>OV702279.1:341539095-346539095 GCA_916181665.1 Avena sativa
ACCCACACCTGACGAAAGAGTTTGGTAGCTCGAAGGAAGCAGAAGCAAAACCTGCTTTCTTTCTGTCCCAACCTCCAAGGGCACCCAATTCCCCGCACCCTTGCATCACATCTCCAACCCCCGCCTCCACGCGATCTTCCACAATCGTACCTCCCACCTCTGAAGCTTGCCCCCGACGAACCTGTCTGCACCTGCGGGCCGAAGTGCAAAGCCCCGTAGCCTATCCGTGGTCGGGAAGGCAGGCGAGCAGGGCCAGTCGGTGCATTTTCTTGCTTTTCACACTAGGATGCCGTCTTCTAAGTCTTCCTCTCGAGTCCTATATTCTTGGGGTTTGCGAGCCAAGGTAAGATCGGCTCGGGATCCTGGGCCCTGGTCAAAAAAGGGTTGGTTGGATGCGGGATCTACTCCACGAGGAGCGGTACGGACGCTCTCCCCAAATCGTGCTTGCATTTTTCATTGCACACGACTCGTGCGGGAAGGTTTCCCATCACACGGCTCACCAACTTGATCCTTTAGATTCAACCTCAACTATGTTACAGCCTCGGATCGTTAAGCAATGATTTTAGAATCCAATTCAATCGAGGAACTTCCATAACATTGGCGTGATTCAGTTTGAGCAACAGATCCTTAGAAATTCATTTCGTACAACTGAACCTTTTCAAACTGTTTCTTTTTGAGAACCAAAAAAACTTGTGCCAAAATAACGGATGCGAAGAACCGTGGACTAGCGATTGCTTCTCCACGAGGCTCATACCAGGCGAACTATGTTTCATTCTCATTCATATGATAGAATATGGGTTTAAATAAATAGGATTTTTGTGGCCTTTGGTCGGCGGGCATGAACTTCACTACCTCTTTGGTGCGGTTCCATTTTTTTCTTAATCGGAGTTCTGGGTATGGGCTTATATGGTTCCAATGAACCCGTACCGTATCTACAACTGGATAATTGATTTGCCGAGGCACAGACCAAGAACTACGAGATCACCCCTTTCATTCTGGGGTGACGGAGGAGCAAAGGCAAAGCTTATGAATGAATTGTGTAGGAGGTACTCGCCCCCGTCAATAATGATTTTTCTTTAGAATTTGGATACAAGGGAAAGAAATAAGAAATAAATAAGAAAGAGATTATTCCCCTAGAGCTTGTCCAGTACCACCGGTACTCAAAATGCATCTCCGCGCGCCTATGTTATAGTATTCCCCTCTCAACTATGAATTGATTTGATAGATATTAAAATCCAGCACTCTTCATTCAGATGGTCTCTGGATCAACGCGTCGTTGGGTCAAGAGAAGTTCCAATTGTCGTAATTGGAAAGTTACGGAAGGAGACCCGTCATTTTGCCAATCTACCGGCATGGGCCTTTTCATCAAGGTCATCGGTTGTTTCACCTGAGCCATCTGCTGATACCGGTCAAGGCAAGGACTTCCATCTTCCCCCGCACTAAACAAGATACTAAACCTCAATTCCAAGAAATTTGACAAGGAACTAATCCCGGAATGGAATAGAAAGAACGCGAAGCAACAGAACGGAACCCACCGGAGCCGTAGCGAAAGCGAGGGTTTTGAATAAGACGACCTTTGCATTTTAGATTTGGATCTTTGAAAATAAAAGGATTTCTAATTTCGACAGTAACATAATGTTGGATCCATTACTTTTGAATTGTCGCTTTGCCCATCATGATTCTTGGGAAGAGACATCGCTATCCCGATCATGATTTTCCTACCCTCAGGGATGGTAGCAAGATTTATGCTGAACAGCCCATATCAGAAAGGCAAGGGATTGGGCAAGAACTTGCAACGAATATACAATAAGTTCTGGCTGAGACCCGCAATTGGAAGGAAGCATTTCCTACGTACAAGAAAAAAGTTGAAGTAAACATAAGCAGTGTAAACTCTTTCTGTGAATTATTGATTTCTCTAGCTTTGGACACCACAAAGTCGGACCCGTACCTAGCGACGCTACTCAACTGCATGCTCTGGGTGTTCTACGGCATCCTCTGCGTCATATTCGGCTCGGCAATGTACGAAATTTATTTACCTGTTCAATCTCTAACGAATCAAGATATCCTCTCGTTCCGGTCTTTCTTCTGAGCTCTTCTATTTACGGTACGGATGTTTGAGTGCTCTTGCGAAAGAAAAGAATTTCGAATGCTAAAACGGCTCCTCGGTCAATTCTTTCGAAGGGAAGGATTTTCCTCGTTCGGAGCGTACATTTCCAATCGATTTGGTACTTTTCTTGATTCAGAGTTCTTGACTGGTGGGGAGGCTGCGAGCTCCGCGTCGAACAGAAAGAAGCAAGCAGGGGGGAAAACGCAGATTTGAAGTTGTCCATAATTTACTGAGTACTCGGTATAACTCACGCATTCGTGTACTGACTCAACTAAGCTCTTCTGCAGTGATTTCGCTTGCTTCAATAAGATGTTTGTTTCCAGTTACCGTTTAGAAACGGGCGGAATAGTTTTATTATTCCTACAATATACACTCGTTGGATGAACTGCATTGCTGATATGGATCCCAAGAAAAAACAGTAGGCACAGCTAGTCCGTGAATAGCCAGCCATCGCACTCCGGTGACAATGAATGCTACGAATGTTCGCTTCCACTATAGCTGCCCGGCGCTGCTATTGGCATAACAACCGGTACACCATAGGTTGACCCCGTTCCTTATCAATAGGTTTCGGAGAGACGAGCAATGATTGCAGGGTCAGTGGAATCTTTATGCCCAAAACCCTGATTCGAGTAATCATTTATTTGGTACCGCTGGGAAAAATTGGATTCAATTGTCAACTGGTCCCGACCATCGCAGATTTGGGGAGGAATATGTGAAGGGCGGGAAGCACCCACCCAGCAGGAGGGCTAAAACCTGTAGTTTTGAAGTTGCAAACTCCAGCTTCGTCACTGAACTACTCGCACTTTTTGTTCGAAATTTGGACAAGCTCGTACACATTGAGTGCATCCTATACATGTATCGTCCAGATGTCCACTTCTTAGGTCATGAATGAAAAGGATAGCACGGGGAACTCACGCATTCCTTCCATTCTTTGGTTGGTTTTCCAGGCGCCTTTGTCGGCATGGTAGCCTGCTCCAGTCCCCTTACGAAACTTTCGTTATTGGGTAGGAGTAAAATAGGGATTAGGCTGTGGAGAGATGGCAAAAAGCTACGCGCAAATTCTCATTGGATCTCGGTTGTTCTTAACAGCGATGGCTATTCATTTAAGTCTTCGGGTAGCACCACATCCATTTATTCACTAGACCCAGAAAATCGTAAAATGACAAACCTTTCGTAAATGACAACCCTTTCCTTATTATGGGAAATGTCAAAAATGTAAAATGGTTTAAGTTCCGCCTATTCCACATTAATGGGAGTCCCGGGAACGGATTCACCGCCGTATGGCTGACCGGCGACTTCACTCCAGTCGCAAGCCTAGCCTTAGGCATCCCCTCCGGATTCCTTCATTTCCATATAAAGATCATTTCCTTCACGAGCCGGGGGGAATAGCTTCTCATCATATTGCTGCGGGCAAAGTAACAAACTTCTCCTCAGTCGCGCAAAAATTTCTTGGTAGAAAGAATTAGTTGAAGCAAGCCAGGTCTGTGTGCCGAGTACAGCCGTTGCCTCAGGGGAAGCGAACAAAGTCATTGGAATAGTTTATTTATAGGGGTGGCGTGTATGTATAAGACCGAATCCATTCTTTTTCAAAATCGATTTCGCCAGCATCGTCCTGTAAGGTAGGCTCACATGGTGTATCAATGCATTTGTGTTGCTCTGGTGGCCACTGACATTCCCCTCAAAGATAGATAAAGTAGGCAGTGGATCTAGGAGACCCCAATCTAGTGCGCGGGAACCTATTGCCCTTCTTCCGACTGAATCATCCATTTCAAAACATTTCTAACGGATTCCTTGGTTCGGACCGGGACTAAGTCTCATGATTGTTGTGCCTTACCTTCCCTACTAAACTAGCTGCCTGCTCTTCGTCCAAAGTAGGATTCCAATTTGAATGACTCGCGACGGCCCTTCCACTCGGCACCGTCAGAATGGCAGGTAGACTGCTGATACCCATTCTCTTCGCTCTGTTCTGCTCTTGTCTTCACTTTCCACTAATCTGGCAAAGGGCAGAGTAACCACTTTGATCGGGCAACTCTCCATTATCTTTCTTTGGTTGAGTTCTAGCCAATAACACGGCAAGAGGTGGACGGCAATGAAATTGAGGAGGCGGAACCTTTGCCCTTAGACAATCTCTATTCGGGTAGTCGCGCCCTTGAAGCACCTGAGCACATAGAAAATCAACGGCAGAGCATCTCACTCTTTCTCTACGGCTCGGACTTAATGGTCGCCCAGGGCATAAGGGGCATGATGACTTGGCCTCATCCCAGGAACTCAGAGCATAGGAGGGAAAGTCGATTTTGCTCCACAAGCTTTTGAGAAACCAAATTCTCACAGCTGCAGTTGTCGACCACCAATTTGCCCCTGGAACCGATGAAAAAAAGTGGATCCCTTCTTATGTACTCGCTCAGAATGATTCTTCTCTATCTATAGTTCATGGCCTATTAGAAGTGGAAGGTGCTCTGGTGCAATCAGCCGCAACCTAAACGCTGGTTCTATCCGGGAAAGAAAGATCAGGGGAAGAAGCGGGGTAGAGGAATTGGTCAACTCATCAGGCTCATGACCTGAAGACTGCAGGTTCGAATCCTGTCCCCGCCTAAGAACGTGCATACAATGAAGTGGTGTCATGTGACGCTGGGCATAATCTCTGAAAACTCCTGACTGGTTCGGTGACCTCTGTATCTATTCTTTCTTAGCTAAACGGGTGGAGGATCCACCCAGAGGTTCGAACCCAAATAAATGGTACTCAAAGTTGAAACAAGATATTCGACCGACAGAGTTTGAAAAGGTTCAGTTGTACGAAATGAATTTCTACATTAGCCGTCCGCTCTCCGGTTGGGCAGTAAGGGTCGGAGAGGAGCCGTGGTGGCCCCCCCCCCGGACCGCCCGTTGCCTCAGGGGAAGCGAACAAAGTCATTGAGTCACCAGTCCAATCCCTTTGACAAATCGGGTGTCCCTCAGATGCTTCAATTATAGATTTGAGTATTGAGCGAATTCGTTAATGACCTCAGCGGTTGAAATGGAATTGGATCCCGGCTTGTTAGTTAATAGAATCTAAATGAGATTGACTCTCGTTGCTTTCATTCTTGCGTTTGCACCTCATTGAACTTCTCTTGTTCTTTGGCGACAAGCATTCCATACAGCCATACTATGGGTGCTACGACCCACTGTCGTACCCGCTCTTCTTCCCTAGGGGTGAGCTTGGTTGGCACCGCGTACGCTCATTCCAATCCTCAATTCTCCTTTCGAGGAGTGAAGAAAGAAATTCCCCGTGCCGCTTGCCGTTTCAGGTTCAAGCCTGTCGTTGTTTATGCTTGGGATTAGAGCAAATGACTCTAATTCGTAAGACAAAGGGGCGAGAAACTCAAGGCCACTCTTCCTCCGGGCTTTCTTTCCGCACTATTATGGATAGTCCACCAGCCACCCCGACCTAATTCATGATGAGCCCACCAACTTCCTGAGTATAAATACTAAGAAAAAGAGGAAAGAAGGAGTAACGTATTTGGTTTCAAAGCCCTACGTGCTCTACGTCTGGAGGATCTACGAATTCCCCCTGCTTATACAAAAACATATCGATAAAATGGTTTGAACTATTTACTAGAAAAAGGGGCTTGACTTTCCTTACTTTCCCAACCCCGCTACTGTAAAAAGAACTCTTTTGTTTTGAGACTAGCTAGTCACGAACCATATAGTTTTCCGAAAAAAACCAGGGTACATTATCCCAATATGTTCCATCTTCCTAGAAAAGATGATTCGTTCTAGAAAAGTTCCAGAACCGCAAAATGAATGAAGGAAAAAGGCCTCGGGATTAGATAAAGAGGCATGGTTGCGCGAGAAGACCCTTGACTGAGGAGACGTGTTTGGCTTGGATGATGCTAAAAGCCAGAGCAAAATAGGGTCTAGGAGCACCTTGTTACGACTTCACTCCAGTCGCAAGCCTAGCCTTAGGCATCCCCCCTGAGCAAGAGCTAAAGTAGCTCCTAAGAAGAGTGTTATTGTACCTACTAAAGAAATTAAACTCATTATCAAAGGTAGAGATATGAAAAGAGGAAGAAGTCGAGCTATGGACGCAACTGGTCGGGAAAGCGCGGTAGAGGCAGCCATTCTCTGATTGTTCAGTCAGAGTCTAAAAAAACCTTTTCTTTGTCTGTCAGCGGGAGAGAAAGCAAGGATTCCCGGAGATGAAGAAGCGGCTTGGGTTGACCCGAATAATTCGATTGGGGTCGTTGCTGACCCATACCACATAGTTCCAGCCGAAACCGGTGAAATTAAGGAGCGGAGAAGGGCAATCACTCGTTCTTAAAACCAGCATTCTGAAGTTTCAGATCCCCAATTGGTTGGATCGTAGGGGCGATGATTTACTTCACGGGCGAGGTCTCTGGTTCAAGTCCAGGATGGCCAGAGGGCTCGTGGTACCTGCTGCCCGCCCTTCCTGGGAAAACTACGTCCTCGAGCCCGAGGTCTAAATTTTTTTTTTGTTTTGTTTCACTCCGATAATATAATAGAAAGACTCTGAGTAGTGAAAAATGAAAAAAGGAGTATTAACGTTTATTTCACGAATCTCCCGGTCTCGTGTGATTTGGTTAGTTAGCCTACGAGCGTTCATCCTGAGCCAGGATCAAACTCTCCATGAGATTCATAGTTGCATTTGAATGGCCAAATAGGGATTGAAACAGAGTAAATAACTAGAGTATCCCGTCGTAGATCCTTTACTCATATTTAAAAAATGGGAATAGTAATTCGCTTTTCTTAACAATAGGACCTGGGGATCTCATTCCAATCCTCAATTCTCCTTTCGAGATTCGGGGATAATGAATCAATTGAACGCGCTATAGTTGAAGCACAGTCAAAGTATGGTTTTTTTGGATGGAATATTTGGCGCCAGCCTATAGGTTTTCTGAACCTATCATTCCCCGCCCCGGGATTCCTCTCGAGGTTGATCTGGTTGGTCAGGGGGAGGAGGTTCTCCCCACTGCAATACAAGCTGTTTATTCTAACGGGTGGCCAGATCAAAATGATCCCAAACGAATGGATTTAGCTTGCCGAAATCATTCAATCGGTACAACCCAGGAATATTTGGACTTAAGAGAAGAGAAAGTAGGCGGAAGCCTAGGAGGGCCAACCGAGCTAAGCTCACAAAATTTATTTTGTATACTGCAGGCGGTTCCATTTTTTTCTTAATCGGCCCACTTTTTTAAGAAAGAGCAGAGCGGCAACATAACAACTGATTTCGCTTAATGCATGTCACCCACCCTCTCTCAATACAGCAAGTGACGTTTATCATAGAGGCGCGCAGCGAAAACGTGTCCAATTAACCCTTGAGATTCATATTTCAATAGAGATTGGATTCGTCGCATCTAGAGGAAGAGCCGCATTTTTCGTTGGGGATTCCCTGGAATAAAACGTCGCGTCTTCCTTCAAATGTAAGTAAATATATCCGAAACATATAAAAGGCCCGGACCTTACCAACATACTCAAAAAGTATCCTATACTGGTTTAGCCAAGAATGAATTGCTCAAGCTGAATTCGGTACGCTGACCGAGTCATTAATCCGATGAGCCTTCCCGTCCTTAGTTTAGGAAAGTGGAAAGTTTTTAACAGATCATCTAGCTCTCTTTTAGAGTATAGGCCTTGAAGAGGACTCGAACCTCCACGCTCTTCAGGAAATTAAGAACATAAATCCAGTAGAGGTACAACCGCAACCGCTCGGAGGTTCCATAGTTCTATTGGGAAAATTCCTTTTGCTGTAAGTGGCTGAGTTTTGCTCAAGTCTCGAATAAACTCAAGGGATTAGATTTGGAAAGATTAATTAATCAATCATACCCAGCAACCTTGGAAATACTTTTATATTTTGAGCTTGGTTTGACTGAGCTGTTCAAGAAAAAGGAAAGATGAATGCTGGCGGGGCCATGGAATACACTATTGTAGTAGCTGAAATGGCGGACTCGCCCATTTCTAAATAATGCTACTAAATCGATTAAAGAAAGAGCCCGTCTGTCCTTTTCTACTTAGTTGGACAGATCACTTCAGTGAGCCGCGGATCCTACTCTGGAAACAGAAATACCCGGGAACGGAATGCTCAAACCGGAACTGCTAGAGGAACGAAGGATTCCTCAGTAGGTAGGGACAACGTTCGCGGTAGAGCAACTCGTTTACACGTGCGCCAATGCTTTTCAAAGGGATTAGGCTGTGGAGAGATGGCTGAGTGGTTGATAGCTCCGAAACGCTTGCATCCTCTGTCTTACCGCGGCTGGGTATTCATTCTCGTTCGGCTCTTGGAATCACATCCAGCAGTTATGCTTCGCGACTCTGTACTCCTAATCTAATTTGTATTTTGGATGAAAAATTAATGGATCATTGATAGGGAAAGAATAGGGCATTCTTCTTAGCGAGAATTATTGCAGTAGGATAGTGGCCTCCTGCACGCCCTTCTAGGTTGAAGATTCCTACTCCTTACTGTGAGCAGTAGGGATTGGGCAAGCAAGCTGTTTGTTTATTTGATCTTACCCGGTTGTGAGACGGGACGCTCAAATATATGGGTTTACTACCCGCAGATTTGAGTTTCCATTATGTGATTCAGTCTGAGTTCGAGCTACTGGACTGGCTTCGGCAGAAATAGAAACAAGGATAGCGAGCGGGTTACCTACTCCTAAGGGTGAACCCATCTCCAATAGTCCAATAATTCTTATCTTTAGACCATTCTGAGCCATTTACGCATTCCAATTTCTTCCCAAAACTTCCCAAGAAAAATCCCGAATTGGCCATTGATTCTTCTCTTTAATTAAAACTTATTTTTAAGTCAACCCAAGTCGCTTCTTCATCTCCGGGAATCCGGTAAGGTACTTTTGGAACACCAATGGGCAGGATTGAATCCTTCGCGAAAAAAACTGGAGGACTTGACTTATTAATAAGAAAACTGCTCACTAACAAAATGAAAGACGATCTAGAATCTACCCAAGAAGATTAGCTCAGTTGGTAGAGCTCCGCTCTTGCAATTGGGTCGTTGCGATTACGGGTTGGCTGTCTAATTGTCCAGGCGGTAACTATTCCTAGAGGTACGAGCGGCAAAGGAACAAGACGATCTGCCATTCCCATTTTGGGCGGAACAGATCTACTAATTCTTTTATTCCAGTTAGTAAGAGGGGTCCGAACGATTGTCAACTACCAGATCCGCTGGTCCGGGCCAGCCTATCCAACTTTCAGCCATTAGGATACGTTTAAGGCGAAAATGGTGGATAGCAAAATCCACAATCGATCATGTCCTTCAAGTCGCACGGCCTTCGGACATTTTGTCTGTGAAAAAAAAACCAAACCTCCCACCAGGTTGTAGGCAGGCTTTGTACCCGGTCTTCCACACTCTCCTTGCTGAGGATTGAACAACCTACTTATCCGGCAACGTGGTGCAAATCCAATTATCTAAATTGGAAATAAGAAGCAATTCCCCAGTCACCAATTCCATCTAAGATCAGCACTAGAGGTCCTCCCCTGGGGCAGCGGGAGT
Organism: Avena sativa; assembly: GCA_916181665.1. Taxonomy (NCBI): domain Eukaryota; kingdom Viridiplantae; phylum Streptophyta; class Magnoliopsida; order Poales; family Poaceae; genus Avena; species Avena sativa. Next base: position 341,548,698 of record OV702279.1, read on the forward strand.
CATTGGAGCATACATTGGCAGAGTGAATTCTTGGGCAACTGCGTAGATTTATGGCCTGAGTTGGGAAACGTTGACTCATTGACAGAGAGAAGCTGAAGGAAAAGGAGATCCAAGTAGAATCCCAATGGGCCGCAGATCGTATGAGGGGAGGCCTGTGGCCCGATTCAGAAATAGGTCGGCCTGTCTCGATTACCAAATTCATCTGTGTGAGCATTACGTTCGTGCATTACTTCCATACCAAGATTAGCGCGGTTGATGATATCAGCCCAAGTATTAATAACGCGACCTTGACTATCAACTACAGATTGGTTGAAATTGAAACCATTTAGGTTGAAAGCTCGTACTCTTCTTTGAACCCATGAAAGGTCTGGTTCCGTTGCGCCCTGTATTCCGAGGCGACCCCGCCCATACAGGGATGGAGCGACAGAAGTATAGAAATAGGAGTAGGGTTCTTCTCCTACCAGTATCGAATAGAACATGCTTCATCGGATAGATTAGGACTCCGAAGCTGAGACGGGGCTTTTGCACTAATAGGTTTCATGTTACGCGTGGAGGAGCTTGCTCAAGAACCGAGAGCCGGCCAGGGGATGACAGGCAAGCTCAACCACAGTTTCTGTAGTTTGGTTCAATTCATTCGGCCTCTGGGCTTCCATCAAGCCACTACTACATCGATTTCGAAAGAATTTCCATTTCTTTTCTAAAAAGAAAAAAAATGTTTTATTTCACCTTCAAGCAAGTATTTCGGCCCCTATACTGTCCTCCAGAGGATTGGGTCTAGTGAATAAATGGATAGAGCCTGGCTCGAAATACATACATTTGGTTCAGACGCTATTGGCCTATCTAGAATTTTATTTACTAGTCCTTTATATTCTAATGTGTCTGCCCACTCTCCGTTCACACGGTTATCAAAGCGGAGGAAGGGCGGGCTGAAACATGCCACTGAAAGACTCTACTGAGACAAAAAGATGGGCCTCTGGAATTACGACCTTTACCACAACGGTGCCGCCCAATTACTTCTCTTGTGTTCGAGTTACGACTCGACTTAAAAAAAGGAGTTATGAAAAATTTGGTAAATTCTATTTTGAAAAAAAAAAGGGCTGAGCTACTGCCCGAAATAGAAGAGGACGGGGGAATTGCTTCTTATTTCCAATTTAGATAATTGGATTTGCACCAAATTGGCAAGGAACAAATATTTTTTTAACGGGATCTTATTATACGAAAAGATAGGATGTTTCTGGAATTGCCCCTGCGGAGGAGAAAGGTCGGAATGGGATCGGGTGTTTTCACGTCTCACCGTAGTGCCCGGTTTTCTAGACATTAAGGATATATAGTATAGATCCAGTCTGACTCCACCCTCCCTCTTTACTGCATCTAGAATTCGATTAAGAATAAGAACATAGACCGGCTTCTAGAAAAAGAGACGTGCCCGCTTTCTATGTCTCCCAATCGATGCGGTACTGCCAATCGTTTGCAGTAAATATAAGAAATGTACGAGGCGAAGATATAGGTTTCAGGAGTATATTTATGCATTTGCCCACGATTGCCCAATTTAGATCATTAGAGGGAGGTTTCTTTCCTGTCCCACGCCCTAATCGACCCCCCGGAGGAGTATGCGCTATCGCACCTTTCTGGATTCTCTTCCATGACATACAAAAAAAACCTAAAATTCCTAATAATAGACCAAAATCCCCTACACGATTAGTTAATTTAGGCCGGAGGCAAACCTAAGTCAAGGCTCGGCTAGATGGAATAACCGAGCCAGAACAGAAAAAAATTCCATCTTCAGAAACCCGCACTTTTGATGTTACTTGGCGTATAATAATCTCTATATGTCTATTATGAATTTGTACCCCTTGGGATCGATAAACCTTTTGGATTTTATTAACCAAAAAGTCAAGGTAATCCTCCTTTGAAACACTTTGGTATTGCTCCTTCAGTCCATTATTCAAACAAACCCTTCGATGACTTATCGGCTGCCTTGCGTATGAAAGCGATACTCTAACCGCTGAGTCAAGTAGGTCAAGCTGAGTCAAGTCAGAGAAAATCGTAACACCTACTAAACCAATCACAGGAATACCAGTTACAGTACCTATCTAGCACTTCAAGCACCTACTCGGTATACTCAAAAAGAGAAATGGGGCTCTAAGGTTTTGATCCTTTTGTTCCGGGGGGAATAGCTTCTCATCATATTGCTGCGGGTACGTTGGGTATATTAGCGGGTTTATTCCCCTCTAGCAGTTCCGGTTTGAGCATTCCGTTCCCTTTTCGGAAAGAACACCAACGGCGAAAGCACTCTGCTGGGCCGACACTGACACTGAGAGACGAAAGCTAGGGGAGCAAATGGGATTAGAGTTAGACCATAGTAAGACCTATTTTCCATGTCATCTGTTAGGTTATTATCTTAGGGGCCCTGTTCAACTACCGCTTGGTAAAAAAGATAGTCAATCCGCTTCAACTCAAGTGAGGAGCAAGCTTACCTCGTCCCACTCAACTAGCAAAAATGGATTAACCCTAGGATCTCTTTTCTCATTAGGGAAGGCGGGCTCGCAAGCCTAGCCTTATTTTTAGCGGCCGAAGTCCGATGGGTAAAAAGGGGAAGCAGGAAAGGGTTCTGATGTGAATTCTTCGCCAGGCGATAGATAAGTTTGAAAAGGGTAAGTGATGGCAGGAGACAGATACAATGGATTTCCTTAAGACTGGCTTCCTGGTCAAGTCAGCCTCCTTGAGTTTGTCTTACGGACAGGTACACCTTTTGTAGCTCTTTGAATATGATGTGAACAAAAGCTGCCACATCCTCAGCCTCTGAGCTTTCCCCGGGGTTCCCATATTCATCTTCTGAGTCTTCCTCTAGAGGCGTCTTTTCTTTGAACAAATCAATCTATAAAGAAAATGGGATGGTCGCGGCAGGTCCGCCAGAAAAACTCAAAAGAGAAAGAAGTAGGAAACATCTAAAATATTAGAAAGAATGTACTCTTCTATCCAAATCCAATTTGCATTGATAAAATCAATCCAAATTCCAGTAGTAGATGTCACAAGCTTTATGTGACCCGAACCTGGGTGATCTATCCATGACCAGGGGGGTCTGTCGTAAATCCAACAAAGTATGGTAGCTCACCGACAGACTAACGTGCGATTTCCCTTTCCGAGCTGGAATCAATCCATTCAGATGAAATCCATAAAATGGTGATAGCAGGATGATCAAGACCGAAACTCAAAGGAATTGACGGGGGCTGCACAAGCGGTGGAGCATGTGCCCCCAAAGGAACCGGACATGAGAATTTATCATCATCCGGCTCGAGCTGTGAATAGCCATCGACTACCTGGAAAGGGCCTATATATCCTTTTTTGATTTTTTCCAAATGAATAATTAGGCCTTGAACTTCTACTTTCGTTTAGAATTTAGGCATTATTTTTCCCCCAGCTTCCGATGGTAGTTAGAAAAGCTCGACTCCTTTGGATTCCGGACAAGTACGTACTTCATACGAAGAAATGGTAGCCGGACTCCTCTAAAAACGGGATGTCCTAACCAGCCAACAGCTATTCCATCCCCATTGTCCATTGAGCCCGCCTATATGACCGATCGATCGAAATACTCCAAGACTCCACCTTTGCGTATGAATATACAACCTAGAGTTGTAGGAGAGGGAATAGTTTTATTATTCCTACAATATACACTAGGGGATACAGAGTTTGTCCAATTGTAATGCAGGCGGTAGTGTAAGAAATACTGGTGTGAGCATTGCATTCTCTTCCCAAGGTAAAGATAGGAACTCTTCCCTTCCAGGGGGGCTTATTAACTCTGTTAATTGCTCCTCATTCATCCCCTCTTTACTCGCTTGTTCCACTTGGTATTCACAATCAAAGGTCTCCCCAACCATTATAACAAGAACCAACCGTTGGATAGGGCCACCGGCGTTTACCGTAGGCACGATAACTGGTACACCAGAGGTGCGTCCTTCCCGGTCCTCTCGTACTAGGGGAAAGACTGATACCAAGAAAATGGAGGGCGAAGAATGGCGGCGGGATGATTCTGTATTACAATTTGGTGGAGGAACTTTAGGACATCCGGACCTGATTCATTGCCCTTTGTTTTTCAAAATAAAGGGTTTCATTTTTAGACTTTTCTAATTGACGGCTCCATATTGATTTTGCCCCTGTTTTCTTTCAGAAGAAGCGGGAGCCATTTTGCATTGAAACTCGGTATCAGCAGAGTCATCTCGAAAATTCGAATTCATTTCTTGTTTCAAATATTCACTTGTCGCATCGTCAATCCCATTTCAATTACATAAAAAATGAGGGTATTTCTTTGTTTATTCAGAATGGAAAGATTTTTCCATTTGTTATTTCAATGCAAAAGGATGAAAGAAATATTGTCTATGCTAGAACTTTAGCTCGGTGCAAACCTTGGTCAATCTCTAGATCCTGGGGCTAGGAAATCAGTTGGATGCCGACAAAATCATCAAAGGTTGGTATTCTTTATTTCGAGGCAAAACTTCTTCATGAAAGGTAAAAAATAGACTTGGATTTCATGTCATGCTAAGAATAGCTAGGATTTCCAGAAGAAGATGCCATTCGTTTGATGAGAAATAAAAAGGAATATCGAGAATTCGCGTGGCTGAAGCTGAAGCAGCTACTTTCGAAGTAACAGAAAGAAAAGCAACGACCGGAGTGGGGGACACAATCAAACCCGAATGAACAAAATGTTGAATTGAGTCCTTCACTTGCGGATCGTTCGCGAGTCGAACTCGCTCTCTTGCCACGCCTTTGACTCACGAACTCGAGAGCTTTTTCTTTTGACTCAATCCTCTTCTTCTCCTTAGCATTCGGGAAAGACAAAAAAATTTCAGGGTAGGAAAGGCTAAGCCAAAACTGCCACGTCTTCCTCGCCAACAATCCTCATTTATTCTTCGTCACTGGGGTCCTCTGGACCTGTAGAGCCGGGGGCCTTTACTTTCCCCCTGAGGGTAGGAAAATCATACGCAGTATTTACAGAAAAAAGTCTTCGCCTCGTCAGATAAGCATATCCTATGGTAAATGTGGTACCTGGTCCAGTCAACTCTCCCTCGTCAATTGTTTGGATTGCTCCTCTACTCTAGTCGTCCTCCTATTCCGAAATGATCTATTAATCTGCTAATAAGTCGTTTCATACCAGTTCCGTCTATCTCTTTATTATGAAAGACCAGATTGGCCCGTTCCGCCATACATAACTATCAATATCAATATCAATGGAATCTCTTTTCTTATCTAACGTATGATTCCTTCTTCAACCCAGGTCATGACCGAGGGCGGGTATCTCATTGCATTTCAAAAAAGAAACGAATGAAGAATATTTTCACCTATTATCTTATAAGCAATCAAAGCATTTGAACCGCTCAATGAACAATAAAGAAAGAGCTAAGGTGATACCGCTATTAAAGAAGGAGATCTTGTCAAGCGCACCGTAGAAAAACACTCTATTCGAGGACGGTGATGGTACGCCTTAAACGTATCCTAATGCCTTAAAATTGGATAGGCGGATCCATTTGCAACTCCTCTGGAAATATTACCTGTCCATCAAAAAGTGTTATTTCCTCCAGCTCCTGACTCCGCCCAATGTTTATCCCCTGCTAGCGGGCCCTTTAACGGCAATGTAGGTTCCTGGGGGCTACGATCCACCGCGTGTCAGGCCTTGGCTTTAGAAAATCTGATTGGATTTTGTTGCTCCGCGTCTTGGACCGAACGACCTTCAACAAAAGGGTACCTGTACCTGAAACCGACACAGGTGGAGAAAAAGAATACAGGCCCAGAAAAAATTACCCCTTTTTCGCTGCTGGATCTGGATCGCAATATCAAGTTGCTTTCCTGTCGAACCGGCTCCTATTTCAATCCGTGCTGGACCGGGCACGTAAGTTCAGAGCCAGGCCAACTACGCCAATAGCACTCATCCATAAACCGGCGTTCAGTTATTTCTATGCGAAATAACAAATTAATTCTAATGATACTAAAAAAATAGTGGGTTCCATCTCTTCCCCAGGGATCCCAGATGAGGGAAGCGCGGAGGAAGACTCGGCATGAAGGCCAGCCGCCCCCGAGATCTTCGACTTAGCTCCCACAGGTCAACCAAACAAACTTCTCCTCAGGAGGATAGATGGGGAAAACAAAATTGTTTGAAGCACGCATGAAAACCTAAAATGAAGGAATAGGGGGTAAAAGGAAGTATTGGCAAGGCCTGATTTTCAAAATAGGGAATCGAAATAAAACCCTTTTTTGCTCAGTCTATCTGGGTCCAATGTGAGTAGGATCACTTAGCCATGCTTCGTAATTGGAAAAGCGGGCACCTTATTGAGCGCTGTGTAAAACTCCCATCGCATTTGTAATGCGAGGGTCATCGGTTCAAATCCGATAGCATTTATTTTTCTCATTGCCGGTCACATGTATCGAACTAACTTCGGAATTGGGCGACGAAGATTTTTTGTTGCTGTCGGAATAAAAAAAAGGCCAAATCCCAACCTTTGAGAAGGTCCTATCCTAATTTTACATTCTAAAAAAAACGGGGAATCACTTAATCAAAAATGCTAACTATTGTTCAAAACTCAAAGTACCCTTTTATTTCACGAATCTCAATAGAGATGACCTTTTTTCCACTCACTCAATTCTATTTTATTAGATTCTTGTTTAAAAGCAAGTTTCTCTTTTCGATAGACTGTTTTTGGTGCCAATTAGTGTAAATCACTCTTATCTTCGAAATTTGAGGGGAGCAAATGGGATTAGAGACCCCAGTAGTCCTAGCCTTGGATCCAATTCGGGATTTTTCTTGGGAAGTTTCGGGGAATTCAAATCAGCAAATAAGTACTTTGAATTAAGAACATTGCTTGTTTCCGTTTTCGTAATGCACCGTTAAGCTCATAAGAAGAGATAGTGACCAGAAACGATCTTTCCCTCGCGTTCGGCTATAACGGAAACCCTTACAACCCACACAATCTTCAGTTCTCGGCGCGGAAGCAGTGCGGAATTGAGTTTCTGGTCCGGTGACGGATAAGACGGATGACTATCGGCATTGCAGTCGTCATGACACAGCCTCTTTCACTTCCCTTCACTGATGTAGTCCCAGTTCCTTCGGAAATGGTAAGATCTTTACTTCGGATCTTTCTAGGGGCATTCGGGGCAATCTCATACTGAAATTGTAATGTTAGATCTTGTAGCCCCACAAGGCCTACTGATCGATACCCGCTATCTTCTTCACTAGGCTTAGTTGATCATGATTTCTGTTTTCTCTTTCTTTTCCTTTTTGTTTGTTTCGAGAAAGATACCGTCCGATTCGGATTCTTCGCTTCCTTGGTTGTGGTGACTGTGACTTCAACGAGGTTTTGCGCTCTGAGCTAAGTGGGCTTACATAGCAGAAATAGGGCTCACGATTCGACTTTGATCGTTATGGGTTGGTACCAAGATCAAGTCTCTGGATTGTAGAGGAACGAATTTTAGTTTAGATGGGGTGGGCTATCCATAGCTCGGACACCTGGGACCATACTATTACGATGATGCCCTAGGTCTTCCTCTTCCTTCTAAACTAATTGCTTTGACTTTCTTCTTTTTTCGCATCTTGACCTATGTGGAGTGAAGGAAAGGAAGCTGCGTGAGGGAAAGGTGAAAAGAAACCCCAGTCATTCGAGCCTATGGAAATAGGATACTCTGAAGACCAAAGGGATGGATATTAAATGATAGGAAGTGCTAGGAAGTGAAATAGAATGAAATAGAGCCACTTTCTTTGGGCAGGGTTATTTTGGAATGCAGCAGTTGTGTTCGAAAAGGTGCCAATGAGGAATCGACGGGGGTTTCTAGATATAGTACTCAAAGACGAGACGGACTGTCAGAGGACGCAGCGGGACTACCAGGCGTCTCTAATTCAAAACCGAACATGAAATTTTGATTTCATTCGGCAAACTCGAGGGGATAAGTGGGCATGTGAATTCAATCTATCGTACTGATGAGACTGAGCGCCTTCTTGAGGCTCTCTGGGCTTATCGGACGTCAATGAAGAATGGAATCAATAATAAGACATTTTATCATACAATCAAGTTGAAATCTGGCTTTTCCCCAGGGGGTCTAGTTTTAAGGCAAGTAGGCCTATTGAGATGCATATAACTACCTTTTTCATCTTATCACAAACGCGGATGAAGCGAAAACATGCTCTAGTGAGTGCCTTGCCCGCTCGGGTCAATCTTCCCATTGCAGCTTCGCGGGGACCTTTACTACTTTACGACGACGGGGGACCGCCCGTGGGGGAACACCGGCGAGACCCGGGAAGGTAACCCGATTGGGAGTCAGAGGAAGTAAAGGCCAGCGATCAAAATAGAAGTACCAACCGTTCAATTAATCCTTGTCTTGTTTGTTGGATTAGTTCTAACTTTCTTGACCAAACTGCGCATAAACTGAAACATTCTGGAGCTACAAAGATAGTTATTAAATCGTTAGCACTCTTATTTGACTTTTTCACTATTTTAAAATACGAAAAAGATCCAAATCTAAAATGCAAAGGCCAGGGCTTGACATGCCGCGAATCCTCTTGAAAGAGAGGGGTGCCCTTGGGAACGCGGACAAACCCATGGGGGGGGCTTGGCTACAATTCCGAATACGGGAGACATGGCCAAGGGTGAACAAGATATGATGGCTCAAAATAGTGGCTGCGGCGCGTCGAGGGTCAACCTTGATATCTCCCTCCACCTCCATTTTGATGATCCTCATAGCCTTTTTGATTCGCGTCCTCCCCCTGGATCGATCTAAGCGCGTAAATCTTTCTAATCAGTACGGGATGGAAAGAAATGAATTCGAATTTTCGGATAACGGATCCTTCTAATCCAGTCTATCTAATTTAAGTATGCCCTCAATTTTCTTTAATGCAACAGCGGGTGCAGGTGAAAGAGGGGGGCCTACTTGCCTTAAAACTAGACCCCCTGGGGAAAAGCCCACTCCGTCCGTCGAAATGGTTTCCATGCTCCGTTGGATGATTTTCCGATATCGCAGTATCTTAAAGAACGGTTTCAATTTGTAGGACGGGAAAGAAACCTCATCCTTTGGTGATAATCGAAGAGTGGTCGTAGGTGAGCCCACCCGCGTATCAAAGAGAATGAGGTCTAGCACTCCGAAATACCATCGAGAAAGAGCATGTGTATCCATCTTTAGCCGGCTATTCTCGTGGGGGCGGGCACCCCATCGTTCCACTAAAATGGTCCAAGGAAATCTGGCAGGAGAATGATCGGGTTGGTTTGCTTCTCTCCAAGTATGGGAGATTTTCCAATCTTCGAAAGACGCTCGTACTTTCTTGATCCATTTATTGACAGATGGCGGGTACTTCAACTGAGTATAGAGGGAACCAAGATAGGACTCGAAGAAGAACAAAAGGCCTTGGACGCGTAATGGATCCTGAAGCACTATTTCCGCATCCCCCTGACCACCACTAGACGATAGGGGCATCACTAGACGATAAGGCCATGAATCCCGATAATCCTTAGAAAAAACCAGAAGCTTTCACATGGAGTGAAAGTTCAGAAAGCATGAAAAAAACGCCTTTCTACGTCTGCGCCCTGCTAGAAGCTGAAGCGGGATGGTAGTATATCCTCTTTTAAAAGTAGCTTAGTCCCATCTGCTATAGCTTGAAGCAGTCCCAGGGGGCCCGCATATTCAGGACCAATACGGACTCACTTTGGTGATATATCTTGAAATTGAGTCCGGAACGCAAAGAATGAAAGTACCTGACCCCCTATCTCCCTTCAACCCTTTGAGCGAAATGTAGCAAGCTTTGACCCTTAGGAGTAGGTAACCCGCTCTCTATCCTTGTTTCTATTTCTATTGTTTGAAAGGTCTTCCTAGTTATATCGCGAATCTTTCATTTTTCAAGTTACCCATTGCATATTGGCACTTATCGAGTATAGAAGTATCCTATTTCCATAGGCTCGAATGACCCTCTTCTCATGGATCGGAACAAGAAGGAAGAACACGACAAAGCTGCGATGGGGTTATTACTTATAAGTCTATTTTGTACAAGGAGGAGCAGGGTGGGATAGAAGGGTAGTTTCTGAGTTCGAGATGTCTGAGCTTGATGGGCCTACGGGGTATTAGCAACTGTTTCCAGTTGGCTGAAGGAAGTTCTCTTTCCATTCCAACTAAACTAAGTGAAAAAAAGGGGGAGAGCAAAACACACACAAAGCGGTCAAGGCAAAGCTGAGATAAGTGAGGATCCAGCAGTTCCCCTTTCTCGGTCCGAAAAGTGCATTGTTGGAACTGGATTGGAACGCCAAACAACTCTAGATTCGGGATATCCATTGGATGGAGAAGGAGGGTCTCGTGGAAGCTTCATTTCCTTTTCTTGGATGATAAGCTGAACACGAGAAAAAAGAACGAATTTCCTTCTTGGTTACGTCGGTGGAACCAACCGTTCGATGCACTCATTACTGCTTTCTTTAATAATATTTCAAGTTGTCTTCTTCAGAGCCTTGCTACAATATCCAGAGAGCCTTTGCAATTGCGGTTCGGCTTTCATAAAAATTCTCGTAGAATCGAGAATGAAGTTTTCATTCTGTACATGCCAGTGAAATCTCTATAGAATCCTTGAAAAAGACTTTTTTACATAATAAAGAAAAAAGAACTTACTATCTTTGGGGGGATGGAGAAGGAGGCTAATTCCCCCTTATTGAATCAGATGTTGTACCTCACTCCCGTCTTCAATGGGGTCTGCTCTTTTTTTTAGGAGAGTATGCCAATATGATCTTAATGAGGTGCCAGGGGGAAAGTAAAGGCCCTTCCCCCTTTGGAAGGCTGTGGGCGAGGAGGGATTCGAACCCACCTGGACAGAAAGACCCTATGAAGCTTTACTGTTCCCTGGGATTGGCTTTGGGCCTTTCCTGCGCAGCTTAGGTGGAAGGCGAAGAAGGCCCGGCTTGTAGTCTCTGCAGTCGGCACACGCACGTTACGCACCCGTTCGCCACTTTGTTCTCAACTATTCCGATTCTTTTTTCGGAGGCCGTTAGGTCAAAGCCCAGTCAAAGATTCCTATTCTAGGCGGGGCGGGCCATCAACCAACTCATCTGACTGGAATCTTCCTACTAACACAGCTGTCCCACCTTAATCCATTTTGTTGAGGATCTTGCACTTATTCCGGGCAGCCCACATACATGAAGAGAAAAAGAGGGGGGTACCTTGTCTGTCGGCTTCCCTAGAGCCTACGGTATCACAGCCGAGACAGCGCGTGGGCTTCTATCAAGTACTGGAGGGGAATCAATCGAAGAGTAGGACGGGGAGGATTTTACCGCTCTACCACTCTATGATTTCGGCGGATCCAATCAGATTTTCTAAAGCCAAGGCCTGACATCCATTCCCGGTTCACCAGGTTCTACCACTGTTCGTGGATTCACCTACCCCAGTCTCAGAACTTTCTAGACTTTCTTACAGCAAGAAGAAGTAGCTTGAGCACTTTCTATACCATGCCTTTGACATGTGAGGTGGGATAGAAGAGATTTCTATTCAAATCAAATGGGACTACGAATTCCTTTTTTTGTTTGCGAATCCCTGTTTGTATCCTTTGAGCGCACGCCAATAAGTAGCGCACAATTGATGAAAAAAGTGCAGGTCGTATCGATCCTCGCTCTGGATGGATATTTAGGTACCCTCGCCCTATTATGGTTACTATAGGAATTAATATACGATCTATTTGAAGCTGCTACAGGTATGCGAATGATGCACAATTACTTTCGCATCGGAGGAGTAGCCGCGGATCTACCTTATGGATGGCTTTATCATATTATCTTTTCCGAAGTTGGATCTAGAACTACTCATTGAAAAGAATCCTATTCTTATGGGGCGAGGCGGAAAAAAGGTGTAGAGAGGACATTTCAGTCAAATTTGGATCCGTTTTTCGAGCCCTATATCCCTAGGATAAAGAAGAAGAAAAGTGTGCTAAGTTTGAGGCAAATGAACGCATTTTTGTTCGTCGTCTCCGGGTTTACCCAGGATGAGAATGGATCAGTTATTAAATCCCCCTGTGGTGTGGCGGCATGGGGATGTCAAAAGGAAAGGGACGGAGTTTTTCTCGCTAGTTGTAGAACGCCTCGCAGGCAATTGCATTTGCCGATGAATAGTACTGACGGCTATCCGCTTCCTCTTCATCAAGTCACGAAATTTGACCCGCAGCACCCGGTCACCCAGGAGTATTTAGCCTTGCAAGGTGATTCCAAAAGCACATTGATGCCGAAAGAATCTTCGGAACCGGTGGAGTTTGTTTCATGTAGCTTGGCAAGGAAATTTTGAATCATGGAGCCCGCTTTATTATTCCTTGATTATTGACTGTGAAGGCTCTCCTCTGGGTTGTTATCTTACAAAGGTAAGGGCTAATACTAATGGATAGGGCCTCGTTGCTAAGTGCTACAAGATCTAGTGCACTGGACCTCGTGGTTATGGACCCCCGAGCTCGTGACGTCTGGAAGTGCCTCGACCTTCTGGACGCCGTTGAAGCAGCCTGGGAGCGGATTTAGGTGTTTTTCTAGTGAGTCCTGGTAAAGCTCCCAGACGGCGTATTTTTTTTAAACGAGGTCCTCGATAACGGCGGAATTTTAAGGTTTCTTTATTTTATTATGACTGTATCTATTCTTTCTTAGCTAAACGGGTGGAGGATCCACCCAATTTGAATGATCCTGTATTAAGAGCTAAATTAGCTAAAGGCTTCCTTATTTGTAGACAAAGCGGGTTCGGAGAGAATGTAAAGACTACCATTAAAGCAGCCCAAGCGATGTACCTGCAGTCGCATTCAAGTAATGCCCCTTAATTTCACCGGTTTCGGCCTGTGCTTTATAAATAGCTTCGGCACAAAAAGCTCCAAAGTTTATTACATTTCCTGGTCTGCCGGCTCTGAGAAACAATTCGGCAACCCCGCTCTTCCCTTTGCCTGGAAGTCTTGATATTCCTTCGTGGAACCCCTTCTTCAATCTTAAATTGAAAAAAAAATGCCACGAGGCGAAGCCAAAACCTGAACCAAAAAGAAATTGTTTTTCCCACTCTTTTTTTTATTTGGATATGGGGGTGAGGAGAGGGGGTTTAGTCTTTATTTCACGTCTTCTAATTCCTTCCATTCGACCAAGGAATTCTCTAAGAAACTACAACCAAAATTTAAGAAACAACAACCGGAACTCTGCTTGAAAGAGTTGGAACTCCTTTTTTTCTAATTAGTTTCTCCCTTAAATTTTGAGAATTCTTTCAATAAAAGGTGCCTGTAAAGAGGATAAGTGAATCACGAGGTCCAGGAAAAAAACAGTAGGCATAGCTAGTCCGTGAATAGCCCCGAAACTCTCTTAACTGATATTCAAGAGAAAAGGATTCTAGAAAGATTCATAGAATTAGAAGAACTTTCTCTCTTGGACGAGATGATAAAAGATTCGAATGAAAAAAGAGGGCCTGTCCGAGAGGAAATAAAGGTTCTCCTCCGGGCCAGTGTTGAGACTTTGAGGCATAGCCCAGGTGTTTTTAGCGAAGCCGAAAGGTAGTTCCGTCGGAAAAGAAGAATATAAAATTGATGAAACACCTGATAGATGAAGACTAAAAATGGCCGGCGGAACTCCAGGTTGAGGAGTTACTCGGAATGTTGCCAAGATCGTTCAGGCTATATTTAGTCTATTTTGGCTTTTACTGAAATTGAAGTGTAAATCTGGATGGTTTGAAGTGGAAACCAGAAATCTAAAAATGAATAGAAAGTAAAAAGATTCAACCTTGGCAAGAGGATAGCAAGTTCTAAATTCTGTCTCGGGGCTTGAAGGGTAGGATAGAGGCAGAAAAAAAGGTAGTATGACTTGGTTCTTCTTTTGCTCTTTTTATGGACTGTAGTAAAGCTGAGGGTACGAAAGAATTAGTTGAAGCAAAGCTAGCTCTCAGACGCATAACTTGTGTTCCTCCCTAGTTCTTGCAAAGCCACCTAATCAAGCCCCAGCAATTCCCAGATCAGAAATCCTATTTCCAGCTCCTCTATACATCTAAGAAATTATTCCATCTAACGTACTCGATCCTATGAATCAGTTCAATTAAAACCTTAGATTCATACTAGAGCCACGATGATTGAGTCTCAAGCTAACCAAAAGGCAAGGGTTCTTCGAAAGGTCCCAGGATCCCGAGCCGATCTTACCTTGGCTCGGTGCTCATTTCGGGCAACTCTCCATTATCTTTCTTTGGTTGAGTGGGACTCTGCTTCGGATCTAAGGGTCCTCTCCGCTGAAGCTAATCAGAAATCTCCTGCACTCCGTTCCATTCAGTTAGCTTGCTCGAGAGTAAGACGATCGGGCAGAACGAATGGTCATGGACTGAGACACGGCCCAGACTCCTACGGGAGGCAGCAGTGGGGGGGCACCCCTCTCTTTCAAGAGGATTCGCGGCATGTCCCCCTTTTAGTATTCGATTTGCTGAGCTAAATAAATAGAAAAAGATAGAAATACGGCTTTCGCAGCTTTGAAACCAAATACGTTACCCACAATGGAAGTAAACATTTTTTCATCTTTTCATCAAAGAGTTGAACAATGAAGATAGATGGCACCACATTTCTCTTTGTTTAAGGAAATCCCGCAAAAGCATTTAGAAAAGCACGCATCTCTTAGTTTTTTTGAATCTATTGAATTCATCACTCGACGTAGTCTAGCAGTTCGACCGACATCCACATCAAGAGAAACAGACGAAGCAGCTCAAGTAGAGCTAGAAACGGCAGGTGTTGAACGATCTACTCTACACAGGTGTGGGCCTCTGGTGGCCACATATAGAAGAGTTGTTAGTGAAGTTAGCTAGAAAGGGTATAGGAATTAACTTATCAACTCCCCGAACAGTACTATAGGAATCATATAGTAATTAAGAACATAAAAAAATACTAAAATATTAATAAAAAACCGGTTATGAAAGGGATAGAAGGAAGAGGGATGGCTAAATGCAGCTACCCCTTTTTCTTTTCAAAGAAAACCTTACCATTTTTGGGCTCGAACGAGCACTCGAAAAGATTCTGGAGGATCCTCGTGATTAGGTATTCGTTTTCCCCAGCTCCCATCTTTAATAAGATTCCCGCTAAAAGCATACATGTACTATAATGAGCTTCCCCATGGGTATCCTCGAGGCACATCACGACCTACAGGCAACACCGGCGAGACCCGGGAAGGTAACCCGATTGGGAGTCAGAGGGTAGAAGTAGCTCCCTGAGTAGGCATGGGCGCCCGCCTAGATGAATCCATTGGGGAAGGCTCGAAAGGTTATTCGATATCAAGGTTGACCCTCGACGCGCCGCAGCCACTATTTTGACTCCTTTTATGCAATTATGAACGAAACCAAGCAATAAGCACTTAAATAATACAATTCGCCTTTTGGTTCGCACAACCAAAAAATTATTCTGAAGGGGGTGAAATGCCACTCGAACCCAGAGCTAGCTGGTTCTCCCCGAAATGCGTTGAGGCGCAGCAGTTGACTGGAAAAAATGAAATTGGCTGATATCATGACGATATTAGGTAGTATAGATATCATTATGGGAGAAGTTGATCGGGTAGTCCCAGTTCCTTCGGAAATGGTAAGATCTTTGGCGCAAGAAGAAGGGGCGACCCCTATCATCTTGACTTGGTTCTGCTTCCCCTCTTTTTTTAAGAATACCGAGTAGGGTTCTCTCATAGGCAGTGGCTTGGTTAAGGGAACGAACAGGTCGAATCCACCCTTTTTCGAACCAAAGGAGCTAGTTATTTAGCGGTACCCTTTTGTTGAAGGTCGTTCGAGCTTTTCCTGGGAGGGAATTAGCTATTTATCGGGACAGACAATATCCCACCCCAGGAAGGCCCAATGCGGAATTTGATGGGCCTTCGAATCAGGAACATTTAGGTTCGAATCCCTCTCTTTCCGCTCCCTCGGATCATTTGGGACTTTCGAATTGGAAGGCCCCTGGAACCGATGAAAAAAAGTGGATCCCTTCTTATGTACTCGCTCGATGTATAGCGGCGCATAAACCTATACTAGACGGATTTGTTGGCAAAAAAGCGAAGAAATAGGCATTTATCCATAATCAAAGACCACCATGACCTTGCGTGAAATCCCCCAACCCTACTTTCGATAGGACCGGTTGAGAGGCCCTTATCCTCATTCTGCCTAGCATTTAGTGGGCTGGATATTTACCTTATCAACTAGCAAATCGGGAGATTTTACCCAAGAAATGGGTACATAAAATGAAAAGATCGGAACATGGTTCTCTCTTCCAAACGCAAAATCTTAACTGATAATTCTCATAAAATAGTAATGGATCTCACCACTGCAATACAAGCTGTTTATTCTAACGGGTGGAAAGAAAAAGGCGTGCTTCCATACCATAAAAATCAATTACAGGCCGGTGTTAAGCCGGAGGAAGGAGAGGATGAGGGGGATTTCGAATGGTGAGTCTTTTTAGTGGCCTTCCCTGGCCATAATGTGCTTTTTTTCCTCGGATTCATTGGAACCCTCAGACAGAAACTGTTTTCAGGAATCTATACTGGGGATGAACTTCCTTAACCTTGGAATGACATGTACTTGAAAAAGTACTACGCCTGACCGGCTTCCCGGTAAGCCCTGCAAAATGTTTGGCCTATCTGATATTTGTGCGGCTGCAAGCCCTTGCATCTTCCTTTTTCTCATTGCTGGGGTGGATTCACAATCCACTGCCTTGATCCACTTGGCTACATCCGCCCCTTATCCAGCTGGCAGGCACACCCCCATATTAATAAGTGATATAGATAGGAATGTGATTGAATAAGAACTCTTCTTAGTATCGTCGAAAGATCGTTTGGTGTGGTTGAAATAACAGAATTGGAACTTGTTTGGTTTTAAGCCGATCAAAGGGACTATCGGAGGATGCAGTAGAGAAGCCGTTTCCTTTGAACTTGGTCCATCGGACACCCCAACTTGGGGCTAGCGAGCATGTCTCTCATCTTCCTGCGAGTTTCAATGCAAAATGGCTCCCGCTTCTTCTGAAAGAAAACAGGGGCAAAATCAATATGGAGCCGTCAGTATCTTCTACCTGTATTGCAGACGGAAAATATGGTCATTTGCATGAAGAACCATTAAAGGAGTCAATGGCACGCACACAAAGCAGGAGGAAATCGGTACCCCGCGAGGCTGAGATCAATTCAGCATGGCCAGTGACCCCAGCATCGTCCTGTAAGGTAGGCTCACATGGTGGGGTAAGGCAGCGGGTTTTGGTCCCGTTACTCGGAGGTTCGAATCCTTCCGTCCCAGATTGTTTCGGCGAGCCTCTCTCCGAGACAGTGCCCAGATCGTTACGCTATTTTCAACCCAATCGTGGATGTTATGCCTGTCATACCTCTATTCTTTTTTCTATTAGCCTCGATACTGTAGGGGAGGTCCTGCGGCAAAATAGAAAAAAACCGCGGTGCTGGTTATCGAGTTTATGGCGCCGCCGACCATCCAAAAAGTCAAAGATGGCGTCGGCATTTACTTATTATGCTCTCTTCTAATAGTGGTCCCTTGGTATTCAGGTTGTAAAATCTGCGGGTAGTAAACCCATATATTTGAGCATTTCGCTACTTATCCATATTTCTCTATCTTTTTGAGCTTTCGCAGTGAAATAGAATGAAATAGAGCCACTTTCTTTGGGCTGCATTTCAGCCTTTCTTCTCCTTTCAGGGTTGCGGTCCGAACAAGCAACGGATTTTGGAGCGCGAAACTAAGGCGTTAGCGCATCCGTTTTCTTGCTCGGGAACGAGGGGACTCACAAAATTGTCAAAAGCCATCTTACCCAAAAATTTCTTGAATAGGAATTCTAGGATTCAATTATTGGCATTTTCATTCGATCATTATCGACTTTTTTTTTGAGATATTTTTTTATTTGTTAATAATTTTAGAATTCCTATTTCACTAAGGGGGACATAGAGTCATAGCAAATAAAATAGCTAATTCTTATTAGAAAAAAAAAACCGCTCTCCGGTTGGGCAGTAAGGGTCGGAGAAGGACTTCAAAGGTAGTCACAGGACAACCTTTCCGAGTTCTAACTTCCAAACCTATAACTTGGTTTGCTTGCCTGCTTCCCCGCCCGATGCTCCTTCTATTGATTCTTTTCCGATGCAAATGCAAGCTTTTCGACAACTGGAAATGGCTTCCTTCTCCTATCAGCTTCTTTCTATCTTGAAATCTTAATCCCCTTTCCTTCACTTAACAGATCTTCAGCAAGAAGTCTCGATTGCTTTATATTTGTCTTATTTTATGAAGGCCTAAGAATTGAAGAGAATGAGAGATATTCATGTTATCGCGAGCCGCAGGGGCGGACAATATTCACCCAGAGCCCCGTTGCGACCGCAATGCTGTTCTTGAAGGACCTTACCTTAGAGCAAAAAAAGGGCCTATTGGCAGATGGCTCTCGATTATCTTTATCTTATTTCAATTCAAGATCCCCTGTTGTGGAACCACCTCCTGTTCCTGTTACGAGACGACCTCGGCTCAAGCTGACCCCATACCGAAAGTCGCTCCTTCCTTGTTGGAATACATATATGATCAGAAACTTTTGCCCAGGGTTCATGTAAAGAACAGGTTCCAAATCACGATCGTCATTCTACTACGCTACACAAAGTCACTTAGCTCGACGTTAATTAAGAGAGTAGAGTATATAGCTCTTCGGGAGTGTGCCATTTTGGGGATTCCAGCCCCGTGGAGAGCTACAAAAGTCCATAGACCGCCTAATTGACACCAACGAGTAAAATCTCCTTGTGCTTCCGGCCCACTGAAAGACTCTACTGAGACAAAAAGATGGGAGCTTTGATTCTCTGATGGCGGAGTCGGTGACGGCGATCGGAGAGGCTATATTTCTTTAGAGTACTCAAAAATTATGCTTTTGTCGGAGGGAGATTGCCGGGAGAATACTTAATAATACGGCGAAACATTTATACTTCGCTTTTTTATTTTGCATCTCTCATTAAAGAGGGAGGGGAAGCATATAGGCATTTTTTTTTCACTACTCCCGATCGATAAAGAAAGACAGCAAGATGATTTCGGCCCGCAACGTCGTCGGCAATGTCATCTCCTTCGGCCTCTTCCTCTCCCCTGTGTAAGCCGCCGCCGCCATCCCCCTCGTCCGGCGCGGAGCGAGGTAATTTTGGAATTTCTATCTGACTGTTGCTTAATTAAGGATCGCCCGGAAGATTCTCCTCAAGGGCAAGCTTGAAGGTGGCCTTTACAAGTTGTATCAAAAAAGTACGAAAAAGGACTTTCCTTGTAAAAGGAATTTTGTAAATCCAAATTCTGAAAAAAAGAATAAGAGGATCCATAGAAAATATATGCAATGAATAAAGAAAGACGAAGCAGACATGCACAAGTTCAAAAGCGAGGTCGGCCGTCGCTGTCTCGGCTGTGATACCGTAGGCTCTAGGGAAGTCGGAGGTTCCATAAATTGGATATAGCAATAAAAAAACCAGCAAAATTCTTTCTAATATTTTAG
This sequence comes from Avena sativa, assembly GCA_916181665.1. Classification (NCBI taxonomy): domain Eukaryota; kingdom Viridiplantae; phylum Streptophyta; class Magnoliopsida; order Poales; family Poaceae; genus Avena; species Avena sativa. The sequence continues at coordinate 341,568,148 of OV702279.1, forward strand.
ATAGAGGAAACATTGAGGCGCAGTAGGAGGGATTTCTGTCACCATCGCGGTTCCATTTTTTTCTTAATCGGAGTTCTGGGTATGGGCTTTATCTCGAAGAACTTGGGGGAATATCTATCCCGTCATAAAAACAATGGATTCTGGCCAGTTACAACACATATGCAGGAGCGGGTTTGAAATCCCTTTTGGCCCAGAGCCGGAGCGATCATTCCAGCAAGTTACTCAGCTTGAGTTTTTCAGTCAATCCGAAGAGGACTCCGGCGGTCTGGTAGGCCTTCCCAAGGGATTGGGTCCAGAGTGGAACTAACAGCTAGCTACCTTAGGCGTTTTCTCGAGTTAAGTCTGGTCGCTTGGGCCGTTGTACCTTTTGATTATGGTATGGTATTGTCAGATCCGGGCACCCCTCTCTTTCAAGAGGATTCGCGGCATGTCAAGCCCTGGTAAGGTTCTTCGCTTCCACCAACTAGCAGGGGGGACGGACAGGAACGTTATTCTCCCCCTCTTCTAAAGAAATAAGAGAAACACGAACTATCTGGATAATACCCCGAGGGGGAGACCTACGAGAACTTCCATAGTTTAGTGAATCAGGCGTGGACAAATAAAAACAAGGTTTGATAAGAACCCTTTTTGCTTTCTTGATAAATAATCAATCACTCGGAGTTCTAGTTAGAGAATGGGGTATGATTCACTACTTGCCTACTTGCAAATGTCATGAAAACCTATCTTGATGCTTTGATTCATCGACTTTACTTTGAGTTCAATGACGTTTTCTTGTATGAACTGTTCGAACCAGTTCGTCCACGTCCCAAAGATTGCTAGAAGAGGCCCTTAGCAGCGGGAAAGGAGTCTATCTATCTGCCTTGGGTTCAGAACGTCGTGAGACAGTTCGGTCCATCCACTTCTTTTTGGTATTTTAGACTAAATTCTTTTGTTCCTCGATGCTCAATAATGCTTCTTCTATTCTTTTCCCTGGCGCAGCTGGGCTCCCTTTTCCATTGGTTCCATTAGGGCGGGGGAAGGGCCAATGGCCCAAACAAATCCTACCTGCGACTCCTCTGGTTTGCTTCTTTCTTTTGATCCAATTCAGACTTCTGTGTTTTTCTTTCTGCTTGCTTCCCTTTCAAATTGATATGCCGGAGATGCTAGGGAAGTCGGAGGAGAGAGCACTCATCTTGGGGTGGGCTCTAGGAATACCCCCTTCTTCACCAAAGGGTGCGGTTAACTAATCTCTTGGAAGAAGAAGATAATCTCCAACTTCGACTTGTCAATTTTATTTCTCATGAAAATAGCAAGTTAACTCAAAGAATTTATCACACAAACAGTCAATTTTCTGGGACCCGAGACTCTTGAAGAATCTTTTCCAGGAACGGGAGAATTCCCACTACCGCTGGCAGGCCAGCCGGGCCGTAATCCGGCCTGAACCTTTGGGTAGGCTCCGCAGGAATGAAATGAAATAAATATTAACGCTTTCTGACACAGAATCCCCTAGAAGGGTTACAAATAAGAACATCCACGCCCATACCGATAAACTATTCATCCCAAAAGGATTATATCCATTGATAAGTTGTGACAGAAATCATGATCAACTAAGCCCTCTCGAGGGCTTGCTTAAGAATAAGAAAGAAGAATCTTATGGAAATAGCATGGAATAAGGTTTGATTGTTCTCGTAGGCTAACTAACCAAATCACACGAGACCGGAGCAGGTGCTATTAGAGAACAATTAGCAGATTTGGATTTGGTTTGGGAAATGGGACCGACCTGGCGCCTCAAGTTAGAAAGAGAATTCTCAGCTGGAACCCATGGAAAAGGGGAAGGGGCTACTGCTTTTTACTTTGTTCATTGGATTCATAGGAATCTCCTGTAAACCTTCAGAATAATTTTTTGGTTGTGCGAACCCTTTGAAAAACCCATCAATCAGATTCTTCTTCATCTGAATCAGGTTTGCTTGGATTTATTAAAAGTGTGTTTGGATTTACGAAAGGTTCAAATTGCAAGGACTCCCAAGCACACGTATTAACTAGAAATAATATAGATAATAGAAGGATTTTACTCTGTTTATCCTGTAGTTTAATTCAGTTTTAATTTCGCTGGTGCAATCCTTACCGACAGAAAAAGATTGCAGTCAGGACTTCACTCATAAACAGCTTCCGCAATGGAACCGGTCCCACCCAATGCTAATGATTGATTGGATCATCCGATCCCACAAGAAATGAATTCGAATTTTCGGATAACGGATCCTTCTAATCCAGTCTATCCTCCACCTACCTATCCCCCTTCCTGTTCAGGAACCAACTGGATCAAAGTCGGAAAAAGGGGGGAGCTCCCCGTTCCTGGTTCTCCTGTAGCTGGATTCCCCGCCCAGCCTTTTTCTATGCTCTGATTTCTGAGGATAATTTTTTTCGCTATCTTTTTCCGAGAACCACCTAAGGCAGCTCAGCAATTCTCATTCGTGATGCCGCCGTCTTCAGAAAATCGTATAAAAATCAAGCAAGAAAACGGATGCGCTAACGCCTTAGTTTCGCGCTAGTAAAAAATCCTTGCTTCTCTTCTGTCTTGGAAAAGTGAGGAAGACCTTCCCTTCTGCCGAGTTGTTTAGAAGGCGCTGGCGAAGGCTACTTGTTCCTTGGCGGACTATATATAAAGGAAAGGGGTGTACGGCAGTAAGCAGAGGCAGTACAAAGGTATGTTTTGGGACTTTCGAATTGGAAGGAATTCTGACCCGTTAGAGCATTGAGAGGACCTTTCCCTAGTACGAGAGGACCATCCCAAGGTATCATTTCTAATACATCTGTTGGACAAGAAGTAGGCACGCGTATCAACGTCTAAGCCCACCCAAATAGGACTAAGAAAGAGGTAAATTGTGTCAAAACCAAATATGAGTGTTTTGCTAGGCCCAGCACTAAAAAACCTACTTTTTTACGATTACGATCGTACGGTAACTCCATCTTTTTCAGCTCTGCTCCCTAAACTACACCGCTGCTTAATCCCTTAGTGGATCGGCGGGTTACCTACTCCTAAGGGTCAAAGCAAGCCCTTTAATTCAGGGAAACGGGTCGATTACTCGGGGCGTTCTGTCATTGTTGTGGGAGCAATGCCCGAGAGACCCTATTTGAAAGCAGTTTCGAGGTCGGTTGTCCCAATGAGTTGGACCGGGTTATTCATTTGGAAAAAATCAAAAAAGGATAAACCTTCCAAGTACTTCAAGGACTTAAATACTCTTTAATAGATGAAAATAAAAGGATACTTTATTTTTTATTACTTAATTTAAGAATTCAAAAAATTGATTCTAATGGATTTTATTCTTCTTCTTCGGATTCAAAATAGAAGTTCCATTCCTGATCTTCCTGTCATCGTATCTTGTGTAAGAATCTCTTTTAGATTTTAGGCGCAATAGAAAGGAATGCTGTCACCGGGGTGGGTCTACACACAAATGAAAAACAGCTATGAATGCGGATAAAAACGGCTGTGAAAAGGACAAAATGTAATATGTGTTCGACCGATGGATGCCTTGATTGACTGATTCAGATGGGAAATCAAAAAGGAATTTGTTGAGATGGAAGTATAGATATAATATTCTTACCACGATATTGGTTTGAGAGCAGGCACTGTCTATATATCCAAAACCGGAGGAGGGTTTGGATCACAGACGATCGGAGATTTTGGATTGAGATGGATGCAGAGCACCGCCCTGTCAAGGCGGAAGCTGCAGGTTCGAGCCCTGAATCCTCGATTCCTAACGAAATCGATGTAGTAGTGGCTTGATGGAAGCCCAGAGTCTTTAGTTGATCCAAACCTTTCACGTATTTGTTAACATAGCGTTGGACGATTGATTCCTCTCCGAGTTCTTCTTTCTTTTATCACTTAGGAGCCGACAAAGGGCAATGAATCAGGTCCGACAACGGGTTTTCCAACAGGCCGTAGATTTTCATACCTCTTTTAGCTCAGTTTAAGATCTTGCTATCTTTCGTTCTTTCCTAACGACTCGACAAAGTTTCAGAATTTACGCTCTATTCATTCAATATTTCCCTTTTTAGAAGGCGACAAAGTTGTTTGCCGGCCGAGGGTCGTTGGTGGAGAGTGCCGCGTTCGCGGGTCGGTGTTGGAGCTGTAGGGCTTCGGGTGGCGGGCAGTTGAGAGTGTTCGCCGCCATGGGGCGGCCGCTCGAGGCCGCTCTGCTGCCTGATGAACGCAAGTACATTCGACCCTGTTAGTCGACGCCTGCGTTTTGTTGCTCGACCGCTTTGGCAAGCAGAGCCCTGGCGTACTGGATCTGCAGGGCGCCTTCCCCAGTGGCTTCAATGTTGTCGACTGCTGCTCGGCCCGCGACGATATTGTCCATTAGGGTGGAGAATAGCAGGAGGCCGTTCGCGTCTCGCTCTCGTGAGGAGACCACGATCCTTGGCTGGTCCCTGGGGGGTGCGCGGTTGGGTGGTGGTGGGGCACCATTGGCCGTTGCCCCTGGTGGGGGCCGAGTGCTTCCTCCTCGCGGCGCGTTCTCGCAGATCGCGCGCTCGGCCGTGCGGGCTGGGTCATTCTCGTCGTCGAAATTCAGGGCGCGCCCCTAGACGGTAGGGTTCAGGCGCGACCTGATTCGGAGTTGGTGGTAGCGTGACAGCTCCTGCGCTGTCACCTGCTCGAGGCAAAAAATTTCGCGCTCGGCTTGTTCCTTGCGGACTGCCTCCGCCAGCTTCAGGCGGAGTTCCTCGACCTTCGTTGCCGTCACGTTTGGTGGGATCGGCATGGAGAATGGGTCTTCCGGCGGGTCGGCGCCAGTCGCCATGTAGGTCGCGGCGTGGCGACCGGTTCCGTCACGAAGGTCGGCGGAGTTCTCCGACCCGGAGTCGAAGTCGAAGATACCGAGGATAGAGGGATCCTCGAAGTCGCCGACGTTGGAGACCTGGGTGATGGAGCACGCGGGTGACGCGGAAACAATGGATCTGGCGAGTGACGCCAGGGTCGCCGAATCCGCGTCGTCGTTGAGGGCCGCGTCGTCCGCGGCCGCGGTGGTTTCGGCCATGTTGCTGTGGGCCGAGTCGTATTCGGAGGCGAGGCGGTGAATTATGCGGACCTGGCTCTCAGAGAGCCGGTCGCATGGCGGTGACTCGCGGATGCGAGCCGAGTCCTCCGAGATGATGACGTCGGTGAGGCCGACGAAGAGGCTGATCGTGCCGATCGGCAGGATCACACTATGTGTGACGGGTCGCGCCGCCGAGACGTAGCTGCTCGGCAAGATCTGGAGAATCTCGCCGATCGCGATCATGCGGCCGGTGGTGATCGACTCGTTGATGGGCAGATTAGATCTCGCCGCAGAACACCGGCCTGACCGGCCAGGCCCCACGGTGGGCGCCACTGTCGTGGGGATGACCACGGCAGATGCTGCAATCGGCAGCGAGTAGTAGAACATGGGGCAAGGGCGGCCAGCCATCTGCGGTGCGAGATGAGGGCCGAGACACAAGGGTTTACCCAGGTTCGGCCCCCCGGAGTGTAAAGACCTACTCCTGCTAGATTGTATTATGGTGAGAGTACAATGGGGCGAGCTCGACGGCTAGGCGGCGAGTCGCTTGGGTGTATGATGGAACGTATCCTCTATGCGTCCCTCAGGGAGGTTTATATAGACTCACCTCGCTAGGGTTTATAGATCACAACCGAATTAGTTAAGGATTCAGAGATTCTATGACCTAGTCCGACTGGGCCTAGCTACGCTTCTGGGCCTTCAGCTTCCAGTCGCCTGAGTCCATGCCAAGTCTTGATCCAGTCGCCGTCCTGCAGGCCCACTCGCTGACGGCTTGGGCCAGTAGGAAACGTGCTGCTGGGTATACCCCGGTAGGTATATCCCCATCATTTCAGATCCACAATTTTGTGAGTTTTGTGTGAGAAAGTTCTTTTGGCTCTTGAGCTCCAGTGCTCCCTGCATATTAATTATTTTAAAAACTATATTTACAAGTTTCAAAAATTGTGAAGAAAATCCTGAAAGTAGCTAATGATTAGTCCCATAAAGTTGCAAAATCTCAATTTTGAAATGTTTTGTATTCTAAGCTACACAAAAATGACAAAGTTTGATTTTTGTGAGATTTGAAACCACTATACTTGGATCTAAAATTTTATCATTTTTGTGTGACTCAAAATACACATTATTTTTAGTTGATATTTTACGCATTTTGGCATAAATGACTGCCTACATGCCGATTTGTTTTCAGAAATTTACAAAACTCAGAAATATGTTTTTTATTTTAAAAGGGATCATTGTTGGTGCCGATGTGCAATACGTATATAACATGTGTATGTATCTATGTTAATATTTTTTGGAATATTTAAAACTTTAAAGTACAACTTTCGAATTTTTAAAATGCTGGATCATTGGAGCTCAGGAGCCAAAACACCTCTGTGTCAACTATCACATGCTGGTCAAGCCGGACTGGACCAGCTACAGGGTAAATTAGCCATCAAGGATCGAAGCACCCTAGCTAACGGTTGATTGTAATTGATAGTGTGTGTTGAGTGAAGATATGAAATTTGTGCTATCTAATATACTGGTGTACATTGTGAGGATATTACTCGTTTTGCCCGTAGGGACCTCGTCTCTAGTGGCTACACAGATTTGGAGTTCGTGGGCACATGAAAGCTGCGGCTTCCTTCCATGGATATGGCGGCAAAAGAGGGCTCCCGTTGATGGAGGATTCCTCGCCATCGCCCCACGAGACCATAGTCAGTGGCCGGCCACGAGAGATCTATGGCGGTAGCGGAACAACTGGGGGCGACGAGCTTTTGTAGCACATGGAACTAAGGATGGGGATGGGGAGAGCGTTGTCTGAAACGGCTAGTGTAACCGATCCATGTGCTCTCCACTGTATACCTAACGGTTGTCGGCCATGACCATGAACGACCTTCCATGTATGCCTAACAGGTGTGGTCGCACGATCAGAAACAGGATTAAATTGCGTCAACCGACATATCAGTGCTCCCCATCACGGACCAGCCCATGAATTGGTGGATATGTGTCGATGTGCCCCCAACTGGTGGTTATGTGTCATTGTGGCCTCAAATGTGGCGGTTTTCCATTATTTCCTCATTTTTGCTGGTTGATTTTTGCCTCAACTCTTAGTAATCTTTGAGCTTGTTTAAACTTTGTAATAAGTATAAATGTTGAACTTTCAATAAAAGGTTGTGTGCATTACCGATGCAGAGGCCGAGCCTTTCCCCCTTTTGGATAAAAATCTAAGAGACTGATTCATTTACTTTATGCCTTCTCATCACATTATAATGATGATTTTAACTAGTAGAAGAATAGTATGATCATCTAAAACATGAAATTACCTGGGATATATCTAATACCAAGGCCAAAAATAAATAACAATGTCCAAAAAATGTAACAATAGGGAAATGTGTTGCATAATGTCGGTTGGGCTTTCATTGGCCTTCTAAATTCTTGAATCTCAATAATAAAACCATATGGACAATTAGTCGGATTGCCAGGTCTTTGCCCCGACTACCATGGAAAGGCAAGATATAGGTGACATGCTCTCACATCTACCCTATTAATCAATTAATATATGGTCAACTCTCATGATATGGTTAGTGATTTGCTTATGGTTAAAACTGGATAACTATTAAAGTTGATCAATATATAGAACATACTCGACTTAGAGTATAATAATGTTGAATAGATTTGCACCAACATGAATTATTATTTTAAAATGACATCGCCCTACCTAATGTTACCTGCACCAATATTCACCAGTCTCTTCTCACAAAGTAAGAATACCCCCAATATGACATCCCGATGAGTCTAACTTTAAATAGCCTGCCTGCATACTTAATGTGTTAACTACCTGGTGTATGCTTAATTCTCAAGATATGGTACTCTGCCTAAAATGAAATTCAAGAACCAGTCTCAACCAGCAGTAAGAACTATAATTATGGTTATTTAATTACAATGTACAATGCCACGCATACGACTGTAAAATCATGTTAGTGATTCCCTCAAGTGCAAGGGATCACTGAAATCTTTGATAGGAAGTACTACCGAAATTTATAGTTCGACATAAGGGAAACACAAGAATACCAATAAGACTTTAGCCATTGAGACGTCATTCTCAACCACATGTGTGTATCAAATATCTCAAAAGAATAATTGGTAATTTCAACAGTTGAATCAAAAAAGTAAACCAAAATAGCAATAGCAGATTTCCAAATTTCACCGGAAGAATTGTTTATGTAACTTTTAGTGGCTAAAAGTGTAGGCAGGGCAGGAGGTGATTAGAGAGACATTGCACGGATGAAAGTGATCATGTAATCCATATATTAATAATATGTGCTTGACTCTAATTCCGTTGTGTGTAGGTGTGTGTTCTATATATATTTATGCATACTAACCAAGATAATTTGCATAACATCTATTATCCTACCTTCCCATTTCACCGGGCCAGTTTGGAACTACACAAGCTTAGGGATAGAGTCCCAGTTTCTACACAAGCTTGGAATGGGCCTCTCTTACTAGAATATATCATCATTCGGGCATGGAATATATGAAAGAAAAGAAACAAACAAAATTTTGATGTTATAATTTCAAGCACACAAAATTGGTTTAATTAGTTTTTGAGTGATACCTGCTAAGCTCTAGGGTCAAAACTGAGCTGCGAGAGAAGATATATTCTTTCATTGTAAGTTTGAGGGCTTAGTTTTTCATTTCGATGGGACCATGACCCTACCATGGTAGATGTATGGAAAACCCATGTAAATATTTCTTGTTATTAATATATAAATAATAGGAGACTCTTTAGTTGTAGTTCCTAAAAAATAGCGATGAACTAGGCGCAGCCTTAGGCATGGGCCAACTTTGCCCACATGTCACAAACCAGGTGGTAGTTGAAGAGAGAGTAGGTGTATAAAGTTATGCTCACATGATACATACAATATAGTAAGGGAAATGTACACAAATAAATTCGAACAAAAATATGAATACCGAGATGATACAACGAGTGTGTCATCAACTGAACCTCGCATGTACAGTAGAAAGTTTACCTCTAGGGCTCCATCCATCAGTTGGTCATAGGTAAGTAGTTCCGGATGAAATAAAATTAAAGAGCCAGTCTAAACCTAGATTAAAGCACATAGTATAGAAATATAAATTCAACTAAATATTTTCTAGTGGCACACATACCATTGTAAAATCATGGTGGTGATACAAAAGGATTATCTACTACGACAATATCTTGGTTGCTTATTATTTTATGATGATCATTTAGATCCATGTTCCTCACCATCGGTGCAAGGTGAGCTTGTAAATCAATGCTCCTTGATTATTGGCTAAACTAGAGGACCGTCCGTCACAGTTTGCGCTCCCAAACCATCTTCATGTTAAGATCCAGATAAGCCAACTAATTAATGCTTGACCAAACGTACTCAGCTCCGGTTGGTCCAAACTGATGGAATGCAAAGTTTGATAGTCTCCATTGATTGACTGAAGTGATTTTAGTTGGGCCTGTCTCCTCTGTAGTAAGCTTGATGGAGAAGAACAAAAATAGATAGTCACAAAGAGGATTAAGTTCAAAGGAAGAGGAAATGGAGGAGAGCACCGCAAAAGGTTGAGAATGCGGTGTGGGGTGGGGTGGAGGATTGTGTCATTTCGTGGGTTTGGATGATTTATATAACAATTGAGGCACTCGTCTAGATGGTAGGAGTGAGATCTAATGGCTAGGATGTTGGCTTCAGTTTAACTTATTTTGAGTGGATGCTAATGGATGATGTATTCTTTTCATCAACGGAACCTAGTTTAGTTGGGTATATCATGCTCGATACACTTCCATGCCCTGTTATTGAGGGATACACATTTTGTCAAAGTCACACTCACATATCACATGGCACAATTCATGAAATTTATTTTTTTCTATAAAAGTTGAGAAAGGAAAAACAAGCATATAGTTAGATTGTTGATTACACTATGCCTATATATCACAAATCACATCCAATAATTCTGGTCATGCATACATAGTGTCACGACTAAACATCAAGACCACACCAAAGTATAGAATGTGTTGAATAAAAAAATTACAAATGGAAGAAAAGTAGACAAAATAAATGTCAAGACCACACCAAAATACTTATTTAGTTTCCTATGGGACTTCTAAATATAAAAAATGAAACAGTGCTAGGAGGAACTAGACACTTTTTTGATATAGTAGAAGCGTGACGGCATGAGGATTCCGAAAATTTGTCCCTGACAGGGATCGAACTCCGGTCGCTAGGATGCGCCAACTACGACCCAAATATAATTTTGTATCCACATGAGACTGAGTTCATCCAATGGATACTAAGCTTAGGAAACATATGAGAATAAACAATATCTTGATGTGTAAAATAGATTAAAGAAAGCTACATAAAATATATTTACCTAGGGTGAAGGAGTGAACCATGAAAACTTTTTTGAGGGAAGGCCATTATGGCTAGATTTATTGAAATCAAACAATAGTTACATCGTCCACGAGAGATTGACAAAAGAAGTTAGGGGTTCATTGACCCAATTATATGGAATATTACACTCAAAACAATACATGGTATTACATGAACTCCTTTATTGACATCTCTTGAGCAATTGTAAGGTTATCAACATAATTTGATGTTGCTTCGTTCCATTGAAAGATTGTGTATCACTTTTATGCAATTAACTTCTGCTTCAATGGCATTGCACCGCACAAAGTTTGCCAGCTACAAATGGTGACACATCATCAAAGTTTCGACATATGAAGAAGACAATACATGTGGAAAGAACTTGGACAACATCGCTATAAATGCTCCATGGCTATCTTGTAAGATTGAACCAATATCTCCAAATTGGTCCTCTATGTTTAAACTTGCATCAATTTTAGTTTTAGATGATTGGCATGTAGGCTTCCTCCATACGAGTTTTGCCTGGCCCCTATTCTGCACCAGGGATCCCACAGAATTCGCTTTCATCACTCTAATATACATTAGGTATCTCCAAATAGGTGGTATTTCCTCACCATGAGTTATGTGATGGTCAAGCCACCACAAGTACCAAGTTGTTATCGCCACCACCTCCTGTACTCTCTAGGATTCAAATCCCTGCATAGTACTAGGAGGTCCCTTCAGCAATATTTAGAAACCTTCAAAGCTAGAACGATCCACAAGCATAGCATCTAAAATGACACTCTCAATTCCTAGACCTCCCTATGTGTTTGGTCATTCACATTTCAAGATCATATGTAACCCATCCTCTATAACCACATGTCAAACATGACATTCACCACTTGTCCCTATGTGTCACTTAGCTAGGATTTCCTTTAGTGTTAGAATACCACACATTGCCCTCCGGTACATTATTATTTCACTCCAGCCAGAACCTGAAGCTGCCACAAACATTTCCTAATTGAGTTACCAAGTGAAGTACTTTAGACAAGTTGGAGCAGGGTTGGACCATGATGTAGGTGTTTCCACTCGATATGGTACGTGGATTGTACTGAAAAACACTTGCCTTTGTACCATGCCACGCTAAGAAATCCTCAAAAGAATCTAGATTAATAGGAATATGCAGGATTCACTATACGTACGGAGATGAAAATACTTGATATTAATTCTTGATCCCATTGACGGGTAACAAGGTGCTAAGAATGCATGTACCGTGTTGTGTGATAACTTTCTGATAAGCATTGTTAGGGATCCAAGGTCCACTCCATATTTTTATAGCTTATCCCGTCCCAATATATCAAATATGCCCTCTTTTAATGGTTTGGGTACCGGCCAGAAGTCTTCGCCGGGTAAAAGAAGAGCCCGCACCTTTGGTCCAAATTTTAATATTTCACCTAAGGGTAGTATTTTGCTTTGAGCACTTGAGCACGTAGAGACTTGGGTTTAGCAATCAACCTGCACGCCTATTTGACCAAGATGGCAAGATTAAAAGTGTGTAGGTCTTAAATCCTTTATCTCCTTCCCTCTTAAGAAAATATAATTTTCACCATGCAAACCAATATATTTTCTTTCCTTGATCATCATATCCCGCCAAAACCGAGAAATAACACAAGTAATATTTTGACACCTTCTTCAGCAAAAGGAAAACTATCATCGCATATATAGGAATAGCTGGCGTTATTACTTAAGAAGATTTCGTTGCCACCAATTGATAGGACTTTTGATTTCCATCCTCTAATCCTTTGCATTACAGTCTCCACAAAATGCATGAAGCAGTCACTTCTATGCGCACCCATAATAGTTGGGAGCCTAACTATTTTTTTATAAAAAGCTTCGTGTTTACATTCAATATGTTGCATATGTCCACTTTAACATCAACATGAGTATTTGGATTAAATAATAATATAATATGCTATATTTTTTCACACTTATGAGCCGTTTTGATGTCACACAATAAATCAAGAGATAGTTTAAATAAGGTTATATTATTCGAATATGCCTTCAAAAGAATCAAGGAATTATCAACAAATAAAATATGTGAAACTGATGGTATATTTTGATACACCTTTATCCCTTCAATGTCACTAACCTCCTTTGCATCCAACAAACAATTAGAAAGACCTTCTGCACATAAAAGAAATAGATAGGGAGATAGAGGATCTTCGTGTCGAATGCCTTTATAGTGGGTGTGAATCCCTCTATCACTAGAGAATTGTATCTGACGAAATATGTCATAGAAGCAACATAAGACATCACTAAGTTAACCCACTGGGTGTGGAAACCAAGCCTGTTCATCATATTACGCAGGCAATTTCACTCAATTAGCATATCCAATTTCACAGCACAAAGAAAAATATTGCCCTTTTTCTTATTTTTAATCTTATGTATGCTCTGATTATCCTACCAGGAACAAACACACTCTGTACAGGGGATATTATCTCAGGAAAAATCAAAGACACTTATTTCTAGACGGAGGGAGTACTCTTTCTGGTCCTATATAAATAATTATGGCAGACCGATCAATACTTATTAGTTTTTAATACCTTTTTTGGGTATACGGCTAAATACCCATGAATTATGCTGGGCACCCGGACCTTAATAAAAAGAAATCTTGCTAGATTGTGAGTGAATGTGACAGTTCATCGCCATCGTTGTCGTCTAATCATCTCATAAAAGCTCATGTGTGAGCAAGATTTTTTCGATCAAATGAGCCCAGCTAGCTCCCTATTCTATGAACGAAAACGCATTACCGCTGCAGATTTTACATCTGCACTCTGCATGAGTTGGCGTGCAATTATTCAACCATATTTTTTTTGACACTCTTTATTAATAATATAAAAACAAATTACAAGGTACAACCGAGACGATCTTACAGAATTAAAAAGATAGGATTAATCTATGTAAAATATCAAAGCCTATTCTTCTCCTTGGGTACCACCCAAGCGACCACTACCACATGGTCTCTGTAATCAGAATATCCCAAATGTCCTAGACACGTATACCTACCTCGGCTATCGAAACAAACACTACGATCCGCATACTGTACGTACTCCTGTAGCTACCACAGATTGATCGGCGGCGGCGTACATCCGCGGCGTACTACTGTACTACTACCTACCACGGATTGCGAATGTGACAGTTCAGAGCCGATTCACCCCATAACTGAGACAAGAGACAGCAGTGATATAGCTCACGAGATCTTCATGAGATTTGCTGATTTAAAGAGCCCAGCAATTAATGTCACCATGATCGCCTATATAAGCCCTTCATCTGCAAAGCTGTAGACAGGGCAACCAACCTAGGCAATCGAAAATCTGAGAGAGACAGAGAGAGGCTTCGAAGGTAGGTGGGTGGCAATGGCGCCACGGCGTCCGACGAGCACGGGCCGCAAGAAGATCGAGATCCGGTGCCTGAAGACCAAGGAGCAGCGGCAGGTGTGCTTCTCCAAGCGCCGCACGGAGCTGTTCAACAAGGCCACCGAGTTCGGCGTCATGTGTGGGGTCGAGGTGGCCGCCGTCACCTTCTCACAGGGCGGCAAGCATAGTAGCCGGATACGGGATCGATGCCACGTTCCACGATCCCGGATCGATCGACCCAGATCGGGGGTCGGGGTCGACTAGGGATCGTTGAGGATCGATGCCGGGATCGCGATCCGGTATGAGAAGATCGATCTCCGCTTGGTGGGCTGAGTAGGTCCTCTGTTTGAGGAAATTAATCGCGTCAAACAACTCAGCAGCTGCCGTGTAACATGTGTTGGGCTGGATTATGTCCGTGGTTAACAAAGTATAACAAAAAAATAGATCCCACAGACTTGGCCCATGAGTAAATTGTTTCATCAATGGACTGTCGACCCAGATTACCGACCCGCAATAATAGGGATCGAGAGCCACGTACCGGATTAATGTTCCGAAGAATAGTACCCCTCTCGATCCGTGGGTCGTAGCTACCGTGATCCCCGTACCTCGACCCCGTTCCTCGACCCGGTCGATCCAAAATTTTGGCAACTATGGCGGCAAGGCCTTCACCTACGGCCACCCCTCCGTCGAGTCTGTCCTCGAACGCTTCCTCCCCTCGAACTCCACGGAGGAGGAGAAGGCCGCGGCGGCGGTGGGTGGCGCCGTTGCCGGCGCCGGCGACCCGAATCCGGCGCTGGAGGAGCTGAGCCGGGAGCGCCGTGAACTGCGCGCGCGGCTGGAAGCGGAGAAGGCGCGGAAGGAGGCCGCGGAGGAGGCCTGGGCGAAGGCGCACGCCGAGGGGATCCAGGCGGCGGTGTGGATGGACGCATTCGCCGTGTGCCAGATGGGGGAAGAGGACCTGCTGGTGGCCTTCAAGGCCGCGCTGGAGAAGGTGGACGCCGCCGTGGCGGCGCGAGCCAGACGGGAGCTCCAGCAGGCGCTGCTTTTATTCTTTACGCTGCATGGCCGTGGCGCCGACTATATGCACCAGAAGAGGAAGCCGGCGCCGGGTTTTGACCCGTCCGGGCCGCAAGGCTAGAGGAGAAGATGAGGTCGAAACCTGAAGGCAATTGGCAACTTGAGTAGTACTTCGTTCGTGTGTGTCTTTTTTACATTATTGTTCTTGTGTCGCTTCTCTTAGTGTTTCATATCGTCGACATTGCTCCTGCAACAGATGAGATTTCGTCAATTTGGTAGCCTGCTTGTACTGTTCTGCATTTGTTGCACCAAACCAATAAAGATACAAGCCTTTATTTATACTATGGTATTTTAATATTCTTATAATCGAGTTTTTTAAATACTCAGGAAATATTTTTAATGATGATTTTATTTGGTTCCTTTTTAAATACCAGATCGACCAGTGGTCTGATATATTGATAAATGGATATTACCACTACACCTGAACGTACATAAATATATCAAGATACAGAAAATATTTTCACGTGTGACATGACAAATCATATTAGACGATACTAGTACATTGACACGGTCCACTCTCTCGCTACCACTTGTTATTTTTCTGTAGGCCACGTACTCATTGTGACATATCATAATTCTGTACTACACTCATTATTTTTCATAGATATTCTGTACTACATTGACATGGTCCCCTTTCACGTACATGTACCATGTACAGGCGACAACACGCGAATGCAGAATGTCATAGGCACTTGGTACAAATGGTACTTCGCTGCACCCTCCGGTTAGGTGCACAACACGAGATTTTATCCTTTCGATAGAAACCGGAGAATGTTTTGATCCCTAGCAATTGGTAAATGATGGAGTACATTTGTTCATAGTTCGGGTTGGAGAAGATTTGTGAGACATCAAGTTGCTACTGTACTAAACAGACATAGCAGATCGAGATTTACTCATTGTCCATGAACTACTCATGATAAGGCCTTTCCATGTATATTTTCATATTTTTTAATGAATAAAATGATAAAGAAAAACATAATTAACGTGAGAACATAAATAAAAATTGATACCCATAACTTTTTTTGCACAAATGTTGTCACACCTTTGATTAGTGGAAACCAATACTAGGCAAACGATGATTTTGCCTACCGTCTAGGGCTTGGAAAAATAAATTGCACAAAAATAGATATATTTATTGTTTTGTGAAGATATACTCATAGTGTTGAATCTGCCTTAGGATCATCTAGGCTAGATCAATTCGGTAGTGTTTTCATCTATGCATAATCTTGTCCAAATACTGAGAGAGAGAGAGAGAGAGAGAGAGAGAGAGAGGAGATTGGTGAGGAAGAGAGTCATACCGAGCCGGTGGCCATGGTGGAGGAGGGCGACGGCGTGAGCTTGGGTGAGCGAGTTGGCGGCGTCGGTGGTGCTTCCCGTCACTCTGCGCGAGCCCTCGATCGGAAGGGCGTGGGGAGTGGCGCACGACAAACCTCGTTAGTTGTGCCAATGGACCCCACCTCTTTATATACGCGCATGTGACAGGGGCCCACCAACCTGGAGGTTGGGCGTCCCCGATCAGGACGCGGTCAAGGGGTGTGATCGAGCCATTGGGCTCGGTCACGATTGAGATCAATCTAACATTCTTCCCCTTGATCTCAACTTTACTTTTAACTTTATATTTTACTCGTTTCATCACAGATCAGTACATAGAGCATGTTTCATCGTCACAGCTCAATTGCCGATAGAATCAGACAGCCACCATATACTTTTCTATTTTGAAACAAATCATGTTACTTTTGGGCCTTGGTAGTCCAGGAATCATAGGCTTTCCATTAAACCCATGTCGTCTATGTGTTCCTTGAACACATTGGGTGGTAAGCCTTTCGTTAGCGGATCCGCAAGCATATCCTTTGTCCTTATATGCTCGAGTCTTATAGTTTAATCCTGGACTTTGTCCTTCACAACATAGTACTTTATATCTATAGACTTTGTAGCATTACTCGACTTGTTGTTGTGAGTATAGAATACTGCGGGCTCGTTGTCACAGTACATCTTTAGTGGCCTGCTGATGCAGTCAACCACTTCCAAGTCGGGTAAAAAATTTCTTTAACCATAACGCCTGTCCCATGGCCTCATAACATGCTATAAATTCTGCATACATCGTAGATGATGCAACTATCGACTATTTGGCGCTTCTCCACGAAATAGCACCTCCTGTGAGAGTAAAGACATATCCTGTCGTGGACTTTCTGCCGTCTTTATCTCCCGCAAAATCCGCATCTGAGTACCCTTTTATCTCTAGGGAATCAGATCTTTTATATGTTAGCACGAGGCCTTTTGTGTCTTGCACATAACGCAAAGCTTTCTTTACCATATTCCAGTGCTCTATGCCTGGATTCTCTTGATATCTACCGAGTACCCCGGTGATAAAAGCTAAGTTAGGGCGAGTGCACACTTGTGCATACTGTTAGCTTCCAACAGCCGAAGCATATGGTACTGATTTCATTTGATCGATCTCATATTGATTCTTTGGACATTGGGATTTCCCAAAACTATTGCCCTTGAATATGGGAGCAGGTGTTGCATTATTCGCATGCATATTGTATTTCTTTAAAATCTTTTCACAATATGCTTTCTGCGACAGTCCTAACACTCCATTCTATCTGTCTCGGTGAATTTCTATGCCCAAAACATAAGAAGCTTCACCAAGGTCTTTCATGTCAAAATTTGATGACAAGAACTTCTTTGTCTCTAGTAGTAGACTGACATCACAGCTTGCAAGCAAGATGTCATCCACATACAGAATTAGGAAAATAAATTTCCCACTTTTGAACTTTGCATAAATGCAGTTGTCCTCAACATTCTCTTTGAATCCAAATCTTTTAATTGTATTATTGAACTTTAAATACCACTGCCTAGAGGCTTGCTTTAACCCATAAATGGATTTCTTTAGGCGGCATCCCATATGTTCCTTCCCCTCCATGAAAAATCCCTTGGGTTGTTTTATGTAAACATTTTCTTCCAAATCTCCATTTAAAAATGTCGTCTTAACATCCATTTGATGTAACTCTAAATCAAGATGTGCAACTAGTGCCATTATGATTCTGAAGGAGTCCTTACATGAGACCGTAGAAAAAGTCTCATTGTAATCTACGCCTTCTCTTTGCGTAAAGCCTTTTTCCACAAGTCTAGGTTTGTACTTTTCTACATTCCCATTGGAGTCATACTTTGTTTTGTAGACCCATTTGCATCCTACTGTTTTGGCTCTTTTAGGAATTTCCTCTAAGTCCCAAACATTGTTGGAACTCATTGATTTCATTTCATCTTCCATTTCCTCCACCCACTTGGCTGAGTGAGGGCTACTCATGGCTTCTTCATATGAGGTAGGATCGTCCTCCATATGAACTGTGTTGTAGACTTTGTAAATTTATTTGGAAATGGCTGGTATTCGTTCTCTTTTAGACCTTCTGAGTTCATTAGACTCTTGCTCATTTCTTGCCTCGGGTTCAGGCATATTTACAGTATGTGGCTGTTCTGGCTCTCTTTCGTGCTCAACAGTGGGTTCAGGTGGCTCCTGATGGACAAGTTCCGAACTTTCGCCCATTGTTGTCACGTGTGGAGTCACAACAGGTGCCGTCACTACAACCTCAGGGGTTGTAGATGGTGGCACAACAGGTAGCGAGAAAAATGGCTCCTGAGTCATTGGATTAGGTGCATGCACCCTCTTCTCCTCAAGATCAATTTCCCGAGCTACCGTGCTCCCCCTCATCAATTCGTCCTCCAAGAAGACTGCATGTCTTATTTCTACAAACATTATGTATCTGTCAGGACAGTAGAAACGATAGCCTTTTGATTTATCTGGATAGCCAATGAAGTGGCAAGATACTGTTTTGGGGGTCTAACTTTGCAATGTTTGGATTGAAAACTTTTGCCTCAGCTGGGCTCCCCCAGACCCTCAAGTGGTGCAGAGAGGGAACTCTGCCTGTCCACAATTCATACGGTGTTTTGGGCACCGACTTACTTGGTACTCTGTTGAGAATGTGAATGGCGGTTTTAAGCGCCTCCATCCACAATCCCAATGGGAGGGTGGAATATCTCATCATGTTGCGCACCATATCCATAAGGGTACGGTTACGCCTTTCAGCTACTCTGTTTTGCTGAGGTTCGCCCGGCATAGAATACTGGGCGACTATTCCATTTTCCTGCAGGAACCTTGCAAAGGGTCCTAGTACTTGACCATATGGAGTATGCTGACCGCAGTACTCCCCCCACGGTCAGACCGGACTATCTTAATTCTTTTATCATGCTGATTTTCTACTTCAGATTTGAAAATTTTGAATTTATCCAATGCTTCTGATCTTTCCTTAATTGGATAAATATAACCATACCGGGAGTGATCATCTGTGAATGTTATGAATGAATCATAGCCATCCACACTTTTCACCAGAAACGGTCCACAAATATGAGTGTGGATTATTTCTAGTGTAGCTATACTTCGGTTTGCACCCTTTTTATTTTGTTTTACATACTTTCCTTTGATGCAATCTATGCATTGCTCGAACTCTAACAGAGGAAGAATGTCATTTTTAATGAGGCTTTCTATTCTTCCCCTCGAAATATGGCCTAATCTGCAGTGCCATAACTTCGATGAGTCAAGAGTTCGCTTTCTTTTCTTTTGTTCTTTGTTCGACAAGGGAACTTGTTTGCTCACATCACACACAGAAAACACTTTCTCATGCAAGGATAATAAAATAAAGCTTGTCATGTAGTGAAGCAACACCCACACAAGTATCTTTAAAACATATGGCACACTTGCCATGTCCGCACGGGATACACTTATCAAGTTTCTGTGTAATGAAGGCTTTTAGTCTTTTCTATGTCCCATTTTCTGGGGACATGCTATAATTGACAACAAAAGGTGTCAAACTGTTGATGCAGTGAAGCCATCACCAAGTGAATAAGAAGTGCAGCCTTTAGCTCCAAATCAGCATCCATGGGCTTAAGCTTAGCTGCCATGTTGCTCATCCGGAGTCTCTTATGCCATGTGCACCTCCATTGCACCTTTCTGTCACTAGTTGTTTCATCAGGTGGTGCAGCTTTTGTCGGTATTAAACATCTTTTGCTTCTCTAAGGTATATGCCATCTCCAATAGAGCATGGTCCCTTTTGTTTTCCTGCCATGCAACATCATCATCTTTTCTTCTTTAAACCACAATGATGTGTAACCATAACAACAATTGCATGCATTAATCCAACATTGGTATAAATTAAAACATACAACTCTTTATGCAATTAAATCTATATCACCGTTGGGTAGATAATAGAGATAAATGCACATATTATTGCAACAAAACATGATCATGTTATTAATAACGTTGGTCATAAAATAACAGAACCATAATTGTTTCAATAATCACTTTAACATACTTTTAAAATTTAATTCTCACTTTAAACCTTTAATAAACACTTTTAACTATTTACATAGATAAAAGCACCTTTCAACATAAATTAACAAATCATGATCATGCTATTAATAACGTTGGTTATATAATAACAGAATCATAATCACATTTCAATATCACTTTATCACATCCTTTAAAAAAATTAGTTATCACTTTATTGCATTTAAGCAATTACCTTTAACTATTTGCAGCGGAATATGAATACAAAATTCATCAAATTTAATACTTTGTAGAAAATACTTTCACTTTATATTTTTCTAAACAAATTTTCGTTGGAACAATTTGAATAGAAAAAACTTCTTCTTTTGCTTTTAAGCAATTTATTTTAATTATTTTGCAGCGGAAAACATGAATAAAATTCATAAGCTTTTAATCTTTGCAAAAAATATTTCTGTCACTTTGGAATTCTCTAAACAAATCTTCGTTTGAATAATTTGAATAGATAAAACTATATGAAAATTTGCTCAAAAACTGAACAAAAAAAACATCAAAAACTGTTGTGTAATGTGTCTGGGCGGCAAACAGCGGCCCGCCCACGCCTGTGCGGCGCTTAACGCCCCTCGGCCCGTATCGGCCCATGGCCGACAGCAGCCTCTGTGCTCACTGTTTGTAGCGCGCGGGCGACACCCTTCTGGCCCAGCAGAGGCCTTCCAGCGGCCCATGGCCCCAGCGCCGCCCTAGGCAGCCCTTCCTGGCCGTCCGATCCAGATGAGGACATCTAACGGTCGCCCACGCACGTCGCCGGGTCAAAATCGACCCCGGTCGCCTCCAGGCGTAACCCTAGCCCTCATTTTTTCCCTCCACCCCGCGACTGCTCTCGCTCTCTGGTGGCTGCGGGTGGCAGCTGTACTGCTCGAGACGAGGCAGCGCCGCCCGGCTCAGCCGGCGGCCCCCCTTCCCTCTCCTTCGCGAGCTCACCTCCCCTTCCACCTCTCTATAACCCCTTCCTGCTGAACCCCGTCCCCAATTCGAAGAAATGGAGCAGAGAGGAGCAGCAAGCAGCGGCGCTCCCCTTGGCCCCTTGCTGGCGCGCGCATCCACCCTGGGTGGGTGCGCCGTGGTCAAGCGGCCCAGGCGGTGGTGCCCTTTTGCTGGCGGTGGCCGACGATGCCCCTGGCGTGCACTCAGTGGCTTCACGGCGGTGCGGTGGTGCACCCTTTGCCCTCGAAAAGACTCTTGTCTTTCAGCAGTGCCGGAGGTGTGGCCCCCTCCATGCACGTGTTCTTCATCCAGTGCCTCGGCATGCCGATGCGCACTGGATCGAGAGGAACGGGCGTGGCCTTTCGGCGGCGCTGCTTTGCCTGGCGAGCTCAAGGCTGCCGGTAGTATCTATTTTCTTTTCCCTTTTGCCCTTTTTCGATCTAGGGCTAGGGTTTGCCTTTTGGGGATTTTACTTTTCGGGATTTTCAAGGGATGAACTATGGTTTCTTTTGATTCTTTTCTACCGAAAAAGATCTAGAACTAGCAGGCTCTGATACCAATGTTGAATCTGCCTTAGGATCATCTAGGCTAGATCAATTCGGCAGTGTTTTCATCTATGCATAATCTTGTCCAAATACTGAGAGAGATGAGAGATTGGTGAGGAAGAGAGTCATACCGAGCCAGTGGCCATGGTGGAGGAGGGCGACGGCGTGAGCTTGGGTGAGCGAGTTGGCGGCGTCGGTGGTGCTTTCCGTCACTCTGCGCGAGCCCTCGATTGGAAGGGCGTGGGTAGTGGCGCACGACAAACCTCGTTAGTTGTGCCAATGGAACCCACCTCTTTATATACGCGCATGTGACAGGGGCCCACCAACCTGGAGGTTGGGCGTCCCCGATCAGGACGCGGTCAAGGGGTGTGATCGAGCCGTTGGGCTCGGTCACGATTGAGATCAATCTAACACGTAGGACCCCCAAGATAAATTCTTCCAACAATGGGAACATTTCAAAGACACCCATAAAAACAAATCCACAAATCTATTGGTTAGAAAATAAGGCATTGCATGGATCTATTTAGCAAAAGAAAAGATACAAGATCAACTGGAAGCTCAAGAACACATCCACAATTTTATTTCATTTGCCAACAGCTGTCTAGAGAGATGCATGTGTTCTGTAGTAGGCATTACGGAGTAGAGGAGAGTCACATCCGAGCGCTCTGGGACCTAGAGTGGCGGGAAAAGTCAGATTTGGTTGCTCCTAATCTAGGGACTCCATATACTCCTTGCTCATGTGCCATGATCCATCGCCTCCCTCGCCAAGTCGATGTTTGCAAGCCTCTCTTCTCCAACTTTGTCCATGTATTATCCGGAAATGAACGACATAAGCAACGCTCAGTGGTGGGTATGAGAGCAGAACAAAAAACATGAGATACATGGTTACTGGTACTAGGGGATGCGAGAGATCCATATAGAGTGAGCTGGCAGTTTAGTTTTGTCATGTTCAAACCAGTTTCCGACCTATTACAACCCCTATGGCCCATTAGATCAATAACTAGAGGATTCAACATCGTACGACAATGGTATAGGCACAAAGGTAGATTTTGGGAAGATGCCGATGACTCTATCACCAAGGAAATTAAGCTCCATAAGTATACACCTCTCTTGAGTAATGAAAGGCAGTATGCTATCGGTTGACCTGTTAGTTGTTAGGTTAATAGGAAACTAATTAAGAGGGCAATTAAACCCATATCAATTAACATTAAGGGGGAGGCCCACGAACCAACGTTCGGGACCTCCTCACGCTATCGTTAAGCCCATATCCTCACGCTATCAATACCAATTGATGGTTTTGGTCCCCTGCCACACTGCACCATATAAAGGGGGGGAGCCCCGGCAGCGATCGATTGACAAGTTCACGATCTGCACAGCGAGCTCCCCACATCCCTTCACCCTACCGGTCTAGGGAGGCCAGGAGTGACAGGAAGATCATCACCGCCTCGCCTGCACCACGCAGGCGATCATGGCATCATCATCCTCTGCTATGACCAGTAATGATCATCTACCCCTCTCATGTTTGTTCATTATGTGTTTTGGTTTGCTACCATGTTGATCCTTGTAGTAGGACTATTGTTTTTGATCTAACAATAGTATCAGAGCATAGATGCGTAGCACTAGAACCCTATTGAGATCCGTTTGATCTAAATTATGCAATATGGATCATATTTTAGACAAATATCATTACGGTTCAGGCCCTGGTTATTTCCAATTGCTCCCTAAACAAGTAATATTGATGCTAATTAATCGTTTTAAGTTAACCAGAGAAGAATAATGGTTCAATATTTGATCTACCGTAAGTCTTGTTGGAGCAATTTTTGAAGGGAAAACCCCCTGTTTATGTATGAACCCTAACCCTAGAATTATTCCCCAATTTCGAATGAACTTTGACCTGCAATCATGCATTTGCAAACATGAGCACGAGATTGAGGACTCATCTTATGCCGTCGGGTCGTCGTCTATCCCTTCGGGGGGCCGCCGGAGCAGCCGCTGCTCCGGCGAGGACGAGGATCCCGCGTCGCCGTTCTTCCCGACGGAGGAGCATGCAGATGGACGCGCTAAAAGGCGCGGAATGGATGATGTACTGGCGTCGCCGTTTGCCCATCGCTCCGCCGACGGAGCTCCACCGCGCAAGGAACACGACGCCGGACGCCACGGTTGACGAAGGAGCGCGCGGGACATGGTCTAGCGCATGCTGCTCCGGAAACCGCCGCCACCACGTCGACATGGAGGAGGGGAGCGCCGAGCATGGCCGTGCGCCATCGCGCTGTCACCGTTCGTGCTCCTCACTCACATGAGAGGGTCGGTAGTGGAGTGGGGAGTGAGTGAGGGGCTAGGGTTTTACCCAAGACCCCCTCATGTTGATCCACTGCGGAGCCGTCGGATTTAATCTGACGGCCGAGAGCAACGCCGGGTCCAAGTCGCGCCAAGAGTGATTAATGGGCCGAATGCGACTCTGGGCTGCGGCCTAGGAAGAGAAAAAGATGGGTTATTAATTTTTTCTATTTAACGTTTTCTGTAAATTTCAGTGCATTTTTCATTATGTTTATATTTTATGTTTTGCACTATTTTATGCAGAATATAATTGCCTAAAATATGATTATAAAATATGTTGTCATTCTGGACAAAAATGAACCAACGAGATTTTTTGTTTGGAATATTTAATATGTTGTACAATCATTTTAAGCATAAAATAATGTTGAAATTTCTTATGTGTTTATTTTTTATGCTTATTTTGATAATATCATGACTGCAAAATTTTAATTCTGGCCAACGTTGAGTTAATATTTTGCAAGTGTGACACCCCCGGGATTAAGGCTAGACAAATCTCACACCTTCGTCTGAACATAAGCATAACCTAATCTCGAAATCGTATAGAGAAAGAATCGGTAACACAACTGTGACCCTACGATATCAAAATTTATTATAGCAAGCTCATAACTGAGCAAAGAACCAAAATATTACAAGCATAGGTCACTCACCACAAACATCAAACATCGGAAGACAAATTATGCTATTAAGTATAGCAAACTTAACAAATAACCTAAGAGGCCTGAAGCATAATGATGACGTCCCAGTCCATAGATTCCAGGCTGCCGGTCGGGAACCCCAAGCTACTCGTCGATGTCGATGCCATGAAGAAATTATCTTCTATGGTAACACTTACTTTGCTGCAAAAGTATCAACGAAGAAAGGGTGAGTACAGGGTGTACTCCGCAAGACTTATGGCTGGTGGAGTTGTTTTGCATAAAGCCACTTTTGTTTATAAAACAAGGAGACGAAGCTCGTCTAGTTAGAGTATTTTAAAAGGGGATAAGAGAGTGGTATATCCAACTTTGATCATCTTTTGATATCCACCAAATCATCATCAGCTGAACCTATCTAGGATCTGTAGGGGTTCGTAGCATGGAAAACAAAAAATTTCTACCGCATACAAACAAACAAGCCAAGATCTATCTACTAGATTGTAGCAACGAGTCCATGGAATAACTCACCCTCGAAGATTCCAAAGTGTTTAACGAGAGCGGATTCTCGTGGGTGATGTAGTCGTACTCCTGCTGATCTCAAGATCGCGTAGACGATCCTTCCGGCGCTGCGTTCCGGCAGCGCTCCCGCAGTCGGTCACACGTTCGGTACTCGATGAAGACCTTCCTCTCCCTTGTTCCAGCAGGTAGCGGAGGTTGTAGCACTCTCCTCGTGATTCCAGCAGCACGACGGCATGGTATCGGAAGTAGAGGGGAGATCTCGCAGGGCTTCGCCTTAAGCCGGAGCGAGTATGGTGGACTATGAGAGAGAGTCCTCGGTGATCTAGGGTTTACACACACCAAGGAGAGAGGGATAGGCTAACGGCTAGGGCTTGGGGAAGCCCAAGTCGGAGTCTAGGGTTTGCCCTAGGCGGCGGCGACAGCAGCAGGAGGTGGTGGCGCCGGAGGCTTAGGGCTAGGGTTTGGAGAGGGCAAGGTGTGGTCTTGGAGGGGCATCCCTGCCCCTCCTTATATAGGTGGAGGGCGCCGGCCAAGGGGAGGGGAGTCCCTCCCCAAATCGGCTTCCAAGGCCGGCGGTGGAGGGAGAGGGACTTCCTCCCCAAGTAGGTTTCCTACTCTCCCTCCACCAAGCAAACTTGTCGTTTGACTTTTCAAATTGGTGTTTGACTTTTCAAACTAGGATTTGATTTATCCCTTTATTTTCCTCAGCGATGACACCTAGTACATGATGCAACCATTCCAACTTGTTATGACACATTCATGTACCCTTCCCCTCCGGAGTGCCGGACCTTCCGGAATCTTCTAGAACATTCCCGATGAAAAACACCGAAACCATTCTCCAACCCCGAAACAGGACTTTCCATATATGAATCTTATTCTCCGGACCATTCCGGATCTCATCGTGATATCCCGGATCCCATCCAAGACTCTGAACAGCATTCGGTCTCTTACTCATCATTCCATAACTACTCAACAACATCGAATCCTTAAGTGTGTCTCCCTACGGTTCGTGAATTATGCAGACATGATCGAGACACTTCTACGAACAATAACCAATAGAGGAATCTGGAAATTCATATGGCTCCCACATATTTCTATGATTACTTTGCGATCGAATGAACCACTTATATACGATACCAATTTCCCTTTGTCTCATGATAGTTTACTTATCCGAGTTTTTGATCGTCGGTATCTCTGCATACCTAGTTCAACCTCATTACTGATAAGTACCCTTTTCTAGTTCCCGTGATATGTGATCCCTTGTGAGCCAGTCACATGATTGCAAGCCAATTGGATGACATTCCACCAAGAGGGCCCAGAGTATATCTATCCGTCATATGGATGGACAAATCCCATTCTTGATCCATGTGTCTCAACCAATACTTTCCGAACACTCAATGCCACCTTTATAGCCACCCAGTTACGGTGTGGTGTTTGATGTCATCAAAGCATCCTTCCGGTGATGGTGATATGCATGATCTCATGGTCGAAGGAATTAGGTTACTATGTATCAGAAAGCATAGAGCAATTGAACTATTAAAATGACTTGATCTTTATGCTACGCTTTTCTATAGGAGTATGTCCATCATATCATTCTCCTAGCGATATGATCTTGTTGTTAATAACATCTCAATGTTCATGATAGGGAAACCACAATCATTTATTAACCAACAAGCTAGTATTATGAAGAGGCTTTTACTAGGGACTCTAATTTAGTTTACAAATCACACAAGTATCAATGTTTCCTTGTTAATACTATTATAGCATGAATGTAAACATTTATCATAAACAAAAAGATATAATAATAACTACATTTATTATTGCCTCTAGGGCATATCTCCAACATGATCACCTCCTCGTACCCATGAGGAAGCATCCTTAAGCACACATTACTTAACTTGCCAACTTTTACGATTAGGTTCAAGTTCTCTATGATCATCACGTTCGTTTTGAAGTCGTCCATAACCGCGGACACAGCTTTTCTAAAAGATTAATAACCCTGCAGGGGTGTACAACTTTACCCACACGTACCAACCTTCTCTTAATGCTAGTACATTAGCCCTCTTCCTTGGAAGGCCGACAGAGGGTGGTTAGACATGACCTTTACCTTGCTTTTGCCGAGACCATGAGTCACTGACTAAAGGGAATATGCCCTGAGAGGCAATAATAAAGTGTTTATTATGTGTATTCCAAGTATATGATAGATGTTTATTTTTCATGCTATAATTGTATTAATACGGAAACGTTAATACATGTGTGTTTAATAACCAAACAGAAAGTTCCTAGTTATGCCTCTCTCATAAACTAGCTCGTTTATTAACAAGATGATCAAGGTTTCCTAATCATAGACATTGGATGTTGTTAATAACAAGGTCACAACATTAGTGTAATGGTGTGATGAACATTCATCCGAAGAATAGCATTACGATCAAAGTCATTGAGTTTATATTGCTATAACAACTTACGAAGTGATCCTAATCCTTAGACCATGAGATCATGTCAATCACTAACACCGGAAGAGTAACTGGGTGATTATAAAGATGGGTTCAGAACTACTAAAGTGTTATGTTGAGGCCCATGGATCGAGAGTGGAATTTGTTCATCCCAATGACGGATAGATATGCTCTGGGCCCTCTCAGTGATATCGCATTGGTTAGCTTGCAAGCAAGTGATTTGATCACTAGAATGTTATATCACAGGAACGATAAAAAGAGTGCATGTCAGTAATGAGATCAAACTAGGTATGGAGATACCGATGATCGAATCTCGGACATGTAATATATTGCGAAACAAAAGGATTAAGATACTATTGTAAAAGGTTCCAACAATGAGAAGAAAGTCATCGTTGAATGTGTGGGAGTCAGTATGGGTCTCCAGATCCCGGTTCTGATTATTGATCGGAGAAGGGTCTCGATCATGTCCGCATTATTCGTGAACCATAGGGTGGCACACTTAAGAAACACCGACATCCATTTGGAGCAAAAGTTTCATGCCAGAAAGAATAACAAGCATAGGAATTTATTTCACTAGATACCGAAACAGGTTTTCAGGTGAAATTGCACAAAGTGTTTTTGCATGTGAAATGAAATACTAGCAGGGGGTTATATGTGAATGTTTTTGATTAAAGTAATTGACAAAATCGTGAATAAATAAAATGAGTTTTATTTAATGAGAGTTTGCATTACATTTGGTGGAAATTTAATGGGAATTTGAGTGGGATTTTGAGTGGAGGGAATTGAAAGGATTTTTGTGAGTGGAGTCTCCACCGACATGAATGAGGGGAGGTCAAGGGGCAGCCCCCGCGCCGGCCACCCCCTTGCGGTTCCCCCTCTCCTATAAAAGGCACCCCCTCCTCACTTCTCCCTCACACCTCCTCGTGAAGGATATCTCTCCCCCTCTAATATTTATCCCCCATGGTCTCAGACTAGCGAGATACATGTTCCCGGTGGCTATTCGGCAAGAAAGAGTTGTGCTTCCGCTGCATCGTTGGAGCGAGGAGGCGGAGGTTTCTCGGTGCCTCGAACGTGTGTGCGAGCACGGATGCACTGCTAAGTTGCGGTGCTAAGGACTTCCTCTCGATCTTGATATAGGCAAGAGATCGTCTACATCAACCACGAGTTTGACTCGTTAAGCTTTGTCGGTCTTCAAGGGTATGTTCTCTATGGATATACATCCGCCCGTTGTTTGTATCTAGTAGATAGATCTTGGTACATATTTGTTCCCATCATAGGAATTTTTTTGTTTTCTATGATGCGAACCCTACAGTGGTATCAAAGCCGGATCTATGCGTAGATGCTTTACACGGGTAGTACACACATGAGTATGTGGGTGATGATGGTCATGTTATTGCTTCTTGGTTGTACTTTGGATATTGGTGGTATAGTGGGATGAAGCGGCCCGGACAAACTTTACATGTCCTCGCACATGAGACCTGTTCCACGCTTGACATGCAACTAGTTTGCATAAGTGGCTAGAGGGTGTCTGTCTCTCCTTTTATAGTCAATATCTAATTTGCAACGAGTTGTCAACAATTTGGTTATCCTCATTGTGGTTCATGTTCGTAGGTAAGAACGGTTCTATCTTCGAAATCCCTAAGCCACGTAAAACTTTCAATGGATAAATTAGAGGCGTCTAGTTTAGATTGTTGCTGGGCTAGTGTTATGATATGGTGATGTTTTAAGTAGAAGTATGAGATGATACTCTTACAACACACATAACGTCTAAGTTCCATAAACCTTGGCCTTACACATAGAGGTATGATAGTGATCATACCACAGTGCACATGATGGAGATCATATGCAGGAACCATATCATTTCACTTATAAACATGTGATGTTTGATTGCATCTTATATTGCTTGTTTGGCATTTTATTAGCATAATAAGATGATCCCTCATTTAAATATCAAGATAATAATGTGTTCTTCCTTAAGTATGCACCGATTATGTTTCGTCGCTCCAAGACATCACGTGATGATCGAGTGTTCTTGGATCCAATACCATATTTCGGGTGTAAGACAGTTACACACACGAATACTAAGGTTCTTACTTGGTGAGCCTAGCATGTACAGACATGACCTCGGAACACGGACCGAAAGGTTAAGCATGAGTCATATGGTAGATATTATTCCCATTTGATGCTCGCCTTTGAAGCTACACCAACTCACGTGATGATCGGACTTGGTGTAGTGGATTTGGTTCATGTAATCACCAAAAAGGCACGAGGGATGTCGTTTTTGAGTGGGAGTTCATTCGTAATGTGGATTAGTTGAACTCAATCTAACATAAACTTAGTCTAAACTTTACAAATTCTATTGTAGATGGCACCACCTGCTTTTAATTTCAATGTGTTCATGGAGAAAGAGAAACTTGCAACAAACAGTAGCAACTTTACTGAATGGGCCATGAATTTGAGGATTCTCCTCTCTGCTGCACAAAAGTAATATGTGCTAGAAGCGCCGCTAGGCCCCCCACCGTTCGATGATGCCCCTGACAAGGAGAAGAATGTATATCAGACTCGTCAGGAGGACCACAACTTAGTTCATTGTGGCATATTGTATGGGCTAGAGCCAGAACTTCAAAAGCGTTTCGAAAACGGCAATGCATTTGATACAATGGGTGAGTTGAAAATGATTTTCGACACACATGCTACTGTAGAGAGCTACAATGCTTCAGAAAATTTCTTTAGCTGCATGATGGAAGAGCACGGCTCCGTAAGTGAGCATGTACTCAAGATTTCGGGTTTCGCCGATAAGATTATGTCCTTGGGAATATCGATTCCCACTGACTTAGGCATCCATAGTGTTCTGCAGTCTCTGCCACCTAGCTATAAGAGCTTCATGATGAACTATAATATGCAAGGCATGAAGAAGTCTCTGAAAGAACATTTCATAATCCCTAGTGTTTTGTGTGTTAGATAACAATATCAAGGATTATTTAATGTGTGTTGAAGTGTTGCAGCTCTTTATAGGGATCAAAGGAAAAGGATTCTACATTTGGGGGGCGGATACTCCGCCCCTCCCTCTTCCCAAATAGGCGCAAGCCCCAGAAGGGGGGGCGGAGTTTTGTCCGGATTTTCTGGCCCCGCCGGATAATCCGCACCTCAGGGGGGGCGGATAGTCCGCCCCTCTTGCTCACGACCAAGGCGCAAGCCCCAGAGAGGGGGCGGAGTTTCGGCCGGAATTTCCGGCTAGGCCGGATAATCCGCCCCAGGAGGGGGCCGGATTATCCGCCCCCCAAGATCTTCTTCAAATTTCACAGGCGCTAGCCCAGAGAGGGGGCGGATTTTCTTCCCGGAATATCCGTCCTGGGGGTGGAGTTTTCCCAGGGGGCGGATAATCCGCCCCCAAACTTGTTCAACAGCCGATCTGGGCAGGGGGTATTTAAGCCAGCCTTCCCCCTCCTGCCAGATCTCTTGGTACATTTGAAAAAGTCAAGATCTGATCTGCAACCTTCATCCAAGAGAGATCCACCTAGATCCACCCAAAGGCCCCGTCCCTTGGGGAATCAAAGGAGGAGAACTCGATCTTCATCATCAACAATCAAGCGCTTCATATCCTCTCCATTCATTTGGAGAATCACCGATCTAGTATTTCTTGCAAATACCTAGATCCTTATTTTGTTTATATTGATAAACCTTGTTCTTGTGACAGCTTGTTGTCATCTCAGGAGCCCCCAATTCAGTTGTGGGTGTGTGCCCCGGTAGCGTTGTAAAAGGCACCGGTTCCCGCCTCGAAGGGTACCAATAGTGTATAAGGTGGATCAGGCCTCTCGTGGCGAGATCCATCGGAGAATAGGGTGAGGCCTATTGTGGCGTGGTGGTCTTAGAACCGCCCACCCCTCCAACACAGATGTACTTCCCTTAACAAGGAAGGAACTGCGGTAAAACAAATCCCTGTGTCTCTGCGTGCTCCACTACGGTTCCCTCGCTCCTCTCCTTACGTGCTTAGTAGCTAGGGTTGCATATAAGGGAATTCTCGTAGTTACATATCTACAGAATTTACTTTGTGTCAAGCCTAAAATTGAAAATGTACTAAAAATTGGTTAGCACCTATTCACCCCCCTCTAGGTGCCCATACGATCCATTTCAATTGGTATCAGAGCCCCGACTCTTATTTCGGGCTTAACCGCCTAAGAGAAGTATGGGTTCCAAGGTAGATGGGAGTGATGCTCCGGAGGTAGTCACCATGAACGATCTCAAGACAATGGAAACAACCTTGGTGAATTCAATGGAGGCTAAGATGGAAGAGACGCTTCAATTGATAATGCGTCTCTCCACATCCGCAGCATCACCTCCATCTAACTCCTAGGCTACCACTCCGCAATCCAAGGAAACGGGTAAAACCGTTTCCAAATATAATGAAGTGGTTGGTGATGACACAAGCAAGAGCTCCTCCTCGAAAAAGGATAGTGGTAAGGATGGATACAATGAGGTTTCTCATGTGTATTCTCATGATCCACCTATCCCCCACCCACATATACGTAATAGGGGTGATCCACCCAAACTTTCAGCATCTACTTTTACTCAATGGCAATTTTTGATGAAGTCTCATGTGTGCAGTTCCTCCATTGAGTTGAGGAAAATCATCGAAAATGGTCTTCATGTTGGAAACCCCAACAATCTCACAAGAAGATAAGTTGTCGATAGCCAACTCAACACTATAGCTCTACACATGATACAGCTTAGTGTGGGTGACAAAGATATGCCACACATTCAGCATCTTAGTACAGCTAAGGAAGCTTGGGATGCTCTCACCGAGCTCTTCATCGGAAATGAAAGTATGAGAAGGAATAGATATGATGCTTTGAGCAACGAAGCTGAAGGTATATGTTGGATGGAGAAAACCACGAGGACATGTATAGGAGGCTCAAGGAAATAGCCACAACTTTCAGAAACCATGGTGCCGCTCATGTTGATGATGCATGGATCAAGCGCAAGCATGTCAGTTCTCTTATGCCATTTGAGCCCACAGATTTGAAAAGTCTCCAAGGTAGGCATAACTACCACCTCATGACATCTAATGAGGTAATGCAAGAAATGGCCGCTTTCAAAGTGGCTACCAAGAATGCCGAAGATGCTCGTGCACGAGCTATGGGGATGCAAAAGGGGGTTAACATGGCCTTGAAGACTAGTGTGATTGATCATGATGAATATGCCATAGAAGGTATGGACTGTCCCGAGGATATAAAAAGGATCCACAGACAATACTTGGATCTTTATGCTAGAAACTTTTGGAAAGATCCGGCCAAGGCTAAAGCTGAACTAGAATGCAAGAGTGGAGCCTATGGAAGAAAGGACAATGGTCCCAAGCTGAGAACATGTTTCAACTATGGTGACCGGCTGCACTTTGTAGATGAGTGTCCATATCAAAGTAGGGAAGATAATGGAGGAAGACTTATTTTCAAGGACAAGTCAAGAAACAGTTTGTAAAGAAGAATGCTCCCTTCAATTAAGAAGCAACCATAGATTGTTTTAGTGGCTCAAGAAGAATATTCTTCGGGAAGTGAAGATGAGGATGAGGACGATAGCTCTCAAGAGGTGGCTGCTATAGCCACCACATCTACATCAACATATCTCTTCGACTCTCCGAACGAAAATGTCACATCCCAAAATTTTCCAAATTTTGATATGTGAAAGATAAATAAACAAATTAAACAATTGTTGAAATTTAGGGTGAGAAGAAACTTTTTGACCCCAATTGGAAACATCAAAACCTATTTTGATCAAATAAAATCCTGAAGGGATTTACAAAGATAAACAAATAAAAAATGAAGTTATAATAGTTGGAATTACCATTTTTGGATCTTTAAATAAAAAGATATGGTTTTATAAGCAAAGGTAGAAATAATGAATAAGGACTATTTTTAAAAGAGCCAAATTAAATCTTGGTCAAGTATTTAAAATAAAATATTTTGTTTGATAAAAATAGTAAAGGATTTAAACAAAACCATGAGGATTTATTTATATCCAAATTTCATTCAAGTATAGACATTTTACTATTTTGAATGATCATTACAAACTTATTAACGTATTTTAAATTATATTTCAAAGTGTTATGTTTTTATAAAAAATACTGAAAAGATTTTTGTAGAAAGTTAGATTTCAAATAAAGTTTTTAAAATATATTAAATCCTATTTGAAATAAAGACTAAGGTCTATTTATTTAATTATTAATAGATCCTAAAAAATAAAAGAATTATTTTATTTTGAACTTTGGAATATGTTGATAAACAGAATTAAAATATACCCAAAGTTTGGTGGTGGTTTGATTTGATTTGGAGTTTGAATTGTTTGAATGAAAATCAAATCAGGAAATTCAAAACAGAAAAGGAAAAACAATTTGTATAAAAAAATGAAACAAAGCAGCCCAGCCAACAGGCCCAGCAAGCCCACTCGCAGGCCACCAGCTCTCTTCACTCGCGAAACGATTTCCACCCACGCGCGCACCCGCTGAATCACTGACGACAGGACCCCACAACCCCTCTCTCTCTCGCTGACAACGGACCCCACTGCCACCTCATCATCGTCTCCACCGCGACCACGTCCCCTCGCCGTTTCTGCCATTGATTGCGGCGATCAATTCGCGTTGATGTATGCGTTAATCTCGCCAGCGGCCACACCCCTTTAAACACCACGCTCTCCTCTACCTTTCCCCTCACTTGGCTCTCCCTCTCTGCCCCCAGGCTGAGCGAATCGTGAGCTCGAACCGCACTGCTCCGGCGAGTTTCTCCAGCAAATTCCGGCGCCGACCAACCGCCCCTCGCCTCCCATTGCATGCAAGCCTGCTCCCCATTGTCAGGCGCATCTACCAGTACCACTAGCTCGCTCGCGCGCGCTCCAAATCGTCGACGAACCAAAGCATCTGAGCACCGCTGCGTCTGCCATTCGCTCCGGCAAGCACCCCGGTGAGTACAGACTGCCCCAGCACCTCCTGTTGATGCCCCCATGATCCCCAGGACAGTACGCGTCTAACGGAACCTCTCTCTCGCCTTCGGGTGACCTGTAGCCTCGCCCCTGACGACAACCAGAGACACCCGACGCCGCCGCGGACTCCGACGAGCAATCACCGCCGTTCCTGTGCGCCCCTTGGACAGCTGTGACCACCTTGAGCTTCGCCACACCACTGCGAGCACGGTGAGCTATTTCTCTTGTCCCCTTGCTTCCTGCTTCACCGAATCCGCGTAGCCCGAGCGAGCGCCGCCGCCAGCCGCCGCTAGCGCCGCCCAGATATGGCCTGGCCGCTGTGATCCGTAGGATGCAAAACGACTGGCTAAGATTAGATTTAATCGAAGAGGTATTGTTGATTCTGTGCCGCACGATCTAATTAAGATCCAATGACCCACAGAGCACAATCCGCACGAACCGGTACTGGCGAATAGGAACAAGACACGTGGCCAGTCTGTTTGAATAAAAACCAGAAATGATCTATTAGTTGTTCAATGTTGTAAAATCCATAACTTTTGATCTTCATGTCCAAAATTTGAAAATTTTATATCAATGGAATCAGCAGAACAAGTACTTTGCAACCATGCACTTTGTTTAATGTTTTGCTTCTGTAAAATTGGTTGAAATTGCTGAAACATGTGTAGGCATAATTGGTTTAAAAATTGTTCTAGATATATTTTTAAGGTGAAATCTTTGCAAAATGGATTGTTTTGAACCTACTGACCATAGGAACCAACTTATGGATTTAAAAATGTATTTTGTGAAGTTAAGGAATAAATATTTTAATTAGCACATTTCTAGTCAAATAAAAATATTGTTTATGGTTTAGAAATGAATTTGGATTAAAACCTTTGGGAAATAATTTGATTCAAACCTTCTGACCCTAAACACCAAGTATTGAGGTTAAGAACATGTTTGATGAACCATATAAAGTTATTTCTTTGCTAAAAAGATATTTTCAACAACATAAAATATCACCTTAGCATAAAATTTGGTTTATGAGATAAAACCTTTTGCAAATAGTTTTACCACTTTAGTAAATGAACACTTTGAGCTTTAAAATGTTTAGAGACTAGTAGAAACCACTTTTCTAAATAAAACTATCTTTTGCATTCTTGCATGCATGACCTTGTTTTTGTTATTTTATGTGGTGAAATGGTTTGAATGCTAGTTGAATTTGTGTTTGCTTGATTGAATTGTAGTGAAGTTAGAAGAGTGTGATATTTGCAAGATCAAGAAGTGAACCAACATTCTCTACTAAAAAGGCAAGTGACACTATCATCCATGTCCTACTATTTTCATTACACTTAGTGGATTTTTGTAACATGCATGGAAAGGACTACTATATTTTATGCTATGCTAAATCCTAATAGGATACCCTTATATATTCATTAGTGAAAACATTGTAGTTGTAGTATGCTTAGCCCTGCTATATATTTGGGATGGTGGGATACATGATATGATTATATGAAGTGTTGAAAAGATATATGTTTTATATAATAAAACAAGTACTCAATGAACCACCTGGGTGGACAAGGATACTCAATTTTGGACAAGGTGGCAACAAAGGGAACCATGTTTATATGGCTATCTTTTTGTATGTGCACTACAAGAAAACCACCCAGGGACTTAGAGATTGATCATGTTTCTCGTACAGTGGCTTTCGTGTACAGCCATATGCTAAATGGGCTCTGGCTTAGTCAACTACGTAGTGGAAGACCCATGCATTGGCATGTTCAGGTTAACTAGAATTGTGTATGGGAAATATATCCCTACATTGGTGCCTGGTTGACAAGCTAGCATTGTGTATTGGGAGGACTTATATGGAAAGACTTTGTCACATTCTCGATCTGCCAGTGCTCCATTTTGGTGAGTACTTATCCAGCGGCCACTGGTGGCATCAAGACGAGATTGTGTCATGTGGGTAAAGTGTACAACTTCTGCAGAAGATCAAATTCTAAGTACTTAGCCGTGTCCCCGGTTATGGAAAACTCTGAGCAACTAAGGCCTGAAGCTATGAAAGATCTCGACATTCCAATTTCTCAAAGTAAAACTTGATGGTGACAACAAGGGATTAGAAGCACTTGGAGTTTTCCAAGGAGTTCAGAAAGATTTGACAAAAGATCAAAACTATTCTGAAAAGATAGGATAAAACTATATTGCTTTCTGCAAATGAGCCTAAACTCTACTTAGCCAAATATGCATGTATTGATAGGATCCACTTATTTCTATATAGTAGTGAAACTTTCCAATACAATTCAAATGTATTGACCCTTGTGGCTGCAACTTATTATGTTGCAGGTTTGTTTGATGTTAGTGAAGTGTGTTGAATAGGATTACAAGTCTACAACCAACATGATTGCCTGTGGCACTTTGAAGATGAAGGACCCCATGTTATTGCTATATTCTGCTGCATTGTAATGAGATAGCCAAATGAGCTATGTAAGATGTAATAATATATTTTATTCATGGTTATAAAGTTGTATTATGACCTTTGTATCTTGATGTTACATCTTAACTGTGGATGCTAGCTATTTATCCAGGGACTAGCATTGTAAACACAGGGATCTCTACCTTATTAAAGGTTGGGAACCTTAGAGATGGTATCAGAGCATTGTGTTGCCTGTAGGATTGTAACCCTAGGATTGGACAAAACCCCTTAGAAAAATAGGAGTTGTATTTGTTCTAAAAACTTATTTACAAACAATCTTGTAAACTCTTTCCTCAACCATTTGGTTTTGATTCTACATCTCTTCCTTTTTCAACTTGATGGACAAAGCCTTCACCATGACCAATGACTTCAATTTTAGTTTCACTAAGGATTTCACTAAGGACTACAAGTGAGAACCAAGAGACATTAGATTGCCTACCAAAACATTGATATCATGTTAGTGTATGGATCATATTGACCT
Organism: Avena sativa; assembly: GCA_916181665.1. Lineage (NCBI taxonomy): Eukaryota > Viridiplantae > Streptophyta > Magnoliopsida > Poales > Poaceae > Avena > Avena sativa. The sequence continues at coordinate 341,605,717 of OV702279.1, forward strand.
ATGAGGTATGACACTACCAAGTTAATTATTTCAAGAAAACTTGTTGTTCCCTTCAACTCATGAATTAAGCACATAAGTTGTTAAGTGAATAGTTGCTTGTTGATTGATTGATTGTTTGATTGAACTTGGTTGTTTTGAGATTGTGTGTTAGAACTTCCTTAGGTCTATCTGTCAATACTTATCCCTATTAAACCAACAGATGCCTCCCCGTCGTGCCAACCCCAACCAAAACAACAATAATAACATCACTCCTGAGATGCAGCAGATGATGACAGCTCAGACGCAGCTGATGCAGATGATAACCACGTTCATACAGAATCAGAACAACAACAACAACAACAACAATCAGAATAATCCTCCAGCACATGATATGCTCACCAAGTTTCTGAAACTTAGACCTGCAAGATTCTCTGGAACAACTGATCCAATGGAAGCCAATGACTGGTTACGTTCGGTGAATAAGGACTTAGTGACTGTTGGCTGCACCAACGAGGAAAAAGTTAGGTTTGCAGCATTTCTACTTGAAGGACCAGCAGCAACATGGTGGGACAACTTTCAGATCACCACTCCCCTTGAAGATGTAACTTGGGCTATTTTTGAGGATGGTTTCCGTACAACTCACATCTCATCTGGAGTGATGCACTTGAAGAAAAAGGAATTCCACAATCTGAAACAGCGTCACCTCAGTGTGGCTGAGTACATTACAGAATTCAACAATCTGGCACGCTATGCACCGGATGAAGTTGATACAGATGCTAAGAGGAAGGAGAAATTCCTTGAATGACTTAATGATGAGTTGAACCTGCAGCTAGCTGTTGCCTATGTCCCAACTTATCAATCACTCTGTGACAAAGCCACTATATTGGAAAACAAGATGAATCAAGTTGAGAACAGAAAGAGGAAACATAAACTCAAGTATCACTCAGGATCATCACAAAAGAAGCGTTCATTCAAAAAGAGCAATGAAGATTCTGAATCACATAAGTATCACCACAACAACAATGGAAGTGATAATAATGGAAATGATACTGACAATGCAGATGACCTTGGTCAGAATCAACATGACACTTTCAGGAAGAAAGACATTAGCCAGTTGCAGTGCTATAATTGTAAGGAACTTGGACACTATGCATCAGACTGTCCTGAGAAGAAAAAGAAAAGGGATGCCAGAAACTCCAATGGAAATGAATCCAATGTGAACCAGAAAGGACATGTGAACCACATTGACATGGATGGGAACTTTGAAGAGATAGAAGAAGTGGATGTCAGGAACTAGTTAACTCAGAAGAGTCAAATAAGGATTCCTTGTCTAGATATCAAGAGTTGAACCCATAGTCAAGTGAACCATCAATGTAATCCTATGAGACTTTCTTTTAAGGGTGGTAGTACCCTAGTTGTCTTTAAGACAACTTGTAACCCTAGCCTTCCCAAATCTCGGGACGAGATTTCTTTTAAGGGTGGTAGCCTGTCACATCCCAAAATTTTCCAAATTTTGATATGTGAAAAATAAATAAACAAATTAAACAATTGTTGAAATTTAGGGTGAGAAGAAATTTTTTGATCCCAATTGGAAACATCAAAACCTATTTTGATCAAATAAAATCCTGAAGGGATTTACAAAGATAAACAAATAATAAATAAAGTTATAATAGTTGGAATTACCATTTTTGGATCTTTAAATAAAAAAATATGGTTTTATAAGCAAAGGTAGAAATAATGAATAAGGACTATTTTTAAAATAGCCAAATTAAATCTTGGCCAAGCATTTAAAATAAAATATTTTGTTTGATAAAAATAGTAAAGGTTTATTTAAACAAAACATGAGGATTTATTTATATCCAAATTTCATTCAAGTATAGACATTTTCCTATTTTGAATGATCATTAAAAACTTATTAAAGTATTTTAAATTATATTTCAAAGTGTTATGTTTTTATAAAACATACTGAAAAGATTTTTGTAGAAAGTTAGATTTCAAATAGAGTTTTTAAAATATATTAAATCCTATTTGAAATAAAGACTAAGGTCTATTTATTTAATTATTAATAGATCCTAAAAAAATAAAAGAATTATTTTATTTTGAACTTTGGAATATGTTGTTAAACATAATTAAAATATACCCAAAGTTTGGTGGTGGTTTGATTTGATTTGGAGTTTGAATTGTCTGAATGAAAATCAAATCAGTAAATTCAAAACAGAAAAAAAAGAAAAACAATTTGTATAAAAAAATGAAACAAAGCAGCCCAGCCAACAGGACCAGCAAGCCCACTCGCAGCCCAGCAGCTCTCTCCACTCGCGAAACAATTTCCACCCACGCGCGCACCCGCTGAGTCACTGACGACAGGACCCCACAACCCCTCTCTCTCTCGCTGACAACGGACCCCACTGCCACCTCATCATCGTCTCCACCGCGACCATGTCCCCTCACCGTTTCTGCCATTGATTGCGGCGATCAATTCGCGTTGATGTCTGTGTTAATCTCGGCAGCGACCACACCCCTTTAAACGCCACGCTCTCCTCTACCTTTCCCGTCACTTGCCTCTCCCTCTCTGCCCCCAGGCTGAGCGAATCGTGAGCTTGAACCCCACTGCTCCGGTGAGCTTCTCCAGCAAATTCCGGCGCCGACCAGCCGCCCCTCGCCTCCCATTGCATGCAAGCCTGCTCCCCATCGTCAGGAGCATCTACCAGTACCACTAGCTCGCTCGCGCGCGCTCCAAATCGTCGACGAACCAAAGCATCTGAGCACCACCGTGTCTACCATTCGCTCCGGCAAGCACCCCCGTGAGTACAGACTGCCCTAGCACCTCCTGTTGATGCTCCCATGATCCCCAGGACAGTACGCGTCTAACGGAACCTCTCTCTCGCCTTCGGGTGACCTGTAGCCTCGCCCCCGACGACAACCAGAGACACCCGACGCCGCCGCGGACTCCGACAAGCAATCACCGCCGTTACTGTGCGCCCCTTGGACAGCTGCGACCACCCTGAGCTTCGCCACACCACTGCGAGCACGGTGAGCTATTTCTCTTGTCCCCTTGCTTCCTGCTTCACCGTATCCGCCGTAGCCCGAGCGAGCGCCGCCGCTAGCGCCGCCCAGATATGGCCTGGCCGCTGTGATCCGTAGGATGCAAAATGACTGGCTAAGATTAGATTTAATCGAAGAGGTATTGTTGCTTCTGTGCCGCACGATCTAATTAAGATCCAACGATCCACAGAGCGCAATCCGCACAAACCGGTACTGGCGAATAGGAACAAGACACGTGGCCAGTCTGTTTGAATAAAAACCAGAAATGATCTATTAGTTGTTCAATGTTGTAAAATCCATAACTTTTGATCTACACGTCCACATTTTGCAAATTTTATATCAATGAATCAGCAGAACAAGTACTTTGCAACCATGCACTTTGTTTAATGTTTTGCTTCTGTAAAATTGGTTGAAATTGCTGAAATATGTGTAGGCATAATTGGAATATAAAAATTGTTCTAGATATATTTTTAAGGTGAAATCTTTGCAAAATGGATTGTTTTGAACCTACTGACCATAGGAACCAACTTATGGATTTAAAAATGTATTTTGTGAAGTTAAGGAATAAATATTTGAATTGGCACATTTCTAGTCAAATAAAAATATTGTTTATGGTTTAGAAATGAATTTTGAGTAAAACCTTCTGACCCTAAACACCAAGTATTGAGGTTAAGAACATGTTTGATGAACCATATAAAGTTATTGCTTTGCTAAAAAGATATTTTCAACAACATAAAATATCACCTTAGCATAAAATTTGGTTTATGAGATAAAACCTTTTGCAAATAGTTTTACCACTTTAGTAAATGACCACTTTGAGCTATAAAATGTTTAGAGACTAGTAGAAACCACTTTTACAAATAAAACTATCTTTTGCATGCTTGCATGCCTGACCTTGTTTTTGTTATTTTATGTGGTGAAATGGTTTGAATGCTAGTTGAATTTGTGTTTGCTTGATTAAATTGTAGTGAAGTTAGAAGAGTGTGATATTTGCAAGATCAAGAAGTGAACCAACATTCTCTACTAAAAAGGCAAGTGACACTATCATCCATGTCCTACTATTTTCATTACACTTAGTAGATTTTTGTAACATGCATGGAAAGGACTACTATATTTTATGCTATGCTAAATCCTAATAGGATACCCTTATATATTCCTTAGTGAAAACATTGTAGTTGTAGTATGCTTAGCCCTGCTATATATTTGGGATGGGATACATGATATGATTATATGAAGTGTTGAAAAGATATATGTTTTATATAATAAAACAAGTACTCAATGAACCACCTGGGTGGACAAGGATACTCAATTTTGGACAAGGTGGCAACAAAGGGAACCATGTTTATATGGCTATCTTTTTGTATGTGCACTAGAAGAAAACCACCCAGGGACTTAGATATTGATCATGTTTCTCGTACAGTGGCTTCCGTGTACAGCCATATGCTAAATGGGCTCTGGCTTAGTCAACTACATAGTGGAAGACCCCATGCATTGGCATGTTCAGGTTAACTAGAATTGTGTATGGGAAATATATCCCTACATTGGTGCCTGGTTGACAAGCTAGCATTGTGTATTGGGAGGACTTATATGGAAAGGCTTTGTCACATTCTCGATCTGCCAGTGCTCCATTTTGGTGAGTACTTATCCAGCGGCCACTGGTGGCATCAAGACGAGATTGTGTCATGTGGGTGAAGTGTACAACTTCTGCAGAAGATCAAATTCTAAGTACTTAGCCGTGTCCCCGGTTATGGACAACTCTGAGCAACTAAGGCCTGAAGCTATGAAAGATCTCGACATTCCAATTTCTCAAAGTAAAACTTGATGGTGACAACAAGGGATTAGAAGCACTTGGAGTTTTCCAAGGAGTTCAGAAAGATTTGACAAAAGATCAAAACTATTTTGAAAAGATAGGACAAAACTATATTGCTTTCTGCAAATGAGCCTAAACTCTACTTAGCCAAATATGCATGTATTGATAGGATCCACTTATTTCTATATAGTAGTGAAACTTTCCAATACAATTCAAATGTATTGACCCTTGTGGCTGCAACTTATTATGTTGCAGGTTTGTTTGATGTTAGTGAAGTGTGTTGAATAGGATTACAAGTCTACAACAAACATGATTGCATGTGGCACTTTGAAGATGAAGGACCCCATGCTATTGCTATATTCTGCTGCATTGTAATTAGATAGCCAAATGAGCTATGTAAGATGTAATAATATATTTTATTCCTGGTTATAAAGTTGTATTATGACCTTTGTATCTTGATATTACATCTTAACTGTGGATGCTAGCTATTGATCCAGGGACTAGCATTGTAAACACAGGGATCTCTACCTTATTAAAGGTTGGGAACCTTATAGATAACATCATCAACAAGAATGCTACTTGTCTCATGGCAAGAAGCTCCGAGGTAACTACTTCTATCTCTTCTTTTCCTAAGGCTATGATTGACATGGATGATCCTACTAGTCTTAAGGTTAAAGAAGAAATTATTGCTTTGGATTACTTCTACACTAACTTGAAAGGTGAGCACAAAATACGTTTTGAAGCTCTCATGGATCAGCTGGCCCAAAACGAAGCTCTCCTCGAAGAAAAGGGTAGAATTTAAAGGGAGGATGCAATGGAAATTGCATCTTTAAAAAATGCTCTTGAAGAAGAAGAAGAAGCTCGGGTCTCTCTTGAAGAGAGGCTTGAGTCCATTGAGGAGTCACATGAAGAAATAGTGGCTAAACTTGTTAAGGAACGTGACAATGCAGTCTCCAAAGCAAAGAAGTTAAAGAAGGAAAAGATTGACTTTGGGGCTGCTCATGATAGACTCTCCGAGGAATTGGAGAAACTTGACAACGCTCACAAGGCATTGAAAAGAAATTTCTCCATTCTCAATGAGACACATGATCAGCTCCAAATTCGATTGGCCAAGTATGATGTTCCTAGCACATCCAATTCAACATATAGTCACAAGGAAAATGCTAGTGTGGAAAAAGAAGTGGTCAAGGACATCACTCCCTAGGATAAGGGTGTTCTTGATGAAGTTCTTGGCAAGCAAAGGTCAAATCATGGTAAAGAGGGACTTGGGTATGTCACCAAGTCCAATAAAAAGAAAAACAAGAAGAACAAGACAAAGAATGTGCAATCAAAGACAAGCACCGCTGAGAAGAATGTCACAAAAGACAAAACTAACAATATTGGTTTTGCAGGGTCTCACAATCCAAATTTTGAACTCTTTTGTGATGATTATGGCGATGTTTATGCTTATTATCTCGGTCCCTTTGATGAATATATTGCTTGGTCTATTTGGGTTCCAAAGACCATTGTTAGTAACATGAAAGGACCAATTAAAAATGGGTACCTAAAACCAAGAAGTAATTCTCTTGCAGGGCTATGCTTCCGGTGGGTCGAAATGGGTGCTGGATAGTGGATGCACTAGTCATATGACCGGAAGCAAGGAGATCATCATGGAGATGCGTCCAAATCATGATAATATTACAGTCTCCTACGGTGAAAAGTCTAAATCTCAGGTATTGGGTCTTGGCAAGGTTGTGGTTTCCCACGATATCTCTCTCGTGGACGTCATGCTTGTTGAGACCCTCGGTTACAACCTTCTTTCTGTTCGTGCCCTTGGAAAGATGGGTTTTGCTGTTTTTATTGATGATGATTTGGTGGTACTCTTGTGGAGCAAGTCTCTAAAGTTTGCTTTCGTTGGGTACGTCGAAAATGACCTGTATGTGGTGGACTTTTCGGGGAAAACCACTTCGGGTCTGATGTGTCTATTCGAAAAGGCCGACGTGGGCTGGTTATGGCATCGTCGTTTAGCCCATGTCAACATGAGAACTTTGAAAAGTCTCCACAAGGGTGGCCACATCCTTGGACTAAAAGACAATGTCTCCTTTGCCAAAGATCGTGTTTGCAGGGCATGTGTTGAAGGCAAAATGCATGACTCTCCCCACAAGAGGAAGACTATTGTGTCTTCAAAGAGGATCTTGGAATTACTTCATGTGGATTTATTTGGTCCTCCTTCTCATGCAAGTCTTGGTGGGAAGAAATATTGCTTGGTCATTGTCGATGATTACTCAAGATATACATGGGTCTATTTCTTCAAGCTAAAGAGTGAGACTCAACAAACTGTCATTGACTTTGCCAATGAAGTTCAACGTCAACACAATGTTCCTATCTTGGCAATAAGAAGTGAAAATCAGAAACTACACTTTTAATGAGTTTCTAAGCGAAGGGGGGATTAGACATCAATATTCCGCTGCGTACACCCCTCAACAAAATGGTGTAGCCGAGAGGAAGAACCGGACTTTGATGGATATGGCAAGATCAATGTTGGCTGAATTCAAGTCTCCTTACAATTTTTGGGCTGAAGCCATATCCACTGCTTGTCACTCATCGAACCGGCTCTACCTCCGAAAGATTTTGGACAAGACTCCATATGAAATACTTGTCGGTAACAAGCCCAACATCTCATACTTCAGGGTATTCGGGTGTAAGTGTTTATTTCTCATTAAAGGTGTCCGCTTGTCTAAATTTGAGTCCAAGGCTTTAGAAGGTATTTTTGTTGGTTACGGTTCCGAATCCCACACTTATAGAGTGTACAACAAGCTCACTAGGATTGTTGTAGAATCTTGTAGTGTGGAGTTCGATGAAAATAACGGCTCCTTTGTAGGGCAAGTTGATGTTTGAGATGCAGATGTTGAAATACCCCAAGATGCCATAAGAAGAATGGGAATGGTATTTTTCCGCCCCATTGAGGAACCCCTTGTGGCGGATCGGGAAGGACAATGCTCCACTCAAGTGGATCCCTCATCTACACAAGATCAACAAGCTCCTACTGTTGGAGAAAACTCTGCACCGACACCGCAACCTTCTGAAGATCATCAGTCTCCTGGACAAGATGGTAGTCCCAGGCCAGACTATCCGCCCCCTCCTAGGGGCGGACAATCCGCCCCTGGCACTCCAACTTATTCCAGGGGATCCGAAGAAGAAGACAATAGCCAAAAAGTCTCTAGGCCAGATTCTCCGGCCCTCGAGGGCGGATTATCCGGCTCTGGATCTCCCAGCTTTGTTAGGCTTTCTCAGGAAGAGGAAACTGGTGCCTCATCTCCCAGGCCGGATAGTCCGGCCCCACCAAGGGGCAGATTATCCGGCCCTGAAGAACAAGTTCTACAGCAAGCTCCTGTTGTTAACTCAGATCAAGATCAAGGTCAAGGTAGTGGACAAGACAAGGATACAAATATTGAATCAACTCCTTCTAGAAACAATAAGGACATTGAGGCTCGTCGCAAGGCTCGTGCTGATCGGAACCTTGAACTAAGGGGTCACACTCTTGACAAGGTTGTTGGTGATCTACGAAGAAGGGTGTCTACTAGAAGAGAACTTGCAAGCTTCCGTGATCATCAAGCTCACATTTCCATGGTTAAACCGAAGAAGGTATTTGATGCTCTTGAAGATCCCAATTGAGTTGTTGCAATGCATGAAGAATTAAATAACTTTGAGCGCAACAAAGTTTAGAAGCTCGTAGAGAAGCCCAAGGATTGCCGCAATGTTATCGGCACCAAGTGGATTTTCAAAAACAAACAAGATGAAAATGGCATTGTTGTGAGGAATAAAGCAAGACTCGTGGCTCAAGGATTCTCTCAAGTGGACGAAATTGATTTTGGCGAGACTTATGCTCCTGTGGCTCGTCTTGAGTCCATCCGTATCCTTCTTGCCTATGCAGCCCATCATAATTTTAAATTACATCAAATGGATGTTAAGAGTGTGTTTCTTAATGGTCCACTACATGAGTTAGTATACATCAAGCAGCCCCCGGGTTTTGAGGACCCCAAATTTCCGAACCATGTCTACAAACTCGATAAGGCGCTCTATGGCCTTAAACATGCCCCACGTGCGTGGTATGAGCACCTTAAAGAGCTCTTGTTAGATCGTGGATTCGAATTTGGGCAAATCGATCCCACTCTTTTTACTAAGAAGGTTAATGGGGAGCTTTTTGTATGCCAACTTTATGTAGATGACATTATTTTTGGCTCTACTAACCAAGATTTTAACGATGAATTTTCAAAGCTTATGACTGGCAGGTTTGAGATGTCGATGATGGGTGAGTTGAGGTTCTTTCTTGGATTCGAGATCAAACAACTTAGAGAGCGAACCTTTATTAATCAGCTAAGTACATCCAAGACATGCTCAAAAGGTTCAAGATGACGGATCTCAATGGCCTGGCTACTCCAATGCAAACAAAGTGTCATCTTGAGCTCACTCCCAAGGGTAAAGACATGGACCAAAAGGTATACCGATCCATGATCGGCTCTCTCCTTTAACTTTGCGCATCTAGGCCCGATATCGTGTTAAGTGTAGGAGTGTGTGCAAGGTACCACGACGCTCCTAAAGAAAGCCACTTAGTGGCGGTCAAACAAATCTTTAGATATTTGGTTCATTCCCCGAATTTTGGGTTATGGTATCCCAAGGGTTCAAGTTTCTCTCTATGTGGTTACACTGATTCAGATTGGGCTGGTGACAAAGATGATAAAAAATCAACTTCTGGTGCATGTCAATTCTTGGGCAGGTCTCTAGTGTGTTGGTCTTCAAAGAAACAGAATTGTATTTCACTCTCAATCGCCGAAGCTGAATATGTTGCTGCTGCAAGTGCTTGTACACAATTATTATGGATGAGGCAAACTTTAAAGGAATACGGTGTCAATTGTGACAAAGTTCCTCTATTATGTGACAATGAAAGTTCTATCAAAATTGCTTACAATCCCGTGCAGCATACAAGAACAAAACATATTGAGATTCGCAACCATTTCATTCGGGATCATGTTGCTCGTGGCGATATTTCCCTATCCTTTGTGAGCACGAAGAACCAACTTGCTGATATTTTCATGAAGCCCCTTGATGAAGAAAGATTTTGTTATTTGAGGAATGAGCTAAATATCATAGATTAAAGGAGTTTGGCTTGACTACCCTTGCACACTCACTTGCTCTTGTTCATGTATTTGGTTTAGATGCGGGCATAGACATAGGGGGAGTGTGGTCCTAATTGATTGGGCTAACCCTCCCCCCATAATGCCGAAAGCAAGAAAAATCATTTCCCTTTATATCATTTTGTGATATGTGGGTCATCGATGAGCATTGGTTTTGAACTCAAGATACATCTTCGCGGTGTCATGCCATGCGCTCCAACATGGTGGCTTCGGCCACTGCCCTCTTCCTTGATAAGAGTTGGTTTATAATGGCTCTCTTTGGATTTTCTTGCATATTTCTTGTTCTTATGGAAAACACACTCAACTTTGGTTTTTGTTTGTTTTGGTTCTTGCAAATTTGGGTGTGTAGTACCATCTCAATTTGTTGCTCCAAACCCAAGCCTTATTTCCCTCCTTGAACCATCTATTCTTGAACACAATTCCTCTATACACCAGCGAGGAGTTTTGCAATGGTGCTTCGGCCTGAATCTGTTGTTAACAGAACTTTCAGAGGGGGGCAGACTATCCGCCCTAAGTGGGGGCAGATTATCCGCCCCGGGCGAAATCTGCCCTTTAAAGGCTGGGTCGGGGAGGGCAGGCTCAAACAGAGCAGCCAGCCCTCCCCCAACCCTATCTTAGCTCCCAGCGGCCGTCGGAGGCTCCGCCCATCCCGGAGTCGATTTGACCACCGAATTCTCCGGGATCTCCCCGGATCTTCTTCACCTCGCCTCCGGGTATCTTCTCCTCCGTGATTTTCCTCCAATGAGTGAGGGTAAATCCCTCATCTCTCTCCTTTTGTATGGGATGCTTTTTTTGGTGGAAATCTCGTTGTAGAAGATCCTTGGTGATTTCCTTGCTTGCTAGAATCAGTAGAATTGCAACCCTAGTGCCCGATCTGTTTTGCTATGGTAAATTTGGGCCGTTCCAGAAATTTTTTGCGGGGGGCGGATTATCCGCCCCTGCCAGGGCCGGATAATCCGGCCTGGATATTTACATCTGGTCTGGTTTGGTCCTGTTTCCTGCAATGCAAATCTTTGGCATATGGATTGTTTTTCTACTATTTGTACACTTCCTCCTGGACTTGTGTTTGTGTGCTTATCTCCATGCTATCCCTCTCATGCTTTTCATAGTTGGTTCCAAGCCTACCAAGACCTTCTCTCGTCGTTCCCGTGCCCGTTATCTCAAGCCCACTGCAGAAGGGAAGTTCATTGACGAAAGCAAAGTTAGCAGAGCAGCAAGAGAGGCTGAACGGATGGCAGAGGCAGGAAAGAAGACAAAGAGGACTACATCTCGCAAGGGCAACCAGTCTCGGCCCAACTACAAGGCTATGGACAGTCTTCAGTATGCCTCCATTTGCCAGACTGATTACTATGATGAGGCTGGCAGTGATGGTCCCCCCGAGGACTCTATGTTTTGGAATGCCCACTTTCGGGCTATTCATGATGATGTGTATGCTACCCTCAAGCTTCGCCCAATGCACCCCATCAATTTGACTGAGGCTCAATCCAAGGCACGGCTCCTTGAGGCATTGGATGTGACCAACAAGATGGGGCTTTACCACCTTATGACTATCTGGTGCAACTATGATTCCTCCGTGGTGAGGCAGCTTTTCTCGACTCTTGTGATTTGCGGTGATGAGCGCCATACTATGAAGTGGATGACCAGGACTACAATGATTTAGTCAGACTTCCGCATATTTGGGCAGGTTCTTGGTTATGCCTTCCATGGCCGTGACACCCCTTCTGGCCACCGTATCATTTCTCCACTGAAGCCATCCAAGGATACTGTGTTTGCTCCTTGCCTTACTCCTGATGGTGTTGCTGGTACTCGCTGGTCTCTCTCCCTTGTATGCTTCCCTTGTTGGCATATTTAGGGATTGCATTTCTCCGAGTGGTGGCAACAATGACAAGATTCGTGGTCATCTGGTTCCTCTCCTTGCTTTTGCTCACGAGTGTGCCACCAACTCTGGTTCAGCTACAGGCTACAAACTGGATGTCATGGACTACATATATCATGAGATGACGGATGCTATGATCAACATGCTCTCTTTTTTTTATGCACCTTTCATTATGATGCTCATCAAGCATATGTTGTCCCATGAGGATTTTGGCACGGCTTTGGATGGGGTTCACAAGCCCAAGGAAATCTACAACAAGGCTCAGAAGACCCATCACCCTTCCACTGCCCCTGAGTCCTTCATGCGTGATGCACGGGCTAGTGGTCGTCGTTCCGCGGTATCCCCAATGGAACGCGAGGTTAAGCAGCTCAGTTGGTTTTAGCGGCACATACTTTGCATGGGCATTGACATTCACAAGGGCCAATATGAGGTGTACCGCAGGGATCATGAGAGGGATCACACTCAGCAGCTTATTCTTCACCATGTCTCAGGTGCCACCGGCCATCCACCTCCTCCCACTGCTCCGGAACCATATGCTCAGTGGAACACTTCAGGGATAAACTATGGTGTGCTCGAGAGTTGCCTCTTTCCCCCACCTCCGAGGGCACTCACTCCTCCAGCTGATGACAATGATGATGAGTATGATGAAGAGGAAGGGGACGGAAATGACTACGACGAGGATGAGGAGGCGTGATCTTCAGGGGAGTTAGCATCGCTCTTCTTCCTTTTTGGCGTTTCGATGCCAAAGGGGGAGAAGTAGTTCTATTAGGTCCCGTGGATTTGCAAGGGTCGGGCGCAAGCACTTGTTCCGTTGTTTTATTTCCTTGCTTGTGCTTTTTAGCGTGAACTTATTTGCTATTTGTGCTTGGATTATGTAAGACTATGTCGTTCTCTACTATGTTTGGTTTTCTGGAATCCCGGATTTATATTGTGGATCTACTCTCATGGAATTCTGGATTAGTATGTTTGATGGCATATGGAATCATGGGATTATCTAGTGTATGTATCAATATTGTGGGATGTGCTTGGAGTCTAACAATCTCATTATTTTCTTTGGCTATAATCACATCCCGGTGGTATGACCTTGTTTCCCAACCCACCTTGTTTTAATTATCGTTCCTATGAAAGTTTGTTCTCTCTAGTGTGTGTATTTGTATTCAAATTCAAATGGTAAATATGCACACATCTAGGGGAGCTTCTTTCATTTTTGTTAAGGTGTCGTTATCCGGTTTCATTGCAAATCCTAGTGTTGTCATCTAACACCAAAAAGGGGGAGATTGAAAGAACATTTCATAATCCCTAGTGTTTTGTGTGTTAGATAACAATATCAAGGATTATTTAATGTGTGTTGAAGTGTTGCAGCTCTCTCTAGGGATCAAAGGAAAAGGATTCTGCATTTGGGGGCGGATAATCCGCCCCTTCCTCTTCCCAAATAGGCGCAAGCCCCAGAAGGGGGCTGAGTTTCGGCCGGACTTTCTGGCTAGGCCGGATAATCCGCCCCCCCCACAAGATCTTCTTCAAGTTCCCCAGGCACCAGCCCCAGAGAGGGGGCGGATTTTCTCCCCGAAATATTCGCCATGGGGGCGGAGTTTTCCCAGGGGCAGATAATCCGCCCCAAGTGGGGGGCGGATAATCCGCCCCCAAACTTGTTCAACGGCCAGATCTGGGAAGGGGGTATTTAAGCCAGCCTTTCCCCTCTTGCCAGATCTCTTGGTTCATTCGAAAAAGTCAAGATCTGATCTACAACCTTCATCCAAGAGAGCTCCACCAAGATCCACCCAAAGGCCCCGTCCCTTAGGGAATCAAAGGAGGATACTCGATCTTCATCATCAGTAATCAAGTGCTTCATCTCCTCTCCATTCATTTGGAGAATCACCGATCTAGTATTTCTTGCAAATACCTAGATCCTTGTTTTGTTTATATTGATAAACCTTGTTCTTGTGACAGCTTGTTGTCAACTCGGGAGCCCCCAATTCACTTGTGGGTGTGTGCCCCAGTAGCATTGTAAAAGGCATAGGTTCCCGCCTTGAAGGGTACCAATAGTGGAGAAGGTGGATCAGGCCTCTCGTGGCGAGATCCATCGGAGAATAGGGTGAGGCCTATTGTGGCGTGGTGGTCTTAGAACCGCCCACCCCTCCAACGCAGATGTACTTCCCTTAACAAGGAAGGAACTGCGGTAAAACAAATCCATGTGTCTCCGCGTGCTCCACTACGGTTCCCTCGCTCCTCTCCTTACGTGCTTAGTATCTAGGGTTGCATATAGGGAAACTCTCGTAGTTACATATCTAGAGAATTTACTTTGTGTCAAGCCTAAAATAGAAAAATTACTAAAAAAATGGTTAGCACGTATTCACCCCCTCTCTAGGTGCCCATACGATCCATTTCAGTCTCTCCCCGAGCTTCTGTCAATGCTTAAAACTGCAGAAGTGGAGATCAAGAAAGAACATCTTGTGTTGATGATCAATAAGAACACTGGTTTCAAGAAAGACAAGAAGGGAAAACAGAAGGGAAGTAAGGGCGGCAAGCCGATTGCCGTGCCTGAAAAGAAACCCCGAGTTGGACCTAAGTCTGATACAAAGTGCTATTATTGTAAGGGGACTGGCCACTAGAAGCGCAACTACCCCAAGTATTTGCTAGTACTCGTAGTAGCACCTGGATATTTGATAGCGGTTCAGTTGCTAATATTTGTAAGTCGAGTCAGGGGCTACGGAACAAGCGACCACTAGCAAGGGGTGAGGTCAAGATGCGTGTCGGTAATGGATCAAGTTTTGATGTGATCGCCGTCAGAACGCTACCTCTCCACTTACCATCGGGATTAGTAATAAACTTGAATAATTGTTATTTGGTGCCTGCACTGAGCATGAACATTGTATCTGGATCGCGTTTTATGCGAAGTGGTTATTCATTTAAATCCGAGAAAATGATTGTTCTATTTATATGAATGAAATCTTTTATGTTCATGCATCGATGATGAATGGTTTATTTCTGTTGGATCTCGATAATGTTGATGCTAAAAGGATTAAACTTAATGAAGATATATCCGCATATATGTGGCACTGTCGTCTAGGTCATATTGGTGTTAAACGCATGAATAAGCTCCATTCGGATGGACTTTTGGAATCACTTGATTTTGAATCATTTGATACATGTGAGCCATGCCTTATGGGCAAGATGACTAGAACTCCGTTTTCTGGCTCAATGGAACGGGCAACAGATTTATTGGAAATCATCCATTCTGATGTATGTGGTCCAATGAGTGTGTCGGCGCGAGGTGGATATCATTATTTTGTTACTTTCACGGATGACCTTCGACGGTGTTGACCTCGGTCTTCAATCTCGATCTCGATTCCGATATCGTATTCTACAAAAGAAGAACCAAACACCAGAAAGAAAGGGAAACAATCAACACATGGCATCGATGCAATCCTCAGGCAAGTATGATGGTATGAAAAGTTAAGTTGCATTGAAATAAACCCCTAAGGAATGCTTGACAATTTAATCGGGGTCCCGAGGTTACAAAACCCTAATTCGGGAAACCTCGGAGGCATATGACAGGGTTTATATGGTTGTTCTAATTATAATTGTAATGGAAGTTTCTTATCAATGCTTGATTATGATGCTATTAGACAGATCTTATTTTTCAAAGCATTTTGATATATTATTTGTATTTTTATGATTTAAAATGAATTAGTTATCAATTTTACATGTTTGTAATAATTTCTAAAATTGTTTAAAACCTTTTATTACGACATGCTAACGTCATCTAGGGTTGGGTAGCATTTGTCACCGGGGCAGTGCATACCCACAATGGCTGACAGAGGGGACCAGGGCCACCTCAGTTGCCACGGGGGCGGAAAGGGACCCACCTGGGTTTGACCAGAGCTGACCCGCGCGTGCTGGCATCATGGTGACGTCAGCCTGACGTCACCTGACGGTGATCCTCACAGACGGCGACGGGGACGGCGCTAGGGGGCGAATCAGCAAGCGGGAGTGGGCGCGTTCGACGCGGCTCGTCGAGGCAACCCAAAAAGTGGTGGCTTCACCCCTATTTGGTCGCCGGAGCGAGGAGGACGATGGTAACTGGCGGCGGTATGTAGTGGTGCGTGACGCGAGCACGACAGAGAAGAGGAGGGGAGTCGCGAGGTGGTGCCTAAGCACCGCATGCTCACCCTGAGCGTGGTGATGACGGTGTCGAGGCCGGAGAAGCTCCAGAACGACGGCGATTGAAGACGATGGCGGCGACCGGACCTCGGGGAGATGAGATCGTCGGGGCCAACTGGGGATGTGCGGGCTCGATTCCTCTGTAAGGAGGCGGAGGTGTTCACGGCGGAGCTACTGGGCTACTCGGCCGGGCTCAGGGAGGCCGGGAGCGACGGCTCAGGATGGGGTCCGGCGAGCTAGGTTTCGGCCAGAGAGAGGAACACGCGAGAGAGAGGGCACGGGGGAGAGTGAGAGGATAGGGATGAGGGGAGTCATGCGAGGTTGTTCCTTATCATTCTCCGGAGCGGCGGCGAGGATCTCCATGCGGGGCAGCCGAAGATGTGCCGACAGCGAGCTGCTTCGGCAGATCAAGAGGTCGACGACGATTCCAGGGAGACGACGAACCGGTAAGTGGGCCTGGGGCTATGCGTGGGCTTCGGCTGGGCTGCGGGCGGCTGCTACACGCTGCGCACTGAGCGACAGAGAAAGGAGAGGAAGATGGGTTGGGCCGGCCTGGGATGGTTCTAGATGCTGTTTTTTATTTGCAACTCTTTTCTTTTTCTGTTTTAAATATTCCAAAAATACTAGAGGGGTTTTGTGAAATATATAAAGTAATCAAGAGCCCTTATATTCAATTTGGCTCCATTATTTTTATCATTTCAAAATTCAAAACTATTTTGAATTGCTTTCAAAGAGAGAGGGAAAAGCTAGGGTTTAGGGTTTCCGAGAACCTTTTTATTGCATGCATTTTAAAATGATGCTCATGAATGCACAATCAATTCCTAATTACCATTAAATAAAACTAGGGTTGTCACAATTCTATCCCTCTTAAAAGAATCTCGTCCCGAGATTCCTAGGTAGGAAGATAGAAGGAACATGGTTACACTAAACTTCAACGATCTTATCAAAGAGGTTGATCCATGCCACCATGACGAGTGGACGAAGCGCTTCATAATCTTCGAGGTGGCTTCTCACACTAAGGAAGAGAGGGAATGACATGGAACCACAAACTGAGTATCTCATGGTCAACTCATGGGTAGATGTTTCGCGAACATCTCTAAAGCCAACAGACATGAAACATGCCAAGGTAACAGAGGAAACAAAAGGAGAAGCCTTCAAGGTGACAGATAGCTGGTATTCATAAGGATTGAGACCATGGAGCTTGAAGAAGAGTTTTGATTTCTGAGGGAAGGAGACTTCCAACATATGGAAAAAGATACACAGACTTCGAGAGGTAAACCTCTACTAAACAGCTTAATAGAGATTTACTGGTGGAAGAGATAGATACCAACAAAACCAAGATGTTGAACTACTTTTGACACAGAAGGGCCACTCTTTCATTGAATAGAAGGTTAAGAAAGAAATGTATTTTGGTGGAGAGGGCTCATAAGAGTCACAAAGAACATGTAACGAGAGGAACTATTGAGTACTAAAATCATAGTCGCTCTTCGAACATGTTTAAGAAAGCGGAAAGGAAACTCTTTATTCATTCAGGGCTATCAAAATCTCTACCAAAGATTATGACATCACTTTGCACCATAAAGATGAATAGTTTAGAAGATTCCTGATGACACGAGAAGAAAGAAACTTCATTCTCAGGCTCCAACTACTTGGCATAACAAGACGCTTGCCAACATAGAAGGGTCTGGAGGATCGACCGAGAGACATTTAGAAACTCTACTTTAAATGTTATCCTTGATGTTTGAAACACCATTAGTAGGATACCAACAAGACTTTAACTAGTCATCAAGTAAAGGTCGGACTTCGTTTACAAAGAAAACCATAAGAACATCTCCTGTAATAAATCATAGAAGATGCCTCATGAGGAGTGGTTGTTATCGCTGATTGAAGGGATTATGGCAATAGGTCTTCTGGCTAATTGTGCCAACCATTAAATCAATATTGTCAAATTTACAAAGATACCTACGTCAAAACCTTGAGGAACACCAACCATTATCGCTGCTTGAGATTCAGCTTTGATTAAGTGTAGATATACTTCAGACTCAGCATATCCAAATAGAAATTGTGCAACATTTACCACAGAGATAAAGTCACTAGATTCTCAAGACACGAACTTCAATGTCAAGCTCCAAAAGATGAGCTAGATTGCAGAACCCATGTTATAGAAAGTTATCATAATATAATTGCATCTACATGAATTGTTTGCAACGAAACACAACTGAATCCTATTTAGGAAACATTTTGGAGGATATAGAAGTTTTGTTGTACTTCTTGTCTTTCGTGAACGAATCAATCAGTGGCTTGGTGTGATTAGAGGATCTTCTCGAATTATGAAGGTAACAACCCGTCATTTTAAGAATACCTCGTGCATGCTTGACTAACTTGGAATGATTCCCGAGGAAACAAAGATAACGCTACTCGAATCCACGATGACATCTTTCAATATTTTTGCATGGATTAGAGATGGTCACTTTTAACATCCAGAACACATACTTCGATATAACACGAAGATGGTTCTCCAAAGTTTCCAAAATTAATGCCAACTGTTCCACATGAATATCTTCTAGCATGGATAAGGTAAGGATGTCATTGATGGGCTCAATAACAAACTTATCTATACACACCAAGAAGATGGACTCACATGTTGTATGAACAAGGCATATACATTGGTCAGACCAGAGGACATGAAGATGTAATTCAAGTGAAACATCACAAACGGGTACGTCATCAGGATAGTCCTTGGAACTGAGTTTGATTTGACGATTTCCCAAATCAAATCAAAGGCATGGAAGATAATGTATCCATAAAGGAGATACTATCTTTCTTCGACACGAACAAAACTAGACATCCCTTAAAAGAGGAACACAGTTGGATAGAACTTCCGTCTTACAACTCTCGAAGTTGTTGTTTAAGCTCAACCAACTAGTTCAGGGGTATCCAGTATGGATCCTTGGAGAAAGGAGCGGTTTAAAGAAACATCTTACTCAAGAACCTGACAACACGGTCATGTGGCAACATGGCGATACTTCTAGTAGACATCTAGAATATCACGGACCACCGATATGTCATAGAGCTCAAGAGGGAAACTTGCTTGGTAAGGCAGGAAGACATAGTCTCAGAGCTTTGGCATAAGCCTGACTCTTTGACCGAAGAGGGTGCACCAGGATAGAGGACTTGGTAGCACAATCATCCGTGGCTTATTGATTAGATTAACCATCACGCTAGGAATGATATAAATGTACTTGAAGTTAAAAGCAACAAAAATTTCTAGGAATCTTAGATGGCCACATCAATACACACACGCAACATTCCTGAGCGCGAACAACTCAGGGGAAGGGTGGGCATATATGTGTAATAGCATCACTTCATTAAGAGGGTCATGCGACTCAACACGACCTTTTGATATAGAAGGGTGTGATACTTCAAGGTAGAACAGAACATAAACTAATCAATGCTTATTGATCTGCGGATTACAACACTTTGACTTGGTCCTAGAAATGACGAAGTACTAAAGTTTGTTTCTCCTGACATCCCGTACTGGTTTGTCATGATGGACCACAAGAGTAGCTTGCATCGGAACACACCAATGCACACTAATAATTGGCTACCAACTGGTAGGCAATGGTCGGAAAGCAACAAGGGTAAGGAACATGCTCAGAATAGAATCCTGAGATGTAGACGCATAAGTCAACAATCTTCCGAAGACCAATGCAGAAAAGGGATGTGTGGCAGTGTCACGAGTATAGAAGTGAGACTCACGAAGAGTACTCTTGTCATGATATACACTACACGATGGACCAAACATGGAGGCAAACAACTGCCGGAAAAAGTTGACATACAACGGCAATTTGACTGCCGGTACAATTTTACTACCGGGATAGAAATAGGGTGGCAAGCAAACTGCCGCTAAAGGTTTTGGATCAAAGGCAATTTATCTGCCGGAAAGAGGGTAGACCTACCCAGGCAGGTAAACTGCCGGAACAAATGCACTACGTGGCACCTCATCTGCCGGTACAGAAATTTGGCGCGGTGGACCAAAATATTAGCCCTTGGAGGGAAATATTGGCGCGACCCGAAAAACTTGGCGCCTGGAAGAGTTATAGTGGCGCGCAATCCCTAGATCCCTAAGTGAGAAATCCCCAAATCCCTAACTCAGAAATCCCCAAACCACCGTCACCGCCACACTCCCCACCCCGTCGCCGCTCGCACTCCGGTCCGTCGCCGCTCGCACTCTGGTCCACCGACGCTCGCACGCCGGCCCGTCGCCGCTCGCACTCCCACCCCCATCGAATCACTCCCACCCGTCGCCGCTCGCAGTACTCCCGCCCGTCGCTAGAGTCAACAGTCTCCCACTTGCACTAGAGTCAATCTTCCGACATCACATGTCTAAGCATCTAATGCCCATGGCTCTCAGGTGCGCCTCATGCTTTGGCTGGGGTAACGGCTTTGTCAACGGATCCGCAATATTTGCATCCGTGTGTACCTTGCATAACTTGATATCACCCTGATCCACGAACTGGCGAATCAAGTGGTACCGCATGAGTATGTGCTTGTTCTTCTGGTGTTGTCTAGGTTCCTTGGCTTGTGCACTAGCACCATTGTTGTCACAATACAGGTCCAACGTATTGGACGAGCCCTGAACCACACCAAGATCCATGAGGAAATTCCTCATCCAAACAACTTCCTTTGCTGCCTCCGAGGCGGCAATATACTCAGCCTCTGTTGTAGACGCAGACATAGTCTCTTGCTTGGAACTCTTCCAGCTCACAGCACCTCCGTTTATAATAAACACGTATCCGGATTGCGAACGAGAATCATCAGAGTCGGTAAGATAACTCGCATCTGTGTAACCCTTTACATTGAGTTCATCTTCACCACCATAAACCAAGAACATATCCTTAGTCCTTCTCAAGTACTTTAGGATATTTTTAGCCGCTGTCCAGTGGATCTCTCCAGGATCAGCCTGGTATCTGCTCACAACACTTAGAGCATAGGAAACATCCGGCCTAGTACAAATCATGGCATACATGATGGATTCGACTGCAGAAGCATATGGAATCGCACTCATACGACTTCGCTCATCAGTTGTCGAAGGACACTGAGTCTTGCTAAGTTTTACACCATGGGACATCGGTAAGAACCCCTTCTTAGACGATTCCATGTTGAACTTCTTCAACACTTTGTCCAAATAAGTACTCTGACTCAATACAATGAGCCTCCTTGATCTATCTCTATAGATCCAGATTCCGAGGATGTATGTTGCCTCACCCAAGTCTTTCATTGAGAAACTCCTTTCCAATGATTCCTTGGTTTCTTGCAACATCTGGACATCATTTCCAATCAGTAATATGTCATCCACATATAAGATTAGAAAAATTACTTTGTTCCCACTAAACTTCTTGTACAAACAAGAATCATGATCACTCTTGACGAAGCCAAACGATTTGACTACCTCATCAAAGCGAATATTCCAACTCCGAGATGCTTGCTTCAACCCATAAATGGATTTCTGAAGTTTGCACACCTTGTCAGCATTAGCTGGATCGACAAAACCCTCGGGCTGTATCATATACACGTCCTCGGTTAAATTTCCATTAAGGAAAGCCGTTTTGACATCCATCTGCCATATCTCATAGTCTAAATAGGCCGCTATAGCTAACATGATCTGAACTGATTTAAGCATCGCTACGGGCGAGAAAGTCTCGTCGTAATCAACTCCTTGAACTTGTCGGAACCCCTTCGCGACAAGGCGTGCTTTATAGACAAAAACATTTCCATCCATATCAGTTTTCTTCTTTAAAGACCCATTTGCACTCGACGGGTCTTGCACCGTCTGGCAGATCAACCAAGTTCCAAACTTGATTTTCATCCATGGACTTTATCTCGGATCTCATGGCTCCAAGCCATGACTCGGAATCAGATCCCACCATCGCTTCCGAATAATTTGCCGGCTCATCACTGTCTAACAGTAACACATCACGAACACTTCGTAATCTTGCCGATCTTCGTAGTACAGGTGCTGCTGCCGGCTCAGCTGCCACGACCGGCTCAACCTCCAAGGTTTTTGCTGACTCGCTACTAGCCGGTTCCTCTCGAATTTCTTCGAGTTGCACCGTGCTCCCACTTACTCCCTGACTGAGAAACTCTTTCTCAAGGAAGACACCGTTCCGAGCGACAAACACTTTGCCCTCTTCTCGGTTGTAGAAGTAGTAACCGAAGGTTTCCCTCGGATACCCCACGAAAATACATTTATCCGACTTGGCCGTAAGCTTGTCCGACTGAAGTCACTTCACAAATGCTTCACAACCCCAAATCTTAAGAGAAGACAAACTTGGCTTTTTGCCTGTCCACATCTCATGCGGTGTCTTCTCTACCGATTTTGATGGTACTCTGTTTAGTGTGAACGCCGCTGTTTCTAGACAATAACCCCAAAATGATAAAGGCAGATTTGTCCGACTCATCATTGATCGTACCATGTCCAACAAGGTCCGATTCCTCCTTTCCGAAACACCGTTCCTTTGCGGCGTTCCTGGCGGAGTAAGTTGAGGAACTATTCCACAACTTTTCAGATGGTCATCAAACTCATGGCTCATGTACTCGCCTCCTCGGTCTGACCAAAGAAACTTTATTTTCTTGTCGAGTTGATTATGTGCTTCATTCTGGAATTCTTTGATCTTTTCAAAGGCTTCCGACTTATGTTTCATCAAGTAGATATATCCATACCTACTCAAATCATCAGTGAAGGTAATGAAGTACTCATAACCACCCCTGGCTGTCGTGCTCATTGGTCCACATACATCACTATGTACTAGTCCCAACAAGTCGGACGCCCTTTCGCAACTCTTTGCAAAAGGTGTGTTGGTCATTTTGCCGAGTAGGCAAGATTCACATGTCTCGAACGACTCCAAGTCGAACGAAGTTAGGAGTCCATCATCATGGAGCTTCTTCATGCGTTTCCAACTTATATGACCAATCCGACAGTGCCAAAAGTAAGTCATATTCAGATCATTTGGTTTCAACCTTTTAACATTTATGTTATAAACCGACTCACCATCAAGATTCAAAATAAATAACCCGTCCTGGACGGGTGCAAAGCCGTGAAACATATCATTTGAAATAGAAAGAACAACCATTATTCTTGATATTCGACTCATAGCCTTGCCTCATCAAACATGAAGCAGAAATAATGTTTCTACTGAGCACTGGAACATAATAACAATTATTCAGTTCCATAATGAATCCGGAAGGTAAATGAAGTTGCATCGTGCCGATTTCCAACGCAGCAACTCTTGCTTTGTTGCCGACCCGAATATCAACCTCGCCTCTTGCTACGCTCCTAGTTCTTACCAGTCCCTGCAACGAGTTGCAGATGTGAATAACTGATCCGGTATCATATACCCAAGAACTATTAGGTGCATCAGCAAGATATATGTCTATAACATTGCAAACAAGTGTACCTGAGTCGGAAGTCATACCTCCACTCTTGGCTTTGTCGGCCAAGTACTTGCTGCACTTCCTCTTCCAGTGGCCATCCGCCTTGCAGTAGAAGCAAGTGGATCCGGCTGAAGGAGATGGCTTAGTCCCTGAGGAAGCGCTTGGGACCGGGTCCGGAGCCTGCTTTCCTCCTGACTTAGACTTCTTCTTAGTCCAAGAACTCTTCTTGAACTTAGCCTTATTCTGCACCATCAACACTTGACTGGCGCCCTTCCTGAGATCCGCCTCTGCCTGCTTGAGCATCCCATGTAATTCAGTGAGCTTCTTATCCATACCATGCATGTGGTAGTTCGAAATGAACTGCCCATATGCACTAGGAAGAGAGTTCAGAATTATATCCGTAGTGAACTCTTCGCTAATGGGGTAGCCAAGCCTCTCCAGAGACTGCACGTAACCAACCATTTTGATCACATGCGGACTCAGTGGATCACCATCCTTAAGCCTGCAACTCAGCAAAGCTTGAGAGACTTGATACCTCTCAGTCTTCGCCTGAGCCTGGAACATACTTTTGAGGCTTTCGATCATATCGTAGGCCTCAACATGCTCGAACTTCTTTTTCAAGTCCGGTTCCATGTGAGCAAGCATAAGACAGCTAATATCCGTGGACTCATCCTTAGCCCGACGGTAGGCATTGGTGGCAGCGACAGTCGCATTCTCATTTGGCTCATCTAGAAGTGGGTTGTCTAGGACATGGTCCTTCTTTTCTTGTTTGAGAACAATTCTCAGATTTCGATACCAGTTGGTAAAATTAGTGTCGTTCAGTTTATCTTTCTCAAGAATGGTTCTCAACGCAAAACCGGATATCTGAGAGTGACTGCTACTTGGTGCCATGATCTACAACAGAAAATATGCAAAACACTTAAGACATGTATTCATAAAAGAGAAAGCATATTAAACATTTTAATATTTTATGCTCCCACTAGAACCAACACCCCTCCGATGGTTGCTTAGTGATTCAGGATCCTAAATAAGCAATTCGGCTATCGAGCTTTAGCATCACCGCTAGCCGCCAAGTGATCTAGGTAAACAACTCCTTGTCAATCGCATCTCATGCGACTCCTGTTGGACGGGTGGCATCACATGCCCCGGCTTCCATCCGACTTTTCCCCGAGCCCCACAACCGTTGTGATAGACCCGTCTAGATTACCGAGTGTTTCTGCAGTAAGAGTCCGACTCGAACCCACCTAGTCAGAAAGAATTGGCAGCACCTCAATTTTATGAGCCCACTACCAAAAATGTTCGACTTGTGATGGTGCAAACACTGGCGGGAAAACCGACTAGACCTTCTTTGAGGGATTAGATTTTACCGACTATCTAATAGAGGTAAAACTGAGACATAACAATAACACAAAATAAAGCATCTATAATGTGAAATGGTATGGCTCTCTTCATGGCGATCCCATCTCCACAAAGCCTGTAATCCGACTCGTGCCAACTCTTGTCACTTGCCGTCTTACTCCATGTCGCCGACATGTACAACGCCTTGCATGCCTTCCGGGTTCTCCAAACAACTACACTATCTTAGTAAAGTAAATTACAAGGAGAATCCGACACGCAAGTTGTTATACAATCAAATGACAGCACCTAGGCTCCAGCCGGCTGACAAAAACCGTGATTCGCAGATCACGTATGGATTACACACATACATCACATGCACATGAACCATACCATTCACAACTTCCTGCAAAAACAAGTTATGCATAGATACAATATCTACCGGCGTTGTGAATCTCTCAATGACATCTAAGGCGCTACGACATGGCGAAGCCGGCCGTCCCGCTAGCCGGATAGTGGGCGGGGATCGAAGGGGCAGCGCCTGACGATTTTTCTGAAAACGTAGATCTCATCTACGATCCGAACATGGATTCCGACCATCATTCCGATTCGATCAAACTCTTTGATCTTCGATCACCGCTTCTGGATTTACGTGTCACAGTCTACCCCGATGGCGGAATCCGACCGGTAGGGGTATGTCGTTCCACGATCTCAGCAGTATGATCACGGAAATCAGATCTACCATTCCCCGAGCACAGTTGATCCAATCAACTTCGTACAAAACCGATCTATCTCATAGATCGACCACCAAACAGCACATAGATCTTATCTACAGCCAACCGCATATCACATATGCGAGATCTCGAGCCTAAAACCAGAAGCTATCGCTCTGATACCACTGTTGGGCCACGTAGAGATAAAACAAAACTTTTTCCTCTAACGTGGTGATCCCAAGATCTAGCCGAGGTAGAAGGCCACGAGGTTTACCACTAGACGCGCAGTTGCGGATTACTGTCCGATCGTCCTGGTGCTGATCGCACAGCACCTCTGCTGGTATCCACACGTACAAGGAGGAGCACCGGCGGCGAACTGCTAGGTTCGTACCGATGGTAGGACTACTGTGGAGCTAGGGTTTCCAACACATGGAATGACCTAACCGAACAACGATTAACCTTTCTGGGTTACGGTGCTCCACTATATATAGGGAGTGAACGTGGGCTCTGCTCGCGCGACCCATTCACTAAAGCCCATATAACACTAGTCACCGTGAGTCCAACTCACTAACTCAATCCTAATCCGGTTTAGGTCCAACCCAACCAAATTATAGGTTCAGATCCAATCCGAACATGCTCCCACTCTTAAGTGTGTGACCCCGCAGGCTCATGGCTACTTGGACACGATTGGAGTCCGACTCTCAATCGATCAGTCGGTAGTGGCTCCTAGCAGAACGTGCCGACTCCCAAGTACCAAAGAGTCATGACGACTTGCCTTTCCAATGCGACTTACGTCCGAGTCCCTTTTGCCTCACGATATACCTTGTCAGACTATAGGCGAATAATTGTCATCCCTTAAATAGTCCGACTCTCTTCTCGATCCGAGATAAGTGATTCACCCAACTAACTCTTAGTCGATCGCCTCGGCTAACACTTAACCGAGTCGTGCATGGCCATGCTTTCCGAATCATATCTCACGAGAGGGCCCAGAGAATATATCTCCGAGTGGAGGGGCAAAATCCCATCTTGGTTATTCACATCACACAACTTGTTTCTCAGTCGACCCGAACTCTGCCTTTATAACTGCCCAGTTACGGATCAGCGTTTGACAGAACCTAAGTCGGTGATCCTCAACTCGGACTATGCAACAACCTCAGGTATAAGGATTACATTGATTGAGATATACAAATGAAAACTTGTTCGTTGTACCTCAATATGGGTCAATCCGACTCGCTAAACTCTTTAGCCGAATCTGTGTAAGTTGGAATAGCATCTCCATGCCCATGACAAGTGGAACTGAGTCATCAAGCCAACTTTCACAATGGTCTAAGTTGTGTGTCCAGCACAACCTCAATGACCTAGGATATTTTGTACAAACAACATGAATGGATAGTTCCACAACCGAATCACATATTCAATGATACACATCAGATGTTTATACAAGGACTACTTAATATCTTTATGAATACAATGGGAAATATCATCATACATGATTGCCTCTAGGGCATATTCCCAACACGTCGGGGCCAGCTCAGGATGTGTGGGCTCGATTCGTTTGGCAAGGAGACATAGGGGTTCATGGCGGAGCTCCTGGGCTACTCGGCCAGGCTTGGGGATGCCGGGAGCAATGATGCGGGATGGGGTCCGGGGAGCTAGGGTTCGGCTAGAGAGAGGAACACGCGAGAGAGAGGGCACGAGGGAGAGTGAGAGGATAGGGATGAGAGGGAGTCATGCGGGGCTGGTCCTTATCCTTCTACGAAGCGGCGGAGAGGATATCCACGCGGGGCGGGCGGCGACGTGCCGACAGCGAGCTGCTTTGGCAGATCGAGAGGTCGACGACGACTCCAGGGAGACGACGAACCGGTAATTTCCTGGGGCCATGCGTGGGCTTTGGCTGGGCTGCGGGCGGCTGCTACACACTGCGCACTGAGCGACAGAGAAAGGAGAGGAAGATGGGTTGGGCCGGCCTGGGATGGTTCTGGATGCTGTTTTTTATTTGCAACTCTTTTCTTTTCCTGTTTTCCCTTGTACAATTTGTATTTACATATTCAAATATGTTTTAAATATTCCAAAAATACTAGAGGGGTTTTGTGAAATATATAAAGTAATCAAGAGCCCTTATATTCAATTTGGCTCCATTATTTTTGTCATTTCAAAATTCAAAACTATTTTGAATTGCTTTCAAAGAGAGAGGGAAAAGCTAGGGTTTAGGGTTTTCGAGAACCTTTTTATTGCATGCATTTTAAAATGATGCTCATGAATGCACAATCAATTCCTAATTACCATTAAATAAAACTAGGGTTGTTACAACAAGTCACTCCTTATTGTTGTTTTAATTTTATGTCATTTCTACCCAATGGTGTTTTGACATAGAATTGAAATTTTTGATATTTATGGCATGATTTATTTTGTATTCATGCACTTTACTAATGAATGTCTATATAAATTTCAGCTTCCGCTGCGATACGCTATGATTCTGTCAAGCAATTGAGAGGAAGTAACTTTCCTAAGTGGAAGAAGTTGACTGAGATAAGTTTAGCTTTCAACAAGTTTGATTATGCCTTAAGGGAGGATAAGCCCACAACACCCGCTGCTAATGTCGATAGGTATAATGAACTAAAGAAAACTTATGACTCCAAGATGGAGAATTGGGAAAGATCAAATCATGTGGCTATGCTGCTGATGAAGTCGTCCATTTCTCCTGAGATTGTTGGTGTTGTCCCGAAGAAAGATAATACTAAGGAGTTTATGGAGGTCTTAGAGGAGCAATTCCAAGGCTCTGAAAAGGTCTATGCTCATGAGATTTTTTAGAAGCTACTTGGGAAGTACAAATGTAATGGAGAGGTTAGTGGGCATATAATGAGAATGATATCTGCCTCAAATAAATTGAAGGTTTTAAAGTGTGAGCTCAGTGATAACCTTCTTGTGATAATGATTTTGGAGTCGCTCCCTGAAGAATTTGATCGGTTTAAGATCAACTAAAATTCAATGAAGGAGAAGTGCACACTGAGCGAGATTTGTACTCGCATTGTCCAAGAGGAAGAAAGGTTTATGAGGCAAAACAAGGACATGTATTTTCATGTTGGCTCTCACAAGAAAAAGCGTGAGGGGTATATTTTCCTTAAGCCTCAAAAGAAGCCTTATAGGAAAGAAATGTGATATGTTGGAAACGTATCTATAATTATTTATGCTCCATGCTTGTTTAGTATCTACTTTGCTTTACTTGTCTACATTTTGAGGTGCTTTTTACATGTTTTATGGTACTAACCTACTAACAAGTTGCAACAGTGCCAGATGCGTGTTTTCTGCTGTTTTTGGTTTCAGAAAAGTTAGTAAAGAAATATTCTCGGAATTGGACGGGACAAATGTCAAAGTCAATTACTTACCATGGGGAACAAGAAGTCCAGAGGGGAGCTGGAGGGGCCAGCCAGGGGGGCCAGACCCACCCCAGGCGCGGGTGGGCCCTGCCCCGTGCCTGGCTAGGGTTTGGGGCCCCTGGCCGCCGCCTCGGCCTCCCCCTCGTGTCGTGGGAATGACCACGGCAGATGCTGCAATCGGCAGCGAGTAGTATAACATGGGGCAAGGGCGGCCAGCCATCTGCGGTGCGAGATGAGGGCGGAGACACAGGGTTTTACCCAGGTTCGGCCCCCCGGAGGGTAAAGACCTACTCCTGCTAGATTGTATTATGATGGAAGTACAATGGGGCGAGCTCGGCAGCTAGGCGGCGAGTCGCTTGGGTGGATGATGGAACGTATCCTCTACACGCCCTCTAGGGAGGTTTATATAGACTCACCCCCCTAGGGTTTACAGATCTCAACCGAATCAGTTAAGGTTTTGGCAATCGTTTAACCTAATCCGACTGGGCCTATCTACTCTCCTGGGCCTTCAGCTTCTAGTCGCTTGAATCTACGCCAGGTCTTGATCCAGTCTCCGTCCTACAGGCCCACTCGCCAGTTCCTGGGCCGGTCGGAAACGTCCTGCTGGGTATACCCCGGTAGGCATATCCCCATCAGTAGTCCCTGAGGCCGTCGTTGATTGCTCGCAGGTGTTCGTTGGCAGTCGGAGTATACGGGTCCAATGTGGACGCTGACATGGTTATACCCTACGGGTACATAACTTCAGCATTCCTAGTCCAGCCCAAGGAAGGCCCACGGCAGACATACGCTGGCCCATGAAGATTTTCGGGTGGCCAAGGCCCATGACGTCTTCGGATCCTTGGAGAGCAAGACTAGAGGAGATAGGAAATTCAAAGGGGTAAAACCCTAGAACTTGTAACCGACTAGGACTACGCCCGGGACCTGCCTAAGTCTATATAAAGGCCAGGAGGCCACGTCCTAGGGAAACTCGACTCATACTTTCGCACACGCATCCACGCCAGATCGAATCTGCGCACCCTGTAACCTTCGGTTCCGCCGTAATCAAAGAGCAGACAAGCAGGAGTAGGGTTTTCCCTCCGGGGGCCTGAACCTGGGTAAATCTCATGTCCCCTGGTTTCTTGTCTATTAACCGTGCCACGATCTCCAGCATCCCATCTTCTCCAAAACCCAAGTCCATAACAATGGGCATTGACGAGATTAAACCTCGTCAATTGGCGCCGTCTGTGGGAATTGGGGCTGCTGATTGTGTGGTCGTGACGGTTCCGACCCGATCGATCTACAACTCCGCGGCGACGGAGAATCACCTCCTCTTCGGCGCTTTCGACTTCACCGCCCACTCGCCGGCTACCATGAAGGATTTCGAGCCCGTAGGCGACGGACTCGAAATTTTGTTCGGGAGCTTCTGCTTCCAGGTGGGACAAACCGGTACCCTCCGCCTCCCTGAGCGGGTGCCCGTGCCGTCAATCAGGCCCGCTTCATGGGCTCCACACCCCGTGCTTCGCACGTCACCATCAACAGATGAGTTCTACAGCAGCAGCAGCTGCAACTCCGATCTGTGTGATCCACCTTCGGATGAAGGGACCTACGGTTCCGGATCCGAAAGCTGCGGCAGCAGCCAACCAATCTGCAGGCGCTATCTGTGCGCCGCAGTCATCCAAACCGATGAAGAAACGCCTAACCCGCCGCCCAACCCCAACCCGCAGGACAGAAACAGCGAAAACGGTGGGAACGGAAGAAGTCGGTCCCCCCCACCCAATGGGGAAAACAGTGGCCACCTCATCCAACTTAGCAAAGAAGGATGGGTCGAAGCACGCCGCGCCATCGCAGGCGAAATAGTCCTACCTCTGGACTCCCCACGTGATCTGCTGAGGGCATACCACTACCTCCTCATCGAGGAGCACAAGAAGCAAGTCAAGATGCAGGAGACGCTCGACAAAACGCAAGCAAGCAGCCTCTGAGTCCAGTGCGCTACGAGCTGCGCTCTCCGCCATGGGACCAGGCTCTAGCACAAACGGAAACCAGGGAAACAAGCACCGCTCTCGGGTGGAAAACAAGGACCCCAAGGAGCGGCGTGACGTGACCCGAACTCTCCATACATCGTTCATGGATATGGACGCTGACGGCAACATCATCCCGAAGACGCCACAAGCTGCGATCATGGCAGCCACTGTGTATCTCGTGGCTCACCCACCTCCGGAGGGGGACCCGAAAAGGGCCATGCATAGGTCCGCACTCACCGGACTAGGACTAATCGGAGCTGCGCTCCACGAAGACGCTCCTGCGGAACCGAAGAAGAAAGCTCCGGCCAGGCGCGACCGGAGTCCCACCCCCTCATCCGAAGAGGAAGAGGAGCACGATCTTCCTCGAAGGAAGAAGAGCTCGCACCGCCATAAAAGCGACTACGACGCCAGAGACAAGCTTACACAGCGCAAGATCGATAAAGCACGCGCTAAACACGCATGCTCGTCTGAATTTGAGATGGATGAAGACGAAGGAGAACTCTGCGGGGCTCGATGCTTCAGCAGATCCGTTCAGCGAACACAGATGCCACGCAACTTCAAGCTTCCTTCGGATACTCCGAAGTTCAACGACACGCAAGATCCAAAGTCCTGGCTCAGTGACCATCTGTCATCCGTCAAGCTTCACGGAGGCAACAAAGAAACCGCCATGCAATGCCTTCAGCTGCAGCTAACAGGCGCTGCGCGGGTCTGGCTTAGCAGCCTATCATCAGGATCCATCCGAAGCTGGGAGGAGCTCGCTTACAGCTTCATCCGAAACTTCAAAGGCACCAGCAAGAGGCCCGCCTCAATCGAAGAATTGCGAGCCTGCACTCAGAGAACGGGTTAATCTATTCGCTCGTACATACTACGCTGGTCTACAACCAAGAACTCCGCAGCACACATCTCCGAAGAGCGGGCCATCGACGCCTTCAGGGACGGCGTCAAGCGCCCAGACTTCAAGGAGAAACTTGGACGTGTAAAGCCCAAGACACTCGACCAGCTCATGGAAATCGCCAACAGTTGGGCAGACAGCAAAGATTGCATCCAGTGAGCACAATCAGATGAAGAGGACGACTACGGCCGAAGACGCGAACGCCGCAGCAAGAGGAGATCGCGTGTCTACGAGGACCGTGATGGACCCGACATGGTCCCAGCCGGCTACGCCGACCGCCGTAACGACAACGGCCGCAACAGCGGAGGATACCGCAGCGGAAACTTCCGTGACAACGGACGACCAACACAGTCGTGGCAACGCCGCGACCGCGACAACGGACCCTCAGCATTCGACAAACTTTCGGGTCCATGCACCATCCACTTCTACATCGACAAACAGGATGGCAAAAATAAAGCTAGCCACATGCTCAAGGACTGCCGTGAGTTCCAGAAACTCAGCGAAGGCATGGTGCAGATGAGGCAACAAGCTCCAATCCCTGCGTTCGGAAATGCACCTGCGCCAGGTGAAATAGCACACGGAGCTCCTCCACCGCCGCCTATTGGAGGACCAAATCAACCAGTCGCACCAGCACAAAACAACGCCGGGGTCGCATACCCCCCACCAAAAAGAGCACTCAATATGATACAGAAGGGACACCCCACAAATAGGGTGCAGAAGAAAATCACCCGACAAATCAACTTGGCCGTGGCAACTCCGCCTGCAATCCCTGAGTACCTCAGCGGATCGGAGTCCTGCATCACATTCACTCGCGCGGATCACCCTTTCCAGATCCCTCGCCTAGGTCATGCTGCCCTGGTGCTGGAGGCGCAGATCGGAGGCTTCGAGATGAGTCGCGTCTTCATGGACGGCGGCAGCGACATCAACCTAATGTTCGCAAGCACCCTAGCAGCTATGCGGATCCCGCAATGCAGCCTGGAACAATCAGACACAACGTTCCACGGCATTGTCCCAGGGAAGGGCATCTTCCCCCTGGGAAAAATAGGGCTCGACGTCATCTTCGGGAAGCCGGACAACTTTCGGCAGGAGCGCCTAGAATTCGAAGTGGTGGACTGGCCGTCGCAATACCATGCCATCCTGGGACGTGTAGCATTCGCAAGGTTCCTGGCCATCCCACACTACGCATACCTACTACTCAAAATGCCAGGACCAAGGGGCGTCATCACATTCCACAGGAGCTTCACCCGATCGGACCAATGCGACAGGGATTTCAACAAAATCTCCCAGTCCTTCGGCATGCAAGACGAGCTCGTAAGGCTCCGCGAGGTGACGGACAATGGGCTACCCCCAGTCACAAGGCAGAACGCACCTGACATGTCCTTCGACTCCACCGTCAACACCAAGAAAGTGCAGGTCCATCCGACAGACGCCTCCAAGACGGCGCTGATCGCCAACGACCTCAGCACCGCATAGGAAGGCGCGCTCGTCGAATTCCTCCGTGAGCGCTGGGAAATCTTCGCCTGGTGTCCTGCGGACATGCCAGGAGTTCCCAGGGAATTCGCCGAGCATGCACTCAATGTCTTCCCAGACACCAAGCCAGTCAAGCAGTCTATCGGAAGACTGTCGGAGCCACGAGCCGAAGCTATCGGCAAGGAGATCAACAGATTACTCGCAGCATACTTCATCCGGGAAGTCAAGGAAAGCGAGTGGCTGGCAAATACGGTGATGGTCCCGAAGAAGGACACGGACATCCTGCGGATGTGCGTGGACTTCACGTCACTAAATAAACACTGCCCAAAGGACCACTTCCCTCTTCCTCGGATCGACCAGATCATCGATTCGACTGCAGGTTGTGAGAAGCTCTCCTTCCTCGACGCCTACTCAGGCTATAACCAGATTCGACTCAAGGTCGAAGATCAAGAGAAAACGGCGTTCATCACACCGTTCGGAGTATTCTGCTACAACACAATGCCCTTCAGGCTAAAGAACGCGGGTGCCACGTACCAGCGATGCATGCAGGCCTGCCTCAAGGACCAGATCGGTCGCAACGTCCAAGTCTATGTCGGCGACATAGTCATAAAAACCAAGGAGGCAAGAACACTTATCGACGATCTCCGCGAGACGTTCGACAACCTTGATCGCTACAGGATCAAGCTCAATCCAGAAAAGTGCGCCTTCGGCGTCCCCTCGGGTCAGCTGCTCGGGTACTTCATCTCTCAACGAGGGATCGAAGCGAACCCGAAGAAAATCAAAGCTATCATGACAATGGAGAAGCCGAAAAACCTCAAGGGCGTTCAGCAGCTCGCAGGGCGAGTAGCGTCACTAAGCAGGTTCATCAGCCGCATGGGAGAGAAGGCCCTACCATTTTACCAGCTGCTGCGCAAGGCAGACAAGTTCGAGTGGACACCAGAAGCCAACGACGCATTCGAAAGCCTCAAGCGGCTCCTCTCCACCTCGCCCGTTTTGGTCACGCCAAAAGAGCGCGAGCCCCTGCTGCTGTACATAGCAGCCACACACTAGGTGGTCAGCACAGTACTCGTGGTCGAACGACCCGAAGAAGGCAAGACCCACGGGGTACAACGCCCAATTTACTACCTCAGCGAGGTTCTCACTCCAACAAAACAGTGATACCCGCACTACCAGAAGCTGGCCTACGGCGTGTTCATGACGGCTCGACGACTGAGCCACTACTTCCAGGAGCATCAGGTGATGGTCGTCAACGAGGCACCCCTGAACAGCATCCTGAATAACCCAGAGGCCACAGGACGCGTGGCCCTGTGGGGCATCGAACTATCACCTTTGGACATCGTCTACGAGAAACGACATGCAATCAAATCTCAAGTCCTTCCGGACTTCCTGGTGCACTGGATGGAGCTGCAGCTGCCTGACACCCCAGACATGTCGCAGTCCTGGACAATGCATTTTGACGGCTCCAAATGCGAAGCCGGAGCAGGGGCAGGAGTCATACTGACCTCCCCGCAAGGCGACAAGATGAAGTACGTCCTTCGGATGAAATTCAGAGCCTCCAACAACGAGGCCGAATACGAAGCCCTCATCCATGGCATGAAGATGGCAAAAATATGTGGCGCAACGCGCCTGGTCATCTACGGTGACTCCAACCTTGTCGTACAGCAGACGATGAATGAGTGTGACGCACACACCGAAAACATGATCGCGTACCGCGCGCTATACAATGCACTCGAAGGAGAATTCGACGGCTGCGAACTTCGGCACGTTGGAAGAGAGAGCAACGAGGAGGCCGATAGACTCGCCAACATCGGCTCCACTTGTGCAAAGGTACCACTAGGTGTGTTCCTCGAACAGATCTGCTGTGGCATCCCGCAAAACCACTACTAGAAAATCGCGTTGTTTTTGTGCATTGCATCATCATGACCGCATGCTCATGTCATCATGCCACATTGCATTTGAGCATCGTCATCATCTTGCATTTGCTTGCATAAAACTATTTGCAGAAAAACCTATTTTGTGATTTCTAAAACGCCCCGTCTTTATTCAAACGCAAAACCCGGGACACCGGATTATTTTGTTTTGTTTGCTATCGGTTTCCAAAAGTCGGTTTGAAACAAATACAATTATTTAATTATTTTAGTGGGGGCAGCCGAACGGGCCGATTCGACCCAGTTGGCCACCCCCAGTTCAGAACGGTCCACCCAAAAATCCTAAAACTACCAGTCCTATTCTACCCACCCCTCCTCCACCTCACCCGGACCAACCCCTGGCTGCCACCTCACCCTCTCCCTCCCATCTAACCAATCCTCAACCGCCACATCAACCCCAACCCGCTGCCACCTTCCCCCCAACTCCCAGCGCACCCACTCACCTGCCCACACTCCCTCTCTCCCCCTGGACCCGGTCAACCCACTCCCCCCTGCAGACCTGGCCCCACCCCTGGCCCCGCGCGGCCCACCTCTCTTCCTCCCCACCTTCTCCCTCCTCTAGCCGCAGCCGCCCGACGCGCTCCCTTCCTCTGCCTCCCGCGCCTCTGCCCCCTCCCCCTCTGCTCCGGTCGAGCCCCGCCGCCGCGGCCCGGCCCCGCCTCCTCCCGGCGCGCCGCCGCCTACCTCCCTTCTTCCCCCCGCCTCGCGCGCCCCGGCGCCCCTTCACCAAGCTCCCCACCGCCCCGCGAGTCTCCCCGCCTCGGCTCCCCGCCGCCCGCCACCGCTGCTCGCCCCTCTTCCCTAGCTCCGGCCGCCCGAGCCCCGGCCTCCTCCGCCGCCACGCTTCCATCCCGCCTCCTCCTCCCCGCGTCTCCCCGACCGCCGGTTCCTCGGCCCCCCTCGCCTGCGACCGGCCGTTTCCCCGCCGCCCTCTGCTCCTCCTCCGGCCGCGCCGGCCCTGCCTCGCCCTCCGGCGCGCTCGCCTCCTCCGCGGTCCTCCACCTCGCCAACCACCCCGCCGAGCCCCGCCTCTCCGCCCCTCCTACCTCGCCGGCCGCCCCGTCCGCCTCGCTCCTCCCCTCCTCTGCCAGTCGTCGCCGCTCCCGGCCGCGGCCGCCGCGCCCCCCCGTCGTCGTCGCCCAGGGGTCCTGCTCTCCCCTGCCTTTCACCGCCGCCAGCGGACCACCACCAGGGGAGGCACCTCCTCGCCGGCCGCTCCCCCCCGTCACCACCGTGGTTCCCCCGAGCTCCGCCGACCCCGCAACAGCGCCTCCCTGCCGCAGTACCTGCCCGAGGCCGCTGCCCCGCTCTCCTCGGCGACGCCAAGGTCTTCGATGCGGAGACCCCCGTGTACCGGTACCAACGTACGAGGTGGAACCCGAAGGTCGCCATCATGGATCCACAAGCCCTACTTCATGGACATCCGAAGACCCCGACCCATGGAACCCCGAAGACACAATTCCGAAGATCCGAAGACCGAACCTCGAAACCCCCCCCCCCGGAACGACAAGATCGCCACACGGACTTGAGTACCCCGAAGCCTTCGACACGGAGCACCGAGGATGCCTTCATGGGACGCCAAGACACCCGTCGAACCCGAAGGCTGGACCCCGTGGACCGACATGATCGTCTTCATGGAACGCCGAGTACTCCCTCGAGAACGCCGAGTACTTCACCCCGGACACCGAGACCCTGAACGACAAGTCCTCCTTCCCGGATGCGATGCTCGAGAACCCAGTCGGCGAGAACACCGACGCAGAACGCCAAGTTCTTCATCCCGAACGCCAAGACCGGCCGATCCGTGGGTCCGACAAGATCGACCACGTGGAACCAAGATCTCCGGCACGTCACGACAAGTTCTCCGTCTTGTATCCGCTCCCGCCGATCCCGTCGAACCCTGAACCCCGAGACCGACCCCGAACCCCGGACCAAGACCGTCGAGACCCCTCTATGTGTGACCCCCTTTCCCGAGCCCTATTTTATAAATGTAATAACAAATTGATGCATATTAAATTGTCCTACTTGCATGCATATTGTCATGTGGTTTGGGGGCCTTATGCCGATTCACCTAATAATTAAATATGGGGCCCATATGCGGGCAAAACTAGTCTCATATTGGCCTCATTTAAATTTGTGTAGCGAACCGGTGTTATCTTTTGCCATGCTAAAACAACATTTAATTTGCGGGGTAGATAAACAACTGGAACCGTTTAATTAATTGTCGGAACCCCGGTTCCACTTAATATGACCTAATTGCATCGCACCTTCGCCATGCCATGCATCAACCATGCATCATGCCGATCTTCTGCCGTTGCACTAAATACTGCATCCGGTGTTTATTCTAGTGTTTTGCTTCTTCGCGGATAAGGCCGTTGAGTTGATGTGAGCTTTGCCCCGATCTTCGGTCGAACCTTCGGCAATGTTTTTAGGCGAGCATCTCCCCCTTTCTACCTATCTTACTTTTCTAGTCTTTATTTCCTCCTGTTGATCTATTGCTATCTGTGTTGCGATGCTCTAGTTTCCGTACCCGCGTTATCCCCTGCAGCCTTATATTGCCTTGGACACATCCTATTCCCGGTTGATTGGTAGATAGTTGGACTTGCGTGTCGTAGTCGCTCGCTCAAGTGCTGTTGCGTGTCGTCAAGTACCACAGTTGTTGGAGTATTGCCGCAAGTTAATTGTTGGAGATGATCATGGCTTTAATTATTGTTCACTTTAATTACTGTTTAACAACTAAAATTGAAGTAGGTAAGCAGAGGCACCGGTGGGTGATAGATAATATCTGGTTTCCGACCGCCCACTTGTGTCCCGTAGGACCCCGAGTTCTTGACACCTGTTCCGAGATCGAGCGCGCTAACCACAGGTGGGGAGATATGGGCCCCCCATCGATTAGTACCTGATTTCAAAGTATTGTACTGGGGGCCACAAGTAGTTTGAGGTTTTATTTACTATCCTGTACCTATGCCATGCTTTACTGCTTTATTTACGTTTGTGTGAGGAGCACGCTGTACTGTTTTGGAAGCGGAGTGTTTTCGCGGTATCGACAGTCCCAGTTTTGGGATTTGCTGTCGTTTACAGCCACTGTCGCAAACCCTGAGTCCGTCTCGGAGACCGGCCGACTTCGTTGCGGGTGTACTTAGTGGGGTGGCCCCCCGTGCTTGCTTTGGGTCTGGAAACGTCGTGACTTAGGCCCCGCCGACATACCGATGGGTGTATGTTAACTAATCTGGCAAAAAGGGTCGAAGTGCTTGTGGATACTTTGGTGCACCCCTGCAGGGTTAAATCTTTTCGAGAAGCCATGTCCGCGGATATGGACGACTTGGAGCACAGTGCTTGATCATAGACAACTATAACTAAAGTTTACTGTTATAATTTGACTTGTATCCGATGTGATTAGTAATCAGCTGCACTACAACGGAAAGGCTAAATAAAAGTACCAACAACTGCTGGGTTTTGGGTTATCTCATGTTAATTGTATTTGACTAGTAAGTGTCGCAACTACAACGGAATGGTTAACTAAAATTACCCACTGCTTATTATATCAGGATGATTGTCTATACTTGACTAGTAATTGCTGCAACAATAACCGAATAAATAAAACTGCCAACGGTGTGAGTTCCTCGGCTGACTTCCTCGTTTGGTATCGAGGGGGAAACACCAGGATGGGTTTGTTTGGTGTTAGCTTCAGGTTGGATCCGGATAGGTCATTCTTATCTCTCTCTGATAGCCGACCGTTGTATCGAGTCTCTATAGGTTGTTTAGTGCATGCTGCCGCTGCCGCTTCAGTCCACCATACCTATGTAGGCGAGGACCGCCGAATTCTAGCCTCGCCGTGTACTGGCCTCAGTACTGACGCTCCTCTTTTTCCTTTGCCCTTTGTCGGCACCCCTTTTGTTTAAGCAGGTTTTGTGATCGACGACGTTAGCAGGGTTACCCTTCCGGCTTGGCCTGGGCAGGGTTATGGACGCCATTGGTTATTCTTCAGAGCTCTTAGCCCCATTTGCATCTTGTCCGTAGTCGTACGCTCTATCATTTTCAAGGTAATTTGGATCTTTGTATATTATATCTGTATTCTTGACTCACGGAGTCGCTGTTGTATATATATCTGTTTTGTGGGTCCCATCGAGGACTGTTGTGTAATGTTATTACTTCGTTTTCCACCCGCACGAAAGTGCCTGGTGGGCACCTTTGAATCGTTTCTATGAGGGTTTGGCGGGTTTCGCTAAAACTTGCATAGGGCCGATTCTGAGGATGTTACAGAGTGGTATCAGAGCTCAGCAGTTGCGATACCCCACAAGTCCAGCCTGTAGGATAACCTAGCTAACGGCCGAAGTAGAGTGTCAAAACTATTTTGCAAAATCGGTTGGATAGTTCTGATTAGGTCTGATTTTACTCCTTACCCTTTGCTATTCTCCTCTTATCTCGACGCGTTTTGAATCTGCTCTCTTATCTCTTCTTCGAGTCCAGGAATTCTCGTGGTGGGGTTTTCCGTCGTACCTTCAGGGTTTCGCTTCCTCCTTTGGTAACGGTGTGGCTACATCTGGTCTTCATGCTATCCGAGGAATC
This sequence comes from Avena sativa, assembly GCA_916181665.1. Lineage (NCBI taxonomy): Eukaryota > Viridiplantae > Streptophyta > Magnoliopsida > Poales > Poaceae > Avena > Avena sativa. The sequence continues at coordinate 341,645,474 of OV702279.1, forward strand.
CCTCGTCTGATGGACTGCTCTTTGTTCCTTCTCGTGCCTTCCGGTGTTTTCCGACACGACGACATCATCTACGCTAGGTCCGATGCAGAGTCTGCATCACGCCTTCGTTTCGGAACCTCGTTTGTCGAGATCTTCAGTCTAAATCTTGAGGGTTGGATGCATAATCTGTATATACGTGTACATAGTAATGCTTTGAGTGCGGGATGGAGTCGCGACCATACCACTACTCTTATCATTTGCTTTGTATATCGAATGGTGGATCGATGCAATTCTACTCCTTCCATGGAAGTTAGAGGTGGCCTTACCTTTAACTTCGTCCGTTGTTATCCGGAGTGTTCTCTTGACGAACGTGAACAACGCCCCTTTGTTGGTGGTGTCGCCGATTTCAAGACGAAGAAAGCATCCTTGTTAGTGGTGTCGCGAGGATCTACACGATGCGAGAAGATTCAGATCACCGACCTTCCTTCCGGTACGATGAGGCGGATCTCGAGGGCGAGATCCATTGTTAGTGGTGTCGAATTCTGGCATCCCGCAAAACCACTACTAGAAAATCGCGTTGTTTTTGTGCATTGCATCATCATGACCGCATGCTCATGTCATCAGCAAACATTGCATTTGAGCATCGTCATCATCTTGCATTTGCTTGCATAAAACTATTTGCAGAAAAACCTATTTTGTGATTTCTAAAACGCCCCGTCTTTATTCAAACGCAAAACCCGGGACACCGGATTATTTTGTTTTGTTTGCTATCGGTTTGCAAAAGTCGGTTTGAAACAAATAAAATTATTTAATTATTTTAGTGGGGGCAGCCGAACGGGCCGATTCGACCCAGTTGGCCACCCCCAGTTCAGAACGGTCCACCCAAAAATCCTAAAACTACCAGTCCTATTCTACCCACCCCTCCTCCACCTCACCCGGACCAACCCCTGGCTGCCACCTCACCCTCTCGCTCCCATCTAACCAATCCTCAACCGCCACATCAACCCCAACCCGCTGCCACCTTCCCCCCCAACTCCCAGCGCACCTACTCACCTGCCTACACTCCCTCTCTCCCCTGGACCCGGTCAACCCACTCCCCCCTGCAGACCTGGCCCCACCCCTGGCCCCGCGCGGCCCACCTCTCTTCCTCCCCACCTTCTCCCTCCTCTAGCCGCAGCCGCCCGACGCGCTCCCTTCCTCTGCCTCCCGCGCCTCCGCCCCCTCCCCCTCCGCTCCGGTCGAGCCCCGCCGCCGCGGCCCGGCCCCGCCTCCTCCCGGCGCGCCGCCGCCTACCTCCCTTCTTCCCCCCGCCTCGCGCGCCCCGGCGCCCCTTCACCAAGCTCCCCACCGCCCTGCGAGTCTCCCCGCCTCGGCTCCCCGCCGCCCGCCACCGCTGCTCGCCCCTCTTCCCTAGCTCCGGCCGCCCGAGCCCCGGCCTCCTCCGCCGCCATGCTTCCATCCCGCCTCCTCCTCCCCGCGTCTCCCCGGCCGCCGGTTCCTCGGCCCCCCTCACCTGCAACCGGCCGTTTCCCCGCCGCCCTCTGCTCCTCCTCCGGCCGCGTCGGCCCTGCCTCGCCCTCCGGCGCGCTCGCCTCCTCCGCGGTCCTCCACCTCGCCGACCACCCCGCCGAGCCCCGCCTCTCCGCCCCGCCTACCTCGCCGGCCGCCCCGTCCGCCTCGCTCCTCCCCTCCTCTGCCAGTCGTCGCCGCTCCCGGCCGCGGCCGCCGCGCCCCCCCCGTCGTCGTCGCCCAGGGGTCCTGCTCTCCCCTGCCTTTCACCGCCGCCAGCGGACCACCGCCAGGGGAGGCACCTCCTCGCCGGCCGCTCCCCCCCGTCACCACCGTGGTTCCCCCGAGCGCCGCCGACCCCGCAACAGCGCCTCCCTGCCGCAGTACCTGCCCGAGGCCGCTGCCCCCGCTCTCCTCGGCGACGCCAAGGTCTACGATGCGGAGACCCTCGTGTACCGGTACCGACGTACGAGGTGGAACCCGAAGGTCGCCATCATGGATCCACAAGCCCTCCTTCATGGACATCCGAAGACCCCGACCCACGGAACCCCGAAGACACAATTCCGAAGATCCGAAGACCGAACCTCGAAAAAAAAACCCCCCGGAACGACAAGATCGCCACACGGACTTGAGTACCCCGAAGCCTTCGACACGGAGCACCGAGGATGCCTTCATGGGACGCCAAGACACCCGTCGAACCCGAAGGCTGGACCCCGTGGACCGACATGATCGTCTTCATGGAACGCCGAGTACTCCCTCGAGAACGCCGAGTACTTCACCCCGGACACCGAGACCCTGAACGACAAGTCCTCCTTCCCGGATGCGATGCTCGAGAACCCGGTCGGCGAGAACACCGACGCTGAACGCCAAGTTCTTCATCCCGAACGCCAAGACCGGCCGATCCGTGGGTCCGACAAGATCGACCGCGTGGAACCAAGATCTCCGGCACGTCACGACAAGTTCTCCGTCTTGTATCCGCTCCCGCCGATCCCGTCGAACCCTGAACCCCGAGACCGACCCCGAACCCCGGACCAAGACCGTCGAGACCCCTCTATGTGTGACCCCCTTTCCCGAGCCCTATTTTATAAATGTAATAACAAATTGATGCATATTAAATTGTCCTACTTGCATGCATATTGTCATGTGGTTTGGGGGCCTTATGCCGATTCACATAATAATTAAATATGGGGCCCATATGCGGGCAAAACTAGTCTCATATTGGCCTCATTTAAATTTGTGTAGCGAACCGGTGCTATCTTTTGCCATGCTAAAACAACATTTAATTTGCGGGGTAGATAAACAACTGGAACCGTTTAATTAATTGTCGGAACCCCGGTTCCACTTAATATGACCTAATTGCATCGCACCTTCGCCATGCCATGCATCAACCATGCATCATGCCGATCTTCAGCCGTTGCACTAAATACTGCATCCGGTGTTTATTCTAGTGTTTTGCTTCTTCGCGGATAAGGCCGTTGAGTTGATGTGAGCTTCGCCCCGATCTTCGGTCGAACCTTCGGCAATGTTTTTAGGCGAGCATCTCCCCCTTTCTACCTATCTTACTTTTCTAGTCTTTATTTCCTCCTGTTGATCTATTGCTATCTGTGTTGCGATGCTCTAGTTTCCGTACCCGCGTTATCCCCTGCAGCCTTATATTGCCTTGGACACATCCTATTCCCGGTTGATTGGTAGATAGTTGGACTTGCGTGTCGTAGTCGCTCGCTCAAGTGCTGTTGCGTGTCATCAAGTACCACAGTTGTTGGAGTATTGCCGCAAGTTAATTGTTGGAGATGATCATGGCTTTAATTATTGTTCACTTTAATTACTGTTTAACAACTAAAATTGAAGTAGGTAAGCAGAGGCACCGGTGGGTGATAGATAATATCTGGTTTCCGACCGCCCACTTGTGTCCCGTAGGACCCCGAGTTCTTGACACCTGTTCCGATATCGAGCGCGCTAACCACAGGTGGGGAGATATGGGCCCCCCATCGATTAGTACCTGATTTCAAAGTATTGTACTGGGGGCCACAAGTAGTTTGAGGTTTTATTTACTATCCTGTACCTATGCCATGCTTTACTGCTTTATTTACGTTTGTGTGAGGAGCACGCTGTACTGTTTTGGAAGCGGAGTGTTTTCGCGGTATCGACAATCCCAGTTTTGGGATTTGCTGTCGTTTACAGCCACTGTCGCAAACCTTGAGTCCGTCTCGGAGACCGGCCAACTTCGTTGCGGGTGTACTTAGTGGGGTGGCCCCCCGTGCTTGCTTTGGGTCTGGAAACGTCGTGACTTAGGCCCCGCCGACATACCGATGGGTGTATGTTAACTGATCTGGCAAAAAGGGTCAAAGTGCTTGTGGATACTTTGGTGCACCCCTGCAGCGTTAAATCTTTTCGAGAAGCCGTGTCCGCGGATATGGACGACTTGGATCACAGTGCTTGATCATAGACAACTATAACTAAAGTTAACTGTTATAATTTGACTTGTATCCGATGTGATTAGTAATCAGCTTCACTACAACGGAAAGGCTAAATAAAAGTACCAACAACTGCTGGGTTTTGGGTTATCTCATGTTAATTGTATTTGACTATTAAGTGTCGCAACTACAACGGAATGGTTAACTAAAATTACCCACTGCTTATTATATCAGGATGATTATCTATACTTGACTAGTAATTGCTGCAACAATAACCGAATAAATAAAACTGCCAACGGTGTGAGTTCCTCGGCTGACTTCCTCGTTTGGTATCGAGGGGGAAACACCAGGATGGGTTTGTTTGGTGTTAGCTTCAGGTTGGATCCGGATAGGTCATTCTTATCTCTCTCTGATAGCCGACCGTTGTATCGAGTCTCTATAGGTTGTTTAGTGCATGCTGCCGCTGCCGCTTCAGTCCACCATACCTATGTAGGCGAGGACCGCCGAATTCTAGCCTCGCCGTGTACTGGCCTCAGTACTGACGCTCCTCTTTTTCCTTTGCCCTTTGTCGGCACCCCTTTTGTTTAAGCAGGTTTTGTGATCGACGACGTTAGCAGGGTTACCCTTCCGGCTTGGCCTAGGCAGGGTTATGGATGCCATTGGTTATTCTTCAGGGCTCTTAGCCCCATTTGCATCTTGTCCGTAGTCGGACGCTCTATCATTTTCAAGGTGATTTGGATCTTTGTATATTATATCTGTATTCTTGACTCAGGGAGTCGCTGTTGTATATATATCTGTTCTGTGGGTCCCATCGAGGACTGTTGTGTAATGTTATTACTTCGTTTTCCACCCGCACGAAAGTGCCTGGTGGGCACCTTGAATCGTTTCTATGCGGGTTTGGCGGGTTTTGCTAAAACTTGCATAGGGCCGATTCTGAGGGTGTTACAGAGTGGTATCAGAGCTCAGCAGTTGCGATACCCCACAAGTCCAGCCTGTAGGATAACCTAGCTAACGGCCGAAGTAGAGTGTCAAAACTATTTTGCAAAATCGGTTGGATAGTTCTGATTAGGTCTGATTTTACTCCTTACCCTTTGCTATTCTCCTCTTATCTCGACGCGTTTTGAATCTGCTCTCTTATCTCTTCTTCGAGTCCAGGAATTCTCGTGGTGGGGTTTTCCGTCGTACCTTCAGGGTTTCGCTTCCTCCTTTGGTAACGGTGTGGCTACATCTGGTCTTCATGCTATCCGAGGAATCCCTCGTCTGATGGACTGCTCTTTGTTCCTTCTCGTGCCTTCCGGTGTTTTCCGACACGACGACATCATCTACTCTAGGTCCGATGCAGAGTCTGCATCACGCCTTCGTTTCGGAACCTCGTTTGTCGAGATCTTCAGTCTAAATCTTGAGGGTTGGATGCATAATCTGTCTATACGTGTACATAGTAATGCTTTGAGTGCGGGATGGAGTCGCGACCATACCACTACTCTTATCATTTGCTTTGTATATCGAATGGTGGATCGATGCAATTCTACTCCTTCCATGGAAGTTAGAGGTGGCCTTACGTTTAACTTCGTCCGTTGTTATCCGGAGTGTTCTCTTGACGAACGTGAACAACGCCCCTTTGTTGGTGGTGTCGCCGATTTCAAGACGAAGAAAGCATCCTTGTTATTGGTGTCGCGAGGATCTACACAATGCGAGAAGATTCAGATCGCCGACCTTCCTTCCGGTATGATGAGGCGGATCTCGAGGGCGAGATCCATTGTTAGTGGTGTCGAATTGTGGCATCCCACAAAACCACTACTAGAAAATCGCGTTGTTTTTGTGCATTGCATCATCATGACCGCATGATCATGTCATCATGCCACATTGCATTTGAGCATCGTCATCATCTTGCATTTGCTTGCATAAAACTATTTGCAGAAAAACCTATTTTGTGATTTCTAAAATGCCCCGTCTTTATTCAAACGCAAAACCCGGGACACCGGATTATTTTGTTTTGTTTGCTATCGGTTTGCAAAAGTCGGTTTGAAACAAATAAAATTATTTAATTATTTTAGTGGGGGCAGCCGAACGGGCCGATTCGACCCAGTTGGCCACCCCCAGTTCAGAACGGTCCACCCAAAAATCCTAAAACTACCAGTCCTATTCTACCCACCCCTCCTCCACCTCACCCGGACCAACCCCTGGCTGCCACCTCACCCTCTCCCTCCCATCTAACCAATCCTCAACCGCCACATCAACCCCAACCCGCTGGCACCTTCCCCCCCAACTCCCAGCGCACCCACTCACCTGCCCACACTGCCTCTCTCCTCCTGGACCCGGTCAACCCACTCCCCCCTGCAGACCTGGCCCCACCCATGGCCCCGCGCGACCCACCTCTCTTCCTCCCCACCTTCTCCCTCCTCTAGCCGCAGCCGCCCGACGCGCTCCCTTCCTCTGCCTCCCGCGCCTCCGCCCCCTCCCCCTCCGCTCCGGTCGAGCCCCGCCGCCGCGGCCCGGCCCCGCCTCCTCCCGGCGCGCCGCCGCCTACCTCCCTTCTTCCCCCCGCCTCGCGTGCCCCGGCACCCCTTCACCAAGCTCCCCATCGCCCCGCGAGTCTCCCCGCCTCGGCTCCCCCCCGCCCGCCACCGCTGCTCGCCCCTCTTCCCTAGCTCCGGCCGCCCGAGCCCCGGCCTCCTCCGCCGCCACGCTTCCATCCCGCCTCCTCCTCCCCGCGTCTCCCCGGCCGCCGGTTCCTCGGCCCCCCTCGCCTGCGACCGGCCGTTTCCCCGCCGCCCTCTGCTCCTCCTCCGGCCGCGCCGGCCCTGCCTCGCCCTCCGGCGCGCTCGCCTCCTCCGCGGTCCTCCACCTCGCCGACCACCCCGCCGAGCCCCGCCTCTCCGCCCTGCCTACCTCGCCGGCCGCCCCGTCCGCCTCGCTCCTCTCCTCCTCTGCCAGTCGTCGCCGCTCCCGGCCGCGGCCGCCGCGCCCCCCCCCGTCGTCGTCGCCCAGGGGTCCCGCTCTCCCCTGCCTTTCACCGCCGCCAGCGGACCACCGCCAGGGGAGGCACCTCCTCGCCGGCCGCTCCCCCCCCCCCCCCGTCACCACCGTGGTTCCCCCGAGCGCCGCCGACCCCGCAACAGCGCCTCCCTGCCGCAGTACCTGCCCGAGGCCGCTGCCCCGCTCTCCTCGGCGACGCCAAGGTCTTCGATGTGGAGACCCCCGTGTACCGGTACCGACGTACAAGGTGGAACTCGAAGGTCGCCATCATGGATCCACAAGCCCTCCTTCATGGACATCCGAAGACCCCGACACACGGAACCCCGAAGACATAATTCCGAAGATCCGAAGACCGAACCTCGAAAAAAAAACCCCCCGGAATGACAAGATCGCCACACGGACTTGAGTACCCCAAAGCCTTCGACACGGAGCACCGAGGATGCCTTCATGAGACGCCAAGACACCCGTCGAACCCGAAGGCTGGACCCCGTGGACCGACATGATCGTCTTCATGGAACGCCGAGTACTCCCTCGAGAACGCCGAGTACTTCACCCCGGACACCGAGACCCTGAACGACAAGTCCTCCTTCCCGGATGCGATGCTCGAGAACCCGGTCGGCGAGAACACCGACGCGGAACGCCAAGTTCTTCATCCCGAACGCCAAGACCGGCCGATCCGTGGGTCCGACAAGATCGACCACGTGGAACCAAGATTTCCGGCACGTCACGACAAGTTCTCCGTCTTGTATCCGCTCCCGCCAATCCCGTCGAACCCTGAACCCCGAGACCGACCCCGAACCCCGGACCAAGACCGTCGAGACCCCTCTATGTGTGACCCACTTTCCCGAGCCCTATTTTATAAATGTAATAACAAATTGATGCATATTAAATTGTCCTACTTGCATGCATATTGTCATGTGGTTTGGGGGCCTTATGCCGATTCACCTAATAATTAAATATGGGGCCCATATGCGGGAAAAACTAGTCTCATATTGGCCTCATTTAAATTTGTGTAGCGAACCGGTGCTATCTTTTGCCATGCTAAAACAACATTTAATTTGTAGGGTAGATAAACAACTGGAACTGTTTAATTAATTGTCGGAACCCCGGTTCCACTTAATATGACCTAATTGCATCGCACCTTCGCCATGCCATGCATCAACCATGCATCATGCCGATCTTCTGCCGTTGCACTAAATACTGCATCCGGTGTTTATTCTAGTGTTTTGCTTCTTCGCGGATAAGGCCGTTGAGTTGATGTGAGCTTCGCCCCGATCTTCGGTCGAACCTTCGGCAATGTTTTCAGGCGAGCATCTCCCCCTTTCTACCTATCTTACTTTTCTAGTCTTTATTTCCTCCTGTTGATCTATTGCTATCTGTGTTGCGATGCTCTAGTTTCCGTACCCGCGTTATCCCCTGCAGCCTTATATTGCCTTGGACACATCCTATTCCCGGTTGATTGGTAGATAGTTGGACTTGCGTGTCGTAGTCGCTCGCTCAAGTGTTGTTGCGTGTCGTCAAGTACCACAGTTGTTGGAGTATTGCCGCAAGTTAATTGTTGGAGATGATCATGGCTTTAATTATTGTTCACTTTAATTACTGTTTAACAACTAAAATTGAAGTAGGTAAGCAGAGGCACCGGTGGGTGATAGATAATATCTGGTTTCCGACCGCCCACTTGTGTCCCGTAGGACCCCGAGTTCTTGACACCTGTTCCGAGATCGAGCGCGCTAACCACAGGTGGGGAGATATGGGCCCCCCATCGATTAGTACCTGATTTCAAAGTATTGTACTGGGGGCCACAAGTAGTTTGAGGTTTTATTTACTATCCTGTACCTATGCCATGCTTTACTGCTTTATTTACGTTTGTGTGAGGAGCACGCTGTACTGTTTTGGAAGCAGAGTGTTTTCACGGTATCGACAGTCCCAGTTTTGGGATTTGTTGTCGTTTACAGCCACTGTCGCAAACCCTGAGTCCGTCTCGGAGACCGGCCGACTTCGTTGCGGGTGTACTTAGTGGGGTGGCCCCCCGTGCTTGCTTTGGGTCTGGAAACGTCGTGACTTAGGCCCCGCCGACATACCGATGAGTGTATGTTAACTGATCTGGCAAAAAGGGTCGAAGTGCTTGTGGATACTTTGGTGCACCCCTGCAGGGTTAAATCTTTTCGAGAAGCCGTGTCCGCCGATATGGACGACTTGGAGCACAGTGCTTGATCATAGACAACTATAACTAAAGTTTACTGTTATAATTTGACTTGTATCCGATGTGATTAGTAATCAGCTTCACTACAACGGAAAGGCTAAATAAAAGTACCAACAACTGCTGGGTTTTGGGTTATCTCATGTTAATTGTATTTGACTAGTAAGTGTCGCAACTACAACGGAATGGTTAACTAAAATTACCCACTGCTTATTATATTAGGATGATATCTATACTTGACTAGTAATTGCTGCAACAATAACCGAATAAATAAAACCGCCAACGGTGTGAGTTCCTCGGCTGACTTCCTCGTTTGGTATCGAGGGGGAAACACCAGGATGGGTTTGTTTGGTGTTAGCTTCAGGTTGGATCCGGATAGGTCATTCTTATCTCTCTCTGATAGCCGACCCTTGTATCGAGTCTCTATAGGTTGTTTAGTGCATGCTGCCGATGCCGCTTCAGTCCACCATACCTATGTAGGCGAGGACCGCCGAATTCTAGCCTCGCCGTGTACTGGCCTCAGTACTGACGCTCCTCTTTTTCCTTTGCCCTTTGTCGGCACCCCTTTTGTTTAAGCAGGTTTTGTGATCGACGACGTTAGCAGGGTTACCCTTCCGGCTTGGCCTGGGCAGGGTTATGGACGCCATTGGTTATTCTTCAGGGCTCTTAGCCCCATTTGCATCTTGTCCGTAGTCGGACGCTCTATCATTTTCAAGGTGATTTGGATCTTTGTATATTATATCTGTATTCTTGACTCACGGAGTCGCTGTTGTATATATATCTGTTCTGTGGGTCCCATCGAGGACTGTTGTGTAATGTTATTACTTCGTTTTCCACCTGCACGAAAGTGCCTGGTGGGCACCTTTGAATCGTTTCTATGCGGGTTTGGCGGGTTTCGCTAAAACTTGCATAGGGCCGATTCTGAGGGTGTTACATCTGCGTGCCATCCATCAAGCGGAAATTCCCCCAGGGATCACCCGAAGAAGCAGAACACTCGGGGGCTACGTTACCCGAAGGTCATGAAGGACCCGAAAAGTTGGATACCGAAGTTGCCATGGTCAACCTGATGCAGGTCATGGCAGTCGAAGAAACCTGGACACGTCCATACCTCCAGTTACTGATAAGCGGAGAATTGCCAGACAGCCCGACAGATGCCCGGCGCGTATCTCGTCGGTCAAAAGCCTTCACCATCATCAATGGCGAGCTGTACAAACGCAGCATTACGGGTGTACTACAACGGTGCGTCACCATCAACGACGGCAAGGCCATACTCCAAGATATCCACGAGGGCATCTGCGGCCACCACGCAGGTAGCCGCTCCCTCGTCGCCAAAGCTCTGCGAGCAGGATTCTACTGGCCAACGGCCATGAGCGACGCGAAGGACATCGTCCGAAGATGCAACAGGTGCCAACGGTTCGCCGACAAACCGCACGCACCTGGGTTCGAACTTCGACCCATACCCATAGCCTGGCCTTTTGCCCAATGGGGCCTTGACATGATCGGCAAACTGCCAAAATCCTCGAAGGGAGGACACGTCTTCCTCCTGGTCGCAGTCGACAAATTCACCAAATGGATCAAAGCCATGCCAGTCACCAACCAGAAGGGCAAAACCGCCGTCAAGTTCTTCGAATCCATTGTCTACAGGTTTGGCGTACCGCACAGCATCATCACCGACAACGGATCGAACTTCATCTCCGAAGAATTCCAGGACTTCTGCGAAGGCCTCGAGATCAATATCACGTATGCCTCAGTGGCACACCCGCAAACAAACGGGCAAGTGGAAAAGGCCAACGGCCTAATCGGCGCCGACATCAAGAAGCGCCTCATGAGCTCACTCGAGCACAAAGCTGGAAACTGGACGAAAGAGCTATCGTCTGTCCTGTGGAGCTTACGGACTACGCCAAACAGCTCCACCGGCTACACACCGTTCTTCATGGTACACGGAGATGAGGCAGTGCTACCAGCCGAAGTACGCCATCAGGCTCCACGAGTCGTTGCGTACAGCGAAGCCGAATCCACGGCTGCACTCGAAGACGCCGTCGACACACTCGATGAAGCGCGGGATATAGCAGCCGCTCGATCAGCGGTGTACCAGCAGAGTCTCCGCAACTATCACAGCCGCCGGCTGCGCCCAAGGTCCTTCGTCGAAGGAGACCTCGTCTTGCGACTCAAGCAAAAGCGACCTAACAAACTCGATTCACCATGGGAAGGACCCTACGCCATCACCGAGGTCATCCCAGGTGGCGCTTATCGCCTCAAGCACGTGGAGTCTGGAGTCGCATACTCCAACCCATGGAACGTCTCGCACCTGCGACGATTCTACCCGTAGCAACCTATCCCCCTTTTTTACTTTCAATAAGGCTTTCAGCCAAGGCTACTCAGCCGAACCATGTACCTCCTCCATTACGATATAAATAAAGCTAAGTACCTCGCCCCCAACCTTCGGTTGACTATTTTCTGCAACTTTACTACATGCTACATATGCACTCGGGGGCTCCCCCCACCTCACGATTTCATCGACTGAGGACAAAACGTGTACACCCAAGTAGCTGACCACGTCAGGCAAACGAAAAGGGCACGTACTCAATCAAAGCACTGCATGCTCAGAAACAAGCAAACCTTTACAACAAAGGGCACATAAACGCCCAGCCGCAATATACAAATTTTACATCTATCTGTTTATTTTCAGGTCCTACCTATTCTGAAGAATAACCTGAGCACGCTGCTCACACAAATCTACAATCTGTTCGGCATGCTGCCTTATAGCCGCGTAATGCGGACGCATGTTCCACTCGCCACCATCTGGTCGAGGAGGTGGCCCAGTCGCCACAGCAGCTAAATCAACGTCAGGGCGGTGCACCCTCACAAGAGACAAGGCAGCCTTCACCCCTGCGACGAGCTGCTGCCGCACCAGCTCCTTGACATTTCTGGCACTCCGAAACTTCATCAGAAGACCTGCAAGGGTCGTTGGCACGGCATCCAACGGAAACATGACGTGCATCACCGAGGAAAGTGATGTCTGCACCTGGCGGAGCACCCGCGAAACCTGGTAGACACGATCCTGCACCGTCGCCATAACCATGGCGCGATCACGATCCATCCAGAAGAAGCCGCCGGCCTCCATGTCCTGTTGAGTCAAGCAATTGACTCGAACAGCGATACGCTCCTTTTCTTCCCTCGGAGCAAGATTGGCACCTGTGACAACCGCACAAAACAAGAATAAGGCCAGCAGGCTCACCCGAAGAACTGAGCTACAGCCCGAAAGAAGGATCAACTTACATTGCAGTTGCTCGGACAGCCGACCCAGCTCCGCCATCAAATACTCCTCTCTGGCTGCACCATGGTCTGCCTTGGATTTCCAAACGTCGGCGCGACCGCGTAACCCAAGCAAATCTCTCTCCAAGCTGCGCACGCGATCTCGAAGAAAAGCGAGCTGCGAGGAATCATCCAATGATGGTCGCAAGGGCCTTTCGGATGAAGTGTCAACTGGGTCAGCACCCGAAGGAACCTATAGCAGCAGAAAAAAGAAGGCACACATACATTCAGCCAAGGATAGAGCACAACTCGGAGGAATTCATTAAAATATTTAAAGGCCACTACGTGGCACAAGGATGGTACTACAAAAGATATTTACAACAAAAATAGACTACAAACTATCCTGCGTCTACTATGCCTAAGGCGGAGGACACTGAGTCGCCTCAGAACCAGACTGCCTAGCTTTGGCCTCGCCCTGCTGCCGCAATGCGTACTCAGACAGCAAGTCAATGAGCTTGGGCCCATATCGTCTGCAGCGAGCGGAGTAGGCGGCAAAGGCTACCTCGGATCCATCTGCAGCCGTCGTCATCCGAGAAGTAATCTGGGGCAGGTTCAGCTCTGCCCCAGCCGCCATGGCCATCGCCAGCCCGACGGACGCGCCGATGCCCTTCTGCTTGCGCTTGTACGCTGCAGGCGCTTCGGCTGACAGAGCCTCTGCCAAGGCATCCACATCTTCAAGGGATGCGCCCTTCGGGAAGAGCTCCTGGTAGAAGCGACCAAGGACCTCTTTCGCCTTGGCAAGGGAGTTGACGACGGTGCTGCAGCGGTCTTCGACCGCTACAGTGGCATCATCTAGAGCACTCCCGTGCTCCAGAGCACCGTGGTCGAACTCGATGCCTGCGGCATCTGAGACAAAAAAGAAGAAAAACATGAAGAAAGGCAGCATAAAAAGAAGATCCGTAGAAAAAGAAACAAGTCCACAAGCTTGTACTCACCCAAAATGGCCTTGGCAGCAGCCATGAGCTTATCTGCCACCCCTCTTTCACGAGCAGCAGCAACGGTGGCCAGCTGATCCTCACGATCTGCAGCCTCCTGCTGCAGACGCTCCTTCGCTTCGGCTGCCTTCGTCAGCTCCAGCTCAAGGCGCTCTTTCGCACCAGCGGCGGCTTCGGCCTTCTGCTCCGATTGGCCAAGGCTCTTCTTCAGAGCGTCGACCTCACGGAGAGAGTCGTTATGCTCCTCTGCATTTCCAACAAGCAAGTGTCAAGGAACAGGACCAGGATAAACAAGAAAAAGTACTACAAGGCAGACGAATACCTTGAAGCTGCCGCAGTTTTGCCTCCAGCGTCAGGCGTTCCTCCACTAGCCGTTTGGCCTCTTGGACAAAAGGCTGCAGCAAAAGGCAATAGCAGTAAGAACAGGACTTGGGGGCTACGCCCAACACAAGGATGGAAAAACAACATCAGCATACGAAGACACCCGGGGGCTCCCCCCGTAACATAAAGCAGAAAAACTTACGTGCTCCGAAGGCGAACCCGTAGGCCCGCCTACGAAATTCTGAGGCGCAACCACCAACCTCTCCTGCACAGGAGGAACTGGAGCAGCGTCACCCGAAGTCACCACAGTCTGAGGAGGAGGCGACGCAATGTTCGACTCCCCCATCATCTCCCGCGCACCATCACTAGAGCCGTCGGAGGATTGCCTGCATACGAACCAATCAACGCAGATGCAAAAATAATGAGGGAACAAAGGACAACAATGGCAACAAGAAAACTTACAAGCCCAATGCGCTCAGGTCGAAGATAGGAGAAGCCCTTCGGGCCCTCTTCTCCTCCTTTTTATCTTCCTTCTTCTCCTCCTTCTTTTCTTCCTTCTTCCGCTTTGCTGGCGGGTGCGGAGCAACAGCCCGCACAGGAATGGCAGGAAGGGGAGAGGAAGAACCCCCATGAACATCATCATGACGCTCAAGGCCCAGAGGATTTCTAGGAGTCGGAGGAGTCGAGGCATCTAATGACTCGCTATAGATCCGTGATCGCTTGCGCGAATGGTCCTCACTCGATTCGTCGGCATCTTCCGCTGGGGATCGCGCTGACGGTAGCTCGGACACGGAATCCACCACTTCATTATCCGGGGCATTCGGATACCTTTCGGGCAACGGTGGTGCCATGCCCGGCACTTTGAAGCTCTGCAAAAGGAAAAGGAACTTTGTTAGCAAACAAAGGAAAAAGTACATAGCTGACAAAAACAAAAGGGGAGCACTACGTGCGCAAATCTAGACCTTCGGTACGACCAACGTTGAAGAAAAGGGAGGAGTCAGCGACTTCCCCGGGATTTCTTCGTCGGCCTTGAACTTCAACAGTGCGCGAAGAGCCTTGTCAAGTTCCACCTCAGAGATTTTCTCACTCGAAACCCTCGTCGGATCACGGCGCCCAGAGTAAAGAAACATCGGGTGCGCCCTCGCTTGGAGAGGCTGCACCCGACGCTCAAGAAACGTCCGGATGATGTCGACACCGTTCACCTCCTTCTCAGGAATCAGTTGGAGATCCTCCACCCGACGGTACAGGGCCTCTATCTCCGCCACCTCACCGTCTAAGTGGTTTTTCCAGGATCTTTTCTTCTCAATCAATTGGGAGGGGTCAAAAGGAACGAGACCAAAATCTTGCCCAGGCAGTACGGAGTCACGGATGTAAAACCATTTCCTCCGCCAGTACTGGACAGATTCGGACATGGAAAAGGAAAAGAATTGCACATTGGGACTGAGGGAGATGATGAAACCCCCAATGGGATACACACCATCCGAACCAGACTGCCTCTTCACGGAATAAAGCTTCCGGAAGAGGCCAAAGTGCGGCTCAATGCCCAGCCAGCACTCGCAAAGGGTGATAAAACAAGCAATGTGGAGAAGAGAATTGGGAGACAGATGATGCAACTGAACCCCATAGAAGAAGAGCAGTCCACGAAGGAAGTCATGGACTGGATACGAAAACCCACGCAAGACGAAGGCAAGAAACATAACCCGGTACCCATATGGGGGACGGGGGATTACCTCATTGCCGGGGAGTTTGACGGCCGTCGTATCCTGCGGGATCAGGCCCCGCTCGCGCAGTTTGCGGAGATCGCTCTCCCGCGTCTCTGATCGCCGCCAGCCACCATCGGTGACGCGAGCAGCGGCGGTGCTCTTCTTGCCTTCGGCGGCGCTGGTCCCAACCGCAGATGAGGATTTCTTTTTTTCCCCATGGCGCTACGGCGGTGGTGGCGTTGCCAACGAAGAAAGACAAAGGAAATGTGGAGGAAACTCTCAGCGCGCAGCAAGAATAGCTCAAGAACGAGGAGGCAGTGAATAGATGAACTGCTGCGGTGAAAAACAAACCACGATTTCACCAGGGATTATAATAGCGAAGACGACGCACGTTGGCCGTCCATCGAGAAGACCTAACACCAACGGTAGATCTGGCCGTACACGTGTCAGCACCAAAACGAACCGTCGATACCACGCCGTCCACTACGTGCGGAAATCGAGGAGACGCCGTAATCATCTCCACGCCGCGCGTGACCGGTCAATTCAAAGTCAGCAAGTGGGACCCACGCTTCGTCTAGTCAAGTCATCTCTGGCGTAGCAGACGCTTGAGGTCATCGATCGTAAGCACTGACGTCATCAAACGCTATACTAGCACCACATCGGCTCCACAGCTAAAAGTACTCACTCGAATCTATGATTCGACTAAATACTTGGGGGCTACTCCTATCAGGAGCGCTGGCCGCGCACCCGACAGACAAATGAGGACAAAATTACTTCTCTGAGTCCTACGTCGAGTCTACGACTCCACTACGGACTCGGGGGATACTCCCATAGGGAGGATGGATTTAAGCATCCGAAAATTTTCGAGTCCTGCGGACCTAATGATTGAAACAATGCTTGAACTAAAAGTCTCCGTTCGAGTCTACGACTCGAACAGACACTTGGGGGCTACTCCCATAGGGAGCGCTGGTCGCGCACCCTATGAAATCTTCGACTGCGATCTTCCGGATCCACATGCAAAAACTTTTTTGGCAACTCTGCCCCAACAAAACGCTAAGTGAGTGACAATCTCCTTGGCCACTCGAAGCACCTCCGAGGTGATAAATGTTCTGATGTTGCGTCTGCGCCGCAAAGATAAGACCTACAGATATCATCTGATGGCCTGGCAACGCACCTGACTGCGCTCTGCTAGTATGAATCCGTACCAGCAGGTACGATGAAAAATCCCGACGGACGCATTGGGTACACCAATTAAAATCACTGGAATTCTACTCCTATAAGTCCTCCGCGGCCTGAGTTGAATTACGTCAGCATATGTTCCAGGACCGGGTTAAGGGACCCGAACCGGAAGAAGATCGTGTTGTTTCGTCCTAAGACAGTTAACTGACCCTGATCCGTCGGGTGAGTCAGACACACGCATCAACAATCCCTACACACATATACTATTAACATAAAGCTGCTCCCGAAGGATGGAAGAGTCCTCAGCCGAATCTACGATTCGACTGATCAATCGAGGGCTACTGACATGGTTATACCCTACGGGTACGTAACTTCAGCATACCTAGTCCAGCCCAAGGAAGGCCCACGGCAGACATACGCTGGCCCATGAAGATTTTCGGGTGGCCAAGGCCCATGACGTCTTCGGATCCTTGGAGAGCAAGACTAGAGGAGATAGGAAATTCAAAGGGGTAATACCCTAGAACTTGTAACCGAATAGGACTACGCCTGGGACCTGCCTAAGTCTATATAAAGGCCAGGAGGGCACGTCCTAGGGCAACTCGACTCATACTTTCGCACACGCATCCACGCCAGATCGAATCTGCGCACCCTGTAACCTTCGGTTCCACCGTAATCAAAGAGCAGACAAGCAGGAGTAGGGTTTTCCCTCCGGGGGCCTGAACCTGGGTAAATCTCGTGTCCCCTGGTTGCTTGTCTGTTAACCGTGCCACAATCTCTAGCATCCCCATCTTCTCCAAAACCCAAGTCCATAACAATGGGCATTGACGAGATTAAACCTCGTCAGACGCCCAGTTGAATCGGCGGCGGACTCCTGAATAAAGGAAAAACCGGTTATTCTAGTCGTAATGATAGCGGTCAGTTGGGTCGCAGCTCGGCGAACGGGTCGACGAATGTTCAGTCACTGTTGTAGTGAACGGGTCGGCAAGTCGAATGGAAGAAGTTGGACCGTCAGATGAGGTCAAAACTAGCCGTTGGGGTAATCCAACGGTAAGCAACCGCTATATAAGGGAAATGGCAGGCGATCGGGAAAACACTCCTTCGTCTTTCCTCCGATTTCGCCCATCTCCGTTTTCCTCCGCATCGCGATCCAATCGATCCAGAAACCTTCGACCTCCGCGAACCCTTCATCCAATGGCCCCCTCCACCGAACCATGGGGCAGGTCCAAGTGCACCAGGGCGCTACTGGCATCCTTCGAGGAGGCCAGGATCCTGCGCGCCGGCAGGTGGCGCATCCCCGCGGCCGGAGAGGTGACTCCGGACCCACGCGAGGGAGAATTTATTTGCTTCACCAGCCACCTGGAGCGGGGGCTGGGGTTTCCCACATCTCTCTTCTTCCGGCGCTTCTGCGCCTTCTACGGGATCCAGCCGTCGGACCTGGGCCCACACAGCATCGAGCAGCTTGCCATTTTTGTGGCGTTCTGCGAGTGCTACCTGGGCTGCAGGCCCTACTTCCCCCTGTGGCAAGATCTGTTCCATGGGAGGATCAGTCGTGAAGAATCAGGCGGACCAATGCTGGCTGCGGGTGGCCTGACGTTTTAGTTGAAGTCGAAGGCTTCCTTCTTCGACCTGATGCTGCCGGCCAAGGCGGCAAGCGAGTGGAAGAAGTCCTGGTTCTATGTCACCGAGGCGACTCTAGATGGAGAGGTAGCGATCCCAAGGTACTCCGCCGACCGGCCCGAACCGCGCCGACTCTAGGTCGGCAAGCTCCCACTAGACCAGCGGATGGTCGTGGACGAGATGCTTCAAACCATCAGCGTCCTGAAGAAGGGCCTTCAAACCATCAACTTGTACAACTGTTGGCTCGGGCGGCGACTTGTTCCCCTGGCCTGCCGCGACCATTACATGTATGAGTACATGGGCAGGGAGGACTCGACGAAATCCTGCCTCGCCGAGTGGAAACTCGAAGACTACGTCCTGGCGCTGAAGAAGATCACCCAGGCAGCATACCTGGACGCGAAGGCTGGGGTCGCCCCTACACCACGAAGCATCCAGCTCCGACGGTAAGTCGCTGTTTTCGCTACCATTCGCAGTCGCAGTTGATGCTGTCGCGGTTATACTGATATTGTCTCGTGCCTGCTGCAGTTATTCCAAGTGGTGGAAGGGTGGCTCCCACCCGCGGATGACGAGAACTCGAGCTCGTCCATCCGGGATGGGGACGATTCGCCTCCTACCAAGGACGGCGTTGGGAGCGACACGAGTGATGACGACGGCGATGATGACGAGCCCAGGGAAGATGCCGCCCCGATGGTTCGCAAAACTCGCGGGCAACATCAGCGCGAGCTCGAGGCGAGTAGAAGCCTCGAACGTCATGACGAAGACGACAACGACGAGCTTCCCGAGCACACCTCGCGTCGTGAGGCTACACCGTCAAAAAATAAGAAGAAGGAAGTGAAGGATCCACCAAAGAGGAAGACGAAGCCGGCGAAACAGGCATCTCCGCCTCGTTCGGCGAGTAGTTCCGACGCCACCAGCTTGGCCAGGGATGAAGCGCCGCAGACGACAGCAGCACCGGATGCCGCTGCCGCCCTGGATGAGGTACCTCTGGCCTCGCTTCCACCCCTATTCCCCCTGGTATCTGGGTTGAGGGCTGCTCCAGCCGCAGCAGCTTCACCTCCCAGGAGAACTCCTGCCGACGTCGTCTCGGAGGCTCCTGTCGCGGCCTCGTCATCGAAGAGGCCTTCCGTGTCTTGGGCACGTGATGTTTTGGAGATGGGCCTCAGTCGGAAACTGGGCCCCGAACTGGAGAAGTTGGCCAGTATCCGCACAGGACTGCGGTTTATACTAGTCGCCAAGTAAGCTTTGTACATCTACTTGTCTTTCGTTGTACTCGGACAATTTTGCTCATAACGTTGTTTCACAGGACTGGAGTTAAGAAGATCGGCCACCCTTCCGTGGCCAAGGTGCCACCAGTCGTCGCCGAAGAGGACCCCTCACAGAAGAGTAAAGCCGATGAGGTCGCTGCCCTCGCGGACAGTGCTAAGAAGGTCAAGGGCGACGATGTCGTCACGGTCTCTGACGACACGATGGTCGCTCCGAGTGATCCTCCGACTGCAACGGAGGTAGCCGTGAAGACCAAGGAGGGTGTTTCCTCGCCTGGAACTGCCGAGCCAGCTCCTAGTGGCGTTGGAGCATCCGCCGCGACCTTCCCCTGCTTTATGGCCAAAGTGGCTACAGCGAGTGGTATAACGCCATCGAGCCGCACACCTGGGGTCGCCGAAACAGAGGTCGAGCAGCATCGCGGGCACACTCCGGCTCTTCTCGCATCCGTGGATGCGCTACAACTCCATGGCATGCTGGGCGCAGCCATCCAGGTATGTCCAGTCCCCGAGGATCGGGCCACTGAATTTCAGTGGTCAGATTCTTTTGGTGTTTGTTTTTATTTGTAGCACCCAGTCCCCGAGTGTCCAGTCGCTGAATTTCAGCAGGTGGGCACTTAGGATTTTTTGATCTCCAGTCCCCGAGTGTCCAGTCGCTGAATTTCAGCGGGTGGGCACTTAGGATTCCGTTGTTGTTAACTGTTTGATTTGTGCGCAGGGCTTGTAGTGTGAGTCAGCCGATCGGCTTGCTGCGAAGTGTCGCGTGGAGAAGGAACTTGTTGCCGTCCAAGAAATGAACAAGGGACTCCAGGCGATCGCTGCCAAGGCAGAGGAAGTCTGCCAGGGCCTTGTCCCGGCGAGTGAACTGACAGCGGCTCAGTCTGCGTTGAGTACGGCTGAGAAGCGGATCGCTAATCTGGAGCACGAGCTTAAGGAAGTGAAAGCGGAGGCGAGCGCGGCGGAAGGGCGAGCAAAAGCTGCTGTTACGGCTACCGCTGAAGAGCGGAAGGTCTCTGACGCCCTCGTTATTGGGCTGCAGGACGACTTCTCCTCGCTTCAAAGCTTCATCACGGGCCTCTGCCGTCCTTTAATTGGTAAATTTCCTGCCTCTGCCTGTAGTAGTTGCATTATGTAATCTTTGTTGTACTCACTACCGCCCTCTGCCAACAAGTCGGATTATCGACAGCTCGGAGGAAGCGCAGTCATACGACGCGTGGCAGTGTGTGACCAATCTGGTCGACTCGGCCACGTTGTCCGCGGCATGCATTCGGGCGTATCTTCAGGAGATATCTCCTACGGAAGTGATTCCCAGCGACCTCGTCGAAGTATGGAGGTATCTAGAGAAGGCGCCGGCAGTCGTCGAGTTCATGACGCGGTCGGCATTCCAGCGCGGGGCGGCAACGGCGCTTAGCCTTGGGCTTGCCCACTTTCCGGAGGACTTCGACCTTGACGACGTGACGAGTGGTTACCCCTCGTTGACGGGCTCGGTGGAGATCGTCGAGGTGCTAAAGCTGACGGACCGGGCCGCGGTATACTCCGATCGCGTCTGGGCGATGGGCGACCTCCTCCCTTATCAGGAGACAACTGTCGCGCCCAACGACCCCGAGCCGGCGCATCGGGACTTCAAGGTCGAGCAGCCGTTCCGCGCGGCGATGGCGGGTGAGTTGACGACGTACCCGTCGAACCCGTACACGCCCTTCATTCGCAACCGCAGGGGTGGCGGCGAGTCGTTGTCGAAGCCTGCGGAATAGAAACATTGTGCCGTGGGGCGTTAGTAGCAATTTGGCCATTGGGCTCGACTTGTATTTTGTAACAATTTTGTTCTGCTGTAATGGAATTTCGCATTATTTTGTGAATTGTCTTGCGATTTTGATTGCTAATTGGACGAGTCCCCGAGCGCGTCCGCCCTTTTATGGGGTTTCCCTCGTTTGTTATGTGTTTGTAGTTTTGAACGTTTTGTCAGTTGTTTTGTTATTGATGTCGACTCGCCTGAGCTTTGAGAAGCCAGTCGCAGGGCGACTCCCATGAGTGCTCTTTACTTGACCGTTTTCCCTTGCGCGAACGAGGTCAGGTGGCCGAGTCCCCGAGCGTGGTACTTGGTGGTTCTAGTCGCGGCTCTAGGGTGGGTGAGGACTGAGCGCGTAAGAGTAAGCGCATCGTTCCTGCCTGACCCGTATGTTCAGTCGCATGGCGAGTCCTAGGCACGCTCTCATACTTGGCGTTTTTCCCTAGTCGCTCGTGCTTAACTGGTCGTCAGTCCCCGAGCGTGGTACTTGGCCGTTCGAGTCGCTGTGTCGAGGATGCGGAGGATCATGGTCGCTGTGAGGAGCGAAGGCAGTTGTCTTGGCTCGTTAAGACAGTCGAGCTAGGCGACTCCAATGGGGATCCGGGTAGGCGTTTTTCGTGGACGTTACGAGTCCTGGGGCAACCCAGTGCCCTCGTAATGCACTACTTGGCCGTGCCGGTCGCTTTACCAGAGGTTGACTTCTACAGTTAGCTTGACGCTGTTATTACGAGTGCGAGTGGCACAAGACACGGAGAGTAGACGCAATTTGCGGTAACCGATATGTTTTATTTCATAGCTAATGGAGGGTACATGTATGGAGTTCGAGGAGTAGAACTTCCGTAGGAGGTTTACATTCCACGGTCGCTTGACGTCGAGTTTCCCGTCTCCGCGGACGTCAGTGAGGTAGTAGGCGTCGTTGCCTAGTACTCGCCCGACGGCGAATGGTCCCTCCCACGGGGGGGGAGAGCTTGTGCATGCCCTTCTTATCCTGGATGAGGCGTAGCACCAGGTCGCCTTCCTATAAAGTGCGAGTCCTCACTCGCCGGCTATGGTAGCGGCGGAGTCCTTGCTAGTAGATGGCGGTGCGGGAGCGAGCTAGGTTGCGTGCCTCGTCGAGTTGATCGACTCCATCCTGGCGTGCGAGTTCGTTTGCAGCCTCCGTGTAGTGGACAACCCTTGGCAAGTCGTGCTCTAGGTCGGTGGGCATGACTGCTTCGGCGCCATACACCATGAAGAAGGGGGTGAATCTCGTCGACCTGTTGACAGAGGTGCGGATGCCCCAGATGATGGAGGGTAGCTCCTCGACCCAGCATCCGGCGGTGCACTCGAGTGGTACTTGGAGCCGTGGCTTCAGGCCATGGAGGATGCTCTGGTTGGCCCGTTCCGCCTGGCCGTTGGACTTCGGGTGGGCGACTGAGGCAAGGTCGAGTCAGATGTGATGTTCTTCGCAGAACTCGGCCATGGCTCCTTTGGCGAAGTTGGTGCCGTTGTCCGTGATGATGCTGTTTGGGAACCCGTAGCGATATATGAGCTCGCGTAGGAACTTGGTGGCGGTCTTCCCGTCGCATTTCCGGACTGGCTTGGCCTCCACCCACTTTGTGAATTTGTCGACTGCGACCAGGAGGTGAGTGAAGCCGGAGGGGGCCTTTTTGAAAGGGCCTACCATGTACATACCCCACACGGCAAACGGCCAGGTGATGGGGCTTGTCTTGAGCGCCGAGCTCGGCACGTGGGTCTAGTTGGCGTACTTCTGGCACCCGGCGCACCGCTGGACTATGTCGACAGCGTCTGCGTGTGCGGTGGGCCAGTAGAAACCGTGTCGCCTAGCCTTTGCGACCAGAGAGCGGGCGCCGGCGTGGTGGCCGCAGTCGCCGGAGTGGATGTCGTGGAGGATTTTGCGTCCTTCAGCGGGTTGGACGCAGCGTTGGAACACGCCGGTCACGCTGCGCTTGTGGAGCTCGCCGTCGATGATGACGAAGGATTTGCAGTGGCACGCTATCATCCGGGCATCTGTTTCATCTGCTGGCAAGGTGCCTCCCTCCAGGTAGGCGATGTACGGCTATGAGTGCGACCAGGGCTGCCTCTGGTTGCAGCAGGACTCCGATGTCGATCTCCCTTGGGGGAGAGATGGAAGGCTTGGTGATGGTGTCGAGGAAGACGCCGGCGGGTGGTGCGAGTCGAGCTGAGCCGATACGAGAGAGTGCGTTAGCCTCCTCGTTTTTTCGCCTGTCGATCCACTCGACAGAATAGCCTGCGAAGTGTCCGCTCATCTTGTCCACTGCTTGGCGGTATGCCGCCATGGTGGGGGAGACGGCGTCGCAGGTGCCGGCGACTTGCCCAATGACGAGGTCGGAGTCTCCGTAGCAGCGTAGGCGGTTGACATTCATCTCCTTGGCGGCTCGCATGCCGTGGAGTAGTGCCTCGTACTCGGCCATGTTGTTGGTGTAGGGGGTAAAGTCGAGGCAGAGGACGTAGCGGAGCTTGTCGCCCTACGGGAAGGTCAGCACGATCCCTGCTCATGCGCCGTCTGCGTTCTTGGAGCCTTCGAAGTGCAGACTCCAATAGTGGAGGTACGGCAGCTTCTCTGGCTGCTGGGCCTCTTCCCAGTCGGCGATGAAGTCTGCGAGGGCCTGCGACTTGATCGCTTTGCACGGCTCATACTTGATGTTGTGGACGCCGATTTCGATGGCCCACTTGGCGACTCGCCCGGTCGCCTCACGGTTGCGGATTATGTCCTGCAACGGTGCTGAGGAGACGACCGTGATCGGGTGCTCCCGGAAGTAGTGCGGCAGTCGCCACTGTGCCCCGAAGACCGCGTATACTAGTTTTTGGTACTGCGGGTATCGCTGGCGCGACTCGGTGATGACCTCGCTGATATAGTACACTAGTCGCTGCACTTTGCGCTCCTTTCCTTCGTCTGGTCGCTCGACGACCATGGCGGCGCTGATGACGCGCTCGGAAGCCGCGACGTAGACCAGCATGGGTTCCTTGTCGACGGGGGCGGCGAGTAGCGGTGCTGCGAGTAGCACCTTCTTGAGGTCACGGAGCGCGTCGTCCACCTCCTTGTCCCACTGGAAGGTGGGGTTCTTGCGCATCAGGCGGTATAGGGGCATCGCCTTTTCGCCCAATCGGGGGATGAAGCGACTGAGAGCAGCGACTCGCCCGACCAGCTTCTGGACGTCGCGCAGGCACTCGGGTTTGCCGAGTCAAGCGATCGTGTCGATCTTGGTGGGGTTCGCCTCGATCCCGCGCTTGGAGACAACGTATCCCAGTAGTTGCCCTGCTGGTACACCGAAGGTGCATTTGCCTGGGTTTAGCTTTATCTTGTATTTCCGTAGGTTGGCGAATGTTTCCGCCAGGTCAACGAGTAGGTCGCTCTGGCGAGCGGACTTCACTACCACGTCGTCGATGTAGAAGTGGATATTGCGGCCAATTTGGCTCGCAAGGCACTCATGCATGCACCGTTGGTAGGTTGCCCCGGCATTCTTGAGGCCGAAGGTCATGGCGGTGTAGCAGAAGGCTCCGAATGGCGTGATGAACGCCATCTTTTCTTCGTCCTCAACAAACATTTTGATTTGGTTGTACCCAGAATAGGCGTCGAGGAAACACAGCGACTCCGAGCCCGCGGTGGAATCGATTATTTGGTCGATCCGCGGGAGGACGAATTGTTCCTTCGGTCAGGCGCTGTTTAAGTTTGTGTAGTCGATACACATCCTCCAGGTCCCTTTTTCTTCTCGACTAGGACTGGGTTTGCCAGCCACTTGGAATATTTGATTGGCCGGATGAAGCCTGCAGCGAGTAGACGCTGCACCTCCTCGACGATGGCTCGGCGGTGCTCTTCATTGAAGGGCCGCAGCGACTGCTTGACAGGTCGCACTTTGGGGTCGGTGTTGAGTTTGTGCTCAGCGAGTTCCCTAGGGACACCAGGCATGTCAGAGAGCTTCCATGCGAAGATGTCCCTGTTCTCACGGAGGAACTCTATGAGCGCGCCTTCCTATGCTGGGCTCATGCCCGTCCCGATCGTCACCGTCTGGCTGGAGTCGCCTGGGACCAGCTCGACGGTGCGGGTATGTGTCGTTGCCTCGAAGGATGAGGTGTTGCCGCCCTCCGAGTTGGGCCTCTTGAGTATGGTGGGGTCGTCGTTGTTGACCCCGCTCGCGTATTTGGCGAGCTCGTCGGCGTGGTTGGCCTCTGCCGCGATGACGGCGTCGGTGAGTTCGGCTCCTTTGGCCTCACACTCGGCGGCCATGTCGGGGTCGCCGTGGATGGTGATGACGCCGCGTGGTCCGGGGAGCTTCATCGCGTTGTACACGTAGTGGGGCGCCGCCATGAGCTTGGCGAACGCCTGGCGCCCCAAGACGCAGTGATAGGGGTTGTCGAAGGGCACCAGCTCGAAGACGATCCGCTCAGTGCGGAAGTTTGCCGGTGTGCCAAAGGTGACTGGCAGCGTGACCTTGCCGATCGGGTACGACTTCCGACCCGGGACGATGCCATGGAATGTGGTGTAGGTCGTCTCGACTATCGACTATGGTAGCCGTAGTCGCCTGAAGGTGTCTAGGTACATGATGTTGATGGAGCTGCCACCGTCCATCAATGTCTTGGGGAGCCAGTAGTCTCCCACCTTAGGCTTGACTACCAGGGCGACTCGGCCTGGGTATTCAATGCGCGGCGAGTGGTCCTGGCGGCTCCAAGTGATTGGTTGCTCCGACCAGTTGAGGAACTGGGGAACGTCCACCTGGGCCACCGCGTTGACGGCGACGGCGTGGGCGATGACCTTCTTCTCGCGCTTCGTGTTGAAGCCTGTGAAGGTGTGGAGCGAGCCGGCCATGCTGCCAAATTTTCCGCCGTTTGGCGGGTTGTTGTTGGGGTCCTCCCGCGCTCGCCGTGCCTTCTCGATCTCCTTGAGAGAGTGGCAGTAGGCGGTCATGTGCGTGGCGGGCTTCCCTTCCCTGCTGTGAAATGCACAAGGTTGGTTAAGGAGGGCTGCGGGGTCGAACCTTGGTTTCGCCTTGTAGTTGCCGCCGTCGCGGCGTTGCCCCCCGTCGCGGCGGAAGCTCTTGGGCTCACGCTGCGCGTGCCCAGCGTTGGCGACGAAGTCGACTCGCCCGTCACTGCGGCGCTTGCCGGTGAGGCGAGTGTTGCTGTAGCGTAGATCGGATCGTCGTCCGTTGTCGTTACCGCTCGTGCGGCGTTGCCCTCCCGACTCGTCGTTGGTTTCTTGGTTTGGGTCTTCCTCCGCGTATCTTTTGGCGATCTCAAGGAGGTCCGGTATGTTGTCGAGTGTGCGGTATGCTCGTTTGAGCTTGGGAACCAGGGGCTCGTAGCGGCACGAGGTCTTGAAGCAGTGGATTGCGGTGTCTGGGTGGATACCGACCGCGTTGTACCACAGTTCTTTCCATCGTTGGACCCAGC
Organism: Avena sativa; assembly: GCA_916181665.1. Taxonomy (NCBI): domain Eukaryota; kingdom Viridiplantae; phylum Streptophyta; class Magnoliopsida; order Poales; family Poaceae; genus Avena; species Avena sativa. The sequence goes on from OV702279.1 coordinate 341,672,079, forward strand.
TGCGGGTCAACTCGCGAGGTCCCTGGACACATCGTTCTAGGTCCTCGATGGTGGTGGCGAGGGTGTATGAACCCTCGAAGTGCCTGACGAAGGCGTCGCGCATCTCTTCCCCGGAGTCGATGCTGTCCGTGGGGAGAGTGTTGATCCACTACCTGCACGCCCCCTCCATCATCAGGGGGAGGTAGCGGGCGGCGAGTAGATTAGTGTGGCCGGCGATCCCCATTGCCATGAGGTAAGTGTCTAGCCACACGGAGGGATCGTACATGGGGTCGTACTTCTCTATTTCCTTCGACGCTTTGAAGTTCGCCGGGTATCTTTCGCCTCGGATCATTGGTCTGAAGCACTAGGGCCCAAGTCGACTTAGCGACCCCATCGGCTCGCCGTCGCGGCGGTTGGTTAGGGTATGTCGCAGGTCGTCGGGCTGGCGTGCGCGCCAGCTCTGGTTGTTGATGATGTGGGTGCGGGCGTCGACGGGCTGACCGTTGGCGGCGACGAAGTTGGTCGCTGGCCTGGGGTCATTGGTGGAGAGTGCCGCGTTCGCGGGTCGGTGTTGGAGCTGCAGTGGTTCAGGTGGCGGGCAGTTGAGGGTGTTTGCCACCAATGGACGGTCGCTTGAGGCCACTCTGCTGCCCGATGAATGCGAGTACATCCGACCCTGTGAGTCGACGCCTGCGTTTTGTTGCTCGACCGCCTTTGCGAGCAAGGCCTTGACGTACTGGATCTGTAGGGCGCCGTCACCGGTGGCCGTGATGTTGTCGGCCGCTGCTCGGCCCGCCACGAGGTTGTCCATTGGGGTGGAGAACAGTGCTACGCCGTTCGCGTCTCGATCCCGTGAGGAGACCACGATCCGCGGCTGGTCCCTGGGGGGTGCGCGGTTGGGTGGAGGTGGGGCGCCATTCACCGTCGACCCTAGTGGGGGCCGGGCGCTTCCTCCTGGTGGCGCGTTCTCACAGATCGCGCGCTCGGCCACGCGGGCCGGGTCGTTCTCGTCGTAGAAGTTCAGGGCGCGCCCCTGGACGGTGGGGTTCAAACGCGACCTGATTCGTTGCTGGTGGTAGCGCGACAGCTCTTGCGCAGTCACCTGCTCGAGGCGAAATTTTTCGCACGCGGCTTGCTCCTTGCGGACTGCTTCTGCAAGGATTGTACTTCTTCTGCAAGGTTTGTAGGGTCGCCCTGCGGACGCGCTCGTGCCCAAGATTCAACGTCTTGAGTGTCTCCCACGCCGCCTTTGCAGAATCCTTCGAGATCAGGTGCTGCATCACATCCGCCGGCACCACGGAGCCGATGGCCGTGAGTGCCTGTCGGTCCTTGCGGTACTTCGACGCGCCCTTCTTGAACTCGTCGCCGCCGGGATCGACAGCCTCCCAGATGTCGTTGCCCTCCATGGCCCACTCCATCCGTTTCGCCCACGTCGTGTAGTTGCCGTGATCATACCACGGGTACTGCGACGACACCGATGCACCCGCAGCCGCACCGGAGTACTCGCCTTGCTCTTTGCCCGTCATGACCTCCCGTTACTAGGAGATCCTCCCCGAGGCTCTGATACCAATTGTTGGCCCAGCCCCAAATGCCGAGTGCAGTCCGGCGTGACGACAACGAAGTATTCCGGCGAGTTGCGTGCACGTATAAGAACCAGCTAACAACGATCAGCAAGCTAGCTATCTAGTATGATCAAAACAACTAGCTCTCTCAACTCACACGAGTACGTACGGGAAAAACAATGTTGATGGCTACAGGGCCCTCTCGGTCCTGTTGTTTGTATTGAATCTCACGATTGTCTTATAAGGCTACTATATGGGTGTATATATATACCCGGCAAGACGCAGCGTCAATACGAATAGGTGTTGGACTACTAGTCCTACTCGGAACACACACACGACACTGTTCCGTGTCCTATCGGGATTACTATTCCTAACATGGAGAAGGTGCGGGCCGACGTGGCGGCGCGCGCCGAACAGGTGCTCCAGGAGGCGCTGCTCTTTGGCCGCCCGCCGGTGCATGGAGGAGGCGGCGGTAGCGAGTTTGAGTTCGGTGGCACTAGCGCGAGCAGCGGGATGGAGATGACGCAGGCGCAGCAGGAGTTGTTGATGATGATGTTGGAGATGCCGCAACCGACGGGGTTTGCCGCCGGAACGGACATGATGTAGCAGCAGGAGATGATGGTGATGCCGCCGCCGACAGAGTTTGACGCTGTAATGGAGATGATGCAGCAGCAGGAGATGAGGACGGCAATGCTGTCGCGGACGGGGTTCTTTGCCGGAACGGAGATGCAGCAGGAGCAGCAGATGCCGATGATGATGGTGATGTCGCCGCTGCTCCCGACGGGGTTCGACGCAGGAACGGAGTTGATGCAACAGCAGCAGCTGATGATGTCGATGCCGACAGAGTTTGCTGCCGGAATGGAGACGATGCAGAAGCAGCAGCAGCAGATGATGGCGATGCCGCCATTGCCGCCGCTGCCAGGGTTCGGGTATGGCTTCCCCTAGTGAGCACAAGATGCGATCGAACTGGAAACCAAGTCATGCAATGCATCCATGACGTGACTTCGAAGTCCGAACTCGGAAAGAGATCGATACTCTAGCTTCGATCATGCATCCAGATTGTTTCTCCTGTTGTGGTACATCAACATTGTTCAAGTTGAAGTCTTGTGCTGAATTATTTCCATTGGACCAAAGTAATGAAAATCCAAGCATCTTTTTTACTTTGTCTATGAAAAATCTTATGTGAATTTTGTGGGTTAGACTATATAGATATACATTTTGGTTTAAAAACATGATTATTTGTGACGACCTATGAAAGATAAAGAAAACAAGTTACTTTTTCAAATCCCGCAAAATTCCTTGTTATAAAAACATGCGTATGTACTTTATAGCAAGTTGAATGTTTTAATTTTTTTCCTAAACTAACAAGAAGTATAATTTAGGAGTATTTTCTGATAATTTTGGAAGATAAGTGAGCATATCTTAGTTCAAAAGTGAGAGGTTTGCTAAGGTCATTAATTTAGGTTAAAAATAGACTTTCTCCACAACATAGAAAACGATGTCAGCAATCAAAAAGTCCTTTCCACAAAAAGAACTAGTGATCCCGTTTTTTAAGAAAACATTGAAAGGTTCATCTTGAGGACTCTAAATTTCTGAAAAATACATACAGGCACATATACATGTCTAGTATGTATAACAATATTTTCATGGAAATATATTGGCATATATGTGATCTGCACAAAAAGAACAAATGTTGGAAGGAAAAATGAGTTGTTTTCTGACTTTTCAGATCCACAATTTTGTGAGTTTTGTGTGAGAAAGTTCTTTTGGCTCTTGAGCTCCGGTGCTCCCTGCATATTAATTATTTTAAAAACTATATTTACAAGTTCCAAAAATTGTGAAGAAAATCCTGAAAGTAGCTAATGATTAGTACGTCCCATAAAGTTGCAAAATCTCAATTTTGAAATGTTTTGTATTCTAAGCTACACAAAAATGACAAAGTTTGATTTTTGTGAGATTTGAAACCACTATATATACTTGGATCTAAAATTTTATCATTTTTGTGTGGCTCAAAATACACATTATTTTTAGTTGATATTTTACGCAGTTTGGCATACATGACTGCCTACATGCCGATTTGTTTTCAGAAATTTTCAAAACTCAGAAATATGTTTTTATTTTAAAAGGGATCATTGGTGCCCATGTGCACTGAATCTCTACTAGTTTTGTGTAGGTTACATTACAACCTATTATCTACAAAACTCTGCAATAATTATATAACATGCTGTGTATGTATCTATGTTAATATTTATTGGAATATTTAAAACTTTAAAGTACAACTTTCAAAATTTTAAAATGCTGGGATCATTGGAGCTCAGGAGCCAAAACATCTCTGTGTCAACTATCACATGCTGGTCAAGCCGGACTGGACCAGCTACAGGGTAAATTAGCCATCAAGGATCGAAGCACCCTAGCTAACGGTTGATTGTAATTGATAGTGTGTGTTGAGTGAAGATATGAAATTTGTGCTATCTAATATACTAGTGTACATTGTGAGGATATTACTCGTTTTCCCGTAGGGACCTCGTCTCCAGTGGCTACGTAGATTTGGAGTTCGTGGGCACATGAAAGTTGCGGCTTCCTTCCATGGATATGGCGGCAAAAGAGAGCTCCCATTGATGGAGGATTCCTCGCCATCGCCCCACGAGACCATCATCGGTGGCTGTCCACGAGAGATCTACGGCGGTAGCGCAACAACTGGGGGCGACGAGATTTTGTAGCACATGGAACTGAGGATGGGGATGGGGAGAGCGTTGTCTGAAACGGCTAGTGTAACCGATCCATGTGCTCTCCACCGTATACATAACGGTTGCCAGCCATGACCATGAACGACCTTCCACGTATGCCTGACAGGTGTGGTCGCGCGGTCAGAAACAGGATTAAACCGCGTCAACCGACATATCAGTGCTCCCCATCACGGACCAGCCCCTGAATTGGTGGATATGTGTCTTGGTGCCCCCAACTGGTGGTTATGTGTCATTGTGGCCTCAAATGTGGTCGTTTTCCATCATTTTCTCATTTTTTCCTGGTTGATTTTTGCCTGAACTCTTAGTAATCTTTGAGCTTGTTTAAAATTTGTAATAAGTCTAAATGTTGAACTTTCAATAAAAGGCCGTGTGCATTACCGATGCAGAGGCCGAGCCTTTCCCCCTTTTCGATAAAAAATCTAATAGATTGATTCATTTACTTTATGCCTTCTCATCACATTATAATGATGATTTTAACTAGCAGAAGAATAGTATGATCATCTGAAACATGAAATTACCTGGGATATATCTAACAGTAAGGCCAAAAATAAATAACAATGTCCAAAAAATGGAACAATAGGGAAATGTGTTGCATAATGTCGGTTGGGCTTTCATTGGCCTTTTAAATTCTTGAATCTCAATAATAAAACCATATGGACAATTAGTCGGATTGCCAGGTATTTTCCCTGACTACCATGGAGAGGCAAGATATAGGTGACATGCTCTCACATCTACCCTATTAATCAATTAATCTATGGTCAACTCTCCTAATATGGTTAGTGATTTGCTTATGGCTAAAACTGGATAACTATTAAAGTTGATCAATATATAAAACATACTCGACTTAGAGTATAATAATGTTGAATAGATTTGCACCAACATGAATTATTGTTTTAAAATGATATCGCCCTACCTAATGTTACCCACACCAATATTCATCAGTCTCTTCTCACAAAGTAAGAATACCCCAAATATGACATCCCGATGAGTCTAACTTTAAATAGCCTGCCTGCATACTTAATGTGTTAACTACCTGGTGTATGCTTAATTCTGAAGATATGGCACTCTGCCTGAAATGAAATTCAAGAACCAGTCTCAACCAGCAGTAAGAACTATAATTATAGTTATTTAATTACAATGTACAATGCCACGCATACGACTGTAAAATCATTTTAGTGATTCCCTCAAGTGCAAGGGATCATTGAAATCTTTGATAGGAAATATTACCAAAATTTATAGTTCGACATAAGGGAAACACAAGAATACCAATAAGACTTTAGCCATTGAGACGCCACTCTCAACCACATGTGTGTATCAAATATCTCAAAAGAATAATTGGTAATTTCAACAGTTGAATCAAAAAAGTAAACCAAAACAGCAATAGCAGATTTCCAAATTTCACCGGAAGAATTGTTTATGTAACTTTTAGTGGCTAAAAGTGTAGGCAGGAGGTGATTAGAGAGACATTACACGGATGAAAGTGATCATGTAATCCATATATTAATAATATGTGCTTCACTCTCATTCCGTTGTGTGTAGGTGTGTGTTCTATATGTAGTTATGCATACTAACCAAGAGAATTTGCATAACATCTATTATCCTACCTTCCCATTTCACCGGGGCCAATTTGGAACTACACAAGCTTAGGGATCGAGTCCCAGTTTCTACACAAGCTTGGAATGGGCCTCTCTTACTAGAATATATCATCATTCAGGCATGGAACATATGAAAGAGAAGAAACAAACAAAATTTTGATGGTATAATTTCAAGCACACAAATTTGGTTTAATTAGTTTTTGAGTGATACCTGCTAAGCTCTAGGGTCAAAACTGAGCTGCGAGAGAAGATATATTCTTTCATTGTAAGTTTAAGGGCTTAGTTTTTCATTTCGATGGGACCATGACCCTACCATGGTAGATGTATGGAAAACCCATGTAAATATTTCTTGTTATTAATATATCAATAATAGGAGATTCTTTAGTTGTAGTTCCTAAAAAATAGCGATGAACTAGGCGCAGCCTTAGGCATGGGCCAACTTTGCCCACATGTCACAAACCAGGTGGTAGTTGAAGAGAGAGTAGGTGTATAAAGTTATGCTCACATGATACATACAATATAGTAAGGGAAATGTACACAAATAAATTCGAACAAAAAATATGAATACCTAGATGGTACAACGAGTGTGTCATCAACTGAACCTCGCATGTACAGTAGAAAGTTTACCTCTAGGGTTCCATCCATCAGTTGGTCATAGGTAAGTAGTTCCGGATGAAATAAAATTAAAGAGCTAGTCTAAACCTAGATTAAAGCACATAGTATAAAAATATAAATTCAACTAAATATTTTCTAGTGGCACACATACCATTGTAAAATCATGGTGGTGATATAAAAGGATTATCTCCTACGACAATATTTTGGTTGTTTATTATTTGATGATGATCATTTAGATCCATGTTCCTCACCATCGGTGCAAGGTGAGCTTGTAAATCAATGCTCATTGATTATTGGCAAAACTAGAGGACCCTCTCGTCATAGTTTGCGCTCCCAACCCATCTTCATGTTAAGATCTAGATAAGCCAACTAATTAATGCTTGACCAAACGTACTCTGCTCTGGTTGGTCCAAACTGATGGAAATGCAAAGTTTGATAGTCTCCATTGATTGACCGAAGTGATTTTAGTTGGGCCCGTCTCCGCTCTAGTAAGCTTGATGGAGAAGAACAAAAATAGATAGTCACAGAGAGGATTAAGTTCAAAGGAAGAGGAAACGGAGGAGAGCACCACAAAAGGTTGAGAATGCGGTGTGGGTGGGGTGGAGGATTGTGTCATTTCATGGGTTTGGATGATTTATATAACAATTGAGGCACTCGTCTAGATGGTAGGAGTGAGATCTAATGGCCAGGATGTTGACTTCTGTTTAACTTATTTTGAGTGGATGCTAATGGATGATGTATTCTTTTCATCAACGGAACCTAGTTTAGTTGGGTATATCATGCTCGATACACTTCCATGCCCTGTTATTGAGGGATACACATTTTGTCAAAGTCACACTCACATATCACATGGCACAATTCATGAAATATTTTTTTCTATAAAAGTTGAGAAAGGAAAAAACATGCATATAGTTAGATTGTTGATTACACTATGCCTATATATCACAAATCACATCCAACAATTCTGTCCATGCATACATAGTGTCACGACTAAACATCAAGACCACACCAAAGTATAGAATATGTTTAATAAAAAAAATACAAATGGAAGAAAAGTACACAAAATAAATGTCAAGACCACACCAAAATACTTATTTAGTTTCCTATGGGACTTTCTAAATATAAAAAATGAAACAGTGCTAGGAGGAACTAGACACTTTTTTGATATAGTAGAAGCGTGACGGTGTGAGGATTCCGAAAATTTATCCATGACAGGGATCGAACTCCGGTCGCTAGGATGCACCAACTACGACCCAAATATAATTTTGTATCCACGTGAGACTCAGTTCATGCAATGGATACTAAGCTTATGAAACATATTAATAAACCATATCTTGATGTGTAAAATAGATGAAAGAAATCTACATAAAATATATTTACCTAGGGTGAAGGAGTGAACCATGAGAACTTTTTTGAGGGAAGGCCATTATGCCTAGATTTATTGAAATCAAACAATAGTTACATCGTCTACGAGAGATTGACAAAGGAAGTTAGGGGGTTCATCGACCCAGTTATATGGAATATTACACTCAAAACAATACATGGTATTACATGAACTCCTTTATTGACATCTCTTGACCAATAGTTGAAATTGGCCTTCCCAATCAATCCTACAATTGTAAGGTTGACAACATAATTTGATGTTGCTTCGTTCCACTGAAAGATAGTGTATCACTTTTATGAAATTAACTTCTGCTTCAATGGCATTGCACCGCACAAAGTTTGCCAGCTCCAAATGGTGACACATCATCAAAGTTTCTACATATGAAGAAGACAATACATGTGGAAAGAACTTGGACAACATCGCTATAAACGCTCCATGGCTATCTTGTAAGATTGAACCAATATCTCCAAATTGGTTCTCTATGTTTAAACTTGCATCAATTTTAGTTTTAGATGATTGGCATGTAGGCTTCCTCCATGCTAGTTTTGCCTGGCCCCTATTCTGCACCCGGGATCCTGCGGAATTCGTTTTCATCACTCTAATATACATTAGGTATCTCTGAATAGTTGGTATTTCCTCACCATGAGTTACGTGATGGTCAAGCCACCACAAGTACCAAGTTGTTATCGCCACCACCTCCTGTACTCTCTAGGATTCAAATCCCTGCATAGTACTAGTAGGTCCCTTCAGCAATATTTAGAAACCTTCAAAGCTAGAACGATCCAAAAGCATAGCATCTAAAATGACACTCCCAATTCCTAGACCTCCCTATGTGTTTGGTCCTTCACATTTCAAGATCATATGTAACACATTCTCTATAACCACATGTCAAACATGACATTCACCACTTGTCCCTATGTGTCACTTAGCTAGGATTTCCTTTAGTGTTAGAATACCACACATTGCCCTCCAGTACATTATTATTTCACTTCAGCCAGAACCTGAAGCTTCCACAAACATTTCCTAATTGAGTTACCAAGTGAAGTACTTTAGACAAGTTGGAGCAGGGTTGGACCATGATATAGGTGTTTCCACTCGATATGGTACGCGGACTATACTGAAAAACACTTGCCTTTATACCATGCCACGCTAAGAAATCCTCAAAAGAATCTAGATTAATAGGAATATGCATGATTCACTATACCTACGGAGATGAAAATACTTGATATCAATTCTTGATCCCATTGACAGGTAACAAGGTGCTAAGAATGCACGTACCTAATAACTTTCTGATAAGCATTGTTAGGGATCCAAGATTCACTCCATATGTTTACAGCTTATCCCGTCCCAATATGCCAAATATGCCCTCTTTTAATGGTTTGGGTACCGGCCAGAAGTCTTCATCGGGTAAAAGAAGAGCCCACACCTTTGGTCCAAATTTTAATATGTTATGTGAAGGTAGTATTTTTCTTTGAGCACTTGGGAACGTAGAGACTTGGGTTTAGCAATCAACCTCCACGCCTATTTGACCAAGATGGCAAGATTAAAAGTGTGTAGGTCTTAAATCCTGTATCTCCTTCCCTCTTAAGAAAATATAATTTTCACCATGCAAAACAATATATTTTCGTTCCTTGATCATCATATCCCGCCAAAACCGAGAAATAACACAAGTAATATTTTGACACCTTCTTCAGCAAAAGGAAAACTATCATCGCATATATAGGAATAGCTGGCGTTATTACTTAAGAAGATTTCTTTGCCACCAATTGATAGGACTTTTGATTTCCATCCTCTAATCATTTGCATTACAGTCTCCACAAAATGCATGAAGCAGTCACTTCTATGCGCACCCATAATAGTTGGGAGCCTAACTATTTTTTATAAAAAGCTTCGTGTTTACATTCAATATGTTGCATATGTCCACTTTAACATCAACATGAGTATTTGGATTAAATAAGAATATAATATGCTATATTTTTTCACACTTATGAGCCGTTTTGATGTCACACAATAAATCAAGAGATAGTTTAAATAAGGTTATATTATTTGAATATGCCTTCAAAAGAATCAAGGAATTATCAACAAATAAAATATGTGAAACTGATGGTATATTTTGATACACCTTTATCCCTTCAATGTCACTAACCTCCTTTGCATCCAACAAACAATTAGAAAGACCTTCTGCACATAAAAGAAATAGATAGGGAGATAGAGGATCTTCGTGTCGAATGCCTTTATAGTGGGTGTGAATCCCTCTATCACTCGAGAATTGTATCTGACAGAATATGTCATAGAAGCAACACAAGACATCACTAAGTTAACCCACTGGGTGTGGAAACCAAGCCTGTTCATCATATTACGCATACAATTTCACTCAATTAGCATATCCAATTTCACAACACAAAGAAAAATATTGCCCTTTTTCTTATGTTTAATCTTATGTATGCTCTGATAATCCTACCAGGAACAAACACACTCTGTACAGGGGATATTATCTCATGAAGAATGACCTTTAATCTAGATGCAAGCATCTTAGATATAATTTTACAGACAACATTGCAAAGAGAGATAAGTCTAAATTGCTATGACTAAAAGAACCACAAATCACCAACACACTTCAAGATCAAGTGATGAATATATATTCTCACTCCGTCCGAGAATATGTGACTTTTATTTGTCTAGATTTACATATATATGTGTAGACGTATTTTAATATGTAGATACATGTGAATCTAGAAAAATCAAAGACACTTATTTCTAGACGGAGGGAGTACTCCTTGTGGTCCTATTTAAATAATTATGGCAGACCGATCAATACTTATTAGTTTTTAATACCTTTTTTTGGGTATACGTACGGCTAAATACCCATGAATTATGCTGGGCACCCGGACCTTAATAAAAAGAAATCTTGCTAGATTGTGAGTGAATGTGACAGTTCATCGCCATCATTGTCGTCTAATCATCTCATAAAAGCTCATGTGTGAGCAAGATTTTTTTCGATCAAATGAGCCCAGCTAGCTCCCTATCTACTCCATGAACGAAAACGCATTATCGCTGCAGATTTTAAATCTGCACTCTGCATGAGTTGGCCGTGCAATTATTCTACCATATTTTTTCTAACACTCTTTATTAATAATATAAAAACAAATTACAAGGTACGAACGAGACGATCTTACATAATTAAAAAGATAAGATTAATCTATGTAAAATATCAAAGCCTATTCTTCTCCTTAGGTACCACCCAAGCAACCACTACCACATGGTCTCTGTAATCAGAATATCCCAAATGTCCTAGACACGTAAGTACTCCTGTAGCTACCTCGGCTATCGAAACAAACACTACGATCCGCATACTGTAAGTACTCCTGTAGCTACCACGGATTGATCGGATTGTACGTACTCCGTGGCGTAAGTACTCCCAAATGTAAGTACTCCCAAATGTAAGTACTCCGTGGCGTACTGTACGTACTACTGTACTACTACCTACCACGGATTGCGAATGTGACAGGTCAGAGCCGATTCACCCCATACCTGAGACAAGAGACAGCAGTGATATAGCTCACGAGATCTTCATGAGATTTGCTGATTTAAAGAGCCCAGCAATTAATCTCACCATGATCGCCTATATAAGCCCTTCATCTGCAAAGCTGTAGACAGGGCAACCAACCTGCTAGGCAATCGAAAATCCGAGAGAGACAGAGAGAGAGGCTTCGAAGGTAGGTGGGTGGCAATGGCGCCACGGCGTCCGACGAGCACGGGCCGCAAGAAGATCGAGATCCGGCGCCTCAAGACCAAGGAGCAGCGGCAGGTGTGCTTCTCCAAGCGCCGCACGGGGCTGTTCAACAAGGCCACCGAGCTCGGCGTCATGTGTGGGGTCGAGGTAGCCGCCGTCACCTTCTCCCAGGGCGGCAAGGCCTTCACCTACGGCCACCCCTCCGTCGAGTCTGTCCTCGAACGCTTCCTCCCCTCGAACTCCACGGAGGAGGAGAAGGCCGCGGCGGCGGTGGGTGGCGCCGTTGCCGGCACCGGCGACCCGAACCCAGCGCTGGAGGAGCTGAGCCGGGAGCGCCGTGAACTGCGCGCGCGGCTGGAAGCGGAGAAGGCGCGGAAGGAGGCCGTGGAGGAGGCCTGGGCGAAGGCGCACGCTGAGGGGATCCAGGCGGCGGTGTGGATGGACACATTCGCCGTGTGCCAGATGGGGGAAGAGAACCTGCTGCTGGACGACCTACACCACTTTCCACGCATCGTCCCCCACTAGTAGAAAACATGCCATCCGTTCGCGCCCCCTCAAAGCATTAGTCCCGGTTGCGCCACCAACCGGGACTAATGCTGGCACGCGTCCCGGTTTGAGCGGGCACGGGGCCCGGAGGCATGCGTCCCGGTTGGTAAGGAGGCATACGTCCCGGTTTGTAACACAAACCGGGACTAAAGGTGGCGTGGCACACACCTTTAGTCCCGGTTTGTGTTACAAACCGGGACGTATGCTCCCGCCCTCTATAAATGCAACGCCCCAGCCCTCTGCCTCCACTCTGTTTTTTCTCTTGGTGGAAGGTGTGAGGGGTGTGCTAGTTTTTTTCCCCTATGCATGCATTCAAGGTGTTTTATGAAATGTTTGAGTGAATAATCCCGTTCAATTTCTCATAGAACAAAAATATAGAAGGTGTCCGAGACGCACTTGAGCCTTCTCCTCTTTATTTCCCTCGATCGAGGTTAGCAATCTTATCTTTTCTCTGTCATTGATACAATGCATGTGTCGATGTGAATTGGTCATTTCACTATTTATGATGTCCTGTTTTTTGATAAACTTACTTATATGATGCAGATGAACGGTCGGGAATGGATGTACGGTGACCGGCGCGTAGCCGGGGTATATGAAAGACGTGGATAAATTTATCGATGTGGCTACGACAAACAAAGAGAATGGTTTTATACGTTGTCCATGTGTTCAATGTCGAAACAACAAGGAGTACTCTGCATGGCCGTGGCGCCGACTATATGCACCAGAAGAGGAAGTCGGCGCCGGGTTTTGACCCGTCCGGGCTGCAAGGCTAGAGGAGAAGATGAGGTCGAAACCTGAAGGCAATTGGCAACTTGAGTAGTACTTCGTTCGTGTGTGTCTTTTTTACATTGTTTTGTGTCGTTTCCCTCAGTGTTTTTCAATTTCGTACCTTCTGTTGTGTTTCATATCGACATTGCTCCTGCAACAGATGAGATTTCGTCAATTTGGTAGCTGCTTGTACTGTTCTGCATTTGTTGCACCAAACCAGTAAAGATACAAGCCTTTATTTATACTATGGTATTTTAATATTCTTAATCGTTTTTTAAATACTCAGGAAATATTTTTAATGATGATTTTGGTCCCTTTTTAAATACCAGATCGACCAGTGGTCTGATATATTGATAAATGGATATTACCACTACACCTGAACGTACATAAATATATCAAGATACAGAAAATATTTTCACGTGTGACATGACAAATCATATTAGACGATACTAGTACATTGACACGGTCCACTCTCTCGCTACCACTTGTTATTTTTCTGTAGGCCACGTACTCATTGTGACATATCATAATTTTGTACTACACTCATTATTTTTCATAGATATTCTGTACTACATTGACATGGTCCCCTTTCACGTACATGTACCATGTACAGGCGACAACACGCGAATGCAGAATGTCATAGGCACTTGGTACAAATGGTACTTCGCTGCACCCTCCGGTTAGGTGCACAACACGAGATTTTATCCTTTCGATAGAAACCGGAGAATGTTTTGATCCCTAGCAATTGGTAAATGATGGAGTACATTTGTTCATAGTTCGGGTTGGAGAAGATTTGTGAGACATCAAGTTGCTACTGTACTAGACAGACATAGCAGATCGAGATTTACTCATTGTCCCTGAACTACTCATGATAAGGCCTTTCCATGTATATTTTCATATTTTTTTAATGAATAAAATGATAAAGAAAAACATAATTAACGTGAGAACATAAATAAAAATTGATACCCATAACTTTTTTTGCACAAATGTTGTCACACCTTTGACTAGTGGAAACCAATACTAGGCAAACGATGATTTTACCTACCGTCTAGGCACTAGTAGAAAACAGGCCATCCGTTCGCGCCCCCTCAGAGCATTAGTCCCGGTTGCGCGACTAATGCTGGCACGCGTCCCGGTTCGAGCGGACACGGGGCCAGGAGGTATGCGTCCCGGTTGGTAAGGGGGCATACGTCCCGGTTGGAGCCATCAACCGGGACTAAAGGTTTGGCCACAACCACGTGCCGTGGCACACACCTTTAGTCCCGGTTGGTGGCTCCAACCGAGATGTATGCTCCCGCCCTCTATAAATGCAACGCCCCAACCCCCTCTGTCTCCACTCTGTTTTTTCTCTTGGTGGAAGGTGTGAGGGGTGTGCTAGTTTTTTCTCTCCTATGCATTCATTGAAGATATTTGATGAAATGTTTGAGTGAATAATCCCGTTCAATTTCTCATAGAACAAAAATATAGAAGGTGTCCGAGACGCACTTGAGCTTTCTCCTCTTTATTTCCCTCGATCGAGGTTAGCAATCTTATCTTTTCTCTGTCATTGATACAATGCATGTGTCGATGTGAATTGGTCATTTCACTATTTATGATGTCCTGTTTTTTGATAAACTTACTTATATGGTGCAGATGAACGGTCGGGAATGGATGTACGGTGACCGGCGCGTATCCGGGTATATGAAAGGCGTGGATAAATTTATCGATGTGGCTACGGCAAACAAAGAGAATGGTTTTATACGTTGTCCATGTGTTCAACGTCAGAACAACAAGGAGTACTCTTCCTCGAAAATCATTCGCGGTCACCTGATTATGAAAGGTTTCATGCCCAACTATAATTGCTGGACCAAGCAAGGGGAAAAAGGGGTTATGATGGAAGATGGTGAAGAAGAAGATGATGATAACAACTATCATCATATGTTTCCTGAATACAGTGATACTGCAATGCAAGACAATGGAGAGGAAAGAGGTGAAGAACGGGCATCAGATGAGCCGGCTGATGAACTTGGTAGGATCATTTCTGATGCAAAGCGAGACTGTGAAACAGAAAATGAGAAGTTGAAGTTAGAGGGCATGTTAGAAGATCACAAGAAATTGTTGTACCCAAATTGTGAAGATGGCAGCACAAAGCTCGGTACCACACTGGAATTGTTGCGATGGAAGGCAGAGTGTGGTCTAACTGACTCCTCATTTGAAAAGATGCTGAAAATAATGAAGCCGAAGTTTCCAAAACATAACGAACTTCCCGAAAGTACCTACGAAGAAAGGAAGACTCTCTGTCCTCTGGGATTAGATGTGCAAAAGATACATGCATGCATTAATGACTGCATCCTCTACCGCGGTAAGGAGTATGAGAATTTAGATAAATGCCCAGTATGCAATGCGTTGCGGTATAAGATCAGACGAGATGACCCTGGTGATGTTGAGGGAGAGCCCCTCCGGAAGAGGGTTCCTGCTAAGGTTATGTGGTATGCTCCTATAATACCAAGGTTGAAACGCATGTTCAGAAACAAAGAGCATGCCAGGTTGTTGTGATGGCACAAAGAAGACCGTAAGAAATACGGGAAGTTGAGACACCCTGCTGATGGGTCACAGTGGAGAAAAATCGAGAGAGACTTCTCAGACTTTGAAGGTGACGCAAGTAACTTATGGTTTGGTCTAAGTACGGATGGCATGAATCCTTTTGGGGAGCAGAGCTGCAGTCACAACACATGGCCCGTGACTCTATGTATCTACAACCTGCCTCCTTGGTTGTGCATGAAGCATAAGTTCATTATGATGCCAGTGCTCATCCAAGGCCCGAAGAAACCGGGCAACGACATTGATGTGTACCTTAGGCCGTTAGTTGAAGAACTCTTACAGTTGTGGGGCAAACCAGGTGTACGTGCGTGGGATGAGAACAAACAGGAGCCATTTGATCTACGAGGGTTGTTATTCGTAACCATCAATGATGGACCTACTCTTAGTAACCTTTCAGGACAGACAAACAAGGGATATAAGGCATGCACACACTGTTTAGATAAGACTGAAGGTACATATTTGCATAAATGCAAGAAGGTTGTGTACCTGGCGAATCGACGATTTCTTCCGACCAATCATCCCGTAAGAAAGAAAGGCAAGCATTTCAAAGGTGAGGCAGAACACCGGAAGAAGCCTGAACTCCCTGCTGGTGATGATGTATTTGGTATGGTCAAGCACATAGAAGTAATCTTTGGAAAGGGTCCCGGCGGTCAATCAGTTCCGAACGACGTCGCTACAGGACACGCACCCATGTGGAAGAAGAAATCTATATTTTGTGAGCTGCCATATTGGAAAGTCCTGTGTGTCCGCTCTTCAATCGACGTGATGCACGTAACGACGAATCTTTGCGTGAACCTGCTAGGATTCCTAGGCGTGTATGGGAAGACAAAAGATACACCAGAAGCACGGGAGGACCAACAAATTATGAAAGACCCAAAGAACATGTATACACATAACAACACGGATAAAGGGAGTCACTTAAGTCGTGCCAGCTATGCTCTTACCAAAGCAGAGAAGGAAATCTTTTTTGAAGTCCTTTACAGTATCAAGATGCCGTCGGGCTTCTCATCTAATATAAAGGGGATAATAAATATGGCAGAGAAAAAGTTCCAAAACCTGAAGTCTCATGACTGTCACGTGATTATGACGCAGTTGCTTCCGATTGCATTGAGGGGGCTTCTACCGGAAAATGTTCGAGTACCCATTGTGAAGCTGTGTGCATTCCTCAATGCAATATCTCAGAAGGTAATCAATCTAGATATTCTGCCAAGGTTACAGAAGGATGTGGTACAATGTCTTGTAAGTTTTGAATTGGTGTTCCCACCATCCTTCTTCAATATTATGACGCATCTACTGGTTCACCTAGTGGAAGAGATTGCCATTCTCGGTCCGGTATTTCTGCACAATATGTTCCCCTTTGAGAGGTTCATGGGAGTCTTAAAGAAATATGTTCATAACCGTGCTAGACCAGAAGGAAGCATCTCCAAGGGATATGGAACAGAGGAGGTCATTGAGTTTTGTGTTGACTTTATTCCTGACCTTAAGCCGATTGGTGTTTCTGACTCGCGGCATGAGGGAAGACTAAGTGGAAAAGGCACGCTGGGAAAGAAAGCAGTGATATGTAGGGACGGGGATTCTTTCACTAAAGCACACTACACAGTTCTACATAATTCCACCTTGGCAACTCCGTATATCGAGGAACACAAGAATATTGTACGCTCCAAAAACCCGGGGAAGCCTGAATCATGGATTACAGAAGAACACATGAAGTCTTTCGGTGGTTGGATGCGGACACATCTCTTGAATGACACCACTTTTGGATATCAGCTATACTTGTTGGCCGCGTCACCATCTTCTACTGTATTGAATTTCCAAGGGTACGAAATAAATGGGAATACATTATACACGATAACCCAAGATAAAAAGAGCACCAACCAAAATAGTGGTGTCCGCTTTGATGCAATAGACGAGAATGGACAAAAGGACACATATTATGGTTACATAGAGGAGATATGGGAACTAGACTATGGAGTCTCTTTTAAGGTCCCTTTGTTTCGCTGCAAATGGGTCAACCTGAATGGGGAAGGGGTAAAGATAGACCAGTTGTACGGAATGACAACAGTTGATCTCAACAATCTTGGTTATAGAGATGAACCATTCGTCCTAGCCAATGATGTGTCTCAGGTTTTCTATGTGAAGGACATGTCCTCCAGACCGAAAAAAAGAAAAAAATATGCAAACGAATACATCATATGATGAGCCAAAGCGTCACATAGTTCTTTCAGGGAAAAGAAACATCGTGCGAATCGAGGACAAGACAGACATGTCAGAAGATTATAATAAGTTTGATGAAATTCCGCCCTTCACAGTGAAAACTAACCCAAGCATTCCGTTAAGTAAAGAAGATGCTCCATGGTTACGTCTGAAGCGATCATAAGGAAGGACATATGCCAAGAAGTTCATGCTCATATTATGTAACTCTAGTTTATGTCTTTTGCGGTTTGTGGCTTGACCGAAGGATATCTTTCGCGGTTTGTGGCCTTTAGTCCCGGTTTGTAGTCTCAGTTTTTAATATTAATAAATGTGTTGAGTGTTAGTCCCGTTTTGTGGCTGGACCGGGACTATGAAGAAGTTGTCCCGATTCGTACTTACCATTAAGATCTGATCTCCAAACGCGCGCAGTCACATATTAGGGAGTGCCTCTATGACCAGTTTCTTGGAGATGCCGGAGGACTGGGATCCGGCGGCATCTCCCTGAAACTGGTCGTAGTGGTGTCCCTGCTCTTCAAAACAATCTTGCAGCTTGTAACTTCTCTAACTAGATCAATACGCCTCGGAGCTAACTAATTTCACATATTAGGGAGTGCCTCTATGACCAGTTTCTCGGAGATGCCGGAGGACTGGGCTCTGTCGGCATCTCCCTGAAACTGGCCGCAGTGGTGTCCCTGCTCTCGAAAACCATCTTGGAGCTTGTAACTTCTCTAACTAGATCAATACGCCTCGGAGCTAACTAATTTCACATATTAGGGAGTGCCTCTATGACCAGTTTCTCAGAGATGCCGGAGGACTGGGATCCGTCGGCATCTCCCTAAAACTGGCCGTAGTGGTGTCCCTGCTCTCGAAAACCATCTTGGAGATGCCTCAAACTGGCTGGAGGACTGGACTCGCAAGGATGCCTATTTATAGTACAAGCAGCTCGGCATAGTGTTGACACTTACGAAATAATGTCGACACTCACCCCTATCATTAGTGCTGACTCGTGTTTTGTCCCGGTTGGTGTCTCCAACCGGGACTACAGGTTGATCTTTAGTCCCGGTTGGTGACACCATCCGGGACAAGGTACACGCTGCACGACATAATGTCGACACTCACCCCTATCATTAGTGCTGGCTGGCCCAGCCTGCCGAAATCGTCCATCCCGGGTAAAAAGGACAAATGTCTGCCGAATCGGCAGGAAGTGGGTCCGGTTTGTAGTACAGAGATCCAATTCAAGTTCTAACGATCATGTTCGAGGTTTCATGGCTTTCGGTCCAAATGACCGATGCATGTGCTGAATCACGGCATAGTTTGTGATGTTGTGCCCATATTATGCATGTGTGTGCACATTGGTATGGGGAACAATGTTGCAGGAGGAAGTTTTCCGTTTTGTCGCACGGAAAAGCCCTTTTCCATTTTCCGAGCGCAAAAGCCGGGTCGTTTTGTGAAGTAACCACCAAAATGCCGTTTCAGAATGCTACCATCCCATTTTCCTAAAATACTAGACCACCTTACATGGACTATCTCCCAACTGGGACATCTCAAACCTTTTCGTCCATCCCAGGTAAAAAGGACAATTTTTTGCCGAATCGGTAGGAAGTGGGTCCGGTTTGTACTACAGGTACATGATCTATCGCCCGTGATTTTTTGAAAAAATCATTTTTAGACTCGCAATATGTGGTTTCTTCAGAGATCCAATGCAATTTCTAACGATGCTCGTCCCCTATCTTCATGCACACCGGTTCGACCATAGTTAGAAATTCAGATAATTCAAAACGGGCATAATAAATTCAAAAAGAATCCGAACAATGAAAATCCTTCGCGTGGTGTCATATTATGTTACATAGTTGAAAGGAAAAATACCAGACTTGGTATATTGATCATGTTTCAAAAAACCCTTCACAAAATGACCTATCATGTTCGAGGTTTCATGGCTTTCAGTCCAAATGAACGATGTTATGTGCCGAATCACGGCATAGTTTGTGATGTTGTGCCCATATTATGCATGTGTGTGTACATTGGTATGGAGAAAAATGTTGTAGGAGGAAGTTTTCCTTTTTGTCGCACGGAAAAGCCCTTTTCCATTTTCCGAGCGCAAAAAACGGGTCGTTTTGTGAAGTAACCACCAAAATGCCGTTTCAGAATGCTACCGTCCTATTTTCTTAAAATACTAGACCACCTTACATGGACTATCTCCCAACCGGTACATCTCAAACCTTTTCGTCCATCCCGGGTAAAAAGGACAAATGTCTGCCGAATCGGCAGGAAGTGGGTCCGGTTTGTACTACAGGTACATGATCTATCGCCCGTGATTTTTTGAAAGAATCATTTTTAGACTCGAAATATGTGGTTCCTTCAGATATCCAATGCAAGTTCTAACGATGCTCGTCCCCTATCTTCATGCACACCGGTTCGACCATAGTTAGAAATTCAGATAATTCAAAACGGGCATAATAAATTCAAAAAAATTCGAACAATGAAAATCCTTCGCGTGGTGTCATATTATGTTACATAGTTGAAAGGAAAAATACCAGACTTGGTATATTGATCATGTTTCGAAAAACCCTTCACAAAATGACCTATCATGTTCGAGGTTTCATGGTTTTCTGTCTAAATGACCGATGTTATGTGCTGAATCACGGCATAGTTTGTGATGTTGTGCCCATATTATGCATGTGTGTGGACATTGGTATGGAGAACAATGTTGCAGGAGGAAGTTTTCCTTTTTGTCGCACGGAAAAGCCCTTTTCCATTTTCCGAGCGCAAAAAACGGGTCGTTTTGTAAAGTAACCACCAAAATGCCGTTTCAGAATGCTACTGTCCCATTTTCCTAAAATACTAGACTACCTTACATGGACTATCTCCCAACCAGGACATCTCAAACCTTTTCTTCCATCCCGGGTAAAAAGGACAAAAGTCTGCCGAATCGGCAGGAAGTGGGTCCGGTTTGTACTACAAGTACATGATCTATCGCCCGTGATTTTTTGAAAAAATCATTTTTAGACTCGCAATATGTGGTTTCTTCAGAGATCCAATGCAAGTTCTAACGATGCTCGTCCCCTATCTTCATGCACACCGGTTCGACCATAGTTAGAAATTCAGATAATTCAAAACGGGCATAATCCAGTTCTTCCCGCCGTTTCTTCCCGCCAGTTCTTCCCGCCGTTTCTTCCGCCATTTCTTCCCGCCAGTTTTTCCCGCCGGTTCTTCCCGCCAGTTCTTCCCTCCAGTTATCTTCCTTCCATTTCTCACTATATATATGTAGGGTTGACCTCCATTGTCATTGCACATCTCTAGACTCATATCTGCAACCTCATCACTCTTTCCCATGACTTCCACCGTAGCACTAACTCCCAGGGAGGCGGAGGCGCTTTGCGCCTTGAACTACCCTTGCCCGTCGGGCTACTGTGTCCCTGTCAGCTGGATGCTGAGCGTCGGAGGCGTGCCGGTTCCTCTTGTCCCTCTAGGTGTGGCGCGTCGGATGGCCATCACGAACCACTACTACTTCGAGCTCACGCCGGAGCAGCGGAGGAATCCCAGATGGCATCCCGACTATTTCCCGACTTGGGAAGCCTTCTTTGTGGATCGGCGTGAGAGGGCACTCGCCAGGCACGAGGAGGACGACCCACCTCCTCCAAAATTCAACGATGCCGGCCGTCGGCTGTGGTGGCGCGACCAGACTCTCCAGAGTGTCATGGCCTATGACACGGCCGCCGACTCTAGCCCCCGCCTGCGCTACCCTCAAGTCCAGCCCACTCGTACTCAGCCTTCAAGGTTCAACTACGGCTTCGTTGTTTCGGCTGATTCTTGGCTGGTTCTTCTCAAGGCTAAAGGCTCTCCTCTTGAGGGACGATGTTTGGAAAATGGGGAGAAGATCTCTGTTGGATCTGTTTTGAGGTTCCCCTCTCATCTTTCTCGTGTTAATGATTCTTTGGATCCTTCATCTGGATTTCTTGGTAGATCTCCTACCATCACTGGATCGGATGAGGACACTGGTCTGAAATGGCATGCACTTTGCTCCTCTTTGCCAGCTGATGATCTTGAGCCTTCTAAAGGTTTTCTCATGCTTTTTCCTAGTTCTAAAAGGCTTGTTCTCCTCAATCATAATGAGGTTGTGATCGATGCTAGATACTTGGTTCATGGCGAGGTGGTGGCTTCTAGTATCTCTATTGATCTTCAGGTGAAGAGGGTTGTGGTTGGTACTCAAATTTTACCAAGCCCTTTGGTTAAAAAAATTTCCACCAATATTGAGAAGTTGGTGCCTAGATCTCTGGATTTCTCGGATAATCTCCCCTCAGGATGTGCTTCCAAAGAGGTTTCTTCTAAAGATGTTGCTTCGTGTCGACCTGCCCTGGATTTTTCTTTAGGGCGTGATTTTGAGAAGAGGATTTTTGATAAATTCAGGCATCAAGTTAATTTCATTGGTGGGTTCAGGAAGAGACCATTTTATCTGGTCTGTTCTTTTGGAAGGGCAAATTTTAAGTTGGACTTTCATACTGTTAGTCTTGCTCTTCAAGCCTGTTTTGGTGGTAATGCTTCTAAATTCCAGGTGAAGCTTTTGCAAGATAGAACTTTTCGTTTCTCGGTTGCTTATCGGGCAGTGGGTTTTGAGATCTACAATATCTCCAAGTTTTCATGGCATTCTTTTGTGATTCATGTCAACCTTTGGGGTAATGGGGGTCCGAACTGGACTCATGAAGAAAGGGAATTCTACAAGGAATCTGCTAAGGAATGGAAAGTTGTCACGTACAAAAAAGAAAGTGCAAAAAAATCTCCTTCTTTAAGGCCTCAGTAAAGGTGGCTCGGTTTTCAAAGACTCAAATTTCCTGCGTCACTTGAGGGTCCTTCGCCTGTGATTGAGCATCGTTTTAATAGGGAGTTCAAATCAGGCCATCATGGCAGATCTTATGCTCAGGTGCTCACTGATGAGGGATTTAAGTCGATGGTAACGCCGGTCAGGTCTGGGGGGGCGCTAATCGCGCGGCATTTAAATTGCCTGGGCTCCTTCCTTTTCTGAAATTTCCCTCTTTCCCGAATTGTAATTGGCCCGACAAATCGTATGAGGGATGGTTCAAGGCCCAGGTGGTTTCTCATTCCCGACCCGTCATTCACGGCAGTTTTCACGAGTTCACCACTTCGTTGCAAAAAACAACTACCACTTCCCCTGTCTCCTCAACTCCCCCGCCCGCTGAAACGCCATTCCCCTCCTGCTCGTCGCCGGCGAAGGGCGTTGCAATGGCGAACATTCCGATTGATCCTGCGCCTTTCCTGCCGAATGGCTTCCAGATTATGCAAGTGGCTGGGCGGAATCGAGTTAAAAGGGTGGTGGTGCCTCGGAGGTCACGAGCACATGAACAGTATGCTATTGCTAACATTTTTCCCCTCCCTCCTGGTCCGGTTCCGTTCTTGAATATTCATGGTGTCTTAGTTGATTTCTTCAACAATGAGGTTGGAGTGCACTTCAGAGATATCCAGGATTGTCCTTTTGGGTCTACATATGTGCAGTTCCATCATGTCAGTGACCGTGACAGACTCATTGCGGCAAGCCCGATCCCGTTTCAAGATGTGCATGTTTCTTTTGTTAAGCACAATGAGGGTGATAACTGGCGCAGGACTCAGTTTAATAATGAGTGTTGGGTGATGCTGGTAGGGCCTCCCCTTGACCACTGGCATACAGAGGATCTGAATGCTATCTTTGCGGACATTGGAAAAGTTCTCCTGTGGGAGAGGGACCCTGATCAAAAGGGTAGGATTATTGCTAAAATTCGAGTGACTGATTTGGTTGACATCCCCAAGAGTGTGCGGTTTACCATAGGAGACCTAGTGGAGACAGAGTCTTGGACTTTTTCTGTTGAAGTTCTTCAGAGTCACTTGCTTGGAGGGGGCCCACCTGAGGAGGACCCACTGCCAGATGACAATGTGGACCCACACCCTGTTCCTGCACATGGTCCAGTCTTTGGGCCTCAGGTGCCACCTCCCCCCCTCCCCCCTGCTCCTGGGGGTGATTGGGGTCAGTGGATGGCTCCTGTGCAGGACCCTGCTCCTGATGGTGTGAATGCTGAAGGTTGGGGCCCCTAGGAGGCTGTTGCTGCTCCTATCCAAGGCCCTGTCATTGCTCCTGGAGAAGACATGCCTATTGACAATCAGCACCTGCCACCTCAGGATGTGAACAGTGGAGTTACAGGTGTCATTGTTCAAGACTGGGAGTCTGATGATGATGAATCTGTTAATGAGCCTGAGGCTGTGGAGGAGCTTGGTGTAGCAGTTGCACCTCATGGGGTTGGCATTGGGGAAGGCCTGCAAAATATTTTTCAAAACTATCTGGCTGATGAGGAGGAGGCTAATTTTGATGCTGAGGAGGAGACAGGAAGTCCTATGGATTCAAGTACTGTGGCCCCTGAGAATGATGATTGGATGCTGGAGGATTAGCACCTTCTTTCCCCAAATGAGGCTCACCTTCAGGTTGGGATGGTGAGAACATTTATTTCCATTCCTGATGTGCATGTTGCCAAGCAGGGATTTTCCCAACAAGGCTTGGAGCTCTGGGAGAATTATTTTGCTCCCCATATCCAGCAGGAATCTTCCTCAAAGGGTTCTCTTAAATGTGATATTCCTGTAAGTTGGTTTAACTTCATTACTCTCATGCTTGCTACTCCTGAGAAGTTTAATTGGGTCAAGGGATTTCTTACTTCTCCTTTATGGGAAATTATTAAAGAACCTATTGCTGAAGAAAGTTCAATATCTTTCATCATTCCTAATGAGAATTTTTCCCAGATGGCCCCTTCTTGCCTGGGTATTGAAGTCAATAAACTTTCAGGCTCTCCCTCTACCCCTGCTAGAAAGAGAAAGGGCAAGGAACCTCTTGTGGAATCTGAGGTGAGAAGAAGTCCTAGAATTGTTGAACTAAATGGGGGTTTTAAAAGTCACTTAAATTGTCAAATTGTTGATTGCCTGGTTTGTAATGCTGCTCCTCCTTGCCTGAATTCCAAAGTGGTTAAAAATCTTTCTGCTTCATTCTGCAAGGTAAAAGATGGGGACCTGGAGAAGAGGTTACTCAAGAAAGGGAAGGTCAATGATGTGGCTATTAAGGCTCCTACAAAAGGCAGCATTAAAGGAGGACCCTCTTCCAGTTTGGGCATTGGTGGCAAGAAGAAGCCTGGGGCTGCTGGTACCTGTGGACAGCAAGCCAAGAAGAAGACCTCTTCTTAAGTGTATTAATGTATCAAACTAAATCTTTTGATGGAGTCTTGTTGACTCCCTGTTATGTGTTCTGTGTTTGTGATATTGCAATGTGGAGGATACTTGTTGTGGATCATCTCTGTGGTACTCTAAATTGGTTGAGCTTTTGTCTCTGTATTTGCTGTTTCCTCTTCTGGGTGATTACATTATTTACATCACCCCACATCTATACTTGCTCCTGGTTTCTTAATGATTAACAACAGAACTTGCAAGATCCTGAACTGGAATATCAGGGGAATCAATTCTGAAAAAAAATGGATTGCTCTCAGAAGCAAAATTGAGGAGTCTGGCTGTGACATTATCTGTCTCCAAGAAACTAAGCGTGAGGATTTTGATAGCTCCTACATTAAAAAATTCTGCCCCTCCAAATTTACCAACTTTGAATTTCTTCCCTCCAGAGGTGCATCTGGTGGTTTGATTGCCATTTGGAATGGCTCCCTGTTTTCTGGACAACTTTCTTTCCTCAATGAGTTTTCTATCTCCATTACCTTGACATCTCTCTTGTCCAATAAATCCTAGATCCTCTCCAACATTTATGGGCCATGTTTACCTGAAAAAAAGTCTGAATTTTTAGACTGGTTTGGCAGCATTGATATGCCTGATGATGTGGATTGGCTTATTGTGGGAGATTTTAACTTCTGTAGACAGCCTTCAGATAGAAACAAATTGGGTGGAGATGTGAATGGTATGCTTCTCTTTAATGAATCCATTAATAATTTGGGTCTCATTTAATTACCACTTAAGGGTAGAAAGTTCACCTGGAGTAACATGCAGAAGGATCCCCTCTTGGAAAGATTGGATTGGTTTTTTACTTCTGCTGTCTGGACTTAGAGTTTTCCCTCAACTTTTGTTGCTCCTCTTTCTAAGCCCACTTCTGATCACCTTCCCTGTGTCATTACCATTGGCACAATGATTCCAAAAGCTCAGGTGTTCAGATTTGAAAACCATTGGTTTCATCATAAGGAGTTTAAAGCCATTGTTCAAAATGCCTGGAACATTCCTGTGGGTTTTCTGGATTCTGCAAAAAAAATAAATGCTAAATTCAAAAATGTGAGAAGAGGGCTGAAGCTTTGGGCCAAACAGCTACCTTGCCTAAAGACACAAATCTGTAATGTTAATGCCACCATTGACTTGCTTGATATCATGGAGGAAATGAGAACTCTTACTGTTCATGAGTGGAATCTTAGGGATATCCTGAAAGATCTTATTATTTCTCTTTTACAAAACCAGAATACTTATTGGAAACAGAGAGGAAAAATTAAATGGGTTAAGCTGGGGGATGAGAACACCAAATTCTTTCACTCCAGAGCTACCATAAGTTTTAGACATAATTACATTTCCATGCTCAAGGATGATTCTGATCTTGAGGTCTATGATCATGATGGAAAAGAAAATCTTCTTTGGAATTCCTTTAGAAATAGAATGGGCTCTTCTGATAAGCCTGAAATGCACTTCAATCTTAAAGACTTGGCTGGTGACTGCTTAAGCCAGGAGGAAAGGGATGCTTTGGAAAGGCCTTTCTCTGATGAGGAGATTGATGAAGTCATCACAAATCTGCCTAATGATAAGTCCCCTGGTTCTGATGGTTTTAATAATGAATTCATGAAGCTTTGCTGGCCTATTATCAAGGATGATGTGAAGCATCTACTTGTTGAGTTCTATGAAGGGAATGCCTCTTTGGAAAGCATTAATTCTTCTTTTATCACCCTCATTCCAAAAATTGCTGCTCCTTTGACTCCTGCTGATTTTAGGCCTATTTCTTTGCTAAATAGTGTCCTTAAGATTATCACCAAGATTCTGGCTAATAGACTGCAAAAAGTCATTCTTAAACTTGTTCACAAGAATCAATATGGTTTCCTCAAGCAAAGATCTATCCAAGACTGTTTAGGTTGGGCATTTGAATTTCTTGATCAATGCCACAAGTCAAAGGAGGAAATTTTAATTCTTAAGTTGGATTTTGAGAAGGCTTTTGACAGAATTGAGCATTCTGCAATCATCAATATCCTTAAAGCCAATGGTTTTGGAGTTAAATGGATTTCTTGGATTCAGATGATCTTTGGGTCTGCTTCTTCCTCTGTGCTTTTAAATGGTGTGCCTGGGAAAAAAAATTACTGTAGAAGGGGTGTTAGGCAAGGAGATCCTTTGTCTCCTTTATTGTTTGTTTTGGCTGCTGATCTCCTTCAAAGTATCCTCAATAAGGTAATGAACCTGGGTCATCTTTCTTTGCCCACTGAGAATGTATTCTGTCCTGACTTCCCTGTGGTTCAGTATGCAGATGACACTTTAGTAATTCTTAAGGCGGATTCTAAGCAACTCTTGTGTCTTAAGGCAATCCTACATACTTTTGCTCTCTCCACTGGTCTCAAAGTCAATTATTCCAAGTCCAGCATGATGCCAATTAATATGGATTCAGAGAGGCTTGGGCATTTTGCTAATACCCTTTCTTGCCTCACTGGTTCTTTGCCTTTTACCTATCTTGGTTTGCCCCTGAGTTTGAATAAACCTGCTGTGGAACACTTCTTGCCTATTGTTCAGAGAGTTGAAAGAAGGTTGTGTGGAATAGCTGACTTTCTGAATTATGGGGGGAAATTGCAGTTAGTTAAATCTGTGTTATCTTCCCTTCCCATATATTACATGAGTTGTTTTGATCTCCATGTCACTATCAAGGAGCAGTTGATTAAATATATGAGGCAATGCTTGTGGAGAAAGAAAACTTCTGATGTTCAAGCCAGAGGTACTGCTCTTGTAGCATGGAAGAAAGTTTGTAGACCCAAAAACCAGGGAGGATTGGGAGTTCTTGATCTTAACGTTCAAAATTCTGCTCTTCTTTTGAAGAATTTGGATAAGTTTTATAATCATAAGGATATTCCTTGGGTCCACTTGATATGGAATACTTACTATTGTAATGATAAACTACCTGGAAGAAGTCTTGAGGGATCCTTTTGGTGGAAAGCTCATCTAAAACTGATTGACATTTTTAAAGGAATTGCAAAGTGCTTGCTGGGAAATGGGAAATCCACACTATTCTGGACTGATATGTGGAATGATAGTTGCCTACAACATAAGCTTCCTCACCTCCTTTCATATGCAAAAAACCCTCACATCTCTGTCAGTGAGTTCCTGCATACTGCAAATACTCAGGACCTCTTTTATCTTCCTTTGTCCCAACAAGCTTATCAGGAATATCAAAGTCTTGAACAAATTATCAATTCTGGCAGGGAAGGGGAATCTGATTGTTGGACTTACATTTGGGGCAGTAATTTTTCGGTCAAAAAGGCTTACTTCTCTTTAGTCGGTTACCAACTGGTTCAGCCACATTTCTCTTGGATATGGAAATCTACTTGTCAACAAAAGCACAAATTCTTCTTCTGGCTCTTACTGCTTGATAGGCTCAACACAAGAAATCTTCTAAAAAGGAAATGTTTTTCTCTGGCATCTTATGACTGTGTCTTCCGGGGCTGCAATAGTGAAGAAACCAGTTTTCATTTGTTTTGGGAATGCCCATTTGCAAGAGCCTGCTGGGCAGAAATTTCACAGGTCAATACGGCTGATCAAAGCATCTTTGAAGTTTTAGCCAGTATTAAAAAAGACCTCAAGGTCCCTTTTGCAATGGAAATTCTGATACTTGGAACTTGGAGCATCTGGATTTGCAGAAATAATGAAATTTTCAACAATCAGCATGCATCGATTGAGACCTGGAAGGATATTGTAGCCCAGGAATTAAGATGGGTCCTTTATAGAATTAAGAAGAAGTATTATCAGGGCCTTAAGGTTTGGATTGAAACCAATTTGGATAGGAGATAGCTGATTAGAATGTTATCCCTCTTTTTTTGAGGTGGAATATGTTTGTAAATATTCTTTTGTAACTCTCTATAATATATAAAAATTGCAGTGGGGTTTTTTGCCCTACTGTTTTACCCTAAAAAAAAATGTTTAAAGTTTTTCTAAATTCCAAATTGATATTAAAAAAATATAAGTTAATTCATTTTTAATTGTAAATGGTTCATATTTTAAATGGTTACATTAATTATTTTTTAAAACAGAAAATGGTTTTGAATTATTTATTCAAATCCAAACACTTTTTATGTTTAAAGTTTTTCTAAATTCCAAATTAATATTCAAAAAATATAAGTTAATTCATTTTTAATTTTAAATGGTTACATTAATTATTTTTTAAAAATAGAAAATGGTTTTGGATTATTTATTCAAATCGAGACACTTTTTATGTTTAAAGTTTTTCTAAATTCCAAATTAATATTTAAAAAATATAAGTTATTTCATTATTAATTTTAAATGGTTACATTAATTATTTTTAAAAACAGAAAATGGTTTCGAATTAGTTATTCAAATTCAAACACTTTTTATGTTTAAAGTTTTTCTAAATTCCAAAGTAATTATCATTTAAAAAACATTACAAATTTAAACCCCAAAATAAAAAATAAGGCGGGAATAGAGAGAATATACCTGAAAAAATTTGAAAACAGGGGAATATGTCCCGGTTGGAGCCACCAACCGGGACTAAAGACCCCCTGCGGGCGCGCCCCTTCATCTGCTGAAAAATTGGAGTATACGTCCCGGTTGGTGGCTCCAACCGCGACTAAAGGTCCTTCCTTCATATACGCGTGCCTCTTCTTCTTCTTCCCCTTCTCCATTCTCTGCAACCACCCGACGCTCCGCACACAGCAGGGGAGACGCTGCCTCGTCCTTGCGCGCCTGCCGTCACCGTGAGCGCCGCCGCCTCCACCTCCGTCTCCGTCCATCGCCGCGCGCCGCCTCCGTACGTCTCCGGCCGCGCGTTGCCTCCGTACATCTCCGACCAGCGCCGCCGGCGCCTCCACCTCCGTCTCTGACCAGCGCCGCCACTGCCACCGCCACCAGCGCCGCCTACCGCGCCACCTCTCCCTCTCCTTCCCCGACCGCCACAGCGCCGCCCGCGCCCACCGCCGCCGCCGGTACCGTATGTGCCCGAGTAGAGGAGTTTTTTAGTTGATTTAGTAGGTTTGATTATTTTAGGTGTATTAGTTGTTAGATGATTTAGTTGTATTTAGTTTGATGAATTTTAGGTGTATGTGTAGAATATGATTTAGGTGTATATGATGTAGATGATTTAGTTTGATGAATTTTAGGTGTATGTACATGTAGATGATTATTTAGTTGTTAGATGATTTAGTTGTAAATAATGTTAGATGATTTAAGTAGTATATGTATATTATCATATTTTTTTATATATTATCATATTTTGTATTTGTATATGTATATGTATTTGTATATGTATATGTATATTATCATATTTTGTACATACTATTTTTCTAATAGGAAATGAATAAAGGTTTCAAGAAACCAGAAGGGAAATACTTTTTCCTTACAACTTCGAGTGAGTGTTATTGTCTTCTATACACTTTCTATTTCGCTTACTCGATGTTAAGTATATAATTGATTAGTTATGCATTCGCAGCTTCCACTATATTCTGTTAATCATTCAACTTGACAAAGGGCGTGTACTAGTCATGGACTCGAAACATAAACCCCTTGAGACGTGGAAAGACATGCAGATGCTTCTCCAGCGGTAATTCTAATCATTACGACACTATATCGGCAACGTTCGTAAATTTTATGATATCAAGTAATTAATAACTTCTTTTATTCGTTTTCTTCGCCGGGCAGCGCTTGGAAACGGTTCACCAACAAGGCTAGGGGTGTTTGGAAAGAGGACCTTACATTTCAACCACTAGATGCAAGCACCACTAGCTATATCCGCGCATCTCTTTGATTCTAGTTTTGATACAGTTATTATCATGCTTGATTATTATTTTGATTGAACTCTGTTCTCGTAAAGTGCCTGACGCAGGGACCAGATAACAATCTATGTGGATACTATGTTTGCGAGTTCATCCGGTAGACATGCGATGAGAAGGACAGAAATTTAGAGCAACTCCACGTACGTAAACAATTTCTATAGTTTTTAATTACAATCAAATTGTGTTTAGTTTCATTCATATAGACTGACTCCTTTTTTAAATCAGATCTAACGTCTACGGGACGGTCTTCTGCGAAAGGATCGCGTACGAGCAATTCAGGAGGAATTGGCGGGATTCTTGGATGCAGAAGTCCTAAACCCAAAAGGGGAATACTATTCGGCAGTGTATAGACAATAGGGATTGTAAAAATAGCAACTTTTGTATGTAGTGCATGAACTCGATCCGTGTATTGAATGTAATATTGTCATGATGATCTTATGTAATATAACGGTTCCTTCATTGATAAGTGCAAAACACTAAATAAACAATAAAACAAGCTAAATGAATTCTCTGCCGCGGCACAAAAAGTGGCGAAAATGCTGTCGCGGCAACAAAATGTGCCAAAATGAATTCTCTGCCACGGCAGAGAAATGGGCCAAATCTCTGCCGCGGCAGAAGGTTATTTGTCCCGGTTCGTGTTACGAACCGGGACTAATGCTCCACCCCTCTCGCCCTCTGTCGCTGCCACGTGTGCACCCATTTGTCCCGGTTGGTGGGGCAACCGGGACTAAAGGTTAGGGCTTTAGTCCCGATTGCCCCGTCCCGGTTGGGCAACCGGGACTAAAACCCCTTACCAACCGGGACACATGGCACGTTTTCTACCAGTGAGGGCTTGGAAAAATAAATTGCACAAAAATAGATATATTTATTGTTTTTTGAAGAGATACTCGTAGGACCCCCAAGATAAATTCTTCCAACAATGGAAACATTTCAAAGACACCCATAAAAACAAATCCACAAATCTATGTTAGAAAATAAGGCATTGCATGGATCTATTTAGAAAAAGAAAAGATACAAGATCAACTAGAAGCTCAAGAACACATCCACAATTTCATTTCATTTGCCAACAGCTGTCTAGAGAGATGCATGTGTTCTGTAGTAGGCACTACGGAGTAGAGGAGAGTCACATCCGAGCGCTCTGGCACCTAGAGTGGTTGGAAAAGTCAGATTTGGTTGCTCCTAATCTAGGAACTGCATATACTCCTTGCTCATGTGCCATGATCCATCGCCTCCCTCGCCAAGTCGATGTTCGCAAGCCTCTCTTCTCCAACTTTGTCCATGTATTATCCGGAAATGAATGACATAAGCAACGCTCAGTGGTGGGTATGAGAGCAGAACAAAAAACATGAGATACATGGTTACTGGTACTAGGGGATGCGAGGGATCTATATACAGTGAGCTGGCAGTTTAGTTTTGTCATGTTCAAACCAGTTTCCGACCTATTACAATCCCTATGGCCCATTAGATCAATAACTAGAGGAGTCAACGTCGTACGACAACAGTATAGGCACAAAGGTAGATTTTGGGCAAGATGCCGATGACTCTATCACCAAGGAAATTGAGCTCCATAAGTATACACCTCTCTTGAGTAATGAAAGACAATATGCTGTTGGTTGACTTGTTAGTTGTTAGGTTAATAGGAAACTAATTAAGGGGGCAATTAAGCCCATATCAATTAACATTAAGAGGGAGGCCCACGAACCAACGATCGGGACCTCCTCACGCTATCGTTACGCCCTGATCGGGGTATCAATACCAATTGATGGTTTTGTTCCCCTGCCACACTGCACCATATAAAGGGGGGAGCCCCGACAGTGATCGATTGACCAGTTCACGATCTACACAGCGAGCTCCCCACATCCCTTCACCCTACCGGTCTAGGGAGGCCAGGAGTGACAGGAAGATCATCACCGCCTCGCCTGCACCACGCAGGCGATCATGGCATCATCATCCTCTTCTATGACCAGTAATGATCATCTACCCCTCTCATGTTTGTTCATTAGGTGTTTTGGTTTGCTACCATGTTGATCCTTGTAGTAGGACTATTGTTTTTTATCTAACAATAGTATCAGAGCATAGATGCGTAGCACTAGAACCCTATTGAGATCCGTTTGATCTAAATTATGCAATATGGATCATATTTTAGACAAATATCATTCAGGTTCAGCCCCTGGTTATTTCCAATTGCTCCCTAAACAAGTAATATTGATGCTAATTAATCATTTTAAGTTAACCAGAGAAGAATAATGGTTCAATATTTGATCTACCGTAAGTCTTGTTGGAGCAATTTTCAATGGGAAAACCCCCTGTTTATGTATGAACCCTAACCCTAGAATTATTCCCCAATTTCGAATGAACTTTGACCTGCAATCATGCATTTGCAAACATGAGCACGAGATTGAGGACTCACCTTATGCCGCCGGGTCGTCGTCTATCCCTTCGGGGGGCCGCCGGAGCAGCCGCTGCTCCGACGAGGACGAGGATCCCGCGTCGTCGTTTTTCCCGACGGAGGAGCATGCAGATGGACGTGCTGAAAGGCACGGAATGGATGATGGACTGGCGTCGCCGTTGCGGCGCCGTTTTCCGTCGTCGCCTAATGCCCGTTGCTCCGCCGACGGAGCTCCACCGCGCAAGGAACACGACGTCGGCCGCCACGGTTGACGAAGGAGCGCGCGGGACATGGTCTAGCGCACGATGCTCCGCAAACCGCCGCCACCACGTCGGCATGGAGGAGGGGAGCGCCGAGCAAGGCCGTGCACCATCGCACCTTCACCGTTCGTGCTCCTCACTCACAGGAGCGGGTCGGGAGTGGAGTGGGGAGTGAGTGAGGGGCTAGGGTTTGACCCAGGACCCCCTCACGTTGATCCATTGTGGATCCGTCAGATTTAATCTGACGGCCAAGAGCAACGTGGGTCCATGTCGCGCCAAGAGTGATTAATGGGCCGAATGCGACTCTAGGCTGCGGCCTAGGAAGAGAAAAAGATGGGCAATTAATTTTTTCTATTTAACGTTTTCTGTAAATTTCAGTGCATTTTTTCATTATGTTTATATTTTATGTTTTGCACTATTTTATGCAGAATATAGTTGCCTAAAATATGATTATAAAATATGTTCTCATTCTGGACGAAAATGAACCAACGAGATTTTTTGTTTGGAATATTTAATATGTTGTACAATCATTTTAAGCATCAAATAATGTTGAAATTTCTTATGTGTTTATTTTTATGCTTATTTTGATAATATCATGACTGCAAAATTTTAATTATGGCCAACGTTGAGTTAATATTTTGCAAGTGTGACACCCCCGGGATTAAGGCTAGACAAATCTCAGACCTTCGTCTGAACATAAGCCTAACCTAATCTCGAAATCGTACAGAGAAAGAATCGGTAACACAACAGTGACCCTACGACATCAAAATTTATTACAGCAAGCTCATAACTGAGCAAAGAACGAAAATATTACAAGCATAGGTCACTGACCACAAAAATCAAACAACAGAAGGCAAATTATGCTATTAAGTATAGCAAACTTAACAAATGACCTAAGAGGCCTGAAGCATAACGATGACGTCTCAGTCCATAGATTCCAGGCTGCCGGTCGGGAACCCCAAGCTACTCGTCGATGTCGATGCCATGAAGAACTCATCTTCTATGGTAACACTTACTTTGCTGTAAAAGTATCAACGAAGCAAGGATGAGTACAGGGTGTACTCCGCAAGACTTATGGCTGGTGGAGTTGTTTTGCATAAAGCCACTTTTTTTATAAAACAAGAAGGAGAAGAAGCTCGTCTAGTCAGAGTATTTTAAAAGGGGATAAGAGAGTGGTATATCCAACTTTGATCATCTTTTGATATCCAACAAATCATCATCAGTTGAACCTATCTAGGATCACCTCCTCGTACCCATGAGGAAGCATCCTTAAGCACACATTACTTAACTTGCCAACTTTTACGATTAGGTTCAAGTTCTCTATGATCATCACGTCCGTTCTCAAGTCGTCCATAACCGCGGACACGGCTTTTCGAAAAGATTAATAACCCTGCAGGGGTGTACAACTTTACCCACACGTACCAACCTTCTCTTAATGCCAGTACATTAGCCCTCTTTCTTGAAAGGCCGACAGAGGGTGGTTAGACACGACCTTTACCTTGCTTTCTCCGAGACCATGAGTCACGCACTGAAGGGAATATGTCCTGAGAGGCAATAATAAAGAGTTTATTATGTGTATTACAAGTATATGATAGATGTTTATTTTGCATGCTATAATTGTATTAATATGGAAACGTTAATACATGTGTGTTTAATAACCAAACAGAAAATTCCTAGTTATGCCTCTCTCATAAACTAGCTCGTTGATTAACAAGATGATCAAGGTTTCCTGATCATAGACATTGGATGTTGTTAATAACGAGGTCACAACATTAGTGTAATGGTGTGATGAACATTCATCTGAAGTATATCATTACGATCAAAGTCATTGAGTTTATATTGCTATAACAACTTACGAAGTGATCCTAATCCTTAGACCATGAGATCATGTCAATCACTACATCGGAAGAGTAACTGGGTGATTATAAAGATGGATCGAGAGTGGAATTTTTTCATCCCAATGTCGGATAGATATGCTCTGGGCCCTCTCAGTGATATCACATTGGTTAGCTTGCAAGCAAGTGATTTAATCACTAGAATGTTATATCACAGGAAAGAGAAAAGAGTGCATGTCAGTAACGAGATCAAACTAGGTATGGAGATACCGATGATCAAATCTCGGACATGTAATATATCGCAAAACAAAAGGATTAATATACTAGCGTAAAAGGTTCCGACAATCACAAGAAAGTCATTGTTGAATGTGTGGAGTCAGTATGGGTCTCCAGATCCCGCTTCTGATTATTGATCGGAGAAGGGTCTCGATCATGTCCGCATTTTTCGTGAACCATAGGGTGGTACACTTAAGAAACACCGACATCCATTTGCAGCAAAAGTTTCATGCCGGAAAGAATAACAAGAGCAGGAATTTATTTCACTAGATACCGAAACAGGTTTTCGGGTGAAATTGCACAAAGTGTTTTTGCATGTGAAATGAAATACTAGCAAGGGGTTATATGTGAATGTTTTTCATTAAAGTAATTGACAAAATTGTGAATAAATAAAAAGGAGTTTTATTTAATGAGAGTTTGCATTAAATTTGGTGGAAATTTAATTGGAATTTGAGGATATCTCTCCCCTCCTCACTTCTCACTCACACCTCCTCGTGAAGGATATCTCTCCTCCTCTAGTATTTATCCCCCATGGTCTCGGACTAGCGAGATACATGTTCCCGGTGGCTATTTGGCAAGAAAGAGTTGTGCTTCCGCTGCATCGCTGGAGGGAGGAGGCGGAGGTTGCTCGGTGCCTCGAACGTGTGTGCGATCACGGATGCACTGCTAAGTTGCGGTGCTAAGGACTTCCTCTCGATCTTGATATCGGCAAGAGATCGTCTACATCAACCACGATTTTGACTCATTAAGCTTTGTCGGTCTTCAAGGGTATGTTCTCTACGGATATACATCCGCCCGTTGTTTGTATCTAGTAGATAGATCTTGGTACATAGTTGTTCCCATCGTAGGAAATCTTTTGTTTTCTATGTTTCGAACCCTACAGTGGTATCAGAGCCGGATCTATGTGTAGATGCTTTACACGGGTAGTACACATATGAGTATGTGGGCGATGATGGTCATGTTATTGCTTCTTGGTTGTACTTTGGATATTTGTGGCATAGTGGGATGAAGCGGCCCGGACAAACTTTAAATGTCCTTGCACATGAGACCTCTTCCACGCTTGAGATGCAACTAGTTTGCATAAGTGGCTAGCGGGTGTCTATCTCTCCTACTATAGTCAATATCTAATTTGCAACGAGTTGTCAACAATTTGATTATCCTCGTTGTGGTTCATGTTCGTAGGTAAGAACGGTTCTATCTTCGAAATCCCTAAGCCACGTAAAACTTTCAATGGATAAATTAGAGGCGTCTAGTTTAGATTGTTGCTGGGCTAGTGTTATGATATGGTGATATTTTAAGTAGAAGTATGAGATGGTACTCTTACAACACACATAACGTGTAAGTTCCATAGACCTTGGCCTTACACATAGAGGTATGATAGTGATCATACCACAGTGCACATGATGGAGATCATATGCGGGAAACATATAATTTCACTTATAAACATGTGATGTTTGATTGCATCTTATATTGCTTGTTTGGCATTTTATTAGCATAATAAGATGATCCCTCATTTAAATATCAAGATAATAATGTGTTCTTCCTTAAGTATGCACCGATTATGTTTCGTCGCTCCAAGACATCACGTGATGATCGGGTGTTCTTGGATCCAATACCATATTTCGGGTGTAAGACAGTTACACACGCGAATACTAAGGTTCTTACTTGGCGAGCCTAGCATATACATACATGGCCTCGGAACACGGACCGAAAGGTTAAGGATGAGTCATATGGTAGATATGATGCCCATTTGATGCTCACCTTTGAAGCTACACCGACTCACGTGATGATCGGACTTGGTGTAGTGGATTTGGTTCATGTAATCACCAAAAAGGCACGAGGGATGTCGTTTTTGAGTGGGAGTTCATTCGTAATGTGGATTAGTTGAACTCAATCTATCATAAACTTAGTCTAAACTTTACAAATTCTGTTGTAGATGGCACCACCTGCTTTTAATTTCAATGTGTACATGGAGAAATAGAAACTTGCAACGAACGGTAGCAACTTTACCGAATGGGCCATGAATTTGAGGATTCTCTTCTCTGCTGCACAAAAGCAATATGTGCTAGAAGCGCCGCTAGGCCCCCCACCGTTCGATGATGCCCCCGACGAGGAGAAGAATGTCTATCAAACTCGTCAGGAGGACCACAAGTTAGTTAATTGTGGCATATTGGATGGGCTAGAGCCAGAACTTCGAAAGTGTTTCGAAAACGGCAATGCATTTGATACAATGGGTGAGTTGGAAATTATTTTCGACACACATGCTGTTGTAGAGAGCTACAATTCTTCAGAAAATTTCTTTAGCTGCATGATGGAAGAGCACAACTCCGTTAGTGAGCATGTACTCAAGATGTCGGGTTACACCGATAAGCTTGTGTCCTTGGGAATAACGATTCCCATTGACTTAGGCATCCATCGTGTTCTGCAGTCTCTGCCACCTAGCTATAATATGCAAGGCATGAAGAAGTCTCTCCCAAGCTTGTGTCAATGCTTAAAACTGCAGAAGTGGAGATCAAGAAAGAACATCAAGTGTTGATGATCAATAAGAACACTGGTTTCAAGAAAGACAAGAAGGGAAAACAGAAGGGAAGTAAGGGCGGCAATCCGGTTGCCATGCCTGAAAAGAAACCCCGAGTTGGACCTAAGTCTGATACAGAGTGTTATTATTGTAAGGGGACTGGCCACTAGAAGCGCAACTACCCCAAGTATTTGGCAGAGAAA
The DNA here is from genome assembly GCA_916181665.1 of Avena sativa. Classification (NCBI taxonomy): domain Eukaryota; kingdom Viridiplantae; phylum Streptophyta; class Magnoliopsida; order Poales; family Poaceae; genus Avena; species Avena sativa. The sequence continues at coordinate 341,710,302 of OV702279.1, forward strand.
GGCCGGCAAGGCAAACAAAGATATATATGATATACATGTTATTGATGTGTACTTGACTATTACTCGCAGTAGCACCTGGGTATCTGATACCGGTTCAGTTGCTAATATTTGTAACTCGTCAGGGGCTACGGAACAAGCGACCACTAGAAACGGGTGAGGTCAAGATGCGTGTCGGTAATGGATCAAGTGTTGATGTGATCGCCGTCAGAACGCTACCTCTCCATAGGGATTGGAGGAAGAGGTTATCTCAGATCTACATAGGGATGCTATGTATGTTCATCATAGAGTAATAAAAAAAGCCTAATAATAGCATTTGTTCTACTTTACATCAGGGCCTCAGCATGTGTGCATCATTGGAAAGAGGGATCTTGGCATCATATTTTTCATAGTGCAAATAATCAAGATTTGATGAATAGCACTTGAACAAAAGGAGAGAACTATACAACAACAAATTGTTCATTTAGAGTCTATATAGTTAATCCAATTGTCCAAATCATTTTCACAAGACCATTATTGTTATTGTCATGCAATACAGGAAGCACATACATAAGCTAACATGTGTTCACAACCTCAATCTTTACATCACTGGCCAGGGACAGATCTAACCATCAGTAACACCCATAGTAGCAGATCATACAAGCAAGATCTATCATTGTGCATACTCCCAATAGAGGCACCACCATGGCAACCATCATAGAAACAGCTCAGAGAATCAATCTCATCATGTACTAAGTAAAGTAAACCATTTTTCAAGGGTAAAACCACTAGAAGTTATTCCAAGTAAAGCCTACTGCCATGTGGGAAGCACACATATGTCAAACTATTTTACTAAGCAGAACTGGTCCATATCAATATGGATCTTTCCTACAGATGTTTATACACACACATAGTAATTACTCATATATCAAGTCAATTTAATTGGTGAGTGTGTATCATCATTTGATCTTAAAAAGAATCATAGCAATTAATCTAGCTAGTCATCTGCAGCACACAAGCTAGCTAGACAAGATGGTATATGTGCATCTTCCATGGAAGTACCACATAGCTTGCCATAATATCTAGCTAGTGACACATGAGTTACTAAGCTAGACTTAATCAACCATGTTCTTCTTTTAAACCATCAGCACACAATATAAAATTTATACCCTTAACTCACTTGTTCATTATGTATGCACAAATAGGTAAAATTCCACAAGATTCTCATTGAACCAAAGGTTCAGATAAATCATTTGCACTCATAAATGTCATATGAATTCATTTGAATCCAAAAGTTATTGTACTTCTTGCAACCCCACTTATCTAAAAATCACTCCATCAAATCATTTTCCTAAGGAAAAGTACCTAGGAATCATTTAGTAAGATTAATGAACTATCAAATGGACAGTATCATTTAGTGGCAACACCGTATCAAGATAACTTAAATTACTTTCACAATTAGCTTCAGTATAAAGAATCCTCTAGCAATCTTACATTGCTAGTACCACAGGAAGTCAATATCCAAAATTCAGAGAACTGAATTTGTATCCACATTACTTGCAGTATAACAAAATCAAATAATAGCACCATGGATCGTAGCCCTCAGCACTAAGGCTGGTCACATGGAATCAAAACTCACCGAGGGTGCCGAGCACCTGGAGCGTTGGCTTGATGAAGACATGGAATAGGTCCTGATCAACACCACCGTAGAATCAGAGGAAGCCCCGATGCCTGGGTTTCGCTGACAGCGCCGTCCCGCATGCATCAGGAGAAGGAGATGCCAGGGTTGCCCATGCGCACCTTTCCGCTGGCGTCGAGCTGAGTCCAGGCCGACAAAGAGCACCACAGGACCACCGGCACACGGCGACCCCAACACCGAACCCTAGCACCAGGAGATGAGAGGGGGCGAGCTCGGTAAGGCCTCAGGGCCAAATCGAATCGGAGGACCCGATTGCCCAGACGGCGACAGAGCTTCAATGGCCGGCAGTGGCAGCCGCAATGGCTGGCGTTCGCCAGAATCGAGCCAGAGAGGGAGGCAACATCTACATCGCCTGGGAGAGGACGAGCAGCGAACAAGAAGATAGGGTTGGGGTCAGGGTCAACCGACCCGAAGAACCAGGACAAGTGGCCTAGCCCAACCCAGTGGGCTGGGCTGCCTAATGGGCCCATATTTATGAAGTAAAACAGATCTTACAAATAAATAAAATGGAAATTTACCAAAATATCATCTAAACATTTTGAGCTCTAGAAAATTATAGAAAAATCCTAACAATATATAAATAATATATTTAAATCATCATAAAAATAAGATCTACTTAATAAGAATATAATTTTAATTATTTTAAATAATTATAAAGTAAATAATTATTAACACCATTTAATCCTAAATGAAATTTTATAAAATAACAAAACCCCTAAAAATAAATAAAAAATCATTTTTGTATATCAAAATAACTCTACTATTTTATAAGAACGCTAATTTAGAGTTTTACAAATAAAACATAAAGTAAATATTTAAATACACTTAATTCTTTGATAAATTTTATAAAAATAAAGATAATACTTAAAAATAAATAAAATTCATTTTTAAGGTCTTGAATAAATATATTATAGTAGAAAAATATTAAATATATTATTAGAAAAGTCTTTAATATTTTAAATAATAAATCCTTATATATTACTTATTTTATGATGATTTAAATATATTACTAGAAAAGTCTTTAATATATTATTAGAAAAGTCTTTAAAAACAATTCTTAAGTAAGAATAATCACAATTGTTATAAAACCTTGAGTAATTAAAGTCTAACTACTAAATCCCAAATTCACAACTTAAATTAAGTATAACTTTTAACTTTAAGGTATTCTTTTAAAAATCTTATTGAGTATTACTCATATATATATATAATATGATGAAGAATCATTATATCTTAACCATTATTAACATGACTTTAAATTCTAACAAATTACTAAGATCATCTAATTATGCTCCCATTAAACAAATACAAATTATTTTCTTAATAACTAAAACAAATTTAATCTAAATCATTCACTTAAAATATAAGTGAATAATTCCACACCTTAGTTATACCTATCATAAATCTAAAACTTGGGAATAATTAAAATATATTACATCTTAAGTTTACTTAACCTTTTAAAGTTAACTTTAGTCTCAAACCTTATAAACATCAGGTCTAATAAATAACTTATGTTTTTTATAGTTAACTTTGGTCTATTTAGCTTAAGACATAAAGCATATCAAGTCCAAACTAATAAATCAAACACCAAAAGACATTAATCATGTTCTATTAACAATGATGATTGTTTAAACCTTAGAAAGGAAATCTTTTCTTCAAATGTTATTCTTTTTGCCACTTCAAAGAATAATCTCATAATAAATTCTTCAACTCTTAACAACTAAAACCAAGGACTCTTACCTTAGTCACCAAATAACAATTAAACATAATCACATTACTTTATACTTTACCTGTGTATTAAGAATTATTATCACTTAGGTTCCTTATAAAGATCATTACTTATAAAGTAAAATTTGAAGATAAACCAACTCTTAAAAGAATCACTTGAATTCACTTTACTCAAAGTATTGGGGATTCAATTTGAGAGTTTTACAAAATGCATATCATTAATTATGCATAACTGCATCTTGCTTCTTTAAACATTAGTCCTTACCGGACAAATGATGATGATTTCAGATATTGGATCTTATGTCGTCTCGAAGACCGTGAGTGCATAATCTTGCAATCACAAAAGGCAAGTTCACACTTGCTCATGTCCTTTGATTATTTTCTGTAAATTATTTTACAAATCCAGTGTTGTCATCACCTGCATTTGAAAAAGGTCAGAAAACACTATTTTCATAATAATGTGAATATAGGTTATTTACCATGAGGTAATAACCTACTATAAGAGTTCTGGTGGTAAAGGAACATATTATCTAGGACTTAACAACCAATGTCGCCAGTGATTCTTGCGCCGTATATTACGCGTTGACTATGAGATTTGGAATGAGACGAAGAAGTCAGCTGTATATTTTCCCTCTCGCATGGAGCTGGATGTGCGGGTCGTGGCTGTTATCACTCGTAGCATGCATATTGTATGGTAATTCGTAGAGGATATGCAGCATATGGGTGGGAGCCCTCAACGTCCCACAATAGTTTCGGCATCTGAACGGTCTATACAAACCATTGCCGTAATTCAAAATATGGGAATGGTGTACACCAAGGAGACATGCGGGGTCGCGGAGAAGGCAATGATTGGCTTGGATCTTAGGTTGGGCGTCAAACCAAGGAAGTTTTAATGGGGATATACTCCCGGCCGTGCAACAAAACCTAAGGTCTCTCATGGGTGAAGTGACGCACCTCTACAGAGTGTAAGAACTGTAACTTGTTACTCCCTGTTCCGGGAAGGAGCTGCGAAAGCGGCGGGAACGAAACTCCATGAAATTTCTAGTAAACCCGTGAAGGCTGACGGACATAGCTTTTCAGAATAAAAGCAACCTTTGAGAAAATGTTTATAAAAACTTGCATGGCCTACGACCTATGGTCTGTGGCTGTAGATATAGTGCATCAAACACTCCTTTTCTAGTGAACTTGCTGAGTATGCTCGTACTCAAAGTATCTTCTTAACCCTTGCTAGGTTCTAAATCTAGTACAGAAAATATCTACATCAAGTCATGCTCTAGAAATCATCATCAAAAGCTAAAGCTCTTCAATGAAGTCAAGAAAGTCCACACATACATCAACTCAAGGGAAGACGAAGTTGCTGATTAGATAAGAATAAAATCTTTAGCCATAGAACCTACTTCTATAGAGTATTGCAATAGCAACAATGCAAGCCTCAATAGTTTAGATACTAGTCTATTATTATATTAGATTTGAGTTGATTATTTATAATTCTTCTTTGTAAGAAGATTCTTTCTCTCTCTTTAACCTAGAATGTTCTCTGGATCTTGTGTAAAGAGTTGAGTTGTAACCTATATTCATGTCTTGGACCTGCTATGTTTCTGTTGTACCACTCTGAGGGATGTAATACTAGTGAACAGTGTTTCATTGGTGTTATGTCAAGGAATATAGTGTACTACATCATGCAGTGGTATGTTGGGTCACCGCAATTCACAAAACCAGAATCTAGCACAATCGGGGATCTTAGGTTCAAGTCTGAGGGTTAAAACACAGAGAAAGGAGTAACTACCTTGAGTGACACAACATACACTGCAAGTTAGAAATCATGAGGTAGCTTCCAAGAGAAGAAACGGTTTCTGAAGTACCCTAACAAATAGAAAGGAGGCATACGAGGCGAAAGGAGACCTCGAAGCCTAGAACAGAAAACTATGGGACCATAAACATGATGTTGTGGACCCGTAGAATAGAGAGATCATGATGGAAAGAAATCTCTCGAGTGATACGAAACAAAGGGAACAAGGAGCACACACACCAGACTCTAAAGAACTTAACACTAGGTCAACTGGTTGATAAGCGACATGCTTGGAAAGGCACCTAATCTTTGAAGAAAGAGACGAGATAGCAAAACTTTTCAAAATCAACACAAGGTAAGATGACCCAGAGTTAGAGCGAAACTAGATAAGGAGAAAAAGAAGCATACTAGAGTTTTCACACATAATTTTCATCTTTGAAAATAGTTTTCACAAGCACTAGACTCAACGTCGACCAATATAAAGGGTATCCTACAGTCGGTACTGCTCTAATACCAAAACCCGTGACACCCCCGGGATTAAGGCTAGACAAATCCCAGACCTCCATCTGAACATAAGCCTAACCTAATCTCGAAAGCATACAGAGAAAGAATCGGTAACACAATAGTGACCCTACGACATCAAAATTTATTACAGCAAGCTCATAACTGAGCAAAGAACCAAAATATTACGAGCATACGTCACTAACCACAAGCATAAAAAATGGAAGGAAAATTATGCTATTAAGTATAGCAAACTTAACAAATGTCCTATGAGGCCTGAAGCATAATGATGACGTCCCAGCCCAAAGATTCCAGGCTGCCGGCTGGGAACCCCAAGCTACTCGTCGATGTCGATGTTGTGAAGAACTCATCTTCTATGGTAACACTTACTTTACTGCAAAAGTATCAACGAAGTAAGGGTGAGTACAGGGTGTACTTTGCAAGACTTATGGTTGGTGGAGTTGTTTTGCATAAATCCACTTTTATTTATAAAACAAGAGGGAGAAAAAGCTCGTCTAGTCAGAGTATTTTTAAAAGGGGATAAGCGAGTGGTATCTCCAACTTTGATCATCTTTTGATATCCACTGAATCATCATCAGCTGAAACTATCTAGGATCACCCCCTTGTACCCATGAGGAAGCATCCTTAAGCACACATTACTTAACTTGCCAACTTTTATGATTAGGTTCAAGTTCTCTATGATCATCACGTCCGTTCCCAAGTCGTCCATAACCACAGACAGGGATTTTCGAAAATATTAATAACCCTGCAGGGGTGTACAACTTTACCCACACGTACCAACCTTCTCTTAATGCCAGTACATTAGCCCTCTTCCTTGGAAGGCCGACAGAGGGTGGTTAGACACGACCTTTACCTTGCTTTCGCCGAGACCATGAGTCACGCACTAGGGAGATGCCGCCATAATGGGTTGAGTCTCTAAGTCGGTCCCTAGAGATGTGTGCGGGGTTCAAGATTACAGATGACGTGCATCTCTTGTTCCTGGCCATGCTTACCTACCTGTTATGAATGCACCTCCTTCACCTCCATTCAAGAACAACCAAGATGCGTATGTCGAATGGAAGGCCCGAACTATGTGACTCATGGAATCTACTAGGCAAGTTAGTTGGTCGAGGGGGTTTCCAGGCCCCCGTGTGGCTGTACGCTCGTCTTGGTTCAAGAGGCAAGAACTCATGTCCTAGTAGTGGCAAGTATGGGACTACAAAAACCACAACCCACCGTGGCCTCCCATACCAGCCTTAGCATGTTTAACATTCATCTCTGATCATACCACGTCATCCTATCGTACTAGGTTCATTCGTATCTCTGATTCATCAACCGGATGGACCAGCAAAACATCTAAGCATGGCTAAGCACAGCAGATGTAACAGCTCTAGCAACACTTCATAAGCCAAACCCTAGTTATGCTGGGAGCAGTGGATCAGGGAGTATAGGCTACAAAGTGAACATGTAGCAGATAGGATTACTATATCTATCAGGAAAATACTTTGGAATCATATGCACATGGCAAGAACGTAAATACTTTGAAAGCATAGGATTCATATGTATGTGCGGGGCTTCGCTTGCCATGTATGTGTGGATTCATACATGGCAAGAGCTTCGGACATCTGGTGCTTGACTTGACTACAATTGGTCAAGTATTGGTCTTCGACCTTCGACGGTGTTGATCTATCTCGATTCCGATATCGTATTCTACCAGAGAAGAACCAAACACCGGAAAGAAAGGGAAACAATCAACACATGGCATCGATGCAATGCTCAAGCAAGTATGATGGTATGACAAGTTAAGTTGCATTGAAATAAACCCCTAAGGCATGCTTGAAAATTTAATCGGGGTCCTGAGTGTACAAAACCCTAATTCGGGAAAACCTTGGAGGCATATGAGAGGGGTTATATGGTTGTTCTAATTATACTTGTAATAGAAGTTTCTTATCAATGCATTATTATGATTCTATTGGATAGATCTTATTTTTCTGAACATTTTGATATATTATTTGTATTTTTCTGATTTAAAATGAATTAGTTATCAATTTTACAAGTTTGTAATAATTTCTGAAATTGTTTAAAACCTTTTATTACAACATGCTGACGTCATCTAGGGTTGGGGAGCATTTGTCAATGGGGCAGTGCATACCCATAGTGGCTGACAGAGGGGCCCAGGGCCACCTCAGTTGCCACGCGGGCGGAAAAGGACCCACCCAGGTTTGACCAGAGCTGACCCGCGCGCATTGGCGTCATGGTGACATCAGCCTGACGTCACCCGACGGTGATCCTCACATACGGCGGCAGGGACGGTGCTAGGGGGCGAATCAGCAAGCATGAGTGGGCGCGTTCGATACGGCTCGTCGAGGCGAACCAAAAAGTGGTGGCTTCGCCCCTATTTGGTCGCCGGAGCGAGGAGGGCGACGGTAACTGGCGGCGGTATGCGGCGGTGCGCGACGCGAGCATGACAGAGAAGAGGAGGGGAGTCGCAGGGTGGTGCATGAGCACCGCATGCTCACCCTGAGCGTGGTGATGACGGTGTCGAGGCTGGAGAAGCTCCAGAACGACGGCAATTGAAGACGATGGCGACGTCCGGACCTCGGGGAGATGAGATCGTCGGGGCCAGCTGGGGATGTGTGGGCTCGATTTGTCTGGTAAGGATACATAGGGGTTCACGGCGGAGCTCCTGGGATACTCGGCCAGGCTTGGGAAGGCGGAGAGCAACGGCGCGGGTTGGGGTCCGGCGAGCTAGGGTTCGGCCAGAGAGAGGAACACGCGAGAGAGGGCACGAGGGAGAGTGAGAGGATAGGGATGAGACGGAGTCATGCGGGGATGGTCCTTATCATTCTACGAAGCGGCGGCGAGGATATCCACGCGGGGTGGGCGGCAACGTGCCGACAGTGAGCTGCTTTGGAAGATCGAGAGGTCGACCATGACTCTAGGGAGACAACAAACCGGTAAGTGGGCCTGGGGCCATGCGTGGGCTTCGGCTGGGTTGCGGGCGGCTGCTACACGCTGCGCACTGAGCGATAGAGAAAGGAGAGGAAGATGGGTTGGGCCGGCCTAGGATGGTTGTGGATGCTGTTTTTTATTTGCAACTCTTTTCTTTTTCTATTTTCCCTTTTACAATTTGTATTTCCATATTCAAATATGTTTTAAATATTCCGAAAATGCTAGAGGGGTCTTGTGAAATATATAAAGTACTCAAGAGCCCTTATATTCAATTTGGCTCCATTATTTTTGTCATTTCAAAATTCAAAACTATTTTGGATTGCTTTCAAAGAGAGAGGGAAAAGCTAGGGTTTAGGGTTTTCGAGAACCTTTTTATTGCATGCATTTTAAAAAGATGTTCATGAATGCACAATCAATTCCTAATTACCATTAAATAAAACTAGGGTTGTTACAACAAGTCACTCCTTAATGTTGTTTTAATTTTATGTCATTTCTGCCCAACGGTGTTTTGACATAGAATTGAAATTTTTGATATTTATTCCATGATTTATTTTGTATTCATGCACTTTACTACTGAATGTCTATATAAATTCCAGCTTCCGCTGCGATACGCTATGATTCTGTCAAGCAATTGACAGGAAGTAACTTTCCTAAGTGGAAGAAGTTGACTGAGCTAAGTTTAGCTTTCAACAAGTTTGATTATGCCTTAAGGGAGGATAAGCCCACGACACCCGCTGCTAATGTTGATAGGTATAATGAACTAAAGAAAACTTATGACTCCAAGATGGAGAATTGGGAAAGATCAAATCATGTGGCTATGCTGCTGATGAAGTTGTCCATTTCTCCTAAGATTGTTGGTGTTGTCCCGAAGAAAGATAATCCTAAGGAGTTTATGGAGGCCTTATAAGAGCAATTCCAAGGCTCCGAAAAGGTCTATGCTCATGAGATTTTTTAGAAGCTACTTGGGAAGTACAAATGTAATGGAGAGGTTAGAGGGCATATAATGAGAATGATATCTGCCTCAAATAAATTGAAGGTTTTCAAGTGTGAGCTCAGTGATAACCTTCTTGTGATAATGATTTTGGAGGCTCTCCCTGAAGAATTTGATCGGTTTAAGATCAACTAAAATTCAATGAAGGAGAAGTGGATACTGAGCGAGATTTGTCCTCGCATTGTCCAAGAGGAAGAAAAGTTTATGAGGAAAAACAAGGACATGGATTTTCATGTTGGCTCTCACAAGAGAAAGCGTGAGGGGTATATTTTCGTTCAGCCTCAAAATAAGCCTTATAGGAAAGAAATGTGATACGTTGGAAACGTATCTATAATTTTTGATGCTCCATGATTGTTTAGTATCTACTTTGCTTTACTTGTCTACACTTTGAGGTGCTTTTTACATGTTTTATGGTACTAACCTACTAACAAGTTGCAACAGTGCCAGATGCCTCTTTTCTGCTGTTTTTGGTTTCAGAAAAGTTAGTAAAGAAATATTCTCGGAATTGGACGGGACAAACGTCAAAGTCAATTACTTTCCCTGGGGAACAATATGTCTAGAGGGGAGCCGGAGGGGCCAGCCAGGGGGGCCAGACCCACCCCAGGCGCGGGTGGGCCCTGCCCTATACCTGGCTAGGGTTTGGGGCCCCTGGCCGCCGCCTCGGCCTTCCCCTTCGCCTATAAGAAGCCCCCAATGCAGAAACCCTGAGCACCTGATCAAATCTCCACGAAACCGTCTGTAGCCGTCGTCACCGTCGTCCCTAGATCGGGGGGATCTGAAGTTCTTCCCGGCACCCTGCCAGAGGGGAGATCATCCCGGAGGCCTTCTCTCCGGTATGATGCGTGAGTAGTTCCACCTTGGACTATGGGTCCATGTAGTAGCTAGATGGTTGTATCTCCTCCTTTGTGCTTTCATGTATAGATCTTGTGAGCTCTATTCATGATCAAGATCAAATCTATTTGTAATCATGCATGTTGTGTTTGCGAGGATCCGATGGATATTGAGATTATTATGTTGGTTTGATTAATGGTTTTGTCTTTATGATTCTATCATGTCCGTGTTGTTTGTGATCTTGCATGCTCTTCGTTGTTAGTAGCTATCTTGACCAAGTAGTTCCTAGTGACTCCAAGAGGGGGTATTTATGCTCGATAGTGGGTTCATGCCTCTAGTTTCCAAGGGAAGTGACAGAAATCTCTTCGGTTGTAGATGTGTTGTTGCCACTAGGGAGAAAATAACGGTCTCTTGTTCATGGAACATGTGGACTGTTTACCTTACACACTTTGCTTAAAGCAGTTGTCTGTTGCTTGCAACTTAATACTAGAGGGGGTTCGGATGATAACCTGAAGGTGGACTTCTAGTCATAGATGCAGTTGGATGGCGGTCTATGTATCTTGTTGTATTGTCCAATCGAATCTCATAGGATTTTTCTGACTAGTAATTGCATTGTGATGCCTTGCTCAGTTCCTGTCAATTGCCTTGCTGTAATTTGTTTACCCTTCATGCCATGTTGTTTATCTAAGGAGAGCACCTCTAGTGAATTATGGACCCCGGTCCAATTTTTACCATTGATACATCTTCCACTGTTACTTGTTTACTTGCTGCAAACCATTACCTTCCACACCATACGTTAATCCTTTGTTACAACAAACCGGTGAGCTTGACAACCTCGCTGATTCATTGGGGCAAAGTCTTGAGTTTGTGTTGTGCAGATCTCCGCGTTGCTTGCAACACCTGTGTGACGTTTCCTTCCTCCTTATGGTTGAATAACCTCGGTCTCTACTAAGGGAAGACTTGCTGCTTGCTGCTTCACACCTTTCTCTTGGGGTTTCCAACGAAGTGCTCCACGTCAGCACCATCAAAATGCCACAGTCTAAAGGAAAGGAAAAGGAACATGGATAGTCTTCAGGTGGCGCGTCTAATGAAAACATGTTTTTCCACTACAAGGAAGAAGGTCACAAAAGGATGGATTGTCCAAAAAATCTTAAATGTATGATGAAGAAAGGTACGGATGAAATCACTTTTGTTGATGAATTATTTTATGCTGTTTTCTCTTGTACTTCTTGGTGGATTGACTCAGGAGCACCTGCTCATGTTGCTAACTCCATGCAGGGATTCCATGGAACCCAAACCACAACAAAGGGGGCAAGAAGGCTTAAGGTAGCGAACGGAGTTGAAGTCGACGTTGAAGCAATAGGGTCACTCACCTTGGAGCTCCACACCGGCTTTCATCTGCATTTAAATAATGTTCTTTATGTACCTACTTTAAGTAGGAATTTGATTTTGGTATCTTGCCTAGACGATGACATGTACGAGTGCTTGTTTGGGGACAAACAATTTGTTTTGAAATATTGTAATAAGGATGTTGGCCTCGCTGTCATACGAGGCAAACTTTATATGTTATCTCTTAATGATTATGTTTTGCATGTGAGTAATGTTTCTAATGATGAAAAGAAATGGAAGGGTACTAGCAATTCTTCGAAATTGTGGCACCGTCGTTTGGGACACATTTCGAGGGGGGGATGGAAAGACTTATTAAAAATGACGTACACCTTCCAGTAGATTTCTCGGATGCAGACAACTGCGTTGACTGTATTAAAGGAAAATACGCAAAAACGATTAAGAAAGGAGTCGTAAGAGCTAAAGGGGTTTTAGAACTTATTCATACTAACATATGCGGACCACTTAATGTTAAGTCTATAGATGGTTTTGATTTATTCATCACCTTCACTGACGACTTTTCCTGTTATGGGTATATTTCCTTTACACGATCAATCGGAAGCTTTGGGAAAATTCAAAGTGTTCAAAGCCAAAGTTGAGAACCAACTAAACACAAAAACTAAAGTTGTATGATATGATCGTGGGGGAGAGTATTACGGAAGGCATAATCCTTGTGGGTAAATTCCAGGACCTTTTGCAATTTCTAGCTGAAAATAGAATTGTTGTCTGGTACTCAATGCCTGGTGAACCACAACAAAATGGTGTGGCTGAGCATAGAAATCGCACATTTATGGATATGGTGCGAAGTATGCTTAGTCATGCAAGTTTGCCAGTAAGCCTATGGATGGAGGCTTTGAAGATAGTTGCACATGCACTAAATCTTGCTCCTTCTAAAGCAGTGCCAAACACACCAAATGAGATGTGGACGGTAAGAAAACCGAGCTTAAATTATTTACGTGTGGGGTTGTCCTGCTGAAGCTAAAGTATTCAATCCACAACTTAAGAAATTAGATCCAAAAACAGATAGTTGTTTCTTTATTTGGATACCCTCATAGGGGAAAGGGATATCAATTCTATTGTCCAGGTCACACCACTAAATATGTGGAGACCAGACAAGCGATGTTTTTTGAGGATAACGAACTCACAAAAATAAGGAAGATCAATCTTGAGGAGAAGCGGTTGTGTGTTCCATCCCCAATCATCCAAGAGATTGTTCTACCAATACATAGAAGAGTGACATCTCATGCCAATCCTGAATCGATCGGTTCAGGCCCTCAACCTAATAGTGATAATGAAACTAATGAAAATGAAAATGAAAATGAAGAGGATCAACAGTCCAACAAAGAAACTGATCCTCAAGATAATGAAGCTCCTCCGCCACCTCCTATGGGAAGACCACAACGACAAAGAAAGAGTGTCATTCCACCTTGTTATGTCACATACCTGAGTGAGGATATGGGAAAGGCGGAGGATCCAGCCTTATACAAAGAGGCCATAAGAAGTACGAATTCGTCTAAGTGGCAGGTTGCCATGGAAGATGAGTTAAAGTCTATGAGCTCAAATGATGTTTGTGATCTAGTAGAAATTCCCAATGGTTCTAAAAGAGTAGCCTACAAATGGGTCTACAAAACCAAATATGACTCCAAAGGGAATGTCGAAAGATTCAAAGCAAGACTTGTGGCAAAAGGTTTTACGCAACGAGAAGGAATCGACTACAACGAGACCTACTCTCCTGTGTTGTCCAAAGATTCTTTTAGGATCGTTATGGCTCTAGGGGATCATTACGACCTAGAGTTGCATCAAATGGATGTTAAGACAGCTTTCCTAATTGGTGACCTAAAGGAAGATGTTTACATGACTCAACTGGAAGGTTTTGTCATGGAAGAAAAGGAACATTTGGCGTGTCGCCTAAAGAAATCTATCTATGGCTTGAAGCAAGCTTCAAGACAGTGGTACCTCAAGTTCGACAAGGTCATTAGAACTTTTGGTTTATAGAAAATGTTGTGGACAACTGCATTTATGTGAAATTTAAGGGTAGTAGGTTCACAATATTAGTCCTGTATGTGGACGACATATTGTTGGCTTGCAGCGATAAAGATATGCTGCACGAAACCAAGAATTTTCTGTCTTCCAAATTTGATATGAAATATCTCGGTGAAGCCTCGTATGTCCTTGGCATAGAGATTCATTAGGATAGGTCTAAAGGTGTGTTGGGACTATCACAAAAGGCATACTTTGAGCAAGTACTAAAGAAATTCAATATGCATAAGTGCTCGGTCTCACCTGCTCCAATAGTCAAAGGCAATAAGTTTGGGACATTTCAATGTCCAAGGAACCAAATGAAGCTGATCAGATGAAGTCGGTTCCTTATGCTTCAGTTGTCGGAAGCATCATGTATGCACAAATCTGTACACGCCCTGACTTGGCTTTTGTTACCGGGATGCTTGGTAGATACCAAAAGAATCAAGGACTAGACCACTGGAAGGCTGCAAAGAAAGTCTTGCTTTATATGCAAGGCATAAAGATTACATGCTTACGTATAAAAGATCTGATAACCTAGAAGTTGTTGGATATTCAGATTTTGATTATGCTGGTTGTGTGGACAGTAAGAAATCCATGTCAGGTTATGTGTTTACACTCGCCAGAGGAGCTATATCGTGGAAAATATCCAAGCAAACGATAACTGATTCATCTACGATGCAGGCAGAGTATATAGCATGTTATGAGGCCACTGGGCAGGCTGTATGGCTAAAGAATTTATTCCCGGGCTAAAGTGATTGAAAGTATTTCGAGACCACTTGTATTGTACTGCGATAATGAACCCGCAGTTTTCTATGCGAGTAACAACAAGTCAAGTGCTGCTACCAAACACATTGTCATAAAGTATAACGTTGTGAGAGATAGAATCCATGATCATACTATTGATGTTAGACATATAAGGACAACTCATATGCTTGCGGATCCGCTAACAAAAGGCTTACCACCCAGTATTTTTCGTGAGCATGTTGCCGGCATGGGATTACTGGAAGCCTTATGATTCTGGAATAAAGGGACCACTATAAGAACCACTCCCAATAAGTAATATGTTATCCATTTCGAAATAGGCTATTATGCCATAAGTGTTGAGTTTCGACGGCTTTTCATTGGCTGTTTGTAACGCCTCACTTTGGTATATCATTCCTATGGAGAATGGGCTAATGAATCTTAAAACTAACGATCAAGGGGGGGATGTTGGTTGACCTGTTAGTTGTTAGGCTAATAGGAAACTAATTAAGGGGCAATTAAGCCCATATCAATTAACATTAAGAGGGAGGCCCACTAACCAACGTTCGGGACCTCTTCACGCTAATGTTACGCGCCCTGATCGGGGGCATAATACCAATTGATGGTTTTGGTCCCCTGTCACACTACACCATATAAAAGGGGGGCAACGATCGATTGACCAGTTCACGATCTACACAACGAGCTCCCCACATCCCTTCACCCTACCGATCTAGGGAGGCCAGGAGTGACAGGAAGATCATCACCGCCTCGCCTGCACCACGCATGCGATCATGGCATCGTCATCCTCTACTATGACCAGTAATGATCATCTACCCCTCTCATGTTTATTCATTAGGTGTTTTGGTTTGCTACCATGTTGATCCTTGCAGTAGGCCTATTGTTTTTATCTAACATATGCATCTATTGATACAATGTCCGGGTGCACTCCTTTTTGAGAAAAAAGTAGATGCCCTCCTCATAAGTCCCCTATATCATTGAGAATTATCATTTGTTTATACATAAGCATATACTAGAAACATCTGTCACAACATTTTTCAGACCATACACATTAAAAATATATATGAAGATATTTAAAGATACAGAAATGTATGTGGACAAATGTCTGTACACTATAATTCATGCAAAGAACATAACTTAATCGATAAGGGGAAATGTCTGTACACTATAATGCATGTGTTTTTCACCTTATGTTTTATTTCCTCTCTTTTAAAGGGATTAGGTCCAAGAAATTATCCTTCTAAGGGGAAATGTATTGAAAAAGAAAATAGTTGCATATCATTTGCCAGAAAGTAAGATTTATAATTGGGTCTTGGATGTCTTGCACGTTAAGTTGATCTTGTAACCTTCTTTTGATGCATGTTTTGTTTCTGGAGTCTTCATGGAAGTCTTGGGGTTGGAGCTTTTGGATGCGGGCCTGCACTTCGTGGTCTTCATGAGCATCGTGGGCTGAATGAGGTGTAGGACCGTATACCACAAGAGTACGGTTGGCCCACTTATCACCGACAAGTACCCGATCAATACCTCTAATAAGGTGCCTGACCTTCTTGATGTCTTAGTGAAGTTGTCCGGCTCTTGGATGGAGTCGTCGACTGGCGTGTCTTTTTTAGGCGTGCCACCAATAGCATGTGACCTATAAGGGTTTCCTACTAGTGGTGTTCAATACGGATAACCTATAGCCGCAAGAACAACAAGAGTTCAAATCGCAAAGGGAGATAAGCAAAACGACAATAAAAGGAACATGTTTTTGGATTTTTTGTTTATTAGCAAAAAAAATGAGCCACACACTCCAAATGAAAAGACAAGTAGAACACACTCAACTAAAGAAGTAAAAGGTAAACACCAAAAAGACCATGGTGTTGGAATAAATTTCTTCACCTCATCTTATGGAGTCTAGGACTTTGGAGATGTGCATTAAAAAATCATGAAGCAAATATGATGTTGAAAATGGCGAAAATCAACAATGTGTGGATTATTTCAACATGATATGGGCCCTGCCAAAATTCATCTACTGAATTCTCAAACTAAGTACAAAAATCATAGATCTAAATATTTCGGCATTGTGAAAAATTAATTAACCCCATTGTCTTGTCAAAATAATAACTAGAAAAAACAATATTTTTTGTTGGGATTTCAATTGTTTTGTATCAACGTTGCAGTTGTGCTCATGCAAAGGATACCAAGCTCAAGGAACATATGAAAAAGAACAAATAACAAGTTGACTTGTGAAGCACATAAAAAAAGATTTATCCAAACTCCCAAACTAATTTCAATCAAGAAAAGGATTTAGGATGATGGCGTATTGAACTAAAGACATCTTGTTCGACTCCACATGTCACGACTCACGACCATTATTACAAGATCTTGTTAACAATTTTTTTTTTGAGGGAAGATCTTGTTAACAGTTGCTGGTTTTTTTTCATGATCGACTATGTCGGGCAGATGGATACCATTTTTGGAGAGGGCATTTCTAGAAAAATACACATGCGTTTATGGTGGGCCCGCCCCTTCATCAAAATCTTCCCCGTTTAGACATCTGACAGACAGCTCCTCGGGTTGATCATCTTCTTATATAGTACGTGGGCATGGAGTGATGACAATGAGAACACGATCGAGATAAAAATCTGAACTCCTTTATTTCACATCTCGATTCTCCTCCTCCATCGCCTATATAATCAGATGATCCCCCCCAAAGCTGTAGACAATCGAAACAAACACTCTGAGAGAGAGAGAGAGAGAGAGAGAGAGAGAGAGAGAGAGAGAGAGAGAGAGAGAGAGAGAGAGTCCAAAAAGGTTTAAGGGTAGGTGGAATGGCAGCGCGGCAGCGGACAAGCACCGGGTGGAAGAAGATCGAGATTCGGCTCATTGAGAGCGAGAGGGCGCGGCAGGTGTGCTTCTCCAAGCGCCGCAAGGGTTGCCGAGGTTGCCGCCGTCGCCTTCTCTCCGGGCGGCAAGGCGTTCTCCCTCGGCCACCCCTCCGTCGAGTCCGTCCTCGACCGCATCCGAAACTTCAACTTTTCGGACACACAGGCCTTGGCGGCAGCGGCGGACGGAGGCACCGGCGACCGGAACCAGGCGCTGGCGGAGCTCTGCGAGCTACGCGCGCAGCTGGCTGCCATCAAGGCGCGGACGGAGGACGTGGACAAGTCTTTGGCGAAGGCGCGCGCCGAGGGATCCCGGGTGGCGGCGTGGCTGGATCTGGAAGCAGACGTGAGCCAGATGGGGGACGAGGACATGGCGGCCTTCGCGGCCGCGCTGGAGAAGGTGCGGGCCGACGTGGCGGCGCGCGCCGAACAGGTGCTCCAGGAGGCGCTGCTCTTTGGCCGCCCGCCGGTGCAGGGAGGCGGCTGTGGCGAGTTTGAGTTCGGTGGCACCAGCGCGAGCAGCGGGATGGAGATGATGACGCAGGCGCAGCAGGAGTTGTTGATGATGATGCTGGAGATGCCGCAGCCGACGGGGTTTGCCGCCGGAACGGAGATGCCGCCGCAGCAGGAGATGATGATGGCGATGCCGCCGCCGACAGAGTTCGACGTTGTAACGGAGATGATGCAGCAGCAGCAGATGAGGACGGCGATGCCGTCGCGGACGGGGTTCTTTGCCGGAACGGAGATGCAGCAGCAGCAGCAGCAGCAGATGGCGATGATGATGGCGATGCTGCCGCTGATCCCGACGGGGTTCAACGCAGGAACGGAGTTGATGCAACAGCAGCAGATGATGATGGCGATGCCGACAGAATTTGCTGCAGGAATGTAGACGATGCAGCAGCACTGCAGCAGCAGCAGCAGCAGCAGGCGACGATGATGATGGCGATGCCACCGCTGCTCCCGACGGGGTTCGACGCAGGAACGGAGTTGATGCAACAGCAGCAGATGATGATGGCGATGCCGACAGAGTTTGCTGCCGGAATGAAGACGATGCAGCAGCAGCAGCAGCAGCAGCAGATGATGGCGATGGCGATGCCGCCACCGCCGCCACTGCCAGGGTTCGGCCCCGGAATGTAGACGGTGCATCAGGGGCCCCCGAATGTGAGCGCAAGATGCGATCGAACCAGAAACCAATCCATTGGTTCTTCCGGTGCATGCATCCATGATCCATGACGTGACTTGGAAGTCCAAACAACTCGGAAAGAGATCGAACTCAGCCTCGATCATGTGTATGATGTATCCACCGTACCAGATTGTTTCTCCTGTTGTGGTACATCAACATATTGTCCGATTGTAGTTTTGTGCTGATTTGTTTCCATTGGACGACCAAATTAGTAATGAAAATCCAAGCATCTTTTTTACCTGTGAACATGTCAAGCTGATCGTCGATCGTCGGGATGTGGACTTTGCTGGGAGTCCATTCATAACGAACGCACTCAGCATTATTTGAATTTGTTTCTGGGCACAATTTTCTGTGTTGTCTACACAATGCATGCTAATTGCTAAGAACGTTAGAAAACTGTTTACATTTTGAAAAACCTTATGTGGGTTTTGTGGGTTAGACTATATAGAGATATACATTTTGGTTTAAAAACATGATTATTTGTGACGACCTATGAAAGTTAAAGAAAACAAGTTACTTTTTCAAATCCCGCAAAATTCTTTGTTATAAAAAATATGCATATGTACACTGCAAGTTGGATGTTTTAACTTTTGTCCACCAGTAAACTAACAAGAAGTATAATTCGGGAGTATTTTCCGATAATTTGGAAGATAAGTGAGCATAGCTTAGTTCAAAAGTGGGAGGTTTGCTAAGTCCAGAAATTTAGGTTAAAAATAGACTTTTTCCACAATATAGAAAACGATGCCAGCAATCAAAAAGTCCTTTCGACAAAAAGAACTAGTGATCCCGTTTTTTAAGAAAACATTGAAACGTTCATATTTAGGACTCAATTTCTGAAAAAGACATACAAGCACATATACATGCCTAGTGTGTACGGCCAATTTTTCATGGAAATATATCGGCATATGTGATCTGCACAAAAAGAACAAATGTTGGAAGGAAAAATGAGTTGTTTTCTGACTTTTCATATCCACAATTTTGTGAGTTTTGTGTGGGAAAGTTCTTTTGGCTCCTGAGCTCCAATGCTCCCTGCATATTAATTATTTTAAAAACTATATTCACAAGTTTCAAAAATTGTGAAGAAAATCCTGAAAGTAGCTAATGATTAGTCCCATAAAGTTGCAAAATCTCAATTTTGAAATGTTTTGTATTCTGAGATACACAAAAATGACAAAGATTGATTTTTGTGAGATTTGAAACCACTATATACTCGGATCTAAAATTTTATCATTTTTATGTGACTCAAAATACACATTATTTTTAGTTGATATTTTACGCATTTTGGCATACATGACTGCCTACATGCCGAGATTTGTTTTCAGAAATTTTCAACTCAGAAATATGTTTTTTATTTTAAAAGGGATTATTGGTTCCCATGTGCACCGAATCTCTACTAGTTTTGTGTAGGTTACATTACAACCTATTATCTGCAAAACTCTACAATATGTATATAACATGTGTATGTATCCATGTTAATATTTTTTTGGAATATTTGAAACTTTAAAATACAACTTTCGAATTTTTTGAAATGGTGGGATCATTGGAGCTCAGGAGCCAAAACACCTATGTGTCAACTATCACATGCTGGTCAAGCCAGACTAGACCATCTATAGGGTAAATTAGCCATCAAGGATTGAAGCACCCTAGCTAACGGTTGATTGTAATTGATAGTGTGTTTTGAGTGAAGATATGAAATTTGTGCTATCTAATATACTAGTGTACATTGTGAGCATATTACTCGTTTGTCCATAGGGACCTCGGCTCCAGTGGCTACGCAGATTTGGAGTTCGTGGGCACATCAAAGTTGCAGCTTCCTTCCATGGATAAGGCGGCAAAAGAGAGCTCCCGTCGATGGAGGATTCCTTGTCATCTCCCCACAAGACCATCGTCGGTGGCCGGCCACGAGAGTTCTATGGCGGTAGCGCAACGACTGGGCCGACGAGCTTTTGTAGCATAGGGAACTAAGGATGGGGATGGGAGAGCGCTGTTTGAAATGGCTAGCGTAACCGATCCGTGTGCTCTCCACCGTATACCTAACGGTTGTCGGCCATGACCATGAACGGCCTTCCACGTATGCCTGAAAGGTGTGGTCGCGCGGTTAGAAATAGGATTAAACCGCGTCAACCTACATATCAGTGCTCCCCATCGCGGACCAGCCCCTGAATTGGTGGATATGTGTCGTCGTGCCCCCAACTGGTGGTTATGTGTCATTGTTGCCTCAAATATGGTGGTTTACCATTATTTTCTCATTTTTTGCTGGTAGATTTTTTTGCTTCAACTCTTAGTAATCTTTGAGCTAGTTTAAACTTTGTAATAAGTTTAAATGTTGAACTTTCAATAAAAGGCAGTGTGCATTACCAATGCAGAGGCCGAAATCTAAGAGATTGATTCATTTACTTTATGCCATCTCATCACATTATAATGATGATTTTAACTAGTAGAAGAATAGTATGATCATCTAAAACATGAAATTACCTGGGACATATCTAAAAGTAAGGCCAAAAATAAATAACAATGTCCAAAAAATGGAACAATAGGGCAATGCATTGCATAATGACGGTTGGGCTTTCATTGGCCTTCTAAATTCTTGAATCGCAATAATAAAACCATATGAACAATTAGTCGGATTGCCGGGTCTTTTCCCGGACTACCATGGAGAGGCGAGATATAGGCGACATGCTCTCACATCTACCCTATTAATCAATTAATCTATGGTCAACTCTCCTGATATGGTTAGTGATTTGCTTATGGTTAAAACTGGATAACTATTAAAGTTGATAAGTATATAGAACTCGACTTAGAGTATAATAATGTTGAATAGATTTGCACCAACATGAATTATTGTTTTAAAATAACATCACCCTACCTAATGTTACCCACACCAATATTCATCAGTCTCTTCTCACAAAGTAAGAATACCCCCAATATGCTGTCCCGATGAGTCTAACTTTAAATAGCCTGCCTGCATACTTAATGTGTTAACTACCTGGTGTATGCTTAATTCTCAAGATATGGCACTCTGCCTAAAATGAAATTCAAGAACCAGTCTCAACCAGATGTAAGAACTATAATTTCGGTTATTTAATTATAATGTACAATGCCACGCATAGACTGTAAAATCATGTTAGTGATGCCCTCAAGTGCAAGGGATCATTGAAATCTTTCATAGGTAGTATTACCGGAATTTATAGTTCGACATAAGGGACACACAAGAATACCAATAAGACTTTAGCCATTGAGACGTGATACGTCGAAAACTTATCTATAATTTTTGATGCTCCATGCTTGTCTAGTATCTACTTTGTTGTGCTTTATCTATACTTTGAGGTGTTTTTATATATATTCTGGAACTAACCTATTAACAAGTTGTCACAGTGCCAGTTGCCTGTTTTCTTCTGTTTTTGGTTCTAGAAAGGCAGAAAATCAATATTCTCAGAATTGGACAGGACAAAAGCCAAAGTTCATATTTTTCCGTGAGCGATACAGGAAATCAAAGACGAGACGGAGGAGGAAACTAGGGTGGCCACACCCTAGGTGGGCGCGGGCCCACCCTAGGCCGTGCCCACAGGGGGTGTGGGACCCCTAGACCTCCACCGACCTTGCCTCCTGCGCCTATAAGAACCCCCGGAGAGAAAACCCTAAATCATCGACCAGATATCCACGAAAAGTTCCATAGTGCCGCCGCCACCGAAAGGGAGATTCGGGGGACAGAAAGTCTCTGTTCTGGCACCCTACCAGGACGGGGAAGTGCCCCTAGAGCCATCTCCATCGCCATCTTCATCATTGTTGCTGATTCCCATGATGAGGAGGGAGTAGTTCTTCCTCAAGTCTAAGGGCTCTACTGGTAGCTATGTGTTCATCTCTCTCTCTATGCATGGTCATATTGTGATCATGAGCTTTGTAATCAAGTAGATCTACCTTGCTACTCAAGTGCTTCATTAGATCTCTGCTCTCCCCATGTGTGTGAAAGTGACAGCATGCACGCCATGATGGCACTTAGGTTTGAGTCTACATAAATACTCTTTGTGCTTTAATAGATCTATGTTTTTCCCCACGTGTGTGAAAGTGGCAGCGTGCATACCGTGTGTGGCACTTTGGCTAGATTGAATATTTTTTATGAGTTATATTTGGAGTTGGATGTCTCTATGAAATTGTGGTGTTTGTTGGACCCATCTAGTGCTCAAGGTGACAGTGTGGGGTTATCTAGATTGGGGAAGGAGGACTTTGAGGAGTGCTGTTATAGCCCTACCGATGATTAGAGTGTCCAATCGGAGAGTAGTTAAGAGTAGTATCATGAATAGAGGATATTTATATGAGAGAGTGTTCACTAGTGAAAGTATGATCCCTAGGCCTTGTTTCTAAACATTGAAACACCGTTTGCATCTAGATCTGTTGCATGTTTGCTTTCTTTAGTCTTTACCTCACTGTCAAGCTATTTTCTGGCACCGTTACCACTTTTATTTCACTATCTCTTCGCCGAACTAGTGCACCTATACACCTGACAAGTGTATTGGGTGTGTTGGGGACACAAGAGACTTCTTGTATCTTGATTGCAGGATTGATTGAGAGGGAATACCTTTGACCACTTCCTCCCTGAGTTCGATAAACCTTGGGTAATACACTTAAGGGAAACTTGCTGCTGTTCTACAAACCTCTGCACTTGGAGGCCCAACAACTATCTACAAGAATAGAAGTGCATAGACATCAAGACGTCACTCTCAACCACATGTGTGTATCAAATATCTCAAAAGAAAATTTGGTAATTCCAACAGTTGAATAAAAAAGTAAAACAAAACAGTAATAGCAGATTTCCAATTTTCACCGCAAGAATTTTTTATGTAACTTTTAGTGGCTAAAAGCGTAGGCAGGAGGTGATTAGAGAGACATTGTAGGGATGAAAGTGATCATGTAATCCATATATTAATAATATGTGCTTGACTCTAATTCCGTCGTGTGTAGGTGTGTGTTATATATGTAGTTATGCATACTAACCAAGAGAATTTGCATAACATCTATTATCCTACCTTCCCATTTCATCGGGGCCAATTTGGAACTACACAAGCTTAGGGATAGAGTCCGATTTTCTACACAAGCTTGGAATGGGCCTCTCTTCCTAGAATATATTATCATTCGAGCATGGAATATATGAAAGAAAAGACACAAAAAAAATTTGATGGTATAATTACAAGCACCCAAAATTGGTTTAATAAGTTTTTGTGTGATACCTGCTAAACTCTAGGGTCAAAACTGAGCTGCGAGAGAAGATATATTCTTTCATTGTAAGTTTGAGGGTTTAGTTTTTCATTTCGATGGGACCATGACCCTACCATGGTATATGTATGGAAAACCCATGTAAATATTTATTTTTATTAATATATCAATAATAGGAGACTCTTTAGTTGTAGTTCCTAAAAAATAGCGATGGACTAGGCGCAGCCTTAGGCATGGGCCAACTTTGCCCACATGTCACAAACCAGGTGGTAGTTGAAGAGAGAGTAGGCGTATAAAGTTATGCTCACACGATACATACAATATGTAGGGTTTCGTAGCATGGAAAACAAAAAATTTCTACCGCATACAAACAAACAAGCCAAGATCTATCTACTAGATTATAGCAACGAGTCGATAGAATAACTCACCCTCGAAGATTCCAAAGTGTTTAACGAGAGCGGATTCTCGTGGGTGATGTAGTCGTACTCTTCCCGATCTCAAGATCGCGTAGACGATCCTTCCGGCGCTGCGTTCCGGCGGCGCTCCCGCAGTCGGTCACACGTTCGGTACTCGACGAAGACCTTCCTCTCCCTTGTTCCAGCAGGCAGCGGAGGTTGTAGCACTCTCCTCGTGATTCAGACAGCACAACGGCGTGGTACGGGAAGTAGAGGGGAGATCTCGCAGGGCTTCGCCTTAAGCCGAAGCGAGTATGGTGGGCTATGAGAAATCCCTCGACGATCTAGGGTTTAGACACGCCGAGGAAGAGGTGATAGGGCCGGCGGCTAGAGCTTGGAGGTTCCCAAGTCGGTGTCAAGGAGATCCCTAGGTGGCGGCGGCTTGGAGGGTAGCGGCGGCTAGGGTTAGGGTTTTCGGGGCAAGGGACTTGTGTGTTAGGAGGGGCAGCCCTGCCCCTCCCATTTATAGGTGGGAGGCGCGGCCAAGGGGAGGGGACGCAAAGACATGCAAATACACACGGACCTGAAGCGTCAGATCCGTAGATTATGTTAACCACTTGCAATTGCGTATATGGAACACCGGAAAGCCATAAGTGTTCAATACGCAAAGTTCTCAAACTAGATTATTGTCTCTAGTGCAAGTGGGAGACTGAAGGGAATATGCCCGAGAGGCAATAATAAAGTGGTTATTATCGTATTCCTTATTTATGATAAATGTTTATTTTACATGCTATAATTGTATTAATACGGAAACATTAATACATGTGTGTTTAATAAACAAAAGGAAGTTCCTAGTTATGCCTCTCTTATAAACTAGCTCGTTGATTAACAAGATGATCAAGGTTTCCTGATCATGGACATTGGATGTTGTTAATAACGGGATCACAACATTAGTGTAATGGTGTGATGAAGATTCATCCGAAGTATAGAATTACGATCAAAGTCATTGAGTTTATATTGCTATAACAACTTACGAAGTGATCCTAATCCTTAGACCATGAGATCATGTCAATCACTAACACCGGAAGAGTTTCTTGATAACATCAAACGTCACACTGTAACAGGGTGATTATAAAGATGGAAGATCACCGGAAGAGTTTCTTGATCACCGGTTATCTTCCATCTTTATAATCACCCTGTTACAGTGTCGGTGATCTTCCATCTTTATAATCACCCTGTTACAGTGTGACGTTTGATGTTATCAAGAAACTCTTCCGGTGTTAGTGATTGACATGATCTCATGGTCTAAGGATTAGGATCACTTCGTAAGTTGTTATAGCAATATAAACTCAATGACTTTGATCGTAATTCTATACTTCGGATGAATCTTCATCACACCATTACACTAATGTTGTGATCCCGTTATTAACAACATCCAATGTCCATGATCAGGAAACCTTGATCATCTTGTTAATCAACGAGCTAGTTTATGAGAGAGGCATAACTAGGAACTTTCTGTTTGTTTATTAAACACACATGTATTAACGTTTCCGTATTAATACAATTATAGCATGCAAAATAAAAATCTATCATATACTTGGAATACACATAATAAACACTTTATTATTGCCTCTCAGGGCATATTCCCTTCAGTCTCCCACTTGCACTAGAGACAATAATCTAGTTACATAGTGATAAATCTAACACCCATTGAGTTCTGGTGTTGATCATGTTTTGCTCTAGGGAGAGTTTTAGTCAACGGATCTGCTACATTGAGATCCTTATGTACTTTACAAATCTTTATATCTCCATCCTTGACATGCTCGCGGATGGAGTGAAACCGACGCTTAATATGCTTGGAATGCTTGTGAGACCTCGGCTCTTTGGCATTGGCAATGGCACCATTGTTGTCACAATAGATCACCATTGGGTCCAACGCGTTTGCCACCACTCCTAGTTCGGATATGAACTCCTTCATCCAAACTGCTTCCTGAGCCGCTTCTGAAGCAGCAACATATTCGGCCTCCGTTGTTGATCCCGCTACCACGGGTTGTTTGGAGCTCCTCCAACTAACCGCTCCGCCATTCATGAGAAATACGTATCCGGATTGAGACTTACAGTCATCCGGATCGGTGTCAAAGCTAGCGTCGTCATAACACTTAGCGACGAGCTCTTCTTCACCTCCGTATATAAGAAACATATCCTTAGTTCTTCGTAAGTACTTAAGGATATTCTTGACCGCTATCCAGAGTTCCGAACCTGGATCCGATTGGTACCTACTAGTCAAACTAATAGCATGTGCCACATCCGGTATTGTACATAGCATGGCGTACATTATAGAGCCTATGGCTGAAGCATAGGGCACTTTGTCCATTATCTCTCGTTCTTCCGCCGAAGCCGGACTTTGAGTCTTACTCAATGTCTTGCCTTGCAACATAGGTAAGAACCCCTTCTTACTTCCATCCATTTTAAACTTCTTTAAAATCTTATCAAGGTATGTACTTTGTGATAGCCCTATTAGGCGCCTAGATCTATCTCTATAGATCTTTATGCCTAATACGTATGACGCTTCACCTAGGTCCTTCATTGAAAATTTGCTGTTTAGATAACTTTTAACACTGTTTAAAAGATATATATCATTTCCGATCAATAATATGTCATCCACATATAATATCAGAAATGCCACATTGCTCCCACTCACTTTCTTGTAAATACAAGCTTCTCCATAAGTTTGGACAAATCCAAACTCTTTGATCACCTCATCAAAGCGGAGATTCCAACTTCGTGATGCTTGCTTCAATCCATAGATGGATCGCTGAAGCTTGCACACCTTGTTAGCATCCTTAGGATCGACAAAACCCTTTGGTTGTATCATATACAACTCTTCTTCAATATTACCATTGAGAAATGCGGTTTTGACATCCATCTGCCATATCTCATAATCGAAATATGCAGCAATTGCTAACATAATCCTAACTGACTTTAGCATCGCTACGGGAGAGAAAGTCTCATCGTAGTCAACTCCTTGAATTTGTCGAAACCCCTTTGCGACAAGTCGAGCTTTATAGATTGTCACATTACCATCAACATCAGTTTTCCTTTTGAAAATCCATTTGTTCTCCACGGCCTTTCGGTCGTGAGGTAATTCCACCAAGTTCCAAACTTGATTTTCATACATGGATTCCATCTCGGATTTCATGGCTTCTAACCATTTGTTGGAATCCGGGCTCATCATCGCTTCTTCATATGTCGCAGGGTCATCATTTTCATCAACCATGAAATTCATGACAGGATTTCCGTACAGCTCGGGAGCTGCACGCGTCCTGTTTGACCTGCGAGGTTCGGTAGTACTCTCTTTCGGAGTTTCATGATCATTATCATTAGTTCCCTCTTCAACAGGTGGAGCCAACTCCGGAACAACTTCCGGCGCTGCGCTACTCGCCATACTTTGAAGAGAAGGTTCCACAACCTCTTCGAGTTCTACCTTCCGACTACTCACACCTTTCGCGAGAAACTCTTTCTCTAGAAAGGATCCATTCTTGGCAACAAAAACCTTGCCCTCGGATCTGTGATAGAAGGAATACCCAATAGTTTATTTAGGGTATCCTATGAAGACGCATTTTTCTGCTTTGGGTTCGAGTTTATCCGGTTGAAGTTTCTTCACATAAACATCGCATCCCCAAACTTTAAGAAATGACAGCTTAGGTTTGTTTCCAAACCACAATTCATACGGTGTCTTTTCAACGGATTTAGATGGTGCCCGATTTAAAGTGAATGCAGCAGTTTCTAGTGCATAACCCCAAAATGACAACGGCAAGTCCGTCAGAGACATCATAGATCGAACCATATCTAATAAAGTACGATTACGACGTTCCGACACACCATTTCGCTGTGGTGTTCCGGCAGGTGTGAGTTGTGAAACAATTCCACACTCTTTCATGTGAGTGCTAAACTCGTAACTTAGATACTCACCTCCACGGTCGGACCGTAGAAATTTGATCTTTCTATTACGATGATTTTCCACTTCATTCTGAAATTCCTTGAACTTTTCAAAGGTTTCAGACTTGTGTTTCATCAAGTAGATATAACCGTATCTACTCAAATCATCCGTGAAAGTAACAAAATAACGATATCCACCTCGCGCCGACACACTCATTGGACCACATACATCAGAATGTATGATTTCCAATAAATCTGTTGCCCGTTCCATTGAACCGGAAAACGGCGTTCTAGTCATCTTGCCCATAAGGCATGGCTCACATGTATCAAATGATTCATAATCAAGTGATTCCAAAAGTCCATCCGAATGGAGCTTCTTCATGCGTTTAACGCCAATATGACCTAGACGGCAGTGCCACATATATGCGGATATATCATCATTAAGTTTAATCCTTTTAGCATCAACATTATGAATATGTGTAACATTATCATCGAGATCTAATAGAAATAAACCATTCATCATCGGTGCATGACCATAAAAGATTTCATTCATATAAATGGAACAACCATTGTTCTCGGATTTAAATGAATAACCACTTCGCATCAAACACGATCCAGATACAATGTTCATGCTCAGTGCAGGTACCAGATAACATTTATTCAAGTTTATAACTAATCCCGACAGCAAGTGGAGAGGCAGCGTTCCGACGGCAATTACATCAACGCTTGATCCATTGCCGACACGCATCTTGACCTCACCCCTTGCTAGCGGTCGCTTGTTCCGCAGCCCCTGATTCGAGTTACAAATATTAGCAACTGAACCGGTATCAAATACCCAGGTGCTACTGCGAGCACTAGTCAAGTACACATCAATAACATGTATATCATATATACCTTTGTTTGCCTTGCCGGCCTTCTTGTCTGCCAGATACTTGGGGCAGTTGCGCTTCCAGTGGCCAGTCCTCTTACAATAGTAGCACTCGGAATCAGACTTAGGTCCAACTCGGGGTTTCTTTTCAGGCGCGGCAACAGGCTTGCCGCCCTTACTTCCCTTCTGTTTTCCCTTCTTGTCTTTCTTGAAACCAGTGTTCCTATTGATCATCAACACTTGATGTTCCTTTTTGATCTCCACTTCTGCAGTTTTAAGCATTGACAGAAGCTCGGGGAGAGACTTCTTCATGCCTTGCATATTATAGTTCATCACGAAGCTCTTATAGCTAGGTGGCAGAGACTGCAGAACACGATGGATGCCTAAATCAATGGGAATCGATATTCCCAAGGACACAAGCTTATTGTAACTACCTCGGTGAATTACGCTCCTAGTTACAAGCCTGGATGAGCGGAAATGGTCAAAATAGTACGGTGGGGCCCAAATGCCACTCACAGGTAGACCTTTCGGCCGTCCTAACCATTTCCAAACATCGGGACAAGAACGGGCGGCGTAATCGGCAGGCGAAGGGATCAACTACATACAGAAATGAGTATGTATGCTAGCCACCATACAACAGTACATCAGAGCCATTCCATCTAAAAGAAATAGAAATATTGCAACGCCATACGGCAAGATCCAAATACCCTAGATAGATATAATAGTTTAGGATATCTCCTCGTACATCAAACATCAGAGTATCAGGCGTAAGCGGCAAACAAGATCCGAGTACGGATAAGAAGCAAATCGGCATAAGATGCCCCGAAAATAAACACATCCCGCCCACAGATCTCACGGATCCCCGTTCCCGGAATCTCTACATCGAATGATCGTTGCCCACATCGTCCGTCTCCTCCACCCAGTATCCATCTTGTGAGTGTACCTATTCATCTGAATCAAATAATTTATTGTGTGAGACCCTAGGGGTACTCAGCAAGTCTTTATGCCTCTAAAGGGGACACAACCTGGGGTGACGCAAGTGCAGCAAAAGATAAACCCTAACAGTTCTATAGATACTCGCTAACCATCCGCCTAACCAAAGATAGACGGATGTCCGTGGATTAATGACAACAGTTATAATAGTAAGATCAACAGATCCATCCTCCTCCTCGCTTACCAACGAGGAAGCGGACGAACAACCCCCCATCCGTTGGCAGTTTTATTATCCATTCCATGAGTGTTGCACTATTTACTAGTCAGTTATTTAGTCAAGTTAAAAGCGGTACTTTAGTTATGCTTGTCTATGATCGAGAAACTGTGCTCCAAGTCGTCCATAACCGCGGACACGGCTTTCAGAAAGTTTTACCCTGCAGGGGTGCACAAATAGAAACACACACTCGATCAACCTCGGAAAAACCAAATCAAAACCCAACGAGGCATTCACGACAAAGCAATCACAAGATTCAGAAATATTTCAGGAGGCCATCCCATTAAGTATACCCGCAACGAAGTTAGCTGACTTCGAGACGGACTCAAGGTTTGTGGGGCCGGCTGTAAACGACTGGGAACCCGAAAGTGTGACTGGGCTTGTCGATACCGCGAAAACGGGTCACGATCCTAAACAGTACAGGTGCTCCTCGCACAATCGTAAATAAAGCAGTAAAGCATGGCATAAGTACAGGATAGTAAATAAAACCTCAAACTAGTTTGTGGCCCCAAGAAATAAGAATGAATCAAGCTCTGGCTCAGGGGGGTCCCATAAGCCTCCCGGATGTGGATAGCGCGAATATTCAAGGAACATGAATCAAGTACTCGGGGTCCTACGGGACACAAGTGAGCATGAAAAACCAAATAG
Organism: Avena sativa; assembly: GCA_916181665.1. Classification (NCBI taxonomy): domain Eukaryota; kingdom Viridiplantae; phylum Streptophyta; class Magnoliopsida; order Poales; family Poaceae; genus Avena; species Avena sativa. Next base: position 341,741,248 of record OV702279.1, read on the forward strand.
CAGATATTGCTCACCGGTGCCACTTTCATTAGTTATCCCATTACTACTCAGGTTAAGTTGTTTAGGTACCTCGTTATCCATCAGACACTCACATACCCTACACATGCTGTTCTACGACTTGCATGGCTCAGACAACTCCTGTAGTAATGGCTCATGGGATGGAGGAACAAGCTTCGGTGGGGTTTAAAAGTAAAGGCTATGCAGTACTTGGGATTCAGTTTAATGCAATCGTGACTCAATGATGCAAGAATAAGATAGAGGCAATAGGTCCTATATGTATGCAAGCATGTGGTAGTGCTTGCCTGGCAGCTCAGTTGAAGCGAGAGAAGGATCTGGGTAGTGCTCATGGGTTTCTTGATATATCCCCTGCTCAGTGTCTATTCGAAGAAGACCCAAACAAACAAGGGCCAACATAAATAAAGTGCACAAGCATATGAGTTAAAATGCGACAAGCAAACAATCATGCCATGATGAATGATGAACAATTTGCATGGCAATAAAGTAACATGGCATGGGTGAGGTGTAGAATACAAGAAATAAACATTTTATTGAGTTTTGGCCACATTTTATCCTCATATTAGTTGATGTTTACACTATATTTATATGATGCATGCTGCAAAACAGAACATGGAATGCATAAACAGAAAGGTCTCGTCGAGCTAATCATTTTAGACATATCATTTGTTAAATTTGGAGTTATAAAACAAAAGTTATTAATTAATTAAGAAAAGGGCATTTTATTGTAATTTAAATCAACTTGAAATTTTAAGTGTTCAAAATATATTTTGGATAGCATATTTGAAATCCTCACATTTTTCTGATTTGAAAACATATATTATTTGTATTATTTGGAATTATGAATTTAAATTTATTTTAAAGTCAAAATTAGTCAAATGGAGTCAAAGTCAAAGGTTTGACTAGCTAGAATTAGTTCTGAAAATATTTGATTAAAGATTTGAATTAACATTCAAAAACAAAACATATTTCATATAGAGTTTGAATTCAAATTCCAAATTATTTGAAAGTTATGAATTAGTTTATAAAATATATTTGAATTTGGATTTTCTGAAAGCTTCTGGTCTTTTGTTACCCAGGAGAAGTTCACCCAAGAAGGATGACAGGCGGGGCCAGGCTGACTCAGCAGCAGGGCCACGCACGCGCTCGGCTGGCTAGCCGACACGTGGCCATCCTGGCCCGCGGGTTGAGGATGGAAAAGCGTGGGTGGCTTTTTGCAAAAAGGGTGAGAAGGGAGGGACCGCGGGTTAGGTAGAAGGAAAGGTCAGGGGTTTCTTTGCAAAACGTCTAGGAGCTGTCGGTTAAGAGCCTGACGAAACTGAAGAACTGATCGCGAATTAGGCTAGCTGATCCAAATTTCAGGCGACGATGGCGAGCAACTCATTGGGAATTTTGGGACGCCGTAAAAACCAAAGTTGTAGAAGGGACATAGTCCTACGACTTTCGTGTTTAGGTTTTCTCCAGCGGGGGAATCTACGAGCCGGGAATCAACGAAGAACAGAGGCCAGAAACAGGTGTCGCCTGAGTGTGGAACTCCTTCAGTTTTGCAGCGAGATATGCTGATCTTCTAGAGACGTTTTCGAGCAGATCTGGGGATGATTTTGGACGCGGTTTGATCCTAAGCAGAGAGAGGACATCCTAGTTCGTTTCTCGCCAAGGAATACTCGTCGGTGGGGATGCAGGTTCGCCGCAAAATACGCGGTTACAGAGGCTGTGCAGTGTACGCGTGCTGTCGTGCGCGGCTGCTGCTACTGCTGTGCGGCGGCGAGCGGCGGTGCAGAGCGAGCTGGTGACACAGATGAAGGCGAGGTCAGGGAGAGGAGGTGGGAGCTCACCTAGCACTCGCCGGCGAGCCGAGCAAGCCGGAGTAGGACACGGAGAGGCGAAGGAGTGGGGTGCACCACGTCAGGAACGGCGGCCGGGCTTGAAGCTGTAGTGGCAGCCTCGAGCTGGAGCCTCCATGCCTGGTTCCTCTGAAGCCTGCCACTGCACACGCGGAGCAGAGAAAACACTTCGGCCTCAGAGCAGGAAACAGGTCGTGGGGGGAGGGAACGGAGCCAGGAACTCACCAGGAAGACGACGGTGTTGTCTGATTGGGTGGAGGCGAACGAAGCCACCTGGAATCTGGCCGGAAGAGGACAGTCGAAGGAGGAGGACAAGGACCAAAACAACGATTGACGCCGCCTTGGGCTCCATGGTGTGATTCAGGAGGAAGAGGGAGTTGATGCGGAGTCAGAACCACGAACATCTCGGCTTGAGGTTGCCGGAGGCAGTGGCGCGGTGGTGGTAGCGTTCGGAAGCTTGCAGAGAGGAAAAAGGGGAGAGGGAGAGGATGATCTGGTGGCGGCGAAGGGAAGAGGGGGAGCTAGGGTTCCTGGGAGATGGTCCTTGGCGCTATTTATCCTCCTCGGGAGGTGCGCTTGTCCGCCCATCTCCTGGACAGCGACAGGCAGAGCCACCGATGCTCTCTCCTGCACAGGAAGACGACGGCAGCGTCGCACGCCTGAAGCGGTAAGGCTGGAGCTAGCGGGAGCGTCAGGCCTGCCCAAGATAAGGGGTCTGGGTGGGCTTTGGTTGGGCCAAAAGGGAAGACCTTTCCTTTTAGTTATTATGTGTTTCACTTAGGTATTTTTATTTATTTCTTTTTATAAGAAACCATCTTAGACTCATTTGAAATTTTGTAGGGATTTTATATATGGAGCTGGAAGCCTTTTAAAATAGAGACTAGAGGGAGATAGGGGGTAGGCTCGGGTAGATGCTAGGGTTTGGAGAGAGGGGGATATGGTGATGGTGGGGTAGGTGATTAGGGAGGATCTTAGATAGGGGATAAGAGAGAGAGGGTGATGGCTTAGGGTTTTAGATGCTTGCATGCCCCAAACTAGATCTAGCAAGAATAGGTGGAAAAAGTGTAGGGTTTGGGTTTTAGAAAAGATCCACTTGATCATGCATATATGGAGGTGAAAAGGGAGGGGAAGATGAGGAATAGAGAGAGATGAGGGGGTGAGGTATATTGTTTTGTCAAGCTCAAGCAAGATCAAGCAAAGAGCAAGCAAGACCTAAACAAAGGAGTAGAAGAGATAAAAGATGGTGAGGAAAGTTGGAGTAGCTCATGGTGGTGGTGTTTTTAGCCAGACCAACTAGATCAAGCCAAAAGGAGGGAGAGAGAGAGATGGGAGATGATCCACTCAAGAATTCAAATAGAATCCAAAAGACTAGAATGTGTAGGTTCTTACATGGCCCATGCAAAATAATTAATGCCATGCTTATTCTTGTGAAAACAATAATATTTACATGGCATTATTCTTATGCATTCCCAAAAGTGGATTAAAGCCAAGCAAAAGAATTTGTGGAAGTAGATCCATCCTATCTCCCATGAGCTAGATTAAATACCAGAAGAAAATAAAATACAAGCTCATGGATAATGGAATGGTGGAATTATAAGGTGGTGAAAAGAAAGGGTGGTGGAGTTGAATAAAAGATATGCCCCCAACTCAAATTGGGCATTTAAACAATATATCAATAACCAAATACAATATCAAGAGGCAAATACAATTTACAATGCATATGAGAGAAGAACCAAATCAAAAGGGTTTTATATGATGCTCAAATGCAAGGTGGCATGATGACATGAGCATGATATAATGATGATGCAACAATTATATATATGAAGTAGCCATTATATAGACTAGGCTAGTAGCATTGCAATTGTTAGACAATTGGAATGCTACACTTATCGGCGTAACCTGACATCTTGAGTACATGCTCACTAACGGAGCTGTGCTCTTCCATCATGCAGCTAAAGAACTTTTCTGAAGCGTTGTAGCTCTCTACAGCAGCATGTGTGTCGAAAATCTTTTTCAACTCACCCATTGTATCAAATGCATTGCCGTTTTCGAAACGTTTTCGAAGTTCCGGCTCTAGCCCATACAATATGCCGCAATGAACTAAGTTGTGGTCCTCCTGACGAGTCTGATAGACATTCTTCTCCTCGTCAAGGGCCTCATCAAAAGGTGGGGGGCCTAACGGCGCTTCTAGCACATATTGCTTTTGTGCAGCAGAGAGGAGAATCCTCAAATTCATGGCCCATTCGGTAAAGTTGCTACCGTTCGTTGCTAGTTTCTCTTTCTCCATGAATACATTGAAATTAAAAGCAGGTGGTGCCATCTACAACAGAATTTGTAAAGTTTAGACTAAGTGTATGATAGATTGAGTTCAACTAATCTATATTACGAATGAACTCCCACACAAAAACGACATCCCTCGTGCCTTTTTGGTGATTACATGAACCAAATCCACTACACCAAGTCCGATCATCACGTGAGTCGGTATAGCTTCAAAGGCGAGCATCAAATGGGCATCATATCAACTATATGACTCATGCTTAACCTTTCGGTCCGTGTTCCGAGGCCATGTCTGTACATGCTAGGCTCGCCAAGTTAGAACCTTAGTATTCGCGTGTGTAACTGTTTTACACCCGAAATATGGTCGTGGATCCAAGAACACCCGATCATCACGTGATGTCTTGGAGCGACGAAAACATAATCGGTGCATACTAAAGGAAGAACACATTCTTATCTTGATATTTAAATGAGGGATCATCTTATTATGCTAACAAAGCGCTAAACAAGCAATATAAGATGCTATCAAACATCATATGTTTATTAGTGAAATGATATGGTTCCCGCAGATGATCTCTATCATGTGCATTGTGGTATGATCACTATCATACCTATATGTGTAAATCCAAGGTCTATGGATTTTACACGCTATGTGTGTTGTAAGAGTATCATCTCATACTTCTACTTACAACACTACCATATCATAATACTAGCCCAGCAACAATCTAAACTAGACGCCTCTAATTTATCCATTGCAAGTTTTACGTGGCTTAGGGCTTTCGAGATAGAACCGTTCTTACCTACGAACATGAACCACAATGAGGATAATCAAATTGTTGAAAACTCGCTTGCAAAATAGATATTGACTATAGTAGGAGAGACAGACACCCGCTAGCCACTTATGCAAACTAGTTGCATGTCAAGCGTGGAACAGGTCTCATGTGCGAGGACATGTAAAGTTTGTCCGGGCCGCTTCATCCCACTATGCCACCAATATCCAAAATTACAACAAAGGAGCAACAACATGATCATCATCGCCCACATACTCATATGTGTACTACCCGTGTAAAGTATCTACGCATAGATCCGGCTCTGATACCACTGTAGGGTTCGCAGCATAGAAAACAAAAATTTTCCTACGATGTGAACTATATACCAAGATCTATCTACTAGATACAAACAACGGGCGGATGTATATCCGTAGAGAACATACCCTTGAAGACCGACAAAGCTTAACGAGTTCAACTCGTGGTTGATGTAGACGATCTCTTGCCGATCTCAAGATCGAGAGGAAGTCCTAGCGCCGCAAAACAGCAGCGCATCCGTGCTCGCACACACGTTCGAGGCACCGAGCAACCTGCGCCTCCTCGCTCCAGCGATGCAGCGGAAGCACAACTATTTCTTGCCGAATAGCCACCGGGAACATGTATCTCGCTAGTCCGAGACCATGGGGGATAAATTCTAGAGGGGGAGAGAGATCCTTCACGAGGAGGTGTGAGAGACAAGTGAGGAGGGGGGATCCTTTTATAGGAGGAGGGGGGAACCCCAAGGGGGTGGTCGGCGCATGGGGGCTGCCCCGTTGCCCTCCCCTCTTCATGTGGGTGGACACTCCACTCACAAATCTCCTTTAAATTCCCTCCACTCAAAAGTCCACTCAAATTCCCATTAAATTTCCACCAAATTTAATGCAAACTCTCATTAAATAAAACTCTTTTATTTTATTCAGAATTTTGTCAATTAATTTAATGACAAACATTCACAAATAACCCCTTGCTAGAATTCTATTTCACATGCATAACCACTTTATGCAATTTCACCCGAAAACCTGTTTCGGTATCTAGTGAAATAAATTCCTGCGCTTGTTCATTCTTTCGGCATGAAACATTTGCTCCAATTGGATGTCGGTGTCTCTTAAGTGTGTCACTCTACGGTTCGTGAATAATGCGGACATGATCGAGACCCCTCTCGGATCAATAATCAGAAGCGGGATCTGGAGACCCATACTGACTCCCACACATTCAACGATGACTTTCTTGTGATCGTCGGAACCTTTTACGCTAGTATCTTAATCCCTTTGTTTCACGATATATTACATGTCCAAGATTCGATCATCGGTATCTCCATACCTAGTTTGATCTCGTTACCGACATGCACTCTTTTCTCGTTCCCGTGATATAACATTCTAGTGATCAAATCACTTGCTTGCAAGCTAATCAATGTGATATCACCGAGAGGGCCCAGAGTATATCTATCCGTCATCGGGATGAACAAATTCCACTCTCGATCCATGAGCCTCAACATAACACTTTATTAGTTCTGAATCCATCTTTATAATCACCCTGTTACGGTGTGACGTTTGATGTTATCAAGAAACTCTTTCGGTGTTAGTGATTGACATGATCTCATGGTCTAAGGATTAGGATCACTTCGTAAGTTTTTATAGCAATATAAACTCAATGACTTTGATCGTAATGCTATACTTCGGATGAATGTTCATCACACCATTACACTAATGTTGTGATCCCGTTATTAACAATATCCAATGTCCATGATCAGGAAACCTTGATCATCTTGTTAATCAATGAGCTAGTTTATGAGAGAGGCATAACTAGGAACTTTCTGTTTGTTTATTAAACACACATGTATTAACGTTTCCGTATTAATACAATTATAGCATGCAAAATAAACATCTATCATATACTTGGAATACACATAATAAACACTTTATTATTGCCTCTCAGGGCATATTCCCTTCAATACAAGATGCATAAAAGATTAACATCACATGCAATTCATAATATGTGAGATGATATGGCCTTTCTTCTTTGTGCTTCCGATCTCCATCTTCTAGCAGGAACATGATCTCCATCATCACCGGCATTGCATCAAGGTCAATGACGCTTCTCCATGGTTGTCGTCCACCGGCTTCAACTATTACAACTACTTTGAATAGACACGCGGGTCTTAACATAAATTAAAGACAATCATATGGCTCCTGCCGGTTGCCAACTTACAATAAGGAACATTGCATACATCAAATATAATCACAATCATGGCCATATCACATCACAACACACCCCTGCAAAACAAAGTTAGACGCCTCTACTTTCTTTGCATATTTTACGTGGTTTGGGGCTTTCAATAAGTGTCGTTCTAACTTACGAACAAGAACCACAACATTGATACTAGTATTGTTGATCACCCATTGTAAATTGGATCTTAACCATGCTAGGAGAAACAGGCACCCGCAAAGCCACTTATGCAATACAAGTTGCATGTCAAGCGTGGAGCAAGTCTCATGAACGATGTCATGTAAGGTTAGCCCGGGCCGCTTCATCCCAACATACCGCAAGATGCAAAGTACATAAGAAGCAATCGACAATAAAATCATCAACGCCCACAATGACCACTGTGTTCTACTCGTGCAACAGATCTACATATAGACACGGCTCTGATACCACTGTAGGGTTTCGTAGCATGGAAAACAAAAAATTTCTACCGCATACAAACAAACAAGCCAAGATCTATCTACTAGATTGTAGCAACGAGTCGATAGAATAACTCACCCTCGAAGATTCCAAAGTGTTTAACGAGAGCGGATTCTCGTGGGTGATGTAGTCGTACTCTTCCCGATCTCAAGATCGCGTAGACGATCCTTCCGGCGCTGCGTTTCGGCAGCGCTCCCGCAGTCGGTCACACGTTCGGTACTCGACGAAGACCTTCCTCTCCCTTTTTCCAGCAGGCAGCGGAGGTTGTAGCACTCTCCTCGTGATTCCGGCAGCACAACGGCGTGGTACCAGAAGTAGAGGGGAGATCTCGCAGGGCTTCGCATTAAGCCGGAGCGAGTATGGTGGGCTATGAGAAATCCCTCGACGATCTAGGGTTTAGACACGCCGAGGAAGAGGTGCTAGGGCCGGCGGCTAGAGCTTGGAGGTTCCCAAGTCGGCGGCAAGGAGATCCCTAGGCGGCAGCGGCTTGGAGGGCAGCGGCGGCTAGGGTTAGGGTTTTCGGGGCAAGGGACTTGTGTGTTAGGAGGGGCAGCCCTGCCCCTCCCTTTATAGGTGGGAGGCACGGCCAAGGGGAGGGGAGTCCCTCCCCAACTCGGCTTGGAGGTGGGCCGGCGGTTGGAGGAGGGAATTCCTCCCCAACTCGGTTTCCCACTCCTCCTCCTCTTTCCAAAACTTGTCGTTTGACTTTCAAACTAGCCATTTGACTTTTCAAACTAGGATTTGAATAAACCCTTTATTTTGGACAGCGATGACACCTAGTACATGATGCAATCATTCCAACTTGCAATGACACATTCATGTACCCTTCCCCCCCCCCCCCGGAGTGCCAGACATTCCGGAACCTTCTATACATTCCCGATAAAAACACCGGAACCATTCTCCAACTCCAAAACGGGACTTTCCTTATATGAATCTTATTCTCCGGACCATTCCGGATCTCCTCGTGATATCCCGAATCCCATTCGAGACTCCGAACAACATTCGGTCTCTTTCTCATCATTCGATAACTACTCAAACAACGTCGAATCCTTAAGTGTGTCTCCCTACGGTTCGTGAATTATGCGGACATGTTCGAGACACTTCTCCGAACAATAACCAATAGAGGAATCTGGAAATTCATATGGCTCCCACATATTTCTACGATTACTTTGCGATCGAATGAACCACTTACATACGATATCAATTTCCCTTTGTCTCACGATAGTTTACTTATCCGAGGTTATGATCGTCGGTATCTCTGCATACCTAGTTCAACCTCGTCACCGATAAGTACTCTTTTCTCGTTCCCGTGATATGTGATCCCTTGTGAGCCAATCACATGCTTGCAAGCTAATTGGATGACATTTCACCGAGAGGGCCCAGAGTTTATCTATCCGTCATATGGATGGACAAATCCCACTCTTGATCCATGTGTTTCAACCAATACTTTCCGAACACTCAATGCCACCTTTATAGCCACCCAGTTACGGTGTGGTGTTTGATGTCATCAAAGCATCCATCCGGTAAAGGTGATATGCATGATCTCATGGTCGAAGGAATTAGATTACTATGTATCAGAAAGCATATAGCAATTGAACTATTAAAATGACTTGATCTTTATGCTACGCTTATCTATAGGAGTATGTCCACCATATCATTCTCCTAATGATATGATCTTGTTGTTTAATAACATATCAATGTTCATGATAGGGAAACCACAATCATCTATTAACCAACAAGCTAGTATTATATAGAGGCTTTACTAGGGACTTCAAATTAGGTTTACAAATCACACAAGTATCAATGTTTCCTTGTTAATACTATTATAGCATGAATGTAAACATTTATCATAAACACAAAGATATAATAATAACTATATTTATTATTGCCTCTAGGGATATCTCCAACACAATATAGTAAGGGAAATGTACACAAATAAGTTCGAACAAAAAATATGAATACCTAGATGATACAACGAGTGTGTCATCAACTGAACCTCCCATGTACAGTAGAAAGTTTAAATCTAGGGCTCCATCCATCAGTTGGTCATAGGTAAGTAGTTCCGGATGAAATAAAATTAAAGAGCTAGTCTAAACCTAGATTAAAGCACATAGTATAAAAATATAAATTCAACTAAATATTTTCTAGTGGCACACATACCATTGTAAAATCATGGTGGTGATATAAAAGGATTATCTACTACAACAATGTCTTGGTTGTTTATTATCTGGTGATAATCGTTTAGATCCATGTTCCTCACCATTGGTGCAAGGTGAGCTTGTAAATCAATGCTCCTTGATTATTGGCTAAACTAGAGGACCCTCTCGTCATAGTTTGCGCTCCCAACCCGTCTTCATGTTAAGATCCAGAAAGCCAACTAATTAATGCTTGACCAAATGTACTCCGCTCCGGTTGGTCCAAAATTATGAAAATGCAAAGTTTGATATTCTCCATTGATTGACCAAAGTGAGTTTAGTTGGGCCCGTCTCCGCTCTAGTAAGCTTGATGGAGAAGAACAAAAATAGATAGTCAGAGAGGATTAAGTTCAAAGGAAGAGGAAACACAGGAGAGCACCGCAAAAGGTTGAGAATGCGGTGTGGGAGTGGGTTGGAGGATTGTGTCATTTCGTGGGTTTGGATGATTTATATAACAATTGAGGTACTCGTCTAGATGGTAGGAGTGAGATCTAATGGCCAGGATGTCGACTTCAGTTTAACTTATTTTGAGTGGATGCTAATGGATGATGTATTCTTTTCATCAACGGAAACTAGTTTAGTTGGTTATATCATGCTAGATACACTTCAATGCCCTGTTATTGAGGGATACACATTTTTTCAAAGTCACACTCACATATCACATGGCACAATTCGTGAAATATATTTATTTCTATAAAAGTTGAGAAAGGTAAAACATGCATATAGTTAGATTGTTGATTACACTATGCCTATATATCACAAATCACATCCAACAATTCTGGTCATGCATACATAGTGTAACGACTAAACGTCAAGACCACACAAAAGTATAGAATGTGTTGAATAAAAAAGTTTACAAATGGAAAGAAAGTACACAAAATAAATATCAAGACCACACCAAAATACTTATTTAGTTTCCTATGGGATTTTCTAAATATAAAAAATGAAACGGTGCTAGGAGGAACTAGATACTTTTTTGATATAGTAGAAGGGTGACAGCGTGAGGATTCCGAAAAATTGTCCTTGACAGGGATCGAACTCCGGTCGCTGGGATGCGCCTTCTGTGACCCAAATATAATTTTGTATCCACGTGAGACTGAGTTCATGCAATGGATACTAAGCTTAGGAAACATATGAGAATAAACAATATCTTGATGTGTAAAATAGATGAAATAAATCTACATAAAATATATTTACCTTGGGTGAAGGAGTGAACCATGAGAACTTTTTTGAGGGAAGGCCATTATGGCTAGATTTATTGAAATCAAACAATAGTTACATCGTCCACGAGAGTTTGACGAAGGAAGTTAGGGGGTTCATCGACCCAATTATGTGGAATATTACACTCAAAACAATACATGGTATTACATGAACTGCTTTATTGACATCTTTTCAGTAATATTTGTAATTGGCCTTCCCAATCAATCCTACAATTGTAAGGTTGTAAACATAATTTGATGTTGCTTCGCTCCACTGAAAGATAGTGTAACACTTTTATGCAATTAGTTTCTACTTCAATGGCATTGCACCGCACAAAGTTTGCCAGCTCCAAATGGCGACACATCATCAAAGTTTCGACATATGAAGAAGACAATACATGTGGAAAGAACTTGGACAACATCGCTATAAACGCTCCATGCCTATATCGTAAGATTGAACCAATATCTCCAAATTGGTTCTCTATGTTTAAACTTGCATCAATTTTAGTTTTAGATGATTGGCATGTAGGATTCCTCCATACTAGTTTTGCCAGGCCCCTATTATGCACATGGGATCCCGCGGAATTCGCTTTCATCACTCTAATATACATTAGGTATCTCCGAATAAGTGGTATTTCCTCACCATGAGTTATGTGATGGTCAAGCCACCATAAGTACCAAGTTGTTATCGCCACCACCTCCTGTACTCTCCAGGATTCAGATCCCTGCATAGTACTAGGAGGTCCCTTCAGCAATATTTAGAAACCTTCAAAGCTAGAACGATCCACATGCATAGCATCTGAAATGACACTCTCAATTTCTAGACCTCCCTATGTGTTTGGTCCTTCACGTTTCAAGATCATATGTAACACATCCTCTAGAACCACATGTCAAACATGACATTCACCACTTGTCCCTATGTGTCACTTACCTAGGATTTCCTTTAGTGGTAGAATACCACACATTGCCCTCTAGCACATTATTATTTCACTTCAGCCAGAACCTGAAGCTTCCACAAACATTTCCTAATTGAGTTACCAAGTGAAGTACTTTCGGCAAGTTGGCGCAGGGTTGGACCATGATATAGGTGTTTCCACTCGATATGGTACGCGGACTGTACTGAAAAACACTTGCCTTTGTACCATGCCATGCTAAGAGATCCTCAAAAGAATCTAGATTAATAGGAATATGCAGGATTCACTATACGTACGGAGATGAAAATACTTGATATCAATTCTTGATCCCATTGACCGGTAACAAGGTGCTAAGAATGCATGTACCATGTTGTGTGATAACTTTAGGATAAGCATTATTAGGGGTCCAAGGTTCACTCCATATTTTTACAGCTTATCATGTCCCAATATGCCAAATATGCCCTCTTTTAATGGTTTGGGTACCGGCCAGAAGTCTTCGCCGGGTAAAAGAAGAGCCCACACCTTTGGTCCAAATTTTAATATGTCACCTAAGGGTAGTATTTTTCATTGAGCACTTGGGCACGTAGAGAGTTGGGTTTAGCAATCAACCTCCACGCCTATTTGGCCAACATGACAAGATTAAAAGTGTGTAGGTCTTAAATCCTTTATCTCCTTCCCTCTTAAGAAAATATAATTTTCACCATGCAAACCAATATATTTTCTTTCCTTGATTATCATATCCCGCCAAAACCGAGAAATAACACAAGTAATATTTTGACACCTTCTTCAGCAAAAGGAAAACGGTCATCGCATATATAGGAATAGCTGCCGTTTTTACTTACGAAGATTTCTTTTCCACCAATTGATCATAGGACTTTTGATTCCCATCCTCTAATCATTTCCATTAGAGTCTTCACAAAATGCATGTAGCAGTCACTTCTATGCGCACCCATAATAGTTGGGAGCCTAACTATTTTTTAGAAAAAGCTTCGTGTTTACATTCAATATGTTGCATATGTCCACTTTAACATCAACATGAGTATTTGGATTACATAAGAATATAATATGCTATATTTTTTCACACTTATGAGCCGTTTCGATGTCACACAATAAATCAAGAGATAGTTGAAATAAGGTTATTATTCGAATATGCCTTCAAAAGAATCAAGAAATTATCAACAAATAAAAGATGTGAAACTGATGGTATATTTCGATACACCTTTATCCCTTTAATATCACTAACCTCCTCTGCATCCAACAAACAATTAGAAAGACCTTCTGCACATAAAAGAAATAGATAGGGAGATAGAGGATCTTCGTGTCAAATGCCTTTATAGTGGGTGTGAATCCCTCTATCACTCGAGAGTTGTATTTGACAGAATATGTCACAGAAGCAACACAAGACATCACTAAGTTAACCCACTGGGTGTGGAAACCAAGCTTGTTCATCATATTACGCAGGAAATTTCACTCAATTAGCATATCCAATTTCACAGTACAAAGAAAAATATTGCCTTTTTTCTTATTTTTAATCTTATATATGCTCTGATAATCCTACCAGGAACAAACACAGTCTATATAGGGGATATTATCTCAGGAAGAATGACCTTTAATCTAGCTGCAAGCATCTTAGATATAATTTTACAGACAACATTGCAAAGAGAGATAAGTCTAAATTTCTATGACTAAAAGAACCACAAATCACCAACACACTTCAAGATCAAGTGATGAATAGATATTCTCACTCTGTCCGAGAATATGTGACTTTGATTTGTCTAGATTTACATATATATATGTGTAGACGTATTTTAATGTGTAGATACATGTGAATCTAAAAAAATCGAAGACACTTATTTCTAGACGGATGGAGTACTCTTTGTGGTCCTATATAAATAATTATGGCAGACCGATCAATACTCTTATTAGTTTTTTATACCTTTTATTTATGGATATATGGCTAAATACCTATGAATTATGCTCGGCACCCGAACCTTAATAAAAAGAAATCTTGCTAGATTGTGAGTGAATGTGACAGTTCATCGCCATCGTCGTCGTCTAATCATCTCATAAAAGCTCATGCGTGAGCAAGATTTTTTCGATTAAATGAGCCTAGCATTACCGCTGCAGATTTTACATCTGCACTCTGCATGAGTTGGTCGTGCAATTTTCCTACCACCTGGTCTCTGGAATCAGAATATCCCCAATGTCCTAGACACGTACCTACCTATATCTCAGCTATCGAAACAAACACTACGATCCGCATAAGTACTACTGTAGCTATATAATATCGAAACAAACATAAGTATACGTAGTACGTACATCCGCCGCGTACTGTACGTACTACTATACTACCTACCACGGACAGTTCTAAAGACAAGACAGCAGTGATATAGCTCACCCCATTATCACCCCATACCTGAGACAAGAGACAGCAGTGATATAGCTCACGAGATCTGCATGAGATTTGCTGGTTTAAATATCCCAGCATGCAATTACTCTCACCATATATCGACCCATCGCCTATATATATAAACCCTTCATCTACAAAGCTGTAGACAGGGCAACCAACCTAGGCTATCGAAAATCTGAGAGAGAGAGGCTCCGAAGGTGTAAGGGTAGTAGGTGGGTGACAATGGCGCCACGGCGTCCGACAAGCACGGGCCGCAAGAAGATCGAGATCCGGCGCCTCGAGACCAAGGAGCAGCGGCAGGTGTGCTTCTCCAAGCGCCGCACGGGGCTCTTCAACAAGGCCACCGAGCTCGGCGTCATGTGTGGCGTCGAGGTGGCCGCCGTCACCTTCTCCCAGGGCGGCAAGGCCTTCTCCTACGGCCACCCCTCCGTCGAGTCCGTCCTCGAACGCTTCCTCCCCTCCAACTCCACGGAGGAGCAGGACGCGGCGGCGGCAGTGGGTGGCGCCGTCGCCGGAGAACCGAACCCGGCGCTGGAGGAGCTGCACCGGGAGCGCAGCGAGCTGCGCGCGCGGCTGGAAGCGGAGAAGGCTCGGAAGGAGGCCGCGGAGGAGGCCTGGGCGAAGGCGCATGCCGATGGGATCCAGGCGGCGGTGTGGATGGACGCATTCGTGTGCCAGATGGGGGAGGAGGACCTGGTGGCCTTCAAGGCCGCGCTGGAGATGGTGGACGCGGCCGTGGAGGCGCGAGCCGGCCGGGAGCTCCAGGAGACGCTGCTCCGAGGCCACACGCTGCATGGCGGCGACGCGGACTATATGCACCAAAAGAGGATGCTGGCGCCGGGTTTTGACGCCGGCCAGCTGCTCGGCAGGCTCACCGTGCATAGCGGCGGCGGCGGGTTTGAGTTCGGTGGCACCAGCGGCGGGATGGAGACCATGCAGCAGCAGCAGCAGAAGCAGGAGGAGGAGGAGGAGGAGGTTATGGTGGCGATGCCCCCGCCGCCAGGTTTCACGGCCGGACTGCCGATGAATCCTCAGGGGTTCGGGCCGCAAGGCTTCCCCCAGTGAGGACAAGATGAGATCGAACCCGAAAGCAATCCATGGATGCGTGCATGCATGGGCGAAGCATTGGCAACTGGAGTACTTCGTTCGTGTCTTTTTTTAGATTGTTTTGTATGTGTCGCTTCCCTTAAATTTGCATGTATTCTGTTTTACAATTTCGTACCTTCTGGTTGTGTGTTTCTTCATATCGTCGACATTTGCTCCTGCAACAGATGAGATTTCATCAACTTAATTAGTAGCTGCTTGTACTGTTTTGCATCTGTTGCACCAAACCAATAAAGATACAAGCCTTTATTTACTCTATGGTGTTTTAATATTATTAATCTTTTTAATACTCGGGAAATATTTTTAATGTGATGATTTTGGTCCCTTTTTAAATACCAAACCAGTGGCCCGATATATTGATAATTGTGTACTACACTCATTATTTCTCATAGATATTTTGTACTACACATTATTTCTCATAGATATTTTGTACTACATTGACATGGTCCCCTCTCACCTACCTGTACCATATGTACAGGCGACAACACGAGAATGCACAATGTCATAGGCACTTGGTACACCCTGCCGTCAGGGGCACAGCACGACATTTTATCCCTATAGCAATTGGTAAACGATGGAGTACATTTGGTCATAGTTCAGGCTGGACAAGATTTGTGAGACATCAAGTTGCTACTGTACTAGGCTACTAGCTAGACAAACATACAGAAGATCGAGATTTACTCATTGTTCCTGAACTACTCATGATAAGAGAAAGGGAGATGAAACTGAAGTGGCTTACTCAGGATGACGCTTGCTTAATTCTTGAAGCAAGCAATATCTCATGGAGGGAGATGTATCATATTCAGAGTTGCTCAGTATTCTGCACGCGCAGCTCCTTGTAAAAATAATGTTCTAGATACAGTTGGAAACGGATCAGATAGAGGCCTTTCCATGTATATTTTCATTTTTTTATTGCACAAAAATAGATATATTTATTGTTTATTGAAGATATACTCGTAGGACCCTCAAGATAAATTGTACAAACAATGGGAATCATTTCAAAGACACCCATAAAAACAAATCCACAAATCAATTGGTTAGAAAATAAGGCACTGCATGGATCTATTTAGCAAAAGAAAAGATACAAGATCAACTGGAAGCTCAAGAACACATCCACAATTTTATTTCATTTGCCAACAGCCATCTGGAGAGATGCATATGTGCTCTGTAGTAGGCACTACAGAGTAGAGGAGACATCACATCCGAGTGCTCTGGCACCTAGAGTGGCGGAACACATCAGATTTGGTTGCTCCTAATCTAGGGATTCCATATACTCCTTGCTCATGTGCCATGCTCCATCGCGTCCATTGCCAAGTCCATGTTCGCAAGCCTCTCTTCTCCAACTTTGCCCATGTATTAGACGGAAATGAACGACATAAGCAGCGCTCGGTGGTGGGTATGAGAGCAGAACAAAAAGTATGAGATACATGGTTACTGGTACTAGGGGGATGCGAGAGATCGACATACAGTGAGATGGTATTTCAGTTTTGTCATGTTCAAACCAGTTTCCGACCCATTACATCCCTATGGCGAATTTAGATCAATAACTAGAGGGGAGGGGCAAGATCCCGATGAGTCGAGGGACACCAAGAAAATTGAGCTCCATATATGTCGAGATCCAAGTATACACCTCTCTTTAGTAATGAAAGGCAATATGGATCTATTGATATAGTGTCCGGGTGCGCCCCTTTTTGAAAAAAAAGTAGATGTCCTCCTCATAAGTCCCCTTACCATTGAGAGTTATCATTTGTTTATACATAAGCATATACTAGAATCATCGTTCACGATATTTGTCAGACCATACACATTAAAAATATCTACAAAGATATTTAAAGATACATAAATGTTTGTGAAAAAAATGAATGTACACTATAATTCATGCAAAGAACACAACTTAATCGATAAAAGGCATGTGATTTTCACCTTTTGTTTTATTTTCTCTCTTTTAAAGGGATTAAGTCCAAGAAATTATCCTTCAAAGGGGAAATGTATCGAAAAATAAAATACTTGCATAACATTTACAAGGTAAGATTTATAATTGGTGTTATTCTATTTACTAATGATAGGAGTAAAATGTATAACAAATAACACCACGTCTTAAATTTAGCAACATTGTGGTCTTTTCTTATGCTAACCAAGCAATCAAAAAATATGCTAGCTAAAACACAATAAATAATAAGTTGAGAAATGAATTCATAAAGAATAAAAGTTGAATATATATTTTAAATTGAAATTTTGACATGTACATGATTTGCAGAAACCACACATATTCCACTAAACACCACTTGATCACACTTATTTCTCACCATTTGGTGTGTTGTCCTCGCTGCCACCTCATGCACTAATGTTACACCATGTGCCCTCGCTCACTTACGCGCCTAGCCCTCACCATGTATCTCATCCGCTCCCTTGCAAGGATGGTATAACCATGCTTCCCGTTGTTTGTCTGGAAGTAACAAAGAGTCTTGTACTGCTTATGTAGTTGCTCATTTTGGATAGGTAAAAAATCATCGTCGGCCATTAAAGGAAAACTTTGAGTTGGAAATCCAATTTATCCCAATTACGTTAGGCTAGTCTCTAGCCACCCTGCCACAATCTAGGCTAAGGAAATGTGCATCATGGAAAGGGAAAAAGGTACTATTTTTATCCGATGAAGTTTACATTGTAACTTGCAAATCAAAATGAAGTGATTGGAATATCTGCAAGGTAAACTAGTATTAGATTTTTTCATAAGCGGTAGAGCAAGCAACCATAATCTCGATTGGGCTTAAGGGGAGTTACTGGGTGGAATCACTTTTAGATATAAGGTATTTCTTTGACTATCCAATGATTGGAGGTGATACAATTGCACTATTATTCATACCAAAGTCAGTGAGTCATGGACTGTTCGTAGAAGTAGGCGTATATCACATGAAATATGGTACCATATCCAATATGTGACCTTGACCACAAACAAGTATATGGGATTCTTCTAGAACATACGATCTCTACTATGCGAGGGAAAATCCTCGTGCATTGATAAGGAAAGAGACATTCTGGAACCCCGAGTTCAACTCTACTAGGTGTTGTTTACTTACTTCGACTTGTTCTCATTCCCACATCATATTTCCATCAACTTGAATATCAAGGTAAGGCCATAACTAATGGACCCAAAGGTCATGGTGTAAACCAAATGATATTCGATGTACAAAATATCTACAACCGGAATTAGTTCTGTTAGCCACAGAAACCGTAGAATCCCGGTGAGATCAATATAGAATCTGTAGTTTAGCCACCATATTCATCTTTGTAATCTTTTTATATTATAATGGAATTGCAAAGTTGGTAGTAGGGGTATTACCCATGCCGGAGACCCGAACCCCGATGAATATTGTATTAGTGTTAGCTTCGCCCGAGTATCATCTAGGACATTATTGTTCAAATATGCTCATCTATGAACACCACGATTTATACCCGCATACAAGCGACATAATTAATTTTTTGCTTTGATGTGGGCCATCAAACAATGTGGCCCACAAGAAATGAAGTTGGTGATAATGGAGTTGAAGGATAGTTTAGATGTTGATTGCATTGTGTAGAGTTATAGTTTGTGCACAATACATACCATTTTAGTAAGGTCATTCAACGACTATGGCATCAATTGGGCTGCACGTCTATGGTATAAATCCGTGTTCAGGCCTCCATCAACAACTTACTCACGCATAGCAACTTATTGTTAGGTTTTTTAACAACGATGGGGTAGTAATGATCAACATAGCTAATGGCTAGTTGGCAATCAATTATCTTTGTTTCATCTTACATGGATCTAGGACTTTGGAATCGGTACTAAAATCATGAAGCAAATATAATGTTACAAATGGCAAAATTCGGGATTTTGACAATACGATAGAAGAGCCCTGTAAAAATACACCTACTCTTTCAAAATCATTTAAGATAGCTATACATATAAAAATTTTGGTGCTATTAGAAGAACTAGCAAGGTGACCCTCGCAATTGCGAGGGCATAGTTTTAATGTGTTGAAAATGTTTCTAGAATAAATTCGAAGGTTTATGGTTATTTCAATTTTGCGCCAAAGAATTATACTCCGATTCTATTGTCATCATAATAAATTCAAAGTTTAGTGTACTATTGCTTGTGTGAAAAAAATTTATTCATCTTTTAATTTGTTGGTGAATCATGTTTATGCCATTCCTAGAATAGCAAATCAAGGTGATTTCGTTCTCAGTTTTGTTCTATTTGTACCAAATCTCTAGTTGCAGGGTGAAAACTCTATTTCTAACCTTCGTGGGTGTGCGGGAGGCAGGCTTTATTCAAAAGTTTTAACACCTTATGAGCCAATATAGTTATTGATCTAAATTATTTAAAATGGTAATGTAGGTTTTCATTACATATAAATTATAGTTGTATTTTAGTATCCACTTAATAGTTCCTTTTTATTATAATATTGCAAGCTTCATGAAGAGTTTCTAAATATCTCAGGTGATTAACAATTATTTGGTAGTATTAATTTTTTAAAGAGTGCATTAAGGGAGGAACCTACTGCAGTTTTTTGTTTTTAAAAGAGAATTAAAGCATCACGTGAAGACTTAAACCTGGTTGGTACATCCATTTTGTTAATATAAAGTGACATTGCCTCACTTTTTTGCTAGTGTTAAATTCATCAAAGATTAAGATATTATGTACATGTCTTGACTTGTACACCCTCTTCCCCAAAATATAAGGTGTAGGGGTTCGTAGCATGGAAAACAAAAAATTTCTATCGCATACAAACAAACAAGCCAAGATCTATCTACTTGATTATAGCAATGAGTCGATGGAATAACTTACCCTCGAAGATTCCAAAGCGGTTAACGAGAGCAGATTCTCGTGGGTGATGTAGTCGTACTCTTTCCGATCTCAAGATCGTGTAGACGATCCTTCCGGCGCTGCGTTCCGGCAGCGCTTCCGCAGTCGGTCACACGTTCGGTACTCGACGAAGACCTTCCTCTCCCTTGTTCCAGCAGGCAGCGGAGGTTGTAGCACTCTCCTCACGATTCTGGCAGCACAACGGCGTGGTACCGGAAGTAGAGGGGAGATCCCGCAGGGCTTCGCCTTAAGCCGGAGCGAGTATGGTGGATTATGAGAGAGGGCTATTAGTGGTCTAGAGATTAGACACACCAATTAGAAGGCTCTAAACCGCAGGCTAAAGCAATTAGAAGCTCTAAACCAAACGGCTCTAAACCGGAGATTAGAGGTAGAAACTTGTGTGTCTCAAGGAGGAGCCCTGCCCCTCCTTTTATAGGTGGAGGGGCTAGGCGCGCCAAGGAGGGAGGGAGTCCCTCCCCAACTCGGCCTAGGGCTGGGCGCCGGCTTGGAGGAGAGGAACTCCTCCTCCAAGTTGGTTTCAACCTCCTCTTGCTTGTTTCCCACAGTTTCCTGTTTCCCACAGTTTCCTGTTTTCCACAGTTTCCTGTTTTAGCCGTTTGACTTTCAAACTGGCAATTTGACTTTCATGTTTTTGGAACAGCAAGAACACTTAGTACATGATGCAATCATTCAATGACACATTCATGTACCCTCCCCCCCGGAGTGCCGGACAATCCGGAACTTTCTAGAACATTCCCGATGAAAACACCGGAATCATTCCCGAACTTCGAAACGGGACATTCCTTATATGAATCTTATTCTCCGGACCATTCCGGATCACCTCGTGATATCCCGGATCCCATCCGAGACTCCGAACAACATTCGGTCTCTTTCTCATAATACCATAACTACTCAAAACAACGTCGAATCCTTAAGTGTGTCTCCCTACGGTTCGTGAATTATGCGGACATGATCGAGACACTTCTTCGAACAATAACCAATAGAGGAATCTGGAAATTCATATGGCTCCCACATATTTCTACGATTACTTTGCGATCGAATGAACCACTTACATACGATACCAATTTCCCTTTGTCTCACGATAGTTTACTTATCCGAGGTTATGATCGTCGGTATCTCTGCATACCTAGTTCAACCTCGTTACTGATAAGTACTCTTTTCTCGTTCCCGTGATATGTGATCCCTTGTGAGCCAGTCACATGCTTGCAAGCTAATTGGATGACATTTCACCGAGAGGGCCCAGAGTATATCTATCCGTCATATGGATGGACAAATCCCACTCTTGATCCATGTGTTTCAACCAATACTTTCCGAACACTCAATGCCACCTTTATAGCCACCCAGTTACGGTGTGGTGTTTGATGTCATCAAAGCATCCATCCGGTAAAGGTGATATGCATGATCTCATGGTCGAAGGAATTAGGTTACTATGTATCAGAAAGCATATAGCAATTGAACTATTGAAATGACTTGATCTTTATGCTACGCTTATCTATAGGAGTATGTCCATCACATCATTCTCCTAATGATATGATCCTGTTGTTAATAACATCTCTATGTTCATGATCAGGAAACCATGATCATATATTAACCAACAAGCTAGTTTAACAAGAGGCTTTACTAGGGACTCTTATTTTAGTTTACAAATCACACAAGTATTAATGTTTCCGGTTAATACAATTATAGCATGGTATGTAAACATTTATCATAAGTGTGAAGATATTATAATAACCACTTTATTATTGCCTCTTGGGCATATCTCCAACAGTCTCCCACTTGCACTAGAGTCAATAATCTAGTTTCAAACCTTTGTGTATTCAACACCTATGGCTTTCTGATGTTGTATGTACACGATTGCTAGTGGTCAACTGATCTCCGGATCTGACACTTCCAGGTCCGTGTGTAATTGCATGTCTTTGCGTCTCTACGCATCACTCATTCTCTAATGAGATGGCTTTGTATAAATTTGGTCTTTCGGTGTGACCTTTAGCTCTTTGGGGTTAAAACATGTTGATAATATTGTCGCACAATATATCTTCATAGTATTATCCTACTGTGAACTACACCTAGTTTGATAACAAACTACTTGACACAAATGCCCTCTTTTTGCTGCTATAATAGCAGTCATATACTTAGCCTTTTGTTGTAGTATCTGTCATAATGTCTTAACTTTGGAACTCATCCAAATCCATTATGGAACTCACTTTCCATTATATTGTGCCACCCTTAGTTTAGATTGAGATAAACTTAATTTGTACTTTGTGACAAAGCTAGTATCAATGTAGTACTTTTACAATGAACTAACCATCTATTTGTCACTTCTACAAATATTATACTCTTAGTTCTTCCAAAAGATCATAAGAATATCCTTACTATTGTCCAATGATCATCTTACGAATCATTCTGGTATATGCTCACAACATTTAGAGCATAGGACATATCTGGATTTGTACATATCACAGTATGATTGATATAAATACTCTTTGTGATTTCATACATCAAGTATCAATCTATACTTGATTATTTGTTTCACTTTACCAAATGTCTATACACTTGAATATATCATCAACATTGAACTCATTCAATCCTTTCTGTGTGACAAGAACCTCTCTTGTAGTTTCTATATTGAACTCATTCAATATCTTGTCTATGCACTTCTGGCACAACCATATTAGCGTCTATTGATGCCAAATATTTGGGTTTTGCCTAAGTCTTTCATCGGGATGAAATTCTTAATATGTGTTAATAAAATATACATCTTTTCTAATCAACAATATGTCCTCCACATAATGTATTAGAAATATGTCTTAGCGCTCCCACTTAATTTCTTGCAAACGCAAGCATCTTCATTGTCTCTGATGAAATTAAACTCTTTTAACAGTTTCATCATAGTGAAGATTCCAACTCCGCGATGCTCACTTCAACCATTGAAGTTTGCATATGCTTTTAGCATCCTTTGAATTAACAAAACCCTATGGACCGTGTTATGCACATGTCCTAGGTAACGATTCTATTAGAAGAACTTGTTTTGTTTTTTCAACTACCATATAACAAATTATATGTAGTGGTTGCTACATTAATCCGTCTAGACTAAATATCACTATGAAAGATCAAATCTTGTCATAGTCAACCTTTGAACATTTTGTGAACTCTTTCCCAACATGTCGACTATTTCATAGATGTAAAACATCCATGTCTATTTCTTTATAGATCCAAACACAACTGTAAGGTCTTACACCTTTCTCGAGGGTCCTTCAAGTTCAAAACTTGATTTCTCGTGTATGGAACTATCACGGATTTTATGGCTTCAAGCCATTTGATGGAGTCAGGGCCCATCATCGCTTCTTTGCATGTAGTCGGTTCATTATTCTCAAATAATGATTCAACCCTCAAATCTTGGTATTTGATTGTTCATCCGACCTACTTGTTTCAATAGGAACTTGAATCTCCGTGACCACAACCTTTGAGGTACGCGAGCCATGAGCATTGTTTGCTAACTCCGGAACACTTTTCGGCGCTGCGCAACTCTGCACATACAGCTAAGGTTCTTTTAACCTTATCAAAGTTCTATTGTCCTCCCACTTAACTTTTCACGAAAAATTCCTTCTCAAAGAAACTTGACGTTCTAAGCAACAAACTCTTTTGTCTCCGGTGTTTATGGAGGAATACTTAACAGTTTATACAAAGACAGGTTCATCCGACTTTGGTTGCACACATCTTTCTTATGCATAGCATACCAATGTTTAAGAAAGGACAACTTGGGTTTTATCCCAAACCATAACCTTATATGGTGTCATTTCAACGGATTATGATGAAGCTCTTTTCAGTGGAAAAACGGTAATCTCTAAAGCTTTTAATCTTTAAAATATAATGGCAGTTTTATGAATTATACCTTTGATCTAACCATGTCCAACAAGGTTTAATTACATATCTCGAACGTTCCATACTCTTATGGTGTTTCGGAAATGCAAATCCACGGAACGATTCCTTAAATCTTAGGTATTATGCTAAACTTGTAACTTAAATATCTTCCTTTATGATCTTATCATAAACTATTCATATTCTTGTTACAATGATTTTGCACTTCATCTTGAAAGTCTTTGAACTTTTCCAAATATTTCACACTTCATCCTTATTAAGTAAATATTCATATATTCACTCAAATTTTCGGAGAAGGCATATGAAGTTGAAATCCACCGCTCTTGACTACACATAATGGACTTCGTACAACAATATGTACAAATTCCAATAAGCTAGTCTTTCGTTCCCTTTTGGCCTATGAACGAAGTTTCAATTATCTCTAGGAAAGTTTCACAAGCGTCATTTGATCAAAAATCAGAAGACTCCAAAATTCCATCCACATGGAGTTTCTTCATGTTTTCTTTCCATTATAATTTAAACGGCGATGTCACTTCCTAAGTGATCTTTCAATCAATTTGTCTTTCGACATTTTTAGCACTAGTTTTATGGATGTGATTTCTCCAACGAGATTTGTGAATCATCCATTTTTTATGGATTACATCAATTATTTGAACAACCCTTTTGTTCTCATAATACCTGATAAACAAATCTTGAAGGCAAGCTTTGATGTTTAACGATCAACACAATAACCCTTTATTTGTTCTCGATGAACATCATCACATATTCTTTTGCTAGTTACTTAGGCCATTTCATGAATTGTGTTGTTTCGAATGACGATTCACACCAACAAATTCAGTATCAAATACTTGAGAACCACATTGTTTAATAAGCAAAGAATATAGCCATAACATGTATATCATCTATATACTTAAACTGAACAATTCTAGTCTTTTCTTTTCTGCCATATATTTATGAGATTCTCTTTCAATATTTCCTTTTCTGTTTGAAAGAATCTATCAACATCAATAGTGGAGTCATACATATGACATATAGTCCAAAGCGTGTATAGTTAAATACCAATGTCTTTGGACTTGCACTTTGAAGTAGATCACCATCATCAAATGTTTGGTGTTCTTTCAAATTCCTTTCTTTAGTAATCTCTTGGTGTAGTAAACATTTTACCTACATCAAATATTCACCCTTATCATGGAATCGTCCATGATCAAGCTACTTTTAGCTTATAACGATGAATTATGAGTATAATGTTGCTATCCAAAACCTTTTGGAGGATTAGGACAACAAGTGTCTACAACCCTTTGCAAATTCTCATCAAAATATGAGAACATGAACTTTGCCATATTATACTCTATCATGTTGCAACCAAAACTTCATTTCAGATATCACAATATCTTCCACACATCATGGTTTCTGAAACAACTCTTTCAGATCCTAGATAACCTTGATATTAAGAGAATCCTTTGAATATCAAGAATCATGGAGACAAACATGATACTTATATACTAACACTTGGAATTGTTACTCTTGATTTAATACTAATTATTAAACTTCATGGAGTAACCGGAACTTACTGAAAGTTTGCAATAGGACTTTTAAACTTTAGATTAACACTTCAAAAACAATACGATACCAATTCGTAAAGTAATTAACCAGAATTCTATAGTTCTATCATCTCAATAATAACTAAGCGCAAGGTGGTAAACGGATGCCAATGACTACAACAACTATGCAAATTCACTTTGATTTAGTTTATGATAAATTGAGTTCTAATTAATAATTAAATTAATCTAGGTGAACTCCCACTCAAAACAATATCCCTCACATTGTTTTAGTGATCACACGAACCAAATCCACCATATCAAAACCGATCATCACGAGAGTTGATATAGTTTCAATGGCGAACAATCGACATGTTCATCATATCTACTATATGATTCATGCTCTACCTTTCGGTATTCCGTGTTCCGAGACCATGTCTGTACATGCTAGGCTCGTCAAGATCAAACCTTAGTTTCCGCATGAGCAAATCTGGCTTGCTCGCGTTGTATACACTTGCAGAATCTAACACACCCGATCATCACGTGGTGCTTCGAAACAACAAGCTTTAGCAACGGTGCTAACTAAGGGTGAACACTTTATGACTTGAAATTCATGTGCATGAGGGATCATCTTATAATGCTACCGTCGTCTACTAAGCAATACAAGATGCATAAAGGATTAACATCACATGCAATTCATAATATGTGATATGATATGGCCTTTCTTCTTTGTGCTTCCGATCTCCATCTTCTAGCACGAACATGATCTCCATCATCACCGGCATTGCATCAAGGTCAATGACGCCTCTCCATGGTTGTCGTCCACCGGCTCCAACTATTACAACTACTTTGAATAGACACGCGGGTCTTAACAGAAATTAAAGACAACCATATGGCTCCTGCCGGTTGCCAACTTACAATAAGGAACATTGCATACATCATATATAATCACAATCATGGACATATCACATCACTGCACACCCCTGCAAAACAAAGTTAGACGCCTCTACTTTCCTTGCATATTTTACGTGGTTTGGGGCTTTCAATAAGTGTCGTTCTAACTTACGAACAAGAACCACAACATTGATACTAGTATTGTTAATCACCCGTTGTAAATTGGATCTTAACTATGCTAGGAGAAACAGGCACCCGCAAAGCCACTTATGCAATACAAGTTGCATGTCAAGCGTGGAGCAAGTCTCATGAACGATGTCATGTAAGGTTAGCCCGGGCCGCTTCATCCCAACATACCGCAAGATGCAAAGTACACAAGAAGCAATCAACAATAAAAGCATCAACGCCCACAATGACCATTGTGTTCTACTCGTGCAACAGATCTACATATAGACACGGCTCTGATACCACTGTAGGGGTTCGTAGCATGGAAAACAAAAAATTTCTATCGCATACAAACAAACAAACCAAGATCTATCTACTAGATTGTAGCAACGAGTCGATGGAATAACTTACCCTCGAAGATTCCAAAGCGGTTAACGAGAGCAGATTCTCGTGGGTGATGTAGTCGTACTCTTTCCGATCTCAAGATCATGTAGACGATCCTTCCGGCGCTGCGTTCCGGCAGCGCTTCCGCAGTCGGTCACACGTTCGGTACTCGACGAAGACCTTCCTCTCCCTTGTTCCAGCAGGCAGCGGAGGTTGTAGCACTCTCCTCACGATTCCGGCAGCACAACGGCGTGGTACCGGAAGTAGAGGAGAGATCCCGCAGGGCTTCGCCTTAAGCCGGAGCGAGTATGGTGGATTATGAGAGAGGGCTATTAGTGGTCTAGAGATTAGACACACCAATTAGAAGGCTCTAAACCGCAGGCTAAAGCAATTAGAAGCTCTAAACCAAACGGCTCTAAACCGGAGATTAGAGGTAGAAACTTGTGTGTCTCAAGGAGGAGCCCTGCCCCTCCTTTTATAGGTGGAGGGGCTAGGCGCGCCAAGGAGGGAGGGAGTCCCTCCCCAACTCGGCCTAGGGCTGGGCGCCGGCTTGGAGGAGAGGAACTCCTCCTCCAAGTTGGTTTCAACCTCCTCTTGCTTGTTTCCCACAGTTTCCTGTTTCCCACAGTTTCCTGTTTTCCACAGTTTCCTGTTTTAGCCGTTTGACTTTCAAACTGGCAATTTGACTTTCATGTTTTTGGAACAGCAAGAACACTTAGTACATGATGCAATCATTCAATGACACATTCATGTACCCTCCCCCCGGAGTGCCGGACAATCCGGAACTTTCTAGAACATTCCCGATGAAAACACCGGAATCATTCCCGAACTCCGAAACGGGACTTTCCTTATATGAATCTTATTCTCCGGACTATTCCGGATCACCTCGTGATATCCCGGATCCCATCCGAGACTCCGAACAATATTCGGTCTCTTTCTCATAATACCATAACTACTCAAAACAACGTCGAATCCTTAAGTGTGTCTCCCTACGGTTCGTGAATTATGCGGACATGATCGAGACACTTCTCCGAACAATAACCAATAGAGGAATCTGGAAATTCATATGGCTCCCACATATTTCTACGATTACTTTGCGATCGAATGAACCACTTACATACGATACCAATTTCCCTTTGTCTCACGATAGTTTACTTATCCGAGGTTATGATCGTCGGTATCTCTGCATACCTAGTTCAACCTCGTTACTGATAAGTACTCTTTTCTCGTTCCCGTGATATGTGATCCCTTGTGAGCCAGTCACATGCTTGCAAGCTAATTGGATGACATTTCACCGAGAGGGCCCAGAGTATATCTATCCGTCATATGGATGGACAAATCCCACTCTTGATCCATGTGTTTCAACCAATACTTTCCGAACACTCAATGCCACCTTTATAGCCACCCAGTTACGGTGTGGTGTTTGATGTCATCAAAGCATCCATCCGGTAAAGGTGATATGCATGATCTCATGGTCGAAGGAATTAGGTTACTATGTATCAGAAAGCATATAGCAATTGAACTATTGAAATGACTTGATCTTTATGCTACGCTTATCTATAGGAGTATGTCCATCACATCATTCTCCTAATGATATGATCCTGTTGTTAATAACATCTCTATGTTCATGATCAGGAAACCATGATCATATATTAACCAACAAGCTAGTTTAACAAGAGGCTTTACTAGGGACTCTTATTTTAGTTTACAAATCACACAAGTATTAATGTTTCCGGTTAATACAATTATAGCATGGTATGTAAACATTTATCATAAGTGTGAAGATATGATAATAACCACTTTATTATTGCCTCTTGGGCATATCTCCAACATAAGGCGCATAAGAATTAGTCAAAAGTCAACATTTTGCCAAGATTATACATAAAAATATGAACATTATACAAAACTAAAGCAATATCAATAGATTTACTATAAAGTATATTTTCTTAATGTATCCATTCAATATTGTAAATGTACTTATTTTTAACTAAATATTTAGACAAAGTTAGTAAGATTTGACTTTTTCCTAATCCTTAGACGCTTTATATTTTGGGATGGAGGGAGTATATAGATGGAAAAATGACCATATTTAATGAAAAATTGATTTTTTGTAGTTATGAGGTGCCAAATTATTTTATATGCATGTAAAATTGAGATCTCTATAAATTACTTAAAATTTACTTTATATGTACGTAATCTTAGATTTCAAACTGTATTCAAAAGAAATCGCATGGCTGTAACTTCCATGTGCCAGAGAAGTGTGTATGCCTTCATAATAATATAGGTGTTATAGTACGACATGAAGCTTTAAGAATATCAAAAGATATCTTTCTATGTGAATATCCGTTGTTTTTCCTTCATCCATGACTAAAATCTCAGCCATTCTTTTATTTGTAGTATCTAAACCATTTCTTGTGGGCCCCAATATCATTCTTTGTCAATGTGATCGCCCATTTCTTTTGCATCCTAAAACCATTAAATGTCTATATCAGTCTTTTAAAGAAACACGTTAGAGAAAGGCTTAGATAATACTTTATAATATATGATATATATGATTTATAGCTCACCACCATGTTTGGCTACATTTTTCTTTTACAAAAAAAATTCAAATACTCCCTCCGTTTCAAGAAATAAGGCGCACACAATTCCAATGCAAAGTTTGACCGAATGAATAGAGTAACTAAAATTTGACTATATTGTGTAAAATTAGTATCGTTGGATTCGTATTGAAATACACTTTCCAATAATACCAATTTTGTACCAACAATCTTCAAATATTTAGAGTAAATCTTGGCCAAAGAAAAAACACGCAAAACAAGGGTGCCTTATTCTTTGGAACGAAGGTAGTAGTAATTTGAAGATAAGCACGTCCCGCTTCCCGAGCGGTCACACAAATATAGGGTTGTACTGATGTTAGCCTCCGGGTAAGAGCTCCGGATGTAGTAAAATAAACACCAATTATGTTCGTGTTTTTTTTTTGTAAACTGGATCCCTAGATTTTCAAAATAATATCTTAGACTTGTACTGTTTGTGTTTTCAGCTGATATGTGTACATGTTCTACACGTTAGTACAATCCTAACATGCACGTAATAGCAGTATAGGTCCTATTAGGGGTGTAATACGAAGCAATTTAACTAAACATCATATATTGTGTGAACCAGCCGATGTCATCGATGATGTCACCACATGCATGTCGTGTTGCCCCTGGTTTTCTTCTAGTACGGGTTGTAACACCCTTTTTTTTTGAACGCACGGGCTGCAAACAACTAATCAGTCTCTTAGTACGTGTCTGGTATAGGATGTAGGACGTGAATCGGACTATATATTTGTATTGCACGTAACCTTTAGATCTTTTAATCTCATCTGTTAATTATATATCTAACTGTCTAAATAATTTAAGTGATGTAGATCAACCGGTGTCTCGAAAAACACTCTTATATTACTTTTATTATATAATAGATTGCATATTGCATGTCTTGTGGAAAAAAATAGCCACAAAGAGCCAATTGCTTTCTAAATTTCCTCACGGCTTCATTTAAATAATCACGCCAGAGAAATCAGTTTTTTTACCAACTTGTTGAGTATTCAGCTAAATAGCGATCGATTATGGTGGATTCGGCCCTTTATCAAATTCTAGCTCATACGTGAGCAAAACACTCCAAATATGACAGCCAATGGTTAATGGACTCTCCAGTGGTCCAAGTAAAATCGGCGTGATGTGCAGCTAAATTGTAGTCAGTCACTCAGTCTGTACTGAAGAAATCATAGCGTAGATGGAGCGAAGAAGAATTATGAGAGGACGAGACAATGTGTGTTGCCGACCAGTATTAGTTGTCGATCGATCTTAAAAACACTGCTAGTCCACTAGTAACATTATGCTCTGTGGCAATTATCTTCATGAATTTTGTATCAAGTGATCTTTGTTTTGATCATATGGACATGCAACCACACGGCTGTAGGGCGTGCCATGTTAACTCGCGACTGTCAGTTTGGGTGGAACCAGGCCCTTGTTGGCATTGACCGGTACGTGTTATATTGGATCGAGAAAAGCCCATGACAACATTTGTAGGGACTGCTTTTTTATTTTAGTAGGCCAGACCCCTCCCCATCTCGCCTCCCAGGGTGACGGGGCCTCCCATTTCCTCCGGCCACCTCTTACAACCCTCCCCTCCCCCACCCCCCCCCCCCCCCACACACACACCCCCACCCCCACCCCCCCCCCCCCCCCCCACACACACCTCCCTCTCCCTTCGCCATTGCCACCGGCAGGGGTCATCCGGCCTGCTTCTCCCTCTGCCATGGGGTGGGGTTGGGTCAGGGCCCTTCTTCTTCCTGCAGGTGTTGCACCTCGGGATGCTTTGGTCGAAGTGGCCACTACTAGGAGAAGGCATTATCGCCGGCGGATGGCGCTGGGACACCTTTAACTCTAAGCACACTTAATCTTATGTCAAATCACTCACTCCTGGTCACGCTTTTCTGGTCGGTCACAGCGCACACCACCTTGGTGCACGGGCGGTAAGTGCAAGATTTTTTTTTCCAAATTTGTTTTTATCAAATTTTAAAATATTCGAGTTGTTTGACCGTTTAATCATACAAGGGACATCTTTAACTCTAAGCACACTTAATCTTAGATCAAATCACTCACTCCTGGTCATACTTTTTGGTCGGTCACCCATTCTCAGACTACTCCAGCCTCAAGACGCTTGACTTCTTTGTTCATTCCTAATGAGCTTTTAAGAAAGAAGTTATACTTCGTTGGTATCCTATCAATCATATTAACTCTTGGGTCATGATGTCACATGCCTTTACTTTTTGAATTACAAAAAATTATTTAAGTAAACAAAAATGAATAAGTAATAATAATCTTAAATTGAAATAGAAATAAAATGAATTTTACTTTTTTGCCTTTTCCTATTTAATATGGAATAATTTATATCGATAAATACATAATAATTGGAATTCAACAAATAATATGTATAAATCGATCAGAAAAAAGAGGAATCCAATTATCCACTACGACACACATGCTCTTTGCCGTGTGGCCAAAAGACACGGCAAAGGCCTTTCGAAACATGGCAAACGCTTTGCCGTGTGTATACACACGGCAACGATCGCCACGGCAAAGGCCCTTTGTCGTGTGTTTTCTAAATAAGACACGACAAAGGCTTTGCCGTGTGTCTTACGCGTAGACACGGCAGAGTAAAGTAAGATAGCGGTTTCCACAGAGATGATGGTGTATATTATTTGTCGTGTGTCTTCTCAAAAAGTACACGGCAAAGAAACTGTCTTTGCCGTGTATCTCCTCGAAAAGTACATGACAAAGAAGCTGTCTTTACCGTGTGTCTCGTGAAAAAAGTACACGGCAAAGAAACTGCCTTTTTAAAAAAAATTAATTTTGTTTCAAACTTCTTTAAATATTATTTACTTGATAATCTCATATAGGATATTTTAACCCATTGTATGTTAAATATTAGGTCAAATTGTACTCATAATTAAACTCCCCTGTGATCACCCATCCTAACACTACTCTAACTCTAGCACACTTAACTTCTTCGTTCCTTTCGAACGAGCTTCCGAGAAAAAAAATCATACCTTGTTGATAATACTTCCATATCAATCCTATTAACTCTTGGACCATGATGTTACACATCTCAGTTTTAGATTCCAAACAATTATTTAAGTAAACAATAATGAAAAGTAATAATAATCTTCAATCCAAATAAAACATAAAATGATTTTATTTTATTTCCGTTTTCTATTTAATATGGAATAATTCATATATTTAAATCCGTAAATCGGAATTCGACAAATAAAATGTCTAAATCGACCAGAAAAATGTGAAGAATCCAAATATGACATCCATATAATCTTGTGAAAATGGGATGGTATCATTTTGAATTAGCCATTTGGTGGTTGCTTCATAAAACCCCCTGTTTTTTGTGCTTGGAAAATGGCTTTTTGGTGCGACGAAAAGGAAAACTTTCTCCTGCAATATTATTCGCTATTCCATGATGCACATGTATGCGCAATATTGGAACATTATCACAAACTATGCCTTAATTCTAGCCATAACATTGATCATTTGACCTGAAAGCTAGGAAACCTCTAACGAGATAGGTCATTTTGTGAAGGTTTTTTTTGAGATATATTCAATATAACAAGTTTGATATTTTTCATTCCAACTATGTCACATAGTATGACACCACGCGAAGGTTTCACATTGTTTTGATCGTTTTTTGAATTTTTTATGACTCTTTTGAAGTATCGACAAACTTTGTCGAACAACGGGTATGAAGATTCTTAGCTCGGAGCTGAGCCTCTCTAAACTTTCATCGGATCTCTGATGAAATAGCATATTTTGAACGTAAAAATGATATTTCTAAAAAATCATGCACATCAGATCATGTACGTGTAGTTCATATCTGACCCACTTCCTACTAATTCGGCAAGAATTTGTCTTTTTCACCTGGAGTAGACGAAAAGGTTTGAGATCCCCCGTTAGGACATGGTTTATTTAAGGTGGTCTAGTATTTTTGAAAAATGGGGTGATAGCATTTTGAATTAGCCATTTGGTGGTTGCTTCATAAAATCCCCCGTTTTTACGCCCGGAAAATGGAAAATGCCTTTTTGGTGCGAAAAGGAAAACTTCCGCCTGCAATATTGTTTGCCATTCCATGATGCCCATGCATGCACAATATGGGCACATTATTACAAACTATGCCTTGATTCTAGCCATAACATTGGTCATTTGACCCGAAAGACAGGAAATCTCGAATAAGATAAGTCATTTTGTGAATGTTTTTTGAGACATATTCAATATAACAAGTTTGATATTTTTTCCTTCCAACTATGTCACATAGTATGACACCACGCGAAGTTTTCGCATTGTTTTGATCGTTTTTGAATTTTTTATTACTCTTTTAAACTATCGACAAACTCTGTCGAACGACGGGTATGAAGATTCTTAGCTCGGAGCTGAGCCTCTCTAAACTTTCATTGGATCTCTGATAAAATAGCATATTGTGAACCTAAAAATGATTTTTTTTAAATCATGCCCATCAGATCATGTACCTGTAATTCATATCTGACCCACTTCCTACAGATTCAGTAGGAATTTGTCTTTTTCACCTCGAGTGGACAGAAAGGTTTGAGATCCTCCTGTTAGGACATTGTTCATTTAAGGTGGTGTAGTATTTTTGAAAAATAGGGTGATAGCATTTTGAATTAGCCATTTGGTGGTTGCTTCATAAAATCCCCTGTTTTTTACGCTCGGAAAATGGAAAATGCCTTTTTGGTGCGACGAAAAGGAAAACTTCCTCCCGCAACATTTTTTGCCATTCCATGATGTAGGGGTTCGTAGCATGGAAAACAAAAAATTTCTACCGCATGAACACACAATCAAGATCTAATCTATGATCAAGGCAAGATCTATCTACTAGATTGTAGCAACGAGTCAATAGAGTACTAACCCTCGAAGATCCAAAGCGGTTAACGAGAGCATATTCTCGTGGATGATGTAGTCGTACACTTCCGATCTCAAGATCGCGTAGACGATCCTTCCGGCGCTGCGTTCCGGCAGCGCTTCCGCAGTCGTTCACACGTTCGGTACTCGATGAAGACCTTCCTCTCCCTTGTTCCAGCAGGCAGCGGAGGTTGTAGCACTCTCCCCGCTATTTCGGCAGCACGACGGCGTGGTACCGGAAGTAGAGGGGAGATCTCGCAGGGCTTCGCCTTAAGCCGGAGCGAGTATGGTGGACTATGAGAGAGCCCTCGGTGTTCTAGGGTTTAGACACACCAAGGAGGGGGTGCTAGGGCCGGCGGCTAGGGCTTGGAGGTGCCCAAGTCGGTGGCTAGGGGAGAAACCCTAGGCGGCGGCTATGGTGGGCGGCGGCGGCGGCTAGGGTTAGGATTAGAGGGGGCAATCTTGTGTCTTAGGAGGGGAGCCCTGCCCCTCCTCTTATAGGAGGGAGGCGCCGGCCAAGGGGAGGGGAATCCCTCCCCAACTCGGATCCCAAGTGGGCCGGGGGTGGAGGAGGGACTCCTCCCCAACTCGGTTTCCACTTCCCCTCAACTTTCCAAAATAGCCGTTTGACTTTTCAAATTGGCGTTTGACTTTTCAAACTAGGATTTGATTAAACCCTTTATTTTGTTCAGCGATGACACTTAGTACATGATGCAATCATTCCAACTTGGTATGACACATTCATGTACCCTTCCCCTCCGGAGTGCCGGACATTCCGGAACTTTCTAGAACATTCCCGATGAAAACACCGGAACCATTCTTCAACCCTGAAACAGGACTTTCCTTATATGAATCTTTATTCTCCGGACCATTCCGGATCTCCTCGTGATATCCCGGATCCCATCCGAGACTCCGAACAACATTCGGTCTCTTACTCATCATTCCATAACTACACAACAACATTGAATCCTTAAGTGTGTCTCCCTACGGTTCGTGAATTATGCGGACATGATCGAGACACTTCTCCGATCAATAAACAATAGAGGAATCTGGAAATTCATATGGCTCCCACATATTTCTACGATTACTTTGCAATCGAATGAACCACTTACATACGATACCAATTTCCCTTTGTCTCACGATAGTTTACTTATCCGAGGTTTTGATCGTCGGTATATCTGCATACCTAGTTCAACCTCGTTACCGATAAGTACTATTTTCTCGTTCCCATGGTATGTGATCCCTTGTGAGCCAGTCACATGCTTGCAAGCTAATTGGATGACATTCCACCGAGAGGGCCCAGAGTATATCTATCCGTCATATGGATGGACAAATCCCACTCTTGATCCATGTGTCTCAACCCATACTTTCCGAACACTCAATGCCATCTTTATAGCCACCCAGATACGGTGTGGTGTTTGATGTCATCAAAGCATCCTTCCGGTGATGGTGATAAGCATGATCTCATGGTCGAAGGAATTAGGTTACTTTGTATCAGAAAGCTTATAGCAAATGAACTATATTAAATGACTTGATCTTTATGCTACGCTTAACTATAGGAGTATGTCCATCACATCATTCTCCTAATGATATGACCCTGTTGTTAATAACATCTCTATGTTCATGATCAGGAAACCATGATCATATATTAACCAACAAGCTAGTTTAACAAGAGGCTTTACTAGGGACTCTTTTATGTTTACGAATCACACAAGTATTAATGTTTCCTGTTAATACAATTATAGCATGGTATGTAAACATTTATCATAAGTATGAAGATATGATAATAACCACTTTATTATTGCCTCTTAGGCATATCTCCAACACATGATGCACATGCATGCACAATATGGGCACATTATCACAAACTATGCCTTAATTCTAGCCATAACATTGGTCATTTGACCCGAAAGCCAGGAAACCTCGAATGAGATAGGTCATTTTTGTGAAGGTTTTTATGAGACATATTCAATATAACAGGTTTGATATTTTTCTTTCCAACTATGTCTCATAGTATGACACCACGCGAAGTTTTTGCATTGTTTCGATCGTTTTTGAATTTTTTATAACTCTTTTAAACTATCGACAAACTTTTCGAATGACGGGTATGAAGATTCTTAGCTCGGAGCTGAGCCTCTCTAAACTTTTATTGGATCTCTGATAAAATAGCATATTGTGAACCTAAAAATGATTTTTTTTTTAAAATCATGCCCATCAGATCATGTATCTGTAGTTCATATCTGATCCACTTCTTATCGATTCAGCAGGAATTTGTCTTTTTTCACCTGGAGTGGACGGAAAGGTTTGAGATCTCCCTGTTGGGACATTTTTAATTTAAGGTGGTCTGGTATTTTTGAAAAATGTGGTGGTAGCATTTTGAATTAGCCATTTGGTGGTTGCTTCATAAAATCCCCCGTTTTTTATGCTCGGAAAATGGAAAATGTCTTTTTTGGTGCGACAAAAAGGAAAATTTCCTCTTGCAACATTGTTCGCCATTCCATGATGCACATGCATGCACAATATGGGCACATTATCACAAACTATGTGTTGATTTTAGCCATAACATTGGTCATTTGACCCGAAAGGCAGGAAACCTCGAATGAGATAGGTCATTTTATGAAGGTTTTTTTGAGACATATTCAATATAACAAGTTTGATATTTTCCTTCCAACTATGTCACATAGTATGACACCACGCGAAGGTTTCACATTATTTCGATCGTTTTTGAATTCTTTATGACTCTTTTAAACTATCGACAAACTTTATCGAACGGCGGGTATAAAGATTCTTAGCTCGGAGTTGAGCCTGTCTAAACTTCCATTGGATCTCTGATGAAATATCATATTGTGAACCTAAAAATGATTTTTGTAAAATATCATGCCTATCAGATCATGTACTTGTAGTTCATATCAGACCCACTTCCTACCGATTCGGCAGGAATTTGTCTTTTTCACCTGTACTGGTCAGAAAGGTTTGAGATCCCCCCGTTGGGACATTGTCCATTTAAGGTGGTCTAGTATTTTTGAAAAAGGGGTGGTAGCATTTCGAATTAGCTATTTGGTGGTTGCTTCATAAAATCCCCCGTTTTTACGCTCGGAAAATGGAAAATGGATTTTTGGTGCGACAAAAAGGAAAACTTCCTCCTGCAACATTGTTCGCCATTCCATGATGCACATGCATGCACAATATGGGCATATTATCACAAACTATGCCTTGATTTTAGCCATAACATTGATCATTTGACCCGAAAGACAGGAAACCTCGAATGAGGTAGGTCATTTTCTGAAGGTTTTTTAGACATAATTAATATACCAAGTTTGATATTTTTCCTACCAACTATGACATATAATATGACACCACACGAAGGTTTCGCATTGTTTCGATCATTTTTGAATTTTTTATGCATGTTTTAAACTATGGTCAAAACGGCGAGTATGAAGATTCTTATTCAATATAAATATCTAATATTTGAGTGTAGATAGATAGATATTATTTTTCTCTATATTTTGATATATTATTTTTATTTTTCTGAATTAGAATGATTTTTTATGATTTTCCTAAAAGTAATCTGATAAAAGGCAAAAAAAGAAAAAAAAGAACTTTGCCGTGTGTACTACGAAATACACACAACAAAGGAATACACACGGCAAAGGCCCTTTGCCGTGTATACTACAGAACACGCACGGCAAAGGACCGACGAGGGCACACGGCAACGAGATCATCACCGTCTGCAGCCGTTAGCTCCTCCTGTCAAATGGACCTGTGGGATCACGGGTCCCACCTTATTGTCGTGACAACAGCTATGCCGTGTGCCGTTGTTGACTTTGCCGAGTGTATTTTCTTTACCATGTTCCTTTATGGGTCTTTGTCGTGTTCTTTTTTAGAAATTTGTCGTGTTCCTTTATGGCAAAGACATGTCTACACGGCAGCGATATTTTTTCCCGTAGTGATCATATCCATATCATCATTTGAATCATGCATCGTCTATTTTAATAGTATACTGTGAGTTTTTCAAATAAAATTCATTTAATAGTGTCCAAATCTTTAAAAAATTATATATAAAATCCCTTTTGAATTTTAGAAATCTAAAAAATCATTAAATGACCGTAGGTGGTTGAAATCTGATGTAACTTTTCGCGTAGATCAATTTTTATATAAAAAACTTTTTGATCCGAGATCGTATGCAAAAGTTATGATTGTTTTTACTAGAAAATAAATTGTTTTTGCAAAATAAATCAAAATTCGTGTTTTTATTTTCCCCAAAAACTAAATCACATAACATAACTAAATCTCAAAGGATTTTCAAATTAGAAGTTTCTATCATTTTATTTTATTTTTTCTATAATTGAAAAACACGATTCGTGGCGCGGGGGGAGGGGGGTGGTGGTGGTGTTGAGGATGAACTTATCGTCGGTGCATGATGCTTTTGAGACACTGGCGCTACATGCCCCCATATCATCGGCGCATGGGATAGCGTGTGCGCTAGGGATAGTTTCTGTAGCGCCGACGCATTGGCATGATGCATCTGCGCCGAGGGTAACTGCGGGAAGGGGTGGGGTGGCCGTGCTTTAGCGCCAGCATGCGGGATTCGTCCTACGTCAACAGTACTCCCTCCATTTCAAGGCTTAAGGCCTATATTTTTTTTGAAAAGTCAAACTAACTGAACTTTGACCAAACTTTTAGAAAAAACTATCAATAAACATGATATTTTGTAGACATCATAAGAAAATATATTTCATTATCTATCCAATGATATTGATTATGTATTTTGCATATTAATATTTTTTGGTAAAAACTTGGTCAAACTTGACATACTTTGACTTTTTAAAAAAAATATAGGCCTTAAGCCTTGGGATGGAGGTAGTAGTAGGTTAGCACCGACGCGCATTGGTACATTTTTTTCTATAGGCCTTTTCCTAGTAGTGGGCTAGGTGGGGCTGGTGGTGGCGTCGCACGACCACTAGGCACCATGGATTTGATGTTTTGATGCCTTCCACCCCGGCCAAGATCTGGGCATCTTGTGGCCCATATGGGCTTGGGAGGGCCTCAGTTTGGCTTGGGCGGGCCAGGGCGCTGCGTCCACGGAGGTCTTTGTAGGTGGCGGCGGATACTAGGCTAGGTTTGGGGATGGTGGCATTGCGGCTCGCCTATTGCAACATAGTGATCAACGCTTTATAGCCACGTCTGGGCGTGGTGTGCCTCTGCTGCTCCGTCCGGTCGACGATCACCTCTCGGCGGTGGAGGTGGGCCACTCCCACGTGTTGCGAGGCTATTGCCCCTTGTCCCGGTGATGTTGTGTGCCTCCGTCTTTCAGGTCGTGCGCTAGTGTCCTCGAAGAGATGGTGATGTTGACTTCAAGATCATGGTGGCGCGTGCAGATGGGCGGTGAAGCTAGGTGGTGGTGCTCCATTGCGCAGAGGGTTTCTTTTGTGGGAGTCAAGAGAAATCCCTCTCAACTCATTCGACAATGACAGGGTGCCGCCTTTGAGTGGCACCATTCCTTCCTGAAGTGCATCGCGAGAATCCTCTGTCCACTTTACTCCCAGTGCTAGGGGAAACCCTAGCATTTCTTGAAGGTGCTGCTTGGTACTTGGTGGTTCGGAGTGCTTGGAGCGTGGTGAGCGAGTCGGAAGGTTCATCGGTTGCTGGTCATCATTCTTTTGTTGGTTCACCATTGCCTTCGTTTCTTTTCATTTCGGATATGTTTGTGTTGTTGTCTTAGCATTTCTTTTGGTTGGAACTCTTGTAAGCGAAAGCCCGTTTTAAAAGAAAAGCCTTACTAGAAGCATTATGGAGAGATAGACATATACGGTTGGAGTAGTACTCCATATCGCATACCATATGTATTACAAGTCGCTAACAGCAATGTCTTCAGTGTAAAACTGAAAAAAAAACTCGTCACGTCTTCTTGGCTGACATTGTCACCACTGTGTACGGGATGCGTGTATCTCGTGTTGCGACCAGCTCCCGCGCGACCACTCTTGTATCAAGTTATCTTTTTTTAAAATCTAGATACACATATAAATACGCACATACATATACACGGCTGTCCTTATAAACATCTCCGAAAGACCGATTCTTGAGACTGATCCGACTATATTAGCATGTACTACACGGCTGCAGTGCGTGTCATGTTAACTCGCGACTGCGAGTTTGGGTGGAACACGATGCCCTTGTTGCTGAACGATCGGTACGTGTTATATCAAATCGAGAAAAGCCCTCGACGGAGTAGACCTATACGGGTACAAGTCTAACAACGACATCTTCTAAGCGGACTGTCACGCTTGTTGCGACCAGCCGCTGCACGACTTCACGCTTTTGTGCGGGATCGACGGCGTTACGCTCACGCTTGTGTGTAGTGGCTGTCAAGGCAGTGATGATGAGCCAGCTCCCTACTCCATTAAGAGCCTCCATTAAGGCATGCATGAGATGGCAATGACCAATTTCATCCCAATCCTTCTCTCCATCGCCTATATATAGCCAGGATCATCCCCCCCAGAGCTGCACACAGGCCTACCGCTACCTAGGCAATCGAAACAAACACTCTGAGAGAGGAGCGAAAGCTGTAAGGTGGGTAGTAGCAATGGCGGCGAGGCGGCCGAAGACTAAGAGTACCGGGCAGAAGAAGATCGAGATCAAGCTCATCGAGTGCGAGGACTCGCGGCATGTGTGCTTCTCCAAGCGCCGCAAGGGGCTCTTCAACAAGGCGAGCGAGCTCGCCATCATGTGCGGGGTCGAGGTGGCCGCCGTCGTCTTCTCCCCGGGCGGCAAGGCCTTCGCCTACGGCCACCCCTCCGTCGAGTCCGTTCTCGACCGCTTCCACCCCTCCGACTCTCTCGACGCGCAGGACGCGGCGTCCGTCGGCGTTGGCGCCGGCGACCGGGACCAGGCGTTGGAGCTGAACCGGCAGATCGGCGATCTGAGCGCGCTCCTGGAAGCGGAGGAGGCAAGGAAGGAGGCAGCGGCGGAGGCCTGGGAGAAGGCGCGCGCCGAAGGGTTCCAGGAGGCGGTGTGGCTGGACGGATTCGCGAGCCAGATGGTGGAGGAGGACCTTGTCGCCTTCGAGACCGCGCTAGAGGAGCTGCAGGCAGCCGTGAGGGCCGCGCGTGCCGACCAAGTGCTCCAGGAGACAGGGCTCAACAGCGGCGGGGTGGAGACGATGCACCAGGACCAGGACCAGCAGCAGGTAATGATGGGGATGCCGCCGCCGCCCGGGTTCTTGGACGGAATGGAGATGATGCCTCTGGGGTTTGGGGCGGACGACGGCTTCCTGCAGTGAGGACATCAAGATCAGATCCAACGGAACCATCTTTTCAGATTGGTATTCAATTTCGTATCTTTTCAGATCGAGCGGGAAACCAAACCTACCTAGTCCGAACCCATTCATTTTTCACATGCATGCACCTTTTTTAGATTGTTCTTCAATTTCGTATCTCCTGTTGCGGTGCATTGTTGGCATTGCTATTTAGATTTCGTCAACTCAGTGGCTTGTAATGTTTTGTATCCGTTGCACCAAACTATTTGAAATACAAGCCTTTCTTTACATTCTCTGCTAACTCGTTGTGCTGATCTTGAAGACGTGGAGAGAAATTGTGGCCTTTGGTTGGAGATAAAACATGTTTACCATGCCAATTTCCTTCGGCACAATTTTCTGTGTTGATTACACAAGAGTAAGCACGGTTAGAAATTAGAAGCTACACTAGTACAAAGAGCTCCATGCATCCCGGTTCGTATGGGCCTTTAGTCCCGGTTGCCCAACCGGGACGGGGCAATCGGGACTAAAGCCCTAACCTTTAGTCCCGGTTGCCCCACCAACCGGGACAAAAGGGTGCACACGTGGCCTGCCAGAGGGAAGGACCTTTAGTCCCGGTTTGTAATACGAACCGGGACTAAAAGTTTTTTCTAACTTTTTTTAAATTTTTTTTTTTTTCAATTTTTTGATTTTTTGAAAAAAGTATTTTTTTGATTTTTTGAATTATTTGGCTCGTTAATCTCCCACATCTCTCATTTTTAACACTAATTATACTTAATCTTAGTTCAAATTGTACTTATAGTCAAACTTCCCATTCGGTCACCCATCCTAGCACTACTCCACCCCCAGCACGCTTAACTTCTTCATTCCATCTCTCCCACCTACGCGAAGGACCAATATATCTTGTTGTCAAGACTAGTATATCAATCTTATTAACTCATATCGATATGTGACACGTTTTTATTTTTTGAAATTAAGAACAACTATTTTTAGTAAACAATAATAAATAATTAATAATAACATTTTATTCTAATGAAAGTAAAAACTAATTAAATTAATATTTTATTCATTTTTTCCATTTATTCATTTAATATGACATAAACAATATCTTCAAATCTGTAAATCGAAATTTAACAAATAATATATCCATTATTATCAGAAAAATGCGAGGAATTCAAATATGACATAAAAATACTAAAATAATTTTTTTCTGAAATAATTTTTTTTCTTTTCGAATTTTAAGAATCCAAAACGGCCTAAGT
Organism: Avena sativa; assembly: GCA_916181665.1. Lineage (NCBI taxonomy): Eukaryota > Viridiplantae > Streptophyta > Magnoliopsida > Poales > Poaceae > Avena > Avena sativa. The sequence goes on from OV702279.1 coordinate 341,784,395, forward strand.
ATGTTGAAATCAAAGAGCTAATTTTTTCTGCACGTTTTGATAGGTTGAGCGCTTCGTCTAATTTTTCCTGCGGCGGACTGTACGGATGCGAAAAACAAACTCTATTTAGCGCCCGGGTTTAACGCCACGCGATGAGGAACAAGGGCGCTTGCCTAATTTTCTTTTTTGTACGTATTGTTTTTAATCAGTTAAACGTCTATCTAAACGTCTGGCAGTGTACATGGCCTAACTACAGAGTTCCTAAAATCACAAACACGTGGATATTTGTATCAAAATCCTAGTTTCTTTAATTTCTCCAAGATTGATCATGCTGTTGCGATGATTTTTTAAGAGATTTTACTTTTAGAATTTTTTACTTTTAGAGAAAAGGGCACCCACAATCAGCACAGGGATTTTACTTTTAGAATTTTTTATAACTTTTAGTCCCAGTTTGTATCACCAACCGGGACTAAAAGGGGTGCCCCGGTGCCAATCCCTTTAGTCCGGGTTGGTAATACGAACCGGGACTAAAGGTGTGACCTTTAGTCCCGGTTCGTATTACCAACCCGGACTAAAGGGATTGGCACCGGGGCACCCCTTTTAGTCCCGGTTGGTGATACGAACCGGGACTAAAGGTCCCATTTGACCCGGGACTAAAGACGTATGGCGTTCTAGCCGTTGGAACCGGGACTAATGTTCACATTAGTCCCGGGTCCAACCATAACCGGGATTAATGCTCCAAGCTAGGGTGGACGTATGGCTCTTTTTCTACTAGTGCTAGACATTATTATTTTGCACAGAAATGGCCCCGAGAGGCCTAGAAGCTGCCATTAAAAGGTGGGTACAAAATTACATTTATGTCCTATGTATCTATAGCCCTGGCTAACCTAGAATTTGAAGAAACGACTTGAACAATTGCAAAAAGGACCTCAAAGAGAAAACAAAAAACGTGGTCAAGGCTTCGGTCTTGTTGGTCCTCTCCACAGGGGATGTGCCTCCATCGCCGGACTCCTCATCGCCGCCGGGGGAGAACCACTTGGCAAGGAAAAGGAGGGGACTATGGCGAGAGACACCAAACAAGGCCTCCACTAGAGGTTGCACAAAAAGATTGACATTCAACCAGAAGAGGCAGAGGCCAGACGGAGCACGTCGTCGTCTTCGGACCTTTGTGGATTATCTCCAGTGAACGCAACTTGAGGAGTAGCAGGAGCGAGCCGGCGTCGGGGCACCATTTCCTTGGCACCATCGACTTGATGGCTAGGACGAGACAGCAAAAAAGGAATCCACCTGAACCGCGACTCTAGACAAAAGAGCCCCCGCCCACAGACACACACAGGGGAGGCAGGGATCCACCAGATCGATGAAGTGGATGGCGCACCCTAGCTCCACCCTCCCTCGCCGCGACGACAGGGCCAAGGGGGAAAACGAGAGTGATGAGTGCAGCAGCACTTCGTTGGGAGACGCCAAGCGGAAGGTATGATGCAGTTCAGCAGGCAAATTTCCCTCAGTAAGAAACCAAGTTTATCGAACCAGTAGGAGGAAGGAAAATCCCCAAAGGTGCTGCAAGCAACATGGACACCTGCACTACACAAACTCAAGACTTTTCCCCAACTAATAGTGAGGTTGTCAATCTCACCGGTTGCTGTAACAAAGGATTAAACATATGGTGTGGGAGGTAATGGTTTGCAGCAAGTAAACAAGTAACAGTGGAAGATGTATCAATGGTAAAGATTGGACCGGGGTCCATTAGTTCACTAGAAGTGCTCTCCTTAGATAAACAACATGGCATGAAGGATAAACAAATTACAGCATGACAATTGACAGGAACTGAGCAAGGCATAACAATGCAATACCAGACAAAAAGATCCAATGAGATTCGATTGGGCAATACAACAATATACATAGACTGCTATCCAACTGCATCTATGACTAGGTTATCATCCGAACCCCCTCCAGTATTAAGTTGCAAGCAACAGACAACTTCTTTAAGAAAAGTGTGTAAGGTAAACAATCCACTTGTTCCATGAACAAGAGACCGTTGTTTTCACCCTAGTAGCAACATCACATCTATAACTGAAGATATTTCGGTCACTTTCCTTGGAAACTAGAGGCATGAACCCACTATCGAGCATAAATACCCCCTCTTGGAGTCACTAGCAACTACTCAGCCAAGATAGCTACTAACAATAGAGAGCATGCAAGATCACAAACAACACATACATGATAGTATCAAATAGACAAAACCATTAATCAATCTGACATAGTAATCTTAATACCCATCGGATCCCCCCAAACACAACATGCATGATTACAAATAGATTAGATCTTGATCATGAATGGAGCTCACAATATCTATACATGAAAGCACAAGGAGGAGATACAACCATCTAGCTACTACATGGACCCATAGTCCAAGGTGGAATTACTCACGCTTCATACCGGAGAGAAGGCCTCCAGGATGATTTCCCCTCCGGCAGGGTGCCGGGAAGAACTTCAGATCCCCCCGATCTAGGGACGATGGTGGCGGCCGCTACAGAAGGTTTCATGGAGTTTTGATCGGGTGCCTAGGGTTTCTGCATCGAGGGCTTCTTATAGGCGAAGAGGCAAGGCTGGGAGGCGGCCAGGGGACCCACAACCCTACCCAGGCATGGGGTGGGCCCTGGTTCACCTCTCCGTCTCGTCTTCTGGCTTCGTGTCCCCCACAGTAAAATATTGACTTTGGATTTTGTCCCGTCCAATTCCGAGAATATTGATTTTCTGCCTTTCTGGCACCAAAAACAGAAGAAAACAGGCAACTGGCACTGTGACAACTTGTTAATAGGTTAGTTCTAGAAAATATATAAAAACACCTCAAAGTGTAGATAAAGTAAAGGAAAGTAGATACTAAACAAGCATGGAGCATCAAAAATTTTAATACATTTCCGACGTATCAAGCATCCCCAAGCTTAACTCCTGCTCTTCCTCGAGTAGGTAAGTGATAAAAAGAATAATATTTTAGGTGACATGCACCATCAAAACCAAGATCAAACCATTTGCAAACATTGAATGCTGGGAACAAAGAACTCTAAACATGTGCATGAAAGGTAGAGTTCTAAAATAGGACAAAGTAACTATGCATGCAACATGAAAGGCTACAAACAAAGATCATGAATAACATGCATTGAAAAACATTTGTTTGTTTCACATACAGAAAACATGGCATAGTGGCATTCAGCTTGTCCCTCATAGAGTAGCAAATAGATGTATAGGACACCTTCAAAGTTCATAAGGGTGACTAGAAACAAAAAGCACAAGAACAAGTAATATCACAATATGCATCAATCAATAAGTTTTGGGATACTGCACACAGAATGACAACTATGCTCTCTTAATGGTGCCTAAAAGTAGAAGGTGGAGAATCAAATAATGGTGGAAGAAGGGCCCTTCACAAAGGGAAGCAGGGATTTCAAGTTTCAAAAAGAGCTTCCAAAAATTATGGTACTTGTTAGCTTTCAGCCCTCATTGCCCCTATCATAAGAATCTTGAAGTGATTAAGGTTAAAGTGAACAAAGATGGAGTATATGCTTGACAAAGTATAAGTTCGCAATCTCAAGTCCCTTGAATACGAGGGCCACACCTCATACTACTCAACTTTAGTCACCTGCAAGTTCTTGTCATTGTAAGTACATGCGTATCATAGAGAACCGCCAATGGGGTACCCCTTGCACATGGTACATGAGCTATCCCATAACCAAAATGACAAGGCAAGCAGATAGTGAGCATCTCAGCGATCTTTTTATTTACTATATGCATATATTTTTATTGAGGATGCTTCATAGATAGCTCACTATGGTGATGCTGCAAGTTTCCACCATGATTAGGCATGGCTTAGGATAGCGGACCGGGCGTTTATATAACATAAAATACATACTCCATGGACTTATAAGTTCCCTCTTTATTTCACACCAGTGACATCCATAGAAAAAAGAGCATGATATTAACTGAGTACAGAGTACAAGTGCAATGTTGAAAATGTTCCCCATGATAGCACGGTTCTGCTAATTCCAACGTATAAGTGCAAGCATATACAACATAGATGACACAATGGTTCAAGTTTATTAGGGTCAAAGAATTTAAAGTGTGCCATCAAGTTTGTGAGGGCTTTACTCAATAAGTTTTCACATAACAAAGAGACTTTTTAACTGGAAGATAGCTAAAAACAAGAATATACTGAGAATGGTGTAACACATCATGCATAGGAGTTTATAGTGGACACTTTGGAATAACTGGGTTTCTTGGGAGTTGGAAGCATGAGTAGAGCTTACTCATACAAGTGGAGGCTAGCAAAAGACTGGGAACAACCAACTAAGAGAGCAATAATTGCCATAAACATGCAGAGCAACAAAACATTACTAATCAAAGAATATAATGGTACTACAAGTCAAGTACTAGATGATCATAGAGGATATGGTGACTTGTCATAGTCACAACATGGTGTGAGCATGTGTCAAGTCAACCCAAACAAAGCATCAAAGGAGAATACCACAATACTATGCTTTTGCATTCTAAAACAAAGCATAATTTTTTTCAAGGAGTTGTTTGGAACAAGACATGCTACAGAAATAATCACTAAGAATAAGGTCAAAACAACACCTAGCATGTCATGCTAAAGTCTAAGTCACAGTCAGTGCAAGCTCCTCTTGCACTTTCAATCAAGAACTTACTACTCCTTTCCAACACCAAGCAACTTATTTGAAACAACACAGGGAGAACGGGGGTCCAAACTACTTTATTCATGCAAACTAAACAAACTAAGCAAACCAAACGAAAACTAAGACGCTCCAAGAACAATACAACTTATGCATGAAACAATAAAAACGAAGTGTCTAGACAGACCTGAGCTTTTTATTGATGAAGAAGGGGATTGCTTGGGCATCCCCAAGCTTTGACGCTTGTACCTCTTGGATATTTCTTGGGGTGAAACCGGAGTGGCATCACCAAGCTTGAGCTTTTGTCCATTCTTCATCTCATTACATCATTCTTTCTCTACACCTGAAATTTTTCCTTCATACAAAACTTCACACAATCTTCATTAGCAACATTAGTGTATTCAAAAGATAATATACCTTTAGGTAAAGCTTTGGAACAACAAGACTTTTCACTAAAAATACAAGCTACTATAGCAACTCCTTCAAAAAGCTCAATTACCCAAAAGAGAACTCAAAAAAGAATCAATAAGAAGCAAATGCCAATAATGGCAGAAATCTGTTAAAACAGACCAGCAGGTAGAAACTGATTTTGTCGAACATATTCTATTCCTCAAATAAAAAAGTGTTTAACTAACGAAAGTTATATAACATACTGGGGGATTTATTCGTAAATTTTCAGCTCAATCCAACTTACAGAGACTCCTCACGAATTTTTATGGTGGAGGACATAAATCTGTTTCAGGACAGCAACTCCCCAAATATTACTTCCCTCTCATTAGAGGTCATTCTTGGCACGAAAAGCAAACAAAAAGGATAAGGAGAGGTCATTACAGAAGTAATAACTTCCAAGACTTAAGGAAACTCTTGGGTTATCTCCCAACAAGTAGTTTTATTTAACGCCTTTAAGTTAGGCACAAGAAGCAAGAAGAATCAAGTATTTTCAAATGAGGAAGCATTAACATCAAACCTTGCTTTCAAAGGAGGAGTAAAAAGCAACTTCTCTCTCCTCATAGGGAAGTGTTCAATACCTTTCTTAAATGGAAATTGATAATTAATGGTGCCTTCTTTCATATCAATGATGGCACCAACAGTTCTAAGAAAAACTCTTCCCAAAGTAATAGGACAAGAAGCATTGTATTCAACATCCAAAACATAGAAATCAACAGGGACATAAGCATTGTTAACCATAATGTGAACATCATTAATACTCCCCATGAGTTTCTTTTTATCATTATCATTGAGTGGGATATCCAAATAGCAATCTTCCAAAGGTGGCAAATCAAGCATTTGATAAATCTTTCTAGGCATAATAGAGACACTAGAACCAAGATCACATGAACCTTTGAGATGAAAGTCATTCACTTGCATATTAATAATGGGTTCCCAACTATCTTCTACTTTCCTAGGAATAGAAGCTTTGTGTTTTAGCTTCTCTTCCTTAATCATAACAAGAGCATCTGTAATGTGTTTAGTGAAAGCAACATGCATATCACTAGCATCAGGACTTCTAGCAAGCTTTTGCAGGAACATAATCACTTTAGAAATTTTGCAACCATATATATCAAAATAAAACTTAGCATCACTAGTAGTGGACTCAATAGGCTTAGGCATAGTAGGAGGAGGAATAGGGACTTCTTGTGGTTTAGTGGTTTCCATTCTAGTGATGGTGCACACACTATTGTTTCTATCAATTTCAGCTTCCCTTTCCCAGTTAGCATGAAGTTGAGATAACAGCCTAACATTTTCATCAATAGTAATGTGTATGGCATGAGTGGCAGCAAAGGTACTTTACATGGTTTAGCATCCATTTTATTAATCAAGGAGTACTGTGCTTCAGACAAAGAGGATATATTCTTTTCAGCACTCAAAATTTTTGACGGTAAACTAGGAATTTCTCTATTCAGATTCTCAAGCTGATGACTAATATTTTTCAAAATAATAGATTGTTCCTCCATAGTTTTAGTGAAAATCTTATTTTTCTCATATTGCATTTGAATAAAGGTTTTAGTGGATCTCTCAACTTCTAGAATCCTCTCTTCACTAGGCATTCCAGATCTACCCTGATAAGCATTTCCACTAGGAGGATAAGGCCTATAATTACCATAAGTATTGTTGCCAAAATTGTTATTTCTAATGAACTTCACATCAACTTGCTCTTCTTGAGCAACCAAAGAGGCTAAGGGAACACTATTAGGATCTGGAGGAGCTTTCCCATTAACAAGCATAGCCATAATAACATCAATCTTATCACTCAAAGAGGAGGTTTCTTCGACACAATTTACCTTCTTACCATGTGGAGCTCTCTTAGTATGCCATTCAGAGTAATTAACCATCATATTGTCAAAGAGCTTTATTGCAGCACCCAAAGTGAGGCCCATAAAAGTACCTCCAGTAGCTGAATCCAACAGGTTTCTTGAAGAGAAGTTCAAACCTGCATAAAAAGTCTGGATAATCATCCAAGCAGTGAGTCCATGAGTGGGACAATTCTTAACCAAAGACTTCATTCTTTCCCAAGCTTGAGCAACATGTTCATTATCAAGTTGTTTAAATTTCATAATGCCACTTCTCATAGATATAATCTTCGCAGGAGGATAATACTTTCCAATAAAAACATCTTTGCACTTAGTCCAAGAATCAATACTATTTCTAGAGCAACCATTCTTTAACTTTTCCTCTCAAGGAGAAAGGAAACAGCTTGAGCTTAATAATATCTCCATCTACATCCTTATACTTTTGCATCTCACAAAGTTCAACAAATTTATTGAGATGGGCAGCAGCATCATCAGAACTAGCACCAGAAAATTGCTCTCTTATCACAAGATTCAATAAAGCAGGCTTAATTTCATAAAAGGTAGCATCAGGAGCAGGTGGAGCAATGGGAGTGCTAAGGAAATCATTGTTGTTTGTTCTAGTGAAGTCACACAACTTGGTGTTCTCAGCAGAGTTCATTTTGGCAAAGGTGGGCAAGCCAAAAACAGCAGCAGCAGCAGCTAGAGCAGGAACTATTTTTTGTGTGTTTTTGAATAAAGAAAGCAAACCAAATTAGACTAATTTTTTTAGAGTTTTTGGAAAGAGGCAAACAAAACTAGGCAAAGGAAACTAATCAAACTAAAAACAAAGTATAGAGAAAGGAAGTGGAGGACTCCCCTTGTGAAGACGTGCTTAGCCTCCCCGACAACGGTGCTAGAAAAAAGGCTTGATGAGTGCAGCAGCACTTCGTTGGGAGACCCCAAGCGGAAGGTATGATGCAGTTCAACAGGCAAGTTTCCAAATAGGATTTGTTTAAAACAAAATAACCTTTTATTTTAGAGTCCATTATTGATTAAATATAATAGACTTTCACTATTAAATCCAAATAGGATTTGTTTTATTGAGATATTTATTTTGAAACCTAAAATAAAGCCAAAACACTTCAGTAAGTTTTATTTGAGAATATAAAATATTTGGAAAACTTATTTAAAATAAATAAATAGGTTTTAGTGTTTATTTAAAATGGGAAAAGCCTTTACTTTAATAAAATTTGGATATTAAATCCCTATTATTTTATTTAAATAAACCTTTGCTATTTTTATTCAAAACAAAATGTTTTAATTCCAAGCTTGGCTAAGGTTTAATTTGGCTTTATAAAATAATCTGTATTCATAAAACTTTTATTTCTATTGAAAACCAAATCTCTTATTAAAGGATCCAAAATAGTAATTCCAAAACATTTCAATGTTTATCTTTATGAATCCCTTTAGGATTTTATTTAATCCAAATTAGTTTGAAGTTCCAATTGAATTCAAAAAGTTTCTTCTGGCTCTGAAAATCAAACAAAGTTTTATTTTATTCATTTATTTTTCACATTACAAGATTTGGAAAATCTTGGGATGTGACAGGCTACCACCCTTAAAATAAATCTCGTCCCGAGATTTGGGGAGGCTAGGGTTACAAGCAGGTTCAAAACAACTAGGGTACTACCATCCTTAAAAAATTTCAAACAAAAATTACACATTGTCCTTCTTGGAATCCTGGGAAACTTCTCTAAGCAAACTTTTGCATTGTGTCCTTGGTTTCCATTCTTGACTCATGAGCCAAGGTTGAGATCCTTCATAGACTTGTTTAACTTGGTCTCCATTCTTTCTGGACAATTGTTTGCATAGTGGCCTAGTTCCTTGCATTTGAAACATGTGACAAGGCTGAGATCTCTCTTTTCCTTTGGTATCATTGCCTTTTGCTTGTTTCTTTGGTTCTTCTTCTTTTCTAGGCATTCATTGGCATAGTGTCCCATCTCTTTGCAATTGTAACATTGCTCTTGAGTAATATCCTTCTTGTTAGGGTTGGGGCATTTCTTCTTCTTCTTGGGTCTCTCCAAAGCTAGGAGTTCTTCTAGTTCATGTTCTTCATAGGTGGGAGATCTTTCTCTCTTCTTGGGGTATTGATCCTCATGCTCCTTGGATGCATGATCCTTGTCTCTAAAAATATTGCTAGCTTGGGTTCCTTCTAGAATAATATCTTTGTCATCCTTGTTGTCTTTAGCTCCTTGGGAAAAGTTTTCTCTCATGTTGATCATTTGAGTAACTAATCCTTGCAACAATAGGGGTTGAAGTTTCAAAATCCTTTGTATGGCTGGGTCTAATCCATTGTTGTTGGCTAGAAGCTGAGTTGTATCTTGGCTCAATTGTTTTTGGGTTGCTATAAGTTCTCTCATGTTGTCCTCTTGGTTGTTGTTGTTGTCATCAACCTTGATGTTGGAGTTTCTTGGAGAAGTCATGTTTGAGTTGAAGGGAGTTTAGAATAGGTAAAACATTTCTAAGGACTCAATTCTAATCACACACATCACAATTCACACAAACAATGTGCATGCAATTACAAACCAAACATTTCACTCAAATAAGGTTCAAGCACATACTTAGTCAACAAAATATTTTTTTTGTTACACCACATAAGTTGGCGGTTTTGACTTAACTAAATATGGTGGTCTATCTATAGGGTTCACTTGTGATATTTCCATCCTTCTTTGGTTGCTTCTTCTTACTTGAGATCTTGGTTTCCTTGAGAAAAACTCTTGGTTACAAAACTTCAAAGTTGTTGATGGCTCCTTCTTATTTTGCATTCCCTCAGTCTCTAATTCTTGAGTAGGATTTCCTTGTTTCACTTGTAGTCCTTAGTGGTATCCAAGTTGGAAGTCCTTGGTGAACATGCTGAAGATGTTGAAGTCATTAGAGTTGAAGAAGTTGAAGTCGTTAGAGTTGGAAATGTTGAAGAAGTCCTTTGTACATGGTGTAGTCCTTGGCTAAGGGTAGGTTTTTCCATCGAGTTGAAGTAGAGGAGAAGTAGAGTTGAAACCAAAATGGTTGAGGAAAGAGTTTACAAGTGTTTTTGTAAATAAGTTTTTGGAACAAATACAACTCCTATTTTTCTAAGGGTTTTTGTCCAATCCTAGGGTTTACAAATCCTACAGGCAACACAATGCTCTGATACCATCTGTAGAGGTCTCAACCTAATAAGGTAGATTCCTCCTGTGTTTTACAATGCTAGTCCATGGATCAATATCTAGCATCCACAGTTAAGATGTAATATCAAGAAACAAAGGTCATAATATAACTTTATAACCAGGAATAACATAATTTTATTACATCACACATAGCTCATATGGCTATTACATTACATTGCAGCGGAATAACAATAAGCATGGGGTCCTTCATCTTCAAAGTGCCACAGGCAGATGTTGGTTGTAGACTTTGTAATCCTAAACAATCAATCTTCACTAAAAATCAATCAAACCTGCAACATACAAGTTACAGCCACAAAGGGTCAATACATTTGAATTGTATTGGCAAGTGATACTATGGTAGTATAGTGGAGTCTATCTTCTATATGCATTTGGATAAGTGGAGTTGAGGCTTGCATTGCTCAAAATATATTTTTCCTTAACATTTGAAAATACTAAGTTTTGCTTAGCAAAAAGCATTTTTCTCAATCAAAGATTTGAAGATCCTTTCAAGGCATCTCTCCATCAAAGATTGAAGATTTCACACAACCCTTGTTCAATCCACAAGATTTTAACTTAGAAGTTTGAAATGATGAGATTCTTGATTGCTTCCATGTCTTGATGCTCAAATTGTCCTTTACCAGGGACATGGCTAAGTACTTAGATTTTACACTCTGCAGAGGTGGTGCACTTTTCCCACAAGACTTGGTTTCCCAAGACAAGATCTTTCAGAAGCCTTCCCTTAGACCAAAATGGACGCGCTCCAACCTATCAAACACTACCACCCACTATCCATATGGCTAAGTTCTTGCAACCTATATGATCATGGCAGAGCCCATATTGCCAAGTGGTTGCACTTGAAGCTTCTCAACATTTGACATCTCAAATCCCTTTGTTCCTGGGTGGCCATCCACAAGTGAGATACACAAGGTTCACCAGTCCCCTGGCCTTGTGTAACCACTCAACATACACCATTCCTTCCATTCCACCGAGGTGATTCATTAACTTAGTTGTTTTATTAAACAAAACATAAGTCCTCAGACTTAGAGATTTTTCCATAGTGTGAATATATTTTCCACCCATGTTTTCTATTAGCTAGGCTAAGCTTGATAGTAGTAGGAATCTTTAACTTAGGAAAATCCTACTAAGGATTCATCTTCTAGGTTTTCCTATAGCAAGGTCTATACTTAGCAAAATTCATGCATGTTTTACTTAGCAAAATCACTAATGCATAGAGAAAGTAATGGGACAAAAGTATGAAGCATCACTTGCCTTTTGGAAGGGAATGGTGGTTCACTCCTTGATCTTGCTAGTCTCACACTTCACTACAAGTCAATCAAGCAAACACAAATTCAATTCACATTCCAAACCAAAGTCAAACAAACAATTTTTCACACACAAAGTAATGGAATCTAAGTCATGCATAAGTATGCAAAGGTTGGTTCTATTTGTAAGGATGGTCTCCACTAGTCTTGTAAACTTTGTAAGTTCCAAATTGGTCATTTACCAAAATGGCAAAGTCATTTGCAAATGGGTTTTATCCATAAACCATTCTTAAATCCATTCATCATTTTATGTGGTGGAAAATGTTTTTATCAAAACAAAACTTTTGAGTTTTTCACCAAATGAGTTGCTATTGCAAAACTTGGTGTTTTTGGGTCAGTAGGTTTGGTCCAAACTATTTTCTCAAAGTTTCCTTTCCATAAACATTTTCATAATAAAATCAATAATTTTATTTGGCTAGAAATTGGCTAAGTCAAATAATTCAACCTAAATTTTACCAAAATCATTTTTAACACCAAGGGTTGGTTCCTAGGGTCAGTAAGGTCACAACAAACCATTTTGCAAAAGTTTTAACCCTGAAATCAATTTTAAACAATTTTTATACTCTAAACAAGCTCACAAAAGAATCTGCAAAATCAAGCAAACTAACATATACTATTTGCTAAACTAATACCACAGTTGGCTAGGGCTTGTTCTCCTGATTTCAACGATATAAAGTTTGCAAAATTTGGACGTGTGGTTTGAAAGTTACAAGGGTTTGAAAATTACAAACAAATTTGTTTTCAATTTCTGTTTTAAACACTAGCTGGCCACGCGTCATGTTTTAATTGGCCGAAAACGGTTCGCGTGGATCAGCAACGAGGTGCGTTGGATCTAATAAGATCGAGTGGTCCAGAGAGCGTACCTCTTCGCGACTAAGTGAACTAATCGTGAGCGTCGGATCTGAATCCTACGGCTGCTAGCATGCTTGCCAAGGATCGGCGGCGCTGGCGGTGGCTTGCGGCGGCGCACGGCCAGGCAGTGATGCTCCGGTGGTTCTAGGAAGCGAGGAAGACGGAGAGGGTGCTCACCGGGTTCGCGAGGACGAGGTGGTGCTCTAGGTACTGCTGGCTTGACAAGGGGCGCTCGGGGGCAGTCGTAATTCCTCGCCGGAGTTGTTCCTGGTGTCAGGCGGCTCTGGTTGTGCTCGGGGACGGTACTGTGGTTCACCCCAAGACAAGACGAAGACGTGGTTAGACGCGCATGGTCGAGACAAGTGAGGGAGCGTGAACGAGGAGGCGCGGGGCGGTCGGAAACTACCTGTGAGGCTCGCCGGAGAAGAACCAGACACGGCGGCGCTCGAAGCTTGACGAAGGCGACGTTCTGGGACGCCCGCAGTCGAATGAAAGGCACAGGCAGGTGCGTCAGGAGGTGGGGAAGGTGTGTGCTAGGTCGGGGAGGCACGGGGCGTTGCGGTGCTGCCAGAATTGGCGAGGAGGGTCGTCGCAACAGAGGCGGTGTTCGAGTAAAATTCGACGGCCTGGGGGGCGTGTCGAGGAGGGGCGACAGAGGGGAAACGGAGAGGAGTCACTGGCGTTTAAAGGGGCGTGGTCATTACGAGAAATCAAAGCCTCCTTCATGTGTAATCAACGCCGGAGTAATCTCTCTGCAACGGCAGGCGACGAGGTCTCGTTGAAGACGATGGCTGGGGTTGTGGGGCCTGCTTGCCAGCGAGAAAGAGAGAGAAGGAAGGGGCCACTCGTCAGCGTCTTTATGGGTCTTTTTCTGAGTGAAAAACGGTTCACTGAGAGGGAAAAAATTGGGCTGCGAGTTGGGCTGCTGGGCCTGGTTGCTGGGCTGTGTGTCTGTTTCATTTTTTTTCCTTTCTGAATGTTTTGTCTTTTTCCATTTCAAATTTCTGTTTTAAATTTCAAACAAACAATCAAGCACCCAAATTAATTCAAACATTCACCACACTTTTCAATTGAATTTGGTTCTGTTTAACAACATAATTCAAATCCCAAAGTAACATAATATTTTTATTTTAGAGTCCATTTGTAATTAACTAAAATGGACATTAGTTATTAAATAAAATGGGTTTTAATTTAATTAAAATCTCCATTTGAAATCTAAATATCTTCAAAACCAAATCAGTAGGTTTTATTTGGGAAATATAGAATACTTGGAAATTTGTTTAAAACAAAATAACCTTTTATTTTAGAGTCCATTATTGATTAAATATAATAGACTTTCACTATTAAATCCAAATAGGATTTGTTTTATTGAGATATTTATTTTGAAACCTAAAATAAAGCCAAAACACTTCAGTAAGTTTTATTTGAGAATATAAAATATTTGGAAAACTTATTTAAAATAAATAAATAGGTTTTAGTGTTTATTTAAAATGGGAAAAGCCTTTACTTTAATAAAATTTGGATATTAAATCCCTATTATTTTATTTAAATAAACCTTTGCTATTTTTATTCAAAACAAAATGTTTTAATTCCAAGCTTGGCTAAGGTTTAATTTGGCTTTATAAAATAATCTTTATTCATAAAACTTTTATTTCTATTGAAAACCAAATCTCTTATTAAAGGATCCAAAATAGTAATTCCAAAACATTTCAATGTTTATCTTTATGAATCCCTTTAGGATTTTATTTAATCCAAATTAGTTTGAAGTTCCAATTGAATTCAAAAAGTTTCTTCTGGCTCTGAAAATCAAACAAAGTTTTATTTTATTCATTTATTTTTCACATTACAAGATTTGGAAAATCTTGGGATGTGACAGGAACAGTATGGCCACTCCAACTGTCCATAACCGCGGACGCGGCTATTCGAATAGTTTGACACTCTGCAGAGATTATACACTTTCACCACAACATTTGATACATCCGTCAGGAACAAATTCTGAATTCACCATACTCAGTATGCGGATAATCAATCCTAACCTTTCAATTACACGCCCTAGTATAAGCACCTCTCCTGTGAGTTTGGCCTCCCAACCATGACCAGTTGTCATCTTGGGTACTGCACAGGTGGACAATCTTCACAAGGTAGCCTCAGCTCAGACCTTGGCCGTGAGGGAACTAATACTAAGGAATATAAGTTTCCAGTCAAGCCCTACCCAATTTTCGGGTATTGTGGTTGTACGATAAAATTGGAATGGTGTCGCATCCAGACAACCATCAGTTTTATAAAGGGCTAAGGCTCATGCCTCAACATTCTCATCACCAAAATCATCAAGTGTTTGAAAACACATGTCCAAAACATTTCAATAGAATGATCCATCATTCCAAGGTTTTCATAACCATTTTCCACCAAGTATTCCCATCTAAAAGTTGATCAAGTTTTATGCTTAGCACTAGCATCTACAGGTGGGGGTAAGCACTGATGAGGGGTGGTAAACTAGTGGGGTTTTAACTAGGTTCAAACTCATGCCTTAGGATGACATCAAGGTTATCTAGCTTAGACCAAATTTTATGCTCTTTATGCAACCTTCAGCACAACTGTCTAGTATCTACCAAACTCTTAGGTAGACTCTAAGTAAGCTTTGATAAAGAAATAAAGTAAGAAGCTTGCACATAAAACTAGGATTTGGTTTATCAAGTGGGTATGATCACATATGCTTAAGGCATATAGTAGTCATATCACAAGTATGGGTTTGTGGCATCAGTAGGGTATCTGGCAAGGGATAGCTTGCATCACTATCAGTATAAGCTTGCATAGGTATAGTATCTTGTAAGTGTTAGCTTGCCTTGTGCAGAGCAGTGGTTGAAGTTCTCCTCGGCTTCCTCTTCGTAGTATCCTCCTTCCTCCTCGTATCCTTGGTCGGTACTAGCGTCTATGAATAAATACGAGGTACACAATCACCAAACAATACATAACTACTTGCAATCATCACACACAAGGGTCCTATAGATGATCTAGCATCATCTCTAACATTACAAGGTTAAGGTTTGGTTTAAATCTTTTTATTTTTAGAAAAGTAATTTCTACTCATTGAAAAATTACTTAAGATTTAATATTCTCCAAACTAAACATGGGATCATGTTGACACATGTCATCACCACATATTGTAGTCCATGGGAATGTGATTTAAAGTGGTGTCACAATTTAATAAGGTTTTACCCTTTTATTTTAATTAATTAAAGTGGCTAGAAATGCTTATGAAGCATTCTTTTATTACTTGAATAGTATTTCTGCAAGTAAACCTATATATTTTTTTATATATTCTGAAAGGTATGGTTAAATGTGATTTTTGAGAGTTGGAATCAACTCAAAAGCTTTTATGGTTTACATTTGAAAAATGTTTTAATGCAGAAAATCTTCTGCCTTGTTATTTTTACTAGGGGTGATCTAGAGATCCAAATGGCTTGAATCCAACGGGCTTGGATCAAGCATTCACAGACCCTTCCAACAAAATTGGTTTCATTCAATTTGGTGCACTGAATCGATCTGGGTTGATTTTTGAAGTTGAGTGCTGAAGTGTGTTTGAAATTTAAAATAAAAAGGTTTAATTTGAATCGCTGGGCTGCGCGGGAAATTCTAACGGGCCGGCCTGCTAAGCGCAGTGCTCCCGCGGGCTGCTTAAGTGGGTGTCCCCACTCGTCAGTGACACGGGGCTAGGCGAAGCGGTATGGGGCAACATGGATCATTCGATCTAGTTCTAATCCAACGGCTGGGAGTCATCGTCGACGCGAGACAACTCCGGCGAGAACGAAACCTAGCGCGGCCAGTGAGGATCGCTGGGTGCTCACCGGGGTACGGGCGAGGGTCGGCGAGGCGGGCGAACGATGAAGTCGACGACGGCGAACCTCCTGGTACCGGTGGCTTCTCCTGGGGCAGCTCCAATCGCTGGCTCTCTTCTTCTCCAGAGGCGGCGGGCTCCGGTGAAATTCCGGCGAGGTGGTGCTCGCCTTGCTCTGAGGACGGTGTGGCACGGTCAGTGAGGAGAGGGGAGTGAGATGGTGTGAAGAAATCATGCGGGGGTGGCCTCTATTTATAGTCGAGCGAGGGGACCGTCGGGGCGCACGGTGAGCTCGTCGGGGGCGACGTTACAGGCGGCTAATGGCATGGGCAAGGGTAGGGGACGGTGCTGTGTCTCCTGGCGATGCTCAACGACATGGTCGCGAGGCATGGGGCGGTGTGGTTTGGTCTGGAACGGGCGGTGGTCTGCGCGGCAGAGGCGGCGTCTTCGATGGCGGGCGGTGGATGTATGGCACGGGGCGGCAAACGGGGATGTCTGGCGGTCTCCTGGGTCAGTGGTGATCGTGTGTGCACGCGGTGAGGGCGGCGCGCGGTCTGTGGACGCTGGTCGAGGGTGGTGCTCTGGCGCACGCTCGGCATGGTCTGGGCGCAGCTTGTGCGTGTGGTCCACGGCTTGGCAACGCTCGCGGCTGGGACAGGGAGTGGTGGTATACGGTGGGCTGCCTCCCAGACAAGGTTGGCACAGCTAGTTCTTCCTCTAGCCTGCTGTCCACAATGGGGTGACATTGGGGTGCTCGGCTGTTCACCATTAATGGCAATGGCAAGCTCACAGGGGTGCTAGTGCTGGGCTAATCTTCCTAGATGATCTACTGAGTTGTGTGTGAGCTAACTAGGGAACAAGTTAGGCAAGAATCACTGCACACTATAGTGTTTGATGTTTTGTTTGATTTGTGCCTGCAACCTGTGTGATGAAATGGCCGCATGAAATCAAGTTTTGAATTTTGAAATTAATTTTGGTGGGTTTGCTAGATTGGTGCTGGTGAGTCTGCAGATGCTTGGGTTTTGAAAGTTGAGCTTGTTTGAGTGGGTTTTGGAGAAGTGGGATCTTCCCATATGATAAAGATTCAATTTTG
The DNA here is from genome assembly GCA_916181665.1 of Avena sativa. Classification (NCBI taxonomy): domain Eukaryota; kingdom Viridiplantae; phylum Streptophyta; class Magnoliopsida; order Poales; family Poaceae; genus Avena; species Avena sativa. Next base: position 341,801,640 of record OV702279.1, read on the forward strand.
AATTGTCATTTAAACTATGCATTTGAAAGTTTCTGGATGATTACAAAGTGGGCCTTGATACCTTGTTATGAGTACATTCAAGGGGTGCAAAGATCCAGAAAAGTTTCTGTTAGGTTTTGAAAGTTTGAGACAGCCAAAGTAGGCATGGGAGTTAAATTGGTCAAAATGACCATTCACTTAATATATTTGTTTTGATTTACTTGTCTTGAGGAAAAGTGTGGGAAATGTTTTAGATGATGTTCATTTTACCTAAGAAACATTTTACAAGCAATGGATCACACAAACAAGGTGGTTTTTAAAGAAATTCAAAATCCATGCATACACATATACATGCATTCATGAGTTTATTTAGAAAAGTTTTTGTTAACCCTAATCTTGATGATTAGTGTTTGATGATCTAAGTTTGGTATTTTTGGGATGTTACACCACTTCTGGGCTGACAGGGGCGTGAGGGTCAGGAAAGAAGACATTGTCGATAGGAACCCTAATCCTGAGTACTCGATGACGCCAGAAGAGTACATGTCGGTGAGTAAAATGTCAATGAGATTCTACATTGCTGCTAAGTTGCCATTGCATTGTCTGGAGTTGAGTATTGCATTTTCAGGTTATCCCCGATTAGGCCGAGCCGCATCAACTCGCATGGGAGGAGCTGGTTAGGACGAGGTGGCTCAGAGAAAACGAGGAGTTTGCAGCCTTGTCGAGGCGGAACGCAGAGAACCGAGGCGATGGTGGAACACACTATGCGGGAAACCGCAACTTTGACCGCTTCAAGGGGAAGGTGGTACGTATATACATGGAACGACCTGCGTGTATTTCTCGTCATGTTCGTACTTCATATGCATAATATTTCTTTTCGCGATGCAGGTGGCCGAGGCACAACCCAGGGAGGTGATTCATGACGTCGCCGTCTATGAGATGATGCGGCGAAAGAAGCCCAATTACTCGGAGCCTCAGCCCTCGTTGCCCGTGTACTTCGGCACTGCCCAGAATGACTTGGGGAACTACAACACGATGGTGAAGGCTCGTCACCCCCATGTGGATGACCCCATTCACGCGGAGATCGACGAGGAGTCGTTGGTCCTGTAGGGGCACGGATTGCAGCATTGACGCCTCAAGATTCTGAATAAGAAGGTCAAGCCTACCCTCAGCACGAGCTTCAGCCGTCTCAAGGATACCCACCCCACCGACGGCCCACCTATCCCGCCTCGTGGCCAGCCTCGTCGATCCAGAGATGATGTAAGTTTTTCTCGTTTTCATCATCTTTATGACTTTTGTTCCTGCATGGCTAACCGCTGACGAGATTCCTTGTATTTGAAATTGTAGTCTGAGTTAGACGCGGCCTACGATGCCGCTCATGAGGAATATCAGGTGGCCTTTTGGCAGCATCAGGAGGCGAATGTGATCTACATGCAATACATAAATATAAGTCTGAACCTTTATTTTTTCAAAAGATACAAGTCTCACTTCCCCTAGTTTGTTGTATTACGGCCTGACATCTAAACTATCTTGCAGGCCATGTTGGTGAATATTCAAACTGGACAGAATAGAGATTTAGGGCCCGTGCCTCCCATGCCAGGGCCGGCGCCATTTTTGTCATCGAAGGACAGCTTCGGTAGGACATACTACGCATCAACACCGGCAAGTTCTTTGCTAACCCACTGGTTATCGCTTTACTTTACCTCGCAAGTTGCTAACATGTAGGAAACATGTAGGAAACGGGTGCTTCTGGGAACCGGCACTTTGGCCACGCCTCGCCGGATGGGCGTCAGATCACACCGCTTCATGACAATGGTCCTTCTCTTGGCCATTCTGCCGGTGGTTCTCCTGAGCTTCACACTTCTCCTACTCCCTCGCCAGGTGGCTCTTCTGCTGCTTCTACTGGACACAACCCTCGCCAGAGGTCGCCACTTTTCACCAGGGGAGAGTCTCCTCTAGAGTTGTAGGCATGTGTGATGATGTTGATGCATGTATGAACGATGTATGGACGATGTATGAACGATGTATGATATGACCATGTTTGAATAATGTATGACATGACCATGAATGTTTGAACGATTACTACTGTGAAATATATATGCATTGCTGTGAGGTAACATTGCTGTCAAATGTAGATGCATTGATGTGAGCTAAAATAAAAAAAATGGGCTGGTCCTACGCCGAGGGCAAGGCCGTCGGCATAGGGCCGAGCCCCGCTGCTGCCAGGGGGAGACGCCGAGGGTTCGGCCGTCAGCGTATCGCCGTGCCAGGCCGCCCCGCTAACTCCACGTGGCGAATGTACACCGAGGGTACGACCGTCGGCGTAGGACCTAGGATACGCCGAGGGTGAGGCCGTCGGCGTAGCAGCTGCGCCATTAGCTGGCTGTGTGACGGCGCTGTCGATGTTCGCCGACGGTCCCTACGCCGACGGGCGCCATCTGGCCGTCAGCTTTGATCTATGCCGACGGTGTTTACGACCTACGCCGACGGCCGCGGCTGCTCCGCCGAGGGAGAGGTCCGCCGAGGACGGTACACCGAGGTCAGCCGTCGGCATAGCGTACGCCGAGGGTTTTCCTGGCTACGCCGACGGCAAAAAGCCCTCGGCATACCAAGCGCTTCCTGTAGTGCTTGTGTGCCAGGATATACTCCATGTAAATAGACTAACTGCGATCTTTTTTGATTCATTGGCCATATTTTATGCTAACGGTGATATACATATACTCCTTCTAACCCATATTAATTGACTCAAATTTGTCTAGATTTAAATGAATCTAGACACTATTTAGTATATAGGTTCATCTAAATTTTGACAATTCAAAGTCAATTAATATGGATCGAATGGAGTATCAAAGAGTATCAAATGTCAAACATGTATTTTAGGTAGATTGCTACATGCTTCGGTGAAATTTCTTCAAGTATCTTTCATTGATAGCACGAAAAAAAATTCTTCCTCCACTATTTTCAGTAAATAATAGTTACCGGGTACCACTCTGATGACTCGCAATGGTTCTTTCTAACAAGATGACAATTTGACGAACTTGTAATTCCGAGTGTCAGTCGGCAGTATAATTTTCCAGACTAAATCACCGACTTGAAAATCCTTTAAGTCATACCTCTTTGTTGTAAGCCCTTGTTGCCCGCAATTTTTGATTCCCGGTATCCTTAAGGCCACCACGCGCTCTCGGCTATCTCATCAATGGTGTCCGTCCTCATGATGTAGTAATATTTAGCCGGCAAACTATTTTATTTTTGCAGATTTCAAGGCTGCTAGATTTACTAGAACGGGTAAAATGGCTTCTTTTTCATAGACTAACTTGAAAGAAGTAACTTTAGTAGTCAGGTGCCTTGAAATCTTATGATCCCACAACGCCTAGGAAGTACCATTTTTTATTTTATTTTTTGAATCAGAAAAGAGAAAGGCTGAAAAGAAAAGAACAAAATCAAAAAAGAAAAAGAAAAATGGAAGAGAAAAATCAGCTGAAAAAAACACGATGCACCAGCAACCTGATTTGGTGTATAGGCATTTTCCAGAGAAACGAGCTGAAACAAAGGAGGGGATTAGCTCCTCTTCGAAACAGTCTTGCGCCTAGCTTTATAAATAAGGCACAATATGAGAACGCTGCCAGACAGCACAACATCCAAGGGACAAACCGGTACAACCACGAGACCACTGCTGAGGCAAACAGCATAGTACAAACATGCTCAAAGAATGAAGACAAAGGTGATGGCTTAGAATGTAGAGCTCATTGGAAACCCCAAGAGGAAGGTATAATGAACACATCGGCAAGTTTCTCTCAGTTATGAAACCAAGGTTATCGAACCAGTAGGAGTAAGGAAACAACTCCAAGGTATTGCTAGCAGCTTGAAACCTGCATAACACAACCACAATACTTTGCCCCAACTTACAGTGAGGTTGTCAATCTCACCAGTTTGCTGAAATCAAAGGATTAAACGTATAGTATGGAAGATAGTAATTGCTTGTACTAATTGTGAACAGTAAATGATAAATAGTAGATGAAATATCAATGGTAAGGAATGGATCGGGGTCTAGAGTTCACTAGAAGTGTTTTCCATAAGATAAATAACATGCTGGGTGAACAAATTACAGCGGGGCAATTGATAGATTGAAAATACATAACAATACATATACTAGACATCTTGATCTCTACGAGATTTGATTGGGCATTACAACATAATACATAGACCGTAATCCAACTATAACTATGCTTAATAATCCACCTTCAAGTTATCATCCGAACCCCTTTCAGTATTAAGTTGCAAGCAACAGATAATTACATTAAGCAAAATGTGTAAAGTAAACTATACAATTGTCCTTAGACAAAGGATTGTTGTTTTCTCCCTAATAGCAACATCACATCTACAACCTTAGAAGTTTCTGTCACTCTCCCAGATTACTAGAGGCATGAACCTACTATCGAGCATAAATACTCCCCTTGGAGTTACAAGCATCTACTTGGCCAAAGTATCTACTAGCAACGGAGAGCATGCAAGATTACAAATAACATAGACATGATAGAATCAATAATCAATCTGACATAGTATCTCAATATCCATCGGATCCCCGCAAATACAACATGTAGGATTACAAATAGATGATCTTGATCATGAACGGAGCTCACAAGATCTAAACATGATAGCACAGAGGAGGAGACACAACCATCTAGCTACTGTATGGACCCATAGTCCAAGGGTGAACTACTCATGCATCACTCCGAAGGCTGGCATGGTGATGAAGAAGGTCTCCGGGATGATCTCTCCTCTCTGGCAGGGTGCCGAGAAGAGCTTCGGATCCCCCCCCAATCTAGGAAAGATGGTGGCGTCTAAGGACTGTTTCGTGGATTTCTGATCGGGTGTCTAGGGTTTCTACCTCGGGGTGTTTATATAGGCGAAGGAGCGAGGTCGGTTGAGGGTCAGGGGGCCCACACCATGCCCTGGTGCGGCCTAGGGTGGGCCCGCGCTAGGGGGTGGTGCGGCCGCCCTGTGGCGCCTCTTCGTCTCCCCTCTAGACTCCGTCTTCACTCTGGTAAAATATTGACTTTGGCTTTTGTTCCGTCCAATTTCAAAAATATTTCTTTACTAACTTTTCTGAAACCAAAAACAACAGAAAACAGCAACTGGCACTGCGGCATCTTGTCAATAGGTTAGTTCCAGAAAATGTATAAAAATGCCTCAAAGTATAGACAAAACATAAGATAGTTGATGCAAAAACAAGCATGGAGCATAAAAATTATAGATACGTTTACGACGTATCAAGCATCCCCAAGCTTAACTCCTGCTCGTCCTCGAGTAGGTAAGTGATAAAAAGAATAAATTTTGAGGTGACATGCACCATCACAATCTTGATCAAAATATTGTAAATCATTGATAGCTGGGATCAAAGTACTCTAAACATGAGCATGAAAGATGTAGTTTTAACAATAAGATATAGCAACTATGTTGCAACATGAAAAGGTACAAATAAAAGTACATGAATAACAATGTATTAAAAGACATTTGTTTGTTTGACATATAGAAAACACAACATGAGTGGTATTCACTTGTCCTTCATGGAGTAGCAAAACATAAATGCATAGGACACCTTCAAAGTTCATAAGGGTGACTAGATACAAATAATTGAAGGACAAGCAATACCATGATTATGAATCAATCAATAAGTTTTGGGACAATGCACATTGAACTAAGAATGACAACTATTCTCTCTTAATTGGTGCATAAAGATAGAAGATGGAGACTCAATCATATAAGTAAAAAAGAAAGGACCTTCATAGAGGGAAGTAGGGATTCCAAGTTTCATAAAGAGCTTCCAAAAATTATGGTACTTATTAGCTTTGAGATGTCATTGCCCCTATCATTGGCATCTTGAAGTGATTAAGGTTAAATTAACACAAATATGAGTATATGCTTGACAAGTTATAAGTTGAAAATCTCATGTACCTTGTGTACAAGTACTGAACCTCATGCTAATCAACTTTGGTCACAAGCAAGTTCTTGTCATTGTAAATATATGTGTATCGTAGAGAACCGCCAACGGGGTACCCCTTGCCCCATGACACAGGATCTATCCCATATCAAAATGACAAGGCAACAGACAATGAGCATCTCAGTGATATTTCTATTTGCTATTTGCATAGGTTTTTATTGAGGATGCTTCATAGAATGATCATTATGGTTATGCTGCAAATTTCCACCATGATTAGGAATGGCTTAGGCTAGCCGCCCAGGCGTTTCTCTAACACGTATACAAACTCCATGAGCTTACAAGCTCCCAATTATTTCGCACCGTCGGGATTCATACACAAAAGAACATGATATCAACTGAATAAAATAAGTGCAATATTGAAAGCTTTCCCCATGACAACATGGTTCTGCTAATTCACAACTTATAATTTGCAAGCATATAAGCAACATAGATGGGCACAATGGTTCAAGTTTATTAAGTGCAAGAAATAAAGTGTGCCATCAAGTTTGTGAGAGCTTTAATCACTAATTTTCACATAATAAAAGTTTAATCTGGAAGATATATAAACACATGCTTATACTTGGAATGGTGTAACACACCATGCATAGGAATTTATAGTGGACTCTTTGGTATAACTTGGTTTCTTGGGAGTTGGATGCACAATTAGAGCTCATACTCAGTACAATTGGAGGCTAGCAAAAGAATAGGAGGGACCAACTAAGAGAGCAGTAATGGCCATAATCATGCAAAGCGACAAAACATTATTAATCAAAGCATAAAGTGATATCACAAGTCAAAAACTAAATGATCATAGAGGCTAAGGTGACTGGTTCATAGTCTTAATATGGTGTAAGCATGTGCCAAGTCAACCCAAATAAAGCATCAAAGGAGAATACCACAATATTATGCTTTTGTATGCTAAAACAACGCATGATTCTTTCAAGGAAGATTAAGCAATCTCAATTGTTTGGAACAAATCATGCTACAACAATAATCACTAAGAATATGGTCAAAGCAACATCTAACATGACATGATAACGTCTAAGCCACAGTCAAAACAAGCTTCCTTTTGTACCACTATAAGCATGAAACTTTCTACTCTTTTCCAACACCAATCAACTTATTTGAAACAAAATAATAATACGGAGGTCCAACTAATTTATTGCAGGAAACCAAACAAAATAAAACTAAAAATGAAAACAAAGACGCTCCAATAACAACACAATAGTGCATGAAGCAGTAAAAACAAAGTGTCTAGAAAGAAAACCTAAGATTTTTATTGATGAAGAAGGGGATGCCTTGGGCATTCCAAAGCTTTGATGCTTGTACCTATTGAATATTTCTTGGGGTGACACGGGTAGCATCACCAAGCTTGAGCTTTTTTTCCATACTTCATTTCATCACATCGTTCTCTCCCTACACTTGAAAATTTCCTTCACACAAAACTTCACACAATCTTCATTAGCAACATTAGTGTATTTAAGATAATAAGCCTTTGGGTTTAGTTTCAACACAAGTAAAACTTCCATTAAAACACAAGATACTATAGTGATTCCTTTAAAAAGCTCAAGTGATCAAGGAGAACTCAAAAGAAACCGATTAAGAGGCAAATGCAAATAATGGCAGAAACTAGTCAAAATAGACCAGCAGGTAAAGACCGATTTTTTCGAAGACCTTCTGTTGCTCAAATTGAAAAGTAATAAACTAATGATAGTTAGATAATAACCTCGGGCATATGCACAGACAATTACAGCTCAATCTGACGTACTAGGATTTTTCATGATTTTTTACAGTGAAGCACAAAAATCTGTTTAGGGACAACAACTTCCCCAAATCTTACTTCTCTCTCATTAGAGGTTATTCTTGGCACAAAAACCACACAACAAGGATAATGAGATGTTATTACAGAGGTAATAACTTCCAAGACTCAACAAAAGAAAAACTTACTGAAAATAAAAATAATTTGGGTTATCTCCCAATAGTGCTTTTCTTTAACGTCTTTCAACTAGGCGTAGAAAGCAAGAATCAAGTATTTTCGAATGAAGAAGCATCAAAATCAAGTTTATTGCCCCTACCTTTCTTACCCTTACTATTATCTTTAGGGAACGTATGATTTATTGGTGGAGAAGCGAAATGCATGATGCCTTCCAGGTGTAATTTGTCCTTTTCCTACACATTCAATAACAAGATAATCAGTAGACACCACTTTTCCTAGGATCTTAGTAAACACTCCTTCAGCTATTACAATGGGTAATATAGTGGAATTATTGGTAAGAGATATTTCTTCTCCACCATCAGAAAGTCCCCAAAGATTCGAAGATTCATAAATATCCTTAGTCATAAGACAAAATTCAGACATAATATCACAACGAGCATAAAAAGTTTCATCATTTAATAACTTTTACTGTAGGAAGCCATTTTGAAGACTCGGAATTTATTGGAACATATTCATGATGCTCTCTTAGTATATTATAACATATTTAAAGCTAGCTGTATTGGTCTCAAGAGTGTTTAATCTAGCATAAATGTTTGCAAAGGACGAATCAGATTTTCTAGGCAAGTTATATGTTGAAGTCAGCTTTTTTATGGCATTAAAGGCTTCATCCTCACCACCCTGGAGGAAATATCCTGCTACAATAGCATCCAAAGCATATCTACAACAAAGACCAAGACCAAAGTAGAAACTGCTATGAAACAAGCCTAGAGTCATCTTAGGTTCAGTTTTTTCATGTGAAGCAGAAATTCTAGACCAAGCTTCTTTGAAACTCTCTTCACTTCCTTGTTTGAAAGTGAAGATCATTTCCTCAAGGGAAATAGTGATTGGAGCAACACTAGACATAAAAGCAACTTGAAGTACGAACTTAATTCTTTTGTGTTTTTGATAAAAGAAACAAAGGAGTACAACTATTTTTTTGTATTTTTGATAAAAAGAAACAAGCAAAACCAAGCAAAATAAACAACTAAAAACAAAAACAAAGTAAAGCGATTGGTTGTGAGAGACTCCCCTTTCAAGAATCTTCTTTCTCCCAGAAAAGTGATTGACGAGGAGGAAGAGATTGAAGTTGTCCTTATCTCCCCGGCAACGGTGCCAAAAAAATGCTTGATGGCTCAGATATCTAGAGCTCATTGGGAACCCCAAGAGGAAGGTATGATGAGCACAACAAGTTTCCCTCAGTTATGAAACCAAGGTTATCGAACCAGTAGGAGTAAGAAAACAACTCCAAGGTGTTGCTAGCAACTTCGAACCTGCACAACACAACCACAATACTTTGCCCCAATTTACAGTGAGGTTGTCAATCTCACCAGTTTGCTAAAATCAAAGGATTAAATGTATAGTGTGGAAGATAGTAATTGATTGTAGTAATTATGAACAGTAAATGGTAAACAGTAGATGAAATATCAATGGTAAGGAATGGACCGGGGTCCAGAGTTCACTAGAGGTGTTCTCCATAAGATAAATAACATGCTGGGTGAACCAATTACAGCGGGGCAATTGACATATTGAGAATGCATAATAATGCATATACTATACATCTTGATCTCTGAGAGATTTGATTGGGCATTACAACATAATACATAGACCGTAATCCAACTGCTTCTATGACTAATAATCCACCTTCAAGTTATCATCCGAACCCCTTCCAGTATTAAGTTGCAAGCAACAGATAATTGCATTAAGCAAAGTGTGTAAAGTAAACAATACAATTACCCTTGGACAAAGGATTGTTGTTTTCTCCCTAGTAGCAACAACACATCTACAACCTTAGAAGTTTTTGTCACTCTCCCAGATTACTAGAGGCATGAACCTACTATTGAGCATAAATACTCCCTCTTGGAGTTACAAGCATCTACTTGGCCAAAGTATCTACTAGCAATGGAGAGCATAAGATCACAAATAACATAGACATGATAGAATCAATAATCAATCTGACATAGTATCTCAATATCCATCGGATCCCCGCAAACATAACATGTAGGATTACAAATAGATGATCTTGATCATGAACAGAGCGCACAAGATTGATACGTCGAAAACGTATCTATAATTTTTGATGTTCCATGCTTGTTTAGTATCTACTTTGCTTTGCTTTGTCTACACTTTGAGGTATTTTTATATGTTTTTTGGGACTAACCTATTAACAATATGCCATAGTGCCAGATGCCTGTTTTCTTCTGTTTTTGGTTCTAGAAAAGGAAGAAAATGAATATTCTCGGAATTGGATGGGACAAAATCGAAAGTCAATATTTTACCGTGGGGAACACGGAGCCACAAGACGAGACGGAGGAGAGCCTCAAGGGGGACACACCCCCTAGCCGCGCGGCCAGGCCTGGACTGCGCCTGGGGGGTGCAGCCGCTTCGGGCACCCTCTCGGCCTCCCTCTTCGCCTATAAGTAACCCCGATACCTAAACCCTAAGTACCCGATCAATCTTCCACAAAACAGTCCGTAGCCGCCGCCACCATCGTCACTAGATCGGGGGGATCTGAAGCTCTTCTCGGCACCCTGCCGGAGGGGAGAGATCATCCCGGAGGCCTTCTTCATCACCATGCCATCCTCCGGTATGATGCGTGAGTAGTTCCACCTTGGACTACGGGTCCATGTAGTAGCTAGATGGTTGTTTCTCCTCCTTTGCGCTACCATGTTTAGATCTTGTGAGCTCCGTTCATGATCAAGATCATCTATTTGTAATCATGCATGTTGTGTTTGCGGGAATCTGATGGATATTGAGATTACTATGTCAGATTGGTTAATGATTCTATCTTATTGATTCTATCATGTCTGTGTTGTTTGAGATCTTGCATACTCTCCGTTTCTAGTAGCTATTTTGGCCAAGTAGATGCTAGTGACTCCAAGATGGAGTATTTATGCTCGATAGTGGGTTCATGCCTCTATTTAATATGGGGAAGTGACAAAAATCTCTAAGGTTGTATATGTGTTGTTGCTACTAGGGAGAAAAAAACAATCTCTTGTTCATGGAACGAATGGATTGTTTACCTTACACACTTTCCTTAAATCAGTTATCCGTTGCTTGCAACTTAATACTGGAAGGGGTTCGGATGATAACCTGAAGGTGGATTACTAGGCATAGATGCAGTTGGATGGCGGTCTATGTATCTTGCTGTATTGCCGAATCAAATCTCATAGGATCATGAATGTCTAGTATTGTATTGTGATGCCTTGTTCTGTCCTGTCAATTGCCTCATTGTAATTTTTTACCCAACATGTTATGTTGTTTATCTTAAGGACAACACCTCTAGTGAACTATGGACCCCGATCCAATCTTTACCATTGATACATCTTCCACTGTTCCTGTTTACTTTCTGCAAACCACCATATAGTTAATCCTTTGTTTTCAGCAAACCGGTGAAATTGACAACCTCACTGTTCGTTGGGGCAAAGTCTTGAGTTTGTGTTGTGTAGGTTTCCAAGTTGCTAGAAACACCTTTGAGTCATTTCCTTCCTCCTACTGGTTCGATAACCTTGGTTTCTTACTTAGGGAAAACTTTATGCTGTGCTCATCATACCTTCCTCTTGGGGTCTCCCAACGAAGCTCTACAGTGATCTGAGCCGCATCAAGCTATTTCGGGCGCCGTTGCCGGGGAGGCTAAGGATGGCTTCACAAGGGGAGTCCTTCACAACCTTTCTCTTTACTTTGTTTTTTTGCTTAGTTTCTTTTGCCTTGTTTTGTTTGCTTCTTTTTATCAAAAAATCCAAAAAAAATAGTTTTGTTTGGTTTGTTATCTTTTATCAAAAACACAAAAAATTAGTTCTTCCTCTAGTTGTCACCTTTCTCTAGCTCACCATGTTGATCCCTAAGTTCACTCTAAAATACCTTTCAAAAGGTAGTGGGTCAATAATTGGAAAAGAAAATATTGAAGAATTCTTTAATCATGTTAGCAAACATGAGGATAATCCTTAGCAGAACTTGCTCCTAATTATGAAATTACTGCAGCTTCTTTAGTTCACATGTTGGAGGCTAGGTTTGTTAACCTTAACCCCATGATGCAAATAATTTTTCTTAAACTAAAAGAAGAGGAGGATGCTGAAAAGAGAGATTTTATCTTAGAAACTTTGCTAAAGGAGTTCAATGATGTTGCTAAAGAAGCCAAAAGGTCTTTGAACATTTTAATATGCTAGGCTCATGTGTAGATGTTATGGGTACTTTATAAAAGTTGGATAAAACCAAACCCAATGGGGAGGAAATTAAGATAAACCATACCTTTTAAACTTGTAGGAATGCATGAAGCCTTAGAAAAGAATTTTGATTGGATTGTTCCTGAAAACCCATTTGATGAAAGTAGTGAACCTAAGAGAGATGAGAAAGTATCCTCTAAAACTCATTTAGATGAGATATCTTTCCTAGTTGAAGAGATTTCGAGTATTGATCTTAATGCTTCTTCATTTAAAAATACTTGATTCTTGCTTCTTGTGCCTAACTTAAAGGCGTTAAAGAAAAGTACTTCTTGGGAGAGAACCCAATAGTTTCTTGAGTCTTGGAAGTTATTAGTTATGTAATAACCTCTCCTTATCCTTTTTATTTGATTCTTGTGCCAAGAATAACCTCTAATGAGAGGGAAGTAAGATTTGGGGAGTTGCTGTCCCGAAACAGATTTTTGTGCTCCACCATAAAAATTCGTGTAAAATCATTTAGCTGTAATGTTTTGAATAAACCCCACAGGTTGTTAGATAACTTTCGTTAGTTCAACACTTTTTGATTTGACCAACGAAAGGTCTTCGAAAAAATCGGTTTCTACCTGCTGGTCTGTTTTGGCAGATTTCTGCAATTATTTGCATTTGCTTGTTATTGATTCCTTTTTGGGTTCTTTTTGGGAAATTGAGATTTTTGAGGGAATTGCTACAGTATATTGTGTCTTTAGTAAAAAAAATTCTAAAACTATGGAGGAACAATCTATCATTTTGAAAAATATTAGTCATCAGCTTGAGAATCTGAATAGAGAAATTCCTAGTTTATAGTCAAAAAATTTGAGTGTTGAGAAAAATATATCCTGTTTATCTGAAGCTCAAACTTCCTTGGTTAATAAAATGGCTGCTAAACCTGAAACTATGGAAAATACCTTTGCTATTGCTCATGCCATACAAGTTACTATTGATGAAAATGTTAGGCTGTTAGCTCAACTTCATGCTAGGTGGAAAAGGGAAGCTGAAATTGATAGAAACAATAGTGTGTGCACCATCACCACTAAACCATAAGAAGTCCCTATTCCTCCTCCTACAATGCCTAAGCCTAATGAGTCTACTACTAGTGATGCTAAGTTTGACTTTGATATTGATGGTTGCAATATTTCTGAAGTGATTATGTTCCTACAAAAGCTTGCTAGAAGTCCTGATGCTAGTGATATGCATGTTGCTTTCACTAAACACATTACAGATGCTCTTGTGAAAATTAAGGAAGAGAAGATAAAACACAAAGCTTCTATTCCTAGGAAAGTAGAATATAGTTGGAAACCCATTATTAATATACAAATGAATGACTTTGATCTCAAAGCTTCATGAGATCTTGGTTCTAGTGTCTCTATTATGCCTAGGAAGATTTATGAAATGCTCGATTTGCCACCTTTGGAAGATTGTTATTTGGATGTCCCACTCAATGATAATGCCAAGAATAAACTCATGAGGAGTATTAATGATGTTCTAATTATGGTTAAAAATTCTTATGTCCCTGTTGATTTCTATGTTTTGGATGCTGAATACAATGCTTCTTTTCCTATTACTTTGGGAAGACCTTTTCTTAGAACAGTTGGTGCCATCATTGATATGAAAGAAGGCACCATCAAATATCATTTTCCATTCAAGAAAGGTATTGAACATTTACCTATGAGGAGAGAGAAGTTGCTTTTTGCTCCTCCTTTGAAAGCAAGGTTTGATGTTAATGCTTCTTCATTTGAAAATACTTGATTCTTCTTGCTTCTTGTGCCTAACTTAAATGCGTTAAAGAAAAGTACTTGTTGGGAGATAACCCAAGAGTTTCCTTGAGTGTTGGAAGTTATTACTTTAGTACTGACCTCTCCTTATCCTTTTTGTTTGCTTTTTGTGCCAAGAATGACCTCTAATGAGAGGGAAGTAAGATCTGGGGAGTTGCTGTCCCGAAACAGATTTCTGTCCTCCACCAAAAACATTTGTGAGGAGTCTCTGTAACTCGGATTGAGCTCAAAATTTATGAATAAATCCCCCAGTATGTTAGATAACTTTAGTTATCTCAACACTTTTTGATTTGAGCAACAGAAGTTGTTCAAAAAAATTGGTTTATACCTGTTGGTCTGTTTTGACAGATTTCTGCCATTATTTGCATTTGCTTCTTATTGATTCCTTTTTTAGTTCTATTTAGGTGAATTGAGCTTTTTTAAGGAGTTACTACAGTAGCTTGTGTTTTTAGTCAAAAGCCTTGCTGTTTCAAAACTTTGCTAGAGGTCTAATATCTTTTAAATAAACAAATGTTGCTAATGAAGATTGTGCGAAGAAAAATATTTCAGGTGTAGAGAGAGAATGATGCAATGAGATGAAAAATGGACAAAAGCTCAAGCTTGGGGATGCCACCATTGTGTCACCCCAATAAATATCCAAGAGGTACAAGCGTCAAAGCCTGGGGATTCCCAAGGCATCCCTTTCTTCATCAATAAAAAGCTCAGGTCTGTCTAGACACTTCGTTTTTATTGTTTCCTGCAAAATTGTGTTGTTCTTGGAGCGTCTTAATTTTCGTTTGCTTTGCTTAGTTTGTTTAGTTTGCCTGAGTAGTTTGGACCCCCGTTCTCGCTGTGTTGTTTTGCAAATAAGTTGCTTGGTGTTGGAAAGGAGTAGTAAGTTCTTGCTTGAAAGTGCAAGAGGATCTTGCATTGACTGTGACTTAGACTTTAGCATGACATGCTAGGTGTTGTTTTGACCTTATGCATAGTGATTATTGCTGTAGCATGTCTTGTTCCAAACAAGTGGGATTGCTTAGTGTGCCTTGAAGAAATTATGTGTTGTTTTAGCATGCAAAAGCATAGTATTGTGGTATTCTCCTTTGATGCTTTGTTTGGGTTGACTTGGCACATGCTCACACCATGTTATGACTATGACAAGTCACCATTAGCCTCTATGATCATTTAGTCCTTGACTTGTAGTATCACTCTTTTCTTTGATTAGTAATGCTTTGTTGCACTGCATGATTATGGCCATTATTGCTCTCTTAGTTGGTTGCTCCCAGTCTTTTGCTAGCCTCCACTTGTATGAGTAAGTTCTACTCATGCTTCCAACTCCAAAGAAACCAAGTTTTTCGAAAGTGTCCACTATAAACTCCTATGCATGGTGTGTTACACCATTCCAAGTATATTCTTGTTTTTAGCTATCTTCCAATTAAAAACTATTTTTTATGTGAAAACTTAGTGATTAAAGCCCTCACAAACTTGATGGCACACTTTATATTCTTTGCCCCTAATAAACTTGAACCATTGTGTCTTCTATGTTGTATATGCTTGCACTTATACGTTGGAATTAGCAGAACTATGCAGTCACGGGGAACGTTTTCAACATTGCACTTGTACTTTGTACTCAGTTGATATCATGCTCTTTTGTCTATGGATGTCACCGATGTGAAATAAAGAGGGAACTTTAAGTCCATGGAGTTTGTATCCTGTGTTAGAGAAACGCCTGGGCCGCTAGCCTAAGCCATGCCTAATCATGGTGGAAACTTGCAGCATCACCATAGTGACATCTATGAAGCATTCTTATTATAAAAAAAGAGACACATTGAGAAAAGAGGAAAGAGAGAAAAAAGCACCATATTCCCATGGTAAATAAGAAGATTGTTGAGATGCTCATTGTCTGCTTGCCTTGTCATTTTGGTTATGGGATAGCTCCTATACCATGTGCAAGGGGTACCCCGTTGGTGGTTCTCAATGATATGCAAATATTTACAATGACAAGAACTTACAGGTGACTAAAGTTGACTATCATGAGGTGTGGCCCTCGTATTCAAGGGACTTGAGATTGCCAACTTATACTTCGTCAAGCATATACTCCATCTTTGTTCACTTTAACCTTAACCACTTAAAGATGCTTATGATAGGGGCAATGAGGGCTGAAAGCTAACAAGTACCAATTTTTGGAAGCTCTTTTTGAAACTTGAAGTCCCTGCTTCCTTTATAAAAGGCCTTTCTTCCACCACTATTGAGTCTCCACCTTCTACCTTTAGGCACCATTAAGAGAGCATAGTTGTCATTCTGTGTGAAGTGTTCCAAAGCTTATTGATTGATGCATATTGCGATATTACTTGTTCTTGTGCTATTTTTTTCTAGTCACCCTTGTGAACTTTGAAGGTGTCCTATGCATCTATTTGCTACTCTATGAGGGACAAGCTAATTGCCACTATGCTATGTTTCCTGTATGTGAAACAAACAAACGTTTTTCAATGCATGTTATTCATGATCTTTTTTTGTAGCTTGTCATGTTGCATGCATAGTTACTATGTACTATTGTTAGAACTCCATCTTTCATGCACATGTTTAGAGTTCTTTGATCCCAGCTTTCAATGCTTGCAAATGGTTGGATCTTTATTGTGGGGGTGCATGTCACCTCAAACATTATTATTTTTATCACTTACCTACTCGAGGACGAGCAGGAGTTAAGCTTGGGGATGCTTGATACGTCGGAAACGTATCTACAATTTTTGATGCTCCATGCTTGTTTAGTATCTACTTTGCTTTGCCTTGTCTACACTTTGAGGTGCTTTTTACATGTTTTTTGGTACTAACCTATTAACAAGTTGCCACAGTGCGAGTTGCGTATTTTCTGCTGATTTTGGTTCCAAAAAAGTTAGTAAAGAAATATTCTTAGAATTGGACGGGACAAACGTCAAAGTCAATTACTTTTTGTGGGGAACAAGAAGTCCAGAGGGGAGACAGAGAAACGGGCCAGGGCAGCCAGACTCCCCTAGGAACGTCCAGGGGTGGGCCCGCGCCTAGGAGGGGTGTGGCCCCTCTGGCCGCCTCCTCGGCCTCCCCCTTCGCCTATAAGAAGCCCTCGATGCAGAAACCCTAAGCAACCCAATCAAATCTCCACGAAACTGTCTGTAGCCGCCGCCACCATCGTCCGTAGATCGGGGGGATCTGAAGTTCTTCCCGGCACCCTGCCGGAGGGGAGATCATCCCGGAGGCCTTCTCTCCGGTATGATGCGTGAGTAGTTCCACCTTGGAATATGGGTCCATGTAGTATCTAGATGGTTGTATCTCCTCCTTTGTGCTTTCATGTATAGATCTTGTGAGCTCCGTTCATGATCAAGATCTAATATATTTGTAATCATGCATGTTGTGTTTGCGGGGATCCGATGGATATTGAGATTATTATGTTGGTTTGATTAATGGTTTTATCTTTATGATTCTATCATGTCTGTGTTGTTTGTGATCTTGCATGCTCTCCGATGTTAGTAGCTATCTTGGCCAAGTAGTTTCTAGTGACTCCAAGAGGGAGTATTTATGCTCGATAGTGGGTTCATGCCTCTAGTTTCCAAGGGAAGTGACAATAATCTCTTCGGTTGTAGATGTGTTGTTGCTACTAGGGAGAAAACAATGGTCTCTTGTTCATGAAACATGTGGACTGTTTACCTTACACACTTTGCTTAAAGCAGTTGTCTGTTGCTTGAAACTTAATACTAGAGGGGGTTCAGATGATAACTTGAAGGTGGACTTCTAGTCATAGATGCAGTTTGATGGCGGTCTATGTATCTTTTTGTATTGCCCAATCGAATCTCATAGGATCTTTCTGACTAGTAATTGCATTGTTATGCCTTGCTCAGTTCCTATCAATTGCCCTGCTGTAATTTGTTTACCCTTCATGCCATGTTGTTTATCTAAGGAGAGCACCTCTAGTGAACTATGGCCCCCGATCCAATCTTTACCATTGATACATCTTCCACTGTTACTTTCTTACTTGCTGCAAACCATTACCTTCCACACCATACGTTTAATCCTTTGTTACAGCAAACCGGTGAGCTTGACAACCTCACTGATTTGTTAGGGCAAAGTCTTGAGTTTGTGTTGTGCAGGTATCCACGTTGCTTGCAACACCTGTGTGACGTTTCCTTCCTCCTACTAGTTCAATAACCTTGGTTTCTTACTGAGGGAAACTTGTTGTTGTGCTGCTTCATACCTTGCTCTTGGGGTTTCCAACGAAGCGTCCCACGATAAGTGTTGGGCGCCATCACTAATTCCAACGTATAAGTTCAAGCATAAACAACATAGATGACACAATGGTTCAATTTTATTAGGGGCAAAGAAATATAGTGTGCCATCAAGTTTGTGAGGGATTTAATCACTAAGTTTTCACATAACAAAATACTTTTTAATTGGAAGATAGGTGAAAACAAGAATATACTTGGAATGGTGTAAAACACACTGCATAGGAGTTTATACTGGACACTTTGGAATAACTTGGTTTCTTGGGAGTTGGAAGCATGAGTAGATCTTACTCATACAAGTGGAGGCTAGCAAAAGACTGGGAGCAACCAACTAAGAGACAATAATGGCCAAAATCATGCAGAGAAACAAAGCATTACTAATCAAAGCATAGAGTGGTACTACAATTCAAGTACTAAATGATCATAGAGGCTATGGTGACTTGTCATAGTCATAACATGGTGTGAGCATGTGCCAAGTCAACCCAAACAAAGCATCAAAGGAGAATACCGCAATACTATGCTTTTGTATGCTAAAACAACGCATGATTATTTCAAGGCACATTAAGCAATCCTAATTGTTTGGAACAAGTCATGCTACAGCAATAATCACTAAGCATAAGGTCAAAACAACATCTAGCATGACATGATAAAGTCTAGGCCACAGTCAAAACTATTGGAATTATGCCCTAGAGGCAATAATAAAGATGTTATTATTATAATTCTTGTTCATGATAATGTTTATATTCCATGCTAGAATTGTATTAAGCGGAAACTTTAATACTTGTGTGGTTTGTGAACAACACCGTGTCCCTGGTACGCCTCTAAGGACTAGCTCATTGATCAATGATGGTTAAGGTTTCCTAACCATAGACATGAGTTGTCAATTGATAATGAGATCATATCATTGGGAGAATGATATGATGGACAGACCCAAACTAAGCGAAGCAATTAGATCGTTTCATCGTGTTCATCTTTGCGAAGCTTTTCCTATGTCAAATATTGTATTCCTTAGACCATGAGATAATGCAACTCCCTGGTACCGGAAGAAATCTTTGAGGTCATCAAACGTCATCCTATGAGAGGGTGATCATAAAGGTGTCTCTCAGGTGATCGGAAAGTATCTGTTGGGTTGTATGTATCGAGATGGAATTTGTCCCTCCCAAGTAGGAGAGATATACTTCGGGCCCACTCGGTAATCGATATCAACACCGCTTGCAAGAATGTGGTTAAGGAGTTAATCACAAAGTGATATCGGATTACGGAACGAGTAAAGTACTTGCTGTGAACGAGATTGAACTAGGTATGACGGTACCGACGATCGAATCTCGGGCAAGTAAAATATCGCGAGACGAAGGGAATATATATATATGGGATTGATTGAATCCTGGCATCGTGGTTCATCCGATATGATCATCGATGAATGTGTGGGAGTCAATATGGGTGCCCAGACCCCGCTGTTGATTATTGATAGAAGATCATGTCTGCATATTCTCGAACCCGCAGGGTCACGCACTTAACGTATCTCGATGCTAGGATAGATTGGATAATTGTTTTATGAATTTTTTTTCGGAGTCTCGGATGGGATCCGGGACATCACGAGAGGTTCCGGAATGGTCCGGAGAATAAGATTCATATAAGGCAGTGCAGTTTTTGGAGTTCGGAATTGTTCCAGGTTAATCGGTATTGTACCGGAAGCTTATAGAACCTTCCGTAAGGGGACCAACGTGGCCCCACCTTCCGGGAGGGGGCATGGGCCTATGAGGGAGTGTCCTGGCCGCATTGGGCCAGGGGCACAAGGCCCCATAGGGCCCAGCCGATCCTAGAGAGTTTAAATCGTTTAAACTAGAGATAGGGTTTCTAGAAGAGGGGAGAGTCCATGCCCCCCACTCCTTATCCTTTGGGCTTGGGGGAGGCGCTAGGGCTGCGCCCCCCTCTATATAAAGAGGGGTGGTGGCGCACCAACCCCCAACACCTCTCCTCCAAACCCTAGCCGCCTTGCTAGCTTTCCTCTCTCCCTCCCGACTGTTTGTAGGCGAAGCCCTGCTGCAGAAATTCTCCACCATATACACCACGCCGTCGTGTTGTAGATCCAATATATCTCTCCACCATACTTGCTGGTCCGAGGAAGGAGCAGACGTCGAGGTGTTGCACGTGTGCATCTCACGGAGGCACCGCCACTTGTGGTGCTAGATCAGATCGGATCGCGAGGAGGAGAAGTGAGTACGACTACATCACCCATGTTCCGACGAACGTTCCGCTGTGCGAATCTTCAAGGGTATGAAGATCTAATCCAATCTCTCTCGTTGATTGCATCTCCTAGATTAGATCTTGGCTTTCCCTCTGTTCGCATCCGTAGAAAAATTTGATTTACTATGCCGCGAAACCCTTTCAGTGGTATCAGAGCTAGATCTATGCGTAGATGTGTTTCACGAGTAGAACACAACATGGTTGTTGCGGGCGTTGATGTTTTCTGTTGCAAGCCTCTTGTTTGTGTTCTTCTTATGACACGGGATAGTGAGATTGAAGAGGTCCAGGCCAACCTTACGCGACGTCGTTCGCGAGACCGGCTCCGCACTTGACGTGTGGCTTGTTCCACACAAGCGGCTGGTGGATGTCAGTTTCTCTCACTATAGTTGTCATGGGATTAACACCGGAGTTTGGCAACCATAATATCACCGTTGTGGCTTTCCGTAGGTAAGAATCGTTCTTAGCATCTACTCCCATAAGCCACGTAAAACATGCAACAACAAAGTAGAGGCGTCTAACTTGTTTTTGCAGGGAGTGTTTTCTGTGATATGGTATGGCCCAAGATGTGATGTGTATATTGTATGCGATGATCATGTTTTGTAATGTTTCACGACTTGCATGTCGATGAGTACACAACCGGCAGGAGCCATATGGTTGTCTTTATAATTGTGTATGACCTGCGAGTCAACTTCTTATACGCCATGTAATAGCTTTACTTTATCGCTAAGTAGTTAGCAATAGTTATAGTTGCTATTCGTGGTGGAGGCAATCATGGTGGAGTGATGGAGATCATGCCGGAACGCACAAGATGGAGATCATTGCGCGAGGATTGGCTATACCATGTCACATAAAGTTATATGCATGTGATGTTTATCCCTTTATGTATCTTATTATGCTTAGATCGCGACGGTAGCATTATAAGATGATTCCTCACTTAAAGATCAAGATAAAAACTGTGTTCTCCCCAAGTATGCACCGTTGCGAAAGTTCGTCGTGTCCAAGCATCACGTGATGATCGGGTGCTATAGACTCTACGCTCACATACAACGGGTGCAAGCCAGTTTTGCACACGCATAAATACTTGGGTCTAGCTTGACGAGCCTAGCATGTACAGACATGGCCTCGGAACACAAGAACCGAAAGGTTAAGCATGAGTCATATGAGTGATATGATCGACACTTTTGTTGTCCACCATTGAAACCACATCTCTTCTCGTGATGATCGGATTAGGTGTGGTGAATTTGGATCGTGTTCACTAAACAACTTGAGGGATGTTGAATTTAGTGGGAGTTCATCTAGTAATTTGATTAAATTGAACTATTTATCATGAACATAGTCTAAGTTGTACTTGCAAATACTGTAGATCACATGGCCAAGTCCAACTTCAACTTCAACGTTTTTGCTGAGAAGGAAAAGCTTAGAAACAATGGGTCTAACTTCACCAATTGGTTCCGCAATCTAAGAATCATTCTGTCTGGCGGACAAAAGGACTATGTCCTTGGGAAAGCGTTAGGTGACCCCCCTGCTGCAACTGCGCCGGCGGATGAGAAAGCTGTCTATCAGTCGCGCAAAGATGATTATGGTGTGATTAAGAGCACCATGTTGTTTGCTATGGAACCGGAGCTTCAAAATCGTTTTGAAGAGTATCCCGGGCCCTTCGAGATTCTCGAGGAGCTGAAAACCATGTTTCAGACTCAGGCCCGTTTTGAGAGATATGAGATCTCCGAGAAGTTCTTTAACTGCAAGATGGAGGAAGGGAGTTCGGTTAGTGAGCACGCCATAAAGATGTCGGGCTACACTCAACGTCTTGAGCAACTGGAATGCACGATTCCAGAGGAGCTCAAGATTGACAGGGTTCTGCAATCACTCCCTCCCAGCTACAAAAGTTTTGTAGTGACTCATAATCAGATTGGTTCCACTGATACGATCACCGAGCTCTTCGCAAAGCTAAAGGCTGTAGAGGTGGACATCAAGAAGGATAATCATGTGTTGATGGTCAACAAGCCCTCCTTTAAGAAAGGTAAGGGAGCAAAGAAACCCTTCAAGAAGGGCGGCGGCAAGCGCAATGCCCCTGTTGAGAAGAAGCTCAAGTCTGGTCCTAAGCCCGACACTGAGTGCTTCTATTGCAAGGACAAGGGTCACTGGAAGCGCAACTGTCCGAAGTACTTAGCGGACAAGAAGGCTGACACCATCAAAGGTATATTTGATATACATGTTATTGATGTTTTCCTTACTAGCCCTCGTTGTAGTGCCTGGGTATTTGATACCGGTTCAGTTGCTAATATTTGTAACTCGAAACAGGAGCTACGGAATAGACGGCGGGCTTGCGAGGGATGAGGTGACGATGCGCGTTGGCAACGGATCAAGAGTTGATGTGATGGCCGTCGGCACGCTCTCCTTAGTTTTACCTTCGGGATTAGTTTTAAACCTTAATAAGTGTTATTATGTGCCTGCGTTGAGCATGAACATTATTTCTGGATCGTGTTTATTGCAAGACGGTTATTCATTTAAATCGGAGAATAATGGTTGTTCTATTTATATGAGTAACATCTTTTATGTTCATGCACCTCTTGTGAATGGTTTATTTCTTCTAAATCTCGAAAGGGATGAAACACACATCCATAACATTGAGGCTAAGAGATGCAAAGTAGATAGTGATAATACTACTTATTTGTGGCACTGTCGTCTAGGTCATATTGGTGTAAAGCGCATGAAGAAACTCCATTCTGATGGACTTTTGGAGTCTCTTGATTTTGAATCATTTGACACATGCGAACCATGCCTCATGGGCAAGATGATCAAAACCCCGTTCTCCGGTATGATGGAGCGAGCAACGGACTTGTTGGAAATCATACATACCGATGTATGCGGACTGATGAGTGTTTCGACGCGCGGTGGATATCGCTATTTTCTCACTTTTACCGATGACTTAAGTAGATATGGGTATATCTATTTAATGAAACATAAATCTGAAACGTTTGAAAAGTTCAAAGAATTTCAGAATGAAGTGGAGAACCATCATAACAGAAAGATTAAGTTTCTATGATCCGATCGTGGAGGTGAATATTTGAGTTATGATTTTCTCACGCATCTTAAAGCAAGTGGAATCGTTTCGCAACTCACGCCACCCGGAACACCACAGCGCAATGGTGTGTCTGAACGCCGAAATCGAACCCTATTAGATATGGTCCGATCAATGATGTCTCTTACTGATTTGCCGTTATCATTTTGGGGTTATGCATTAGAAACCGCTGCATTCACTTTAAATAGGGCTCCATCTAAATTCGTTGAGACGACACCGTATGAACTGTGGTTTGGTGCTAAACCTAAGTTTTCGTTTCTTAAAGTTTGGGGATGCGAAGCTTACATCAAGAAGTTGATGCCGGACAAGCTCAAACCCAAAGCGGAGAAATGCGTCTTCATAGGATACCCTAAGGAAACTATTGGGTATACCTTCTATCACAGAACCGAAGGCAAAGTGTTTGTCGCAAAGAACGGTTCCTTTCTTGAGAAGGAGTTTCTCTCGAAAGAAGTGAGTGGGAGGAAAGTAGAGCTAGACGAGGTTATTGAACCTTCTCTTGAATTGGAGAGTAGCGCAGCACCTGAAATTGTTCCAGTGCCGCCTGCGCCAACAATAGAGGAAGCTAATGACAAGGATCATGAAGCTTCGGACGATGCTGCTACTGAACGTCGCAGGTCGACAAGGTCGCGTGCCCCTCCTGAGTGGTACGGCAACCCTGTCTAGACTGTCTTGTTGGTAGAAGACAGTGAACCTACAAACTATGAGGAAGCGATGATGAGCCCAGACTCTGAGAAATGGCTGGAAGCCATGAAATCCGAATTGGGATCCATGAGCGAAAACCAAGTATGGACTTTGGTGAACCCTCCTAGCGACCGAAAGGCCGTTGAGTGCAAATGGATATTCAAGAAGAAAACGGACGCGGATGGTAATGTTACCGTCTATAAAGCACGGCTTGTCGCAAAAGGTTTTCGAAAAGTTCAAGGTGTTGACTACGATGAGACTTTCTCTCCCGTAGCGATGTTTAAGTCCATTCGGATTTTATTCGCAATTGCTTCGTTTCATGATTATGAAATATGGCAGATGGATGTCAAGACTGCGTTCCTCAATGGCAACATTGATGAAGAGTTGTATATGATGCAACCCGAAGGTTTTGTCGATCCTAAGGATGCTGATAAAGTATGCAAACTTCAGCGTTCCATTTATGGACTGAAGCAAGCATCTCGGAGTTGGAACCTTCGTTTTGATCAAGTGATCAAGAGCTTTGGATTTGTTCCAAATTGCTACGAAGCTTGCATCTACAAGAAAGTGAGTGGGAGCTCGGTGACGTTTCTGGTACTATATGTGGATGACATATTGATTATTGGAAATGACATCAACATGCTTAACAATGTGAAGAGTTATTTGAACAAATGTTTTTCAATGAAAGACCTAGGTGAAGCTGCTTATATATTGGGCATCAAAATCTATAGAGATAGACAAAGACGCCTGATAGCTTTAAGTCAGAGTACATACCTAGACAAAGTTCTGAAAAGGTTCAGAATGGATAAGGCAAAGAAAGGTTCAGTGCCTATGTTGTCAGGTAAGATATTGAGCAAGGCTTAGTGTCCAGCTACGGTAAATGATAGGGAAGCTATGAGCAAAGTGCCTTATGCCTCGGCCATAGGTTCCATCATGTATGCCATGCTGTGTACTAGACCGGATGTGTCCAATGCTCTTAGTTTGACGAGCAGATATCAAAGTGATCCAGGAGTGGAACACTGGACAGCCGTGAAGAACATCCTAAAGTACCTAAATAGAACTAAAGAAATGTTCTTAGTCTATGGGGGTGATGAACAGCTTGTCGTAAAAGGTTACGTCGATGCTAGTTTCGACACCGACAAGGATGATTCCAAATCTCAGACAGGATACGTTTATATTTTGAATGGAGGAGCTGTGAGCTGGAGAAGCTGCAAGCAAAGCGTGATCGCGGGATCTACAGTAGAAGCGGAATACACGGCTGCTGCAGAAGCGTCAAGTGAAGGAGTTTGGATCAGGAACTTCATCACTGAGCTTGGCGTGGTTCCAAGTGCATTGGACCCACTGGAGATATTGTGTGACAACACTGGCGCCATAGCACTCGCTAAGGAACCAAGATATCATCCAAAGACCAAGCATATCAACCGCAAGTTTCATATAATCCGAGATTATATAGCAGATGGAGATCTGAAGATTAGCAAAGTACATACAGATCTGAATGTCGCAGATCCGTTGACTAAAACCTCTTCCGCGTGCAAAACATGATCAGCATCTCAGTGCCATGGGTGTGAGATTGTTGCCAAATGTAAACTAGATTATTGACTCTAGTGCAAGTGGGAGACTATTGGAATTATGCCCTAGAGGAAATAATAAAGATGTTATTATTATAATTCTTGTTCATGATAATGTTTATATTCCATGCTAGAATTGTATTAAGCGGAAACTTTAATACTTGTGTGGTTTGTGAACAACACCGTGTCCCTGGTACGCCTCTAAGGACTAGCTCATTGATCAATGATGGTTAAGGTTTCCTAACCATAGACATGAGTTGTCAATTGATAATGAGATCATATCATTGGGACAATGATATGATGGACAGACCCAAACTAAGCGAAGCAATTAGATCGTTTCATCGTGTTCATCTTTGCGAAGCTTTTCCTATGTCAAATATTGTATTCCTTAGACCATGAGATAATGCAACTCCCTGGTACCGGAAGAAAGCTTTGAGGTCATCAAACGTCATCCTATGAGAGGGTGATCATAAAGGTGTCTCTCAGGTGATCGGAAAGTATCTGTTGGGTTGTATGTATCGAGATGGAATTTGTCCCTCCCAAGTAGGAGAGATATACTTCGGGCCCACTCGGTAATCGATATCAACACTGCTTGTAAGCATGTGGTTAAGGAGTTAATCACAAAGTGATATCGGATTACGGAACGAGTAAAGTACTTGTTGTGAACGAGATTGAACTAGGTATGACGGTACCGACGATCGAATCTCGGGCAAGTAAAATATCGCGAGACGAAGGGAATATATATATATGGGATTGATTGAATCCTGGCATCGTGGTTCATCCGATATGATCATCGATGAATGTGTGGGAGTCAATATGGGTGCCCAGACCCCGCTGTTGATTATTGATAGAAGATCATGTCTGCATATTCTCGAACCCGCAGGGTCACACACTTAACGTATCTCGACGCTAGGATAGATTGGATAATTGTTTTATGAATTTTTGTTTGGAGTCTCGAATGGGATCCGGGACATCACGAGAGGTTCCGGAGTGGTCCGGAGAATAAGATTCATATAAGGCAGTGCAGTTTTTGGAGTTCGGAATTGTTCCGGGTTAATCGGTATTGTACCGGAAGCTTCTAGAACCTTCCGGAAGGGGACCAACGTGGCCCCACCTTCCGGGAGGGGGCATGGGCCTATGAGGGAGTGTCCTGGCCGCATTGGGCCAGGGGCACAAGGCCCCATAGGGCCCAGCCGATCCTAGAGAGTTTAAATCGTTTAAACTAGAGATAGGGTTTCTAGAAGAGGGGAGAGTCCATGCCCCCCACTCCTTATCCTTTGGGCTTGGGGGAGGGGCTAGGGCTGCACCCCCCCTCTATATAAAGAGGGGTGGGGGCGCACCAACCCCCCACACCTCTCCTCCAAACCCTAGCCACCTTGCTAGCTTTCCTCTCTCCCTCCCGACTGTTTGTAGGCGAAGCCCTGCTGCAGAAATTCTCCACCATATACACCACGCCGTCGTGTTGTAGATCCAATCTATCTCTCCACCGTACTTGCTGGTCCGAGGAAGGAGGAGACGTCGAGGTGCTGCACGTGTGCATCTCACGGAGGCACCGCCACTTGTGGTGCTAGATCGGATCGGATCGCGAGGAGGAGAAGCGAGTACGACTACATCACGCACGTTCCGACGAACGTTCCGCTGTGCGAATCTTCAAGGGTATGAAGATCTAATCCAATCTCTCTCGT
This sequence comes from Avena sativa, assembly GCA_916181665.1. Taxonomy (NCBI): domain Eukaryota; kingdom Viridiplantae; phylum Streptophyta; class Magnoliopsida; order Poales; family Poaceae; genus Avena; species Avena sativa. The sequence goes on from OV702279.1 coordinate 341,829,028, forward strand.
TGATTGCATCTCCTAGATTAGATCTTGGCTTTCCCTCTGTTCGCATCCGTAGAAAATTTTGATTTACTATGCCGCGAAACCCTTCAAAAACAAGCTCCCTTTTGTACCACTATAAGCATGAAAATTTCTACTCTTTTCCAACACCAATCAACTTATTTGAAACAACTCACAAAGATAATACTCAACAAAGATCAGTGAGCTTGTCTCACAAACCCACAAAGAAGAACTAAAAAGTTCTAATCTAAAAGCACAAGAAAACTAAGGCTAAACACAGTGCTAGCAAAAGAGAACACTCACAAGACAATAAGAATGAAAACTAGAGTGTTCTAGGCAATGAAAATAGAGTGTGTCTCTCTCCAAAAGAAGTGTGTTGTAATCAACCAACTTAAATCAAGCAAACAAAAAACAAAAAACAAAAACTAAGACGCTCCAAGAACAACACAACAGTGCATGAAACAATAAAAACAAAGTGTCTAGAAAGACCTGAGATTTTTATTGATGAAGAAGGGGATGCCTTGGGCATCCCCGAGCTTTGACGCCTGTACCTCTTGAATATTTCTTGGGGTGACACGGGGTGGCATCCCCAAGCTTGAGATTTTGTCCATTCTTCATCTCATTACATCATTCTTTCTCTACACCTGCAAATTTTCCTTGATACAAAACTTCACACAATCTTCATTAGCAACATTAGTGTATTCAAAAGATAATAGACCTTTGGGTTTAGTTTCAAAACAACAAAACTTTCAATAAAGAAACAAGCTACTGTAGCAACTCCTTCAAAAAGCTCAATTTCCCAAAAAGAACCCAAAAAGGAATCAATAAGAAGCAAATGCAAATAATGGCAGAAATCTGTCAAAACAGACCAGCAGGTAGAAACCGATTTTTTCGAAGACCTTCTGTTGCTCAAATCAAAAAGTGTTGAACTAACGAAAGTTAGCTAACATACTGGGGGATTTATTAGTAAATTTCAGCTAAATCCGACTTAAAGAGACGCCTCACGAATTTTTATGGTGGAGGACAGAAATCTATTTTGGGACAGCAACTCCCCAAATCTTACTTCCCTCTCATTAGAGGTCATTCTTGGCACGAAAAGCAAACAAAAAGGATAAGGAGAGGTCATTACAGAAGTAATAACTTCCAAGACTCAAGCAAACAAAAAGGATAAGGAGAGGTCATTACAGAAGGATAAGGGTTATCTCCCAACAAGTACTTTTCTTTACCGCCCTTAAGTTAGGCTTGTTAGTTTGAGAAGATGCTCACATGAGAAATATGAATTGAAGTAAAAGAGAGCATCAAGAAGAAAATTCAAAACACATTTAAGTCTAACCCACTTCCTATGTATAGGAATCTTGTAAAGAAACAAGTCTTGAAAGCATAAACCAACAATCATAGGAAAGCAAAACAAGTGCAACTTCAAAATTTTCATCATAAAGAGGGGAAAATTAATATTTTTGAGATACATAAAACCATGTTTACCTCTCTCATAATAACTTTCAGTAGCATCATGAATAAAATTAACAATATAACTATCACATAAAACATTCTTATCATGAGCTACATGCATAAAATGATTATTACTCTCCACATAAGCATAGTCATTCTTATTAATAGTACTGGGAGAAAATTCAACAAAATAGCTATCATTATTATTCTCATCACCATAATCATCAAATCTAGGAGGTATGTTGTAATCACAATCAATTTTCTCCTCAATAGTAGGTGGACTGAAAATATCATATTCATCATTGTAATCATCATATATTGGAGGTTTGGTATATATCATCATAAGCAATAGAACAGCTATCTTCCAAAGCTGGGGGACTAAAAAGATCATTTTCATAAAAACTAGCTTCCCAAAGCTTAGACTTTTCCATAGCATTAGCAATAATGGTGTCCAAAGAATTCATACTAATAACATTGCTATTAGCATGCAAATAAAGCTCCATAGGTTTTTTAATTTTCTCTTCAAACACTTCATGTCCTAGCTCAAGATAAAGACTATAAAGCTCTCTAATTTTTTTGTTGTTTTCCATTAAGCCTAACTAGTGAAAACAAGAAACAAAAAGACAAAATTGCAGAATCTAAAGGAAATAACTTCGAGCACTCACACTGGAGGATGTGAGTACCTTTTACCTTACCTCCCCGGCAATGGTGCCAGAAAATAGCTTGATGTCTCTGCACTTCTATTCTTGTAGACAGTTGTTGGGCCTCCAAGTGCAGAGGTTTGTAGAACAGCAGCAAGTTTCCCTTAAGTGGATCACCCAAGGTTTATCGAACTCAGGGAGGAAGTGGTCAAAGGCATTCCCTCTCAAGCAACCCTGCAATCAAGATACAAGAAGTCTCTTGTGTCCCCAACACACCCAATACACTTGTCAGGTGTATAGGTGCACTAGTTCGGCGAAGAGATAGTGAAATACAAGTGCTAACGGTGCCAAAAAAATAGCTTCTGACTTGTCGTTGACGTGGGAGAACGTGTGTAAGTGCCAGAAAATACTTTGATGGAGCTTGACGTGGAGGTAAATACTAAAGCAAGCAAACTTGCAACAGATCTAGATGCAAACGGTGTTTCAATGTTTAGAAACAAGGCCTAGGGATCATACTTTCACTAGTGAACACTATCTCATATAAATATCCTCTCTTCATGATACTACTCTTAACTACTCTCCGGTTGGACACTCTAATCATCGGTGGGGCTATAACAGCACTCCTCAAAGTCCGCCTTCCCCAATCTAGATAACCCCACACTGTCACCTTGAGCGCTAGATGGTTCCAACAAACACCACAATTTCATAGAGACATCCAACTCCAAATATAAATCATAACAAATATTCAATCTAGCCAAAGTGCCACACATAGTATGCACGCTGTCACTTTCACACACTTGGGGAAAAGCATAGATCTATTAAAGCACAAAGAGTATTTATGTAGACTCAAACCTAAGTGCCACCATGGCGTGCACGCTGTCACTTTCACACACATGGGGAGAGCAGAGATCTATTGAAGAACTTGAGTAACATAGCAGATCTACTTGATTACAAAGATCATGACCACAACAAGATCATGCATAGAGAGAGAGATGAACACAAAGCTACCGGTAGAGTCCTTAGCCTCGAGGAAGAACTACTCCCTCCTCATCATGGGAATCAGCAACGACGATGAAGATGGCGATGGATATCGATGGAGATGGCTCCGGGGGCACTTCCCCGTCCCGGAAGGGTGCCGGAACAGAGACTTTCTGTCCCCTGAATCTCCCTTTCGGTGGCGGCAGCGCTACGGAGGTTTTTCTGGAAGTATGATGGATTATCTAGGGTTTCTGCATCGGGGCTTCTTATAGGCGAAGAGGCAAGGCTGGGAGGCGGCTGGAGGGGCCAACCCCTTCCCAGGCGCGGGTCCACCCTAGCCCGCGCCTGGGAGGTGTGGTGGCCCTCTGGCTTCGTGACGCTTACGGTAAAATATTGACTCTGGCTTTTGTTCTGTCCAATTCCGAGGATATTGATTTTCTGCCTTTCTGGAACCAAAAACAGAATAAAACAGGCAACTGACACTGTGGCATCTTGTTAATAGGTTAGTACCAGAAAGTGTATAAAAATACCTCAAAGTGTAGACAAAACATAGCAAAGTAGATACTAAACAAGCATGGAGCATCAAAAACTATAGATACGTTTCCGACGTATCACCACCCCAGGCGCAGGGTGGGCCCACCCGCGCGGTCAGGGGGTGTGGCCCCCTGGTGAGCCTTATCCTTCTCGTCTTCTGGCTTCGTGTTGTCCACAGTAAAATATTGACTTTGGCTTTTGTCCTGTCCAATTTCGAGAATATTGATTTTCTGCCTTTCTAGAACCAAAAAACAGAAGAAAACAAGCAACTGGCATTGTGGCAACTTGTTAATAGGTTAGTTCTAGAAAACATATAAAATCACCTCAAAGTGTAGACAAAGCAAAGCAAAGTAGATACTAAACAAACATGGAGCATAAAAAATTATAGATACGTTTCCGACGTATCAACCCACACACCACTTATCGAACCAAAGAAGATTAACCAGCTATATGAAACGAAAGCACTTGACAGTATTCCCATGTGTCCTCGAGAACGTTTGGTCCTCATAAGTATTACCACCAGCTTGTCCTTTGCTAAGAAAGGATTGGGCCATTTGCTACAATTATTTGTTCTCTTTATTTACTTGCACTTTATTTCTTTGCTTTATCAAAAACCCCTAAAAATCCATTTGTTAAGTATTTACAGAGATTTCCTGCTCCAAACCACTAGTCAACACCTTCTGATCCTCGTTGGGATCACACTCCTAGTTATCGAAAATACTATGATACACCCCCTATACTTGTGGGTCATAAAGACTATTTTTGGCACCGTTGCCGGGGAGTGAAGCGCTATTGAAGAGTTGAACTGGTAAAGGAAACTTCTACTGTGATTATTGTTTTTTATTTTATTTGTTACTTTGTTTCCAATATGGATAACCCACTTGGTTTCCTGTTAGGGAAAACTACTACCACTGCTAGGGTAGTAGATGAACCACTACTTGTTGAGATAGATCCTTTTAAGATACCTACAAGAATTGTTGATCGTGTTATGGATAATTATTATTTTGGAGATGGAACTGCCCATCCTGGTGTTCACTTCATTTTTATCCATGAATTATGCGGGTTGTTTAAGTGTGCAGGTAGTTAAGAAGAAGTTACTCTCTATATCATTGAAAGGAAGAGCTGAAGAATGGTATAAGCTGCTGAAGAATGGACAATCTATGAAATGGGAGGAGATAGTACATCTCTTTTATTCTAAATTCTATCCTCCCAGTGAGATTCATAAGGATAGGAATCAAATATATAACCTTTGGCCTCGTGATGTAGAGAGTACAACCTAAGCTTGGGGGAGATTGAAGTTACTAATGCTTAAATGTCATATTCATGAACTCCCTAATAATATTATTATTAATAACTTTTATTCAAGGCTTTCTCTTTATGATAAAGATTTATTAGATACTTCTTATGCTAGATCATTCACACGTGTGAAGGAAGAAGCTAACTGGGATCTTCTAGACCGTATTCAAGAGAACACTAAAGCATGAGAGAATAACAAAGGAAGAAAGTCAGGTATAAATTATGATTATGAATGATTTAAATCTTTTATGGGCACTAATGACTTTCATGATATTAGTACTGAGTATGGTCTTGATTCTCAAATTATTGCCAATTGTTTTAAGGCCTTTGCCTCTTATATAGAGATTCCTAAAAAGAAGTGGGACAAGTACCATGCACCTTATAAAGATGTTATTAATCATGTTCCTGCTAGAAACACTAAAGTTTGTACTGTTGATCCTATTTTGCGTGAACCCTATATTGAGAAAATACCTTTTCCTGCTAAGGTAAAGGAACATTCTATTATGGCTAATGTGGTGAGCAAAAGTACAAAGAAAGTTGTTGAACCTGATGAACAAATAAATATTGAACCTGTCGTAGCCATTGTGAAAGATCTTGAAACTAAAAATGTAGAAGATGGGCACATTATCTTCTGTGAAGATTCTTCTAACATTGTCTCTCATCCTAGTAAATTTAGGAAAGCTAGTGTCCATGTGCTTTCTGTTAGAATTGGTGATCATTGCTATTATGGTTTGTGTGATATTGGTGCTAGTTCTAGTGCTATTCCTTATGAGCTTTATAGATAAATTATGCATGAAATTGGTTCTTGGGAACTGGAGGAAATTTATGTGGTTATTCACCTTGCTAATAAGGAAACGATATGTCCAATTGGTAGTGTAAGAGATGTGGAAGTTCTTTGTGGTCAGATTAAATATCCTGCAGATTTTCTAGTGCTTGGTTCAGCAGCTAGTAAAACTTTCCCTATCATTTTTGGTAGACCTTTCTTGAATACTTGTGGAGCTATTATAGATTGTAAGAAGGAGAAAGTTTTAACTAAGTTTGATGGAGAATCTTATGAGTTTAATTTTTCCAAGTTTGCCAAAGCTCCTTATAAAAATAATTTGCCTAATGAGGATTTCAGGATTGAACAACTTGCTTCTATTGATCCAGCTTATGAACTTAGACCTCTTTTTGATGATTGTAAGTATGCTCATTCTGATGATGAAGTTATTTCTTGTGATAGTTATATTGTCAACTTTATTCAAAGTGCTACTGAAATTTATTATGAGAGAGGGAAACATGGTTTTATGCATCTCAATAATATTAAGTTCCCCGCTTTATGCTAAAAGCTTTGAAGTTGCACTTGTTTTGTCTTCCTATGCTAGTAGCCTTTTGTTTCAATAATTTGTTTTCTCATGAAACTCCCTTGCATAAGAAGTGGGTTAGAATCAAATGTGTTGGATATTTGCTTCTTGGTGCTCTCTTTCACTTGAAATTCATATCTCCTATGTGAGCATATTTGAAATTATCAGGCCCATCTTAATGGCTATAAAGAAAGAGCTTTTGGGAGACAACCCTTTTTAGTTTGATTTTGGTTTGTGTTTTTTTGAGTCTTGGAAGTTATTACCCCTGTAATAACCGCTCCTTATCCTTTTTGTTTGAGTTTTTGTGTCAAGATCAACCTCTTTTGAGAAGTAGGTGAGTTGTGAGAAGTTGCTGTCCTGGGATAGATTTTTTGTGCTGCGTTGTAAAAATTCGTGAAAGATCTCAGTACGTCGGTTGGAGCTGTAATTTTCTATGCTTGGGCCCCAAGTTGTTATCCAACTTTCGTTAGTTTTGCAGTTTTTTATTTGAGCAACAGAATATTTTGGAAAAAATAATATTTACCTGCTGGTCTATTTTAACAGATTTTTGCCATCATTTGCATTTGCCTCTTAAATCGATTTCCTTTCAGATTCTTTTTGGGATTTTGAAAGGAGTTTCTATAGTAGCTTTTGTTTTGATGGATTTCAGTTGAAATTTGAACCCAAAGGTTATTTGTTTTTGCACACACTAATGTAGCTAATAAAGATTGTGTGAGGTTTTCTATGAAAGGAACTTTCAAGTGTTGGAGAGAAGGAATCTGCAGAGTCCGTTCCCGAATAGGTAAAAGGTGCTGAAAATAGAAGGTTCGCGAAAAACTTTTCCATTTATATTTTTGCAGTTTTTATTCCATATGGAAGGTTACGAGACGCAAAAGAGGAGGAACCAGAGCCCGGATGGTCCACACCCACTCGTGGCTCGGGCCCTCCCTGGGCATGCCACCAGGGGTGAGACCACCCTGGAGCCTGTCTCCGTCCTGTTTTCGCACAGTACCTTCCTTATGTTGTAAAACTTTGTAATATATAACCCTCGGATCCCCCGAGGTTCGTATATCGCGTTCTCGTCGTGTTTTCGTTTCGATCTGTTTCTGTCAGGAAAATCTCTCAAGTTTAGAGGAACCATGGTTTCCGCCAACGACAAGGGAAGGAAGCCCGTGGAATATGATCTTCAAGACCCCAAGAAGGAGGAGGAGATCTTGGTTGATGAGGAAGAAGAAGTGAAGGAAGACAAGCATCCGGACACCCGCGCTACCATTGCGAGCATTGGAGTGGTGGGAAACCCTATCAAGCTCAGGAGGACAACATTGATTTCTACAAGAGGGAAACCTCTGCGTCATTGCCTCGCTCCACGGTCACTTCCTCCACGCGCCAAGAACCCCTTCCATACTCTTATACATGAGTAGCAGTACCAAAAGTTGCCCAAAGGGAAGTTGCCCTCTAGTTGGTATATGCCTCGTTCTAACCATGCAGGGAAAGAACAATCTAAGGACGAAGAGTGGGGAAAGAATAACAAGGACTGGGATTCTCGGTCCGACATGACCATGAACTGCAATGAGCATAATTCAGAGTTGATTCGTACTCTAACCTTTGAGATTGATGATTTGAGGAAGCCGATTGAAAAGCTCATCAAGGGAACACCACCACCACCTAAGGAGTGATTTGTCATCGGGTTTTGGCATCACCTTGGTTTGTTCCAAGCTTGGGGGAGTGCCGCGGTATCACATCATTATCTTTCATCTTTTTTACCTTTTTAGTAGATCCATATCTTGAATAGAGAAGTTATTATATAGGATGGTTTGTATTGTGGAAGTATCTCTCCTTTAGTTGGTTATCTATGTATCCCTTGGTGTGAGTGACTTTATGGAATATTAATGAGAAGTTTCATCTTTTACTTTTTGCACTTCTTATTTTAGTTTGCAATCTCTATTATATGATTGATCTTGTTGATTAGTATTGGTATAACTTTGGGAGCATCAAGTAAATCTAAATTGGTTTTGGCAAACCGAGCTCTGGTCAGTAGCAACACTTTTTGAGGTTTGAAAGGAAAAGAGAAAAGCACTTACATGTATTTTATATCATTTTATTTCTTTCTTGATTGGCTCATAATAACTTAGTATTCTTTATTTAAGATCTTTTGTGTTTTTCAAGGAGGATTGCATGTTTGAATTTATCACTTGTATGTTTGCTTGTTTCCTTCAACTCTTTTGCTTGCTACCTAGCCTTGCTAGCCAAAAACCTGTACTGAGAGGGAATACTTCTCGAGCGTCCAATCCTTTAAACCAAAACTTATGCCATTTATGTCCACCATATCTACCAATTAGCATCATTGCTATTCCAAGTAAATTCTCAAGCTTCATCTATCTTTCGAATTAAAAATTCTTTTGTTATGTGAAAACTAGTTAGTAAAGCTCTCACGAACTTGATGGCACACCTTATTTTCTTGTCCTTAATAAGCTTGAACCATTGTGGCATCTATGTTGTATATGCTTGCACCTATAAGTTGGGTTTAGCAGAACCGTGCTGTTATGGGGAACACTTTCAACACCTGTAAATATCTACCCAGTTGATATCATGATCTTTTGTTTGCGGATGTCGTCGGTGTGAAATAAAAGGGGAGCTTGTAAGTCCATGGAGTTATGTATGTGTGTTAGAGAAACGTCTGGTCCGCTAGCCTAAGCCATGCCTAATCATGGTGGAAACTTGCAGCATAACCATAGTGAGCAATCTATGAAGCATACTCAATAAAAACCTATGCAAATAGCAAATAAAAAGATCGCTGAGATGCTCACTGTCTGCTTGCCTTGTCATTTTGATATGGGATAGCTCCTGTATCATGGGGCAAGGGGTACCCCGTTGGCGGTTCTTTATGATACACATGTACTTACTATGACAAGAACTTAACGGTGACTAAAGTTGAGTAGCATGAGGAGCGGCCCTCGTACTCAAGGGACATGAGATTGCCAACTTATATTTCTTCAAGCATATACTCCATCTTTGTTCACTTTAACCTTAATCACCTCAAGATGCTTAAGATAGGGGCAAAGAGAGCTCAAAGCTACTAAGTACCATAATCTTTTTAAAGCTCTTTATCAACTTGAAATCCCAGCTTCCCTCTGTGAAGGGCATTTATTTTACTCCTTAGTTGAGTAAGTAAACATTTTCCTCTCTATCTCCAGCAAGCATTTGAGTTGTTGTGTTTGAATCATTCATATGATGATTTATTCAATCATGTTTCTTATCTTCCTTGTTTTGCACAAGACTCTTATCTGAATGAGTATTACTTTGAAAGCCATCATTGTGAAAAGCCTTTTATGTTTGAGCAAATGGACTCCTGTCATAAACTTCTTTACAAAAACTTTGCTTGAAGAAGTATGATTTGTCATCTGTTCTCTGACCAAGAACAAAGTTTGCCAATACCAATTATGATCTATCGTTATGCATCTTTATTATGACTCCCATACTCGTTCCAAGTTAAGTTATATAATGGTGAGTTGCTTTCTATAATTGAGTTGTGTATTGGTAAGTGTGATGCTTCTTGTCCGTATTCTTTTTATCGGCACTTCACTCTATAAACTTGTGGGCATGTTTACTGAGCTCAGTTTTCTCTTGGGGACAAGCAAGGTCTAAGATTGGGGGGAGTTGATATGTCCATTTTGCATCACTATTCTATATCATAATTTGTTGTTATTCATTGATATATTTCATATTAAGAGGTGATTCTTATGTTATTTCATCTATTTTTGCATGTTGGATGATTCTTGGAGGATGAACTGCCGGAGTCAAGATTCTGATGGAAAAAGCGGTGTTTGGATGAAATTTTTGCGAAGATCAGAAAATACCAGAAAAACTATGGAAAATCATATTTTTCCAGAAGACGAAGAATGCCAGAAGAGGAGGCTGAGATGGGCCACAGGGGGCCACACCCCCAGGCACGGGCCTCCCTAGGCCGCGCCACCAGGGGGTGTGTCCACCCTGGCCCACCTACGACTCCGCCCTTTCACCTATATCTTCTCCTCGGAACCCTAATACATGGGGAGTGACCATAGAAAGATTATGCCGCCTCTGCGAGGCAGAAACCATAGAGAGAGAAAGAGCTCTCCGGCAGACAGATTTCTGCAGGGCAAATTCCTTCCCGGAGAGGGGAGATCATCGCCATCAACACCGTCATCAAGCTAGACTTCATCGGGATCATCATCATCATCCACACCACCATATCCACCAGCACCATCATCACCACTCCATCCCGCTGTTACAATTGTGTTGAATCTTGCATAGTTCTTAGGGGAAACTTTCCCGGTGTTAATTACTTTTGTAGTTGATGCTTGTGAGTGGAACCATTGAATTATTATTTATGTTCAGATTGTTATTCATCATTATATAATCTCTGATCTTTATCCATATGATGTCTCGTGAGTAGTTTGTTTAGTTCTTGAGGACATGGGAGAAGTCTTGTTGTTAGTAGTGGAATTGTGTTGAGTTATTATTCAATGGTTTAGTATTTATGTTGTGGTGCTATTCTTCTAGTGGTGTCATGTGAACGTCGACTACATGATACTTCACCATTTATGGGACTAGGGGAATGCATTGTGTATTTGGCTACTAATCGTGGGGTTGCCGGAGTGACAGAAACCTAAACCCCCGTTAGGAAACCTTTGCACAAGGGAGTGTAGGATCTCAGAGTTTAAGGTTGTGGTTAGGTTTTTATCTTAATTACTTTTTTGTAGTTGTGTATGCTTACAAGGGGTTTAATCACAAGTATGTATTAGTCCAAGTAAGATCGGTACATTAGCACAGGTTCACCCACACAACACTTATCAAACCAAAGAAGATTAATCAACTATATGAAACGAAAGCACTTGACAGTATTCCCATGTGTCCTCGAGAATGTTTGGTCCTCATAAGTATTACCACCGGCTTGTCCTTTGCTAAGAAAGGATTGAGCCACTTGCTGCAATTATTTGATGTCTTTATTTACTTGCACTTTATTTCTTTGCTTTATCAAAAACCACTAAAAATCCGTTTGCTAAGTATTTACAGAGATTTCCTGCTCTAAACCACTAGTCAACACCTCCTGCTCCTTGTTGGGATCAACACTCCTATTTATCGAAAGTACTACGATACACCATCCATCTATGCCACCAACTAGCATGCGCCACCACGGTCTTGCAATCATCTTCACCTGCCTCTTCGTGGACACTGACACGTGACAACGCCGGAGTGAGGGACAGCAGCCCCGCAACGCCGGAGTGAGGGACAGCATGCGCCACCACGGAGCGAGGGCACATGACAACGCCGGATTGAGGGACAGCAGCCCCGCAGCGCACGGGAGGAACTCACCTCCACCACCAAGAGGCGGTCATCGAACGGACAGGACAGCCCTGGCACACCAGGCCCGGGAGAGTCCGGTCGGGCCTAGACAGGCTCGTTAAGCCCTAGCCACCGCTGCTGCAATGGGAGGCTACGGCGCCGCATCCGCCACTCTAGCTTGCCGCCGCTGTCACCTACAGAGAACGCCATAGAGGCAGCACACCGGCCCGCCCAAGCCCATCTAGGCCCACTCGAGCCCATCTAGGTCCGAGGTGCCTAGGTCCGAGCCGAGGGCAGAGCTCTGAGCCATGGCGCCTGCCACCCAAAGTTGGCGCCACCGTCGGGGCCACCCGGCCGCACCGGACCAGGGCCTCCTGAAAAGCACCGCCGTCGGGGAGATGAGGGGCTCCGACCCCATCTCCAGGATGCGGGGAAGGCAGTCCGCCACCGCCGGTGCCGGCAGGGCTTCGCCCTGCGACCCAAGCCGGCAACCGGCGGCGGCGAAGGATGGAGGGAGGTGGAGGGGGCGGGGGTGGCCGGAGGGCGGGCCGGCTCTCGTCGCCCTCGGGGAGCGAGAGACGCGAGAGCGTTTTTTGCAGGGAGAAAAAATTTAGAGATTAGCTTAATTCGATTAAGCCTTAGATTTATCCACATTTTTATTTCTTTTACGTAGTACAGTTGTGGATGGATCTTCGAAACACTGCTAGTGCACTAGTGATCTCCGGCAATCTTCATGAATTTCGGACAACACGACGTACGTACAAAGGTATATCTCCGTACAAACGATCGTTCCCTGTCACGTCTTCCGTGTCAAACGAAAAAAGAACTCGTTACATAACTCGTAGCGGCTCGACTTAACTTAACCCCTTGTGTAGTACTGGCTGTCAAGGGCAGTGATGAGCCAGCTCCCTACTCCATTAACCAAACCGCGTGACAGCAGGCTGCACTGCTCGGCATGAGCTGGGAATTCGCAATTTCGTCCCGATCCTTCTCCTACATCGCCTTTATAAACCAGGATCCTCCCCCCAGAGCTGTACACCTACCTACCTCGTACCTACCTACCTAGGCTCTCGACACAAACACCCTGAGAGCAATGGCGGCGCGGCGGCCGAAGAGCACGGGGCGGAAGAAGATAGAGATCAAGCCCCTTGAGAGCAACAAGGACCGGCAGGTGTGCTTCTCCAAGCGCCGCAATGGGCTGTTCAACAAGGCGACCGAGCTGGCCGTGATGTGTGGTGTCAAGGTGGCCGTCGTGGCCTTCTCCCCGGGCGGCAAGGGCTTCACCTACGGCCACCCCTCCCTCGAGTCCGTTCTCGAACGCTTCCTCCCCTCCAACTCCACGGAGGAGCAAGCCGCGGCGGCGGTGGGCGGTGCCGGCGCCGTCGGACGGAACCAGGCGCTGGAGGAGCTCAACCGGGAGCGTGGCGAGCTGCGCGCGCTGCTGGAAGCGGAGAAGGCAAGGAAGGAGGCCGTGGAGGAGGCCTGGGCGAAGGCGCACGCTGAGGGGATCCAGGCGGCGGTGTGGCTGGACGCACTCGTGTGCCATATGGGGGAGGCGGACCTCGTCGCCTTCAAGGCCGCGCTGGAGAAGGTGGACGCTGCCGTGGCGGCGCGCGCCAGACAGCTGATCAGCGGCCTCACCGAGCATGGCGGCGGCAACGGATTTGAGTTCGGTAGCACCAGCGGCGGGATGGAGACCATGCAGCAGCAGCAGGTTATGATGGCGATGCCCCCGCCGCCAGGGTTCACCGCCGCCGGAATGGCGATGATGCCCCAGGGGTTTGGGCCGCACGGCTTCCCCCAGTGAGGACAAGATCGATGCATTCTTCCGGTGCATGCATGCAGCCATGCATGGACGCCAGCTAGATTCGTGTGTCGTTTCGTGCATGTAGGTGTCATCGATCTCTGTTATTTACCTGCATGAAGCATATGTTGTATTCTGTTTTTCAATTTCGTTTCTTATGTTGCGGTGCATCGGCTGCTATTAGATTTCGTCAGCTTAATTAGTGGCTTGTAATGTTCTGTATCTGTTACACCAAACTAACGAAAATACAAGCCTTTATTTACATTCTCTGGCACAATAAAAAAATCACCGACAGATTATCCAAATCAATGCCGGAATGGTAATTACCCGAATTTTTTTTGCTGCAATGGTAACATCTTGGGCGCCATTTTTTGTTATCTACGTAATTAAGAATGGTTTCGAACTCTTTCGCAAAAAAAGAATGGGTTTGAATTAGGCCCTAGATGCAATGTTATCCAGATGTTTGTAAAAATGCTTTGCATTTGTTATTTTCAAAAGTTACATGACAAAACTCAAGTTTCACGAGTAATTAAGGTAATAGATCTAAAAAGCAAAAATTCCATACTGAGTTTTCAATTTCGACTTGAATCAATTGTTCATAGCTATCACAGGTTACAGGTTGAACTTTCAGCCACCTAAGTTGCGTATATTGTTTCATTGTTTAACTTATAAATTCCAAAATGTCACAGATTTTTCAAGTTGCAGTGTGTGCACCTTCGTTTAGTGGGGCTCACCAAGCTCGATTGTTGGGTATTGAAACCAATTCCAAACTTGATATGTAATGTAACTAGGTGAAACAAGCTAGCTAGTTGAAAAAATTAAGTCTGTAAGTTACAGAATTGCACAAGGTTGATCGTATTTAAAATGATAAAGTCTAAAACTTACACCATAACTTGAATTAACGAGGTTCTCGTACCTTAACAAAGGCATATCAAGTTTCTCGCGAGAACGAGATGGTCAACCCCCAAACCCTACCATCTCAATGGTGAAAGCATGTCCGTCATGCATTCCATATAAACTCCTCGACCATAATGGTGACAACATGTGAGTCATGCATTCATTTTAGGATCTAGATAATGTATCTAGCGCTTGTTGTCTTGCCACTATTCTAGAAAACCCAACATGATAGTCAAACCTTCAATACTAACCCCTAACACTGCCAACTCAATGGCGAGTACATATCATTTATGCATTCCATCTATACCCACGTGGATAACGTATCGATTGATTGTTGTCTTGTCGCTACTCTAGAAAACCTCGGAGGATCTGGTCAAACCATCCCTAGCCTACCACTATAAAACCTAATGGCGATGGGATTTCATTCAGCATGCATTCCTTTTATGACCCAGGTAATATATCATCTGCTTGTTTTCTTGGAACTGTTCTAAAAAACCCATGAGGATATGATCAAACCCCAACCCTACCGCCTCAATTCTGAATTCATCTCACTCACGCATTATATTCATCATGCATTCCTTATATGACCTACATAATGAATCTACCGCTTGTTATATTCTGAGTGTTCTAGAAACCCAATAGGATGTCACTCAAGCATTTTTTATAACATGATAAGGTATATGTAGATTATTTTCTTGCCACTATTCTAAGAAAACCAAGTAGGATATGGTCAAACACCCCAACCCTACATGCTCAATGGCGACTGCATTTCACTAAAGCCCCCAACTCGAATCGAAATGGCATTCATTCATACATTCCTTTTATGACCTAGACAATGTATTTGTTGCTGTGTTCTCTTGCTAGTTTTATACAAAAGCCACGGGGATATGGTCAACCCCCAACTCTAACCACTAATCTAGATGCCTCAATTGCAAAGACATATTACTCATGCATTCCATCCAAACTCACAACCCTATGGCGAAGACATCTCATTCATGCATTCCTTGTATGACTTAGATAATGTATCCACCTCTTGTTACTGCGGGTCTAGGTACTCCATGTACTCCTTTATCACACACAATGCCCCTTCACTTACCTCTTTGAGTCTAGGCTTGTAGGCCTCCTCTCCCCAAACTCCTATCAATACCCGAGGTAGAGACAAATGACATAACTAGCATGGTAGTGGGGATAAGGAAGGAAAGAAACATTAGAGATGCTTTTAGTAGCGATTGAAGGATGAGAGAGAACTATTGGGACTGAGTTGGATTTTCAAAATTTTGTACATATTCGAACATTTTTTGAACGTAAACTTCAATCTGTCATACCTAAGTGGATCTACAATCGGAAGGGTCGGCATGGAACGACAACACAATTATCATGTTTGCACCCGATATAGAAAAATATATTTTGCCCAAGATGTCAATGAGTCAAGGGACACCCAGGATAATGAGCTCTTGGTCGAGTGCCAAGTAGACACTTTCCTAACAAACTACTTATGTAACTAAAATTACCATTTTTATACATAACCATATACTACAAACCTTGGTCGCCATATTTGTTATACCATACACATTATAAACTTCTATAAAGATAATTAAGGATACTACAATATATATGGACACACATATATGCACTATAATTTATGCAAGTATAATGGATTAATTTGTAAAGGCATGTGATTTGTTTCTCACATTTAAAGGGATTCTGTTCAAATAATGATCCTTCAAAGGGGTGGTGTATGAAAAGAAAGAATTACTCACATAACTTTAGCCAAAAAGTATGATTTAAATTTAGAGTGGTTCTATTATCAATTGCAAAGGTAAAACGGAATGAAAAAGAACGCCACAAGCATCTTAATATTTAGCAGCATTTTATTGTTTGTTACTCTAACTAATCAAAATGAAAATATACTATCTAAAACTCTAACAACAATAGGTTTAACATGGACTATAAAATGTTTAAAAGTTTGATATAAATGGAAAATGACGGGGATCTCGAAGTTAGGCTCCCGAGTCCATGAGATTCCTGAGACAGCGTCTGATACACTCGTCGGTGCACCTGGGCACGCTCGAGATTGCGACCTTCGCTTGCAAACTCTTGCTGCGATCAAGGCTACACCCCAAGATATCGGAAGCACACTTAGATGATGCCTTCACAAGGTGGCATCCATGACCTCCGGAGTCCACCATCAAGCATATGAAATAAGCTATTCTTTGTGTGTTTTCCATAAGAAAACTATGTAATAACATCCAAGAGTTTGAGATCACATTTTTCACATGCATGCATCTCTAGAAAATAATTTGTTTTAGGTAGATGGATTATTCCAGGAATTCCTCAAAAACGAGGCTCAAGAAAATGCAAAATATAAGACTACTAATAAAATAACAAAAAAAACCGAACAATAGAATACGGTTGCTTCAACGGACCCCCCCCCCCCCCCCCCCCCCCCCGCAAAAAAGCCTATTTTGTACAAAAATTGGAAGAAAAAACTTATTTTTCCGTAGTACACTCTGATTTTTAGCAAAATCAAGATCATTTTCCAATGGAAATGAATATCCAAAACCAAAGGTTTTTTTATGAAACATTTGGCATCACCTATAGGTTTTTTAGTTTTTCAAAATTAATTTGGCATAATGAGAAAGATAACCTTTTGTTTTACTAGAAGTACAGGACGAATTAGTAGCAGGTTATAAAACCGAAAATTGTCTGATATAAATATGGTTTATTGTATCTTGTTTCTTACCTCATTTTATTAATTACATCTTTTAAATTTTTAACAGTTCTCTACTTAGGTGGTGAAATTTATCTATTCCTTATATATATCTTTCTTTGTTTTTCCAAATGAATGATGCAATTATTGAAATTTTGGAAATGACAATGGTTATATTTATCACATTTACTAAAGCTTATTTATTTCTTTGAATATGTCTTTGAGTTTATTTGAAGTTGAGAAAAACTCAGATTGGCAAAGAATATGGTCCTTGGGTTTCCTTTATTAGAACTATGTTTCTTTTTACTTTTTTTTTCAAATTGCTAGGGGGTTCTTTTACCTTGGAAAGATTAATAATTATGTGGGTCCTTTATGCTCTAATCAGATAAAGGGGCTAAGAATCCACTACATCCCTACCTTTTTAGGTAAGGATCCACTAAATTCCTACCTTTTTATGCTTACAATCGGTCCCTCTAATTACTATAGAGATGAACCCAATCCAGAATATGAACAGTAATTTGTCCTAATGCACTAGTAGAAAATAGGTCTTTCGTCTGAAGCTAATGTGAGCTTTAGTACCGGTCATGTTTGGGCCTAGAACTAATGTTGGCATCAGTCCCGGTTTCAACGGCTATGGGGGCCAGTCAGCTTTAGTCTTGAATCAAATGGGACATTTAGTCCTGGTTTTGTAGATATCAACCGGGACTAAAGGGGTAGTGACCTTTAGTCACGGTCGGTGTCTCAACTCGGTACTAAAAATAGACCCTTTAGTTCTGGCTGGAGCCAACCTGTACTAAAGGTAAACGTATATTTTTTCCTCACATGCCTACCCCTACAAAAAACATCTGAAAACTATACAAAAATGATAAAAACTTCAAATTTTAAAATCCTTTGACAACTTTTAGGGAAAATTTTAAAATTTGAATTTTGATTTGTTACGCAAAAAAAGGTTGTTCCGAATTAAAACGGCTATAAGTTTTGTGTACAAACTCGGAAAAATTGTGTAATATATAAAAAAGTATTTACACGAAAAGTTACATCTGCACAAATGACAGATTTTCAAAATTTCAAAGGGAAATATGAAAGCGGGAAGATTTTAGGTTTTGCCAGGAGAAAAAGAGAAGAATTAATATTTTTTGAAATTTTTGAATTTCTTTTGTTGTTTATTTTACTTTTTAATTATTTTGAATTTTTTATTAAGTTGGAACTTTTTTTGTTTTTTGAGAGTTTTTTTTTGAAAATTTTGAGTTTTCAAATTAATAATTAAATTATGCATAAAGATTATTTGGAATCCATTGTTGCTTATTATTACTTAATCATTGTTTCTTATTTTTAAAATTATTTGGAATTCAAAAAAATAAAATCATATGTTATCAAAGTCTAAGGGTTAATAGAATTGATAACGTACTATTATCAGGAAGTTATGAGCGAAGTCTTGGAAGCTAATTTGAAAGGAACTCAAAAGTTAAACAAATCAAAAATCTGAAACTTTAAAATTCTAAAAAATCAAAAAAACCTAAAAAAAATCAATTATTTTACAAAACTTGGTGTTACCAACCAGAACTAAAGGGTCCTATAACCTTAGCATGCGACCACAGCCACGTGGAGGGTCTTTAGTCCGAGTTTGTGGCCTAACCGGGACTAAAGGTCGGGACGGGACCTCTAGTCCCTATTTCGTAGTCCCGGTTTAGTACCGTCCGGAACCAGGACTAGAGGCTATTTTTCTACTAATGATGTTTCGAGGTCTAAAGAAAACGGCGTGGAAACAGATAGAAACTCTTGAATGGAAATTGAAACGAAATATAGTCCTGGTTTCTAAACAAGATCTTCATTGAAACCTTCGTCCATTTCATATTTGGATGCAGGGTGAACAAAAACAAAATATTTTGATTTCATATAATATTTCGTTTCTTTCTAGTGGTATCAAATAGTCATCTAATACCTTATCTGCCTCTGCAGGAAAATGAATGTCTGCAGAAAATATTTCAAGTTATGTATATATCTAAGTAATTTTTGTTATGTCAGACCGTAATGAAAATACAAATTCTTTTTTTTGAAGATGAATGTGATATTACTTCTTTTTTGAGGATTTTTTTTCTAGATTACTTCTGGATTTAGGTGTTTTTCTAGTTAGTCCTTGTAAAAGCTTTATCTTTTGTTAATTAAATACCGTCTCTGTATGGATAACTCTGAACTATTTACTCTTTAATAGATAGATGTAATCGTCCATGTGTTTCATAGCTGGCTAGTTAGGTATACAAGGGCACTACTCTGTTCAACTACAATGACATGTACGTGCTTCTACGAGAAACGAGAGGAGGTACGTGCCGGTGCGTTCGATTATGTCGTCTGGAGATGGTGTGCCTTGTGGTGATCTTTTTTTTGAACGGTCAAAGGGTGCCAAGCACCCAACTTTAATAAGATGCAAAGTATAGGGGTGGCAGGTAAAAAGTACAAGGAAGCCCCAGACAACACTCGCAGAGGACCGAATTCGAGGATAAGGGCCTCCGCAATTATAGAAAACACCTTAGAAGAAAACTAGAAAACACAATCAGGTCCAGATGTCTCTGCCACCATCGCCGGCGACCTTGGAGGCAAGCCAGCATCGAGGTCAGAGCAGCGGGCTCGACCAGGCTCATCCGGTGAGAAGAGGCTCAGCAACCGGCCACCTCCAAAGCACCGGGGACAACACTACTTGGTGGAGAGGAGGCGACCAGCACCAGCACAGAGCCAAAGCAGCAACAGAGCGGCAACCCTACTGCCCTTGGGTCTGGCGCGGCGATGGATAAAACTCAGCGGAACGCGTCGGAGAGAAGCTCTAGATTAACACATCACATAGTACCTCTTAGGAAAGAATCTTACAAACCTCGAACCTGCAGGACAGAGAATTAGCTACACCCCTCTCCACACCTCCACGGCCGGCGGAGAAGTAGCGGCAAACTCCCGACAGCAGATCAGAGCAACATCCTTGCTCCAACCATTCCGCCCCTCGCTGCCCGGCCGGTCAGCAAGAGAGAAGCGACAGCTAGTAGCCCAGGAAGGAAGAAACGCCACACTTATTGAAAAAGGGTATTCCGTAGACATCTTCCAACAACACCGACCTCCCACAGGAGGACCTCTTGGGGGAAGGCATGAACGACCCTCTGTCATCGTGCGGGAACACCAGAGGGAGGAATCCCCAAGGGCGACGAGGTTAAGGTAGTAGCCACCGCACTCCACTCCTCCCCCGCCACCGCGGCCGGTCATGGAGAGAGGCGAGCACAATCAACCAAGATCCCCCGAAGAGACCTTACTTAGGGTCGTCGGCAGCCGCATCACCCAGCACCGCTACCAGAACGGACGCGAAGAGGCAGCTCAGCCTCCACCGGATCTGGCTCCATCGATCCACCGGAACCCAAAACAGCATAAAGCCACTACTGGCACATGGTCGCAACTACTCCTAGCATCCACACGAGGAACGATGGGGCCTCTCATCAGCCTTCCTTAACCCGTGGCGCCAGCGAGGTCAGCCTCGGATCGGCTCGGCAAGCGCAAGGTCGTCGGGGAACTGTAGCGGAGAGGAGGGGAAAGGATAAGGGTTTAGTGGCTACCAATGTGCGAACCCTTGTGGTGATCGATGATTCATATTTTCCCGTGCATAAGAGCATCTCCACTCGTCTCCCAATATGGGGTCCGGTGCGGCCCAATTTTTGTAGGGTTCGCAGCATAGAAAACAAAAAATTTCCTACGATGTGAACTATATACCAAGATCTATCTACTAGATACAAACAACGGGCGGATGTATATCCGTAGAGAACATACCCTTGAAGACCGACAAAGCTTAACGAGTTCAACTCGTGGTTGATGTAGACGATCTCTTGCCGATCTCAAGATCGAGAGGAAGTCCTAGCGCCGCAAATCAGCAGTGCATCCGTGCTCGCACACACGTTCGAGGCACCGAGCAACCTCCGCCTCCTCACTCCAGCAATGCAGCGGAAGCACAACTCTTTCTTGCCGAATAGCCACCGGGAACATGTATCTCGTTAGTCCGAGACCATGGGGAATAAATTCTAGAGGGGGAGAGAGATCCTTCACGAGGAGGTGTAAGAGACAAGTGAGGAGGGGGGCTCCTTTTATAGGAGGAGGGGGGAACCCCAAGGGGGTGGCCGGCGCATGGGGCTGCCCCCTTGCCCTCCCCTCTTCATGTGGGTGGACACTCCACTCACAAATCTCCTTTAAATTCCCTCCACTCAAAAGTCCACTCAAATTCCCATTAAATTTCCACCAAATTTAATGCAAACTCTCATTAAATAAAACTCTTTTATTTTATTCAGAATTTTGTCAATTACTTTAATGACAAACATTCACAAATAACCCCTTGCTAGAATTCTATTTCACATGCATAACCACTTTATGCAATTTCACCCGAAAACCTGTTTCGGTATCTAGTGAAATAAATTCCTGCGCTTGTTCATTCTTTCGGCATGAAACATTTGCTCCAATTGGATGTCGGTGTCTCTTAAGTGTGTCACCCTACGGTTCGTGAATAATGCGGACATGATCGAGACCCCTCTCGGATCAATAATCAGAAGCGGGATCTGGAGACCCATACTGACTCCCACACATTCAACGATGACTTTCTTGTGATCGTCGGAACCTTTTACGCTAGTATCTTAATCCCTTTGTTTCACGATATATTACATGTCCGAGATTCGATCATCGGTATCTCCATACCTAGTTTGATCTCGTTACCGACATGCACTCTTTTCTCGTTCCTGTGATATAACATTCTAGTGATCAAATCACTTGCTTGCAAGCTAATCAATGTGATATCACCGAGAGGGCCCAGAGTATATCTATCCGTCATCGGGATGAACAAATTCCACTCTCGATCCATGAGCCTCAACATAACACTTTATTAGTTCTGAATCCATCTTTATAATCACCCTGTTACGGTGTGACGTTTGATGTTATCAAGAAACTCTTCCGGTGTTAGTGATTGACATGATCTCATGGTCTAAGGATTAGGATCACTTCGTAAGTTGTTATAGCAATATAAACTCAATGACTTTGATCGTAATGCTATACTTCGGATGAATGTTCATCACACCATTACACTAATGTTGTGATCCCGTTATTAACAACATCCAATGTCCATGATCAGGTAACCTTGATCATCTTGTTAATCAACGAGCTAGTTTATGAGAGAGGCATAACTAGGAACTTTCTGTTTGTTTATTAAACACACATGTATTAACGTTTCCGTATTAATACAATTATAGCATGCAAAATAAACATCTATCATATACTTGGAATACACATAATAAACACTTTATTATTGCCTCTCAGAGCATATTCCCTTCAATATTAGCATGTATGGGGAACGCCGATTGGTACACGATTTGGGGGAGGGGACGCGGCTCCCAGACGTACGCCCATAAAATAGTACGGAAATTTTTATTCGGCAATTTATTTATTACACGAAAAACTAAAACTAGTCGTACTCCTGCCTAGGCCTGTAGAACACGGCTTCGGGGTCCTCAGCGGCATCGTCATCGTCGTCGCTTGGCGCGCGTGGCTGGACCTGAGTCCTTCCGCGGTTTGATGCGGGTAGGGTAGGCCGTCGATCAGCATAGACCGATGGTCGCGGTTGATGCATCAGACGTCGTGATCCTAAGAGGCGTGCATGGCCGCGCCCTGGCCCGGGAACTCCTCCACGCGCGCCCAAGCTGGCATGCCGCCATAGCATACTTCGGTGGCACCTGCCACTCCGACCTTGGAGGTGGGGTGCCCCAACTGGAGACACGGACACTGCTTCCACCTCTGCTGGGGCTCCGCGGAGGATGAAAATGTGGGTACCACAGGCGAGGGTGATGTCCATTGGTGATGTGGCGCATCACAATGGCGAGCGTTCGGTTCGACCACCACAATCGTCTGCCGGCTTCGTTGTGGTTGACCGAAGGAGGACCATCGTCCTCGTGCCTAGCGAGCTCTCTTTCCCGCCAATTGGCGAAGAAGGCGGTCCAAGTCGTGGTGTTATTGGGGCACCAATTGGGATCCATCCGCTGCTCCGGCGTGAGCTCAAGGTATGGCTCGTGATGGCCACCGATGGGCGGAACCGCGGGGCACAGGAGGGACGGGCACCCCTCTGGCGCTCAGCGCCCAGTCGAGGGGCAGCCGTTATCCCGATGGACATGGGTAGCTGGAGGTGCACATCGCTTCCGTCTCCTTAAGGGTGAGAAAGGCCTAGTGTGGGTTTTCCGTGGTGAGAAAGAGAGGTGTGGATCCATGGATTGCAATGGCGGCCACCCTAGTTATAGAGGGAAAGGGCGGGAAGGGTTGTAAAGTACGGGAAAGATGCACCTTCCTCACTGCCAGGGCTGGCGCTGTTTTCAGCTCCATCTGGCGCCCCCGCTTGCCCCTCTCCCCCCCCTGCGTGTAGATTGGGTTTGGCCTTTGGGCGCCAAATAACTAAATGAGCCACGCCGTCGCGAAAATAAGTTTGAGGGGCCAGGCTAGGCACGATTTTGAGAGGCGGCATCCCCCATAGCTCTTTAGAAGGGCTTTAGAGCATCTCCACTCGGCTACCCAAGATGCTGATGACCCACAAGTGTAGGGGATCACAACAGTCTTTGCGGGTAGTATTACCCAATTTATTGATTCGACGCAATGGGAGCCAAAGAATACTTGCAAGCCTTAACAATTGAGTTGTCAGTTTAGCTGCACCTGGAAATAGTTCTTGCTCACAGAAGTTTATCAGTAGCAACAGTTTGTAGTAGCAACAGCAACAGCTACAGTGAAATAGGAGCAATAGTAACAGTAACGGTAACAGTAGGATTCGAGTGCGGTAGGCATAGGGATGGATGGACGGGCGTTGCATGGACGATTCTAAACAGGTAACTTCAAGACCTAGGGCATTTTATATAAATAATAACAAGCATCCAAGTACTAAACAATCCTAGGCATGTGCTCCAAATATAGTCATACGTGCTCGCAATGAGAACTTACACAACATCTTCTGTCCATCTAGCCCGTGGCAGCGGGGCCTCTAGGGAACTACTGGCAATTAAGGTGCTCCTTTTAATAGAGCACCGAAGCAAAGCATTAACACTCCGTGAACACATGTGATCCTCACACCACAGCCATACCCTCCGGTTGTCCCAATTATTGTCACTTTGGGGCCTTTGGATCCGGACAATGATATGTGTACACAACTTGCAGATAAGATCACAAACAATACTCATAATAATTCAATAATAAGTTCAATTCTGAGATCATGGCACTCGGGCCCTAGTGACAAACATTAAGCACAACAAGTTGCAACAAAGTCAAATAGCACAAGAGAAACTAGGCACTATGCCCTAATAGATCTTATTCGATTACATGATAGAACTCATCCAATCCCTACCATCCCCAAGCCTACAGCATGGGATTACTCACTCATGGATGAGGGAAACATCGGTGGTTGATGGAGATGCGTTGGTGATGACGATGGCGATGATCCTCTCCAAATTCCCCGTCCCGGCAGGGTGCCAGAATGGAGTTTCTGGATCCGAATCTTGTTTCTGGTGGCGGCGGCGGAGCGGAACTCTTTCTGGAAAACTATCGAACCACCCTTGGTTTTTAGGACGAACGGCAACTTATAGGCGCAGATGGAGGCCGAGGAGGTGCCTGGGGAGGCTTCACCCCCTCCAGGAACGGCCAATGGTGGGCCCGCGCCTAGGGTGGGTCTGGGGCCACCAGGCCTCCCCTCCGTCTCTTCTTCTGGCTCCGTGGGTCTTCTGGTGAAATATAATTTTTGGCATATTTTCCGGGATTTTTCCTGATAGTTCATTTTCTGCACAAAAACAAGACACCAAGGTAATTCTGCTGAAAACAGCGTCAGTCCGTGTTAGTTGTATCCAAATCACACAAGTTTAGAGAAGAAACAATAGAAAAGTGTTCGAGAAAGTAGATACGTTTTGGACATATCAACTCCCCCCAAGCTGAGCTTATTGCTTGTCCTCAAGCAATTCAGCTGAAAACTGAGTGCGATAAAAGAACTTTCACGAACACTTTGCTTCATATGATGTAAATATTCTCAGCACATGAGTAGATGCTTAGACAATTCATAATAAAGAGATATGTAATTAAACCTTGTTTGACATGGTTAGATCAAAGGTATAATTCATAAAACTGCCATTATATTTTAAAGATTAAAAGATTTAGAGATTACCGTTTTTCCACTGAAAAAGAGCTCCATCATAATCCGTTGAAATGACACCATATAAAGTTATGGTTTGGGATAAAACCCAAGTAGTCCTTTCTTAAACATTGGTATGCTATACATAAGAAAGATGTTTGCAACCAAAGTCGGATGAACCTGTCTTTGTATTACTGTTAAGTATTCCTCCATAAACACCAGAGACAAAAGTGTTTGTCGCTTAGAACGTCAAGTTTCTTTGAGAAGGAATTTTTCGTGAAAAGTTAAGTGGGAGGACAATAGAACTTTGATAAGGTTAAAAGAACCTTAGCTATATGTGCAGAGTTGCGCAGCGCCGAAAAGTGTTCCGGAGGCAGCAACAAAACTCATGGCTCACGTACCTCAAAGGTTGTGGTCACGGAGATCCAAGTTCCTATTGAAACAAGTAGGTCGGATGAACAATCAAATACCAAGATTTGAGGGTTGAATCATTATTTGAGAATAATGAACGTACTACATGCAAAGAAGCGATGATGGGCCCTGACTCCGTAAAATGGCTTGAAGCCATAAAATCCGTGATAGTTCCATATACGAGAGATCAAGATTTGAACTTGAAAGACCCTCTGGGAAGGTACAAGACCTTACAGTCGTATTTGGATCTATAAAGAAATAGACATGGATGTTTCACATCTATGAAGTAGTCGACATGTTGGGAAAGAGTTCACAACAATGTTCAAAGGTTGACTATGACAAGATTTGATCTTTCATAGCGATATTTAGTCTAGACGGATTAATATAGCAACCACTACATATAATTTTGTTATATGATAGTTGGATAAACAAAACAAATTCTTCTAATAGAAGGGTTACCTAGGACGTGTGCATAACACGGTCCATAGGGTTTTGTTATTTAAAAGGATGCTAAAAGCATATGCAAACTTCAATGGTTAAAGTGAGCATCGCGGAGTTGGAATCTTCACTGTGATGAAACTGTTAAAGGAGTTTAAAAGTTCATTAGAGACGATGAAGATGCTTGCATTTGCAAGAAATTAAGTGGGAGCGCTAAGACATGTTTCTAATACATTATGTGGAAGACATATTGTTGATTGGAAATAATGTATCTTTTATTAACACATATTAAGAATTTCATCCCGATGAAAGACTTAGGCAAAACCCAAATATTTGGCATCAATAGACGCTAATATGGTTGTGCCAGAAGTACATAGACAAGATATTGAATGAGTTCAATATAGAAACTATAAGAAGAGGTTCTTGTTGCACAGAAAGGATTGAAAGAGTTCAAATGTTGATGATATATTCAAGTGTATTGACATTTGGTAAAGTGAAACAAATAATCAAGTATAGATTGATACTTGATGTATGAAATCACAAAGAGTATTTATATCAATCATACTGTGATATGTACAAATCCAGATATGTCCTATGCTCTAAATGTTGTGAGCATATACCAGAATGATACGTAAGATGATCATTGGACAATAGTAAGGATATTCTTATGATCTTTTGGAAGAACTAAGAGTATAATATTTGTAGAAGTGACAAATAGATGGTTAGTTCATTGTAAAAGTACTACATTGATACTAGTTTTGTCACAAAGTACAAATTAAGTTTATCTCAATCTAAACTAAGGGTGGCACAATATAATGGAAAGTAAGTTCCATAATGGATTTGGATGAGTTCCAAAGTTAAGACATTGTGACAGATACTACAACAAAAGGCTAAGTATATGACTGCTATTATAGCAGCAAAAAGAGGGCATTTGTGTCAAGTAGTTTGTTATCAAACTAGGTGTAGTTCACAGTGGGATAATACTATGAAGATATATTGTGCGACAATATTATCAACATGTTTTAACCCCAAAGAGCTAAAGGTCACACCGAAAGACCAAATTTATACAAAGCCATCTCATTAGAGAATGAGTGATGCGTAGAGACGCAAAGACATGCAATTACACACGGACCTGGAAGTGTCAGATCCGGAGATCAGTTGACCACTAGCAATCGTGTACATACAACACTGGAAAGCCATAGGTGTTGAATACACAAAGGTTTGAAACTAGATTATTGACTCTAGTGCAAGTGGGAGACTGTTGGAGATATGCCCAAGAGGCAATAATAAAGTAGGTTATTATCATATCTTCATACTTATGATAAATGTTTACATACCATGCTATAATTGTATTAACTGGAAACATTAATACTTGTGTGATTTGTAAACTAAAATAAGAGTCCCTAGTAAAGCCTCTTGTTAAACTAGCTTGTTGGTTAATATATGATCATGGTTTCCTGATCATGAACATAGAGATGTTATTAACAACAGGATCATATCATTAGGAGAATGATGTGATGGACATACTCCTATAGATAAGCGTAGCATAAAGATCAAGTCATTTCAATAGTTCAATTGCTATATGCTTTCTGATACATAGTAACCTAATTCCTTCGACCATGCGATCATGCATATCACCTTTACCGGATGGATGCTTTGATGTCATCAAACACCACACCGTAACAGGGTGGCTATAAAGGTGGCATTGAGTGTTCAGAAAGTATTGGTTGAAACACATGGATCAAGAGTGGGATTTGTCCATCCATATGACGGATAGATATACTCTGGGCCCTCTCGGTGGAATGTCATCCAATTAGCTTGCAAGCATGTGACTGGATCACAAGGGATCACATATCACGGGAACGAGAAAAGAGTACTTATCGGTAACGAGGTTGAACTAGGTATGCAGAGATACCGACGATCATAACCTCGGATAAGTAAACTATCGTGAGACAAAGGGAAATTGGTATTGTATGTAAGTGGTTCATTCGATCGCAAAGTAATCGTAGAAATATGTGAGAGCCATATGAATTTCCAGATTCCTCTATTGGTTATTGTTCGGAGAAGTGTCTCGATCATGTCCGCATAATTCACGAACCGTAGGGAGACACACTTAAGGATTCGACGTTGTTTTGAGTAGTTATGGTATTATGAGAAAGAGACCGAATGTTGTTCGGAGTCTCGGATGGGATCCGGGATATCACGAGGTGATCCGGAATGGTCTGGAGAATAAGATTCATATAAGGAAAGTCCCGTTTCGGAGTTCGGGAATGATTTCGGTGTTTTCATCGGGAATGTTCTAGAAGGTTCCGGATTGTCCGGCACTCCGGGGGGGGGAGGGTACATGAATGTGTCATTGAATGATTGCATCATGTACTAAGTGTTCTTGCTGTTCCAAAAACATGAAAGTCAAATTGCCAGTTTGAAAGTCAAACGGCTAAAACAGGAAACTGTGGAAAACAGGAAACTGTGGGAAACAGGAAACTGTGGGAAACAAGCAAGAGGAGGTTGAAACCAACTTGGAGGAGGAGTTCCTCTCCTCCAAGCCGGCGCCCAGCCCTAGGCCGAGTTGGGGAGGGACTCCCTCCCTCCCTGGCGCGCCTAGCCCCTCCACCTATAAAAGGAGGGGCAGGGCTCCTCCTTGAGAGACACAAGTTTCTACCTCTAATCTCCGGTTTAGAGCCGTTTTGGTTTAGAGCTTCTAATTGCTTTAGCCTGCGGTTTAGAGCCTTCTAATTGGTGTGTCTAATCTCTAGACCACTAATAGCCCTCTCTCATACTCCACCATACTCGCTCCGGCTTAAGGCGAAGCCCTGCGGGATCTCCCCTCTACTTCCGGTACCACGCCGTTGTGCTGCCGGAATCGCGAGGAGAGTGCTACAACCTCCGCTGCCTGCTGGAACAAGGGAGAGGAAGGTCTTCGTCGAGTACCGAACGTGTGACCGACTGCGGGAGCGCTGCCGGAACGCAGCGCCGGAAGGATCGTCTACGCGATCTTGAGATCGGAAAGAGTACGACTACATCACCCACGAGAATCTGCTCTCGTTAACCGCTTTGGAATCTTCGAGGGTGAGTTCCTCTATCGACTCGTGGCTACAATCTAGTAGATAGATCTTGGCTTGTTTGTTTGTAGGCGATAGAAAATTTTTGTTTTCCATGCTACGAACCCCTACAGTGGTATCAGAGCCGTGTCTATATGTATATCTGTTGCACGAGTAGAACACAATGGTCATTGTGGACGTTGATGCTTTTATTGTCGATTGCTTCTTGTGTACTTTGCATCTTGCGGTATGTTGGGATGAAGCGGCCCGGGCTAACCTTACATGACATCGTTCATGAGACTTGCTCCACGCTTGACATGCAACTTGTATTGCATAAGTGGCTTTGCGGGTGCCTATTTCTCCTAGCATAGTTAAGATCCAATTTACAACGGGTGATTGACAATACTAGTATCAATGTTGTGGTTCTTGTTCGTAAATTAGAACGACACTTATTGAAAGCCCCAAACCACGTAAAATATGCAAAGAAAGTAGAGGCGTCTAACTTTGTTTTGCAGGGGTGTGCAGTGATGTGATATGGCCATAATTGTGATTATATATGATGTATGCAATGTTCCTTATTGTAAGTTGGCAACCGGCAGGAGCCATATGGTTGTCTTTAATTTAAGTTAAGACCCGTGTGTCTATTCAAAGTAGTTGTAATAGTTGAAGCCAGTGGACAACAACCATGGATAAGCGTCATTGACCTTGATGCAATGCCGGTGATGATGGAGATCATGTTCGTGCTTGAAGATGGAGATCGGAAGCACAAAGAAGAAAGGCCATATCATATCACATATTATTGAATTGCATGTGATGTTAATCCTTTATGCATCTTGTATTGCTTAGTAGACGACGGTAGCATTATAAGATGATCCCTCATGCACATGAATTTCAAGTCATAAAGTGTTCACCCTTAGTTAGCACCGTTGCTAAAGCTTGTTGTTTCGAAGCACCACGTGATGATCGGGTGTGTTAGATTCTGCAAGTGTATACAACGTGAGTAAGCCAGATTTGCTCATGCGGAAACTAAGGTTTGATCTTGACGAGCCTAGCATGTACAGACATGGTCTCGGAACACGGATCACCGAAAGGTAAAGCATGAGTCATATAGTAGATATGATGAACATGTTGATTGTTTGCCATTGAAGTTGCATCAACTCTCGTGATGATCGGTTTTGATGTGGTGGATTTGGTTCGTGTGATCACTAAAACAATGTGAGGGATATTGTTTTGAGTGGGAGTTCACCAA
The DNA here is from genome assembly GCA_916181665.1 of Avena sativa. Taxonomy (NCBI): domain Eukaryota; kingdom Viridiplantae; phylum Streptophyta; class Magnoliopsida; order Poales; family Poaceae; genus Avena; species Avena sativa. The sequence goes on from OV702279.1 coordinate 341,859,278, forward strand.
GATTAATTTAATTATTAATTAGAACTCAATTTATCATAAACTAAATCAAAGTGAATTTGCATAGTTGTTGTAGTCATTGGCATCTGTTTACCACCTTGCGCTTAGTTATAATTGAGATGATAGAACTATAGAATTCTGGTTAGATACTTTACGAACTGGTATCGTATTGTTTTAAGTGTTAATCTAAAGTTTATAAGTCCTATTGCAAACTTTCAGTAAGTTCCGGTTACTCCATGAAGTTTAATAATTAGTATTAAATCAAGAGTAACAATTCCAAGTGTTATTGTATAAGTATCATGTTTGTTTCCATGATTCTTGATATTCAAAGGATTGTCTTAATATCAAGGTTATCTAGGATCTGAAAGAGTTGTTTCAGAAACCATGATGTGTGGAAGATATTGTGATATATGAAACGAAGTTTTGGTTGCAACATGATAGAGTATAATATGGCTAAAGTCATGTTCTCATATTTGATGAGAATTTGCGAAAGGTTGGAGACACTTGTTGTCCTAATCCTCCAAAAGGTTTTGGATAGCAACATTATACTCATAATTCATCGTTATAAGCTAATAGTAGCTTGATCATGGACGATTCCATGATAAGGGTGAATATTTGATGTAGGTAAAATGTTTACTACACCAAGAGATTACTAAAGAAAGGAATTTGAAAGAACACCAAATATTTGATGATGGTGATCTACTTCAAAGTGCAAGTCCAAAGACATTGGTATTTTATTATACACGCTTTGGACTATATGTCATATGTATGACTCCACTATTGATGTTGATAGATTCTTTCAAACAGAAAAGGAAATACTGAAAGAGAATCTCATAAATATATGGCAGAAAGGAAAAGACTAGAATTGTTCAGCTTAAGTATATAGATGATATACATGTTATGGCTATATTCTTTGCTTATTAAACAATGTGGTTCTCAAGTATTTGATACTGAATTTGTTGGTGTGAATCGTCATATGAAACAACACAATTCATGAACTACAATGGCCTAAGTAACTAGCAAAAGAATATGCGATGATGTTCATCGAGAACAAATAAAGGGTTATTGTGTTGCTCGTTAAAACATCAAAGCTTGCCTTCAAGATTTGTTTTATCAGGTATTATGAGAACAAAAGGGTTGTTCAAATAATTGCCGTAATCCATAAAAGATGGATGATTCACAAATCTCGTTGGAGAAATCACATCCATAAAACTAGTGCTAAAAATGTCGAAAGACAAATTGATTGAAAGATCACTTAGGAAGTGACATCGCAGTTTAAATTATATTGGAAAGAAAACATGAAAAAAAAAACTCCATGAGGATGGAATTTTGGAGTCTTTTGATTTTGATCACATGACGCTTGTGAAACTTTCCTAAGAGATAATTAAAACTTCGTTCATAGGCCAAAAGGGAACGATAGACTAGCTTATTGGAACTTGTACATATTGTTGTACGAAGTCCATTATGTGTAGTCAAGAGCGATGGATTTCAACTTCATATGCTTTCTCCGAAAATTTGAGTGAATATATGAATATTTACTTAATAAGGATGAAGTGTGAAATATTTGAAGAGTTCAAAGACTTTCAAGATGAAGTGCAAAATCATTGTAACAAGAATATAAATAGTTTATGATAAGATCATAAAGGAAGATATTTGAGTTACAAGTTTAGCATAATACCTAAGATTTAAGGAATCGTTCCGTGGATTTGCATTTCCCGAAACACCATAAGGGTATGGAACGTTCGAGATATGTAATTAAACCTTTTTGACATGGTTAGATCAAAGGTATAATTCATAAAACTGCCATTATATTTTAAAGATTAAAATCTTTAGAGATTACCGTTTTTCCACTGAAAAGAGCTCCATCATAATCCGTTGAAATGACACCATATAAAGTTATGGTTTGGGATAAAACCCAAGTAGTCCTTTCTTAAACATTGGTATGCTATACATAAGAAAGATGTTTGCAACCAAAGTCGGATGAACCTGTCTTTGTATTACAGTTAAGTATTCCTCCATAAACACCAGAGACAAAAGTGTTTGTCGCTTAGAACGTCAAGTTTCTTTGAGAAGGAATTTTTCGTGAAAAGTTAAGTGGGAGGACAATAGAACTTTGATAAGGTTAAAAGAACCTTAGCTATATGTGCAGAGTTGCGCAGCGCCGAAAAGTGTTCCGGAGGCAGCAACAAAACTCATGGCTCACGTACCTCAAAGGTTGTGGTCACGGAGATCCAAGTTCCTATTGAAACAAGTAGGTCGGATGAACAATCAAATACCAAGATTTGAGGGTTGAATCATTATTTGAGAATAATGAACGTACTACATGCAAAGAAGCGATGATGGGCCCTGACTCCGTAAAATGGCTTGAAGCCATAAAATCCGTGATAGTTCCATATACGAGAGATCAAGATTTGAACTTGAAAGACCCTCTGGGAAGGTACAAGACCTTACAGTCGTATTTGGATCTATAAAGAAATAGACATGGATGTTTCACATCTATGAAGTAGTCGACATGTTGGGAAAGAGTTCACAACAATGTTCAAAGGTTGACTATGACAAGATTTGATCTTTCATAGCGATATTTAGTCTAGATGGATTAATATAGCAACCACTACATATAATTTTGTTATATGATAGTTGGATAAACAAAACAAATTCTTCTAATAGAAGGGTTACCTAGGACGTGTGCATAACACGGTCCATAGGGTTTTGTTATTTAAAAGGATGCTAAAAGCATATGCAAACTTCAATGGTTAAAGTGAGCATCGCGGAGTTGGAATCTTCACTGTGATGAAACTGTTAAAGGAGTTTAAAAGTTCATTAGAGACGATGAAGATGCTTGCATTTGCAAGAAATTAAGTGGGAGCGCTAAGACATGTTTCTAATACATTATGTGGAAGACATATTGTTGATTGGAAATAATGTATCTTTTATTAACACATATTAAGAATTTCATCCCGATGAAAGACTTAGGCAAAACCCAAATATTTGGCATCAATAGACGCTAATATGGTTGTGCCAGAAGTACATAGACAAGATATTGAATGAGTTCAATATAGAAACTACAAGAAGAGGTTCTTGTTGCACAGAAAGGATTGAAAGAGTTCAAATGTTGATGATATATTCAAGTGTATTGACATTTGGTAAAGTGAAACAAATAATCAAGTATAGATTGATACTTGATGTATGAAATCACAAAGAGTATTTATATCAATCATACTGTGATATGTACAAATCCAGATATGTCCTATGCTCTAAATGTTGTGAGCATATACCAGAATGATACGTAAGATGATCATTGGACAATAGTAAGGATATTCTTATGATCTTTTGGAAGAACTAAGAGTATAATATTTGTAGAAGTGACAAATAGATGGTTAGTTCATTGTAAAAGTACTACATTGATACTAGTTTTGTCACAAAGTACAAATTAAGTTTATCTCAATCTAAACTAAGGGTGGCACAATATAATGGAAAGTAAGTTCCATAATGGATTTGGATGAGTTCCAAAGTTAAGACATTGTAACAGATACTACAACAAAAGGCTAAGTATATGACTGCTATTATAGCAGCAAAAAGAGGGCATTTGTGTCAAGTAGTTTGTTATCAAACTAGGTGTAGTTCACAGTGGGATAATACTATGAAGATATATTGTGCGACAATATTATCAACATGTTTTAACCCCAAAGAGCTAAAGGTCACACCGAAAGACCAAATTTATACAAAGCCATCTCATTAGAGAATGAGTGATGCGTAGAGACGCAAAGACATGCAATTACACACGGACCTGGAAGTGTCAGATCCGGAGATCAGTTGACCACTAGCAATCGTGTACATACAACACTGGAAAGCCATAGGTGTTGAATACACAAAGGTTTGAAACTAGATTATTGACTCTAGTGCAAGTGGGAGACTGTTGGAGATATGCCCAAGAGGCAATAATAAAGTAGGTTATTATCATATCTTCATACTTATGATAAATGTTTACATACCATGCTATAATTGTATTAACTGGAAACATTAATACTTGTGTGATTTGTAAACTAAAATAAGAGTCCCTAGTAAAGCCTCTTGTTAAACTAGCTTGTTGGTTAATATATGATCATGGTTTCCTGATCATGAACATAGAGATGTTATTAACAACAGGATCATATCATTAGGAGAATGATGTGATGGACATACTCCTATAGATAAGCGTAGCATAAAGATCAAGTCATTTCAATAGTTCAATTGCTATATGCTTTCTGATACATAGTAACCTAATTCCTTCGACCATGCGATCATGCATATCACCTTTACCGGATGGATGCTTTGATGTCATCAAACACCACACCGTAACAGGGTGGCTATAAAGGTGGCATTGAGTGTTCAGAAAGTATTGGTTGAAACACATGGATCAAGAGTGGGATTTGTCCATCCATATGACGGATAGATATACTCTGGGCCCTCTCGGTGGAATGTCATCCAATTAGCTTGCAAGCATGTGACTGGATCACAAGGGATCACATATCACGGGAACGAGAAAAGAGTACTTATCGGTAACGATGTTGAACTAGGTATGCAGAGATACCGACGATCATAACCTCGGATAAGTAAACTATCGTGAGACAAAGGGAAATTGGTATTGTATGTAAGTGGTTCATTCGATCGCAAAGTAATCGTAGAAATATGTGGGAGCCATATGAATTTCCAGATTCCTCTATTGGTTATTGTTCGGAGAAGTGTCTCGATCATGTCCGCATAATTCACGAACCGTAGGGAGACACACTTAAGGATTCGACGTTGTTTTGAGTAGTTATGGTATTATGAGAAAGAGACCGAATGTTGTTCGGAGTCTCGGATGGGATCCGGGATATCACGAGGTGATCCGGAATGGTCCGGAGAATAAGATTCATATAAGGAAAGTCCTGTTTCGGAGTTCGGGAATGATTCCGGTGTTTTCATCGGGAATGTTCTAGAAGGTTCCGGATTGTCCGGCACTCCGGGGGGGGGAGGGTACATGAATGTGTCATTGAATGATTGCATCATGTACTAAGTGTTCTTGCTGTTCCAAAAACATGAAAGTCAAATTGCCAGTTTGAAAGTCAAACGGCTAAAACAGGAAACTGTGGAAAACAGGAAACTGTGGGAAACAGGAAACTGTGGGAAACAAGCAAGAGGAGGTTGAAACCAACTTGGAGGAGGAGTTCCTCTCCTCCAAGACGGCGCCCAGCCCTAGGCCGAGTTGGGGAGGGACTCCCTCCCTCCCTGGCGCGCCTAGCCCCTCCACCTATAAAAGGAGGGGCAGGGCTCCTCCTTGAGAGACACAAGTTTCTACCTCTAATCTCCGGTTTAGAGCCGTTTTGGTTTAGAGCTTCTAATTGCTTTAGCCTACGGTTTAGAGCCTTCTAATTGGTGTGTCTAATCTCTAGACCACTAATAGACCTCTCTCATACTCCACCATACTCGCTCCGGCTTAAGGCGAAGCCCTGCGGGATCTCCCCTCTACTTCCGGTACCACGCCGTTGTGCTGCCGGAATCGCGAGGAGAGTGCTACAACCTCCGCTGCCTGCTGGAACAAGGGAGAGGAAGGTCTTCGTCGAGTACCGAACGTGTGACCGACTGCGGGAGCGCTGCCGGAACGCAGCGCCGGAAGGATCGTCTACACGATCTTGAGATCGGAAAGAGTACGACTACATCACCCACGAGAATCTGCTCTCGTTAACCGCTTTGGAATCTTCGAGGGTGAGTTCCTCTATCGACTCGTTGCTACAATCTAGTAGATAGATCTTGGCTTGTTTGTTTGTATGCGATAGAAAATTTTTGTTTTCCATGCTACGAACCCCTACAGAAACCAACTCAATAATAATAAGTAGCATGAAACATAAACAGAAGCAACATTGCAATGCTCATAATAAGGTATGATAGAGTGGTATCTCGCTTGCCTTTGTTTGAAGAGCACAATATAAATGCCAAGGCACCTACGAAGTTCACATGAAGACTAGAGATAAAGATATGAGAGATACAAGCATCAAAGTCATGACATAATTAACCAAGTTTTGGAACAAACACAAGAATGACAACTATGCTCTCAAGAAGGTGCTCATAGAATAAGTGGTGACTCAACAAGGTTGTGAAAACGGTTTTGTGAAGGTTTGAAAGGCTTCCCAATGCTGAAAGGAAGGTACTCGTTAGCTTTGAGATCTGATTGCCCCTATCATAGGCATCTTCATGTGGTTAAGGTGAAAGTGAGGTCCACTCTGAATCATATGCTTGACAGACCATAGACTAGAAATCCCAAGTCCCTTGAGTACGAGGGTCGCTCCGCATTCTACTCAACTTTGGTCACCTGAAGTTCTTGTCATTGTAAATACATGCATATCATCTAGAACCGCCAACGGGGTACCCCTTGCACATGGTACAGGAGCTTTCCCATAACCAAAATGACAAGGCAAGCAGACAATGAGCATCTCAGCAATCTTTTTATTTACCATATGCATAGCTTTTTATTAAGGACGCTTCATTGATGATCATTATGGTGATGCTGCAAGTTTCCACCATGATTAAGCATGGCTTAGGCTAGCGGCCCATGCGTTTCTCTAACACAATGTATAAACTCCATGAACTCACAACCTCCCCTTTTATTTCACATCGTCGACATCCGTAAACAAAAGAGCAAGGAATCAACTGGATGAGATATCCAAAAAGTGTTGAAAGCATTACCCGTGGCAGCACGGTTCTGCTGACTCCCAGTATATAATTAGCAAGCATATAACTTTTATGGAGTAGTCACAATGGTTTAGAATTATTAAGCGCAAGGAATAAAGTGTGTCATCAAGTTCGTGAGATCTTTACTAACTTTATTAAAACAAACAAACATTTTATTTTGGAAGAAAACACGGCATATAGAATATGCACTGAAATAGCAGATGATGCTAATAGGTAGGTATGGTGGACACAACTGGCAATATTGGTTTTGGGGAATTGGAAACACGGGTAGAGCACATGCTCATTGCAAGTGAAGGCTAGCAATAGAGAGGGAGCAACAAATGAGAGAGCAATAGCTGTCATAATCATGCTTGCAACAAAACAAGACTAACTATGGCATGAAAGTGATACAAGAACTCTGAGGCAAAATAAATCATCAAGGCTTACTGACTATTGATTAGTCATATGCATGCGTGAGCATGTGCCAAGTCGATTCACATGAACAGTCAGAGGAGGATACCACAATGTCATACCAAAGTATGAATAAAACAATGTAAGCAAACATGCATATGACATGCTACAAACTATTAGCAAGCTGGAGGTAATCATAGACAGGCAAGAACTACTAAGCATCCATAATGACATACACCTTACACAAACAGGCTAAGCATGCTCACTATGATGAGTATATGTACAAAAATGAAACAAATAGAGTTTGTCCAGCCTCTTACCACACCTCGAGTTGTCTTAATCTTCATTATTTCCCTTCACTTGTGTGACTTGAATAATTAACATGAAACCAAAATCCACTGAGGATGGCTGAACCCTGCAAATAACTCACAAACCCAAAGAAGAACAACAAATATTTTTGGTGTTTTCGATTTTTTAGAAACAAGCAAACAAAGAAAAACCAAACAAAAACAAAGCAAGCCAAACAAAGCAAAATATTTTTGGATTTTTCTTTTAAGGCAAACCAAAGCAAAGAAACAAACCAAGAGAAACAACGAAAATATTTTTGGTATTTTTGGGTTTTTGAGAAAGAAGCAACAAGAACCAAAAAGAAAGCGAAACAATGGATTTACAAAGAACCGACCGAACATGATATATATATGAGTGTGATGTCGGTGTACCTCCCCCCAAGCTTAGGCTTTTGGCCTAAGTGGGGCTCAATAGCGCGGATAGTACCCCCATGCTAGTGGGTCATCATAGGAATGATCATAGTCAGGCACCTACGATGAAGAAGAAGACGCGCCCTAATCAAATGAGGGCTGCTGGTATGAAGACTCTCCCAAGTTGGAGGGCTAATCCGAATTTTCTTCGGCATCCTCTTCAACATTCTCTTCTACTGGGATAGTTCCCCCACATAAGTGTCAACCTCCTCCTCCGTAAGTGACCATCCTTGCCTGTTATCAAAGTTAAACAAAGCAGGTGCAGACAAATAAACTATTTTCTCAGTCCTACCCTTTCTCCGACCTTGCTGGGAAAAAGATATTTCATATGGTAAACTTCTCACATTATCCCCCAAGAAAACAAAACCATGCTAAATCATGGATTCAATATCAAGCCTCTCTATGGGGAACTGAAAATCTGTATAATGAGGCTCTAAACCATGGAAAGCTAGCAACCTAGAAGCAATGAGACCTCCAAAAATTCCACCCTTCTCACGGTTTGTGGTGAGACGGTGAGCTATCAAAGCACCTAGACTATAAGAACTATTCCTATTCAGAGCAGCTGCAATAAAAGCTAGATCAAAAGAAGATAACTTCCTGGCAATCTTTCTAGCAAGAACACACTTGGTAATGAAATAGGAAAAGTATCTAATAGCTAGGATCTAAATGGTCCGAATTTTACCACTTTCCTTTGAGAAGTCGAAACCTTGGCAAATCTCAGCATATAAATCCACAAGTGACTTGGGCCTCTCCTTGATCTTCTCACAAGATCCCCACTGAGGTACTCTAATTGCTGCACAGAAATCAGCAAAAGGCAGGTCGACAGGTATATTATATATTTTGTAATGGACCATGGGATTAGAAGTTGACCAAGTGAACCGGAAATCCTGCACAAAAGCCATGGTTAGCTTAACATATTGGAATGGTTCACCTTCAACAAAGTGTTCCAACCCTGCATTTGTAACCATAGTTTGGAAATCTTGGAGGATCCCCGCAGCTCTCATAAATTCATGGCATGGATATATGGAGGAAAAACTGCCTCCTCACGATGAACCTTCATTGGCTCATGCAACATCAAGTCATATTGATTCAGTGGATAAGCACTCATCTTCCTTGCTGAAATTTTTAGACAACCATCAAACCAAGTGATTTCTAAGTTGATAAATGATGAGCAACTACTATAGGAACTTGCTAGAGGACTACACATGCATCAAAAAAAAGTTTCTAAGCAAATAAAAAGCATGCAAGCTCAAACAACCTATCACCTATAACAGCAAAATATTCAAGATACAATCTACCAATCACAAATATAATTGGATAAGTGGAGGAGGCACATACCAAGGAGCAATCCCTCCAAAAAATAAGCACTTGAGATGGGCTGAATAAGGAGACTGAAAATCGCGAGCAAGAACAGCAAGAACTCGAGCTTGAGCAAGTTCTCTAGTGTTTTTTGGGAGAGAGAAAGAAGGTGGCTTTGAGGAGGCAGCCTGGAGGGGCCCAGGTGGGCCAGACCCCCCAGGCGCCGCTGCTTGGTAGGTCGCGCCTACCAGGGGTCTGGTGGCCTGGGGTGGCCCCCTGGGTCACCTCAGGTCCCACTCTGCCCCTTTTTACGAGGAAAAAATTATTTTGAATTTTCTAGGATTTTTCGGAAAACTTTATTTTTGGCCAATTTTCAGGGTATGAAAATTGATTTTCTCGCAGAAACAGTTTTTTTAGAAGAAGCAAAAGCAAACCAAAAGCCAAACTACAGGAGCTCTAAGAAACTCAAACAAGCAAAAAACTAGCAAAACTAAACCTAAAGCAAAGACTAGGAAGGAGAAAGGAAAAAAAAGAAAGCAAGTATAACCAAAGTGGAAACATTATTTTGTTCATTAAAATCCTTTTTGTTAACAAGGTTGATCAAGTCTTTTTACCAAAACAATCTTATATGAAGCAAAACTTTGCATTCCACAATGTGATTATGTTACCTCATACTTGATAGCAATGGTCCCAATCATAATAGTTTCAAAATTTTCTTGTGGAATGGGACAATATATTTCTCCAACCTTAATGCCTTCAATATTTTCAATGGAATTCAGGCAATAGATCTTAAAAACCTTCTTGGGGAAATAGACAATGTACTCTTTATCATTAATATTGAATGTTACTTTTCCTTGATTGCAATTGATGACAGCACCTGCAGTATTAAGAAAAGGTCTCCCAAGAATAAGACATATTATCATCTTCGGGCATTTCAAGCACAACAAAATCAGTTAAGACCATGCAATTATGAGCAACTTGAACAGGAACATCCTCACATATACGAACAGGAATAGTAGTTGACTTATCAGCCATTTGCAAAGAAATATCAGTTGGTATCAACTTTTCTTGCTGGAGTCTCTTATAGAGAGAAAAAGGCATAACACTAACTCCAGCTCCCAAATCACATAAAGTAGTTCTAACATAATTATTCTTAATGGATCAAGGAATATTTGGTATATCTGGATCACCAAGTTTCTTTGGAACCTTACCATTGAAGGAATAATTAGCAAGTAGAGTATAAATCTCCTCATTAGGAATCTTCCTTTTATTAGAGACAATATCCTTTATATACTTTGAATAAGGAGGCAACTTAATAGCATCAGTCAAAGGAATTTGAAAGCATAAAGGTTTCATCCACTCACAAAACTTGTTGTAGTGTTCTTCCTCCTTTGACTTGTGTTTCTTACCTGGAAAAGGCATAGGTTTCTGCACCCAAGGTTCTCTCTCTTTACCATGTGTATTGGCAATAGAATCTTCCTTTGTGTACCTAGTGTTCTTAGTATGCTTCTCAGGTTCTTTCTCACCTTCCTCCTTATCAGGAGACTCATTTTTATAATTACCACTCTCAGTTTCAGCATCATAGACATATATACTATTAGGATCTACAGCAGGTTCAAGTGGTTCCTCAACTATCTTATGTTTCTTTCTCTTACGGGGACTACCACTATGTTCACCTTGTTGAGAATCCTGCTCAATTCTTTTAGGGTGTCCTTCAAGATATAAAGGATATTGAGTAGCTATACCACTCCTAGTTCTAATTCCATAAGCATGTTTATCTCCTGAAGCATTAACTAGCATATCCTTTTATACCTTAGCAAGTTGATCGAGTTGGGTTTGAACCATTTGAAAGTGTTTACAAAGCATTTTAATATCATTAGAAGTTCTTTCCACAATATCTTTCAACTCATGGATAGCTCTAGATTTTTCCAATAAATTATTATGAACTTGTTTATTAAAATACCCTTGTTTAACAATAAAAGTGTCAAGTTCCTCTAAGCATTGATCAGGAGGCTTACCATAAGGAATATCACCTTCATCAAAGTGTTGGGGAAAGTGTACCTCAATAGTAGATGAGTGGGGAATTGGCTTACATAATTCTTCTATAGAAGGTAGATTCTTCACATCCTCATCTCTAATACCTTTCTCCTTTAGGAGTAATAGGATCAGGTGTATTCATCTCAGTTGAAGTACAATCATCATAATTCTTGCTTATCTTAGCCATTAATTCTTCAGCATCTGTAGGAGTACTTTTCCTAAAAACACAACCAGCAAAGCTATCTAGGTAGGTCCTAGAATCATCAGTTAGACCATTATAATAAATATCAAGAAGCTCATTCTTAGGCAATGGACATCCAGGATGTGCATGAATAAAGGCACAGAACCTTGTCCATGACTCAGGAAATTTCTCTTCTTCTCCCTGTTTAAAATCAAAATGTCTCTGCAAAGCAGCATGTCTAGCACAGGGAGGAAAATATTTTTGGAAGAAAGAAGCAATCAGAGCTATCAATGGAACCAGGAGGTAATATATTAAACGAAGCCCTAGCTTCTCCTTTTAGTGAAAAAGGGAAGATCTTAGCAACAAAGTACTTGCGCATCTTAAAATCATCAGAGAATAAAGCACTCGTAGTAGAAAGCTCATTCATATGAGCCATAACACTCTCATTTTCAGTCCCACAAAAAGGTTCTTTCTCGACAATATCTAAATAAGATAAATCAAGAGAGAAATCATAACCTTCATCTTTAATATCTATGGGAGAAGTGGCAAACTTAGGATCAGAGGACATCTTAGGCATAATAGTATGTCTAGCAAGGAGACTCTTAATAGCACCAGTACCATGTGGGTTTCGGCACTCTTCAACAAAATCATCAGTGAACTCAATGTAACCATCATTAATATCATAACTCTCACTAGCCTCAGGTGAGCTAATAGGTGTAACAGTGTCTTCACAAGGAGTTTCGGTATTTCATAGACTAGCCATAGTAGCATCTAGGAAAGGACCTAATGAACCACTCGCATCAAGCACAGTAGAAGTAACATCATGAGCATCAAAAGTAGTTTCAGACTCAGCAGTAGTAGCAGTGTGTGTAGCATGACTATGTGGTGGTGGTGCGACAAGCTTACTTATAACAGACGGTGAATCAAGAGCAGCAGAGGTGTTTAGGATTGTACCTCTTCTTGTAGTGGATGGTAAAATAGGGAACTTTCCATCACGAGACTTTCCCATGATGAAAGGAGTAGCAGTGAACAATAATAGATCCAAGTGAACTTACAAATAAAACTATGCTCCCTGGCAACAACGCCAGAAAATAGTCTTGATGCCCCACAACTGTAGGGAATCACAATAGTCTTCGCGGGTAGTATTACCCAATTTATTGATTTTACATAAGGGGAGCCAAAGAATACTTGCAAGCCTTAACAACTGAGTGTCAGTTCAGCTGCACCTGGAAATAGTTCTTGCTCACAGAAGTTTATCAGTAGCAATAGTTTGTAGTAGCAACAGCAAATCAATAGCAACAACAACAGCAACAGTGAAACAAGAGCAATAGTAACAGTAACGGTAACAGTAGGATTCGAGTGCGGTAGGCATAGGTATGGATGGACGGGTGTTGCATGGACGAGTCTAAACATGTAACTTCAAGACCTAGGGCATTGCAGATAAATAATAATAAGCATCCAAGTACTAAACAATCCTAGGCATGTGCTCCAAATATAGTCATATGTGCTCGCAATGAGAACTTGCACAACATCTTTTGTCCAGCCAGCCCGTTGCAGCGGGGCCTCTAGGTAACTACTGGAAATTAAGGTGCTCCTTTTAATAGAGCACCGGAGCAAAGCATTAACACTCCGTGAACACATGTGATTCTCACACCACAGCCATCCCCTCCGGTTGTCCCAATTATTGTCACTTTCAGGCCTTTCGATCCGGACAATGATATGTGTACACAACTTGCAGATAAGATCACAAACAATACTATCATAATGATTCAATAATAAGTTCAGATCTAAGATCATGGCACTCGGGCCCTAGTGACAAGCATTAAGCACAACAAGTTGCAACAAAATCAAATAGCACTAGAGAAACTAGGCACTATGCCCTAATAGATCTTATTCGATTACATGATAGAACTCATCCAATCCCTACCATCTCCAAGCCTACAGCGGGGGATTACTCACTCATGGATGATGGAAACATCGGTGGTTGATGGATATGCGTTGGTGATGACGATGGCGATGATCCTCTCCAAATTCCCCGTCCCGGCAGGGTGCCAGAACGGAGTTTCTAGATACGCAATCTTGGTTTCTGGTGGCGGTGGTGGATCGGAACTCTTTCTGGAAAACTATCGACCCCCCCCCCTAGGTTTTTAGGTCGAAAGGCAACATATAGGCACAGAGGGAGGCCGAGGAGGTGCCTGGGGAGGCTGCACCCCCTCCAGGCGCGGCCAGTGGTGGGCCCGCCTGGGGTGGGTCTGGGCCCCCCAGGCCTCCCCTCCGTCTCTTCTTCTGGCTCCGTGGATCTTTTTGTGAAATATAATTTTTTGCATATTTTCTGGAATTTTTCCTGATCACACAAGTCTGTGTTAGTTGTATCCAAATCACACAAGTTTAGAGAAGAAACAATAGCAAAGTGTTCGAGAAAGTAGATACATTTTGGACGTATCAGATGCCGATCCGGACGCTGAATTTAGGTCCGGACGCCGAAAATCGGCCCAGTCGCGTACCCAGGAACCTGTTTTCATCCGAATTTGGGCAAACTTTGGTCCGGACTCCCCAGGCCATTCCCAGGACCCCGGGTACGCCCTGGGAACGCCGGACGAAACGAAGCGGTGTGTGGACCCGCCGACTCAGCGATGTATGCCGAGTCATCGTCCTCCTCAGAACCACGTGGCGACCGTTGGGCAATAACTGCATGTCGCTTCGGCCACGCGTCGACTATGTACGGCGCCACTACCGCCGCCTAGGCTCCCGCGAAGGACCAACGTGCACTAACTTCCCGTCGTTTCCCCTTTTCCCGCCCTCGCCTCTACACCCCTTCCTCCCCCCGCCCTTCGCCGCCCTTCTCGGCCTATATAATACGGCCACATCGCTGGCTCATTTCACTCAACTCCAACACTCCTCCACTTCCCCTCCAACTCCGGGGAACTCTGAGCTCTCGTTCCCCACACACCATGGGCGAAAGGTACCAGGCGACCTGGCGGCGGCGGATCGCTTCGGCCGCCACACCCTCCAGCCTTGGGAGGCGCGCATTTTGTTCGAGGCGGGCTACATGGTGCCGCCGGACATCTTCCTCCCAACCGGCTGGAAGCTCAGCGCTGGTGGGATCCCTATCCCATCGGAACCGAAGACCGAGGAGCTCGACGATGAGAAAGCGGCGGCCATCGCCGCCATGGACGACCCGGACCTCGCCGAGGATCCGGGCAATCGCATTTTCTGGGAGCAACACCTCGCCGAGCGGCGGCAGCAGGCGCTTTCCCGCCACGAGGGGCCGTCAGGCTCGCCACCGAAGAGGAACAACGCGGCTGGGTGCCGACGCTTCTGGAGCACTCCCGGGCGCACACTCTCCGCCATGCTGGAGCACATCCAGGACGGCATCGAGCCTCGCCCCGCCTTCCCCCGCAACCCCACGCCGGCGGCCAGGTCGGGGCGGCGCCCTCCGGCCAACTGGCAACCGAGGAGGATGGCCAGCCTAATCTCTTCCTCCTCCACTTCGGCCTCCCACTCGTCAGGCTCCACGCCGGTGGCTTCGCCTCCGCTCCATCCTGTTAAGCGGGAGCCGGAAACGCCGGTCCGTTTGCCGCCAAGGACCAGGTCACGCGGCATCGTCATCAACGAGCTGCGTGTCGTGGGAATGGCCACGACAGATGCTGCAATCGGCAGTGAATAGTAGAACGAGGGGCAAGGGAGACCAGCCATCTACGTTGCGAGATGAGGGCATAGACACAGGGTTTTACCCAGGTTCGGCCCCCCGGAGGGTAAAGACCTACTCCTGCTAGATTGTATTGATGAGAGAGTACAAGGGCGAGATCGACGACTAAGCGGCGAGCCGTAGGGGGTGTATGATGGAACGTGTCCTCTATGCGTACCCTAGGGAGGTTTATATAGACTCACCTCGCTAGGGTTTACAGATCTACAACCGAATTAGTTAAGGATTCTGAGGGTGTTTGACCTAATCCGACTGGGCCTAGCTACGCTTCTAGGCCTTCAGCTTCCAGTCGCCTGGCCCCTTGTTGGGTCTCGATCCAGTCGCCGTCCTGCAGGCCCACTCGCTGGCAGCTTGGGCCAGTAGGAAACGTCCCGGTGGGTATACCCCACTCGGCGTATCCCCATCAGTAGTCCCCGAGGCCGTCGTTGATTCGTCGCAGGTGTTCTTTGGCAGTTGGAGTATGCGGGTCCAATTTGGACGCCCAGTCGAATCGGTGGTGGACTCCCTGAATGAAAGAGGGAACTTGATATCTTAGTCGCAATAACGGCGACCAATCGAATAGCAGCACAGCGAATGGGTTGGCAAGTAGTCGAATCTCTTCTATGTCGACCAAGTCGGCGAATAGTCGAATCGCAGCTATGGCGATCAGGTCGGTGAGTAGTCGGGTCGCTGAAGCTGGCGAGTCGAGTAGACGAAGTTGGACCGTCAGCGTTTGTCAAACTAGTCGTTAGACAATATAACGGTAATATCGGCGTAATCACGCGCGCGGTAACGGCTCCCTAAAAATGGCGGGTAGCAACCTCTATATAAGGAGAGCGACGGGCAGGGAGCGACCATTCCCCACGCTACCTCCGATCTCGTGTGCCTCCCAGTCTTCCATTCCTCCATAGCGACCAGAGCAACCTAGAGCGACCTGCAACCCTTACTCCTCTGAGTGATGACGCCTTCTACAGAACCATGGGGGAGATCCAAATGCACGAAAGTGCTGCTGAAGTCATTCGAGGAGGCGGGAATCCTCCGCGCCGGGAGCTGGCGCATCCCCGCGGCCGGAGAGGTCGTGCCAGATCCGCGTGAGGGAGAATTCATCTGCTTCACCAGCCACCTGGAGAGGGGGCTTGGTTTCGCCACCTCCGTCTTCTTCTGCCGCTTCTGCGCATATTATGGCATCCAGCCGTCAAACCTAGGACCACACAGCATCAAGCAACTCGCAATCTTCATGGCGTTTTGCGAGTGCTACCTAGGCTTCCGACCATACTTCCCCCTGTGGCAAGATCTGTTCCACGGGAGGATCGGACGCGAAGGGACTAGCGGCCCGATGCTAGTTGTGGGCGGCCTCACCTTCCAACTGAAGTCAAAGGCCTCCTTCCTCGACCTGATGCTGCCGAAGAAGGCGATGAACGAGTGGAAGAAACACTAGTTCTACGTGACCGAGTCACCGCCAGATGATGAGGTGGCACTTCCGATGTATTCCGCCGACCGGCCCGAGCTGCGTTGGCTTCAAGTCTCCAAACTCCCGCATGACCAACGGATGGTGGTCCATGAAATGCTGCTGACAATCTGCAACTTAAAAAAGAAGGGCCTCCAGACCATCAACTTGTACAACTGCTGGAAGGTTAGTAAAGAAATATTCTCGTAATTGGATGAGACAAACGTCAAAGTCAATTACTTTCCTTGGGGAACAAGAAGTACAGAAGGGAGCCGGAGGGGCCATCCAGGGGGGCCCCACCCATCCTAGGTGCGGGTGGGCCCTGCCCCACGCCTGGCTAGGGTTTGGGGACCCTGACCGCCGCCTCGGCCTCCCCCTTCGCCTATAAGAAGCCCCCGATGCAGAAACCATAAGCACCCGATCAAATCTCCATGAAACTGTCTATAGCCGCCGCCACCATCGTCCCTAGATCGGGGGGATCTAAAGTTCTTCCCGGCACCCTGCCAGAGGGGAGATCATCTCGGAGGCCTTCTCTTAGGTATGATGCGTGAGTAGTTCCACCTTGGACTATGGGTCCATGTAGTATCTAGATGGTTGTATCTCCTCCTTTGTGCTTTCATGTATAGATCTTGTGAGCTCCGTTCCTGATCAAGATCTAATCTATTTGTAATCATGCATGTTGTGTTTGCGGGGATCCGATGGATATTGAGATTATTATGTTGGTTTGATTAGTGGTTTTGTCTTTATGATTCTATCATGTCTGTGTTGTTTGTGATCTTGCATGCTCTCCGTTGTTAGTAGTTATCTTGGTCAAGTAGTTGCTAGTGACTCCAAGAGGAGGTATTTATGCTCGATAGTGGGTTCATGCCTCTAGTTTCCAAGGGTAGTGACATAAATCTCTTCGGTTGTAGATGTGCTATTGCTACTAGGGAGAAAACAATGGTCTCTTGTTCATGGAACATGTGGACTGTTTACCTTACACACTTTGCTTAAAGCAATTGTCTGTTGCTTGCAACTTAATACTGGAGGGGGTTCGGATGATAACCTGAAGGTGGACTTCTAGTCACAGATGCAGTTGGATGGCGGTCTATGTATCTGGTTGTATTGCCCAATCCAATCTCATAGGATCTTTCTGACTAGTAATTGCATTGTTATGCCTTGCTCAGTTCATGTCAATTGCCCTGCTGTAATTTGTTTACCCTTCATGCCATGTTGTTTATCTAAGGAGAGCACCTCTAGTGAACTATGGACCCCGGTCCAATATTTACCATTGATACATCTTCCACTGATACTTGTTTACTTGCTGCAAACCATTACCTTCCACACCATACGTTTAATCCTTTGTTACAGCAAACCGGTGAGCTGGACAACCTCACTGATTCGTTAGGGAAAAGTCTTGAGTTTGTGTTGTGCTGGTCTCCGTGTTACTTGCAACACCTGTGTGAAGTTTCCTTCCTCCTACTGGTTCGATAACCTCGGTTTCTTACTGAGGGAAACTTGCTGTTGTGCTGCTTCATACCTTGCTCTTGGGGTTTCCAACGAATCATCCCACGACAAGTGGTGGGCGCCATCAAGCTATTTTCTGGCGCCGTTGTCGGGGAGGCTAAGAACGTCTTCACTTGGGGAGTCCTTCACTTTCTTTCTCTTTACTTTGTTTTTTGTTTGCTTTGTTTCTTTTTTTTGGTTTTCTTTGCCTCTTTCCAAAAAACACAAAAATAATAGTCTAGTATGATTTGCTTGCTTTATTCAAAAACACAAAAAAAATAGTTCCTACTCTAGCTGTTGCTGTCTTTGGCTTGCCCACCTTTGCCAAAATGAACTCTTCTGAGAACACCAAGTTGTGTGACTTCACTAGCACCAACAATAATGATTTCCTAAACACTCCTATTGCTCCACCCGCTTCTGATGCTACCTTTTATGAAATTAAGCCTGCTTTGTTGAATCTTGTGATGAGAGAGCAATTTTCTGGTGCTGGTTCTGATGATCCTACTGCCCATCTCAATAGCTTTGTTGAACTTTGTGAGATGCAAAAATATAAGGATGTAGATGGAGATATTATTAAGCTCAAGCTTTTTCCTTTCTCCTTGAGGGGAAAACCTAAAGAATGGTTGCTTTCTTTGCCTAAAAATAGTATTGATTCTTGGACTAAGTGCAAAGATGCTTTTATTGGAAAGTACTATCCTCCTGCTAAGATTATATCTATGAGAAGTGATATTATGAAAATTAAACAACTTGATAGTGAACATGTTGCTCCAGCTTGGGAAAGAATGAAATCTTTGGTTAAAAATTGCCCTACTCATGGACTCACTGCTTGGATGATTATCCAGACTTTTTATGCAGGTTTGAACTTCTCAAGAAATCTGTTGGATTCAGCTGCTGGAGGTACCTTTATGGACCTCACTTTGGGTGCTGCAACAAGGCTCCTTGATAATATGATGGTTAACTACTCTGAATGGCATGTTGAGAGAGCTCCACATGGTAAGAAGGTAAATTTTGTTGAGGAAACTTCCTCTTTGAGTGAAAAGATTGATGTTATTATGGCTATGCTTGTTAATGGGAAAGCTCCTTTAGATCCTAATAGTGTTCCCTTAGCCTCTTTGGTTGCTCAAGAAGAGCAAGTTGATGTGAACTTCATTAGAAACAACAATTTCAACAACAATCCTTATAGTAATTATAGGCCTTATCCTCCTAGTGGGAATGCTTATCATGGTAGATCTAGAATGCCTAGTGAAGAAAGGATTCTAGAAGTAGAGAGATCCACTAAGAATTTTATGCAAATGCAATATGAGAAAAATAATATTTTCACTAAAACTATGGAGGAGCAATCTATTATCTTGAGAATTTGAATAGAGAAATTCCTAGTTTATAGTCAAAAATTTTGAGTGCTAAGAAAAATATATCCTCTTTGTCTAAAGCTCAGTCCTCTTTGATTAATAAAATGGTTGCTAAACCTGAAACTATGGAAAATACCTTTGCTACTACTCATGCCATACAAGTTACTATTGATGAAAATGTTAGGCTTTTAGCTCAACTTCATGCTAAGTGGGAAAGGGAAGCTGAAATTGATAGAAACAATAGTGTGTGCACCATCACCACTAAACCACAAGTAGTCTCTATTCCTCCTCCTACTATGCCTAAGCCTAGTGAGCCTACTACTAGTGATGCCAAGTTTGACTTTGATATTGATGGTTGCAATATTTATGAAGTGATTATGTTCTTGCAAAAGCTTGCTAGAAGTCCTGATGCTAGTGATATGCATGTTGTCTTTACCAAACACATTACAGATGCTCTTGTTAAGATTAAGGAAGAGAAGCTAAAACACAAAGATTCTATTCCTAGGAAAGTAGAAGATAGTTGGGAACCCATTATTAATATGCAAGTGAATGACTTTGACCTCAAAGCTTCATGTGATCTTGGTTCTAGTGTCTCTATTATGCCTAGGAAGATTTATGAAATGCTTGATTTGCCACCATTTGAAGATTGTTATTTGGATGTCCCACTCAATGATAATGCTAAGAAGAAACTCATGGGAAGTATTAATGATGTTCACATCATGGTTAACAATGCTTATGTACCTGTGGATTTCTATGTTTTGGATGTTGAATACAATGCTTCTTGTCCTATTACTTTGGGAAGACCTTTTCTTAGAACAGTTGGCGCCATCATTGATATGAAAGAAGGCACCATTAAATATCATTTTCCATTCAAGAAAGGTATTGAACACTTCCCAATGAGAAGAGAGAAGTTTCTCTTTGCTCCCCCTTTGAAATCAAGGTTTGATGTTAATGCTTCCTCATTTCAAAATACTTGATTCTTCTTGCTTCTTGTGCCTAACTTAAAGGCGTTAAAGAAAAGTACTTGTTGGGAGATAACCCAAGAGTTTCCTTGAGTCTTGGAAGTTATTATTTCAGTAATGACCTATCCTTAACCTTTTTGTTTGCTTTTTGTGCCAAGAATGACCTCTAATGAGAAGGAAGTAAGATTTGGGAAGTTGCTGTCCCGAAACAGATTTCTGTCCTCCACTAAAACAAATTCTTGAGGAGTCCTTGTAACTCGGATTGAGCTCAAAATTTACGAATAACTCCCCCAGTATGTCAGCTAACTTTCTTTAGTTCAACACTTTTTGATTTGAGAAACATAAGATGTTCGAAAAAATCGGTTTCTACATGCTGGTCTGTTTTGACAGATTTCTGCCATTATTTGCATTTGCTTCTTATTGATTACTTTTTGAGTTCTGTTTAGGTGAATTGAGCTTCTTGAAGGAGTTACTACAGTAGCTTGTGTTTTTAGTGAAAAACCTTTCTGTTCCAAAGCTTTTCCAGAGGTCTAATATCTTTTGAATAAACTAATGTTGCTAATGAAGATTGTGTGAAGTTTTGTATGAAGGAAAAATTTCAGGTGTAGGAAGAGAATGATGCAATGAGATGAAGAATGGACAAAATATCAAGCTTGGGGATGCCACCATGGTGTCACCCCAATAAATATTCAAGAGGTACAAGCGTCAAAGCTTGGGGATGCCTAAGGCATCCCCTTCTTTATCAATAAAAAGCTTAGGTCTGTCTAGACACTTTGTTTTTATTGTTTCATGCACAGTTGTGTTGTACATGTCTTGTTCCAAACAATTGGGATTGCTTAGTGTGCCTTGAAGAAATTATGCGTTGTTTTAGCATGCAAAAGCATAGTATTGTGGTATTCTCCATTGATGCTTTGCTTGGGTTGACTTGGCACATGCTCACACCATGTTATGACTATGAACAAGTCACCATTAGCCTCTATGATCATTTAGACCTTGACTTGTAGTACCACTCTTTGCTTTGTTTAGTATGCTTTGTTGCTCTGCATGATTATGGCCATTATGCTCTCTTAGTTGGTTGCTCCCAGTCTTTTGCTAGCCTCCACTTGTATGAGTAAGTTCTACTCATGCTTCCAACTCCCAAGAAACCAAGTTATTCCAAAAGTGTCCACTATAAACTCCTATGCATGGTGTGTTACACCATTCCAAGTATATTCTTGTTTTCATCTATCTTCCAATTAAAAACTATTTTGTTATGTGAAAATTTTGTGATTAAAGCCCTCACAAACTTGATGGCACACTTCATATTCTTTTCCCCTAATAAACTTGAAGCATTGTGACAACTTTGTTGTATATGCTTGCACTTATAAGTTGGAATTAGCAGAACTGTGCTGTCACGGGGAACGTTTTCAACATTGCACTTGTACTTTGTACTCAGTTGATATCATGTTCTTTTGTATATGGATGTCACCGGTGTGAAATAAAGAGGGAACTTGTAAGTCCATGGAGTTTGTATCCTGTGTTAGAGAAACGCCTGGGCCGCTAGCCTAAGCCATGCCTAATCATGGTGGAAACTTGCAGCATCACCATAATGAGCTATCTATGAAGCATCCTCAATAAAAAGCTATGCATATGGTAAATAAAAATATTGCTCAGATGCTCATTGTCTGCTTGCCTTGTCATTTTGGTTATGGGAAAGCTCATGTACCATGTGCAAGGGGTACCCCGTTGGCGGTTCTCAATGATATGCAAATACTTACAATGACAAGAACTTACCTGGGCCGGAAGTTGAGTTTGCATGAGGTGTGGCCCTCGTATTCAAGGGACTTGAGATTGCCAAATTATACTTTGTCAAGCATATACTCCAGCTTTGCCACTTTAACCTTAACCACTTCAAGATGCTTATGATAGGGGCAATCAGGGCTGAAACCTAACAAGTACCATAATTTTTGGAAGCACTTTTTGAAACTTGTAATCCCTACTTCCTTTACAAAAAGGCCTTTCTTTCACCATTATTTGAGTCTCCACCTTCTACCTTTAGGCACCATTAAGAGAGCATAGTTGGCATTCTGTGTGCAGTGTTCCAAAGCTTATTAATTGATGCATATTGTGTTATTAGTTGTTCTTGTGCTATTTGTTTCTAGTCACCCTTGTGAACTTTGAAGGTGTCTTATGCATTTATATTGCTACTCTATGAGGGACAAGCTGATTGCCACTATGCTATGTTTTCTGTATGTGAAACAAACAAACGTTTTTCAATACATGTTATTCATGATCTTTGTTTGTAGCTTGTCATGTTGCATGCATAGTTACTATGTCCTATTGTTAGAACTCCATCTTTCAAGCACATGTTTAGAGTTCTTTGATCCCAACTTTCAATGCTTGCAAATGGTTGGATCTTTATTATGAGGGTGCATGTCACCTAAAAAATTATTCTTTTATCACTTACCTACTCGAGGACGAGCAGGAGTTAAGCTTGGGGATGTTGATACGTTGGAAACGTATCTATAATTTTTGATGCTCCATGCTTGTTTAGTATCTACTTTGCTTTACTTGTCTACACTATGAGGTGCTTTTTACATGTTTTCTGGTACTAACCTATTAACAAGTTGCAACAGTGCCAGATTCTTGTTTTCTGTTGTGTTTGGTTTCAGAAAATTTAGTAAAGAAATATTCTCGGAATTGGACGGGACCAACGTCAAAGTCAATTACTTTCCGTCGGGAACAAGAAGTCCAAAAGGGAGTCGGAGGGGCCAGCCACGGGGTCCAGACCCACCCTAGGCGCGGGTGGGCCCTGTCCCGCTCCTGGCTAGGGTTTGGGGCCCCTGCCACCGCCTCGTCCTCCCTCTTCGCCTATAAGAAGCCCCCAATGCAAAAACCCTAAGCACCCGATCAAATCTCCACGAAACCGTCTATAGCCGCTGCCACCATCATCCCTAGATCGGGGGGATCTGAAGTTCTTCCCGGCACCCTGCCGGAGGGGAGATCATCCCGGAGGCCTTCTCTCTGGTATGATGCGTGAGTAGTTCCACCTTGGACTATGGGTCCATGTAGTAGCTAGATGGTTCTATCTCCTCCTTTGTGCTTTCATGTATAAATCTTGTGAGCTCCGTTCATGATCAAGATCTAATCTATTTGTAATCATGCATGTTGTGTTTGCGGGGATCTGATGGATATTGAGATCATTATGTTGGTTTGATTAATGGTTTTGTCTTTATGATTCTATCATGTCTGTGTTGTTTGTGATCTTGCATGCTCTATGTTGTTAATAGCTATCTTAGCCAAGTAGTTGCTAGTGACTCCAAGAGGGGGTATTTATGCTCGATAGTGGGTTCATGCCTCTAATTTCCAAGGGAAGTGATAGAAATCTCTTCGGTTGTAGATGTGATGTTGCTACTAGGGAGAAAACAACAGTCTCTTGTTCATGGAACATGTGGACTGTTTACCTTACACACTTTGCTTAAAGCAGTTGTCTGTTGCTTGTAACTTAATACTTGAGGGGGTTCGGATGATAACCTGAAGGTGTACTTCTAGTCATAGATGCAGTTGGATGGTGGTCTATGTATCTTGTTGTATTGCCCAATCGAATCTCATAGGATCTTTCTGACTAGTAATTGCATTGTTATGCCTTGCTTAGTTCCTGTCCATTGCCCTGCTGTAATTTTTTTACCCTTCATGGCATGTTATTTATCTAAGGAGAGCACCTCTAGTGAACTATGGACCCCGGTCCAATCTTTACCATTGATACATCTTCCACTGTTACTTGTTTACTTGCTGCAAACCATTACCTTCCACACCATACGTTTAATTCTTTGTTACAGCAAACCGGTGAGCTTGACAACCTCACTGATTCGTTGGGGCAAAGTCTTGAGTTTGTGTTGTGCAGGTCTCCGCGTTGCTTGCAACACCCGTGTGACATTTCCATCCTCCTACTGGTTTGATAAGCTCGGTTTCTTACTAAGGGAAACTTGTTGTTTTGCTGCTTCATACCTTGCTCTTGGGGTTTCCAACGAAGCGTCCCATGACAAGTGGTGGGCTCCATCAGCGACAACGCGAGCTCGAGGCTAGCAAGAGCCTCGAGGCTCATGATGGGGGTGATGACGAGGTCCCCGAGCACACTTCGCGGCGCGTGGCCACACCTTCGAAGAAAAAGTCGCCGCAGAAGAAGTCGGCCAAGGCAGCGTCACCGCCTCAGTCCGCGAGTATCTCTGAAGCTACCAGCGCAGCCGACGAAGCTGGGGCCAGCATGTCGGCGCAGGCGACTGCGGAAACCGATGCGACCGTGGTGGAGGGCGAAGTGTCGTTGTCGTCGCTGCCACCGCCCTTCACCGCAGTCACCGGGCTCGGGGCCGCTCCATCCGCAGGTGCCTTGCCGCCAAGAGAAGCGCCTGTGGCAATTGCCACGGACCCTCCTGTTGCGGCCTCATCCTTGAAGAAGCCCTCGGTGTCTTGGGCCCAGAGCATATTCGAGACGGGCCTCAGTCAGAAGTTGGGGCCGAAGTTGGAGAAGCCGGCGAGCATTCGCACTGGCCTTCGTTTTATCCCAGTCGCCAAGTGAGTATCTTTTAGAGTATTCCTTTGGGCAACTAATTTATGTTTGTCCGGCGAACTAGTTGACGTCGCCGTGTTGCAGGACTGGTGTGAAGAAAATAGGCCACCCCTCGGTGGCTAAGGTCCCATTGGGTGTCACGGGGCCGCAAGTCGATCCCTCTAAGAAGAGGAAGAGCGACGAGGTCGAGGCGCCCGTTGAGGGCGCGAAGAAGGCGAAGGGCGACAAGGTCATCACAATTTAGGACGAACCAGTGGTCACCCCGAGTGAAGCTCCGACTGGAGCAGATGCGGCCACGAAGGCCGTAGTGGGCACGGAGTCGCAGCGGGTGGAACCCGCGGCGTCGGTTGGGGCAACAAGCCCATCTTCGAGTGCCGCGGGAGCGGCGGTGGCTACGTTCCCTCGCTTTGTGGCAAGGGCTTTTACGGCGAGTGCTTCAGCGCCACCGGGTCAGGTACCCGACATTATGGGCTCGGAGGTTGAGCAACGTCGTGGGCGCACGCCTCTTGTGCTCCCATCGGTGGACGCACTAGAGCTCCACAACATGCTAGGCGCAGCCATCCAGGTATGTCCAGTCCTCGAGGATCCGGTCGCTGAATTTCAGCGATCGGATCCTTACTGTTTTTGTTGTCCAGTCCCTGAGTGGCTAGTCGCTAGGCACTTAGGAATTTCTTCGCTGCCTAGTCCCCGAGTGGCTAGTCGCTGACTTTCAGCGGCTAGGCACTTAGGAATTTCTTCGATGATTTTATCATGGTTCTGCAGGGCCTGCGGCGCGAGTCGGCGGAGCTACTAGCTGCCAAGGAGCGTCTGGAAAAGGAGCTCCGCTCCATGCAAGGGACGAACGAGCAGCTTCTAGCGACTGTGGGTAAGAATTTGATGTGCTTGTTGTCAGGGGCGTCTTTTCCTTATGTTTTTCTCAGAGTTGTGTTGGCGCAGAGGGTCACGTGGCCGCGGTGGAAAAGTCTCGCGAGGGTATGGTTCCCACCAGCGAGCTGACGGCTGCCCAATCGTCGTTGACCGCCGCAGAGAAATGGGTGGCTGAACTGGAGCGAGAGCTCAAGGCCACGAAGGCGGAGGCGACCTCGGCGGATGAAAGAGCTAAGGCATCCATTGTTGCTGCTGCCAAGGAGCGGAAGGTATCGGATGCGCTCGTCGCCGGGCTGCAGAATGACCTCTCTGGTCTGCAGGATTTCATTACGGGACTCTGCCGTCCTTTGATTGGTGAGCTCCTTGTTCTTTGGAGTGACTGGCGAGTCCCCGAGCGTGCGGGTCACCATTGTTTTGTTGGAGCCTTTCTGATTGTGTACTTGTGCTTTGTAGGGAAGATTCTTGACGACGAAGCCGAAGCGCAGTCGTATGACGCGCGGCAGTGTGTCACTATGTTGGTGGACTCTGCCGCTATGTCAGCGACTTGCATCCACGCGTATCTTCAGGAGATTTCGCCAATGGAGGTTATCCCCAGCGAGCTCACCGAGGTCTGGCGATACCTAGAGAAGGCTCCAGCGGTTTTGGAGTTCATGTCGCGGTTTGCTTTTCGCTGAGGGGCGGCGACTGCGTTGAGCCTTGGGATAGCGCACTTCCTTGACGACTTCGACCTTGACGACGTCACCAGCGGCTATCCTTCATCCACGGGCATAGTCGAGATCGCCGTCGTTCTGAAGCTCACCGACCGGGCGGAGGTTTACTCCGGCCGGGTGTTGGCGATGGGTGATTTCCTGCTGTATCAGGAAACAATCGTCGCCCCGAACGACGAGGAGCCGGCGAAGCGCAACTTCAAGGTGGAGCAGCCGTTTCGATCAGCGATGGCGGGCACCTTGACGACGTATCCGTCTAACCCATGGGTATGCCTGCCCTTGTAAGCGAACAAATTTTGTTGCCATAAGGAATGCATGGATGCTCTTGTCAGTGCTTGGTTTGATTGTGAATTGTTGAATTGTTCGAGTCCCCGAGCATGTTCGCCCTTTTGTGGGGTTTACCTCGTTTTTATGTGTATGTTTGTTTTTATACTGTTAGTCAGTTGAGGTCGAGTCGCCGTGGCTTGGAAAGCCAGTTGCGTGGCGACCCCAAGGGTTGCTCTATACTTAGCCGTTTTCCCGGGCGCGAACGGGGTCGGGTGGTCGAGTCCCCAAGCGTGGTACTTGGCCGTTCTAGTCGCATGCCCAAGGTAGGTGAGGACAAGGCGCGTTGTATTAAGCACGTCGCTCCACCTGACCCGGAGGATCAGTCGCGTGGCGAGTCCAGGACGCTCTCTCGTACTTGGTGTTTTCCCTAGTCGCTCGGGTTTGGACTGATGTTAGTCCCCGAGCATGGTACTTAGTCGTTCGAGTAGCTGCGCCAAGGATGTGGAGGAGTGGGTCACTGTTGGAAGCGAATGCGGTCATCTTGGCTCAGAAAGCCAATCGAGCGGGGCGACTCTGATGGGGCTCCGGGTTGGCGTTTTTCGTGGACGATACAAGGCCCGAAATTTTTCGATGCCCTCGTATCGCACTACTTGGCCATGCCGGTCGCGTGACCAAGGGTTGACTTCCGCGAGTAGCGTAACACTGTTATTACGAGTGCGAGTGGCACAAGGTATGGAGAGTGGACACAATTTGTGTGAATTGATCTTCTTTATTTCATAGCTGGTAGGGGGTACATGTTTGGAGTTCTAAGAGTAGAACTTCCGTAGAAGATTTACAATCCACGGCCGCCTGACGTCGAGTTTTCTGTCGCCTCGGATGTCTATGAGGTAGTAGGCGTCGTTGCCCAGGACTCGCCCGATGGCGAATGGCCCCTCCCAAGGGGGAGAGAGCTTGTGCATGCCCTTCTTGTCCTGGATCAGTCGCAGGACCAGGTCGCCTTCCTGGAAGATGCGAGTTGGGACTCGCCGGCTGTGGTAGCGGCGAAGTCCTTGCTGGTAGATGGCGGTGCGGGGGCGCGCTAGGTCTCGTGCTTCGTCGAGCTGGTCGACCCCATCCTGGCGTGCGAGCTCGTTGTCGGCCTCCGCGTAGTTGACCACCCGAGGCGAGTCATGCTCGAGATTGGTCGGCATGACGGCCTCAGCGCCGTACACCATGAAGAAGGGGGTGAACGACCTATTGATGGAGGTGCGGATGCCCCAGATGACGGAGGGGAGCTCTTTGACCCAGCACCCTGGAGTTTGCTCGAGGGGAACTTGTAGTCGCGGCTTCAGGCCATGGAGGATGCTCTGGTTGGCGCGTTCTACCTGGACGTTGGACTCGGGGTGGGCGACTGAGGTGAGGTCGAGTCGTATGTTATGCTCCTTGCAGAATTCGGCCATGGCTCCTTTGGTGAAGTTGGTGCCATTGTCTGTGATGATGCTGTGCGGGAACCCGTAGCGATAGATGAGCTCGCTTAGGAACTTGGTGGCGGTCCTCCCGTCGCACTTGCAGACTGGCTTGGCCTCCACCCAATTTGTGAATTTGTCGACTGCGACTAGGAGGTGGGTGAAGCTGGAGGGGGCCTTCTTGAAGGGGCCCACCATGTCCATGCCCCACATGGCGAATGGCCAGGTGATGGGGATGGTCTTGAGCGACGAGCTTGGGACGGGAGTCTGGTTGGCGTACTTCTGGCATCCGACACAGCGTTGGACGATGTCGACCGCGTCGGCGTGTGCGGTGAGCCAGTAGAAGCCATGTCGCATGGCCTTGGCGACCAGGGATCGAGCGCCAGCGTGGTGGCCCCAGTCACTTGCGTGGATGTCTTGGAGGATTCTGCGACCCTCCGCGGGTTGTACGCAGCGTTGGAACACGCCGGTCACGCAGCGCTTGTGGAGCTCGCCGTTGATGATGACGAAGGACTTGCAGCGACGTACTATCATGCGGGCCTCCGTCTCGTCAGCGGGTAGGGTCCCTCCCTCCAGGTAGGCGACGTATGGCGTGGTCCAGTCGCTTGGCTACGCGATCATGGCGACCAGGGCTGGCTCTGGTTGTAGTGGTAACCCGATGTCGATCTCCCTCGGGGGAAACAGACGGCTTGGTGATGGTGTTGAGGAAGAACTAGCGGGTGGTGCGAGACGAGCTGACCCAATGCGAGAGAGGGCGTCGGCCTCTTCGTTCTTGCGCCGGTCGATCCATTCGACGGAGTAGCCGGCGAAGTGGCCCCCAGCTGGTCAACTGCTTGGCGGTATGTCGCCATGGTGGGGGAGACTGCATCGCAGGTGCCAGCGACTTGCCCGGCGACGAGGTCGGAGTCATCGTAGCAGCGCAGACAGTTGATGTTCATCTCCTTGGCTGCTCGCATGCCGTGGAGGAGGGCCTCGTACTTGGACATGTTATTGGTGCAGGGGGTGAAGTTGAAGTACAGGATGTAGCATAGCTTGTCGCCCTTTGGAGATGTGAGGATGATCACTGCCCCTGCACTGTCTGCGTTCTTGGACCCATCGAAGTGTAGCTACCAATAATGGAGGTATCGCAGCTTCTCCGGCTGTTGTGCCTCCTCCCAGTCAGCGATGAAATCCTGGGACTTGATTGCCTTGCGGGGATCGTACCTGATGTTGTGGACTCCGATTTCCATGGCCCACTTGGCGACTCGCCCCGTCGCCTCGCTGTTGCGGGTGATGTCTTGCAACGGCGCTGAGGAGACGACCGTGATTGGGTGCTCTTGGAAGTAGTGCGGCAGTCGCCGCTAGGCTCCGAAGACCGCATATACCAATTTCTGGTACTGCGGGTACCGCTGGCGCGACTTGGTGAGGACTTCGTTGATGTAGTAGATAGGTCGCTGCACCGGGCGTTCCTTGCCCTCTTTTGGTCGCTCGACGACCATGACGGCGCTGACGGCTCGCTCGGAGGCCGTGACATAGACAAGAATGGGCTCCTTGTCGACGGGGGCGGCGAGTAGCGGGGCCGCGAGTAGCACTTCCTTGAGTGCGTGGAGCGCGTCATCTGCCTCCTTGTCCCACTGGAACGTAGGATTTTTGCGCATTAGGCGGTAGAGAGGCATTGCCTTCTCGCCTAGCCGGGGGATGAAGCGACTGAGAGCCGCGACTCGCCCGGCCAACTTCTGGATGTCGCACAGGCACTCGGGTTTGCCGAGCCGAGCGATCGTGTTGATCTTGGTGGGGTTCGTCTCGATGCCTCGTTTGGAGACTACGGACCCCAGTAGCTGTCCAGTAGGTACACCGAAGGCGCACTTTCCTGGGTTTAGTTTGATCTTGTACCTTCGCATATTTGCGAAGGTTTCAGCCAGGTCGGCGAGTAGATCACCACCACGTCGTCGATTTAGACGTGGATGTTGCGGCCAATTTGGCTCGCAAGGCACTCCTGCATGCACCTCTGGTAGGTCGCTCCGGCGTTCTTGAGGCTGAAGGTCATGGCGGTGTAGCAGAATGCTCTGAATGGCGTGATGAACGTCATCTTCTCCTCGTCCTCGACTGCCATTTTGATCTGGTTGTAACCAGAGTAGGCGTCAAGGAAACACAGCGACTCTGAGCCTGCGGTCGAGTCGATGATTTGATCGATCCGCGGGAGGATGAACTGCTCCTTGGGGCAGGCGCTGTTGAGGTTTGAGTAATCAATACACATTCTCCAGGTCCCATTCTTCTTCTCGACCAGGACTAGGTTTGCTAGCCACTTGGAGTATTTGATTGGCCATATGAAGCCTGCAGCGAGTAGATGTTGCACCTCCTCGGCGATTGCTCGATGGCGCTCTTCATTGAAGGGCCGCAGCGACTGCTTGATGGTCGCGCTTTGGGGTCGGTGTTGAGTTTGTGCTCAGCGAGTTCCCTCGGGACACCAGACATGTCGGATGGCTTCCATGCGAAGATGTCATGATTCTCACGGAGGAACTCGATGAGCACGCCTTCCTATGCTGGGCTCATGCCCGTTCCGATCGTCACCGTCTGGCTGGAGTCGCCTGGGACCATCTCGACGGAGCACGTGTGTGTGGTTGCCTCGAAGGCGGTTGAGCCGACACCCTTCGAGTTGGGCTTCTTGAGTATTATGGGGTCGTCATTGTCGACCCCGCTCTTGTACTTGGCGAGCTCCTCCACGTGGTTGGCTTTTGCCGCTATGATGGTGTCGGCGAGCTTGGCGCCCTTGTCCTCGCACTCCGTGCCCATGTTGGGGTCACCGTGGACGGTGATGATGCCACACGGCCCTCAGAGCTTCATTGCGTTGTACGCGTAGTGGGGCGCTGCCATGAATTTAGCGAACGCTTGCCGCCCAGGACGCAATGGTAGGGGTTGTTGAAGGGCACCAGCTTGAAGACGATACGCTCGGTGCGGAAGTTTGCTGGTGTGCCGAAGGTGACTGGCAGCGTCACCTTGTCGATCGGGTACGCCTTCCGATCGGGGAAGATGTCGTGGAAGGTGGTGTAGGTCGTCTCGATCATCGACTGTGGGCGCCGCAGTCGCCTGAACGTATCCAGGTAGAGAATGTTGATGGAGCTTTCGCCGTCCATCAGCGTCTTGGGGAGCCAGTAGTCGCCCACCTTGGGCTTGACCACCAAGGAAACTCGCCCCAGATATTCAATCCGTGGCGAGTGGTCCTCGCGGCTCCAGGTGATCCGCTGCTCGTACCAGTTGAGGAAGCGTGGGACGTCGACCTGGGACACCGCATTGACAGCGACAGCGTGGGCGATGACCTTCTTCTCGCGCTTGGTGCTGAACCCGGTGAAGGTGTGGAGCGATCCCACGTCATTTCCGAATGCCCGGCCGTTTGGTGGGTGGTTGTTGGGGTCCTCCCGTGCGCGTCGTGCCTTCTCGATCTCCCTCGGGGAGTGGCAGTCGGCGGTCGTGTGCATGGAGGGGTTCCCCTCCCTGCTATGGAACACACAGGGCTGGTTGAGGAGAGTTGCGGGGTCGAACCTTGGCTTCGCCTTATAGTTGCCGCTGTCACGACGCTGGCCTTCGTCACGGCGGAAGCTCTTGGGCTCGCGTGGCGCGTAGCCGGCGTTGGCGACGAAGTCGACTCGCTCGTCACCGCGGCGTTTTCCAGTAAGGCGAGTGTTGTTGTAGCGTAGCTCGAGTCGTCTCTCGTTGACGTGGCTGCTCGGGCGGCCATTTCCTCCCGACTCATTGTCGGTTTCTTGGTTCGGGTCCTCCTCCGCGTACCTCTTGGCGATATCGAGGAGGTCCGGTATGTTATCGAGTGTTTTGTACACCCGCTTGAGCTTGGCGACCAAGGGCTCATAGCGGCACGAGGTCTTGAAGCAGTTTATCGCTGTATCTGGGTGGATGCCGGCCGTGTTGAACCATAGGTCCTGCCACCGCTGGACACATCTTCGGGTCGACTCACGGGGTCCCTGGACGCATCGCTCCAGGTCCTCGATGGTGGTGGTGCGGGTGTAGTAACCCTCAAAGTGCCTGACGAAGGCGTCACGCATATCCTCCCAGGAGTCGATGCTATCCGCGGGGAGGGTGTTGATCATTTGCTGGCTTGCTCCCTCCATCATTAGGGGAAGGTAGCGAGCGGCGAGTAGGTTGGTGTGGTCGGCGATTCCCATCTCCATGAGGTACATGTCCAGCCACACGGACGGGTCGTACTTCTCGATCTCCTTTGGCGCTTTGAAGTTCCTCGGGTATCTTTCGCCTCGGATCATTGGTCTGAATCACTAGGGGCCGACTCGGCTGAGTGATCCCCTCGGTTAGCCGTCACGGCGGTTGCTGAGGGTGTGCCTCAAGTCATCTGGCTGACGTGCACGCCAGCTCTGGTTGTTGATAATGTGGGTCCACGAGTCGACTAGCTGCCCGTTGGCAGCGACCATGTTGTTCGTCAGTCGCGGGTCGTTGGTGGAGAGTGACGCGTTCGCGGGTCGTGGCTGGAGCTGCAGGGGCTTGGGAGATGGGCAATTGATAGTATTTTCCATGTTTGGGCGGCCGCTCGAGGCCGCCCTGCTTCCTGATGAGCGGGAGTACATGCGCCCCCGTGAATCGGCGCCTGGGGTTTGTTGCTCGTCGGCCTTGGCGAGTAGGGACTTGGCGTACTGGATCTGCAACGCGCCTTCACCCGTCGCGTTGATGCTGTCGACCGCAGCTCGACTCGCGATGACGTTGTCCATTGGGGTTGAGAACAACGGGAGGCCGTTCGCATCCTGCTCTTGCGGGGAGATCATGATCCTTGGTTGATCCGGGGGTGGTGTGCGACCGGGCGGTGGGGGGAGCACCGTTCACCGTCGCGCCTGGTGGCGGCCGGGCGCTTCCTCCTGGTGGCGCGTTCTCGCAGGCCATGCGGGCCGGGTAGTTTTTGTCGTTGAACTTCAGGGCGCGGCCCTGAACGGTGGGGTTCAGGCGCGACCTGATGCGGCGCTGGTAGTAGAGCGAGAGCTCCTGCACCGTTACTTGCTCGAGGCGAAATTTCTCGCGCTCGGCCTGTTCCTTGCAGACCGCCTCCTCCAGCCGCTGGCGAAGTTCCTCGACCTTCGTTTCCGTCGTGGTCGGCAGGATCGGTGTGGAGAAAGGGTCTTACGGAGCGCTCGTGCCGCCATGTAGGTCGCGACAAAGCGACCCGATCTGACGTGGAAGTCGTCGGAGTTCTTCGACCCGGAGACGGAGTCGAAGATCCCAAGGATGGAAGGATCCTCGAAGTCCCCCATGTAGGAGACCTGGGTGATGGAGCCCGCGGGTGACGCGGCGACGATGGATCCGGCGACTGACGCCGGGGTCGTCGAGTCGGCGTCGTCGTTGAGGGTCGCGTCATCCGCAGCCACGCTGGTCTCGGCCACATTGCCGTTGGCCGAGTCGTAATCGGAGGCGAGGCGGTGGATGGTGCGGACCAAACTCTCACAGAGCCGATCGCGCGGTGGCGACTCGCGGATGCGAGCTGAGTCCTCCGAGACGATGACGTCGGTGAAGCCGACGAAGAGGATGATCGTGCCGACCGGCATGATCACGCTGTGCGTGACGGGGCGTGCCACTGGGACGTAGCTGCTCGGCAAGATCTGGAGGATCTCGCCGATCGCGATCATGCGGCCGGTGGCGATCGTCTCGTTGATTGGCAGATTGGATCTCGCCGCAGAACACCGGCCAGGCCCCACGGTGGGTGCCACTATCGTGGGTGGTCACGGCAGATGCTGCAATCGGCAGCGAGTAGTAGAACGAGGGGCAAGGGAAGCCATCCATCTGCGGTGCGAGATGAGGACGGAGACAGGGTTTTACCCAGGTTCGGCCCCCGGAGGGTAAAGACCTACTCCTGCTAGATTGTATTGATGAGAGAGTACAAGGGCGAGCTCGACGACTAGGCGGCGAGTCGCAGGGGGTGTATGATGGAACGTGTCCTCTATGCGTACCCTAGGGAGGTTTATATAGACTCACCTCGCTAGGGTTTACAGATCTACAACCAAATTAGTTAAGGATTCAGAGGGTGTTTGACCTAATCCGAATAGGCCTAGCTACGCTTCTGGGCCTTCAGCTTCCATTCGCCTGGCCCCTTGTTGGGTCTCGATCTAGTCGCTGTCATGCAGGCTCACTCGCTGGCAGCTTGGGCCAGTAGGAAATGACCCGCTGAGTATACCCCACTCGGCATATCCCCATCACCGCGCGCTCCGACGCCACCTACCGGCCGTCTCCATCTTCGCACACCCAAGCTGGAGCCGCAGGACTGGCCGGTGCCGGTCGACGAGGAGGCGTTCGTTGTCAAGATGGCAATGGAGGCGTCCCTTCGGGAGGCGACACAGCAGCCGCCGTTGGAGCCGTCCTCGCCGGACATCCTGGAATGGTCCAGGATGGACTGGGAGAAGACGGAGCGACGGCGCGCCCACCGCCTGCAGCAGGAGGCCGAACGCCAGGCCTGGTCTTGCCGTGTTCTCGCCTACCAGGGCGCTCCGCTCGTCGTCCTCTATGATGACGACGAAGCCGGCCCCTCCTACCAGCCGTAGAGGTGCGGCGACGCCGGCCAGGGGAGCTCCCTCCCGCCACAGCCGCCGAGCGACGACGATGACGGCGGCAAGGACGATGGCACGGCCGATCCCGGCTACACGAACGATCAATAAAGTGTCCGGGCCGACCAATAAAGTGTCAAATCAAGGGGAGTAGTGCACGAGACCAACCAATAAAGTGTCCTTTCGCCTTACGTACTACAATAAAGGAACCAACAATCACTCAAACGATCCAAATATTACAAGAACATTAGTACTACTATAGTGTCCGGGCTATGTAAAAAAGTGTTTAGGTGGTTCAGTTCAGGACATCTCAATATTACAGAATCATGATGATAATAAGTATATAAGATTTATAGCTGACAGATCGGTCTCTGTTGAAACTTCAAGAACATCATTACAAATTGATGCAAGCATAAGTAGTTAAAGCATTGTCTTTTTTATCCAAACAGGACAGATTGATCTCGGCTGAGATTTCAAGTACAACACGTACCTTGTTGAGTTTAGAATCACAAAATACAGTACTGTTATAAAGATGCATGTCACAAAAGTAGCAGGTTAACCATGAACAAGACGATAAGATGCAAGCATGTAAGTGTCATATATATAGATGCAAACTATAAAAGGAACCTGCAGAGCATTCATTAAACAACTAAATAATCACAACCAAGTGGTGATTTCATGAGATGGAACTTCAAACTGCAGCATCTATAGTGCTACAAAAAAAACTCAAATGTTATATTGTCGTAGAAAAGAGCAGTATCCACCCATTCGTTTTCCCAACAGCCATGTTTTTCAGGAACCCACGCTAGATGATCCGGTAATAGCCTTAGAGAAGGTTTGATTTTCAAAATCCCTGTAACATCCATTGGCAAGAAATATTGGTTCACAAGATAAAATTCCATTCACCAAATTGATTTATCAATTCGGAAACAAAACGTAGTCTGCACCTATTTTTGACAGAGATAGATCTATAAGTGTTTGGTCTAAGTATCCAAGGATCTTTCCAAATTTGGATACTTCGACCATTACCAACACCACACACTAGTCCTTTCTTCAACAATTCAAGACCATATGAAATTGAAGACCAAGTTTAAGAAGCATTGCCAGAAAAAGACAGTGTCCACGAGACTGTCATTAGGATAATACTTTGCCTTCAGTATCCGTGCACATAAACTGTCAGGTTTAACAAGTAATCTCCAAGCTTCCCTAGCCAAGTTTCCTGACTAAACATTCTTAAATCCTGAAAACCAAGTACACATTTTTTTCTTGGTCATTGTATTTTTTTCACATGCCCTCCAGTGCGTTTTCCTTTTACTATCCTTGACGCCCTAACAAGCTTTGTCAGGTCGTCAGACACTCAGAAGGGTAATTTAAAGACACCCATAATATAAGTTGGAAGAGAATGTGCCACTTCCTTGATCAAAACTTCTCTACCTAGGCTAGGTTACCATCTCCCCACATCAGTAATATTTTTGTTAACTATGCTTGTTGATTTTACAATTTGCCTCTAGACATACGCCCATGTGGGGATAGGAAAACCCAGTTATTGATCCTTAAAGATTAAGGAGCTCACATTCAGTGCACTTCTTCCTGGATGGCAGTTGTGCATGAATCACTTAAGAGCAAGGAACACTTAGAAAGGTTTATAAGTTGACCAGTTGCCTCCACATAACTGTCCAAAACTTGTTGAACACATAAGGCCTGATCTCGATCATCCTTGAGAAATAAAAGAGTATCATCGGTGAATAAAAGATGAGACTGTCAAGCTTCATGCACTAGCCAACGCAACCAAAAGTCCGAACTGATGGAAAGGGCTAGTGCAATCCACTTATACACTTCAACACCCCCTCTCACGTATGACGGGGAGAAGTCAACACGTGCAACCGGAAGAAAGCGAAGGCGCGCGAAACTCACGTATGACTCAAGAGGCCTATACGTGGATACAGAGGGGTCAACAGCAATTTTAGGATAAATTGCGAAAGTCAGGACTCGAACTCAAGACCTTAGGCTCTGATACCATGACAAGCTTCATGCACTAGCCAACGCAACCAAAAGTCCGAACTGATGGAAAGGGCTAGTGCAATCCACTTATACACTTCAACTGAGACACCCCCGGTTCGTGCCGACATATATACTTTGATTGGAGATAGATTGTTTGCATAAATTTCTTATGCAGAAGGGTGGATAAACCGTTAGTCGCAAAGACAAAAAAAATCGAGAGAGTGGATCACCTTGTCAGAGCCCAAGTGATGGTGCAAATGAATCCAAGAGGTTCGCTGAATTTTACAAAATATCTCATCAATGTAACTCATGTCATTATCCAATCCATAAATCTGTGAGAGAAACCTAGCTTTTGCATCACTTGTATCAAGATAACCAATCAACTCTATCATATGCCTTTGAGACATCAAGTTTATAAGCATAGAAACGTTTTGTAGGACCTTCATCTTTCTTGATATGGTGAATTCATTCAAACGCTGGCGGTGCATTATCAGTGCGCATAACTCCAGGAACAAAAGCACTCTAGGAGGGAAATATAATATCATCTAGTAGAGGCCTCATCCTATTCACACAACACTTTGAAACTACTTTGTAAATCACTTTAAAAATACTTATTGTCCTAAACTCCAATTGCTTGCTAGGATTATTAACTTCTAGAATTAAGACAATAATGTAGCATTAGAACCATCCCACATTATACATGTTCTAAAAAATTCTCGAACAACACCAATAATCTTCTCTTTGAGCATCGTCAATTACGCTGGAAATCTAGCCAGGAACCCATCTGGCTCAGGCACCTTGAGAGGGCCAATCTGAAATAATGCATCCAAATTTTATTTCTCAGATAGTTTAGTATGTTGCTCAAACTGATCAACAATCGGATTAGGATTAAGATTACTATCTGTAGTGGATAGATTTTGAAATTACTCGGTCGCCATATGCTGCATTGTTTCATCATCATGAAGCTCCAAAATCATCCACTAGTCGTAGGTTTTTATTTTTCCTAGATCTCCATACTGCCTTACTGTGAAAATGTTTTATATTGCGATCTCTCTAACAACATCATATACTCACGGTAAGGAATCTCATTCATCTTGTCAGTGACCCTTGTACTTTCTTGTCTATCGGCATTCATATCCATAAGCTCCTCCAATTGAGTATGTGATTTTTGGATGTCATCTTTAACACTAACAAACTTTGTTCTACTCCAAAGTCCAAACCTGAAGCTTTTCCATTGTTTTTCATAGAGCAGTATCCACATAACCCAGGTCATGAATGTCTCCAACCGAATCCCAGACGTTTTTTATTACTCTAGGCAACATATGATCATGCTCTCACATGATTTCAAATTGTGTACTCCTTTTCCTTACACTATGTGGTACCTCCAAATCACCTTTTATCAGCAAAGCAACATGACCCGAACATGGGGTAACCAAATGATTGACCGAGTAAAAACGAAAGGCATTACACCAAGCATTAGTTGCAACAGATCAATCAAGTCTGACTTTAACATTTGCTTGCCCAGATCTCTTGTTATCATATGTGTGAGGAACTCCAACAAAGTCCAACTCAATGAGTCTGCAAAGGTCCAAAGTATCCCTAAAAGAAGTCATTTGAGGTTCGGCTCTAGGGGTAGAGAAAAAATGTTCAAAGCTCCACATACACTCATAAAAATTCCGCCATATTTTTCCACATTGTCGTTGACTTTTTCATTAACCTAGAAAGTTTCAAATCCTTTTGATATATATTTTGGGAGATACGAAAAAGAAAAAGTCAAAAAAGTGTCGGTGTGCAATGGGAACCTTCTCAATCACAACTTCCCCAATTGAGACGAAACTTGGTTTTACAACTTACCGACTTGGTTTCTCCTCCCAGTTTAGTTAAGTTACTTGGTACCCAACATTTGAGCTTTGGTGAGTCACTAAATGAAGGTGCGCCGCGGTATAAGTTGTAAAATCACTAACATTTTGGATGTACAGTAAACACGAAAACCTCCCATGCAACTTAGGTGGCTAAAAGTTTGATCTGTGACCTACGCTCTATGCACAATTGAACAATTCATGTGGGAAGTGGAAAAATGTAGGAGTATATAACTTAGTATTTGTCCTGCAACTTCAGAAAATAAGAAACACCAACCCTCTTTTACAAACATCTTCATAATATTGTGTCTAGGAGTGGAGATTTAGTGCACATGGGCACCAATGATGTCGCTTAAAAAATTAAAAAAAATCATATTTACGTGTTTCATAAAATTTTGAAAATAAATTGGGATGTAGCCAATGATGCCAGTGGTAGCCGTAGGAGAAGGTCATAGGAGAACAGACTCGACGGTTGGTTAGCCGTAGGAGGGTTGGAAGCGGTAAAATATGTCCATGAAAGTTGTCGGGATAAGAAGTTTATCGTAGTGCTTTCTGAAAACTTTGCGAGTATGGCGGTATATTAGCCTTAATTATGAATTTCAACCTACAAGATTCTAGTCGTCAACGAGAAGATTTGAACAAACTTTACTGGACCACTTTGGACAGAATTGGTAGAAAGGTATGAGATGGATACCGGAATGAGGTTGATGATCTACCTCGACGATACTCAAGGAGTCATCTATTTCTCATACGAGATCCTCAACAACTCAGAATCTTCTGAATTTGAAGACCATTCCCTTAGTTAGAACTAGATAGAAAGATTTCTGCTATTGTATTTTGCAGTTGTACTCTGAATAATGTTCAGTATTGTTCTATCCTGTTATTTGATATTGATGCTATACTCAACATTTTCAGTAATTTTTTAAATTTTTGAATTAAAGTTAATGGCGTTCAGGAAAACTCGAACGCCACTATTAATGGGTTTACCGGTGGCGTCCAGCTCACATGCCACCAGTGAAGAATATAGTGGTGGCGTTCGCGGCACGCGCCACCAGTGAATATTATACTAGTGGCATTCCAGCCACACGCCACTAGTATTAGTTATCAGTGGCATTAGGTTAGTGGTGTCTGGGTTGAATGTCACTATCTCTTTTCACGAACGTCAGCAATAAGCTTTTTCCTACTACTAGTTGATACATTATCAAGGTCACAAAAATAATACATGAGTGAGATGTCATCACCATTAGGGTCCAAGGGTTTAGATGGAATTCCTAAATGAGATGTAGTCTCTATTGAGATAGCGAGGTTAGGGGTTAGTGTTAGGGATTTGACCATATGTTCTCGGTTTTCTAAAATAGTAGGAAGACAGCAAGCTGTCGATACATTATCTAGGTCATAGAATGAATGCATGACTCAGATGGCGTCACCATTATGGTCGACAGGTTTATATGGAATGCATGGGTGAGATGTCGTCGCCATTTTTGCGATTGGGTTATGGGTTAGGTTGGGGCGGGGGTTGACCATGTCGTTCTCGGAAAACTTGGAATGCACATGCTAAGGTACGTGAACCTCGTTAATAGTTTTGAACTTTATCATTGTAAATATGATCAAATTTGTGCAAATTCCATATTTCATATAAGAAAGTCCAATCCAAAATAGAGACGAAACTTGTAAGCGTAAATTGGTGTGTCCACCTAGCTAGTTTCAACTGGTTAGATCAATTTGCAATTGGTGAGTCAGTATCCAACTGTCGAGCTTGATGAGCCACTAAACGAAGGTGCACATCCCGTAACATGTAAGTCTGACGTTTTGGACTTTACATGTTAAACAAGGAAACAGGATAGGCAACTTAGGTTGCTAAAAGTTTGATCTGTAACCTTTGATAGCTATGAACAATTGAAGGAAAGTCGAAATTGAATACTTGGTACTGTATGTAATTTTGTGCCTTCTCGTGAAACTTATATTTTTTCATGTACCTTTTGAAAATAACAAACGCAAAGCGTTTTTACAAAATCTTTGTAACATTGTATCTAGGGCCTATTTCGAAATCATTCTTACTTATGTAGCCAACAAAAAAAATTGTGCCCAAGCTGTTACCATTACAACATTGATTTAAATAATCTATCGGTGATTTTTTGTTGTGACAGAGAATATAAATAAAGGCTTGTATTTTCATTAGTTTGGTGTAACAGATACAGAACATTACAAGCCACTAATTAAGTTGACGAAATCTAATAGCAGCCGATGCACCGCGCAGCATAAGAAACGAAATTGAAAAACAGAATACAACATATGCTTCATGCAGGTAAATAACAGAGATCGATGTGACACCTACATATGCATGATGCTTAAAATAACTGAAAACGACACACTGAACGAAGCTGGCGTCCATGCATGGCTGCATCGGAAGAATGCATCTTGTCCTCACTGGGGGAAGCCGTGCGGCCCAAACCCCTGAGGCATCATCGCCATTCCGGCGGCGGTGAACCCTGGCGGCGGGGCCATCGCCATCATAACCTCCTCCTGCTGCTGCTGCTGCATGGTCTCCATCCCACCGCTGGTGCCACCGAACTCAAACCCGCCACCACCGCCATGCACGGTGACGCCGCTGAGCAGCTGGTTGGTGCGCGCCGCCACGGCCGCGTCCACCTTCTCCAGTGTGGCCTTGAAGGCGACAAGGTCCTCCTCCCCCATCTGGCACACGAGTGCGTCCAGCCACACCGCCGCCTGGATCCCCTCTGCGTGCGCCTTCGCCCAGGCCTCCTCGGCGGCGTCCTTCCGCGCCTTCTCCGCTTCCAGCCGCGCGCTCAGCTCGCGGCGCTCCTGGTTCAGCTCCTCCAGCGCCTGGTCCCGGCCCCCAGCCTCGGCGCCGCCTCCGCCGCCCACCTCCGCCGCGGCCTGCGCCTCCGGGGAGTTGGAGGCGAGGAAGCGTTGGAGAACGGACTCGACGGAGGGGTGGCCATAGGTGAAGCCCTTGCCGCCCGGGGAGAAGGCGACGACGGCCACCTTGACACCACACTTGATTGCCAGCTCGGTGGCCTTGCTGAACAGCCCAGTGCGGCGCTTGGAGAAGTACACCTGCCGGTCCTTATCGCTCTCGAGGGGCTTGATCTCTATCTTCTTCTTCCCCGTGCTCGTCGGCCGCCGCGCCGCCATTGCTCTCAGAGTGTTTGTGTGGATATAGCCTAGGTAGGTATAGGTACGAGGTAGGTAGGTGTACAGCTCTGGGGGGATGATCCTGGTTTATATAGGCGATCTAGGAGAAGGATCGGGACGAAATTGCCAAAAATTCCCAGCTCATGCCGAGCAGTACTGCCGGCTGTCACGCGGTTTGGTTAATGGAGTAGAGAGCTGGCTCATCGCTGCCCTTGAGCGTGAGCGTGAAGTCGAGCAGCGGCTGGTCGCAACGTGACAGTGTCCGACACGAGTTACATAACGAGTTGTTTTTTCGTTTGACACGGAAGACGTGACAGGCACGATCGTTTGTACGGGCTACTATAACTAGGGCTATAGTACGTCGTGTTACCATGTGATCAAAACAAAGATCACTTGATCCAAAATTCATGAAGATCGCCAGAGAGCGCAATAGGCTACATAACTATTTGTTGAGTTATAGTACATGGTTTTGTACAGGTTACATATACGTGTATATATTAATCACGAAAAGGTATCAAGCGATTTGAGCCGCCCTTGTGTTTAACTTCATACGAGTTTGTACGAGTTTAGGGGAGAGAGGTAGTACTGGATCAAAGCCCAAGATATAAAACAGGTGAATCTAATGCCCAGTCGACCAAGAATTAAGCCTATCGTCATCTTTGTTTCAGCTTGTTTCTACAGGAAATCCTATACACCGACCGGTTCATGGGGCATCACACACCCCCCGGTCGGTGTTTTTGGCTCCGCCTATATAGGCGGGGTGGGTTTTGTGTTTGGTTCTATTCGGTTTTTTCCCAACTGATTTTCTCTTTTTGTTTTTCTTTATATTTTTCTTTTTTGATTTTGTTCTTTTTCCTGTTTTTATTCTAATTCAATTCTTTTTCAAATTATTCAAAAATAAAAAAATGTTCAT
Organism: Avena sativa; assembly: GCA_916181665.1. NCBI lineage: Eukaryota > Viridiplantae > Streptophyta > Magnoliopsida > Poales > Poaceae > Avena > Avena sativa. The sequence goes on from OV702279.1 coordinate 341,901,867, forward strand.
ATATTCAAAAACATTCAAATTTGAAAAAATGCTTAAATTCAAAATATGTTCAAATTAAAGAAATAGTTCAAAATCAAGAAAATGTTCAGTTTTGAAAAATGTTCAAATTCAAGTTTAAATTAAAAAATATTTTTATTTTGAATATTGAAAATACACAAAAAGTTCAGAAAAGATACAATAGAAAAACAAAAAAAGAGAACAAAAATAATAAGGCATTGGGTCGGACCAACACACCCCTATTAAGGAGAAAATAATCCTATGAGACCCGATCTATTATCATGCAGGATAGAGCCACCTCAATGCATAACTATTGCTCAATTCAATTTTAATCAGACAAAAAATCTAGAAAACTAAAAAAATGAACAGGTGTCAGGCAAAGGAGGGGGTCTATCAATAGACCCAGTCTTATAAGATATATTTCCCTATTAAGGGTGTGGGACACCTCCTCGAATCAGGGGTGTGGGACACCTGATATTCGCTAACCTGGACGGCCTATAGGACCTTCATGTTTTTCTAGCTCTCAGGTTTGTGATGTTGGGCTTTATCGGTTGACTTGTTGGTCTTTTCTGTTATGTTGTTGGGCAGGACCTTTTTTGTTGGTCCAACAAGACAATAACCTGAAAAAGATAAGAAAACAGCAGATCGGTTCCAAGGTAAACAAAACAAAAACACCTATGAAAATAAACAAACAAATAATAAATTATACCACAATCACTCTCCTAGATGACGTATCCCCACGAAAAATCCCAACCACTCGCACGCAACTAATGAAAGGAAAAATAAAATAATCGGTCAGTTACAAGTCCTGGTGTAAGTCATGAAAACAAAAAGAATCAGTTGCAACTCGTGTTGCTACTCATGAATAAAACTATCAGTTTCATCCACTGGTTCAAGAGAAAATCAGCACACTTCGTCGTGGAGCACCGGGTTCAAGAGAAGACAGACGCCAACTTACATCTCATCTCGGCAGTACTGTGGAAATTGTACTTTTGATGGATCAGTCTTCAGTAGTGGCCATGGCATCAGAATTGTTTACAGATCTCCTCATGATGTTATGCACGAATCCTCTTGCTAGCTAGATTATCACTGTACTAATAATCAAGTTGAATATAAGGCATTGTTATTCAAGTTAGAGATTTTAGTCGCGGCATAAGCAACCAACATCGAGGCCTATGGTGATTCATTTCTAGTGGTACAAATATCCATAATTTTCTAGTGCAATGATGGATGGCTCAACATTTACCTTGATAAGTGTCTAGATATTATTTCTGCTTGTTGAGTTACTTCACTATTTCTCATATATCTAGACATGTCAACTGACTTGCTAAAAAGATGGCATAGCAAGCCTCGGGCTATCATCTTAGTTGGGGCATGTTCTTTAATGTAGGACAACTGATGTTTGTTCACGATTTATATGCAGCCAAGTTAGCTGAAGGATATTTACCATTTATATCGCCCACTAACCAAAGGATCAACTGGAGACAACCTCTTGTTTCTTATTTACATGATCCAATTCGAGGAGCTGACAGAGCACTTGGACTATATATTATCAAAGGGAAATAGTGGGCTGCCCATGGTGGCTACAGCTCATACGTTTTGTACCATTGGATTAGATATATAGAGTAGACGGAGTTAGCCATCCGTTTACAAATTAGGTAGCACAGTTTCTTCCGAGCGCATGAGCATGCGAGCTTGATTGTCAAAAAATCCAGCAAAACACACATATGTTATACGGTGCATGGCCATAAACCCAGCAAAACACATCCATGTTTTATGGTGCATGGCTCAACCGTGAACGACATGCATTCTCTATCCATAGCCATGCAAAACACATATGTGTTTTATGGTATCAACCCGTTGTCCATGAACAAACGGCTGCAAACCATAGTTTTATTGTTTGTACACGGTTATGGATAGGTGTGGAGAGTGGTATTTGACGTAGTTGAATAAACTTTCTCCATGAACTAGAGTCTTGATTTTTGATGCTATAGTCTAAACAAGAACTCAGTGGATGAATTAGCGCGCGAAATGGATGGTAGGAGGGGTGTGCCCGCGCGACAAGGTTTTAATAGCAGCAGCTATGCACTTGAATGCATGCACTGTACCCGTATGGCAACATCATTTTCACATTCTTCTAATTTTCACAATAGGGACAAGATCATTTAATGCACCGTAGCCGTATGCAAACATCATTTTTGCATGTTGTTGATGTGCACTCGTGGTTCACGGTCATTGCATGCACACCGTCCTGAAGAAGCTAATAGCGCATGGTGTACGGATAGATTGTCTGGCTACTCAATACTCAACACCGCTAATCAACCGTTGCGAGCCTCCGTGACAAAGGGAGCACATATACCACGATCCAACGGTGACCACCGCATGCACTACAGCCCTCATAGGCATGAAATCCGCTTTGTATTATCAAATATATCATTAGTCACTGGTGATATTTACGGCCGAATGGATGATGGCCTTTTCTTAAAGTGCTTAGATGAAGATCAAGCTAAAGTCGCCATAGGAAAGGTACACGACGGTTTATGTGAAACACATTTGTCCTTCCACAAAATGAAGTGGACTCTATGGAGATTTAGGTTTTACTGGCCGGCTATGATCAATGATTTCTTTAGATATTACAAGGGGTGCGAGGGTTGCCAAAAGTTTGTGGCCTTTAAGAGACTAGGCGCTGTCGACATGATTCATCCAACTTCGTTTAAAGATAATTGGTTCATGCTAGTTGAAACTGATTACTTTAACAAGTGGTCTGGAGCACTACCTCTCAAGAATATGACCCACAAGGAAGTAATTCAGTTTATTACTAAGCACATTATTTATAGATTCACACTCTTACTAGACATCAAGGTACATTCTTCATGGTGAATGAGATTAAAATTTTGCCAGGTCATTAGGAACGAAGATGCTCAATTCTTATTCTTATTATGCTCAAGCCAACAGACAAGCTAAGTCGACTAATAAAATCTTAATCGAGAAGAAGATACAAGATCATCTCAAGAGATGACATGAAGTACTGTCTTAGCCTCTTAGGCGTTCTGGGATCATAGGATTTCGAGGTACGTGGGTACTAAAGTTATTCCTTTTTGAGTTTGTCTATGAACAAGAAGCTATTTTACCTGTTGAAATCTGGTTGCCTTGAGATCTACAAAACAAAATAGTTTTTTTGGCTAAATATTTACTACAAGGTGAGGATGGTCAATATTGGTGATATTATAGCCGAGAAGCATGTGGTGGACTTAAAGGACACCAAGAATCAGAAGTTGTGGGTAGCAAGGGTTTACAAAAAAAGTCCGACTTAGTCTGAAAAATTATAATGCCAACGGACTCTTGGAATCGCAAGTTCTGCAAACGGTCACCAAGATAGCAAGGACCATTGCGAGCCATCAGAGTGGTACCGAGTAACTCTTATTTGGAGGAAACCCTGGAGGCAGATTTCTTTTTTCGTGCTATCAATGAAAGATAATTGAAAAATTCCACCTAAGTGTGTGGCAATTTACGTAAAATACATGTTTGAGAACTGGTATATCTATATTGTCCTTAGCAGAAAAATGTTACTAATGGATCAAAAAGCATAGCCCTTAGTTCGCTTTACATGGATTATATCCTGGCACACAAGCTCTACCAAGAAAAGGGGGGACATATTTTGACACTCATTTTTGGACAAAATGTGACTGGAATATAGAAGCCATAAGTGTCTGGTTGTTAGTCGGAATTTCAATGAGAGTTGGATAGAAGGCTCATTTCCGAAGGACAAATCAATACTGCACGAAACAATTTAGGGATCATTTCAGGACAAAGTCCAAAACTTATGCGCAAGAAGGAAGGAACAAGCCAGAATATTCCAAAAGCAGTGTCAAGATAGAATGTCATGTATCAACTGAAAAAACAAATTGAACTTTATCAACTGACTTATGCCTAGAAGACTAGGAATCGGGTGGAAGCAACACGAAGACGAGGCAGGAACTACTCCAACACAGAAGGAAATGCGACTATGCAAGAATTGACTCGGGCACTTAGAGTCTAGATCTGGTACAAACGGTAGTTTTTACCTAGTTTAGAGCTAGTTTCATATTAAAATTCTTATTGTAAACCTATAATACCTCTCCTAGACTTTCACATGAAGACCACCCGCCCCATATACACGTGAGGGGTGACGGCCGATTGAGATTGAACACAATCGACAAACATCAATACAATCTAATTTTTAGCTCTTCAAACCTTTGCCCTGCTTCCGTTTTTTCAGAGATTTTACACATATTTCTCCCATAGAATCGAGAACTGTGTTAAGCATGGTTATGTCGACTTATCTCAACCAATAGTTGGTGTACCTCGATAGAGGTCCCTCCTGAGGAACTAGGGCTTATGGTAAAAAAAATGTGACGGTTTATTGTCTTGCATATCACGATGTAAGTTTGGGATCCTATAGATGCATTGGTGTGCATCACCCTTGCTCCTACTAGTAACCTGAGAAATAGACTAATGGTGTTATTCAGTTAAACATCTTGGTGACTCCCTATTGCGAGTGTGGGACCACCTTAAAGCGTAACAGTTTTCACGCAATGCTGACCCTACCCACTGTAGATCCACCGAGGCTCGGGGACTATAATGTCACCTAAAACATGTTTAAACATGTACAAAAATTTGAAAAGACAACTCAAATCCCAGTCGATCTCTGTCATCCTCTATTGCTAGTAACCTCATCTCTCACATTTCTTTTAAATCCTCATCCCCGCCACATTTTGCCATGCCATTTGTATCCAGCTCAGACATGGCTAAAATTGGGGGAGGGGAGGTCTACGAGCATAAAATCAAGAGGAAGGCGAGGGAGCATGACGTGTGAGCAACGAGTGCATGGAATACATGGAGTAACATGTGGCATAATAATATCTATGTCATAAAAGGAATGCATGAATGAGACACCGTTGCCATTAGGGTCGGAAGGTTCAGATTTGATGCATGATTTAGATGGATTTGTTAATGAGGCGGTAGGGTTGGAAAGGTTTACCATATCTTTGTGGGTTTGTAGAAAAATGGGAAGACAACAAATGACAAAACATATTATGGGTCACAAAATGTATGCATGAATGAAATGCCGTCTCCAGGGTGAAGGGATTTAGTGACATGCAGTCACCATTGAGAAAGTAGGGTTAGGGTTTAGGATTTGGGGGTTTTACCGTATCCTCGTGGTTTTTCTAGAATAGTGACAAGACAACAAGTGATGGGTACGTTCTCTAGGTCATAAAAGGAATGTATGAGTGCAATGCCAGGAATATAACGGTCGGGCGTTTTAGCTGGAAGGCCCTGACTGAGATGTAGTCATGATTGAGACGGTAGGGTTAGGGTTATTGTTTGGGGTTCGACCATGTCCTCTTGGTTTTTCTACTACAGTATAAAGAAAACAAGCGACAAATACATTATCTAGGTCATAAAAGGTATCCCTCGTTTATATGTCGTTGCCATTATGTTCACGGGGTTTAAATGGAATGCTTGAGTGAGATGCATTCTCCATTGAGGAAGTAGGAGGGTTAATGGTTATGTTGGTAGTTGATAATATCCTCCTTGGTCTTACAGAATAGTGCAAAGAGAACGAATGATGGATACTGTGGCATCCCGCAAAACCACTACTAGAAATTCGCGTTGTTTTTGTGCATTGCATCATCGTGACCGCGTGCTCATGTCATAATGCCACATTGCATTTGAGCATCGTCATCATCTTGCATTGCCTGCATAAAATTATTTTCGGAAAAACCTATTTTTGTTTTCTAAACGGCCCGTCTTTATTCAAACGCAAAAACCCCGGGCCTCCGGAATATTTTGCTTGTCTGCTATCGGTTTGCAAACGGTGCATCTGAAATAAATAAAATTTGGAATTATTTTTAGTGGGGCAGTCGAACGGGCCGACCCGACCCGAACGACCACCCCCAGGAATTAGAACGGTCCACCCCAAATCTTTTCTTACCCAACTCTAATCCTACCCACCCCTCCTCCACCTCACCCCCTCCAATCCCTGAACGCCACCTCACCTCTCTTCCCCCTCCCCACCACTCATATGCTGCCAACTCACCCCAAACACCCTCTCTCCTTTTTCCCCCTCTCTCTTCTGAACCACCCAGCACACACCCAGCAACCACCCACCCACGCGCCATCCTCCCTGGCCGCTGGGCCCGACCCCACCTCTCCCCTGGTCCCACCCCCACCAACCACGCACACAGCCCCCACGCGGTGCCCGGTCCCACCACCGGCCCCACCCCGACCCCGTCGTCCCCATCCTCCCACCCGACGCGCGCTGCCTCTCTCCTCCCTCTCTCTCCTCGCATCGCTCGCTTCCCCAACCCGTCTAGCCCCTCCCCTACCCCGGCGCCGCCGCTCGCCGGCCAAGTTCCCCACCGCGCGCGCCGCCTCCGGTCACCGCTTCTCGCCGACGACCCCCTCGCCTCCACCGACGCCCGCGGCCCCGCGCGCCGCCGCGCCTCTGCCCCCACCCCGCTCGCGACCTCGCCCCGACGTCCTCCTCCAACCACCGGCGCTCCCCGTCGCCGGCACGCTCTCTGCCACCCTCGGCCGCGTCCTCCCCCACCGCCAGCGCCGCGGCCCACCAGCACCCGTCCCCTGGCCGCGCTTCCCCGCCGCCTAGTCGACCTCGCCGGTCTCCCGCGTCCCTCCGGCCGTCGCCCCGGAGCCGGCGCCGTCGCGCCCCCTCACCCTCCGGCCGCTCGAGCCGCCCCGCGCCCGTCCCCGAGCCTCCCCGTTGCCGCGCCCGTCCCCGGCCCGCCTGCGCCACCTCCTGCTCCCTCCCCTGGCTCTCCTTCCGACGGCGCCCGCGCGCCGCCTGCGAGACCGCCGCCCGCCGGCGCGGCCGCACCGCCTCGTCCTCCGCCCCGCTCCTCCGTCGAGCCCCCTCCGCCGCCAGCACGTCGACCCCTGCCGCTCCTCTGCTGCCAAGGCTGCCGCCGGTCCCGAACTCCGTGCAGCACCCGCAGGCCGACCCCGTGTCCTCGCTGCCAGCACCTTCCCAGGAACCAGGCCTTCCCTCGTGAGCTTCCCGACGCCCATCGTTGTGGCCGCGACCGCCGCCGTGCTTCACCATGCCCCGGCAGAGCTGCCGACCCTGTCGCACGCGCCTGTGCCACCTTATCTGGAGACCAAGGCCCTCTTCTCGCGTCCCTGGCTTTTCAGATGCTGTAAGCACCAAGTCTGAAGGGGTGCTACTGATGTTTCAGTATGGACACAAAATATCTCGTTGCTAAGAACCTTGGACGCCCAAAGAACCGAAGACCCCAAACCCGAAGGTCGATCTTCGTCATGGACCAGCAAGATCTCCTTCCCGGAATCGACGCCCCGAGACCATCACGAGGAGGCGAAACGCCAAGGCCTTCGACACGGAACACTGGACCCCGACGAACCCCCCAGACGCCAAGACCGACTCGATGGCGCGGACCCGACAAGGCTCTTCGCGGATCCGAAGACCCCGGTACCCGACCCACTCAAGTACGCCATCGACCCCGAGAACGCCTACCCGGAACGACAAGATCGCCACACGGACGCGAACCCCAAGACCCTGAGTCCCCGAACCGAAGACCGATCCGAAGCGCCGAGACCTCCGACAGGGAACCGACCAGTTCGCCGAGAACCGCACCCGAACCATCGGCACGCCAAGATCTTCGCCGCGGAACGCCAAGTCCTGCTTCCCGGAAGCGACAAGATCTACCCAGTAATCCGAGAACGATCCGTCGAACCCTAAACCCCGAGACCGGACCCCGAACCCCGGAACCCCAAGTTCGTCGAGACCCTCTAATGTGTGAACCCCTTCCCGAAACCCTATTTTATAACATAATATAAATTGTCGCATATTATTTGATCAGGCATGCATATTGTCATGTGGTTTGGGGGCCTTATGCCGATTCACCTAATAATTAAATATGGGGCCATATGCGGGCAAATCTAGTCTCATATTGGCCTCATTTAAATTTGTGTAGCGCACCCGGTGCTATCTTTTGCCATGCTAAAACAACATTTAATTGCGGGGTAGTTAAATAACTCGAACCGTTTAATTAATTGTCGGGACCCCGGTTCCACTTAATATTGCCTAATCGCATTGCATCTTGCCATGACATACATCATACATGCATCATGCCGATCTTCTGTCATCGTATTAAATATTGCATCCGGTGTTTATTTTAGTGTTTTGCTTCTTCGCGGATAAGGCCGTTGAGTTGATGCGAGTGTCGACCCGATCTTCGGTTAAACCTTCGGCAATGTTTTCAGGCGAGCATCTCCCCCTTTCTACCCATCTTACTTTTATAGTATTTATTCCCTCCTGTTGATCTATTGCTATCTCTGTTGCGATGCTATAGTTTCCGTACCCGTGATATCCCCTTGCAGCCATATATTGCCTCGGACACATCCTATTACCTGTTGTTTGGTAGATAGTTGGACTTGCGCGTCGTAGTCGCTTGCTCAAGTGTTGTTGCGTGTCGTCAAGTGCCACAGCTGTTGGAGATTTGCCGCCTGTTTGATGTTGGAGATGATCATGGTTTTACTTATCGTTCACTTTAAATCCTGTTTAACAACTAAAATTGAATTAAGCAGAGGCATTGGTGGGCGATAGATAATATTTGGTTTCCGACCGCCCACTTGTGTCCCGTAGGACCCGAGTTCTTGTCACCTGTTCCGAGATCGAGCGTGCTAACCACAGGTGGGGAGATATGGGCCCCCCATTGATTATTACCTGATTTCAAAGTATTGTACTGGGGGCCACAAACTAGTTTGAGGTTTTATTTACGATCCTGTACTTATGCCATGCTTTACTGCTTTATTACGTTTGTGCGAGGAGCACACTGTACTGTTTAGGATCGGGACACGATTTCGCGGTGTCGACAGTCCCCGTTTGGGGATTTGCTGTCGTTCACAGCCGTCTACCCAAACCCTAAGTCCGTCTCGGAGACCGGCCGACTTCGTTGCGGGTGTCGACTTGGTGGGGTGGCCCCCATGTACTTGCTTTGGGTCTGGGAACGTCGTGACTTAGGCCCCGCCGACATACCGATGGGTGTATGTTAACTGATCTGGCAAAAAGGGTCGAAGTGCCTGTGGATACTTTGGTGCACCCCTGCAGGGTTTAATCTTTTCGAGAAGCCGTGTCCGCGGTTATGGACGACTTGGAGCACAGTGCTTGATCATAGACAACTATAACTAAAGTTTATTGTTATAAATTGACTTGTATCAGATATGACTAGTAATCCGCTTCACTACAACGGAATGGCTAAGTAAAAGTACCAACAACTGCTGGGTTTTGGGGTTATCTCATGCTAATTATATCTGACTAGTAAGTGTTGCCACTATAACGGAATGGTTAACTAAAAGTGCCCACTGCTTATTTTATCAGGACGATTATCTAAACCTGACTAGTAAAGTGCCGCAACTATAACTGAATAAGTAAAACTGCCAACTGTGTGAGTTCCTCGGTTGACTTCCTCGCTGGTCTCGAGGGGGAAACGCCAGGATGGGTTTGTTTGATGATAGTATCAGGTTGGATCCGAATAGGTCTTCCTTACCCCTCTCTGATAGCCGCCAGTTGTATCGAGTCTCTATAGGTGGTTTAGTGCATATGCTGCCGCTGCCGCTTCAGTCCACTATACCTATGTAGGCGAGGACCGCCGAATTCTAGTCTCGCCGTGTACTGGCCTCAGTACTGACGCTCCTCTTTTTCCTTTGCCCTTTGTCGGCACCCCTTTTTTTTTGTTTAAGCAGGTTTCGACGCTGTTAGCAGGGTTACCCTTCCGGCTTGGTCTGGGCAGGGTTATGGACGCCATTGGTTATTCTTCAGGGCTCAGCCCCATTTGCATCTTGTCCGTAGCTGGACGCTCTATCGTTTTCAAGGTGATTTGGATCTTTGTATATTATATCTGTATTCTTGACTCATGGAGTCGCTTGTATATATATCTGTCCTGTGGGTCCCATCGAGGACTGTTGTGTAATGCTATTACTTCGTTTTCCACCCGCACGAAAGTGCCTGGTGGGCACCTTTGAATCGTTTCTATGCGGGTTTGGCGGGTTTCGCTCAAACTTGCATAGGTCCGATTCTGAGGGTGTTACAGAGTGGTATCAGAGCTCAGCAGTTACGATACCCCACAAGTCCAGCCTGTAGGATAACCTAGCTAACGGCCGAAGTAGAGTGTCAAAACTATTTTGCAAAACTCGGTTGGATAGTTCTGATTAGGTCTGATTTTATTCCTTACCCCTCTGCTATTCTCCTCTTACCTCTACGTGTTTTGAATCCGCTCTCCTCTTCCTCTTCGAGTCCAGGATTTCTCGTGGTTGGGTTCCGTCGTACCTTCAGGGTTTCGCTTCCTGCATTGATAACGGTGTTCTACCATCCGGTGTCCATGCTGCCTGAGTGATCCTCTCTCTGTGGAACCATTCTTTGTTTCTTGTTTGTGCCTTCCGGTGTTCTCCGACGCGACGACATCATCTACGCCAGATCCGATGCAGAGTCTGCATCACTCTTTTGTTTCCGAACCTCGCTTGTCGAGATCTTCAGTCTGAATCCTGAGGGTTGGTTGCATAATCTATCTGTTCGTGTACAGAGTAATGCTTTGAGTGCGGGATGGAGTCGCGACCATACCACTACTCTTATCATTTGCTTTGTATATCGAATAGTGTATCGATGCAATTTTACTCCTTCCATGAAAGTTGGAGGTGGCCTTACCTTTAACTTCGTCCGTTGTTTATCCGGAGTGCTATCTTGATGAACAGGATCAACGACCTCTTGTTGGTGGTGTCGCCGATTTCAAGACGGATGAAGAATCTTTGTTAGTGGTGTCGCGATGATCTACACGAAGCAAGAAGACGCAGATCACCGACCTTCTTTCCGGTACCATGAGGCGGATCTCGAGGGCGAGATCCATTGTTAGTGGTGTCGAATTGTGGCATCCCGCAAAACCACTACTAGAAAATCGCGTTGTTTTTGTGCATTGCATCATCGTGACCGCGTGCTCATGTCATAATGCCACATTGCATTTGAGCATCGTCATCATCTTGCATTGCCTGCATAAAATTATTTTCGGAAAAACCTATTTTTGTTTTCTAAACGGCCCGTCTTTATTCAAACGCAAAAACCCCGGGCCTCCGGAATATTTTGCTTGTCTGCTATCGGTTTGCAAACGGTGCATCTGAAATAAATAAAATTTGGAATTATTTTTAGTGGGGCAGTCGAACGGGCCGACCCGACCCGAACGACCACCCCTAGGAATTAGAACGGTCCACCCCAGATCTTTTCTTACCCAACTCTAATCCTACCCACCCCTCCTCCACCTCACCCCCTCCAATCCCTGAACGCCACCTCACCTCTCTTCCCCCTCCCCACCACTCATATGCTGCCAACTCACCCCAAACACCCTCTCTCCTTTTTTCCCTCTCTCTCTTCTGAACCACCCAGCACACACCCAGCAACCACCCACCCACGCGCCATCCTCCCTGGCCGCTGGGCCCGACCCCACCTCTCCCCTGGTCCCACCCCCACCAACCACGCACACAGCCCCCACGCGGCGCCCGGTCCCACCACCGGCCCCACCCCGACCCCGTCGTCCCCATCCTCCCACCCGACGCGCGCTGCCTCTCTCCTCCCTCTCTCTCCTCGCATCGCTCGCTTCCCCAACCCGTCTAGCCCCTCCCCTACCCCGGCGCCGCCGCTCGCCGGCCAAGCTCCCCACCGCGCGCGCCGCCTCCGGTCACCGCTTTCCGCCGACGACCCCCTCGCCTCCACCGACGCCCGCGGCCCCGCGCGCCGCCGCGCCTCTGCCCCCACCCCGCTCGCGACCTCGCCCCGACGTCCTCCTCCAACCACCGGCGCTCCCCGTCGCCGGCACGCTCTCCGCCACCCTCGGCCACGTCCTCCCCCACCGCCAGCGCCGCGGCCCACCAGCACCCCTCCCCTGGCCACGCTTCCCCGCCGCCTAGTCGACCTCGTCGGTCTCCCGCGTCCCTCCGGCCGTCGCCCCGGAGCCGGCGCCGCCGCGCCCCCTCACCCTCCGGTCGCTCGAGCCGCCCCGCGCCCGTCCCCGAGCCTCCCCGTCGCCGCGCCCGTCCCCGGCCCGCCTGCGCCACCTCCTGCTCCTCCCCTGGCTCTCCTTCCGACGGCGCCCGCGCGCCGCCTGCGAGACCGCCGCCCGCTGGCGCGGCCGCACCGCCTCGTCCTCCGCCCCGCTCCTCCGTCGAGCCCCCTCCGCCGCCAGCACGTCGACCCCTACCGCTCCTCTGCTGCCAAGGCTGCCGCCGGTCTCGAACTCCGTGCAGCACCTGCAGGCCGACCCCGTGTCCTCGCTGCCAGCACCTTCCCAGGAACCAGGCCTTCCCTCGTGAGCTTCCCGACGCCCATCGCTGTGGCCGCGACCGCCGTCGTGCTTCACCATGCCCCGGCAGAGCTGCCGACCCTGTCGCACGCGCCTGTGCCACCTTATCTGGAGACCAAGGCCCTCTTCTCGCGTCCCTGGCTTTTCAGATGCTGTAAGCACCAAGTCTGAAGGGGTGCTACTGATGTTTCAGTATGGACACAAAATATCTCGTTGCTAAGAACCTTGGACACCCAAAGAACCGAAGACCCCAAACCCGAAGGTCGATCTTCGTCATGGACCAGCAAGATCTCCTTCCCGGAATCGACGCCCCGAGACCATCACGAGGAGGCGAAACGCCAAGGCCTTCGACACGGAACACTGGACCCCGACGAACCCCCCGGACGCCAAGACCGACTCGATGGCGCGGACCCGACAAGGCTCTTCGCGGATCCGAATACCCCGGTACCCGACCCACTCAAGTACGCCATCGACCCCGAGAACGCCTACCCGGAACGACAAGATCGCCACACGGACGCGAACCCCAAGACCCTGAGTCCCCGAACCGAAGACCGATCCGAAGCGCCGAGACCTCCGACAGGGAACCGACCAGTTCGCCGAGAACCGCACCCGAACCCTCGGCACGCCAAGATCTTCGCCGCGGAACGCCAAGTCCTGCTTCCCGGAAGCGACAAGATCTACCCAGTAATCCGAGAACGATCCGTCGAACCCTAAACCCCGAGACCGGACCCCGAACCCCGGAACCCCAAGTTCGTCGAGACCCTCTAATGTGTGAACCCCTTCCCGAAACCCTATTTTATAACATAATATAAACTGTCGCATATTATTTGATCAGGCATGCATATTGTCATGTGGTTTGGGGGCCTTATGCCGATTCACCTAATAATTAAATATGGGGCCATATGCGGGCAAATCTAGTCTCATATTGGCCTCATTTAAATTTGTGTAGCGCACCCGGTGCTATCTTTTGCCATGCTAAAACAACATTTAATTGCGGGGTAGTTAAATAACTCGAACCGTTTAATTAATTGTCGGGACCCCGGTTCCACTTAATATTGCCTAATCGCATTGCATCTTGCCATGACATACATCATACATGCATCATGCCGATCTTCTGTCATCGTATTAAATATTGCATCCGGTGTTTATTTTAGTGTTTTGCTTCTTCGCGGATAAGGCCGTTGAGTTGATGCGAGTGTCGACCCGATCTTCGGTTGAACCTTCGGCAATGTTTTCAGGCGAGCATCTCCCCCTTTCTACCCATCTTACTTTTATAGTATTTATTCCCTCATGTTGATCTATTGCTATCTGTGTTGCGATGTTATAGTTTCCGTACCCGTGATATCCCCTTGCAGCCATATATTGCCTCGGACACATCCTATTACCTGTTGTTTGGTAGATAGTTGGACTTGCGCGTCGTAGTCGCTTGCTCAAGTGCTGTTGCGTGTCGTCAAGTGCCACAGCTGTTGGAGATTTGCCGCCTATTTGATGTTGGAGATGATCATGGTTTTACTTATCGTTCACTTTAAATCCTGTTTAACAACTAAAATTGAATTAAGCAGAGGCATCGGTGGGCGATAGATAATATTTGGTTTCCGACCGCCCACTTGTGTCCCGTAGGACCCGAGTTCTTGTCACCTGTTCCGAGATCGAGCGCGCTAACCACAGGTGGGGAGATATGGGCCCCCCATTGATTATTACCTGATTTCAAAGTATTGTACTGGGGGCCACAAACTAGTTTGAGGTTTTATTTACGATCCTGTACTTATGCCATGCTTTACTGCTTTATTACGTTTGTGCGAGGAGCACACTGTACTGTTTAGGATCGGGACACGATTTCGCGGTGTCGACAGTCCCCGTTTGGGGATTTGCTGTCGTTCACAGCCGTCTACCCAAACCCTAAGTCCGTCTCGGAGACCGGCCGACTTTGTTGCGGGTGTCGACTTGGTGGGATGGCCCCCATGTACTTGCTTTGGGTCTGGGAACGTCGTGACTTAGGCCCCGCCGACATACCGATGGGTGTATGTTAACTGATCTGGCAAAAAGGGTCGAAGTGCCTGTGGATACTTTGGTGCACCCCTGCAGGGTTTAATCTTTTCGAGAAGCCGTGTCCGCGGTTATGGACGACTTGGAGCACAGTGCTTGATCATAGACAACTATAACTAAAGTTTATTGTTATAAATTGACTTGTATCAGATATGACTAGTAATCCGCTTCACTACAACGGAATGGCTAAGTAAAAGTACCAACAACTGCTGGGTTTTGGGGTTATCTCATGCTAATTGTATCTGACTAGTAAGTGTTGCCACTATAACGGAATGGTTAACTAAAAGTGCCCACTGCTTATTTTATCAGGACGATTATCTAAACCTGACTAGTAAAGTGCCGCAACTATAACTGAATAAGTAAAACTGCCAACTGTGTGAGTTCCTCGGTTGACTTCCTCGCTGGTCTCGAGGGGGAAACGCCAGGATGGGTTTGTTTGATGATAGTATCAGGTTGGATCCGAATAGGTCTTCCTTACCCCTCTCTGATAGCCGCCAGTTGTATCGAGTCTCTATAGGTGGTTTAGTGCATATGCTGCCGCTGCCGCTTCAGTCCACTATACCTATGTAGGCGAGGACCGCCGAATTCTAGTCTCGCCGTGTACTGGCCTCAGTACTGACGCTCCTCTTTTTCCTTTGCCCTTTGTCGGCACCCCTTTTTTTTTGTTTAAGCAGGTTTCGACGCCGTTAGCAGGGTTACCCTTCCGGCTTGGCCTGGGCAGGGTTATGGACGCCATTGGTTATTCTTCAGGGCTCTTAGCCCCATTTGCATCTTGTCTGTAGCTGGACGCTCTATCGTTTTCAAGGTGATTTGGATCTTTGTATATTATATCTGTATTCTTGACTCATGGAGTCGCTTGTATATATATCTGTCCTGTGGGTCCCATCAAGGACTGTTGTGTAATGCTATTACTTCGTTTTCCACCCGCACGAAAGTGCCTGGTGGGCACCTTTGAATCGTTTCTATGCGGGTTTGGCGGGTTTCGCTCAAACTTGCATAGGTCCGATTCTGAGGGTGTTACAGATACGTTATCTAGGTCATAAAATGAATGCATGAAAGAAATATTGTCGCCATTACGGTCAAGGTGTTTAGTGAGATGCAGTTTCCATTGTGGTGGTACGGTTAGGGTTTGGGCTGGGCGGTTTGTCCTTCTATATATATATCCTCCTGGGTTCTCTATAATAGGGGCAAGAAAGCGCTAGATATGTTATCCGGGTGATAAGAGGAATGCATGAGTGAAATGCCATCTTCATTAGAGTCGGAAGTTTTGATAGAATGCCTAAGTGAGATGCAGTTGCCATTGATGTAGTAAGGTCCATGTCTGCTTGGGTTTTAGAATAGTGACAGTACAATAAGGGCGAATACATTATATATATCGTAAAAGGAATGCATGATTGAGATGTCATTGGCATTATGGTCCAGGGTTTTATCTGGAATGTATCTTTGAGATATATTCGCCAAGGGGGTGATCTAGAGTAAGCATCTTGACATGGCACTAGAGGGGGTGATCTAGAGGGACCTTCATGTACTTCTACACTTAAATTTTAATCAAAAGTTTCTTTTATCCCATGGGAATGTAAAAATCTAGCACACTATCTTGTGGCATATTGTGACAAGTGACATGACTCTCGACTACATTTGTCGTTGTCTCTGCCTGACAATGTACGACTCATGGTGGCTAACAAGCTTGCTAAGCCTGGTGTTTAATGTTATGGAGTGTTCCATATAAACAAAGGTATGATAACCTCATTAATCCAAGTTATGGTCTAAGTTTCAGAGATTATAAGTAACTACAAATTCCAAACGGAAATTGAGACGAAACTTGGTTGTACTCCCTCCGTTTCAAAATATATGATGTTTTAGGTTTGTAAATAAAATGAATCTAGAGTTCTTTTAGTGTTTAGATTTACCCTAAAGTTGAGTGAACCTATATACTAAAACAAGTCTAGATACATTTGCTTCATAAAGTTAAAACATCTTATATTTTAAAACGGAGGGAGTACAACTTAGAGATTTGGTTTCTCCTCCCAATTTCACCTAGTTACGGATCAAGTTTGAAATTGGTGAGTCGGTACGCAACATTTAAGCTTTAGTGAGTCACTAAACGAAGGTGGGCAACCGTACAAAATGTAAAATCATTGAAAATTTGGATGTAGAGTTTAAACACAGAAACATCCCACAGCAACTTACATGGCTAAAAAATATAGTATATGTAACCTACGCGTACAATTGAACAAAATTCATGTCCGAAGTGGAAATCTCGGAGTATATAACTTGGGTTTTGTCCCGCAACTTCTGAGCATATAACAAACGCCAGTCCTTTTCACAAACATCTTCCTAAGATTTTGTCTAGCTGCTAGTTTGAAACCGTGCTTACTCTTGTGTAATCAATGCAGAAAATTGTGCAGAAAGTAATTCAGATGGTGAACATGTTTTATCTCCAACCAAATAAAGGCCGCAATTTCCCTCACGTTAGGGTTTTATCGTTCTCTCGTCGCTCCGCCGACGTTGAGGTCTACTTTCCCGATCTCCACCGTTCTACCCTCTCTGGCCGCCGCTCGTCTCTGGTTGAGTGACCCCGCTGTCGTCCTCCAAGTCGGGTCGTGTGTCCTGGGTAGTCCTTCTGATCGGGGCCTGGTGTGGTTGTTTGGAAGAGCTCCATGGCGGCTGTTCCGCAGAGGGGACCCTCTGGTGGAGGGGGAGGAGAAGATATTGATGCAATGATGAAGAGGATGGGGATCTCCGAGGAAGAGTTGGATGATGTTGTGTTTGAGGAAGAAGGGCCACCGCCGGAAGATTTGACCAGATGGCTTGCCATATCTAGGGTTTGCACGGATGTAGAGTATTAAAGTTTCTGGTTTTTCAAGAACATGCGCTCAGCTTGGGATTTGGCGCAGGAAGTGAAGATGGGATCCCTTGAGGGCAATTTACATACTTCTCAGTTATCTTGCCTCGGTGATTGGGAAAGGGTGATCGAGGGAGGACCTTGGACCATCCGCGGAAATCCGGTATCCATCGTTCCATATGATGGATTCACTAAACCATCTACCATGGATCTCTCTAAAATTGATATATGGATTCAGATTCATGATCTCCCTATTGGATATGCGCCGATGCTTAAATCTTTGGATTCAAAGGTGGGTGAATGGATAGCTTCGGAGACCATGTCCAATGACTTTGAAGGGGATTTTTTATCGGGATAGAGTAAAGCTAGATGTAACTAAACCACTGAAAAGGGTGGTCTCTATGGTCCATGCAGGGAAGCGAGAATTATTCCTAGTAAAATATGAGAAACTTCCAAATTGGTGCCAATTGTGTGGCCTTATGGGACATGAATATAAAGATCATGGGGATGGTATGCAGCCCCCGGAGGCTCTAGTGTTTACAGATCTTCGTGCTAGCTGGACTATAAGGGGAGGTGGAAGGCCAGGAAGAGGAGGTTCCAGAGGCTCGGGTAGAGGAGGTTTAAGTGGTGGTCGTGGTCGCGCGAAAGCAGGCACTGAGGAGGACGAATTTTAGGACGGAAAAGATGCTATGTCAGAAGATGACATCGATCCTAGTAGGAAAAGGAATGCGGCGATCCAGAATGGAGGTGAGATGTCGGAAATTGATCCTAATGCTACCTCAACAAGC
The DNA here is from genome assembly GCA_916181665.1 of Avena sativa. Classification (NCBI taxonomy): domain Eukaryota; kingdom Viridiplantae; phylum Streptophyta; class Magnoliopsida; order Poales; family Poaceae; genus Avena; species Avena sativa. The sequence continues at coordinate 341,919,905 of OV702279.1, forward strand.
AAGGTTGGTGCTTTGGTCTTTCAGCTCCAACCAGCGGCTCCCCCTAGCCCTACACCGGTTAGGGACCCTAAGAGACCGAGAACTGTGGATGGTAACTCCGGTAATAAAACAGAATTGGCGGGCTCCAGTGAGGAGCGTCGCCGGGATCAATGAGGATCTTAGGCAAGAACTGTCGGGTTTTGGGGAATGGCCCGACAGATCGCTTTTGGACATTCAAAGGCATTGCAACCCCGATGTGATGTTTTTGTCTGAGACTCACTTAGACTGCTATCCGGCAGATTGTTTGAGAAGAAGACTAAAGATGGACGTGATGATTGTTAATCCGAGTGATGGTAGGAGGGGTGGTGTCTTATTGCTTTGGAAAGCGGAAATTCGTATTGAGCAGATTTTCTCGGCTCCCAAGTATATTGATGTTCGGGTAGTGGAGAGGCCGAACAAAGTTTGGCGTCTGACGGGTATCTATGGAGAGCCAAGGTGGGAAGATAAACATTTGACGTGGGACAAGATTAGAGAGCTTAACAGCCAGTATAATTTACCCTGGGCAATTATTGGAGATTTCAATGAGATTCTATTTTCTCATGAAAAGGAGGGGGGTAATCCACGGCCGCAAGGTTACATGCAAGCTTTCAGAGATGTTATTTAGGACTGTAATCTAATTGATCTTGGATATACGGGTGACCCATTTACTTGGAGACGTGGTCGAATTCGGGAGATACAGGACCGTGTTATAGTTAATGAGGTGTGGCAGCTATTGAACCAAGATTCTACTGTTCTACATATGGACTACGGAAGGTCGGACCATCAGCCGCTTCTGCTACAGACTGAAGCTACTGTTTATACAAACCACCAGCCTGTTCGGTGTTTTGAAGGCAGATGGTTTCAGGAAAATAATTTCAGGGAAGTGGTCGAGCAGGCTTGGGCAGATGCCAAGGTGTAGGACTGGAGGGTGGAATGCTGAACAAATTGGCACATTTGCATGTATCGCTGCATAAGTGGGATAGCACTTATTTGAAGAAGCCAAAGAGGAGAATTGCATAAGTGGGATAGCACTTATTTGAAGAAGCCAAAGAGGAGAATTAGATAGGCTCAATCAAAACTAGAGAAAGCACTGAACGGACCAATGAATGATGAAAATGAGAAAATTGCTAAGGAGCTCACCGAACTGATTGAATTGCTCTTACAACAAGAGGAAGTGCATTGGCATCAGCGTTCCCGAGCAAACTGGTTAATGCAAGGTGATATAAACACGAAATTTTTTCACCAGTTTGCGACGGCGCACCGTAAGAGAAATTTTATAAAGCGCCTAAAAAATTCTAATGATGATTGGATAGAAGGTACCTCAGCGGTTAAACCAGTTATATTTTAGTATTTTTCTGGCCTATTCACATTAGAGGTACAAGCTACTGATCCATCTGTCCTTGACAAAGTTATTCCTAAGGTGACAAATGATATGAATGAAAATCTGCTGAAGGAATTCATGGCTGCCGATGTGAAAAAGCAGTATTTAGTATTGGCGACTTTAAGGCCCCTGGTCCAGATGGTCTTCATGCTATTTTTTATAAGAAATTTTATGACATGTTCGGAGAACAAATTACTAATGAAATATTGCAGGCTCTAGAGACAGGGATAATACCAGAGGGCTGGAATGATACCACGATTGTTCTTATACCGAAGGTGGATTGTCCTGAGGTAGTTACACAATTTCGTCCTATAAGTCTTTGCGATGTAATCTATAAAATTATTTCCAAGATGCTTGCATTAAGACTGAAGCAGGTTCTCCCTTATGTTATTTCCCCAATGCAAAGTGCCTTCGTCCCGGGGCGGCTTATAACTGATAATGTTCTAGTGGCTTACGAGACTGTGCACATGATCAAAAATAAAAGAAGCGGAAATTCGAGGGCTTGTGCAGCCAAGTTGGATATGCATAAGGCGTATGATCGTGTGGAGTGGATTTTCCTGGAGAATATGATGAGGAAGTTGGGCTTCTACGATAGATGGGTTACGCTTATGATGGCTTGTGTGAGATCGATCAGATATCAGATTCGGTTCAATTCAGAGGAAACTGAGATGTTTACTCCTACTAGGGGACTCCGTCAGGGGATCCTCTCTCTCCTTTTTTGTTCCTTATATGCGCAAAAGTGTTTATCTAGTCTCTTGTTGCATGAAGAAGAAGTTGGTGGCATTGATGGGTTAAGAGTGTGCAGGAATGCACCATCAGTCTTTCATTTACTTTTTGCTGATGATTCTCTTATTCTCATGAAGGCATATACGAACAATGCAACTTCCTTGCAGCGAGTTTTGGATACCTATTGTGCTAATTCGGGCCAACTGGTGAGTTTAGCAAAGTCAAGCATCTATTTTTTCCCTAACACAAATGTGATAGTAAGAGCAGAAATTTGTGAAACGCTTCATATTGATACAGAGGCCCTTTCTGACAAATACCTTGGCCTTCCGGCAATAGTGGGGGCAGATAGAATTGATTGTTTTGCCCATCTTGTGGAGAGAATTATCCAAAGGATTAATGGTTGGAAGGAAAAGCATTTGTCCATAGGAGGGAAAGAGATTATTTTGAAGGCAGTTGCTCAGGCAATTCCGGTGTATGCTATGTCGGTATTTGAATTACCCATTGGGATTTGCAAAAGGATGACTGATGCAATCTCACAATTCTGGTGGGGTGATGATGAGAATAGCAAAAAAATGCATTGGCTTGCCTGGTACAAACTTTGTTATCCCAAGCGTGAAGGGGGCATGGGTTTTAGGGATTTTCGTTCTTTCAATCTGGCTATGCTAGCGAAACAAGTTTGAAGACCTATTTCTAACCCGGATTCTTTATGTGCAAAGGTCCTCCGTGCTTAATATTATCCCAATGGGGACATCCTGAGAGCTGGGCCAAAGGCGAGTTGTTCCGTTACCTGGAGAAGTATTATTGCAGGTTTTTGTCAACTTTCAAACGGGGTTATATCTGGAGAGTAGGAAATGGTGATATGATTTATATCTTTACCGACCCCTGGATCCCGTCTAGCGCTTATGGAAAGATTATCACTCCAAGGGGTAATATTATCTATACTAAAGTTTCTCAGTTAACCAACCCAGTCACTGGTTCTTGGGACGATCAGCTTATCAATAGCCTGTTTTGCCCTGTGGATGCAAGCCAGATCCTTCAAATTCCTCTTAATAGCCAAGGATTTGATGACTTTATCACATGGAAGCACACCAAGCATGGACGCTTTACTGTCAAGTTAGCGTATCATATTCAGTGGAAGCATAGCTTTGGTCCTTCTGCTGGTCAGTTGGCCTTACCAGGATATTTTGGCAACTAATCCTGTTTGGAAATCACTGTGGCAGCTCAAGATCCCAAGCAAAATTAAATGCTTGGCGTGCTCTTCATGGCATTTTACCTCTGCATTATATTCTGGTTAATAGACACATCGGGACCAACGGCCAGTGTCCTATCTGCTCGCTGGATGCCGATGATATTTTGCATCTTCTGTTCAAGTGTCTACCAGCTCGTGAGTTATGGGAAGCTTTGGGATTGAAAGATATTGTTGATGGTGCAGCTACTATGAACCGCTCAGGCTCATCTGTGCTGGAGGTGCTCCTAACCTTACGAAGTAACGACATGCCAGGCTTTGCTAGCTTGGGGTTGAAAGAGGTGATCATTATCGGATGTTGGTACTTATGGTGGCTAAGAAAAAGACGTGCACATGACGAGTCAGTGCCTCCGATTTATAGATGTCGCATGTCTATGCTATCTATTGCAGCTAATGCACGTAAATTAGCTTCGGTTCCTGTTCCTGGACTAGTCAAGTGGATTAAACCAAATATAAGGCAAGTAAATATTACTGTTCATGGTTCTTTTCATTATGATAGTTTTTCAGGATCTACGGGAGCCGTTGCTCGTGACCACGAGGGTCGATTTATAGCGGTGTCTACTCTTTATATCATAAATGCTTTGTCTTCGGCGGCAACTGAAGCCGTAGCTATGCGGGAAGGTCTTGCTCTAGCAAATCGTCTTGGATGTAATAACGTGATTGCTGAATCGGATTCGATGAAGATTGTTGAGGCTTGCAACGGAGAAGAGGCATGGTGGGGTGAATCCCCGGCTACTTTGGCGGATTGTATAGACAAAGCATCTATGATTGGGTATGTTATTTTTCAGCATTGTTTGAGGGAAGCAAACGGAGTTGCGCATGAACTAGCTAGGTCTTGCTTTTCTACTAAGGTTTTTGTAATTGGATCGATAAACCTCCTAGCTTTATTTTAGAGAAACTGGTGAATGATGTAATAATGATTGATGATTAATAAAGCGCGAAGCAGGACGGGTCCGGGCTGCTTCCCTAAAAAAAAGGCCGCAATTTCACTGGATATCTTCTAGCTCGGCTCAGCAAGTTACCAGAGAATGTAAACAAAGGCTTGTATTTCGAATAGTTTGGTGCAATGAATACAAAAATTAACAAGCCACTGAGTTGAGGAAATCTAATAGTAATGCCAAAAATAACGCAACAGGAGATATGAAATTGAAAAGCAATCTAAAAAGATGCACGAAAGATGCTCCCATGCATGATTCCGTTGGATCTGATCTTGTTGTCCTCAGTACTCCTCACAGCGGGAAGCCGTCAGGCCCAAACTCGAGAGGCCCCATCATCTCCATCCCGGCGGCGAAACCGGGCGGCGGCGGCATCCCCATCATCTCGTTTATCTGCTGCTGGTCCTGGTGCACCGCCTCTGCCCCGCCGCTGGTGAGCCCAAACCCCAGATGAGGCACCATCTCCATTCTGGCGGCGAACCCGGGCGGCGGCGGCATCGCCATCATTATCTGCTGCTGGTCCTGGTGCACCGTCTCTACCCCGCCGCCGCTGGTGAGCCCCGCCTCCTGGAGCACGTGGTCGGCACGCGTGGCCCCCAGGGCTGCCTGCAGCTTCTCCAGCGCGGCCTCGAAGGCGACAAGGTCCTCCTCCCCCATCTGGGTCACGAAGGAGTCCAGCCACGCCGCCGCCTGGAACCCTTCGGCGCGCGCCTTCTCCCAGGCCTCCGTCGCGACCTCATTCCTTGCCTTCTCCGCTTCCAGCAGCGCGTCCAGCTCGCCGTTCTGCCGGTTCAGCTCCTCCAGCGCCAGCGCCTGGTCCCGTTCGCCGGCACCACCGCCGACCTGGGAGCCGGAGGGTTGGAAGCGGTTGAGAACGGAGTCGACGGTGGGGTAGCCGTAGGAGAAGGCCTTGCCGCCCGGGGAGAAGACGACGGCGGCCACCTGGACCCCGCACATGATTGCGAGCTCGGTGGCCTTGTTGAAGAGCCCCTTGCGGCGCTTGGAGAAGCTCACGTGCCGCGCGTTCTCGCGCTCGATGAGCTTGATCTCGATCTTCTTCCGCCCGGTACTCTTAGGCTTCGGCCGCCTCGGCGCCATTGCTACCCACCACCCTTACAGCTTTTGCGCCTCTCTCAGAGTGTTTGTTTCGATTGCCTAGGTAGGTAGAGGTAGGCCTGTGTGCAGATCTGGGGCGGATGATCCTGGCTATATACGAGTACTGTATTGGCGATGGAGGAGAAGGATTGGGATGGAATTGGCCATTGCCAACTCATGCATGCATGCCTTAATGGAGGCTCTTAATGGAGTAGGGACCTGGCTCATCAATGCTTTGACAGCCAGTACACACAAGCGTGAGCGTGACGCCGTCCCGCCGCACACAAGCCTGCTAGAATAAGAAGTCACGAGTTGTGCAGCGCGGCTGGTCGCTCGCAACGTGAGTACGTGACACGAAGAAGTCACGAGAGTTCTATTTTTCGTTCGACACGGAAGACGTCGCTTTTATAGACTTGTAACACACATACGGTATATGGTATGGAGTTGTATTCGTATATCTTTTTTTAGATGTAGGAGTATTCATATATCTCTTTGTAATACTCCCTTCCGTTTGAAATATAATTAAGATGTTTTAAGTTTGTAAAACTAATGTATCTAGACACCTTTTAGTATATAGGTTCAAATGAATGTACACACCGAAAGGTATCTAGATACATTTGTTTTACAAATCTAAAACATCTTATATTTTTAAACGGAGGTAGTATATGCCACCGGTCGATCCTCAGCGAGGACGACGTGTTCCACCCATACTGACCGTCACGAGTTAACATGGCAGACACGATCGATCGAAATTCATAAGGCTTTGTTTTGCAGAAGAGGTTTATTTGTTTTACTGAGTATTATCACGCGAGTTTGGGTGAAAACACTTGATTCACTCAATACTCTTTTTTACCCCAATCCTCTTGCTTATCTACCGAATTTGGTTGTTTGGTATACGGGTTTTATTCAACGTGGTTTTTCTTTGTCCGTGAGATGGCAGGGGAGGAGATGAAGGAGGCGCTAGATCAAGAATTCAGGCCCGCCTTTCGTCGTCGAGACCACGTCAAGAAACTGCCAAAACGCGAGGGGATACTCGTGTCCACGTCAACCCGACGAGTTTCCAAGGGATTTCTGGGGTTCAGCCCCTCCAAGCCTGGCCTACAAAACAGTCCGTGGAGAGTTTTTCAGAGTATAGGGTTGGTGGGGAAATACGCTGTAAACCCAGCAAAAAATCCTCTACAAAACGAGGCCTGAAGGTTGCCGGAGAGCACAGTGTTTCTAGTGGAATACTAGCAGTGTTCTGAAGATCGATCGGCAACTGTACTTCGTAACGAAATTTAAAAAAAAAAATTAAGAACGCAGTGATGTGAGGACCCAAACTAATACTCCCTTCGATCCATATTACTTGTCAAATGGATGTATGTAGCACTAAAATATGTCTAGATACGTCTATTTTAGTGACAAGTAATATGGACCGGAGAGGGTACCGAATACTGTCCGAGAGACACATGTCTCGTCCTTTCATACTCTGTCTTCTTTCCATCTACGCTATGATTTATTCAGCACTGAGTGGCAGACTACATTTCAGCTGCACACGCCGAACCAATGGCTTCTGCTCACGTATGAGCTAGAATTTGATAAAGGGCCGAACCAACCATAATTCATCACTATTTAGCTGAATACTCAACAAGTTGGTCAAAAACCTGATTTCTCCGGAATGATCAGGGGGCGGAGCTGGAGCTAGAGTCACCCTGATGCACCACTTTACTATAGCAATCTACTACTCTCTCTGATCCAAATTAATTGACGTAGATTTATCTAGATTTAATTGTATGTATAGACATGATTTAGTATTAAATTTATCTATATCTTGCAAATTGTACAACTAATTTGGGTCGGAAGGAGTATATAAAGATACAGTTTGTAACTTCTAATATAGACCATACAGGAATCAGTAGAAAGTAAGAGATGGCATATAAAAGAAACAAAAAAGGAAAATGAAATAAGGAACAGAAAAAGAAAAGTCAGACAGAAAAAAGAACCAGAAATCAGTAGAAAAACAAACTGAAAAACCTACAGAAAAACACTTGAAAAAATGGCAAGGCAAAAACCGACCAGAAAATCGAAACTGGGCCTGGCCCATGAACAACTCGTGCGCGGGCGATGGTACGCAGCACGGCACGCTCGCGCCGCATTGAGCGGCAACGGTATTCTACCGCTAAATGAAATCCTAGCTAATTGACACATAGGGACAGGTGGTGAATGTCATGTTTGACATGCGGTTCTAGAGGATGTGTTACATATGATCTTGAAATGTGAAGGACCAAACATATGGGGAGGTCTAGGAATTGAGAGTGTTATTTCAAATGATATGCTTGTGGTTTGTTCTAGCTTTTAGGTTTCAGAATATTGCTGAAGGGACCTCCTAGTACTATGCAGGGATATGAATCCTAGAGAGTGCAAGAGGTGGTGGCAATAACAACTTGGTACTCGTGATGGCTTCACTAATGTATAACTCATGGTGAGGAAATACCTCCTATTCAGAGATATCTAATGTATATTATAGTGATGAAATAGAATTCCGCAGGATCCCAGGTGTAGAATATGGACCAGGCAAAACTAGTATGGAGGAAGCCCGCATGTCAATTATCTAAAACTAAATTTGACACAAGTTTAAATGTAGAGAACTTGGAGATGCTAGTTCAATCTTACGAGATAGCCATAGAGCGTTTATAGCGGTGTTGTCCAAGGTCTTACCACATGTCTCATATTCTTCATATGTCAAAAATTTGATGATGTGTCACCATTTGGAGCTGGCAAACTTTGTGCATTGCAATGCCATTGAAGCATAAGCTAATTGCACAAAAGTGATACACTATCTTTCAGTGGAACAAAGCAACATCGAATTATGTCGACAACCTTACAATTGTAGGATTGTTTGGGAAGGTCAATTCAACTATTGCTCAAGAGATGTCAATAAAGCAGTTCATGTAATAGCCAGGTCTTGTTTTGAGTCTAATATTCCATATAACTGGGTCGATGAACCCCTTAACTTCCATCACCAAACTCTCATGGATGATGTAACTATTGTTTGATTTCAATAAATCTATCCATCATGGCCTTCCCTCAAAAAAGTTCTCATGGTTCACTCCTTCACCCTAGATAAATATATTTTGTGTAGATTTCTTTCATCTATTTTACACATCAAGATATTGTTCATTCTCATATGTTTCCTAATCTTTGTATCCTTTGCATGAACACAGTCTCACGTGGATACAAAATTATATTTAGAAACTCCCATAGGAAACTAAAAAAGTATTTTGGTGTGGTCTTGACATTTATTTTGTGTAATTTTCTTCAATTTGTAATTTTTTTATTCAACACATTCTTTACTTTGGTGTGTTCTTGACGTTTAGTTGTGACATTATGTATGCATGACGAGAATTGTTGGATGTGATTTGTGATATATAGGCGTGGTGTAACCGACAATCTAACTATATGCATGTTTTGCCTTTCTCAACTTTTATAGAAATAAATATATTTCACGAATTGTGCCATGTGATATGTGAGTGTGACTTTAGCAAAATGTGTATCCCTCAATAACCGGGCATCGAAGTGTATCTAGCATGATATACCCAACTAAACTAGGTTCCATTTATGAAAAGAATACATCATCCATTAGCATCCACTCAAAATAAGTTAAACTCAAGTCGACATCCAGGCCATTAGGTCTCGGTCCTACCATCTAGATGTGTACCATTCTCAACCTTTTGCGGTGCCCTCTTCCTTTGAACTTTATCCTCTATGTGACTATCTATTTTTGTTCTTCTCCATCAAGATCTCTAGAGCGGAGTTTGGCCCAATTGGACTCACTTTGGTCAATCAATGGAGATTATAAAACTTTCCATTTCCTTTAGTCTGGCCCAACAGGAGCGGACTACGTTTGGTCAAGCATTAATTAGTTGGCTTATACAGATCGCAACATTACGTATATCGACGGGTTGGATGGTGTGTGGAGTGCAAACTATGATGACACGGTCCTCTAGTTTAGCCGAGAATCAAGGAACATTGATTTACAATGTTCTCAAGTTACACTGATCATGAGGAACATGGATATAAAAGATCATCATAAGATAACAACCAAGATATTGTTGCAATAGATAATCCTTTTATATCACCACCATGATTTTACAATGGTATGTGTGGCACTAGAAAAAATATTTGAATAGATCGAGTTATACTATGTGCTTTATAGGTTTAGACTAGCTCTTTAATTTCACTTCATGCCGAACGGGGTACCCATGAACAACTTGTGGATGTACCCCTAGAGGCAACTTTCTCATGTGAGGTTCAAATGATGAAACACTCATTGTATCACCTAGGTATTCATATTTTTTGTGTATAATTTATGTTTGTACATTCCCTTTCTATGTTGTATGTATCGTATGATCACAACTTTATACACATGCTCTCTCTTTCAATTACCACCCGGTTTGAGATATCTGGGTGAGTTGGCCCATGCCTAAGGCTTTTCCTAGTTCATCGCTATTTTTTGTCATAAAAAATACAATAGGAGAGTCTCCTACTATTGATATATTATTAATAAGAAATATGTACATGGTTTTTTTGTACATCTACCATGGTAGGGCCATGGTCCCATCTAACTCAGAAACTAAACTCTAAAACTTACAATGAAAGAATATATATTGTCTCACATCTCATTTTTCACCCTAGAGCTTAGCGGGTCTATATCACACGAAAACTGATTAAGCCGGTCTTCGGTACTTGGAATTATACCATCAAAGTATTTTCTATTTATTTGCTTCCGTGTATTCCATGCCCCAATGGTGACATATTCCAGTAAGAGATGTCCATTCAAGCTTGTGTAGCAACCAAGACTCTGTCACTAAGATGGATATATATTCTCCTATTTCACACCCATGATGTCCCAGCAATCCTTGTTGAACTGGCACTCAAAGAACAAGTGATCTCTAGTTTCTCTAACCTCAGACATGTCATTGCTATTAGTGTGATTTTATAAGACATGATATATTTCTAGAGACAATTGCTTTAAAGCATTAGATATGCTTGGTATCTATATATTGTAACATGTTAACCTTTAGTTAAGATAGTATGAGCTAATTTGTCAGTAGTATGCAAGTTAATTATATATGCATTGATTATTTTAAGTGATTGTATTTAATATAAGTGATTGCTTCATTGTGTCTCTTGATTATTTATATGCCACATAGACAACATAAATCTAAAGTGGCGGTCAAAGGACGACGCCACTACGGAGCATTGGGAGTGGCTAGAAACAATTGGTATGTTTGGTGTGGAAAATGCAAGAGTACAATCTCTAAACATACTCTATTCACTCTATTAACCTATCCAATTTAATTTGATTAGTGAATTTTGAAACAATTTTATACTTTTAAACCCAAAAAATTGATTATGATATTTTTATATTTGAGTTTGTGGTGATGTGCTCTTTAAAACTGAATAACTTGGATATATTTTTACAAAGTTTTATTTTTGAAATATGAAACTTCAATGAAAACATTCCTTACATGCATGACATAATATGCATCATTAGAGTTTCGTCCGAGTTACATATAGTGGCATACATATTTCACTAACCTATCATACATATTACACCTCTTTGTTTATCAGCTTGATGTCATGATAATCTTGTGTTATAATTATATATTTAACGCATTGCAATTTTTTTGATGTTGTTTTGATTTTTATTTGTGACATTATGTACGCATCATAATCATGGTTGGATGTGCTTTTGTGATATATAAACATGGTGCAGTTGATAGTCTAATTTATGCATGTTTTTCTTTCCCAACATGTAGCTAAGCAAGATATATTCACGAATGGTTTGGTGTGATGTGAGAGTATGACGTTGGCAAAATGACTATCCATCAACAATCAGACATATATGGAGTAGCTAGAATGATATTTCCAAGTAAACCAAAGTCTATTTAGAAACAAATGAATACATCATCCATTACATTATTCAAAATAGTTAAATTTAAGTCACCATCATTGCCATTAGATCTCAATCCTACCCTATTTGAGCACTACAATTGATTTATAATCCACGCAAACTTATGGCGTGACAATATCGCCCACCCCCACCATGTGTCATGTTCTTAGCCTTTTTCGGCGTCCGCCTCTTTTTTGCATCTTCCTTCGATCTTTTTCCCTCCGTGGCCATGTCCTTTTTCTCTTGCTTGTAAAGCTTGTTGTTGTATCCACCAATGGAAAACAAAAAATTGGCGATCAGTTTGGCCAAACCTCCCTCATATTTAACAGAGCGGAGCCCATTTGGAGAAACATTAAAGAACTTAGCTAGAGTGAAACATGAAGTATAACTACAAGTTGGCCTAAGTGCGGAGCACATATTTTGATAGCGGGTCCTATTGTTTATCCTAGTGTGAATTGAAGCATCAAGGAACATTGATGCAGAGCATTCCTACCTTGCACCGATGGTAAGGGAACTTGGATAAGAATGATCATCGTATGGTAATTAGCTTTGATACATCTTTGCAGTAGCAAATTCTTTCATATCACTAACATAATTTTATAGTCGTATGTACGAAATTGAACATTATAGTTAAATGACTCCAATTATATTATGTTCTTAATCTCGATTTAGACTAGTTCTTGAATTGCACTTCATGTAGATTACCATATCTTGAGAGCCGAGCATACACCAGGCAGTTAGCACATTAAGTATGCAGACAAGATATTTAGTTCGACTCAATGTGATGGCATATTGGGGGTATTCTTACTTTGTGAGCAGAGACCAACGAATATTGGTGCGGGTAACATCAGGTAGAGAGACGTCATTCTAAAACAATAATTCATGTTAAATTTAAACCAAAAATTAGTTCAGCATGATTATGCTCTAAGTCTAGAATGTTCTATATATTGATCAACTTAAATAGTTATCCAGTTTTAGCTATAAGCAAATCACTAACCATATCATGCAAGTTTGACCATAGATTAAAGTGATTAATATGGTAGATGTGAGAGCAGGTCATCTAGATCTCGCATCTCCATGGTAGTCGGGGGAACGACTTGGTAATACGAGTAGTAGTCTGTATGATTTTATTATTGAACTTCACGAATTTATAAGGCCAATGAATCCCAACTGACATTACATAATGCATTTCCTTATTGTTCCATTTTGTGAACATTGCATCTATTTATTTATTTTTGGCCTTACTGTTAAATATATCCATGTTGAATGATCATATTATTATTCTACGAGTAAAAATTATCATTATATTAAGTTAAGAATGCATAAAGTAATTGAATCTGTGTCTTGGATAGCCATTATTTAAATTTTGGGTAGCTAGTAATTTTAATGCATCTGTTTTTTTCATGCTAATGGTATAAATGTTAGGGCTTCCTATCCTTTATATGAATGCATTTATTTAAACTTATTTCAAGGTTAGTATATTGTCCTCTTTTCACATGTATGGTTTGAGCTAAGCGTAGATTATGGTAATCTTGAACGGTTGGTGAAAAGAATATATGCATATAATATTTTGGGTTTGTATTTTCACATATATCTTCTTTAGGAAAAAATATCCATATGCCTTTATTTCTCACCTTATATTCATGATTAGCATTGCAACCTCATTTCACATATGTTTTTAGATTGATATTTATCAAGTAAAATATTTTCATATTTGTTTGGGCATATGTTTTCTCGAGTTCTTCTTTTTTGGGAAATTATGTGTGGGGAAGTTTTTTAGACATATTTTAATACTGGTTTTCCCGTATATCTAGTTAATTACAACCAAGAGGCATTTTTGAGTACGGTGAGACAACTCGTGACACTTACACTGGTACACGATGATTTTGTGAAGGATATAGCTAGGTTAAAGGACATCAACAATGAGGTACAACAAAATATATTCAAGTATCAAATTGTAGCTTAGATTAAACACACATATAAATACTTAGGTGTTGGAGACACTACCTTGGGATGAGGTGCTCCAGCGGTTGGTGAGTTGGTCAATGCAAGGTGAGCTCTATCATGGCCGGATGAAGTTCTCCAGCTTGTTGTTTGCTTGTATTTTCTGGTGACAACATTCGACTCTTTGCTCCATTGCTCATTGGCGGTTCGGCACCCTTGAGACAGGGTAAGGGGTCCGGCCCATCCTGTGGTAGTGTTTGCAAGGGTGGCATCATTGCTTCAATTTTTTCACTAGCGCTGGTTTTTTCTTCATCTGTGTGGTTAACATAGTTCTTTCTTGTGCAACTTCTGTTCATCCATTCTCCCAAAGCCTTCGGCTTTCATTGTTTGGACGCACCCCGAGCGGCTCTCAATCCACAACCTACTGGTGTCAAGGTGCAGTTCGCACAATGGAGTGGCTGCAGACCTGCAGTAGGGGCTTCTCTTGTTTTCTCTCGTTGTTGAAGCATGTAATATTCTTTGTCTGTTTCTGTTTCCGTAAGCTATTCCCAACACATTTTTAACCTTTGCCGTATCTAGCTTGGTTAATTCAAAGTCGATCTCCTTATATAACAAAGAATACCGCATGCATCTTAATTGTAGCCACATTATTTGTTGTTTGTTACTCTAACAAATCACATGAAAATATACTATATAAAAATCAAACAACAATAGGTTATGTTTGATACAAATGTTTTGTTTCAACGCATGAGTTCAAGAAAGTTGAAGTCAGATAATGCCCATTACCTTTTCTTCACGTCTGAGGATGCACAAATTGTTGGCCGCTGCTCAAGTGGTCTCAATGGCCACCCCTTGGTCTTGTATCCTTGTAGTCCTTCACATGCGCTCATCTTAAATCATGTGTGATTGTTAATGCACCTAGCCGATGCACAAACCCGCACTTGAGTCCAAGAGCTTGAGAACACATATCTTTTGCACACAGATATCTCTAGATAATAATTTATTTTAGGGAGAAAGGTGCAAAAGAATCAGTTGACCCTTATTAGTACTCTCTGTTTTGAAATATAAGATGTTTTAGTTTTGTGAAGCAAATGTATATAGACTTTTTTTATTATATATGTTCACTTATATTTGGAGTGAATCTAGACACTAAAAGAAGTCTAGATATATTTTCTTCATAAACCTAAAACATCTTATATTTTGAAACCAAGGAAGTACTAGATATAAGATGGGTGGGCATCGGCGAAGGGGATGAGCCAATAATACACTCATTGGTTATCCCACACACTGCCGAGCAGGACAGAGCAAGAGGACATGTTGGCTTCACAGATGCGTTGTTGAATGAGGCATGGCCCCCCCCCTCCCCCCCCCCCCCCCCCAACGTTACTGTTGTTCCTCCTCAAGATCTAGATCTGCCGGCCCGATCCCGAGCCCCTCCGGCGGCCATGCCGGCCGTAGGTGGCGGAGGAGAGGTGTCGACGTAGGGTAGGTAGTTTGTAGGCTGTTTTTGCGGCGTTCTTGCCGCGGTTTGGGCGTCTTGCCCGGAGTCGGAGCTTCTCTTCGCCGGCCTAGATCGGAAGCTCAACGGCGTGGATCTGCCTCCTCGAGTCTCTCCGGTGGACGGAGATAAGTGGAGTTGCGGGATCTATGCCTGGAGACTCGCAATAAGGGCCTAGGAGCCGGTTTCCAGCAGGAGGTTTTGGTGCCCTGGGCGCCTGTCTTGGCCGGCCGTGGTGGCGGAGGAGACTGGCGTTTCTCGATGGCCGGTGTGGTGGATCTGCTTCCTGGCCGGCCGTGGTGGCGAGGGTGATGTACTCCCGCTATGGACTTCCTCGCCTGCAGTTTGGTGGCCATGGTGGCGCTTTGCTTGCAGATTGTGGGGGTTCGTGGTGGTGTTCTTCCTCAAGGAGCTTCTCTCCGGTGGCTTATGGCAGCGCGGGCCGTCATCACGCCGGACCAAATAGCAGTAGGGCTGCTGCTCTTCCTCTGTGCCGGTGCTCGCCTTCCTCCCTACACCAAGTGGTTTCGTCCCCGGTGGATCGAGGATGGCCGGTGGCGAAGGATTTCTCGCCGGTTCGAGCTTGGTCGAGCCCTCAGCTCTGACCTCGTTGCAGATTCCATCTCAGAGGTCACCGGCATTGGTGGTGGAGGCACCCAGGACTTGATTGCTTTTTTTCTTTCTTTTCAGGGTGTTTTTTGTAAATAGGAGGCCTTTTGGGGCCTCCTTTTAATTTTCTACCTGCCACTTGTTCTCTATGCAGCAATATATTTGGATGCGTTTGCATCCTGCACCATTCAAAAAAAAAGAATGAGGCATGGCCACAAGCGAGGAAGGCGACGGCGATAGACGCGATCACCCACCACCCTTCTTCGTGTCCACCGCCGTGGAGTACATCCAAATAACGTATTGTGCCTACTCAATACGTTTCAATGTTATTGTAGATTAGCAGAAGAAGTGCAGGTTAATCTAGACTCAACGGATGTTGAAATAATTACCTGAAGCGTTGTGTGTACATATACACGGCGGACTAATACCAATGGTAGGACCAAAGGCGTAACTTGCATCTCCTGAATTAATTACCTGAAGCGTTGGTACAGCATGGTGTTCCCAACCGGCTTGAAGTCCTGGAGGCCCCTGTAGTTCTCCCACGCCCTCTCCCACACTATGGCCTGGTACAGCTTGTTGGCCCCCTCTTCCTTGGCCTCGATGGTGAAGTAGTGCAGGAGGCCGGCCACCACCTGGTGCCTCACCTTCACCAGCCGCTCGAACTCCACCGCCGCGTCCTGCAGACCAATCAACGGGATAACTCGATTATTGTCCTTCTTGGATCACGAGGGGTGATCATATCGACCGAGGTGTACGTATAGATCGGATCGATATCTTACGGCCTTCTTGTTGTGCTCGGCGACGGCGAAGCGCGCGAGCTCGACGGCCTTGGGGTCGTCCTCGTAGCCCGGCGGCATCCTGACCACGCCGCCACACCGCGCCTCGGGGAACTCGCTATCATCGTAGTTCGTGTGCCGCTGCTCCTGCTCGTCCTCGTGCGCCACGGGATGGCCGAACACCAGGTCGCCGAGCATGGACCTCCACATGGTCGACGGGCTGCCTGCCTCGGGAGTGTTTTGCGGCGAGGGATGATCGGGTTTGGGGTGTGAGATCGTCGGATCGAGATGGATAGGAAGGGCGTTTCCTTCCGCTGCGCCGATCGTCGTCCCGTGGTCCACACCCCGCACTCCGCACTCCGCACTCCGCGAGACCCGCAACACCACGATGGGCGCGACTTGATCTGCAAGTTCGCAGCTGATTTTCTTTTTCATTTTTGTTTTTTGAGGGCAGTTCAGAGCCGATATCTTCCTCGGTTTGGGAATGGGCCTAAAGATATTACTGCAGTATGGGCCAGTACGAGTCTCGCTATAGTAATTCGGGATCTTCACACAAAAAAAAAACTATTCGAGATGGCCCGGGCACGACCAGTATGGTACACTAGACTGCTGCGGTACTAATAAGGCTTTGTTCGGTTGCAGTAGTTTAGATCCACTAGCTGAACTAATCCCTACAGGGATTGGGTGATCCCCGATTGTCACCCCAACCCCAGCTACCATTGTCCCATGTTTCGTAATAATACATGTTGTTCGGTTAATCCCCACTACCCAGCTAGCAGCAGCAGAAAACAGCACAATCGATGGCAGGCAGCAAGCAGCACAGGCGGCAGACAACTAGCAGTAACATACTAGCAGAAAAAGAAGGTACACCACAAATCTAAATAATATCCTTTTTGCATCAGCTTTTAGCATGGCTGGAAGCTAAAATCAAACATGTCAAGATAGAGAACAAAATACAGGATATAGCTAGACATGAGTATCTAAAAAATCCTGAACATTTCAAGCTACGGTTGATTCGTTCTCAGAAAAATAGTGACGCGATAATAAATACAGTGAATAATATACAGTTCTTCTGTTGTAAAGCACACACAAATTTGTTATTACAGCACCCTTGCTGCCCTTGCTTTTCTTCTTCCGGAGCTTGATCATATAGAACTATGGTCTTTGCATCTGGTCATGTAAGCAATGATAAAGCATAATTATTAGAACATGTTTAGTTCAACTAGATGAGAAGAATGAAGAAGGCTGGATGAGACATTGTTTGTGATCACTGTATAAAACAACTTCAGATTTCTTTTCTTGAGAAGAAAGAGAATATGATCCTAAAAGAACAATGTCTAGTATTTGAAGGAAGTCAAGGAGCAGCAGCTAGCAACTTCTACAGCTTGCACTAAACATACTACAACAAGCGTTAACTAGACCACAGGATCTACACTTCACAAGTGAGAATACAATAGTAGTAGTGATGCAGTTTGTACAGATGCTTTTCACAAATTATACCACAATTATTAAGCGATCCCCAGGTCAGTGCAAATAAAGAGCACACGGTTCTCTGCAATTTTAAAGACCGGTAGAGTTTTTACCTTCTCCTCTTGTGAGAATGGCATTGTTCTTAGTCGAGCGATGAAATTCTTGATTGAGAATTCATCCATAATTCTTGAGCCAGTTTGTGCATTCTCAATCTGCTTAGTCTTCATCTCAATGTACTTTTCCATTATTGTAGAAACTTCTCCATTGTTCCGACGCCTTCTAGGTTCATTCTCGATGCTTGTTGATGGTGTGGTAGGCCCCGTTGGATGAGCCTCATCACGACCAACAATGTTTACTTGCACATTAGTTTCTCTTCGATGGTTAGTCTAGTATCACATACCAACTTCTCCCTTCGAAGGAAACTAGCCAAAGCCCTAAAGATATGAGGCTCCATCCTAAATGCTACTTGACAATTTTTTACATGCCCTTCAAGCAAGTCCCTTACAACCTCCTCGCCTCTTAGGATCGATGTATGACGTGGCTTTTTTCCCTTGGTTCACTTCCACCCAATAGATGCAACATAGGTAAGAGGAAAAGCATCATGTCGTCATCCTCCTCCTCCTCCTCTCTCTTCCTAATGCGACCCCTCATTCTCAAATCCATTCCTAGACTAAGAAATAAAAATACGCTAGTTATTACTACTACAATGTGAGAAAATGACAATCATACATAATTAGGAGTATTTAGCAGTACTACTATAATACAATAAGAAATTATACTCCATTTGTATAAAAATCAGCAGGATATATATGCATCTATTACACATGCTTGCACACATATAATTCAAGGACTATTTAGCTTGTTTCTACCAATGCTTATCAGTGTATGCATACATCTAGCTAGCAGCATATGTATACTTGAATTCTCATAAATACATGCCAAAACTAAAACAAACTTAAATATACAAGGACATAAACTAGTGACAAAAGAAAGTGTCAGCGGAATAATCTAGCAAAGAAATGTGATGGCCCTGAAGCAATGCAGGTAATGTTGACTGCTGCTTCTCTGCTAAGAATTAAGATTTTTTCTCTGCTAGAAATTAAGATTAGGGAACTTCAGAATCATGCTAACTTAAAACATAATGCTTTGGCTTATACGCAATGTGTAGCTAGCTGGGCTACATCAGAAATATCAATTAAGCACGCACCGGCGTCGTACGCAACTATGCATGTACATACACATTAAACTAAACTGAGAAATTTGCTAATTCTAAATACCTTGAGAATTTTTTATTTCTATTCAGCTACTGAATTTCCAAATGATAACAAAGCATTGGATGATAAAGGGCTTATAAAGCAGAACTCGGCAATCAGCAAGTGATCTACTTTAAAATTCAAACAAAGAGTGATTTACTTTCATGTGTTTCTGATGATTCTTTGCCTCTGAACTGAATGAAAAGATTGGATAATGTTTCCAGCAAAAGCAAAGAAAAATACCAAGCTGTCCTCAGAGTGAAGCCATATATAAAACTTTGTCCATAGTCCGAACTTGCATTAAGAATTGCCCATAACCTACCAGCCCCAAATCCAAGGGATTTACTGAAATCTGATCTAAAAAAACAACGGTTGCTACAAGTCAATACAAGTAAAAGTGGACCACGCCTCCTTCGAAGGAAATATGGGGAAATGCCTTGCTATGGCAGCTCTCCAGGCTATGAATGCCCTTGTCAAGCAAGTGAAAAAGCTGAAGAAAAAAGGGCCACCGATGGAGAAGACTGTGCACGACCATGCCAGTACGTACACAACCAGGCCGGCCGGTCTTTATTGTGCTTGTGGCCGTGGTCGTGCTTGGGTCTTACCACTGCCACAAATCTATGGGGGTGACGAGATCCAACAAAATAAGATGCTACCACCATGTCAACATCTCCTATCTCAGATTGCAAGAAAAAGAGAATGATCCCTAACTTGAACAAGCCCTAACTTTACTAGAAGAGGGGATGGGGAGGAGGGGAGCTTACCTTCTAGTGGCCAGCGTCGAGGGTGGAGAAGGGGGATATGCCGGAGATCTGTAGCTTCCGGGCCGAGCACAGCCACCGTCCCCTCCCCTTAGTCGTCGCCGCCGCCGCTCCTGTCGCGAGAGGAGCTCGCGTTCCTTCCTTCGTTGGGGATTCTTTCCACGGGTGTGATCTCGATTATTTTTAACCCGGTGGTTACGCGGGGTTTCGGGGAAAACCAGCCGGGCTGAAAACCTCACGGGGCTTAACCGAACGTGCTCTAGAAACGGACCTGTATTAAACCCCGGCGGGCCAGATCCCGGCTGACCCACGGGGATTGTGGCCCAATACCGGCAGGGATGGGATGAAACGAACAAGGCCTAAACGGACTACGTGATGAAGCAATAGGGACTAGGTGAGGAAGATTTGGAGGACGTGGTGTTTGAGGCGTATCCGCCGCCAGAGGAGGAAACACATTGGATGATCATAGCAAAGGTTCTTACAGAGTTGAGTACTCCTCCTTTTGGTTCTACAAAACATGAAGTCGGTCCCGGGTACTCCTTCAGGTCATCGGTGTGTCTCAACTAGTGCGCGGCCAAGGCATTATCCGAGGCAACTTTTACGGTACCTTTTACTACTCAACAATATGACTAGTATAATTTGATCTTGGTCCAGCAGGCCCAGATAGTAATTATTTGGAAAAAAAATGTAACCCCACACCCACGATTAACTAGCTGGATGGACAGAAAGAAATCATATCATCTGTACGACCCAACAACTGCTTCTAGGCCGCAGCCGCCGCCTCCCGGACGCCACCACCGCCTCTTGGCCGCAGTTGCGCCGCCGCCTGCACCCCTCGCGCCGCCGTCTCCCAGACGCCACCACCGCCTCTAGGCCGCAGTTGTGCCGCCACCCCCTCTGATTTCCTCGACGCTGGACGCCGTCTACACGACTGGATCCACACCCATCCGCCAGAGCCGTCGCCGACTCCAACGCCGACCTGCACGACGTCCTCGTTTTCCTTGCCTTCCTTGTTGCCCTGCCACTCACGCTGTGGTTCTGTTCTCGTCAGGTTTCGGCGTATATTATTGTTGTTATCTGAAATCTAATGCTGCCGCTGGCTGTTAGTATTGCAGATTCAGTTTAGTAGGAGAAAGTGGTTCTCTGTTCTGTTAAAAAACTGCAGAATTGGTATTCAAATGATACGCTCCATCTAACTCATGGCCAGGATCCACGGTTTTATGCAAGTGTCTAATTTACCATGTCAATTACATCAGTTGCTTTCTGAGAACTCACATGTACTTCGTGGCCAATCATCATTCTCTACTTATTTTCTCACCCGATGGGAACAGAATAATTGCTTTCATCAAGGAAATTAATCTGAAGTTTCATACATAATAATTGCTTCATACTAAATTGTTGGAGACCGAATTAAGTAAAGTTGCAATCAGAGTTTAGTGCTATATTCTGTGCATTATGAAATCGTGGAGTCCAACTTAAGTGGAAGGCTAGTACCATTTGTTGATGTTGCATCAAAGTAGCACAGAATTAAGCAACCGAGTGCTCTATACTATTGCACCATTCAATTGCATGTAAGCACAATCTAGTGCCATACTGTGATGTTTGCATATAAAACAATTTTTTGAGCCTGTAGTATGCTACTTTGATATTTGTTTGCAATTGGTTTGGTTTATATAAGATATCACATGCCGTTCCATCTTGCACACATTTGTGAATGATTGACCCCTTTCAAAGAAATGAGAAAATATCAGACCTTATTTGTTAGTAAGCACCATCCTTCAACGATCGCTTTCTCTTACTGCGATTCTGGACCATGATACAATAGGGCAACTATGGAATCATGTGCTCAAAATACATTGCAATGAAACTCTAGCACTTTTATTTACTCATAAAATGTGTGCAAAAATTTCACCCATTTATGCTCAGTTGGGGAAACAGAAGCAGCATTACCTGTAATACAACATGCAGATCATCTTGATACATATCTAGGTATTTATATGTCCACTGCCAGCAAAATGTTTTCAGCAAAAATATTGGACATAGCTTTAGGGGATGCATTTTCTTTGATAAGCATTCGATGATGAAGTGTGGACTTTGCTTAGTAATTTTTTAGTCAAACAATTTTGTTAATAGTTATGTTGCTTTTTACAGACCTGAAGTGGTTGTAGGTGGTGATGCTCATCAAGTCACCACACAACAAGGAGAAACGCCCCAACAAGGATGAAAATGATGGTTGATGCTGTCTTCGGATGTGGCCTTGAAACCTCTATTTAATTTATTTTTTTGATAAACTCCCATGGATTGGCTATTGTAATAATCAATACATTTTAGCCTATGTATGAAGAACTCGTTTTTCGTCTATCCCAATTAGACTTGATTCCATGAATATGTTCACTCAGTTTCTTATTCTATTTTTTCGCCCATGTCCAGTATGTGAGTTGTTTCAAACATCTGATTGTTGCATCAGTACGTACTAACGCTGCTAGTCCTATATCTTCCAAAATGCAGTGTTGCTTTAGTTGAAGAGTGAGCTGTTACAGCTTGTAGTTTTGAAATATTTCCTTGTATGCTTGAAACTGTTTTAAATATTCCCTTAAAGCTGGTGTGAATTGTCAGCAGCCTGGTTACTTGTTCCAAATGCTGGCCTTCTATCTTCTAAGCATTTTGTAACAAGTATCATACTAGTCTAATGCAAGGAATCTCAGAACTAAGTTACTCCTAAAAGCAAGAAAATATCAATACAGTTTTGGTTTAAGTTACAAAGGTATTGCAATCTTTCAGTCAGACTTCAGCAAAGCAGAAGCTATCTTCTTTCGGATCTACACACGATATACTCTTTTCATCAGTTACCATGGCAAAGAATCGGCTTCCCAGTAGTAGTTCATTCCTCTCTGGCCATGTGAACTCTGAACTGAACTGATTTCTTTTGATGCCAGAGAACAATTCCCAGAAGCTACAAAAGCTCATTGTCTTTGCTAGCACCGACAATGATGTGTTGTGTTTTTGCTCTTCTAGCGAGCCTCCACATGTGAACATACAAAATCTGTTTTTTCTTAAACAATTTACTTGTGCTCAAACTTGGTCTATGTCACTTGTTCTGCCTTTCTGAAGATTCATTATAATACAGTATGATGCTGATACAGCTTCCAAAGTAAGTAAAGAAAACAGAGCCAGAGCTGATAGAGGCGAGCATGTATTAGTAGCTAATACCGCGCCCAGTCCGGCAGCGTCGGCGCCACCACGTTCGGGTGCCACACCTGCCCCAGCTTCTAGGCGCGCTGTACGAACACCTCCGCGCGCCCGCGCCCACTTTGGCAACGCCATCGCCGGACCGCATACGCATCCGCTTGACCGTCACCCTGAATGCTCCCGGCGTCGCCACGACACAGCCTCTCCATCAACGCGCGCTCCGCCCACCGCCGCCGTGTTCGTCCCTAGTGCCCCTTGTACACGTCATCGGTCAGAAGCTTGTTCCTCCCGCGCCGGCCGCCGTCACCGCCGCCGCCAGGAGGGCCAGCACCATCACTCCGGTCGCCGGGTAGAGGGAGGGTCGCGAACGCAGCCATACTGGGGAACAGAGGCGCTTCGACGCTGGGAGCAGACGCCACGCGCGGCGCGTCGATCGGGGCTCCGCAGGCCCTGGCTTCGCCGACGAGCACCGCCGGGATCTGGCCCTCCAGCCGGTTACCAATTTCAATCGTGGAGAAGAGTAGTATTTTTTTACCGGAAGGAGAACGCGATAGTCTTACCAGGCATAGTGGCCCTCTAGTTTGATATTACTTGGACTCTCCTGTCTCTGGCCCGTGTACGGCCCAACTACGGGGATTTCTTGGCGCGGTGACCATTTCGGCACTAGTATAAATTATACTAGTTATCTTTTTGGCACTAGTATAAAGTATCGTGGACCTTTAGATAGACGAAAATTAAGGGCTATTATTTATCTGAAGGTACCATAGAACAGCTCTCATCCGAAGGCATCTGCCAATCAGGCCTCGACTGCACGACACGAAGGTGACCCCACAGAGGCGAGAGGTCCCAGATGAAGACAACGCCGTGACCGCGGCTGCTGCCACCCTTCCTCTAGCTCGGCGATGTGGGCTGAAAGTGCGGGCACCGCGGGCGGGGTTGATCGCCCTCGGCGATGTGGCACATCACACCCACGAGGGACGTCTCGCCCACCATAGTCGCGGCTGAACTCGTTGTTGTTTACACGAGGCGGGTCGTCACCCTCGTACCTAGAGAGCTCCCTCTCCCGTTGATTAGCGAAGAAGGCATTCCAGGTAGTGGTATTATCGGGATCCTATCAGAGATCTATCCGCTGCTCCGTCATGAGCTCGAGGTAGTAGTGGTTCATGATGACCACCCGGCGGGCCGCTCCATGAGGCAGAGGAGGTATCGGCACGTCCCTGGCGCTCAGCCTCTAGCCAGGGGGCATCCAGTAGCACGGCACCCCGAGATGGTAGGCTAAACGTGATTTTGGCCGATAGCACTATGCCTCGCAATGCTCACCCTATGGTATTCGTTGAATATAAGGCCAAGGAAGACAAAGCCTAATTGGCACGTTTGGCAAATACCTGTGAGCCTGTGACTATCTAGTGGACGCCAAGAAAATTGATGTTTCCTGGCAATCTATTTTCTTGTTCGGTTCTACGATCTGTATCTTGTTTTAGCAAACTGTGATGTTCTTTTTCACTTTTCACTTTTGAGCTCTGGCTCAATACTTTGTGTCCAGCCCATTGACATGTACATGGTCTCGTCTCTACTTTGTGTTGAACCTTTCCATGTAAAATTAAGGACGAATTTTCTCTATTCTCTATCTTTACTATCTACAAAGGACGAATTTTCTCTGTTTTCTCGAACTAGGCAGAAACAATTGATCTCGATCTTCAAATCTATCAGATCTAACGCTTCAGGACTTCCCAATGACATTACGCAACACGTCATTTTTACACGATCCAACAACTAATACCGACCATTAATGCCGGCAATTAGTATGGGTAATTATATAAACAAAAAGGGACGCAATTACTACCGAGATTACATGGCAATACTTCTCAAAATACAACGTCCCTGCAATGCAATTATTATATAGACAAAAAAGACCGCAATTACTACCTAGATTACACGGCAATGCTTCTCAAAATATGACTACCCTGCAATGCAATTAATACAGAGAAAAATCCAGAGCCTCTCGTGATTTGCTCTCTACACGGCCTCTCGTGAATCTTCTGGACATCACACTCCTTGCCTCCGCCTAGTGCCCTCGCGACGACGAGCTCCAGGCGTCGCACTTCTCGCCACCAACTTGCACGAGCACGACAACGACTGGCAACCCTACCGCACTTGTCGCCGACGTGCCACAAACCTCCGACTCGCCGCTACGCCTTGTCCACAAAATTCCACCTTTGTACGACAACGACTCGGCTGCAAATTCCAAAAATGAGGTACATGTGATAAATTACATAAGTGACACAACTTGTTATTTAGCCATATCGAACTACCTGGCTTCTCCGATTTGGATGCTTTTCTGCCCAAGCAACAAACTGGTTGATCTTTTCATCCACCTCCTTTTCTAATTCTGCAAGTCCATATTGCACCTGGTCACATGCAAAGAACATCAAATGTTGTTATTTTAGTTGGAGCACGTCACAAGTATTAGTACAAACACCAGCATATAGTGTAGAACTAGTAACGCCTGCAACACCAAAAATAAGGAGGAAAAACAACTATATTATAGCTCTTTCAATAATTACAAGGTAAGTCATATAGTTTCTTTCCCGGGGCAAGTAATACTCACATAGGTGATTTCAAAGAGGTCACAGTCAACATCTTTGGACCGAACAAGAGTAAGAGTTCGATGAAATAATATCGTATGCAGAATGCCTGCAACATATTCATCAATAATTTTTATATCGTATGCTAGAAACACAGTAATGAGATCCACACAAAACAATGTACAACAATTGGTCTGTTTCAATACAAATATATATAAACATAATTGCTTAAAAAAGTGTGTCAACGTGAAATAAAGAGCTTAGAAATTCAATCTCCAACTTGTCATATTGGTCACAAGAAGTGCTGCCAAAGCTAGGTACATGTGATAAATTAGTGTTAGATCGTTTCAAGCATGTGCCATCGACGACTATAGAAACAGTTATCAAAAACAATTCTCATATAGTTGAACAAATATAGAACCTTTTGTAATCTTCTAACTGAATCTTCTTTCTCTTACCAGATGGCTCAACAATCAAGTGGTTCACCGTTTTACCGAGGAAAACGCTCTCTATTTCAAGACATAACTAACACATCGGCTTTAGGTAAAAAATATGGACTTACATCACATAATCCGGAGTTTACATGTTGAGTGTTAGATCGTTAAAATAGGCCAGAGCACCAATGAAGTTGCAACTCCCCCAAGTGTCAGACAACCTTCGCATGCTGATCAGCCTGCCCAAAAAAGAAAAGGGGGTCAAGGATGGTATGTCCGAATGACTGAAGAGTAAAGAGCACAATACCTACAAAAAACAACGCCAAGCCCGACAACGAAAACGAGCGATTGCTGACTGTTTGAAGATTTCTCAAGCATCAGCTACACTTGAGCCACATGGTATTGCAAACATCTTTGTCGCTAAATAAAATTTAATTCAGGACATTAAGCTTGATCTATTTATGGAGTCGGTCCTCTAATCTATGGAAGGTACACATATCACAATTACAAAACAAAGTATGGTTTGATTTTTTTAGAACTTAAAAATGATATTGATGCTCTTCTTCCACTGTGTTTGAATGGCTCCCTATCTAACACTATAAGTTTGGAAAACTAAAGGAACTACCGTAGAAAAAATATAAAGATGGACAGAAGGATGAAAGATGACAATTGCTCCGAGTTTCATGTTCTTTTAGTGGGACAAGAGATGTTCTTTTGAGATGTGAAGAAAGGAATGTTTATGTACTTTAAAATGCATCTAAAATGTTCAATTCTTTGCTCAACTTTCTGTAGCTCGAACAAAGCTACTGGCACAATTTTTGTTGAACATATTCAGGCTCTGTTTGGTACAAAGTAATACAAAATAGAGAAACCAGAAAGAATGGAGGAACATGGTGTAGTGTAAAGTGAAAACCTACAAGCTTCCAAAACAAAGTTTCTATGGTTTTTCTATGGTCTTGGCCAATGTTTTATTTCTCGTGAGAAGTGCATGAAACTTTTGAAGGGTTTCGCAGCATAGTAAATCAAAAAAAATCTACGGATGCGAACGGGAAAGCCAAGATCTAATCTAGGAGATGCAAACAACGAGGGGGGATAGATGAGATCTTCATACCCTTGAAGATTCGCACAGCGGAACGTTTAACGGAACGTGGTTGATATAGTCGTACTAGCGTCTCCTCCTCGCGATCCGATCCAACACCGCAAGTGGCGATGCCTCCGAGAGATGCACACGTACGGCACCTCGACGTCTCCTCCTTCCTCGGTCCAGCAAGTGGGGTGGAGAGATAGGTTGGATCTACAACACGACGGCGTGGTGCAAACGGTGGAGAGTTTCTGCGGCAGGGCTTCGCCTACGCGCAGTCGGGAGGGAGAGAGAGGAGGGCAGCAGGGCGGCTAGGGCTTGAGGAGGTGTGTGGGGAGGGTGCGCCCCCAGCCCTCTTTATATAGAGGGGTGGGCGGCTGCCCCTTGCCCCTCCTCCAAGCCTAGGGCCGGCGGCCAAGAGGGAGGAGTGGCCGCAAGTTTCCCCCCCCCCCTCCTTCTAGAAGCTCTCCCTAGGGTTTCCCCTAGGGCTTGGCCGGCTGGGCCTATGGGGCCGTGTGCCCCTGGCCCAATGCGGCAAGGGAACTCCCTCGTAGGCCCACGCCCCCTCCCGACAAGTGGGGTCATGTTGGTCCCACTCCAGAAGGTTCTAGAAGCTTCCGGTACAGTATCGAACAATCCGAAACAATTCCAAACTCCAAAAACTGCTTTGCCTTATATGAATCTTATTTTCCTGACCATTCCGGAACCTCTCGTGATGTCCTGTATCCCATTCGAGACTCCGAACAAAAACTCATAAACCAATTATCCATTCTATCCTAGCGTCGAGACACGTTAAGTGTGTGACCCTACGGGTTCGAGAATATGCAGACCTGATCTTCTATCAATAATCAACAGCGGGGTCTGGAAACCCATATTGACTCCCACATACTCATCTATGATCATATCGGATGAACCACGATGCCATGATTCAATTAATCCCATATACATATTCCCTTCGTCACGCGATATTTTACTTGCCCGAGATTCGATCGTCGGTATCAGCATACCTAGTTCAATCTCGTTCATAGCAAGTACTTTACTCGTTCCGTAATCCGATATCACTTTGTGATTAACTCCTTAACCACGTGCTTGCAAGCGGTGTTGATATCGATTACCGAGTGGGCCCGAAGTATATCTCTCCGACTTGGGAGGGACAAATCCCATCTCGATAGATACAACCCAACAAGTATTTTCCGATCACCTGAGAGACACCTTTATGATCACCCTCTCATAGGATGACGTTTGATGACCTCAAAGCTTTCTTCCGATACCAGGGAGTTGCATTATCGCATGGTCTAAGGAATACAATATTTGACATAAGAAAAAGCTTCACAAAGATGAACACGATGACACGATCTAATTGCTCTGCTTGATTTGGGTCTGTCCATCATATCATTCTCCCAATGATGTGATCTCATTATTATCGACAACTCATGTCTATGGTTAGGAAATCTTAACCATCATTAATCAATGGGCTAGTCCATAGAGGCGTACTAGGGACACGGTGTTGTTCATAAACCACACAAGTATTAAAGTTTCTGCTTAATACAATTCTAGCATGGAATATAAACTTTATTATGAACAAGAAATATAATAATAACATCTTTATTTTTGCCTCTAGGGCATAATTCCAACAACTTTCACTTCCCTAAAAAAAATTGTACCAGACTTTCCTTTGTCTCGGCTCTAGAGGGAAAAATTCCAGAGGAAATAAAACTCAGTTTGTATTTTCTTGTGTACATGTATGTTTTCCTTTAAATCTGATGAAAAAATATGGCGGGTCGATTACTTGATTTGGGACGATTGAGTCTGCAATCAAGCAGATTGACATATCTTGCAATCAATTTCTTTTCGCCGACCATCTTTTATTATTAATGATCCTGCTCCTTTAGTGAAATAGAATCAATCACCTTTAATGAAATAGAATCAATCAGCTTTTAATAAGGCACTATGTATACGATTCTCTGTTCAAGTAATTAGTCCTTTAATGAAATAGAATCAATCAGCCTTTATAATGTTTCATTTTATTTAAGATACAATCAATTTCTTCATATCAATCAGATTTTATTATTCTTAAAACAAAATCAATCAGCTTTTATAATGTTTCCTTTTACTAGAAGTGAGATCCGCTATATAAGCATGACCTATCGGTTCAAAGGCACACATCGCCCTACTCTACTCT
The DNA here is from genome assembly GCA_916181665.1 of Avena sativa. Taxonomy (NCBI): domain Eukaryota; kingdom Viridiplantae; phylum Streptophyta; class Magnoliopsida; order Poales; family Poaceae; genus Avena; species Avena sativa. Next base: position 341,949,023 of record OV702279.1, read on the forward strand.
AGCACGCCTACCGGAACCAGGTCGCTCGATCGTCTCTGCCTTCAAGGCATTCCAAAGGTTTGATGTTCATCAAATTCTTATTTTGCTTTGATACTTTCAAGTTTATTAAAACTACACTACCGTACGCATGTATTCCTCGAATTTGATTTTCAAATGGAAAATATGTTTACGATTTATAGGAGGTAAAGTATGGTTGATGTTTTTAAATATCTTCCAGATGGTGCGCTAACATGTAAATAAAGAATATGTTAAGCATTCATTTTTCGCATAGATCATTAGTAATTGTAAAATTGTTCTTAGGTGTGTTGGGCCACATGAAATAGATTTTTGTGTCCCTAGCGGCATCAGAGAGGTCGATGTGGTAGATACCAACCATAACATAACCTTTGTACGTATTTTTGGTGAATCTGCTCATGCCTACGGCAATACTAAGCTGTTAGCGGAACAGGATAGTGTCGATAAAAAATCAATTAAAGTCAAGTTCATTTTATGTATATATCAAAATATTGAATGCACAGCTCTACTAATTTTAACTATGGTTTTTAGGAAGCCTTGAGAGCACTGCTTCAACTACCATCAGAATTCAGGCATGCACAAAAAAACCACCGCCTTAATCCCTGAGGTGCGACATAATAAACCGAAGAGAGCAAACACAAAGGTTATCCCTAGAGGTAATTAGATTTCTGCTAGATTACTTTTTGCCGAACTGATCTTGCACAATTATATATATTATATCGTAACAGACTATGTTTGTATTACTAAAAATCTTGTTGCTATCGAAACAATCATGTTCGCACCTGAAAAAACTAAGTTTATGGACATTGGTGACGCGAAACTGTCTAATGACAACTTGGCATGTCTTACACGTAATGATGCATTCTTGTGCGATGGAGTAAGTCAATAGCAGAAAGCACACTAGTTACACATTAATATCTGAATAATTGTATTGAACTTAACTTTATTTTACGTGTCCAATTGTAGGTGTTGAATGCATATATATATTGTATGAGTGTATGTAATCATCTATTGGATAGAACAGATGGAAATGTCTATCTAGACAACACTTTTGTTTCTGCAGTCTTAAAACAAGACAAATCATAATATCACCACGTCATAAAACGGTTGCATCTTTATTTGAAGCATGATATGATTAGAGTTAACTCTCTAGATATGCATTTCATTAAATATGTTTTGAACAAGTGTGTTTCTTAATTTTCTAATATAATGTATTTACTTCAGATCTTTCTACTAATAAACATTAGTAAGACTCACTGTACTTAACAGTCATCAATGCGAAAAAACGTTTGATCCAAGTATTGGACTCACTCGGTGCTGAAATAAGTAGAAGTGATCTCGATCTTGTGGTAAGTGTCTATTGACATTGATTTTCTATTGGCATTATGTTCGTCATAATATCTAATGCCCTTTTCTCATTTAACAATTGCAAAGATTTGAGAAACACCTAAAGTTCGCATCTCATTTGAAGGACTTTGACAAGGGCACAAAGTGGCAGAATCTTAATGTCACAACATGGCCAGTAGTAGAATGTTTTTAAGAACATGTCCAAACTGATGGGTATGTCGGACACTCATTAGAATCTCAAATAGATTTTTTAAATTTGATGTATTTATGTGTAAAAAAGTAGAGAAAAAATGCATTAGCTCGAATATACATGTTTCCATAGTTCATTTACATTGAATTATCTATCTATATGAAAGACTAAACAATTGCCCGATAATTTTGTAGTCCATCGTGCAGGTTATTCATGATTAATTATATGGAACATTGGACAGGCAATATGTTATCTGATCATGTCACCTAGGTATGTTGTTTTTCTTCATGATAACACATTAGTATTTGCTTAAATATTACTTAAATATTTTTGAATACTATTTTGTAGGCGGATATGAAAAATTTCATCAAAAATTAATCATTGTATTGGTAGACTCGGAATTGAATAAGATAAAAGGAAAGCCAATATACTATCATCCCAGCGATGACAAGAATCTGACGGATTCTGATTATATGATCGTGGAGGGTCCAAAGCGACTAGATTCATCCGAAGAAGCTAAAAATAAACATCCTTTTTGGATCCACATCGTGCCCACAAACCCACGCAAATTAGTTGATGAGCTTTGCAAACACATCATGTCCATTCGAGATGCTAAGCGTTTGGAGTAAGCAACATGTTAAGTTTTCTTTAATAATAGATATTGTTATGACTTTATCATTCTTAATATTCTCCTTATAGGCAGGAATGAATGTGGAGCTCCAAACCGTATCCAATAAGTTTGCGTCTTAAAAAAAATCCAAGACATACTTAGAATGGACAAGCCTATGGATAATGAATGTTTTAACTTGGTCATACGCTTCGTCCTCATCCTCCCGTACGTACGAGAGGCGGCGGCAAAAAATCCTCCCGATCTCCACCGGCTATAGCGTGAGTCCCCTCTCTCTCCATGCCGCTCCAGCGGCAGGAGGGAGGGGGACCTCGTTCCTCCATTCTGTAGTTAGGGTTAGGGTCTTTTTGCTGTGGTGTGTCGTTGAGGTGGTGGAAGCGACGCACGGGCAAATAAATCTGCCTCAACTCTTCTCCCACACCGGCAACGACCTTCACGGCGGCGTCTCTGAGTTGATGGCAACATGTGCTTGTCGATTCTTTAGATCGGCGGCTTGGTTTTCTCATGGATCTTCAGATCTAGCGAGATCTGTATCTCGACGTGTCGCCGGCGTTCGCCGTTATCCACGGTGGCGCTGGGGGCCAGGGCGAGGTGGATGCTCTGGAGCAAGGATACTGGTCCGGAGGTGGTGGATTTGTTGTTATTCCTTGACTTCGTCAAGTGCATGCGGCAGATCTTGGTTCAAGGTAGCACGGGGACGTCCCCCGGTCGACGTGCCACAACGACATGTGCCTTGCTGCTTGCAGCGGGTCTGTTCATCGACTCACAAAGCCTCGTTGGCGATGGTGCTCCCTTGGATCTGGCAATGGTGGAGGCTCGGCGTCTATTCCAGCGCACGTCTAGGCGGCGTTGGTTTTTGGCGATGGCCGTGGGCTTCGGCAAGTGCAGAAAATCCTAGCGGTAGTTTTCTGCAAAGTTTTCAGGATATCTGTTTTTTCCTGGTCAGTCCGTTAGTTTCCACGTGTGTTTACTTATGTAATTTGATTTTCTATTAATGAAATACGTGGTTGCTCTCAAAAAAAACTTGGCCATACGCATAATGGCATGCGACGAGATCATACAGCTGGTAGAGATCGACGTGCACTACATGGATCTGCGTTTTTGTGTAAGTTACTATGAACTTGCTTTTATTGTTGCCACTATCTTTCTAAACTGTTTTTTCTAGACTGCGATGGTTGAATCCACACGAGGTCCCAAGTGGCGCATAAAGCCAAATATCCAGTCTCTCGCAAAGTTGTTCCATAGTTCTCCTGGGGCAGACTACAAAATCTCTTCACGCAAATTGGTAAAGATATTTTACATGTCCATCGTTGTCCGGTTATGTGTGTTTCTAATGGTTGTCCATTTAAAGGTTTTGCTTTCTCATGCATCCATGGGCCATTTTACTTTGTTTTCCATCAACAAGCATGCATCTTCTGTATCCGTTTTCAATCCTCTCTCTGTATTGCCATCACCGGAGAGTAAAATGCGTCAATCTCGTAATATGCAATTAAAGTTACAAAGAACTGGAATCTATCTAGGCGAAGCACTCGGATTAGCACAACCCGGTTGAAACGGTGATATATTTTCCTGGCCACGTAAATCGTCAGTTGGTATTCCAGAAAGTCTAGACATGTGAGTATCTCTTAAAATAATCTCATGTGTTTTATTTGCCTTTTACTATTCCATAACATAATACCGAGTCATTTATATACAGAAATGCGTCTGGTTATTTTATTTTTTACATTATACTCTCGTGGAATGGTAAAGAATTGGTTCATCCAATATGCACGGTGGGTATTCTACCTTGCACATATTTATATTTTTCCATATAAAAAGACCCAGACTAATGACATGTATTGTTTATGCAGAATATTTATGAGTTGAGAAAGAAATTTTTGGCGCACTTGCTCAAGTATCATAAAAATAAAGCAGAAGAGAATATCTCAAACATTGCCCGACAATATCTAATGAGGATATTATTATATTAGTTAATTAGTTCAGATGCTTATTTCATACTTGAATGACATCAAATTATACTTCAAACATGTGAAATATTATGGGTTTGAATATCATGTAGCTATTTTTCATACATGTGAAATTTTTTGCATGTACTATGTATTAATATATGTGCAAGTTTTATCGTATCCGTAGCAACGCACCGCCCATTTGTACTAATAGTAAAAAAGGACATGAGCACGGTGCGATCCGTAAGATGGCAATTGCCGTCTTCTTCTTCTTCTGCTCGCAATGGGCTGAAGATATACAGGCCTTCGGACGTTACTGCAGTATGGTCGGCCCACTACAAGTATCGCGATTCGAGATATCCATACAAGAGATTCCCAGAAACCCATCTATACTCTATATACCCCGATCCTCCCCGCACGCGCCCTCCCACCACATCCACTGCTCCACGGACGGGATAGATGGGTGAGACGGCGAGATCAGGGGAGCTCGAGTAAGGGGGTTTAGAGCTTGGTGGAGGTGGAGGCCTGGGGGAAGCTCGGCTTCTCGGTGGAGGCAGACCTGGAGGTCAGGGAGGAGCTCCTCCAGAGGTACCCCGGCCAGAGAGAGGCTGCGCTATGAGAGGAAGATTGCACGGGAAGAATAAGAGGAGAGATGAGGGCTCGGAGAAGAAAGGAGATGGGATTCGATTCTGCTGCTATGCTCCGAGTCCGCCGGCCTTTGTTTCTTCTTCTTCTTCACATAAGTATGCTGTAGCTGCTGCTATCAATTTGGTGGTCACACTGACAAGAAAAAGACGAAATAGAGAGATATGCGGTGTATGTGATGATCACATCAATCCTTTTGCCAATGAAGCTGTCCGGTAGTTTTTTTCTGGTTGAAAGAAAGGGCTGGAGTATATTACTTCGAGTGACGCTCTTGGATACCACCTGCATGGTTTCAGAGACATGAGATGCAAGCAATTGTCAGGAGGAAATTGTATCTTCTTAGTCAACGCACCAACCGGCAACATCACTCATGATGATTTCCCTATCATACGCCTTGGCAATCATGGTAGTCACGGCACACAGAAGAGAACTCCCAAGGGTGACAGATCATAGGCATTCGACTCCATTGCTTGCCTCGGAACTAGACAATCAGTCTTAAAGATCATTCCTCCCATACCAAGGCGCTCAGTGGCCTCAACCGCATGCATCAAAGGCTCGCTTTTCAGCATGTAGGGCACTACAGGGAGACGACCAGATGTAGCAAAGATCGCCTCGACGTTCGTGTCCCTGCATATATTGCCCCAGCTTACATTTTCAGTTTTCTCATCGACGGCACCGTCGGTGTTGATTTTGAAAAAAACATTCGGTGGATGCTGTCAGTGTATTTGTTGCCGGGGAGAGGAGTCGTTTCATTCTGAAATATTCTATCACGCTCAATGCTTTTGGGATCTGTGCCTGTCGGCGTTGATTATTTGACTGGGATTCTCCACGGAAAATAAAGAATTGGTGGTCATATTAACTGAATAAGATAGTTGAATATTTTATACTGTATTTTCCTCTTATGTAGTACTACCTATGTTTGGGATTATAAGTCACGCACGGTTAATTAGGTTATCGATTTGACCAACAAAATATAAATATAATAACATAAAAATTATATTATTAGAAACTTTAGATGCTATATTTTTTAATTGTATAATTTTTGTGGTATATAACTTATATTTTATTCCTAGGTATACGCGTAGAACCTATAATTTCAATACAAAAGTGTAGTTTGGATAAGAAAAGTAAAGATTAAGAGGAAAGGCTAGAAAAACATGGTTTGATCAATTTTAGATAAAATAAAAATCATATCAATGTTAATTTTTTCCCTCCCGTTGCAACGCACGGGCATGTATGCTAGTATATACCTATACCTAATAATAATAAAGCACGAAGTGTTTCTCCCGGTCCAATACTTTTTTGGACCGGTTTGCCCTCCCACAAAACCACCTATTACAAGCAACGCCACCTGTAAGTTATTAATTTTTTTTAAAACATAAACATGGTCACGTCCGGCGCGCTGTTGTTCGCCCCCGAGCTTGATCCCTCCTCCAGCGTTATATTACTCCAGCATGTCTGCATCCTTTTCAGTTTCGAAATCAACACAGCTGGCGCACATGTATGTAGCCGGCCATTATTCAGCTGGCTCGTTTTGCAGAAGTGTGCTTGCCTATTTGATACAGCTGCACGCGGACACTAACCTGGCCACCTACCGCACACAGCACGCGGACACACACACATCACGTGGACACGCACCCATGGCGGCGCTTGAGTTTCTGTCCCTTCTACATCTCCGGACGCAGTAGAAGGTGAACGGCGATGAGAGGCATCTACGCGCTGGGAGATGCAATCCTCCAGGCCAGAGCTGCCATGGCAGCCGCCATGACCATGGCCGGCGGCGCTCAAGCACCTCGCCCCTCTGGATGCCGACGCGTCGGGCAGCAGCGGAGCTCGCCGGCGCTGCAGTAGTAGAAGGTGAATGGCGACGCTCGAGCTCGCCGGCGCTGCAGTAGAAGGTGAACGGCGACGAGTGTGACGAGTATGAGGAGAGGCCGTTCCGTATTCTCTCAGCATTGACGTCTTGGAAATCAGCAGGTATGCTCCTCTGAATTCTCTCTGAAACATTCTTTGAGTCACTCTAAAATTCACACCTAGCAATATTCAGGCTCCATGTAATAGGTGTCCATCTCAAACACGACAACGAATTGGACCTGTCGATTGATTTGGTGCGCATGGGAGAAAAATTCTGCTGCCAATTCTATACGAACTCTGTTCCAATACAAACTCTGCTCCCGGTCTCCTTTAAAAGGAAAAGTGTCCTATACAAACTCTGCTCTAAAACGACTATAAAAAGAGTTCCAAACCCTTGCTCGAAATCCCACACCGATTTCGCTCGAGTTCCCTCGATCGAAATCCCAGACCGATTCTTCTCAAGGTCGACATTGCCATAGTTTCATCCTTCTGCGACCCAAACTTCGCACTGCTTGCGTACGTGCTCTGCAAGCTTAATCTTTCTCATATGTGTCCTCTATCGATATCTCTGTTATGTTTCTTACATAGATCTCTTAGTGAAACTAGAAGTGCTATTTTATTGCTTTGTTATGACTGTTTTGCTAGCATATTAGATCTCTATTAAAAATAGATCTCTCACTGAAACTGGAACTGCTTATTATTGCTTTGTTAGGATTGTTTTATAGCAGGCTTATTATATTTATTCTATAGATTAGAAACTGGAACTGCTATTGTTTTGCAAGCAGGTTAATAGTACAATGTATTGCTTGTACTAATATGAACAAAAACATATTTATAGGGAATAGAGGGTGTTCAAGGACCAGTACAGAAGATGGCAGACTACGGGGAGGACAATCAATATTTTTCTATGCATGAGGTAAATTTTCCATACCTTCTCCAAGTTTTAACTCGAAGTGCTTTTTTATTGCTTTGTTATGACTGTTTGGCCTATTCTTAATTGTTGTAATGACTTCTTCCTTGACCCTTCTTTGCACATCTCTCTTATATGTGTCATCTAATAAATATCTCTTTATGTTGTTTGATCTTTGCTGCATCAGGAGATCCTATATTCAGTTGCTTTCAGTCAATCATCGCTACAGTACTATTGATCAATATATCCTTGATGCTTTTTGTACGGTCAATTAATCTTGCAGTGTTCATTTCTCGTAGATGAGTGAGGGAGTAAAAGGACCAGGACAGGATATGGCAGGCCGTGGGGAAAAAATTCATCAGAATCTGAATCTTTGGGTGAAGAGGTAAATTATCGAAAGCTTTTTTGAGTTTTCGGCCTGGAGTTATTTCAGTACAATATCATCAGGAGATCTATATGTGAAGTTACTTTCAGTCAATTATTACTACAGTATTGTTACTCCATATATCCTTGATTTTTTTTGCATAGTCAATTAATGTTCCATTGTTTGTTTCACGTAGATGAGAAAGGATATGGCATGCCACGGGGAAACAAATTCATATGAATCTTTGGGTGAAGAGGTAAATTATCAAAACCTTTTTTGAGTTCTTTTCCTGTCAAACAATTATGCTTGATTATTTTTTGGAGTTCTTTTAGTATAATGCCATTCTTTACACTGAATTGTACCTTACTAGATGATAGCCATTCTCTATTTAATCTGCATTGTTTGTTTCTCGTAGATGAGAAAGGATATGGCAGGCCAATGGGAAACGAATTTATCTGAATCATTGTTTGTTAGTTTCTGTTAGCCTTCATATACTTGTGAAGTAGAAAAATAATTGTGTGGGAATTCTTTGTTTGTAAGAGTAGTTATTCAGCTCATTGCTATGTTCTGTCCTCATGCATAATCAATTAATAAAAGTTTTAGATCATTAAAATCTATATCTTGAACAAAAAAATATGTATGTATGTATAATTTTTTTTTGGTTTGCTCACCCACCTTCAAAGAAATCAAAATGTCGTCAATCAAGTGTTTTGGATGATCAATTGCCATCACAAGCCATTTCGTCATCTTTGATTTCTGAATGTCCTGATTCGTTAGCACCACATAAAAACATTTCCCCTAGAGTAGCTGTTAATACGAATAACAGAAACTCTGTTATAGCCATTTCTGTACATTCAATGTACACAAGTTCTTAATGGGCCATTTTCTTATTTTGAATGTAAATACCTAACTAAATACTAAGAAAATTCTCCGTTGACAGCAATCTATGCTTCACAGTAGTATATATTTTGTATACTATAGGGAAATGCCCACTAAAGAGAAAATTTATCCCATTCGGTTTACCCTCCCACTAGACCATGTATTACAAGCTACGCCACCTGTAAGTCAAAAAAAAACGCATGTATCGTATCGTTTTTCTCTCCCGGTCGATCAGCGTCGTGCTGCTGGGCTTCTCCTATTGGGCCACGAGCATGTACGATCGTTATCGTTACCGGTAAAAAATTGGAGAAAATGCACGATTATTAGTCCCACCTTGCCCCATTGCAAGGAGTTCCACCGGTTTATATGCGCTTCCAGATTGATAGGAATCAGTCCCTTCTAAGATATATACAAGCAACACGACGGTGATTGAAGGGAGCAAAAAGAGACGGGGGAGAGTTGGGCGAGCTATTGGTAGGAGGCGACGGTCGGACTGTAGGCAACACATCCGGAATTCTTGGGGCGAGTTGGATACGGGAGAGATATCCATAGCAAGTTCAGGAGAATGACATAGGATTTTGCAGCCAAGGGGTTGACTATTGGTCTTTTTCATTAGGATAAACACAAACATTGTACTAGGATTTTTTTAAGCTTCTGGAATTCTCACGTGTATCCTAACTTACTTTAGACTTGGGAAAATAAGGATACGAGATGCACTTAAACCGAAACATTCATATACACTCTCTGTCTCAAAATATATGCTAGAAGTTTGTCTAAATTTAGATGAATCTATATACTAAATAGTGTCTAGATTCATCTAAATTTTAACAAATCTATGATACCTATTTTGAGACAGAGGGAGAAAGTAGATCGAGTGTTTTCACTATGGCGTGCCGACACGCGAGTGATACACGAGATCGAGCCATGCCAACATTGTACTAGGATTTTTTAAGCTTGTGGAAAGCATAAAGTAATGAAGCCCTCGATCAACCAAGCAACGAAGATTAGGTCGTGGATGTTGAGATGAAAACTGGTGCGGAATTGAAATGGCAAAGCTCACGAGTAATTGATGTTGGACCCTTTGAATATAAGCAAACAACTTTGCTTAAAGTGACACTCATCCACAGGCAACTCCGAAGCAAACTGACATGCAATTAGCAAGTGTACTGTTAGCTACACGACTGGACGCTTGATTCGAATCATCTTTAGCTGACAAAGTGCACAGATAATAACACATCTCTACAATGATTTATCTCATCTAAAATCACTACCAGATGGTTTATGTAAATTGATTGTTAACTGAACTTGCACACTGGCTGATTGTACGGTAATAGCACATAGTAAGGTTCAGGTAATCTGCAAGCAGCGCAAACCATGTTAACTATAGACTATAGAAAGATATGTGTTAGTACCATATAATATTGCTGATTGTTTATAGTGAAAACATTATATGCAGGAATAAGGACAGTTATCCCTAACTCGGGGAAGATGTTTAATCAATTTGATGTGCATGATTTAATTTGATCCATAACAACATGCCGTGTCTTTATCTATGATAACTTAGGTTGCAGACTAGCACAACATATTTTTATCTCTCGTCGCAGTGGCACACCATTAAATCCTGCGTAATACCGTTTATTTGTATTCTAGTTCAACAAAGTTTGTTTTTTCTAAAACAAAAAACTAAGATTTTGAATAAACGGGACTTGCGGATGCCATTTAAGTGTCATTTACATCCCTACCCACGGGCATTTGCGCTAGTACAAGAAAAAAAGACAATTCGAGATCCCCCCCCCCCCCCCCCCCCGCGCGACCCGCGCAGTGCAGCCAGTACGGTGGCACATTCGGCAGCTGTGACCACCGACGAGACGAGGAGTGAACGTCATGCCGCCCTTCTCCCCTAGTCCCATCCCAATGTTATCGAGCAAGAAGAAGAGTACGTACAGATCGACGAGAGGAAGATGCGTGGTTTCATGGTTTGACTCAGCTCCGAAGCGCCGCTTCTCGCAAGCAATGTGCTCAGAACGCGTACGCACAGTGCGTTCCATCGTGGGAACATCACCCCCCCTCGATTATTCGTGGCAGCACGCACACACCCACCATACATACACGTCGTCTCTCGAAATAGTCTTTCGCCCAGCTTTATAAATAAAGCAACATCCACAAACAAGGTTCATACAACACCCGAACTGGCCGAAACCAAGCAAAAAGAGAAACGGTACGGCGAAACGCTGGGGCCACACCACAAGCACGCCCAAACAAGAAAGGAGAAAGGCAAGACGCGGCGACTGCAGAAGCTCATGCCACCGAGGACGACCGGGTCGGGGCCGAGAGGGGAAGCGCCGCTGCCCTCAGGGACCGAAGCAAGTCGTCGAAGGTCGCCCGGTCACGCTGGCGCACCAGGGGAGACCACTGCTGAAGGAAGGCCAAGAAAGAAAAAACTGGGTCAGTCACGCGGGAAGGGAAGACCTTCTCAATCACCATTTTATTGCGCACGTTCCAAAGGGTCCACGAGATGCCCGCAAACACGAGCCAGAAGAGGCGACGCCCTCCTCCGGCCCTGTAAGCCTGGGTTTGCAAGAACTCCCCGAGCTCCTGCGCCCGCCAAGCAGGCCCCAGCGCCTCCTGGACGAAGGACCATAACGCACGTGCAGCCGAGCAAGAGAACATAATATGGGCACAGGATTCCGGAGTCCCACATAGGGGACACCGGCCGTTGCCCGGGCCCTGCCGCTTAGAGACCTCGACACCTGAGGGGAGTCTGTCCCGCAGCAGCTGCCAAACGAAAATCCGAATACTAAGCGGAAGGGGAGCCTTCCACAAGGGGGGGTCCAGGACAGCTCCGGTCCCTGGAAAAGGGCCCGGTAGGCCGAGCTAACCGAGAATACCCCCGAGGCCGACAGCTGCCAAGAGGCCAAATCCGGGAAAAGAGCTAAGCTTCCGGGGAGGGAGTCCCGGAGAAGCAGGAGGTCCGCGGCTTCGACTTCACTGAGGTAGCGACGGAACAGGATGTTCCAGTGGCCGCCCTCAAAGATGTCCGCCACAAGAGCCGCGGGGGCGGAGGAGATGGCGAAAAGGCTGGGAAACTGGACCCCTAAAGGGATAGGAAGAAGCCATGGGTCCAGCCAGAACCGAACCCCTTGGCCATCCCCCACCGCGAAAGAGATCCCCAGGCCAATGAAGTGCTTAATCTCCTGAATGGCCCTCCAGAACTGCGAGCCCTCACGCCGCTCACAAGCCAGCAGGGGACGACCCCGAAGGTACTTGGCCTTGATCAGCTGCAGCCAGAGTCCACCATCATCCCTGAGGATGCGCCAGACCCACTTCAACATCAGCGCCACATTAAAGCGCCGAGAGTCGAGGATCCCCAATCCCCCAAGAGACTTGGGAGAGCAGATATCTGCCCATTTGACCATATGGTATCTCTGGTGCCCATCCCTAGCCGCCCAAAAGAACCTAGACAACTCCTTGGCGAAGTCAGCATGGGTCCCTTCCGGCAGGAGGTATAAGCCCATCTGGTACATGGGCAGGCTCGAAAGGCAGGAGTTGATCAGAATGGATTTGCTCCCCTTGGACGTAAGGCGGGCTCTCAAGGGTTCCGCGCGTGAACGTACCCTCGAGACCAAGGGGGACAGATCCTTGATCAAAACTCTAGTCTCCCGGATAGGCATCCCCAGATAGGTAATGGGGAACTCAGCCAACTTACAATTCAGGTTATCAGTGATCCTCTGACGCTCCTCATCAGAATAGCCCAGAACCATCACCTCACTCTTGTCGAAGTTGATCGTCAAGCCGGAAACGGACTCGAAGCAAAGGAGCAGGAATTTCAAATTAATGATATCGAGGGCCGAGCCCTGGACCATGATCATGGTATCATCCGCGTACTGGAGGTGGGAGATCCCGCCACCGGGGATCAGATGGCCCACCACCCCCGAGATGTGGCCAGCTACTCTGGCCCTATCCAAGATCTCTGCCAGGGCATCCACCGCCGCGTTGAACAGGAGAGGGGAAATAGGATCCCCTTGCCTAACCCCGCAGGATGGACGAAAGTAAGGGCCAATCGCGCCATTAATGTTGATCGCCGTCTGTCCGCTCATCACGAATTGCATAATCCAGCGAATCATGCGGTCGTCAAACCCCCGCCTTTCCAGCACCAACCTCAAGAAGGCCCAGTCCAAGCGGTCATAGGCCTTCTGAAAGTCAAGCTTGAGGAACACCCCACGTTGACGCTGAGTCTTGACCTCATGAATAATTTCATGAAAGGCCAGGACATCATCGTGAATGAGGCGTCCCTTCAAAAAGGCGAATTGAAGGGGGTGAGTAAGCCGCTCCAACACCGGAGCGAGCCGGAGAGCACAGACTTTGGCAAAAAGACGCTGGATGACGTTAATCACAGTAATCGGACGGAATTGGCGAATATCCGTGGCCCCCACTACTTTGGGGATCAGGGTAATCACGCCAAGGTTCAGGCGAGACATCACCAGGGTCCCAACATAGAACTCCTGGAACATCTGGAGAACCACCGGCTGGAGCTGAGGCCAGAACGACTGGAAGAAAGCCACGGGTAACCCATCAGGACCCGGGGCCGAACTAGCCTTCATGGATTTAAGGGCTGCCGACACGTCCTCCAAGAGAAAAGGATGGGTAAGGTCCTCATTCTCGGTCGAAGAGACCAAAGCCCCAGCCGCCCAAAAGTCCGGCGCAAGCGAAAGACCCGAGGGGGCAATGCCGAGAAGAGATCCCGGTAGAAGGCGTAAATATGGGCGGACAGGGCCTGAGGGGATTCCAACAGGACCTCACCCGCCCAGAGGCAGGGGATCGAGCACTTCCTCCTCCTACCGTTCGCAACGGCATGGAAGTAAGCCGTGTTCGACTCCCCCTGGACAGTCCAGTTCTGCTGGACAGTCCAGTTCTGGCGGCTCCGCTGCCGCCAGAATGCCTCTTCTCCCTTGTAGATCTCCATAATGGAGGACTCAAGGGAGTACCTATGGGACCACTCCTCGGCCGAAAAGGCCGTGCCGGTCCGCCTCCCGATCCAAGGACTGAATGGCCTCAAGAAGAGACGCCTTCTGGGCATGAAGGTCCGCCCCTAGATTTGCCCCCCAACCCCTCATGAACTGGCGAGATAACCTGGCACAGTGGTTCCAGATGTCCACCGCACAGTAAACCCGAGGGGCCGAGGTGTCCGCTGCCAGCCAACGCGCCCGAACCGCCTCCACAAAGCCTCGCTTCTGGAGCCAGAAGGATTCAAAGTGGAAGCGGTTCAGGCGAGGGGGGCGACCCCCTCCGGAAGAGAGGAGGAGCGGGGTATGATCGGACCCAATCCTAGTGACCGCCTTCAACGAACACAGCGGGAAAGCCACTTCCCACTCAATAGAAACAAAGACCCGGTCAAGGACGTTGCGGATGGGATGGAGTTGCTTATTTGTCCAAGTATATCTAGCGCCCACCCGCGTAATCTCGCGGAGAGCAAGGTCCGCGATGCAGTCGTTGAACATACGCATCCTAGGGAGGTCCACGTTAGCCGAGCTCTGTAGCATTCTTAATACTATATGTGGATGACATATTGTTGATTGGGAATGATGTAGACCTTCTTAATAGTGTCAAAGAATATTTGAATAATAGTTTTTCAATGAAGGATCTTGGTGAAGCAGCTTACATATTAGGCATAAAGATTTACAGAGATAGATCGAAACGCCAAATATCATTGTCACAGAGTACATATTTGGACAAAGTTCTAAAGAGGTTTGGAATGGAAGAAAGCAAGAAAGGATTCTTGCCCATGTTGCCCAATACGATCTTGAGTAAAACTCAAAGTCCGACATCGGCAGAAGATAGAGAAAGGATGAGTAAGACTCCCTATGCATCAGCCATAGGATCTCTAATGTATGCCATGCTATGTACTAGACCCGACATTGCATATGCTATTAGTTTAACTAGCAGATATCAAAGTGATCCAGGAGTGGATCATTGGACAGCGGTCAAAAACATCCTTAAGTACTTGATAAGAACTAAGGATATGGTTCTTTCTTATGGAGGTGATGAACAACTCGTTGTTAATGGTTACACCGATGCTAGTTGGAACACCGATCCGGATGATTCTAAATCACAATCTGGATACGTATTTATTTTGAATGGTGCAGTAGTTAGCTGGAGGAGTGCAAAGCAAAGCGTTGTGGCGAGATCTTCAACTGAATCGGAATACATGGCTGCTTCGGAGGCTTCACAAGAAGCGATATGGATGAAAGAGTTCATTACAGAGCTGGGTGTGGTTCCTAGTGCGCTGGACCCAATGTCTATCTACTGTGATAACATGGGTGCCATAGCCAATGCGCAAGAACCAAGGTCACACAAGAAGCTGAAGCATATCAAGCTACGTTTTCACGCTATTCGAGAACATATCCAGGATGGGGATATAAAGATTTGCAAAGTACACACAGATTTGAATGTGGCGGATCCGTTGACTAAACCTCTCCCGAGGGCAAAACATGACCAACACCAAACTGCCATGGGTGTTCGGTATATTACCATGTAATCTAGATTAGATGACTCTAGTGCAAGTGGGAGACTGTTGGAGATATGCCCTAGAGGCAATAATAAATGTAGTTATTATTATATCTTTGTGTTTATGATAAATGTTTACATTCATGCTATAATAGTATTAATGTAACACCCTCAGAATCGACCCTATGCAAGTTTCAGCGATTCCCGCCAAACCCGCATAGAAACGATTCAAAGGTGCCCACCAGGCACTTTCGTGCGGGTGGAAAATGAAGTAATAACATTACACAACAGTCCTCGATGGGACCCACAAAACAGATATACATACAGCAGCGACTCCATGAGTCAAGAATACAGATATAATATTCAAAGATACAAATCACCTTGAAAACGATAGAGCGTCCAGCTACGGACAAGATGCAAATGGGGCTAAGAGCCCTGAAGAATAACCAATGGCGTCCATAACCCTGCCCAGGCCAAGCCGGAAGGGTAACCCTGCTAACGACGTCGATCTCAAAACCTGCTTAAACAAAAAGGGGTGCCGACAAAGGGCAAAGGAAAAAGAGGAGCGTCAGTACTGAGGCCAGTACACGGCGAGACTAGAATTCGGCGTCAGTACTGAGGCCAGTACACAGGTATGGTGGACTGAAGCGGCAGCGGCAGCACGCACTAAACACCCTATAGAGACCCGATAAAACTGTCGGCTATCAGAGAGGGATAAGAAAGACCTATCCGGATCCAACCTGATGCTACCATCAAACAAACCCGTCCTGATGTTTCCCCCTCGAGACCAAACGAGGAAGTCCACCGAGGAACGCACTCAGTTGGCAGTTTTAATTATTCAGTTATCGTTGCAGCAATTACTAGTCAAATATAGATAGTCATCCTGATAAAATAAGCAGTGGGCAATTTTAGTTAACCATTCCGTTATAGTTGCAACACTTACTAATCAGTTACAATTAACATGAGATAACCCCAAAACCCAGCAGTTGTTGGTACTTTTATTTAGCCATTCCGTTGTGGTTGCAATACTTACTAGTCAGATACAATGGTCGCAAGCGACAACCCAAACAAGCAATTGTGGGCAGTATTATTTAGCCATTCCATTATAGTGAAGCTGATTACTAGTCATTATAAAGTCAAATTTATAGCACTACTTTAGTTATAGTTGTCTATGATCGAGATACTGTGCTCCAAGTCGTCCATAACCGCGGACACGGCTTTCAGAAAGTTTTACCCGGCCGGGGTGCACAAATAGCAACACACACTCGATCAACCTCGGAAAAACCAAATCAAAACCCAACGAGGCCTTCACGACAAAGCAATCACAGGATTCAGAAATATTTCAGGGGGCCACCCCATTGAGTACACCCGCAACGAAGCTAGCTGACTCCAAGACGGACTCAAGGTTTGCGTCAATGGCTGTAAACGACTGGGAACCTGAAAACTCGGGCTTGTCGATACCGCGAAAACACTCCGCTTTCCTAAACAGTATAGTGTGCTATCCATCGCACAATTTAAATAAAGCAGTAAAGCATGGCATAAGTACAGGATCGTAAATAAAACCTCAAACTAGTTTGTGGCCCCAAGAAATAAGACGGAATCAAGCTCTGGCTCAGGGGGGTCCCATAAGCCTCCCGGATGTGGATAGCGCGAATATTCAAGGAACAGGTATCAAGTACTCGGGGTCCTACGGGACACAAGTGGACGGTTAACAACCAAATACCATCTATTGCCCACCTGTGCATCTGCTTACTTACTTCAATTTTAGTTGTTAAACAGGAATTAAAGTGAACGATAAATAAAGCCAGGATCATCTCCAACATCAAACATGCGGCAACACTCCAACAACTGTGGTACTTGACGACACGCAACAGCACTTGAGCAAGCGACTACGACGCGCAGGTCCAACTATCTACCAAGCAACAGGTAATAGGATGTGTCCACGGCAATATATGGCTGCAAGGGATAACACGGGTACGAAAACTAGAGCATCGCAACACAGATAGCAATAGATCAATAGGAGGGAATAAATACTATAAAAGTAAGATAGGTAGAAAGGGGGAGATGCTCGCCTGAAAACATTGCCGAAGGTTCATCCGAAGATCGGGGCGAAGCTCACATCAACTCAACGGCCTTATCCGCGAAGAAGCAAAACACTAGAATAAACACCGGATGCAATATTTAATACTATGGCAGAAGATCGGCATGATGCATGTATGCTGTATGACATGGCAAGATGCGGTGCAATTAGGCAATATTAAGCGGAACCGGGGTTCCGACAATTTATTAAACGGTTCAAGTTATTTAGAACCCCGCAATTTAAATGTTGTCTTAACATGGCAAAAGATCGCACCGGTTCGCTACACAAATTTAAATGAGGCCAATATAAGGCTAGATTTGCCCGCATATGGGCCCCATATTTAATTAGAGGTGAATCGGCATAAGGCCCCCAACCACACAAATATGCATGCGAGTATGACAATTTAATATGCAACATGTTTTATATTTAGCATTTATAAAATAGGGGCTCGGGAAAAGGTTCACACATTAAGGGGTCTCGACGAACTTGGAGTTCCGGGGGGTTCGGGGTCCGACAGGGTTCAGGGAAACGAGGTTCGGACTCCGGGGTTTAGGGTCTTCGGATCTGCGAAGGAGATCATGGCGTCCGTGAGGCGATCTTGGCGCTCGGTGCCCGTGAAGTAGAACTTGTCGTCCGTCTTTTGTCGGTGGTGAACTTGACCGATGGTTTTCGGGGTTCGACGGGATAGGCGAGGTTCTGATACAAGAGGAGAACTTGGGTCCAAGCGGTCGATCTTGCCGACGCGCAGATCTTGTCGGGGTTCTCGGCTTCGGACGCCGGGATCGGGCTTCGGATCCCGGGACCGGTGCGAGGTCTCGGCCATCAGATCCTTGGAGGAGGTCATGGCGGTTTCATTCAACCCATGAAGGAGATCTTATCGCTTGGTATCCGTGTAGGAGAACTCGAGGTCGATGGCGAACTTGTCCGGTACCGGGGTTTTTCGGAGTTCTTGGCGCGGCACCGGGTACGGGATCGGTCTTCGGGTTCGGGGGTCTCGGCGTCCGTAGATCTTGGTGTCCAAGGCGCGGCATCAAATCAGCGGGTCTTGTCATCATTCTCGGGAGACTGGACGAGTCAACAATGCGGGCCTGTTTGGGACTCGCGGGCGAACACTCTGCGGGCGTGCTACAAGCTTGGTGCAGAAGTCCTGGTTGCAGGAGGGGTCGGGGACGAGCTAGGCCTCGAGGACGGCGGCGCGCGGAGCCTGGGCCGCAGGAGGGTGGGCCTGAGAGCGGCACGGCGGCCGGCGAGGGAGGCCTGGGTGAGTTTGGTCGCAGAGGGAGGTCCGGGAGCAGCGGGGTCGCGGCCTGAGGACGGGCAGGAGGCCGACGGCGATGGGGAGGCCCGGCGGCGGCCGGCGGGGAGCTCGTGGCCGGCGGCAGCGACGCGGTTCCGGCGAGGAGGAGAGGGCGGGGCGGAGGTCGGGGTACCGGCGGGAAGAGCTCGGCGGCGAGGAGGCCCTTGGCGACGCGCGGGCTAGAGGCGGCTCGGTGACGCGGCCGACGGGGACACGGTGGACGGCGAGGCGCGGCGGGCTCGCAGCACCGAGCGCGCCGGCGAGGAGGGAGGCGGCGGCCGCAGGCGAGGAGGGAGGGACGGGGCGCGGGCGAGGCCGACGCGGGCTCGCCGGCGGTGGCGTGCGCGGGCCCGCGCGGAGGAGGAGGGAGGAGCGAGGCGTGGCAGAGAGCGGCGGGGAGGAGACGCGGGGGAGGCGGGGCGAGCTAGGCGGCGCCGGAGGAGGGAGGGCTCGGGGTCGCGTCGGGAGGATGCGGGTGACGGCGACGCCAGGGAAGCGGGCAACGGCGGTGGAGGCCGGAGGGAGCGGCGCGGGGCTCGGGGTGGAGCAGAGGGAGAGACAGAGGAGGAAGAAGGGGGGTTGGGAGGTTGGGGACGCGGGGACGGGGTGGGGCTGCAGGTGGGTCCCGCGGCAGAGGGTGGACCGGGTCCAGGGGAGGTGGGACCAGGGGGTTGAGTGGGGTGGCGAGCTGGGATAGGTGGGTAGACTAGGATTGGGTGGGAATAGGACTTAGAGTTTAGTTTTTATTAGTTTTGTAAATATGTGTTTGTTTTGTCTTGTTTATTTTAAAACAAGGCTACTTTGCAATTAGTTTATAGGTAAATAAAATATCCGATACGATCGGGGTTTTGCATTTGAAATAAAGAGGGGTATTTGTATAAAGCAAAACTAGGTTTTTCGAAATAGTTTCAGACAAACAATGCATGATGATGACGATGCAATGCACAAAAACAACGCGATTTTCTAGTAGTGGTTTTGCGGGATGCCACAATTAACAAGGAAACATTAATACTTGTGTGATTTGTAAACTTAATTTGAAGTCCCTAGTATAGCCTCTATACTTCACTAGCTTGTTGGTTGATAAATGATTGTGGTTTCCCTATCATGAACATTGAGATGTTATCAACAACAAGATCATATCATTAGGAGAATGATATGGTGGACATACTCCTATAGATAAGCGTAGCATAAAGATCAAGTCATTTCAATAGTTCAATTGCTATATGCTTTCTGATACATAGTAACCTAATTCCTTCGACCATGAGATCATGCATATCACCTTTACCGGATGGATGCTTTGATGACATCAAACACCACACCGTAACTGGGTGGCTATAAAGGTGGCATTGAGTGTTCGGAAAGTATTGGTTGAGACACATGGATCAAGAGTGGGATTTGTCCATCCATATGACGGATAGATATACTCTGGGCCCTCTCGGTGGAATGTCATCCAATTAGCTTGCAAGCATGTGACTGGCTCACAAGGGATCACATATCACGGGAACGAGAAAAGAGTACTTATCAGTAACGAGGTTGAACTAGGTATGCAGAGATACCGACGATCATAACCTCGGATAAGTAACATATCGTGAGACAAAGGGAAATTGGTATCGTATGTAAGTGGTTCATTCGATCGCAAAGTAATCGTAGAAATATGTGGGAGCCATATGAATTTCCAGATTCCTCTATTGGTTATTGATCGGAGAAGTGTCTCGATCATGTCCGCATAATTCACGAACCGTAGGGAGACACACTTAAGGATTCAACGTTGTTTGAGTAGTTATGGTATTATGAGAAAGATACCGAATGTTGTTCGGAGTCTCGGATGGGATCCGGGATATCATGAGGTGATCCGGAATGGTCCGGAGAATAAGATTCATATAAGGAAAGTCCCGTTTCGGAGTTCGGAAATGATTCCGGTGAATGTTCTAGAAGGTTCCGGAATGTCCGGCACTCCGGGAGGGGGGAGGGGTACATGAATGTGTCATTACATATTGGAATGATTGCATCATGTACTAAGTGTTCTTGCTGTTCCAAATAAAGGATTAAATTGAATCCTAAAACAGAAAAGTCAAATGTCCAGTTTGAAAGTCAAACGGCTAAAACAGGAAACTGTGGGAAACAAGCAAGAGGAGGCAAAACCGACTTGGGGGAGGAGTCCCTCCTCTCCAAGCCGGCGCGCCACCCAAGGCCGACTTGGGGAGGGACTCCCCTCCCCTTTGCCGCGCCTCCCACCTATAAGAGGAGGGGCAGGGCCTCCTCCTCTAGACACACAAGTTCCTATCCTCTAATCTCCGGTTTAGAGCCGTTTTGGTTTAGAGCTTCTAATTGCCCTAGCCTTCGGTTTAGAGCCTTCTAATTGGTGTGTCTAATCCCTAGACCACTAATAGCCCTCTATCATACTCCACCATACTCGCTCCGGGTTAAGGCGAAGCCCTGCGGGATCTCCCCTCTACTTCCGGTACCACGTCGTTGTGCTGCCGGAATCACGAGGAGAGTGCTACAACCTCCGCTGCCTGCTGGAACAAGGGAGAGAAAGGTCTTCGTCGAGTACCGAACGTGTGACCGACTGCGGGAGCGCTGCCGAAACGCAGCGCCGGAAGGATCGTCCACACGATCTTGAGATCGGGAAGAATACGACTACATCACCCACGAGAATCCGCTCTCGTTAAACACTTTGGAATCTTCGAGGGTAAGTTATTCCATCGAATCGTTGCTACAATCTAGTAGATAGATCTTGGCTTGTTTGTTTGTATGCGATAGAAATTTTTTTTTGTTTTCCATCCTACGAACCCCTACAGTGGTATCAGAGCCGTGTCTATATGTAGATCTGTTGCACGAGTAGAACACAATGGTCATTGTGGGCGTTGATGCTTTTATTGTCGATTGCTTCTTATGTACTTTGCATCTTGCGGTATGTTGGGATGAAGCAGCCAGGGCTAACCTTACATGACATCGTTCATGAGACTTGCTCCACGATTGACATGCAACTTGTATTGCATAAGTGGCTTTGCGGGTGCCTGTTTCTCCTAGCATAGTTAAAATCCAATTTACAACGGGTGATCAACAATGCTAGTATCAATGTTGTGGTTCTTGTTCGTAAGTTAGAACGACACTTATTGAAAGCCCCAAACCACGTAAAATATGCAAAGAAAGTAGAGGCGTCTAACTTTGTTTTGCAGGGGTGTGAAGTGATGTGATATGGCCATGATTGTGATTATATTTGATGTATGCAATGTTCCTTATTGTAAGTTGGCAACCGGCAGGAGCCATATGGTTGTCTTTAATTGATGTTAAGACCCGCGTGTCTATTCAAAGTAGTTGTAATAGTTGAAGCCGGTGGACGACAACCATGGTGAAGCGTCATTGACCTTGATGCAATGCCGGTGATGATGGAGATCATGTTCGTGCTTGAAGATGGAGATCGGAAGCACAAAGAAGAAAGGCCATATCATCTCACATATTATGAATTGCATGTGATGTTAATCCTTTATGCATCTTGTATTGCTTAGTAGACGACGGTAGCATTATAAGATGATCCCTCATGCACATGAATTTCAAGTCATAAAGTGTTCACCCTTAGTTAGCACCGTTGCTAAAGCTTGTTGTTTCGAAGCACCACGTGATGATCGGGTGTGTTAGATTCTGCAAGTGTATACAACGTGAGCAAGCCAGATTTGCTCATGCGGAAACTAAGGTTTGATCTTGACGAGCCTATCATGTACAGACATGGTCTCGGAACACGGATCACCGAAAGGTAAAGCATGAATCATATAGTAGATAAGATGAACATGTCGATTGTTCGCCATTGAAACTATGTCAACTCTCGTGATGATCGGTGTTGATATGGTGGATTTGGTTCGTGTGATCACTAAAACAATGTGAGGGATGTTGTTTTGAGTGGGAGTTCACCTAGTTTAATTACATTAATTAATTTGAACTCAATTTGTCATAAACTTAGTCTAAACTATTGCAAATATGTTGTAGATTAATGGCAGCCCCTACCATCAATTTTAATGCGTTCCTAGAGAAAGAAAAGTTGAAAAACAATGGAAGCAACTTCGCGGATTGGTTCCGCAATTTGAGGATTGTCCTCACAGCTGGTAATTTGACCTATGTGCTAGATGCACCGCTGGGTGACCCACCTGCAGATGATGCTCCCGATGAAGTAAAGAATGTTTACCTCGCTCGGAAGAATCAGTACTCCATAGTTCAATGTGCTATCTTGTATGGTTTGGAATCGGAGCTTCAGAAAAGGTTTGAGGATTCAGGCCCATATGATATTGTCGAGGATCTCAAATTGATTTTTGAGACTCATGCGGCAATTGAAAGCTATGAGGCTTCTGAAAAGTTCTTTAACTGCAAGATGGAAGAGGGCAGCTCCGTCAGTGAGCATGTGCTTAAGATGTCTGGGCACGCAAACAAACTTCAAAGCTTGGGTATAGTGATTCCTAATGCTTTGGGATTTACCGTGTCCTCCAATCACTACCACCAAGTTACAAGAACTTTGTGATGAACTACAACATGCAGAACATGAACAAGATGTTGCCAGAACTCTTTGCCATGTTGAAATCTGCAGAAGTGGAGATCAAGAAAGAGCACCAAGTGTTGTTGGTCAATAAGACCACCAAATTCAAGAAAGGCAAGTCTAAGCAAAAGGGACACTTCAAGAAGGGTGGTAAGAAAGTTACCACGCCGGCGAAGAAGACCAAGGCTGGACCTAAGCCTGATACTGAGTGCTTTTACTGCAAGGGAGAAGGTCACTGGAAGCGGAATTGCCCAAAGTACTTGGCGGATTTTAAGAACGGCAACATCAAGAAGAAAGGTATATCTGATATACATGTTATTGATGTGTATCTCACTAGTACTCGTAGTAGTGCCTGGGTATTTGATACTGGTTCGGTTGCTCATATTTGTAACTCGAATCAGGTGCTGCAGAATAAACGGAAGCTAGCGAAGAACGAGGTGACGATGTGCGTGGGAAACGGATCAAAGGTTGATGTGATCGCGGTCGGCACGCTACCCCTTCATCTACCATCGGGATTAGTTTTATACTTAAATAATTGTTATTTGGTGCCTGCGTTGAGCATGAACATTATATCGGGATCTTGTTTATTGCGAGACGGTTACTTATTTAAGTCCGAGAATAATGGTTGTTCGATTTATATGAGTAATATGTTTTACGCACATGCACCTTTGATAGATGGTCTATTCTTATTGAATCTCGATAGTGGAAATACACATATCAACAACATTGAGGCTAAACGTTTGAAATCAAGCGATAATTCGACCTATATGTGGCACTGTCGTCTTGGTCACATTGGAGTGAAGCGTATGAAGAAACTCCATTCCGATGGACTTCTTGAATCACTTGATTTTGAATCACTTGAAAGATGCGAAGCATGTCTGATGGGAAAAATGACTAAGACTCCATTTTCTGGTATGATGGAGCGAGCTACGGACTTATTGGAAATCATACATACCGATGTGTGTGGTCCAATGAGTGTAGCATCGCGCGGTGGTTATCGTTATGTTCTTACCTTCACGGATGACTTGAGTAGATATGGGTATATCTATTTCATGAAACATAAGTCCGAAACTTTCGAGAAGTTTAAGGAGTTTCAAAGTGAGGTAGAGAATCAACGTAACAAGAAGATTAAATTTCTACGTTCTGATCGTGGAGGTGAATATCTAAGTTACGAGTTTGGCGAGCATTTGAAGAAATGCGGAATACTTTCACAATTGACACCGCCGGGAACACCACAGCGTAATGGTGTGTCCGAACGTCGTAATCGAACTCTCTTAGATATGGTTCATTCTATGATGTCACTTACAGATTTACCGCTATCATTTTGGGGTTATGCATTAGAAACAGCCGCATTCACTTTAAATAGGGCACCGTCTAAATCCGTTGAAACGACACCGTATGAATTATGGTTTGGGAAGAAACCTAAATTGTCGTTCCTTAAAGTTTGGGGATGCGAAGCCTATGTAAAGAAGTTACAGACGGACAAACTTGAACCCAAAGCGGAAAAATGCGTCTTCATAGGATACCCGAAGGAAACTATTGGGTATACCTTCTATCATAGATCCGAAGGCAAAGTCTTCGTTGCCAAGAATGGATCCTTTCTAGAGAAGGAATTTCTCTCGAAAGAAGTGACTGGAAGGAAAGTAGAACTCGACGAGGTTGTCGAACCTTCTCTCGAAATTGCGAGTAGCGCGGCACCGGAAGAAGTTCCTGTGGTGCCTGCACCAATTAGAGAGGGAGCTAATGATGGTGATCATGAAACTTCGGTTGAAGTTGCTACAGAGCCTCGGAGGTCAACGAGAACTCGTACCACTCCAGATTGGTATGATCCCGTTATGAGTGTCATGTTGGTGGACAACACCGATGACCCCGAGACATATGAGGAAGCGATGATGAGCCCAGATTCCAATAAATGGCAAGAAGCCATGAAATCCGAAATTGGATCCATGTACGGAAACCAAGTATGGACTTTGGTGGACTTACCAGATGGCCGAAAGGCTGTCGAGAACAAATGGATTTTCAAGAAGAAAACAGATGCTGATGGTAATGTTACTGTCTATAAAGCTCGACTTGTCGCAAAAGGTTTTCGACAAATTCAAGGAGTTGACTACGATGAGACTTTCTCACCGGTAGCGAAGCTAAAGTCTGTGAGGATTATGTTAGCAATCGCTGCATATTATGATTATGAGATATGGCAGATGGATGTCAAAACAACATTCCTCAATGGAGATATTGATGAAGAGTTGTATATGATGCAACCCAAAGGTTTTGTCGATCCTAAAGATGCTAACAAGGTATGCAAACTTCAACGGTCCATTTATGGATTGAAGCAAGCATCCCGAAGTTGGAATCAACGTTTTGATAAGGTAATCAAAAGTTTTGGTTTTATACAAACTTATGGAGAAGCTTGTATTTACAAGAAAGTGAGTGGGAGCTCTGTAGCATTCTTAATACTATATGTGGATGACATATTGTTGATTGGGAATGATGTAGACCTTCTTGATAGTGTCAAAGAATATTTGAATAATAGTTTTTCAATGAAGGATCTTGGCGAAGCAGCTTACATATTAGGCATAAAGATTTACAGAGATAGATCGAAACGCCAAATATCATTGTCACAGAGTATATATTTGGACAAAGTTCTAAAGAGGTTTGGAATGGAAGAAAGCAAGAAAGGGTTCTTGCCCATGTTGCCCAATACGATCTTGAGTAAAACTCAAAGTCCGACATCGGCAGAAGATAGAGAAAGAATGAGTAAGACTCCCTATGCATCAGCCATAGGATCTCTAATGTATGCCATGCTATGTACTAGACCCGACATTGCATATGCTGTTAGTTTAACTAGCAGATATCAAAGTGATCCAGGAGTGGATCATTGGACAGCGGTCAAAAACATCCTTAAGTACTTGAGAAGAACTAAGGATATGGTTCTTTCTTATGGAGGTGGTGAACAGCTCGTTGTTAATGGTTACACCGATGCTAGTTGGAACACCGATCCGGATGATTCTAAATCACAATCTGGATACGTATTTATTTTGAATGGTGCAGCAGTTAGCTGGAGGAGTGCAAAGCAAAGCGTTGTGGCGAGATCTTCAACTGAATCGGAATACATGGCTGCTTCGGAGGCTTCACAAGAAGCGATATGGATGAAAGAGTTCATTACAGAGCTGGGTGTGGTTCCTAGTGCGCTGGACCCAATGTCTATCTACTGTGATAACATGGGTGCCATAGCCAATGCGCAAGAACCAAGGTCACACAAGAAGCTGAAGCATATCAAGCTACGTTTTCACGCTATTCGAGAACATATCCAGGATGGGGATATAAAGATTTGCAAAGTACACACAGATCTGAATGTGGCGGATCCGTTGACTAAACCTCTCCCGAGGGCAAAACATGACCAACACCAAACTGCCATGGGTGTTCGGTATATTACCATGTAATCTAGATTAGATGACTCTAGTGCAAGTGGGAGACTGTTGGAGATATGCCCTAGAGGCAATAATAAATGTAGTTATTATTATATCTTTGTGTTTATGATAAATGTTTACATTCATGCTATAATAGTATTAATGTAACACCCTCAGAATCGACCCTATGCAAGTTTCAGCGATTCCCGCCAAACCCGCATAGAAACGATTCAAAGGTGCCCACCAGGCACTTTCGTGCGGGTGGAAAACGAAGTAATAACATTACACAACAGTCCTCGATGGGACCCACAAAACAGATATACATACAGCAGCGACTCCATGAGTCAAGAATACAGATATAATATTCAAAGATACAAATCACCTTGAAAACGATAGAGCGTCCAGCTACGGACAAGATGCAAATGGGGCTAAGAGCCCTGAAGAATAACCAATGGCGTCCATAACCCTGCCCAGGCCAAGCCGGAAGGGTAACCCTGCTAACGACGTCGATCTCAAAACCTGCTTAAACAAAAAGGGGTGCCGACAAAGGGCAAAGGAAAAAGAGGAGCGTCGTTACTGAGGCCAGTACACGGCGAGACTAGAATTCGGCGGTCCTCGCCTACACAGGTATGGTGGACTGAAGCGGCAGCGGCAGCACGCACTAAACACCCTATAGAGACCCGATAAAACTGTCGGCTATCAGAGAGGGATAAGAAAGACCTATCCGGATCCAACCTGATGCTACCATCAACCTGATGCAGTCCCCGCGAGGGCGGCAGCCGGTGGTCACGCACGGGGGAGGGAGAGCGGCGCGGCTGGGGGGAGAATCGGCGAGGGGAGGCCGGGCGCGACGCCGCCGACGGGCTGCGGGGACGGGGACCATCAGCGCGGCGAGGTAGGAGCGCCGGGGAGGGGCACAGGGGGTCGGCGACGGAGACAGGATGAGGTTGGGAGAGGGCGACCCGAGGCGTTCGCGGGCAGGGATTAGGGCATCAGAAGCGTCCGACGCCACCTGGGCCGTGTTGGGCCTAGGGGGGCGACGGCCCACATGGGCCCCCACCGCAGACGCCGCTGGCGCCCGGGACGGACGGGCCGCATCACCCGCAGGCCTTGGCCCATAGGTGGCCCAGTCCCCCATCCCAGACACCGCCGGCCGCCCACCCCTCCCAACCCCACCGACCCCTTGCTGGGGCGCCGCCGGGGCCGCCCTGGCCGGGGACCGACCCTCCCCGCTGGCGGGGCCGCCGGGCAGCAGCCCTAGCCAGGGGGAGGAAATCTCCCAGGGAAGGAGGGAGAAGGGTGGAACGGCATCGGGCCCGCGGGACGCCGCGCTCGCCGTCGGACGCCTCGCCCTCCAAACGCACCCCGAGCACCGTCAAAGTCGCCGGCACCGCCTCCGACGGGGCCATCCTCGCATCGCGCGACTCCGGCTCCTCCTCGACATCCCCCCAGGCCAGGCCGTGGAGGTCGGCGAGCGCGGCCACCTGCTCCGGCGGGAGCGGGTTGGGGGGCGGCAGCGGCGGCCGTTGGCGAGGGCGGGAGAGTGGAGAGGACGGCGACGGGAGGCGGGCTCCCACCTTCACCGTGTGCGCCGGGAACCAGACGGACGCCCCCTGCCTGACGAATTCGTGGCGGCGACGGTCTCTGGCGTCCACGACGACGCCGGCCCCGTTGAGGAGCACCAGCCGGCCCTCCGCCGGGCGGAGGATGAGGGTCGCCGTCGACCATCCCAGTCGGCAGCCCGCGAAGCGCGAGGACGAGGATGCCCGCCACCGCAGCGGCGGGAGGTCCGGCGAGGGGGGGCCAAGGACCGACATGGAGGAGGGAGGGAGAGGGGAGGGAGGAGGGTAGCGGACCGGCGCGGCGGCCGTCCGAGCACGCCGCCGGCGGAGTTCAAAATTTGAAAAACATCCCCGCCCAGCAGCCGCCTTTCCGGCCTTCGCGTGCTCGAGACTCGTGTCCTTCCAAAAAAAAAATCTCATACATGTCGTCTCGCCCCGCCCCGGCTGCAACCCATCGCCCTCCATCGAAGTCGAAGGAGTTTATTATTCTCGCCGTGCCGTCTCGGCAGCCGCGAGCCGTCTGTCGTGGCTGGCGTCCTGGTTCCAAGTGTTGGATCTCGGTTCAGCCGGCCATCCATTCATCCATCCATAGGAGACCAAGCAGTATGGGCGTTACGTTGCTCCTCGCGTTGATGCCATAGCGCCATTGCACAGAGACGGGCAGACGGCGCTGGACTGAGGCCTTCATGTGTGTACTCTGGAGTCGTCCGGTCACGTCGGTTGCCGCGAGTCCGTCACGCGTGGCACGGGCGGTGCGGTGCGGCCGTCCGGCACACGATCCAACATCAACATTGCACACACCGGCATAAAGCGCCCTAGCACCTAGCTACGATCGAGAATGTAATCACTAATCAGGACTAGCTGCTACCACGAAGCCGGAAGAAGATGAAGAAGGTGTCGTCCCGTCCATCGACGACGAGACGTCGCCGTCCACGTACAGCTCCAATCTCACCTTGCCCACTCCCGCACGTAGCTAGACTGCTAGAGCCGGCCGACCCGGCGCTGTCACGAACCCGTCTTTCCTTCCCCGGCGCGCAGGCGCAGCAGCGACGTCCGCGCGGCCGCCAGCGACGTACCCATCCATCGGACGGTGCCACCCCACCAAACCAAACCGCACCGAACAAGGAGGGTCAACTTGGTCGGGTCGCACTCGATCGTAGGCAGGTTAGGTCGGGTTTGGCATGTCTGCGACCCAGGACGCGCGACCGAGCCAGCGACCCTTTCGTTTGACTCGTTATTACGCGCGACACGGTCCCCTTCTCGCGTGCCGTTCCCACGCGTGACGTGACAGCCCCACCCCAACGCGACGTCGTTTACATGATCGCAGTACTCGAGGGGGAAATACACGAAAATACCTGATTTTATCCACTTGATTGAGTACGTACGTCATAATTTCGGTACTGCAGGAGTAGTAGTGTTTTTTTCTGTACAGCGCCGCGGTTAAAAACATTGCCGACAGTCGGCAGGGCAGGCGGCAGATCCGCATCTGTTATTTTCCTGTATGTACACTGTCTCTGCCTGTGCCGTGCGTACGTCGGCAGGCATAGTAGGGGGTGTCAGCTGTTTTGTGCGTTTCCCGGAAACGCGTAAACGTGGACCGCTCTCTACCTTTTCCTCTATATCTTCTTTTCCGATGGAAGTGCAGCCGTGCAGGGCTTTCCGCCCGGGATCCAGGCTGAAGGAAGCTCCGGTGTATTTCGTCACCGTGCGCGAACTACTACTTCCTTCGGACCCTTTTTATGCGGTATATGCTCTAATAAGTCCAAGTGGGTGATACGACACTACGGTTGGAGTGCAGACCGTGTGTGTAAGGATAAAAATACAGTCTCAATTACACATCAACGTATTACACAGAGAGAGAGAGAGACTGTACCAGAAAGATGATGTATGCAGAGCAGAGCATGCCTAACATGTGAGCGACGACTGTCGCATGTGTTGGTAGGGAGGATTAGGCACTTAGGCTTAACACTGACCATTTCTTTCATCTTCCAATAATTGCCACTAGGTAGGAGTACTCTTCTTTGCAAAATCGTTCAGAGTACACGTCGCTGTCACGGCCTCAATCACCGCATCCAAGCCCCCGAATAAATCCAACGCTGTGCGCTTCAGAGTCTTTGACCTGTTCCGCACAGGTACTAATCAATCAGAAATCTACTAAACGTCACCAGGAAAAAAAAAACTGTATCAAGAGGTCGACCGACCGGCCGAAGCGCCATTGCCTCCTGGCCATCCACACGAGCTTCTTCCTCCCGAGCAAAATAAACCGTGCTCTCTGAACAATTCACTGTGCAGATATTCTAGCAAGTACGTACTTGCAGCTGCACAAGTAATTAACTGACAGAGGACCTGATTTCTGAACACACCGATACGGCGCGAACGCCGGGCGTCAATGGCGAGCACGAGCGTGCGTGCGGGCGCACCGGCCGGACCGCGCCGCGAATCGTGGTGCAGCACAAGCGGCTGATCTTCTGATGCCAAAGGACGTTGCTTGCTTCCGGAAAAGATCGAGTCAACGGGTAGATCTGCGCGTAGGGGCGGGGTGATGTAGAATCAAGGGTCAAGATCGCATAAATATATGTTTTCTTGGCCACGATCTAGCAAATCTTGGGCCGTGGGTGCGTGTGGTGCATCACAAGCTAGTCGATCTTTTGTACTAGTAACTCAATTATGTACCAGTACATCCATTGTCCTAAAATAAGTATTTATCGGTATGCATTCGCATTTTAATAAGTAGTGTAAAATGATTTGATATAAATATGTGATGTCTTGTTCTAGTATCTTTTCTCTCAACCCATACTCGTATTTCTTCCCGTCCAAATGTCAAAAAGGCAAATGTTTTTCACCTATGGCTATCATCCCCCCTTCTCTCACTTCTCTGCTACCTAATCGCCCTAGTGAGATTATATCTCTTGGCTCCGCTTCTATCGCCATACATGCTTCAAGAGGGAGTGCAATTTGTAACCATATCCACTCCGATGAGGTCTCCTCTCACAGTTTAACCTCCGTTGTATATCCCATATCACCGATGATTGCCCTTGATTCATCCCAACTATTGCAACGAAGTATGCTCGTGGTCCATGAACCACCTTAAGATTTTCAACATGCCATATATCCTAGATAAATGAAAACAAAAATTATTTGAAAAGGCCCATAATAGCCTAAAATTCATATAAAAATTCATGTTGGCCCACACTGACCTAGTTCTGCCGACTGCCGGTGTCTAAGGCCACTACTGCATATTCACTGCTACCACCAGTGGCGGGTCCACATGTGGCCATGGGGGTGCACATGACACCAAGTACAGCTAGTTTTATTTGTAAAACTCTAATTTTTCACCAGATGTGCACCCTAAAAATTATATTTTTCTTAGTTGTGCACCTATTGGCACCCGGGTCCGTATTCTCTACCTCAGCCACTGGCTACCACATTGTTGGCAATCACATTTGCTCTCCACTGCCATCAATGTGAACAGTTGTGTTTTAAGAAAAATATAGAGAACCATGTTTTATCAAAAAAGTAGAATGATGATGATTTGACACGCCAAACTTATACATGAAGGTGCATCTAAGCTCGCACTAAATGTTAAGTACACATGCGCCATTGAGGAATTTTGTTTTCAAATATATGCAAATCAAAAAGGGGTTGTCTTTCCACCGTAGATGAGCATCTATGGTTCTTAGTTAGTCTCCTATGGATGGTTGTTTAATTCTCCGTCTTCTTCCTAGCTATCTAGCTATGTACCTCAATCTTACATATAGTTAGCGACAAACAAACAATTATAGTGACATACGCCACAACTAGAGGCGAAGCTCCAAGTAGGGTAAGATACCGAAGCTGCCCTACCTTGATTTTTGGCAAAACATTTCATATGATCATGTTTATTCTGAACATTTTGAGTGGTCAAACGCAATGGCTGATCTAGAAATTTGTAGAAGCCTGGGCACACATGTATACGAAGGTAATTTTTTCAACAAAAATATGTAAAAAGAAAATGGGATACAAGGCGTCATGCGGCCGGCAAGCCCGGGCGGCTGCCTGGGTTAGAGGGATGGTGGATCCGCCTACGGTCATACGTTAAAAAGGACTCTATATGAGAAAGTTATGCATGTTTTAGTAAAAACTACACAAAATCAATTCTGATAAGGGTTGGATCTAGTCTCGTCTGAAACCAATTCTTTCTATTTGCAATAGTTAATTCTTAATTTAACAAAACCAAACTCTAAACATTGTCATGGGGGTATTCAAATAGGACTTAAGTGTATTTATTGCTGGGATACGGTGTGTGTGGCCGAACTAAATATAGGTATGTGATGGATTGTGTTTTAAGGTCCTACTTTGGTTTTATATATTTTAGTGATTGAGAATTCTAATTCTATTTTTATCAGTCAATGTCTCCCCTTAAGGATGTGAGTACATGCTT
The DNA here is from genome assembly GCA_916181665.1 of Avena sativa. Classification (NCBI taxonomy): domain Eukaryota; kingdom Viridiplantae; phylum Streptophyta; class Magnoliopsida; order Poales; family Poaceae; genus Avena; species Avena sativa. Next base: position 341,981,599 of record OV702279.1, read on the forward strand.
GTTCAATTGGAGAATTGATGGTTTAGATCCCCTCTTGAAAAATGTCAATTTACACACAAAATAACATCACAATTTTAATTATGGATAAAATAATAAGATAACATGGAATTCAAGAGAATGGGGAAGATAAAATATCACTATTTATTATTTTTATGACGTGGACACTTCCTATGTTGCCATACACTCTATTACCATTGATTTTGATCATTAATTTGATGAGCTATCTTTAGAACTATTTCAAAATTTTCTTTTCTTGGCCCAAGAGACTTTTTAGGTTCCGTTTGAATAAGATTACTCGTCTTACATAATCATATCATGGAGATTTCTCTTATTATGAGTATGATGAAGTTATTCATTATTCATATGATGAGAAATGAAGACTTTAGAGGTTTTCTTGACATTTGAAAGACCTGTTGTATTTTTTATCACCTTCTTTGGTCGGATCTTCCAATCTTTTTAGAAAACCAGTTCACTAAGCGCTCCATCCCATCATCAGTCGTGTGTTTCCTATGCTTGCGTCCCCAAACGGTTGCTGACTTTGTGCAACATCTTTCCTACGATTTATCGCCTCATTGAGCTGGCACTGGTTCTACGGTGGCGGTGATAACAATTGAAAAGGTTTTTCAGTGAAATAAAATCATGCATCAAGGCTGAGTTGCGCAATGGCTTCTTGAGGACTTGATGATGTGCTACATCGAGCGAGGGATATTCAGAAGTCCTGATTGATAAATTATGGACGATTTTCAAAAAAAAAGTAGAGCTTTTCCATTTCCAATGATCTCTATACATCATTAAAATTTCTTTATGAGTATCTTTTCAAGTTATACTACAATTAGTATGTGATTATGTTAGAATCATATAAAGTATTAATGTTCTGTGATATTTTCATCTTTGCGTCATTTTTGTAGACTTCACTCTACCTCGAATTTTGTTCATCCTTCGCCACCACCGCTTGGAACCCACTAAAGACGTCATGTGAAATCTGTGGCACGGTAATTGTGTCTCATTCGACCTACAATGGCAGCAAAATACGTTGTTCATGATTACTACCTATCATAACACAATTATATGCCAATATGGATTTTGTCATGGCGTATACCTGTCCGCCGCCCTAAATTGGTGTTGAAAAAGCCCAAATGCTAGCTAAAGTGTTTTTTCAGGTACTTTTGGCTTATGACGTCCAAAAAAGTGTTGGCTATGGGGTATATTTTTGTAGTGGTTGTTTTGCAATATTGTCATGTGAATATGTAAACACTTGAGAAGTGTAGCAAAAAATGTTGTAACATTTTAGAACACACCAATGTAGCAAAAAGAAAGAATGGACGCAACAAATGCCCATTTATTAGAAATGCCCATTTATTTACAGCAAAACATGGAAAAGCATGTCATCGTTTGCAACAAAACAAACCATCTCATCCAACATATATGGGAAACCCACCCAACATCGCGGAAACAAGTTTGAAGCAATGGAGAAATCTTTGTGTAACATACGCCTAGAAATAATTGCAACAATATACTCATGGATCCGCGGCCTAAAACATTAGTCGGTTATACCATTGCGATATACCTTTTGCAGCATCCAAAAAAATCATAGAACAACCATACCTTTGTTATCATGAGCTCATCGTTCCTAAGCTCGTTGACGATGAATGGGGACCGTCAGAGCCTCATTGTCGTTGGATGCTAGTTTCGATGACCGACGATCCATCCCCTCGGTCTCCTATCTTCCCGAGCTTGGAGTGTGCGGAAGACTCGGTATTGGAGCCCCTCCACGGCTAAGGAGCTTGTACAAATTACTTTGGTCTCCTTGAGTTTGAAATGCTCGAGGTTTTGAACTTGGATCCACTATCTCCATCAAATATTTTTCTACTCTGGAGTGGGAAGTGTAGAAAGTAAAGACACCATTCTTGGTGTACAAAAGAAGTAAAGTGACCCTTCTCGTTGAAGTGATCAAGCCGTTCCTCTCTTTCTCCGTGACGCCAATTCTTCAATTCGTGGTTTATACCAGATCAATGTACCCTACAAGCGTATCATCACGCGGCTCGTTCATTGACCATGTCACACAAATGGGAGGTAGAAACGCATCACAACTTGAATTATCTTTTTATGACAAAAATGGGAACGCATCCCGTTACAGTCCACGTTAGGACCTTTTTAACCTCTACGTCAACGTCACCATGGATTTTATAGCTCAAAAATAAAAGAAATTATGGGGAACCCCAAGCCCGAAAGACGAGTCAAAGTGCTCCCTAGCAAAACAAAGGTATTCTCCACGTGGCCAGCGCACCCAGTCCAAGCTCACCTAAACCCCCCGAACACAACCTTAACCCATCCCCACCGCCTGCCTTCATCTCTCCCCAAATCCTCAGATCCGCCTCCTCCTCCTCCCCGAGTCCACCCTTCCACCGCGTCTCCCCCCCCCTCGCCCCTCCCGGCTCCGTGCCCCCGGATCCAGATCCACCGCCAGCACCGCCTCCCCGGCCGCGCAGCAGAGAGACCATGGCCGGCGGCGGCGGCGCCGGCGGCTTGTCGGAGTCGGTGCTCCGCAAGGTGCTCCTCTCCTACTGCTACGTGGCCGTCTGGATCTTCCTCTCCTTCGCCGTCATCGTCTACAACAAGTACATCCTCGACCCCAAGATGTACAACTGGCCCTTCCCCATCTCGCTCACCATGGTGCACATGACCTTCTGCTCCTCGCTCGCCGTCGGCCTCGTGCGCGTCCTCCGCGTCGTCGAGCCGCCATCCTCGCCGCCCATGACGCCGCAGCTCTACACCTCCTCCGTCGTGCCCATCGGCGCGCTCTACGCCATGTCGCTCTGGTTCTCCAACTCGGCATACATCTACCTCTCCGTATCCTTCATCCAGATGCTCAAGGCGCTCATGCCCGTCGCGGTCTACTCCATCGGGGTGCTCTTCAAGAAGGAGACCTTCAGGTCCGCATCCATGCTCAACATGCTCTCCATCTCCTTCGGGGTCGCCATCGCCGCATACGGCGAGGCCAGGTTCGACGTCCGCGGCGTGGCCCTGCAGCTCGCCGCAGTCGCCTTCGAGGCCACGCGCCTCGTGCTCATCCAGATCCTGCTCACCTCCAAGGGCATCTCGCTCAACCCCATCACCTCGCTCTACTACGTCGCGCCCTGCTGCCTCTGCTTCCTCCTCGTGCCATGGATCTTCGTCGAGCTGCCCAGGCTGCGTGCCGTGGGAACCTTCCAGCCCGACTTCTTTATATTCGGGACGAACTCGCTCTGCGCCTTTGCGCTGAACCTCGCGGTGTTCCTGCTCGTGGGCAAGACCTCCGCGCTCACCATGAATGTCGCCGGAGTGGTCAAGGACTGGCTATTGATCGCCTTCTCCTGGTCCGTGATCCGGGACACGGTCACACCGATCAACCTGTTCGGATACGGGATCGCCTTCCTAGGAGTGGCCTACTACAACCACATCAAGCTGCAGGCGCTCAAGGCCAAGGAGGCGCAGAAGAAGAATGCCCAGGCCGATGAGGAGGCTGGCTCGCTCTTGCAGGAGCGTGATGGGCACAGTGATCGCAAGAGCGACAACCAGGCATAGAGCTACACATCGGATCCTGGCGTGCCCACATTGGTTGGTTCTTAATCCATTATTTGTGTCATCTTTTTGCAATTGCATTCGCCATGTGTTTGTTACTACTTTATTAGCTTGAATTGTGGTAGGAAAGGGATAAAGTTGGAGAGATGTACTATGATTTTGACTTTCGCATGCTCGAAATTGTGGCCCGCATATGTTTGTTAAGTAGAGAAATGGTAAAGATAAATGGAGATATGCTTTTGCACAATTAAGTTATTGTGGTTCTACTTTGTTGGTGTTTTGTTAAGTAGAGAAGTGGTAAAGATCAACGGAGATGCTTTTGTCACAATTAAGTTATTGTGGTTCTACTTTGTTGGCGTGAACTATCATATATAGATGTACATGCTTTAGCTTGTTAATTGCCCTCTTTTCCTTCAGAATATGTAATTTTATCAGAGGGAGCATGAAAATAGTTGATATGATAAACTTTTTTGTAATATTACTAGAGAAACCTTTGCTCAGCATATGTATTCCTGATTCTGATTATGATGGATGTTGTACAGGGAATCAGGTGCAAAGTGCAAAGACTATATAGTATGGTCTGCAATTGCTTTCAAGGAGGTGGATGCCGGTTCCGTTTACCCTTTTAACTTTAGTGGACCTGAGGAGCAGATCAAGAGAAGTTATTGGTCTAGGAAATACTTGCAATTGAACCTGTTCCTGGAAGGCTAGAAGAAACACTTATATCACCCTGTTATTTATTTTGCTTTTTTGTTCCATTGAAAGGCGACCTTGCTTCCCCGCTCGCTCCATTGCCTATTTATTTGTTCGAGTAGCTTAGGTAAAAATGTACTCTGCACACTGGTATTATCATATAATGAGCTTACTGTAAACTATTCAATAGTTTTGCCTTTATGTGTTTAAATTATGTGATTATGCATTCACTTGTTGCACTGGTGATTGAATCTTTTGCTTGCTCATTTTACACCGTGTTACATGAGAATTTTTACACGTTATAATGTAACTCCCTTGTGAGCTGCATATGGCTTTGGTTGCCACTAGATTGAGAATGAGATTTAGTTGGCGGTAGCTTCTGCTGCATTGTCACATGACCAGATTTCAGACATGACATGAGAAAGTACTACACAGCATCTAGATTTTATTATCATCTGCTTGCTTCTATTTAGAATTATGCCATCTAATTTGGGCCCCCTTTACATTTAATTTGCTTGTTGAGAGGAAGCATTGTTGGGCGTATCAGTTTTTTTGCCCCCACCAGCAGTAGTTGAACTGTGTTGGTAAGCTGTTATGGTAGCTGAATTGAATTATCCTTGAACGGCCCTGGACCTGTATGCTACTCCTACTGCCTGTCGCTGTGCAGTCCACTATGTACCTACTAACCTAACAATCCTATGAAACTCCTGGTCCTGTCGATTGATCTTTGGCTAACTGGTTCGTCCGAGTCAATGTTAGCGTATTAAACTGATCAAGTGGCAAGCTGAAGGCGACATAAATGGTTGTTTTGGAAGTGGTAATCATGTGCCTGCAGGCTTAAGACAGGTTTGCCCTGGGGTTGTACCATGTCTATTGTCAATGTAGTGCTAGGGCATGATCACTCGATAGCTGTCCTATTTTTGTAACTATTTTGAACCTGGACCTGGCCATGTGGAACACCAAAGACGGTAAGAGTAGGGATCACCTGGTAATTTTCTGACCTAGAGTTTCATGTTAGCACTGATTTTTTTAACAGATATGTACACTGATCAAGTGGCAAGCAGAAGGCGACATAATGGTTTGTTTTAGAAGGGTAATTATATGCCTGCACACTTTTTGACATGTTTGCCCTGAAGTTCTACCATGAATTCTGGGGAGCATGTCCGTTGTTGACGTAGTGCTGGAGCATAATTGTGGGGATGTGCAAGTAGTGGTTTGAACCTGAAACTGACCATCTGAGATGACAAAGCCTCTAAGCGACTAAGCCTGCAAGGAAAGGTACTGATCACCTTACTTTTTCTAACCCTAGCGGCGCACTGCGAGCTTACTAGCATAGATTATGCTATGCAGATTTCAGAGGTACTTAATACTCCCTCCGTTCCAAAATAAGTGATTTGAGTCTGTTTAAATTTGCATGTATCTATATACTAAAACATGTCTAGATATATGCGAATCTAGACAAACCCAAGTCACTTATTTTGAGAGTGAGTTAAGTTGTGGCACTATCTAGAAAGCTGGGTCCTCATGGCAATTGCTCGATAAACCATCGGTCCTGATGTTGCTTGGTAGTAAGCTGTTATGGTAGCTGAATTCAATTTTCCTTAAACGGTCCTGGGCCTGTATGCTACTCCTACTGCCTGTCGCTGTGCAGTCCACCATATACTAACCTAACAATCCTAGAAGCGTTTAAGATCCAGTGGTAGGGTTTCCCGTCTTCATAAATGTGGCCTGAAACTCCTGGTCCTGTTCGCTAATAACTGGTTCGTCCAGAGTCTATGTTAGCGTATTAAACTGATCTAGAGGCAAGCTGAAGGCGACATAAATGGTTGTTTTAGAAGGGTAATCATATGATGCCTGCAGCCTTAAGGCAGGTTTGCCCTGGAGTTTTACCGTGTCTATCGTCAACTGCTAGGGTATGATCATGAGATGTGCTCGATAGCTGTCTTACTTTTGGAACTATTTTTGAACCTGAACCCGGTCATCTGGAATAACAAATCCACCAAGACGGTAAGAGTAGGGGATAAAGTTGGCTGGTAATTTTGTAAACCGAGGCTGTTAGCCGTATTAACTGATCAAGTGGCAAGCAGAAGGCGACATAAATGGTTTGTTTTAGAAGGGATAATCATAGGCCTGCACACTTAGACATGTTTGCCCTGGAGTTTTAGCAGGAATTCTTGGAAGCATGTCCATTGTTAACGAAGTGCTGGGGCCTGATTTGGGGGATCTCCAGTAGTGGTGTGAACCTGAACCTGATCAACTGTAATAACAAAGCCACTAAGCCTGCAAGAAAAGGCGACCACTTTGCTGGTACCTTTTGCTAACCCTAGCGGAGCACTACGAGCTTACTAGAATTGATTATGCTATGCAGATTTCAGAAGTACTTAATAATATGTTATTAGTACCAGAATTCTGGGAGTCAAATTCTAGCACTATCTAGAAAGCTGGGGACATTTAATGGCTCCATAAACCTCTGGCTCCTGATGTTGCTTGGGAGCAAATCGCTCGCCCTTTTGGTGCACGCGACAGGTTGTTTTATGCGCGACACTACGCAAGCCTTGCTGTTTTTTTGCCAAAAGCGCCTGTGGCTGTGGGCGTGAAGGAGGACCATGTCCTGAGTTAGTGTGTGGGCTACCATATCACTTCCGATACAAGGCAACTTAAAGTGGGGATAAACCCTTGTCTCTCTCTCTCTCTCCATGTTGTGCCCGTAAAAGACAGTATGGTGCGTACATCTATAGGTGGGGATTATGCAGTAGCAACGAAAGATAATATCACAACTTGATCCCAGTCATAAAATGCAGTAGCAGTAGCAACGAAAGACAGTATGGTACATCTATAGGTGGGTATCTCTCGTCATACAATCGGCAGCTGATCAAAAAATGATTCCATCGCAATGGCCAAAAAAAGGGACACAGCTTTGAGGTACACAGGTCGTATCTGATGATTAAGTTATGATCCAGTTGTCTATGTATTATGCTGTTGGGATGCATGGTTCATCTCAGATCAGAGATGGACAATTTCATTTCCCTTGGAGAACTCCAGTTGTCAGTTCTCTTGGGCGATTACAGGATTAGCATTCAACACCTTTGGCCACCTCATGCTGTCGTTGACAGTGTGTTCATTTTTATCATTGCAATCTTTCTTCAACTAATTTGCTGAAGAGGTTTTCATAGCTGCCCTTTTCCTTGAGCTAAGTTACTTCAAGCCTTGGTCATTGCTTCTATTGGAAACCAAGAATAACTGTAGCAACAGAATTGCAGGTTGTGAGCAGATACTCAGTTCAGCAATGACGGTAGGTTCAGGTGTTCTGATGTGCAGTTTTGAGCATTAGGCTTGGCAGTGGAAGTTAAAACTGGGTGTGTTAAGTCCTTTATTTACCCACCACAAATTAATCTATGGTAAGAGCATCTCCGGCAGATGCCCGAAAATAGCGCGTAAAAATTTGGATACAGCGCTGGAGCGTTTGCGCGCGCTATTTTAGCGCAGCCTTTTCCGGAGGCGGCAAACAGGCGCAGGAAAAACACAGCGCGGAGAGTGTCCTCGGCAGGCGCGCTATAATGCACGCACAAACCTCTCGCGCGTACAATTTAGTAGAACTTTGGATCTAAAAATTGCATTAAAAAGATTTCGGACGAACAGAAAATATAACATTGGATAATTTATGTATAAACAAAAAGAGCTAGACTAGTAGAACACAAAGCGCTAGACTACTTGTCGGACAAGTCTGCTGGACGTCCAGTTGGTCATTGATGAACTGTAGGCGTTGGCGCCGCGCCTATAAATAGAAGCTTCGGCACACTCTCTATTTTGCGGGACAAGAAAGAAGCCATGGATATCGCTGCAAGACTTTCCCTCATTCCTCAGGAAATTCTCAATATAGAAAACAATAGGCTCGAACTAGAGCAAATCCTGGGTGTCATCTCGGCGCCTGTGTTTCTGGCTTCCGTCGATCTAGGTGATATACACAATCATATACTTCATCTGAGGAATGCAATCCACATTCTTGAAAACAGTAAGAGGGCGCTGCTGGCAGCAAGAGCTCATCGTGGCGGCGGCTGCCCAACCGTAGAAACGAAAATAGATCCGCCCTTCGCGCGGCCCTACGCTGGGCGTAGAAGTTGCGCTCCGCCACCACGTCCTGCGGGAAGCGCCAGCGCCACTCCGCCATGGCGTACTCGCCGGCCTCCGCGACGAGGACGCGCCACTGAAGCGCGCGGTGATGCCGGCGCTCCTCCTCCGTGACGAGCGCGGGCGCCGGCACGAGGAACTCCGCCTCCGCGAGACTCTGGGTCTCCGGGAAGTTCATCTCGTGCCGCGGGCGGCCGAGGCGCCACGCCGCCGCGTCGTACGCACGGGCGGCCTCCTCCGGATGCTCGAAGGTGCCGAGCGCGAGGCGGACGCCGCCAGCGCGGATCTCCGCATAGAAGAGGCCGTTGGGACGCGGACGGACGCCGCAGTAACGCGAGGCGGCATGGCGGCGCTAGGAGGCGGAAGAAGGGGAAATGTCGGAGTGGCGCGTGTGGCGGTTGGCGAGCGCTGCCACGCGGCATTTGTAGCGCGCGCTAGGCGGCGCGGGAAATTTGGCGTCTCGGATAACATATGCGGCAAAATATCGCGCGCGCTATTTTCACGTCACTGCTCGAGGAGGTATAGAGCGTGCACACACTGCAAATTGACGGTTAGGATAACGCTGCGCTATTTTTGGGCATCTGCTCTAAAGCAGCAAACTTAATCACAAATTATTTACCCACCACTAAAACATTAGCCATTGTATAAGAAGATCTTACGAGTCATTATCAAAAAGGTAGAATTAAAAGAAGTAAGATACGCTTACGAAAGAAGATGCGGGATTGCTGAGAATACACCCCGACTGACCGTGGCACAAAAAAGAGTCGTGTAAAGCAGATCGATCTGAATAAGGTAGACGTAATGGAGTGTGTTTGGCACTGTGGTGTTCTTTTGTCTCCAACGTGGAGATTGTTCATACATCAATTATATTTCTTAATATGAATCTCAGTATTTTTTAATTTTAAAAATTATTATTTTTTCAGAGTCACTCTCAATTTGGAGCCATCACAAATGCTCGCGGTTTAATATTCTTTCAAATACAACACAAATATTTTTGGATATGTTTTTATTGCTTTTTACAATATTATTTATTACAACACATCGATTCAGTAGCAAGTCAAAAGATTGGTGTTATGTAAGAGAGTCAGGTGCGAGGGCCACGTCGATCCCATTGAATAAGATATTTCAACAAGTTGGGTGTCAAAAGTAGAAGATAAATATATATATGCATACAAATCTAGGTCGGAGCCCTACCTCCTTGGGGCCAGAGCGAGCGCCCTCTCCCTGTCCTATGGGCCGGCCTGAATGGAAGCTTCACACGATTAAACGAGAAGACACAAACAAGCAGGGGAGTGTAACTAAGAGCATCTCCGTCGAGCCGACTCATCCGGTCACTCCAAACGGTCTGTTTTAGTTCGTTTGGATCGGGGGTAAGTTAATTTGGAGTGTAGTCTGGCATGTTCGGCCGACCGTGCACAGCGGTCCGACCCATTATTATGGTTGGGCTCTAGTATACACGGAAGAGGTCCAATTAGGGGCTTAACCCAAGTTATCTAGGGTTTAGAGGAGCTGCCCTCCTATATAAACGTATGTATCCCTTTGAGGACTCCTAACAAACCAAGCTCGAGCCTGTTTTCGAGCTCGCGAGTTTAGTCGAGCCGAACTCAAACAGTTCGATAAAGCTCATGATTTTTGTACAGCCGCAAAATTGAGACTATTATTATTATTCTATCTGTTGTAAGACCGCTAAAATAATTATACAGGCATGTTGGTACTGTATTACTATTATATGAAACTCCAAGCCATTTTTGCTATTCCGTTTCAAGCTTTACTATTTTCTTGCTATGTAGCTGCATGTCGATGTACTAAACTTTTCTTACCGAGCTTCAACGAACCGAGCTCAAGCCTACTCGAGCTTTGGTCCAGCCGAACTCGAGCTTAGGTATAGGCTCGAAGGTCAACCTAGGCTCGCTCGAGCTCGGCTCGAGCTTCTACCGAGCTCGAGTCGAGCCTAACAATGTTCGCTCGAGTTCGGCTCGTTGACAACCCTAATGAGGAGACAATAAACATATTCTGTTGTCGTCTCCCTCAGGAGACGGGAGCCCCAAACCCTAGCCGCACCCTGCCTTAGCCGCCGCCTCCTCCCTCTCGCAACGACGGCGCCCAGCCGTCGCGTCTGCGCCTCCAGCCTCACCGCCCTCACTTCCACCCCTATAATCTATGCTCGAGATCTGATAGAACCGTAGCCTCTACCAATTTGGTATCAGATTGCTCCCCACCACCGCCGCCGCCTCCATCGGCACGGCCACCGCCACCTCGCAGCAGCTGTCCCAGCCTCTGCCGACGGCCACCTCGGGTCCACCCGCCTCGGGCGTCGTGGCCCTGGCAGCCGACGCGGCCCTCGTCCTCTCACCGGCGGAGATGTCGTCGGCGATCCGCGACCTCACCCTGGAGGTCTCGAACCTTCGGACCTTCCTCCAGTCTCCCTACATGCCGCTGTCCCTGCCGGCGGCGCCCTTCGCGCCACCACCACCGCCGCGCCCCCGGGAATCCCAATCACCCAGATCAGGTTCCTGTCGTCGCCGTCCCCGCTGCCGACGTGGATCGACACACCGACCTACACGTCGGCGCCGCCACAGCCGACGGTGCTGCCGCCGCCCGCCACCACCTTCGGCGGGTATACTGACCCATACGCCGGGAGCTCCATGGTGCCGCAGTACTCTCCTCCCGCTGCGACGGGTCGCCACGAGAGCGCCTACATGGCCTCGTCGCACGTGCAGTAGCCGACTCGCTTCACCAAGTTGGAATTCGCCACCTATGACGGAACCGTCGACCCCCTGAACTGGCTCAATCAGTGCAACCAGTTTTTCCGGGGGTAGCGGACCATGGTGTCCGACCACACGTGGATCGCCTCGTACCACCTCCGTGGCGCCGCACAGACGTGGTACTACACCCTCGAGCAGGATGAGGGCGGGATGCCTCCGTGGGAGCGCTTTCGCGACCTATGCCTCCTCCGGTTCGGCCCCCATATGTGGGAGCCGCCTGGCCGAGCTCGGTCGCCTCCCCTTCACCACCTCGGTGTAGGACTTCGCCAACCGCTTCCATATGTTGGCCTGCCATGCGCCTGGCGTCATGGCTCGCCAGCGCGCCGAGCTCGCCGTCGGCGGCCTTCCCGACCACATCCGCGTCGACGTCGAGCTGCGCGACCCCTAGGACCTGCAGATAGCCATGTACTACGTGCACGCGTACGAGCAGCGCGCCAACGCCATGCAACAAGCGTTCCTGAGCCGCGGCGCGCGTCCCCCGACCCGCCCCGCACCAGCGGCCGCCACCCCGACGCGCCCTACCCTGCCGTCCGCTACTGCAGCCGCCCCCGTGCCGACACGTACCTTCTGATGCTTGACGTCATCCGAGCAGCTCGAGCGGCACCGCAAGGGCCTGTGCTTCAACTGCAACGAACCGTATGCGCCGGGTCATACATGCGCCCGCCTGTTCTACTTGGAGACCGTCGAAGACGCGGAAGTGGAGGCCCTCATCGCGGAGCTCGACGCCACCACACTCTCCGAGGTCGGCGTCACGACCTATGGGCTGGTCGATGTGACTGCCTTTGTCGTCTCCCTTCATGCCATGGCGGGAATCAAGACGGCGAAGACGATGCTGCTTCCGGTGATGATCAACGGGGAGCGTCTCACCGCTCTCGTGGACACGGGCTCGACGCACAACTTCCTGTCCAGAGACGCCATGCGCCGCCTCGCACTTCAGCCGGCGGGCGCGGAACAGTTCGGCGTCACCGTCGCCAATGGGGACCGCCTTACTTGCCACGGCGTGGCGCGGCAGGTTCCCGTCCTCATCGGCAACGAGCCCTTCTCCATCAACTGTGTCAGCATCGACCTGGACTTCTACAACTTCATCCTCGGCGTCGATTTCCTGTCCACACTAGGCCCCATCCTTTGGGACCTCGACATGCTGTCCATCATCTTCTGGCACGCGGGGGGCCGTCGCGTTCAGTGGACGGGCATCAGCGGCTTCGGCGCCACGACCCCGCAGCCTCAGTTGATGGCGGCCGCACTTGACGAGGCGCATCTGCTCCTGGCCGACCTCCTGCAGCAGCACAGCGACATCTTCGACGAGCCACAGGGCCTCCCACCCGCGCGGCCCTATGACCACCGCATCCACCTGCTGCCGGACACAGCGCCTGTCGCCGTGCGCCCGTACCGGTACCCCCAGCTGCAGAAGGACGAGCTCGATCGCCAGGTGGCGGTCATGCTCGCGCAGGGCATCATCCGGATTTCGACATTGCTATTCTCCACCCCGGTGCTCCTTGTGCACAATACTGATGGCACATGGCGCTTCTGCATCGACTACCGCGCCCTCAACGCCATGACGTCCAAGGACAAGTTCCCCATCCCCGTCGTGGATGAGCTCTTGGACGAGCTACTCGGAGCGCGCTTCTTCACCAAGCTCGACCTGCGCTCGGGCTATCATCAGGTGCGCATGCACCCGAACGACATCGAGAAGACGGCGTTCCATACTCACCATGGCCACTTCGAGTTCCTGGTGATGCCGTTCGGCCTCTCCAACGCGCCGACAACCTTCTAGGCCCTGATGAATGACGTGCTCAGCCCATACTTGCTCCTCTTTGTGCTTGTTTTCTTTGATGACATTCTTATATACAGCTCATCTTGGGCAGAGCACCCGCATCACGTGGCCATCATCTTCAACGAGCTTCGAGCGCATCGTCTCCACCTCAAGCGCTCGAAGTGCTCATTTGGCACGACCTCCGTCGTGTACCTGGGGCACATCATCTCGCCGGAAAGTGTCGCAATGGACGCGGACAAGGTCGCCGCCGTCGCCGCGTGGCCAACCCCGCGGTCCCCGCGGGCTCTCCGCGGCTTCTTGGGCCTCGCCGGCTACTACCGGAAGTACATCCAGGACTTCGGCCTCATCGCCGCGCCACTGACGCGCCTCCTTCACCGCGACGCCTTCTCCTGGGACGAGGAGACGACTACGACGTTCGAAGATCTCCAGCGAGCGCTCACGACGGGACCCGTCCTCCAGATGCCGGACTTCGACATGCCGTTCGTGGTGGACTGCGACGCCTCCGGCATAGGTTTCGGCATCGTCCTCTACCAGGGCGATGGGCCGCTAGCCTTCTTCAGCCGCCACTTCGTCGCTTGCCATCACAAGCTCGCGGCATATGAGCGCGAGCTCATCGGGCTGGTCCAGGAAGTGCGCCACTGGCGACCCTACCTTTGGGGCTGGTATTTCCGTGTGCGTATGGACCACTACAGCCTCAAGTTCTTGCTAGACCAGCGCCTCTCCACCGTCCCGCAGCAGCAGTGGATCAGCAAGCTCTTCGGCTTCGACTTCACCGTCGAGTACCGACCCGGCCGTCTCAACACGGTCGCCGACTCATTGTCCCGCCGCGACACTGAGGATGTCACGGAAGACGTTGACACGGTGCACATCGTCCTAAGCATCCGCTCCAGGCCGTCCTTCGCCTTCATCGACGACATCCGCCGGGCAACCTCTATTGCTACGGACGCACAGGCGCTTCACGGGCGCCTTGACGCTGGTGAGCTGGAGGCACCCTGGCGCCTGGACGATGGGCTGCTTATACACGGGCGCCGCCTCTTCGTGCCCGACCACGAAGACCTGCGCCACCAGGTCTTGTCCCTGGCACACTCTGCAGGACACGAGGGCGTGCAGAAGACCCTTCATCGCCTCCATGCTGATTTCTACATCCCCGGTGATGGTGCGCTGGTCCGTGACTGGGTGCGGTCATGCGTGATGTGCCAGCAAAACAAGACGGAGACGCTGCGATCCGCGGGTATGCTACAGCCGCTGGACGTACCCTCCCAGGTGTGGGCTGATATATCCATGGACTTCATCGAGGGCCTTCCCAAGGTGGGCGGCAAATCCGTCATCCACATGGTGGTTGACCGCTTTTCCAAGTACGCGCACTTTATCGCCCTCGGCACCCCTATACAGCCGCGTCCATGGCGCGAGCCTTCTTCGACGACATCGTCTGCCTCCACGAGTTTCCTTCGTCCATCGTCAGCGACCGTGATCCTGTGTTCACGGGTCACGTGTGGCGGGATCTCTTTCGGCTGGCGGGCGTGAAGCTCCGCATGAGCACGGCGTTTCACCCTCAAATGGACGGCCAGTCCGAGGTGGTCAACAAGGTGATCGCCATGTATTTGTGTTGTGTTACGGGTGATCGTCCATGAGCTTGGGTGGACTGGTTGGCATGGGCGGAGTACTGCTACAACACCTCCTATCACTTCGCCCTGCATGCCATGCCTTTTGAGGTGGTCTACGGGCGCCCACCTCCGGCGATGCTTCCTTATGAGCCTGGCATAGCTCGGTACGAGACGGCCGACTTACTCCGCACCCGTGACCAAATCCTGACTGAGGTGCGCCGGCGTCTTCTCCAAGCATAGCAGCTGGCCAGGAAGTACTATGATGCTCATCAGCGCGAGGCGGAGTTCGCGGCGGACGATTGGGTGTGGTTGTGCTTCCTTCACAGGACTATGCAGTCCCTGGACCCGCGCTCCAAGCGCAAATTGGGACCCCGCTACGCCGGTCCCTTTCGTGTGCTGGAGCATGTTGGCACACTCGCATACCGCCTTGAGCTGCCAGCTAGGTCTCGCCTCCACGACGTCTTCCATGTTGGCTTAATGAAGGCCTACCGTGGGGACCCTCATGCAGCGCCACCGACCCTTCCTCCTACTTCGGATGGCCGACTTCTGCCAGCTCCCGCGAAGTTGTCGAAGGTGATGCAGGCGCAGAAGCGTCACGGCGTGTGGCATGTCTTGGTGCAGTGGGCCAGCCTGCCCGAGGAGGAAGCAACTTGGGAGCAGCTCGACGATTTCCGCCAGCAGTTTCCAGATGTTCAGCTCGAGGACGAGCTGTTTGAGAAGACGGGGAGAGATGTTATGGTCGGGCTCCAGTATACACGGAAGAGGCCCAATTATGGGCTTAGCCCAAGTTATCTAGGGTTTAGAGGAGCTGCCCTCCTATATAAACACATGTACCCCTTTGATTATAAGGAGACAATAAACATATTCTGTTGTCGTCTCCCTCAGGAGACGGGAGCCCCAAACCCTAGCTGCACCCTACCCTAGACGCCGCCTCCTCCCTCTCGCAGCGACGGCGCCCAGCCGCCGGCGTCTGCGCCTCCAGCCTCACCGCCCTCACTTCCACCCCTATAATCTACGCTCGAGATCTGGTAGAACCGTAGCCTCTACCACCCATTTATCTGTCTCCCTCCCGCTGTCACCGATTGACACCGTCGCGATGGGACGTTAATGGTGATGCGACGTCGGCTGTCAGCGTCAACGGCTTACCGCGCGGCCGGCATTTCCCGCCATCGTTTTCCCCGCGCGCCCCGCTTCCCGTGGTGAGAATACTTCACGCGGCGAAAAAACTTCTCACGCATCCCAGTTTGTTTCCCGCCTCCGCCACCGGCACGACAGAGACAACAAGCCCCAAAGCAAGAGAAAACCAGCAGCCAAAAAAGCTCCAACAGCCATGTCTTGCCGCAAGATCGCCACATGGTCCAAGATCTGGGAGATGTGCTGCACCCACTACCCGGACATGGAGGTCGACGAGGTCCACCTCGAGGCCACAGTGCTGGCCCGGCGCATGGCGAGGCTCAGGTGTTGCCTTCGAGAAGGAAGGCGAGATCGCCGAGTGTGCGCTGCAGCGGGTGGTGGAGGCGGCGGCAATGATGGTCGCCCAATGGACGGTGATCGACATACACCATGTCGTCGGCAAGGACGCAGTGCAGGCGGTGGCCATGGAGGCCGCATCAGCGGCTCTTCACGAGATCCTCCACGAGGCGGCCATGACCACGCTGGAGGAGGTGGCCAAGGAGGCCGCCAAGTCTACCATCCGCTAGCTCCGCCATGCCGCCAAAGCGCGCAACGACGCGGAAGAGGCGTGCGCGAGCACGTCGCCGACTTGGCAGCGGAGGGGGAGCGAGTGGCTCTGGCCGCTGAGGCGGCGATCGCGTGGGGTCTCGTCGACACCGACGACACGGAGGAGGCGGAGGACGAGGAGGGGAAGGATGTGTATAAGCTGGAGGCGCCGCTCGCCGTCCCCGTGCAGATAGCGCAGGCGCTGGGTTTCGGCCCCAATGATGCTCCGATCCCGGCTCCGGCTCCTTCTCCGACGGAGTTGCTCACCTAGCAGGAGGCGAGGGACCACTGGGCCGCCGAGATGGACAAGACCCTGGCGAACCGGGCGGCGGAGGACCGGCTGCAGGAGGAGGGCAGGGCGACGGCTCGCGGCCATCTTGCGACCGTCTCCGCAAACGCGCAGGGACGGAGCCAGGATTTCAGCATGAGGGGGGCGAAGAAGACACCTATATTTTTTATCTCGATACGTGCATTAGTTCGTGTCATTTTAGTATTAGAAAAAAACTTGTGGAGATAACCTTCACAATATATAAGATCTTAATATCATAACATAGAAAGGGCATGTCTAGATCATAGGCGACTGATATTTAACTAAATCTCAGTCGTCTTACGTCACATGCAAAACAACCAGCGCGGCTTCCTCCTGCATCCCAACACTCGGCTCATGCTCATGTGTTGTTGTTGGGCTTCTATCTCGTGTATTGTTGTTGGGTTTTTGTCTTGTTTGCCTCTTTCTCTATAAGGCTTTCGACTTGTACCTTTTTTTTCTGTTCGGCCTTTGTCTTGTACCTGTAAGGAGCATCCAGAATAGATGTGACATGAAAAAACTTACCCCAAAGCACTCTGCCTCCCACCTCTAACGATGGCCACATCCCCAGGAACGAGAGCTCCATGACAAAAGCAGATCAATGATTATGACAAAAGCAGATCAATGATTTTGAACATATGTCAGGGGTAGAAAAGATTCAAGCAGCAAGACAAGAACACATTGATGGAGGAGCATCGAGCACATACACGCATAAAAATAGATCTTGCTAATTTTTTTGTTATTATCCTCCATCTCCTTTACTCCATGTTCTTAAACCCTTGGGGAGAGAGATGTTTCTCTGGTCAGAAATCTGGGAAAAATAGATGAACATTTTTTACCTTTTTCCAGTTATTATGAGCACATGAACGTCAAGTATACTTACCTGGGTTAGAAAATCCATCTCTGTTTTGACTACTTTCAGTTCATCTTCTTAAACCCTTGATGTGGGAACTGGTTTTCCCTTAAGAAATAGTATTTCAAATGAAGCATGACATGTCTACTTATTTCTCTCCCGATATAATGCATGTCTATGGTGGTTACTAATTTGGAACACAACCCCAAACCTCAAAGGCACTGAATCTACTTGAACATCTACTTATTCCTCACTAGTTAGGCAAGATCAGAACATGATTACATGGATACTATACATCGCCGGTTCCTGATGGACAACATTTGCACTGACAGTTCCAAGTTGGTAACAATTCAGTGGATCAAGTCCATTAAACTCAAAAATATTATTTGCATCTTTGAAGCAGGTAAAAGAGAGAGTTGTATGGTGTACAACAAAATCCATATATGAAGCCATTCAATCCAACTAAAATGCAGGTTTTGACCTATCGCCGGGAGCTCAGTTACAAGCAAGTCGCAACTGGCCTCCCTGGACTCAGACAACAGGATCTCGATGGGGCTCCCTAGCGAAGCTTAGGTATAAGCAAGTTGCAACTGGCCCGCCAACAGGGTCCCTCGGTTGCAATCAAGTTTCAACTGGCCCTCGGCGGGGGCTCAATTACAAGCAAGTTGCAAATGCCCCCCCTCATCGGGAGCTCAGTTACAAGCAAGTCGCAATTGGCCTCCCTTGCCAGGGGCTCAGACAAACTGGACCTCGACGGGGTCCCCGACGGAGCCTAGTTACAAGTATGTTGCAACTGGGTCCCGAAGGAGCTCAGTTACAAGCATGTTGCAACTGGCCCTCACCAGGAGCTCAATTACAAGCAAGTCGCAACTGGCCTCCCTCGCCAAGGGCTCAGACAACTAGACCTCGATAGGGCTCCCCGGCAGATCTCAGTTACAAGCATGTTGCAACTGCCCCCGGCGGAGCTCAGTTACAAGCAAGTTGTAATTGGCCCCGCCGACGGGGTCCCTCGGTTGCAATCAAGTTTCAACTGGCCCTCCGCGGGGCTCAATTACAACCAAGTTACAAATGACCCCCCCTCTCGCTGGGAGCTCAGTTACAAGCAAGTTGCAACTGGCATCCCTCGCCAGGGGCTCAGACAAACTGGACCTCGACGCGGCTCCCCCACCGGAGCTCAGTTATAAGCATTTGGAACTAGCCCCCGGCAAAGCTCAGTTATAAGCAAGTTGCAATTGGCCCGCCGATGGGGTCCCTCGGTTGCAATCAAGTTTCAATTGGCCCTCGGCGGGGGGGGGGGGCTCAATTACAAGCAAGTTGTATATCTGTAGGGGTTCGTAGCATGGAAAACAAAAATTTTCTATCGCATACAAACAAACAAGCCAAGATCTATCTACTAGATTGTAGCAACGAGTCGATGGAATAACTTACCCTCGAAGATTCCAAAGTGTTTAACGAGAGCAGATTCTCGTGGGTGATGTAGTCGTACTCTTTCCGATCTCAAGATCGTGTAGACGATCCTTCCAGCGCTGCGTTCCGGCAGCGCTCCCGCAGTCGGTCACACGTTCGGTACTCGACGAAGACCTTCCTCTCCCTTGTTCCAGCAGGCAGCGGAGGTTGTAGCACTCTCCTCGCGATTCCGGCAGCACAACGGCGTGGTACCGGAAGTAGAGGGGAAATCCCGCAGGGCTTCGCCTTAAGCCGGAGCGAGTATGGTGGATTATGAGAGAGGGCTATTAGTGGTCTAGAGATTAGACACACCAATTAGAAGGCTCTAAACCGCAGGCTAAAGCAATTAGAAGCTCTAAACCAAAACGGCTCTAAACCGGAGATTAGAGGTAGAAACTTGTGTGTCTCAAGGAGGAGGGCCTGCCCCTCCTTTTATAGGTGGAGGGGCTAGGCGCGCCAGGGAGGGAGGGGAGTCCCTCCCCAACTCGGCCTAGGGCTGGCCGCCGGCTTGGAGGAGAGGAACTCCTCCTCCAAGTTGGTTTCAACCTCCTCTTGCTTGTTTCCCACAGTTTCCTGTTTCCCACAGTTTCCTGTTTTCCACAGTTTCCTGTTTTAGCCGTTTGACTTTCAAACTGGTAGTTTGACTTTCAAGTTTTGGAACAGCAAGAACACTTAGTACATGATGCAATCATTCAATGACACATTCATGTACCCTCCCCCCCCCCCGGAGTGCCGGACAATCCGGAACCTTCTAGAACATTCCCGATGAAAACACCGGAATCATTCCCGAACTCCGAAACGGGACTTTCCTTATATGAATCTTATTCTCCGGACCATTCCGGATCACCTCGTGATATCCCGGATCCCATCCGAGACTCCGAACAACATTCGGTCTCTTTCTCATAATACCATAACTACTCAAACAACGTCGAATCCTTAAGTGTGTCTCCCTACGGTTCGTGAATTATGCGGACATGATCGAGACACTTCTCCGAACAATAACCAATAGAGGAATCTGGAAATTCATATGGCTCCCACATATTTCTACGATTACTTTGCGATCTAATGAACCACTTACATACGATACCAATTTCCCTTTGTCTCACGATAGTTTACTTATCCGAGGTTATGATCGTCGGTATCTCTGCATACCTAGTTCAACCTCGTTACCGATAAGTACTCTTTTCTCGTTACCGTGATATGTGATCCCTTGTGACCCAGTCACATGCTTGCAAGCTAATTGGATGACATTCCACCGAGAGGGCCCAGAGTATATCTATCCGTCATATGGATGGACAAATCCCACTCTTGATCCATGTGTTTCAACCAATACTTTCTGAACACTCAATGCCACCTTTATAGCCACCCTGTTACGGTGTGGTGTTTGATGACATCAAAGCATCCATCCGGAAAAGGTGATATGCATGATCTCATGGTCGAAGGAATTAGGTTACTATGTATCAGAAAGCATATAGCAATTGAACTATTAAAATGACTTGATCTTTATGCTACGCTTATCTATAGGAGTATGTCCATCACATCATTCTCCTAATGATATGATCCTGTTGTTAATAACATCTCTATGTTCATGATCAGGAAACCATGATCATATATTAACCAACAAGCTAGTTTAACAAGAGGCTTTACTAGGGACTCTTATTTTAGTTTACAAATCACACAAGTATTAATGTTTCCGGTTAATACAATTATAGCATGGTATGTAAACATTTATCATAAGTGTGAAGATATGATAGTAATCACTTTATTATTGCCTCTTGGGCATATCTCCAACAGTCTCCCACTTGCACTAGAGTCAATAATCTAGTTTCAAACCTTTGTGTATTCAACACCTATGGCTTTCTGGTGTTGTATGTACACGATTGCTAGTGGTCAACTGATCCCCGGATCTGACACTTCCAGGTCCGTGTGTAATTGCATGTCTTTGCGTCTCTACGCATCACTCATTCTCTAATGAGATGGCTTTGTATAAATTTGGTCTTTCGGTGTGACCTTTAGCTCTTTGGGGTTAAAACATGTTGACAATATTGTCACACAATATATCTTCATAGTATTATCCCACTGTGAACTACACCTAGTTTGATAACAAACTACTTGACACAAATGCCCTCTTTAGCTGCTATTATAGCAGTCATATACTTAGCCTTTTGTTGTAGTATCTGTCACAATGTCTTAACTTTGGAACTCATCCAAATCCATTATGGAACTCACTTTCCATTATATTGTGCCACCTCTAGTTTAGATTGAGATAAACTTAATTTGTACTTTGCGACAAAACTAGTATCAATGTAGTACTTTTACAATGAACTAACCATCTATTTGTCACTTCTACAAATAATATACTCTTAGTTCTTCCAAAAGATCATAAGAATATCCTTACTATTGTCCAATGATCATCTTACGAATCATTCTGGTATATGCTCACAACATTTAGAGCATAGGACATATCTGGATTTGTACATATCACAGTATGTTTGATATAAATACTCTTTATGATTTCATACATCAAGTATCAATCTATACTTGATTATTTGTTTCACTTTACCAAATGTCAATACACTTGAATATATCATCAACATTGAACTCTTTCAATCCTTTCTGTGCGACAAGAACCTCTCTTGTAGTTTCTATATTGAACTCATTCAATATCTTGTCTATGTACTTCTGGCACAACCATATTAGCATCTATTGATGCCAAATATTTGGGTTTTGCCTAAGTCTTTCATCGGGATGAAATTCTTAATATGTGTTAATAAAAGATACATTATTTCCAATCAACAATATGTCTTCCACATAATGTATTAGAAACATGTCTTAGTGCTCCCACTTAATTTCTTGCAAAAGCAAGCATCTTCATCGTCTCTAATGAACTTTTAAACTCCTTTAACAGTTTCATCACAGTGAAGATTCCAACTCCGCGATGCTCACTTTAACCATTGAAGTTTGCATATACTTTTAGCATCCTTTTGAATTAACAAAACCCTATGGACCGTGTTATGCACATGTCCTAGGTAACGATTCTATTAGAAGAACTTGTTTTGTTTATTCAACTACCATATAACAAATTATATGTAGTGGTTGCTACATTAATCCGTCTAGACTAAATATCACTATGAAAGATCAAATCTTGTCATAGTCAACCTTTGAACATTTTGTGAACTCTTTCCCAACATGTCGACTATTTCATAGATGTAAAACATCCATGTCTATTTCTTTATAGATCCAGACACAACTGTAAGGTCTTACACCTTTCTCGAGGGTCCTTCAAGTTCAAAACTTGATTTCTCGTGTATGGAACTATCACGGATTTTATGGCTTCAAGCCATTTGACGGAGTCAGGGCCCATCATCTCTTCTTTGTATGTAGTCGGTTCATTATTCTCAAATAATGATTCAACCCTCAAATCTTGGTATTTGATTGTTTACCCGATCTACTTGTTTCAATAGGAACTTAGATCTCCGTGACCACAACCTTTGAGGCACGTGAGCCATGAGCATTGTTGCTGCCTCCGGAACACTTTTCGGTGCTGCGCAACTCTGCACATATAGCTAAGGTTCTTTTAACCTTATCAAAGTTCTATTGTCCTCCCACTTAACTTTTCACGAAAAATTCCTTCTCAAAGAAACTTGACGTTCTAAGCAACAAACACTTTTGTCTCCGGTGTTTATGGAGGAATACTTAACAGTTATACAAAGACAGGTTCATCCGACTTTGGTTGCACACATCTTTCTTATGCATAGCATACCAATGTTTTAAGAAAGGACTACTTGGGTTTTATCCCAAACCATAACTTTATATGGTGTCATTTCAACGGATTATGATGAAGCTCTTTTCAGTGAAAAAACGGTAATCTCTAAAGCTTTTAATCTTTAAAATATAATGGCAGTTTTATGAATTACACCTTCGATCTTACCATGTCAAACAAGGTTTAATTACATATCTCGAACGCTCCATACTCTTATGGTGTTTCGGGAAAATGCAAATCCACGGAACGATTCCTTTAAATCTTAGGTATTATGCTAAACTTGTAACTCAAATATCTTCCTTTATGATCTTATCATAAACTATTTATATTCTTGTTACAATGATTTTGCACTTCATCTTGAAAGTCCTTGAACTTTTCAAATGTTTCACACTTCATCCTTATTAAGTAAATATTCATATATTCACTCAAATTTTCGGAGAAAGCACATGAAGTTGAAATCCATCGCTCTTGACTATACATAATGGACTTCATACAACAATATGTATAAGTTCCAATAAGTTAGTCTATCGTTCCCTTTTGGCCTATGAACGAAGTTTTAATTATTTCTAGGAAAGTTTCACAAGCGTCATTTGATCAAAAATCAGAAGACTCCAAAATTCCATCCACATGGAGTTTCTTCATGTTTTCTTTCCATTATAATTTAAACGGCGATGTCACTTCCTAAGTGATCTTTCAATCAATTTGTCTTTCGACATTTTTAGCACTACTTTTATGGATGTGATTTCTCCAACGAGATTTGTGAATCATCCATCTTTTATGGATTACAGCAATTATTTGAACAACCCTTTTGTTCTCATAATACCTGATAAAACAAATCTTGAAGGCAAGCTTTGATGTTTAACTAGCAACACAATAACCCTTTATTTATTCTCGACGAACATCATCACATATTCTTTTGCTAGTTACTTAGGCCATTGTAGTTCATGAATTGTGTTGTTTCGTATGACGATTCACACCAACAAATTCAGTATCAAATACTTGAGAACCACATTGTTTAATAAGCAAAGAATATAGCCATAACATGTATATCATCTATATACTTAAACTGAACAATTCTAGTCTTTTCTTTTCTGCCATATATTTATGAGATTCTCTTTCAATATTTCCTTTTCTATTTGAAAGAATCTATCAATATCAATAGTGGAGTCATACATATGACATATAGTCCAAAGCGTGTATAATTAAATACCAATGTCTTTGGACTTGCACTTTGAAGTAGATCACCATCATCAAATATTTGGTGTTCTTTCAAATTCCTTTCTTTAGTAATCTCTTGGTGTAGTAAACATTTTACCTACATCAAATATTCACCCTTATCATGGAATTGTCCATGATCAAGCTACTGTTAGCTTGTAACGATGAATTTATGAGTATAATGTTGCTATCCAAAACCTTTTGGAGGATTAGGACAACAAGTGTCTCCAACCTTTTGCAAATTCTCATCAAATATGAGAACATGACTTTAGCCATATTATACTCTATCATGTTGCAACCAAAACTTCGTTTCAGATATCACAATATCTTCCACACATCATGGTTTCTGAAACAACTCTTTCAGATCCTAGATAACCTTGATATTAAGAGAATCCTTTGAATATCAAGAATCATGGAGACAAACATGATACTTATGTACTAACACTTGGAACTGTTACTCTTGTTTTAATACTAATTATTAAACTTCATGGAGTAACCGGAACTTACTGAAAGTTTGCAATAGGACTTTTAAACTTTAGATTAACACTTGAAAACAATACGATACCAGTTCGTAAAGTAACTAACCAGAATTCTATAGTTCTATCATCTCAATTATAACTAAGCGCAAGGTGGTAAACGGATGCCAATGACTACAACAACTATGCAATTTCACTTTGATTTAGTTTATGATAAATTGAGTTCTAATTAATAATTAAATTAATCTAGGTGAACTCCCACTCAAAACAATATCCCTCACATTGTTTTAGTGATCACACAAACCAAATCCACCACATCAAAACCGATCATCACGAGAGTTGATATAGCTTCAATGGCGAACAATCAACATGTTCATCATATCTACTATATGACTCATGCTCTACCTTTCGGTAATCCGTGTTCCTGAGGCCATGTCTTTACATGCTAGGCTCGTCAAGATCAAACCTTAGTTTCCGCATGAGCAAATCTGGCTTGCTCACGTTGTATACACTTGTAGAATCTAACACACCCGATCATCACGTGGTGCTTCGAAACAACAAGCTTTAGCAACGGTGCTAACTAAGGGTGAACACTTTATGACTTGAAATTCATGTGCATGAGGGATCATCTTATAATGCTACCGTCGTCTACTAAGCAATACAAGATGCATAAAGGATTAACATCACATGCAATTCAATAATATGTGATATGATATGGCCTTTCTTCTTTGTGCTTCTGATCTCCATCTTCTAGCACGAACATGATCTCCATCATCACCGGCATTGCATCAAGGTCAATGACGCTTCTCCATGGTTGTCGTCCACCGGCTTCAACTATTACAACTACTTTGAATAGACACGCGGGTCTTAACATAAATTAAAGACAACCATATGGCTCCTGCCGGTTGCCAACTTACAATAAGGAACATTGCATACATCATATATAATCACAATCATGGCCATATCACATCACAGCACACCCCTGCAAAACAAAGTTAGACGCCTCTACTTTCTTTGCATATTTTACGTGGTTTGGGGCTTTAATAAGTGTCGTTCTAACTTACGAACAAGAACCACAACATTGAAACTAGTATTGTTAATCACCCGTTGTAAATTGGATCTTAACTATGCTAGGAGAAACAGGCACCCGCAAAGCCACTTATGCAATACAAGTTGCATGTCAAGCGTGGAGCAGGTCTCATGAACGATGTCATGTAAGGTTAGTCCGGGCCGCTTCATCCCAACATACCGCAAGATGCAAAGTACACAAGAAGCAATCGACAATAAAAGCATCAACGCCCACAATGACCATTGTGTTCTACTCGTGCAACAGATCTACATATAGACACGGCTCTGATACCACTGTAGGGGTTCGTAGCATGGAAAACAAAAAATTTCTATCGCATACAAACAAACAAGCCAAGATCTATCTACTAGATTGTAGCAACGAGTCGATGGAATAACTTACCCTCGAAGATTCCAAAGTGTTTAACGAGAGCAGATTCTCGTGGGTGATGTAGTCGTACTCTTTCCGATCTCAAGATCGTGTAGACGATCCTTCCGGCGCTGCGTTCCGGCAGCGCTCCCGCAGTCGGTCACACGTTCGGTACTCGACGAAGACCTTCCTCTCCCTTGTTCCAGCAGGCAGCGGAGGTTGTAGCACTCTCCTCGCGATTCCGGCAGCACAACGGCGTGGTACCGGAAGTAGAGGGGAAATCCCGCAGGGCTTCGCCTTAAGCTGGAGCGAGTATGGTGGATTATGAGAGAGGGCTATTAGTGGCCTAGAGATTAGACACACCAATTAGAAGGCTCTAAACCGCAGGCTAAAGCAATTAGAAGCTCTAAACCAAAACGGCTCTAAACCGGAGATTAGAGGTAGAAACTTGTGTGTCTCAAGGAGGAGGCCCTGCCCCTCCTTTTATAGGTGGAGGGGCTAGGCGCACCAGGGAGGGAGGGGAGTCCCTCCCCAACTCGGCCTAGGGCTGGCCGCCGGCTTGGAGGAGAGGAACTCCTCCTCCAAGTTGGTTTCAACCTCCTCTTCTTGTTTCCCACAGTTTCCTGTTTCCCACAGTTTCCTGTTTTCCACAGTTTCCTGTTTTAGCCGTTTGAATTTCAAACTGGTAGTTTGACTTTCAAGTTTTGGAACAGCAAGAACACTTAGTACATGATGCAATCATTCAATGACACATTCATGTACCCTCCCCCCCCCGGAGTGCCGGACAATCTGGAACCTTCTAGAACATTCCCGATGAAAACACCGGAATCATTCCCGAACTCCGAAACGGGACTTTCCTTATATGAATCTTATTCTCCGGACCATTCCGGATCACCTCGTGATATCCCGGATCCCATCCGAGACTCCGAACAACATTCGGTCTCTTTCTCATAATACCATAACTACTCAAACAACGTCGAATCCTTAAGTGTGTCTCCCTACGGTTCGTGAATTATGCGGACATGATCGAGACACTTCTCCGAACAATAACAATAGAGGAATCTGGAAATTCATATGGCTCCCACATATTTCTACGATTACTTTGCGATCGAATGAACCACTTACATACGATACCAATTTCCCTTTGTCTCACGATAGTTTACTTATCCGAGGTTATGATCGTCGGTATCTCTGCATACCTAGTTCAACCTCGTTACCGATAAGTACTCTTTTCTCGTTCCCGTGATATGTGATCCCTTGTGACCCAGTCACATGCTTGCAAGCTAATTGGATGACATTCCATCGAGAGGGCCCAGAGTATATCTATCCGTCATATGGATGGACAAATCCCACTCTTGATCCATGTGTTTCAACCAATACTTTCTGAACACTCAATGCCACCTTTATAGCCACCCTGTTACGGTGTGGTGTTTGATGACATCAAAGCATCCATCCGGAAAAGGTGATATGCATGATCTCATGGTCGAAGGAATTAGGTTACTATGTATCAGAAAGCATATAGCAATTGAACTATTAAAATGACTTGATCTTTATGCTACGCTTATCTATAGGAGTATGTCCATCACATCATTCTCCTAATGATATGATCCTGTTGTTAATAACATCTCTATGTTCATGATCAGGAAACCATGATCATATATTAACCAACAAGCTAGTTTAACAAGAGGCTTTACTAGGGACTCTTATTTTAGTTTACAAATCACACAAGTATTAATGTTTCCGGTTAATACAATTATAGCATGGTATGTAAACATTTATCATAAGTGTGAAGATATGATAATAATCACTTTATTATTGCCTCTTGGGCATATCTCCAACAATATCCTCACCTCGCCGAGAGCTCAGTTACAAGCAATTTGCAACTGGCCTCCCTCGCCAGGGGCTCATACAAACTGGAACTCGACGGGGCTCCCTGGCGGAGCTCAGTTACAAGCATGTTGCAACTGGCCCACGGTGGAGCTCAGTTATATGCAAGTTGCAACTGGCCCGCCGATAGGGTCCCTCGATTGCAATGAAGTTTCAACCGGCCCTCAGCGGGAGGCTCAATTACAAGCAAGTTGCAAATGCCCCCCCCTCGCCGGGAGCTCAGTTACAAGCAAGTCGCAACTGGGCTCCTCAGACAAACTAGACCTCAACGGGGCTCCCCCGACGAGAGGGGGGCATTTGCAATTGGCCTCTCTCACTAAGGGCTTAGACAATTGGACCTTGATGGGGTTCCCCGGCAGAGCTCAGTTACAAACATGTTGCAACTGCCCCCGACGGAGCTCAGTTACAAGCAAGTTGCAACTGCCCCCCAGCGGAGCTTAGTTACAAGCAAGTTGCAATTGGCCTCGCCGACAGGGTCCCTCGGTTGCAATCAAGTTTCAACTAGCCCTCGGCGGGGCTCAATTACAACCAAGTTGCAAATGACCCCCCCCTCGCCGGGAGCTCAGCTACAAGCAAGTTGCAACTGGCCTCCCTCGCCAGGGGCTCAGACAAACTGGACCTCGACGCGGCTCCCCTGCCGGAGCTCAGTTATAAGCATTTGCAACTAGCCCACAGCGATGCTCAGTTACGAGCAAGTTGCAACTGGCCCGCCGACGGCGTTGACATGGTTATACCCTACGGGTACGTGACTTCGGGATACCTGGTCCAGCCCAAGGAAGGCCCACATTAGATATACACTGGCCCATGAAGATTTTCAGGTGGCCAAGGCCCATGACGCCTTCGGATCCTTGGAGAGCAAGGCTAGCGTAGATAGGAAATTCAAAGGGGTAAAACCCTATGTGGCGCCCCGCAAAACCACTACTAGAAAATCGCTGTGTTTTTGTGCATTGCATCATCATGACCGCATGCTCATGTCATCATGCCACCTTGCATTTGAGCATCGTCATGTCATCTTGCATGGTTTGTTTAAAAACTATTTTCGTAAAAGCCTAAGTTGTTTTCTAATTAGCCCTCTCCTTTAATCTCAAACTAAAACCTCAGTCTGTTCAGATCTTTTATTTGTCTAAAAAGTATTTACAAAAAATGTTTTAAAAATAAAATAAATAATAAAATGTTTTGTCCGGGGAGGCAGTCCGATCGGTCAGGCCAGAGGCCCAACCTGACCAGACTACCTACCACCCGGCCCATCTAAAGAAAACCCTAAACCCTTTTCCTACCCCCACCCAATCTACCCAGCCCCCTCCACCTCACCCCACCCTATCACCTCACGCCACCTCAT
Source organism: Avena sativa (assembly GCA_916181665.1). Classification (NCBI taxonomy): domain Eukaryota; kingdom Viridiplantae; phylum Streptophyta; class Magnoliopsida; order Poales; family Poaceae; genus Avena; species Avena sativa. The sequence goes on from OV702279.1 coordinate 342,010,564, forward strand.
ATCCCCTCCCTCCTCTAGCCAACCACCTCACGCCACCTCACCCCCTAACTCCCTCCCTCTCCCCACCTGCCGCCACACACACAACACACACAACGCACGCACGCGATGAAGAGGCCCGCCCACCAACTCTCGGCCCCACCCCGCTTCCCCCGGTCCCACCCACTCGACCGCCCCCGCTCCTCTCTCCCCCACCATCCCCCTTCTCGGCTTCTTCTCCCTCTCGTCTGGCGCCGCCGCGCCGGTCCTCTCGCGACCCCCTCCTCTGCACCGCCGCCACGGGAGGCCCCCGACCCGGCCTCGCCTCCTTCCTCTGGCCGATCCCCAGCCGACCTCGTTTCTCTCTCCTCCCTCCTCTCGCCGTTCCGCTCTGCCTCCCCGAGCTACCTCGCCGGCCCGAGCGCCTCCGCCCTCTGCTCCGGCCTGCCCGCACCGACGCCCCTCCGGCGAGCCGCTGCTCGAGCCCCCTCTCCAGCGCCGCCTGGTCCCTGCCGGCCCGCGTCGTCGTTCACCGGCTCAACCTCCTCCGGCCATCCTCAACCCCGTCGCCAAGCTCCGCCGCCACCCTGCGCGCCATCGCCGGCCGCGCGACGCCTTCGCATCGGCCGCGCCCTCCCCGCCAGAACCCTCCGTCACCTCGTCGCCCTGCAACGGCCGGACCGCCTCCGCCTCCCTCGTCCTGCGCAGGCCCCACCCTGTCGTCCTCTGCCTCGTCTCGGGTGAGCCCGCGCCCCGGCCACAACCCCAGCATCATGTCCTCGTTTTACTCTCTGCTTGCTAGCCGCCATCGGCCACAGCAGCCCCCGACCGGCCTCCCTAGCGCGGCTGCCCCCGCCTTCCTTCCGTACGCACGCCTCCTACCTCTGGCCGGCGCTGCCTGCAACTCCTGCCGCCACCTCGGTCTCGCCATCCCCTGTCGCCCTCTGTAGCGTCACGAACCAGGAGCACCTCCGTGCTCGAGCACACGCACATGGTGTTGCTGTCCAGATGCTGATGGTACCCAAGGTCGATGACATGAATCTCAAGATCTCCGTCATAGAACATCATGACCTCCTTCATGGAAACCCGAGACCGAACCCCGCCGAACCCCAAGGTTGTCGACATGGAACTGACAAGGTCTACTACATGGATTCGAAGACCGATCCCGGCGCGCCCGAACCCCGTCGAACACCAAGACCCTCGGAATCGCCAAGTTCTCCTTCTCGGATCAGAAGACCGAACCCGACACGCCAAGTTCTTCCTCTCGGATCCGAAGACGCCGAGACCCGGGACACCAAGATCTCCGCCGTGAAACGACAAGACCGACTTGATGGCGCGGACCCGACAAGATCTTCGCAACGACAAGATCGACACCGACCAGGACGAATCCGATGCGCCCCGACGCCGAACCAAGTCCTTCTTCACGGAACGCCAAGATCTACTCCGTTATCCGAGAACAATCCCGCCGAGACCAAACCCCAGATCCGGACCCTGAGACCCGACCCCGAACCCCTCGGAGCCCAAGTTCGCCGAACCCTACAGTGATTCCCTATCCGAGACCCCATTATTTTTATATAATATGACATTATCAACTGATGCATATTAAATTGATCATGCATGCATACTTGTCTGTGGTTTGGGGGCATTATGCCAATTCATCTCATAATTAAATATAGAGTCTATATGCGGGATATCTTTGTCTTATTCCGGACTTCATTTAAATTGGCATAGCGAACCGAAGCCATGTTTGGTCTTGCTAATCCAACATTTAATTTGCGGGGTAGATAAATAACATGAACCTATTAATTAATTGTCGGGACCCCCGGTTCCGCTTAATCTTGCCTAATTGCACCGCACCTTTGCCATGTCATGCATCATACATGCATCATGCCCGATCTTCTGCCGTGGTATTAAATATTGCATCCGGTGTTGTGCTAGTGTTTTGCTTCTTCACGGACTAGGCCGATGAGTTGATGCGAGTGTCGACCTGATTCCGGTGAACCTTTGACAATGTTTTCAGGCGAGCATCTCCCCCTTTCTACCTATCTTACTTTTATAGTATTTATTCCCTCCTGTTGATCTATTGCTATCTGTGTTGCGTTGCTCTAGTTTTCGTACCCGTGATATCCCTTGCAGCCTTATATTGCCTTGGACACATCCTATTACCTGTTGTTTGGTAGATAGTTGGACTTGCGCGTCGTAGTCGCTTGCTCAAGTGCTGTTGCGTGTCGTCAAGTACCACAGTTGTTGGAGTATTGCCGTATGTTTAAGGTTGGAGATGATCATGGCTTTAATTATCGTTTACTTTAATTATTGTTTAATAACTAAAATTGAAAGTAGGTAAATGCAGAGGCACAGGTGGGCAATAGATGTTATTTGGTTGTTAACCGTCCACTTGTGTCCCGTAGGACCCCGAGTTCTTGACACCTGTTCCGAGATCGAGCGCGCTAACCACAGGTGGGGTGTATGGGCACCCCCATCGATTTAGTACCTGATTCCAAGTACTGTACTGGGGGCCACAAAGTAGTTTGGGCCTTTATTACTATTCTGTACTTATGCCATGCTTTACTGCTTAATTTAAATTGTGCGAGGTACTGCACCTGTACTGTTTTGGAAGCGGAGTGTTTTCGCGGTATCGACAAGCCCGAGAGTTTTGGGTTCCCAGTCGTTTACAGCCACTGATGCAAACCCTGGGTCCGTTTCGGAGCCGGCCAACTTCGTTGCGGGTAGCTTAGTGGGGTGGCCCCCCGTGCTTGCTTTGGGTCTGGGAAACGTCGTGTCCGAAACCCCGTCGACATACCGTTGGGTGTATGTTTTGTGATCTTGTACCTACCTGATCCGACAACAAGGGTGTAGGTGCGTGTGGAAACTTTGGTGCACCCCTGCAGGGTTAAATCTTTTCGAGAAGCCGTGTCCGCGGTTATGGACGACTTGGAGCACAGGTCTCGATCATAGACAACTATAACTAAAGTTTACTGTTATAATTTGACTTGTATCCGATATGACTAGTAATCAGCTTCACTACAACGGAATGGCTAAATAGAAGTACCAACAACTGCTGGGTTTGGGGATATCTCATGCTAATTGTATCTGACTAGTAAGTGTTGCAACTACAACGGAATGTTTAACTAAAACTGCCCACTGCTTATTATATCAGGATGACTCATGCCATCTTTATTTGACTAGTAATTGCCGCCACTATAACGGAATGAATAAAACTGCCAACGGTGTGAGTTCCTCGGTTGACTTCCTCGTTTGGTCTCGAGGAGGGAAATACCAGGATGGGTATGTTTGGTGGTAGTATCAGGATGGTTCCGAATAGGTCTTTCTTATCCCTCTCTGATAGCCGACAGTTATCTCGAGTCTCTATAGGTTGTTTAGTGCATGCTGCGTTGCCGCTTCAGTCCACCATACCTATGTAGGCGAGGACCGCCGAATTCTAGCCTCGCCGTGTACTGGCCTCAGTACTGACCGCTCTCTCTTTTTCCTTTGCCCTTCGTCGGCACCCCTTTTGTTTAAGCAGGTTTTGAGCTCGACGTCGTTAGCAGGGTTACCCTTCCGGCTTGGCCTGGGCAGGGTTATGGACGCCATTGGTTATTCTTCAGGGCTCTTAGCTCAATTTGCATCTTTTCCGTACCCGGACGCTATATCGTTTTAAAGGTGATTTGGATCTTTGTATTGTATATCTGTATTCTTGACTCTTTGAGTCGCTGTTGTATATATATGTTTTGTGGGTTCCATCGAGGACTATTGTGTAATGATATTACTTCATTTTCCACCCGCACGCAAGTTCCTAGTGGGCACCTTTGAATCGTTTCTATGCGGGTTTGGCGGGAAGCGCTGAAACTTGCATAGGGCCGATTCTGAGGGTGTTACACCCTAGAACTTGTAACCGACTAGGACTATGCCCGGGACCTGCCTAAGTCTATATAAAGGCCAGGAGGGCACGTCCTAGGGCAACTCGACTCATACTTTCGCACGCACCTCTACGCCAGATCGAATCTGTGCACCCTTGTAACCTTCGGTTCCGCCGTAATCAAGAGCAGACAAGCAGGAGTAGGGTTTTCCCTCCGGGGGCCTGAACCTGGGTAAATCTCGTGTCCCCTGGTTGCTTGTCTGTTAACCGTGCCACGATCTCCAGCATCCCCATCTTCTCCAAAACCCAAGTCCATAACAATGGGCATTGACGAGATTAAACCTCGTCAATTGGCGCCGTCTGTGGGAATTGGGGCTGCTGATTGTGCGGTCGTGACGGTTCCGACCCGATCGATCTACAACTCTGCGGCGACGGAGAGTCACCTCCTCTTCGGCGCTTTCGACTTCACCGCCCACTCGCCGGCCACCATGAAGGATTTCGAGGCCGTAGGCGACGGACTCGAAATTTTGTTCGGGAGCTTCTACTTCCAGGTGGGACAAACTGGCACCCTCCGCCTCCCTGAGCGGGTGCCCGTGCCATCAATCAGGCCCGCCTCATGGGCTCCACACCCTGTGCTATGCACGTCACCATCAACAGATGAGTTTTACGACAGCAGCAGCTGTAACTCCGATCTATGTGATCCACCTTCGGATGAAGGGACCTATGGTTCCGGATCCGAAAGCTGCGGCAGCAGCCAACCAATCTGCAAGCGCTATCTATGCGCCGCAGTCACCCAAACCGACGAGGAAACACCTAACCCGCCGCCCAACCGAAACGGCAAAAACGGCGAAAACAGAAGAAGCCAGTCCCCCCCACCCAACAGGGAAAACAACGGCCACGTCATCCAACTTAGCAAAGAAGGATGGGTCCAGGCGCGCTGTGCAGTCGCAGGCGACATCGTCTTACCTGCAGACGCCTCACGTGACCTACTGATGGCATACCACTACCTCCTCATCGAGGAACACAAGAAACAAGTCAAGATGCAGGAGATGCTAGACAAGCGCAAGCAAGCAGCCTCCGAGTCCAGCGCGCGACGAGCTGCGCTCTCCGCTGCGGCACCCGGCTCTAGCACAAACGGAAACCAGGGAAACAAGCACCGCTCACGGGTGGAAAACATGGATCCCAAGGAGCGGCGTGATGTGACCCGAACTCTTCACACATCGTTCATGGACATGGATGCCGACGGCAACATCATCCCGAAGACGCCACAAGTTGCGATCATGGCAGCCACTGCGTATCTCGCGGCTCACCCACCACCGGAGGGGGACCCGAAGAGGGCCATGCATAGGTCCGCACTCACCGGACTAGGACTAATCGGAGTTGCGCTCCACGAAGACGCTCCTGCGGAGCCGAAGAAGAAAGCTCCGGCCAGGCACGACCGGAGCCCCACACCTTCATCCAAAGAGGAAGAGGAGCACGATCTTCCTCGAAGGAAGAAGAGCTCCAACCGCCACAAACGCGACTACGACGCCAGAGACAAGCTTACACAGCGCAAGATCGACAAAGCACGCGCCAAACGCGCATGCTCGTCTGAATCTGAGATGGATGAAGACGAAGGAGAACTCTATGGGGCCCGATGCTTCAGCAGATCTGTTCGGCGAACACAGATGCCACGCAACTTCAAGCTTCCTTCGGATACTCCGAAGTTCAACGGCACGCAAGATCCAAAATCCTGGCTCAGTGACCATCTGTCATCCGTCAAGCTTCACGGAGGCAACAAAGAAACCGCCATGCAATGCCTTTAGCTGCAGCTGACAGGCGCGGCGCGAGTCTGGCTCAGCAGCCTATCATCAGGATCCATCTGAAGCTGGGAGGAGCTTGCTTATAGCTTCATCCGAAATTTCAAAGGCACCAGCAAGAGGCCCGCCTCAATCGAAGAATTGCAAGCCTGCACTCAAAGAACGGGTGAATCTATTCGCTCGTACATACTACGCTGGTCTACGACCAAGAACTCCGCAGCACACATCTCCGAAGAGAGGGCCATCGACGCCTTCAGGGACGGCGTCAAGCGCCAAGACTTCAAGGAGGAACTTGGGCGTGTAAAGCCCAAGACACTCGACCACCTCATGGAAATCGCCAACAGTTGGGCAGACGGCGAAGATTGCATCCAGCGACCGCAATCAGATGACGAGGACGACTACGGCCGAAGACATGAACGCCGCAGCAAGAGGAGATCGCGCGTCTACGAGGACCGCGACGGACCCGACATGGTCGCGGCCGGCTACGCCGACCGCCGCAACGACAACAGCCGCAACAACGGAGGATACCGCAGCGGAAACTTCCGCGACAACGGACGACCAACGCAGTCGTGGCAACGCCGCGACCGCGACAACGGACCCTCAGCATTCGACAAACTTTCGGGTCCATGCACCATCCACTTCTACATCGACAAACAGGATGGCAAAAAGAAAGCCAGACACATGCTCAAGGACTGCCGCGAGTTCCAGAAACTCAGCGAAGGCATGGTGCAGATGAGGCAACAAGCTCCAATTCCTGCGTTTGGAAACGCACCTGCGCCAGGTGAAATAGCACACAGAGCTCCTCCACCGCCGCCTATTGGAGGCCAAAACCAACCAGTCGCACCAGCGCAAAACAACACCGGGGTCCCATATCCCCCACCAAAGGGAGCACTAAACATGATCCAGAAGGGACGCCCAACAAACAGGGTGCAGAAGAAAATCACCCGACAAATCAACTTGGCCGTGGCAACTCCGCCTGCAATCCCTGAGTACCTCAGCGGATCGGAGTCCTGCATCACATTCACCCGCGTGGATCACCCTTGCCAGATCCCTCGCCCAGGTCATGCTGCCCTGGTGCTGGAGGCGCAGATCGGAGGCTTCGAGATGAGTCGCGTCTTCATGGACGGCGGCAGCGGCATCAACCTAATGTTCGCAAGCACTCTAGCGGCTATGCGGATCCCGCAATGCAGCCTGGAACAATCAGACACAACGTTCCACGGCATTGTCCCAGGGAAGGGCATATTCCCCCTGGGCAAAATAGGGCTCGACGTCATCTTCGGGAAGCCGGACAACTTTCGGCAGGAGCGCCTAGAATTCGAAGTGGTGGACTGGCCGTCGCAATACCACGCCATCCTGTGGCGTGTAGCATTCGCAAGATTCCTGGCTGTCCCACACTACACATACCTATTACTCAAGATGCCAGGACCAAGGGGCCTCATCACAGTCCACGGGAGCTTCACCCGATCGGACCAATGCGACAGGGACTTCAACAAAATCTCCCAGTCTTTCGGCATGCAAGACGAGCTTGTAAGGCTCCGCGAGGTGACGGACAATGGGCTACCCCCAGTCACAAGGCAGAACGAACCCGACATGTCCTTCGACTCCACCATCAACACCAAGAAAGTGCAGGTCCATCCGACGGACGCCTCCAATACGGCGCTGATCGCCAATGACCTCAGCACCACATAGGAAGGCGCGCTCGTCGAATTCCTCCGTGAGCGCTGGGAAATCTTCGCGTGGTGTCCTGCAGACATGCCAGGAGTTCCCAGAGAATTCTCCGAGCACGCCCTCAACGTCTTTCCAGACACCAAGCCAGTCAAGCAGTCCATCCGAAGACTGTCGGAGCCACGGGCCGAAGCTATTGGCAAGGAAATCAACAGATTACTCGCAGCAGACTTCATCCGGGAAATCAAGGAAAGCGAGTGGCTGGCAAACACGGTGATGGTCCCGAAGAAGGACACGGACATCCTGCGGATGTGCGTAGACTTCACGTCACTAAACAAGCACTGCCCAAAGGACCACTTCCCTCTTCCTCGGATCGATCAGATCATCGGTTCGACTGCAGGTTGTGAGAAACTCTCCTTCCTCGACGCTTACTCAGGCTATAACCAGATTCGGCTCAAGGTCGAAGATCAGGAGAAAACAGCATTTATCACACCGTTCGGAGTATTCTGCTACAACACAATGCCCTTCGGGCTAAAGAACGCGGATGCCACGTACCAACGATGCATGCAGGCCTGCCTCAAGGACCAGATCAGTCGCAACGTCCAAGTCTATGTCGACGACATAGTCATAAAAACCAAGGAGGCAACGACACTTATCGACGATCTCCGCGAGACGTTCGACAACCTTGATCACTACAGGATCAAGCTCAACCCAGAAAAGTGCGCCTTCGGCGTCCCCTCGGGTCAGCTGCTCGGGTACTTCATCTCTCAACGAGGGATCGAAGCGAACCCGAAGAAAATCAGGGCCATCATGACAATGGAGAAGCCGAAAAACCTCAAGGGCGTCCAGCAGCTCGCAGGACGAGTAGCGGCACTAAGCAGGTTCATCAGCCGTATGGGAGAGAAGGCCCCACGGTGGAGCTCATTTATATGCAAGTTGCAACTGGCCCGCCGACAGGGTCCCTCGATTGCAATCAAGTTTCAATTGGCCCTCGGCGAGGGTCTCAATTACAAGCAAGTTGCATATCCTCCCTCGCCGAGAGCTCAGTTACAAGCAAGTTGCAACTGGCCTCCCTCACCAAGGGCTCATACAAACTGGACCTTGATGGGGCTCCCCGGCGGAGCTCAGTTACAAGCATGTTGCAACTGGCCCCCGGTGGAGCTCAGTTATATGCAAGTTCCAACTGGCTCGCCGACAGGGTCCCTCGATTGCAATCAAGTTTCAACTGGCCCACGGGGGGGGCCTCAATTACAAGCAAGTTGCAAATGCCCCCCTCGCCGGGAGCTCAGTTACAAGCAAGTCGCAACTGGGCTCCCTCGCCAGGGGCTTAGACAAACTAGACCTTGACGGGGCACCCCCCGCGAGGGGGGCATTTGCAATTGGCCTCCCTCACCAAGGGCCCAGACAACTGGGATGGGGCTCCCCGGCAGAGCTCAGTTACAAGCATGTTGCAACTGCCCCCGGCGGAGCTCATTTACAAGCATGTTGCAACTGCCCCTAGCGAAGCTTAGTTACAAGCATGATGCAACTGCCCCCCAGCGGAGCTTAGTTACAAGCAAGTTGCAATTGGCCCCGCCGATGGGGTACCTCGGTTGCAATCAAGTTTCAATTGGCCCTCGGCGGGGGGGGGGGGGTGTAGGGTTTCGTAGCATGGAAAACAAAAAATTTCTACCGCATACAAACAAACAAGCCAAGATCTATCTACTATATTGTAGCAACGAGTCGATGGAATAACTCACCCTCGAAGATTCCAAAGTGTTTAACGAGAGCGGATTCTCGTGGGTGATGTAGTCGTACTCTTGCTGATCTCAAGATCGCATAGACGATCCTTCCGGCGCTGTGTTCCGGCAGCGCTTCCGCAGTCGGTCACACGTTCGGTACTCGTCGAAGACCTTCCTCTCCCTTGTTCCAGCAGGCAGCGGAGGTTATAGCACTCTCCTCGCGATTCTGGCAGCACAACGGCGTGGGACCGGAAGTAGAGGTGAGATCTCGCAGGGCTTCGCCTTAAGCCGGAGCGAGTATGGTGGACTATGAGAGAGATCCTCGGCGATCTAGGGTTTATACGCACCAAGGAGGGGGCAAGGCCGGCGGCTAGGTTTTGCCCTAGGCGGCGGCGAGTTGCCCTAGGCGACGACGGCTATGGTGGGCGGCGGCGGCTAGGGTTAGGGTTTAGAGGGCGTGGTGTTGTGTCTTGGAGGGGCAGCCCTGCCCCTCCTTATATAGGTGGAGGGGGCGCGCCAAGGGGAGGGGAGTGCCTCCCCAACTCGGTATCCAAGTGGGCCGGCGGTGGAGGGAGGGAACTCCTCCCCAAGTAGGTTTCCTACTTCCCCTCCACCTCACAAAATAGCCGTTTGACTTTTCAAATTGGCGTTTGACTTTTCAATCTAGGATTTGATTTAACCCTTTATTTTGTTCAGCGATGACACCTAGTACATGATGCAATCATTCCAACTTGTTATGACACATTCATGTACCCTTCCCCTCCGGAGTGCCGGACATTCCGGAACCTTCTAGAACATTCCCGATGAAAACACCGGAACCATTCTCCAACCCCGAAACAGGACTTTCCTTATATGAATATTATTCTCCGGACCATTCCGGATCTCCTCGTGATATCCCGGATCCCATCCAAGACTCCGAACAACATTCGGTCTCTTACTCATCATTCCATAACTACTCAAACAACGTCGAATCCTTAAGTGTGTCTCCCTACGGTTCGTGAATTATGCGGACATGATCGAGACACTTCTCCGAACAATAACCAATAGAGGAATCTGGAAATTCATATGGCTCCCACATATTTCTACGATTACTTTGCGATCGAATAAACCACTTACATACGATACCAATTTCCCTTTGTCTCACGATAGTTTACTTATCCGAGGTTATGATCGTCGGTATCTCTGCATACCTAGTTCAACCTCGTTACTGATAAGTACTCTTTTCTCGTTCCCGTGATATGTGATCCCTTGTGAGCCAGTCACATGCTTTAAAGCTAATTGGATGACATTTCACCGAGAGGGCCTAGAGTATATCTATCCGTCATATGGATGGACAAATCCCACTCTTGATCCATGTGTCTCAACCAATACTTTCCGAACACTCAATGCCACCTTTATAGCCACCCAGTTACAGTGTGGTGTTTGATGTCATCAAAGCATCCTTCTGGTGAAGGTGATATGCATGATCTCATGGTCGAAGGAATTAGGTTACTATGTATCAGAAAGCATATAGCAATTGAACTATTAAAATGACTTGATCTTTATGCTACGCTTATCTACAGGAGTATGTCCACCATATCATTCTCCTAATGATATGATCTTGTTGTTAATAACATCTCAATGTTCATGATAGGGAAACCACAATCATTTATTAACCAACAAGCTAGTATTATAAAGAGGCTTTACGAGGGACTCTATTTTAGTTTACAAATGACACAAGTATTAATGTTTCCTTGTTAATACTATTATAGCATGAATGTAAACATTTATCATAAACACAAAGATATAATAATAACTATATTTATTATTGCCTCTAGGGCATATCTCCAACAAGGGGGGGCTCAATTACATGCAAGTTGCAAATCCTCCCCTCTCCGAGATCCCAGATACAAGCAAGTCGCAACTGGCCTCCCTCGACATGGGCTCAGACAAAATGGACCTCGACGGGTCTCCCAGGCGGAGCTCAGTTACAAGCATGTTACAACTGGCCCTCGGTGGAGCTCAGTTATAAACAAGTTGCAACTAGCCCACCGACGGGGTCCCTCGATTGCAATCAAGTTTCAAGTGGCCCTCGGCGGGGGGCTCAATTACAAGCAAGTTGCAAATGCCCCCCGCCTCGCCGGGAGCTCAGTTATAACCAAGTCGCAACTGGGCTCCCTCGTCAGGGGCTCAGACAAACTGGACCTCGATGGGGCTCCACCGGGGAAGCTGAGTTACAAGGATGTTGCAACTGTCCCCCGGCCGAGCTCAGTTACAAGCAAATTGGAACTGGCCCGCCGACGGGGTCCCTCGATTGCAATCAAGTTTCAACTGGCCCTCGGCGGGGGGCTCAATTACAAGCAAGTTGCAAATTCCCCCCTCGCCGGGAGCTCAGTTATATCCAAGTCACAACTGGGCTCCCTCGCGAGGGGCTCAGACAAACTGGACCTCGACGGGGCTCCACCGGGGAAGTTGAGTTACAAGCATGTTGCAACTGTCCCCCGGCGGAGCTCAGTTACAAACAAGTTGGAACTGGCCCGCCGACGGGGTCCCTCGGTTGCAATCAAGTTTCAACTGGCCCCCGACGGGGACTTAATTACAAGTAAGTTGCAAAATCCCCTCTCACTGGGAGCTCAGTTAAAAGGAAGTCACAACTGGCCTCCATTGCCAGGGGCTCAGACAACTGGACCTCGACTGGGCTCCGCTAGTATAGCTCAGTTTTAAGCAAGTTGCAACTAGGCCCCGGCGGTGCTCAGTTACAAGCAAGTTGCAACTGGCCCGCCGACGGCGACCCTCGGTTGCAATCAAGTTTCAACTGGCCTCAGCGGGGACTCAATTAGAAAGCAAGTTTCAAATGGCCCCCCGACGGGTGCTCAGTTACAAGCATGTCGCAACTAGCCTCCCTCGCCGGGGGCTCAGACAACTGGACCTCAACGGAGCTCAGATACAAGCATGTTGCAACTGGTCCCCGGTGGAGCTCGGTTATAAGCAAGTTGCATCTAGGCCCTTGTCGGGGACTCGGTTACAAACAATTTGCAACTAGCCCCGGTGGAGCTCAGTTATAAGCAAGTTGCATCTAGGCCCTTGTCGGGGACTCGGTTACAAGCAATTTGCAACTGGCCCCCGGTTGCAATCAAGTTGCAACTGTCTCCTAGCGGATGCTCAATTATAAGCAAGTTGAGAACCTGCCCCCTCTCCCCTCGACATGGCCCCAATTACATGAAGTTTCAACTGGACCCCTCGCGCGGGGGTTCAAATTACAATTAAGTTGCATTTAGGCCCTGGCCTAAGAGCCCTCTTAGGCGCTCAGTGACAACTCTTTTTCAACCATATTGCATCTGGCTTACAAAGTAATAACCAAGATATAGCTGGCTCGACAAATAGAAAAAAGCCCAAAAAGTTTAGAAAAAAGGCTCGGTACAATAAAGTGTCAATTTGCTTCTAAAAAATGTGTTTAGACCCCTTTTAGTGTATATGTTTACTTCGAATCTACACCTTTAAAAAGCTAAAAACATCTTATACTATGAAAAAGCGGAGGGAATACATGTTACTAATTTAAGTTAGATAAATCTAGTAAAAAAATTACAATCTATACCGTCCTAGCAGTAAAACAATGACAACTATAAAATTTCGAGAGGAAACAATAAAAAAATACAAAGTAGCAAAAGAAAAAAATATTGAAAACTAAAACCCAATTGAAACTCGATTCAACCACCAACTCACAGACCTAAGATAATATCAATTTCACCTGAAGAAAAAAAACAAATAACTGCCGGCAAAAAAGAAACAGCCAAAAATAAGAGAAAATAAAAAAAATACAGCAAAAAAAACAAAACTACTCACGCCTGTATAGATGACAGCCCACACAAAAGGAAGCCCACAACTAAAACAGAGAAACGAAGCGCGCGGAAAAAACAAAAGCGAAGCGAGCGTGCCCGGGAGAGAGACACAGCTTGGCAGCATCGCTGGGCCCAGTCGAGACAAAACAGTCAAACCACGTTGCGCAGATCGTAAAGCAGAAACAATCCAACGGTATATATATTAGGTGACCGAGACTTAGTTAATTCTCATGCGCCTAAGAATTAGCAAAACCGATATAAAAATTAATCAACTTCCCTATAAACAAATTATAGATGGTGATCCAATTAATTATACTAAATAGATGTCTTAGATTTATCAAAAATTTAATGAATCTATATACTAAATAGTATGTAGGTTCAATCAATTTTTGACAAATCCAAGACCTCTATTTCGAAATGGAGGGAGTACTATAGGTTATAAACTAGAGAAGTGCTTGAACCAATTGGTCTACACAAGCACGAGCAGACAACCGAAGATTTTCTAATTAAGTTTTAGTTTCTACCATTTGACTTCCGTTGTTTAGAAAAGCAAAAATTGACCTAATATTAAGAGCTAAGGACTAAAACTATAAGACAAATCAGAGTTAGATAGACGATTAAAATACCCTACTCGTCCCACAAACCTTGCAGCCGGCCGGCCGTGCGCCCGCGCGTGCAGCTGCGATTTGTAGATCACTGCTCGTATCGCCCCGCTTGCTTCCCACCTTTTTGTTCGATCCAATGGTAATAGGCATCGAAACCGCCCTGACTAGCAGCCGTCGAAAACAACATGAATGAAGCGCAAAAACAATGCATGCGTGCTGCAAGTCTTCTGTGTTGGGCTATCTGTTACTTGGTTATCCGCTATTATCGCTAGATGGGCTGATGAGCAGATGGGCTTGCGAGCATGCAATCTCTAACACAACAACACGGGGGGGGGGGGGGGGGGGGACTAAGCGACGAGGCTGAAATTATCCTCTCACTAATCGCTGTTAGGGAGAAAAACCGATCGATAGGGGGGGAGGGAGGGGGTCTCGCCCCTGCTCGTCCCCCTCTGTCTTCGTTCCACGAACGCGTCCAGCCGTGGGCCATTTGGACCGCTAGGGCAGCGATTGATGTGGCCGGTGGCCGCGGCAATTGTGGCCGTGGCAACGGCGGCGAGTAGCCGTCGCGCCGTTCTCCTCTAGCAGTAGCCATAGTCGTAGCCGTAGCCACAGGAGCAGGAGCAAGAGCAGGAGCAGTAGTAGCAGTAGCACCCCTCGTAATTAGTTTGAATGGTCTTCAAAACTGGCAGGGCTTAATCTAATAAAAAGCTATCGTTAAGTACTAATGTCTCTCTTACATATGAGCCTGGGTGACCAACGGACAGGACATCCCGCGCTGTCCGCGTGCGTCTGGGCCGACACAACCGAGCCCCAGATTAGATGTATGGATGAATCGAGCCGGACGAGTTTCTCCGGATAAGTTGTTTCGTTGGGGCGCCGCGCACGTCCCGCGTGTCCGGCCCGGTGGAGATGCCCTAAGGATGCAACTGAGTAATCTTTAGAGTACCCTGTACCCTCCTTTAGTGTAAAAAAAAGAACTACAATTTCACTTTTTGAGAGAACTACTAGTCCATTTGTTTGAATTAGACTAAAATAAAGGATACTTTTAGGTTCTAAACTTGCTATCTCTAAGTGTAACAAACGTCACAGCAACTTCACAGAATCACGCTTCTTCATGTTTTACTACGGCCTTATCGTAGCCGTAGTAGAGCGATGTTCCAGAATTCAGAGACACCCTCTACACTGAATTGGTGGACGGAGGTTAGGTTTAACTTCACCGAAATGCGGCCGGATTTCCTGACAAAACGAGAAGACGGTGGCTAACTACTACCACTCGAGTAGTAGTTCGTGGATGTTCTGAGCAGTGATGGCGTGCCCAAATCGGGCAGTGACTGCCAATGGGCAGTTGTAACTCTGAGCATTGCTGTACGCCGTAGGTGGTAGAAGGATGGGCAGGCCACAGAAGACGCGCGCTCTGGCTCACCCGACGCCGCAGCGGACGATCGATTCCCTATTGATCGAGGCGATCCGATCTGTTATCGGGCGTGGGCGTCGACGTCGTCACCCAGCTTAAAGTGGTAAGCTACGCCCACGCGCGTGCAGCTGAAACCGGTAGAAACAGCTGCGCAACGGTGCAGGTACACCACGATCGCGAAACACGCGAGACGACGGGAACCACGAAATTTTCAGCCAACAAAACAAGCGGAAATAAAAAACCATCTAATTTCGTGTGGCTAAGACAAACACAAGCTCTGAGCTTTACAACGCCACGCGCCCGTCGCCGCCGTCGTGGTCGTCGTCCGAGAGGGAGCCGGAGCCGTCGGCGCCCTCGCCGTCGCTGGAGGAGAGGCGCGCGAGCCAGCAGCTGCCGTGGAGGTGCCCGCTGACGCAGACGAAGTACTCGAGCCGCCCCTCGTGCGCGCCGAGGCGCCTGCACGCGCTCCGCGGGGCCAGCCCCGCCGCCGTGACGCTCCACACGCGCGCGCCGCAGTATGGGCACCGCACGCGCGGCTCCAAGGGAGCCCTGCCGCCCACGAGGCAGGCGCGCGTGCGGGAGCGCATGAAGCCGCGGAAGACGCCGCGGTACGCGCCCACGTCCTCGTCGCCATCGCCGTGCCCGGGCGCCGCGTGCTCGCACGGGTCCGACACGTACAGCAGGTCCCCGCCGCAGCGGCGCGACAGGAAGCTGCGCCCCGAGGTCTTGGAGAAGCGGGAGACCGGGGCGAAGTGGCCCGGCACGGCGGCGCCGGCGGCCCCGCAGCAAAAGAGCAGCAGCTTCGCGAGCGCCGGCCACCCGCCCCCGACGCGGCCGGGCCCGGAAGGCGCGGCGGCGGAGGACGGGCCCCCCATAGTCGTCGTCGTCGTCGTCGTGAGGGCGGAGACCATCCGCGGCGCGCGCGAGACGCAGAGCTCCCGCCACAGCACGCGCTCGGCCACGGCGCGGAGGCGGCGGCTAACGCGCGCCACGGAGCAGAGCGCCTGCGGGTCCCAGTTGAGCGCGCGGAAGACCAGCACCAGCACCTGCTCGTCCAGGATCCCCACGTTGACGCCCCGGATCCGCGCGCCTAGGCACCGCCCTCGCCCGTTCCAGTCGTCGTCCGCGGCCACGGCGCCAATGCCGCTGCTGCCGCCGCTGCCGACCCGCAGCCGCCTCATCTCCCGCGTGCCCTCGCTCATGATTCCCACGCCGGCCACCCGCCTGCCGCCGCGCCGGCCGACCGTCAATCCCAGACCCAATTTGCCCGACTTGGTGGTGGCGGTGTGACAGTGATTCGCGTGTTTCCTAATCAGGGGCGAAGCGAGGGGACGGCGCCGGCCGGTAGGCAGTTATATACGGTGGCTCCGTCCGTGCTCCCCGGAGCAGACGCGGCCCTCGTGTCGGCGCGGCGCGCGTGACAGTTGTACGGCTCAGCCAGCCGCCCTGGATAACCGCTACGGCGCGATGGAAAGCCATCTTTGTCGCACTCCCCAAAATATCTCTCGATCGGCAGCAGTTCAGCCGCGCGCACTAAAATCCCTCTTGCGTGCCTCGCTCAACAATGCCATTCTTGGACTGGAGCAGCAGCACATTTCATTTTCTTTCGCGCGGAAAATTCGGATAATATACTAGTAGTACCAGTAGTCACGGCCGATGATCAGTGCGGTCCAACTCCAGCCTCAGAGTGGCAGCTAGCGCCGCCGTCGCACTTGCACACACTGGTAGTAGTAGTACAGTAGAGCAGAAATATCTTGGCGCGAACAGTGCCAGTCTTATCCGAGCAACCAGATCGCGCGATCGAGCTTTTGCAATTTTCTGGAACCCGTCGTCAATCGCATGAGCAAAACGGAGCCGAGCGACTGGCGACCGGGACACGTGGCCCGTCAGGCCGCATGTGCACGACCGGTCTCCCGCACCCTGGGACGACACGTGAACGCTCCGCCTCGCTTGCCGGGACGCGTGGCGGGACGGTGCCAAATGGTATGCCGGGCGCTCCGGTGCTCCGGCGCCGTCGAGGCCGACGCGTGTAGCTCCGGGGAAGCCCACACGCGGAAAATATCTGGGTGCACGTGGCTCCGCCGGACTGGCCGGGCCGCGACACGCGTCGGCGGGTGGGAGGCCAGCCCTGCTGCGTGCGTGACTTTCCCGGTCTGTCCCGTCGTGCGCTCCGGCTGCGCCTGCGCTGCACGCAAAAAAAAAAAGTTTTTACGTTTCTTGTCGCGATACGCGGAGAAGGATATGCGTAGCATTTCACGACGGACGGATGGACGTCTCGGTCAGATAGATAGCTCCCTCCGGTGCGACGCGATGCGTAGCGGGAGAAAGGGGAAGGGATTTCCCGTCTCGGTCAGATGGTTCGAAGTGTCGGCAGGGCAGTCCAAACTCCTGCAGCTGCAGGAAGCAAAGCATCGGCTGGCAAACGATGCTGCTCAGGCCTCAGGAGGCAAATATCGGTGACGGTGACGGTGAGTGGTCTCGGGAGCGATAAATTTAGATTGTCCTTTGTTTCCATGGCGACAAAAGAGAGATGAAGGGCGTGCGTGCTGGATTTTTGGCAAGGCAAATGCTAGGCGTTCCTCGGACGAGGGGAGCTCCGTGCTGATACGTGTCCATTTACTGCAAAATATCCCTCGTTTGCTACATATGTCTTCGCTTCTGTTTTTGAAGAAAAAAACGGTTCGTTTTAAAAATAGAACGTCTCGTCGGAGTCCTCACCGGAGACCTCGCCGGAGACCATGCAGCAAATAAATTGTGCTAATGCAGCAAAACCGATTTTGCCGAAGACATCGTACGGACGACTCGCCGGAGACCTTGAAGCAAAAAGTTGACACTATTGTAACAAAATCATAAGACGATTGTAGCAACAAAGTTATTCTATTGTAGCAATAAACTGACCTCGCCGGAGACTTTTCTAGACACCTCGTCAAAGACCTCACCGGGGATGTCGCATAGCAAAAAAAAAAGAACGGTTGTAGCGAAATATTTGTACTATTGTAGCAAATCCATTGGCCGTCGGTAGCGATAACACCGACCGTCGGTAGCAAAAATCCGCCGTCGTACAGGTAGCAATAACATCAGCCCGTCGCTAGCAGCCCCTCGTACCCCTTGCAGCAGCACCGTCGGCCGTCGGTAGCAAGTGCTGGTGCTCTTTGGTGCTGGTTCTGGATGCAAGTGCTCGCCTGACATCGTCGTCCATCCCACCAGTTTGCTGGAGGCGGTGTTCCGTTGTCGCCAATACGGCTTCCTCCTTCATCCTTCGTCCATGGTTACTTGTTAGTTTGATATGTTGATCCTTATAAAACATAATAATATTGTGATGACTTCATGGAATTGTCCGTCACATTAGTATCTTGGCTCGAAGAGCTTTTAATCACCGAGGGAAAGAAATAATCATGTGTAAAGATTTGTGCATTTATCTGAGTTGTTGTGTATGCTTGAGGAAACATTTTGTCCTCACTGGAATACACATAATATTTTTGTAATATTTGAGAGAGAGAGATTTTTTTGTATATAATGAAGGTTAAATATCCAATGAGAAAATTACATGATGTACATGAAAAATCGTACTATCCAGAAGAGATATACTCTTAAATTCAAAATACAGCACTTTATTTAATGTCAACCATGATTTTCATGACTTGCATGTCAGGTCTTTCATTTAATGGAATTTGTCGAGAAGGTTTCAGTGTCGTATGTGAGGCAAAGTCCTTCGTTTAGTAGGGTGTGGCATCCCGCAAAAACCACTACTAGAAAATCACGTTGATTTTATGCATTGCATCATCATGACCGCATGCTCATGTCATCATGCCACATTGCATTTGAGCATAGTCATCATCTTGCATTTGCTTGCATAAAACTAATTGCAGAAAAACCTATTTTGTGTTTTCCAAACGCCCCGTCTTTGTTCAAACGCAAAACCCGGGTCTCCGGATTATTTTGTTTTGTCTGCTATCGATTTGCAGCCTTGTTTTAAACAAATAAAATATTAAATTATTTTAATGGGGCAGCCAAACCAGGCCGAACCGACCCAGTTGGCCACCCCCAATACATAAATCGGTCCAGACTACCTACAAACTGTCTACCCAAAAATCTATTCCTACCAGTCCTAATCTACCCACCCCTCCAGCCACCTCACCCCACCCAATCCCTGAACGCCACCTCACCTCTCTCCCTCCCTCCACCACTCCCTAGCTGCCACGTCACTACTCCCTCTCTCACCCCAACCTCCCCAACCCAACCAGCACACACCACACACACCCCACGCGCCCTTCCTCCCTGGTCAACCTCCCCAGGTCCCACCTGCCTGCAGCCTCCCCCACTCCCTGTCCGCCTGGACCCCACCCGACCAAACGCCACCCACGCCTCAGCCCTCCTGGCCACCCCGGTCCCACTCCACCTGCCCCGCGTCCTCTCTTCCCCGAGGCTCTTCTTCCCCCGCGACCCTCTCCCTCCGACGCCTCCTCTCCTCCCGAGCCGGGCCCCGCGCCGCCAGTACCTCCTCCCGCTCGGCCGCGTCAAGCCCCGCGCCGGCCGCGCGCCCGCCCCGAGCATCCTGTCGGCCGCCGCCCCTCCGCCTCGCCGCTCTCCCCTCCGGCGCCCTCTGCCTCGCCGCGGCCTCCTCTCCGGCGCCCTGCTCGCCTCCCCGAGCCTCGACCGCGCGCCCCTTCGCGTCGTCGCGAACCCGAGCCGCGCCGCGCCCGCTCCCCTCGCCTTCCTCCACCGCGTGTCCTCGACCTCCTCCCGTCGGCGATTCTCCGGCCGCCGTCCTCTGTCTGGCCCGACGTCGCCGCCTCCCTGCCTCACCCCATCCCCGTCGTCCGCCCGCCTCCCCGCGTCGGCGTCGGCCCTCCTCCGGCCGCTGGACCCCGACGCCGCCGCGTGCTTCCGCCACCGTGTGCTTCCGCCACCGCCCCCAGCGCGCCGCCCTGGACCTCCTCGTCTCCGGCTCGTCCCCGCCGCGTGGCTACCTCCTCTCACCCGAGCACCTCGCCGTTCTGCGCGCCTTCCCGGTGAGCCCCGTCGGCCGCGCCCCTACCTCCGCGCTCACCGGCGTCGGCCTCGGCCGAGCTCTGTTTTAGCCGTCGCAATGGATGCCTTGCGGCTCAACATCTGTCGGTCTCTCCCTGTGGTCCTGGTAAAAGAGATGATGCGGCGGTAGTGTTTTTGCGTGCACAAGAATCATAAGCCGGACGCCAAGTTTTTCTTCCGGAACAGCCCCAGAAGCCCAGATCGTCAAGTGCCAAGACCTCCAACATCGTCGGTGATGTCGCCGCAGCACCACTACCGGAGGACCACCGACGAGAACTGTCACCGTGCCAAGATCTACCGAAGACCGATCCCGTACCCGGTGCCGCGCCAAGAACTCCGAAAAACCCCGGTACCGGACAAGTTCGCCATCGACCTCGAGTTCTCCTACACGGATATCAAGCAACAAGATCTCCTTCATGGGTTGAATGGAACCGCCATGACCTCCTCCAAGGATCTGATGGCCGAGACCTCGCACCGGTCCCGGAATCCGAAGCCGCTCCCGGCGCCCGAAGCCGAGAACCCCAACAAGAACCACGACACGGATACACCGAGTTCTCCAACGAGGACACCAAGGCCGTCGACATGACCCGAAGACCACGGAACGCCAAGATCTACCCCGTTATCAGAGAACGAACCCGCCGAGACTGAACCCCGGATCCGAACCCTGAGACCGAACCCCGAACCCTCGGACCAAGATCGTCGAACCCTAATGTGTGGACCTTTTCCCGAACCCTATTTTATAATTGCTAAATATAAAACCTGTTGCATATTAATCATTCATCTCGCATGCATATTTGTGTGGTTTGGGGGCCTTATGCCGATTCACCATATAATTAAATATGGGGCCCATATGCGGGCAAATCTAGTCTTATATTGGCCTCATTTAAATTTGTGTAGCGAACCGGTGCTATCTTTGGTCTTGCTAATTCAACATTTAATTTGCAGGGGGTTCTAAACAACTTGAACCATTTAATTAATTGTCGGGACCCCGGTTCCGCTTAATATGACCTAATTGCATCGCATCCTTGCCATGTCATACATCATACATGCATCATGCCGATCTTTTGCCGTAGTATTAAATATTGCATCCGGTGTTTATTCTAGTGTTTTGGTTCTTCGCGGATAAGGCCGTTGAGTTGATGCGAGTGTCGACCCGATCTTCAGATGAACCTTCGGCAGTGTTTTCAGGCGAGCATCTCCCCCTTTCTACCTATCTTACTTTTATAGTCTTTATTCCCTCCTGTTGATCTATTGCTATCTGTGTTGCGATGCTCTAGTTTCCGTACCTGTGATATCCCCTGCAGCCCTATATTGCCTTGGACACATCCTATTACCTGTTGATTGGTAGATAGTTGGACTTGCGCGTCGTAGTCGCTTGCTCAAGTGCTATTGCGTGTCGTCAAGTGCCACAGTTGTTGGTGTATGGCCGCATGTTGATGTTGGAGATGATCATGGTTTTACTTATCGTTCACTTTAATTCCTGTTTAACAACTAAAATTGAAGTAAGTAAGCAGAGGCATCGGTGGGTGATAGATAATATTTGGTTTCCGACCGCCCACTTGTGTCCCGTAGGACCCCGAGTACTTGATACCTGTTCCTTGAATTTTCGCGCTATCCACATACGGGGAATTATGGGCCCCCCTTAGCCAGAGCTTGATTCAGTCTTATTTCTTGGGGCCACAAACTAGTTTGAGGTTTTATTTACGATCCTGTACTTATGCCATGCTTTACTGCTTTATTTACGATTGTGCGAGGAGCACACTGTACTGTTTAGGTGAGCGGAGTGTTTTCGCGGTATCGACAAGCCCCGTTTGGGGTTCCCAGTCGTTTACAGCCATTGACGCAAACCTTGAGTCCGTCTCGGAGCTAGCTTACTTCGTTGCGGGTCTACTCAATGGGGTGGCCCCCTGAAATATTTCTGAATCCTGTGATTGCTTTGTCGTGAAAGCCTCGTTGGGTTTTGATTTGGTTTTTCCGAGGTTGATCGTGTGTGTGTTGCTATTTGTGCACCCCGGCCGGGTTAAAACTTTCTGAAAGCCGTGTCCGCGGTTATGGATGACTTGGAGCACAGTATCTCGATCATAGACAACTATAACTAAAGTAGTGCTATAAATTTGACTTTATAATGACTAGTAATCAGCTTCACTATAATGGAATGGCTAATTAAAACTGCCAACAATTGCTTGCTTGGGTCGTCGCTTGCGACCATTGTATCTGACTAGTAAGTATTACAACTACAACAGAATGGCTAAATAAAAGTACCAACAACTGCTGGGTTTTGGGTTATCTCATGCTATTTGTATCTGACTAGTAAGTGTTGCAACTATAACGGAATGATTAACTAACATGGCCCACTGCTTACTTTATCAGGATGATTATCTATACTTGACTAGTAATTGCTGCAACGATAACTGAATAAATAAAACTGCCAACTGTGTGAGTTCCTCGGTTGACTTCCTCGTTTGGTCTCGAGGGGGAAACGCCAGGATGGGTTTGCTTGATGTTAGCTTCAGGTTGGATCCGAACAGGTCTTTCTTACCCCTCTCTGATGGCCGCCAGTTGTACCGAGTCTCTATAGGTTGTTTAGCGCAAGCTGCCGCTGCCGCTCCAGTCCACCATACCTATGTAGGCGAGGACCGCCGAATTCTAGTCTCGCCGTGTACTGGCCTCAGTACTGACGCTCCTCTTTTTCCTTTGCCCTTTGTCGGCACCCCTTTTGTTTAAGCAGGTTTTGAGATCGACGT
Organism: Avena sativa; assembly: GCA_916181665.1. NCBI lineage: Eukaryota > Viridiplantae > Streptophyta > Magnoliopsida > Poales > Poaceae > Avena > Avena sativa. Next base: position 342,033,193 of record OV702279.1, read on the forward strand.
CGTTAGCAGGGTTACCCTTCCGGCTTGGCCTGGGCAGGGTTATGGACGCCATTGGTTATTCTTCAGGGCTCTTAGCTCAATTTGCATCTTGTCCGTACTCGGACGCCGTAATGTTTCAAGGTGATTTGGATCTTTGTATTGTATATCTGTATTCTTGACTCTTTGAGTCGCTGCTGTATATATACCTGTTCTGTGGGTCCCATCGAGGACTGTTGTGTAATGTTATTACTTCGTTTTCCACCCGCACAAAAGTGCCTGGTGGGCACCTTTGAATCGTTTCTATGTGGGTTTGGCGGGAATCGCTGAAACTTGCATAGGTCCGATTCTGAGGGTGTTACAGAGTGGTATCAGAGCTCAGCAGTTGCGATACCCCACAAGTCCAGCCTGTAGGATAACCTAGCTAACGGCCGAAGTAGAGTGTCAAAACTATTTTTGAGAAATCGGTTGGATAGTTCTGATTAGGTCTGATTTTACTCCTTACCCCTCTGCTGTTCTCCTCTTACCTCTACGTGTTTTGAAGCCGCTCTCGTCCCTTTCTTCGAGTCCAGGAATTCTCGTGGTTGGGTTCCGTCGTACCTTCAGGGTTTCGCTTCCTTCTTTGATAACGGTGTTCTACCATCCGGTGTTCATGCTGTCCGAGGTATCCGTCTACGGTGTTACCATTCTTTGTTCCTAGTTTGTGCCTTTCGGTGTTTTCCGACGCGACGACATCATCTATGCCAGATCAGATGCAGAGTCTGCCTCACTCCTTGTTTCCGAACCTCGCTTGTCGAGATCTTCAGTCTGATTCCGAGGGTTGGTTGCATAATCCGCCTATTCGTGTGCAGAGTAATGGTTTGGGTGCGCGATGGACTGATCACCATCCGACTACTCTTATCATTCGCTCTTGTACATCGAATCAGTGGATCCAGCAATTTTACTTTGTCCACGGAAGCTAGAGGTGGCTTTATTTGTCGATACCTCTACCTTCGACATGTTGTTCCCGGAGTGTCCTCTCGACGATCACGGACAACGACCTCTTGTTAGTGGTGTCGTGAAGATCTACACGCAGTGCGAGGAGACGCGGATCGCCGACCTTCCTTCCCGGTACCATGAGGCGGATCTCGAGGGCGAGATCCATTGTTAGTGGTGTCGAATTGTGGCATCCCGCAAAAACCACTACTAGAAAATCACGTTGATTTTATGCATTGCATCATCATGAACGCATGCTCATGTCATCATGCCACATTGCATTTGAGCATAGTCATCATCTTGCATTTGCTTGCATAAAACTAATTGCAGAAAAACCTATTTTGTGTTTTCCAAACGCCCCGTCTTTGTTCAAACGCAAAACCCGGGTCTCCGGATTATTTTGTTTTGTCTGCTATCGATTTGCAGAAGCCTTGTTTTAAACAAATAAAATATTAAATTATTTTAATGGGGGCAGCCAAACCGGGCCGAACCGACCCAGTTGGCCACCCCCAATACATAAATCGGTCCAGACTACCTACAAACGGTCCACCCAAAAATCTATTCCTACCAGTCCTAATCTACCCACCCCTCCAGCCACCTCACCCCACCCAATCCCTGAACGCCACCTCACCTCTCTCCCTCCCTCCACCACTCCCTAGCTGCCACGTCACTACTCCCTCTCTCACCCCAACCTCCCCAACCCAACCAGCACACACCACACACACCCCACGCGCCCTTCCTCCCTGGTCAACCTCCCCAGGTCCCACCTGCCTGCAGCCTCCCCCACTCCCTGTCCGCCTGGACCCCACCCGACCAAACGCCACCCACGCCTCAGCCCTCCTGGCCACCCCGGTCCCACTCCACCTGCCCCGCGTCCTCTCTTCCCCGAGGCTCTTCTTCCCCCGCGACCCTCTCCCTCCGACGCCTCCTCTCCTCCCGAGCCGGGCCCCGCGCCGCCAGTACCTCCTCCCGCTCGGCCGCGTCAAGCCCCGCGCCGGCCGCGCGCCCGCCCCGAGCATCCTGTCGGCCGCCGCCCCTCCGCCTCGCCGCTCTCCCCTCCGGCGCCCTCTGCCTCGCCGCGGCCTCCTCTCCGGCGCCCTGCTCGCCTCCCCGAGCCTCGACCGCGCGCCCCTTCGCGTCGTCGCGAACCCGAGCCGCGCCGCGCCCGCTCCCCTCGCCTTCCTCCACCGCGTGTCCTCGACCTCCTCCCGCCGGCGATTCTCCGGCCGCCGTCCTCTGTCTGGCCCGACGCCGCCGCCTCCCTGCCTCACCCCATCCCCGTCGTCCGCCCGCCTCCCCGCGTCGGCGTCGGCCCTCCTCCGGCCGCTGGACCCCGACGCCGCTGCGTGCTTCCACCACCGCCCCCAGCGCGCCGCCCTGGACCTCCTCGTCTCCGGCTCGTCCCCGCCGCGTGGCTACCTCCTCTCACCCGAGCACCTCGCCATTCTGCGCGCCTTCCCGGTGAGCCCCGTCGGCCGCGCCCCCACCTCCGCGCTCGCCGGCGTCCGCCTCGGCCGAGCTCTGTTTTAGCCGTCGCCATGGATGCCTTGCGGCTCAACATCTGTCGGTCTCTCCCTGTGGTCCTGGTAAAAGAGATGATGCGGCGGTAGTGTTTTTGCGTGCACAAGAATCATAAGCCGGACGCCAAGTTTTTCTTCCGGAACAGCCCCAGAAGCCCAGATCGTCAAGTGCCAAGACCTCCAACATCGTCGGTGATGTCGCCGTAGCACCACTACCGGAGGACCACCGACGAGAACTGTCACCGTGCCAAGATCTACCGAAGACCGATCCCGTACCCGGTGCCGCGCCAAGAACTCCGAAAAACCCCGGTACCAGACAAGTTCGCCATCGACCTCGAGTTCTCCTACACGGATATCAAGCGACAAGATCTCCTTCATGGGTTGAATGGAACCGCCATGACCTCCTCCAAGGATCTGATGGCCGAGACCTCGCACCGGTCCCGGAATCCGAAGCCGCTCCCGGCGCCCGAAGCCGAGAACCCCAACAAGAACCACGACACGGATACACCGAGTTCTCCAACGAGGACACCAAGGCCGTCGACATGACCCGAAGACCACGGAACGCCAAGATCTACCCCGTTATCAGAGAACGAACCCGCCGAGACTGAACCCCGGATCCGAACCCTGAGACCGAACCCCGAACCCTCGGACCAAGATCGTCGAACCCTAATGTGTGGACCTTTTCCCGAACCCTATTTTATAATTGCTAAATATAAAACCTGTTGCATATTAATCATTCATCTCGCATGCATATTTGTGTGGTTTGGGGGCCTTATGCCGATTCACCATATAATTAAATATGGGGCCCATATGCGGGCAAATCTAGTCTTATATTGGCCTCATTTAAATTTGTGTAGCGAACCGGTGCTATCTTTGGTCTTGCTAATTCAACATTTAATTTGCAGGGGGTTCTAAACAACTTGAACCATTTAATTAATTGTCGAGACCCCGGTTCCGCTTAATATGACCTAATTGCATCGCATCCTTGCCATGTCATACATCATACATGCATCATGCCGATCTTTTGCCGTAGTATTAAATATTGCATCCGGTGTTTATTCTAGTGTTTTGGTTCTTCGCGGATAAGGCCATTGAGTTGATGCGAGTGTCGACCCGATCTTCAGATGAACCTTCGGCAGTGTTTTCAGGCGAGCATCTCCCCCTTTCTACCTATCTTACTTTTATAGTCTTTATTCCCTCCTGTTGATCTATTGCTTTCTGTGTTGCGATGCTCTAGTTTTCGTACCTGTGATATCCCCTTCAGCCCTATATTGCCTTGGACACATCCTATTACCTGTTGATTGGTAGATAGTTGGACTTGCGCGTCGTAGTCGCTTGCTCAAGTGCTATTGCGTGTCGTCAAGTGCCACAGTTGTTGGTGTATGGCCGCATGTTGATGTTGGAGATGATCATGGTTTTACTTATCGTTCACTTTAATTCATGTTTAACAACTAAAATTGAAGTAAGTAAGCAGAGGCATCGGTGGGTGATAGATAATATTTGGTTTCCGACCGCCCACTTGTGTCCCGTAGGACCCCGAGTACTTGATACCTGTTCCTTGAATTTTCGCGCTATCCACATACGGGGAATTATGGGCCCCCCTTAGCCAGAGCTTGATTCAGTCTTATTTCTTGGGGCCACAAACTAGTTTGAGGTTTTATTTACGATCCTGTACTTATGCCATGCTTTACTGCTTTATTTACGATTGTGCGAGGAGCACACTGTTCTGTTTAGGTGAGCGGAGTGTTTTCGCGGTATCGACAAGCCCCGTTTGGGGTTCCCAGTCGTTTACAGCCATTGACGCAAACCTTGAGTCCGTCTCGGAGCTAGCTTACTTCGTTGCGGGTCTACTCAATGGGGTGGCCCCCTGAAATATTTCTGAATCCTGTGATTGCTTTGTCGTGAAAGCCTCGTTGGGTTTTGATTTGGGTTTTCCGAGGTTGATCGTGTGTGTTGCTATTTGTGCACCCCGGCCGGGTTAAAACTTTCTGAAAGCCGTGTCCGCGGTTATGGACGACTTGGAGCACAGTATCTCGATCATAGACAACTATAACTAAAGTAGTGCTATAAATTTGACTTTATAATGACTAGTAATCAGCTTCACTATAATGGAATGGCTAATTAAAACTGCCAACAATTGCTTGCTTGGGTTGTCGCTTGCGACCATTGTATCTGACTAGTAAGTATTACAACTACAACAGAATGGCTAAATAAAAGTACCAACAACTGCTGGGTTTTGTGTTATCTCATGCTATTTGTATCTGACTAGTAAGTGTTGCAACTATAACGGAATGATTAACTAACATGGCCCACTGCTTACTTTATCAGGATGATTATCTATACTTGACTAGTAATTGCTGCAACGATAACTGAATAAATAAAACTGCCAACTGTGTGAGTTCCTCGGTTGACTTCCTCGTTTGGTCTCGAGGGGGAAACGCCAGGATGGGTTTGCTTGATGTTAGCTTCAGGTTGATCCGAACAGGTCTTTCTTACCCCTCTCTGATGGCCGCCAGTTGTACCGAGTCTCTATAGGTTGTTTAGCGCAAGCTACCGCTGCCGCTCCAGTCCACCATACCTATGTAGGCGAGGACCGCCGAATTCTAGTCTCGCCGTGTACTGGCCTCAGTACTGACGCTCCTCTTTTTCCTTTGCCCTTTATCGGCACCCCTTTTGTTTAAGCAGGTTTTGAGATCGACGTCGTTAGCAGGGTTACCCTTCCGGCTTGGCCTGGGCAGGGTTATGGACGCCATTGGTTATTCTTCAGGGCTCTTAGCTCAATTTGCATCTTGTCCGTACTCGGACGCCGTAATGTTTCAAGGTGATTTGGATCTTTGTATTGTATATCTGTATTCTTAACTCTTTGAGTCGCTGCTGTATATATACCTGTTCTGTGGGTCCCATCGAGGACTGTTGTGTAATGTTATTACTTCGTTTTCCACCCGCACGAAAGTGCCTGGTGGACACCTTTGAATCGTTTCTATGCGAGTTTGGCGGGAATCGCTGAAACTTGCATAGGTCCGATTCTGAGGGTGTTACATAGGGTGAGGTGGTTGGCATGCTGGAACCAACAAGGACTTGCTTTGTGAGCTTTCTCCCGTTGCAACACATGGGCATATTACCTAGTCAATATAAGAGACTTGGTGTAGTATAATCCTACTACTAAGTTAAGAATAGATCTTGACTATATAATAAGAAGTCTAATATTAGTGTACTTAAAGGATGGTAGTCATTATTCTCAAATAATAACTAGGTGTTGAAGAGTTGATATTAGTATTCCAAGATAGGCTAAACCTTAGTTAGTTAAGTCCTCTAGCTTGATCAAGAGAAATCAAGCTAGTGTATGATGATGTATAGAACCTGAGTTGAATGGAGTAGTTGGAGAAATGGTAATGTTAACCAAGCTAATACAAGAACAATCTTGTATTATGGGGAATAGTACCATACCTCTTCTAGAGTGTTGGAATCACCTGTCATATAGTGAGGATTGTAGGCTTACAATTCTTAGAAGTAGATGGTAGAAGAATGTTAAAGGAGTGGATTAATGAAGTTAGAAATAACCACATGAAGGAATTCATCAGGGGTAGCTAAGAAATGAAAGTTATATACTAGAGGAAATATAGAGAATGAATAGTGAAAAAGTGACATGACCATGTCATCAGATAATGATGGAAATGGTGGAGTCAGATGATTGGCTTATTTAGGAAGATGTGATCTTTATGAATAAGAGGAGAGATTTATACAAAGTATATCTAGGAAAGGAATCCTTAACTAAGACCCAATCTTAATGAAGCATTAAAGATAGGAATCCTTGAGAATCTTTAACCAAGAATATATCAAGCCATTAGAAGTCCCATGTTTACTTGTTTGTTCTAAACCCTAGAATCAAGTTAGGAGTGGACCAATAAGAGCACATTGTATGGAATACATATTAAAAAGGCAATCTTACTATCGAACTTTAGGTTGAAGTATTATCTATAAGAACAAAAATAAAAGTAATGCCATTAACCAATAACCTTTAGTAATATTCACCAATGAACACAAGGATGGCGAATCCCCTAGAGATAGAGTAGATACTTGTAGTTTAAAAAACCCTAAATTATTACTACATGATTAATAAGTGGACATTAATGACACTTAGGAAATACTTGATATATACCAATATGTATTAACTCTTATGTATTATTCATCTATCATAGTGGAACCATTTCCTCTTTCTAAATAGCCATTAGGGCATTCCCAAGAAAATAGTTTTAAACCCTAAAACCAAGCAGGTATCTAATAGTTGTATCCAAATGTTAAAAACCATCATAATCATTATATGAGGCCATATATAAAAATATTATATGGGCATCATCGAATATTTAACACCCTTAAAATTCCATTAGTACAAATATAAGTGAAAACTATTTTATAGAGAATTATTAAGATAATAAACAAATTCTAAAACCCTAGTTCGTATTCATTCTACCTAATAACTAACCTCTCATATGGTTGTGAATATTGAAAATTACCAATCAGATTAGGGCAACCAACTAATTATAATGACCTCTGTAATATTTGAAAAATTATACAAAAGTTTTGGTGTTTGAAAATTATATTGAAATATAAATTGAAATGGAATTGTTGAAACAGAAATTCGTAAGAAAAAGAAAAGGATAGCCTAGAAACTGGCCCACGGCCCATAAACCCCGTGCTACACATCGCCCGCGTGGAGCTGTGCAGCTTGTTCGCTCACTCCGCAATAGCCCAATAGCAGCCGAACCCGGATACCCCTTCGTGCTCTCTTTGGCAAGCGGGGCCTGCTCGAGGAAAGGGTCGTCCTTTTCGTCTTCCTATGTACTAACAAGGTTTTTTGCCTATTGTTTTTTACAAGAGGTGTTTCAGCTAAGGTACAACCTTATTTTTTTTCCTTATTAACTATAGTGTCACATAAGAAAATGCCTAGTATACAACCTAAGAAACCCTTATTGTGAAAGGCCTAAGAAACACCATCTAAAATACACCCATCATTATGATTGTTGTTTCTTAAGCTCTTATCTTTAATGCGACGGTCCTATCGTTTTGCACCACTTCATTGGCCACGTTTAGGCTGCCCACGTGTCCTCGAATAGATAACACTCTCCCGCTTGGAGATCCTCTGAGAACTGAGGCAGGTACGTACGTCCGCACATGCAGATGGATGCTATAAAATTGTCACCAAGGAGGTGACGTGTTAGAAAGATTTTTTTAGATGAGAAGGGATCACTCCCTCAGCCCCATTTTCATTAAAATAAGATCACCCGAGTTCAGAACTAAACAGAAATACAAACTCCACACAGCGAAACTAAAGGAGACCGACAACAAACTAAACAGAGTGGGTGCAAAGTTTATAACAACCACAACAAAACCTACTACGAAAGTGCAGGGGACAACAACCCAGACACAGCCTCCACACAGGTAGGAACACTGAAGACTCCGAATCATCCAATGATCACATGCACTGAATCTTCATCTTCAGGGTGCGCCTTCAAGTGCTCCACCGTCGCTCTCCTAGCGTGGAGTGAGGCAGCACTGTCTTTCCAGGTGGAAGCCCACCCAAAGCCAGGGCATTTCAACTCGCCAGGAGCCTCAGAGGCGTTTTTAGGTTGTTGGCCATCCTTTCCATGAACAGCTCCAGAGCTCCCCCCTCCAACTCTTTGAATGGAACTTTCCAATTCCGAAGGTACAGCAGGACGAGGCGCCAAATCTGTTTCATATTTACCTAGGAACAAGCATTAAAAACTAAGTTATTTCTATTGTTCCAGATGCTCCATAGAACAGCCGAAGACACAACATTAAAATGTAAGTGTCTTTTATTAGCAATCCACTTGGAAGCTACTAAAAGAAATTATCTACTGCAATCCTAAAAACTTCAAACACATCATCCTAGAGAAGTTTAGAAACAATGCATTCAAAGAAAAGGTGATTCACAGATTCAAACTCAGTGCAGAGATTGCACTCAAGGGGTTTAGGAATCCCCCTGGCCCTAAGATTATCTCTAGTCATGATTTTATTCTATGAAAGAAGCCACAGGAAAATTTGAATCCTAGGAGGAATTTTTAAGGACCAAACCGCAGGCAAGAAAACAGGAGTAACACCTCTAAAATTAATCACAGCATACATGGATTTAGAAGAATACACTCCCGAGGTTTTATACTGCCAAACAAGTTGGTCATCTGACTCCAACAAACAGATAGTACCAGCAATACTTCTAAGATCTAGCCATTGGACCATCATATTATCAGAATAGTTCCTTCTAGAGTCACATCTAAGCTGAGCACCATCCCACAAATCAGCAATAGTTTTAGTTTGTTGATCTGAGATTACATAGAGGTCCCAGAATTGGGTAGCTAGGGGAGAATTACCAATCCTCCCAGAATCTGACGTGTCTACCATTACCTACTTTCCACCTATATCCTAAAGCTATAGATCTAGATGCCCACATCACCCCTTTCCAGAAGGTAGAAGGATGGATATCCCTACAACACAGAATATTTGGGGATCCAGTATGATATTTGGCATCAATAACTATCCTCCAAAGGGTGCCCTCCCCCTGAATGTATCTCTTAACCTAGGAGCCAAGTAGGCACAAATTTAGATCTTTGAGATTAGGAATACCCAAACCCCCAAAATCCTTCTTCATGCAAACATAAGGCCAATTAGCTAAATGAATTTTGTGATTTCCTTCTTCATCATTCCAAAAGAAATTGGCAAGATGAGAATCTAAGATTTTCAAAGCCCATTTAGGGAATTTGAAAAAGGAAAGCAAGTAAATAGGGATGCTAGAAAGGCAGGCTTGGATAAGGACTTTCTTAGCAGCATAAGAAAGCAATTTCCCTCTCCAACCAGTAATTCTATGGAGAATGTTATCAATCAAGGGTTGAAGATCCTCCCTTCTAAGTTTGTCATAGTGAAGAGGAATGCCCAAATATTTCACTAGAAAACTACCCAAGACACACTTAAAAATATCAATGAAAGATTGGCATTCCTCAACCTCCAGATTTGTTGGAATGAGTTCACTTTTGGCATAATTGATTCTCATTCCAGAGATCTGTTCAAAGCAGGTAAGGATCCATTTCAGATTCACAGCTACTCTTTCATCTTTTTCTAAGAATAGCAGAGTATCATCAGCGAACTGAAGACAAACTACACCACCAGGGACAAAACCAGAGCACAAACCTCTGATGGCCCCTGAATGAGTCCCCCTACTAAGCATCCTAGCAAAAACATCAATCATAATGTTAAACAGGAGAGGGGCAATGGGGTCTCCTTGCCTAAGGCCTTTGCCAGTCAGGAAAAAATTACTCTCAACATCATTAACTCTAACCCCAATGGACCCTCCCTGGGAGATCTGTTTAATCAACCTAATAAAAAAAGGATCAAAACCTCTGAGTTCAAGGATCTCAAAAAGTAAATCTGAATTGACCCTATCATAAGCTTTCTCATAGTCTATTTTAAAAACTAAACCTCTATCTTTTTTCCTATGCACCTCATGGATGACTTCATGAGCAGTAACTACACTCTCTAGAATGAATCTACCTCTAATGAAGGCAGATTGGTTTATAGAAATGATCCTACCAATCACTTTAGCAAGTCTATTGGTGAGAACTTTAGTGAAAATTTTAAAGGAGCAATTCAGTAAACTAATGGGTCTAAACTTCTTCATGACTCTAGCATCATTTTCCTTAGGAATTAAAGTAATCATAGCAAAATTAAGTCTAAAAAGATCTAACTTATCATCAAACCACTCCTGAAACATGCAAAGAAGATCCACCTTAACAATATCCCAATAAGTCGGATAAAAAAGGAAAGACAAACCATCAGGCCCAGGGGCACCTTCCCCATAAGAACCAAAGACAACAGCCTTAATCTCTTCTTCCATAAAAGGAGCACTCAAAATCAGATTCTCATCTGCTCTGATTTTATCCTCTTTACTAAAAAAGTCTTGGCATAAACGGATGTCAGGTCTATCTTCTTTTTTGAAAAGGTCCATATAGAAATCAGTAGCCACTCTAAGCATGTCATCTATCTCAGTTACAGGGCCATTAGGACCATCTAAAACATGAATCAGCTTTTTTCTTCTACGTTGGTTAGCTACAGCATGGAAATATGCTGTATTCCTATCACCCTCTAGAATATTCCTATCCCTAGATCTCTGTCTAGCCTTAACTTCTTCCATGATCCAAAAAGAGTTAAGGTCTTACAGGATCTTGTCTAATCTCTCTCTTTCTACTGGAGACAACAAATTAGTTTCAGCTTTTATATCTAATTCATCATACTCATCCATAAGAAGTTTCCTATCCCTTCTCAAAGCTGTCTCAACATTGAGATTCCAGCCTTTAGCTAGTCTCCTAAAACATCTAAACTTACTCTACCAAACATCCAAGCTATTAGAACTATCTACTCTATGTGACCAGGCCTTAATGACAATATCTTTAAAGTCTGGTCTACCAATCCACCATTTTTCAAATCTAAACTTTTTAGTTCTGATCACCTGCCCCTCCCCTGGATCCCAGATGATGGGGGTGTGATCACTACCCACTCTAGGCAAAGCTTTGGCACTAGCTAAAGGAAATCTATCATCAAACTGAGTGGAACAAAAAATCCTATCAATCCTACTCATAATAAGGTCCTCCTGATTATTGCCCCAGGTGAAAGCTCTACCAGAAAGACCAATCTCCATCAATGCCCAGAGCTCAGCCCAACCATTGAATCTATCAATCCATCTAAAATCTACATTCCTATTGCTTTTATCTTCAGGAGACCTGACTAAATTAAAATCTCCCCCAATTAAAGCAAGCCCATACCAATTCAAGAAAAGTTCATGGAGTTCAGAGATAAACTCCTGCTTCTTTTCTTCATAAGGAGAACCATAAACAGTAGTAATTCTACAAACTACATTATTACTTTTATTTCTAAGAACAGTACTAACAGAGAATGATTTAATATCCCAGGAAATAACATCAAAAAGATCTAAATTAACTCCTACCAGGATCCCACCTGCAGTCCCAACAGAGGGCAGGAAGTTCCAAGCAAAATTTCTATTACCTAAAAGATTTTTCAAGAAGGAATTACTAAAACTATCTTTATTAGTCTCTTGAAAACCAATATAGTCAATATGCAAAGGAAAAATGTTATCTTCTAGAAATTTCTGCCTACCAGGAGCAGAGATACTCCTGCAGTTCCGAAAAGCACAAATCATTGTAACTTTTTCCTGGGGTGCTTGCCCCGAGATTTATTTACTACCTCTATCCAACCATCAGCTTCATCCTCCAAATCCTTATCATTATGCAAAGACTTGGAAGGTGAGCAACTACTATCAACTATCTCCTTAATGGGAAAAACAACACCTATATCTCTAGAAACCACCTCAATATCAGCAACATCTAGAACATTAAAAGGATTAGAGTTCATTATACCTTTCATGGATTTAGGAGCATCTAGGTTTACCACTTTCTTCAGATCCATGGCTTTTTCCAGAATGCTTTTAGAATTGTCCACCCTAGCACTCTGTCTAACAGCTTGAACTGGGCCCCACACCTTCTGTTTTTTCTTGTTATTAGAAACAGTATCCTCACCAAAAACCTGAAGATCAGTAGAGGAAGGCAAGATATCTTCAGGCAAAGCAGCAATCTGGGCACTGATATCCCTTTCTTCACCATAAATCATCTGCTCTTCCTGTTGTGCAGCCCAGAACTGATGAGCCTCAAGAGTGACCTCCTCAGCATTCCTCTCTTGTGGCCCCAACTTGATAATATCCAGACTAACTAGTTTTTTCTGAAGGAGCAAGTTAAACACAACAGTAGCAGGATTCTGACCCTCTATCATCCTCACTCTAGAAGCACCAGCACCTCCAGCCTGATGGCTACTCCTATTCCGTTGGGATTGACTAGGGTCAGTATTCCTGAAACCATTAGTATCCTTAGAAACACCCCTATCATTTCCTCCTGCAGCCCCATCCTCATTCTCCCTCCTATGATCATTCAATTCATCAGTGAGAAGATCATCCTCATCATCCAGATTTGGAGCTGAAACATCGAGAGAAAACCCCAGCTGGAATAAGTGACCGTTGAATTCAAAAATTCTCCCAATAGGAAGCTTGGAAGGGTCTCTGCACTTAACTAACACTCTAACCTCCTTAGCATTGTCTTTGAAAATAGATAACCAATCCACATCCACTAAGATCCCATTGGCAGAAACAGCTTGATCAAGAGTGTTCCATTCACACCATTTTGTCTGAAGGCCAGTGATGATAATCCAAACTTTCTTTAAAGATTCCACAGGTTCAGGTTCATCATTCCAAGCCTCAACTTTGACCCACACCCCTGGTTTAGACACACCAAATTTGGGATAACCAATCACCTGCTCCACAACAATATGGGGGGGGGGAACTTTACCAGAAATGTGTTATCTGCCCCTAAGTCTCTAATCTGCCATGGCCAGTTGGTCTTGTAAATTTTTGAGAATTCCTCAGCAAGCTCTCTAGCAGACAAGGAACCTTCCTCAATCAACACTATACCACAGTTCTTAGTTGAAGCAATTGGAGTAGCCACAACCTCAGGGATCTCAATGTGATAGAACCCAAGCCCTGGTACACCACTACCAATATATCTAGCAACCTGACGAGGTCTTTTTCTGACAGGGCACTTGTCCACTAAGTGACCAAAGCTTTTGCATATGAAACACATTGGCTTCTTCTCACAGGCAAGCTGCAAATGGCCTGGTTCACCACAACCCAAGCACATACCATCAAAGTAGCTCATCTGACCACTGGGATTAGCAAAAACCTGGTCCTCTCTTCCCACAGACACACCCTGCTTTTTCTTAGCTTTCTGGATGGGCTTGGCTTTATCCTCCTGGTCTATCCCCTGACTCTGAAGCTGCTGGTTTTGAGAAGAATTGATGTTAGGGGCAATCCATTGATTGGAGCCCCCTCCAAACTGTGGAGGATGTTGGAATGGAGGAAAAGGACCATTGAAACCCTAGGGAGGCATCATACCACCAGGAGAAAAACCAAAAGGAGTTTGCCCAGCAAAGAACTGAGGGAACTGGCCAAACTGCCCATGATGCATACCTTGTTGCTGAGGCTGCCCCTGTTGAGGTTGAAGATGTTGGTTCTGCCACTGATCCTGACCGACAACATTCCCTCTCCCACGCCCTTTTCCTCCCCTTCCACGATCTCCCATCCTTCCTTCACCAACACAAGCTTCAGGATCTAGAGAACCTTCAAGCCCAAGGCACTGTAAGCCAGAAAGATGTTCAGTATGCGCCGCCACCAGAGTGAGAGGGACACGAACCCTAGGATTCCGGAGGTGGTTTTTTATACTAGGCTTCAGGGTAAGGGTTCGAGCTTGCGGTGGAGATTTCTGCAGCTGGATATGTGGATCTCCAGGCAACCAAAGCTGGGAGAAAAAGTCATCAGTACTTTCCTCTCCACCCCCAACCACCATCCCTTTTCCTTCCCCACTGATGTGGCATCCCGCAAAAACCACTACTAGAAAATCGCGTGTTATTTTATTCATTCATCATCATGACATCATGCATATTTGCATCTAAAAATATTTTACTAAACCCTATTTTGTTTCCTACAATATTCCTCGTCTATTCAAATTAAAGCTCCAGTCATACCTTGTTATTTTGTTTACCTAAAAACTATTTACCAGTGTTTTAAAATAAAAATAAAATGTTTTTAGTGGGGGAGGCAGCCCGACCCGTAGGCCAGGCCACCTACCACCCCGGCAGTTTTGGCCTGGCCCGATCTGACCAAACCCCCTCCCTCAAACCCTAACCCTAAACCTAATCCCAAACCCCCACCACTCCTTCATTCGCCGCCGCACTCACTCCCTGGTGCACACCCAACCACCTCCCCTGGACCAAGCACACACCCAACACACCACGCACCCGATCGAGCGCGTACACACTCCCACCCCGATCGAACCATCTAGTCAGCCCACACCCAGACCCCAACCGACCAACCTTCCCACGTCTCTCTCCCCTGGACCCACCACCCCGCATCAATCCCCACCCCTCGTTCTCCTCACCTCGACCCCGCCCAACACTCTCCTCTTCCTCGGCTTTGCAGCATCGCCGCCGCCAGGCGCTCCCACCGACGGTCCCTCCTCTCTGCCTCTGAGTCGCCCCCGTCGTCGAGCTTCTCCTCCGCCGCCAGGGACCCCGTCGGGCCCGCTCTCCTGCTCTCTACCCCGTGTCCGGCCGCGCCTCCTCCGCCATTCATCGCCGCCCGCCCCGCCGCCAGGAGCGAGCTCCTCCGCCGCCGCCTCCCTCTTTTCTCCGCCACCGTGGCCTTCCCCACCTCCCTTGCCAGCACAAGCCGCCCCCGTTCCTCCCTCACCTCCCTCTGGCCTCGCTCGCCCCTGTCACCGCTTCCGTCCGACCCCGTCGCCGGCGTCCCCACCACCCGCCGGCCCGCGCTCGCCTCCGTTTCCCTCCTCGCCGCCGGCCGCCCTCCTCTGGCCCGCGAGTTTCCCGCCATCGTCGACCGCCCTTCGCCGCTCCTCCCGCACCCCAGCGCGTGCCTCCCCTCGCCGCGGCTCTGGGAACCACCGCCGTCTATCCTCGTCCGCGTCGTGGCCGTGCTTCACCGCTGCCCATGCGCCCCTCTCTGCCTGTCCCCGCCATCAGCGAGCCGCCGCGGGACCCCCTCCCCTACGTCGTGCTACTTCAGGCCACCGCTGGATGCCCGGTTTTGCCCCTCCTTTTTTGGCCCTGAGCACCGCCATCGAGCCTTCTCTGCCGGTGCTCGCCGTCAGCCTCCTCTTGTCGCTGCCCCAGATCTCATGTTGAGTTAAGTGGAGGTGCTCCTGTAATCGTGATGCCGCCCTGGTGCGCTGTGGAATGCCAGACCGACGCCGGAAGATCTTCGATGCCAAGGACGACTATCCACGGGGAACACTGACAAGGCACCGAGATCCCCTCATCGACAAGACCGGCTCGTCGCCGACGTTTTGCAAGGATGTGCATCGTGCCACTCGCAGGTCTCGATACCGGTCCAAGATCGTCAACGTCGCTCGAAGCCAAAATACAAGTACTTCGTCGTGGACCACAAGGTCGTCTACCTGGATCTGATGGCCGAGACTCCGAAGACCGATCCCGTACCCGACGCCACGCCAAGTGCTCCTTCCGGGACCCGAAGACCATCGGTCAAGTTCACCCCGACAAAAGACGGACGACAAGACTCCAACCAAATTTCGGATGTGATGGTGTCGGAACGACAAGTTCTACTTCACGGGCACCGAGCATCAAGATCGCCTTCACGGGAAACCGCAAGACATCCTTCCCGGGATTGAAGACCAAACCTCGACATGCCAAGACCTACGCCGTTATCCGAGAACAATCCCATCGAACCTCGTCCCCGTCGAACCCTGAGACCAACCCCGGAACCCCAAGATCTGCCGAACCCTAATGTGTGACCCCTTTTCTCGAGCCCTATTTTATAAATGTAATAACAAATTGCTGCATATTAAATTGTCATACTGCATGCATATTTGTGTGGTTTGGGGGCCTTATGCCGATTCACCTCATAATTAAATATGGGGTCCATATGCGGGCAAATCTAGCCTTATATTGGCCTCATTTAAATTTGTGTAGCGAGCCGGTGCTATCTTTTGCCATGCTAAAACAACATTTAATTTGCGGGGTAGATAAACAACTGGAACCATCTAACTAATTGTCGGGACCCCGGTTCCGCTTAATATTGCCTAATTGCATCGCACCTTGCCATGCCATGCATCATACATGCATCATGCCCGATCTTTTGCCGTAGTATTAAATAGTGCATCCGGTGTTTCTTCTAGTGTTTTGCTTCTTCGCGGATAAGGCCGTTGAGTTGATGCGAGTGTCGACCCGAACTTCGGTTGAACCTTCGACAATGTTTTCAGGCGAGCATCTTCCCCTTTCTACCTATCTTACTTTTATAGTATTTATTCCCTCCTGTTGATCTATTGCTATCTGTGTTGCGATGCTCTAGTTTCGTACCCGTGATATCCCCTGCAGCCTTATATTGCCTTGGACACCTCCTATTACCTGTGGTTTTGGTAGATAGTTGGGCCTGCGCGTCGTAGTCGCTTGCTCAAGTGCTGTGGCGTGTCGTCGAGTACCACAGTTGTTGAAGTATTGCCGCACGTTGAATGTTGGAGATGCTCATGGTTTTACTTATCGTTCACTTTAATTCCTGTTTAACAACTAAAATTGAAGTAAGTAAGCAGAGGCATCGGTGGGTGATAGATAACATTTGGTTTCCGACCGCCCACTTGTGTCCCGTAGGACCCCGAGTGCTTGATACCCGTTCCTTGATTTATCGCGCTATCCACATACGGGGTATTATGGGCCCCCTTAGCCAGAGCTTGATTTAGTCTTATTTCTTGGGGCCACAAACTAGTTTGAGGTTTTATTTACGATCCTGTACTTATGCCATGCTTTACTGCTTTATTTACGATTGTGCGAGGAGCACACTGTACTGTTTAGGAATTGTTACCCGTTTTCGCGGTATCGACACCCCGAGTTTTCGGGTTCCCAGTCGTTTACAGCCGGCCCCACAAACCTCGGGTCCGTCTCGGAGCTAGCTTACTTCGTTGCGGGTGTAATCCAAGGGGTGCCCCCCTGAAATATTTCTGAATCCTGTGATTGCTTTGTCGTGAAAGCCTCGTTGGGTTTTGATTTGGTTTTTCCGAGGTTGATCGTGTGTGTGTTGCTATTTGTGCACCCCGCCGGGTTAAAACTTTCTGAAAGCCGTGTCCGCGGTTATGGACGACTTGGAGCACAGTATCTCGATCATAGACAACTATAACTAAAGTAGTGCTATAAATTTGACTTTATAATGACTAGTAATCAGCTTCACTATAATGGAATGGTTAAATAAAACTGCCAACAATTGCTCGTTTGAGTTGTCACTTGCGACCATTGTACCTGATTAGTAAGTATTGCAACTACAACGGAATGGCTAAATAAAAGTACCAACAACTGCTGGGTTTTTGGGTTATCTCATGCTAATTGCATCTGACTAGTAAGTGTCGCAACTACAACGGAATGGTTAACTAAAAGTGCCCGCTGCTTAACTTATCAGGATGATTATCTATACTTGATTAGTAATTGCTGCAACTATAACTGAATAAATAAAACTGCCAACGGTGTGAGTTCCTCGGTTGACTTCCTCATTTGGTCTCGAGGGGGAAACCCCAGGATGGGTTTGTTTGGTGGTAGTATCAGGTTGGTTCCGAATAGGTCTTTCTTACCCCTCTCTGATTGCCGCCAGTTGTATCGAGTCTCTATAGGTTGTTTAGTGCATGCTGCCGCTGCCGCTCAGTCCACCATACCTATGTAGGCGAGGACCGCCGAATTCTAGTCTCGCCGTGTACTGGCCTCAGTACTGACGCTCCTTTTTTTCCTTTGCCCTTTGTCGGCACCCCTTTTGTTTAAGCAGGTTTTGAGATCGACGTCGTTAGCAGGGTTACCCTTCCGGCTTGGCCTGGGCAGGGTTATGGATGCCATTGGTTATTCTTCAGGGCTCTTAGCCCCATTTGCATCTTGTCCGTAGCTGGACGCTCTATCGTTTTCAAGGTGATTTGGATCTTTGTATATTATATCTGTATTCTTGACTCATGGAGTCGTGTTGTATATATATCTGTTCTGTGGGTCCCATCGAGGACTGTTGTGTAATGTTATTACTTCGTTTTCCACCCGCACGAAAGTGCCTGGTGGGCACCTTTGAATCGTTTCTATGCGGGTTTGGCGGGTTTCGCTAAAACTTGCATAGGGCCGATTCTGAGGGTGTTACAGAGTGGTATCAGAGCTCAGCAGTTGCGATACCCCACAAGTCCAGCCTGTAGGATAACCTAGCTAACGGCCGAAGTAGAGTGTCAAAACTATTTTGCAAAATCGGTTGGATAGTTCTGATAGGTCTGATTTTACTCCTTACCCCTTTGCTATTCCTCTCTTACCTCTGGTGTTTTGAATCCGCTCTCTTCTCTCTCTTCGAGTCCAGGATTTCTCGTGGTTGGGTTTCCGTCGTACCTTCAGGGTTTCGCTTCTTCCTTTGGTAACGGTGTTGCTACATCTGGTCTTCTTGCTATCAAAGGAATCCTTCGTCTGGTGGACTTCTCTTGGTTCCTTCTCGTGTCTTCCGGTGTTGTCCGACGCGACGACATCATCTACGCCAGATCCGATGCAAAGTCTGCATCGCTCCTTTGTTTCCGAACCTCGCTTGTCGAGATCTTCAGTCTAATTCCGAGAGTTGGTTGCATAATCCGCCTATTCGTGTGCTGAGTAATGGTTTGGGTGCGCGATGGACTGATCACCATCCGACTACTCTTAACATTCGCTCTTGTACATCGAATCAGTGGATCCAGCAATTTTACTCCGTCCACGGAAGCTAGAGGTGGCTTTATTTGATGATGCCTCTACCTTTGACCTTTTGTTCCCGGAGTGTTCCCTCGACGATCACGGACAACGACCTCTTGTTAGTGGTGTCGCGAGGAGCTACACGAAGCGAGAAGATTCAGATCGCCGCCCTTCTTCCCGGTACCATGAGGCGGATCTCGAGGGCGAGATCCATTGTTAGTGGTGTCGAATTGTGGCATCCCGCAAAAACCACTACTAGAAAATCGCGTGTTATTTTATTCATGCATCATCATGACATCATGCATATTTGCATCTAAAAATATTTTACTAAACCCTATTTTGTTTCCTACAATATTCCTCGTCTATTCAAATTAAAGCTCCAGTCATACCTTGTTATTTTGTTTACCTAAAAACTATTTACCAGTGTTTTAAAATAAAAATAAAATGTTTTTAGTGGGGGAGGCAGCCCGGCCCGTAGGCCAGGCCACCTACCACCCCGGCAGTTTTGGCCTGGCCCGATCTGACCAAACCCCCTCCCTCAAACCCTAACCCTAAACCTAATCCCAAACCCCCACCACTCCTTCATCCGCCGCCGCACTCACTCCCTGGTGCACACCCAACCACCTCCCCTGGACCAAGCACACACCTAACACACCACGCACCCGATCGAGCGCGTACACACTCCCACCCCGATCGAACCATCTAGTCAGCCCACACCCAGACCCCAACCGACCAACCTTCCCACGTCTCTCTCCCCTGGACCCACCACCCCGCATCAATCCCCACCCCTCGTTCTCCTCACCTCGACCCCGCCCAACACTCTCCTCTTCCTCGGCTTTGCAGCATCGCCGCCGCCAGGCGCTCCCACCGACGGTCCCTCCTCTCTGCCTCTGAGTCGCCCCCGCCGTCGAGCTTCTCCTCCGCCGCCAGGGACCCCGTCGGGCCCGCTCTCCTGCTCTCTACCCCGTGTCCGGCCGCGCCTCCTCCGCCATTCATCGCCGCCCGCCCCGCCGCCAGGAGCGAGCTCCTCCGCCGCCGCCTCCCTCTTTTCTCCGCCACGGCGGCCTTCCCCACCTCCCTTGCCAGCACAAGCCGCCCCCGTTCCTCCCTCACCTTCCTCTGGCCTCGCTCGCCCTGTCACCGCTTCCGTCCGACCCCGTCGCCGGCGTCCCCACCACCCGCCGGCCCGCGCTCGCCTCCGTTTCCCTCCTCGCCGCCGGCCGCCCTCCTCTGGCCCACGAGTTTCCCGCCGTCGTCGACCGCCCTTCGCCGCTCCTCCCGCACCCCAGCGCGTGCCTCCCCTCGCCACGGCTCTGGGAACCACCGCCGTCTATCCTCGTCCGCGTCGTGGCCGTGCTTCACCGCTGCCCATGCGCCCCTCTCCGCCTGTCCCCGCCATCAACGAGCCGCCGCAGGACCCCCTCCCCTACGTCGTGCTACTTCAGGCCACCGCTGGATGCCCGGTTCTGCCCCTCCTTTTTTGGCCCTGAGCACCGCCATCGAGCCTTCTCTGCCGGTGCTCGCCGTCAGCCTCCTCTTGTCGCTGCCCCAGATCTCATGTTGAGTTAAGTGGAGGTGCTCCTGTAATCGTGATGCCGCCCTGGTGCGCTGTGGAATGCCAGACCGACGCCGGAAGATCTTCGATGCCAAGGACGACTATCCACGGGGAACACTGACAAGGCACCGAGATCCCCTCATCGACAAGACCGGCTCGTCGCCGACGTTTTGCAAGGATGTGCATCGTGCCACTCGCAGGTCTCGATACCGGTCCAAGATCGTCAACGTCGCTCGAAGCCAAAATACAAGTACTTCGTCGTGGACCACAAGGTCGTCTACCTGGATCTGATGGCCGAGACTCCGAAGACCGATCCCGTACCCGAGGCCACGCCAAGTGCTCCTTCCGGGACCCGAAGACCATCGGTCAAGTTCACCCCGACAAAAGACGGACGACAAGACTCCAACCGAATTTCGGATGTGATGGTGTCGGAACGACAAGTTCTACTTCACGGGCACCGAGCGTCAAGATCGCCTTCACGGGAAACCGCAAGACATCCTTCCCGGGATTGAAGACCAAACCTCGACATGCCAAGACCTACGCCGTTATCCGAGAACAATCCCATCGAACCTCGTCCCCGTCGAACCCTGAGACCAACCCCGGAACCCCAAGATCTGCCGAACCCTAATGTGTGACCCCTTTTCTCGAGCCCTATTTTATAAATGTAATAACAAATTGCTGCATATTAAATTGTCATACTGCATGCATATTTGTGTGGTTTGGGGGCCTTATGCCGATTCACCTCATAATTAAATATGGGGTCCATATGCGGGCAAATCTAGCCTTATATTGGCCTCATTTAAATTTGTGTAGCGAGCCGGTGCTATCTTTTGCCATGCTAAAACAACATTTAATTTGCGGGGTAGATAAACAACTGGAACCATCTAACTAATTGTCGGGACCCCGGTTCCGCTTAATATTGCCTAATTGCATCGCACCTTGCCATGCCATGCATCATACATGCATCATGCCCGATCTTTTGCGGTAGTATTAAATAGTGCATCCGGTGTTTCTTCTAGTGTTTTGCTTCTTCGCGGATAAGGCCGTTGAGTTGATGCGAGTGTCGACCCGAACTTCGGTTGAACCTTCGACAATGTTTTCAGGCGAGCATCTTCCCCTTTCTACCTATCTTACTTTTATAGTATTTATTCCCTCCTGTTGATCTATTGCTATCTGTGTTGCGATGCTCTAGTTTCGTACCCGTGATATCCCCTGCAGCCTTATATTGCCTTGGACACCTCCTATTACCTGTGGTTTTGGTAGATAGTTGGGCCTGCGCGTCGTAGTCGCTTGCTCAAGTGCTGTGGCGTGTCGTCGAGTACCACAGTTGTTGAAGTATTGCCGCACGTTGAATGTTGGAGATGCTCATGGTTTTACTTATCGTTCACTTTAATTCCTGTTTAACAA
Organism: Avena sativa; assembly: GCA_916181665.1. Taxonomy (NCBI): domain Eukaryota; kingdom Viridiplantae; phylum Streptophyta; class Magnoliopsida; order Poales; family Poaceae; genus Avena; species Avena sativa. Next base: position 342,055,003 of record OV702279.1, read on the forward strand.
CTAAAATTGAAGTAAGTAAGCAGAGGCATCGGTGGGTGATAGATAACATTTGGTTTCTGACCGCCCACTTGTGTCCCGTAGGACCCCGAGTGCTTGATACCTGTTCCTTGATTTATCGCGCTATCCACATACGGGGTATTATGGCCCCCCCTTAGCCAGAGCTTGATTCAGTCTTATTTCTTGGGGCCACAAACTAGTTTGAGGTTTTATTTACGATCCTGTACTTATGCCATGCTTTACTGCTTTATTTACGATTGTGCGAGGAGCACACTGTACTGTTTAGGAATTGTGACCCGTTTTCGCGGTATCGACACCCCGAGTTTTCGGGTTCCCAGTCGTTTACAGCCGGCCCCACAAACCTCGGGTCCGTCTCGGAGCTAGCTTACTTCGTTGCGGGTGTACTCCAAGGGGTGGCCCCCTGAAATATTTCTGAATCCTGTGATTGCTTTGTCGTGAAAGCCTCGTTGGGTTTTGATTTGGTTTTTCCGAGGTTGATCGTGTGTGTGTTGCTATTTGTGCACCCCGGCCGGGTTAAAACTTTCTGAAAGCCGTGTCCGCGGTTATGGACGACTTGGAGCACAGTATCTCGATCATAGACAACTATAACTAAAGTAGTGCTATAAATTTGACTTTATAATGACTAGTAATCAGCTTCACTATAATGGAATGGTTAAATAAAACTGCCAACAATTGCTCGTTTGAGTTGTCGCTTGCGACCATTGTACCTGATTAGTAAGTATTGCAACTACAACGGAATGGCTAAATAAAAGTACCAACAACTGCTGGGTTTTTGGGTTATCTCATGCTAATTGCATCTGACTAGTAAGTGTCGCAACTACAACGGAATGGTTAACTAAAAGTGCCCGCTGCTTAACTTATCAGGATGATTATCTATACTTGATTAGTAATTGCTGCAACTATAACTGAATAAATAAAACTGTCAACGGTGTGAGTTCCTCGGTTGACTTCCTCGTTTGGTCTCGAGGGGGAAACCCCAGGATGGGTTTGTTTGGTGGTAGTATCAGGTTGGTTCCGAATAGGTCTTTCTTACCCCTCTCTGATTGCCGCCAGTTATATCGAGTCTCTATAGGTTGTTTAGTGCATGCTGCCGCTGCCGCTCAGTCCACCATACCTATGTAGGCGAGGACCGCCGAATTCTAGTCTCGCCGTGTACTGGCCTCAGTACTGACGCTCCTTTTTTTCCTTTGCCCTTTGTCGGCACCCCTTTTGTTTAAGCAGGTTTTGAGATCGACGTCGTTAGCAGGGTTACCCTTCCGGCTTGGCCTGGGCAGGGTTATGGACGCCATTGGTTATTCTTCAGGGCTCTTAGCCCCATTTGCATCTTGTCCGTAGCTGGACGCTCTATCGTTTTCAAGGTGATTTGGATCTTTGTATATTATATCTGTATTCTTGACTCATGGAGTCGTGTTGTATATATATCTGTTCTGTGGGTCCCATCGAGGACTGTTGTGTAATGTTATTACTTCGTTTTCCACCCGCACGAAAGTGCCTGGTGGGCACCTTTGAATCGTTTCTATGCGGGTTTGGCAGGTTTCGCTAAAACTTGCATAGGGCCGATTCTGAGGGTGTTACAACTGACCACTACCCCCCTCCAGAGGCTGAACCTTCTCCCTCGTTGCTTCCCTTCCTTACATGCTAACTGTCTGAACTGTCGACTTGTGGAACAGCTGGGAGCCATGAAATCCGATCCTCCTGCAGAGCTTCTAGTGTCGCAGCAAACAACATTGTCTGCAAGTTGAGGTCGAGCAGAGCCAGAGCAGCCGACCATTCCTTCCTCGAGAGCTCCGGTGCCACAGGGACCGTCCCGAGCCCCTTCAGCAATCCCCGCCGGCGAACTTGCACAAATCGAGAGAGCGGAGAGCAAGCCCGTCTCGGTCTCCCCCTCTTTCGACTGGCCTTCACAGGAGTAGCTGCCAACTCCAACGCAATCCCCGGTGCGGTACGCATCATGAGCTTGCTCAACGCCATGCTCCTCCGCCTCCTCCGCACACCCCGCCTGGACCGCCCCAATGGGGATTGGGCCGAATGAGCCGATGCAGAGGTCGAATGATTCGCCGGAAGCACCTGCGCACCCCCCGCACGGAGCCTCCGGGAGCGTCCTCTCCGCGCACCCCAATCCGAAACCACCCCAGTGAGTCGACGTCCCGGTGGTGGGTAATTCGGGCCACCAAATCTCCCTCTCATTCCTCCTATGTCCCCCTCCCGAACCTCCTCCATCACCTCCAGGAATCGCCAATGTCAGCCTCTGATGATCCCCAGATTCGAAATCCAGGAGTCTTGCCGTCGGCAATGAGCTTTGCGAGTCGCGGAACCTGAGCGGGTTTCTAGGAGTGGGTGGAGGAGAAGCAAGCAGGGACAGGGGAGGATGACCCGTGCTTGACCCCCGAGGACCGCCATGGGTGGGAATCGAGGAACCGCCATGGACATTGTCCTGGGTCGGAACAGTGGGAGAGACGTGTCGGGGCGACGCCATGGAGCGCTTTGCGGAAATGGGACCGTGTTAGGAAGATATTTAGGCTTGAGGGAGCGATCTAGGGATGCAGGCGGACGTCTACGTCCCGGCCTGTCCGCTATTGCTTGAAATTCGTAGCTGGATCAATCAGTAGGTAACCAAATCGGCAAATCCTCTTCTAATCCTGCATGTACTGATTAAGCGGACTGTCCGCAATGTCCGCCGGAACGTCCGCCTGCATCCATAGAGCGATCGGTAACCAGTACGACAAGAACGTACAGTAGGCAACAGAGGGAACCGCAAAAGCACACGTCAGCACAAAGGCATGTTCGAGCAGCACGTGAGCCATTGCTGCCTCTCTGTAGGAGTATATAGTTCGGTGTCGATGCAATTTTAGATTTTAACCACATTGCCGGCGTCAAAAGCTGTGCCATTCTCCGACGGCCACGAAGTACTGAATCTTGAGAACGGTTGGGGCGCCTCTCCTGGAGGCTGGAGCGAGGCCCGTAGCTTTGAAATCTTGAGAAAACTGCGACTAACCGCAAACACCTCTGAATATTTTCTTACAGTGATGCTCGCAAAAACCCTCCGTATACTATAGAGTAAGCACGCTGCAAAGCTGCTGATCTCCTGTTCTACACAAGTTAGTATCACGTCAAATTATACATACAGGTCACAACATTAACCATGCTACTAGAGGTGGAACTTTGGAACCTTTAGGATACCCACTTTTCTCAAAAAATGGTGTTTTTCCAAAACTTGGTTCATTTTTTTATACTAAGTAGGGTAAAGGGTACACTAATGGGTACCTACTGCCATCCTTACATGCTACGCAACCAAAAAAAAGGACAGGTCAAACTAAACCTAGTCACTACGTTGGTTTCTCCAGACTAAGTAACAAATTGACAGATAGCTGCGTGTTCCTGGACAAGAACCCGAATTCATCCTCGGCTCCTTGCCTGGAAAGATAGCTCTCAACTGCTGTGACATACTGGAATTCAGGCCCAAACAAGTGAGAGGCACAAGCCGCCTTGGGAAGCCAGGAGCTTGCAATCGCCTGCAAGAACGCGAGAAGCCTCGTTATCTGTTACCACAACGCGGGAGTGCAAACGGGAGTTGCAACAAAACTGTGAACTTTGCAACAACATGGCGTCGCTAGAATCTAGCTTGAACGCGTATTTACTTTTGGCGAGTTTGGGTACAAGGATAATCTAGTGTAGCTTTTGTGAGCGAGGCAGTGACAGTCTTATCTCGCTATAATAAAGAGTATATTAATTGTATAAACCATTGAAATCTCATACTCCTACTTATATCGGGCCTAGAATCCACTTTACAAAGAAATTTGCCGCTTTCCATTTAAACATGGTCTGCCAAGAAAACCGTGTAGATCCCAACGATAGATCAGAGACCACACTAAATCAATGTCATCTTGATGGCATTTCCTAGAGCGCAATGTGATTTATGCTAGCAATGACTGAATACGAGGGACAAGCAGTTACTTTTTGCTGTTTCTGACATATAGCTGTTTTGGATCAAACGATGGTTCATCCACCATTTGCATCGGAGCTTCCATGATTCCCTTGTATGTTGCTCACAGAAGACTGAAAAAAGACTACTAAAAGCATTGATTGCTGCATCTCCTTTAACATTACGTGAAATACAATCCTCGTTGTCAGTAGTACTGTCAGAGAAAAGCCGAATGAAACATGAGACAAGTTCCTCCCAGAAGTAAGGCTTCCCATTCGCAGAGTCTAGACGCAAAGCTATTGCCTCAAGTAGTCGGACGGTATCATAATATCCTGGAGAGAACAAAAAACAGGTAAATAAAATGTTTATTTAAAACAAGGCAAAATATTTGCCATTTTCATTAATATAGAAAAAGACAAACTTCTTTACGCTACTCCCTCCGACCCATATTAATTGACTCAAATTTATCTAAATTTAGATGAATCTAGACATTATTTAGGTTCATCTAAAATTTGACAAATCCAAATCAATTAATATGGATCGAAGGAAGTATAACAAAAATATGAGAACTTAAAGCAAGATAGTTAAAACGTCGCAAGGTTCGTGGAGAGAAGCAATGTAGTTAACTCTAGAAACCATTCAAACCATTACTTGCTTTAAAGTTCATTTTTTTTATATCACTTCCACTATTCTGTTTTGATGATCAGGAGAATGGCTTCATATAAAGATCACATTGGTTTAAATTCTTAGAGGTTCTGTAAAATACTTCGCCCACAATCTTCTCTACTAGCAGTGAAGACGGAACTGGAAATTATAACGAGCTAAGGACATTTTCACTGACTACTAATAAAATGACCAGTATCATTCGAAACTATATGTGTTGGTGGAGACTAGAACACTTAACACGCAACAAACAAGAATGTCTCGGTTTAATAAACCCAAAAACCTTGCATCCTGTCAAAAAACAATACCTCCACCTTTTCGTAGTATCTGACATTTTCTTTGGGAATTTAGTTTCACACAATGCTTGTCCATAGACGAAATCAAGAGCACACAGCACAGTTCGACAATATTTCCATTCTATACACCTAATTAGTGCCACAAAAGAGGGTTAGTAGTTGTAGTATGGTCGGTCAAACTCAAACATAACCAGTCCATGGTGTCAACTCAACTCTTTGCAGTACGAAATAGTCACCCTTAACTTCTAAGCCCTTGCTTTTGACCTTCCAATTGTCGTAACCAGTCCAAGCAACTGTTTCAACCTAAACCACAATAATTCCCAATACAACAGGTATCAGCAATGTGGGAGTCAGACACTGTAGAGTACAAACACCTGGACATCACACTCTCTACTTTCTTCAACAGAGTTTATTTGTTTTTATCCCCTGACAATAAGCAGCCTAGTTGGAGGGGGAATTTGGACTTCCAAAATAGTTCATACCCATTCTGCTAAGCAAGTAGCCCTGATGGTATGTAATTTTTCTAGATCGCAAGTAGCAGTACCAATATAATAGAAGTAGAAAAAAAATCTACTGAACTAGAACGGCAATTAAATAGTAGAACACTATTAGGAAATGTCTTCAGTCAAAACCTTTTCTGTGCAGTTCAGTTAGCCTCTCAACTGAGTAGTTACATGAAGGATCTCTCCGCAGAGCATCCTCATAGCAACAAGAAATAGTTGATACCTGGTTTTCGTCATAGTACTCTACCAGTGTACCTCGCAATCTGTGTAAAGAAACTGAACTTCAGCCACTTAGCTGACAGCAGTTTATCTGAATATGGACAAGGAACAAAACATAGAAACTACGATAGTCGAAAGATGTTTCTGTAACATCAGATTTAAGATAACACACTGTTTTACACGATAGCCAATGAGACTGATGCCTTAACGACCTGAAAGGAAGCGTTGTAGTTGAACTGCGGCAGATCTTCTCAAGTTCACAAAGTGCATCTTTCAGTTTATCGCCAAGCAGGAGAATCTGCACCACATCAAAGGTAGCCCAAAAGGGCCTAAACAGATGAAAACAAAATATTGTGCTGCTATCAAAACATGGAGTTAAGGTTCAATTTTGACCAGTACCTGTATTAATGGTAATAAGGCAGCCATTACTGGTGGCGATGAATGAAGAGCCACTCTTAGACATCTTTGTGCATCTGCATATAAGGGATTAGGTGTTGACTTGTACTTCCAATAAGTTTTTTTTTTCGTGAGCACGTGGAAAGCGTGCCATATTTTTATAGAAGGAGAGCAACAAAGTTTACAAGAGGAGTCAAAAACCAACTGCAAACAATTGGTTAGACCCAACACACACTCCCTACTCACACCCAACACTCACAAGCCTACTCTCCTGTCGGGTGATGACTCCCTCCCAAAACCTCTCTGGCTCCGGCTCCCTTGCCACCGGGGAACCGTGCTCACTCCCAGAGAAGGAATTCATCATGCGCCCTATCGATGAGTCCGAGCGTGTCACACTGCTCCCTCCTGTTTCCAAACACCCGAGCATTGCGCTGTTTCCAGAGTAGCCAGGCAGTTGCGATCACCAAGGAGTCGAAGCGTCTATGTTGCTCATCCCTGAGCCTGGCCCTACTCTCTAGCCACCAGTCCTCCAGCCTCCTGTTACCCTGTGGCTCCTCCACACGCAGGTCGACCTTATGAAAAACCCCTAGCCAAACTTGCTTGGCGAACACACAATGCATGAGGATATGGTCCACACTATCCTCCTACAGACAGAAGGAGCAAGGGCTGGCCGCCTCCTGGAGCCCATGATGCGCCCTTCTGTCTGAGGTCCATAGCCTGTAGTTCACCGCGAGCCAACAAAAAATCTTGCATTTCAGGGGTGCAAAGGATTCCCAGATCGTCGCCGCTAGACTGAATCGCTCATACCCCTGACACAACAGCCTGTAGGTGTCCTTAGCTGTATACTCTCCTGACGGCGATCCAACCCAAGTGAATTTGTCCTGGGTCTAGTCATCGCAAGTGACGTTCAGCATCGCCAGAGTCTGATGCACTCCTCCCTGGATCTGTCGGAAAGCACTCCCTCAAGATCACTCAACCAGGCGTTGTTGACCATCGCCTGGGCCACCCTCCTTATGTTCTTGCGCCTGGTGGAGACCATCTCGACCACCACTGGGACAACCTCTTCGAGGGTTCTCCCATTCAACCATCGGTCCCTCTAGAAAAGGATCTCACTCCCGCTTCCCACACTAATCCCGGTGAGGCTTCTGCCACGGCCTATAAGGATAGGTTCTCAAAAGCCATTCCCAACGGGCCCGCAGCGCCAACCCCAAGAGCCTCAGATCCTTGACTCCCAGGCCACCCATCTCCACTGGCTTGCAAACCTGGTCCCAGGCAACTAAACACTGGCCACCATGTGCCTCCTCCTTACCGGCCCAGAAGAAGGCCCTCATCCACTTGACAATCTCTTCCAAAACCCATACCGGGACATCCAGCACCAGAAGGTGGTGGATCGGCCTAGCCAGAACCACAACTTTAATTAGCACAAGTCTCCCAGCTCTAGCAATCAGCCCACGTTGCCATCCTGGCATGAAATGGGTCACCATGTCCAACATGGTCTGCCACTCAGCCCTCGTCAGCGGTCTCAGTGCAAGCTGCAAACCCAGGTACTTGATCGGAAACTTTGCCATCTTGCAGCCCAAAGCGAAATGAACCAGTTCCTCGTCCTCCGTGGAACCTCCGATCACAGTGGCCGTCGTCTTGCTGTAATTAAACTGCAAACCAGAGGCCTCTCCAAACATCCTCCGAATCTCCCTGATTGCCACGAGCTCACGGTCCCCAATACTGGCAAAGAGCACCACATCATCCGCATACACCGATATCCTCTGAGCAGGCGAAATACCAGCCATGTTATGGAACAGACTCTCCCTTGCTGTCGTAAGCACCGCCCTGGTCAGCACCTCCATGCCTAGCACAAAAAGCATCAGAGAGGTGGGATCTCCCTGCCGCAATCCTCTCACGAACTGAATCTGGTCTCTCGGCACTCCATTCACTATGACCCTCGTGGTCGCAGTGCGCAGAAGCAGCGACATCCACTATAAAAACATTACTCCGAACCCCATGTGTCTCAACACCTCAAACAAAAACCCCCAGGAGATTGAGTCGAACGCCCTAGAGATGTACAACTTGAGAAGCACATCTACCTTCCTCCTCTGGTTGATCCTCCTAGCCACTTGGCGCACTAGCAAGAAATTGTCGTGCAGGCTCCCCCCTCGAACGAAAGCTGACTAGTTGGTTCTTATGAGCTCACCTAGCCTCGGCCTCAGTCTATTGGCTAAGATCTTGGAAAACAGCTTAGCGAAGCTGTGCACCAGACTTATAGGCCGATAGTCACCGACCTCCGTGGCATCCAACTTCTTAGGTATCAACGTGATTAGCGCCTTATTCAATCCGCCGAATCCTCGGCCATCTCCCACTGCTAGCTTGAGCAAGCCAGCCATAATATCCCCCTTGATGATCTGCCACGCCCTCTGATAGAAAGCTCCTTTGAAACCGCCAGGCCCCGGAGCACGGTCTCCAAGGAGTTCCTTGATGACTCCCCAAACCTCCTCCGCCGTGAAAATCCCTTCCAGATCCTGTAGCTCATGGGTTGGTAATCCCAGCGCATCGAGATCCAAAGTGACCTCCCTACTCAATCTGCCCAATCAGCGCTTGGTATGCCTCTGTGAACGCACGTACCTTACCATCTTGGTCTGTGATGATTTCCTCCCCAACCCTAACCGACGGAATGAAGTTCTTTGTTTTCCTACCTCTTTCTACTGCATGGAAGAGCTTAATATTCACGTTTCCCTCTCTTAACCACCTTAAACGAGACCTCTGTCTCGCGATCGTCCTCTCAAGCAACGCCAAGCCAAGCACAACAAGCTTCAACGTTCTTCTCAGCCACAGCTCTCCCTCGAACAGCCTCCTTCCCTCCTGGGCCACATCCAGCCAGAATATGATTGTATTTGCAATCGCAATCTACAGCTTCACGTTGACAACCTTCCTTTGTCCCCACGCCTGGAGGTGCCGCGCAGCATTTCGGAAAAGCGCGTCCAATCTCTGGAACGGGTCCACGATTGCAGGGTCACAAACCCACGCCTCCTTAACTGCCTCCTCAAACCCCTCCAGTTTCTTATATTGGTTGTGCTTACCATGGTAAATTCAAATATATTTCATATTTTTGTTGAAATTTCTAGAACATTTCTTCATTTTTAATCGTATGTTGCTGTAGTAGATATTTCTCCGCTCCAAAATAAAATTTCTAGGTTTGTTCTAAGTTAAACTTCGCTAAGTTTGACCTACGAAAAACTCTCGAGCTGCCTCCTTCCTCTCTCTCTCCCTCTCGGCGGTGGCGACGCCATCAAGAGCGTAAGAGCACCAGGTTTCTCCTTAGGTCAAAACATGGAGAAGTGGAGGCGGGGGGGGGGGGGGAGGGGGGGCATGTGTAGAGGATGGAATATGGGGGAGGTCCACTACTCGCCGCCACTGGTTGCTTAAAGATTGTAGTCTAATTCCCCTTCACATCTCCCTACCGTGTCTCTCTCACTCTTGGTTCCTCAAAACAAGTTTTTCTCCCAACTATATCAATATAGCAACCATATTAAGATCGTTGTTGGGCTAGACAGCACAACATCCAAAAGAAATAATAAAAAATAAAGAAGAAAAAACATGAGAAAATAAAGCTAACATCGGAGATAGCTCGTAACCGCTGCGTCCTTCAGATAATTCCCACCATGCGCCTAGCACTCCGAAGCGCCACGTATCAAGCAACACCTCCAAGAAGGGAAGCGACGACGACGCCGCTACTACCCGGAGGAGTCCTAGTGTTTCCCCCGATACACAACGAGAGGTAGGGAAGAGATACACCAACACCCTTCAGGAAGGCCGGTGACACTCGCAGGCGTCGGTGTCTAGAAGACAAGAATTTCTCCCGTCCCCTAAAAAAGACACACTCCTAGACGCTTCGTATTGCTCCACCAATCTCGCCGCCCACCAGCACACACCATCACGATCTTGCAGTTATCACCGTCGTCTCACCATGATCCTCGATGTGAGATAGGTAGAACCGAAAGGAGGGAACTTCGGCGAGACTCGACGGTCCAGCATCACGCGAGAGGGAACTGCCTCCACCACCGAAAGGCGATAGTCGACCGGATGCAACAAAAGGGGCAAACCAGGCCCTTCTAGCCCGACCGAGACCGAATGGACCCATGAAGCCTCGCCGCCGCACTGCAGCAAGGGTACCACCGTAATCGCTCACCCTGCATTAGTCCCTACTCTTCCATTCGCTAGGAGATCTGCCATCACCGCATATCCTCGTTGCCAAGCAGCGGCTCCATTGCCACCGTGCTCACCCGGGCAAGTCGGACCACTGTCAGTCTGAGGAGCACCAGACTCCTACCATGAGCCGATAGCCACGACTATATCTAACCCATCGGTACAGGCGAGGGATATTGGTGATCAAGTCGATGGCGTCGAGAGAAACGGGACACAAGAACCTCTACGCCGCCCGTAGGCCGTACCTAGTAAACAGTGGCAGCCGGACATGAGCTCGCCTGGCCCACATCTATCCATGCCACCAACGTGGCTAGGCAAAGCCTGTCTGGCCCAGATCGAGCCTAGATCAAGCCCGCGGCTCCCTGCAGCCAAGCCTCGTCACCAGAGGCCAACGCTGCCCCCTGTCTGCACCTCACCGCCGCCGCCTCTGTTGCCAGTCAGCCAAGCCACGCCACCGGTAGAAGGGGCCGATCCCGCGCTCCAAAGCCACCGACCGCCGCCGCCTAAGGGTAACTGCCGATGTCGCTAGAGACCAGCCTTCCCAGCAAGGCCACCACAACGTAGTAGACTGACCACGCATACGTGCCCCTCGCCCAACACGACGCCCTCTATGGCCACCGCGGCCTGCGCCACCGTCTCCACGCGAGGGGGAAAGGGAGAGCCCTGTCGTCGCCAGCGCCCGGGCTTTGCCCGGCGACGCTGACTGGCGGCGGCAAGACAGAGGAAGGCGGGAGGGGAGGCCCTTGGGCGACGGCGGTTAGGATTCCCTCCCCGTCGCCCACAGTAGCGACACGGGAGGGGTCATGGTTTCCCTCTCACTCTTGGTTGCCATGGCGAAAGCGGCGACGGCACACCGAGGTTTCTCCCTAGGTTGGGATCTTGAGGGGTGAGGATTTCAACGAACGGTTCAGAGGGATGCGCATCGCCCATAGGCCCATAGTCGCCACACTGATTTTGTTCACACACACAGGCTAAATCGTGACCACCCGTCTCAGATCGAACGAGGGACCTTCGATTCCTTATCAGAGGGACAGAACGACCGGAACAAGCGATTTGCTGCCTAAAACTGCTAATGGCCCGAGAGAGTTCCCTTTTTTTTTGCCAATGTATCTAACAGCATCGCCGCACGCATCGTGGGTGCTCTTAAAAATAGCCGCAATTTGCTTCAGCCATGTATGCTGGCTGCCAATGACCAAAGTAAGGTACAGTACCATCGTGAGCATATCTCAGCTCGTCGATCACCGCGACAAATTAGTACTCCCTCCTATCCATATTAGTTAAATCCAATTTAGATGTATCTATCAAAAAAAAAATCTAGATACATCTAAATTAAAGACTAATATGATCCTGAGGGAGTAGGAAAATTGTACGCAAGAGAAGCCCACGGCGGGTCGTTTTCGGCGCGCACCGGCGGCGTCAGCGCGCGCACAGGCCGGTGCCTTGTGACGTGAGCCCCCGCGCCCGAGGGGCCATGTGAGCGCGACCACCCGAGCAACCCCCACCACGCGTGCCGAGCGAGGCGCACTAGCGCGCACACACGCGCAGACAGATCGGGGCCAGCGGGGAGGAGAAATATCCCCGGGCTTTCTTGGAAGCTCTCGCTCGCGGCCCCGGGCTGCTGATCGGATCCGAGAAATGGCGGCGGCGGCGGCCGCGGCCGAGGCGCCGGCGGAGGATCTCTCCCCTCCCCGCCCGCCGCCTCCCGAGAAGCGCGCTTCGCCCACGGACGGCGAGGCGGTGGGCCAGGAGGAGCGGCCGGAGCGGAAGCGGCGGCGCGCGCGCGTGGCCGCGCTCGAGAACTTGCCGCGGGCGACGGCTGCAGCAGCTTCTGCTGCCGCGGCGAGCGAGGAGGGGGAGGAGAAGGACGGAGGAGGAGGGTCGCCGTCGTCGTCGTTCTCGTTCCACGCGCGGAGCTTCTCCGGGGTGGAGACGACGCCCAAGTTCGGGTCTTTCAACCCCGCCGCCGCCCAGTTCGTGGCCTTCCACCTGACGCCCCCGCCACCTCTGGTCGATTCGGTGGAAGACGAGGCGGAGTCCCCGCCCCCATCGGCGGTCGTCGGCAGCGACGGCGAGGATGAGGACAAGGGCAAGGATGGCAATTCACACTAGCGCCGGCCAGGCAGCCGACAGAGGAGTCGATCGATGGCCTGTTTTTGACTTGGACAGAGATCGAGCAGGCGACCCTGACCGCTCCGTAGTTCGTGTGTGGCCTCTGTTCCTTGGATGGACAGTGCACTTCTTCCTCTTCTGCCTACTTCTTTTTCTCCTCTTCATTCATGCCAATGCAATTTTTGTACATCAATCACTGTCTTTCTTGTATGTTGTAGTTTTGTACTGATACGGATAGCTAATAAGAGTGTATTTTAGATGGTGTGACGTAACTGGACTACTGAAGCTTGATCATCTCTACTACATTGTCATTACAGCGCCGTCAAGGAAGCTAGGCGCAGGTGTTGTTCGTATGTCTCGTCTTTGTTCACACTAGACCATGATAGTTATGATATAACTAGATTTAGGGGTGCGCTTTGGCGCACGACCCCGTAAAATCCACACTGATTTACATTATATAACGGTAAAAAAATCAAGTGGCAAAATGATAATGTGTTCTTTAGAGAATTGGGAATACCATTTAGGTAGTATTCCATTTCAAATGGGATTGTATTCATTGACCAAATGTACCAAGCTAGAACGTGAAATAATGAAAAAGTAACAATTATAGAACCAACATTCATTGGGATTGTATTCATTGACCAGCTGAAATCGATTTGTATCACATTGACCAGCTGAAATCGATTCGACAATAGTACAGTTCTATATAGACTATTTACTGCAGGACAGGAGTATATTACCATTTTGTCTCAATTTTTTTGTCAAAATGGTTGATGAGCCGATGGCCATGTAACATCCCAGCATTAGAGCTTAGAAATAAGCCGAACACAGATGTGTGCATTGCATTCATGCATAGAAAATCTGAATAATTTTCGCGCTTTTAAATAAAAACTTGTCAAAGTGATTGAAGCTTCTCTTAACTTGATGGAATTGAAGTATATCATCAAGTTGACTGCGATAAGTTTCAATATGATCTTTGCTAAAACCTTATTTTGGATAAACATGATTTGATCTAAGGGTAGATCAAATGGAATAAAATTAAACCCTAATACATTACTTAATGATTTATATTTGATCCTTAGGTGATCATATCATGGTATTCATTTTAATCACTCATGAATACCAAATTATAAATGTAAAACAAATAATAAGAATGTAACAACTATATCTTAATCTCATCTACTTATACCATGGGTATCATTGAAATATCTAACTCTAAATCTCTAGTGAGATTAAGTATGAAAGAAACCTAAGTTAAGATCATTCACCATACATCTTTCTTTCCATATCAATCTTTATCATCTCTATTGAATCCTATCTCAATATATATTGTTCATCAATGTTGAGTAATCAACTATTGATTCACCAATTCTTAACCTATCAACTCTTTTCCTTATTATAGCATTCACTTAAGGCTTATAAAGAAAGAAGTAAGAAGATATTAGTAGTGATGCTAGTTTTAGATATCATCTATAGGATGGGAGTGATTTGGGGAATCAAATCAATATGGTAACAAAGAAGATTACAAGAATGAAGTCTAAAGATAGTTACCAGGAGTAGTCCTATTGGATCAAGTAGGTATAGTTAATGAATTATATCTCTTAATCCAATAGAGCTAAACAGAAGATAATTAGAATACAACTGTAGTGTTGTATTGAAGAATCCTTATTTAGTCAACTGGAAACTTGAACCATAAAGGATCATAATGATCGTGCCTTACTCACCAATGTTGAATGCTTATACCAAGTATAAGTGATATTGGTGGATAGAACATGATTGAACCCTAGTATAGATATGTTAATCTAGGTTAAGCCATGACAAGTTATTAATATAATGTGAGGTTGGAGTATTAGATACTGGAATTGAAGTAGAGATATGATAGTATGATTAAGATGATGCTAGAGCACATTGAATTAGAAAAGTAGTATCTTTCTTTTGGGGAAATACTAAACACTTGAGGAGAAGTGAAGTTTGATATATTCAATTACTGGAGTAATATTAGTGGTGGATGTTTAAGTAAGAGTATGAATATAGTTAGAACCACTTGTTGGATTGGAAGTTATCATCAGTAGAGTAGTTGATATAACCAAGTATGGTTATGAGAATATTATGAAAAGCTTTAGTGTCAAGCTTATTGATTTATTAATGGATTTAGAATAATAAAGGGTGGACAAGAAGTTTCTATAAAGTAAAGCTCATCATGTTAGTACATGATGATGGATATAGAGAAGTAATATATCTAGGAAAGGAATTCCTTAATCAGAAGTCCAGAATTATGAAGTATAGAAGATAGGAATTCCTGGTAAACATTAAACCCTAAATCTAAGACCAAACCTAATATCCATTTCTATAATTGAGCTATCATCTTGTTTCCAAGGTGCTTTATAGGAATATTCTCCTATATCAAATCACCTGAGCACATCTTTTGTTATATTCAACCATCATTATAATAGGTGCTTACGGAACTATCTTTATTTATTGTTTCCCATAAGTTATCCTAGGAAACAATTCCACTATTTTACTTTAAATGGTGATATTATTAAAATCACAACATAAAGACAATAAGTTTAGCCATTAATCTTTAATTACATCAATAAAGGAAATAAGAGAATAATATTAACCATATTAAAATTCTCAAAACTTTATATATTAAATAACAATAAAGGATCAAGATATCAAAATTATAAGATCCTAAACAAATCCTAAAAACCTTAGATCCTAAATTATACCTATTCTATTTGATATAATAACCTTCATATGATTATGAATATGAAAGTATGTAAAAAGGTAAATCAATAAAATATATTGTTATAAAAATAGTATTAATATCAGAATCTTAAGTTTATCCCCATAAACTTACAAATTTCTAAATAAGAAATTCCTATAAAGTTAAAACAAATGAATATATACAAGGGAAATAAAGAAAATATATCACAAACCATAATAAAGGTTCACAAATTGATTTTTTAATAACTTTATTATTGCTGCAATTATTTAGCTAATAATTTTCAATGGGAAATATTCAAATAATTGAGTATTATTCAAATCTGAAAAGAAAATGAAATATAAAGCAGAAAAAAGGAAAAAGAAATAAAATCAGGAAAAAACAGAATAAACCCAATCTGGCCCACGACCCATGTCTTTTCCTCTTTATTCGTCGCCCGCCAGTCACAGCTAAAACTCACCGCACACTCCGCAGCAGCCCACCTCGGCCCAACACTAGCCCACCGGTAGCCCGTACCGCTTCGGACTTGTATTCGTCGTCGTCTTCCTCGCCGGCGAAGCTGCTGCATGGCGTTCCGACCGCCGTTGATTCCCCACCACGTCAAGATGCACGCTGTCATCGTCTAGGAGGATAAGGAAGCCACGGCGACGCTTTCCCTCGGTCTCATCCTCATTTTCCCCTTCTCAGCAACCCTCCTCTTTGATTTCTCTCTGTAGCCTAAACCCTAACCGCCATGGATCAAGCCCGAGCTCGCTCCCGTCCTCCCCTTGCCATTCTGAGGCCACCATGAAGACCGCGGTGCTCGAATGCGTCGTTTGCCCTGAAGCACGCTTGCCGGGGAGGTCCCTAACTATGGGATTTGGTCCATCTTCTCTAACCCCGACGCCGTTCGTCGATGTCAATCGCCGCCGTCTCCAACTGCACCTTGCTTCCTCGACCACCTCTTCTGCTTCCTGGTGAGCTCATGAATCCCTAGCGCCCTCTATCTCGTCTTCCCGTGATCTCTAAGCATATTCGCGTCGGTGGACTTAGTGTGCTGCCGCCAACCGCCGCTGTACTTCCCGCTCCGATGACCATCAGTGGGCGGTGCCACCCCATACGGGTTCTGCATCGTCCCATGCGCCGAAACGCTCGAACTACACCTCCTAGGAATCCCTCTGTCGTCGTTCCTAAGCGCAACTCCGATGAGGCTCCGACGTGCACATGTGGCAGATGACGTGGCCACGGGCCCATCTGTCTGTCTCTGTGGCTAGACTAGCTAGAGGTGTAAAAGGTATTACTGGTCCTTGTTGATGTGGCATCTGATGTGGCTATGGCCCATCTATCATTGGCTTGGGTAAGTTTAGTCTAGGTATAAAAAGTTCTATGAATGTTTACTAAATTGGTAAAACAATATTAATGCAAATATAAATATTTCTTGAAATATAATAAAGGAATTAAAACTTGTTTAATTAATAACTTTTGTTTTATAATTCAGAAAAAATATGTTTAATATATGAAAAATTTCAGAAAAATAAAATCTACAACGCAAAACTATTATTAAATATTATTATGTTGATTATTTAAATAAATATTATTTAATAAATATTTTATAAAGTTTTAATACTTTGATAATTAATATTTTAATAATGGTAAATGTTAAAAAATATAAATAAAATATCAAAAATCTTAGAAAAATAAGAATTAGAGTTTAAAACTATAATTATACATTATTAATCCTCTTAATTAAATATTTATTATTTATTAAGTATTTTTAAAGTAATAAACCTTATTAAAATCATATCTTATTATTTTTAAATCACAAAAATAAATGTAATATACCAAAATGATCACAAAAATAATACCTACATGTTTAAAATGTAATATTCCACTTTTGAGTTAAATAAAAAGTTAAACACTTTTGTAACTTGAATTTAAAACCTATTTCCTTAATTAATAATTCATATAAAGGTAAATAAAACTTGTAAATAATTCTAAAAATTAACCAATTAAATGTAATAAATAGTATTAATCTATACTAATCTTATGAAGTCAAAATGGTTTAAAACATTTTAAGTATAATTTTATTAAGTTATCCTTCAACCATAAATGTAGATTATTTTATAAAGGGATCCTTATCCAATCCAAAAACTCCAAGAATAATTATAATAATATAAAACTTATTCTTTATATTAACCACAAGTTTATAAACAAATCAAAACACTACAAGTGAGTTCATAAGTAGTAAATAATATTGTTTACTTATTCATAAACCTTAACCACTATTAAATCAATATAATATCATACTTAAGTAACTCTAAAAAAACATTATAAAGTGAACAAGACATAAGTATAACAAGCA
Organism: Avena sativa; assembly: GCA_916181665.1. Lineage (NCBI taxonomy): Eukaryota > Viridiplantae > Streptophyta > Magnoliopsida > Poales > Poaceae > Avena > Avena sativa. The sequence continues at coordinate 342,072,392 of OV702279.1, forward strand.
TTACACCTAAATTCCATCTATGTTTTAAAGTTAGCTTTAATCTACCAAACTCCAAGTATACTACTAAAAACTTTATTATATACTTTATAGTTTACTTTGGTCTGGTATAATTAATTTATAAAGCATCTTATTATCAAACCAACCCAGTCAAAACCCAATATAGATAAGTCTCGAATACTACTAATTTCATTATTCCAATAAAGGCAATTCCTTCTGACTTAAAGACTATAACTAGAAAGAACACCTCATAAGGTTAACTTAAAAAGCTTAAATGCTTCTACTTAGTTGAGTAAGATTTTCTTCAAAAGTTATTTGTTTTGCCACTTCAATAAACATATGACAATTAATAGTAAAACACCTTACTTTATACTTTACTTGTATAATAAGTTTGTTAATACTTAAATTCTTTATAAGTGACATTACTTGCAAGTAAAACTTGGAGATAAACAATTAAGATGTAAGCAACCTTGAGTAGCATTCCATATGTGTGTATGTTGTTGTTGTTGTATAAATACATGTTGTATTCCACACACTCACAAGCCTTAATAAGAAGCACATGTGTGAAATCTAATTTAAAAGGGAAACACATTCCAAGGAAACCAATTCCAGAATCCAAACCCTAGACCAACGTTATTCTCGGGATTCTCGTTTCTCAACTTGCATTACATTACATATGCATAAAAGCATCTTGCTTCTTTAAACATTAGTCCTTACCGGACCAATGATGCAGATTTCCGCTATTGGATTTTATGTTGTCTTGAAGACCGTGAGTGTATAGTCTTGCAATCACAAAAGACAAGTTCACACTTGCTCATGTCCTTTGATTATTTTCTGTAAAGTATTTTACAAATCCAGTGTTGTCATCACCTGCATTTGAAAAGGTCCAAAACCACTATTTTCATAATAAAATGATTATAGGTTTATTACCATGAGGTAATAACCTACTATAAAAGTTCCGGTGGTAAAGGAACATATTATCTAGGATTTAACAACCAATGTCGCCAGTGATTCTTGCGCCGTATATCACGCTTTAACCATGAGATTTGGAATGGGACGGAGAAGTCAGATGTATCTTCTTCCTCTCGCATGTAGCCGGATGTGCAGGTCGTGGCTGTTATCACTCGTAGCGTGCATATTAATTGGTAATTCGTAGAGGATATGCAGCATATGGGTGGGAACCCTCAACGTCCCACGATAGTTCTGGCATCTAACGGTTTGTACAAACCATTGCCGTAATTCATTATGTGGGCATGGTGTACACCAAGGAGGCATGCGAGGTCGCGAAGGGGGCAGTGATTGGTTTGGATCATTTACTGGGCCCCACACCATAGGAAGTGTGGACGGGAAAGATCGCCCGGTTGTGCAACAAGGATTTGATCTCTCATGGAAAAAGTAACGCACCTCTACAGAGTGTAAAAACTGTAACTTGTTACTCCCTGTTCCGGGAAGGAGCTGCGAACGCGGCGGGAAAGGAACCCCATGAAGGTTCTAGTAAACCCGTGAAGGCTGACGGACATAGCTTTTCAGAATAAAAGCAACCTTTAAAGAAATGTTTAAGAAAACTTGCATTGCCTACGACCTAAGGTCTGTGGCTGTAGATATAGTGCATCAAACTCTCCTTTTCTAGTGGACTTGTTGAGTACGCTCGTACTCAAAGTATCTTCTTAACCCTTGCTAGGTTCTAAAGCCAGTACAGACGACGCCCACATCAAGATATGCTCCAGGAATCATCATCAAAAGCTAACGCTCTTCAATAAAGTCAAGAAAGTCAACATATACATCAAATCAAGTGAAGACGAAATTGCTGATTAGATAAGAATAAAATTTCTAACCATAGAACCTACTTCTGTAGAGTATTGCAATAGCAACAATGCAAGCCAGTAGTTCAGCTACTAGTTTCATAAGTAGGGTAGCTATGAGTTATTTATTCTTGATTCTTCTTCATAAGAAGTTTCTTTCTCTCTCTTTAAACTAGAATGTTCTTTGGATCTTGTGTAAAGAGTTGAGTTGTAACCTATAGTCATGTCTTAGACCTGCTATGTTTCTGTTGTACTACTCTGAGGGATGTAATACTAGTGAACGGTGTTTCATTGATGTTATGTCAACGACTATAGTGTACTACATCATGCAGTGGTATGCTGGGTCACCGCAGGCTACCAGAAGTTGGGTCGCGCATGTGTCCGGCATGGTTTATCCTGGTACTTTCAGCCACTCGAATCTCCTTCGGCTGATAGGGCTGGGTAGTGTTAACTGTCAAGCTTTTAGCTCAGTCGCTTTTGCTCTCAGCGGTTGGTGGCGCACTGTTGGCAAAAACCCGTAGCAGGCCTAGCCGAACATCCAAGTGATTGTGGATTTTGTTGCATTGGCTTGCAAGAAATGCGCTTTGACCCTGCAGCTTGCAAAAGATTAATTTAAGAATGCTAGCGCATCGAGCGTGGAGTAAAGGAGCAGAGAACTCACATGTATGATAAGTATATATAAGACTGCCGGTATGTTGCCTACCTCTCAATATGTATAGGGCGTGTGGTATATCCTTGCATGTGCTTGAACCTTGAAGCACATAATCATTGTGGTATCAGTGCTAGTCCATGAACCTGAACATCTAATCTATATTATAACCATGTAGTATCTTCAGTGAGCAGTCACCATAAGTGTATGACTTCTTTATTATGCTTACTGTGAAACTCAAGCATATCAACCTAGTACGGCTTCATTAAAGGCGCACACAATTTCACTGAACTATGTGGTATAGTACACAAAGCTTCAGAGAGAGACACGTTTAAGCATAGTGGAAGCCAAAACACGATAAAATGTAAATGCACGTGGCAACACACCAACACCTAGGCAAACTGGATTTCAGCCAGACAACAAGCAATCAGTTTGTCTCCATATAACTAACTCGTGAACAGGAATGATACCTTCACCGTCTAGAAAAAGCATCGACAGTAAAAATCACCAAAACGAATTTTGTACATGTGTAAATCTAACTCTGAAAACAAAGCACCATACATAAGCATTTAATTTGTTGCATAAAACATCTATCATACAAGAAAGGCATCACCTTGCAAAGTAATCGAACAATATCCAATACAATATAGTGCTTTTAGGTAGTAACAATTCTAGAACCAAAAGTGAAATAATAAGAAAGGTAGTAAGCCCAACAAAAAAGGGACACATTCTCCACCAAAGAACCAACCGTCAACACACACTAATTTCGCATCTACATTTTCCTAAAGTACTTAACCACGATGAACAATCCTACAAAACACACATCTAGCAGGACCAATAGAAGTTTCTTGTTTTTATTATTTATAAGCGAGATGGATTTCTTGAGATAGATATGCCATCTGTACTCTGTTTTGCAGGTTCTTGTTTATTATTTGTTAGAGATGGAATTCATATAACACAACAAGTATAACATCAATAGATCATCTATTTATATGTAATCGCTCTAGCAGACCCCTATGACACCGATAATTGTTTCCAATGCTTATATGTTCTAGCATGTGCTGTTGAATTATATCCAATAGAGCATTTGTCCACAAATACAAGTAGTATGTATCTCCAACAGTTCACAACACCAACTAATCAAAAAATGTGACACATCACAGCTAAACCTCTCTCGCCTATATAGCACTGTCCATAACATACCAAGCTCCCTATCTAGCAACATAGTAGATCAAGCCCGCCAACATAATCAGGTCTATGAACTCAATTACACAAACATGATAAGAACCGTACATACAAGTATGGCACAAGAAAATATAACACTAACATAGAAAATTAAGCTGAAAGAAATCTAGCCGCATGAACTAACCTTAATAACATAACACACCGATATAAATGGCATCCTAAACCACGTCACTAAAATCTAACGGCTTTGTAGACATGGACATCCAAATATACACACATCTCTACAAAATACAAGCACATGAACCACAAACAAGCATCCGAAATCACTGCAGGGAGAACATAATCTTGAGAGAGAGAGAGAGAGAACTGTGTAAAAATCAGCCTAGATGGTGAGGAGTTCTCCCTTGACCCTCAGATGAGAAGCTAGGAAATATCCTACAAACAATAAACTAATCATTAGCCTCGACAAAACAACTAATACATATACTAAACCTCTATAACAAATGAAATGAATAAAATCAATACAAAGTCAATAGCAGAAGCTCTCCAAAATTTATAAATAATCAGAAATATACATTTAAACATACAACTTATAGCATTACATTTACAACAAGGTATCAATTGTTACTCCTCCACCCACAAAGCCATGGTTTTGATTCCTCTCAAGCAAAGCTAGCAATTTGTGGTGCCAAACACGATCCTTTGGCATTTTGCAGAAATACGATCTCCTTAGCCAAGTTGTTAGCAGTTGGAACAAGTATTACTCTGAAAGTTCATAGGCATTTCAACTAAAATAAATCTACACTATGGATCTAAATGAGTATTTAGTAGCTATATTTCATAAGAAACAGACATACATCCTATTAGTGTTTAGTCCAGCAACTCAGATATATTCAGATCGCACAATAATTTACAGGGAAAAGGCACGACAGAGTTTACAAAAATATAAACTTTTTCTCGAAGAATCAAACTTCAAAAAGTATCTTTTCCAAATACTTACATTAATACCGCAAGGCTGCTGGAGGTGTAGCCATTACAAAAATTTATGTGATAAACCAGTTTTCACACACTGTTCAAAAGCAAGGCATCAATATGGGAAAAGTATAGAAATCAGAAGTGAAATTTAAGGCTCATGGGTACAGATCAAAGCACAGATAGCACACTAACTCCTAAATACATCTAAACCGAAAGATGAGAAAACTCTATGCGCATGAGGTGGTGTAATGGACATGCACGCTATGCTCTCTGTGGATGCAGGATAAACTTGATAAAAACGAAGATACTAAGGAGAACAAACAATACATAGGCTTATATTTCCTCTGCAACCTGTCTGGCTTTTTATCGAACGATCTGTAGGCATAAATTAAGAAGAGCTGTGAAAACAGGGGGTGCATACCTAGCGAATATACCTCATGGATACATCGTGGATTTAGCCTAAAAATCAGAAGTGAACAATTTCGCCTAAAACAACTTCTTTCTTCCCTATTGTAAGAACCGGTAGCTATAAATCGAAGTCAAAAGAGGGAAGGGATACATCATGGATTTACCTCATGGATACATCATGGAGCTGAAGTACTTATATTTATAATCATGGATTTACATGCTACGAAACATCGAAGGAGGAGGGATATGGTGCATGAAACCTCATAGACATGAGATATGCTAAGGGGCATAACTAAAGAATCACATTAAAATTTCAATAAAACACACGTATTTTTGAAGGCCATCAAATGGAACCTTTCAAAATGAAAATAGGCATCAATACTCGATCACGTGCAGCCTAAGCCAGACAACTTCTCAATCACATAGACCTTCAGCAAAAACAAATTTTTTTAAACCAAGCATATGTTGCAATTGAAAATAAAAGGTCACATGAGGTGATGAAACCTACCTCTAGAGGTGATGGACTGAAATCATGGCATCCAGATAAACAAAACAACTTGCAACATTCAAGAAACCCACAATCTGTGAGCTGAAAGGTGGAATATATTTGGTTTCAAATGGAGTGGTAGAAGCTGGGAAGGTTGATGCTCACTTCTGGAAGAGTAGGTCGCAGAGACCACGACCATTGCAGTGTGTGCGCGCACCAGCAATAAAATTTTCATCCGTAGATTTTCTGGCAAAGATGTAAGCGTCATTCATAAAAATGACCAATGGACTAAATCTGACGTTCATAACGTGTGTCTATACGCAGATCATGAATTATAGACAAACGTGTTAATAAATCATGAGTGTGAACATGCAGTTACAATTTTTTACCATGAAACCATAATACAAAGAAAGCATGAAGAAATCACTACCATGAAACCACAATACAAAGCATGAACACATCACTACCGATCTTACAAATTTTACAGATTTAAGAGGTTTCAAAAATAGCTACCTCTTATTTCTGGGTGTAGCCTGTCTCCTTAAATCGTTCAGTTTGAAAGGCGCATACACAAGAGGATTGAATAAAATACGGGTGATGATTGTTTTTTGACTTTTTGTGTGCAAAATAGGATGAATCGGGGAGTTTAAAGGACGATTGCTTAGTGCATAGGCATACGTACATGCAAGAAATCAAGGAATATCACACAAGATCGAATTAAAGGCCTCCAGCCACAAGGATCCACTAATGAATAAGGGGAGAGAAGGGTGTGGGCTGGCGGAATCTCACCTAGGGTCAACGTCGCTCGAAACCGCGAAGCTGCAGTGGCCTTCCGCTCCTCTTGGTGGCCTCCCGCTCCTATGCTCCTCCCTGCGACCGCAAGTGCGCGGCGGCGGTGCGAGTAGCGGCCGAAGCTGAGCGCAATGGTCATTGGTGGGCTATGCTCGATGTATGCCTCCTCGGTCGCGGTGGCAGCGAATCGACCGGCCGGCAGCAGAATCAACAACCAGGAAAACCGTGAATACGCGGCGGCCTTCCGCTCTCGTGCTCCTCTTTGCGACGGTGATGTCTACGCATTTCTATATTTTAGACAGTTGTTGGGCCCTCAAGTGCATATGTTTGTAGAACAACAACAAGTTTCTCTTAAGTGGATTATCCAAGGTTTATCGAACTCAGGAAGGAATTGGTCAAAGGTATTCCCTCTCAAGCAACCCTGCAAGATATAAGAAGTCTCTTGTGTTCCTAACACACCCAATACACTTGTCAGGTGTATAGGTGCACTAGTTCAGCGAAGAGATAGTGAAATACAAGTGGTAACGGTGCCAGAAAATAGCTTTGATGGAGCTTGACATGGAGAAAAGGACTAGAAGCAAGCAAACATGCAATAGATCTAGATGCAAACGGTGTTTCAATGTTTAGAAACAAGGCCTATGGATCATACTTTCACTAGTGAACACTCTCTCATATAAATATTCTCTCTTCATGATACTACCCTGAACTACTCTCCGGTTGGACACTCTAATCCATGGTAGGCCTACAAAAACACACCTCAAAGTCCGCCTTCCCCATCTAGATAACCTCACACTGTCACCTTAAGTGCTAGATGGTTCTAACAAACACCACAATTTCATAAAGACAACCAACTCAAAATATAACTCATTAATATATATGTAATATAGCTTAAGTGACACACATGGCGCACACGCTGTCACTGTCACAGACGTGGGAAAAAGCATAGATCTATTAAAGCACGATTAATATTTATGTAACCTCTAGCCTAAGTGCCACCACGGTATTCACACTGTCACTTACACACACGTGGGCAGAGCAGAGATCTATTGAAGCACTCGATTAGCAGAGAAGATCTACTTGATTACAAAGCTCATGACCACAACAAGATCATGCATAGAGAGAGATGAACACATAGCTACCGGTAGAGCCCTTAGTCTCGAGGAAGAACTACTCCCTCCTCATCATGGGAATCAACAACGGTGATGGAGATGGTGGTGGAGATCGATGGAGATAGCTCCGGGGGCACTTCCCCATCCCGGCAGGGTGCCGGAACAGAGACGTTCTGTCCTCCGAATCTCCTCTTCGGTGGCGGCGGCACTGCAGAACTTTTCTTGGCTTTCTGGTCGATTTTTTAAGGTTTCTGAGTCGGAGGCTTCTTATAGGCGAAGGAGGCAAGGTCGGTGGAGGTCCAGGGCCCTACACCCCTATGGGAGCGGCCAGGGTGGGACCCACGCTCACCTAGGGTGTGGCCACCCTGGTTTCCTCCTCGGTCTCGTCTTCAATTTTCCGTATCGTTCAGGGAAAAATATGAACTTTGGCTTTTGTCCGTCCAATTTCGAGAATATTCATTTTTTAGCTTTTTGAAACCAAAACAGCAGAAAACGGGCAACTGGCACTATGGCATCTTGTCAATAGGTTAGTTTCAAAAAGTGTATACAAATACCTTAAAGTGTAGACAAAACATAGCAAAGTGGATACTAAACATGCATGGAACATCAAAAATTATAGATACGTTTCCGACGTATCAGACAGCAAGTGCGTAACGGCGGTGTGGGTGGCGGCCGAAGCTGCTCCTCGAGATGGTGATGAGCTGAGCTCGACCAGATGAGAGAGCAGCGGCCGCGGCAACAAGCAGGGAGAGGAACGAGGGAGGCGAGGGAGCGGCAGCGCGAGGGTTGGAGGGGAAGGATGTCGCAAGGCTGGGCTAGGGTTTTCATCAATCGCCGCGGGCGGGGCCGCTTTGCCCTTGCTAGTTTACCAGCACCTGTAAAAAGGCCACAAAAAAATTTCCTGGGAGGCCGACACACGGGCCGAACTATTTCTAGCGGGATAGACGAAGCTGGGCAGAGAGAGATGCGTCCGTGGGTAGAAAATCGAGTGTGCGCAACGGTTTAAGTTTTTACTGTATAGCTGGGTAAATCCGTCTTCCACTAGCCAACAGTCCAGATTGCATTTTAGGACGATCGAACGGTCAGAAATACCTAGCGCTTGGATGGTAAAAGTTTCTGCAAGTAAATCGAAACATGGAACATGAAAGGTAACATAATCAACTGCTCGCCAGGAGGAAGAAATAAAGAACTTGCAAGCCATGAAAATATATGAAATCCCTAGTACATGTTCAGGACGGAAATCCAATTCAACTCATGGATGCAAATAAAATCATTATTACAAAGCATAATTTAAAATATTTAAAAAATATATATGCATGTGTCTCTAGACATTATATGTCCGTACGCAAGCTTTCAGAGAAAAAGAATATTTTTTGTGCCCCACATAAAAAGATAAATTTCGGTGCTGCAACATGGCTACAACATGTGCCTCTAGACATTATATGTCCGTACACAAGTCTTTTTACACAAGCCATATAAAATGTTCATTTTTTCTAAGGGCATTTCCACCAGGCCGATCCATCCAGTCGTCCCAAACGGTCCTTTTCTGTCCATTTGGGTCGGGCTGCGGTCGATTTGGGGTCGTAGTCCGGCCTGTCTGGCCAGCCGTGCCCAGCGGCGCGACCCATTTGTCTAGCCTAGGCACAACATTTTTTTTGCAAATTCAAACATAAACGCTCGCGCTAAAAGCTGGCAAAGTTCATACTTAATTTATATTAAAATATAAAAAATGGAATTTAAACTAATCCTAACCCTAGCTACCGATCTTCGTGCGTCGTCGCTGCCTCGTCCATCTATGGGTCGAGGTCGATGTACTCCGGCGGCGTCTAAAGGTTGGGCGGTGGCAGGACGGAGCGGGAGCGGGCGCCAGGCAATGGTGCCCAACCATGCTGGAGGTGCGCCAGCTCAATCCCCACCTTCGGCGCGATCGCTGGAGCCCATCCCGACAGCGACCGTGGTGTAGGTAGCTGGATGTTCGCCTACGCCAACATGCCGGTGAGCTAGACTGCTTCCTCGAAGCCGAACCACTGGGCTTCCTCCTCCCGCGCGCTTGCCGCAATGGCCTAAACCTTTATACACAAGCTTTTCATTTGCACTTTTGAAAATTACGCCTACAGGCGTTAGCTTAACTTTTCTGCTATACACGTTCTTTGTTGTTTTTATGTGGATTATGGAGTAGCGACTTTCAACATTCGAAGTCGGCGATTTTGTGCTTAGGTTCTTGACGGTGCCATTGGGCATCATCGCCTGAGCGCATGGTTCTGAATGAGGGTCTTCCGACTCATAAAAGGTCAAGCATAAAAACCGAAGTAATGGATAAACCAACACTTGCTTAAAAATATATACAGATATACATGTTGGAAATAGTTCCCGAGTAGCTGGAAGCTTATGGCCAAGTTTTCCGCCTTAAGTGAACTACATTGTTTTTCCGCATAAATACATTGCCAAAAGAAACAAATATTACAAAATGTTTTCATTCTTCTGGCGCAGGGGACTTCGAAGCTGCGTCGTCGGCAACAGGAGAGCCATCTCGATCTTCAACAAAATCGGTGGTCTTCAAGGACTCGGAGCCAGCCTGCTTAGCGTCAATAACCTTGAGAGGCACGAAGACATCCACCTTGACCAATTGGGCGACCCTGGTGTCATAGCCGGCGAGAGAAGATCAAAATGCATCGTTGTCAATCTTTTCTCTGTATTCGTTCAAGTCAGCGAGACTAGAGGTCACCATGTCGATGTCAGCATCATCATAGTGGGCCTTGACCATGGCTAGGGTCATCCTAGCACCAGCCCGGGTACATGAAGATTTCCAGCTTACGATACACTCGGGGGCTCGGCGAAGGATCTCCGAAAACTTCATGACGGAATCCAATGCCTTGATGTTGATGTCCAAGGGCTTGGCGATATCCTTGGCCTGGGCGATCGCTGCGTCGATGAAGTTGCCAGCAAGAACCATGCACTCTTTTGGCGGAGGAGCATTGTTGGCTAGGCCAATGGGAGCTGCATTTCTGAAAAATACATTAGAGCGCATGAGTTCACCAAATCAGATTAAAGTACCTGACTTACAGAAGTACAAGAAGGAGCAATCTTACCAAAGACACTGCTCCCGGCTTGCGGGAGAACCTCCGCCATGGAGTCCCGTTCCTTTCGGAGAGTCTTGTACGCCTCAAGGTTCCGAGCATTCTGCTCGTCGGAAGCTTTCTTCTGCTCCTTAAGGATCGCAATATCCTCCTTAAGGTGGTTCATCTTTGTGTTAGCAGATTCTTGCATGGCAGCTAGCGCTTCTTCATGGATCTTAAGGGTATCAGCCTCTCCTACTTCAAGATTTTTTTTGCTGTCTAGCTCTTGAAAGTGCTTGGACTGCTTGACAATCTCTTTGGCCTTTGCGACAACTTCTGCAGGCCGGAGAAATTACACAACATAATGAGTAGTTAGAAGGTGAAGAGACAAGATCAAGTTGAGAATGAAACTGAGAAGAAATCGGACTCTTGCTATTGATGATATGTTCCTTCAAATAGGCGGGTTCACCATTTTTAGCTTCAAGATCCTTGCGCATCTTGTGGAACTTATCATTGGCGGTCACCCTCCGAGCATTCCCATTCTGCAAATACAAAAAGGTTACTTAGTCTACTTAGAGAATCTAGCCGGAATTATTTGGTTCCACCTAGATGCTCAGGGGGCTACAGTACTAGTTTTTTAACTCAAATATATGCTTAGTATTACTTTAAGCATCTAGTCAGAACTATTATTGTTTCAACTAGAGGCTTGGGGGCTACAGTATTGAAAAATACAAAAATTGAGTATGCTACTCTAAAAGTATCTAGTCAGAATTATTAATTCAAACTACATAGTTGGGGGCTACAGCATAAAGTTTCTTACTTAGTCACTCTTAGAGCATTCAGACCAAAAGACCTATGGTTTTCCATCTAAATCCTTGGGGACTACAGTAGGATATTATATGTGAAATGCAAAGGCATATAAAACTTACATATGCGATGATCTTGAGGTTGCTGGCGCTCCTAGCAAATAGTTTGCCAAAGGAAACTGTGTTAACCCTGAGGATTTCTGACTGTTTGAGCAGCTCCTCAAGGTCGCATGTAGGAGAAGTCGGCATTGTGCCAGGATCCACGGCAGAGGTGCTCGGAGTAAGCACTCGAAAGATAATCTTAGGGGCCTCCACCTGGCTCGTGGTCGCAGCAGATCCACCTCCCATCGTCAACTCCTTACTGCTTTCAGTGGCATCCTTAGTCGGAGCTTCATCCACTTTGGAAGAGGTGCTTTCCTGCGTCGCATGCTCGCCGACAACATGGATCACCACGGCAGCATCTAGGACCTCCTGTGAAGGAGTGTTGTCCACTTCCATGACAGAAGGATCAGATTATACCTTAGCCGGAGATCCGACAGGCGCGACCGATGGTGTAGAGGTCCCAACCTGATAAGGCAGATATCCCTGTGTTTACAATGCTAGTCCCTGGATCAATAGCTAGCATCTACATTTTAAGATGTAATATCAAGAAACATAGGTCATATTACAACTTATAACCAGGAATAAAATAATTCATTACATCTTACATAGCTCATATGGCTATCTCATTACAATGCAGCAGAATATCTATATAGCATGGCGTCATTCATCTTCAAAGTGCCACAGGCAATCATGTTGGTTGTAGACTTGTAATCCTATTCAACACACTTCACTAACATCAAACAAACCTGCAACATAATAAGTTACAGCCACAAGGGTCAATACATTTGAATTGTATTGGCAAGTGATACTATGGTAGAGTAGTGGTATCTATCTTCTATATGCATTTGGCTAAGTGGAGCTTAGGCTTGCTTTGCTAAAAATAAGGTTTTCCTTATAAGTTGAAAACACTAAGTTTTTGTTTGTCAAAATCACCCAAGGAACAACCAATGAATATTGGTTAACCTTTACCCTTGTTCAACCACAAGTTTTTAACATAGAAATTGGGATGAGGAGATCCTTGATAGCTTCCATGTCTTGATGCTCAAATTGTCCATTGATACGTCGAAAACGTATCTATAATTTTTGATGCTCCATGCTTGTTTTGTATCTACTTTGCTTTGCTTTGTCTACACTTTGAGGTGTTTTTATATCTTTTCTGGAACTAACCTATTAACAAGTTTCCACAATTCCAGTTGCTTGTTTTCTTCTATTTTTGGTTCCAGAAAGGCAGAAAATCAATATTTTCGGAATTGGACGGGACAAAAGCCAAAGTTACTATTTTTCCCGAAGCGACATGGAACCACGAAGCAGAGCCGGAGGGGGGCCAAACCCCCCTAGGCGCGGGCAAGCCCTGGAGGCGCCTGGAGGGGGTGTGGGCCCCTTGGACCCCCACCGACCTTGATTCCTGCGCCTATAAGAAGCCTCTGACCCAAAACCCTAAACAATCCAGAAGAAATCCATGAAAACCTCTTTAGCGCTTCCGTCACCGAAGGGGAGATTCGGGGGACAGAAAGTCTCTATTCTGGCACCCTACCGGGATGGGGAAGTGCCCCCGGAGCCATCTCCATCGATCTCCATCGCCATCTTCATCACTATTGCAGATTCCCATGATGCGGAGGGAGTAGTTCTTCCTCAGGGCTAAGGGATCTACTGGTAGCTATGTGCTCATCTCTCTCTCTAGGCATGATCTTGTGGTCATGAGCTTTGTAATCAAGTAGATCTACCTTGCTACTCAAGTGCTTCATTAGATCTCTGCTCTCCCCATGTGTGTGAAAGTGACAGCGTGCACGTCATGGTGGCACTTAGGTTTGAGTCTACATAAATACTCTTTGTGCTTTAATAGATCTATGCTGTGACAGCATGCATACCGTGTGTGGCACTTTGGCTAGATTGAATATTTGTTATGAGTTATATTTGGAGTTGGATGTCTCTATGAAATTGTGGTGTTTGTTGGAACCATCTAGCGCTCAAGGTGACAGTGTGGGGTTATCTAGATTGGGGAAGGCCCTACCGTTGATTAGAGTGTCCAACCAGAGAGTAGTTAAGAGTAGTATCATGAAGAGAGGATATTTATATGAGAGAGTGTTCACTAGTGAAAGTATGATCGCTAGGCCTTGTTTCTAAACATTGAAACACTGTTTGCTACTAGATCTATTGCATGTTGCTTGCTTCCTTCAGTTTGCCTTTAGTCTGTTCCTCCACGCCATCAGCTCTTTTCTGGCACCATTACCACACGTCAACAACAAACCATAAGCTATTTTCTGGCACCGTTACCACTTGTATTTCACCATCTCTTCGCCGAACTAGTGCACCTATACACCTGACAAGTGTATTGGGTGTGTTGGGGACACAAGAGACTTCTTGTATCTTGATTGCAGGGTTGCTTGAGAGGGAATACCTTTGACCACTTCCTCCCTGAGTTCAATAAACCTTGGGTAATCCACTTAAGGGAAACTTGCTGCTGTTCCACAAACCTCTGCACTTGGAGGCCCAACAAATGTCTACAAGAATAGAAGTGTGTAAACATCAAGCTCTTTTCTGGTGCCGTTGCCGGGGAGGTAAGCTAAAAGGTACTCACATCCTCTAGTGTGAGTGCTCGAAGTTATTTCCTTTACATTTTGCAGTTTTGTATTTTTGTTTCTTGTTTTCACTAGTTAGGCTTAATGGAAAACAACAACAAAATTGATGTCGTGGGAATGACCACGGCAGATGCTGCAATCGGCAGCGAGTAGTAGAACATGGGGCAAGGGCGGCCAGCCATCTGCGGTGCGAGATGAGGGCGGAGACACAAGGATTTACCTAGGTTCGCCCCCCCCGGAGGGTAAAGACCTACTCCTGCTAGATTGTATTATGGTGGAAGTACAATGGGGCGAGCTCGGTGGCTAAGCAGCGAGTCGCTTGGGTGGATGATGGAACGTATCCTCTACACGCCCTCTAGGGAGGTTTATATAGACTCACCCCCCTAGGGTTTACAAATCTCAACTGAATCAGTTAAGGTTTCAGCAATCGTTTAACCTAATCCGACTAGGCCTAGCTATGCTCCTGGGCCTTCAGCTTCCAGTCGCTTGAGTCCACACCAGGTCTTGATCCAGTCACCGTTACCATAGGCCCACTCGCAGGCGCCTGGGCCGGTCGGAAACGTCCTGCTGGGTATACCCCGGTAGGCATATCCCCATCAGTAGTCCCCGAGGCCGTCGTTGATTGGTCGCAGGTGGTCGCTGGCAGTCGGTGTATTCGGCTCCAATGCGGACGCCCAGTCGAATCAGCGGCGGAATCCTGAATAAAGGAAAAAATAGTTATTCTAGTCGCACTAACGGCGAACGATTTAGTCGCAGCTCGGCGAACGGGTCGGCGAATATTCAGTCGCTGTTGTAGTGATCGAGTCGGCAAATAATCAAGTCGCGCGGAGTGACGAGTCGAGTGGATGAAGTTGGACCGTCAAGTGAGGTCAAACTAGCCGTTGGGGTAATCCAATGGTAACTTTCAGCGTAATCACCGCGTAGTAACGGCCCCCGAAATTGGCGGGTAACAACCGCTATATAAGGGGAATGACGGGCGAGAGAGGAAACACTCCTTCATCTTTCCTCCGAGCTCGCCCATCTCCGTACTCCGCATCACGATCCAACCGATCCAGAGAGCCCCGACCTCCAAAATCTTCCAACCAATGGCCCCCTCCACCGAACCATGGGGCCGATCCAAGTGCACCAGGGCGCTATTGGCGTCGTTCGAGGAGGCCGGGATCCTGCGTGCCGGCAGGTGGCGCAGCCCTGCGGCCGGAGAGGTGACTCCGGACCCGCGCGAGGGAGAATTCATTTGCTTCCCCAGCCACCTGGAACGGGGGCTGGGGTTTCCCACTTCTCTCTTCTTTCGGCGCTTCTGCGCCTTCTATGGGATCCAGCCGTCGGACCTGGGCCCACATAGCATCGAGCAGCTCGCCATTTTCGTGGCGTTCTGCGAGTGCTATCTGGGCTGCAAGCCCTACTTCCCCCTATGGCAAGATCTATTCCATGGGAGGATTAGTCGCGAAGAATCAGGCGGCCCGATGCTGGCGGCGGGTGGCCTGACGTTTCAGCTGAAGTCGAAGGCGTCCTTCTTCGACCTGATGCTGCCGGCCAAGGCGGCAAGCGAGTGGAAGAAATCCTGGTTCTACGTCACCGAGGCGACTCGAGATGGCAAGGTGGCGCTTCCAAGGTACTCCGCCAACCGGCCCGAACCGCGTCGACTCCAGGCCGGCAAGCTCCCGCTGGACCAGCGGATGGTTGTCGACGAAATGTTGCAAACCATCCGCGACCTCAAGAAGAAGGGCCTCCAAACCATCAATCTTTACAACTGCTGGCTCGGGCGGCGGCTCGTGCCTTTAGCCCGCCGCGACCATTACATGTACGAGTACGCGGGTAGGGACGACCCAACAAAATCCTGCCTCGTCGAGTGGAAGCTCGAGGACTACATCCTGGCTCTGAAGAAGATCACCCAGGCAGCGTACCTAGACGCGAAGGCCAGGGTCGCCCCCTATACCGCAAGGCGCTCAGATCCGACGGTAATTCGCCATTTTTATCGCCATTCGCAGTCGCAGATGATGCAGTCGCGGTTATGCTGACGTTGTTTCGTTTTTATTGTAGCTGTTCCAAGTGGTGGAAGGATGGCTCCCACCCACAGATGACGAAAACTCGAGCTCGTCCGTTCGGGACGGGAGCGAGTCGCCACCCGCTAGAGGCGATGTCGGGAGCGACGCGGGTGATGACAACGATGATGACGAAGATGAGCCCGTGGAGGACGCCGCCCCGATGGTTCGCAAAACTCGCGGGCAGCACCAACGCGAGCTCGAGGCGAGTAAGAGCCTCGAACGTCACGACGATGAGCTCCCCGATCACACCTCGCGTCGTGAGGCTACACCGTCGAAGAAGAAGAAGAAGAAGGAAGTGAAGGCTCCGCCAAGGAGGAAGACGAAGCAGGCGTCTCCGCCTCGCTCTGTGACTAGTTCTGACGCCAGCAGCTCAGCAAAGGGTGAAGCGACGCACATGACGGCAACACCGGAAGCCGCTGCCCTCCTGGATGAGGTACCTCTGGCCTCGCTTCCACCCCCGTTCGCCCCGGTCTCTGGGTTGGGGGCTATTCCAGCCGCAGCAGCTTCGCCTCCCAGGAGAGCTCCCGTAGGCGTTGTCATGGAGGCTCCTGCCGCAGTCTCGTCTTCAAAGAGGCCCTCCGTGTCTTGGGCACACGACCTGCTCGAGATGGGCCTCAGTCGGAAGCTGGGTCCCGAGCTGGAGAAGCCGGCCAGTATCCGCACGGGACTGCGGTTCATACTAGTCGCCAAATAAGTTTTGTTCATCTGCTTGCCTTCCGTTGTACTCGGACAACTTTGCTCATATCGTTGTTTCACAGGACTGGAGTTAAGAAGATCGGCCACCCTTCCGTGGCCAAGGTGCCGCCAATTGTCGCCGATGAGGACCCCTCACGGAAGAGGAAAGCTGATGAAGTCGCTGCCCCCGCAGACAGTACTAAGAAGGCGAAGGGCGACAATGTCGACACGGTCTCTGACGACACGACGGTTGCTCCAAGTGATCCTCCGACTGCGGCGGAGGTGGCCTTGAAGACCAAGGAGGCTGTTTCCTCGCCTGGAATGGCCGAGTCGGCTCCTAGTGGCGCTGGAGCATCCGCCGCGACCTTCCCCCGCTTTATGGCCAAACCGGCTACAGCGAGTGGTACAGCGCCATCGAGCCACACGCCTGGGGTCACCGAACGGAGGTCGAGCAGCGTCGCGGACACACTCCGGCTCTTCTCGCATCTGTGGACGCGCTACAGCTCCATGGCATGCTGGGCGCAGCCATCCAGGTATGTCCAGTCCCCGAGGATCGGGCCACTGAATTTCAGTGGTCAGATTCTATTAGTGTTTATTTTTATTTGTAGCACCCAGTCCCCGAGTGCCTAGTCGCTAAATTTCAGTGGGTGGGCACTTAGGATTTTTGATCTCCAGTCCCCGAGTGCCTAGTCGCTAAATTTCAGTGCGTGGGCACTTAGGATTTTTTGATCTCTAGTCCCCGAGTGCCTAGTCGCTGAATTTCAGCGCGTGGGCACTTAGGATTTTTTGATCTCCAGTCCCCGAGTGTCTAGTCGCTGAATTTCAGCGGGTGGGCACTTAGGATTCTATTGTTGTTGACTATTTGATTTGTGTGCAGGGCTTGCAGCATGAGTCGGCCGATCGGCTTGCTGCGAAGTGTCGCGGAGAAGGAACTTGTTACCGTCCAAGAAACGAACAAGGGACTCCACGCAATCGCTGCCAAGGCAGAGGAGGTCCGTCAGGGCCTTGTCCCGGCGGGTGAGCTGACGTCGGCTCAGTATGCGTTGAGTACGGCTGAGAAGCGGATCACTGATCTGGAGCGCGAGCTCAAGGAAGCGAAGGCGGAGGCGAACTCAGCGGATGGGCGAGAAAAAGCTGCTGTTAGGCTGCCGCTGAAGAGCGAAAGGTCTCTGACGCCCTCGTTGTTGGGCTAAAGAACGACTTCTCCTCGCTTCAAAGCTTCATCACGGGCCTCTACCGTCCTTTAATTGGTAAACTTTCCGCCTCTGCTTGTAGTAGCTGCATTGTGTAATCGTTGTTATACTCACTGCCGCCCTCTTTCCACAGGTCGGATTATCGACAGCTCGGAGGAGGCGCAGTCGTATGACGCGCGGCAGTGTGTGACCACTCTGGTCGACTCGGCCACGTTGTCCGCGGCTTGCATTCGGGCATATCTTCAGGAAATATCGCCTACGGAAGTGATTCCCAGCGACCTCGTCGAAGTATGGCGGTATCTGGAGAAGGCGCCGTCAGTCGTCGAGTTCATGACACGGTCGGCATTCCGGCGCGGGGCGGCGACGGCTCTCAGCCTTGGGCTTGCCCACTTCCCGGAGGACTTCGATCTTGACGACGTGACGAGTGGCTACCTCTCATCGACGGGCTCGGTGGAGATCGCCGAGGTGCTGAAGCTGACGGACCGGGCCGCGGTGTACTCCGATCACATCTGGGCGATGGGCGACCTCCTCCCCTATCAGGAGACGACTGTCGCCCCCAACAATCCTAAGCTGCCGCATCGGAACTTCAAGTTCGAGCAGCCCTTCCGTGCAGCTATGGCGGGTGAGTTGACGACGTACCCGTCGAACCCGTACACGCCCTTCATTCGCAACCGCAGGGGTGGCGGCGAGTCGCCGTCGAAACCTGCGGAGTAGAAATACTATGCCCTGGGGCGTTAGTAGCGATTGACCATTGGACTCAACTTTGTATTTTGGAACGACGTTGTTCTGCTGTAATGAAACTTCGTGTTATTTTGTGAATTGTTTCGTGATTTTGATTGCTGATTGGACGAGTCCCCGAGCGCGTCCGCCCTTTTTATGGGGTTTACCTCGTTTGTTATGTGTTTGTGGTTTTGAATGTTTTGTCAGTTGTTTTTTTATTGAGGTCGACTCGCCCGAGCTCGGAGAGCCAGTCGCAGGGCAACTCCCGTGAGTGCTCTTTACTTGACCGTTTTCCCTTGCGCGAACGAGGTCGGGTGTCCGAGTCCCCGAGCGTGGTACTTGGTAGTTCTAGTCGCAACTCCAGGGTGGGTGAGGACTGAGCGCGTTAGAGTAAGCGCGTCAGTCCTGCCTGACCCGTAAGGTCAGTCGCATGGCGAGTCCTGGGCACGCTCTCATACTTGGCGTTTTTTCCCTAGTCGCTCGTGCTCGACTGGTCGTCAGTCCCCGAGCGTGGTACTTGGCCGTTCGAGTCGCTGTGCCGAGGATGCGGAGGACCTTGGTCGCTGTGAGGAACGAGGACAGTTGTCTTGGCTCGTTAAGCCAGTCGAGCTAGGCGACTCCAATGGTGCTCCGGGTTGGCGTTTTTCGTGGACGTTACGAGTCCTGGGGTAACCCAGTGCCCTCGGAACGCACTACTTGGCCGTGCCGTTCGCTGTACCAGAGGTTGACTTATGCGGTTAGCTTGACGCTGTTATTACGAGTGCGAGTGGGACAAGGCATGGAGAGTAGACGCAATTTGCGGTAACCGATCTATTTTATTTCATAGCAGGTGGAGAGTACATGTATGGAATTCTAGGAGTAGAATTTCCGTAGTAAGTTTACATTCCACGGTCGCTTGACGTCGAGTTTCCCGTCTCCTCGGACGTCGATGAGGTAGTAGGCGTCGTTGCCGAGGACTTGCCCGATGGCGAATGGTCCCTCCCAAGGGGGGGATAGCTTGTGCATGCCCTTCTTGTCCTGGATGAGGCGTAGCACCAGATCGCCTTCCTGGAACGTGCGAGTCCTTACTCGCCGGCTATGGTAGCGGCGGAGCCCTTGTTGGTAGATGGTGGTGCGGGAGCGGGCTAGGTCGCGTGCCTTGTCGAGTTGGTCGACTCCATCCTGGCGTGCGAGTTCGTTTGTGGCATCCGTGTAGTGGACAACCCTGGGCGAGTCGTGCTCTAGGTCGGTGGGCATGACTGCCTCGGCACCATACACCATGAAGAAGGGGGTGAACCCTGTCGACCTGTTGACGGAGGTGCGGATGCCCAGATGACGGAGGGTAGCTCCTCGACCCAGCACCCGGCGGTGCGCTCGAGTGGTACTTGAAGCCGTGGCTTCAGGCCATGGAGGATGCTCTGGTTGGCCCGTTCCGCCTGGCCGTTGGACTCCGGGTGAGCGACCGAGGCGAGGTCGAGTCGGATGTGATGTTCTTCGCAGAACTTGGCCATGGCTCCTTTGGAAAAGTTGGTGCCGTTGTCCGTGATGATGCTGTTTGGGAACCCGTAGCGATAGATTAGCTCGCGTAGGAACTTGGTGGCGGTCTTCCCGTCGCATTTTCGGACTGGCTTGGCCTCCACCCATTTTGTGAATTTGTCGACTGCGAACAGGAGGTGGGTGAAGCCGGAGGGGGCCTTTTTGAAAGGGCCTACCATGTACGTACCCCACACGGCAAACGGCCAGGTGATGGGGATTGTCTTGAGCGCCGAGCTCGGTACGTGGGTCTGGTTGGCGTACTTCTGGCAACCGGCGCACTGCTGGACAATGTCAACAGCGTCTGCGTGTGCGGTAGGCCAGTAGAAACCGTGTCGCATAGCCTTTGCGACCAGAGAGCGGGCGCCGGCGTGGTGGCCGCAGTCGCCGGAGTGGATGTCGTGGAGGATTTTGCGTCCTTCAGCGGGTTGGACGCAACGTTGGAACACGCCGGTCACACTGCGCTTGTGGAGCTCGCCGTCGATGATGACGAAGGATTTGCAGCGGCGTGCTATCATCCGGGCGTCTGTTTCGTCTGCTGGCAAGATGCCTCCCTCCAGGTAGGCGATGTACGGTGTAGTCCAGCCCTCTGGCTCGGCGATGAGTGCGACCAGGGCTGCCTCTGGTTGCAGCGGGACTCCGATGTCGATCTCCCTTGGGGGAGAGACGGAAGGCTTGGTGATGGTGTCGAGGAAGACGCCGGCGGGTGGTGCGAGTCAATCCGAGCCGATGCGATAGAGTGCATCGGCTTCCTCGTTCTTCCTCCTGTCGATCCACTCGACGGAATAGCCTGCGAAGTGTCCGCCCAGCTTGTCCACAGCTTGGCGGTATGCCGCCATGGTGGGGGAGACGGCGTCGCAGGTGCCAGCGACTTGCCCAGCTACGAGGTCGGAGTCTACGTAGCAGCGTAGGCGGTTGACATTCATCTCCTTGGCGGCTCGCATGCCGTGGAGTAGTGCCTCGTACTCGGCCATGTTGTTGGTGCAGGGGGTGAAGTCGAGGCAAAGGACGTATCATAGTTTATCGCCCTTCAGAGAGGTTAGCACGATCCCTGCTCCTACACCGTCCGCATTCTTGGAGCCGTCGAAGTGTAAACTCCAGTAGTGGAGGTATGGCAGCTTTTCTGGCTGCTGGGTCTCCTCCCAGTCGGCGATGAAGTCCGCGAGAGCCTGTGACTTGATCGCTTTGCGTGGCTCATACTTGATGTTGTGGACGCCGATTTCGACGGCCCACTTGGCGACTCGCGCGGTTGCCTCGCGGTTGCGGATGATGTCCTGCAACGGTGCTGAGGAGACGACCGTTATCGGGTGCTCCTGGAAGTAGTGTGGCAGTCGCCGCTGTGCTCTGAAGACCGCGTATACCAGTTTCTGGTATTGCGGATATCGCTGGCGCGACTCGGTGAGGACCTCGCTGATATAGTACACTGGTCGCTGCACTGGACGCTCCTTTCCTTCCTCTGGTCGCTCGACGACCATGACGGCGCTGATGACGCGCTCAGAAGCCGCGACGTAGACCAGCATGGGTTCCTTGTCGACGGGGGCGGCGAGTAGCGGTGCTGCGAGTAGCACCTTCTTGAGGTCGCGGAGCGCCTCGTCCGCCTCCTTGTCCCACTGGAAGGTGGGGTTCTTGCGCATCAGGCGGTATAGGGGCATCGCCTTTTCGCCCAATCGGGGGATGAAGCGACTGAGATCCGTGACTCGCCCAGCCAGCTTCTGGACGTCGCGCAGGCACTCGGGTTTGCCGAGTCCAGCGATCGTGTCGATCTTGGTGGGATTCGCCTCGATCCCGCGCTTGGAGACGACGTATCCCAGTAGCTGCCCTGCTGGTACACCGAAGGTGCATTTGCCTGGGTTTAGTTTTATCTTGTATTTCTGCAGGTTGGCGAATGTTTCCGCCAGGTCGACGAGTAGGTCGCCCTGGCGAGCGGACTTCACTACCACGTCGCCGATGTAGACGTGGATATTGCAGCCAATTTGGCTCGCAAGGCACTCCTGCATACACCGCTGGTAGGTCGCCCCGGCGTTCTTGAGGCCGAAGGTCATGGCAGTGTAGCAAAAGGCTCCGAATGGCATGATGAACGCCGTCTTCTCTTCGTCCTCAACGGCCATTTTGATTTGGTTGTACCCAGAGTAGGCGTCGAGGAAGCATAGCGACTCCGAGCCCGCGGTGGAATCGATTATTTGGTCGATCCGCGGGAGGACGAATTGCTCCTTCGGGCAGGCGCTGTTTAAGTTTGTGTAATCGATACACATACTCCAGGTCCCATTTTTCTTCTCGACCAGGACTGGGTTTGCCAGCCACTTGGAGTATTTGATTGGCCGGATGAAGCCTGCAGCGAGTAGACGCTGCACCTCCTTGGTGATGGCTCGGCAGTGCTCTTCATTGAAGGGCCGCAGCGACTGCTTGACAGGTCGCACTTTGGGGTCGGCGTTGAGTTTGTGCTCAGCGAGTTCCCTAGGGACACCAGGCATGTCAGAGGGCTTCCATGCGAAGATGTCCCTGTTCTCACGGAGGAACTCAATGAGCGCGCCTTCCTATGCTGGGCTCATGCCGGTCTCGATCGTCACCGTCTGGCTGGAGTCGCCTGGGACCAGCTCAACGGTGCGGGTATGCGTCGTTGCCTCAAAGGCTGAGGTGTTGCCGCCCTCCGAGTTGGGCTTCTTGAGTATAGTGGGGTCGTCGTTGTTGACCCCGCTCGCGTATTTCGCGAGCTCGTCGGCGTGGTTGGCCTCTGCCGCGATGACGGCGTCGGCGAGTTCAGCTCCTTTGGCCTCGCACTCGGCGGCCATGTCGGGGTCACCGTGGATGGTGATGACGCCACGCGGTCCGGGGAGCTTCATCGCGTTGTACGCGTAGTGGGGCGCCGCCATGAACTTGGAGAATGCCTGGCGCCCCAGGACGCAGTGGTAGGGGCTGTCGAAGGGCACCAGTTCGAAGACGATCCGCTCGGTGCGGAAGTTTGCCGGTGTGCCGAAGGTAACTGGTAGCGTGACCTTGCCGATCGGGTACGCCTTCCGACCGGGGACGATGCCGTGGAACGTGGTGTAGGTCGTCTCGACCATCGACTGCGGGAGCCGCAGTCGCCTGAAGGTGTCCAGGTATAGGATGTTGATGGAGCTGCCGCCGTCCATCAATGTCTTGGGGAGCCAGTAGTCTCCCACCTTGGGCTTGACCACCAGGGCGACTCGGCCTGGGTACTCGATGCGTGGCGAGTGGTCCTGGCGATTCCAAGTGATTGGTTGCTCCGACCAGTTGAGGAACTGGGGAACGTCCACCTGGGCCACCACTTTGACGGCGACGGCGCGGGCGATGACCTTCTTCTCGCGCTACATGTTGAAGCCTGTGAAGGTGTGGAGCGAGCCGGCCACGCTGCCGAATTTTCCGCCGTTTGGTGGGTTGTTTTCGGGGTCTTCCCGCGCTCGTCGTGCCTTCTCGATCTCCTTGAGAGAGTGGCAGTCGGCGGTCGTGTGGGTGGTGGGATTTCCTTCTCTGCTGTGAAATACACAAGGTTGGTTAAGGAGGGCTGCGGGGTCGAACCTTGGCTTCGCCTTGTAGTTGCCACCGTCGCGGCGTTGCCCCCCGTCGCGGCAGAAGCTCTTGGGCTCGCGTTGCGCGTACCCAGCGTTGGCGACAAAGTCGACTAGCCCGTCACTGCGGCGCTTGCCAGTGAGGCGAGTGTTGCTGTAGCATAGATCGGATCATCGTCCGTTGTCGTTGCCACTCGTGCGGCGTTGTCCTCCCAACTCGTCGTCGGTTTCTTGATTTGGATCATCCTCCGCGTACCTTTTGGCGATCTCCAGGAGATCCGGTATGTTGTCGAGTGTGCGGTATGCTCGTTTGAGCTTGGCGACCAGGGGCTCATAGTGGCACGAGGTCTTGAAGCAGTGGATTGCGGTGTCTGGGTGGATGCCGACCGCGTTGTACCACAGTTCTTGCCACCGTTGGACCCAGCTGCGGGTCGACTTGCGAGGTCCCTGGACGCATCGTTCTAGGTCCTCGATGGTGGTGGCGTGGGTGTATGAACCCTCGAAGTGCCTGACGAAGGCTTCGCGCATCTCTTCCCAGGAGTCGATGCTATCCGCGGGGAGAGTGTTGATCCACTGCCTGCACGGCCCCTCCATCATCAGGGGGAGGTAGCGGGCGGCTAGTAGATCGGTGTGGCCGGCGATCCCCATTGCCATGAGGTACGTATCCAGCCACACAGAGGGATCGTACGAGGGGTCGTACTTCTCTACTTCCTTCGGCGCTTTGAAGTTCGTCGGGTATCTTTCGCCTCGGATCATCGGTCCGAAGCATCGGGGCCCTAGTCGGCTTCGCGACCCCCTTGGCTCGCCGTCACGGCGGTTGGTTAGGGTATGCCACAGTTCATCGGGCTGGCGTGGGCGCCAGCTCTGGTTGTTGATGATGTGCGTGCAGGCGTCGACGGGCTGACCGTTGGCGGCGACGAAGTTGGTCGCCGGCCGGGGGTCGTTGGTGGAGAGTGCCGCGTTGCGGGTCGGTGTTGGAGCTGCAGTGGTTCGGGTGGCGGGCAGTTGAGGGTGTTTGCTTCCATGGGGCGGCCGCTTGAGGCCGCTCTGCTGCCCGATGAACGCGAGTACATCCGACCCTGTGAGTCGACGCCTGCGTTTTGTTACTCGACCGCCTTTGCGAGCAAAGCCTTGACGTACTGGATCTGTAGGGCGCCGTCACTGGTGGCCGCGATGTTGTCGACTGCTGCTCGGCCCGCGACGAGGTTGTCCATCGGGGTGGAGAACAGTGGTAGGCCGTTCGCATCTCGCTCCCGTGAGGAGACCACGATCCGCGGCTGGTCCCTGGGGGGTGCGCGGTTGGGTGGAGGTGGTGCGCCATTCGCCGTCGACCCTGGTGGGGGCCGGGCGCTTCCTCTGGTGGCGCATTCTCGCAGATCGCGCGCTCGGCCGCGCGGGCCGGGTCGCTCTCGTCGTAGAAGTTCAGGGCGCGCCCCTGGACGGTGGGGTTCAGGCGCGACCTGATTCGTTGCTGGTGGTAGCGCGATAGCTCCTGCGCCGTCACCTGCTTGAGGCGAAATTTTTCGCGCTCGGCTTGCTCCTTGCGGACTGGTTCCGCCAGCTTCAGGCAGAGTTCCTCGACCTCCGTTGCCGTTGCGTTGGGAGGGATCAGGGTGGAGAATGGATCCTCCGGAGGGTCGGCGCCAGTCGCCATGTAGGTCGCGGCGTGGCGACCGGTCCCGTCGCGAAGATCGGCGGAGTTCTCCGACCCGGAGTCAAAGTCGAAGATCCCAAGGATGGAGGGATCCTCGAAGTCTCCCAAGGATGGATGGAGCCCGCGGGAGACGCGACGACGATGGATCCGGCGAGTGACGCCGGGGTCGCCGAGTCGGCGTCGTCGTTGAGGGCCGCTTCTTCCGTGGCCGCGGTGGTTTCAGCCACGTCGCTGTGGGCTGAATTGTACTCGGAGGCGAGGCGGTGGATCGTGCGGACCTGACTCTCGGAGAGCCGGTCGCGTGGCGGCGACTCGCGGATGCGAGCCGAGTCCTCCGAGACGATGACGTTGGTGAGGCCGACGAAGAGACTGATCGTGCCGACCGGCAGGATCATGCTATGCGTGACGGGTCGTGCCGCCGGGACGTAGCTGCTCGGCAAGATTTGGAGCATCTCGCCGATAGCTATCATGCGGCCGGTGGCGATCGACTCGTTGATGGGCAGATTGGATCTCGCCGCAGAACACCGGCCAGGCCCCACGGTGGGCGCCACTTTCGTGGGAATGACCACGACAGATGCTGCAATCGGCAGCGAGTAGTAGAACATGGGGCAAGGGCGGCCAGCCATCTGCGGTGCGAGATGAGGGCGGAGACACAAGGATTTACCCAGGTTCGCCCCCCCGGAGGGTAAAGACCTACTCCTGCTAGATTGTATTATGGTGGAAGTACAATGGGGCGAGCTCGTCGGATAAGCAGCGAGTCGCTTGGGTGGATGATGGAACGTATCCTCTACACGCCCTCTAGGGAGGTTTATATAGACTCATCCCCCTAGGGTTTACAAATCTCAACCGAATCAGTTAAGGTTTCAGCAATCGTTTAACCTAATCCGACTAGGCCTAGCTACGCTCCTGGGCCTTCAGCTTCCAGTCGCTTGAGTCCACACCAGGTCTTGATCCAGTCGCCGTTACCATAGGCCCACTCGCAGGCGCCTGGGCCGGTCGGAAACGTCCTGCTGGGTATACCCCGGTAGGCATATCCCCATCATTAGAGAGCTTTTTAGTCTTTTTCCTAAGTTAGAATTTGAGTGGCTTGAAAAGAAAATTAAAAAACCTATGGAACTTTCTTTGCATGCTAATAGAAATGTTATTAGTATGAATTTTTTTTAACACCATTGTTACTAATGGTATGGAAACGTCTAAGCTTGGGGAAGCTAGTTTTTATGAGAATGATCTTTTTAGTTCCCCAGCTTTAGGGAAGAAAATTTGCTCTGATGATACTTTATCTCCCATATGTGGTAATTCTAATGATACTTGTGATATTTTAAATCCACATACTGGAAGTGTCCCTTTTAAAATACCTATTGAAATTGTTGAACGTGTTATGAATAACCAATATTTTGGAGATGGAACTGTCCATCCTAGTGATCATTTACTCTTTATACATGAATTATGCGAGTTGTTCAAGTGTGCAGGTATTTCAATGGACCAAGCTAAGAGGAAGCTATTCCCTTTCTCACTTAGGGGCAAAGCAAGGAAGTGGTATGAACTACTAGATGATCCTCATCATTTGGAGTGGAAGGAACTTGAATCTCTCTTTTATTTTAAATTTTATCCTCCTCATGAAATTCATAAAGATAGGAATTATATTTATAATTTTTGTCCTCATGAGGGAGAAAGTATTTCCCAAGCTTGGGGGAGATTGAAGTCACTAATGCTCAAATGTCCCATTCATGAGATCCCCAGTAATGTTGTTATCAATAATTTTTATGCAAGGCTTTCAGGATAATACAAGGAATACCTAGATACCTGTTCAGAGGGATCCTTCACAAGTAAGGAGGTCAAGGCTAAGTGGGATATTCTTGAAACAATTCAAATAAATACTGAAGATTGGGATAACGACAAAGGTAAAGAACTAGGTATAAACTATGAGTATGATTGCATTAAGTATTTCGCTGAAATTGCTGATTTTCAAGAGCTTAGTGCTAAATATGGTCTTGATCCTCAAATTCTTGTTAGATGCTATAGAGCCTTTTCTTCCCATATTAATGGTCCTAAAGAAAATGGGACATGTATCATGAACGTTTTAAAGACACTTGCATGGAAAATGAAAATGTTATTAATGATTGCAATAAACATGCTCAAACTTCTGAAAGTACTATTTCTTATAAGCATGTTAATTTTTGTGGTATGCATAGACCTTGTGAGAAGAATCAAACAGAAGAAGAATATTGTATCACCCACTAGAATGAAAAAACTAGAAAGTGGTATAAGGCTCTAGATGATCTTGGTAAAAAAGTTTGTGCCCTCTATCCTTTTATTTGTGAACTTTGCTTTGAAGTGGGTCATTTCAATTTTCAATGCTCAGGCCATAATAATCCTGCAAGTTTGTATTGTGATAATGTGATCACTAATAATCAACATGATGAACTTACATTGTTTTTGGGGTGTGAAGAGTTATCAAGAAAAACTTCTTTGGTAGACATGCGTGCTTTTGGTATGAATTGCGTCCTGCATGGATGTCATCTTTATTGTGTTGATAATTGCCACGCGAATACTTACATACAAAATCTTATAAAAGACGATATTTTACCAAATTATGACAGGACTGATATGTGTTTTGATCTTATTAATGAAAAGGAGGAATCCTCCAAAGTTTCTTCTATTGTCTCTAACAATAAACCAGGGTATGTGGAGAAGCTTCCTTTCAAGCCTCTCCCTCCTAAAGAGGAGAAGGAGAAGAAGAATAGGAGTAAAAGGAGAGAGGAAACGATATCTTCCCCTAAGAATGTTGCTCCTATCATAGTTTTTGATGACGAGTCTGAACTAGATGATGTTCCTATGCCTGTTACCTATATTAGTGATCATGATTGGGAAAAGCACACCACTTTTGATATTGAAAATCTCTTTGGTACCAATTCTGAAAATGATGATATTAATAGTTGTTGTGCTATTAGTGCTATCCATGTTCCTTCCAATGATGATATGTTTACAAATGAACACACTTGGGAAGATAGCTATTCTATTGCTTATGATGATACTATACCTCCAACGTATGATGATTACAATGATGAGTATGATATTTTCAGTCCACCTACTATTGAGGAGAAAGTTTATTGTGATTACAATATGCCTCCTATATTTTATGATTATGGTGATAAGAAGCTATTTTGTTGAATTTTATCCCATTACAATTAATAAGAATGGCTATTATTATGTGGAGAGTAATAATCATTTTATGCATGTGGCTCATGATAAGAATGTTTTATGTGATATATATATTGTTAATTTTATTCATGTTGCTACTGAAAGTTATTATGAGTGAGGGAAACAAGGTTTTATGCATCTAAAAAAATATTAAGTTTCCCCTCTATATGTTGAAAGTCTTGAAGTTGCACTTGTTTTGCTTTCCTATGCTTGTTGCTTTGTGCTTTCATGACTTGTTTCTTTACAAGATTACTATGCATAGGAGTGGGTTAGACTTAAATTTTCTTTGAATTTGCTTCTTGATGCTCTCTTTTAAATCAATTCATATTTCTTATGTGAGCATCTTCTCAAACTATCAAGCCTAACTTAAAGGCGTTAAAGAAAAGTACTTATTGGGAGATAACCCAAGAGTTTTCTTGAGTCTTGGAAGTTATTAATTATGTAATAACCTCTCATTATCCTTTTTGTTTGCTTTTTGTGCCAAGAATGACCTCTAATGAGAGGGAAGTAAGATTTGGGGAGTTGCTGTCCCGAAACAGATTTCTGTCCTCCACCAAAAAAATTCGTGAGGAGGCTATGTAACTCGGATTGAGCTCAAAATGTATGGATAAATCCTCCAGTATGTTAGCTAACTTTATTTAGTTCAACACTTGTTGATTTGAGCAACACAAGATGTTCTAAAAAATCGGTTTCTGCCTGCTGGTCTGTTTTGGCAGATTTCTGCCATTATTTGCACTTGCTTCTTCTTGATTCCTTTTTGAGTTCTCTTCAGGTAAATTGAGGTTTTTGAAGGAGTTACTAAAGTAGCTTGTGTTTTTAGTTAAAATCCTTGCTGTTCCAAAGCTTTGCCAGTGGTCTAATATCTTTTGAATAAACTAATGTTGCTAATGAAGATTGTGTGAAGTTTTGTATGAAGGAAAATTTTCAGGTGTAGAGAAAGAAAGATGTAATGAGATGAATAATGGACAAAAGCTCAAGCTTGGGATGCCACAATGGTGTCACCCCAAGAAATATCCAAGAGGTAAAAGCGTCAAAGCCTGGGGATGCCCAAGGCATGCCCTTCTCCATCAATAAAAATCTCAGGTTTTTCTAGACACTTCGTTTTTATTGTTTCATGCATTGTTGTGTTGTTCTTGGAGCGTCTTAGTTTTAGTTTTTGGTTTTAGTTTTCTTAGTTTTATTGAGTAAGTTGGTTGGTCACAACGCACTTCTTTTGGAGAGAGACACACTCTGTTTTCATTGCCTAGAACACTCTAGTTTTCATTCTTATTGTTTTGTGAGTGTTCTCTTTTGCTAGCACTGTGTTTCGCCTTAGTTATCTTGTGCTTTTAGCTTAGAAATTTGTAGTTCTTCTTTGTGGATTTGTGAGACAAGCTCATTGGTCTTTATTGATTATTATCTTTGTGAGTTGTTTCAAATAAGTTTGCTTGGTGTTGGAAAGGAGTAGTAAGTTCTTGCTTGATGTGCAAGAGGAGCTTGCATTGACTGTGACTTAGACTTTAGCATGACATGATAGGTGTTGTTTTAGCATTATGCTTAGTGATTATTGCTGTAGCATGTCTTGTTCCAAACAATTAGGATTTCTTAGTGTGCCTTGAAGAAATTATGCATTGTTTTAGCATGCAAAAGCATAGTATTGTGGTATTCTCCTTTTATGATTTGTTTGGGTTGACTTGGCACATGCTCACACCATGTTATGACTATGAACAAGTTACCATAGCCTCTATGATCATTTAGTCCTTGACTTGTAGTACCACCGTATGCTTTGATTAGTAATGTTTTGGTGCTCTGCATGATTATGGCCATTATTGCTCTCTTAGTTGGTTGCTCCTAGTCTTTTGCTAGCCTCCACTTGTATGAGTAAGCTCTACTCATGCTTCCAACTCCCAAGAAACCAAGTTATTCCAAAGTGTCCACTATAAACTCCCATGCATGGTGTGTTACACCATTCCAAGTATATTCTTGTTTTCAGCTATCTTCCAATTAAAAACTATTTTGTTATGTGAAAACTTAGTGATTAAAGCCCTCACGAACTTGATGGCACACTTTATTCTTTGCCCCTAATAAACTTGAACCATTGTGACAACTTTGTTGTATATGCTTGCACTTATAAGTTGGAATTAGCAGAACCGTGGTGTCACGGGGAACGTTTTCAACATTGCACTTGTACCTTGTTGTACTCAATTAATATCATGTTGTTTTGTCTATGGATGTCACCGGTGTGAAATAAAGAGGGGACTTGTAAGTCCATGGAGTTTGTATCCTGTGTTAGGGAAACTCCTGGGCCGCTAGCCTAAGCCATGCCTAATCATGGTGGAAACTTGCAGCATCACCATAATGAGCTATCTATAAAGCATCCTCAATAAAAAAGCTATGCATATGATAAATAAAAAGATTGCTGAGATGCTCATTGTCTGCTTGCCTTGTCCTTTTGGTTATGGGAAAGCTCCTGTACCAAGTGCAAGGGGTACCCCGTTGGCGGTTCTCAATGATATGCAAATACTTACAGTGACAAGAACTTACCTGGACCCAAAGTTGAGTATGCATGAGGTGTGGCCCTCGTATTCAAGGGACTTGAGATTGCCAACTTATACTTAGTCAAGCATATACTCCATCTTTGCCACTTTAACCTTAATCACTTCATGATGCTTATGATAGGGGCAATGAGGGCTGAAAGCTAACAAGTACCATAATTTTTGGAAGCTCCTTTTGAAACTTGTAATCCCTGCTTCCTTTACAAAAAGGACTTTCTTCCACCATTATTGAGTCTCCACCTTCTACCTTTAGGAACCATTAAGAGAGCATAGTTGCCATTCTGTGTGTAGTGTTCCAAAGCTTATTCATTGATGCATATTGTGATATTACTTGTTCTTGTGCTACTTGTTTCTAGTCACCCTTGTGAACTTTGAAGGTGTCCTATGCATCTATTTGCTACTCTATGAGGGACAAGCTGATTGCCACTATGCCTTGTTTTCTGTATGTGAAACAAACAAATGTTTTTCAATGCATGTTATTCATGATGTTTGTTTGTAGCCTTTCATGTTGCATGCATAGTTACTTTGTCCTATTGTTAGAACTCCATCTTTCATGCACATGTTTAGAGTTCTTTGATCCCAGCTTTCAATGCTTGCAAATGGTTTGATCTTGATTTTGATGGTGCATGTCACCTAAAAAATTATTCTTATTATCACTTACCTACTCGAGGACGAGCAGGAGTTAAGCTTGGGGATGCTTGATACGTTGGAAACGTATCTATAATTTTTGATGGTCCATGCTTGTTTTGTATCTACTTTGCTTTGCTTTGTCTATACTTTGAGGTGTTTTTATATCTTTTATGGAACTAACCTATTAACAAGTTGCCACAGTGCCAGTTGCCTGTTTTCTTCTGTTTTTGGTTCCAGAAAGGCAGAAAATCAATATTCTTGGAATTGGACGGGACAAAAGCCAAAGTTATTATTTTCTCGGAGCAACACGGAACCACGAAGCAGAGCCAGAGGGGGGCCACAGGGTGGCCAAACCCTCCTTGGCGCGGGCAAGCCCTGGACGCGCCTGGAGGGGGTGTGAGCCCCCTAGACCCCCCACCGACCTTGATTCCTGCGCCTATAAGAAGCCTCTGACCCAAAAACCCTAAACAATCCAGAAGAAATCCATGAAAACCTCTGTAGCGCCGCCGCCACCGAAGAGGAGATTCGGGGGACAGAAAGTCTCTGTTCCGGCACCCTGCTGGGATGGGGAAGTGCCCCGGAGCCATCTCCATCGATCTCCATCGCCATCTTCATCACCATTGCTGATTCCCATGATGAGTAGGGAGTAGTTCTTCCTCAGGGCTAAGGGATCTACTGGTAGCTATGTGTTCATCTCTCTCTATGCATGATCTTGTGGTCATGAGCTTTGTAATCAAGTAGATCTACCTTGGTACTCAAGTGCTTCATTACATCTCTGCTCTCCCCATGTGTGTGAAAGTGACAGCGTGCACGCCATGGTGGCACTTAGGTTTGAGTCTACATAAATACTCTTTGTGCTTTAATAGATCTATGCTTTTCCCCACGTGTGTGAAAGTGACAACGTGCATACCTTGTGTGGCACTTTGGCTAGATTGAATATTTGTTTTGAGTTATATTTGGAGTTGGATGTCTCTATGAAATTGTGGTGTTTGTTGGAACCATCTAGCGCTCAAGGTGACAGTGTGGGGTTATCTAGATTGGGGAAGGCCCTACCGTTGATTAGAGTGTCCAACCAGAGAGTAGTTAAGAGTAGTATCATGAAGAGAGGATATTTATATGAGAGAGTGTTCACTAGTGAAAGTATGATCCCTAGGCCTTGTTTCTAAACATTGAAACACCGTTTACTAGTAGATCTGTTGCATGTTGCTTGCTTCCTTTAGTTTTCCTTTAGTCTGTTCCTCCACACCATCGGCTCTTTTCTGGCACCGTTACCCCACGTCAACAACAAGTCAGAAGCTATTTTCTGGCACTGTTACCACTTGTATTTCACTATCTCTTCGCCGAGCTAGTGCATCTATACACCTGACAAGTGTATTGGGTGTGTTGGGGACATAAGAGACTTCTTATCTTGATTGCAGGGTTGCTTGAGAGGGAATACCTTTGACCACTTCCTTCCTGAGTTCGATAAACCATGGGTAATCCACTTAAGGGAAACTTGCTGCTGTTCTACAAGCCTCTGCACTTGCAGGCCCAACAACTGTCTACAAGAATAGAAGTGCATAGACATCATCCATTGTCGGGGACACGGCTAAGTACTTTACTCTCTCGAGAGGTGGTGCACTTTCCCCACAAGACTCGACATGCATCAATACAAGATCTTTCAGAAGCCTTACCTTAGACAAAAATGGACTCGCTCCAAACCTATCACCCCCTACCACCAACTGTCCATTTGGCTAAGTTATTGCAACCTATATGATCCAGGCAGAGCCCATATTGCCAAGTGGCTGCACTAGAAGCTTCTTAACATTTGGCATCTCAAATCCCTTTGTTCCTGGGTGGCTTTCCACAAGTGTGATACAGTAGGTAGAACATAGATATGGGCCTTGTGTAACCACTCAACATAACCCAAACATACCATTCCACCCAGGTGATTCATTCACTTAGTTGTTTTATTAAGCAAAACTCAAGTCAAGGACTTAGCAATATTTTCCATAGCATGTATATAATCCACCCTTGTTTGCTACTAGCTAGGCTAAGCATGGCAATATATCAAGTATCATAACTTAGAGAAAATTTTATGAAGACTACAACTACTAGGATTTCCCATAGCATAGCATATAGATACTTAGCAAAATATCATGCAAGCCTTATACAAAATATCACTAGTGCATAGTCAAAATATTGGGACAAAATATGAAGCACCACTTGCCTTGGTAGTTGGGGGAGTAGCAACAATCCTCACAATCACAATCACCACTAGCACTAAAATCTACACATACAATGATAGCACCAATTTACATTCAAATAAATCAATCAAAAATATATGAATGCATGAAAATGCCATGTGATGATTTTTCTCAAATCCAACAAGACAAGTAAACAGTACTAAACACTAAACTAAACATTTCTACACTAAATAAACTTAATTTGGCTTTAAAAACATTTTCTAAATAATTTTTATACACAAAATAAGCCTACAAATGTCTCTGTATAAAATTCCATTTTAACATAGGCAAAATACAAAAACAAGCCTACAGATGGGTAGGATTTAATTTTGTGATTCCATTTATTTATTATTTGTATTTTTTTGGATAAACAGAACCAAAGTTATTGAATTTACAAGATTAAATAACTAATAGATGAAAATCCAGATTTTAAATCTAAAACCTAGCCACGCGACAGCCTCTGATTGGCGCGTACCGGTTCAGGCGGATCACGCTTGCGAACCGTAGGATCTAAGTGACGATGCACGGCCTAGATCTAATCATACCGCTTTGCCTAGTCATGTAATCGTGGCCATTAGATCAAGATCCAACGGATCAGACCTGCTCGACCAAACTCTAGTGGCACGAATGGCTCTTGCGGTGGTGATGCCACTGGCCGTGACACGCCGACAAGGTCAGAAGGGTAGGGAGGGTGTGCTGGCTCTTACCGAGGTCGCGAGGACGTGGGGATGCTCAACGTGGATGCGGCTGGGGCGGGGGCGCACGTACACAACAACTATTCCTCGTCGGAGTTCGTCCGCGCGTGGGATGCTCACTGTCGGAGTCGAAGACAACGACCTATGATGCAAGAGATCAAACGGCTGGAATTAGGAGGCGCGCAAGGACATGGCGAATACAATCGCGTGAAACAGGGGTGAAGGGGAGCACGGGGTTTACCGAATTTGTTTGTCGGAGTTGAGCTGCGCATCGGGTGTTGGCAAACGACGACGGGGGCGTTAGAAGCGCGTGAGAACAGATAATATCTAAGCGTCATTGCGAGGGAGAGGGGAGGTCAGGGTTCACCTGGAGAGGTCGCCGGAGCGGATGCAGGTGACAATGGCGTTCAGGTGTTTGTCCTTGCCGACGTTCCGAAGCATGCGCGGGCTAGTATATGGTACTGGCAGGTGCGCTACGAGCTGGGGATCAAACTCGTGTGGTCCAGGGGCAGTGGGGGTAACTGGGGTGGTCGGAATTGTCGGAGGAGCTCGCCGGAGCAGTGGAGGTTGCAGCGAGAAATTCGGGCAGCCTAGGGGCGGAGAGTGTGTGGCGTCTGAGGGGAAAAGAGAGAGGGGACATGGGCAATTATGAGGGCGTCGTTGCAGCGAGGGATTAATCAGCCATTAACGCTAATTGAAGGCGCACAATCAATGGCAGAAACAACAATGAGGTTTGGGGATGAATGGGACGCAGGGTTGAAGACGATGACGGGGCAGTGGGGCTGCGTTGTCAGCGAGTGAGTGGGGGTACAGTGGGGCCTCGCGTTCAGTGACTGAGCGGGTTTATCTGTGGGTGAGAAAACGTTTCGGAGGGGGAGAGGGAGGTGGGCTTCGCTGGGCCGGATGGGATGGGGTCTGGGTAGGTTTAGTTGGGCTGGACCCTTTTCCATTTTTTTCCTTCCTGATTTCTTTTTCCATTTTTATTTTGATTTTCTGTTTTCATTTTATTCAAATGATTTAAACTCTCATTTGATTTCAAACTTTTCCCCAACTTTCAGTATGTTTTTGTTCTGTTTATTAATGTATTTTAAAGTCCATTTTAGAATAATTCTTTTATTCTTTTATGGTTTATTATTTATTTAAAATAGACCTTTGTCTTTATTTAAATAAGGTCTTAAATATAATTTCAAACTTCTATTTGAATTCTAATTTTTACCAAACCTTTTTCAGTAGGTTTTATTTATTCATTAGTGCAAATAATTCACTTTGAATTATTTAAAATATTTTAATATGATTTAATGTTCATTTAAATTGGACATTTGTCTTTATTTAAATAAAATCAAATATGGTTTTAAACCAATATAAATTTTATTCAAATAATTCTTTTTAAGTTTATTAGATAACTTTTTAATCCACTTTGGAAAATTCCGTTTTATTATTTTCTCATGATTAATTTACCTTAGGGATTTTGTCTCCATTTAAGTATAATTAGAATATGGTTTTATTCCATATACTTTTATTTGAATATTCTTTATCCCTTTATTTTATTTGGATTTGTATTATCTTTGTTCCATTTGCTTATGGATTTAATTCAAGGTTCAAATTGTCTGCTAAATAATTTTATTGTGATTTATTATTTATTTAGTTTAGGCAATTTGTCTTTAAATAAAATTGGATATTGTTTATTCCTTATGATTTTATTTAAATAATATTTTACTCCTTTTTATTATTCCATAATCTTTCATTTCATTTGTTTGGCCAAGATTTCATTTGACTTTTAAATATTCCTTATTTATTTCTTTCTTTCTTTGTCTTATAAAATCCATATCTTTTTATTTATAGATCCAAAATTGGTTGATTCCTATTTGTATAATTTTATTCAATATTTGTTTATCTTTTTAAATACTTTTAGGATTAATTTGCTCACAATTTGGTATTGATTTTTAGCTAGGAGCTTTATTACCTTTGGAAATTATTTCATTTTATCTTATTAAATTCATAAGTTTTTATCTATGGCTCCAAATTAAATGAAACCAATTTCTATGGTTTTATAATATTTTTGTTTATCCTTTTTGATCATTTTTAAAAATGATTGTTGCTGAATT
The DNA here is from genome assembly GCA_916181665.1 of Avena sativa. Lineage (NCBI taxonomy): Eukaryota > Viridiplantae > Streptophyta > Magnoliopsida > Poales > Poaceae > Avena > Avena sativa. The sequence continues at coordinate 342,109,055 of OV702279.1, forward strand.
TTTATATGGATCAAATCCATAGTCTTTGAGATCTTGGAAATGATTTTCTTCCATTAGGATTTTAGGGTTTTGGTTTGTTTTTCCAAGTGTTCAAATTTCAAGATACATTCATTGATGAATGCATTTCACTTTATTGAAATTTTGTTGGATTCCCTTTTATTCAAAGTTTGTTCAGGAAGGATTTTGAAGTTTCCATTTAGAAGCAAAAAGTTTATTTTCACCCTAAATTTCAACAATTAAATCTTTTGTTTATTTATTTTTCACATTTCAAAATTTGGAAAATTTTGGGATGTGACAGATGGTTGGACGGCAGGGGAAGGAGGAGAAATGGAGGGAGAGGCTTGGATAAACATATCTCTAATGTTTTTAGAAGCCCCCAATGTCTTGGAGTAAAAACAAGCTAGACTTTTTCCTGAAACATACAATGTATAAGTACAGGAATAAGAGGAGCACAATGACAATGTCGGATGAAAAGAGGCTTACACAACATTTGGTGCCTTGGTCAAGGGGATGCTGGTTAATCTTATTTTCTCCGCCTCTAGGGAGGAGGTGGACTTCTTGGAGGTCCACCCTCCATTTTTGTCTACTTGCCTTCGTCGACAGCGTCAGAGGTGGATCTCTTCCTCTTCCGTGCTAGCAGGACTTTGTCGTCACACACGACAGTGACTTCCTTCATCTTGGGGTCATAGACCCGAGGAGCCATGCAGGTCTCCTCCAAGTCCCCTAGCTATTAAGTGAAACCAATGTGTTAAAAGGGAGTACATGTTCAAGTCAGAAGAACTAGAGCATATATCAAAACAGTAAAAAGAGTTACCTTTGGGAACCTTTCGTCCTCGAACATGTCATAGGTGATGGCGAAGACACACTTGCGATCCTTCACCTTGACAATGTCCTTGAGGCGGAGCTTGATGGAGTCACTAGAAAAGTTATCCTCGGAAATCCGGAGGCTATCTTTTCTATCCTTGGTGTACTGACATATCAGCTTATCATGGTGTTGCAGAGGCTGGATCCTCCTGATGAACCAGCACATGGCCAGGTCCAAGACGGTCAGACCCATCTCTACGAACCAAGCGATCCGCCTTACGGTGCAGGAGGCTTCTTTGTCAGAGGGAAGGAGGGCTTGTGATCTCCATGCCGGGGCGTCAGCGGTGGCCCCATTGATGAAGTCCGAGTATGATGCTTCTCGGGCAGCCCGAGGAATGTCGGGGCCGTAGAAGTATGTGCGCTGCCAATTCTTGCAGGAATCATGTCCTATAATGTCGGGGAATCGCCGTCCAGGGCGGATCTTGAAGCTAATGGTCCCACAGTTCCTAAGCTCCCCTCTGCCCACTCCGGCTTCCCTCTTCACGGTGAATAATTATATGAATAGATCTAATCTAGGCCTAATCCCTAGATATCCCTCGCACAGAGCCGCATAGTTGCTAAGTGCAAGAATACTATTAGGGGATAGGTTCTAAGGTTGAACCCGAAAGTGCTTGAGGACTTGGATACATAAGTCGGACAACGGTAGGGAGACGCCGCTTACGAACTAAGCTTTCAGGTATACCTTTTCTCTGGGTAGGGGAGAAGGAACGACCTCGCCGGCTGATGACTGGGTTCCTGCACTAACAATAGGGTTATTGCAGTACTTGTAGGAGCAAATATTTAAAGAGTTTGTCCCGATGAGAGCTCGGCGAACGGAAACAACACGACCCAGTAGCCATGTTGTCAATGTGGCCATGTTCGCACCCAAACCATGGTTTGGAAATAGCCTATTCTATAAGTTACTAGGATAAATGAATTTAAGATGATTTGTAACAACTACTACTAGGACTGGAAGAAAACTAGAACAAAAGTAAAACTAGAAAGAGGTGAATGCAATGAGATGAAATATTAATGTAGATAAGCAATGAAGTAAAATATTAATACCATGATTCCTCAAGTAATGTTGTGTATACCGGTGTGCATGATAAGTGCTTATGGAATAGCTATAAACTGTACTTGTGGAGGTCCCTCAAATATTGTTGTCCCCCACCATTGGTAAGTGGAAACCAGACAACTCAACTGTCCACACCCTCTTCGGACATGGGTCATCTCACAAGAGAATAGTATATTAAGGTAAAACAAGACCAATTAAGGTAATAAGACCAGAGTAAAGGCATTAATTTCTATGGACAATCATACTCCTAAGCAAGTGTGCTAGTCACAAGATATCCCGTCTATCACTTTGGGGTCAAGCAATTCACAACACTATACCTATCTATATCATGAGTGATCTTGTGGAACTCTGGGCGGTGCATCCTAAGCTGCAATTGCATCCGCAAATCACTTATAGCAAATAGCCTATTAGTTCTACCCATGGAAGAGTAGAGACTAATGATAAGTTTTGTGACACACCGTGAATCCCTAGTAAATTCCTCAACAATGGATCAGACGTCTCCAATCACTAGAATAATATCATGAATAGAACAATGTAAAGGGAAATCATAAACATATTAATTGACAAGAAAACACCACACTTAAATTACTCAAATCTCATAAAATTAATAAAAAGGGGGTTCAAGCCATGTTACAACCCATCACGTAGACCATAATGGGGAAGGATGAAGGAGTAGCGGCGATGGAGATGGTGATGACGACACAATGATGGTGGCGTCTGCGTGGTGATGGCGGCGTCCTCCTTCTCCTCCTCTTCTTGCTTGGATGGCTTGATGGTGTTGATGGAGATCTGGATCTTGGTGGAGCTGTAGAGGCTATGGAGGTGGCATGGCGGAAGGGCGCCGCCATGGAGGCGGTAGATGGGATGTAGATCTTGTATATGGTGTATTCTGTTGTTTCTTGACTCCTCCCACATTTTTATAGGCCTTGGAAGTGCCCTAGGTTGCCCCCAATATCGTCATTGCTTGTAAAAAAAATACTAATATATTACTTATTTGTTCATGCCAGCTATTGTACGATAGCAAAAGATTGCATTCTTGGCTAGTCATTAATTTACTATGTTCAATACTTGTCATATAATAATATTATATTCATTACTTGTTAAATAGTACTATTTTCATTACTTTTTTCAAAAAGGGGAAAACCCATCTCTGCAACTATATTCATTACTTGTCTAAAAGTACTAAATGATTAACTATTCTAACATCGCAACAACTTTTTTTCTCCTTATCTAGGTATTACTATATTATTTATTATTTGTCAAAACATATTGTTTATTTGTTCTCTCCAATGTTTTTGTCGGACTCTTTGAATTTCAAGTCTATAAAAATATTGCACCTCCTCTCAGGCATAATATGTCCTGGCTCCATAGCAAACTAAAATACACTCGAAAGTTCGGTCAATATCAACACTCACTATTGAGTATGGCGGGAGGGAGGAACGCAGCCATGTGCGTGTTGGAAATATAAGCAATAATCCATATGATTTAATCCGAATAATAAACTGATAAATCATAATCATACAGACAGTACTAAAACCAATCATGCAGATCAACAAAGTAGATGAACAGATTACATCTATAGGAGATAAACCTATCACATCTACACCAAACGCTAGAACAAATAACTCTAGCATAATTCGAAAAAGACAATTGAGGATCACGTATAGTGTAGGCTGAATAGCAGCCGCAGCAGCGTCGCCCATGTTGAAGTTGTCGAAGAGATTGCTGACGTCCGGGAAGAAGTCGTCGTTCGGGAACTCGCCGACGGACGACGACGTGGTTGCCAGTAGTCGCGCTTGAGCGCTCCCCAAAAACCTGATCGCCCCTCACCCGTAAAGGTTCACGAGAGGCGGGGTTCCGGAGGCCTACTGTCCCGATCTGCAGTGCATGCCGCAAGTCGGGATGGAGAAGACGAAAGCGGCGGCGCAAGGTTCTGGAGGGTAGGCGCGTGTGTGGATTGATTCTGTGCCGATTAGGTTTAGCCCGGACGCTTATATAGTGCAGGTTAGGAGGATCGTGGGCTCAGCCACGTCCATAAAAACTGGAAACAACTATAATTAACGCGTCCGTTAATAACTCATAATCAGTTTTCCCAACAAGCAAAATAAAGCTCGGCTCGGCGATATTCCCGCAACCCGCGGCGCGCGCGCGTCGTGACGAGGCGAGGCGGGCGGCGTCGGAGGAGGAGTGCGCGAGGGCTACTCTTCTTGTCACACCTTAGTGAGTGGTGCAACACTCTACTATATAAGGTGGTCCAACTCCCCTTCAACTAGCAATGTGAGACTAAACTTTAGCACCACTAGCACAGCCATATGCTGCCATACACAAGTGGGCCAAAGAGAATTTTAGAATTTGTCTAATGGGCCAATATCCCAATATACACCAAATTCCAACAATCCCCCACAAAGTCTCATTGGCACATCACATCACTTTTCTTCCAGAACATTGTTTTATATACCGGTGTATAGTGGAGACTGTTAAGTTGAACTTCCACGTTAAACTTCATGCTACACTAGCTTGCAACTTGAATAGTGGACTATGCCTTGAACTACAAGTTTTCTACGCGCTAGTTTCACATAAAACCTAGACCGGTACAGGGCTATCGTCGGCTTCCCCGCGGTTTGGAGCTTATGCGTCATACTCTAGGGCCTTTCATGAGTTTATTAGAGAGCACCCAACTCTCACGGACTACGACGTTTGACAGTCAGACTCATATAAGTGTGTTCCTCAAGAGATGTTCTGCAGGACAACATCTCCGCTTATAAAAAGCCACTTGGAACACATTAAGATAAATATCAACCTGCCATGCAGATTTAGAGAGTATTGCATATTTATGGAGATGTAAATATAATATAGGGATACTCTCCTCTCAGCTGACCAACATTGTCTCCCAGCTCTAATTCACGGGATCTCCGATCACATAGAGTGGGTTGCCACTGGGATCAACTCATAACATGGGTCTCAAACCCATCTCCCTCGATGCATTATCTATCACATTGCGTGATAAACTCTTTGTGAAGGGATATGCCAGGGTTTTAGATGTTTGGATATAATCCAACGCAATAACTCCAGAGTTTCTCAGTTTCCTGACAGAATTCAATCTCCTCTTCACATGCCTTGACGACTTCATATTATCCTTAGAACGGTTTACTTTGATGATCACAGTTTGATTATCACAGTTCATCGGGATGGCGGGTATTGGTTTTTCAACCACAGGTAAGTCCATCAAGAGCTCACGAAGCCACTCTGCTTCAACAGTAGCCGTGTCTAATGCTGTGAGTTCTGCTTCCATAGTTGACCTTGTTAAGATGGTCTGCTTGCAAGACTTCCAGGAAACAGCGCCACCACCAAGTGTAAACAAATAACCACTTGTGGCCTTAATCTCATCAGCATCAGATATCCAGTTTGAATCACTATAACCCTCAAGTACACGAGGATACCCAGTATACTGAATACCATAACTCGCAGTGCCTTTCAAATAGCGCAAAATTCTTTCAAGAGCATGCCAATGATCATCTCCAGGATTTGACACAAATCGACTCAGTTTGCTTACAGCAAAGGAGATGTCAGGTCTAGTAGCGCTGGCTAAATACATGAGCGAGCCAATAATTTGAGAATATCTCAATTGATCTTTAGCATTCCTTCAATTCTTTCGAAGTAGCACACTCGGATCATAAGGCGTTGGACAAGAATTGCAGTTGCTATACCCGAAGCGACTCAATATCTTTTCCACATAGTGAGACTGAAGCAATGTAATCCCACCATTGTCATCCTTTAGTAGCTTGATGTTTAAGATTACATCAGCCACTCCCAAGTCCTTCATCTCAAAGAAGCGAGATAGAAACTCTTTGACCTCCTCGATAACAGCGAGGTTGGTCCCGAAATCAATATGTCATCAACATAGAGACACATAATAACTCCCTCGCCCCCACAATGGCGATAGTACACACATTTGTTAGCTTCATTTACAACAAAGCCTCTAGCAGTTAAAGTTCTTTCAAACTTCTCATGCCACTGCTTAGGAGCTTGCTAAAGACCATACAAAGACTTTACTAACTTACACACCTTTCCTTCTTGACCATCTACTACAAATCCGTCAGGCTGCTCCATATAGATTTCCTCATCTAGCTCTCCATTTAGAAAAGCTGTCTTAACGTCCATTTGATGAACGAGAAGACCATGTGAGGCAGCCAAGGAAAGTAATACTCGAATAGTGGTCAATCTGGCTACAAGTGAGTAGGTATCAAAGAAGTCTTCACCTTCCTTTTGGGTATAACCCTTAGCCACAAGACATGCCTTGTACTTTTCAATAGTACCATCAGGTCTAAGCTTTTTCTTGAACACCCACTTACATCCTACAGGTTTGCACCCATAAGGACGATCAGTGATTTCCCAAGTACCATTAGCTAAGATGGAGTCCCTCTCGCTTCGGATAGCTTCCTTCCAGTAGTCAGCATCTTGACATGCATAGGCTTCTGAAATAGAAGTGGGAGTATCATCCACAAGGTACACAATGAAATCATCACCAAATGACTTTGCAGTCCTTTGTCTCTTGCTCCTCTTGGGAGCTTCATTGTCATCCTCCACAGGATCATCAGAGTGTTCTATCGGCATAGTGGGTTCAGGAATTATAGAAAATTCCTGACTAGATGAACTAGTCATCTCCTGATTTGATGAGCTAGACATACCTTTCATAGGAAAGATGTCCTCAAAGAAAGTCGCATCATTCGACTCCATAATTGTACCAACATGCATTTCGGATACGTCAGATTTTACTATCAAAAATCTATAGCCAATGCTATGAAAAGCATATCCTAGAAAAACACAATCAACGGTTTTTGGTCCAAGCTTTCGCTTCTTGGGTATTGGAATATTGACTTTCGCCAAACAACCCCAAGTTCGTAAGTAAGAGAGTTTAAGCCTTTTCTTTTCCCATTCCTCAAATGGAGTCATAGTTTTATCCTTTACGGGAACACGGTTTAGGACATGACACGCAGTCATTAGCGCCCCCCCACCATTCCTTGGAAAGACCAGATGTATCTAACATGGCGTTAACCAAATCAGTTAGAATGCGGTTCTTTCTTTCGGCCACCCCATTTGACTGAGGTGAGTAGGGAGGCGTCATCTCATGTATAATACCATGTTCCATACAGAATAAATCAAATTCGTTTGAAAAGTACTCTCCACCACGATCCGACCTTAGCCGCTTGATTTTAAGATCAAGTTGGTTTTCTGCCTCAGCTTTATAGATTTTGAAGTAGTTCAAAGCTTCATCTTTAGATTTCAGAAGATAAACATAGCAGTATCTAGTGGAGTCATCAATCAACGTCATAAAGTATCTTTTTCCACCTTTTGTCAACACACCATTCATCTCACAAAGATCTGAATGTACAAGTTCTAGCGGTGCTAAGTTTCTCGGTTCCGCAGTCGTATGAGACTTGCGGGGTTGCTTTGCTTGCACACAAACTTGGCACTTAGAACCTTTGATAGTGGTAAATTTTGGAATTAAACTCATATTGGCTAGCCGCATCATGCAACAAAAGTTAATATGACAGAGCCGTGAATGCCAAACATTGGACTCATTATCATTGCAAACATGATTAATAACTTTAGTACATGAGTCTGACAAAGACAAACGGAACAGACCTCCGCACTCATAACCTTTTCCAACAAATTGTACACACTTAGAAATTACAACTTTATGGGACTCAAAAACCAACTTAAAGCCATCTCGACATAAAAGCGATCCGCTGACGAGATTCTTATTGATGGAGGGAACGTGCTGCACATTCTTCAGCTGTACGGTCTTCCCCGAAGTAAACTTCAGATTTACCATACCAACACCATGAACGGAAGCACGTGAGCCGTTTCCCATCAGCACGGAAGAGGTCCTTGAGACCTGATAAGAGGAAAACATAGAAATATCAGAACATACATGTGTATTAGCACCCGTGTCTATCCACCAATCAGGAGAATGACATACTGAAAGGATAGTAGGTAAAATACCATACCCAGCATCCTTCATCTCAGTATCGCTAATAACAACATCAGCGGCATTGCCGCTGTTTCCATGTTGACGCTTGTCAAAGCGATTAGGGCACCTAAGAGCCCAATGACCAGGATCACCACAGACGTGGCAAGAGCCTTTCCTCTTATCATTTTTCTTTTTGAAGTTGGTTGAGTGCGTGGCCTTGTTCTTGCCATTGAACTTTCCCTTTCCTTCAGTTTTGTTCTTATTCTTAAACTTGTGGGATTGGAAGTTTTTCCTCTGCACTAGATTGGCAGTAGAACCTCCCTCTAGTCCTCGAGCAGTTTTGTTCTTTGCTCTCGCCTTCTCTTCCACATGAAGAGACCCAATGAGATCCGTAACGGAAAACTCTTGTCTCTTATGTTTTAGAGAAGTAGCAAAGTTCCTCCACGAAGGAGGAAGCTTGGCAATAATGCCACCAGCCACAAATTTGTCCGGTAAGGAACACTTGAACTGCTCAAGTTCTTTGGCAAGTGATTGTATCTCATGAGCTTGCTCAACGACGGAGCACTCATCAACCATCCTGTCGTCATAGAATTGCTCCATGACATACAACTCAGTGCCAGCGTCCGAGACCCCAAACTTGGCCTCGAGCGCTTCCCACGCGTCCTTGCCATTATCAAATGACATATAAGGGTCAACAATGTTGTCCCCAAGAACACTGAACAAAGCCGCCATAAACATGGTATCGGCTTTCTTAAAGTTCGCTTCCTGCTCAGCAGAAAGATCTCCTTCAGGCTTGCCAAGAGTGGCGCTATAGCAGTTTAGGTTTTCAAACCAGAGAACTGCTCTCTTGCGCCATATCTTATAGTGCATGCCATCAAAAAGAGGCGGCCTAGTAGCCGCGGCTATACCAGTGGAATTCAGTTGCCTATAATCAGGTTTTTGGATTGTTGGAAATATAAGCAATAATCCATATGATTTAATCCGAATAATAAACTGATAAATCTTAATCATACAGACAGTAGTAAAACCAATCATGCAGATCAACAAAGTAGATGAACAGATTACATCTATAGGAGATAAACCTATCACATCTACACCAAATGCTAGAACAAAGAACTCTAGCATAATTCGAAAAAGACGATTGAGGATCACGTACAATGTAGGCTGAATAGCAGCCGCAACAGCGTCGCCCATGTTGAAGTTGTCGAAGAGATTGCTGACGTCCGGGAAGAAGTCGTCATTCGGGAACTCGCCGTCGGACGACGACGTGGTTGCCAGTATTCGCGCTTGAGCGCTCCCCAAAAACCTGATCACCCCTCACCCATAAAGGTTTACGAGAGGCGGGGTTCCGGAGGCCTACTGTCCCGATCTGCGGTGCACGCCGCAAGCCAGGATGGAGAAGACGAAAGCGGCGGCGCAAGGTTCTGGAGGGTAGGCGCGTGTGTGGATTGATTCTGTGCCGATTAGGTTTAGCCTGGACGCTTATATAGTGCAGGTTAGGAGGATCGTGGGCTCAGCCCACGTCCGAGTCGGTAACAGCCACGTCCATAAAAACTGGAAACGGCTGTAATTAACGCGTCCGTTAATGACTCATAATCAGTTTTCCCAACAAGCAAAATAAAGCTCGGCTCGGCGAGATTCCCGCAACCCGCAGCGCGCGCGCGTCGTGACGAGGCGAGGCGAGGCGTGGCGAGGCGACGCGGGCGGCGTCGGAGGAGGAGTGCGCGAGGGCTACTCTTCTTGTCACACCTTAGTGAGTGGAGCAACACTCTACTATATAAGGTGGTCCAACTCGCCTTCAACTAGCAATGTGGGACTAAACTTTAGCACCACTAGCACAGCCATATGCTGCCATACACAAGTGGGCCAAAGGGAATTTCAGAATTTGTCTAATGGGCCAATAGCCCAATATACACCAAATTCCAACAATCCCCCACAAAGTCTTATTGGCACATCACATCACTTTTCTTCCAGAACATTGTTTTATATACCGGTGTGTAGTGGAGACTGTTAAGTTGAACTTCCATGTTAAACTTCATGCTACACTAGCTTGCAAATTGAATAGTGGACTATGCCTTGAACTACAAGTTTTCTGCGTGCTAGTTTCACATAAAATCTAGACCGGTACAGGGCTACCGTCGGCTTCCCCATGGTTTGGAGCTTATGCGTCATACTCCAGGGCCTTTCATGAGTTTATTAGAGAGCACCCAACTCTCACGGACTGCGACGTTCGACAGTCAGACTCATATAGGTGTGTTCCTCAAGAGATGTTCTGCAGGACAACATCTCCACTTATAAAAAGCCACTAGGAACACATTAAGATAAATATCAACCTGCCATGCAGATTAAGAGAGTATTGCATCTTTATGGAGATGTAAATATAATATAGGGATACTCTCCTCTCAGCTGACCAACAGCTTGTCTCCCAGCTCTAATTCACGGGATCTCCGATCACATAGAGTGGGTTGCCACTGGGATCAACTCATAACGTGGGTCTCAAACCCATCTCCCTCGATGCATTATCTATCACATTGCGTGATAAACCCTTTGTGAAGGGATCTGCCAGGTTTTTAGATGTTTGGATATAATCCAACGCAATAACTCTGGAGTTTATCAGTTTCCTGACAAATTTCAATCTCCTCTTCACATGCCTTGGTGACTTCATATTATCCTTAGAACTGTTTACTTTGACGATCACAGTTTGATTATCACAGTTCATCGGGATGGCGGGTATTGTTCTTTCAACCACAGGTAAGTCCATCAAGAGCTCATGAAGCCACTCTGCTTCAACAGTAGCCGTGTCTAATGCTGTGAGTTCTGCTTCCATAGTTGACCTTGTTAAGATGGTCTGCTTGCAAGACTTCGAGGAAACAGCGCCACCACCAAGTGTAAACAAATAACCACTTGTGGCCTTAATCTCATCAGCATCAGATATCCAGTTTGAATCACTATAACCCTCAAGTACCCGAGGATACCCAGTATAGTGAATACCATAACTCGCAGTGCCTTTCAAATAGCGCAAAACTCTTTCAAGAGCATGCCAATGATCATCTCCAGGATTTGACACAAATCGACTCAGTTTGCTTACAGCAAAGGAGATGTCAGGTCTAGTAGCGCTGGCTAAATACATGAGCGAGCAAATAATTTGCGAATATCTCAATTGATCTTTAGCATTCCTTCGATTCTTTCGAAGTAGCACACTCGGATCATAAGGCGTTGGACAAGAATTGCAGTTGCTATACCCAAAGCGACTCAATATCTTTTCCACATAGTGAGACTGAAGCAATGTAATCCCACCATTGTCATCCTTTAGTAGCTTGATGTTTAAGATTACATCATCCACTCCCAAGTCCTTCATCTCAAAGAAGCGAGATAGACACTCTTTGACCTCCTCGATAACAGCGAGGTTGGTCCCGAATATCAATATGTCATCAACATAGAGACACATAATAACTCCCTCGCCCCCACCATGGCGATAGTACACACATTTGTCAGCTTCATTTACAACAAAGCCTTCAGCAGGTAAAGTTCTTTCAAACTTCTCATGCCACTGCTTAGGAGCTTGCATAAGACCATACAAAGACTTTACTAACTTACACACCTTTCCTTCTTGACCATCTACTACAAATCCGTCAGGCTGCTCCATATAGATTTCCTCATCTAGCTCTCCATTTAGAAAAGCTGTCTTAACGTCCATTTGATGAACGAGAAGACCATGTGAGGCAGCCAAGGAAAGTAATACTCGAATAGTGGTCAATCTGGCTACAGGTGAGTAGGTATCAAAGAAGTCTTCACCTTCTTTTTGGGTATAACCCTTAGCCACAAGACGTGCCTTATACTTTTCAATAGTACCATCAGGTATAAGCTTTTTCTTGAACACCCACTTACATCCTACAGGTTTGCACCCATAAGGATGATCAGTGATTTCCCAAGTACCATTAGCTAAGATGGAGTCCATCTCGCTTCGGACAGCTTCCTTCCAGTAGTCAGCATCTTGAGATGCATAGGCTTCTGAAATAGAAGTGGGAGTATCATCCACAAGGTACACAATGAAATCATCACCAAATGACTTTGCAGTCCTTTGTATCTTGCTCCTCTTGGGAGCTTCATTGTCATCCTCCACAGGATCATCAGAGTGTTCTATCGGCATAGTGGGTTCAGGAATTATAGAAAATTCCTGACTAGATGAACTAGTCATCTCCTGATTTGATGAGCTAGACATACCTTTCATAGGAAAGATGTCCTCAAAGAAAGTCGCATCATTCGACTCCATAATTGTACCAACATGCATGTCGGATACCTCAGATTTTACTATCAAAAATCTATAGCCAATGCTATGAAAAGCATATCCCAGAAAAACACAATCAACGGTTTTTGGTCCAAGATTTCGCTTCTTGGGTATTGGAATATTGACTTTCGCCAAACAACCCCAAGTTCGTAAGTAAGAGAGTTTAAGCCTTTTCTTTTCCCATTCCTCAAATGGAGTCATAGTTTTATCCTTTACAGGAACACGGTTTAGGACATGACACGCAGTCATTAGCGCCTCCCCCCACCATTCCTTGGAAAGACCAGATGTATCTAACATGGCGTTAACCAAATCAGTTAGAATGCGGTTCTTTCTTTCGGCCACCCCATTTGACTGAGGTTAGTAGGGAGGCGTCCTCTCATGTATAATACCATGTTCCATACAGAATAAATCAAATTCGTTTGAAAAGTACTCTCCACCATGATCCGACCTTAGCCGCTTGATTTTAAGATCAAGTTGGTTTTCTGCCTCAGCTTTATAGATTTTGAAGTAGTTCAAAGCTTCATCTTTAGATTTCAGAAGATAAACATAGCAGTATCAAGTGGAGTCATCAATCAACGTCATAAAGTACCTTTTTCCACCTTTTGTCAACACATCATTCATCTCACAAAGATCTGAATGTATAAGTTCTAGCGGTGCTAAGTTTCTCGATTCCGCAGTAGTATGAGACTTGCGGGGTTGCTTTGCTTGCACACAAACTTGGCACTTAGAACCTTTGACAGTGGTAAATTTCGGAATTAAACTCATATTGGCTAGCCGCGTCATGCAACCAAAGTTAATATGATAGAGCCGTGAATGCCAAACATTGGACTCATTATCATTGCAAACATGATTAATAACTTTAGTACATTAGTCTGACAAAGACAAACGGAACAGACCTCCGCACTCATAACCTTTTCCAACAAATTGTACATACTTAGAAAATACAACTTTATTGGACTCAAAAACCAACTTAAAGCCATCTCAACATAAAAGCGATCCGCTGACGAGATTCTTATTGATGGAGGGAACGTGCTGCACATTCTTCAGCTGTACGGTCTTCCCCGACGTAAACTTCATATTTACCGTACCAACACCATGAACGGAAGCACGTGAGCCGTTTCCCATCAGCACGGAAGAGGTCCTTGAGACCTGATAAGAGGAAAACATGGAAATATCAGAACATACATGTGTATTCGCACCCGTGTCTATCCACCAATCAGGAGAATGACATACTGAAAGGATAGTAGGTAAAATACCGTACCCAGCATCCTTCATCTTAGTATCGCTAATAACAACATCAGCGGCATTGCCGCTGTTTCCATGTTGACGCTTGTCAAAGCGATTAGGGCAGCTAGGAGCCCAATGACCAGGATCACCACAGACGTGGCAAGAGCCTTTCCTCTTATCATTTTTCTTCTTGAAGTTGGTTGAGTGAGTGGCCTTGTTCTTGCCATCGAACTTTCCCTTTCCTTCAGTTTTGTTCTTATTCTTAAACTTGTGGGATTGGAAGTTTTTCCTCTGCACTAAATTGGCAGTAGAACCTCCCTCAAGTCCTCGAGCAGTTTTGTTCGTTGCTCTCGCCTTCTCTTCCACATGAAGAGACCCAATGAGATCCGTAACGGAAAACTCTTGTCTCTTATGTTTTAGAGAAGTAGCAAAGTTCCTCCACGAAGGAGGAAGCTTGGCAATAATGCCACCAGCCACAAATTTGTCCGGTAAGGAACACTTGAACTGCTCAAGTTCTTTGGCAAGTGATTGTATCTCATGAGCTTGCTCAACGACGGAGCGCTCATCAACCATCCTGTCGTCATAGAATTGCTCCATGACATACAACTCAGTGCCAGCGTCCGAGACCCCAAACTTGGCCTCGAGCGCTTCCCACGCGTCCTTGCCATTATCAAATGACATATAAGGGTCAACAATGTTGTCCCCAAGAACACTGAACAAAGCCGCCATAAACATGGTATCGGGTTTCTTAAAGTTTGCTTCCTGCCCAGCAGAAAGATCTCCTTCAGGCTTGCCTAGAGTGGCGCTATAGCAGTTTAGGTTTTCAAACCAGAGAACTGCTCTCTTGCGCCATCTCTTATAGTGCATGCCATCAAAAGGAGGCGGCCTAGTAGCCGCGGCTATACCAGTGGAATTCAGTTGCCTATAATCAGGTTTTTGGATTGTTGGAAATATAAGCAATAATCCATATGATTTAATCCGAATAATAAACTGATAAATCATAATCATACATACAGTAGTAAAACCAATCATGCAGATCAACAAAGTAGATGAACAGATTACATCTATAGGAGATAAACCTATCACATCTCCACCAAACGCTAGAACAAAGAACTCTAGCATAATTCGAAAAAGACGATTGAGGATCACGTACAATGTAGGCTGAATAGCAGCCGCAGCAGCGTCGCCCATGTTGAAGTTGTCGAAGAGATTGCTGACGTCCGGGAAGAAGTCGTCGTTCGGGAACTCGCCGTCAGACGACGACGTGGATTCCAGTAGTCGCGCTTGAGCGCTCCCCAAAAACCTGATCGCCCCTCACCCGTACAGGTTCACGAGAGGCGGGGTTCCGGAAGCCTACTGTCCCGATCTGCGGTGCACGCCGCAAGCCGGGATGGAGAAGACGAAAGTGGCGGCGCAGGTTCTAGAGGGTAGGCGCATGTGTGGATTGATTCTGTGCCGATTAGGTTTAGCCCGGACGCTTATATAGTGCAGGTTAGGAGGATCGTGGGCCCAGCCCACGTCCGAGTCGGTAACAGCCACGTCCATAAAAACTGGAAACGGCTGTAATTATCGCGTCCGTTAATGACTCATAATCAGTTTTCCCGACAAGCAAAATAAAGCTCGGCTCGGCGAGATTCCCGCAACCCGCGGCGCGCGCGCGTCGTGACAAGGCGAGGCGAGGCGTGGCGAGGCGGGCGGCGTCGGAGGAGGAGTGCACGAGGGCTACTCTTCTTGTCACACCTTAGTGAGTGGTGCAACACTCTACTATATAAGGTGGTCCAACTCCCCTTCAACTAGCAATGTGGGACTAAACTTTAGCACCAGTAGCACAGCCATATGCTGTCATACACAAGTGGGCCAAAGTCTAATGGGCCAATAGCCCAATATACACCAAATTCCAACAATCCCCCACAAAGTCTCATTGGCACATCACATCACTTTTCTTCCAGAACATTGTTTTATATACCGGTGTGTAGTGGAGACTGTTAAGTTGAACTTCCACGTTAAACTTCATGCTACACTAGCATGCAACTTGAATAGTGGACTATGCCTTGAACTACAAGTTTTCTACGCGCTAGTTTCACATAAAATCTAGACTGGTACAGGGCTACCGTCGGCTTCCCCGCGGTTTGGAGCTTATGCGTCATACTCCAGGGCCTTTCATGAGTTTATTAGAGAGCACCCAACTCTCACGGACTGCGACGTTGACAGTCAGACTCATGATGGGGATATGCCTACCGGGGTATACCCAGCAGGACGTTTCCGACTGGCCCAAGACCCGGCGAGTGGGCTTGCAGAATGGCGAGTGGATCGAAGCCCAGCAAGGAACCGAGCGACTGGAAGCTGAAGGCCCAGGCGAGTAGATAGGCCCAGTCGGGTGAGGTTAAACGGCTACCGAAGCATTAACCGAATCGGTTGAGATATGTAAACCCTAGGGGAGGTGAGCCTATATAAACCTCCCTATTGGATGAGTAGAGACACGTTCCCTTAGACACCCAAGCGACTCGCCGCCCAGCTGCCGAGCTCGCCCATTGTAACACCTTGATAATACAATCTAGCAGGAGTAAGTCTTTACCCTCCGGGGGGCCGAACCTAGGTAAAACCCTGTGTCTTTGCCCTCATCTCGCACCGCAGATGGCTGGCCGCCCTTGCCCCTCGTTCTACTACTCGCTGCCAATCGCAGCATCTGCCGTGACCATTCCCACGACAGTGGCGCCCACCGTGGGGCCTGGCCGGTCTGGCCGGTGTTCTGCGGCGAGATCCAATCTGCCCATCAACGAGATGGTCGCCACCGGTCGCATGATAGCGATCGGCGAGATGCTCCAAATCTTGCCGAGCAGCTACGTCCCGGCGGCGCGACCCGTCACGCACAGCGTGATCCTGCCGATCGGCACGATCAGCCTCTTCGTCGGCCTCACCGACGTCATCGTCTCGGAGGATTCGGCTCGCATCCGTGAGTCGCCGCCATGCGATCGGCTCTCCGAGAGCCAGATCCGCACGATCCATCGCCTCGCCTCCAAGTACAACTCGACCCACAGCAACGTGGCCGGGAATTCAGCGGCCGCAGAGGATGCGGCCCTCACCGACGACGCCGACTCGGTGACCCCGGCGTCACTCGCCGGATCCATCACCGCGGCCTCATCCGCGGGCTCCATCGCCCAGGTCTCCAACGCGGGAGATTTCGAGGACCCCTCCATCCTCGGGATCTTCGAATTCGACTCCGGGTCGGAGAACTCCGCCGATCTCCGCGACGGAACCGGTCGCTACGCCGCGACCTACATGGCGACCGGCACCGACCCGCCGGAGGATCCATTCTCCACCCCGATCCCTCCTAACTCCACGGCCACGGAGGTCGAGGAACTCCGCCTGAAACTGGCAGAGGCGGTACGCAAGGAGCAAGCTGAGCGCGAAAAATTTCGCCTCGAGCAGGTGACGGCGCAGGAATTATCGCGCTACCACCAGCAGCGGATCAGGATGCGCCTGAACCCCACCGTTCAGGGGCGCGCCCTGAACTTCGATGACGAAAACGACCAGGCCCGCGTGGCCGAGCGCGCGATCTGCGAGAACGCGCCACTAGGAGGGAGCGCCCGGCCCCCGCCAGGATCAACGGCAATGGGTGCCCCACCTCCACCCAACCGCACCCCCCCAGGGACCAGCCGCGGATAGTAGTCTCCTCACGAGAGCGAGACGCAAACGGCCTTCCACTGTTCTCCACCCCGATGGACAACCTCGTGGCAGGCCGAGCAGCATTCGACAGCATCACGGCGACCGGCAACGGCGCCCTGCAGATCGAATACGTCAAGGCCCTACTCGCGAAGGCCGTCGAGCAGCAGAGAGCGGGCGCCGACTCGCAAGGACGGGTATACTCGCGTTCCTCAGGAAGCAAAGCGGCCTCCAGCGGCCGCCTAGCGGCGGCAAACACCCTCAACTGCCCGCCACCAGAGCCACTGCAGCTCCAATACCGACCCGCTAACGCGACACTCTCCACCAACGACCCCAGGCCGGCAACCAACCTTGTCGCCACCAACAGGCAACCCATCTACGCCCGCACCCACATCATCAACAACCAAAGCTGGCGCGCACGCCAGCCCGACGACCTGCGACATACCCTAACCAATCGCCGCGACGGCGAGCCCATGGGGTCGCTCAGTCGACTCGGGCCAAAGTGCTTCGGACCAATGATCCGAGGCGAGAAGTACCCGCCAAACTTCAAGGCGCCAAAAGAAATAGAAAAGTATGACTCCTCGTACGACCCCGCCGTATGGTTCGACACATACCTCATGGCGATGGGGATCGCGGGTCACACTGACCTGCTCGCCGCCCGTTACCTCCCCCTGATGATGGAGGGGACGTGCAGGCAGTGGATCAACACTCTCCCCTAGGACAGTATCGACTCCTGGGAGGAAATGCGCGACGCCTTCGTCAGGCACTTCGAGTGCTCCTATACCCGCGCCACCACTATTGAGGACCTGGAACGGTGCGTCCAGGGACCCCGCGAGTCGACCTGCAACTGGGTCCAACGGTGGCAAGAGCTTTGGTACAACGCGGTCGGCATCCACCCGGACACCGCGATCCATTGCTTCAAGACCTCGTGCCGCTACGAGCCCCTAGTCGCCAAGCTCAAGCGACACTCACGCACACTCGACAACATCCCCGACCTCCTCGAGATCGCCAAACGGTACGCCGAGGAAGATCCAAACCAGGAAACTGACGACGAGTCAGGAGGCCAACGCCGCACGGGCGGCAACGACGGCGGACGCCGAACCGACCTACGCTACAGCGGCACTCGCCTCACTGGGAAGCGTCGTAGTGACGGGCGAGTCGACTTCATCGCCAACGCCGGGCACGCACAGCGCGAGCCCAAGAGCTTCTGCCGCGACGGAGGGCAACGCCGCGACGGCGGCAACTACAAGAACAAGCCAAGGTTCGATCCTGCGGCCCTCCTTAACCAACCATGTGCGTTCCATAGTAGGGAAGGGAAGCCCACAATGCACACCATCGCCGACTGCCACACCCTCAGGGAAATCGAGAAGGCACGGCGAGCGCGGGAGGACCCCGACAACGACCCGCCAAACGGCGGAAAATTCAGCAAAGTAGCCGGCTCGCTCCACACCTTCACGGGCTTCAACACGAAGCGCGAGAAGAAGGTCATCGCCCGCACCGTCGCCGTCAACGCGGTGGCCCAAATAGACGTCCCCCAGTTCCTGAACTGGTCGGAGCAGCCCATCACCTGGAGCCGCCAAGACCACTCGCCACGCATCGAGTACCCAGGACGAGTCGCCTTAGTGGTCAAGCCCAAGGTTGGCGACTACTGGCTCCCCAAGACACTGATGGACGGCGGCAGTTCCATCAACATCCTCTACCTCGACACCTTCAGGCGGCTGCGGCTCCCGCAGTCAATGATCGAGACGACTCACACCACATTCCACGGCATCTTCCCCGGTCGGAAGGCGTACCCGATCGGCAAGGTCACGCTGCCAGTAACCTTCGGCACACCGGCAAACTTCCACACCGAGCGGATCATCTTCGAACTGGTGCCCTTCGACAGCCCCTACCACTGCGTCCTGGGGCGCCAGGCGTTCGCCAAATTCATGGCAGCGCCCCACTACGCGTACAACGCGATGAAGCTCCCCGGGCCGTGCGGCGTCATCACCATCCACGGCGACCCTGACATGGCCGCCGAGTGCGAGGCCAAGGAGCTGAGCTCGCTGACGCAGTCATCGTGGCGGAGACAAACCACGCCGACGAGCTCGCCAAGTACGCGAGCGGGGTCAACAATGACGACCCCACCATACTCAAGAAGCCCAACTCAGAGGGCGCAAACACCTCAACCTTTGAGGCCACGACGCACACTCGCACCATCGAGCTGGTCCCAGGCGACTCCAGCCAGACGGTGACGATCGGGACGGGCATGAGCCCAGCATAGGAAGGCGCGCTCATCGAGTTCCTCCGTGAGAACAGGGACATCTTCGCATGGAAACCCTTCGACATGCCCGGTGTCCCTAGGGAGCTCGCTGAGCACAAGCTGAACACCGACCCCAAAGTACGACCTGTCAAGCAGTCGCTAAGGCCCTTCAATGAAGAGCGCCGTCGAGCAATCGCCGAGGAGGTGCAGCAGCTACTCGCCGCCGGCTTCATCCGGCCAATAAAGTACTCAAACTGGCTGGCAAACCCAGTCCTGGTCGAGAAAAAGAACGGGACCTGGAGAATGTGTATCGACTACACAAACCTGAACGGCGCCTGCCCAAAGGAGCAGTTCGTCCTCCCGCGGATCGATCAGATAATCGACTCAACCGCGGGCTCAGAGTCGCTATGTTTCCTTGACGCCTACTCTGGGTATAACCAGATCAAAATGGCTGTCGAAGACGAGGAGAAGACGGCATTCATCACGCCGTTCGGAGCGTTCTGCTACACCGCCATGACCTTTGGCCTCAAGAACGCCGGGGCGACCTACCAGCGGTGCATGCAAGAATGCCTCGCGAGCCAAATTGGCCGCAACATCCACGTCTACATCGACGACGTGGTCGTGAAGTCCGCTCGCCAAGGAGACCTACTCGCCGACCTGGCGGAAACTTTCGCCAACCTGCGAAGATATAAGATAAAGCTCAACCCAGGCAAGTGCACCTTCGGCGTACCCGCCGGACAACTACTGGGGTACGTCGTCTCCAAACGAGGGATCGAGGCGAACCCCACAAAGATCGACACGATCGCCTGGCTCGGCAAACCCGAGTGCCTGCACGACGTCCAGAAGCTGGCCGGGCGAGTAGCGGCTCTCAGTCGCTTCATCCCCCGCCTGGGCAAAAAGGCGATGCCCCTATACCGCCTGATGCGCAAGAACCCCACCTTCCAGTGGGACAAGGAGGCGGACGACGCGCTCCATGACCTCAAAAAGGTGCTACTCGCCGCACCACTACTCGCCGCCCCCGCCGACAAAGAACCCATGCTGGTTTACGTCGCGGCGTCCGAGCGCGTCGTCAGCGCCGTGATGGTCGTCGAGCGACCAGAGGAAGGAAAGGAGCGCCCGGTTCAGCGGCCGGTGTACTACATCAGCGAGGTCCTCACCGAGTCGCGCCAGCGGTACCCACAGTACCAAAAGCTAGTATACGCGGTCTTCAGGGCTCAGCGGCGCCTGCCGCATTACTTCCAGGAGCACCCGATCACGGTCGTCTCCTCAGCACCACTGCAAGACATCATCCGCAATCGCGAGGCGACCGGGCGGGTCGCCAAGTGGGCCGTCGAGATCGGCGTCCACAACATCAAATACGAGCCACGAAAGGCGATCAAGTAACAGGCACTGGCAGACTTCATCGCCGACTGGGAGGAGGCCCAGCAGCCAGAGAAGCTGCCGTACCTCCACTGCTGGAGCCTGCACTTCGACGGCTCCAAGAACGCGGACAGTGCAGGCGCAGGGATAGTGTTGACTTCACCAAAGGGCGACAAGCTCCGCTACATCCTCTGCCTCGACTTCACGCCCTGCACCAACAACATGGCTGAGTACGAGGCCCTACTCCACGGCATGCGAGCCGCCAAGGAGATGAACGTCAATCGCCTCCGCTGCTACGGAGATTCCGACCTTGTCGCGGGGCAAGTCGCCGGCACCTGCGACGCCGTCTCCCCTACCATGGCGGCGTACCGCCAAGTGGTGGACAAGTTGGGCGGCCACTTCACCGGCTACTCTGTCGAGTGGATCGACAGGCGAAAGAATGAGGAGGCCGACGCACTCTCCCGCATCGTGTCAGCTCGACTCGCACCTCCCGCCGGCGTTTTCCTCGACACGATTACCAAGCCATCAGTCTCTTCCCCGAGGGAGATCGACATTGGGGTCCCACTCCAACCAGAGGCAGCCTTGGTTGCACTCGTCAACGAGCCAGACGACTGGACCAAGCCCTACATTGCCTACCTGGAAGCCGGCACCCTGCCAGCAGACGAGACAGACGCTCGAATGATCGCTCGTCGATGCAAGTCCTACACCATCATCGACGGCGAGCTCCACAAGCGCAGCGTCACCGGCGTGTTCCAACGCTGCGTCCAACCAGCTGAAGGACGCAAAATCCTCCACGACATTCACTCAGGTGACTGCGGCCACCACGCCGCCGCTCGCTCCCTGGTCGCCAAGGCTATGCGACATGGCTTCTACTGGCCCACCGCACACGCCGACGCTGTCGACATCGTCCAGCGATGCGCCGGGTGCCAGAAGTACGCCAATCAGACGCACGTACCGAGCTCGGCGCTCAAAACAATCCCCATCACCTGGCCATTCGCTGTGTGGGGCATGGACATGGTAGGCCCCTTCAAGAAGGCCCCCTCTGGCTACACCCACCTGCTAGTCGCTGTCGACAAATTCACGAAGTGGGTGGAGGCCAAGCCAGTCCGGAAATGCGACGGGAAGACCGCCACTAAATTCTTACGCGAACTCATATATCGCTACGGTTCCCCAACAGCATCATCACGGACAACGGCACCAACTTTGCCAAGGGAGCCATGGCCGAATTCTGCGAAGAGCACCATATCCGGCTCGACCTCGCGTCAGTCGCCCACCCGGAGTCCAACGGCCAGGCGGAACGGGCCAACCAAAGCATCCTCCACAGCCTGAAGCCGCGACTCCAAGTACCACTCGAGCGCACCGCCGGGTGCTGGGTCGAGGAGTTGCCCTCCGTCATATGGGGGATCCGCACCTCAGTCAACAGATCGATGGGATTCACTCCCTTCTTCATGGTCTACGGCGCCGAGGCAGTCATGCCCACCGACCTCGAACACGACTCGCCGCGGGTCGTCCACTACACGGAGGCTGCAAACGAGCTTGCCCGCCAAGACGGGATCGACCAACTCGATGAAGCACGCGACCTCGCTCGGTCACGCACTGCCATCTACCAGCAAGGACTCCGCCGCTACCACAGCCGGCGGGTGAAAGCTCGCACCTTCCATGAAGGCGACCTGGTGTTACGCCTCATCCAGGACAAGAAGGGCATGCACAAGCTCTCCCCTCCGTGGGAAGGCCCATTCGCTATCGGACGCGCTCGGCAACGACGCCTACTACCTCATCGACGTCCGCGGGGACGACGAACTCGACGTCAAGCTACCATGGAATGTAAACCTCATACGGAAGTTCTACTCCTAGAACCCCACATATGTACTCTCCAGTCGCTATGAAATAAAAAGAAACGGTTACCGCAAATTGTGCCTACTCTCCATGACTTGTGCCACTCGCACTCGTAATAACAGCGTCACGCTAAATGCAGAAGTCAACCTTTGGTACAGCGATCGGCACGGCTAAGTAGTGCGGTGTAAGAGCACTGAATCACCTCAGGTCTTGCATCGTCCATGAAAAACGCCCACCCGGAGCCCCATTGGAGTCGCCTAGCTCGACTGGTTCTACAAGCCAAGACAACTGCCCTCGCTTCTCACAGCGACCTTGGTCCTCCGCATCCTCGGCATAGCGACTCGAACGGCTAAGTACCACGCTCGGGGACTGAAGACCAGTCCGTCGCGAGCGATCAGGGAAAACACCAAGTAAGAGAGCATGCCCAGGACTCGCCTCGCGACTGACCCCACGGGCCAGGCAGGAGTGACGCGCTCACACCAACGCGCTAAGTCCTCAACCACCCTCGAGTCGCGCCTAGAACTACCAAGTACCACGCTCGGGGACTCGGCCACCCGACCCCGTTCGCGCACGGGAAAACGGTAAAGTACAGAGCACTCAAGGGAGTCGCCTTGTGACTGGCTCTCCGAGCTCGGGCGAGTCGACCAAAACAACAAAACACATGATAACAACACACACATCATATACGAGGTAAACCCCACAAAAGGGCGGACGCGCTCGGGGACTCGTCCAAAATCAATCAAAATCACACAAACAAATAACAAAATAGATACGACGTCTCATTCAATCACATGTTGCATTGTTTCATGTTACAAAATATGCCCGCGTGGCAGAACTGCTGCTAACGCCACAAGGCAAACTACCCTACTCTGCAGGCTTCAATGACGACTCGCCAACATCCCGGCGATTGCGGATGAACGCCGTGTACGGGTTTGATGGATACGTCGTCAGTTCACCAGCCATCGCCGCGCGAAAAGTTTGCTCGACCTTGAAGTCATGATGCGGCGGCTCGGGGTCGTTCGGCGCGACAACCGTCTCCTGGTACGGCAGGAGGTCGCCCATTGCCCAGACACGTTCTGAGTACGTGGCGGCACGTTCTTGCAACTTGAGGACCTCGGACAGCTCCACCGTGCCAGTCGACGATGGATACCCACTCGTCACATCGTCAATGTCGAAATCCTCGGGGAAGTGGGCGAGTCCAAGGCTCAGTGCCGTCGATGCTCCACGCCGAAACGCCGACCGCGCCATGAACTCAACGACCGCGGGCGCCTTCTCCAGATACTTCCACACCTCAACGAGGTCGCTGGGAATCACCTCCGTGGGCGATATTTCTTGGAGGTAGGCGCGGATGCACGTTGCCGAATCGACGAGCATGCTTACGCACTGCCTCGCGTCAAGCGAGCTCGCCTCTCCTTCACTATCAATGATGCGACCTGCGAGTAGAAGACCATGATGAGTACGACGGACACCACAAAAGCCACAAACACTATAAAGGGAAGATGTACTCACCAAGCAACGGGCGGGCGAGTTCCGTGATGAAGCACTGAAGCGACGTGTGGTCGTCCTGAAGCCCAGCAATAAGGACTTCCGACACCTTGCGATCCTCATCAGCGGCCGTAACGGCGGCCTTAGCTCGCCCGTCAGCCGAACTCGCTTCTTCTCTCGCCTCCCGCAGTTCGCGCTCGAGGTCGGCAATACGCTGTTCAGCGGCACCCAGAGCAGATCGCGCTGCCACCAACTCACCAGTGGGGACAAGCCCCTGGCGAGCTTCTTCTGCCTTCGCAGCAATAGCTTGAAGCCCTTTGTTCGCCTCCTAGACGATGGCCAGCTCCCTCTCCGCCCGCTGTTTCGCGGCCAATCGGTCCGCTGACTCAAGCTGCAGACCCTGCACGTCACCAAAAGGTTAATCAAAGAAAAATTCCTAAGTGCTCACCCGCTGCAATTCAGCGCGTGCGCACTCGGGGACTGACGGTCAAGAAATTCTTAAGTGCCCACCCGCTAAAATTTAGCGCGTGCGCACTCGGGGACTGGATGCGACAAACAAAAAATGAGAAATTATAAGAATCAGGCCGCTGCGAAGCACCGACCTGATCCTCGGGGACTGGATGTACCTGGATGGCCGCGCCAAGCATGCTGTGGAGTTGTACCGCGTCCACGGACGCGAGAAGTGCTGGCGTGTGCCCGCGACGTTGGTCGACTTCAGCGTCGCCGGTCCCAGGAGCGTGGGTCGAGGGCGCAGGCCCACTCGCCGTGGCCGCCTTGGTCACGAAGCGCGGAAAGGTAGCAATAGAGGCACCCGCTCCGAGAGAGGTCGCCTCCGCCGTTCCAGGCAAGGAAACACCCTCCTTCGTAGACGCGGCTGCCTCCATCACAGGCCCAGCTGGCGCGACCGCTGTATCATCAGAGATAGTGACGGTGTCGGCACCCTTGGCCTTCTTGCTGCCATCCGCCGAGGCGACGACCTCGTCCGCCTTCCTCTTGCGGGAAGGATCCTCCTCTCTAGTGGCGGAGGGCACCTTAGCCATGGTCGGGTGGCCCATCCTTTTCACTCCGGTCCTGCGCATCAATCAAATCAGTAAAAACAATCGAAATAGTTATGAAAAATAAGGAAAGGTGAGCGCACTCACTTGGCGACTGGGATGAAACGCAGTCCCGTACGGAGGCTGGCCGGTTTTTCCAGCTCAGGGCCCAGACGGCGACTGAGCCCCAACTCCAGGACGTCGCGTTCCCAAGACACGGACGGCTTCTTCGTCGTTGAGGCCGCAGCTGGCGCCTCTGGGACATCCTCGGCGGGAGCCTCCTTGCGGGGCGAAGCCGCCGCAGCCGGAGCCTCCTTGCGAGGCGAAGCCGCCGCAGCCGGAGCCTCTCCCAGCCCAGAGACTGGGGCGAATGGAGGAGGCATTGAAGCCAGCGGCACTTCCACGGTCGCCGCGTCTAGCACGGCTGTCGCTGGTGGCGCGCCGTCACCGGCTGGGCTGGGGGCGTCGGAGCTGCTCGCCGAGTGCGGTGGCGAGGCCGTCTTCGACGGCTTCGTTTTCTTCTTCGGGGGGGGCCCTCGCCTCCCTTTCCTTCTTCTTCTTCTTTGACGGAGTCGCTTGACGGCGCGAGGTGGTCTCTGGGAGCTCGTCGTCGTCATCGTGACGCTCGAGGCTTCTGCTCGCCTCGATCTCGCGCTGTCGTTGCCCGCGGGTCTTTCGGACCAGCGGGGCGACCTCCTCTTTGGACTCGCCCTCGTCGTCCTCGTTGCCCCTGGCAGGCGGCGACTCGCCTATGTCCTGGGCGGATGGGCCCGAGCTCTCATCGTCCGAAGGTGGGAGCCACCCTTCCACCACTTGGAATAGCTGCAACGAATACGGAACAGAATCAGAACTACCGCGACTGCATAAACAGCAACTGCGAGCAAAGTAAAGTAATTACCGTTGGAGCCGGACGCTTCGCGGTGTAGGGGGCGACCCCAGCCTGTGCATCCAGATACACCGCCTGGGTAATCTTCTTCAACGCTGGGAGATAATCCTCCAGCTTCCACTCGTTGAGGTAGGCCTTCGTCGAGTCTCCCCGGCCCGTGTACTGGTACATATAGTGGTCGCGCTGGGCGAGTGGGACGAGCCGCCGCCCAAGCCAGCAATTGTACAAGTTTATCGTCTGGAGGCCCTTCTTTTTCAGACCACGGATGGTCTAGAGCATCTCGTCAACGACCATCCGCTGGTCGTCGGGGAGCTTGCCGACTTGAAGATGGCGCGGTTCGGAACGATTGGCGGAGTACCGCGGGATCGCCACCTCGCCCTCCGGGGTCGCCTCGGCCACGTAGAACCACGACTTCTTCCAGTCGCTCGCTGCCTTGGCGGGTAGCATCAGATCAAAGAAAGAAGCTTTGGACTTGAGCTGGAACGTCAAGCCGCCCGCGGCTAGCATTGGGCCGCCTGCCTCCTCGCGGCTGATCCGTCCGTGGAACAGATCTTGCCACAAGGGAAAGTAGGGCCGGCAGCCCAAGTAGCATTCGCAGAACGCCACGAAGATGGCGAGCTGCTCGATGATGTGGGGACCCAGATCTGAAGGCTGGATCCCGTAGTAGGCGCAGAAGCGCCGGAAGAACACAGATGTAGGAAACCCTAGCCCCCGCTCGAGATGACTGGTGAAACAGACGAATTCCCTCTCTCGCGGGTTTGGGGTCGTTTCTCCGGCTGCGGGGATACGCCAACAGCCGGTTCGCAGGATCCCGGCCTCCTCGAAAGAGGCCAGATGCGCCCTCGTGCACTTGGATCTGCCCCACGGCTCGGTGGAAAGGGCCATGGCCGAGAGACTGGTTGGGGATCGGAGGATTTTGGGTCGGCTGGATCGCGGTGCGAAGGAAGGAAAATGTGCGCACTCGGAAGAAGTGGTGAGGAGTTGGCTCTACGATTGCCTGCCATTCCTCTTATATAGCGGGTGTTACCCGCCAAATCAGGGAGCCGTTACCACGCGGTGATTACGCCGAAAGTTACCGTTGGATTACCCCAACGGCTAGTTTGACCACGCCTGACGGTCCAACTACGGCCACTCGGCTCGCCGACCCATTCACTAAGACAGTGTTTTCGCCAATTCGACTCGCCAAAGCTGCGACCTGGATCCTTGGTTGTCTCCTTTATACAGGAGCCCGTCGATGATTCGACTGGATGCCTACTCTGAAGCCGCATACTCCGACTGCCAGAAGCCACCTACGCCTAATCGACGGCGGCCTCGGGGACTACTGATGGGGATATGCCTACCGGGGTATACCCAGCAGGACGTTTCCGACTGGCCCAAGACCCGGCGAGTGGGCTTGCAGAACGGCGAGTGGATCGAAGCCCAGCAAGGAACCGACCGACTGGAAGCTGAAGGCCCAGGCGAGTAGATAGGCCCAGTCGGTTGAGGTTAAACGGCTACCGAAGCTTTAACCGAATCGGTTGAGATATGTAAACCCTAGGGGAGGTGAGCCTATATAAACCTACCTATTGGATGAGTAGATACACGTTCCCTTAGACACCCAAGCGACTCGCCGCCCAGCCGCCGAGCTCGCCCATTGTAACACCTTGATAATACAATCTAGCAGGAGTAGGTCTTTACCCTCCGGGGGGCCGAACCTGGGTAAAACCCTGTGTCTTTGCCCTCATCTCGCACCGCAGATGGCTGGCCGCCCTTGCCCCTCCTTCTACTACTCGCTGCCAATCGCAGCATCTGCCGTGACCATTCCCACGACAACTCATATAGGTGTGTTCCTCAAGAGATGTTCTGCAGGACAACATCTCCGCTTATAAAAAGCCACTTGGAATACATTAAGATAAATATCAACCTGCCATGCAGATTAAGAGAGTATTGCATCTTTATGGAGATGTAAATATAATATAGGGATACTCTCCTCTCAACTGACCAACAGCTTGTCTCCCAGCTCTAATTCACGGGATCTCCGATCACATAGAGTGGGTTGCCACTGGGATCAACTCATAACGTGGGTCTCAAACCCATCTCCCTCGATGCATTATCTATCACATTGCGTGATAAACCCTTTGTGAAGGGATATGCCAGGTTTTTAGATGTTTGGATATAATCCAACGCAATAACTCCGGAGTTTCTCAGTTTCCTGACAGATTTCAATCTCCTCTTCACATGCCTTGATGACTTCATATTATCCTTAGAACTTTTTACTTTGACGATCATAGTTTGATTATCACAGTTCATCGGGATGGCGGGTATTGGTTTTTCAACCACAGGTAAGTCCATCAAGAGCTCATGAAGCCACTCTGCTTCAACAGTGGTCGTGTCTAATGCTGTGAGTTCTGCTTCCATAGTTGACCTTGTTAAGATGGTCTGCTTGCAAGACTTCCAGGAAACAGCGCCACCACCAAGTGTAAACAAATAACCACTTGTGGCCTTAATCTCATCAGCATTAGATATCCAGTTTGAATCACTATAACCCTCAAGTACCCGAGGATACCCAGTATAGTGAATACCATAACTCGCAGTGCCTTTCAAATAGCGCAAAACTCTTTCAAGAGCATGCCAATGATCATCTCCAGGATTTGACACAAATCGACTCAGTTTTCTTACAGCAAAGGAGATGTCAGGTCTAGTAGCACTGGCTAAATACATGAGCGAGCCAATAATTTGAGAATATCTCAATTAATCGTTAGCATTCCTTCGATTCTTTCGAAGTAGCACACTCGGATCATAATGCGTTGGACAAGAATTGCAGTTGCTATACCCGAAGCGACCCAATATCTTTTCCACATAGTGAGACTGAAGCAATGTAATCCCACCATTGTCATCCTTTAGTAGCTTGATGTTTAAGATGTTGGGTTCGCAGCATAGAAAACAAAAATTTTCCTACGATGTGAACTATATACCAAGATCTATCTACTAGATACAAACAACGGGCGGATGTATATCCATAGAGAACATACCCTTGAAGACCGACAAAGCTTAACGAGTTCAACTCGTGGTTGATGTAGACGATCTCTTGCCGATCTCAAGATCGAGAGGAAGTCCTAGCGCCGCAAATCAGCAGCGCATCCGTGCTCGCACACACGTTCGAGGCACCGAGCAACCTCCGCCTCCTCGCTCCAGCGATGCAGCGGAAGCACAACTCTTGCTTGCCGAATAGCCACCGGGAACATGTATCTCGCTAGTCCGAGACCATGGGTGATAAATTCTAGAGGGGGAGAGAGATCCTTCACGAGGAGGTGTGAGAGACAAGTGAGGAGGGGGGCTCCTTTTATAGGAGGAGGGGGGAACCCCAAGGGGGTGGCCAGCGCATGGGGGCTGCCCCCTTGCCCTCCCCTCTTCATGTGGGTGGACACTCCACTCACAAATCTCCTTTAAATTCCCTCAACTCAAAAGTCCACTCAAATTCCCATTAAATTTCCACCAAATTTAATGCAAACTCTCATTAAATAAAACTCTTTTATTTTATTCAGAATTTTGTCAATTAATTTAATGACAAACATTCACAAATAACCCCTTGCTAGAATTCTATTTCACATGCATAACCACTTTATGCAATTTCACCCGAAAACCTGTTTCGGTATCTAGTGAAATAAATTCCTGCGCTTGTTCATTCTTTCGGCATGAAACATTTGCTCCAATTGGATGTCGGTGTATCTTAAGTGTGTCAGCCTACGGTTCGTGAATAATGCGGACATGATCGAGACCCCTCTCGGATCAATAATCAGAAGCGGGATCTGGAGACCCATACTGACTCCCACACATTCAACGATGACTTTCTTGTGATCGTCGGAACCTTTTACGCTAGTATCTTAATCCCTTTGTTTCACGATATATTACATGTCCGAGATTCGATCATCGGTATCTCCATACCTAGTTTGATCTCGTTACCGACATGCACTCTTTTCTCGTTCCTGTGATATAACATTCTAGTGATCAAATCACTTGCTTGCAAGCTAATCAATGTGATATCACCGAGAGGGCCGAGAGTATATCTATCCGTCATCGGGATGAACAAATTCCACTCTCGATCCATGAGCCTCAACATAACACTTTATTAGTTCTGAATCCATCTTTATAATCACCCTGTTACGGTGTGACGTTTGATGTTATCAAGAAACTCTTCCGGTGTTAGTGATTGACATGGTCTCATGGTCTAAGGATTAGGATCACTTCGTAAGTTGTTATAGCAATATAAACTCAATGACTTTGATCGTAATGCTATACTTCGGATGAATGTTCATCACACCATTACACTAATGTTGTGATCCCGTTATTAACAACATCCAATGTCCATGATCAGGAAACCTTGATCATCTTGTTAATCAACGAGCTAGTTTATGAGAGAGGCATAACTAGGAACTTTCTGTTTGTTTATTAAACACACATGTATTAACGTTTCCGTATTAATACAATTATAGCATGCAAAATAAACATCTATCATATACTTGGAATACACATAATAAACACTTTATTATTGCCTCTCAGGGCATATTCCCTTCAGTCTCCCACTTGCACTAGAGACAATAATTTAGTTACATAGTGATAAATCTAACACCCATTGAGTTCTGGTGTTGATCATGTTTTGCTCTAGGGAGAGTTTTAGTCAACGGATCTGCTACATTGAGATCCGTATGTACTTTACAAATCTTTATATCTCCATCTTTGACATGCTCGCGGATGGAGTGAAACCGGCGCTTAATATGCTTGGAATGCTTGTGAGACCTTGGCTCTTTGGCATTGGCAATGGCACCATTGTTGTCACAATAGATCACCATTGGGTCCAATGCGTTTGCCACCACTCCTAGTTCGGATATGAACTCCTTCATCCAAACTGCTTCCTGAGCCGCTTCTGAAGCAGCAACATATTCGGCCTCCGTTGTTGATCCCGCTACCACAGGTTGTTTGGAGCTCCTCCAACTAACCGCTCCGCCATTCATGAGAAATACGTATCCGGATTGAGACTTAGAGTCATCCGGATCGGTGTCAAAGCTAGCGTCGACATAACACTTAGCGACGAGCTCTTCTTCACCTCCGTATACAAGAAACATATCCTTAGTTCTTCGTAAGTACTTAAGGATATTCTTGACCGCTATCCAGTGTTCCGAACCTGGATCCGATTGCTACCTACTAGTCAAACTAATAGCATGTGCCACATACGGTCTTGTACATAGCATGGCGTACATTATAGAGCCCTTGGCTGAAGCATAGGGGACTTTGTCCATTATCTCTCTTTCTTCCGCCGAAGCCGGACTTTGAGTCTTACTCAATGTCTTGCTTTGAAACATAGGTAAGAACCCCTTCTTACTTCCGTCCATTTTAAACTTCTTTAAAATCTTATCAAGGTATGTACTTTGCGATAGCCCTATTAGGCGCCTAGATCTATCTCTATAGATCTTTATGCCTAATATGTATGATGCTTCACCTAGGTCCTTCATTGAAAATTTGCTGTTTAGATAACTTTTAACACTGTTTAAAAGATCTATATCATTTCCGATCAATAATATGTCATCCACATATAATATCAGAAATGTCACATTGCTCCCACTCAATTTCTTGTAAATACAAGCTTCTCCATAAGTTTGGACAAATCCAAACTCTTTGATCACCTCATCAAAGCAGAGATTCCAACTTCGTGATGCTTGCTTCAATCCATAGATGGATCGCTGAAGCTTGCACACCTTGTTAGCATCCTTAGGATCGACAAAACCCTTTGGTTGTATCATATACAACTCTTCTTCAATATTACCATTGAGAAACGCGGTTTTGACATCCATCTGCCATATCTCATAATCGAAATATGCAGCAATTGCTAACATAATCCTAACTGACTTTAGCATCGCTACGGGAGAGAAAGTCTCATCATAGTCAACTCCTTGAATTTGTCGAAACCCCTTTGCGACAAGTCGAGCTTTATAGACGGTCACATTACCATCAGCATCAGTTTTCCTTTTGAAAATCCATTTGTTCTCCACGGCCTTTCGGTCGTGAGGTATTTCCACCAAGTTCCAAACTTGATTTTCATACATGGATTCCATCTCGGATTTCATGGCTTCTAACCATTTGTTGGAATCCGGGCTCATCATCGCTTCTTCATACGTCGCAGGGTCATCATTTTCATCAACCATGAAATTCATGACAGGATTTCCGTACAGCTCGGGAGCTACATGCGTCCTGTTTGACCTGCGAGGTTCGATAGTACTCTCTTTCGGAGTTTCATGGTCATTATCATTAGTTCCCTCTTCAACAGGTGGAGCCAACTCCGGAACAACTTCCGGCGTTGTGCTACTCGCCATACTTTGAAGAGAAGGTTCCACAACCTCTTCGAGTTCTACCTTCCGACTACTCACACCTTTCGCGAGAAACTCTTTCTCTAGAAAGGATCCATTCTTGGCAACAAAAACCTTGCCCTCGGATCTGTGATAGAAGGAATACCCAATAGTTTCTTTAGGGTATCCTATGAAGACGCATTTTTCCACTTTGGGTTCGAGTTTATCCGGTTGAAGTTTCTTCACATAAACATCGCATCCCCAAACTTTAAGAAATGACAGCTTACGTTTGTTTCCAAACCACAATTCATACGGTGTCTTTTCAACGGATTTAGATGGTGCCCGATTTAAAGTGAATGCAGCAGTTTCTAGTGCATAACCCCAAAATGACAACGGCAAGTCCATCAGAGACATCATAGATCGAACCATATCTAATAAAGTACGATTACGACGTTCCGACACACCATTTCGCTGTGGTGTTCCGGCAGGTGTGAGTTGTGAAACAATTCCACACTCTTTCATGTGAGTGCTAAACTCGTAACTTAGATACTCACCTCCACGGTCGGACCGTAGAAATTTGATCTTTCTATTACGATGATTTTCCACTTCATTCTGAAATTCCTTGAACTTTTCAAAGGTTTCAGACTTGAGTTTCATCAAGTAGATATAATCGTATCTACTCAAATCATCCGTGAAAGTAACAAAATAACGATATCCACCTCGCGCCGACACACTCATTGGACCACATACATCAGAATGTATGATTTCCAATAAATCTGTCGCCCGTTCCATTGAACCGGAAAACGGCGTTCTAGTCATCTTGCCCATAAGGCATGGCTCACATGTATCAAATGATTCATAATCAAGTGATTCCAAAAGTCCATCCGAATGGAGCTTCTTCATGCGTTTAACGCCAATATGACCTAGACGACAGTGCCACATATATGCGGATATATCATCATTAAGTTTAATCCTTTTAGCATCAACATTATGAATATGTGTAACATTATCATCGAGATCTAATAGAAATAAACCATTCATCATCGGTGCATGACCATAAAAGATTTCATTCATATAAATGGAACAACCATTGTTCTCGGATTTAAATGAATAACCACTTCGCATCAAACACGATCCAGATACAATGTTCATGCTCAGTGCAGGCACCAGATAACAATTATTCAAGTTTATAACTAATTCCGATGGCAAGTGGAGAGGCAGCGTTCCGACGGCGATCACATCAATGCTTGATCCATTGCCGACACGCATCTTGACCTCACCCCTTGCTAGCGGTCGCTTGTTCCGCAGCCCCTGATTCGAGTTACAAATATTAGCAACTGAACCGGTATCTAATACCCAGGTGCTACTGCGAGCACTAGTAAAGTACACATCAATAACATGTATATCATATATACCTTTGTTTGCCTTGCCGGCCTTCTGGTCTGCCAGATACTTGGGGCAGTTGCGCTTCCAGTGGCTAGTCCCCTTACAATAGTAGCACTCGGTATCAGACTTAGGTCCAACTCGGGGTTTCTTTTCAGGCACGGCAACAGGCTTGCCGCCCTTACTTCCCTTCCGTTTTCCCTTCTTGTCTTTCTTGAAACCAGTGTTCCTATTGATCATCAACACTTGATGTTCCTTTTTGATCTCCACTTCTGCAGTTTTAAGCATTGACAGAAGCTCGGGGAGAGACTTCTTCATGCCTTGCATATTATAGTTCATCACGAAGCTCTTATAGCTAGGTGGCAGAGACTGCAGAACGCGATGGATGCCTAAATCAATGGGAATCGATATTCCCAAGGACACAAGCTTATCGGCGTAACCCGACATCTTGAGTACATGCTCACTAACGGAGTTGTGCTCTTCCATCATGCAGGTAAAGAACTTTTCTGAAGCGTTGTAACTCTCTACAACAGCATGTGTGTCGAAAATCATTTTCAACTCACCCATTGTATCAAATGCATTGCCGTTTTCGAAACGCTTTCGAAGTTCCGGCTCTAGCCCATACAATATGCCGCAATGAACTAAGTTGTGGTCCTCCTGACGAGTCTGATAGACATTCTTCTCCTCGTCAGGGGCATCATCAAAAGGTGGGGGGCCTAACGGCGCTTCTAGCACATATTACTTTTGTGCAGCAGAGAGGAGAATCCTCAAATTCATGGCCCATTCGGTAAAGTTGCTACCGTTCGTTGCTAGTTTCTCTTTCTCCATGAACACATTGAAATTAAAAGCAGGTGGTGCCATCTACAACAGAATTTGTAAAGTTTAGACTAAGTGTATGATAGATTGATTTCAACTAATCTATATTACGAATGAACTCCCACTCAAAAACGACATCCCTCGTGCCTTTTTGGTGACTACATGAACCAAATCCACTACACCAAGTCCGATCATCACGTGAGTCGGTATAGCTTCAAAGGCGAGCATCAAATGGGCATCGTATCAACTATATGACTCATGCTTAACCTTTCGGTCCGTGTTCCGAGGCCATGTCTGTACATGCTAGGCTCGCCAAGTTAGAACCTTAGTATTCGCGTGTGTAACTGTTTTACACCCGAAATATGGTCGTGGATCCAAGAACACCCGATCATCACGTGATGTCTTGGAGCGACGAAAACATAATCGGTGCATACTAAAGGAAGAACACATTCTTATCTTGATATTTAAATGAGGGATCATCTTATTATGCTAACAAAGCGCTAAACAAGCAATATAAGATGCAATCAAACATCATATGTTTATTAGTGAAATGATATGGTTCCCGCAGATGATCTCTATCATGTGCATCGTGGTATGATCACTATCATACCTATATGTGTAAATCCAAGGTCTATGGATTTTACACGCTATGTGTGTTGTAAGAGTATCATCTCATACTTCTACTTACAACACTACCATATCATAACACTAGACCAGCAACAATCTAAACTAGACGCCTCTAATTTATCCATTGCAAGTTTTACGTGGCTTAGGGCTTTCGAGATAGAACCGTTCTTACCTAGGAACATGAACCACAACGAGGATAATCAAATTTTTGAAAACTCGCTTGCAAAATAGATATTGACTATAGTAGGAGAGACAGACACCCGCTAGCCACTTATGCAAACTAGTTGCATGTCAAGCGTGGAACAGGTCTCATGTGCGAGGACATGTAAAGTTTGTCCGGGCCGCTTCATCCCACTATGCCACCAATATCCAAAATTACAACAAAGGAGCAACAACATGATCATCATCGCCCACATACTCATATGTGTACTACCCGTGTAAAGTATCTACGCATAGATCCGGCTCTGATACCACTGTTGGGTTCGCAGCATAGAAAACAAAAATTTTCCTACGATGTGAACTATATACCAAGATCTATCTACTAGATACAAACAACGGGCGGATGTATATCCGTAGAGAACATACCCTTGAAGACCGACAAAGCTTAACGAGTTCAACTCGTGGTTGATGTAGACGATCTCTTGCCGATCTCAAGATCGAGAGGAAGTCCTAGCGCCGCAAATCAGCAGCGCATCCGTGCTCGCACACACGTTCGAGGCACCGAGCAACCTCCGCCTCCTCGCTCCAGCGATGCAGCGGAAGCACAACTCTTTCATGCCGAATAGCCACCGGGAACATGTATCTCGCTAGTCCGAGACCATGGGGGATAAATTCTAGAGGGGGAGAGAGATCCTTCACCAGGAGGTGTGAGAGACAAGTGAGGAGGGGGCTCCTTTTATAGGAGGAGGGGGGAACCCCAAGGGGGTGGCCGGCGCATGGGGGCTGCCCCATTGCCCTCCCCTCTTCATGTGGGTGGACACTCCACTCACAAATCTCCTTTAAATTCCCTCAACTCAAAAGTCCACTCAAATTCCCATTAAATTTCCACCAAATTTAATGCAAACTCTCATTAAATAAAACTCTTTTATTTTATTCAGAATTTTGTCAATTACTTTAATGACAAACATTCACAAATAACCCCTTGCTAGAATTCTATTTCACATGCATAACCACTTTATGCAATTTCACCCGAAAACCTGTTTCGGTATCTAGTGAAATAAATTCCTGCGCTTGTTCATTCTTTCGGCATGAAACATTTGCTCCAATTGGATGTCGGTGTATCTTAAGTGTGTCAC
Source organism: Avena sativa (assembly GCA_916181665.1). Classification (NCBI taxonomy): domain Eukaryota; kingdom Viridiplantae; phylum Streptophyta; class Magnoliopsida; order Poales; family Poaceae; genus Avena; species Avena sativa. The sequence continues at coordinate 342,145,408 of OV702279.1, forward strand.
CCTACGGTTCGTGAATAATGCGGACATGATCGAGACCCCTCTCGGATCAATAATCAGAAGCGGGATCTGGAGACCCATACTGACTCCCACACATTCAACGATGACTTTCTTGTGATCGTCGGAACCTTTTACGCTAGTATCTTAATCCCTTTGTTTCACGATATATTACATGTCCGAGATTCGATCATCGGTATCTCCATACCTAGTTTGATCTCGTTACCGACATGCACTCTTTTCTCGTTCCTGTGATATAACATTCTAGTGATCAAATCACTTGCTTGCAAGCTAATCAATGTGATATCACCGAGAGGGCCCAGAGTATATCTATCCTTCATCGGGATGAACAAATTCCACTCTCGATCCATGAGCCTCAACATAACACTTTATTAGTTCTGAATCCATCTTTATAATCACCCTGTTACGGTGTGACGTTTGATGTTATCAAGAAACTCTTCCGGTGTTAGTGATTGACATGATCTCATGGTCTAAGGATAAGGATCACTTCGTAAGTTGTTATAGCAATATAAACTCAATGACTTTGATCGTAATGCTATACTTTGGATGAATGTTCATCACACCATTACACTAATGTTGTGATCCCGTTATTAACAACATCCAATGTCCACGATCAGGAAACCTTGATCATCTTGTTAATCAACGAGCTAGTTTATGAGAGAGGCATAACTAGGAACTTTCTGTTTGTTTATTAAACCCACATGTATTAACGTTTCCGTATTAATACAATTATAGCATGCAAAATAAACATCTATCATATACTTGGAATACACATAATAAACACTTTATTATTGCCTCTCAGGGCATATTCCCTTCATAAGATTACATCAGCCACTCCCAACTCCTTCATCTCAAAGAAGCGAGATAGAAACTCTTTGACCTCCTCGATAACAGCGAGGTTGGTCCCGAATATCAATATGTCATCAACATAGAGACACATAATAACTCCCTCGCCCCCACCATGGCGATAGTACACACATTTGTCAGCTTCATTTACAACAAAGCCTTCAGCAGTTAAAGTTCTTTCAAACTTCTCATGCCACTGCTTAGGAGCTTGCTTAATACCATACAAAGACTTTACTAACTTACACACCTTTACTTCTTGACCATCTACTACAAATCCGTTAGGCTGCTCCATATAGATTTCCTCATCTAGCTCTCCATTTAGAAAAGCTGTCTTAACGTCCATTTGATGAACGAGAAGACCATGTGAGGCAGCCAAGGAAAGTAATACTCGAATAGTGGTCAATCTGGCTACAGGTGAGTAGGTATCAAAGAAGTCTTCACCTTCCTTTTGGGTATAACCCTTAGCCACAAGACGTGCCTTGTACTTTTCAATAGTACCATCAGGTATAAGCTTTTTCTTGAACACCCACTTACATCCTACAGGTTTGCACCCATAAGGACGATTAGTGATTTCCCAAGTACCATTAGCAAAGATGGAGTCCATCTCGCTTCGGACAGCTTCCTTCCAGTAGTCAGCATCTTGAGATGCATAGGCTTCTGAAATAGAAGTGGGAGTATCATCCACAAGGTACACAATGAAATCATCACCAAATGACTTTGCAGTCCTTTGTCTCTTGCTCCTCTTGGGAGCTTCATTGTCATCCTCCACAGGATCATCAGAGTGTTCTATCGGCATAGTGGGTTCAGGAATTATAGAAAATTCCTGACTAGATGAACTAGTCATCTCCTGATTTGATGAGCCAGACATACATTTCATGGGAAAGATGTCCTCAAAGAAAGTCGCATCATTCGACTCCATAATTGTACCAACATGCATGTCGGATACCTCAGATTTTACTATCAAAAATCTATAGCCAATGCTATGAAAAGCATATCCCAGAAAAACACAATCAACGGTTTTTGTTCCAAGCTTTCGCTTCTTGGGTATTGGAATATTGACTTTCACCAAACAACCCCAAGTTCGTAAGTAAGAGAGTTTAAGCCTTTTCTTTTCCCATTCCTCAAATGGAGTCATAGTTTTATCCTTTACAGGAACACGGTTTATGACATGACACACAGTCATTAGCGCCTCCCCCCACCATTCCTTGGAAAGACCAAATGTATCTAACATGGCGTTAACCAAATCAGTTAGAATGTGGTTCTTTCTTTCGGCCACCCCATTTGACTGAGGTGACTAGGGAGGCGTCCTCTCATGTATAATAACATGTTTCATACAGAATAAATCAAATTCGTTTGAAAAGTACTCTCCCCCACGATCCGACCTTAGCCGCTTGATTTTAAGATCAAGTTGGTTTTCTGCCTCAGCTTTATAGATTTTGAAGTAGTTCAAAGCTTCATCTTTAGATTTCAAAAGATAAACATAGCAGTATCTAGTGGAGTCATCAATCAACGTCATAAAGTATCTTTTTCCACCATTTGTCAACACACCATTCATCTCACAAAGATCTGAATGTATAAGTTCGAGCGGTGCTAAGTTTCTCGGTTCCGTAGTCGTATGAGACTTTCGGGGGTTGCTTTGCTTGCACACAAACTTGGCACTTAGAACCTTTGACAGTGGTAAATTTCGGAATTAAACTCATATTGGCTAGCCGCGTCATGCAACCAAAGTTAATATGACAGAGCCGTGAATGCCAAACATTGGACTCATTATCATTGCAAACATGATTAATAACTTTAGTACATGAGTCTGACAAAGACAAACGGAACAGACCTCCGCACTCATAACCTTTTCCAACAAATTGTACATACTTAGAAATTTCAACTTTATTGGACTCAAAAACCAACTTAAAGCCATCTCGACATAAAAGCGATCCGCTGACAAGATTCTTATTGATGGAGGGAACGTGCTGCACATTCTTCAGTTGTACGGTCTTCCCCAAAGTAAACTTCATATTTACCGTACCAACACCATGAACGGAAGCACGTGATCCATTTCCCATCAGCACGGAAGAGGTCCTTGAGACCTGATAAGAGGAAAACATGGAAATATCAGAACATACATGTGTATTAGCACCCGTGTCTATCCATCAATCAGGAGAATGACATACTGAAAGGATAGTAGGTAAAATACCTTACCCAACATTCTTCATCTCAGTATCGCTAATAACAACATTAGCGGCATTGCCGTTGTTTCCATGTTGACGCTTGTCAAAGCGATTAGGGCAGCTAGGAGCCCAATGACCAGGATCACCACAGACGTGGCAAGAGCCTTTCCTCTTATCATTTTTCTTCTTCAAGTTGGTTGAGTGCGTGGCCTTGTTCTTGCCATCGAACTTTCCCTTTCCTTCAGTTTTGTTCTTATTCTTAAACTTGTGGGATTGGAAGTTTTTCCTCTGCACTAAATTGGCAGTAGAACCTCCCTCAAGTCCTCGAGCAGTTTTGTTCTTTGCTCTCGCCTTCTCTTCCTCATGAAGAGACCCAATGAGATCCGTAACGGAAAACTCTTGTCTCTTATGTTTTAGAGAAGTAGCAAAGTTCCTCCACGAAGGAGGAAGCTTGGCAATAATGCCACCAGCCACAAATTTGTCCGGTAAGGAACACTTGAACTGCTCAAGTTCTTTGGCAAGTGATTGTATCTCATGAGCTTGCTCAACGACGGAGCGCTCCTCAACCATCCTGTAGTCATAGAATTGCTCCATGACATACAGCTCAGTGCCAGCGTCCGAGACCCCAAACTTGGCCTCGAGCGCTTCCCACGCGTCCTTGCCATTATCAAATGACATATAAGGGTCAACAATGCTGTCCCCAAGAACACTGAACAAAGCCGCCATAAACATGGTATCGGCTTTCTTAAAGTTCGCTTCCTGCTCAGCAGAAAGATCTCCTTCAGGCTTGCCAAGAGTGGCGCTATAGCAGTTTAGGTTTTCAAACCAGAGAACTGCTCTCTTGCGCCATCTCTTATAGTGCATGCCATCAAAAGGAGGCGGCCTAGTAGCCGCGGCTATACCAGTGGAATTCAGTTGCCTATAACGGGTTTTTCGATTGTTGGAAATATAAGCAATAATCCATATGATTTAATCCGAATAATAAACTGATAAATCATAATCATACAGACAGTAGTAAAACCAATCATGCAGATCAACAAAGTAGATGAACAGATTACATCTGTAGGAGATAAACCTATCACATCTACACCAAACGCTAGAACAAAGAACTCTAGCATAATTCGAAAAAGACAATTGAGGATCACGTACAGTGTAGGCTGAATTGCAGCCGCAGCAGCGTCGCCCATGTTGAAGTTGTCGAAGAGATTGCTGACGTCCGGGAAGAAGTCATCGTTTGGGAACTCGCCGTCGGACAACGACGTGGTTGCCAGTAGTCGCGCTTGAGCGCTCCCCAAAAACCTGATCTCCCCTCACCCGTACAGGTTCACGAGAGGCGGGGTTCCGGAGGCCTACTGTCCCGATCTGCGGTGCACGCCGCAAGCCGGGATGGAGAAGACGAAAGCGGCGGCGCAAGGTTCTGGAGGGTAGGCGCATGTGTTAGCCCGGACGCTTATATATTGCAGGTTAGGAGGATCGTGGGCCCAGCCCACGTCCGAGTCGGTAACAGCCATGTCCATAAAAACTGGAAACGGCTGTCATTAATGCGTCCGTTAATGACTCATAATCAGTTTTCACAACAAGCAAAATAAAGCTCGGCTCGGCGAGATTCCCGCAACCCGCGGCGCGCGCGCGTCGGGACAAGGCGAGGCGAGGCGGGCGGCGTCGGAGGAGGAGTGCGCGAGGGCTACTCTTCTTGTCACACCTTAGTGAGTGGTGCAACACTCTACTATATAAGGTGGTCCAACTCCCCTTCAACTAGCAATGTGGGACTAAACTTTAGCACCACTAGCATAGCCATATGCTGCCATACACAAGTGGGCCAAAGAGAATTTCAGAATTTGTCTAATGGGCCAATAGCCCAATATACACCAAATTCCAACAATCCCCCACAAAGTCTCATTGGCACATCACATCACTTTTCTTCCAGAACATTGTTTTATATACCGGTGTGTAGTGGAGACTGTTAAGTTGAACTTCCACGTTAAACTTCATGCTACACTAGCTTGCAACTTGAATAGTGGACTATGCCTTGAAATACAAGTTTTCTGCGTGCTAGTTTCACATAAAATCTAGACCGGTACAGGGCTACCGTCGGCTTCCCCGCGGTTTGGAGATTATGCGTCATACTCTAGGGCCTTTCATGAGTTTATTAGAGAGCACCCAACTCTCACGGACTGCGACGTTTGACAGTCAGACTCATATAGGTGTGTTCCTCAAGAGATGTTCTGCAGGACAACATCTCCGCTTATAAAAAGCCACTTGGAATACATTAAGATAAATATCAACCTACCATGCAGATTAAGAGAGTATTGCATCTTTATGGAGATGTAAATATAATATAGGGATACTCTCCTCTCAGCTGACCAACAGCTTGTCTTCCAGCTCTAATTCACGGGATCTCCGATCACATAGAGTGGGTTGCCACTGGGATCAACTCATAACGTGGGTCTCAAACCCATCTCCCTCGATGCATTATCTATCACATTGCGTGATAAACCCTTTGTGAAGGGATCTGCCAGGTTTTTAGATGTTTGGATATAATCCAACGCAATAACTCCGGAGTTTCTCAGTTTCCTGACAGATTTCAATCTCCTCTTCACATGCCTTGATGACTTCATATTATCCTTAGAACTGTTTACTTTGACGATCACAGTTTGATTATCGCAGTTCATCGGGATGGCGGGTATTGGTTTTTCAACCATAGGTAAGTCCATCAAGAGCTCACGAAGCCACTCTGCTTCAACAGTGGCCGTGTCTAATGATGTGAGTTCTGCTTCCATAGTTGACCTTGTTAAGATGATCTCCTTGCAAGACTTCCAGGAAACAACGCCACCACCAAGTGTAAACAAATAACCACTTGTGGCCTTAATCTCATCAGCATCAGATATCCAGTTTGAATCACTATAACCCTCAAGTACCCGAGGATACCCAGTATAGTGAATACCATAACTCGCAGTGCCTTTCAAATAGCGCAAAACTCTTTCAAGAGCATGCCAATGATCATCTCCAGGATTTGACACAAATCGACTCAGTTTGCTTACAGCAAAGGAGATGTCAGGTCTAGTAGCGCTGGCTAAATACATGAGCGAACCAATAATTTGAGAATATCTCAATTGATCGTTAGCATTCCTTTGATTCTTTCGAAGTAGCACACTCGGATCATAAGGCGTTGGACAAGAATTGCAGTTGCTATACCAGAAGCGACTCAATATCTTTTCCACATAGTGAGACTGAAGCAATGTAATCCCACCATTGTCATCCTTTAGTAGCTTGATGTTTAAGATTACAACAGCCACTCCCAAGTCCTTCATCTCAAAGAAGCGAGATAGAAACTCTTTGACCTCCTCGATAACAGCGAGGTTGGTCCCGAATATCAATATGTCATCAACATAGAGACACATAATAACTCCCTCGACCCCACCATGGCGATAGTACACACATTTGTCAGCTTCATTTACAAGAAAGCCTTCAGTAGTTAAAGTTCTTTCAAACTTCTCATGCCACTGCTTAGGAGCTTGCTTAAGACCATACAAAGACTTTACTAACTTACACACCTTTCCTTCTTGACCATCTACTACAAATCCGTCAGGCTGCTCCATATAGATTTCCTCATCTAGCTCTCCATTTAGAAAAGTTGTCTTAACGTCCATTTGATGAACGAGAAGACCATGTGAGGCAGCCAAGGAAAGTAATACTCGAATAGTGGTCAATCTGGCTACAGGTGAGTAGGTATCAAAGAAGTCTTCACCTTCCTTTTGGGTATAACCCTTAGCCACAAGACGTGCCTTGTACTTTTCAATAGTACCATCAGGTATAAGCTTTTTCTTGAACACCCACTTACATCCTACAGGTTTGCACCCATAAGGACGATTAGTGATTTCCCAAGTACCATTAGCAAAGATGGAGTCCATCTCGCTTCGGACAGCTTCCTTCCAGTAGTCAGCATCTTGAGATGCATAGGCTTCTGAAATAGAAGTGGGAGTATCATCCACAAGGTACACAATGAAATCATCACCAAATGACTTTGCAGTCCTTTGTCTCTTGCTCCTCTTGGGAGCTTCATTGTCATCCTCCACAGGATCATCAGAGTGTTCTATCGGCATAGTGGGTTCAGGAATTATAGAAAATTCCTGACTAGATGAACTAGTCATCTCCTGATTTGATGAACTAGACATACCTTTCATAGGAAAGATGTCCTCAAAGAAAGTCGCATCATTCGACTCCATAATTGTACCAACATGCATGTCGGATACCTCAGATTTTACTATCAAAAATCTATAGCCAATGCTATGAAAAGCATATCCTAGAAAAAAAACAATCAACAGTTTTTGGTCCAAGCTTTCGCTTCTTGGGTATTGGAATATTGACTTTCGCCAAACAACCCCAAGTTCGTAAGTAAGAGAGTTTAAGCCTTTTCTTTTCCCATTCCTCAAATGGAGTCATAGTTTTATCCTTTACAGGAACACGGTTTAGGACATGACACGCAGTCATTAGCGCCTCCCCCCACCATTCCTTGGAAAGACCAGATGTATCTAACATGGCGTTAACCAAATCAGTTAGAATGCGGTTCTTTCTTTCGGCCACCCCATTTGACTGAGGTGAGTAGGGAGGCGTCCTCTCATGTATAATACCATGTTCCATACAGATTAAATCAAATTCGTTTGAAAAGTACTCTCCACCACGATCCGACCTTAGCCGCTTGATTTTAAGATCAAGTTGGTTTTCTGCCTCAGCTTTATAGATTTTGAAGTAGTTCAAAGCTTCATCTTTAGATTTCAGAAGATAAACATAGCAGTATCTAGTGGATTCATCAATCAACGTCATAAAGTATCTTTTTCCACCTTTTGTCAACACACCATTCATCTCACAAAGATCTGAATGTATAAGTTCTAGCGGTGCTAAGTTTCTCGGTTCCGCAGTCGTATGAGACTTGCGGGGTTGCTTTGCTCGCACACAAACTTAGCACTTAGAACCTTTGACAGTGGTAAATTTTGGAACTAAACTCATATTGGCTAGCCGCGTCATGCAACCAAAGTTAATATGACAGAGCCGTGAATGCCAAACATTGGACTCATTATCATTGCAAACATGATTAATAACTTTAGTACATGAGTCTGACAAAGACAAACGGAACAGACCTCCGCACTCATAACCTTTTCCAACAAATTGTACATACTTAGAAATTACAACTTTATTGGACTCAAAAACCAACTTAAAGCCATCTCGACATAAAAGCGATTCGCTGACGAGATTCTTATTGATGGAGGGAACGTGCTGCACATTCTTCAGCTGTACGGTCTTCCCCGAAGTAAACTTCATATTTACCGTACCAACACCATGAACGGAAGCACGTGAGCCGTTTCCCATCAGCACGGAAGAGGTCCTTGAGACCTGATAAGAGAAAAACATGGAAATATCAGAACATACATGTGTATTAGCACCCGTGTCTATCCACCAATCAGGAGAATGACATACTGAAAGGATAGTAGGTAAAATACCGTACCCAGCATCCTTCATCTCAGTATCGCTAATAACAACATCAGCGGCATTGCCGCTGTTTCCATGTTGACGCTTGTCAAAGCGATTAGGGCAGCTAGGAGCCCAATGACCAGGATCACCACAGACGTGGCAAGATCCTTTCCTCTTATCATTTTTCTTCTTGAAGTTGGTTGAGTGCGTAGTCTTGTTCTTGCCATCGAACTTTCCCTTTTCTTCAGTTTTGTTCTTATTCTTAAACTTGTGGGATTGGAAGTTTTTCCTCTACACTAAATTGGCAGTAGAACCTCCCTCAAGTCCTCGAGCAGTTTTGTTCTTTGCTCTCGCCTTCTCTTCCACATGAAGAAACCCAATGAGATCCGTAACGGAAAACTCTTGTCTCTTATGTTTTAGAGAAGTAGCAAAGTTCCTCCACGAAGGAGGAAGCTTGGCAATAATGCCACCAACCACAAATTTGTACGGTAAGGAACACTTGAACTGCTCAAGTTCTTTGGCAAGTGATTGTATCTCATGAGCTTGCTCAACGACGGAGCGCTCATCAACCATACTGTAGTCATAGAATTGCTCCATGACATACAGCTCAGTGCCAGCGTCCGAGACCCCAAACTTGGCCTCGAGCGCTTCCCACGCGTCCTTGCCATTATCAAATGACATATAAGGGTCAACAATGTTGTCCCCAAGAACACTGAACAAAGCCGCCATAAACATGGTATCGGCTTTTTTTAAGTTCTCTTCCATCTCAGCAGAAAGATCTCCTTGAGGCTTGCCAAGAGTGGCGCTATAGCAGTTTAGGTTTTCAAACCAGAGAACTGCTCTCTTGCGCCATCTCTTATAGTGCATGCCATCAAAAGGAGGCGGCCTAGTAGCCGCGGCTATACCAGTGGAATTCAGTTGCCTATAATCAGGTTTTTGGATTGTTGGAAATATAAGCAATAATCCATATGATTTAATCCGAATAATAAACTGATAAATCATAATCATACAGACAGTAGTAAAACTAATCATGCAGATCAACAAAGTAGATGAACAGATTACATCTATAGGAGATAAACCTATCACATCTACACCAAACGCTAGAACAAAGAACTCTAGCATAATTCGAAAAAGACAATTAAGGATCACATACAGTGTAGGCTGAATAGCAGCCGCAGCAGCGTCGCCCATGTTGAAGTTGTCGAAGAGATTGCTGACGTCCGGGAAGAAGTCGTCGTTCGGGAACTCGCCGTCGGACGACGACGTGGTTGCCAGTAGTCGCGCTTGAGTGCTCCCCAAAAACCTGATCGCCCCTCACCCGTACAGGTTCACGAGAGGCGGGGTTCCGGAGGCCTACTGTCGCGATCTGCGGTGCACGCCGCAAGCCGGGATGGAGAAGACGAAAGCAGCGGCGCAAGGTTCTGGAGGCGTCGTGACGACGAGAGGCGAGGCGAGGCGGGCGGCGTCGGAGGAGGAGTGCACGAGGGCTACTCTTCTTGTCACACCTTAGTGAGTGGTGCAACACTCTACTATATAAGGTGGTCCAACTCCCCTTCAACTAGCAATGTGGGACTAAACTTTAGCACCACTATCACAGCCATATGCTGCCATACACAAGTGGGCCAAAGAGAATTTCAGAATTTGTCTAATGGACCAATAGCCAAATATACACCAAATTCCAACAGTGCGTTGCTGTATTGATACTCGTATTGTTCGTGAATCATGGTTCCACGGGTTCGTCCTCCTCTCTCCTGTCTCACTCTCCAAACTGATGACCGCAATTCGATCTCTTCTTCCACCTGTAGTGTGTGAATCTCTTGACGATTGTATTTGAGATCTCCATGGATGGATATATAAGTATGTGTACATGTCGTATTCTCTTGCAGACTGCTGGGACACTACCTCTGGCAGCCCAATCTGTATAGGATTTCTTTGCAAGGCAACCTTCTGGATGGGAGGTATAATGTTCAAAGCCAAGGTCATGGAACACAAGTGTATCGGATCGGCAATCAAGAGCGAATGTTTCTGCTATTTTTGTGACAAATAGTTGGTTAACATGGGAGCTGAAGTAGCCTGGTATTACGGAAGGTTAAACATCTACTAGTTAACTAGTTTGTCTGCCAGGTCGCTCTTATTACGCTTTCAGAGCTACCGGTGTCTGCATTTCTCGCTGTCAATGTCATAGATTCATTGGTCGTGTGAATTTATAAATATATCCACTGTTATTACTCTATAAAATAATCCACTGATTTGTGATCATAAATGTGTCTGGCAGGCTAATCATCTTGTGAATACTATTATAAAAGTGGGCTTGCCCTACCGAACTTGGGCCATGTTACACTGGTGGAAACAACCCTATAGGTTCCGGTTGGTACGGGGCTTTAGTCCCGGTTGCCCAACCGGGACGGGGCAATCGGGACTAAAGCTCTAACCTTTAGTCCCGGTTGCCCCACCAACCGAGACTAAATGGTGCAGACGTGGCAGCGGCAGAGGGCGAGGGGGGGTGGAGCATTAGTCCCAGTTCGTAACAGGAACCGGGACTAATAACCTTCTGCCGCGGCAGAGATTTGGCCCATTTCTCTGCCGCGGCAGAGAATTCATTTTGGCACATTTTGTTGCCGCGGCAGCATTTTCGCCACTTTTTGTGCCGCGACATAGAATTCATTTAGGTTATTTTATTGTTTATTTAGTGTTTTGCACTTATCAATGAAGGAACCTTATATTACACAAGATCATCATGACAATATTACATTCAATACACGGATCGAGTTCATGCACTACATACAAAAGTTGCTATTTGATGCTACCGGCCAATTCCTTCAAAGTTGCTATTTTTACAATCCCTATTGTCTATACACAGCCGAATAGTATTCCTCTTTTGGGTTTAGGACTTTTGCATCCAAGAATCCCGCCAATTCCTCCTAAATTGCTCGTACGCGATCTTTTGGCAGAAGACCGTCCCATAGACGTTCGATCTGATTTAAAAAAGGAGTCAGCCTATATGAATGAAACTAAACACAATTTTATTGTAATTAAAAACTATAGAAATTGTTTACGTACGTGGAGTTGCTCTAAATTTCTGCCCTTCTCATCGCACGTCTGCCGGATGAACTCACAAACATAGTATCCACATAGATTGTTACCTGGTCCCTGCGTTAGGCACTTTACGAGAACAGAGTTCAATCAAAATAATAATCAAGCATGATAATAACTGTATCAAAACTAGAATCAAAGAGATGCGCTGATATAGCTAGTGGTGCTTACATCTAGTGGTTGAAATATAAGCTCCTCTTTTCAAACACCCCTAGCCTTGTTGGTGAACCGTTTCCAAGTGCTGCCTGGCGTAGAAAACGAATAAAATAAGTTATTAAGTACTTGATATCATAAAATTCACGAACATTGCCGATATAGTGTCGTAATGATTAGAATTACCCCTGGAGAAGTATCTGCATGTCCTTCCACGTCTCAAGGGGTTTATGTTTCGAGTCCATGACTAGTACACGCCCTTTGTCAAGTTGAATGATTAACAGAATATAGTGGAAGCTGCAAATGCATAACTAATCAATTATATACTTAACATCGAGTAAGCGAAATAGAAAGTGTATACAAGACAATAACACTCACTCGAAGTTGTAAGGAAATAGTATTTCCCTTTTGGTTTCTTGAAACCTTAACGCGTGTACTATATTATCCTCCGTATCCTGGGGGCTTATTTTGAGATTAGCTTCATGAACCCAATATGGGTCAATGAAGCCAATGTCATAGATTTGTCCTCTGCTGCATTCGAGAATCTTCATTCTGCATATTACAGTATGATTATATACATGCAATAAACAAAATAATATAGCTGGATACTAAATTAATTACAGAATTAGTACTTACAGGCAATAGGCACTGATGATCGATTTGTCCAAGGCGTCTTGATTGAATAATTGAAATAGTTCATCAAATTCAATGGATATCATGTCATCCTTTTCTTTCCCATGATGCTTTTTTGTAACCCTCAGCATATCCAGTTAGCCCCGGCCCTTGTGGCATGCATGTACCAGTTATGCAATCTTCGCATTTTGTTGAAAGATTGTTTACCTCCTCAGGTTTGACGAGAGGTTTGCCGTACTGGTATTTGTATGCTACTTCACTCACGGGGAAGAACTCTAACTGGGATAAGTACTGGGCAATACTCATACCTTGAGCAGCGGCAGCTTCTCCGTATTGTGCAACTACCTCTGGATCATACTGCTCTTCGGCCCCATATTTGCTCGACCCCACATTGGTTTGGGAAATCACCTTGAGAGGGGCGCAAGTCTGTTTTGCTTGTTCTCCGAGCTGGGCAACAGATTTCTCGCTTGCATCAGTACTCCTCTTCGAGGCTTTTTGTGCCGCATGTGACTTGAGAATAGAACGCTCATAGTCTGATGACAGCTTTGGCTCGGGTTGATGAAGAGTCTTTAGCATTTTCAACACTTTGGCCTTTTCTTCTTTGGTGCTGGGGAACTCTGGCTCTTTTGGCCGCCTCAGCATAGCAAAAAACGCTGTCGTTTCCGCATCAACGATCGCCGCAGTCTCCTCTTCAGTACAGTCATAAGCTCTCTTGGGAGGAACCTTTGGTACTTTTGGAAGAGGCTCTTGTTTACGTTTCGGCGATCGCTTACGATGCACAGTAGCGGTACGCTTACGCTTTTTATCTTGAGGCGTCGGCGATGGCTCCCGCGGCGATGGCTGCACCGGAGATTGGTGAGGCGACGGAGCCGGGTGAGGCGACGAAGACGGCTGCCGCGGCGGCGAAGACCTCGCTGGAGACGGGTGAGGCGGCGGCGAAGATGGCCTTGGCGTGTGATTTCGAAGCACGATACATTCCTTCGGCCATAGAATGGTGACGTTTTTTGCGTCTCCCAGCACAGTCACATCCCCTTCACCTGCAGGGTAGTGAAGATCCAAAACCTCAAAGGTGGGCATGATTTCATCCACGCCGACAACAGCGTAGCCCTCTGGAACCGGACGACAGTGGTAAGTTGGTGTGGGTCCAATTGGTAAGGCATAGCCGACCACCACCTTCATTGATATGTTCACAACTTTGACATGTAGCTCGCAGTGTGTCATCTCTGTGATATCATCCACTGGGTAGCCAACAGGAGCCATCGTCGGTGCATCATCGTCATCGCCATTGTCATCACCCGGGACCTCGGTGGAAGCCACACTGCTTTTTCGATTATTCGATAGGCCGGTAGCATCGAATGCAGTGTGCTGCTGAGATGGGCTGGTAGTACTTTGCTCTTTAAGTGCGTTAATTTCATATTGTTGTTGCTTTAATCGTTCTTCAATTAAACGCATTCGCTCTTTCTGACTATCTGCTTCAACTTCCGCCCTGTCCTTTCTCCTCTGACGGCTTCTATCAGGATATTTCTTCCTCTCTTCGGGAAACCCAGTCCTCCATGGTTGGGAGCCTCTTGTGCCTCGTGTTTGTCCATCATGTTCCTTATTTCCAAGGGCGAGTGTGAGCTCATCATTCTCTCTATCGGGAATGAAGTCCCCATCTTTAACAGCCTGTACTGCTTTTCTGATCCTCTCGATTGGCAAGGGGTCTTCTTTATGTCGTATGTTATATATACACCTCCCTTCCGAGTCCAACGTGCCCCCATTCCCATAAAACCAATTCCTTGCACGTTCTACCCAATCGTCTGTCTCTGGGGTGATCTTTTTATCACGCAGTTCATTCTCAAGTTTCTCCCACTTAGGAATGCCAGCCCTGTAGCCACCTTGCCCCCTAGTATGGTGATACTTCTTGTTAGCAGCATTCAGCTTATTCGTTTCAGACATTTTCTTAGCTTTTTATGATTTCTTGTATTCCACAAACTCAGCCCGGAATGGTTTTATCTTCTCAAACTGAATATTCTTGAAATCGGGAGTCTTCTTTTTCACGACATAGTCAAGGTGCAATCTTTTCTTCCAGTTGGTGAAACACTGGGCCATCTTCTTCAAAGCCCACTCCCTGACCTTAGCCTCCATGGCTCTCCCATGTTGTAAGACGTCCTCAACTGGATCCTCCGCATTTGGATCCAGCTCTATCTTCGGTAGTTTGAAATTAACCATGAGCCTCTTCCACAGTAAATCTTTGGCGTGGTTAGGGACAAATAAACATGTTCCCTCTTCATCCGCATTAGCAGGCCTATTCCAATTTCTAATGGTGATCGGGATTAAGTCCCTAACGATTACTCTGCATTGTGCCACAAATTTGGTTGCGACAACTTCGGGAGCCGTCGGTTTGTCGTCTTCAGCGACATCTTCGATCCTGAACCTCTCATGGTCTTGCAACTTTTTGATTGGGCCTCGTCCGCTCTTTTCAGTAGATTCCTTCGATCCGGAGGGCTAAAAGAAGAAAGATCATCATTACTATTTCTATATAGATAGCAGATGATTAATTAATGAATTGATTTATATTACATGCACCTCGCCGGAGCGGTCGTCTTCTCGATTACACAAGGCATCGCCTTCTCCCTCGCGGAAGGCAACACCTTCAACCTCAAACAAGTTGTCTATTCCGGTAAAAAGAGGATCACCCTCACCGAAGTTGTTCAGAAACATTGATACGTCTAAATTATCTTCCCCACGGATCACACCTTGGATCAACTCTTCCTTTTCTTCGTCTCTGACGTGTGGGTCCATATTTTCTGCATAGGTGAAAAAACGAATAAGTCAAAGCGGCTAAAGGAGAAAGTTAAGTACGGTGTTGAGAGATATAAACCCTAATTCAGAGAAACCCTAATATATACATACACAATAATAAAAATAAAGAGAAACCCTAAACCCTAAACCTAGCTACAAAAAGGAAACCGTGTAGTAGATAGGTAACTCTAGCTAAAATCAACTAAAATCAATATTCCGGAGTTCCGAGGGGTGTAAAACCTAGTTCGGAGAAACCTCGGATGCATATGAGAGGGGAACATGAGTATAAGGCTACAAAAGGGAAACTATCCAGCAGATAGGTAACACTAGATACTAACAAAATACCATATTGGAATCGATTTAAGAGGGTTCGGAATGCCCTGGTGAAGGCACATCGTCGAACCCACATGCACCTAAGGGGTATTAATGATTCCTTATCTAAGATAGGGCTTTTAAGTTGCTTGACAATGTGACATCTGATCTCATCTCATCACGTTCTCCTGTCATACTAGATTCTCTGCATCTGATACATCATCTGGATGGACCAGAACTGACAGCTATGCATGGCTAAGCAGACACAGATACAAGCTCTAGCAGTGTACACAAGCCAAACCTAGTTATGCTAGGAGCAATGGATCAGGTAATATAAGCTCAAGGGAGTATGCAATAGATAGGATACTCTATCTATCGATAAAGACCACAGTAGAATCGTATGCATCATGGCAAGAATTGAAATGCTTTCGAAATCATAGGATTATATCATGGTGGGGCTATGCTTACCTTTGCCTGTTGATAGAAGATAAATAGATCTTCGGAAGCCTTGTACTTGACTTGATTATAGTTGGTCAAGTATTGTTTGTCGATCTTCTATGGTCTTGATCTCGGTCTTCGATCTCGATCTCGATATCGTATTCTACCGAGAAGAACCAAATCACCGGAAAGAAAGGGAAACAATCAACACATGGCATCGATGCAATGCTCAAGCAATGATGATGATACGACAAGTTAATGTGCATTGGAATGTAACCCTAAAGCATGCTCGACAAGTTAATCGGGGTTCCGAGGGGCGCAAACCCTAACTCAAGGAACTCCGGAATCACCTATTAGGGTTACTAGGGTGTTCTAATTAAACTTGTCATTTAAGTTGTTGAACAATGCATGATTATAGCATAGATAGATAGTTCTCATTTTTCTGAACATTTTGGTATATTATTTGTATTTTTCTGAATTACAGATTAAAAGTTATTGAATTTACAAGTTTTATTCAAATTCTGAAATTATTAAATCAAATGTTTAAACCTTTTGCACCATAGTAACAACTAGCCATAGTGGCTGACAGGAGGGGCCCGGAGCCATCTCAGCAGCCACGCAAGCAAAGGGGAAACAGGGTCATCTGTCACCAGGGAAGGAGCTAGCCCTAGAGGCTGACTGGTGGGACCAGGGCCACGTGGATGCCACCTAGACGCCACGTTGGGCTCGCCGGAGACACGTCAGACGACGATGGTAGGCAGCGGAGGAGAGCAAGCGGGGCTGTGGGACTTGGCGTGCTGGAATCAGCGCATCCAGGCGGACTCAAAATTGGCGGCGCCGCCCTCTGTTGGTTGCCGGAGCAGGTGGTACAACGACAGCCGACGGCGGCGAATGGGATCTAACGGCGCAGGCATGAACTACAACGAGAGGGGAAGGAAGGAGGCATCCAGAAGGTTCGCTTGCTCACCCTGAGCGCGTGAGGTTGGTCGGAGAGAGCGCGGGAGGTCGAGGTTGAGCAAATCGACGCCGGCGAGCACGGTCGGGGTCGAGGAAGACGGAGTCGTGGGCGACGACTGGTGCGCGCACGGACGGAGGCGGCGGTGCTGGCGGATGGAACGCGCGGGCTCGAGCAGCCTGACGGTGTCGGGGGCGGCGAGCTCGGGCAGCCTACCGGCGTCGGGGGCGGTTGTGCGCGCGTCGGTGAAGCAGAGAAGTGAAATGGAGAAGGGAAGAAGAAGAAGAGGCGCGCGCAGTTATAATGGAAGGACCTTTAGTCCCGGTTAGTGGCCCCAACCGGGACGTATACTCCAATATTTTCAGCAGACCAAGGGTTGGACCGCAGGGGGTCTTTAGTCCCGGTTGGTGGTTCCAACCGGGACATATTCCCCTGTTTAAAAAAATTTCAGGTATTTTCTCTCTGTTCCCGCCTTATTTTTTATTTTGGGGTTTAAATTTGTATTGTTTTTTAAATGATAATTAATTTGGAATTTAGAAAAACTTTAAACATAAAAAGTGTTTGGATTTGAATAAATAATTCAAAACCATTTTCTATTTTGAAAAATAATTAATGTAACCATTTAAAATATGAACCATTTACAATTAAAAATGAATTAACTTATATTTTTTTAATATCAATTTGGAATTTAGAAAAACTTTAAACATAAGAAGTGTATGGATTTGAATAAATAATCCAAAACCATTTTCTATTTTTAAAAAATAATTAATGTAACCTTTTAATATGAATTGACTTATATTTTTGAATTTTAATTTGGAATTTAGAAAAACTTTAAACATAAAAAGTGTTTGGATTTGAATAAATAATTCAAAACCATTTTCTGTTTTAAAAAATAATTAATGTAACCATTTAAAATATGAACCATTTACAATTAAAAATGAATTAACTTATATTTTTTTAATATCAATTTGGAATTTAGAAAAACTTTAAACATAAGAAGTGTATGGATTTGAATAAATAATCCAAAACCATTTTCTATTTTTAAAAAATAATTAATGTAACCTTTTAAAATGAATTAACTTATATTTTTGAATATTAATTTGGAATTTAGAAAAACTTTAAACATAAAAAGTGTTTGAATTTGAATAAATAATTCAAAACCATTTTCTGTTTAAAAATATAATTAATGTAACCATTTAAAATATGAACCATTTACAATTTAAAATGAATTAACTTATATTTTTTAATATCAATTTGGAATTTAGAAAAACTTTAAACATACAAAATGTTTGGATTTGAATAAGTAATTCAAAACCATTTTCTGTTTTTAATGGGCGGAAAAAAAGGACGGAAAATAATGGGCGGAAAGAAAATTTGATTAGGATAGAACTGGAATTAAAGTACATAACGCAACTAACACAAAGTTACATAGAAGAACTGAAAATTAAGATACATGGCCAGATTAAGCCACAATCGGCTGAACTTGTTTTGCAATGTTGGAATAATTCAGTCATGCTCCTGCCTACACCTATAATACTCGCCACTGTAGTCGTCGTACTTGCCGCGGCCGTCATCGCTATCGTCGTCGGGGTCGCCGTAGTTGAACCTTGAAGGTTGAGTACGAGTGGGCTGGACTTGAGGGTAGCGCAGGCGGGGGATAGAGTCGGCGGCCGTGTCGTAGGCCATGACGCTTTGGAGAGTCCGGCCGCGCCACCACAGCCGACGGCCGGCCTCGTTGAAGTTCGGAGGAGGTGGGCCCTCCTCCTCGTGCCTGGCGAGTGCCCTCTCACGCCGATCCACGAAGAAGGCTTCCCAAGTCGGGAAATAGTCGGGATGCCATCTGGGATTCCTCCGCTGCTCCGGCGTGAGCTCGAAGTAGTGGTGGTTCGTGATGGCCATCCGACGCGCCACACCTAGAGGGACAGGGGAACCGGCACGCCTCCGGCGCTCAGCATCCAGCCGACGAGGACACAGTAGCCCGGCGGGCCGGGGTAGTTCGAGGCGCAAAGCGCCTCCGCCTCCCTGGGAGTTAGTGCTACGGTGGAAGCCATGGGAAAGAGTGATGAGGTTGCAGATATGAGTCTAGAGATGTGCAATGACAATGGAGTCCAACCCTACATATATATATATATATAGTGAAGAACTGGCGGGAAGAACTGGAGGGAAGAACTGGCGGAAAAAAATGGCGGGAAAAATGGCGTGTTGACATTATGTCGTGCGGCGTGTACCTTGTCCCGGATGGTGTCACCAACCGGGACTAAAGATGAACCTTTAGTCCCGGTTGGAGACACCAACCGGGACAAAACACGGGTCAACAATAATAATAGGAGTGAGTGTTGGAAAATAGAAAAGGGCTTTTCCGTGCGACAAAAAGGAAAACTTCCTCCTGCAACATTGTTCTCCATACCAATGTCCACACATGCATAATATGGGCACAACATGACAAACTATGCCGTGATTCAGCACATAACATCGGTCATTGGACCGAAAGCCATGAAACCTCGAACATGATAGGTCATTTTGTGAAGGTTTTTTCGAAACATGATCAATATACCAAGTCTGGTATTTTTCCTTTCAACTATGTAACAAAATATGACACCACGCGAAGGATTTTCATTGTTCGGATTTTTTTTGAATTTATTATGCCCGTTTTGAATTATCTGAATTTCTAACTATGGTCGAACCGGTGTGCATGAAGATAGGGGACGAGCATCGTTAGAACTTGCATTGGATCTCTGAAGAAACCACATATTGCGAGTCTAAAAATGATTTTTTCAAAAAATCACGGGCGATAGATAATGTACCTATAGTACAAACCGGACCCACTTCCTACCGATTCGGCAGACATTTGTCCTTTTTACCCGGGATGGACGAAAAGGTTTGAGATGTACCGGTTGGGAGATAGTCCATGTAAGGTGGTCTAGTATTTTAGGAAAATGGGACGGTAGAATTCTGAAACGGCATTTTGGTGGTTACTTCACAAAACGACCCGTTTTTTGCGCTCGGAAAATGGAAAAGGGCTTTTCCGTGCGACAAAAAGGAAAACTTCCTCCTGCAACATTGTTCTCCATACCAATGTCCACACACATGCGTAATATGGGCACAACATCACAAACTATGCCGTGATTCAGCACATAACATCGGTCATTTGGACCGAAAGCCATGAAACCTCGAACATGATAGGTCATTTTGTGAAGGTTTTTTCGAAACATGATCAATATACCAAGTCTGGTATTTTTCCTTTCAACTGTGTAACAAAATATGACACCACGCGAAGGATTTTCATTGTTCGGATTTTTTTTGAATTTATTATGCTCGTTTTGAATTATCTGAATTTCTAACTATGGACTACCACGCGAAGGATTTTCATTGTTCGGCAGACATTTAGTCCCGGATGTAGTCACAAACCGGGACTAAAAATATTTTCCGCCATTTCCCACCTCTTCCCGCCAAATTTTCCCGCCCTTTCCTTTCTACTAGAGCTTTTAGTCCCGGATGTAGTCACTAACCGGGACTAAAGATATTTCCCGCCATTTCCCAAAGCTTCACGCCAAGTTTTCCCGCCCTTTCCCTCTATATTTAGGGTGATATTGTCATGGCTATCCACACATCCACACCTTCCTCTCTTAGAACAATGGACAACGCCTACTGGGCCATTCTGACCCTCGAGGAGACCGAGGCGCTGTGCGCCTCCAACTACCCTTGTCCGCCGGGCTACCGGCCGCCCGCCGGCTGGATGCTGAGCGCTGGAGGGGTTCCTGTCCCTCAAGGTTCCGCACGCCAGGCGGCCATCACAAACCACTTCTACCATGAGCTCACGCCGGAGCAGCGGATGGATCCCCAGTGGGATCCCGACAACTACGACACCTGGAATGCCTTCTTCGCTAATAGGCGGGAAAGGGAGCTCGCCAGGTACGAGGGTGATGGCCCGCCACCGGTGAACCACAACGAAGCAGGCCGTCGTCTGTGGTGGGCAAACCGTACTATCATCGGAGTGATGCACTACATCGCCGGGGGAGACCATCCTCGCCTACGGTGCCCACGAGTCCGCCCGCCACTGGCCCCACACTGTCCCGGCGGTAGTGGCATCGTCTTCCAGGAGACCCCTCTCCCGCCCGTCGTGAATCCGAGGCTGGAATGGCCCCTGGTATATGCCATGGATGGGCTGAGGATCCCCGGAGTGGCAGGTGACGATGACGATGATGATGACGACGACGATGAAGACCCTGAAGCTGCGTACTATAGGACTAGGCATGATTATGACTAAAGGGGGCGGCTTTAGTCCTGAGTGTTAGCTAGTCCCGGTTTGTCCTGGTTTTTAATATTAATAAATGTCTTGAGTGTTACCTAATAAATAGAGGGAAATGCCTATATAAAGAGAGGGTTCATCTTTAGTCCCGGTTGGAGAAACCAACCGCGACTGAAGGGATTGCGGAAGAGTGGGCCAGGCAACACTAATAATAGGGGTGAGTGTCGACATTATGTCGTGCGGCTTGTACCTTGTCCCGGATGGTGTCACCAACCGGTACTAAAGATGAACCTTTAGTCCCGGTTGAAGACACCAACCGGGACTAAAGATGAGTCAGCACTAATAATAGGGGTGAGTGTCGACATTATGTCGTGAGTGTCGACATTATGCCGAGCTGCTTGTACTATAAATAGGCATCCTTGTGAGTCCAGTCCTCCAGCCAGTTTGAGGCATCTCCAAGATGGTTTTAGAGAGCAGGGACACCACTACGGCCAGTTTCAGGGAGATGCCGACGGAGCCCAGTCCTCCGGCATCTCCGAGAAACTGGTCATAGAGGCACTCCCTAATATGTGAAATTAGTTAGCTCCGAGGCGTATTGATCTAGTTAGTGAAGTTACAAGCTGCAAGATGGTTTTCGAGAGCAGGGACACCATTGCGGCCAGTTTCAGGGAGATGCCGACGGAGCCCAGTCCTCCGGCATCTCCGAGAAACTGGTCATAGAGGCACTCCCTAATATGTGAAATTAGTTAGCTCCGAGGCGTATTGATCTAGTTAGAGAAGTTACAAGCTGCAAGATGGTTTTAGAGAGCAGGGACACCACTACGACCAGTTTCAGGGAGATGCCGCCGGATCCCAGTCCTCCGGCATCTCCAAGAAACTGGTCATAGAGGCACTCCCGGTCCAGCCACAAAACGGGACTAACGCTCAAGACATTTATTAATATTAAAAACTGAGACTACAAAACCAGGACTAAAGGCCACAAACCGCGAAAGATATCCTTCGGTCAAGCCACAAACCGCGAAAGACATGAACTAGAGTTACATAATATGAGCATGAACTTCTTGGCATATGTCATTCCTTATGACCGCTTCAGACGTAACCATGGAGCATCTTCTTTACTTAACGGAATGCTTGGGTCAGTTTTCACTGTGAAGGGCGGAATTTCATCAAACTTATTATAATCTTCTGACATGTCTGTCTTGTCCTCGATTCCCACGATGTTTCTTTTCCCTGAAAGAACTATGTGACGCTTTGGCTCATCATATGATGTATTTTTTTTATATTTTTTCTTTTTTTCGGTCTGGAGGACATGTCCTTCACATAGAAAACCTGAGACACATCATTGGCTAGGACGAATGGTTCATCTCTATAACCAAGATTGTTGAGATCCACTGTTGTCATTCCGTACAACTGGTCTATCTTTACCCCTTCCCCATTCAGGTTGACCCATTTGCAGCGAAACAAAGGGACCTTAAAAGAGACTCCATAGTCTAGTTCCCATATCTCCTCTATGTAACCATAATATGTGTCCTTTTGTCCATTCTCGTCTATTGCATCAAAGCGGACACCACTATTTTGGTTGGTGCTCTTTTTATCTTGGGCGATCGTGTAGAATGTATTCCCATTTATTTCGTACCCTTGGAAATTCAATACAGTAGAAGATGGTGACGCAGCCAACAAGTATAGCTGATCTCCAACAGTGGTGTCATTCAAGAGATGTGTCCGCATCCAACCACCGAAAGACTTCATGTGTTCATCTATAATCCATGATTCAGGCTTCCCCGGGTTTTTGGAGCGTACAATATTCTTGTGTTCCTCGATATACGGAGCTGCCAAGGTGGAATTATGTAGAACTGTGTAGTGTGATTTAGTGAAAGAATCCCCGTCCCTACATATCATTGCTTTCTTTCCCAGCGTGCCTTTTCCACTTAGTCTTCCCTCATGCCGCGAGTCAGAAACACCAATCGGCTTAAGGTCAGGAATAAAGTCAACACAAAACTCAATGACCTCCTTTGTTCCATATCCCTTGGAGATGCTTCCTTCTGGTCTAGCATGGTTATGAACATATTTCTTTAAGACTCCCATGAACCTCTCAAAGGGGAACATATTGTGCAGAAATACCGGACCGAGAATGGCAATCTCTTCCACTAGATGAACCAGGAGATGCGTCATAATATTGAAGAAGGATGGTGGGAACACCAATTCAAAACTAACAAGACATTGTACCACATCCTTCTGTAACCTTGGCAGAATATCTGGATTGATTACCTTCTGAAATATTGCATTGAGGAATGAACACAGCTTCACAATGGGTACTCGAACATTTTCCGGTAGAAGCCCCCTCAATGCAATCGGAAGCAACTGCATCATAATCACGTGACAGTCATGAGACTTCAGGTTTTGGAACTTTTTCTCTGCCATATTTATTATCCCCTTTATATTAGATGAGAAGCCCGACGGCACCTTGATACTGTAAAGGACTTCAAAAAAGATTTCCTTCTCTGCTTTGGTAAGAGCATAGCTAGCACGACTTAAGTGACGCCCTTTATCCGTCTTGTTATGTGTATGCATGTTCTTTGGGTCTTTCATAATTTGTTGGTCCTCCCGTGCTTCAGGTGTATCTTTTGTCTTCCCATACACGCCTAGGAATCCTAGCAGGTTCACGTAGAGATTCTTCGTCACGTGCATCACGTCGATTGAAGAGCGGACACGCAGGACTTTCCAATATGGCAGCTCCCAAAATATAGATTTCTTCTTCCACATGGGTGCGTGTCCTGTAGCGACGTCGTTCGGAACTGATTGACCGCCGGGACCCTTTCCAAAGATTACTTCTATGTCCTTGACCATACCAAATACATCATCACCAGCAGGGAGTTCAGGCTTCTTCCGGTGATCTGCCTCACCTTTGAAATGCTTGCCTTTCTTTCTTACGGGATGATTGGTCGGAAGAAATCGTCGATTCGCCAGGTACACAACCTTCTTGCATTTATGCAAATATGTACCTTCGGTCTTATCTAAACAGTGGGTGCATGCCTTATATCCCTTGTTTGTCTGTCCTGAAAGGTTACTAAGAGCAGGCCAATCATTGATGGTTACGAATAACAACCCTCGTAGATCAAATGGCTCCTGTTTGTTCTCATCCCACGCACGTACACCTGGTTTGCCCCACAACTGTAAGAGTTCTTCAACTAATGGCCTAAGGTACACATCAATGTCGTTGCCCGGTTGCTTCGGGCCTTGGATGAGCACTAGCATCATAATGAACTTACGCTTCATGCACAACCAAGGAGGCAGGTTGTAGATACATAGAGTCACGTGCCAGGTGCTGTGACTGCAACTCTGCTCCCCAAAAGGATTCATGCCATCCGTACTTAGACCAAACCATAAGTTCTTTGCGTCACGTGCAAAGTCTGGGAAGTCTCTCTCGGTTTTTCTCCACTGTGACCCATCAGCAGGGTGTCTCAACTTCCCGTCTTTCTTACGGTCTTCTTTGTGCCATCGCAACAACCTGGCATGCTCTTTGTTTCTGAACATGCGTTTCAACCTTGGTATTATAGGAGCATACCACATAACCTTAGCAGGAACCCTCTTCCGGAGGGGCTCTCCCTCAACATCACCAGGGTCATCTCGTCTGATCTTATACCGCAACGCATTGCATACCGGGCATTTATCTAAATTCTCATACTCCTTACCGCGGTAGAGGATGCAGTCATTAATGCATGCATGTATCTTTTGCACATCTAATCCCAGAGGACAGAGAGTCTTCTTTGCTTCGTAGGTACTCTCGGGAAGTTCGTTATGTTTTGGAAACTTGGGCTTCATTATTTTCAGCATCTTTTCAAATGAGGAGTCAGTTAGACCACACTCTGCCTTCCATCGCAACAATTCCAGTGTGGTACCGAGCTTTGTGCTGCCATCTTCACAATTTGGGTACAACAATTTCTTGTGATCTTCTAACATGCCCTCTAACTTCAACTTCTCATTTTCTGTTTCACAGTCTCGCTTTGCATCACAAATGACCCTACCAAGTTCATCAGCCGGCTCATCTGATGCCCGTTCTTCACCTCTTTCCTCTCCATTGTCTTCCATTGCAGTATCACTGTATTCAGGAAACATATGATGATAGTTGTTATCATCATCTTCTTCTTCACCATCTTCCATCATAACCCCTCTTTCCCCGTGCTTGGTCCAGCAATTATAGTTGGGCATGAAACCTTTCATAATCAGGTGGCCGCGAATGATTTTCGAGGAAGAGTACTCCTTGTTGTTCCGACATTGAACACATGGACAACGTATAAATCCATTCTCTTTGTTTGTCGTAGCCACATCGATAAATTTATCCACGCCTTTGATATACCTGGCTACGCGCCGGTCACCGTACATCCATTCCCGACCGTTCATCTGCATTATATAAGTAAGTTTATCAAAAAACAGGACATCATAAATAGTGAAATAACCAATTCACACCGACACATGAATTGTATCAATGACCTAGAAAAGATAAGATTGTTAACCTCGATCGAGGGAAATAAAGTGGAGAAAGCTCAAGTGCGTCCCGGACACCTTCTATATTTTTGTTCTATGAGAAATTCAACGGGATTATTCACTCAAACATTTCAACAAACACCTTCAATGCATGCATGAGAAAAAACTAGCACACCCCCCTCACACCTTCCACCATTCAAAAAAACAGAGTGGAGGCAGAGGGGGCTGGGGCATTGCATTTATAGAGGGCAGGGGGTCTTTAGTCCCGGTTGGAGCCAGCAACCGGGACTAAAGGTGCGTGCCACGCCACATGGCTGTGGCCAAACCTTTAGTCCCGGTTGGTGGCTCCAACCGGGACGTATTCCCCCTTACCAACCGGGACGCATGCCCCTGGCCCCGTGCCCGCTCCAACCGGGACGCGTGCCAGCATTAGTCCCGGTTGGTGGCGCAACCGGGACAAATGCTCTGAGGGGTCGCGAACGGATAGCCCTTTTTCCACTAGTGTTATTATGCCTACGTTTGGCCACCCGTTTATTAAAAAAAAGCCCGTGATCACATGTATCTTAAGGCTTGGCTTTTAGCCTGCTTGAAAAAGGCTCGGCTCGGGCTGGCTTGTTGGGCCTTCAGTCCAGAAAAATGGGCTCGGCCCGAGTTAGAGCATGCTTGGTGACTGGTCTAGCTCGCAAGCTCCACTAAACATGATCCAACGAAAACTGTACCTACACAGGGCATGTCCTATCTCTAGTTTTGCAAGATATTGGATTTTTGTCCATTCAAATTAAGCATGTATAAACATCAAAATTTCCCTATAAAACTTCACAATGTAATAGTTCAACTATGGACGAACCCATTTTAAGAAAAGAATCGAAATGCATGGTAATAGAGTATATGTACCAACATGGCAAAACATGGGGAGTACATGTACTAGTAGTAATAATACAAGATTTTTCTGGAAGTTTTGAATGGTTTGCAAATCAAATAGAATCAATAAAAAGACCAAAAATATACAATGGACATTAATTATCAATGATTGATGATAGTTTTGATAGATAATATTCGATAATCCCAAGCTCACAACATGTTGACATCGACGCGGTTACAATTTAGGTTCGAAGTTCCAAGACAAATCAAAATAGATTAACACCCACTTGCAAGATCATCATCCAACAAAATAAAACAAGTTCAAGTTGTAGCAAGATCATCATCCATATCCAATCTTCAACCCATTCTCCATGAATGAACATAGCAACATCCATATGATATGAAAGTCTACAGATAACAATAGATTTAGTCGATTTTTGTGCCCATATGTCAATGGAACATGTAGTAATTTTTTTACTTACCAGTTATTGTTATTCAACACAGTCTTCCAAAAGTGTAAGGCAGAGAGGGTTTACCTACATTTTTAGCTTTCACTTTACCTTTGACGGATTTGGAATCTTCTTTATCAAGTGCAACTAAGTTGCAATGTGAAAACATGGCCATCACTGATTCCTTGGTGATTTTTTCTTTCCTATATTCTTCCTTATTTGATTCAACATTTTCTGCCTCTTCTTTTGATTTTGAAACCTTTTATGCTGCCTCTAGCTGATGCGCATGCTGTTGTGCCAAGATATGCTTTCTTATGGTTGTTGGGAAAGGGACAACACCTTCTTCAAAGGCTCAGGTGGTGGCACATAATGAATACAATCTTTTTTTAGGTGATTTAATATGCTCTGTAAAAGACTTAGTAACATGTAGAACAATATCAGTGTCAAGGTGAAGTGCTCCAGCCAACTCATCTACATTACCAGTTTGACTAAAAGCATTGATACAATCATAATCAATTTCTATGACACCTTTGCCTCCTAAATTAAAAGATCAAATTTTTTATATAAGTTCCCAATCCATGGTGTTCCCGCCCTTGCCTGCTCCGGCGGCCACGACCATGTCTATAACATCCCAAAAATATTAATCAAGGTTATCAAGTTCTAATCACCCAAATTTAGGGTTAACAAAAACTTTTGTTAATTAAAATCCATATGAATACATGTGTGTATGTGGTGAATGCATGAATGGTTGAATGGACTTGTGTGATTGTTATGAATGGCAGGGATTGGTTTAAAGATGAAAACAACATCATCTAAATCATTTCCAAGCAGAATCAAATCAAGAGAAATTCAAAAGCAAACTATATAAGCAAATGGTCATTTTTGCCAATCTTGCTCACTAAACCACTTTGAGTGTTTCTAGTCCAAGATTTCAAACAGAAACAAATCCATTTCTTTTCACCCCTTGCTATACCAAGTGAAAGTGAACCCAAGCCCACCTTGCAAAACCCCAGAAACATTTGGCAACCCTATTCAAATGACATTTCAAAATTGAATCTAGTTCATATGTTAAGATCACCACTTCTCAAAACCCAACCAAACCAGTTCACCTTGAGAAATCCAAACAACCAGAGACTACCTAGTATGTGCCGAGTACACTCACCAAATTTTATCCAAAAA
Organism: Avena sativa; assembly: GCA_916181665.1. Taxonomy (NCBI): domain Eukaryota; kingdom Viridiplantae; phylum Streptophyta; class Magnoliopsida; order Poales; family Poaceae; genus Avena; species Avena sativa. The sequence continues at coordinate 342,173,494 of OV702279.1, forward strand.
TTCAAATCTAAATTTCTTGCGGCCATTTTGTCAAACACCTTCTGAGCACAAATCAAATTAAACAACAAACACTATTGTGAGCAGTGTTTGTGCCAACCTTGTTCCTTATCTAGCTCTCACTATACTCCCAGTAGGTCACTAACATCATCTAAGCAGCCCTAGATCACTGTGAACTCGACCATGCCATCAATGGCCACCATGGCCGAGCACACCTGCCACCCCCACCATCGACAGCATGCCAGGAGCATCTCCGCCCTCGCCCACGACGCGCACCAGACACGCCGCACTCCACCGCCACCCCATGTCCTAGCCTCGACCGCAGAAGAGCCCTGGACCACCCTAGAACCGCCGCGCCCTATACCTCTGTGCCATGTCCAGAGCGCGCCAGTTAACCGTAGCCGACCACCTCGCACAGATCGCGCCTCGCCCTTGCCGTGCACGCGCACACGCACCATGATCACAGCAAACCCGCAGACACCCCCGTTCGCCGTCGCGCGACCCGCAGCTGTCGCATGCCGTCGCAAACACTTATGCGTCCACGCAGAGCGCAGCATGCTCCCGACCCAACCACACCGCCCCATGCTTCGCCACTAGGACCTTGAGCATCGCCAGGAGACCGCCCACCGTCCTAGCACTCGAGCCACGCCGATAGCCGCCTGTAGCACCGACCTCGACGAGCTATGCCCGCATCGCTAGGTCCCCTCGCCCCAGTATAAATAGAGGCCTCATCCGCTCGTTTTCTCCACACCATTCCACTCCCCACCTCTCACTGATCGTGCCCACTTCTTCCCGGAGCAAGGCGAGCGCAACATCGCCAGAATTTCGTCGGAGCCTGCCGCTGCTACAGGAGAAGGGCGCCGTTGATTGTGACCACCCCACGAGGAGCCACCAGTACCAGGAGAACCGCCGTCGTCGACTTCGTCATTCGCCCCCATCGCCGACCATCGTCTGAGCCCCGGTGAGCCGCCCCAGACCCCCACTGGACGTGCTAGGGTTAGTTCCACGCCGGAGTAGCTCGCCGTCGACGACGACTCTCAGCCGTTGGATTAGAATTAGATCGTAAGGCTCAGATTCGTAGATACTGTTTCGTTTAGTTAGTCCCGCTGACTAGTGGACCCCATATGTCAGCAGCCCCCACGCGCGCTGTGTGCAGTGGGCCGGCCCAATTAACTCTCCCGCGCGACCCAGTAGTTTAAACTTAGAATTTTTCATTTAGTTTCAAACATATTTCAGATAAAATCGATTCAGAGAGTTTCACTGAACCAAATTGCATGAAACCAATTTTGTTATAAAGATATGGAAATTCTTAATCCAAATCCGTTGGATTCAAACCATTTGGAATTATAGATCACCTATAGTAAAAATAACAAGGGAGAGACTTTTATGCATTCAAACATTTTTCAAAATTCAACCATAAAAGATTTTGTGTTGATTTCAACTCTCAAAAATCACATTTGACAAGACGTTTCTGAATATGTAAAAATACCTAGGTTTACATGTAGTAATAATGGACAAGTGATAAAAGAATGCCCCATAGGCATTTCTAGTCACTTTAATTAATTAAAATAAAAGGTTAAACCTTATTAAATTGTGACACCACTTTAAATCACATTCTCAAGTAGTAAAATATGTGGTGATGACATGTGTCAACATGATCCCATATTTTAATTGGATAATATTAAATCTTAATTAGTTTTTCAATGAGTAGAAATTACGTTTCTAAAATAAAATAAATAAAACTATTGCCTTAATCTTGTGATGATTGTGATGATGCTAAATCATCTAGTGAAAACCCTTGTGTGCTAAATAGAAGTAGTTAAGTATTGTTTGGTGATTGTGTACCTCGTATTTATTTATAGACGCTAGTACCGACCAAGGATACGAAGAGGAAGGAGACTACTACGAAGAAGAAGTCGAGGAGAACTTCAACCACTACACTGCACAAGGCAAGCTACTACTTGCAAGTTTGTTAACCATGCAAGCTAAAACTTGCAAGTTATCTCAGTTAGCAAGCCATCCTAGCAAGCTAATACTTGTAACCTTGATTATACCAAATCCCAATTTTACTTGCAAGCTTTATCCTTTATTTCTTTATCAAAACTCTTTGTTTATGTTTACTTAGTGACTTGTGAAGTTTTGGAAAGATATTAAAGGTAGCATAAAGAGCATAAAACTTGGCCTAAGTTAGGTAGATCTTGATGTCATCCTGAGGCATGAGATTATACTTAGATAAGTCACACTTGATTAGCACCCATATTAGTGATTACCCCCAATTGTAGTTGCTAGTGCTAAGCATAAAACTTGACCACTTTAGATGGGAATACTTGGTGAAAATGGTTATGAAAACCTTAGAATGATGAGTCATTCTAATGAGATGTTTTGACATGTGTTAGTGAACACAAGGTGATTTTGATGATGAAAAGGTTGAGGCATGAGCCTTAGCCCTTTATAAAACTGATGGTTGTGTCTGGATGCGATAACATTCCAATTTTACCGTACAACCATAATACCCGAATTTGGGTAGGGCTTGACTAGAAGTTTATATATCTTAGTATGGGTTCCCTTGCGGCCAAGTTCTGAGCTAAGGCTACCTCGTGAGGATTGTACACCTGTGTAGTTCCCAAGATGACAGATAGTCATGGTTGGGAGGCCAAACTCATAGGAGAGGTGCCTATACTAGGGTGTGTAATTGAAAGGTTAGGATTGATTATCCGCATACTGAGTATGGTGACTTCAGGATTGTTCCTGACAGATGTATCGAATGTTTGCTGAAATTGTACCACCTCTACAGAGTGTCAAACTATTCGAATATCCGCGTCTGCAGTTATGTACAGTTGGAGTGGCCATATTGTTCCGTTGTCAGATGTTTTCAAAATGAATCGTGACTTTGACTTGACCACAACAGGGTTGTGATATGAAAACTCAAGTTCCCACTTAGGTGTTGTAAAAACTTAAACTAGTTTTCTTTTCTTATAAACTTAGTTAGAGATAAATCTGGCTTTTCGCAAAACAACCTAGAGCTTAGGATTCCTACTTGAACCCCTTTACTTGTTAGTGATAGTTTGCGAGTACTTAAAGAGTACTCATGGCTTTGTCCCTGGCTATTCCCGTGGCCAGACTATGAGGAGGACTACCAGGATGATGGACAGCAGGAGGTCTACGACAACTAGGATCATCTCCCATCTTCAGCATTCCCTGTGACCATGAAGATGGACCCTCGCCCACGCTATCGTTATTACGTTATTTCCGCTGCTTTGATTGTACTAATACTGGATCATGGGATCCTTTATTTGTAAGACCTATATTATGGTTTGTAATGGATGATGTACTATGATATCCAATATGTTATGTCTTGCAAAAATGGTAATCCTGGGATTGCGATGTATGGCATAACAGGCATCTAGGATTAAAAATCCGGGTGCTGACAAGTTGGTATCAGAGCCATCCTGACCATAGGAGACCCTAATTAGAATGGACGCTTGAACCAAAAACTTAGTTTCAAAACAAAAGAAGTGAGTATTTGTGAAAACCTATTCTCATCCTTATCACCAAGATTCTTTCAAAAACATTCATGTTCCTCAAAAATTCTGCAAAATATTACATAAAATTTGACACACTTGATCACTCTACTAACTTACTCATCCTATATTCTTATAGATGGACGTGAAGTATAGAAAGTTCTATCCGTTGGGAAATGGAGGATATCTCATCTTTGAGCGTGATTTGGACCAACTCTCGGAACTTCTGAAGCGCCCGCACCCCGAGTTCTTCGGATCTCAGGTCAACGATCAGGAAGGAGAAGAATTGTAATGGCTGATTGTTGCAAGTCTCCGAGGGAAGATTGAAGCCCCCACCTCAGAGGGAATCCAGTTCACTTTAAGAGAGAAAAACTGGCTAGATGGACTTGCCAGCGCCATGCCAGAAGCTCTTGCCCGTATGTGTGGGCAAAGTATCAATCTGATCAAGGGCACCCACTTTGAGTTCTATCCAAGGCGTGATGTTATGGGACAGCCACTGGAGTGTGGCGCCCCGCCAAAACCACTACTAGAAAATCGCGTTGTTTTTGTGCATTGCATCATCATAACCGCAGGCTCATGTCATCATGCCGCATTGCATTTGAGCATCGTCATCATCCTGCATGGTTTTTGTCTAAACTATTTTCGAAAAGCATATTTTGTTTTCTAAATACCCCGCCTTTATTTCAAATCCAAAACCCGGGTCTCCGGAATATTTTGCTTTGTCTACCAACGGTTTTCAAAAGCCCCATTTTAAATATTAAAATATTTATTTTATTTTTAGGGGCAGCCTACCGGGCCGATCCGACCCAGTCGGCCACCCCAGTACAAAAACCAGACTACCTAAACCCTTTTCCTACCCCAACCTAATCTACCCAGCCCCCCTCCACCTCACCCCAACCTATCCCATTGTGCCACATCAGCCCGGCCCTCTCTACATCCAATCAACCGTCGCCACCTACCCGGTCCCACCCTGTATTCCCCTCCCGAAGCCATCCAGCTCGCCCGACGCACCCTCCCCGACCCTGCTCGCGACTTCCTCCTCCCTCCTCCTGCTGCAGGCAAGCGCCGCCGTGCGGCCCTCGCGTCCCCGACCCACCTCCTAGCCTCCCCCATCTCTCCTCGCAGCCGCTCCGACGCCGGTGACCCCCTCCATCGACCCTTGAGCCCCGCCATCGGGATCCCCTCGACCCCATACTACCTTCGTTCCCCAACCCGACACCTCCATCGCTCCCAACCTACCATCCGCCGCTGCCGCAACCGTCTCCCCGAGCTCGACCGCGTTCGCCCGCGCCTCCCCGTGAGCCCCTGCAAGCCTTCCTTGCCGCCTTGTGGCCAGGGGCCTCGCTGGAGCCGCGCTCAGTGCTGCTCGCCGTCCTCCTGCGCCTCCCTACAGCGCTGCCGAGCCGCTTCGTCGCCTCGGGCTCCCTGCGACCTGTCTCCTTCGGCCCGGCCACTCGTCTGCGACCCGCCGCCGTCGGGCTCCTCTTCGTGCTTCTGGGCGCCCCCTCCCCAACCTACCTGCCACCGCCAAGAGGCCGCAGCGCCCCGCCACCACGCCGGCCTCGTTGTCCTCGCCTCCCCCTACACGCGGGCGCGCGCCACCCCGAGCCTCCTGTGTGCCTCGTGGCTGCCGCCTCCGCCGCTTGGCCCTCCATCTCCGAGTGCTGCGAGCTCCGGTCGTTGCTGGCCATGCTCCTCCGTCGACCGCCACCATGCCCTCAGTTCTGCCGCCACCGTCGGCGTCTTCCTCCTGCTGCGAGCACGACTGTGCTGCTGCTGCTGCTAGGTGGTATTCATGGGCAGAGCGAGCACTTCGGCCTCAAGAAGTAGTACCTGCAGTTCCACGTTTTTCCCTGGTGACAAGTTTGTCCGAAGGTTGTACCATCTGAGTGGCTGGCGTCCCACGTTCTATGCCTGTCGTCAAGGACCGATCACGATAAGATCTACCTCGGGGACCCTCAAGATCTTCTTCCCGGAACCCGAAGACCGATCCCGGCGAGACCGAACCCGAACCATGGAACGTCAAGATCGTCGAGCCCCCTCAAATGTGTGACCCTAAGCCCTATTTTTATAAATGATATATCTTGTTGCATATTAATTGTCATGCTTGCAAACATATCATGTTGTTTGGGGGCCTTTTGCCGATCCACCTCATAATTAAATATGGAGTCGATATGCGGAATATCTTTGTCTTATTCCGGACTCCATTTAAATTGGCATAGCGAACCGAAGCCATGTTTTGTCTTGCTAATCCAACATTTAATTTGCGGGGTAGATAAATAACTTGAACCGTCTAATTAATTGTCGGGACCCCGGTTCCGCTTAATATGGCCTAAATGCATCGCACCTTCGCCATGTCATACATCATACATGCATCATGCCCGATCTTCTGTCATAGTATTAAATAGTGCATCCGGTGTTTGTGCTAGTGTTTTGCTTCTTCACGGACTAGGCCGATGAGTTGATGCGAGTGTCGACCCGATCTTCGGATGAACCTTCGGCAATGTTTTCAGGCGAGCACCTCCCCCTTTCTACCTATCTTACTTTTATAGTATTTATTCCCCCCTGTTGATCTATTGCTATTTGTGTTGCGATGCTCTAGTTTTCGTACCCGTGATATCCCTTGCAGCCTTATATTGCCTTGGACACATCCTATTACCGGTTGTTTGGTAGCTAGTTGGACTTGCGCGTCGTAGTCGCTTGCTCAAGTGCTGTTGCGTGTCGTCCAGTACCACAGCGGTTGGAAGGTTGCCGCATGTTTAATGTTGGAGAGGATCATGGCTTTAATTATTGTTTAATAACTAAAATTGAAAGTAGGTAAATGCAGAGGCACCGGTGGGTAATAGACAATATTTGGATTTTAACCGCTCACCGGTGTCCCGTAGGACCCCGAGTTCTTGACACCTGTTCCGAGATCGAGCGCGCTAACCACAGGTGGGGTGTATGGGCACCCCCATCGATTTAGTACCTGATTCCAAGTACTGTGATGGGTGCCACAAAGTAGTTTGGAGCTTTATTACTATCCTGTACTTATGCCATGCTTTACTGCTTAATTTAAAATTGTGCGAGGAATGCACCTGTACTGTTTAGGGAAGCGGAGTGTTTTCGCGGTATCGACAAGCCCAGTCACACTTTCGGGTTCCCAGTCGTTTACAGCCACTGACGCAAACCCTGGGTCCGTTTCGGAGCCGGCCAACTTCGTTGCGGGTAGCTTAGTAGGGTGGCCCCCCGTGCTTGCTTTGGGTCTGGGAAACGTCGTGTCCGAAACCCCGTCGACATACCGTTGGGTGTATGTTTTGTGATCTTGTACCTACCTGATCCGACAACAAGGGTGTAGGTGCGTGTGGAAACTTTGGTGCACCCCTGCAGGGTTAAATCTCTTCGAGAAGCCGTGTCCGCGGTTATGGACGACTTGGAGCACAGTTCTTGATCATAGACAACTATAACTAAAGTTTACTGTTATAATTTGACTTGTACCCGATATGACTAGTAATCAGCTTCACTACAACGGAATGGCTAAATAAAAGTACCAACAACTGCTGGGTTTGGGATATCTCATGCTAATTGTATCTGACTAGTAAGTGTTGCAACTACAACGGAAGGTTTAACTAAAACTGCCCACTGCTTATTATATCAGGATGACTCATGCCATCTTTATTTGACTAGTAATTGCCGCAACTATAACAGAATGAATAAAACTGCCAACGGTGTGAGTTCCTCGGTTGACTTCCTCGTTTGGTCTCGAGGGGGAAACACCAGGATGGGTATGTTTGGTGGTAGTATCAGGTTGATTCCGAATAGGTCTTTCTTACCCCTCTCTGATAGCCGCTAGTTGTATCGAGTCTCTATAGGTTGTTTAGTGCATGCCGCGTTGCCGCTTCAGTCCACCATACCTATGTAGGCGAGGACCGCCGAATTCTAGCCTCGCCGTGTACTGGCCTCAGTACTGACCGCTCTCTCTTTTTCCTTTGCCCTTTGTCGGCACCCCTTTTGTTTAAGCAGGTTTTGAGATCGACGTCGTTAGCAGGGTTACCCTTCCGGCTTGGCCTGGGCAGGGTTATGGACGCCATTGGTTATTCTTCAGGGCTCTTAGCCCCATTTGCATCTTGTCCGTACTCGGGCGCTGTATCGTTTTAAAGGTGATTTGGATCTTTGTACTGAATATCTGTATTCTTGACTCTTTGAGTCGTTGATGTATATATCTGTTCTGTGGGTTCCATTGTGGACTATTGTGTAATGGTATTACTTCGTTTTCCACCCGCACGAAAGTGCCTGGTGGGCACCTTTGAATCGTTTCTATGCGGGTTTGGCGGGAATCGCTGAAACTTGCATAGGGTCGATTCTGAGGGTGTTACAGAGTGGTATCAGAGCTCAGCAGTTGCGATACCCCACAAGTCCAGCCTGTAGGATAACCTAGCTAACGGCCGAAGTAGAGTGTCAAAACTATTTTTGCAAAATCGATTGGATAGTTCTGATTAGGTCTGATTTTACTCCTTACCCCTCTGCTGCTCTCCTCTCACCTCTGCGTGTTTTGAATCCGCTCTCTTCTCTCTCTTCGAGTCCAGGATTTCTCGTGGTTGGGTTCCATCGTACCTTCAGGGTTTCGCTTCCTCCTTTGGTAACGGTGTTGCTACATCTGGTCTTCGTGCTATCCGAGGAATCCTTCGTCTGGTGGACTTCTCTTTGTTCCTTCTCGTGCCTTCCGGTGTTTTCCAACGCGACGACATCATCTACGCCAAATCCGATGCAGAGTCTGCATCACTCCTTTGTTTCTGAACCTCGATTGTCTAGATCTTCAGTCTGATTCCGAGAATGGTTGCACGCTTTTCTACTGATTGTGCAGAGTAATAGTTTGGGTGCATGATGGACTGGCCCCCATGCCGACTACTCACTCTATTCGCTTGTGTACATTGAGGTGGATGAGAATGCATCGGTTCTCTCTTTCTATCAAAGTTATAGGTGGATTGATTGGTTTTTACCTCTACCTTCGCCTTTGTTTCCCGGAGTGTTCTCTCGACGATCACGGACAACGACCTCTTGTTAGTGGTGTCGCGAGGATCTACACGATGCGAGAAGATTCAGATCGCCGCCCTTCTTCCCCGTGTCATAAAGCGGATCTCGAGGGCGAGATCCATTGTTAGTGGTGTCGAATTGTGGCGCCCCGCCAAAACCACTACTAGAAAATCGCGTTGTTTTTGTGCATTGCATCATCATAACCGCAGGCTCATGTCATCATGCCACATTGCATTTGAGCATCGTCATCATCCTGCATGGTTTTTGTCTAAACTATTTTCGAAAAGCATATTTTGTTTTCTAAATACCCCGCCTTTATTTCAAATCCAAAACCCGGGTCTCCGGAATATTTTGCTTTGTCTACCAACAGTTTTCAAAAGCCCCATTTTAAATATTAAAATATTTATTTTATTTTTAGGGGCAGCCGTACCGGGCCGATCCGACCCAGTCGGCCACCCCAGTACAAAAACCAGACTACCTAAACCCTTTTCCTACCCCAACCTAATCTACCCAGCCCCCCTCCACCTCACCCCCAACCTATCCCGTTGCTCCACATCAGCCTGGCCCTCTCTACATCCAATCAACCGTCGCCACCTACCTGGTCCCACCCCGTATTCCCCTCCCGAAGCCATCCAGCTCCCCCGACGCACCCTCCCCGACCCCGCTCACGACTTCCTTCTCCCTCCTCCTGCTGCAGGCAAGCGCCGCCGTGCGGCCCTCGCGTCCCCGACCCACCTCCTAGCCTCCCCCGTCTCTCCTCGCAGCCGCTCCGACGCCGGTGACCCCCTCTATCGACCCTTGAGCCCCACCGTCGGGATCCCCTCGACCCCATACTACCTTCGTTCCCCAACCCGACACCTCCATCGCTCCCAACCTACCATCCGCCGCTGCCGCAACCGTCTCCCCGAGCTCGACTGCGTTCGCCCGCACCTCCCCGTGAGCCCCTGCAAGCCTTCCTTGCCGCCTTGCGGCCAGGGGCCTCGCCGGAGCCGCGCTCAGTGCTGCTCGCCGTCCTCCTGCGCCTCCCTACAGCGCCGCCGAGCCGCTCCGTTGCCTCGGGCTCCCTGCGACCTGTCTCCTTCGGCCCGGCCGCTCGTCCGCGACCCGCCGCCGTCGGGCTCCTCTTCGTGCTTCTGGGCGCCCCCTCCCCAACCTACCTACCACTGCCAAGAGGCCGCAGCGCCCCGCCACCACGCCGGCCTCGTTGTCCTCGCCTCCCCCTACACGCGGGCGCGCGCCACCCCGAGCCTCCTGTGTGCCTCGTGGCCGCCGCCTCCGCCGCTTGGCCCTCCATCTCCGAGTGCTGCGAGCTCCGGTCGTTGCTGGCCATGCTCCTCCGCCGACCGCCACCATGCCCTCAGTCCTGCCGCCACCGTCGGCGTCTTCCTCCTGCTGCGAGCACGACTGTGCTGCTGCTGCTAGGTGGTATTCATGGGCAGAGCGAGCACTTCGCCCTCAAGAAGTAGTACCTGCAGTTCCACGTTTTTCCCTGGTGACAAGTTTGTCCGAAGGTTGTACCATCTGAGTGGCTGGCGTCCCACGTTTTATGCCTGTCGTCAAGGACCGATCACGATAAGATCTACCTCGGGGACCCTCAAGATCTTCTTCCCGGAACCCGAAGACCGATCCCGGCGAGACCGAACCCGAACCATGGAACGTCAAGATCGTCGAGCCCCCTCAAATGTGTGACCCTAAGCCCTATTTTTATAAATGATATATCTTGTTGCATATTAATTGTCATGCTTGCAAACATATCATGTTGTTTGGAGGCCTTTTGCCGATCCACCTCATAATTAAATATGGAGTCGATATGCGGAATATCTTTGTCTTATTCCGGACTCCATTTAAATTGGCATAGCGAACCGAAGCCATGTTTTGTCTTGCTAATCCAACATTTAATTTGCGGGGTAGATAAATAACTTGAACCGTCTAATTAATTGTCGGGACCCCGGTTCCGCTTATGGCCTAAATGCATCGCACCTTCGCCATGTCATACATCATACATGCATCATGCCCGATCTTCTGTCATAGTATTAAATAGTGCATCCGGTGTTTGTGCTAGTGTTTTGCTTCTTCACGGACTAGGCCGATGAGTTGATGCGAGTGTCGACCCGATCTTCGGATGAACCTTCGGCAATGTTTTCAGGCGAGCACCTCCCCCTTTCTACCTATCTTACTTTTATAGTATTTATTCCCCCCTGTTGATCTATTGCTATCTGTGTTGCGATGCTCTAGTTTTCATACCCGTGATATCCCTTGCAGCCTTATATTGCCTTGGACACATCCTATTACCGGTTGTTTGGTAGCTAGTTGGACTTGCGCGTCGTAGTCGCTTGCTCAAGTGCTGTTGCGTGTCGTCCAGTACCACAGCGGTTGGAAGGTTGCCGCATGTTTAATGTTGGAGAGGATCATGGCTTTAATTATTGTTTAATAACTAAAATTGAAAGTAGGTAAATGCAGAGGCACCGGTGGGTAATAGACAATATTTGGATTTTAACCGCTCACTGGTGTCCCGTAGGACCCCAAGTTCTTGACACCTGTTCCGAGATCGAGTGCGCTAACCACAGGTGGGGTGTATGGGCACCCCCATCGATTTAGTACCTGATTCCAAGTACTGTGCTGGGGGCCACAAAGTAGTTTGGAGCTTTATTACTATCCTGTACTTATGCCATGCTTTACTGCTTAATTTAAAATTGTGCGAGGAATGCACCTGTACTGTTTAGGGAAGCGGAGTGTTTTCGCGGCATCGACAAGCCCAGTAACACTTTCGGGTTCCCAGTCGTTTACAGCCACTGACGCAAACCCTGGGTCCGTTTCGGAGCCGGCCAACTTCGTTGCGGGTAGCTTAGTGGGGTGGCCCCCCGTGCTTGCCTTGGGTCTGGGAAACGTCGTGTCCGAAACCCCGTCGACATACCGTTGGGTGTATGTTTTGTGATCTTGTACCTACCTGATCCGACAACAAGGGTGTAGGTGCGTGTGGAAACTTTGGTGCACCCCTGCAGGGTTAAATCTTTTCGAGAAGCCGTGTCCGCGGTTATGGACGACTTGGAGCACAGTTCTCGATCATAGACAACTATAACTAAAGTTTACTGTTATAATTTGACTTGTACCCGATATGACTAGTAATCAGCTTCACTACAACGGAATGGCTAAATAAAAGTACCAACAACTGCTGGGTTTGGGATATCTCATGCTAATTGTATCTGACTAGTAAGTGTTGCAACTACAACGGAAGGTTTAACTAAAACTGCCCACTGCTTATTATATCAGGATGACTCATGCCATCTTTATTTGACTAGTAATTGCCGCAACTATAACGGAATGAATAAAACTGCCAACGGTGTGAGTTCCTCGGTTGACTTCCTCGTTTGGTCTCGAGGGGGAAACACCAGGATGGGTATGTTTAGTGGTAGTATCAGGTTGATTCCGAATAGGTCTTTCTTACCCCTCTCTGATAGCCGCTAGTTGTATCGAGTCTCTATAGGTTGTTTAGTGCATGCCGCGCTGCCGCTTCAGTCCACCATACCTATGTAGGCGAGGACCGCCGAATTCTAGCCTCTCCGTGTACTGGCCTCAGTACTGACCGCTCTCTCTTTTTCCTTTGCCCTTTGTCGGCACCCCTTTTGTTTAAGCAGGTTTTGAGATCGACGTCGTTAGCAGGGTTACCCTTCCAGCTTGGCCTGGGCAGGGTTATGGACGCCATTGGTTATTCTTCAGGGCTCTTAGCCCCATTTGCATCTTGTCCGTACTCGGGCGCTGTATCGTTTTAAAGGTGATTTGGATCTTTGTACTGAATATCTGTATTCTTGACTCTTTGAGTCGTTGCTGTATATATCTGTTCTGTGGGTTCCATCGTGGACTATTGTGTAATGGTATTACTTCGTTTTCCACCCGCACGAAAGTGCCTGGTGGGCACCTTTGAATCGTTTCTATGCGGGTTTGGCGGGAATCGCTGAAACTTGCATAGGGTCGATTCTGAGGGTGTTACAGAGTGGTATCAGAGCTCAGCAGTTGCGATACCCCACAAGTCCAGCCTGTAGGATAACCTAGCTAACGGCCGAAGTAGAGTGTCAAAACTATTTTTGCAAAATCAGTTGGATAGTTCTGATTAGGTCTGATTTTACTCCTTACCCCTCTGCTGCTCTCCTCTCACCTCTGCATGTTTTGAATCCGCTCTCTTCTCTCTCTTCGAGTCCAGGATTTCTCGTGGTTGGGTTCCATCGTACCTTCAGGGTTTCGCTTCCTCCTTTGGTAACGGTGTTGCTACATCTGGTCTTCGTGCTATCCGAGGAATCCTTCGTCTGGTGGACTTCTCTTTGTTCCTTCTCGTGCCTTCCGGTGTTTTCCGACGCGACGACATCATCTACGCCAGATCCGATGCAGAGTCTGCATCACTCCTTTGTTTCTGAACCTCGATTGTCTAGATCTTCAGTCTGATTCAGAGAATGGTTGCACGCTTTTCTACTGATTGTGCAGAGTAATAGTTTGGGTGCATGATGGACTGGCCCCCATGCCGACTACTCACTCTATTCGCTTGTGTACATTGAGGTGGATGAGAATGCATCGGTTCTCTCTTTCTATCAAAGTTATAGGTGGATTGATTGGTTGATACCTCTACCTTCGCCTTTGTTTCCCGAAGTGTTCTCTCGACGATCACGGACAACGACCTCTTGTTAGTGGTGTCGCGAGTATCTACACGATGCGAGAAGATTCAGATCGCCGCCCTTCTTCCCCGTGTCATAAGGCGGATCTCGAGGGCGAGATCCATTGTTACTGGTGTCGAATTGTGGCGCCCCGCCAAAACCACTACTAGAAAATCGCGTTGTTTTTGTGCATTGCATCATCATAACCGCAGGCTCATGTCATCATGCCACATTGCATTTGAGCATCGTCATCATCCTGCATGGTTTTTGTCTAAACTATTTTCGAAAAGCATATTTTGTTTTCTAAATACCCCGCCTTTATTTCAAATCCAAAACCCGGGTCTCCGGAATATTTTGCTTTGTCTACCAACAGTTTTCAAAAGCCCCATTTTAAATATTAAAATATTTATTTTATTTTTAGGGGCAGCCGTACCGGGCCGATCCGACCCAGTCGGCCACCCCAGTACAAAAACCAGACTACCTAAACCCTTTTCCTACCCCAACCTAATCTACCCAGCCCCCCTCCACCTCACCCCAACCTATCCCGTTGCGCCACATCAGCCTGGCCCTCTCTACATCCAATCAACCGTCGCCACCTACCCGGTCCCACCCCGTATTCCCCTCCCGAAGCCATCCAGCTCGCCCGACGCACCCTCCCCGACCCCGCTCGCGACTTCCTCCTCCCTCCTCCTGCTGCAGGCAAGCGCCGCCGTGCGGCCCTCGCGTCCCCGACCCACCTCCTAGCCTCCCCCGTCTCTCCTCGCAGCCGCTCCGACGCTGGTGACCCCCTCTATCGACCCTTGAGCCCCGCCGTCGGGATCCCCTCGACCCCATACTACCTTCGTTCCCCAACCCGACACCTCCATCGCTCCCAACCTACCATCCACCGCTGCCGCAACCGTCTCCCCGAGCTCGACCGCGTTCGCCCGCGCCTCCCCGTGAGCCCCTGCAAGCCTTCCTTGCCGCCTTGCGGCCAGGGGCCTCGCCGGAGCCGCGCTCAGTGCTGCTCGCCGTCCTCCTGCGCCTCCCTACAGCGCCGCCGAGCCGCTCCGTCGCCTCGGGCTCCCTCCGACCTGTCTCCTTCGGCCCGGCCGCTCGTCCGCGACCCGCCGCCGTCGGGCTCCTCTTCGTGCTTCTGGGCGCCCCCTCCCCAACCTACCTGCCACCGCCAAGAGGCCGCAGCGCCCCGCCACCACGCCGGCCTCGTTGTCCTCGCCTCCCCCTACACGCGGGCGCGCGCCACCCCGAGCCTCCTGTGTGCCTCGTGGCTGCCGCCTCCGCCGCTTGGCCCTCCATCTCCGAGTGCTGCGAGCTCCGGTCGTTGCTGGCCATGCTCCTCCGCCGACCGCCACCATGCCCTCAATCCTGCCGCCACCTTCGGCGTCTTCCTCCTGCTGCGAGCACGACTGTGCTGCTGCTGCTACGTGGTATTCATGGGCAGAGCGAGCACTTCGCCCTCAAGAAGTAGTACCTGCAGTTCCACGTTTTTCCCTGGTGACAAGTTTGTCCGAAGGTTGTACCATCTGAGTGGCTGGCGTCCCACGTTCTATGCCTGTCGTCAAGGACCGATCACGATAAGATCTACCTCGGGGACCCTCAAGATCTTCTTCCCGGAACCCGAAGACCGATCCCGGCGAGACCGAACCCGAACCATGGAACGTCAAGATCGTCGAGCCCCCTCAAATGTGTGACCCTAAGCCCTATTTTTATAAATGATATATCTTGTTGCATATTAATTGTCATGCTTGCAAACATATCATGTTGTTTGGGGGCCTTTTGCCGATCCACCTCATAATTAAATATGGAGTCGATATGCGGAATATCTTTGTCTTATTCCGGACTCCATTTAAATTGGCATAGCGAACCGAAGCCATGTTTTGTCTTGCTAATCCAACATTTAATTTGCGGGGTAGATAAATAACTTGAACCGTCTAATTAATTGTCGGGACCCCGGTTCCGCTTAATATGGCCTAAATGCATCGCACCTTCGCCATGTCATACATCATACATGCATCATGCCCGATCTTCTGTCATAGTATTAAATAGTGCATCCGGTGTTTGTGCTAGTGTTTTGCTTCTTCACGGACTAGGCCGATGAGTTGATGCGAGTGTCGACCCGATCTTCGGATGAACCTTCGGCAATGTTTCAGGCGAGCACCTCCCCCTTTCTACCTATCTTACTTTTATAGTATTTATTCCCCCCTGTTGATCTATTGCTATCTGTATTGCGATGCTCTAGTTTTCGTACCCGTGATATCCCTTGCAGCCTTATATTGCCTTGGACACATCCTATTACCGGTTGTTTGGTAGCTAGTTGGACTTGCGCGTCGTAGTCGCTTGCTCAAGTGATGTTGCGTGTCGTCCAGTACCACAGCGGTTGGAAGGTTGCCGCATGTTTAATGTTGGAGAGGATCATGGCTTTAATTATTTTTTAATAACTAAAATTGAAAGTAGGTAAATGCAGAGGCACCGGTGGGTAATAGACAATATTTGGATTTTAACCGCTCACTGGTGTCCCGTAGGACCCCGAGTTCTTGACACCTGTTCCGAGATCGAGCGCGCTAACCACAGGTGGGGTGTATGGGCACCCCCATCGATTTAGTACCTGATTCCAAGTACTGTGTTGGGGGCCACAAAGTAGTTTGGAGCTTTATTACTATCCTGTACTTATGCCATGCTTTACTGCTTAATTTAAAATTGTGCGAGGAATGCACCTGTACTGTTTAGGGAAGCGGAGTGTTTTCGCGGTATCGACAAGCCCAGTCACACTTTCGGGTTCCCAGTCGTTTACAGCCACTGACGCAAACCCTGGGTCCGTTTCGGAGCCGGCCAACTTCGTTGCGGGTAGCTTAGTGGGGTGGCCCCCGTGCTTGCTTTGGGTCTGGGAAACGTCGTGTCCGAAACCCCGTCGACATACCGTTGGGTGTATGTTTTGTGATCTTGTACCTACCTGATCCGACAACAAGGGTGTAGGTGCGTGTGGAAACTTTGGTGCACCCCTGCAGGGTTAAATCTTTTCGAGAAGCCGTGTCCGCGGTTATGGACGACTTGGAGCACAGTTCTCGATCATAGACAACTATAACTAAAGTTTACTGTTATAATTTGACTTGTACCCGATATGACTAGTAATCAGCTTCACTACAACGGAATGGCTAAATAAAAGTACCAACAACTGCTGGGTTTGGGATATCTCATGCTAATTGTATCTGACTAGTAAGTGTTGCAACTACAACGGAAGGTTTAACTAAAACTGCCCACTGCTTATTATATCAGGATGACTCATGCCATCTTTATTTGACTAGTAATTGCCGCAACTATAACGGAATGAATAAAACTGCCAACGGTGTGAATTCCTCGGTTGACTTCCTCGTTTGGTCTCGAGGGGGAAACACCAGGATGGGTATGTTTAGTGGTAGTATCAGGTTGATTCCGAATAGGTCTTTCTTACCCCTCTCTGATAGCCGCTAGTTGTATCGAGTCTCTATAGGTTGTTTAGTGCATGCCGCGCTGCCGCTTCAGTCCACCATACCTATGTAGGCGAGGACCGCCGAATTCTAGCCTCTCCGTGTACTGGCCTCAGTACTGACCGCTCTCTCTTTTTCCTTTGCCCTTTGTCGGCACCCCTTTTGTTTAAGCAGGTTTTGAGATCGACGTTGTTAGCAGGGTTACCCTTCCAGCTTGGCCTGGGCAGGGTTATGGACGCCATTGGTTATTCTTCAGGGCTCTTAGCCCCATTTGCATCTTGTCCGTACTCGGGCGCTGTATCGTTTTAAAGGTGATTTGGATCTTTGTACTGAATATCTGTATTCTTGACTCTTTGAGTCGTTGCTGTATATATCTGTTCTGTGGGTTCCATCGTGGACTATTGTGTAATGGTATTACTTCGTTTTCCACCCGCACGAAAGTGCCTGGTGGGCACCTTTGAATGGTTTCTATGCGGGTTTGGCAGGAATCGCTGAAACTTGCATAGGGTCGATTCTGAGGGTGCTACATGGAGGCACCATATCACCCGGAGCTAAAGCATCAAGCGGACCACCTCAGCTTCATGATGTATGACCGGCAGAAGGAGTTGGACAATGCCCGCACCTACGCCAACCACAACCATGCCATCGTAGTCAAGAAGGACCAGACCATTTCCATGCTGGTGAAGGATCGCCAGTCTTGCCGCCGTTAGCTTGACAAGAAGAATCACATTATTGCTCGCCTTCGTCATAGAGTGACAGACTTGGAGGAGACCATCCATGAGAGGGACATGCAGCTGGAAGAGAAGTAGAATGCAGGGGAGGATATCCGTGGAGACCCCTACTCTTACCTCAGTGATGATGATGACTTCCTAGAGGATCAAGCCATGGACTTCTTCACCGATGAGGATGACTTTGCCTTCATTGATGATGATGATGATGAGGATGAGGATGAAGCCACCGATTCCGAGGAGTATTAGCACTTGAGAACTAGCGTAAGTGAAGTTGTATCTGGTCCCATTTTATCGTAGTTTCACAGAATGGTTCTTAAAACCATCTGATTCCTTGTTGTGGTGTGTGTTTGTATTGTGTGCTATGAATGAATGAAAAGCAAGTTGCTAGAAAATTCCGAGTCAAAGTTTAAAGAAAATTTTTCAAAAAACAAAACCCCTGAACCTTAGAAATTTCCCTCTTTTATCATGATCTATCTCAATCTTCAGATGCCTTGCGAAGGAAGCAGTTCATCCCCGGACCCAATGTTGCAAATCTTGCAAATGTTGGTTCCAGACCGCGAAGCTAAAAGAGCCAAACGTCAATCCAACCTAGCCACCCTTTAGCACATAGCTCAGATGGCCAACAAAAATCAAGTCCATGGAAACCAGGACAACCATGGATCCAAGCTCAAAAACTTTCAGAACACCAATCCACCCGTCTTTAGTAAGTCTAAAGAGCCCCTAGATGCAGATGATTGGCTACAGACCATGGAGAACAACTTAGAAGTCGCAGGACTGGAGGCCAACGAGAAAGTACTGTTTGCCACCCATTATCTGGCAGGAGATGCAAGAGCTTGGTGGAACAGCGTCCGCGCCATGACTGTAGGACAAATGATGACTTGGGATGAATTCAAACTCAAGTTCAGCAGAACCCATGTGCCATCGGGTTTAATCAAGAGGATGAGAGATGAATTCAGATAATTGAGGCAAGGGAGGATTACAGTAGTTGAGTATCGTGACATTTTTTTTGTCTTTAGCTAGATATGCCCAGATGAGATTGACACTAAAGCTACGAAGAAGGAAAGATTCTTGAATGGTCTACATGATGAGATGCAGATAGTGTTAGTCAATATTCCGTTTGCTGACATTGAAGCCTTAGTGTATTCTTCCATTCAGATGGAAGACAAGATCAACCAAGCCAATGAGAACCGCAAGTGTCGAATGATGCATCAACCAGGAACCCACCATACCCCAAAGTATCGCCCCAACCCATCTACAGGATTTACCCCAAGGAACAATAGACCCCCGATGACCCGTCCAACCTATCCCAACCATGGAGGAGGAAACCCAAGGCCCGGAGGAAACCACAACAACAACCTCGGCAACCCCAACAATTTCAACCGTGCACTGCCCAAGTTCAACAACAACAATGTCGCCACCAACACCAATACTGCCCCAAGGACTGGAAGCAATGTTGTGCATGTTGTAGGAAAGGACAAGTCTCAGGTGACTTGTTATGAATGCGGAACCAAGAGTCACTACTCCAATGAGTGCCCCAAGAAGCTTGCAGCAGCCCCCAATATGAATGCCCCAGCTCAGCAGCAGCGTCGTGTTCAGCCTAGAAGAAGATTTGCCCCAGGGAATTCGCTCAACTGCAACGATCATCTGTTTCACATGAATGCTGAAGAAGCCCAGGAAGAGCCAGATGTCGTGTTGGGTATGTTTTCTGTTAACTCGGTACTTGCAAGAGTGTTGTTTGATTCTGGAGCATCGTACTCGTTTGTTACAGAAGAATTTGCATGCACTAGTAAGATTCAACCAATAAAATTGAAGCATGTTATGATAGTTCAAATACCTGGTTCAACCACCAAAGCTAGACAAATTTGCAAGGCCGTACCTATCAGAATCCATGGAATAGATTTTTATGCTAATCTAATAGTACTTGGAACCAAAGGTTTGGAAGTAGTACTAGGAATGGATAGGATGTCGAAACATAAAGGATTAATCGACTGTGCCAAGAAATCCATAACCATGACCAGTACAGCCGGAATATCAGTAGATCATGTATCTTAAACCTTGCCCCGTCAATTCAAGTGCAACAAGAGTCTAGCCTAACCAACCATTGACCAAGTCAGAGTAGTCTGTGAATACCCCGACGTATTTCTAGATGTTTTTTCCGGTATGCCCCCAGATCGGGATATCAAGTTTATCATTGAACTAATCCCTGGAACCGGACCCATAGCCCATAGACCGTACAGTATGAACCCATCAGAATTAGCAGAGCTAAAGAAGCAATTGGATGCTATGCTAGAGATAGGCCTAATTCAACCAAGTGCGTCGCCATGGAGATCACATGTCTTATTCATGGACAAGAAAGATGGAGGTAACCGTTTGTGTACGTATTATCAAAAGCTGAATGATGTCACCACCAAGAACAAGTACCCACTGCCGAAGATAGAAGATCTGTTTGACCAGTTGACTAGTGCCAAAGTGTTTTCTAAGATTGACCTTAGAACTGCTTATCATAAACTCAAGATTCGCGCAGAGGATATTCCAAAGACTACCTTTACCACTGTTGGAGATATGCCCTAGAGGCAATAATAAAAGTGGTTATTATTATATCTTTGTGTTTATGATAAATGTTTACATTCATGATATAATAGTATTAACCAGAAACATTAATACTTGTGTGATTGGTAAACTAAATTAGAGTCCCTAGTAAATCCTCTTTATAATACTAGCTTGTTGATTAATAGATGATCGTGGTTTCTTGATCATGAACATTGAGATGTTATTAATAACAATATCATATCATTAGAAGAATGGTATGATGGACATACTCCTATAGATAAGCGTAGCATTAAGATCAAGTAATTTCAATAGTTCATTTGCTATAAGCTTTCTGATACATAGTAACCTAATTCCTTTGACCATGAGATCATGTTAATCACCATCACTGGAAGGATGCTTTGATGACATCAAACACCACACCATAACTGGGTGGCTATAAAGGTGGCATTAAGTGTTCGGAAAGTATGGGTTGAGGCACATGGATCAAGAGAGGGATTTGTCCATCCATATGACGGATAGATATACTCTGGGCCCTCTCGATGGAATGTCATCCAATTAGCTTGAAATCATGTGACTGGCTCACAAGGGATCACATATCACGGGAACGAGAAAAGAGTACTTATCAGTAACGAGGTTGAACTAGGTATGCAGAGATACCGACGATCAAAACCTCGGAGAAGTAAACTATCGTGAGACAAAGGGAAATTGGTATCGTATGTAAGTGGTTCATTCGATCGCAAAGTAATCGTAGATGTGGGAGCCATATGAATTTCCAGATTCCTCTATTGGTTATTGATCGGAGAAGTGTCTCGGTCATGTCCGCATAATTCACGAACCATAGGGAGACACACTTAAGGATTCGATGTTGTTGTGTAGTTATGAAATGATGAGTAAGAGACCGAATGTTGTTCAGAGTCTTGGATGGGATCCAGGATATCACGAGGAGATCCGAAATGGTACGGAGAGTAAGATTCATATAAGGAAAGTCCTATTTCGGAGTTCGGAAATGATTTCGGTGTTTTCACCGGGAATGTTCTAGAAGGGTCTGGAAGGTCCGGCACTCCGGAGGGGAAGGGTACATGGATGTGTCATGACAATGTGGAATAGTTGCATCATGTACTAGGTCACTTGGCTGGGCAATATGGAGAGAGAAATCAAATCCAAGTTTGAAAGTCAAACGCCAATTTGAAAAAGTCAAATCCGAACATTGCTTGGTGGAGGGAGAGTAGGAAACCTACCTAGGGTAGGAATCCCACTACCTCCACCCGCCGGCCATGAAGAGGAGTTGGGGGAGGACTCCCTCCTCCCCAACCCGCCTCTCCCCACCTATATAAGAAGGGGTAGGGTGCACCCCTACCCCTCACACCCAAACCCTAGCTCCTAGGCGCCGCCACCTCCAAGTGATGCCGACGCTAGGGCCTCCTCCAAGTCGCCTACTTGGGGCTTCCCCAAGCCCTAGCCGCCGGCTACACCAACCCCCTTGGTGCATCTAATCTGTAGATCCCCAAGGCCCTCTCTTACTCCACCATACTCGCTCCGGCTTAGGCGAAGCCCTGCGGGATCTCCCCTCTACTTCCGACACCACGCCGTCGTGCTTCCGGAATCACGAGGAGAGTGCTACAACCTCCGCTTCCTGGTGGAACAAGGGAGAGGAAGGTCTTCATCGAGTACCGAACGTGTGACCGACTGCGGAAGTGCTGCCGGAACACAGCGCCGGAAGGATCGTCTACGCGATCTTGAGATCAGCAAGTGTATGACTACATCACCCACGAGAATCTGCTCTCGTTAACCGCTTTGGAATCTTCGAGGGTGAGTACTTCTATCAACTCGTTGCTACAATCTAGTAGATAGATCTTGGCTTGTTCATGTGCATGCGGTAGAAATTTTTTGTTTTCCATGCTACGAACCCCTACAACCACTAGATATGGACTATAGGAGTACATTGTCATGTCTTTTGGATTAACCAATGCCCCCGCTTATTTCATGAATCTCATGAATAAGATTTTTATGGACTTCCTGGATAAGTTTGTCATTGTTTTCATTGATGACATTCTGATCTATTCCAAATCAGAATAAGAACATGAGCTACACCTAAGGACCATCCTTGGAACCCTTAGGAAGCATCAGTTGTATGCCAAGTTTAGCAAATGTGAATTCTGGTTACAGGAAGTAGGATTCCTCGGACATATCGTGTCGGCAGGAGGAATTGTTGTTGACCCTGCAAAGGTTAAGGATGTTGAAAAAAGGCAAGCCCCAACCACTCAAACCCAAGTTCGTGCATTTCTCGGATTAGCGGGTGATGCGTGCTACCGGTGTTGTCATGGAGCACTTCGTTGGAAACCCCAAGAGCAAGGTGTGATGAGCACAACAGCAAGTTTCCCTCAGTACAGACCGAGGTTATCGAACCAGAAGGAGGAAGGAAACGTCACACGAGTATTGCAAACAACGTGGAGACCTGCAGAACACAAACTCAAGACTTTGTCCCAACGAATCAGTGAGGTTGTCAAGCTCACCGGTTTGCTGTAACAAAGGATTAACTGTATGGTGTGGAAGGTAATGGTGGTTTGCAGCAAGTAAAAAGTAACAGTGGAAGATGTATCAATGGTAAAGATTGGACCGGGGTCCATAGTTCACTAGAGGTGCTCTCCTTAGATAAACAACATGTCATGAAGGGTAAACAAATTACAGCAGGGCAATTGACAGGAACTGAGCAAGGCATAACAATGCAATACTAGTCAGAAAGATCCTATGAGATTCGATTGGGCAATACAACAAGATACATAGACCGCCATCCAACTGCATCTATGACTAGAAGTCCACCTTCAGGTTATCATCCGAACCCCCTCCAGTATTAAGTTGCAAGCAACAGACAACTACTTTAATAAAAGTGTGTAAGGTAAACAATCCACTTGTTCCATGAACAAGAGACCATTGTTTTCTCCCTAGTGGCAACAACACATCTACAACCGAAGAGATTTCTATCACTTTCCTTGGAAACTAGAGGCATGAACCCACTATCGAGCATAAATACCCCCTCTTGGAGTCACTAGCAACTACTTGGACAAGATAGCTACTAACAACGGAGAGCATGCAAGATCACAAACAACACAGACATGATAGAGTCATATAGACAAAACCATTAACCAAACTGACATAATAATCTCAATATCCATCGGATCCCCACAAACACAACATGCATGATTACAAATAGATTAGATCTTGATCATGAACGAAGCTCACAAGATCTATACATGAAAGCACAAGGAGGAGATACAACCATCTAGCTACTACATGGACCCGTAGTCCAAGGTGGAACTACTCACGCTTCATATCGGAGAAAAAGGCCACCGGGATGATTTCCCCTCTGGCAGGGTGCCGAGAAAAACTTTAGACCCCCCCCCCTTATCTAGGGATGATGGTGGCAGCGGCTATAGACGGTTTCGTGGAATATTGATCGGTACTTAGGGTTTATGCATCAGGGGCTTCTTATAGGCGAGGAGGCGAGGCAGGGGTGCCCGAGGGCCCACACCATACCCAGGTGCAGGCCAGACTTGGACGCGCCTGGGGGGTGTGGCCACCCCGTGGCTCCCCTCCGTCTCGTACTCTGGCTTCGTGTTCCCCACGGAAAAATATTGACTTTGGCTTTTGTCCCGTCCAATTCCGATAATATTGATTTTTTGCCTTTCTGGAACCAAAAACAGAAAAAAAAACAGGCAACTGGCACTATGGCAACTTGTTAATAGGTTAGTTCCAGAAAAGATATAAAAACACCTCAAAGTGTACACAAAGCAAAGAAAAATAGATACTAAACAAGCATGCAACATCAAAAATTATAGATACGTTTCTGACGTATCAAGCATCCCCAATCTCATCCTCGAGTAGGTAAGTGATAAAAGAATATTTTTTAGGTGACATGCACCTTCAAAATGAAGATGAAATCATTTGCAAGCATTGAAAGCTGGGATCAAATAACTCTAAACATGTGCATGAAAGATGGAGTTCTAACAGTAAGACAGAGCAACTATTGTTGCAACATGACAAGATACAAACAAAGATCAGGGCTTGACAAAGTATAAGTTGGCAATCTCAAGTCCCTTGAATATGAGGGCCACACCTCATGCTACTCAACTTCAGTCACTTGTAAGTTCTTGTCATTGTAAGACATGCGTATCATAGAGAACCGCCAATGGGGTACCCCTTGCACATGGTACAGGAGCTTTCCCATAACCAAAATGACAAGGCAAGCAAACAATGAGTATCTCAGCGAGCTTTTTATTTACTATATGCATAGATTTTTATTAAGGATGCTTCACAGGTAGCTCACTATGGTGATTCTGCAAGTTTCCACCATGATTAGGCATGGCTTTGGCTAGCGGCCCAGGCGTTTCTATAACACAAAATACATAAATCCATGGACTTACAAGCTCCCTTTTTATTTCACACCGGTGACATCCACAAACAAAAGAGCATGATATCAACTGAGTACAAAGTACAAGTGCAATGTTGAAAACGTTCCCATGACAGCATGGTTTTGCTAATTCCAACGTATAAGTCCAAGCATATACAACATAGACGACACAATGGTTCAAGTTTATTAGGAGCAAAGAATAAATAGTGTGCCATCAATTTCGTGCGGGCTTTAATCACTAAGTTTTCACATAACAAAATAGTTTTTAATTGGAAGATAGATAAAAACAAGAATATACTTGGAATGGTGCAACACACCATGCATAGAAATTTATAGTGGACACTTTGGAATAACTTGGTTTCTTCGGAGTTGGAAGCATGAGTAGAGCTTACTCCTACAAGTGGAGGCTAGCAAAAGACTGGGAGCAACCAACTAAGAGAGCAATAATGGCCATAATCATGCAGAGCGACAAAACATTACTAATCAAAGCACAGTGTGGTACTACAAGTCAAGAACTAAATGATCATATAGGCTATGATGACTTGTTCATAGTCATAACATGGTGTGAGCATGTGCCAAGTCAACCCAAACAAAGCATCAAAGGAGAATACCACAATACTATGCTTTTGTATGCTAAAACAACGCATGATTTCTTCAAGGCACACTAAAGAAATCCCAATGACTTGGAGCAAGCCATGCTGGAGAAATAATTACTAGGCATAAAGTCAAAACAACACCTAGCATGGCATGATAAAGTCTAAGTCGTAGTCCAAGCAAGCTCCTCTTGCACTTCCAAGCAAGAAATTTCTACTCCTTTCCAACACCAATCGACTTATTTGAAATAAAACACAGTGAAAGCGGGGGTCCAAACTACTCAAGCAAACTAAGCAAAGCAAACGAAAACTAAGATGCTCCAAGAACAACACAACAGTGCATGAAACAATAAAAATCGAAGTGTCTAGACAGACCTGAGCTTTTAATTGATGAAGAAGGGGATGCCTTGGGCATCCCCAAGCTTTGACGCTTGTACCTATTGGATATTTATTTGGGTGACACCATGGTGGCATCCCCAAGCTTTATCTTATGTCCATTATTCATCTCATTACATCATTCTCTCTCTACACCTGAAATTTTTCCTTCATACAAAACTTCACACAATCTTCATTAGCAACATTAGTGTATTCAAAAGATAATAGACCCTTGGGTTTAGTTTTAGAACAACAATACTTTCACTAAAAACACAATCTGCTTAAGCAACTTCCTTTAAAAATCTCAATTCCCCAAAAGAGAACTCAAAAAGAAATCGATAAGAAGCAAATGCAAATAATGGCAGAAATCTGTCAAAACAGACCAGAAGGCAGAAACCGATTTTTTCAAAAATCTTCTGTTGCTCAAATCAAAAATTGTGAACTAAATAAAGTTAGATAACATACTGTGGGATGTATTCGTAAAATATCAGCTCAATCCAAGTTACAGAGACTCCTCACGAAATTTTATGGTGGAGGACAGAAATCTGTTTCGGGACAGCAACTCCCCAAATCTTACTTCCCTCTCATTAGAGGTCATTCTTGGCACAAAAATCAAACAAAAAGGATAAGGAGAGTCATTACTAAAGTAATTACTTCCAAGACTCAAGGAAACTCTTGGGTTATCTCCCAACAAGTACTTTTCTTTAACGCCTTTAAGTTAGGCACAAGAAGCAAGAAGAATCAAGTATTTTCAAATGAAGCATTAAGATCAATACTTGCAAAGTCTTCAAATATAAAAGGTATCTCATCCAAATGGGTTTTGGAGGATCCCTTCTCATTTCTCTTTGGTTTACTACTTTCATCAAACATATTTTCAGGAGCAATCCAATCAAAATTCTTTTCAAGGGCTTCATGCATTCCAACAAGCTTAAAGTGTATGAGTATCTTGAATTCATCTCTAGGTTTTGTTTTATCTGGAGTACCCACAACATCAACACATGAGCCTAGCATATTGAAACGCTCAAAGACCTTTCTGTCTTCCCTAGCTACATCATGAAACTCTTTTAGCAAAGTTTCAAGAATGAACTCTCTTTTTTCAGTATTTTTTTCTTCTTTTAGTTTTAGGAACAAAATTTGTATCATGGGATTAAGGTTAACAAACCTAGCCTCCAACATATGAACTAGAGAAGCTGCAGCAATCTCATAATTAGTAGAAAGTTCTGCTATAGACTTATCCTCAATGTCTTCATGCTTGCTAACATGATTAAAGAATTCTTCAATATTATATTTCCCAATTATGGAGCCACTACCTATTGCAAGATCCTTCAGGGCGAACTTAGGGAACAACATGGTGAGCTACAACAAGGTGGCAACTAGAGTAGGAACTAATTTTTTGTGTTTTTTTTAAACAAGAGGCAAACAAAACCAAGAAAAATAAACAAAGCAAACTAAAAACAAAGTAAGAAAGGAAGTGGAGAACTCCCCTTGTGAAGACGTCCTTAGCCTCCCCGGCAACGGCGCCAGAAATCCTTGATGCGTGTTACCGGTGTTGTCATGGAGAACTTCGTTGGAAACCCCAAGAGCAAGGTGTGATGAGCACAGTAGCAAGTTTCCCTCAATAGATACCGAGGTTATCGAACCAGAAGGAGGAAGGAAACGTCACACATGTGTTGCAAACAATGTGGAAACCTTCACAACAAAAACTCATGACTTTGTCCCGACGAATCAGTGAGGTTGTCAAGCTCACCGGTTTGCTATAACAAAAGATTAACTGTATGGTGTGGAAGGTAATGGTGGTTTGCAGCAAGTAAACAGTAACAGTGGAAGATGTATCAATGGTAAAGATTGGACCGGGGTCCATAGTTCACTAGAGGTGCTCTCCTTAGATAAACAACATGACATGAAGGGTAAACAAATTACAGCAGGGCAATTGACAGGAACTAAGCAAGGCATAACAATGCAATACTAGTCAGAAAGATCCTATGAGATTCGATTGGGCAATACAACAAGATACATAGACCGCCATCCAACTGCATCTATGACTAGAAGTCCACCTTCATTTTATCATCCGAACCCCCTCCAGTACTAAGTTGCAAGCAACAAACAACTGCTTTAAGAAAAGTGTGTAAGGTAAACAATCCACTTGTTCCATGAACAAGAGACCATTGTTTTCTCCCTAGTGGCAACAGCACATCTACAACCGAAGAGATTTCTGTCACTTCCCTTGGAAACTAGAGGCATGAACCCACTATCGAGCATAAATACCCCCTCTTGGTGTCACTAGAAACTACTTGGCCAAGATAGCTACTAACAACGGAGAGCATGCAAGATCACAAACAACACAGACATGATAGAGTCATATAGACAAAACCATTAACCAAACTGACATAATAATCTCAATATCCATCGGATCCCCACAAACACAACATGCATGATTACAAATAGATTAGATCTTGATCATGAACGGAGCTCACAAGATCTATACATTAAAGCACAAGGAGGAGATACAACAATCTAGCTACTATATGGACCCGTAGTCCAAGGTAGAACTACTCACGCTTCATACCGGAGAAGAAGGCCTCCAGGATGATTTCCCCTCCGGCAGGGTGCCGGGAAGAACTTCAGACCCCCCTGATCTAGGGACAATGGTGGAGGCGGCTACAGACGGTTTCGTGGAATATTGATCGGGTACTTATGGTTTATGCATCGGGGGCTTCTTATAGGCGAGGAGGCGAGGCAGGGGGTGCCCAGGGGGCCCACACCCTGCCCAGGCATGGGCCAGGCTTGGCCATGCCTAGGGGGGTGTCCACCCCGTGGATCCCCTCCGTCTCATACTCTGGCTTCGTGTTCCCCACAGAAAAATATTGACTTTGGCTTTTGTCCCGTCCAATTCCGAGAATATTGATTTTCTTCTTTTCTAGAACCAAAAACATAAGAAAATAGGCAACTGGCACTGTGGAAACTTGTTAATAGGTTAGTTCCAGAAAATATATAAAAACATCTCAAAGTGTAGACAAAGCAAAGCAAAGTAGATACTAAACAAGCATGGAACATCAAAAATTATAGATACGTTTCCGACGTATCAGCGGGATACTACCGCAAGTTTGTAGAAGGATTTGCGAGCATCGCCAGACCCATGACCCAATTGTTGAAGAAAGATAAGAAGTTTGAATGGACGGACAAATCTGAAGCACGTTTTCAAGATCTTAAGAAGAGATTGATTTCAGCCCCAATCTTGATCATGCCGGATATCACGAAGCCTTTTGATGTGTATAGTGACGCATCCAAGATCGGTCTCGGATGTGTGCTAATGCAAGAAGGCAAAGTGATATCTTATCTATCCCAACAACTAAAGCAACATGAGCAAAACTATCCTACCCATGACCTTGAACTAGCAGTCGTAGTTTTAGCATTGAAGACATGGCGGCATTACGTCATGGGTAACCATTGTGAGATTTATTCGGATCATAAGAGCCTAAAGTGTATTTTCACTCACAAAGATCTGAATATGAGGCAAAGGAGATGGATAGAGTTAATCAAGGACTATGACCTGGACATCCACTATCACCCCGGTAAAGCCAATGTGATAGCATATGCCCTTAGCAGATTGTTGTGCCGCTTGAACTCCATGATTCTGAAGGAGCAACCAAGCTTGCACAAGGAGATGGAGGATTTCAGAATGGATTTAGTAAATGAAGGATTTTTGGCTAGCATAGAACTTCAACCTACTTTGATCAGTCGGATCAAGGAGGCGCAGGAAGGAAATTCTAGTATCGACGGAATCAACATCGTATCGGTATAGGGAAGGTACCCGGATTCACCGAAGATGAAGAAGGAGATTTGTGGTACAAAGTACGTATCTGTGTGCCAGCAGATTCAGAATTGAAAGAGGTTATTTTGAAAGAGGCCCATGATACTCTTTATTCTATCCACCCCGGAGGAACGAAGATGTATCAGGATTTGAAGGAGCAATTTTTGTGGCATAAGATGAAGAGAGAAATCGGAAGCTACATAGCCAAGTGTGACATTTGTCAGAGAGTCAAGGCGGGACATTAGAGACCCGCAGGACTGTTGCAACCATTGCAGATCCCGGAATGGAAATGGGATTCCGTTTGAATGGATTTTATCACCGGTTTGCCTACATCTAGTAGGGTAAATGGCTCTATTTGGGTCATAGTTGATAGACTGTCCAAAGTCGCCCATTTCTTACCTGTCAAGGCCACTTATCAAAGTGCGAAGCTAGCAGAGTTGTACATTGCTAGAATAGTTAGTTTGCATGGAGTCCTCAAGAACATTGTATTGGATCGAGGAACTCAGTTTACCTCGAGATTTTGGAAGAAATTTCAAGAAGGATTAGGAACAAGACTCGATTTTAGCACAACTTATCACCCTCAGACCGATGGATAAACGGAGCGAGTAAATCAAATACTCGAAGATATGTTGAGAGCCTGTGTGTTAGAATATGGATCTAAATGGGAAGACTGTCTACCTTTCGCGGAATTTTCATACAACAACAGTTACCAAGCCATTTTGCAAATGTCCCCATTTGAATTCATGTATGGAAGGAAGTGTCGTACCCCTTTGAATTGGTCGGAAGTAGGAGAGAGTCAGATTTTTGGACCCAACATCCTACGAGAAGCAGAAGAGAAAGTTCACAAGATCCGTGAGCACCTCAAGACTGCCCAATCCAGACAGAAGATTTTGTGTATCTCAAAGTGTCACCTTTGAAAGGAATGCAACGTTTCCATCTCAAAGGAAAGTTAGCCCCCAGATATATCGGACCCTTTAAGATTTTGAATCGTCGAGGAGAAGTATCGTATCAACTGGAACTGCCAGAGGAGATGTCAGTCGTGCATAATGTGTTTCATAT
Source organism: Avena sativa (assembly GCA_916181665.1). NCBI lineage: Eukaryota > Viridiplantae > Streptophyta > Magnoliopsida > Poales > Poaceae > Avena > Avena sativa. Next base: position 342,203,659 of record OV702279.1, read on the forward strand.
CTCGTTACTTCGCAAATGCCTAGAAGTCCCGGAGAAGACCAAAGTTTTCAAAGAATATTGATCATGGAACCATAGAGATCAACGATGACCTGACATACCCCGAAGTACCCATCCGTATTTTGGAGGAAGCTTTCAGAACTAGCAGGACCCGGAGTATCAAGTTTCTCAAGATCCAGTGGAGTAACCATACTGACGAAGAAGCTACCTGTGAGTGAGAAGACTACATTAGGACGGAGTTTTCAGATCTCTTTAAATCCTAGTTTTATTTTTCTCAAATCCCGGGACGAGATTTTGTTGAAGGAGGGAAGGTTTGTAACATCCCAAAAATATTAATCAAGGTTATCAAGTTATAATCACCCAAATTTAGGGTTAACAGAAACTTTTGTTAATTAAAATCCATATGAATGCATGTGTGTATGTGGTGAATGCATGAATGCTTGAATGGACTTGTGTGATTGTTATGAATGGCAAGGATTGGTTTAAAGATGAAAACAACATCATCTAAATCATTTCCAAGCAGAATCAAATCAAGAGAAATTCAAAAACAAACTATAGTTACCCGCTAGCCCAACAAACCACTAGCCGCAACACCCCACATTGTAATATCTAAATATCTTGTATGCTCCATATATATAATATAGCAGACATAGGAAGTAGGATTTTTACCGGGTCATCACTAAGGGCCTGGACCAGTATAAATCTTGTGTGCCTTGAGGTTGTTATCCCATCGGTCCGTGGTCACAAGCCCTTGGACCTACAAATCTATTTGCCGGGAATTGAAACCCTGATAACGTCACCTCACTTGCACAAATCGGAGGAATGTCGCCTCTCTTTCTTGACTCCGCGCCACCACATATCTGGACACTATCCACAACTCCACATATCCGATAAGCTCATGCTTCACCTCTTACACCCCTTCTTCTCCAGAATTTCTAGGATTCTAGGGATATTGGTCTACTGTTGATTCTAGTTTTCTTGGTTCTAGTTGGAAGCCACACGCAATATTTCTTTCAGTAGTACTTGGTTTTGAACCTGGGTGATTTACTACCTGTTGTGTGTTTGTATCCATTCTGAAATACTTTGATCAAGATGAATAACAAATGGCAACCACGCTTAGTGTAGGTATTTAGGAACCAACCGCGTAACTCAGATTTTCTTTCTCATGAGATGTAGACCTTTTATGTAGTAGTCCCTATGGACGCCGACTCATGACGAGGCTATCATCCACTCCCACTGCATTTGCAGGCCTGTGATGGGTGCTCCGCGATGAGGCATAGCGTTGTCAATCTAGGGGTATGTATCAACCTAGGGCTAGGGTTAGTAGAACTAGTAAAGTTTTGCCATACTATTTGAATGTAAAATTATTCCCCCACCAATGTTTAATTTATTGTTTCAGATAACTTGTTCAACAAATTTCATGGTGCCAAATAGTTTCTTAGATATCCAGTTCTCATACTGGATAGGGTTATCAAGCTACCCCCATATGACTTTTCCGGGTTTGGATTATGGCGTATTTGTTAGAGATGCTCTTAGGTCATATCGCTTTGTGCTAGGGCGATTTTTTTCTATCGCTCTGGTTCACAATGAAGGTGTAATATTTTTGAAAAAAAATATGACATAATATTTCTTATATTTCACAAAAGATACTTATAATAAAATACCAGTAATAATTGATCTATCAGTCATGCAGATTAAGGCTAGTTTGGTTATTGTCTGGAGATGTGACTATATTACTTATTTACGGAATGGAGGTAGTGTAAAAGAATGTGCTAGTGTATACTACAAAATACAAAATGTAATATAAATTAGGGTATTTTGCAAAGTTCTTCGCACCACACGATGGTGGCGTAGACCCAGAAAGACCGTGCCGTGTGCAACAGCTTTGGGAAAAAACGGCCACCTCAGACTTTTCTTTCCCCTTGATTGCTCTCTTGGGCATGTCGTAGATGCTGGTTTCGGTGATGTCCTGTAATTGACATGAACGACGACAAACCTCTTCTAGAAGTTCCATAGCTGCTTGTCAGGCTGTTGGCGGGCGGCTTATAGATCGATGGAGGTATAGGTCTGCTTACGACAACCTTGTAAGTGGTTATGTAGGAGGCGGCGAAGATGATCCCAGGAACGGACCAAGTTGTGGTGCAACCCTAGGTACCCTGACCATGTGATTCCGGTGAGTACCAGGACGAGCCTTGTCCATGGTGTTCTTTTTGCCTCCCATTGACATGACGGACGTTGCATAGATCCGGGTATACTCCAGTGGATCGGTGTCACCGACATACTTGGAAAGATCTCTGGCTCGGAACTTCTTCAGGTATGGGTCCACCATGATCGTGGCCACGAGAGGGAATGTGAGGTCGGTGAGCTCGATGACATTCTCCGTCTCCTGATCCTAGTTGGTGTATGGATGTCGGCATGCCTTGGCATGGCGGGTCGTGAGCAAAGACGAATTCCACTCGGGCTCTTTCTTGATTTCGACGGACTTGAGCTTGTAGCTCTTCAGGTTTCTCGTAAGTGCCGGTGGGATGATCCCATACTCCTTCATGGATGATGTTTCCGAGATCATGGATGCGATCGTTGTAGTAGCAAGTGATGCATGCTTTGCGCTGCTTTCACGGAGAAATGCAACTCTCACCCTAGATACCTTGCATGTTAGAGGCGTTCCATTTAGAGCATCTCCACTCGGCTACCTAGGATGCCGATCTAGACGCCAAATTTACGTCTGGACGCCGAAAATCGGCTCAGTCACGTTCCCATGAACCTGTTTTCGTTCGGATTTGGACTAACTTTGGTCTGGACTACCCAGGCCATATCCAGGATCCCGGGAATGCCCTGGGAACGCCGGACGGAGCGAACTCGGCAAAAAAAATGAAGCGGCGTGTGAACCCGCCGTGTCAGCGACGGAAGCCGAGTCGTCGTCATCCTCGAAACCGCTGGATAATAATTGCCCGTACCTTCGGCCACACGTCGCCGAAGTGTCACGCCACCGCCGATGCCTCGGCTCCCGCGACGGACCGGCGGTCACTAACTTTCCGCCGTTTCCATTTTCCCGCCCTCGCCGCTACACCCCTCCCGTCCTCCCCGCCCATCTCGGCCTTTATAAGCCGTGCCTCTCGCCAGAGCTCCTCAAACACTATCACAACTCCCCAGCCCACAACTCCGGCGAACTAACACTCCGGCGAACTCGCGGCTCTCCTTCCCCGCTTAGCAATGGTCGAGCGCTATCCCGGCGAAAGTGCGGCGGCGAACGGCTTCGGTCGGCGCACGCTCCAGCCTTGGGAGGCGCGCATGCTCTACGAATCCGGCTACATGGCATCGTCGGACACGCGGAATCCGCCAGGATGGAAGCTTAGCGTTGACGACATCCCAATCCCGCCGGCGCCGATGCCGAAAGAACTTTCCGACGAGATCCAAGCCTTCATCAGGGCAATGGACGATCGGTCCGACGCCGAGAGCCCATACAACCTCCTCTACTGGGAGATGTTCTTCGCCGGCCACCGCGCCCAGGAACTCGCCCGCCACGAGGGGCCGCCGGACGACGCGCCGAAGCGCAACAACGCGGCAGGTCGCCGAGGTTTTTGAGCGCGCCAGGCCGGACGCTCACAACGGTGCTGCAGCACATCCACGCCGGGAACACGCCGTGTCTCGGCTTCTGATGCGTGCGCCCGGTGTTGACGTGGAGCACTTCGTTGGAAACCCCAAGAGCAAGGCGTGAGCACAGCAGCAAGTTTCCCTCAGTAGGGACCGAGGTTATCAAACCAGAAGGAGGAAGGAAACGTCTCAAAGGTGTTGCAAGCAATGTGGAAACCTGCACAACACAAACTCAAGACTTTGCCCCAATGAACGGTGAGGTTGTCAATCTCACGGGTTTGCTGTAACAAAGGATTAATTGTATGGTGTGGAAGGTAATAATGGTTTGCAGCAAGTAAACAGTAACTGTGGAAGATGTATCAATGGTAAATATTGGACCGGGATACATAGTTCACTAGAGGTGCTCTCCTTAGATAAACAAATATGGCATGAAGGGTAAACAAATTACAGCAGGGCAATTGACAAGACTGAGCAAGGCATAATAATGCAATACTAGACATAAAGATCCTATGAGATTCGATTGGGCAATACAACCATGATCTATACATGAAATCACAACAATGCATGATTACAAATAGATGAGATCTTGATCATAACAATGCAATACTAGACATAAAAATGCATGATTACAAATAGATGAGATATTGATCATGAACGGAGATCACAAGATCTATACATGAAAGCACAAAGGAGGAAATACAACCATCTAGCTACTACATGGACCCGTAGTCCAAGGTGGAACTACTCACGCTTCATACCGGAGAAGAAGGCCTCTAGGATGATCTCCCCTCCGGCAGTGTGCCGGGAAGAACTTCAGATCCCCCCCGTCTCATACTCTGGCTTTGTGTTCCCCATGGTAAAATATTGACTTTCGCTTTTGTCCCGTCCAATTCCGAGAATATTGATTTTCTGCCTTTCTGGAACCAAAAACAGAAGAAAACAGGCAACTAGCACTGTGGAAACTTGTTAATATGTTAGTACCAGAAAACATATAAAAACACCTCAAAATATAGATAAAGCAAAGCAAAGTAGATACTAAACAAGCATGAAACATCAAAAATTATAGATACGTTTCTAACGTATCAAGCATCCCCAAGCTTAACTCCTGCTCGTCCTCGAGTAGGTAAGTGATAAAAGAATAATTTTTGAGGTGACATGCACCTTTACAATAAAGATCAAACCATTTGCAAGCATTGAAAGCTGAGATCAAAGAACTCTAAACATATGCATGAAAGATGGAGTTCTAACAATAAGACAAAGTAACTATGCATGTAACATGAAAAGCTACAAACAAAGATCATGAATAACATGCATTGAAAAACGTTTTTTTCATATACAAAAAACATGGCATAGTGGCATTCAGCTTGTCCCTCATGGAGTAGCAAATAGATGCATAGGACACCTTCAAAGTTCATAAGAGTGACTAGAAACAAATAACACAAGAACATGTAATATCAACAATATGCATCAATCAATAAGTCTTGGGACAATGCACATAGAACTAAAAATGGCAACTATGCTCTCTTAACTGGTTCCTAAAGGTAGAAGGTGGAGACTAAATATAATGGTGGAAGAAAGGCCCTTCATAAAAGGGAAGCAGGGATTTCAAGTTTCAAAAAGAGTTTCCAAAAATTATGGTACTTATTAGCTTTTAGCCCTCATTGCCCCTATCATAAGCATCTTGAAGTGATTAAGGTTAAAGTGAACAAACTATGGAGTATATGCTTGACAAAGTATAAGTTGGCAATCTCATGTCCCTTGAATATGAGGGCCACACCTTATGCTACTCAACTTCAATCACATATAAGTTCTTGTCATAGTAAGTACATGCGTATCATAAAGAACCGCCAACGGGGTACCCCTTGCACATGGTACAGGAGCTATCCCATAACCAAAATGACAAGGCAAGCAGACAATGAGCATCTCAGCGATCTTTTTTATTTGCTATTTGCATAGGTTTTTATTGAGGATGCTTCATAGATGGTTCATTATGGTGATGGTGCAAGTTTTCATCATGATTAGGAATGGCTTAGGCTAGCGGCCCAGGCGTTTCTCTAACATAAAATACATAACTCCATGGACTTACAAGCTCCCTTTTTATTTCACACCCGTGACATCATAGACAAAAGAGCATGATATCAACTGTGTACAAAGTATAAGTGCAATGTTGAAAACGTTCCCCATGACAGCATGGTTCTGCTAATTCCAACATATAAGTGCAAGAATATACAACATAGATGACATAATGGTTCAAGATTATTAGGGGCAAGGAATATAAAGTGTACCGTCAAGTTCGTGAGGGCTTTAATCACTAAGTTTTCACATAACAAAATACTTTTTAATTGGAAGATAGATGAAAACAAGAATATACTTGGAATGGTGTAACACACCATGCATAGGAATTTATAGTGGACACTTTGGAATAACTTTGTTTCTTGGGAGTTGGAAGCATGAGTAGAGCTTACTCATACAAATGGAGGCTAGCAAAAGAATGGGAGAAACCAACTAAGAGAGCAATAATGGCCATAATCATGCAGAGCGACAAAACATTACTAATCAAAGCACAGTGTGGTACTACAAGTCAAGAACTAAAGGATCATATAGGCTATGATGACTTGTTCATAGTCATAACATGGTGTGAGCATGTGCCAAGTCAACCCAAACAAAGCATCAAAGGAGAATACCACAATACTATGCTTTTGTATGCTAAAACAATGCATGATTCTTTCAAGGCACACTAAGCAATCTCAATGACTTGGAGCAAGTCATGCTACAGCAATAATAACTAAGCATAAGGTCAAAACAACACCTAGCATGGCATGATAAATTCTAAATCACAGTCCAAGCAAGCTCCTCTTGCACTTTTCAAGCAAGAACTTTCTACTTCTTTCCAACACCAATTGACTTATTTGAAACAACAAAGCGAGAATGGGGGTCCAAACTAATTTATTCAAGTAAACTAAACAAACTAAGCAAAGCAAACGAAAACTAAGACGCTCCAAGAACAGCACAACAGTGCATGAAACAATAAAAACGAAGTGTCTAGAACGACCTAAGCTTTTTATTGATAAAGAAGGGGATGCCTTGGGCATCCCCAAGCTTTGACGCTTGTACCTCTTGGATATTTCTTGGGTTGACACCATGGTGGCATCCCCAAGCTTGAGCTTTTGTCCATTCTTCATCTCATTACATCATTCTATCTCTACACCTGATATTTTTTCCTTCATACAAAACTTCACACAATCTTCATTAGCAACATTAGTGTATTCAAAAGATAATAGACCCTTGGGTTTAGCTTTAGAACAACAAAACTTTCACTAAAAACACAAGCTACTGAAGCAACTTCCTTTAAAAAGCTCAATTCCCCAAAAGATAACTCAAAAAGAAATCGATAAGAAGCAAATGCAAATAATGGCAGAAATCTATCAAAACAGACCAGCAGGTAGAAATCGATTTTTGTGAAGACCTTCTGTTGCTCAAATAAAAAAAGTGTTGAACTAACGAAAGTTAGCTAACATACTTGGGGATTTATTCGTAAAATATCAGCTCAATCCGACTTACATAGACTCCTCACGAATGTTTATGGTGGAGGATAGAAATCTGTTTCGGGACAGCAACTCCCCAAATCTTACTTCCCTCTCATTAGAGGTCATTCTTGGCACAAAAAGCAAACAAAAATTATAAGGAGAGGTCATTACTGAAATAATAAATTCCAAGACTCAAGATAACTCTTGGGTTATCTCCCAACAAGTACTTTTCTTTAATGCCTTTAAGTTAGGCACAAGAAGCAAGAAAATCATGTATTTTCAAATGAAGAAACATTAACATCAAACCTTGCTTTCAAAGGAGGAGCAAAAAGCAACTTCTCTCTCCTCATAGGGAAGTGTTCAATATCTTCCTTGAATGGAAATTGATATTTAATGGTGCCTTCTTTCATATCAATGATGGCACTAACAGTTCTAAGAAAAGGTCTTCCCAAAGTAATAGGACAAGAAGCATTGTATTTAACATCCAAAACATAGAAATCAACAGGGACATAAGCATTGTTAACCATAATGAGAACATCATTAACACTTCCCATGAGTTTCTTCTTAGCATTATGATTAAGTGGGACATCCAAATAACAATCTTCCAAAGGTGGCATATCAAGCATTTCATAAATCTTCCTAGGCATAATAGAGATACTAGAACCAAGATCACATAAAGCTTTGAGATCAAAGTCATTCGCTTGCATATTAATAATGGGTTCCCAACTATCTTCTACTTTCCTAGGAATAGAAGCTTTGTGTTTTAACTTCTCTTCCTTAATTTTAACAAGATCATCAGTAATGTGTTTGGTGAAAGCAACATGCATATCACTAGCATCAGTACTTCTAGCAAGTTTTTGCAGGAACATAATCACTTCAGAAATATTGCAACCATCAATATCAAAATCAAACTTAGCATCACTAGTAGTAGACTCATTAGGCATAGGCATCATAGGAGGAGGAATAGGGACTTCTTGTGGTTTAGTGGCATCCATATTGGTGGTGGTGATGGTGCACACACTATTGTTTCTATCAATTTCAGCTTCCCTTTCCCACTTAGCATGAAGTTGGGCTAACAGTCTAACATTTTCATCAATAGTAACTTGTATGGCATGAGTAGAAGCAAAGGTACTTTCCATGGTTTCAGGTTTAGCAGCCATTTTATTAATCAAAGAGGATTGTGCTTCAGACAAAGAAGAGATATTTTTCTCAGCACTCAAAATTTTTGACTGTAAACTAGGAATTTCTCTATCAGATTCTCAAGCTGATGACTAATATTTTTCAAGATAACAGATTTTTCTTCCATAGTTTTAGTGAATATCTTGTTTTGATCATATTGCATTTGCATAAAGTTTTTAGTGGATCTTTCAACTTCTAGAATCCTTTCTTCACTAGGCATTTCAGATCTACCATAATAAGTATTTCCATTATTATGAGGATAAGGCCTATAGTTATTACCATAAGTATGGTTGCCAAAATTGTTGTTTCTAATGAAGTTCACATCAACTTGCTCTTCTTGAGCAACCAAAGAGGCTAAGGGAACACTATTAGGATCTAAAGGAGCTTTCCCATTAACAAACATAGCCATAATAACATCTATCTTATCACTCAAAGAGGAGGTTTCTTCAATAGAATTTACCTTCTTACCATGTGGATCTCTCTTAGTGTGCCATTCAGAATAATTAACCATCATATTATCAATGAGTTTTGTTGCAGCACCCAAGGTGATGGTCATAAAGGTACCTCCAGCAGCTGAATCCAACAGGTTTCTTCAAGAGAAGTTCAAACCTGCATAAAAAGTCTGGATAATCATCCAAGCAGTAAGTCCATGAGTGGGACAATTCTTAACCAAATATTTCATTCTTTCCCAAGCTTGAGCAATATGTTCATTATCAAGTTGTTTAAATTTCATAATATCACTTCTCATAGATATAATCTTAGCAGGAGGGTAGTACTTTCTGATGAAAGCATCTTTGCACTTAATCCAAGAATCAATACTATTTCTAGGCAAGGATAGCAACCATTCTTTAGCTTTTCCTCTCAAGGAGAAAGGAAACAACTTGAGCTTAATAATATCTCTATCTATATCCTTATACTTCTGCATCTCACAAAGTTCAACAAAGTTATTGAGATGGGCAGCAGCATCATCAGAACTAGCACCAGAAAATTGCTCTCTCATCACAAGATTCAACAAAGCAGGCTTAATTTCATAAAAGGTAGCAGCAGGAGCAGGTGGAGCAATAGGAATGCTTAGGAAATCATTGTTGTTTGTGCTAGTAAAGTCACACAACTTGGTGTTCTCAGCAGAGTTCATTTTGGCAAAGGTGGAGCAAGCCAAAAACAGCAGCAGCATCTAGAGTAGGAACTAATTTTTTTGTGTTTTTCATAAGAGAAAGCAAACCAAACTAAACTAATTTTTTTGGAGTTTTTGATAAAAAAGAGGCAAACAAAACCAAGCAAAAGAAACTAAACAAACAAAAAACAAAGTAAAGAGAAAGGTTGAGAAGGACTTCCCTTGTGAAGACGTCCTTAGCCTCCCCGGCAAGCGCCAAAAATATTTGATGCGTGCGCCCGGTGTTAACGTGGAGCACTTCGTTGGAAACCCCAAGAGGAAGGCGTGATGAGCACAACAGCAAGTTTCCCTCAATAGAGACCGAGGTTATCGAACCAGAAGGAGGAAGTAAACGTCTCAAAGGTGTTGCAAGCAACGTGGAAACCTGCACAACACAAACTCAAGACTTTGCCCTAACGAACAGTGAGGTTGTCAAGCTCACCGGTTTGCTATAACAAAGAATTAATTGTATGGTGTGGAAGGTAATGATAGTTTGCAGCAAGTAAATTGTAACTATGGAAGATGTATCAATGTTAAAGATTAGACCAGGGTCCATAATTCACTAGAGGTGCTCTCCTTAGATAAACAAACATGACATGAAGGGTAAACAAATTACAGCAGGGCAATTGACAGGACTGAGCAAGGCATAACAATGCATGATTACAAATAAATGAGATCTTGATCATGAATGGATCTCACAAGATCTATACATGAAAGAACAAAGGAGGAGATACAACCATCTAGCTACTACATGGACCCATAGTCCAAGGTGGAACTACTCACGCTTCATACCGGAGAAGAAGACCTCTGAAATGATCTCCCCTCCGGCAGGGTGCCGGGAAGAACTTCATATCCCCCGATGTAGGGACGATGGTGGCAGCAGCTATAGATGGTTTCGTGGAATATTGATCGGGATTTTAGGGTTTTGGCATCGGGGAGACTTTATAGGCGAAGAGGCGAGGCAGGGGGCCACCAGGGTGGCTACACCCCCCAGGCGCGGCTAGGGCTAGCCCGCGCCGCCACGGGGTGTGGCCCCCTGGTGAGTCCCCTCCGTCTCGTACTATGGCTTCGTGTTCCCCACGATAAAATATTGACTTTGGCTTTTGTCCCGTCCAATTCCAATAATATTGATTTTCTGCCTTTCTGGAACCAAAAACAGAAGAAAACAGACAACTGACACTGTGGCAACTTGTTAATAGGTTAGTACCAGAAAACATATAAAAACACCGCAAAGAAAAGTAGATACTAAACAAGCATGGAAAATCAAAAATTATAGATACGTTTCTGACGTATTAGCTTCCCGCGCACATCCACGCCGGCGGCCAGGTCGGGCGGCGCCCTCCGGCGAACTGGATGCCAAGGAGGATGGCCAGCCTGAGCTCTTCCTCCTTCGCCTCCGCATCCTACTCCTCGGGCTCCACGCCGCTCCGTACGCCGAATGGTCCTTCGTCGGGGCTGCGCCTAGTCAAGCACGAGGCGGTTTTGCCTGTCCGCTCGCCGTCGCAGACACGCTCGCGTGGCACTGTCATCGGTGAGCCACGCGTGACGGTGTTGTCGACTCCAACTAGCCGCCTTCGCCTTCGTCGGCTGAAGACTGAGCCGGCGGACGGCTTGGCGCCGCCCGAGGATAGCGCCATAAGGATGGTGATGGAGGAGTCGCTCCGCGGCTCGGCGCTGCAGCCGTCGTTGGTAGGGTCGTCATCGCCGGATATCCTGGCGTGGTCTAGGGCGGACTGGGAGGAGCAGGAGCGCCTCCGCGTCTAGCGCCTACAACAGGCGGCCGAGGAGCAGGTGGCGCGGAGGAAGGCATGGTCCGGGCGCACGTTCGCCTACCAGGGTGCCTCGCTCTTCGTCCTCGACGACGACGAAGAGGCCGGCCCTTCGTACCATCCCTGGAGGTGTGGCGGCGCCGGTCAGGGGAGCTCCCGCCGAGTGACGACAACGACGGCGGCCAGGACGACGGCAGGGCCAATCCCGACTACACGTCCTTCTACAGCAACTTCCGCATGTAGAAGCAGCGACGGCATCGGCGACCCATCGACGAAGGCGACGATGACAGCCTTTTTAATGTTTTAGTTTATTATCTAGTTTAAATTCGATGTAATCCACCTATATTCGCCCATCTTTAATGAAATCCACCTGAATTTGCCGAACTCATCTGAAATTTAGCCGAACGCGGGAACTCGGCCTGGAAACCCGAGTGGGAAACTCGGCGTTCCGAGGCCGAAATCAAGTTTCGTCCGACCAATATTTGATCCAGATTTTGGCCTGGGTTCGCCCAACGAGTGGGAATGCTCTTAGTTGATTTGTTTAATACCTTTACTAAAAGAGAATCTTTGCATGCATATATAGTACAATAGTTGTCATATCTACGACACTCTCTTTTACATTCATTTAGTTCTTAATCCTAGATTTCAAAGAGTTGTAGAATTTGCAAAAAGTATCAAATTAAAAATCTGCTTTAATGAGTGTGTTTATCTCGATTAAATATTTTGAACAAACAAAAAATTAACAAAATTTAAAACTTAACTTTCAAAAACACAATAAAATGTCATGATTCAGAATGAAATTACGACACAACATAAAATGGTTTCCTATCTTATATTTTTATCAAACGTGTCTAACACAAGTTTAAAGTATGATGAAGCATGAAATGAACGAAGTTTGAAATACCAATGAAACAAACTTTTTTAGAATAAAATTTCATGAGGCTTCATTAAGTTTTTCAAAGTTCAGTTTTTTTAAATAATAAGAACTCAAATATGCATCCATGAGACTTGAAACTGTGTGGCTGGGTTGTACATCCACTTCCCTAACCAAGTGATCTGAAACACTTCTTCGCATTACTTACTATATACTACTATTATTTATTGTGCGGCGCTAGCTATTATGACATGTTTTTTTGACCGAGAAACCGTTTAGGAAACCCCTAAGCTATAATTTTTTATTTAAAAGTCCACAAGAGTCCAAGTTACAAATCTATTTGTAACTTATTTGTCATTGCAAAAGATTGCATTTTTATCTAGTCATTACTATATTATATTCATTGCTTGTCAAAAGATACGTACTTACTTATTTGTTCGTGCCGGCTATTGTGACATCGCAAAAGATTGCATTCTTGGCTAGTCATTACTATATACTATATTCAGTACTACTTGTCAAATAATAATACACTTCTTGGCTAGTCATTACTATATACTATATTCAGTACTACTTGTCAAATAATAATACACTTCTTGGCTAGTCATTACTATATACTATATTCAGTACTACTTGTCAAATAATAATACACTTCTTGGCTAGTCATTACTATATACTATATTCAGTACTATTCAGGGGAAAAGGAGAGAAACCTCGGCTCTTCAACTTTTTTTTCCTTATCTAGGTATTACTATTATTTTTATTTTTCAAAACATATTGTTTATTTGTTCTCTCCAACGTTTTTTGTCAGACTCTTTGACTTTCAAGTCTATAAATATTGCATCTCCTCTGAGGCATAATAGTCCCGACTCCATAGCAAACTAAAATATACCTGAAATTAAAGTTCGCTCAATATCAACACTCCCTGTCGAGTATGGCGGGTGCGAGGAACGCAGCCATGTGCGTTGCTGTATTGATACTCGTATTGTTCGCGAATCATGGTTCCGCAGGTTCGTGCTCCTCTCTCTTGTCTCACCGTTCAAACTAATGACCGCGATTCGATCTCTTTTTCCACCTTTTGTACATGTGAATCTCTTGATCGTTCTTCGATTGTATTTTAGCTCTCCATGGATGGATATATATAAGTATGAGTACGTGTCGTATTCTCTTGCAGACTGCTGGGAAGTTACCCCTGGCAACCCATTCTGTATAGGATTTCTTTGCAAGACGACATGCTGGATAGGCGGGATAACGTTCAAAGCCAAGGTCATGGGACACAAATGTATCGGGTCGGCATTCAAGAGTGAATGTTTCTGCTATTTTTGCGACAAATAGTTGGTTAACATGGGAGCTGAAGTAACCTTGTTATTATGGAAGGTCAAATAAGTTCCTTGTTCAGCTACAGGGGAATGAATGAATACGTTTTTCTACTGGTTAACTAGTTTTTCTGCCAGGTCGCTCTTGTTACGCTTTTAGAGCTACCAGTGTATGCATTTCTCACTGCAATGTCGATTCAGTGGTCGTGTGAATTTTATGAAGGGTTTGGCTACACTGAACTCAAGATCTGTCTTATATCGATGTCACTTCCAACCAGGTGATTCTTCCCGAATTACTTGTCGTGTACCATCAAGACTGCCCGAAAAACAACCAGCGGGAAACTCGCGAGCCCACCCCGCACGTGGAATTGGAGCTGCCAGCTATACTCTCCTCCCCCTCCCTCAACACGATCTGATCCCCTTCTTCCCCAGCTTACATCCGGATTTCGTTACAGCCTCCATGGAAATAGACTAGAAAGCTAGAAAAGAAACATCCTCTCCATCCCCCTCCTTCAACATCGCCAGGTGTAAACTTACACCTAAAATCCCCTTCTTCCCGAGCTTACACCTAGATCCCCTTCTTCTCCCAGCTTACACCTGGATCTCGTTCCAGGTTTCAGGTACATGCTCAAGTAATTACATGTAACATCACCAGGATTACAGGAGGATAAAGAAAAGAAGCTCTATTCCCCTGTAAGTTACATGATCCGTGTTATCCTCCACTAACCCAATACATCTCCCCCTCTTTCCTTTTTATAGCAAAAAATGTGATTCCCGGAACCTTTCATAGGAAAATTTGACGTCCTACCATGAAAGAACACAGTAATTATCTAGCATGGGTAACATCCTGCCATGTAGCCATCCATGATAACATCCTAGCAATTTGAAACATCGTATCAGTGCAAAAAAAGTAGATAGCAAAAAAGCAGTGATCCATGGTAACATCCTAGCATGGATAACAACCAAGTAGTTGTAACATCCTGTCAGTGCATAAAAGTAGATAGGAAAGTAGTAGTTAGTAAGAAGTGAACATCCTGGAACACAAAAGCAGTGTGTTTTTATAAAGCCACAGAGACATAACCAGGTTCATATCCTTGGGCGCATTATCATTCTTCCTTCTTGGTAGGATAGAACATACACTCGGGAAGAAAAAAGTTCCACCTTTTTGCCATGGAAACCTTCCACTTTTTTGTGATGTAACATGAATCTGCGGTTACAGGTAGATAAAAGTTAGTAATAAATTAACTAGATTTGTGTTCTGAATTAACTTTTAAGCCAAAACTTTGTGTTCTGTAATTTTAGTGTGTTTTGTAAGCAAAATGTACTTCACTGATAAAAAACATTATGTTATGTAATTTTAGGAGTGAATAAAAAAATGCCAAGAGGTTTCGAGTGGTGGTTTGGAGGGATTGATCTGAACCAGTCATTAAATTCAGAAGAAGAACCTGATGTTCAGGCCTATGGGGCTGGGACATCGGTTGCCTGTGATGTTCAGGGTGATGGTGCTAGAACATCAGTTGGTCCTACTGATACATATGTGCTAGATGAGCAACCGGGGCCTGTTGTTACTTCTCGTGCACATACATGGGTGACGCTTTCTAGTGAGGATGAGGTTCAGTCTACTCCAGAGGGGTTTGTTCCAAAAACTCCATTCATCGGGATGTTATTTGAGTCACTTGATGATGCATTGGTTCATTACAACAGATACGCTAAACATGTTGGATTCTCAGTGAAGATAGAGTCGTCAAGGAAATCTGCTAAAGATGGTGAGAAGGACAAGAGTGTTTTTGTGTGCAACAAAACAGGGAAAATCCAGAGGGATAAGAAGTGTCATTGAAGCAAAGGAAACATACTATCACCAAGTTATGTGATTGCAAAGTGAAGATAAGGGTGAAGCACACTAGTGCTAGATGGAAAGTGTCACAGTTTATTGAGGAACACACTTATGATGTTATCCAGAAGTTCTCTCTGAAGAAATATTTGATATCGCACAAGAAAATACCAAAAGAGGAGAGAAAATTTATGGACTTGTTGCATGAGGTGAACATCAGTTCTAGCAGGATTATGCAGATTATGGCTGAGCTTTATGGAAGTAAGCAGAATGTACCATATGACAGCAAAACCGTGACTAACTACATGGCAAGAAGTGGTGAAAAAGACAAATTTCAAGACATCCCTGAGTTGTTGGATTATTTTGAAGAGTTGAAGAAAAAGGATCCACGTTTTTACTATAAGTTTTACCTTGACGAGTTGTCTCGAGTTGAGAGAATCTTTCGGGTAGATGGTGTTGCGCGAGATGCTTACAAGTTGTACAATGATTGCATTTCCTTTGACATGGGGTACATGACAAACATGTATAAGATGTCGTGTGCGTCGTTCATAGGTATCAACAGATATGGGCAATCCATTCATCTTGGGTGTGGTTTTGTCTGAAAAGAGAGGATAGCAGATTTTGTATGGCTGTTTGAGATGTTTCTAGATTCAATGGATTGGTTTCATCCGGATAACATCATAACTGACCAAGATGGTGCTATGAGGGGTGCAATCCTTGCTTTGTTGGTGCACACTGTGCATAGAAATTACAGATGGCATATAATGCAGAAAGTGCAAGAGCGGCTCGGTCCTTTCATAGCAGACCAAGAAGAATTGAGGAAGGATTCAATGAATTCATTGATTGTAGTTTGAGTATAGAGGAGTTTGAGACCAAGTGGTCTGAGATGTTAATGAAGCATGATATTGTTGAGAATGCTCATTTTCTTGATATTTATGATCTAAGAGAGAACTTTTTTCCAGTTTACTTCGAGCACCGATTCTTTCCCTTCCTGCAGACTACAGCAAGAAGTGAAGGGTTCAACACGATACTTAAGAAGTATGTTAGTCCCCATGATAGCCTTTTTCGCTTCTTTAAATAGTACATGAAGTTGCAGGAGAAGATTGATGTAGCTAAAGATTCGCATGAGTTTGTTGGCGAGGATAAAACTGTTAGACTTTGGTCATATTTCCCTATGGAGGAGCAAATTTTAGATACATACACTCTCCCGATATACAATCATTTTCAGGTTGAGTTGCGTAAGATAACTTCCTACAATGCTCTTGATCGTGGAGGTGGCGTCTTTGAAATTGTTCCAATTCAGGGGGATGTCTATGGTTATGGCAGAAGAAGTTACATGGTTGATGTTGATTTAGAGAATGAAATATACAACTGCCATTGTTGTAAGATCAAGAAGGATGGTATTCTTAGTTGCCATGTAATGAAGGTTATGTCCCATTTGGGTGTGGTGCATAGAATATCTGACAACTACATCCTTGCTAGGTGGTCCAAACCTCCTCCGGATATAGTTGTGCCAACCATTGAGCCAAAAGAAGTTCATCCAGCTAAGAAACTGTCAAGAAAAGATATGAGGATGTTGCGTTATGGGAACCTATGCAATATTTTGCTAAGCTTGCTGTTTGTTTGGCATCCTCAGACAAAACAAAAGAGATTGCTGAGAAACACATGAAAGCAATGGAGAAAGAAATGGCTGATCTCAAAAAGGCTACTGCAGATGCTATGAAAAGGAAGAAGGGGAAAGCTCCAGCAGTTCCTGAGACCACTGACATGGCAGATGGTGCACCTATGGAAGAAGATCCCATGCTTGTTGCCAACCGAAGAGCGCAAGACCCTCTAGTCACGACCACTAAGGGAAGACCAGCTCAGAAGAGGAAGAATAGTGGGTTACATCTTCAGAAGCCTTGTCCGACTAAATGCACTCTTTGCAAAGAGATATATCATGGTAGCCAGAACTGTCCATTGAGGCTAGCTGATCCGGAAAAGCACCCTACATTTTCGCTTTTCAAGTAGCTATGGAAAAATAACCGGCTTCTTTAGTGTTCTCTTAGTTATGTGAAAATTGGCTTTATGATTGACAAAACTTGTGTTGAATTGAGATTGGCTTCCTGGAAAACAATGTATTTTTAATGTTTCTAGATGTTCATTTTTCTTTGCTATTACAATAATATACCATGTCTAACGTAAGCATGTTGTGAAATGTAAGTTTATAATTCTTGAACAAAGACAACACAACAAGTTGAAACAAAGGGTCGTGGACTTGTAATCAAAATGCAACATTGTGCTTTGTGTGTAAAAAAGAGGAAAACTTACTGCTGAACTAGATGTAACAACTACCAAGTTGTTGTGTTCTTTCCCAAGCGAAATCATTTGTCAGTGAATATCTTCCTTATGTTTGGTATATCCTTGTGTGTGTAAGTTGGCACATTTCTTCCATGCTTTTCTTCCAAGTTTTTTAAAGTGAAAAAACCACAGTCATACCTGATAAAAAAAACTCGTTTAGGAAGGATGTAGAAATTTGGTAAGGTTTCTTTATGTTTTTTAAAAACACAACATCTTATAAACTAGATGAAGTAAAACAACATCCAGCCCTTAAAAAGTGTAACTTAGTAAGAAAACGTTGAAAGGAAATTACCATTCAAGTAAGAAACATCTAAAAAGTAACTACACATTAGATCTATTATATATGAAATAATGAATGCAACAATGTGTTTTAAAGCTGGTATTTTCTAACTGATTTTTGCACTACATAGTATTGGAATAATATGGCAGATTGTAGTTGATCACTTACGTTTAGTTTGCTTCGGGATTTCCATAATTTCAATTGGCCAATTTGTAATCTGCACTTTTGAATCTTTAAAGTATCTTTCCCACATTTTCTTGATACCGGCCACTAGTAGGTGGCAACTGTGCATCAATAATGCTTCGCCATTTTGACTTAGAGAGTCAATTATTTCAAACCTTTGTGCTTTGATGTTTAGAACAACCAGCCAGTAGTGTCCTGATTGATCAGTAGGTGGTTGGGAAGCAAACTTGCATGCAAAAAAAATGGAAGTAAATTTGCTTCTTGTTAAAAATATTATTTAAGAAAATCCAAGTTTTGAGAACATTTACAAAACAGGTAATTATGAGATTCTTATCACTTATTTTTCATCTAGTTTGTTAGTAGGGGTTATTTCGAAGCATCTTGTAACATCTTTAAGATCGAAGCGGTAGTCGATTAGGTACTCCTGGACAACATGGAGATGTAGTTGTTATATTACAAAAAAGGTTGCTAGTTCCAACTCCTTGGAACAAAAAGACTAAAAAATGGACCAAGATGTTACATTTAAAAAGAAAAGGGAACAATGAACTTACATCTACGCATAGCGGCATGATGTACTTCGCTGGGTTTGTGTTTTCTACTTTTATTATGTGAATATCAATCTCAGCAACCATGTTCATCAATTTTTCCCAGGTTTCACTGAATCATAGATTACCAACAGTTATGAAGTACCTACCTACATCGCACACAGTTTCATCATTCGTTCTGGACCCACTCATGAAATTGTGTTGGCACACCATGTTGTATAGAGTCTCCACTAGTTTAGTTACGTTGTGGTTCTTCTGCGTTTCATAGTTCACATAAGGTGATTTCTCGAACTTCCTAGTTTTGTATACTCTCTTCTGGTATTCATGTCCAACTGGTGTGATTGCCAACCTAGATGCTTCTTCTTGTGGTTTGCTACATCCTGCCTACACCACGACTGTTGTTTCTTCTTTGTTTGACTCATCATCTGGTGGTGTACAAAGGTCGAAAGAAGGAGCATCTGGTGCTAACATTATTTCTTTCCTATTCCTCCTTTCTCACTCACTACTATCAAAGTTTAGCTTCCTATTCATTGAATCAACGAATGCTGACTTTGGTACACTGGTCGTTGTAGTTTGGGATGCAGAATCTGGAGTATTTGTTACTTTTCCATGAACTAGATCAGCTAATGCATTTCCACCCACAGCCAATATCGACTCTAACCTTGTAATAATGCGGGTGGTCCTACTAGATGGGATTTGTTCTTTGCTTGCAGACCATTGTGGAGACACATGTTTTTCTGCAATAGATGTTGTTGTTGGATTTCCAATGATAGTTCTATCTTTCTGGCTAGATGATGCTTCTTCTCGGACTACAACTCTCGTTCTATACCTGCTTGGTGATGTAGACACAACTGTTGGTGGATTTGATATTTTTGGGTTCTGGTCAACGAAAGTTACTCTCTTCTGTTTCTTTAATGTTACTTTTGGTACCATATCTTCTAGTAGCTTTGCTAATCTGGCCTTGGTACTGCATCAAGGAAATTTTCGAGTCCCTTACCTGCTTCTTGCATGTTATGTCGGCGCAATGTTTGGAGTATGTCATGCATAACTTGAGTGGTGCTTCTTAGCTTTGCCTACTCTATCAAGAAAGTCATGGGCCTCATATACAGTATGATTGATTTTAGGAATGGGTGAGCCACGCAGGAATTCCATAAATTATGCTCCCCTCTCATCTTTCGAGTTGTCGAAACTGTATTCACCCTCATCTTCATTCCCGCTGAATCTACCAGGTGGTGTAATGTAATCTTCATCCTTAATCTCTAATGAAGATGTTATTTTCCTATTGGGAATTTGAATAATGTTTTTCTCAATCAGAACATCATGCTTTATTCTGTGTGCGGCCAAATCCATCAATAGGGATTCCATTGTATCTGGTTTGTTGTTGTTGTCAGCAACATCCCTTGGGGGATCTGGTAGATCATCAGTATTCGTGACCTCAGTTGGAACATATCCTTCTTTCTTACTAAGCTCCTCTGATCCATGCTGCTATTTTCCACTTGACTTAGTGGCATCCCTGTCCTTGTCATACTTATCTTTCTGGCTTGCATCATCATCATCGCACATAGTTCTCATAGCTTCTAAGTTGGATGTTTGTTCTTTGTTCACATCCTTAGAGCTTTCTTGTGGTACAACTTCTTGTTTGTGACCATCCGTTCTTGTGTGTCTTGTTTTAGTCCCCATGGCAATTGGGTGTGCCATTGCAGCCTCTGTGACAACTTGAGCTGCCATTTCAGTCTTTGAAATCATCACCCCTGATTAGTTTCTGTCAAACTGTCTCCTCTATCCTCAGAGTCTTGGTCCTCATCAGCAACATTTGATCCCAGTTGTTTCTCCTCATCCTGGTCGCTGGATGATGGCTGTGAAATATAGCCATCCACGTCCGCATTTAAACTAGATATTATTCGTATATTTGATGAAATGTCTCTCTAAACCCTGCCACTAATGCCTAATGATCAAAGGGGTATGCAATCACAACATAAATGCCAAAGATACAAGATTTCCAACACGTCAAAGAAACTAGGAGCCCTGAAGTGGAGGCAGAAGCCTTAACGACCAACTATATGGTGGGAAATTTATTCCAGCCATATAGTTTCCATCGACTTCATTAGGTCAAACAGAACAACTTTCATGAAGGGACCCCTATATAAAGATACTTCGGGTGACGAGAACGACGCTTTTTTGACCTCAGCTCTCCCTGCCACAAGAAGCCGCCACGCCGGAGGAATAGATCTAGATCTAAATCTCCAAACCCTTCTCCACCACCATAGCCATCTTACGCCACTTATAATAGTAGATCTCTTCTCCAACTGGCGACATTGTAAGACTATTTACTATCAATATTATGATCTCTATTACAATGTTTATGATTGTTGGTTTCATCTCTATGTGTGAGTAATTCTCCTTGGGCTAAAGGCTTTAGCCTAGACATGTAGCTTTTTGTGCATATTATTTATCATAGATGGGATCATGTATTAGTTTGTATGACATGATGATTTTAGTACCCTCTCTTGCCTCAATCTAAGGACTTTCCTGGTACCCAAGACCCCAAGGATTGATCCAGGTATAAGGAGTGTGAGTAATGACTGATTTGCAGGTTAGGAACCCAGTGATAGAAGGGGTAGTACGACTTTATGTGAGGGATTTACTCGGGATTAAATGGTGACATTTCTTCTATGGATGAGACTAGTAGGCTATTGCTATAAGCGGTTGCGGAGGAGATAGCAATTATGGATGCACTGCCCACATATAATTATATTGCTCTAACAATTACATGCATACTTTATTATTATCTTTTATTACCATCAGATGTTTTGCACAACTACTGGTGAAACCGAAGACCCTAGGCCCTCTCTCTCTCTCCATCGTCAACAACAACAAAAAGATTGCAAACTCTTGGTCCGGTGAAAACACAAAAGGAGTTCTCAAACTCTCGAATGTCCGTTTAAGTAATCTCACTTTGCTTTCTACTTCCTGAGGATTCGATAAACGTAGGTCTACTAGGGAAAAAGAGCTATACTACATCCGTAATCCGGATCAAAGGTAGCAACCCTTTTTCTGGCGTCATTGCTGGAGAAGCAATAGCTACCCTTGTGAGGTGTGGCATCCCGCAAAACCACTACTAGAAAATCGCGTTGTTTTTGTGCATTGCATCATCATGACCGCATGCTCATGTCATCATGCCACATTGCATTTGAGCATCGTCATCATCTTGCATCTATTCGCATAAAACTATTTTTGAAAAGCCTGGTTTTGTTTTCTAAACGCCCTGTCTTTAATTCAAAACCCAAAACTCGGTCTCCGGATTATTTTGTTTTGTCTGCCAATGGTTTGTAAAAGCCCGGGTTAACAAATAAAATATTTTAATTATTTTAATGGGGGCAGCCAAACCGGGCCGAACCGACCCAGTCGGCCACCCCCAGTACAAAACGGTCCACCCAAAGTCTAAGCCTACCTAGTCCTAATCTACCCACCCTCCAGCCACCTCACCCCACCCAATCCTCTCTCGCCACCTCACCTCTCTCCCCCCTCCACCACTTCCTAGCTGCCACGTCACCTACACCCTCCTCTCTCACCCTGCCACCCAACACACCCCACCCACACATAGAGAACACACGCACACACAGCAGTCCCTCCCCCCTGGCCCCACATGCCAGCCCGCCCCCACAACCGACCCAGCTCTTTCTCCCTCCACCCACCTCACCCGGTCAACCCCACAACCCCGCTACCCCTGGCCCGCCCCGGCCCCACCAGAGCGGCCCCCGTCCCCCACCTTCCGCTCCCTCTTCTCCATCAGCGGCCCGTCCTCCTCCACCGCCCTCTGCACCGTCTCCCCAAGCCCCCCCTCTCTGCGTGACCCCGACGCGCGGCCTCACCTTGCCGGCGCCGGTGGCCCCTCTTCCTCCACGCGGCCTTCCCCCTCTGCCACCACCCTCCGTCGCCAGGGCCCGTGGCCGCGCTCGCCCCGCCCTTCATCCTCTCCCGCGCCGCCAGTGCCCCCTCCCCTCTCCGGCAACCGCGCTCGCCTCCCCCGTTCTCTCCTCCTCGCCGCCGCGCCGCCAACACCGGTCGCCGCCCTCGCTCGCCGCGCGGACCTCCCCTCGCAGCCTTCCGAGCGCCGCCCCGCCAACCTCGCCGTCGCCCTCCGCTCCGCCCTCTCCTCCTCGCTCCGCGCGCTCCGGCCAGGAGCCGCCGCCCGCCTCCGGCCGGGCCCGCGCAACCCCGCCGCCTCCTCCGCTTCGTCCTCGCCGGCCGGCCTCCCCCGCCTCCCAGGACGCCCACGCCGCGTCGACCCCGCCTGCGTCCCCGTCCTCGCCTCGTCTGCGGCCGCCCGCCGGCCTCGGGCCTCCGCCTTCCGAGCTCTCCTCGCGTCCCGCCACCTCTGGCCCGCGAGGCTCTGCCCCTGCTGCCTGCTCCGGCCCGCCGGCGTGCCGCCCCGGCTCCTCCCCGAGCCCGTCGACCCTGCCCCTCTTGGGCGCCCGCTATTCCATCTGCAGCTGTTCGGCAAGCTCTGCGCATCCCTGTTGTTTGTGTTCGTGAAAGCGTGTACCAATGTGTTTATGCTGCTCGTGACGTGCGGTGTTTTTGGTCCTTTGTGGATGTGTTGTATGCTTCAGAGCTAGGCAGAGGTGAGATTGATGATCATGGTGTGGTGATGCGAGAGTGGCATTGGATTGGTAGCCTCCAGATCAGACGCCCGAAGAACAATGTTTTGACGATGTGGTTATATGAGTTAGACCGTGCGACAAGATCTCGAGGACAAGCCAACCCAACGCCGACCCAAGTCCTCTAGGGGTGCTGAGGCTAGGAGCCAAGATCTCCGACAAGGGACAACAAGCTCTTCTTCCCGGATCCCGAAGCCCGATCCGAAGAGAGATCACGGGTCCGAAGACCGATCCCGGCGCGCCCGAACCCCGTCGGACACCAAGACCCTCGGGATCGCCAAGTTCTCCTTCCCGGAAGCATTGACGCCCGTGCGACAAGATCTACTTCACGGATCCGAAGACCCCGGTAACCGATCCGCTCAAGTTCGCCATCGCCGACAAGATCGACCGCCAGGCACCAAGTTCTCCATCTGGAACTAAACCTCACCGTTCCCGTCGAACCCTGAGACCGAACCCCGAACCCCGGAACCAAGATCTTCCGAACCCAGATGTGTGACCCCTTTTCCGAGCCCCTATTTTACAAATTGCCAACTATATAAATGGTTGCATATTAATTGAGCATGCTCGCATACATCTCATGTGGTTTGGGGGCCTTATGCCGATTCACCATATAATTAAATATGGGTCCCATATGCGGGCAACTCTAGTCTCATATTGGCCTCATTTAAATTTGTGTAGCGAACCGGTAACTTATCTTGCTCTGTTATTACAACATTTAATTTGCGGGGGTTCTAAACAACTTGAACCGTTTAATTAATGTCGGGACCCCGGTTCCGCTTAATATGACCTAATCGCATCGCACTTTTGCCATGTCATGCATCATACATGCATCATGCCCGATCTTCCGCCGTTGTATTAAATATTGCATCCGGTGTTTATTCTAGTGTTTTGGTTCTTCGCGGATAAGGCCGTTGAGTTGATGTGAGCTTTGCCCCGATCTTCGGTTGAACCTTCGGCAATGTTTTCAGGCGAGCATCTTCCCCTTTCTACCTATCTTACTTTTATAGTATTTATTCCCTCCTGTTGATCTATTGCTATCTGTGTTGCGATGCTTTAGTTCCGTACCCGTGATATCCCTTGCAGCCGTATATTGCCGTGGACACCCCCCTATAACCTGTTGTATGGTAGATAGTTGGACCTGCGCGTCGTAGTCGCTCGCTCAAGTGCTGTCGCGTGTCGTCAAGTACCACAGTTGTTGGAGTGATGCCGCCTGTTCAATGTTGGAGTTGATCATGGCTTTACTTATTGTTCACTTTAATTATTGTTTAAACAACTAAAATTGAAGTAGGTAAGCAGAGGCACAGGTGGGCAATAGATGTTATTTGGTTGTTAACCGTCCACTTGTGTCCCGTAGGACCCCGAGTACTTGATACATGTTCCTTGAATATTCGCGCTATCCACATCCGGGAGGATTATGGGACCCCCCTTAGCCAGAGCTTGATTCAGTCTTATTTCTTGGGGCCACAAACTAGTTTGAGGTTTTATTTACGATCCTGTACTTATGCCATGTTTTACTGCTTTATTTACGATTGTGCGAGGAGCACACTGTACTGTTTAGGATCATGACCCGTTTTCGCGGTATCGACACCCCGAGTTTTCGGGTTCCCAGTCGTTTACAGCCGGCCCCACAAACCTTGAGTCCATCTCGGAGCCGGCCAGTTTCGTTGCGGGTGTACTCCAAGGGGTGGCCCCCTGAAATATTTCTGAATCCTGTGATTGCTTTGTCGTGAAGGCCTCGTTGGGTTTTGATTTGGTTTTTCCGAGGTTGATCGAGTGTGTGTTGCTATTTGTGCACCCCGGCCGGGTAAAACTTTCTGAAAGCCGTGTCCGCGGTTATGGACGACTTGGAGCACAGTATCTCGATCATAGACAACTATAACTAAAGTAGTGCTATAAACTTGACTTTATAATGACTAGTAATCAGCTTCACTATAACGGAATGGCTAAATAAAACTGCCCACAATTGCTTGTTTGGGTTGTCGCTTGCGACCATTGTACCTGACTAGTAAGTATTGCAACTACAACGGAATGGCTAAATAAAGGTACCAACAACTGCTGGGTTTTGGGTTATCTCATGCTATTTGTATCTGACTAGTAAGTGTTGCAACTATAACGGAAAGGTTAACTAAAAGTGCCCACTGCTTATTTTATCAGGATGATTATCTATAATTGACTAGTAATTGTTGCAACGATAACTGAATAGATAAAACTGCCAACTGTGTGAGTTCCTCGGTTGACTTCCTCGGGTGGTCTCGAGGGGGAAACACCAGGATGGGTTTGTTTGGTGGTAATGTCAGGTTGGTTCCGAATAGGTCTTTCTTATCCCTCTCTGATCGCCGACAGTTGTATCGAGTCTCTATAGGTTGTTTAGTGCATGCTGCCGCTGCCGCTTCAGTCCACCATACCTTTGTAGGCGAGGACCGCCGAATTCTAGTCTCGCCGTGTACTGGCCTCAGTACTGACACTCCTCTTTTTCCTTTGCCCTTTGTCGGCATCCCTTTTGTTTAAGCAGGTTTTGAGATCGACGTCGTTAGCAGGGTTACCCTTCCGGCTTGGCCTGGGCAGGGTTATGGACGCCATTGGTTATTCTTCAGGGCTCTTAGCCCCATTTGCATCTTGTCCGTAGTCGGACGCTCTATCATTTTCAAGGTGATTTGGATCTTGTATATTATATCTGTATTCTTGACTCATGGAGTCGTGTTGTATATATACCTGTTCTGTGGGTCCCATCGAGGACTGTTGTGTAATGTTATTACTTCGTTTTCCACCCGCACGAAAGTGCCTGGTGGGCACCTTTGAATTGTTTCTATGCGAGTTTGACGGGAATCGCTGAAACTTGCATAGGGTCGATTCTGAGGGTGTTACAGAGTGGTATCGGAGCTCAGCAGTTGCGATACCCCACAAGTCCAGCCTGTAGGATAACCTAGCTAACGGCCGAAGTAGAGTGTCAAAACTATTTTTGCAAAATCGGTTGGATAGTTCTGATTAGGTCTGATTTTACTCCTTACCCCTCTGCTGCTCTCCTCTCACCTCGGCGTGTTTTGAATCCGCTCTCTTCTCTCTCTTCGAGTCCAGGACTTCTCGTGGTTGGGTTCCGTCGTACCTCCAGGGTTTCGCTTCCTCCTTTGATAACGGTGTTCTACCATCCGGTGTTCAAGCTGCCTGAGGAAATCCGTCTACTGTGGTACCATTCTTTGTTCCTTGTTTGTGCCTTCCGGTGTTTTCCGACACGACGACATCATCTATGCCAGATCCGATGCAGAGTCTGCATCACTCCTCTGTTTCCGAACCTCGTTTATCGAGATCTTCAGTCTAATTCTGAGAGTTGGTTGCATAATCCGCCTATTCGTGTGCAGAGTAATGGTTTGGGTGCGCGATGGACTGATCACCATCCGACTACTCTTATCATTCGCTCTTGTACACCGAATCAGTGGATCCAGCAATTTTACTCCGTCCGCGGAAGATAGAGGTGGCTTTATTTGTTGATACCTCTACCTTCGACCTTTTGTTCCCGGAGTGTTCTCTCGATGATCACGTGAACAACGACCTCTTGTTAGTGGTGTCGCGAGGATCTACACGAAGCGAGAAGATGCAGATCACCGACCTTCCTTCCGGTACCATGAGGCGGATCACGAGGGCGAGATCCATTGTTAGTGGTGTCGAATTGTGGCATCCCGCAAAACCACTACTAGAAAATCGCGTTGTTTTTGTGCATTGCATCATCATGACCGCATGCTCATGTCATCATGCCACATCGCATTTGAGCATCGTCATCATCTTGCATCTATTCGCATAAAACTACTTTTGAAAAGCCTGGTTTTGTTTTCTAAACGCCCTGTCTTTAATTCAAAACCCAAAACCCGGTCTCCGGATTATTTTGTTTTGTCTGCCAATGGTTTGTAAAAGCCCGGGTTAACAAATAAAATATTTTAATTATTTTAATGGGGGCAGCCAAACCGGGCCGAACCGACCCAGTCGGCCACCCCCAGTACAAAACGGTCCACCCAAAGTCTAAGCCTACCTAGTCCTAATCTACCCACCCTCTAGCCACCTCACCCCACCCAATCCTCTATCGCCACCTCACCTCTCTCCCCCCCTCCACCACTCCCTAGCTGCCACGTCACCTACACCTCCTCTCTCACCCTGCCACCCAACACACCCCACCCACACACAGAGAACACACGCACACACAGCAGTCCCTCCCCTCTGGCCCCACATGCCAGCCCGCCCCCACAACCGACCCAGCTCTTTCTCCCTCCACCCACCTCACCCGGTCAACCCCACCACCCCGCTACCCCTGGCCCGCCCCGGCCCCACCAGAGCGGCCCCCGTCCCCCACCTTCCGCTCCCTCTTCTCCATCAGCGGCCCGTCCTCCTCCACCGCCCTCTGCACCGTCTCCCCAAGCCCCCCCTCTCTGCGTGACCCCGACGCGCGGCCTCACCTTGCCGGCGCCGGTGGCCCCTCTTCCTCCACGCGGCCTTCCCCCTCTGCCACCACCCTCCGTCGCCAGGGCCCGTGGCCGCGCTCGCCCCGCCCTTCATCCTCTCCCGCGCCGCCAGTGCCCCCTCCCCTCTCCGGCAACCGCGCTCGCCTCCCCCGTTCTCTCCTCCTCGCCGCCGCGCCGCCAACACCGGTCGCCGCCCTCGCTCGCCGCGCGGACCTCTCCTCGCAGCCTTCCGAGCGCCGCCCCGCCAACCTCGTCGTCGCCCTCCGCTCCGCCCTCTCCTCCTTGCTCCGCGCGCTCCGGCCAGGAGCCGCCGCCCGCCTCCGGCCGGGCCCGCGCAACCCCGCCGCCTCCTCCGCTTCGTCCTCGCCGGCCGGCCTCCCCCGCCTCCCAGGACGCCCAGGCCGCGTCGACCTTGCCTGCGTCCCCGTCCTCGCCTCGTCTGCGGCCGCCCGCCGGCCTCGGGCCTCCATCTTCCGAGCTCTCCTCGCGTCCCGCCACCTCTGGCCCGCGAGGCTCTGCCCCTGCTGCCTGCTCCGGCCCGCCGGCGTGCCGCCCCGGCTCCTCCCCGAGCCCGTCGACCCTGCCCCTCTTGGGCGCCCGCTATTCCATCTGCAGCTGTTCGGCAAGCTCTGCGCATCCCTGTTGTTTGTGTTCGTGAAAGCGTGTACCAATGTGTTTATGCTGCTCGTGACGTGCGGTGTTTTTGGTCCTTTGTGGATGTGTTGTATGCTTCAGAGCTAGGCAGAGGTGAGATTGATGATCATGGTGTGGTGATGCGAGAGTGGCATTGGATTGGTAGCCTCCAGATCAGACGCCCGAAGAACAATGTTTTGACGATGTGGTTATATGAGTTAGACCGTGCGACAAGATCTCGAGGACAAGCCAACCCAACGCCGACCCAAGTCCTCTAGGGGTGCTGAGGCTAGGAGCCAAGATCTCCGACAAGGGACATCAAGCTCTTCTTCCCGGATCCCGAAGCCCGATCCGAAGAGCGATCTTGGATCCGAAGACCGATCCCGGCGCGCCCGAACCCCGTCGGACACCAAGACCCTCGGGATCGCCAAGTTCTCCTTCTCGGAAGCATTGACGCCCGTGCGACAAGATCTACTTCACGGATCCGAAGACCCTGGTAACCGATCCGCTCAAGTTCGCCATCGCCGACAAGATCGACCGCCAGGCACCAAGTTCTCCATCTGGAACTGAACCTCACCGTTCCCGTCGAACCCTAAGACCGAACCCCGAACCCCCGAAACCAAGATCTTCCGAACCCAGATGTGTGACCCCTTTTCCGAGCCCCTATTTTACAAATTGCCAACTATATAAATGGTTGCATATTAATTGAGCATGCTCGCATACATCTCATGTGGTTTGGGGGCCTTATGCCGATTCACCATATAATTAAATATGGGTCCCATATGCGGGCAACTCTAGTCTCATATTGGCCTCATTTAAATTTGTGTAGCGAACCGGTAACTTATCTTGCTCTGTTATTACAACATTTAATTTGCGGGGGTTCTAAACAACTTGAACCGTTTAATTAATGTCGGGACCCCGGTTCCGCTTAATATGACCTAATCGCATCGCACTTTTGCCATGTCATGCATCATACATGCATCATGCCCGATCTTCCGCCGTTGTATTAAATATTGCATCCGGTGTTTATTCTAGTGTTTTGGTTCTTCGCGGATAAGTCCGTTGAGTTGATGTGAGCTTCGCCCCGATCTTCGGTTGAACCTTCGGCAATGTTTTCAGGCGAGCATCTTCCCCTTTCTACCTATCTTACTTTTATAGTATTTATTCCCTCCTGTTGATCTATTGCTATCTGTGTTGCGATGCTTTAGTTCCGTACCCGTGATATCCCTTGCAGCCGTATATTGCCGTGGACACCCCCCTATAACCTGTTGTATGGTAGATAGTTGGACCTGCGCGTCGTAGTCGCTCGCTCAAGTGCTGTCGCGTGTCGTCAAGTACCACAGTTGTTGGAGTGATGCCGCCTGTTCAATGTTGGAGTTGATCATGGCTTTACTTATTGTTCACTTTAATTATTGTTTAAACAACTAAAATTGAAGTAGGTAAGCAGAGGCACAGGTGGGCAATAGATGTTATTTGGTTGTTAACCGTCCACTTGTGTCCCGTAGGACCCCGAGTACTTGATACCTGTTCCTTGAATATTCGCGCTATCCACATCCGGGAGGATTATGGGACCCCCCTTAGCCAGAGCTTGATTCAGTCTTATTTCTTGGGGCCACAAACTAGTTTGAGGTTTTATTTACGATCCTGTACTTATGCCATGTTTTACTGCTTTATTTACGATTGTGCGAGGAGCACACTGTACTGTTTAGGATCGTGACCCGTTTTCGCAGTATCGACACCCCGAGTTTTCGGGTTCCCAGTCGTTTACAGCCGGCCCCACAATCCTTGTGTCCGTCTCGGAGCCGGCCAGTTTCGTTGCGGGTGTACTCCAAGGGGTGGCCCCCTGAAATATTTCTGAATCCTGTGATTGCTTTGTCGTGAAGGCCTCGTTGGGTTTTGATTTGGTTTTTCCGAGGTTGATCGATTGTGTGTTGCTATTTGTGCACCCCGGCCGGGTAAAACTTTCTGAAAGCCGTGTCCGCGGTTATGGACGACTTGGAGCATAGTATCTCGATCATAGACAACTATAACTAAAGTAGTGCTATAAACTTGACTTTATAATGACTAGTAATCAGCTTCACTATAACGGAATGGCTAAATAAAACTGCCCACAATTGCTTGTTTGGGTTGTCGCTTGCGACCATTGTACCTGACTAGTAAGTATTGCAACTACAACGGAATGGCTAAATAAGAGTACCAACAATTGCTGGGTTTTGGGTTATCTCATGCTATTTGTATCTGACTAGTAAGTGTTGCAACTATAACGGAAAGGTTAACTAAAAGTGCCCACTGCTTATTTTATCAGGATGATTATCTATAATTGACTAGTAATTGCTGCAACGATAACTGAATAGATAAAACTGCCAACTGTGTGAGTTCCTCGGTTGACTTCCTCGGGTGGTCTCGAGGGGGAAACACCAGGATGGGTTTGTTTGGTGGTAATGTCAGGTTGGTTCCGAATAGGTCTTTCTTATCCCTCTCTGATCGCCGACAGTTGTATCGAGTCTCTATAGGTTGTTTAGTGCATGCTGCCGCTGCCGCTTCAGTCCACCATACCTTTGTAGGCGAGGACCGCCGAATTCTAGTCTCGCCGTGTACTGGCCTCAGTACTGACGCTCCTCTTTTTCCTTTGCCCTTTGTCGGCACCCCTTTTGTTTAAGCAGGTTTTGAGATCGACGTCGTTAGCAGGGTTACCCTTCCGGCTTGGCCTGGGCAGGGTTATGGACGCCATTGGTTATTCTTCAGGGCTCTTAGCCCCATTTGCATCTTGTCCGTAGTCGGACGCTCTATCATTTTCAAGGTGATTTGGATCTTGTATATTATATCTGTATTCTTGACTCATGGAGTCGTGTTGTATATATACCTGTTCTGTGGGTCCCATCGAGGACTGTTGTGTAATGTTATTACTTCGTTTTCCACCCGCACGAAAGTGCCTGGTGGGCACCTTTGAATCGTTTCTATGCGAGTTTGGCGGGAATCGCTGAAACTTGCATAGGGTCGATTCTGAGGGTGTTACATGAGGTTTGTAGGAACCTTGCTAGTTTTAATCTTGTTTTTAATTTTGTTAGTTTGCTTTCAGTCTTTATTTGAAAAACCAAAAAATAGTTAGTATATTAATTATTGTTTTTTACTATCATTAATATTCCTTTAAGAAAATCCAAAAACATAGGAAGTATGGTTGAAAAGAAGCTAGGGGAGTTTGCAACTCCCAACAATGATTATTTGCGTACTCCTATTACTCAGCCAACAATTAATGCCGAAGATTATGAAATTAAACCCCACTATTTAAGTTTGGTTCAACACAATCAATTTGGAGGCTCTGCTGTTGAAGATGCATGTATGCACTTAAATACTTTCATTGAAATATGTGATATGATGCGCATTAAAGATGTTGACCCTGACGCGGTCAAGTTGTGTTTATTTCCTTTCTCTCTTCGAGAAAGAGCAAAAGAATAGTTGTTGTCTTTGCCTAGAAATACTATTGCATCATGGGTGGAATGTACTTCTTTATTTATGACTAAATTATGTCCACCTGCAAAGACTATGCAACTAAGATCTAGTATTACTGGTTTTAGACAGGAAGAGTGTGAGCCACTAGCGCTTGAATGGGAGAGAATGAAAGAATGCAC
This sequence comes from Avena sativa, assembly GCA_916181665.1. Taxonomy (NCBI): domain Eukaryota; kingdom Viridiplantae; phylum Streptophyta; class Magnoliopsida; order Poales; family Poaceae; genus Avena; species Avena sativa. The sequence continues at coordinate 342,235,612 of OV702279.1, forward strand.
GAGAAAATGTCCTAGCCATGGGATGGAAGATTGGTTAATTCTCCATTTATTTTATAATGCTCTTAACCCTGTGTCTAAGTCTATGCTCTATACTGCAGCTGGAGGAACATTTATGGGTAAACAAATTACCGAAGCAAAGCAACTGCTAGACAATATGCAAGACAACCATGCCCAATGGCAAGTGAAAAGATCAAACACGAAGAAGGTGAACTCCGTCACACCTCAAGAAAATGAAGAACTCAATACTGAGTTGGATGAGCTCATATTAGCCGTCAAAGGTAAGGAAACCCAGGTAAGAGCTACTCCCAAACCAACTATTGAATAAATAGACTTCATAGCTCGTAATGATTATAACCATGCTTGGAAGAAGAATTATAATCCAATTTTTTAGAAACATTATTCTAGTCCTTCAGGTAACTCTAATAATAATATTGCATCAAGTAATAGTAGTGTACAAGAAACTCTTAAATATTTTATGGACTCACAAAATGAGCAAAACAATATCCTAGTTAAAATAACGGAGAACCATGATGCTATGCTTGGTAAATTATCTAACCAAGCTGTTAGTTTGAGGAATGATTTGCAGGCCCTCCAAGAAAGAACAAGGATTGTTAAGGCACAACTAGGTAAGATAACCGAGATTCAAACTCTCATTCTAGCTAAATTTGCAAGTAAAGCTAAGCCCAATCCAGTTGAAGACCTCAAGATGATAAGATTCCAAAGGGAGGAGCCTGAAGAACTTGATTATAGCAATTCTCCTTCACCAAACTACACAGTTGAAGATCTTGTAAAAAGGATCAATATCAAGATTCCGGTAAATGAAGGAAATGAGGAAGCCATGTATCAACACTTCATTAATCAGGTAGCAACAAAGGTATGTGAGGTTGAGGAAGAATACAAGAAAATTGCTGAAAAATTACCTATTAATCTTGATGATATATTTGAGCCTACTATTAAGATTAAAATTGGGACTAATGAAATAGCTGCACTTTGTGATTTAGGAGCAAGTATTTCAACAATTCCAACGAGTCTTTTTAATAAGTTAAATCTTGGCTCTTTTGAAATCACTTAGTTAAAATTGCATCTAGCAGATTCTACTTACAAACAAGCAGTAGGCATTAAAGAAAATACCTTAGTATACATTAAATGTTGTCCTTCTCTTATTGATTTTATTATTGTTGACATGCCTGAGGATGTTGCTGCTCCTATCATATTAGGTCGTCCTTTCTTAAGAAATATTAAGGCTTTAATTAATCTACATGAAGGGAACGTGAATCTCGAATTGCATTTGCGGGATACTTTTGTTATTTATTTTCCTAGGAAAAATAAAGCCAGGCAAGATGATAAGGAGTCCATCACTTTGAAGGCCAACTATTTTGGAGTGGGTGTTCCACTCATCTGACCTATGTAAGAAACATCAAGGTCAAGCTATTGACCATAAAAGAGCGCTACATTGGAGGCAACCCATGTGAAATAAAGGTTTGAGTAAAGTTTTAGTTTAAGTTTTATGTTGAATAAAGAGTGCTAGAAAACTCCAGTGAGAGGGAGAGATTCAACGGTACTAAAAATTCCTCTTTTATACATGCCAAAGTTGTTCGAAAATTTAGTCTGTCATTTTTCTGTCAAAACAAAGTGTTTTACTAAGTTTTAGTCTAAAAAGTAATCCTTAAAGAAATAGATTTTTTTTGATGTATACAGTACGTTTAATGACCAACTATACAGCGGGAATAAATATTCCAGACATATAGTTCCGGCTATATAGTTATTTGATCCATCGACAATTTTTCATCTCGGGATACAGAAGGTTTGATGACTAACTATACGGCGGGAACAAAAGTTCCGGCCGTATAGTTATAGTCGTCATGAAAGAAACCCTAATTTTTGTCGTTAGACCAACTATACGGGGGGAACAAGTGTTCCGGCCATATAGTTGCGTCCAACCACTTAAACGCACGGGAAGGTACCCAAAACACCAAAACATCAATCATTTTTCTCTCTTCTAGCTTCAAACTCTCTCAAAACCTCAAGGGATCTTCACCCCTACTCTATTTCGTTCGATTTCCTCGCACACGAGTGATCTACGCTATGTTTCTCCTCCGATCCTCCAATTACTTTTCGTCAATTTATCTCTGATCTATTGTCATTATCAATCTAGAGTGAGACTTATTTTGAACTATATACCATGATTCTCTTGCCTAGGTTATCATGTTGAGGAGATTCTTTAGTGTGCAATGATGAGGAATATGCTATGACTATTACTGTTGGATCAAAAAGTTTTATATTTTTCATTCTTTTTTATTTTTAGAACATGAACACGAGGAGCCAAATGCGTTCTCTTGCCACCACTAGTTCTTCTCGGGATGCAGCTTAGGAATGCATGGGGATATGATTCAGGAATGAGTCCCACCGTGATCGCTTCGACATGATCAAAAACCGAGAAGTTAAGGCAACCAAGTGGGCTTGCCCCGTCATATTGAACCAACTCGGTATTTCTGATGAAATAAATTTACTTTGCAATAGAGTTGTCCTGCAAAACTTTGTATTTAATGATGCGCCAACCTATCGCCGGTTAACCATTGAATTTCTTAGTTCTTTGAAAATCACCGTTAAAACATGGCATGGAGCGGATATAATTTCTTTCCGACTCGTGAACAACAATTATTCTTTATCACTTGATGAATGGTGCAATTGCTTTGCTTTACCCAACAAAGATCCTAATTCTCTGCGCGCATCCTTTACCAACATAGAACCTTCCCCTGAACTCTGCTATAATAGAATGCGTTTTAATTCTAGAGTCAGCTAAGGGAAACATATTCAACATCCCGCTATTCGCTATTTGTTCTACGTTATTGCTAACACCTTGCAGGTGTGTAATGAGTTTACAAGACTCAATGAGGAGGACATCTTAGTCCTTGCAAAAGCTTCTTTCAACTATGACAACTTGTCACTCAACTTGGGTGTAATTCTTGTGCGCTACTTGGAGTACCAATCCTACCAAATCCAAGGACCAATCACTTGTGGAGGTGTCATCACCGTGCTTGCCAATGCCCTGGGCATCGACCTAGGTGAGTTGCAACTGGTGTTAGGTGAGCGACGTATTGGTTTATCAATTTTAAGGTCTTGTGGAATGCTCACTAGCAGAGGTGGTGTTTATTACCTGCATATTGCTGGAGCTGGGCGTCTCTACCCCGCTCCTCTGCCTAATGGCCTTCTCTCTATCGAGGAAGGACGTGTGATTTATGACTTGCAGGTTTAGAAACACCAACCCAAGGAAGAGATTCCAGAAGAGTATGAGGACCAAGAGGAGGAGCAAGAAGTTTCTCATTAAGGAGAGCAACCACCAAACCAGTTCGCTACATATCAAGATTTCCAAGAACTTGGAGGGACTATGGAGGGGATGCATAATCTCGCCCTGAACCTCCGAGAAACAACAAGTAACTTATCAACTTAATTTGCGAACCGGAGTTACAACGTTTTCCCCCCACCTTAATGATTTTAAGGTCTTGCAAAATCCTAAGCTTGGGGAGGTTTTCTATCTATTTTTATTTGGCGTTCATTTGCTTTATTTTATTTTCGAGGTTACGCTTTTATTTGAGTTTATAAGCACTCGTGTTGGTTTCCCCAACACTTTATCTTTAGTTATTTTATTTTGTTTTCGATATTTTCAAGCTGAGCTTTGCCGCCAATTTTCTATTCTTTAATTCCCCTTCTCAAAAAACCACAAAAAGATTTCTCCGATTATCTTTATTTTCTCTCTTTCTTTTCTTTTCGCCTCAAAGTTCTCATGTATTTGCAGGAGAGTGACCGAATTCGAGTTTCCAAGAAACAAAATCGAAAGGGAAGAGATAAGTGGAACCAAACATGAGAGGTATGCCTTATGACTACCCACTTTTGAAGTTTGAGAAACCCATGCTAGTTAGTAGTAATTGATAATATGTTATATTAGTGGAGTGAGTCTCTATATTGTAGTAAAATTTTGTTTGCATGGGTATTTAATTGAGTATGTTTTGTTCCAGCTCTTGTAGTTAACCAAGTCTTGCCTAAAATTTGATAAACAATTCAAATAAGAAAAGTCTCCCGATTGAAAACTTGGGTGTTGTAGTTTTTAGTCTTGAAAATTTTATTCTTAGAGACACTCAACACCACAGAAAATAGTGATTGACTTGATAGCTCTCTTTGAAAGGATTTGTTCAATTGAATTAATGTTTAGCGGTTTTTCTGAGCATGCCAAAGTTTGACTTGTGAATCATAAGAATGATATAACTTTATGTGTGTCAAACTTCATGGGATGCCAACAACTCCGCTAGCCTACGAACGATCTTCATGGAGGAAACTCCTAGATTTCGGCTATGAGTTGATTAAACATATGTAGCAGTAATGCTATAATGGGTAACATCCTTGGCACTCTCAGGTAGCTGTAAACATGATGGAATCACTCCTCTAGCTGATATGAGTAATCGTTATTCAAAAGGAACAAAAACCTTAGTGATGCCACGAGTGTCCATCACAACCCGATAAACTAATGATTTTTTTTGGCATGCTCTAAATTACTTACGGACTCAAATTCTTGAAGAAGAATGAATAGAAAAGTAGTTCTTGAAAAGTCTAGATTTATTGATGTGGGAGAATTGAGATACTTTAGTTTATATGCTTTTCATGACAAACTCTCACACTCTCAATTTACAAGACTATAATATATTATTCAAAGGCAAGCTTATGAGTTGATTACATGACATGGAATAAAGTTTACTCTTTTGAATTATCCAAACTTACAATAATTTTGTTGCACTATAAGGATTCATGAAACCCGTATGATATGCTTGCAATTACCCTATCTATGCTAAAGTTTTTCAGATTAATAAAGTGGAGGAAGCATGAGACTACCAATCATGTGTAAGATCATCATCTCATTATTTCAGTTTAAATGCTGAGTTCCTTTTTGATTTTGGTTTTCTTGCTCGAGGAAGATCAAGTTTAAGCTTGGGGAGGTTGATGGCTATGAAATATAGCCATACGCCTACGCATTTAAACTAGATATTATTCGTATATTTGATAAAATATATCTCTAAACCTGCCACTAATTCCTAATGATTAAAGGGGTATGAAATCCTTTCTTTCTATTTTCCCCTGCATAGATAATGACGTATAATGATGGGAATCACAACATAAATGCCAAAGATACGAGATTTCCAACACGTCAAAGAAACCAGGAGCCGTGAAGTGGAGGCAGAAGCCTTAACGAACAACTATACGGCGGTAAATTTATTTCGGCCATATAGTTCCAGCTGTATAGTTGCCATCGACTTCATTAGGTCAAATAGAACAACTTTCGTGAAGGGGCCCCTATATAAAGAGGCTTCGGGCAATGAGAAACAACGCTTATTTTTCGACCTCAACTCTCCCTGCCACCAGAAGCCGCCACGCCTAAATCTCCAAACCCTTCTCCACCACCATAGCCATCTTATGCCACTTGTAATTGTAGATCCCTTCTCCAATTGGCGACATTGTAATACTATTTTCTATCAATATTATGATCTCTATTACAATGTTTATGATTCTTGATTTCATCTCTATGTGTGAGTAATTCTCCTTGGGCTAAAGGCTTTGGCATAGCCATGTAGCTTTTTGTGCATATTATTTATCATAGATGGGATCATGTATTAGTTTGTATGACATAATGATTGTAGTACCCTCTCTTGCCTCTGTCACATCCCAAGATTTTCCAAATCTTGTAATGTGAAAAATAATTGAATAAAATAAAACTTTGTTGATTTTCAGGGTGAGAAGAAACTTTTGAATCCAATTTGAAACTTTCAAAACCTATTTGGATCAAATAAAATCCTAAAGGGATTTAAAAATATAAATAAACAATAAACGTAAAAATATTTAAAATTACTATTTTTGGATCTTTTAATAAAAGATTTGGTTTTCAAAAGAAAAGGTAGATTTATAAATAAGGACTATTTTGATAGAGCCAAATTAAACCTTGGCTAAGTTTTTGAAATAAAATATTTTGCTTTGATTAAAAGAGTAAAAGTTTATTTAAATAAAATAAGGAGGATTTATTAATATCCAATTTTATTAAAAATAAAGGTTTTACCATTTTAATTAAAACATCAAAACATGTTATTTTATTTTTAAATAAGTTTTCCAAGTATTTTATATTCTCAAATAAAACCTACTGAAGTGTTTTGGTTTTATTTTAGATTTCAAAATAAAGATTTTAATAAAACAAATCCTACTTGATTTAATAACTAAGGTCCATTTTATTTAATTATTAATGGACCCTAAAATAAAAATGTTATTTTATTTTTAACAAGTTTTCCAAGTATCTTATTTTTTCAAATAAAACCTACTGATTTGGTTTTGATAATATTTAGTTTTCAAATGGAGATTTTATTAAATAAATCAAAACCTATTTGAATTAATAATTAAGGTCTATTTTATTTAATTATTAAATAGATCCTAAAAAGAATGAAATTATTATTTTATTTTTGGACTTTGATTTGTGTTGATAAACAGAGCTAAACTCAATATAAAGTTTAGTGGAAGTTTATTTGATTTGGTTGTTTGATTTGTGATTTGAATTTCAAAACAGAAATTGAATTGGAAAAAGGAAAAGGAATTCAGAACAGAAAAAATATGAAACGGCCCAGCCCAACTATCCTAGCCCACTAAGCCCAGCCAGCCCCCTGCCCCTCTCCCGCAGAAAACGATTCACACCCGCGTTTGAACCCACGAGGCCACTGACCGGTGGACCCAACTCCCCTCTCCTCTCTCTCGCTGACCAGCCGACCCCACCCCTCCTGTTCATCGTCTTCACCCGCGAAGACCACGCCCCGGTCGTTTCTGCTGTTGAAAGCTCGCGATCAATTCGCCATAATGTCACGCTTAAACCTCGCCGTGACCGTGCACATTTAATCGCCTCTGTCTCCCCTTCCTTTCCCCTCAGACACCGCTGCAAGAGAGCCCCCAGGCTGTCTCCAATTTCTTCTGCACCGCCGCCGTCTCCGACAAGGTTCCTGGCCAATTCCAGCAGCACCGCATCGCCCCTCGCCTCCCTGACCAAGATCACACACTCCCCAGCCTCTGGCGCACCTCCCTGTCCTTACCATTCATCCGCGCGAACACCAGAACGTCGGCAACGACAACAACCGCCGCCGCCACCGTCTAGTTCTTCTCCGACGACCTCCCCCTGGTAAGCTAGACCACCTCGAGCCCTCTCGATCATGCTCGCGTGTACACCACACCCTCCCGTGTCTAACCATGTACTTATTTTTCTTAGGCACGAATCGCAGCCTCGTCCTCGACGACCTCCAGAGACACCCGCCGCCCACATCAACTCCGGCGAGCAATCGCCAGCACATGCGAGCGCCCCTTCGTCTGCAACCAGCACGTCGAGCTTCCCCACGTCCTTGCGATCACGGTGAGCCTCTCCTCCTCTTTTCTCGCTTCCTAGAACGGCCAGACCACCTCGGACAGAGCGTGCGCCGCCAGTCGTCGCCGCCGGCGCCGCCAGCTGATGGTCAAACTCATCTAAGCGATTAGATCGTGATCCAGTGGACGCGATAGATTGACTTAAACCGAAACGGTACGTGTGATCTGAGCCATGCGATATGACTTAAATCCTACGGTCTGTGTTAGTCGATCCGCACGAACCGTTTTCGACGAATAGGAATCAGACGCGTGTCCCAGAGTTTGTTTTAAAAACATAATTTGATCAATTAGACTTGTGATTTTGTAAATTGCATAACTTTTATTCTACACGTCCAAATTTTACAAACTTTATATCATTGGAATCAGTGGAACAAGCCCTAGCCAACCACGCCATTTGTTTAGTAAAAAGCTTCTGGAAAAATGTTTGTTTTTGCAGAAACATTTGTATGCTTGTTTAGATTATAAAAATTGTTCAAAAATGATTTTGGGGATAAAATCTTTGGCAAATGGTGTGATTTGAACCTAATGACCATAGGAAACACTTTGTGGTTAAAAAATGTATTTGGTGAAACAAAAGAATGATTCTTTGATTTAAAACCATTTCTAGTCAAATAAAAATATAGTTTATTTATTAAAAATGGTTTTGGAAGAGAACTTTTGGGAAATGTTTTGTTTTAAACTCTATGAACCTAAACACCAAGTTTTATGGTTTGAAAACATATTTTGTGAACCCTATAGATTAATTCCTTAGTAAAAACATTTCTACACCACATAAAATGATACTTTGTTTTGAAAATGGTTTAGGAAGTGAAATCCCTTGCAAATGACTTTTGCCACTTTATAAAATGACCAATAGGTGTTTTCAAATGTTTATGACCCAATAGGAACCACTTTTTCAAATAAAACAAAGCTTGGCATGCTTGCATGCATTATCTTGTTTATATGATTTTATGTGATGAAATGCTTGAATGGTAGATTGAACTTGTGCCTTGCTTGATTGAATTGTAGTGACTTGAAGAGTGTGATTGTAGCAAGGACAAGGAGTGAACTTATACCCTCTACCAAAAAGGCAAGTGATGCTTCATACTTTGTCCCATTACTTTCACTATGCATTAGTGATTTTTCTAAGTAAAACTTGCATGGAATTTTTGCTAAGTATAAACCTTGCTATGGGAAATCCTAGTAGATGAAAACCTTAGTAGAAATTCCTAAGTTAAGATTCCTACTACTATCAAGCTTAGCTTAGCTAATAGAAAACAAGGGTGGAATATACATTCATACTATGGAAAAATTTCTAAGTCTGAGGACTTGTATTTTTGTTTAATAAAACAACTAAGTTAATGAATCACCTGGGTGGAATGGTAATTGCTTGGTGGTTTTTGGTTGAGTGGTTACACAAGGCCCATGTTTATGGTTTACCTTGTGTATCTCACTTGTGGATGGCCACCCAGGAACAAAGAGATTTGAGATGTCAAATGTTGAGAAGCTTCAAGTGCAACCACTTGGCATTATGGGCTCTGCCTGGATCATATAGGTTGCAATAACTTAGCCAAATGGACAGTTGGTGGTAGTGGTTTGATAGGTTGGAGCGCGTCCATTTTGGTCTAAGGGAAGGCTTCTGAAAGATCTTGTCTTGGTGAAACCAAGTCTTGTGGGGAAAGTGCACCACCTCTGCAGAGTGTAAAATCTAAGTACTTAGCCATGTCCCTGGTAAAGGACAATTTGAGCATCAAGACATGGAAGCAATCAAGAATCTCATCATCCAAATTTCTAAGTTAAAAACTTGTGGTTGAACAAGGGTTAAAGGATCTTCAATCTTTGATTGGGAGATGCCTTGGGAAAGATTATTTTTGTCAAGCAAAAACTTAGTGTTTTCAAATGTTAAGGAAAATCTATTTTTGAGCAATGCAAGCCTAAAGCTCCACTTAGCCAAATGCATATAGATGATAGACTCCACTATACTACCATAGTATCACTTGCCAATACAATTCAAATGTATTGACCCTTGTGGCTGTAACTTGTATGTTGCAGGTTTGATTGATATTAGTGAAGTTGATTGATTAGGATTACAAAGTCTACAACCAACATGCCTGCCTGTGGCACTTTGAAGATGAAGGACCCCATGCTTATAGATATTCTGCTGCAATGTATTGTAATATCCAAATGAGCTATGTAAGATGTAATAAAATTATGTTATTCCTGGTTATAAAGTTGTATTATGACCTTTGTTTCTTGATATTACATCTTAACTGTGGATGCTAGCTATTGATCCAGGGACTAGCATTGTAAACACATGGGACTCTACCTTATTAAAGGTTGGGAACCTTATAGCCTCAATCTAAGGACTTGTCAGGTACCCAAGACCCCGAGGAGTGATCCAGGTATAGGGAGTGTGAGTAATGACTGATATGCATGTTGGGAACCCCAGTGATAGAAGGGGTAGTACGACTGTATGTGAGAGATTTACTTGGGATTAAACGGTGACATCACTATGCATATCATTAGTTCTCTTTCTTCTATGGATGATGCTAGTAGGCTATTACTATAAGCGGTTGCGGAGGCGATAGCAATTATGGATGCACTGCCCACATATAATTATCTTGCTCTAACAATGGCATCCGTGCTGTCCTCCTAAGCTTGGTAGGGTTTGCCACCACTCCAATGCTTGCGACGGTAGCGCGGGTGTCCGGATGCTCGTCCTCCTCCATGTCTTCTTCATCCCCTACCAAGATCTCCTCCTCCTTGCGGTTTTGAGGATCATCATCTTCGGGCTTCTTGCCTCTGTCGTTGACGGAGACCATGGGGCTCTAAACTTGAGAAGATTTCCTGATAGAAATAGATCGAAACGAAAACACGATGAGAACACGAAATATGAACCTCGGGGGATCCGGGGGTTATATATTACAAAGTTTCAAAGCATAAGGAAGGTACTGGTGCAAAAACGAGGCAGAGACGGAGCTTAGGGGGCTCACACCTCCTCCAGGCGCGGCCAGCTGTGGGCCCGCGCCTAGGGTGGGTGTGGCCACCCTGACCTCCGTTTCCTACTCTGTTTCGTCTCATAACCTTTCGTATGTAATAAAAACATCAGAAATATAAAAAGATTAGGCTTTCACGAACCTTCTGTTTTCACCACTTTTACCTATTCAAAGACGAACTCTGCAGATTCCTTTTCTCCTTCTCCTGGAAATTGCCTTCATACAAGGTTTTACACAAACCTCAATAGCAACATTAGTGTATGCAAAACAAATAAACCTTTAGGTGCACACTTCAACTGAAACTCATCAAACAAAAGCTACCGAAGCAACTCCTTTCCAAAAACCCAAAAGAATCTGAAAGGGAATCAATATAGGAGGCAAATGCAAATGATGGCAGAAATCTGTCAAAACAAAACAGCAGGTAAAGATTGATTTTTTCGAAAACCTTTTTTTGCTCAAATCAAAAAGTGCAAAAATAATGAAAGTTGGATAACAACTTGGAGATCAAGCATAGAAAAATGCAGCTCCAATTGTTGTACTGAGCTCCTTCACAAATTTTTACAATGCAGCACAAAAATCTGTCCCATGACAGCCACTTTTCACAATTCCTCTACTTCTCAAAAGTAGTTGATCTTGACACAAAAACCAAAACAAAAAGGATAAGGAGCAGTTATTAATGAGGTAATAACTTCCAAGACTCAACAAAACTATTGGTTATCTCCCAAGAAGTACTTTTCTTTATTTCCTTTAAGTTAGGCCTTATAGTTTCAAAAATGCTCACATAGGAGATAAAGATTTGAAGCGAAAGAGAGCATCAAGAAGCAAATACCCAACACATTTGAGTCTAACCCACTTCCTATGCAAAGGAGTATCATGAGAAATCAAATTGTTGAAACAAAAAGCCACTAGCATAGGAAGACAAAACAAATGCAACTTCAAAGCTTTCAACATAAACTGGGAAACTTAACATTATTGAGGTGCATAAAACCGTGTTTCCCTCTCTCATAATAAATTTCAGTAGCACTTTGAATAAAGTTGACAATATAACTGTCACGACAAACAACTCTATCATCAAAATGAACATACTTACAATCATCAAAAATAAGTCCAAGGTCTGGATCAATATAAGTAAGTTGTTCCATCCTGAAATCTTTATTAGGCAAACTATTTTCACAAGGAGCTTTGGAAAATTTGTAAAAGTTAAACTCATAAGAATCTCAATCAAACTTAGTTAAAAAATTCCTTTTTACAATCTATAATAGCTCCACAAGTGTTCAAGAAAGGTCTACCAAAGATGATAGGACAAGTTTTGCTAGCTGCTGAATTAAGCACTAGAAAATCAGCAGGATACTTAATCTTACCACAGAGAACCTCCACATCTCTTACAATACCAATGGGGAAAATGGTCTCCTTGTTAGCAAGGTGAATAACCACATCAATGTCCTCAAGCTCACAAGGACCAATTTCATGCTTAATTTCCCTCTAAAGCTCATAAGGAATAGCACTAGAACTAGCACCAATATCACATAAACCATAATAGCAATGATCATCAATTTTCACAGAAAGCACAGGGACACTAGCTTTTATAGCTTTTCTAGGATGAGAGACAATATTAGAAGCGTCTTCACAGAAGACAATGTGCTCATCCTCTATATTTATAGTGTCAAGATCTTTCACAATAGCTACCACGGGTTCAATATTCATTTGCTCATCGGGTTCCACACTTTTATTTGTACTTTTGTTATTCGCACTAATCATTAGAATACTCCTTTGCCTTAGCTAGGAAAGGTATTTTCTCAACATAAGGTTCGGGAAAAATATGATCAATAGTACAAACTTCAGTGCTTCTAACAGGAACATGACTAACAACATCTTTATAAGGTGCATGGTACTTATTCCACTTATTTTTAGGAATTTATATGTAAGAGGCAAAGGCCTTAAAACAATTGGCAATACTTTGGGAATCAAGACCATACTTAGTACTAATATCACGGAAGTTATTAGTTTCCATAAAAAATTAATGCATTCATAATCATAGTTTATACCTGACTTTCTTCCTTTGTCATTCTCCCAAGCTTTAGTGTTCTCTTGAATACGGTCTAGGAGATCCCATTTAGCTTCTTCCTTCATATGTGTGAATGATCCAGCACAGGAAGCATCTAGTAAATCTTTATCATGAAGAGAAAGCTAGCATAAAAGTTATTGATAATAATATTGTTAGTGAGTTCATGAATAGGAAATTTAAGCATTAGCAACTTCAATATCCCCCAAGCTTGAGCTATACTCTCTCCATCACAAGGCCAAAAGTTATATATCAGATTCCTATCCTTGTGAATCTCACTGGGAGGATAGAATTTAGAATAAAAGAGAGGCACTATTTCCTCCCATTCCATGGATTGCCCATTCTTCAGCAGCTTATACCATTCTTTAGCTCTTCCTTTCAAGGATATAGATAGTAACTTTTTCTTCACCTGTTCAGTTGTGATACCTGCACACTTAAACAATCCGCATAATTTATGGATAAAAAGCAAGTGATCACCAGGGTAGATGGTTCCATCCCCTAAATAATAATTATCCATAACACGATCAATAATACTTATAGGTATCTTAAAAGGATCTATCTCAACAGGTGGTGGTTCATCTACTACCCTAACAGTGGTAGTAGTTTTCCCAAACAGAAAACCAAGTGGGTAGTCCATATTGGAAACAAAGTAACAAATAGGAATAAAAACAATACTCATAGTAGAAGTTTCCTTTACCAGTTCCACTCTTCAATAGGGCTTCACTCCCCGGAAACGGCGCCAGAAAATAGTCTTGATGACGCACAAGTATAGGGGTGTATCGTAGTACTTTCGATAAATAGGAGTGTCGATCCCAACGAGGAGAAGAAGGTGTTGACTAGCGGTATGGAGCAGGAAATCTCTATAAATACTTAGCAAACAAATTTTTAGTGGTTTTCTGATAAAGCAAGGAAATAAATGCAAGTAATAAAGACAACAAACAATTGCAGCAAGTGGCCCAATCCTTTCTTAGAAAAGGACAAGCCGGTGGAAATACTTATAAGGACCAAACGTTCCCGAGGACACATGGGAATTCTGTCAAGTGCTTTCGCTTCAAATAGCTGAGTACCCTCCATTGGTGGTGTAAGTGTTGTGTGGGTGAACCTGTGCTAATGTACCGACCTTACTTGGACTAATACATACTTGTGATTAAACCCCCTACAAGAATCCGCAACTATAGGAAAGCAATTAAGGTATAAACCTAACCACAACCTTAAACTCTGAGATCCTACGCTCCCTTGTGCAATGGTGTCCTAACGGGGGTTCAGGTTTCTGTCACTCCGATAACCCCACAAGTAGTAGAAAAATACACAATGTGTTCCCCTAGGCCCATAAATGGTGAAGTATCATGTAGTCGACGTTCGCATGACACCACTAGAAGAATAGCACCACAACTTAAATACTAAACCATTGAATAATATCTCAACACAAATCCACTACTAACAACATGACTTCTCCCATGTCCTCAAGAACTAAACGAACTACTCACGATACATCATATGGATCAAGATCAGAGATGATATGGTGATGGATAACAATCTGAACATAAACAATAATCCAATGGTTCCACTCACAAGCATCAACTACAATAGTAATCAACACCGGGAAAGTTTCCCCTACGAACTATGCAAGTATTCAACACAATTGTTATAGCGGGATGGAGTGGTGATGATGGTGTTGGTGGATATGATGGTGTGGATGATGATGATGATCCTGATGAAGTCTAGCTTGACGATGGTGTTGATGGCTGATACTTTAGAAATGTATCTATAATTTTGGATGTTCCATGCTTGTTTAGTATCTACTTTGCTTTGCTTTATCTACACTTTGAGGTGTTTTTATATGTTTTTTGGAAGTAACCTATTAACAAGTTGCCACAGTGCCACTTGCCTGTTTTCTTCTTTTTTTGGTTCCAGAAAGGCGAAAAATCAATATTCTCGGAATTGGACGGGACAAAAGCAAAATTCAATATTTTACCGTGGGCAACACAGAGTCCAGAGGAGAGACGGAGAGGCGCCACAGGGCGGCCAGACCCCCTAGGCACGGGCCATCCATGCCGCGCCTAGGCAGGGTGTGGCCCCCTTGGCCGCCTCCCAGACTTGCCTCTTCGCCTATAAGAAGCCCCCTATGCAGAAACCCTAAGTACCGATCAATATTCCACGAAACCGTCTGTAGACGCCGTCACCATCGTCCCTAGATCGGGGGATCTGAAGTTCTTCCCGGCACCCTGCCAGAGGGGAAATCATCCTAGAGGCCTTCTTCTCCGGTATGAAGCGTGAGTAGTTACACCTTGGACTACGGGTCCATGTAGTAGCTAGATGGTTGTATATCCTCCTTGTGCTTTCATGTATAGATCTTGTGAGCTCTGTTCATGATCAAGATCTAAACTATTTATAATCATGCATGTTGTGTTTGCGGGGATCCAATGGATATTGAGATTATTATGTCAGTTTGGTTAATGGATTTGTCTATATGATTCTATCATGTCTATGTTGTTTGTGATCTTGCATGCTCTCCGTTGTTAGTAGCTATCTTGGCCAAGTAGTTGCTAGTGACTCCAAGAGGGGGTATTTATGCTCGATAGTGGGTTCATGCCTCTAGTTTCCAAGGGAAGTGACAAAAATCTCTTCGGTTGTAGATGTGTTGTTGCCACTAGGGAGAAAACAACGGTCTCTTGTTCATGGAACAAGTGGATTGTTTACCTTATACACTTTGCTTAAAGCAGTTGTCTGTTTCTTGCAACTTAATACTGGAGGGGGTTCGGATGATAACCTGAAGGTGGACTTCTAGTCATAGATGTAGTTGGATGGCGGTTTATGTATCTTGTTGTATTGCCCAATCGAATCTCATAGGATCTTTCTGACTAGTATTGCATTGTTATGCCTTGCTCAGTTCCTGTCAATTGCCCTGCTGTAATTTGGTTACCCTTCATGCCATGTTGTTTATCTAAGGAGAGCACCTCTAGTGAAATATGGACCCCGGTCCAATCTTTACCATTGATACATCTTCCACTGTTACCGTTTACTTGCTGCAAACCATCATTACCTTCCACACCATACAGTTAATCCTTTGTTACAGCAAACCGATGAGCTTGACAACCTCATTGTTCGTTGGGACAAAGTCTTGAGTTTGTGTTGTGCAGGTTTCCACGTTGCTTGAAACACCTTTGAGACGTTTCCTTCCTCCTTATGGTTCGATATCCTCGGTCTCTACTAAGGGAAAACTTGTTGCTGTGCTTATCACACCTTGCTCTTCGGGTTTCCAACGAGGTTCACCAAGCACTACCAACAAGACTTTTTCTGGCGCCGTTGCCGGGGAGGCTATGGACGTCTTCACAAGGGGAGTCCTCCACTTCCTTTCTCTTTACTTTGACTCGATACGAAATTGCGAGTTGTGGCTAAGAGACTATCCCGCTGGATCTCCAAATTCATCAGGAATGTTAAGCTTCGGATCCTTCTAGCCATAGAGTTGATCCTCCACTTCGATGTGGCCGTGGAGAGTAGGCAGTTGTCCTCCCAGGAGCGTGGATTGCGGTGCCTCCTCAAGAAGAAGCTCCTAGGGCTAGCTTCCCTTGAAAGGACATTGGTACGACAGAGATCGAGGATCATCTGGTTACGAGAGGGAGATGCATGCACGCGCTTCTTTCACACGCATGATAGCCATCGGAGGCGTAAGAACTTCATCAGTCACCTTATGGTGGATAATGTGAGGATCTCGGACCACGTGGAAAAGGCAGAAGCCGTGGATAGTTTTTTCGAGAACCTGCTCGGCGTGGCAGGAGACCGGCCATTATCCCTGGACTTGGAATTCTTGGGGGTACAATCGATGGACCTTCAACACATTGATGGGGCCTTCACGGAGGAGGAAGTTTTGGCGGCCATCAAAGGAATGATGTTGGACAAGTGCCCTGGGCCTGATGGCTTCTCTACCCGCTTCTTTGTTGCTTGCTGGAGCATCATCAAGGAGGATGTTATGGATGCCTTCCACTCACTATCTAGGCTAGACAGCCATGGTTTTGGATCGGTGAACAGTGCTTTGATTACACTCCTGCCCAAGAAGCCAGGCGCCGAGGAAGTGCGGGACTTCCGACCGATCAGCCTGATTCACGGGATCGCCAAGTGGGTGGCTAAGGTGATCGCCAACCGATTGGCCTCGATCCTACCGCAATTGGTAGGGGTACATCAGAGTGCTTTTGTGCATGGACGGTGTTTGCACGACAATTTCATGATGGTACAAGGGACTTCCCGCAAGCTGCACACTAGCAAGACTCCAACGGTGCTGCTCAAGCTGGACATCACCAAAGCCTTTGACATTGTGGACTGGTCTTTCCTGTTGGAAGTGCTAAAGAAGCTGGGCTTCGGAGAGCGCCTCCTCGCGTGCATCTGCGCGCTACTCTCCACGGCCTCCACGCGCGTCTTGATGAACGGATGCCCAGGGGCGAAGGTGGCCCATAGGCGTGGACTACGGCAAGGAGACCCACTCTCCCTGCAGCTTTTCATCCTGATCATGGAGATTTTCCACCTGATGGTCGTCAAAGCAGAAGAACAGGGGATGCTCTCATGACTCGCAGACACAGGCCTCCAACACCGAACATCAATCTATGCGGATGATGTGGTCACATTCCTGAGGCCGTCAGTGGTGGATTTCCAGGTGATCTCCGGGATCATCGAGGACTTTGGGGAGGCGTACGATCTCCGAACCAACTTCGAGAAGTTCTCGGCCAACCTGATCAGGTGTTCGGCTAAAGACAGAGACTTGGTGGAGCGGGAGCTGCATTTCCCCATCATGCATTTTTCCCCTTCGTTGCCTAGGGATGTCGCTCTCTCTGCGGAAGCCGTCAGTGGCGCAACTCCAAGTGTTGGTTGAGCTGGTGGCCACCAGGTTGCCATCATGGAAAGCCTCCATGCTTAACAGAGGGGGTCGGCTTGAACTCGTCAAGACGACTTTGTCTGCCATACCTATTTTCGCCATGATGTCCATCGACATTCCCATAGAAGTCATCATCGCCATCGAGAAAATCATTCGCGGCTTTCTTTGGAAGGGGAGGAAGGACGTGCACAGCGGGCACTGCCTAGTGGCATGGGACAAGGTGTGCATTCCCAAAGAGCTAGGGGGACTTGGCATCCTCAACCTGCGTCTCATGAACATTGCGCTGAGGGCCAGATGGTTGTGACTGAAGCGTGTGGAGGTGGACAAGCCATGGCATGACCTTGACATCCGTGTCCTGGAGCTCTCAAGGCGACTCTTTGACGCGGCGACTACCTCGGTGCTTGGGGAAGGATCAACCACCTTCTTCTGGATGGACAAGTGGCTTCCATGTGGGCGACTCTGCGATGTCGCGCCCAACCTCTTTGTAGCGGTCCCACTAAGGTTAGCCTCCATGCGCCGTGTGTGTGAAGGCCTAGCAGGGGGCTGGTTGCATGACGTCCCTCCGGATCTCAACGCATGAGCAATCAGGGAGCTCCTCAAAGTGGCGGATCGAGTGGAAGAAATCACCCTCATAGAGGGGACGCAGGACGTCCTCAAGTGGAACTAGGACCCGAGCAACTTCTACACGTCCCAATCCTGCTACCAGGCCCTTTTTGCTGGGCGAACTTCGATGGCAGGTGCTCTTCAAATCTGGCGGTCCCGAGCCCCTGCCAGCTGCAAGGTGACACTTTGGTTAGCTGTGAGGAACATATGCTGGACCGCCGATAGGCTGAGCCGGCATGGCCTTCAACATCCGGCGGCCTGCCCCTTCTGTGACCAATGTGGAGAGACCATCGACCATCTTTTCATGGGATGCGTCCTAACTCGCGAAGTTTGAGCAGTCTTCTTAGGCTGGTGGAACAAGAGGCATTGGATGCCGAAGCATGACTCCCAGTTTGTTGCTTAGCTCCAAGATAGGCGGGGTGGCAAGGGACATGAGCGCGACCTCTGGACAGGGATCTCTTTGGTTTGTTGGACGCTATGGCGCCACCGGAACGACGTGGTCTTCGATGGAGCCGCTCCTTCTTCCGGAGAGGTCATCAGGAAAATCACCGCGGAGGCAGACCTCTGGAGGACAGCATGGCTTTTCTGCGACTGTCTAGGGCAGGTGGATAGGTGGAGATGCCGCGAGTAGTTGCTTAGGTTGTGTGTGTTGTCCTTGCGACGGCGTGGAGTTGCACCCTTGGCACCTGTGCCACGGTGCGTTGTAAAACTTGGCCTCTTGGCCCTCCTTCTATGAAAACGATACGTCTCCCAGGACGTATCCTTGAAAAAAAAACTTTGTTTTTAGGTTGCTTTGTTTCTTTTGCTTGGTTTTGTTTGCCTCTTTTTATCAAAAACTCCAAAAAAAAATAGTTTGGTTTGCTTTCTCTATTCAAAAACACAAAAAAAAATTAGTTCCTTCCCTTGTTGCTACCATGTCTGGTTTGGGGCCAATCTCTATTACACCTATGGAAGAGATCTTTACTTTTAAGCAAAAAATTGAAGAGAGTTTTAAAGAAGCTTGGTCTAGAATCAATGCTTTACAAAGGGAAAATGAGCCTAAGATGAGTCTTAGTATGGTTATTAATAGTTTCTACCACGGTATTGTTCTTCGTTATAGATATGCTTTGGATGTTGTGGCTGAGAAAAATATTTTTCAATGTACTGATGATGAAGCTTTTGATGCGCCTGGCAAGAAGTTTATTATAATTTATAATACGCCTGGCAAGTCTGATTCCTCTTTCATAGAAATTTTTGCCAGGATGAACACTCTTGAGTCCAGTATTGCAGCTATGAATAGTTGCTACCACACACTTAGGGCGTACCATGATTATGTTCCAATAAATTTCGAGCCTTCAAAGTGGTTTCCCATAATCAAAGTCTCTATAAATACTACACTTTTTTATGCTCGCTGTGATATCATGTCTGAATTTTGCCTTATGCCTAAAGATATTTATGAGTCTTTGATTCTTTGGGGACTTTCTAAAGGAGGAGAGAAAATCTTTCTTACTAATAATGCCACTTTATTACCCATTGGAATAGCTGAAGGTGTGTTTACAAAAATCTCAGGGAAAATGGTGTCTACTTATTATCTTGTTATTGAATGTGTAGGCAAAGGACAGATTACACTTGGAAGATCCCTACTGAAGCACCTTGGAGCAATAATAGATGTGGGAAAAGGCATTATGCATTTTGCTCCTCCAGTAAGCAATCATATATTCCCTAAAGAGAAGAAGAAAGGTAAGAAAGGAATAAGCAAGAGAGGTAATAAGTCCTCATTTGAAAATACTTGATTCTTCTTGCTTCTTGTGCCTAACTTAAAGGCGTTAAAGAAAAGTACTTGTTGGGAGATAACCCAAGAGTTTCCTTGATTCTTGAAAGTTATTACTTCAGTAATGACCTCTCCTTATCATTTTTGTTTGCCTTTTGTGCCAAGAATGACCAGAGGGAAGTAAGATTTGGGGAGTTGCTGTCCCAAAATAGATTTCTGTCCTCCACCATAAAAATTCGTGAGGAGTCTCTATAACACGAAATGAGCTGATATTTTACGAATAAATCCCCCAGTATGTTAGATAACTTTAGTTAGTTCAACACTTGTTGATTTGAGCAACAGACGATTTTCAAAAAAATCGGTTTCTACCTGCTGGTCTGTTTTGATAGATTTCTGCCATTATTTGCATTTGCTTCTTATCAATTTCTTTTTGAGTTCTCTTTCTGGGAATTGATATTTTTAAAGGAACTTGCTTTAGTAGCTTTTTTTTTAGTGAAAGTCTTGTTGTTCTAAAGCTAAACCAAAGGGTCTATTATCTTTTCAATACACTAATGTTGCTAATGAAGATTGTGTGAAGTTTTGTATGAAGGAAAAATTTCAGGTGTAGAGAGAGAATGATGTAATGAGCTGAAGAATGGACAAAATCTCAAGCTTGGGGATGCCACCATGGTGTCATCCCAAGAAATATCCAAGAGGTACAAGCGTCAAAGCTTGGGGATGCCCAAGGCATCCCCTTCTTCATCAATAAAAAGCTCAGGTCTGTCTAGACACTTCATTTTTATTGTTTCATGCACTGTTGTGTTGTTCTTGGAGCGTCTTAGTTTTCGTTTTGTTTGCTTAGTTTTTTTATTTTCCTTGAATAAAGTAGTTTGGACCCCCGTTCTCGCTGTGTTGTTTCAAATAAGTCGATTGGTGTTGGAAAGGAGTAGAAAGTTCTTACTTGGAAGTGCAAGAGGACCTTGCTTGGACTGTGACTTAGACTTTATCATGCCATGCTAGGTGTTGTTTTGACTTTATGCCTAGTAATTATTTCTATATCATGGCTTGCTCCAAGTCATTGGGATTGCTTAGTGTGTCTTGAAGAAATCATGTGTTGTTTTAGCATACAAAAGCATAGTATTGTGGTTTTGTCCTTTGAGGTTTGTTTGGGTTGACTTGCCACATGCTCACACCATGTTATGACCATGAACAAGTCACCATATCCTCTATGATCATTTAGTCCTTGACTTGTAGTACCACTCTATGCTTTGATTAGTATTGTTTTGTCGCTCTGCATGATTATGGCCATTATTGCTCTCTTAGTTGGTTGCTCCCAATCTTTTTCTAGCCTCCACTTGTATGAGTAAGCTCTACTCATGCTTCCAACTCCCAAAAAACCAAGTTATTACAAAGTGTCCACTATAAACTCCTATGCATGGTATGTTACACCATTCCAAGTATATTCTTGTTTTCAGCTATCTTCCAATTAAAAAGTATTTTGTTATGTGAAAACTTAGTGATTAAAGCCCTCACGAACTTGATGGCACACTTTATATTCTTTGCCCCTAATAAACTTGAACCATTGTGTCATCTATGTTGTATATGCTTGCACTTATACGTTGGAATTAGCAGAACCATGGTGTCATGGCGAACGTTTTCAACATTGCATTTGTACTTTGTACACAGTTGATATCATGCTCTTTTGTCTGGTGGGTGTCACCGGTGTGAAATAAAAAGGGAGCTTGCAAGTCCATGGATGTCGTCGGTATGGAAACGACATTGCCTAAGGAGGCTAGATAGAGGTGTGGGAGCGAGCAGGGCGACTGCAACGGCGTCCGCGGGTGGGATTGGGTACAAGCGAGTGTAGCGAGACATAGGAAGTACCCAGGTTCGGAGCCCTCGTGGTGAGGTAAACCTCCTACTCCTGCATGTCTGACAGTATATTGTGTATAATCGGGCTACAATGGGTGCTCCTGGAGATGTATCTGAGAACATGTGTGTGCCCGTATTAGAGCAAGCCAGCTAGCAGATGAGCTGATCAAAAGGGAACAAGGCTCATGTGTGTGGAGTGTGGCGTGTGATCCTGGGAGAGTGGATGAATGAGCTAGCTCCAAGTGAGAATCTGCCCTCACCGTGAGCACCCTTGGTGCACTTATAAAGTGTGCCCAAGGGACAACCTGGGCCCACAAGGCCTAACTTTACTATACATGGTGTCATGCATGAGGTAATATAAGTACAATGCATAGTATTTGCTATTTGCTATGTCATCTAGTAGTGGCATGCATAGTGTCTTGTATAGTGGCAGCATGGCCTGGGTCTTGTCGGTCTTGTCGATGTCTGGTCCTTGTCTTGTGGCTTTCTTCCTTCTTCTTATCTGGTACTTGGTCTTCATGTAGCAGCTGCCTCGGGTGCTGCGATTGACCCGGATGCACCTAGACGGATGACCTACTGGGGCGGTCAAGCCGGCCGAGAGGCTCGCACAGCGGGCGACGCGGGAGAGGCGGCCGATGGGTCGGATGGGCGCGGGCAGGCTGGCTGGAAGCCTCCAGCCGGCCTAGGTCGAATCTGTTGTACTTGCCTTTTTTGACTGTCTTGGGGCGTCTTTGGGGTACCCGGGGGTAATCCCCCCGACACTAGCCCCCGAGCGCGCCTTGATTTCACCCGGAGGGGGAAATGAGCATGAGCTCAACAAAACTTGACGTTGTCGTTGTAGATGAAGTTCTTGAATGGCGTCTTGCTGGACACCTCTGGCAGGAAAGCAACACAACCCCAGCGGGGGCGCGCGAGCGCACCCGCGGGGTGTAGCCCCCGAGATTCAGAGTAACTGACGAAGACAGGTGCTTCGAATCTTCACCTGTACTTGAGATCTGACTCGGTGCAGTCGGACAAAGCAAACACATAGAAATAACTTTTGTTAGCACATTAACATACAATGCACATGTTGTCAACCGAATGATGGTTTTTCTTTTTTTTTAAACCAGCTCGTGCTTTTCTGAACACTTAGTCACTTTCTCATGTGCAATGTTGTCTATGTTGCACCTTGCCGGACAGCCGGGTTGCGGTCTGGAGCCGGAGCCGAAGGAAGATGACAATATACCGCACACGGTACTAGAGGCTTCGTAGCCAGAAAAGACCAACTAGGCACATGGCCGGACTGTCCGATCTGTCGCATCTTTCACCGTTTTTCGTGTGGGATGCCCTTGGGCTTTTGCTCTTGCCAGCCGGACAGCCGGGTTGCGGTCTGTAGATGAGATGAAGAGTGGCCTCTGGCATCGTCGCACACTACTCAATCAGCTTACAGAATTAGCAGAGCGGGCCAACCGGCGAGCCCCCGCGGTTGGGGGTCGACGGAAGCCGAAAAATTGAAAGCAGGAAACAGGACAACATCTGCCGAGCTCTCGAGGGTTGCTCGAGGTCGGAAAAACACTCACATTGCTGTAGTCGGTGTAGTAGGGTCGAAGACGCGATTCTGCACGCGTCGCGGGCACAGACACGGTCCAACTGGCGTTCCAGCGGGATGGCCTGACTCCAGCCGGCCAGACAACCAAACGCCGCACAGCCGGATTTGGTTCCCAGCCGGCCAGACAACCAAACACGCAGGGATGCGCCAAGACGGACTGGCCTAGCCGGACCGGGTCCAACCGGCCAAACCGGCAACCAAACAAACAAAGTCGCGCCAGCCGGCCGAACCAGCGACCAAACGGGCAAAGTTGTGCCGAATCGGCTAAACTGGCAACCAAACGGACGAAGTCGCGCCGAATCGGCCTAGTTCAGCCGGATCAGGACCGAAACGGACGAATCAGACAGATAAACAGGACGCCAACCGGACCGGGCTCTAGTCGGATAGACTCAGCCGGCCTGACAAACCAAACAGCAGGACATCGGCGCCTTTTTTTTCAGCCGGATTTGTTCACATCGGTGCCTATTTTTTTCGGACACTACTACGCGTCCCCTGGGGGATCAGTGGTTTTCATCCCCCGGGTCCCCAGCCAACCACGTGTCCACCTATTTATGCCTAAAACCCGCTTTTGCTACAAAACAGTCCGGTTTTGCTACAAATAGCCCCGCTTTTGCTACATGTAGCAGATAACTGTGGTCCAGAAAAATAACAGACAGACTATATCTCGCAGTAGAGTTCGTCGGAGACCTTGCTGGAGACCATGTAGCAAAATCGACTTCGCCGGAGAATCGCCAGGAGATCTCGCCGGAGACCTCGCCGGATACCTCGTAGCAAGAAGTTTGTGCTATTGTAGCAAAATCAGAAAACATATGTAGCAATATAATTATGCTAATGTAGCAAAAGCCAACTTCGCCGGAGCAAAAACTTGTAAGAAAAAATGCCATGTAGCGGCGCCGCTCGCCACATGTAGCAACACCAGAAGCCGTATGTAGCAGGGTCGGTCGCCATGTGTAGCAGGGCCTCTCACCGAAGGTAGCACTGCCGCTCACCGCAGGGTAGCAACGACTATAGCAACACCAGAAGTCGTATGTAGCATATTCGGTCATGGTGTGTAGCATCGTTGCCGTCGGCACATAGCAATGCTACTAACGTTGGGGAGGAGCGCAGATTCATGGACGACACCATGGGAGGTGGCATAGCAGGCGGCCTCTATGGTACTAGGGCAGTAGGGGCTGGCGGGGGGTGGAGGCCCATGGCGACGCGGTGGTGGGGAGCTGCAGGGGCGGGTGCGTGGCGCGGCGGCCGGAGCTACCCGAGCCGGCGAGGCGGCGGAGGGAGGCCCATGGCGGCGAGCCTTGTAGCGGCGGGGGAATGGAGGCCCATGGCGGCACCGCGGCTGGGAGCTGCAGAGGCGGGTGCGCGGTCGGCGGCCGGAGCTGCTGGGATGCACGGTGCGGCGATGGAGCTGTAGCGCGTCTACAGGAGGAAGAAGGCAGAAAAGAGAAACGGGCGTAAGGTGGGCCTCCCGTGTTTCCCATCGTTGCAACGACCCTGGGGATCGATCCCCCGGGAGAATAGTATCCTTTTCCTTTTTTCCTTGCTCTCAGCCGGCTAACTATAATTGGCCTTTTCTTTCTTGTCTTTTCTTTCATTCCAACCGGATCTTTCTTTCTACTTTACTCTCTCTTTCTTTGACTTTTTCCTTTCCTCTCAATTTTTCTAACTAGCCGAATATAACCAGCCCGAATTTTAACCAGCCACCATCTCTTCCTCTCTCTCTCTTTTTTTTAGTCGGCCTTGTTGGAACACCCCCTGTTGGCTGGCCGGTCCCGAGGCTGCTCCACACCCGAGGGAGAAGACTAGAGTCGAAAAGCACACAGATAACACAAGTAGATGGCACAGGGAGCAAAAGGGAACTTTATTAATCTTTCTCTCGGTAAGTTCACGTACAATGATTGTTCCTCTATTTATAGACTAAGGGGGATACGATATTCACATGGTCCAACCCTAGCCTGGTAGAGGCCACACCGAGTGGGCCTCTACCGGCCCAGTTTCCCAACACTCCCCCTGGGTATCTTATCTGTATAACCATGGCTTAAAACTCCGAAAAACCCAGTGGAAAAAATATGGAGAAATGCACACGGTATACTTCTTGCTATGTTGCACGAATTGCCTCATTAAAAACCTCATGTGAGAAACTTCATAAAAACTCACTAAGGGAAAAAGAGTACAATTCACTTAACTATAAAGTTAAGCACTCAATCATCGGGATCAAGATTTCAGCGATGAGTTTGTGAAGATTCTCCCCCGAACCTTGCATCTCCCTAAGTCTCATCATGCCTATCCCACGGACACATCTCTCGAAAGAAAATGCTGGCAATGATTTAGTGAATAAATCAGCGAGATTTTCACATGACTTAGTATGCAAGACTTTCACTTCGTTCATCTTTTGCAATTCATGTGCATAGAAGAACTTGGGGTTTATATGCTTTGTGAGATTACTCTTCACGTAACCCGTCTAGACTTGTGCAACACAAGCGGCATTATCTTCATAGATAATTTTTGGGGTTTGTACGGTGTTCAGTCCACATGACATCTGGATGTGGCTGACTACTCGTCGAAGCCATACACATTCTCGTGACGCTTCATATAATGCTATGATTTCCGAGTGGTTCGTCGAAGTTGACACAAGAGTTTGCTTAGACGATTTCCAGGAAATAGTTGTTCCACCACAAAGGAAAACATATCCAGTCTGCGACTTGGATGTATGTGGGTCCGAAAGGTACCCAGCATCTGCATAGCCTACAACAGATAGGTCTTGGTTCTTTTGGTAAAACAAGCCAAGGTCCTTTGTCCCTTGTATGTACCTAAAGATGTCCTTAACGCCTTTCCAATGCCTCTTGGTAGGCTCAGAACTGTACCTTGCAAGCAAATTGACGGCGAATGCAATATTCGGTTGTGTACAATTTGCGAGGTACATAAGTGCGCCAACTGCACTTAAGTAGGGGAATTCCGGTCCCAGAATTTCCTCCCCCTCTTCTTTAGGCCTGAACGGGTCCTTGTCTTGCTGCAAAGATCTTCCGACCATCGGGGTCTTAGAAGGATATGCCTTTTCAAACCCAAATCGTTCCAACACCTTCTGGGTGTAGGCCGACTAGTGAACTAGAATCCTAGCAGGGGAATGCTCAAGTTGCAGACCCAAGCAGAACTTGGTTTTGCCTAAGTCTTTCATCTCGAATTCCGACATCAGGTAGGAACTCGCTTCCTCAATATCGTCAGGTGTACCGATTATATTCAAATTGTCCACGTACACCGAGATAATACAGAAACCAACCTGGGATCTCCGTATAAAAACACATGGGCAATCTTCATTGCTCGCGTAGCCCTTCTGATGAAGGAAATTGCTTAAACGATTATACCACATCCTACCTGACTGTTTTAGTCCATACAATGACTTCTTAAGCTGAACACTGTATAAACTCTTGTTTGCTCTATCCTGGTTCGGGACAGGGATACCTTCTGGTACTTTCATGTATATGTCCTAATCCAAGTTACCATATAGGTAAGCGGTGACAACATCCATTAGTTTCATTTTTAAGTCCATGTTTACTGCCATTGAGATCAAGTATCTAAAGGTAATTCCATCCATGACTTGGGAGTAAGTTTCCTCAAAGTCGACACCTGGTCGCTGAGTGAAACCTTGAGCAACGAGCCTTGCTTTGTACCTTACTACTTCATTATTCTCGTTTCTCTTTCGAACAAAAACCCAGTTATGGCCAACGGGGCGAATGTGGGGAGGAGTTAGACAAACAGGTCCAAATACCTCTCTTTTGTTTAACGATAATAATTCAGCAGTAATTGCCTTCTGCCAATCTTTTCAATCCGACCTTTTCTTGCAATCAGCGAGCGTGTTAGGCTCAGGGTCAAGATCTATGATTGAGGCCATTTTCTTAGCAAAATTAATGTCGACATTTGCCATGGCTCGGTTGTATGACTCGCCCGAATTAACATAGTTAATGGCCATTTTGTCATGGAGTGCATCAGGCACATCCTCTTGCTCCACCGGATTTCCCAATCCATGAGCTAGGTCCTTTAGCTTTCCCGCTCCGATGTGTGCGCACACAACTTCGCTGGGTATTTCCGATATAGGAAAGTTCAAGTCCGGAATTTCGTGCACTGAAATATCCGTACTTGTGCCAGGTCTCAACTGGCTCCCCTCAACAGGGGCAGACTGTAATAAATCTCTCTTATCCTTTTTCTTCGGGCGTCCCCGGGTACTTGGGATTTGAGAAACCGGAATCCGCGTCCTCTTAGGCCTTGGAGCAGGAGCGGGTATACCATCATTTTTCTTTGGTATTTCAACCCTTTCCGGTGCATTGCGTGCATGCACATGCGACTTTGTCACAGTCTTTAAATCACTAAAATGATCGGACAGTTGATTTGCTAGGGAGTGCAAATCTAGTATCTTTTGGACTTCTCTATTAGTCTCAATAGTGCGCAGGTCATGAGCATGGATCCCCGTGGATTTCCACGTAATTTCTCAACTTTTGTCATCCAGGGGTTGATTACCTCCCCCCCCCCAAAGTCGGAAAAAGATCCTCGTCAAAAATGCAGTCAGCAAAACGGGCCGTGTGACAGTCACCTGTCAAGGGGTCCAAGAACCTGATTATGGACACAGTCTCACAACCAACATATATCCCCGACTTACGGAGCGGTCCCATTGCTGATGCTAGGGTGGTGGTATAGGTACATATACCTGGCAGCCGAACCTACGTAGGTGGAAAATTTTCGGTGCCGACCCTTGCGCAAGTTGGATGGGAGAGTGGATGTTGTAGGCCGATGGTCGAAAGTTGATGAGATTAGCGGCGTGTAACACCGCGTGTCCCCAACATGTAGTTGGTAAATTACAACCCTGAAGGAGTGGTCTGGCAATGAATTTAATCCTTTTAATCAATGCCTCCGCAAGTCCATTTTGAGTGTGGACATGCGGTACGGAGTGCTCAAGTTTGATTCCAGTTGCCATGCAATAATCATCGAATGCCTTTGAAGTAAATTCTCCGGCATTGTCCATTCAAATAGACTTTAAACGATAATCAGGGAATTTATTCCTTATTTGTATGATCTGGGAGATCAACTTTGCAAAAGCATGGTTCCTTGTTGACAGCAGGCAAACATTGGACCATTTAGAGGAAGCATCGATGAGCAACATGAAGTACCAAAATGGCCATGAGAGGGGCTGAATTGGACCACATATATCCCCTTGAATGCGTTCCAAGAACGCGGGGAGTTCATCCTTCACCTTTAGGGAGGACGATCTAATAATCAATTTCCCCGTAGCGCATGCGGAGCACACGAAATCATCGGGATTCGGGAAATTTTTCACATTAACATTATGACCATTCGAGTTGTTAATTATATTTCTCATCATCCTAAGACCGGGGTGGCCTAACCTATCATGTCAAAGGCAGAATAGTTCGGAGCTTCTAAAGACAGTCTTAAGGGTAGTATAAATAGGTGGTGCTACTATCTTAGTGTAGTACAGCTCAGAAGCTAATGAAGGGAGTCTTTCGACAACATGTTTACCATTTTCGTCGCGCTTGGTAATGAGTAGGAACTCCTTTCCATTCTCATCATCATCGGTTTCTACATGGAAACCATTGGCACGGATGTCTCTAAAACTCAAGAGAGTACGAGTCGACTCCGGATACAACAATGCCTCTTCAATGATCAGAGTTGTTCCATTTGGGAGTATGATAGTTGCTCTTCCGGAGCCAACTACATTCGGACCGCAGCCGGCGATCGTCATTATGTTACCGGGGTTTTTGGTAATGGACTCAAAATACTTTGTTTCTCTCAAGATGGTATTTGTGGTGCCGCTATCAACAAGGCACGTTTCCTCCATTTGGGCGCCACACGCGTTCTAAAATATAGTGCCTAATTAATATAATGGAGCGAGGAAGATGCTACATCAAGTAAGTAAAACACATAAACATTTCAGAACATCACACAACCAAATAATGGAATAAATGAATGAAATAAATGTCATCCAATCGCCGAAAACAAATAAATGTTATGCTCTCATAGAGCTTACAACCATATCGAAAAATTGTATCTGATTATTTGCGGAAAAGAAATCATCACAACAAAAAGGAGCTCGGGTGGATTCTGCAAAGAAACCATCAAGCTCAGCCTGTATCTCAAGGTCAGTGAGCTTCTCTTCGTTGGCTATCATCATCGAGGCAGCAGAGATGTCGAGCTGAGGCGGGGGGGCACAACGTACTCAACCTCCATGGGAACAGCGGCGTTCGTGGGAACCGCCGAGGGTGCCGCCACTTGTGCTACGTCCTGCGCCACTATGGGCGCGACGTTCTGCACAGGCGCCGCTCCGGGCGCCAGTGGTGCCTCAACCTGGACAAGGTGCGCCTCACGCGCCTTCTTGTTGGCCTTGAACGCGTCCACGACGTGTTTAGGGGCCAAACACTGCCTGGAGAAGTGAGTCTTGGAGCCACAGCGGAAGCAGTCTTGGGGCCTTGCCTTCCCCTTGCCCGCCTTGCGTTGCTTGGCCGGGTTGGAGGAGTTGGGGCCCTTCTTGCCCTTCTTGCCTCTCTTCTTGTGGATGGTCTTGCGCACCTTGTAGGCACCGGCATTAGCCTCATGACTTGGGCCCACCGCGAAGGGTTGCGCGGAGAAGTTCTTTTTCAGAACATTATCCTGCGCCTCGGCCACCTGGAGAGCATCAATAGCGAAAGTTTTGCGAGGACTAGATGTTGTTCGGATGGAATGTGGAGAGGGTTTTGTCTATCTTCTGCTGATCGGTGGTACTGGTCCCACACAGCTGAAGAATGGTACAAATCCGGTGCAACCTCGAGTTGTACTCTCCCACTGTCTTGAAGTCCGCAAACCTCAGACGAATCCAATCTGCCTCTGCCTGTGGCTGAATGGTGTACTTCAGCCTAGAGAACCGCTTGTTGAGGGCGGTCCAAAGGGCAGAAGCACTCCGTTCTGCCATGTACTCGTTCTTGAGAGTCTCACACATGTGATGGCGGAGGAAGTGCAGGGCTTTGGCGTTGTCTGCCGGAATGGTTTTGCTGGGGGCCGTCGGGGTCCCTGCAATCAACGCATCCTTGATGCATCGGCCCTCGAGGACGATCTCAACGTCCGAGGCCCAAGTCAGGTAGTTAAGCCCATCCTGGGTTAACTCCGGGAACTCGCGGCTGACGATTCCGGTCATCTGCAATTTATGCGAAGTGTGTAAGATTATAGTAGGTAATCGGTTGCATAAATGCGATAATCGATATAATAATTCAAATATGACGGCGTTCCAAAATTTAATGTAAAAACGATACAAGCTAACTATAAGATACAAAGTATTAAAAACATGCGTTAATTAATAACTATAGTTAAACATAGTTCAAAAGCTTGTGTAAAATCGGACCGAAAACAGGACCAAAATGGTCCAACAGCCCAGCAAACGCGTGCTCCCACGCCCCACTGTTTTTGTTTTTTCGTTTTTTGTATACCGCCTGGGCCGAAAAAAAGGCCCAACTGGACCGGCCCACCCTAGACTGTCCAGCCCGTCTAGCGGGGTGGACGGAGCTGGTTGCTCCCGACTAGGGCGGGGTGGTGGCGGCAGCAGGCCGATGACCACGGTCAGGTGGCGGGGGGGCGGCGAGGCGGCGGCAGCAGGCCAGCGGGCACGGCAGCAGGCCGGCGGCAGCAGGCGGCGAGAGCGCGTGCGGGCGCGGGGCTGGCAGCAGGCAGCGGTGCGGCGCGTCGGCGCGCGTGGCATGCAGGAGCGTAGCGCGCAACGAGGCCAATGCGCGCGGCAGCGGCGCGGCCTGCAGCGCGGCGCAGGCGCGGCGCGGCACGCGGTGGCCCGGCGCGAGCGCGCGGCAGCGGCCGGCATGCACGCAGCAGGCGGCAGGCGCGCACACGTACGCGGTCGGCCAGCATGGCCAGCGCAGTGGCGGCGGCATGGCCCTCGGCTGGCGGCGCGGCGACACGCTCGGCGGCGGCCAGCGGGGCTCGCGGGAGCGGCGGCCGGCGTGGCGCGAGCAGCCAGCGAGCTCTGCACGCAAGCAGCCATGGCCTGGTGTATGTAAAGTTCATAAAAAAAACTAGATCGATTTGATCTAAAAACGGTCAAGATCAGTTCTGATCTGCTAAAAAAATCCAGATCGGCACAGCAGGTGCCTGCATCGACGGTACAGTCAACAAAATTCTAATCCGGGAGTGATTAGATCGACATTGGTTGGCGACAGCAGGTCAGCTCGACTCCCGGGAAGAAAAATCCACACCTTAGATGGAATCTGATCTAAGATCTGAGCGCAAATCTTGAAAAGAAATCTTGAAAAGAAATTGCGAGACGAATTCATTTTTGCGGTCAGATTCGGGTTACCTTCAACGAAAGTCTGCGTGATGCAGGATTGATGATGGCTTGACGGAGGCTCGACGGAGAGACACGTGCTGATAACGTGTTGGAACACTCCCTGCCGGCTGGCCGGTCCCGAGACTGCTCCACATCCGAGGGAGAAGACTAGAGTCGAAAAGCACACAGATAACACAAGTAGATGGCACAGGGAACAAAAGGGAACTTTATTAATCATTCTCTGGTAAGTTCACGTACAATGATTGTTCGTTTATTTATTTTATAGACTATAAGGGGGATATGATACCCGTATGGTCTAACCCTAGCCTGGTAAAAACCATACCGAGTAGGCCTCTACCGGCCAGTTTGCCAACAGGCGTGACTTTTCTCTTCCCAACAGGCAGAACGAGCCGGCCCTCTCCTTAGCCGGCCCAGTGCCTCCTCTTCTTTCTTTTTCCTCTCAACTTTCCAACTAGCCGACTGGCTCCTTGACTCTAACCGGCCGGGGCCACTACTTCCACACACCTGCCGGCGGAAATAAATCCTATGCGACCCGGTCGCACCGGCGACCCGGCCATTGGGCGGACACATGTGGCGACGGCGGGCCCAGGTGCGGGCCTAGGTGCAGCGGTGGCAGGCCCGAGCGCGGCAGGCGGGTGGCGTGTCAGTCGCGGAAGGTGGTCGCCGGCCTGGGACGGTACGACCGGGTCGCATAGGATTTATTTCCCCTGCCGGCCACGCCTCCCTTTCTCCCTTTTCTCTACTTTTCTTCCCGTCTTTCTCTGTAGACTGTAGCCGGACGCGCGGCAGCGCAGCCGGACGGGCAGACGCGCGGCAGCGCAGCCGGGCGGGCGAGGGCAGCCAGGCGGGCGTGCGAGCTCAGCCGGACCAGCGCGCAGACGTGTGGGCACGGTCGAGCGGTGGAGGAGCCGGACGAGCAGCTCGCCGCGTCGGGCAGAGCCAGCCGAGCGTGGCACGCAGTCAGCCGGAGGGCGTCGAGCCGGAGGATGGCCAGGCGCGCACGGGAGGAGGTGCTGCGCGGATACGCGGACACGAGCGGAAACCGCAGGGGCAGCGCGAGCGACGCCGGAGGTCGTGCGTGCACACGCGCACGCGAGAGCTTGGTGGGGTCGCGCATGGCACAGCTAGGAAGAGAACAACCGCGCATACGTATGAATTCTGCGGCCGGATGTACGCGCATGTACATATGTACGGATTCCCAATGGAGTGCTGTTGCTGTAGCGGGCGTGCTTGTTTGGCAAGTGCATGCGCGCGCTCTAGCTTGCTGCTCTGGCTTGGTTGCTCGCCGCCTTGCTGCAGCTAGCTTGCTCGGGCGTACCGTCGGCTTGCCGCATGCGAGGAGCCGCGACGAGGGACGTTCGCACGCGGCCGCAGGCATGCATGGATGCAGCTCTGCCGTGGGCGAGGGAGACGCGCACGCTCGGGCGAAACGGCAGCAGACGGGCGTCTGTCGGAGCGCTGGCCTGCGAAGCATGGCGGCGCGGATGCGCACGACGTGCGGCGCGGTCTGCGGCTTGAGAAGGTCGACCGCGGGCGGGCGCGGGGATGAGCGACGAACAGGCGCGGCCCCAAGGCTGCACGCGCGCGGGCGGACGGACGGGCACAGGCGCAGAGGTGCAGAGGGCGGCGGGGAGGCACGCGAGCACGAGCGGGGAAGCTTGCGACGGCGCGGAGGCGCGCGGCTACGGCGGGGCGGGCACGCGCGGGACGGCGGCGCGGAGAGGCCGGAGCCGTAGGTGCATGCGGACGCGGCCATGCGGTGAAGACGGCGCGGCGACGGCGGCAAGCCCCCCGGGCCTCTTGGCGTGGCCTTGGTGCCGGCGGCGAGCCGGACGACGATGGCGTGGGTGGCAACGACGCGAAAGGCGAGGCCGACAACGATGCGAATGGCGAAGCCGGCGAGTCACCGAGAATCTTCTGGAACGGAGGAGGCGACGATGGCGACAAAAAAGTTGGTCCCGTGCGGAACAAAACTTCGGTCGCGGCAATATCTCGTCTCATGGTGGGCGTCAAATATCGTCGGTATGAAAACGACATTACCTAAGCAGGCTAGATAGAGACGTGGGAGTGAGCAGGACGACTGCAACGGCGTCCGCAGGTGGGATTGGGTACAAGCGAGTGTAACGGGACACAGGATAATCAGGCTATAATGGATGCTCCTGGAGCTGTATCCGAGAATATTGTGTGTCCGTATGATAATAAGCAAGCTAGCAGATGAGCTGATCAAAAGGGACCAAGGCTCATGTGTGTGGAGTGTGGCGTGTGAGACGGGAGAGTGGATGAATGAGCTAGCTCTAAGTGAGAATCCGCCCTCACCGTGAGCACCCTTGGTGCACTTATAAAGTGTGTCCAAGGAATAATCTGGGCCCGTAAGGTCTAACTTTATTATACATGGTGTTATGCATGAGGTAATATAAGTATAATGCATAGTATTTGCTATTTTCTATGTCATCTGCTAGTGTCATGCATAGTGTCTTGTATAGTGGCAGCATGGCCTGAGTCTTATCGGTCTTGTCGATGTCTGGTCCTTGTCTTGTGGCTTTCTTCCTTCTTCTTATCTGGTACTTGGTCTTGATGTAGCAGCTGCCTCGGGTGCAGCGATCGACCCGACTGCACCCAGCCGGATGACCGACTGCACAGCGGACGACGGGGGAAAGGCGGCCGGTGGGCCGGATGGGCGCGGGCAAGCCGGCTGGAAGCCTCCAGCCGGCCCAGGTCGAATCTGTTGTACTTGCCTTTTCTCACTGTCTTGGGGCGTCTTTGGGGTACCCGGGGTAATCCCCTCCACAATGGAGTTATGTATTTTGTGTTAGAGAAACGTCTGGACCGCTAGCCTAAGCCATGCCTAATCATGGTGGAAACTTGCGGCATCACCATAGTGAGCTATCTGTGAAACATCTCAATAAAAATTTATGCACATAGTAAATAAAAAGATCGCTGAGATGCTCATTGTCTGTTTGCCTTGTCATTTTGGTTATGGGATAGCTCCTGTACCATGTGCAAGGGGTACCCCGTTGGCGGTTCTCTATGATACGCATGTACTTAATATGACAAGAACTTACAGGTGACTAAAGTTGAGTAGCATGAGGTGTGGCTCTCATATTCAAGAGACATAAGATTGCCAACTTATACTTTGTCAAGCATATACTCCATAGTTTGTTCACTTTAACCTTAACCACTTCAAGATGCTTATGATAGGGGCAATGCGGGCTGAAAGCTAACAAGTACCATAAGCTCTTTTTAAAAATTGAAATCCCTACTTCCCTTTATGAAGGGCCTTTCTTCCACTATTATGTTGAGTCTACACCTTCTACCTTTAGGAACCATTAAAAGAGCATAGTGGTCATTCTTAGTTCTATGTGTAGTATCCCAAAACTTATTGATTGATACATATTGTTGTATTGCTTGCACTTGTGCTATTTGATCTAGTCATTCTTATCAACTTTGAAGGTGTCCTATGCATCTATTTGGTACTCTATGAGGGACAAGCTGATTGTCATTATGCTATGTTTTCTGTATGTGAAACAAACAAATAAACGTTTTTCAATACATGCTATTCATGTTCTTTGTTTGTATCTTGTCATGTTGCAACAATAGTTGCTTTGTCTCACTGTTAGAACTCCATCTTTCATGCACATGTATAGAGTTCTTTGATCCCAGCTTTCAATGCTTGCAAATGGTTTGATCTTTATTATGAAGGTGCATGTCACCTTAAAAATTATTCTTTTTATCACTTACCTACTCGAGGACGAGCAGGAGTTAAGCTTGGGGATGTTTGATACGTCGGAAACGTATTTATAATTTTTGATGTTCCATGCTTATTTAGTATCTACTTTGCTTTGCTTTGTCTACACTTTGAGGTGTTTTTATATGTTTTCTGGAACTAACCTATTAACAAGTTGACACAGTGTCAGTTGCCTGTTTTCTTTTGTTTTTGGTTACAGAAAGGCAGAAAATCAATATTCTCGGAATTGGACGGGACAAAAGCCAAAATTAATATTTTACCGTGGGCAACATGGAGTCCAGAGGAGAGACGGAGAGGCGCCACAGGGCGGCCAGACCCCCCCTACGCGCGGGCCATCCCTAACCGCGCCTAGGCAGGGTGTGGCCCCCCTGGTTGCCTCCCAGCCTCGCCTCTTCGCCTATAAGAAGCCCCCGATGCAGAAACCCTAAGTACCCGATTAATATTCCATGAAACCGTCTGTAGCCGCCGCCACCATCGTCCCTAGATCGGGGGATGTAAATTTCTTCCCGGCACCCTACCGGAGGGGAAATCATCCCGGAGGCCTTCTTCTCCGGTATGAAGCGTGAGTAGTTCCACCTTGGACTATGGGTCCATGTAGTAGCTAGATGGTTGTATCTCCTCCTTGTGATTTCATGTATAGATCTTGTGAGCTTTGTTTATGATCAAGATCTAATCTATTTGTAATCATGCATGTTCTGTTTGCGGGGATCCGATGGATATTGAGATTATTATGTCAGTTTGGTTAATGGTTTTGTCTATATGATTCTATCATGTATGTGTTGTTTGTGATCTTGCATGATCTCCGTTGTTAGTAGCTATCTTGGCCAAGTAGTTGCTAGTGACTCCAAGAGATGGTATTTATGCTCGATAGTGGGGTCATGCCTCTAGTTTCCAAGGGAAGTGACAGAAATCTCTTTGGTTGTAGATGTGTTGTTGCCACTTGGGAGAAAACAATGGTCTCTTGTTCATGGAACAAGTGGATTGTTTACCTTACACACTTTTCTTAAAGCAGTTGTCTGTTGCTTGCAACTTAATACTGGAGGGGGTTCGGATGATAACCTGAAGGTGGACTTCTAGTCATAGATGCAGTTGGATGGCGGTCTATGTATCTTGTTGTATTGCCCAATCGAATCTCATAGGATCTTTCTGACTAGTATTGCATTGTTATGCCTTGCTCAGTTCCTGTCAATTGCCCTGCTGTAATTTGTTTACCCTTCATGCCATGTTGTTTATCTAAGGAGAGCACCTCTAGTGAACTATGGACCCCGGTCCAATCTTTACCATTGATACTTCTTCCACTGTTACCGATTACTTGCTGCAAACCATCATTACCTCCACACCATACAGTTAATCCTTTGATACAGCAAACCGGTGATCTTGACAACCTCACTGTTCGTTGGGACAAAGTCTTGAGTTTGTGTTCTACAGGTTTCCATGTTTCTTGCAACACCTTTGAGACGTTTCCTTCCTCCTTCTGGTTGGATAACCTCGGTCTCTACTGAGGGAAAACTTGCTGCTGTGCTCATCACACCTTGCTCTTGGGGTTTCCAACGAGGTGCACCAAGCACTGCCAACAATGGCGACGATCTCCCCTCTCCGGGAAGGAATTTCCTCGGCAGAAATCTGTCTGCCGGAGAGCTCTTTCTCTCTTGGTGTTTTCCGCCCCGTAGAGGCGGCGGAATCTTTTTGTGGTCCCTCCCTGTGTTTTAGGGTTTTGAGGAGAAGATATAGGCGAGAGGGCGGAGCCAGAGGTGGGCCAGGTGGGCGACACGCCCTGTAGGCGCGGCCTAGGGGTGGCCCGAGTTTGGGGGTGTGGGCCCCCTGTGGACCATCTCCGCCTCCCCTTCTGGCATTCTTTGTCTTCTAGGAAAATATGATTTTCCGTAGTTTTTCTGGTATTTTCTGATCTTCGCGCAATTGCATCAAAACACCTCTTTTTCCATCAGAATCCTGACTCCGGTAGTTCATTCTCCAAGAATCATCCAACATGCAAAAATAGATGAAAAGACATAAGTATCACCTCTTAATATGAAATATATCAATGAATAGAGGCAAATTATTATATATAATGGTGATGCAAAATGGACGTATCAATAAACCTAGGTCTACTAGGAAAAAAGAGCTATACTATATCTGTAATCTGGATCGGAGGTATCACTGGAACACCTTGGAGTTTGGTTACATCCCTCCTTGTTGACAGACTTCTCCTTTAGTTTCTCGGAACTGCCATAATTGGTCTTGCTTGTAGTACTTTGTTGCTTGGCAGGTTGAGGTAGCAGATTCCTCATGAAAATTTGCAAACTTGATTCAAAACTGTGGTAGGCATACTCGATGGAATCCTTGTACCTTGTTGTCTCCTACAGAGAAAAATTAGGGATAAGTGTGCTACTTGAACCAGCATGCTTAAGAGCAAAAAAATTGTAAAACCTGAAAAAAATAGTAAGAGCAAAAAAGGTGAACTTACTTCTAATGGGTCTAGTGGCGCATGAACTTCAATAAACTTCTCAATTATATGAGTGTCTGCGAATAGAATGCTCTAGACTTACTCATGAGCTCTGTGTCCTTGTTTGCATTATGTGTTAAAAGGGCTCCTACTGCTTGGTTTGTCTTTTTGTTCATTTTCAGACTGGTTGCTAGATTCTACTTGAATAGATGATGGTGGACTGGCTATGCTTGCAAATTCAGGTTTAAACTACATGAGAAGGAAAAATAAAGATGTAAACACAAAATGCACATGCAAAAATTCGTTCTGTTTTAGAAAATAGAAGTACCCCAAAAATAAAAAAATATGTTTAATGCAACAGTTCTGTAGAATGTGAATTTCTCATGGTAGTGGATGTAAATCTAGTTTTGCATGAAAAAATGGTAAACACAAGAAGTAAAAAATAGAATAAATAACATCAAAAAACTAAAAGAGACTACACTTGACAGTATCTTGTTGTTTTGGGGGAGGTTTCTGGTAAATTACCGCTGCCATTCCGAAGCAACCATCGCTACCTGTATCCTGATGTATAGCTTTCTTGACCATTGCATTGGTCCATACCGAGACTCACATGCCTTGTTCACTAATATCCATATCTTTCAGTTCTAAATAATCTAGTATTTGACCTGCAAAATGAAAAGAAGAAATAACATGTTGTAAAAATATAAAAAGAAACATGGAAAACTCAACAAATTTGAATGAAAAAAAAGAGGGATGTGGTATATACCATGAGATATAACATGCATGATTTCAGAATGGCCTTCTCTGCGTTTGATTTGGTAGCTCTGCGGGTCATCATGATGACAAACTTGTAGACATTCAACTTGTGTGCTTGCTTTATGTTAACCATTGATGGATATATTCTCGGGATGATGCTTACTCCTATGGTTGGCGCAAGAACAGAGCACATACCTAATGTTATTAATAACCTAAGGTATGAACTATTTGCATTCTTCAAAGACATCAGTTTCTTTTTCAGATATGTGATGCTGGGCTGCTTTCTCCCCTCATTGCCCAACTTCCTATTCGTGGCCTCTGAATCTACTTCATAAATCACTTCAACATTGCCGCACGGGACTCCTAACACTTCTCTAACAGAAAGTTCAGTGATAGGGATTGCGCCATGGCCAGGAAATACCATGTTGCAAGATACTGGGTCAAAACTTTCCGTTAGAAATTTTTAGAGTTCTGGTTAAAGTTTTGAGCACTTGATGTCCAACAGTCCACCGTAATCTGCCTTCCTTATCATCGATTTCTGTTCTTCTGACATATGGGGGTATAAGATGACCAATTTCATAGGTGATGCCCTCTAACAACTTCTTTTCTTTACCCTAAGAAAAAAACATGAATACATAACCTTATGTGTGGGATCAGATTATAATCAGTCTACATCTAGTAGTGGTATAAACAGATTATACATGCTTAGATTTTTTTAGATGTCATGAAGAACAAGTTATATGTGTGGGATCAGATTATATTCATTCTACATATAGTAGTGGTATAAATAGATTATACATGCTTAGGTTTTTTTTAGATACCATGTAGCACATGGGCGAGAGGTAAACAAAAAGATAACATGCGCCAAAATGTCACCAAAGTTAGGAAAAATACAAGTAGATCACATAGGCGAGAGGTAAACAAGTTTGGACAAAAGCAATATAAAAACAGCAAGCAGACTGTGTTTTCATCTTTTACAAAAGTAACATTTACATGAAGATTGTGGATCTGTCTAAGAAAATATCTACAGAAACCAAGCAACATTGACTAAAACCAAGAATTTAAGAGATGTAACATACAGAGGTAGATATTGCTTATTAAAGGTACATTTAAAACAAGGTACTACTATAAAAACATGTTCATTAGCCAAAAAAAATAAAAATTGGGAGGTTTGGTTTTACTTGTGACAAGACAATAGCATGTTCTTCATTATTGTTGGTGTCACACTCTTCGTGAACTTATTCGAATTCATCTCCCTCTTCCATGTTATCATTGGATGTTCCTTGAACCTCATAGTGTAGTGGTGACATCTTAGTCCTAAGTGTGAGCCTCTTATGTATCAAACTTAGCTTTGAGTGCTTCCTCCCAGATAAAATTCTTAGTACTGCCTGACTGTCATTTTATATCTTATATATTGAAAAATAAACAAAGGGAGTTACACCTAATGGATGAAACCAAACTCAGAGGCTTTGTAAGATGAATCATGTCCATTATACTAGAGTATATTTTCTAAAAATTCAGAGCCAACCAGATATTACATTCATTAGAATTAGCAACAAGAAAAAATAGAGGCAGATGTGACATTCATTGGAATTAGCAACAACAAAAATTCAGAGGAAAATATTACATTTAGAGGTGAATGCAACTAAGCAACATCCCCCAATATGGTGTTGGCATAGAGAGGCGTATATTACATTCAACATCCCCAAAAAGCTACTGCCATTGAATAGGATAAACTAAGAAACATCACCCCAAATAGCTACCGTCTTTGCGTAAATATAAACTAGACAACATTTGTAACACCCTCAGATCGGCCATATGCAAGTTTTAGCTATTCCCGTCAAACCCGTATAGAAACGATTCAAAGGTGTCCACCAGGAACTTTCGTGCGCATGGAAAGAAAAGTAATATCATTACACATTAGTCCATGAAGGAACCCATAGAACAGATATATACAACAACGACTCAACGAGTCAAGAATACACATATACAGTACAAGATCCAAATCACCTGGAAAATAATACAACGTCCAAGTACGGACAAGATGCAAATGGGACTAAGAGCCCTAAAGAATAACCAATGGAGTCCATAACCCTTCCCATGCCAAGCCGGAAGGGTAACCCTGCTAACGGCGTCGGTCTCAAACCTGCTAAACAAAAGGGGTGCCGACAAAGGGCAAAGGAAAAAGAGAGCGGTCAGTATTAAGGCCAGTACACGGCGAGTCTTAAAATTCGGCGGCTCTCGCCTAAATAGGTATGGTGGACTGAAGCGGCAGCGAAGCATGCACTAAACAACCTATAGAGGCTCAATACAGTTGTCGGCTATCAGAAAGGGATAAGAAAGACCTATTTGGAACTAACCTGATACTACCATCAAACATATCCATCCTGGTATTTCCCCCTCGAGAACAAACGAGGAAGTCATGCCGAAGAAACTCACATGTTGGCAATTTTATTCATTCTTTCCATGGTGGTTATCCAACTTACTAGTCATACCAGATACAAGGTAATTTATAGCAGTAAATTTTAGTTATAGTTGTCTATGATCAAGATATTGTGCTCCAAGTCGTTGATGGCAACAATATTTGCTCTTCGTTGGGACTCCAAGTGCGGAGTGTTGTAGCAAGCTTCTTTTCCTCACAAGGGTGACTCGAGGGTTTATATCGAACTCTCTGAGAACTAGACGTGGGAAGTTAATTCGTCTTATCCTCGTCAAGCAATCTGAAAAGCAAATAAAATGTCTTGTGTCCCCAACTCCACCAAGTGGTTGTCAAGCACAAGGTTTCGTATTAGTAATATGAAATAATAATAAAAGTAAAAATAACTAAATAATGTAAACACAATAACACAATGCAAAACTGAAATAAATAAAATATCTAAATGCAAATGGGGTGATATGGAAAGTAATAAAGTTGTTTTGGGGTTTTTATGAGTGATTGCAAGTATGGAAAGTATTTTTGTAATTTCGAAATAATAAATTGCAGAAAATATAAAAGATAGTAATGGCAATGGAAAGTTATTTCTTATGATTAAAATTGAACCAGGGTTCATGGGTTCACTTGTCTACTCTCTTTTTAAGTTGTAGTGATCACAAAACAATTTCTCAATGATGAACAATCATGGAACTTCTACATGTGTTTGATAAGAATTCATATGGGCATCACGTCCTAACATAAAGATAATATCAATGTTACTTATACTCCACAAGAAAGGGAATCCTCCATGCAATCTTGAATTAAGAAATAGATTGGAGTATAGCCTTACGTAATATGACATGATGTTTGAAATACAAATATGCTACCTTGATCTACCAAGATTATCACATGATAATTATAGCACATGATTTCACTTTATCTCTAGTGAGGCAGTAAAAGAAAGGTAAAAACCAAAGTAGATCTTGAATATAGTTGTCACAAATCAATCTCTACCACCATGCTACTCCATCTAATACACACTTCTCTCCATACAAGATCTTGCATACAAGTTGAATCAAAACAAGTAATTTAGATCGGGGTAGATCATATGCATCTATCAATACATCTTACACAAAATAGGTTCGAATCTCATAGGTCAAATAATAGAATAAAGATCCACCACATAGGAATTACATATATGACCATAATCATGTTGGGCAGCTCATATGGTACTAGATCTATGAAGAACAAGAGAGAAATAGATCAAGATACTGCCACAAACCCATAGTCCAGAGGTGGACTACTCCCTCTTCATCATGGTGATGATGTTGGAGACGTTGGTGGAGATGGAGATCCCTCGGGAGGCGGCTCTAGCGGAGTTTCCCCCTCCAATCTTGGATGAATCTCACTCTGTTTGATGGTGTTTTTGTCTCTGGTGTGCTCCCTGTCGAGGACGCCCTGGGGATCCTTATATAGTGGTTTTTAGGTCAAAAGAACTTCGTAGACGAAAGATTGAAGCGAATCGGACAGCCGAGGGCGAAAAGAGGTAGGAGGGCGCGCCCCCCTTGATGGGCATGGGCTCTTTTGCCCTTCGGGGCCTAGTTTGGGTGTTTCTTCATGCCTCAGGTGGTTCTCGTGGATAAAAATGATGTTCCCAGAAGATGAGATCTTTTTGACTCCGTATAGGTCCTGAAACATCAAAAACATGAAAAACAGAGTTTTTTTTTGCCCTGCAGGGTTATAACCAAAATAAGGGGGATCATTGGTAAATCCTCATAAATCAATGTAAAACATGGATATAACATTATATATGATGCAAATATGTGGTTAAACATGTTAACAAAGTAAAAGGTTCATGTATGCATTTTACATGCATCAGTCGTCCATAACCGTGGACACGGCTTTTCGAAAAGATTTAACCCTGCAGGGGTGCACCAAAGTTTCCATACGCACTTCGACCCTTATTTCCAGATCAATTAACATACTTCCATAGGTATTTCAGCGGGGCCTAGGACACTTTCCCTGACCCAAAGCAAGTACATGGGGGCCACCCTAAAGAGCTACCCGTACGAGGTATAGCTAATCCTCCTCGTATGGACCCTGAGGTTGCGTGCACTTGTCACGTGAGCAGAGGTAATAGACAAAATATTCCCGTAACAGAGTGCCACTCCTACGCAATAATAATAAAGGCTCATCGAGCAATAGGTAATAAACATGGCATACATGACATAACGTGGCATGAAAACTTCAAACTAGTTTGTGGCCCCCAGTACAATACTTTGAAATCAGGTACTAAGCCGATAGGGGTGCCCACACACCCCACATGTGGTTAGCCTGCTCAGTCTCGGAACAAATGGGCGATTAACAACCAAATCTCAACTATTATCCACCGGTGCCTCTTTATTAGTTATAACAATTTTAATATTTAAGTAACTAACTTTAATTAAATCCACGATCATCTCCACCTTTATGAATAAGCCAACCCCCAACATCGGTGAAACATCGACGACGCAAATCAGCACCTGAGCAAGCAACTACGACTCACAAGACCGAGTATCTACCAAATAATAGGTAATAGGTGGTGTCCAAGGCAATATAGGGGTTGCAAGTAATGTAACATGGGTACGGAAACTATAGCATCACAAAACGGATAGCAATAGATCAACGGGAGGAAATAAAGACTATAAATGTAAATAGGTAGAAAGGGGGAGAATCCTCGCCTGAAAACATTTCCGAAGGTTCATCTGAAGATCGGGTCGACACTCGCATCAACTCATCGACCTACTCCGTGAAGAAGCAAACACTAGCAGAAACATCGAATGCACTATTTAATACTACGGTAGAAGATCGAGCATGATGCATGTATGATGTATGACATGGCAAAGGTGCAATGCAATTAGGCAATAAACCGGGGTCTAGACAATTAATTAGGTGGTTTATGTTGTCTAGATACCCCGAATTTTAATGTTGTATTAACAATACAAAATTATATCATCTGTTCGCTACACAAATTTAAATGGGCCAATATAAGACTAGAAAAACCCGCATATGGTCTCCATATATAATTATGAGGTGAATCGACATAATGTCCCTCAAACCACAACATGTATGCAAGTATGAATTGTTATGCAACAAGTTTATATTACATTATATAAAAAATATGGCTCACGAAAGAGGGTCACACATCGGTATCAGTGATCTCGGGGTTTGCTGAGGGTTCAGGTTCAGGGCTTCGGATTCCAGGAGGAAGAGCTTGACGTTCCACGGTCTTCGGATCCATGAAGCAGATTTTGGCTTTTCGGCTTTGTTTTGCGACACTCCAATGTCCTTCTACTATCGAGGACCACAACATCGACATCAACACACCGACACTTCAACGTCTCCTAATCGATGCCATTCCACCAGGGAGCTAAGACAACATCAACCTTTGGAGCACCAGGTCAAAGGAAGCAATGATGCACCAAACGCAGACAAAACCATCTGAAACTCAGATCACTGTATGTATCACCACCTGTGATAGCAGTACACGCTCGAAAACACACGGGTGACTGGCGGATGAAAAGATGTGTCGTGCCATCAAGCCAAAGGACATGAACAGAAGCAAGGCTTCAACATGCAGCATGGGGGTCGAAGACGAGCTCGGGAGGAGTGGCTGTCGGGGCTCGGCCGAGAAACGAGCTCAGAGAGGTCATCATGGCGCGTGCTTCGAGGACATCACAAAGGAGAATAGCGGCAGGGTTCACGGGGTTGCTGCCGGGACGGCAGACGACGCATGCGGCTGGGGTTGCTGGCAGAGGAGGCGGAGAGGGCGTCGGTGACCGGAGACGGTGGCGTGGCCAGGGCCCTGGAGGTGTGCGGCCGGCGGGGAGGCCGGCGAAGCGGGGCCGCGCGGCGGCGAGC
This sequence comes from Avena sativa, assembly GCA_916181665.1. NCBI lineage: Eukaryota > Viridiplantae > Streptophyta > Magnoliopsida > Poales > Poaceae > Avena > Avena sativa. Next base: position 342,280,331 of record OV702279.1, read on the forward strand.
AGAAACGCCTAGAAGAGGCACGGGCGGCATCCGTGGCATAGGGCGGCGCCGGGGTCGACGAGGGGGCGGCCAAGGCGGCGGCGGTCGGGCTCTGTAGTGCGGGGAGAGACGAGGTGGGGTCGCAGGGTGGATGGAATTGGGGGGAGGGAATCCCACAGGGGGGAGACCGAGAGAGAGCGGGGGTGCGTGGGGATCGGGGCGGTTGCACGGGAGTTGACCGCGTCAAGGGATCGCGTGCGCGTCGGCCGTGGTGAGGGCACGTACAACGCGGCCGCTAATCCCTGGACGCTAGGATCAAATTCCTGGGCGATCGGCAGTTGGGCCTTTTATTCCTAGCGTTTGTCTGGTGGCGACGCAAACTAAAGCGACGATCGCTTAGCCTTTTTTTTCCTGTATGAGGCCAAGCGCGTAGGAAACGTTCGCAACAATCGGGATGTTTAGCGTCCGTGATTAGCACCAGCCGTTGGGAGCACGGACGCTTAGAAAACAATCTGATTTTTTGTTTATTTCTTTTCCACTTTAAGCTCCCTTGTTAGCGTCTAGCATTAAACTTGCCCTGAGTGTGTGGTGTGGCAGTTGGCGGCAGGGTGGGAGCTGGGGTGTGTCGGTAGGTGTATGGCTAGGGTTTAGGTGGGTGGGTATGGTTAGGTGGGCTAGAATTTAGACGGCTTGGCCTTTTAGGCCTGACCGGTTTAGGTTTGAAGAGTTTTTATTTATCTATTTATTTAAAATATTTTTTATTTCTTATGTTTAGAAATCATTTTGTAAATAGCTTAAATAGCAAAAAGTATAATTTGAATAAAAGAGGAGATATAATGCAAAGAAAAAACATGGGGTTTTCGTGAAATATTTTCAAGGACAAAAATATGCATTATGATATCACGATGATGCGTAAATAAAATTAACAAGCTATTTTCTAGTGTTTGATTTACCCGGGGTTCTACAACATCCCCCCAAAATAGTTATTTCATCACAGAAATATAAACTAGACAACATCCCCCTCCCCAATATCTGCTGACATCCCATAAAAGCAATATCCCATCAGAGCAACATCCCACCAGAGCTATTGACATCCCATAAAAGCAACATCCCATCAGAGCAAAATCCCACCAGAGCTATTGACCCTCCCATAAAAGCAACATCCCATGAGTGGAACATCCCACTAGAGCTATTGACATCCCATAAAAGCAACATCCTATCAGAGCAAACATCCACACAAAGAGCAACATCCACATAGATAGCAACATCCCATCAGAGCAACAACCCACCATAGCTATTCACATCTATCTACACAAACTAAGTAAAGAGGAACTATCAACTAGACAAATTAAGCAACATCCCACGAGATCTACTGACATCTATGTACATAAACTAACCAAGACCAACTATTCAGCCTACAAACCAAGCCGTACCTTGCCAGATGGGGTGGGGATGTTAGCCAGAAGAACAAGAATGCGGCTGGCCGTTCGACAATAAGCCAAGTGAATCGACGGCGTGCCCGACCACTCGTCGATTAGCTTGGAAAGCTCCACGATATGACCAGGAGATTCGACGATGTCGCTGGCAGAACGACGATGTAGCTAGAAACTCGACGATCTGGCCGGCGGCAAGAATATGCAGACGCGGACGAGAGGATGTAGCCCGGATACTCTAGGATGTGCTCCGGCGACGGAATCGACCGGCGACCTGAACCACCACCCCTCCTCCTTCCCCCTCGGAAAATGGATCCGGCAAAACAAGTTGCGGGGATGCGCGCAAGGATGCCGCCGGTCCCCACGACAAGGATGTGAACGCCGCCGGTGACAGCACCTCGCACGTCCCCCTAGATATGCGGAGATGCGCTAGCGACAGCAATCCAGTTTCGCCCCACGATACGGAAATGAACGTCTATCTCTCTCCTTGCGACGAACAAAACGGCTATTTGGGGAAAGGAAGGACACTGCAGGCTAGGCCCCCGTGTGCCGCTTCGTGCGAGCCATGCGACCGAGATCGAGTGGCGCGGAGATGTGACCTCGAGTTAAGACAGAACGAGGTCAACAGTAAGTTATATTTCATGTTTTATAAATATATGGACTATTATTACCTGACAAAATAACCCACTGATTTGTGATCATAAATGTGTATGGCTGGTCATCTCCTGTGAATATTATAATAGTGGGCTTGCCTCGCCGAACTTGGGCCATGTTATTATGCCTATGTTTGGTCACCCGTCTATTTCGAAAAAAAAAGGTCTGGTCATATGTATCTAAGGTTTCGTACAACCTGACTTTTAGACCGCGGGAAGAAGGCTCAGCTCGAGCTGGCTTGTTGGGCCTCCAGTCCATGAAAATGGGCTCAGCCCGAGTTAGAGCATGCTTGGTGAAGACCGGTCCAGCTTGCAAGCTCCACTAAACATAAACTGTAGCTACACATGAAATGTCCTACCTTTAGTTTTGCAAGATATTGGATTTTGTCCATTCAAGTTGAGTATATAAACATCAAAATTTTCCCAAGAAACTTTACAATGTAATAGTTCAACCATGGGTGAACCCACTTTAATGAAAAGAATCGATAATACATGATAATAGAATATATGCACCAAACTGGCAAAACATGGGTGGTACATGTACAAGCAGTAAAAGTACATGTACTAGCACTAACAATACAGAGAGGTTTTTCTGAAATGTTTGAAGGTTTGCAAATCAAATAGCATCCGTAAAAAGACCAGAAATGTACAATGGACATTAATTGACAATGATAGATGATAGTTTTGATAGATAATATTCGACAATCACAAGCTCACAGCATGTTGACATCGACGCGGTTACAACTTAGGTTCGAAGTGCCAAGAGAAATCAAAATAAATTAACATCCACTTGCAAGATCATCATTCAACAAAATAAAACAAGTTTAAGTTGTAGCAAGATCATCATCCATCTCCAATCTTCAACCCCATTCTCCATAAATGAAAATAGCAACACCCGTATGATATGAAAGTATACACTAGTAGAAAATAGACCTTTAGTCCCAGTTCGTAAGGGGCTTTAGTCCCGGAATTCAATCCGGGACTAACGAATCGGGACTAAAGGTTAAGCCTTTAGTCCCGGTTCTATTATGAACCGGGACTAAGTTGTCTCCACATGGCCTCGCTGGGCGAGCTGGACTCGAGGATCTTTAGTCCCGGTTCGTAACACGAACCGGGACTATAGTTATTCTGCCGCGGCAGATGACGCGGCTTATATAGAGCTTCAGTTGGGAGACCCCAAGAGGAAGGTATGATAAGCACAGCGGCAAATTTTCCCTCGGTTATGAAACCAAGGTGATCGAACCAGTAGGAGCAAGGAAACAACCCCAAGGTGTTGCTAGCAACTTGGAATCCTACACAACACAAACTCAATACTTTGCCTCAACTTGCAGTGAGGGTGTCAATCTCACTGGTTTGCTAAAAACAAAGGATTAAACGTATAGTGTGGAAGGTAATGGTTGCTTGCAGAAAGTAAACAGTAACAGTAGATGATGTATCAATGGTAAAGATTGGACCGGGGTCCATAGTTCATTAGAGGTGTTCTTCTTAATATAGATAACATAACATTCTGAGTAAACAAATTACAGCGAGGCAATTGACAGGACTGAGCAAGGCATAACAATGCAATACTAGACATTCATGATTCTTATGGGATTCGATTGGGCATTACAACAATATACATAGACCGCCATCCAACTACATCTATGACTAGTAATCCACCTTCAGGTTATCATCCGAACCCCCTCCAGTATTAAGTTGCAAGCAACGGATAACTGCATTAAGCAAAGTATGTAAAGTAAAAAATACAATTGTTCCATGAACAAAAGATCATTGTTTTATTCCTAGTAGCAACAACACATATATAACCTTAGAGATTCCTGTCACTTCCCCAGATTCAATAGAGGCATGAACCCACTATCGAGCATAAATACTCCCTCTTGGAGTCACTAGCATCTACTTGGCCAAGATAGCTACTAGAAACGGAGAGCATGCAAGATCTCAAACAACACAGATATATAGAATCAATAATCAATAAGACATGATAGAATCAATAATCAATCTAACAATAGTAATCTCAATATCCATCGGATCCTCGCAAACACAACATGTATGATTACAAATAGATGATCTTGATCATGAACGGAGCTCACAAGATCTAAACATGATAGCACAAAGAACGAGAAACAACCATCTAGCTACTGTATGGACCCATAGTCCAAGAGTGAACTACTCACGCATCATACCGGAGGCTGGCATGGTAATGAAGAAGGCCTCCAGGATGATATCTCCCCTCCGGCAGGGTGCCGGGAAGATCTTAAGATCCCCCCGATCTAGGGACGATGGTGGTGGAGGCTACAGACTATTTCATGGAGATGTGATTGGGTGTTTAGGGTTTTGGTATCGGGGGGCTCTTATAGGCGAAGATGCAGGGCATGAGGGCGGCCAAGGGGCCCACACCCTGCCCTGGCGCGACCTAGGGTGGGCCCGCGCCTGGGGGTGTGGCCACCCTGGGTCGCCCCTCCGTCTCTTCTCTGGACTCCGTGTTCTCCTCGGTGAAATATTGACTTTGTCTTTCGTCCCATCCAATTCCGAGAATATTTCTTTACTAGCTTTTCTGAAACCAAAAACAGCAGAAAACAGGCAACTGGCACCGTGGCATCTTGTTAATAGGTATACTAAAAGCAAAGTTGGTACTAAGCAAGCATGGAACATCAAAAATTATAGATACATATACGACATATCAAGCATCTCCAATCTTAACTCCTGCTCGTCCTCGAGTAGGTAAGTGATAAAAAAATAATTTTTGAGCTGACATGCACCATCACAATCTTGATCAAACCATTTGCGAGCATTGAAATCTAGGATCAAAGTATTTAAACATGAGCATGAAAGATGAAGTTCTAACAATAAGACAAAGAAACTATGTTACAACATGAAAGGATATAAACAAAGATCATGAATAACAATGCATTGAAATACATTTGTTTGTTTCACATATAGAAAACATAGCATAGTAGTATTCAGCTTGTCCCTCATGGAGTAGAAAAACGTAAATGCATAGGACACCTTCAAAGTTCATAAGGGTGACTAGATACAAATAGTTCAAGAACAAGCAATATCAACATTATGAATCAATCAATAAGTTTTGGGACAATGCACATAGAACTAATAATGACAACTATGCTCTCTTAATTGGTGCCTAAGGATAGAAGGTGGAGACTCAATATAAAAGTGGAAGAAAGGCCCTTCAAAGGGAAGCAGGGATTTCAACTTTCAAAAAGAACTTCCAAAAATTATGGTACTTGTTAGCTTTCATCTCTCATTGCCCCTATCATAAGCATCTTGAAGTGATTAAGGTTAAAGTGAACAAAATATGGAGTATATGCTTGACAAAGTATAAGTTGGCAATCTCATGTCCCTTGAGTACGAGGGGCGTTCCTCATGCTACTCAACTTTAGTTACCGGTAAGTTCTGGTCATAGTAAATATATGTGTATCATAGAGAACCGCCAACGAGGTACCCCTTGCCCCATGACACAGGAGCTATCCCATATCAAAATGACAAGGCAACAGACAATGATCATCTCAGCAATCTTCTTATTTACCATGGGAAAATGGTGCTTTTTTCTCTTCTTTCCTCTTTTTCTCTTTTTTTCTCTTTATCGTATCTCTTTTTTTATAAGAAGAATGCTTCATAGATTGCCCACTATGGTTATGCTGCAAGTTTCCACCATGATTAGGCATGGCGTAGGCTAGCGGCCCAGGCGTTTTCTCTAACACATATACATAACTCCATGGACTTACAATCTCCCCTTTTATTTCACACCGCCGACATCCATAAACAAAAGAGCATGATATCAACTGGGTAGATATTTACAGGTGTTGAAAGTATTCCCCGTGACAGCATGGTTCTGCTAATACCAACTTATAAGTGCAAGCATATACACCATAGATGACACAATGGTTCAAGTTTATTAGGGGCAAGAAAAATAAAGTGTGCCATCAAGTTTGTGGGAGCTTTAATCACTAATTTTTCACATAACAAAATGACTTTTTAATTGGAAGGTAGATAAAACAAGAATTTACTTGAAATGGTGTAACACACCATGCATAGGAATTTATAGTGGACACTTTGGAATAACTTGCTTTCTTGGGAGTTGGATGCATGAGTAGAGCTTACTCAATACACGTGGAGGCTAGCAAAGACTGGGAGCGACCAACGAAGAGAGCAATAATGGCCATAATCATGCAGAGCGACAAAACATTATCAACTAAAGCATAAAGTGGTACCACAAGTCAAAAACTAAATGATCATAGGGTGAATGGTTAATAGTCATACCATGGTGTAAGCATGTGCCAAGTCAACCCAAACAAAACATCAAAGGAGAATACCAAAATACTATGCTTTTGTATGCTAAAACAACGCATGATTCTTTCAAGACACACTAAGAAATTTCAATTGTTTGGAACAAGTCATGATACAGCAATAATCACTAAGAATAAGGTCAAAACAACATCTAGCATGACATGAGAAAGTCTAATCCACAGTCAAAGCAAGCTCACTTTTGTAACACTATAAGCATGAAACTTTCTACTCTTTTCCAACACCAATCAACTTATTTGAAACATCATAGCGAAAGAGGGGGTCTAACTACTTTATTCAAGCAAACTAAGCAAACGAAAACTAATACACTCCAATAACAACACAACAATGCATAAAACAATAAAAGCGAAGTGTTTAGAAAGAGACCTGGGATTTTTATTGATGAAGAAGGGGATGCCTTGGGCATCCCCAAGCTTTGACGCTTGTACCTCTTGAATATTTCTTGGGGTGAAACGGGGTGGAATCCCTAAACTTGAGCTTTTGTCCATTCTTCATCTTATTATATCATTCTTCCCCTACACTTGAAAATAGCAACATTAGTGCATCCAAAAGTAATAAACCTTTTGGGTTTAGTTCAACAAAGCAAAACTTCCATTAAGAACACAAGCTACTAAAGCAATTCCCTTAAAAATCTCAATTCTCCCAAAAAAAAATAACTCAAAAAGAAATCGATAAGAAGCAAATGCAAATAATAGCACAAATCTGTCAAAACAGACCATTAGGTAAAAACTGATTTTTTCAAGACCTTCTATTGCTCAAATCAAAAAGTGTTGAACTAAAGAAAGTTAGCTAACAACCTGGGGGATTTACTCAATAATTTACAGCTCAATATGACATACAGATAATTTTCACGAATTTTTACAGTGAAGCACAAAAATCTGTTTTGGGACAACAACTTCCCCAAATCTTCCTTCCCTATCATTAGAGGTTATTCTTGGCACAAAAATCAAATAAAAAGGATAAGAAGAGGTTATTAAAGAAGTAATAACTTCCAAGACTCAAGAAAACTATTGGATTATCTCCCAAGAACTACTTTTCTTTAACGCCTTTAAGTTAGGCATAAGAAGCAAGAATCAAATATTTTCAAATGAAAAAGCATTAAGATCAATACTCGAAATTTCTTCAACCAGGAAAGGTATCTCATCCAAATAAGCTCTAGATGATCATCTATCAGTACTCTTGCGTTCACTACTTTCATGAAAAGGATTTTCAGGGACAATCCAATGAAAATTCTTTTCTAAGGCTTCATGCATTCCTACCGGTTTAAAAGGTATGGGTATTTTAATTTACTCTCCATTGGGTTTGGTTTTTCACTACTTTTGTAATGTGCCCATAACATCTACACATGATCCTAGCATATTAAAACGATCAAAGACCTTCTTAGCTTCTTTAGCAACATCATTAAATTCCTTAAGTAAAGTTTCTAAAATAAAATCTCTTTTTTCAGTATCCTCAATATCTTTAAGCTTAAGAAACATTACTTGCATCATGGGGTTAAGGTTAAAAAACCTAGCCTCCAACATGTGAACTAAAGAAGCTATAGCAATTTCATAATTAGGAGCAAGTTTTGCTAAGGATCTTTCCTCAATATCCTCATGTTTACTAATATGATTAAAGAACTCTTCAATATATTATTTCCCAATTATAGAGCCACTACCTATTGAAAGGTCTTTCATGGTGAACTTAGGGATCAACATGGTGAGCAAGAGCAAGGTGACAACTAGAGGAAGAACTAATTTTTTGTGTTTTTGATAAGAAAAAGCAAAACAAACGAAACTATTTTTTTTGGTAAAAACAAACAAGCAAAACAAAGAAAAAGAAACTAAGCAAAACAAAAACAAAGTAAAGAGGATGGTTGTGAAAGACTCCCCTTGTGAAGCTGTCCTTAACTCCCCGGCAATGGCGCCAGAAAATATTGTAGGGGTTCGTAGCATGGAAAACAAAAAATTTCTATCGCATACAAACAAACAAGCCAAGATCTATCTACTAGATTGTAGCAACGAGTCGATGGAATAACTTACCCTCGAAGATTCCAAAGCGGTTAACGAGAGCAGATTCTCGTGGGTGATGTAGTCGTACTCTTTCCGATCTCAAGATCGCGTAGACGATCCTTCCGGCGCTGCGTTCCGGCAGCGCTCCCGCAGTCGGTCACACGTTCGGTACTCGACGAAGACCTTCCTCTCCCTTGTTCCAGCAGGCAGCGGAGGTTGTAGCACTCTCCTCGCGATTCCGGCAGCACAACGGCGTGGTACCGGAAGTAGAGGGGAGATCCCGCAGGGCTTCGCCTTAAGCCGGCGCGAGTATGGTGGATTATGAGAGAGGGATATTAGTGGTCTAGAGATTAGACACACCAATTAGAAGGCTCTAAACCGCAGGCTAAAGCAATTAGAAGCTCTAAACCAAAACGGCTCTAAACCGGAGATTAGAGGTAGAAACTTGTGTGTCTCAAGGAGGAGCCCTGCCCCTCCTTTTATGGGTGGAGGGGCCTTGGCGCGCCAGGGGAGGGAGGGAGTCCCTCCCCAACTCGGCCTAGGGCTGGGCGCCGGCCTGGAGGAGTTGGACTCCTCCTCCAAGGTTGTTCCAACTCCTCTTGCTTGTTTCCCACAGTTTCCTGTTTTAGCCGTTTGACTTTCAAACTGGCAATTTGACTTTCATGTTTTTGGAACAGCAAGAACACTTAGTACATGATGCAATCATTCAATGACACACTCATGTACCTTCCCCCCCCCCCCCGGAGTGCCGGACAATCCGGAACCTTCTAGAACATTCCCGATGAAAACACCGGAATCATTCCCGAACTCCGAAACGGGACTTTCCTTATATGAATCTTATTCTCCGGACCATTCCGGATCACCTCGTGATATCCCGGATCCCATCCGAGACTCCGAACAACATTCGGACTCTTTCTCATAATACCATAACTACTCAAAACAACGTCGAATCCTTAAGTGTGTCTCCCTACGGTTCGTGAATTATGCGGACATGATCGAGACACTTCTCCGAACAATAACCAATAAAGGAATCTGGAAATTCATATGGTTCCCACATATTTCTACGATTACTTTGCGATCGAATGAACCACTTACATACGATACCAATTTCCCTTTGTCTCACGATATGTTACTTATCCGAGGTTATGATCGTCGGTATCTCTGCATACCTAGTTCAACCTTGTTACTGATAAGTACTCTTTTCTCGTTCCCGTGATATGTGATCCCTTGTGAGCCAGTCACATGCTTGCAAGCTAATTGGATGACATTTCACCGAGAGGGCCCAGAGAATATCTATCCGTCATATGGATGGACAAATCCCACTCTTGATCCATGTGTCTCAACCAATACTTTCCGAACACTCAATGCCACCTTTATAGCCACCCAGTTACGGTGTGGTGTTTGATGTCATCAAAGCATCCATCCGGTAAAGGTGATATGCATGATCTCATGGTCGAAGGAATTAGGTTACTATGTATCAGAAAGCATATAGCAATTGAACTATTGAAATGACTTGATCTTTATGCTACGCTTATCTATAGGAGTATGTCCATCACATCATTCTCCTAATGATATGATCCTGTTGTTAATAACATCTCTATGTTCATGATCAGGAAACCATGATCATATATTAACCAACAAGCTAGTTTAACAAGAGGCTATACTAGGGACTCTTATTTTAGTTTACAAATCACACAAGTATTAATGTTTCCGGTTAATACAATTATAGCATGGTATGTAAACATTTATCATAAGTGTGAAGATATGATAACAACCACTTTATTATTGCCTCTTGGGCATATCTCCAACAAATATCTTGACGTGGCTCAATTATATAGAGCTTTAGTTGGGAGACCCCAAGAGGAAGGTATGATGAGCACATCGGCAAATATTCCCTCAGTTATGAAACCAAGGTTATCGAACTAGTAGGAGCAAGGAAACAACCCCAAGGCGTTGCTAGCAACTTGGAATCCTGCACAACAGAAACTCAAGACTTTGCCCCAACTTGCGATGAGGGTGTCAATCTCACTGGTTTGCTGAAAACAAAGGATTAAATGTATAGTGTGGAAGGTAATGGTTCCTTGCAGAAAGTAAACAGTAACAGTAGATGATGTATCAATGGTAAAGATTGGACCGGGGTCCACAGTTCACTAAAGGTGTTCTCCTTAAGACAGATAACATAACATGTTGGGTACACAAATTACAGCAGGTCAATTGACAGGACTGAGCAAGGCTTAACAATGCAATACTAGACATTCATGATTCCTATGAGATTCGATTGGGCATTACAATAATATACATAGACCGCCTTCCAACTACATCTATGACTAGTAATCCACCTTCAAGTTATCATCCGAACCCCCTCCAGTATTAAGTTGCAAGCAACGAATAACTACGTTAAGCAAAGAATGTAAAGTAAACAATACAATTGTTCCATGAACAAAAGATCGTTGTTTTCTCCCTAGTAGCAGTAGTACATCTATAACCTTAGAGATTCCTGTCACTTCCCCAGATTCAATAGAGGCATGAACCCACTATCGAGCATAAATACTCCCTCTTGGAGTCACTAGCATCTACTTGGCCAAGATAGCTACTAGAAACGGAGAGCATGCAAGATCTCAAACAGCACATATATGATAGAATCAATAATCAATAAGACATGATAGAATCAATCATCAATCTGACAATAGTAATCTCAATATCCATCGGATCCCTGCAAACACAACATGTATGATTACAAAAAAAATGATCTTGATCATGAATGGATCTCACAAGATCTAAACATGATAACACAAAGGAGGAGAAACAACCATCTAGCTACTGTATGGACCCATAGTCCAAGAGTGAACTGAAGGCCTCCGGGGTGATCTCTCCCCTCTGGCAGGGTGTCGGGAAGAGCTTTAGACCCCCTGATCTAGGGACGATGGTGGCGACGGCTACGGACTGTTTCGTGGAGATGTGATCGGGTGTTTAGGGTTTTGGTATCGGGGGATCTTATAGGCGAAGAGGTGAGGTAGGAGGGCGGCAAGGGGGCCCACACCCTGCCCTGGCGTGGCCTAGGGTGGGCCCGCGCCTAGGGGGTGGCCACCCTGGGTGCCCCTCCGTCTCTCCTCTGGACTCCGTGTTCTTCTCGGTGAAATATTAACTTTTCCTTTCGTCCCGTCCAATTCCAAGAATATTTCCTTACTAGCTTTTCTGAAACCAAAAACAGCAGAAAATGGGCAACTGACACTGTGACATCTTGTTAATAGGTTAGTTCCAGAAAATGTATAAAAATATCTCAAAGTGTATACAAAGCAAAGTTGATACTATACAAGCATGGAACATCAAAATTTACAGATACGTTTACGACGTATCAGCAGCGTTTTGGGGCAACAGGCTGCCACAGCAGGAGATGGGGTTTCAGGGTTTTCTTTTTTCTTTTTTTGTGTTCGATTTTTTTTCATTTTTTATTTTAATTTCAAACAAGTTTTTATATACATATTATTCTACGCTACTACATGTTGTATACATTGATGCATATATAATATAATTTATCTCACGATTACATACAAATATATATATATACACACACAACCGAGACTAGAGCTCGTCTATTTGATTTATACGAAGATCATTACATTACATTGATACTGACATTTTGTGTCTATTCACGATTGTACGAAGGTCTATCCACATTGTACTCTTCTTTCGTGTTTATGACGTCCCTGAGCAAAAATCCCGACAACTCCTCTTGAATTGCTAGTAGGCGTTCATGTGGTAGGAGCTTATCCCGCATCACATCCAACTATATATAAAGAAGTAGATCATTATGAATGGGACTCAACAGAAATTATGGTATAAAATCAATTATGAGTATATTGTTTACGTACTCGAAGAAAGTCTGTGCCTTGCTCCATACACCCATGAATGAACTCGCATACGTAATATCCACATAAATTAGTCCCTTGTGGCTGCGTCGTAGAATTTTCGAGAATATAATTCAATCAAATAATAATCAAGCATGATAATTGTATGGAGACTAAATTTGTAGAGATGTGAGGACCTAGCTCTCGTACTACTTACCGGGACCGTACAAAAAGTCAGCTCCTTACGCCATTCACCTGAACCTCCTTCGTGAACCTTTTCCAAACCCTGTCTGACAAAAAAGAAATGAATGAGTTATTAATTACTTGACATCTCAGAGAATAAATGAAAGAGACAAATATAGTGCGATAATGATTGAAATTACTTTTGGAGGCAATCAAGTATGCTGTGATAGTCTTCCATCGGCTTCTTTAACGAGTCCGAGATTTTAACGTTTGCCCGGTCAATGTCAATGTTTAGAAGAATCCAGTGAAAGTTGCGCACGTTTATATACATTTAACATCGAGTAAATAAAAAGTGAATGTGTATAAGACAGTAAGACTCTCACCCGTAGTTGTAAGGAAATAATATTTGCGTCTTGCAATGTTGCTCCATTAAAACCATTAGCAAGTTATCCTCCGTTTCCTCGAGGTTATTTATTAGTGTATGTCCATTAACTCTGTTTGGATCAACGAACCCAATGTCGTAGATTGACTTTATTCTACATGCATGAATCTTCATTCTGCATATATAATAGCATACAGAAGGAGATATAGTGAGGATAACGATAGGCAATGAATTGAACGAGGTGTGTTAGAGACTTAATTACTTATAGACAATAGCAGCTGAGGAGGGACTTGTCAAGGGCGTCTAGGTTGAATAACTGAAATAATTCACAAAGTAATATAGATCATCTCTGGACGAAAGTACTCCTCTCCAACTTTACATAGGAGAAATGTTTGCCCTTCCTTTGTGACATTCATGTACCAGGCATGCAACAGTCGCATATGTGTTGGCAGATCATCGAATACCCCATCGCTGACCAGAGGCTCCCCGTAAAAAAAATTCCGTGCTATTGGTGCAATGGCGAAATCTGCGTCGCCTAGAATTTCTTCGACAGGCACGTTACACTCCTTGGATAATTTAATAGCTTCTTCCATATCTATTGCACCTTGAGTGGGCTGGGGTAACACCTTGAGCGGGGCGACCGATTGTTTTACCTGTTTGCTGAGCTAGGGAACTTCTTTTGATCTTTTCTCGCTTGTAATATTGCTTGATGACTTGTCCTTCAGTGTCTTCGTAAGACAGGGTGTATATTCATCTTTCCTGTATAACACAAGTTGGGGTGGTTGCGCAAGGAATGCCTTGAAGTGCTTCTTGACTTTTGGATCAACTTGCACCTGTGGCTCGGGTTGTTTTGGTGCAAAATGGGCCTTCACTTCGGCCTGGGAGATCATCCTATTTTCCTCATCAGTCCGGTGATAAGCTAACTTGGGAGAAGACGACGGTAATCTTGGGAGGGGCTCTTCTCGTTTTTGGCGTTGTCTATCCCTTGACGTAGCGGTGTTATTCTTCTGCTTTCTTCCCTTTGATTCAGTGGGAGGAAGAGGAGGCGCCGGAGATGGAGATGCACTCGCGCTGCGGTCCCTCTCAGGGAGGGGTGGACTATTGTTTCTCGGTGGAGACGGTGGACTCGAAGGTGATGGTGGCCTCGGAGGTGATGGATTGCTTCTCGGAGGAGAAGATTGCCTTGGCGCCCAGCCTGGAAACACGATGTGCTGCTTTTTCCAAAGAATGATCCCACCCTCCACTTCTCCCAGTGTTTTCTACCCTTCGCTTGCAGGCTGCAGGGATGTCAAGCTCTAGTGATCGACATGTCGGTTCAACTTGATCCACACCGTCACGAGCATAGCCAGCTGGAATCTAACTTCCATGGCAGGTCACTTCCAGTGGACAAGGTAAAGCAAAGCTGAGAGCCACCTTCATAGAAATGTTCTTCACTGTGACATGTAGCTCACAAGCTATCCTTGCCTCGACTTCATCCACGGGGTAGCGAACCATCGTTGCGCCGGCCATATCTATCACCGGTGCATTATTCTCCATCAGTAGTAGATTATTAGCTTGTACCTCCATGGAAGCCATGCTGCTTCTCCGCTGAGATGGGCCCATCGGACTGTCGAATGCAAGATCTTGCTTTCGGGCCAGTACTCTAAGTTCATTAATCTGCTCCTGCTGCAGCTTGAACATGGCTTGAAATTCCTCGTTCCTTTTTTCAACCGCCTCCAACCGTGCTGCCTTCTCCGCCTTCTGCCGGTTCGTTTTTCTTGATCGGCTTCTATAAGTGTCAATGTCCTGGGGAAACCCTATCTTCCATGGAACAGATGGGCCAAATCCTCGTGTTCGTCTGACTTTTTTAGGATTCCCAAGGGCATATGTGAGCTCATCATTCTCTCTGTCGGGAATGAACTTTCCATCTTTTCTGTCTTGTATCACTTTAACAAGTTCATCTTTGGGTTTAATAATGGCCTTCTTTGTAACAATAATCTCCTCAGTTTTAGTGTCATGCGATCCCCCATGTCCAAGAAACCAATTTTTGACCTCACGGGCCACTGATTTGTAGCTGGAATGACCCCTTTATCACACATTTATTTCTTAGTGTTTGCCCACTTAGGCATGGTCGTCTTGTAGCCACCTGTCCTCATAGTATGGTGATATTTCTTTTTGGCCGCATTTTTTTGATTCTTTGCCAGCCAAGCCTTAGCTTCTGTTGAGCCCTTGTACGTCACAAATGCGGCCCAATTATCCTGTTGCTTCTCCAACGGGCCAGTGAATGGCGGAGTCAGCTTCTTCTTGACATAGTTGTGGTACAATCTTTTCTTCCAGTCCTTGAACTGTTCGCCCATCTTCTTAAGGTCCCACTTTTTGACTATCATCCTCAATGCCTCATTGAGTTCAGGAGTGTCCAATTCAAGTAGAGAGAAGTGTGTCATGAGCGAATTCCAAAGACCCTCTTTGGCTCTTTCATCGACAAAAGTTGCTCCAACTTGATCGCTTTTCTTTCCTGGCTTATTCCACTTCTGAGTGGTGATCGGGATGGTGTCCTTGACTATCACTCCTCATTGATATACAAATACACTTGCGGCCTCTGTCGGCTCCAAAGGTTCACCCAGCTCAGAAACTACATCAATAGTGAAACACGCACCATCGACAACTTTTTGGTCGGGTATCGTTTCCTTGCAGAAGATTGGCCCGATGCGGAGGTCTAAGAGAAGAAACAATCGTTAGTACATATATGAATCAACTAATGCATCTACTAGCTTGCGATCAGCAGAGGCTTTATATACCTCGCCAAACTTTGTTATGGTGTCTCCACCGTCGTCTCCATCGTCATCCCGACCAAAGTCTTCATCTCTACCGTCGTCTCCACCGTGGTCTCTATCGTCGTCTTGATCCAAGTTGAGGTATTGGGAGCCATCATCATCTCCATCGTCGTCTGCTCCATCGTAATGGTAACCTCATGTACCCTCATCTATCATCTTGTACATGTGCTCGTCATCGTATCTACCGTCCATAACTTAACTAATACAGAAGAAAGATAAAACCATTTTTCTTAATGCGATAAAGTAATTTAGCTTATTAATATACCATATTACACATTAAAGTACCAATTAAACAATGCGATGAAGAAAGATACAGTACCAATTAAACAATAATACATCTCGAATAATCTAGCTAGTACAACAATGATAAAAGATAGTATATCCCTATTACACATCTAGCTCAACCAAGACATCAAGTCCTGTCTACTGAGACGCGGGAGGTGTGCACCCAAAGAGTAGGAACCATCACCGGAGAATATCTCGGGTAAGGTGCCTAAAGAACCTGCCAGGCATTGGACACCCTGACTTCCAAAATGTACATGTAACGTCGGACGTGCTCGTCCTCCTCCCTGACACGACGCTGTACCACCTCGTCGGGGGCCGGCTCCCTCTGCACCGTGCCTGGACCACTCGACCGCTATCACAGAAGATCCGGGTCGATGACAACACCTGGATTCCTCACAAACCACGTCTCCCGGCTGGTAGCACCTCCCAGTGCCAGCCCGACGGAACCCAGTCCCGTGGATGCCCGACGACATAGTCTAGTAGTCCTCCGTGGTTCCCGCCGAGTGAACGATGAGGACGCGTCATAATCCTAAACACTAAATTAAACCTATACACTTTAAACGTGATGACATTAAATATTATCAACTAAAATAAACTATATTAAACACTAACTAAATTCAACTATCTAAAATCAACTAACTATATTAAACACTAACTAAAATTAACTAAAATCTCTAAACAAAATTACACTAAACTTCAAAATAACTAGCTAATTAACCCTAAATCCTGAAATAACCCTAAAATTACTAACTAACTAATTAACCCTAAAATACTAAGTAATAACTAACTACTAACTAATTTACACTAATTAACACAAAATTACAGTAACAAAAAACTAAATATAGGGCGGCCGGAGAGCTCACCTACGGGGCGGAGAGACGCGGACGGCGGTGCGGGTTCCCGAGAACTTTGCAGGCCTCAACCTTAGAAACCTTATAAGCATATCAAAAGCTGGTGGGTTGTTTTGATTATTGTTGTTGTTATTGTTGTTGTTGTTGTTGTTGTTTTGGTTCTGATTCTGATTCGCCATGAACTGGGCCATCATTTGCATCAACTGAGTTTGGGCTGTCATCAACTGATGCATCTCATTGCCATTGTTATTATTGTTGTTATTGTTGGGATTGGCACGACGGGGAGGCATATGTGGTTTGAATAAGGATAAGTAATGAGATATAACCCATAGATACTAACATGCACAATACATCACATATAAACAATCACACATAAACAAGCACAAGATAAACTTAGAGTTTAAACAACGTGAACAACAAGTTTTGGAAAAGTAAACACACTAGCAAAGCCATCCACATGTTGGATGATCATTGCGACTCGATAAATAAAAGGATGATAGATAGATAGATAGTTGAGTAGTCAACACTACTCCTCCATGTCGACCTCCTCGTCCACTAGAGTAAGTCCTGCTATTTCCATTGATGTCTTGTACTCCTCCACGCTGGTGGTCAAAGCATCGACCTTTGCCCGGAGGGCTCTCTTTGTTGGAGATATGCCCTAGAGGCAATAATAAATATAGTTATTATTATATCTTTGTGTTTATGATAAATGTTTACATTCATGCTATAATAGTATTAACAAGGAAACATTAATACTTGTGTGATTTGTAAACTTAATTTGAAGTCCCTAGTAAAGCCTCTATATGATACTAGCTTGTTGATTAATAGATGATTGTGGTTTCCCTATCATGAACATTGAGATGTTATTAACAACAAGATCATATCGTTAGGAGAATGATATGGTGGACATACTCCTATAGATAAGCGTAGCATAAAGATCAAGTCATTTTTATAGTTCAATTGCTATATGCTTTCTGATACATAGTAACCTAATTCCTTCGACCATGAGATCATGCATATCACCTTTACCAGATGGATGCTTTGATGACATCAAACACCACACCGTAACTGGGTGGCTATAAAGGTGGCATTGAGTGTTCAGAAAGTATTGGTTGAAACACATGGATCAAGAGTGGGATTTGTCCATCCATATGACGGATAGATATACTCTGGGCCCTCTCGGTGAAATGTCATCCAATTAGCTTGCAAGCATGTGACTGGCTCACAAGGGATCACATATCATGGGAACGAGAAAAGAGTACTTATCGGTAACGAGGTTGAACTAGGTATGCAGAGATACCGACGATCATAACCTCGGATAAGTAAACTATCGTGAGACAAAGGGAAATTGGTATCGTATGTAAGTGGTTCATTCGATCGCAAAGTAATCGTAGAAATATGTGGGAGCCATATGAATTTCCAGATTCCTCTATTGGTTATTGTTCGGAGAAGTGTCTCGATCATGTCCGCATATTTCACGAACCGTAGGGAGACACACTTAAGGATTCGACGTTGTTTGAATAGTTATGGAATGATGAGAAAGAGTCTGAATGTTGTTCGGAGTCTCAAATGGGATTCGGGATATCACGAGGAGATTCGAAATGGTCCGGAGAATAAGATTCATATAAGGAAAGTCCCGTTTCGGAGTTGGAGAATGATTCCGGTGTTTTCATCGGGAATGTTCTAGAAGGTTCCGGAATGTCCGGCACTCCGGAGGGGAAGGGTACATGAATGTGTTATATCAAGTTGGTATGATTGCATCATGTACTAAGTGTCATCGCTGAACAAAATAAAGGATTAAATCAAATCCTAGTTTGAAAAGTCAAACGGCTAGTTTGAAAGTCAAACGGCTATTTTTGGGAAGTGGAAAAGAGGAGGAAAACGAGTTGGGGAGGAGTCCCTCCTCCCCACCGCCGGCGCCCCACCAAGCCGAGTTGGGGAGGGACTCCTCTCCCTCCCCTTGGCCGGCCGGCCCCTCCACCTATATAAGGAGGGGCAGGGCTCCCTCCTAGACACACACAAGATCCTCTCCTCCAAACCCTAGTACCAAGCCGCCGCCTCCATAGCCGCCGCCGGCCCTAGGGCAAACCGCCACCGCCGCTTAGCTAAACCCTAGCCGCCGGCTTGCCCCTCCTCGGCGTGTCTAAACTCTAGATCGTCGAGGGACTCTCTCATACTCCACCATACTCGCTCCGGCTTAAGGCGAAGCCCTACGAGATCTCCCCTCTACTTCCGGTACCACGCCGTTGTGCTGCCGGAATCACGAGGAGAGTGCTACAACCTCCGCTGCCTGCTGGAACAAGGGAGAGGAAGGTCTTCGTCGAGTACCGAACGTGTGACCGACTGCGGGAGCGCTGCCGGAACGCAGCGCCGGAAGGATCGTCTACACGATCTTGAGATCGGGAAGAGTACGACTACATCACCCACGAGAATCCGCTCTCGTTAAACACTTTGGAATCCTCGAGGGTGAGTTATTCTATCGACTCGTTGCTACAATCTAGTAGATAGATCTTGGCTTGTTTGTTTGTATGCGGTAGAAAATTTTTGTTTTCCATGCTACGAAACCCTATAGTGGTATCAGAGCCGTGTCTATATGTAGATCTGTTGCACGAGTAGAACACAATGGTCATTGTGGGCGTTGATGCTTTTATCGATTGCTTCTTGTGTACTTTGCATCTTGCGGTATGTTGGGATGAAGCGGCCCGGGCTAACCTTACATGACATCGTTCATGAGACTTGCTCCACGCTTGACATGCAACCTGTATTGCATAAGTGGCTTTGCGGGTGCCTGTTTCTCCTAGCATAGTTAAGATCCAATTTACAACGGGTGATTAACAATACTAGTATCAATGTTGTGGTTCATGTTCGTAAGTTAGAACGACACTTATTGAAAGCCCCAAACCACGTAAAACATGCAAAGAAAGTAGAGGCGTCTAACTTTGTTTTGCAGGGGTGTGCTGTGATGTGATATGGCCATGATTGTGATTATATTTGATGTATGCAATGTTCCTTATTGTAAGTTGGCAACCAGCAGGAGCCATATGGTTGTCTTTAATTTATGTTAAGACCCGCGTGTCTATTCAAAGTAGTTGTAATAGTTGAAGCCGGTGGACGACAACCATGGAGAAGCGTCATTGACCTTGATGCAATGCCGGTGATGATGGACATCATGTTCGTGCTAGAAGATGGAGATCGGAATCACAGAGAAGAAAGGCCATATCATATCACATATTATGAATTGCATGTGATGTTAATCCTTTATGCATCTTGTATTGCTTAGTAGACGACGGTAGCATTATAAGATGATCCCTCATGCACATGAATTTCAAGTCATAAAGTGTTCACCCTTAGTTAGCACCGTTGCTAAAGCTTGTTGTTCGGAAGCACCACGTGATGATCGGGTGTGTTAGATTCCGCAAGTGTATACAACGTGAGCAAGCCAGATTTGCTCATGCGGAAACTAAGGTTTGATCTTGACGAGCCTAGCATGTACAGACATGGTCTCGGAACACGGATCACCGAAAGGTAAAGCATGAATCATATAGTAGATATGATGAACATGATGATTGTTCGCCATTGAAACTATATCGACTCTCGTGATCATCGGTGTTGATATGGTGGATTTGGTTCGTGTGATCACTAAAACAATGTGAGCGATATTGTTTTGAGTGGTAGTTCACCTAGATTAATTTTATTATTAATTTAAACTCAATTTGTCATAAACTTAGTCTAAACTATTGCAAATATGTTGTAGATCAATGGCAGCCCCTACCATCAATTTTAATGCGTTCCTACAGAAAGAAAAGTTGAAAAACAATGGAAGCAACTTCGCGGATTGGTTCCGCAATTTGAGGATTGTCCTCATAGCTGGTAATTTGACCTATGTGCTGGATGCACCGCTGGGTGACCCACCTGCAGCTGATGCTGCCGATGAAGTAAAGAATGTTTACCTCACTCGGAAGACTCAGTACTCCACAGTTCAGTGTGCTATCTTGTATGGTTTAGAATCGGAGCTTCAGAAAAGGTTTGAGAATTCAGACCCATATGATATTGTCGAGGATCTCAAATTGATCTTTGAGACTCATGCGGCAATTGAAAGCTATGAGGCTTCTGAAAAGTTCTTTAACTGCAAGATGGAAGAGGGCAGCTCCATTAGTGAGCATGTGCTTAAGATGTCTGGGCACGCAAACAAACTTCAAAGCTTGGGTATCGTGATTCCTAATGCTTTGGGGATTTATCGCGTCCTCCAATCACTACCACCAAGTTACAAGAACTTTGTGATGAACTACAACATGCAAAACATGAACAAGACGTTGCCAGAACTCTTTGCCATGTTCAAATCTGCAGAAGTGGATATCAAGAAAGAGCACCAAGTGTTGTTGGTCAATAAGACCACCAAATTCAAGAAAGGCAAGTCTAAGCAGAAGGGACACTTCAAGAAGGGTGGTAAGAAAGTTACCACGCCAACGAAGAAGACCAAGGCTGGACCTAAGCCTGATACTGAGTGCTTTTACTTCAATGGAGAAGGTCACTGGAAGCGGAATTGCCCAAAGTACTTGGTGGATTTGAAGAACGGCAACATCAAGAAGAAAGGTATATCTGATATACATGTTATTGATGTGTATCTCACTAGTACTCGTAGTAGTGCCTGGGTATTTGATACTGGTTCGGTTGCTCATATTTGTAACTCGAAACAGGTGCTGCAGAATAAACGGAAGCTAGCGAAGAACGAGGTGACGATGCGCGTGGGAAACAGATCAAAGGTTGATGTGATCGCTGTCGGCACGCTACCCCTTCATCTACCATCGGGATTAGTTTTATACTTAAATAATTGTTATTTGGTGCCTGCGTTGAGCATGAACATTATATCGGGATCTTGTTTATTGCGAGATGGTTACTTGTTTAAGTCCGAGAATAATGGTTGTTCGATTTATATGAGTAATATTTTTTATGCACATGCACCTTTGATAGATGGTCTATTCTTGTTGAATCTCGATAGTGGAAATACACATATTAATAACATTGAGGTTAAACGTTTGAAATCGAGCGATAACTCGACCTATATGTGGCACTGTCGTCTTGGTCACATTGGAGTGAAGCGTATGAAGAAACTCCATTCCGATGGACTTCTTGAATCACTTGATTTTGAATCACTTGAAAGATGCGAAGCATGTCTGATGGGTAAAATGACTAAGACTCCATTCTCTGGTATGATGGAGCGAGCTACGGATGTAACACCCTCGGAATCGGACCTATGCAAGTTTTAGCGAAAACCCGCCAAGCTCGCATAGAAACGATTCAAAGGTGCCCACCAGGCACTTTCGTGCGGGTGGAAAACGAAGTAATAACATTACACAACAGTCCTCGATGGGACCCACAGAACAGATATATATAAAACACGACTCCATGAGTCAAGAATACAGATATACGGTACAAAGATCCAAATCACCTTGAAAAGATACAGCGTCCGACTACGGACAAGATGCAAATGGGGCTAAGAGCCCTGAAGAATAACCAATGGCGTCCATAACCCTGCCCAGGCCAAGCCGGAAGGGTAACCCTGCTAACGGCGTCGATCTCAAAACCTGCTTAAACAAAAGGGGTGCCGACAAAGGGCAAAGGAAAAAGAGGAGCGTCAGTACTGAGGCCAGTACACGGCGAGGCTAGAATTCGGCGGTCCTCGCCTACATAGGTATGGTGGACTGAAGCGGCAGCAGCGGCATGCACTAAACAACCTATAGAGACTCGATACAACTGGCGGCTATCAGAGAGGGGTGAGAAAGACCTATTCGGAACCAACCTGATTCTGCCATCAAACAAACCCATCCTGGCGTTTCCCCTCGAGACCCAACGAGGAAGTCAACCGAGGAACTCACACAGTTGGCAGTTTTATTTATTCGGTTATCGTTGCAGCAATTACTAGTCAGGTGTAGATAATCATCCTGATAAAAGAAGCAGTGGGCCATTTTAGTTAACCATTCCGTTATAGTTGCAACACTTACTAATCAGATACAGATAGCATGAGATAACCCAAAAACCCAGCAGTTGTTGGTACTTTCATTTATCTATTCCGTTATAGTGAAGCTGATTACTAGTCATATCGGATACAAGTCAATTTATAACAGTAAACTTTAGTTATAGTTGTCTATGATCAAGCACTGTGCTCCAAGTCGTCCATAACCGCGGACACGGCTTCTCGAAAAGATTTAACCCTGCAGGGGTGCACCAAAGTATCCACAAGCACTTCGACCCTTTTTTCCAGATCAGTTAACATACACCCATCGGTATGTCGGCGGGGCCTAAGTCATGACGTTCCCAGACCCAAAGCAAGCACGGGGGGCCACCCCACTAAGTCTACCCGCAACGAAGTCGGCCGGTCTCCGAGACGGACTTAGGGTTTGGGTAGACGGCTGTGAACGACAGCAAATCCCAAAACTGGGACTGTCGACACCGCGAAAACGTGTCCCGATCCTAAACAGTACAGTGTGCTCCTCGCACAATCGTAAATAAAGCAGTAAAGCATGGCATAGGTACAGGATAGTAAATAAAACCTCAAACTAGTTGTGGCCCCCAGTACAATACTTTGAAATCAGGTAATAATCAATGGGGGGCCCATATCTCCCCACCTGTGGTTAGCGCGCTCGATCTCAGAACAGGTGTCAAGAACTCGGGGTCCTACGGGACACAAGTGGGCGGTCGGAAACCAAATATTATCTATCACCCACCGATTCCTCTGCTTACTTACTTCAATTTTAGTTGTTAAACAGGAATTTAAAGTGAACGATAAGTAAAGCCATGTTCATCTCCAACATCAACATGCGGCAATACAACAACAACTGGGGCACTTGTCGACACGCAACAGCACTTGAGCAAGCGACTACGACGCGCAAGTCCAACTATCTACCAAACAACAGGTAATAGGATGTGTCCAAGGCAATATAAGGCTGCGAGGGATATCACGGGTACGAAAACTAGAGCATCGCAACACAGATAGCAATAGATCAACAGGAGGGAAATAAATGCTATAAAAGTAAGATAGGTAGAAAGGGGGAGATGCTCGCCTGAAAACATTGTCGAAGGTTCAACCGAAGATCGGGGCGAAGCTCACATCAACTCAACGCCCTTATCCGCGAAGAAGCAAAACACTAGAAGAAACACCGGATGCAATATTTAATACTACGGCAAAAGATCGGGCATGATGCATGCATGATGTATGGCATGGCAAGATGCGATGCAATTAGGTCATATTAAGCGGAACCGGGGGTACCGACAATTAATTAAATGGTTCCAGTTGTTTAACTACCCCGCAATTTAAATGTTGTCTTAACAAGGCAAAATTATATCACCGGTTCGCTACACAGAATTAAATGAGGCCAATATAAGGCTAGATTTGCCCGCATATGGGCCCCATATTTAGTTATCGGTGAATCGGCAAAAGGCCCCCAAACCACAGACAAGCATGCATGCAAGATGAATGATTAATATGCAACAAGTTGTATTATATTATAAAATAGGGTTTCGGGAAGGGGTGCACACTTTAGAGGGTTCTCGACGGTCTTGGGGTTCCGGGGTTCGGGGTTCGACAGGGTCCGGGGTCCGGTCTCGGGGTTCAGGGTTCGACGGAATCGTTCTCGGATAACTGAGGTAGGTCTTGTCGCATCCGGGTTCTCGGCGGTCTCGGCATCCGGAAAGGAGTACTTGGTTCGGTGTCGGGGCGCATCGGGTTCTTCCGGGTCGGTGTCGTTCTTATCGTCGCGAAGATCTTGTCGGGTCCGCGCTTCGGATTCCGTGAGGCGATCTTGACGCTCCGTGCCCGTGAAGTAGAACTTGTCGTCCGGTGGTAGATCTTGTCGATTCCATTCCAACGGCCTTATTGTTCTGCGGCGAAGATCATGGGGTCTCCGGGGTCCGGGTCATGTTGTCGGTCTTGGCGTTCGGGGCGAAGAACTCGGCGTTCCGCGTCGGCGTCCTTACCGTCCGTGTTCTCGAGCATCGCATCCGGGAATGAGTGCTTGCCGTTCAGGGTCTCGATGTCCGAGGCGAATAATTGTCGTTCCATGGCGATCTTGGCGGCTCGGAGGGGTTCGAGGAATCGGAACGGTCTTCAGGTTCCGTGAGGGAGATCATGGCGTCGGTGAGGTCGATCTTGTCGGTTTCACGGTTTCAGTTGTCGGTGTCGGACTTGGTCTCGACACTGGGAGATCTTGGCGTGCCATCTCGATCATCTGTGGCCGGCATCGGGTTGGTCTTGTTCTCCGAGAGGGTTCGACGATCTTGTTGCAGCGTTGTAGATCTTTAGTCCACTGCGCATCACTCGGCGGGGTACTAGCGCAGGAAGGGTGTCGACGAGGTGGGGCACACGCGGCAAAGGGAAACAGATAGAGGCAGCGCCCACGTCGCCGGAAGGCGGGGTTCGGGGACGACCTTGGACTGAGGGGAACGGGGCGGCGACTGGAGGCGGCGGTCGGCGCAGGACCGGCGAGACCGAGGGCGCGGCGGAAGGCGAGGGCGCGGCCCGCGGGGTTGGAGCAGAGGGGTCCGGCGGCTCGAGCGGGGCGACAGGAGGCGCTGGAGGCCGAGGCGGGCCGGACGCGGGTCGGAGGCGGCGGGATGGAGCTCGGGGCGGCACGTTGGGGGAGGCGACGCCGGGGAGGAGCCGGCGAGCGGCGAGGCAGAGGCCGACGAGCGGCGAGGCAGAGGGTGGCCGGCGAGCTCGGGGTCGCGGGGGTGGCGCAGGGCGCGGCCGGCGGGAGGCGACGAGGGGGGCCGCGGCCGGCGGAGCTTCTGCGGGGACGGCGCCGGCGGGGAGGTGGCGAGGGGCCGCGGAGGCGGGCCGGCGAGCTCCGGTGCGGGGAGGTGCGGGGCGGAGGCTCGGGGCGCGGCGACGGAGGAGCGGGGCGGTGGCGGCAGGAGGGCTGGCGCCGGCGACGGAGGAGCGGGGCGGTGGCGGCAGGAGGGCTGGCGCCGGCAACGGTGGCGACCGGGGTGGGCTGGCCCGGCCGGAGGCGGGCGCGCGCGGGCTCGCGCGGAGGAGGGAAGAAGCGAGGCAGACGGGGAGGAGGGGCCGCGGCCGGCGGGGAGCTGCGACGCCCGGGCCAGAGAGAGGCGGACGGCGGAGCGGGAGGTGGGAGGTTGGGTCGGTGGGAGCTGCCAGAGAGGAGAGGAGGGGAGCAGGAAGACGAGCGCGGGTGGGGGGGAGAGCGCGTGCTGACAGGTGGTGGGGCTAGGTGGGGCTGGGCGGCTGATCAGGTGAGGTGGGGGTGTGTGCTCTGCGTGTGTGGGGCTGTGTGCTGGGTGGGCCCTGGCTGGAGAGAGAGGGGGGAGGGGAGAAGGGAGTTGGAGGGGTGAGGTGGCAGTGTTCGATTGGTTGGGGGTAGAGGAGAGATGAGGTGGCGACCAGCTATTGGGTGGGGTGAGGTGGAGGCTGGGTGGGTAGACTAGGTCTGGGTAGCTTTAGGATTATGGGTGGACCGATTTTTATTCTGGGGGTGGTCGTTCGGGTCGATTCGGCCCGTTCGACTGCCCCATTAAAAATAATTCAATATTTTATTTATTTTAAATGCACCGTTTGCAAACCGATAGCAGACAAACAAAATAATCCGGAGGTCCGGGGTTTGCGTTTGAATAAAGACGGGGCGTTTTAGAAAACAAGAATAGGTTTTTCCGCAAATAGTTTTATGCAAGCAAATGCAAGATGATGACGATGCTCAAATGCAATGTGGCATGATGACATGAGCATGCGGTCATGATGATGCAATGCACAAAAACAACGCGTTTTTCTAGTAGTGGTTTTGCGGGATGCCACAATTCGACACCACTAACAATGGATCTCGCCCTCGAGATCCGCCTCATGGTACCGGAAGAAAGGTCGGCGATCTGCGTCTGCTCGCTTCGTGTAGATCCTCGCGACACCACTAATAAGAGGTCGTTGTCCGTGATCGTCGAGAGAACACTCCGGAACAAAAGGTCGAAGATAGAGGTATCAACAAATAAAGCCACCTCTAACTTCGATAGAAAGAGGGAACCGATGCATTCTCATCCACTTCAATGTACACAAGCGAATAGAGTGAGTAGTCGGCATGGGGGTCAATCCATCACGCACCCAAACTATTACTCTGCACAATCAGTGGAAAAGCATGCAACCATTCTCGGAATCAGACTGAAGATCTCGACAAACGAGGTTCGGAAACAAAGGAGTGATGCAGACTCTGCATCGGATCTGGCGTAGAGGATGTTGTCGCGTCGGAAAACACCGGAAGGCACAAACTAGGAACAAAGAATGGTACCGTAGTAGACGGATTCCTCAGGCAACTTGAACACCGGATGATAGAACACCGTTATCAAAGAAGGAAGCGAAACCCTGAAGGTACGACGGAAACCCAACCACAAGAATTCCTGGACTCGAAGAAAGAGACGAGAGCGGATTCAAAACACGTAGAGGTAAGAGGAGAATAGCAGAGGGGTAAGGAGTAAAATCAGACCTAATCAGAACTATCCAACCGATTTTGCAAAAATAGTTTAGACACTCTACTTCGGCCGTTAGCTAGGTTATCCTACAGGCTGGACTTGTGGGGTATCGCAACTGCTGAGCTCTGATACCACTCTGTAACACCCTCGGAATCGTACCTATGCAAGTTTTAGCGAAAACCCGCCAAACTCGCATAGAAATGATTCAAAGGTGCCCACCAGGCACTTCCGTGCGGGTGGAAAACGAAGTAATAACATTACACAACAGTCCTCGATGGGACCCACAGAACAAATATATATATACAACACGACTCCATGAGTCAAGAATACAGATATACGGTACAAAGATCCAAATCACCTTGAAAAGATACAGCGTCCGACTACGGACAAGATGCAAATGGGGCTAAGAGCCCTGAAGAATAACCAATGGCGTCCATAACCCTGCCCAGGCCAAGCCGGAAGGGTAACCCTGCTAACGGCGTCGATCTCAAAACCTGCTTAAACAAAAGGGGTGCCGACAAAGGGCAAAGGAAAAAGAGGAGCGTCAGTACTGAGGCCAGTACATGGCGAGGCTAGAATTCGGCGGTCCTCGCCTACATAGGTATGGTGGACTGAAGCGGCAGCAGCGGCATGCACTAAACAACCTATAGAGACTCGATACAACTGGCGGCTATCAGAGAGGGGTGAGAAAGACCTATTCGGAACCAACCTGATTCTGCCATCAAACAAACCCATCCTGGCGTTTCCCCTCGAGACCCAACGAGGAAGTCAACCGAGGAACTCACACAGTTGGCAGTTTTATTTATTCGGTTATCGTTGCAGCAATTACTAGTCAGGTGTAGATAATCATCCTGATAAAAGAAGCAGTGGGCCATTTTAGTTAACCATTCCGTTATAGTTGCAACACTTACTAATCAGATACAGATAGCATGAGATAACCCAAAAACCCAGCAGTTGTTGGTACTTTCATTTAGCTATTCCGTTATAGTGAAGCTGATTACTAGTCATATCGGATACAAGTCATTTTATAACAGTAAACTTTAGTTATAGTTGTCTATGATCAAGCACTCTGCTCCAAGTCGTCCATAACCGCGGACACGGCTTCTCGAAAAGATTTAACCCTGCAGGGGTGCACCAAAGTATCCACAAGCACTTCGACCCTTTTTGCCAGATCAGTTAACATACACCCATCGGTATGTCGGTGGGGCCTAAGTCATGACGTTCCCAGACCCAAAGCAAGCACGGGGGGCCACCCCACTAAGTCTACCCGCAACGAAGTCGGCCGGTCTCCGAGACGGACTTAGGGTTTGGGTAGACGGCTGTGAACGACAGCAAATCCCAAAACTGGGACTGTCGACACCGCGAAAACGTGTCCCGATCCTAAACAGTACAGTGTGCTCCTCGCACAATCGTAAATAAAGCAGTAAAGCATGGCATAGGTACAGGATAGTAAATACAACCTCAAACTAGTTGTGGCCCCCAGTACAATACTTTGAAATCAGGTAATAATCAATGGGGGGCCCATATCTCCCCACCTGTGGTTAGCGCGCTCGATCTCAGAACAGGTGTCAAGAACTCGGGGTCCTACGGGACACAAGTGGGCGGTCGGAAACCAAATATTATCTATCACCCACCGATTCCTCTGCTTACTTACTTCAATTTTAGTTGTTAAACAGGAATTTAAAGTGAACGATAAGTAAAGCCATGTTCATCTCCAACATCAACATGCGGCAATACAACAACAACTGGGGCACTTGTCGACACGCAACAGCACTTGAGCAAGCGACTACGACGCGCAAGTCCAACTATCTACCAAACAACAGGTAATAGGATGTGTCCAAGGCAATATAAGGCTGCGAGGGATATCACGGGTACGAAAACTAGAGCATCGCAACACAGATAGCAATAGATCAACAGGAGGGAAATAAATGCTATAAAAGTAAGATAGGTAGAAAG
Source organism: Avena sativa (assembly GCA_916181665.1). Taxonomy (NCBI): domain Eukaryota; kingdom Viridiplantae; phylum Streptophyta; class Magnoliopsida; order Poales; family Poaceae; genus Avena; species Avena sativa. Next base: position 342,309,495 of record OV702279.1, read on the forward strand.
GGGGAGATGCTCGCCTGAAAACATTGTCGAAGGTTCAACCGAAGATCGGGGCGAAGCTCACATCAACTCAACGGCCTTATCCGCGAAGAAGCAAAACACTAGAAGAAACACCGGATGCAATATTTAATACTACGGCAAAAGATCAGGCATGATGCATGCATGATGTATGGCATGGCAAGATGCGATGCAATTAGGTCATATTAAGCGGAACCGGGGGTCCCGACAATTAATTAAATGGTTCCAGTTGTTTAACTACCCCGCAATTTAAATGTTGTCTTAACAAGGCAAAATTATATCACCGGTTCGCTACACAGAATTAAATGAGGCCAATATAAGGCTAGATTTGCCCGCATATGGGCCCCATAGTTAATTATCGGTGAATCGGCAAAAGGCCCCCAAACCACAGACAAGCATGCATGCAAGATGAATGATTAATATGCAACAAGTTGTATTATATTATAAAATAGGGTTTCGGGAAGGGGTGCACACTTTAGAGGGTTCTCGACGGTCTTGAGGTTCCGGGGTTCGGGGTTCGACAGGGTCCGGGGTCCGGTCTCGGGGTTCAGGGTTCGACGGAATCGTTCTCGGATAACTGAGGTAGGTCTTGTCGCATCCGGGTTCTCGGCGGTCTCGGCATCCGGAAAGGAGTACTTGGTTCGGTGTCGGGGCGCATCGGGTTCTTCCGGGTCGGTGTCGTTCTTATCGTCGCGAAGATCTTGTCGGGTCCGCGCTTCGGATTCCGTGAGGCGATCTTGACGCTCCGTGCCCGTGAAGTAGAACTTGTCGTCCGGCGGTAGATCTTGTCGATTCCATTCCAACGGCCTTATTGTTCTGCGGCGAAGATCATGGGGTCTCCGGGGTCCGGGTCATGTTGTCGGTCTTGGTGTTCGGGGCGAAGAACTCGGCGTTCCGCGTCGGCGTCCTTACCGTCCGTGTTCTCGAGCATCGCATCCGGGAATGAGTGCTTGCCGTTCAGGGTCTCGATGTCCGAGGCGAAATACTTGTCGTTCCATGGCGATCTTGGCGGCTCGGAGGGGTTCGAGGAATCGGAACGGTCTTCAGGTTCCGTGAGGGAGATCATGGCGTCGGTGAGGTCGATCTTGTCGGTTTCACGGTTTCAGTTGTCGGTGTCGGACTTGGTCTCGGCACTGGGAGATCTTGGCGTGCCATCTCGATCATCTGTGGCCGGCATCGGGTTGGTCTTGTCCTCCGAGAGGGTTCGACGATCTTGTTGCAGCGTTGTAGATCTTTAGTCCACTGCGCATCACTCGGCGGGGTACTAGCGCAGGAAGGGTGTCGACGAGGTGGGGCACACGCGGCAAAAGGAAACAGATAGAGGCAGCGCCCACGTCGCCGGAAGGCGGGGTTCGGGGACGACCTTGGACTGAGGGGAACGGGGCGGCGACTGGAGGCGGCGGTCGGCGCAGGACCGGCGAGACCGAGGGCGCGGCGGAAGGCGAGGGCGCGGCCCGCGGGGTTGGAGCAGAGGGGTCCGGCGGCTCGAGCGGGGCGGCAGGAGGCGCTAGAGGCCGAGGCGGGCCGGACGCGGGTCGGAGGCGGCGGGATGGAGCTCGGGGCGGCACGGTGGGGGAGGCGACGCCGGGGAGGAGCCGGCGAGCGGCGAGGCAGAGGCCGGCGAGCGGCGAGGCAGAGGGTGGCCGGCGAGCACGGGGTCGCGGGGGTGGCGCAGGGCGCGGCCGGCGGAGCTTCTGCGGGGACGGCGCCGGCGGGGAGGTGGCGAGGGGCCGCGGAGGCGGGCCGGCTAGCTCCGGTGCGGGGCGGAGGCTAGGGGCGCGGCGACGGAGGAGCGGGGCGGTGGCGGCAGGAGGGCTGGCGCCGGCGACGGAGGAGCGGGGCGGTGGCGGCAGGAGGGCTGGCCCGGCCGGAGGCGGGCGCGCGCGGGCTCGCGCGGAGGAGGGAAGAAGCGAGGCAGACGGGGAGGAGGGGCCGCGGCCGGCGGGGAGCTGCGGCGCCCGGGCCAGAGGGAGGCGGACGGCGGAGCGGGAGGTGGGAGGTTGGGTCGGTGGGAGCTGCCAGAGAGGAGAGGAGGGGAGGAGGAAGACGAGCGCGGGTGGGGGGGAGAGCGCGTGCCGACAGGTGGTGGGGCCAGGTGGGGCTGGGCGGCTGATCAGGTGAGGTGGGGGTGTGTGCTCTGCGTGTGTGGGGCTGTGTGCTGGGTGGGCCCTGGCTGGAGAGAGAGGGGGGAGGGGAGAAGGGAGTTGGAGGGGTGAGGTGGCAGTGTTCGATTGGTTGGGGGTAGAGGAGAGATGAGGTGGCGACCAGCTATTGGGTGGGGTGAGGTGGAGGCTGGGTGGGTAGACTAGGTCTGGGTAGCTTTAGGATTATGGGTGGACCGATTTTTATTCTGGGGGTGGTCGTTCGGGTCGATTCGGCCCGTTCGACTGCCCCACTAAAAATAATTCAATATTTTATTTATTTTAAATGCACCGTTTGCAAACCGATAGCAGACAAACAAAATAATCCGGAGGTCCGGGGTTTGCGTTTGAATAAAGACGGGGCGTTTTAGAAAACAAGAATAGGTTTTTCCGCAAATAGTTTTATGCAAGCAAATGCAAGATGATGACGATGCTCAAATGCAATGTGGCATGATGACATGAGCATGCGGTCATGATGATGCAATGCACAAAAACAACGCGATTTTCTAGTAGTGGTTTTGCGGGATGCCACAACGGACTTGTTGGAAATCATACATACCGATGTGTGTGGTCCAATGAGTGTAGCATCGCGTGGTGGTTATCGTTATGTTCTTACCTTCACGGATGATTTGAGTAGATATGGGTATATCTATTTCATGAAACATAAGTCCGAAACTTTCGAGAAGTTTAAGGAATTTCAAAGTGAGGTAGAGAATCAACGTAATAAGAAGATTAAATTTCTACGTTCTGATCGTGGAGGTGAATATCTTAGTTACGAGTTTGGCGAGCTGCGGAATACTTTCACAATTGACACCGCCGGGAAAACCACAGCGTAATGGTGTATCCGAACGTTGTAATCGAACTCTCTTAGATATGGTTCGTTCTATGATGTCACTTACAGATTTACCGCTATCATTTTGGGGTTATGCACTAGAAACAGCCGCATTCACTTTAAATAGGGCACCATCTAAATCCGTTGAAATGACACCGTATGAATTATGGTTTGGGAAGAAAACTAGATTGTCGTTCCTTAAAGTTTGGGGATGCGAAGCCTATGTAAAGAAGTTACAGCCGTACAAGCTTGAACCCAAAGCGGAAAAATGCGTCTTCATAGGATACCCGAAGGAAACTATTGGGTATACCTTCTATCATAGATCCGAAGGCAAAATCTTCGTTGCCAAGAATGGATCCTTTCTAGAGAAGGAATTTCTCTCGAAAGAAGTGACTGGAAGGAAAGTAGAACTCGACGAGGTTGTCGAACTTTCTCTCGAAATTGCGAGTAGCGCAGCACCGGAAGAAGTTCTTGTGGTGCCTGCACCAGTTAGAGAGGAAGCTAATGATGATGATCATGAAACTTCGGTTGAAGTTGCTACAGAGCCTCGCAGGTCAACGAGAACTCGTACCACTCCAGATTGGTATGATCCCGTTATGAGTGTCATGTTGGTGGACAACACCGATGACCCTGAGACATATGAGGAAGCGATGATGAGCCCAGATTCCAATAAATGGCAAGAAGCCATGAAATCCGAGATTGGATCCATGTATGAAAAACAAGTATGGACTTTGGTGGACTTACCGGATGGCCGGAAGGCTGTCGAGAACAAATGGATCTTCAAGAAGAAAACAGATGCTGATGGTAATGTTACTGTCTCTAAAGCTCGACTTGTCGCAAAAGGGTTTCGACGAATTCAAGGAGTTGACTACGATGAGACTTTCTCACCAGTAGCGAAGCTAAAGTCTGTGAGGATTATGTTAGCAATCGCTGCATATTATGATTATGAGATATGGCAGATGGATGTCAAAACATCATTCCTCAATGGAGACATTGATGAAGAATTGTATATGATGCAACCCAAAGGTTTTGTCGATCCTAAAGATGCTAACAAGGTATGCAAACTTCAACGGTCCATCTATGGATTGAAGCAAGCATCCCGAAGTTGGAATCAACGTTTTGATAAGGTGATCAAAAGTTTTGGTTTTATACAAACTTATGGAGAAGCTTGTATTTACAAGAAAGTGAGTGGGAGCTCTGTAGCATTCTTAATACTATATGTAGATGACATATTGTTGATTGGGAATGATGTAGACCTTCTTAATAGTGTCAAGGAATATTTGAATAATAGTTTTTCAATGAAGGATCTTGGCGAAGCAGCTTACATATTAGGCATAAAGATTTATAGAGATAGATCAAGACGCCAAATATCATTGTCACAAAGTACATATTTGGACAAAGTTCTAAAGAGGTTTGGAATGGAAGATAGCAAGAAAGGGTTCTTGCCCATGTTGCCCAATACGACCTTGAGTAAAACTCAGAGTCCGACATCAGCAGAAGATAGAGAAAGGATGAGTAAGACTCCCTATGCCTCAGCCATAGGATCTCTAATGTATGCCATGCTATGTACTAGACCCGACATTGCATATGCTGTTAGTTTAACTAGCAGATATCAAAGTGATCCAGGAGTGGATCATTGGACAGCGGTAAAAAACATCCTTAAGTACTTGAGAAGAACTAAGGATATGGTTCTTTGTTATGGAGGTGATGAACAGCTCGTTGTTAATGGTTACACCGATGCTAGTTGGAACACCGATCCGGATGATTCTAAATCACAATCTGGATACGTATTTATTTTGAATGGTGCAGCAGTTAGCTGGAGGAGTGCAAAGCAAAGCGTTGTGGCAAGATCTTCAACTGAATCAGAATACATGGTTGCTTCGGAGGCTTCACAAGAAGCGATATGGATGAAAGAGTTCATTACAGAGCTGGGTGTGGTTCCTAGTGCGCTGGACCCAATGTCTATCTACTGTGATAACATGGGCGCCATAGCCAATGCGCAAGAACCAAGGTCACACAAGAAGCTGAAGCACATTAAGCTATGTTTTCACGCTATTCGAGAACATATCCAAGATGGGGATATAAATATTTGAAAAGTACACACAGATCTGAATGTGGCGGATCCGTTGACTAAACCTCTCCCGAGGGCAAAACATGACCAGCACCAAAATGCCATGGGTGTTCGGTATATTACCATGTAATCTAGATTAGATGACTCTAGTGCAAGTGGGAGACTATTGGAGATATGCCCTAGAGGCAATAATAAATATAGTTATTATTATATCTTTGTGTTTATGATAAATGTTTACATTCATGCTATAATAGTATTAACAAGGAAACATTAATACTTGTGTGATTTGTAAACTTAATTTGAAGTCCCTAGTAAAGCCTCTATATAATACTAGCTTGTTGGTTAATAGATGATTGTGGTTTCCCTATCATGAACATTGAGATGTTATTAACAACAAGATCATATCGTTAGGAGAATGATATGGTGGACATACTCCTATAGATAAGCGTAGCATAAAGATCAAGTCATTTTTATAGTTCAATTGCTATATGCTTTCTGATACATAGTAACCTAATTCCTTCGACCATGAGATCATGCATATCACCTTTACCGGATGGATGCTTTGATGACATCAAACACCACACCGTAACTGGGTGGCTATAAAGGTGGCATTGAGTGTTCGGAAAGTATTGGTTGAAACACATGGATCAAGAGTGGGATTTGTCCATCCATATGACGGATAGATATACTCTGGGCCCTCTCGGTGAAATGTCATCCAATTAGCTTGCAAGCATGTGACTGGCTCACAAGGGATCACATATCACGGGAACGAGAAAAGAGTACTTATCGGTAACGAGGTTGAACTAGGTATGCAGAGATACCGACGATCATAACCTCGGATAAGTAAACTATCGTGAGACAAAGGGAAATTGGTATCGTATGTAAGTGGTTCATTCGATCGCAAAGTAATCGTAGAAATATGTGGGAGCCATATGAATTTCCAGATTCCTCTATTGGTTATTGTTCGGAGAAGTGTCTCGATCATGTCCGCATATTTCACGAACCGTAGGGAGACACACTTAAGGATTCGACGTTGTTTGAGTAGTTATGGAATGATGAGAAAGAGTCCGAATGTTGTTCGGAGTCTCAAATGGGATTCGGGATATCACGAGGAGATTCGGAATGGTCCGGAGAATAAGATTCATATAAGGAAAGTCCCGTTTCGGAGTTGGAGAATGATTCCGGTGTTTTCATCGGGAATGTTCTAGAAGGTTCCGGAATGTCCGGCACTCCGAAGGGGAAGGGTACATGAATGTTTTATATCAAGTTGGTATGATTGCATCATGTACTAAGTGTCATCGCTGAACAAAATAAAGGATTAAATCAAATCCTAGTTTGAAAAGTCAAACGGCTAGTTTGAAAGTCAAACGGCTATTTTTGGGAAGTGGAAAAGAGGAGGAAAACGAGTTGGGGAGGAGTCCCTCCTCCCCACCGCCGGCGCCCCACCAAGCCGAGTTGGGGAGGGACTCCTCTCCCTCCCCTTGGCCGGCCGGCCCCTCCACCTATATAAGGAGGGGCAGGGCTCCCTCCTAGACACACACAAGATCCTCTCCTCCAAACCCTAGTACCAAGCCGCCGCCTCCATAGCCGCCGCCGGCCCTAGGGCAAACCGCCGCCGCTTAGCTAAACCCTAGCCGCCGGCTTGCCCCTCCTCGGCGTGTCTAAACTCTAGATCGTCGAGGGACTCTCTCATACTCCACCATACTCGCTCCGGCTTAAGGCGAAGCCCTGCGAGATCTCCCCTCTACTTCCAGTACCACGCCGTTGTGCTGCCGGAATCGCGAGGAGAGTGCTACAACCTCCGCTGCCTGCTGGAACAAGGGAGAGGAAGGTCTTCGTCGAGTACCGAACGTGTGACCGACTGCGGAAGCGCTGCCGGAACGCAGCGCCGGAAGGATCGTCTACACGATCTTGAGATCGGGAAGAGTACGACTACATCACCCACGAGAATCCGCTCTCGTTAAACACTTTGGAATCTTTGAGGGTGAGTTATTCTATCGACTCGTTGCTACAATCTAGTAGATAGATCTTGGCTTGTTTGTTTGTATGCGGTAGAAATTTTTTGTTTTCCATGCTACGAAACCCTACAGTGGTATCAGAGCCGTGTCTATATGTAGATCTGTTGCACGAGTAGAACACAATGGTCATTGTGGGCGTTGATGCTTTTATTGTCGATTGCTTCTTGTGTACTTTGCATCTTGCGGTATGTTGGGATGAAGCGGCCCGGGCTAACCTTACATGACATCGTTCATGAGACTTGATCCACGCTTGACATGCAACCTGTATTGCATAAGTGGCTTTGCGGGTGCCTGTTTCTCCTAGCATAGTTAAGATCCAATTTACAACGGGTGATTAACAATACTAGTATCAATGTTGTGGTTCATGTTCGTAAGTTAGAACGACACTTATTGAAAGCCCCAAACCACGTAAAACATGCAAAGAAAGTAGAGGCGTCTAACTTTGTTTTGCAGGGGTGTGTTGTGATGTGATATGGCCATGATTGTGATTATATTTGATGTATGCAATGTTCCTTATTGTAAGTTGGCAACCGGCAGGAGCCATATGGTTGTCTTTAATTTATGTTAAGACCCGCGTGTCTATTCAAAGTAGTTGTAATAGTTGAAGCCGGTGGACGAAAACCATGGAGAAGCGTCATTGACCTTGATGCAATGCCGGTGATGATGGAGATCATGTTCATGCTAGAAGATGGAGATCGGAAGCACAAAGAAGAAAGGCCATATCATATCACATATTATGAATTGCATGTGATGTTAATCCTTTATGCATCTTGTATTGCTTAGTAGACGACGGTAGCATTATAAGATGATCCCTCATGCACATGAATTTCAAGTCATAAAGTGTTCACCCTTAGTTAGCACCGTTGCTAAAGCTTGTTGTTTCGAAGCACCACGTGATGATCGGGTGTGTTAGATTCCGCAAGTGTATACAACGTGAGCAAGCCAGATTTGCACTAGAAGCTTCTCAACACTAAATGTCTCAAATCCTTTTGTTCCTGGGTGGCCATCCACAAGTGTGATACAAAAGGTAAACCATATACATGGGCCTTGTGTAACCACTCAACACAAACCAATCTTTCCATTCCACCCAGGTGATTCATTAACATGTTGTTTTATTATTCAAAAAAAAAGTCATAGATTTTGCATAATATCATAGCATGAATATTCCACCCTTGTGTTCTACTAGCTAGGCTAAGCATGCTAACATAACAAGTCTCCTAACTTAGGATAATTCTACTAAGACAACATATATAGGATTTTCCATGGCATAGCATATACTTAGAAAAATCTCCATGCAAATCCTACTCAAAACATTACTAATGCATAGATAAAATAATAGGACAAAAATATGAAGCATCACTTGCCTTGATAGTTGGGGGAGTAGGAACAATCCTCACAATCATAATCACCACAATCACCAAAATCTACACATAAAATCATAACACCAAATTCACATTCAATATTCAAACAAAAATACATATGAATGCATGAAAACGCAATGGAATGATTTCCACACTAAACAAGTCAAACTAACAGTACTGAACAAAAAGTAAACTTTCCAAGATCTAAATAAATCAAAGTTTACTCTAAAACAATTTTCTAAACAAATTATATAGCCAAAATAAGCCTACAAATGGTTCTGCATAAAATCCTGATTTTACAGAAGCAAATGGCCAAACCAAGGCCATAGATGTGTAGGGCGCATTTTTCTGAATTCATTGATATACTATTTGTAATATTTGGACAAACAGATCAAAAGTTATTAAATTTACAAGTTTGAATATCTAATAGATCTAAAAATAGATTTTAAATCGAAATCACAGACGCGTGGCAGCGTCTGATTCACTGGTACCGCTTCGGCCAGATCGCGTTCGCAGGCCATTAGATCTAAGTTAGATCGCGTGGCCAGGATTGCTCGGTACCGGTTCACTTAAGTTTTTTAATCTTGTAACATCCCAGCATTTAGGAACCAACGAAGGGTTGATTTAGGAATCTGTGATATTGCATGCATTCATGTGTAAAAATGTGGGTAAATTTTTCGCCAAATAAAAACCTAAAGTGATCAAAGTTATTTTCATGCTTTGAGATTAGGTATAGTCTTGGAGGATGATTGTTATAAACTTTGATATGATCTTTGTGGATTAGTGTGTTTTGGGAAATGAAATTTGAATTTAAACTTGAGTGTTAGATTTATAATTCAAAAGGATTTAGAATTAGTTTTGAGTGATTTGATTTAATCAAGAGTTAACAATTAATAACTCAAACTTTAAATAAGATAAATTAATCAATAAAATGAATATTTATTCTATAATTTTATTCAATAAATAAGTTACAAAGTGTAACTTATGGAATTGATCAAGAATCTTTACAATAGTAATGAAATAAAATAAGAATCTTTATATATTGAGTAATAGTACAATCTTTATTACAAAAGAATAAAATAAAAAATTACAAAATAATAGAAGAATATTACAAGTGACTATTCTATAAAGAAAAAGAAAACCTAAACTAAAGTCTTGATCTTCAAGTCTGGTACCTGCAAAACAAACACAAACTAAAAGAAAGAAAGTGAAGGATTAAAAATGTTTTACTCTCAGAGTTGACAGTGAGTTGCACTATTCAAAATTTCATCATTGAGTAATCTTTAAAGGTGCAAGTTTCACCAAAATGAAAGAACCGAATCTTTCATAATTTAAGCCAGAAGTCAAATAACTCCAAAAAGCAAGGAGGGACAAGTTTCACCAGACAAGTAAGAGTAACCGGATAAAAGTAACTTTCATATCCAGAGCCTATCCACAAGGTGCAGCAGACACACAAGCAGCACATACACACCAAACTGCATGGTGTGTGCTGTCAGCACAGCAGCAACAACTCCAACACACAAAACTGCTCAGCACAGCCGTGGGAAGCAAAGCCAACACATTCCAGTGCTTCATACACATCAAACACAACAGCCAAACCAAAGCCAAACAAGATCACACCAACCAAACCCTTGATCATCTCACCAAGATGGTGACATAAGGAGGGGGTAGATCAGGTGGAGAGCAAGCACAAGGTCAAGCTACCAGGACCAGGAGGTGGGGAGCTAGATCAAGGACAAGTCCAGAAGCTGGAAGCATCAGGAGGATCACCAGATCAAGATAACCATACAACCAGCAAGATCAATCTAGCCACAAGATCAACAACTGGCAACCCCCAACAACAACCAAGTGTGGTGAGTAGAAAAGACCATCACATGATTTCTCTGTCTAAGATTAGACAAGCATTCATGAGTTGTCTCATACTCAAATTCTTAGAAAACACCCAAGTGGGGTGAATCCATCATTGAAGTTTTAAACACTAAAAGCAACCAGAAAACTATATAGATCCAACTAGGATCTCGGGACAACATCATTGATCCTAGCTAGCAGGCTATAACTTAAATTCTAAGAATTAATATAGCCAAGATCTGAATTTCTAGGCACACCTCTTAAATAGGAGTAGCACCTTAGAATTTCATCTTATGGACCCATATAATGTATCAAGCTTACAATCATTTTTCCAACTTTGACTCAAGAATCAGTAGCTGGTATCACTACCAAGAACCAATCCATGAGAAACAACAAGATAAGGGCCTAATCCCTAAACCTCAGACCAACATCATGGGTTCTAGGGATGCAAGGAAAGAAGATTCCACTTATCTATAATGCCAAGCTAATTTTAAGCTTGAACAAAACCAAACCAAGTAATAGAATCTAATATTGTGTGCCATACAAGGATGGTGTCACAAGAACAGCTTCTAAACTAAGCAGGTTAAGCATCCAACTTTCATAGCTACACTCACAGCCAACTATAAATCATTTTCCTGATACTAATCACATGAATCATTTCCAGATAAGTCCATATACATGTCATCACTGAAAGAGACTAATTGATTTCAGCTATATATGAATTTTTAAGCCAACAGTACAGCAACAGTGACTGCGTCACACAAAAATCACTGTCATTAACCAAGTAATGACAGTGGTGAGCTCTCAAACCACTAGAATCTCCAAGCACTAATTCCAGAGCAACCTTATCATCTGACCCATATCAAAATTAACCAATGGAACCAAACTGATAAGCCACTAGCATCACCAAAGCTAATCATAAGCAGTAATCCATAGCAATTAACCACTCATCATGCTTAGGGATCATCAATACATGATCCAAATCATCAGAGATTCAATCAACAAAGGGATGTTAACCCTAAGCAGAACAAACAATCCTAATCAGGACATGACACTAGCCAGGAGTGGCAACTACCAGCACATAACATAGGATAGCCTAGCACAGAGGACAAGAGGGAACCAAGAACAACTTACTAAAGAATGTTACTGTGGGCCAGAAGAGGAAGCAGTGGTCGGCGACGAGCACGGCGGCACGGGGAGCACCCCCAAGGGGGCGCTGCGACCCACACCACGCCGAGGCGGTGACCCTAGCCACGCCTGAAGGCGAGGAACACCCCCATGGAACACGGCAACAGCGGCGGCGACAGCGCCAGCGTCACCCCAAACCCTAGGGTTCAGAATGGAGCCGGTCTGGCCACAGGAGAGCTCCAGGTCCAAATTGAATTGGATAGGAGGGTAGAGCAGGGTCGACAACTTCGTCCTGCACCACGGCGGCGGTCAGAAAGGTCCACGGCGGTGTGAATCGCCGGCGGTGGCATCGCCGACCACGGGATCGAGGGAGGAGAAGGAGAGAGGTGAGATCGCGCGAGAGAGACAGAGAGAATTGGGCTGGTTGGGCCAGAACCCTTCGGGGTGTTGTCTTGACTCTGCACTATTGGGCCACAAGGGCCCAATAAGCCAACATAGTCAGCCTAAATCACTTAAGGCCAGTTTTTAAATGAGAAAAGACCAAAATGCCCCTAAATTTAAATAAATTCTAGCAAATAAAATAAAAATCCAAAAATTATAAATAAAATATTTTTGGATTCACAATAATCCAAACTATCCAAATAAATTAAAAAAATAAATTTTTATTAAGAATTTTGTAATATATATATTCCTTATGGAATTTTACAAAATTATTAAAAGATGATAAAAATAAATAAAAATCACTTTCATTATATATTAATGTTTTAGTATTTTAGAAAAATACTAAACAAATATTTAATATCAATTTTTGGTATTTAAATGATAATTCTTAAAGGAATTATTAAATAAATAAAATTCAAATAAAAGGAAATAAAATAAAATAATAAAATATTCAATAAATATTAAAAATAATATTTATAAATCCTTTATTATTAAAAAAAGGATTTTTATAATTTAAATAAATGGGTGAGAATACATGTAAAGCTAAATAATGCATTACATTACTTTGCATAATCATTTTGCTTCTTTAAATATTCTCCTTACCGGGCAATAATGATGTTTTTGTAGACATAGAAGCTCAAGGTCCAGTGCAACCATCAGACTTCACTACCTTGCAATCACAAGGCAAGTTCATCACTTGCTCATATCCTTTGAACAGTCTTTATCAAATTATTTGCAAATTGTGTGTTATCATGTATACTCCAAAGAAAGAAAATATTATTTTCAAAAATAAAGAAATTTTAGATATCATCCTAAGTGATGATATAATGGAGCAATAGAACTTAGGGTTCTATTTGCAACAATGATGATCAATTAGGGACTTAATAACCCATGACATCAGTGATTCTAGCATCGTATATCACACGTTAGCCATGACATTTGGAAGGGACAAAGAAGTCAGTTGTATCTTCTTCCTCTCGCATGTAGCCGGATGTGCAGGTCGTGGCTGTTATCCTCGTAGCATGCATATTAATTGGTAATTTGTAGAGGATATGCAGCATATGGGTGGGAACCGTCAACGTCCCACGATAGTTCTAGCATCTAACGGTCTGTACAAACCATTGTCGTTATTCAATATGTGGGCATGGTGTACACCAAGGAGGCATGCGAGGTCGCGAAGGGGGCAGTGATTGGCTTGGACCAACTACTGGGCCCCACATCATGGAATTGTGGACGGGAAAGTACGCCCGGTTGTGTAACAAGGAGTTGATCTCTCATGGGTAAAGTAACGCACCTCTGCAGAGTGTATGAATTGTAACTTGTTACTCCCTGTTCCGGGAAGGAGATACGAACGCGGCAAGAAAAGAACTCCATGAAAGTTCTGGTCAACCTGTGAAGGCTGATGGTCATAGATTTTCATAATAAAAATCAATCTTTGAAGAAAGATTTACAAAAACTGCATAGTGCCAAGGACTTATAGTCCGAGGTGGTAGTTAGAGCATCAAACTTCCCACCTTGCATATAATGAACTTGTTGGGGTAACGCTGTTACTCATCCTTTCCTTTGATCTCTTGCTTAGACTCCGAGGATCCCGAAGATACGCCAATGTATACAGCTGAATGCCAAGAAGATGTGTACTACGAGGAGCCTGGCCTGTCAGGAGGTGTTGAAGGAGTGGATTACGAAATCCGCTATGGTGTCGATGATAACGATTCCAACTAAGTATCCTAGTTAGTAGTAACCGACGGAGCCGAGCAGCATGAATTCTATAGAATAATCTGCTAAGCTCAACTCCTAGTTGGAGTTGCTACTTTTAAATTCCGCTGAAACACTTTATATTTTGGTTTGTAAGTTGAATCCTTTTGAAGTCTTGAACTTCTGGTAATGTAATAATAATGTGTGAATGTTTGTAATATGGACCTGCAATGTTTCTGTTGTACCACTCTGAGGGATGTGATATTTACAGAACGGTGTTCTGTGGATGTCATGTCAACGACTATAGTGTACTACATATGCAGTGGTATGTTGGGTCAAAAACCTTCACCAAGTTTGTGTACTGTGATCCTAGTGTTAAAAAGTGTGCCAAACACATCTAACCACTCAAAAACATTTTGAGGTTATAAAATAAAATAAAAACCAAGCCCCATATGTATATAATAAAAGGGAAATAAATATGGTTTTATTTAGGGTTTTGTTTTGAAATTTTTTGTGCAAGATCAAAATGCCATGATGATATGAATGCAATGACATGACTTTGCATTTGATGAATTTTGGGATGTTACAACAATAGACCCCCGATGACCCGTCTGAACTATCCCAACCGTGGAAGAGGAAACCCAAGGCCTGGAGGAAGCCACCACAACAACCCCGGCAACTCCAACAATTTCAACCGTGCACCGTCCAAAGTCAACAACCCCACCAACACCAATACTTCTACAAGGACTAGAAGCATTGCCGTGCCTGTTGCAGGAAAAGACAAGTCTCAGGTTACTTGTTATAAATGTGGAGTCAAGGGTCACTATTCAAATGAGTGCCCCAAGAAGCTTGCAGCAGCCCCCAATGTGAATGCCCCAGCTCAGCAGCAGCGCCATGTTCAGCCTGGGAGAAGATTTGTCCTAGGGAACTCACTCAACCGCAACGGTCGTCTGTTTCACATGAATGCCGAAGAAGCTCAGGAAGCGCCAGATGTCGTGCTGGGTATGTTTTATGTTAACTCAGTACTTGCAAGAGTGTTGTTTGATTCTGGAGCATCGCACTCGTTTGTTACAGAAGAATTTGAATGCACTAGTAAGATTCAACCAACAAAATTGAAGCATGTTATGATAGTTCAAATACCTGGTTCAACCACCAAAGCTAGACAAATTTGCAAGGCCGTACCTATCAAAATCCATGGAATAGATTTTTATGCTAATCTAATAGTATTCATAACGAAAGGTTTGGAAGTAGTACTAGGAATGGATTGGATATCGAAACATAAAGGATTAATCGACTATGCCAAGAAAACCATAACCATGACTAGTACCACTGGAGTATCAGTAGAGCATGTATCTGAAACCTTGCCCCGTCAATTCAAGTGTAACAGGAGTCTAGCCCAACCAACCATTGACCAAGTCAGAGTAGTCTGTGAATACCCCGACGTATTCCCAGATGTATTGCCCGGTATGCCCCCATATCGGGATATCGAGTTTATCATTGAACTAATCCCTAGAACTGAACCCATAGCTTAGATACTTTATAGTATGAACCCGTCTGAATTAGTGGAGTTGAAGAAGAAGCTGGATTCTATGCTGGAGATAGGTCTGATTCAACCAAGTGCGTCGCCATGGAGATCACCTGTTTTGTTTGTGGATAAGAAAGATGGAGGTAACCGTTTGTGCACGGATTATTGGAAGTTGAATGATGTCACCATTAAGAACAATTACTCACTGCCGAAGATAGAAGATATGTTTGACTAGTTGATCGGTGCCAAAGTGTTTTCTAAGATTGATCTTAGAACTAGTTATCATCAACTCAAGATTCGCGCAGAGGATATTCCAAAGACTGCCTTTACCACCATATATGGACTGTATGAGTACACTGTCATGTCTTTTGGATTAACCAATGCCCCCGCTTATTTCATGAACCTCATGAATAAGATTTTTATGAACTTCATGGATAAGTTTGTCGTTGTTTTCGTCGATGACATTCTGATGTATTCCAAATCAGAAGAAGAACATGAGATACACCTAAGGACCATCCTTGAAACCCTTAGAGAGCATCAGTTGTATGCCAATTTTAGCAAATGTGAGTTGGTCACAAGAAGTATGATTCCTAGGACATATCGTGTCGGCAGGAGGAATTGTTGTCGACCCTGCCAAGGTTAAGGATGTGGAAGAATGGCAAGCCCCAACCACTCAAACCCAAGTTCGTGCATTTGTCGGATTAGCGGGATATTACCGCAAGTTCGTAGAAGGATTCTCGAGCATCGCAAGACCCAATTGTTGAAGAAAGATAAGAAGTTTGAATGGTCGGACAAATGTGAAGCAAGTTTTCAAGAGCTTAAGAAGATATTGATCTCAGCCCCAATCTTGATTATGTCGGATATCACGAAGCCTTTTGATGTGTATTGTGACGCATCCAAGATTGGTCTCGGATGTGTGCTAATGCAATAAGGCAAAGTCATATCCTATCTATCCCGACAACTGAAGCAACATGAGCAGAATTACCCTACCCATGACCTCGAAATAGCAGCCATAGTTTTAGCCTTGAAGACATGGCGCCATTACCTCATGGGTAACCGCTGTGAGATTTATTCGTATCAAAAGAGTCTGAAGTATATTTTCACCCAAAAGGAGCTGAATATGAGGCAAAGGAGATGGATAGAGCTAATCAAGGACTATGATCTTGATATTCACTATCACCCCGACAAAGCCAATGTGGTAGCAGATGCTCTTAGCAGATTGCCGTGTCGATTGGACACCATGATTCTGAAAGAGCAACCAGGTTTGCATAAGGAGTTGGAAGATTTTAGAATGGAACTAGTAAGTGAAGGATTTTTGGCTAGCATAGAACTTCGACCCACTTTGATCAGTCAGATCAAGGAGGCATAGAAAGGAAATGCTAGTATCGATGAAATCAAACTTCGTATCGGTACGGGGAAGGTACCCGGATTCATCGAGGAGGAAGAAGGAGTTTTGTGGTACAAAGGACGTATTTGTGTACTAGCAGATTTAGAGTTGAAACAAGCTATTTTGAAAGAAGCCCATGATACTCTTTATTCTATCCACCCCAGAGGAACGAAGATGTATTAGGATTTGAAAGAGCAATTTTGGTGGCATAAGATGAAGAGAGAAATCGGAAGCTACATAGCCAAGTGTGATATCTGTCAGAGAGTCAAGGCGGGACATCAGAGACCTGCGGGGATTTTGCAACCGTTGCAGATTCCGGAATGGAAATGGGATTCAGTTGGAATGGATTTTATCACAGGTTTTCCTACATCTAGTAGGGGAAATGACTCTATCTGGGTCATAGTGGATATACTGTCCAAAGTCGCTCATTTCTTACCAGTCAAAACCACTTATCAGAGTTCGAAACTAGCAGAGTTGTACATTGCTAGAATAGTCAGTTTGCATGGAGTCCCCAAGAACATTGTGTCGGATCGAGGAACCCAGTTTACCTCAAGATTTTGGAAGAAAGTCCAAGAAGGATTAGGAACCAGACTGGAATTCAGCATAGCTTATCACCCTCAGACTGATGGACAAGCAGAGCGAGTAAATCAGATACTTAAAGATATGTTGAGAGCTTGTGTGTTAGAATATGGATAAAGATGGGAGGACTGTCTGCCTTTTGCAGAATTCTCATACAACAACAGTTACCAAGCTAGTTTGCAAATGGCCCCATTTGAGTTTATGTATGGAAGAAAGTGTCGTACCCCTCTGAATTGGTCGGAAGTAGGAGAGAGTCAGATTTTTGGACCCGACATCCTATGAGAATCCGAAGAGAAGGTTCACAAGATCCGTGAGCACCTCAAGACCGCTCAATCCAGACAGAAGAGTTATGCCGACAAGAGATGTCGATACCTAGCCTTCAATATCGGAGATTTTGTGTATCTGAAAGTATCACCCTTGAAAGGAATGCAACGTTTCCAACTCAAATGAAAGCTTTCCCCCAGATATATCGGACCCTTCAAGATTTTGAATCGCCGAGGAGAAGTATCATATCAACTGGAACTGCCGGAGGAGATGTCAGCCGTGCATAATGTGTTTCATATCTTGTTACTTCGCAAATGCCTAGAAGTCTCGGAGAAGACCGAAGTTTTCAAGAATATTAATCACAGGACCATAGAGATCAACGAGGACCTAACATATCCTGAAGTACTCATTCGTATTTTGGAAGAAGCCTTCAGAACCACCAGGACCCGGAGTATCAAGTTTCTCAAGATCCAGTGGAGTAACCATACTGAAGAAGCTACCTCGAAACGAGAAGATTACATTAGGACTGAGTTCCCAGATCTCTTTAGTTCCTAGTTTTATTTTTATCAAATCTCGGGACGAGATTTTGTTTAAGGGGGAAGGTTTGTAACATCCCAAAAATATTAATCAAGATTATCAAGTTCCAGCCACCCAAGTTTAGGGCTAACAAAAACTTTTAGTATTAAAAATTATTATGAATGCATGTGTGTGTGATGAATGCATGAATGCTTCCAATGACTTCTTTGATTGCTATGAATGGCAAGGATTGGTTTAAAGATGAAAACAATATCATCTAGACCATTTCCAAGCAGAAACAAATGAAGATAAATTCAAATACAAACAATATAAGCAAATGGTCATTTTGGCCAAACTTGTTCACTAGACCACTTTGAGTGTTTTTAGTCCAAGTTTTCTAACAGAAACAAATCCAATTCTTTTCACCCCTTGCTAGAACAAGTACAAGTGAACCCAAGCCCACTTTACAAACCAACAAAAACATATTTCAAATCTATTCAAATGACAATCCAAAACTGAATCAAGTATAGGTACTAAGATCACCATTTCTCAAAAACCACTCAAACCAGTTCACCTTGACAAACCCAAGCAACCAGCTACTAGAGCCTCTAACAGGTGGGACACCCCCTTTAAGTCAGCCCAGGCGCTGTGCTGTGTGTAGTGGTCCGGCCCATTTAGTTCCCGCGCAACCCAGTAGATTCAAATATAGATTTTTCCAATTTAGTTCAAACTCTAGTTCAGGCAGTAACTTTAAAAATCAATTCAGAGAGTTTTACTAAACCAAATGGCATGAAACCAATTTTGTTAGCAAGGTATTGAAAATATTAATCCAAGCCCGTTGGATTCAAACCATTTGAAATTATAGATCATCTATAGTAAAAATAACAAGGCAGAGACTTTTCTACATTCAAACATTTTTCAAAAATCAACCACAAATGCTTTTGAGTTGATTCCAACTCTCAAAAATCACATTTGACAAGATCTTTCTGAATATATAATTTTTTTAGGTTTACATGCAGTAATCTTGGACAAGTATTAAAAGAATGCCCCATAGGCATTTCTAGTCACTTTAATTAATTAAAATAATAATGTTAAACCTTATTAAATTGTAACACCACTTTAAATCATATTCCTAAGTATTAGAATATGTGGTGATGACATGTGTTAACATGATCCCATATTTTAATTGGATAATATTAAATCTTAAGTAGTTTTCAATGAGTAGAAATTACTTTTCTAAAATAAAATAAATAAGGCTAGACCTTTAATCCTTGTGATGACTGTGATGATGCTAGATCATCTAGTGTGAACCCTTGTGTGCCAAATAGAAGTAGTTAAGTATTGTTTGGTGATTGTGTACCTCGTATTTATTTATAGACGCTAGTACCGACCAAGGATACGAGGAGGAAGGGGACTACGAAGAAGAAGAAGAGAACTTCAATCACTAAACTACTCAAGGCAAGCTACACTATGCAAGCTGATGACCCATAAGTATAGAGGATCACAACAGTCTTCGCGGGTAGTATTATCCAATTTATTGATTCGACACAAGGGGAGCCAAAGAATACTTGCAAGCCTTAACAACTGAGTTGTCAGTTCAGCTGCACTTGGAAATAGTTCTTGCTCACAGAAGTTTATCAGTAGCAACAGTTTGGTACTAGCAACAACAAAGCAATAGCAACAGTGAAACATGAGCAATAGTAATAGTAACGATAACAGTAGGATTCGAGTGCGGTAGGCATAGGGATGGATGAACGGGCGTTGCATGAATGAGTCTAAACATGTAACTTCAAGATCTAGGGCATTGCAGATAAATAATAACAAGCATCCAAGTACTAAACAATCCTAGGCATGTGCTCCAAATATAGTCATACGTGCTCACAATGAGAACTTGCACAACATCTTCTGTCCAGCCAGCCCGTGGCGGCAGGGTCTCTAGGTAACTACTGGCAATTAAGGTGCTCCTTTTAATAGAGCACCGAAGCAAAGCATTAACACTCCATGAACACATGTGATCCTCACACCACAGACATCCCCTCCGGTTTTCCCAATTATTGTCACTTTGGGGCCTTTGGATCCGGACAATGATATGTGTATACAACTTGCAGATAAGGTCACAAACAATACTATCATAATGATTCAACAATAAGTTCATATCTGAGATCATGGCACTCGGGCCCTAGTGACAAGCATTAAGCACAACAAGTTGCAACAAAGTCAAATAGCACTAATAGAGATACTAGGCACTATGCCCTAATAGATCTTATTCGATTACATGTTAGAACTCATCCAATCCCTACCATCCCCAAGCCTACTGCGGGGGATTACTCACTCATGGATGAGGGAAACATCGGTGGTTGATAGAGATGCGTTGGTGATGGCGATGACGATGATCCTCTCCAAATTCCCGTCCCGGCAGGGTGCCAGAACGGAGTTTCTGGATCTGAATCTTGGTTTCTGGTGGCGGCGGCGGAGCGGAACTCTTTCTGGAAAACTATCGAACCCCCCTCGGTTTTTAGGTCGAAAGGCAACTTATAGGTGCAGAGGGAGGCCGAGGGGGTGCCTGGGGTGGATGCATCCCCTCTAGGCGCGACCAGTGGTGGGCCCGCGCCTAGGGTGGGCGTGGGCCCCCAGGCCACCTCTCCGTCTCTCCTTCTGACTCCGTGGATCTTCTGGTGAAATATAATTTTTGGCATATTTTCTGGGATTTTTCCTGATAGTTCATTTTCTGCACAAAAACAAGACACCAAAGTAATTCTGCTGAAAACAGCGTCAGTCCGTGTTAGTTGTATCCAAATCACACAAGTTTAGAGAAAAAATAATAGCAAAGTGTTTGAGAAAGTACATACGTTTTGGACGTATCAAGTCCTTCCAAGCTTAGCTTATTGCCTATCCTCAAGCAATTCAGTTGAAAATTGAGTGCGATAAAAGAACTTTCACGAACACTTTGCTTCATATGATGTAAATATTCTCAGCACAGGAGTAGATGCTTAGACAATTCATAACAAGGAGTATGCAACTAAGTCTACTCAATAGTCATTGCAAGCTACGAAGAGAAACCAACTCAATAATAATAAGTAGCATGAAACATAAACATAAACAACATTGCAATGCTCATAACAAGGTATGATAGAGTGGTATCTCGCTTGCCTTTGTTTGAAGAGCACAATATAAATGCCAAGGCACCTCTGAAGTTCACATGAAGACTAGAAGTAAAGATATCAGAGATACAAGCATCAAAGTCATGACATAATTAACCAAGTTTTGGAACAAACACAAGAATGACAACTATGCTCTCAAGAAGGTGCTCATAGAATAAGTGATGACTCAACAAGGTTGTGAAAACGGTTTTGGAAAGTTTGAAAGGCTTCCAAATGCTGAAAGGAAGGTACTCATTAGCTTTGAGCTCTCATTGCCTCTATCATAGGCATCTTCATGTGGTTAAGGTGAAAGTGAGGTCCACTCCGAATCATATGCTTGATATACCATAAACTAGAAATCCCAAGTCCCTTGAGTACGAGGGTCACTCCGCATGCTACTCAACTTTGGTCACCTGAAAGTTCTTGTTATTGTAAATATATGCATATCATCGAGAACCGCCAACGGGGTACCCCTCGCACATGGTACAGGAGTTTCCCCATAACCAAAATGACAAGGCAAGTAGAAAATGAGCATCTCAGAAAATCTTTTTATTTACCAACATAGCTTTTTATTGAGAACTCTTCATAGATGCTCATTATAGTTATGCTGCAAGTTTCCACCGTAATTAGGCATGGCTTAGGCTAGCGGCCCAGGCTTTTCTCTAACACAATGTATAAACTCCATGAACTCACAACCTCCCCTTTTATTTCACATCGTCGACATCCGTAAACAAAAGAACAAGGAATCAACTAGATGAGATATCCAAAAAGTGTTGAAAGCGTTCCTCGTGACAACACGGTTCTGCTGACTCCCAGTATATAATTAGCAAGCATATAACTTTCATAGACTAGTCACAATGGTTCAGAATTATTAAGCGCAAGGAATAAAGTGTGTCATCAAGTTCGTGAGAGCTTTACTAACTAACTTTCTCAAAATAGACAAACATTCTATTTTGGAAGAAAACACAGTATATAGAATATGCACTGAAATAGCAAATGATGCTAATAGGTAGGTATGGTGGACACAACTGGCAATATTGGTTCTAGGGAGTTGGAAGCACAGGTAAAGCACGTACTCAGTGCAAGTGAAGGCTAGCAATAGAGAAAGAGCGACAAACGAGAGAGCAATAGCTGTTATAATCATGCTTACAACAAAACAAGACTAACTATGGCAAGAAAGTATAGAAGAACTCTGAGGCAAAATAAATCATTGAGGCTTACTGACTATTGATTAGTCATATGCATGCGTGAGCATGTGCCAAGTCGATTCACATGAACAGTTAGAGGAGGATACCACAATATCATACCAAAATATGGATAAAACAATGCAAGCAAACATTCATATGACATGCTACAAACTATTAGCAAGCTGGAGCTGATCATACACAAGCAAGAATTACTAAGCATCCATAATGACATACATGTTACACAAACAGGCTAAGCATGCTCACAATGATGAGTATATGTACAAAAATGAAACAAATAGAGTTCGTTACCAGCCTCTTACCACACCTCAAGTTGTCTTAATCTTCATTATTGCCCTTCACTTGTGTGACTTGAATAATTAACATGAAACCAAAATCCACTGAGGACGGCTGAACCCTGCAAAGAACTCATAAAACCAAAGAAGAAGAACAAATATTTTTGGTGTTTTCGATTTTTCAAATAAGCCAACAAAGAAAAAACAACAAAGCAAAAGAAAACCCAAAACAAAAACTAAGACGCTCTAAGAACAACACAACTATGCATGAAACAATAAAAACGAAGTGTCTAGAAAGACCTGAGATTTTTATTGATGAAGAAGGGGGTGCCTTAGGCACCCTCAAGCTTTGACGCTTGTACCTCTTGAATATTTCTTGGGGTGACACGGGTGGCTCCCCCCAAGCTTGATATTTTGTCCATTCTTCATCTCATTACATCATTCTTTCCTTACACCTGAAAATTTTCCTTCATACAAAACTTCACACAATCTTCATTAGCAACATTTGTGTATTCAAAATATAATAGACCTTTGGGGTTTAGTTTTAATACAGCAAAACTTTTCACTAAAAACACAAGCTACTGTAGCAACTCCTTCAAAAATCTCAATTCCCTAAAAGAGAACTCAAAAAGGAATCAATAAGAAGCAAATGCAAATAATGGCAGAAATCTGTCAAAATAGACCAGCAGGTAGAAACCGATTTTTTCGAAGACCTTCTGTTGCTCGGATCAAAAAGTGTTGAACTAAAGAAAGTTATCTAACATACTGGGGAATTTATTCGTAAATTTTAGCACAACCCGACTTACAGAGACTCCTCACGAATTTTTATGGTAGAGGACAGAAATCTGTTTCGGGACAGCAACTCCCCAAATCTTACTTCCCTCTCATTAGAGGTCATTATTGGCACAAAAAGCAAACAAAAAGGATAAGGAGAGGTAATTACTGAAGTAATAACTTCTAAAACTCAAGGAAACTCTTGGGTTATCTCCCAACAAGTACTTCTCTTTAACGCCTTTAAGTTAGGCACGACGAAGAGCAAAGATTGGAAAGGAGAAAAATAAAAGTGAGCAAGTATAACCACTGTGAAAACATTGTTTTGTTCATTAAAATCCCTTTGTTAACAAGGTTGATCAAGTCTTGTTACCAAAATAATCTTATATGAAACAAAACTTTGCATTCCACAAGGTGATTATGTTACCTCATACTTGATAGCAATGGTCCCAATCATAATAGTTTCAAAATTTTCTTGTGGAATGGGATAATATATTTCTCCAACCTTGATGCTCTCAATATTTTCAATGGAATTCAGGCAATAGCTCTTAGCAACCTTCTTGGGGAAATAGACATTGTACTCTTTGTCATTAATATTGAATTTTATTTTTCCTTGATTATAATTGATGACAGCACCTGCAGTGTTAAGAAAAGGTCTCCCAAGAATAATAGACATAGTATCATCTTCAGGCATTTCAAGCATAACAAAATCAGTTAAAACCATGCAATTATGAGCAACTTGAACAGGAACATCCTCACATATACCAACAGGAATAGTAGTTGACTTATCAGCCATTTGCAAAGATATATCAGTTGGTATCAACTTTTCTAGCTGGAGCCTCTTATAGAGAGAAAAAGGCATAACACTAACTCCAGCTCCCAAATCACATAAAGCAGTTCTAACATAATTATTCTTAATGGAGCAAGGAATAGTTGGTATATCTGGATCACCAAGTTTCTTTGGAACCTTAACATTGAAGGAATAATTAGCAAGTAGAGTAGAAATCTCCTCATTGGGAATCTTACTTTTATTAGAGACAATGTCCTTCATATACTTTGAATAAGGAGGCAACTTAATAGCATCAGTCAAAGGAATTTGCAAGAATAAAGGCTTCATCCACTCACAAAACTTGTTGTAGTGTTCTTCCTCCTTTGACTTGTGTTTCTTACCTGGAAAAGGCATAGGTTTCTGCACCCAAGGTTCTCTCTCTTTACCATGTTTATTAGCAATAAAATCTTTCTTTGTGTACCTAGTGTTCTTAGTGTGCTTCTCAGGTTCTTCTTCACCTTCCTCCTTATCAGGAGACTCATTTTTATCAATACCACTCTTAGTTTTAGCATCAGAGACATATATTATTAGGATCTACAGCAGGTTCAAGGGGTTCCTCAACTATCTTATGTTTCTTTTTCTTTCTCTTACGAGGGATGCTACTAGCCTCACCTTGTTGGGAATCCTGCTCAATTCTTTTAGGGTGTCCTTCAGGATATAAAGGATCTTAAGTAGCTATACCACTCCTAGTTCTAATTCCATAAGCATGTTTATCTCCTGAAGCATTAACTAGCATATCCTTCTATACCTTAGCAAGTTGATCAAGTTAGGTTTGAACCATTTGAAAGTGTTTACAAAGCATTTTAATATCATTAGAAGTTCTTTCCACGATATATTTCAACTCATGGATAGCTCCAGAGTTTTCCAATAAATGATTCTGAACTTGTTTATTAAAATGACCTTGTTTAACAATAAAAATGTCAAGTTCCTCTAAACATTGATCATGAGGCTTACCATAAGGAATATCACCTTCATCAAAGTGTTGGAGAGAGTGCACCTTAATAGTAGACGAGTGGGGAATTGGCTTACATAATTCTTCTATAGGAGGTAGATTCTTCACATCTTCAGCTCTAATACCTTTCTCCTTTAGACACTTCGCTTCCTTCATCACTTCATCATTTAATGCAATAACTCCCCTCTTCTTTGTTGTGGGTGTTGGAATTGGTTCAGGAATAACTGGTTCAGGAGTAATAGGCTCAGGTGTATTCAGCTCAGTTGAAGTCCAATCATCATAATTTTTGCTTATCTTAGTCATTAATTCTTCAGCATCTGTAGGAGTCCTTTTCCTGAAAACACAATCAGCAGAGCTATCTAGGTAGGTCCTAGAATCATCAGTTAGTCCTTTTCCTGAAAGCTCATTCTTAGGCAATGGACATCCAGGATGTGCATGAATCAAGGCACATAACCTTGTCCATGACTCATGCAATTTCTCTTCTTCTCCCTGTTTAAAATCAAAAAGTCTCTGCAAAGCAGCATGTCTAGCACTGGGAGGAAAATATTTATGGAAGAAAGAAGCAATCAAGCAATCAGGGCTATCAATGGAACCGGGAGGTAATCTATTAACCAAGCCCTAGCTTATCCTTTTAGTGAAAAAGGGAAGATCTTAGCAACAAAGTACTTGCGCATCTTAAAATCATCAGAGAACAAAGCACTCATAGTAGAAAGCTCATTCATATGGGCCACAACACTCTCATTTTTAGTCCCACAAAAGGTTCTTTCTCAACAATATCTAAATAAGATAAATCAAGAGAGAAATCATAATCTTCATCTTTAATATCTACGAGAGAAGTGGCAAACTTAGGATCAGAGGACAACTTAGGCATAATAGTACGTCTAGCAAGGAGACTCTTAATAGCACTAGTACCATGTGTGTTTCGGCACTCTTCAACAGAATCACCAGTGAACTCAATGTAACCATCATTAATATCATAACTCTCACTAGCCCCAGGTGAGATAACAGGAGTAACGGTATCTTCACTAGGAGTTTTGGTATTTCCTAGACTAGCCATAGTAGCATCTATAAAAGGACCTAATGAACCACTCGCATCAAGCACAGTAGAAGTAACATGATGAGCATCAAAAGTAGTTTCAGACTCAGCAGTAGTAGCAGTGTGTGTAGCATGCGTATATGGTGGTGGTGTATCAAGCTTACTTATAACAGACGGTGAATCAAGAGCAGCAGAGGTGTTTAGGACTATACCTCTTCTTGTAGTGGATGGTAGAATAGGAAACTTTCCATCACGAGACTTCCCCATGATGAAAGGAGTAGCGGTGAACAATAATAGATCCAAGTAAACTTACAAGTAAAACTATGCTCCCCGGCAACGACACCAGAAAATAGTCTTGATGACCCACAAGTATAGGGGATCGCAACCGTCTTCGCGGGTAGTATTACCCAATTTATTGATTCGACACAAGGGGAGCCAAAGAATACTTGCAAGACTTAACAATTGAGTTATCAGTTCAGCTGCACTTGGAAATAGTTCTTGCTCACAGAAGTTTATCAGTAGCAACAGTTTGGTAGTAGCAATAACAAAGCAATAACAACAGTGAAACATGAGCAATAGTAATAGTAACGGTAACAGTAGGATTCGAGTGCGGTAGGCATAGGAATGGATGGACGGGCGTTGCATGGACGAGTCTAAACATATAACTTCAAGATCTAGGGCATTGCAGATAAATAATAACAAGCATCCAAGTACTAAACAATCCTAGGCATGTGCTCCAAATATAGTCATACGTGATCGCAATGAGAACTTGCACAACATCTTATATCCAGCCAACCCGTGGCAGCGGGGCCTCTAGGGAACTACTGACAATTAAGGTGCTCATTTTAATAGAGCACCGGAGCAAAGCATTAACACTCCGTGAACACATGTGATCCTCACACCATAGCCATCCCCTCCGGTTGTCCCAATTATTGTCACTTTGGGGCCTTTGGATCCGGACAATGATATGTGTACACAACTTGCAGATAAGATCACAAACAATACTATCATAATGATTCAATAATAAGTTCAGATCTGAGATCATGGCACTCGGGCCCTAGTGACAAATATTAAGCACAACAAGTTATAACAAAGTCAAATAACACTAATAGAGATACTAGGCACTATGCCCTAACAGATCTTATTCGATTACATGATAGAACTCATCTAATCCCTACCATCCCCAAGTCTACAGCGGGGGATTACTCACTCATAGATGAGGGAAATATCGGTGGTTGATGGAGATGCGTTGGTGATGACGATGACAATGGTCCTCTCCAAATTCTCCGTCCCGGATAGATGCCAGAACGGAGTTTCTGGATCCGAATCTTGGTTTCTGGTGGCGGCGGCAGAGCGGAACTCTTTCTAGAAAACTATCGAACCTCCCTCGGTTTTTAGGTTGAAAGGCAACTTATAGGCGCAGAGGGAGGCCGAGGGGGTGCCTGGGGTGGCTGCACCCTCTCTAGGCGCGGCCAGTGGTGGGCCCGCGCCTAGGGTGGGTGTGGGCCCCCAGGCCGCCTCTCCGTCTATCCTTTTGACTCTGTGGATCTTCTGGTGAAATATAATTTTTGGCATATTTTCCAGGATTTTTTCTGATAGTTCATTTTCTGCACAAAAACAAGACACCAAGGTAATTCTGCTGAAAACAACGTCAATTCGTGTTAGTTGTATCCAAATCATACAAGTTTAGAGAAAAACAATAGCAAAATGTTCGAGAAAGTAAATACGTTTTGGACGTATCACAAGCTAATACTTGCACTTTGCAAGCTAGATAACCTATGCAATGCATTAGGCATGCTTTGGTTATGCAACCTTGGTTATACCAAATCCCAGTTTTACTTGTAAGCTTTATTATCTTATTTCTTTATCAAAATTCTTTATTGCTTTTACCTAATGACTTGTGAATTTTGGAAAGATATTATAGGTAGCATAAAGAGCATAAAACTTGGCCTCAGTTAGTTAGAACTAGATGTCATACCAAGGCATGAGATCTAAATTTAGATAGTCTCACTTGATTAACACCCCTCATTAGTGATTACCCCCAACTTTAGTGGCTAGTGCTAAGCATAAAACTTGATCGCTTTAGATGGGAATACTTGGTGAAAATAATTATGAAAACCTTAAAATGATGAGTTATTCTAATGAAATGTTTTGACATATGTTATGAACACCAGATGATTTTGATGATGAAAATGTTGAGGCATGAGCCTTAGCCCTTTATAAAACTGATGGTTGGGTTCGGATGCGATACCATTCCAATTTTACCGTACAACCACAATACCTAAAATTGGGTAGAGCTTGACTGAAAGTTTATATATCTTAGTATGAGTTCCCTTGTGGAAGAGATTTGAGCTGAGGCTACCTCGTGATGACGCCCACCTGTGCAGTTCCTAAGATGACAAATGGTCATGGTGAGAGGCCAAACTCATAGGAGAGGTGCCTATACTAGGGTGTGTAATTGAAAGGTTAGGATTGATTATCCATATACTGAGTATGGTGATTCAGGATTGTTCCTGACAGATGTATCGAATGTTGTGGTGAAAGTATACCACCTCTGCATAGTGTCAAACTATTCGAATAACCGCGTTCGTGGTTATGGACAGTTGGAGTGGCTATACTGTTCCGTCGTCAGATGTTTTCAAAATGACTTGTAAAATGAATCATGACTTTGACTTGACCACAACAGGGTTGTGATATGAAAACTAAGTTTCCACTTAGTTGTTGTAGAACATTAAATTAGTTTTCTTTACTTCTAAACTCAGTTAGAGATAAATCTGCCTTTTGCAAATAAATCTAGAGCTCAGAATTCCTACTTGAACTACTTTAATTGTTAGTCTTAGTTTGCGAGTACTTAAAGAGTAGTCATGGCTTTATCCCTGACTATTCCTATGGCCAGACTATGAGGAGGACTACCAGGATGATGGACAGCAGGAAGTCTATAACAGCTAGGATCATCTTCTATCGTCAACATTGCTTATGACCCTGAAGATGGAGCTTCGACCACGCTACCGTTATTATTATTTTTCCGCTGCGTTGATTGTACTAAGACTGGATCATGAGATCCTTTATTTATAAGACCTTTATTATGGTTTGTAATGGATGATGAACTATGATCCAATCTGTTATGTCTCGCAAAAATGGTAATCCTGAGATTGCGATGTACGACATAACACACATCTGAGATTAAAAATCCGGGTATTGCGAGGAACGGACTAGGAGGACGTGTGGAGTATTTCCGTCGGCTGTGAGGGCGGATCTAGCGGACCGAACTATAGACGTCGGCGATGGGTGGAGTGGTGGCTGTCGAGGGAGGAAATACAAAATGTGGGCGACTTTGCGGACATGTGTCGCCGATAGAGCTGACCCACATCGTTTTCAGCTCCATCTGACGCCCCCGCTTGCCCCCGTGGGCTGGGTTCGATCTGTGGACAACGGATGACAAACGGTGTGTGCCAACGCAAAAAAAAGATTAAAGACCAACTAGACGTGATTTTGAGTGTCGGCATAGCCCTTTAGGGTCTTTTAGGACCGAGTGGAGATGCTCTAGCCCTATATAGGTCTTTATAGTTTATAGTGCCATCGTCTCTCAGATGGGCGTCAAAAAGTCTACCAGAATATTACCAAATGACTTCTGAATAAAATATCATATTACAGTAACACTCTCCGTGAAAGCAGAACACGAACTTATGTGCGGACATCGCAGTAGTATCAAATAACACAGGGGCTGTGAAAAAAATAACACAGAGGCCTCTCTATAAACCATTAAAAGTATTAACAGGGGCCTGAGTGAAATAAACACCCCCACAAAATCCCTCCCTTTACTTAACTGCCCTCATTCCCAATCACACTCTCCACCCCACCGCCACCTCCAAGTCCCCGGCGACGCTCCGCCTCGACCTCGCCGCCGCACCAGCCTACGGTCCGCGGCTCCCCGGTGGCCGCAGGATTCACCTCCTCGCCGGCGTGAGGTGTCAGTCAACCAACCGTCGTCACGGGAGCTTCGCATCGATCCACCTCGGCGTTGGCTCGGGCCTGGACCTCCCCCCTTCGTGAAACCCTAGATTTCGCCGTCCCACGCGCGGTGCGATCCTGCGGCCCGTGGCCTCCCGCGATGCCCGTATAAGAAGCACCACCCCTCCCTCCCCGAGGCTCTCGACACAACCTCTCCCCGTTCTAGGGTTTGCGCCGCCTCGAGGACAATGGGACTGGGACGCACGGTGGTGTCCGACGACGAAGGTACGCGATTTCGTTGTTCATTTCAGCGGTTTCGGGTGTTTTGGTGCTCTCGGCGTTGGTTTTCTGTGCGTTTTCTGATGGAAACGTTTGTCGCACCCTAGAAGATGACTTCGTCGAGGCTGAGGAAGAGGATGAACCGCGGCCGTCCCGGAGGGGCAGGGATGATGTTGACGAGCAGGATGACGATGATGACGAGGAGGACGAGGAAGGTCAGTTTCTCCTCGCGATTTCTCCATTCTGTTAGCTTGCACGGGCGATTTGGCTGGTAACCTGGTGTAGTTTGCAGTAGTTGCCTGTATCTGTATGAATGGCCTGTTGTTTTGTTCTCGAGCTAGTATATCCAATAATTCAGTAAAATTGTTTGCGAGCAGAGGAGGGACAGAATGAGTACGAGAAGGATGGCTTCATAGTGGATGATGCAGATGAAGACGAGGAGGAGGAAGAAGAGGAAGCCAGAGCTAGTGACGATGAAAGACGCAAGAAGAAAAAGAAAAAGAAGAGGTAGTTGCTTTTGATGCTTCTTTGGAAACAGAGTATGCCTTCTTCTTTGTAAGTTTCTGAACTGCAAGAAATGCGGCCAGGGAATCAGAGGAATTTGAGCTTGATGAGGATGACTACATGCTGCTCCAGGATAATAACATCACTGGCATCCATCGTCCAAAACCTGCAGTAAGCTTTATGATATTTGTGTCTGGATTGAGCTTTCCCTTTTCAAATCTTCATGTTTCTCAAGAATGGACCTTTTCTGCTTACTGTAGGGAAACAAATTTAAGCGGTTGAAGAAGGCAGGTAGGGAATCTGAAATGGGTGAGCATTCTGGCTTCTCTGATGACAATGCATCTGGTAAAAGGCGTACTGCCGAGGAGAAAGTTCAGTATTCCTTGTTTGGAAATGAAGGTGGCTGCTTCTGAATCCACTTCTTGCTTGTTTTCCATCGCAGCGAGTTTTGTGTCTTACTTTTATTTGCTGACATGCCATTTTTTCAGAGCCCTTTGAGGAGGATATAGTTGAGGAGGATCAGCAGGCAGAGGAAGATGATGTTGCTGAAGATGACATGGACGATGAAATGGCTGATTTCATTGTGGACGAAGAAGAAATTGATGGGGATGGCCAAGTTGTGAAGTACGTGCTTCTGTTTCGTATTTTGTGTTACTGGTTTGGTATCCATGTGAAATAATACAGATCATGTTTCTTAAATGCACTTGTGCTATTGTATTGCAGAAGGAAGAAGGTTAAAAGAAAGCCTCTTAGACAAGCTGCAGGTGTTTCATCATCTGCATTGCAAGAGGCCCATGATATATTTGGGGATGTTGACGAGCTTTTAGCACTAAGAAAGCAAGAGCTGGAGAGGGATGCTATTAATTCTGGTGAGATGAGAGGAAACAGGCTTGAAGATGAGTTTGAGCCATTTATTCTTGCGGAGAAGTATATGACACCAAAGGATGAGCAAATTAAAGAAAATGATGTACCTGAGAGGATTCAGGTAAGTACCAGTCAGATACCTGTGAAAAAGCAATCTTGATTTTAGTTGATAATCAATATTTTCTGTTGCTCCTTTTGGCAGCTGTCTGAAGAATTAACTGGCAATCCTCCGGGTCTGGAAGAGAACTCAAGGAGAGAGGAAGAGAGTGTATGGATACACAACCAACTCACTGGTGATGGATTTCTCTCCTTTTTTGGCAATGATCATGTGAACAAGGAGATTGAACAAACGGACATTGTGAATGTCTTGTATATGTTACATGTCAACAAATTCGAAGTACGGTTGATCTCCTTTTGTTTTTTCTTATATTTGATTTGCTGATGTAGTTCTTGTTGTCAGTCAGATTCTATCTCTTTGTATAATTTCCAATTTGTTCTGCTGACATATTTATTCTCCCGTCAGATCCCATTCATTGCGATGTATAGGAAGGAGAGTTGCCCGAGTCTATTGGACCACGATGCCCGTGAACAAGAGAATGAAGAAAGAAATAATGAAGAAAGAAAACCTACAATGAGGTGGCATAAGGTAACTGTTCACGACTAGGCAACGCCCTTTCCTTATCAAGATTTTACAATTGCTGACACAGTTTGTGTGCTTGTAGCTGCTTTGGGCTGTTCAGACCTTAGACAGGAAGTGGCTACTTCTTCAGAAGCGCAAGCTTGCTTTGCAGATTTATTATGAAAAACGATTTGAGGAAGAGAAACGAAGAATAGACGATGTTACAAGGCAGGCACTCAATCGACAACTTTATTACTCCATTATTGAAGCACTAAATGATGCAAAATCTGAGAAAGAGGTGGAAGATGTTGACGCAAAATTCAATTTGCATTTTCCTCCTGGCGAAGTTGAAGAATTAGGTCAATTTAAGCGACCGAAAAGGAAATCCTTATACAGTATTTGTCACAAGGCAGGGTTGTGGGAGGTTGCTAACCAATTTGGCCGGAGTGCTGAGCAATTAGGCCACCATCTAACTTTAACGAGTGTACCTGTACGTGAACTAAGCTCACACTTCACATTACTTTTCTTTGGAACAATACTGCATGTGCAATCTATCATTTGTCTGCATCTATTCTTGCCACCTTGGCTGAATGCATTGTACCATTGACACCTTATCTGCATTCTCTTCTTTTAGGAAGCGGGCGAGCTTGACAGGGAGAAAGATTCTCCTGAGGATGTTGCTGCAAATTTCACATGTGCGATGTTTGAAACACCACAGGATGTTCTTCGGGGTGCCAGACACATGGTAACCAACATCTTACAAATTTAACCAATCTTCGTAGGGGCTATTCGTTTCATATGTCCAAAATGATCATGTTTTGTTTGTTTAAATCTTATCAGGCAGCTGTTGAGATTGGTTGCGAGCCTATTGTAAGAAAGCATATCAGGAGTATCTTCATGAATAAAGCTGTCGTCTCAACAAAGCCCACACCAGAGGGCAATTTGATCATAGATCCCTACCACCAACTATCAGGTGTTAAATGGCTGCGAGAGAAACCACTGAACAAGTTTGCAGATGCACAGTGGCTTCTTATCCAGAAAGCAGAGGAAGAAAAGCTCCTCAAGGTTACCATATCATTACCAGAGGATGCAAAGAAAGAGCTTTTGTCTGAGGCTCGTGAGAATTATCTAAGTGACTGTGTCAGCAAGTCTGCACAATTGTGGGATGAGCAACGGAAGATGATACTGGATGATGCCTTCCTCAATTTTCTTCTTCCATCAATGGAGAAGGAAGCTCGTTCGCTGTTGACAGCAAAAGCCAAAAGTTGTCTCCATATGGAATATGGGCAACAGTTCTGGAACAAGGTTTCTGTCGGTCCATGGAAGAAGAAGGATTCAGACAAGAAGGATGCTGACCTTGATCTGGATGATGAATCAGAGCTGAGAGTTATGGCTTGCTGCTGGGGTCCTGGGAAGCCAGCAACCACGTTTGTAATGTTAGACTCATCAGGAGAGTTGGTGGATGTTCTGTATGCTGGTTCTCTCAGTATTAGATCTCAAGGTGTTGCTGAGCAGCAGCGGAAGAAGAATGATCAGCAGAGGGTTTTGAAGTTCATGACTGACCATTCACCACAAGTAGTATGTGTAGGAGCATCAAATTTGAATTGCAGACAACTCAAGGATGATATTTATGAGGTATTATGTTAATTTATTTATCTGTAAGTAAACCATGTCTATTGTTTCATTTCATAAGTATGCGGCTACAAACTAGTACTTCTACGTTTATGCTTGTACAGGCCCCAGCCTCTTAAGCTTGACCCTATCCCCTCGTTTGATATTGCTATCAACTGCGTCATCATGTATTACCTTGCTATTGTAGAACATCACATGTGATCAGTTATTGTTGTTGCTGCATACATTAGCGTTACTGCTCATTTTCTCCTGTTGTGACTCGAGACATCAGATTTCATCCCATCTTGGGCTAGTGGGCTTCTTGGGGTTGCAATAGATTTATAATGCATGTTGTTGCAATATATTTTTGATGCATACTGTTGCTGTTCCACCTCTAGAAACTCTGTTCCTTGAACATTTGTTTTGGCTGCTCCTTTGCAATGAAAAATGCAGTTGCCCCATTGTTTCTATTCATATTTATATTTCCTCCACCCTTCTGCCAAATTTCTTTTATTAGGCATGGATGTCATGGGTGCTTTAGTTGCTTTTTGATCGGTTTATTTTTCATATATGTGCCTAAGTAGCAGATAATATGATCGCTTCATTATATACTCACTTCCGTCCTTGCATAGGTTATTTTTAAAATCGTTGAAGATCACCCAAGAGATGTGAACCCGCAAATGGAAAATTTTAGCATTGTCTATGGTGATGAATCAGTGCCTCGCTTGTATGAGAACTCTCGCATATCTTCAGATCAGCTGCCTGGCCAGTCAGGTATATTACAATGCATTGATTTACTGCTTGCTCTTTTAATCGCGAACCTTCTAAGTAACTCTATCCTTTTGTTTCTTAACTCACATAGCCATCGTGAAGCGTGCTGTGGCGCTTGGTCGGTACTTGCAGAATCCTTTGGCGATGGTTGCAACACTCTGTGGACCTGGGAAAGAGATACTGTCATGGAAGTTACACTCCCTTGATCAGTTCCTTACTCCTGACGAGAAGTATGAAGTTGTTGAGCAAGTAATGGTCGATGCAACAAATCAGATTGGTTTTGATGTTAATCTTGCTGCTAGCCACGAGTGGCATTTTTCCACTTTACAGTTTGTTGCTGGTCTTGGGCCACGCAAAGCTTCAGCGTTGCAGAAAGAATTAGTTAGAGAGGGATCCATTTTTAGTCGCAAGGAGCTGGTAAAACCTCTAGGAAGGAAAGTATTCATGAACGCATCCGGTTTTTTACGTGTCCGACGAAGTGGTGCAGCTGCAGGTAGTGCTCAAATCATTGATCTGCTTGAGGATACAAGGATCCATCCTGAATCATACGCATTGGCAAAGAATTTGGCGAAGGATGTCCAATCTGAGGACACAAATGAAGTAAATGAGATGGATGATGATGAGCAAGAGATGGCAATTGAGCATGTAAGAGAAAGACCAGGAGTTCTTAAGAGACTCAAGATCGATGAATACATGAAGAGTATTCCAGAGGAGTTCCGTAAAAAAGAAACATTGCATGACATAAGGGGGGAGCTACTGTGTGGCTTCTCAGACTGGAGGGACACCTATGCTGAACCAAGTCCAGATGAGGAATTCTGGTTGCTTTCTGGTGAAACAGAGGATAACATAACTGATGGAAGGATTGTTCAAGTAACTGTCCGTAACATACAAGAGAACCGGATAATGTGCACCTTTGATTCTGGTTTGAAAGCCATAGTTATGGGAGACAATTATTCTGATGAAGGCTATGATCCAGAATCACTGGATTTGCATGAAGGTGATGTATTAACTGGCAAAATTAAGAATGTGAACAAAAATAGGTTCATAGTTTACCTAACATGCAAGAAAACTGAAATGAGGAGAAGGCCTTTCTCCAGAAATAATCATGATCCATACTATCATGAAGAAGAGATCATTCCGAGCCAGAATGATAAGGCCCGGAAAGAGAAGGAACTTGCAAAGAAACATTACAAGCCTCGGATGATTGTTCATCCTCACTTTCAGAACTTGACTGTTGAAGAAGCAATACAGGTTTAATGTCCTACCTATTGAATAGATTCTCTTCTGCATGTTTCTGTTCACTCTTTTGTTCCATGGTAGTAACTTCTTTTGTTGAAACAGTTCTTGGGAGACAAAGAGCCTGGAGAAAAGGTCATTCGGCCTAGTTATAGGGGACCATCATTTCTAACACTTACCCTGAAGATATTTGATGGCGTCTTTGCACACAAGGAAATAACTGAAAGCGGAAAGGATCGTAAAGATATTACAAGTTTACTTCGTCTTGGAAAGACACTGACCATTGATAATGAAACTTTTGAAGATCTTGACGAGGTTGGTGCATGTGATAAATTTGAGTACTCCCTCTGACCCATATTAGTTGACTTGGATTTGTCAAAATTTGGATGAACCTATATACTAAAAAGTGTCTGGATTCATCCAAATCTAGACAAATTTGAGTCAACTAATATGGGTCGGAGGGAGTAGTAAAATTGCTTTGGTTCATATCAATTAGCTGCAATTTTATTTCTCTTGTATCAGGTAGCTGCAATTCTTTTATGTTAGCTAATAGATGAATATATCCTTCTACAATACACAGGTAATAGACAGATATGTGGATCCATTGGTGGGCCACCTGAAAAGCATGCTCTCCTATCGCAAATTCAGGAAAGGATTAAAAGGCGAGGTTGATGATATGTTAAAGGCAGAGAAGGCAGAGAATCCTATGAGAATAGTCTATTGTTTTGGGATATCCCATGAACATCCAGGAACCTTTGTATTATCTTACATTAGGAGTACAAACCCACATCATGAGTATGTTGGGTTATACCCTAAGGGCTTCAGATTCCGGAAGAGAGATTTTGACAGCATTGACCGCCTCGTGTCATATTTCCAGAAGAACATTGACAAACCACCACCAGAATCTGGTCCTTCAGCGCGAAATGTTGCTGCAATGGTACCTATGAAAAATTCAGGTTTTGGTTCTGGTGGTGCTAATGACGGGTGGAGGGGAGATGGTGACAATGGTAGGGACAGACCTTTCTCTGGAAGATCAGGTCAGTGCTTGAAGTATTTGCAATGTTTTGTCATCAAGTTTATCTGCATTTGATTGTTTAGCCATCTCTAGCACTACCATATGTTTAGGATATATTTTTGTTGATGACCTGAATGGTAACATGGTTGTTCTTTAGAATTTCTTAGGGGAATCACACGAAGCAAGTAAATTTCAAATATATTCTGTTAGATTTTGCCTCTTATTTTATTCCGTCTACTGACAAGTTTGTGATTCCTAAAACATGATCGCATTGTAGAGTTGACACTAAAATCTTGCCAAACAATGCTTTAAGATCCTCAGAAGTATGCAAGCGCTCTTAATGTATTGTTTTTTTCCTTTGAAAGCAGGAGGTAGATTTGATTCAAGGGATAGCTCTGGTGGCCGTGGGCGTGGCCGTGGGCGCGGGCGGGGTCGAGGTAACTTCGGCAGTGATGATGGTGGTGGTGGGGGTTGGACTGATAACATTGGCAGTGGTGGAGGTGCATGGGGCACTAGCGGGGGATCTGGAGGCGGAGACGCAGGATGGGGTGGTGGCGGTGGCGACAATAACCGTGGTGGAGGATCAGGAGGTGGAGACGCCGGCTGGGGTGGTGGCGGTGGCGAAAATAACCGTAACGGTGGTGGAGGCTGGGGTGCACCTGCTGCTGCCACTGATGCTGGTGGTGGAGGTTGGGGAGCAGCAGCAACTCCTGGTGGCTCCGGTGCTGGTGATGACTCAGGATGGGGCAGTGCCAAAAAGGTGGTTCCAGCACAAGATGGCGGAGGTGGATGGGGCTCCTCTGGCGGTGGGGGCTGGTGAAGGCTGTGCAGTGCTGCCTGCATAAACTACTGTAGAACTATCAAATGGGAACTTTTTTTGTTTGAATCCTACTAAGTTTTATATTTACTGCTACTGACCGGAGAAAATTGCCACTATGTTCGGACTTGCTATTCTGCTAGTTGCTGCCGGTCTTGCGACATTATGGACGGCCTTATATCTGAATGCATGTACAGGTTCTGCCCATTTTTCTTGGTTCTCGGTATTCATATGGTCTCGCTGTGGTATGTTTCATTTCAGTTAGCTCGCTGTGTTATCATGCGTCGGTATAGGAGCATGCGAGATTGCCCATGAAATCAGGACTACTTTATGGTGTACGCAGTCTGCAGGCTCCATGGAATAATGGCTAGGCAGGAGGACAACACGAGAGGCTGCCTATATAAAGTGCAGATCTACCTCTTAACTGTAATCATCTCAAAAGAAGGGCCTGAAGTCGTGCTGTGGTATTCAAGATCGGTGGTCTGGATGCCCACCGAAGTGTTGGTTCTGCTGCTTCGTTGATTTCGTGCATCGCAGCTCATATGAAAAGCATGGACCAACAATGACGGATGACCACTATCACATTTCAGCTTATTAAGCGGTACAGCAGGAGAGAGCGGGAGCCCCGTTTTCCTTACAAGAGAAAGACATACATTGTGCCGCACAATGGTAAATGAAGCAGACTCCGGATCACTGACACAATGGTAAATGAAGCAGACTCCGGATCACTGATGTCCACAAACCGCCGTTCATCACACAGATTGTTTAGCTTGGCTTTGGAATTGAGAAGCTGAAGTGCCTTCTTCATTCTCTTCTTTACTCTCATCATCATCATGTATATCTTCTTGTTTTTCTAGAGGCTCCAGACTCTGTATCATGGATGCCAAGGTCTCCATGCCTAGGTATGACCAGAGGAGCCATACGGCTGTGAGAAACTCTCTACCTTCACCTAGGCTCTTGGCATGTAGATAGCCCCTGCATCTGCTTGCGGAATAGCACAACATCTCCACCCACACACCTTGTATCACCCTCCACCTTGCCTTCTCTCCTAGCTCCATTAGCTCTCCAGCAAGACGGCATGTGACAGGTATTAGAATTAATCGAGAGAGAACAAGAGACAAATAGCAAATGATTCAACCATATCCTTAGTCCATTGATAATCAGTGCTTATATACAAGGAGAACAAGTGCGAGCGAAGATGTGTGTTTGTTCGAGGGAATACAAGGGAGGATTATCCATCTAATTAACTTATTAATTAAATACTAACACCTCCTAATCATTCCTTGTCCTCGCGATTGATCATCTTTGGAATCATCTTCGAAATTATCTCCTTCAAAAACTCTGTGGGAAAAATGCGAGGAGTAGTGTGTATGCTATGTTGCTAAAACTACTTTAAACCCCATGGGAAGAATAAGGAGAAATGTGCAACATATAATGGTTGGAAATGTTGTTAAAACTCCTTCAAACCCAATGGAAAAATAAGTAGAAAATGATACAACATATTATTATTATTGCCTCTTAACTCGATATGAGAAAACCTTGTAAAAGGGGAAAACTCCATTGAGTTTAGAGAACAATATATGTCATGTATACTTTCCTAAAAAACCTGGCGGGGAAAAGGGATAGTATGACATATGATCTTATTTGATATTACCTCATTTAAAACTTTGATGAGAACCTGGATAGTAAACTTATAAAGGAAAAAGAGTGTAATATGATGCTTTAAACATGAATAGTCAAGGAAGATACTCCCCCTGACTTTTGCATATCTTGAAGCCGTCGAATACCAATTTTAGAAACATTAAAGTTGGTAGAGACTTCATGAACAAACCAGCAAGGTTTTCGCATGATTTGGATTTGCAAGACGTTTATTCCCTAACTCTTCTGGAGTTCATAAGAATAAAACTATCGATATGCAATATGCTTAGTGATATTGATCCTGATGTGTCATGTTTGCATCCATGCAACACTAGAAACATTATCTACGTAGATAATGGTTTATGATTTAAGAGAACCAATACCACATGACTCATGTATGTGGTTTATCATTCTATAAAGCTACACATGTTAACGCGGTTTTGTATTTCAGAATGATTGGTAGGTGTATTCACCGAAGTCTATTTCGAAGACATCAATAGAGTGACACTTTTACCATGTAGGAATACATAGTGGGGATCATTAAAGTAGCCAACATCAGTGTATCCTGATGATATTGGAGTTCAGATTTCTCTAAAATTACCAAAATAGGTCAAGTAATGTGTGGTGCCTTGGAGATATCAAAAGCTATCCTTGATTCCCAACCAATTGTGTTGGTGGGTCCAATGGTACTATGATATGAAACTTCAAGTCCCAACATACCTTCTACACCATCCCGTGGTTTGAGTGAATCTTCCTCTATGTGTAGAGATCGAACAACTGGCATGAAAGATGGATATGACTTGTCCATTTTATGTTTATCCAATATTTAGGAACCTTGGTGTACCATAATACTTGAGTGAAGTATCTCAACTTGTAGTATCAAGCACTGTTTGGGTTTAACCAAATCCTTCATCTCAAATTCCATCTTTTAGATGATCACGTGCTTTGTCATTGCAGGAGTAATCCTTATGTATGAAAAACACGCATGGGTAATCATCATTGTAGGAGTAATCCTTGTGTAGAAGAAACTCACTACGTCAGCTGTAACAAAATATACCGACAATAATAAGCCATGTAATGAATTATTGATTTTACACAATGCATGTTGCATTTATATTTCGATTTGGATAGATATTCCATCGGGAACCATATATGTCCAAATCTAGTGATCCACACGAAATGTAGTCACTGCATCTATCAACTGCATAGATAGATGATTTTGCACCTCCAATGATATAATTATCGGAAATTTTTGAGGATTCCAATCCTATTTGGAGAGTAGGTCTCGGATCTCTATGAAAACCCGACCTTATGCTACAAGCCTTGCGTTCTCACCACCTTGTTGTTCTCACTCCGTTTTTGGAAGAGAACATATGGAATCCCATGTATAGGGAATTCATTTGGAAGAGATGGGCTAATTTTTATTGGATTGCATCCTTTGTTTGTTTCAGTCCGAGCGAGTGGTTTACACTATTCCATGGCCATGGTCTTTGGATCCGAATCATTTGAAGGATGTTTGCAATCAAACAAAAGAATGGTTGTCGACAACTGTAGTCTTTGTTATATGATTCTCCAGAATTAATATTGGAGGAAAACTCATGCACCCATGATGACTCTTCGTGATTTCCCAATACGCGTGAGTCCGGGTGTTCCGATTCTCAGCTAGTGTGTGCAAGCTGAAGCTGGGGTTGTGGAGGTTTCCTTTCCACTAGGTGTATACTACCCATAAGGTGTTTATCAACGCAAGGTTGACTTGATTTACTGATTTAGAGGATACCTCCTCGATTTCCTTTGTTGCTTGCAGGAAGCTAGATCCTGGTTAGAGGCTGTACTACTCCCCCTCTTTTCAGGTACGAGGATTTGAGTGGTTTTTATTGGTACCTCCACTCTTTCGGGCATATTTCTAGCTAGACTAAAGGATTTTGTAACACCTTTGAGATTAGTAAATGAATATGGTAGGTTATTTGCAATGTGTTGCAAATATTTGAATTCCAGACGTATAGTCCAAATTCTTGAATACGTGGATATAAGGTGGAACATGGAGTCCCAATTGATTTCCTGGCATTCTGTGTGGTACATGAAGTCTCCCTCTAATGCCTGAAAATAATCCATCCTTCAATAAAGCAGTCAACATACTAGGGTATAGATTGATCCCATATGAGGGTTCAACATACTAGGGTATAGATTGATCCCATATGAGGGTTCAAGGTACGTTGTGATCGACGGAGATCTGTACCCCACATTGATACCTAATTTGTGGGCCCATTTATGTATGTTGCGGTGGTGAGATCGGTACGCGTAAAGCGCTTCCGAACTTACGCAGATGGGAAATGCTCGAAGGATTTCCACGTATCAATTCCAGAGAAGGAGTACTGCGATATGCAATTAGTCATTGAGCAACATGTAAAGTTGCATGACTCCAACATCAAGTTGGTAATCGTGATTCATTAACAAAGGTCTTGCAATGAGTTTGATCCTCTTAATTATGGATCCGACCAAACCATTTTGAGTATAGACATATGTGACAGAGTGCTAAACTCCAATCCCTAGGGACATGCGAGTCAGTGAAGCCACATGAGGAGAATTTTGCAACATTGTCCATGCGAATTGATAAAATTCGACTTTCAAGATAATAATCTCGTAACTTAATTACTTTCCTCGTTATCTTGGTAAATACATGGTTTCGTGTGAAGAGATGGCACACATGTGACCATCATGTAGATGCATCAAGAAATACCATAAAAATACCTAATATGGTCCATACAACGGTTGGAAGAACACTCATATATCCATGAATGCGTTCAAGGAATTGAAATAGTTCAACTTGTATTTTAATGTGCAAGGGCCTCAAAATTAGTTTCCCTGCAGTGGCGCATGAGGTGCACACAAAGTCTGGCGAGGGGATTTGAACTTGAGCAAGTTGTGACCAATGAAATTGCTTTGTATGCAACTTGTGCTATGGGTTGGATGTACATGTAGTGCAACCAAACAATAGAGAGGGTACCTTTTTAAATACTTATTCCTCATCCATTGGATTTACTCCCGTAGAAATCTATATGGAGTTTCCTCATATATATAGAATACAATCTTATTTTATATCAGAGTGCTGATACAATATATTGTGACAATAATACTTATGTTCCATTACAACATCACAAATGGACATGACTAAAAAAGATCATTAAGAAGATAGTGAGACTAGTTGAAGTCTCCAAACACGTCATTTGAGGCATACTCAACGATCATGTCCTTCGTGCTCATAGGGTCCTCAGATTGCTGGAGAGTCATGGTGTTGCTAGGTCCAAAAGGAACATCTTATGAACAACCAGCTCCATTGGTGCCATCTGGATGAAGGTTAAAGTTAGCTTCAAACCTTTTCCCTTGAGGTACTTTGTGTCTTTGGGATTGTTGGTAGAGAATTACCAGATGCTTTGGGGTCTTGCACTTGTTAGTATGATGCGTGTAGTATCCACACTTGTCACAAAGCTTAGTTTTATCAAACTTGGGATTCGTGGTGCCTTACCAATTGTATGAGTTTCTAGGCTTTCTGTTCCGGTTGCGCTTTTGCTTACCATCGAAGTTCGATGGCATCCCTTTGAAAGAACCATAAAACCTATCTCCGTT
Source organism: Avena sativa (assembly GCA_916181665.1). NCBI lineage: Eukaryota > Viridiplantae > Streptophyta > Magnoliopsida > Poales > Poaceae > Avena > Avena sativa. The sequence continues at coordinate 342,352,453 of OV702279.1, forward strand.
CGCGATGTTCATATGAACTTCAGGCAAAGGTTGGGAACCAACCGAGTGCCGAGAGCCATTCTTAGCGAGTATCTCATCGTGCTTTTCAGCCTGAAGTAGGATATGAATGAAGTCGGAATAGACCTGGTAGTTGACAGAACGATAGTGCTACTAGAGAAGCCTTTTAGATGGGAGCATAGTAGAGAGAGTTATCTCTATCTTCTCCGCATTAGTAGGTTCCTTATCGCAAAAGCGTAGTTCAGAACTTATCTTATGAACCTCATGATTGTAACCCTCAACAGACTTGAAGTCCTGAAATCGAAGATGGGTCCATTCACGGAGTGCATCAGGCAGGAATAAATATTGCCTTTTGCTGTTCATATCTCATCTTGAGGGCTTGAAACAAGGAACTTAGGAATTTCTCCTCCAAGTACTCAAAGTGCAAGTTTGGAAGAATACGGTGCCTTATGATGTGCAAGGCAACATACTTTTACTCTTCTGCCAGCGGCGTGACTCTGACCGGAGGTGGCCCGGATTGCACGCGCTATCCCATGGGACGCTAGAGTGATATTAATGTCCATGACCCATATATGGTAGTTGTGGACGTTGAGGGAGAGCGCCTCAAATTTTCAAGCCATCGATTACCTCCATGGGTAAACCATAGGTTATTATTTGCGCTTCGGTAAACCTCAAACCATCATGGTTATGTTGTAATGAACAATGCAAAATTAATGATAAATTCAAGAAGTGGGCTTGAAACCATTAATGTGAACTTCAAATTCTAAGCATGACACATTGTAGATACTCCCCAAAAGAAATTTCAGGGTCCATCTCTGAGCACTAAAGAGTATAATCTAATAAAATTAGTAGATATTCATGTTTCTAGTACCTTATATCATAACTTAATAAAATTTATGTGAGATCACTGTTGGAATTATGCCCTAGAGGCAATAATAAAGATGTTATTATTATAATTCTTGTTCATGATAAAGTTTATATTCCATGCTAGAATTGTATTAAGCGGAAACTTTAATACTTGTGTGGTTTGTGAACAACACCGTGTCCCTAGTACGTCTCTATGGACTAGCTCATTGATCAATGATGGTTAAGGTTTTCTAACCATAGACATGAGTTGTCAATTGATAATGAGATCATATCATTGGGAGAATGATATGATGGACAGACCCAAACTAAGCGAAGCAATTAGATCGTGTCATCGTGTTCGTCTTTGCGAAGCTTTTCTTATGTCAAATATTGTATTCCTTAGACCATGAGATAATACAACTCCCTGGTATCGGAAGAAAGCTTTGAGGTCATCAAACGTCATCCTATGAGAGGGTGATCATAAAGGTGTCTCTCAGGTGATCGAAAAGTATCTGTTGGGTTGTATGTATCGAGATGGGATTTGTCCCTCCCAAGTAGGAGAGATATACTTCGGGCTCACTCGGTAATCAATATCAACACCGCTTTCAAGCATGTGGTTAAAGAGTTAATCACAAAGTGATATCGGATTACGGAACGAGTAAAGTACTTGCTGTGAACGAGATTGAACTAGGTATGACGATACCGACGATCGAATCTCGGGCAAGTAAAATATCGCGAGACGAAGGGAATATATATATGGGATTGATTGAATCCTGGCATCGTGGTTCATCCGATATGATCATCGATGAATGTGTGGGAGTCAATATGGGTTTCCAGACCCCGCTGTTGATTATTGATAGAAGATCATGTCTGCATATTCTCGAACCCGCAGGGTCACACACTTAACGTGTCTTGACGCTAGGATAGATTGGATAGTTGGTTTATGAGTTTTTGTTCGGAGTCTCGGATGGGATCCGGGACATCACGAGAGGTTCCGGAGTGGTCCGGAGAATAAGATTCATATAAGTCAGTGCAGTTTTTGGAGTTCGGAATTGTTCCGGGTTAATCGGTATTGTACCGGAAGCTTCTAGAACCTTCCGGAAGGGGGACCAACGTGGCCACACCTTCCGGGAGGGGGCATGGGCCTATGAGGGAGTGCCCTGGCCGCATTGGGCTAGGGGCACAAGGCCCCATAGGGCCCAGCCGGCCAAGAGGGTTTTAAACTCGAGATAGAGCTTCTAGAAGGAGGGGTTTCCTTGCCCCCCACTCCTTCTCCTTGGGGCCGCCGGTTTGGCTTGGGGGAGGGGGATAGGGTTGCAGCCGCCCACCCCTCTATATAAAGAGGGCTGGGGGCGCACCACCCCCTCACACCTTCCCCTCCAACCCTAGCTGTCCTGCTGCCCTCCTCTCTCCCTCTCGACTGCTTGTAGGCGAAGCCCTGCTACAGAAATTCTCCACCATATACACCACGCCGTCGTGTTGTAGATCCAATCCGTCTCTCCACCATACTTGCTGGACCGAGGAAGGAGGAGACGTCGAGGTGCTGCACGTGTGCATCTCACGGAGGCACCGCCACTTGTGGTGCTAGATCGGATCAGATCGCGAGGAGAAGCGAGTACGACTACATCACCCACGTTCCGACGAACGTTCCGCTGTGCGAATCTTCAAAGGTATGAAGATCTAATCCAATCTCTCTCGTTGTTTGCATCTCCTAGATTAGATCTTGGCTTTCCCTCTGTTCGCATCCGTAGAAAATTTTGATTTACTATGCCTCGAAACCCTTCAATCACTTGTTAAAGTAATCACGGTAGTGAAGATAATCTGCCATGCATGCAGTAGATCTGTGCACTACCCTTGATCCCAAAAACATCAACTTGAAGAAGTCACTTAGATTTTTACGTATTCGATTCTTACTCGTATTGAACCAAAAATGGCTCAATTAAGACGAATCAATTGTTATTTGCAAGAAATTAAAATATCAATTGCAAATAATAGATGTAATTAATCTCAACATATGAACACATGGAAATATATATTATACCATATATATTTTCAGGAATACACTTAGTACTCGAACTGAAATACCACTGTTCAAAAAATAGACCGAATCAACGATTAATAGGCCGATTAATCGCTACTAGGGACCTGATCGTGTCGATTACCACTAATCGTTTTTATTAATCGTTTAGCCCGATTAATAGGTCTGAAACTCCGATTACTAGGTATGTTCCCGATTAACCACTACACTTGGTCAAAAATTTACCAAATTATCAACACATATCACCCATCCATCCGCTAGCCCACCCCCAATGAAGTAGATTTTGCGAAGCTCCCGCTCTATCCCTGCCTCTTGGAGCTTGATTTCCGCCATCACCAACCAGTTCCTTGTCATTGTTGACCAGTTCCTCGTAGTTGCCGACCAGACCTTACATACAAGAGCTCGAGCGCCTTGAGGATCTCATTCGGAAGCTTAAGGCTGCCTTTAATAGGGTAGATGGTTGAGGTGCAAGAGGATTCATACGTGTTTTAGGTGCTATTTTTTGTAGGCTACACCGATTAATAGCCGACCGATTAAAGCAGTTAATCGTCCGTATTCCGATTAGTCGCTAATCATAAGCCAACCGAGCAGTTAACAATTACCGATTTTCTTACCATTGAGAAATACAGTGATTAACAGAGTCTAAACTGAATTAAATCTAAGTTAGAAGTGCTGTTGAAAAAATTGCAAAATTTGTTAACAATAGACTCCACCAATTTAGTCCAATAGGCAGCCTAGTGGGCCGGTCCACTTCCTGGACGGGGCGGTTAATGACAGGGAGTGGATTGGGATCGATCGCATCAATCCCCAATCCTCACTCCATCAACGCGGTGGCCAGCACCACATGCCGCCACCGCCGCACGGGCGGTCTGCACCGACGGCCGTAGTCGCTCCCGCCGCGGGCGTCCTTGTCGGAGGAGTCGCCTCTGAGGTGTGGCGCTGTCCGTGAGCCCAAGCGCAGGCGGCACGGCGTCCGCTGCCGCTCGACGGCGGGCTGGAAAGCGACAGGCCAATGACCACGAGGCCGCGGCAAGCGCTGGAGCCCGGTGAAGGCGGAGGCGACGAGCGTCGGGACGGCAGTCAGTGGCGTCAAGAGCCGCGCTCGGAGGAGCGCTGCCTCGCGTGGCCGGTCGCAGCCGGCGCTGAGCCGCGAGGATGCAAACCGTGTCGCCTTCGTCTGTCGTCCTAGTGTCACGCCATCGGCAACGTTTGTCGATTTGGAACAAAATTTGATGCGGTAAAGCATCATTTCCTTACCTTTCTGTTCCTCCGTTCCTCTTCTCGACCTCTCCGTGATGTTGCTCTCGGTAGAGACAGTGCTGATAACGTAGTATTAGAATTAATCGAAAGAGAACGAGAGACAAATAGTAAATAGCAAATGATTCAACTATATTCTTATTCCATTGATAATCAATGCTTATATACAAGAGAACAGGTGCGAGCGAAGATGTGCATATGTTCAAGGGGGTGCGAGGTATGAACCGACATAAAGAATTACAAGAAAGAATTCATCTAGTTAACTTATTAATTAAATCCTAACAACAGGAACAAGGGTAATAGTGTATTCTTCTTCTGCGGCGTGGAGTGTCGTAAGCCTCGTGTGCCACAATGTTTCCGCGAATGTAATCTTTTTCTTGGGAGACGTATTGTTTTCATAGAAGAGGGGCCAAGCGGCCAGAACAATTACAAAGCCAAGGCACATGCGCCATGAGCGCAACTCCACGATGTTGCTATGACTACACCCTATCCAACTACTCGCGACATCTTCACTTGTCCACCTGCCCTAAGCAATCACGCAAGAGCCCCGCAGTCCTCCACCGACCCGCCTCGTCCTGGATCCTTTGAGTAATCTGATGCAGAGAATGAAAAGAAAAGGAGTAAAACAGGAAGTATCGGGGGCGTCTGCTCCACCTCCTCATTAGTATGCACCACTTCTTGTGTAGGAACATGGGTGGTGCCTCTGGCTGCCGACGGCTTCACCAAGTTCATGATTTCCCGTGCGATCAACTCTTCATCGTCGAGCGGTACATTGCTGCCGCTCCAGATGTGGTCGAGTTCATAGATGGCCAAGTCCAGGATTCCTGGCCTGGTGCCGAGCATTAGCATATGAGGATGGATGGAAAGCAGGTATGCCATGTAGTTAGATATCACTCTGCTTCCATCGATGACGCGCTTCTTTTGTGCGAGAGAGGTTGCGCTGCCAAAGCCATGGCAGTGAAAGCAAATCTCAGTGGCCATGTGCCAAAGGAAGACGCTCTAGTCGAAGGGCCTTTCCAAGGTCCACTCAAACTGAGGTTGCCTCCTCATGGCCAGTCCCCCCCCCTCCCCCCCTGAGATTGTTGAATCATTTTTAGCTCGCCACATCCCGTATGTGCTTCTTCCACCCACGTTTCAGGTGCCGGATAACCAACCCCGTGATCTCTAGGGCTGCAGGCACCTGCCAAATGTATAGCCGCCTGTTGATGTACTCCCGGAGGCCATCGAAGGCGGCAAGCTTCATCACACGGGTGGGGTTCTTCTTCCTGTGGACACACAAGGACATGAAGCTGTACTGGCTGACCATATTTTGAAATGGAGGGAGTATAATGTAAATGCCATATCATAGAGCTGAGGTATTTGTATGTTCTCGAATCGTGAATCGACTTACTTAGTATGCATCAAACCTACTCCGTATCAGGATAACTATAAATGTATATTTTAGTCATTCAAGAAGAAAGCTACAAGGTTGATCGATAAAGATAGGATTTCTTCCTCCAAATTGGAGAAATATTTTGTAGACCCTTTATAGTGCTCAGATTCGCACATGACCATGCAAGGTGGTGGGTTAAGTGTTAGGTGTGATTTGGGAATCCGGAATAACAAGATATTGAGAAGAGATGGCAAGCTATTCACAAAGATTACACACACTCAGCATGCGCCTACAATTAATGCAAGCATGATTCAAATCGGCATGTGCTAATTCATCATCTTGCAAACCTAAGTAAATATAGTTGTTGCATGAAATATCTTTTTTATCCCGTCAGTTTAAACATCAAAACCCTAAGTTCCCCGCGAAAAGAAACCCTAGAATCGGGCCATCTCTAGCAGTTTAAACCGATTCGAAGGCACGCCGTGGAGGAGTTACCTGCTCTCTTCGTCTGTCATGATCGTCACGAGGCTACGGTTTTTTTTGAACGGGGAAGGGGCCCGAAGGCTCTAGAAGCTGCTTTCATTATCAAGACGGTGGTTACAATTTACATCTAGGCCCCTACGAGAGAGGTTTTTTTTAGATAAGGCAAGTAAATCTGTCAAAAAGCCCTTGGGGGACAAATGAAAAACGTGATCCAGTTCCCAATCTTCTCCACCGCTTCTAGAGGACCTCGTCGTTCGTGAGCCAGCGCCGCCTCCCGGGAGCAAGCCACTTGGGGAGCCGCCAGCTATGGATCCCGTGAAGAGGTTGATGACCTTCCACAGAAACTGATGCGCGCATGTTTGCGCCGCCATGGTTCTGTGGAAGAAGAATCTCGGGCTTCCGACCGTATCGGGGCGTGCTGTTAGGGTTCGGACAACGCCGTTAATGGCCATCCACGCCAGCCGTCTAAATGCACCACGTATGCCTAACGACTGGGCCCCACCAGTCAGTTTTGTCGTTCGCGCGGCATCAGAGCTAGATCAGTGCTGCCTGCAACCGCGTGCCCGAAAAATGGTGCAATCTGAAACTTTTTAAATTTTTGGTGGTCTTTCAAAACCCTAGCCCCAATTGTGATGTTTTTTTTGTAATTTTCTCACCTTGGCGAGGAGGCACACTGGCGCAGCGATGTTCAGGTTCAGCACGTATATGCGATTTGCCGCCCGCTTCACCCGCACCAGGAGGCGACGCTGCTGATCGAAGACAGAGAGGAACCCACTCTCAATCATGGATTTGCATCCGTTTTCATTAAGCTGGCCGAGGGACATGATGTTTGTGCGCAGCTTAGGGATGTACTCCCTCCGTTTGAAAATATAAGATGTTTTAGGTTTGTGAATGAGATGTATCTAGACACCTTTTAGTGTCTAGATTCATTTGAATCTATACACTAAAACATGTCTAGATACATCTCTTTCACAAACCTAAAACATCTTATATTTCTAAACGGAGGGAGTAGAAGACACCGGCAAGCACCCCCTGGTTGCCATCCGTGCATCGGAGCAACACGTTCCCTTTACCGGCGATTGTCACCAGAGAGCCGTCGCCGAAAGATAAATATGTATCTAGACAAATCTAGAAAAATCTGAGACAACTAATTTGAGACGGAGGAATTATAATTCTATTTAGTGCCTAATATGCATTCTAAAGAGGAAAGGCACGCAAACAGAAGACATGCACTAGATGGGTCTGCATATAGTTTGAACATTTATGCTATATATGTTAGCTTCATGGGTGCTGACTGCTGGCTCCATTTGTTTCAACAATAACATTTGTTTTCACCCTTCTGATATCAGGATTCAAAGAAGAATCTGTCTGGAAGGATCGACCGAGTGGATTGTAGTTTAGATGAATGTCATGAAATTATTGAAGCCACAGGGAAAGAGGTTGGAACCTGCTCTTGCATTTCTTGTTTCCAAGATTTAGGGTAAAGGAGACTGATACAAAATTGATTTGTATTGGATAGGTGACGGTCATCCATGGAGATCTAAGTGCCTTCCAGGAGGAAATACAATCAGTTCATCTTGTAGTTCGCACTCTGGTAAGTACCTTGCAGGCTTGCACTGTACATATTTATTTCTTTGTGTTCAGAATAGTCTCTTTCTGTTGAGAGTAGGACTGAGGGCATGTTTGGTTCATAGCCATAATTTGCCAAGCCAAAGTTTGGTAATTTGGTATCTGTTTGGTTTTTGCCACATTTTGGCTTGCCACACTTTATAATTTATAGGGCCCATTCGTCATAGAGTGAGACCTTTGCCAAGTTTTGCCACACTTTGTGACGCCCAATTTTTTAGCCACACTTTTGGCAGCCACATTTACCAAACTTTGGCTTGGCAAATTATGGCTGGCAACCAAACAGGCCCCAAATCTCCCTTAAGCTTGAAAGCCTTGCATATACTCAAGTAAGTTGAAATTTCTAGCGTCACAAAACTTTTTTTCGCAACAGAAAATCGTTTATTGCTGACCGCTTTAATCGAAATATTTTAGGATCACATAACACGAGGAATACATGAGTTATGTGAGTTCACTAAAAGATTGGAGCAGAGTCCGAAAGCCAATACTCTTTTAAGGCAAGCTTTTACAATATACTATCTCTTATTCCTGGCCACATCCTTTGAGTACTCTACATCGGTTCTTACAAGTTCAAAGTATCTCAAATTCATCGCAGATAGGTCCAAAAGCCAGTGCATACATTGTCAACTGAAAATTAAGACTTCCCATCTTTACGAGTCACTACCTCACATCAATAGCTTTCAGAAGATCCTATTTTTCTTGTGTCTCGTCCATGTAAAAAGGTCCTGGGATTTCTTATACTAATTCAGGATGCATGCACGTTTGTTTAATTAGGTGCAGTTGGATACATTAAGTGGGAGAAATAAATTGAGATGGCACTTGGGAGAGATACACATGGTTTGCAGTGTGAACAACAGCGCCGTGTGAACTAGGGAGTATCTAGCTTTTGACTATTTAATTAACCTCATCGACCGTACGTCTATAAAGTTAACGGAGCATCGATCTCCTTTCCTCACCACCCTCATCGGCCGGCCGGTCGGTTCGATCTACAGCAGCAGCGGCGTTGAGATATATCCTGGTGGATGTTTCACAGGTAAAAACTTGCCCTCTCATAGTAAATTCATGTCCTCCGATCCTGCTAGGTAGCTACTTGATGTTCTGATCATTTCATACCGAATTGCTAGCTATAGGTGAAAAGTGCCATTAACCATGGTACTACAAACTGTGATCTTATTGATCGGCTCGTTGGTCGACGCGATCATTAAAGATCTAACCCAACCGGAACGCAAGATTGAGGACAAGGATTTGTTGAAAGAACTGGACGAGAGTCTTGACGGAATCAAGAGCCTCGTGGATCCAAAATTCTGGGGGAACCCCACAGCCGTCAGGAGGAGGTTGCGGCGGCTCAGATACGCCGCCGAGGACGTGCAAAGTATCTTGGGCCCTCGCCGTTCCACCGTGATAGCCCTGCGATATTCCGTGGACTATCTGAACAGGACACTGCTAGTTCGGGGGACAGATCAAGGTTCGGGTATTAGTAATCAGCTTCCTCCGGTTGGCTCATTCTTTGATGGAGTGGAATCCATTCTGCAGAATGAACATCTAAGATCTTCAGACCCAATGCGCCGGACCCTGCTGGGACTACAAGAATCAGTCAGTGCTCTCACAAGTACGAGGCGCGGGGGGCAGGAGCGTGCAACGGGTTCCCGGCCCGCTCGCCGCTCGATTCATCAGCTGTTCTCACACGTTCAGGATGAAGATTTTTCTTCCACTCATCCTTACCGAGATGGCGCACGGGTACGGGGACACAGTATGCCCCCGAATCATCATCACCGCACAACGCGATCAACATCCTTGCCGTCCTCCAATGCACGCCGCTCAGCTCGTGAACGCCCCTCACAGCAGCTGGAAGACTTTTCTTCCACTCGAGCTTACCATGGTGGTTTGTAGGTTGTCCGGGGGACGTTTCTCCCTTTGATATCTTCTGTTCTCATATGTGCCATTGCAGAAGTTGTTCAATATCTAGGGGTCGCGTCCCTGTCTTCTTGCTGAATGATATTTGTATTTCCCAATAATATGTGCCGGCCACTCGTGCACTGGAACACTGCTTCTTCTAAGTTGTGATATCGGTTTGTAATAATCAGTTCAACCTTGATACACTCAAGTATTCATGTATGCATGTGGTTTGGTACAGCCCTCCTATGTATGTATGTTTGATTTCTTATAATATGTTTGCGCACCGGCAGACCGCATGGAATATCGTTGGCAAGCTCCTCTGTGATTTTTATATAGTCCAGCGGAATCGGTTTCAAAGCTACTTTTGCTGTCATGAACACCTTTGCTAGCTACTAAAGACTTTGCTGGCATATATGTGAAGTCTATCTATTTATCTGGAAATTTCACCAGCGCATCAACTGCTTTGGCATAAATTTATCTGGACTAGCTTTGGCCCCATCTACTACTCGACGAGGGACGTAGAAAAAATCTGTAATGCGTGGTCGACATCTAGCTCTATAATAGTACAAGGGATAGATAGACACAAATGATGTGGCCATGCTATGCTCTCGTCTCGGCCACCCGACAAATTAGATTTTGTTTCCAATAAAGGAAATAAATTATTATTATAAAGATATCAATTATATCCGGTCTCTTCATGAACAAGTTGTTCAAGACATCATGTATATACACACATAACCAAAAGAAAATAAAAATAAAATGAGAAAAAGAAAACAATGACTCGATGATCCACTCACAACAGTAGCACTCTAACAACCACCGAAGACAGCATCCGGACTATAAACGAGATTCTTCACAAGTCACCCACACTAGACAGCTTCTTGGTTGTGTGTATCCTTGATGTTCAATCCTTCTATTTCGAAAAGAGTCCGTTGCAGCTGCAACTTTAACTGGTTTTTTTGCTAAAAGGGCGAGTGCAATATTACTTAAAATTTTCGACATTTACACCCAACTTCTACATAACTAAGATGCATATAGCCGCGCTAGTCGAAAATGAATAAATACAAAAAATAGAAAAATATTAATTATTAATTATTAATAAATTATTTGTTGTCTATATATGTTGACAAAGGTCAATCCGTAGATCATGTTGTCGTCCATGTTAAATAAAAATATCATTCATCATATCCTCCAACCTTCTGGAATTTTCTTGGACAAGTTATCACGGAGCAAAATGATACACTAGCAGTCGGTAGATGGCCTACATAAGAAAAAACGATTATGCAATGTGTTTCACTACATAAGATCTCAACTTGTAAAGAATTATTAGAATAGGTGTGCTTCGGTGTTCTCCTTAAACTTAAGTTACATGGGTTGTTTTACTTTTTTTACATGTCGAAACCCATATCGAGGCTACTTATATCTCCTTATATGTGTACTCGGTCTAACCGGCTATACTCCACGTTCCGAGCGGCTGATCCCACCTCTCGTTATCGCGATCTATGTCCTTGCATGTCATTTTTAAATTTTTTGTTGTTGCCGTTATATAACTTCTGATTTTTGTCCCCCGCGGGCATGTGAGTATACGTTTGAGAGGACCATACGAACTTTTGGTGGGTTCGTACAGTCTACTAAACAATTGGTATCGAGTTTTTGTTTGTCAAAGTTTGAAGAGGAGAGGGACAGCGAAGCAAAAGTGTTATTATAAATAATAGGCTAAATCATTAGGTCCACGTGTGATTTTAGATTTTCCATAAATCTCAAAACTCGTGAGTGTGGAAGCCCATATGTGAAGAAGTGCACTTGGTGATAGCTCACATGTGTATGGCAAAAATAGTGAGAGCTAAAGTTTATTTCCATATAAAAAGTTGGAGTAGAGTTACACCACCTTATAAGGTGGTGTCTTAACACTTTATAAACGAGTGCACTACTAGGAAAAGGCCCATCAATGGCGCACCATTTTGGGACTTCTGTGGCGCATATGAGATACGCCACTGTTATATCTCCACTAAAGTTCAGTTCTGTGGCGCATATTGAAATGCGCCACAGAAGTCTGAAAAACTTCTGTGGCGCATATGGCCAAAATGCGCCACAGAAGTCCCGAACCAGATCTCAAACTTCTGTGGCGCATTTGGCCAATATGCGCCACATAAGTTTTTTTCAAATTTCAAAAAAAAAAAACGCCGGCCAGATCTGGCCGGAGGTGGTGCTCGCCGGAGGTGGGGGTCGCCGATGGAGGAGAGAAGGAGGTCGCTGGTGGATGAGGTGGAGGTCGCCGGTGGAGGAGAGGAGGAGGACACTGGAGGTGAGGAGGCCGTCGGAGGAGGAGGAGGAGGAGGAGGAGGAGGAGGAGAAGGTCGCCGGAGGAGGAGCTCGCCGGGGTGGAGGAGGGAGGTGGGAGGAGGAGCTCGCCGGGGTGGAGGAGGAGGGAGGTGGGAGGAGGAGGAGGAGGAGCTCACCGGGGTGGAGGAGGGAGGAGCTCACCGGGGTGGTGGTGGTGGTGGAGGAGGAGGAGGAGAAGCTCACCGGGGTGGAGGAGAAGGAGGAGAAGGAGGAGGAGGAGAAGGTGAGGAGAATGAGAGAGGATGGAGGAGTGGAAGAGTATAAGAGAGGGAGAAGGGGGGAGGGATTTAAAATTCGAATCCCTCCCAAAAATTTTGTGGCGCATATGGAAGAAATGCGCCATAGAAGTTTGTCCTCCTTTTTTATTTTTTTCAGGAAAAAACGATCTTTTGTCCATAACTTTTTACTCTTTTTGAATTTTAAAAATCTAAATAACCGCTAAACGACGGCGGGTCGTTGCGAGCGGATGCGAAATCTCGTTCTCGTCATTTTGGTATATTATACGTATTTTTTCGACATCGTATGCAAAAGTTACGGTCGTTTTATCGTGACATAAACTTTTTTTGTATAAAAAGTCAAAATGCATGTTTGTTAATTTTCCTACAAACTAGACCATATTACCTATCACTATGTGAAAGGATTTTATTTTTTGAAGTGTTTTTCATTTTCTATTATTTTTTACAAGGCTAAAAAGGCGATCCAAGAGGGGTAGAATCTGTTTTTCCTACAGAAACTTCTGTGACGCATGTCTCTATATGCACCACATAAGATAAACTTCTGTGGCGCATATGGTCATATGCGCCACAAAATGTTGGTCAGAGTACAGTCAATAAATTCTATGGTAGGGGCCACCCGAGCTTTCTGTGGCGCATATGTCCATATGCGCCACAGAAGTTGGAACCCACAGAAGTTCCAACTTCTGTGGCGCATTTTTCCTATATGCCCCATAGAAGTTGGAAGACTTCTGTGACGCATTTGATAAAATGCGCCACTAGACAACTTTTGTGACGCATGGTTAGAACCATACGTCACAGAAGGTCTGTCTATCTATAGCTAGTTTCCTAGTAGTGGTCAGAAGAAAATTGCTACACGCGCATTCCTCCTCCGATGACGTCCGCCCGCTTATATCGTTTTGTCTCGACGCGCGTGCGGTTTGCGGAATCAGCCTTGAGCCAAGTTTATATTTTTGTTGTTCGGGAAAACTTTTGATGTTTTGACAGACCCCGCCAACATAGTATACTCTAGCCCATGCGCCAGCATGCATCGGCGAACATCAGAGCAGGTCTCTAAAACAATTCGCCTTCGCAATCATGTACATGAGAGGGCAAATAATGTTTTTGAAAAGCGCTCTGTGTAACTGCTCAAGTTCGTCTTCATGATGCGTTTTCCCGGTCATCAAGCCGGACCACATGCGCCAAGCCGAACCACGTGCACGCCATCTTCAACACTATTTTTTAAGACAAGTCTCGGCAATCTCTAGGCCAACGGCTTCTTCTTCTACAAACGATCAGTGTGTGTTATGTGGAACTAAACTTCTTTGTCTTACCTTGAAGGGTAAAAATTCAAGGTCTGGCCTTAATTGGCTGTGCCTGGCGATGATCTTATATACATTGTTTTGTGAGAGGGTACTTACTCTAGGGTAAAACCATATGATATTTGATCGGGAGACGATGACGCGTGTACACTGTTTTCTTCTTTAAGGGGTCGCTACTAGGTTAGACCTCTGGTGTTGTTTTGGTGGTGCTAGTGTCATTGCTACAAGGAATTGATCGATACTTATTTTTATATAGGTTGTGTGCATCTGTGAGGCCAGAAGGGTAATGCGTTGTTGCATAGGTTGTGTCTAATTGATATCTCGTGATATTAATATATGCTCCTTTAAAAAAAGATAATATAGGATGAAGAAACTTACATGGACAATTTTTGAAACTTGAAGGTCTCTAGTACATTAAGACATATTTTCTATGTATAAGTTGTTGTCCTTAGTTTTGAGGTTTCAGCGCGATTTATAATGCCCGTACGACCTATAAATGTTTTAGAGTTATGAAAATAATTCGTCGTTTTTCGTGTTTTATGACCGTTTTTTATGAGCAGTTGCCCACATTTTTTGGGTTTTAGGGGATATGCATGGTCCGTAAGATCCGATACATGTTGGAGAGTTATGAATAACATCTTGTCGTTTTCACGCTTTATGGCCATTTTCTTGAGCTATTTCCTAATGTTTTAGGGTTTCAGGGCGATTTACAATGAGTAAGAACCGATACATATGTTTGAGAGTTATGATAAAAACTCGACGTTTTCGCGTTTCACAACCGTTTTCATGAGCTATTGCTCACAATTTTGGGGTTTCGGGAGGATTGACATGGCCAGTAAAACCCGATACACGTTTGAGAGCTATGACTAAAAACCAACATTTTTTGGGTTTTATAGCCGTTTTCATCAGCTATTTCCAACAGATTTGGGCTTCGAGGGCGATTTACAACAACTGTAAGACCCGACACATGTTTGAGAGTTATGACCAAAACTCGTTATTTTCTTGTTTCATGGTCGTTTTCGTAAGTTATTTCCCACAGTTTTGGGATGCCAGGGAGATTCGCATGGCCCGTAAGACCCGATATATGTTTGAGACATATGACTGAAATCTCTTTTTTTGTTTTTATGGCCATTTTCATGAGCTATTGCCCTTATTTTTTGGGTTCCAGAGACATTTACAACGACCATAAGACCTGATACATGTTTGAGAGTTATGACGAAACACTCATCATTTTCATGTTTTATGGTCGTCTTCATGAGCTACACACAATTTAGGGGTTATAGGGGGATTTGCATGGCATGTAAGATCCGATACACGTTTAAGAGTTATGACCAAAAACTCATCGTTTTCGTGTTTTATTGCCGTTTTCATAATCTATTGCCCTTAGTTTTGGGGTTCTAGGGCGATTTACAACGGTCGTAAGACCTGATAGGTGTTTGAGAGATATGACCAAAAACCCATCGTTTTCGCTTTTTATGACTGTTATTATGAGCTATTGCTAACAGTTTTGGGGTACCAAGGGGATTGCATAGCCCGTAAAACCCGATAAATTTTTGTGAGCTATGACCAAAAACTCGTCGTTTTTGCGTTTCATGACTGTTTTCATGAGCTATTTCCCTTAGTTTTGGGGTTCTAGGGCGATTTACAATGACAGTAGGACCTGATACATGTTTGCGAGTTATGACAAAAACTCATCGTTTTTCATGTTGTATAGCCGTTTTCATGAGCTATTGCCCACAGTTTTGGGGTTTCAGGAGGGAAACTCGTCGTTATCGCCTTTTATGAAAGTTTTAATGAGCTATAGCCTACTTTTTTGGGGTTTTAGGGAGATTTTCAATGACCGCAAGGCCCGATACATGTTTGAGAAGATGACCAAAAACTTGTAGTTTCTTCGTTTAATGGCCGTTTTCATGAGCTATTTCCCATAGTTTTGGGGTTCTGAGCGATTTACAACGACCCTAAGACCTAATTCATGTTTGAGGGCATGACCAAAAACTAGTCATTTTCGTTTTTTATACCTGTTTTCATGAGCTATGGTCCATAGTTTTGGGGTTTTAGGGCGATTTGCATGGCTCATAAGACTTGACACCTCTTTGAGAGTTATGCCCAAAACATGTCGTTTTCAGGTTTTATGGCCGTTTTTATGAGCTAATGCCTACTATTTTGGGGGTTTTAACGAATGTAAGACCTGATACATGTTTGAATGTTTGAGGGGATGACAAAAAACTCGCCGTTCTTGCGTTTTATGGCCGTTTTCATGAGCAATTGCCCATAGTTTTAGGGTTCTGAGACGATTTACAACGACTCTAAGACCCTATACATGTTTAAGGGCATGACCAAAAGATCGTTGTTTTCGTGTTTTATGGTTGTTTTCATGAGCTATTACTAAAGGGAATATGCCCTGAGAGGCAATAATAAAGTTGTTATTATGTATATTCCAAATATATGATAGATGTTTATTTTGCATGCTATAATTGTATTAATACGGAAATGTTAATACATGTGTGTATAATAAACAAAATGAAAGTTCCTAGTTATGCCTCTCTTATAAACTAGCTCGTTGATTAACAAGATGATCAAGGTTTCCTGATCATGGGCATTGGGTGCTGTTAATAACGAGGTCACAACATTATTGGAATGGTGTGATGAACATTCATCCGAAGTATAGCATTACGATCAAAGTCATTGTGTTTATATTGCTATAACATCATACGAAGTAATCCTAATCCTTAGACCATGAGATCATGTCATCACTAACACTAGAAGACTATCTTGATAACATCAAATATCACACCGTAACAGGGTGACTATAAAGATGGGTTTAGTGCTACTAAGGTGTTATGTAGAGGCTCATGGATCAAGAGTGGAATTTTTCCATCCTGATGACGGATAGATATACTCTGGGCCCTCTTGGTGATATCACATTGGTTAGCTTGCAAGCAAGTAATTTGCTAGAATGTTATATCACGGGAATAAAAAAAGAGTACATGTCGGTAACAAGATCAAACTAGGTATGAAGATACCAATGATTGAATCTCAGACATGTAATATATCGCGAGACAAAGGGATTAAGATTCTAGCGTAAAGGTTTCTCACGATCACAAGAACTCATTGTTGAATGCAGTGGAGGAGGCAGAAAATAAGTTTGAGGGGGCCAATCAAATTTTTTGCCTCTTGCAAATCGTTGGGGAGGGACGAAATACAGAATTTTAGAAAATTTGATGTGTTTTAGGTAAGAAAACAAGGGGTGTATTTACAAAATTCTGCATGTTAGGGGGGCCAGGGCCCCTGCTGGTCCCCTGTCTCCGCCACTGGTTGAATGTGTGGGACTCGGTATGGATCTCTAGGTCCCGCTTCCGATTATTGATCTGAGAGGGGTCTCGATCATGACCGCATTATTCGTGAACCGTAGGGTGACACACTTAAGAGACACCGACACTATTTGGAACAAATAGTTTCTTGTCGAAAAGATTTACAAAGCACAGGAATTTATTTCACTAGACACCGGAATTGTTTTGGGTGAAATTGCTGCAAGTGTTTCTTCATGTGAAATAAAATACTAGCAAGGGGGTTTATGTGAAAGTTTGTCCATTAAAGTAATTGACAAAATTCTGAATAAATAAATAAAAGGATTTTTATTTAAAGAGAGATTGCATTAAATTTGGTGGAAATTTAATGGGATTTTTGAGTGGGATTTTGAGTGGATAAATGAAGGGGCTAAAAAGTGAGTGGGAGCTCCACCCACATGAATGGAGTGAAGGGATACGGGTAGGCTACACTAGCGCAAATCAAAATTTTCTGCCGCGTAAACCAGGATTACTGTTGTCATAGATCACGGGATTACCACTAGACGCGCAGTTGTGGAACTTGATGAAGCGCGTCGAGGCAGTGCATACGATCTACATATCCATCTCGTTCCCGTCCCACGAGAAGCTCCTCTTGCGCGGCTCGTCCAAGCACTACAGATGCAGCGCCTCCGAGGTATCCACACGTACATGGTGGAGGCGTCAGACGCCGGACTGCTAGGTCCGCGCGTGCAACACAGGCGTGAGGAGTGGCGGCTGGGTGGAATGGTCTAACCCTAGTCAGCTCGCCCCACCCTCTCTTATATAGGCGTCCCTAGTGGGCTTCTACATTAGCAGCCCATTAGAACCCTAAGCCTGGTCCAATTCGGATCTAATCCTCATTAGGCTTCCAGCCCCTTAAGTGTGTGACCCTATAGGTTCATATACGTATAGACATGACACGAATACACTTATTCTGTCAATAGTTGGTAGCGGCCTCTAGCAAGACGTGCCAACTCCTAAACGCATACAAAGATCATATCGGACGAACCATCACAAGGTTTCGTACATGTCTTTCCCTTTGCCTCACGATATTTGGTCTAGCTCCAAGCTGACCTTCCTTTCTCGATACTGTGATTAGGAATCCCTTTACTAGGTTAACTCTTAACCATATGTAGCACGTCCATGCATTTCTAGATCCGATCACTCGAGGGGCCCAGAGATATGTCTCTCAAGTAGAGAGGGGCAAACCCCATCTTGATTGACCATGCCTTGCAGCATGTTTTAGGACAAACCCGAAAGCTACCTTTATAACTACCCAGTTACAGAGTAGCGTCTGATAGCCCCAAAGTAGGTCGATCAACATCTCAAGTACATGCAACAATCTCAGGTCTAAGGACGAAACATACACGATGTGTATTGAGAGAGCTGCAACTAATTGCCAGTCTCAAGTTGGGCCAGTCTAACCCCATGTTCATAACATGTGTCCACATCATTGGTTTGACATCTCCATGTCTATGACCCTCGAAACATAGTCATCAACCAATCGATGTGCTAGTCTAATATTCACATGTGTCCTCACATGAACTCCGACTATGGACAACTATTAAATAACCATACAAGTAAAGAGTTTCACAAACAATTCACATAATTACCAATCAATACAAGTTGCCTGATATGGATATTCAAGGAACAATACAATAGCTCATGGATACATAAGAAATATAATCATCTCTATGATTGCCTCTAGGGCATATTTCCTTCAGTCTCCCACTTGCACTAGAGTCAATCTAGATTGTATCTAATACCTATTGCTCTTGCGTGCGCCTCATGCGCAGGCTGCGGGAGTGGCTTTGTAAAAGGATCAACAACATTTGAGTCCGTATGTATTTTGCATATCATGACACTACCATCCTCAACGAACTCTCAAATCTGATGGTAACGCATGCAAATATGTTTGTTCTTCTAGTGCTGTCTAGGTTCCTTGGCTTGTGCAATAGCATCATTGTTGTCACAATAAACGTCCATGGGATTGGACGCGCCCTGAACCACACCAAGAGCGATCAGGAAATTCCTAATCCAAATAGCTTCCTTTCCAGCCTCCGAGGCGGCAATATATTCAGCTTCTGTTGAAGAGGAGGCCACCGTATCTTGCTTGGAACTTTTCCAACTCACGGCACCACCATTCATGATAAACACATAACCAGATTGCGATCTGGAATCATCTGAATCGTTAAGGTAACTCGCATCTATGTAACCCCTTACACTGAGTTCATCCTCACCTCCATAAACTAGGAACACATCCTTAGTCCTTCTCAAGTACTTAAGGATATTCTTTACCGCTGTCCAGTGACCTTCACCTGGATCAGCCTGATATCTGCTCGTAACACTTAGAGCATAGGAAACATCTGGGCGAGTACATATCATTGCATACATGATGGATCCAATAGCCGAAGCATATGGAACCCTACTCATGCGCTCAAGCTCATCAGTAGTCGAAGGAAACTGAGTCTTGCTGAGTTTAATGTTGTGAGACATGGGAAAGAACCCCTACTTAGCCTCTTCCATGCTGAACCGTTTCAACACTTTGTCAATATATGTACTCTGGCTTAATCCAATTAGCCTCCTTGATCTATCTCTATAGATCTTGATGCCCAAAATATATGTCGCTTCTCCTAAGTCCTTCATCAAAAAACTATTTTTCAACGAGGTCTTAACAGACTCGAGCATAGGAATGTCATTTCCAATCAGTAATATGTCATCTACATATAAGATTAGAAATACCAGCGCTCTCCCACTTTCCTTCTTGTAAACACAAGGTTCTTGTTCGTTTTTTATGAAGCCAAACCCCTTTACAACTTCATCAAATCGAATGTTCCAACTCCGAGATGCTTGCTTCAGCCCATAAATAGACTTTAGAAGTTTGCATATCTTTCCAACATTGTTTGGATCGACAAAACCTTCAGGTCATATACACGTCCTCAGTTAGGATTTCATTTAGGAAAGCCGTCTTGACATCCATCTGCCATATTTCATAGTCGAAATGTGCAGCAATGGCTAGAATGATCCGTATAGATTTAAGCATCGCTACGGGCGAGAAAGTCCCGTCGTATTCAACTCCTTGAACTTGTCGAAAACCTTTTGCAACAAGTCGAGCTTTATGGATGTGAACATTTCCGTCCATATCAATCTTCTTCTTATAGATCCATTTGCACTCGATGGCTTTAAAATCATCAGGCAGGTCAACCAAGTTCCAAACTTGATTGTCTCCCATGGACTCTATCTCGGATCTCATGGCGATCATCCATTTCTCAGAGTCTGGGTCCACCATCGCTTCTGCATAGGTCACAAGCTCATCATTGTCTAACAATAATAATTCCCGCGTTTCGCGGAGCCTCGCCGATCTTCGTGGTTGTGGTGCTTCTATTGCCACGGGTTCCTCAACTTGGTCTGCTACAATAGCATCACTTGTAGAAACATCCCCAACTGGCTCATCTTGAACTTCTTCAAGTCGCACCGACCTTCCACTCGTTCCCTTCGTGAGAAACTCTTTCTCTAGGAAAACACCGCTGCGAGCGACAAACACTTTGCCCTCTTCTCGGTTGTAGAAGTAATACCCTAAGGTTACCCTCGGATATCCCACGAAAATGCACTTATCCGATTTGGGTGTTAGCTTGTCCGACTGAAGTCGCTTGACAAATGCATCACAACCCTAAATCTTTAGAAAAGACAAACTGGGATTCTTTCTAGTCCACATCTCATATGGTGTCTTAACTATGAATTTATATGGTACCCTATTAAGTGTGAAAGCTGCCGTTTCTAGAGCGTAACCCCAAAATGATAATGGTAAATCTGACTGGCTCATCATCGATCAAACCATGTCCAACAAAGTTCGATTGCGCTGTTCGGAGACCCCGTTTGTTTGAGGCGTTCCGGGCAGCGTGAGCTGTGGAACAATTCCGCAACTCTTAAGATGATTGCTAAATTCGTGACTCAAATATTCACCTCCGTGATTAGATCGCAAGGCCTTTATTTTCTTGCCACGTTGATTCTCTACCTCATTCTGAAACTCCTTGAACTTTTCAAAAGTTTCAGACTTATGCTTCATCAAATAGACATAACCATATCTACTGAAATCATCAGTGAAAGTAATGAAGTAGTGATATCCTCCTCTGGCTGTCATGCTCATTGGTCCACACACATCAGTATGTATGAGTTCCAACAAGTCTGTAGCTCTCTCGGGTAAACCCGAAAAAGGCGATTTGGTCATCTTTCCAAGTAAACAAGCCTGACATGTCTCGTATGATTCAAAATCAAACGAAGTTAGAAGACCATCAGCATGGAGCTTCTTCATGCGCTTTTCACTTATATGCCCCAAACGTCAATGCCATAAATAGGTAGGACTCAAATTATTAGGCCTAAGCCTTTTAGCACTAACATTGTAAACAGATGCATCATCAAGATTTAAAATAAATAACTCATTCACAATGGGAGCATCAGCCATAAACATATCATTCTTAGAGATTACACAACCATTGTTTGCACTCGCGAATGAATAACCATCCCTCATCAAACATGAAGGTGATAAAATGTTTCAACCCATACTAGGAATGTAATAACAATTATTCAACTCCATACTAAATCCTGACGGAAGGTGAAGTTGCATGACGTCGACGAACAATGCAGCAACCCTTGCTTTATTTCCGACGCGAAAATCTACTTCGCCTTTCTGCACTTCTCTAGTCCTTATTAGCCCCTGTATCGAATTGCAAATATGAGCAACCGATCCAGTATCAAATACCCAAGAGTTAACATAGGAATTAGCAAAAAGAATGTCCACAACATTTACAATAAGCGTACCTGAGTGGGAAGTACTCTTACTTCCACTCTTCTTCAAAGAAGCCTGGTACTTGCTGCAGTTTCTCTTACAGTGGCCATGTTCATGACAAAAGAAGCACTCAGTGTCTTCTACGGGTCCAGCCTTTTGCTTGGGTGCAGGCTTAGGGATCGTATCCTTAGCCTTGCCCTTTTTATTCCAAGAAGTACCCTTTTTCTTGAAGCTAGACTTGTTCTGCACAGGCATCACATGTCTATGCCCTGCACACTTCTTCATGTCACTTTCTGCTGTTTTTAGCATCCCGCATAACTCATTAAGGCCCTTCTCCACCCCATGCATATGGTAGTTCGAAATGAACTGCCCATAGCTAGATGGAAGAGACGCCAAAATAAAGTCAATGACCAACTCTTGGCCTAGTGGAAAACCAAGCTTTTCCAAAGTCTGGCTGTAACCAACCATTTTGATCACATGGGGGCCTATAGCTGCTCCCTCTACTAGCTTGCATTCGACAAAGGACTTGGCAACATTGTACCTCTCAGTCCTTGCCTGATATTGGAACATGTCCTTAAGTGCGACGATCATATAGTACGCATCCTGATCCTCAAACTTCTTTTGGATTTCAGGTTCCATGCATGCAAGCATACGACAGCTAACCTCAAGAGAATCATCACATGCTCTCTTGTAGGCGTTCTTTATGGCAGCAGATGCATTATCAGCAGGTTCATCGGGGATTGGGGTATCCAAAACCGTTTCCTTTTTATCAGACCTGAGAACAATTCTTAGGTTATGGACCCAGTCCGAATAGTTTGTTCCATTTAGTTTATCTTTGTCAAGAATCGAACGCAAAGAAAAAGGTGATGCAGTGTTTGGTGCCATTGATCTACAACAGAAAACATGCAAAATACTAAGCCATGTAACCATGAAAGAGTAAAAAATATTAAACAATTTAATAGCATATACTCCCACTTAAGTCAATATCCCTCTATTGATACTAAGTGATTCAAGATCCACAATTAACAAGTCGACTAGTGAGCTTTAGCATCACTGCTAGAAGACAAGGTAAATCGGTAAGCAACACTTGCTAATCATATCACATATGACTCTTGTTGTTGGGTGGCATCTCTATGTTAAAACTAGGTGCCCAACCTTTATACCCCAAGGTCCTTAACTGTTAAGATGACCTTGTCAAGCTCACCAACCCTTATGCGTGTAGGTATTCGATACAAACCCATCCCGCCAAGGAAAACCGCGGCACCCTAATTTCATAGGCCCACCAACGATTGTACAGGGCATAGGATGGTGCAAGGTTTGGTTGGGAGGGCATGGTTTAACTTAAACTTTGTGAGGGATCGTTCTACTTCTATCATCTAAGCATGCATAGAGTAAACGCATAAGAATAGCATTCACATAGTTGTGACACAGTATGGCCCATTTTCTCATGGTGATCCCTATCGCCATAGAACCTGTCCACCATGATGATCTCCACCTTCATGTTCCATGCGAGCCATCCTCCAAGTGATGAGTCCTCCAAGAACTAATACAAGCTATTACCCCTAACAGCCAGTAATCAAAATTACATATAATTGGGATCATCACAAGTTGGCACGCAGACCATTACAATAATTGACAACACACATGGCTCCATCCGTGTTGCCCTAGTCTCGACACGCAGGTCATGATAAATTTCATACATGCATCACATACATATATGAGTCATACTGATCACATACATCCTGCAAAAACAAGTTATGCATAGAATCGCATTCTACCGGATCATGTGACCTCGCAGCACCTTGTTACCTTAACGAGATAGAAAAATGTGCTACGACTAGGGGGTATAGGGGGTCTCCCCATGCGGGGTTCGAAGGGGCAGCACCCCTTGATCGAATCTACATAATTTTATTTAAGGATTTTGATCGGCAAATCAAATTTACCATAAACCGTCTGTTGTTCCGATCTGATCAAACTCCTTTGATCACGGTACATCGATTTTAGATCTAGGTTCCGATTCGATCAATCATATTGATCTTTGCGTGATTCAACAGGATTTATGTGTCACTGTCTACCCCGATGGCGGAAACCGACCGGTAGGGGTAAGTCGTTCGACTACCTCAGAATCACGATCACAGAAAGCAAGATCATAGATCAATCCTGAACCACCACAATATAAACGATCACATCATTCATATCAATCTGCATATCACCATATGCAAACATCCCGAATCTATAACTGAACAACATCGGCTCTGATACCACTGAAGGGATACGGGTAGGCTACACTAGCGCAAATCAAAATTTTCTACCACGTAAACCAGGATTACTGTTGTCATAGATCACGGGATTACCACTAGACGCGCAATTGCGGAACTTGATGAAGCGCGTCGAGGCAGTGCAGACGATCTACGTCTCCTCCTCGTTCTCGTCCCACGAGCAGCTCCCCTTGCACGGCTCGTCCAAGCACTACAGATGTAACGCCTCCGAGGTATTCACACGTACAGGGTGGAAGTGTCAGACGCCGGACTGCTAGGTCCGCGCGTGCAACACAGGTGTGAGGAGTGGTGGATGGGTGGAATGTTCTAACCCTGGTCAGCTCGCCCCACCCTCTCTTATATAGGCGTCCCTAGTGGGCTTCTACATTAGCATCCCATTAGAACCCTAATCTGGTCCAATTCAGATCTAATCCTTATTAGGCTTCTAGCCTCTTAAGTGTGTGACCCTATAGGTTCATATACGTATAGACATGACACGAATACACTTATTCTGTCAATAGCTGGCAGCAGCCTCTAGCAAGACGTGCCAACTCCTAAACGCATACAAAGATCATATCGGACGAACCATCACAAGGTTTAGTACATGTATTTCCCTTTGCCTCACGATATTTGGTCTAGCTCCAAGCTGACCTTCCTTTCTCGATACTGTGATTAGGAATCCCTTTACTAGGTTAACTCTTAACCATATGTAGCACGTCCATGCATTTCTAGATTCGATCACTCGAGGGGCCCAGAGATATGTCTCTCAAGTAGAGAGGGGCAAATCCCATCTTGATTGACCATGCCTTGCAGCATGTTTTAGGACAAACCCGAAAGCTACCTTTATAACTACCCAGTTACAGAGTAGCGTCTGATAGCCCCAAAGTAGGTCGATCCACATCTCAAGTACATGCAACAATCTCAGGTCTAAGGACGAAACATACACGATGTGTATTGAGAGAGCTGCAACTAATTGCCAGTCTCAAGTTGGGCCAGTCTAACCCCATGTTCATAACATGTGTCCACATCATTGGTTTGACATCTCCATGTCTATGACCCTCGAAACATAGTCATCAACCAATCGATGTGCTAGTCTAATATTCACATGTGTCCTCACATGAACTCCGACTATGGACAACTATTAAATAACCATACAAGTAAAGAGTTTCACAAACAATTCACATAATTGCCAATCAATACAAGTTGCCTGATATGGATATTCAAGGAACAATACAATAGCTCATGGATACATAAGAAATATAATCATCTCTATGATTGCCTCTAGGACATATTTCCTTCATGGAGGAGGGGAGGGGCAGTCCCATGTGCTGGCCACCCTCTTGGGGTGCCCCTTCCTCCTATATAAATCCCTCCTCTCTCTCATACTCACACCGCCTCGTGAAGGATCGCTCTCCCCCTCTAGTTTATCCCCCATAGTCTCGGACTAGCGAGATACATGTTCTGGGTGGATTTTCGGCAAGAAATAGTTGTTGCTTTCGCTGCATCGCTGGAGCGAGGAGGCGGAGGTTGCTCGATGGCTTGGACGTTTGTGCGAGCACGGATGCGATGCTGATTTGCGGCGCTGGACTTCTTCTAGATCTTGAGATCGGCAAGCGTTCGTCTACATCATCCACGAGTACAACCTCGTTAAACTTTGTCGGTCTACAAGGGTATGTTCTCTATGGATGTATACCCACCCGTTTCTTGTATCTAGTTGATAGATCTTGGTACATAGTTGTTCCCATCAAAGGACTTTTTTGTTTTCTATGTTGCGAACCCTACAGTGGTATCAAATCCAGATCTATGCGTAGATGCTTTGCACGGGTAGTACACATATGAGTATGTGGGCGATTATGATCATGTTATTGCTTCTTGTTTCTACTTTGGATATTGGTGGCATAGTAGGATGAAGCAGCCTGGACAAACTTTACATGTCCTTGCACATGAGACCTGTTCCACGCTTGACATGCAACTATTTTTGCATAAGTGGCGAGCGGTTGGCTGTCTCTCCTACTATAGTCAATATCTAATTTACATAGAGTTGTTAATAATTTGGTTATCCTCATTGTGGTTCCATGTTCGTAGGTAAGAACGGTTCTATCTTCGAAATCCCTAAGCCACGTCAAACTTGCAATGGATAAATTAGAAGCATCTAGTTTAGATTGTTGTTGGGCTAGAGTCATGATATGGTAATGTTGTAAGTAAAAGTATAGTCAATACTCTTACAACACACCTAACATGTAAGTTCCATAGACCTTGGCCTTACACACAAAGGAATTATAAAGATTGTACCATGATGCAAATGATGATGATCAAGTGCAAGAACCATATCATTTCACTTTTCACATATGATGTTTGTTGCATCTTATATTGCTTGTTAGAGTTTTATTATCATAGTAAGATGATCTCTCATTTAGATATCAAGATAAAAATGTGTTCCCCCTTAAGTATGCACCGATTATGTTTTGCCGCTTCAAGACATCACGTGATGATCGGGTGTTCTTGGATCCACGATCATATTTCGGGTGTAAGACAGTTTTACACACGCGAATACTAGGGTTCTTACTTGGCGAGCCTAGCATGTACAGACATGGCCTCGGAACATGGACCGAAAGGTTAAGCATGAGTCATATGTAGATATGATTCCCATATAGATGCTCGCCTGTGAAGCTACACCGACTCACGTGATCATTGGACTTGGTGTAGTGGATTTGGTTCATGTAATCACCAAAAGGACATGAGCGATGTTGTTTTTGAGTGGGAGTTCATTCTTAATTTAGATTAGTTGAACTCGATCCATCATAAGCTTAGTCTAAAATTTACAAATTCTGTTGTAGCTGACACCACCTGCTTTTAATTTCAATGTGTTCATGGATAAAGAGAATCTTGCAACGAATGGTAGCAACTTTACCGACTAGGCCATGAATTTGAGGATCCTCCTCTCTGCTGCACAAAAGCAATATGTGCTAGAAGCGCTGCTAGGCCCCCCACCATTCGATGATGCCCCTGACGAGGAAAAGAATGCCTATCAGACTCACCAGGAGGACCATAACTTAGTTCATTACGGCATATTGTATGCTAGAACCAAAACTTAGAAAGAGTTTCAAAAACGACAATGCCTTTGATACAATGGATGAGTTGAAAATAATTTTCGACACCCATGATGCTATAGAGAGTTATAATGCTTTAGAAAAGTTATTTAGCTGCATGATGAAAGAGAACAACTCTATTAGTGAGAACGTACTCAAAATGTCTGGGCACGCCGTTAATCTTGTAGCCTTGGGAATATCGATTCCCATTGACTTAGGCATACATCGTGTTCTCCAATCTCTGCCACCAAGCTACAAAAGCTCCATGATGAACTATAACATGTAGGGCATGAAGAAGTCTCTCCCCAAGCTTCTGTCAATGCTTAAGACTACAGAGGTGGAGATCAAGAAGGAACATCTAGTATTGATGATCAATAAGACCACTGGTTTCAAGAAAGACAGGAAAGGTAAACAAAAGGCAAATAAGGGCAGAAAATCGGTTGCCGTACCTAAAAAGAAATCCCAAGTTGGCCCTAAGTCTGATACCGAGTGCTATTATTGCAAGGGGACTGGCCCTTGGAAGCGCAACTGCCCCAAGTATTTGGCAGACAAGAAGGCCGGCAAGGCAAACAAAGGTATATACGATATGCATGTTATTGATATGTACTTAACTAGTACTCGCAGTAGCACCTGGGTATTTGATACCAGATAGGTTGCTAATATTTGTAACTCGAATCAGGGTACAAACGACCGCTAGCAAGGGGTGAGGTCAAGATGCGTGTCGGCAACGAATCAAGCGTTGATGTGATCGCCGTCAGAATGCTACCTCTCCACTTACCGTCAGGATTAGTTATAAACCTGAATAATTGTTATTTGGTGCCTGCACTGAGCATGAACAATGTATCCGGATCATGTTTGACGCGCAATGGTTATTCATTTAAACCCAAAAACAATGGCTGTTCGATTTATATGAATGATATCTTTTATGGTCATGCAGCTGTGATGAATGGTTTATTTCTGTTGGACCTCGATAATAGTGTTACACATATTCATAATGTTGATGATAAAAGGATTAAACTTAATGATGATATATCCGCATATATGTGGCACTTCCATCTAGGTCATATTAGCGTTAAACGCATGAAGAAGCTCCATTCAGATGGACTTTTGGAATCACTTGATTTTGAATCATTTGATAAATGTGAGCCATGCCTTATGGGCAAGATGACTAGAACGCCGTTTTCCGGTTCAATGGAACGGGCGACAGATTTATTGGAAATCATACACTCTGATGTGTGTGGTCCAATGAGTGTGTCGGCGCAAGGTGGATATTATTATTTTGTTACTTTCACGGATGATTTGATTAGATACGGTTATATCTACTTGATGAAACACAAGTTTGAAACCTTTGAAAAGTTCAAGGAATTTTAGAATGAAGTGGAAAATCATCATAATAGAAATATCAAATTTCTATGGTCTGATTGTGGAGGTGAGTATCTAAGTTACGAGTTTAGCACACATATGAAAGAGTGTGGAATAGTTTCACAACTCACACCTGCCGGAACACCATAGCGAAATGGTATGTCGGAATGTCGTAATCATACTTTACTAGATATGGTTTGATCTATGATGTCTCTGACGGACTTGCCACTGTCATTTTGGGGTTATGCACTAGAAACTGCTGCATTCACTTTAAATCGGACACCATCTAAATCCGTTGAGAATACACCATATGAATTGTGGTTTGGAAACAAACCTAAGCTGTCATTTCTTAAAGTTTGGGGATGTGATGTTTATGTGAAGAAACTTCATCCAGATAAACTTGAACCCAAAGCGGAAAAATGTATCTTCATAGGATACAGTAAGGAAACTATTAGGTATTCCTTATATCACAGATCCGAGGGCAAGGTTTTTGTTGCCACGAATGGATCCTTTTTAGAGAAAGAGTTTCTCACTAAAGGTGTGTGTAGTCAGAAGGTAGAACTTGAAGAGGTTGTTGAACCTTCTCTTCATAATATGGCGAGTAGCGCAGCGCCGAAAGCTGTTACGGAGTTGACTTCACCAACTGAAGAGGGAACTAATGATAACGATCATGAAACTCTGAAAGAGAATACTACCGAATCTCGCGGGTCTAGCAGGATGCGTGCAGCTCCAGAACTATACGGAAATCCTATTATGAATTTTGTGGTAGATGAAATAGATGACCCTGAGACGTATGAAGAAGCGATGATGAGCCCGGATTCCAACAAATGGATGGAAGCCATGAAATCTGAGATGGAATACATGTATGAAAACCAGGTTTGGACCTTGGTGGACTTACCTCACGACCGAAAGGCCGTGGAGAATAAATGGATTTTCAAAAGGAAAACTGATGCTGATGGTAACATAGCCGTCTATAAAGCTCGACTTTTCGCAAAAGGGTTTCGACAAATTCAAGGAGTTGACTACGATGAGACATACTCTCCCGTAGAGATGCTAAAGTTAGTTAGGATTATGTTAGCAATTGCTGCATATTTCGACTATGAGATATGGCAGATGGATGTCAAAACTGCGTTCCTCAATGGAAACATTGAAGAAGAGTTGTACACGATACACGCAAAGGGTTTTGTCGATCCTAAGGATGCTGACAAGGTATGCAAGCTTTAGCGATCCATCTATGGACTGAAGCAAGCATCCCGGAGTTGGAATCTCTGCTTTGATGAGGTGATCAAAGAGTTTGGATTTATACAAACTTATGGAGAGGCTTGTATTTACAAGAAAGTGAGTGGGAGCGATGTGGCATTTCTAATATTATATGACATATTACTGATCGGAAATGATGTAGATCTTTTAAACAGTGTTAAAAGTTATCTAAACAGCAAATTTTCAATGAAGGACCTAGGTGAAGCGTCATACATATTAGGCATAAAGATCTATAGAGATAGATCAAGGCGCCTAATAGGGCTATCGCAAAGTACATACATTGATAAGATTTTAAAGAAGTTTAAAATGGACAAAAGTAAGAAAGGGTTCTTACCTATGCTGCAAGGCAAGACATGGAGTAAGACTCAAAGTCCGGCTACGACAGTAGAAAGAGAGATAATGGACAAAGTCCCCTATGCTTCAGCCGTAGACTCTATAATGTACGCCATGCTATGTACAAGACCGGATGTGGCACATGCTATTAGTTTGACTAGTAGATACCAATTTGATCCAAGATTGGAACACTGGATAGCGGTCAAAATATCCTTAAGTACTTAAGAAGAACTAAGGAAATGTTTCTCGTGTACGAAGGTGAAGAAGAGCTCGTCGCTAAGTGTTATGTCAATGCTAGCTTCGACACCTATCCGGATGACTCTAAGTGTCAATCTGAATACGTATTTCTCATGAATGGTGGAGCGGTTAGTTGGAGGAGTTCCAAACAACCCGTGGTGGTGGGATCAACAACGGAGACCGAATATGTTGCTGCTTCGGAAGCGTCTTAGGAAGCAGTTTGGATGAAGGAATTCATAACCAAACTAGGTGTGGTTTCTAGCGCGTTGGACCCAATGGTTTTCTATTGTGACAACAATGGAACCATAGCCAATGCCAAAGAACCAAGGTCTCACAAGAATTCCAAGAATATTAAGCGCTGGTTTCACTCCATCCGCGAGCATGTCAAGGATGGAGATATAAAGATTTGTAAAGTACACACAGATCTCAATGTAGCAGATCCCTTGACTAAAACTCTCCCTAGAGCACTCGATGGCTTTAAAATCATCAGGCAGGTCAACCAAGTTCCAAACTTGATTGTCTCCCATGGACTCTATCTCGGATCTCATGGCGATCATCCATTTCTCAGAGTCTGGGTCCACCACCGCTTCTGCATAGGTCACAGGCTCATCATTGTCTAACAATAATAATTCCCGCGTTTCGCGGAGCCTCGCCGATCTTCGTGGTTGTGGTGCTTCTATTGCCACGGGTTCCTCAACTTGGTCTGCTACAATAGCATCACTTGTAGAAACATCCCCAACTGGCTCATCTTGAACTTCTTCAAGTCGCACCGACCTTCCACTCGTTCCCTTTGTGAGAAACTCTTTCTCTAGGAAAACACCGCTGCGAGCGACAAACACTTTGCCCTCTTCTCGGTTGTAGAAGTAATACCCTAAGGTTACCCTCGGATATCCCACGAAAATGCACTTATCCGATTTGGGTGTTAGCTTGTCCGACTGAAGTCGCTTGACAAATGCATCACAACCCTAAATCTTTAGAAAAGACAAACTGGGATTCTTTCCAGTCCACATCTCATATGGTGTCTTAACTACGAATTTATATGGTACCCTATTAAGTGTGAAAGCTGCCGTTTCTAGAGCGTAACCCCAAAATGATAATGGTAAATCTGACTGGCTCATCATCGATCGAACCATGTCCAACAAAGTTCGATTGCGCTGTTCGGAGACCCCGTTTTTTGAGGCGTTCCGGGCAGCGTGAGCTGTGGAACAATTCCGCAACTCTTAAGATGATTGCTAAATTCGTGACTCAAATATTCACCTCCGTGATTAGATCGCAAGGCCTTTATTTTCTTGCCACGTTGATTCTCTACCTCATTCTGAAACTCCTTGAACTTTTCAAAAGTTTCAGACTTATGCTTCATCAAATAGACATAACCATATCTACTGAAATCATCAGTGAAAGTAATGAAGTAGTGATATCCTCCTCTGGCTGTCATGCTCATTGGTCCACACACATCAGTATGTATGAGTTCCAACAAGTCTGTCGCTCTCTCGGGTAAACCCGAAAAAGGCGATTTGGTCATCTTTCCAAGTAAACAAGCCTGACATGTCTCGTATGATTCAAAACCAAACGAAGTTAGAAGACCATCAACATGGAGCTTCTTCATGCGCTTTTCACTTATATGCCCCAAACGTCAATGCCATAAATAGGTAGGACTCAAATCATTAGGCCTAAGCCTTTTAGCACTAACATTGTAAACAGATGCATCATCAAGATTTAAAATAAATAACTCATTCACAATGGGAGCATCAGCCATAAACATATCATTCTTAGAGATTACACAACCATTGTTTGCACTCGCGAATGAATAACCATCCCTCATCAAACATGAAGGTGATAAAATGTTTCAACCCATACTAGGAATGTAATAACAATTATTCAACTCCATAATAAATCCTGACGAAAGGTGAAGTTGCATGACGTCGACGAACAATGCAGCAACCCTTGCTTTATTTCCGACGCGAAAATCTACTTCGCCTTTCTGCACTTCTCTAGTCCTTATTAGCCCCTGTATCGAATTGCAAATATGAGCAACCGATCCAGTATCAAATACCCAAGAGTTAACATAGGAATTAGCAAAAAGAATGTCCACAACATTTACAATAAGCGTACCTGAGTGGGAAGTACTCTTACTTCCACTCTTCTTCAAAGAAGCCTGGTACTTGCTGCAGTTTCTCTTACAGTGGCCATGTTCATGACAAAAGAAGCACTCAGTGTCTTCTACGGGTCCAGCCTTTTGCTTGGGTGCAGGCTTAGGGATCGTATCCTTAGCCTTGCCCTTTTTCTTCCAAGAAGTACCCTTTTTCTTGAAGCTAGACTTGTTCTGCACAGGCATCACATGGCTATGCCCTGCACACTTCTTCATGTCACTTTCTGCTGTTTTTAGCATCCCGCATAACTCATTAAGGCCCTTCTCCACCCCATGCATATGGTAGTTCGAAATGAACTGCCCATAGCTAGATGGAAGAGACGCCAAAATAAAGTCAATGACCAACTCTTGGCCTAGTGGAAAACCAAGCTTTTACAAAGTCTGGCTGTAACCAACCATTTTGATCACATGGGGGCCTATAGCTGCTCCCTCTACTAGCTTGCATTCGACAAAGGACTTGGCAACATTGTACCTCTCAGTCCTTGCCTGATATTGGAACATGTCCTTAAGTGCGACAATCATATAGTACGCATCCTGATCCTCAAACTTCTTTTGGATTTCAGGTTCCATGCATGCAAGCATACGACAGCTAACCTCAAGAGAATCATCACATGCTCTCTTGTAGGCGTTCTTTATGGCAGCAGATGCATTATCAGCAGGTTCATCGAGGATTGGGGTATCCAGAACCGTTTCCTTTTTATCAGACCTGAGAACAATTCTCAGGTTATGGACCCAGTCCGAATAGTTTGTTCCATTTAGTTTATCTTTGTCAAGAATCGAACGCAAAGAAAAAGGTGATGCAGTGTTCGGTGCCATTGATCTACAACAGAAAACATGCAAAATACTAAGCCATGTAACCATGAAAGAGTAAAACATATTAAACAATTTAATAGCATATACTCCCACTTAAGTCAATATCCCTCTATTGATACTAAGTGATTCAAGATCCACAATTAACAAGTCGACTAGTGAGCTTTAGCATCACTGCTAGAAGACAAGGTAAATCGGTAAGCAACACGTGTTAATCATATCACATATGACTCTTGTTGTTGGGTGACATCTCTATGTTAAAACTAGGTGCCCAACCTTTATACCCCAAGGTC
Organism: Avena sativa; assembly: GCA_916181665.1. NCBI lineage: Eukaryota > Viridiplantae > Streptophyta > Magnoliopsida > Poales > Poaceae > Avena > Avena sativa. Next base: position 342,385,748 of record OV702279.1, read on the forward strand.
CTTAACTGTTAAGATGACCTTGTCAAGCTCACCAACCCTTATGCGTGTAGGTATTCGATACAAACCCATCCCGCCAAGGAAAACCGCGGCACCCTAATTTCATAGGCCCACCAACGATTGTACCGGGCATAGGATGGTGCAAGGTTTGGTTGGGAGGGCATGGTTTAACTTAAACTTTGTGAGGGATCGTTCTACTTCTATCATCTAAGCATGCATAGAGTAAACGCATAAGAATAGCATTCACATAGTTGTGACACAGTATGGCCCATTTTCTCATGGTGATCCCTATCGCCATAGAACCTGTCCACCATGATGATCTCCACCTTCATGTTCCATGCGAGCCATCCTCCAAGTGATGAGTCCTCCAAGAACTAATACAAGCTATTACCCCTAACAGCCAGCAATCAAAATTACATATAATTGGGATCATCACAAGTTGGCACGCAGACCATTACAATAATTGACAACACACATGGCTCCATCCGTGTTGCCCTAGTCTCGACACGCAGGTCATGATAAATTTCATACATGCATCACATACATATATGAGTCATACTGATCACATACATCCTGCAAAAACAAGTTATGCATAGAATCGCATTCTACCGGATCATGTGACCTCGCAGCACCTAGTTACCTTAACGAGATAGAAAAATGTGCTACGACTAGGGGCTATAGGGGGTCTCCCCCTGCGGGGTTCGAAGGGGCAGCACCCCTTGATCGAATCTACACAATTTTATTTAAGGATTTTGATCGGCAAATCAAATTTACCATAAACCGTCTGTTGTTCCGATCTGATCAAACTCCTTTGATCACGGTACATCGATTTTAGATCTAGGTTCCGATTCGATCAATCATATTGATCTTTGCGTGATTCAACAGGATTTATGTGTCACTGTCTACCCCGATGGCGGAAACCGACCGGTAGGGGTAAGTCGTTCGACTACCTCAGAATCACGATCACAGAAAGCAAGATCATAGATCAATCCTGAACCACCACAATATAAACGATCACATCATTCATATCAATCTGCATATCACCATATGCAAACATCCCGAATATATAACTGAATAGCATCGGCTCTGATACCACTGAAGGGATACGGGTAGGCTACACTAGCGCAAATCAAAATTTTCTACCACGTAAACCAGGATTACTGTTGTCATAGATCACGGGATTACCACTAGACGCGCAATTGCGGAACTTGATGAAGCGCGTCGAGGCAGTGCAGACGATCTACGTCTCCTCCTCGTTCTCGTCCCATGAGCAGCTCCCCTTGCACGGCTCGTCCAAGCACTACAGATGTAGCGCCTCCGAGGTATTCACACGTACAGGGTGGAAGTGTCAGACGCCGGACTGCTAGGTCCGCGCGTGCAACACAGGCATGAGGAGTGGTGGCTGGGTGGAATGTTCTAACCCTGGTCAGCTCGCCCCACCCTCTCTTATATAGGCGTCCCTAGTGGGCTTCTACATTAGCATCCCATTAGAACCCTAATCTGGTCCAATTCAGATCTAATCCTCATTAGGCTTCTAGCCTCTTAAGTGTGTGACCCTATAGGTTCATATACGTATAGACATGACACGAATACACTTATTCTGTCAATAGTTGGCAGCGGCCTCTAGCAAGACGTGCCAACTCCTAAACGCATACAAAGATCATATCGGACGAACCATCACAAGGTTTAGTACATGTATTTCCCTTTGCCTCACGATATTTGGTCTAGCTCCAAGCTGACCTTCCTTTCTCGATACTGTGATTAGGAATCCCTTTACTAGGTTAACTCTTAACCATATGTAGCACGTCCATGCATTTCTAGATCCGATCACTCGAGGGGCCCAGAGATATGTCTCTCAAGTAGAGAGGGGCAAATCCCATCTTGATTGACCATGCCTTGCAGCATGTTTTAGGACAAACCCGAAAGCTACCTTTATAACTACCCAGTTACAGAGTAGCGTCTGATAGCTCCAAAGTAGGTCGATCCACATCTCAAGTACATGCAACAATCTCAGGTCTAAGGACGAAACATACACGATGTGTATTGAGAGAGCTGCAACTAATTGCCAGTCTCAAGTTGGGCCAGTCTAACCCCATGTTCATAACATGTGTCCACATCATTGGTTTGACATCTCCATGTCTATGACCCTCGAAACATAGTCATCAACCAATCGATGTACTAGTCTAATATTCACATGTGTCCTCACATGAACTCCGACTATGGACAACTATTAAATAACCATACAAGTAAAGAGTTTCACAAACAATTCACATAATTGCCAATCAATACAAGTTGCCTGATATGGATATTCAAGGAACAATACAATAGCTCATGGATACATAAGAAATATAATCATCTCTATGATTGCCTCTAGGACATATTTCCTTCATGGAGGAGGGGAGGGGCAGTCCCATGTGCTGGCCACCCTCTTGGGGTGCCCCTTCCTCCTATATAAATCCCTCCTCGCTCTCTCATACTCACACCTCCTCGTGAAGGATCGCTCTCCCCCTCTAGTTTATCCCCCATAGTCTCGGACTAGCGAGATACATGTTCCGGGTGGATTTTCGGCAAGAAATAGTTGTTGCTTTCGCTGCATCGCTGGAGCGAGGAGGCGGAGGTTGCTCGATGGCTTGGACGTTTGTGCGAGCACGGATGCGATGCTGATTTGCGGCGCTGGACTTCTTCTAGATCTTGAGATCGGCAAGCGTTCGTCTACATCATCCACGAGTACAACCTCGTTAAACTTTGTCGGTCTACAAGGGTATGTTCTCTATGGATGTATACCCACCCGTTTCTTGTATCTAGTTGATAGATCTTGGTACATAGTTGTTCCCATCAAAGGACTTTTTTGTTTTCTATGTTGCGAACCCTACAGTGGTATCAAATCCAGATCCATGCATAGATGCTTTGCACGGGTAGTACACATATGAGTATGTGGGCGATTATGATCATGTTATTGTTTCTTGTTTCTACTTTGGATATTGGTGGCATAGTAGGATGAAGCATCCTGGACAAACTTTACATGTCCTTGCACATGAGACCTGTTCCACGCTTGACGTGCAACTAGTTTTGCATAAGTGGCGAGCGGTTGGCTGTCTCTCCTACTATAGTCAATATCTAATTTACATAGAGTTGTTAATAATTTGGTTATCCTCATTGTGGTTCCATGTTCGTAGGTAAGAACGGTTCTATCTTCGAAATCCCTAAGCCACGTAAAACTTGCAATGGATAAATTAGAAGCATCTAGTTTAGATTGTTGTTGGGATAGAGTCATGATATGGTAATGTTGTAAGTAAAAGTATAGTCAATACTCTTACAACACACCTAACATGTAAGTTCCATAGACCTTGGCCTTACACACAAAGGAATTATAAAGATTGTACCATGATGCACATGATGATGATCAAGTGCAAGAACCATATCATTTCACTTTTCACATATGATGTTTGTTGCATCTTATATTGCTTGTTAGAGTTTTATTAGCATAGTAAGATGATCTCTCATTTAGATATCAAGATAAAAATGTGTTCCCCCTTAAGTATGCACCGATTATGTTTTGCCGCTTCAAGACATCACGTGATGATCGGGTGTTCTTGGATCCACGATCATATTTCGGGTGTAAGACAGTTTTACACACGCGAATACTAGGGTTCTTACTTGGCGAGCCTAGCATGTACAGACATGGCCTCGGAACATGGACCGAAAGGTTAAGCATGGGTCATATGTAGATATGATTCCCATATAGATGCTTGCCTTTGAAGCTACACCGACTCACGTGATGATTGGACTTGGTGTAGTGGATTTGGTTCATGTAATCACCAAAAGGACATGAGCGATGTCGTTTTTGAGTGGGAGTTCATTCTTAATTTAGATTAGTTGAACTCGATCCATCATAAGCTTAGTCTAAAATTTACAAATTCTATTGTAGCTGACACCACCTGCTTTTAATTTCAATGTGTTCATGGATAAAGAGAATCTTGCAACGAATGGTAGCAACTTTACCGACTAGGCCATGAATTTGAGGATCCTCCTCTCTGCTGCACAAAAGCAATATGTGCTAGAAGCGCTGCTAGGCCCCCCACCATTCGATGATGCCCCTGACGAGGAAAAGAATGCCTATCAGACTCACCAGGAGGACCATAACTTAGTTCATTACGGCATATTGTATGCTAGAACCAAAACTTAGAAAGAGTTTCAAGAACGACAATGCCTTTGATACAATGGGTGAGTTGAAAAAAAATTTCGACACCCATGATGCTATAGAGAGTTATAATGCTTTAGAAAAGTTATTTAGCTGCATGATGAAAGAGAACAACTCTATTAGTGAGCACGTACTCAAAATGTCTGGGCACACCGTTAATCTTGTATCCTTGGGAATATCGATTCCCATTGACTTAGGCATACATCGTGTTCTCCAATCTCTGCCACCAAGCTACAAAAGCTCCATGATGAACTATAACATGTAGGGCATGAAGAAGTCTCTCCCCAAGCTTCTGTCAATGCTTAAGACTGCAGAGGTGGAGATCAAGAAGGAACATCAAGTATTGATGATCAATAAGACCACTGGTTTCAAGAAAGACAGGAAAGGTAAACAAAAGGCAAAGAAGGGCAGAAAATCGGTTGCCGTACCTGAAAAGAAATCCCAAGTTGGCCCTAAGTCTGATACCGAGTGCTATTATTGCAAGGGGACTGGCCCTTGGAAGCGCAACTGCCCCAAGTATTTGGCAGACAAGAAGGCCGGCAAGGCAAACAAAGGTATATACGATATGCATGTTATTGATATGTACTTGACTAGTACTCGCAGTAGCACCTGGGTATTTGATACCAGATAGGTTGCTAATATTTGTAACTCGAATCAGGGTACAAACGACCGCTAGCAAGGGGTGAGGTCAAGATGCGTGTCGGCAACGAATCAAGCGTTGATGTGATCGCCGTCAGAATGCTACCTCTCCACTTACCGTCAGGATTAGTTATAAACCTGAATAATTGTTATTTGGTGCCTGCACTGAGCATGAACAATGTATCCGGATCATGTTTGACGCGCAATGGTTATTCATTTAAACCCAAAAACAATGGCTGTTCGATTTATATGAATGATATCTTTTATGGTCATGCAGCTGTGATGAATGGTTTATTTCTGTTGGACCTCGATAATAGTGTTACACATATTCATAATGTTGATGATAAAAGGATTAAACTTAATGATGATATATCCGCATATATGTGGCACTTCCATCTAGGTCATATTAGCGTTAAACGCATGAAGAAGCTCCATTCAGATGGACTTTTGGAATCACTTGATTTTGAATCATTTGATAAATGTGAGCCATGCCTTATGGACAAGATGACTAGAACGCCGTTTTCCGGTTCAATGGAACGGGCGGCAGATTTATTGGAAATCATACACTCTGATGTGTGTGGTCCAATGAGTGTGTCGGCGCAAGGTGGATATTATTATTTTGTTACTTTCACGGATGATTTGAGTAGATACGGTTATATCTACTTGATGAAACACAAGTTTGAAACCTTTGAAAAGTTCAAGGAATTTTAGAATGAAGTGGAAAATCATCGTAATAGAAATATCAAATTTCTATGGTCTGATTGTGGAGGTGAGTATCTAAGTTACGAGTTTAGCACACATATGAAAGAGTGTGGAATAGTTTCACAACTCACACCTGCCGGAACACCATAGCGAAATGGTATGTCGGAATGTCGTAATCATACTTTACTAGATATGGTTTGATCTATGATGTCTCTGACGGACTTGCCACTGTCATTTTGGGGTTATGCACTAGAAACTGCTGCATTCACTTTAAATCGGACACCATCTAAATCCGTTGAGAATACACCATATGAATTGTGGTTTGGAAACAAACCTAAGCTGTCATTTCTTAAAGTTTGGGGATGTGATGTTTATGTGAAGAAACTTCATCCAGATAAACTTGAACCCAAAGCGGAAAAATGTATCTTCATAGGATACAGTAAGGAAACTATTAGGTATTCCTTATATCACAGATCCGAGGGCAAGGTTTTTGTTGCCACGAATGGATCCTTTTTAGAGAAAGAGTTTCTCACTAAAGGTGTGTGTAGTCAGAAGGTAGAACTTGAAGAGGTTGTTGAACCTTCTCTTCATAATATGGCGAGTAGCGCAGCGCCGAAAGCTGTTACGGAGTTGACTTCACCAACTGAAGAGGGAACTAATGATAACGATCATGAAACTCTGAAAGAGAATACTACCGAATCTCGCGGGTCTAGCAGGATGCGTGCAGCTCCAGAACTATACGGAAATCCTATTATGAATTTCGTGGTAGATGAAATAGATGACCCTGAGACGTATGAAGAAGCGATGATGAGCCCGGATTCCAACAAATGGATGGAAGCCATGAAATCTGAGATGGAATACATGTACGAAAACCAGGTTTGGACCTTGGTGGACTTACCTCACGACCGAAAGGCCGTGGAGAATAAATGGATTTTCAAAAGGAAAACTGATGCTGATGGTAACATAGCCGTCTATAAAGCTCGACTTTTCGCAAAAGGGTTTCGACAAATTCAAGGAGTTGACTACGATGAGACATACTCTCCCGTAGAGATGCTAAAGTCAGTTAGGATTATGTTAGCAATTGCTGCATATTTCGACTATGAGATATGGCAGATGGATGTCAAAACTGCGTTCCTCAATGGAAACATTGAAGAAGAGTTGTACACGATACAAGCAAAGGGTTTTGTCGATCCTAAGGATGCTGACAAGGTATGCAAGCTTTAGCGATCCATCTATGGACTGAAGCAAGCATCCCGGAGTTGGAATCTCTGCTTTGATGAGGTGATCAAAGAGTTTGGATTTATACAAACTTATGGAGAGGCTTGTATTTACAAGAAAGTGAGTGGGAGCGATGTGGCATTTCTAATATTATATGACATATTACTGATCGGAAATGATGTAGATCTTTTAAACAGTGTTAAAAGTTATCTAAACAGCAAATTTTCAATGAAGGACCTAGGTGAAGCGTCATACATATTAGGCATAAAGATCTATAGAGATAGATCAAGGCGCCTAATAGGGCTATCGCAAAGTACATACATTGATAAGATTTTAAAGAAGTTTAAAATGGACAAAAGTAAGAAAGGGTTCTTACCTATGCTGCAAGGCAAGACATTGAGTAAGACTCAAAGTCCGGCTACGACAGTAGAAAGAGAGATAATGGACAAAGTCCCCTATGCTTCAGCCGTAGACTCTATAATGTACGCCATGCTATGTACAAGACCGGATGTGGCACATGCTATTAGTTTGACTAGTAGATACCAATTTGATCCAAGATTGGAACACTGGATAGCGGTCAAAATATCCTTAAGTACTTAAGAAGAACTAATGAAATGTTTCTCGTGTACGAAGGTGAAGAAGAGCTCGTCGCTAAGTGTTATGTCAATGCTAGCTTCGACACCTATCCGGATGACTCTAAGTTTCAATCTGAATACGTATTTCTCATGAATGGTGGAGCGGTTAGTTGGAGGAGTTCCAAACAACCCGTGGTGGCGGGATCAACAACGGAGGCCGAATATGTTGCTGCTTCGGAAGCGTCTTAGGAAGCAGTTTGGATGAAGGAATTCATAACCAAACTAGGTGTGGTTTCTAGCGCGTTGGACCCAATGGTTTTCTATTGTGACAACAATGGAGCCATAGCCAATGCCAAAGAACCAAGGTCTCACAAGAATTCCAAGAATATTAAGCGCTGGTTTCACTCCATCCGCGAGCATGTCAAGGATGGAGATATAAAGATTTGTAAAGTACACACAGATCTCAATGTAGCAGATCCCTTTACTAAAACTCTCCCTAGAGCAAAACATGATCAACACCAGAACTCCATGGATGTGTATTTATCACTATGTAACTAGATTATTGTCTCTATTGCAAGTGGAAGACTGAAGGGAATATGCCCTAAGAGGCAATAATAAAGTTGTTATTATGTATATTCCAAATATATGATATATGTTTATTTTGCATGCTATAATTGGATTAATATGAAAATGTTAATACATGTGTATTTAATAAACACAAGGAAAGTTCCTAGCTATGCCTCTCTTATAAACTAGCTCGTTGATTAATAAGATGATCAAGGTTTCCTGATCATGGACATTGGATGTTGTTAATAACGAGGTCACAACATTATTGGAATGGTGTGATGAACATTCATCCGAAGTATAGCATTACGATCAGATTCATTGTGTTTATATTTCTATAACATCATACGAAGTAATCCTAATCCTTAGACCATGAGATCATGTCAATCACTAACACTAGAAGAGTATCTTGATAACATCAAACGTCACACCGTAAAATGGTGACTATAAAGATGGGTTCAGTGCTACTAAGGTGTTATGTAGGGGCTCATGGATCAAGAGTGGAATTTGTCCATCCCGATGATGGATAGATATACTCTGGACCCTCTCGGTGATATCACATTGGTTAGCTTGCAAGCAGGTGATTTTATCACTAGAATGTTATATGACGGGAACAAGAAAAGAGTACATGTCGGTAACGAGATCAAACTAGGTATGAGGATACCAATGATCGAATCTCGTACATGTAATATATCGCGAGACAAAGGGATTAAGATTCTTGTGTAAAATGTTCTCACGATCACAAGAAGTCATTGTTGAATGTGTGGGAGTCAGTATGGCTCTCCAGGTCCCACTATTGATTATTGATACAAGAGGGGTCTCGATCATGACCGCATCATTCGCGAACCGTAAGGTGACACACTTAACACTACTAGGAAAATGGCCTTTAGTGGCGCACCATGAAACATCATCTGTGGCGCACTAGCAGTGCGCCACGTGCCTTGCGCTACAGAAGTTTAAACTTCTGTGGCGCACTGCCTAGTGCGCCACAGAAGTTTAGAGACAGGCGTGGCGCACATGCCAGTGCGCCACAGAAGTTTGGGCAGGTGCGCCACGCGTATGAAACGATAACCGTGGCGCACTAGGTGTTGTGCGCCACGGATGTAAATTTCAAAATTCAAAAAAAAAGCAGCAGATCTGGATCTCGTCGTCAGTGCGGCCGCGCGTCGGTGCAGGTCGCCATCGCCGTCAGTGCGGTCGCGCGTCGGTGTCGTCGTCGGAACTGCAAGGAGGAGGAGGAAGAGGAGAATGGGAGGAAGAGGAGGAGAAGAAGAAGATGAGGCAGAGGAGGAGAAGAAGAGGAGGAGGAGAAGAGGAGGAAGAGGAGGAGAAGAAGAAGAGGAGGCAGAGGAGGAAGAGGAGGAGAAGAACAGGAGGCAGAGGAGGAAGAGGAGGAGAAGGAGGCCGCCGTTGCACCGCCGTCGCGAGGAGGAGGAGAAGGAGGCCGCCGTTGCACCGCCGTCGCCCGTTGTCACTACGAGGAGGAGGAGAAGGAGGTCGACGTCGTGCCATCACTGCAAGAAGAGGAGAAGGGGAAGGAGGAGAAGGGAGAAGGAAGAAGGAAGAAGGAAGAAGGAAGAAGGAAGAAGGAGAAGGGAAAGGGAAAGGGAGAGGAAGAGGGAAAAGGGGAAGGGAAAAGTGGAAAGGGAAAGGGAGAGGAAGAGGGAAAAGGGGAAAGGGAGGAGGAGGGCGGGGTGGGGATTCAAATTTGAATCCCACCCAAGCTTATCCGTGGCGCACTAGGTGTAGGTGCGCTACGGATAAGTCGCCCTGTATTTTTTTTTTCTGCAGGAAAAAACGGTTTTTTTGACCGTAACTTTTTACTCTTTTCGAATTTTGAAAATCTAAAAAATCGCTAAACGATCATAGGTCGTTGCGAGCAGATGCGAAATCTCGTTCTCGTCATTTTGGTATATTATACGATTTTTTTCGATATCGTATGCAAAAGTTACGGCCTTTTTACCGTGGCATAACTTTTTTTTGCAAATAAAGTCGAAACTCATTTTTGTTAATTTTACTAGAAGCTATACCACATTACCTACCTAAATATGAAAGGATTTAATTTTTTGAAGTGTTTATCATTTTCTTTTATTTTTTGCAAACCCTAAAAAGGCGATCCACGGGGGGGGGGGGGGGTGGAGTTGGTGCATGCCACTACATCTGTGGCGCACATGCCATAGTGCGCCACAGAGAGTACAAACTTCTGTGGCGCACTATGCCATGTGCGCCACAGATGCTTGCGGATGGTTCACATCAGAGAGGGGCGTGCGCTTAGGCGTAGCGCACCCCCCATGTGCGCCACATATGACACTAACAACCGTGGCGCACATGACTATAGTGCGCTACAGATGTCTGGCGTGCGGCCAACAGGGCCCTGGCCCACACACATCTGTGGCGCACTATAGTCATGTGCGCCACGGTTGTTCTAGTTACTAGTAGGGCACTGCCCACAGGTGAGCACGCCTGTTTTAGCCGTGGGGCACTTCAACCATGTGAGCCACGGATGTGCTAATTACCTATAGCTGTTTTCCTAGTAGTGTAAGAGACACCGACACCATTTGGAACAAATAGTTTCTTGTCGGAAATATTTACAAAGCACAGGAATTTATTTCCCTAGACACTGGAATTGTTTCAGGTGAAATTGCTGAAAGTGTTTCTACATGTGAAATAAAATACTAGCAAGGGGTTTTATGTGAATGTTTGTCCATTAAAGTAATTGACAAAATTTTGAATAAATAAATAAATAAAAGGAGTTTTATTTAAAGAGAGATTGCATTAAATTTGGTGGAAATTTAATGGGATTTTTGAGTGGGATTTTGAGTAGAGAAATGAAGGGGCTAAAAAGTGAGTGGGAGCTCCACCCACATGAATGGAGGAGGGGAGGGGGCAGCCCCATGCGCTGGCCACCCCCTTGGGTTGCCCCCTCTCCCTCTCTCATACCCACACATCCTCATGAAGGATCTCTCTCCCCCTATAGTTTATCCCCATGGTCTCGGACTAGCGAGATACATGTTCCCGATGGCTTTTTTCGGCAAGAAAGAGTTGTTGCTTCCACTGCATCACTGGAGCGAGGAGGCGGAGGTTGATTAGTGGCTTGGATGTGTGTGCAAGCATGGATGCGTTGTTGATTTGCAGTGCTGGACCTCTTCTCGATCTTGAGATCGGCAAGCGTTTGTCTACATCATCCACGAGTACAACATCATTAAACTTTGTAGGTCTACAAGTGTATGTTCTCTATGGATGTATATCCACCCGTTTCTTGTATCTAGTAGATACGTCTTGGTACATAGTTGTTCCCATCGTATGATTTTTTTTGTTTTCTATGCTGTGAACCCTACAATTTCCCATAACTTTGGGGTTCTAGGGGAATTTGCATGTCCCGTAAGACCCGATATACGTTTTAGAGTTATAACCAAAAACTCATTGGTTTCGCGTTTTATGTCTGTTTTTATGAGCTATTGCCCATAGTTTTGGGGTTCTAGGGATATTTACAACGATTGTAAGAACCGAGTCATTTATGGAGTTATGACCAAAAACTTGTTGTTTTCGTGATTTATGGCTATTTTCGTGAGCTACTTCCATCAATTGTGAGTTTCAAGGGGGGTTCGCAAGGGTCATGAGACTCGATATATTTTTGAGTGATGACCAAACACTCATCATTTCGCGTTTTATGGTCGTTTTCATGAGATATTTCCCACAGTTTTGGAGTATCAAGACGATTTGCATGGACAGTAAGACCAGATACATGTTCGATAGTTCTGACAAAAAATATATCATTTTTGCGTTTTATGGCTGTTTTGATAAGTTATTTCCCACAGTTTTGGTGTTTTAGGGAGATTAAAAACGACCATAAGACCCACTACATGTTTGAGAGATATGACAAAAAACTCGTCGTTTTCGCGTTGTATGGACGTTTATATTAGCTATTGGCCGAAGTTTTGGGGTTCGTGGGGTAGCCGCCTGGGGAAGGACCTGACTGACATGACACATCTCAGCGCCAGCCTGCACTAGGCAGGCTTTGGGCGACTTGTGGTACCAAGGTAGGATTGTAAGGCCATGTTGTAGGACGTGGCCTGCCACGTGTCTAAGCTCGCAGCTCTCAGAGAATAAAGCAATTGATTCATTGGAAGCATAGTTGAAAAGTAAATGAATTATACAAGAGGATGTTAAAGAAATGAGCCCATGCATTATGAATCGTATGAAACAATGGATCGAAACATGATTAAACCAATTGTACTGAAGCACTTGATTCATTGGATGGAGAGAAAAATAACAAACGGAAGAAGCTGAAGGTGGACTCCGAGAATATTCCCGCTAGGATCACCAGGAGCAAGGTGGTAAACCCAGCGAAAAACACTAGGAGCAATAAAAATGAATTTGAATTTGTATGATGAATTTGAACTACTCTCAATGTTTGTATTGAATTAAAACTAGTATGACGCTCCCAAGTTTGTATGTTGGATAATCCCATAATGTATGTATTATTGCAAGTTTCTATAGTCATCCGCCTAGTTCCTTAGCACTGCTCAATTTTTCCCTCGACATGTGGTCAACACATGGGGTTTAGCTAGTTCATGGCTTAAACCATAGCAAACATTGACTAATTGATCCAAAACTTGGCACACTTGTGTATCTTGGATTGATTTATCATATGAAATTGGAAATTTTATATTTACTTGTAATCAGTCACGATTTTATTTTTCTAAATCATTAAATTCAAAAAATAGTTTTAGGGTTAGTTTAATTTTAAAAAAGTCAAAATATAGTGCAACCTTCGCATAGAGTCTTGTTATCTTTCCTACAACCTAGCATGAATAAAAAAGGAAAAGGAAATAAAGAGAAATGGACTTATACCCTAAACCACTTCGTAAACCCTTCTTGGAATAAGCTACTAGCTGTGAAGATGCATGGCTTTCTACTCAATCAACCTTCAAAATAACCCATCCCAAAACATACTTTGTCTAAATGAGACCAAATTTGGAACACTTGTGTATATTTGAGTTGCAAAGAATATAATGTCGGCCAAGATGGATTATTTTGTTCAAATAACACATTTTCCATTTTTATGCCAAAAGCTTGAATTTCCCTTACTCATTTTCTTATCTAAGTGCCCTTGTTTTCCTTAGCTCTACTCAGTTTTCCCCTCCTGCTAAAGTTTTCCTCAGTTTTCCCCCTACCGCTAAAGTTTTCTTCACTTTTCCCCTCTCCCTTGTCTCAAATCCTCACAACAGCTCAACTTGCGCTTAGTTTGGTTGCGCTCTGATTGGTCGAGATGTATATCAAACGGATCTTGGCCAACCACTTGGATACATCATGATCCGACATGTTGGAGGTCTCTCTCTCTCCCAAAAGCTCCGAGCCAGCCGTCGAGTCAATGACTTGGTCAATGCGAGGCAAAGCAAACGGATCTTTGGGACATGCTTTGTTCAAGCCGGTGTAATCAACGCACATTCTTAATTCATTGGTTCCCTTTTTGGGGACAAGTACAGGATTGGCCACCCATTGGGTGTGAAGGACTTCTCGGATAAATCTAGCCTTAAGTAACCTAGCTATCTCTTTGCCAATGGCGCGTCTCTTCTCATCTCCAAAGCGTCGTAGAGGTTGTTTCACTGGTTTGCATTTTGGATCAATGTTTAAGCTGTGTTCGACAAGTTCCCTAGGTACACCTTTCATGTCGGCAGGTTGCTAGGCAAAGATGTCCCTATTCTCACGGAGGAACTCGACGAGCGCGCTTTCCTATTTGGGATCCAGGTTCGTCCCAATGGCGACGGTCTTGGAGGCATCGCCTACCACAAGTTCCACCGGCTTGGTCTCGATGGCGGCCTTGAACACAGGAGCGGGGTCGGAGATCTGCTTCTTCGACGCGGGCATCTCTGAGTCATTGACCTTGCTCTGGATCTCTTTGAATCCTTTGTTGTAGAGGACAGCTTCTGCAACGGCTGTTTCATTGATCTCGCAGTCCCTTGCTTTGGTAAAGCTTCTGGATATGGTGATGATACCGTTTGGTCCGGGTATCTTGAGTTTGTTGTAGACAAAGCATGGCTTGGCCATAACGTGTGGAATATGTCGCGGCCGAATATGACGTGGAACACGCTCTTGAAGGGGACCACCTCGAAGGTCATGCGCTCTTGGCGGTAATTATTAACATCGCCAAAGGCAACCTGAAGTGTAATGCACCCAAGGGACCGAGCCTCCCGACCAGGAACTACGCCGTGGAAGACGGTGTTGGTCCGCCTTAGGTTTGCCTCTGTCAAGTTCATCTTCTGCAGGGTATCCAGGTACATGATGTTGATGCTGCTTCCACTATCCACCATACACTTGGTGAACTCCACGCCGTCAATCAAGGGGTTGATGACCATGGCGTACTGGTTCTCCGTGGGCACAAGGTCTGGGTGGTCCGTCCTGTCCCAAGTTATTGAAACCTCCGACCAGCGCAGGTACTGGGGAACTGGGGGAGAGTGGCCATCAAGATCCTCAGAGAGATCTTCTGTTGTCGGACGGTGGGGGTGCCAAGGAAAGTGTGGTAGACTGGAGCCTTTTTTGCGAATGGGTTCTTGCCCTTGTCGTCGCCCTTGGCGGCGTGCTTGGGGTCAACGTCTTCGTCCATGTCACTTGAATCCTTGGACTCCTCCTCCTTCTTCTTCCCCTTGCCCTTGCCTCACGGTCTGTTCTTCCGACTTTGCTTGTAGTCGGACTCCGGGTCTTCCTTGAGGTCGTTGACGAACTTGCAGTGTCGATTGGTATGGGTGGCCTTGCCGTTGGCGTCGAGGTGTATGAGGCATGACATATCGCGGTACTCCTCGTAGGTTTGGGGAACGCGGAGCGGTGCCGAGGTGGTTTCACTTCCTCGCTGCTGCCCACGACCAGCTCCCCTTCCTCGGCCACGTTGTCCGCCTTCTTCTCGTCTTGCAAAAGTCATAGCGACCATGTCATTAGATTGCTTTTCTTCTGGAGTGGTTTTCCGCTTTGTACTGATGTTCCTCCGAGATTGAGTTGGAACGGCCGTTGCCGGCAGGGAGCCGCGAGCGTCGTCGTCGGCAGCTGCGAACTCACTAGCCAACTGAATCATCTGGTTCAAGTCAAGCTGGTGATTGTCCTGCAAGCGCTTCAGCTTATGTCGGAGCAGCGTTCCCCTTTCCAACCCGTCGATGAAGGCGGCCTGTCACATCCCAAGATTTTCCAAATCTTGTTATGTGAAAAATAAATGAATAAAATAAAACTTTGTTGATTTTCAGGGCCAGAAGAAACTTTTTGATTCCATTTAGAAATTTTCAAACCTATTTTGATCAAATAAAATCCTAAAGGGATTTAAAAAGTTAAATAAATATTAAACTTCAAAATATTTAAGATTTCTATTTTGGATCTTTTAATAAAAGGTTTTGGTTTTCAAAGGGAAAAGAAATATTTAATAAAGATTATTTTATAAAGCCAAATTAAACCTTGTCCAAGCTTTTGAAATAAAAATGTTTTTGTTTTGATTAAAAATAGTAAAGGTTTACTTAAATAAAATAATAAGGAATTAATATCCAAATTTTATTCAAACAAAAGGGTTTTACCATTTTAATTAAAACGTCAAAACTTATTAAATTATTTTAAATAAGTTTTCTAAGTATTTTATTTTCTTAATTAAAACCTACTGAAGTGTTTTGGCTTTATTTTAGATTTCAAAATAAGGTATTTAATAAAATAAATCCTATTTGAGTTAATAATGAAGGTCTATTGTATTTAATTATTAGTGGACCCTAAAATAAAAGGTTATTTTGTTTTAAACAAGTTTCCAAGTATTCTTTATTTCCAAATAAAACCTACTGATTTGGTTTTGAAAATATTTGGATTTCAAATGGAAATTTTATTAATTAAATCAAACCCTATTTTATTAAATAACTAAAGATCCATTTTATTTAATTAATGAATGGATCCTAAAAAGAATAAAAATATTATTTTATTCTGGGATTGGTTTATGTTGATAAACAGAACCAAAAACTCTTTACTAGTGTGGTGAATAGTTTGAATTGTTTGATTGTTTGAATAGTTGATTGAAATTCAAAACAGAAATCAGAAATAGAAAAAGAAAAGGTTACAGAATAAAAAAAAATGGATCTTGACCAGCCCAGCCGGCCAAGCCCAGCAAACCAGCCCAGCTCCCCTCCCCGAAGAAAAACGATTCGCACCCAGATTCTAACCTAAACAGACGATGACTGGTGGACCCTCCCCTCCTTTCTTTTCCCACTGCCAGGTAGACCCCACTCCTCCTGTTCTTCCTTCTCACCCGCGCGACCTCTTCTCCCTCCCTCGTCGCCGTTACCTGCAGAGACTCCGCGGCCTTAATTCGTCTTAACGCGGCCACCATCACTCACCTTGACCACGCACCTTAAAGCGCTCGCCCCTCCTCTCCGTTTCCCCTCTGTCACCCCGCAGTAGCACGCCCCCAGGCCGCCTCAATTTCTCCCCGAGCAACTCTGTCTCCGACGAACAACCGCGACGATTCCGGCGAGCCCAGCCACCGCCTGGACCCCTCGACCACCCGAGCGTGATCCCCATCTCCCTACGCATCTCCCAGAACCAACCCCTCGTCCGTGCGTGCTCTAGAACGCCGACAAGGAACACGACCGAGCGCCGGCCGTCTTCTGCCGTTCTCCGACGACGTCACCCCGGTAAAACCCGACCACCCCTCTCTTCCCCGTGGATACGATGATGACCTCCATGCTACCGCGGACCTAATGGTGCTATTCGTTTGTCCTAGGGTGCCCCTTATCCTCACCCTCGACGACCTCCAGTACCGCCGAGACCCAGCTCATCTCCGGCGAGCAATCGCAGCTGCCCCCGAGCACCCCTCGACGGACGAGCCACACGTTGAGAATCAGCACGACGCCACGAACACAGTGAGCTTACTCCCTCCCTGTTTCGCTTCCTGCCTCGCCAGCGCCGCCGCCATCTGGCCGCTCCGCCGCTCGCCATTGACATCGCGCCGCCAGTTCCTGGCTAACTGATAGGAACCGTTCGATTTAGATCGAAGAGATGAGATAGATTCACTTAACAGCGAAAGGGTACGCACCCTGCGCCGTGCGATCCACCTAGATCCTGCAGTCCACTTTGCCGATCCGGCCGAACCGTTTTCGTCCAATCAGAGACAGACACGTGGCCAGGTTTAGTTTTAAAAACAGATTTGAATCTGTTATAGATTCAATTTTCAAACCTTTGTAACTTTGGATCCACACGTCCAAAAATTACAAACTTTATATCGTTGGAATCAGTAGAACAAACCCTATCCAACCATTCCCTTGGTTTAGCAAATAGTATCTGTTAGAATGGATGTTTTTGCAAAAACTTTTGTATGCTTATTAAGAATGTAAAAATTGTTTAAAAATGAATTTGGGGTTAAAATATTTGGCAATTGGATTGATTTGAACTCACTGACCCTAGGAACCAACCCATAGTTTGGAAAGTGTATTTGGTAAAGTTTAGGATGGAAAACTTGATTTAGCCCATTTCTAGCCAAATGAAAATAAAGATTTTGGTTATGAAAATGTTTTTGTAAAGAAAACTTTGGGAAAATGTTTTGGATCAAACCTAATGACCATAGGAAACACTTTGTGGTTTCAAAATTTGTATTTGGTGAAACAAAATAATGATTCTTTAATTTAAAACCATTTCTAGTCAAATAGAAATGTGGTTTATTTATTAAAAATGGTTTTGGAAGAAAACCTTTGGAAAATGTTTTATTTTAAACTCTCTAACCCCAAACACCAAGTTTTATGGTTTAAAAACATATTTGGTGAACCTTGGAGATTAATGCCTTAGTAAAAATATTTCTACACCACATAAAATGATACTTTTACAAATGATTTTGCCACTCTACAAAATGACCATTAGGTGTTTTCAAATGTTTATGACCCATTAGGAACCACTTTTTCAAACAAAACAAAGCTTGGCATGCTTGCGTGCATTACTTTGACTTTGTCATTTCATGTGTTGTTTTGCTTGATTGGTAGATTGAGTTTGTGCCTTGCTTGATTGATTTGTAGTGACTTGAAGAGTGTGATTGTTGCAAGGACAAGGAGTGAACCTATACCCTCTACCAAAAAGGCAAGTGATGCTTCATACTTTCTATCCCATTACTTTCACTATGCATTAGTGATTTTGCTAAGTAAAACTTGCATGGATTTTGCTAAGTATAAACCTTGCTATAGGAAAACCTAGTAGATGAAACCTTAGTAGGATTTTCCTAAGTTAAGATTCCTATTACTACCAAGCTTAGCCTAGCTAATAGAAAACATGGGTGGAATATATATTCACACTATGGAAAAATATTCTAAGTCTGAGGACTTATGTTTTGTATAATAAAACAACTAAGTTAATGAATCACCTGGGTGGAATGGTAATTGCTTGGTGGTTTTTGGTTGAGTGGTTCACAAGGCCCATGTTTATGGTTGACCTTGTGTATCTCACTTGTGGATGGCCACCCAGGAACAAAGAGATTTGAGATGTCAAATGTTGAGAAGCTTCAAGTGCAACCACTTGGCAATATGGGCTCTGCCATGATCATATAGGTTGCAAGAACTTAGCCATATGGACAGTTGGTGGTAGTGTTTGATAGGTTGGAGCGCGTCCATTTTGGTCTAAGGGAAGGCTTCTGAAAGATCTTGTCTTGGGAAACCAAGTCTTGTGGGGAAAGTGCACCACCTCTGCAGAGTGTAAAACCTAAGTACTTAGCCATGTCCCTGGTAAAGGACAATTTGAGCATCAAGACATGGAAGCAATCAAGAATCTCATCATTCAAATTTCTAAGTTAAAATCTTGTGGTTTGAACAAGGGTTGTTTGAAATCTTTAATCTTTGATTGAGAGAAGCTTTGGAAAAGATTTTGTCAAAACAAGAACTTAATATTTTCAAAATGGTAAGGAAAATCTATTTTGAGCAATGCAAGCCTCAACTCCACTTAGCCAAATGCATATAGATGATAGACTCCACTATACTACCATAGTATCACTTGCCAATACAATTCAAATGTATTGACCCTTGTGGCTGTAACTTGTAATGTTGCAGGTTTGATTGATTTTAGTGAAGATTGATTGATTAGGATTACAAAGTCTACAACCAACATCTGCCTGTGGCACTTTGAAGATGAAGGACCCCATGACTATAGTTATTCCGCTGCAATGTAATGTAATAGCCAAATGAGCTATGTAAGATGTAATAAAATTATGTTATTCCTGGTTATAAAGTTATATTATGACCTTTGTTTCTTGATATTACATCTTAACTGTGGATGCTAGCTATTGATCCAGGGACTAGCATTGTAAACACAGGGGGCTCTATCTTATTAAAGATTGGAACCTCTACACGGCCATGGTAGTCTGAGTGTGCACTCCTGCGCAGGAATTCTTCATATCCAGCCAGCGGGAGAGGTAGGCGCGAGATGTCTCGTCTTTCTCTTGCACGCACCGCTGTAGATATCCTACGGTGCAGGGACGCTTGTATGTACCCTCAAAGTTCTTGGTGAACGCTTCTTTCATGTCCAGCCAGTTGTAGATAGATTTGTCCGGCAAGTCGTCGATCCATTGACGGGCCATGCCTTCCAACATTAATGGGAGGTACTTGACGACGACGTTGGGGTTGCCTCCGGCAATCTCCATCGCGTTGTCGTAGTCCTGCAACCATGTGGCTGGTTTGGCGGTGCCATCATAGGGTTTGATGGTCTTGTCAATCCGGAAACCTTTGGGGTAAGTTGCGGACCGTATTGAAGGTCCAAAGCAACATGGTCCCAGGTATGGTCCTTCTCGGGCCTCGTGGATCTTATCGATCCGCGAACGTGCATCGTATGGCTCCGGGTTCTTCTTCTTTTTGTCAACAGGGGATGGGCTGCGTGAACGACGTGGGCCTCCTCTTCCATGGTGTCTTCTTGGTGGTGATGGAGGCGGAGGTGGTGGTGGGTTAGCCTTCTTGTTGTTACCCTCCTGCGACGCCTCACGCCTGCCACGGTTTCTTGTCGAGCGCGGAGGGTCATGGCGTCACCTGCTCTTGTGTCCTTGGTTGCGTTCTCCGTCATGACGGGTCTGCTCCGTGTTGTCGCGGATGACGATGTCGCACTGCTTTGGTGGGGGCATATCCGTACGATGGTGAGCCTTGTAATCTTCGTGATGTCGGGGACATCGGGGTGGTGGCGATGGGCGACGAGGTCGGGCCTTTTCTCCGTGGTGGGAGGATATGGGGATGGCATCCTTCCTGTTGCGCGCATCCCTCCGTCTTTGTTCTGATGAACCCGTCTGGGATCCGACATCAAGAGGAGATCTGTTCCTTGGCAGCTTGTACTGGCTAGATTGGTAGAGAGCTGGGTCAGACTCAAGCCTCTGAGAGGTGGCCTTTTCCTGCTGCTTCACCGCCTTGGCCACTAGGTCATAGACCTATTCCACTGCCTCGGGCGATCTATCCTTCTCTAGAAGGGTCTTGGCGACGGCGAGGTTAAGGAGTGGGGTGGGCATCACCTGCTTGCCTTCACTTTCAATGTATGGTTTGGCCTGTGCCGGCTTCGAGGGAGCCCATCCTAGGTTGCGCCGTACGCCAGGATCGTTGATGACGCGAGCCGGAGCTTTCTTAGCCTTCTGCTGCAGCAACAAAGTCTTGTACTTGGCCTCCATTGCTCTACCTTTCTCTATGGACTTTTGTGCGTTGACTAGATCTCGATCTAGTTGAGCGCCTTGCTCCGAGATGGCTTGCGCTTCCTCCAGCAGCTGTTGGCGCTTCTCGTCAAGCTGGGTCACGTTTCGGATATGAGCAACGGTCAGTGGCTCGACGAGGAGATTGTCGTACATAACTCTATTAGCTGGAGTACTTGGGCTGCTGCCGACATAGATGCTAGAGGCGGCAAGTTTGCGGTGTTGTTGTTGCTCGGGCCGGTGCCGAGTTCCTGCGGCTGCTGCATTGGGTTAGGCGGAGGAGGCATGACTTTTGCGCGATCATCATCAGCAGCAATAAGTGGCCCCTTCCCCTTTTCCAGCGCCGTAGGCGGAGCTCGTCCGGGTTGATCTTCATCCATCGCCGTCCCAATGGTGACGAACACCCCTCGGGACGTGACGGCGTTGTTGGCTTGTTAATCGCGCGAGTACTCCTCCTCCATCTCCTGCATAGCGGAGTCTAGCTCTTCTAGACTGAAGTCTATCTCCTCTGAATCTGCACTGAAATCAGCATAAAGCGCGTCAATGACAGAGTCGGAGGGTGCCAGGACTTCTTCGATGACGGGCGGTGGAGGTGCAACGGCCTCGATGATGACTGGAGGTGGTGGTGCTTCTGCGACGATGGCAGCGGGAGGCGGCGGCGGCTGCTGAATCGGAGGTTCTCCGTCTCGGAGCGCAAGCTCCATCTAGGATGCTGCGTCAGCTTCCGCGTAGCTGTTGACGGTGCTCACCATCTCTTCGAGGGTAAGACGTCCTGTTGCCTGCTGCCGTCTTAGAGAATGTCGGAGAAGCGTGCCACGGTCCAGTCCTTCCACGAACTGATACAAAGCGTTATCATCGGGGTAGTGGGCCAGATCGGCTCGTATACGGAGCCACCTGGCCAGGTAATCGCGGGGGTTTTCGCCCTCTCTCTGAACGCAGCGCGCCAGATCGAAGATGGTAACCACGCCTACGAACTTGGATCTCTGCTGTCCAGACGCACGGACGAAGCCGACGGATTTGTAGTGATCTTCCACCTTTATATCCTGCACAGGGGCGGTTTGGGTGGGCTTTGAATTTTTCTGATCTTTGCCGGCAAACTCTGAGGAGAGATTCGACATTGATCCTTCCGCGAACGTATCCTGCCCGTAGGCGGTCCGTGCGGGTCTTAATGCTTTCTGATCTTTGCCGGAAAACTCCGAAGAGAGATCCGACATCGATCCTTCCGCGAATGTATCCTGCCAGTAGGCAGTCCGTGCAGGTCTTGATGCTCCTCCGACTCCCAGGGAACTAGTGGCCGAGTCGGTTTCGCCGATGAAGAGGTGGATGTCTCCGATAGGAACGATCGAACACCGCGTAGCGTTCATCTTCGCCGGGATCCAGAACTCGTCAGGAGGGACGATTGGAACGTTGCCAGAGAAGAGAACGCGACCGATGGCTACGGTTTCGCTGATTCCCGCGAAGATCTTGGTCCTCGCCCGCTAAAGAGCCTGAAGCGCCTCTTGCCCCACGGTGGGCGCCAACTGTCGTGGTATTGCCGACGAGTACGCCATGGAGGGGTCCTCACAGTGCGTGTTTAGAGACATGGGGTAAGGCGGACGGTTGACGGGTACGAGGTAACACAGCTTACCCAGGTTCAGATCCCACAACGGTGGCGGAATCCTACTCCTGCTATAAATCACTATAAGGGCAATACGCCGAGTTACAGAGATAGGTTCGTTGTGCGAGGTTGTATGATATTGTGCCCTAAAGGCTCCCATAGGCCCGACTTATATATTCACCAGGTCCTAGGGTTACAGGGAAACATCCTAGCCGGACATGTCATAGAGTCCTACACCGTCTATTACTAGTCTTGTGTATCTTACACTCCAGGGCTCCGGGTACGTTGGTGACTCCACTGTAGCCTTCCTTTATCCGGCATGGGCCTCTCTCCTGGATCCATCTAACTAGGCCGCCCAGCAGGCCATAGGCCATGCTACCGACTATACCTGGGCATGTTCCGGGCCGGGCCGGGCTCGGGCCGGGCCTGACAAATCCCGCCTGCATAAATCCCAGGCCCGAGCCCGGCCCGGTTGTCGGGCCTAAAAACTCGGCCCAAGCCCGGCCCGCCACTATGTAAATTCTCCAGGCCGTCGGGCCGCAGGCCGGGCCTTTCCTTATTTGCACATTTCTCTTGGCCCAAGCTCGGCCCATGCACCCACCGGGCTACAAATCTCAAGCCCAGGCCTGGCCTGCGGGCCTTAAAAGCCCGTCCCGTCGGGCTTTTTTCGGGCCGACCGGGCCGGGCTGCCCATGCCCAGGTATACTACCGACTATGGGCCACCCGGGTTAGCCGGATAAGAGACATGCTATAAGGATACCCATATAGCATATCACCAACACTGCTTGAGGACTTGAGGGAGGTTCTACTACCAATTTAGTGCAGAGGAAACACTCCCAATCCCACAAGTTCAAGAATAAGAACAAAACTGAAGGAAAGGGGAAGTTTGATGGCAAGAACAAGGCCACACACTCAACCAACTTCAAGAAGAAAAATGATAAGAGGAAAGGCTCTTGCCATGTCTGTGGTGATCCTGATCATTGGGCTCCTAGTTGCCCTAGTCGCTTTGACAAGCGTCAACATGGGAACAGCGGCAAGACCGCGAATGTTGTAATTAGCGATACTGAGATGAAGGATGTTGGGTACGGTATTTTACCTACTATCTTTCAGTATGTCATTCTCCTGATTGGTGCATAGACATGGGTGCTAATACACATGTATGTTCTGATATTTCCATGTTTTCCTCTTATCAGGTCTCAAGGACCTCTTCCGTGCTGATTGGAAATGGCTCACGTGCTTCTGTTCATGGTGTTGGTACGGTAAATCTGAAGTTTACTTCGGGGAATACCGTACAGCTGAAGAATGTGCAGCACGTTCCCTCCATCAATAAGAATCTCGTCAGCGGATCGCTTTTATGTCGAGATGGCTTTAAGTTGGTATTTGAGTCCAATAAAGTTGTAATTTCTAAGTATGTACAATTTGTTGGAAAGGGTTATGAGTGCGGAGGTCTGTTCCGCTTGTCTTTGTCAGACTCATGTACTAAAGTTATTAATCATGTTTGCAATGATAATGAGTCCAATGTTTGGCATTCACGACTCTGTCATATTAACTTTGGTTGCATGACGCGGCTAGCCAATGTGAGTTTAATTCCGAAATTTACCACTATCAAAGGTTCTAAGTGCCAAGTCTGTGTGCAAGCAAAGCAACCCCGCAAGTCTCATACGGCTGCGGAACCGAGAAACTTAGCACCGCTAGAACTTATACATTCAGATCTTTGTGAGATGAATGGTCTGTTGAAAAAAGGTGGAAAAAGATACTTTATGACGTTGATTGATGACTCCACTAGATACTGCTATGTTTATCTTATGAAATCTAAAGATGAAGCTCTGAACTACTTCAAAATCTATAAAGCTGAGGCAGAAAACCAACTTGATCTTAACATCAAGCGGCTAAGGTCGAATCGTGGTGGAGAGTACTTTTCAAACGAATTTGATTTATTCTGTATGGAACATGGTATTATACATGAGAGGACGCCTCCCTACTCACCTCAGTCAAATGGGGTGGCCGAAAGAAAGAACTGCACTCTAACTGATTTGGTTAATGCCATGTTAGATATATCGGGTCTTTCAAAGGAATGGTCGGGGGAGGCGCTAATGATTGCGTGTCATGTCCTAAACCATGTTCCTGTAAAGGATAAAACCATGACTCCATTTGAGGAATGGGAAAAGAAAAGGCTTAAACTCTCTTACTTACGAACTTGGGGTTGTTTGGCGAAAGTCAATATTCCAATACCCAAGAAGCGAAAGCTTGGACCAAAAACCATTGATTGTGTTTTTCCGGGATATGCTTTTCATAGCATTGGATATAGATTTTTGATAGTAAAATCTGAGGTATCTGACATGCATGTTGTTACAATTATGGAGTCGAATGATGCGATTTTTCTTTGAGGACATCTTTCCTATGAAAGGTATGTCTAGCTCATAAAATCAGGAGATGACTAGTTCATCTAGTCAGGAATTTTCTATAATTCCTGAACCCACTATGCCGATAGAACACTCTGATGATCCTGTGGAGGATGACAATGAAGCTCCCAAAAGGAGCAAGAGACAAAGGACTGCAAAGTCATTTGGTGATGATTTCATTGTGTACCTTGTGGATGATACTCCCACTTCTATTTCAGAAGCCTATGCATCTCAAGATGTTGACTACTGGAAGGAAGCTGTCTGAAGCGAGATGGACTCCATCTTAGCTAATGGTACTTGGGAAGTCACTGATCGTCCTTATGGGTGCAAACCTGTAGGATGTAAGTGGGTGTTCAAGAAAAAGCTTAGACCTGATGGTACTATTGAAAAGTACAAGGCACGTCTTGTGGATAAGGGTTATACCCAAAAGGAAGGTGAAGACTTCTTCGATACCTACTCACCTTTAGCCAAATTGACCACTATTCGAGTACTACTTTCCTTGGCTGCCTCACATGGTCTTCTCGTTCATCAAATGGACGTTAAGACAACTTTTCTAAATGGAGAGCTAGATGAGGAAATTTATATGGAGCAGCCTGACGGATTTGTAGTAGATGGTCAAGAAGGAAAGGTGTGTAAGTTAGTGAAGTCTTTGTATGGTCTTAAGCAAGCTCCTAAGCAGTGGAACGAGAAGTTTGAAAGAACTTTAACTGCTGAAGGCTTTGTTGTAAATGAAGCTGACAAATGTGTGTACTATCGCCATGGTGGGGGCGAGGGAGTTATTATGTGTCTCTATGTTGATGACATGTTGATATTCAGGACCAACCTCATTGTTATCGAGGAGGTCAAAGAGTTCCTATCTCGCTGCTTTGAGATGAAGGACTTGGGAGTGGCTGATGTAATATTAAACATCAAGCTACTAAAGGATGACAATGGTGGGATTACACTGCTTCAGTCTCACTATGTGGAAAAGATATTGAGTCGCTTCGGGTATAGAGACTGCAATTCTTCTCCAGCGCCTTATGATCCGAGTGTGCTACTTTGAAAGAATCGAAGGACTGCTAAAGATCAATTGAGATATTCTCAAATTATTGGCTCGCTCATGTATTTAGCCAGCGCTACTAGACCTGACATCTCCTTTGTTGTAAGCAAACTGAGTCGATTTGTGTCAAATCCTGGAGATGATCATTGGCATGCTCTTGAA
Source organism: Avena sativa (assembly GCA_916181665.1). Taxonomy (NCBI): domain Eukaryota; kingdom Viridiplantae; phylum Streptophyta; class Magnoliopsida; order Poales; family Poaceae; genus Avena; species Avena sativa. The sequence continues at coordinate 342,411,499 of OV702279.1, forward strand.
AGAGTTTTGCGCTATTTGAAAGGCATTGCGAGTTATGGTATTCACTATACTGGGTATCCACGGGTACTTGAGGGTTATAGTGATTCAAACTGGATATCTGATGCTGATGAGATTAAGGCCACAAGTGGTTATTTGTTTACACTTGGTGGTGGCGCTGTTTCCTGGAAGTCTTGCAAGCAGACCATCTTAACGAGGTCAACAATGGAAGCAGAACTCACAACATTAGACACGGCCACTGTTGAAGCAGAGTGGCTTTGTGAGCTCTTGATGGACTTACCTGTGGTTGAAAAACCAATACCCACCATCCCAATGAACTGCGATAATCAAACTGTGGTCGTCAAGGTAAACAGTTCTAAGGATAATATGAAGTCATCAAGGCATGTGAAGAGGAGATTGAAATCCGTCAGGAAACTGAGAAACTCCGGAGTTATTGCGTTGGATTATATCCAAACATCTAAAAACCTTGCAGATCCCTTCACAAAGGGTTTATCACGGAATGTGATAGATAATGCATCGAGGGAGATGGGTTTGAGACCCACGTTATGAGTTGATCCCAGTGGCAACCCACTCTATGTGATCGGAGATCCCATGAATTAGAGTTGGGAGACAAGCTGTTTGTCAGCTGAGAGGAGAGTATACCCATATTATATTTACATCTCCATAAAGATGCAATACTCTCTTAATCTGCATGGCAGGTTGATATTTATCTTAATGTGTTCCAAGTGGCTTTTTTTAAGCGGAGATGTTGTCCTGCAGAATATCTCTTGAGGAACACACCTATATGAGTCTGACTGTCAAACGTCGCAGTCCATGAGAGTTGGGTGTTCTCTAATAAACTCATGAAAGGCCCGGGAGTATGACGCATAAGCTCCAAACCGCGGGGAAGCCGACGGTAGCCCTATACCGGTCTAGATTTTATGTGAAACTAGCGCGCAGAAAACTTGTAGTTCAAGGCATAGTCCACTATTCAAGTTGTTAGCTAGTGTAGCATGAAGTTTAACGTGGAAGTTCAACTTAACAGTCTCCACTACACACCGGTATATAAAACAATGTTCTGGAAGAAAAGTGATGTGATGTGCCAATGAGACTTTGTGAGGGATTATTGAAATTTGGTGAGTTTTGGGCTGTTGGCCCGTTAGACAAATTTTGAAATTCTCTTAGGCCCACTTGTATATGGCAGCATATGGCTGTGCTAGTGGTGCTAAAGTTTAGTCCCACATTGCTAGTTGAAGGGGAGTTGGACCACCTTATATAATAGAGTGTTACACGTCCGAGCCGAGCTTTATTTTGCTTGTTGGGAAAACTGATTATGAGTCATTAACGGACGTGTTAATTATAACCGTTTTTATGGACGTGGCTGCTACCGACTCGGACGTGGGCTGAGCCCACGATCCTCCTAACCTGCACTATATAAGCATCCGGACTAAACCTAATCGGCACCGAATCAATCCACACACGCGCCTACCTCCAGAACCTTGCGCCGCCTCTTTCGTCTTCCCCATCCCGGCTTGCGGCGTGCACCGTAGATCGGGACAGTAGGCCTCCGGAACTCCGCCTCTTGTGAACCTGTACGGGTGAGGGGCGATCAGGTTTTTGGGGAGCGCTCAAGCGCGACTACTGGCAACTACGACGTCATCCGACGACGACTTCTTCCCGGACGTCACCAATCTCTTCGACAACCTCAACATGGGCGACGTTGCTGCAACCGCTGCGGCTACTATTCAGCCTACACTGTACATGATATTCAACTTTCTTTTTCGGATTATGCTAGAGTTCTTTGTTCCAGTGTTTGGTATAGATGTGATAGGTTTATCTCCTATAGATGTAATATGTTCATCTACTTTGTTGATCCGCATAGTTAGTTTTAGTACCGTTTTTATAATCATGTTTTATCAATTTATTATTCGGATTAAATCATATGGATTATTGCTTACATTTCCAACATTTTCTAGATACTGACAGACGAACTTGCTAAATTCAGAGATTCAGAAAGTGCATGGTTAATCCAACAGTTGGTGCCCCCACGCGGAGCTGTTCATGGTGTCGTCGTAGCCCTAGTGGTGCAGCGCGAAGTCGAAGCCGGCGTAGAACGGGACGAATAGGGCCGCCGCTGCTGCGGAGGAGTCGTTGGTGAGGCACTCGTACCGCCGCATGCGGCCGTGGAAGATGGAGTCCAATGCGAACTGCTGTGTCGCGTACAAGCCGGTTAGCGCGCCGCCGCCGCGGTTGTCAAGCTGGTCGACGGTTGGCAGCAGAGGCTCCCCGAGGCTGGCGTTGCTCACCTGCTCGCACATGCCGGGCCATCGGCCATCTGTCCTGGCGCAGCCGGCGAGCATGTTGGTGTTGAATCGCGGCGGGAGCTCGTGCATGTACATGTACCGTCCTCTGCATGGATCGCCGTTGTTTTCCTCACCGCTGCGGCGCACGTAATCGGCCACGCCCGTGTACACGGACATGCAGAAGCAGAGTATGCATGTCCAGAACGCCGCATCGACGACAAGGAGGAATCAAGGCCGGGTAGCGGCGCTGGACATATCCATCGAGCGCGTCTTGGTCTTGGCAGCAGCCAGGTCGAGGTGTCAGCCCGGATGCACGTTCTTCTTGGCTAGATGAGTATTGCTGTCACTAGAGGAAAGAGGGCCATCCGTTCGCGACCCCTCGAAGCATTAGCCCCGGTTGCGCCACCAACCGGGACTAATGCTGGCACGCGTCCCGGTTGGAGCGGGCACGGGGCCAGGGGGCATGGGTCCCGGTTGGTAAGGGGGCATGCGTCCCGATTGGAGCCACCAACCGGGACTAAAGGTTTGGCCACAGCCACGTGGCGTGGCACGCACCTTTAGTCCCGGTTGCTGGCTCCAACCGGGACTAAAGACCCCTTGCCCTCTATAAATGCAACGCCCCAGCCCCCTCTGCCTCCACTCTGTTTTTTCTCATAGAACAAAAATATAGAATGGTGTAAGGTGTGAGGGTGTGTGCTAGTTTTTTCTCATGCATGCATTGAAGGTGTTTGTTGAAATGTTTGAGTGAAAAATCCAGTTGAATTTCTCATAGAACAAAAATATAGAAGGTGTCCGAGACGCACTTGAGCTTTCTCCTCTTTATTTCCCTCGATCGAGGTTAGCAATCTTATCTTTTCTAGGTCATTGATACAATTCATGTGTCGGTGTGAATTGGTTATTTCACTATTTATGATGTCCTGTTTTTTGATAAACTTACTTATATGATGCAGATGAACGGTCGGGAATGGATGTACGGTGACCGGCGGGTAGCCGGGTATATCAAAGGCGTGGATAAATTTATCGATGTGGCTACGGCAAACAAAGAGAATGGATTTATACGTTGTCCATGTGTTCAATGTCGGAACAACAAGGAGTACTCTTCCTCGAAAATCATTCGCGGCCACCTGATTATGAAAGGTTTCATGCCCAACTATAATTGTTGGACCAAGCACGGGGAAAGAGGGGTTATGATGGAAGATGGTGAAGAAGAAGATGATGATAACAACTATCATCATATGTTTCCTGAATACAGTGATACTGCAATGGAAGACAATGGAGAGGAAAAAGGTGAAGAACGGGCATCAGATGAGCCGGCTGATGAACTTGGTAGGGTCATTTCTGATGCAAAGCGAGACTGTGAAACAGAAAATGAGAAGTTGAAGTTAGAGGGCATGTTAGAAGATCACAAGAAATTATTGTACCCAAATTGTGAAGATGGCAGCACAAAGCTCGGTACCACACTGGAATTGTTGCGATGGAAGGCAGAGTGTGGTCTAACTGACTCCTCATTTGAAAAGATGCTGAAAATAATGAAGCCGAAGTTTCCAAAACATAACGAACTTCCCGAGAGTACCTACGAAGCAAAGAAGACTCTCTGTCCTCTGGGATTAGATGTGCAAAAGATACATGCATGCATTAATTACTGCATCCTCTACCGCGGTAAGGAGTATGAGAATTTAGATAAATGCCCGGTATGCAACGCGTTGCGGTATAAGATCAGACGAGATGACCCTGGTGATGTTGAGGGAGAGCCCCTCCGGAAGAGGGTTCCTGCTAAGGTTATGTGGTATGCTCCTATAATACCAAGGTTGAAACGCATGTTCAGAAACAAAGAGCATGCCAGGTTGTTGCGATGGCACAAAGAAGACCGTAAGAAAGATGGGGAGTTGAGACACCCTGCTGATGGGTCACAGTGGAGAAAAATCGAGAGAGACTTCCCAGACTTTGCAGGTGACGCAAGGAACTTATGGTTTGGTCTAAGTACGGATGGCATGAATCCTTTTGGGGAGCAGAGCTGCAGTCACAGCACCTAGCCCGTGACTCTATGTATCTACAACCTGCCTCCTTGGTTGTGCATGAAGCGTAAGTTCATTATGATGCCAGTGCTCATCCAAGGCCCGAAGCAACCGGGCAACGACATTGATGTGTACCTTAGGCCATTAGTTGAAGAACTCTTACAGTTGTGGGGCAAACCAGGTGTACGTGCGTGGGATGAGAACAAACAGGAGCCATTTAATCTACGAGGGTTGTTATTCGTAACCATCAATGATTGGCCTGCTCTTAGTAACCTTTCAGGACAGACAAACAAAGGATATAAGGCATGCACCCACTGTTTAGATAAGACCGAAGGTACATATTTGCATAAATGCAAGAAGGTTGTGTACCTAGCGAATCAACGATTTCTTCCGACCAATCATCCCGTAAGAAAGAAAGGCAAGCATTTTAAAGGTGAGACAAAAGATACACCTGAAGCACGGGAGGACCAACAAATTATGAAAGACCCAAAGAACATGCATACAGATAACAAGACGGATAAAGGGCGTCACTTAAGTCGTGCCAGCTATGCTCTTACCAAAGCAGAGAAGGAAATCTTTTTTGAAGTCCTTTACAGTATCAAGGTGCCATCGGGCTTCTCATCTAATATAAAGGGGATAATAAATATGGCAGAGAAAAAGTTCCAAAACCTGAAGTCTCATGACTGTCACGTGATTATGACGCAGTTGCTTCCGATTGCATTGAGGGGGCTTCTACCGGAAAATGTTCGAGTACCCATTGTGAAGCTGTGTGCATTCCTCAATGCAATATCTCAGAAGGTAATCAATCCAGATATTCTGCCAAGGTTACAGAAGGATGTGGTACAATGTCTTGTTAGTTTTGAATTGGTGTTCCCACCATCCTTCTTCAATATTATGACGCATCTCCTGGTTCATCTAGTGGAAGAGATTGCCATTCTCGGTCCGGTATTTCTGCACAATATGTTCCCCTTTGAGAGGTTCATGGGAGTCTTAAAGAAATATGTTCATAACCATGCTAGACCAGAAGGAAGCATCTCCAAGGGATATGGAACAGAGGAGGTCATTGAGTTTTGTGTTGACTTTATTCCTGACCTTAAGCCGATTGGTGTTTCTGACTCGCGGCATGAGGGAAGACTAAGTGGAAAAGGCACGCTGGGAAAGAAAGCAATGATATGTAGGGACGGGGATTCTTTCACTAAAGCACACTACACAGTTCTACATAATTCCACCTTGGCAGCTCCGTATATCGAGGAACACAAGAATATTGTACGCTCCAAAAACCCGGGGAAGCCTGAATCATGGATTACAGATGAACACATGAAGTCTTTCGGTGGTTGGATGCGGACACATCTCTTGAATGACACCACTGTTGGAGATCAGCTATACTTGTTGGCCGCGTCACCATCTTCTACTGTATTGAATTTCCAAGGGTACGAAATAAATGGGAATACATTCTACACGATCGCCCAAGATAAAAAGAGCACCAACCAAAATAGTGGTGTCCGCTTTGATGCAATAGACGAGAATGGACAAAAGGACACATATTATGGTTACATAGAGGAGATATGGGAACTAGACTATGGAGTCTCTTTTAAGGTCCCTTTGTTTCGCTGCAAATGGGTCAACCTGAATGGGGAAGGGGTAAAGATAGACCAGTTGTACGGAATGACAACAGTGGATCTCAACAATCTTGGTTATAGAGATGAACCATTCGTCCTAGCCAATGATGTGTCTCAGGTTTTCTATGTGAAGGACATGTCCTCTAGACCGAAAAAAAGAAAAAATATGCAAACGAATACATCATATGATGAGCCAAAGCGTCACATAGTTCTTTCAGGGAAAAGAAACATCGTGGGAATCGAGGACAAGACAGACATGTCAGAAGATTATAATAAGTTTGATGAAATTCCGCCCTTCACAGTGAAAACTGACCCAAGCATTCCGTTAAGTAAAGAAGATGCTCCATGGTTACGTCTGAAGCGGTCATAAGGAATGACATATGCCAAGAAGTTCATGCTCATATTATGTAACTCTAGTTCATGTCTTTCGCGGTTTGTGGCTTGACCGAAGGATATCTTTCGCGGTTTGTGGCCTTTAGTCCCGGTTTTGTAGTCTCAGTTTTTAATATTAATAAATGTCTTGAGTGTTAGTCCCATTTTGTGGCTGGACCGGGAGTGCCTCTATGACCAGATTCTTGGAGATGCCGGAGGACTGGGCTCCGTCAGCATCTCCCTGAAACTGGTCGTAGTGGTGGCCCTGCTCTCGAAAACCATCTTGCAGCTTGTAACTTCACTAACTAGATCAATACGCCTCGGAGCTAACTAATTTCACATATTAGGGAGTGCCTCTATGACCAGTTTCTCGGAGATGCCGGAGGACTGGGCTCCGTCGGCATCTCCCTGAAACTGGCCGCAGTGGTGTCCCTGCTCTCGAAAACCATCTTGCAGCTTGTAACTTCACTAACTAGATCAATACGCCTCGGAGCTAACTAATTTCACATATTAGGGAGTGCCTCTATGACCAGTTTCTCGGAGATGCCGGAGGACTGGGCTCCGTCGGCATCTCCCTGAAACTGGCCGCAGTGGTGTCCCTGCTCTCGAAAACCATCTTGCAGCTTGTAACTTCACTAACTAGATCAATACGCCTCGGAGCTAACTAATTTCACATATTAGGGAGTGCCTCTATGACCAGTTTCTCGGAGATGCCGGAGGACTGGGCTCCGTCGGCATCTCCCTGAAACTGGCCGTAGTGGTGTCCCTGCTCTCTAAAACCATCTTGGAGATGCCTCAAACTGGCTGGAGGACTGGACTCACAAGGATGCATATTTATAGTACAAGCAGCTCGGCATAATGTCGACACTCACGACATAATGTCGACACTCACCCCTATTATTAGTGCTGACTCATCTTTAGTCCCGGTTGGTGTCTCCAACCGGGACTAAAGGTTCATCTTTAGTCCCGGTTGGTGACACCATCCGGGACAAGGTACAAGCCGCACGACATAATGTCGACACTCACCCCTATTATTAGTGTTGTCTGGCCCACTCTGCCGCAATCCCTTTAGTCCCGGTTTGTGACTACATCCGGGACTAAATGTGTGCCGAACAATGATCATGTTTCGAAAAAACCTTCACAAAATGACCTATCATGTTCGAGGTTTCATGGCTTTCGGTCCAAATGACCGATGTTATGTGCTGAATCACGGCATAGTTTGTGATGTTGTGCCCATATTATGCATGTGTGTGGACATTGGTATGGAGAACAATGTTGCAGGAGGAAGTTTTCCTTTTTGTCGCACGGAAAATCCCTTTTCCATTTTCCGAGCGCAAAAAACGGGTCGTTTTGTGAAGTAACCACCAAAATGCCGTTTCGGAATGCTACCGTCCTATTTTCCTAAAATACTAGACCACCTTACATGGACTATATCCCAACCGATACATCTCAAACCTTTTCGTCCATCCCGGGTAAAAAGGACAAATGTCTGCCGAATCGGTAGAAAGTGGGTCCGGTTTGTACTACAGGTACATGATCTATCGCCCGTGATTTTTGAAAAAATCATTTTTAGACTCGCAATATGTGGTTTCTTCAGAGATCCAATGCAAGTTCTAACGATGCCCGTCCCCTATCTTCATGCACACCGGTTCGACCATAGTTAGAAATTCAGATAATTCAAAACGGGCATAATAAATTCAAAAAAAATCCGAACAATGAAAATCCTTCGCGTGGTGTCATATTATGTTACATAGTTGAAAGGAAAAATACCAGACTTGGTATATTGATCATGTTTCGAAAAAACCTTCACAAAATGACCTATCATGTTCGAGGTTTCATGGCTTTCGGTCCAAATGACCGATGTTATGTGATGTTGTGCCCATATTATGCATAGTTTGTGATGTTGTGCCCATATTATGCATAGTTTTTCTAAATTCCAATTTGATATTAAAAAAATATAAGTTAATTCATTTTTATTTGTAAATGGTTCATATTTAAATGGTTACATTAATTATTTTTTAAAACAGAAAATGTTTTTGAATTATTTATTTAAATCCAAACACTTTTTATGTTTAAAATTTTTCTAAATTCCAAATTAATATTCAAAAATATAAGTTAATTCATTTTAAAAGGTTACATTAATTATTTTTTAAAAATAGAAAATGTTTTTGAATTATTTATTCAAATCCATACACTTCTTATGTTTAAAGTTTTTCTAAATTCCAAATTGATATTAAAAAAATATAAGTTAATTAATTTTTAATTGTAAATGGTTCATATTTTAAATGGTTACATTAATTATTTTTTAAAACAGAAAATGGTTTTGAATTATTTATTCAAATCCAAACACTTTTTATGTTTAAAGTTTTTCTAAATTCCAAATTAATTATCATTTAAAAAACAATACAAATTTAAACCCCAAAATAAAAAATAAGGCGGGAACAAAGAAAAAATACCTATTTTTTTTTTAAAACAGGGGAATATGTCCCGGTTGGAGCCACCAACCGGGACTAAAGAGCCCCTGCGCGCCAACCCTTGGTCTGCTGAAAATATTGGAGTATAGGTCCCGGTTGCTGGCTCCAACCGGGACGTATAACCCTTTAGTCCCGGTTGAAGCCACCAACCGGGACTAAAGGTCCTTTGGTTATAACTGGGTGCCCCTCCTCTTCTTCTTCCCCATCTCCCCTCCTCTTCTCTTCTCGCGCACGACGCCGTCAGGCTGCCCCGCCGCCGTGCACGCCCTACCGGCCGCCCCTCGCCCAGCCAAGCGTGCAGGAAGCTTCGCCTCGTCGCCCCGAGGCTTCTCCCTGAAGGAATCGGCCCCGCTCGCTCCCAATCGTCGCCAACGACCCTCGAGCCCGACGATCGCAGCCGTCGATTCGTCGGCTCCCGACCTCGCCTCGCCTCCCCGACACCACCACCGCACACCTGGTATGCTGCTGGTCCTCGTGGACCCTCTCTCTCGCCCCCTCTCGCTCTGGTTCATCCTCCCCGTCGACCACCTGCCACCACCGCCGCTCACCGTCGTTGTGCTCTCTCTACGGTGACCTTTTGGAGGCGGCGCCGCTACTCTTTGGCTCGCCTCAACCTCCTCTCTCTAACGCGCGCACGCACGCGCCCTAGATCGCCCCCTAACGCCGTTCCCGATCACCGTCCTGCAAGCCACCGCCGGCGTGACGTCACCCGTGCATCAGCGCGACCCAGCCAGGGAGCCACTTTACCTGCATGGCTTTCCTATGTGGCCTCTGGCCCACATGTCAGCGTCTCTGGCTAGCCCCAGCCCGAGTGAAAAATGCCCCCCTGAACCACTTTTGCTTGTGTGGCTGCTGAGGTGGCTCCGGGCCCCTCTGTCAGTCACTGTGGGTAGGTTTGCCTGCGGTGTAAAAAGTTTAACCAGCTTTTAATAATTTCAGAAATAATTATAATCTTATAAATTCAATAACTTTTAATCTATAAGTCATAAAAATATGAATAATATATCAAAATGTTCAGAAAAATGAAACCTAGCTATCTAAGCTATAATCATGCATTGTTCAACAACTTAAATTACAAGTTTAATTAGAAGAACAAATCCACCCCTCTCATGTGTTTCGGAGTTTCTCCGAGTTAGGGTTTTCACCCCTCGGAACCCCGATTAAATCGTCGAGCATTTCTTAGGGTTACATTCCAATGCAAATTAACTTGTCATATCATCATACTTGCTTGAGCATTGCATCGATGCCATGTGTTGATTGTTTCCCTTTCTTTTTGGTGTTTGGATTATTAGGTTTATTATTAGTTAGGTATTATTAGGTTTATTAATTAGTTTGGTATTATTGGTCTTCGGCCCCACTGGTCAGTCACTGTGGGTAGCCCCAGACCCGATTCACATTTTCAATCAACTTAGGTGCATGTGGGTTCGACGATGTGCCTATCTACTACACGGTTTCCCTTTCTCTTCATTTTTATTATTGTGTATGTATATATTAGGGTTTCTCTGAATTAAGGTTTATATCTCTCAACACCGTACTTAACTTTCTCCTTTAGCCGCTTTGACTTATTCGTTTTTCCACCTATGCAGAAAATATGGACCCACACGTCAGAGACGAAGAAAAGGAAGAGTTGATCCAAGGTGTGATCCGTGGGGAAGATAATTTAGACGTATCAACGTTTCTGAACAACTCCGGTGAGGGTGATCCTCTTTTTACCGGAGTAGACAACTTGTTTGAGGTTGAAGGTGTTGCCTTCCGCGAGGGAGAAGGCGATGCCTTGTGTAATCGAGAAGACGACCGCTCCGGCGAGGTGCATGTAATATAAATCAATTCATTAATTAATCATCTGCTATCTATATAGAAATAGTAATGACGATCTTTCTTCTTTTAGCCCTCCGGATCGAAGGAATCTACTGAAAAGAGCAGACGAGGCCCAACCAAAAAGTTGCAAGACCATGAGAGGTTTAGGATCGAAGATATCGCTGAAGACGGCAGACCGACAGCTCCCGAAGTTGTCGCAACCAAATTTGTGGCACAATGCGGAGTAATCGTTAGGGACTTAATCCCGATCACCATTAGAAATTGGAATAGGCCTGCTAAAGCGGATGAAGAGGGAACATGTTTATTTGTCCCTAACCACGCCAAAGATTTACTATGGAAGAGGCTCATGGTTAATTTCAAACTACCGAAGATAGAGCTGGATCCAAATGCGGAGGATCCAGTTGAGGACGCCTTACAACATGGGAGAGCCATGGAGGCTAAGGTCAGGGAGTGGGCTTTGAAGAAGATGGCCCAGTGTTTCCCCAACTGGAAGAAAAGATTGCACCTTGACTATGTCGTGAAAAAGAAGACTCCCGATTTCAAGAATATTCAGTTTGAGAAGATAAAACCATTCTGGGATGAGTTTGTGGAATACAAGAAATCAGAAAAAGCTAAGAAAATGTCTGAAACGAATAAGCTGAATGCTGCTAAGAAGAAGTATCACCATACTATGGGGCAAGGTGGCTACAAGGTTGGCATTCCTAAGTGGGAGAAACTTGAGCAGGAATTGCGTGATAAAAATATCACCCCAGAGACAGACGATTGGGTAGAACGTGCAAGGAATTGGTTTTACGGGCATGGGGGCACGTTGGACTCGGAAGGGAGGTGTATATATAACATACGACATAAAGAAGACCCCTTGCCAATCGAGAGGATGAGAAAAGCAGTAAAGGCTGTTAAAGATGGGGACTTCATTCCCGATAGAGAGAATGATGAGCTCACACTCGCCCTTGGAAATAAGGAACATGATGGACGAACACGAGGCACAATAGGCTCCCAATCATGGAGGACTGGGTTTCCCGAAGAGAGGAAGAAATATCCTGATAGAAGCCGTCAGAGGAGTAAGGATAGGGCGGCAGTTGAAGCAGAAAGTCAGAAAGAGCGAATGCGTTTAATTGAAGAACGATTAAAGCAACAACAAGATGAAATTAACTCACTTAAAGAGCAAAGTACTACCGGCCCATCTCAGCAGCACACTGCATTCGATGCTACCGGCCTATCGAATAATCGAGAAAGCAGTGTGGCTTCCACCGAGGTCCCGGGTGATGACAATGGCAATGCCGATGATGCACCGACGATGGCTCCTGTTGGCTACCCAGTGGATGATATCACAGAGATGACACACTGCGAGCTACATGTCAAAGTTGTGAACATATCAATGAAGGTGGCGGTCGGCTATGCCTTACCAATTGGACCCACACCAACTTACCACAGTCGTCCGGTTCCAGAGGGCTACGCTGTTGTCGGCGTGGATGAAATCATGCCCACCTTTGAGGTTTTGGATCTTCACTACCCTGCTGGTGAAGGGGATGTGACTGTGCTGGGTGACGCAAAAAACGTCACCATTCTATGGCCGAAGGATTGTATCGTGCTTCGAAATCACACGCCAAGGCCATCTTCGCCGCCACCTCACCCGTCTCCAGCGAGGTCGTCGCCGCCGCGGCAGCCGTCTTTGTCGCCTCACCCGGCTCCGTCGCCTCACCAATCTCCGGTGCAGCCATCGCCGCGGGAGCCATCGCCGGTGCCTCAGGATAAAAAGCGTAAGCGTACCGCTACTGTGCGTCGTAAGCCATCGCCGAAACGTAAACAAGAGCCTCTTCCAAAAGTACCAACAGTTCCTCCCAAGAGAGCTTATGACTGTACTGAAGAGGAGACTGCGGCGATCGTTGAAGCGGAAACGACAGCGTTTTTCGCTAAGCTGAGGCGGCCGAAAGAGCCAGAGTTCCCCAGCACCAAAGAAGAAAAAGCCAAAGTGTTGAAAATGCTAAAGACTCTTCATCAACCCGAGCCAAAGCTGTCATCAGACTATGAGCGTTCTATTCTCAAGTCACATGCAGCACAAAAAGCCTCGAAGAGCAGTACTGATGCAAGCGGGAAATCTGTTGCCCAGCTCGGAGAACAAGCAAAACAGACTTGCGCCCCTCTCAAGGTGATTTCTCAAACCAATGTGGGGTCGAGCAAATATGGGGCCGAAGAGCAGTATGATCCAGAGGTAGTTGCACAATACGGAGAAGCTGCCGCTGCTCAAGGTATGAGTATTGCCCAGTACTTATCCCAGTTAGAGTTCTTCCCCGTGAGTGAAGTAGCATACCAATACCAGTACGGAAAACCTCTCGTCAAACCTGAGGAGGTAAACAATCTTCCAACAAAAATGCGAAGATTGCATAACTGGTACATGCATGCCACAAGGGCCGGGGCTAACTGGATAGTGCTGAGGGTTACAAAAAAGCATCATGGGAAAGATAAGGATGACATGATATCCATTGAATTTGATGAACTATTTCAATTATTCAATCAAGACGCCTTGGACAAATCGATCATGAGTGCCTATTGTCTGTAAGTACTAATTCTGTAATTAATTTAGTCTCCATCTATATTATTTTGTTTATTGCATGTATATAATCATACTTTAATATGCAGAATGAAGATTCTCGAATGCAGCAGAGGACAAATCTATGACATTGGCTTCATTGACCCATATTGGGTTCATGAAGCTAATCTCAAAATAAGCCCCCAGGATACGGAGGATAATATAGTACACGCGTTAAGGTTTCAAGAAACCAAAAGGGAAATACTATTTCCTTACAACTTCCAGTGAGTGTTATTGTCTTGTATACACTTTCTATTTCGCTTACTCGATGTTAAGTATATAATTGATTAGTTCTGCATTCGCAGGTACCACTATATTCTGTTAATCATTCAACTTGACAAAGGGCGTGTACTAGTCATGGACTCGAAACATAAACCCCTTGAGACGTGGAAGGACATGCAGATACTTCTCCAGCGGTAATTCTAATCATTACGACACTATATCGACAACGTTCGTGAATTTTATGATATCAAGTACTTAATAACTTATTTTATTCGTTTTCTACGCCGGGCAGCGCTTGGAAACGGTTCACCAAGAAGGCTAGGGGTGTTTGGAAAGAGGAGCTTACATTTCAACCACTAGATGTAAGCACCACTAGCTATATCCGTGCATCTCTTTGATTCTAGTTTTGATACAGTTATTATCATGCTTGATTATTATTTTGATTGAACTCTGTTGTCGTAAAGTGCCTGACGCAGGGACCAGGTAACAATCTATGTGGATACTATGTATGCGAGTTCATCCGGCGGACGTGCGATGAGAAGGGCAGAAATTTAGAGCAACTCCACGTACGTAAACAATTTCTATAGTTTTTAATTACAATCAAATTGTGTTTAGTTTCATATTCATATAGGCTGACTTCTTTTTTAAATCAGATCGAACGTCTACGGGACGGTCTTCTGCCAAAGGATCGCATACGAGCAATACAGGAGGAATTGGCGGGATTCTTGGATGCAGAAGTCCTAAACACACAAGGGGAATACTACTCGGCTGTGTATAGACAATAGGAATTGTAAAAATAGCAACTTTCAAGAAATTGGCCGGTAGCATCGAATAGCAACTTTTGTATGTAGTGCATGAATTCGATCCGTGTATTGAATGTAAAATGTTGTCATGATGATCTTGTGTAATATAAGGTTCCTTCATTGATAAGTGCAAAACACTAAATAAACAATAAAACAACCTAAATGAATTCTCTGCCGCGGCACAAAAAGTGGCGAAAATGCTGCCGCGGCAACAAAATGTGCCAAAATGAATTCTCTGCCGTGGCAGAGAAATGGGCCAAATCTCTGCCGCGGCAGCAGGTTATTAGTCCCGGTTCGTGTTACGAACCGGGACTAATGCTCCACCCCCCCTCGCGCTCTGATGCCGCCACGTGTGCCACATTTGTCCCGGTTGGTGGGGCAACCGGGACTAATGGTTAGAGCTTTAGTCCCGATTGCCCCGTCCCGGTTGGGCAACCGGGACTAATGGCCCTTACCAACCGGGACGCATGGGCCCTTTTCTACCAGTGTGTATTATCTCTCAAATAATTCTCTCTTTGTTTCCAGTTTGATTTGCGTGAGACGGAAGATCCGGAAGTATTGCAGCTGTACCAATTTGTGAAGTTCCTACTAGTGGCAGCACACCAAATAGCGGATTCGTCCAGATACAACCACAGACTAGAATCTGGTTTAGAGTTTGAGAGGAGGAATAAAGAGAGGAAGAAGAGGATTTGTCTGTTATAATATATCTCACGATTCCTCTCTCACACGGCTCTCCTGAATATAAGGACGATGATCGCTACCCATTAACCAATGGGCCTTGCTACTTCCTGGGCTTCAACTCTACACCATTATGGGCTTCTTGCTAGCTTCATGTTGACACGTCTTAAGTCACAGCCGTGACAATCTCCTCTCCTTGAATTGCGGCTTGCCCCCAAGCCACTGCATTCGGAAATTCCGACAGTAGGCGTCCCTTGTTCTTCCATCACTAGTGGAAACGAGGCTTTTCGTTGATCCTGGAAAAGGGCTTTAACACCGGTTCTTCTACGAACCGGTGTTAACGGGGGGCCGTACCAGCGTGGCCCGTGCGGCAAAAAGGAGCCCCCCCTTTAACACCGGTTCGTGCGATAATGGAGAGAAATTAGGCGTAGAAAATCCAATTTGACATGATGCATGAACTGCCACGAACCGGTGTTAAAGGACCCTGCAACAGTGGCCCGCGCAGCCCCCCCCCCTTTAACACCGGTTTGTGGCTTGAACTGGTGTTAAAAGGGGGGCTATATAAGACACCGCAGCCCACACCCCACTCTTCCATTTTTTCACTATCTCATTTTGGAGCCTAGCAAGAGGGTGTGAAGAGTGCTAGTTTGTGTTTTTTTCATATGCACAAGAGGTGTTCGGTGAAATGCCCGAGAGCTCAAAATAAGTTTTCTCGTTGCTCTTTCCTTCTCGCTCGAGGTCGGCAACTATCCTTTCATATGTCATTGATGTACTAAATATATAATTGGTCATCTCCCTATTAATTTTTGATATATAATACATATTAATGCAGATGAACCAGCAATGGATGTACGGTGACCGCCGCACTTCCGAGTACATTACGGGCCTCCAAAATTTCATCATTGTGTCTAATGCAAACTGTGGTCACAATGGTGTTATGTGTTGTCCGTGTGTTCACTGTCAGAACAAGAAAGACTACTCAAATACCAGAACCATTCACGTCCACCTGCTTCGATCCGGTTTCATGCCCAGCTATAATTGTTCGACCAAGCACGGAGAAAAAGGGGTTGTGATGGAAGACAACGAAGAAGAAGAGGATGATGACAACTATCATAATATGTATCCTAAATATGATGATACTGCAACGGGGGTAGATAATGAAGATCAAGAGGCAGCAGATGGGCCCGCTGATGACGATCTTGGTCGGGCCATTACTGATGCAAAGGAAGAATGTGAAACTAAAAAGGAGAAGGAGAAGCTGGAGTAGATGTTAAAGGATCACAAAACATTGTTGTATCCAACTTGCGAAGATGGCTACAAAAAGCTAGGTACCCCACTAGATTTGCTGCAATGGAAGGCAGAGAACGGTGTGACTGACAGCGCATTTTCAAAGTTGTTGGTAAAAATGAAGAATCTTCTTCCAAGAAATAATGAGTTGCCCGACAGTACATACCAAGCAAAGAAGGTTGTCTGCCCTCTAGGATTAGACGTGCAGAAGATACATGCCTGCATTAATGACTGCATCCTTTACCGCGGTGAGAAGTACGAGAATTTGGATGCATGCCCGGTATGCACTGCACTACGGTATAAGATCAGACGAGACGATCCTGGCGATGTTGAGGGTGAGGCCCCTAGGAAGAAGGTTCCTGCCAAGGTTATGTGGTATATAATACCACGGTTAAAACGTCTCTTCAGAAATAAAGAGCATGCCAAGTTGTTGCGATGGCACATGGAAGACCGTAAGAAAGACGCGATGTTGAGACACCCCGCTGATGGGTCACTGTGGAGAAAAGTCGAGCGAGAGTACCCGGACTTCGCACGTGACGCAAGGAACTTAAGGTTTGGTCTAAGTACAGACGGCATGAATCCTTTTGGTGAGCAGAGCTGCAGTCGCAGCACCTGGCCCGTGACTCTATGTATCTATAACCTTCCTCCTTGGTTGTGTATGAAGAGGAAGTTCATTATGATGCCAGTGCTCATCCAAGGCCCGAGGCAACCCGACAACGACATTGATGTGTACCTAAGGCCATTAGTTGAAGAACTTTTACAACTGTGGGCCAAACCAGGTGTACGTATGTGGGATGAGCACAAAGGGGAGCCATTTGACCTACGAGCATTGCTTTTCGTAACCATCAATGATTGGCCTGCTCTTAGTAACATTTCAGAGCAGACAAACAAGGGATACAATGCATGCACACACTGTTTAGATGAGACTGAAAGTGTATATTTGGATAAATGTAAGAAGGTTGTGTACCTAGGGTATCGCCGATTTCTTCCGAACCTGCATCCAGTAAGAAAGAAAGGCAAGCATTTCAAACGTCTGGCAGAACCCCG
Organism: Avena sativa; assembly: GCA_916181665.1. Taxonomy (NCBI): domain Eukaryota; kingdom Viridiplantae; phylum Streptophyta; class Magnoliopsida; order Poales; family Poaceae; genus Avena; species Avena sativa. Next base: position 342,428,703 of record OV702279.1, read on the forward strand.
GAGGAAGCCTGTCCTCCGTACCGGTGAGGAGGTATTTGGTATGGTCAAGGACCTAGAAGTAATCTTTGGAAAAGGTCCTGGCAGTCTATCTGTTCCGAATGACGATGCCAGACACGCGCCCATGTGGAAGAAGCAATCTATATTTTGGGACCTACCCTATTGGAAAGTCTTAGAGGTCCGCTCTTCAATCGACGTGATGCACATGACGAAGAATGTTTGCGTGAACCTGCTAGGCTTCCTAGGAGTGTATGGGAAGACAAAAGATACACCGGAAGCACGGCACGACCAGCAACGTCTGAAAGCCCCTGAAGAGCCTATGCATCCTGAGAACGAGAAGGGTAAACGATGCCACTTAACTCCTGCCAGCTACGCTCTTACCAAAGCAGAGAAGGAAATCTTTTTTGAATGTCTGAGCAGTATCAAGGTCCCATCTGGCTTCACGTCGAATATAAAGGGAATAATAAATATGGCAGAGAAAAAATTCCAAAACCTAAAGTCTCATGACTGCCACGTGATTATGACACAATTGCTTCCGATTGCGTTGAGGGTTCTTCTACCTGAAAATGTTCGAGTACCCATTGTGAAGCTATGTGCATTCCTCAATGCAATATCTCAGAAGGTAATCGATCCAGAAAGCCTACCAGGGTTACAGACAGATGTGGCCCAATGTCTTGTCAGCTTTGAGTTGGTGTTCCCACCATCCTTCTTCAATATTATGACGCATCTCCTGGTTCACCTAGTAGAAGAGATTGCCATTCTCGGTCCTGTATTTCAACACAATATGTTCCCCTTTGAGAGGTACATGGGAGTCTTAAAGAAATATGTTCATAACCGTGCTAGGCCAGAAGGAAGCATCTCCAAGGGCTATGTAACAGAGGAGGTCATTGAGTTATGTGTTGATTTTATTCCTGACCTTAAGGCGATTGGTGTTCCAGAATCACGACATGAGGGGAGACTGCGTGGAAAAGGCACCCTCGGATGTAAAGCAATGATATGTATGGACGGGCATTCTCTCAATCAAGCACACTACACGGTTTTACAAAGATCTATCTTGGTTGCCCCGTATATCAATGAACACAAGAATTTAATACGCCTCAAATACCCGGGGCAGTCTGATGAATGGATTATAAGTGAACACATGGTGAGTTTTGGCGGCTGGCTGCAAAGACTTCTCACGAATAACACCACTGTTGGGGATCAGTTGTACTTGTTGGCCAGGACACCATCTTCGACTGTATGTACTTTCCAAGGGTACGAGATAAATGGGAATACATTTTACACGATAGGCCAAGATAAAAAGAGCACCAACCAAAATAGTGGTGTCCGCTTCGATGCAGCAGAAGACAATGGGCAAAAGACCACGTATTATGGGTTCATAGAGGAGATATGGGAACTTGACTATGGACCTAATTTTAAGGTCCCCTTATTTCGATGCAAATGGGTCAAGCTAACATGAGGAGGGGTTGAGGTAGACAAGAAGTACGGAATGACAACGGTGGATCTCAACAATCTTATGAAGGTAGACAAGAACTTAGAAGAACCATTCGTCCTGGCCAATGATGTGGCTCAGGTTTTCTATGTGAAGGACATGTCCTCCAGACCAAAAAAAAAGAAAAAATATGCAAACGAATACATCATATGATGAGCCAGAGCGTCACATAGTTCTTTCAGGGAAAAGAAACATCGTGGGAATCGAGGACAAGACAGACATGTCAGAAGATTATAATAAGTTTGATGAAATTCCACCCTTCACAGTGAAAACTGACCCAAGCATTCCGTTAAGTAAAGAAGATGCTCCATGGTTACGTCTGAAGCGATCATAAGAAAGGACATATGCCAAGAAGTTCATGCTCATATTATGTAACTCTAGTTCATGTCTTTCGCGGTTTGTGGCTTGACCGAAGGATATCTTTCGCGGTTTGTGGATTGACCGGGACTATATATAGGGGGGACCGGTTTTGTGGTCTCAGTTTTTAATATTAATAAATGTCTTGAGTGTTAGTCTTGTTTTGTGGCTAGACCGGGACTATGAGAAGAAGTTGTCCCGATTCGTACTTACCATTAAGATCTGATCTCCAAACGCGCGCGGTCACATATTAGGGAGTGCCTCTATGACCAGTTTCTTGGAGATGCCGGAGGACTGGGCTCCGTCGGCAACTCCCTGAAACTGGCCGTAGTGGTGTCCCTGCTCTCGAAAACCATCTTGCAGCTTGTAACTTATCTAACTAGATCAATACACCTGGGAGCTAACTAATTTCACATATTAGGGAGTGCCTCTATGACCAGTTTCTCGGAGATGCCGGAGGACTGGGCTCCGTCGGCATCTCCCTGAAACTGGCCGTAGTGGTGTCCCTGCTCTCGAAAACCATCTTGGAGATGCCTCAAACTGGCTGGAGGACTGGACTCACAAGGATGTCTATTTATAGTACAAGCAGCTCGGCATAGTGTCGACACTTACGAAATAATGTCGACACTCACCCCTGTTATTAGTGCTGACTCGTGTTTTGTCCCGGTTGGTGTCTCCAACCGACACTTACGAAATAATGTCGACACTCACCCCTGTCATTAGTGCTGCCTAGCCCAGCCTGAAATCCCTCCAACCGTCCCATTTTTAGAACAATGTCATATTTCTTCTGTTAACAGTATATGTATTAAATGAGCCATTTTTCTTCCTTCTATTTCTTCCCTCCATTTTTCTTCCCGCCATTTTATCCCGCCATTTTTCTTCCCGCCATTTTTCTTCCCGCCAGTTCACTATATATATATATATATGTAGGGTTGGCCTCCATTGTCATTGCACATTTCTAGACTCATATCTGCAACCTCATCACTCTTTCCCATGGCTTCCACCGTAGCCCTAACCCCCAGGGAAGCGGAGGCGCTTTGCGCCTCGAACTACCCCTGCCCAACGGGCTACTGTGTCCCCGTCGGCTGGATGCTGAGCGCCGGAGGCGTGCCGGTTCCTCCTGTCCCTCTAGGTGTGGCGCGCCGGATGGCCATCATGAACCACTACTACTTCGAGCTCACGCCGGAGCAGCGGAGGAATCCCAGATGGCATCCCGACTATTTCCCTACTTGGGAAGCCTTCTTCGTGGATCGGCGTGAGAGGGCGCTCGCCAGGCACGAGGAGGACGACCCACCTCCTCTGAACTTCAACGAGGCCGGCCGTCGGCTATGGTGGCGCGATCGGACTTTCCAGAGCGTCATGGCCTATGATACTGCCGCCGACTCTAACCCCCGTCTGCGCTACCCTCAAGTCCAGCCCACGCGTACTCAGCCTTCAAGGGTCAATTACGGCGACCCCGACGACGACAGCGATGATGGCGGCGACGAGTACGACGACTACAGTGGCGAGTATTACAGGTGTAGGCAGGAGCATGACTGAATCACTCCAACATTCCGAAACAAGTTTGGCCGATTGTTACTTAATCTGGCCATGTATCTTAATTTTCAGTTCTTTTATGTATCTTAATTTTCAGTCGTGCTTTATGTAACTTACTATTAGTTGCATTCTGTATTTTAATTCCAGTTCTATCTCCTTCACAAAATGACCTATCTCATTCCAGGTTTCTTGGCTTTCGGGTCAAATGACCAATGTTATGGCTAGAATCAAGGCATAGTTTGTGATAATATGGCCATATTGTGCATACATGTGCATCATGGCATGGCAAACAATGTTGCAAGAGGAAGTTTTCCTTTTTATCGCACCAAAAAGGCATTTTCCATTTTCCGAGCATAAAAACGGACGGTTTTGTGAAGCAACCACCAAATGGCTAATTCAAAAAACCACCAACACATTTTACAAAAATACTAGACCACCTTATATGGACAATGTACCAACAGGGGGATCTGAAACCTTTCCGTCCACCTCTGGTGAAAAAGACAAATTCCTGCCGAATCGGTAGGAAGTGGGTCAGATATGAACTACAGGTACATGATACGATGCTCATGATTTTTTACAAAAATCATTTTTAGGTTCACAATATGATATTTTATCAAAAATCCAATGCAAGTTGAGCGAGGCTTGGCCCCGAGCTAAGAATCTCCATGCCCGTTGTTCGACAAAGTTTGACGATAGTTTAAAACGAGGATGAAAAAATAAAAAAAGATCGAAACAGTGTGAAACCTTCGCGTGGTGTTATATTATGTGACATATTTAGAAGAAAAAATCTCAAACTTGGTACATTGATTATGTCTCAAAAAAACCTTCACAAAATGACCTATCTCATTTGAGGTTTCTTGGCTTTCGGGTCAAATGACCAATGTTATGGCTAGAATCAAGGAATAGTTTGTGATAATATGGCCATATTGTGCATACATGTGCATCATGGCATGGCAAAAAATGTTACAAGAGGAAGTTTTCCTTTTTATCGCACCAAAAAGGCATTTTTCATTTTCCGAGCATAAAAAACGGACGGTTTTGTGAAGCAACCACCAAATTGCTAATTCAAGAAACCACAAACACATTTTACAAAAATACTAGACCACCTTATATGGACAATGTACCAACAGGGGGATCTGAAACCTTTCCGTCCACCTCTGGTGAAAAAGACAAATTCCTGCCAAATCGGTAGGAAGTGGGTCAGATATAAACTACAGGTACATGATACGGTGCTCATGATTTTTTACAAAAATCATTTTTAGGTCCACAATATGATATTTTATCAAAAATCCAATGCAAGTTGAGCGAGGCTTGGCCCCGAGCTAAGAATCTTCATGCCCGTTGTTCGACAAAGTTTGACGATAGTTTAAAACGGGGATAAAAAATAAAAAAAGATTGAAACAGTGCGAAACCTTCGCGTGGTGTTATATTATGTGACATAGTTAGAAGGAAAAATCTCAAACTTGGTATATTGATTATGTCTCAAAAAAACCTTCACAAAATGACCTATCTCATTCGAGGTTTCTTGGCTTTTGGGTCAAATGACCAATGTTATGGCTAGAATCAAGGCATAGTTTGTGATAATATGGCCATATTGTGCATACATGTGCATCATGGCATGGCAAACAATGTTGCAAGAGGAAGTTTTCCTTTTTACTGCACCAAAAAGGCATTTTCCATTTTCCAAGCATAAAAAACGGACGGTTTTGTGAAGCAACCACCAAATGGCTAATTCAAAAAACCACCAACACATTTTACAAAAATACTAGACCACCTTATATGGATAATGTACCAACAGGGGGATCTGAAACTTTTCCGTCCACCTCTGGTGAAAAAGACAAATTCCTGCCGAATCGGTAGGAAATGGGTCAGATATGAACTACAGGTACATGATACGATGCTCATGATTTTTTACAAAAATCATTTTTAGGTTCACAATATGATATTTTATAAAAATCCAATGCAAGTTGAGCGAGGCTTGTCCCCGAGCTAAGAATCTTCATGCCCGTTGTTCGACAAAGTTTGACGATAGTTTAAAACGGGGATGAAAAAATAAAAAAAGATCGAAACAGTGCGAAACCTTCGCGTGGTGTTATATTATGTGACATAGTTAGATGGAAAAATCTCAAACTTGGTATAATGATTATGTCTCAAAAAAACCTTCACAAAATGACCTATCTCATTTGAGGTTTCTTGGCTTTCGGGTCAAATGACTAATGTTATGGCTAGAATCAAGGAATAGTTTGTGATAATATGGCCATATTGTGCATACATGTGCATCATGGCATGACAAACAATGTTGCAAGAGGAAGTTTTACTTTTTATCACACCAAAAAGGCATTTTCCATTTTCCGAGCATAAAAAACTGACGTTTTGTGAAGCAACCACCCAATTGCTAATTCAAAAAACCACCAACAGATTTTACAAAAATACTAGAACACCTTATCTGGACAATGTACCAACAGGGGGATCTGAAACCTTTCCGTCCACCTCTGGTGAAAAACACAAATTCCTGCCGAATCGGTAGGAAGTGGGTCAGATATGAACTACAGGTACATGATACGGTGCTCATGATTTTTTACAAAAATCATTTTTAGGTCCAGCATGAAATAAATGCGCCCCCACCTTTAACACCGGTTCCAGTCACGAACCGGTGTTAAAGGGGGGGCACATTTATTTCGTTTCGCGCACCCCCCCCCTTTAACACCGGTTCGGGGCTGGAATCGGTGTTAAAGGGGGGTGCGCGCGCGAAAATGAAATAAATGTGCCCCCCCCTTTAACACCGGTTCCAGCCCCGAACCGGTGTTAAAGGGGGGTATTAAATGCGCGCCTTTCCCTTCCTTTCTTCCCCCTAGAGCCAGATCAAACCCGCCGCCGCGCAGAGAAAAACAGAGAGCAGCCGCCGGCGCCGTCCAACCCTCGCCGTCGCCGTCCTCGCCCTCGCCGTCGCCGCCCTCGTGTCGGCCGCCACCGCCAACTCGATCGGAGCCGCCGTCGCCCTCGCGCGCGCCAACACCGCCACCGCGCGCGCCACCGAAGCTGCCGACGACGCCGGCGCCTACAAGAACCCCACCGTCGTGCTCGTGGTGAGCTAGCGGACCGCCTGGTCCCCTCTGTTTCCTCCCTTCTGTTTCCTCCCTTTGGCGGTAGTGTGGAGCTCGCGCGGTGGCGCCGCCGGCCGGCAGTTTTCAGTGGCGGCGACGCGCGCGGTCGATCAGGCCCAGGCGCGGTATGGGGACGGCCAGAGCAGTGGGGGGATGGCCCAGGCCCAGGCGCGGTACGGGGACGGCCTCCCCTCTCGGCTGCGGGGGCGGCCTAGGTGGGGTGCGAGCTCCGGTGGTGGCCATGGGGTGCGAGCTCGCGCGTTATGCCAGCGATGTCGGGGTGTATGCATGGTCCTTCTCGGGTTGCAGGTGTGTCCGCTGGCAACGACGGCACGGCGTGCCTCTCTTCGGCGATGCGATGTGTCCTTGGTCGTCGGAGTGGTGGCTAGAGTTCGCGGATGTCGGTGGCGGCCTTAGAAGGTGGACTGCGCGGGCAGCTCTTTGGCGAGCGTCGTGGCTTCTCCCCTCGGTCTGGGGCCTATCTTGGGGACAACGGGCGGGACAGAAGACGGGGAAAACCCTTTACCATAGGTCTCTGGGGCCGCCGATGCTGCTACCTTCTTCGTCACAGGGCTCCGGGTGAAAACCCTTTACCATAGGTCTCGTTGGTCGTTACCCTCTTGGGGGTGTCGTTGTGGAGCTCTGACTCATCCTGATCTTGGCTCATTGACTTCGGTGGCAAGTTTAGGTTCTCCGCGGTTTTTCTTGCTTATTTTGATCTGCTTTATAAAAGGGATATCCCCTCCACATTGTATCTGTTCTGCCAAGTTGTTTGTCGTCGCTCCGGTGACCATACCGAGGCGGCGTCGCCACTATAATGTTTGCCTCGGCCTTCTCTTTCGAACAACGCCCATTTTAGGTAGGCCGCATCACGCTACCTCGCGCGCCCTAGGTCACTCTCCAACGCTGCCAGCCTCCAGTCAGCCACTGTAGCTAGCCACTCTCATATGCATCCGGAATTTCTCCGAATTAGGGTTTGGACCCCTCGGAACTCGTTTAAAATGATCAAGCATACTTAGGGTTTTAATTTCATTTGTGTATTTATTTGTGTATTTTTGTATGAATAATATGTATATTTGTGTATGAATACAAGTCCACTTGAATGTTTACTCTCTTACTCTAGATAATATTATTGTTTTAGAAACTCTGGATCCACTTAGTAGAAACCTTGAAGAAGAAGAAATAATGGAGAACATTATTGATGAGGACACCTCACAATATCTGAACTTGGAGGGACATGATGACAGCTCAAGTAGTCATGGAGAAGATGAAGACTCCGGTGAACGCAATTTAGTGATTACAAAGTCCGGCGAGGTATATGCATTGATTAAGCCTCTGCTGACTTCCACCAACAATCTTCTTCTACATGTATTAATTAACGCTTCTTTCTTCTTTTAGCCCTTTGGATCGACCAGCCAGCAACCATCTTCTTCTACGAAAAAGAGCAAGCGAGGCGCGAGCCATCGGTTGAAAGATCGTGCAAAGTTCACGATCGAAGCAGTCCGTGTTGATGGCAGGCCGATGGAGCCCAAGAAGGCCGCAGACAAATTTGTACGTCAGGCTGGAGTTCTTGTTAGGGACCAAATCCCAATCATAATTGAATATTGGAATAAGCCAAAGAAGGGCGACGGTACCTTTGTCGATGAAAGATCCAAAGAAACGCTTTGGAATTCGTTGTTGGTAAATTTCACCCTTCCGCCAGAGGAGGATGAAAACAACCCGGTTATAAAGGAAAAGGTCAAAGAGTGGACTCTAAAGAAGATGGCTGACGCTTTCCGCAACTGGAAGACAAAATTGAACAAATTTATCAAAGCTCGCGAGACTCCAAATTTCGAAGACGCATATTATGTGAAGATAAGACCTCACTGGCCCGAATTTGTGGCATATAAAAAAGGTGCTATAGCTAAAAAGAGGTCAGAAACCAATACGCTAAATGCCTAGAAGAAGGAATATCACCAGAGGACGGGGTCAGGTGGCTACATATCTCAAAGGCCTAAGTGGGAGGAAGCTGAGAAGGCCCTGCGCGCTAGCGGGATCACACCCCTAGACAGATGGGTGGGACCTACGTGCAAAGACTTGGTTCTACGGAATCGGGGCAAGGTTGGACCCAGAAACAGTATTGTGTATCTTCCCAACCCTCCTTGCCAAACCCGTCACTGAACTCATCACGGCATACGAGGAAACAGCTGCCAGGACCTTCCATCCCGACAGAGAGAATGACCAGCTCACACGCGCCATCGGTAAAAAAACACCCTAGACATGCACGAGGCACATGGGGTATGACGTGGAAGGATGGGTTTGCCGAGTGGAGCGACTCTTACAGATGGCGCAGCAGAAAAGAAAAAGAGCGTACAGAGCGGATGACACAGATAGAACATGCACTTGTGGCGCTGCAGGCGCAAGTGAATTCACAACAGAGCCATCAAGCTACCGGCCCATCTCAGCGGCACGAAGAGCCTGCATTGGAAGCTACCGGCGGCCCAGACTCTGCGCGGAAAAGCAGCGTGGCTTCCACGGAGAACGTGCAGCCCACGCTTGAAATGGCAGGTCCTCGATACCCCGTGGATGAGATCACGGAGAGCAAACACGTTGAGCTGCATGTGATATTAATGGGCTTATCCATTAAGGTGGTTGTCGGCTATGCCTTACCTCCTGTAGCTGGTGGAACTTACCAATGCCGACCGATTCCAGATGGCTATGCTATTGTCGGGGTGGATGAGGTTGTGAAGGAATATGAGGAAGCACAGCTTGACCATGCTACAGGTGAAGGGGAAACTCAACTCAAATTTGCAGCGAAAACAACCATTCTTTGGAAGAAGGAACACATCGTGCTTCCAAATTGGAGGCCACTGGCACCCCCGCCGTCTCCGCAGCATCAGCAGCCTGAGCCGCTTCAGCTATGTCCTGCGCGGCAGCCATCTCCGGCGCTTCAGCCATCTCCTGCGCGGCAGCCATCTCCGGCGCGCCATCCATCTCCGGTGCTTCAGCCATCTCCTCAGCGTAAGCGAAAGAGCACTGCCACGAAGAGCATCACTAGCACCGCCACAAAGAAATCCGCAGGAAACTGTATGCCAAAGAGTTCAAAAAACTACGTCCCGCAGCCTTCCGCCAAGCCATTGCCGGTTTTACCGTGGAATCACGGTGACGAGGAGACCAATAGGATCTCGGAAGAAGAGGTCAAGAAATTCTTTGCACCTAGACGGGCCGAGCCAAAGGAGAAAATAGATCCGGCGGTGGTGGAGAAGTTTTACAAAAATCTTTTGAAACCTGAAACCCCACTTGTGCCGGACTACGAGCGCCGGATTTTGAAGGCGGATGCAAGGCGCCGTAGGGAGACTGAAAGTAGCAGTCGTGCGGCACCCCAGAAAACAGTTCCCATGCTCGGAGAGCAGGAAAACTAATCATGCGCCCCGCTCCAAGTGTTCGACACACGGGACGCTCCTCCCGTAAATGATTACGAGGCAGAGCTACAAAGAAAGGCCAATGAGATGGGAATGACTTACATTGCATACTTGAAAATCATGGGAGACAACTTGCCCAAATGCGATGCCAACCCCATACAGCCATGGAAGTATGGGAAGAATCTCGTCAAGAAAGAGGATCTCAAGAATCTACCAACAAAGATGCGAAAATTGCACAAGTGGTACCTTGATTTCTGCAAGACGGGAAAGGAAGAATGGATCACGGCGCATATAAGAGATGAGATTTTCTTGTGCGGAGACGACGAGATCGACTTCAACATTCAAGACTTGCATTTTATATTCAATCAGAAGGAACTCGACAAAGCTGCCATCAGCCTTTATTGTGTGTAAGTACTATTTCTGTAATTTATATCTCATCTCATTCACTTCATTAATTGCATGTATATATATATGCTCACCATATATGTATATACTATTATGCAGGAAAAAGGTTATGGAATGCATGAAAGGAGGCCCTTTTGACATTGGGTTCGTTGACCCAAATAGAGTTCATGAACAAGTGGTAAGAACCAAACCCGGGCAAACAGAAGATTACTTGCTAAGGTCTTTACTGAGACAACAAACCAAAAGGGAAATACTATTTCCTTACAACTTCTCGTGAGTACTGTTACCCTCTCTTGTACACATTCTGTTTCGGCTTACTCGATGTTAAGTGTAACTGATGATGAGTTATGCGTGCGTAGGTTCCACTTTATTCTGCTAGTCATTCAACCCGACTCAGGAAAAGTCCTTGTCATGGACTCGTTACGAAAAGAAAAAGAGCTATGGGCAGACTTTAGAGAGATGCTCCAGAGGTAATTTCAATCATATTATCGCACTAGATCGGCAACTTTCGTGACAACAAGTAATTAATTACTCCTTTATCCATTTTCTTTGCCGGACAGGGTTTGGAAAAGGTTCACGGGCAGGGCCATGGGTGAATGGTCAGAAGAACTAAATTTTTTAGACCAAAATGTAAGTAATACTAGCTAGCTAGGTCTGCGTATCTCTTTGATTCTGCTTCCAATTCCATTATATCATGCTTTATTGATTATTATTTTGATTGAACTCTCTATTCTCGTAAAGTGCGCGCATCAGGGACCCGGCAATAACTTATGTGGATACTATGTTTGCGAGTTCATTCGCAACACGATATGTGCGACGGGCCAAGCCGCACTAGAACAACTTAAGTAAACAAAGTCCACAACATTATTTTATTACCATCAATTGTGTTGAGTTTTATTCTTATATATATATATATTGACCCCATTCTTCATATATATTCAGATCGAACGGATGCGGGACCAACTCCTACCATTTGACCGCATACGAGCCATTCAAGAGGAATTGGCGGGGTTCATACTTGATGAGGTCGTCACGCCTGGCGGAGAACTCTTTAGATATCCACCAAAATGAACGATGATGATGTATGTGTCGATGACGATGTATGTGCCGATGACGATGTGTAGCACCCCGGGTAAAACCACTACTAGAAATCACTTGATCTTTTTGTTTTGCGCATCATCATGCATGTTTGTCATAAAAGTATTCTTGCGAAAACCTTATTTTGTCTCCTACACAACTTCTGCCCTTTATTTCAAAGTATCCTTAATTGTCAAATTATTGGCCTCAAAACTATTTGCTAAAAGGTTTTAAAATAAAACAAAAGACAAGAAAAATAATTTATATAAATAAAAATAAAACCTAGACCTAAACCGGCCAGGCCCAAAGGCCCAGCCGGCTGAACCCAATCAGACCTAACCCTAATGCTGAAACCCTAGATTCCCTTCTACCCCAAACCCCCAGCTACCCTTTCCCTCCACCCCGCCGCCGCGGTGCACCCTGCAGACCGCCCTTGTCCGCCACCACCACACAGCCGCGACCCCCACTCAACCACCCCGACACCCTGGCCCCACCCACGTAGCGTGACCCCCCGCTCCCACCTGCCCATCCCCGACCCTGTCTTCCCGAGACCCTCCCCGCCGCCAGCGCTCGGGAATCCTCTCTGGCCGCCGCCTTCCTCCCCAGGCCCTGACCCGCGTCCCCTCCCGCTCCTCTCCTTCCTCGCGAGACGCACACGCCCCATGACCCTTCCTCCTATCGATCCCCAACCACACCCGGCGCCTCCCTGCTAGCCATCGTCGCCGTCTTCCCCGCAGCCGCGAACCCGCCCTCGACCGCTCGCCTCTCGTTGGCCCCGCCTCTGGTCTCCTCCTCGCGAGGACGCTGTCGTCGCCCTGCGAGCCTGCGCCAGTCGCCCACGTCAGGTCCTCCCCGCTTCGTCTAGCGGCCGCCGCCTCGTCTCTCTGCCGCGAGCACCTCCTCGTCCGCCGCCAGCGGCACTCCTCTTCCGGCTGCTGTCCCCGCATCATCCCCCGTCCTCCATCGGCCACCGGTCCCCATCGCCTTGCCCGCTCGCCGTGGCCGTTCCCGACGACACCCGCGTCGCCCTCCCTAGCTCCTGCGTCACCAGCGAGGCCTCGCCTCCTTCCGCGACCGCATCGCCCGTGGCCGCGCGCCCTCGACCGCCCCTGACCGAGCTCTGTTGTGGCTATCGCCATGGATGCCTTGCCGCCTATCCTCGTAGCCTACCCCGACCTCACCAAGCGCGTCTTGCCATGGATGCCTTGCAGCTCAACACCCGCTGGGCTCTCCCTGATGTACTGGAAAGAAGAGATGATATGGTGGTAATGTTGTTTAGGTGAGGATGCATGGTGAAATAGTGATGTATGCGCAAAGCTTGCACCAAACTGATGACCATCTGGATGTTTTCGAGATACGACGGTGCACAAGATTCATAAGCCGGACGCCAAGTTTTACATCCGGACCCGAAGATCCCCGAGCCGGATCCGATGGCCAAGAACCTCGGAATCGCCAAGTTCTCCTTCACGGATCCGATGGCCGGAGCCCGGAAGACCCCGGTGTCGAGCCCCAAGTTCGCCTCTGATGATCAAGATGGTACCCCAAGATCTCCATCGTATGTGTCGTGTCCAAGACCAAGGCGAGGACAAGATCTACCGATGACCGAGAACCCGGACGCCATGATCTTCGTCGTGGACGCCGAGACCCCCGACCCCGAAGACCGATCCCCCGAACCCTCGGAATCCCAAGATTGCCATTCGATGTGTGACCCCATCCGAGACCCCTCATATTTTTATAATATATGATATTGATCTTGTTGCATATTAAATGAACATGTTGCAAACATATTGTGGGTGTTTGGGGGTATCTAGATGATTCACCTAAATTAAATATGGAGGCCATATGCGGGCAAATCTAGCCTTATATTGGCTCCATTTAAATTGGTGTAGCGAACCGATGCCATGTTTCGCCCTGTTAAAACAACATTTAAAATGCGGGGTATCTAAACAACTAGAACCATATATTTAATTGTCGGGACCCCCGGTTCCGCTTAATATTGCCTTAACGCATCGCACCTTTGCCATGTCATACATCATACATGCATCATGCCCGATCTTTTGCCGTAGTATTAAATAGTGCATCCGGTGTTTATTCTAGTGTTTTGCTTCTTCGCGGACTAGGCCGTTGAGTTGATGCGAGTGTCGACCCGATCTTCGGGCGAACCTTCGACAATGTTTTCAGGCGAGCACCTCCCCCTTTCTACCTATCTTACTTTTATAGTATTTATTCCCTCCTGTTGATCTATTGCTATCTGTGTTGCGATGCTCTAGTTTCCGTACCCGAGATATCCCTTGCAGCCATATATTGCCTTGGACACATCCTATTACCTGTTGTTTGGTAGATAGTTGGACTTGCGCGTCGTAGTCGCTTGCTCAAGTGCTGTTGTGTGTCGCCAAGAACCACAGTTGTTGGAGTCTTGCCGCATGTTTAATGTTGGAGATGATTGTGGCTTTAATTATCGTTTAATTCAATTATCATTTAATAACTAAAATTGAAGTAGGTAAATGCAGAGGCACCGGTGGGTGATAGATAATATTTGGTTTCCGACCGCTCACTGGTGTCTCGTAGGACCCCGAGTTCTTGACACCTGTTCCGAGATCGAGCGCGCTAACCACATGTGGGATGTATGGGCACCCCATCGATTTAGTACCTGATTTCAAAGTACTGTACTGGGGGCCACAAGTAGTTTGGGGCTTTATTACTATTCCGTACTTATGCCCTGTTTTACTGCTTTATTTAAATTGTGCGAGGTACTGCACACTGTACTGTTTAGGAAAGCGGAGTGTTTTCGCAGTATCGACAAGCCCAGTTTTGGGTTCCCAGTCGTTTACAGCCACTGGCGCAAACCCTGAGTCCGTCTCGGAGACCGGCCGACTTCGTTGCGGGTAGACTTAGTGGGGTGGCCCCCCGTGCTTGCTTTGGGTCTGGGAAACGTCATGACTTAGGCCCCGCCGACATACCGATGGGTGTATGTCAATTGATCTGGCAAAAAGGGTCGAAGTGCGTGTGGATACTTTGGTGCACCCCTGCAGGGTTAAATCTTTTCGAGAAGCCGTGTCCGCGGTTATGGACGACTTGGAGCACAGTGCTTGATCATAGACAACTATAACTAAAGTTTACTATTATAATTTGACTTGTATCCGATATGACTAGTAATCAGCTTCACTGCAACGGAATGGCTAAATAAAAGTACCAACAACTGCTGGGTTTTGGGATATCTCATGCTATATGTATCTGACTAGTAAGTATTACAACCTCAACCGAATGGATAATTAAAACTGTCCACTGCTTATTCTATCAGGATGACTATCTTTACCTGACTAGTAATTGATGCAACTATAACTGAATGAATAAAACTGCCAACTGTGTGAGTTCCGCGGTTGACTTCCTCGTTTGGTCTCGAGGGGGAAATGCCAGGATGGGTATGTTTGGTGGTAGTATCAGGTTGGTTCCGAATAGGTCTTTCTTACCCCTCTCTGATAGCCGCTAGTTGTATCGAGTCTCTATAGGTTGTTTAGTGCATGCTGCGCTGCCGCTTCAGTACACCATACCTATGTAGGCGAGGACCGCCGAATTCTAGCCTCGCCGTGTACTGGCCTCAGTACTGACGCTCCTCTTTTTCCTTTGCCCTTTGTCGGCACCCCTTTTGTTTAGCAGGTTTCGACGTCGTTAGCAGGGTTACCCTTCCGGCTTGGCCTAGGCAGGGTTATGGACGCCATTGGTTATTCTTCAGGGCTCTTAGCCCCATTTGCATCTTGTCCGTAGCTGGACGCTCTATCGTTTTCAAGGTGATTTGGATCTTTGTCCTGTATATCTGTATTCTTGACTCATGGAGTCGTGTTGTATATATATATCTGTTCTGTGGGTCCCATCGAGGACTGTTGTGTAATGTTATTACTTCGTTTTCCACCCGCACGCAAGTGCCTGGTGGGCACCTTTGAATCGTTTCTATGCGAGTTTGGTGGGAAGCGCTGAAACTTGCATAGGGCCGATTCTGAGGGTGTTACACGATGTTTGTATATAATAATAGTTGCTTAATTATTCATGTACTCGTATGTACCGATGACGATGTATGTGTATACCACTCCCGATCGATTCCCCCTCCCCCCTCCCGCAGAAATACGCCCAGAACGGGGCAGAGGCAGAACTCTGCCGCGGCAGAGATTAAGGCCGTTTTCCTGCCGCGACAGAGATTTAGGTCGTTTTCCTGCCGCGGCAGAACTCTGTCGCGGCAGAGATTTATCCCTTTTTCCTGCCGCGACAGAGAACCTTTAACACCGGTTCGTGTTACGAACCAGTGTTAAAGGAGGGGGGCCTGAGCCCTGCGGCAACCCCACGTGCGCCGCCCTTTAACACTGGTTCGTATAAGAACCGGTGTTAAAGGGGGCCCCCCTCTAACACCGAACCCTCAACAGCGGTTCTACAACCGCTGTTAGAGGGCCCTCCAAACCGGTGTTAGAGGGGGGGTCTGCACTAGTGCATGTATTCCACGCGTTAGGGAGACCCTCCTAATTTATCTGCACCAATGTAGTAAAAGTTTTGCCAGTTGGTACAATTTTGGTGTCTAATACCTGCAAGGGAAGAAAAAAGGCACATCCATTGTAGAACATTGATACAACAGATCTTGTTGTGCCACTGTCTGAGCTGGTAGTGTTGGTTTCAGCAGAGACACATGCACCGCTGGATGAATTTGACTGCTTGAAGGAAGATCCAATTTATATGCCACTGCTCCAACTTTTTGCATCATAGTATAAGGCCCAAAGTACCTGTAGCTCAATTTCTAATTGGAACGGCGAGCTATGGAAGTTTGAATATATAGTCACAACTTCAATTATATTTGATCTCCCACTTGAAATTGTCTTTCAAACCTCTTTTTATCTGCTTGACTTTTCATTCTTTGTTGAGCTCGCAACAGATTCTGCTGAATGAGCCTATGCATATCATCTTTATCCTTTAGCCAAGCTGTTAGATCAGGTACCAACTTTGCTGAGGACTCAACAACATCTTGGACTCCAAAGTGCTTGGGATTAAATCCATAAGAGACTTCAAAAGGTGATTTGCCCAGAGCTAAATGAAATGTTGTATTATACCAAAACTCTGCTAAAGACAACCACTTGGACTATTTTGCTGGACAAGCTTGTGACATGCATCTTAAATAAGTTTCCAAACATTGATTCAAGCTTTCAGTTTGACCATCTATTTGTGGATGGTAACTAGAGATCATGTTTAATGTAGTGTCAGCAAGCTTGAACAACTGTTGCCATAACTGACTAGTAAACACTTTATCTTTATCAGAGATGAGGATTTTGGGCAAGCCATACAATTTGTAGACATGATCAACATATAACTGTGCTACAGACATCACATTAAAGGGATGAGCTAAGGGAATGAAGTGACCATACTTTGTAAACTTGTCAATGATAACCAAGATTGTGTCATATTTGGAAGATTTAGGCAATTCTTCAATAAAATCCAAACTGACAATATCCCAAGCTTTTTCTGGAACTGGCAATGGTTGGAGATGACCTGGTTTCCCCCTGTGTTCACTTTTTGGTTGCTGATAAATGGTGCAATGAGCCACATATTATTTCACATCTTCCTTCAGCCGAGGCCAAGCAAACAAGACTCTGACCTTATGATATGTAGCAGTGAATCCACTATGTCCCCCAATTCCACTAGAATGCAGAGCCAGAGGTATAGCTTGTTTAGCTTCCTTGTGATTACCCAAACAGATTCTCCCTTGATATTTTATAATGCCATCCTGTAATGCATACCCTTAAGGATCAGGACTATGCACACTCAATTGAGTTAATAACTCCTTGGCTTGTGTATCCTAAAGATAACTTTCCACCACTATCTCTAACCACCTAGGTTTAGCAATAGACACAACTGCAAATTATGTTTGATCAGGACACCTAGATAAGGCATCTGCCACTATGTTAGCTGCCCCTTCTTTGTATTTTACTTGATAGAGTAACCCCAACACCACGAGCAGCACCGAGATCTGGGGATTTTATGAGAGAGCTCAACCCAGCCCCGTGATACTCGATTCGCCTCCGAATCACCTCGCCCACTCGGAATCACCGGAAAAAAATTGGGGATAATTTTTCTATGAATTTCTCTCAACAAATGTCTCTGGATACCAAATGTGACGTTCCTACTAGTGGCAGCACACCAAATAGTGGATTTATCTAGATACAACCACAGATCAGAATCTGATTCGGAGTTTGAGAGGAGGAACATAGAGAGGAAGAAGGAGGATTTGTCTGTTACAATATATCTCATGATTCGTCTCTCACACGGTTGTCCTGAATATAAGGATGATGGTCGCTACCCATTAACCAATAGGCCTTGCTACTTCCTGGGCTTCAACTCTACACCGTCGTAGGCTTCTTGTTAGCTTCATGTTGACACGTCTTGAGTCATAGCCGTGACACGATTCTATCTCTTCAAATTGATTTGCAGCATAGGAATTAATTGACGTTCTTGATCAAAATCACATGGAACTTCCCTTTCACAGCAGGGTGTATATCGTGCATCGAATCGCAAGAAAAGATTAGCATGTATTTTCAATCTGTCCATGAATCTCTATTTCCTGTCAGCACTTGAACGGGTGGCACAGCTAGGAACGGTCCGGTGGAACACGCCCGGGGTTTAGTCCCATCTCGCTAGTTGATTGAGGCCGGCACCAGGTTATACAGCTGGTTTAGGAGGATGGGATGTCAGCACTCGAACCGATGGCACGGCTGAAGACGCTATGGTGGAACGCGTCCGTGGTTTAGTCCCACCTAACTAGTTGATGGAGGCCGACACCAGCTTATATATTTGGACAATCCTTTTCTTCCACGACTTTTGGGATGAGAGAAGCCTTAGACCTTCAAATACAGAGCGTGGGCTTTGGGTTGCTAACATTGCCTGGCAAGACGAGTCATGTACGTATGCCAGCAAACCGATTTGATTCTAGTTTCCTTCTTATTTTATGTGGCATGAGATCATATCA
Source organism: Avena sativa (assembly GCA_916181665.1). NCBI lineage: Eukaryota > Viridiplantae > Streptophyta > Magnoliopsida > Poales > Poaceae > Avena > Avena sativa. The sequence continues at coordinate 342,447,072 of OV702279.1, forward strand.
TCGAAAAATTAATAAAAGCAGCAAAAAAAAGAATGGTTCTTTTTTTTATGTGCGTGAACAAACCTGGTCAACGGGCCACTCCTTAACGGGCTGGCACGCGAGCCCGCGAAAAAAGCCTGACAATGGCCCGGCCGTGCCAGCCCGTGAAGGAGCGGGGTCGTGCTTGGGCCGCGGCCTGAGGCACGCGTGTCGCCCCGGCACGGCCCGTCAGCAGTTATGTGCAGTGTTTTGGAAATAGTCAAAAAGAGTCACAGCGGGACTCAAACCCAGGATCTCCAGCATCCCGCGCAAGTAACTAACCACTACACCCTCGAATCTTAGCTGATAAACTATAATTTTGATCTATATTAAAGGTTAATTTAGACGGGCCGAAGAAAATAATAACGGGCCAACGTGCTTGACGGGCCACAGTGTCAGATCCCCTGGGGGATCAGACGACAGTTCCCCCGATAATTGGAGACCCCTCTATGGATTGGGGAATTTCTACAGCTAATCTATGACAACTAAACGGAACAAGCGATAGCTTAGGGTTCATATTATTTCGATAGCCCCGTCTTCCCCAACAGCCAGGGGCTTATAGTCTGTTACATCAGAGTTTTTACCGCAGATAAAATTGGACGGTGAACAGTAAGAATTAACGGTAACAAAATAACGACGTACAGTCACCGTTGGATCTCCAGAACGCATGTGAGTCGTCCGATCTTCCCAGAGGAACAGCCTCAGATTAGGACAGAAGCTTAGGTTCTGACAATACCCCCTTCTCGAGCGCAAACTTGTCCTCAAGTTGCATTTGTTTCGTCTGGGAACCAGGACTTGATTGTAGAGGAAAAGAATGCCGGAAAAACTTGCTTGATGAAATTAGCATCTTCCCATGAAGCATCTTCTGGCGGGAGATTCTGCCATTCGATGAGCCATTGAGTGACCAGGACCTTGTTCCGAGGTAAAGATCTTGTTTCAAGTACCTGCAGAGGCTCTGTCCTAATCTTGTCGTCCTCTCCAATCAGTGGCAAACCTTCTTCAGGGACTGCTTTACTTCCTAGGTGCTTCTTCAATTGGCTCACATGGAAGACTGGATGAATGCTGACCCCGTGTGGTAACAACAACTTGTATGCTAGTAGTCCAATCTTTTCCAAGACACGGAAAGGACCATAATACTTGCTGGTTAACTTGATGGATTGTCTGAGACCAAATGAAGCCATTCTATAAGGTTGCATACGAAGATAGACCATATCACCTGGTTCAAATGATCGCTCTGTGCGTTTAGCGTCAGCATACTTCTTCATCCTTGCCTGGGCTTGACTCAGGTTTTCTTTCAAACGAATGAGCATTTCCTTCTTCTCTTGAATGAAATCTTTAGCTTCAGCATCAGCTGGGCCAGGAATGCACACTTCACTTATCATTGGTGGAGCATAACCATATAATGCCTGAAATGGTGTGACTTTGAGAGCGGTGTGGTAAGAAGTATTGTACCACCATTCTGCAAGGGGAAGCCAATCTGCCCATTTTGTTGGTGCTTGAAATACCATGCAACGGAGGTATGTCTCAAGGCATTGATTCACTCTCTCGGATTGCCCATCGGTTTGAGGATGATAAGTTGTGCTAAGCTTTAACTTGACATTCATTGTTTTGAAGACTTGCTGCCACATATCACTTGTGAATATTCTGTCTCTGTCAGTGACTATGCTAATAGGAGGGCCATGAAGCTTGAAAACATTCTCCATGAAGGCATGAGCCACTGCGTTTGCAGAGTAAGGGTGAGATAGAGGTATAAAATGTGAATATTTTGTCATTCTATCCACAACCACCAGAATGACTTCTTTCCCGTGTGATTTCGGCAGCCCTTCGATAAAATCCATTGTGATGTGTTGCCAAGCCATATCAGGAGGGTCTAGAGGTTTCAGAATACCTGGATATTGGCAATGCTCTGCCTTGGCTCTTTGGCAGATGGGACACACCGAAATAAACTGTTCCATGTCCTTTTTGAGACCCGTCCAAAAGAATAACCTTTTGATGCGATGGTAGCTAGCCACCATTTCGGAATGACCCCCAATGGGTGAGGCATGCATTGACTCCATCAGTGCGTTTTCAAGGTTTTGTCATTGCCAATGTAAATTCTGCCTTTGTTTCTCAATACTCCTCCATGGAGTGTGTAATTTGGATCCGATGAAGGATTAATCGCTAACTTCTGTAACATCTCCTGACAGTGATTGTCTTGTTTATAACTTCCCTCGACAGTGTTAACCCAGGTGGTAACAATGATAGTGGTGGCCATCAGGGACGCTGGTTTTCTGCTTAAGGCGTCAGCAGCCTTGTTTTCGTTCCCTTTCTTATACTCAATAGTATAAGTGAATTCCAGAAGTTTGAGTAGTAACTTGTGTTGGATGCCATTAGCCACTTTCTGATCGGCGAGAAACTTGAGGCTTTGTTGATCTGTTTTAATCTTCAGTTCTGTCCCCAGGAAATAATGGTGCCAACGCTTAAGAGATTCCAGAATTGCCAGGCCTCCTTGTCATAGGTGGACATAGCATGTGGCGTCCCGCAAAAACCACTACTAGAAAATCGCGTTGTTTTTGTGCATTGCATCATCATGACCGCATGCTCATGTCATCATGCCACATTGCATTTGAGCATCGTCATCATCATGCATTTGTTTGTCTGAAACTATTTTCGAAAAGCATATTTTGTTTTCTAAATACCCCGTCTTTATTTCAAATCCAAAACCCGGGTCTCCGGATTATTTTGTTTCGTCTACCAATGGATTTCAAAAGCCCCGTTTTAAATATTAAAATATTTATTTTATTTTTAGGGGCAGCCATACCGGGGCGATCCGACCCAGTCGACCACCCCCAGGGCAAAACCAGACTACCCAAACCTTTTCCTACCCCAATCCTATTCTACCCAGTCCCTCCACATCACCCCGGCCAACCACAGCTCGCCACATCAGCCTGACCCCAAATCTCCACCAATCGCCAGCCGCCCGTTTTTCTCCCCAGGCCCCCTGGCTGGCCCCACGCGCGGACAAAATTCCGCCTGGGCGCGCACACACCCGTAGCCACCGTTTTTCCCGCCCAACTCCCCCGCCTGGCCCACTCACCCAGCCAGCCCCGACCGACCACCCCGGTCCCCGCGCCCTGGTCCACCACCTCGATCCCCGCACGACCGCATCCCCTCCCACCTTCCGCGCCCGTCTCCCCCCGCGTCTTCCTCCACGCCACCGAGACCTACGTCTCCGGCCGCCCTCGGTCGCCCCCGCCCGTCCTCTGGTCGTGGCCGCCGCGACCTCCCGGCCTCCCCCTCCTGCGTGTCGTCGCCCGAGCCGACCCCGTCGCCCCTTCCCCGTCCCTCGTCGAGCCCCTGAGCCGCCGCCGCCAGATCCCTCGCCCCCACCGCGCTGACCCGCGCCGGCGCGCGACCTCCTCCCTCGCCGCATCTGGCCGCCTCGGGCCCGCTCCGCTCCGGCCGAGCCCGGCCCTCTCCGTCTCTACCACCCCGCCGCAGCGCCTCTCTCTCGCCGGCCGCTTCTCCACCTCCCCGTGCGACCTCGCCCTCTCTCGCCTTGCGCGTCGGCGGACTCTCCTCCGTCCCGGAGCCCTCCTTGCGACCGCCCCCGCCAGGAGCTCCGCGGGTCCCCGTCGTCCTGGCTGCCGTCTCCTCTGTAGGCCGCTCCAGGCGCCTGGCCGCCTCGGCGCACCTCTGCCCTGCGCCGCCCACCGACAAGATCAGCCACCGCTGGACCCCAAGATCTACACCCCGGATTCGATGCCTCAGAGCCGCTCCCGAAGACCGATCACGGATCCGGTGGCCGAGACCCTGAACTCGGAGATCCTCTTCACGCAACGCCAAGTACGCCGACATGGAACCGACCAGTTCGCCGAGAACCGCTCCCGGACCCGATGACCGCCAAGATCTCCACCGGTACGACAAACACTTCGCCGCGGAACGCCAAGTTCTGCATCCCGAACGCCAAGACCGACCCGATACACGGACCCGACAAGATCTTCGCGACGGCAAGGTCGACCGCTTGGAACCAAGTTCTCCGTCACGACACAACAAGTTCTCCATCTTGAATCTGAACCTCGATCCCTGTTGAACCCTGAGTCCGGCCCCGAACCCCCCGGAACCAAGATCTCCCGAGCCCAGATGTGTGAACCTTTCCCGAGCCCCTATTTTATAAATGCTAGATATAAAACTGTCGCATATTAATTTGTTCATGCATGCATACCTGTCTGTGGGTTGGGGGCATTATGCCGATTCACCGCATAATTAAATAGGGAGTCGATATGCCGAATAACTTTGTCTTATTCCGGACTCCATTTAAATTGGTGTAGCGAACCGATGCCATGCTTCGCCCTGTTATTATAACATTTAAATTGCGGGTTAGTTAAACAACTCGAACCTATTAATTAATTGTCGGGACCCTGGTTTCGCTTAATATTGCCTAATTGCACCGCATTTGCATCATATCAAAATCATGCCGGATCTTCTGTCGTAGTATTAAATATTGCAACCGATGTTTCTTCTAGTGTTTGCTTCTTCGCGGATTAGGCCGATGAGTTGATGCGAGTATCGACAAGTTCTCCGGATATGATCTCCGGCAGCGTTTCCCAGGCGAGCATTCTCCCCCTTTCTACCTATTTTACCTTTTTAGTCTTTGTTTCTTCCTTTTGATCTATTGCTATCTGTGTTGCGATGCTCTAGTTTTCTTACCCGTGAGATCCCTTGCAGCCTTATATTGCCTTGGACATATCCTATTACCTGTTGTTTGGTAGATAGTTGGACTTGCGCGTCGTAGTCGCTTGCTCAAGTGCTGTTGCGTGTCGTCAAGTACCACAGTTGTTGGAGTGTTGCCGCATGTTTAATGTTGTAGGTGATCATGGCTTTAATTACTGTTTAATAACTAAGAATTGAAAGTAGGTAAATGCAGAGGCACCGGTGGGTAATAGACAATATTTGGATTTTAACCGCTCACTGGTGTCCCGTAGGACCCCGAGTTCTTGACACCTGTTCCGAGATCGAGCGCGCTAACCACAGGTGGGGTGTGTGGGCACCCCCATCGATTAGTACCTGATTTCAAAGTATTGTACCGGGGGCCACAAGTAGTTTGGGGCTTTATTACTATCCTGTACTTATGCCATGCTTTACTGCTTTATTTACGATTGCGCGTGGAGCGCCTGTACTGTTTAGGTAAGCGGAGTGTTTTCGCGGTATCGACAAGCCCAGTCACGCTTTCGGGTTCCCAGTCATTTACAGCCATTGACGCAAACCCTGAGTCCATCTCGGAGACCGGCCGACTTTGTTGCGGGTAGCTTAGTGGGGTGGCCCCCATGTACTTGCTTTGGGTCTGGGAAACGTCATGACTTAGGCCCCGCCGACATACCGATGGGTGTATGTTAACTGATCTGGCAAAAAGGGTCGAAGTGCGTGTGGATACTTTGGTGCACCCCTGCAGGGTTAAATCTTTTCGAGAAGCCGTGTCCGCGGTTATGGACGACTTGGAGCACAGTTCTTGATCATAGACAACCATAACTAAAGTTTACTGTTATAATTTGACTGGTATCCGATATGACTAGTAATCAGCTCCACTACCACGGAATGGCTAAATAAAAGTACCAACAACTGCTGGGTTTGGGATATCTCATGCTTATTGTATCTGACTAGTAAGTGTTGCAACTACAACGGAATGGTTAACTAAAACTGCCCACTGTTTATTATATCAGGATGACCATCTATACCTGACTAGTAATTGCTGCAACGATAACTGAATAAATAAAACTGCCAACTGTGTGAGTTCCTCGGTTGACTTCCTCGTTTGGTCTCGAGGGGGAAATATCAGGATGGGTATGTTTGGTGGTAGCATCAGGTTGGTTCCGAATAGGTCTTTCTTATCCCTCTCTGATAGCCGACAGTTATATCGAGTCTCTATAGGTTGTTTAGTGCATGCTGCGTTGCCGCTTCAGTCCACCATACCTATGTAGGCGAGGACTGCCGAATTCTAGTCTCGCCGTGTACTGGCCTCAGTACTGACCGCTCTCTCTTTTTCCTTTTCCCTTTGTCGGCACCCCTTTTGTTTAAGCAGGTTTTGAGATCGACGTCGTTAGCAGGGTTATCCTTCCGGCTTGGCCTGGGCAGGGTTATGGACGCCAGTGGTTATTCTTCAGGGCTCTTAGCTCAATTTGCATCTTGTCCGTACTCGGACGCTATATCGTTTTAAAGGTGATTTGGATCTTTGTATTGTACCTCTGTATTCTTGACTCATAGAGTCGTTGTTGGATATATGTTTTGTGGGTTCCATCGAGGACTATTGTGTAATGATATTACTTCGTTTTCCACCCGCACGAAAGTGCTTGGTGGGCACCTTTGAATCGTTTCTATGCGGGTTTGGCGGGAAGCGCTAAAACTTGCATAGGGCCGATTCTGAGGGTGTTACATAGCAGCTGCTTTGGGGCCAAGTGTCTTGCTATAGTAAGCGATAGGTTTGCCTTGTTGCATCAGAACTGCGCCTAGTCCAGTGCCACTAGCGTCGGTCTCCAAGGTAAAGGGCAGGTGGAAATTAGGGAGAGCCAGAACTGGTGCAGTAATCAAGCTTGTCTTTAGTTGTTCAAAGGCTACAGATTGTGTGTCAGTCCACTTGAAACTGTCCTTCTTAAGGAGATCATGCAATGGACGGCATATGAACCCATAATCCTTGACAAACCGACGGTAATAGCCAGCAAGACCTAAAAATCCTCGCAGCTGAGTGATGTTTGTTGGTAAGGGCCAGGTTTTGACTGCCTCATTTTTCTTCGGGTCCATGCCTACCCCTTGATCAGAGATGATGTGACCCAAGTACTCGACTTGGTTAGTGGAGAAAACACATTTACTTTGCTTGGCATATAACTTGTGATCTCTGAGCTTTGTGAGGACCAATTGCAAATGCTGCAAGTGTTCCTGTTTGGTCTTGCTATAGATGAGGATGTCATCAAAGAACACCAACAAGAATTTCCGGAGATATTCTGCAAACACATTGTTCATCAATGATTGAAAGGTTGCAGGAGCATTTGTTAGCCCAAATGGCATGACAATGTATTCGAAATGGTCAAAATATGTCCTAAAAGCTGTTTTATGGATATCTTCAGGCTTCATTCTTATTTGGTGATAACCAGAGCGCAAATCGAGTTTACTGAAGTAGGTAGCCCCATTTAGTTCATCCAATAAATCCTCTATCACAGGGATTGGAAACTTTTCTTTGATGGTTTGAGCATTTAGTTGTCTGTAATCGATGCATAGTCGCCAGGTTCCATCCTATTCCTTACAAGTATGGCTGGTGAAGCATAAGGGCTGGTGCTCTTCCGAATGACTGCGTTAGCGAGGAGATCTTTTACTTGCCTTTCCATTTCATCTTTCTGTTTATGGGGAACACAGTATGGCCTGATCCAAGGAGGTTCTGCACCAGTCTTGAGTGGAATAGAGTGATCAATAGTCCTTTCCGGAGGTAGGCCTTATGGTTCCTCAAAGATATCAGCAAATTCTACTAGTAGGGCTTGTATTTCCTCCTTTGTTTGCCCATGCTCCTGATGTGCTTCAGTTATTAGAGGGAATAGGTAGTACCCCGTGGCTCCTTTCTTTAACTCCTTCTCAAGTTGATTGATAGAAATGAGAGGAGTGCCTTGTGTCATTGAATTATCCTTTAAGAAGACTTTCTTTTTCCCTTCTAATTTGATCTTTACCTTCCTGGCATGGTAGTCAAATGTGACAGGGCTGTGTGTGTGCATCCAGTCCCCTCCTAACACCATATCATACCCTTTGAGTGATAGCACTCGGAATGAATTTTTGAATTTCTTGCCTTGTATAGAATAAGCAAGTGCTTGTACACAGGCTCCAGTCTGCAGTGTTCCTCCCTCTGCTACTTTCACTGGTTCGAGTGTAGTGTTGATGGTAGTGCACTGGATTTTGGTAGAGAACTTTAAGTCCATGAAGGTGTGAGTGCTGCCTGTATCTAACAAGGCCAGTCCTTGCTTTCCTCCAATATTTACCCTCACAGTGAATGTGTTGGTGGAGCTAGTGCCCCGTGCTGCCTGCAGGGATATTTGCATGTTCTGAACCTATTCAGTGGCATTATCTGCTGGTTCTGTATCGTATGATTCCTCTTGATCTTGTTGATCATCTTCTGGTTCCTCAATTTCTTCAGAAGTCACGAGGTTCAGGCGTTTGTATTGTTGACAGCGGTGTCCAAAGAACCAACGTTTCCCACAGTACTTGCACGAGTTTGGTTCTCTCGGTTTGAGTTCTGGTTTACCCATATTCTTGTCGGGTTCTTTACGAGGAGGCATTGCTTCTGTTGCCGGCTTTGGTTTGGTGAAACTAGAGCTTGTATATGAATTCCTCTGGCTGCTAGCAAGGAGTCGACGGTGGTTTTGGGCAGCAGCTTGAACACTGCGCTCCATATTGCGAGCATGTTCCACTGCTTGGTATAGTGTCTTTGGCTCAAATGATTTCAGTTGATGCCTTATCTCTGCGTGTAAGCCATTGATATAGCATTTGATGAAGTATGACTTCTTTACATCTGGATTCTCCTTCTTGTAATCTGCCATTTTGCTCTCGAAACGATCAGTGTATTCATCAACTGTGCTAGCCCCTTGTTTGATGTTGTTGAACTCTTCCACAACATCATAGGAGGTGCCGGTGGAGAAGCGTGTTACTAATGTTCACAAAATTTGGTCCAAGTGAGGCCTTCTTCTAGTACCCCAGAATTTCTGAGCCAAATATTTGCCTTCCCTGTGATATACATCTGAGCATAATCGAATTTGGCATCCTCTAGAACATACACCATATCAAAGTATTTGTTTGTCATTCTAAGCCACTCTTGGGGATTACTGCCGTCGAATCGAGGGAAGTCCATTTTTGGTGCCTTGGCTATGGATTTATAGAACTGGGCGTCTCTGTCAAAACCTTGGTTGTTGTTCTCTCTATTGTGTGGTCCTCTATCATGATGCCAGTTATCCCTGTTCCTGTTTTGGTAGCCCTGGTTTCGATGTTGTTCAGGGTTTGGGATGTATCTGGTGTGGTTCATCTCTGGTTGTTGTCTAGGATTTGGGATTTGGTTGAAATTGGGTGGGTATTGATAATGTGGTGGGTTTGGGTTTGGAGGATTGTGGTGGTTTGGCTGGTAAGTGTTTGGGTAATTGTATGGGTCATTATACATAGGCCTGTTTGGCTGTTGGTTATAGTTGGGTTGGGGATTGTAATGGAATTGTGGGTTGTGGTTGGGTGGGTGATAGTAGGTTTGAGGTGGAAAGGGTTGTGGTTCTGGGTAGGTATATTGTGTGTCATAGTGGTGAGTCTCATAATAAGGCTGTCGATATTCATGGGAAGCATACTCACGCTCATGGAATTCTTGATTTTGAGGCTCATACGTGCCCTCCTCATGGTGATCGGTATCTTGGTGTGTCTGTTCTTGGCGATAGTCTGCTGTGGCAGTCGTTCTGCGCCAATGTGGAGGACCCTCATGCCACACATAGTCATCTTTGTTACCAGTAGCAGCAGTTTGGCCCATTGTTGGTTCTATTTCTTTCCCCGTAGCTTGCTTCTCCAAACTTGCTGTTAGTAGAGCTTCGAGACGAGAGAACTTGGTTGAGAGTGCTTCCATTTGATTCTGCACGCCATCAACCTTGCAGCCAATTTCTTCTGTGCGGGTATTCACGCTTTCCAGGTCGAGCTTGAGTGCCTCCATCTCCTGGTGCGCAGCGTCAGACGCCTTTGACTTCGGCATATTGTCGAACACCTTGTGTACGAGTCTACCGCCGCCGTCTACCGCCACCAGCGCCTGCCTCCACTAAGCACTAACCGAGAGCAGCACCGGGATTTAACCACCGGGGGAGATGATCCCCGACAACCGCACTGCTTCGCTCAGTCTGCTTCCGAATTTTTGCCGCCGCCGCCGTCAGCCGCGTCGTGAGGGACGTCACCGCCACCAGCGCCTCCGCTGACAACACCCCGCCGCCGTGAGAGGGGAGAGGAGGGAGGGATTTCACGGGAGAGCCCAACCTCCCTCGTCTCTCCAATCGAATCGCCGCCGGACTCGAGCTCGAGTTGTGGATGGGAGGGAGAGAATTTCGAGTCCAAGGAAGGACTGGCTCCTGATACCAATTGTCAGATCCCGCTGGGGGATCAGACGATAGTTCCCCCGATAATTGGAGACCCCTTTATGGATTGGGGAATTTCTACAGCTAATCTATGACAACTAAACGGAACAAGCGATAGCTTAGGGTTCATATTATTTCGATAGCCCCGTCTTCCCCAACAGCCAGGGGCTTATAGTCTGTTACATCAGAGTTATAAAACTGAACGGTGAACAGTAAGAATTAACGCTAACAAAACAACGACGTACGGTCACCGTTGGATCTCCAGAACGCATGTAAGCCGTCCGATTTTCCCAGAGGAACAGCCTCAGATTAAGACAGAAGCTTAGGTTCTGACACACGGGCCGGCCCGTGAAGCTTTCGTGCCAGGCTCAGGCCGCCAGACGAGACACGTGTGCCGGCACGGCACGTGGCTTGGCGGGCCACGGCGGGCCGTGCCGCGTGCCGGTCCGTTGGCGTGAACACAACGATCATGGGGAAGGAATCCGGCCGAACTCGGGCCTCCTCTAAGTGGCTCGCTCGGGCCCATTAGCCGGGCGAGCGGACGCATCGTCGTCTCTCTCGACCTCGAACCAAACCTCCGAGCTCGAGGCCGCCTGCCGTCGCGACAGCTAAGAAGGTTCTAGAGGCGCGGCGGAGCTAAGCAGCAGCCTCGGCAGCTGGATTTTTTTCTGGCTCAATCTCGCCAGCTGCGGGCATGGATCAGAGGAAGGCTCTGTTCCGCGCGAAGCTTCGCGAGGCCAAGGAGAAGCAGGAGAAGCGCATCGACCCCTCGCTCGTCAGGTCTACTCCCCCCCCCCCCCCCCCCCCCCCTCCTTCTGTTCCTGTTTGCAGCTACAATACATCCGTAGGAATCTGGGGCCTTCCCCGCCTAGTTGGTTCCATTGGTTCTGATGATTTGGATTGGGTCACGCGTTCGCTTGATGTAAACCCTAGGAGAATGGGGACGAGCAGCCGCCGCTTGGTTCGGTACCTAGGCCTAATTGCCTAAATCCACTTGGTTGTTTGATACTGGTGTGTACACTATTGACAGGTTTACTACTTTGCTTGTGCTCGTCTAGCGAGAAGAGCATCACAGTGGTGGAATTTTGATTTCATGGGTACCGATTTACTCTTTGCTGCCAATTTTCTCTCGGCGTCGCAACCTTGTATAGTCGTATAGATAGTTGTATGCCATTCCAGTCCCCCTTTGCGTTACCCCCATACGCTTTGCTTATATGTTAAGCTAAATGTTGGTGATGTGACTTTTAGTTGGAGTTCTAATGGGAATGGATTCAGTTCGCATCGTGTTCTTGAGCTTGTCGTAGGTCACGAGAGCTACGGTGCTACGTTGCATCCAGTGCATAGGTTTAGCTACCTGGCAACATATGGCATGCGGGCTGTCTTAAACTTTGATCTCGAGAGGTGACAGCATTGGTATATCAGTCAAGCAATAACAGACAGTGCATTATCTTCTGCAGGTATAATGAGTATGATCAGCCCATCTGTAGAGTCTGCAACGTTACTCTAAAATCTGAAGCACTTTGGCCTGCGCACCAGGTTTCACGGAAACATCATGAGGTAAACATAGAACAAAAAACCCTGTTAGTGTTTACTCGTTTACACTCTTTCATGGATGTTTGTTGCAGTTATGTACACAACATTATTATGATGCCATAGCTAACATGAAACTAAAGTTTAATCCGTTTAGGAGAATAATAGGGACAATAGTATGTTTGACAGGAACATAATGAATCGTGTTGTTTAGGTAGTTCGACATATGAGTATATGATGCTTCAATGGATTGGATAATAACTAACATTTACTTGAAAGATTAGTCTAATTTATTTATTGAAATTAGAGACGCTTCTTATTGCTTAATTGTGTTTTATGACATCACATATAGTTAGTACTGTTGGCATCATCTTACTGAAGTATAATTTCTTTGCAAACTGTGTTAATATTTTGCCAAATTTACGGTACAGGCAAAAGCTGCTGCAGCCACTAAAGTTACAGAAGGTGCAGCTCCTCGTGGCAAAAATGTCAATCATGAAAGACCAGCAGAGCCGGCCCAGAAAGCAAAATCCTCCTCATTGCCTGCCAATTTTTTTGACAGTCAGGGAGTGAAAAGGCAAAATGATGGTGAGAATGCTAAATTTCTCCCTCCCTCACCTAGTTTAAAGATTTATATAATTTCTGTACATTATTTGGTTGATTGTATACCTGGACATCCTTGTCTATTCTTCATTTGTTTGATTGTATGCTTCTATGTGTCATCTTCCCATGTTCGGAAAATGTAGGTAACTTATCAATGTCATGGGCCCATCGCTAAGGAATTATTCGCAGCTGATTTCTCCTCTGGTTTGCCCTTGATGCAAATCGCTATCTGCTATGCTTGCCATTTGTTGCAGTATAACCTATCTGTTTTCACCAAGATAGTCAGATAGCTTGTTCTGGAGTTTTATATAGAGCATATCTGGTTGCTGGCTAGACCTAGCAATTACCCACCTAACCTTGCTTAGAAAGATAGCTTTGCACCAAAAGACCTCGCTTTGCTATGCAAACTTTATCACATGAGCAAGGAAAGCTTGCTGTGGAGGAGAGTCAAGCTCGCTTTCCCATGTGGGCAAGGTTGGATTGCTGACCTCTCATGTTGGGGTTTATTGGAAGTTGTAAATATTATTATATTTGAGGCCAATTTAATATATTCCCTAAAAAGTATGTGCTCATTCTGAAGAACTGCTCTCTTGAGTTATTTCTTATATGGGTTAGTTTTTTCCTGCCTGGTAAAGTAATGTGGGCAACTGATCCAAACCTGCCCATATGACCTATTGGATAGTTTTCTTTTTAAACAATGAGATAACATTTTTCATATGTTGCGTTGTACTGTATATGCTAACTGTCATGCAATTTCCTTTAATTAAAAGTGTGATAACTACTTAAGTTCCAGTCACCAAGCCTTCATACATGAGAATTGACATTCCTCCTGGCTACACCTGATAACCACTTATCCTTCAAAATTGGTATCATTTACGGTTGGAATGGTGTTAGAATTTGGTATACATGGAATTATTGTTGAACAGATTTACATTCTGGATGGAAACAGTGAAACACATAAATATCATTATTCTTGTATATTCTGTAGAGCAGTAGAGCTTTGGTTTGTAGTGAACATGTCATGAATGTCTATTTTCTGTGAAGATTCTTGCTTGCAGTATTATGCTTTAGCAGCAGCTGAAATGTACATTTAGCAATCTTGTGTACTTAAGACAACTTTGGTGAGTAGGTACTGGTTCTGAAGGAAGGTCTGTACGTCATGAAGTGGCTGGGGTTCAATCCTCGACCAAAGAACCTAGTGTAAATAAACCATCTGCCATGCCAGACCAAGTGTCCAATAAAGGGATTCAAGGCAAACCCAACGTGAAAGGAATTCTTCCAGGGAACTTTTTTGATTATACAGAAGAAGATGAAGATGAAGCTCCAGCACCAGCTCCAAAGGAGCCCAGTAGGACTCCTGGAAACATTGCCAATCCAACTCGCATGCATGTGAAAGGTGTCCCTGCTGGCTTCTTCGATAGCAGTAACACACAACCCACTGAAGCCAGTGCTTCGTCTCAAGCAGCAAATAATGTGGAAACTGCTCAAGTAAAAGGTGCCCTGCCAGAAGGATTCTTTGATAACAAAGATGCGGATCTCCGTGCACGTGGTATTGAACCACCAAAAGTTGACATCAAGTAAGGCTTCTTCACTAAATCTTGCAAGTGTATTGCCTCCATAAGAATTGTTATTCTCGTGGTCATGTTATTTCCACAATAATTAGTCTAACTTAACGAAGTTTAGTTAGCATTTATAAGCTTTTGTTTGCAAATGTAAAGTGCTCTTTCATGACTTTAGCTAGCTTCTATCTACTACTCCCTCCGTTCTAAAATAAAAGATGTTTTAGCCTTTTTCTGAAATGCATGTATCTAGACGCCTTTTAGTGTGTAGGTTCGGAGCAAAATGATTGAACCTGAACACTAAAGGATGTCTAGATACATGTGTTTCAGGAAAAAAAAAAGCTAAAACATCTTATATTTTTGGAACGGAGGGAGTAGTACAGAGTAATGACTAATGAGGATTATTTGCTAAAATTTATGTTACGTCTGGAACCCTCTTGATATTTTTGCATGGGTGCTAAGGTGTCAAGTTCGAAAACTGAGTCTGGAACAGTCAATCATCATTTCTGTTTTATTCATTTTTTTTACATTGATATGTGTCTACATCTTCTCCTTAATGTTTCCATCAAAATTCTTGCCCTTGATTTTTAGGTTCGGAGCAAAATGCTTGAACCTACACACTAAAAGCTGTCTAGATACATGTGTTTTAGAAAAAAGCTAAAACATGTTATATTTTGGAGCGATTTTTTTTAAAATAATACATTTTTTTTAATATTTTCTAGATCTATTACACATTTTTAACATTTTACAAAAATAGTACTTTGTCGGCTTGGAGAAGGCCGATTGGGCCAGTCGGCCTGGAGCAAACCGACTGAGCGTCGGCGCGTGAGGCAGCTGGGGCCCGCGTTGGCCAATCGGCCTGGAGCAGGCCAACTGCCCAGTCGGCCTGGGCCAAGCCGACTGCCCCTACTCTGCATGCATGCACCCATGTTTCATGTCCAAATGCAAAAATCCTCCATGCATGTGGCCATGCATGCTTGAGCCAGTCGGCTTGCCCCAGGCCAATTGGGCAGTCGGCCTGCCCCAGGCCGATTGGCCGACGCAGCCCAGCGGGCCCACGCGCCGACGCCCAGTCGGCTTGCTCCAGGCCGATTGGCCCAATCGGCTTCCTCCAGACCGATAAAGTACTACTTTTGTAAAATCCAAAAAACGTGTAATAGATCTGAAAAATATTAAAAAAAGTGTATTATTTAAAAAAACATCGCTATTTTGGAACCGAAGGAGTATCTACTAGCACAGAGCAATGACTAAGGATTGTTTGCTAAATTAGTTACGTTACTTCTGCAACAATCTTGATATTTTTGCATGGGTGCTAAGGTGTCAAGTTTGAAAACTGCAGAGTCTGGAACAGTCAATCATCATTTCTGTTTTATGCCTTTTTTTACATTGACATGTGTCTACATCTTCTCCTTAATGTTTCCAACAAAAGTTGCTGCACTGAATATTTACGTCAGATGGTACTGTATTTAGTTCAGTTTAAGTATTTTCTGTAAGTGGGATTATTCTCATATGAACTACTTAAAACATCACGCAGTGATGCGTACAAAGAATTTGAAAAGGAAATTCAGGAGAACCTCCAGGAAGTTGATGACCGCCTTGAAGAAGAGGAGGTTAGTCTAGCCTCTACATTATTTGCGCTTGATACCTTGCACATGTATCTGATCTGCACTGCTGATATTGGTGAACTTTGTATGTGCCTTGTAGATTGATGCTGCCGCTGAGAGGGAAGAGTACTTGACTTTAGAGCAAGAGTATGACCCTTTCCACGTCTTGTTCTGTCCACATACCCATGCTTAGCAAATTGAAGATTTTGTTTGGTCTGTCACCAACTCCTCATCCATTTATTTGTACACAGGGAGTACAGGCAGCGAGTAGATATGCTGAAGAAACAGCTCACCGAGTCAAAAGCCACGCGGAATGCTAAAGCAAATAGCAAACCTGTTGGCATGGACACAGAGTCTAGCGCCAGCGACTCATCAAGCGATGATGAAGACGGCAACACGGATTTTGCTGTTGACTGGAGAGCGCAGCATATGAAATGAAGACAGAGGCTTCTTTCATTTCTTACCGTGGAAAAACAGAGAAGTGCTGCCTCGACCATTGCACATCCAATCTTGAACGAGAATTTTGCATAGAGGTCTTCTTTTTCGTGTTGAAAACGCACAATCTACTTATATGAACTAACGCACCGAGACTGGTTATTGTTACTTCCGGATGTGAATAGTCCCGAGTCTCTAGTTAACTACTAACAATGTGCCTCTGTCTGATTGTATTTCTTCGGTTGGACCAAATTTCCTGGAATGACTGAAGTAACCAAGAATTCTCAGTTTTTGTATCCTTGGCATACATGATATACATGTTGGATGGATGGACTTCCCTCGGAAACTGGAAGTGACACTTCCAAGGTTCTACCACCTGTTCAGATTGACTTCCTTGTGCACACTTAAACCCCTATTACCCCTTGGACAGGGATCGATCCTCCCCTGCTTGTCCTTGTGTGATGTTGATGCCTGCGGCTGAGTGTTGCTCTGTGCTGGATGCTTTTGCTTGCAAAAAGTTTCCATCAGGTTACTCAGCTGCTTAGTGCGCTGACGTTCTATGCTGTGCTTGGTTTGCAAACCACAGAAGCTGCCAAGTGCTCACCTGTTGAACTCATTCAGCCAAAGCTCACACATAGTTTTAGGCAGACCATCTTTTCAAGACCCTATGTTACTGCTCACTTGGCTTGGTGGAGACCTCCATCGACAATCGGAGAATTTAAAGACCTCATGGCAAAACTTGGGTACTACAATTATAGATGTCTCATTAACATTCGTCACCTTGACTAACACTCTAGTCTTACGCTGGCATTTTGGTGACCCTCTCTGTCTTTGACGTCTCATGCTTTGCCACCTCTAGGCAATTCGAAAGGTGGCCAATGAAATTCCCTGGACGACTTACATCTCATTGACGGATGCAGGTAAGCTCGGCCGAGAGCGACGGTTGGTGTTTCTTGCCAGATTCGTTATCTGCTTGTTGTATTTAGACATTCGATCATTGTTGCTTACTACTATTATTGAGCATTGAACACGGAGAACAGACGCATGTACACATCCATGTATATTCAGGTACTTCAGTACCCGAGATAATGGAATAGATATCATCCCTATCAGCGGAGACGTGCATTCGTGCAAAACTACGCCACGACTGCCAAACTGCCTAGATAATCCTAGATCCTGTAAACAATCCATAGATTTTCTATCGACTAACAATTAACATTTCACCAACAACGGAGCTGAAAATTGCATGACCGGTCTTCTTTTTTGTGAGTAATCATGCACTTGGCATAGATTAAATCTTAAGTTGCAATTGAAAATGGAAGGACTTGATCATTAAGGCGTGGTTCTGGACTGAAAGGGACTAGCTAGCCAATAAGCAACCTACATGTCCTGGTACTGTCAATGATGATGGCTATAATATTAACACAATGTTTTTTGCGGCAATCATCGTGTGCAACACCAAAAATTTGTGTTCGATTTTGACTTTGCTTTCAAGGAAAATAACGATACCTTCGTTTAAATGTAATTACGTTTTGAGTCAGTCCTCCAAATCTTTATTATTCAGTGGTACTCTGTATTTTTCTGATGCAGTGAGCACCAGCATCTTTTGCAAGCATGCTGCGTATATAAAAAAGAGAGCGCAGACACACTACCTGTGGAACTATTTAGATAATGGTATAACTGTGTAAAAGATTATGCTAATATATACGTAGCTTCTTCCACCATGTGACAACAGTGCCAAGCGTCAAGTGCCAAGCGTCAAGTGCCAAGCTAAAGATCATACCCTCTCCTTGATTCTCAAAAGGGTGTGGTCTTGTGACAGTGAGCAATGTCGGATCAGAATCCATTCCTCGCATATATGTAAAGAGCTCTTTTATGACGACCTTAGCTAGCTTCTAAGTTCTTCTATCTACTAGTACAGAGTAATGACTAATGAGGATTGTTTGCTAAATAAGTTACGCTACTTCTGCGACCATCTTGATATTTTTGCATGGGTCCAGCGCCAGCGATTCATCAGTGTGATGATGCTCGAAAAAGGCTTTCGCCCCGCTATATTAATATAGCCACTCGGCCGAATACAAGGTGACGGGGAGACCCCCTTACAAAGCAGATCAAGATAAGAAAAGAAAAAACGCGGAAGACCAACACTAGCCACCAAGGACACCGAGCCGATATCGGGGAGAACCGGAGCTCCACGACGACGCCCCCAAGAGGGTAACGACGCATCACGCCGCCGCCGCCGAGACCGAAAGTCAAGGGTTTTCACCCGGAGCCCTAGCGGAGAAGGTAGCCGCAACAGCGCCCTCAAGAGGGTAACGGTACCCGCAGGCATCGCCGCCGTTGGTGCCGAAGCACTGAGCTTTCACCCGGAAAAACCTTCAAGCCGCACCCCGGCGACCGCGCGCCCGCTGCCCCCGAGAGTGACCTCCGACACACGATCTGGGAGCTGACGGCGCCAAGACGCCGCCAACCCCAAAGTCCCCCAACGTCCGCTCCTCGCCATCCACATGACCGAAGAGAAGAACCACCACCACTGCCACGTCGCTCGCCGACAAGACGCCCGTGCAGTCCACCTTCCGGGGCCGCCGCCCCGGCTTCCATGAACTCGAGCCAGCGGCTCCGGACAACGACACATCGCACACCCGACGAGAAGGCCAGAGAGGGACGAGACTCAGAGTAGCAGTGATCGAGCCACGCGGCAGCCTAGGGGAGGGGATCAGCCCTCCTTCACCTAGTGGTGAGAGCCGACCGGACGCGAAGCGATGCCAACAGGTCCAAGATTAGGCCCGGATCAGACCCGGTGAGGCCCAGATCTGGCCCGGATCAGGCCCAGATCGGAGCCCGTCGATTCCGCCTCCACGCTGCTGCAACCAGAGCACCTCGTCGCCGGCGAACCGCATCCCGAGTCAGGCCACCCACCGCCGACACCGCGCAGGTCGCGCCACCATGTCCCGCCGCCGGACGTCCACCGCCGCGCCACCGCAGGAGCACCTCCCGAGCCTTGCGCCGCGCACGCCACGCCAACGCCCGGGGAGGCCCCGATGCAGCCCCGCCCGGGGACCACGCTCCACATGCGCCGCCGCCGGCCGAGCCTGCAGACACCGAAGGAGCACCGCCGCCAGCAGAGACCTCCCGCGCAAGATCTCCAGCGCCGGGTAGAAGCGCTCCCGCCGCCGCCGGCACCACCCGGGCTTAGCCAGGCGGCGCGCGCCGGCGGCGGCAGGGGGAGGGAGGGTGGGGAGAGGGCGGCGGCTGAGAGCTAGGGCTGCGTCTCCGTCGCCCGCACGGGAGGCGACGCGAGACGCGAGGGGGGAGTTTTTTCCAGTCGATCCCCATCAGTGTGATGATGAAGACGGCAACACAGATTTTGCGGTTGACTGGAGAGCACAGCATATGAAATGAGGCAGAGCTCTTTTATGATATCTTCTTACCATGGCATGGTCAAAACAACCAATAATTGTGTATGTTTCTTGCAGTCCTTGGACAGGGATCGGTCCCTGCTTGTCCTTGTGTGATGTTGATGCCTGCGGCTGGGTGTTGCTCTGGCTGGGCGCTTTTGGTTCCCTCAAGTTCCTCAGCTGGTTAGTGCGCTGACGCTCTCTGCCGTTCTAGGTTTTCAACACTGTGTTCAGACCACAAGAGCTCACCTGTAGCCAAAGCTCATGATCCATTTTACATAGTATTTTTATTCAGTCTTCATCCTTTTTAACACCATATTTTGCTGCTCACTTGCGTTCATCGGAGAATTTAAAGACCTCGTGGCAAAAAAATTGAGTACAGTTAGATGTCTCACTGACATTTGTCACCTTGACCCAAGCGTTAGTCTTACGCTGGCATTTGATGATTCTCTGCATCATGCTCTGCCACCTCTTGGCAGTTCGAAAGGGGGCCACTGAAATTTCCTGGAATTCAGTTCGAAATGGGCCACTGAAATTTCCTGGAATTCCAACTCAGTGACGTAGGTAAGCTCGGTTGAGACGGTTCTTATTTCTTGTCAGATTCATCATCTGCCTATTATTGAATTTGAACACACGGAGAATGGACGCATGTACACGTCCATACGTTTTCAGATACGTGAGATATAGAATGCATATCTTGTCGTCCTTATCAGTGGAGACGTGCATTCATGCAAAATTACGTCAGGATTGCCGGCTACCCAAATAATCCATAGGTTTTCTATTTTTAGTAGACAGTCCATAGATTCTCTCCAACTAAAAATACAGAATTCACGAAACAGAGCTGAAATATGGCACAGGTTATATTTTATTTTCAATCAGGTAGCCTAGATTAAATCAAAGTTGCATTTGAAAATGGGAGGACTTGCAAATAAGCACAATATCGGTAAGGTGGTTCTGGAATGACAGAGATGGGTTAACCAATGACCAACCTACAGGTTCTGGCACCGTAAATGACGATGATGAATATACTAACCTTAGTGTTTTGACCATGACTTTGCTTTCAGTCGTCCTCCAACTTTTTCATATTTGGCCTTTCGGTACTACTAGTCTGAATGTTTCTGACGCGGTGAGTGCCAAGAGCTTTGCAATCATGCTACATATAACAATATAATAACAGTGCTAACACAGTAAATATACAATTATTTTAGATAATGGTAACTTTATAAATGGTACATATATAGTTCCTTCCACCATGACAAAAGTGTCAAGTGTCAACTGCCGAACCAGTTCATACCTTCCCATTTGCTCCTCAAAAGGGTGTGGACTTGTGACAGTGAACGATGTCGGATCAGAATCCATTCCCTGTGCTTGGTGGAATCAAGAATCTGTCTGCCATGGCCAACTTGTTCGGACAGAGTAAACCTGAATAGGGCCTCACCCAGATGATCAATTACATCGCCGTTGGAATAGCATGTTAAAAAGAGCTCAAAAGTTGCAGATGCTAGCTTCATGGTTTGATTCTCAAAGGAGATGTTAAATCCTGTAAAGTATAATCTTACCACATTTTTGGGTGATCAAAACAACCAATAATTGTGTATGTTTCTCGCAGTTTGATCTTCCTTGTAGGGTGTCAAGTGGGGTCCCACCAAATTCCTACATGTAGTTCATTTGTCAAAATCTAGTTTGAGCACAAATTTTGGTGGGATTGCACTTGACACCCTACTTCCTTGGCATACATATTGGACGGACTCCCTTGCTTTTATGGTCGCTTCAGCCCCCTATACCCGTTGGACAGGAATCGATCCGAGAGTTGTTAGCATAAAACCACCACATTACGGCTAAAATTTTGATTCTAGTACCACTTTACGTTTTGGGAGAAAAATCTACCATATTTTGCTCAGGAGATCACAAAAAACACTAAATTCGAATTAAACACGAATTGACCGGGAACTGACAGGTGGAACCCGTTTGTCTGGGATGAGTGACAAAGTTGGCTGAGTTGGAGTGGGTCCCACATGTCAGCTAGATAAAAAACTAATTATCTAACAAAATTCTCTTCATTGTTCCTCACCCAACTACCACCGCCGCCGCCGGTGGGAGCAGTCCTCTCCGGCGACCTTGCTCGCGTCCGAGCGCCGTCGTCGTGTACACCATTCCATCCCTACTCCCGCGTCCTCTCCCTCCCCATACTACTCTCTCCATGCGCGTCTACATCTAGGGACTACGGTGGCCATGACCAGTGAGGAGTGACTGAGGGCGGCCAGAGGCGCGCGACAAAGGGCGACGTTGCGGGAGCGGCAAAGGGCATGATGGGTGCAGCCGGGGGCGCGACCGAGGGTGGCCAGGGACGTCTATGAGGACGGCCAGGGCCCAGGGGGTCTCGACGGAGGTGCTCGTCCGCAGAACGTAAAGTGATACTCAGTCTACTTTAACGTGGGCTGACAAGTGGGACTCAGTCCATGTCAGCAAATAGACCCTGACATGTAGGTCTGTCCCATAAAAAATAACATCAATTCGTTTAGTATTTGCGGTCTCCCTAGCAAAATGTGGTAGATTTTTGTCTACGGAACATAAAATGGTACCAAAGTTAAAATTTGAGTGTAATGTGATGGTTTTATGCTGACTACTCACCTGACCAATCCATGTTTGTCCTTGTGTGATGTTGATACCCGCCGGCCTCAAGTTGTGCGCTGACGACCCTCTCTGCCGTGCTAGGCGTGTTCAGACCACAGAAGCTCACAAGAGCTCACCTGTAGTCAAAGCTCATGATCCATACTTTTAGTTGGTATTCATCTTTTTGAACACCATATTTTGCTGCTCGCTCACATGCTTTCATCGGAGAATTTAAAGACCCGATGGCAAAAATGTACGTAAGTACAATTAGGAGTCTCGCGGACGTGTTAGTCTCTGCCTCTGGCTCTGGCACCTCTTGGCAATTCGATTATTCGAAAGGGCCCACTGAAATTTCCTGGAATTCCAACTCAGTGACGTAGGTAAGCTCGGTCGAGACGGTTCGTGTTTCTTGTCAGATTCACCCTCTGCTTATTGTATTCGAGAACACACGGGGAATGGGCGCATCTACACGTCCATACGTTTTCAGACACGTGAGTTATAGAATGCATGCATATACTGTCCCTATCAGTGGAAACGTGCATCGGTGCAAATTACGTCAGGATTGCCAGCTACCCAAATAATCCATAGGTCGTCTATTGTTAGTAGACAATCCATAAGTTGTCTATTGGAGTAGATCGAATCAGCCTTTCATCCCGTTTTATAAATAAAGCATATACGGCCGAACTGATACAAGATGATGAGCAAACCCTCTTATAACAAAGTCAAAAAAAAAAAAAAAAAATAGACATCCGAGATGGAGACGAGAACGCCACCAACTCCAAGTCGAGTAAAAAAAGCTAGAGAAACCACACCTAACACTAACCTAAACTACCGAGTAGGAACAACGCCATGCCTCTTGAAGAAGCCACCGGACGCTGTTGCACCGATTCCACCAAGTTATCGGTAGATACATGCCCTCTGAAATGCGAAACGCCTATCCCGCGAGCAAATAACGAGTATCGAGAATGAGTCAGATGCAAGAGATAGGTCATGCCATGTCAAAATCAACGGCGGGGGTGGTGTGTGTGTGTGTGTGTGTGTGTGGTGGGGGTGTGTGTGGGGGGGGGGGAGGACAAAACCCCTTCACAAGCACCATAGACGGTCCATGTAAGAAACGATAAAAATAACCCTCTAGCGAAATAAATTAAAATAATAAAACTATTTCATATAATAACCCTTTAGGGTAGCACCTGTCTCAGGGACGCTACCATCAACTTGGTAGTGCCCTTCGAACAGGCGTCGCCCTCCCTGCCAGCATGTCGTAGTGGGACCTAGAGGTGCTGTTTTCACCATGGCTGGGGGCACTACTCAGCCGCGTAGCAGGACTAGAGGTGGGGTTATTTTTGTCTTTGTTCAATAGTCCATAGATTCTCCAACTAAAAATATACATATCCCTGCAAAAACAAAAAATATACATAATTCACGAACGAAGCTGAAAACAGCACGGGCTATATTTATTTTTAATCATGTAGCCTAGATGAAATCGAAGCTGCAATTGAAAATAGGAGGACTTGCAAACAAGCACAAAATCAACAAGGTGGTTCTGGGCTGAAAGAGATGGGTTAACCAATAATCAACCTTCAGGTTTCTGGCACTATCATTGACGATGGTGATTATACTAATCTAATGTTTTGTGGCAATCACGATGTAAAATAACAATACAGGTGTCTGATTCTGACTTCGCATTCAAGGAAAATAAAAGATTCATTCATTTAATTTGCGGTGAAATATTCCTCCTAATAAATAAGTACAAGTCTACTACTTCCTCCGATCCATATTACTTGTCTCAAAAATGGATGTATCTAGACATGTTTTAGTGCTAGAAACATCCATTTCTGCGACAAGTAGTATGAATCGGAGGGAGTAATACTTCTGAAGTCTGAATGGTTTGATGCAGTGAGTACCAACAGCTTTGCAAGCATGATACATATAACAGCACAACAGTGCTAACACAGTAACTGTGCAAACTTCTTTAGACAATAGCTACTGTAACTGTTAAGATGATGATGTCAAAGACTATCTTGTAAAAACAGATGCCAATATAGCTCCTTCCACCATGAAAACAGTGTCAAGTGCCAAACCAAATCATACCTTCTTCTTGCTCCTTAAAAGGGTGTGGACTTGTGACAGTGAACAATGTCGGACCAGAATCCATTCCCTGTTCTTGGTGGAATCAATCTGCCATCGCCAACTTGTTCAGACAGACTAAACCTGAGTAGCGCCTCTCCCAGATGATCCATTACATCGCCGTCAGAATAGCATGTAGAAAAGCTGAAAATGTTGCAGATGCTTAGATTCCCTGTATCATTCTTTCATTTCTTAAAAAAGAATAAGAAGGGTTGAGTTCCGTAAAGTTTAATCAGTTTCTTTCTTGAAAAGTTTGCCTCAGCACAATTTTAAACCAGGTCTCTGCATACATCTGCTGAGCATTCTTAATTCAGAATTACAAATATGGAGGTAAGTATGCATCTCACATTAGTTCGATTGTTCCCCGAAAGCAGATAAGACAGCACTCCTATTTGCTGGAGGGATCATGGTTGTGGAAGAATTATGTCAGAAGCGCAGCGGTGTTCGAGTTAACTCTGAAATTAAACTGCAACTGCCAGCACAATTTACAGGCGCACACATGACAAACATGCCAAAACTTTTCTAGAGCATACACATTTTGTTGCCTGAATACTAGAACATCCAAACCAGAGATTCAGAACAAGCTCATATCGGCAGTTCAATTTTGTTGAGCACATCTGACTACTATTAGCTTCCTCTCCTGCTATTAGCAGGCATTATTTACAGACAAAAGGACCCCAAATCAGTGCATTCATCAGTACCATGGACCATGGTCCCATCTGATTGAATACTTACAAATCCATAGCAGAGATTCAGAACTAGCAGACAGTACGATTTTGTTAAACACGTCTAAGTACTAGTATTAGCGTAGCCCCTTCTATTGCTAACGTATGAGTATGTATCAGAACATAAGAACACCAGCTCAGTTCTAGCTCTGATTGCCTTTCATTCCATGAGAGTGTATTTTCACCAAAAAGAAAAACTACTCTCATGCAAGAACTACTGAAACAGAATGCAAAACAAGCTTTTTAATAAGTAGCACATTCAATCAGCTAGGGAAGCAGAGCTCAACAACATCCATGGAACGCACAGCTTCCAAAACACCGATCTCCCGCGACGCGCCGCCATCGCCATCGTCATCGAACCTGCAAGCCGCACCAGCTTGCCCCGAGCTCTCCTCCTCCCAGACACCACCAACCTCATCAGAATTGGCATTGAAGCAGAGGTTCGGATCAGTGCACACGACAGAGCCAACGCAGCACTGCTTCTGGAACGGGAACGCGCCGACCTCGGCGTCGATCTTGCCCCGGACGTCGAAGAGGAGGCTCCTCAGCCGCACCACCTCGGCCTCCAGCGTGGCGTGGCCCTGCAGCCTCCGCAGCAGCTGCTGGTTGGCGGCGCGGAGCTTCTTGACCTCCTCCTCCAGGAAGGCCGCGTGCGCCTTCTTCTTCTCGCGGTACTTGCGCACGGCCTCCCGGTTACCCAGCGGCCGCCGGGGCCTCGCCGGGTCGTCCCTGGAGGCTTCTTCGTCGTCGCTGCCGGCGGCGTAGACCTGGGTGTGCGTGTGCAGGCAGGTGTGCGTGTGCATGGCGGCCGACGGGCCGGGAGGGTTGCAGGTGTGCGTGTGGCTGCAGCTCGCCGCGCTGCTGCTGCTCAGCAGGTCGTCGAAGGCGCCGGGCAGCTCCGGGTGGGAGAAGAGGAACTGGCTCGGGAGGTCCACTCCGTCGTCCATTTGTGCCAGGAACAATTTCTTTGTGTGTAGTCAATGGACAGAAGTTGCACAGCAAAAAAGAGATGGAATCAAGAACAGGGTATTATGCCAGAGGACAACAATTCTCCGGCAGTAAATATCGAGCCACGAAGAAACTGGAAGAACACAGCTAGGATATCCACTTGAAAATGGAGTGGAAGATTGAAGTGGCAGCAGGACAGCAGAAGTGAAACCTCTCTAGTATGTGTCGACTCGAAATTCAAGTGGAAACTGGAAAACCCACGAGGGATATAACGAGAACCAGATTCGATCGATGAGATGTCCAGGAGGTAAAAAGCTGGAAGAATCCAAAATCCAGCATCAGAATCCCATCTTGGGGGGCACGGGGAGCGATGCGAAATCGACGGATAGGGCTCTCGGCTCACACGGCACCGAGCTGCCCCTTGCAGGGGGAGAAACTTTCTTCTTCCTCCGCTGTCGCTTTTTCGCCGGTCGCCTTTCCCTCGCCGCCGATCTTTTTGGCGATTAGAAGGTGGGGAGAATCTCGGAAAGAGGGGCGGAGGAGAGATGGAGGGTGACGTGATTGGATTGGAGTGGGAAAAGAGAGGCGGAGAGAAGAGGGTCTCTTGTTCTTGCCGCCGTTTGGAGGTTTTGTCTGCCTGGTCACCCATGATTTTGTGTTGATTCTTTTTTGCTTGTTGTTTCAAGCTGCCGCCACTTGGCCGAGTCGTGTCTTGTAATAGGACTTTTACGCCCCTTTATGTTGTTGCCTGCTTTGACTATATGTCCCCTCCTCTAATCTAACTCTAAAGCATCCATAGCTCAGGTGCTGATAAAATTATCACTTCGAGCATCTTTAACCCAACCCCAATAATTTAGAGGACTAAAGATCTTAGAGGAGCAAATATAATCCTCTAAATTTACGCCACGGAATCGATCCCTCATAATTTAGAGGAGCAAAAATATTTTCAACAAAATTTGTAAAATTGAGCATATGAATACACGAGAACGATCAATTTTTTTTTGGAGTATTCGCTCCCGTCCGCTCCCGCGAGCGGCAGGGCGAACCCTAGCAAGGGCCTCCGCCAACCACCTCTCAGCTCCTTCCCTCCTCGCCGCCGCCGGAGGACGGCTCCGGGCGAAGCCTCAGGCGGTCAGCGGCGGCGGGGCCTCCTAACCCTCTCGCTCGGTGGCGGTGGCGCGGGCTACTGCAGTCCACGGGGACGCGGTGCTAGGCGTGGGGCGTGGCGGTTTGTCGGCGACGTGGTGGCTACGAGAGCTTGGCGTGCTCGCAGCAGCGGCGGTGCTTCGGTGCAGTGGCGGCAGCGTTCGATGTGTGCTGGTGCTCCCTTCTGAACTGCAGAGGTCGAGATCCGGTGTGGGGCGCCGCCACGGCTTGGGCTGGCGGCGGTTGCGACTTCCGGTTGGGATCCTGGTGGGGAATGGGCAGGGCAGTCGCTGGCTGCCTCGAGGTCGGGCCAGGGCAGGGGCTCTGGGCCCTCATCGAGCCCAATCCCCAACCCCAGATCCATTGACGTCGGCGGTCTTGGGGGCCGCAGGTTGTCGATCTGGAAGGGGAACCCTTCTTCTTCGTCTTGCCGGTCTCCGGCGAACTCGCAACGGTGCCTCTCGATGTTTCTTCAGCTCTTGGAGGCGCTCAGCTTGGGCTCCGGGGCGGCGTCCCCGGTCAGTGGGAGCCTTTTGGTTGGCGGGTGTGCCAGAGGCTCTGGTGCTGGCCGGTGTCCATAGTTGTGAGGACGACGTGGTGCTGGTGAGTTGCATGGCGTGGGGTGTGGACGGCCGTGTGCCATTGATGGGGGAAACCCTTGCCCTCTGGGCCTCGACGGCGGTGTCCGTGGACGTCGTCCCCTGCCTGCAGGCGTCGATGTGGCGGTGCTCGGTGTGTTTATGTTGGAGGCATAAGGCTTTGACGAGGGGAAACCCTGCCCTTTGGGCCGTGACGGCAGCGTCTACGGACGTCGTTCCCTTGGTGAAGGCGTCGCTTCAGTGCTTTCGGTCTCCCTCATGTTCTGGGTGAAAACCCTGATCCTCGGATCAGGCGGTGGCGGCGTTCTGGTGTCGTGCTCTTCTTGAAGACGCCGCCTTGGAGCCCTCGTCGTGTGGCTCTCCGACGGAGGTTTGGCGGAGCTGCGGTGTCTTCGGACGGTTGGAGCTGTGGCGTATCTTCCTTGGCAAGGCTTGTTGAGGATCTTCTTCCCGCTTGTTGGGGCTCCCTCGTCGCTGCCTGGGGTCCGTGGGCAGCATGGTTTGGTTCCTGGAGGTGGTCGGCTTCTGGTGGCGTTGTTACAGCGGTGGCGGGATCTCGACGATGCGCGTGAAAATGACTCGTCCTCTGGAGGAGCTCCGGCCCGACACTGTAGACGTCTCGCGCTCGCCTCCCGCATTTGTAGTAATTGTAATGGCCTTTCCTGCTGCTTGCGCTTCCAGTTGTAGTCTGGTGGATAGCCTCTTTTGTGGGTGGTTCTTTCGTGTAAGTTAGGTGCAGTACCTTGTATCCTTTTGCCGTTTGGCGTTATTAATTTTAACGCCGGGCCTTTGGCCTATTGTTTAAAAAAATACACGAGAACATATCACATAAAGATTCCTAATTCATATAGATCGATAAATCAGTCATACAAATTGATAACATCATCATAGTCTCAACCGTTGTAGCATTATTAACACAGACCGAGCTTAATAGCATTAGAGCACATTACTATCATGTTCCACCTATTCATAATCGATATTAACGACCGAGCTTCTCCACTAGTAGTTTTTTTATTGAAGTTGTCACGGCCGAGCAAATATAGGACCGCGGAGGGCGATTCCTAAAACTTATTCACCTCTAAATCTGTTGCGGGTTTGGTTAGAGGTTGTTTCGGCCGTTAGAGGAGAAAAAAGTTCTCTAACCGATTATAGGAGTTGGGTTAGAGATTCTCTTAGGCACTTAGGCTCACTTTGTGGTTACTGAAACAGGTACATAGTCGAGCTAGTTATGAAAACATTATAAAATTTTCCTTATACCTTGCTAAAATGTTTCCACCCAAACTCGTAGTCGAATTAGTTATGAAAACCTTACCAAATTTGCCTTGTAGAAATGTTGCTTGTCCAACATGCTACTAGTATGTTGTTTTTGTATAACCTTTCAATTCGATCGGAGATCTCTAGAAAAAACAGTGACATGAACTTCTGAAAGAAACATATCACAATGTTCAATAAAATCGTTTACTTCAAGCTAGAGTACATTAGAGGCAGGTGAAGTCAACTCAGGTTATCTATTCTACGGTTTGTGATGTTCTCTTCCTTGTTTCGAGACGTACCCACACCTTCAGCCTTCCATTCCCCTCTAGAGACAACAAGCTATCATGCTTCTTCTTTTGATGCCACGGACATGTTCAAACCCCTCTTCCATCAATCAAAGGCGAAACATGGCTAGAAGAGCAATGTGTTCATCTCCATTGTGGTTGGGTTGGTGCCAACACAAACAATAAAGTACTATAGTGTTCATCAAATAGCATGAGATTATAGGGTTAGTCGGTGCTAATACCGTTTAGTTGGCCCCCATCCCCTATATAGAAGGAGATGGTCCATCAAGCGGTGTTATTATTAAGATTGCACAAAGATCGATCGTAGGTTCCATCCTAAAGAGCTCTAAGCTCCCTAGCTAGTTTTGAATGCCTCTGGTCGCTTCCGGTTTGATTTTGGCTTGTAAGACTACATGGTGCTACCAATTGGGCAACGTGCCGAGCTATCTTCAGTTTGAATATTTCAAACCCGGTTCGTTTGGGCTTAAGAGGACGTGTGTAGGGTTCATCAATAAAAAAGAACGCGGTGGGGCTTCTTGAGAGGAAAGTCGATATACCTCGCCGACCCATCAGTACGGGCGATGAAAATACGGCGAGATGAGTGACCGCCGACAGAAATATAGCCGCCGGGTGCACTCCGCCTCCTCCAAAATAGCGCCCATTCATCTCCCGAGGTGGGCGATCAAGCTCACAGCTTCCGTCTTCAGCATCCTCGCTACTGCCATTGAGTCGGCATCAAAGGGGGCAAGGAGGAGCACACCAAAAGCGGCACGGTGACGCACGGCTCAT
This sequence comes from Avena sativa, assembly GCA_916181665.1. Classification (NCBI taxonomy): domain Eukaryota; kingdom Viridiplantae; phylum Streptophyta; class Magnoliopsida; order Poales; family Poaceae; genus Avena; species Avena sativa. The sequence continues at coordinate 342,476,807 of OV702279.1, forward strand.
GGTGACGTCGGCTCAGTGGACAGTGGCCCTCACCGCTCTTTTCTCTCTCTCTCTCTCCTCGGGCGAGGTAGATCAGCGAGGTGCTAGGCGCAGGTCAGCAGAAGCCTGTGTGACAAGCCTAGGCAATACTACCAGGTTTCCTCCCATCCCTCTAACTATTAATTTTGTGATTTTAGGCAAAAGGCATGCAGCATTGGGTTCGCTTACTATTTGTCTGCCCAGTACATGAATACAAAGAGATACAAATCAAAGTAACAGTTCCAAGTGTCTTACCAGACAGTATAACTATAGCAGTCTAGCTGACATTATTTAGTCCTTGAAAGTGGAACGTTTTGGTTTTATGCTTTTCAGTTTGGTTGAGATCTACAATTTGGATTGGATTAGATTAATAGGTGAACTAAATTATTTGGGCCAGCATTTGAGTTTCCTTGCTCCGTCTCAGCGTCCAATACGAGCTATGTTGTTTATGTATATTCATATTAAGAATACGAGGCTGTGCTATCCTAGGCCGAAGCCTAAAACTAATCATTGACTCACGAATTAATTTAGCTTTATCATAATGTATTGAGTGAATGTTAGAATCTATACTTGAGTTTTCTTCTAACCTAAATTCAAAGTGGTACTACCTCCACCCAAAAATAAGTGACTTGAGTTTGTCTAAATTCGCATATATCTATATACCAAAATATGTATATACATGTGAATCTAGACAAATTCATGTCACTTAGAGACGAAGGAAGTATTAAACTTTCAATTTTGCGGCAAAAAGCTTCCAAAGATAACATCATAGGTCATGAGTCTTTATATGTATGCAACTTTCGGGTCCCTAGATTGCTTGATAGATCATGTACACATATAGAAATAGAAATCAACAGATAGACCATTTACTTCAAAATTATCATTTGTTTGTGACTAGAGGGAGTAATATCCAGTAGTCTAAATGAGAAAAAAGTATATGTTTAAGCTGCTTTATTTCGTTAGAAAGATCATAAGCAAAAGTTTGTGTAGGGGTGTTTGTTTTGAGACACATGTTGCTTCTACCAATATGTGGAAACACTATTTTGCATTTGCGGTTGGTATTATTAGTTGTTGTTTTAGATGTTTAGTTCATCCATATTATCCTGTCTCAAACAGACATTCATGTGCACTAATAGCTATGTTTATGTGTGTAATTCCTTCTTATGCAAGCATTTTATATTTTATAGGGAACATGCTAATGAAGGCTACTCTTACCTTTTTTCTTTAGTCTAGATGCCTTTTATATTACTCCCTCCGACCCATATTAATTGACTTCAATTTGGATATATCTATGACTTCAATTTGGATGTATCTACAAGTTTTTGTGATAGATACATCCAAATTGAAGTCAACTAATATGGGTCGGAGGGAGTACATGTTTTCCACCGGTTCTTCAGAAATCAATTAAAAATTCTTTACTCTTCCATAATGTTTGCAGTCATGTTGTCAGTAAATGTGCTAGCTAACAGTTGGGAAAATAGTTCGGCTCAAAAGTGTGTGTGCGTGTGGCTCTAAGGTGCTCGACACAAAACCCTAGGCCAATATTTCTCTACATGGGACAGAGATGGAAGCATGAGTGAAAGTCATGCGTCATGGAGGTGCCCTCGCTTGCAAGACAACTCACCATGGATCTGCAATGGGCGACGCCATGTTGTGGAAGTCACCATGGGATCCATGCCCTAAATTTCTCCTAAAATCTCCCCATATCCTCCCCGCTTTCTTCCATCTCGTGATAGCAATGCAGCTCAAGTATCCGTGTCCTTCAATGACTTCGTCAGGTGAATGGACACCGAGAGAAAGTTTCAGCCTACCTAATATATTGATTAAGAAATTTTCGATGCTTTCCTTCACACTTCGCTTTATTTTTATAACTATAGGTAATTGTTAATTACCTTCGTGTTCACGGTCCATAATTTGTAAATCGAATGAAGGGTTCTCATTGGTAGCTAGTTGGCAATGCTCTTGTTTCACTTTTCCCCAAGATAGCATACTCTTCAGCAGATTTTTCTACATAAAGTTTCTCAAAGTAATCCTATTTCTAGCAAATATGAAAAAAAGGAATCATTAATTTGCAATCTGGAGTCGGATAGAATTCTTTTACCACAATTTACACAAGATCCATGCTCCAGAATGTTAATACCATCTTTGTGAAGGGTACTTTTTGGTCTAGAATGGTTGACAAATTGTTAATACCACAAGATCCAATCTCCGAAATGTTAATACCATCTTATTTTTGTTAAGGTAATTTTTGGTCTAGAATTGTTGATAAATTGAGTTCAGCTGCAACACTTTCAATGTGTTTGACTATATTGGCTCTAACAAAATTGTGAAATGCTTAATATTGTTTTTGTTGCCATATCTATGTAGTACTATGAAATGGCTCACCTTGGTGGGTTACCGGATATTGAGAATATGTGACCAGTCCTACTGACAAAGTTACTATGATGCTTGACTTTTAGTTGTAGGATAATCTGGTCCTATTGAGCACCGCTTTAAGTTTTTATACACCTTGGTATGTAATAAAACACCCAAATATGTGTTTGTGTAACAGGGATATGTCTTAACAAAGGCATATCCAGTGCAATTCATATTTTATTATGTTGATTTGCTAATGTTTTATGTGTAGTCATCTTGTGTAAGAGGATGCAAACCAATGAAGGTTTTCATCCCAGCACTTTGGTCCTACAGAGATTGTGAGTCCAGTGGAAAATATTTTATGTGATGGAAGAATAAGTGCTTGGGGTGCATTTTGATTGCTAATATATGTACTAAAGTTGATGTTGATTAGGGATGATAGGATTTTTCCGGTGCTCACGGTGCATATTTTATTGGTCATTTGTTCAATGGAATTTTCATCTGTATTTACAAGTTTGAGTTGATTAGAGTAAACGAACATGTGTCATGCCCACTGCCACCAAGATACACATTAGGAACACACATATACCACAAGGGAAAAACAGCGCCAAGAGCAAAAGATGGTGCGGCAAAGCGCGCTATGCCCTTCTAGTATTTGGTTGAACCACAAGAAATGAGTGCGCTACGAGGAGTTGAGAATGTGAAGCCCTTGGAGATGTGGACCTTAATCAATCATCCATATACACACGCACCAGCCCTATGGCTTTGGATGGTAGTGTGCTCCCGAGTCATGAGAACACAGAAACAAGTTGCGAGTTTGCTAAAAATTGAGTGGATTTGGAGAATATACTACATCTACCATAAATAGTTTGAACTCAAATTTAACCTAGTAAAAAATATGTAGACACTAACAAATTATTTTATATAGTTCTCACTATCACGTAGGTACTAGCATACGTTTTTGGATGTCTCCAATCAGTTTTACACATGTGCTATTTCTTCAACTAGAATATCTTTTCCCATATTTTACCCTAAAACACGTTTTTTCCTTCTGTAATTTTTTTCTTAGCAAAGTTTTTTATGTGTGTCGAGCATTAGAGATTTTTCAGGTTTACTCCTAATTTCCTTCGTGTTTTTACTAATCCCCTCCTTCTTAGAACAAATATTTTGACACCCAACTAGCTACTACGATGTCGACATTGGTGTTGTAAGGAGGATAGAGAGGAGGAGGAAGTTGTCAGCATGAAAAATGACTTTTATCAGGTTGCATGAAATTGAAAATGCAAGTTTTCGTGTAGTAAGGGAAAATAGATGTTTACATCAAAGAGATTCTTTCTACTGCCTTTTCTTTAATGGTCGTGTGGGCATTTTTTTAGGTGCTAGATAGTAATATGCTCATGCTACGATTAAAAAAAAAGTCGAACATAGTTTATTTAAAATGTCAGGTTAATCTACTTTGGTGCTTATTGGAGACAGCTAGGAGACATTAGCTTGCTACTGTGCTCGTAGATTTGCATGGTTTCACGTGTGAGGATTGAGACAAGGAAGGCTAGGAAAATAGTGAATGCACAACCACCACCTCAAATCTTTATATGCACGACAAAATAAGCATGTTTGAAAAGATTTTTCATTAAGATTTCACTCTCATTACTTTTACCAATCCTTTGTGCATAAACGATTTTTACATTTCCATATTTGGAGATGGAATTTTTATGTCCTTAGACTTCTATTTCAAGGGAGAAATTTGCACTCTCACCTTATTTGTTTTCATGGTTGTTAGCATGAAGACTTAGACATAATAGCGGAGCTGGGGGACCGGCAGGGCCTTGGCGGAGCGTGACACCAAACTAAGGATGGGCCAAACAGCTTCACGATCCATCACAACTTTTCTAGACTGGGCCATATGAAGTAAATTGGACCAACTAGTGATGAATTCATGGACTATTTAACCTGAAATTAGTGTTTTTCATTTTCCAAAGACTGGGCCAGAGCCCAGTATGGCCTCCAAGACGCTCTGCCCCTGCTTGGCCCCCCTATGACATGCAAAATCAAGGTGATTTTTATGCATACGCGTGGATTAGAAACATTATTTTGAGAAAAATGCCATGGTTGCCTCTCTCCTAATGGATGATTAGCATGTTTGGCCCCCCTTAATTTGCCCTGCCTCCACCACTGCTTGGACATCCAACTAGCTAGTACTTGTCGGTGTTGGCGTGGTAAGGAGGAGGCGAACATCAACGTACGTGAATGTTTTTTGAGGAAAAAGAGCATTCGCAATGCTGAATTTTAGTACGGTTATGCAATTTAGAATGGATGCTTTTGTGTAGCAGGGAAAATGGATGTATATCAACATGCAATGCCTGGTTCCTTTTCTTCTCGAAAGAACTGCAATGTCTGGTTATGGGCAGCTATTTCTCATTGCGCACAGCCGGCAGAAATAGTGGCCCATACAATTAGTCCAAGCCCAATAAAGCAATCCAGCGCAGCCCAGCCCAGAGAGCGTAACAAAACGCATCTCGTGGTCGCCGTCAAGCACCGAAACGAGAAAGAAAATCCCCGAATCGCATCGTCTCCTAGTCCCACGGCGGCCGGAATCCTCCCCCTTCGCCGCTAGGTTTCCGGGTCCTCAGTCGAGTCGGCGTCGGCAGCGCGGGTGAGTGGGCGGAGCTAGAGAATCCGCGGCGACCGGAGACCAGGAAGGAGGAAGGTGCGCGCGCGTCTAAGGCGACGTTGCCGTCCTTCCGCGCCGACGAGGGGAGCCGGCGGAGAGCGGAGCGGGGCGGCTACTGTGGTAAGTGCAGCAGCTGTACCGCGACGGTATTTGTTTTTAGTCCCATACCGTTTAGCTAGTAGGGATGCCACCAGTTTATAGCCTTCGGTCTCTGCAGGTTCATCACCAAGTAGTTTCTTTCAGACAGTGATCTCAACTGGATACAGTGTAAAATTTGAAATACTGTTAGCATCATCATAAATAAATCATACTAACACAGCTTAAGATACTTGTACTTTCTAGAAAGCCTGACGTAACTCATTTTTTGCTTAATCCCTGTGCATATATGTTGAAATCAATTTTGATTGGCCTTCGGTCCTCACTGCTATTTTTAGAAGTTGGAGTAAATTATATTTCGACCTAATTAGTGCTAACTGGTGGGCCAGCAGAACAAAGGGCATATGGTGTATCGTCTATTTTGTGTACTGAATCTTAGATATGCCAAAAGTATAGTCAACATTTACATAGTTGTGTTTACCTTTTGGTTATCACAGGTTTGGTACAGACTGGTCCTTTTGATCTGTGGTTCGAGGTTGGGAAGCGGCAGTTGCGGCAGCGATGGATGTTACAGGCGGCGGCATCACCAGAGGGAGAGATGAGAAGAAGGTTGCAGCAGCGTGCGATGTGGAGGCGCTGCGCAAATGCCTGGAGGAGAACAAGGGCGATCGCGCTAAGTGCCAGGCCCACATTGACGCCTTCCGAGCCTCATGTTCTGTCAGCCCCACCACCTCCTCTGCCTCCAATGTCCGTCCCACCGTATGATCTTCCAAGTCTTCACTCCCAGTCAAAATAATTCCTCTTCTCAACTCTTATCCATGAATGTATTGAGTAAATTATTCGTACCCTGTCTGCTACTCAGGTTAATTTCCATGCCCATATATATAAAATATCATCGGGGCCTTTTATGATCCACTATTTAAAGCAAAAGAAACTTTGTTAAACTTAAAAGGTAAACATGAAACTTGGTGTAGAGCATGGCACTTGTTGACTTAGTGCTAGGTGGTTATGGAATTAATCATCACCCTGAGGTCAACTAGAAAAATGAACAGCTGCTTTCGGAAGACATCATTATAAATCAAGCAATATATACGTACAGTATAGTATACTTACAGATAGAGCCTGGGTGCAGAGGAAGAAATGTAATGCCAAACACTTTCTCTGAACTGGTAGGCAGAGTTTCCAGAGCATTATAACTGAAACATGGTGTTATTTTTCTGTCACAGGTACAAAAGCAAGCCTGAAACACCAGAGGTGCTCTTGTGGGGATTGTTTCGCAAGAAGCTGCATGGAATGCCTATTGGTGAATGATATGATGACACAAATGCAACACTGGGATGCGGATGGTCAATTGAAATTTTGAAGTTGAGAATAATGTAAACTTAGATTTGCAGGGTGGTGCCTTTTGTTTTCTTTTGTCGACTGCTATATATGGCAATTTTTAGCGCGGAAAGAACCCCTGGTAAAACTGTGAATCTTGGTGTGATCTCTTGGACAAGAATGAGAATATGGAGGATAGCTTTCACAATCACCATTATCTTCAGTTGAGTAATGTTTTGCGAGCTGTTTCAGAGTTTGGAGTCTCAGGTTCAGCCTACCATGGTTATAACGATTTAACGAAGCTTTGCCAGTTAAACTAGCCTTCTTTTTTCTTCTTCCACTTTGGGCACCGATTTGCTTGGGCACGGTGGTTCAGTGATTCTGCTCAACTCGGAGCCTATTGTGGTTTTGTTGCCCAAAGAGCTATGATCTCTGGCCAGAAATATCTTAACTGCTTACAAAGTGTGCCTTATCATCATAGGAAACGTAGGCATTAATTCTTCCTTTTACCAGAGGTCCAACAAAAGGTCAAATCAATCTCAATTGTAATTAGCAAGTAGGGGGTACCTGTGAGTGAGTGTGGTGTCTTTGCATGCCCTGCTACTTTGTAAACCTTTTTAGCAAGCTGTTTTAGTTTGCTAAAAAGACGAACAGAGGGAGTATGATGCTGAACGTTGTTTAGAACTTCAGATGCTGCATTTTGATGCCCTGTAAATCCGTTACTTGAGTTGTATAGCCCAGGTGTGTTTGCATCTACGGATCTACCGGCTTGTTGTTTGTGACTGTTCTCAGTGCTCCACTTTGGATGGTGGTTGGCGCAGGAAGCTCTTTCTGGCCTGCAGATCTTTCTATGTTGCTTAGCTCTTTATCTGCACCTAGGAACTTCGCTCTGTATATGATGTTCCAACTTTGAGAATTATGAATTACAGAGTACCACATCGTTGTAGGTTACATACTTGCACTGGATATATTATGGAGTTTATTATATGTGTGATTATTTGAGTAAATTTCACCAATCTGTAGTGAGTGCCTTTATACAAGTTTTCACACGACACATTAATTTTACTCCATTGCAGTCTCGTTATTGGGCATTGTCTCGAAGAGACATAGCACACATTGCCGAGTTCTGCTGCACATAAGCCTTGAAGCAGATGAAACTGTCAGGCAAACACATGATATTGCTGTTGGTATAGTCACAGAAAAAAGATCTGGTGAACAACGACATAGTCAAAGCCTACTGTTAGCAACTTTGTTGTTGTCCATATATTTCTCCTGCAAATTCTTCATCAGCACTACAACAAAATAAAATCCCCTTCCAGTAAAACATGCGAACCTGCACATCCTTTAGGCTTTAGCTAGCACAATGGCAAACAACATAGATGTGTCCAAAGCATGCATCAGCTTCTGCTTTTATTGGGTTCACATATATCAGCTATTATGAGTACCTACTCTAAAAATTAGTTTCAAGTGCAGTGTCAGGATCAGACATAGAAACAACTCAATCCATGCACAACTGAACTTTTCATCGACAAACTTGTAGTAGTACAATTTTCCCAGTATGCTGCATCTGTTGCACTGCAAGCCAACATTCAGACTATATTTCTAGAGAATTGTAGATTTTGATCCTTACAGGAGCCCTGCGCTATGTAATGCCTCATACTACCCCAGAATGCTTTTGCCGATATATGAGTTTGAACCACATGCAAGGATGCATTTCAGAGTTTGAACCATATGCTAACCTGAACAGTTGCACTCCCAACTTCAGAATATGTTAAGTTGTTCATTTCACTGCTATTCAATTCAAAATATCTGGAGACCCCATGAGAATGCCGATACGAACAAGCCAACTGCAGTTCCCTCCACATTTTCTCATCCGGGCTTGGGACCGACAAAGGCAGTGTTAAACTACAAAACTACAAAACACAAATTAGCAAACAATACAACCAAACACTCAGCAAAGCATACAAGCTTACATGATCGATCAGAGGCAATATTCAGACATGCAATGGAACTTTGCAGACAAGATCATAACACATAAAAAAGACATGGAAGCACAAAAAAACTGCTAGTGTAAGAGTTAGATACCCAAAGTAAACAAATCAACCTACTGATTTCAGAACCTGAATAACTAGATCCATCCAGACAAGAGTTAAATGGATTCTAATCTTTGGTTTAAAAAATAGAATATACCAACAGTTAAGAGGGTGTGCTATCTTCATCGCTAGGGATAGAGAAACCGCAATTAATTAATATTATAGCTATCAAACGGTTATGTTTTACTCTAAAGCCGAGGGGTATGAAGTACGCAACATAATGGCATAAAGAGCAATTTCTGAATTCTGGTAGAAGTATGCAGTCAGCGGGAATCATCAGACAAGCCAAGGTTGTGTTGCTAATTAATCATTCATCAATCAAACTGGAAGTAAGAAATTCCCAAGCTAACCAAGAGATGCAGTTCAGATTCCACTGAAGAAGCACTTTAAAAGAACATCACTTCTGAAAAATCAATTCAATAACCAACAAACATAAAATCATATTAAACAAAGAAGACACTAATCGAGAAGAGGAAGTAGAGTGTTCACGGAAAACTATAGCCTGTTCAAGTATCCAATTCAAAACCTTCGCATCCACCTTGTTTTAGTATATGTATATCAGTATTTCCTAACCTTTCTCCGCATAACAACATCACCCAGCTAAATTAAAGAGTGGTCTTTGAATTAACTAAGCAATATATTTTAATATACAAGTGAAGAGAGAACATATTAGGTGGATCTTAATTCGTCGAAGTTCAATAAAACATCACCCAACTAAATTCAAGAGTGGTCTTTGAATTAACTAATATATTTTAACATACAAGTGAAGAGAGAACAGATTTGGTTAATTTGTCGAAGTTCAATACCCGCGCATACCAAAAATTCATTAGATAACCTATTGAACTGACGGGGAAAATAATTAAGTGGACAAACCAATTGTGATCATGAAAAACAACATAACAAGCACATCCGGACATGATCTCGAAATAATTCAAGTATATATAACTGTACGGATCTTTTACTGCCTTCAGAGATCATGTACATCCATTCCTATCAGGTGATAAATCTGTGACCTATACTGCTAGAGGAACAAAACACAGCTGAGTGCATTAATAGAACTGAAGATACAAGCAGTCAAATATTGGCATGAAACCTGACTTCCAGAAACAAACACGGTAACAAAGTAACCAAGACTTCTAAGTGGCATCTCGCATCTCCTGTGTCGAGTCACAAAAAACGGATGAGAACAGATTCCATCCAAACAAAGTTGGAACACAACAGAGACCAATTAATAAGCTTCAGGATTACTAATCAAAAGATCCAGATGTGCACGCAACTAAAGACTCCAAGCTGTACCGAAGAGATGAGGCCACTGAATGCAAGTTGAAAGTTGAAACCGTAAGCTGCCGCAAAATATCAAACCAAGTAACAAAATGCTCCAAGATTTTTTGATTAGAAGTCAGATCAGATAGGAAAGCAGACATAGTGATGGCTCAAAGCTTCCCAAAAATAACCCCCTTAGCCAGCGTTTTGCTAGACTTCCCAACTCTGCAGCCTTGCAATAGGCATCTCCAACACTGCAAATCACTGAGCAGACCAAATGTATAAGCTATTACTTCAGAAGTCAAATATATGAACTCGACTGGAAAAGTATGAAACAACTGTTGGGCCTACCATTCCATCCACAATGCGTATCAGATTGACATACCCAAGTGCCCTGCAATCATTTGCCCTACAAATGAACCAATGGGCTCCAGGATGAAATCAAACTGAGAACAATCCTTAGTCAAGAAAGGAGCTTCAAAGGAAGAACATATCCAAATCAGTTTGATCTACAGTCCCAGTTCTTTCAGTTCTATGATCTATCTACAGTCCAGACAAGCTTCATGATACCTTCAAATCCTCAACTATGCAGGTAACCAAACCTCTACCCCTTCAATCCAATCTCCACCACCACTGTGCTAGCTAGAGGAGCATATGCACATACCACAAACAAGATCAACTTTATCAGTGCAAACAAATCAAGGGTTCCAGACGCACCTTGAATCATCAGCGAACGGGATAAAGAAATTTTTGCATTGAGAGCAATTCAAATCTAGAAACCACTGAAGTTGACCGGGTGACCAAACCAATAAACCAAACAGACAGTCTAATACACTGACCTGAATTCCCACACAGGGCATGGGTTTTAGCCACAGCAGGTCCCACCCATCCATAACATGTATTGCAAAGGAACACTCAGCAACAGAAACACAGGGATGAAGCTTACAAATAACAAATTCAGCCACAACGAGATAGATTGCAAACCAAACAACATAACAGATCCTGAGCAACTGACAGCAAAATCTGCAACCATAGGAAGGAGGAAGTGGAACCTCCAGTCAAAGCAAGAAGCAACTGAGACAAAACATAAATTTACTCAAAATAAGAGTTTATAAACGATGTGAATAGAGCACTGAGTTTTTTCTGTTGATGGACGCGCCATATAGATTGAAGCTCTAAAGCATCCTCGGAATAATTGTACCTCCGCAGATCAATCTGAATGTCCAAATTTTCCTCTCCGCAAGATACTCTGATATTTTTACAGGTTTCACAAGTTATTGTGAATTGAGAAGGTAGTGGGTTCAGAAGAACTCCAAACAGATGTAACTCAGCATCAGGTTGGACCTATGACATTTCTGTAACTTTCTTGTTCGGGGAGAAGAAGCTACTTGCATCGAGGGGATAGGGTAGGTTCTTGGCTAGGAGATAGACACCAGCCCACGGTTCCAAAATGAATCCCTCCATTTCAATATCCGTGAGAGCACATAATTATGGACGAAGGGAGAGAAAACCATGACTAGGAAGTTAATTATCAAATATAAGGTCACGAAAGATTGTTCAAGTCACAAAAAGGAACTGCCGATAACATGATGAAGCAAAATAGGGCACCTTCGCCAAGTTGCGCAAGTCCAATATCTGGAGAACCAAACAATCCATATCAGAGTTGAAATTGGTCGACACTGAAGTCGGAACTGTACAGAGAAAGAAATTAAATTCAGAAAGGCCGACTAGCCAAACACAATATGTAGCTTCTCTGGCTCCATCCCATGATCAGCAATCCAATCCAGCACTAACTCACAAGTTCCGACCAAATGAAATAAAGCACGGAGATCATAACCAATACAGATAACCACGCGAAGAAAGCAAACCTCAACCCTTCCATTCATCTCTCCACAACCATCATCCTCCTGCACCTCAAGTAGCCCAAACACATACCACAGAGCGAGAATCAGCTGTTACAACTTAGAGTCGCAAAGGTCCTCTAATCCAGGGGACAACAGAACTACCATAAAAAAATGACCTCACAGATCCAATGAACCCAGTGTGACCGAGCATGGAAAACTGACCTTCCCAAGTCCCATTTGCCGTAAGGAGCTCATGTTCCAGACAAGATCCAGTCCTGCAACCAACTCGTGGAGGCAGACACAAAATGTACCAAACAGACCATCCACTAAACACTGACCTGGCTCCATGCAGAGAGTAATTGTTTTTCCCTAGCGGGTAATCTAACTCCTAAGGCAGAAAACCAAAATCACATGGAAAGACAGAAAAAAAATCAAACAGAAAGATGGACAATAGATTGCAAACCAAGAGTAAACAGATTTTCAGTCACTAGCAGCATGGCCTTGGCGAAAATAAATCTGCAACCATAGGAGGGGCAGATCAACGATATGGATTGACAAGGAGCTAAATAACATAAAGACAGAAGAGTAAGTTATAGGCTTGAGGTGAGGAGTGTAGGAGTTTAGAAAGTCTTAGTCGGTGTAGGATGTGCAATTCGTTTTAAGCTCCAGAATATCCTTAAAATCTTCCAGATCAATCTGAATTTAGATTATTTCCTCATATAAGATAGGTTATCTATGTTATGAACTGACAAGATAGTAGATTAAAAAGCTCTGTGAGCAGATTGAAACTCAGTAACAGATTGATTTGAATTCGTAATCTAGGACCTGCATCAAGCAAGAGGAATTTCCATAAACTTTTTCATTAAAAAGAGCTAAAGCATGCATCAAATGATGATGATGAGTGGGTCAAGGATAAGCCTGTCTCGGCTGGTAAGGTTCAGTAGAGAACAACAACGGCTCCAAAATGCAATTTTATTACTTCAAGTCAGTATCTGCAAGAACTGTGCATTTATTAAGGCAGAGAAAACTAGTGTCTGTAATTGTAATTGTAAAAGAAGTAAGAGAGTTAAAGTTTAGTCATAACAAGGAACCGTCATGCCAGGGTAAACAAGGCCGCCCTCCAATAGCAATTTCTGGAAAATCACCAATAACTCCAAATCAGAACTGCAGACTGTGGGAGACGATGGAAAAATTAATCTAAGGAGGTTTGATTATCCAAACAGAGATTGTAAGGAAGGTAATTCTGTGAAGTGGAGTCCCGCAGCCCCGCTAAGCAGTATAATTCCAAATTCTGGGAACCACCAACAAAACGGAATCAGATTTCCTGGAGACTAAGTGCACTGAATTGTTACTAAAAATCAATGGAGTGGGGTTGATTATCCAAAAGCCTGAGGGGTAGGGGTAAAGCCTGGCTCAGCTTAGACTGAGAGAAATCAGGTACACCGGTTTCAAACTGTAAATTATAGTTCGTCCAAATGGATATCTGCAAAAACACAGAATTACCAACGAGAATACTTCTGTCTAGAAAGTTGAATTGTTGAGGAATTTGAAAAGATGGTAGAAGTCACAAAAATGAAAAACCAAAAACCCCAGAAATCCCGCCTAGCCGCACATAATATTCTGGAGAACAACCAATGGTTCAACTCAGACTTATTGTACACTAAAACTGAACTACACAGACAAAAAGATTAAATTGAGGAGGGTTGATTATCCAAACACAGATCTGGAGTTCTTCTGATACAAATGATCACAGATCTTATCCAGCTTCAACAACAGAACTTCAGCTCTGACCATACCACAATAACCATTGAACCATAGCAAAACACAATTATCATTGAACCAAGATAACAGACAAAATTAACCATTGAACAACAGGCAAATATCAAACCTCCATCCTCCAATTCATCTATCAACAACCATTGGCCATCCTGTGCAACTCAAGGAACACAAACAAATACCAGAAGCAAGATCAGCTGTTACAATAATATATACTCAATGCAGGGCCTCAAATAAACCTCAGATCAAAGGACATGGCCAGCCATCAGAAGAGAACGCCAAGGAACACTACTCCAGAGCATTGCACAGGTGATGTATATTCATATCTGTGATCACTGAAAGCACGTAACACAACCAACAAACTGATCTGACGGAGCACAGGAAACTAACCTCCACAGGTTCGATGACTAATCTCTAGTTCCACAACAAAATACACTCCTGCAACCAATGGACATTCGAGGCGAAAACAAATGAACCGAACAGTGTGCCCACGGAACACTAACCTGACTTCAGTTAAAACCCAGTTAGGTCCAACTCCCTACAATACCTGCAGACTACAAATCACATGGGTCGGGAGGACATAACGAACCAAATTATAAAGTAAAGAGATACATAACAAACCAAACGATTTAATAGATTTCAGGCCACTACCAAGCTAGCAGCATGTCCAGGGTAAAAAGGATCTGCAACATGACGGGCATAAACGATAGTGAACCTTAAGCAAAGCTATGAACAGAGGCAACTAACCAAAATAAACAAACAGATGGACTCTAAATACGAGAAAAAGAAAGTGAAATAGAGAGCACAGTGTTTTCTTGGTTGTAGGATGGCGTTAGTTTGAAGCTCCAGAATCAGAGTGCAGATCAATCTGAATGTTCAAATATTGTTTTCATAAGATAATTTTATATACATGTGAGTTGTGACGAATTGAAAAGGTAAGTAGATTTAGAAGTGTCTTCAAACAGATTGCGTTCAGCATCAGGTTGTACATGAATTCGGCAACTAGAACCTGCAACGAGCAAGAGACGTTTCTATGAAATTTTTGTTAAGGGGGCTTAGAAGAAAATTTAGAAAAGCATAAGCATGCGACAAGAGTGTGGACAGTTATAGGCAGGGGATCAGGCAGACGACGGCAGCGGTTCGAGATTGTTAATTGTCTTCCGTGGCAATATCTGCAAGAGCTAAGGTTACTGACAAAGGGAGAGAACTAATGTATTATGGATGAATTAAGTCTGAAAAGTCAAGTGCAATAAGGAACCGCCACAGCATGCTGATTGCTGAACCAAATAGATCTCCGGTCACCCGCTAAGAAGTATGATTCCAATTTCTGGAGAACCAGCAAAAATCTGAATCAGAATTGCCGGGAAACAGAATCAAACTACAGGAGAAGTCGAGTCTGAGAGGGGGCTGATTATCGAAAGGTAGAACGGAAGTTTCCCAATCCTAGGATCACCGGTCCAATCCATGTAACTTTGATCTCTGGACAACCAGAAGAGTCCCAAATCAGAATCGACAGATATTTCAAACTATGGAGTAAGAAGTTGAGTCTGAGAGGGGGCTGATTATCCAAAACACAGAACGGATGTTCCCCAATCCTATGATCCCCGGTCCAATTCGTATAATTTCAGTATCTGTGGAGAACCACCAACAGTCCCAAGTCAGAATTGACGGACAACTAGTGCAAATGAAGAAATTAATTCGAGGAGGGAAGAATATCCAAACACAGATCACGATCAGGAGTTGTCCGATCCTATCACCAATCCGATGCAACACTAAAGCTTCACCTCGGGAGATCTGACCATATACCCACAATATATAGTTGAACAATAACCAATCGACCATGGAGATAACAGAGCAAACCTCCAATCCTAGATTCATCCCTTCAGAACGATCAATCCCAGGCTGCTGCATCTAAGGAGCATAGGAACATCCCAGAAAAATTAAGAAATCGACCGGGGCGTTGACCGAATCCACCTCGGGTGAACGGATGGCGGAGGTGAGCCGTCACGGGACATCGATCCAGAATCCATTTGGATTGAAATCTGAAATCACTGATTACAGGGTGACGGAACCAATGAACCACCGAGCACGAGAAACTGACCTGCGTCGATCGCCATGCTTGCAGGCCTCGCCACGCGGAACTCCAATTTAAAAAAACTACATCCAGTCCTGCACAACCGACGAGGGAACACCGGCGGTCCGAACCGGAACTAGAGACATATGCAGGAATCAACCATGGAAGACAGAGATCGCGGAACCAGAACTCGGTTGATCCAGAGATACCGATCGAATCCGATCCTTCTCCATGATCGAATCCGATCCTTGGCCGAGTCGCAACGACGGAGGCGGACGAGACGGGACGAGGAACCTGCGAGAACAGGACGGGAGAGCCGACGAGGAGCAGAAAAATTAATCGAGACCAACGCGATTCGATCGAAAACGAATCGAGGGGACAGGAAGAGGAATCGAGGAAGAGTTCCGCAGACGCGAGGAAGGCGAGAACGAGGCGCTGGCCACGGAGACGACGAGAGAGGGCCGGACCAGAGCGCGGGGAAGAGGGGTGCGCACCTGGGCGCTTTTTATAGCCGGCGGAAGGCCTTCGCTGGCGCCAACTGATTCGTTACCGGACACGGGTTCGTCGCCGCGCTGGCGTGATGCGCGTGGGGACGACGGACGGGTGGGCGGCGGAAATCAAAAGCGAGTGGGACTCATGACCGGGTCGGATCGGGGCTGGTTCGGGCGGTAGTTCGGGGCGGGTGGCAGACTGGCGGGTGGGCGGCTGGCAGGTCGGCAACGCGACGCGGAGATTTCTGGGACGCGATCGGGCATATGATTCTTCGTCTCTGTACGTGTGGCTGCCGTTGATGGCTGACCGTGTCCGCGAGCCACGTGAACTCGTGGACAAGACCATCACAAACGGTCCCGTATTTCGGATACCAGTTTCGTCCGTAACTAGTCTGTTTATGGGTGGAGGACAGGCCGTTCGGGCGTCTTCAATCGGCTACCCATATACGGTCTTTTTATTCGTTGGGTGCCATCAAGCTCGAGCTGATGGGACTATGGAAATATCAGTGCTAATGACGGCCGATGATTGTTTCGTCAGCATCATTTCCCATCCGATCCTGCTCGTCGTTCCTGTCCAGCCCCGCGAATATAAATAGGGACCGGTCCCTGGGACAGAGCACCAGCACCAACCCCTCGATGTTCCCTTCCTCCCTCGCCATGGACAACCTTCCTGTGACCTGGGCCGACCTCATCAAGTTCGCCCTCGTCGCGTACCCCCTTCCCCTACCCCTCCGGGCACCGGTGAATCTTTGGAGGGCAACAAGGACATGTGAGAGTTGGTGCCGAGCGAGGCGGAGTTGGTGGTGCAGGCCGAGGCGGACGCGGAGGAGGAGGCCGAGCAGGCGCATGCCGAGGCGGAGGCGGCGGAGGGCGAAGTCGACAACGCCAACGCCGCGCACTACATCCTGGAGAAGTATGTCTGCGAGCTATACATGGCCTTCAAGGCCAGGAAGGCCGCCGATCGGCAACCCGCCGAGCGGCTTCGGCTGAAGGTTGAGGAGGCGGCGAGGGAGGCGGTGGCGGCCATCGAGAACCGCGATGACTGGGAATCGCATCAATCGCTGGCGGTCAAGAAGACCGCTGAAACGTCGTAAACGTATCTATAATTTTTGATGTTCCATGCTTATTTTGTATCATTTGTCTTATGCTTTGTCTATACTTTGAGGTGTTTTTATATATTTTTCTGGACTAATCTATTAACAAAATGTCACAGTGCCAGTTGCCTATTTTCTTCTCTTTTTGGTTCCAGAAAAGGCAGAAAACAAATATTCTCGAAATTGGACGGGACAAAAGCCAAAGTCATTATTTTCCCGGAGCAACACGGAACCACGAAGCAGAGATGGAGGAGGACAACAGGGTGGCCGCATGATACGTCGGAAACGTATCTATAATTTTTTACGTTTCATGCTTGTTTAGTATCTACTTTACTTTGCTTTGTCTACACTTTGAGGTGTTTTTATATCTTTTCTGGAACTAACCTATTAACAAGTTACCACAGTGCCATTTGCCTGTTTTCTTCTATTTTTGGTTCCAGAAAGACAGAAAATTAATATTCTCGGAATTGGACGGGACAAAAGCCAAAGTCAATATTTTACCGTAAGGGACACGAAATCTAGAAGACGAGACGGAGACGCGAACCAGGACGGCCAGACCCCCTAGGCGCGGGTGGGACCTGCCCCACGCCTGGGTAGGGTGTGGGGCCCCTGACCGCCTCCCAGCCTCGCCACTTCGCCTATAAGAAACCCTCCGATGCAGAAACCCTAAGTACCCGATCAATATTCCACGAAACCTTTTGTAACCGCCACCACCGTCATCCCTAGATTAGGGGGATCTGAAGTTCTTCCCGGCACCCTGTCGGAGGGGAGATCATCCCGGAGACCTTCTCTCCGGTATGACGCAAGAGTAGTTCCACCTTGGACTATGGGTCCATGTAGTAGCTAGATGGTTGTATCTCCTCCTTTGTGTTTTCATGTATAGATCTTGTGAGCTCCGTTCATGATCAAGATCTATCTATTTGTAATCATGCATGTTGTGTTTGCGGGGATCCGATGGATATTGAGATTACTATGTCAGATTGATTAATGGTTTTGTCTTATGATACTATCATGTCTGTGTTGTTTGTGATCTTGCATGCTCTCCGTTGTTAGTAGCGATCTTGGCCAAGTAGTTGCTAGTGACGCCAAAAGGGGGTATTTATGCTAGATGCGATGTTGCCACTAGGGAGAAAACAACGGTCTCTTGTTTATAGAACATGTGGATTGTTTACCTTATACACTTTGCTTAAAGCAGTTGTCTGTTGCTTGCAACTTAATACTGGAGGGGGGTCGGACGATAACCTGAAGGTGGACTTCTAGTCATAGATGCAGTTGGATGACGGTCTATGTATATTGTTGTATTGCCCAATCAAATCTCATAGGATCTTTTTGTCTGGTATTGCATTGTTATGCCTTGCTCAGTTCCTGTCAATTGTCCTGCTGTAATTTGTTTACCCTTCATGCCATGTTGTTTATCTAAGGAGAGCACCTCTAGTGAACTATGGACCCCGGTCCAATCTTTATCATTGATACATCTTTCATTGTTACTTGTTTACTTGCTGCAAACCATTATTACCTTCGACACTATACATTTAATCCTTTATTACAGCAAACCCGTGAGCTTAACAACCTCACTGATTCGTTGGGGCAAAGTCTTGAGTTTGTGTTGTGCAGGTCTCTACATTGCTTACAACACATGTGTAACGTTTTCTTCCTCCTACTGGTTCGATAACCTCGGTTTCTTACTGCTGTGCTGCTTCACACCTTGCTCTTGGGGTTCCCAACAGGCTCCACGTCAACTACGTGTACAGCCATCACCGCACCCCCCTAGGCGCGGGCAAGCCCCGGTGGCGCCTACAGGGGTGTGGGCCTCCTGGCCCTCCACCGATCTTGCCTCCTTCGCCTATAAAAATCCTCCGGGGAGAAACCCCTAAATAATCCATCATACTTCCAGAAAAAGTTCCGCAGTGCCGCCGCCACCAAAGAGGAGATTCGGGGGACAGAAAGTCTCTGTTCCGGCACCCTGCCGGGACGGGGAAGTGCCCCTGGATCCATCTCCATCAATCTCCACCACCATCTTCATCACCGTTGCTGATTCCCATGATGAGGAGGGAGTAGTTCTTCCTCGAGGCTAAGGGATCTACCGGTAGCTATGTGTCCATCTCTCTCTCTCTATGCATGATCTTGTTGTGGTCATGAGCTTTGTAATCAAGTAGATCTACCTTGCTACTCAAGTGCTTCAATAGATCTCTGCTCTCTCCATGTGTGTGAAAGTGACAGCGTGCACGTCATGGTGGCACTTAGGCTTGAGTCTACATAAATACTCATTGTGCTTTAATAGATCTATACTTTTCCCCATGTGTGTGAAAGTGACAGCGTGCATGCCGTGTGTGGCACTTAAGCTAGACTACATATATATTTATTATGAGTTATATTTTGAGTTGGATGTCTCTATGAAATTGTGGTGTTTGTTGGAACCATCTAGCGCTCAAGGTGACAGTGTGGGGTTATCTAGATTGGAGAAGGCCCTACCATGGATTAGAGTGTTCAACCGGAGAATAGTTAAGAGTAGTATCAAAAAGAGAAGATATTTATATGAGAGAGCGTTCGCTAGTGAAAGTATGATCCCTAGGCCTTGTTTCTACACATTGAAACACCGTTTGCATCTAGATCTGTTGCATGTGTGCTTGCTTCCATATTTATTTCAGTTTCATACACGTTACCCCACGTAAACAACAAGTCAGAAGCTATTTTCTGACACCGTTGCCACTTGTATTTCACTATCTCTTCGCCGAACTAGTGCACCTATACACCTGACAAGTGTATTGGGTGTGTTGGAGACACAAGAGACTTCTTGTATCTTGATTACAGGGTTACTTGATAGGGAATACCTTTGACCACTTCCTCCCTGAGTTCGATAAACCTTGGGTAATCCACTTAAGGGAAAACTTAATGTTGTTCTACAAACCTCTGCACTTGGAGGCCCAACAATTGTCTACAAAAATAGAAGTGCGTAGACATCAACCGTCGGCTCGCCGTTGAAGCCATGATGGAGGAGGCGCATGAGACGAGAGAGGCCGCGGCCTTGGGCAGCGTCTTGTTCAAGGCCGCTGCCAAACGGGGCAAGCTAGCAGATGCGGTCAAGCGGGAGCTAGCAGATGCGGTCAAGCGGGAGGTGCTAGCGGAGGCCGTGGCCTTGTCCAAGAACGCCGCCGCCCAACGGGAGGACTTGGTGGAGGTGCGTGCGGTGGTCAAATGGGAGGTGCTGGCGGAGGTGCTGGAGGACGCGGCCACCTTGCGTGTTGCGGTGGTGGCGACGTCCCAACGGGAGGTGCTCCTGGCCACGGCCAACCGGAAGGCAAGAGAGGATACATGCAACAAAGACGGACATGATGAGGAAGGTGGAGACCCTGACGCGCCACCGCCGGAGGCAGGCAACAAAGGTCAGGACCGCTGCCTTGGCGGCCCGACGGGTGCAGGCGGCTAAGGACGAAACCTCCGGCCAGGACGCGGCCTTCGGCGGCCAGGACGGGGCAATGCTTAGTTAGTTTATTTAGTTAGTTTAATTAATGCTACTAGTAATTTTGTTTATACCACACGCGGGCCCAGAAATTTATGCAACGACAGCTAGTTATTTAGCGATTTTTGTGTGTATGACGCATGGGCCTAGCTATGGATGCAGGCGGCCGAGCCCCAGCAAACCAGCCCCAGGTTTTGGCCTGGTTTGCACCGAATCGACCCCCGCCGCGTAGTCCGATCCGTTTGCGGGTACATGTTGGGCATTGGCCTCGGTCTGGAAGGACGTGATCGGACACACGCCGTTTGCGGGGGACGTTGGGGATGGCCTAAGAACCTGGAAAAAGCGGTATGTGGAATGTTTACTAAAGTTAAATGTAGTGATCGAGTCTCTATACTTATTCGTGGGGTTTGCAATTTGTAGAATTTTAGCTAGATTTATCAATTGGCCTCAATTTAGTTATAAATTATGTTTTTTCATCGATATGTTATGGATTCTACTTGCAGGAGACAACAACTCTGGAAATCTGCACTTAGGCCCTTATGGGTCGCACTTGACGATGGATAGCTCCCTTGTGGAAACACGATACTCGTTCACACTTGAGCTGGAACCACGGAAGACGCTTGTCATGCTCAAGCTCCAACCACGCGAGCAGTTGGCCAGAGGAAGATCGGTGAGGAGGACATGGAACGAACAGATAAACTTGGGTTAGAGATTAGAGTTACCGGCAATTTTAGAGCAGAGGATATCTATAATTAACAACTAGTGGTTTGTATTTTTTGCCTGACCAAAGATTAACTAACGGGTTACATGGAAGGGGTTAAGTCCAAATTTCCAAGCAGCTATCTACTATGAGTGGGACCCATGTCCACATGGCATCCATGTCCGCGTAATTTCGATGACAAACATGGTTTAGACTAAATCGAGTCCAACTGCCAAGTATCTAAAATTTTATAAATTGCGAGTGCGAGGACTAAATCAAATGATACACAAAGTATAGGAACTTCTACTATATTTAACTCTTTACCTAATGTATATACTCTCTGATGATTTTTATTTATGCGATCAAGATCACACGATTGTTCCTCCTGGTTTGGGATAGCTATAACATAACCCATCCAGTCGTCACAGGAACGATCTGATTTTTTTAGGGCCTATATATTTGACCTGGATTGACTATAGTTTTTGGTTAAAAAGACCTTTGCTGCCTAGGGGCTACTTTTTGGATCACTGTTCTATTTGGACCAACAAACTAGTTTTGTTGACGTGAAACACACAACACACGAGGGTCTTTTGAGTTGGCAGGCAGCTTCACTTTAGTCCACAAGCTCTCACTCGGTTAAATTGTCACTTTTGGGTCTGGCCGTCCACATTAATGCAGGTTTGATATTTTGTTCCCGGTAATTATGTTACAATTGCGACAAGAAGATAACAAAAGAAGATAACGAAGAACGAAAACGAAAAATACAGCAAGGGGACACAGATTTAACGTGGAAAAACCTCTCCAACAAAGAGAGGAAAAAAGCCAGCCAGCGAAACTTCACTATATCGAGGAGTGTTTATAAACGCCGGGGATTTCACAGATGCAACTCATCCCAACCGGCGGCTTACAAGGGGTTTATATACCGGTGGAAACCTAGGTCTTCGACGATCCGTTCGGCCCAAGCCTCCCGGCGACGGCCTCGCTCCACTCGTCAGAAGTTGGCCTATACTTTGTAGAATTTGGATCAACATATAACAAACTTCACCTTGAGACAAATTCATCCTTGTAGCATCAGCAGCAAACATCTCCCTGAATAAACAAGAAATACTTTCGGCGCCAATAGCCACTTGGGCTAATCAGTTAAACCAACTAAGTTCGAGCAAGCTCAAACTTAGCAACAGGAATAGGTTTAGTCATCATATCAGCAGGATTATCATGAGTGATGATCTTGCATACCTTTAATTTACCTTGATCAACAATGTCTCTAACAAAATGGTACTTGACATCAATGTGCTTAGTTCTCTCATGGAACATCTGATCTTTTGTAAGGTATATGGCACTTTGACTGTTACATGCAAGAATCATCTCCACAAAGCTCAGCAAACAAACCTTTCAACCAAACAGATTCTTTGCAATCTTCAGCAATAGCCATGTATTCAGCTTCAGTAGTAGATTGTGCAACAACAGCCTGCAATGTAGCCTTCCAGCTAACAGCACAACCACCAACATTAAACACATAACCTGTGAGGGATCTTCTCTTATCCAAATCGGCAGCAAAATCTGAATCCACATAGCCAACGAGTCCCTTACCGGTCCTACCAAACTTTAAACAAGCATTGGAAGTGAAGGTACCTGAAAACCCACTGGACAGCCTTCCAATGTTCTTTATCAGTATTAGCCATGTATCTACTTATCAAACTCATAGCATATGATAAATCAGGACGAGAACAAACCATGGCATACATCAAAGAACCAACAATACTAGAATATGGCACCTTTGACATGTACTCAAACTTTTCATCAGTAGTAGGACATTGATAAACTGACAATTTAAAATGAGGAGCAATAGGAGTACTAACTGAGTTGACACCATCCATATTAAAACGATGAAGAACTTACTTAATGTAACTTTGCTGACTAAGAAATAACAAACCAGATTTTCTATCTCGGGTAATCTCCTGTGGCATCCCGCTAAAACCACTACTAGAAAATCGCTTGGTATTTTGTGTTGTGCATCATCATGACATCATCATGCATCTGTTTGATAAAAAACTATTTTACAAAGGTCTATTTTGTTTTTGCAAACACCCCGTCTTAATTCAAATCAAACTTCGGTTGTCCAGATATTTTGTTTTGACTAAATGATTTACAAAGGTTCTTTAAAATAAATGTGTAAAGAAAACCCGAACCAAATATCTAATCCCTAATCTACCTAATCCTATTCTACCCAGCCCCCTCCACCTCACCCCCTCCAATCCCCTCTCGCCACCTCATCTCTCATCTCTCCCCCACCCAATCACCCGCTGCCACCTCACCTAGCCCCACCTCTCTCACCCCACTCCCTCTACTCTTCCACACAACCCATACACACACCACACACGCAGCCGCCACCCACCAACCCGGTCAACACCACCCCACCGAGCTGGCCCCACCCTGCTGGCCCACTCCCCTGGACCCACCTCATTTCCCTTCCCGACCCCGCTCCTCTCTCTCACACCCGGCCGCGACCCGCTCCTCCCCAGGTCCTGTACCGCCGCCGACCAGCGCCTCCCCGGCGCCCGGACCGCCCTCTGCATCGTCTCCCCTCCGCTTCGAGCTCCCCGTCGACCGCCCCGGCCGCTTCTTCCACCAACGAGCGCCGCCGTCGCCCGCAAGTCGCCAGGGAGCTCGCCCCTGTCGCTGTTCGTCCTCGCCAGGGCCCCTCTCCTCCGCGCCCTCTTCCCCGTCCCCGACGACGACGACCCCTTCCTCCCCGCCGGCTTCGTCTCCGCCTTCTCGGCCTTCTCCCTCAAGCGCCACTCGGTCCTCGCACGCTCCGCCTGCGCCTTCTCCGGCCAGCTCGCCGAGCTCGAGCGCGCGCTCGCCGTCGACTCCCCCGCCTCCGCAGGACCCAGCGACGCGCCAGGCCCGACCCTCCGCAGCCTCCTTCCTCCACCGCGTCGCCCACCTCCCGCGCCGATCGTCGCCCTTCGCTGTCCTCTCGCGCTGCCACCGGCCGCGAAGCTCAGGCCGTGTCCGGCGCCCCGTTCCGCCTGGTCCCCTGCCGTAGCGTCCTCCCCACCTCGCCTCTCTGTCCGCCCGTCGCCGGCCTCCTCCTGCGCCTGGAAGGCCTCGTTGCCGGCACGCCGAGCCGCAAGCTCGCGTCTGCCAGAGCCTGGCCCCGTGCGTCGCCTTCGTTGTTCCTGTACCCCAAGATCCTCGCCTCCTGCAAGCTTCCGCCGTCGACGCCACTGCTGTGTGGCCTGGCTCGGTCCATGCTGACCCTCCGTCCTCGGCCTATCGCCACCACCCTGCAGAACCGCCTCCGTCGACCTATCCTGCCTCGTCCTCCTCCGGCCCGACCTTCCTCCTGAGCTCTGCATCGGCCTCCGCAAGCTCAACGCCCTCCGGACACCGTCCCTGCATCCCGTCACCCCCTGACCCGTCGCAGTTCGTCTCCGGCGCCACGTCTTCATGTGACCCCTCCGTCCATGTTCTGCGGCCAAGAGTGGGTGCCGTCACTGCCCAATTTTTATTGGTCGTTATTCGTTGCCAAGGTGTTGCTACACGTCAAAGGCCAGAACCTTCAGGACTGTGGTGTGTGCTTGATGTTGGATGTTGGTGCTGCCTTGAACCACCGGCGCGGAACCCGAGCCCAAAACCGGCAAACCAAGATGGTCTCGCAAGACCATCAACACGACCCGAGAACCGCGGATGCGACAAGATCGTCTCTCGGACGCCAAGTTCGTCGACCCCGGAGACCGATCCATCTGGACGTTAAGACCTCCTTCCGAACCCCAGATCCGGACCCTGAGACTAAGGCCCAGACCCTCAGAACCCAAGATCTTCGAACCAATATGTGATGCCCTTTCCAAGGCCCGTATTTTTATAATATATGCTATAAACTTGTTGCATTAAATCATTCATGTCGCATACATATTTGTGTGGTTGGGGGCCTTATGCCGATTCACCTCATAATTAAATATGGGGCCCATATGCGGGCAAATCTAGTCTTATATTGGCCTCATTTAAATTTGTGTAGCGAACCGATACT
Organism: Avena sativa; assembly: GCA_916181665.1. Taxonomy (NCBI): domain Eukaryota; kingdom Viridiplantae; phylum Streptophyta; class Magnoliopsida; order Poales; family Poaceae; genus Avena; species Avena sativa. The sequence continues at coordinate 342,502,095 of OV702279.1, forward strand.
ATGTTTTGCCTTGTTAAGACAACATTTAAATTGCGGGTTATCTAAACAACTAGAACCATATATCTAATTGTCGGGACCCCCGGTTCCGCTTAATATTGCCTAATTGCACCGCACCTTTGAAATGTCATACATCATACATGCATCATGCTCGATCTTCTGCCATAGTATTAAATGGTGCATCCGGTGTTTATTCTAGTGTTTTGCTTCTTCGCGGATAAGGCCGTTGAGTTGATGCGAGTACCGACCCGATCTTCGGGTGAACCTTCGGCAATGCTTTCAGGCGAGCACCTCCCCCCCTTTCTACCTATCTTACTTTTACAGTATTTATTCCCTCCTGTTGACCTATTGCTATCTGTGTTGAGTTGCTCTAGTTTTCGTACCCGTGATATCCCTTGCAGCCTTATATTGCCTTGGACACATCCTATTACCTGTTGTTTGGTAGATAGTTGGACTTGCATGTCGTGGTCGCTTGCTCAAGTGCGGTTGCGTGTCGTCCAGTACCACAGTTGTTGGAGTATTGCCGTGTGTTTATTGTTGGAGTTGATCAAGACTTTAATTATTGTTTAATAACTAAAATTGAAGTAGGTAAATGCAGAGGCACAGGTGGGCAATAGATGTTATTTGGTTTTTAACCGTCCACTTGTGTCCCGTAGGACCCCGAGTACTTGATACCTGTTCCTTGAATATTCGCGCTATCCACATCCGGGAGGATTATGGGACCCCCCTTAGCCAGAGCTTGATTCATTCTTATTTCTTGGGGCCACAAACTAGTTTGAGGTTTTATTTACTATCCTGTACTTATGCCATGCTTTACTGCTTTATTTAAATTGTGCGATGTATTGCAACTGTACTGTTTAGGTAAGCGGAGTGTTTTCGCGGTATCGACAAGGCCAGTCACATTTTCGGGTTCCCAGTCGTTTACAGCCATTGGCGCAAACCTTGAATCCGTTTCGGAGTCAGCTAACTTCGTTGCGGGTAGCTTAATGGGGTGGCCCCCTGAAATATTTCTGAATCTTGTGATTGCTTTGTCGTGAAAGCCTCGTTGGGTTTTGATTTGGTTTTTCCGAGGTTGATCGAGTGTGTGTTGCTATTTGTGCACCCCTGCAGGGTAAAACTTTCTGAAAGCCGTGTCCGCGGTTATGGACGACTTGGAGCACAGTATCTCGATCATAGACAACTATAACTAAAGTAGTGCTATAAATTTGACTTTATAATGACTAGTAATCAGCTTCACTATAATGGAATGGCTAAATAAAACTGCCAACAATTGCTTGTTTGGGTTGTCGCTTGCTACCATTGTATCTGACTAGTAAGTATTGCAACTATAACGGAATGGCTAAATAAAAGTACCAACAACTGCTGGGTTTTGGGATATCTCATGCTAATTGTATTTGACTAGTAAGTGTCGCAACTACAACGGAATGGTTAACTAAAATTTCCCACTGCTTATTATATCAGGATGACTATCTATACCTGACTAGTAATTGCTGCAACGATAACTGAATAACTAAAACTGCCAACTGTGTGAGTTCCTCGGTTGACTTCCTCGTTTGGTCTCGAGGGGGAAATACCAGGATGGGTATGTTTGGTGGTAGTATCAGATTGGTCCCGAATAGGTCTTTCTTACCCCTCTCTGATAGTCGACAGTTGCGTCGAGTCTCTATAGGTTGTTTAGTGCATGCTGCGCTGCCGCTCAGTCCACCATACCTATGTAGGCGAGGACCGCTGAATTCTAGCCTCGCCGTGTACTGGCCTCAGTACTGACCGCTCTCTCTTTTCCTTTGCCCTTTTTCGGCACCCCTTTTGTTTAAGCAGGTTTTGAGATCGACGTCGTTAGCAGGGTTACCCTTCCGGCTTGGCCTGGGCAGGGTTATGGACGCCATTGGTTATTCTTCAGGGCTCTTAGCCCCATTTGCATCTTGTCCGTAGTCGGACGCTCTATCATTTTCAAGGTGATTTGGATCTTTGTATATTATGTCTGTATTCTTGACTCAAGGAGTCGTTGTTGTATATATCTGTTCTGTGGGTCCCATCGAGGACTGTTGTGTAATGTTATTACTTCGTTTTCCACCCGCACGAAAGTGCCTGGTGGGCACCTTTGAATCGTTTCTATGCGGGTTTGGCGGGAATCGCTGAAACTTGCATAGGGTCGATTCTGAGGGTGTTACAGAGTGGTATCAGAGCTCAGCAGTTGCGATACCCCACAAGTCCAGCCTGTAGGATAACCTAGCTAACGGCCGAAGTAGAGTGTCAAAACTATTTTTACAAAATCGGTTGGATAGTTCTGATTAGGTCTGATTTTACTCCTTACCCCTCTATTGCTCTCCTCTCACCTCTGCGTGCTTTGAATCCGCTCTCTTCTCTCTCTTCGAGTCCAGGATTTCTCGTGGTTGGGTTCCATCGTACCTTCAGGGTTTCGCTTCCTCCTTTGGTAACGGTGTTGCTACATCTGGTCTTCATGCTATCCGAGGAACCCTTCGTCTGGTGGACTTCTCTTTGTTCCTTCTCGTGCCTTCCGGTGTTTCCCGACGCGACGACATCATCTACGCTAGATCCGATGCAGAGTCTGCATCACTCCTTTGTTTCTGAACCTCGTTTGTCGAGATCTTCAGTCTGAATTCCGAGAGTTGGATGCATAATCCGCCTATTCGTGTGCAGAGTAATGGTTTGGGTGTGCGATGGACTGATCACCATCCGACTACTCTTATCATTCGCTCTTGTACATCGAATCAGTGGATCCAGCAATTTTACTCCGTCCACGGAAGCTAGAGGTGGCTTTATTTGTTGATACCTCTACCTTCGACCTTTTGTTTCCGGAGTGTTTCCCTCGACGGTCACGGACAACGACCTCTTGTTAGTGGTGTCGCGAGGATCTACACGAAGCGAGAAGATGCAGATCACCGACCTTCTTTCCGGTACCAGAAGGCGGATCTCGAGGGCGAGATCCATTGTTAGTGGTGTCGAATTGTGGCATCCCGCTAAAACCACTACTAGAAAATCGCTTGGTATTTTGTGTTGTGCATCATCATGACATCATCATGCATCTGTTTGATAAAAAACTATTTTACAAAGGTCTATTTTGTTTTTGCAAACACCCCGTCTTAATTCAAATCAAACTTCGGTTGTCCAGATATTTTGTTTTGACTAAATGATTTACAAAGGTTCTTTAAAATAAATGTGTAAAGAAAACCCGAACCAAATATCTAATCCCTAATCTACCTAATCCTATTCTACCCAGCCCCCTCCACCTCACCCCCTCCAATCCCCTCTCGCCACCTCATCTCTCATCTCTCCCCCACCCAATCACCCGCTGCCACCTCACCTAACCCCACCTCTCTCACCCCACTCCCTCTACTCTTCCACACAACCCATACACACACCACACACGCAGCCGCCACCCACCAACCCGGTCAACACCACCCCACCGAGCTGGCCCCACCCTACTGGCCCACTCCCCTGGACCCACCTCATTTCCCTCCCCGACCCCGCTCCTCTCTCTCACACCCGGCCGCGACCCGCTCCTCCCCAGGTCCTGTACCGCCGCCGACCAGCGCCTCCCCGGCGCCCGGACCGCCCTCTGCATCGTCTCCCCTCCGCTTCGAGCTCCCCGTCGACCGCCCCGGCCGCCTCTTCCGCCAGCGAGCGCCGCCGTCGCCCGCAAGTCGCCAGGGAGCTCGCCCCTGTCGCCGCTCGTCCTCGCCAGGGCCCCTCTCCTCCGCGCCCTCTTCTCCGTCCCCGACGACGACAACCCCTTCCTCCCCACCGGCTTCGTCTCCGCCTTCTCGGCCTTCTCCCTCGAGCGCCACCCGGTCCTCGCACGCTCCGCCTGCGCCTTCTCCGGCCAGCTCGCCGAGCTCGAGCGCGCGCTCGCCGTCGACTCCCCCGCCTCCGCAGGACCCAGCGACGCGCCAGGCCCGACCCTCCGCAGCCTCCTTCCTCCACCACGTCGCCCACCTCCCGCGCCGACCGTCGCCCTTCGCTGTCCTCTCGCGCCGCCACCGGCCGCGAAGCTCAGGCCGTGTCCGGCGCCCCGTTCCGCCTGGTCCCCTGCCGCAGCGTCCTCCCCACCTCGCCTCTCTATCCGCCCGTCGCCGGCCTCCTCCTGCGCCTGCAAGGCCTCGTTGCCGGCGCGCCGAGCCGCAAGCTCGCGTCTGCCAGAGCCTGGCCCCGTGCGTCGCCTTCGTTGTTCCTGTACCCCAAGATCCTCGCCTCCTGCAAGCTTCCGCCGTCGACGCCACTGCCGTGTGGCCTGGCTCGGTCCGTGCTGACCCTCCGTCCTCGGCCTATCGCCACCACCCTGCAGAAACGCCTCCGTCGACCTATCCTGCCTCGTCCTCCTCCGGCCCGACCTTCCTCCTGAGCTCTGCATCGGCCTCCGCAAGCTCAACGCCCTCCGGACACCGTCCCTGCATCCCGTCACCCCCTGACCCGTCGCAGTTCGTCTCCGGCGCCACGTCTTCATGTGACCCCTCCGTCCATGTTCTGCGGCCAAGAGTGGGTGCCGTCACTGCCCAATTTTTATTGGTCGTTATTCGTTGCCAAGGTGTTGCTACACGTCAAAGGCCAGAACCTTCAGGACTGTGGTGTGTGCTTGATGTTGGATGTTGGTGCTGCCTTGAACCACCGGCGCGGAACCCGAGCCCAAAACCGGCAAACCAAGATGGTCTCGCAAGACCATCAACACGACCCGAGAACCGCGGATGCGACAAGATCGTCTCTCGGACGCCAAGTTCGTCGACCCCGGAGACCGATCCATCTGGACGTTAAGACCTCCTTCCGAACCCCAGATCCGGACCCTGAGACTAAGGCCCAGACCCTCAGAACCCAAGATCTTCGAACCAATATGTGATGCCCTTTCCAAGGCCCGTATTTTTATAATATATGCTATAAACTTGTTGCATTAAATCATTCATGTCGCATACATATTTGTGTGGTTGGGGGCCTTATGCCGATTCACCTCATAATTAAATATGGGGCCCATATGCGGGCAAATCTAGTCTTATATTGGCCTCATTTAAATTTGTGTAGCGAACCGATACTATGTTTTGCCTTGTTAAGACAACATTTAAATTGCGGGTTATCTAAACAACTAGAACCATATATCTAATTGTCGGGACCCCCGGTTCCGCTTAATATTGCCTAATTGCACCGCACCTTTGAAATGTCATACATCATACATGCATCATGCTCGATCTTCTGCCATAGTATTAAATGGTGCATCCGGTGTTTATTCTAGTGTTTTGCTTCTTCGCGGATAAGGCCGTTGAGTTGATGCGAGTACCGACCCGATCTTCGGGTGAACCTTCGGCAATGCTTTCAGGCGAGCACCTCCCCCCCTTTCTACCTATCTTACTTTTACAGTATTTATTCCCTCCTGTTGACCTATTGCTATCTGTGTTGAGTTGCTCTAGTTTTCGTACCCGTGATATCCCTTGCAGCCTTATATTGCCTTGGACACATCCTATTACCTGTTGTTTGGTAGATAGTTGGACTTGCATGTCGTGGTCGCTTGCTCAAGTGCGGTTGCGTGTCGTCCAGTACCACAGTTGTTGGAGTATTGCCGTGTGTTTATTGTTGGAGTTGATCAAGACTTTAATTATTGTTTAATAACTAAAATTGAAGTAGGTAAATGCAGAGGCACAGGTGGGCAATAGATGTTATTTGGTTTTTAACCGTCCACTTGTGTCCCGTAGGACCCCGAGTACTTGATACCTGTTCCTTGAATATTCGCGCTATCCACATCCGGGAGGATTATGGGACCCCCCTTAGCCAGAGCTTGATTCATTCTTATTTCTTGGGGCCACAAACTAGTTTGAGGTTTTATTTACTATCCTGTACTTATGCCATGCTTTACTGCTTTATTTAAATTGTGCGATGTATTGCAACTGTACTGTTTAGGTAAGCGGAGTGTTTTCGCGGTATCGACAAGGCCAGTCACATTTTCGGGTTCCCAGTCGTTTACAGCCATTGGCGCAAACCTTGAATCCGTTTCGGAGTCAGCTAACTTCGTTGCGGGTAGCTTAATGGGGTGGCCCCCTGAAATATTTCTGAATCTTGTGATTGCTTTGTCGTGAAAGCCTCGTTGGGTTTTGATTTGGTTTTTCCGAGGTTGATCGAGTGTGTGTTGCTATTTGTGCACCCCTGCAGGGTAAAACTTTCTGAAAGCCGTGTCCGCGGTTATGGACGACTTGGAGCACAGTATCTCGATCATAGACAACTATAACTAAAGTAGTGCTATAAATTTGACTTTATAATGACTAGTAATCAGCTTCACTATAATGGAATGGCTAAATAAAACTGCCAACAATTGCTTGTTTGGGTTGTCGCTTGCTACCATTGTATCTGACTAGTAAGTATTGCAACTATAACGGAATGGCTAAATAAAAGTACCAACAACTGCTGGGTTTTGGGATATCTCATGCTAATTGTATTTGACTAGTAAGTGTCGCAACTACAACGGAATGGTTAACTAAAATTTCCCACTGCTTATTATATCAGGATGACTATCTATACCTGACTAGTAATTGCTGCAACGATAACTGAATAACTAAAACTGCCAACTGTGTGAGTTCCTCGGTTGACTTCCTCGTTTGGTCTCGAGGGGGAAATACCAGGATGGGTATGTTTGGTGGTAGTATCAGATTGGTCCCGAATAGGTCTTTCTTACCCCTCTCTGATAGTCGACAGTTGCGTCGAGTCTCTATAGGTTGTTTAGTGCATGCTGCGCTGCCGCTCAGTCCACCATACCTATGTAGGCGAGGACCGCTGAATTCTAGCCTCGCCGTGTACTGGCCTCAGTACTGACCGCTCTCTCTTTTCCTTTGCCCTTTTTCGGCACCCCTTTTGTTTAAGCAGGTTTTGAGATCGACGTCGTTAGCAGGGTTACCCTTCCGGCTTGGCCTGGGCAGGGTTATGGACGCCATTGGTTATTCTTCAGGGCTCTTAGCCCCATTTGCATCTTGTCCGTAGTCGGACGCTCTATCATTTTCAAGGTGATTTGGATCTTTGTATATTATGTCTGTATTCTTGACTCAAGGAGTCGTTGTTGTATATATCTGTTCTGTGGGTCCCATCGAGGACTGTTGTGTAATGTTATTACTTCGTTTTCCACCCGCACGAAAGTGCCTGGTGGGCACCTTTGAATCGTTTCTATGCGGGTTTGGCGGGAATCGCTGAAACTTGCATAGGGTCGATTCTGAGGGTGTTACAGAGTGGTATCAGAGCTCAGCAGTTGCGATACCCCACAAGTCCAGCCTGTAGGATAACCTAGCTAACGGCCGAAGTAGAGTGTCAAAACTATTTTTACAAAATCGGTTGGATAGTTCTGATTAGGTCTGATTTTACTCCTTACCCCTCTATTGCTCTCCTCTCACCTCTGCGTGTTTTGAATCCGCTCTCTTCTCTCTCTTCGAGTCCAGGATTTCTGGTGGTTGGGTTCCATCGTACCTTCAGGGTTTCGCTTCCTCCTTTGGTAACGGTGTTGCTACATCTGGTCTTCATGCTATCCGAGGAACCCTTCGTCTGGTGGACTTCTCTTTGTTCCTTCTCGTGCCTTCCGGTGTTTCCCGACGCGACGACATCATCTACGCTAGATCCGATGCAGAGTCTGCATCACTCCTTTGTTTCTGAACCTCGTTTGTCGAGATCTTCAGTCTGAATTCCGAGAGTTGGATGCATAATCCGCCTATTCGTGTGCAGAGTAATGGTTTGGGTGCGCGATGGACTGATCACCATCCGACTACTCTTATCATTCGCTCTTGTACATCGAATCAGTGGATCCAGCAATTTTACTCCGTCCACGGAAGCTAGAGGTGGCTTTATTTGTTGATACCTCTACCTTCGACCTTTTGTTTCCGGAGTGTTTCCCTCGACGGTCACGGACAACGACCTCTTGTTAGTGGTGTCGCGAGGATCTACACGAAGCGAGAAGATGCAGATCACCGACCTTCTTTCCGGTACCAGAAGGCGGATCTCGAGGGCGAGATCCATTGTTAGTGGTGTCGAATTGTGGCATCCCGCTAAAACCACTACTAGAAAATCGCTTGGTATTTTGTGTTGTGCATCATCATGACATCATCATGCATCTGTTTGATAAAAAACTATTTTACAAAGGTCTATTTTGTTTTTGCAAACACCCCGTCTTAATTCAAATCAAACTTCGGTTGTCCAGATATTTTGTTTTGACTAAATGATTTACAAAGGTTCTTTAAAATAAATGTGTAAAGAAAACCCGAACCAAATATCTAATCCCTAATCTACCTAATCCTATTCTACCCAGCCCCCTCCACCTCACCCCCTCCAATCCCCTCTCGCCACCTCATCTCTCATCTCTCCCCCACCCAATCACCCGCTGCCACCTCACCTAACCCCACCTCTCTCACCCCACTCCCTCTACTCTTCCACACAACCCATACACACACCACACACACAGCCGCCACCCACCAACCCGGTCAACACCACCCCACCGAGCTGGCCCCACCCTACTGGCCCACTCCCCTGGACCCACCTCATTTCCCTCCCCGACCCCGCTCCTCTCTCTCACACCCGGCCGCGACCCGCTCCTCCCCAGGTCCTGTACCGCCGCCGACCAGTGCCTCCCCGGCGCCCGGACCGCCCTCTGCATCGTCTCCCCTCCGCTTCGAGCTCCCCGTCGACCGCCCCGGCCGCCTCTTCCGCCAGCGAGCGCCGCCGTCGCCCGCAAGTCGCCCGGGAAGTCGCCCCTGTCGCCGCTCGTCCTCGCCAGGGCCCCTCTCCTCCGCGCCCTCTTCCCCGTCCCCGACGACGACGACCCCTTCCTCCCCACCGGCTTCGTCTCCGCCTTCTCGGCCTTCTCCCTCGAGCGCCACCCGGTCCTCGCACGCTCCGCCTGCGCCTTCTCCGGCCAGCTCGCCGAGCTCGAGCGCGCGCTCGCCGTCGACTCCCCTGCCTCCGCAGGACCCAGCGACGCGCCAGGCCCGACCCTCCGCAGCCTCCTTCCTCCACCGCGTCGCCCACCTCCCGCGCCGACCGTCGCCCTTCGCTGTCCTCTCGCGCCGCCACCGGCCGCGAAGCTCAGGCCGTGTCCGGCACCCCGTTCCGCCTGGTCCCCTGCCGTAGCGTCCTCCCCACCTCGCCTCTCTATCCGCCCGTCGCCGGCCTCCTCCTGCGCCTGCAAGGCCTCGTTGCCGGCGCGCCGAGCCGCAAGCTCGAGTCTGCCAGAGCCTGGCCCCGTGCGTCGCCTTCGTTGTTCCTGTACCCCAAGATCCTCGCCTCCTGCAAGCTTCCGCTGTCGACGCCACTGCCGTGTGGCCTGGCTCGATCCGTGCTGACCCTCCGTCCTCGGCCTATCGCCACCACCCTGCAGAACCGCCTCCGTCGACCTATCCTGCCTCGTCCTCCTCCGGCCCGACCTTCCTCCTGAGCTCTGCATCGGCCTCCGCAAGCTCAACGCCCTCCGGACACCGTCCCTGCATCCCGTCACCCCTGACCCGTCGCAGTTCGTCTCCGGCGCCACGTCTTCATGTGACCCCTGCGTCCATGTTCTGCGGCCAAGAGTGGGTGCCGTCACTGCCCAATTTTTATTGGTCGTTATTCGTTGCCAAGGTGCTGCTACACGTCAAAGGCCAGAACCTTCAGGACTGTGGTGTGTGCTTGATGTTGGATGTTGGTGCTGCCTTGAACCACCGGCGCGGAACCCGAGCCCGACACCGGCAAACCAAGATGGTCTCGCAAGACCATCAACACGACCCGAGAACCGCGGATGCGACAAGATCGTCTCTCGGACGCCAAGTTCGTCGACCCCGGAGACCGATCCATCTGGACGTTAAGACCTCCTTCCGAACCCCAGATCCGGACCCTGAGACTAAGCCCCAGACCCTCAGAACCCAAGATCTTCGAACCAATATGTGATGCCCTTTCCAAGCCCCGTATTTTTATAATATATGCTATAAACTTGTTGAATTAAATCATTCATGTCGCATACATATTTGTGTGGTTGGGGGCCTTATGCCGATTCACCTCATAATTAAATATGGGGCCCATATGCGGGCAAATCTAGTCTTATATTGGCCTCATTTAAATTTGTGTAGCGAACCGATACTATGTTTTGCCTTGTTAAGACAACATTTAAATTGCGGGTTATCTAAACAACTAGAACCATATATCTAATTGTCGGGACCCCCGGTTCCGCTTAATATTGCCTAATTGCACCGCACCTTTGCCATGTCATACATCATACATGCATCATGCTCGATCTTCTGCCGTAGTATTAAATGGTGCATCCGGTGTTTATTCTAGTGTTTTGCTTCTTCGCGGATAAGGCCGTTGAGTTGATGCGAGTACCGACCCGATCTTCGGGTGAACCTTCGGCAATGCTTTCAGGCGAGCACCTCCCCCCCCTTTCTACCTATCTTACTTTTACAGTATTTATTCCCTCCTGTTGACCTATTGCTATCTGTGTTGAGTTTCTCTAGTTTTCGTACCCGTGATATCCCTTGCAGCCTTATATTGCCTTGGACACATCCTATTACCTGTTGTTTGGTAGATAGTTGGACTTGCGTGTCGTGGTCGCTTGCTCAAGTGCGGTTGCGTGTCGTCCAGTACCACAGTTGTTGGAATATTGCCGTGTGTTTATTGTTGGAGTTGATCAAGACTTTAATTATTGTTTAATAACTAAAATTGAAGTAGGTAAATACAGAGGCACAGGTGGGCAATAGATGTTATTTGGTTTTTAACCGTCCACTTGTGTCCCGTAGGACCCCGAGTACTTGATACCTGTTCCTTGAATATTCGCGCTATCCACATCCGGGAGGATTATGGGACCCCCCTTAGCCAGAGCTTGATTCATTCTTATTTCTTGGGGCCACAAACTAGTTTGAGGTTTTATTTACTATCCTGTACTTATGCCATGCTTTACTGCTTTATTTAAATTGTGCGATGTACTGCACCTGTACTGTTTAGGTAAGCGGAGTGTTTTCGCGGTATCGACAAGGCCAGTCACATTTTCGGGTTCCTAGTCGTTTACAGCCATTGGCGCAAACCTTGAGTCCGTTTCGGAGTCAGCTAACTTCGTTGCGGGTAGCTTAATGGGGTGGCCCCCTGAAATATTTCTGAATCTTGTGATTGCTTTGTCGTGAAAGCCTCGTTGGGTTTTGATTTGGTTTTTCCGAGGTTGATCGAGTGTGTTGCTATTTGTGCACCCCTGCAGGGTAAAACTTTCTGAAAGCCGTGTCCGCAGTTATGGACGACTTGGAGCACAGTATCTCGATCATAGACAACTATAACTAAAGTAGTGCTATAAATTTGACTTTATAATGACTAGTAATCAGCTTCACTATAATGGAATGGCTAAATAAAACTGCCAACAATTGCTTGTTTGGGTTGTCGCTTGCTACCATTGTATCTGACTAGTAAGTATTGCAACTATAACGGAATGGCTAAATAAAAGTACCAACAACTGCTGGGTTTTGGGATATCTCATGCTAATTGTATTTGACTAGTAAGTGTCGCAACTACAACGGAATGGTTAACTAAAATTGCCCACTGCTTATTATATCAGGATGACTATCTATACCTGGCTAGTAATTGCTGCAACGATAACTGAATAACTAAAACTGCCAACTGTGTGAGTTCCTCGGTTGACTTCCTCGTTTGGTCTCGAGGGGGAAATACCAGGATGGGTATGTTTGGTGGTAGTATCAGATTGGTCCCGAATAGGTCTTTCTTACCCCTCTCTAATAGTCGACAGTTGCGTCGAGTCTCTATAGGTTGTTTAGTGCATGCTGCGCTGCCGCTCAGTCCACCATACCTATGTAGGCGAGGACCGCCGAATTCTAGCCTCGCCGTGTACTGGCCTCAGTACTGACCGCTCTCTCTTTTCCTTTGCCCTTTGTCGGCACCCCTTTTGTTTAAGCAGGTTTTGAGATCGACGTCGTTAGCAGGGTTACCCTTCCGGCTTGGCCTGGGCAGGGTTATGGACGCCATTGGTTATTCTTCAGGGCTCTTAGCCCCATTTGCATCTTGTCCGTAGTCGGACGCTCTATCATTTTCAAGGTGATTTGGATCTTTGTATATTATGTCTGTATTCTTGACTCAAGGAGTCGTTGTTGTATATATCTGTTCTGTGGGTCCCATCGAGGACTATTGTGTAATGTTATTACTTCGTTTTCCACCCGCACGAAAGTGCCTGGTGGGCACCTTTGAATCGTTTCTATGCGGGTTTGGCGGGAATCGCTGAAACTTGCATAGGGTCGATTCTGAGGGTGTTACATCTCCATACATAAGATCTTCTTAGCAGCACCAAGATCCTTCATCTCAAACTCACTACTTAGGTGTGCCTTCAAAGTAGTGATTTTTTCATGCCCTTGGCAGCAATTAACATATCATCAACATATAGCAGCAAGTATATAGGTGACCCATCAAAAAACTTGATATAAACACAACTATCATATTTAGACCTCTCAAAACCATGTGAGATCATAAATGAATCAAACCTTTTATACCACTGTCTTGGAGATTGCTTTAAGCCATAAAGAGACTTATTTAATTTGCACACAAAAACCTCTTTACCAGGCACTATGAACCCTTCTGGTTGGTCCATGTATATTTCCTCATCAAGCTCTCCATGCAGAAAAGCAGTCTTGACATCTAACTGCTCAAGCTCAAGATCACGCATAGCCACAATACTAAAGAAAGTACGAATGGAACTATGCTTCACAACTGGAGAGAACACATCATTGTAATCAATACCTGGAATCTGGCTGAACCCTTTTGTTACTAACCCTGCCTTGTACCTTGAAGGCTCTTTGGGAGACAAACCTTCCTTTTTCTTGAAGATCCACTTGCAGCGGACCGCCTTGTTTTGTTTAGGCAAGCGCACAACATCCCATGTGACATTTTTCTCAAGTGATTGCATCTCTTCTTGCATAGCAGAAACCCACTTCTCGCGGTCAACTGATGCAATGGCTTCATTATATGTAGCAGGTTCAGAATCGTTCTCCACCTGTTCAGCACAACTCAGAGCATAATGAACAAGATTACACTCTTCAATTAAACGAGGACGAGGACCAAAGTTACGCCTCGGTCTATCAGCAGCAATGGACTCATGTGGTTGCTGCAAAAGAGTAAGTGAGTGCTGAACAACAATATCATCAATGTTTTCCTCATGTGTATCTTCAACGATAGCATCATTATCAACAGTTTTCTGCAGGTTCTCCACCTGCACACTAACTCTCTCCTCTCCAGTAGCAACATGAGAGGTATCTGATGGCAAGCTATCATGATACATAACGGACTCATTGAAAACAACGTTTCTACTTAGCAAAATATTTTTAGTTTCAGGATTCCATAGTTTATATGCTTTAACTCCTGAACCATAACCAAGGAATATGCACTTAACATCCCTAGGCTCTAACTTTCCATTATCAACATGAGCATATGCAGTGCAGCCAAAAACTCTCAACTGTGAATAATCAGCAGGCGAACCTGACCATACCTCAATGGGAGTTTTCTTCTCAAGTGCAATAGAAGGTGACCTGTTGATGAGGTAACACGCTGTGTTTGCTGCTTCAGCCCAGAAACGCCTATGCATACCTGCATTAGACAACATACAACGAGCCCTCGAGATGATGGTTCTGTTCATGCGCTCTGCCACACCATTCTGCTGAGGAGTATATGATATGGTGTGATGCCTGATCATGCCATTGTTACTGCAAAACTCCTCAAACTCATTAGAACAGAATTCCATACCATTGTCAGTACGTAGTACCTTTACCTTCTTCTCAGTCTGCTTTTCAACCATAACTTTCCACTTCTTAAAAGCATCAAAAACATCAGATTTATGCTTCAGAAAATAAGGCCACACTTTTCTTGAGTAATCATCAATAATAGTAAGCATGTAATTGTTGGAGATATGCCCAAGAGGCAATAATAAAGTGGTTATTATCATATCTTCATGCTTATGATAAATGTTTACATACCATGCTATAATTGTATTAACCGGAAACATTAATACTTGTGTGATTTGTAAACATAAAAGGGTCCCTAGTAAAGCCTCTTGTTAAACTAGCTTGTTGGTTAATATATGATCATGGTTTCCTGATCATGAACATAGAGATGTTATTAACAACAGGGTCATATCATTAGGAGAACGATGTGATGGACATACTCCTATAGTTAAGCGTAGCATAAAGATCAAGTCATTTAATATAGTTTATTTGCTATATGCTTTCTGATACATAGTAATCTAATTCCTTCGACCATGATACCATGCTAATCACCATCACCGGAAGGATGCTTTGATGACATCAAACACCACACCGTAACTGGGTGGCTATAAAGGTGGCATTGAGTGTTTGGAAAGTATGTGTTGAGGCACATGGATCAAGAGTGGGATTTGTCCATCCATATGACGGATAGATATACTCTGGGCCCTCTCGGTGGAATGTCATCTAATTAGCTTGCAAGCATGTGACTGTCTCACAAGGGATCACATATCACGGGAACGAGAAAAGAGTACTTATCGGAAATGAGGTTGAACTAGGTATGCAGAGATACCGACGATCAAAACCTCGGATAAGTAAACTATCGTGAGACAAAGGGAAATTGGTATCGTATGTACGTGGTTCATTCGATCGCAAAGTAATCGTAGAAATATGTGGGAGCCATATGAATTTCCAGATTCCTCTATTGGTTATTGATCGTAGAAGTGTCTCGGTCATGTCCGCATAATTCACGAACCGTAGGGAGACACACTTAAGGATTCGATGTTGTTGAGTAGTTATGGAATGATGAGTAAGAGACCGAATGTTGTTCGGAGTCTCGGATGGGATCCGGGATATCACGAGGAGATCCGAAATGGTCCAGAGAATAAGATTCATATAAGGAAAGTCCTGTTTCGGAGTTGGGGAATGATTCCGGTGTTTTCACCAGGAATGTTCTAGAAGGGTCCGGAAGGTCCGGCACTCCGGAGGGGAAGGGTACATGAATGTGTCATGACAATGTGGAATGTTTGCATCATGTACTAGGTCACTTGGCTGGGCAAAATAAAGAGAGAAATCAAATCGGAGTTTGAAAGTCAAACGCCAATTTGAAAAAGTCAAATCTCAAGATTGCTTGGTGGAGGGAGAGTAGGAAACCTACTTGGGGAGGAAGTCCCCTCCCTCCACCCGCCGTCCAAGGAGGAGGAGTTGGAGGAGGACTCCCTCCTCCCAACCGGCCTCCTCCCACCTATATAAGGAGGGGTAGGGCGCCCTACCCCTCACACCTCAAACCCTAGCCCCAAACGCCACCACCACAAGTGCTGCCGCTGCCACCTAGGGATCTCCAACTCGCCGAGTTAAGGTTTCTCCAAACCCTAGCCGCTGGCCACACCCTCCCCTTGGTGCCCTCTAAACCCTAGATCACCAAGGCCTCTCTCATACTCCACCATACTCGCTCCGTCTTAAGGCGAAGCCCTGCGAGATCTCCCCTCTACTTCCGACACCACGCCGTCGTGCTGCCGGAATCACGAGGAGAGTGCTACAACCTCCACTGCCTGCTGGAACAAGGGAGAGGAAGGTCTTCATCGAGTACCGAACGTGTGACCGACTGCGGAAGCGCTGCCGGAACGCAGCGCCGGAAGGATCGTCTATGCGATCTTGAGATCGGAAGTGTACGACTACATCATCCACGAGAATCTGCTCTCGTTAACTGCTTTGGATCTTCGAGGGTTATTACTCTATCGAATCGTTGCTACAATCTAGTAGATATATCTTGGCTTGTTTGTGTGCATGCGGTAGAATTTTTTTGTTTTCCATGCTACGAACCCCTACAGTAATTAGCACCACCAATAGAAGTCTTACGGGACGGACCCCATACATCAGCATGCACATAATCTAATATGCCTTTGGTGGTATGAACGGAAGCATTGAATTTAACTCTTTTATGCTTACCAAAGATGTAGTGCTCACAGAACTCAAACTTACTCAAGTTGCAACCATCAATCAGCTCTCTCTTGACCAGCTCTGCCATGCCTTGTTCGCTCATATGCCCAAGACGCATATGCCACAGATGTGTTTTACCACAATCATCGGAATCATTAGAAGTAACAGCAGCAGCAATACTAGGCAAAGTGCTACCTCTAAAAACATATAATTTAGCAGAATTCATATCACCTATCATGTGAATAAGAGAACATTTTGATACCTTCAGAACTCGATGCCCACCGGCATACTTGTATCCATCAACGTCCATGGTACTCAAGGAGATCAAATTTCTGGCCATGCTTGGTATGTGCTTCACCTCACTCAACGTGCGTGTCACGCCATCATGTGTCCTGATCTTAACAGATCCAACACCAACAATATGGCATGGGTTGTCATTCCCCACACGCACAAAATCTCCAGTCTGCACAGACTCATATGAACTGAACCAATCTTTGTTATAGCAAATATGAAACGAACATGCAGTATCAAGTATCCATTCATCATCACGAGAAGCACAAGCAGCAAAAACAGCTAAACATTCACCATCAGAACTATCAGAAACAACAACAGCCTTACCAGTACCTTCAGACCTATCTTTCGGTTGGTAAGTTCCGTTTCTTTTCTCCTTATTCTGCAACTTCCAACAATCATCAATAACATGATTAGATTTCTTACAATACCTACAGAATTTATCCTTTCCCTTGGACTTTGAACGACTTCTACCATCCTTTCTCTTATCTCTGTTGCCATAGTTGTTATATCTCTGCTCGGTCCTGCCACGAACCTGCAAAGCCTCAGCCTTGGATGACGTCCCATCTGACCCTACCATAGTTTTCATCTTTTCCCTCTGTTTGAGGGCGTCATGTACTCCGGCAAGGGTTAGTTCATCACGGCTCAACAATATTGTATCACGAAAATGTGTATAGGAACTAGGCAACGAGCATAAGAGTGGAAGAGTTAAATCCTCATCATCATATTTTACCTCCATATACTGCAAGTCCGAAACAATCTCTTTAAAAACAGATATGTAATTCATTACCGATCCACCTTCTTGTAGCCTGTGCGAGAACAACTTCATCTTCACGGTCATCTTACAGGTTAGATCCTTTGACACACATATCGTTTCCAGTTTTTCCCATAGGGCAGCATCAGATTTCACCTCTAGTGCTTCCTGCAAAATATTATTGGACAGATGAAGTTGAATCAAAGACAAAGCCTTACGCTCCTTCCGCTTCTCTTCGGCGGACCAGGTCTTAGCATCCTTTTCACCGAATCCATCCAGTGCTTCATCCAGATCAGAAGTTTGGGCGAGAATCGCACGCATCTTCACCTGCCACAAGGAGAATCTTGTGGTGTAGTCCAGCTGTGGTAGATCGAACTTCAATGACGACATGTCGCAAACCCTAGATTAGAACCTGGGGCTCTGATACCACTTGTTACAATTGCGACAAGAATATAACGAAAAACGAAAACGAAAAACACAGCAATGGGACACATATTTAACATGGAAAAACCTCTCCAACTAAGAGATGAAAAAACCACGGGCGCCAGCCAGCGAAACTTCACTATATCGAGGAGTGTTTACAAACGCCTGGGATTTCACAGATGCAACTCATCCTAACCGGTGGATTACACTCGGCCCAAGCCTCCCAGCGACGGCCTCGCTCCACTCGTCAGAAGTTGGCCTATACTTTGTAGAATTTGGATCAACATATAACAAATTAGAGTGTAGAGATTTTTGGCTATTTAAAAAAAAATAAAAATCATACTTTGTATTTAGTTTTTTGGAAAAAATATCGAACATAGCTAATGATTTTCCTACAAATGTGCAAAATATCAATTTTAAATACTTTGTATTTTAAGCTACACAAAAATGACAAGAGTATAGATCCGTGCATGCATTTTTTAATCCTCAAACTTTATCAATTTTGTCATTTTTATGTGGACCATAATGCAAATAATTTCGTGTTGCGATTTAGCATGCAACATTAACAACGTCTAGAATTATTTTCATTTTTTTAGACCTATAAATAAGATTTTTGAATTTTAAAATGAAGGGAGCACCGGAGTGCACAGGAGCAAAAGACACTTTCTGCATTAATTATCCCAAGTTTGGAGAAGGTAGTCTCTTTAGTTAGGCTGCTTAATTTGATGTCTAAAGAACTTGCGATATAGATTGGATTTTGTCTTTGTTCATGTGCTTTAATGTAGAGCTTTTCATTGTAAAAAACATTTAGCCTTTGAGCTAATATCATAGGTTGGGAAATCACTTAACCCTTAATTCTGCGTGGAATATCTGTCCACCAATGTTCTTACACTTCCAACATATCTACTGACTCAGCCAACATACATATTTGAAAGAGACCATTGGCTACCTTACAATGTGCCTTCACAAAATAAACCTAGAGTGTCGTAGCGGATTAAAGTACTCCAAACTCAAATAGTACTAGACTACACCAATGTCACAATACCGTGATGAAACATTGAAGAACTGTTTATCTCCATCGGATCATCACGGAAATGCTACTTCGTGTATAAACAACTTAGGTCAACACCCATACAAATCCCAATGCCTCTAACTCCTAAGATGTATCTGGGTTTCAATAACACTACAAAAGAAATTCCAACTAAGTCCAAGACGTGCATATATATACATTGCGCATGGGATATATGTTGATGTGAATCTAGCGATGACTGGATTCTACTCATTGCTCGAACTCAGGTATGTAAGGATGATTGGTTTTATACGAAGTATGCCCTCGCTCCATCTCCCTTCTTGTGCTTAAATAGGAACACATGAGGAAAAAAACAACCATGCAATTATGCTTTCATCCAATATTGTGGTACGAGGCACGTGGGCGGTACCATATTGTTGCGAGCATCCAATCCCTTGCTGAAGTAGCTGCCTAACAGATCATATACATATACTGATTGTATTAATCCTGGTATGCACTATAGTTTATTTTTATTTTTCTTCAACAAAGATAATATATTAATAATATAGATACCAATTACATTTCAGATATATTTTAGTACTTGGCTTTGCTTGAATTAGAGATAAAGTATCGGTCCAATTCTAACAAGTTAGCTTTATGTACTAGCATACTAGCATATATCTACACCCGTCCTCAATTGACTAATTGCTTTTGGGGAAACTAAATTTTCCTTTTGCTGCCCATTGACTATTTTCTGGATCACTATTTTATTTTGAGGACCAATACTCTGATTTGTTGACATAGAGTACATCAGGGTCTTTTAAGTTTGCAGACAGCTTTAGAGCATCTCGTTGGACGAACCCAGGCCGAAAGGACCAAACTTTGGCCGGACGGCGCAAGTTTTCGTCCTGGGTACGCCCAGTTTCCCACTCGTGTACCCAAGCCGAGTTCCTGGGACGCCAGTTTCCGCTGAAATTCGGCTCAATTTCGGCTCAAGTTCATCCAGATTCCGGCATAGTTCGGCATACAATGAATATAGAACATAATAAGACCAAAGTTTGGCGAAATTTTAAACATATTTTGGCCAAGTTCGGCCTAGTTCATGCTGGGCATCTACGACGTGTTGCCCCCGCGTATCCATAGGTGCTCAACAAGATCATCCTGCAGCTGTTGATGCATCACCGGATCTCGGATCTCCTGACGCATGGCGATGAATGAAGTCCAGGTTGGAGGCACCTGATGATCAGACTCGGCAAGAGGACCCTGTCTGTAGTATGGCTCGTCCTCCTCGAGCAAACTCACTGGATCATGTTGTGCAAGGCCACACAACAGCTCATCACTTCCCACATCTGATCTTTCGACCAGGTCATAGCAGGGAACCAGACAACTGCAAACCTCTGCTGGAGCACACCAAATGCCTGCTCCACATCCTTCCTGCATGCTTCCTGTTCCTTGGAAAAGTGAGAATGCTTGGGGAGCATTGGGCTTAAGATAGTCTTCATAACTGTTGGCCATCTTGGATAGATGCCATCTGCTAGATAGTATCCCTTGTTGTAGTGGTGCCCACTGATCTTAAATTCCACGGGGGGAGCATGACCCTCAACAAGTTTGGAAAAGACAGTTGAGGAGTTGAGGACGTTGATGTCGTTGTTCGATCCTGCCATGCCAAAGGAGTGCCAGATTCAAAGATCATGTGTAGCAACTGCCTCAAGTATGACGGTGCAACCTCCTTTGTGGCCTTTGTACATTTCTTGCCATTCAAATGGACAGTTCTTCCACTCCCAATGCATGCAATCTATGCTTTCAAGCATACAAGGAAATCCTCTACTTTCATTGACTGCGAGGATCCGAGCAGTGTCTTCAACAGTGGGTGATCTCAAGTACTGTTCCCCGAACACTGCAATCACTGCCCTGCAGAACCTGTACAAGCAATCAATGGCGGTGGACTCGGCGATGCGGAGATAGTCATCGACACTGTCAGTCGGCGCTCCATATGAAAGCAACCTCATCGCCATGGTGAACTTCTAAAGTGAGGAAAACCCAACCAAGCCGGCGCAGTCCTTCTTGCAAAGGAAATAGGGGTCGAACTCCCGGATGGCATGCACGATCTTGAGGAAGAGCTTCCGGCTCATCCTGAAACGGCGGCAAAACACGTCCTCTCCATGGAGTGGCTGGTCGGCGAAGTAGTCGGCGTACAACATGCAGTAGCCCTCTATCCTTTGTCTCGCCTTGCACTTCCGGCGACCTGGCGCCGAACCACCGCGCTTCGGCTTCGCCATCTGCATGTACAGCTGGGCGAGCGATGCGAGGATCTCCAAGTTCTCTTCACCTTCGGCGACCTCGGCGCTCTCCTCCTCCGGGGTTACAGCGAGCATCTCCTCGTTGTCGGAGTCCATGGCGAGTATCTCGTCCTCGTCGGAGTCCATGGAGAGTATCTCGTCGTCGTCGGAGTCCATGGCCGAATCCGGCCAAATGCCGAACACTTGGCGGGCGTGGTGGTGGGAGCACGCAGCAAAGCAGAGCTACGGCAAAGTTCAATCGGCGAAAGCGGCCGCGTAGATGGCGTGGAGGTGGGCGACAGCTACGGCGAGCGCATCTCGAGGCGTGGGCATGTCTCGGCGTGGGGGAGCTCCGCCGGCGAAGTCATGGCAACATGGGGCGCTGGGAGCTCTTCGCCGCAGTCTGGGCGAGTGGAGTGGGGGGGGGGGAATGGGACTGTCTCGCTGACAGAGCTAGCCCACGCCCTTTTTCGCGGCGTCCGGCGTCGCCAGGGCGTACCCGGAAACCTGGGTTCGGCCTGGGTAGGTGATACATCCAAAACGTATCTACTTCCTCGAACACTTTGCTACTGTTTCTCCTCTAAACTTGTGTGATTTGGATGCAACTAACACGGACTGACGCTGTTTTCAGAAGAATTACCTTGGTGTCTTGTTTTTGTGCAGAAAATGAACTACCAGGAAAAATCCCGGAAAATATGCCAAAACTATTTCTCACCAGAAGATCAACGGAGCCAGAAGGGGAGACAGAGAGGAGGCCTGGGGGGCCCAGACCCACCCCAGGCGCAGGCCCACCTCTGGTCGCGCCTGGGGGAGGTCTGGCCACCTCAGGCAGCTCCTCGGCCTCCCTCCGCGCCTATAAGTTTCCCTTCGACCTAAAAACCGAGGGGGGTTCGATAGTTTTCCAGAAAGAGTTCCGCTCCGCCACCGCCACCAAAAATCAAGATTCGGATCCAGAAACTCCGTTCTGGCACCCTGCCGAGACGGGGAATTTGGAGAGGATCATCGCCATCGTCATCACCAATGCATCTCCATCAACCACCAATGTTTCCCTCATCCATGAGTGAGTAATCCCCCGCTGTAGGCTTGGGGATGGTAGGGATTGGATGAGTTCTATCATGTAATCGAATAAGATTGTTAGGGCATAGTGCCTAGTATCTCTATTAGTGCTATTTGACTTTGTTGCAACTTGTTGTGCTTAATGCTTGTCACTAGGGCCCGAGTGCCATGATCTCAGATCTGAACTTATTATTGAATCATTATGATAGTATTGTTTGTGGTCTTATCTGCAAGTTGTGTACACATATCGTTGTCCGGATCCAAAGGCCCCAAAGTGACAATAATTGGGACAACCGAAGGGGATGGCTGTGGTGTGAGGATCACATGTGTTCACGGAGTGTTAATGCTTTACTCTGGTGCTCTATTAAAAGGAGCACCTTAATTGCCAGTAGTTCCGTAGAGGCTCCGCTGCCACGGGCTGGCTGGATAAAAGATGTTGTGCAAGTTCTCATTGCGAGCACGTATGACTATATATGGAGCACATGCCTAGGATTGTTTAGTACTTGGATGCTTGTTATTATTTATCTGCAATGCCCTAGATCTTAAAGTTACATGTTTAGACTCGTCCATGTAACACCCGTCCATCCATCCCTATGCCTACCGCACTCGAATCCTACTGTTACCGTTACTGTTACTATTGCTCTTGTTTCATTGTTGCTGTTACTGTTGTTGTTGGTTTGCTGTTGCTACTACCAAACTGTTGCGACTGATAAACTTCTGTGAGAAAGAACTATTTCCAGGTGCAGCTGAACTGACAACTCAGTTGTTAAGGCTTGCAAGTATTCTTTGGCTCCCCTTGTGTCGAATCAATAAATTGGGTAATACTACCCATGAAGACTGTTGCGATCCCCTACACTTGTGGGTCATCAAGACTATTTTTTGGCGCCGTTGCCGGGGATCATAGCTTTATTTGTAAGTTCACTTGGATCTATTATTGTTCACGGCTACTCCTTTCATCATGGGGAAGTCTCGTGATGGAAAGTTCCCTATTTTACCATCCACTACAAGAAGAGGTACAATTCTAAACACCTCTGCTGCTCTTGATTCACCGTCTGTTATAAGTAAGCTTGTCACACCACCACCACATGCTCATGCTACACACACTACTACTACTGCTGAATCTGAAACTGCTTTTGATACTCATGATGTTACTTCTACTATGCTTGATGTGAGTGGTTCATTAGGTCCTTTTCTAGATGGTACTATGGCTAGTCTAGGAAATACCAAAACTCCTAGTGAATACACTGTTACACATGTTAGCTCACCTGAGTCTAGTGAGAGTTGTGATATTAATGATGGTTACATAGAGCTCACTGATGAATTTGTTGAAGAGTGTCGAAACACACATGGTGCTAGTGCTATTAAGAGTCTCCTTGCTAGACGTACTATTATGCCTAAGAAGTCCTATGATCCTAAGTTTGCCACCTCTCCCATAGATATTAAAGATAAAGATTATGATTTCTCTCTTAATTTATCTTATTTAGATATTGTTGAGAAAGAACCTTTTTGTGGTACTGAAAATGAGAGTTCTGTGGCTCATATGAACGAGCTTTCTACTATGAGTGCTTTGTTCTATGATGATTTTAAGATGTGCAAGTACTTTGTTGCTAAGATCTTCCCTTGTTCACTAAAAGGAGAAGCTAGGGCTTGGTTTAATAGATTACCTCTTGGTTCCATTGATAGCCCTGATTGCTTGATTGCTTATTTCTTCCATAAATATTTTCCTCCCAGTGCTAGACATGCTGCTTTGCAGAGACTTTTTTATTTTAAACAGGGAGAAGAAGAGAAATTGCCTGAGTCTTGGAAAAGATTTTGTTCCTTGTGTCATGCATATCCTGGATGTCCATTACCTCAGAATGAACTTCTTCATATTTATTATAATGGACTAACTGATGATTCTAGGACCTACCTAGATAGCTTTGCTGATTGTGTTTTCAGGAAAAGGACTCCTACAGATGCTGAAGAATTAATGAACAAGATAAGAAAGAATTATGATGATTGGACTTCAACTGAGCTGAATACACTTGAGCCTATTACTCCTGAACCAGTTGTTCCTGAACCAGTTCCAACACCAACAACAAAGAAGAGGGGAGTTATTGCATTAAATGATGAAGTAATGAAGGAAGCTAAAAAGTGTCTAAAGGAGAAAGGTATTAGATCTGAAGATGTGAAAAATCTACCTCCTATAGAAGAATTATGTAAGCCAATTCCCCACTCATCCACTATTGAGGTACACTCTCTCCAACACTTTGATGAAGGTGATATTCCCTATAGTAAGCCTCCTGATCAATGCTTGGAGGAACTTGACATTTTTATTGTTAAACAAGGTAATTTCAATAAACAAGTTCAGAATCATTTATTAAAAAACTCTAGAGCTATCAATGAGTTGAAAGATATTGTGGCAAGAACTTCTAATGATATTAAAATGCTTTGTAAACACTTTCAAATGGTTTAAACCCAACGTGATCAACTTGCTAAGGTACAAAAGGATATGCTAGTTAATGCTTCAGGAGATAAACATGCTTATGGAATTAACACTAGGAGTGGTATGACTACTCAATATCCTTTATATCCTGAAGGACACCCTAAAAGAATAGAACAGGATTCCCAACAAGTTGAGGATAATGGTAGTCCTCGTAAGAGGAAGAAAAAGAAACATAAGATAGTTGGGGAACCACTTGAACCTGCTGTAGATCCTAATAGTATATCTGTCTCTGATGCTAAAACTGAGAGCGGTAATATTGATGAGTCTCCTGATAAGGAGGAAGTTGAGGAAGAACCTGAGAAACACATTAAGAACACTAGGTACACAAAGGAAGATTTTATTGCTAATAAACATGGTAAAGAGAGAGAACCTTGGGTGCAGAAACCTATGCCTTTTCTAGGTAAGAAACACAAGTCAAAGGAGGAAGAACACTACAACAAATTTTGTGAGTGGATGAAGCCTTTATTCTTGCAAATTCCTTTGACTGATGCTATTAAATTTCCCCCTTATTCAAAGTATATGAAGGATATTGTCTCTAATAAAAGGAAGATTCCTAATGAGGAGATTTATACTTTGCTTGTTAATTACTCGTTCAATGGTAAGGTTCCAAAGAAACTTGGTGATCTAGGTATACCAACTATTCCTTGCTCCATTAAGAATAATTATGTTAGAACTGATTTATGTGATTTGGGAGCTGGAGTTAGTGTTATGCCTTTTTCTCTCTACAAGAGGCTCCAGCTAGAAAAGTTGATACGAACTGATATATCTTTGCAAATGGCTGATAATTCAACTACTATTCCTATTGGTATATGTGAGGATGTTCCTGTTCAAGTTGCTCATAATTGCATGGTCTTAACTGATTTTGTTGTGCTTGAAATGCCTGAAGATGATAATATGTCTATTATTCTTGGGAGACCTTTTCTTAATACCGCAGGTGCTATCATAAATTGTAATCAAGGAAAAGTAACATTCAATATTAATGACAAAGAGCACACCGTCTATTTCCCCAAGAAGGCTGTTAGAAGCTATTGCCTCAATTTGATTGA
The DNA here is from genome assembly GCA_916181665.1 of Avena sativa. Classification (NCBI taxonomy): domain Eukaryota; kingdom Viridiplantae; phylum Streptophyta; class Magnoliopsida; order Poales; family Poaceae; genus Avena; species Avena sativa. The sequence continues at coordinate 342,527,337 of OV702279.1, forward strand.
AAATATTGAAGGCATCAAGGTTGGAGAAATATATTGTCCCATTCCACAAGAAAATTTTGAAACTATTATGATTGGGACCATTGATATCAAGTATGAGGTAGCATATGCACTTGGAGGAATACAAAGTTTTGCTTCATCTAAGATTGTTTTGGTAACAAGACTTGATCAACCTTGTTAAAAGGATTTTAATGAACAAAATAATGTTTCCACTATGGTTATACTTGCTTTCTTTTTCCTTTCTCCTTCCTAGTATTTTCTTTAGATTTAGCTTTGCTAGTTGTTTCTTTGTTTGAGTTTCTTAGAGCTCCTGCAGTTTGGATTTTGGTTTGCTTTTGCTTCTTCTGAAAAACTGTTTCTGCGAGAAAATCAATTTTCATACCCTGAAAATTGGCCAAAAATAAAGTTTTCCGAAAAATCTCAGAAAATTCAAAATAAGTTTTTCCTCGAAAAAAGGGGCAGAGTGGCACCTGAGATGACCCAGGGGGCTACTCCTAGGCTCCACACCCATGGTAGGCGCGACCTACTGTAACTACCTCGGTGAATTACGCTCCTAGTTACAAGCCTGGATGAGCGGAAATGGTTGAAATAGTACGGTGGGGCCCAAATGCCACTCACAGGTAGACCTTTCAGCCGTCCCAACCATTTCCAAACATCGGGACAAGAACGGGCGGCGTAATCGGCAGGCGAAGGGATCAACTACATACACAAATGAGTATGTATGCAAGCCACCATACAACAGTACATCAGAGCCATTCCACCTAAAAAGAAAGGAAATATAGCAACGCCATACGCCAAGATTCAAATGTACTAGATAGATATAATAGTTTAGGATATCTCCTCATACATCAAACATCAGAGTATCAGGCGGAAGCGGCAAACAAGATCCGAGTACGGATAAGAAGCAAATCGGCATAAGATGCCCCATAAATAAACACATCCCGCCAACAGATCTCACGGATCCCCGTTCCCGGAATCTCTACACCGAATGATCGTTGCCCACATCGTCCATCTCCTCCACCCAGTATCCATCTCGTGAGTGTACCTGTTCATCTGAACCAAATAATTTATCGTGTGAGACCCTAGGGGTACTCAGCAAGTCTTTATGCCTCTAAAGGGGACACAACCTGGGGTGACGCAATTGCAGCAAAAGATAAACCCTAACAATTCTATAGATACTCGCTAACCATCCGCCTAACCAAAGATAGACGGATGTCCGTGAATTATGACAACAGTTATAACAGTAATATCAACAGATCCATCCTCCTCCTCGCTTACCAACGAGGAAGCGGACGAACAACCCCCATCCGTTGGCAGTTTTATTATCCATTCCATGAGTGTTGCCCTATTTACTAGTCAGTTACTTAGTCAAATTTAAAGCGGTACTTTAGTTATGCTTGTCTATGATCGAGAAACTGTGCTCCAAGTCGTCCATAACCGCAGACACGGCTTTCAGAAAGTTTTACCCTGCAGGGATGCACAAATAGCAACACACACTCGATCAACCTCGGAAAAACCAAATCAAAACCCAACGAGGCCTTCACGACAAAGCAATCACAGGATTCAGAAATATTTCAGGGGGCCACCCCATTGAGTACACCCGCAACGAAGTTAGCTGACTCCGAGGCGGACCCAAGGTTTGCGTCAATGGCTGTAAACGACTGGGAACCCGAAAATGTGACTGGGCTTGTCGATACCGCGAAAACACTCCGCTTCCCTAAACAGTACAGGTGCTCCTCGCACAATCGTAAATAAAGCATTAAAGCATGGCATAAGTACATGATAGTAAATAAAACCTCAAACTAGTTTGTGGCCCCAAGAAATAAGAATGAATCAAGCTCTGGCTCAGGGGGGTCCCATAAGCCTCCCGGATGTGGATAGCGCGAATAATCAAGGAACAGGGATCAAGTACTCGGGGTCCTACGGGACACAAGTGAGCAGGAAAAACCAAATAGCAGATATTGCTCACCGGTGCTACTTTCATTAGTTATCCCATACTACTCAGGTTAGGTTGTTTAGGTACCTCGTTATCCATTAGACACTCACATACCCTATACATGCTGTTCTACGACTCGCATGGCTCAAACAACTCCTGTAGTAATGGCTCATGGGATGGAGGAACAAGCTTCGGTGGGGTTTAAAAGTAAAGGCTATGCAATACTTGGGATTCAGTTTAATGCAATCGCGACTCAATGATGCAAGAATAAGATAGAGGCAATAGGTACTAAATGTATGCAAGCATGTGGTAGTGCTTGCCTGGCAGCTCAGTTGAAGCGAGATAAGGATCTGGGTAGTGCTCCTGGGTTTCTTGATATATCCCCTGCTCAGCGTCTATTCGAAGAAGAACCAAACAAACAAGGGCCAACATAAATAAAGTGCACAAGCATATGAATTAAGATGCGACAAGCAAACAATCATGCCATGATGAATGATGCACAATTTGCATGGCAATAAAGTAGCATGGCATGGGTGAGGTGTAGAATACAAGAAATAAACATTTTATTGAGTTTTGGTCACAGTTTATACTCGAATAAGTTGCTGTATGCTTTATAATTACATGATGCATGCTGCAATTGAGAACATGGAATGCATAAACAGAAAGATCTCGTCGAGCTAAGCATTTTAGACATATTATTTGTTAAATTTGGAGTTATAAAACAAAAGTTATTAATTAATTAAGGGAGAAGGGCATTTTCTTGTAATTTAAATCAACTTGAAATTTTTAAGTGTTCAAAATATATTTTGGATGGCATATTTGAATTCCTCACATTTTTCTGATTTGAAAACATATATTATTTGTATTATTTGGAATTATGAATTTAAATTTATTTTAAAGTCAAAATTATTAAATAGGGGTCAAAGTCCAAGGTTTGACTAGATAGAGTCAAATCTGGTTAAATTTGAAAACATGGTTGAGTTTATAATTGAAAATCATTCATATTTCATTTTATAACTTTTCCCAAATTCAAAACATTTCAAAAGATATGAATCATTTAAGTTAAAAACATTTCCTAAATTTATTTGATTTCAGAAAAACTCTGGCGATTTTTCTCACTCAGGGACATACCACCCACCATCAATGACATGTGGGACAGAGGACAAAAGGGGGCCACGGCAGCGCTGGGCGACGTGGTGGTGACAAGTGGCGAAGGGGAGGACGGCGGGTTGATGTACCAGAAAACCTGAGGGCTGTTTTGCAAAACTGGCGGGGAGGTACTCTGACGAACTGAACCATGTCGTGCGAAAAGTGCTAGCTGAACTTGGTTCTAGGAAGATGATGGCGAGAGATCCGCTAGGAATCTCGCGATTCCTCAAAAAGAAAGATTGTAGAGGGGACTCATGTCTACAAGTTTGAAGTTCGGAGTTTCGTCAAAGGAGGCCTATACGCGTCAGGAAAGAGGGAGGAACAGAGCGGCAATTTGACGTCGAGGTGCCGCTGCGGCTGCTGCTTGTTCGGCCGAAGCTCGCTCGCGCGGCGACTGACTTCAGGCGATGATGGCGAGAGCTGGAGGCCGAATCGGACGACGCTGGTAAGAGAGAAAATATAGATCCATCTACAGGCTACATCTTTGCTTAAATGTGCTCGACGAGATATGGCCTGAATCACGGAGTTTTGCGCCGAAAAACAGAGGGAAAAAGAGGCTGCGCGAGACGGCGATGCGCGCGTGCTGTTCTGAGCGCGAGCTGCGGCGAGCGTCGGTGGGCGTGGCGACTGCAGCGAGGTGGCACCGATGCAAGGCGAGGCCAGAGATATGGGCGACATGGAGGCTCACCGAGGGGAAGTCGGAGGCGAGGTGGCCGTGCTTGGCGATGATGGCGACGGCGGCGAGACGATGGCGTCCACGGCGACAAGGCGAGCGGTTCGTGCGCGGCTACAGCGAGGCGTCCGCGGCGGCGAGCAGCAACCTCCACTAGGACAAGGTCGATCATCCGGGCTCCGTCTCCTTGTCCGTGAAAGCAGGGAACGACGTCGGTGACGAAGGCGAGATGGCAGGGACAGGTGATGGCGAGGTCATGGCGGCGGAAGGTGGAGCTTGGTCATGGAAAAAGGTAGGGAAAGGGGAGGTGGATCCGGCCAGGTAGGAACGGCTCGGCGTGGAGAGGGAGGAAGGAAGCACATGGGGTTGGTGGTAGCTTTGCAAAAAGTGGAAAAGAGAGGAGGAAGGATGCATCGGGCTAGGTCTCTCCTCTTCTCTTCTCTTTGTCTTGAAGCCAAAGAAAGGAGTGGGGAGGGCAGAAGAGGTGTGAGACGTGGGGGAGCCTGCCTGGTAGGGAGAGAGAGGGGAAGCCAAGAGAGAGGGAGAGGAGAACTAGGGTTAGCTAGAGAGGGGGTTTAGGGTTAGAGATGGTTTGGTTTAGCTCAACCAAAGAGGTAGGTTTATGATATGGTTAAAGAGATTCAAGAACAAGGAAACATATAGTTTGAATTTTAAAAGTAAAGCTCAAACCCAAAATAAAACAAAACAAAGAGGAGAAGGCCAAGGGTTATGGTTGCATGGCCCATGCATAGACATTAATGCTAGGTTTTATCTTGTGAAAACAAAATAAAAATCCATGGCATTTATGCATATACATTCCAGAGTGTGGAATAAGGCCAAGCAAAAGAATTTAAATGAAAGTTCCAAGTGGAGTAGATGGAGATGATCATGTTTGACTATAATTGGAACTTGCTAGTGTGTATATTCCACTAGATGTTTACTAGTCCCAAAAATATCCCCACATGATAATAACCCCAAAACAATCCATATGGAAGCTAGGGAAAAGGTTCCACTCACAAGGCATGCAAAGATGGCCATGTGGCTCTCATATACCAATATTGTGAAAACAACATGGTACATACATGGGAGCATGTGGAGCTAGAATTGGATCCATCCCAACCCACATGAGCTAGAGGTAAAACCCAACGAAGTTGCAATGCTCATATATGGTGGAATGGTGGAATGATGGGGTGATGACAAGAAAGGTGGTGGAGTCAAATAAAAGATATGCCCCCAACTCAACTTGGGCATTTAAACAATATATCAAGAACCAAATACAATATCAAGAGGCAAATATAATTTACAATGCATATGAGAGAAGAACCAACACAAAAAGGGTTTTATATGATGCTCCAAACCAAGGTGGCATGATGACATTAGCATGATATAATTATGATGCAACAATTATATATATGAAGTAGCCATTATATAGAATAGGCTAGTAGCATTGCAATTGTTAGACAATTGGGATGCTACAACTCTCCCCCACTAAACAAGAATCTCGTCCCGAGATTCCTAGGAAATAGAAAACAACACAAGGAGAGGCGGGTGTTCGAACGAAGGTGACCCTCACGTTCCCAAGTTGATGAACAACGGAATGGTGCGACCACTACACCTTGCAAACTTGCTAGACTTGTTGCGAGTCTTGCGTTTTGCTTGAGATACCAAGGGTTAGAAAAATTGAAGGATTGTCGTGAGACAAGAAGGATAGGATGGGCATAGATCCGGTTTTTCTCAAGAACATGATAAAAGACTAGAACCACTTGTGAAAGAAAAGGAAAAGATGATGTATCATGGGTAAAGAAAGACACACCATTAAGATTAAAGATTTACCTATACGAGAGAGGATGAATCTTTGTCTCACCGGAAGAAAGGAGCTAGATTGGAGAGGTTTGAACCACTATTACAATAGCATCGTATCTTTTCTCGGATTGAGAAATGAAGTTCGGAAACAATATTTCCTTCAAACCATAGAGTCCCTTGATAACAACAGAAAGATTTAGTTAGACAAGATTCTTGTTGCGCCGGTAAGATCCAAGGATCACGCAATTTAGGTGCGCAGATATAACTTCCAGAGACGGATGTGAAGCCAGATCATGGTGGAATCCTGAGAAGCAAGGAATATGGAGGATCTGGAGTTTATTGTAGAGATACTTATTGCTTTCTTTAGCCTTGAGGCTAACGCAATAGATTTGCGGCTGATGGCATCAACCATAATTGGCTTTACCACAGAAAAAAATTGATGAAACAAAAAGAGAGATAGTTTCCTTTAATCTTGTTCGGGGATATCGAACATCGGTAGAAAGACGAGGATAGAAAAAGGTTTGTGTTTGTTTCCACCAGATAATTGAGGATTTTTCTCCGTGTAGAAAGGGTGAGATCACCAACAAGAGATTATTGATTACTTTCTTCGAAAGAGCACTCCGGAAAAACAAGGACAGAAGTAAAAGTATCGAGGGATAAAGGCCACTTCTAACTTCCGTGGAAATGAGTGAAATCACATTAATTCACCAATTCAATGTACAAGAGCGAATGATAAGAGTAGTGGTATGGTAGCTACTCCATCCCGCACTCAAAGCATTACTCCGCACATGAATAAGAAAATCATGCAACCCAACTACCGAAACAGACTGAAGGTGTTGGCAAAAACTCATAGAACTCTGTTAGAAAACAAGGATAGATGCAAACGATTCGCCGGATTCATAGATAGATAAAGATGATGATGTTGTCGTCATGTTGGAAGTACCAAGCCACCGGAAAGATATAAGGAATATCACGGAGACAACTGCAAAATTTCACAGATATAGAAAAAGATAGCACCACTTGAACAGAAGGAATACAAGATCTGGAAGGTCTTCTTGGCCTCCGGTGGATTGAGCATAGACGATAGAGCGAGTGGGTTTCAAGAGATTACTTAACGAGATTGAGGTGAAAGAACTCCATGTTGTTCTTGAAATGATTGAGAGAGATTTAGCAGCCTTGAGGAAATCTTCAGCGGAACGACGATGATAACTTGCCAACAAGGAACAACTCCGGATTGGTTGAAGATGGAGGATGGAATTAACAATGGACTTGCTGATTCCAGAGTTGAAGTAATGTATTTAGCAGAAGGACGTGGTCGAGATATGTGACTTCAAAAAGTCAGAATTCTCACTTTGAGACTTTGCACACAGGCAGTGCTCACGAAGCTCGAGAGAAAGAGACACAGACGATCTTCCATGTCCTTCCATAGATATCGAATAGGCAAGCATATTATCAACATATACCACCATGGATTAACAAGATATTCCCCGAATACCAAGTTCAAGAGGCGGGAGAACGAACAAATGCTCGAAACACTTTCTGAGCTCAACGCTCTTTGAAAGATCAACGTTACGAGTAAGTATTCCTGTTGAAGAAGATGCGCTGACAGAATAGGTTAACTGGTCCTTCGGAAGAAAAAGAGATGTCACCTGGTTCACATTGTCGATCGGATCACCGGTTACAAAGATAAAGAGATCTTGGATAAGAACCGATGATAGCTCATACCTTAATGTAGCACCCTCAGAATCGGACCTATGCAAGCTTTAGCGAAACCCGCCAAACCCGCATAGAAAAGATTCAAAGGTGCCCACTAGGCACTTTCGTGCGGGTGGAAAACGAAGTAATAACATTACACAACAGTCCTCGATGGGACCCACAGAACAGATATATATAACAGCGACTCAAATGAGTCAAGAATACAGATATAATATACAAAGATCCAAATCACCTTGAAAACGATAGAGCGTCTGACTATGGACAAGAGGCAAATGGGGCTAAGAGCCCTGAAGAATAACCAATGGCGTCCATAACCCTGCCCAGGCCAAGCCGGAAGGGTAACCCTGCTAACGACGTCGATCTCAAAACCTGCTTAAACAAAAGGGGTGCCGACAAAGGGCAAATGAAAAAGAGGAGCGTCAGTACTGAGGCCAGTACACGGCGAGACTAGAATTCGGCGGTCCTCGCCTACATAGGTATGGTGGACTGAGCGGCAGTGGCAGCATGCACTAAACAACCTATAGAGACTCGATACAACTGGCGGTTATCAGAGAGGGATAAGAATGACCTATCCGGATCCAACCTGGAGCTAACACCAAACAAACCCATCCTGGTGTTTCCCCCTCGAGACCATACGAGGAAGTCAACCGAGGAACTCACACCGTTGGCAGTTTTATTCATTCAGTTATAGTTACGGCACTTTACTAGTCAGGTTTAGATAATCGTCCTGATAAAAGAAGCAGTGGGCCCTTTTAGTTATTCATTCCGTTGTAGTTGCAACAATTACTAATCAGATACAGATAGCATGAGATAGACCCAAAACCCAGCAGTTGTTGGTACTTTTATTTAGCCATTCCGTTGTAGTTGCAGTACTTACTAGTCAGATACAATGGTCGCAAGCGACATCTCAAACAAGCAATTGTGGGCAGTATTATTTAGCCATTCCATTATAGTGAAGCTGATTACTAGTCATTATAAAGTCAAATTTATAGCAATAAACTTTAGTTATGCTTGTCTATGGTCGAGATACTGTGCTCCAAGTCGTCCATAACCGCGGACACGGCTTTCAGAAAGTTTTACCCGGCCGGGGTGCACCAATAGCAACACACACTCGATCAACCTCGGAAAAACCAAATCAAAACCCAACGAGGCTTTCACGACAAAGCAATCACAGGATTCAGAAATATTTCAGGGGGCCACCCCTTGGAGTCTTACCCGCAACGAAGTAAGCTAGCTCCGAGACGGACTCAAGGTTTGGGTGGACGGCTGTGAGCGACTGGGAACCCAAAACTGGGCTTGTCGACACCGCGAAAATGTGTCCCGATCCTAAACAGTACAGGTGCTATCTGTCGCACAATTTAATTAAAGCAGTAAAGCATGGCATAAGTACAGGATCGTAAATAAAACCTCAAACTAGTTTGTGGCCCCAAGAAATAAGACTGAATCAAGCTCTGGCTCAGGGGGGTCCCATATACCTCCTGGATGTGGATAGCGCGATAATTGAAGGAACAGGTATCAAGTACTCGGGGTCCTACGGAACACAAGTGGGCGTTCGGAAACCAAATATTATCTATCACCCACCGATGCCTCTGCTTACTTCAATTTTAGTTGTTAAACAGGAATTAAAGTGAGCGATAAGTAAAACTAGGATCATCTCCAACAACAACATGCGGCAATACATCAACAACTGTGGCACTGGACGACACGCAACAGCACTTGAGCAAGCGACTACGACGCGCAAGTCCCACTAGTTACCAAACAACAGGTAATAGGATGTGTCCAAGGCAATATAAGGCTGCAAGGGATATCACGGGTACGAATACTAGAACAACGCAACACAGATAGCAATAGATCAACAGGAGGGAATAAATACTGTAAAAGTAAGATAGGTAGAAAGGGGGAGATGCTCGCCTGTAAAAACATTGCCGAAGGTTCAACCGAAGATCGGGGCGACACTCGCATCAACTCAACGGCCTTATCCGCGAAGAACCAAAACACTAGAATAAACACCGGATGCAATATTTAATACTACGGCAAAAGATCGGGCATGATGCATGTATGATGTATGGCATGGCAAAAGTGCGATGCAATTAGGTCAATATTAAGCGACACCGGGGGTCCCGACAATTAATTAGGTGGTTCAAGTTATTTAACTACCCCGCAAATTAAATGTTGTTTAACAAGGAAGAATATATCACCGGTTCGCTACACAAGTTCAAATGAGGCCGATATGAGACTAGATTCGCCCGCATATGGGCCCCATATTTAATTATAAGGTGAATCGGCATAAGGCCCCCAGACCACAGACACGGATGCATGCATGAACAATTAAGATGCGGCAAGTTGTATTATATTATAAAATAGGGTTTCGGGAAGGGGTTCACACATTGGGGTCTCGACGGACTTGGGGTTCCGGGGTTCGGGTTCGGTCTCAGGGTTCAGGGTTCGACGGAAGCGGTCTCGGCAGGAACATCTCGGGCATCGGAGTAGGTCTTGTCGCAACCGGGAAGCAGGGCTCGGTTCGGCGTCGGGGGCGCATCGGGTTCTTCCGGGTCGGTGTCGGACTCGGGTCTCGATACTGGGAGATCTTGGTGTTCCGAGGGTCTTGTTGTTCCTTATTGGAGATCTTGGGGGTGGCGCCGCATGCCCGTGATGGCGAACTCGGGGCTCCGTGTCGACGGCTTCCGGGTTCCGCGGGTTTCCGGGGATCGGTCTTCGGAAGATCTCGGCATGGGGACGGTTCTCGTCGGGGTCCACCGGGTGGGTGTCGACCTAGTTGTCGATGTGCTCTGAAGTTCTTGTTGGGGTTGTGCAGTCACCATGCTACCACCATATCAGTACCTCCTCACGCGCTGAAGGGAAAGTTGATCTTGATGTTGAATCCACGAGGGTAGCCATTGGCAGGGGCACTGCGGAAGGTTGTGGCGCTCACGGGGGCTTGACGCGAGGACGATGAACAACACGGCGGCCGACCGAGCTAGAGGCACGCCGCGCGGCTCTGCCTGGGGACGGCGAGGAGGCAGGGGGCGCGGGCCGGGGCGGGCTCGCTGGCGGCGCTCGGCGTGCATGGCGGAGGAGCCGGAGGCGGCCGGAGCTGGAGACGGCGAGGAAGCGACCGGCGATGGGGAGGCCGAGGGAGGAGGCCGACAGGCTCGGGCGGGGACGCGGTGAGGGGCGCCGATTGGGGTCGGGCTCGCTGGTTGGGAGGAGGGCATGGCGGCGGGGTTCGCGAGGCAGAGGCCGGCGGAAGGCAGGGCCCTGGACGGAGGCGGGGAGGCGGCTCGCGTCGGGTGGTGGCGGGCGTGGGCCTCGGCGAGGAGGGGGTCGCGGCAGCGGTCGGTCTTGGGGGCGGGGCGAGGTTGAGGCCGCGGGCGGCGGCGAGCGGCGGGCCGGAGAGGAGGGAGGCGAGGCGAGGCGAGCTCACCGGCGGCACGAGGCGGATGATGTACTGGCGGCGAGGGGGAAGCAGAGAGGCGGACGCGGACGTCGTGGAGGCGACGAGGGGCGACGAAGGACGGGGCGCGCCGGCAGAGGGAGGGGTGACCGGCGGCGCGCGAGCGGTTGGAGGAGCGGGGGCGCCGGCGGGCGAGAGAGGCGGCGAGGGAGGCTCGCGGGGGTAGGGGAAGAAGGGGAAGAGGGAGAGAGGAGCCTGGCGCGGTGGGGAACTCGTGGGTGGGCCCGGGGTGGTGCGGGTCCTGGGGGACACGTGAGACGGAGGGAGTGAGCGGTCAGGGGGAGGTGGGATCCGGGGGGGGGGGGCTGCGTGCGTGTGCCGTGTGGGGTGGGTGTGGTGTGTGAGGGAGAGAGAGGGAGTGGGGGTGAGGTGGCTGCGTCTGGTTGGTTGGGGGAAGGGAAAAGGGTGAGGTGGCAAGTTGCTATAGGGTGGGGTGAGGTGGAGAGGAGGGCTGGGTAGGTTATCTGGTAGCTTTAGGATTTAGGTTGGACCGATTATATTTCTGGGGTGGTCGTTCGGGTCGATTCGGCCCGTTCGACTGCCCCACTAAAAACAATTAAAAGTTTTATTTATTTAAACAGAGCCCTTGCAAACCGAAACCGACAAAACAATTAATCCGGAGTCCCGGGTTTGAATTTGAAAACAAGACGGGGCGTTTTAGAAAACAAAAACAGGCTTTGCGAAAATAGTTTTAAGCAAACAATGCATGATGATGACGATGCAATGCACAAAAACAACGCGATTTTCTAGTAGTGGTTTTGCGGGATGCCACACTTAAGCAAAGCTATCAGAGACGAAAAGATGCAATTCCCTCGTATCCAGGAGAATTGTGCAGATATGGGGTTCAAAAGGATGTGCAGCATGACGGACAGATGATAGACCGCCGTACCGCTTTGAGAAAACTCCGGATTGCCAAAGATGCTTGAATATGCATAGATATGATCGCGGTGTACTCAAAATCACAGGAGATAACCATCACCATTTGGAGGATAGAGTTGATAGCATTTTCCATATTCCACTCCGTCATTCAGATCGATATGACACTTATCATGAGTGGAATATATCTATGCCGAGAACCAAATTACAATCACCAGCATCGGATCGACACATGTTATGTAATTAGCCCAAGAGAATTTGAGATGAAAAGAAACTCCAGGATTAAGCGCCGGTGACAAAAGAATGAGTTAGCATGGACATGCTGATAAAAGGGAGATAGATAATGTTTCACACACGACTGAAAAGGAGTGTGGAAGCATAGAGGTATCAAAGAAATTTTTTCCGCATTTTTCGGCATTAAAATACCAATAGATGCGCAAAAACACTTATCAGGTAGAGATTAGCAACTGATGGTTTCACAGACTGTGGAGTTGCTAGAAGGAAGGACACCCTTAAGAAGATGGCACCGGTTAACAAGGAGTCAGATAGCTCACGCCGGTTTTCAAAAGCCTGTCAGTATGGAATGTACCAACAGTTGATAACCAAAGGCAGATAAAGATAACATGTTGGATGCAACAGATGGACAAGGAATTACACACACACACACACACACTTTCTATGGTACTACGGAAACCCAGAACACGTGAATCCTAGTTTGAATTTTAATAAGAGGATTGAAAACGTTACACTTCCTTACCATAAAAGGGTGGGTGGGTGGGTAAGAAGAAAAGTGGAAGCAGTCCTACTCTCGCGTTTTGTTTTTCCCTAGTATACATAGCTACCAAAATATTTGCTAGACTGACAACGACCATTTGGCTGAGACCCTGAAGGGCGGGATGGCTCTGATACCAATTGTAACTACCTCGGTGAATTACGCTCCTATTTACAAGCCTGGATGAGCGGAAATGGTTGAAATAGTACGGTGGGGCCCAAATGCCACTCACAGGTAGACCTTTCGGCCGTCCCAACCATTTCCAAACATCGGGACAAGAACGGGCGGCGTAATCGGCAGGCGAAGGGATCAACTACATACACAAATGAGTATGTATGCAAGCCACCATACAACAGTACATCAGAGCCATTCCATCTAAAAAGAAAGGAAATATAGCAACGCCATACGGCAAGATTCAAATGTACTAGATAGATATAATAGTTTAGGATATCTCCTCATACATCAAACATCAGAGTATTAGGCGGAAGCGGCAAACAAGATCCGAGTACGGATAAGAAGCAAATCGGCATAAGATGCCCCATAAATAAACACATCCCGCCAACAGATCTCACGGATCCCCGTTCCCGGAATCTCTACACCGAATGATCGTTGCCCACATCGTCCATCTCCTCCACCCAGTATCCATCTCGTGAGTGTACCTGTTCATCTGAACCAAATAATTTATCGTGTGAGACCCTAGGGGTACTCAGCAAGTCTTTATGCCTCTAAAGGGGACACAACCTGGGGTGACGCAATTGCAGCAAAAGATAAACCCTAACAATTCTATAGATACTCGCTAACCATCCGCCTAACCAAAGATAGACGGATGTCCGTGAATTATGACAACAGTTATAACAGTAATATCAACAGATCCATCCTCCTCCTCGCTTACCAACGAGGAAGCGGACGAACAACCCCCATCCGTTGGCAGTTTTATTATCCATTCCATGAGTGTTGCCCTATTTACTAGTCAGTTACTTAGTCAAATTTAAAGCGGTACTTTAGTTATGCTTGTCTATGATCGAGAAACTGTGCTCCAAGTCGTCCATAACCGCGGACACGGCTTTCAGAAAGTTTTACCCTGCAGGGGTGCACAAATAGCAACACACACTCGATCAACCTCGGAAAAACCAAATCAAAACCCAACGAGGCCTTCACGACAAAGCAATCACAGGATTCAGAAATATTTCAGGGGGCCACCCCATTGAGTACACCCGCAACGAAGTTAGCTGACTCCGAGACGGACCCAAGGTTTGCGTCAATGGCTGTAAACGACTGGGAACCCGAAAATGTGACTGGGCTTGTCGATACCGCGAAAACACTCCGCTTCCCTAAACAGTACAGGTGCTCCTCGCACAATCGTAAATAAAGCATTAAAGCATGGCATAAGTACATGATAGTAAATAAAACCTCAAACTAGTTTGTGGCCCCAAGAAATAAGAATGAATCAAGCTCTGGCTCAGGGGGGTCCCATAAGCCTCCCGGATGTGGATAGCGCGAATAATCAAGGAACAGGGATCAAGTACTCGGGGTCCTACGGGACACAAGTGAGCAGGAAAAACCAAATAGCAGATATTGCTCACCGGTGCCACTTTCATTAGTTATCCCATACTACTCAGGTTAGGTTGTTTAGGTACCTCGTTATCCATCAGACACTCACATACCCTACACATGCTGTTCTACGACTCGCATGGCTCAAACAACTCCTGTAGTAATGGCTCATGGGATGGAGGAACAAGCTTCGGTGGGGTTTAAAAGTAAAGGCTATGCAATACTTGGGATTCAGTTTAATGCAATCGCGACTCAATGATGCAAGAATAAGATAGAGGCAATAGGTACTAAATGTATGCAAGCATGTGGTAGTGCTTGCCTGGCAGCTCAGTTGAAGCGAGAGAAGGATCTGGGTAGTGCTCCTGGGTTTCTTGATATATCCCCTGCTTAGCGTCTATTCGAAGAAGAACCAAACAAACAAGGGCCAACATAAATAAAGTGCACAAGCATATGAATTAAGATGCGACAAGCAAACAATCATGCCATGATGAATGATGCACAATTTGCATGGCAATAAAGTAGCATGGCATGGGTGAGGTGTAGAATACAAGAAATAAACATTTTATTGAGTTTTGGTCACAGTTTATACTCGAATAAGTTGCTGTATGCTTTATAATTACATGATGCATGCTGCAATTCAGAACATGGAATGCATAAACAGAAAGGTCTCGTCGAGCTAAGCATTTTAGACATATTATTTGTTAAATTTGGAGTTATAAAACAAAAGTTATTAATTAATTAAGGGAGAAGGGCATTTTCTTGTAATTTAAATCAACTTGAAATTTTTAAGTGTTCAAAATATATTTTGGATGGCATATTTGAATTCCTCACATTTTTCTGATTTGAAAACATATATTATTTGTATTATTTGGAATTATGAATTTAAATTTATTTTAAAGTCAAAATTATTAAATAGGGGTCAAAGTCCAAGGTTTGACTAGATAGAGTCAAATCTGGTTAAATTTGAAAACATGGTTGAGTTTATAATTGAAAAACATTCATATTTCATTTTATAACTTTTCCCAAATTCAAAACATTTCAAAAGATATGAATCGTTTAAGTTAAAAACATTTCCTAAATTTATTTGATTTTAGAAAAACTCTGGCGATTTTTCTCACTCAGGGACATACCACCCACCATCAATGACATGTGGGACAGAGGACAAAAGGGGGCCACGGCAGCGCTGGGCGACGTGGTGGTGACAAGTGGCGAAGGGGAGGACGGCGGGTTGATGTACCAGAAAACCTGAGGGCTGTTTTGCAAAACTGGCGGGGAGGTACTCTGACGAACTGAACCATGTCGTGCGAAAAGTGCTAGCTGAACTTGGTTTTAGGAAGATGATGGCGAGAGATCCGCTAGGAATCTCGTGATTCCTCAAAAAGAAAGATTGTAGAGGGGACTCATGTCTACAAGTTTGAAGTTCGGAGTTTCGTCAAAGGAGGCCTGTACGCGTCAGGAAAGAGGGAGGAACAGAGCGGCAATTTGACGTCGAGGTGCCGCTGCGGCTGCTGCTTGTTCGGCCGAAGCTCGCTCGCGCGGCGACTGACTTCAGGCGATGATGGCGAGAGCTGGAGGCCGAATCGGACGACGCTGGTAAGAGAGAAAATATAGATCCATCTACAGGCTACATCTTTGCTTAAATGTGCTCGACGAGATATGGCCTGAATCACGGAGTTTTGCGCCGAAAAACAGAGGGAAAAAGAGGCTGCGTGAGACGGCGATGCGCGCGTGCTGTTCTGAGCGCGAGCTGCGGCGAGCGTCGGTGGGCGTGGCGACTGCAGCGAGGCGGCACCGATGCAAGGCGAGGCCAGAGATATGGGCGACATGGAGGCTCACCGAGGGGAAGTCGGAGGCGAGGTGGCCGTGCTTGGCGATGATGGCGACGGCGGCGAGACGATGGCGTCCACGGCGACAAGACGAGCGGTTCGTGCGCGGCTACAGCGGAGCGTCCGCGGCGGCGAGCAGCAACCTCCACCAGGACAAGGTCGATCATCCGGGCTCCGTCTCCTTGTCCGTGAAAGGAGGGAACGACGTCGGTGACGAAGTCGAGATGGCAGGGACAGGTGATGGCGAGGTCATGGCGGCGGCAGGTGGAGCTTGGTCATGGAAAAAGGTAGGGAAAGGGGAGGTGGATCCGGCCAGGTAGGAACGGCTCAGCGTGGAGAGGGAGGAAGGAAGCACATGGGGCTGGTGGTAGCTTTGCAAAAAGTGAAAAAGAGAGGAGGAAGGGTGCATCGGGCTAGGTCTCTCCTCTTCTCTTCTCTTTGTCTTGAAGCCAAAGAAAGGAGTGGGGAGGGCAGAAGAGGGGTGAGACGTGGGGGAGCCTGCCTGGTAGGGAGAGAGAGGGGAAGCCAAGAGAGAGGGAGAGGAGAACTAGGGTTAGCTAGAAAGGGGGTTTAGGGTTAGAGATGGTTTGGTTTAGCTCAACCAAAGAGGTAGGTTTATGATATGGTTAAAGAGATTCAAGAACAAGGAAACATATAGTTTGAATTTTAAAAGTAAAGCTCAAACCCAAAATAAAACAAAACAAAGAGGAGAAGGCCAAGGGTTATGGTTGCATGGCCCATGCATAGACATTAATGCTAGGTTTTATCTTGTGAAAACAAAATAAAAATCCATGGCATTTATGCATATACATTCCAGAGTGTGGAATAAGGCCAAGCAAAAGAATTTAAATGAAAGTTCCAAGTGGAGTAGATGGAGATGATCATGTTTGACTATAATTGGAACTTGCTAGTGTGTATATTCCACTAGATGTTTACTAGTCCCAAAAATATCCCCACATGATAATAACCCCAAAACAATCCATATGGAAGCTAGGGAAAAGGTTCCACTCACAAGGCATGCAAAGATGGCCATGTGGCTCTCATATACCAATATTGTGAAAACAACATGGTACATACATGGGAGCATGTGGAGCTAGAATTGGATCCATCCCAACCCACATGAGCTAGAGGTAAAACCCAACGAAGTTGCAATGCTCATATATGGTGGAATGGTGGAATGATGGGGTGATGACAAGAAAGGTGGTGGAGTCAAATAAAAGATATGCCCCCAACTCAACTTGGGCATTTAAACAATATATCAAGAACCAAATACAATATCAAGAGGCAAATATAATTTACAATGCATATGAGAGAAGAACCAACACAAAAAGGGTTTTATATGATGCTCCAAAGCAAGGTGGCATGATGACATGAGCATGATATAATTATGATGCAACAATTATATATATGAAGTAGCCATTATATAGACTAGGCTAGTAGCATTGCAATTGTTAGACAATTGGGATGCTACACCTACCTAGTGGTGGCGCCTAGGGGAGGTCTGGCCCACCTGGGCCCCTCCAGGCTGCCTCCTCAAAGCCACCTTCTTTCTCTCTCCCGAAAAACACCGGAAAAATTGTTCAAGCTCGAGTTCTTGCTGTTCTTGCTCGCGATTTTTGATCTCCTTGTTCATTCCGTCTCAAGTGCTGATTTTTGGAGAGATTGCTCCTTGGTATGTGCCTCCTCCACTTGTCCAATTACATTTGTGATTGGTAGATTGTATCTTGAGTACTTTGCTGCTATAGGTCTTAGGTTGCTTGAGCTTGCATGATTGTTCTATGCTTGGAAACTTTGTTTTGATGCATGTGTAGTCCTCTAGCAAGTTCCTATAGTAGTTGCTCATCATTTATCAACTTAGAAATCACTTGGTTTGCTGGTTGTTTAAAATTTTAGCAAAGGGAAGTTATGGACCACAACACCTTTGGTGACATATTTGAGAGTGATGCACCAAGAAGGGCAAGCCTCCCAAGGTCATCTACCAGCTCCAGACCCTCATACAATGAGGATCTCATCACTCCGCGGTTTCGTGACGAGGGGGATGAAGGGGATGATCACCCCTCCACCTTTCCTTGTCAAACTTTCTTGCGAGCTGCTGGGATTTTTAATGATTTCATGGCATTGATTGAGAGTGCTGGTCTAACAAGTTTCATGCAGGATGAGAGTGCACAATATGCTTCACTTACTAAAACATTTGTGGAGAGTTTCTCTTTCACCATTAGTTTGTTCAATCCTTCTGTGTTTTTCAGACTGTATGACATGGCTCGTTCTATGCCTTTTAAGAAATTTTGCAAGGCCCTGGGACTTGGTACAAAGGGATCATCAAAGAATATTACAGCTCTTCCCGCTGATTTGTTGGAACTATACCGAGGAATAACCAATGATGATGACCGCAGAGCTCATCGAGGGAAGATAAAGAACATTCAACTTCCAACCATCAGGTACTTCGCCTACTATATTACCACCACTATTCTTGGTAGGGAGAACACTAGTAATATATCCAACTATCAATTGGCCTTATTAGCTGCTGCGCTCTATGGTGAGGATAAGTATAATCTTGGTTCCCTCATTGCTCGTCGTTTAGCTGCTAGGGGACCCATTTATGGGGGAATGATTGCTACTCGTATCGTTGCTGCCTTGGGCATTGCTGTTGATCCACATGATACAGTTTTGGCTCCTATGAGGCTTGATCGTGCTGCCATGAAGGCGCACCACTTTGTCACCTCTAGCTCTACTCATGAGAACTTGGTTTATAGAATGTTGTTTACTGACGGGGAAGAGAGAGAGATCCCTCTACCCCAAACCACTTTGCTCAGTATTTCTCAGGGACCTTGGTCATACATGAAGGGTGAGATGGATGACAAGCTGCGCTCTCTCAATTTCCACGGGCACTATCAGGGGGAAGTGCCCTCATATGACCCTGCGCATTATACAGGGGAGGCCTCGAGCTCGTACCAGGACGAGGGAGTTTCCTTGACATACTACGGAGGTGCATCTACTTGGGCACCATGTGTAGGGGTTCATAGCATGGAAAACAAAAAATTTCTACCGCATACAAACAAACAAGCCAAGATCTATCTACTAGATTGTAGCAATGAGTCGATAGAATAACTCACCCTCGAAGATTCCAAAGTGTTTAACGAGAGCGGATTATCGTGGGTGATGTAGTCGTACTCTTGCCGATCTCAAGATCGTGTAGACGATCCTTCCGGCGCTGCGTTCCGGCAGCATTCCCGCAGTCGGTCACACGTTTGGTACTCGATGAAGACCTTCCTCTCCCTTGTTCCAGCAGGCAGCGGAGGTTGTAGCACTCTCCTCGTGATTCCGTCAGCACGACGGCGTGGCACCAGAAGTAGAGGGGAGATCTCGCAGGGCTTCGCCTTAAGCCGGAGCGAGTATGGTGCACTATGAGAGATGCCTTGGCGATCTAGGGTTTAGAGGCACCAAGGGAGGAGCCTAGCCGGTGGCTAGGGTTAGGGTTTCACCCCAACTCGGTGAGTTGGTGGTGCCCTAGGCGGCGGCAGGGGTGGTGGCGCCTGCGGCTTAGGGCTAGGGTTTGGGTGGTGAGAGGTGTAGCTCTAGAGGGGCAGCCCTGCCCCTCCTTTTATAGGTGGGAGGGAGCCGGCCAAGGGGAGGGAGTCCTCCCCCAAGTCGGCCTCCTTGGCCGGCAGGTGGAGGGAGAGGAACTCCTCCCCAAGTAGGTTTCCTACTCTCCCTCCACCAAGCAAACTTGCCGTTTGACTCTTCAAATTGGCGTTTGACTTTTCAAACTAGGATTTGATTTATCCCTTTATTTTGCTCAGCGATGATACCTAGTACATGATGCAACCATTCCAAATTGTTATGACACATTCATGTACCCTTCCCTTCCGGAGTGCCGGACCTTCCGGACCCTTCTAGAACATTCCCGATGAAAACACCGAAATCATTCTCCAACTCTGAAACAGGACTTTCCTTATATGAATATTATTCTCCGGACCATTCCGGATCTCCTCGTGATATCCCGGATCCCATCCGAGACTCCGAACAACATTCGGTATCTTACTCATCATTCCATAACTACTCAATAACATCGAATCCTTAAGTGTGTCTCCCTACGGTTCATGAATTATGCGGACATGATCGAGACACTTCTCCGAACAATAACCAATAGAGGAATCTGGAAATTCATATGGCTCCCACATATTTCTACGATTACTTTGTGATCGAATGAACCACTTACATACGATACCAATTTCCCTTTGTCTCATGATAGTTTACTTATCCGAGGTTTTGATCATCGGTAT
Organism: Avena sativa; assembly: GCA_916181665.1. Lineage (NCBI taxonomy): Eukaryota > Viridiplantae > Streptophyta > Magnoliopsida > Poales > Poaceae > Avena > Avena sativa. The sequence continues at coordinate 342,547,373 of OV702279.1, forward strand.
CTCTGCATACCTAGTTCAACCTCGTTACTAATACGTACTCTTTTCTCGTTCCCGTGATATGTGATCCCTTGTGAGCCAGTCACATGCTTGCAAGCCAATTGGATGACATTCCACCGAGAGGGCCCAGAGTATATCTATCCGTCATATGGATGGACAAATCCCACTCTTGATCCATGTGTCTCAACCCATACTTTCCGAACACTCAATGCCACCTTTATAACCACCCAGTTACGGTGCGGTGTTTGATGTCATCAAAGCATCCTTCCGGTGATGGTGATAAGCATGATCTCATGGTCGAAGGAATTATGTTACTATGTATCAGAAAGCATATAGCAATTGAACTATTAAAATGACTTGATCTTTATGCTACGCTTATCTATAGGAGTCTGTCCATCATACCATTCTCCTACGATATGATTTTGTTGTTAATAACATCTCAATGTTCATGATAGGGAAACCACAATCATTTATTAACCAACAAGCTAGTATTATGAAGAGGCTTTACTAGGGACTCTAATTTAGTTTACAAATCACACAAGTATTAATGTTTCCTTGTTAATACTGTTATAGCATGAATGTAAACATTTATCATAAACACAAAGATATAATACTAACTACATTCATTATTGCCTCTAGGGCATATCTCTAACAGTCTCCTACTTGCACTAGAGTCAACTAATCTAGATTACATGGTAATATACCGAACACCCATGGCAGTTTGGTGTTGGTCATGTTTTGCCCTCGGGAGAGGTTTAGTCAACGGATCCGCCACATTCAGATCTGTGTGTACTTTGCAAATATTTATGTCACCATCTTGGACATGTTCTCGAATAGCATGAAAACGTAGCTTGATGTGCTTCAGCTTCTTGTGTGACCTTGGTTCTTGTGCATTGGCTATGGCGCCCATGTTATCACAGTAGATAGACATTGGGTCCAGCGCACTTGGAACCACACCGAGCTCTGTAATGAACTCCTTCATCCATATCGCTTCTTGTGAAGCCTCCGAAGCAGCTATGTATTCCGATTCAGTTGAAGATCTCGCCACAATGCTTTGCTTTGCACTCCTCCAGCTAACTGCTGCACCATTCAAAGTAAATACATATCCAAATTGAGATTTAGAATCATCCGGATCGGTGTTCCAACTAGCATCGGTGTAACCATTAACAATGAGCTGTTCATCACCTCCATAAGAAAGAACCACATCCTTAGTTCTTCTCAAGTACTTAAGGATGTTTTTGACCGCTGTCCAATGATCCACTCCTGGATCACTTTGATATCTGCTAGTCAAACTAACAACATATGCAATGTCGGGTCTAGTACATAGCATGGCATACATTAGAGATCCTATGGCTGAGGCATAGGGAGTCTTAATCATCCTTTCTCTATCTTCTGCCGTTGCTGGACTTTGAGTTTTACTCAAGGTCGTATTGGGCAACATAGGCAAGAACCCTTTCTTGCTATCTTCCATTCCAAACCTCTTTAGAACTTTTTCCAAATATGTACTTTGTGACAATGATATTAGGCGTCTCGATCTATATCTATAAATCTTTATGCCTAATATATAAGCTGTTTCGCCAAGATCTTTCATTGAAAAACTATTATTCAAATATTCTTTGACACTATTAAGAAGGTCTACATCATTCCCAATCAATAATATGTCATCTACATATAGTATTAAGAATGCTACAGAGCTCCCACTCACTTTCTTGTAAATACAAGCTTCTCCATAAGTTTGTATAAAACCAAAACTTTTGATTACCTTATCAAAACGTTGATTCCAACTTCGGGATGCTTGCTTTAATCCATATATGGACCGTTGAAGTTTTCATACCTTGTTAGCATCTTTAGGATCGACAAAACCTTTGGGTTGCATCATATACAACTATTCATCAATGTATCCATTGAGGAATGCTGTTTTGACATCCATCTGCCATATCTCATAGTCGTAATATGCAGCGATTGCTAATAGAATCCTCACAGACTTTAGCTTCGCTACTGGTGAGAAAGTCTCATCGTAGTCAACTCCTTGAATTTGTCGAAACCCTTTTGCGACAAGTCGAGCTTTATAGACAGTAACATTACCATCAGCATCTGTTTTCTTCTTGAAAATCCATTTATTCTCGACAGCCTTCCGGCCATCCGGTAAGTCCACCAAAGTCCATACTTGGTTTTCGTACATGGATCCAATTTCGGATTTCATGGCTTCTTGCCATTTATTGGAATCTGGGCTCATCATCGCTTCCTCATATGTCGCAGGGTCATCGGTGTTGTCCACCAACATGACACTCATAACGGGATCATACCAATCATGAGTGGTACAAGTTCTCGTTGACCTGCGAGGCTCTGTAGCAACTTCAACCAAAGTTTCATGATCATCATCATTAGCTTCCTCTCTTATTGGTGCAGGCACCACAGGAACTTCTTCCGGTGCTGCGTTACTCGCAAGTTCGAGAGAAGGTTCGACAACCTCATCGAGTTCTACTTTCCTTCCAGTCACTTCTTTCGAGAGAAATTCCTTCTCTAGAAAGGATCCATTCTTGGCAACGATGATTTTGCCTTCGAATCTATGATAGAAGGTATACCTAATAGTTTCCTTTGGGTATCCTATGAAGATGCATTTTTCCGCTTTGGGTTCAAGCTTGTCCGGCTGTAAATTCTTTACATAGGCTTCGCAACCCCAAACTTTAAGGAACGATAATTTAGGTTTCTTCCCAAACCATAATTCATATGGTGTTGTTTCAACGGATTTAGATGGTGCCCTATTTAAAGTGAATGCGGCTGTTTCTAATGCATAACCCCAAAATGATAGCGGTAAATCTGTAAGTGACATCATAGAACGAACCATATCTAAGAGAGTTCGATTACGACGTTCGGACACACCATTACGTTGTGGTGTTCCCGGCGGTGTTAATTGTGAAAGTATTCCGCATTTCTTCAAATGCTCGCCAAACTCGTAACTTAGATATTCACCTCCATGATCAGAATGTAGAAATTTAATCTTCTTGTTATGTTGATTCTCTACCTCACTTTGAAATTCCTTAAACTTCCGAAAGTTTCGGATTTATGTTTCATGAAATAGATAAACCCATATCTACTCAAGTCATCCGTGAAGGTAAGAACATAACGATAACCACCACGCGATGCTACACTCATCGGACCACACACATCGGTTTGTATGATTTCCAATAAGTCCGTAGCTCGCTCCATCATACCAGAAAATGGAGTCTTAGTCATTTTACCCATCAGACATGCTTCGCATCTTTCAAGTGATTCGAAATCAAGTGATTCAAGAAGTCCATCGGAATGGAGTTTCTTTATACGCTTCACTCCAATGTGACCAAGACGACAGTGCCACATATAGGTCGAGTTATCGCTCAATTTCAAACGTTTAGCTTCAATGTTATTAATATGTGTATTTCCACTATCGAGATTCAATAAAAATAGACCATCTATCAAAGGTGCATGTGCATAAAACATATTACTCATATAAATCGAACAACCATTATTCTCGGACTTAAACAAGTAACCGTCTCGCAATAAACAAGATCCCAATATAATGTTCATGCTTAACGCAGGCACCAAATAACAATTATTTAAGTATAAAACTAATCCCGATGGTAGATGAAGAGTTAGCGTGCCGACCGCGATCACATCAACCTTTGATCCATTTCCTACGCGCATCGTCACCTTGTTCTTCGCTAGCTTCCATTTATTCTGCAAACACCTGTTTCGAGTTACAAATATGAGCAACCGAACCAGTATCAAATACCCAGGCACTACTACGAGTAATAGTGAGATACACATCAATAACATGTATATCGGATATACCTTTCTTCTTGATGTTGCCGTTCTTTAAATCCGCAAAGTACTTTGGGAAATTCCGCTTCCAGTGACCTTCTCCCTTGCAGTAAAAGCACTCAGTATCAGGCTTAGGTCCAGCCTTGGTCTTCTTCGTCAGTGCGGTAACTTTCTTACCACCCTTCTTGAAGTGTCCATTTTGCTTAGACTTGCCTTTCTTGAATTTGGTGGTCTTATTGACCATCAACACTTGGTGCTCTTTCTTGATCTCGACTTCTGCAGATTTTAACATGGAGAAGAGTTCTGGCAACTGCTTGTTCATGCTTTGCATATTGTAGTTCATCACAAAGCTCTTGTAACTTGGTGGTAGTTATTGGAGGACACGGTAAATCCCCAAAGCATTAGGAATCACTATACCCAAGCTTTGGAGTTTGTTTGCGTGCCCAGAAATCTTAAGCACATGCTCACTGACGAAGCTGCCCTCTTCCATCTTACAGTTAAAGAACTTTTCAGAAGCCTCATAGCTCTCAACTGCCGCGTGAGTCTCAAGTATCAATTTGAGTTTACGGACAATATCATGTGGGTCTGAATTCTCAAACCTTTTCTGAAGCTCCGATTCCAAACCATACAAGATAGCACACTGAACTGTGGAGTACTGATTCTTCCGAGCGAGGTAAACATTCTTTACTTCATCGGTAGCATCAGCTGCAGGCGGGTCACCCAGCTGTGCATCCAGCACATAGGTCAAATTACCAGCATTGAGGACAATCCTCAAATTGCGGAACCAATCCGCGAAGTTGCTTCCATTGTTTTTCAACTTTTCTTTCTCTAGGAACGCATTAAAATTGATGGTAGGGGCCGCCATTGATCTACAACATATTTGCAATAGTTTAGACTAAGTTTATGACAAATTGAGTTCTAATTAATAGTTAAATTAATCTAGGTGAACTCCCACTCAAAACAATATCCCTCACATTGTTTTAGTGATCACATGAACCAAATCCACCACATCAAAACCGATCATCACGAGAGTTGATGTAGCTTCAAGTGCCCGTTGCAAAACAAAGTTAGACACCTCTAATGTCTTTGCATATTTTACGTGGTTTAGGGCTTTCAATAAGTGTCGCTCTAACTTACGAACAAGAACCACAACGTTGATGTTTGAACTATCAAGTGCCCGTTGTAAATTGGATCTATACTATAATGGGAGAGACAGACACCCGCAAAGCCACTTATGCAATACAAGTTGCATGTTGAGCGTGGAGCAAGTCTCATGAACGATGTCATGTAAGGTTAGCCCGGGCCGCTTCATCCCATCATACCGCAAGATGCAAAGTACACAAGAAGCAATTGATAATAAAAGCACCACCGCCCACAATGACCATTGTGTTCTACTCGTGCAACATATCTACATATAGACACGGCTCTGATACCACTGTAGGGGTTCGTAGCATGGAAAACAAAAAATTTCTACCGCATACAAACAAACAAGACAAGATCTATCAACTAGATTGTAGCAACGAGTCGATAGAATAACTCACCCTCGAAGATTCCAAAGTGTTTAACGAGAGCGGATTCTCGTGGGTGATGTAGTCGTACTCTTGCCGATCTCAAGATCGTGTAGACGATCCTTCCGGCGCTGCGTTCCGGCAGCGCTCCCGAAGTCGGTCACACGTTCGGTACTCGATGAAGACCTTCCTCTCCCTTGTTCCAGCAGACAGCGGAGGTTGTAGCACTCTCCTCGTGATTCCGGCAGCACGACGGCGTGGTACCGGAAGTAGAGGGGAGATCTCGCAGGGCTTCGCCTTAAGCCGGAGCGAGTATGGTGGACTATGAGAGAGGCCTTGGTGATCTAGGGTTTAGAGGAACCAAGGGAGGATCCTAGCCGGCGGCTAGGGTTAGGGTTTTGTAACACCCTCAGAATCGGTCCTATGCAAGTTTCAGCGATACCCGCCAAACCCGCATAGAAACGATTCAAAGGTGCCCACCAGGCACTTTCGTGCGGGTGGAAAACGAAGTAATACCATTACACAATAGTCCATGATGGAACCCACAGAACAGATATATACAACACTGACTCAAAGAGTCAAGAATACAGATATACAATACAAAGATCCAAATCACCTTGAAAACGAACAACGTTCGACTACGGACAAGATGCAAATGGGGATAAGAGCCCTGAAGAGTAACCAATGGTGTCCATAACCCTGCCCAGGCCAAGCCGGAAGGGTAACCCTGCTAACAACGTCGATCTCAAAACCTGCTTAAACAAAAGGGGTGCCGACAAAGGGCAAAGGAAAAAGAGAGCGGTCAGTACTGAGGCCAGTACACGGCGAGACTAGAATTCGGCGGTCCTCGCCTACATAGGTATGGTGGACTGAAGCGGCAGCGCAGCATGCACTAAACAACCTATATAGAGACTCAATACAACTGGCGGCTATTAGATAGGGGTAAGAAAGACCTATTCGGTACCAACCTGAAACTATCACCAAGCATACCCATCCTGGTATTTCCCCCTCGAGACCAAACGAGGAAGTCAAACCGAGGAACTCACACAGTTGGCGGTTTTATTTATTCAGTTATCGTTGCAGCAATTACTAGTCGGGTATAGATAGCAAGAGTCATCCTGGTATAATAAGCAGTGGCCACTTTTAGTTAACCATTCCGTTGTAGTTGCGACACTTACTAGTCAGATACAAATAGCATGAGATATCCCAAACCCAGCATTTGTTGGTACTTTTATTTAGCCATTCTGTTGTAGTTGCAATACTTACTAGTCAGATACAATGGTAACAGGTGACAACCCAAAACCAGCAGTTGTTGGCAGTTTATTTAGCCATTCCATTATAGTGAAGCTGATTACTAGTCATTATAAAGTCAAATTTATAGCACTACTTTAGTTATAGTTGTCTATGATCGAGATACTGTGCTCAAAGTCGTCCATAACCGCGGACACGGCTTTCAGAAAGTTTTACCCTGCAGAGGGGCACAAATAGCAACACACGCACGATCAACCTCGAGAAAACCCAATAAAAACCCAACGAGGCATCACGACAGAGCAATTACAAGATTCATATAAATTTCAGGGGGCCACCCCACCAAGCTACCCGCGACGAAGTTGGCCGGCTCCGAAACGGACCCAGAGGTTTGTGTCAATGGCTGTAAACGACTGGGAACCCGAAAGTGTGACTGGGCTTGTCGATACCGCGGAAACATTCCACTTACCTAAACAGTACAGGCGCTCCACGCGCAATCGTAGATAAGCAGTAAAGCATGGCATAAGTACAGGATAGTAATAAAGCCCCAAACTACTTTGTGGCCCCAAGAAATAAATATGACTCAAGCTCTGGCTAGGGGGATTCATGGTCCCACATGCGGATAGTGCGAATATTCAAAGAACAGGTATCAAGTACTCGGGGTCCTAAGGGACACAAGTGGATGGTTAAAAACCAAATAACATTTATTGCCCACCTATGCCTCTCCATTATTTACCTACTTCAATTTTAGTTATTAAACGGTAATTAAAGTTATAATCATCTCCAACATTAAACATAAGGCATTACTCCAACAAATGTGGAACATCAACGGCGTGACGCAACACCTGCGCAAGCAATTACGACTCGCAAGGCTGACTATCTACCAAACAACAGGTAATAGGATGTGTCCAAGGCAATTTAATGGCTCCAAGGGATATCACGGGTACGAAAACTAGAGCATCGCATCACAGATAGCAATAGATCAACATGAGGAAATAAAGACTATAAAAGTAAGATAGGTAGAAAGGGGGAGAATGCTCGCCTAAAAAACATTGCCAAAGATTCATCCAAAGATCGGGTCGACACTCGCATCAACTCATCGGCCTAATCCGTGAAGAAGCAAAGCACTAGCAGAAACACCGGATGCAATATTTAATACTACGGCAGAAGATCGGGCATGATGCATGTATGATGTATGACATGGCAAGTATGCGATGCAATTAGGCCATATTAAGCGGAATCGGGGTCCCGACAATTATTAAATTCATGTTGTTTAGATACCCCATATTTTAAATGTTGTCTTAACATGGCAAAACATAGCATCGGTTTGCTACACAGATTTAAATATAGCCCATATAAGACTAGATTCGTCGGCATATGGACTCCATATTTAATTATAAGGTGAATCGGCTTAATGCCCCAAACCAAACAAATATGCATGCGAGTATGAATAATTTAATATGCAACAAGTGATAAATATCATATTATAAAAATAGGTTCTTAGAAAGGGGTCACACATCTCGGTTCCGAAGATCTTGGGGTTCGGAGGTTCGGGGTCTCGGCGGGGTTTGGGTTCGGATCCGGGTAGGGGATCGGTCTTGGGGTTCCGGCATCACCGGGTTCGGGAGGAGAGCTTCGCGACATCGGATCCGTGAGGTAGATCTCGACGTAGTGCTCTCGGGCTCGGACATTGTGACATCCCAAGGTTCCAATCCCCAACCTTTGTCATGATTTGTGTATTTCTTATCCTTGTCATGCATGCATCATATTTGTTTGTTGGCTTTTGTTTTGGTTCTTGATATAATTGTATTTGGCTTTTATTAAATTTGATATAATGCCCAATTGGAGTTGAGGGCATCTCTCTTTATTTCCTTCCTCCAACTAACATGTTAACAATCTCATCACCATCTTACTATTATATATGTGGGCTTCTTGTTGGATTTTTTTTATCTTAAATCTTGCCCATATATTCACCCACACATGATCCACTCTCGCATTTATTTGTATCTGGTTTATTGTTATATCCGTGCTCCCTTCTATTTTAACACCTACAAATATTTTCATGTAATTAATCAACTGGTTTTTGTTTTGCTACAAATAATAATTCCTGCAGGTGTTCTCTGTTTTGGTTTTGTCTTCCTCCTAAACTTTCAAAAATTCAAATAGTATGTTAAATCTTTTTCAAATAGCAACCTTCAGAATCCCCTCTGTCTTTTCCTTGTCCTGTCTAAAACCAAAAACTGAACCGGAGCCCCTCTGCACCTAAACAAGCTCCCTGTGCTTCTTCTTTGTACGGATGCATGCCTCTCTCGTGACCCCTGCCAGCAGTGCAAGCCGCAGCCTCCCCTCTCCATATCCTTCCCCAACAACCTCATACCAAACCCTAGCCTAGCCCCTGCAGTGCCGTCACCGCCACCATGTTCTGCCATGGGCCCAGCTAAGGTCGGAATTGGTACCGTCGTGTCCTCCCTGTCCTAATCGCTGCAGAATCGGACTCGGCGCCGTCTCGAATCAACGCCGCCGTCAAGCTCTTCTTCCTGAGCATGTCCGCCCCATCCTTCAACCTCTACATCAGTGGGCGTCGGCGTCCCCCACTTCGCTTCAACAATATCTCCTTCGCCCTTCCCCAGATCATCCTGGACCTCAAGGTGAGCTCCCAGATCTTTTCCCCTTTTTTTGCCGTCGCCGTTCAGCGCCGGAAGCCTCGCTTCCGCCGGTGTCCGCCTCTCTTTTGGCGCCAACCTAGCCAAGGTTCAGAACAACAGCAACGGTATCTTTCTCTTTAGTTTTTGCTAGTTGGAATACTGTCGAGTATGCTCATCAACGGTGGCGTTCCCAGTCAAACCTGAACCATCCCATAGCCTAGTTTGGCCTGTCGTTTTCCATCCTACTAGGAGACCCAGATTCGATTTCTATAGCTAAAGGAATTAAACTTCTTTTCTCGAATTTTTGAGCTGTGAACCTGTGGAATAGTTTCAGTTTTGCACCACGCGAGCGCGTCAGTTCATTTAGCTAGCTAGCCGAACCCTGGCCCAATCGTTTCACCAGGCCGAGTGCTAGCTTAGCAAGGCAACATCTTTCATTTTTTTTATTTCTAAATGTTTGGCTCCCTGTCGTTTGCGCTGGCATAAGCAAATTCCTGATTTATTGTTTATTTCCAACGCCTTGACTACTTATAGCTAGCTTATGACTCTCTCCTTGTCCATTCCAAACATGCTGCATTTCTTCTGTAGAAAACAAAGAAGCTGCACTGGTTGCTTCGCTGCGACTCTTTCCATCTGACCAAAGTCTTTTATAGCCAAACTCCTTGCCCTTCTTTTGTGTCATCCGTATCACATCTCGCTCATGTTTCTTCAGATATCGTGCAAATAGCATGAGATTCTGAATTTTATTGGAATCTGACCAGTTCAATTCTTTTTATTTAACAAACAAAATGAGTTTGAAAAACAGAGAGTTGAGGAAAGTTCAGATATGTTGCTTGTTTGCCATTCCTGCTAATTCTAAATTATTCATACAAATGTTGCTTTTGCTTAAACGATGAAACAGGTTACGCCTCTAAATCCAACTTGCAAAAGTCATATCTACTGTTTTATAAATCCAAAACTTGCAAGTGATGTATCCTTTTGCTTAGAAAATGAAAGGAATAAAAAAATATGTCATCTACAGGCTTGCATCATTCATGTATCATTAATATGTAATTTTATGCAAGTAAACCTAACTAAGAATGTGTCCATTTATGTTCTGTTTAACATATAAACCACAATGGGCCATTCAAACTGTCTATGACTACTTGAATCATCTCGCATGCATCTTAAACTTGCCATGGCATCATTTCTTGATTGCACTAGCATTTCTACTGGTATTGATTGAGATATTTCTATTTTGCTATGTTTGTTTGGTTCTTAACGGTAGAAGGCGAGCCCGGCGAGTATCAGCAGGAGTTTGAGCAGTGCGAGTACCCTCTCGAGTTTGTACTGACTCCTTCCTTTGAGCAGTCAGGCGAGCACCTCACCCCCTTCTACCTATTTTTGTATTTATAGTCTTTACTTCCTTCTGTTGAACTATTGCTATCCTTAATGTCGATGCTTTAGTACCGTACCTATATTTTACCTACTCTACTATATTGCCTTGGTTATCCTACTGCCTTGTTTGTTTAGCTAGCTTTGACCTTGCGAGTCGTATGCTTGCTTAGCTTTGCTCTCATACAGGTGGAACTTGAATTCTGGATAATGTTTTTGTTATGAATATTAATCAAATGTTGTTGGTAAATGGCTTCACCTAATGATAAGGCCCCGGCAGCGACCACCTTTGGGGACTGCTTGAGTCGACCAAGGATCCGCTCGTTCTACGATACCAGTTCTGAATTGATCGCGCTAACCAAACGTGGGGGCCTCTGGGATCCCCCCCCTCAACTACCGGCGCTATTCGTATATCCAGGGGGTTACAAAATTGGTTTTCCATTTGGTGCATACGCATAATATGTCCTCGGACATGGGTTGAGCTTTGATATGATTTTGGTGGATTGCCATGGCTTGCATTGCATAAATTGGGATACCGTGTCGGAGGTGAGATGGAGCTCTACAAGTTATCTTCCGATCATCGACCGACCATAGACTCAAACGCCGTGCCACCTGGAGAATCAGTTGTATCTCTTGTGTGGGTCAAACTCAGTAGGTGATGCCCCTGGATGTGCGCGCAGTTATGGGACAGTTCTTGTTGTGAGACTTGGACGGCACGCCTATTTGCGTTTTAGTGCTTGAAGGGTCAAACATGCGTTTTGGTACAGTTGTGCACCCCTGCAGGGTAAATCTTTTCGAGAAGTCGTGTGTCCACGGTTATGGACGCCTCAGGAGTACAGTGTCATGATCATAGGCAACGCCACTAATACCTTGCTCTAATAAAATGACTAGTAATTAGTCTTATCAATTAAACAACTGCTTAACTAAAATTGCAACGTGTGTGTTCTGTGGGACTACTTCCTCGACTGGTTTTCGGGGGGGAAAGCCTCGGATGGGTTATGCCTGGAGTTATCTTAATGTTATCGTTTAGCGCCCTCTTATCCCGCTCTAATAGACGATGTTGTAGCGTGTCTCTATAAGTTAGTCAGCTGCAAGCTTTGCCGCCGCTAAGTATACCATATACCCCTTGTAGGCGAGGACCGCCAAATTCTAGTCTCGCCGTGTACTGGCCTCAGTACTGACGCTCGTGTTTTCTTTATGTTCTTTCGCTTTGGGTTCATTCCCGCCGTACAGGTACGTGTGATCAGGTGGATGAGTCTGGTTCCTACTACGTCGACTACGCTGATGAGGACTACTACGAGCAGTAGTCGGGATCCTACCAGGAAGTCTTGAGACGTGTGGGCTTGGAGCTCACTTGCTTATTTCTTGGCATCTTATGCCTATTTGGATCTTATCCGTACTCGGATGTTATATCACGTTTTCCGCCTGATGTATGATGTATTTTTGGGACCTCCGTCCTCTGTGTGCTACCTAGCTATAAACATATATATTTGGATCTTGTTGCCTATATTTCCTTTCTTCGTACATGGCATGCTCTGATATGTGCTTGTATGTCGCCGGCGTACATACTCACTTGTGTACGCTGAGGCGCGATTACCGGGCCGACGCGTGCTCACTCTAGAAGCTATAACCTTGTAGTGGGGTTATACCGGCTAGGGGTTTAGGTGCGTCGGATTTCTGGGCACTACAGACATGTTGTCGGAGGGGATCTTGATGTACCACGATGATGGTCCACCTTGAATCTTGAAGATATTGCCTACCGAGAGGACTGCGGGATTCAACACGAGCAACAACTGGTCACCACCTCACTTTCGATTAGCAAAACAACACTGGACAGGAGTGCGGTGAACCAAAAAATAAACCACCGATGTGGCTTAAATTCCATGGGGCAGAGAATGAGCTCCCTGGCATGCTTGCGGTGGCGCTTAGGAAAAGGACAGCGACGAGGGCGCGAGGCAAGCACAGGCCATGACCGGAAGCTGATGAGGTGGGGGACCGACGCACGGGCTCGGGCTCGAGCGGCCGGAGCTGCTAGCGGCGCGATGCGGCGTGCTCGGGGACAAAACGGAGAGGATTGGCGCTGCAGAGCATGGCGTGGCCACCGGCGTACTTGGTAGCGGGGGCGAGGAGGAGGCGGTCGACGACGGCTCGCTGGGAGGCCGGCGAACAGATGGAGGAGAGGGCCCTGGCGGCGGCGCCATGGCCAGGGAGCCAAACCAGAGAGAGGCCCGGGGGTCGGGAACGGGTGCAAGGCGACGGTTGTGCTCCAGGGACGGGGACGACGCGAGGGAGAGCATGGACCGGGGACAGCTGACCAGCGGAGGCGCCAACGGTGGCAGGAAAGCTTGCTCGCATCGGACAGGAGGCGAGGAAGGGGCCGGCGGAGCAGGGTCGGGGCCCGCCAGAGGGAGAGGGGCTTGCGGGGGGGACGCGGGAGGGGCGATGGGGAGGCGAGCTCCGCGGCGACGGGGAACATGGTGGCGGCGACGAGTGGGTAGCAGAGAGAGGCGGGGCTCGCGTCGGGGTCACGCGGAGTGGAAACCGAGAGAGGGAGCGGGGATCATAGGGAGGGGAGCGGGCCGAGCGGGGGGAATCAAGGGAGCGGGGATCCCGCATGGTCACGATCGGGTCAGGGTGGGGTCCAGTGGAGCGGGGCCAGGGAACGTGACGGGGAGGGCGTCGGTGTGCCTGGGTGTGTTTGTGTAGCGTGTGAGTGTTGAGTCTGGCGGCGGCGAGATGGAGTAGGTGGGGTGTAGATTAGGGTTAGGGTTTAGGTGGGACTAGAGTTTAGATAGATTAGATCTAGGGTCAGGATTAGCCGGGGTGGTAGGCTGCTGCCAGCTGGTCCTTTTGGGCCTGGCCGGTGACGGCCTCCCTCGGAACAAAATAGATTTATTATTTTTATTTATTTTAAAACAAAACATTTGTCAAAGGTTTTTAGACAAATAAAAGATCCGGACAGATCTGAGGTTTGGATTTGAACAAAGAGGAGAACATCCAGAAAACAAAATAGGCTTTTAGAAAATAGTTTTAGGCAAACAGATGCATGTTGATGTCATGATGATGAACATAATAAAAACAACAACGATTTTATAGTAGTGGTTTTATCCGGGGTGCTATAGGTTTCACCCCAACTCGGCGAGTTGGTGGTGCCCTAGGCGGCGGCAGGGGTGGTGGCCCCGGCGGCTTAGGGCTAGGGTTTGGGTGGTGAGAGGTGTAGCTCTAGAGGGGCAGCCCTGCCCCTCCTTTTATAGGTGGGAGGGCGCCGGCCAAGGGGAGGGAGTCCTCCCCCAAGTCGGCCTCCTTGGCCGGCGGGTGGAGGGAGAGGAACTCCTCCCCAAGTAGGTTTCCTACTCTCCCTCCACCAAGCAAACTTGCCGTTTGACTTTTCAAATTGGCGTTTGACTTTTCAAACTAGGATTTGATTTATCCCTTTATTTTGCTCAGCGATGATACCTAGTACATGATGCAACCATTACAACTTGTTATGACACATTCATGTACCCTTCCCTTCCGGAGTGCCGGACCTTCCGGACCCTTCTAGAACATTCCCGATGAAAACACCGGAATCATTCTCCAACTCCGAAACAGGACTTTCCTTATATGAATCTTATTCTCTGGACCATTCCGGATCTCCTCGTGATATCCCGGATCCCATCCGAGACTCCGAACAACATTAGGTCTCTTACTCATCATTCCATAACTACTCAACAACATCGAATCCTTAAGTGTGTCTCCCTACGGTTCGTGAATTATGCGGACATGATCGAGACACTTCTCCGAACAATAACCAATAGAGGAATATGGAAATTCATATGGCTCCCACATATTTCTACGATTACTTTGCGATCGAATGAACCACTTACATACGATACAAATTTCCCTTTGTCTCACGATAGTTTACTTATCCGAGGTTTTGATCGTCGGTATCTCTACATACCTAGTTCAACCTCGTTACTGATAAGTACTCTTTTCTCGTTCCCGTGATATTTGATCCCTTGTGAGCTAGTCACATGCTTGCAAGACAATTGGATGACATTCCACCGAGAGGGCCCAGAGTATATCTATCCGTCATATGGATGGACAAATCCCACTCTTGATCCATGTGTCTCAACCCATACTTTCCGAACACTCAATGCCACCTTTATAACCACCCAGTTACGGTGCGGTGTTTGATGTCATCAAAGCATCCTTCCGGTGATGGTGATAAGCATGATCTCATGGTCGAAGGAATTAGGTTACTATGTATCAGAAAGCATATAGCAATTGAACTATTAAAATGACTTGATCTTTATGCTACGCTTATCTATAGGAGTATGTCCATCATACCATTCTCCTAACGATATGATCTTGTTGTTAATAACATATCAATGTTCATGATAGGGAAACCATAATCATTTATTAACCAACAAGCTAGTATTATGAAGAGGCTTTACTAGGGACTCTAATTTAGTTTACAAATCACACAAGTATTAATGTTTCCTTGTTAATACTATGATAGCATGAATGTAAACATTTATCATAAACACAATGATATAAAATAACTACATTTATTATTGCCTCTAGGGCATATCTCCAACACCATGGAATTGAACCCCACTTAGGCCAAAAGCCTAAGCTTTGGGGGAGCTACATCGACATCACACTCATCTATATATCATGTTCGGTCGGTTCTTTGTATATCCATTATTTTTGCTTTATTTTTGGTTCTTGTTGCTTCTTTCTCAAAAACACAAAAATACCAAAAATATTTTTGTTGTTTCTCTTGGTTTGTTTCTTTGCTTTGGTTTGCCTTAAAAGAAAAATCCAAAAAGATTTTGCTTTGTTTGGTTTGCTTTGTTTTTATTTGGTTTTTCTTTTTTTGCTTGTTTCTAAAAAATCGAAAACACCAAAAATATTTGTTGTTATTCTTTGGTTTTGTGAGTTCTTTGCAGGTTTCAGCCGTTCTCAGTGGATTTTGGTTTCATGTTATCATTCAAGTCACACAAGTGAAGAGCAATAATGAAGATTAAGACAACTCGAGGAGTGGTAAGAGGCTGGTAACGAACTCTATTTGTTTCACTTTTGTACATATACTCATCATTGTGAGCATGCTTAGCTTGTTTGTGTAAGGTGTATGTAATTATGGATGCTTAGTAGTTCTTGTTTGTCTATGATTAGCTCCAGCTTGCTAATAGTTTGTAGCATGTCATATGTAAAGTGTTTCGCGGCATAGTAAATCAAAATTTTCTACGGATGCGAACAGAGGGAAGCCAAGATCTAATCTAGGAGATGGAAACAACGAGAAAGATTAGATTGGATCTTCATATCCTTGAAGATTCGCACAGCGGAACGTTCGTCGGAACGTGGGTGATGTAGTCGTACTCGCTTCTCCTCCTCGCGATCCGATCCGATCTAGCACCGCAAGTGGCGATGCCTCCGGGAGATGCACACGTGCAGAACCTCGACGTCTCCTCCTTCCTTGGTCCAGCAAGTATGGTGGAGAGACGGATTGGATCTACAACGCGACGGCACGGTGCAAGTGGTGGAGAGTTTCTGCAGCAGGGCTTCGCCTACACGCAGTCGGGAGGAAGAGAGAGAGGAGGGCAGCAGGGCGACTAGGGCTTGAGGGGAAGGTGTGGGGGGGGGGTGTGCCCCAGCCCTCTATATATAGAGGGGTGGGCGCCAGCCCTAGCCCCTCCCCCAAGCCTAGGGCGGCGGCCAAAGGAGGGAGGAGTGGGGGGGCAAGGAACCCCCCCCCCTTCTAGAAGCTCCAAACTAGGGTTTCCCCTTGTTTGGCCGGCTGGGCCCTATGGGGCCTTGTGACCCTGGCCCAATGCGGCCAGGGCACTCCCTCATAGGCCCATGCCCCCTCCCGACATGTGGGACCACGTTGGTCCCCCTCCGGAAGGTTCTAGAAGCTTCCGGTACAATACCGATTAACCCGAAACAATTCCGAACTCCAAAAACTGCACTGCCTTATATGAATCTTATTCTCCGGACCATTCCGGAACCTCTCTTGATGTCCCGGATCCCATCCGAGACTCCGAACAAAAACTCATAAACCAATTATCCAATCTATCCTAGCGTCGAGACACGTTAAGTGTGTGACCCTTCGGGTTCGAGAATATGCAGACAAGATCTTATATCAATAATCAACAGCGGGGTCTGGAAACCCATATTGACTCCCACACATTCATCTATGATCATATCGGATGAACCACGATGCCAAGATTCAATCAATCCCATATATATTCCCTTCGTCTCGCGATATTTTACTTGCCCGAGATTTGATCGTCGGTACCGTCATACCTAGTTCAATCTCGTTCACAGCAAGTACTTTACTCGTTCCGTAATCCGATATCACTTTGTGATTAACTCCTTAACCACATGCTTGCAAGCGGTGTTGATATCGATTACCGAGTGGGCCCGAAGTATATCTCTCCGACTTGGGAGGGACAAATCCCATCTCGATACATACAACCCAACAGGTACTTTCCGATCACCTGAGAGACACCTTTATGATCACCCTCTCATAGGATGACGTTTGATGACCTCAAAGCTTTCTTACGATACCAGGGAGTTGTATTATCTCATGGTCTAAGGAATACAATATTTGACATAGGAAAAGCTTCGCAAAGATGAACACGATGACACGATCTAATTGCTTCGCTTAGTTTGGGTCTGTCCATCACATCATTCTCCCAATGATATGATCTCATTATTAATTGACAACTCATGTCCATGGTTAGGAAACCTTAACCATCATTAATCAATGAGCTAGTCCATAGAGGCGTACTAGGGACACGGTGTTGTTCACAAACCACACAAGTATTAAAGTTTCCGCTTAATACAATTCTAGCATGGAATATAAACATTATCATGAACAAGAATTATAATAATAACATCTTTATTATTGCCTTTAGGGCATAATTCCAACAATATGAATGTTTGCTTGCATTGTTTTATTCATACTTTGATATGATATTGTGGTATCCTCCTCTGACTGTTCATGTGAATCGACTTGGCACATGCTCACGCATGCATATGACTAATCAATAGTCAGTAAGCCTCAGTGATTTATTTTGCCTCAGAGTTCTTGTATCACTTTCATGCCATAATTAGTCCTGTTTTTGTTGCAAGCATGATTATGACAGCTATTGCTCTCTCGTTTGTCGCTTCCTCTCCATTGCTAGCCTTCACTTGCACTGAGTATGTGCTCTAGCTGTGCTTCCAACTCCCCAAAACCAATATTGCCAGCTGTGTCCACTATACCTACCTATTAGCATCATTTGCTACTTCAGTGCATATTCTATATGCCGTGTTTTCTTCCAAAATAAAATGTTAGTCTGTGTTGAGAAAGTTAGTTAGTAAAGCTCTCACGAACTTGATGGCACACTTTATTCTATGCACTTAATAATTCTGAACCATTGTGACTAGTCCATAAAAGTTATATGCTTGCAAATTATATGCTGGGAGTTAGCAGAACCGTGCTGTCATGGGGAACGCTTTCAACACCTTTTAGTACATGTATATCTAGTTGATACCTTGCTCTTTTGTTTGCGGATGTCAACGATGCGAAATGAGAGGGGGACTTGTGAGCCCATGGAGTTTGTATTCTGTGTTAGAGAAACACCTGGGCCGCTAGCCTAAGCCATGCCTAATCATGGTGGAAACTTGCAGCATCACCATAGTGAGTCATCTATGAAGCATCCTCAATAAAAAACTATGCATATAGTAAATAAAAAGATTGCTGAGATGCTCATTGTCTGCTTGCCTTGTCATTTTGGTTATGGGAAAGCTCCTGTACCATATGCAAGGGGTACCCCGTTGGCGGTTCTCGATGATATGCAAATACTTACAATGACAAGAACTTGCCTGGACCCAAAGTTGAGTAGTATGCGGAGTGGCCCTCGCACTCAAGGGGCTCAAGATTTTCAGTATGTGGTCTGTCAAGCATATAATTCAGAGTGGACCTCACTTTCACCTTAACCACATAAAGATGCTTATGATAGGGGCAATGAGATCTCAAAGCTAATGAGTACCTTCCTTTCAGCATTTGGAAGCCTTTCAAACCTTCAAAAACCTTTTTAAAAACCTTGTTGAGTCACCACCTATTCTATGAGCACCTTCTTGAGAGCATAGTTGTCATTCTTGTGTTTGTCTCAAAACTTGGTTAATTATGTCATGACTTTGATGCTTGTACCTCTGATATCTTTATCTTTAGTCTTCATGTGAACTTCAGAGGTGCCTTGGCATTTATATTGTGCCCTTCAAACAAAGGCAAGCGAGATACCACTCTATCATACCTTATTATGAGCATTGCAATGTTGCTTATGTTTATGTTTCATGTTACTTATTATTCTTGAGTTGGTTTCTCTTCATAGCTTGCAATGACTATTGAGTAGACTTAGTTGCATACTATTTATTATGAATTGTCTAAACATCTACTCATGTGCTGAGAATATTTACATCATATGAAGCAATGTGTTCGTGAAATTTCTTTTATCGCACTCAGTTTTCAATTGAATTGTTTGAGGATAAGCAATAAGCTAAGCTTGGGGGAGTTGATATGTCCAAAACGTATCTACTTTCTCGAACACTTTGCTACTGTTTCTCCTATAAACTTGTGTGATTTGGATGCAACTAACACGGACTGACGCTGTTTTCAGCAGAATTACCTTGGTGTCTTATTTTTGTGCAGAAAATGAACTATTAGGAAAAATCCTGGAAAATATGCCAAAAACTATTTCTCACCAGGAGATCCACGGAGCCAGAAGGGAGTCAGAGAGGAGGTCTGGGGGGCCAGACCCACCCTAGGCGCGGGCCCACCTCTGGCCACGCCTAGGGGAGGTCTGGCCACCCTAGGCAGCTTCTCGGCCTCCCTCCGCGCCTATAAGTTGCCCTTCGACCTAAAAACCGAGGGGGGTTCGATAGTTTTCCAGAAAGAGTTCCGCTCCGCCGTCGCCACCAGAAACCAAGATTCGTATCCAGAAACTCCGTTCTAGCACCCTGCCGAGACGGGGAATTTGGAGAGGATCATCGCCATCGTCATCACCAACGCATCTCCATCAACCACCGATGTTTTCCTCATCCATGAGTGAGTAGTCCCCCGCTGTAGGCTTGGGGATGATAGGGATTGGATGAGTTCTATCATGTAATCGAATAAGATTGTTAGGGCATAGTGCCTAGTATCTCTATTAGTGTTATTTGACTTTGTTGAAACTTGTTGTGCTTAATGCTTGTCACTAGGACCCGACTGCCATGATCTCAGATCTGAACTTATTATTGAATCATTATGATAGTATTGTTTGTGGTCTTATCTGCAAGTTGTGTACATATATCGTTGTCTGGATCCAAAGGCCCCAAAGTGACAATAATTGGGACAACCGGAGGGGATGGATGTGGTGTGAGGATCACATGTGTTCACAGAGTGTTAATGCTTTACTCCGATGCTCTATTAAAAGGAGCACCTTAATTGCCAGTAGTTTCCTAGAGGCCCCGTTGCCACAGGCTGGCTGGACAGAAGATGTTGTGCAAGTTCTCATTGCGAGCACGTATAACTATATATGGAGCACATGCCTAGGATTGTTTAGTACTTGGATGCTTGTTATTATTTATCTGCAATGCTCTAGATCTTGAAGTTACATGTTTAGACTCGTCCATGCAACGCCCGTCCATTCATCCCTATGCCTACCGTACTTACTGTTACTGTTAGTATTGCTCTTGTTTCACTGTTGTTGTTGCTTTGCTGTTGCTACTACCAAACTGTTGCTACTGATAAACTTCTGTGAGCAAGAACTATTTCCAGGTGCAGCCGAACTGACAACTCAGTTGTTAAGGCTTGCAAGTATTCTTTGGCTCCCCTTGTGTCGAATCAATAAATTGGATAATACTACCCGCGAAGATTTTTGCAATCCCCTACACTTGTGGGTCATCAGTAGGCCGGACCAAAATACGCCGAAATCCGGACAAAAACAGGTCACTGGATACGCGACTGGGCCGATTTTCGGCGTCCGGACCTAATTTTGGCGTCCGGATCGGCGTCCTGGGTAGACGAGTGGAGATGCTCTTACTTTAGTCCACAAGCTCTTACTTGGTTAAACGTCAACTTTTTCTGTGCACCCTTTAATCTTTTAGCATTTGGTCTTCGATAGTCATTGCAAAATTTAACATGCTAGACTCCTTATTTTGGCAGATTAATATCAATGTTTGAAGAACTTGTCATAGCTATTGGAATTTTATCTTCGTTCATGTGTTTTAACATATAGTTTGTTGTTGTAAAGGATTCTAGTCTTTGAGTTAATGTGATGTATTAAGAGTTTTCTCTACCTTCAATTCTGTATGAAATTAAGTCTGTCCACCAATATTCTTACATTTCCGATAGATCTACTGATCAGGCCAACATACACATCTTTGAAATGATCATTGGCTACCTGAAAACGTGTCTTGACAAAATAAACCTTGAGTGTTTCGTGAAATCAAAGTTCTTCAAAGTCAATTAGTACTATACTTGACCTGACTCCCGGTACCGTGATGAAACATTGAAGAGTAGTATATATCCATCCGATCATCATGATAATGCTACTTAGTGTATAGACAATTCAGGTCAGCACACTAGCAAATCCGGATGCCTCTAGCTCCTAGGATGTATCAGGCCAGATTTCAACAACACTATAAAAGCAATTCCAACCAAGTCCAAGACGTGTGCGCATGTGACGTAGGATGTTGTGAACCTAGCGATGAATGAGTTCTACTCATTGCTCAATCTCAAGTATGCATAAGCATGATGGTTTCTTTGTAAAGTATGATCTCGCTCCATTTCCCTTCTCCTACTTAAATAGAAACACATGTGGGGGCATCAACCATGCAATTATGCTTCCATTGAATTCAGTATTGTCAAAAGAAGCACATGGGTAGTATCGTATTGTTGTGAGCATCCATTCCCTCACCGAAGTAGCTTCCTAATAGATGTATTGATTGTAATAATACATGTACGGAGTATACTTTATTTTCTTTAAATGAACATATTTCGTGAAATCTTATGCATTTGCCGTCTTGGGTTTCATGGATAATAAAGAGCAGAAATAGTGCTAACCAACCACGATATTCACAATATATGATCATGTATCAAGTAGAAGTCATCATATTGTACTTCTGTAGATACGCCGATGGTATGATCACAACCCCTGTCTCGCAACGCCGGCATGACTGTTGGAGAATACAAACAAGATCATTAAGTATAATTTCCAAAACTCAAAGGGTTTTTCACTAAAATCTAAGACTTTGTCGACCCTTTATAGCTTGTTTGTCACCCTCATGTGTGAAAGGACTCAGATGTCGCCTACAGGGGTGAATAAGCGATTTAAAACTATTTATAGTTTTGGCTCTAATAAATATAAAATAAAACTAGCATTTAATTTATCAAGCACATAACATAAATCCGAGTTTGGGGCGGAAATCAAAAGGGAGTGGGACTGGTGACCGGGTCAGATCCAGGCTAGTTCGGCTGTGGTTTAGGGCGGATGGACGGCTGGCACGTCAGCAACGTGACACGTAAATTCTAGGTTGCTCGGGAGACGCGATCGGGCATATGATACCCCATCTCTGTGCATTGATTGATTACCATGTCCACGAGCCATGACGAACTGGATGAGAACGTGGAAAAGGAAGTGGGGAGCAGGAGGGTCGTTGTCTCTAGTGCAGAACGTGGTCTGTCGAATCAGCTAACGTGTTTACACAATTAATGGAGTGCTCGCTAATAAATTTTATTTGTAAGGGCGGTACAATGGTAGAGAGAGCATGTCTTTCTTTAGCCCATTACATCATCTAGAGAAATCATTAGAGATAAATTGTACAACATATTATCTCTCTTAGAAACATACTTCCACATGCTTTATAAATAAAAGCACCAACCAAGTACCACAAGTTCCATAAACAACGGTCTGAAGCTGAGGAGAAAGAGAGAGAAAATAAAAATAAAAAAGGATGAAAAGAGACCGTTCGCTTGGGCCTCGGCACAACCTAGCCCAACAAAGTACAAAAAAGGTGGCAGAAGGCGTGGAATAAGATGGTCGACGGTCAGCCCCCTCGGATGCTCACGGGAGATCACGTGCCGAGAAGCGATGTGCCGTCACGCTCAGCGCCCGCAGAGTGCTATCCAGGAGCTCCTAGTCCCGCTGCCTACACAGCGGGTACCACTAGCGCCGTCCTGGGGTGTGCTTCTCGAGCTGCTGCTACGATATTGTTGATAGTCCTCCTCGAAAACATCCATATACACGTTGGGAGCTCCTGCGACATCGGAGAGAGTAGCGCACGGTGCAGAGAGGGGACACTAGAAGAGACGGAGAGAGACAAAGAGACGTTGAGCCTGGAGGTGCGGGGTTGGCAAGTTACAGGCAAGCGAACGAACTTGCCACAACCACCGCTCGACCATGCCCTTGGATCAAAAGATCAAACACACCCTATGAAGATCCAACAGCACCGTTGCAGATTTAGCCGACTGAGGGGAAAAACCCATCGTGAACACGAGGGGGAAGAGAGCTACACAAGGGAGAGAGTACCGGTGCCGGAGGCCGGGTGAGGGAGAGGGCAGCGGCAGCGGCAAAGAAGACCGGGGAGAGGGTGGCGGCGAAGCGGACTTGAGAGGGAGACGGCGCCACTGATGCGGTGGAAAGGAGTGGGCAGGCTACAGGAGTGAGCGAGCAATGCCAGACGAGGGAGAGGAAGTGTAGACGAGGGAGAGGAAGTGTGGAAGTGCGGTCCGAACAAGGGCATAACTAGAAAACCAGAAAATGTTTCAACATGCCACAATTTCACTGTTGACATCTTCCGCGACTTAGAAAAGTGGACGGCGGGAGTATTTCTAGAGAACTGTAGATTTTGATCCTTGCAGGAGCCTGCGCTAATGCCTCATACTACTCCATATGTATCCTGTCTTACCTGGTTTTGCTGATATATCCGGTCTTACCTGGTTTTATTTCCATTTGGGATCGGGAGAAAAATGATGTTATATTGCTCTAACAACAACTACACCTGCCTTGATTTTGCCGGTTGGACCCCATAACAGCAAGGATGCATTTCAGGGTTTGAACCATATATGACCACAATTGCACTCCCAAATTTAGAATATGTTAACTTGTTCATTTCATTCACTGCTATTCAATTCAAAATATCTGGAGACCACATGAGAATGCCAATACAAACTTATACAAACGAGCTAACTGCAGTTCCCTCCACATTTTCTCATCCGGGCTTGGGACCGGCAAAGGCAGTGTTAAACTATAAAACTACAAAACACAAATTAGCAAACACTCCAAACCAACACTCAGCAAAGCATACAAGCTTACATAATCGATCAAAGGCAATATTTAGACACACAATGGAACTTTGCAGACAGATCATAACACATACAGTAACAAAGACATGGAGGCACAAGTATAAATTGCTAATGTAGGAGTTAGATACCCAAAGTAAGCAAATCAACCTACAGATTTCAGAACCTGAATAGCTAGATCCATCCAGACAATAAGTTGCATGAATTCATATCTTTGGTTTCGAAAATAAAGAATATACCAACAGTTAAGAGGGTTTGCTATCTTCATCACTAGGCATAGAGAAACTGCAGTTAATGAGAACAAAATGGCATAAACAGCAAGTTTACTCTCTAAAGCAAAGAAGACAGAGGGGCACGAAGTATGAAACAGAATGGCATGAAGAGCAATTTCTGAATTCTGGTAAAAGATAATTGTAGAGACAAAAAGTATGCAGTCAGTAGGAATCATCAGATAAGCCACAGTCAAACTGGAAGTAGGAAATTCCCCAGGAAACCGAGAAATGCAGTCCAGATCCCACTGAAGAAACACTAACGAGAAGAACATCACTTCTGAAAAATCAATTCAATAACTAACAAATCGAAAATCATATTAAGCAGAGAAGACATTAATCAAGAAGAGGAAGTAACAATAAAAGTTCATGGCAAACTATAGCCTGTTCAAGCATCCAATTCAGAACCTTCGCCTCTGCCTTGTTTTAGCATATACATAGCAGTAATTCCTAACCTTTCTCTCAATAACAACATTACCAACTAGATTCAAGAGGGATCTTTGAATTAATTAATATTTTTTAATATACAGGTGAAGAGAGACAGCAGATTAGGTGGATCTTAACTTTGTAGAAGTTCAATATCCGCACATACCAGAAATTGATTAGATGTGAGTTGGCCTATTGAACTGACCAGGAAAATTGTTAAGTGGACAAACCAATTGTGATCATGCATAACAATATAACCAGCACATCCAGACATGATCCCAAAATAATTCAAGTCTATAACATTAGGAATGTTTTATTGCTTTCAGAGCTCATGTACATGCATTCCTATCAGGTGATAAATCTGCGACCTACTGCTTGAGGAACAGAACACATCTAAGTGCACTAATAAAACTGAAGATACAAACAGTCAAATATTGGCATGAAAACCAACTTCCAGAAATAAACATGGTAACAAAGTAACCAAGACTTCTAGCAAAAGAGGCCCTAAGTGACTTCTCGCATCTCCTGTGTTGAGTCGTAAAAACGGATGAGAACAGATTCCATCCAAACAAAGTTGGAACACAATAGAGACCAGTTAATAAGCTTCAGGATTACTAATGAGAAGATCCAGATGTGCACGCAACTAAAGACTCCAAGCTGTACCGAAGATATGAGGCCACTGAATGCAAGTTGAAAGTTGAAACTGTAAGCTGCCGCAGAAGATCAAATCAAGTGACAAAATGCATCAAGATTTTTTGATTAGAAGTCAGAACAGTCAGGAAAGCAGACATGACAGTCAGAAAACCAGCATAGACTTTCCAACTCTACATCCTTGCACTAAGAATCTCCAACACTGCAAAAGTGCAAATCAATGAGCAGATCAAATACATAACCCTATTACTTCAGAAGTCAGATATAAGAACTCTCAACTGGAATAAATGTTATGATGTGTGAAAGAACTGTCGAGCCTACCATTCCGTCCACAATGCATATCCGATTGACATCGGCAAGTACCCTATGATCATTTATCATTTATACCCTAAAAATTAACCAATGCGCTTTGGGATGAAATCGAACTTCATGATACAATCCGTAGTCAAGAAAGGAGCTTCAAAGGAAGAATATATCCAAATCAAGGTTTGATCTACAGTCCAGTTCTATGTTCTATAGTTCAGACAAGCTTCATGATACCTTCAAATCCTCAACTATGCAGGTCTGACCAACAATTCCAATCTGGGTTGCCACCAAAACCGATAAATTAACATCACAAAATTATGATGTGATCTAAAGAAAGAGCATGAACTATAACAAAACCTCTAGCCTTCAATCCAATCTCCAAAACCACTGTGTTATAGCTAGAGGAGCATATGCACATATCACAAACAAGATCAACTGTATCAGCGAAAACCAATCCAGGGTTCTAGAATCCAGACACACCTTGAATTACAAGGATTTGCCACCGGAGAAAGGGATAAAGCAATTTTTGCATTGAGAGCCTAGAAATCACTGAAGCTGACAGGGTGACCAAACCAAGACCTGACTTCCCATACAGGGCATTTTTTTCCACCATTCCAAAACATGTACTGCAAACAAAACACTCAGATATAGAAACACAGTGATGAAGCTTACATATATAACAAATTCAACCACAGCGAGAAAGTTTGCAAACCAAACAATATAACACATCCCAAGCAACTGAAAGCACAATCTGCAACCACGGGAAGGAGGAAGCGAAACCCCCAATCAAAGCAAGAAACTGTGACAAAATATAAGTTCATACAAAATAAGAGTTTTGAATAGAGAGCACTGAGTTTTTTCTGTTGTAGGATGTGCCATCTTGAAGCTCCAAAGCAGCCTCAGAATCATTCTACCTCCGCAGATCAATCTGAATGTCCAAATATTGCCTGTCCATGAGATACTGTGATAATTTTACAGGTTTTAGAAGTTATTGTGAATTGAAAAGGTAGTTGGTTTAGAAGAACTCCAAACAGATATAACTCAGCATCAGGTTGGACCTAGGACATAACTGTACTTTTTTGTTTGGGGAAAAGAAGCTACTTATATTGAGGGGATAAGATTAGCTTTCTTGGTTAGAAGATAGGAAGTCCTCCATTTCAATATCTGCAAGAGCACATAATTACGGACGAAGGGAGAGAAAACCATGACTACGAAGTTGATTATCAAATGAGGCCACGAAAGTTCCTTGAAGTCACAAAAAGGAACCACCGATAACATGATGAAGCAAAATAGGGCACCTCCGCCAAGTTGCGCAAGTCCAATATCTGGAGAACGAACAATCCATATCAGGGTTGAAATTGGTGTACACTGAAGCTGAACTTTACAGGGAAAGAAATTGAATTCAGAAGGACCGACTATCCCATATGTAGCTTCTCTGGTTTCATCCCATGATCAGCAATCCAATCCAGCACTAGCTCACAAGTTCCGACCAAATGAAATAAAGCACCAAGATCATAACCAATAATGATAATCACGAGCAGAAAGCAAACCTCGACCCTTCCATTCATCTCTCCACAACCATCACCCTCCTGCACCTCAAGTAGCCCAAACACATACCACGAGGGAGAATCAGCTGTTCCAACTTAGAATCAACAAAGGTCTTCTAATCCAACGGACAACAGAGCTCTTACCATAAGAATATGACCTAACAGATCCAGTGAACCCATGTGACCGAGCATGGGAAACTGACCGTCGCCATAAGGAGCTCATGTTTCAGACAAGATCCAGGACCTGTAACCAACTCGCTGAGGCAGACACAACATGTACCAAACAGACCACATCCACTAAACACTGACCTGGCTCCATGCAGAGAGTAAATATTTTCCCTAGGGGATAATCCTAATGCAGAAGACCAAAATCACATCTAAAGACAGAAAACAAATCGAACAGAAAGATGGACGACAGATTGCAAACCAACAATTTAACAGATTTTCAGTGACTAGCAGCATGGCGTTGGCAAAAGAATCTGCAACCATAGCAAGGGTAGAAGCAAAACCCAAATCAAGGATATGGATTGACAAGAAGCTACATAACATAAAGACAGAAGAGTAAGTTATAGGATTGAAATGAAGAGTGTAAGAGATCAGAAAGTTTTAATCGGTTGTAGGATGCTCCAGACTATCCGTATATTCGTGCACCTTTCAAGATCAATCTGAATTTAGATCATTACCTCATGTAAGATAGGTTATCTATGTTATGATGAACTGAAAAGATAGTAGAATAAGAAGCTCTATAAACAGATTAAAACTCAGTAACAGATTGCTTTGAACTCGTCAACTAGGAATCCAAGACATGCATCTAGCAAGAGGAATTTCCATAAACTTTTCATCAAAAACAGCTAAAGCATGCGTCAAATGATGATGAAGAGTGGGCAGAAGGATAGGCCTGTCTCAGTTGGTAAGGTTCAGCTAGACAACATTGGCTCCAAAATGCAATTTTATCACTTTTGAGTCAGTAGCTGCAATAAGTGAGGGTTTATTAAGGCAGAGAAAACTAGTGTTTGTAATTGTATAATTCTAAAAGAAGTAAGCAAGTTAAAGTTTAGTCATAACAAGGAACCTTCATGCCAGGGTAAACAAGATCATCTGCCAATAGCAATTTCTAGAAAATCACCAATAACTCAAAATCAGAACTACTGAGACTAAATTTTAACTGAGGGGATGGAAAAAATAATCTAGGGAGGTTGATTATATCAAACTGTAAATTATAGTTCATATCTGCAAAAAACAGAGAATAGAATACTTTTGTCTGGAAAGTTAAATTGTTGATGAGTTTGAAAAGATGGTTAATGAAGTGGGGTTGATTATCCAAAATCCTGAGGGGTAGGGGTAAGCCTGGCTCAAGCTTAGACCAAGAGAAATCAGGTATACCTATATCAAACTGTAAATTATAGTTCATCCAGATTATCTGCAAAAAACAGAGAATAGAATACTTTTGTCTGGAAAGTTAAATTGTTGATGAGTTTGAAAAGATGGTTGAAGACAAAAAAAGGAAAAACAGGAAAACCCGCCCAGCCACACATAATATTCTATTGTGGAGAACAACCAATGATCCAAATCAGACTTACTGCACACTAAAATTGAACTGCACAGACAAAAATATCAAATTGAGGAGGGTTGATTATCCAAACAGAGATTCGAAGTTTTTCTGATACAAATGATCACACATCTAATCCAGCTTCCACAACAGAACTTCAGATCAGAGTATCATACCATACCACAATACCATTCTGAACCATAACAAATCAAATTAACCATTGAACAGTAATAAGCAAATAGCAAACCTCCATCCTCCAATTCATCTATCAACAACCATTTTCCTCCTGTGCAACTCATGGAGCACAAACAAATACCAGAAGCGAGATCAGCTGTCACAATAATATATAATCAACACAGGGCCTCAAATCAACCTCAGATCAAGGGACATGACCAGCCATCAGAAGAGAATGCCAAGGAACAGTAATCCAGAGCATTGCACGGCTAATTATATTCATAGCTGTAATCACTGAAATCAGGTAACACAACCAACAAACTGATCTGGCGGAGCACAGGAAACTGACCTCCTCAGGTTTCCTTCCCCATGTGATGACTAATCTCTAGTTCCATGTCCTGAAATCAATGGACATTGGAGGCAAACACAAATGAACCGAACAGACTGCCCATGGAACACTAACCTGACTTCAGCTACAAAACCGAGGTAGGTCCAACTCCCTACAGTACCCTGCAGCCAAGACGCGTAGCAGGCTACAAATCACAAGGATCGGGAGGACATAACGAACCAAACTATAAAGAGATGGATAGCAAAACAAACGATCTGTCAGATTTCAGGCCACTACCAAGCTAGCCACGTGTCCAGGATAAGAAGGATCTGCAACATGTCGGGCACAAACGATAGTAAAGCTATGAACAGAGGGCAACTAACCAAAATAAACAAACAGATGGACTCTAAATACGAGCAAAAGGAAGTGAAATAGAGAGCACAGAGTTTTCTCGGTTGTAGGATGGCGATAGTTTGAAGCTCAAGATCATCCTCAGAGACGAGCAGGGGTGGCGCGTAGTGGAGGCCATACTTGGCCGTGGCCCACCCTGATATCTTAATTTCCTTTAGGATTTAATAATAAATTGGCCCAGTAACATCAATTGGCCCAGTCTACATTGAGCCGGCCCATCCTTCATTTGGTGTCACCCTCCGCCACTCAGAGTGCAGATCAATCTGAATGTTCAAATATTGTTTTTGTAAGATAATTTTATATACATGTGAGTTGTGACAAATCGAAAAGGTAAGTAAATTTGGAAGTGTCTTCAAACAGATAGCACTCGGCATCAGGTTGGACATGAATTCGGCAACTAGAACCTGCAACAAGCAAGAGATATTACTATGAAATTTCGGTTAGGGGGGCTTATAAGAAAATTTAGAAAAGCAAGAGTGTGGACAGTTATAGGCAGGGGATCAGGCAGACGATGGCAGCGGTTCAAGATTGTTAATTGTCTTCCATGGCAATATCAGCAGTTGTCCGATCCTACAACGATGACCAATCCAATGCAACACTAAAGCTTCACCTCTGGAGATCTGACCATATATATACCAAAATATAGTTGAACAATAACCAATCGAAATGACCATGGACATAACAGAGCAAACCTCCAATCCTCGACTCATCCCTCCAGAACGACCAATCCCGGGTTACTGCATCTAAGGAGGAGCATAGGAACATCCCAGAAACGAGATCAGCTGAAAAAATTAAGAAATCGACCGGGACGTTGACCGAATCCACCTCGGGTCAACGGATGGCGGAGTTCAGGCGGTGAGCGCTCACGGGACATCGATCCAGAATCCATTTGAATTGGAATCTGAAATCACCGATTGCAGGGTGACGGAACCAATAGAACCGATCTGACCGAGCACGAGAAACTGACCTGCGTCGATCGCCATCCTTGCGGGCCTCGCCACGCGGAGCTCCAATTTCGAAAACTACATCCAGTCCTGCACAACCGACGAGGGAACACCGGCGGTCCAAACCGGAACTAGAGACATATGCAGGAACCAATCAAGAGAAGACAGAGATCGCGGAACCAGAACTCGGGTTGATCCAGAGATACCGATCGAATCCGATCCTTGGCCGAGTCGCAACGACGGGGGCGGACGAGACGGGCCGAGGAACCTGCGAGAACAGGACGGAGAGGCGACGAGGAGCAAAAATCAATCGAGACCAACGCGATTCGATCGAAAACGAATCGAGGGGACAGGAGGGGGAATCGAGGAAGAGTTCCGCAGACGAGAGGAAGGCGCTGGCCACCGAGACGGTGAGAGAGGGCCGGACCAGAGCGCGGGGAAGAGAGGAGCGCACCTGGGCGCCTTTTATAGCCGGCGGAAGAGGCCTTTGCTGGCGCCAACCGATTCCTTACCGGACACGGGTTCGTCGCCGCGCTGGCGTGATGCGCGTGGGGACGACGGACGGGTGGGCGGCGGAAATCAAAAGCGAGTGGGTGACCGGGTCGGATCCGGGCTGGTTCGGCGGTGGTTCGGGGGCGGGTGGACGGCAACGCGACGCGGAGATTTATTTGACGCTATCGGACCGTCTAGCTTTTGCTTAAGTCAAATATAATAAAATTTGACCAACTTTATAAAAAAATATAAAAAAACATATATTACATCAAATTGACATATTATAAAACTAGGTTTAAAAATAAATCTAATGGTATCAATTGTGCCATAAATGTTGGTACGTTGTTCTAAAAAGTTAGTCAAATATAGTAAAATTTAACTTGAAACAAAGCTAAACAAAGCTAGAAGTACACTTATTTGCGGACGGAGGAAGTATACGATTCTCCGTCTCTGTAATGTACGTTTGGCTGCCATTGATTATTGACTGTGTTCGCGAGCCACGTGAATTCATGGATAAGGCCATTCCAACGGCCCCCGCATTTCGCACACCAGTTTTGTTTAAATTGATCCATTTGCAGGGTGGAGTACAGGCGTCCGAGGTTAGTCCAGTTGCGATGGCATGTGGCCGCAACCGGCTACCGCATATGCGGGCCTCCTTGTCCGTCGGGAGCCATCAAACTCAAGCTGATGGGAGTATCAGCGCTAATGGCGTTCGACGATTGTCTCGTCAGAACTCCAGTTCTCGCCCGCTGCCTCGGCCTTTTCTGCCTAGGCTGCGCCATTTCCCGTCCGATCCCGCTCGCTGTTCCCGCCGAGCCCCGCGAATATAAATAGGAGTCGACTGCCGGGACGGAGCACCAGCACCAACCCCTCGCCGTTCCCTCCCACCCTCGCCATGGACAACCTCCTTGTGACCTGGGCCGACCTCAGCAAGTTCGTCCTTGCCGCGTACCCCATTCTCCCCCTTCCCCTCCGGGCGTCGGTGAATCTTCAGAGGGCAACAAGGACATGGGAGAGTTGGTGCCGAGCGAGGCAGAGTTGGTGGCGCAGGCCAAGGCGGACACGGAGGCGAAGGCGGCGGAGGGTGAAGTCGATAGCGCCGACGCCACGCACTACATCCTAGAGAAGTACGTCCGCGAGCTATACACGGCCTTCAAGGCCAGGAAGGCCGTCGGTTGGCAACCCGCCGAGCGGCTTCGGCTGAAGGCTGAGTAAGCGGCAAGAGAGGCGGTGGCGGCCATCGAGAACCGCGATGAGTGGGAATCGCATCAATCACTGTAGGTCGAGAAGACCGCCCAGCTCGCCGCTGAAGCCATGATGGAGGAGGCGCGGGAAATGGCGGAGGACGCGGTCTTGGGCAGCGTCTTGTCCAAGGCCACCGCCGAACGGGGCAAGCTGGCGGATGTGGTCAAGCGAGAGGTGCTAGCGGAGGTCGCGGCCTTGTCCAAGACATCGCCGCCCAACGGGAGGACTTGGCGGAGGTGCGTGCGGTGGTCAAACGGGAGATGCTGGCGGAGATGCTGGAGGACGTGGCCACCTTGCGTGTTGCGGTGGTGGCGGCGGCCCAACGGGAGGTGCTCCTGGCCACGGCCAACCGGGAGGCGAGAGAGGAGGCAGACAACAAAGACGGACATGCTAAGGAAGGTGGAGACTGTTGGCGTGTTATTGACGTCTCGTTAGGAGACCCCAAGAGCAAGGTGTGATGAGCACAGCAGCAAGTTTTCCCTCAGTAAGAAACCGAGGTTATCGAACCAGTAGGAGAAAGGAAACGACTCAAAGGTGTTGCTAGCAACTTGGAGACCTGCACAACACAAACTCAAGACTTTGCCCCAACGAACAGCGAGGTTGTCAATCTCACAGGTTTGTTATAACAAAGGATTAAATGTATGATATGGAAGGTAATGGTGGTTTGCAACAAATAACAGTGGAAGATGTATCAATGGTAAAGATTGGACCGGGGTCCATAGTTTACTACATGTGTTCTTCTTAGATAAACAAACATGGCATGCTGGGTAAACAAATTACAGCAGGGCAATTCACAGGACTGAGCAAGGCATAACAATACAATACTAGACATCAAGATCCTATGAGATTCGATTGGACAATACAACAAGATACATAGACCGACATCCAACTGCATCTATGACTAGAAATCCACCTTCAGGTTATCATTCGAACCCCCTCCAGTATTAAGTTGCAAGCAACATATAACTCAACATATAACTGCTTTAAGTAAAGTATGTAAGGTAATCAATCCACTTGTTCCATGAACAAGAGACCGTTGTTTTCTCTCTAGTGGTAATAGCACATCTACAACCTTAGAGATATCTTTCACTTCCCTTAGATTAAATAGAGGCATGAACCCACTATCTAGCATAAATACCCCCTCTTGGAGTCACTAGCAACTACTTGGCCAAGATAGCTACTAGAAATGGAGAGCATGCAAGATCACAAACAACACAGACATGATAGAATCAATAAGACAAAACCATTAATCAATCTGACATAGTAATCTCAATATCCATCGGATCCCCACAAACACAACATGCATGATTACAAATAGATGATCTTGATCATGAACAAAGCTCACAAGATCTAAACATGGTAGCACAAAGGAGGAGATACAACCATCTAGCTATTACATGGACCCGTAGTCCAAGGTGGAACTACTCACGCTTCATACCGGAGGCTGGCATGATGAAGAAGAAGGCCTCCTGGATGATCTCCCCTCCGGCAGGGTGCCGAGAAGAGCTTCAGATCCCCCTCCCGATCTAGGGACGATGGTGGAGGCGGCTACAGACGGTTTCATGGAATATTGATCGGGTACTTAGGGTTTTGGCATCGGGGGGTCTTTATAGGCGAAGAGGCGAGGCAGGGGGGTCGCCAGGACGGCTGCACCCCCCCAAGCGCGGGGTGGCCCACCAGCACGGCCAGGGGGTGTGGCCCCTGGTGAATCTCCTCCGTCTCGTATTCCGGCTTCGTGTTCCCCACGGTAAAATATCGACTTTGGCTTTTGTCTCGTCCAATTCCGAGAATATTGATTTTCTGTCTTTCTGGAACCAAAAACAGAATAAAACAACCAACTGGCACTGTGGCATCTTGTTAATAGGTTAGTACCAGAAAACATATAAAAACACCTCAAAGTGTAAATAAAAACAAAGCAAAATAGATACTAAACAAGCATGGAACATCGAAAATTATAGATACGTTTCCGACGTATCAATGGTTCAAGTTTACAAGTTCAATGGAAGCATGCCTATTTGATAATCATCCCATAATATGAACATTATAAACAAACAAATGCAAATTAAAGAGTAAATTGGTTCTTGACACCCTGATTCTGTAAGATATGAAGCACCGATCCATTGAAATCAACACAACCTAACCACTTAATCATTAATATCATAATTTTGCTAACTGCAAGCAGCTATCTTGTGGTCTTAGTATCAATTGATAGAGATATACTCTGAACTTTTATCAAGAACGAAGTTGGCCAGTTTCAGCATTTGTACTTGTATTTGTCACTCTCCAAGGATACTCTGATATTTTATTCTGACTGAAGTCAATGGGCTTTTACATGTTTATTTTTTCTGAATTACAGGAACCAATGCTAACTAATTAGTGATATATTTCTAATTATGTTCCTTCATGAAATTTTATAAAATTCAATATCAAGAGAGAAAATCCTAGAACATCACAAGCTTAATGATGAACTATTGGAGGCAAAACAGAAAGAAAACTAAGGAAAATGGATGCAGAATCGTACCTTTGATTTCCTTTTTCTCTATTGGCACCGTTGGGATGGCGAGATGCATAATTCCCAATATTTATCTCGCAAGACACCTCACCTTTTATTTAAACGACGCATGTGTTGCATCCACTCGACCACTCCCTTGTACGGTATCCTCTCGCCATGCTAGCAGGCTATCTTCGCCACCAAGAGCATCAACACCAGTGACTGATTGAGTACCATCTGCCGACAACAACCAAGTGCGATGCGTGGAAGAGGGAGCCCCATGTAGCATCCCAATTGTCTAACAATTGCAATGCTACTAGCCCTAGTCTATATAAATGCTACTTCCTATATATAATTGTTGCATCATCATTATATCATGCTCATGTCGTCATGCCACCTTGCATTTGAGCATCATATAAAACCCTTTTGATTTGGTTCTTCTCTCATATGCATTGTTAATTGTATTTGCCTCTTGATATTGTATTTGGTTGTTGATATATTGTTAAATGCCCAAGTTGAGTTGGGGGCATATCTTTTATTTAACTCCACCACCTTTCTTTTCATCACCCCATAATTCCACCATCCAACTAAATATGAGCTTTGCACTTTATGGGTTTTACCTCTAGCTCATGTGGGTTGGGATGGATCCAATTCTATTTCCACATGCTCTCATCTTAGCATCATGTTGTTTTCACATTATTGATATGTGGAGCCACCTTTGCATGCATTATGAGTAGTGCTCCTTTTTCCTAGCTTTCATATGGATTATCATGGATTTATGCTCATGTTGGGATATTTTTGGGACTATAAAACATCTAGTGGAATATACACACTAGCAAGTCCCAATTATAATCAAATGTGATCATATCCATCTACTCCATCTGGAACTTTCCTTTAAATTCTTTTGCTTGGCTTTATTCCAATTTTGGGGAATGCATAAGAATAATGCCATGTTAATATTATTGTTTTCACAATATTTTAATCATGGCAATTATCATTTTTGCATGGGCCATGCAACCTTCTCCAACTTTGGTCCTCCTTTGTTTTTATTTGAATTTTTGAGTGGCTCATCTCTCATCTCTCTCTCTCTTCCTTCTTTTGGCTTGATCTTGTTTGATCTTGCCTAAACCTTATCACCACATCAACCTCTCTCTAACCCTCACCACCTTTTCCCTAGTCCCTCAATCTCTAATCTTCTCTCTAAACAAACCCTAACCGAGCCTAGCTCCAACCCGAGCTCTATGCCACCCCTCTCCCTCTCTCTCTAGCTCTCTCTCTCTGCCTTGCATGCCCCACCAGCCCGAGCCTCCCCTGCCTGCCTGGCCTCGCCCTGACCCCACCTGCAGCCCCATGCGCCTGCCCTGCTCCTGCCCCGACCCGAGCACGTGAAGGAGAGGAGGGAAAAAGGGGCCGAAGCCACCTCTATCCCGAACCACTCCCCCACGGCACCTCCCTCTCCCTCTCTGCTTTATCTCCTTCTCCACGACACCTCTGCATCCCCCAGATCTCCCCAGGCCGCTCCCCTCTCTCCCTGCTTTCCCTCACCACCGACCACCCTCCCTCGCCGGCCACCGTCGGTCTCCACCGTTCCCCCCCTCCTGCAGCCGGTGGCGAGGTGTTCTGGGTGTCGAGGAAGACCGAGGACCCTCCCCTGCTTCGTCCTGTACGTACCAGCGAGGAGGAGGAGGACCAGAAGCCCCAGGACCATCACCGCTAGCCGAAACCCTAGATCGCCGGACCGCCAGCCTCGTCGTCGGTCCGCTGCTCCTCTGCCCGATCCGACCGCACCAACCACCTCCCGGTGAGCTCCTCCCTCTCCCTGACACCTCCGTTCTCGCCGTGGCTCCCTGTGCTCGCCGAACCTTTCGTCGAGCGGCCTCTGAGTGTCGGCGTGCACGCGCGTCTGATCGTTGCGCGCCATGGTAGCTACACCTAGCCGTGCCGCGCTTACCCTGCATCAACCCCCGCCTAGCCCAGTGGTCGCCACCGTCTGCGCGCGCGTCCCAGGTCGCGTGTTCGAGCCTCGCGCGCCGCGCTCTGCCGCTGTCGTGCACCGACCCGTCGTCAAAGATCAAAGAAGAAGCACAGTGTCGCCGTGCGTTTTGCGGAAACCCCCCCCTAGCTTTTTAATCCTAACCCGCGCTCCTAGAGGCCCCACCCGTCGATCACCCTGGCGTTTTCACGAATCGGTCCCTGGTTTTTCCACAGCCTCAGCCCGCGCTCCCTCGGATCTGCCGCGTGTCACGACCCGGCTGGCGCGCCCGCGTGTGGGCCCGCGTGTTCTCCGGCCCCATCTGTCAGTCTCGCGGGCTAGCCACACCTGCGGTAGGAAAAGCCCCGCGCAGCCGCTACGCCCCACCTGCTGCTGAGTCAGCGCAAGGCCCACCCGTCAGCGTTAGTGGCTGGATCTGCCTGAGTACAAAAAGGATTTTTCTGTTTTCTGTTTTGATTTAAACCTTTTCAAATTAATTTAAATTCAAATTTAAATCTGTTTTAATATATCTTTTAAATTATAAATCCAAAATAAACATGTAATATATGTTTTGAAATCAGAAAAATGTGAGGAATTCAATTATGGCCTTCAAAATATATTTTGAACACTTTAAATTTCAAGTTGATTAAAATTACAATAAAATGCCCTTTTCCTTAATTAATTAATAGCTTTTGTTTTATAACTCCAAATTTGACAAATAATATGTCTAAAATGATCAGCTCGACGAGACCTTTCTGTTTATGCATTCCATGTTCTGTATTGCAGCATGCATCATATAAATATAAAGTATACAGCAACTTATTCGAGAATAAAATGTGACCAAAACTCAATAAAATGTTTATTTCTTGTATTCTACACCTCACCCATGCCATGCTACTTTATTGCCGTGCAAATTGTGCATCATTCATCATGGCATGATTGTTTGCTTGTCGCATTTTATTCTTATGCTTGTGCACTTTATTTATGTTGGCCCTTGTCTGTTTGGTTCTTCTTCGAATAGACGCTGAGCAGGGGATATATCAAGAAACCCAGGAGCACTACCCAGATCCTTCTCTCGCTTCAACTGAGCTACCAGGCAAGCACTACCACATGCTTGCATACATATAGTACCTATTGCCTCTATCTTATTCTTGCATCATTGAGTCGCGATCGCATTAAACTGAATCCCAAGTACTGCATAGCCTTTACTTTTAAACCCCACCGAAGCTTGTTCCTCCATCCCATGAGCCATTACTACAGGAGTTGTTTGAGCCATGCGGGTCGTAGAACAGCATGTGTAGGGTATGTGAGTGTCTGATGGATAACGAGGTACCTATACGACCTAACCTGAGTAGTAATGGGATAACTAATGAAAGTGGCACCGGTGAGCAATATCTGCTATTTGGTTTTTCATGCTCACTTTTGTCCCGTAGGACCCCGAGTACTTGATTCTTGTTCCTTGAATATTCGCGCTATCCACATCTGGGAGGCTTATGGACCCCCCTGAGCCAGAGCTTGATTCATTCTTATTTCTTGGAGCCACAAAGTAGTTTGGGGCTTTATTACTATCATGTACTTATGCCATGCTTTACTGCTTTATTTAAGATTGTGCGAGGAGCACCTGTACTGTTTAGGTAAGCGGAGTGTTTTCGCGGTATCGACAAGCCCAGTCACACTTTCGGGTTCCCAGTCGTTTACAGCCATTGACGCAAACCTTGAGTCCGTCTCGGAGCCGGCCAACTTCGTTGCGGGTAGCTTAATGGGGTGGCCCCCTGAAATATTTCTGAATCCTGTGATCGCTTTGTCGTGAATGCCTCGTTGGGTTTTGATTTGGTTTTTCCGAGGTTGATCGAGTGTGTGTTGCTATTTGTGCACCCCTGCAGGGTAAAACTTTCTGAAAGCCGTGTCCGCGGTTATGGACGACTTGGAGCACAGTTTCTCGATCATAGACAAGTATAACTAAAGTACCGCTTTTAATTTGACTAAGTAACTGACTAGTAAATAGTGCAACACTCATGGAATGGATAATAAAACTGCCAACGGATGGGGGGTGTTCGTCCGCTTCCTCGTTGGTAAGCGAGGAGGAGGATGGATCTGTTAATATTACTGTTATAACTGTTGTTATTAATTCACGGACATCCGTCTATCTATGGTTAGGCGGATGGTTAGCGAGTATCTATAGAATTGTTAGGGTTTATCTTTTGCTGCAATTGCGTCACCCCAGGTTGTGTCCCCTTTAGAGGCATAAAGACTTGCTGAGTACCCCTAGGGTCTCACACGATAAATTATTTGATTCAGATGAACAGGTACACTCACAAGATGGATACTAGGTGGAGGAGACGGACGATGTGGGCAACGATCATTCGGTGTAGAGATTCCGGGAACGGGAATCCGTGAGATCTGTGGGCGGGATTTGTTTATTTACGGGGCATCTTATGCCGATTTGCTTCTTATCCGTACTCGAATCTTGTTTTCCGCTTCCGCCTGATACTCTGATGTTTGATGTATGAGGAGATATCCTAAACTATATATCTATCTAGGATATTTGGATCTTGCCGTATGGCGTTGCAATATTTCTATTTCTTTTAGATGGAATGGCTCTGAGGACTATTGTATGGTGGCTTGCATACATACTCATTTGTATATGTAGTTGATCCCTTCGCCTGCCGATTACGCCGCTCGTTCTTGTCCCGATGATTGGAAATGGTTAGGACGGCCGAAAGGTCTACCTGTGAGTGGCATTTGGGCCCCACCGTACTATTTTAACCATTTCCGCTCATCCAGGCTTGTAACTAAGAGCGTAATTCACCGAGGTAGTTACAATTGGTATCAGAGCCATCCCGCCCTTCAGGGTCTCAGCCAAATGATCGTTGTCAGTCTAGCAAATATTTTTGGTAGCTATGTATACTAGGGAAAAACAAAACGCGAGAGTAGGACTGCTTCCATTTTTCTTCTTAACCACCCACCCTTTTCTGGTAAGGAAGTGTAACGTTTTCTATTCTCTTCTTAAATTCAAACTAGGATTCACGTGTTCTGGGTTTCCGTAGTACGATAGGTTGAGTGTGTGTGTGTGTGTGTGTAATTCCTTGTCTATCTGTTGTATCCAACATGTTATCTTTATCTGCCTTTGGTTATCAACTGTTGGTACATTCCATACTGACAGGCTTTTGAATACCGGCGCGATCTATCTGACTCCTTGTTAACCGGTGCCATCTTCTTAAGGGTGTCCTTCCTTCTAGCAACTCCACATTCTGTGAAACCATCAGTTGCTAATCGCTACCTGATAAGTGTTTTTGCGCATCTATTGGTATTTTAATGCCGAAAAATGTGGAAAAATTTTCTTTGATACATCTGTGCTTCCACACTCCTTTTCAGTCGTGTGTGAAACATTATCTATCTCCCTTTTATCAGCATGTCCATGCTAACTCATTCTTTTGTCACCGGCGCTTAATCCTAGAGTTTCTTTTCATCTCCAATTCTCTTGGGCTAATTACATAACATGTGTCGATCCGATGCTGGTGATTGTAATTTGGTTCTCGGCATAGCTATATGACACTTATCTTGAGTGGAATATGGAAAATGCAATCACCACTATCCTCCAAATGGTGACGGTTATCTCCTGTGATTTTGAGTACACCGCGATCATATCTATGCATATTCAAGCATCTTTGGCAATCCAGAGTTTCTCCAAGCACTACGGCAGTCTATCATCTGTCCATCATGCTGCACATCATTTTGAACCCCATATCTGCACAATTCTCTTGGATACGAGGGAATTGCATCTTTTCGTCTCTGATAGCTTTGCTTAAGGTATGAGCTATCATCGGTTCTTATCCAAGATCTCTTTATCTTTGTAACCGGTGATCCGATCGACAATGTGAACCAGGTGACATCTCTTTTTCTTCCGAAGGGCCAGATAATCTATTCTTCCAGTGCATCTTCTTCAACACGAACCCGTGCTCTTAATATTGATCTTTCTAAGAGCGTTGAGCTCAGAAAGTGTTTCGAGCATTTGTTCGTTCTCCCGCCTCTTGAACTTGGTATTCTGGGAATATCTTGTTAATCCATGGTGGTATATGTTAATAATATGCTTGCCTATTCGATATCTATGGAAGGACATGGAAGATCATCTGTGTCTCTTTCTCTTGAGCTTCGTGAGCACTGCCTGTGTGCAAAGTCTCAAAGTGAGAATTCTGACTTTTTGAAGTCACATATCTCGACCACGTCCTTCTGCTAAATACATTACTTCAACTCTGGAATCAGCAAGTCCATTGTTAATTCCATCCCCCATCTTCAACCAATCCGGAGTTGTTCCTTGTTGGCAAGTTATCATCGTCGTTCCGCTAAAGATTTCCTCAAGGCTGCTAAATCTCTCTCAATCATTTCAAGAAGAACATGGAGTTCTTTCACCTCAATCTCGTTAAGTAATATCTTGAAACTCTCTCGCTCTATCGTCTATGCTCAATCCACCGGAGGCCATGAAGACCTTCCAGATCTTGTATTCCTTCTGTTCAAGTGGTGCTATCTTTTTCTATATCTGTGAAATTTTGCAGTTGTCTCCGTGATCTTCCTTTATATCTTTCCGGTGGCTTGGTACTTCCGACATGACGACAACATCATCATCTTTATCTATCTATGAATCCGGCGAATCGTTTGCATCTATCCTTGTTTTCTAACGGAGTTCTATGAGTTTTTGCCAACACCTTCAGTCTGTTTCGGTAGTTGGGTTGCATGATTTTCTTATTCATGTGCGGAGTAATGCTTTGAGTGCGGGATGGAGTAGCTACCATACCACTACTCTTATCATTCGCTCTTGTATATTGAATTGGTGAATTAATGTGATTTCACTCATTCCACGGAAGTTAGAAGTGGCCTTTATCCCTTGATACTTTTACTTCCGTCCTTGTTTTTTCCGGAGTGCTCTTTCGAAGAAAGTAATCAATAATCTCTTGTTGGTGATCTCACCCTTTCTACACGGAGCAAAATCCTCAATTATCTGGTGGAAACAAACGCAAACCTTTTTCTATCCTCGTCTTTCTACCGATGCTCGATATCCCCAAACAAGATTAAAGGAAACTATCTCTCTCTTTGTTTCATCAATTCTTTTTCTGTGGTAAAGCCAATTATGGTTGATGCCATCAGCCGCAAATCTATTGCGTTAGCCTCAAGGCTAAAGAAAGCAATAAGTATCTCTACAATAAACTCCAGATCCTCCATATTCTTTGCTTCTCGGGATTCCACCATGATCTGGCTTCACATCCATCTCTGGAAGTTATGTCTGCGCACCTAAATTGCGTGATCCTTGGTTCTTACCGGCGCAACAAGAATCTAATCCGACGATGTCTAACTAAATCTTTATGTTGTTATCAAGGGACTCTATTGTTTGAAGGAAATATTGTTTCCGAACTTCTTTTCTCAAATCCGAGAGAAGATACGATGCTATTGTAATAGTGGTTCAAAACCTCTCCAATCTAGCTCCTTTCTTCCGGCGAGACAAAGATTCATCCTCTCTCGTATCGGTAAATCTTTAATCTTAATGGTGTGTCTTTCTTTATCCATGATACATCATCTTCTCCTTTTCTTTCACAAGTGGTTATATTCTTTTATCATGATTCTTGGGAAAACCGGAGCTATGCCCATCCTATCCTTCTTGTCTCACGACAATCCTTCAACTCTTCTAACCCGTTGTTTCTCAAGCAAAACGCAAGACTCGCAACAAGTCTAGCAAGTTTTGCAAGGTGTAGTGGTCGCACCATTCCGTTGTTCATCAACTTGGGAACGTGAAGATGAGCTCCGTGCCAAGTATCCTAACCTCTTTGAGTCTTCTTCTTCCTAGAATCTCGGGGCAAGATTCCTGTTTAGTGGGGGAGAGTTGAAGCATCCCAATTGTCTAACAATTGCAATGCTACTAGCCTAGTCTATATAAATGCTACTTCCTATATATAATTGTTGCATCATCATTATATCATGCTCATGTCATCATGCCACCTTGCATTTGAGCATCATATAAAACCCTTTTGATTTGGTTCTTCTCTCATATGCATTGTTAATTGTATTTGCTTCTTGATATTGTATTTGGTTGTTGATATATTGTTAAATGCCCAAGTTGAGTTGGGGGCATATCTTTTATTTAACTCCACCACCTTTCTTTTCATCACCCCATAATTCCACCATCCAACTAAATATGAGCTTTGCACTTTATGGGTTTTACCTCTAGCTCATGTGGGTTGGGATGGATCCAATTCTATTTCCACATGCTCTCATCTTAGCATCATGTTGTTTTCACATTATTGATATGTGGAGCCACCTTTGCATGCATTATGAGTAGTGCTCCTTTTTCCTAGCTTTCATATGGATTATCATGGATTTATGCTCATGTTGGGATATTTTTGGGACTATAAAACATCTAGTGGAATATACACACTAGCAAGTCCCAATTATAATCAAATGTGATCATATCCATCTACTCCATCTGGAACTTTCCTTTAAATTCTTTTGCTTGGCTTTATTCCAATTTTGGGGAATGCATAAGAATAATGCCATGTTAATATTATTGTTTTCACAATATTTTAATCAGGGCAATTATCATTTTTGCATGGGCCATGCAACCTTCTCCAACTTTGGTCCTCCTTTGTTTTTATTTGAATTTTTGAGTGGCTCATCTCTCATCTCTATCTCTTCCTTCTTTTGGCTTGATCTTGTTTGATCTTGCCTAAACCTTATCACCACATCAACCTCTCTCTAACCCTCACCACCTTTTCCCTAGTCCCTCAATCTCTAATCTTCTCTCTAAACAAACCCTAACCGAGCCTAGCTCCAACCCGAGCTCTATGCCACCCCTCTCCCTCTCTCTCTCTAGCTCTCTCTCTCTCTCTCTCTCTGCCTTGCATGCCCCACCAGCCCGAGCCTCCCCTGCCTGCCTGGCCTCGCCCTGACCCCACCTGTAGCCCCATGCGCCTGCCCTGCTCCTGCCCCGACCCGAGCACGTGAAGGAGAGGAGGGAAAAAGGGGCCGAAGCCACCTCTATCCCGAACCACTCCCCCACGGCACCTCCCTCTCCCTCTCTGCTTTATCTCCTTCTCCACGACACCTCTGCATCCCCCAGATCTCCCCAGGCCGCTCCCCTCTCTCCCTGCTTTCCCTCACCACCGACCACCCTCCCTCGCCGGCCACCATCGGTCTCCACCGTTCCCCCCCTCCTGTAGCCGGTGGCGAGGTGTTCTGGGTGTCGAGGAAGACCGAGGACCCTCCCCTGCTTCGTCCTGTACGTACCAGCGAGGAGGAGGAGGACCAGAAGCCCCAGGACCATCACCGCTAGCCGAAACCCTAGATCGCCGGACCGCCAGCCTCGTCGTCGGTCCGCTGCTCCTCTGCCCGATCCGACCGCACCAACCACCTCCCGGTGAGCTCCTCCCTCTCCCTGACACCTCCGTTCTCGCCGTGGCTCCCTGTGCTCGCCGAACCTTTCGTCGAGCGGCCTCTGAGCGTCGGCGTGCACGCGCGTCTGCTCGTTGCGCGCCACGGTAGCTACACCTAGACGTGTCGCGCTTACCCTGCATCAACCCTCGCCTAGCCCAGTGGTCGCCGCCGTCTGCGCGCGCGCCCCAGGTCGCGTGTTCGAGCCTCGCGCGCCGCGCTCTGCCGCTGTCGTGCACCGACCCGTCGTCAGAGATCAGAGAAGAAGCACAGTGCCGCCGTGCGTTTTGCGGAACCCCCCCCCCTAGCTTTTTAATCCTAACCCGCGCTCCTAGAGGCCCGACCCGTCGATCACCCTGGCGTTTTCATGAATCGGTCCCTGGTTTTTCCATAACCGTGGACACACGGCTTCTCGAAAAGATTTACCCTGTAGGGGTGCACTACTGTACCCAAACGCATGCTCAACCCTTCAGGCAACATATAACGCGTGCCTTCCAAATCTCACAACAAGAACTGTCCCATAACTATGCGCATATCCAGAGGCATCACCTACTGTGTTGATCCAACCAAGAGGTACGACGATTCTCGAGGGAGGCACAGCGTTTGAGTCTATGGTCGGGCGATGATCGGAAGATAACTTGTAGAGCTCCATGTAGGGTTTCGTATCATGGAAAACAAAAAATTTCTACCGCATACAAACAAACAAGCCAAGAT
This sequence comes from Avena sativa, assembly GCA_916181665.1. Lineage (NCBI taxonomy): Eukaryota > Viridiplantae > Streptophyta > Magnoliopsida > Poales > Poaceae > Avena > Avena sativa. The sequence goes on from OV702279.1 coordinate 342,592,196, forward strand.
CTATCTACTAGATTGTAGCAACGAGTCGATGGAATAACTTACCCTCGAAGATTCCAAAGTGTTTAACGAGAGCGGATTCTCGTGGGTGATGTAGTCGTACTCTTCCCGATCTCAAGATCGCGTAGACGATCCTTCTGGCGCTGCGTTCCGGCAGCGCTCCCGCAGTCGGTCACACGTTCGGTACTCGACGAAGACCTTCCTCTCCCTTGTTCCAGCAGGCAGCGGAGGTTGTAGCACTCTCCTCGCGATTCCGACAGCACAACGGCGTGGTACCGGAAGTAGAGGGGAGATCTCGCAGGGCTTCGCCTTAAGCCGGAGCGAGTATGGTGGAGTATGAGAGAGCTCCTCGGCGATCTAGTGTTTAGACACACCAAGGAGGAGAGGCTAGAGCCGGCGGCTAGGGTTCCGGGGACCCCCAAGTCGGCGGCTAGGGCAAAACCCTAGAGGGGCGGCGGCTATGGTGGTAGGCGCCAAGCTAGGGTTTGAGGAGAGGTACTTGTGTGTGCTAGGAGGGAGCCCTGCCCCTCCTTATATAGGTGGAGGGGCCGGCGGCCAAGGGGAGGGAGGGGAGTCCCTCCCCAACTCGGCTTGGAGGGGGCGCCGCCGGTTGGATGAGGGATTCCCTCCCCAACTCGGTTTCCCACTTCCTCCTCTTTTCCTCTTTCCAAAACTTGCCGTTTGACTTTCAAACTAGCCGTTTGACTTTTCAATTTAGGATTTGAATAAACCCTTTATTTTGGACAGCGAAGACACTTAGTACATGATGCAATCATTCCAACTTGCAATGACACATTCATGTACCCCTTCCCCTCCGGAGTGTCGGACATTCCGGAACCTTCTAGAACATTCCCGATGAAAACACCGGAATCATTCCCCAACTCCGAAACGGGACTTTACTTATATGAATCTTATTCTCCGGACCATTCCGGATCTCCTCGTGATATCCCGGATCCCATCCGAGACTTCGAACAACATTCGGTCTCTTTCTCATTCATTCCATAACTACTCAAACAACGTCGAATCCTTAAGTGTGTCTCCCTACGGTTCGTGAATTATGCGGACATGATCGAGACACTTCTCCGAACAATAACCAATAGAGGAATCTGGAAATTCATATGGCTCCCACATATTTCTACGATTACTTTGCGATCGAATGAACCACTTACATATGATACCAATTTCCCTTTGTCTCACGATAGTTTACTTATCCGAGGTTATGATCGTCGGTATCTCTGCATACCTAGTTCAACCTCATTACCGATAAGTACTCTTTTCTCGTTCCCGTGATATGCGATCCCTTGTGAGCCAGTCACATGCTTGCAAGCTAATTGGATGACATTCCACCGAGAGGGCCCAGAGTATATCTATCCGTCATATGGATGGACAAATCCCACTCTTGATCCATGTGTCTCAACCAATACTTTCCGAACACTCAATGCCACCTTTATAGCCACCCAGTTATGGTGTGGTGTTTGATGTCATCAAAGCATTCATCCGGTAAAGGTGATATGCATGATCTCATGGTCGAAGGAATCAGGTTACTATGTATCAGAAAGCATATAGCAATTGAACTATTGAAATGACTTGATCTTTATGCTACGCTTATCTATAGGAGTATGTCCATCATATCATTCTCCTAACGATATGATCTTGTTGTTGATAACATCTCAGTGTTCATGATAGGGAAACCACAATCATTTATCAACCAACAAGCTAGTGATGTATAGAGGCTATACTAGGGACTTCAAATTAAGTTTACAAATCACACAAGTATCAATGTTTCCTTGTTAATACTATTATAGCATGAATGTAAACATTTATCATAAACACAAAGATATAATAATAACTACATTTATTATTGCCTCTAGGGCATATCTCCAACAGTCTCCCACTTGCACTAGAGTCATCTAATCTAGATTACATGGTAACATACCGAACACCCATGGCAGTTTGGTGCTGGTCATGTTTTGCCCTCGGGAGAGGTTTAGTCAACGGATCCGCCACATTCAGATCTGTGTGTACTTTGCAAATCTTTATATCCCCATCTTGGATATGTTCTCGAATAGCGTGAAAACGTAGCTTGATGTGCTTCAGCTTCTTGTCTGACCTTGGTTCTTGCGCATTGGCTATGGCGCCCATATTATCACAGTAGATAGACATTGGGTCCAGCGCACTAGGAACCACACCCAGCTCTGTAATGAACTCTTTCATCCATATCGCTTCTTGTGAAGCCTCCGAAGCAGCCATGTATTCCGATTCAGTTGAAGATCTCGCCACAACGCTTTGCTTTGCACTCCTCCAGCTAACTGCTGCACCATTCAAAATAAATACGTATCCAGATTGTGATTTAGAATCATCCGGATCGGTGTTCCAACTAGCATCGGTGTAACCATTAACAACGAGCTGTTCATCACCTCCATAAGAAAGAACCATATCCTTAGTTCTTCTCAAGTACTTAAGGATGTTTTTGACCGCTGTCCAATGATCCACTCCTGGATCACTTTGATATCTGCTAGTCAAACTAACAGCATATGCAATGTCGGGTCTAGTACATAGCATGGCATACATTAGAGATCTTATGGCTGAGGCATAGGGAGTCTTACTCATCCTTTCTCTATCTTCTGCCGATGTCGGACTTTGAGTTTTACTCAAGGTCGTATTGGGCAACATGGGCAAGAACCCTTTCTTGCTATCTTCCATTCCAAACCTCTTTAGAACTTTGTCCAAATATGTACTCTGTGACAATGATATTTGGCGTTTCGATCTATCTCTATAAATCTTTATGCCTAATATGTAAGCTGCTTCGCCAAGATCCTTCATTGAAAAACTATTATTCAAATATTTCTTGACACTATTAAGAAGGTCTACATCATTCCCAATCAACAATATGTCATCCACATATAGTATTAAGAATGCTACAGAGCTCCCACTCACTTTCTTGTAAATACAAGCTTCTCCATAAGTTTGTATAAAACCAAAACTTTTGATCACCTTATCAAAACATTGATTCCAACTGCGGGATGCTTGCTTCAATCCATAGATGGACCGTTGAAGTTACATACCTTGTTAGCATCTTTAGGATCGACAAAACCTTTGGGTTGCATCATATACAACTCTTCATCAATGTCTCTATTGAGGAATGTTGTTTTGACATCCATCTGCCATATCTCATAATCGTAATATGCAGCGATTGCTAACATAATCCTCACAGACTTTAGCTTCGCTACCGGTGAGAAAGTCTCATCGTAGTCAACTCCTTGAATTTGTCGAAACCCTTTTGCGACAAGTCGAGCTTTATAGACAATAACATTACCACCAGCATCTGTTTTCTTCTTGAAGATCCATTTGTTCTCGACAGCCTTCCGGCCATCTGGTAAGTCACCAAAGTCCATACTTGGTTTTCGTACATGGATCCAATCTCGGATTTCATGGCTTCTTGCCATTTATTGGAATCTGGGCTCATCATTGCTTCCTCATATGTCTCAGGGTCATCGGTGTTGTCCACCAACATGACACTCATAACGGGATCATACCAATCTGGAGTGGTACGAGTTCTCGTTGACCTCCGAGGCTTTGTAGCAACTTCAACCGAAGTTTCATGATCATCATCATTAGCTTCCTCTCTAATTGGTGCAGGCACCACAGGAACTTCTTCCGGTGCTGTGCTACTCGCAATTTCGAGAGAAGGTTCGACAACCTCGTCGAGTTCTACTTTCCTTCCAGTCACTTCTTTCGAGAGAAATTCCTTCTCTAGAAAGGATCCATTCTTGGCAACGAAGATTTTGCCTTCGGATCTATGATAGAAGGTATACCCAATAGTTTCCTTCGGGTATCCTATGAAGACGCATTTTTCCGCTTTGGGTTCAAGCTTGTCCGGCTGTAACTTCTTTACATAGGCTTCGCAACCCCAAACTTTAACGAACGACAATCTAGGTTTCTTCCCAAACCATAATTCATACGGTGTCGTTTCAACGGATTTAGATGGTGCCCTATTTAAAGTGAATGCGGTTGTTTCTAATGCATAACCCCAAAATGATAGCAGTAAATCTATAAGTGACATCATAGAACGAACCATATCTAAGAGAGTTCGATTACGACGTTCGGACACACCATTACGCTGTGGTGTTCCCGGCGGTGTCAACTGTGAAAGTATTCCGCATTTCTTCAAATGCTCGCCAAACTCGTAACTTAGATATTCACCTCCACGATCAGAACGTAGAAATTTAATCTTCTTGTTACGTTGATTCTCTACCTCACTTTGAAACTCCTTAAACTTCTCGAAAGTTTCGGACTTATGTTTCATGAAATAGATATACCCATATCTACTCAAGTCATCCGTGAAGGTAAGAACATAACGATAACCACCGCGCGACGCTACACTCATTGGACCACACACATCGGTATGTATGATTTCCAATAAGTCCGTAGCTTGCTCCATCATACCAGAAAATGGAGTCTTAGTCATTTTACCCATCAGACATGCTTCGCATCTTTCAAGTGATTCGAAATCAAGTGATTCAAGAAGTCCATCGGAATGGAGTTTCTTTATACGCTTCACTCCAATGTGACCAAGACGACAGTGCCACATATAAGTCGAGTTATCTCTCGATTTCAAACGTTTAGCCTCAATGTTGTTGATATGTGTATTTCCACTATCGAGATTCAATAAGAATAGACCATCTATCAAAGGTGCATGTGCATAAAACATATTACTCATATAAATCGAACAACCATTATTCTCGGACTTAAACAAGTAACCGTCTCGCAATAAACAAGATCCCGAGATAATGTTCATGCTCAACGCAGGCACCAAATAACAATTATTTAAGTATAAAACTAATCCCGATGGTAGATGAAGGGGTAGCGTTCCGACCGCGATCACATCAACCTTTGATCCGTTTCCCACGCGCATCGTCACCTTTTTCTTCGCTAGCTTCCGTTTATTCTGCAGTACCTGTTTCGAGTTACAAATATGAGCAACCGAACCAGTATCAAATACCCAGGCACTACTATGAGTACTAGTGAGATACACATCAATAACATGTATATCAGATATACCTTTCTTCTTGATGTTGCCGTTCTTCAAATCTGCCAAGTACTTTGGGCAATTCCGCTTCCAGTGACCTTCTCCCTTGCAGTAAAAGCACTCAGTATCAGGCTTAGGTCCAGCCTTGGTCTTCTTCGCCGGTGCGGTAACTTTCTTACCACCCTTCTTGAAGTGTTCCTTATTCTTAGACTTGCCTTTCTTGAATTTGGTGGTCTTATTGACCAACAACACTTGGTGCTCTTTCTTGATCTCCACTTCTGCAGACTTTAACATAGCAAACAGTTCTGGCAACTGCTTGTTCATGTTCTGCATGTTGTAGTTCATCACAAAGTTCTTGTAACTTGGTGGTAGTGATTGGAGGACACGGTAAATCCCCAAAGCATTAGGAATCACTATACCCAAGCTTTGAAGTTTGTTTGCGTGCCCACACATCTTAAGCACATGCTCACTGACGGAGCTGCCCTCTTCCATCTTGCAGTTAAAGAACTTTTCAGAAGCCTCATAGCTTTCAATTGCCGCATGAGTCTCAAAGATCAATTTGAGATCCTCGACAATATCATATGGGTCTGAATTCTCAAACCTTTTCTGAAGCTCCGATTCCAAACCATACAAGATAGCACACTGAACTATGGAGTACTGATTCTTCCGAGTGAGGAAACATTCTTTACTTCATCGGAAGCATCAGCTGCAGGTGGGTCACCCAGCGGTGCATCCAGCACATAGGTCAAATTACCAGCTGTGAGGACAATCCTCAAATTTCGGAACCAATCCGCGAAGTTGCTTACATTGTTTTTCAACTTTTCTTTCTCTAGGAACGCATTAAAATTGATGGTAGGGGCTGCCATTGATCTACAACATATTTGCAATAGTTTAGACTAAGTTTATGACAAATTGAGTTCAAATTAATAATAACGTTAATCTAGGTGAACTCCCACTCAAAACAATATCCCTCACATTGTTTTAGTGATCACATGAACCAAATCCACTACATCAACACCGATCATCACGAGAGTTGATATAGTTTCAATGGCGAACAATCGTCATGTTCATCATATCTACTATATGATTCATGCTTTACCTTTCGGTGATCCGTGTTCCGAGACCATGTCTGTACATGCTAGGCTCGTCAAGATCAAACCTTAGTTTCCGCATGAGCAAATCTGGCTTGCTCACGTTGTATACACTTGCAGAATCTAACACACCCGATCATCACGTGGTTCTTCGAAACAACAAGCTTTAGCAACGGTGCTAACTAAGGGTGAACACTTTATGACTTGAAATTCATGTGCATGAGGGATCATCTTATAATGCTACCGTCGTCTACTAAGCAATACAAGATGCATAAAGGATTAACATCACATGCAATTCAAAATATGTGATATGATATGGCCTTTCTTCTTTGTGCTTCCGATCTCCATCTTCAAGCACGAACATGATCTCCATCATCACCGGCATTGCATCAAGGTCAATGACGCTTCTCCATGGTTGTCGTCCACCGGCTTCAACTATTACAACTACTTTGAATAGACACGCGGGTCTTAACATAAATTAAAGACAACCATATGGCTCCTGCCGGTTGGCAACTTACAATAAGGAACATTGCATACATCAAATATAATCACAATCATGGCCATATCACATCACTGCACACCCCTGCAAAACAAAGTTAGACGCCTCTACTTTCTTTGCATGTTTTACGTGGTTTGGGGCTTTCAATAAGTGTTGTTCTAACTTACGAACATGAACCACAACATTGATACTAGTATTGTTAATCACCCGTTGTAAATTGGATCTTAACTATGCTAGGAGAAACAGGCACCCGCAAAGCCACTTATGCAATACAAGTTGCATGTCAAGCGTGGAGCAAGTCTCATGAACGATGTCATGTAAGGTTAGCCCGGGCCGCTTCATCCCAACATACCGCAAGATGCAAAGTACACAAGAAGCAATCGACAATAAAAGCATCAACGCCCACAATGACCATTGTGTTCTACTCGTGCAACAGATCTACATATAGACACGACTCTGATACCACTGTAGGGTTTCGTAGCATGGAAAACAAAAATTTTCTACCGCATACAAACAAACAAGCCAAGATCTATCTACTAGATTGTAGCAACGAGTCGATGGAATAACTTACCCTCGAAGATTCCAAAGTGTTTAACGAGAGCGGATTCTTGTGGGTGATGTAGTCGTACTCTTCCCGATCTCAAGATCGCGTAGACGATCCTTCCGGCGCTGCGTTCCGGCAGCGCTCCCGCAGTCGGTCACACGTTCGGTACTCGACGAAGACCTTCCTCTCCCTTGTTCCAGCAGGCAGCGGAGGTTGTAGCACTCTCCTCGCGATTCCGGCAACACAACGGCGTGGTACCAGAAGTAGAGGGGAGATCTCGCAGGGCTTCGCCTTAAGCCGGAGCGAGTATGGTGGAGTATGAGAGAGCTCCTCGGCGATCTAGGGTTTAGACACACCAAGGAGGAGAGGCTAGAGCCGGCGGCTAGGGTTCCGGGGACCCCCAAGTCGGCGGCTAGGGCAAAACCCTAGAGGGGCGGCGGCGGCTATGGTGGTAGGCGCCAAGCTAGGGTTTGAGGAGAGGTACTTGTGTGTGCTAGGAGGGAGCCCTGCCCCTCCTTATATAGGTGGAGGGGCCGGCGGCCAAGGGGAGGTAGGGGAGTCCCTCCCCAACTCGGCTTGGAGGGGGCGCCGCCGGTTGGAGGAGGGATTCCCTCCCCAACTCGGTTTCCCACTTCCTCCTCTTTTCCTCTTTCCAAAACTTGTCGTTTGACTTTCAAACTAGCCGTTTGACTTTTCAATTTAGGATTTGAATAAACCCTTTATTTTGGACAGCGAAGACACTTAGTACATGATGCAATCATTCCAACTTGCAATGACACATTCATGTACCCCTTCCCCTCCGGAGTGCCGGACATTCCGGAACCTTCTAGAACATTCCCGATGAAAACACCAGAATCATTCCCCAACTCCGAAACGGGACTTTCCTTATATGAATCTTATTCTCCGGACCATTCCGGATCTCCTCGTGATATCCCGGATCCCATCCGAGACTCCGAACAACATTCAGTCTCTTTCTCATTCATTCCATAACTACTCAAACAACGTCGAATCCTTAAGTGTGTCTCCCTACGGTTCGTGAATTATGCGGACATGATCGAGACACTTCTACGAACAATAACCAATAGAGGAATCTGGAAATTCATATGGCTCCCACATATTTCTACGATTACTTTGCGATCGAATGAACCACTTACATACGATACCAATTTCCCTTTGTCTCACGATAGTTTACTTATCCGAGGTTATGATCGTCGGTATCTCTGTATACCTAGTTCAACCTCGTTACCGATAAGTACTCTTTTCTCGTTCCTGTGATATGTGATCCCTTGTGAGCCAGTCACATGCTTGCAAGCTAATTGGATGACATTCCACCGAGAGGGCCCAGAGTATATCTATTCGTCATATGGATGGACAAATCCCACTCTTGATCCATGTGTCTCAACCAATACTTTTCGAACACTCAATGCCACCTTTATAGCCACCCAGTTACGGTGTGGTGTTTGATGTCATCAAAGCATTCATCCGGTAAAGGTGATATGCATGATCTCATGGTCGAAGGAATCAGGTTACTATGTATCAGAAAGCATATAGCAATTGAACTATTGAAATGACTTGATCTTTATGCTACGCTTATCTATAGGAGTATGTCCATCATATCATTCTCCTAACGATATGATCTTGTTGTTGATAACATCTCAATGTTCATGATAGGGAAACCACAATCATTTATCAACCAACAAGCTAGTGATGTATAGAGGCTATACTAGGGACTTCAAATTAAGTTTACAAATCACACAAGTATCAATGTTTCCTTGTTAATACTATTATAGCATGAATGTAAACATTTATCATAAACACAAAGATATAATAATAACTACATTTATTATTGCCTCTAGGGCATATCTCCAACACTCCATCCCACCTCCGGCACGACATCCCGATTTTATGCAATGCAAGCCATGGCAGTCCACCAAAATCATATCACAACTCAACCCATGTCCGAGGACATATTATGCGTATGCACCAAATGGAAAACCAATTTTGTAACCCTCTGGATATACGAATAGCGCCGGTAGTTGAGGGGGGGGGGGGTTCCCAGAGGCCCCACGTTTGGTTAGCGCGATCAGCTCAGAACTGGTATCGTAGAACGAACGGGTCCTAGGTCGGATCAAGCAGTTCTCAAAGGTGGTCCCTGCCAGGGCCTTATCATTAGGTGAAACCATAACCAACAACATCAGATTAATTATCTTTTCACCAACCATATCCAAGTATCATGTTTCACCTGTATGAGAGCGATACTAAGCATGCCTACGACTCGCAAGGACAAAACTAACTAATCAAACAAAGCAATAGGATAACCAAGGCAATATAGTGGAGTAGGTAAATAAAGGAACGATACTATAGTATTGACAATAAGGATAGCAATAGATCAATTGGAGGAAGTAAAGACTATAAACGGAAAATAGGTAGAAGGGGGAGAATGCTCGCCTGAAAACTTTATCGAAGGTTCACCCGAAGATTGGGTCGACACTCGCATCAACTCATCGGCCTAGTCCGTGAAGAAGCAAAACACTAGAAGAGGCCACGGATGCAATATTTAATACTAGGACGGAAGATCGGCATGATTATGATATGATGCATGACATGGTAATATGCAGTCCTGCTTAGCAATATTAAGCGGATTCGGGATCCCGATATTATTATTAGGTCTAAGTTATTTAACTACCCCACATATTAAATGTTGAATTAACAAGGCAAAGCATGGCATCAGTTCGCTACACAAATTTAAATGAAGCCGATATTAGACTAGAAAAGTCCGCATTTGATCTCCATATTTAATTATGAGGTGAATCGGCATAAGGCCCCCAAACCACCAAACATGTGTGCAAGCATGATGAATAATATGCAACAAGTATAATATGTCAATTTATAAAATAGGGGCTCGAGAGGGGTCACACATTTGTTCGGGATCTTGGTTCGGAGAGTTTCGGGTTCGGTCCTTGGATACCGTGAGGAAGACCTTGGGGTTCGGCGCCCTTCGATTCCATGTCAGTGCACTTGACGGGGTAGCAACACCACATCAGGAATCTTATCCTAGGACACCCGGATGCACGCGGAACCACGCCTTGCAAACACATCGTACCATGACCACCTCATCTTCGGCAATACCATCTCAACACATTAAGGCAAGAGCAAGGCGGGCTTGGGCGTCACACGGATATCTGCATTAGCCATCTACATATTGACCAACAGGAACAATAAGGAGAACATGGAAACATGAACACTGTAAGGAGGCCTTGTACCATTCGGGCATTACCTCGAACACCTGGCTATCAGGAAGTAACAGGAGGTGACAAGCTCGTTTAGGTGCCCCTAGAGCGCCAGGAATAGGACGGCGCGGGGCTTGCTTGCTTGACATTAGGAGAGGCCGGCGGGGCCGGGCACAGAGGCGAGGAGGTCGACGATCTATGAGGGACGGCGTGGTGGCGACCGGAGACGGCGTTGGGCGACCTTGCAGAGGGCGGCGAGTTCGACGGGCTTGGAGGGAGGCGCGGGTGGAGCTCGGGTCAGCGAGGAGAGGTGCTTGCGGCAGGGCGGCGGCAACCGGCGACGCGTCGTGGGGTAGGCCGCTAGGGCTCCGACGAGGACGACGGGGCGCTGGCCGCGGCCGAGCGAGGGATGGCGCTGGAAGGTGGAGAGGAGGGCGGCTGATGGAGGTCCTCCGTGGGCGCGCGGCAGCCGGCAACAGGTTGCGAGCGCAGGCGACGGCGCTGGGCGACGAGAAGAGCTCCTGGCGGCGGCGGCGCTGCGAGACGGGGAAGGCAAGCGGGAGGCGCAGGGGTCCTCGAGGGCGATGGCGAGGTCGAGGAGGAGCGGGCCAGCGATGGAAGCCAAGCTGGGCTCGAGAAGTGGCGGCAGGGTTCTAGGGCGAGGAAGGAGAGACCGCCGGAGGAAGACGCGAGAGGCGGCGGTGGCCTTGCGGGATGGGGATGGATACGAGCGAGGGCTCCCGTGATGAGGCCGTGCGCGTGTGTGTTGAGTTCGGTGCGGGCTTGGGTTGCGTACGTGTTGTGTGTTCCGAGTGCGTGTGGGTTTCCTGGGTGTGGGTTGCGTGACCAGCTGGGTCGTGTGCGGGTCATGCGTTTGTGCGGTGTGTGGTGTAGCGTGTTGGGTCTAGGATGTTGGGTGCGTGCGTGAATGGGGCGTGTGCTATGAGTTGCAACGTAACATGCGGATGTAGCGTGTTGATCCAGCGGGTGGCGGCGGCAGACGAAAAGAAAAGAAGTGGAATTTGGTTCAGATTTAGGGCTAGGGTTTGGGAGGCAAAAGATAAGAATGGACTATTTATCTAGTCCAAAGTAGATTAGATGGGGCTAGTTTTAGACCAAAATTTTAGACGGCTTTTAGCCTAATTTTATTTATAAAATAAGAAAGCCTTTTGCTGTGAGAAATATTATTTGTTTTAATTTTAAAATAAGAACGAGAGATGGGTTTAATAAAACCACATGAATATTTAATAAAACAAAATATGGTTAGATAAAATAATTTTACGGACAAAATATGCATGATGATGCACAATATAAAATAACAATTAATTTCTAAATTTTAATATTGTCCGGGCATTACATTCGATTGGGCAATACAACAAGATACATAGACTGCCATCCAATTGCATCTATGACTAGAAATCCACCTTTAGGTTATCATCCGAACCCCCTCCAGTATTAAGTTGCAAGCAACAGATAACTGTTTTAAGCAAAGTGTGTAAGGTAAATAATCCACTTGTTCCATGAACAAGAGACCGTTGTTTTCTCCTTAGTGGTAATAACACATCTACAACCTTAGAGATTTCTTTCACTTCCCTTAGATTAAATAGAGGCATGAACCCACTATCTAGCATAAATACCCCCTCTTGGAGTCACTAGCAACTACTTGGTCAAGATAGCTACTAGAAACGGAGAGCATGCAAGATCACAAATAACACAGACATGATAGAATCAATAAGACAAAACTATTAATCAATCTAACATAGTAATCTCAATATCCATCGGATCCCCACAAACACAACATGCATGATTACAAATAGATGATCTTGATCATGAACAAAGCTCACAAGATCTAAACATGGTAGCATAAAGGAGGAGATACAACCATCTAGCTATTACATGGACCCGTAGTCCAAGGTGGAACTACTCACGCTTCATACCGGAGGCTGACATGATGAAGAAGAAGGCCTCCTGGATGATCTCCCCTCCGGCAGGGTGCCGGAAAGAGCTTCAGATCCCCCTCCCGATCTAGGGACGATGGTGGAGGCGGCTACAGACGGTTTCGTGGAATATTGATCGGGTACTTAGGGTTTTGGCATCGGGGGGTCTTTATAGACGAAGAGGCGAGGCAGGGGCGGCCAGGGTGGTCACCCCCCCAGGCGCGGCTAACCCTAGCCCGCTCCGCCAGGGGGTGTGGCCCCTGGTGCCTCCCCTCCGTCTCGTATTCTGGCTCCGTGTTCCCCACGATAAAATATTAACTTTGGCTTTTGTCCCATCCAATTCCGAGAATATTGATTTTCTGCTTTTCTGGAATCAAAACAGAAGAAAATAGACAACTTGCATTGTGGCATCTTGTTAATAGGTTAGTACCAGAAAACATATAAATACACCTCAAAGTGGAGATAAAACAAAGCAAAGTAGATACTAAACAAGCATAAAACATTAAAAATTATAGATACGTTTCTGACGTATCAAAGACCCTGACGCGCCACCGCCGGAGGCAGGCAACAAAGGTCAAGACCGCTGCCTTGGCGGCCCGACGGGTGCGGGCGGCTAAGGACGAAACCTCCGGCCAGGACGCGGCCTTCGGTGGCCAGGATGCGGCAATGCTTAGTTAGTTTAATTAATGCTACTAGTAATTTTGTATATATAAATATGACGCGTAGGCCCAGAAATTTATGCAATGACAACTAGTTATTTAGCGATTTTTGTGTGTATGACACATGGGCCCAGCTATGGACACAGGCGGCCAAGGCCGGCAGCCGAGACCTAGCAAACTAGCCCCAGGTTTTGGCCTGCTTTGCACCAAATCGGACCCCGCCGCATAGTCCGATCCGTTTGCAGGTACGCGTTGGACCTTGGCCTCGGTCCAGAAGGACGTGATCGGACACGCCCGTTTGCGGGGGGAGGGGGGGGGGGCGTTGGGGATGGCCTAAGAACCTGGAAAAGGCGGTATGTGCAATGTTTACTAAAGTTAAATGTAGTGGTCGAGTCTCTATACTTATACTTATTCGTGGGGTTTGATTTACGTGCTCGCAATTTGCAGAATTTTAGCCGGATTTATCAATTGGCCTCGATTTAGTCATAAATTATGTTTTTCATCGACACGAACGCTACGTGGATATGGATCCTACTTGCATAAGACAGCAACTCTGGAAATTTGCACTTAGGCCCTTATGGGTTGCACTTGACGAAGGATAGCTCCCTTGTGGGAACATGGTACTCCTTCACACTTGAGCTAGAACCACGGAAGACGCTTGTCATGCTCAAGCTCCAATCGTGCGAGCCGTTGGCTAGAGGAAGATCGGCGAGGAGGACATGGGACGAACATATAAACTAGGGTTAGAGATTAGAGGAACTAGGGATTTTAGAGCAGAGGATATCTATAATTAACAACCAGTGGTTCGTATTTTTTGCTTGACGAAAGATTACTAACGGGTTACATGGAAGGGGTTAAGTCCAAATTTTCAAGCAGCTATCTACTATGAGTGGGACCCATGTCCACATGGCGTCAGTGTCCACGTAATTTCGATGACAAATATGGTTTAGGACTAAATCGAGTTCAATTGCCAAGTATCTAAAATTCTATAAATTGCGAGTACGAGGACTAAATCAAACAATACACAAAGTATAGGAACTTCTACTATATTTAACTCTTTACCTAATGGATATACTCTCTGATGATTTTTATTTATGCGATCAAAGATCACACGATTGTTCCTCTTGGTTTGGGATAGCTATAACATAACCCATCCAGTCGTCACAGGAATTATATGATTTTTTTAGGGCTTATATATTTGACCTGGATTGACTATAGTTTTTGGTTAAAAAGACCTTTTGCTGCCTAGGGGCTACTTTTTGGATCACTGTTCTATTTGGACCAACAAACTACTTCCTCTATCCCAGTTTATAAGACTTACGCCGTATATCTAGGTTGTCCGTATAAGCTATATAATATGAATTATATAATATAAAAATTATTTCATTAGAAAATATAACATTTGAAATTTTTAATAATATAGTTTTTATCTTATATACCTCATGCTAAGTTGGTTAATTTGTTTAACCTAAAAATACGCATAAGTCTTATAAACCGAGACTGAGGGAGTAGTTTTGTTGACGTGAAACACACGAGGGTCTTTTGAGTTGGCAGGCAGCTTTACTTTAGTCCACAAGCTCTCACTCGGTTAAATTTTTACTTTTGGGTCTGGCCGTCCGCATTAATGCATGTTTGATATTTTGTCCCCGGTAATTAGAGTGTAGAGATTTTTGGCTATTTAAAAAAAATCACTTTTAATTTAGTTTTTTGGAAAAAATATCGGACATGGCCAATGATTTTCCTACAAACATGCAAAATATCAATTTTAAATACTTTATATTTTAAGCTACACAAAATGGCAAGAGTATAGATCCGTGCATGCATTTTTAAATCCTCAAATTTTATCGATTTTGTCATTTTTATGTGGACCATAATGCAAATAATTTCGTGTTGCGATTTTGCATGCAACGTTAACAACGTCCAGAATTATTTTTATTTTTTGTAGACCTATAAATAAGATTTTTGAATTTTAAAATGAAGGGAGCACCGGAGCGCACATGAGCAAAAGACACTTTCCGCAGTAATTATCCCAAGTTTGGAGAAGATAGTCTCTTTAGTTAGGCTGCTTAATTTTGATGTCTGAAAAACTTGCCATATAGATTGGATTTTGTCTTTGTTCATGTGCTTTAACGTAGAGCTTTTATTGTAAAAAACATTTAGCCTTTAAGCTAATATCATAGGTTGGGAAATCACTTAACCCTTAATTCTGCGTGGAATATCTACCTACCAATCTTCTTACACTTCCAACATATCTACTGACTCAGCCAACATACATTTTTTCTGAACAAGGGTAGGGTCCCGAAGGACCCATAGCCGCATATATTAAAACGGTGGGATACAGTTTACAAGAAAGTCCATGAAGAAAAGGAAAATATACACATGACCTTCACTTTTACACCAAGGGCCGCCGAGAACAAAAATGAAAAAAAGCAATCGAGTCCTTCTCCACCGAAACATGCAGACAAGCTCGATGGCCGGAGCAGCGATGCCAACCCCGGGGACGAACCACTTGGGGTAACACCGCTGTGAGATCTTCGACTTGAGCTGAAGGGCCTCCATGGTGGCCTGCGTCCTGGTGGTTGAGCAGCCACAAAAACATGGCCGGGGAGGGCCGCCAACCGGCCATAAGATGCAAAGGCAAGATGTCCGCCGCCGTCGCATGTCCTCTGATAATGAACTCCGAGAAGACGCATCTCAAACACCCTGCCGTGCAGATCGACACCAAATGGAATCCCAACTCACTTGTCCATCATCACCTTGATGACCAACAAAGCAAGAACAAGGCTCCAGTCGAGAGCCACTTGCAGCGCGCCAAGTCTCCAGATCCATACCTGGAGAGCAGCAGACCTTATTTAGGGAGATGTTGTCGATGCCGACCTTCTTCGCAACCGCCTCCCGCCATGGGAGTTCAACGAAGATGGGCTGTGCAACCCAGAGTCGTCGGATGCGGACCGCAAGCTCCGGCGAGGCACTCCAAACTAAGGCATGAAGCCAATACGCCACATGGGCAAACCCTACACTAGATCTAATGGAGGAACTTTGTATAGAAGGGGGAGGGAGGGGACCGGCGTCCTAGTCCATCTCTGCACTAGCCAGCGTGCGCGCCGGCGGCGAGAGTGAACGGAGTCCGGAGCATACATATTTGAAAGAGAACATTGGCTACCTTACAATGTGCCTTCACAAAATAAACCTAGAGTGTTGTAGCGAATTAAAGTACTCCAAACTCAAATAGTACTAGACCGCACCAATGTCACAATACCGTGATGAAACATTGAAGAACCGTTTATCTCTATCGGATCATCACGGAAATGCTACTTCGTGTATAAACAACTTAGGTCAACACCCATACAAATCCCAATGCCTCTAACTCCTAAGATGTATCTGGGTTTCAATAACACTACAAAAGAAATTCCAACTAAGTCCAAGACGTGCATATATATACATTGCGCATGGGATATATGTTGATGTGAATCTAGCGATGACTGGATTCTACTCATTGCTCGAACTCAGGTATGTAAGGATGATTGGTTTTATACGAAGTATGCCCTCGCTCCATCTCCCTTCTCGTGCTTAAATAGGAACACATGAGGAAAAAAACAACCATGCAATTATGCTTTCATCCAATATTGTGGTACGAGACACGTGGGCGGTACCATATTGTTGCGAGCATCCAATCCCTTGCTGAAGTAGCTGCCTAATAGATATACTGATTGTATTAATCCTGGTATGCACTATAGTTTATTTTTCTTTTTCTTCAACAAAGATAATATATTAATAATAGAGATACCAATTATATTTCAGATATATTTTAGTTACTTGTCTTTGCTTGAATTAGAGATAAAATATCGGTCCAATTCTAACAAGTTAGCTTTATGTACTAGCATACTAGCATATATCTACACCCGTCCTCAATCGACTAATTGGTTTTGGGAAACTAAAATTTATTTTTGTTGCCCATTGACTATTTTCTAGATCACTATTTTATTTTGGGGGCCAATACTCTGATTTGTTGACATAGAGTGCACCAGGGTCTTTTAAGTTTGCAGACGGCTTTACTTTAGTCCACAAGCTCGTACTTTGGTTAAGTGTTAACTTTTTCTGTGTGCCCCTTTAATCTTTTAGCATTTGGTCTTCGATAGTCATTGCAAAATTTAACATGCTAGACTCCTTATTTTGGCAGGTTAATATAAATGTTTGAAGAACTTGTCATATATAGCTATTGGAATTTTATCTTCGTTCATGTGCTTGAACATATATTTTGTTGTTGTAAAGGATTCTAGTCTTTGAGTTAATGTGACGTATTAAGAGTTTTCTCTACCTTCAATTCTCTATAAAATTAAGTCTATCCACCAATGTTTTTACATTTCCGATAGATCTACTGATCAGGCCAACATACACATCTTTGAAATGACCATTACCTGAAAACGTGTCTTAACAAAATAAACCTAGAGTGTCTCACGAAATCAAAGTTCTTCAAAGTCAATTAGTACTAGACTTGACCTGACCCCCGGTACCGTGATGAAACATTGAAGAGTAGTATATATCCATCCGATCATCATGATAATGCTACTTCGTGTATAGACAATTCAAGTCAGCACACTAGCAAATCCTGATACCTCTAGCTCCTAGGATGTATCAGGCCAGATTTCAACAACACTATAAAAGCAATTCCAACCAAGTCCAAGACGTGTGCGCATGTGATGTAGGCTGTTGTGAACCTAGCGATGAATGAGTTCTACTCATTGCTCAATCTCAAGTATGCATAAGCATGATGGTTTCTTTGTAAAGTATGATCTCGCTCCATTTCCCTTCTCCTACTTAAATAGAAACACATGTGGGGGCATCAGCCATGCAATTATGCTTCCATTTAATTCAGTATTGTCGAAAGAAGCACATGGGTAGTATCGTATTGTTGTGAGCATCCATTCCCTCACCAAAGTAGCTTCCTAATAGATGTATTGATTGTACTAGTACATGTACGGAGTATACTTTATTTTCTTTAAATGAACATATTTCGTGAAATCTTAGGGCATCCACTATATTGGCAATAAGGCTATCCATAAGCAAAAAGTAGTCAACAAGGAGTTCCACATACATAGTGGAGGCTATCAATAAGCTATCTATAAGCTCAAAACCTTAAGGGTGACCTACAAGCTTGTGGGTTGTCTATAAGCAATAGAATATTATTTTATCTTCTCCTTTCTCTCTTGCATGTGTGCAACTTTATCTGACACGTGGGGTTAGATTGTAGATAAGTTCAACTAGATACATTGTGATGTAATCAATAAGCTTGTGGTGTGGTATGTGGGTTCCAGCTTATGGACAAGTTCTTCCACATACATAGGTGATGCCCTTATGCATTTGCCGTCTTGGGTTTCATGGATAATAAAGAGCAGAAATAGTGCTAACCAACCACGATATTCACAATATATGATCATGTATCAAGTAGAAGTCATCATATTGTACTTCTGTAGATACGCCGATGGTATGATCATAACCCCTGTCTCGCAACGCCGGCACGACCGTTGGAGAATATAAACAAGATCATTAAGTATAATTTCCAAAACTCAAAGGGTTTGTCACTAAAATCTAAGACTTTGTCAACCCTTTATAGCTTGTTTGTCACCCTCATGTGTGAAAGGACTCAGATGTCGCCTATATGGGTGAATAGGCGATTTAAAACTATTTATAGTTTTGGCTCTAATAAATATAAAATAAAACTAGCATTTAATTTATCAAGCACATAACATAAATCCGAGTTTGGGGCGGAAATCAAAAGGGAGTGGGACCGGTGACCGGGTCAGATCCAGGCTAGTTCGGCTGTGGTTCATGGCGGGTGGACGGCTGGCATGTCAGCAACGTGACACGTAAATTCTAGGTTGCTCGGGAGACGCGATCGGGCATATGATACCCCATCTGTGTGCATTGATTGATCACCATGTCCACGAGCCACGACGAACTGGATGAGAACGTGGAAAAGGAGGTGGGGAGCATGAGGGTCGTTGTCTCTAGTGCAGAACATGGTCTGTCAAATCAGCTAATGTGTTTACACAATTGATGGAGTGCTCGCTAATAAATTTTATTTGTAAGGGCAGTATAATGGTAGAGAGCATGTCTTTCTTTAGCCCTTTACATCATCTAGAGAAATCATTAGAGATAAGTTGTACAACATATTATCTCTCTTAGAAACAGACTTCCGCCCGCTTTATAAATAAAGCACCAACCAAGTACCACAAGTTCCATAAACAACGGTCTGAAGCTGAGGAGAAAGAGAGAGAAAATAAAAATAAAAAGGATGAAAAGAGACCGTTCGCTTGGGCCTCAGCACAACCTAGCCCAACAAAGTACAAAGAAGGTGGCAGAAGGCGTGGAATGAGATGGTCGACGGTCAGCCCCCTCGGATGCTCACGGGGGATCACGTGCCGAGAAGCGATGTGCCGTCACGCTCAGCGCCCGCAGAGTGCTATCCAGGAGCTCCTAGTCCCGCTGCCTACAGAGCGGGTACCACTGCTTGTCGAGCGCCGTCCTGGGGTGTGCTTCTCGAGATGCTGCTACGATATTGTTGACAGTCCTCCTCAAAAACATCCATATACACGTTGGGAGCTCCTGCGACATCAGAGAGAGTAGTGCACGGTGCGGAGAGGGGACACTAGAAGAGACGGAGAGAGACAAAGAGACGTTGAGGCTGGAGGTGCGGGGTTGGCAAGTTACAGGCAAGCAAACGAACTGGCCACAACCACTGCTCGACCATGCCCTTGGATCAAAAGATCAAACACGATCAAACACACCCTATGAAGATCCAACAACACCGTTGCAGATTTAGCCGACGGAGGGGAAAAACCCATCGTGAACACTAGGGGGAAAAGGGCTACGCAAGGGAGAGAGTACCGGTGCCGGAGGCCGGGTGAGGGAGAGGGCAGCGGCAAAGAATACCGGGGAGAGGGTGGCGGCAAAACGGACTTGAGGGGGAGACGGCGCCACTGATGCGGTGGAAAGGAGTGGGCAGGCTACAGGAGTGAGCGAGCAATGCCAGACGAGGGAGAGGAAGTGCAGACGAGGGAGAGGAAGTGCGGTCCGAACAAGGGCATAACTAGAAAACCAGAAAATGTTGCAACATGCCACAATTTCACTGTCGACATCTTCCACGACTTAGAAAAGTGGACGGCGGGAGTATTTCTAGAGAATTGTAGATTTTGATCCTTGCAGGAGCCCTGCGCTAATGCCTCATACTACTCCAGATGTATCCTGTCTTACCTGGTTTTGCTGATATATCCGGTCTTACCTGGTTTTATTTCCATTTGGGATCGGGACAAAAATGATGTTATATTGCTCTAACAACTACTACACCTGCCTTGATTTTGCCGGTTGGACCCCATAACAGCAAGGATGCATTTCAGGGTTTGAACCATATATGACCACAGTTGCACTCCCAGATTTAGAATATGTTAACTTGTTCATTTCATTCACTGCTATTCAATTCAAAATATCTGGAGACCACATGAGAATGCCAATACAAACTTATACAAACGAGCTAACTGCAGTTCCCTCCACATTTTCTCATCCGGGCTTGGGACCGGCAAAGGCAGTGTTAAACTATAAAACTACAAAACACAAATTAGCAAACACTCCAAACCAACACTCAGCAAAGCATACAAGCTTACATAATCGATCAAATGCAATATTCAGACACACAATGGAACTTTGCAGACAAGACCATAACACATACAGTAACAAAGACATGGAGGCACAAGTATAAATTGCTAATGTAGGAGTTAGATACCCAAAGTAAGCAAATCAACCTACAGATTTCAGAACCTGAATAGCTAGATCCATCCAGACAATAAGTTGCATGAATTCATATCTTTGGTTTCGAAAATAAAGAATATACCAACAGTTAAGAGGGTGTGCTATCTTCATCACTAGGCATAGAGAAACTGCAGTTAATGAGAACAAAATGGCATAAACAGCAAGTTTACTCTCTAAAGCAAAGAAGACAGAGGGGCACGAAGTACGAAACAGAATGGCATGAAGAGCAATTTCTGAATTCTGGTAAAAGATAACTGTAGAGACAAAAAGTATGCAGTCAGTAGGAATCATCAGATAAGCCACAATCAAACTGGAAGTAAATTCCCCAGGAAACCGAGAAATGCAGTCCAGATCCCACTGAAGAAACACTAACGAGAAGAACATCACTTCTGAAAAATCAATTCAATAACTAACAAATCGAAAATCATATTAAGCAGAGAAGACATTAATCAAGAAGACGAAGTAACAATAAAAGTTCATGGCAAACTATAGCCTGTTCAAGCATCCAATTCAGAACCTTCGCCTCTGCCTTGTTTTAGCATATACATAGCAGTAATTCCTAACCTTTCTCTCAATAACAACATTACCAACTAGATTCAAGAGGGATCTTTGAATTAATTAATATTTTTTAATATACAGGTGAAGAGAGACAGCAGATTAGGTGGATCTTAATTTGTAGAAGTTCAATATCCGCACATACCAGAAATTGATTAGATGTGAGTTGGCCTATTGAACTGACCAGGAAAATTGTTAAGTGGACAAACCAATTGTGATCATGCATAACAATATAACCAGCACATCCAGACATGATCCCAAAATAATTCAAGTCTATAACATTAGGAATGTTTTATTGCTTTCAGAGCTCATGTACATGCATTCCTATCAGGTGATAAATCTGCGACCTACTGCTTGAGGAACAGAACACATCTAATTGCACTAATAAAACTGAAGATACAAACAGTCAAATATTGGCATGAAACCCAACTTCCAGAAATAAACATGGTAACAAAGTAACCAAGACTTCTAGGAAAAGAGGCCCTAAGTGACTTCTCGCATCTCCTGTGTTGAGTCGTAAAAACGGATGAGAACAGATTCCATCCAAACAAAGTTGGAACACAATAGAGACCAGTTAATAAGCTTCGGATTACTAATGAGAAGATCCAGATGTGCACGCAACTAAAGACTCCAAGCTGTAGCGAAGATATGAGGCCACTGAATGCAAGTTGAAAGTTGAAACTGTAAGCTGCCGCAGAAGATCAAATCAAGTGACAAAATGCATCAAGATTTTTTGATTAGAAGTCAGAACAGTCAGGAAAGCAGACATGACAGTCAGAAAACCAGCATAGACTTTCCAACTCTGCATCCTTGCACTAAGAATCTCCAACACTGCAAAAGTGCAAATCAATGAGCAGATCAAATATATAACCCTATTACTTCAAAAGTCAGATATAAGAACTCTCAACTGGAATAAATGTTATGATGTGTGAAAGAACTGTCGAGCCTACCATTCCGTCCACAATGCATGTCCAATTGACATCTGCAAGTACCCTATGATCATTTATCATTTATATCCTAAAAATTAACCAATGCGCTTTGGGATGAAATCGAACTTCATGATACAATCCGTAGTCAAGAAAGGAGCTTCAAAGGAAGAATATATCCAAATCAAGGTTTGATCTACAGTCCAGTTCTATGTTCTATAGTTCAGACAAGCTTCATGATACCTTCAAATCCTCAACTATGCAGGTCTGACCAACAATTCCAATCTGGGTTGCCACCAAAACCGATAAATTAACATCACAAAATTATGATGTGATCTGAAGAAAGAGCATGAACTATAACAAAACCTCTAGCCTTCAATCCAATCTCCAAAACCACTGTGTTATAGCTTGAGGAGCATATGCACATATCACAAACAAGATCAACTGTATCAGTGCAAACCAATCCAGGGTTCTAGAATCCAGACACACCTTGAATTACAAGGATTTGCCACCGGAGAAAGGGATAAAGCAATTTTTGCATTGAGAGTCTAGAAATCACTGAAGCTGACAGGGTGATCAAACCACCTGACTTCCCATACAGGGCATTGTTTTTCCACCAATCCAAAACATGTACTGCAAACAAAACACTCAGATATAGAAACACAGGGATGAAGCTTACATATATAACAAATTCAACCACAACGAGAAAGTTTGCAAACCAAACAATATAACACATCCCAAGCAACTGAAAGCACAATCTGCAACCACGGGAAGGAGGAAGCGAAACCCCCAAGCAAAGCAAGAAACTGTGACAAAATATAAGTTCATACAAAATAAGAGTTTTGGATAGAGAGCACTGAGTTTTTTCTGTTGTAGGATGTGCCATCTTGAAGCTCCAAAGCAGCCTCAGAATCATTCTACCTCCGCAGATCAATCTGAATGTCCAAATATTGCCTGTCCATGAGATACTGTGATAATTTTACAGGTTTTAGAAGTTATTGTGAATTGAAAAGGTAGTTGGTTTAGAAGAACTCCAAACAGATATAACTCAGCATCAGGTTGGACCTAGGACATAACTGTACTTTTTTGTTCGGGGAGAAGAAGCTACTTATATTGAGGGGATAAGATTAGCTTTCTTGGTTAGAAGATAGGAAGTCCTCCATTTCAATATCTGCAAGAGCACATAATTACGGACGAAGGGAGAGAAAACCATGACTACGAAGTTGATTATCAAATGAGGCCACGAAAGTTCCTTGAAGTCACAAAAAGGAACCACCGATAACATGATGAAGCAAAATAGGGCACCTCCGCCAAGTTGCGCAAGTCCAATATCTGGAGAACGAACAATCCATATCAGGCCACATCATGTACCAAACAGACCACATCCACTAAACACTGACCTGGCTCCATGCAGAGAGTAAATATTTTCCCTAGGGGATAATCCTAATGCAGAAGACCAAAATCACATCTAAAGACAGAAAACAAATCGAACAGAAAGATGGACGACAGATTGCAAACCAACAATTTAACAGATTTTCAGTGACTAGCAGCATGGCGTTGGCAAAAGAATCTGCAACCATAGCAAGGGTAGAAGCAAAACCCAAATCAAGGATATGGATTGACAAGAAGCTACATAACATAAAGACAGAAGAGTAAGTTATAGGATCGAAATGAAGAGTGTAAGAGATCAGAAAGTCTTAATCGGTTGTAGGATGCTCCAGACTATCCGTATATTCGTGCACCTTTCAAGATCAATCTGAATTTAGATCATTACCTCATGTAAGATAGGTTATCTATGTTATGATGAACTGAAAAGATAGTAGAATAAGAAGCTCTATAAACAGATTACATTAAAACTCAGTAACAGATTGATTTGAACTCGTCAACTAGGAATCCAAGACCTGCATCTAGCAAGAGGAATTTCCATAAACTTTTCATTAAAAACAGCTAAAGCATGCATCAAATGATGATGAAGAGTGGGCAGAAGGATAGGCCTGTCTCAGTTGGTAAGGTTCAGCTAGACAACATTGGCTCCAAAATGCAATTTTATCACTTTTGAGTCAGTAGCTGCAATAAGCGAGGGTTTATTAAGGCAGAGAAAACTAGTGTTTGTAATTGTATAATTGTAAAAGAAGTAAGCAAGTTAAAGTTTAGTCATAACAAGGAACCTTCATGCCAGGGTAAACAAGATCATCTGCCAATAGCAATTTCTAGAAAATCACCAATAACTCCAAATCAGAACTACTGACTGCGGAAGACTAAATTTTAACTGAGGGGATGGAAAAAATAATCTAGGGAGGTTGATTATATAAAAAATTATAGTTCATATCTGCAAAAAACAGAGAATAGAATACTTTTGTCTGGAAAGTTAAATTGTTGATGAGTTTGAAAAGATGGTTAATGAAGTGGGGTTGATTATCCAAAATCCTGAGGGGTAGGGGTAAGCCTGGCTCAAGCTTATACCAAGAGAAATCAGGTATACCTATATCAGACTGTAAATTATAGTTCATCCAGATTATCTGCAAAAAACAGAGAATATAATACTTTTGTCTGGAAATTAAATTGTTGATGAGTTTGAAAAGATGGTTGAAGACACAAAAAGGAAAAACAGGAAAACCCGCCCAGCCACACATAATATTCTATTGTGGACAACAACCAATGATCCAAATCAGACTTACTGCACACTAAAATTGAACTGCACAGAAAAAAATAGTATCAAATTGAGGAGGGTTGATTATCCAAACACAGATTCAAGGTTTTTCTGATACAAATGATCAAACATCTAATCCAGCTTCCACAACAGAACTTCAGCTCAGAGTATCAGACCATACTACAATACCATTCTGAACCAATAATAAATCAAATTAACCATTGAACAGTAATAAGCAAATAGCAAACCTCTATCCTCCAATTCATCTATTGTGGCATCCCGCAAAACCACTACTAGAAAATCGCGTTGTTTTTGTGCATTGCATCATCATGACCGCATGCTCATGTCATCATGCCACTTTGCATTTGGGCATCGTCATCATCTTGCATGTGCTGGTATAAAACTATTTTCGGAAAAACCGGTTCTCGTTTTCTAAACGCCCCGTCTTTATTCAAACGCAAACCCGGGTCGCCGGAATATTTTGTTTTGACTAAATATGTTTTGCAAACGGTCCGTTTAAATAAATAAAATTTTGCATTATTTTTAGTGGGGCAGTCGAACGGGCCGAATCGACCCG
Source organism: Avena sativa (assembly GCA_916181665.1). Classification (NCBI taxonomy): domain Eukaryota; kingdom Viridiplantae; phylum Streptophyta; class Magnoliopsida; order Poales; family Poaceae; genus Avena; species Avena sativa. The sequence continues at coordinate 342,617,696 of OV702279.1, forward strand.
AACGACCACCCCAGAAATTAAATCGGTCCACCTAACCCGCCCTTCTAAATCCTAAGTTCACCCAACCTAATCTACCCACACCCCCCTCCACCTCACCCCAGCCTATCCCCTCTCGCCACCTCACCTCTCTCCCTCTCCCCTCCAATCGGCTGCTGACACCTAGACCCACCCTCTCTCAACCTGCCACCCAGCCTACCCCTGGCCACACAGTCACGCACACACGCAACCTCCCCACGCGCCCTTCCTCTGGCCCAACCCCACGCCACGTCCCCACCTGGACCCGATCCCCACGCCCCCGTCCCCACCTGCCGCGCTCCCGTCCCTGTTCCTCTTCTTCCCCCGCTCGTCTTCCTCCCTCCTCTCTGCGTGCCCGCTCGCTCCGTCCCGCCCCATCTCTGCCTCGCCGCCGTGCTCCCCTCCTCACCGGCTCGCTCCACCGCCGCCACCTCCTCCGCTCCGCCCTCGCCCTCCGCGCGCGACGCCCCGGCGCCGCTCGCCGCCTCGGCCCGACCGCGCCTGCGCCTCCCCTCTCGCCGGCGACCCCGCGCCCCGCCAAGCTTCGCACGGCCCCGCCGGCGCCGCGCCAGCCTCCGCGCCGCCGTCGCGCCTGCCGCGCGCCTCCCACCTCCCCCTTGCGCCGCTCCCGCGTCCTGCCTCCTCCCTGGCAGCCGCCGCCGCCGCAGGAACCCTCCCCTCCGCCCTCTGCCGTGCTCGCCCGGCCGGCCTCCTTTTCCTTCGACGAGCGCGCCACCCGCCGCTCTTCTCCCACCGGCGCTGCTCCCCCTCCGCTCCTCTCCGCCCCGGCCCCGCGTGCTCCGGCCAAGGCGCCACCGCCCGCGCGCGTGCTCAACCTCGCCGCTGCCGTCGCCCGGCGACCTCCCCTCGTCTGCCCCGTCCGCCCGTGCAGGCCAAGAGCTCCCCGGCGTGGGACCCGCTGCAGCGGCGCCGCCTCCCTCCGCAGGCTCGAGCCGGTCGTCCTCGCCCTTGTCCTCGTCGGCGCTCCGTCTCCTGCCTCCCCGGTCCCTGTCTCCGGCCCCGCCATCCTCTGTCCGTGCGCGAGGCGTCAAGTTCTGCAACAAGTCGGGCAAGTGTGTTGGGACGCCGCGACACATCATGAGCGCCACGAGAACGACAAGTATTGATAGCCGAGCACCAGACCGATCCGATGCCGACCCAAGTTCTCCCTCCCGGAACCGTCAAGACCACCGTCACGGCCGACATGATCTTCCTCGGTGGCAACGACAATCGGACAAGGATCACCAAAAATAACTGCCGACAAGATCTCCAGCATGGATAAGATGCCCAGACCCCGAAGACCGATCCCGGCGACCACATATGCGACAAGACCTTCGCCCCGAATGCGGAATCGAGAACCCGAACGCCAAGAACGCCGATGCGGATACGACAAGCACTTCACCCCGTAACGACAAGTACTCCCTCGAGGACGCCGAGTACTTCACCCCGGACACCGAGACCCTGGACGACAAGCTCTTCCCGGAAGCAGTGACGCTCATGCGACAAGATCTACCACCCCGACCCGAAGACCCTAAATCCCGGAGTCCGAGAACGTTTCCGTCGAACCCTGGACCCCGACCCCGAACCCCGTCGAACCCTAACCAAGATCTGCCGAACCCTAATGTGTGAACCCCTTCCCGAAACCCTATTTTATAACATAATACAACTTGTCGCATAAAAATTGTCTTGCATGCATACATTCATGTGGTTTGGGGGCCTTATGCCGATTCACCATATAATTAAATATGGGGCCCATATGCGGGCAAATCTAGTCTCATAGTGGCCTCATTTAAAACTGGGTAGCGAACCAGTAACTCATCTTTCCTTGTTAATACAACATTTAAATTGCGGGGTAGCTAAACAACATGAACCATTCAATTAAATTGTCGGGACCCCGGTTCCGCTTAATATGACCTAATTGCATCGCATCTTTGCCATGTCATGCACCATACATGCATCATGCCGATCTTCTGCCGTGGTATTAAATATTGCATCCGGTGTTTCTTCTAGTGTTTTGCTTCTTCGCGGATAAGGCCGTTGAGTTGATGTGAGCTTCGCCCCGATCTTCGGTTGAACCTTCGACAATGTTTTCAGGCGAGCATCTTCCCCCTTCTACCTATCTTACTTTTATAGTATTTATTCCCTCCTGTTGATCTATTGCTATCTGTGTTGCGATGCTCTAGTTTTCGTACCCGTGATATCCCTTGCAGCCCTATATTGCCATGGCCACCTCCTATTACATGTTGTTTGGTAGATAGTTGGACTTGCGCGTCGTAGTCGCTTGCTCAAGTGCTGTTGCGTGTCGCCATGTACCACAGTTGTTGGAGTATTGCCACATGTTTGATGTTGGAGATGATCATGGGTTTACTTATCGTTCACTTTAATTCCTGTTTAACAACTAAAATTGAAGTAAGCAGAGGCATCGGTGGGTGATAGATAATATTTGGTTTCCGACCGCCCACTTGTGTCCCGTAGGACCCCGAGTTCTTGACACCTGTTCCGAGATCGAGCGCGCTAACCACAGGTGGGGAGATATGGGCCCCCCATTGATTATTACCTGATTTCAAAGTATTGTACTGGGGGCCACAAACTAGTTTGAGGTTTTATTTACTATCTTGTACCTATGCCATGCTTTACTGCTTTATTTACGATTGTGTGAGGAGCACGCTGTACTGTTTTGGAAGCGGAGTGTTTTCGCGGTATCGACAGTCCCCGTTTGGGGATTTGCTGTCGTATACCGCCACTGTCGCAAACCCTAAGTCCGTCTCGGAGACCGGCCGACTTCGTTGCGGGTGTCGACTTGGTGGGGTGGCCCCCATGTACTTGCTTTGGGTCTGGGAATGTTGTGACTTAGGCCCCGCCGACATACCGATGGGTGTATGTTAACTGATCTGGTAAAAAGGGTCGAAGTGCTTGTGGATACTTTGGTGCACCCCTGCAGGGTTTAATCTTTTCGAGAAGCCATGTCCGCGGTTATGGACGACTTGGAGCACAGTGCTTGATCATAGACAACTATAACTAAAGTTTACTGTTATAAATTGATTGGTATCCGATATGACTAGTAATCAGATTCACCACAACGGAATGGCTAAATGAAAGTACCAACAACTGCTGGGTTTTGGGGTTATCTCATGCTAATTGTATCTGATTAGTAAGTGCCGCAACTACAACGGAATGATTAAATAAAAGTGCTCACTGCTTATTTTATCAGGACAACTATCTACACCTGACTAGTAATTGCTGCAACGATAACTGAATAAATAAAACTGCCAACTGTGTGAGTTCCTCGGTCGCCTTCCTCGTTGGTATCGAGGGGGAACGCCAGGATGGGTTTGTTTGATGGTAGTATCAGGTTGGTTCCGAATAGGTCTTTCTCACCCCTCTCTGATAGTCGCCAGTTGTGTCGAGTCTCTATAGGTTGTTTAGTGCATGCTGCCGCTGCCGCTCAGTTCACCATACCTATGTAGGCGAGGACCGCCGAATTCTAGTCTCGCCGTGTACTGGCCTCAGTACTGACGCTCCTCTTTTTCCTTTGCCCTTTGTCGGCACCCCTTTTGTTTAAGCAGGTTTTGAGATCGACGTCGTTAGCAGGGTTACCCTTCCGGCTTGGCCTGGGCAGGGTTATGGACGCCATTGGTTATTCTTCAGGGCTCTTAGCCCCATTTGCATCTTGTCCGTAGCTGGACGCCGTATCGTTTCAAGGTGATTTGGATCTTTGTATATTATATCTGTATTCTTGACTCATGGAGTCGTGTTGTATATAAATCTGTTCTGTGGGTCCCATCGAGGACTGTTGTGTAATGTTATTACTTCGTTTTCCACCCGCACGAAAGTGCCTGGTGGGCACCTTTGAATCGTTTCTATGCGGGTTTGGCGGTTTTCGCTAAAACTTGCATAGGTCCGATTCTGAGGGTGTTACAGAGTGGTATCAGAGCTCAGCAGTTGCGATACCCCACAAGTCCAGCCTGTAGGATAACCTAGCTAACGACCGAAGTAGAGTGTCAAAACTATTTTTGCAAAAACGGTTGGATAGCTCTGATTAGGTCTGATTTTACTCCTTACCCCTCTGCTATTCTCCTCTTACCCCTACGTGTTTTGAATCCGCTCTCGTCTCTTTCTTCGAGTCCAGGAATTCTCGTGGTTGGGTTTCCGTCGTACCTTCAGGGTTTCGCTTCCTCCTTTGGTAAAGGTGATGCTACGTCCGGTGTTCACACTGCCTGAGAAATCCGTCTGCTGTGGTACCATTCTTTGTTCTTTGTTTGTGCCTTCCGGTGTTTTCCGACGCGACGACATCATCTACGCCAGATCCGATGCAGAGTCTGCATCACTCCCTTGTTCCGAACCTCGTTTGTCGAGATCTTCAGTCTGATTCCGAGAATGGTTGCAAGCTTTTCCACTGATTGTGCGGAGTAATAGTTTGGGTGCGTGATGGATTGGCCCCCATGCCGACTACCCCTTCTATTCGCTTGTGTACATTGAAGTGGATGAGAATGCATCGGTTCCCCTTTTCTATCGGAGCTAGAGGTGGCTTTATTTGCGGATACCTCTACCTTTGACCTTTTGTTCCCGGAGTGCCCTCTCGACGATCACGGACAACGACCTCTTGTTAGTGGTGTCGCGAGGATCTACACAAAGCGAGAAGAAGCAGATCGCCGACCTTCCTTCCGGTACCATGAGGCGGATCTCGAGGGCGAGATCCATTGTTAGTGGTGTCGAATTGTGGCATCCCGCAAAACCACTACTAGAAAATCGCGTTGTTTTTGTGCATTGCATCATCATGACCGCATGCTCATGTCATCATGCCACTTTGCATTTGGGCATCGTCATCATCTTGCATGTGCTGGTATAAAACTATTTTCGGAAAAACCGGTTCTCGTTTTCTAAACGCCCCGTCTTTATTCAAACGCAAACCCGGGTCGCCGGAATATTTTGTTTTGACTAAATATGTTTTGCAAACGGTCCGTTTAAATAAATAAAATTTTGCATTATTTTTAGTGGGGCAGTCGAACGGGCCGAATCGACCCGAACGACCACCCCACCCCAGAAATTAAATCGGTCCACCTAACCCGCCCTTCTAAATCCTAAGTTCACCCAACCTAATCTACCCACACCCCCCTCTACCTCACCCCAGCCTATCCCCTCTCGCCACCTCACCTCTCTCCCTCTCCCCTCCAATCGGCTGCTGACACCTAGACCCACCCTCTCTCAACCTGCCACCTAGCCCACCCCTGGCCACACAGTCACGCACACACGCAACCTCCCCACGCGCCCTTCCTCTGGCCCAACCCCACGCCACGTCCCCACCTGGACCCGATCCCCACGCCCCCGTCCCCACCTGCCGTGCTCCCGTCCCTGTTCCTCTTCTTCCCCCGCTCGTCTTCCTCCCTCCTCTCCGCGTGCCCGCTCGCTCCGTCCCGCCCCATCTCTGCCTCGCCGCCGTGCTCCCCTCCTCACCGGCTCGCTCCACCGCCGCCACCTCCTCCGCTCCGCCCTCGCCCTCCGCGCGCGACGTCCCGGCGCCGCTCGCCGCCTCGGCCCGACCGCGCCTGCGCCTCCCCTCTCGCCGGCGACCCCGCGCCCCGCCAAGCTTCGCCCGGCCCCGCCGGCGCCGCGCCAGCCTCCGCGCCGCCGTCGCGCCTGCCGCGCGCCTCCCACCTCCCCCTTGCGCCGCTCCCGCGTCCTGCCTCCTCCCTGGCAGCCGCCGCCGCCGCAGGAACCCTCCCCTCCGCCCTCTGCCGTGCTCGCCCGGCCGGCCTCCTTTTCCTTCGACGAGCGCGCCACCCGCCGCTCTTCTCCCACCGGCGCTGCTCCCCCTCCGCTCCTCTCCGCCCCGGCCCCGCGTGCTCCGGCCAAGGCGCCACCGCCCGCGCGCGTGCTCAACCTCGCCGCTGCCGTCGCCCGGCGACCTCCCCTCGTCTGCCCCGTCCGCCCGTGCAGGCCAAGAGCTCCCCGGCGTGGGACCCGCTGCAGCGGCGCCGCCTCCCTCCGCAGGCTCGAGCCGGTCGTCCTCGCCCTTGTCCTCGTCGGCGCTCCGTCTCCTGCCTCCCCGGTCCCTGTCTCCGGCCCCGCCATCCTCTGTCCGTGCGCGAGGCGTCAAGTTCTGCAACAAGTCGGGCAAGTGTGTTGGGACGCCGCGACACATCATGAGCGCCACGAGAACGACAAGTATTGATAGCCGAGCACCAGACCGATCCGATGCCGACCCAAGTTCTCCCTCCCGGAACCGTCAAGACCACCATCACGGCCGACATGATCTTCCTCGGTGGCAACGACAATCGGACAAGGATCACCAAAAATAACTGCCGACAAGATCTCCAGCATGGATAAGATGCCCAGACCCCGAAGACTGATCCCGGCGACCACATATGCGACAAGACCTTCGCCCCGAATGCGGAATCGAGAACCCGAACGCCAAGAACGCCGATGCGGATACGACAAGCACTTCACCCCGTAACGACAAGTACTCCCTCGAGGACGCCGAGTACTTCACCCCGGACACCGAGACCCTGGACGACAAGCTCTTCCCGGAAGCAGTGACGCTCATGCGACAAGATCTACCACCCCGACCCGAAGACCCTAAATCCCGGAGTCCGAGAACGTTTCCGTCGAACCCTGGACCCCGACCCCGAACCCCGTCGAACCCTAACCAAGATCTGCCGAACCCTAATGTGTGAACCCCTTCCCGAAACCCTATTTTATAACATAATACAACTTGTCGCATAAAAATTGTCTTGCATGCATACATTCATGTGGTTTGGGGGCCTTATGCCGATTCACCATATAATTAAATATGGGGCCCATATGCGGGCAAATCTAGTCTCATAGTGGCCTCATTTAAAACTGGGTAGCGAACCAGTAACTCATCTTTCCTTGTTAATACAACATTTAAATTGCGGGGTAGCTAAACAACATGAACCATTCAATTAAATTGTCGGGACCCCGGTTCCGCTTAATATGACCTAATTGCATCGCATCTTTGCCATGTCATGCACCATACATGCATCATGCCGATCTTCTGCCGTGGTATTAAATATTGCATCCGGTGTTTCTTCTAGTGTTTTGCTTCTTCGCGGATAAGGCCGTTGAGTTGATGTGAGCTTCGCCCCGATCTTCGGTTGAACCTTCGACAATGTTTTCAGGCGAGCATCTTCCCCCTTCTACCTATCTTACTTTTATAGTATTTATTCCCTCCTGTTGATCTATTGCTATCTGTGTTGCGATGCTCTAGTTTTCGTACCCGTGATATCCCTTGCAGCCCTATATTGCCATGGCCACCTCCTATTACATGTTGTTTGGTAGATAGTTGGACTTGCGCGTCGTAGTCGCTTGCTCAAGTGCTGTTGCGTGTCGCCATGTACCACAGTTGTTGGAGTATTGCCACATGTTTGATGTTGGAGATGATCATGGGTTTACTTATCGTTCACTTTAATTCCTGTTTAACAACTAAAATTGAAGTAAGCAGAGGCATCGGTGGGTGATAGATAATATTTGGTTTTCGACCGCCCACTTGTGTCCCGTAGGACCCCGAGTTCTTGACACCTGTTCCGAGATCGAGCGCGCTAACCACAGGTGGGGAGATATGGGCCCCCCATTGATTATTACCTGATTTCAAAGTATTGTACTGGGGGGCACAAACTAGTTTGAGGTTTTATTTACTATCCTATACCTATGCCATGCTTTACTGCTTTATTTACGATTGTGTGAGGAGCACGCTGTACTGTTTTGGAAGCGGAGTGTTTTCGCGGTATCGACAGTCCCCGTTTGGGGATTTGCTGTCGTATACCGCCACTGTCGCAAACCCTAAGTCCGTCTCGGAGACCGGCCGACTTCGTTGCGGGTGTCGACTTGGTGGGGTGGCCCCCATGTACTTGCTTTGGGTCTGGGAACGTTGTGACTTAGGCCCCGCCGACATACCGATGGGTGTATGTTAACTGATCTGGCAAAAAGGGTCGAAGTGCTTGTGGATACTTTGGTGCATCCCTGCAGGGTTTAATCTTTTCGAGAAGCCATGTCCGCGGTTATGGACGACTTGGAGCACAGTGCTTGATCATAGACAACTATAACTAAAGTTTACTGTTATAAATTGATTGGTATCCGATATGACTAGTAATCAGATTCACCACAACGGAATGGCTAAATGAAAGTACCAACAACTGCTGGGTTTTGGGGTTATCTCATGCTAATTGTATCTGATTAGTAAGTGCCGCAACTACAACGGAATGATTAAATAAAAGTGCTCACTGCTTATTTTATCAGGACAACTATCTACACCTGACTAGTAATTGCTGCAACGATAACTGAATAAATAAAACTGCCAACTGTGTGAGTTCCTCGGTCGCCTTCCTCGTTGGTATCGAGGGGGAACGCCAGGATGGGTTTGTTTGATGGTAGTATCAGGTTGGTTCCGAATAGGTCTTTCTCACCCCTCTCTGATAGTCGCCAGTTGTGTCGAGTCTCTATAGGTTGTTTAGTGCATGCTGCCGCTGCCGCTCAGTTCACCATACCTATGTAGGCGAGGACCGCCAAATTCTAGTCTCGCCGTGTACTGGCCTCAGTACTGACGCTCCTCTTTTTCCTTTGCCCTTTGTCGGCACCCCTTTTGTTTAAGCAGGTTTTGAGATCGACGTCGTTAGCAGGGTTACCCTTCCGGCTTGGCCTGGGCAGGGTTATGGACGCCATTGGTTATTCTTCAGGGCTCTTAGCCCCATTTGCATCTTGTCCGTAGCTGGACGCCATATCGTTTCAAGGTGATTTGGATCTTTGTATATTATATCTGTATTCTTGACTCATGGAGTCGTGTTGTATATAAATCTGTTCTGTGGGTCCCATCGAGGACTGTTGTGTAATGTTATTACTTCGTTTTCCACCCGCACGAAAGTGCCTGGTGGGCACCTTTGAATCGTTTCTATGCGGGTTTGGCGGTTTTCGCTAAAACTTGCATAGGTCCGATTCTGAGGGTGTTACAGAGTGGTATCAGAGCTCAGCAGTTGCGATACCCCACAAGTCCAGCCTGTAGGATAACCTAGCTAACGACCGAAGTAGAGTGTCAAAACTATTTTTGCAAAAACGGTTGGATAGCTCTGATTAGGTCTGATTTTACTCCTTACCCCTCTGCTATTCTCCTCTTACCCCTACGTGTTTTGAATCCGCTCTCGTCTCTTTCTTCGAGTCCAGGAATTCTCGTGGTTGGGTTTCCGTCGTACCTTCAGGGTTTCGCTTCCTCCTTTGGTAAAGGTGATGCTACGTCCGGTGTTCACGCTGCCTGAGAAATCCGTCTGCTGTGGTACCATTCTTTGTTCTTTGTTTGTGCCTTCCGGTGTTTTCCGACGCGACGACATCATCTACGCCAGATCCGATGCAGAGTCTGCATCACTCCCTTGTTCCGAACCTCGTTTGTCGAGATCTTCAGTCTGATTCCGAGAATGGTTGCAAGCTTTTCCACTGATTGTGCGGAGTAATAGTTTGGGTGCGTGATGGATTGGCCCCCATGCCGACTACCCCTTCTATTCGCTTATGTACATTGAAGTGGATGAGAATGCATCGGTTCCCCTTTTCTATCGGAGCTAGAGGTGGCTTTATTTGCGGATACCTCTACCTTTGACCTTTTGTTCCCGGAGTGCCCTCTCGACGATCACGGACAACGACCTCTTGTTAGTGGTGTCGCGAGGATCTACACAAAGCGAGAAGAAGCAGATCGCCGACCTTCCTTCCGGTACCATGAGGCGGATCTCGAGGGCGAGATCCATTGTTAGTGGTGTCGAATTGTGGCATCCCGCAAAACCACTACTAGAAAATCGCGTTGTTTTTGTGCATTGCATCATCATGACCGCATGCTCATGTCATCATGCCACTTTGCATTTGGGCATCGTCATCATCTTGCATGTGCTGGTATAAAACTATTTTCGGAAAAACCGGTTCTCGTTTTCTAAACGCCCCGTCTTTATTCAAACGCAAACCCGGGTCGCCGGAATATTTTGTTTTGACTAAATATGTTTTAAAAACGGTCCGTTTAAATAAATAAAATTTTGCATTATTTTTAGTGGGGCAGTCGAACGGGCCGAATCGACCCGAACGACCACCCCACCCCAGAAATTAAATCGGTCCACCTAACCCGCCCTTCTAAATCCTAAGTTCACCCAACCTAATCTACCCACACCCCCCTCCACCTCACCCCAGCCTATCCCCTCTCGCCACCTCACCTCTCTCCCTCTCCCCTCCAATCGGCTGCTGACACCTAGACCCACCCTCTCTCAACCTGCCACCCAGCCCACCCCTGGCCACACAGTCACGCACACACGCAACCTCCCCACGCGCCCTTCCTCTGGCCCAACCCCACGCCACGTCCCCACCTGGACCCGATCCCCACGCCCCCGTCCCCACCTGCCGTGCTCCCGTCCCTGTTCCTCTTCTTCCCCCGCTCGTCTTCCTCCCTCCTCTCCGCGTGCCCGCTCGCTCCGTCCCGCCCCATCTCTGCCTCGCCGCCGTGCTCCCCTCCTCACCGGCTCGCTCCACCGCCGCCACCTCCTCCGCTCCGCCCTCGCCCTCCGCGCGCGACGCCCCGGCGCCGCTCGCCGCCTCGGCCCGACCGCGCCTGCGCCTCCCCTCTCGCCGGCGACCCCGCGCCCCGCCAAGCTTCGCCCGGCCCCGCCGGCGCCGCGCCAGCCTCCGCGCCGCCGTCGCGCCTGCCGCGCGCCTCCCACCTCCCCCTTGCGCCGCTCCCGCGTCCTGCCTCCTCCCTGGCAGCCGCCGCCGCCGCAGGAACCCTCCCCTCCGCCCTCTGCCGTGCTCGCCCGGCCGGCCTCCTTTTCCTTCGACGAGCGCGCCACCCGCCGCTCTTCTCCCACCGGCGCTGCTCCCCCTCCGCTCCTCTCCGCCCCGGCCCCGCGTGCTCCGGCCAAGGCGCCACCGCCCGCGCGCGTGCTCAACCTCGCCGCTGCCGTCGCCCGGCGACCTCCCCTCGTCTGCCCCGTCCGCCCGTGCAGGCCAAGAGCTCCCCGGCGTGGGACCCGCTGCAGCGGCGCCGCCTCCCTCCGCAGGCTCGAGCCGGTCGTCCTCGCCCTTGTCCTCGTCGGCGCTCCGTCTCCTGCCTCCCCAGTCCCTGTCTCCGGCCCCGCCATCCTCTGTCCGTGCGCGAGGCGTCAAGTTCTGCAACAAGTCGGGCAAGTGTGTTGGGACGCCGCGACACATCATGAGCGCCACGAGAACGACAAGTATTGATAGCCGAGCACCAGACCGATCCGATGCCGACCCAAGTTCTCCCTCCCGGAACCGTCAAGACCACCGTCACGGCCGACATGATCTTCCTCGGTGGCAACGACAATCGGACAAGGATCACCAAAAATAACTGCCGACAAGATCTCCAGCATGGATAAGATGCCCAGACCCCGAAGACCGATCCCGGCGACCACATATGCGACAAGACCTTCGCCCCGAATGCGGAATCGAGAACCCGAACGCCAAGAACGCCGATGCGGATACGACAAGCACTTCACCCCGTAACGACAAGTACTCCCTCGAGGACGCCGAGTACTTCACCCCGGACACCGAGACCCTGGACGACAAGCTCTTCCCGGAAGCAGTGACGCTCATGCGACAAGATCTACCACCCCGACCCGAAGACCCTAAATCCCGGAGTCCGAGAACGTTTCCGTCGAACCCTGGACCCCGACCCCGAACCCCGTCGAACCCTAACCAAGATCTGCCGAACCCTAATGTGTGAACCCCTTCCCGAAACCCTATTTTATAACATAATACAACTTGTCGCATAAAAATTGTCTTGCATGCATACATTCATGTGGTTTGGGGGCCTTATGCCGATTCACCATATAATTAAATATGGGGCCCATATGCGGGCAAATCTAGTCTCATAGTGGCCTCATTTAAAACTGGGTAGCGAACCAGTAACTCATCTTTCCTTGTTAATACAACATTTAAATTGCGGGGTAGCTAAACAACATGAACCATTCAATTAAATTGTCGAGACCCCGGTTCCGCTTAATATGACCTAATTGCATCGCATCTTTGCCATGTCATGCACCATACATGCATCATGCCGATCTTCTGCCGTGGTATTAAATATTGCATCCGGTGTTTCTTCTAGTGTTTTGCTTCTTCGCGGATAAGGTCGTTGAGTTGATGTGAGCTTCGCCCCGATCTTCGGTTGAACCTTCGACAATGTTTTCAGGCGAGCATCTTCCCCCTTCTACCTATCTTACTTTTATAGTATTTATTCCCTCCTGTTGATCTATTGCTATCTGTGTTGTGATGCTCTAGTTTTCGTACCCGTGATATCCCTTGCAGCCCTATATTGCCATGGCCACCTCCTATTACCTGTTGTTTGGTAGATAGTTGGACTTGCGCGTCGTAGTCGCTTGCTCAAGTGCTGTTGCGTGTCGCCATGTACCACATTTGTTGGAGTATTGCCACATGTTTGATGTTGGAGATGATCATGGGTTTACTTATCGTTCACTTTAATTCCTGTTTAACAACTAAAATTGAAGTAAGCAGAGGCATCGGTGGGTGATAGATAATATTTGGTTTCCGACCGCCCACTTGTGTCCCGTAGGACCCCGAGTTCTTGACACCTGTTCCGAGATCGAGCGCGCTAACCACAGGTGGGGAGATATGGGCCCCCCATTGATTATTACCTGATTTCAAAGTATTGTACTGGGGGCCACAAACTAGTTTGAGGTTTTATTTACTATCCTGTACCTATGCCATGCTTTACTGCTTTATTTACGATTATGTGAGGAGCACGCTGTACTGTTTTGGAAGCGGAGTGTTTTCGCGGTATCGACAGTCCCCGTTTGGGGATTTGCTGTCGTATACCGCCACTGTCGCAAACCCTAAGTCCGTCTCGGAGACCGGCCGACTTCGTTGCGGGTGTCGACTTGGTGGGGTGGCCCCCATGTACTTGCTTTGGGTCTGGGAACGTCGTGACTTAGGCCCCGCCGACATACCGATGGGTGTATGTTAACTGATCTGGCAAAAAGGGTCGAAGTGCTTGTGGATAATTTGGTGCACCCCTGCAGGGTTTAATCTTTTCGAGAAGCCGTGTCCGCGGTTATGGACGACTTGGAGCACAGTGCTTGATCATAGACAACTATAACTAAAGTTTACTGTTATAAATTGATTGGTATCCGATATGACTAGTAATCAGATTCACCACAACGGAATGGCTAAATGAAAGTACCAACAACTGCTGGGTTTTGGGGTTATCTCATGCTAATTGTATCTGATTAGTAAGTGCCGCAACTACAACGGAATGATTAAATAAAAGTGCTCACTGCTTATTTTATCAGGACAACTATCTACACCTGACTAGTAATTGCTGCAACGATAACTGAATAAATAAAACTGCCAACTGTGTGAGTTCCTCGGTCGCCTTCCTCGTTGGTATCGAGGGGGAACGCCATGATGGGTTTGTTTGATGGTAGTATCAGGTTGGTTCCGAATAGGTCTTTCTCACCCCTCTCTGATAGTCGCCAGTTGTGTCGAGTCTCTATAGGTTGTTTAGTGCATGCTGTCGCTGCCGCTCAGTTCACCATACCTATGTAGGCGAGGACCGCCGAATTCTAGTCTCGCCGTGTACTGGCCTCAGTACTGACGCTCCTCTTTTTCCTTTGCCCTTTGTCGGCACCCCTTTTGTTTAAGCAGGTTTTGAGATCGACGTCGTTAGCAGGGTTACCCTTCCGGCTTGTCCTGGGCAGGGTTATGGACGCCATTGGTTATTCTTCAGGGCTCTTAGCCCCATTTGCATCTTGTCCGTAGCTGGACGCCATATCGTTTCAAGGTGATTTGGATCTTTGTATATTATATCTGTATTCTTGACTCATGGAGTCGTGTTGTATATAAATCTGTTCTGTGGGTCCCATCGAGGACTGTTGTGTAATGTTATTATTTCGTTTTCCACCCGCACGAAAGTGCCTGGTGGGCACCTTTGAATCGTTTCTATGCGGGTTTGGCGGTTTTCGCTAAAACTTGCATAGGTTCGATTCTGAGGGTGTTACATCTATCAACAACCATTTCCCTCCTGTGCAACTCATGGAGCACAAACAAATACCAGAAGCGAGATCAGCTGTCACAATAATATATAATCAACACAGGGCCTCAAATCAACCTCAGATTAAGGGACATGACCAGCCATCAGAAGAGAATGCCAAGGAACAGTAATCCAGAGCATTGCACGGCTAATTATATTCATAGCTGTAATCACTGAAATGAGGTAACACAACCAACAAACTGATCTGGCGGAGCACAGGAAACTGACCTCCTCAGGTTTCCTTCCCCATGTGATGACTAATCTCTAGTTCCATATCCTGAAATCAATGGACATTGGAGGCGAACACAAATGAACCGAACAGACTGCCCATGGAACACTAACCTGACTTCAGCTACAAAACCGAGGTAGGTCCAACTCCCTACAGTACCCTGCAGCCAAGACGCGTAGCACGCTACAAATCACAAGGATCGGGAGGACATAACGAACCAAACTATAAAGAGATGGATAGCAAACCAAACGATTTAACAGATTTCAGTCCACTACCAAGCTAGCAGCATGTCCAGAGTAAAAAGGATCTGCAACATGTTGGGCACAAACGATAGTAAACCTTAATTAAAGCTATGCCCAGAGGCAACAAACCAAAATAAACGAACAGATGAACTCTAAATACGAGCAAAAGAAAGTGAAATAGAGAGCACAGTGTTTTCTCGGTTGTAGGATGGCGTTAGTTTGAAGCTCCAGATCATCCTCAGAGTGCAGATCAATCTGAATGTTCAAATATTGATTTCATAAGATAATTTTACATACATGTGAGTTGTGATGAATTGAAAAGGTAAGTAGATTAAAGTGTCTTCAAACAGATTGCACTCAGCATCAGGTTAGACATGAATTCGGCAGCTAGAACCTGCAACGAGCAAGAGACGTTTCTATGAAATTTTGGTTAAGAGGGCTTAGAAAATTTAGAAAAGCATAAGCATGGGACAAGAGTGTGGACAGTTATAGGCAGGGGATCAGGCAGACGATGGCAGCGGATCGAGATTGCTAATTGTTTTCCGTGGCAATATCTGCAAGAGCTAAGGTTACTGACAAAGGGAGAGAACTAATGTATTATGGATGAAATAAGTCTGAAAAGTCAAGTGCAATAAGGAACCGCCACAGCATGCTGATTGCTGAACCAAAATAGATCTCCGGGCTCCCGCTAAGAAGTATAATTCCAATTTCTGGAGAACCAGCAAAAATCTGAATCAGAATTGCCGGGAAACAGAATCAAACTACAGGAGAAGTCGAGTCTGAGAGGGGGCTGATTATCGAAAGGTAGAACGGAAGTTTCCCAATCCTAGGATCACCGGTCCAATCCATGTAACTTTGATCTCTGGACAACCAGAAGAGTCCCAAATCAGAATCGACAGATATTTCAAACTATGGAGTAAGAAGTTGAGTCTGAGAGGGGGCTGATTATCCAAAACACAGAACGGATGTTCCCCAATCCTATGATCCCCGGTCCAATTCGTATAATTTCAGTATCTGTGGAGAACCACCAACAGTCCCAAGTCAGAATTGACGGACAACTAGTGCAAATGAAGAAATTAATTCGAGGAGGGAAGAATATCCAAACACAGATCACAATCAGCAGTTGTCCGATCCTACGATGACCAATCCAATTTGCTTCACCTCGGGAGATCTGACCATATATATACCAAAATATAGTTGAACAATAACCAATCGAAATGACCATGGACATAACAGAGCAAACCTCCAATCCTCGACTCATCCCTCCAGAACGACCAATCCCGGGTTGCTGCATCTAAGGAGGAGCATAGGAACATCCCAGAAACGAGATCAGCTGATACAATAAGAAATCGACCGGCGGGCGTTGACCGAATCCACCTCGGGTCAACGGATGGCGGAGTTCGGGCGGTGAGCGCTCACGGGACATCGATCCAGAATCCATTTGAATTGGAATCTGAAATCACCGATTGCAGGGTGACGGAACCAATAGAACCGATCTGACTGAGCACGAGAAACTGACCTGCGTCGATCGCCACGCGGAGCTCCAGTTTCAAAAATTGCATTCAGTCCTGCACAACCGACGAGGGAACACCGGCGGTCCGAACCGGAACTAGAGACATATATGCAGGAATCAATCGAGGAAGACAGAGAACGCGGAACCAGAACTCGGTTGATCCAGAGATACCGATCGAATCCGATCCTTGGCCGAGTCGCAACGACGGAGGCGGACGAGACGGGCCGAGGAACCTGCGAGAACATGAGGGCGGAGGCGATGAGGAGCAAAAATCAATCGAGACCAACGCGATTCGATCGAAAACGAATCGAGGGGACAGGAGGAGGAATCGAGGAAGAGCTCCGCGGACGCGAGGAAGGCGAGAACGAGGCGCTGGCCACCGAGACGACGAGAGAGGGCCGGACCAGAGCGCGGGGAAGAGGGGTGCGCACCTGGGCGCTTTTTATAGCCGGCGGAAGGCCTTCGCTGGCGCCAACCGATTCGTTACCGGACACGGGTTCGTCGCCGCGCTGGCGTGATGCGCGTGGGGACGACGGACGGGTGGGCGGCGGAAATCAAAAGCGAGTGGGACTCATGACCGGGTCGGATCGGGGCTGGTTCGGCGGTAGTTCGGGGCGGGTGGGCGGCTGGCAGGTCGGCAACGCGACGCGGAGATTTCTGGGACGCGATCGGGCATACGATTCTTCGTCTGTGTACGTGTGGCTGCCGTTGATCACTGACCGTGTCCGCGAGCCACGTGAACTCGTAGAGAAGGCCATCCCAAACGGGTCCCGTATTTTGGACACCAGTTTCGTCCGTAACTGGTCCGTTTACGGGTGGAGGACAGGCTGTTCGGACTATCTTAGCCTAGTTGCGGTGATATGCGTCTTCAATCGGCTACCAGCTATCCATATGCGGTTTTACTATTCGTCGGGTGTCATCAAGCTCGAGCTGATGGGACTATGGGAATATCAGTGCTAATGACGGCCGATGATTGTTTCGTCAGAACTCCAGTTTTCGTCCACTTTCCTGTCTAGGCTGCATCATTTTCTATCCGATCCTGCTCGTCGTTCCTGTCGAGCCCCGCGAATATAAAGAGGGACCGGTCGCTGGGACAGAGCACCAGCACCAACCCCTCGATGTTCCCTCCCTCCCTCGCCATGGACAACCTTCCTGTGACCTGGGCCGACCTCATCAAGTTCGCCCTCGTCGCGTACCCCCTTCCCCTACCCCTCCCGGCTCCGATGAATCTTTGGAGGGCAATAAGGACATGTGAGAGTTGGTGCCGAGCGAGGCGGAGTTGGTGGTGCAGGCCGAGGCGGACGCGGAGGAGGAGGCCGAGCAGGCGCATGCCGAGGCGGAGGCGGCGGAGGGCGAAGTCGACAGCGCCAACGCCGCACACTACATCCTGGAGAAGTATGTCTGCGAGCTATACATGGCCTTCAAGGCCAGGAAGGCCGCCGATCGGCAACCCGCCGAGCGGCTTCGGCTGAAGGTTGAGGAGGCGGCGAGGGAGGCGGTGGCGGCCATCGAGAACCGCGACGACTGGGAATCGCATCAATCGCTGGCGGTCAAGACGACCGCTGATACGTCGTAAACGTATCTATAATTTTTGATGTTCCATGATTATTTTGTATCATTTGTCTTATGCTTTGTCTACATTTTGAGGTGTTTTTATATGTTTTTCTGGACTAATCTATTAACAAAATGCCACAGTACCAGTTGCCTGTTTTCTTCTCTTTTTGGTTCCAGAAAAGGCAGAAAACCAATATTCTCGGAATTGGACGGGATAAAATCCAAAGTCATTATTTCCCCGGAGCAACACGGAACCACGAAGCAGAGATGAAGGAGGACAACAGGGTGGCCGCATGATACGTCGGAAACGTATCTATAATTTTTTAGTTTCACGTTTGTTTAGTATCTACTTTACTTTGCTTTGTCTACACTTTGAGGTGTTTTTATATCTTTTCTGGAACTAACCTATTAACAAGTTATCACAGTGCCATTTGCCTGTTTTCTTCTGTTTTTGGTTCCAGAAAGACAGAAAATTAATATTCTCGGAATTGGACGGGACAAAAGCCGAAGTCAATATTTTACCGTAAGGGACACGAAATCTAGAAGACGAGACGGAGACGCGAACCAGGACGGCTAGACCCCCTAGGCGTGGGTGGGACCTGCCCCGCGTCTGGGTAGGGTGTGGGGCCCCTGACCGCCTCCCAGCCTCGCCACTTCGCCTATAAGAAACCCTCCGATGCAGAAACCCTAAGTACCCGATCAATATTTCACGAAACCTTCTGTAACCGCCACCACCGTCGTCCCTAGATTAGGGGGATCTGAAGTTCTTCCCGGCACCCTGTCGGAGGGGAGATCATCCCGGAGGCCTTCTCTCCGGTATGACGCATGAGTAGTTCCACCTTGGACTATGGGTCCATGTAGTAGCTAGATGGTTGTATCTCCTCCTTTGTGCTTTCATGTATAGATCTTGTGAGCTCCGTTCATGATCAAGATCTATCTATTTATAATCATGCATGTTGTGTTTGCGGGGATCCGATGGATATTGAGATTACTATGTCAGATTGATTAATGGTTTTGTCTTATGATACTATCATGTCTGTGTTGTTTGTGATCTTGCATGCTCTCCGTTGTTAGTAGCTATCTTGGCCAAGTAGTTGCTAGTGACGCCAAAAGGGGGTATTTATGCTAGATGTGATGTTGCCACTAGGGAGAAAACAACGGTCTCTTGTTTATGGAACATGTGGATTGTTTACCTTATACACTTTGCTTAAAGCAGTTGTCTGTTGCTTGCAACTTAATACTGGAGGGGGGTCGGACGATAACCTGAAGGTGGACTTCTAGTCATAGATGCAGTTGGATGGCGGTCGATGTATATTGTTGTATTGCCCAATCGAATCTCATAGGATCTTTTTGTCTGGTATTGCATTGTTATGCCTTGCTCAGTTCCTGTCAATTGCCCTGCTGTAATTTGTTTACCCTTCATGCCATGTTGTTTATCTAAGGAGAGCACCTCTAGTGAACTATGGACCCCGGTCCAATCTTTATCATTGATACATCTTTCACTGTTACTTGTTTACTTGCTGCAAACCATCATTACCTTCCACACCATATGTTTAATCCTTTGTTACAGCAAACCCGTGAGCTTGACAACCTCACTGATTCGTTGGGGCAAAGTCTTGAGTTTGTGTTGTGCAGGTCTCTACGTTGCTTACAACACCTGTGTGACGTTTCCTTCCTCCTACTGGTTCGATAACCTCGGTTTCTTACTGAGGGAAACTTGCTGCTGTGCTGCTTCACACCTTGCTCTTGGGGTTCCCAACAGGCTCCACGTCAACTACGTGTACAGCCATCACCGCACCCCCCTAGGCGCGGGCAAGCCCCGGTGGCGCCTACAGGGGTGTGGGCCTCCTGGCCCTCCACCGATCTTGCCTCCTTCGCCTATAAAAATCCCCCGGGGAGAAAACCCTAAATAATCCATCATACTTCTAGAAAAAGTTCCGCAGCTCTGCCGCCACCAAAGAGGAGATTCGGGGGACAGAAAGTCTCTGTTCTGGCACCCTGCCGGGACGGGGAAGTGCCCCTGGAGCCATCTCCATCGATCTCCACCACCATCTTCATCACCGTTGCTGATTCCCATGATGAGGAGGGAGTAGTTCTTCCTCGAGGCTAAGGGATCTACCGGTAGCTATGTGTCCATCTCTCTCTCTATGCATGATCTTGTTGTGGTCATGAGCTTTGTAATCAAGTAGATCTACCTTGCTACTCAAGTGCTTCAATAGATCTCTGCTCTCTCCATGTGTGTGAAAGTGACAGTGTGCACGTCATGGTGGCACTTAGGCTTGAGTCTACATAAATATTCATTATGCTTTAATAGATCTATACTTTTCCCCATGTGTGTGAAAGTGACAGCGTGCATGCCGTGTGTGGCACTTAAGCTAGACTACATATATATTTGTTATGAGTTATATTTTGAGTTGGGTGTCTCTATGAAATTGTGGTGTTTGTTGCAACCATCTAGCGCTCAAGGTGACAGTATGGGGTTATCTAGATTGAGGAAGGCCCTACCATGGATTAGAGTGTTCAACCGGAGAATAGTTAAGAGTAGTATCATAAAGAGAAGATATTTATATGAGAGAGTGTTCTCTAGTGAAAGTATGATCCCTAGGCCTTGTTTCTACACATTGAAACACCGTTTGCATCTAGATCTGTTGCATGTGTGCTTGCTTCCATATTTATTTCAGTTTCACACATGTTACCCCACGTAAACAACAAGTCAGAAGCTATTTTCTGGCACCGTTGCCACTTGTATTTCACTATCTCTTCGCCGAACTAGTGCACCTATACACCTGACAAGTGTATTGGGTGTGTTGGAGACACAAGAGACTTCTTGTATCTTGATCCCAGGGTTACTTGAGAGGGAATACCTTTGACCACTTCCTCCCTGCTGTTCTACAAACCTCTGCACTTGGAGGCCCAACAATTGTCTACAAGAATAGAAGTGCGTAGACATCAACCGTCGGCTCGCCGCTGAAGCCATGATGGAGGAGGCGCATGAGACGGCGGAGGCCGCGGCCTTGGGCAGCGTCTTGTCCAAGGCCGCTGCCAAACGGGGCAAGCTAGCGGATGCGATCAAGCGGGAGCTGGCAGATGCGGTCAAGCGGGAGGTGCTGGCGGAGGCCATGGCCTTGTCCAAGAACGCCGCCGCCCAACGGGAGGACTTGGCGGAGGTGCGTGCGGTGGTCAAATGGGAGGTGCTGGAGGACGCGGACACCTTGCGTGTTGCGGTGGTGGCGACGTCCCAACGGGAGGTGCTCCTGGCCACGGCCAACCGGAAGGCAAGAGAGGAGACAGGCAACAAAGACGGACATGATGAGGAAGGTGGAGACCCTGATGCGCCACCACCGGAGGCAGGCAACAAAGGTCAGGACCGCTGCCTTGGCGGCCCGACGGGTGCAGGCGGCTAAGGACGAAACCTCCGGCCAGGACGCGGCCTTTGGCGGCCAGGACGGGGCAATGCTTAGTTAGTTTATTTAGTTAGTTTAATTAATGCTACTAGTAATTTTTTATATACCACACGCGGGCCCAGAAATTTATGCAATGACAGCTAGTTATTTAGCGATTTTTGTGTGTATGACACATGGGCCCAGCTATGGGTGCAGGCGGCCGAGGCTGGCGGCCGAGCCCCAGCAAACCAGCCCCAGGTTTTGACCTGGTTTGCACCGAATCGACCCCCGCCGCGCAGTCCGATCCGTTTGCGCGTACATGTTGGGCATTGGCCTCGGTCTGGAAGGACGTGATCGAACACGCGCCGTTTGCGGGGGACGTTGGGGATGGCCTAAGAACCTAGAAAAGGCGGTATGTGGAATGTTTACTAAAGTTAAATGTAGTGATCGAGTCTCTATACTTATTCGTGGGGTTTGCAATTTGTAGAATTTTAGCTAGATTTATCAATTTGCCTCAATTTAGTTATAAATTATGTTTTTCATTGATATGTTATGGATCCTACTTGCAGGAGACAACAACTCTGGAAATCTCGTCAGAAGTTGGCCTATACTTTGTAGAATTTAGATTAACATATAACAAACTTCACCTTGAGACAAATTCCTCCTTGTAGCATCAGCAGCAAACATCTCCCTGAATAAACAAGCAAATACTTTCGGCGCCAATAGCCACTTGGGCTAATCAGTTAAACCAACTAAGTTCGAGCAAAGCTCAAACTTAGCAACAGGAATAGGTTTAGTCATCATATCAGCAGGATTATCATGAGTGCTGATCTTGCATACCTTTAATTTACCTTGATCAACAATGTCTCTAACAAAATGGTACTTAACATCAATGTGCTTAGTTCTCTCATGGAACATCTGATCTTTTGTAAGGTATATGGCACTTTGACTGTCACAAAACAAAGTAATGCAAGAATCATCTCCACAAAGCTCAGCAAACAAACCTTTCAACCAAACAGATTCTTTGCAAGCTTTAGCAATAGCCATGTATTCAGCTTCAGTAGTAGATTGTGCAACAACAGCCTGCAATGTAGCCTTCCAGCTAACAGCACAACCACCAACATTAAACACATAACCTGTGAGGGATCTTCTCTTATCCAAATCGGCAGCAAAATCTGAATCCACATAGCCAACGAGTCCCTTACCGGTCCTACCAAACTTCAAACAAGCATTGGAAGTGCCAAGAAGGTACCTGAAAACCCACTGGACAGCCTTCCGATGTTCTTTATCAGGATTAGCCATGTATCTACTTATCAAACTCATAGCATATGATAAATCAGGATGAGAACAAACCATGGCATACATCAAAGAACCAACAACACTAGAATATGGCACCTTTGACATGTACTCAAACTTTTCATCAGTAGTAGGACATTGAGAAACTGACAATTTAAAATGAGGAGCAATAGGAGTACTAACTGAGTTGGCACCATCCATATTAAAACGATGAAGAACTTACTTAATGTAAATTTGCTGACTAAGAAATAACAAACCAGATTTTCTATCTCGGGTAATCTCCATACATAAGATCTTCTTAGCAGCACCAAGATCCTTCATCTCAAACTCACTACTTAGGTGTGCCTTCAAAGTAGTGATTTTTTCATGCCCTTGGCAGCAATTAACATATCATCAACATATAGCAGCAAGTATATAGGTGACCCATCAACAAACTTGATATAAACACAACTATCATATTTAGACCTCTCAAAACCATGTGAGATCATAAATGAATCAAACCTTTTATACCACTGT
This sequence comes from Avena sativa, assembly GCA_916181665.1. Lineage (NCBI taxonomy): Eukaryota > Viridiplantae > Streptophyta > Magnoliopsida > Poales > Poaceae > Avena > Avena sativa. Next base: position 342,640,485 of record OV702279.1, read on the forward strand.
CTTGGAGATTGCTTTAAGCCATAAAGAGACTTCTTTAATTTGCACACAAAATCCTCTTTACCAGGCACTATGAACCCTTCTGGTTGGTCCATGTATATTTCCTCATCAAGCTCTCCATGCAGAAAAGCAGTCTTGACATCTAACTGCTCAAGCTCAAGATCACGCATAGCCACAATACTAAAGAAAGTACGAATGGAACTATGCTTCACAACTGGAGAGAACACATCATTGTAATCAATACCTGGAATCTGGCTGAACCCTTTTGCTACTAACCTTGCCTTGTACCTTGAAGGCTCTTTGGGAGACAAACCTTCCTTTTTCTTGAAGATCCACTTGCAGCGGACCGCCTTGTTTTGTTTAGGCAAGTGCACAACATCCCATGTGCCATTTTTCTCAAGTGATTGCATCTCTTCTTGCATAGCAGAAACCCAGTTCTCGCGGTCAACGGATGCAATGACTTCATTATATGTAGCAGGTTCAGAATCGTTCTCCACCTGTTCAGCACAACTCAGAGCATAATGAACAAGATTACACTTTTCAATTAAACGAGGACGAGGACCACAGTTACGCCTCGGTCTATCAGCAGCAATGGACTTATGTGGTTGCTGCAAAACAGTAGGTGAGTGCTGAACAACAATATCATCAATGTTTTCCTCATGTGTATCTTCAACGATAGCATCATTATCAACAGTTTTCTGCAGGTTCTCCACCTGCACACTAACTCTCTCCTCTCCAGCAGCAACAAGAGAGGTATCTGATGGCAAGCTATCATGATACATAACGAACTCACTGAAAACAACGTTTCTACTTAGCAAAATCTTTTTAGTTTCAGGATTCCATAGTTTATATGCTTTAACTCCTGAACCATAACCAAGGAATATGCACTTAACATCCCTAGGCTCTAACTTTCCATTATCAACATGAGCATATGCAGTGCAGCCAAAAACTCTGAACTGTGAATAATCAGCAGGCGAACCTGACCATACCTCAATGGGAGTTTTCTTCTCAAGTGCAATAGAAGGTGACCTGTTGATGAGGTAACACGCTGTGTTTGCTGCTTCAGCCCAGAAACGCCTATGCGTACCTGCATTAGACAACATACAACGAGCCCTCGAGATGATAGTTCTGTTCATGCGCTCTGCCACGCCATTCTGCTGAGGAGTATATGAGATGTGATGCCTGATCATGTCATTGTTACTGCAAAACTCCTCAAACTCATTAGAACAGAATTCCATACCATTGTCAGTACGTAGTACCTTTACCTTCTTCTCAGTCTGCTTTTCAACCATAACTTTCCACTTCTTAAAAGCATCAAAAACATCATATTTATGCTTCAGAAAATAAGGCCACACTTTTCTTGAGTAATCATCAATAATAGTAAGCATGTAATTGTTGGAGATATGCCCAAGAGGCAATAATAAAGTGGTTATTATCATATCTTCATGATTATGATAAATGTTTACATACCATGCTATAATTGTATTAACCGGAAACATTAATACTTGTGTGATTTGTAAACATAAAAGGGTCCCTAGTAAAGCATCTTGTTAAACTACCTTCTTGGTTAATATATGATCATGGTTTCCTGATCATGAACATAGAGATGTTATTAACAACAGGGTCATATCATTAGGAGAATGATGTGATGGACATACTCCTATAGTTAAGCGTAGCATAAAGATCAAGTCATTTAATATAGTTCATTTGCTATATGCTTTCTGATACATAGTAATCTAATTCCTTCGACCATGAGACCATGCTAATCACCATCACTGGAAGGATGCTTTGATGACATCAAACACCACACCATAACTGGGTGGCTATAAGGGTGGCATTGAGTGTTCGGAAAGTATGTGTTGAGGCACATGGATCAAGAGTGGGATTTGTCCATCCATATGACAGATAGATATACTCTGGGCCCTCTGGGTGGAATGTCATCCAATTTTGCAAGCATGTGACTGTCTCACAAGGGATCACATATCACAGGAACGAGAAAAGAGTACTTATCGGAAACGAGGTTGAACTAGGTATGCAGAGATACCGACGATCAAAACCTCGGATAAGTAAACTATCGTGAGACAAAGGGAAATTGGTATCGTATGTACGTGGTTCATTCGATCGCAAAGTAATCGTAGAAATATGTGGGAGCCATATGAATTTCCAGATTCCTCTATTGGTTATTGATCAGAGAAGTGTCTCGGTCATGTCCGCATAATTCACGAACCGTAGGGAGACACACTTAAGGATTTGATGTTGTTGAGTAGTTATGGAATGATGAGTAAGAGACCGAATGTTGTTCGGAGTCTCGGATGGAATCCGGGATATCACGAGGAGATCCGGAATGGTCCGGAGAATAAGATTCATATAAGGAAAGTCCTGTTTCGGAGTTGGGGAATGATTCCGGTGTTTTCACCAGAAATGTTCTAGAAGGGTCCGGAAGGTCCAGCACTCCGGAGGGGAAGGGTACATGAATGTGTCATGACAATGTGGAATGGTTGCATCATGTACTAGGTCACTTGGCTGGGAAAAATAAAGAGAGAAATCAAATCGGAGTTTGAAAGTCAAATGCCAATTTGAAAAAGTCAAATCTCAAGATTGCTTGGTGGAGGGAGAGTAGGAAACCTAATTGGGGAGGAAGTCCCCTCCCTCCACCCGCCGGACAAGGAGGAGGAGTTGGAGGAGGACTCCCTCCTCCCAACCGTCCCCCTCCCACCTATATAAGGAGGGGTAGGGCGCCCCTACCCCTCACACCTCAAACCCTAGCCCCAAACGCCACCACCACAAGTGCTGCCGCCTCCTAGGGATCTCCAACTCGCCGAGTTAGGTTTTCCCCAAACCCTAGCCGCCGGCCACACCCTCCCCTGGTGCCCTCTAAACCCTAGATCACCAAGGCCTCTCTCATACTCCACCATACTCGCTCCGGCTTAAGGCGAAGCCCTGCGAGATCTCCCCTCTACTTCCGACACCACGCCGTCGTGCTGCCGGAATCACGAGGAGAGTGCTACAAACTCCACTGCCTGCTGGAACAAGGGAGAGGAAGGTCTTCATCGAGTACCGAACGTGTGACCGACTGCGGAAGCACTGCCGGAACGCAGCGCCGGAAGGATCGTCTACGCAATCTTGAGATCGGAAATGTACGACTACGTCATCCACGAGAATCTGCTCTCGTCAACTGCTTTGGATCTTCGAGGGTTAGTACTCTATCGACTCGTTGCTACAATCTAGTAGATAGATCTTGGCTTGTTTGTGTGCATGCGGTAGAAATTTTTTGTTTTCCATGCTACGAACCCCTACAGTAATTAGCACCACCAATAGAAGTCTTACGGGACGGACCCCATACATCAGCATGCACATAATCTAATATGCCTTTGGTGGTATGAACGGAAGCATTGAATTTAACTCTTTTATGCTTACCAAAGATGTAGTGCTCACAAAACTCAAACTTACTCAAGTTGCAACCATCAATCATCTCTCTCTTGACCAGCTCTGCCATGCCTTGTTCGCTCATATGCCCAAGACGCATATGCCACTGATGTGTTTTACCACAATCATCATAATCATTAGAAGTAACAGCAGCAGCAATACCAGGCAAAGTGCTACCTCTAAAAACACATAATTTAGCAGAATTCATATCACCTATCATGTGAATAAGAGAACATTTTGATACCTTCAGAACTCGATGCCCACCGGCATACTTGTATCCATCAACGTCCATGGTACTCAAGGAGATCAAATTTCTGGCCATGCTTGGTATGTGCTTCACCTTACTCAACGTGCGTGTCACGGCATCATGTGTCCTGATCTTAACAGATCCAACACCAACAATATGGCATGGGTTGTCATTCCCCACACACACAAAATCTCCAATCTGCACAGACTCATATGAACTGAACCAATCTTTGTTACAACAAATATGAAACGAACATGCAGTATCAAGTATCCATTCATCATCACGAGAAGCACAAGCAGCGAAAACAGCTAAACATTCACCATCAGAACTATCAGAAACAACAACAGCCTTACCAGTACCTTCAAACCTATCTTTCGGTTGGTAAGTTCCGTTTCTTTTCTCCTTATTCTGCAACTTCCAACAATCATCAATAACATGATTAGATTTCTTACAATACCTGCAGAATTTATCCTTTCCCTTAGACTTTGAACGACTTCTACCGTCCTTTCTCTTATCTCTGTTGCCATAGTTGTTTTATCTCTGCTCGGTCCTGCCACGAACCTGCAGAGCCTTAGCCTTGGATGACGTCCCATCTGACCCTACCATAGTTTTCATCTTTTCCCTCTGTTTGAGGGCGTCATGTACTTCGGCAAGGGTTAGTTCATCACGGCTCAACAATATTGTATCACGAAAATGTGTATAGGAACTAGGCAACGAGCATAAGAGTGGAAGAGTTAAATCCTCATCATCATATTTTACCTCCATGGACTGCAAGTCTGGAACAATCTCTTTAAAAACAGATATGTAATTCATTACCGATCCACCTTCTTGTAGCCTGTGCGAGAACAACTTCATCTTCACGTTCATCTTACTGGTTAGATCCTTTGACACACAGATCATTTCCAGTTTTTCCCATAGGGCAGCAGCAGATTTCACCTCCAGTACTTCCTGCAAAATATTATTGGACAAATGAAGTTGAATCAAAGACAAAGCCTTATGGTCCTTCCGCTTCTCTTCGGCGGACCAGGTCTTAGCATCCTTCTCACCAAATCCATCCAGCGCTTCATCCAGATCAGAAGTTTGGGCGAGAATCGCCCGCATCTTCACCTGCCACAAGGAGAATCTTGTGGTGTAGTCCAGCTGTGGTAGATCGAACTTCAATGACGACATGTCGCAAACCCTAGATTAGAACCTGGGGCTCTGATACCACTTGTTACAATTGCGACAAGAAGATAACAAAGAACGAAAATGAAAAACACAGCAATGGGACACATATTTAACATGGAAAAACCTCTCCAACTAAGAGATGAAAAAACCACGGGCGCCAGCCAGCGAAACTTCACTATATCGAGGAGTGTTTACAGACGCCTGGGATTTCACAGATGCAACTCATCCTAACCGGTGGCTTACACTCGGCCCAAGCCTTTCGACGACGGCCTCGCTCCACTCGTCAGAAGTTGGCCTATACTTTGTAGAATTTGGATCAACATATAACAAATTAGAGTGTAGAGATTTTTGGCTATTTAAAAAAAATAAAAATCATACTTTTTATTTAGTTTTTTGGAAAAAATATCGAACATAGCCAATGATTTTCCTACAAATGTGCAAAATATCAATTTTAAATACTTTGTATTTTAAGCTACACAAAGATGACAAGAGTATAGATCCGTGCATGCATTTTTAAATCCTCAAACTTTATCGATTTTGTCATTTTTATGTGGACCATAATGCAAATAATTTCGTGTTGCGATTTAGCATGCAACATTAACAACGTCCAGAATTATTTTCATTTTTTTAGACCTATAAATAAGATTTTTGAATTTTAAAATGAAGGGAGCACCGGAGTGCACAGGAGCAAAAGACACTTTCTGCATTAATTATCCCAAGTTTGGAGATGATAGTCTCTTTAGTTAGGCTGCTTAATTTGATGTCTAAAGAACTTGCGATATAGATTGGATTTTGTCTTTGTTCATGTGCTTTAATGTAGAGCTTTTCATTGTAAAAAACATTTAGCCTGTGAGCTAATATCATAGGCTGGGAAATCACTTAACCCTTAATTCTGCGTGGAATATCTGTCCACCAATGTTCTTACACTTCCAACATATCTACTGACTCAGCCAACATACATATTTGAAAGAGACCATTGGCTACCTTACAATGTGCCTTCACAAAATAAACCTAGAGTGTCGTAGCGGATTAAAGTACTCCAAACTCAAATAGTACTAGACTGCACCAATGTCACAATACCGTCATGAAACATTGAAGAACTGTTTATCTCCATCGGATCATCACAGAAATGCTACTTCGTGTATAAACAACTTAGGTCAACACCCATACAAATCCCAATGCCTCTAACTCCTAAGATGTATCTGGGTTTCAATAACACTACAAAAGAAATTCCAACTGAGTCCAAGACGTGCATATATATACATTGCGCATGGGATATATGTTGATGTGAATCTAGCGATGACTGGATTCTACTCATTGCTCGAACTCAGGTATGTAAGGATGATTGGTTTTATACGAAGTATGCCCTCGCTCCATCTCCCTTCTCGTGCTTAAATAGGAACACATGAGGAAAAAAACAATCATGCAATTATGCTTTCATCCAATATTGTGGTACGAGGCATGTGGGCGGTAGCATATTGTTGCGAGCATCCAATCCCTTGCTGAAGTAGCTGCCTAACAGATCATATACATATACTCATTGTATTAATCCTGGTATGCACTATAGTTTATTTTTATTTTTCTTCAACAAAGATAATATATTAATAATATAGATACCAATTATATTTCAGATATATTTTAGTTACTTGGCTTTGCTTGAATTAGAGATAAAGTATCGGTCCAATTCTAACAAGTTAGCTTTATGTACTAGCATACTAGCATATATCTACACCCGTCCTCAATTGACTAATTGCTTTTGGGGAAACTAAATTTTCTTTTTGCTGCCCATTGACTATTTGCTGGATCACTATTTTATTTTGAGGACCAATACTCTGATTTGTTGACATAGAGTACATCAGGGTCTTTTAAGTTTGCAGACAGCTTTAGAGCATCATGTTGGACGAACCCAGGCCGAAATTCGGACCAAATTTTGGCCGGACGGCGCAAGTTTTCGTCCTGAGTTCGCCCAGTTTCCCACTCGTGTACCCAGGCCGAGTTCCTGGGACGCCAGTTTCTGCTGAAATTCGGCTCAATTTCGTCTCAAGTTCATCCAGATTCCGGCATAGTTCGGCATACAATGAATACAAAACATATTAAGACCAAAGTTTGGCGAAATTTTAAACATATTTTGGCCAAGTTCGGCCTAGTTCATGCTGGGCATCTACGACGTGTTTCCCCCGCGTATCCTTAGGTGCTCAACAAGATCATCCTGCAGCTGTTGATGCATCACCGGATCTCGGATCTCCTGACGCATGGCGTTGAATGCAGTCCAGGTTGGAGGCACCTGATGATCAGGCTCGGCAAGAGGACCCTGTCTGTAGTATGGCTCGTCCTCCTCGAGCAAACTCATTGGATGCTTCCTCTCATCCTCAATGATCATGTTGTGCAAGTCCACACAACAGCTCATCACTTCCCACATCTGATCTTTCGACCAGGTCATAGCAGGGAACCAGACAACTGCAAACCTCTGCTGGAGCACACCAAATGCCTGCTCCACATCCTTCCTGCATGCTTCCCGTTCCTTGGAAAAGTGAGAATGCTTGGGGAGCATTGGGCTTGAGATAGTCTTCATAACTGTTGGCCATCTTAGATAGATGCCATCTGCTAGATAGTATCCCTTGTTGTAGTGGTGCCCACTGATCTTAAATTCTACGGGAGGAGCATGACCCTCAACAAGTTTGGAAAAGACAGTTGAGGAGTTGAGGACGTTGATGTCGTTGTTCGATCCTGTCATGCCAAAGGAGTGCCAGATTCAAAGATCATGTGTAGCAACTGCCTCAAGTATGACAGTGCAACCTCGTTTGTGGCCTTTGTACATTTCTTGCCATTCAAATGGACAGTTCTTCCACTCCCAATGCATGCAATCTATGCTTTCAAGCATACAAGGAAATCCTCTACTTTCATTGACTGCGAGGATCCGAGCAGTGTCTTTAAGAGTGGGTGATCTCAAGTACTGTTCCCCGAACACTGCAATCACTGCCCTGCAGAACCTGTACAAGCAATCAATGGCGGTGGACTCGGCGATGCGGAGATAGTCATCGACACTGTCAGCCGGCGCTCCATATGAAAGCAACCTCATCGCCACGGTGAACTTCTAAAGCGAGGAAAACCCAACCAAGCCGGCACAGTCCTTCTTGCAAAGGAAATAGGGGTCGAACTCTCGGATGGCATGCACGATCTTGAGGAAGAGCTTCCGGCTCATCCTAAAACAGCGGCGAAACACGTCCTCTCCATGGAGTGGCTGGTCGGTGAAGTAGTCGGCGTACAACATGCAGTAGCCCTCTATCCTTTGTCTCGCCTTGCACTTCCGGCGACCTGGCGCCGAACCACCGCGCTTCGGCTTCGCCATCTGCATGTACAGCTAGGAGAGCGATGCGAGGATCTCCAAGTTCTCTTCACCTTCGGCGACCTCGGTGCTCTCCTCCTCCGGGATTACGGCGAGCATCTCCTCATTGTCGGAGTCTATGGCGAGTATCTCGTCCTCGTCAGAGTCCATGGAGAGTATCTCGTCGTCATCGGAGTCCATGGCCGAATCCGGCCAAATGCCGAACACTTGGCGGGCATGGTGGTGGGAGCACGCAGCGAAGCAGAGCTACGGCAAAGTTCAGTCGGCGAAAGTGGCCGCGAAGAGGGCGTGGAGGTGGACGGCAGCTACGGCAAGCGCATCTCGAGGCGTGGGCATGTCTCGGCGTGGGGGAGCTCCGCCGGCGAAGTCATGGCGACATGGGGCGCTGGGAACTCTTCGCCGCAGTCTGGGCGAGTGGAGTGGGTGGGAATGGGACTGTCTCGCCGACAGAGCTGGCCCACGCCCTTTTTTGCGGCGTCCGGCGTCCCCAGGGCGTACCCGTGAACCTGGGTAGGTGATACGTCCAAAACATATCTACTTTCTCGAACACTTTGCTACTGTTTCTCCTCTAAACTTGTGTGATTTGGATGCAACTAACACAGACTGACGCTGTTTTTAGCAGAATTACCTTAGTGTCTTGTTTTTGTGCAGAAAATAAACTACCAGGAAAAATCCCGGAAAATATGCCAAAACTATTTCTCACCAGAAGATCCACGGAGCCAGAAGGGGAGACAGAGAGGAGGCCTGGGGGGCCCAGACCCACCCCAGGCGTGGGCCCACCTCTGGTCGCGCCTGGGGGAGGTCTGGCCACCTCAGGCAGCTCCTCGGCCTCCCTCCGCGCCTATAAGTTGCCCTTCGACCTAAAAACTGAGGGGGGTTCGATAGTTTTCCAGAAAGAGTTCCGCTCCGCCACCGCCACCAAAAATCAAGATTCGGATCCAGAAACTCCGTTCTGGCACCCTGCCGACACGGGGAATTTGGAGAGGATCATCGCCATCGTCATCACCAACGCATCTCCATCAACCACCAATGTTTCCCTCATCCATGAGTGAGTAATCCCCCGCTGTAGGCTTGGGGATGGTAGGGATTGGATGATTTCTATCATGTAATTGAATAAGATTGTTAGGGCATAGTGCCTAGTATCTCTATTAGTGTTATTTGACTTTGTTGCAACTTGTTGTGCTTAATGCTTGTCACTAGGGCCCGAGTGCCATCATCTCAGATCTGAACTTATTATTGAATCATTATGATAGTATTGTTTGTGGTCTTATCTGCAAGTTGTGTACACATATCGTTGTCCGGATCCAAAGGCCCCAAAGTGACAATAATTGGGACAACCGAAGGGGATGGCTGTGGTGTGAGGATCACATGTGTTCACGGAGTGTTAATGCTTTACTCTGGTGCTCTATTAAAAGGAGCACCTTAATTGCCAGTAGTTCCCTAGAGGCTCCGCTGCCACGGGCTGGCTAGACAGAAGATGTTGTGCAAGTTCTCATTGCGAGCACGTATGACTATATATGGAGCACATGCCTAGGATTGTTTATTACTTGGATGCTTGTTATTATTTATCTGCAATGCCTAGATCTTAAAGTTACATGTTTAGACTCGTCCATGTAACACCCATCCATCCATCCCTATGCCTACCGCACTCGAATCCTACTGTTACCGTTATTGTTACTATTGCTCTTGTTTCATTGTTGCTGTTACTGTTGTTGTTGGTTTGCTGTTGCTACTACCAAACTGTTGCTACTGATAAACTTCTGTGAGCAAGAACTATTTCCAGGTGCATCTGAACTGACAACTCAGTTGTTAAGGTTTGCAAGTATTCTTTGGCTCCCCTTGTGTCGAATCAATAAATTGGGTAATACTACCCACGAAGACTGTTGCGATCCCCTACACTTGTGGGTCATCAAGACTATTTTTTGGCACCGTTGCCGGGGATCATAGCTTTATTTGTAAGTTCACTTGGATCTATTATTGTTCACTGCTACTCCTTTCATCATGGGGAAGTCTCGTGATGGAAAGTTCCCTATTTTACCATCCACTACAAGAAGAGGTACAGTTCTAAACACCTCTGCCGCTCTTGATTCACCGTCTGTTATAAGTAAGCTTGTCACACCACCACCACATGCTCATGCTACACACACTACTACTACTGCTGAATCTGAAACTGCTTTTGATACTCATGATGTTACTTATACTGTGCTTGATGTGAGTGGTTTATTAGGTCCTTTTCTAGATGGTACTATGGCTAGTCTAGGAAATACCAAAACTCCTAGTGAATACACTGTTACACCTGTTAGATCACCTGAGTCTAGTGAGATTTGTGATATTAATGATGGTTACATAGAGCTCACTGATGAATTTGTTGAAGAGTGTCGAAACACACATGGTGCTAGTGCTATTAAGAGTCTCCTTGCTAGACGTACTATTATGCCTAAGAAGTCATATGATCCTAAGTTTGCCACCTCTCCCATAGATATTAAAGATAAATATTATGATTTCTCTCTTAATTTATCTTATTTAGATATTGTTGAGAAATAACTTTTTTGTGGTACTAAAAATGAGAGTTCTGTGGCTCATATGAACGAGATTTCTACTATGAGTGCTTTGTTCTCTGATGATTTTAAGATGTGCAAGTACTTTGTTGCTAAGATCTTCCCTTTTTCACTAAAAGGAGAAGCTAGGGCTTGGTTTAATAGATTACCTCATGGTTCCATTGATAGCCCTGATTGCTTGATTGCTTCTTTCTTCCATAAATATTTTACTCCCAGTGCTAGACATGCTGCTTTGCAGAGACTTTTTGATTTTAAACAGGGAGAAGAAGAGAAATTGCCTGAGTCTTGGAAAATATTTTGTTCCTTGTTTCATGCATATCCTGGATGTCCATTACCTCAGAATGAACTTCTTGATATTTATTATAATGTACTAACTGATGATTCTAGGACCTACCTAGATAGCTTTGCTGATTGTGTTTTCAGGAAAAGGACTCCTATAGATGCTGAAGAATTAGTGAACAAGATAAGAAAGAATTATGATGATTGGACTTCAACTGAGCTGAATACACTTGAGCCTATTACTCCTGAACCAGTTGTTCCTGAACCAGTTCCAACACCAACAACAAAGAAGAGGGGAGTTATTGCATTAAATGATGAAGTAATGAAGGAAGCTAAAAAGTGTCTAAAGGAGAAAGGTATTAGAGCTGAAGATGTGAAGAATCTACCTCCTATAGAAGAATTATGTAAGCCAATTCCCCACTCATCCACTATTGAGGTACACTCTCTCCAACACTTTGATGAAGGTGATATTCCCTATAGTAAGCCTCCTGATCAATGCTTAGAGGAATTTGACATTTTTATTGTTAAACAAGGTAATTTCAATAAACAAGTTCAGAATCATTTATTAAAAAACTCTAGAGCTATCAATGAGTTGAAAGATATTGTGGAAAGAACTTCTAATGATATTAAAATGCTTTGTAAACACTTTCAAATGGTTCAAACCCAACGTGATCAACTTGCTAAGGTACAAAAGGATGTGCTATTTAATGCTTCAGGAGATAAACATGCTTATGGAATTAAAACTAGGAGTGGTATAACTACTCAAGATCCTTTATATCCTGAAGGACACCCTAAAAGAATAGAACAGGAATCCCAACAAGTTAAGGATAGTGGTAGTCCTCGTAAGAGGAAGAAAAATAAACATAAGATAGTTGGGGAACCACTTGAACCTGCTGTAGATCCTAATAGTATATCTGTCTCTGATGCTAAAACTGAGAGCGGTAATATTGATGAGTCTCCTAATAAGTAGGAAGTTGAGGAAGAACCTGAGAAACACATTAAGAACACTAGGTACACAAAGGAAGATTTTATTGCTAATAAACATGGTAAAGAGAGAGAACCTTGGGTGCAGAAACCTATGCCTTTTCTAGGTAAGAAACACAAGTCAAAGGAGGAAGAACACTACAACAAATTTTGTGAGTGGATGAAGCCTTTATTCTTGCAAATTCCTTTGACTGATGCTATTAAATTGCCCCCTTATTCAAAGTATATGAAGGATATTGTCTCTAATAAAAGGAAGATTCCTAATGAGGAGATTTATACTTTGATTGCTAATTACTCCTTCAATGGTAAGGTTCCAAAGAAACTTGGTGATCTAGGTATACCAACTATTCCTTGCTCCATTAAGAATAATTATGTTAGAACTGCTTTATGTGATTTGGGAGCTGGAGTTAGTGTTATGCCTTTTTCTCTCTACAAGAGGCTCCAACTAGAAAAGTTGATACCAACTGATATCTTTGCAAATGGCTGATAATTCAACTACTATTCCTATTGGTACATGTGAGGATGTTCCTGTTCAAGTTGCTCATAATTGCATGGTCTTAACTGATTTTGTTGTGCTTGAAATGCCCGAAGATGATAATATGTCTATTATTCTTGGGAGACCTTTTCTTAATACCGCAGGTGCTATCATCAATTGTAATCAAGGAAAAGTAACATTCAATATTAATGACAAAGAGCACACTGTCTATTTCCCCAAAGAAGTCTGTTAGAAGCTATTGCCTCAATTTCATTGAAAATATTGAAGGCATCAAGGTTGGAGAAATATATTGTCCAATTCCACAAGAAAATTTTGAAACTATTATGATTGGGACCATTGATATCAAGTATGAGGTAACATACGTAGTTGGAGGAATACAAAGTTTTGCTTCATCTAAGATTGTTTTGGTAACAAGACTTGATCAACCTTGTTAACAAAATGATTTTAATGAACAAAATAATGTTTCCACTGTGGTTATACTTGCTTTCTTTTTCCTTTCTCCTTCCTAGTCTTTTCTTTAGATTTAGCTTTGCTAGTTGTTTCTTTGTTTGAGTTTCTTAGAGCTCCTGTAGTTTGGATTTTGGTTTGCTTTTGCTTCTTCTGAAAAACTGTTTCTGCGAGAAAATCAATTTTCATACCCTGAAAATTGGCCAAAAATAAAGTTTTCTGGAAAATCTCAGAAAATTCAAAATAAATTTTTCCTCGAAAAAAGGGGCAGAGTGGCACCTGAGATGACCCAGGGGGCCACCCCTAGGCTCCACACCCATGGTAGGCGCGACCTACCTAGTGGTGGCGCCTAGGGGAGGTCTAGCCCACCTGGGACCCTCCAGGATGCCTCCTCAAAGCCACCTTCTTTCTCTCTCCCGAAAAACACCGGAAAACTTGTTCAAGCTTGAGTTCTTGCTATTTTTGCTTGCGATTTTCGATCTCCTTGTTCATTCCGTCTCAAATGCTGATTTTTGGAGAGATTGCTCCTTGGTATGTGCCTCCTCCACTTGTCCAATTAGATTTGTGATTGGTAGATTGTATCTTGAGTATTTTGCTGCTATAGGTCTCAGGTTGCTTGATCTTGCATGCTTGTTCTATGCTTGGAAACTTTGTTTTGATGCATGTGTAGTCCTCTAGCAAGTTCCTATAGTAGTTGCTCATCATTTATCAACTTAGAAATCACTTGGTTTGATGGTTGTTTAAAATTTCAGCAAAGGGAAGTTATGGACCACCACACCTTTGGTGACATATTTGAGAGTGATGCACCTAGAAGGGCAAGGCTCCCAAGGTCATCTACCAGCTCCAGACCCTCATACAATGAGGATCTCATCACTCCGCGGTTTCGTGATGAGGGGCTGAAGGGGATGCTCACCCCTCCACCTTTCCTTGTCAAACTTTCTTGCGAGCTGCTGGGATTTTTAATGATTTCATGGCATTGATTGAGAGTGCTGGTCTAACAAGTTTCATGCAGGATGAGAGTGCACAATATGCTTCACTTACTAAAACATTTGTGGAGAGTTTCTCTTTCACCAATAGTTTGTTCAACCCTTCTGTGTCTTTCAGACTGTATGACAGGGCTCGTTCTATGCCTTTTAAGAAATTTTGCAAGGCCCTGGGACTTGATACAAAGGGATCATCAAAGAAGATTACAGCTCTTCCCGCTGATTTGTTGGAACTATACCGAGGAATAACCAATGATGATGACCCGCAGAGCTCATCGAGGGAAGATAAAGAACATTGAACTTCCAACCATCAGGTACTTCACCTACTATATTACCACCACTATTCTTGGTAGGGAGAACACTAGTAATATATCCAACTATCAATTGGCCTTCTTAGCTGCTGCGCTCTACTGTGAGGATAAGTATAATCTTGGTTCCCTCATTGCTCGTCGTTTAGCTGCTAGGGGACCCATTTATGGGGGAATGATTGCTACTCGTATCGTTGCTGCCTTGGGCATTGCTGTTGATCCACATGATACAGTTTTGGCTCCTCTGAGGCTTGATCTTGCTGCCATGAAGGCGCACCACTTTGTCACCTCTAGATCTACTCATGAGAACTTGGTTTATAGAATGCTGTTTACTGACGGGGAAGAGAGAGAGATCCCTCTACCCCAAACCACTTTGCTCAGTATTTCTCAGGGACCTTGGTCATACATGAAGGGTGAGATGGATGACAAGCTGCGCTCTCTCAATTTCCACGGGCACTATCAGGGGGAAGTGCCCTCATATGACCCTGCGCATTATACATGGGAGGCCTCGAGCTCGTACCAGGACGAGGGAGTTTCCTCGACATACTACTGAGGTGCATCTACTTGGGCACCATGTGTAGGGGTTCGTAGCATGGAAAACAAAAAATTTCTACCGCATACAAACAAACAAGCCAAGATCTATCTACTAGATTGTAGCAACGAGTCGATAGAATAACTCACCCTCGAAGATTCCAAAGTGTTTAACGAGAGCAGATTCTCGTGGGTGATGTAGTCGTACTCTTGCCGATCTCAAGATCGTGTAGACGATCCTTCCGGCGCTGCGTTCCGGCAGCGCTCCCGCAGTCGGTCACACGTTCGGTACTCGATGAAGACCTTCCTCTCCCTTGTTCCAGCAGGCAGCGGAGGTTGTAGCACTCTCCTCGTGATTCCGGCAGCACGACGGCGTGGTACCGGAAGTAGAGGGGAGATCTCGCAGGGCTTCGCCTTAAGCCGGAGCGAGTATGGTGGACTATGAGAGAGGCCTTGGTGATCTAGGGTTTAGAGGCACCAAGTAAGGAGCCTAGCCGGCGGCTAGGGTTAGGGTTTCACCCCAACTCGGCGAGTTGGTGGTGCCCTAGGCGGCGGCAGGGGTGGTGGCGCCGGTGGCTTAGGGCTAGGGTTTGGGTGGTGAGAGGTGTAGCTCTAGAGGGACAGCCCTGCCCCTCCTTTTATAGGTGGGAGGGCGCCGGCCAAGGGGAGGGAGTCCTCCCCCAAGTCGGCCTCCTTGGCCGGCGGGTGGAGGGAGAGGAACTCGTCCCCAAGTAGGTTTCCTACTCTCCCTCCACCAAGCAAACTTGCCGTTTGACTTTTCAAATTGGCGTTTGACTTTTCAAACTAGGATTTGATTTATCCCTTTATTTTGCTCAGCGATGATACCTAGTACATGATGCAACCATTCCAACTTGTTATGACACATTCATGTACCCTTCCCTTCCGGAGTGCCAGACCTTCTGGACCCTTCTAGAACATTCCTGATGAAAACATCGGAATCATTCTCCAACTCCGAAACAAGACTTTCCTTACATGAATCTTATTCTCCGGACCATTCCGGATCTCCTCGTGATATCCCGGATCCCATCCGAGACTCCGAACAACATTCGGTCTCTTACTCATCATTCATTACTACTCAACAACATCGAATCCTTAAGTGTGTCTCCCTACGGTTCGTGAATTATGCGGACATGATCGAGACACTTCTCCGAACAATAACCAATAGAGGAATCTGGAAATTCATATGGCTCCCACATATTTCTACGATTACTTTGCGATCGAATGAACCACTTACATACGATACCAATTTCCCTTTGTCTCACGATAGACTACTTATCCGAGGTTTTGATCGTCGGTATCTCTACATACCTAGTTCAACCTCGTTACTGATAAGTACTCTTTTCTCGTTCCCGTGATATGTGATCCCTTGTGAGCCAGTCACATGCTTGCAAGCCAATTGGATGACATTCCACCGAGAGGGCCCAGATTATATCTATCCGTCATATGGATGGACAAATCCCACTCTTGATCCATGTGTCTCAACCCATACTTTCCGAACACTCAATGCCACCTTTATAACCACCCAGTTATGGTGCGGTGTTTGATGTCATCAAAGCATCCTTCCGGTGATGGTGATAAGCATGATCTCATGGTCGAAGGAATTAGGTTACTATGTATCAGAAAGCATATAGCAATTGAACTATTAAAATGACTTGATCTTTATGCTACGCTTATCTATAGGAGTATGTCCATCATACCATTCTCCTAACGATATGATCTTGTTGTTAATAACATCTAAATGTTCATGATAGGGAAACCACAATCATTTATTAACCAACAAGCTAGTATTATGAAGAGGCTTTACTAGACTCTAATTTAGTTTACAAATCACAAAAGTATTAATGTTTCCTTGTTAATATTGTTATAGCATGAATGTAAACATTTATCATAAACACAAAGATATAATAATAACTACATTTATTATTGCCTCTAGGGCATATCTCCAACACCATGGAATTGAACCCCACTTAAGCCAAAAGCCAAAGCTTTGGGGGAGGTACATCGACATCACACTCATCTATATATCATGTTCGGTCGGTTCTTTGTATATCCATTGTTTTTGCTTTATTTTTGGTTCTTGTTGCTTCTTTCTCAAAAACACAAAAATACCAAAAATATTTTTGTTGTTTCTCTTGGTTTGTTTATTTGCTTTGGTTTGCCTTAAAAGAAAAATCCAAAAAGATTTTGCTTTGTTTAGTTTGCTTTGTTTTTGTTTGGTTTTTATTTGTTTGCTTGTTTCTAAAAAATCGAAAACACCAAAAATATTTGTTTTTCTTCTTTGGTTTTGTGAGTTCTTTGCAGGGTTCAGCCGTTCTCAGTGGATTTTGGTTTCATGTTATCATTCAAGTCACACAAGTGAAGAGCAATAATGAAGATTAAGACAACTCGAGGAGTGGTAAGAGGTTGGTAACGAACTCTATTTGTTTCATTTTTGTACATATACTCATCATTGTGAGCATGCTTAGCCTGTTTGTGTAAGGTGTATGTAATTATGGATGCTTAGTAGTTCTTGCTTGTCTATGATTAACTCCACCTTGCTAATAGTTTGTAGCATGTCATATGAATGTTTTCTTGCATTGTTTTATTCATACTTTGATATGATATTGTGGTATCCTCCTCTGACTGTTCATGTGAATCGACTTGGCACATGCTCACGCATGCATATGACTAATCAATAGTCAGTAAGCCTCAGTGATTTATTTTGCCTCAGAGTTCTTGTATCACTTTCATGCCATAATTAGTCCTGTTTTTGTTGCAAGCATGATTATGACAGCTATTGCTCTCTCGTTTGTCGCTCCCTCTCTATTGCTAGCCTTCACTTGCACTGAGTATGTGCTCTAGCTATGCTTCCAACTACCCAAAACCAATATTGCCAGCTGTGTCCACTATACCTACCTATTAGCATCATTTGCTACTTCAGTGTATATTCTATATGCTGTGTTTTCTTCCAAAATAAAATGTTAGTCTGTGTTGAGAAAGTTAGTTAGTAAAGCTCTCACGAACTTGATGGCACACTTTATTCTATGCACTTAATAATTCTGAACCATTGTGACTAGTCCATAAAAGTTATATGCTTGCAAATTATATGCTGGGAGTTAGCAGAACCGTGCTGCCATGGGGAACGATTTCAACACCTTTTAGATACATTTATATCTAGTTGATACCTTGCTCTTTTGTTTGAGTATGTCAACGATGCGAAATGAGAGGGGGACTTGTGAGTCCATGGAGTTTGTATTCTGTGTTAGAGAAACACCTGGGCCGCTAGCCTAAGCCATGCCTAATCATGGTGGAAACTTGCAGCATCACCATAGTGAGTCATCTATGAAGCATCCTCAATAAAAAAACTATGCATATAGTAAATAAAAAGATTGCTGAGATGCTCATTGTCTGCTTGCCTTGTCATTTTGGTTATGGGATAGCTCCTGTACCATATGCAAGGGGTACCCCGTTGGCGGTTCTTGATGATATGCAAATACTTACAATGACAAGAACTTGCCTGGACCCAAAGTTGAGTAGTATGCGGAGTGGCCCTCGCACTCAAGGGGCTCGAGATTTTCAGTATATGGTCTGTCAAGCATATAATTCAGAGTGGACCTCACTTTCACCTTAACCACATAAAGATGCTTATGACAGGGGCAATGAGAGCTCAAAGCTAATGAGTACCTTCCTTTCAGCATTTGGAAGCCTTTCAAACTTTCAAAAACCTTTTTTAAAACCTTGTTGAGTCACCACCTATTCTATGAGCACCTTCTTGAGAGCATAGTTGTCATTCTTGTGTTTGTCTCAAAACTTGGTTAATTATGTCATGACTTTGATGCTTGTATCTCTGATATCTTTATCTCTAGTCTTCATGTGAACTTCAGAGGTGCCTTGGCATTTATATTGTGCCCTTCAAACAAAGGCAAGCGAGATACCACTCTATCATACCTTATTATGAGCATTGCAATGATGCTTATGTTTATGTTTCATGTTACTTATTATTCTTGAGTTGGTTTCTCTTCATAGCTTGCAATGACTATTGAGTATACTTAGTTGCATACTATTTATTATGAATTGTCTAAGCATCTACTCATGTGCTGAGAATATTTACATCATATGAAGCAATGTGTTCGTGAAATTTCTTTTATCGCACTCAATTTTCAATTGAATTGCTTGAGGACAAGCAATAAGCTAAGCCTGGGGGAGTTGATACGTCCAAAACGTATCTACTTTCTCGAACACTTTGCTACTGTTTCTCCTATAAACTTGTGTGATTTGGATGCAACTAACACGGACTGACGCTGTTTTCAGCAGAATTACCTTGGTGTCTTATTTTTGTGCAGAAAATGAACTATCAGGAAAAATCCCGAAAAATATGCCAAAAACTATTTCTCACCAGAAGATCCACGGAGCCAGAAGGGGAGACAGAGAGGAGGTCTGGGGGGCCAGACCCACCCCAGGTGTGGGCCCACCTCTGGCCACGCCTAGGGGAGGTCTGGCCACCCTAGGCAGCTCCTCGGCCTCCCTCCGCGCCTATAAGTTGCCCTTCGACCTAAAAACCGAGGAGGGTTCGATAGTTTTCCAGAAAGAGTTCCGCTCCGCCGCCGCCATCAGAAACCAAGATTCGGATCTAGAAACTCCGTTCTAGCACCCTGCCGAGACGGGGAATTTGGAGAGGATCATCGCCATCGTCATCACTCGTCATCACCAACGCATCTCCATCAACCACCGATGTTTCCCTCATCCATGAGTGAGTAATCCACCGTTGTAGGCTTGGGGATGATAGGGATTCGATGAGTTCTATCATGTAATCGAATAAGATTGTTAGGGCATAGTGCATAGTATCTCTATTAGTGCTATTTGACTTTGTTGCAACTTGTTGTGCTTAATGCTTGTCACTAGGACCCGACTGCCATGATCTCAGATCTGAACTTATTATTGAATCATTATGATAGTATTGTTTGTGGTCTTATCTGCAAGTTGTGTACATATATCGTTGTCCGGATCCAAAGGCCCCAAAGTGACAATAATTGGGACAACCGGAGAGGATGGATGTGGTGTGAGGATCACATGTGTTCACGGAGTGTTAATGCTTTACTCCGGTGCTCTATTAAAAGGAGCACCTTAATTTCCAGTAGTTTCCTAGAGGCCCCGTTGCCACGGGCTGGCTGGACAGAAGATGTTGTGCAAGTTCTCATTGTGAGCACGTATGACTATATATGGAGCACATGCCTAGGATTGTCTAGTACTTGGATGCTTGTTATTATTTATCTGCAATGCCCTAGATCTTGAAGTTACATGTTTAGACTCGTCCATGCAACGCCCGTCCATCCATCCCTATGCCGACCGTACTCGAATCTTACTGTTACTGTTACTGTTACTATTGCTCTTGTTTTAATGTTGTTGTTGCTTTGCTGTTGCTACTACCAAACTGTTGCAACTGATAAACTTCTGTGAGCAAGAACTATTTTCAGGTGCAGCTGAACTGACAACTCAGTTGTTAAGGCTTGCAAGTATTCTTTGGCTCCCCTTGTGTCGAATCAATAAATTGGATAATACTACCCGCGAAGATTTTTGCAATCCCCTACACTTGTGGGTCATCAGTAGGCCGGACCAAAATACGCCGAAATCCGGACAAAAACAGGTCACTAGATACGCGACTGGGCCGATTTTCGGCGTCCGGACCTAATTTCGGCGTCCGGATCGGCGTCCTGGGTAGACGAGTGGAGATGCTCTTACTTTAGTCCACAAGCTCTTACTTGGTTAAACGTTAACTTTTTCTGTGCACCCTTTAATCTTTTAGCATTTGGTCTTCGGTAGTCATTGCAAAATTTAACATGCTAGACTCCTTATTTTGGCAGATTAATATCAATGTTTGAAGAACTTGTCATAGCTATTGGAATTTTATCTTTGTTCATGTGTTTTAACATATAGTTTGTTGTCGTAAAGGATTCTAGTATTTGAGTTAATGTGATGTATTAAGAGTTTTCTCTACCTTCAATTCTGTATGAAATTAAGTCTGTCCACCAATATTCTTACATTTCCGATAGATCTACTGATCAGGCCAACATACACATCTTTGAAATGATCATTGGCTACCTGAAAACGTGTCTTGACAAAATAAACCTTGAGTGTTTCGTGAAATCAAAGTTCTTCAAAGTCAATTAGTACTATACTTGACCTGACTCCCGATACCGTGATGAAACATTTAAGAGTAGTATATATCCATCCGATCATCATGATAATGCTACTTAGTGTATAGACAATTCAGGTCAGCACACTAGCAAATCCTGATGCCTCTAGCTCCTAGGATGTATCAGGCCAGATTTCAACAACACTATAAAAGCAATTCCAACCAAGTCCAAGACGTGTGCGCATGTGACGTAGGCTGTTGTGAACCTAGCGATGAATGGGTTCTACTCATTGCTCAATCTCCAGTATGCATAAGCATGATGGTTTCTTTGTAAAGTATGATCTCGCTCCATTTCCCTTCTCCTACTTAAATAGAAACACATGTGGGGGCATCAACCATGCAATTATGCTTCCGTTGAATTCAGTATTGTCGAAAGAAGCACATGGGTAGTATCGTATTGTTGTGAGCATCCATTCCCTCACCGAAGTAGCTTCCTAATAGATGTATTGATTGTACTAATACATGTACGGAGTATACTTTATTTTCTTTAAATGAACATATTTCGTGAAATCTTATGCATTTGCCGTCTTGGGTTTCATGGATAATAAAGAGCAGAAATAGTGCTAACCAACCACGATATTCACAATATATGATCATGTATCAAGTAGAAGTCATCATATTGTACTTCTATAGATACGCCGATGGTATGATCACAACCCCTGTCTCGCAATGCCGGCATGACTGTTGGAGAATACAAACAAGATCATTAAGTATAATTTCCAAAACTCAAAGGATTTGTCACTAAAATCTAAGACTTTGTCGACCCTTTATAGCTTGTTTGTCACCCTCATGTGTGAAAGGACTCAGATGTCGCCTACAGGGGTGAATAGGCGATTTAAAACTATTTATAGTTTTGGCTCTAATAAATATAAAATAAAACTAGCATTTAATTTACCAAGCACATAACATAAATCCGAGTTTGGGACGGAAATCAAAAGGGAGTGGGACTGGTGACCGGGTCAGATCCAGGCTAGTTCGGCTGTGGTTTAGGGCGGGTGGACGGCTGGCACGTCAGCAACGTGACACGTAAATTCTAGGTTGCTCGGGAGACACGATCGGGCATATGATACCCCATCTCTGTGCATTGATTGATCACCATGTCCACGAGCCATGACGAACTGGATGAGAACGTGGAAAAGGAAGTGGGGAGCAGGAGGGTCGTTGTCTCTAGTGCAGAACGTGGTCTGTCGAATCAGCTAACGTGTTTACACAATTGATGGAGTGCTCGCTAATAAATTTTATTTGTAAGGACAGTACAATGGTAGAGAGAGCATGTCTTTCTTTAGCCCTTTACATCATCTAGAGAAATCATTAGAGATAAGTTGTACAACATATTATCTCTCTTAGAAACAGACTTCCGCCTGCTTTATAAATAAAAGCACCAACCAAGTACCACAAGTTCCATAAACAACGGTCTGAAGCTGAGGAGAAAGAGAGAGAAAATAAGAATAAAAAAAGATGAAAAGAGACCGTTCGCTTGGGCCTCAGCACAACCTAGCCCAACAAAGTACAAAAAAGGTGGCAGAAGGCGTGGAATGAGATGGTCGACGGTCAGCCCCCTCGGATGCTCACGGGAGATCACGTGCCGAGAAGCGATGTGCCGTCACGCTCAGCGCCCGCAGAGTGCTATCCAGGAGCTCCTAGTCCCGCTGCCTACAGAGCGGGTACCACTGCTTGTCGAGCGCCGTCCTGGGGTGTGCTTCTCGAGCTGCTGCTACGATATTGTTGACAGTCCTCCTCGAAAACATCCATATACACGTTGGGAGCTCCTGCGACATCGGAGAGAGTAGCGCACGGTGTAGAGAGGGGACACTAGAAGAGACGGAGAGAGACAAAGAGACGTTGAGGCTGGAGGTGCGGGGTTGGCAAGTTACAGGCAAGCGAATGAACTTGCCACAACCACCGCTCGACCATGCCCTTGGATCAAAAGATCAAACACACCCTATGAAGATCCAACAGCACTGTTGCAGATTTAGCCGACGGAGGGGAAAAACCCATCGTGAACACGAGGGGGAAGAGGGCTACGCAAGGGAGAGTACCGGTGCCGGAGGCCGAGTGAGGGAGAGGGCAGCGGCAGCGGCAAAGAAGACCGGGAAGAGGGTGGCGGCGAAGCGGACTTGAGAGGGAGACGGCGCCACTGATGCGGTGGAAAGGAGTGGGCAGGCTACAGGAGTGAGCGAGCAATGCCAGACGAGGGAGAGGAAGTGCTCAAGTGCGGTCCGAAAACCAGAAAATGTTGCAACATGCCACAATTTCACTGTTGACATCTTCCGTGACTTAGAAAAGTGGACGGCGGGAGTATTTCTAGAGAACTGTAGATTTTGATCCTTGCAGGAGCCCTGCGCTAATGCCTCATACTACTCCAGATGTATCCTGTCTTACCTGGTTTTGCTGATATATCTGGTCTTACCTGGTTTTATTTCCATTTGGAATCGGGAGAAAAATGATGTTATATTGCTCTAACAACAACTACACCTGCCTTGATTTTGCCGGTTGGACCCCATAACAGCAAGGATGCATTTCAGGGTTTGAACCATATATGACCACAGTTGCACTCCCAGATTTAGAATATGTTAACTTGTTCATTTCATTCACTGCTATTCAATTCAAAATATCTGGAGACCACATGAGAATGCCAATACAAACTTATACAAACGAGCTAACTGCAGTTCCCTCCACATTTTCTCATCCGGGCTTGGGACCGGCAAAGGCAGTGTTAAACTATAAAACTACAAAACACAAATTAGCAAACACTCCAAACCAACACTCAGCAAAGCATACAAGCTTACATAATCGATCAAAGGCAATATTCAGACACACAATGGAACTTTGCAGACAAGATCATAACACATACAGTAACAAAGACATGGAGGCACAAGTATAAATTGCTAATGTAGGAGTTAGATACCCAAAGTAAGCAAATCAACCTACAGATTTCAGAACCTGAATAGCTAGATCCATCCAGACAATAAGTTGCATGAATTCATATCTTTGGTTTCGAAAATAAAGAATATACCAACAGTTAAGAGGGTTTGCTATCTTCACCACTAGGCATAGAGAAACTGCAGTTAATGAGAACAAAATGGCATAAACAGCAAGTTTACTCTCTAAAGCAAAGAAGACAGAGGGGCACGAAGTACGAAACAGAATGGCATGAAGAGCAATTTCTGAATTCTGGTAAAAGATAATTGTAGAGACAAAAAGTATGCAGTCAGTAGGAATCATCAGATAAGCCACAATCAAACTGGAAGTAGGAAATTCCCCAGGAAACCGAGAAATGCAGTCCAGATCCCACTGAAGAAACACTAACGAGAAGAACATCACTTCTGAAAAATCAATTCAATAACTAACAAATCGAAAATCATATTAAGCAGAGAAGACATTAATCAAGAAGAGGAAGTAACAATAAAAGTTCATGGCAAACTATAGCCTGTTCAAGCATCCAATTCAGAACCTTCGCCTCTGCCTTGTTTTAGCATATACATAGCAGTAATTCCTAACCTTTCTCTCAATAACAACATTACCAACTAGATTCAAGAGGGATCTTTGAATTAATTAATATTTTTTAATATACAGGTGAAGAGAGACAGCAGATTAGGTGGATCTTAATTTGTAGAAGTTCAATATCCGCACATACCAGAAATTGATTAGATGTGAGTTGGCCTATTGAACTGACCAGGAAAATTGTTAAGTGGACAAACCAATTGTGATCATGCATAACAATATAACCAGCACATCCAGACATGATCCCAAAATAATTCAAGTCTATAACATTAGGAATGTTTTATTGCTTTCAGAGCTCATGTACATGCATTCCTATCAGGTGATAAATCTGCGACCTACTGCTTGAGGAACATAACACATCTAATTGCACTAATAAAACTGAAGATACAAACAGTCAAATATTGGCATGAAACCCAACTTCCAGAAATAAACATGGTAACAAAGTAACCAAGACTTCTAGGAAAAGAGGCCCTAAGTGACTTCTCGCATCTCCTGTGTTGAGTCGTAAAAACGGATGAGAACAGATTCCATCCAAACAAAGTTGGAACACAATAGAGACCAGTTAATAAGCTTCAGGATTACTAATGAGAAGATCCAGATGTGCACGCAACTAAAGACTCCAAGCTGTACCGAAGATATGAGGCCACTGAATGCAAGTTGAAAGTTGAAACTGTAAGCTGCCGCAGAAGATCAAATCAAGTGACAAAATGCATCAAGATTTTTTGATTAGAAGTCAGAACAGTCAGGAAAGCAGACATGACAGTCAGAAAACCAGCATAGACTTTCCAACTCTGCATCCTTGCACTAAGAATCTCCAACACTGCAAAAGTGCAAATCAATGAGCAGATCAAATATATAACCCTATTACTTCAAAAGTCAGATATAAGAACTCTCAACTGGAATAAATGTTATGATGTGTGAAAGAACTGTCGAGCCTACCATTCCGTCCACAATGCATATCCGATTGACATCTGCAAGTACCCTATGATCATTTATCATTTATATCCTAAAAATTAACCAATGCGCTTTGGGATGAAATCGAACTTCATGATACAATCCGTAGTCAAGAAAGGAGCTTCAAAGGAAGAATATATCCAAATCAAGGTTTGATCTACAGTCCAGTTCTATGTTCTATAGTTCAGACAAGCTTCATGATACCTTCAAATCCTCAACTATGCAGGTCTGACCAACAATTCCAATCTGGGTTGCCACCAAAACCGATAAATTAACATCACAAAATTATGATGTGATCTGAAGAAAGAGCATGAACTATAACAAAACCTCTAGCCTTCAATCCAATCTCCAAAACCACTGTGTTATAGCTAGAGGAGCATATGCACATATCACAAACAAGATCAACTGTATCAGTGCAAACCAATCCAGGGTTCTAGAATCCAGACACACCTTGAATTACAAGGATTTGCCACCGGAGAAAGGGATAAAGCAATTTTTGCATTGAGAGTCTAGAAATCACTGAAGCTGACAGGGTGACCAAACCAAGACCTGACTTCCCATACAGGGCATTTTTTCCACCAATCCAAAACATGTACGGCAAACAAAACACTCAGATATAGAAACACAGGGATGAAGCTTACATATATAACAAATTCAACCACAGCAAGAAAGTTTGCAAACCAAACAATATAACACATCCCAAGCAACTGAAAGCACAATCTGCAACCACGGGAAGGAGGAAGCGAAACCCCCAATCAAAGCAAGAAACTGTGACAAAATATAAGTTCATACAAAATAAGAGTTTTGAATAGAGAGCACTGAGTTCTTTCTGTTGTAGGATGTGCCATCTTGAAGCTCCAAAGCAGCCTCAGAATCATTCTACCTCCGCAGATCAATCTGAATGTCCAAATATTGCCTGTCCATGAGATACTGTGATAATTTTACAGGTTTTAGAAGTTATTGTAAATTGAAAAGGTAGTTGGTTTAGAAGAACTCCAAACAGATATAACTCAGCATCAGGTTGGACCTAGGACATAACTGTACTTTTTTGTTCGGGGAAAAGAAGCTACTTATATTGAGGGGATAAGATTAGCTTTATTGGTTAGAAGATAGGAAACAGCCCTTGGTTCCAGAATGAAGTCCTCCATTTCAATATCTGCAAGAGCACATAATTACGGACGAAGGGAGAGAAAACCATGACTACGAAGTTGATTATCAAATGAGGCCACGAAAGTTCCTTGAAGTCACAAAAAGGAACCACCGATAACATGATGAAGCAAAATAGGGCACCTCCGCCAAGTTGCGCAAGTCCAATATCTGGAGAACGAACAATCCATATCAGGGTTGAAATTGGTGTACACTGAAGCTGAACTTTACAGGGAAAGAAATTGAATTCAGAAGGACCGACTATCCCATATGTAGCTTCTCTGGTTTCATCCCATGATCAGCAATCCAATCCAGCACTAGCTCACAAGTTCCGACCAAATGAAATAAAGCACCAAGATCATAACCAATAATGATAATCACGAGCAGAAAGCAAACCTCGACCCTTCCATTCATCTCTCCACAACCATCACCCTCCTGCACCTCAAGTAGCCCAAACACATACCACGAGGGAGAATCAGCTGTTCCAACTTAGAATCAACAAAGGTCTTCTAATCCAACGGACAACAGAGCTCTTACCATAAGAATATGACCTAACAGATCCAGTGAACCCATGTGACCGAGCATGGGAAACTGACCGTCGCCATAAGGAGCTCATGTTTCAGACAAGATCCAGGACCTGTAACCAACTCGCTGAGGCAGACACAACATGTACCAAACAGACCACATCCACTAAACACTGACCTGGCTCCATGCAGAGAGTAAATATTTTCCCTAGGGGATAATCCTAATGCAGAAGACCAAAATCACATCTAAAGACAGAAAACAAATCGAACAGAAAGATGGACGACAGATTGCAAACCAACAATTTAACAGATTTTCAGTGACTAGCAGCATGGCGTTGGCAAAAGAATCTGCAACCATAGCAAGGGTAGAAGCAAAACCCAAATCAAGGATATGGATTGACAAGAAGCTACATAACATAAAGACAGAAGAGTAAGTTATAGGATTGAAATGAAGAGTGTAAGAGATCAGAAAGTCTTAATCGGTTGTAGGATGCTCCAGACTATCCGTATATTCGTGCACCTTTCAAGATCAATCTGAATTTAGATCATTACCACATGTAAGATAGGTTATCTATGTTATGATGAACTGAAAAGATAGTAGAATAAGAAGCTCTATAAACAGATTAAAACTCAGTAACAGATTGCTTTGAACTCGTCAACTAGGAATCCAAGACATGCATCTAGCAAGAGGAATTTCCATAAACTTTTCATTAAAAACAGCTAAAGCATGCGTCAAATGATGATGAAGAGTGGGCAGAAGGATAGGCCTGTCTCAGTTGGTAAGGTTCAGCTAGACAACATTGGCTCCAAAATGCAATTTTATCACTTTTGAGTCAGTAGCTGCAATAAGTGAGGGTTTATTAAGGCAGAGAAAACTAGTGTTTGTAATTGTATAATTCTAAAAGAAGTAAGCAAGTTAAAGTTTAGTCATAACAAGGAACCTTCATGCCAGGGTAAACAAGATCATCTGCCAATAGCAATTTCTAGAAAATCACCAATAACTCCAAATCAGAACTACTGAGACTAAATTTTAACTGAGGGGATGGAAAAAATAATCTAGGGAGGTTGATTATATCAAACTGTAAATTATAGTTCATATCTGCAAAAAACAGAGAATAGAATACTTTTGTCTGGAAAGTTAAATTGTTGATGAGTTTGAAAAGATGGTTAATGAAGTGGGGTTGATTATCCAAAATCCTGAGGGGTAGGGGTAAGCCTGGCTCAAGCTTAGACCAAGAGAAATCAGGTATACCTATATCAAACTGTAAATTATAGTTCATCCAGATTATCTGCAAAAAACAGAGAATAGAATACTTTTGTCTGGAAAGTTAAATTGTTGATGAGTTTGAAAAGATGGTTGAAGACAAAAAAAGGAAAAACAGGAAAACCCGCCCAGCCACACATAATATTCTATTGTGGAGAACAACCAATGATCCAAATCAGACTTACTGCACACTAAAATTGAACTGCACAGACAAAAATATCAAATTGAGGAGGGTTGATTATCCAAACAGAGATTCGAAGTTTTTCTGATACAAATGATCACACATCTAATCCAGCTTCCACAACAGAACTTCAGATCAGAGTATCATACCATACCACAATACCATTCTGAACCATAACAAATCAAATTAACCATTGAACAGTAATAAGCAAATAGCAAACCTCCATCCTCCAATTCATCTATCAACAACCATTTTCCTCCTGTGCAACTCATGGAGCACAAACAAATACCAGAAGCGAGATCAGCTGTCACAATAATATATAATCAACACAGGGCCTCAAATCAACCTCAGATCAAGGGACATGACCAGCCATCAGAAGAGAATGCCAAGGAACAGTAATCCAGAGCATTGCACGGCTAATTATATTCATAGCTGTAATCACTGAAATCAGGTAACACAACCAACAAACTGATCTGGCGGAGCACAGGAAACTGACCTCCTCAGGTTTCCTTCCCCATGTGATGACTAATCTCTAGTTCCATATCCTGAAATCAATGGACATTGGAGGCGAACACAAATGAACCGAACAGACTGCCCATGGAACACTAACCTGACTTCAGCTACAAAACCGAGGGAGGTCCAACTCCCTACAGTACCCTGCAGCCAAGACGCGTAGCAGGCTACAAATCACAAGGATCGGGAGGACATAACGAACCAAACTATAAAGAGATGGATAGCAAAACAAACGATCTGTAAGATTTCAGGCCACTACTAAGCTAGCCGCGTGTCCAGGATAAGAAGGATCTGCAACATGTCGGGCACAAACGATAGTAAAGATATTAACAGAGGGCAACTAACCAAAATAAACAAACAGATGGACTCTAAATACGAGCAAAAGGAAGTGAAATAGAGAGCACAGAGTTTTCTCGGTTGTAGGATGGCGATAGTTTGAAGCTCCAGATCATCCTCAGAGACGGGCGGCGCGTAATGGAGGCCATACTTGGCCGTGGCCCACCCTGATATCTTAATTTCCTTTAGGATTTAATAATAAATCGGCCCAGTCTACATTGAGCCGGCCCATCCTTCATTTGGTGTCACCCTCCGCCACTCAGAGTGCAGATCAATCTGAATGTTCAAATATTGTTTTTGTAAGATAGTTTTATATACATGTGAGTTGTGACAAATCGAAAAGGTAAGTAGATTTGGAAGTGTCTTCAAACAGATAGCACTCGGCATCAGGTTGGACATGAATTCGGCAACTAGAACCTGCAACAAGCAAGAGATATTCCTATGAAATTTCGGTTAGGGGGGCTTATAAGAAAATTTAGAAAAGCATAAGCATGGGACAAGAGTGTGGACAGTTATAGGCAGGGGATCAGGCAGACGATGGCAGCAGTTCGAGATTGTTAATTGTCTTCCATGGCAATATCTGCAAGAGCTAATGTTACTGACAAAGGGAGAGAACTAATGTATTATGGATGAAATAAGTCTGAAAAGCCAAGTGCAATAAGGAACCGCACAGCATGCTGATTGCTGAACCAAAATAGACCTCCAGGCTCCCGCTAAGAAGTATAATTCCAATTTCTGGAGAACCAGCAAAAATCTGAATCAGAATTGCCGGGAAACAGAATCAAACTACAGGAGAAGTCGAGTCTGAGAGGGGGCTGATTATCGGAAGGTAGAACGGAAGTTACCCAATCCTAGGATCACCGGTCCAATCCATGTAACTTTGATCTCTAGACAACCAGAAGAGTCCCAAATCAGAATCGACAGATATTTCAAACTATAGAGGAAGAAGTTGAGTTTGAGAGGGGGCTGATTATCCAAAACACAGAACGGATGTTTCCCAATCCTATGATCCCCGGTCCAATTCGTATAATTTCAGTATCTGTGGAGAACCACCAACAGTCCCAAGTCAGAATTGACGGACGACTAGTGCAAATGAAGAAATTAATTCGAGGAGGGAAGAATATCCAAACACAGATCACAATCAGCAGTTGTCCGATCCTACGATGAACAATCCAATTTGCAACACTAAAGCTTCACCTCGGGAGATCTGACATAACAGAGCAAACCTCCAATCCTCGACTCATCCCTCCAGAACGACCAATCCCGGGTTGCTGCATCTAAGGAGGAGCATAGGAACATCGCAGAAACGAGATGAGCTGAAAAAATTAAGAAATCGACCGGGGCGTTGACCGAATCCACCTCGGGTCAACGGATGGCGGAGTTCAGGCGTTGAGCGCTCACGGGACATCGATCCAGAATCCATTTGAACTGGAATCTGAAATCACCGATTGCAGGGTGACGGAACCAATAGAACCGATCTGACCGAGCACGAGAAACTGACCTGCGTCGATCGCCATCCTTGCGGGCCTCGCCACCCGGAGCTCCAATTTCGAAAACTACATCCAGTCCTGCACAACCGACGAGGGAACACCGGCGGTCCAAACCGGAACTAGAGACATCAAGAGAAGACAGAAATCGCGGAACCAGAACTCGGGTTGATCCAGAGATACCGATCGAATCCGATCCTTGGCCGAGTCGCAACGACGGGGGCGGACGGGACGGGCCGAGGAACCTGCGAGAACACGACGGAGAGGCGACGAGGAGCAAAAATCAATCGAGACCAACGCGATTCGATCGAAAACGAATCGAGGGGACAGGAGGGGGAATCGAGGAAGTGTTCCGCAGACGAGAGGAAGGCGCTGGCCACCGAGACGGTGAGAGAGGGCCGGACCAGAGCGCGGGGAAGAGAGGAGTGCACCTGGGCGCCTTTTATAGCCGGCGGAAGAGGCCTTTGCTGGCGCCAACCGATTCCTTACCGGACACGGGTTCGTCGCCGCGCTGGCGTGATGCGCGTGGGGACGACGGACGGGTGGGCGGCGGAAATCAAAAGCGAGTGGGACTGCAGACCGGGTCGGATCGGGGCTGGTTCGGCGGTGGTTCGGGCGGGTGGGTGGCTGGCAGGCAAATCTGGCTAACGGGCCGGCCCGGTCCAGGCACGGCACGCCTTAAACGGACCTGGCCCGGCATGGCCCGCAGCGGCCCGTCTAGCTCGCGTGCCGTGCCGGGCCGGCACGCTTGTCCAGCCCCGGCGCCTGACGGGCTGGCCCGTGGCACATTTGGCCCCTGAAGCACGCAGGCCCGTTGTACTTTTTTAGTGGCCCGTCAAAATAAACCTTTAGTAACGGTTGAATCTATAGTATATCAGCTAGTGTTTGATGCTCTGGTGGTTGAGCACACTGCGGAACGGCACGAGGTCACGAGTTCGACTCCTGCTCACACCCCTTTTTGCCATTTACGTTCGGAATCCCACGAGACATAGGTTAAACAGGTCGTGTCGGGCCGGCCCGCGTGCCTGAGGCCGCGGCACAGGAACGGCCCCGTCGTTTCACGGGCTGGTGCCGGGCTTTTTCCGCGTGCCACGTGCCGGCCCGCCTAGGCACGGCCCGTTGGCCAGGTTTGCTGGCAGGTCGGCAACGCGACGCGGAGATTTCTGGGACGTGATCGGGCATATGATTCTTCGTCTCTGTACTGTACCTGTGGCTGCCGTTGATTGCTGACCGTGTCCGCAAGCCACGTGAATTCATGGACAAGGCCATTTCAACGGCCCCCCGCATTTCGCACACCAGTTTCGTCCGTAACTGATCCGTTTACGGGTGGAGGACAGACCGTTCGGGCTATTCTTAGCCTACTTGCGGTGACGTGTGTCTTTAATCGGCTACCCATATGCGGTCCCCCTATTCGTCGGATGCCATCAAGCTCGAGCTGATGAGACTATGGGAGTATCAGTGCTAATGACGGCCGATGATTGTTCCGTTAGAACTCCAGTTTCCGTCCACTTTCCTATCTAGGCTGCGTCATTTCCCATCCGATCCTGCTCGTCGTTCCTGCCGAGCCCCGCGAATATAAATAGGGACCGGTCGCCGGGACAGAGCACCAGCACCAACCCCTCGCTGTTCCCTCCCTCCCTCGCCATGGACAACCTTCCTGTGACCTGGGCCGACCTCAGCAAGTTCGCCCTCGTCGCGTACCCCCTTCTTCCCCTTCCCCTACCCCTCCGGGCACCGGTGAATCTTTGGAGGGCAACAAGGACATGTGAGAGTTGGTGCCGAGCGAGGCGGAGTTGGTGGTGCAGGCCGAGGCGGACGCGGAGGAGGAGGCCGAGCAGGCGCATGTCGAGGCGGAGGCGGCGGAGGGCGAAGTCGATAGCGTCGACGCCGCGCACTATATCCTGGAGAAGTATGTCTGCGAGCTATACATGGCCTTCAAGGCCAGGAAGGCCGCTGATCGGCAACCCGCCGAGCGGCTTCGGCTGAAGGTTGAGGAGGCGGCGAGGGAGGCGGTGGCGGACATCGAGAACCGCGACGACTGGGAATCGCATCAATTGCTGGCGGTCGAGAAGACCGCTGATATGTCGTAAACGTATCTATAATTTTTTATGTGCTTATTTTGTATTATTTTTCTTATGCTTTGTCTACACTTTGAGGTGTTTTTATATGTTTTTCTGGACTAATCTATTAACAAGATGTCACAGTACCAGTTGCCTGTTTTCTTCTGTTTTTGGTTCCAGAAAAGGCAGAAAACCAATATTCTCGGAATTGGACGGGACAAAAGCTAAAGTCATTATTTTCTCGGAGCAACACGGAACCACGAAGCAGAGGTGGAGGAGGACAACAGGGTGGCCGCATGATACGTCGGAAACGTATCTATAGTTTTTGACGTTTCATGCTTGTTTAGTATCTACTTTGCTTTGCTTTGTCTACACTTTGAGATGTTTTTATATCTTTTGTGGAACTAATCTATTAACAAGTTGCCACAGTGCCAGTTGCTTGTTTTCTTCTGTTTTTGGTTCCAGAAAGGCAGAAAATCAATATTCTCGGAATTGGACGGAACAAAAGCCAAAGTCAATATTTTACCGTAAGGGACACGAATCTAGAAGACGAGACGGAGACGCGAACCAGGGCGGCCAGACCCCCCTAGGCGCGGGTGGGCCCTGCCCCGCGCCTGGGTAGGGTGTGGGGCCCCTGACCGCCTCCCAGCCTCGCCACTTCGCCTATAAGAAGCCCCCGATGCAGAAACCCTAAGTACTCGATCAATATTTCACGAAATATTTTGTAGCCGCCACCACCGTCGTCCCTAGATCGGGGAGATTTGAAGTTCTTCCCGGCACCTTGTCGGAGGGGAGATCATCCCGGAGGCCTTCTCTCCGGTATGACGCGTGAGTAGTTCCACCTTGGACTATGGGTCCATGTAGTAGCTAGATGGTTGTATCTCCTCCTTTGTGCTTTCATGTATAGATCTTGTGAGCTCCGTTCATGATCAAGATCTAATCTATTTGTAATCATGCATGTTGTATTTGCGGAGATCTGATGGATATTGAGATTACTATGTGAGATTTATTAATGGTTTTGTCTTATGATACTATCATGTCTATGTTGTTTGTGATCTTGCATGCTCTCCGTTGTTAGTAGCTATCTTGGCCAAGTAGTTGCTAGTGACTCCAAGAGGGGGTATTTATGCTAGATAGTGGGTTCATGCCTCTAATTTCCAAGGGAAGTGACAGAAATATCTTTGGTTGTAGATGTGTTGTTGCCACTAGGGAGAAAACAACGGTCTCTTGTTCATGGAACATGTGGATTGTTTACCTTACACACTTTGCTTAAAGAAGTTGTCTGTTGCTTGCAACTTAATACTGGAGGGGGTTCGGACGATAACCTGAAGGTGGACTTCTAGTCATAGATGCAGTTGGATGGCGGTCTATGTATATTGTTGTATTGCCCAATCGAATCTCATAGGATCTTTTTGCCTGGTATTGCATTGTTATGCCTTGCTCAGTTCCTGTCAATTGCCCTGCTGTAATTTGTTTACCCTTCATGCCATGTTGTTTATCTAAGAAGAGCACCTCTAGTGAACTATGAACCCCGGTCCAATCTTTACCATTGATACATCTTCCACTGTTACTTGTTTACTTGATGCAAACCATCATTACCTTCCACACCATACGTTTAATCATTTGTTACAGCAAACCGATGAGCTTGACAACCTCACCGATTCGTTGGGGCAAAGTCTTGAGTTTGTGTAGTGCAGGTCTCCACGTTGCTTACAACACCTGTGTGACGTTTCCTTCCTCCTACTGGTTCGATAACCTCGGTTTCTTACTGAGGGAAACTTGCTGATGTGCTGCTTCACACCTTGCTCTTGGGGTTCCCAACAGGCTCCACGTCAAATACGTGTACAGCCATCACCGCACCCTCCTAGGCGCGGGCAAGACCTGGTGGCGCCTACAGGGGTGTGGCCCCCCTGGCCCTCCATCGACCTTGCCTCCTTCGCCTATAAAAATCCCCCGGGGAGAAAACCCTAAATAATCCATCATACTTCTAGAAAAAGTTCCGCAGTGCCGCCGCCACAAAAGGGAGATTCGGGGGATAGAAAGTCTCTATTCCGGAACCCTGCCGGGACGGGGAAGTGCCCCCGAAGCCATCTCCATCGATCTCCACCACCATCTTTGTCACCGTTGCTGATTCCCATGACGAGGAGGGAGTAGTTCTTCCTCTAGGCTAAGGGATCTACCGGTAGCTATGTGTTCATCTCTCTCTCTATGCATGATCTTGTTGTGGTCATGAGCTTTGTAATCAAGTAGATCTACCTTGCTACTCAAGTGCTTCAATCGATCTCTACTCTCCCCATGTGTGTGAAAGTGACAACGTGCACGCCATGGTGGCACTTAGGCTTGAGTCTACATAAATACTCATTGTGCTTTAATAGATCTATGCTTTTCCCCACGTGTGTGAAAAAGTGACAGCGCGCATGCCGTGTGTGGCACTTAAGCTAGACTACATATATATTTGTTATGAGTTATATTTTGAGTTGGATGTCTCTATGAAATTGTGGTGTTTGTTGGAACCATCTAGCGCTCAAGGTGACAGTGTGGGGTTATCTAGATTGGGGAAGACCCTACCATGGATTAGAGTGTTCAACCGGAGAGTAGTTAAGAGTAATATCATAAAAGGAAGATATTATATGAGAGAGTGTTCGCTAGTGAAAGTATGATCCCTAGGCCTTGTTTCTACACATTAAAACACTGTTTGCGTCTAGATCTGTTGCATGTGTGCTTGCTTCCATCTTTATTTCAGTTTCACACACGTTACCCCACGTCAACAACAAGTCAGAAGCTATTTTATGGGACCGTTACCACTTGTATTTCACTATCTCTTCGCTGAACTAGTGCACCTATACACCTGACAAGTGTATTGGGTGTGTTGGGGACACAAGAGACTTCTTGTATCTTGATTGCAGGGTTGCTTGAGAGGGAATACCTTTGACCACTTCCTCCCTGAGTTCGATAAACCTTGGGTAATCCACTTAAGGGAAAACTTGCTGTTGTTCTACAAACCTCTGCACTTGGAGGCCCAACAATTGTCTACAAGAATAGAAGTGCGTAGGCATCAAGCTATTTTCTAGCGCTGTTGCCGGGGAGGAAAGGTAAAAGGTACTCATATCCTCCGGTGTGAGTGCTCGAAGTTATTTCCTTTAGATTCTGCAATTTTATCTTTTTGTTTCTTGTTTTCACTAGTTAGGCTTAATGTAAAATAACAAAAAAAATTAGAGAGCTTTATAGTATTTATCTTGAGTTAGGACATGAAGTGTTTGAAGAGAAAATTAAAAAACCTATGGAACTTTATTTGCATGCTAATAGCAATGTTATTAGTATGAATTCTTTGGACACCATTATTGCTAATGCTATGGAAAAGTCTAAGATTGGGTAAACTAGTTTTGATGAAAATGATCTTTTTAGTCCCCCGGCTTTGGAAGATATCTATTCTATTGCTTATGATGATACCAAACCTCCAATATATGATGATTGCAATGATGAATATGATATTTTCAGTCCACCTACTATTGAGGAGAAAATTAAATGTGATTACAATATGCCTCCTATATTTGATGATTATGGTGATTAGAATAGTAATGATAGCTATTTTGGTGAATTTGCTCCCACTATGATTAATAAGAATGACTATGTTTATGTGGAGAGTAATAATCATTATATGCATGTGGCTCATGATAAGAATGTTTTATGTGATAGTTATATTGTTAATTTTATTCATGATGCTACTGAAAGTTATTATGATAGAGGGAAACATGGTTTTATGCATCTCAATAATATTAAGTTTCCTCTCTTTATGTTGAAAGTCCTGAAGTTGCACTTGTTTTTCTTTCCTATGCTTGTTGCTTTGTGCTTTTATAACTTGTTTATTTACAAGATTCCTATGCATAGGAAGTGGGTTAGACTTAAATGTGTTTTGAATTTGCATCTTGATGCTCTCTTTCACTTCAATTTATATTTCTTATGTGAGCATCTTCTCAAACTATCATGCCTAACTTAAAGGCATTAAAGAAAAGTACTTGTTCGGAGATAAACCAAGAGTTTTCTTGAGTATTGGAAGTTATTAATTCTGTAATGACCTCTCCTTATCCTTTTTGTTTGCTTTTTGTGCCAAGAATGACCTCTAATAAGAGGGAAGTAAGATTTGGGGAGTTGCTGTCCTGAAACAGATTTATGTCCTTCACCATAAAAAATCGTGAGGAGTCTCTGTAAGTCGGATTGAGCTGAAAATTTACGAATAAATCCCTCAATATGTTAGCTAACTTTAGTTAGTTCAACACTTTTTTATTTGAGTAACGGAAAGTCTTTGAAAAAATAGGTTTCTACCTGTTGGTATGTTTTGACAGATTTCTGCCATTATTTGCATTTGCTTCTTATTGATTCCTTTTTGGGTTCTTTTTGGGAAATTGAGCTTTTTAAGGGAATTGCTACAGTAGCTTGTGTTTTTAGTGAAAATTTTGTTGTTCTAAAGCTAAACCCAAGGGTCTATTATCTTTTGAATACACTAATGTTGCTAATGAAGATTGTGTGAAGTTTTATACGAAGGAAAAATTTTAGGTGTAGAAAGAGAATGATGTAATGAGATGAAGAATGGAAAAAAACTCAAGCTTAGGGATGCCACCCCGTATCACCCCAGGAAATATTCAAGTGGTACAAGCGTCAAAGCTTGGGGATGCCTTGGGCATCCCCTTCTCCATCAATAAAAATCTCAGGTCTTTCTAGACACTTCATTTTTGTTGTTTCATGCATAGTTGTATTGTTCTTGGAGCGTCTTAGTTTTCAATTTGATTTTTGTTTGCTTAATTTTCTTGAGTAAGTTGGTTGGATCACAACACACTTCTTTTGGAGAGAGACACACTCTGTTTTCATTGCCTAGAACACTCTAGTTTTCACTCTTATTGTTATGTGAGTGTTCTCTTTTGCTAGCACTGTGTTTAGCCTTAGTTTTCTTCTGCTTTCAGCTTAGAACTTTTTAGTTCTTCTTTGTGGATTTGTGAGACAAGCTCACTGATCTTTATTGATTATTATCTTTGTGAGTTGTTTCAAATAAGTTGATTGGTATTGGAAAAGAGTAGAAAGTTTCATGCTTATAGTGGTACAAGAGGGAGCTTGCTTTGACTGTGGCCTAGACTTTTTCATGTCATGCTAGATGTTGTTTTGACCTTATGCTTAGTGATTATTTCTGTAGCATGACTTGTTCCAAACAATTAGGATTGCTTAATGTGCCTTGAAGGAATCATGCGTTGTTTTAGCATACAAAAGCATAGTATTGTGGTATTCTCTTTTGATGCTTTGTTTCGGTTGAGTTGGCACATTCTCACACCATGTTATGACTATGAACAAGTCATCATAGCTTCTATGATCATTTAGTCCTTGACTTGTAGTACCACTTTATGCTTTGATTTGTAATGTTTTGTCGCTCTGCATGATTATGGCCATTATTGCTCTCTTAGTTGGTTGCTCCCAGTCTTTTGCTAGCCTCCACTTGTATGAGTAAACTCTACTCATGCTTCCAACTCCCAAGAAACCAAGTTATTCCAAAGTATCCACTATAAATTCCTATGCATGGTGTGTTACACTATTCCAAGTATATTCTTGTTTTCATCTATCTTCCAATTAAAAAGTATTTTGTTATGTGAAAACTTAGTGATTAAAGCCCCCACAAACTTGATGGCACACTTTATTCCTTGCCCCTAATAAACTTGAACCATTGTGTCATCTATGTTGTATATGCTTGCACTTATACATTGGAATTAGCAGAACCGTGCTATCACGGGGAATGCTTTCAACATCGCACTTGTACTTTGTACACAGTTGATATCATGCTCTTTTGTCTATGGATGTCACCGGTCTGAAATAAAGAGGGAGCTTGTAAGTCCATGGAGTTATGTATTTTGTGTTAGAGAAACGCCTGGGCCGCTAGCCTAAGTCATGCCTAATCATAGTGGAAACTTGCAGCATCACCATAATGAGCATTCTGTGAAGCATCCTAAAAAAAGCTATGCACATAGTAAATAAAAAGATCGCTGAGATGCTCATTGTCTGCTTTCCTTGTCGTTTTGGTTATGGTAGCTCCTGTACCATGTGCAAGGGGTACCCCGTTAGAGGTTCTCAATGATATGCAAATACTTACAGTGACAAGAACTTACCTGGACCCAAAAAGCATATACTCCATCTTTGTTCACTTTAACCTTAATCACTTCAAGATGCTTATGATAGGGGCAATGAGGGCTGAAAGCTAACAAGTACCATAATTTTTGGAAGCTCTTTATGAGACTTGAAATCTCTGCTTCCCTTTATGAAGGGTCTTTCTTCCACTTTTATATTGAGTCTCCACCTTCTATCCTTAGGCACCAATTAAAAGAGCATATTTGTCATTCTTAGTTCTATGTGCATTGTCCTAAAACTTATTGATTGATGCATATTGTTGATATTGCTTGTTCTTATACTACTTGTACCTAGTCACTCTTATAAACTTTGAAGGTGTCCTATGCATCTATTTGCTACTCCATGAGGGACAAGCTGATTGCCACTATGGCATGTTTTCTGTATGTGAAACAAACAGACAAACAAACGTTCTTCAATGCATGTTATTCATGATCTTTGTTTGTAATCTTTCATGTTGCATGCATATTTACTTTGTCTTACTGTTAGAACTCCATCTTTTATGCTCATGTTTAGATTTCTTTGATCCCAGCTTTCAATGCTTGCAAATGGTTTGATCTTGGTTTTGATGGTGCATGTCACCTAAAAAATGATTCTTTTATCACTTACCTACTCGAGGACGAGCAGGAGTAAAGCTTGGGGATGCTTGATACGTCGTAAACGTATCTATAATTTTTGATGTTCCATGCTTGTTTTGTATCATTTGTCTTATGCTTTCTCTACACTTTAAGGTGTTTTTCTATGTTTTTTTGGACTAATCTATTAACAAGATGCCATAGTGCCAGTTGCCTGTTTTTTATGTTTTTGGTTCTAGAAAAGGCAGAAAATCAATATTCTCGGAATTGGACGGGACAAAAGCCAAAGTCCTTAATTTCCCGGAGCAACACGGAACCACGAAGCAGAGGTGGAGGAGGACACCAGGGTGGCCGCACCCCCTAGGCGCGGGCAAGCCCAGGTGGTGCCTACAGGGGGTGTGGGACCCCTGGCCCTCCACCGACCTTGCCTCCTTCGCCAATAAAAATCCCCTAGGGAGAAAACCCTAAATAATCCATCATACTTCCAGAAAAAGTTCCGCAACGCCGCCGCCACCGAAGGGGAGATTCGGGGGACAGAAAGTCTCTGTTCCAGCACCCTGCCGGGACGGGGAAGTGCCCCTGGAGCCATCTCCATCGATCTCCACCACCATCTTCATCACCGTTGCTGATTCCCATGATGAGGAGGGAGTAGTTCTTCCTCGAGGCTAAGGGCTCTACTGGTAGCTATGTGTTCATCTCTCTCTCTCTATGCATGATCTTGTTGTGGTCATGAGCTTTGTAATCAAGTAGATCTACCTTGCTACTCAAGTGCTTCAATAGATCTCTGCTCTCCCCATGTGTGTGAAAGTGACAGCGTGCACGCCATGGTGGCACTTAGGCTTGAGTCTACATAAATAATCATTGTGCTTTAATAGATCTATGCTTTCCCCATGTATGTGAAAGTGACAACGTGCATGCCCTGTGTGACACTTAAGCTAGACTACATATATATTTGTTATGAGTTATATTTTGAGTTGGATATCTCTATGAAATTGTGGTGTTTGTTGGAACCATCTAGTGATCAAGGTGATAGTATGGGGTTATCTAGATTGGGGAAGGCCCTACCATGGATTAGAGCGTTCAACCGGAGAGTAGTTAAGAGTAGTATCATAAAAGGAAGATATTTATATGAGAGAGTGTTCACTAGTGAAAGTATGATCCCTAGGCATTGTTTATACACATTGAAACACCGTTTACATCTAGATATGTTGCATGTGTGCTTGCTTCCATCTTTATTTAAGTTTCACACACGTTACCCCACGTCAACAACAAGTCAGAAGCTATTTTCTGGCACCGTTACCACTTGTATTTCACTATCTCTTCGCCGAACTAGTGCATCTATACACCTGACAAGTGTATTGGGTGTGTTGGGGACACAAGAGACTTCTTGTATCTTGATTGCAGGGTTACTTGAGAGGGAATACCTTTGACCACTTCCTCCCTGAGTTCGATAAACCTTGGGTAATCCACTTAAGGGAAAACTTGCTGCTGTTCTACAAACCTCTACACTTGGAGGCCCAACAATTGTCTACAAGAATAAAAGTGCGTAGACATCAACCGTCGGCTCGCCGCTGAAGCCATGATGGAGGAGGCGCATGAGATGGCGGAGGCCGCGGCCTTGGGCAGCATCTTGTCCAAGGACGCCGCCAAACGGGGCAAGCTGGCGGATGCGGTCAAGCGGGAGCTGGCGGATGCGGTCAAGCGGGAGGTGCTTTCGGAGGCTGCGGCCTTGTCCAAGAACGCCGCCGCCCAACGGGAGGATTTGGAAGAGGTGCGTGCGGTGGTCAAATGGGAGGTGCTGGCGGAGGTGCTGAAGGACGCGGCCACCTTGCGTGTTGCGGTGGTGGCAGCGGCCCAACGGAGGTGCTCCTGGCCACGGCCAACCGGGAGGCAAGAGAGGAGACATGCAACAAAGACGGACATGATGAGGAAGGTGGAGACCCTGACGCGCCACCGCCGGAGGCAGGCAACAAAGGTTAAGACCGCTGCCTTGGCGGCCCGACGGGTGCAGGCGGCTAAGGACGAAACCTCCGGCCAGGACGCGGCCTTCGGCGGCCAGGACGGGGCAATGCTTAGTTAGTTTATTTAGTTATTTTAATTAATGCTACTAGTAATTTTGTATATACCACACGCGGGCCCAGAAATTTATGCAATGACAGCTAGTTATTTAGGGATTTTTGTGTGTATGATGCATGGGCCCAGCTATGGACGCAGGCGGCCGAGGCCGGCGCCTGAGCCCAGCAAATGTCACATCCCAAGATTTTCCAAATCTTGTAATGTGAAAAATAAATAAACAAAATAAATAAATGTTGAAAATTAGGGTGAAAATAAACTTTTGTTTCTAAATGAAAACTTAAAATCCCACCTTGAACAAACTTTGGTTAATGTTATCCAACTAAATTCAAATCAAGTGAAATGCATTCTTCATAAATGCATCTGGAAATTTAAAAATTTGGAAAATAAACCAAAACCCTAAAACCTTAATGGAATAAAATCATTTCCAAGATATCTCTAAGACCATGGTTTTGATCCATATAAAGTTTTGTCAACAAACATTTACAAATGATCAAGAATGACAGATAGAAATACTATAAAACCATAGAAAATGATTTCATTCAATTTAGAACCAAATATAAAATCTTATGAATTTAATAAGATAAGGAAATTGAATTTCCAAAGCTAATAAAGCACCTATATAAAAATTCATACCAAATGGTGAGCAAATAATCTAAAGATATTTAAGAGGATAAATAAATATCTAATAGGATTTTACAAATTGAAATCACCAACTTTGGATCTATAAATAAAAAGTTATGGATTTTATAAGATAGAGAAAGAAATATTAAATGAGGAATATTTAAAGGCCAAAATAAATCTTGACCTAATCCATAAGGAAATGGAATAAATATAATCCAAATCCAAATAAAATAATGGATAAAGAATTTTCAAATAAAATAAAATGGCATTAACCAAATTCTATTTTGATTAAAGACAAATCTCTAATAAGAATGATTAATTAAATCTTGGGAAAATAGTATTGGAATTCACCCAAGTGAAATCAAAGTTATTTAATTAACTTAAATAAGATCAAAGAAATCTTCCAAATAAAATTTATGGAATTAAAACTATATTTAATTTCATTGGAATTAAAACAAATACCCAATTCAAATGGTTTATAAATTATATTAAATATTTTCCAAATAATTCAAGGTGAATTATTTGACAACCCAATAAATAAATAAAACCTACTGAAAACATTTGGAAAGATTTAGATTTCAAATAGAGTTTGAAAAACATTATTAAATCTTATTTGAATTAATACAAGGGCCTATTTTAATTAATTAAAATGCCCTAAAAAGAATAAATATATTATTCTAATTTTGACTTTGGAATGTATTATTAATCAGTATTAAAACCTACACAAAGTTTTGTTAAAGTTTGAATTCAAATAAATGTTTGAAATGATTAAACAAAATCAAAACAGATAAATAGAAAAAGAAAAAAAGAAAAACTATCTGTACAAACAAGCAGACAGCCCAACTAACCTAGCCCAACAGGCCCAGTAGCCCACTCCCTCTCTCCCCGCGGAAAACGGTTCGCACCGTTGGTTCGACCCGCCCCCTCACTGACTAGCAGGCCCCACCACCTGCCCCGTCAGCTTCTTCAACCCCGCGATGACCTCGCCCCTCACCTCGCCGGCTATTTCAGCCGATTAAAGCTCGATTAAATTCGCGGCATTGACG
Source organism: Avena sativa (assembly GCA_916181665.1). Classification (NCBI taxonomy): domain Eukaryota; kingdom Viridiplantae; phylum Streptophyta; class Magnoliopsida; order Poales; family Poaceae; genus Avena; species Avena sativa. The sequence goes on from OV702279.1 coordinate 342,683,896, forward strand.
CAGCCATTACCCCCTGCGACCACGCTCCATTAAGCTCCTGTACCTCCTCTCGATTTCCCCTCTCTCGCTCCTCCCTTTCTGCCGTCAGGCCGTCCCAATTCATCTCCACACCGCCACTGCCTCCGACGCCTTCCGGCGACGATTCCGGCCAAACCCCGTCGCCCCTCGCCTCCTCGACCACATGATCACACTCCCCATCGCTAGGCGCATCTCTCGGTACCTCTCTCTCGCCCGCGCGTGCCCTGTATCCTCGGCAACATCTTCGACTGAGCTTCGCCACCGTCTGCTCGAACTCCGGCGACCATCCCTCGTAAGCCCAACTTCCCCTCTCCCTCTGTTTGATACGTGTGTGATCCCCAGCATCATGCGCACCTAACGCAACACTTTTCTCTTCTTAGCATGGCCCATAGCGTCGCCTCCGTCTCCAACAGAGAGCAACCGACGCCGTCTCGATCTCCGACGAGCAATCAACGTCGACTCTGTATGCCCCTTCGCCAACCGAGCACACGTCGAGCATCCCCTCGCCACGACGATTCTGGTGAGCTTCTCCCCTACTCCTCTCGCCTCCTGTAACTCCGACAACTTCACCGCCAGAGCACGCCGCCGCCTGTTGCCGTCGCCAGCACCGCCACTCGATGGTTGTTTGATCGTCAGCCGTAGGATGTAGATCCAACACACGCGAAAGAACTTGAGCAAAGAGGTATATTTTGATCTGTGCCGCACGTTTTCAGTTAGATCTAATGCCCCACAACAGCTGATCCACGCGAAACGTTTTTGGCCAATCAAAACACAACACGTGGCCAACATTTTGTTTTAAAAACAGAAACTATTCTATTAGATACTCAAACTTGCAAAAATTCATAACTTTTGATCGACACGTCCAAATTTTGCAAATTTTATATCAATGGAATCAGCAAGACAAACCCTATCCAACCATGCACTTTGTTTAGTAAATTGCTTATGTTAAATTGGTTGTTTTTGCAGAAACTTGTGTAGGCATATTTAGAATATAAAATTCATTCTAAAATTACTTTTGTGATAAAATCTTTGGCAAATGGATTGTTTGAACCTACTGACCATAGAAACCAACTTGTGGATTCAAAAACATATTTTGTGAAGCAAGAGAATAAATCTTTGAATTAATGCATTTCTAGTCAAATAAAAATGTTGTTTATATGTTGAAAATACTTTTTAGAGAAAAACCTTGGGAAATGTTTTGATTTAAACCCTCTGACCCCAAACACCAAGTTTTAGAATTAAAAATGGATTTGGTGAACCCTATAAAGATTGTTGCTTTGCTAAAGACATTTTCAACCACACAAAATATTGATTTGATTTAAAAATGATTTATAAGTAAAATCTTTTGAAAATGATTTTAACACTTATATAAAATGACCAATAGGTGTTTTCAAATGTTTATAACCCATTAGAAACCACTTTTTCAAATAAACCATCTTTGGCATGCTTGCATGCATTGCTTTGTTTCTATTATTTTATGTGATGTTTTCTTGAATGGTAGATTGAAATTGTGACTTGCTTGATTGAATTGTAGTGATTTGAAGAGTGTGATCATTTCAAGATCAAGGAGTGAACTTATATTCTCTACCAAAAAGGCAAGTGATGCTTCATACTTTTGTCCCATTATTTTCACTATGCATTAGTGATATTTCTAAGTAGGACTTGCATGGAATTTTGCTAGGTATAAACTATGCCATGGGAAATCCTAGTAGATGAAACCTTAGTAGAAAATTTCCTAAGTTAAGATTCTGTTGCCTACCAAAACCCACCGGCGAGCAGCGACGGGCAACACGGAGAGCCGGGAGGCTCCCAGGACTGCTGGTGGGCCCTGGTCCCTCGGGCAACGGCCCGCAAAACTCCGGCACACGTCCTGGCTGGTTCGAGGGCGTGCCACCTGACCTATACCTGGTCAGGAAGGTGAAGGATTGCTTCGATTGGTTTCCTGCATGGTAAACAAGTATACGTAAAATTCGAGCCGTGACCGGCTCCCAGGTTTCCCTGTGAATCGGCTCCTAGAGCCGATTAACCCATGGTTCTGCATTAGATCTATGATAACATGGGGTTTTGCTTCATCGTTACAAGTTAAATCGATCTACGATAGTTTAACGTTTTCACTACATAATTGGAACGTCCTACACGTAATTGAGCCTGGTAAATACAAAAGATAATATAAAACCAATTCTAGAGAAGGCCTAAAAACCAACGTAACGTTAATTCCCGGAACAACTCCTCTTGGATTGGTAAACCATATCTTCCATACTACTGGATCGTTCAACCCGTTTGCAAGGCCTGATCATGTAGATATCAAACTAAGCCTTGGAGAGCCAGGCACAACTATAACAGATCAAATCGACTTAAATAAAGATCAAGCAAAGTGCCACCCTTACACCCGGGAAAAGGTGCAAAGGCGGCGAGATAACTAGAGGCAGCATATCTAAACGATCATAGCAAAAAGTACCGATGCTAGCCTAAACAAATCTATGATAATAGTGTTACTCGCCATCAACAAGGCTTCAGTACGAGTAACACCAAATAATCGCATAAGTAGATACTGCCTAGATCGCAAGATGCGATCTAGGCAGCATGGCACTTACCCGAGAAAAACCCTAGAAACAAGGGGTGGCGATGCGCCGAGATTGTGTTTGTTGTGAACGTGATTGTCCTCCTTTTCTCAATAACCTTAGGTACATATTTATAGTCCGGAGACTTTCTATCTTTGGAATAACTCTACAACTCTATCTCTTACCTAAATCGAAACGGAACCTATTACAATATAAGATACACGGGCAATTTAGCCCAAATCAACGCACGAGGCCGATTCAACAACACGTTGCATATACGTATCTTCTAAGCCCATCTTGATTGCGGCCCAACTCCTTCTTTGGCCAAAATATGGCGATAACACATGCCCCCCTGGTTTTGGCAATAATAATTCCAAAACCACTCCGTTTTTTCCTTCTCCTCTTTTTTTCCTGTATCGGGTTACGCGTTGCCAGAATGCGTTGCAGAACAGAATCGTCACGCCACCCCCTCATCATGATGCCCTGTCTTCTCCACTTCTCTGCAGTGCATGATTTGACAATTTCGGCAGCACATTCTGGGAAACCGCTATAGCATTGAACCACTTCATACTATTCCCCTTATTTATATTCATCTTAGCAGTTTGCAGCCCCATCTTCCTCCAGCAGCCAAGAAACCCTTCTTCCTCCGCCGAAAAAACCCTCTTCCTCCGCCATGGCCTCCTCTGCTTCATCTGGCCTGTCCTCCCAAGCCTCCAACTCAATGAGCGACCGGGAACCGACGCCAGAGCACCCGCCGACGGCGGCGTACAATGCTCTCGCCCCACAATGGTGGGACGAGAGGGATTGGGATTTCGCCACCTGGTCCGAGGACGACGAGTCCTTGACCGATGGCGAGGAGGGCCTGCAGTTCCTTGCCGATGGGGAACTAGAGGCGGACAGCACCGACGACGCCATGTCCTGGGACGGCGTCGACTCCTCTGACGAGGAGGAGGAAGCGGAGGAGGACAACTCCTCCGACGAGTACCAGCCGATGAAGTACTTCCGCGCCGGGTCCAGCGAGGACACCGAAGACAACGACGAGGACGAGGAGGCCCCCGCTGGCATCTGGATCAGCAGCAGCGAAGACGACGCCGGCAGCAGCGCTGATGACAGCGAACAAGACGACGGCGAAGACAGCGGCGACGACCTTGGCCTCTAGATTAGGAATCAGTAGTAGTAGTAGTAGATTCCCTTTTGTAAGCAACCAGCTCCTTTTGTAAGCAATCAGCTTTTGAATGAACGAAGATTGATTTTCCAACTCGAAGATTGCTTTTCCGACCCAATTTCGCCGATAGTCACATAGGTCGATGTTCCAGAAGCCGATAGCAACGCATCGGCTTTTACCCTGCTGCGCTCATACAGTCAACCAAGTCACAGCCCAAAGAGCCGATGGTACAACATCGGCTTTCCCAAAAATGTTGACAAAGTCAAGTTCGGTCGCATACTTAGACAAATCTGAGCGGCCACTTTCCAGGTTCAAACGGTAACCTACGACCCTCTTCAAAAAGGGCGACCCAGATCTCCAATTGCTCATCGACCAAATCGAGCTCACAGCGACAAAACCCCTCGATCCTCAACTGCACAGATCCATCTCCGCCGGCAAACTAGATGGCGGAATCATCCAACACCAACCCAGAGGTCTCCGGTCTGAAGGTATGCCTACTCCCCGCAATCTGAACGCGATGCTAGACTTAATGGCGAACACCTGAATTAATGCCTTATTCCATTATTAAATTTTCTAGGTTTCAGACATCCTGCTGCCACATCCTTCTCTCCCAAATTCTCTCTGCCTTGGCCCTCGTACAGCATCTAGTCCGGCCCATCTGATTTCTTGCGAAGCAAACCGAATCCCCTTCGTAAGCCAAGACCTAGATTTAAACTCTTGGGCCGACTGCTTGCGAGTCTGGCCTAATCCTCCTGAACATTGGGTCACTTGGTTCAGCAGGGTAGCTAGAGCTTACCAATCCCAATGGGAAACCACGGGAATAGCCGATGCCTTGCATTTGTCATTGTCTCCTCTTGATAAACATGAGAATCTTCTCAAAACCATCGGCTACTTCTGGTCTGATGCTCTGAATTGCTTCATGTTCGGTCATGGCCCTATGTCACCAACCCTGTTAGACGTGGTGATGATTACTGGTCTGGATGTTACATCACCCAGCCCTTCTGCTTTTAAACTGACCAAAGTCCCCTACAAACTGTCTTCCAAAACAGAATGCACGAACTGGGGCGCATATATTCAAAGCCACATGAAAACTAGAGGCCCTGTCACCGAGAAAGAACACACGGCTTTCCTCAACCTCTGGCTAGAACATTTCATATTCTGTGGCCCTTACCTTGCTCCAACCAAGAATTATCTCTCCCTGGCCTATGAACTTGCTAAAGGCACTCAACTTGGCATCGGCAAACTGTTCCTTGGAGAGGTCTACCGATATCTCCAGTTGATGTCTGTCAAGCTGTTCTCTGGTATAACAGTCAAAACAGGTGGTCCTTGGTGGTTCATCCAGCTATGGGCTCAGCTGTATTTTCAAAACCACGTCCCAAACTTCCCCCTTTTGGCGAGTTGCACCTTTCCAGATGTCAAAGGGAGGCAGATCCGATGCACCAGCTATGGCCAAGCTTTGTACAGACTGCCAGGTAGTAAACTGACCCCCCAGGAGGCATCCAAATGGTTCAGTATTTTCTTCCAAGGCCTGGATAATCCTACCTTCTTCCCTTACATGGAAGAATCGGCACATTTTGAGAATCCCATCTCCTTCAGGCTAGACAGCTTTGCCGATGACACCAGCACTCGGCAACTCTTTTCCATTGTGATCCGTCCCTGTTTCCTTCCAGTTGGCATGAGTACATCCAACAGAATCATCAAGCCTGGGTATGAATTCTACCAGCCGGTCATAGTGGCTCGGCAATTTGGCCTTGGACAAGTACCTACCCATCTCTTTCTTCATCACCTGACAGAGAGCAGAGCCGACCTGCCTGATCCTCTCACCAGTCAAAGGTGTTACTCCTTCTTTGATGCTCTGACCATCCCAATTCCCAACGACCTCACCTTCGCCTCATCCACCGATGGCTTTGAAGATTGGTGGTCGATGTGAAAGACTCACGCCTTCAGGAGAGCTCTGGGACCATTGCTGAAACAGCTCGACGCTGACTATGACATCCCCGTGGAACAGGTACCACTACTTGTAAATTTTCTTGATGCAGCTTGCAAATATCTCTTTTACTAACCCACTCTTTCTCTTTGCAGCAACAAGATGGCCCTGAACCTACGCACAGTGATGGCTCCCCCTTTGAGTTCTTTTCGCCAGCTCCTGTGGTCCTCTTCTGCAAAAACTCGCCACCTCTGAAAAAGGTCATGATGCAGAAACAGCCGATCACACCACAATCGGCTTCTAAGAAACTAGTAACTTCACAATCAGCTGCTCCTCGAGTTCCAACTAAGACAAGAACGATGGTGAGGAATGTAGCTGCCAGGAAGACCTTGAGACGCCGGAGCCCTTCTCCAGAAAGCTCGCATGTAGGCTGATCCATGTCTTGGTCGATCCTTCTCATTCTTTCATCCTTGCAGACATGCTCGTGTTTAATAGCTTTCCTTCTCTTGCAGGCTTCTGTCGAAAACACCTCCCACGAGGACACACAACCTGATCAAGGAGAATCGAGCCCAACAGACTCTGAGAAGACTGCCACACCAAACCAGCCAGATGTGCCACCATCGGCTCCCAGTAAAAGGCCCGTTCCTGAACCTGCTGCCCCCCGAGCATCAGTCGAGGCGGGGCCAGCCGTGGGTCCCAAGAGAGCTCGCAAAGGACCGCAAACTTCTTCGTCGAGCCAGGAGGTTTCGAAAATCATCACCCTTCATGCTCTTACCACTTAATTCCTTCTTATCTGCTGATTCATCATCATTTACATCGGCTAAACACCTTCAATGCAGACGACTGACGTTTCTAGTGGGAAGGCTGGGGCGGTGCCGATGCCTCTAGCCGAGCCGGATTCAGCAATCCCCGAAGGTGTAGATGAAACGGCTACCCCTTTGGCCAAGCCTCCAGCAGCTACACACAAGCCGATTGCCTCGTCATCTGCAATCCCCTCGATCTTAGGAGAGGTATGTTAGCTTCTTTCGGCTAATCCTTCCATGTTGGACACATACTGACGTACTTTCGGGCTGTCAGAGTTGTGATATTTCAGGCTTGCTGACGTTCGACCCTAAATCCATCGAACCAACTCCCTCTGTCGCCACCGATGAACCACAAGCCAGGGCTGTTCTACCTCAATTCCAGCGTCTTAGAGCCTTGCTGTCCTCCCCGATCGAAGAGCTTATCGAGGGTTCTGAGGAGGTGAAGAGCGTTCTTGCTGAAATAAAAGACCAACTCCCAGTAGCATTGCAGGTGAAGCTTTGGCCCGTTGTAACTCTGTCTTTCTACGGGTCAAGGGTGAAGCTAGCTCGTGAAAGGATCAACCTGCGTCGTGCCCAACTTCCGCTGAAGGCCAATATTGCAGACAGATGTCAGCAGCTCAACGAGAAAAAGGCGTCTCTGGATGCCAAAACTGACACCTCTGCCAGTACCGCCGAGCTCGCCTCCTTAAAAAAGGAGTTGGAAGATCTTGAAGAAAAGGTCCGGGCGACTAAACAGCTCATTCGTGACAAGGAAGCATCCATCGCCCGCTCCCACGACGAAGCAGAAGGCCTCAGAGGTCAACTGAAGACTGATCTGGCAGAGATACGTGCCCTGAACAAGCAGCTAGTGACGGGCAAGGACGAAGATGACGAAGCCGAGATCGCCGAGGTGGACCGTGTCCGTGCTGACGCCCTTCACGCCTTCGAGGCATTTCTTCAGTAGCTCGTTTATGTAAACTGGCACCTGCTTGTAACAGTCTGAACCTCTAGAGTCGATGGCTGTGCATCGGCTGTCTCTTTTTATTGGCCGATTTCATGTATCGGCCCCCATATCTCACTGTCCATCATCCCACATGCTTTGGGAAACATATATTTTTTATATTTTTTTTATTGGCCGATTTCATGTATCGGCCCCCATATCTCACTGTCCATCATCCCACATGCTTGGGAAATATTTCTTGAGATGCTGACCGTTGACAGCCACTGGGAATTTCACGCCATCCAGCTCCTCCAGCATGTACGCGTTCCCCCTCAAAACTTGATCGACCCTGTATGGCCCGTGCCAATTCGGAGACCATTTACCATATGCTGCATCCTTAGTTCCCAATGGCAATACAGCTTCCCATACCAAATCGCCAACGTGGAACTCCTTCGGTCTCACCTTCTTATTATATGCACGAGCTACCTTGACCTTGTTTTCTTTGATTTTCTCAAGCGACCACAGCCTGAGCTCAGTTAAATCCTCAACACTGTCACTCATCAAGGTTGCATATTCTTCAGTTGTCAGATCGTTCTGAAAAGTGACACGTCTCGATCCAGCCATAATTTCCCAGGGCAATACGGCTTCTTGTCCATAGACTAGATGGTATGGCGAGGTTTTTATCGCTCCATGGCAATGACATGCGATAAGCCCATAAAGCTTCTGACAAAACCTCGTGCCAACGCCTAGGGTGCTCATCGATTTTCCTCTTGATCAGCTTGATAAGGCTCTGGTTGGACGCTTCAGCTTGCCCATTTGCTTGAGCATAGTATGGAGATGATCGAATCAGCTTAATCCCTGTGTCCTCACAGAACTTTCTGAACTCGTGAGAAGTGAAGACCGAACCTCCATCGGTCGTGATAGTCTGGGGAATCCCGAACCTATGAATGACGTGTTCTTTCACAAAATCGACAACATCCTTCGAGCTCACTGACTTCATAGGGACGGCTTCCACCCATTTAGTGAAATAATCCGTAATGGCCAGAATCCACATGTGGCCTTTGCTTGACGGAGGATTGATCTTGCCAATCATATCCATGCCCCAACCTCGGAATGGCCAAGGCTTGATGATGGGGTTCATTGCTGACACGGGTACCATCTGAATTTTCCCAAATCTCTGACATGCTTGACACCCTTTGTAGTACTTAAAACAGTCCTCAAGCATGGTAGGCCAATAAAACCCTGATCGCCTGATCAACCACTTCATCTTGTGAGCCGATTGGTGAGTTCCACAGGCGCCTTCGTGTACCTCGTGTAGGAGCCGATTGGCCTCGGCTGTCCCCAGACATTTGAGCAATAACCCTTCCAGAGTTCTGTAAAACATGTCGTCCCCAATGAGCACATACTTCATGGCCTTGTACCTTATCCGTTTAGGTGCCCCCCGAGCCGAATCCTTCAAGTAATTGAAGATATCGGCTCTCCAGTCGTCTGCGTCCAGGAACTGTACCTGAACATCGGCCCCCTCTGCTACGTCCTTGTAGCCTGAAGCCATTTGTGCAAGATCATTCGCCTCGGTATTCTGCAATCGCGGTATCCAGGTGAAGTTTACGTACCGGAACTGTGCCATCAGCTCACGGCATTGCAGCCATAAAGGGAAGAGCGACTCTCTCTCACACTTGTATTCCTCTGTGAGCTGAGAAATCACCAACTTGGAGTCTCCAAAAATTTCTACTGCTTCTGCTCCAGCTTCGATGAGCAACTCCATTCCCTTGCGTATCGCCTCATACTCAGCGACGTTGTTGGTGCGAGGGGCGGATAACCTGATGGAGAAGGAAAATGTCGCCCCCGGGGCGACACGAGTAGCACGCCGATGCCGCACCCATCGTCACAGACCGATCCATCGAAAAACATAGCCCACGCTCGTATAGATAGTGCTGCTATATTAGTGTTGATCCTTTCAGCGATAAGGTCGGCCAATGCCTGTCCCTTAACTGCTTTCGCGGGTTGATACCGGATGTCAAACTCTGATAATGCAAACATCCATTTGCCCAGTCGGCCTTTCAACATAGGAGCCGACAGCATGTGCTTTATGACATCTGATTTGCATATGATGACAATCTCTGCTGATAGCAAAATGTGGCGCAGCTTGGTGCAGGTAAAAAACAGGCAGAGGCACAACTTGTCGATCTCAGGATACCTTGTCTCTGCGTCCAGCATCCTTCTGCTGATGTAAAATACAACTCGCTCCAGCCCATCATAAACTTGCACCACCACTGAGGCGATGGACGTGTCAGCTACTGATAAGTAAATGTAGAATGGCCTATCCGGCTGGGGCGGAACCAATACTGGAGGCTTCGTCAGATATTCTTTGATCTCATCGAAGGCTCGTTGTTGTTCTGCCCCCCAGCTGAACTCCTCATCAGATTTAATCTTTACTAGTCCCATGAACGGCTCTATCCTTCCTGACAGATGGGAGATGAATCTTCTGACGAAGTTGATCTTGCCGATGAGAGACTGCAGTTCTTTCTTCGTTGTAGGTGGCTTCATTGTTCGCACTGCCTCCTGACTTTTCAGGCCGATCTCAATTCCGCGTTCATGGACCAAGAAACCCAAGAACTGACCGGCCGTCACACCGAAAGCACACTTCTTTGGATTCATCCGTAGCCCGAATTTCCTTGTTCGGTCCAGGACGCGTTGCAGATCGCCCAAGTGTCCTTCTACTGAAGCTGACTTGACCACCACGTCGTCGATATAAATTTCCACCAGCTTGCCGATCAGATCATGGAAGATGTAATTCATGGCTCTTTGGTACGTGGCGCCGACGTTCTTCAGTCCAAACGTCATGACTATATATTCAAACAATCCCACCGAACCTGGGACTCTGAATGCAGTCTTGTGTATATCTTCCGGAGCCATAAAAATTTGGTTGTAACCGGCATTGCCATCCATGAAGCTCAAGAATTTATGACCAGCAGCTGCGTTGACTAACGTCTCTGCTACTGGCATCGGATATTCATCCTTCGGAGTAGCTCTATTGAGATCCCGAAAATCTATGGCAACACGCCAGCGTCCATCCTTTTTCTCTACAGGTACGATGCTAGAAATCCACTCAGCATACCTGCATGGCCTGATTAAATCGGCTGCCAACATTTTCTCGATCTCCTTCTTGACTTCTTTCAAAATTTCGGCCTTCATCTGTCATGCTCGCTGCTGGAATGGCCGAAATCCTTTTTTAAGTGGGAGTCGATGCTCGATGATGCTCCTGTCTAGCCCAGGCATCTCTGTATAATCCCAGGCAAAGCAATCTGGATATTCTTTCAACAAAGCTATCATCGGACCCCGCAGATTCGGATCCAACTTCTTGCTGATAAATGTTGGTCTTGGCTTATCCCCAGGACCGATGTCAATCTCCTCTAGCTCATCAGCAGATGTAAACCCATACCCTAGCTTTCCGTCACCTGTTAAATCGATGCTAAACACGAGGCAAACAGAGGGTGAGGATAACAAACATAATTTGGGCCGATTGCCTGAATCGGCCCCCTTTTTGATCGCATTAGTCAAGGACGGTTTACACCTTAGTTGTGTTTTACAATGGCAGGGAATCTCCCTGCTATGACTACATGATCTGCTTGTCGTGAGATTGCTGCTTTTTGTTTTTTGTGGCCGATCGTAGGGATCGGCCGTACCACGTATGATCGTGGACTTTGCTACTCTGTCAGGCCAGTGGATAAGACCAGCCTCACCCCGTTTTTTGTAGCTTCAATGCGCTCGCAGCCGTCTAGACTGATTCCAGAGATCGGCTCTTGGTCTTCTGCTTCCCAGATGTTCATGCCAGCTATGGAGATCTCGATAGAATCATCTGCATGAATGACCTCCACCTCATCTCCATCCCACTGTATTAGGCACTGGTGCATCGTGGATGGAATGCAGCAGTTAGCATGAATCCAATCTCTCCCTAGCAAGACAGCGTAGGTGCTTTTGCTGTCCACGACGAAGAATGACGTAGGGATGGTTTTTCTGCCCACGGTCAGATCCACGTTCAGGACGCCTTGCATTTCTGAAGTTTGGCCGTTGAAGTCGCTTAACGTGACGTTGGTTTTGATAAGATCTGCAGTGGAGCGTCCCAAACGCCGTAGCATGGAGTACGGCATTATATTGACTGCCGCTCCGGTGTCCACCAGCATCTTGCTGACAGGCTGCCCATTGATATAACCTCGCAGGTACAGGGCTTTCAGATGTTTGTAGCCCTTCTCACGTGGCTTCTCAAAGATAACCGGCCGTGGGCCGCAGTCAAACTGTGCCACTGGCAGCTCGTTGGTTCTTGGCGCGCAGAACTCTGTCGGAAGTATGAATACCATGTTTGTGCCAGCCGATGTCTTTGCATCGGCTTTTACCGGTTTGGGACGCCACTCTTTCCTCTTCGGGCGATCTTCCGTTTCCAAAGTCTGCCGAATCTTAACGGCCAGATCGGGCCGTGCTTTCTTTAAAGCGTGGAGATACTGCGCTTCGGCTTCCTCCAAGTTACGCAGCCGCTGCACTCTACGCTTTTGGGTGTGTCTGAGTCCGTCGGGACACCATCTTGGATGGTGATATCTGTCTTCTTCTTTGTCATTCATTGGCTTCTCGAGATCTTTTGCTCGAACGGACTCCCTGTATCGGCTCTGAGGTGGGAGAGGCCCCAGACGCTTGAACACTGACACTGGCCCCGTGTCCTCCTTCTGCTGTCCACATTCCGGGCAGTTATCGATTGTAGGCAATCGGCTCATTCCCGCGTCCCAGCAATACTTGAAGAAAGGGCAGTCCCAATGTTTGTCCACGCCTTCCTTTTCTTTTGGCGGTCCCCTAGCAAGGTGCTCATATCCTTCATCATTTCCATCGCGCCGGCGACGTCGGTCATACTGGCGCTCATACTTGTTAAGGAGGTGCGTGGAATGTGGCTTCTGATATCGCACGCTCCTCACCTGTTCCTCGGTCAAATACCGCCTGTCATTGTAGCTGGGCCGGTCGCGTGGACCAGCCTCCTCTCTTTCTTTGCCCCGAGAGCGACCGTCTTCCTCCTTATATGCGCCACGGTGGTACACAGGTCCTGCCATATTAACATCGAACGAGAAATCCAACTGACGCCTTGTGGACTGGCTGTGTTCTACCATGTTGACGCCGGGAAATGGGTTTGTGTCTACTTTCATGGCGAACTGCCCAAGGATCAGACGGCCCTGCTCTATCGCCGTTTGGATCTGGCGACGTAGCTCTTTGCAGTCATTGGTGGTGTGGGTGAACGAGTGATGCCACTTGCAGTATGGTCTTCCGTTCATCTCTTGAGCCGTAGGGATTTTGTGGCCTTCGGGTAACTTCAGCTGCTTTTCTTTCAGCAGTAAATCGAATATCTGCTCAGCTTTGCTCACATCGAAGTCAAACCCTTTTGCAGGCCCTTGCTGTTTCACCCATTTGCAGGATACAGGATCTGCCCCCCGAGCCCATTCAGCCACGGCCACCTCCTGGTCTTGCGTAGGATCTTCTTCTTCTGTATCGACCAGGCCTATCGGACGTTTGAACTTGTCTTGGTACAATTCAGGGTGGCGCTGTTCATACATCGTCAGCTTCTGGGCCATGTGCGCCAATGAGTTGTACTCTACTTGGAAAGCCAGATCCTTGATAGGTGCAGAGAGACCCAACGCCGCCAGCTCGACTGCTTCTTTTTCAGTCAACCGAGCTGAGTAACATCGGTTCTTGACAGTCCTGAAGCGCTGGATGTACTCGGCTACAGTTTCTCCCCGCTTTTGCCGCACCTGTGCCAGGTCTGCAATGCCAGCCTCGGTAGCTTCTGAATGATACTGGATGTGGAACTGCTCTTCCAGTTGCTTCCAAGTCTGGATAGAATCCGGTGGCAACGAGGTGTACCACCCAAAAGCTGGTCCTGTCAGAGATTGCGCAAAGAACCTTACGTGTAACTGATCTGATGCTGAAATCATGCCTAACTGTGCCAGGTATCGGCTCACATGCTCGATCGAGCTCGACCCTTCTGATCCGCTAAACCTTGAGAACTCAGGGAGCCGATACTTGGGTGGCAGCGGAATCAGATCAAACTCGTTGGGGTACTTGGGTCCCACCGGGCGTGCCAGAATGTGTTGCCTACCAAAACCCACCGGCGAGCAACGACGGGCAACACGGAGAGCCGGGAGGCTCCCAGGACTGCTGGTGGGCCCTGGTCCCTCGGGCAACGGCCCGCAAAACTCCGGCACACGTCCTGGCTGGTTCGAGGGCGTGCCACCTGACCTATACCTGGTCAGGAAGGTGAAGGATTGCTTCGATTGGTTTCCTGCATGGTAAACAAGTATACGTAAAATTCGAGCCGTGACCGGCTCCCAGGTTTCCCTGTGAATCGGCTCCTAGAGCCGATTAACCCATGGTTCTGCATTAGATCTATGATAACATGGGGTTTTGCTTCATCGTTACAAGTTAAATCGATCTACGATAGTTTAACGTTTTCACTACATAATTGGAACGTCCTACACGTAATTGAGCCTGGTAAATACAAAAGATAATAGAAAACCAATTCTAGAGAAGGCCTAAAAACCAACGTAACGTTAATTCCCGGAACAACTCCTCTTGGATTGGTAAACCATATCTTCCATACTACTGGATCGTTCAACCCGTTTGCAAGGCCTGATCATGTAGATATCAAACTAAGCCTTGGAGAGCCAGGCACAACTATAACAGATCAAATCGACTTAAATAAAGATCAAGCAAAGTGCCACCCTTACACCCGGGAAAAGGTGCAAAGGCGGCGAGATAACTAGAGGCAGCATATCTAAACGATCATAGCAAAAAGTACCGATGCTAGCCTAAACAAATCTATGACAATAGTGTTACTCGCCATCAACAAGGCTTCAGTACGAGTAACACCAAATAATTGCATAAGTAGATACTGCCTAGATCGCAAGATGCGATCTAGGCAGCATGGCACTTACCCGAGAAAAACCCTAGAAACAAGGGGTGGCGATGCGCCGAGATTGTGTTTGTTGTGAACGTGATTGTCCTCCTTTTCTCAATAACCTTAGGTACATATTTATAGTCCGGAGACTTTCTATCTTTGGAATAACTCTACAACTCTATCTCTTACCTAAATCGAAACGGAACCTATTACAATATAAGATACACGGGCAATTTAGCCCAAATCAACGCACGAGGCCGATTCAACAACACGTTGCATATACGTATCTTCTAAGCCCATCTTGATTGCGGCCCAACTCCTTCTTTGGCCAAAATATGGCGATAACAGATTCCTACTACTATCATGCTTAGCTTAGCTAGTAGAAAACATGGGTGGATTATATTCATGCTATGGAATATTTCTAAGTCAAGGACTTTTGTTTTGTGTAATAAAACAACTAAGTGAATGAATCACCTGGGTGGAATGGAAGGAATGGTTTGTGTTGAGTGGTTACACAAGGCCCATTTCTATGGTTTATCTTGTGTATCTCACTTGTGGATGGCCACCCAGGAGCAAAGAGATTTGAGATGTCAAATGTTGAGAAGCTTCAAGTGCAGCCACTTGGCATTATGGGCTCTGCCTGGATCATATAGGTTGCAATAACTTAGCCAAATGGGCAGTTGGTGGTAGGGTTTGATAGGTTGGAGCGCGTCCATTCTGGTCTAAGGGAAGGCTTCTGAAAGATCTTGTCTTGGTGAAACCAAGTCTTGTGGGGGAAAGTGCACCACCTCTGCAGAGTGTAAAATCTGAGTACTTAGCCATGTCCCTGGTAAAGGAAAATTTGAGCATCAATACATGGAAGCTATCAAGAATCTCCTCATCCAAATTTCTAAGTTAAAACTTTGTGGTTGAACAAGGGTTGAAGGATCACCAATTTCTATTGGGAGATGCCTTGGGTGATTTTTGTCAAGCAAAAACTTAGTGTTTTCAAATGATAAGGAAAATCTATTTTGAGCAAAGAAAGCCTAAGCTCTACTTAGCCAAATGCATATAGGTGATAGACTCCACTATACTATCATAGTATCACTTGCCAATACAATTCAAATGTATTGACCCTTGTGGCTGTAACTTATTATGTTGCAGATTTGTTTGATGTTAGTGAAGTTTATTGATTAGGATTACAAGTCTATAACCAACATGACTGTCTGTGGCACTTTGAAGATGAAGGACCCCATGCTATTGTTATATTCTGCTGCATTGTAATGAGATAGCCAAATGAGCTATGTAAGATGTAATAAAATTATTTTATTCCTGGTTATAAAGTTGTATTATGACCTTTGTTTCTTGATATTACATCTTAATTGTGGATGCTAGCTATTGATCCAGGGACTAGCATTGTAAACACAGGGATCTCTACCTTATTAAAGGTTGGGACCTCTAGAGCAAACCAGCCCCAGTTTTTGGCCTGGTTTGCACCGAATCGACCCCCGCCGCGTAGTCCGATCCGTTTGTGGGTACATGTTGGGCCTTGGCCTCGGTTTGGAAGGACGTGATCGGACACGCGCCGTTTGCGAGGGACGTTTTTTTCTCAATTTTTTTATTGTTTGACTCGTTAATCTCCCACTTTGAACATTTTTAATACTAATTACACTTAATATTTGCTTAAATTTCAGTCTTAGTCAAACTTCCCGGCTAGTCACCCATCCTAATACTACTCCAGCTTTAGCATGCTTAACTTCCTCGTTCCTTCAGAATCCGTTTCCGCAAAGTAATTCATACATTGTTGTCAATACTATGATATCAATCCTATTAACTCTTATATCATCATGTCACATGTTTGTATTTTTTGAAATTACAAACAATTATTTAAGTAAACATTAATGAATAAATAAAAATATTATTGAATTCAAATAAAAATATAATAATTTTACTTTTTTGTATTTTCTATTTAATATGGAATAATTAATATCTTTAAATCTGTAAATCAGAATTCAAAAAATAATATGTATAAATTGATCAAAAAAAATGAGAGGAATCCAAATATGATATCCATATCAAATAATCACAAACCCTCCTTTTTTGAATTAGCTATTTTGTGGTTGCTTTAGAAAATCCCCTTTTTGTGCTCGGATAATGAAAAATGGCTTTTTGGTGCGATGAAAAGGAAAAATTGCATTGGATCTTTGATAAAATAGCATATTGTGAACCTAAAAATGATTTTTGTAAAAAAACATGAGCATCGGATCATGTACCTGTAGTTCATATCTGACCCACTTCCTACCGATTCGGCAGGAATTTGTCTTTTTCACCAGAGGTGGACGGAAAGGTTTCGGATCCCCCTGTTGAGACATTGTTCATATAAGGTGGTATAGTATTTTTGTAAAATATGTTGGTATCATTTTGAATTAGCCATTTGGTGGTTGCTTCACAAAACCGTCCGTTTTTTGTGCTCGGAAAATGGGAAATGGCTTTTTGGTGTGACGAAAAGGAAAACTTCCTCCTGCAACATTGTTTGCCATCCCATGATGCATGTGTATGCACAATATGGGAACATTATCACAAACTATGCCTTGATTCTAGCCATAACATTGGTTATTTGACCCGAAAGCCAAGAAACCTCGAATGAGATAGGTCATTTTGTGAAGGTTTTTTGAGACATAATCAATATATCAAGTCTGATAATTTTCCTTATAACTAAGTCATATAATATGACACCACGCGAAGGTTTCGCATTGTTTAGATCGTTTTTGAATTTTTTTATGCCCGTTTTAAACTATCGTCAAATTTTGTCAAACGACGGGCATGAAGATTCTTTGCTCGGGGCCGAGCCTCGCTAACTTGCATTGGATCTTTGATAAAATAGCATATTTTGAACCTAAAAATGATTTTTGTAAAAAAACATGAGCATCGGATCATGTACCTGTAGTTTATATATGACTCACTTCCTACAGATTCGGCAGGAATTTGTCTTTTTCACCATAGGTGGATGGAAAGGTTTCGGATCCCCCTGTTGGGACATTGTCCATATAAGGTGGTATAGTATTTTTGTAAAATGTGGTGGTAGCATTTTAAATTAGCCATTTGGTGGTTGCTTCATAAAACCGTCCGTTTTTTGTGCTCGGAAAATGTGAAATGGATTTTTGGTGCGATGAAAAGGAAAACTTCCTCCTGCAATATTGTTCGCCATCCCATGATGCATGTGTATGCACAATATGGGCACATTATCACAAACTATGCCATGATTCTAGCCATAACATTGGTCATTTGACCCAAAGCCAAGAAACCTCGAATGAGATAGGTCATTTTGTGAAGGTTTCTTTGAGACATAATCAATATACCAAGTTTGATATTTTTCCTTCTAACTATGTCACATAATATAACACCACGCGAAGGTTTCGCATTGTTTCGATCGTTTTTGAATTTTTTATGCCCGTTTTAATCTATATATAATGTTTTATGTTTTACTTAATTTTTATTTGAGTGGAGATAGATAGGTCTTATTTTTTGCAAATTTTGATATATTATTTGTATTTTTCCGAATTAGAATGATTTAGTTATGATTTTTCAAAGTTTAATGAGATAAAATAAAAAAAATAGCTACGCCAAGGGCAGCCGTCGGCGTAGCATAGAATATGCCGAGGGCAATTCTACGCTGACGACTGCTTGGCCGGGCTGGCCTGGACGATGGCTACGCCGACGGCCCCGACGTTTGGCCGTCGGCGTAGCTTCCCATTCCAGTAGTGAGCTCGTACTTTGGTTAAATGTTAACTTTTTCCGTGTGCCCCTTTAATCTTTTAGCATTTGGTCTTCGATAGTCATTGCAAAATTTAACATGCTAGACTCCTTATTTTGGCAGGTTAATATCAATGTTTGAAGAACTTGTCATATATAGCTATTGGAATTTTATCTTCGTTCATGTGCTTGAACATATAGTTTGTTGTTGTAAAGGATTCTAGTCTTTGAGTTAATGTGACGTATTAAGAGTTTTCTCTACCTTCAATTCTCTATGAAATTAAGTCTATCCACCAATGTTCTTACATTTCCGATAGATCTACTGATCAGGCCAACATACACATCTTTGAAATGATCATTGGCTACCTGAAAACGTGTCTTGACAAAATAAACCTAGAGTGCCTCACGAAATCAAAGTTCTTCAAAGTCAATTAGTACTATACTTGACCTGACTCCCGGTACCGTGATGAAACATTGAAGAGTAGTATATATCCATCCGATCATCATGATAATGCTACTTCGTGCATAGACAATTCAGGTCAGCACACTAGCAAATCCTGATGCCTCTAGCTCCTAGGATGTATCAGGCTGGATTTCAACAACACTATAAAAGCAATTCCAACCAAGTCCAAGACGTGTGTGCATGTGACGTAGGCTGTTGTGAAACTAGCGATGAATGGGTTCTACTCATTGCTCAATCTCAAGTATGCATAAGCATGATGGTTTGTTTGGTGAAGTATGATCTCGCTCCATTTGCCTTCTCTTGCTTAAATAGAAACACATGTGGGGGCATCAACCATGCAATTATGCTTTCATTGAATTTAGTATTGTCGAAACAAGTACATGGGTAGTATCGTATTGTTGTGAGCATCCATTCCTCCACCGAAGTAGCTTCCTAATAGATGTATTGATTGTACTAATACATGTACGAAGTATACTTTATTTTCTTTAAATGAACACATTTCGCGAAATCTTATGCATTTGCCGTCTTGGGTTTCAGGGATAATAAAGAGCAGAAATAGTGCTAACCAACCACGATATTCACAATGTATGATCATGTATCAAGTAGAAGTCATCATATTGTACTTCTGTAGACCCTGCATGATAATCTCAGCTAGAAGATGAAACAAGTAGCGGTCTAGCTAGTCGGAAGGGGCGTCAGTTCCACCACTAATATCACGTCGATTTTCACCCAAAAATATGCCGATGGTATGATCACAACCCCTGTCACGCAACCCCGACATGAGTGTTGGAGAACACAGACAAGATCATTAAGTATAATTTCCAAAACTCATAGGGTTTGTCACTAAAATCTAAGACTTTGTCGACCCTTTATAGCTTGTTTGTCACCCTCATGTGTGAAAGGACTTGGATGTCGTCTACGGGGGTGAATAGGCGATTTAGAACTATTTACAGTTTTCGCTCTAATAAATATGAAATAAAACTAGCATTTAATTTTACCAAGCACATAACATAAATCCGAGTTTGGGGGGAAAATCAAAAGGGAGTGGGACTGGTGACCGGGTCAGATCCATGCTAGTTCGGCGGTTCAGGGCGGGTGGACGGCTGGCAGGTCAGCAACATGACATGGAAATTCTAGGTTGCTCGGGAGACATGGTCGGGCATATGATACCCTTCTCTGTGCGTTGATTGCTCACCATGTCCACGATCCACGACGAACTGGATGAGAACGTGGAAAAGGAGGAAAGGAGGTGGGGAGCAGGAGGGTCGTTGTCTCTGGTGCAGAACGTGGCCTGTCGAATCAGCTAATGTGTTTACGCAATTGATGGAGTGCTCGCTAACAAATTTTATTTGTAAGGGTAGTACAATGTTAGAGAGAGCATGTTTTTCTTTAGCCCTTTACATTATCTAGAGAAATCATTAGAGATAAGTTGTACAACATATTATCTCTCTTAGAAACAGACTTCCGCCTGCTTTATAAATAAAGCACCAACCAAGTACCACAAGTTTCATAAACAACGGTCCGAAGCTGAGGAAAAAGAGAGAAAATAAAAATAAAAAAGGATGAAAAGAGACCGTTGGCTTGGGCCTCAGCACAATCTAGCCCAACAAAGTACAAAAAAGGTGGCGGAAGGCGTGGAATGAGACGGTCGACGGTCAGCCCCCTCGGACGCTCACGGGAGATCACGTTCCGAGAAGCGATGCGCCGTCACGCTCAGCGCCCGCAGAGTGCTATCCAGGAGCTCCTAGTACCGCTGCCTACAAAGCGGGTACCACTGCTTTTCGAGCGCCGTCCTAGGGTGTACTTCTCGAGCTGTTGCTACGATATTGTTGACGGTCCTCCTCGAAAACATCCATATACACGTTGGTAGCTCCCATGACATCAAAGAGAGTAGCGCGCGGTGCGGAGAGGGGACACTAGAAGAGACGGAGAGAGACAAAGAGACGTTGAGGCTGGGGGTGCGGGGTTGGCAAGTTACATGCAAGCGAACGAACTGGCTACAACCACCGCTCGACCATGCCCTTGGATCAACAGATCAAACACACCCTATGAATATCCAACAACACTGTTGCAGATTTAGCCAACGGAGGGGAAAACCCCATCGTGAACACGAGGGGAAGAGGGCTACGCAAGGGAGAGAGCACCGGTGCCGGAGGCCGGGTGAGGGAGAGGGCAGCGGCAAACAAGACCGGGGAGAGGGTGACGGCGAAGCGGACTTGAGGGGGAGACGGCGCCGCCGATGCCGTGGAAAGGAGTGGGCATGCTATAGGAGTGAGCGAGCAATGCCAGACGAGGGAGAGGAAGTGCGGTCTGAACAAGGGCATAACTGGAAAACCAGAAAATGTTGCAACATGCCACAATTTCACCGTCGACATCTGTAGGGGTTCGTAGCATGGAAAATAAAAAATTTCTACCGCATGCACACAAACAAGCCAAGATCTATCTACTAGTTTGTAGCAACGAGTCGATAGAAGCACTCACCCTCGAAGATTCCAAAGCGGTTAACGCGAGCAGATTCACGTGGGTGATGTAGTCGTACACTTGCCGATCTCAAGATCATGTAGATGATCCTTCCGGTGCTGCGTTCCGGCAGCGCTTCCGCAGTCGGTCACACGTTCGGTACTCGATGAAGACCTTCCTCTCCCTTGTTACAGCAGGCAGCAGATGTTGTAGTTCTCCCCTCGCGATTTCGGCAGCACGAAGGCATGGTGTCGGAAGTAGAGGGAAAATCCCGCAGGGCTTCGCCTAAGCCGGTGCGAGTTATGGTGTATTAGGGTTTCCCGGAGATCTAGGGTTTAGAAGATCGGGAGGAGGAGGTGTCGACGGCGGTTAGGGCGGCGGCGATGGACCAGCGGCGGCGGCGGCTCGGGTGGAGAGGGGTTAGGGCTTGTGTTCTTTGGGGCAGCCCTCCCCCTCTATTTATGAGAGGGGGGGGGGCAGCCTTGGGAGGGGTGGGTTTGAATCCAAACCCAAACCCAAGTTGGATTGAGAGAAGGACTTGTTTCTTTTCCCACTAGGAAACCATTGTTCCAGTTTGACTTTTCCAACTCCCGTTTGACTTTCAATTTAGAGCTTTAATTCTCTCTTTCAAATGCACACACCAAGTAACCTAGGATATGATTCAATCATTCCACTTACCCATGAAACATTCATGGACCATTCTCCTTCCGGATCGGTGAACCTTCTAGAATCTCTTCAATGAAAATATCTGAATCTTTCCCAAACTCTGGAATCGGACTTTCCTTATATGAATCTTATTCTCCGGACCATTCCGGATCTTTTCGTGATATCCCGGATCCCATCCGAGACTCCAAACAACATTCAGTATCCCTACTAACATTCCATATCTACTAAACAACATCGAATCCTTAAGTATGTTTCCCAACGGTTCGTGAATTGTGCGGACATGACCGAGACACTTCTCCGATCAATAACCAATAGAGGAATCTGGAAATTCATATGGCTCCCACATATTTCTACGATTACTTTGCGATTGAATGAACCACTTACATACGTTACCAATTTCCCTTTGTCTCGCGATAGTTTACTTATCCGAGGTTTTAATCGTCGGTATCTCTGCATACCTAGTTGAACCTCGTTACCGATAAGTACTCTTTTCTCGTTCCCATGATATGTGATCCCTTGTGAGCCAGTCACATGCTTGCAAGCTAATTGGATGACATTCCACCGAGAGGGCCCAGAGTATATCTATCCGTCATATGGATGGACAAATCCCACTCTTGATCCATGTGCCTCAACCCATACTTTCCAAACACTCAATTCCACCTTTATAGCCACCCAGTTATGGTGTGGTGTTTGATGTCATCAAAGCATCCTTCTGGTGATGGTGATTAGCATGATATCATGGTCGAAGGAATTAGGTTAGTATGTATCAGAAAGCTGATAGCAAACGAACTATTGAAATGACTTGATCTTAATGCTACGCTTATCTATAGGAGTATGTCCATCATACCATTCTCCTAATGATATGATCTTGTTGTTAACAACATCTCAATGTTCATGATCAGGAAACCACAATCATCTATTAACCAACAAGCTAGTATTACATAGAGACTTTACTAGGGACTCTAATTTAGTTTACAAATCACACAAGTATTAATGTTTCTGGTTAATACTGTTATAGCATGAATGTAAACATTTATCATAAACACAAAGATATAATAATAACCATTTTTATTATTGCCTCTAGGGCATATCTCCAACAATCTCCCACTTGCACTAGAGTCAACTAATCTAGATTACATGGTAATATACCAAACACCCATGGCGGTTTGGTGCTGGTCATGTTTTGCCCTCGGGAGAGGTTTAGTCAACGGATCCGCCACATTCAGATCTGTGTGTACTTTGCAAATCTTTATGTCACCATCTTGGACATGCTCTCGAATAGCGTGAAAACGTAGCTTGATGTGCTTCAGCTTCTTGTGTGACCTTGGTTCTTGCGCATTGGCTATGGCGCCCATGTTATCACAGTAGATAGACATTGGGTCCAGCACACTTGGAACCACACCGAGATCTGCAATGAACTCCTTCATCCATATCGCCTCTTGTGAAGCCTCCGAAGCAGCTATGTATTCCGATTCAGTTGAAGATCTCGCCACAACGCTTTGCTTTGCACTCCTCCAGCTAACTGTTGCACCATTCAAAGTAAATACGTATCTAGATTGAGATTTAGAATCATCCGGATCGGTGTTACAACTAGCATCGGTGTAACCATTAACAACGAGCTGTTCACCACCTCCATAAAAAAGAACCATATCATTAGTTCTTCTCAAGTACTTAAGGATGTTTTTGACCGCTGTCCAATGATCTACTCCTGGATCACTTTGATATCTGCTAGTCAAACTAACAGCATATGCAATGTCGGGTCTAGTACATAGCATGGCATACATAAGAGATCCTATGGCTGAGGCATAGGGAGTCTTACTCATCCTTTCTCTATCTTCTGCCGTTGCAGGACTTGAGTTTTACTAAAGGTCGTATTGGGCAACATGGGCAAGAACTCTTTCTTGCTATCTTCCATTCCAAACCTCTTTAGAACTTTGTCCAAATATGTACTCTATGACAATGATATTAGGCGCCTCGATCTATCTCTATAAATCTTTATGCCTAATATATAAGCTGCTTCGCCAAGATCTTTCATTGAAAAACTATTATTCAAATAATCCTTGACACTATTAAGAAGGTCTACATCATTCCCAATCAACAATATGTCATCTACATATAGTATTAAGAATGCTACAGAGCTCCCACTCACTTTCTTGTAAATACAAGCTTCTCCATAAGTTTGTATAAAACCAAAGCTCTTGATTACCTTATCAAAACGTTGATTCCAACTTCGGGATGCTTGCTTCAATCCATATATGGACCGTTGAAGTTTTCATACCTTGTTAGCATCTTCAGAATCAACAAAACCTCTGGGTTGCATCATATACAACTCTTCATCAATGTCTCTATTGAGGAATGCCGTTTTGACATCCATCTGCCATATCTCATAATCATAATATGTAGCGATTGCTAACATAATCCTCACAGACTTTAGCTTCGCTACCGGTGAGAAAGTCTCATCGTAGTCAACTCCTTGAATTTGTCGAAACCCTTTTGCGACAAGTCGAACTTTATAGACAATAACATTACCATCAACATTTGTTTTCTTCTTGAAAATCCATTTGTTCTCGACAGCCTTCCAGTCATCTGGTAAGTCCACCAAAGTCCATACTTGGTTTTCGTACATGGATCCAATCTCGGATTTCATGGCTTCTTGCCATTTATTGGAATCTGGGCTCATCATTGCTTCCTCATATGTCGCAGGGTCATCGGTGTTGTCCACCAACATGACACTCATAACGGGATCATACCAATCAAGAGTGGTACGAGTTCTCATTGACCTGCGAGGTTCCGTAGTAACTTCAACCGAAGTTTCATGATCAACATCATTAGCTTCCTCTCTTGTTGGTGTAGGCGCCATAGGAACTACTTCCGGTGCTGCGCTACTCGCAAGTTTGAGAGAAGGTTCAACAACCTCGTCGAGTTCTACTTTCCTTCCAGTCACTTCTTTCGAGAGAAACTCCTTCTCTAGAAAGGATCTATTCTTGGCAACGAAGATTTTGCCCTCGGATAGAAGGTATACCCAATAGTTTCCTTCGGGTATCCTATGAAGACGCATTTTTCCGCTTTGGGTTCAAGATTGTCCGGCTGTAACTTCTTTACATAAGCTTCGCAACCCCAAACTTTAAGGAACGACAATTTAGGTTTCTTCCTAAACCATAATTCATACGGTGTCATTTCAACGGATTTAGATGGTGCCCTATTTAAAGTGAATGCAGCTGTTTCTAATGCATAACCCCAAAACAATAGCGGTAAATCTGTAAGTGACATCATAGAACGAACCATATCTAAGAGAGTTCGATTACGACGTTCGAACACACCATTACGCTGTGGCGTTCCCGGCGGTGTCAATTGTGAAAGTATTCCGCATTTCTTCAAATGCTCGCCAAACTCGTAACTTAGATATTCACCTCCACGATCAGACCGTAGAAATTTAATCTTCTTGTTACGTTGATTCTCTACCTCACTTTGAAATTCCTTAAACTTCTCGAAAGTTTCAGACTTATGTTTCATGAAATAGATATACCCATATCTACTCAAGTCATCCATGAAGGTAAGAACATAACGATAACCACCACGCGATGGTACACTCATTGGGCCACACACATCGGTATGTATGATTTCCAATAAGTCCGTAGCTCGCTCCATCATACCAGAAAATGGATTCTTAGTCATTTTACCCATCAGACATTCTTCGCATCTTTCAAGTGATTCGAAATCAAGTGATTCAAGAAGTCCATCGGAATGGAGTTTCTTCATACGATTCACTCCAATATGACCAAGACAAGAGTGCCACATATAGGTTGATTTATCACTCAATTTCAAACGTTTAGCTTCAATGTTATTAATGTGTGTATTACCACAATCAAGATTCAATAAGAATAGACCATCTATCAAAGGTGCATGTGCATAAAACATATTACTCATATAAATCGAACAACCATTATTCTCGTACTTAAACAAGTAATCGTCTCGCAATAAACATGATCCGGATATAATGTTCATGCTCAACGCAGGCACCAAATAACAATTATTTAAGTATAAAACTAATCCCGATGGTAGATGAAGAGGTAGCGTTCCGACCGCGATCACATCAACCTTTGGTCCATTTCCAACGCGCATCGTCACCTCGTTCTTCGCTAGCTTCCGTTTATTCCGCAGTACCTGTTTCGAGTTACAAATATGAGCAACCGAACCAGTATCAAATACCCAGGCACTACTACGAGTACTAGTGAGATACACATCAATAACATGTATATCGGATATACCTTTCTTCTTGATGTTGCCGTTCTTCAAATCCGCCAAGTACTTTGGGCAATTCCGCTTCCAGTGACCTTCTCCCTTGCAGTAAAAGCACTCAGTATCAGGCTTAGGCCCAGCCTTGGTCTTCTTTGCCGACACGGTAACTTTCTTACCGCCCTTCTTGAAGTTTCCCTTTTTATTAGACTTGCCTTGCTTCTTGAATTTGGTGGTATTATTCACCAACAACACTTGGTGCTCTTTCTTGATCTCCACTTCTGCAGACTTTAACATGGAGAAGAGTTCGGGTAACGACTTGTCCATGTTTTGCATATTGTAGTTCATCACAAAGTTATTTTAACTTGGTGGTAGTGATTGGAGGACATGGTGAGTCCCCAAAGCATTAGGAATCACTATACCCAAGCTTTGAAGCTTGCTTGCGTGCCCAGACATCTTAAGCACGTGCTCACTGACGGAGCTGCCCTCTTCCATATTGCAGTTAAAGAACTTTTCAGAAGCCTCATAACTCTCAACTGCCGCGTGAGCCTCAAATATCATTTTGAGTTCACGGACAATATCATGTGGGTCATGGTTCTCAAACCTTTTCTGAAGCTCCGATTCCAAATCATACAAGATAGCACACTGAACTGTGGAGTACTGATTCTTTACCTCATCGGTAGCATTAGCTGCAGGCGGGTCACCCAGCGGTGCATCCAACACATAGGTCAAATTACCAGCATTGAGGACAATCCTCAATATGCGGAACCAATCTGCGAAGTTGCTTCCATTATTTTCAACTTTTTTCTCTAGGAACGTATTAAAATTGATGGTAGGGGCCGCCAATGATCTACAACATATTTGCAATAGTTTAAACTAAGTTTATGACAAATTGAGTTCTAATTAATAGTTAAATTAATCTAGGTGAACTCCCACTCAAAACAATATCCCTCAAATTGTTTTAGTGATCACACGAACCAAATCCACCACATCAAAACCGATCATCACGAGAGTTGATGTAGCTTCAATGGCGAACAATCAACATGTTCATCATATCTACTATATGACTCATGCTTTACCTTTTGGTGATCCGTGTTCCGAGACCATGTCTGTACATGCTAGGCTCGTCAAGATCAAACCTTAGCTTCCGCATGAGAAAATCTGGCTTGCTCACGTTGTATACACTCGCAGAATCTAACACACCCGATCATCACGTGGTGCTTCGAAACAATGAGCTTTAGCAACGGTGCTTACTAAGGATGAACACTTTAAAACTTGAAGTTTTTGTGCTTGAGGGATCATCTTATAATGCTACCGTCGTGAACTAAGCAATACAAGATGCATAAAAGGATTAACATCACATGCAATTCATAATATGTGATATGATATGGCCTTTCTTCTTGTGCTTCCGATCTCCATCTTCAAGCACGAACATGATCTCCATCATCACCGGTATGGCGTCAAGGTCAATGGCGCCTCTTCATGGTTGTCGTCCACCAGCATCAACTTGTAGGGGTTCGTAGCATGGAAAACAAAAATTTTCTATCGCATACAAACAAACAAGCCAAGATCTATCTACTAGATTGTAGCAACGAGTCGACGGAATAACTTACCCTCGAAGATTCCAAAGCGGTTAACGAGAGCAGATTCTCGTGGGTGATGCAGTCGTACTCTTTCCGATCTCAAGATCGTGTAGACGATCCTTCCGGCGCTGCGTTCCGGCAGCGCTCCCGCAGTCGGTCACACGTTCGGTACTCGACGAAGACCTTACTCTCCCTTGTTCCAGCAGGCAGCGGAGGTTGTAGCACTCTCCTCGCGATTCCGGCAGCACAACGGCGTGGTACCGGAAGTAGAGGGGAGATCCCGCAGGGCTTCGCCTTAAGCCGGAGCGAGTATGGTGGATTATGAGAGAGGGCTATTAGTGGTCTAGAGATTAGACACACCAATTAGAAGGCTCTAAACCGCAGGCTAAAGCAATTAGAAGCTCTAAACCAAACGGCTCTAAACCTGAGATTAGAGGTGGAAACTTGTGTGTCTCAAGGAGGAGCCCTGCCCCTCCTTTTATAGGTGGAGGGGCTAGGCGCGCCAGGGAGGGAGGGAGTCCCTCCCCAACTCGGCCTAGGGCTGGGCGCCGGCCAAGGAGGAGAGGAACTCCTCCTCCAAGTTGGTTTCAACCTCCTCTTGCTTGTTTCCCACAGTTTCCTGTTTCCCACAGTTTCCTGTTTTCCACAGTTTCCTGTTTTAGCCGTTTGACTTTCAAACTGGCAATTTGACTTTCATGTTTTTGGAACAGCAAGAACACTTAGTACATGATGCAATCATTCAATGACACACTCATGTACCCTTCCCCCCCGGAGTGCCGAACAATCCGGACCCTTCTAGAACATTCCCGATGAAAACACCGGAATCATTCCCGAACTCCGAAACGGGACTTTTCTTATATGAATCTTATTCTCCGGACCATTCCGGATCACCTCGTGATATCCCGGATCCCATCCGAGACTCCGAACAACATTCGGTCTCTTTCTCATAATACCATAACTACTCAAACAACGTCGAATCCTTAAGTGTGTCTCCCTACAGTTCGTGAATTATGCGGACATGATCGAGACACTTCTCCGAACAATAACCAATAGAGGAATCTGGAAATTCATATGGCTCCCACATATTTCTACGATTACTTTGCGATCGAATGAACCACTTACATACGATACCAATTACCCTTTGTCTCACGATAGTTTACTTATCCAAGGTTATGATCGTCGGTATCTCTGCATACCTAGTTCAACCTCGTTACCGATAAGTACTCTTTTCTCGTTCCCGTGATATGTGATCCCTTGTGACCTAGTCACATGCTTGCAAGCTAATTGGATGACATTCCACCGAGAGGGCCCAGAGTATATCTATCCGTCATATGGATGGACAAATCCCACTCTTGATCCATGTGTTTCAACCAATACTTTCTGAACACTCAATGCCACCTTTATAGCCACCCTGTTACGGTGTGGTGTTTGATGACATCAAAGCATCCATCCGGAAAAGGTGATATGCATGATCTCATGGTCGAAGGAATTAGGTAACTATGTATCAGAAAGCTTATAGCAAATGAACTATATTAAATGACTTGATCTTTATGCTACGCTTAACTATAGGAGTATGTCCATCACATCATTCTCCTAATGATATGACCCTGTTGTTAATAACATCTCTATGTTCATGATCAGGAAACCATGATCATATATTAACCAACAAGCTAGTTTAACAAGAGGCTTTACTAGGGACTCTTATTTTAGTTTACAAATCACACAAGTATTAATGTTTCCTGTTAATACAATTATAGCATGGTATGTAAACATTTATCATAAGTGTGAAGATATGATAATAACCACTTTATTATTGCCTCTTGGGCATATCTCCAACAGTCTCCCACTTGCACTAGAGTCAATAATCTAGTTTCAAACCTTTGTGTATTCAACACCTATGGCTTTCCGGTGTTGTATGTACACGATTGCTAGTGGTCAACTGATCTCCGGATCTGACACTTCCAGGTCCGTGTGTAATTGCATGTCTTTGCGTCTCTACGCATCACTCATTCTCTAATGAGATGGCTTCGTACAAATTTGGTCCTTTGGTGTGACCTTTAGTTCTTTGGGGTTAAAAACATGTTGATAATATTGTCGTACAATATATCTTCATAGTATTATCCCACTGTGAACTACACCTAGTTTGATAACAAACTACTTGACACAAATGCCCTCTTTTGCTGCTAAAATAGCAGTCATACACTTAGCCTTTTGTTGTAGTATCTGTCACAATGTCTTAACTTTGGAACTCATCCAAATCCATTATGGAACTTACTTTCCATTATATTGTGCCACCCTTAGTTTAGATTGAGATAAACTTAATTTGTACTTTGTGACAAAACTAGTATCAATGTAGTACTTTTACAATGAACTAACCATCTATTTGTCACTTCTACAAATAATATACTCTTAGTTCTTCCAAAAGATCATAAGAATATCCTTACTATTGTCCAATGATCATCTTACGAATCATTCTGGTATATGCTCACAACATTTAGAGCATAGGACATATCTGGATTTGTACATATCACAGTATGATTGATATAAATACTCTTTGTGATTTCATACATCAAGTATCAATCTATACTTGATTATTTGTTTCACTTTACCAAATGTCAATACACTTGAATATATCATCAACATTGAACTTATTCAATCCTTTCTGTGTGACAAGAACCTCTCTTGTAGTTTCTATATTGAACTCATTCAATATCTTGTCTATGTACTTCTGGCACAACCATATTAGCGTCTATTGATGCCAAATATTTGGGTTTTGCCTAAGTCTTTCATCGGGATGAAATTCTTAATATGTGTTAATAAAAGATACATTATTTCAAATCAACAATATGTCTTCCACATAATGTATTAGAAACATGTCTTAGCGCTCCCACTTAATTTCTTGCAAATGCAAGCATCTCCATCGTCTCTGATGAACTTTTAAACTCCTTTAACAGTTTCATCACAGTGAAGATTCCAACTCTGTGATGCACACTTTAACCATTGAAGTTTGCATATGCTTTTAGCATCCTTTTGAATTAACAAAACCCTATGGACCGTGTTATGCACATGTCCTAGGTAACGATTCTATTAGAAGAACTTGTTTTGTTTATTCAACTACCATATAACAAATTATATGTAGTGGTTGCTACATTAATCCGTCTAGACTAAATATCACTATGAAAGATCAAATCTTGTCATAGTCAACCTTTGAACATTTTGTGAACTCTTTCCCAACATGTCGACTATTTCATAGATGTGCAACATCCATGTCTATTTATTTATAGATCCAAACACAACTATAAGGTCTTACACCTTTCTCGAGGGTCCTTCAAGTTCAAAACTTGATTTCTCGTGTATGGAACTATCACGGATTTTATGGCTTCAAGCCATTTGATGGAGTCAGGGCCCATCATCGCTTCTTTGTATGTAGTCAGATCATTATTGCCAAATAATGATTTAACTCTCAAATCTTGGTATTTGATTGTTTACCCGACCTACTTGTTTCAATAGAAACTTTGACCTTCGTAACCACAACCTTTGAGGCACGTGAGCCATGAGCATTGTTGCTGACTCCGGAACACTTTTCGGCGCTGCGCAACTCTGCACATATAGCTAAGGTTCTTTTAACCTTATCAAAGTTCTATTGTCCTCCCACTTTTCTTTTCACGAAAAATTCCTTCCAAAATAAATTTGACGTTCTAAGCGACAAACACTTTTGTCTCTGGTGTTATGGAGGAATACTTAACAGTTATTCGAAATAACATACAAAGACAGGTTCATCCGACTTTGGTTGCAAACATCTTTCTTATGCAAAGCATACCAATGTTTAAGAAAGGACAACTTGGGTTTTATCCCAAACCATAACTTTATATGGTGTCATTTCAACGGATTATGATGAAGCTCTTTTCAGTGGAAAAACGGTAATCACTAAAGCTTTTAATCTTTAAAATATAATGGCAGTTTTATAAATTATACCTTTGATCTTACCATGTCAAACAAGGTTTAATTACATATCTCGAACGCTCCATACACTTATGGTGTTTCGGGAAAATGCAAATCCACGGAACGATTCCTTAAATCTTAGGTATTATGCTAAACTTGTAACTTAAATATTTTCTTTTATGATCTTATCATAAACTATTCATATTATTGTTACAATGATTTTGCACTTCATCTTGAAAGTCTTTGAACTTTTCAAGTGTTTCATACTTTATCCTTATTAAGTAAATATTCATATATTCACTCAAATTTTTGGAGAAAGCATATGAAGTTGAAATCCATCGCTTTTGACTACACATAATGGATTTCATACAACAATATGTACAAGTTCCAATAAGCTAGTCATTCGTTCCCTTTTGGCCTATGAACGAAGTTTTAATTATCTCTAGGAAAGTTTCACAAGCGTCATTTGATCAAAAATCAGAAGACTCCAAAATTCCATCAACATGGAGTTTCTTCATGTTTTCTTTCCATTATAATTCAAACGGCGATGTCACTTCCTAAGTGATCTTTCAATCAATTTGTCTTTCGACATTTTTAGCACTAGTTTTATGGATGTGATTTCTCCAACGAGATTTGTGAATCATCCATCTTTTATGGATCACGGTAATTTATTTGAACAACTCTTTTGTTCTCATAATACCTGATAAAACAAATCTTAAAGGCAAGCTTTGATGTTTAACGAGCAACACAATAACCCTTTATTTGTTCTCGATGAACATCATCACATATTCTCTTGCTAGTTACTTAGGCCATTGTAGTTCATGAATTGTGTTGTTTCGTATGACGATTCACACCAACAAATTCAGTATCAAATACTTAAGAACCACATTGTTTAATAAGCAAAGAATATAGCCATAACATGTATATCATCTATATACTTAAACTGAATAATTCTAGTCTTTTCTTTTCTGCCATATACTTATGAGATTCTCTTTCAGTATTTCCTTTTCTGTTTGAAAAAATCTATCAACATCAATAGTGGAGTCATACATATGACACATAGTCCAAAGCGTGTATAGTTAAATACCAATGTCTTTGGACTTGCACTTTGAAGTAGATCACCATCATCAAATGTTTGGTGTTCTTTCAAATTCCTTTCTTTAGTAATCTCTTGGTGTAGTAAACATTTTACCTACATCAAATATTCACCCTCATCATGGATTTATCCATGACCAAGCTACTTTTAGCTTATAACGGTGAATCATGAGTATAATGTTGCTCTCCAAATCCTTTTGGACGATTAGGACAACTAGTGTCTCCAACCTTTTGCAAATTCTCATCAAATATGAGAACATGACTTTTGCCATATTGTACTCTATCATGTTGCAACCAAAAACTTCGTTTCAGATATCACAATATCTTCCACATATCATGGTTTCTGAAACAACTCTTTTAGATCCTAGATAACCTTGATATTAAGAGAATCCTTTGAATATCAAGAATCATGGAGACAAACATGATACTTATATACTAACACTTGGAATTGTTACTCTTGATTTAATACTAATTATTAAACTTCATGGAGTAACCGGAACTTACTGAAAGTTTGCAATAGGACTTTTAAACTTTAGATTAACACATCAAAACAATACGATACCAGTTCGTAAAGTAACTAACCAGAATTCTATAGTTCTATCATCTCAATTATAACTAAGCGCAAGGTGGTAAACGGATGCCAATGACTACAACAACTATGCAAATTCACTTTGATTTAGTTTATGATAAATTGAGTTCTAATTAATAATTAAATTAATCTAGGTGAACTCCCACTCAAAACAATATCCCTCACATTGTTTTAGTGATCACACGAACCAAATCCACCACATCAAAACCGATCATCACGAGAGTTGATATAGCTTCAATGGCGAACAATCAACATGTTCATCATATCTACTATATGACTCATGCTCTACCTTTCGGTAATCCATGTTCCTGAGGCCATGTCTGTACATGCTAGGCTCGTCAAGATCAAACCTTAGTTTCTGCATGAGCAAATCTGGCTTGCTCACGTTGTATACACTTGTAGAATCTAACACACCCGATCATCACGTGGTGCTTCGAAACAACAAGCTTTAGCAATGGTGCTAACTAAGGGTGAACACTTTATGACTTGAAATTCATGTGCATGAGGGATCATCTTATAATGCTACCGTCGTCTACTAAGCAATACAAGATGCATAAAGGATTAACATCACATGCAATTCAATAATATGTGATATGATATGGCCTTTCTTCTTTGTGCTTCCGATCTCCATCTTCAAGCACTAACATGATCTCCATCATTACCGGCATTGCATCAAGGTCAATGACGCTGCTCCATGGTTGTCGTCCACCGGCTTCAACTATTACAACTACTTTGAATAGACACGCGGGTCTTAACATAAATTAAAGACAACCATATGGCTCCTGCCGGTTGCCAACTTACAATAAGGAACATTGCATACATCAAATATAATCACAATCATGGCCATATCACATCACTGCACACCCCTGCAAAACAAAGTTAGACGCCTCTACTTTCTTTGCATATTTTACGTGGTTTGGGGCTTTCAATAAGTGTTGTTCTAACTTACGAACAAGAACCACAACATTGATACTAGTATTGTCAATCACCCGTTGTAAATTGGATCTTAACTATGCTAGGAGAAACAGGCACCCGCAAAGCCACTTATGCAATACAAGTTGCATGTCAAGCGTGGAGCAAGTCTCATGAACGATGTCATGTAAGGTTAGCCCGGGCCGCTTCATCCCAACATACCGCAAGATGCAAAGTACACAAGAAGCAATCGACAATAAAAGCATCAACGCCCACAATGACCATTGTGTTCTACTCGTGCAACAGATCTACATATAGACACGGCTCTGATACCACTGTAGGGGTTCGTAGCATGGAAAACAAAAATTTTCTATCGCATACAAACAAACAAGCCAAGATCTATCTACTAGATTGTAGCAACGAGTCGATGGAATAACTTACCCTCGAAGATTCCAAAGCGGTTAACGAGAGCAGATTCTCGTGGGTGATGTAGTCGTACTCTTTCCGATCTCAAGATCGTGTAGACGATCCTTCCGGCGCTGCATTCCGGCAGCGCTCCCGCAGTCGGTCACACGTTCGGTACTCGACGAAGACCTTCCTCTCCCTTGTTCCAGCAGGCAGCGGAGGTTGTAGCACTCTCCTCGCGATTCCGGCAGCACAACGGCGTGGTACCGGAAGTAGAGGGGAGATCCCGCAGGGCTTCGCCTTAAGCCGGAGCGAGTATGGTGGATTATGAGAGAGGGCTATTAGTGGTCTAGAGATTAGACACACCAATTAGAAGGCTCTAAACCGCAGGCTAAAGCAATTAGAAGCTCTAAACCAAACGGCTCTAAACCTGAGATTAGAGGTGGAAACTTGTGTGTCTCAAGGAGGAGCCCTGCCCCTCCTTTTATAGGTGGAGGGGCTAGGCGCGCCAGGGAGGGAGGGAGTCCCTCCCCAACTCGGCCTAGGGCTGGGCGCCGGCCAAGGAGGAGAGGAACTCCTCCTCCAAGTTGGTTTCAACCTCCTCTTGCTTGTTTCCCACAGTTTCCTGTTTCC
This sequence comes from Avena sativa, assembly GCA_916181665.1. Taxonomy (NCBI): domain Eukaryota; kingdom Viridiplantae; phylum Streptophyta; class Magnoliopsida; order Poales; family Poaceae; genus Avena; species Avena sativa. The sequence goes on from OV702279.1 coordinate 342,718,936, forward strand.
CACAGTTTCCTGTTTTCCACAGTTTCCTGTTTTAGCCGTTTGACTTTCAAACTGGCAATTTGACTTTCATGTTTTTGGAACAGCAAGAACACTTAGTACATGATGCAATAATTCAATGACACACTCATGTACCCTTCCCCCCCGGAGTGCCAGACAATCCGGACCCTTCTAGAACATTCCCGATGAAAACACCGGAATCATTCCCGAACTCCGAAACGGGACTTTCCTTATATGAATCTTATTCTCCGGACCATTCCGGATCACCTCGTGATATCCCGGATCCCATCCGAGACTCCGAACAACATTCGGTCTCTTTCTCATAATACCATAACTACTCAAACAACGTCGAATCCTTAAGTGTGTCTCCCTACGGTTCGTGAATTATGCGGACATGATCGAGACACTTCTCCGAACAATAACCAATAGAGGAATCTGGAAATTCATATGGCTCCCACATATTTCTACGATTACTTTGCGATCGAATGAACCACTTACATACGATACCAATTACCCTTTGTCTCACGATAGTTTACTTATCCGAGGTTATGATCGTCGGTATCTCTGCATACCTAGTTCAACCTCGTTACCGATAAGTACTCTTTTCTCGTTCCCGTGATATGTGATCCCTTGTGACCTAGTCACATGCTTGCAAGCTAATTGGATGACATTCCACCGAGAGGGCCCAGAGTATATCTATCCGTCATATGGATGGACAAATCCCACTCTTGATCCATGTGTTTCAACCAATACTTTCTGAACACTCAATGCCACCTTTATAGCCACCCTGTTACGGTGTGGTGTTTGATGACATCAAAGCATCCATCCGGAAAAGGTGATATGCATGATCTCATGGTCGAAGGAATTAGGTAACTATGTATCAGAAAGCTTATAGCAAATGAACTATATTAAATGACTTGATCTTTATGCTACGCTTAACTATAGGAGTATGTCCATCACATCATTCTCCTAATGATATGACCCTGTTGTTAATAACATCTCTATGTTCATGATCAGGAAACCATGATCATATATTAACCAACAAGCTAGTTTAACAAGAGGCTTTACTAGGGACTCTTATTTTAGTTTACAAATCACACAAGTATTAATGTTTCCTGTTAATACAATTATAGCATGGTATGTAAACATTTATCATAAGTGTGAAGATATGATAATAACCACTTTATTATTGCCTCTTGGGCATATCTCCAACACAACTATTACAACTACTTTGAATAGACACGCAGGTCTTAATGGAATTTAAAAGACAACCGTATGGCTCCTGCCGGTTGCCAACTTACAATAAGGAACATTGCATACATCATATATAATCACAATCATGGCCATATCACATCACAGCACACCCCTGCAAACACAAAGTTAGACGCCTCTAATTTTCTTTGCATATTTTACGTGGTTTGGGGCTTTCAATAAGTGTCGTTCTAACTTACGAACAAGAACCACAACGTTGATGCTTGACTATCAAGTGCCCGTTGTAAATTGAATCTATACTATGATGGGAGAGACAGACACCTGCAAAGCCACTTATGTAATACAAGTTGCATGTTAAGCGTGGAGAAAGTATCATGAACGATGTCATGTAAGGTTAGCCCGAGCCGCTTCATCCCATCATACCGCAAGATGCAAAGTACACAAAAAGCAATTGATAATAAAAGCACCACCACCCACAATGACCATTGTGTTCTACTCTTGCAACATATCTACATATAGACACGACTCTGATACCACTGTAGGGGTTCGTAGCATGGAAAACAAAAAATTTCTACCGCATGCACACAAACAAGCCAATATCTATCTACTAGATTATAGCAACGATTCGATAGAAGCACTCACCCTCGAAGATTCCAAAGCAGTTAAGGAGAGCAGATTCTCGTGGGTGATGTAGTCGTACACTTGTCGATCTCAAGATCGCGTAGACGATCCTTCTGGCGCTGCGTTCCGGCAGCGCTTTCGCAGTCGGTCACACGTTCGGTACTCGATGAAGACCTTCCTCTCCCTTGTTCTAGCAAGTAGCGGATGTTGTAGTTCTCCCCTTGTGATTCTGGCAGCACGACGGCGTGGTGTCGGAAGTAGAGGGAAGATCCCGCAGGGCTTCACCTAAGCCGGTGCGAGTTATGGTGGATTAGGGTTTCCTGGAGATCTAGGGTTTATAAGACCGGGAGGAGGAGGAGATGTCGTTGGCGGCTAGGGCGGCGGCGACGGACCGGCAGCGGCGGCGCGACGACGGGTCGGCGACGGCTCGGGTGGAGAGGGGCTAGGGCTTGTGTGATTTGGGGCAGCCCTCCCCCTCTATTTATGAGAGAGGGGCAGCCTTGGGAGGGGTGGGTTTGAATCCAAACCCAAACCCAAGTTGTATTGAGAGAATGACTTGTTTCTTCTTCCACTAGGAAACCATTGTTCCAGTTTGACTTTTCAAACTCTCGTTTGACTTTCAATTTAGAGCTTTAATTCTCTCTTACAAATGCACACACCAAGTGACCTAGGATATGATCCAATCATTCCACTTACCCATGACACATTCATGGACCATTCTCCTTCCGGATCGGTGAACCTTCTAGAACCTTCTAGAATCTCTCCGATGAAAACATCGAAATCTTTCCCGAACTCCGGAATCAGACTTTCCTTATATGAATCTTAATCTTCGGACCATTCCAGATCTCCTCGTGATATCCCGGATCCCATCCGAGACTCCGAACAACATTTGGTATCCCTACTAACATTCCATATCTACTAAACAACATCGAATCCTTAAGTGTGTCTCCCTACGGTTCGTGAATTATGCGGACATGACCGAGACACTTCTCTGATCAATAACCAATAGAAGAATCTGGAAATTCATAAGGATCCCACATATTTCTACGATTACTTTGCGATCGAATGAACCACTTACATACGATACCAATTTCCCTTTGTCTCGCGATAGTTTACTTATCCTTGGAGGACGGCAGGAGTATTTCTAGAGAACTGTAGATTTTGATCCTTGGAGGAGCCCTGCGCTAATGACTCATACTACCCCAGATGTATCATGTCTTACCTAGTTTTGTTGATATATCCAGTCTTACCTGTTTTTATTTCCATTTGGGATCGGGAGAAAAATGATGTTATATTGCTCTAACAACAACTACACCTGCCTTGATTTTGCCGGTTGGACCCCATAACAGTAAGGATGCATTTTAGAGTTTGAACCATATATGAACCACAGTTGCACTCCCAGATTCAGAATATGTTAACTTGTTCGTTTCATTCACTTCTATTCAATTCAAAATATCTAGAGACCACATGAGAATGCCAATACAAACTTATACGAACAAGCTAACTGTAGTTCCCTCCACATTTTCTCACCCGGGCTTGGGACCGGCAAAGGCAGTGTTATTAAACTATAAAAATACAAAACACAAATTAGCAAACACTCCAAACCAACACTCAGGAAATCATACAAGCTTACATAATCGATCAAAGGCAATATTCAGACACACAATGGAACTTTGCAGACAAGATCATAACACATACAGTAACAAAGACATGGAGGCACAAGTATAAATTGCTAATGTAGGAGTTAGATACCCAAAGTAAGCAAATCAACCTATAGATTTCAGAACCTGAATAGCTAGATCCATCTAGACAATAAGTTGCATGAATTCATATCTTTGGTTTCGAAAATAAAGAATATACCAACAGTTAAGAGGGTGTGTTATCTTCATCACTAGGCATATAGAAACTGCAGTTAATGAGAACATAATAGCATAAACAACAAGTTTACTCTCTAAAGCAAAGAAGACAGAGGGGCACGGAGTACGAAACAGAATGGCATGAAGAGCAATTTCTGAATTATGGTAAAAGATAATTGTAAAGACAAAAAGTATGTAGTCAGTAGGAATCATCAGATAAGCCACAATCAAACTGGAAGTAGGAAATTCCCCAGCAAACCGAGAAATGCAGTCCAGATCCCACTGAAGAAACACTAACGAGAAGAACATCACTTCTGAAAAATAAATTCAATAACTAACAAATCGAAAATCATATTAAGCATAGAAGACATTAATCAAGAAGAGGAAGTAACAATAAAAGTGCATGGCAAACTATAGCCTGTTCAAGCATCCAATTCAGAACCTCCTCCTCTACCTTGTTTTAGCATATATTCCGTCCGTTTCAAAATATAAGATGTTTTAGGTTTGTGAAGATAATGTATCTAGAATTATTTTAGTACATAGGTTCACTCATGTTTGGAGTGAATCTAGACACTAAAACAAGTCTAGATACATTTGTTTCACAAAGCTAAAACATCTTATTTTTTGAAACGGAGGGAGTACATAGCAGTAATTCCTAACCTTTCTCTGCATAACAACATTACCTAACTATATTCAAGAGGGATCTTTGAATTAATTAATATTTTTAATATACATGTGAAGAGAGATAGCAGATTAGGTGGATCTTAATTCGTAGAAATTCAATATCCGCATATACCAGAAATTGATTAGATGTGAGTTGGCCTATTGAACTGACCAGGAAAATTGTTAAGTGGACAAACCAATTGTGATCATGTATAACAATATAACCAGCACATCCAAACATGATCCCAAAATAATTCAAGTCTATAACTTTAGGAATATTTTATTGCCTTCAGAGCTCATGTACATGCATTCCTATCAGGTGATAAATCTGCGACCTACTGCTAGAGGAACAGAACACATCCGAAGGCACTAATAAAACTGAAGATACAAACAGTCAAATATTGGCATGAAACCCAACTTCCAGAAACAAACATGGTAACAAAGTAACCAAGACTTCTAGAAAAAGAGGCTCTAAGTGACTTCTCGCATCAAAAACGGATGAGAACAAGTTCCATCCAAACAAAGTTGGAACACAATAGAGACTAGTTAATAAGCTTCAGGATTACTAATGAGAAGATCCAGATGTGCACGCAACTAAAGACTCCAAGCTGTACCGAAGAGGTGAGGCCACTGAATGCAAGTTGAAAGTTGAAACTGTAAGCTGCCACAGAAGATCAAATCAACTGACAAAATGCATCAAGATTTTTTGATTAGAAGTCAGAACAGTCAGCAAAGCAGACACGACAGTCAGAAAACCAGCATAGACTTTCCAACTCTGCAACCTTGCACTAAGAATCTCCAACACTACAAAAGTGCAAATCAATGAGCAGACCAAATATATAACCCTATTACTTCAAAAGTCATATATACGAACTCTCAACTGGAATAAATGTTATGATGTGTGAAAGAACTGTCGAGCCTGCCATTCTGTCCACAATGCATATCCGATTGACATCTGCAAGTACCCTATGTCATTTATACCCTACAAATTAACTAATGCGCTTTTGGATGAAATCGAACTTCATGATACAATCCGTAGTCAAGAAACGAGCTTCAAAGGAAGAATATATCCAAATCAAGGTTTGATCTATAGTCCAGTTTTATGTTCTACAGTTCAGAAAAGCTTCATGATACCTTCAAATCCTCAACTATGTAGGTCTAACCAACAATTCCATTCTGGGTTGCCACCAAAACCGATAAATTAACATCACAAAATTATGATGTGATCTGAAGAGAGAGCATGAACTATATGTTGGAATTATGCCCTAGAGGCAATAATAAAGATGTTATTATTATAATTCTTGTTCATGATAAAGTTTATATTCCATGCTAGAATTGTATTAAGCGGAAACATTAATACTTGTGTGGTTTGTGAACAACACCGTGTCCCTGGTACGCCACTAAGGACTAGCTCATTGATCAATGATGGTTAAGGTTTCCTAACCATAGACATGAGTTGTCAATTGATAATGAGATCATTTCATTGGAGAATGATATGATGGACAGACCCAAACTAAGCAAAGCAATTAGATCGTGTCATCGTGTTCGTCTTTGCGAAGCTTTTCTTATGTCAAATATTGTATTCCTTAGACCATGAGATAATACAACTCCCTGGTATCGGAAGAAAGCTTTGAGGTCATCAAATGTCATCCTATGAGAGGGTGATCATAAAGGTGTCTCTCAGGTGATCGGAAAGTATCTGTTGGGTTGTATGTATCGAGATGGGATTTGTCCCTCCCAAGTCGGAGAGATATACTTCGGGCCCACTCGGTAATCGATATCAACACCGCTTGCAAGCATGTGGTTAAGGAGTTAATCACAAAGTGATATCGGATTACGGAACGAGTAAAGTACTTGCTGTGAACGAGATTGAACTAGGTATGACGGTACCGACGATCGAATCTCGGGCAAGTAAAATATCGCGAGACGAAGGGAATATATATATGGGATTGATTGAATCCTGGCATCGTGGTTCATCCAATATGATCATCGATGAATGTGTGGGAGTCAATATGGGTGCCCAGACCCCGCTGTTGATTATTGATAGAAGATCATGTCTGCATATTCTCGAACCCGTAGGGTCACACACTTAACGTATCTCGACGCTAGGATAGATTGGATAATTGGTTTATGAATTTTTGTTTGGAGTCTCGGATGGGATCCGGGATATCACGAGAGGTTCCGGAATGGTCCGGAGAATAAGATTATTATAAGGCAATGCAGTTTTTGGAGTTCGGAATTGTTCCGGATTAATCGGTATTGTACCGGAAGCTTCTAGAACCTTCCGGAAGGGGACCAATGTGGCCCCACCTTCCGGGAGGGGGCATGGGCCTATGAGGGAGTGTCTTGGCCGCATTGGGCCAGGGGCACAAGGCCCCTTAGGGCCCAGCCGATCCTAGAGAGTTTAAATCGTTTAAACTAGAGATAGGGTTTCTAGAAGAGGGGAGAGTCCATGCCCCCCACTCCTTATCCTTTGGGCTTGGGGGAGGGGCTAGGGCTGCGCCCCCCCTCTATATAAAGAGGGGTGGGGGCGCACCAACCCCCCACACCTTCCCCTCCAACCCTAGCCGCCCTGCTGCCCTTCCTCTCTCCCTCCCGACTGCTTGTAGGCGAAGCCCTGCTGCAGAAATTCTCCACCATATACACCACGCCGTCGTGTTGTAGATCCAATCCATCTCTCCACCATACTTGCTGGTCCGAGGAAGGAGGAGACGTCGAGGTGCTGCACGTGTGCATCTGACGGAGGCACTGCCACTTGTGGTGCTAGATCGGATCGGATCGCGAGGAGGAGAAGCGAGTACGACTACATCACCCACGTTCCGACGAACGTTCCGCTGTGCGAATCTTCAAGGGTATGCAGATCTAATCCAATCTCTCTTGTTGATTGCATCTCCTAGATTAGATCTTGGCTTTCCCTCTGTTCGCATCCGTAGAAAATTTTGATTTACTATGTCGCGAAACCCTTCAGTGGTATCAGAGCTAGATCTATGCGTAGATGTGTTTCACGAGTAGAACGCAACATGGTGGTTGCGGGCGTTGATGGTTTCTGTTGCAAGCCTCTTGTTTGTGTTCTTCTTATGACGCGGGATAGTGAGATTGAAGCGGTCCAGGCCAACCTTACGCGACGTCGTTCGCGAGACCGGCTCCGCACTTGACGTGTGGCTTGTTCCACACATGCGGCTGGTGGATGTCAGTTTCTCTCACTATAGTTGTCATGGGATTAACACCGGAGTTTGGCAACCATAATATCACCGTTGTGGCTTTCCGTAGGTAAGAATCGTTCTTAGCATCTACTCCCATAAGCCACGTAAAACATGCAACAACAAAGTAGAGGCGTCTAACTTGTTTTTGTAGGGAGTGTTTTCTGTGATATGGTATGGCCCAAGATGTGATGTGTATATTGTATGCGATGATCATGTTTTGTAATGTTTCACGACTTGCATGTCGATGAGTACACAACCGGCAGGAGCCATATGGTTGTCTTTATAATTGTGTATGACCTGCGAGTCAACTTCTTATACGCCATGTAATAGCTTTACTTTATCGCTAAGTAGTTAGCAATAGTTGTAGTTGCTATTCATGGTGGAGGCAATCATGGTGGAGTGATGTAGATCATGCCGGAACGCACAGGATGGAGATCATTGCGCGAAGATTGGCTATACCATGTCACATAAAGTTATATGCATGTGATGTTTATCCTTTTTATGTATCTTATTATGCTTAGATCGCGACGGTAGCATTATAAGATGATTGCTCACTTAAAGATCAAGATAAAAACTGTGTTCTCCCCAAGTATGCACCGTTGCGAAAGTTCGTCGTGTCCAAGCATCACGTGATGATCGGGTGCTATAGACTCTACGCTCACATACAACGGGTGCAAGCCAGTTTTGCACACGCGGAAATACTTGGGTCTAACTTGACGAGCCTAGCATGTACAGACATGGCCTCGGAACACAAGAACCGAAAGGTTAAGCATGAGTCATATGAATGATATGATCGACACTTTGTTGTGCACCATTGAAACCACATCTCTTCTCGTGATGATCGGATTAGGTGTGGTGAATTTGGATCGTGTTCACTAAACAACTTGAGGGATGTTGAATTTAGTGGGAGTTCATCTAGTAATTTGATTAAGTTGAACTATTTATCATGAACATAGTCTAAATTGTACTTGCAAATACTGTAGATCACATGGCCAAATCCAACTTCAACTTCAACGTTTTTGCTGAGAAGGAAAAGCTTAGAAACAATGGGTCTAACTTCACCAATTGGTTCCGCAATCTAAGAATCATTCTGTCTGGCAGACAAAAGGACTATGTCCTTGGAAAAGCGTTAGGTGACCCCCCTGCTGATGAGAAAGCTGTCTATCAGTCGCGTAAAGAAGATTATGGTGTGATTAAGAGCACCATGTTGTTTGCTATGGAACCGGAACTTCAAAATCGTTTTGAAGAGTATCCCGGGCCCTTTGAGATTCTCGAAGAGTTGAAAACCATGTTTCAGACTCAGGCCAGTTCTGAGAGATATGAGATCTCCGAGAAGTTCTTTAACTGCAAGATGGAGGAAGGGAGTTCCGTTAGTGAGCATGCCATTAAGATGACGGGCTACACTCAACGCCTTGAGCAACTGGAATGCACGATTCCAGAGGAGCTCAAGATTGACAGGGTTCTGCAATCACTCCCTCCCAGCTACAAAAGTTTTGTAGTGACTCATAATCAGATTGGCTCCACTGATACGATCACCGAGCTCTTAGCAAAGCTGAAGGCTGCGGAGGTGGACATTAAGAAGGATAGTCATGTGTTGATGGTCAACAAGCCCTCCTTTAAGAAAGGTAAGGGAGCAAAGAAGCCCTTCAAGAAGGGCGGCGGCAAGCGCAATGCTCCTGCTGAGAAGAAGCTCAAGTCTGGTCCTAAGCCGGACACTGTGTGCTTCTATTGCAAGGACAAGGGTCACTGGAAGTGCAACTGTCCGAAGTACTTAGCGGACAAGAAGGCTGGCACCATCAAAGGTATATTTGATATACATGTTATTGATGTTTTCCTTACTAGCCCTCGTTGTAGTGCCTGAGTATTTGATACCGGTTCAGTTGCTAATATTTGTAACTCGAAACAGGAGCTACGGAATAGACGGCGGCTTGCGAGGGATGAGGTGACGATGCGCGTTGGCAACAGATCAAGAGTTGATGTGATGGCCGTCGGCACGCTCTCCTTAGTTTTACCTTCGGGATTAGTTTTAAACCTTAATAAGTGTTATTATGTGCCTGCGTTGAGCATGAACATTATTTCTGGATCGTGTTTATTGTAAGACGGTTATTCATTTAAATCGGAGAATAATGGTTGTTCTATTTATATGAGTAACATCTTTTATGGTCATGCACCTCTTGTAAATGGTTTATTTCTTCTAAATCTCAAAAGGGATGAAACACACATCCATAACATTGAGGCTAAGAGATGCAAAGTAGATAGTGATAATACTACTTATTTGTGGCACTGTCGTCTAGGTCATATTGGTGTAAAGCGCATGAAGAAACTCCATTCTGATGGACTTTTGGAGTCTCTTGATTTTGAATCATTTGACACATGCGAACCATGCCTCATGGGCAAGATGATCAAAACCCCGTTCTCTGGTATGATGGAGCGAGCAACGGACTTGTTGGAAATCATACATACCGATGTATGCGGACCGATGAGTGTTTCTACGCGCGGTGGATATCGCTATTTTCTCACTTTTACCGATGACTTAAGTAGATATGGATATATCTATTTAATGAAACAAAAATCTGAAACATTTGAAAAGTTCAAGGAATTTCAGAATGAAGTGGAGAACCATCGTAACAGAAAGATTAAGTTTCTACGATCCGATCGTGGAGGTGAATATTTGAGTTATGATTTTCTCACGCATCTTAAAGCAAGTGGAATCGTTTCACAACTCACGCCACCCGGAACACCATAGCGCAATGGTGTGTCTGAACGCCGGAATCGAACCCTATTAGATATGGTTCGATCAATGATGTCTCTTACTGATTTGCCGTTATCATTTTGGGGTTATGTATTAGAAACCGCTGCATTCACTTTAAATAGGGCTCCATCTAAATCCGTTGAGACGACACTGTATGAACTGTGGTTTGGTGCTAAACCTAAGTTGTCGTTTCTTAAAGTTTGGGGATGCGAAGCTTACGTCAAGAAGTTGATGCCGGACAAGCTCGAACCCAAAGCGGAGAAATGCGTCTTCATAGGATACCCTAAGGAAACTATTGGGTATACCTTCTATCACAGAACCGAAGGCAAAGTGTTTGTCGCAAAGAACGGTTCCTTTCTTGAGAAGGAGTTTCTCTCGAAAGAAGTGAGTGGGAGGAAAGTAGAGCTTGACGAGGTTATTGAACCTTCTCTTGAATTGGAGAGTAGCGCAGCACCTGAAATTGTTCCAGTGCCGCCTGCACCAACAATAGAGGAAGCTAATGATAAGGATCATGAAGCTTCGGACGATGCTGCTACTGAACGTCGCAGGTCGACAAGGTCGCGTGCCCCTCCTGAGTGGTACGGCAACCCTGTCTTAACTGTCTTGTTGGTAGAAGACAGTGAACCTACGAACTATGAGGAAGCGATGATGATCCCAGACTCTGAGAAATGGCTAGAAGCCATGAAATCCGAATTGGGATCCATGAGCGAAAACCAAGTATGGACTTTGGTGGACCCTCCTAGCGACCGAAAGGCCGTTGAGTGCAAATGGATCTTCAAGAAGAAAACGGACGCGGATGGTAATGTTACCGTCTATAAAGCACGACTTGTTGCGAAAGGTTTTCGACAAGTTCAAGGTGTTGACTACGATGAGACTTTCTCTCCCGTAGCGATGTTTAAGTCCATTCAGATTTTATTAGCAATTGCTGCATTTCATGATTATGAAATATGGCAAATGGATGTCAAGACTGCGTTCCTCAATTGCAACATTGATGAAGAGTTGTATATGATGCAACCCGAAGGTTTTGTCGATCCTAAGGATGCTAGTAAAGTATGCAAACTTCAGCGTTCCATTTATGGACTGAAGCAAGCATCTCGGAGTTGGAACCTTCGTTTTGATCAAGTAATCAAGAGCTTTGGATTTGTTCCAAATTGCTACGAAGCTTGTATCTACAAGAAAGTGAGTGGGAGCTCGGTGACGTTTCTGGTACTATATGTGGATGACATATTGATTATCGGAAATGACATCAACATGCTTAACGATGTGAAGAGTTATTTGAACAAGTGTTTTTCAATGAAAGACCTAGGTGAAGCTGCTTATATATTGGGCATCAAAATCTATAGAGATAGACAAAGACGCCTGATAGCTTTAAGCCAGAGTACATACCTAGACAAAGTTCTGAAAAGGTTCAGAATGGATAAGGCAAAGAAAGGTTCAGTGCCTATGTTGTCAGGTAAGATATTGAGCAAGGCTCAGTGTCCAGCTACGGTAAATGATAGGGAAGCTATGAGCAAAGTGCCTTATGCCTCGGCCATAGGTTCCATCATGTATGCCATGCTGTGTACTAGACCGGATGTGTCCAATGCTCTTAGTTTGACGAGCAGATATCAAAGTGATCCAGGAGTGGAACACTGGACAGCCGTGAAGAACATCCTAAAGTACCTAAATAGGACTAAAGAAATGTTCTTAGTCTATGGGGGTGATGAACAGCTTGTCGTAAAAGGTTACGTCGACGCTAGTTTTGACACCGACAAGGATGATTCTAAATCTCAGACAGGATACGTTTATATTTTGAATGGAGGAGCTGTGAGCTGGAGAAGCTGCAAGCAAAGCGTGATCGCCGGATCTACAGTAGAAGCGGAATACATGGCTGCTGCAGAAGCGTCAAGTGAAGGAGTTTGGATCAGAAACTTCATCACTAAGCTTGACGTGGTTCCAAGTGCATTGGACCCACTGGAGATATTGTGTGACAACACTGGCGCCATAGCACTCGCTAAGGAACCAAAATATCATCCAAAGACCAAGCATATCAACCGCAAGTTTCATATAATCCGAGATTATATTGCAGATGGAGATCTGAAGATTAGCAAAGTACATACAGATCTGAATGTCGCAGATCCATTGACTAAACCTCTTCCACGTGTAAAACATGATCAGCACCTCAGTGCCATGGGTGTGAGATTGTTGCCAAATGTAAACTAGATTATTGACTCTAGTGCAAGTGGGAGACTGTTGGAATTATGCCCTAGAGGCAATAATAAAGATGTTATTATTATAATTCTTGTTCATGATAAAGTTTATATTCCATGCTAGAATTGTATTAAGCGGAAACATTAATACTTGTGTGGTTTGTGAACAACACCGTGTCCCTGGTACGCCTCTAAGGACTAGCTCATTGATCAATGATGGTTAAGGTTTCCTAACCATAGACATGAGTTGTCAATTGATAATGAGATCATTTCATTGGAGAATGATATGATGGACAGACCCAAACTAAGCAAAGCAATTAGATCGTGTCATCGTGTTCGTCTTTGCGAAGCTTTTCTTATGTCAAATATTGTATTCCTTAGACCATGAGATAATACAACTCCCTGGTATCGGAAGAAAGCTTGGAGTTCATCAAACGTCATCCTATGAGAGGGTGATCATAAAGGTGTCTCTCAGGTGATCGGAAAGTATCTGTTGGGTTGTATGTATCGAGATGGGATTTGTCCCTCCCAAGTCGGAGAGATATACTTCGGGCCCACTCGGTAATCGATATCAACACCGCTTGCAAGCATGTGGTTAAGGAGTTAATCACAAAGTGATATCGGATTACGGAACGAGTAAAGTACTTGCTGTGAACGTGATTGAACTAGGTATGACGGTACCGCCGATCGAATCTCGGGCAAGTAAAATATCGCGAGACGAAGGGAATATATATATGGGATTGATTGAATCCTGGCATCGTGGTTCATCCGATATGATCATCGATGGATGTGTGGGAGTCAATATGGGTGCCCAGACCCGGCTGTTGATTATTGATAGAAGATCATGTCTGCATATTCTCGAACCCGTAGGGTCACACACTTAACGTATCTCGATGCTAGGATAGATTGGATAATTGGTTTATGAATTTTTGTTCGGAGTCTCGGATGGGATCCGGGATATCACGAGAGGTTCCGGAATGGTCCGGAGAATAAGATTCATATAAGGCAATGCAGTTTTTGGAGTTCGGAATTGTTCCGGATTAATCGGTATTGTACTGGAAGCTTCTAGAACCTTCCGGAAGGGGACCAGCGTGGCCCCACCTTCCGGGAGGGGGCATGGGCCTATGAGGGAGTGTCCTGGCCGCATTGGGCCAGGGGCACAAGGCCCCATAGGGCCCAGCCGATCCTAGAGAGTTTAAATCGTTTAAACTAGAGATAAGGTTTCTAGAAGAGGGGAGAGTCCATGCCCCCCACTCCTTATCCTTTGGGCTTGGGGGAGGGGCTAGGGCTGCGCCCCCCCTCTATATAAAGAGGGCTGGGGGCGCACCAACCCCCCACACCTTCCCCTCCAACCCTAGCCGCCCTGCTGCCCTTCCTCTCTCCCTCCCGACTGCTTGTAGGCGAAGCCCTGCTGCAGAAATTCTCCACCATATACACCACGCCGTCGTGTTGTAGATCCAATCCATCTCTCCACCATACTTGCTGGTCCGAGGAAGGAGGAGACGTCGAGGTGCTGCACGTGTGCATCTCACGGAGGCACCGCCACTTGTGGTGCTAGATTGGATCGGATCGCGAGGAGGAGAAGCGAGTACGACTACATCACCCACGTTCCGACGAACGTTCCGCTGTGCGAATCTTCAAGGGTATGAAGATCTAATCCAATCTCTCTCGTTGATTGCATCTCCTAGATTAGATCTTGGCTTTCCCTCTGTTCGCATCCGTAGAAAATTTTGATTTACTATGTCGCGAAACCCTTCACTATAACAAAACCTCTACCCTTCAATCCAATCTCCAAAACCACTGTGTTACAGCTAGAGGAGCATATGCACATATCCCAAACAAGATCAAATGTATCAGTGCAAACCAATTCAAGGTTCCAGAATCCAGACGCACCTTGAATTACAAGGATTTGACACCGGAGAAAGGGATAAAGCAATTTTTGCATTGAGAGTCTAGAAATCACTGAAGCTGACAGGGTGACCAAACCAAGACCTGACTTCCCATACAGGGCATTTTTTTCCACCAATCCAAAACATGTACTACAAACGAAACACTCAGATATAGAAACATAGGGATGAAGCTTACAAATAAGAAATTTAACCACAGAGAGAAAGATTGCAAACCAAACAATATAACACATCCCAAGCAACTGAAAGCACAATCTGCAACCACAAGAAGGAGGAGGTGAAACCCCTAATCAAAGCAAGAAACTGTGACAAAATATAAGTTCACACAAAATAAGAGTTTTGAATAGAGAGCACTGAGTTTTTTCTGTTGTAGGATGTGCCATCTTGAAGCTCCAAAGCAGCCTCAGAATCATTCTACCTCCGCAGATCAATCTGAATGTCCAAATATTGCCTTTTCGTGAGATACTGTGATAATTTTACAGGTTTTAGAAGTTATTGTGAATTGAAAAGGTAGTTGGTTCAGAAGAACTCCAAACAGATATAACTCAGTATCAGGTTGGACCTAGGACATAACTGTACTTTTTTGTTCGGGGAAAAGAAGCTACTTATATTGAGGGGATAAGATTAGCTTTCTTGGTTAGAAGATAGGAAACAACCCTTGGTTCCAGAATGAAGTCCCCCATTTCAATATCTGCGAGAGCACATAATTACGGACGAAGGGAGAGAAAACCATGACTACGAAGTTGATTATCAAATGAGGCCACGAAAGTTTTTTGAAGTCACAAAAAGGAACCACCGATAACATGATGAAGCAAAATAGGGCACCTCCGCCAAGTTGCGCAAGTCCAATATCTGGAGAACGAACAATCCATATCAAGGTTGAAATTGGCGTACACTGAAGCTGAACTTTACAGGGAAAGAAATTCAGTTTAGAAGGACCGACTATCCCATATGTAGCTTCTCTGGTTTCATCCCATGATCACCAATCTAATCTAGCACTAGCTCACAAGTTCCGACCAAATGAAATAAAGCACCAAGATCATAACCAATAATGATAATCACGAGCAGAAAGCAAACCTCGACCCTTCCATTCATCTCTGCACAACCATCACCCTCCTGCACCTCAAGTATCCCAAACACATACCATGAGGGAGAATCAGCTGTTCCAACTTAGAATCAACAAATGTCTTCTAATCCAATGGACAACAGAGCTCTTACCATAAGAATATGACATAACAGATCCAGTGAACCCATGTGACCAAGCGTGGGAAACTGACCGTCCCAAGTCCCCTTCGCCATAAGGAGCTCATGTTTCAGACAAGATCCAGGACCTGTAACCAACTCGCCGAGGCAGACACAACATGTACCAAACAGACCATCCACTAAACACTGACCTGGCTCCATGCAGAGAGTAAATATTTTCCCTAGGGGATAACTCCTAATGCAGAAGACCAAAATCACATCTAAAGACAGAAAACAAATCAAACAGAAAGATGGACGACAGATTGCAAACCAACAATTTAACAGATTTTCAGTCACTAGCAGCATGGCCTTGGCAAAAGAATCTGCAACCATAGCAACAGTGGCGGATCTACACCTACTCTATGTGGTCAAGCAACCACATAAAAAATTGGCCAGCATTGAAACTTCAGCTAATAATAAACTATAAATGACCCCATAATTCCTAAATTGACATCACTATAGTTTTTTATGAGCTTTGACAACACTCGCCAGCTAATCCTGGCTCCGCCACCGCATAGCAAGGATAGAAGCAAAACCCAAATCAAGGATATGGATTGACAAGAAGCTAAATAACATAAAAACAGAAGAGTAAGTTATAGGATTGAAATGAAGAGTGTAAGAGATCAAAAAGTCTTAACCGGATGTAGGATGCTCCAGACTATCCGTATATTCGTGCACCTTTCAAGATCAATCTGAATTTAGATCATTACCTCATGTAAGATAGGTTATCTATGTTATGATGAACTGAAAAGATAGTAGAATAAGAAGCTCTATAAACAGATTAAAACTCAGTAACAGATTGATTTGAAATCGTCAACTAGGAATCCAAGACCTGCATCTAGCAAGAGGAATTTCCATAAACTTTTCATTAAAGCAGCTAAAGCATGCATCAAATGATGATGAAGAGTGGGCAGAAGGATAGGCCTGTCTCGGTTAGACAATTGGCTCGCTTGCCAGGACCACTGTTGAACGGCTGAGCGGCTCGCGTGGAGAGGACTCGTGCACCTGCCAAACTGTCCCATGTGTGACCAGGCAGAGGAGACCATGTCTCATCTCCTGGTTGGCTGCCCCTTCTCTCAGGCGCTATGGCATGAGGTTTTATCCTGTACACGATCGACGATCCTACCTCCGGATGGAGAAGACGACTCCGTGGACTTGTGGCAACACACTGTGCTGTCTGCCCCTCGCGCCATGCGCAAGGGAACATCTGCGCTGATCATGTTGACGACATGGTGGATCTGGAAGCATCACAATACGGTCGTATTCGATCATGTGTCGCCTGACCTGGGTCGCCTTCTCACCACCATTCAGACCGACGCGCGCTCCTGGGGGACTGCCGGTGAGAAAGGCCTCCACGCCTTGATCCCCGCGATCCCATAGGTCTAGTGGGTTGAGTTGTATGGGTTGCTAGCTCTTCTGAGCTTTGTATATATTTGTACAAACTTCTTTTTCTATCAATGAATCGAAACACAAGGCTTTTGCGTTTTCGCAAAAAAATCACTTTTGAGTCGGTAGCTGCAATAAGTGAGGTAGAGAAAACTAGTGTTCGTAATTGTATAATTGTAAAAGAAGTAAGCAAGTTAAAGTTTAGTCATAACAAGGAACCTTCATGCAAGGGTAAACAAGATCATCCGCCAATAGCAATTTCTAGAAAATCACCAATAACTCCAAATCAGAACTATTGACTGCGGGAGACTAAATTTTAACTGAGGGGATGGAAAAAATAATCTAGGGAGGTTGATTATCCAAACACAGATTATCAAGAAGGTAAGTTGGTCCGCGAAGTGGAGTACTGCAGTCCCGCTAAGCAGTATAATTCCAAATTCTGGGAACTACCAACAAAACGAAATCAGACTTCCTGGAGGCTAACTGCACCGAACTGTTAATAAAAATTAATGAGGTGGCGTTGATTATCCAAAAGCCCGAGGGGTAGGGGTTAATGAAGTGCGGTTGATTATCCAAAATCCTGAGGGGTAAGCCTGGTTCAGCTTAGACCGAGAGAAATCAGGTACACCTATATCAAACTGTAAATTATAGTTCATCCAGATTAACTGCAAAAAACAGAGAATAGAATACTTTTGTCTAGAAAGTTAAAAGTTTGAAAAGATGGTTAATGAAGTGGGGTTGATTATCCAAAATCCTGAGGGGCAGGGGTAAGCCTGGCTCAGCTTAGACCAACAGAAATCAGGTATACCTATATCAAACTGTAATTTATAGTTCATCCAGATTATCTACAAAAAACAGAGAATAGAATACTTTTGTCTGGAAAGTTAAATTGTTGATGAGTTTGAAAAGATGGTTGAAGACAAAAAAAGGAAAAACAGGAAAACCCGCCCAGCCACACATAATATTCTATTGTGGAGAACAACCAATGATCCAAATCAGACTTACTGCACACTAAAATTGAACTGCACAGACAAAAATATCAAATTGAGGAGGGTTGATTATCCAAACAGAGATTCGAAGTTTTTCTGATACAAATGATCACACATCTAATCCAGCTTCCACAACAGAACTTCAGATCAGAGTATCATACCATACCACAATACCATTCTGAACCATAACAAATCAAATTAACCATTGAACAGTAATAAGCAAATAGCAAACCTCCATCCTCCAATTCATCTATCAACAACCATTTTCCTCCTGTGCAACTCATGGAGCACAAACAAATACCAGAAGCGAGATCAGCTGTCACAATAATATATAATCAACACAGGGCCTCAAATCAACCTCAGATCAAGGGACATGACCAGCAATCAGAAGAGAATGCCAAGGAACAGTAATCCAGAGCATTGCACGGCTAATTATATTCATAGCTGTAATCACTGAAATCAGGTAACACAACCAACAAACTGATCTGGCGGAGCACAGGAAACTGACCTCCTCAGGTTTCCTTCCCCATGTGATGACTAATCTCTAGTTCCATATGCTGAAATCAATGGACATTGGAGGCGAACACAAATGAACCGAACAGACTGCCCATGGAACACTAACCTGACACTTCAGCTACAAAACCCACGTAGGTACAACTCCCTACAGTACCCTGCAGCCAAGACGTGTAGCAGACTACAAATCACAAGGATCAGGAGGACATAACGAACCAAACTATAAAGAGATGGATAGCAAAACAAACGATTTGACAGATTTCAGGCCACTACCAAGCTAGCAGCATGTCCAGGGTAAAAAGGATCTGCAACATGTCGGGCACAAACGATAGTAAAGCTATGAACAGAGGGCAACTAACCAAAATAAACAAACAGATGGACTCTAAATACGAGCAAAATAAAGTGAAATAGAGAGCATAGAGTTTTCTCGGTTGTAGGATTGGGTTAGTTTGAAGTCCAGATCATCCTCAGAGTGCAGATCAATCTGAATGTTCAAATGTTGTTTTTGTAAGATAATTTTATATACATGTGAGTTGTGACAAATCAAAAGGGTAAGTAGATTTGGAAGTGTCTTCAAACAGATTGCACTCGGCATCAGGTTGGACATGAATTTGGCAACTAGAACATGCAACAAGCAAGAGACATTCCTATGAAATTTCGGTTAGGGGGGGCTTATAAGAAAATTTAGAAAAGCATAAGCATGGGGCGAGTGTGGTCAGTGATAGTTTTTTTATGCAGGGGATCAGGCCGAAATTTCTTATAAGCCCCCCCTAACCGAAATGCAAGAGACATTCCTATGAAATTTCGGTTAGGGGGGGGGGGGGGGGGCTTATAAGAAAAAAACTTTGAGGTGTTTTTATATCTTTTCTGGAACTAACCTATTAACAAGTTGTCATAGTGCCAGTTGCCTGTTTTCTTCTGTTTTTGGTTCCAGAGAGGTAGAAAATCAATATTTTTGGAATTGGACGGGACAAAAGCCAAAGTTAATACTTTTCCGTGGGGAACACGGAGTCCAGAGGAGAGACGGAGGAGGGCCACACCCCTGGACGCGCGGGTGGGCCCATCCCGCGCCTGGGGGGTGCAGCCGCCTCGGGCACCCTCTCGGTCTCCCTCTTTGCCTATAAGAAGCCCCTGATACTTAAACCCTAACTATCCGATCAAAACTCCACGAAACCGTCTGTAGCTGCCGTCGCCACCATCGTCCCTAGATCGGGGGGATCTGAAGTTCTTCCCGGCACCCTGCCGGAGAGGAGATCATCCCGGAGGCCTTCTTCCGCGGTATGATGCGTGAGTAGTTCCACCTTGGAATAGGGGTCCATGTAGTAGCTATATGGTTGTATCTGCTTCTTTGTGCTTTCATGTATAGATCTTGTGAGCTCCGTTCATGATCAAGATCTAATCTATTCGTAATCATGCATGTTGTGTTTGAAGGCATCCGATGGATATTGAGATTATTAAGTCAGATTGATTAATGGTTTTGTCTTTATGATTCTATCATGTCTGTGTTGTTTGTGATCTTGCATGCTCTCTGTTGTTAGTAGTTATCTTGGCCGAGTAGTTGCTAGTGACTCCAAGAGGGGGTACTTATGCTCGATAGTGGGTTCATGCCTCTAATTTCCAAGGGAAGTGACAGAAATATCTTTGGTTGTAGATGTGTTGTTGCCACTAGGGAGAAAACAACGGTCTCTTGTTCATGAAACATGTGGATTGTTTACCTTACACACTTTGCTTAAAGAAGTTGTCTGTTGCTTGCAACTTAATACTGGAGGGGGTTCGGACGATAACCTTAAGGTGGACTTCTAGTCATAGATGCAGTTAGATGGTGATCTATGTATCTTGTTGTATTGCCCAATCGAATCTCATAGGATCTTTTTGTCTAGTATTGCATTGATTGCCTTGCTCAGTTCCTGTCAATTGCCCTGCTGTAATTTGTTTACCCTTCATACCATGTTGTTTATCTAAGGAGAGCACCTCTAGTGAACTATGGACCCCGGTCCAATCTTTACCATTGATACATTTTTCACTGTTACTTGTTTACTTGCTACAAACCGTTACCTTCCGCACCATACGTTTAATCCTTTGTTACAGCAAACCGGTGAGCTTGACAACCTCACTGATTAGTTGGGGCAAAGTCTTGAGTTTGTATTGTGCAGGTCTCCGCATTGCTTGCAACACCTGTGTGACGTTTCCTTCCTCCTACTGGTTCGATAACCTCGGTTTCTTACTAAGGGAAAACTTGCTGTTGTGCTGCTTCACACCTTGCTCTTGGGGTTCCCAACGAAGTGCTTCCTAGCACCATCAGTGGCGCGCGCGAGCGCGTCGTGGCGTGGCGATCCGGGCAGCGTCGGAGGAGGAGTGCGTGAGGGATTCTCTCCTTATGACACCTTAGTGAGTGGTGCAACACTCTACTATATAACATGGTCCAACTCTCCTTCCACTAGCAATATGGGACTAAACTTTAGCACCACTAGCACAGCCATATGCTGCCATACACAAGTGAGCCAAAGATAATTTCAGAATTTGTCTAATGGGCCAACAACCCAAAAATCATCAAATTCCAACAATCTCCCACAAAGTCTCATTGGCACATCACGTCACTTTTATTCCAGAACATTGTTTTATATACCGGTGTGTAGTGGAGACTGTTAAGTTTAACTTCTACGTTAAACTTCATGTTACACTAGATAGCAACTTAAATAGTGGACTATGCCTTAAACTATAAGTTTTCCGCGTGCTAGTTTCATATAAAATCTAGACCAGTACAGGGCTGCCGTTGGCTTCCCCGCGGTTTGGAGCTTATGCATCATACTCCGGGGCATTTCATGAGTTTATTAGAGCACTCAACTCTCAGGGGCTGCGACGTTTGTCAGTCAGACTCATATAGGTGTGTTCCTCAAGAGATGTTCTGCAAAATAACATGCAACATCCTAGGATTAGCACCTAGAATTATAAAGGACGCAGGTGTGTGCATTGCATTCATGCATAAGAAAATCCAGGAAATTTTCGCGCAAAACGCAAAGAGCTGTAGAGGGATCGGTATATCTCTTGTTCTGATGATAACGTCATCGCAAGTGTATGGATTTTGACATGATTTCTAATATATTCTTGTGTCTTGGGAAAACAATTCAATTCATGTTTGAAATTGAGAATTGAAATTCAAATTTGAATATTTGGGAATATTTCCAAGTTAAGAAAATAGTATTTAACCAATAAAGTAAAAAATTGTGGTACAAAATATATTCAATCATATAATAGATAAACATTTATAATTAAGTGGAATAAGAAATTGCAAACAGGGAATAAAAGTATTTCTTATTATAATAAATACCTGTTACAACATTCTTTATAATAAAGGCATTACAAAAATACCATACTAGAAATTCCTATATTTAAAATAAATATGAATATTTATTGCCCTTTATATGATACACAAACGAATATTTCTTATTATTTTCCTTATTCAGTAACAACAAATCAACTGGAATGGAATTAGTAAAATATTACCTTACAAGAATAATTACAGTAGAAAAATAAACTTTATTAAAGAAAAGAAGGTTCTTACAAGGAGTCTTTACAAGAGAATAAATAAAAGATTACATTTAAGATTAAATCCTAAACTATAATCTATCTATTTCCTAATCTAGTCTTCATTGATCTTCTATCATTAGTTTTATACCTGCAACATAACAGAAAAGAACAAATCAAAAGTAAAAGAGGGGTTAGTGGGTTAGTATTATACTCTCAGAATTGCAGTGAGGTGCACTGCTAGATCATCACTGAGTAGATTGGAATGGGCCAAAAATATAAGATCTGTTCTTATCAGTTGATTTTGCCTCAGACTAATGCATCATTGGCTAGTAAGGGGCAAGTTTCACCAAAGCCAGATAAAATGGTAAAAAGATAAATCAACAACAAATATCAAGTTTTTCACTCAATCTGATCCACATATGACACAATCAGGCACACAACACAGTCACTGCATGCAGCAGCTGTGGTGTCAACACAGCAAGGAGAGTTTGGGAAGTAGATAAGGGAGGGTGCATCCGTAGCACAACTGCTAGAGTACTATTTGCTTCTCCACCCAAGCAAGGACTCAAGAACTGGACCTAATCCATCAAAGCACACAAGAGATAGAGCACCAGCCACAATACAACACTAGCACTAGAGATATCCATTTCATACCATGGCCAAGAAAACCACACCACCACATCACGAGCATCTGGTTGCTAGGAAAGCCATCCAAGAGCTAGGAGGGGAGGAGTTCCACATGGAAGGCAGTAGCTCAGAAGCAACCGGCTAGAAGATCAACAAGGAGCACAAGCAAGGTGATCAAGATCAGCACTAGCCCAACAGCAACCACAACTCTACAAGCAACATGTTCATATACTAAGATCATACTAATGCCTCTCGTCAATTTCAATTCAAGCAATAGTTGCACCAAATTTCCAAAAAGGAGTAGAAATAAGAGTTCTCTCAGATTAGCATAGATGCTATGCTAGTCACATCATAGAGCTAATAGGCAATAGTAGTATCTATTCTCATCTTATATTGGGGCCTCAGCCTTTGCATCATAGGCTGCATCTCCATCCACAACAAAGGTATTCCAACATGATGTTCATCCAACAGTCACTTCAAATGACAGCAGGTGTCTTTAAGAAAAAATGATCATATGGTTGTGTACCTCCAGGAAGGCAGCACAATAACATGACCATATTAACAGAAGCCACAAGGTGCTCTATTAACCAAGCAATCAATAACTAACTAATTCAGCAACATATCATAATACTAGAAACACCACTGTGTACACTCCAGATGGAGGCACCATAGTAGGAAGATTCCAATATTAGAAGCCACTGAAATCACCAGCCAAGATTAACATCAAATACCCATGATTAAAAGATGAGTTACATCCATGGGGTATTATTTCAAATCATTTTCCCAAAATTATCTTTTCTAGGAATCATTTGTCTAGATATCAAGCCATTAAGTAGCCAAAGAGGATCTACTTTGCATATTCCAATTCTTGTCTGACCCAATGTCGTGGGAATGGTCACGGCAGATGCTGCAATCGGCAGCGAGTAGTAGAACAAGGGGCAAGGGCGGCCAGCCATCTGCGGTGCGAGATGAGGGCGGAGACACAGGGTTTTACCCAGGTTCGGCCCCCAGAGGGTAAAGACCTACTCCTGCTAGATTGTATTATGATGGTGGTACAATGGACGAGCTCGGCGGCTAGGCGGCGAGTCGCTTGGGTGTATGATGGAACGTCTCCCTACACGCCCTGTAGGGAGGTTTATATAGACTCACCTCCCCTAGGGTTTACATATCTCAACCGAATCAGTTAAGGCTTCGGTAATCGTTTAACCTAACTCGACTGGGCCTATCTACTCGCCTGGGCCTTCAGCTTCCAGTCGCTTGGATCCACACCGGGCCTTGATCCAGTCGCCGTCTTGCAGGCCCACTCGCCAGTTCCTGGGCCAGTCGGAAACGTCCTGCTGGGTATACCCCGGTGGGCATATCCCCATCAGTAGTCCCCGAGGCCTTCGTCGATTGGGCGCAGGTGGTTGCTGGCAGTCAGAGTATACGGCTTCAAAGCAGACATCCAGTCGAATCGCCGGCGGGCTCCTGAATAAAGGAAAATACTAGTCATTTGATCGCAGCTTTGGCGAATCGACTCGGCGAAAAAACTTAGTCACTGTCGTAGTGATCGGGTCGGCGAGCCGAGTGGCTGAAGTTGGACCGTTGAACGTGGTCAAACTAGCCGTTGGGGTAATCCAACAGTAACTTTTGGCGTAATCACCGCGTAGTAACGGCTCCCTGATTTGGCGGGTAACAACCGCTATATAAGGGGAATGGCAGGCGATCGGAGAACCACCTTCTCGTCATTTCCTCCGATTGCGCGCACTTTCGCCTTCCTTCGCATCGCGATCCATCCGACCCAAAATCCTCCGACCCCCCATGAATCCTTCCGCCATGGCCCCCTCCACCGAGCCTTGGGGTAGATCTAAGTGTACGAGGGCGCAACTGGCGTCCTTCGAGGAGGCCGGGATCCTGCACGCCGGCTGTTGGCGCATCCCCGCGGCCGGAGAGGTGACCTCGAACCCGCGCGAGGGAGAATTCATCTGCTTCACCAGCCACCTAGAACGGGGGCTGGGATTCCCTACGTCCCTGTTCTTCCGGCGCTTCTGCGCCTACTACGGGATCCAACCGTTGGACCTGGGTCCGCACAGCATCGAGCAGCTCGCCATCTTCGTGGCGTTCTGCGAGTGCTACCTGGGCTGCCGGCCCTACTTCCCTCTATGGCAAGATCTGTTTCACGGACGGATCGGTCGCGTGGAAGCGGGCGGCCCAATGCTCGCCGCGGGCGGCCTGACGTTCCAACTGAAATCGAAGGCTTCTTTCTTCGATCTGATGCTACCCGCCAAGGCGGCGAGCCAATGGAAGAATTCTTGGTTCTACGTCGCCGAGGCGACTCCGGAGGGCGAGGCGACGATCCCACGATACTCCGCCGACCGGCCCGAACCGCGCCGACTCCAAGTCGGCAAGCTCCCCACCGACCAGCGGATGGTCGTGGACGAAATGCTTCAAACCATCCACGGTCTGAAGAAGAAGGGCCTCCAGACGATTAACTTATACAACTGCTGGCTCGGGCGGCAGCTCGTCCCTCTGGCTCGGCGCGACCACTATATGTACCAATACACGGGCCGCGAGGACTCGACGAAGTCCTGCCTCGCCGAGTGGAAGCTCGAGGACTACACCCCAGCACTGAAGAAGATGACCCAGGTGGTGTACCTGGACGCAAAGGCCGGGGTCGCCCCCTATACCGCGAAGCATCCAGCCCCAACGGTGAGTCACACCGCATCATTCACAGTCGCAGTCTGTGCAGTCGCGATCATTCTGATTTCATTTTGCGCTTATTGCAGCTATTCCAAGTGGTGGAAGGATGGCTCCCGCCTTCAGATGACGAGAACTCGAGCTCGTCCGTCCAGGACATGGGCGAGTCGCCTCCCGCCAAGGGCGACACCGAGAGCGACGAGAGCAACGACGACGACGAATCCGAGGAAGAGGTCGCCCCGCTGGTCCGTAAGACCCGCGGGCAGCGTCAGCGTGAGCTTGAGGCGAGTAAAAGCCTCGAGCCCCATGATGATGATGATGAAGAACTTCCAGAGACCACCTCGCGCCGCCAGGCCACTCCGTCTAAGAAGAAGAATAAGAAGGAGAAGGAGGCGAAGGCCCCTCCGAAGAAGAAGACGAAGCCGATGAGGCCGGCCTTACCGCCGCACTCGGCGAGCAGCTCCGACGCCCCCAGCCCGGCCAAGGGCGAGGCGCCGCCGGTGGTAACCGCGCTGGACACGGCCACTGTCCTGAGCGAGGTGCCACTGGCTTCGATACCTCCGCCATTCGCCCCAGTCTCCGGACTAGGGGCCGCTCTGGTCGCGGCGGCTTCACCTCGCAAGGAAGCTCCCGCTGAAGATGTCTTAGAGGCTCCCGTCGCAGCCTCGACGACGAAGAAACCATCCGTGTCTTGGGCACACGACGTCTTGGAAATGGGCCTCAGTCGCTGACTGGGCCCCGAACTGGAGAAGCCGGCCGGCATCCGCACGGGGCTACGCTTCATTCCAGTCGCTAAGTGAGTTGGCTCACCTTCTTTCGTCTTTCATTGTACTTGAATTATCTTGCTCACGCAATCAATTTGTAGGACCGGAGCGAAGAAAATAGGCCATCCGACCGTGGATAGGTGCCACCCATCATCAGCGAAGAGGATCCCTCCCGGAAGAGGAAGGCGGACGAAGTCGTCGTCCCTGCGGATGGCGCCAAGTAGGCCAAGGGCGACGATGTCGTCACGATCTCCGACGACATGGCGGTCGCGCCGAATGAACCCGCAACGGAGGCGGCCATACCCACGAAGGAGGGTGCTCCCTCGCCTGAGGTGGCCGAGCCGGCCTCCTTTGGTGCCGGTGCCTCTATCGCAACGTTCCCGCGCTTCATGGCCAGAGCGGCTACAGCGAGTGAGACCTCGCCCTCGAGCCGTGCACCTGGGGTCGCCGACGCGGAGGTCAAGAAGCGTCGTGGGCACACGCCGGCTCTCCTCGCGTCCGTGGATGCGATACAACTTCATGGCATGCTTGGCGCAGCCATCCAGGTATGTCCAGTCCCCGAAGATCAGGCCGGTGTGTTGCAGCGGTCTGATTCTTTTAGTGTCTTGTTGTTATTTTTCGCGTCCAGTCCCCGAGTGCGCACTCGCTGAATTTCAGCGGGTGGGCACTTAGGATTTTCTGATCGCCAGTCCCCGAGTGCGTACCCGCTGAATTTCAGCGGGTGGGCACTTAGGATTTTTTGATTGCCAGTCCCCGAGTGCGCACTCGCTGAATTTCAGCGGGTGGGCACTTAGGATTTCGCTTTGGTTAACTGTTTGAATTGTGTGCAGGGTCTGTAACGTGAGTTAGCTGACCGATTGGCAGCGAAACACCGCGCGGAGAAGGAACTGGCCACCGTCCAAGAGGCGAATAAGGGGCTTCAGGCAGTTGCCGCGAAGGCAGAGGAGGCTCGCCAGGGACTTGTCCCAGCGGGTGAGTTGTCAGCGGCTCAATCGACATTGAGCTTGGCTGAGAAGCGGATCGCCGACCTCGAGCGCGAGCTAAGGGAGGCGAAAGAAGAAGCGAGTTCGGCGGATGGTCGAGCCAAGGCCGCCGCGGAAGAACGTAAGGTTTCTGACGCCCTTGTTGCAGGGCTTCAGGATGATTATACTTCTCTTCAGAGCTTCATCACGGATCTCTCCCGTCCCTTGATTGGTGAGTGCGTCTGCCCCTGCCTATTGCATGTGCCTTTTTGTGATATCCGACGTACTTACTGTTATCTTCTATTCGCAGGTCGCATCCTTGATAGCGCGGAAGAGGCGAGCTCATTCGACGCGCGGCAATGTGTGGCCACGCTCGTCGACTCGGCGACGTTGTCGGTGACATGCATCCGAGCCTACCTCCAGGAGATATCGCCCACAGAAGTAATTCCCAGCGACCTCGTCGAGGTGTGGAAGTACTTGGAGAAGGCGCCTTCGGTCGTTGAGTTCATGATGCGATCGGCGTTCTGGCGCGGGGCGGCGATGGCGCTTAGCCTTGGACTTGCTCACTTTCTAGAGGATTTCGATCTGGACGACGTGACGAGTGGCTACACGTCATCGACTGGCGCGGTGGAGATCTCCGAGGTGCTCAAGTTGACGGGTCGCGCCGCGGTGTACTCCGAGCGCGTCTGGGCGATGGGCGACCTCCTTCCTTACCAGGAGACGGTCGTTGTGCCCAACGACCCCGAGCCGCAGCACCGGGATTTCAAGGTCGAGCAGCCCTTTCGTGCGGCGATGGCGGGTGAGCTGAAGACGTATCCGTCGAACCCGTACACTCCCTTCATCCGCAATCGCAAGGGTTCTGGCGAGTCGTCGTCGAAGCCTGCAGAGTGAACTAGTTTGCCCTGGGGCGTTAGTAACAGTTCTGCCGTTGGGCATACTATGTATTTTGAGACAATTTGCGACATGCTATTTAATGAGATATCGTGTTTGTTTTGTGATTTGTCATGTGTTTTTCGATTGAGGTTTGAACGAGTCCCCGGGCGCGTACGCCCTTTTTATGGGGTTGACCTCGTTTGTAATGTGTTTGCGGTTTTTGAATGTTTTGTTATTGCGGTCGACTCGCCCGGACTCGGAGAGCCAGTCGCAAGGCGACTCCCTTGAGCGCTCTGTACTTCACCGTTTTCCCTTGCGCGAACGAGGTCGGGTGGCCGAGTCCCCGAGCGTGGTACTTGGTTGTTCTAGGCGCGACTCGAGGGTGGGTGAGGACTTGGCGCGTTAGTTTGAGCGCGTCACTCCTGCCTGGCCCGTTGGGTCAGTCGCATGGCGAGTCCTGGGCATGCTCTCATACTTGGCGTTTTCCCGAGCCGCTCGTGCTGAACTGGTCGTCAGTCCCCGAGCGTGGTACTTGGCCGTTCGAGTCGCTATGTCGAGGATGCGGAGGATCATGGTCGCTGTAAGAAGCGAAGGCAGTTGTCTTGGCTCGTAGAGCCAGTCGGGCTGGGCGACTCCAATGGGGCTCCGGGTAGGCGTTTTTCGTGGACGATGCAAGACCTGAGGTGACCCAGTGCTCTTGCACCGCACTACTTAGCCGTGCCGATCGCTGTACCAAAGGTTGACTTCCGCGGTTAGCTTGACGCTGTTATTACGAGTGCGAGTGGCACAAGACACGGAGAGTAGGCGCAATTTGCGGTAACCGATTCTTTTTATTTCATAGCGACTGGAGGGTACATATGTGGGGTTCTAGGAGTAGAACTTCCGGATGAGGTTTACATTCCATGGTCGCTTGACGTCGAGTTCGCCGTCCTCGCGGACGTCGATGAGGTAGTAGGCGTCGTTGCCGAGTACTCGCCCGATGGCGAATGGTCCCTCCCACGGAGGGGAAAGCTTGTGCATGCCCTTCTTGTCCTGGATGAGGCGCAACACCAGGTCGCCTTCTTGGAAGGTGCGAGTTTTCACCCGCCGGCTGTGGTAGCGGCGGAGTCCTTGCTGGTAGATGGCGGTGCGTGACCGAGCGAGGTCACGTGCCTCATCGAGTTGATCGACTCCATCCTGGCGGGCGAGTTCGTTTGCAGCCTCCGTGTAGTGGACGAGCCGCGACGAGTCGTGCTCGAGGTCGGTGGGCATGACTGCCTCGGCACCGTACACCATGAAGAAGGGGGTGAATCCTGTCGACTTGTTGACCGAGGTGCGGATGCCCCAGATGACGAAGGGTAGCTCCTCGACCCAGCACCCGGCGGTGCGCTCGAGTGGTACTTGGAGTCGCGGCTTCAGGCCGTGGAGGATGCTTTGATTGGCCCGTTCCGCCTGGCCGTTGGATTCCGGCTGGGCGACTGACGCGAGGTCGAGTCGGATGTGGTGTTCTTCGCAGAATTCGGCCATGGCTCCTTTGGCGAAGTTGGTGCCGTTGTCCGTGATGATGCTGTTTGGGAACCCGTAGCGATATATGAGCTCGCGTAGGAATTTAGTGGCGGTCTTCCCGTCGCACTTCCGGACTGGTTTGGCCTCTACCCACTTTGTGAATTTGTCGACCACGACCAGGAGGTGGGTGTAGCCGGAGGGAGCCTTTTTGAAGGGGCCTACCATGTCCATGCCCCACACGGCGAATGGCCAGGTGATGGGGATTGTCTTGAGCGCTGAGCTCGGCACGTGCGTCTGGTTTGCGTACTTCTGGCACCCGGCGCACCGCTGGACAATGTCGACGGCATCGGCGTGTGCGGTGGGCCAGTAGAAGCCATGCCGCATAGCCTTGGCGACCAGAGAGCGGGCGCCGGCGTGGTGGCCGCAGTCGCCGGAGTGGATGTCGTGGAGGATCTTGCGTCCTTCGGCGGACTGGACGCAGCGTTGGAATACGCCGGTGACACTGCGCTTGTGGAGCTCGCCGTCGATGATGGTGTAGGACTTGCACCGACGTACGATCATCCGAGCGTCTGTCTCATCTGCTGGCAAGGTACCGGCCTCCAGGTAGGCGACGTAGGGCTTGGTCCAGTCGTCTGGCTCGGTGACGAGTGCGACCAGGGCTGCATCCGGCTGCAGCGGGACTCCGATGTCGATCTCCCTTGGGGGAGAGACTGATGGCTTGGTGATCGTGTCGAGGAAGACGCTGGCGGGTGGTGCGAGTCGAGCCGACCCAATGCGAGAGAGTGCGTTAGCCTCCTCGTTCTTCCGCCTGTCAATCCACTCGACAGAGTAGCCTGCGAAGTGTTCGTCCAGCTTGTCCACTGCTTGGCGGTATGCCGCCATGGTGGGGGAGACGGCGTCGCAAGTGCCAGCGACTTGTCCGGCGACGAGATCGGAGTCTCCGTAGCAGCGTAGGCGGTTGACGTTCATCTCCTTGGCAGCTCGCATGCCGTGGAGTAGTGCCTCGTACTCGGCCATGTTGTTGGTGCAGGGGGTGAAGTCGAGGCAAAGGACGTAGCGGAGCTTGTCGCCCTTCCGGGAGGTCAGCACGATCCCTGCTCCTGCGCCGTCCGCGTTCTTAGAGCCGTCGAAGTGCAGGCTCCAGTAATGGAGGTATGGCAGCTTTTCTGGCTGCTGGGCCTCTTCCCAGTCGGCGATGAAGTCCGCTAGAGCCTGCGACTTGATCGCTTTTCGCGGCTCGTACTTGATATTGTGGACACCGATTTCGACGGCCCACTTGGCGACTCGCCCAGTCGCCTCACGGTTGCGGATGATGTCCTGCAACGGTGCCGAGGAGACGACCGTGATCGGGTGCTCCTGGAAGTAGTGCGGCAGGCGCCGTTGTGCTCTGAAGACCACGTATACCAGTTTCTGGTACTGCGGGTATCGTTGGCGCGACTCGGTGAGGACCTCGCTGATGTAGTACACCGGTCGCTGTACTGGGCGCTCCTTTCCTTCCTCCGGCCGTTCGACGACCATGACGGCGCTGACGACGCGCTCGGAAGCCGCGACTTAGACCATCATGGGTTCTTTGTCTGCGGGGGCGGCGAGTAGCGGTGCGGCGAGTAGCACCTTCTTGAGGTCGCGGAGTGTGTCGTCCGCCTCCTTGTCCCACTGGAAGGTGGGGTTCTTGCGCATCAGGCGGCATAGGGGCATCGCCTTTTCGCCCAAGCGGGGGATGAAGCGACTGAGAGCCGCTACTCGCCCGACCAACTTCTGGACGTCGCGTATGCACTCGGGTTTGCCGAGTCGGGCGATCGTGTCGATCTTGGTGGGGTTCGCCTCGATCCCTCGCTTGGAGACGACGTACCCCAGTAGTTGTCCTGCTGGTACACCGAAGGTGCATTTGCCTGGGTTGAGCTTTATCTTGTATTTTCACAAGTTGGCAAATGTTTCCGCCAGGTCGGCGA
Organism: Avena sativa; assembly: GCA_916181665.1. Classification (NCBI taxonomy): domain Eukaryota; kingdom Viridiplantae; phylum Streptophyta; class Magnoliopsida; order Poales; family Poaceae; genus Avena; species Avena sativa. The sequence continues at coordinate 342,750,330 of OV702279.1, forward strand.
GTAGATCACCCTGGCGAGCGGATTTTACGACTACGTCATCGATGTAGACGTGGATGTTGCGGCCAATTTGGCTCGCGAGGCACTCTTGCATGCACCGCTGGTAGGTCGCCCCGGCGTTCTTGAGGCTGAAGGTCATGGCGGTGTAGCAGAAGGCTCCGAATGGCGTGATGAACGCCGTCTTTTCCTCGTCCTCGACAGCCATTTTGATCTGGTTGTATCCAGAATAGGCGTCGAGGAAACATAGCGACTTCGAGCCCGCGGTGGAGTCAATTATTTGGTCGATCCGCGGGAGGACGAACTGCTCTTTCGGGCAGGCGCTGTTCAAGTTTGTGTAGTCGATACACATCCTCCAGGTCCCGTTCTTCTTCTCGACCAGGACTGGGTTTGCCAGCCACTTGGAGTACTTGATTGGCCGGATGAAGCCTGCAGCGAGTAGACGCTGCACCTCCTCGGCGATGGCTCGGCGGCGCTCTTCATTGAAGGGCCGCAGCGACTGTTTGATGGGTCGTACTTTGGGGTCAGCGTTTAGTTTGTGCCCAGCGAGCTCCCTAGGGACACCAGGCATGTCAGAGGGCTTCCATGCGAAGATGTCCCTGTTCTCACGGAGGAACTTGATGAGCGCGCCTTCCTAGGCTGGGCTCATGCCCGTCCCGATCGTCACCGTCTGGCTGGAGTCGCCTGGGACCAGCTCGACGGTGCGGGTGTGCGTCGTTGCCTCGAAGGTTGAGGTGTTTGCGCCCTCCGAGTTGGGTTTCTTGAGTATGGTGGGGTCGTCGTTGTTGACCCCGCTCGCGTACTTGGCGAGCTCATCGGCGTGGTTGGTTTCTGCCGCGATGACGGCGTCGGCGAGTTCTGCTCCTTTGGCCTCGCACTCGGCGGCCATGTCGGGGTCGCCGTTGATGGTTATGACGCCACACGGCCCGGGGAGCTTCATCGCGTTGTACGCGTAGTGTGGCGCTGCCATGAACTTGGCGAACGCCTGGCGCCCCAGGACGCAGTGGTAGGGGCTGTCGAAGGGCACCAGCTCGAAGACGATCCGCTCGGTGCGGAAGTTTGCTGGTGTGCCGAAGGTGACTGGCAGCGTGACCTTGCCGATCGGGTACGCCTTCTGACCGGGGACGATGCCGTGGAACGTGGTGTGGGTTGTCTCGATCATCGACTGCGGGAGCCGCAGCCGCCTGAAGGTGTCCAGGTACAGGATGTTGATGGAGCTGCCGCCGTCCATCAATGTCTTGGGGAGCCAGTAGTCGCCCACCTTTGGCTTGACCACCAGAGCGACTCGGCCTGGGTACTCGATGCGCGGAGCGTGGTCCTGGCGGCTCCAGGTGATGGGCTGCTCCGACCAGTTGAGGAACTGGGGAACGTCCACCCGCGCCACCGTGTTGACGGCGACGGCGCGGGTGATGACCTTCTTCTCGCGCTTTGTGTTGAAGCCTGTGAAGGTATGGAGCGAGCCGGCCACGTTGCCGAACTTTCCGCCGTTTGGCGGGTTGTTGTCGAGGTCCTCCCTTGCTCGCCGTGCCTTCTCAATCTCCCTGAGGGTGTGGCAGTCGGCGGTCGTGTGCGTTGCGGATTTGCCTTCCCTGCTATCAAACGCACAAGGTTGGTTAAGGAGGGCCGCGGGGTCGAACCTTAGCTTGGCCTTGTCGTTGCCACCGTCGCGGTGTTGTCCTCCGTCGCGGTGGAAGCTTGTGGGCTCGCGTTGTGCGTGCCCGGCGTTGGCGACGAAGTCGACTCGCCCGTCACTGCGGTGCTTGCCAGTGAGGCGAGTGTTGCTATAGCGTAGGTCGGACCGTCGTCCGCTGTCGTTGCCGCTCGTGCGGCGTTGGCCTCCCGACTCGTCGTCGGTTTCATGGTTTGGATCTTCCTCTGCGTATCGTTTGGCGATCTCGAGGAGGTCCGGTATGTTGTCGAGTGTGCGAGAATGTCGCTTGAGCTTGGCGACCAAAGGCTCGTAGCGGCACGAGGTCTTGAAGCAATGGATCACGGTGTCCGGGTGGATGCCGACCGCGTTGTACTAGAGTTCTTGCCACCGCTGGACCCAGTTGCGGGTCGACTCGCGGGGTCCCTGGACGCATCGCTCCAGGTCCTCAATGGTGGTGGCGCGGGTGTAGGAGCACTCGAAGTGCCTGACGAAGGCGTCGCGCATCTCCTCCCAGGAGTCGATACTATCCTGGGGAAGGGTGTTGATCCACTGCCTGCACGTCCCCTCCATCATCAGGGGGAGGTAACGGGCGGCTAGCAGGTCGGTGTGGCCTGCGATCCCCATCGCCATGAGGTATGTATCGAGCCACACAGCGGGGTCGTACGAAGGGTCGTACTTTTCTATCTCTTTCGGCGCCTTGAAGTTTGGCGGGTACTTCTCGCTTCGGATTATAGGTCCGAAGCACTTGGGGCCGAGTCGACTTAGCGACCCCATTGGCTCGTCGTCGCGGTGGTTAGGGTGTGTCGCAAGTCATCGGGCTGGCGTGCGCGCCAGCTTTGGTTGTTGATGATGTTGGGTGCGGGTGTCGATGGGTTGACCTTTGGTGGCGACGAAGTTGGTCGCTGGCCTGGGGTCGTTGGTGGAGAGTGCCGCGTTCGCGGGTCGGTGTTGGAGTTGCAATGGCTCTGCTGGCGGGCAGTTGAGGGTGTTTGCCGCCATTGGGCGGCCGCTTGAGGCCGCTCTGCTTCCCGAAGAACGCGAGTACACTCGACCCTGCGAGTCGGCGCCTGCGTTTTGCTGCTCAACGGCCTTTGCGAGCAGGGCCCTGACGTACTGGATCTGTAGGGCCCTGTCGCTGGTGGATGTGATGTTGTCGGCTGCTGCTCGGCCCGCCACGAGGTTGTCCATCGGGGTGGAGAACAGTGGGAGGCCGTTCGCGTCCCGCTCCCGTGAGGAGACTACTATCCGCGGCTGATCCCTGGGGGCTGTGCGGTTGGGTGGAGGTGGGGCACCCATCGTCGTCGACCCTGGAGGGGGCCGGGCGCTTCCTCCTGGTGGCGCGTTCTCGCAGATCGCGCGCTCGGCCACGCGGGCCGGGTCATTTTCGTCGTCGAAGTTCAGGGCGCGCCCCTGGACGGTGGGGTTCAGGCGCGACCTGATTCGCTGCTGGTGGTAGCGCGATAGCTCCTGCGCCGTCACCTGCTCGAGGCGAAATTTTTCGCGCTCGGCTTGCTCCTTGCGCACTGCCTCCGCCAGCTTCAGGCGGAGTTCCTCGACCTCCGTTGCCGTGGCGTTAGGAGGGATCGGGGTGGAGAAAGGATCCTCCGGCGGATCGGTGCCGGTTGCCATGTAGGTCGCGGCGTGGCGACCGGTCCCGTCGCGGAGGTCGGCGGAATTTTCCGACCCGGAGTCGAAGTCGAAGATCCCAAGGATGGAGGGATCCTCGAAGTCTCCCATGTTGGAGACCTGGGTGATGGAGCCCGCGGGTGAAGCCGCGGTGATGGATCCGGCGAGTGACGCCGGGGTTGCCGAGTCGGCGTCGTCGTTGAGGGCCGCGTCTTCTGCGGCCGCTGAGTTTTCGGCCACGTTACTGTGGGCCGAGTTGTACTCGGAGGCGAGGCGATGGATCGTGCGGATCTGGCTCTCGGAGAGTCGATCGCATGGTGGCGACTCGCGGATGCGAGCCGAGTCATCCGAGACGATGACGTCGGTGAGGCCGACGAAGAGGCTGATCGTGCCGACCGGCAGGATCACGCTGTGCGTGACGGGTCGCGCCGCCGGGACGTAGCTGCTCGGCAAGATTTGGAGCATCTCGCCGATCGCTATCATGCGGCCGGTGGCGACCGTCTCGTTGATGGGCAGATTGGATCTCGCCGCAGAACACCGGCCAGACCGGCCAGGCCCCACGGTGGGCGCCACTGTCGTGGGAATGGTCACGGCAGATGCTGCAATCGGCAGCGAGTAGTAGAACGAGGGGCAAGGGCGGCCAGCCATCTGCGGTGCGAGATGAGGGCGGAGACACAGGGTTTTACCCAGGTTCGCCCCCCCAGAGGGTAAAGACCTACTCCTGCTAGATTGTATTATGATGGTGGTACAATGGACGAGCTCGGCGGCTAGGCGGCGAGTCGCTTGGGTGTATGATGGAACGTCTCCCTACATGCCCTGTAGGGAGGTTTATATAGACTCACCTCCCCTAGGGTTTACATATCTCAACCGAATCAGTTAAGGCTTCGGTAATCGTTTAACCTAACTCGACTGGGCCTATCTACTCGCCTGGGCCTTCAGCTTCCAGTCGCTTGGATCCACACCGGGCCTTGATCCAGTCGCCGTCTTGCAGGCCCACTCGCCAGTTCCTGGGCCAGTCGGAAACGTCCTGCTGGGTATACCCCGGTGGGCATATCTCCATCACCCAAGATCATGCATGTTCATGATCTGATCCACATCAACTCATTCAAAACCTTCTGCAAGTAACCAAACAAGAGTCTAAATCATTTTCCTAGCTATATTTTTCTAGGAATCATTTAAAAATGATGCAACAATATTCAAGAGAAGATCAAAATCATCAATGAATCAGATTCAGGGCATCAAATATATCTCTTATAAGATTAAGCCTAGCCACCAATCTAGAAATCATTTCATCTCTACAATCATCTTACCTAGCATATGATCAGCTAAGGATAACCACCTTAGTATGTGTTTGACTCAAGATAAAACCTCAGCCTTTACACCATTTTCTAGCCAAGTAAGTGAGCAAGATATGTTTTTGATCAATTTATGAGAGTAGGGTTGCTGTAGTAATACACATTTGATATACAACAATTAAATCCATCCAGAATTTATTTGCAAGTCACACCAGTACATCACAGCCAATAGAAAATCCTAGGTGTGTTAAGAACAGCATCACTGAACCATAGTTTAGCACTCACCAACACTAGCAGCACAATCATTAACCAAATTATACCACTGAGCACTTGCTCATCCAAATCTAGGAATTCTAGCTAGTAATCAATCAGCCACGAACAAACATAGCAGAATCATAGATTAGGGCCATCAGCACTAAAGCTGGTCACATGGAATCAAAACTCACCGAGGGTGCCGAGCACCTGGAGCGATGGCTTGATGAAGACATGGATTAGGTCCTAAACAACACCACCACAGAATCAGTGGAAGCCTCCGATGCCTGGGTTGTGCTGATAGCGCCGTCCCGCGGACATCAGGATAAGGAGACGCCAGGGTTGCGCCTGCGCACCTTTCCGCTGGCGTCGAGCTGAGTCCAGGCTGACGAAGAGCTCCACAAGACCACCGGCACATGGCGACCCCAACACCGAACCCTAGCACAAGGAGATGAGAGAGGGGGCGAGCTCGGTAAGGCCTCATGGCCAAATCAAATCGGAGGACCCGATTGTCCAGGCGGCGACGGAGCTTCAATGGACGGCAGCGGCGGCCGACATGGCGGCGTTCGCCGAAATCGAGCCAGAGAGGGAAGGCGACAACCACATCGCCTGAGAGAGGACGAGCAGCGAAGAAGGAGATAGGGTCGGGGTCGGGGTCAACCGACCCATAGAACCAGGCCAAGTGGTCTAGCCCAACCCAGTGGGCTGGGCTACCTAATGGGCCCAAATTTATGAAGTAAAACAGATCTTATAAATAAATAATAAAAGATAAAATGGAAATTTACCAAAATATCATCTAAACCTTTTGAGCTCTAGAAAATTATAAAAAATCCTAACAATATATAAATAATATATGTAAATTATCATAAAAATAAGATCTACTTAATAAAAATATAATTTTAAATTGTTTTAAATAAATATAAAGTAAATAATTATTAACACCATTAAATCCTAAATGAAATTCTATGAAATAACAAAAACCCTAAAAATAAATAAAAAATCATTTTTGTGTATCAAAATAGCTCTACTATTTTATAAAAATACTAACTTAGAGTTTTACAAATAAAACATAAAGCAAATATTTAAAGACACTTAATTCTTTGATGAATTTTATAAAAATAAAGATAACACTTAAAAATAAATAAAATTCATTTTTAAGGTCTTGAATAAATATATTACACTATAAAAATGTTAAATATATTATTAGGAAAGGCTTTAATATTTTAAATAATAAATCCTTACCTAATACCTATTTTTTGAATTCTTTAAAAACAATTCTTAAGAATGAAATAAACACAATTCTTAGAAAACCTTGAGCAATTAGTGTCTTAATACTAATTCCAAACCCATCACTTGAACTCATAATCAAACTTAAGTATAGCCTTTAAATTTAAAATATTCTTTTAAAATTCTTATTAAGAATCCTTTTAAATAAACATTGGGTCTCACCCATTTATATAATATGATGAATAATAATTATATCTTGACCACTATTTACATCACTTTAAATTTTAACAAATTACTAAAACCATCTAATTATGATCCCATTAAATAAATACAAAGTATTTTCTTAATAAGCAAAACAAATTTAATCTAAATCATTCACTTAAAAATAAAGTGAATAATTCCACACCTTAGTTATACTTATCATAAATCTAAAACTTGGGAATAATTGAAATATATTACATTTTAAGTTTACTTAACCTTTTAAAGTTAACTTTAGTCTCAAACCTTATAAACATCGGGTCTAATAAATCACTTATGTTTTTATAGTTAACTTTGGTCTATTTAACTTAAGACATAAAGCATCTCAAATCCAAAATAATAAATCAAACACCAAAAGACATTCCTCATGTTCTATTAACAATGAAGCTTGTTTAAACCTTAGAAAAGAAATCTTTTCTTCAAATGTTATTCTTTTTGCCACTTCAAAGAATAATCTCATAATAAATTCTTCAACTCTTAACAACTAAAACCAAGAACTCTTACCTTAATCACCAAATAACAATTAAACATAATCACATTACTTTATACTTTACCTGTGTATTAAGAATTATTCTCACTTAGGTTCCTTATAAAGATCATTACTTATAAACTAAAATTTGAAGATAAACCAACTCTTAAAAGAATCATTTGAATTCACTTCACTCAAAGTATTGGGGATTCGAATTGAGAGTTTTATAAAATGCATATCATCTGAACGGTCTGTACTGCCATTGCCGTAATTCAAAAGGTGGGCTGGCGTACACCAAGGAGACATGCGGGGTCGCGGAGAAGGCAGTGATTGGCTTGGATCTTAGTTTGGGCCTCACACCAAGGAAGTGTGAACGAACCTGCAATTCGGATGTGTAACAAAGCTAAGATCTCTCATGGGTAAAGTGACGCACCTCTGCAGAGTGTAAGAACTGTAACTTGTTACTCCCTGTTCCGGGAAGGAGATGCGAACGCGGCGGGAAAGGAACCCCATGAAGGTTCATGTAAACCTGTGAAGGCTGATGGACATAGTTTTTCAGAATAAAAGCAACCTTTGAAGAAATGTTTATGAAAACTTGCATGGCCTATGACCTATGCTGTGGCTGTAGTTATAGTGCATCAAACACTCCTTTTCTAGTGAACTTGCTGAGTACGCTCGTACTAAAAGTATCTTCTTAACCCTTGCTAGGTTCTAAAGCCAGTACAAACAACGTCTACATCAAGTTATGCTCCAGGAATCATCATCAAAAGCTAACGCTCTTCAATAAAGTCAACATATACATCAACTCAAGTGAAGACGGAGTTGCTGATTAGATAAGAATAGAATTTCTAACCATAGAACCTATTTCTGTAGAGTATTGCAATAGCAGCATTGCAAGCCTCGTAGTTCAGCTACTAGTTTTATAAGTATGGTAGCTATGAGTTATTTATTCCTGATTCTTCTTTGTAAGAAGTTTATTTCTCTCTCTTTAACCTAGAGTGTTCTCTGGATCTTGTGCAAAGAGTTGAGTTGTAACCTATAGTAATGTCTTGGACTTGCTATGTTTCTGTTGTACTACTCTCAGGGATGTAATACTAGTGAATGGTGTTTCATTGGTGTTATGTCAATGACTATAGTGTACTACATCATGCAGTGGTATGCTGGGTCACCGCAGTTGGTATCAGAGCATATGATTTGACCTTAGGATTAAAACCATTTTAGGAAGATCTGTAGGTTGGGTAGTGACTATAGGAGCCATCTTATCTAAACCAAATATTCTTATGACTTGCGATGAGTATCCACTTGAGGATAACCTTGTCATACCTAAGTCAGATGCTTAAGTTATTATTTCTTAGGAGTAAATATTTTATCTTTCTTAGTCTAGTGCTATTTAGTGTCTTCCGAAGGAGACACAAACCACCAAGATACTATAAGAAAGTGTAAGACATCATATAGAAGTAGTCTTAATGGTGTAGCCTAACTCTAGAATTCAAGTAGCACAATGGAATTTTATTGTTAGTTGTTAACCAAAGACAACGAGATGAATCTCACTAGGATAAATGTTGACGTAATAAGTAGTAATCATGTGGGATTCACTTGAGAATTCAACGTGATGAAGTAAAATTATGATAAGACTTAATGATAGTGTAATGAGAAACAAATTCATCATGGTTAGATCAACCCCTAAATCATGATGTATAGGTAGACATAACCAGATCATGGTGAGATTAGCTTCGAAACCATGATGTAGGAGTAAGTATGACAAGTACTTAGTGATTTATCTTGGAGTAGAGGTATGAAAATTACATAGTAGAGATATGATAAAAGTCATGGGTGCTAAAACTTTCTAATAATCTTTGGTTTTAGTTAACAAATAGAATCTGATTAGTCATTTGGAGAGATCATGTGAGGATAGTTGGCTAATAAAGAAAGGATGAACATAGTTAATCATTCCAAGGTGAAACCAAAGGTTTGTCAAAACCAAATTGAGACCACTTTGCTTAATATTATCCTGTTGCACTTGAGCAATTTTGGTAAATATTGAGATAAAGAATAATTGGCTTTATGTGCTAAGTATCACAATGTAAACCTATATGAGGAGGTGTCATATACTACACAACTAAGATAGAATTCTAGAGATATTATACTCAACTACTATATTCCGGGCTTAGAATATTGTGTGTTATATGTACCACATTTGGATTTATTTGTTTTTTCTTGGATCTTCTTGATTGGCTAGATCTGTACATGAAGTTTGACTTGGTGTGCAAAGGCATGTTGCAACATCCAGTCACTACTTGATGTTATAGACCTAGATAGAGTAAGGGAATTCGTGTAAGGGAGTGACGAAGTTCAAAGACCAAAATGAAGACTTACATGAAGAATGAAGCCAAGTGTAAGGATTATCAACTCAAATTGGAGCATGGATCAATCTTAGATCATTATTAGTCAGCAACAAGAAGTGATGAACTTAAAGTTCAATCAAAATAGGTAATTTTGCTAAGAAGTCAATGGAGTAATTATGCAAGTTCGTGGAAGTATCATGAATAAATACAAAGAAGTAGCTTTGAAACCAAAATGGTATTCAAGCTCTGATAATTCAGAGGGAATGCCATAAGGATGCTAGAAACCATAGGGTAATACATACACCCTAGGATGGTTCGCAGCTGGTAAATATCCACAACTGGTCTTTGATCCACAGTTGGTATCTTGTCCGCAATCGGTGTTGGTTGACATAGTTAACCAGATCTTCTTAGAAGTTGCATAAAGAGCATAAAATTTGGCCTAAGTTAAGTAAGACACAAAGGAGTATAATTTTTTTGAAAGCGACCGTCTTTTGAGACTCTTCGCGACAGTTGACCTATCAAAGTGAAAATTTCCACATCGTAAGTAAGACAAATAATGCTAAAAGATTCACTTCGGAGATCCACAAATGTGTGGATACACTATACAATCTTTCATCAGACCCTAATTAGGTTGAGCATAAGCTGGATAGGGACCAATATTCTATTTATAAAATTAAGAAATACTATATAGACCTTTTTAAGACCATTAGTAAACCCTAAGGGGGAGAGTAAACCTTAGAAATGAAGGTATTATTATCTGACTTTCCGAATAAAGGATGGAGAAGGACTCACCTACAACAACAGCAAACCTTATTTTCATAAGGTTAAAAGGAAGTTATTCTTACAAAAGTACTGAAGATAATAACAAAAGATTGTCTAAAAGCCTAATAAGGTAAAAGCTCGAAGTAATAAAATAGAATAGTTCTAACAAACTAATCCTAAAAGAAACAATTCTTAAGTGATTCTGAAGAGGTAATATAGCACATCCAATTGGACATGTGTAGAGGAACAAGGAATTTCCAATGGGTATGGACTAAATGTGTTCAAATCCAATTTTCAGAAGGACTACCAGTATAAACCAATATCCTCACAAATCAAAAGTTAGTCTTTTGACCATAGTTATTGTTTAACAGAGTTAAAAACCCTGGTTTATTTAGTAATACTTCCTGCACCTTATATAGTATAATCCGGAAGTTTGATAATCAAGTAAAGGAGTTGTATTAGGATACCTAATACGGGTAATGAACTAAATTAGAGACCCCAATTGAAAGATCCTCTAGTAAGGACATAGCCCTAAGGGAATATAGTAAGAGGAACATTAGTGCATTATAGACAACATGTTGGACATTGTCAAGTAGGAGGAGAATGCAAGGAAAATTTATGGATATGGGATATTATAATTATTTCCATTTGAGGTTACCATGAACTTGAGAAAGGTCATCACCAATACAAACCAGTTCCTCATTTCGAAACATGAGAGTATACGAACTTCGAGGACGAAGTTTATTTTAAGGGGGAGAGTTTGTAACATCCCAGGATTAGCACCTAGAATTATAGAGGACGCAAGTGTGTGCATTGCATTCATTCATAAGAAAATCCGGGGAATTTTCGTGCAAAACTCAAAGAGCTATAGAGGGATCGGGATATCTCTTGTTCTGATGATAACGTCAGTGCAAGTGTATGGATTTTGACATGATTTCTAATATATTCTTGTGTCTTGGGAAAACAATTCAATTCATGTTTGAAATTGAGAATTGAAATTCAAATTTGTATATTTGGGAATATTTCCAAGTTAAGAAAATAGTATTTAACCAATAAAGTAAAAAATTGTGGTACAAAATATATTCAATCATGTAATAGATAAACATTTATAATTAAGTGGAATAAGAAATTGCAAACAGGGAATAAAAGTATTTCTTATTATAATAAATACCTGTTACAACATTCTTTATAATAAAGGCATTACAAAAAAATACCATACCATAAATTCTTATATTTAAAATAAATATGAATATTTATTGCCCTTTATATGATAAACAAACGAATATTTCTTATTCTTTTCCTTATTCAGTAACAACAAATCAACTGGAATGGAATTAGTAAAATATTACCTTCCAAGAATAATTACAGTAGAAAAATAAACTTTATTAAAGAAAAGAAGGTTCTTACAAGGAGTCTTTACAAGAGAATAAATAAAAGATTACATTTAAGATTAAATCCTAAACTATAATCTATCTATTTCCTAATCTAGTCTTCATTGATCTTCTATCATTAGTTTTATACCTGTAACATAACAGAAAAGAATAAATCAAAGGTAAAAGAGGGGTTAGTGGGTTAGTATTATACTCTCAGAATTGCAGTGAGGTGCACTGCTAGATCATCACTGAGTAGATTGGAATGGGCCAAAAATATAAGATCTGTTCTTATCAGTTGATTTTGCCTCAGACTAATGCATCATTGGCTAGTAAGGGGCAAGTTTCACCAAAGCCAGATAAAATGGTAAAAAGGTAAATCAATAGCAAATATCAAGTTTTTCACTCAATCTGATCCACATATGACACAATCAGGCACACAGCACAGTCACTGCATGCAGCAACTGTGGTGTCAACATAGCAAGGAGAGTTCGGGAAGTAGATAAGGGAGGGTGCAGCCGTAGCACAGCTGCTAGAGTACTATTTGCTTCTCCACCCAAGCAAGGACTCAAGAACTGCACCTAATCCATAAAAGCACACAAGAGATAGAGCACCAGGCACAATACAACACTAGCACCAGAGATATCCATTTCACTCCATGGCCAAGAAAACCACACCACCACATCACCAACATCTGGTTGCTAGGAAAGCCATCCAAGATCTAGGAGGGGAGGAGTTCCACATGGAAGGTAGTAGCTCAGAAGGAACCGGCTAGAAGATCAACAAGGAGCACAAGCAAGGTGATCAAGATCAGCACTATCCCAACAGCAACCACAACTCTACAAGCAACAGGTTTATATACTAAGATCATACCAATGCCTCTCATCAGTTTCAATTCAAGCAATAGTTGCACCAAATTTCCAAAAAGGAGTAGAAATAAGAGTGCTCTCAGAATAGCATAGATGCTATGCTAGTCACATCATAGAGCTAATAGGCAACAGTAGTATCTATTCCCATCTTATATTGGGGCCTCAGCCTTTGCATCATAGGTTGCATCTCAATCCACAACAAAGTTATTCCAACATGATGTTCATCCAACAGTCACTTCAAATGACAGCATGTGTCTTTAAGAAAAAAATGATCATATGGCTGTGTACCTCCAGGAAGGCAGCCCAATAACATGACCATATTAACATAAGCCACAAGGTGCTCTATTAGCCAAGCAATCAATAGCTAACTAATTCAGCAACAGATCATATTACTAGAAACACCACTGTGCACACTCCAGATGGAGGCACCACAGTAGGAAGATTCCTATATTAGAAGCCACTGAAATCACCAGCCAAGATTAACATCAAATACCCGTGATTAAAAGATGAGTTACATCCATGGGGTATTATTTCAAATCATTTTCCCAAAATTATCTTTTCTAGGAATCATTTGTCTAGATATCAAGCCATTAAGTAGCCAAAGAGGATCTACTTTGCATATTCCAATTCTTGTCTGACCCAAGATCATGCATGTGCATGATTTGATCCACATCAACTCATTCAAAACCTTCTGCAAGTAACCAAACAAGAATCTAAATCATTTCCCTAGCTATCTTTTGCTAGGAATCATTTAAAAATGATGCAATAATATTCAAGAGAGGATCAAAATCATCAATGAATCAGATTCAGGGCATCAAATATATCTCTTATAAGATTAAGCCTAGCCACCAATCTAGAAATCATTTCATCTCTACAATCATCACTACTAGGAAACAGGCTGTTAGTGGCGCACCCGAAATGCCCATCCGTGGCGCACTAGCAGTGCGCCACGGGCCTTGCGCTACGGCTATCTCTCAGCCGTGGCGCACTGCCTAGTGCGCCACGGTTGTGTAGAGATAGGAGTAGCGCACCTCCTAGTGCGCCACATAAGTTTGGGATGGTGTGCTACCCCTGGGATCTTCTGTGGCGCACTACCTAGTGCGCCACTAAACTTCCATAGTGCGCTTTAGGTGTAGTGCGCCACAGAAGGTAGACCATGTGCGCCACAGATGTATTTTTTGTTTTTTTTTTAATTTCCGAGCCAGATTATATGCAATACAGATTATATACAATATTACAGCAGATATACACACACAGATACAAGATATACAATTATATATATAAATACTCAATATGAAAAACAAGATTGAAACAAATACATATAGATAAGTCTCATACATGAATACATAGTCTAAGTTAATTACATTGTTTCGATCATGTTACAAAGTAGTAGTTGGTGACATGCGAATACATGTGTCGATCGAACAAGTTAGAGCTCGGAAGCTCGCCTAGACATCTAAACTAGCTAGCTAGACACAAACACGGGATAAATAACCAAAGAAGATAAGCATGATCACCGCCGCGACGAAGGTGTAGGTCTTCATCCGGTTCCTTGTCCTAACTTCCGCTAGATAGCGCGTGTATCTAGCTTCCGCCTCCGCCATAGTGTTGTACCCTTTGTAGCTATTGCCGCTGAAACGGTGCACCTGTCTCGGCAGTCTTCCCAATCATCGTAGACTCCGGGAACCCGTCCCTTGTACACGACGTACCACGTCATCTATAAGTTGACAATAATAATTAACCGATTATTGAAAAAAAACATATATAATTAAAGTCGCATATGAAGATACACTTATAGAAAGTACTCCTAAATCAAAAAGACCAAACTCAAAAAGCATGCCTCATATATAACTAGGTTGTTCGACACAGGAATATGCTACGATGGAACTGTTCGCCAAGTAGGATGCACAACACCTGGACCTGTGCATAGCACAAGACGAACAATCCCATCGCAGGACATTCACATATAGTGTGCCATGACATTTCAATCATCGGCATTATTCTCGAAAAAGACCAAAGTAACTCAAAAAGCATGCCTCATATATATACATAGGTCGTTGGACACTGGAATATGCTACGATGGAACCGTACGCCAAGTAGGATGCACAACACCTGGACTTGTGCATAGCACAAGGCGTACAATCCCATCGTAGCACATTCACATATATAGTGTGCCACGACATTTCAATCATCGGCATTATTCTCGAAAAAGACCAAAGTAGCTCGAAAAGAATGCCTCATATATAACTAGCTAGGTCGTTGGACACAGGAATATGCTATGACGGAACGGTTAGCCAAGTAGGATGCACAATTCCTGGACTTGTGCATATCACAAGGCTAACTATCCCGTCATAGCACATTCATATATATATTGTGCCACGACATTTCAATCATCGGCATATTCTCTAAAAAGACAAAAAATAACTCGAAAAGAATGCCTCATATATATACATAGGTCGTTGGACACAGGAATATGCTACAATGGAACGGTGAGCCAAGTAGGATGCACAAGACCTGGACTTGTGCATATCACAAGGCTCACAGTCCCATCGTAGCACATTCACATATATAGTGTGCCATGACATTTCAATCATCGGCATTATTCTCGAAAAAAGAGTAAGGAAAAAAAGAAGGACCAAAATGAGCAAAGGACCAAAGAGTAAGCAAAAAAACCAAGCATTGATTGATATATAATAATAAGCAAAATAAGTTCACTTGTCGTCCACACACACACAAAGGTCATCTATAGTTTGTAACTACAACTAGGCCAACATCAAGCCTTCTGGCTCGGCTTAGGGAACAGGAGGACGCCCTGTCTCGTCATGAACTTCCTATAGTCACCCTGCATCTCTAGGCGATCTTCTATGTCACGGTTATTCGGGATATTTCCTCCGTAGAAGATCCCCCCCGAAGTCATGACATCACGAAATATGATTGCCCCAAACTGCTGCTGGATGCGATACATCTCTTGTCTAATATCCGAATCATTGATCTTGGCCTTTGCTTCGGCCCACTGTTTGAGATGATCTGGCAGCGTAGGATTTTGCTGGTCAAGTAGGAACGCCCTCATGTGATGGAGTGCGTAGTAGGCTTCCTTCTTACTGTTTTCCGGCTGCTTCATGCAGGGGAACTCCGTTATGTGGTTGAAGACGTGCCTGCCGAACTTGACCTTCGTACGCATGAAGGTGGTGCCTTCCGTCGAGGCAAAGCCAGTGAGAGCATCATCCAGAACTTCCTTGATCTTGTCGTAGTTTTTCTTCTTTTCTAGACTCCCCGAGTCGAAATACGTGGCGTGAGAATGCTTCGGCGATAAGGAGATGAGCGTGCAGTGTTCATCTCTACGCAAAAAATTCAAATGGAATGTGTTGGAAAAAGAATGATGATGATCTAATAAAGCCAATCGACGGTGGCGAGTGAATAATGACTTACTCGGGAAAGTAAGGCACGAGAATGTATTCCTTTGTCTTGTTCGCCACGAGGATTCTTTTTAGGTACGAGGCCACGATACGTCGTTCGGCGGGGGAACCCAAGCAGCCGTCACGCATGTAGTAGGGGTCCACTATAGCGATGCCCGGTGTGTTCTCTATAATGATCTGCATGGCCAGGCTGAGAGAAAACAGACGGACCATGGTATAGTGCAGCGGGTATAGGTGGAACATATTGAATATGTCGTCAAACCGCAGGAAGAACAGATCCAAAGGGGCATTGTCGACGAAGCCCAAGCCTGGTGGCACCTTAACCACGAATACCGGGTGCGAGGGATCTTTCTCCGATAGAAGGCGTCTCTCTATCGTCAGCACGCCGTCATGCACACTCTGTAGTTCCGAACTGGCGAGCTTCCGCAAATTCTTAGGTAGCATGGGCTCACCCGCCACATGAATCCTCCACATAATTCCCTCGGGTCTTGGTGGCCCGTCCCGAAACCTGATCGGATTCACAGTTGTTGACGCCACCGGCTGGCTCGAGCTGCTAGATTTTCTTTTCCTGCCCTTTTTTCCTTTTGGAGAGCGGGCAGGCACCGCAATATGAGCACCGACCGCCCTATGTAGTGTGTCAGGGCTTAGAATAAAGGGCCGGTTGATTGTATCAGCTGGCTCTGTAAAGGCGCAAGCTGGAGGCGTCTCCTGAGAACCAAACAGACGCTTGATGATAGTGGCTTTCTCTGTGGGGCCACCAGCTAGGTCTTCTTCGTTGCCAAACTGAGTGCTGAAGAAGTGATCATTCCAGTCTTCCGTAGAATCTTTCCTTCACGTTGTCATCGGTGTAGAATTCCGACGTTACGCCTGAGTTCTGATAATCACACTTGTTGTCCTTTTCCTCCGTGTAGAATGTGTAGCCGTTGATATCATACGCCTGATAGGTCACCAGGTTTTGCATCGGTCCCTGCGACAAGGTGAATATGATCTTTTTCGTGTCAGAAGAATGCGAGTGCAGGGGATTATCAAGGAGCGTCTGCCTAAACCAACGCGTGAAATCTGAGTTGTGCTCTTTGATTATTTCTCCCTGCGTCCTCTGTATGCCCCGGTCACTGTACTTCTTCTCGATTAACCTTTTGTGCTTTTGTACCCAAGGATCGACCAGTTCTAAATGCTGTAGCGCGACGAGGTTTGCTCGATCAAAGTCTGCGCGTCGAAAATCGAAGTCTGCATGCAGTATGCGATGACCCTCTCGGTGACCAGATCCGTCGAGCTTGCCAAGGTGTCTGTTGACGGGAAGACCGACATGGTTCTCGATGTCTAGATAATTCGTGCAGAAAGAGATGCACTCTTCGGCCAGAAAGCCCTTGGCTATGCTTCCATCTGGACGGGACCTGTTGCGAACGTATCCTTTGATGTGTCCGTTCATCCTTTCGAACGCCATCATGCTGCGGAGGAACATCGGCCCGAGTTGCACGATGTCCTCCACGACATGGACCAGCAGATGCACCATAATGTCAAAGAATGCGGGTGGGAAGTAGACCTCAAGCTCACATAGTATCACCACGATCTCCTCCTGTAGCCTTCCGAGCTGATTCAAGCCAATCGACTTCCTAGAGATGACATCGAAAAACTTGCATAGGCCAAATAACGTTTCACGGATGTGCTCGTCCATTATCCCTCTTAGTGCGACCGGAAGTACCTGCGTCATTAGCACGGCACAGTCGTGAGACTTCATGCCACTGAACCTCTGCTTCGCCTCGTCTAGGTATCTGCTTATCTTGCCCGCGTAGCCGTAAGGAAATTTTACTCCTAGAAGGCACTTGAAAAACTGTTTGATCTCATCCTGGCTTAGAGTGAAGCAAGAAGGAGGGCAGTAATATTCGTTCTTCTTGAACTTTTTACCCTTCCGACGACCTTGTGTCGTCTCCGACTCATGATCATCGTCATCTTCCTGATCATCAGGAGTAGTGCGTCCTCCGTGAAGCTCCTTCCGGATACCCAAGCATATCAGGTCGTGCCTTGCTTTCGGACCATATTTCGTCCTATCTGGCATGTTGATTATGGTGGCGACCAGACTCTCGCACACGTTTTTCGTGATATGCATGATGTCGAGGCTATGAGGCGTGCGGAGAAACTTCCAGTATGGCAACTCCCAGAAAACAGACCTTGTTTTCCATACCTTCATCAGTGGCTTGTCTTGTTGCTGCCTCTTTCGCTTCTTTCCAGGCTTAGGACAATCTTTCCAGTTTTTTAGCAACTCTTCCACTTCTTCGCTGCTCCTACGCTCTGGGATTCCTCGGGTCTCTGATTTGCCATCGAACAGGTCTCCGCGTTTTCTCCATGGATCATTCTTGCCGAGCCACCTCCGGTGCGCCATGAACACGGTTTTCGATGACCCTGGATCTTTCTCTAGTTGGAGATAGCTTGTGTTATCCATGCACCTAACGCATGCGCAGAATCCTTGGATAACCTGCCCCGAGATATACCCGCAACCTGGATAGTCTTGCACCGTAGTGATCAACGCGGCTCTCATAGTGAAATAATCTTGTGCGACGGCGTCGTAAGTATTGGCTCCAGATTCCCATAACGTGGCTAGCTCCTCTTTCAACAGCCCGAGATACAGATTGATGTCGGTACCAGGTTGTTTCGGCCCTTGAATTAGCATACTCATTTGTATGTACTTCTTCTTCATGCACAACCATGGAGGGAGGTTGTACATCCATACAAACACGGGCCAAGTGCTGTGCGTGCTGCTCTGGCTACCGAACGGATTTAGTCCATCGGTGCTCGCACCAAGCCTGATGTTCCTCGAATCTCCACCGCATTCTGGGAATTCGAGGTCCAATGCTTTCCACTGGCTAGCATCTGAAGGGTGCGTCAGCAGCTCATCCTTTTCGGGGTCATCATCATCTCCTGGCTTCTTCCTTTCCGCATGCCATCGCATGAGCTTCGCTTCCTTAGGGTCCGTGAAATAGCGCTGCAGACGAGGAGTGATAGGAAAGTACCATACCACTTTTCGAGGTGCTTTCTTCCCTTTCTTGTATCGACTCACGCCGCACACCGGACATGTGGTTTTCTCCGCGTCCTCGCCCCGATAAATGATGCAATCGTTGATGCATACGTGATATCTAACGTGCGGTAGATCGAGAGGACAGACGATTTTCTTGGCATCCTCGATACTAGTTGGACATGTGTTCCCCTCCGGGAGACGATCGTGCCAGAATGCCATCATATCGTCGAAGCTTGCGTCGCTCAATTTGTGCTTTGCCTTCATCTCCATAGACTTGAGCGTTACATTCAATCGGGTATCATCGGGCCTGCATCCTTCATACAATGGAGTAATCGTGTCTTTCTCAAGTTGCGCAAGCTTGGCTTTCTCTCTAGCGGCAGCCCTGGCGTTACTCATCTGCTTGAGAAGCAGCTCTTACACATAAGGGTCCCGCACCCAGCCTGACGTTGTTCCATCGTCGTCTGCTCCTCCGGCATCTAGATCATCATCATCCCGGTCTGCTTCCGCACCTTCACCATCTCCAGGAGACTCTTCATCATCTCGCCCGTTCTCGCCGTGATGATGATCATCGTCATGTTGGCCACCTTCACCGTCTCCATCATCTACGTCATCGCTTATCCAACGAGTGTATCCATCCATGAAACCATGGCGGAGCAGGTGTGTCGTGGGAATAGTCACGACAGATGCTGCAATTGGCAGCGAGTAGTAGAACGAGGGGCAAGGGCGGCCAGCCATCTGCGGTGCGAGATGAGGGCAAAGACACAGGGTTTTACCCAGGTTCGCCCCCCCGGAGGGTAAAGACCTACTCCTGCTAGATTGTATTATGGAGGTGTTACAATGGGCGAGCTCGGCGGCTAGGCAGCGAGTCGCTTGGGTGTATGAGGGAACGTATCTCTACTCGCCCTATAGGGAGGTTTATATAGGCTCACCTCCCCTAGGGTTTACATATCTCAACCGATTCAGTTAAAGCTTCGGTAGTCATTTAACCTAATCCGACTGGGCCTATCTACTCGCCTGGGCCTTCAGCTTCCAGTCGCTTGGTTCCTCACTGGGCTTCAATCCACTCGCCGTTCTGCAGGCCCACTCGCCGGTTCTTGGGCCAGTCGGAAACGTCCTGCTGGGTATACCCCGGTAGGCATATCCCCATCAGTAGTCCCCGAGGCCGTCGTCGATTAGGCGTAGGTGGCTGCTGGCAGTCGGAGTATACGGCTTCGGAGTAGGCATCCAGTCGAATCGTCGGCGGGCTCCTGTATAAAGGAGGAAACCAGTGATCCAGGTCGCAGCTTTGGCGAGTCGAGCCGGCGAAACACTGTCATAGTGATTGGGTCGGCGAGCCGAGTGGCCGTAGTTGGACCGTCAAGCATGGTCAAACTAGCCGTTGGGGTAATCCAACGGTAACTTTTGGCGTAATCATCGCGCGGTAACGGCTCCCTGATTTGGCGGGTAACACCCACTATATAAGGGGAATGGCAGGCGATCGTAGAGCCAACTTCTCACCACTTCTTCCGACTGCACGCATTTTCCTTCCCTCGCATCGCGATCCAGCCGACCCGAAATCCTCCGACCCCCAACCAACCCCTCGGCCATGGCCCTTTCCACCGAACCGTGGGGTAGATCCAAATGCACGAGGGCACAGCTGGCCACTTTCAAGGAGGCCGGGATCCTGCGAGCCGGCTGTTGGCGTATTCCCGCAGCCGGAGAAACGACCCCGAACCCGCGAGAGAGGGAATTCATCTGTTTCACCAGTCATCTCGAGCGGGGGCTAGGGTTTCCTACATCCCTGTTCTTCCGGCGCTTCTGCGCCTACTACGGGATCCAGCCTTCAGATCTGGGTCCCCACAGCATCGAGCAGCTCGCCATCTTCGTGGCGTTCTGCGAATGCTACTTGGGCTGCGGGCCCTACTTCCCCTTGTGGCAAGATCTGTTCCACGGACGGATCAGCCGCGAGGAAGCAGGCGGCCCAATGCTAGCCGCGGGCGGCTTGACGTTCCAGCTCAAGTCCAAAGCTTCATTCTTCGATCTGATGCTGCCCGCCAAGGCAGCGAGCGACTGGAAGAAGTCGTGGTTCTACGTGGCCGAGGCGACCCCGGAGGACGAGGTGGCGATCCCGCGGTATTCCGCCAATCGGTCCGAGCCGCGCCATCTCCAAGTCGGCAAGCTCCCCAACGACCAGCGGATGGTCGTCGACGAGATGCTCCAGACCATCCATGGTCTGAAAAAGAAGGGCCTCCAGATGATAAACCTGTACAACTGCTGGCTGGGGCGGCGGCTCGTCCCGCTCGCCCAACGCGACCACTACATGTACCAGTACACGGGCCGGGGAGACTCGACGAAGGCCTGCCTCGACGAGTGGAAGCTGGAGGACTATCTCCCAGCGCTGAAGAAGATTACCTAGGCGGTGTACCTGGATGCGCAGGCTGGGGTCGCCCCCTACACCGCGAAGCGTCCGGCTCCAACGGTAATCACTTTACCTTGCTCGCAGTCGCAGTTTATGCAGTCGCGGTAATTCTGATTCATTTTGTATTCGTCGCAGATATTCCAAGTGGTGGAAGGGTGGCTCCCACCTTCGGACGACGAGAACTCGGCCTCGTCCGCTCAGGACGTAGGCGAGTCGCCGCCTGCTAAGGGCGACGAGGACGACGATGACGAGTCCGAGGAGGAGGTCGCCCCACTGGTCCGAAAGACCCGCGGACAACGACATCGCGAGATCGAGGCAAGCAGAAGCCTCGAGCGTCATGATGACGACGACGAGCTCCCAGAGACCACCTCGCGCCGTCAAGCCACTCCGTCGAAGAAGAAGAAGAAGGAAAGGGAGGCAAGGGCCCCCCGAAAGAAGAAGACGAAGCCGTCGAAGCCGGCCTCGCCGCCGCACTCGGCGAGCAGCTCTGATGCTCCCAGCCCAGCCGGTGATGACGCGCCACCAGCGACAGCCGTGCTGGACGCGGCCACCGTGGAAGTGCCGCTGGCTTCAATACCTCCTCCATTCGCCCCAGTCTCTGGGCTGGGGGAGGCTCCGGCTGCAGCGGCTTCGCCTCGCAAGGAGGCTCCGGCTACAGCGGCTTCGCCTCGCAAGGAGGCTCCTGCCGAAGATATCCCAGAGGCTCCAGCTGCGGCCTCAACGACGAAGAAGCCGTCCGTGTCTTGGGCACGCGACGTCCTGGAGATGGGGCTCAGTTGCCGACTGGGCCCTGAACTGGAAAAACCAGCCGGCCTCCGTACGGGGCTACGTTTTATCCCAGTCGCCAAGTGAGTGCACTCACCCTTCCTTGTTTTTCATAGTTACTTCAATTATTTTTGCTTATTCGATTGATGCACAGGACCGGAGTGAAGAGGATGGGCCATCCTACCGTGGCTAAGGTGCCGCCCACCGTTAGCGAGGAGGATCCTTCCCGCAAGAGGAAGGCGGACAAGGTCGTCGTCTCGGCGGATGGCAGCAAAAAGCCAAGGGTGGCGACACCGTCACTATCTCTGATGACACGGCGGTTGCACCAGCCGGGCCCGTGATGGAGGCAGCCGCGTCTACAAAGGAGGGCGCTCCCTTGCCTGGAACGGCGGAGCCGACCTCTCTTGGAGCGGGTGCCTTTATCGCTACCTTCCCACGCTTCGTGACCAAGGCGACCGCGGCGAGTGGGACTTCGCCCTCAAGCCACGCTCCTGGGACCACCGACGCTGAAGTTGACCAACGTCGTGGGCATACACCAGCGCTCCTCGCATCCGTGGACGCAATACAACTCCACGGCATGCTTGGCGCGGCCATCCAGGTACATCCAGTCCCCGAGGATCAGGTCGGTGCTTTGTAGCGGCCTGATTCTTATAATTTCTCATCTTTTTATTTTTCGCATCCAGTCCTCGAATGCGCACTCGCTGAATTTCAGCGAGTGGGCACTTAGGAATTTCTTGATCGCCAGTCCCCGAGTGCGCACTTGCTGAATTTCAGCGGGTGGGCACTTAGGAATTTTACTTTGGTTAACCTTTTTGGTGATGTGCAGGGTTTGCAGCTTGAGTCAGCTGACCGATTGGCCGCGAAGCAGCGCGCGGAGAGGGAGCTGGCCATCGTCCAGGAAGCGAACAAAGGGCTTCAGGCTGTTGCCGCGAAGGCAGAGGAAACTCGCCAGGGGCTTGTCCCCGCTGGTGAATTGGCGGCGGTGCAATCGGCTTTGAGTGCCGCTGAACAGCGGATCGCCAACCTCGAGCGCGAGCTGCGGGAGGCGAGGGAAGAAGCGAGCTCGGCTGACGGGCGAGCTAAGGCCGCCGTTGCAGCCGCTGAGGAGGATCGCAAAGTGTCGGAAGTCCTTATTGCTGGGCTTCAGGACGACCATACATCGCTTCAGTGCTTCATCACGGAACTCTCCTGCCCGCTGCTTGGTGAGTACATCTGCCCCTTCAGGTGGTTGTTTCTTTTGTGGTGTCCGTCGTACTCATTATTGTCTTCTACTCGCAGGTCGCATCATCGATAGCGAGGAAGAGGCGAGCTCGTTCGACACGAGGCAATGTGTAAGCATGCTTGTCGATTCGGCAACGTTGTCGGCGACATGCATCCGCGCCTATCTCCAAGAGATATCTCCCACGGAGGTGATTCCCAGCGACCTCGTTGAGGTGTGGAAGTATTTGGAGAAGGCGCCCGCGGTTGTTGAGTTCATGACGCGATCTGCGTTTCGGCGCGGGGCGTCGACGGCACTTAGTCTTAGACTTGCCCACTTCCCCGAAGACTTCAACATCGACGATGTAACGAGTGGATATCCATCATCGACTGGCGCGGTGGAGCTGTCCGAGGTTCTCAAGTTGCAGGACCGTGCCGCCACGTACTCAGAACGTGTCTGGGCGATGGGCGACCTCCTTCCGTACCAGGAGACAGTCGTCGCGCCGAACGACCCCGAGCCGCCGCATCGTGACTTCAAGGTCGAGCAACCTTTTCGCGCGACAATGGCGGGTGAGCTGACGATGTATCCGTCGAACCCGTACACGCCATTTATCCGCAATCGCCGGGATGTTGGCGAGTCGTCATCAAAACCTGCAGAGTAGGATAGTTTGCCTTGTAGCGTTAGCAGCAGGTCTGCCAAGTGGGCATATTTTTTAGCATGAAACAATGCGATATGCAATTGAATGAGACATCGTGTCTATTTTGGTATTTGTTGTGTGTTTGTGATTGATTTTTGAACGAGTCCCCGAGCGCGTCCGCCCTTTTTGTGGGGTTTACCTCGTATATGATATATGTGTTGTTGTCATGTGTTTTGTTGTTTTGGTCGACTCGCCCAAGCTCGAAGAGCCAGTCGCTAGGCGACTCCCTTGAGTGCTCTGTACTTTACCGTTTTCCCTTGCGCGAACGAGGTCGGGTGGCCGAATCCCCGAGCGTGGTACTTGGTTGTTCTAGGCGCGACTCGAGGGTGGTTGAGGACTTAGCGCGTTGATGTGAGCGCGTCACTCCTGCCTAGCCCGTGGGGTCAGTCGCGTGGCGAGTCCTGGGCATGCTCTCTTACTTGGCGTTTTCCCTGACCGCTCGCGACGAACTGGTCTTCAGTCCCCGAGCGTGGTACTTAGCCGTTCGAGTCGCTATGCCGAGGATGCGGAGGACCAAGGTCGCTGTGAGAAGCGAGGGAAGTTGTCTTGGCTCGTAGAACCAGTCGAGCTAGGCGACTCCAATGGGGCTCCGGGTGGGCGTTTTTCGTGGACGATGCAAGACCTGAGGTGAGTCAGTGCTCTTACACCGCACTACTTAGCCGTGCCGATCGCTGTACCAAAGGTTGACTTCTGCAGTTAGCGTAACGCTGTTATTACGAGTGCGAGTGGCACAAGTCATGGAGAGTAGGCACAATTTGCGGTAACCATTTCTTTTTATTTCATGGCGACTGGAGAGTACATGCGTGGGGTTCTAGGAGTAGAACTTCCGTAGGAGGTTTACATTCCATGGTCGCTTGATGTCGAGTTCGCCGTCCCCGCGAACGCCGATGAGGTAGTAGGCGTCGTTGCCGAGTACGCGCCCGATGGCGAATGGGCCTTCCCACGGAGGGGAGAGCTTGTGCATGCCCTTCTTGTCCTGAATGAGGCATAACACCAGGTCGCCTTCTTGGAAGGTGCGAGCTTTCACCCGCCGGCTGTGGTAGCGGCGGAGTCCCTGCTGGTAGATAGCGGTGCGTGACCGAGCGAGGTCGCGTGCTTCATCGAGTTGGTCGATCCCGTCTTGGCGGGCAAGCTCGTTCGCAGCCTCCGTATAGTGGACGACCCGCGACGAGTCGTGCTCGAGGTCGGTGGGCATGACTGCCTCGGCGCCGTAGACCATGAAGAAGGGAGTGAACCCTGTCGATCTGTTGACTGAGGTGCGGATCCCCCAGATGACAGAGGGCAACTCCTCGACCCAGCACCCGGCGGTGCGCTCGAGTGGTACTTGGAGTCGCGGCTTCAGGCCGTGGAGGATGCTTTGGTTGGCCCGTTCCGCCTGGCCGTTGGATTCCGGGTGGGCGACTGACGCGAGGTCGAGCCAGATGTGGTGCTCTTCGCAGAATTCGGCCATGGCTCCCTTGGCGAAGTTGGTGCCGTTGTCCGTGATGATGCTGTTTGGGAACCCATAGCGATATATGAGCTCGCGTAGGAATTTCGTGGCGGTCTTCCCGTCGCATTTCCGAACTGGCTTGGCCTCCACCCATTTCGTGAATTTGTCGACGGCGACTAGCAGGTGGGTGTAGCCGGAGGGGGCCTTCTTGAATGGGCCTACCATATCCATGCCCCACATAGCGAATGGCCAGGTGATGGGGATTGTTTTGAGCGCCGAGCTCCGCACGTGCGTCTGGTTGGCGTACTTCTGGCACCCGGCGCACCGCTGGACGATATCGACAGCGTCGGTGTGTGCGGTGGGCCAGTAAAAGCCATGTCGCATAGCCTTGGCGACCAGGGAACGAGCGGCGGCGTGGTGGCCGCAGTCACCTGAGTGGATGTCGTGGAGGATCTTGCGTCCTTCAGCTGGTTGGAGGCAGTGTTGGAACACGCCGGTGACGCTGCGCTTGTGGAGCTCGCCGTCGATGATGGTGTAGGACTTGCATCGACGAGCGATCATTCGAGCGTCCGTCTCGTCTGCCGGTAGGGTGCCGGCTTCCAGATAGGCGATGTAAGGCTTGGTCCAGTCGTTTGGCTCGTTGACGAGTGCGACCAAGGCTGCCTCTGGTTGGAGTGGGACTCCGATGTCGATCTCCCTCGGGGGAGAGACTGATGGCTTGGTGATCGTGTCGAGGAAAACGCTGGCGGGTGGTGCGAGTCGGGCCGACCCGATGCGGGAGAGCGCGTCGGCCTCCTCGTTCTTCCGCCTGTCGATCCACTCGACGGAGTAGCCGGTGAAGTGTCCGCCCAACTTGTCCACTGCTTGGCGATACGCCGCCATGGTAGGGAAGATGGCGTCGCAGGTGCTAGCGACTTGCCCCGCGACAAGGTCAGAATCTCCGTAGCAGCGGAGGCGATTGACGTTCATCTCCTTGGCAGCTCGCATGCCGTGGAGTAGGGCCTCGTACTCGGCCATGTTGTTGGTACAGGGCGTGAAGTCAAGGCAGAGGATGTAGCGGAGCTTGTCGCCCTTTGGTGAAGTCAGCACTATCCCTGCGCCTGCACCGTCCGCGTTCTTGGAGCCGTCGAAGTGCAGGCTCTAGTAGTGGAGGTATGGCAGCTTCTCTGGCTGCTGGGCCTCTTCCCAGTCGGCGATGAAGTCTGCCAGTGCCTGCGACTTGATCGCTTTTCGTGGCTCGTATTTGATGTTGTGGACGCCGATCTCGACGGCCCACTTGGTGACCCGCCCGGTCGCCTCGCGGTTGCGGATGATGTCTTGAAGTGGTGCTGAGGAGACGACCGTGATCGGGTGCTCCTGGAAATAGTGCGGCAGGCGCCGCTGAGCTCTGAAGACCGCGTATACTAGCTTTTGGTACTGTGGGTACCGCTGGCGCGACTCGGTGAGGACCTCGCTGATGTAGTACACCGGCCGCTGGACTAGGCGCTCCTTTCCTTCCTCTGGTCGCTCGACGACCATCACGGCGCTGACGACGCGCTCGGAAGCCGCGACGTAAACCAGCATGGGTTCTTTGTCGGCGGGGGCGGCGAGTAATGGTGAGGCGAGTAGCACCTTTTTGAGGTCGCGGAGCGCGTCGTCCGCCTCCTTATCCCACTGGAAGGTGGGGTTCTTGCGCATCAGGCGGTATAGAGGCATCGCCTTTTCGGCCAGGCGGGGGATGAAGCAACTAAGAGCCGCTACTCGCCCGGCCAGCTTCTGGACGTCGCGCAGGCACTCGGGTTTGCCGAGCTGGGCGATCGTGTCGATCTTCGTGGGGTTCTCCTCGATCCCTCGTTTGGAGACGACATACCCCAGTAGTTGTCCGGCGGGTACACCGAAGGTGCATTTGCCTGGGTTGAGCTTTATCTTGTATCTTCGCAGGTTGGCGAATGTTTCCGCCAGGTCGGCGAGTAGGTCGCCTTGGCGAGCGGATTTTACGACCACGTCGTCGATGTAGACGTGGATGTTGCGGCCAATTTGGCTCGCGAGGCATTCTTGCATGCACCGCTGGTAGGTCGCTCCGGCGTTCTTGAGGCCGAAGGTCATGGCGGTGTAGCAGAAGGCTTCGAATGGCGTGATGAACGCCGTCTTCTCCTCGTCTTCGACAGCCATTTTGATCTGGTTGTACCCAGAGTAGGCGTCGAGGAAACATAGCGACTCCGAGCCCGTGGTTGAATCGATTATCTGGTCGATCCGCGGGAGGACGAACTGCTCCTTTGGGCAGGCGCCGTTCAGGTTTGTGTAGTCGATACACATTCTCTAGGTCCCGTTCTTCTTCTCGACCAGGACTGGGTTTACCAGCCACTTGGAGTACTTGATTGGCCGGATGAAGCCGGCAGCGAGTAGACGCTGCACCTCCTCGGCGATTGCTCGATGGCGTTCTTGATTGAAGGGCCGCAGCGACTGCTTGACAGGTCGCACTTTGGGGTCGGTGTTTAGCTTGTGCTCAGCGAGCTCCCTAGGGACACCGGGCATGTCAGAGGGTTTCCATGCGAAGATGTCCCTGTTCTCACGAAGGAACTCGATGAGCGCGCCTTCCTATGCTGGGCTCATGCCCGTCCCGATCGTCACCGTCTGACTGGAGTCACCTGGGACCAGCTCGACGGTGCGGGTGTGCATCGTGGCCTCAAAGGTTGAGGTGTTTGCGCCCTCTGAGTTGGGCTTCTTGAGTATGGTGGGGTCGTCGTTGTTGACCCCGCTCGCGTACTTGGAGAGCTCATCGGCGTGGTTGGTCTTCGCCGCGATGACGGCGTCAGCGAGCTCGGCTCCTTTGGCTTCGCACTCGGCGGCCATGTCGGGGTCGCCGTGAATGGTGATGACGCCGCACGGCCCGGGGAGCTTCATCGCGTTGTACGCGTAGTGGGGCGCTGCCATAAATTTAGCGAACGCCTGGCGCCCCAGGACGCAGTGGTAGGGGCTGTCGAAGGGCACCAGCTCGAAGACGATCCGCTCGGTGCGGAAGTTTGCCGGTGTGCGAAGGTTACTGGCAGCGTGACCTTGCCGATCGGGTACGCCTTCCGACCGGGGACGATGCCGTGGAATGTGGTGTGAGTCGTCTCGATCATTGACTGCGGGAGCCGCAGCCGCCTGAAGGTGTCGAGGTACAGGATGTTGATGGAGCTGCCGCCATCCATCAATGTCTTGGGGAGCCAGTAGTCACCGACCTTGGGCTTGACCACCAAGGCGACTCGTCCTGGGTACTCGATGCATGGCGAGTGGTCTTGGCGGCTCCAGGTGATGGGCTGCTCCGACCAGTTTAGGAACTGGGGAACGTCCATCTGGGCCACCGTGTTGACGGCGACTGCGCGGGTGATGACCTTCTTCTCGCGCTTCGTGTTGAAGCCTGTGAAGGTGTGGAGCGAGCCAGCTACTTTGCCGAATTTTCCGCCGTTTGGCGGGTCGTTGTCGGGGTCCTCCCGCGCCCGCCGTGCCTTCTCGATTTCCCTGAGGGTGTGGCAGTCGGCGGTGGTGTGCGTTGCGGGCTTCCCTTCCCTGCTATGAAACGCACATGGTTGGTTAAGGAGGGCCGCGGGGTCGAACCTTGGCTTGTTCTTGTAGTTGCCGCCGTCGCGGCGTTGTCCTCCGTCGCGGCGGAAGCTCTTGGGCTCGCGCTGCGCGTGCCCGGCGTTGGCGACGAAGTCGACTCGCCCGTCACTGCGGCGCTTGCCGGTGAGGCGAGTGCTGCTGTAGCGTAGGTCGGATCGGCGTCCGTCGTCGTTGCCGCTCGTGCGGCGTTGACCTCCTGACTCGTCGTCAGTTTCCTGGTTTGGATCTTCCTCGGCGTACCGTTTGGCGATCTCGAGGAGGTCGGGGATGTTGTCGAGTGTGCGGGAGTGTCGCTTGATCTTGGCGACCAAGGGCTCGTAGCGGCACGAGGTCTTGAAGCAATGGATCGCGGTGTCTGGGTGGATGCCGACCGCGTTGTACCAAAGTTCTTGCCACCGTTGGACCCAGTTGTGGGTCGACTCGCGGGGTCCCTGGACGCACCGCTCTAGGTCCTCGATAGTGGTGGCGCGGGTGTAGGAGCACTCGAAGTGCCTGACGAAGGCGTCGCGCATCTCCTCCCAGGAGTCGATACTGTCCTGGGGGAGGGTGTTGATCCACTGCCTGCACGTCCCCTCCATCATCAGGGGGAGGTAATGGGCGGCTAACAGGTCAGTGTGGCCTGCGATCCCCATCGCCATGAGGTATGTGTCGAGCCAGACGGCGGGGTCGTACGAGGAATCGTACTTTTCTATCTCCTTTGGCGCCTTGAAGTTTGGCGGGTACTTCTCGCCTCGGATCATTGGCCCGAAGCACTTGGGTCCGAGTCGACTGAGCGACCCCATGGGCTCGCCGTCGCGGCGATTGGTTAGGGTATGTCGTAGGTCATCGGGCTGGCGTGCGCGCCAGCTTTGGTTGTTGATGATGTGGGTGCGGGCGTCGATGGGTTGCCCGTTGGCGGCGACAAGGTTGGTTGTCGGCCTGGGGTCGTTGGTGGAGAGTGCCGCGTTCGCGGGTCGGTATTGGAGCTGCAGTGGCTCTGGTGGCGGGCAGTTGAGGGTGTTTGCCGCCGTTGGGCGGCCGCTGGAGGCCGCTCTGCTTCCCGAGGAACGCGAGTATACTCGACCTTGCGAGTCGGCGCCCTCTCTTTTCTGCTCGACGGCCTTCGCGAGAAGGGCCTTGACGTATTGGATCTGTAGGGCGCCGTTGCCGGTGGCCGTGATGCTGTCGGCTGCTGCTCGGCCTGCCACGAGGTTTTCCATCGGGGTGGAGAACAGTGGGAGGCCGTTTGCGTCTCGCTCCCGTGAGGAGACTACTATCCGCGGATGGTCCCTGGGAGGGGTGCGGTTGGGTGGAGGTGGGGCGCCCATTGCCGTTGATCCTGGCGGGGGCCGGGCGCTTCCTCCTGGTGGCGCGTTCTCGCAGATCGCGCGCTCGGCCACGCGGGCCGGGTCGTTTTCGTCATCGAAGTTCAGGGCACGCCCCTGAACGGTGGGGTTCAGGCGTGACCTAATCCGCTGCTGGTGATAGCGTGATAGCTCCTGCGCCGTCACCTGCTCGAGGCGAAATTTTTCGCGCTCGGCTTGCTCCTTGCGTATCGCCTCCGCCAGTTTCAGGCGGAGTTCCTCGACCTCCGTTGCCGTGGCGTTAGGAGGGATTGGGGTGGAGAACGGATCCTCCGCGGATCGGTGCCGGTCGCCATGTAGGTCGCGGTGTGGCGGCCGGTTCCTTCGCGGAGGTCGGCGGAGTTCTCCGACCCAGAGTCGAACTCGAAGATCCCGAGGATGGAGGGGTCCTCGAAGTCTCCCGCGTTGGAGACCTGGGCGATGGAGCCCGCGGATGAAGCCACGGTGATGGATCCGGCGAGTGACGCCGGGGTTGCCGAGTCGGCGTCGTCGGTGAGGGCCGCATCCTCTGCGGCCGCTGAGTTCTCGGCCACGTTGCTGTGGGCCGAGTTGTACTCGGAGGCGAGGCGATGGATCGTGCGGATCTGGCTCTCGGAGAGCCGATCGCGTGGCGGCGACTCGCGGATGCGAGCCAAATCCTCCGAGACGATGACGTCGGTGAGACCGACGAAGAGGCTGATCGTGCCGATCGGCAGGATCACGCTGTGCGTGACGGGTCGCGCCGCCGGGACGTAGCTGCTCGGCAAGATTTGGAGCATCTCGCCGATCGCTATCATGCGGCCGGTGGCGACCGTCTCGTTGATGGGCAGATTGGATCTCGCCGCAGAACACCGGCCAGACCGGCTAGGCCCCACGGTGGGCGCCACTGTCGTGGGAATAGTCACGGCAGATGCTGCAATTGGCAGCGAGTAGTAGAACGAGGGGCAAGGGCGGCCAGCCATCTGCGGTGCGAGATGAGGGCAAAGACACAGGGTTTTACCCAGGTTCGGCCCCCCGGAGGGTAAAGACCTACTCCTGCTAGATTGTATTATGGAGGTGTTACAATGGGCGAGCTCGGCGGCTAGGCAGCGAGTCGCTTGGGTGTATGAGGGAACGTATCTCTACTCGCCCTATAGGGAGGTTTATATAGGCTCACCTCCCCTAGGGTTTACATATCACAACCGATTCAGTTAAAGGTTCGGTAGTCGTTTAACCTAATCCGACTGGGCCTATCTACTCGCCTGGGCCTTCAGCTTCCAGTCGCTCGGTTCCTCACTGGGCTTCAATCCACTCGCCGTTCTGCAGGCCCACTCGCCGGTTCTTGGGCCAGTCGGAAACGTCCTGCTGGGTATACCCCGATAGGCATATCCCCATCAAGGTGCGCCTGCAGATTTCCGGAATCTGGGTCGATCACCCAGTTGAGTTTGCATCTTCTGCACGGACATCTTATATCTGTCTTGTTATTTCGTATCATGTCGGCCGTCGCACATTTCAAAAATCTAGCCACAATGCCTTCGCTCATTATGCGGACCATTTTTGCCTGCACGGTGTACAGGGTACAATTTTGAAGTCTATTAGAACCACATAATGAATGCATGCATGCAATGGTCGATAGAAAATTTCGGCATGACCTATCCTAAAATTAGGACCTTTGCTAAATGCCAAAGTCTTGCCAAAATGGAAATGAATCAACATTTTGGCAAAACAAATGGCAACTTGTTCACATACAAACACAAGAGAGAGAGATCGAGACCGATCCATACACACATGAACATATCATTATCCTCTCCATACGCACATGCATGAGCATCATCGATACTCTCCATATACACACACACATATGACCATCCTCTCCACATACACACATCATGAGCATCGATCATCTACATACATATGAGCACCTCATCCATATACACATGAACACATCCTTACATGGACAACTTACCGAGATGAGAGACCGATCGCGAGAAAAGATGGAAAGGAGAGGTGCGCGTGTCGACCGGAGAAGGAGATGAGAGACCGGAGACCTCCTCTATTACTTATGTAACATCCAAAGCAAGTTTTACATGCTAAAAATGGTGAATGGGTGGAGAAATTGAGGTGGGAAGGAGAAGATCCCGACTAGATCTAAGGAGGAAGAAGAAGGGGAAAGTGAAGTGTGGGGTGGTGGATGTGTGGTCACACATGTGCACATAAAGTGCTGTCCTAAAAAAATTGACACATCCGTGGCGCACACGGCCCTAGTGCGCCACAGGGAGTAGACACAACTGTGGCGCACTAGGCCATGTGCGCCACAGATGTTCCTACTCCCAGTGGCGCACTAGGCCGAGTGCGCCACAGAAGTTTGTGGCCATTTCACAGCAGAGGGGGGCGTGCGCTTAGGCGTAGCGCACCCCCCATGTGCGCCATTCCTAGTAGTGCATTTTACCTAGCATATGATCAGCTAAGGATAACCATCTTAGTATGTGTTTGACTCAAGATAAAACCTCAGCCTTTACACCATTTGCTAGCCAAGTAAGTGAGCAAGATATGTTTTTGATCAATTTATGAGAGTAGGGTTGCTGTAGTAATACACATTTTACATACAACAATTAAATCCATCCAAAATTTATTTGCAAGTCACACCAGTACATCACAGCCAATAGAAAATCCTAGGTATGTTAAGAACAGCATCACTGAACCATAGTTTAGCACTCACCAACACTAGCAGCACAATCATTAACCAAATTATACCACTGAGCACTTGCTCATCCAAATCTAGGAATTCTAGCTAGTAATCAATCAGCCACAAACAAACATAGAAGAATCATAGATTAGGGCCATCAGCACTAAAGCTGGTCACATGGAATCAAAACTCACCGAGGGTGCCGAGCACCTGGAGCGATGGCTTGATGAAGACATGGATTAGGTCCTAAACAACACCACCACAGAATCAGTGGAAGCCTCCGATGCCTGGGTTGTGCTGATAGCGCCGTCCCGCGGGCATCAGGATAAGGAGACGATAGGGTTGTGCCTGCGCACCTTTCCGCTGGCGTCGAGCTGAGTCCAGGCTGACGAAGAGCTCCACAAGACCACCGGCACATGGAGACCCCAACACCGAACCCTAGCACAAGGAGATGAGAGAGGGGGCGAGCTCGGTAAGGCCTCATGGCCAAATCGAATCGGAGGACCCGATTGTCTAGGCGGCGACGGAGCTTCAATGGACGGCATCGGCGGCCGAAATGGCGGCGTTCGCCGAAATCGAGCCAAGGAGGGAAGGCGACAACCACATCGCCTGAGAGAGGACGAGCAGCGAAGGAGATAGGGTCGGGGTCGGGGTCAACCGACCCATAGAACCAGGCCAAGTGGTCTAGCCCAACCCAGTGGGCTGGGCTACCTAATGGGCCCAAATTTATGAAGTAAAACAGATCTTACAAATAAATAATAAAAGATAAAATGGAAATTTACCAAAATATCATCTAAACCTTTCGAGCTCTAGAAAATTATAAAAAATCCTAACAATATATAAATAATATTTGTAAATTATCATAATAATAAGATCTACTTAATAAAAATATAATTTTAAATTGTTTTAAATAAATATAAAGTAAATAATTATTAACACCATTAAATCCTAAATGAAATTCTATGAAATAACAAAAATCCTAAAAATAAATAAAAAATCATTTTTGTGTATCAAAATAGCTCTACTATTTTATAAAAATACTAACTTAGAGTTTTACAAATAAAACATAAAGCAAATATTTAAAGACACTTAATTCTTTGATGAATTTTATAAAAATGAAGATAACACTTAAAAATAAATAAAATTCATTTTTAAGGTCTTGAATAAATATATTACACTAGAAAAATATTAAATATATTATTAGGAAAGGCTTTAATATTTTAAATAATAAATCCTTACCTAATACCTATTTTGTGAATTCTTTAAAAACAATTCTTAAGAATGAAATAAACACAATTCTTAGAAAACCTTGAGCAATTAGTGTCTTAATACTAATTCCAAACCCATCACTTGAACTCATAATCAAACTTAAGTATAGCCTTTAAATTTAAAATATTCTTTTAAAATTCTTATTAAGAATCCTTTTAAATAAACATTGGGTCTCACCCATTTATATAATATGATGAATAATAATTATATCTTGACCACTATTTACATAACTTTAAATTTTAACAAATTACTAAAACCATCTAATTATGATCCCATTAAATAAATACAAAGTATTTTCTTAATAAGCAAAACAAATTTAATCTAAATCATTCACTTAAAAATAAAGTGAATAATTCCACACCTTAGTTATACTTATCATAAATCTAAAAATTGGGAATAATTGAAATATATTACATTTTAAGTTTACTTAACCTTTTAAAGTTAACTTTAGTCTCAAACCTTATAAACATCGGATCTAATAAATCACTTATGTTTTTATAGTTAACTTTGGTCTATTTAACTTAAGAAATAAAGCATCTCAAATCCAAAATAATAAATCAAACACCAAAAGACATTCCTCATGTTCTATTAACAATGAAGCTTGTTTAAACCTTAGAAAAGAAATATTTTCTTCAAATGTTATTCTTTTTGCCACTTCAAAGAATAATCTCATAATAAATTCTTCAACTCTTAACAACTAAAACCAAGAACTCTTACCTTACTCACCAAATAACAATTAAACGTAATCACATTACTTTATACTTTACCTGTGTATTAAGAATTATTCTCACTTAGGTTCCTTATAAAGATCATTACTTATAAACTAAAATTTGAAGATAAACCAACTCTTAAAAGAATCATTTGAATCCACTTCACTCAAAGTATTGGGGATTCGAATTGAGAGTTTTATAAAATGCATATCATCTGAACGGTCTGTACTGCCATTGCCGTAATTCAAAAGGTGGGCTGGCGTACACCAAGGAGACATGCGGGGTCGCGGAGAAGGCAGTGATTGGCTTGGATCTTAGTTTGGGCCTCACACCAAGGAAGTGTGAACGAACCTGCAATTCGGATGTGTAACAAAGCTAAGATCTCTCATGGGTAAAGTGACGCACCTCTGCAGAGTGTAAGAACTGTAACTTGTTACTCCCTGTTCCGGGAAGGAGATGCGAACGCGGCGGGAAAGAAACCCCATGAAGGTTCAGGTAAACCTGTGAAGGCTGATGGACATAGTTTTTCAGAATAAAAGCAACCTTTGAAGAAATGTTTATGAAAACTTGCATGGCCTACGACCTATGGTCTGTGGCTGTAGTTATAGTGCATCAAACACTCCTTTTCTAGTGAACTTGCTGAGTACGCTCGTACTAAAAGTATCTTCTTAACCCTTGCTAGGTTCTAAAGCCAGTAGAAACAACGTCTACATCAAGTTATGCTCCAGGAATCATCATCAAAAGCTAACGCTCTTCAATAAAGTCAAGAAAGTCAACATATACATCAACTCAAGTGAAGAAGAAGTTGCTGATTAGATAAGAATAGAATTTCTAACCATAGAACCTACTTCTGTAGAGTATTGCAATAGCAGCATTGCAAGCCTCGTAGTTCAGCTACTAGTTTTATAAGTATGGTAGCTATGAGTTATTTATTCCTGATTCTTCTTTGTAAGAAGTTTCTTTATCTCTCTTTAACCTAGAGTGTTCTCTGGATCTTGTGTAAAGAGTTGAGTTGTAACCTATAGTAATGTCTTGGACTTGCTATGTTTCTGTTGTACTACTCTCAGGGATGTAATACTAGTGAATGGTGTTTCATTGGTGTTATGTCAACGACTATAGTGTACTACATCATGCAGTGGTATGCTGGGTCACCGCAGTTGGTATCAGAGCATATGCTTTGACCTTAGGATTAAAACCATTTTAGGAAGATCTGTAGGTTGGATAGTGACTATAGGAGCCATCTTATCTAAACCAAATATTCTTATGACTTGTGATGAGTATCCACTTGAGGATAACCTTGTCATACCTAAGTCAGATGCTTAAGTTATTATTTCTTAGGAGTAAATATTTTATCTTTCTCAGTCTAGTGCTATTTAGTGTCTTCCGAAGGAGACATAAACCACCAAGATACTATAAGAAAGTGTAAGACATCATATAGAAGTAGTCTTAATGGTGTAGCCTAACTCTAGAATTCAAGTAGCACAGTGGAATTTTATTGTTAGTTGTTAACCAAAGACAATGAGATGAATCTCACTAGGATAAATGTTGACGTAATAAGTAGTAATCATGTGGGATTCACTTGAGAATTCAACGTGATGAAGTAAAATTATGATAAGACTTAATGATAGTGTAATGAGAAACAAATTCATCATGGTTAAATCAACCCCTAAATCATGATGTATAGGTAGACATAACCAGATCATGGTGAGATTAGCTTCGAAACCATGATGTAGGAGTAAGTATGACAAGTACTTAGTGATTTATCTTGGAGTAGAGGTATGAAAATTACATAGTAGAGATATGATAAAAGTCATGGGTGCTAAAACTTTCTAATAATCTTTGGTTTTAGTTAACAAATAGAATCTGATTAGTCATTTGGAGAGATCATGTGAGGATAGTTGGCTAATAAAGAAAGGATGAACATAGTTAATCATTCCAAGGTGAAACCAAAGGTTTGTCAAAACCAAATTGAGACCACTTTGCTTAATATTATCCTGTTGCACTTGAGCAATTTTGGTAAATATTGAGATAAAGAATAATTGGCTTTATGTGCTAAGTATCACAATGTAAACCTATATGAGGAGGTATCATATACTACACAACTAAGCTAGAATTCTAGAGATATTATACTCAACTACTATATCCCGGGCTTAGAATATTGTGTGTTATATGTACCACATTTGGATTTATTTGTTTTTTCTTGGATCTTCTTGATTGGCTAGATCTGTACATGAAGTTTGACTTGGTGTGCAAAGGCATGTTGCAACATCCAGTCACTACTTGATGTTATAGACCTAGATAGAGTAAGGGAATTCGTGTATGGGAGTGACGAAGTTCAAAGACCAAAATGAAGACTTACATGAAGAATGAAGCCAAGTGTAAGGATTATCAACTCAAATTGGAGCATGGATCAATCTTAGATCATTATTAGTCAGCAACAAGAAGTGATGAACTTAAAGTTCAATCAAAATAGGTAATTTTGCTAAGAAGTCAATGGAGTAATTATGCAAGTTCGTGGAAGTATCATGAATAAATACAAAGAAGTAGCTTTGAAACCAAAATCGTACTCAAGCTCTGATAATTCAGAGGGAATGCCATAAGGATCCTAGAAACCATAGGGTAATACATACACCCTAGGATGGTTCGCAGCTGGTAAATATCCACAACTGGTCTTTGATCCATAGTTGGTATCTTGTCCGCAACTGGTGTTGGTTGACATAGTTAACCAGATCTTCTTAGAAGTTGCATAAAGAGCATAAAATTTGGCCTAAGTTAAGTAAGACACAAAGGAGTATATTTTTTTTTTGAAAGCGACCGTCTTTTGAGACTCTTCGCGAAAGTTGACCTATCAAAGTGAAAATTTCCACATTGTAAGTAAGACAAATAATGCTGAAAGATTCACTTCGGAGATCCACAAATGTGTGGATACACTGTACAATCTTTCATCAGACCCTAATTAGGTTGAGCATAAGCTGGATAGGGACCAATATTCTATTTATAAAATTAAGAAATACTATATAGACCTTTTTAAGACCATTAGTAAACCCTAAGGGGGAGAGTAAACCTTAGAAATGAAGGTATTATTATCTGACTTTCCGAATAAAGGATGGAGAAGGACTAACCTACAACAACAGCAAACCTTATTTTCATAAGGTTAAAAGGAAGTTATTCTTACAAAAGTACTGAAGATAATAACAAAAGATTGTCTAAAAGCCTAATAAGGTAAAAGCTCGAAGTAATAAAATAGAATAGTTCTAACAAACTAATCCTAAAAGAAACAATTCTTAAGTGATTCTGAAGAGGTAATATAGCACATCCAATTGGACATGTGTAGAGGAATAAGGAATTTCCAATGGGTATGGACTAAATGTGTTCAAATCCAATTTTCAGAAGGACTACCAGTATAAACCAATATCCTCACAAATAAAAAGTTAGTCTTTGGACCATAGTTATTCTTTAATAGAGTTAAAAACCCTGGTTTATTTAGTAATACTTCCTAGACCTTATATAGTATAATCCGGAAGTTTGATAATCAAGTAAAGGAGTTGTATTAGGATACCTAATACGGGTAATGAACTAAATTAGAGACCCCAATTGAAAGATCCTCTAGTAAGGACATAGCCCTAAGGGAATATAGTAAGAGGAACATTAGTGCATTATAGACAACATGTTGGACATTGTCAAGTAGGAGGAGAATGCAAGGAAAATTTATGGATATGGGATATTATAATTATTTCCATTTGAGGTTACCATGAACTTGAGAAAGGTCATCACCAATACAAACCAGTTCCTCATTTCGAAACGTGAGAGTATATGAACTTTGAGGACGAAGTTTATTTTAAGGGGGAGAGTTTGTAACATCCCAGGATTAGCACCTAGAATTATAGAGGACGCAGGTGTGTGCATTGCATTCATTCATAAGAAAATCCGGGGAATTTTCGTGCAAAACTCAAAGAGCTATAGAGGGATCGGGATATCTCTTATTCTTATGATAACGTCAGCGCAAGTGTATGGATTTTAACATGATTTCTAATATATTGTTGTGTCTTGGGAAAACAATTCAATTCATGTTTGAAATTGAGAATTGAAATTCAAATTTGTATATTTGGGAATATTTCCAAGTTAAGAAAATAGTATTTAACCAA
Organism: Avena sativa; assembly: GCA_916181665.1. Classification (NCBI taxonomy): domain Eukaryota; kingdom Viridiplantae; phylum Streptophyta; class Magnoliopsida; order Poales; family Poaceae; genus Avena; species Avena sativa. Next base: position 342,789,060 of record OV702279.1, read on the forward strand.
TAAAGTAAAAAATTGTGGTACAAAATATATTCAATCATATAATAGATAAACATTTAGAATTAAGTGGAATAAGAAATTGCAAACAGGGAATAAAAGTATTTCTTATTATAATAAATACCTGTTACAACATTCTTTATAATAAAGGCATTACAAAAAAATACCATACCATAAATTCTTATATTTAAAATAAATATGAATATTTATTGCCCTTTATATGATAAACAAACGAATATTTCTTATTCTTTTCCTTATTCAGTAACAACAAATCAACTGGAATGGAATTAGTAAAATATTACCTTACAAGAATAATTACAGTAGAAAAATAAACTTTATTAAAGAAAAGAAGGTTCTTACAAGGAGTCTTTACAAGAGAATAAATAAAAGATTACATTTAAGATTAAATCCTAAACTATAATCTATCTATTTCCTAATCTAGTCTTCATTGATCTTCTATCATTAGTTTTATACCTGTAACATAACAGAAAAGAATAAATCAAAGGTAAAAGAGGGGTTAGTGGGTTAGTATTATACTCTCAGAATTGCAGTGAGGTGCACTGCTAGATCATCACTGAGTAGATTGGAATGGGCCAAAAATATAAGATCTATTCTTATCAGTTGATTTTGCCTCAGACTAATGCATCATTGGCTAGTAAGGGGCAAGTTTCACCAAAGCCAGATAAAATGGTAAAAAGGTAAATCAATAGCAAATATCAAGTTTTTCACTCAATCTGATCCACATATGACACAATCAGGCACACATCACAGTCACTGCATGCAGCAACTGTGGTGTCAACATAGCAAGGAGAGTTCGGGAAGTAGATAAGGGAGGGTGCAGCCGTAGCACAGCTGCTAGAGTACTATTTGCTTCTCCACCCAAGCAAGGACTCAAGAACTGCACCTAATCCATAAAAGCACACAAGAGATAGAGCACCAGGCACAATACAACACTAGCACCAGAGATATCCATTTCACTCCATGGCCAAGAAAACCACACCACCACATCACCAACATCTGGTTGCTAGGAAAGCCATCTAAGAGCTAGGAGGGGAGGAGTTCCACATGGAAGGCAGTAGCTCAGAAGGAACCGGCTAGAAGATCAACAAGGAGCACAAGCAAGGTGATCAAGATCAGCACTATCCCAACAGCAACCACAACTCTACAAGCAACAGGTTTATATACTAAGATCATAGCAATGCCTCTCATCAGTTTCAATTCAAGCAATAGTTGCACCAAATTTCCAAAAAGGAGTATAAATAAGAGTGCTCTTAGATTAGCATAGATGCTATGCTAGTCACATCATAGAGCTAATAGGCAACAGTAGTATCTATTCTCATCTTATATTGGGGCCTCAGCCTTTGCATCATAGGCTGCATCTCAATCCACAACAAAGTTATTCCAACATGATGTTCATCCAACAGTCACTTCAAATGACAGCAGGTGTCTTTAAGAAAAAAATGATCATATGGTTGTGTACCTCCAGGAAGGCAGCCCAATAACATGACCATATTAACAGAAGCCACAAGGTGCTCTATTAGCCAAGCAATCAATAGCTAACTAATTCAGCAACAGATCATATTACTAGAAACACCACTGTGCACACTCCAGATGGAGGCACCTAAGTAGGAAGATTCCAATATTAGAAGCCACTGAAATCACCATCCAAGATTAACATCAAATACCCATGATTAAAAGATGAGTTACATCCATGGGGTATTATTTCAAATCATTTTCCCAAAATTATCTTTTCTAGGAATCATTTGTCTAGATATCAAGCCATTAAGTAGTCAAAGAGGATCTACTTTGCATATTCCAATTCTTGTCTGACCCAAGATCATGCATGTGCATGATTTGATCCACATCAACTCATTCAAAACCTTCTGCAAGTAACCAAACAAGAATCTAAATCATTTCCCTAGCTATCTTTTGCTAGGAATCATTTAAAAATGATGCAATAATATTCAAGAGAGGATCAAAATCATCAATGAATCAGATTCAGGGCATCAAATATATCTCTTATAAGATTAAGCCTAGCCACCAATCTAGAAATAATTTCATCTCTACAATCATTTTACCTAGCATATGATCAGCTAAGGATAACCATCTTAGTATGTGTTTGACTCAAGATAAAACCTCAGCCTTTACACCATTTGCTAGCCAAGTAAGTGAGCAAGATATGTTTTTGATCAATTTATGAGAGTAGGGTTGCTATAGTAATACACATTTTATATACAACAATTAAATCAATCCAGAATTTATTTGCAAGTCACACCAGTACATCACAGCCAATAGAAAATCCTAGGTATGTTAAGAACAGCATCACTGAACCATAGTTTAGCACTCACCAACACTAGCAGCACAATCATTAACCAAATTATACCACTTAACACTTGCTCATCCAAATCTAGGAATTCTAGCTAGTAATCAATCAGCCATAAACAAACATAGAAGAATCATAGATTAGGGCCATCAGCACTAAAGCTGGTCACATGGAATCAAAACTCACCGAGGGTGCCGAGCACCTGGAGCGATGGCTTGATGAAGACATGGATTAGGTCCTAAACAACACCACCACAGAATCAGTGGAAGCCTCTGATGCCTGGGTTGTGCTAATAGCGCCGTCCCGCGGGCATCAGGATAAGGAGTAGCCAGGGTTGTGCCTGCGCACCTTTCCGCTGGCGTCGAGCTGAGTCCAGGCTGACGAAGAGCTCGACAAGACCACCGGCACATGGCTACCCCAACACCGAACCCTAACACAAGGACATGAGAGAGGGGGCGAGCTCGGTAAGTCCTCATGGCCAAATCGAATTGGAGGACCCGATTTTCCAGGCGGCGACGGAGCTTCAATGGACGGCAGCGGCGGCCGAAATGGCGGCGTTCGCAGAAATCGAGCCAGAGAGGGAAGGCGACAACCACATCGCCTGAGAGAGGACGAGCAGCGAAGAAGGAGATAGGGTCGGGGTCGGGGTCAACCGACCCATAGAACCAGGCCAAGTGGTCTAGCCCAACCCAATGGGCTGGGCTACCTAATGGGCCCAAATTTATGAAGTAAAACAGATCTTACAAATAAATAATAAAAGATAAAATGGAAATTTACCAAAATATCATCTAAACCTTTCGAGCTCTAGAAAATTATAAAAAATCCTAACAATATATAAATAATATTTGTAAATTATCATAATAATAAGATCTACTTAATAAAAATATAATTTTAAATTGTTTTAAATAAATATAAAGTAAATAATTATTAACACCATTAAATCCTAAATGAAATTCTATGAAATAACAAAAATCCTAAAAATAAATAAAAAATCATTTTTGTGTATCAAAATAGCTCTACTATTTTATAAAAATACTAACTTAGAGTTTTACAAATAAAACATAAAGCAAATATTTAAAGACACTTAATTCTTTGATGAATTTTATAAAAATGAAGATAACACTTAAAAATAAATAAAATTCATTTTTAAGGTCTTGAATAAATATATTACACTAGAAAAATATTAAATATATTATTAGGAAAGGCTTTAATATTTTAAATAATAAATCCTTACCTAATACCTATTTTGTGAATTCTTTAAAAACAATTCTTAAGAATGAAATAAACACAATTCTTAGAAAACCTTGAGCAATTAGTGTCTTAATACTAATTCCAAACCCATAACTTGAACTCATAATCAAACATAAGTATAGCCTTTAAATTTAAAATATTCTTTTAAAATTCTTATTAAGAATCCTTTTAAATAAACATTGGGTCTCACCCATTTATATAATATGATGAATAATAATTATATCTTGACCACTATTTACATAACTTTAAATTTTAACAAATTACTAAAACCATCTAATTATGATCCCATTAAATAAATACAAAGTATTTTCTTAATAAGAAAAACAAATTTAATCTAAATCATTCACTTAAAAATAAAGTGAATAATTCCACACCTTAGTTATACTTATCATAAATCTAAAACTTGGGAATAATTGAAATATATTACATTTTAAGTTTACTTAACCTTTTAAAGTTAACTTTAGTCTCATACCTTATAAACATCGGGTCTAATAAATCACTTATGTTTTTATAGTTAACTTTGGTCTATTTAACTTAAGACATAAAGCATCTCAAATCCAAAATAATAAATCAAACACCAAAAGACATTCCTCATGTTCTATTAACAATGAAGCTTGTTTAAACCTTAGAAAAGAAATATTTTCTTCAAATGCTATTCTTTTTGCCACTTCAAAGAATAATCTCATAATAAATTCTTCAACTCTTAACAACTAAAACCAAGAACTCTTACCTTAATCACCAAATAACAATTAAACATAATCACATTACTTTATACTTTACCTGTGTATTAAGAATTATTCTCACTTAGGTTCCTTATAAAGATCATTACTTATAAACTAAAATTTGAAGATAAACCAACTCTTAAAAGAATCATTTGAATTCACTTCACTCAAAGTATTGGGGATTCGAATTGAGAGTTTTATAAAATGCATATCATCTGAACGGTCTATACTGCCATTGCCGTAATTCAAAAGGTGGGCTGGCGTACACCAAGGAGACATGCGGGGTCGCGGAGAAGGCAGTGATTGGCTTGGATCTTAGTTTGGGCCTCACACCAAGGAAGTGTGAATGAACCTGCAATTCGGATGTGCAACAAAGCTAAGATCTCTCATGGGTAAAGTGACGCACCTCTGCAGAGTGTAAGAACTGTAACTTGTTACTCCCTGTACCGGGAAGGAGATGCGAACGCGGCGGGAAAGGAACCCCATGAAGGTTCAGGTGAACCTGTGAAGGCTGATGGACATAGTTTTTCAGAATAAAAGCAACCTTTGAAGAAATGTTTATGAAAACTTGCATGGCCTACGACCTATAGTCTGTGGCTGTAGTTATAGTGCATCAAACACTCCTTTTCTAGTGAACTTGTTGAGTACGCTCGTACTAAAAGTATCTTCTTAACCCTTGCTAGGTTCTAAAGCCAGTACAAACGATGTCTACATCAAGTTATGCTCCAGGAATCATCATCAAAAGCTAACGCTCTTCAATAATGTCAACAAGGTCAACATATACATCAACTCAAGTGAAGACGAAGTTGCTGATTAGATAAGAATAGAATTTCTAACCATAGAACCTACTTCTGTAGAGTATTGCAATAGCAGCAATGCAAGCCTCGTAGTTCAGCTACTAGTTTTATAAGTATGGTAGCTATGAGTTATTTATTCCTGATTCTTCTTTGTAAGAAGTTTCTTTCTCTCTCTTTAACCTAGAGTGTTCTCTGGATCTTATGTAAAGAGTTGAGTTGTAACCTATAGTAATGTCTTGGACTTGCTATGTTTCTGTTGTACTACTCTCAGGGATGTAATACTAGTGAATGGTGTTTCATTGGTGTTATGTCAACGACTATAGTGTACTACATCATGTAGTGGTATGCTGGGTCACCGCAGTTGGTATCAGAGCATATGCTTTGACCTTAGGATTAAAACCATTGTAGGAAGATCTGTAGGTAGGATAGTGACTATAGGATCCATCTTATCTAAACCAAATTTTCTTATGACTTGTGATGAGTATCCACTTGAGGATAACCTTGCCATACCTAAGTCAGATGCTTAAGTTATTATTTCTTAGGAGTAAATATTTTATCTTTCTCAGTCTAGTGCTATTTAGTGTCTTCCGAAGGAGACACAAACCACCAAGATACTATAAGAAAGTGTAAGACATCATATAGAAGTAGTCTTAATGGTGTAGCCTAACTCTAGAATTCAAGTAGCACAATGGAATTTTATTGTTAGTTGTTCACCAAAGACAACGAGATGAATCTCACTAGGATAAATGTTGACGTAATAAGTAGTAATCATGTGGGATTCACTTGAGAATTCAACGTGATGAAGTAAAATTATGATAAGACTTAATGATAGTGTAATGAGAAACAAATTCATCATGGTTAGATCAACCCCTAAATCATGATGTATAGGTAGACATAACCAGATCATGGTGAGATTAGCTTCGAAACCATGATGTAGGAGTAAGTATGACAAGTACTTAGTGATTTATCTTGGAGTAGAGGTATGAAAATTACATAGTAGAGTTATGATAAAAGTCATGGGTGCTAAAACTTTCTAATAATCTTTGGTTTTAGTTAACAAATAGAATCTGATTAGTCATTTGGAGAGATCATGTGAGGATAGTTGGCTAATAAAGAAAGGATGAACATAGTTAATCATTCCAAAGGTGAAACCAAAGGTTAGTCAAAACCAAATTGAGACCACTTTGCTTAATATTATCCTGTTGCACTTGAGCAATTTTGGTAAATATTGAGATAAAGAATAATTGGCTTTATGTGCTAAGTATCACAATGTAAACCTATATGAGGAGGTGTCATATACTACACAACTAAGCTAGAATTCTAGAGATATTATACTCAACTACTATATCCCGGGCTTAGAATATTGTGTGTTATATGTACCACATTTGGATTTATTTGTTTTTTCTTGGATCTTCTTGATTGGCTAGATCTGTACATGAAGTTTGACTTGGTGTGCAAAGGAATGTTGCAACATCCAGTCACTACTTGATGTTATAGACCTAGATAGAGTAAGGGAATTCGTGTAAGGGAGTGATGAAGTTCAAAGACCAAAATGAAGACTTACATGAAGAATGAAGCCAAGTGTAAGGATTATCAACTCAAATTGGAGGATGGATCAATCTTAGATCATTATTAGTCAGCAACAAGAAGTGATGAACTTAAAGTTCAATCAAAATAGGTAATTTTGCTAAGAAGTCAATGGAGTAATTATGCAAGTTCGTGGAAGTATCATGAATAAATACAAAGAAGTAGCTTTGAAACCAAAATGGTTTTCAAGATCTGATAATTCAGAGGGAATGCCATAAGGATGCTAGAAACCATAGGGTAATACATACACCCTAGGATGGTTCGCAGCTGGTAAATATCCACAACTGGCCTTTGATCCACAGTTGGTATCTTGTCCGCAACCGGTGTTGGTTGACATAGTTAACCAGATCTTCTTAGAAGTTGCATAAAGAGCATAAAATTTGGCCTAAGTTAAGTAAGACACAAAGGAGTATAATTTTTTTTGAAAGCGACCGTCTTTTGAGACTCTTCGTGAAAGTTGACCTATCAAAGTGAAAATTTCCACATCGTAAGTAAGACAAATAATGCTGAAAGATTCACTTCGGAGATCCACAAATGTGTGGATACACTGTACAATCTTTCATCAGACCCTAATTAGGTTGAGCATAAGCTGGATAGGGACCAATATTCTATTTATAAAATTAAGAAATACTATATAGACCTTTTTAAGACCATTAGTAAACCCTAAGGGGGAGAGTAAACCTTAGAAATGAAGGTATTATTATCTGACTTTCCATATAAAGGATGGAGAAGGACTAACCTACAACAACAGCAAACCTTATTTTCATAAGGTTAAAAGGAAGTTATTCTTACAAAAGTACTGAAGATAATAACAAAAGATTGTCTAAAAGCCTAATAAGGTAAAAGCTCGAAGTAATAAAATAGAATAGTTCTAACAAACTAATCCTAAAAGAAACAATTCTTAAGTGATTCTGAAGAGGTAATATAGCACATCCAATTGGACATGTGTAGAGGAATAAGGAATTTCCAATGGGTATGGACTAAATGTGTTCAAATCCAATTTTCAGAAGGACTACCAGTATAAACCAATATCCTCACAAATCAAAAGTTAGTCTTTTGACCATTGTTATTGTTTAATAGAGTTAAAAACCCTGGTTTATTTAGTAATACTTCCTGGACCTTATATAGTATAATCCGGAAGTTTGATAATCAAGTAAAGGAGTTGTATTAGGATACCTAATACGGGTAATGAACTAAATTAGAGACCCCAATTGAAAGATCCTCTAGTAAGGACATAGCCCTAAGGGAATATAGTAAGAGGAACATTAGTGCATTATAGACAACATGTTGGACATTGTCAAGTAGGAGGAGAATGCAAGGAAAATTTATGGATATGGGATATTATAATTATTTCGATTTGAGGTTACCATGAACTTGAGAAAGGTCATCACCAATACAAACCAGTTCCTCATTTCGAAACGTGAGAGTATACGAACTTCGAGGACGAAGTTTATTTTAAGGGGGAGAGTTTGTAACATCCCAAGATTAGCACCTAGAATTATGGAGGACGCAGGTGTGTGCATTGCATTCATTCATAAGAAAATCTGGGGAATTTTCGTGCAAAACTCAAAGAGCTATAGAGGGATCGGGATATCTCTTTTTCTGATGATAACGTCAGCGCAAGTGTATGGATTTTGACATGATTTCTAATATATTCTTGTGTCTTGGGAAAACAATTCAATTCATCTTTGAAATTGAGAATTCAAATTCAAATTTGTATATTTGGGAATATTTCCAAGTTAAGAAAATAGTATTTAACCAATAAAGTAAAAAATTGTGGTACAAAATATATTCAATCATATAATAGATAAACATTTAGAATTAAGTGGAATAAGAAATTGCAAACAGGGAATAAAATTATTTCTTATTATAATAAATACCTGTTACAACATTCTTTATAATAAAGGCATTACAAAAAAATACCATACCATAAATTCTTATATTTAAAATAAATATGAATATTTATTGCCCTTTATATGATAAACAAACGAATATTTCTAATTCTTTTCCTTATTCAGTAACAACAAATCAACTGGAATGGAATTAGTAAAATATTACCTTACAAGAATAATTACAGTAGAAAAATAAACTTTATTAAAGAAAAGAAGGTTCTTACAAGGAGTCTTTACAAGAGAATAAATAAAAGATTACATTTAAGATTAAATCCTAAACTATAATCTATCTATTTCCTAATCTAGTCTTCATTGATCTTCTATCATTAGTTTTATACCTGTAACATAACGGAAAAGAATAAATCAAAGGTAAAAGAGGGGTTAGTGGGTTAGTATTATACTCTCAGAATTGCAGTGAGGTGCACTGCTAGATCATCACTGAGTAGATTGGAATGGGCCAAAAATATAAGATCTGTTCTTATCAGTTGATTTTGCCTCAGACTAATGCATCATTGGCTAGTAAGGGGCAAGTTTCACCAAAGCCAGATAAAATGGTAAAAAGGTAAATCAATAGCAAATATCAAGTTTTTCACTCAATCTGATCCACATATGACACAATCAGGCACACATCACAGTCACCGCATGCAGCAACTGTGGTGTCAACATAGCAAGGAGAGTTCGGGAAGTAGATAAGGGAGGGTGCAGCCGTAGAACAGCTGCTAGAGTACTATTTGCTTCTCCACCCAAGCAAGGACTCAAGAACTGCACCTAATCCATAAAAGCACACAAGAGATAGAGCACCAGGCACAATACAACACTAGCACCAGAGATATCCATTTCACTCCATGGCCAAGAAAACCACACCACCACATCACCAACATCTGGTTGCTAGGAAAGCCATCCAAGAGCTAGGAGGGGAGGAGTTCCATATGGAAGGCAGTAGCTCAGAAGGAACCGGCTAGAAGATTAACAAGGAGCACAAGCAAGGTGATCAAGATCAGCACTATCCCAACAGCAACCACAACTCTACAAGCAACAGGTTTATATACTAAGATCATAGCAATGCCTCTCATCAGTCTCAATTCAAGCAATAGTTGCACCAAATTTCCAAAAAGGAGTATAAATAAGAGTGCTCTCAGATTAGCATAGATGCTATGCTAGTCACATCATACAGCTAATAGGCAACAGTAGTATCTATTCTCATCTTATATTGGGGCCTCAGCCTTTGCATCATAGGCTGCATCTCAATCCACAACAAAGTTATTCCAACATGATGTTCATCCAACAGTCACTTCAAATGACAGCAGGTGTCTTTAAGAAAAAAATGATCATATGGCTGTGTACCTCCAGGAAGGCAGCCCAATAACATGACCATATTAACAGAAGCCACAAGGTGCTCTATTAGCCAAGCAATCAATAGCTAACTAATTCAGCAACAGATCATATTACTAGAAACACCACTGTGCACACTCCAGATGGAGGCACCTAAGTAGGAAGATTCCAATATTAGAAGCCACTGAAATCACCAGCTAAGATTAACATCAAATACCCATGATTAAAAGATGAGTTACATCCATGGGGTATTATTTCAAATCATTTTCCCAAAATTATCTTTTCTAGGAATCATTTGTCTAGATATCAAGCCATTAAGTAGCCAAAGAGGATCTACTTTGCATATTCCAATTCTTGTCTGACCCAAGATCATGCATGTGCATGATTTGATCCACATCAACTCATTCAAAACCTTCTTCAAGTAACCAAACAAGAATCTAAATCATTTCCCTAGCTATCTTTTGCTAGGAATCATTTAAAAATGATGCAATAATATTCAAGAGAGTATCAAAATCATCAATGAATCAGATTCAGGGCATCAAATATATCTCTTATAAGATTAAGCCTAGCCACCAATCTAGAAATCATTTCATCTCTACAATCATTTTACCTAGCATATGATCAGCTAAGGATAACCATCTTAGTATGTGTTTGACTCAAGATAAAACCTCAGCCTTTACACCATTTGCTAGCCAAGTAAGTGAGCAAGATATGTTTTTGATCAGTTTATGAGAGTAGGGTTGCTGTAGTAATACACATTTTATATACAACAATTAAATCAATCCAGAATTTATTTGCAAGTCACACCAGTACATCACAGCCAATAGAAAATCCTAGGTATGTTAAGAACAGCATCACTGAACCATAGTTTAGCACTCACCAACACTAGCAGCACAATCATTAACCAAATTATACCACTGAGCACTTGCTCATCCAAATCTAGGAATTCTAGCTAGTAATCAATCAGGCACAAACAAACATAGAAGAATCATAGATTAGGGCCATCAACACTAAAGCTGGTCACATGGAATCAAAACTCACCGAGGGTGCCGAGCACCTGGAGCGATGGCTTGATGAAGACATGGATTAGGTCCTAAACAACACCACCACAAAATCAGTGGAAGCCTCCGATGCCTGGGTTATGCTAATAGCGTCGTCCCGCGGGCATCAGGATAAGGAGACGCCAGGGTTGCGCCTGCGCACCTTTCCGCTGGCGTCGAGCTGAGTCCAGGCTGACGAAGAGCTCCATAAGACCACCGGCACATGGCGACCCCAACACCGAACCCTAGCATAAGGAGATGAGAGAGGGGGCGAGCTCGGTAAGGCCTCATGGCCAAATCGAATCGGAGGACCCGATTGTCCAGGCGGCGACGGAGCTTCAATGGCCGGCAGCGGCGGCCGAAATGGCGGTGTTCGCCGAAATCGAGCCAGAGAGGGAAGGCGACAACCACATCGCCTGAGAGAGGACGAGCAGCGAAGAAGGAGATAGGGTCGGGGTCGGGGTCAACCGACCCATAGAACCAGGCCAAGTGGTCTAGCCCAACCCAGTGGGCTGGGCTACCTAATGGGCCCAAATTTATGAAGTAAAACAGATCTTACAAATAAATAATAAAAGATAAAATGGAAATTTACCAAAATATCATCTAAACCTTTTGAGCTCTAGAAAATTATAAAAAATCCTAACAATATATAAATAATATATGTAAATTATCATAAAAATAAGATCTACTTAATAAAATATAATTTTAAATTGTTTTAAATAAATATAAAGTAAATAATTATTAACACCATTAAATCCTAAATGAAATTCTGTGAAATAACAAAAACCCTAAAAATAAATAAAAAATCATTTTTCTGTATCAAAATAGCTCTACTATTTTATAAAAATACTAACTTAAAGTTTTACAAATAAAACATAAAGCAAATAGTTAAAGACACTTAATTCTTTGATGAATTTTATAAAAATAAAGATAACACTTAAAAATAAATAAAATTCATTTTTAAGGTCTTGAATAAATATATTACACTAGAAAAATATTAAATATATTATTAGGAAAGGCTTTAATATTTTCAATAATAAATCCTTACCTAATACCTATTTTGTGAATTCTTTAAAAACAATTCTTAAGAAAGAAATAAACACAATTCTTAGAAAACCTTGAGCAATTAGTGTCTTAATACTAATTCCAAACCCATAAGTTGAACTCATAATCAAACTTAAGTATAGCCTTTAACTTTAAAATATTCTTTTAAAATTCTTATTAAGAATCCTTTTAAATAAACATTGGGTATCACCCATTTATATAATATGATGAATAATCATTATATCTTGACCACTATTAACATAACTTTAAATTTTAACAAAGTACTAAAACCATCTAATTATGATCCCATTAAATAAATACAAAGTATTTTCTTAATAAGCAAAACAAATTTAATCTAAATCATTCACTTAAAAATAAAGTGAATAATTCCACACCTTAGTTATACTTATCATAAATCTAAAACTTGGGAATAATTGAAATATATTACATTTTAAGTTTACTTAACCTTTTAAAGTTAACTTTAGTCTCCAACCTTATAAACATCAGGTCTAATAAATCACTTATGTTTTTATAGATAACTTTGGTCTATTTAACTTAAGACATAAAGCATCTCAAATCTAAAATAATAAATCAAACACCAAAAGACATTCCTCATGTTCTATTAACAATGAAGCTTGTTTAAACCTTAGAAAAGAAATCTTTTCTTCAAATGTTATTCTTTTTGCCACTTCAAAGAATAATCTCATAATAAATTCTTCAACTCTTAACAACTAAAACAAAGAACTCTTACCTTAATCACCAAATAACAATTAAACATAATCGCATTACTTTATACTTTACCTGTGTATTAAGAATTATTCTCACTTAGGTTCCTTATAAAGATCATTACTTATAAAGTAAAATTTGAAGATAAACCAACTCTTAAAAGAATCATTTGAATTCACTTCACTCAAAGTATTGGGGATTCGAATTGAGAGTTTTACAAAATGCATATCATTAATTATGCATAATTGCATCTTGCTTCTTTAAACATTAGTCCTTACCGGACCAATGATGCAGATTTCAACTATTGGATCTTATATTATCTTGAAGACCGTGAGTGCATAATCTTGCAATCACAAAAGGCAAGTTCACACTTTCTCATGTCCTTTGATTATTTTCTGTAAAGTATTTTACAAATCCAGTGTTGTCATCACCTGCATTTGAAAAATGTCAGAAAACACTATTTTCATAATAATGTGATTATAGGTTATTTACCATGAGGTAATAACCTACTATAAGAGTTCCAGTGGTAAAGGAACATATTATCTAGGACTTAACAACCAATGTCGCCAGTGATTCTTGTGCCGTATATTACGCGTTGACCATGAGATTTGGAATGGGACGGAGAAGTCAGTTGTATCTTTTCCCTCTCGCATGGAGCTGGATGTGCGGGTCGTGGCTGTTATCACTCGTAGCGTGCATATTATTTATGGTAATTCATAGAGGATATGCAGCATATGGGTGGGATCCCTCAACGTCCCACGATAGTTCCGGCATCTGAACGGTCTGTACTGCCATTGCCGTAATTCAAAAGGTGGGCTGGCGTACACCAAGGAGACATGAGGGGTCGCAGAGAAGGCAGTGATTGGCTTGGATCTTAGTTTGGGCCTCACACCAAGGAAGTGTGAACAAGAAACATTAATACTTGTGTGATTTGTAAACTAAATTAGAGTCCCTAGTAAAGCCTCTTCATAATACTAGCTTGTTGATTAATAGATGATCATGGTTTCTTGATCATGAACATTTGAGATGTTGTTAATAACAAGATCATATCATTAGGAGAATGGTATGATGTACATACTCCTATAGATAAGCGTAGCATAAATATCAAGTCATTTTAATAGTTTAATTGCTATAAGCTTTGTGATGCATAGTAACCTAATTCCTTCGACCATGAGATCATGCTTATCACCATCACCGGAAGGATGCTTTGATGACATCAAACACCACACCGTAACTGGGTGGCTATAAAGGTGGCATTGAGTGTTCGGAAAGTATGGGTTGAGACACATGGATCAAGAGTGGGATTTGTCCATCCATATGACGGATAGATATACTCTGGGCCCTCTCGATGGAATGTCATCCAATTAGCTTGCAAGCATGTGACTGGCTCACAAGGGATCACATACCACGGGAACAAGAAAAGAGTACTTATCGGTAACGAGGTTGAACTAGGTATGCAGAGATACCGACGATCAAAACCTCGGATAAGTAAACTATCGTGAGACAAAGGGAAATTGGTACCGTATGTAAGTGGTTCATTCGATCGCAAAGTAATCGTAGAAATATGTGGGAGCCATATGAATTTCCAGATTCCTCTATTGGTTATTGTTTGGAGAAGTGTCTCGATCATGTCCGCATAATTCACGAACCGTAGGGAGACACACTTAAGGATTCGATGTTGTTGAGTAGTTATGGAATGATGAGTAATGTTGTTTGGATTCTCGGATAGGATCCAGGATATCACGAGGAGATCCGAAATGGTCCGGAGAATAAGATTCATATAAGGAAAGTCCTGTTTCGGAGTTGGGGAATGATTCCGGTGTTTTCATCGGGAATGTTCTAGAAGGTTCCGGAAGGTCCGACACTCCGGAGGGGAAGGGTACATGAATGTGTCATGACAATGTGGAATGGTTGAATCATGTACTAGGTATCATGGCTGAGCAAAATAAAGGGATAAATCAAATCCTAGTTTGAAAAGTCAAACGCCAATTTGAAAAAGTCAAACGGCAGTTTTGCTTGGTGGAGGGAGAGTAGGAAACCTACTTGGGGAGGAGTTCCTCTCCCTCCACCCGCCGGCCAAGGAGGCCTACTTGGGGGAGGACTCCCTCCCCTTGGCCGGCGCCCTCCCACCTATAAAAGAAGGGGCAGGGGTGCCCCCTCTTCCCTACACCTCTCTCCACAAAAACCCTAGCCCTAGCCGCCGGCCACCACAAGTCGCCGCCGCCCTAGGGTTTGCCCTAGCCGCCGAGTTGGGGCTCTCCCCAAGCCCTAGCCGTCGGCCTAGCCTCCTCCCTTGGTGCCTCTAAATCCTAGATCACCAAGGCCTCTCTCATAGTCCACCATACTCGCTCCGGCTTAAGGCGAAGCCCTGCGAGATCTCCCCTCTACTCCCGGTACCACGTCGTCGTGCTGCCGGAATCACGAGGAGACTGCTACAACCTCTGCTGCCTGCTGGAACAAGGGAGAGGAAGGTCTTCATCGAGTACCAAACGTGTGACCGACTGCGGAAGCGCTGCCGGAACGCAACGCCGGAAGGATCGTCTACACGATCTTGAGATCGGCAAGAGTACGACTACATCACCCACGATAATATGCTCTCGTTAAACACTTTGGAATCTTCAAGGGTGAGTTCCTCTATCGACTCGTTGCTACAATCTAGTAGATAGATCTTGGCTTGTTTGTTTGCATGCGGTATAAATTTTTTGTTTTCCATGCTACGAACCCCTACAGTGGTATCAGAGCCGTGTCTATATGTATATCTGTTGCACGAGTAGAACACAATGGTCATTGTGGGCAGTGGTGCTTTTATTATCAATTTCTTCTTGTGTACTTTGCATCTTGCGGTATGATGGGATGAAGCGGCCCGGGCTAACCTTAAATGACATCGTTCATGAGACTTGCTCCACGCTCAACATGCAACTTGTATTGCATAAGTGGCTTTGCGGGTGTCTGTCTCTCCCATTATAGTATAGATCCAATTTACAACGGGCACTTGATAGTTCAAACATCAACGTTGTGGTTCTTGTTCGTAAGTTAGATCGACACTTATTGAAAGCCCCAAACCACGTAAAATATGCAAAGAAAATTAGAGGCGTCTAACTTTGTTTTGCAGGGGTGTGCTGTGATGTGATATGGCCTTGATTGTGATTATATTTGATGTATGCAATAATCCTTATTGTAAGTTGGCAACCGGCAGGAGCCATATGGTTGTCTTTAAATTCTGTTAAGACCCGCGTGTCTATTCAAAGTAGTTGTAATAGTTGAAGCTGGTGGACGACAACCATGGAGCGGCGTCATTGACCTTGATGCAATGCCGGTGATGATGGAGATCATGTTCGTGCTTGAAGATGGAGATCGGAAGCACAAAGAAGAAAGGCCATATCATATCACATATTATGAATTGCATGTGATGTTAATCCTTTATGCATCTTGTATTGCTTAGTTAACGACGGTAGCATTATAAGATGATCCCTCAAGCACACAAATTTCAAGTTTTAAAGTGTTCATCCTTAGTAAGCACCGTTGCTAAAGCTTGTTGTTTCGAAGCACCACGTGATGATCGGGTGTGTTAGATTCTGCAAGTGTATACAACATGAGCAAGCCAGGTTTGCTCATGCAGAAGCTAATGTTTGATCTTGACGAGCCTAGCATGTACAGACATGGTCTCGGAACACGGATCACCGAAAGGTAAAGCATGAATCATATAGTAGATATGATGAACATGTCGATTGTTCGCCATTGAAGCTACATCAACTCTCGTGATGATCGGTTTTGATGTGGTGGATTTGGTTCGTGTGATCACTAAAACAATGTGAGGGATATTGTTTTGAGTGGAAGTTCACCTAGATTAATTTAACTATTAATTAGAACTCAATTTGTCATAAACTTAGTCTAAACTATTGCAAATATATTGTAGATCAATGGCGGCCCCTACCATCAATTTTAATGCGTTCCTAGAGAAAGAAAAGTTGAAAAACAATGGAAGCAACTTCGCGGATTGGTTCCGCAATTTGAGGATTATCCTCAATGCTGGTAATTTGACCTATGTGCTGGATGCACCGCTGGGTGACCCGCCTGCAGCTGATGCTACCGATGAAGTAAAGAATGTTTACCTCGCTCGGAAGAATCAGTACTCCACAGTTCAGTGTGCTATCTTGTATGGTTTGGAATCAGAGCTTCAGAAAAGGTTTGAGAACCATGACCCACATGATATTGTCCGTGAACTCAAATTGATATTTGAGACTCATGCGGCAGTTGATAGTTATGAGGCTTCTGAAAAGTTCTTTAACTGCAAGATGGAAGAGGGCAGCTCCGTCAGTGAGCATGTGCTTAAGATGTTTGGGCACGCAAACAAACTCCAAAGCTTGGGTATAGTGATTCCTAATGCTTTGGGGATTTACCGTGTCCTCCAATTACTGCCACCAAGTTACAAGAACTTTGTGATGAACTACAATATGCAAAGCATGAACAAGACATTGCCAGAACTCTTCTCCATGTTGAAATCTGCAGAAGTGGAGATCAAGAAAGAGCATCAAGTGTTGTTGTTCAATAAGACCACCAAATTCAAGAAAGGCAAGTCTAAGCAAAAGGGTAACTTCAAGAAGGGTGGTAAGAAAGTTACCGCATCGGCAAAGAAGACCAAAGATGGACCTAAGCCTGATACTGAATGCTTTTACTACAAGGAAGAGGGTCACTGGAAGCGAAATTGCCCAAAGTACTTGGCGGATTTGAAGAACGGCAACATCAAGAAGAAAGGTATATCCGATATACATATTATTGACGTGTATCTCACTAGTACTCGTAGTAGTGCCTGGGTATTTGATACTGGTTCGGTTGCTCATATTTGTAACTCGAAACAGGTGTTGCAGAATAAACGGAAGCTAGCGAAGAACAAGGTGACGATGCGTGTTGGAAATGGATCAAAGGTTGATGTGATCGTGGTCGGCATGCTACCTCTTCATCTACCATCAGGATTAGTTTTATACTTAAATAATTGTTATTTGGTGCCTGCGTTGAGCATGAACATTATATCTGGATCATGTTTGTTGCGAGACGGTTACTTTTTTAAGTCCGAGAATAATGGTTGTTCGATTTATATGAGTAATATGTTTTATGCACATGCAGCTTTGATAGATGGTCTATTCTTACTGAATCTCGATAGTGGAAATACACATATTAATAACATTGAAGCTAAATGTTTGAAATTGAGCGATAACTCGACCTATATGTGGCACTGTCGTCTTGGTCATATTGGAGTGAAGCGTATGAAGAAACTCCATTCCGATGGACTTCTTGAATCACTTGAAAGATGCGAAGCATGTCTGATGGGTAAAATGACTAAGACTCCATTTTCTGGTATGATGGAACGAGCTACGGACTTATTGGAAATCATACAGACCGATGTGTGTGGTCCAATGAGTGTAGCATCACACGGTGGTTATCGTTATGTTCTTACCTTCACGGATGACTTTAGTAGATATGGGTATATCTATTTCATGAAACATAAGTCCAAAACTTTCAAGAAGTTTAAGGAATTTCAAAGTGAGGTGGAGAATAAACATAACAAGCAAATTAAATTTCTGCGTTCTGATCGTGGAGGTGAATATATAAGTTACGAGTTTGGCGAGCATTTGAAGAAATGTGGAATACTTTCACAAATGACACCGCTGGGAACACCACAGCGTAATGGTGTGTCCGAACGTCGTAATCGAACTCTCTTAGATATGGTTCGTTCTATGATGTCACTTACAGATTTACCGCTATCATTTTGGGGTTATGCATTAGAAACAGCCGCATTCACTTTAAATAGGGCACCATCTAAATCCGTTGAAATGACACCGTATGAATTATTGTTTGGGAAGAAACCTAAATTGTTGTTCCTTAAAGTTTGGGGTTGCGAAGCCTATGTAAAGAAGTTACAACCGGACAAGCTTGAACCAAATCGGAAAAATGCGTCTTCATAGGATACCCGAAGGAAACTATTGGGTATACCTTCTATCATAGATCCGAAGGTAAAAACTTCATTGCCAAGAATGGATCCTTTCTAGAGAAGGAATTTCTCTCAAAAGAAGTGACTGGAGGGAAAGTAGAACTCGACGAGGTTGTTGAACCTTCTCTCAAACTTGCGAGTAGCGCAGCACCGGAAGTAGTTCCTGTGGCGCCTACACCAATAACAGAGGAAGCTAATGATGATGATCATGAAACTTCGGTTGAAGTTGCTACAGAGCCTCGCAGGTCAACGAGAACTCGTACCACTCCTGATTGGTATGATCCCGTTATGAGTGTCATGTTGGTGGACAACACCGATGACCCTGCGACATATGAGGAAGCGATGATGAGCCCAGATTCCAATAAATGGCAAGATGCCATGAAATCCGAAATTGGATCCATGTACGAAAACCAAGTATGGACTTTGGTGGACTTACCGGATGGCCGGAAGGCTGTCGAGAACAAATGGATTTTCAAGAAGAAAACAGATGCTGATGGTAATGTTACTTTCTATAAAGATCGACTTGTCGCAAAAGGGTTTTGACAAATTCAAGGAGTTGACTACGATGAGACTTTCTCACCAGTAGCGAAGCTAAAGTCTGTGAGGATTATGTTAGCAATCGCTGCATATTATGATTATGAGATATGGCAGATGGATGTCAAAACGACGTTCCTCAATGGAGACATTGATGAAGAGTTGTATATGATGCAACCCAAAGGTTTTGTCGATCCTAAAGATGCTAACAAGGTTTGCAAACTTCAACGGTCCATATATGGGTTGAAGCAAGCATCCCGAAGTTGGAATCAACGTTGTAATCAAAAGTTTTGGTTTTATACAAACTTATGGAGAAGCTTGTATTTACAAGAAAGTGAGTGGGAGCTCTGTAGCATTCTTAATACTATATGTAGATGACATATTGTTGATTGGGAATGATGTAGACCTTCTTAATAGTGTTAAAGAATATTTGAATAATAGTTTTTCAATGAAAGATCTTGGCGAAGCAGCTTACATATTAGGCATAAATATTTATAGAGATAGATCGAGATGCCTAATATCATTGTCACAAAGTACATATTTGGACAAATTTCTAAAGAGGTTTGGAATGGAAGATAGCAAGAAAGGGTTCTTGCCCATGTTGCCCCATACGACCTTGAGTAAAACTCAAAGTCCAGCAACGGCAGAAGATAGAGAAAGGATGAGTAAAACTTCCTATGCCTCAGCCATAGGATCTCTAATGTATGCCATGTTATGTACTAGACCCGACGTTGCATATGCTGTTAGTTTGACTAGCAGATATCAAAGTGATCCAGGAGTGGATCATTGGACAGCGGTCAAAAACATCCTTAAGTACTTGAGAAGAACTAAGGATATGGTTCTTTCTTATGGAGGTGATGAACATCTCGTTGTTAATGGTTACACCGATGCTAGTTGGAACACCGATCCGGATGATTCTAAATCACAATCTGGATACGTATTTATTTTGAATGGTGCAGCAGTTAGCTGGAGGAGTGCAAAGCAAAGCGTTGTGGCGAGATCTTCAACTGAATCGGAATACATAGCTACTTCGGAGGCTTCAAAAGAAGCGATATGGATTAAGGAGTTCATTATAGAGCTCGGTGTGGTTCCAAGTGCGCTGGACCCAATGTCTATCTACTTTGATAACATGGGCGCCATAGCCAATGCGCAAGAACCAAGGTCACACAAGAAGCTGAAGCACATCAAGCTACGTTTTCACGCTATTCGAGAACATGTCCAAGATGGTGACATAAATATTTGCAAAGTACACACAGATCTGAATGTGGCGGATCCGTTGACTAAACCTCTCCCGAGGGCAAAACATGACCAACACCAAACTGCCATGGGTGTTCGGTATATTACCATGTAATCTATATTAGTTGACTCTAGTGCAAGTGGGAGACTGTTGGAGATATGCCCTAGAGGCAATAATAAATGTAGTTATTATTATATCTTTGTGTTTATGATAAATGTTTACATTCATGCTATAATAGTATTAACAAGAAACATTAATACTTGTGTGATTTGTAAACTAAATTAGAGTCCCTAGTAAAGCCTCTTCATAATACTAGCTTGTTGATTAATAGATGATCATGGTTTCTTGATCATGAACATTTGAGATGTTGTTAATAACAAGATCATATCATTAGGAGAATGGTATGATGGACATACTCCTATAGATAAGCGTAGCATAAAGATCAAGTCATTTTAATAGTTCAATTGCTATAAGCTTTCTGATGCATAGTAACCTAATTCCTTCGACCATGAGATCA
Source organism: Avena sativa (assembly GCA_916181665.1). Classification (NCBI taxonomy): domain Eukaryota; kingdom Viridiplantae; phylum Streptophyta; class Magnoliopsida; order Poales; family Poaceae; genus Avena; species Avena sativa. The sequence continues at coordinate 342,810,045 of OV702279.1, forward strand.
TGCTTATCACCATCACTGGAAGGATGCTTTGATGACATCAAACACCACACCGTAACTGGGTGGCTATAAAGGTGGTATTGAGTGTTCGGAAAGTATGGGTTGAGACACATGGATCAAGAGTGGGATTTGTCCATCCATATGACGGATAGATATACTCTGGGCCCTCTCGGTGGAATGTCATCCAATTAGCTTGCAAGCATGTGACTGGCTCACAAGGGATCACATACCACGGCAACGAGAAAAGAGTACTTATCGGTAACGTTGAACTAGGTATGCATAGATACCGACGATCAAAACCTCGGATAAGTAAAGTATCGTGAGACAAAGGGAAATTGGTATCGTATGTAAGTGGTTCATTCGATCGCAAATTAATCGTAGAAATATGTGGGAGCCATATGAATTTCCAGATTCCTCTATTGGTTATTTTTCGGAGAAGTGTCTCGATCATGTCCGCATAATTCACGAACCGTAGGGAGACACACTTAAGGATTCGATGTTGTTGAGTAGTTATGGAATGATGAGTAAGAGACTGAATGTTGTTCGGAGTCTCGGATAGGATCTGGGATATCACGAGGAGATCCGGAATGGTCCGGAGAATAAGATTCATATAAGGAAAGTCCTGTTTTGGAGTTGGGGAATGATTCCGGTGTTTTCATCGGGAATGTTCTAGAAGGTTCCGGAAGGTCCGGCACTCCGGAGGGGAAGGGTACATGAATGTGTCATGACAATGTGGAATGGTTGCATCATGTACTAGGTATCATGGCTGAGCAAAATAAAGGGATAAATCAAATCCTAGTTTGAAAAGTCAAACGGCAGTTTTGCTTGGTGGAGGGAGAGTAGGAAACCTACTTGGGGAGGAGTTCCTCTCCCTCCACCCGCCGGCTAAGGAGGCCGACTTGGGGGAGGACTCCCTCCCCTTGGCCGGCGCCCTCCCACCTATAAAAGAAGGGGTAGGGGTGCCCCCTCTTCCCTACACCTCTCTCCACCAAAACCCTAGCCCTAGCCGCCGGCCACCACAAGTCGCCGCCGGCCTAGGGTTTGCCCTAGCCGCCGAGTTGGGGATCTCGCCAAGCCCTAGACGCCGGCCTAGCCTCCTCCCTTGGTGCCTCTAAATCCTAGATCGCCAAGGCCTCTCTCATAGTCCACCATACTCGCTCGGGCTTATGGCGAAGCCCTGCGAGATCTCCCCTCTACTTCTGGTACCACGCCGTCGTGCTGCCGGAATCACGAGGAGAGTGCTACAACCTCCACTGCCTGCTGGAACAAGGGAGAGGAAGGTCTTCATCGAGTACCGAACGTGTGACCGACTGCGGAAGCGCTGCCGGAACGCAACGCCGGAAGGATCGTCTACGCGATCTTGAGATCGGCAAGAGTACGACTACATCACCCACGAGAATCTTCTCTCGTTAAAAACTTTGGAATCTTCGAGGGTGAGTTCCTCTATCGACTCGTTGCTACAATCTAGTAGATAGATCTTGGCTTGTTTGTTTGCATGCGGTATAATTTTTTTGTTTTCCATGCTACGAACCCCTACAATTCTTCTTTGTAAGAAGTTTCTTTCTCTCTCTTTAACCTAGAGTGTTCTCTGGATCTTGTGTAAAGAGTTGAGTTGTAACCTATAGTCATGTCTTGGACCTGCTATGTTTCTGTTGCACTACTCTGAGGGATGTAATACTAGTGAACGGTGTTTCATTAGTGTTATGTCAACGACTATGGTGTACTACATCATGCAGTGGTATGCTGGGTCACCGCACAACATCTCTGCTTATATAAGCCACTTGGAACACATTAAGATAAATATCAACCTGCCATGCAGATTAAGAGAGTATTGCATCTTTATGGAGATGTAAATAGAGTATGGGAATACTCTCCTCTCAGCTGACCAACAACTTGTCTCCCAACTCTAATTCACGGGATCTCCGATCACATAGAGTGGGTTACCACTGCGATCAACTCATAGTGTGGGTCTCAAACCCATCTCCCTCGATGCATTATATATCACATTAATCCCTTTGTGAAAGGATCTGCCAGATTCTTAGATGTTTGGATGTAATCCAACGCAATAACTCCGGAGTTTCTTAGTTTCCTGGCATATTTCAATCTCCTCTTCACATGCCTTGATGACTTCATATTATCCTTAGAATTGTTTACTTTGACGATCACAATTTGATTATCACAGCTCATCGGGATAGTGGGTATTGGTTTTTCAACCACATGTAAGTCCATCAAGAGCTCACGAAGACACTCTGCTTCAACAGTGGTTGTGTCTAATGATGTGAGTTCTGCTTCCATTGTTGACCTCGTTAAGATGGTCTGCTTGCAAGACTTCCAGGAAACAGCGCCACCACCAAGTGTAAACAAATAACCACTTGTGGCCTTAATCTCATCAGCATCAGATATCCAGTTTGAATCACTATAACCCTCAAGTACCCGTGGATACCCAGTATAGTGAATACCATAACTCGCAGTACCTTTCAAATAGCGCAAAACTCTTTCAAGAGCATGCCAATGATCATCTCTAGGATTTGACACAAATCGACTCAGTTTGCTTACAACAAAGGAGATGTCAGGTCTAGTAGCGCTGGCCAAATACAGGAGTGAGCCAATAATTTGAGAATATCTCAATTGATCTTTAGCAATCCTTCGATTCTTTCGAAGTAGCACACTTGGATCATAAGGCGTTGGAGAATACTTGTAGTCGCTATACCAGAAGCGACTAAATATCTTTTCCACATAGTGAGACTGAAGCAATGTAATCCCACCATTGTCATCCTTTAGTAGCTTGATGTTTAAGATTACATCAGCCACTCCCAAGTCCTTCATCTCAAAGCAGCGAGATAGGAACTCTTTGACCTCCAAATAACAGCGAGGTTGGTCCCAAATATCAATATGTCATCAACGTAGAGATACATAATAACTCCCTCGCCCCCATCATGGCGATAGTACACACATTTGTCAGCTTCGTTTACAACAAAGCCTTCAGCAGTTAAAGTTCTTTCAAACTTCTCGTGCCACTTCTTAGGAGCTTGCTTAAGACCAAACAAAGAATTCACTAACTTACACACCTTTTCTTCTTGACCATCAACTACAAATCCGTCAGGCTGCTCCATATAAATTTCCTCATCTAGCTCTCCATTTAGAAAAGTTGTCTTAATGTCCATTTGATGAACGAGAAGACCATGTGAGGCAGCCAAGGATAGTAGTACTCGAATAGTGGTCAATCTGGCTACATGTGAGTAGGTATCGAAGAAGTCCTCACCTTCTTTTTGGGTATAACCCTTGGCCACAAGACGTGCCTTGTACTTTTCAATAGTACCATCAGGTCTAAGCTTTTTCTTGAACACCCACTTACATCCTACAGGTTTGCACCCATAAGGACGATCAGTGTCTTCCCAAGTATGATTAGCTAAGATGGAGTCCATCTCGCCTCGGACAGCTTCCTTCCAGTAGTTAGCATCTTGAGATGTATAAGCTTCTGAAATAGAAGTGGGAGTATCATCCATAAGGTACACAATGAAATCATCACCAAATGACTTTGCAATCCTTTGTCTCTTGCTCCTTTTGGGAGATTCATTGTCATCCTCCACAAGATCATCAGAGTGTTCTATCAGCATAGTGGGTTTAGGAATTATAACAAATTCCTGACTAGACGAACTAGTCATCTCCTAATTTGATGAGCTAGACATACCTTTCATAGGAAAGATGTCCTCAAAGAAAGTCGCATCATTCGACTCCATAATTGTACCAGTATGCATGTCGGATACCTCAGATTTTACTATCAAAAATCTATAGCCGATGCTGTGAAAAGCATATCCCAGAAAAACACAATCAACGGTTTTTGGTCCAAGCTTTCGCTTCTTGGGTATTGGAATATTGACTTTCGCCAAACAACCCCAAGTTCGTAAGTAAGAGATTTTAAGCCTTCTCTTTTCCCATTCCTCAAATGGAGTCATGGTTTTATCCTTTACAGGAACACGGTTTAGGACATGACACGCAGTCATTAGCGCCTCCCCTACCATTCCTTGGAAAGACCCGATGTATCTAACATGGCATTAACCAAATCAATTAGAGTGCAGTTCTTTATTTCAGCCACCCCATTTGACTGAGGTGAGTAGGGAGGCGTCCTCTCATGTATAATACCATGTTCCGTACAGAATAAATCAAACTCATTTGAAAAGTACTCTCCACCATGATCCAACCTTAGCCGCTTGATTTTAAGATCAAGTTGGTTTTCTGCTTCAACTTTAAACATTTTGAAGTAGTTCAAAGCTTCATCTTTAGATTTTAAAAGATAAACCTAGCATTATCTAGTGGAGTCATCAATCAACATCATAAAGTATCTTTTTCCACCTTTTGTCAACTCAGCATTCATCTCACAGAGATCTAAATGTATAATTTCTAGCGGTGCTAAGTTTCTCGGTTCCACAGCCGTATGAGACTTGCGGGGTTGCTTTGCTTGCACACAAAATTAGCACTTAGAATCTTTGACAGTGGTAAATTTCGGAATTAAAGTCATATTGGCTAGCCGCATCATGCAACCAAAGTTAATATGACAGAGTCGTGAATGCCAAACATTGGACTCATTATCATTGCAAACATGATTAATAACTTTAGTACATGAGTCTGATAAAGACAAGCAAAACAGACTCCGCACTCATAACCCTTTCCAACAAATTGTACATACTTAGAAATTAAAACTTTATTGGACTCAAAAACCAACTTAAAACCATCTCGACATAAAAGCGATCCGCTGATGAGACTCTTATTGAAGGAGGGAACGTGTTGCACATTCTTCAGCTGTACGGTCTTCCCCGAAGTAAACTTCAGATTACCGTACCAACACCATGAACAGAATCACGTGAGCCGTTTCCCAACAGCACGGAAGAAGTCCTTGAGACCTGATAATAGGAAAACATGGAAATATCAGAACATACATGTGTATTAGCACCCGTGTTTATCCACCAATCCAGAGAATTACATACTAAAAGGATAGTAGGTAAAATACCGTACCCAGCATCCTTCATCTCAGTATCACTAATAACAACATTAGCGGCCTTATCGTTGTTCCCATGTTGACGCTTGTCAAAGCGATTAGGGCAGCTAGGAGCCCAATGATCAGGATCACCACAGACGTGGCAAGAGTCTTTCCTCTTATCATTTTTCTTCTTGAAGTTGGTTGAGTGCGTGGCCTTGTTCTTGCCATCAAACTTCCCCTTTCCTTCAATTTTGTTCTTATTCTTGAACTTGTGGGATTGGAATTTTTTCCTCTGCACCAAATTGGCAGTAGAACCTCCCTCAAATCCTCGAGCAGTTTTGTCCTTTGCTCTCACCTTCTCTTCCACATGAAGAGACCAAATGAGATCCGTAACAGAAAACTCTTGTCTCTTATGTTTCACAGATGTAGCAAAGTTCCTCCACGAGGGAGGGAGCTTGGCAATAATGCCACCGGCCACAAATTTGTCCGGGAAGGAACATTTGAACTGCTCAAGTTCTTTGGAAAGTGATTGTTGAAGGGAATATGCCCGAGAGGCAATAATAAAGTGGTTATTATTGTATTCCTTGTTTATGATAAATGTTTATTTTGCATGCTATAATTGTATTAATACGGAAACGTTAATACATGTGTGTTTAATAAACAAATAGAAAGTTCCTAGTTATGCCTCTCTTATAAACTAGCTCGTTGATTAACAAGATGATCAAAGGTTTCCTGATCATGGCCATTGGATGTTGTTAATAATGAGGTCACAACATTATTGGAATGGTGTGATGAACATTCATCTCAAGCATAGTATTACGATCAAGGTCATTTTGTTTATATTGCTATAACATCATACGAAGTAATCTTAGTCCTTAGACCATGAGATAATGTCAATCACTAACACCGTAAGAGTATCTTGATAACATCAAACGTCACACCGTAACAGGGTGACTATAAAGATGGGTTCAGTTCTATGAAGGTGTTATGTTGAGGCTCATGGATCAAGAGTGGAATTTGTCCATCCCGATGACGGAGAGATATACTCTGGACCCTCTCGGTGATACCACATTGATTAGCTTGCAAGCAAGTGATTTGATCACTAGAATGTTATATCACGGGAACGAGAAAAGAGTACATGTCGGTAATGAGATCAAACTAGGTATGGAGAGAGTTTTATTTAAGAGAGAGTTTGCATTAAATTTGGTGGAAATTTAATGGGATTTTTAGTGGGATTTTGAGTGGAGAAGTGAAGGGCCATTTTTATGAGTGGAGCTTCCACCTCATGAATGAGGGAGAGGTGGGGGAACCCTCCTTGGACGGCGTACATGCCCCCATGGTCTGAACCCCTCCCCTATATAAGGAGCCCCTCCTCTCACTTCTCACTCACACCTCCTCGCGAAGGATCTCTCTCCCCCTTTAGAATTTCCCCATGGTCTCGGATCAGCGAGATACATGTTCCCGGTGACTTTTTCTGGAAGGATTTGTTGCTTTCGCTTCTTCACTGGAGCGAGGGCGCGGAGGTTGCCGGGGTAATTAGACGTGTGTGCGATCACGGATGCACCACTGCTTTGTGGTGCTGGACGTGATGGTGCTAGACCGGCTGGACCAGATGGACTTCATCACGATCTTGAGATCGACAAGCGTTCGACTACATCATCCACGAGTACAACCTCGTTAACGCTATACGGTCTTCGAGGGTATGTATTCTATGGATGTATATCCACCTGTTGCTTGTATCTAGTAGATAGATCTTGGTACTTTGTTCCTATCGTAAGGATTTTTTGGTTTTCTATGCTGTGAACCCTTAAGTGGTATCAGAGCCTGATCTACGCGTAGATGCTTTGCACGGGTAGTACACATATGTATATGTGAGCGATGATGATCATGTTATTGCTTCTTGGTTGTACTTTGGATATTGGTGGCATAGTAGTATGAAGCGGCCCAAACAAACTTTACATGTCCTCGCACATGAGACCTGTTCCACGCTTGATATATAACTAGTTTTGCATAAGTGGCTAGCGGGTGTCTGTCTCTCCTACTATAGTCAATATCTAATTTGCAACGAGTTGTCAAACATTTGGTTATCCTCGTTGTGGTTCATGTTCGTAGGTAAGAACGGTTCTATCTTTGAAAGCCCTAAGCCACATAAAACTTGCAATGGATAAATTAGAGGCGTCTAGTTTAGATTGTTGCTGGGCTAGTGTCATGATATGGTGATGTTGTAAGTAGAAATATAAGTCGATACTCTTACAACACACATAAACGTGTAAGTTCCATAGACCTTGGCCTTACACATAGAGGTATGATAGTGATCATACCATGATGCACATGATGGAGATAAAGTGCAAGAACCATATAATTTCACTTATTAACATGTGATGTTTGATTGCATCTTATATTGCTTGTTTGGCATTTTATTATCATAATAAGATGATCCCTCATTTAGATATCAAGATAAAAACGTGTTCTCCCTTAAGTATACACCGATTATGTTTCGTCTCCCCAAGACATCATGTGATGATCGGGTGTTCTTGGATCCACGATCATATTTCGGGTGTAAGACAGTTACACATGCGAAACTAAGGTTCTTACTTGGCGAGCCTAGCATGTACAGACATGGCCTCGGAACGCAGACCGAAAGGTTAAGCATGAGTCATATATACGATATGATGCCCATTTGATGCTCGCCTTTGAAGCTACACCGACTCACGTGATGATCGGACTTGGTGTAGTGGATTTGGTTCATGTAATCACCAAAAAGGCACGAGGGATGTCGTTTTTGAGTGGGAGTTCATTTCTAATTTGGATTAGTAGAACTCAATTTATGATAAATTAAATCAAAGTGAATTTGCATAATTTGTTGTAGTCATTGGCATTCGTTCACCACCTTATGCATAGTTATAATTGAGATAATAGAACTATAGAATTTTGGATATTTACTTTACGAACTGGTATCGTATTGTGTTGAGTGTCAATCTAAAGTTTAAAGTACCATTGCAAACTTTCAGCAAACTCTGTTTACTCCGTGGAGTATAATAATTAGTATTAAATCGAGAGTGACAATTCCAGTGTTAGTATCTAAAGTATCATGTTTGCCTCCATGATTCTTGTTTTAAATATCAAGATTATCTAGGAGCTGAAAGAATTATTTCAGAAACCATCATGTGTGGCAGATATAATGATATCTGAAACAATGTTTTGGTTGCAATATGATAGAGTATAATATGTGTTCTCATATTGGATGAGAATTTGCAAAGTTTGGAGATGCTAGACACCCTAATCATCGAAAAGGGTTTTGGAAAGTAACGTTATACTCACGATTCGCCTTTATAAGCTACAGTTGCTTGATCATGAAAGTCGTCATGATAAGGATGAATAGAAGATGTATGTAAAGTGTTTACTACACTAAAATATTACTAAAGAATGGATTTTAAAAGAATGTCGATCATTTGATGATAGTGATCTACTTCAAAGTGCAAGTCCAAAGGTATTAGTATTTGAATATACACGCTTTGGACTATGTGTCATGTATATGGCGCTACTGTTGATGTTGCTAGATTCTTTTAAAAAGGAAAAGGAAATCCTGAAAGAGAATCTATAAAATATATTTGGCAGAAAAGAGAAGACTGGAAATATCCAGTTTAGGTATATAGATGATATACATGTTATGGTTGTATTCTTTGCTTGTTAAACAATGTGGTTCTTGGGTATTGAATACCGAATTGGTTGGTATGAAATTTACAGAACGACACAATTCATGAACCACAATGGCCTAAGTAACTAGCAAGAGAATATGTGATGATGTTCATCGAAAAAAACAAGCCGTTGTTTGTATTTCTCGTTGACATCAAAGCTTGCCTTCAAGATTTGTTTTAATCAGGTATTATGAGAACAAAGGTTGTTCAAATAATTACCCTATTCCATATAAGATGGATGATTTACAAATCTATTTGGAGAAATCACATCCATAAAAACTAATGCTAAAATGTCACAAGACAAATGATTGAAAGATCACTTACAAAGTGACATCGCCGTTTAAATTATATTGGAAAGAAAACATGAAGAATCTCCATATTCATGGATTTTTGGAGTCTTTGATTTGATCAAGTGACGCGTGTGAGACTTTCCTCGGGATAATTAAAACTTCGTTCAAAGGCCAAAGAAAAACGAACGACTAAAATATTGGAATTTATACATATCGATGTATGTAGTCCATTATGTATAGTAGTAAGCGATGGATTTCAACTTCATATGCTTTCTCCAGAAATTTGAGTGAATGTTCACTTAATGATAAAGAAGTATGAAATATTTGAAAATGTTCAAAGACTTTCAAGATGAAGTGGAAAATCATTGTAACAAGAAAATAAATGATTTATGAGTTTATCATAAAGGGATTTATTTGATTTGCATGTTTAGCAAAACACCCAGGTTTGCATCTCCCGAAACACCATAGGAATATGGAGTTTTGAGATTTGTAATGAAACCTTGTTTTGACATGGTTGGATCAAAGGTGTTATTTATAAAACTGCCATTATGTTTTAAAAGATTAAAGCTTTAGAGACTACCGCTTTTACACTAAAAAGAGCTCCATCTTGATCCGTTGAAATGACACCATGTAAGTTATGGTTTGGGGTAAAATCCAAGTTGTCCTTTCTTAAATTTTGGTATGCTAAGCATAAGTAAGATGTTTACAACCAAAGTCGGATAAGCATGTCTTTGTAGGTTATTTCGAACAACCATTGGCTACGCCTCCATAACATCGAGGACAAAAGGGTTTGTCACTTGAAACGTGAAGTTTCTTGAAAAAGGAATTTTTCGTAAAAGTTAAGTGGGAGGACAATAGAACTTTGATAAGGTTAACGAACCTTAACTAAATATGATGAGTTGCACAGCATCGGAAATTGTTCTAGAGGAAGCCATAATGCTCATAGCTTATGTGCCTCAAAGGTTGTGGTCACGAAGATCTAAGTTCCTATTGAACCAAGTAGGTTGGATAAATAATCAAATACTAAGATTTGAGAGTAAGTCATTATTTTTTGACAATGATGAACCGACTACATGCAAAGAAGCGATGATGAGTCCTGACTCCGTCAAATGGCTTGAAGCCATAAAATCCGTGATAGTTCCATACACGATAAATCAAGTTTTTTGAACTTGGAAGACCCTCCGAAAAGGTGTAAAAACCTATCGGTCGTATTTGGATCTATAAAGAAACAGACATGGATGTTTCACATCTATGAAATAGTCGACATGTCGTAAAGTATTTTATGACAATGTTCAAGGAGTTGACTATGACAAGATTTGATCTTTCATAGCGATATTTAGTCTGGACGGATTAAAGTAGCAACCACTACATATAATTTTGTATATGGTAGATGAATAAAAAAACAAAGTTCTTCTAATAGAATGGTTACCTAGGATGTGTACATGACACGGTCCAAAGGGTTTTGTTAAATTCAAAGGATGCTAAAAGGGCGTGCAAACTTCAATTGTTGAAGTAAGCATCGCAGAGTTGAAATTTTCACCGTGTTAAATGAGTTTTCATCTGGAGACGATGAAGATGCTTGCTTTTGCAAGAAATTAAGTGGGAGAGCTAATACATATTTCTAATACATTATGTGGAGGACATCTTGTTGATTGGAAATAATGTATCTTTTATTGACAAAAGGTTAAGAATTTCATTTCGATAAAAGACTTAGGCAAAACCCGAATATTTAGCATGAATGTCTACATGGATAGACCATGACGCTAATATGGTTATGCCAAAGGTATATATATGAGATATTGAAGGAGTTCAATATGGAAACGACAAGAAAAGTTTCTTGTCACGTGGAAAAGAATTGAATCAAGATTAAAGTGTATCGACACTTGATAAGTGAAACAAGATTCAAGTGCTTTGACACTTGATGAGTAAAATTACAAGAATGATTTGGTCAATCATACCATTATATGTACACATCCAGATATGTCCTACGCTCTAAGTGTTATGAGCATATACCAGAATGAATCATAAAATGATCATTGGACGATAGTAAGGATATTCTTATAATCTTTTAGAAGAATTAAGAATATATTATATTTGTATAAGAGACAAATAGTTCATTAAAAATGATACTAGTTTTGTCACAAGATACAAATTAAGTTTATCTCAATTTAAACTATGGGTGGCACAATGTAATGGAAAGGAGATTCCATGATGGATTTGGATGAATTCCAAAGTAAAGACATTGTGACGAATACTACAACAAAAAGGCTAAGTATATGACTGCTATAGTAGCAGCAAAGGAGGGAATTTCTGTCAAATAGTTTGTTATCAAACTAAGGTGTGGTTCGCAACGGGCTAACACTAGAGATATATTGTACTACAATAGTATCGACATGTTTTAACCCCAAGAAACTAAAGGTCTTACCAAAAGACCAAATTTATACAATGCCATCTCATTGGAGAATGAGTGATGCGTGAAGACGCAAACACATGCAAATACACACAGACCTGAAAGCGTCAGATCCGTAGATTATGTTAACCACTTGCAATCGCGTATATGGAACACCAGAAAGCCATAGGTGTTCAATACGCAAAGTTTTCAAACTAGATTGTTATCTCTAGTGCAAGTGGGAGACTGAAGGGAATATGCCCGAGAGGCAATAATAAAGTGGTTATTATCGTATTCCTTGTTTATGATAAATGTTTATTTTGCATGCTATAATTATATTAATACGAAAACGTTAATACATGTGTGTTTAATAAACAAATAGAAAGTTCCTAGTTATGCCTCTCTTATAAACTAGCTCGTTGATTAACAATATGATCAAAGGTTTCCTGATCATGAACATAGGATGTTGTTAATAACGAGGTCACAACATTATTGGAATGGTGTGATGAACATTCATCCTAAGTATAGCATTACGATCAAGGTCATTGTGTTTATATTGCTATAACATCATACGAAGTAAACTTAGTCCTTAGACCATGAGATCATGTCAATCACTAACACCGAAAGAGTATCTTGGTAACATCAATCGTCACACCGTAACAGGGTGGCTATAAAGATGGGTTTAGTGCTATGAAGGTGTTATGTTGAGGCTCATGGATCAAGAGTGGAATTTGTCCATCCCGATGGCAGAGAGATATACTCTGGGCCCTCTCGGTGATATCACATTGATTAGCTTGCAAGCAAGTGATTTGATCACTAGAATGTTATATCACGGGAACGAGAAAAGAGTACATGCCGGTAACGAGATCAAACTAGGTATGGAGATACTGATGATCGAATCTCGGAGAGGTAATATATCGCGAGACAAAGGGATTGAGTTACATGCATATAAGGTTCACACGATCACAGAAGTCATCTTTGAATATGTGGGAGTCAGTACGGATCTCTAGGTCCCGCTGCTGATTATTGATCACAGATGGGTCTCGATCATGTCTACATTATTCGCGAACCATAGGGTGACACACTTAAGGTATACCGACACTATTCAGAGCTAATGATATGCCAGAGAAAGAAAAAGAAAGCGTAGGAATTTATTTCACTAGATACCGAAACTGGTTTCGGGTGAAATTGCATAAAGTATTTCTGCATGTAAAATAAAATACTAGCAAGGGGTTATATGTGAATGTTTTTCATTAAAGTAATTGACAAAATTCTGAATAAATAAAAGGAGTTTTATTTAAGAGAGAGTTTGCATTAAATTTGGTGGAAATTTAATGGGATTTTTTAGTGGGATTTTGAGTGGGATTTTGAGTGGAGAAGTGAAGGGCCATTTTTGTGAGTGGAGCTTCCACCACATGAATGAGGGAGAGGTGGGGGAACCCTCCTTGGCCGGCGGCCATGCCCCCTTGGGCTGCCCCCTCCCCTATATAAGGAGCCCCTCCTCTCACTTCTCACTCACACCTCCTCACGAAGGATCTCTCTCCCCCCTTTAGAATTTCCCCATGGTCTCGGATCAACGAGATACATGTTCCCGGTGGATTTTTCTAGAAGGATTTTTTTCTTCCGCTGTTTCGCTGGAGCGAGGGCGCGGAGGTTGTCGGGGTCCCTGGACGTGTGTGCAATCACGGATGCACCACTACTTTGCGGTGCTGGACGTGATGGTGCTGGACCAGCTGGACCAGATGGACTTCATCACGATCTTGAGATCGACAAGCGTTCGACTACATCATCCATGAGTACAACCTCGTTAACGCTATATAGTCTTCGAGGGTATGTATTCTATGGATGTATATCCACCCGTTGCTTGTATCTAGTAGATAGATCTTGGTACTTTGTTCCCATCGTAGGAAATTTTTTGTTTTCTATGCTGTGAACCCTTCAATTGTATCTCATGAGCTTGCTCAATGACGGAGCGCTCATCAACCATCTTGTAGTCATAGAATTGCTCCATGACATACAACTCAGTGTCAGCGTTCGAGACCCCAAACTTGGCCTCGAGCGCTTCCCACGCGTCCTTGCCATTATCAAATGACATATATGGGTCAACAATCTTGTCCCCAAGAACATTGATTAAAGCTGCCATAAACATGGTATCGGCTTTTTTAAAGGTCGCTTCCTGCTCAACAGAAAGATCTCCTTCAGGCTTGCCAAGGGTAGCGCTACAGAAGTTTAGGTTTTCAAACCAGAGGATTGCTCTCTTGCGCCATCTCTTATAGTGAATGTCATCAAAAGGAGGCGGCCTAGTATCCGCGGCTACACCAGTGGAATTCAGTTGCCTATAATCAGGTTTTTGGATTATTGAAAATATAAAAAATAATGCATATGATTTAATCCGAATAATAAAATGATAAAGCATGATCATACAAACAGTACTAAAATCAATCATGCTGATCAACAAAGTAGATGAACAGATTACATCTATACAAGATAAACCTATCACATCTATGCCAAACGCTAGAACTAGAAACTCTAGCATAATCTGAAAGAGAGAGATTGAGATCACATACGATGCAGTTGGGATAGTAGCCGCAGTGGTAGCAGCAGCAGAGTTGTCTCCCATGTTGAGGTTGCCGAAGAGGTCGCTGACGTCCGGGAAGAAGTCGTCGTTTGGGAACTCGTCGTTGGACGACGTCGTGGTTGCCAGTAGTCGCGCTTGAGTGCTCCCCAAAAACCTGATCGCCCCTCACCCGTATAGGTTCACAAGAGGCGAGGTTCCGGAGGCCTAGTGTCCCGATCTACGGTGCACACCGCAAGCTGAGATGGGGAAGACGAAGATGGAGGCGCAAGATTCTGGAGGTAGGCGCCTGTGTGGATTGATCACCGATTACGTTTAGCGCAGACGCTTATATAGTGTAGGTCAGGGAGATCGTGGGACATAGGCTACGTCCGAGTCGGTAATATCCCACGTCCATAAAAACTGGAAATGAATGTAATTAATGCATTTGTTAATGACTCATAAATAATTTTCCCAAACAGCAAAATAAAGCTCGGTGAGATTCCCGTAACCCGCGGCGCGTGCCCGTGTCGTCACGATGCGAGGCATGGCGAGGCAGGCGATGTCAGAGGAGGAGTGCGTGAGGGCTTCCCTCCATGTCACACCTTAGTGAGTGGTGCAACACTCTACTATATAAGGTGGTCCAACTCTCCTTCCACCAGCAATGTGGGACTAAACTTTAGCACCACTAGCACAACCATATGCTGCCATACACAAGTGGGCCAAAGAGAATTTCAGAATTTGTGTAATGGGCCAACAACCCAAAACTCATCAAATTCCAACAACAATAACCAAGCAAAATGAACCGTGGACATAACAGAGCAAACCTCCACGCTTCGACTCATCCTCCTCGATCAACCTCCTGCTGCTGCATCTAGAAAAGGAGTAGAGAAACACATCCCGCAAACGAGATCAGCTGATACAATAAGAATCGACGAGGGCGTCCAACCCACCTCGGGTTAACAAACGGTGAGGCCGGCCATGGGAGTGCTCGGGAACATGAATCCAGAATCCATTTGAATTGAAATCTAGAAACCACTGATGGAAGGGTGACTGAACCAATGAACCGATCATACCGAGCACGAAAAACTGACCTACGACGATCTCCCTCCTCGCGGGCCTCGCCACGCGGAGCTCCAATTTCAATCAAAAACTACATCCAATCATGTAACCAACGACGCGACACCGACGATCAAAATCAAAACAGAGATACGCGGAATCACTCTCAGGAAGACAGAGATCGCGAACCAGACAACTCGGTGAATTCAGACGAGTCACAGCGATAGAGGCGGGCGACCGAGGAAGAGGAACCTACGAGAACAGGGCGGGAGAGCCAACGAGGAGCAAAAAATAAAATCGAGACAAGGCGATTCGGTCGAATAAGAATCGAGGGGACATGAGGAGGAGTCGAGGAAGAGCCCCGAAGACGCGAGGAGCGTGAGAGCGAGGCGCTGACCACCGAGACGGTGAGAGAGGGCCAGACCAGAGCGCGGGGAAGAGGGGTGCGCACCTGGGCGCCTTTTAGAGCATTTCCACCCGCTTCGCATGGCGTTTTTTCCGTCCGCACGGCGCATTTTCGTCCCGTTTCCACAATGCCGATTTCATCCGGATTTGACCCAACTTTCGTTCGAACTTCTCAGGCCGATCCCGGGGTCCTAGAACGCCGGACGAAGCGAAAACGCAAGTGGTCCAACCCTGTCAGCGTCTATAGGCCGAGCTCCCGCCCTTTTCTTCTTCCCCTCCCACTTTCCTCCCCATTCCCCCAACTCCTGCCAGTTCACCGAGCTCCCGCCCGCCATGCCGTCCAAGGGTTTCATCAAACCCCGATCCAGCCTCGGCGAATCGGAGGAGAAGAAGAAGAGGAAACCGAGAGCACCGACGAAGAGGCCGGAAGGCTTGACCAGTGCCGAGTGGCTTGCCCTTGTCTAGAAGAGGAAGTTCGCATCGGACGAATGGAGGGAGAGGAAGGAGAAGGCGGAAGCGGCGAATGAGCTCTCCGAGACTTAGGGCGTCGCCGAAGAGCAGACGGTGAGGGCAAAGCAGGCGGCGGCATCGCGCGCGGCGATGTCGCGCCCGAGGCCGATCGTCCTCCCGTAGTACGGCGCCCACTGGGGGAGCCAGCCAAGCATGGGCTTCAGTTGAAGAGGGAGGAGAAGGCCGATGAGAAGTGGGTGCAGCTACTCCAGAACCATGACCGAAAGCTCAACCTCCTCAAGGCGAACTATGCCGCCAAGAAGAGGAACACGGATCTTCAGTTCCTCATGGGCGACGAAGACACCTCGGCGATGAGCACGCCGGTCAAGGCCTAGTACATGGCACGCCGCAACATCATTCTCCAGGAGGACAACGCCACCAGCACGCCAAGCTCTGCACCGACAGCTTCCGCCCCCACGGCTACGCCGAGCTCTGCTTCCACCTCCTCCAACCAGTCGGCTGGCAACACCGCCGATGCACCCATCCCTGTCGCACCGGACACACCGGAGGAGGTCATCCCCGTCGACGACTGATCGCCGTACCGTTTTACCAAGTTCTGTAATAATTTTGTCACCGAACTTGTTAGGCGTACTTCTGTCGAACACCTTGGGCCGGAGATTTCGCCGGCGGAAATTTCTCGCCGTTTTTTCTTCGCCTGGGAACTCGGCCTGGGAACGTGAGTGGGAAACTCGGCGTTCCCAAGCCAAAAGTTACGTCCATCCATCACTATTTTGGTCCGAATTTCGTCCTTGGAACGCCCAACGAGTGGAGATGCTCTTATAGCCGGCGGAAGGCCTTTGCTGGCGCCAACCGATTCCTTACCGGACACGGGTTCGTCGTCGTGCTAGCGTGATGCGTGTGGGGACGACGGACGGGTGGGCGGCAGAAATCAAAAGCGAGTGGGACTGGTGACCGGATCAGATCCGGGATGGTGTGGTGGTTCGGGGCGGGTGGGTGGCGAGCAGGTCGGCAACGCAACGCCGAAATTTCTGGGTCGCTCGGAGACGCGACTGGGCATATGATTCTCCGTCTCTGTACTGTACGTGTGGCTGCCGTTGATTGTTGACCTTGTCCGTGAGCCACGTGAACTCGTGGATAAGAGCATCTCCACTCGGATTCCAGGATGTCGTCCTCATGATGATTTTTTCGTCCAAAAATTGGTCTAGTCGCGTTTTCAGAAAGCCGGTTTCATCCAGCACGCTGCTGCCCCTTTCTCCTATATATTGTGGTGTGTAGCTCTTCTCTATGGGGTTGATTCACTTGTCCCTTCCCTCTTCCCGTTGCTTCACCGAAAAAGGCATGGATGAGGCGAAGCTCTGCAAAAATATTCTCTCCACCACCACCACAAGGTTGTGTTCTTGGAGTTTCCGGTGGATCCTCTACTTTTGCTGGAACGAGGACCGGAGGTCGTCATCGAGCCATACGTGTGACCAAGTATGGAGGTGCTTCTCATTTGCAGCGCTAGTCTTCATCACGATTTTGAGATCGGTAAGTGATCCTCTACATCACCCACAAGAACCGTTCCCATTAACAAAGCTTTGTGTTTCCTAGGGTGAGCCAATCTTAACCATGGAATATCCGTTACTAGTATCTCCCAGATATGACCTAGGTGGTTGCAACCGTAGGAATTTTTTATTTTCTATGTAACGAACCCATCAACCTTAAATTCTCTAGTGGTGTTCCTCTTCTCCGTCCCTTCTTCATTCTCTTATTGATGGGCGGCGATGATTCCTGGAGGTCAATGCAAGACGCCGGTGTTGGTGAACAACATAGGTACCTCCAAGATACCTCTGATGTTGCCAACGATGGCACCGGCGATGAGACCTCCCCTGCATCATCACTTGCCTCGGATGATAGGGCCTAGAATAGGCCTTGCGAAGAGGACAAAAAAATGAGTACCAGCACGAGGAGAACCCTTGCGGTTTTGTATTTAAGGAGCGTGTGAGGCTGCACGAGAAGAACGTTGGCTTGATGACCATTGAACTATGACAAGTACTTGACTTTGTTCACTTCGACCCTGCTTCAAAAGGTAAAATTCTTAGGACATTTATCTTCTTGTGAGGGAGAATCTCATGTAAAAGATGTACTGTATTTCTTATCTCATATCTACCATATGCAGTTGCCGGTTCTCTATAGTAGCTCGAGGGGTGAGGAGAACTCCAAGTGGAAGTCAAACCCGAAGGGCCTGAAGTTCATGGTAAGTGAGATTGAAGTTCATGGTAAGTGAGCTTGATGAGCTCCGAGATCAGTCATGATGTGCATCAGAACAGAGCTGGGTCATGATGTGCTGTCTGGGTATAATCTGGACAGGTTCCCAGCGAACATAAGTGGTGGACATACAACCTCAATCCAAAATTGGGGTTATGACATTGATGTTTTAAGGTGGTGACGGTCAGAAAATCCATTTTTCCAGCGTCCCTATTTCCGTTTGGAGTCCAGATCAGTTTCACCACGTTTTGAACAGCTTTGTAGAACAATGTAGCATGAATTAACTTCAACGATCTCCACAGATAACAAACATTTAAGATTCTATACATTACTGGGACTGAAGTCCAAGTCACAATTTAAGATGGCATCGAGATAGCTCAATCCATCTCGTTCAAGCATCCACTCAGTCCAGTAGCGGTGAGTGAAACTACACAACCAAAACAACCCAGCTTTCATGCACTCAACTAATAAATTTAGATGTGATAATATATATATATATATGTCACACAAGATCACACATAAGCGTTCACAGAATATCATAATCATATCATAAGCGTTCCCAGAATAGTAATAATATAGTGATGGATAACAAGTTGAGAGCCGTCAAGACTGGCCCTCCATCAGAAAGGATGTCTTCTTCGTCTCGGTCTAGGCTCTGTCCTTCCCTTCAGGATGGGTTTTGCCCAAAAGCCAACCAACATCACATTCAGATAATACTGCAAGAAACACACCTGCCTTACACGCACTGTTACAGAATGATGCCACACTCTTACAGACACTTGCGTACGGAAACTGGCGCCTGCAGGTATTAGGTCAAATGAGATTATATCAACTCCTGTCGAACATGAAAGGAAGATGAAATTGAGAAATGATTTATATCTGCATATGTTTGGTATTGTACCAGTCAAAGCCATCTGATGTGGGACCGACTTGGTCACTCTTGAGACTCTTCTTACCCTCAGCTGTACGCTGGATACACGTAGATAATGATCATTAATGTACATCATTAGTCAAGTTCTGATTGGTAATATAAAGAATACTGTCAACTGAGGCAATATACTGAATAGCAGCTACAGAACACAATCCTACACACACATATGCTAATTAAGGGCCATGTTCAAAGGAATACTTTAAGTATCTTCCCTAAATATACACAGGAAAGATTTCAGAAGTGTTTGGCTGTGCTAGTCACTAGTGTGCTTAGGAAATACTAGGAATTGCAGCAAGCAGAAGAGGAGATGCATGATTCAAGATAACAGAACTGCAGCAACGAATTAAGCATCTTATGCATCCCTATTTGCTATTTTGAAGGGATAATGAGTACAAGTCATCATCCTAAGATGATCAACAAGGAAAATGAGGCTGCCTCCTTAATAATGGTACTTTGGAAACAAATTGATGACTGGTACTACAAATTGAGGAGATGGTTCAAGATATCAAAATAGAAGCAATAAATAAAACAACTCGCGTGTTTCATATTTGCTAAAGGGATGATGAGTAAAAGTCATCATCCTAACATGATCAACCAGAAAATAAGGCTGACCCTCTAAAAATGCTACTTTGTGCACATAATATTGCTCTTTTTCTAATAGCAGAGAGACCAATTTAAGAAGCCACGTATGTTAGCAGTAAAGAGGTATTTGTGCAGCCAAACAACTAGCCAGAAATCATGCGAGCTAAAATATGTCAATTTTGGTGAAGATACCTCATCAGAGTGCTTAGGAAATTAATCATTAACTAGTACTGTATTATGAATTGCAGCAGGCACAAGAGGTTGTTCAAGATACCAAAACAGCAGAGCAATAAATTAAACATCTTATATGCTGCAATTTACTAAAGGGACGAGAACTATAAAATGATCAACCGGGAAATAAGACTGCTTCCTCTAAAAATGCTATTTTGTGCAGGTAATATTGCCGTGTTTCTAATAGCAGAGACCAGATTAAGAAGGCACGCATGTTAGTTGTGAAGAATTCGATGATCGCTCGCTAGATCATGGACCGCGTGAGGTATTTGCACATAAAACCAACTAGCCGGGGTAAAACATGTCAACTCTGGTTAAGATACCTCCTCGGTGTGCAGGGGCCTTCGCCCGAGCCGGCTACGCCCTTCCGCGACCGCCGCCTCCGCTCGCTGGATCATGGAGCCACCGAGCTTCCTAGACGCCCCGTGTCGAAGAAGCACCGCCATGGCCGCTGCCTGCAAATAATTAGGGATTAGGACAAGTCCGGTAGGAATCGCCACAGCCGACCGCCCCTCCTCTCACCGCCACCGGCCGCTCCTCCTCCCCTACCTACGTTATTGGGTTGTGATCAGTTGAGAAGGCGAGAAATTTCGGTGGATTTTGGACACTGCCTTGCGATCTGGGAGATCTTCCTCCTTAGGGCTAGGGTTCCTCGCTCGCCTTCCTTCCACCTCCGGACACGACACGAAGAAAGGGATGGGTGAGGGAGCGCGTCGATTTGTTCGGCCAGGGCGAGGTTTTTTTCAAATTCAAACGTAAATCCTGGCAAAGTTCATACAGTTTATACGTAATTTATATACAAAATTAAAAAATAAAATTTAAACTAGCCCTAACCCTAGCTATCGATCTCCGCGCGTCGACGCCGCTTCGTCTATCTACGTGTCGAGGTCGATATACTCCGGCGACGTCCAGATGTTGGGCGGTGGACGGACCAGAACGGGCGCGGACGCGGGTGGATTGATCACATGCCCAGACCACGGCGCCTAACCATCCTGGAAGTGCGTCAGCTCCATCCCCGCCTCCGGAGCGATCGGTGGCGCCCATCCCGGCAGCGGCAGCGGTGGAGGCAGCTGGGCGTTTGCCTGCACCACCAAGCAGGTGAGCTGGATGATCTCTTCGTAGCCGCGCCACAAGGCGTTCTCGTCGCGCGTAATGGCCTTCTTGGTGAAGGCATCCTCGTCGTAGCCCGCGCCATGACCTCGCGGTACTCCGGGGGCAGGTTCGTGGCGATATCGTTCGCTGCCTCCTACTTGACAACGATGTCGTCATCCTTCTCGTTGTTGTCATCGTCCTCGTTGTCGAGGTCGGCGTCGGAGTGGTTGAAGGCGTCCTCGTCGTCCGAGTCGATGTCGGGTACAGGGTAGACCTCCCCCTTTGGTTTTGATGTGCAAAAGCGAACCATTTCTATTGGAAACATTCCTATAATAAATTCCTTAGGAACCTTTATTATAAATGGAATATACCGAATTGTGATCAATCAAATATTGCTAAGTCCTGGTATTTACTACCGACTGTAGGTCGCGGCGGATGGTGGTCACGCGCCGCGCCTTGTGCTCCCACTCGAGGAACTTTACCCAGTAGTCCTCGATGTGGTAGCCCCTCTCCCACCATTGGGACTGTAGGAGGTTGTTGATCCGCGGGCGGATCTCCTCCTCCAGCCCTTTGCCCTGCTTGGGCACGGGCGGCACTGGTACACGGTCCTGGTTGAGGTGCCAGCCGGTAGGGAGGAGACATCCCTGTGGCTAATGCCCCGGTCCTCCCTCCACCGGCGCTCGCACTCCGCAACGCGAAAATACCGTTGTATGCGGCGGTCCCATGGTGGCGGGTAGTCCCCCACGAGGTGGACCTTGAACTCCTCTAGCCGCGGCGGAGGCGGTAGCGATGCGCCGTGGAGAAAGGCCGGTGAAAGTACCGACTTTGAATAAACTAGAGGAGGGTCAATAGGCGACTACCAATTTTTAATTAGTTACTCGATTTTAGGCTTGGCAAGAAGATAAGTTTTCTAGATATGCAACTAGGTGAACGACCTATATGCTAGAGAACTAACAACAAGCACAAGACCGGTAAAGAGCAAGTAGTAAAGGTAAGGAACGAGATAAGCTGAGCGGGGACACGGAGATGTAATTCCCGTAGTTCACTTCCAAGGAAGCTACGTCTATGTTGGATAGGTGTCGGGGCCACACAAGGTCACCAAGCGCCACAAAGACCTCACCTTCTTCTCCAGTGAGCTCCCCCACAAAGGAGGCCTCACAATCCACTAACCGGTGACCTTGAAGGCGCCAATCAAAACCTTTACAACAAGGTTGAGGGGGAAGCTCCACAACTCAATTGGAGGCCCTCAATGACACCACGGAGCTTTACAACACATGCCCTTAGCTCCGAGGATGCCCTACACCGTCTAGGGTTCCAAGAAACCCAAGAGTAACAAGATCCACAAAGGATAGGTGGGGGGAATCAAATCTTCTTTGGTGGAAGTGTAGATCTAGGTCACCTCTCCCACCTCTCAAAAGATAAGTGATTTGAGTGGCTAGGGAGAGAGATCTAGTGAGGTGAATCTCTAGTATTAATGGAGGAGAGAGAAACTTGAAGAGTTAGGTAGGAGGAAGGAGGGCGCCTTAAATAGGCCCCCTCCAAACTGAACCGTTGGGCAGTTCGCGACATCACCGAAAGTTTCGGTGAGGAGCCGAAAGTTCCACCCATCGCTGCTTCAACGGTATGAAGACCGTTGACACACGCTTCAAAGCTTGACCGGAAGTTCCGGTGAAACTTCTGGAGCAAGTTCCGGGCCAAGTTCCGTCAAATAGAACACTTGCAAACAGAAGTATTCTGAACCTGAGCGGAACTTGGAGCGGAACTTGGGGCAGAACAACTGGGTCACAACAAATGCCTGACCGGAAGTTCCGATGCCTGGGCGAAAGTTTCGCTGAGGGTCTCAGCGGAAAAAGCAAAGGAAGTTCCTGCGACCGGAACTTCCGGTGGAAGTTCTGTCAAATGGAACACTATAATACGGTAGGTTCTGAACTCTGGCCGGAACTTCCATCAGAAGTTGGACCGGAAATAATCCTAGATCCATCCCACAGAGAACCCTGAGCGGAACTTTTGGCTCCTATTCGGAAGTTCTGATCAGACAAAAACTGCACCAACAGATCAGAAACGCTCTCTGTCTCTCTCTCTCTCTCTCTCTCTCTCTCTGAAGAATAGGATGGCTGTGGCGGTGCATATATGGTTTGTGCAAGAACATATGATTCCCCATAGCCTTCCAAGGTGGACCCCCTCTTGATAATACGGTGATCTAAAACAATAAAATGAAAGAGAAAAACGAAAGACTGTCGTCTTCACAAGATTCCAAGAATAGCATCCACACACTCCATAAGCTCCATCAATAAACAAATAATCTAAAACTCAAGCACACGGTTAGATCATAAATGGGATTGTCATCATCACCAAAATAGCAAGGGAAAACATAGTCCTTTCAATCTCCCCATTTTTGGTGTTTGATGACAATCCCATACAATTTGCATAAGAACAAGCAGTTTTCGCAATGAACGGAACAAGCTCCCCCTATGTGTGTGCAAGGTAGAGATAAAGCTCTAAGGGCAAGACTAGTACACATATAAGGAGGCTCCCCCTTTCTATTGCAAAAACAGCACATGTGCAAGGGAAAAAAGAAAGGGGACATACCGTTGCACCAATCATATGTGGTGGATACAATAGATGAAATAATATCAATGTATACTCCACCACCATATACTAACAGCCATAAGCCAACAACATGCATACCAAATCACATAGTCTCATACATAAATAAGGCGCACAAATAACAAGGTCCACAAACACACACATAAACTAGAGAGTTCACGAGCAAGAAAGGATCAAAGAGAAAACGAAATCGTGACTCAAACCATGCAAATCCCATGAACAACCTAATAGATATCTTTCTCCCCCTTTGGCATCATGACACCAAAAAGGGAGAAAATACCACTCTAATCGCCCCAACCATGGAAAGAAGGAGGATAAGGCTCGGGGTCCCAAGAGGCATTGTTCCACGCAGGCGGGGGGACCAGTGACTTCCTCCTCAGAATCAGACCACTTGCAGTTGTCACGAATCCACCTATCCTTGGGCGCAATGAAGGAGCTAGTCTCTGGAGAGCAAGGAACACTAAGCGCTGACAAAATAGCCTTCTGACGCTGATACATCATAAACGTATCTATAATTTTTGATGTTCCATGCTTGTTTGGTATCTACTTTGCTATGCTTTGTCTACACTTTGAGGTATTTTTATACATTTTCTAGGACTAACCTATTAACAAGATGCCATAGTGCCAGTTGCCTATTTTCTGCTGTTTTTGGTTTCAGAAAAGCTAGTAAGGAAATATTCTCGGAATTGGATGGGACAAAAGCCAAAGTCAATATTTCACCAAGACAAACACAGAGACCGAAGGGCGACCAGAGGGGAGCCACAAGGTGTCCACACCCTCCACGCATGGGCCCACCCTGGGCCATGCCTGGGCAGGGTGTGGGCCCCTTGGCCGCCCTCCTGCCTCACCTCTTCGCCTATAAAGTCCCCCCGATGCCAAAACCCTAAGTACCCGATCTTATCTCCACGAAACAGTTCGTAGCCGCCGCCACCATCGTCCCTAGATCGGGGGATCTAAAGCTCTTCCCTGCACCCTTCTGGAGGGGAGAGATCATCCCGGAGGCCTTCTTCATCATCATGCCAGCCTCCGGTATGATGCGTGAGTAGTTCCACCTTGGACTATGGGTCAATACAGTATCTAGATGGTTGTTTATCCTCCTTTGTGTTATCATGTTTAGATCTTGTGAGCTCCGTTCATGATCAAGATCATCTATTTGTAATCATGCATGTTGTGTTTGCGGGGATCCGATGGATATTGAGATTACTATGTTAAATTGATTAATGATTCTATCTTGTCTTTATAATTGTTGATTCTATCATGTCTGTGTTGTTTGAGATCTTGCATGCTCTCAGTTTCTAGTAGCTATCTTGGCCAAGTAGATGCTAGTGAATCCAAGAGGGAGTATTTATGCTCGATAGTGGGTTCATGCCTCTATTGAATCTGGGGAAGTGACAGAAATCTCTAAGGTTGTAGATGTGTTGTTGCTACTAGGGAGAAAACAATAATCTCTTGTTCATGGAACAATTGTATTATTTACTTTACACACATTGCTTAAAGCAGTTTTTTGTTGCTTGCAACTTAATACTGGAGGGGGTTCGGATGATAACCTGAAGGTGGATTACTAGTCATAGATGCAGTTGGATGGCGGTCTATGTATATTGTTGTAATTCCCAGTCAAATCTCATAGGATCATGAATGTCTAGTATTGCATTGTTATGCCTTGATCAGTACTGTCAATTGCCCCGCTGTAATTTATTTACCCAGCATGTTATGTTATTTATCTTAAAAAGAACACCTCTAGTGAACTGTGGACCCTGGTCCAATCTTTACCATTAATACATCTTCCACTATTACTATTTACTTTCTGCAAGCTACCATTAACTTCCACACCATACGTTTAATCCTTTGTTTTCAGCAAACCGGTGAGATTGACAACCTCACTGTTCGTTGGGGCAAAGTCTTGAGTTTGTGTTGTGCAGGTTCCAAGTTTTTAGCAACACCTTGGGGTCGTTTCCTTCCTCCTACTAGTTCGATAACCTTGGTTTCATACTGAGGGAAGACTTACTGCTATGCTCATGATACCTTCCTCTTGGGGTTTCCCAACGAAGCTCTACAGTGATCTGAGCTGCATCAGACGCCGAGCATTGTGCTGCTGATCAACATAAGCACGGTACTCACGATCATGCAAGAAGAAAAACGTCTTCTTCACCTTCCCTAGAAGTTTCTTGGCCCAAGACGGCTGCCTCTCAAGAGTGGTACCACCAACACTAGAACCAGCATGTGCCGAAGAGGGACCACCAGCACCAGTAGCACCTCCAGACTTCCATATGCATGGATTCTTCCTTCTCAGCTTGGGTCCTAGGCTTCTCATGCTTACTCACACGCAACTTCTCCTCCTCATGAATAGTGATGCAGTCCTGAGGGAAGCGGGTACCAGTTGCTTCCAACCACTTGGCGTTGATAAGGAGTCTGAATGTATGGAGCATAGGGGCACGAGCACTTGTCAATAATATCTTTCCAGATGTCATTGTACAGAAAGTGCATAACATCCATCTTCTAGTCAGAATCACGGCGACGGTGAGTCTAAAACATAAGGTCAACCTGATAAGCATGAAACTGATCAAAGTTGCCTGCCTTTGGAGATATGGTGTTCAAGAATACCCTGCGCATGATGTCATAGACTGGCTAGATATAATTCACGTGACCACAAACACGCCACCCCTCAGTATGGAGAGGCTCTAGAACCTGAGGAGCAGAAGCCTGGGGGCCATGAACACGCCAACCATTAGCCCCTTTCCAGGCAAGAGGGGATAGGCAAGAAGATCCCCAAACTCAGACCATGTGGCGGATAACTGCAGATCCTTAGTCATCCACTTCAAGGTGTCATTGATAGGATTCATCTCCATGTGAAGAGTGTAGTAGAACTCAGCAATAGAGGTCCCATCAAAGTTCTGACTGTGCTCCATGATAGGAATCGGCCCAAACTTTCTGCATATCTCAAGAGCTTCGCCAAAGTACTCCATCTTGCTTTCCATATGAGCCACATTAATGAACTTCTAAGGAACTACAACAAACTTGGACTTGGTGGCATAAATCTCTGCAAAAATCTGCTCTTGACGACAATTGTGGAAGAGAGGATCCAAGCAAAGATGATCACGCGGGACAAGATAGGGATCCACATGGCGAAATGCTGAATAGGCCTTCTGAGGCCACTTGGAGATCTTGAGCTTGGAGGAATCAGGCCCAGTAGAAGTGGCCTTTTGAGAAGCAAGAGCAGGCTGCTTTCCTTCAGCAGTAGCAACACGGCGAGCAGCAACAGACCTCTGACGGGCAGTCTGAGTGGGAGGTCGCAGAACCTCATGATCTTCTTCATCAATCTCGGGAGGAGGACCAGTAGGAATAGGGAGGGAACCACCTTGCCCTGAGAAGAAAGTAGAGAATAGGGAGGGATGGTGGGGTAAGTGCACAAGTTCGAACGAAGAAACAAAGATAGATTGAAAAAATACAGGCAGTGAATCAAATATAGTGCACCGGAACCTCCGCCGAGCCATCGGAACTTCTGGTGAAAAATCACCACCGGAAGTTCTGGTGAGGCCACGAACAGAACGGTTCAACAGTAAAATGCAAGGATCCAAGATCTAGGGCGCAGATGTACAGATTCACACAAATTTATTGGTTCAATATACCCTAGCAAGGTTTCCTAGGCCTACCAAGACCTCCCAACAAGTTCTAGCCGAAGAACTAGCCTAGACATGGTGAGCCTAACTCAAGCAATGGAGTGAGTAAGATATCCATTAATGTAGGGAGTTGAGGGCAAATACCGGAGTCCATGGCAGGAGATCAAGGTGGGGAAGGTTCCCACAGAGCAGATCTGAAAACGGTTGGCCGGAGACGGAAGGGCCGGAGCACCTCTGTGGAGAGGATGGCGCCGACGGCTGCTCCAAATAGAATATGGGTCTTGGGGAAAACTGGGAGAAGACCCCGTTTTTTCCAGGGCCCACCTTATATAGGTCGATAAGCCTCACCGGAAGTTCCGAGCACAGGCGGAAGTAGTGATACGCCCAATTTGCATCACCATTCTATATAATAATTTACCTCTATTCATTGATATTTGTCTTATTATGAGGTATTACTTATGATTTTTCATGTGTTTATGCATGTTGGATGATTCTTGGAGGATGGACTGCCGGAGTCTGGATTCTGATGGAAAAGAAGGCTTTTCGGTGCAATTTCGCGAAGATCAGAAAAATACCAGAAAATATGGAAACGTATTATTTTACCAGAAGATGGAGGAAGACAGAAGGAGGAGCGAAGGGTGGCCACAGTGGGCCCACACTAAGGCCGCACCTAGGACAGGTGTGGCCCACCTGCCCGGCCTCCGACTCTCCCCCTTCGCCTATAACTTCTCTTCGGAACCCTAATACTCGGGGGGCGACCACATATAGATTTCCGCCGCCTCTGGGGCGGAAAACACCAAGAGAGAAAGATCTCTCCGATAGACAGATTTCTGTCGGGGGAATTCCTTCCCGGAGAGGGGAGATCGTCGCCATCAACACCATCATCAAGCTAGGCTTCATCGGGATCATCATCATCATCATACACACCATCATCTCCACCAGCACTGTCACATCCCCAGATTTTCCAAATCTTGTAATGTGAAAATAAATGAATAAAATAAAACTTTGTTTGAATTTTAGAGCCAGAAGAAACTTTTTGAATCCAAATTGGAACCTAAACACATTTGAATTAAATAAATCCTAAAGGGATTTAAAAAGATAAACATTTTAAATAAAGGAAAACAAAATATTTGGGAAATGATATTTTAGATCTGTTAATAAAAGGATTTGGTATTCCAAAGAAAAGATGGATTTATAAATAAAGTTTATTTGGTAAAGACAAATTAAACCTTGGCCAAGCTTTGGTTTTAAAACATTTTGTTTGGAATAAAATAGCAAAAGTTTGTTAAAAATAATAAAGGATTATCTAAATAAAATAATAAGGAATTAATATCCAAACTTTATTTAAATAAAAGGTTTTACCAATTTAAATTGAAACCTCAAAACTTATTAAATTATTTAAAATAAGTTTTCCCAATTATTTGAAATTCACAAATAAAAATTTACTAAATGTTTTGGCTTTAGTTTAGATTTTTAAAATAAATATTCTCAATAAAACAAACCCTAGTTGATTTAATAATGAAAGTCTATTCTATTTAATTAATAATGGACTCTAAAATAAAGTGTTATTTTGTTTTAAACAAACTTTCCAAATATCCTTTATTTCCAAATAAAACCTACTGAAGAGTTTTTGTATTACTTTTAGTTTTCAAAATAAAGATATTGATAAATTAAATCCTAATTGATTTAATAATGAAGTCTATTGAATTTAATTATTAAAAGATCCTAAAATAAAAGGTTATGTTATTTTGTTTTAAACAGGTTTCCAAATATTCCTTTCATTCAAATAAAGCCCACTGATTTGTTTTTAGAAATATTTGGATTTCCAATGGGGAATTTATTAATTATATCAAACCCTATTTAATTAATAAACCATGGCCTACTTATTTAATTAAGGATGGAACCTAAAAAGATTAAAAGTGTTATTTATTTTATTTGGGACTTTTGGTTCAGAATACTAAACAGAACCAAATTTTTAGTTACAATGTTTGGTGAAGATTTGAAATGTTTTGAATGCTTGAAAATTGTTTGAAATAACAAATCAGGAAATAGAAATAGAAAAAGAAAAAGAATTAGACAGGAAAAAAAAATAGAACAGCCCACCAATCTGGCCCAACTAACCCAGCAACAGCCCAGTCCAGCCCAGCTCCTTTTCTCCCCCGAACCGTTTTCTTCACAGCAGAAAGAACCCGCTGAGCAGCTGACAGGTGTACCTTCTCCTCTCTTCTATTCCCACTGAACGCTGGACCCCCTTTTCACTGTTCTTCTCTCACACCCGCGCGACCAGTTCTTCCCCTCCTCGTCGCCGTTTCCTGCTGTAACTTCGCGGCATCAATTCGCCTTAACGCCGCGTAAATTCCTCGTCGCGACCACGCCCATTTAACCGCCTGCTCCTCCTCCTCCTTTTCCCCCAGACGTCGCCTCCACTCTGCCCCTAGGCTGCCTCCAATTCTCTCTATACCGCCGCCGCTCCGACGAGCTTCCTCTGTCGATTTCGGCCAAGCCACACCTTCCCGAGCCTCCCCGACCAAACTCACAGCTTCCCCACTCTCAGGCGCATCTGCTAGTGCATCAAACTCAACCGCGGGTACCCTGTAACCTCGCCTTCGACAATGACCACCGTCGCCACCGTCTGATTCATCTCCGGCGAAGCCCACAGGTAGTATCTGACCGCCCCGCATCTAACCGTGTCGTCATTTCGCTTTGAGGTGATCCACAGCACCGTCCACGACGACCATCTGACGCGCCCGACGCCGTCTTCAACACCGGCGAGCAATCAAGCCCGACCCAGTGCGCCCCATCACAAACCCGTACCACGTTGAGCATCAGCGAGCGTCAGCGAACCCGGTGAGCACACTTCCCCTCTGCTTCGCT
Organism: Avena sativa; assembly: GCA_916181665.1. NCBI lineage: Eukaryota > Viridiplantae > Streptophyta > Magnoliopsida > Poales > Poaceae > Avena > Avena sativa. Next base: position 342,840,067 of record OV702279.1, read on the forward strand.
TCCTGTATCGCCGGCGCCGCCGTGAAACAGAGTCGCCGCCGCCAGCAGCCGTCGCAGCGCCGCCCGTCTATGGTCGAACACCCCACAGCCGTCAGATCTAGTTTGAACGAGCGAGATTAGATCACTTAAACTCGAAGAGGTACACAGCCAGCGCCGTGCGATCCCACTTAGATCCAACGATCCAGAGAGGTCAATCCGACCGAACCGGTACCAACCAGTTAGATAACGCCGCGTGTCCTCTATTCCGTTTAAAAACAAATCTGAAAACAGATTTATTTGCAAACTTCAAACCCTTGTAACTTTCAAACCACACGTCCAAATTTGGCAAATTTTATATCAATGGATTCAGGAGAACAAGCCCTAGCCACCCATGGCCTTAGTTTCGAAAATAGTATCTGTTAGATTGTTTGAATTTGCAGAAACATTTGTGTACTTGTTTAGAGTAGGAAAAATTGATTAAAATTGATTTTAGGGTTAGACCTTTTGCAAATTGTTTTATTGTGACTCTACTGACCCTAGGAACCAACCCATAGTGTTAAAAATGATTTTGGTAAAATTTAGGTTGAATTATTTAACTTAGCCATTTTCTAGCCATATAAAATTATTGATTTTACAATGGAAATGTTTTTGCAAGGAAAACTTTGGGAAAATGTTTTGGACCAAACTTACTGACCCAAAAACACCAAGCCTTGCCAAGAGCAACTCACTTGGTGAAAAACCTAAAGTTTTGCTTCGATAAGAATAATTTTCACCACATAAAATGATGAATGAATTTTAAAATGGTCTTGAGATAAAACCCATTTGCAAATGACTTTGCCATTTTGGTAAATGACCAATTTAGAGCTTTACAAAGTTATAAGCCTAGTGGAGACCTTCCTTGTAAATAAAACCATCTTAAGCATGTTCCCATACATGACTTAGAATCCATGCTTTGTGTATGTGAAATGTTGTTTGTATATTGGTTTGGAATGCTACTTGATACTATGATTGCTTGATTGACTTGTAGTGAAATTAGCAAAGAGTGAGTCTAACAAGATCAAGAAGTAAACTCTCATTCCCTACCAAAAAGGCAAGTGACACTATCATACAAAAGTCCTACTATTTTCATTATACTTAGTGGATTATGAAAACATGCATGAAAGACATTTTATACTTATGCTATGCTAAAATCCAAAATAGGATTACCTACACATTCCTTAGTGAAAATATTGAAGTTGTACATGCTTAGCCATGCTAGGTTTTGAAAAGAGATACATGTTGATATTTTACAAAGGTTGAGAAAAGGACTTGTGTTTTACATAATAAAACAAGGACTCAATGAACCACCTAGGTGGAGGATACTTGAAGTTTTGGAGAAGGTGGCAACAAAAGGAACCATGTCTATGGCAATCACTTTGTGTTGTGCTCCAAAAAGAAAACCACCTAGGAAACTTAGAGATCAAACATGCTTCTCCAATTGTGGCTTTCATGTGCAACCACATGCTATTATGGCTCTGGCTTAGTCAATTACATTAGGAAGACCCATACATTGTCTTTAGTTACTGGACATGGGGATCTGGAATGCTTCATGGGGGCTGAAGACAAAGCTAGCAATGATGTATGGGAGGACCTTTTGGAAAGACTTCGTCACATTCTCAATCTGCCAGTACTCCATCTTGGTGAGCACTAATCCAGTAGGCCACTGGTGGCAAAAGGATGGGATTGTGACATGTGGGTAAAGTGTACTCCTTCTGCAGAAGTAAATAAAATCTAAGTACTTAGCTGTGTCCCCGGTTATGGACAATTCTGAGCAACTAAAGTTTGAACTATGGGAGATCTCGACATTCCAACTTCTAATATAAAAACTTGATGCCCTTGTGTGTCTACCAAGGAATTCAAAGAGATTTTGTTAAACCTGATGTACTTGGGGATACCAAGGAACTCATGGGTTTTGATAAAACTTGTTGCACTTGGGGTTACCAAGGTGCTCAAGAGATTTTGACAAGGATTTGAGCACTTGAGTTTCTACCAAAGAGTTCAAGGATCTTGGAAAAGAAATTTGACAAAGGATTTTAAAACCCTTTTGAAAAGATAGGATAAAATATTGCTTTATGCAAATAAGCCTTAAACTCTACTTAGCCAAATATGCATATAATGATAGGATCCACTCTTATTATACATAAAAGTGAAGCTTGCCAATACAATTCAAAATGTATTGACCCTTGTGGCTGTAACTTGTAATGTTGCAGGTTGATTGTTTTTAAATGAAGATTGTTTGATTGACTAGGACTACAAAGTCTACAACCAACATCTGCCTGTGGCACTTTGAAGATGGAGGACCCATGACTATAATTATTCCGCTGCAATGTATTGTAATAGCCAAATGAGCTATGTTTGATGTAATATAATTATGTTATTCCTGGTTATAAAGTTATATTATGACCTTTGTATCTTGATATTACATCTTAACTGTGGATGCTAGCTATTGATCCAGGGACTAGCATTGTAAAACACAGGAGGAACCTAACTTATTGGGTTGGGACCTCTACAGATGGTATCAGAGCATTGTGTTGCCTGTAGGATTTGTAAACCTAGGATTGGACAAAAACCCTTAGAAAAATAGGAGTTGTATTTTGTTCCAAAACTTATTTACAAAAACATTTGTAAACTTTTTCCTCAACCATTTTTAGTTTTAACTCTACACCTCTTCTACTTCAACTCGATGGAAAAGCCAACCCCATGACCAAAGACTACACATGTGCAAAGGACTTCTTCAACATCTTCAACTCTAATGACTTCAACATCTTCAGCATATTCACCAAGGACTTCCAACTTGGAAACTGCTAAGAACTACAAGTGAAACAAGGAAATCTTGCTTAAGATATAGAGACTGAGGGAATGCAAAATAAGAAGAAACCATCAACAACTTTGAAGTATTGTGACCAAGAGTTTTCTCAAGGAAACCAAGATCTCATACAAGAAGAATCATGAAGGAAGGAAAGATCACAAGTGAACCATATAGATGGACCACCATATTTTAGTTAAGTCAAAACCACCAACTTAGGTGGCATAACAAAAATATTTTGTTGCCTGAGTATGTGCTTGAACTTTTGTTGTTTGAGTGAAATGATTGTTTGTGATTGCATGCACATTGTTTGTGTGAGTTGTGATGTGTGTGATTAGAAATAATTCCTTAGAAATATCTTGTCTATTCTAAACTCCCTTCAAACCCAAACAGATGACTACTCCATAGGACTCCAAGGTTGATGACATCAACACCAACCAAGCTGACAGTATGAAAGAGCTCATAGCAACCCAACACCGGTTGAACCAACTGACAGCTCAGTTCCTAGTCAACAATAGTGATAAGGATCCAGCACTGCAAAGGTTTTTGGAAGAGCAGTCTCAACTGATGCTTAAGGTGACTAATCAAATGATTAGCATAGAAGAAAGCTATCCAAAGAGAGTTTATGATAACAAAGATGAAAAGAATATTGTTCTAGATGGAGCCCCAGCTTGCACTATATGTGGAGACAAGGATCATACTTCCAAGGAGCATGAAGGACAATGCCCCAATTGTGAAGAAGATCATCCTGTTGGACAATGCCCCACCTCTCAAGCTACTTGTTACCTTTGTGAAGGAAGTGACCATACTCCTGGCCAATGTCCCATCTATGCCATGGTGGAACAAAGGAAACAAGAAGGATCCAAGTCTACCAAAGGAAAAGGACCACTCCTACCTCCAAACAAGACAACCCAATTCAAAGGATCAAAGAAAACCAAGAAACCCAAGCAAGACATGAGCCTTGTACAATGTCGTAAATGTAAGGAAATGGGACACTACTCCAGTGGATGCCCAGAGAACAAGAAGAATAAAGAGATTGACCAAGTGTGGTGCAACAACTGCAAGGAACCAGGCCACTATGTAGCAACTTGCCCACAAGAGCAACGCAAAGAACTCAAGGACATTCATTGTTTCAACTGCAAGAATCCAGGGCATTATGCAAGCAACTGTCCAGAAAGGATGAAAAAAAATTTGAACAAGCCCATGGAGAAACTCAACCTTGGCCCATGAGTCAAGTATAGAAATAAAGCAAAAATTTGCTTAGAGAAGTTTTTCCAGGACCCAAGAAGGCCAATATGTAATTTTTGTTTGAAGATTTTTAAGGGTGGTAGTACCCTAGTTGATTTGAACTTGCTTGTAACCCTAGCCTCCCCAAATCTCGGGACGAGATTTATTTTAAGGGTGGTAGCCTGTCACATCCCAAGATTTTCCAAATCTTGTAATGTGAAAATAAATGAATAAAATAAAACTTTGTTTGAATTTCAGAGCCAGAAGAAACTTTTTGAATCCAAATTGGAACCTAAACACATTTGAATTAAATAAATCCTAAAGGGATTTAAAAAGATAAACATTTTAAATAAAGGAAAACAAAATATTTGGGAAATGATATTTTAGATCTGTTAATAAAAGGATTTGGTATTCCAAAGAAAAGATGGATTTATAAATAAAGTTTATTTGGTAAAGACAAATTAAACCTTGGCCAAGCTTTGGTTTTAAAACATTTTGTTTGGAATAAAATAGCAAAAGTTTGTTAAAAATAATAAATGATTATATAAATAAAATAATAAGGAATTAATATCCAAACTTTATTTAAATAAAAGGTTTTACCAATTTAAATTGAAACCTCAAAACTTATTAAATTATTTAAAATAAGTTTTCCCAATTATTTGAAATTCACAAATAAAAATTTACTAAATGTTTTGGCTTTAGTTTAGATTTTTAAAATAAATATTCTCAATAAAACAAACCCTAGTTGATTTAATAATGAAAGTCTATTCTATTTAATTAATAATGGACTCTAAAATAAAGTGTTATTTTGTTTTAAACAAACTTTCCAAATATCCTTTATTTCCAAATAAAACCTACTGAAGAGTTTTTGTATTACTTTTAGTTTTCAAAATAAAGATATTGATAAATTAAATCCTAATTGATTTAATAATGAAGTCTATTGAATTTAATTATTAAAAGATCCTAAAATAAAAGGTTATGTTATTTTGTTTTAAACAGGTTTCCAAATATTCCTTTCATTCAAATAAAGCCCACTGATTTGTTTTTAGAAATATTTGGATTTCCAATGGGGAATTTATTAATTATATCAAACCCTATTTAATTAATAAACCATGGCCTACTTATTTAATTAAGGATGGAACCTAAAAAGATTAAAAGTGTTATTTATTTTATTTGGGACTTTTGGTTCAGAATACTAAACAGAACCAAATTTTTAGTTACAATGTTTGGTGAAGATTTGAAATGTTTTGAATGCTTGAAAATTGTTTGAAATAACAAATCAGGAAATAGAAATAGAAAAAGAAAAAGAATTAGACAGGAAAAAAAATAGAACAGCCCACCAATCTGGCCCAACTAACCCAGCAACAGCCCAGTCCAGCCCAGCTCCTTTTCTCCCCCGAACCGTTTTCTTCACAGCAGAAAGAACCCGCTGAGCAGCTGACAGGTGGACCTTCTCCTCTCTTCTATTCCCACTGAACGCTGGACCCCCTTTTCACTGTTCTTCTCTCACACCCGTGCGACCAGTTCTTCCCCTCCTCGTCGCCGTTTCCTGCTGTAACTTCGCGGCATCAATTCGCCTTAACACCGCGTAAATTCCTCGTCGCGACCACGCCCATTTAACCGCCTGCTCCTCCTCCTCCTTTTCCCCCAGACGTCGCCTCCACTCTGCCCCTAGGCTGCCTCCAATTCTCTCTATACCGCCGCCACTCCGACGAGCTTCCTCTGTCGATTTCGGCCAAGCCACACCTTCCCGAGCCTCCCCGACCAAACTCACAGCTTCCCCACTCTCAGGCGCATCTGCTAGTGCATCAAACTCAACCGCGGGTACCCTGTAACCTCGCCTTCGACAACGACCACCGTCGCCACCGTCTGCTTCATCTCCGGCGAAGCCCATAGGTAGTATCTGACCGCCCCGTGCCTTCTAGTTCACGCACCCGACTCTGTCTTGATCCTGCGCATCTAACCGTGTCGTCATTTCGCTTTGAGGTGATCCACAGCACCGTCCACGACGACCATCTGACGCGCCCGACGCCGTCTTCAACACCGGCGAGCAATCAAGCCCGACCCAGTGCGCCCCATCACCAACCCGTACCACGTTGAGCATCAGCGAGCGTCAGCGAACCCGGTGAGCACACTTCCCCTCTGCTTCGCTTCCTGTATCGCCGGCGCCGCCGTGAAACAGAGTCGCCGCCGCCAGCAGCCGTCGCAGCGCCGCCCGTCTATGGTCGAACACCCCACAGCCGTCAGATCTAGTTTGAACGAGCGAGATTAGATCACTTAAACTCGAAGAGGTACACAGCCAGCGCCGTGCGATCCCACTTAGATCCAACGATCCAGAGAGGTCAATCCGACCGAACCGGTACCAACCAGTTAGATAACACCGCGTGTCCTCTATTCCGTTTAAAAACAAATCTGAAAACAGATTTATTTGCAAACTTCAAACCCTTGTAACTTTCAAACCACACGTCCAAATTTGGCAAATTTTATATCAATGGATTCAGGAGAACAAGCCCTAGCCACCCATGGCCTTATTTTCGAAAATAGTATCTGTTAGATTGTTTGAATTTGCAGAAACATTTGTGTACTTGTTTAGAGTAGGAAAAATTGATTTTAGGGTTAGACCTTTTGCAAATTGTTTTATTGTGACTCTACTGACCCTAGGAACCAACCCATAGTGTTAAAAATGATTTTGGTAAAATTTAGGTTGAATTATTTAACTTAGCCATTTTCTAGCCATATAAAATTATTGATTTTACAATGGAAATGTTTTTGCAAGGAAAACTTTGGGAAAATGTTTTGGACCAAACTTACTGACCCAGAAACACCAAGCCTTGCCAAGAGCAACTCACTTGGTGAAAAACCTAAAGTTTTGCTTCGATAAGAATAATTTTCACCACATAAAATGATGAATGAATTTTAAAATGGTCTTGAGATAAAACCCATTTGCAAATGACTTTGCCATTTTGGTAAATGACCAATTTAGAGCTTTACAAAGTTATAAGCCTAGTGGAGACCTTCCTTGTAAATAAAACCATCTTAAGCATGTTCCCATACATGACTTAGAATCCATGCTTTGTGTATGTGAAATGTTGTTTGTATATTGGTTTGGAATGCTACTTGATACTATGATTGCTTGATTGACTTGTAGTGAAATTATCAAAGAGTGAGTCTAACAAGATCAAGAAGTAAACTCTCATTCCCTACCAAAAAGGCAAGTGACACTATCATACAAAAGTCCTACTATTTTCATTATACTTAGTGGATTATGAAAACATGCATGAAAGGCATTTTATACTTATGCTATGCTAAAATCCAAAATAGGATTACCTACACATTCCTTAGTGAAAATATTGAAGTTGTACATGCTTAGCCATGCTAGGTTTTGAAAAGAGATACATGTTGATATTTTACAAAGGTTGAGAAAAGGACTTGTGTTTTACATAATAAAACAAGGACTCAATGAACCACCTAGGTGGAGGATACTTCAAGTTTTGGAGAAGGTGGCAACAAAAGGAACCATGTCTATGGCAATCACTTTGTGTTGTGCTCCAAAAAGAAAACCACCTAGGAAACTTAGAGATCAAACATGCTTCTCCAATTGTGGCTTTCATGTGCAACCACATGCTATTATGGCTCTGGCTTAGTCAATTACATTAGGAAGACCCATACATTGTCTTTAGTTACTGGACATGGGGATCTGGAATGCTTCATGGGGGCTGAAGACAAAGCTAGCAATGATGTATGGGAGGACCTTTTGGAAAGACTTCGTCACATTCTCAATCTGCCAGTACTCCATCTTGGTGAGCACTAATCCAGTAGGCCACTGGTGGCAAAAGGATGGGATTGTGACATGTGGGTAAAGTGTACTCCTTCTGCAGAAGTAAATAAAATCTAAGTACTTAGCCGTGTCCCCGGTTATGGACAATTCTGAGCAACTAAAGTTTGAACTATGGGAGATCTCGACATTCCAACTTCTAATATAAAAACTTGATGCCCTTGTGTGTCTACCAAGGAATTCAAAGAGATTTTGTTAAACCTGATGTACTTGGGGATACCAAGGAACTCATGGGTTTTGATAAAACTTGTTGCACTTGGGGTTACCAAGGTGCTCAAGAGATTTTGACAAGGATTTGAGCACTTGAGTTTCTACCAAAGAGTTCAAGGATCTTGGAAAAGAAATTTGACAAAGGATTTTAAAACCCTTTTGAAAAGATAGGATAAAATATTGCTTTATGCAAATAAGCCTTAAACTCTACTTAGCCAAATATGCATATAATGATAGGATCCACTCTTATTATACATAAAAGTGAAGCTTGCCAATACAATTCAAAATGTATTGACCCTTGTGGCTGTAACTTGTAATGTTGCAGGTTGATTGTTTTTAAATGAAGATTGTTTGATTGACTAGGACTACAAAGTCTACAACCAACATCTGCCTGTGGCACTTTGAAGATGAAGGACCCATGACTATAATTATTCCGCTGCAATGTATTGTAATAGCCAAATGAGCTATGTTTGATGTAATATAATTATGTTATTCCTGGTTATAAAGTTATATTATGACCTTTGTATCTTGATATTACATCTTAACTGTGGATGCTAGCTATTGATCCAGGGACTAGCATTGTAAAACACAGGAGGAACCTAACTTATTGGGTTGGGACCTCTACAGATGGTATCAGAGCATTGTGTTGCCTGTAGGATTTGTAAACCTAGGATTGGACAAAAACCCTTAGAAAAATAGGAGTTGTATTTTGTTCCAAAACTTATTTACAAAAACATTTGTAAACTTTTTCCTCAACCATTTTTAGTTTTAACTCTACACCTCTTCTACTTCAACTCGATGGAAAAGCCAACCCCATGACCAAAGACTACACATGTGCAAAGGACTTCTTCAACATCTTCAACTCTAATGACTTCAACATCTTCAGCATATTCACCAAGGACTTCCAACTTGGAAACTGCTAAGAACTACAAGTGAAACAAGGAAATCTTGCTTAAGATATAGAGACTGAGGGAATGCAAAATAAGAAGAAACCATCAACAACTTTGAAGTATTGTGACCAAGAGTTTTCTCAAGGAAACCAAGATCTCATACAAGAAGAATCATGAAGGAAGGAAAGATCACAAGTGAACCATATAGATGGACCACCATATTTTAGTTAAGTCAAAACCACCAACTTAGGTGGCGTAACAAAAATATTTTGTTGCCTGAGTATGTGCTTGAACTTTTGTTGTTTGAGTGAAATGATTGTTTGTGATTGCATGCACATTGTTTGTGTGAGTTGTGATGTGTGTGATTAGAAATAATTCCTTAGAAATATCTTGTCTATTCTAAACTCCCTTCAAACCCAAACAGATGACTACTCCAAAGGACTCCAAGGTTGATGACATCAACACCAACCAAGCTGACAGTATGAAAGAGCTCATAGAAACCCAACACCAGTTGAACCAACTGACAGTATGTAAGTTGTGGTGCTATTCTTCTAGTAGTGTCATGTGAACATCGACTACATGACACTTCACCATTTATGGGCCTAGGGGGATGCATTGTGTATTTGGCTACTAATCGTGGGGTTGCCGGAGTGACAGAAACCTGAACCCCCGTTAGGACACCTTTGCACAAGGGAGTGTAGGATCTCAGAGTTTAAGGCTGTGGGTAGATTTATATCTTAATTACTTTCCTGTAGTTACGGATGTTTGCAGGGGGTTTAATCACAAGTATGTATTAGTCCTAGGAAGGGCGGTATGTTAGCACAGGTTCACCGACACAACACTTACAAACACCAAAGAAGAGTACTCAGCTATTTGCAGCGAAAGCACTTGATAGAATTCCCATGTGTCCTCGAGAATGTTTGGTCCTTATAAGTATTTCCACCGGCTTGTTCTTTGCTAAGAAAGGATTGGGCCACTTTCTTCGTTTGTTCGTTACTTCTGTTACTTGCTCTTTGTTTTGTTGCCTTGTCAGAAAACCACTAAAAATCCGTTTGCTAAGTATTCACAGGGATTTTCTGCTCCATACCACTGTTCAGCACCTTCTGCTCCTCGTTGGGATCGACACTCCTATTTACCGAAAATACTATGATACACCCCCTATAATTGTGGGTCATCAAGACTATTTTCTGGCGCTGTTGCCGGGGAGTGAAGCGCTATTGAAGAGTGGAACTAGTAAGGGAAACTTTCACTATGAGTATTGCCCTTGTTACTGCTTGTTACTTTGTTTCCAATATGGATAACCCACTTGGTTTTCTATTTGGGAAAACTACTACCACTGCTAGGGTAGTAGATGAACCACCTCCTGTTGAGATAGATTCTTTTAAGTTACCTACAAGTATTGTTGACCGTGTTATGGATAATTATTATTTTGGGGATGGAACTGTCCATCCCGGTGATCACTTGCTTTTTATCCATGAATTATGCGGGTTGTTTAAGTGTGCAGGTATCACAACTGAACAGGTGAAGAAGAAGTTACTCTCCATATCCTTGAAAGGGAGAGCTGAAGAATGGTATAAGCTGCTAAAGAATGGACAATCCATGGATTGGGAGGATATGTCATCTCTCTTTTACTCTAAATTTTATCCTTCCAGTGAGATTCATAAGGATAGAAATCTTATATATAACTTTTGGCCTTTTGATGGAGAAAGTACAGCTCAAGCTTGGGGGAGATTGAAGTTACTAATGCTTAAATGTCCTATTCATGAACTCCCTAACAATATTCTCAATAACTTTTATGCTAGGCTTTCTCTTCATGATAAAGATTTACTAGATGCTTCTTGTGCTGGATCATTCACACGTATGAAGGAAGAACCTAAATGGGATCTCTTATACCGTATTCAAGATAATACTGAAGCGTGTGAGAATGATAAAGGAAGAAAGTCAGGTATCAACTATGATTATGAATGCATTAAATCTTTTATGGGAACTGATGACTTCCGTGATATTAGCAATGAGTTTGGTCTTGATTCCCAAAGTATTGCCAACTGTTTAAAAGCCTTTGCCTCTTACATAGAAATTCCAAAGTGTACGAGTTCGTAGCATGGACAACAAAATTTTTCTACCGCATGCACACAAACAAGCCAAGATCTATCTACTAGATTGTAGCGACGAGTCGTTAGAAGCACTCACCCTCGAAGATTCCAAAGCGGTTAACGAGAGAAGATTCTCGTGGGTGATGTAGTCGTACACTTTCCAATCTTAAGATCGCATAGACGATCCTTCCGGCGCTGCGTTCCGGCAGTGCTTCCGCAGTCGGTCACACGTTCGATACTCGATGAAGACCTTCCTCTCCCTTGTTCCAGCAGGAAGCGGGGGTTGTAGTTCTCCCCTCGCGATTCCGGCAGCACGACGGTGTGGTGTCGGAGGTAGAGGGAAGACCCTGCAGGGCTTCGCCTAAGCTGGTGCGAGTTATGGTGGATCTAGAGTTTCCCGGTGATCTAGGGTTTAGAAGACCGGGAGGAGGAGGAGGTGTCGGTGGCGGCTAGGGCGGTGGCGACGGACCGGCGGCGGCTTGGCGTTTGGGGCAGCCCTCCCCCTCTATTTATGAGAGGGGGGCAGCCTTGGGAGGGGTGGGTTTGAATCGAAACCCAAACCCAAGTTGGATTGAGAGAAGGACTATTTCCTTCTTCCACTAGGAAACCATTCTTCCAGTTTGACTTTTCAATCTTCCCGTTTGACTTTCAATTTAGAGCTTTAATTCTCTCTTGCAAATGCCCAAACCAAGTGACCTAGGATATGATCCAATCATTTCACTTATCCATGACACATTCATGGTCCATTCCCCTTCCGGTCCGGTGAACCTTCTAGACCCTTCTAAAACCTCTCCGATGAAAACATCGAAATCTTTCCCGAACTCCGGAATTGGACTTTCCTTATATGAATCTTATTATCTGGACCATTCCGGATCTCCTCGTGATATCCCGGATCCCATCCGAGACTCCGAACAACATTCGGTATCCCTACTAACATTCCATATCTACTAAACAACATCGAATTCTTAAGTGTGTCTCCCTACGGTTCGTGAATTATGCGGACATGACCGAGACACTTCTCCGATCAATAACCAATAGAGGAATCTAGAAATTCATATGGCTCCCACATATTTCTACGATTACTTTGCAATCGAATGAACCAGTTACATACGATACCAATTTCCATTTGTCTCACGATAGTTACTCATCCGAGGTTTTGATCGTCGGTATATCTGCATACCTAGTTCAACCTCGTTACCGATAAGTACTCGTTTCTCGTTCCCATGATATGTGATCCCTTGTGAGCCAGTCACATGCTTGCAAGCCAATTGGATGACATTCCACCGAGAGGGCCCAGAGTATATCTATCCGTCATATGGATGGACAAATCCCACTCTTGATCCATGTGCCTCACCACATACTTTCCGAACACTCAATGCCACATTTATAGCCACCCAGTTACGGTGTGGTGTTTGATGTCATCAAAGCATCCTTATGGTGATGGTGATTAGCATGATCTCATGGTCGAAGGAATTAGGTTAATATGTATCAATAAGCTTATAACAAACAGACTATTGAAATGACTTGATATTAATGCTACGCTTATCTATAGGAGTATGTCCATCATACCATTCTCCTAATGATATGATCTTGTTGTTAACAACATCTCAATGTTCATGATCGGGAAACCACGATCATCTATTAATCAACAATCTAGTATTACAAAGAGGCTTTACTAGGGACTCTAATTTCGTTTGCAAATCACACAAGTATTAATGTTTCCGGTTAATACTATTATAGCATGAATGTAAAAATTTACCATAAACACAAACATATAATAATAACCACTTTTATTATTGCCTCTAGGGCATATCTCCAACAGTCTCCCACTTGCACTAGATTCAACTAATCTAGATTACATGGTAATATACTGAACACCCATGGCGGTTTGGTGCAGGTCATGTTTTGCCCTCGGGAGAGGTTTAGTCAACGGATCCGCCACATTCAGATATGTGTGTACTTTGCAAATCTTTATGTCACCATCTTGGACATGCTCTCGAATAGCGTGAAAACGTATCTTGATGTGCTTCAGCTTCTTGTGTGACCTTGGTTCTTGCGCATTGGCTATGGCGCCCATGTTATCACAGTAGATAGACATTGGGTCCAGCGCACTTGGAACCACACCGAGCTCTGTAATGAACTCCTTCATCCATATCACCTCTTGTGAAGCCTCCGAAGTAGCTATGTATTCCGATTCAGTTAAATATCTCGCCACAACGCTTTGCTTTGCACTCCTCCAGCTAACTGCTGCACCATTCAAAGTAAATACGTATCCAAATTGAGATTTAGAATCATCTGGATCGGTGTTCCAACTAGCATCGGTGTAACCATTAACAACGAGCTGTTCATCACCTTCATAAGAAAGAACCATATCCTTAGTTCTTCTCTAGTACTTAAGGATGTTTTTGACCGCTGTCCAATGATCCACTCCTGGATCACTTTGATATCTGCTAGTCAAACTAACAACATATGCAATGTCGGGTCTAGTACATAGCATAGCATACATAAGAGATCCTATGGCTGAGGCATAGGGAGTCTTACTCATCCTTTCTCTATCTTCTGCCGTTGCAAGACTTTGAGTTTTACTCAAGGTCGTATTGGGCAACATGGGCAAGAACCCTTTCTTGCTATCTTCCATTCCAAACCTCTTTAGAACTTTGTCCAAATATGTACTCTGTGACAATGATATTAGGCGTCTCGATCTATATCTATAAATCTTTATGCCTAATATGTAAGCTTCTTCGCCAAGATCTTTCATTGAAAAACTGTTATTCAAATAATCCTTGACACTATTAAGAAGGTCTACATCATTCCCAATCAACAATATGGCATCTACATATAGTATTAAGAATGCTACAGAGCTCCCACTCACTTTCTTGTAAACACAAGCTTCTCCATAAGTTTGTATAAAACTAAAGCTTTTGATTACCTTATCAAAACGTTGATTCCAACTCCGGGATGCTTGATTCAATCCATATATGGACCGTTGAAGTTTTCATACCTTGTTAGCATCTTTAGGATTGAAAAAAACTTTGGGTTTCATCATATACAACTCTTCATCAATGTCTCCATTGAGGAACGCTGTTTTGACATTCATCTGCCATATCTCATAATCATAATATGCAGCGATTGCTAACATAAACCTCATAGACTTTAGCTTCGCTACTGGTGAGAAAGTCTCATCGTAGTCAACTCCTTGAATTTGTCGAAACCCTTTTGTGACAAGTCGAGCTTTATAGACAGTAACATTACCATCAGCATCTGTTTTCTTCTTGAAAATCCATTTGTTCTCGAGAGCCTTCCGGCCATCCGGTAAGTCCACCAAAGTCCATACTTGGTTTTCGTACATGGATCAATCTCGGATTTCATGGCTTCTTGCCATTTATTGGAATCTGGGCTCATCATCGCTTCCTTATATGTCGCAGGGTCATCGGTGTTGTCCACCAACATGACACTCATAACGGGATCATACCAATCAGGTTGGTACGATTTCCCGTTGACCTGCGAGGTTCCGTAGTAACTTCAACCGAAGTTTCATGATCAACATCATTAGCTTCCTCTCTTATTGGTGTAGGCGCCACAGGAACTACTTCCGGTGCTGCGCTACTGGCAAGTTTGAGAGAAGGTTCAACAACCTCGTCGAGTTCTACTTTCCTTATAGTCACTTCTTTCGAGAGAAACTCCTTCTCTAGAAAGGATCCATTCTTGGCAATGAAGATTTTGCCCTCGGATCTATGATAGAAGGTATACCCAATAGTTTCCTTCGGGTATCCTATGAAGACGCATTTTCCGCTTTGGGTTCAAGCTTGTCGGGCTGTAACTTCTTTACATAAGCTTCGCAACCCCAAACTTTAAGGAACGACAATTTAGGTTTCTTCCCAAACCATAATTCATACGGTGTCGTTTCAACAGATTTAGATGGTGCCCTATTGTAACACCCTCAGAATCGGACCTATGCAAGTTTTAGCGAAACCCGCCAAACCCGCATAGAAACGATTCAAAGGTGCCCACCAGGCACTTTCGTGCGGGTGGAAAACGAAGTAATAACATTACCCAACAGTCCTCGATGGGACCCACAGAACAGATATATATATAACAGCGACCCAAAGAGTCAAGAATACAGATATAATATACAAAGATCCAAATCACCTTGAAAACGATAGTGCGTCCAGCTACGGACAAGATGCAAATGGGGCTAAGAGCCCTGAAGAATAACCAATGGCGTCCAGAACCCTGCCCAGGCCAAGCCGGAAGGGTAACCCTGCTAACGACGTCGATCTCAAAACCTGCTTAAACAAAAGGGGTACCGACAAAGGGCAAGGGAAAAAGAGAGAGCGGTCAGTACTGAGGCCAGTACACGGCGAGACTAGAATTCGGCGGTCCTCGCCTACAAAGGTATGGTGGACTGAGCGGCAGCGGCAGCATGCACTAAACAACCTATAGAGACTCGATACAACTGGCGGTTATCAGAGAGGGATAAGAATGACCTGTCCAGATCCAACCTGAAGCTAACACCAAACAAACCCATCCTGGTGTTTCCCCCTTGAGACCAAACGAGGAAGTCAACTGAGGAACTCACACAGTTGGCAGTTTTATTTATTCGATTATCGTTGCAGTAATTACTAGTCAGGTGTAGATAGTCATCCTGATAAAATAAGCAGTGGGTCATTTTAGTTAACCATTTCGTTGTAGTTGCAACACTTACTAATCAGATACCATTAGCATGAGATAACCCAAAAACCCAGCAGTTGTTGGTACTTTTATTCAGCCATTCCGTTGTAGTTGCCATAATTACTAGTCAGGTACAATGGTCGCAAGCGACACTCCAAACAAGCAATTGTGGGCAGTATTATTTAGCCATTCTGTTATAGTGAAGCTGATTACTAGTCATTATAAAGTCAAATTTATAGCAATAAACTTTAGTTATGCTTGTCTATGGTCGAGATACTGTGCTCCAAGTCGTCCATAACCGCGGACACGGCTTTCAGAAAGTTTTAACCCGGCCGGGGTGCACAAATAGCAACACACACTCGATCAACCTCGGAAAAACTAAATCAAAACCCAACGAGGCCTTCACGACAAAGCAATCACAGCATTCAGAAATATTTCAGGGGGCCACCCCATTGAGTAGAACCGCAACGAAGCTAGCTGACTCCGAGACGGACTCAAGGTTTGCGTCAGTGGCTGTAAACGACTGGGAACCCGAAAGTGTGGCTGGGCTTGTCGATACCGCGAAAACACTCCGCTTACCTAAACAGTACAGTGTGCTCCTCGCACAATCGTAAATACAGTAGTAGCATGGCATAAGTACAGGATAGTAAATAAAACCTCAAACTAGTTTGTGGCCCCAAGAAATAAGACTGAATCAAGCTCTGGCTCAGGGGGGTCCCATATACCTCCCGGATGTGGATAGCGCGATAAATCAAGGAACAGGTATCAAGTACTCGGGGTCCTACGGGACACAAGTGGGCGGTCGGAAACCAAATATTTTCTATCACCCACCGATGCCTCTGCTTACTTCAATTTTAGTTGTTAAACAGGAATTAAAGTGAACAATAAGTAAAACCATGATCATATCCAACATCAACATGTGGCAATACATCAACAACTGTGGCACTTGACGACACGCAACGGCACTTGAGTAAGCGACTACGACGCGCAAGTCCAACTATCTACCAAACAACAGGTAATAGGATGTGTCCAAGGCAATATAAGGCCGCAAGTAATATCAAGGGTACGGAAACTAGAGCATCGCAACACAGATAGCAATAGATCAACAGGAGGGAATAAATACTATAAAAGTAAGATAGTTAGAAAGGGGGAGATGCTCGCCTGATAAACATTGTCGAAGGTTCAACCGAAGATCGGGTCGACTCTCGCATCAACTCAACGGCCTTATCCGCGAAGAAGCAAAACACTAGCACAAACACCGGATGCACTATTTAATACTACGGTAGAAAATCGGGCATGATGTATGGCATGGCAAAGATACGATGCAATTAGGTCATATTAAGCGGAACCAGGGTCCCGACATTTAATTAAACGGTTCAAGTTATTTATCTACCCCGCAAATTAAATGTTGTAATAACAGGGCAAGATAAGTTACCGGTTCGCTACACAAATTTAAATGAGGCCAATGTAAGGCTAGATTTGCCCGCATATGGGCCCCATATTTAATTATAAGGTGAATCGGCATAAGGCCCCCAAACCACAGACAAGGATGCATGCAAGTATGACAATTAAATATGCAACAAGTTGTTATTATATTATAAAATAGGGTTTCGGGAAGGGGTTCACACATTAGGGGTCTCGACGATCTTGGTCCGAGGGTTCGGGGTCGGTCTCAGGGTTCAGGGTTCGACGGGATCGGCGGGAGCGGATACAGACGGAGAACTTGTCGTTCAGGGTCTCGGTGTCCGGGGTGAAGCACTTGTCGTTCCATGGCGATCTTGGCGGCTCGGAGGGGTTCGAGGAATCGGAACGGTCTTCAAATTCCGTGAGGGAGATCATGGCGTCGGTGTGGTCGATCCTGTCGGTTCCATGGTTTCGTTCTTCGGGATCCAGGAAGGAGGCCTTCGGATCCTCGGGTCCGTGACGGAGTACTTGGCGTCCTTGAAGGCGTCCTTGGTGCTCTGTGTCGAAGGCCCACGGGGACAGGGTCTCGGCGAACTTGGCGTGTCGAGGCGGGGTTTCCGGGTTCATGACGGTGGACTCGGTGTTCCGGGAAGGCGATCTTGATTCGGGGTTCCGATGAAGTTCGGGCTTGGCGCGATCGGCCTTCGATCCGTGATCGGTCTTCGGGTGGTAGCATACTATCTTCCCACGGTCACCATATTGCATCTTCACCTCACCAACGCAAGTCCAGGGAGCCGAAGGAATCGCCCCAGGAACGCATCAGCTGGGCAGAACCCGCGACATGGCCACACGCGCTTGGGGTCGGAGCAGAGGCCGGCGGTGCCGTGAGGCGCCCTGGTTGCAGACGTCGGTGAGCGCGAGCTCACGCGCGCGGGGCGCGAGACAGGGGCGGACGGGGACCGCACCCAGGGGTTCGGTGACAGGGCGATGTTGACACGGCTGGGAGCGGCTTCTATCGGGGCCGAGCAGAGGGGACCACGTGACGGCTTGGAGGCGAGGCCATGGCCAGGCGACGTGCGCCGGCGCCGGAGCAGAGGTGGGCGACGCGGTGGGGGAAGGGGCTGCGGGACAGAGGGCGCGCACGGTGGAGATGGGGCGAGGCGGTTCGCTGGTGGAGAGGAGGCCGGATGGAGGGGGACCCAAGGCGCGGATGGAGGGGTCGCCGGCGGCGGCGGAGCTCGGCGGGGACGCGGGTCATGGCGAGGCGGCAGAGGCGGATGCAGGAGGAGGACGGCCGGGGCGGAGGCGTGGAAGCAGCGCGTCGGGGTGGAGGGAGAGGACGCGAGGCCGGGGCCCCTGGCGGCGGGCGGAAGGGGACGCCGGCGAGACGGGAGGAGGCGGTGCGAGGCGGGCGGAGCAGGGAGGAGGCGAGGTCGCGGGCGGCATGCGAGGCTCTTGGCGGCGGCGGAGTCCGGAGAGCGCCGCGGCGGCCGCTGCTGGGGTCGAGGCGGCTGGCGCTGGCGCGGTCCCGCGAGGCGGCGGGCAGACCAAGGAGGGAGAGGGCCGCGGTGTAGACCGCGGGGCGGCGGCGGACGGCCGGAGCCGGCGGCGGGCGCAGAGAGCAGGGGAGGGAGAAGGGAGAGCGGGGTCACGCGCGGGTTGGGGAGGTGGGTCCGGGGGCGGGCACACGCATGCGGGGGAGGGCGGTTCTGGGGATCGGGGGCGGGACGTGGGGCTGGTGGTGGGGCCAGCAGGGTGGCCGGTTGGGGAGAGAGATGGAGAGAGAGAGGGGAGGGGAGAGGGGTAGGTGAGGTGGCGGTGTCTGAGTGGTTGGGGAAAGGGAAAAGGCGAGGTGGCAAGTTACTATAGGGTGGGGTGAGGTGGAGAGGAGGGCTGGGTAGGTTGTTTGGTAGCAAAAGGATTACGGGTGGGCCGATTGTTGGACTGGGGGTGGTCGTTCGGGTCGTTTCGGCCCGTTCGACTGCCCCCACTAAAAATAATTAAACATTTTATTTAATTAAAACGGGGCGTTTGCAATCTGTGTTTAGACAAAACAAAATATTCCGGAGACCCGGGTTTACGTTTGAACAAAGACGGGGCATTTAGAAAACAAAAACGGGTTTGTTAAAAAATAGTTTTGTGCAAGCAAATGCAAGATGATGTCGATGCTCAATGCAATGCGGCATGATGACATGAGCATGCGGTCATGATGATGCAATGCACAAAAACATAGCGATTTTCTAGTAGTGGTTTTGCGGGATGCCACAATTCGACACCACTAACAATGGATCTCGCCCTCGAGATCCGCCTCATGGTACCGGAAGGAAGGTCGGCGAACTGCGTCTTCTCGCTTCGTGTAGATCCTCACGACACCACTAACAAGGGTCGTTGTCCGTGATCGTCGAGGGAACACTCCGGGAACAAAAGGTCGAAGGTAGAGGTATCAACAAATAAAGCCACCTCTAGCTTCGATGGAAAGAGGGAACCGATGCATTCTCATCCACTTCAATGTACAAAAGCGAATAGAAGGGGTAGTCGGCATGGGGGCCAATCCATCACGCACCCAAACTATTACCCTGCACAATCAGTAGAAAAGAGTGCAACCATTCTCGGAATCAGACTAGAGATCTCGACAAGCGAGGTTCGGAAACAAAGGCGTGATGCAGACTCTGCATCGGATCTGTCATAGATGATGTCGTCGCGTCGGAAAACACCGGACGGCATAAACAAGGAACAAAGAATGGTACCACAGTAGACGGATTCTTCAGACAGCATGGACACCGGAGGGTAGAACACCGTTATCAAAGAAGGAAGCGAAACCCTGAAGGTACGACGGAACCCAACCACGAGAAATCCTGGACTCGAAGAAAGGTAAGAGAGTGGATTCAAAACACGCAGAGGTAAGAGGAGAATAGCATAGGGGTAAGGAGTAAAATCAGACCTAATCAGAACTATCCAACCGATTTTTCAAAATAGTTTTGACACTCTACTGCGGCCGTTAGCTAGGTTATCCTACAG
Organism: Avena sativa; assembly: GCA_916181665.1. Classification (NCBI taxonomy): domain Eukaryota; kingdom Viridiplantae; phylum Streptophyta; class Magnoliopsida; order Poales; family Poaceae; genus Avena; species Avena sativa. Next base: position 342,860,239 of record OV702279.1, read on the forward strand.
GCTGGACTTGTGGGGTATCGCAACTGCTGAGCTCTGATACCACTCTGTAACACCCTCAGAATCGGACCTATGCAAGTTTTAGCTGTTGGAGATATGCCCAAGAGGCAATAATAAAGTGGTTATTATCATATCCCGCAAATTAAATGTTGTAATAACAGGGCAAGATAAGTTACCGGTTCGCTACACAAATTTAAATGAGGCCAATGTAAGGCTAGATTTGCCCGCATATGGGCCCCATATTTAATTATAAGGTGAATCGGCATAAGGCCCCCAAACCACAGACAAGGATGCATGCAAGTATGACAATTAAATATGCAACAAGTTGTTATTATATTATAAAATAGGGTTTCGGGAAGGGGTTCACACATTAGGGGTCTCGACGATCTTGGTCCGAGGGTTCGGGGTCGGTCTCAGGGTTCAGGGTTCGACGGGATCGGCGGGAGCGGATACAGACGGAGAACTTGTCGTTCAGGGTCTCGGTGTCCGGGGTGAAGCACTTGTCGTTCCATGGCGATCTTGGCGGCTCGGAGGGGTTCGAGGAATCGGAACGGTCTTCAAATTCCGTGAGGGAGATCATGGCGTCGGTGTGGTCGATCCTGTCGGTTCCATGGTTTCGTTCTTCGGGATCCAGGAAGGAGGCCTTCGGATCCTCGGGTCCGTGACGGAGTACTTGGCGTCCTTGAAGGTGTCCTTGGTGCTCTGTGTCGAAGGCCCACGGGGACAGGGTCTCGGCGAACTTGGCGTGTCGAGGCGGGGTTTCCGGGTTCATGACGGTGGACTCGGTGTTCCGGGAAGGCGATCTTGATTCGGGGTTCCGATGAAGTTCGGGCTTGGCGCGATCGGCCTTCAATCCGTGATCGGTCTTCGGGTGGTAGCATACTATCTTCCCACGGTCACCATATTGCATCTTCACCTCACCAACGCAAGTCCAGGGAGCCGAAGGAATCGCCCCAGGAACGCATCAGCTGGGCAGAACCCGCGACATGGCCACACGTGCTTGGGGTCGGAGCAGAGGCCGGCGGTGCCGTGAGGCGCCCTGGTTGCAGACGTCGGTGAGCGCGAGCTCACGCGCGCGGGGCGCGAGACAGGGGCGGACGGGGACCGCACCCAGGGGTTCGGTGACAGGGCGATGTTGACACGGCTGGGAGCGGCTTCTATCGGGGCCGGGCAGAGGGGACCACGTGACGGCTTGGAGGCGAGGCCATGGCCAGGCGGCGTGCGCCGGCGCCGGAGCAGAGGTGGGCGACGCGGTGGGGGAAGGGGCTGCGGGACAGAGGGCGCGCACGGTGGAGATGGGGCGAGGCGGTTCGCTGGTGGAGAGGAGACCGGATGGAGGGGTACCCAAGGCGCGGATGGAGGGGTCGCCGGCGGCGGCGGAGCTCGGCGGGGACGCGGGTCATGGCGAGGCGGCAGAGGCGGATGCAGGAGGAGGACGGCCGGGGCGGAGGCGTGGAAGCAGCGCGTCGGGGTGGAGGGAGAGGACGCGAGGCCGGGGCCCCTGGCGGCGGGCGGAAGGGGACGCCGGCGAGACGGGAGGAGGCGGTGCGAGGCGGGCGGAGCAGGGAGGAGGCGAGGTCGCGGGCGGCCTGCGAGGCTCTTGGCGGCGGCGGAGTCCGGAGAGCGCCGCGGCGGCCGCTGCTGGGGTCGAGGCGGCTGGCGCTGGCGCGGTCCCGCGAGGCGGCGGGCAGACCAAGGAGGGAGAGGGCCGCGGTGTAGACCGCGGGGCGGCGGCGGACGGCCGGAGCCGGCGGCGGGCGCAGAGAGCAGGGGAGGGAGAAGGGAGAGCGGGGTCACGCGCGGGTTGGGGAGGTGGGTCCGGGGGCGGGCACACGCATGCGGGGGAGGGCGGTTCTGGGGATCGGGGGCGGGACGTGGGGCTGGTGGTGGGGCCAGCAGGGTGGCCGGTTGGGGAGAGAGATGGAGAGAGAGAGGGGAGGGGAGAGGGGTAGGTGAGGTGGCGGTGTCTGAGTGGTTGGGGAAAGGGAAAAGGCGAGGTGGCAAGTTACTATAGGGTGGGGTGAGGTGGAGAGGAGGGCTGGGTAGGTTGTTTGGTAGCAGAAGGATTACGGGTGGGCCGATTGTTGGACTGGGGGTGGTCGTTCGGGTCGTTTCGGCCCGTTCGACTGCCCCCACTAAAAATAATTAAACATTTTATTTAATTAAAACGGGGCGTTTGCAATCTGTGTTTAGACAAAACAAAATATTCCGGAGACCCGGGTTTACGTTTGAACAAAGACGGGGCGTTTAGAAAACAAAAACGGGTTTGTTAAAAAATAGTTTTGTGCAAGCAAATGCAAGATGATGTCGATGCTCAATGCAATGCGGCATGATGACATGAGCATGCGGTCATGATGATGCAATGCACAAAAACAACGCGATTTTCTAGTAGTGGTTTTGCGGGATGCCACAATTCGACACCACTAACAATGGATCTCGCCCTCGAGATCCGCCTCATGGTACCGGAAGGAAGGTCGGCGAACTGCGTCTTCTCGCTTCGTGTAGATCCTCACGACACCACTAACAAGGGTCGTTGTCCGTGATCGTCGAGGGAACACTCCGGGAACAAAAGGTCGAAGGTAGAGGTATCAACAAATAAAGCCACCTCTAGCTTCGATGGAAAGAGGGAACCGATGCATTCTCATCCACTTCAATGTACAAAAGCGAATAGAAGGGGTAGTCGGCATGGGGGCCAATCCATCACGCACCCAAACTATTACCCTGCACAATCAGTAGAAAAGAGTGCAACCATTCTCGGAATCAGACTGGAGATCTCGACAAGCGAGGTTCGGAAACAAAGGCGTGATGCAGACTCTGCATCGGATCTGTCATAGATGATGTCGTCGCGTCGGAAAACACCGGACGGCATAAACAAGGAACAAAGAATGGTACCACAGTAGACGGATTCTTCAGACAGCATGGACACCGGAGGGTAGAACACCGTTATCAAAGAAGGAAGCGAAACCCTGAAGGTACGACGGAACCCAACCACGAGAAATCCTGGACTCGAAGAAAGGTAAGAGAGTGGATTCAAAACACGCAGAGGTAAGAGGAGAATAGCATAGGGGTAAGGAGTAAAATCAGACCTAATCAGAACTATCCAACCGATTTTTCAAAATAGTTTTGACACTCTACTGCGGCCGTTAGCTAGGTTATCCTACAGGCTGGACTTGTGGGGTATCGCAACTGCTGAGCTCTGATACCACTCTGTAACACCCTCAGAATCGGACCTATGCAAGTTTTAGCTGTTGGAGATATGCCCAAGAGGCAATAATAAAGTGGTTATTATCATATCTTCACACTTATGATAAATGTTTACATACCATGCTATAATTGTATTAACCGGAAACATTAATACTTGTGTGATTTGTAAACTAAAATAAGAGTCCCTAGTAAAGCCTCTTGTTAAACTAGCTTGTTGGTTAATATATGATCATGGTTTCCTGATCATGAACATAGAGATGTTATTAACAACAGGATCATATCATTAGGAGAATGATGTGATGGACATACTCCTATAGATAAGCGTAGCATAAAGATCAAGTCATTTCAATAGTTCAATTGCTATATGCTTTCTGATACATAGTAACCTAATTCCTTCGACCATGAGATCATGCATATCACCTTTACCGGATGGATGCTTTGATGACATCAAACACCACACCGTAACTGGGTGGCTATAAAGATGGCATTGAGTGTTCGGAAAGTATTGGTTGAGACACATGGATCAAGAGTGGGATTTGTCCATCCATATGACGGATAGATATTCTCTGGGCCCTCTCGGTGAAATGTCATCCAATTAGCTTGCAAGCATGTGACTAGCTCACAAGGGATCACATATCACGGGAACGAGAAAAGAGTACTTATCAGTAACGAGGTTGAACTAGGTATGCAGAGATACCGACGATCATAACCTCGGATAAGTAACATATCGTGAGACAAAGGGAAATTGGTATCGTATGTAAGTGTTTCATTCGATCGCAAAGTAATCGTAGAAATATGTGGGAGCCATATGAATTTCCAGATTCCTCTATTGGTTATTGATCGGAGAAGTGTCTCGATCATGTCCGCATAATTCACAAACCGTAGGGAGACACACTTAAGGATTCGACGTTGTTTTGAGTAGTTATGGTATTATGAGAAAGAGACCGAATGTTGTTCGGAGTCTCGGATGGGATCCGGGATATCACGAGGTGATCCGAAATGGTCCGTAGAATAAGATTCATATAAGGAAAGTCCCGTTTCGGAGTTCGGGAATGATTCCGGTGTTTTCATCGGGAATGTTCTAGAAGGTTCCGGATTGTCCGGCACTCCGGGGGGGAAGGGTACATGAGTGTGTCATTGAATGATTGCATCATGTACTAAGTGTTCTTGCTGTTCCAAAAACATGAAAGTCAAATTGCCAGTTTGAAAGTCAAACGGCTAAAACAGGAAACTGTGGGAAACAGGAAACTGTGGGAAACAAGCAAGAGGAGTTGGAACCAAATTGGAGGAGGAGTCCAACTCCTCCAGGCCGGCGCCCAGCCCTAGGCCGAGTTGGGGAGGGACTCCCTCCCTCCCCTGGCGCGCCAAGGCCCCTCCACCCATAAAAGGAGGGGCAGGGATCCTCCTTGAGACACACAAGTTTCCACCTCTAATCTCCGGTTTAGAGCCGTTTTGGTTTAGATCTTCTAATTGCTTTAGCCTGCGGTTTAGAGCCTTCTAATTGGTGAGTCTAATCTATAGACCACTAATAGCCCTCTCTCATAATCCACCATACTCGCTCCGGCTTAAGGCGAAGCCCTGCGGGATCTCCCCTCTACTTCCGGTACCACGCCGTTGTGCTGCCGGAATCGCGAGGAGAGTGCTACAACCTCCGCTGCCTGCTGGAACAAGGGAGAGGAAGGTCTTCGTCGAGTACCGAACGTGTGACCGACTGCGGGAGCGCTGCCGGAACGCAGCGCCGGAAGGATCGTCTACACGATCTTGAGATCGGGAAGAGTACGACTACATCACCCACGAGAATCCGCTCTCGTTAAACACTTTGGAATCTTCGAGGGTAAGTTATTCCATCAACTCGTTGCTACAATCTAGTAGATAGATCTTGGCTTGTTTGTTTGTATGCGATAGAAATTTTTTGTTTTCCATGCTACGAACCCCTACAGTGGTATCAGAGCCGTGTCTATATGTAGATCTGTTGCACGAGTAGAACACAATGGTCATTGTGGGCGTTGATGCTTTTATTGTCGATTGCTTCTTGTGTACTTTGCATCTTGCGGTATGTTGGGATGAAGCGGCCCGGGCTAACCTTACATGACATCGTTCATGAGACTTGCTCCACGCTTGACATGCAACTTGTATTGCATAAGTGGCTTTGCGGGTGCCTGTTTCTCCTAGCATAGTTAAGATCCAATTTACAACGGGTGATCAACAATGCTAGTATCAATGTTGTGGTTCTTGTTCGTAAGTTAGAACGACACTTATTAACAGCCCCAAACCACGTAAAATATGCAAAGAAAGTAGAGGCGTCTAACTTTGTTTTGCAGGGTTGTGCAGTGATGTGATATGGCCATGATTGTGATTATATTTGATGTATGCAATGTTCCTTATTGTAAGTTGGAAACCGGCAGGAGCCATATGGTTGTCTTTAATTTATGTTAAGGCCCGCGTGTCTATTCAAAGTAGTTGTAATAGTTGAAGCTGGTGGATGACAACCATGGAGTGGCGTCATTGACCTTGATGCAATGCCGGTGATGATGGAGATCATGTTCGTGCCTGAAGATGGATATCGGAAGCACAAAGAAGAAAGGCCATATCATATCACATATTATGAATTGCATGTGATGTTAATCCTTTATGCATCTTGTATTGCTTAGTAGACGACGGTAGCATTATAAGATGATCCCTCAAGCACACAATTTCAAGTTCTTAAGTGTTCACCCTTAGTATGCACCGTTGCTAATGCTTGTTGTTTCGAAGCACCACGTGATGATCGGGTGTGTTAGATTTCACAAGTGTATACAACGTAAGCAAGCCAGATTTGCTTATGCGGTAGCTAAGGTTTGATCTTGACGAGCCTAGCATGTACAGACATGGTCTCAGGAACACGGATTACCGAAAGGTAGAGCATGAGTCATATAGTAGATATGATGAACATGTTGATTGTTCGCCATTGAAGCTACATCAACTCTCGTGATGATCGGTTTTGATGTGGTTGATTTGGTTCGTGTGATCACTAAAACAATGTGAGGGATATTGTTTTGAGTGGGAGTTCACCTAGATTAATTTAATTAGAACTCAATTTATCATAAACTAGATCAAAGTGAATTTGCATAGTTATTGTAGTCATTGGCATCCGTTTACCACCTTGCGCTTAGTTATAATTGAGATGATAGAACTATAGAATTCTGGTTAGTTACTTTACGAACTGGTATCGTATTGTTTTGAAGTGTTAATCTAAAGTTTAAAAGTCCTATTGCAAACTTTCAGTAAGTTCCGGTTACTCCATGAAGTTTAATAATTAGTATTAAATCAAGAGTAAAAATTCCAAGTGTTAGTATATAAGTATCATGTTTGTCTCCATGATTCTTGATATTCAAAGGATTGTCTTAATATCAAGGTTATATAGGATCTGAAAGAGTTGTTTCAGAAACCATGATGTGTGGAAGATATTGTGATATCTGAAATGAAGTTTTGATTACAACATGATAGAGTATAATGTGGCAAAGTTCATGTTCTCATATTTTGATGAGAATTTGCAAAAGGTTGGAGACACTTGTTGTCCTAATCCTCCAAAAGGTTTTGGATAGCAACATTATACTCATAATTCATCGTTATAAGCTAAAAGTAGCTTGATCATGGACGAGTCCATGATAAAGGTGAATATTTGATGTAGGTAAAATGTTTACTACACCAAGAGATTACTAAAGAAAGGAATTTGAAAGAACACCAAACATTTGATGATGGTGATCTACTTCAAAGTGCAAGTCCAAAGACATTGGTATTTAACTATACACGCTTTGGACTATGTGTCATATGTATGACTCCACTATTGATGTTGATAGATTCTTTCAAACTGAAAAGGAAATACTGAAAGAGAATCTCATAAATATATGGCAGAAAAGAAAAGACTAGAATCGTTCAGTTTAAGTATATAGATGATATACATGTTATGGCTATATTCTTTGCTTGTTAAACAACAGAATTTGTTGGTGTGAATCGTCATACGAAACAACAGAATTCATGAACTACAGTGGCCTAAGTAAATAGCAAAAGAATATGTGATGATGTTCATCGAGAACAAATAAAGGGTTATTGTGTTGCTCGTTAAACATCAAAGCTTGCCTTCAAAGATTTGTTTTATCAGGTATTATGAGAACAAAAGGGTTGTTCAAATAATTGCCGTAATCCATAAAATATGGATGATTCACAAATCCCGTTGGAGAAATCGCATCCATAAAACTAGTGCTAAAAATGTCGAAAGACAAATTGATTGAAAGATCACTTAGGAAGTGACATCGCAGTTTAAATTATATTGGAAAGAAAACATGAAGAAACTCCATGTGGATGGAATTTTGGAGTCTATTTGATTTTGATCAAATGACGCTTGTGAAACTTTCCTAGAGATAATTAAAACTTCGTTCATAGGCCAAATGGGAACGATAGACTAGCTTATTGGAACTTGTACATATTGTTGTATGAAGTCCATTATGTATAGTCAAGAGCGATGGATTTCAACTTCATGTGCTTTCTCCGAAAATTTGAGTGAGTATATGAATATTTACTTAATAAGGATGAAGTGTGAAACATTTGAAAAGTTCAAGGACTTTCAAGATGAAGTGCAAAATCATTGTAACAAGAATATAAATAGTTTATGATAAGATCATAAAGGAAGATATTTGAGTTACAAGTTTAGCATAATACCTAAGATTTAAGGAATCGTTCCGTGGATTTGCATTTCCCGAAACACCATAAGAGTATGGAGCGTTCGAGATATGTAATTAAACCTTGTTTGACATGGTAAGATCGAAGGTGTAATTCATAAAAACTACCATTGTATTTTAAAGATTAAAAGCTTTAGAGATTACCGTTTTTCCACTGAAAAGAGCTTCATCATAATCCGTTGAAATGACACCATATAAGGTTATGGTTTGGGATAAAACCCAAGTAGTCCTTTCTTAAACATTGGTATGCTATACATAAGAAAGATGTTTGCAACCAAAGTCGGATGAACCTGTCTTTGTATTCCTCCAGAGACAAAAGTGTTTGTTGCTTAGAACGTCAAGTTTCTTTGAGAAGGAATTTTTCGTGAAAAGTTAAGTGGGAGGACAATAGAACTTTGATAAGGTTAAAAGAACCTTAGCTATATGTGCAAAGTTGCGCAGCGCCGAAAAGTGTTCCGGAGTTAGCAAACAATGCTCATGGCTCGCGTACTTCAAAGGTTGTGGTCACGGAGATCTAAGTTCCTATTGAAACAAGTAGGTCGGATGAACAATCAAATACCAAGATTTGAGAGTTAAAACATTATTTGACAATAATGATCCGACTATGTGCAAAGAAGCGATGATGAGCCCTGACTCCGTCAAATGGCTTGAAGCCATAAAATCCGTGATAGTTCCATACACGAGAAATCAAGTTTTGAACTTGAAGGACCCTCGAGAAAGGTGTAAGACCTTACAGTTGTGTCTGGATCTATAAAGAAATAGACATGGATGTTTTACATCTATGAAATAGTCGACATGTTGGGAAAGAGTTCACAAAATGTTCAAAGGTTGACTATGAAAAGATTTGATCTTTCATAGTGATATTTAGTATAGACGGATTAATGTAGCAACCACTACATATAATTTGTTATATGGTAGTTGAATAAACAAAACAAGTTCTTCTAATAGAATCGTTACCTAGGACATGTGCATAACACGGTCCATAGGGTTTTGTTAATTCAAAGGATGCTAAAAGCATATGCAAACTTCAATGGTTAAAGTGAGCATCGCGGAGTTGGAATCTTCACTGTGATAAAACTGTTAAAGGAGTTTAAAAGTTCATTAGAGATGATGAAGATGCTTGCATTTGCAAGAAATTAAGTGGGAGCGCTAAGACATGTTTCTAATACATTATGTGGAAGACATATTGTTGATTGGAAATAATGTATCTTTTATTAACACATATTAAGAATTTCATCCCGATGAAAGACTTAGGCAAAACCCAAATATTTGGCATCAATAGACGCTAATATGGTTGTGCCAGAAGTACATAGATAAGATATTGAATGAGTTCAATATAGAAACTACAAGAAGAGGTTCTTGTCGCACAGAAAGGATTGAATGAGTTCAATGTTGATGATATATTCAAGTGTATTGACATTTGGTAAAGTGAAACAAATAATCAAGTATAGATTGATACTTGATGTATGAAATCACATAGAGTATTTATATCAATCATACTGTGATATGTACAAATCCAGATATGTCCTATGCTCTAAATGTTGTGAGCATATACCAGAATGATTCGTAAGATGATCATTGGAAAATAGTAAGGATATTCTTATGATCTTTTGGAAGAACTAAGAGTATAATATTTGTAGAAGTGACAAATAGATGGTTAGTTCATTGTAAAAGTACTACATTGATACTAGCTTTGTCACAAAGTACAAATTAAGTTTATCTCAATCTAAACTAAGGGTGGCACAATATAATGGAAAGTGAGTTCCATAATGGATTTGGATGAGTTCCAAAGTTAAGACATTGTGACAGATACTACAACAAAAGGCTAAGTATATGACTGCTATTTTAGCAGCAAAAGAGGGCATTTGTGTCAAGTAGTTTGTTATCAAACTAGGTGTAGTTCACAGTGGGATAATACTATGAAGATATATTGTGCGACAATATTATCAACATGTTTTAACCCCAAAGAGCTAAATGTCACACCGAAAGACCAAATTTATACAAAGCCATCTCATTAGAGAATGAGTGATGCGTAGAGACGCAAAGACATGCAATTACACACGGACCTAGAAGTGTCAGATCCGGAGATCAGTTGACCACTAGCAATCGTGTACATACAACACCGGAAAACCATAGGTGTTGAATACACAAAGGTTTGAAACTAGATTATTGACTCTAGTGCAAGTGGGAGACTGTTGGAGATATACCCAACAGGCAATAATAAAGTGGTTATTATCATATCTTCACACTTATGATAAATGTTTACATACCATGCTATAATTGTATTAACCGGAAACATTAATACTTGTGTGATTTGTAAACTAAAATAAGAGTCCCTAGTAAAGCCTCTTGTTAAACTAGCTTGTTGGTTAATATATGATCATGGTTTCCTGATCATGAACATAGAGATGTTATTAACAACAGGATCATATCATTAGGAGAATGATGTGATGGACATACTCCTATAGATAAGCGTAGCATAAAGATCAAGTCATTTCAATAGTTCAATTGCTATATGCTTTCTGATACATAGTAACCTAATTCCTTCGACCATGAGATCATGCATATCACCTTTACCGGATGGATGCTTTGATGACATCAAACACCACACCGTAACTGGGTGGCTATAAAGATGGCATTGAGTGTTCGGAAAGTATTGGTTGAGACACATGGATCAAGAGTGGGATTTGTCCATCCATATGACGGATAGATATTCTCTGGGCCCTCTCGGTGAAATGTCATCCAATTAGCTTGCAAGCATGTGACTGGCTCACAAGGGATCACATATCACGGGAACGAGAAAAGAGTACTTATCAGTAACGAGGTTGAACTAGGTATGCAGAGATACCGATGATCATAACCTCGGATAAGTAACATATCGTGAGACAAAGGGAAATTGGTATCATATGTAAGTGGTTCATTCGATCGCAAAGTAATCGTAGAAATATGTGGGAGCCATATGAATTTCCAGATTCCTCTATTGGTTATTGATCGGAGAAGTGTCTCGATCATGTCCGCATAATTCACGAACCGTAGGGAGACACACTTAAGGATTCGACGTTGTTTTGAGTAGTTATGGTATTATGAGAAAGAGACCGAATGTTGTTCGAAGTCTCGGATGGGATCCGGGATATCACGAGGTGATCCGAAATGGTCCGGAGAATAAGATTCATATAAGGAAAGTCCCGTTTCGGAGTTCGGGAATGATTCCGGTGTTTTCATCGGGAATGTTCTAGAAGGTTCCGGATTGTCCGGCACTCCGGGGGGAAGGGTACATGAGTGTGTCATTGAATGATTGCATCATGTACTAAGTGTTCTTGCTGTTCCAAAAACATGAAAGTCAAATTGCCAGTTTGAAAGTCAAACGGCTAAAACAGGAAACTGTGGGAAACAGGAAACTGTGGGAAACAAGCAAGAGGAGTTGGAACCAACTTGGAGGAGGAGTCCAACTCCTCCAGGCCGGCGCCCAGCCCTAGGCCGAGTTGGGGAGGGACTCCCTCCCTCCCCTGGCGCGCCAAGGCCCCTCCACCCATAAAAGGAGGGGCAGGGCTCCTCCTTGAGACACACAAGTTTCCACCTCTAATCTCCGGTTTAGAGCCGTTTTGGTTTAGAGCTTCTAATTGCTTTAGCCCGCGGTTTAGAGCCTTCTAATTGGTGAGTCTAATCTCTAGACCACTAATAGCCCTCTCTCATAATCCACCATACTCGCTCCGGCTTAAGGCGAAGCCCTGCGGGATCTCCCCTCTACTTCCGGTACCACGCCGTTGTGCTGCCGGAATCGCGAGGAGAGTGCTACAACCTCCGCTGCCTGCTGGAACAAGGGAGAGGAAGGTCTTCGTCGAGTACCGAACGTGTGACCGACTGCGGGAGCGCTGCCGGAACGCAGCGCCAGAAGGATCGTCTACACGATCTTGAGATCGGGAAGAGTACGACTACATCACCCACGAGAATCCGCTCTCGTTAAACACTTTGGAATCTTCGAGGGTAAGTTATTCCATCGACTCGTTGCTACAATCTAGTAGATAGATCTTGGCTTGTTTGTTTGTATGCGATAGAAAATTTTTGTTTTCCATGCTACGAACCCCTACATTAGCGAAACCCGCCAAACCCGCATAGAAACGATTCAAAGGTGCCCACCAGGCACTTTCGTGCGGGTGGAAAACGAAGTAATAACATTACCCAACAGTCCTCGATGGGACCCACAGAACAGATATATATATAACAGCGACCCAAAGAGTCAAGAATACAGATATAATATACAAAGATCCAAATCACCTTGAAAACGATAGTGCGTCCAGCTACGGACAAGATGCAAATGGGGCTAAGAGCCCTGAAGAATAACCAATGGCATCCAGAACCCTGCCCAGGCCAAGCCGGAAGGGTAACCCTGCTAACGACGTCGATCTCAAAACCTGCTTAAACAAAAGGGGTACCGACAAAGGGCAAGGGAAAAAGAGAGAGCGGTCAGTACTGAGGCCAGTACACGGCGAGACTAGAATTCGGCGGTCCTCGCCTACAAAGGTATGGTGGACTGAGCGGCAGCGGCAGCATGCACTAAACAACCTATAGAGACTCGATACAACTGGCGGTTATCAGAGAGGGATAAGAATGACCTGTCCGGATCCAACCTGAAGCTAACACCAAACAAACCCATCCTGGTGTTTCCCCCTCGAGACCAAACGAGGAAGTCAACCGAGGAACTCACACAGTTGGCAGTTTTATTTATTCGATTATCGTTGCAGTAATTACTAGTCAGGTGTAGATAGTCATCCTGATAAAATAAGCAGTGGGTCGTTTTAGTTAACCATTTCGTTGTAGTTGCAACACTTACTAATCAGATACCATTAGCATGAGATAACCCAAAAACCCAGCAGTTGTTGGTACTTTTATTCAGCCATTCCGTTGTAGTTGCCATAATTACTAGTCAGGTACAATGGTCGCAAGCGACACTCCAAACAAGCAATTGTGGGCAGTATTATTTAGCCATTCCGTTATAGTGAAGCTGATTACTAGTCATTATAAAGTCAAATTTATAGCAATAAACTTTAGTTATGCTTGTCTATGGTCGAGATACTGTGCTCCAAGTCGTCCATAACCGCGGACACGGCTTTCAGAAAGTTTTAACCCGGCTGGGGTGCACAAATAGCAACACACACTCGATCAACCTCGGAAAAACCAAATCAAAACCCAACGAGGCCTTCACGACAAAGCAATCACAGGATTCAGAAATATTTCAGGGGGCCACCCCATTGAGTAGAACCGCAACGAAGCTAGCTGACTCCGAGACGGACTCAAGGTTTGCGTCAGTGGCTGTAAACGACTGGGAACCCGAAAGTGTGGCTGGGCTTGTCGATACCGCGAAAACACTCTGCTTACCTAAACAGTACAGTGTGCTCCTCGCACAATCGTAAATACAGTAGTAGCATGGCATAAGTACAGGATAGTAAATAAAACCTCAAACTAGTTTGTGGCCCCAAGAAATAAGACTGAATCAAGCTCTGGCTCAGGGGGGTCCCATATACCTCCCGGATGTGGATAGCGCGATAAATCAAGGAACAGGTATCAAGTACTCGGGGTCCTACTGGACACAAGTGGGCGGTCGGAAACCAAATATTTTCTATCACCCACCGATGCCTCTGCTTACTTCAATTTTAGTTGTTAAACAGGAATTAAAGTGAACAATAAGTAAAACCATGATCATATCGAACATCAACATGCGGCAATACATCAACAACTGTGGCACTTGACGACACGCAACGGCACTTGAGTAAGCGACTACGACGCGCAAGTCCAACTATCTACCAAACAACAGGTAATAGGATGTGTCCAAGGCAATATAAGGCTGCAAGTAATATCAAGGGTACGGAAACTAGAGCATCGCAACACAGATAGCAATAGATCAACATGAGGGAATAAATACTATAAAAGTAAGATAGTTAGAAAGGGGGAGATGCTCGCCTGATAAACATTGTCGAAGGTTCAACCGAAGATCGGGTCGACTCTCGCATCAACTCAACGGCCTTATCCGCGAAGAAGCAAAACACTAGCACAAACACCGGATGCACTATTTAATACTACGGTAGAAAATCGGGCATGATGTATGGCATGGCAAAGATACGATGCAATTAGGTCATATTAAGCGGAACCAGGGTCCCGACATTTAATTAAACGGTTCAAGTTATTTATCTACCCCGCAAATTAAATGTTGTAATAACAGGGCAAGATAAGTTACCGGTTCGCTACACAAATTTAAATGAGGCCAATGTAAGGCTAGATTTGCCCGCATATGGGCCCCATATTTAATTATAAGGTGAATCGGCATAAGGCCCCCAAACCACAGACAAGGATGCATGCAAGTATGACAATTAAATATGCAACAAGTTGTTATTATATTATAAAATAGGGTTTCGGGAAGGGGTTCACACATTAGGGGTCTCGACGATCTTGGTCCGAGGGTTCGGGGTCGGTCTCAGGGTTCAGGGTTCGACGGGATCGGCGGGAGCGGATACAGATGGAGAACTTGTCGTTCAGGGTCTCGGTGTCCGGGGTGAAGCACTTGTCGTTCCATGGCGATCTTGGCGGCTCGGAGGGGTTCGAGGAATCGGAACGGTCTTCAAATTCCGTGAGGGAGATCATGGCGTCGGTGTGGTCGATCCTGTCGGTTCCACGGTTTCGGTCTTCGGGATCCAGGAAGGAGGCCTTCGAATCCTCGGGTCCGTGACGGAGTACTTGGCGTCCTTGGTGCTCCGTGTCGAAGGCCCACGGGGACAGGGTCTCGGCGAACTTGGCGTGTCGAGGCGGGGTTTCCGGGTTCATGACGGTGCACTCGATGTTCCGGGAAGGCGATCTTGATTCGGGGTTCCGATGAAGTTCGGGCTTGGCGCGATCGCCCTTCGATCCGTGATCGGTCTTCGGGTGGTAGCATACTATCTTCCCACGGTCACCATATTGCATCTTCACCTCACCAACGCAAGTCCAGGGAGCCGAAGGAATCGCCCCAGGAACGCATCAGCTGGGCAGAACCCGCGACATGGCCACACGCGCTTGGGGTCGGAGCAGAGGCCGGCGGTGCCGTGAGGCGCCCTGGTTGCAGACGTCGGTGAGCGCGAGCTCACGCGCGCGGGGCGCGAGACAGGGGCGGACGGGGACCGCACCCAGGGGTTCGGTGACAGGGTGATGTTGACACGGCTGGGAGCGGCTTCTATCGGGGCCGGGCAGAGGGGACCACGTGACGGCTCGGAGGCGAGGCCATGGCCAGGCGGCGTGCGCCGGCACCGGAGCAGAGGTGGGCGACGCGGTGGGGGAAGGGGCTGCGGGACAGAGGGCGCGCACGGTGGAGATGGGGCGAGGCGGTTCGCTGGTGGAGAGGAGACCGGATGGAGGGGGACCCGAGGCGCGGATGGAGGGGTCACCGGCGGCGGCGGAGCTCGGCGGGGACGCGGGTCATGGCGAGGCGGCAGAGGCGGATGCAGGAGGAGGACGGCCGGGGCGGAGGCGTGGAAGCAGCGCGTCGGGGTGGAGGGAGAGGACGCGAGGCCGGGGCCCCTGGCGGCGGGCGGAAGGGGACGCCGGCGAGACGGGAGGAGGCGGCGCGAGGCGGGCGGAGCAGGGAGGAGGCGAGGTCGCGGGCGGCCTGCGAGGCTCTTGGCGGCGGCGGAGTCCGGAGAGCGCCGCGGCGGCCGCTGCTGGGGTCGAGGCGGCTGACGCTAGCGCGGTCCCACGAGGCGGCGGGCGGACCAAGGAGGGAGAGGGCCGCGGTGTAGACCGCGGGGCGGCGGCGGACGGCCGGAGCCGGCGGCGGGCGCAGAGAGCAGGGGAGGGAGAAGGGAGAGCGGGGTCACGCGCGGGTTGGGGAGGTGGGTCCGGGGGCGGGCACATGCATGCGGGGGAGGGCGGTTCTGGGGATCGGGGGCGGGACGTGGGGCTGGTGGTGGGGCCAGCAGGGTGGCCGGTTGGGGAGAGAGATGGAGAGAGAGAGGGGAGGGGAGAGGGGTAGGTGAGGTGGCGGTGTCTGAGTGGTTGGGGAAAGGGAAAAGGCGAGGTGGCAAGTTACTATAGGGTGGGGTGAGGTGGAGAGGAGGGCTGGGTAGGTTGTCTGGTAGCAAAAGGATTACGGGTGGGCCGATTGTTGGACTAGGGGTGGTCGTTCGGGTCGTTTCGGCCCGTTCGACTGCCCCCACTAAAAATAATTAAACATTTTATTTAATTAAAACGGGGCGTTTGCAATCTGTGTTTAGACAAAACAAAATATTCCGGAGACCCGGGTTTACGTTTGAACAAAGACGGGGCGTTTAGAAAACAAAACGGGTTTGTTAAAAAATAGTTTTGTGCAAGCAAATGCAAGATGATGTCGATGCTCAATGCAATGCGGCATGATGACATGAGCATGCGGTCATGATGATGCAATGCACAAAAACAACGCGATTTTCTAGTAGTGGTTTTGCGGGATGCCACACCTATTTAAAGTGAATGCGGCTGTTTCTAATGCATAACCCCAAAACGATAGCGGTAAATCTGTAAGTGACATCATAGAACGAACCATATCTAAGAGAGTTCGATTACGATGTTCGGACACACCATTACGTTTTGGTGTTCCCGGTGGTGTCAATTGTGACAGTATTCCGCATTTCTTCAAATGCTCGCCAAGCTCGTAACTTAGATATTCACCTCCACGATCAGATCGTAAAAATTTAATCTTCTTGTTACGTTGATTCTCTACCTTACTTTGAAATTTCTTAAACTTCTCGAAAGTTTCGGACTTATGTTTCATGAAATAGATATACCCATATCTACTCAAGTCATCCTTGAAGGTAAGAACATAGCAATAACCACCGCGCGATGCTACACTCATTGGACCACACACATCGGTATGTATGATTTCTAATAAGTCCGTAGCTCGCTCCATCATACCAGAAAATGGAGTCTTAGTCATTTTACCCATCAGACATGCTTCACATCTTTCAAGTGATTCAAAATCAAGTGATTCAAGAAATCCATCGGAATGGAGTTTCTTCATACGCTTCACTCCAATATGACCAAGACGACAGTGCCACATATAGGTCGAGTTATCACTCAATTTCAAACGTTTAGCTTCAATGTTATTAATGTGTGTATTACCACAATCGAGATTCAATAAGAATAGACCATCTATCAAAGGTACATGTGCATAAAACATATTACTCATATAAATCGGACAACCATTATTCTCGGACTTATACAAGTAACCGTCTCGCAATAAACATGATCCGGATATAATGTTCATGCTCAACGCAGGCACCAAATAACAATTATTTAAGTATAAAACTAATCCCGATGGTAGATGAAGAGGTAGCGTGCCGACCGCGATCACATCAACCTTTGATCCATTTCCAACGCGCATCGTCACCTCGTTCTTCGCTAGCTTCCATTTATTCTGCAACACCTGTTTCGAGTTACAAATATGAGCAACCGAACCAGTATCAAATACCCAGGCACTACTACGAGTACTAGTGAGATACACATCAATAACATGTATATCGGATATACCTTTCTTCTTGATGTTGTCGTTCTTCAAATCCGCCAAGTACTTAGGGCAATTCCGCTTCCAGTGACCTTCTCCCTTGCAGTAAAAGCACTCAGTATTAGGCTTAGGCCTAGCCTTGGTCTTCTTCGCCAGCACGGTAACTTTCTTACCGCCCTTCTTGAAGTTTCCCTTTTTCTTAGACTTGCCTTTCTTCTTGAATTTGGTGGTCTTATTCACCAACAACACTTGGTGCTCTTTCTTGATCTCCACTTCTGCAGACTTTAACATGGAGAAGAGTTCGGGCAACGACTTGTCCATGTTTTGCATATTGTAGTTCATCACAAAGTTCTTGTAACTTGGTGGTAGTGATTGGAGGACACGGTGAATCCCCAAAGCATTAGGAATCACTATACCTAAGCTTTGAATCTTGCTTGCGTGCCCAGACATATTAAGCACGTGCTCACTGACGGAGCTACCCTCTTCCATCTTGCAGTTAAAGAACGTTTCAGAAGCCTCATAACTCTCAACTGCCGCGTGAGCCTCAAATATCATTTTGAGTTCACAGACAATATCATGTGGGTCATGGTTCTCAAACCTTTTATGAAGTTCCGATTCCAAACCATACAAGATAGCACACTGAACTGTGGAGTACTGATTCTTCCGAGCGAGGAAAACATTCTTGTAGAGGTCCCAACCTTTAATAAGGTAGAGATCCCTGTGTTTACAATGCTAGTCCCTGGATCAATAGCTAGCATCCATAGTTAAGATGTAATATCAAGAAACAAAGGTCATATTACAACTTTATAACTAGGAATAAAATAATTCATTACATCTTACATAGCTCATTTGGCTATCTCATTACAATGCAGCAGAAATAACTATATAGCATGGGGTCCTTCATCTTCAAAGTGCCACAGGCAATCATGTTGGTTGTAGACTTGTAATCCTAATCAACACACTTTACTAACATCAAACAACCTGCAACATAATAAGTTACATCCACAAGGGTCAATACATTTGAATTGTATTGGCAAGTGATACTATGGTAGAATAGTGGTAACTATCATCTATATGCATTTGGCTAAGTGGAGCTTAGGCTTGCTTTGCTCAAAATAGTTTTTCCTTATCAATTGAAAACACTAAGTTTTTGATTGGCAAAATCACCCAAGGAATCTCCCAATAGAAATTGGTGATCCTTCAACCCTTGTTCAACCACAAGTTTTAACTTAGAAATTGGGATGAGGAGATTCTTGATAGCTTCCATGTCTTGATGCTCAAATTGTCCTTTGCCAGGGTCATGGCTAAGTACTTAGATTTTACACTCTACAAAGGTGGTGCACTTTCCCCACAAGACTTGGTTTCACCAAGACAAGATCTTTCAGAAGCCTTCCCTTAGACCAGAATGGAGGCGCTCCAACCTATCATCCCCTACCACCAACTGTCCAATTGGCTAAGTTATTGCAACCTATATGATCCAGGCAGAGCCCATAATGCCAAGTGGCTGCACTTGAAGCTTCTCAACATTTGACATCTCAAATCTCTTTGTTCCTGGGTGGCATTCCACAAGTGAGATACCAAGTTTTCCCCAGTATACTGGACTTGGTGATGCCCAAGCTTTCCCCAGCATAATGGACTTGCGTAACCACTCAACACAAACCATTCTTTCCATTCCATCCAGGTGATTCATTCACTTAGTTGTTTTATTAAACAAGACACAAGTCCTTGACTTAGAAATATTCCATAGCATGAATATAATCCACCCTTGTTTTCTACTAGCTAAGCTAAGCTAAGCATGATAGTAGTAGGAATCTTAACTTAGGATAATTCTACTAAGGTTTCATCTACTAGGATTTCCCATGGCATAGTTTATACTTAGCAAAAATTCCATGCAAGTCCTACTTAGAAATATCACTAATGCATAGTGAAAATAATGGGACAAAAGTATGAAGCACCACTTGCCTTTTTGGTAGATATTATAAGTTCACTCCTTGATCTTTGCAATAGTCACACTCTTCAAATGTCACTATAATTCAATCAAGCAAGGCACAATTTCAATCTACCATTCAAGCAATCATCACATAGAATAATAAAACAAAGCAATGCATGCAAGCATGCCAAAGATTGTTTTTATTTGGAAAAGTGGTTTCTAATAGGTTATAAACATTTTTAAAACACATATTGGTCACTTATAAAAGTGGCAAAACCATTTGATATTAAGTTAGTGAAAAAGGCCATCTAAATCATTTTTGTTTTGCTAGAAATGATTTAAATCAAAGGAAGATTTTCTAATGTTTGCCAAATATAATTTCAACACAAATGTTAGTGTTTTAAAGTCAAGTGTTTAATATTGAAACCATTTGTAAAAGGTTTTACCTATAAACCATTTTTATACCAAATCAATATTTTATGTTGTTGAAAATGCTTTTTTAGCAAAGTAATAATTTATAGGGTTCATCAAATATATTTTGAAATCCTAAAACTTGGTGTTTAGGGTTAGAGATTTTAAATCAAATCATTTTACAAAGGTTTTACTCATAAAGAATTTTTAACACATAAACCATATTTTCATTTAACTAGAAATGCTTTCGATTCAAAGATTTATTCTTTAACTTCACAAAATACAATTTTATATCCAAAAGTTGCGTTGTATGGTTAGTAGGTTCAAAACAATCCATTTGCCAAAGATTTTATCATAAAAATATTTCTAGAATAATTTTTATATTCAAATTATGCCTACATAAGTTTCTGCAAAAACAACCAATTCAAAAGAAGCAATTTACTAAACAAATTACATGGTTAGAAAGTATTTTTTTTGCTGATTCCATTGATATAAAATTTGCAAAATTTGGACGTGTAGATTTAAAGTTATGCAATTTACAAATTCATACAACTAATAGAAATGTTTCTAGTTTTAATTCAAAACTCTGGCCACGCGTCCTGTTCTGATTGGTTGGTACCGGTTCGCACGGATTGGCCTACGCGGTGTGTTGGATCTAAATAGATCGTGCGGCAAAGGATCAAGCGTACCCCTTCGGGTTATGAATCTATCACATGCATCTGATTAAAATCCAACGGCCTAAAATGACTAACCTAAACCGGGCGGCGCTAGCGGCGGCGGCTGGCGGCGGCACGGTCAGATGGTGAGGTTGCCGACAATGCAGGAAGAATAAGAGGCAGGGGAAAGGCTCACCGAGGTCGTCGGGGCGTGCTGATGCTCAACGATGCCGCGGTTGTCGAACGGGCGCTCGGGTTCATCCTGAATCGCTCGCCGGAGTTGCGTTCGGGCTCCGGCACGGTCAGACGTTGTTGAAGGCGAGGATACAGATCATGCCACGGCAAGCAAACGATGTCGTTAGATGGTCAGGAGAACGTTGATTTCTCTAGAGTAAACGAGGGGGAGAGGCGCAGTCAGAATTAATGGAGGGAGGTCGACGGAGCGGAGGCAGACGACGGTGATGCTCAGACGTGGTCGTTGCCGAGCATATGGGGCACGCGCGGGCAAGTGCGGGGTACTGGGAGACGAGCACAGTGATGGCGAGCAAGCTAGTGGGGACTGGGAGGCAAGGGGCGGCGAGGAGCGGCCGGAATCGCTTGCGAAGCTCGTCGGAGCAGAGGATGCTCGAGCGCAAAATCAGCGCTACCTGGTGGCGGAGGGAGAGTGGGGTCTCAGGGGAAAGAGGGAGGATGTCGAGGCGCTTTAACGGGCATGGTCGCAGGGAGTATTCGTCGCGGCATTGATGCGAATTGAATCGAGCTTTAAACGGCAGAAACGGCCGGCGAGGGCGTGGTCACCACAAGGGGGGGGGGTGAGGAAGACGACTGACGAGTGGGGTCATTTCGTCAGCGTGAGAGAGAAAGAAGGAGTGGGGTCCAGCGGTCAGTGGCGAAGCGGGTTTGTTCTGCGGTGAAAAACGTTTCGCGTTAGAGAGAGGGAGAGTGGGCCAGTTGGGCCAGTGGGCTGGGCTGGCTTCTTTCATTTTTTGTTCTATTTTACTTTTCTTTTTCCATTTTCTTTTTCCTGTTTTGATTTTGTTTAAACCATTCAAACAACCATTTGAATTCAAAACCTTGCCAAACTTTCTGTAAGTTTTTAATCAGTCTAAACATTTTTTTTAAATACCATTTTACTAATAATTCTCTTATTTATTTATGGTTTATATTTTAATTAAAATGGGCACTTTCCTTTATTAAATAAGGTTTCATTATAATTTCAAATCCTTATTTAAATTCAAATTTTTCACATAACCTTTTCAGTAGGTTTATAGGGTGTTAAATAATTCACTTTGAATTATTTAAAGTATTTTTATATGATTATTAATCATTTGATTGGGCAATTGTCTTTATTCCATTTAAATCAAATATGGCTTTAATTCTATAAATTTTATTTAAAAGATTTCTTTGATTCCATTTAAGTTAATTAAATAACTTTATTCCCCTTGAGTAAATTCCAATTATTATTTTCTCATAATTTAATTAATCATTTCTATTAGGGATTTTGTCTTTAATCAAATGGAATAGAATTTGGTTAAGGCCATTTTATTTTCTTTGAATATTCTTTATCCTTTTATTTGGATTTGGATTATATTCATTCCATTTGCTTATGGATTAGGCCAAGATTTAATTTGGTTTTTAAATACTCCTTATTTATTTATTTATTTCTTCGTTTGTCTATAAAATCCATATCTTTTTTTACAAATCCAAACTTGGTGATTCCAATTTTGTAAAATTTTATTTGATATTTGTTTATCCTTTTATATCTCTTTAGGATTAATTCGATCACCATTTGGTATGGATTTTAGATAGGAGCATTATTTATCTTTGGAAATTAATTCCTTTCAACTTATTAAATTCATAAGTTTTTATCCATGTTTCCAAATTAAATAGAATCAATTTCTATAGTTTTATAATACTTTTATTTATCAATCTTGATCATTTATAAATGTTTGTTGATAAATTTTTATATGGATCAAATCCTTAGTCTTTGAGATAACTTGGAAATGTTTTTCTTCCATTAGGGTTTTAGGGATTTGGTTTATTTTCCAAGTGTTTTAAATTCCAAGATGCAATTATGAAGAATGCATTTCACTTGATTTGAATTTAGTTGGATTCAAATTTTATTCAAAGTTTGTTCAAGATGGGTTTTAATGTTTCCATTTAGAAACAAAAAGTTTCTTTTCACCCTAAATTTTGACAATTATTTATTTTGTTTATTTATTTTTCACATTACAAAATTTGGAAAATTTTGGGATGTTACAGGCTGCCACCCTTAAAAGAAATCTCGTCCCAGATTTGGGGAGGCTAGAGGTTACAAGTTGACTCAAAGCAACTAGGGTACTACCACCCTTAAAAATTTCCAACTAGATTACATCTTGGCTGGCTTGGGATCTTGATGAAACTTCTTTGGGCAAACATCTGCATAGTGTCCTTTGTTTCCACACTTGAAACATGTGACAAGGCTGAGATACTTTATAGGCTTGTTTGTCTTGTACTTCATCTTTTCTGGACAATTGCTTGCATAATGTCCTTGGTTACCACAATTGTAACATGTGACAAGGTCGAGCTCTTCACGTATCTTCTGTGGACAAGTTGATACATAATGGCCTAGTTCTCTTCAGTTGTTGCACCACACTTGGCTAATTTCCTTATACTTCTTCTTCTTCTCTGGACATTCATTGGCATAATGTACCATCTCTTTGCAATGGCAACATTGCACTTGGCTTTTGTCCTTCTTCTTCGTGGGTTTCTCCAAAGCTAGGAGTTCTTTTAGTTCATGCTCTTAAAATCTCACCTCAAAGGTGGGAAAGTCTCCTGGTTTCCTTAATCGTTTCCTTGGATAATACATATGTTTCCTCTTTTGTCCATCAATGTGAGTCATACTGCATGGAGGTGCAAGCTGAGATTTTCCTTTGTCTTCATGCTTCTTGGTATAAGTTGTTCCCTCATGGGGGTTTACAAACTGTTGATGCACTCCACCTTGTTTCCTTTGTTGAACTATAGAATAGATGGGGCATTGGATAGGGACATGATTATTTCCTTCACATAGGAAACAAGTAGCTTGAGATGTGGGGCATTGATTAGTTGGATGTTTCTCTTCACAATTAGGGCATTGATCTTCATGCTCTTTGGAAGTGTGGTCCATGTCTCCACAAACATTGCAAGCTTGAGTTCCTTCTATAATATCATCCTTGACATTATTGTTGTCACAAACTCCTTGGGAAAGGTTGTCTTTCATGTTGATCATTTGAGTGGTCATCCCTTGCAACAATTGGGATTGGATTTCCAAAAACTTTTGCATGGTTGGGTCTAACTCATTGTTGTTGGTTAAAAACTGAGTTGTCATCTGATTCAACTGGGTTTGATTTGCTAGTAGTTGTTCTCTCATGTGCATATCCTGGTTGTTGTTGTTGTCACCATTCTTGATGTTGGAGTTTCTTGGGGTAGTCATCTGTTTGGGTTGGATTGGGATTAGAATAAAGGAAAGATTTCTAAGGAAAAATTCTAATCACACACATCACAATTCACACAAGCAATGTGCAAGCAAACACAAACAAACATTCCACTCAAACAACAGGTTTCAAGCACATTTTTAGGCAACAAAATATTTTTGCTACACCATATAAGTTGATGTGTTTGATCTAAACTAAACATGGTGGTCCAACTATATGGTTCACTTGAGATCATTCCATCCTTCTTAGTTGATTCTTCCTGAACAAGATCATTATATCCTTGGAGAAATTCTGGTATCTTGGTTACAAAACTTCAAAGGTGATGATGATTCCTTCTAAGTTGTATTTCCCTTAGTCTTCAAGTCTTGAGTAATATTTCTTGTCTCACTTGTAGTCCTTAGTGATACCCAAGTTGAAGTCCTTGGTGAAAATAAGGTTGAAGTCTTTGATGATGTTGAAGTTGAAGTCATTTGAGTTGGTGAAGTCCTTTGCTCATGTTGAGGCTTTGTCCATCAAGTTTGAAAAGGAAGAGATGTAGAATCAAAACCAAAAAGGTTGAGGAAAGAGTTTACAAGATTGTTTATAAATAAGTTTTTGGAACAAAACAACTCCTATTTTTCTAAGAGGTTTTGTCCAATCCTAGGGTTACAATCCTACAGGCAACACAGTGCTCTGATACCATCTGTAGAGGTCCCAACCTTTAATCAGGTAGAGATCCCTGTGTTTACAATGCTAATCCCTGGATCAATAGCTAGCATCCACAGTTAAGATGTAATATCAAGAAACAAAGGTCATATTACAACTTTATAACCAGGAATAAAATAATTCATTACACCTTACATAGCTCATTTGGCTATCTCATTACAATGCAGCAGAAATAATTATATAGCATGGGGTCCTTCATCTTCAAAGTGCCACAGGCAATCATGTTGGTTGTAGACTTGTAATCCTAATCAACACATTTTACTAACATCAACCAACCTGCAACATAATAAGTTACAGCCACAAGGGTCAATACATTTGAATTGTATTGGCAAGTGATACTATGGTAGAATAGTGGTAACTATCATCTATATGCATTTGGCTAAGTGGAGCTTAGGCTTGCTTTTCTCAAAATAGTTTCTCCTTATCAATTGAAAATACTAAGTTTTTTGTTTGGAAAAATCACCCAAGGCATCTCCCAATAGAAATTGGTGATCCTTCAACCCTTGTTCAACCACAAGTTTTAACTTAGAAATTGGGACGAGGAGATTCTTGATAGCTTCCATTTATTGATGCTCAAATTGTCCTTTGCCAGGGTCATGGCTAAGTACTTAGATTTTACACTCTGCAGAGGTGGTGCACTTTCCCCACAAGACTTGGTTTCACCAAGACAAGATCTTTCAGAAGCCTTCCCTTAGACCAGAATGGACGCGCTCCAACCTATCATCCCCTACCACCAACTGTCCATTTGGCTAAGTTATTGCAACCTATATGATCCAGGCAGAGCCCATAATGCCAAGTGGCTGCACTTGAAGCTTCTCAACATTTGACATCTCAAATCTCTTTGTTCCTGGGTTGCATTCCACAAGTGAGATACCAAGTTTTCCCCAATATACTGGACTTGGTGATGCCCAAGTTTTCCCCAGCATACTGGACTTGCGTAACCACTCAACACAAACCATTCTTTCCATTCCATCAAGGTGATTCATTCACTTAGTTGTTTTATTAAACAAGACACAAGTCCTTGACTTAGAAATATTCCATAGCATGAATATAATCCACCCTTGTTTTCTACTAGCTAAGCTAAGCATGATAGTAGTAGGAATCTGAACTTAGGATAATTCTACTAAGGTTTCATCTACTAGGATTTCCCATGGCATAGTTTATACTTAGCAAAAATTCCATGCAAGTCCTACTTAGAAATATCACTAATACATAGTGAAAATAAAGGGACAAAAGTATGAAGCACCACTTGCCTTTTTGGTATAGATTATAAGTTCACTCCTTGATCTTTGCAATAGTCACACTCTTCAAATGTCACTACAATTCAATCAAGCAAGGCACAATTTCAATCTACCATTCAAGCAATCATCACATAGAATAATAAAACAAAGAAATGCATGCAAGCATGCCAAAGATTGTTTTTATTTGGAAAAGTGGTTTCTAATAGGTTATAAACATTTTTAAAACACATATTGGTCACTTATAAAAGTGGAAAAACCATTTGATATTAAGTTAGTGAAAAAGGCCATCTAAATCATTTTTGCTTTGCTAGAAATGATTTAAATCAAAGGAAGATTTTCTAGTGTTTGCCAAATATAATTTCAACACAAATTTTAGTGTTTTAAAGTCAAGTGTTTAATATTGAAACCATTTGTAAAAGGTTTTACCTATAAACCATTTTTATACCAAATCAATATTTTATGTTGTTGAAAATGCTTTTTAGCAAAGTAATAATTTATAGGGTTCATCAAATATATTTTTAAATCCTAAAACTTGGTGTTTAGGGTCAGAGAGTTTAAATCAAATCATTTTCCAAAGGTTTTACTCATAAAGCAGTTTTAACACATAAACCATATTTTCATTTAACTAGAAATGCTTTCAATTCAAAGATTTATTCTTTAACTTCACAAAATACAATTTTAAATCCAAAAGTTGGTTTGTATGGTCAGTTGGTTCAAAACAATCCATTTTCCAAAGTTTTTATCATAAAAATATTTCTAGAATAATTTTTATATTCAAATTATGCCTACATAAGTTTCTGCAAAAACAACCAATTTAACAGAATCAATTTACTAAACAAAGTACATGGTTAGAAAGTATTTGTTTTGCTGATTCCATTGATATAAAATTTGCAAAATTTGGACGTGTAGATTTAAAGTTATGCAATTTACAAATTCATACAACTAATAGAAATGTTTCTGGTTTTAATTCAAAACTCTGGCCACGCGTCCTGTTCTGATTGGTTGGTACCGGTTCGCACGGATCGGCCTATGCGGTGCGTTGGATCTAAATAGATCATGCGGCACAGGATCAAGCGTACCCCTTCGGGTTATGAATCTATCGCATGCATCCTATTAAAATCCAACGGCCTAAAATGACTAACCTAAACCGGGCGGCGCTAGCGGCGGCGCGGTCAGATGGTGAGGTTGCCGACGATGCAGGAAGCATAAGAGGCAGGGGAAAGGCTCACAGAGGTCGTCGTGGCGTGCTGATGCTCAACGATGTGGCGGTTGTCTAACGGACGCTCGGGTTCATCCTGAATCGCTTGCCGGAGTTGCGTTCGGGCTCGGGCACGGTCAGACGTTGTTGAAGGGGAGGCTACGGATCATGCCACGGCAAGCAAACGATGTCGTTAGATGCGCAGGATAATGTTGAGTGCTCTAGTGTAAACGAAGGGGAGAGGCGCGGTCAGAATTACCAGAGGGAGATCAACAGAGCGGAGGCAGACGGCGACGATGCTCAGCATGGTCGTTGCTGAGCATATGTGGCGCGCGCGGGCAAGTGCGGGGTACTGGGAGACGCGCACAGTGATGGCGAGCAAGCTAGTGGGGACTGGGAGGCAAGGGGCGGCGAGGAGCGGCCGGAATCGCTTGCGAAGCTCGTCGGAGCAGAGGATGCTCGAGCGCAAAATCGGCGCAGCCTGGTGGCGGAGGGAGAGTGGGGTCTGAGGGGAAAGAGGGAGGACGTCGAGGCGCTTTAATGGGCATGGTCGCAGGGAGTAATCGTCGCGGCATTGATGCTAATTGAATCGAGCTTTAAACGGCAGAAATGGCCGGCGAGGGCGTGGTCACCGCAGGGGGTGAGGAAGACGACTGACGAGTGGGGTCATTTCGTCAGCGTGAGAGAGAAAGAAGGAGTGGAGTCCAGCAGTCAGTGGCGAAGCGGGTTTGTTCTGCGGTGAAAAATGTTTCGCGTTAGAGAGAGGGAGAGTGGGCTAGTTGGGCCAGTGGGCTGGGCTTGCTGGCTGGACTGGCTTCTTTCATTTTTTTGTTCTGTTTTACTTTTCTTTTTCCTGTTTTGATTTTGTTTAAACCCTTCAAACAACCATTTGAATTCAAAACCTTGCCAAACTTTCTGTAAGTTTTTTAATTGTCTAAACATATTTTCTTTAAATACCATTTTACTAATAATTCTCTTATTTATTTATGGTTTATATTTTAATTAAAATGGGCACTTTCCTTTATTAAATATGGTTTCATTATAATTTCAAATCCTTATTTAAATTCCAATTTTTCACAAAACCTTTTCAGTAGGTTTATAGGGTGTTAAATAATTCACTTTGAATTATTTAAAGTATTTTTATATGATTATTAATCATTTGATTGGGCAATTGTCTTTATTCCATTTAAATCAAATATGGCTTTAATTCTATAAAGTTTATTTAAAAGATTTCTTTGATTCCATTTAAGTTAATTAAATAACTTTATTCCCCTTGAGTAAATTCCAATTATTATTTTCTCATGATTTAATTAATCATTTCTATTAGGGATTTTGTCTTTAATCAAATGGAATAGAATTTGGTTAAGGCAATTTTATTTTATTTGAATATTCTTTATCCTTTTATTTGGATTAGGATTATATTCATTCCATTTTCTTATGGATTAGGCCAAGATTTAATTTGGTTTTTAAATACTCCTTATTTATTTATTTATTTATTTCTTCCTTTGTCATATAAAATCCATATCTTTTTTTACAGATCCAAACTTGGTGATTCCAATTTTGTAAAATTTTATTTGATATTTGTTTATCCTTTTATATCTCTTTAGGATTAATTTGATCACCATTTGGTATGGATTTTAGATAGGAGCATTATTTAGCTTTGGAAATTAATTCCTTTCAACTTATTAAATTCATAAGTTTTTATCCATGTTTCCAAATTAAATAGAATCAATTTCTATAGTTTTATAATACTTTTATTTATCAATCTTGATCATTTATAAATGTTTGTTGATAAATTTCTGTATGGATCAAATCCTTAGTCTTTGACATAACTTGGAATTTTTTTTTCTTCCATTAGGGTTTTAGGGATTTGGTTTATTTTCCAAGTGTTTTAAATTTCAAGATGCATTTATGAAGAATGCATTTCACTTGATTTGAATTTAGTTGGATTCAAATTTTATTCAAAGTTTGTTCAAGATGGGTTTTAATGTTTCCATTTAGAAACAAAAAGTTTCTTTTCACCCTAAATTTCGATAATTATTTATTTTTCACATTACAAAATTTGGAAAATTTTAGGATGTGACAATTCTTTACCTCATAGGTAGCATCAGCTGCAGGCGGGTCACCAGCGGTGCATCTAGCACATAGGTCAAATTACCAGCATTGAGGACAATCCTCAAATTGTGGAACCAATTCGCGAAGTTGCTTCCATTGTTTTTCAACTTTTCTTTCTCTACGAACGCATTAAAATTGATGGTAGGGGCCGCCATTGATCTACAACATATTTGCAATAGTTTAGACTAAGTTTATGACAATTTGAGTTCTAATTAATAGTTAAATTAATCTAGGTGAACTCCCACTCAAAAACAATATCCCTCACATTGCTTTAGTGATCACACGAACCAAATCCACCACATTAAAACCGATCATTTCTAGAGTTGATGTATCTTCAATGGCGAACAATCAACATGTTCATCATATCTACTATATGACTCCTGCTTTACCTTTCGGTGATCCGTGTTCCTGTAACATCCCTAAAATCATTTTTTCAAAGATTGCATATCATCCATGCATGCATA
Source organism: Avena sativa (assembly GCA_916181665.1). NCBI lineage: Eukaryota > Viridiplantae > Streptophyta > Magnoliopsida > Poales > Poaceae > Avena > Avena sativa. The sequence goes on from OV702279.1 coordinate 342,889,829, forward strand.
ATCATTTAGGGATCATTTTCAAAATCATTTCAAAGAAACAGAAGCATTGAGTGCTATTATTTCATGTGGACAAGCTTTGATCCAATGTTACTCTCTAGTGAGAAAATAATTGTTTTAAAACCATTGTTGTGTGTTCATAGGATTGTTTGATGAGTTCCAAAGCTTGAAAAAACAAAATATGGTTTTAGACCATTTATATATCTTCATTAAATCTTGTGCTAAGGCACTGTTTATTTTGAATTTTCAAAAGGAACCAAACAATTCCAGCAAGGCAGCTTGGTTTTATGCCCAAAAACATGAAGGTTTCACTTTACAAAAGTCCAGAAAGATTTGGAATTCAAATGCTTTTGAATTTATTTGAAAAGGATTCCTGAAAATCGTTTTAGAAAAAGAAAAAGAATTGGGAAACAGAACTGGGCCTGGCGCCACTTATTCAGCCCAACAGCCAAAGCAGCCCACCCGGGCCACTCCTCTCTCTGCCTTTCCCCACCAGCGCAGAACCTACCCCCAGCCACTGATCGATGGGCCCCGTCCACGTCATCGTCATCTTCCCCAAATCCCGCGCAAGAACACGTCACCGCTGCCGTTGATAGCGCGGCGTAATTGCCATTGATTCAGCAAGTGTTTCCTACCGAGCCTCTGCCTACTTAAACCTCTCTGCACCGCGAGTCTTTCCCCTCACTCGTCACACTCTCTCCGCCATCGGGCTGCCCAGAATTCAGTCTGCAAAGCCGCTGCCCGAGCAACTCCGGCGAGACATTGCGGTGAGCTCCGTCCACCCCACTCTGTCTCGTTCACGCTAGCATGATTCCCTTGATAACGAGACTCATGTCATGCCTTTGTTTTGTCTGCTCGTGACCTAGGTCGATGGATTCGACAACCACCGCAAGTGCCCGACGCCTCTCTCATCTCTGGTGAGAAATCACGGTAATCTCCGTGCGCCCCTTGCCTTTTCCTCGATACTATCATGCTCGCTGTGACCTTGCGCACCTCCTAATACATCTGGTTCGTGCTAGGGCGGTTCAAATCTTCGGCAACGTCAACGTCTGCAAACACTCGACGCCGCGCACAACTCCGACGAGCCCCAGCGACCTCCACGGTGCGCCCGTGTCCCTCCCTCGACCACCTCGAGCACCGCGGCAACCACGCGAACCCAGTAAGCATCCCCACTCCTCCCCGCGCGACCTAAATCGCCGGCAACTTCGCTGACAGAGCGCCGCCGCCGTGCCACCGTCGCCAGCGCCGCCAATCCTTGGTCGTTTGATCGCGAGCCGTTAGATCAAGATCTAACGCGTGAGATAGAATCACTTAACGAAGCGGTATGTTTAGATCTGGACCTTGCGCAGTCACTTTAATCCAACGGCTCTTATCGATCGATCCGTGTGAACCGGTACGGGCCAATCAGAACACGCCGCGTGGCTAGGGTTTAGATTTAAAAACAGAATTTAGATCTATTTGTGATTCAACCTTGTAAAATTCATAACTTTTGATCCCCACGTTCAAATTTTGCAAACTTTATATCATTCGAATCAGGAGAGAAAATCCTTGTTTATGCAATGTGTTTAATGTTTTGCCTCTGTAAAAATGGTCGTTTTGCAGAGACATTTGTAGGCTTAGTTTGAGTATAGAAATTATTTGAAAAATGTTTTAAAGATCAAATAAAGTTTATTTTGTGTATCTTGGTCTTGTTTATGTTTCAGTACATTACCCTTGTCTTTTTTGGTGTAGAAAAACCATCACATGACATTTGCATGCATTCATATATTTTTGTTTGTATAATTTGCTATGTGATTTTGGTGCCATTATTGTATGTGTAGATTTTGGTGCTAATAGGGATTGTGGTTGTGAAGATTGTTGCTACTCCCCAAACTACCAAGGCAAGTGGTGCTTCATGATTTTATTCCTATATTTTTCAACTATGCACTAGAAATATTTTGTATAGGACTTGCATGGATATTTTTGTTAAGTATCTATATGATATGCTTGGGAAATTGTGGCATCCCGCAAAACCACTACTAGAAAATCGCGTTGTTTTTGTGCATTGCATCATCATCACCGCTTGCTCATGTCATCATGCCACATTGCATTTGAGCATCGTCATCATCTTGCATGTGCTTGCATAAAACTATTTTCGGGAAAACCTAATTTCTTTTCTAAACGCCCTGTCTTTATTCAAACGCAAAACCCGGGTCTCCGGATTATTTTGTTTTGTCTGCTATCGGTTTGCAAACGGTCCGTTTAAAACAAATAAAATAATTAATTATTTTTAGTGGGGCAGTCGAACGGGCCGATTCGACCCAGTCGACCACCCCTGAAATAAAATCGGTCCACCTAAACCAGCCCACCTGAATCCTTTTTCTACCCAACCTAATGTACCCACCCTACCTCCACCTCACCCCAACCTATCCTATGCCGCCTCCTCACCCCTCCCCAAACCCCCCACCTATCATCTGCTGCCATCTCACCTTCCACATGCCAGCCCCCCACTCCTCTATCTCCCTGGGTCCCACCCCTGCCCACAGCACACACTCACAGACACACGCGCCCATCCCCACTCCACCACACACCCACCCCGGGTCCCACCGGACCCACGCACGCGACCCCCACGCGCGGTCCACACCGCATCCCCATCCTCCCTCTCTCCCCGACGCTCCTCTTCCCCCGTCTTCCCTCCTCTCGGCTCGCAGCCACCGGCGGCCTCTGCTCCGGCGCCGCCTCCGCCGCCGGCGACCCCGCCACCACCGCCTCTGTTCCTCTCCCGCCGGCCTTCCTCGCCGCCTGGGCTACCTCGCCGGCCCCGCCCCGTCGGCCCCGCTCCCGTGCCTCCGACCTCGCCTCCGCCGACCTTCTCCACCTCGCCGCCACGCCGCTCCCCCACCAACCCCGCTCCTTCCTCCATCCTCCCACCGCCGGCCTTCCCTCCTCCCGCTCGCCACCGGCCGCCGCCGAGCATCTCCTCCCTCCGGCGCCGGTTCCCCTCCTCTCCACCCGCCTCGGCCGCCTCGTGGTCTTCTCTGTCCGCCGGGCCAGCGGCCCCTCCCTCTGGCCTCTGCTCGCCCCGCCGGCCAGGCGCCCGCCTCCGCCTCGCCGGACCCCCCCAAGCTCCGCCGCCTCCGACCCCTGCTTCGCCCCTTGCCGGCTCCACACCTCCGTCACCGCCTGTCCCAGAACCCTCCCTCTTCCCTGGCCTTGCCCGGTTCGCCGGCCAGGACCCCCTCGTCGTGGTCTGCCTCCCCGCGTCGGCCCTCTCTGTCCGCAGGCGCGGCCTGCAGCAGCTCGTCGGCGCCCCTCCCGCGGCCCCTGCAACAACCTCGGCAACCGCCGTGCCGCTCTCGGGCCACCCTCCTGCGACCCAGGTTCCGCGGGACTCCGTCCTCGAGGCCAGCTCGTCCCCGACCCCGTCTGCGAGATGGCCGCCTGCAATCGTCATCCGACCTCCAGCTCGTCTCGGCGAGGCCTTTAGATGATAACAAGACAGACCAAGGCCGACTCCGTCAGGTGCCCTGTCCTTGCAAGATTTTTTCTAACGAGAACTACACCGAGAACCGCGGTACTGGGAGGACGACATCAAACCGAAGCGCCAAGACCTACTACGGACGCTGAGATCCCCGGACCCGAAGACCACATGTGCGCCAAGATCTTCTACACGGAAACCTCAAGTACTCCCTCCCGGACCCGAAGACCGTACCTTCGCGGAACAAGTTCACGGCCAACGACCAAGGTCGGAACCCCAAGGTCGTCAACACGGACTCGAAGGCCCTGGTGCCGGAACGCGAAGACTGATCCCTGAAGACCTGTTCTCGGATGTCGAGAACCCGAAAACCCATCCCGCCGGACGCCAAGATCGTCAATCGGATCCGAGGACACCGAGACCCCGGTGCGACAAGTACTCCGTCCAGGACACCAAGTTATGCATCCCGAACGCCAAGACCGACCGGTACGCGGTACCGACAAGATCTTCGCGACGATAAGAACGACACCGACCCAGAAGAATCCGATGCGCCCCCGGCACTGAACCAAGTTCTGCTTCCCGGATGCGACAAGATCTACTCCGCTATCCGAGAATGTTTCCGTCGAACCCTGAACCCTGAGACCGGACCCCGAACCCCCGGAACCAAGATCTGCCGAACCCTAATGTGTGAACCTCTTCCCGAAACCCTATTTTATAATATAATACAACCTGTCGCATATTAATTGTTCATGCATGCATATTGTCATGTGGTTTGGGGGCCTTATGCCGATTCACCTAATAATTAAATATGGGGCCCATATGTGGACAAATCTAGTCTTATATTGGCCTCATTTAAATTTGTGTAGCGAACCGGTGATAAATTCTGCCTTGTTAAACAACATTTAATTTGCGGGGTAGCTAAATAACTTGAACCGCTTAATTAATTGTCGGGACCCCCGGTTCCGCTTAATATTGACCTAATTGCATCGCACCTTTGCCATTCCATGCATCATACATGCATCATGCCGATCTTTTGCCGTAGTATTAAATAGTGCATCCGGTGTTTCTGCTAGTGTTTTGCTTCTTCGCGGATAAGGTCGTTGAGTTGATGTGAGCTTCGCCCCGATCTTCGGATGAACCTTCGACAATGTTTTCAGGCGAGCATCTTCCCCTTTCTACCTATCTTACTTTTATAGTATTTATTCCCTCCTGTTGATCTATTGCTACCTGTGTTGCGATGCTCTAGTTTTCGTACCCGTGTAAACCCCTGTAGCCTTATATTGCCTTGGACACATCCTATTACCTGTTGTTTGGTAGATAGTTGGACTTGCGCGCCGTAGTCGCTTGCTCCAGTGCTGTTGCGTGTTGTCAAGTACCACAGTTGTTGGAGTGATGCCGCCTGTTCAATGTTGGAGATGATACTGGCTTTATTTATTATTCACTTTAATTATTGTTTAACAACTAAAATTGAAGTAGGTAAGCAGAGGCACAGGTGGGCAATAGATGTTATTTGGTTGTTAACCATCCACTTGTGTCCCGTAGGACCCCGAGTGCTTAATACCTGTTCCTTGATTTATCGCGCTATCCACATACGGGGAATTATGGGCCCCCCTGAGCCAGAGCTTGATTCATTCTTATTTCTTGGGGCCACAAACTAGTTTGAGGTTTTATTTACGATCCTGTACTTATGCCATGCTTTACCGCTTTATTACGATTGTGCGATGGATAGCACACTGTACTGTTTAGGTAAGCGGAGTGTTTTCGCGGTATCAACACCCCGAGTTTTCGGGTTCCCAGTCGTTTACAGCCATTGACGCAAACCTTGAGTCCGTCTCGGAGCTAGCTTACTTCGTTGCGGGTGTACTCCAAGGGGTGGCCCCCTGAAATATTTCTGAATCCTGTGATTGCTTTGTCGTGAAAGCCTCGTTGGGTTTTGATTTGGTTTTTCTGAGGTTGATCGTGTGTGTGTTGCTATTTGTGCACCCCGGCCGGGTTAAAACTTTCTGAAAGCCGTGTCCGCGGTTATGGACGACTTGGAGCACAGTATCTCGATCATAGACAACTATAACTAAAGTAGTGCTATAAATTTGACTTTATAATGACTAGTAATCAGCTTCACTATAATGGAATGGCTAACTAAAACTGCCAACAATTGCTTGTTTGGGTTGTCGCTTGCGACCATTGTACCTGACTAGTAAGTATTGCAACTACAACGGAATGGCTAAATAAAAGTATCAACAACTGCTGGGTTTTGGGTTATCTCATGCTATTTGAATCTGACTAGTAAGTGCCGCAACTACAACGGAATGGTTAACTAAAATGGCCCACTGCTTATTTTATCAGGATGATTATCTATACCTGACTAGTAATTGCTACAACGATAACTGAATAAATAAAACTGCCAACGGTGTGAGTTCCTCGGTTGACTTCCTCGTTTGGTCTCGAGGGGGAAACGCCAGGATGGGTTTGTTTGATGGAAGTATCAGGTTGGTTCCGAATAGGTCTTCCTTCCCCTCTCTGATAGCCGCCAGTTGTATCGAGTCTCTATAGGTTGTTTAGTGCAAGATGCCGCTGCCGCTTCAGTCCACCATACCTATGTAGGCGAGGACCGCCGAATTCTAGTCTCGCCGTGTACTGGCCTCAGTACTGACGCTCCTATTTTTCCTTTGCCCTTTGTCGGCACCCCTTTTGTTTAAGCAGGTTTTGAGATCGACGTCGTTAGCAGGGTTACCCTTCCGGCTTGGCCTGGGCAGGGTTATGGACGCCATTGGTTATTCTTCAGGGCTCTTAGCCCCATTTGCATCTTGTCCGTAGTCGGACGCTCTATCATCTTCAAGGTGATTTGGATCTTTGTATATTATATCTGTATTCTTGACTCATGGAGTCGCTGTTATATATATTTGTTCTGTGGGTCCCATCGAGGACTGTTGTGTAATGTTATTACTCTGATTTCCACCCGCACGAAAGTGCCTGGTGGGCACCTTTGAATCGTTTCTATGCGGGTTTGGCGGGTTTCGCTAAAACTTGCATAGGGTCGATTCTGAGGGTGTTACAGAGTGGTATCAGAGCCCAGCTGTTGCGATACCCCACAAGTCCAGCCTGTAGGATAACCTAGCTAACGGCCGAAGTAGAGTGTCAAAACTATTTTTGAAAAATCGGTTGGATAGTTCTGATTAGCTCTGATTTTACTCCTTACCCCTTTGCTGCTCTCCTCTCACCTCTGCGTGTTTTGAATCTGCTCTCTTCTCTCTCTTCGAGTCCAGGATTCCTCGTGGTTGGGTTCCGTCGTACCTTCAGGGTTTCGCTTCCTCCTTGGGTAACGGTGTTGCTACATCTGGTCCTCATGCTATCCGAGGAACCCGTCGTCTGGTGGACTTCTCTTTGTTCCTTCTCGTGCCTTCCGGTGTTTTCAGACGCGACGACATCATCTACGCCAGATCCGATGCAGAGTCTGCATCACTCCGTTGTTTCCGAACCTCGATTGTCGAGATCTTCAGTCTGATTCCGAGAATGGTTGCACGTTTTTCTACTGATTGTGCGGAGTAATAGTTTGGGTGCGTGATGGATTGGCCCCCATGCCGACTACCCCTTCTATTCGCTTTTGTACATTGAAGTGGATGAGAATGCATCGGTTCCCTCTTTCTATCGAAGATAGAGGTGGCTTTATTTGTTGATACCTCTACCTTCGACCTTTTGTTCCTGGAATGTTCTCTCGACGATCATGGACAACGACCTCTTGTTAGTGGTGTCGCGAGGATCTACACGAAGCGAGAAGATTCAGATCGCCGACCTTCTTTCCGGTACCATGAGGCGGATCTCGAGGGCGAGATCCATCGTTAGTGGTGTCGAATTGTGGCATCCCGCAAAACCACTACTAGAAAATCGCGTTGTTTTTGTGCATTGCATCATCATGACCGCTTTCTCATGTCATCATGCCACATTGCATTTGAGCATCGTCATCATCTTGCATGTGCTTGCATAAAACTATTTTCGGGAAAACCTAATTTGTTTTCTAAACGCCCCGTCTTTATTCAAACGCAAAAACCGGGTCTCCGGATTATTTTGTTTTGTCTGCTATCGGTTTGCAAACGGTCCGTTTAAAACAAATAAAATAATTAATTATTTTTAGTGGGGCAGTCGAACGGGCCGATTCGACCCAGTCGACCACCCCTGAAATAAAATCGGTCCACCTAAACCAGCCCACCTGAATCCTTTTTCTACCCACCCTACCTCCACCTCACCCCAACCTATCCTATGCCGCCACCTCACCCCTCCCCAAACCCCCCACCTATCATCTGCTGCCATCTCACCTTCCACATGCCAGCCCCCCACTCCTCTCTCTCCCTGGGTCCCACCCCTCCCCACAGCACACACTCACAGACACACGCGCCCATCCCAACTCCACCACACACCCACCCCGGGTCCCACCGGACCCACGCACGCGACCCCCACGCGCGGTCCACACCGCATCCCCATCCTCCCTCTCTCCCCGACGCTCCTCTTCCCCCGTCTTCCCTCCTCTCGGCTCGCAGCCACCGGCGGCCTCTGCTCCGGCGCCACCTCCGCCCCGCCGCCGGCGACCCCGCCACCACCGCCTCTGTTCCTCTCCCGCCGGCCTTCCTCGCCGCCTGGGCTACCTCGCCGGCCCCGCCCGTCGGCCCCGCGCCCGTGCTTCCGACCTCGCCTCCGCCGACCTTCTCCACCTCGCCGCCGCGCCGCTCCCCCACCAACCCCGCTCCTTCCTCCATCCTCCCACCGCCGGCCTTCCCTCCTCCCGCTCGCCACCGGCCGCCGCCGAGCATCTCCTCCCTTCGGCGCCGGTTCCCCTCCTCTCCACCCGCCTCGGCCGCCTCGTGGTCTTCTCTGTCCGCCGGGCCAGCGGCCCCTCCCTCCGGCCTCTGCTCGCCCCGCCGGCCAGGCGCCCGCCTCCGCCTCGCCGGACCCCCCCAAGCTCCGCCGCCTCCGACCCCTGCTTCGCCCCTCGCCGGCTCCACACCTCCGTCACCGCCTGTCCCGGAACCATCCCTCTTCCCTGGCCTCGCCCGGTTCGCCGGCCAGGACCCTCCTCGTCGTGGTCTGCCTCCCCGCGTCGGCCCTCTCTGTCCGCAGGCGCGGCCTGCAGCAGCTCGTCGGCGCCCCTCCCGCGGCCCCTGCAACAACCTTGGCAACCGCCGTGCCGCTCTCGGGCCACCCTCCTGCGACCCAGGTTCCGCGGGACGCCGTCCTCGAGGCCAGCTCGTCCCCGACCCCGTCTGCGAGATGGCCGCCTGCAACCGTCATCCGACCTCCAGCTCGTCTCGGCGAGGCCTTTAGATGATAACAAGACAGACCAAGGCCGACTCCGTCAGGTGCCCTGTCCTTGCAAGATTTTATCTAACGAGAACTACACCGAGAACCGCGGTACTGGGAGGACGACATCAAACCGAAGCGCCAAGACCTACTACGGACGCCGAGATCCCCGGACCCGAAGACCACATGTGCGCCAAGATCTTCTACACGGAAACCTCAAGTACTCCCTCCCGGACCCGAAGACCGTACCTTCGCGGAACAAGTTCGCGGCCAACGACCAAGGTTGGAACCCCAAGGTCGTCAACACGGACTCGAAGGCCTTGGTTCCGGAACGCGAAGACTGATCCCTGAAGACCTGTTCTCGGACGTCGAGAACCCGAAAACCCATCCCGCCAGACGCCAAGATCGTCAATCGGATCCGAGGACACCGAGACCCCGGTGCGACAAGTACTCCGTCCCGGACACCAAGTTCTGCATCCCGAACGCCAAGACCGACCGGTACGCGGTACCGACAAGATCTTCGCGACGATAAGAACAACACCGACCCGGAAGAATCCGATGCGCCCCCGGCACCGAACCAAGTCCTGCTTCCCGGATGCGACAAGATCTACTCCGCTATCCGAGAACGTTTCCGTCGAACCCTGAACCCTGAGACCGGACCCCGAACCCCCGGAACCAAGATCTGCCGAACCCTAATGTGTGAACCTCTTCCCGAAACCCTATTTTATAATATAATACAACCTGTCGCATATTAATTGTTCATGCATTCATATTGTCATGTGGTTTGGGGGCCTTATGCCGATTCACCTAATAATTAAATATGGGGCCCATATGCGGACAAATCTAGTCTTATATTGGCCTCATTTAAATTTGTGTAGCGAACCGGTGATAAATTCTGCCTTGTTAAACAACATTTAATTTGCGGGGTAGCTAAATAACTTGAACCGCTTAATTAATTGCCGGGACCCCCGGTTCCGCTTAATATTGACCTAATTGCATCGCACCTTTGCCATGCCATGCATCATACATGCATCATGCCGATCTTTTGCCGTAGTATTAAATAGTGCATCCGGTGTTTCTGCTAGTGTTTTGCTTCTTCGCGGATAAGGCCGTTGAGTTGATGTGAGCTTCGCCCCGATCTTCGGATGAACCTTCGACAATGTTTTCAGGCGAGCATCTCCCCCTTTCTACCTATCTTACTTTTATAGTATTTATTCCCTCCTGTTGATCTATTGCTACCTGTGTTGCGATGCTCTAGTTTTCGTACCCGTGTAAACCCCTGCAGCCTTATATTGCCTTGGACACATCCTATTACCTGTTGTTTGGTAGATAGTTGGACTTGCGCGCCGTAGTCGCTTGCTCCAGTGCTGTTGCGTGTTGTCAAGTACCACAGTTGTTGGAGTGATGCCGCCTGTTCAATGTTGGAGATGATAGTGGCTTTATTTATTGTTCACTTTAATTATTGTTTAACAACTAAAATTGAAGTAGGTAAGCAGAGGCACAGGTGGGCAATAGATGTTATTTGGTTGTTAACCGTCCACTTGTGTCCCGTAGGACCCCGAGTGCTTGATACCTATTCCTTGATTTATCGCGCTATCCACATACGGGGAATTATGGGCCCCCCTGAGCCAGAGCTTGATTCATTCTTATTTCTTGGGGCCACAAGCTAGTTTGAGGTTTTATTTACGACCCTGTACTTATGCCATGCTTTACCGCTTTATTACGATTGTGCGATGGATAGCACACTGTACTGTTTAGGTAAGCGGAGTGTTTTCGCGGTATCGACACCCCGAGTTTTCGGGTTCCCAGTCGTTTACAGCCATTGACGCAAACCTTGAGTCCGTCTCGGAGCTAGCTTACTTCGTTGCGGGTGTACTCCAAGGGGTGGCCCCCTGAAATATTTCTGAATCCTGTGATTGCTTTGTCGTGAAAGCCTCGTTGGGTTTTGATTTGGTTTTTCCGAGGTTGATCGTGTGTGTGTTGCTATTTGTGCACCCCGGCCGGGTTAAAACTTTCTGAAAGCCGTGTCCGCGGTTATGGACGACTTGGAGCACAGTATCTCGATCATAGACAACTATAACTAAAGTAGTGCTATAAATTTTACTTTATAATGACTAGTAATCAGCTTCACTATAATGGAATGGCTAACTAAAACTGCCAACAATTGCTTGTTTGGGTTGTCGCTTGCGACCATTGTACCTGACTAGTAAGTATTGCAACTACAACGGAATGGCTAAATAAAAGTATCAACAACTGCTGGGTTTTGGGTTATCTCATGCTATTTGAATCTGACTAGTAAGTGCGGCAACTACAACGGAATGGTTAACTAAAATGGCCCACTGCTTATTTTATCAGGATGATTATCTATACCTGACTAGTAGTTGCTGCAACGATAACTGAATAAATAAAACTGCCAACGGTGTGAGTTCCTCGGTTGACTTCCTCGTTTGGTCTCGAGGGGGAAACGCCAGGATGGGTTTGTTTGATGGAAGTATCAGGTTGGTTCCGAATAGGTCTTCCTTCCCCTCTCTGATAGCCGCCAGTTGTATCGAGTCTCTATAGGTTGTTTAGTGCAAGCTGCCGCTGCCGCTTCAGTCCACCATACCTATGTAGGCGAGGACCTTCGAATTCTAGTCTCGCCGTGTACTGGCCTCAGTACTGACGCTCCTCTTTTTCCTTTGCCCTTTGTCGGCACCCCTTTTGTTTAAGCAGGTTTTGAGATCGACGTCGTTAGCAGGGTTACCCTTCCGGATTGGCCTGGGCAGGGTTATGGACGCCATTGGTTATTCTTCAGGGCTCTTAGCCCCATTTGCATCTTGTCCGTAGTCGGACGCTCTATCATCTTCAAGGTGATTTGGATCTTTGTATATTATATCTGTATTCTTGACTCATGGAGTCGCTGTTATATATATATCTGTTCTGTGGGTCCCATCGAGGACTGTTGTGTAATGTTATTACTTCGTTTTCCACCCGCACGAAAGTGCCTGGTGGGCACCTTTGAATCGTTTCTATGCGGGTTTGGCGGGTTTCGCTAAAACTTGCATAGGGTCGATTCTGAGGGTGTTACAGAAATCCTAGTAGTTGTAGAATTGTTAAGAAAATTCTCTAAGTTAAGATGTTTACCATTTCCATGCTTAGCCTAGCTAGTAGCAACCAAGGGTGGTTATATATTCATGCTATGTGAAATATTTCTAAGACTTTGACTTGTGTTTTTGCTTAATAAAACAACTAAGTGAATGAAACACCTGGGTGGAATGGAAAGAATGGTTTGTGTTGAGTGGTTACAAAAGGCCCAGTTCTATGGTTTACCTTGTGTATCTCACTTGTGGAAAGCCACCCAGGAACAAAGGGATTTGAGATGCCAAATGTTAAGAAGCTTCTAGTGCAGCCACATGGCAATATGGGCTCTGCCTGGATCATATAGGTTGCAATAACTTAGCCATTTGGACAGTTGGTGGTAGTGGGATGATAGGATGGAACGCGTCCATTTGGTCTAAGGGAAGGCTTCTGAAAGGTCCTGTCTTGGTGAAAATCAAGTCTTGTGGGGAAAGTGCGCAACCTCTGCAGATGGAAGAATCTAAGTACTTAGCCATGTCCCTGGTATTGTACAACTTGAGCATCAAGACACGCAAGATATCAAGAATCTCCTCGTCCCAATTTCTAAGTTAAAACTTGTGGTTGAACAAGGGTGAAGGATCACCAATGTATATTGGTGATTCCTTGGGAAAGTTTTGTCAAAGAAAAACTTAGTGTTTTCAACTAATAGGTAAAACCTATTTTGAGCAAAGCAAGCCTAAGCTATACTTAGCCAAATGCATGTAGTATCTAGATGACAATATTCTACTAAGGTATCACTTGCCAATACTATTCCAAATGTATTGACCCACTATGGCTGTAACTTGTGATGATGCAGGTTACTCTAATGATGATTAGGGGTTATGAGTCTACACTCAACATGCTTGCCTGTGGCACATGAAGATGAAGACTTATTTATCTTACTTAATAATTGAACTCTTGTATTAGGCTTGTGGCCATGGAGTTGTAAAAGACTATGTTTGTCTCTAGAATGATATGTAATAATGACCTTTGTATCTGTGTACTTCATCTTAAACTGTGGATGCTAGCATTGATCCAGGGACTAGCATTGCAGTCATAGGGATCTTTACCTTTATAAAGGTGGGATCCTACAGATGGTATCAGAGCACTGTGTTGCCTATAGGATTATGACCCTAGGATTGGATTAGAAATAACTAAGGAAAATTTTTCAAAAATTTCCACACTTGTCTTTTTCTTCTCGTAAACTTTTCTAATTCTTCTTTCTCATCTCTATTTGTAGATGAACTCCATCAACGAAGCTATAAGGAAGGGACCACTCATGACTATGACCCTAGAGTGTGAGACTGAATTTCCAAAGGCCCTCAAGAACCTTATGGTTACCATGGGGATACATGGTGCAGCTGTGTACAAAGGTTTCCCTATGATGGATGAAGGAGAAGAATATTGGTGGGTGCAACTTCACTTGTACAAAAATAAGGAAGACAACCACAAATAATCAGGATTCTGCATGGTCACCAACTCAGTGATGCACACCACATTCTTTGATTCTGCAAGGGATGCAGCTTGGAAGGCCATCAAAGAGCTTGGTGAAAGACTCAAGTCCAGAATGCTCAACACCCAAAATGACCTTAGGTAAGAAAAGAGGCATACCCAAGAGTTGGAAACTACCAACCAACAACTAAGGGAAGACATCATAGACTTGATTTTGGAATCTTGTGAACAAGATAGGCAGATGGCTACTAAGGATGCTTTGATAGCCATTTTGTCTAGTGAGTGAGAGTTGTAACATACTTCGTTAGTTGGACCACCACACTTATCATTTTATTTCCAAAATTTTGTCCAAGTTAGGTTGAACCTTGTATGCTTGTAATGGATTTATGTATGCCATGACTTGTGTGTTTGATTTCCAATAATATGCTTGTGATGCTTTGTCTTATGATTCTCTCTATCTATATTGATTCTAACTTTTTCTATCTTATAAAACTAGATGCCTAATGTTACTATCAGCATGGCTGAAGAGTTCAAGGGAAATCGTTTTGGCACTCGTCTTATTGAGCTCACTAGTGTGCTCAATCTTCCGCTTTCTAGCATCATCATGCTTCCCCTCACCAAGTTTGAGAGGAAGGACCTTTGGGGCTTCAAGATTACTCAGCCAGGACGCCAGACTGAGCCAGCCATGGTGGCCATCACTTTCAAGCTCATGCATGATGACAGGGAGAGAGGCCTAGAGGTAGTCATGCAGGATTTACTTGGGCGTTTACTAGGGAGACACTCTTGGGAGATTAGAGGTACTCACTTCCACGCCTTCGGTAGACGTTACGAGGATGGTGAGGCTATTGAGTTCGAGGATACTGCTAGAGAGACGACAGAGCCGATTCATTTGTACCTCCAGGACCTATAGGTTCTTCTTAGGCACCTAGATACTGATAGGACCAACGTCATGCTTAGCAATGGCGAACTCCAGGTGCAGCTTCGTGAGAAGGACAAGCTCTTCGCGGAGCAAGATGAAATAGTCAAGGAAATGGAGGCCAAGTTTGAGAGTCAGGATAGAAAGTTCAAGAGTCAAGAGAAAAGAGTCCAAGATAGGAACAAGAGGATTCGAGAGATGAATGCAGAACTAGAGGCCAAGGACTTTGAGCTCGAGCATCAGCAGGATGTGATTGAGAGACTTCGTTCACAGAAGAGGGCTCTCAAAGCCAAGGTAGAGGCCTTGACTACCAATGTCGAGGAGTACAAGACCGCTATGGAGAATGAAGGTCTTACACTTGTCGATGAGGAGGTTGATGCAGAGGAGTAGTGATGACTGCTCGTTTATTTATCATTTACCATACTTTATGATTTTGAGTCGCAATGACCATCCAACATGTGGATGGCTTGCTATTGGTGTGTTTGCTTTTCAAAACTTGTTGTCTATGTTGTTGAACTTTTGTTATTTCGATGCTAGTTTGTGATTGTCTATATGATGTATTGTGCATGTTAAGCATCTATGGATATCTCATTCTTATCCTTATTGAAAACCACAGATGCCTCCCCGACGTGCCAACCCCAACCCGAACAACAACAATGTCACCCCAGAGATGCAGCAGCTGATGACAGCTCAGACATAGCTGATGCAGATGATGACCACCTTTATGCAGAATCAGAACAACAACAATAACAACAACAACAATCAGAACAATCCACCAGGTTTTGACATGCTTACCAGATTCTTAAGACTGAGGCCTGCTAAGTTCTCAGGAACTACTGACCCCATGGTGGCCAATGATTGGCTACGCTCGGTAAACAAGGATTTGGTAACTGTTGGCTGTACTGATGAGGAGAAAGTCAGGTTTGCAGCACACTTATTGGAAGGACCAGCAGCTACATGGTGGGATAACTTCCAGATCACCACTCCCATTGAGGATGTGACATGGGCTATCTGTTAGACCCCTCCTTTGTAAAGGAAAGGATCCCTGTGATTGCAATGCTAGTCCCTGGATGAATGCTAGCATCCACAGTTTAAGATGAAGTACACAGATACAAAGGTCGTTTATTACATTCATTCCAGAGATAAAACATAGTCTTTTACAACTCAGGGCCAAAGGCCTAATACAAGAGTTTATGGAATAAGTAAATAAACACAAGTCCTCATCTTCATGTGCCACAGGCAAGCATGTTGAGTGTAGACTCATGACTCCTACTCATCATCAGAGTAACCTGCAACATCACAAGTTACAGCCACAGTGGGTCAATACTTTGGAATAGTATTGGCAAGTGATACCTTAGTAAATTTTAAGTGGACTAAATTACTATATGCATTTTGGCTAAGTGTAGCTTGGCTTGCTTTGCTTGAAAATATGTTTTCCCTATTAGTTGAAATCACTAAGTTTTTCTTTGTCAAAAACTTCCCAAGAAACCACCAATAGACATTGGGGTCCTTCACCCTTGTTCACCCACAAATTTTACTTAGAAGTTGGAGTGATGAGATTCTTGTAGCTTCCATGTCTTGATGCTCAAGTTGTCCATTGCCATGGACTTGACTAAGTACTTAGATTTTCCATCTGCAGAGGTTGTGCACTTTCCCCACCAGACTTGGTTTCCCAAGACAGGACCTTTCAGAAGCCTTTCCTTAGTCAAATGGACGCGCTCCAACCTATCATTCCCACTACCACCAACTGTCCAAGTGACTAAGTTCTAGCAACCTATATGATCAAGGTAGAGCCCATATTGCCAAGTGGTTGCACTGTAAGCTTTCTCAACACTTGGCCTCCAAATCCCTTTGTGCCTGGGTGGCATACCACAAGTGAGATACACAAGCCAAGTCCATGGCCTTGTGTAACCACTCAACATAAACCAATCTTTCCATTCCACCCAGGAGGTTTATTGACTTAGTGGTTTTATTAAGAAAAGCATGAGTCCCCAAAGGACTTAGAATTATTTCACCATAGCATGTACATATTTTACCAACCCTTGTCTTCTACTAGCTAGGCTAAGCATGGCATAGTAACTTAACTTAGGAAAATTCCCTAGCAATTCTACAATTCTACACTACATAGGATTTCCCAACATAGTATTTGGTAAAAGTAGCATGCAAGACTTAGCAAAAATAATTCTAATGCTTATTCAAAATAAAGGGTGGAAATATCATGAAATATCACTTGCCTTGGTAATGGGGAGAGTAGCACTCTTCACAATCACAGTCACTAGCAAAATCTACACAAAATTGGTAGCATACAATTACACACAATTTTATACAATCAAAAATATGAATGCATGCATGCAAGATTTACTAAGTGATGAATTTGAAAACTCTACCAAGCATGTGCATGTTACAGAAACTTAAAAAGTCACAAAGTTTGCCAACTAAACTTATTTGGCACTAATACAATTTACCAAAATAAATCTATACTTAAAAATAGCCTTAAACATGTTTATGTATAAAACGCCATTTTAACAGTTACTTTTTGTTAAACACATTGGATATTCAGAAAGGTATTGATTCACTGAATCCAACGGTATAAAGTTTGCAAAAATCCAACGTGTGGATCAAAAGTTATAGCTAGTTGAAATTTGGATCAAATTCTGATTTGAAATATGTTTTTAGATCTAACCCTAGACACGCGTCGCGTTGTTACTGGCGCGTACCGATTCGCACCGGATCGAGCTCTGCAGCCGTAGGATCTAATTAAATCGCACGGCTCTGAACGCATACCTCTTCGCTGATAAGTGAATCTATCCTATCGCTTGGATCTAGATCCAACGGTGCTCGAGCACGCGACCATGTCCTGGCGGCGCGCAGCGTCAGTGAGCGGCGGAGCGCTCAGTCTACGGCGGCGCTAGCGTTCCAGGTCATCCGCGAGAGGGAGAAGGGTCATACCAGATTCGCAAGAAGCTGCTGAAGCTCAAGGTGGCGTTGGTTTGCGAAGGGGCGTGCTGACTCGGCGATGATTCCTCGTCGGAGTTGAGTCTGGCGACAGGTGGTTCTGTTCGAGGTCGAAGACGACGTTGTAGATCGCTAGGAGGCAAATGGAGGGTGTGGTCAGATGCATAAGATCACGGAGAACAAGTGTGTGTGAAAGATAAGGCTTGGGGCGGTCTGGACTTACCACTGGAGGTCGTCGGAGTTGAAGCCGAAGACGGTGGCGGCCAGTCGTCGACGTTGATGGAGCTACGGGTCATGCGAAGGTAAGTGGGGTGTGTCAGTAGATGCGCCGAGACTCACAGAACAAGATAGCATGAATGAGAGGTAGAGGGGAACACGAGGCTCACCGGAATTTGCCGGTGTGGTCGTCGGAGCAGCGGCGGAGTCGTGCGAGTCGTGGACAGCCTGGTGGCGTGAAGGCAAAATTGACTGGGGGAAATTGGTCGCGAGGAAGGGGGGATCTTATAGCCCGAGGCTCGACAGGTAACGCTCGCTGAATCAATGTTAATTAAGCTCGCGTGATCAGCGCTGCAACGGCCAGCGGCGGAGGTCGTGCGCGGAATCAGGGGGAAGACGATGCTGACGTGGAGAAGGCCCGCTCGTCAGTGAAGTGCGCGAGGTGGAGGTGGGGTCTGGCTGTCAGCGACTGAGTGCGTGCGCTCGCGCGTGAGAGAGGAAAAGAAAACCCCCGGGTGGGCTAACTGGGCCTAATCAGAAACTGGGATGGAATCCTGGCGCACGGCCTTTTCCTTTTGTTTATTCCTTTTCCTTTTCTATTTCGATTTTCTGAATAGATTTTCAAATGAAATCAAGTTCAATTTGAATTCAAATTTTTCTGGGATTTTTGCAGTGGGCAGTAGTCTCAAATATAGTCATAAAATCATAGGGTTGCTTTGCAAAGGCTTGGTTAAGCTTGGAGAACAAAATAACAGAGACTAGGCACTTGGTTTGGAAATGTTTGAAATAGGGAATTTGGAATTATTTCAAATTCGAAAACTTTGGTCTAAATTCTACACACAAACTTTTCAACAGTGAAGGCAAGCAACCAAGTTCCTAAACTTCCAAACTTTCAAATGGTGTTGGTCATTTGAATTAAATCTGTCCACATAAAATCATAACATCAAATGCTTCTGTTTTTCTGAAGGGAGTTTGAAATTTTGATCTCAAATCTATATGCATGGATGAATGATATGTAGGCTTTGAAATCATGATTTTAGGGATGCTACACTATCTTTGAATATGGTTTCCATACCGCTCACATCTCATCCGGAGTGATGAGTTTGAAGAATAAGGAATTTCATAACTTGAAGCAGCGCCACCGCAGCGTGGTAGAGTATATTGAGGAGTTCAACAATCTGGCGCGTTATGCACCGGATGAAGTTGACACTGATGCTAAGAGGAAAGAGAAGTTCCTCGAAGGACTGAACGATGAACTGAACCTGTAGCTATCTGTGGCCTATGTCCCCACTTATCAGTCTCTTTGTGAAAAGGCTGCCATCTTGGAGAGCAAGATGAAACAAGTTGAAAGTAGGAAAAGGAAACACTATGACAAGCACAACTCGGGATTGTCTCACAAGCATTCCCATTATGATGATAGTGGGAGTTCTGGATCCCACAAGCATGGAAAGTACAACAGCCACCACAACCACAACCGTCATCATGACAACAAGCATCACCGTAGTCATGACAATGACAAGTACAAGAATCACAAGAGTGGATACAAAAGCCACCTCAAATGGAAGTGGAAGTGGTAGTGGAAGCCAGCCTGTTAAGAAGGATCTTAGTCAGGTTGAATTTTTCAAGTGCAAGAAGATGGGGCATTATGCAAATGAATGCCCAGAAAATAAAGTTGAGGGACCCAACAAGCCCAACCCTTTCCAGAAGGGACAAGTGAACCACATCAATGTGGAGGAAATCTATGAGGAACCGTGTAAGGTTCCCAACCTTTAATAAGGTAGAGATCCATGTGTTTACAATGCTAGTCCCTGGATCAATAGCTAGCATCCACAGTTAAGATGTAATATCAAGAAACAAAGGTCATAATACAACTTTATAACCAGGAATAAAATAATTCATTACATCTTACATAGCTCATTTGGCTATCTCATTACCTTGCAGCAGAATATCTATAAGCATGGAGTCCTTCATCTTCAAAGTGCCACAGGCAATCATGTTGGTTGTAGACTTGTAATCCTATTCAACAAACTTCACTAACATCAAACAAACCTGCAACATAATAAGTTGCAGCCACAAGGGTCAATACATTTGAATTGTATTGGCAAGTTTCACTACTATGTAGAAATAAGTGGATCCTATCATTTACATGCATATTTGGCTAAGTAGGGTTTAGGCTCTTTTGTAGAAAGCAATATAGTTTTATCCTATCTTTTCAAAATAGTTTTTTGATCTTTGTCAAATCTTTCTGAACTTCTTGGAAAACTCCAAGTGCTTCTAATCCCTGGTTGTCACCATCAAGTTTTACTTTGAGAAATTGGAATGTCGAGATCTTCCATAGCTTCAGGCCTTAGTTGCTCAGAGTTGTCCGGAACCGGGGACACGTCTAAGTACTTAGAATTTGATCTTCTGCAGAAGTTGTACACTTTACCCACATGAAACAATCTCATCTTGATGCCACCAGTGGCCGCTGGATAAGTACTCACCAAAATGGACTACTGGCAGATCGAGAATGTGACAAAGTCTTTCCATAGGAGTCCTCCCAATACACAATGCTAGCTTGTCAACCAGGCACCAATGTAGGGATAAATTTCCCTTACACAATTCTAGTTAACCTGAAGATGCCAATGCATGGGTCTTCCACTATGTAGTTGACTAAGCCAGAGCCCATTTAGCATGTGGCTGTACACGGAAGCCACTGTACGAGAAACATGTTCAATCTCTAAGTCCCTGGGTGGTTTTCTTCTAGTGCACATACAAAAAGAGATAGCCATATAAACATGGTTCCTTTTGTTGCCACCTTGTCCAAAACTTGAGTATCCTTGTCCACCCAGGTGGTTCATTGAGTACTTGTTTTATTATATAAAACATATATCATTTGAACACTTCATATATTCATAACATGTATCCCATCCCATATATATAGCAGGGCTAATCTTACTACAACTACAATGTTTTCACTAAGGAGGATATAAGGATATCCTAATAGGATTTAGCATAGCATAAAATATAGTAGTCCTTATCATGCATGTTACAAAAATCCACTAAGTGTAATGAAAATAGTAGGACTTGGATGATAGTGTCACTTGCCTTTTTAGTAGAGAATGTTGGTTCACTTCTTGATCTTGCAAATATCACACTCTTCTAACTTCACTACAATTCAATCAAGCAAACATATATTTCAACTAGCATTCAAACAATTTGTCACACATAAAATAACAAAAACAAGGTCATGCATGCAAGCATGCAAAAGATATTTTTATTTGCAAAAGTGGTTTCCACTAGGCTCTAAACATTATAAAGTTCAAAAGTGGTCATTTAATAAAGTAGTAAAACCATTTGCAAAAGGTTTTATCTATAAACCATTTTCAAATCAAATCAATATTTTATGTGGTTGAAAATGCTTTTAGCAAAGCAATATTATTTAAAGAGTTCACAAAATATATTTTAATTCTCAAAACTTGGTGTTTAGGGTCAGAAGGTTTGAATCAAATCATTTCCCAAAGGTTTTACTCAAAATTCATTTCTAAACCAAAAACAATATTTTTATTTAACTAGAAATGAGCTAATTCAATTATTTATTCCTTAACTTCAGAAAACACATTTTTAAATCCATAAGTTGGTTCCTATAGTCAGTAGGTTCAAAACAAACCATTTTGCAAAGATTTCATCACAAAAATATATCTAGAACAATTTTTATATTCAAAATAAGCCTACACATGTTTCTGCAATTTCAACCAATTTTCCATAAGAAAATCATTAAACAAAGTGTATGGTTTCAAAGTACTTGTTCTTCTGAATCCATTGATATAAAATTTGCAAAATTTGGACGTGTAGAACTAAAGTTATGAATTTTACAAGTTTGCAA
The DNA here is from genome assembly GCA_916181665.1 of Avena sativa. NCBI lineage: Eukaryota > Viridiplantae > Streptophyta > Magnoliopsida > Poales > Poaceae > Avena > Avena sativa. The sequence goes on from OV702279.1 coordinate 342,911,069, forward strand.
TTCAAATAGATTCTATTTTCTGTTTTTAACAAAACCTTGTCCACGTGGCTGTTTCCTATTGGTTGAAAACGATTCGGTGGGATCGAATGTTACAGAACGTAGGATCTCATTTAGATCACACGGTGTAGATCGACTGATACCCCTTCGTTAAGTTGTTATATCGCAGCCACTGGATGACGATCCAACGGCTCATAGCAGCTCGACCAGTAACTGGCGGCGCTAGCGGCGGCTGGCGGCGGCGGCGCGCTCGGGAAGGAGGGTTCCGGCGAAGCTAGGAAGCGTAGGAGAGGGGGGAGACCATTACCGAACTCGCAGTGACGTGCTGAAGCTCAAGGTGGTTGAAGTGGATGAAGGGGCGCTCGGAGTTGCTGACAATTCCTCGCCGGAGTCGTCGTTGGCGTCGGGCACGCTCTGATGTCGTCGGAGGCGATGCTACGGGGCGCGCTGAGACGAAATAAGGTGGTCGTTAGATGCGCACAACACCGGGGATCACACGCGTGTCAACGAGAGTGAAGGGGATGGACGGAGGCTACCTGGGGAGTTCGTCGGAGAAGGGACAGACGCGGCGGTGCTCAGGTGATGACGAAGCCGACGATTTGGAGCGCGCGCGAGCGAATGGAGCACACGGGAAGGTGCGCACGGGACTGGAGAGCAAGCTCGTATGCTCTGGGAGTGGAGAGGCGGTCGGAGTCGCCGGAATTTTGCCGGAGAAGTTCGTCGGGGACAGTGAGTTCGAGCTCGCGATTGACGCAGCCTAGAGGCAGAGAGGGGATGGCGCTTGGGGGAAAAGAGAGAGGAGGGCGAGGCGCTTTAACGAGCGTGGTCACCGGTGAGTTTACTCCGGCCATCAACGCGTAATCAAGGGGATTAATCGCGGCAGAATGTCGTTGAGAAAGGGGGAAACGGCTGGCGCGGGTGGAAACGATGATGACGCGGCAGTGGGGTCCGGCTGACAGTGAGAGAGAGAGAGAGGGGGGGCGCGGGGTCCACTTGTCTGTGACTTTGCGGGTTGATTACTCAGTGCAAAACGGTTCACAGCGGGTGAGAGCTGGTGGGCTGCGCTGCTGGGCTGTTGGGCTGGCCAGATGGGATGGGTCTGTTTCACTTTTTTTTTATACAGAATGCTTTTTCTTTTTTTCTATTTGAATTTCTGTTTTGATTTTCAAACAAATAATTCAAACAACAAATCAATTCAAACCACCACCAAACTTTGTATTGATTTTAATTCTGTTTAACATCATAATCCAAAGTCCAAAATAAAATAATTTTTATTCTTTTTAGGATCCATTAATAATTAAATAAATAGACCTTAGTCATTAATTCAAATAGGATTTGATTTATTTTAAAACTCTATTTGAAATCTAAAATAATACCAAAATCATTTCAGTAGGTTTTATTTGAATAAATAAAACACTTGGAAAACTTATTTAAAATAAATTAACAAGTTTTAGTGTTTATTTAAAATGGAAAAGCCTTTACTTTAATAAAATTGGATATTAATAAATCCTCATTATTTTATTTAAATAAACCCTTTACTCTTTTTATCAAATAGAAATATTTCAAAAGTTTGGCCAAGATTTAATTTGGCTTTATAAAATAATTCTTATTTATAATTCTACCTTTTCTTTTGAAAACCAAATCTTTTTATTAAAAGATCCCAAATAGTGATTCCAACTATTTTAATTTTTATTTTTTAATTGTTTATCTTTTTAAATCCCCTTTAGGATTTTATTTGATCAAAATAGGTTTTGATGTTTCCAATTGGAATCAAAAAGTTTCTTCTCACCCTAAAAATCAACAATTGTTTATTTTGTTTATTTATTTTTCACATTTCAAAATTTGGAAAATTTTGGGTTGTGACAAACCTGATGTTGTTGCTGGTAAGTTCAAACTCAATTCTGTTCCAGCATTTGTTCTCTTTTATACTAGTGCATCTCATTCATTCATATCAAGAGCATTTGTTGAAAGAAATGAACTACCGGTAGAAACTATTGGGTGTCCTATAAAAGTAAGTTCTCCTGGCGGAGAAATGATAGTGAACTCAGGATGTCATGATCTAGTCATAGAGTTTGGGAAGTATAAGTTTCCTGTTAATCTGATAATCCTAAACTCCCAAGGATTGGATGTCATCTTGGGGATGGACTGGATGACTAAGCACAAGGGAGTGCTAGATTGGGCCAACCATACAGTCACACTCACAACTCCAGAAAACAAAAGGATTAGATTCAAGACTAACTTTGAACCGAAAGGGAGTAAGCTAAATTATCTTAAGGGGGGTAGCATAGATAGTGTGCCTATTGTGAGTGAATATCCGGATGTGTTTCCGGAAGAATTTTTAGGAATTCCACCAGATAGAGATGTGGAATTTTTGATTGATTTGCTACCAGGATCAGGACCAATAGCAAAGAGACCATACAAGATGTCAGTTGATGAGTTGAAAGAACTCAAGAAACAACTTGGAGAACAGTTGCAGAAAGGATTTATTTAACCAAGTTCTTCATCCTGGGGAGCACCAGTTTTGTTTGTAGAAAAGAAAGATAGAAGTCAAAGGTTATGCATAGATTATCGCTCACTCAATGAGGTGACTATCAAAAACAAATACCCTTTGCCTAGAATCAATGACTTGTTTGATCAGCTAGAAGGAGCCTATGTGTTCTCAAAGATTGATCTCCGGTCAGGTTATTTCCAGCTCAAGATAAGAGAACAAGACATACCTAAGACAACTTTCACCACTAGGTATGGATTGTATGAGTACACCGTGATGCCATTTGGTTTGACCAATGCACCAGCTTATTTCATGAATATGATGAACAAGGTGTTCATGGAGTTCCTTGATAAGTTTGTTGTCGTATTCATCGACGACATTTTGATCTACTCCAAGAGTAAAGAAGAGCATGAAGGACATTTGCGTTTGATACTTGAGAAGCTTAGAGAGCATAAGCTGTATGCCAAATTCAGCAAGTGTGGATTTTGGTTGAATGAAGTTGGATTTCTTGGACACGTTGTGTCAGGTGATGGTGTAGCGGTTGATCCCGCAAAAGTGTCAGCTATAACTGAGTGGGAATCTCCTAAGTCAGTGAAAGAGGTTTGTAGTTTCCTTGGCTTGGCAGGATACTACATAAGGTTCATTGAAAATTTCTCCAAGGTAGCTAATCCAATGACAAAGTTACTAAAGAAAGACAAGAAATTTTCTTGGTCTGAAGGATGTGAACTCAGTTTCCAAGAATTGAAGAAGAGACTAGTGACAGCACCAGTCTTATGTTTGCCAGATTTGGAAAAAGATTTCCAAGTATATTGTGATGCATCTCATCATGGATTAGGTGCAGTGCTAATGCAAGAAGGGAAAGTTGTGGCTTATGCCTCGAGACAACTCAACACTCATGAGGTAAATTACCCAACTCATGACTTAGAGTTAGCCTCTGTTGTCCATGCACTCAAAACATGGAGACACTATCTTTTGGGAAAGCGATGTGAAGTGTTCACAGATCACAAAAGTTTGAAGTATATCTTCACTCAGAAAGAAATCAACATGAGACAAAGAAGATGGCTAGAACTCATCAAGGACTATGACTTGAGTTTGCAATACCACCCCGGTAAAGCAAATGTTGTAGCAGATGCTCTAAGCCGTAAGGTTTTTGTGAATGGCCTTACTAAGGGAGTTGCCAGATGATCTGTGTGCTCAATTTAGAGATCTCAGATTGGAGATTGTGCCTGAAGGACATCTCATGTCATTGGATGTTCAACCCACTTTGTTGGACAAAATCAAAGAAGCCCAAAAGACAGACAAGGAAATTGAAGAGATCAAGGAAAAGATTGGAAAAGGAAAAGCCAAAGGATTCCATGAAGACGAACAGGGTACTTTATGGTATGGAAAACGTATCTGTGTTCCACAAGATCCGGATCTTCGGAAACTGATTTTACAAGAAGCACACAACTCACCATATTCTATCCATGCGGGTAACACCAAAATGTACATGGATATGAAGGAAAGGTTTTGGTGGAATAATCTCAAGAAGGACATTGCCAAACATATTGCTTTGTGTGATGTATGTAGTAGAGTGAAAGCGGAACATCAGAAACCAGCAGGATTACTACAACCACTACCTATTCCTGATTGGAAGTGGGACAAGATTGGCATGGATTTCATCACCGGATTGCCAAGGACCAGGTCAGGATATGATTCTATTTGGGTAGTAGTAGATCGCCTAACTAAAGTGGCTCATTTCATACTCGTGAATACAACCTATACAAGTGCTAAGTTAGCCAAGATCTATATGAGTAGGATTGTATGTCTGCATGGAGTACCCAAGAGTATTGTGTCGAATAGGGGAACTCAATTCACTTCTCATTTTTGGAGGCAACTACATGAGTCATTGGGAACGAGGTTGGAATTCAGCACTGCTTTTCATCCTCAAACTGATGGACAAACAGAAAGGACCAACCAGATACTTGAAGATATGTTGAGGGCATGTGCCCTAGACTATGGAGCCAGTTGGGATGAAAGTCTGCCTTACGCAGAATTCTCTTACAATAACAGCTATCAAGCCAGTATTGAGATGGCACCATTTGAGTTTCTCTATGGGAGAAAGTGTACCACCCCATTACTATGGAATGGTGTGGGAGAAAGAAATTTGTTCGGGCCAGAACTAATCAAAGAGGCTGAAGAGAAAGTCAAGCTAGTAAAGGACAGATTGAAGATAGCACAGTCTCGACAGAAAAGCTACGCAGATCCTAAGCGTAGAGAAGTCACCTATGAAGTGGGTGATAGAGCTTATCTTAGAGTGTCACCACTTCGTGGAGTGAAGAGATTTGGAGTCAAAGGAAAATTGGCCCCAAGATATGTTGGACCATTCAAGATTCTGAGTCGTAAAGGAGAAGTAGCTTATGAGATTGAATTGCCAGAATCATTGTCTGCCGTTCACAATGTGTTTCATGTGAGTCAGCTTAAGAAATGTCATCCAGAGATGGAAGAGACTTCTTTGAAGGATACCATACCTTTGGAGGAGGTTCAATTGGAAAGTGATCTCACTTATGAGGAAAAACCTATCAAGATTCTTGAGACTGCAGAAAGAGTTACTCGGACTAAGACTATCAAGTTCTGCAAAGTCCAATGGAACCATCATTCCGAAGAAGAAGTAACATGGGAAAGAGAAGATGATCTTCGGAAAGACCACCTTCACCTATTTGCTAGCCAATCCTAATCTCGAGGGCGAGATTCACCTTAAGGGGGTTAGATTTGTAACATCCCTAAAATCATGTTTTCAAAGATTGCATATCATCCATGCATGCATAATCATTTAGGGATCATTTTCAAAATCATTTCAAAGAAATAGAAGCATTGAGTGCTATTATTTCATGTGGACAAGCTTTGATCCAATGTTACTCTCTAGTGAGAAAATAATTGTTTTAAAACCATTGTTGTTTGTTCATAGGATTGTTTGATGAGTTCCAAAGCTTGAACAAAATTTCCAAAAACAAAATATGGTTTTAGACCATTTATATATCCTCATTAAATCTTGTGCTAAGGCACTGTTTATTTTGAATTTTCAAAAGGAACCAAACAAGTCCAGCAAGGCAGCTTGGTTTTATGCCCAAAAATATGAAGGTTTCACTTTACAAAAGTCCAGAAAGATTTGGAATTCAAATGCTTTTGAATTTATTTGAAAAGGATTCCTGAAAATCGTTTTAGAAAAAGAAAAAGAATTGGGAAACAGAACTGGGCCTGGCGCCACTTATTCAGCCCAACAGCCAAAGCAGCCCACCCGGGCCACTCCTCTCTCTGCCTTTCCCCACCCGCGCAGAACCTACCCCCCAGCCACTGATCGATGGGCCCCGTCAACATCATCGTCATCTTCCCCAAATCCCGCGCAAGAACACGTCGCCGCTGCCGTTGATAGCGCGGCGTAATTGCCATTGATTCAGCAAGCGTTTCCTACCGAGCCTCTTCGTACTTAAACCTCTCCGCACCGCGAGTCTTTCCCCTCACTCGTCACACTCTCTCCGCCACCGGGCTGCCCAGAATTCAGTCTGCAAAGCCGTTTCCCGAGCAACTCCGGCGAGACATTGCGGTGAGCTCCGTTCACCCCACTCTGTCTCGTTCACGCTAGCATGATTCCCTTGCTCACGCGACTCATGTCATGCCTTTGTTTTGTCTGCTCGTGACCTAGGTCGACGGATTCGACAACCACCGCAAGTGCCCGACGCCTCTCTCATCTCCGGTGAGAAATCACGGTAATCTCCGAGCGCCCCTTGCCTTTTCCTCGATACTATCATGCTCGCCGTGACCTTGCGCACCTCCTGATACATCTGGTTCATGCTAGGGCGGTTCAAATATTCGGCAACGTCAACGTCTGCAAACACCCGATGCCGCGCACAACTCCGACGAGCCCCAGCGACCTCCACGGTGTGCCCCTGTCCCTCCCTCGACCACCTCGAGCACCGCAGCAACCACGCGAACCCAGTAAGCATCCCCACTCCTCCCCGCGCGACCTAAATCTCCGGCAACGTCGCTGACAGAGCGCTGCCGCGCCACCATCACCAGCGCCGCCAATCCTTGGTCGTTGATCCCGAGCCGTTAGATCTAGATCTAACGCGTGAGATAGAATCACTTAACGAAGCGGTATGTTTAGATTTGGACCGTGCGCAGTCACTTTAATCCAACGGCTCTTATCGATCGATCTGTGCGAACCGGTAGGGGCCAATCAGAACACACCGCGTGGATAAGGTTTAGATTTAAAAACAGAATTTAGATCTATTTGTGATTCAAACTTGTAAAATTCATAACTTTTGATCCCCACGTTCAAATTTTGCAAACTTTATATCATTGGAATCAGGAGAGAAAATCCTATCTGTTTATGCAATGTGTTTAATGCTTTGCCTCTGTAAAAATGGTCTTTTTTGCAGAGACATCTGTAGGCTTAGTTTGAGTATAGAAATTATTTCAAAAATGTTTTAAAGATCAAATAAAGTTTATTTTGTGTATCTTGGTCTTGTTTATGTTTCAGTACATTACCTTTGTCTTGTTTGGTGTAGAAAAACCATCACATGACATTTGCATGCATTCATATATTTTTGTTTCTATAATTTGTTATGTGATTTTGGTGCCATTATTTTATGTGTAGATTTTGGTGCTAATAGTGATTGTGGTTGTGAAGATTGTTGCTACTCCCCAAACTACCAAGGCAAGTGGTGATTCATGATTTTATTCCTATATTTTTCAACTATGCACTAGAAATATTTTGTATAGGACTTGCATGGATATTTTGTTAAGTATCTATATGTTATGCTTGGGAAATCCTAGTAGTTGTAGAATTGTTAAGAAATTTCTCTAAGTTAAGATGTTTACCATTTCCATGCTTATCCTAGCTAGTAGCAACCAAAGGTGGTTATATATTCATGCTATGTGAAATATTTCTAAGACTTTGACTTGTGTTTTTGCTTAATAAAACAACTAAGTGAATAAAACACCTGGGTGGAATGGAAAGAATGGTTTGTGTTGAGTGGTTACACAAGGCCCATTTCTATGGTTTACCTTGTGTATCTCACTTGTGGAAAGCCACCTAGGAACAAAGGGATTTGAGATGCCAAATGTTAAGAAGCTTCTAGTGCAGCCACATGGCAATATGGGCTCTGCCTGGATCATGTAGGTTGCAATAACTTAGCCATTTGGACAGTTGGTGGTAGTGGGATGATAGGATGGAACGCGTCCATTTGGTCTAAGGGAAGGCTTCTAAAAGGTCCTGTCTTGGTGAAAATCAAGTCTTGTGGGGAAAGTGCACAACCTCTGCAGATGGAAGAATCTAAGTACTTAGCCATGTCCCTGGTATTGGACAACTTGAGCATCAAGACATGGAAGCTATCAAGAATCTTCTCATCCCAATTTCTAAGTTAAAACTTGTGGTTGAACAAGGGTGAAGGATCACCAATGTCTATTGGTGATTCCTTGGAAAGTTTTGTCAAAGAAAAACTTAGTGTTTTCAACTAATAGGTAAAACATATTTTGAGCAAATCAAGCCAAAGCTACACTTAGCCAAATGCATGTAGTATCTAGATGACAATATTCTACTAAGGTATCACTTGCCAATACTATTACAAATGTATTGACCCACTATGGTTGTAACTTGTGATGTTGCAAGTTACTCTGATGATGATTAGGGGTTATGATTCTACACTCAACATGCTTGCCTGTGGCACATGAAGATGAAGACTTATTTATCTTACTTAATAATTGAACTCTTGTATTAGGCCTGTGGCCATGGAGTTGTAAAAGACTATGTTTGTCTCTGGAATGATATGTAATAATGACCTTTGTATCTGTGTACTTCATCTTAAACTGTGGATGCTAGCATTGATCCAGGGACTAGCATTGCAGTCACAGGGATCTTTACCTTTATAAAGGTGGGATCCTATAGTTCCGAGACCATGTCTGTACATGCTAGGCTCGTCAAGATCAAACACTAGCTTCCGCATGAGCAAATCTGGCTTGCTCATGTTGTATACACTCGCAGAATCTATCACACCCGATCATCACGTGGTGCTTCGAAACAACGAGCTTTAGCAACGGTGCTTACTAAGGATGAACACTTTATAGCTTGAAATTTTTGTGCTTGAGGTATCATCTTATAATGCTACCGTCGCAAACTAAGCAATACAAGATGCATAAAAGTATTAACATCACATGCAATTCATAATATGTGATATGATATGGCCTTTCTTCTTGTGCTTCCGATCTCTATCTTCAAGCACGAACATGATCTCCATCATCACCGGTATGGCATCAAGGTCAATGGCGCCGCTTCATGGTTGTCGTCCACCAGCATCAACTATTACAACTACTTTGAATAGACACATGGGTCTTAACGGAATTAAAAGACAACCATATGGCTCCTGCCGGTTGCCGACTTACAATAAGGAACATTGCATACATCATATATAATCACAATCATGGCCATATCACATCACAGCACACCCTTGCAAAACAAAGTTAGATGCCTCTAATTTTCTTTGCATATTTTACGTGGTTTGGGGCTTTCAATAAGTGTCGTTCTAACTTACGAACAAGAACCACAACGTTGATGTTTGAACTGTCAAGTGCCCTTTGTAAATTGAATCTATACTATGATGGGAGAGACAGACACCCGCAAAGCCACTTATGCAATACAAGTTGCATGTTAAGTGTGGAGAAAGTCTCATGAACGATGTCATCTAAGGTTAGCCCGGGCCGCTTCATCCCATCATACCGCAAGATGCAAAGTACACAAAAAGCAATTGATAATAAAAGCACCACCGCCCACAATGACCATTGTGTTCTACTCGTGCAACAGATCTACATATAGACACAGCTCTGATACCCCTGTAGGGGTTCGTAGAATGGAAAACAAAAAATTTCTACCGCATGCACACAAACAAGCCAAGATCTATCTACTAGATTTTAGCAACGAGTCGTTAGAAGCACTCACCCTCGAAGATTCCAAAGCGGTTAACGAGAGCAGATTCTCGTGGGTGATGTAGTCGTACACTTGCTGATCTCAAGATCGCGTAGATGATCCTTCCGGCGCTGCGTTCCGGCAGCGCTTCCGCAGCTGGTCACACGTTCGGTACTTGATGAAGACCTTCCTCTCCCTTGTTCCAGCAGGCAGCGGAGGTTGTAGTTCTCCCCTCGCGATTCCGGCAGCACGACGGCGTGGTGTCGGAGGTAGATGGAAGATCCCGCAGGGCTTCGCCTAAGCTGGTGTGAGTTATGGTGGATCTAGGGTTTCCCGGTGATATAGTGTTTATAAGACCGGGAGGAGGAGGTGTCGGCAGCGTCTAGGGCGGCAGCGACGGACCAACGGCGACGGCGGTGGCGACGCGGGTGTGGAAGGGCTAGGGCTTGGTGTTTGGGGCAGCCCTCCCCCTCTATTTATGAGAGGGGGGCAGCCTTGGGAGGGGTGGGTTTGAATCCAAACCCAAACCCAAGTTGGATCGAGAGAAGGACTCTTTCCTTCTTCCACTAGGAAACCATTGTTCCAGTTTGACTTTTCAAACTTCCCGTTTGACTTTCAATTTAGAGCTTTAATTCTCTCTTGCAAATTCCCAAACCAAGTGACCTAGGATATGATCCAATCATTCCACTTATCCATGACACATTCATGCTCCATTCCCCTTTCGGTCCGATGAACCTTCTAGACCCTTCTAGAACCTCTCTGATGAAAACATCAAAATCTTTCCCGAACTCCGGAATCGGACTTTCCTTATATGAATCTTATTCTCCGGACCATTCCGGATCTCCTCGTGATATCCTGGATCCCATACAAGACTCCGAACAACATTCCGTATCCCTACTAACATTCCATATCTACTAAACAACATCGAATCCTTAAGTGTGTCTCCCTACGGTTCGTGAATTATGCGGACATGACCGAGACACTTCTCCGATCAATAACCAATAGAGGAATCTAGAAATTCATATGGCTCCCACATATTTCTACGATTACTTTGCGATCGAATGAACCACTTACATACGATACCGATTTCCCTTTGTCTCACGATAGTTTACTCATCCGAGGTTTTGATCGTCGGTATCTCTTCATACCTAGTTCAACCTCGTTACCGATAAGTACTCTTTTCTTGTTCCCGTGATATGTGATCCCTTGTGAGCCAGTCACATGCTTGCAAGCCAATTGGATGACATTCCACCGAGAGGGCCTAGAGTATATCTATCCTTCATATGGATGGACAAATCCCACTCTTGATCCATGTGCCTCAACACATACTTTCCGAACACTCAATGCCACCTTTATAGCCACCCAGTTACGGTGTGGTGTTTGATGTCATCAAAGCATCCTTCCGGTGATGGTGATTTGTATGATCTCATGTTTGAAGGAATTAGGTTACTATGTATCAGTAAGCTTATAGCAAACAAACTATTGAAATGACTTGATCTTAATGCTACGCTTATCTATAGGAGTATGTCCATCATACCATTCTCCTAATGATATGATCTTGTTGTTAACAACATCTCAATGTTCATGATCGGGAAACCACGATCATCTATTAATCAACAAGCTAGTATTACAAATAGGCTTTACTAGGGACTCTAATTTCGTTTACAAATCACACAAGTATTAATGTTTTCCGGTTAATACTATTATAGCATGAATGTAAACATTTATCATAAACACAAAGATATAATAATAACCACTTTTATTATTGCCTCTAGGGCATATCTCCAACACAAATAAGAAATGGAATAAGTACCATGCTCCTTATAAAGATGTTGTTAATCATGTTCCTGTTAGAAGTACTCAAGTTTGTACTACTAATCATATTGTGCCTGAGCCTCATGTTGAGAAAATGTCTTTACCAGCTAAGGTAAAGGAGTATTCTATGATTATTAATGCAAATAACAAAGGTACAATGGAAACTGTGGAGCCTGGTAGGCAATTGAATGTTGAACCTGTAGTAGCTGTTGTGAAAGACACTGTCACCAGAAATATAGAGGATGAGCACATTGTCTTATGTGAAGATGCTACTAATATTATTTCTCATCCTAGTAAGGCTAGAAAAGCTAGTGTTCGTGTGCTTTCTTTTAAAATTGGTGATCATTGCTACTATGGTTTATGTGATATTGGTGCTAGTTCTAGTGCTTTTCCTTATGAGCTTTATAGGGAAATTATGCATGAGATTGGTCCTTGTGAGCTTGAGCACACTGATGTGGTTATTCACCTTGCTAATAAGGAAACCATTTGCCCCATTGGCATTGTAAGAGATGTGGAGGTTCTCTGTGGTAAGATTAAGTGTCCTGCTGATTTTCTAGTGCTTAACTCAGCAGCTAGCAAAACTTGTCCTATCATTTTTGGTAGACCTTTCTTGAATACTTGTGGAGCTATTATTGATTGTAAGAAGGAAAAAAATTTAACTAAGTTTTATGGAGATTCTTATGAGTTTAACTTTTCCAAATTTGCTAAAGCTCCTTGTGAAAATAGCTTGCCTAATAAAGATTTCAGGATGGAACAACTTGCTTCTATTGATCCAGTTTATGACCTTGGACCTCTTTTTGATGACTATAAGTATGATTATTCTGATGATAAAGTTGTTTCCAGTGATAGATATATTGTCAACTTTATTCAAAGTGTTACTGGAAGTTATTATGAGAGAGGGAAACATGGTTTTATGCATCTCAATGATGCTAAGTTTCCTCGTTTTATTTTGAACGCTTTGAAGTTGCACTTGTTTTGTCTTCCTATGCTTGTGGCTTTCTGTTTCAACAATTCATTTTCTCATGACACTCCCATGTATAGGAAGTGGGTTAGACTCAAGTGTGTTGGATATTTGCTTCTTGATGCTCTCTTTCACTTCAGATATATATCCTATGTGAGCATCTTTGAAAGTTTCAAGCCTAACTTAAATGCATTAAAGAAAAGTACTTGTTGGGAGATAACCCAAGAGTTTTGTCGAGTCTTGGAAGTTATTACCTCAGTAATAACTGCTCCTTATCCTTTTTGTTTTTGTTTTTGATTCAAGTCCAACTAGTTTTGTGAAGTAGAGGAGTTGTGAAAAGTTGATGTCGTGGGACAGATTTTTGTGCTCTATTATAAAAATTCGTGAGGGAGCTCAGTACTTCGGATTGAGCTGCATTTTCCTGATCTTGTTCTCCAGGTTGTTACCCAACTTTCATTAGTTCTGCACTTTTTGATTTGAGCAACAGAAGGTCTTCGAAAAAATCAATCTTGACCTGCTGGTCTGTTTTGACAGATTTATGCCTTCATTTGCATTTGCCTCTTATAGAAGCTTTTGTTTTGATGGGTTTTCAGTTGAAGTGTGATCTTAAAGGTTATTGTTTTTGCTTGTACTAATGTTGTCATTGAGTTTGTGCAAAGGTTTTGTATGAAGGAAATTCTCAGGAGAAAGAGGAAAGGAATCTGCAGAGTTCGTCTTTGAATAGGTAAAAGTGGTGAAAATAGAAGGTTCGTGAAACTCCAATCTTTTTATATTTTTGATGTTTTTAATACATAAGGGAATTTACGAGATGAAACTGAAGAGGAAACGGAGCCCGGGGTGGACAAACCCACCCCAGGCGTGGGCCCCATCCTGGCCGCACCCTAGGGGGTGTCCCCTCCCCGAACTCCACCTCCGCCTTGTTTCCGTGTCAAAACCTTCCTTATGCATTGAAAGTTCATAATATATAATCCCCCAGATCCCCCGTGGTTCGTGCATCGTGTTCTCGTCGTGTTTTTGTTTCGATCTGTTTCTGTCAGGAAATCTTCTCAAGTTTAGAGCACCATGGCCTCCGCCAACGACAAAGGAAAGAATCCCATGGAGATAAATTTGGAAGAATAAACCACCGCAAGAGCAAGGGGAAGGAAACCTACTTATATAGGAGCGATTAGCACTACGGATGCGTTTTCTCACCACATGCAGGGAATCGTAGCCTTTGGTCCAAAACTCATATACTGCCCTGAGGCAGCAGAAGCCCTTCGAACCACTAACGAGTTTTGTGTTAAGTACCATGCTTTGAGGATGAAAGTGGATCTGCTTCAAGAGGATAATAAAAGGCTTCGTAAGATGCTGTAAGATTTTCTGACCCATGACAAGAGAACACCACCACCACCAAGGGAGTAATTCACTATCAGTTTTGCGTCCCCTTGGCTTGTTCCAAGCTTGGGGGAGTGTCGTGGTATCACCACCAATATCTTTCATATTTTACCTTTTTAGTGGATTCATATCTGTGGTAGAGAAGTTATCTTATAGTTTGGTTTGCATGTGGAAGTATCTCTCCTTTAGTTGATTATCTATGTATCCCTTGGTGTGAGTGCCTTTATTGAATATTAATGAGAAGTCTCATATTTTACTTTTTGCACTTCTTATTTTAGTTTGCAATCTCTATTATATGATGGATCTTGTTGATCAGTATTGGCACCACTTTGGGAGCATCAAGTGGATCTAAATTGGTTTTGGCAAACCAAGTTCTGGTCAGTAGCGACAAATTTTGAGGTTTGAAAGAAAAAAAGAGAAAGAAAAAGCTTACAGGTATTTGGTATCATTTGTTTTCTTTCTTGTTGGCTCATAAGTTTAGTATTCTTTATTTAAGATCTTTTGTGTCTTCAAGGAAGCTTGCATGTTTGGCTTTATTACTTGTATGTTTGTTTCTTTCTTTCAACTCTTTTGCTTGCTACCCAGCCTTGCTAGCCAAAAACCTGTTTTGAGAAGGCATACTTCTCATGTTTCCAAACTCCTTTGAACCAAACTTTTGCCACTTGTGTCCACCATATCTACCTAGTAGCTATTGCTATTCCAAGCAAATTCTCAAGCTTCATCTACCTTCCGAATTAAAAAGTATTTTGTTATGTGAAAATTAGTTAGTAAAAGCTCTCATGAACTTGATGGCACACTTGATTTTATTGCCCCTAATAAACTTGAACCATTGTGGACATCGAAGTTGTATATGCTTGCATCTATACGTTGGGATTAGCAGAACCGTGCTGTCACGGGTAACGTTTTCAACATAGCACTTGTACTTTGTACATCGTTGATATCGTGCTCTTTTGTATATGGATGTCAACGGTGTGAAATAAGAGGGGAACTTGTGAGTCCATGGAGTTTGTACTTTGTGTTATAGAAACGCTTGGGCCGCTAGCCTAAGCCATTCCTAATCATGGTGGAAACTTGCAGCACCACTATAGTGAGCAATCTGTGAAGCATCCTCAATAAAAAGCTATGCATATGGTAAATAAAAAGATTGCTGAGATGCTTACTGTCTGCTTGCGTTGTCATTTTGGTTATGGGAAAGCTCCTATACCATGTGCAAGGGGTAACCTGTTGGCGGCTCTCAATGATATGCAAGTACTTACAATGACAAGAACTTGCCTGGGCCCAAAATTTGAGTAGCATGAAGAGTGGCCCTCATATTCAAGGGACATGAGATTGCCAACTTATATTTCATCAAGCATATACTACATCTTTGTTCACTTTAACCTTAACCATCTCAAGATGCTTATGATAGGGGCAATGAGGGCTCAAAGCTAGTAAGTACCATAATCTTTTGGAAGCTCTTTATGACTTGTAATTCCTGCTTCTCTCTATGAAGGGACCTTTCTTCCACTTCCAAGTTGAGTCAGTAAACCTATTTCTTCTCTATCTCCAGCAAGCATTTGAGTTGTTGTGTTTCAAGCATTCATATGATGATTTATTAAATCATGTTCTTTATCTTCCTTGTTTGCACAAAACTCTTATATATTGAGTATTACTTTGAAAGCCTTCACTTATGAAAAACCTTTTTGAGCAAAGAGTGCTCCTGTTTTGAAACTCCTACAAAAAGCTTGTTGTGAAACTGTTTACCAGGTGTTCTCTGACCAAGAACAAGTTTGCTAATTCCAATTATGATTTATCTTTATGCATCTCTATTGTGACTGTTGTGCTTGGTTGCAAGCTAAATTATATAATGGTGAGTTGCTTTCTTCTATGAGTTGTGCAATGGTAAGTGTGATGCTTCTTGTTCGTATTCTTTTATCGACACTTCACTCCATAAACCTGTGGACATGTTTACTGAGCTCAGTATTCACTTGGGGACAAGAAAAGTCTAAGCTTCGGGGAGTTGATACGCCAATTTGCATCACCATTCTATATCATAATTACCTCTATTCATTGATATTTTTCTTATTATGAGGTATTACTTATGGCTTTTCATCTGTTTATGCATGTTGGATGATTCTTGGAGGATGGACTGCCGGAGTCTGGATTCTGATGGAAAAGAAGGCGTTTTGGTGCAATTTCGCGAAGATCAGAAAAATACCATAAAAATATGGAAACGTATTATTTTACCAAAAGATGGAGGAAGCCAGAAGGAGGAGCAAAGTGGGCCCACAACCCCCTAGGCGCGGGCCCACCTGAGGCCGCGCCTAGGGCAGGTGTGGCCCACCTGCCCGGCCTCCGACTCTCCCCCTTCACCTATAACTTCTCTTCGGAACCCTAATACACGGGGGGCGACCACAGATAGATTTCCGCCGCCTCTAGGGGCGGAAAACACCAAGAGAGAAAGATCTCTCCGGCAGACAGATTTCTGCTGGGGGAATTCCTTCCCGGAGAGGGGAGATCGTCGCCATCAACACCATCATCAAGCTAGGCTTCATCGGGATCAGCATTATTATCATCCACACCATCATCTCCACCAGCACCATCATCACCACTCCGTCTCGCTGTAACAATTGTGTTGGATATTGCTTTAGTTCGTAGGGGAAACTTTCCCGGTGTTAATTACTATTGTAGCTGATTCTTGTGAGTGGAACCATTGGATTATTGTTTATGTTCAGATTGTTATCCATTACCATATCATCTTTGATCTTGATCCATATGATGTCCATTACCATATCTTGGATCTTGATCCATATGATCTTTCCACACAACACATACAAACACCAAAGAAGAGTACTCGGCTATTTGCAGCGAAAGCACTTGATAGAATTCCCATGTGTCCTCGAGAACGTTTGGTCCTTATAAGTATTTCCATCGGCTTGTCCTTTGCTAAGAAAGGATTGGGCCACTTGCTCCGTTTGTTTGTTACTTCTGTTACTTGCTCTTTGTTTTGCTGCCTTGTCAAAAAACCACTAAAAATCCATTTGCTAAGTATTCACAGGGATTTCCTGCTCCATACCACTGTTCAGCACCTTCTGCTCCTCGTTGGGATCGACACTCCTATTTATAGAAAATACTACAATACATCCCCTAAACTTGTGGGTCATCAAGTAGCCAGGTCAGCGAGAAGTTCCAGAAAACTACGCACTAACCGGTACTTCCGGCAGCTGGCCAGAAGTTCCGGTGACGCCAGAAACACTTCCCACGATTGGAAGAAAACAAGGGAGAACTTGTGAAAGGAATAGAAGGGGCTTGAGGAAAGTAAAGGCTTGGGATAGAGAGCTCAAATTGTGAAGAACCAAAACAACAAAAAACACCAAGAAAACACAAGAACAACCAAGCACAAAAACACAAGGAAAACAAAACAAGAAACACAAAAGGGTCAGTGGCTGAGGCCACCTTATATAAGAGTAAATGGCTTGACACCGCGATGATATATCTTGAGTTCATCCAACACTCATCATGAAGATCAAATGGTATCCTTAAGAGACTATAGAGTATGAAAACTTTAATGTGCGCATAATAGGGATAGTGTTCGTTCATAAGAGGAACTACACTCCCCCTAAATCCATGCCTACATCCAAAAAAAAGATACACATTGAGACATGGGTAGGTGTGCAAGGTACTCAAGCCACATTGCTCGAATCTATGATATTTAGCTCATTCCTTAACTCTCAGAACCTTGCTTCATCTAGAGGCTTCGTGAAAAGATCCACAAGATTTGCCTTGGTGGGAACATACTCTAAAGAAATGTCTCCTCTTGCAACATGGTCCCGAATGAAATGATGACGAATCTCAATATGCTTAGTCCGGTTGTGTTGCACGGGGTTGTGATCAATGGAAATAGCACTCTCATTGTCACAAAGAAGAGGCACCTTGCCAAAAGAAATTCCAAGATCCTTCAAGGTTTGCTTCATCCATAGAAATTGAGCACAACAACTTGCGGCGGATATGTACTCAGCTTCGGTAGTGGACATAGACACACAATTTTGCTTCTTTGAGGACCAACATACCAAGGATCTTCCAAGAAATTTACAAGCTCCGGAGGTTGACTTCCTTCCCAATTTGTCTCCAGCCCAATCCGAGTTTGTGTATCCAATGAGGTCAAAGCTGGCTCCCTTGGAGTACCACAGCCCAAAGTTTGGGGTATGAACCAAATATCGGAAGATTCTCTTGACCGCCACCATGTGGCTTTATTTTTTTGCGGCTTGGAATCTTGCACACATACCCACACTCAACATAATATACGGTCGGGATGCACAAAGATAGAGCAAAGAACCAATCATAGAGCGATAAAGTTTTTGATCCACATCCTTACCCTTATGATCGAGATCAAGATTAACCTTAGTTGGCATGGGAGTCTTGGCACCTTTGACTTGATCAAACTTGAACTTATTGAGCATGTCTTGAATGTATTTGGCTTGGTTGATGAAAGTCCCCTTCCTCAATTGCTTGACTTCAAATCCAAGGAAGAACTCCAACTCTCCCATCATAGACATATCGAAGCGGTCGGTCATGAGCTTGGCAAAATACTCATTAAAATCTTTGTTAATATACCCAAAGATAATGTCATCAACATATATTTGGCAAACGAACAAGTGGCCTCCTACTCTCTTAGTAAAAAGAGTGGGATCAATGAGGCCCACTTCGAAACCACAGTCTCACAAGAGCTCTCTAAGGCAATCATACCACACACGTGGGGCTTGTTTGAGACCATAGAGTGCCTTATTGACCTTGTAGACATGGTTCAGTAAAAGTGGATCCTCAAAGCCTGGAGGTTTCTTGACGTAAACCAACTCTTTAAAAGGACCATTAAGGAAAGCACTTTTAACATCCATTTGATGCAACTTGAAGTTATGATGAGTAGTAAAAGCAAGAAGCATACGAATGGATTCAAGGCGAGCAACGGGGGCATAAGTCTCACCGTAGTCGATGCCCTGAACTTGTGAGTGTCCTTGGGCAACTAACCTTGCCTTGTTGCGTACGACTATCCCATTTGCATCGCACTTGTTCTTGAATACCCACTTGGTTCCGATGACGTTTTGACAATCTTAAGGCCACTCAACCAAAGTCCATACTTTGTTCCTAAAGTTGTGAAGTTCTTCATTCATAGCGTCGAGCCAATTATCATCTTCAAGATCCTCGAAGACTTTCTTTGGTTCCACATGAGAGATAAAAGCATGGTGAGAGCTAAAAGAGGCTAATTGCCTCCTAGTAGTGGAACCTCTATTGAAATCTCCATAAACATTATCAAGGATATGGCCATCTCGGACGAGCTTGGCGAGACGATAGGCTTGGCGGCGGGCTTGAGCATCAATACGAGATTATTGAGCAACCACTTGGTCATTTCCACCATTTGAGTCCCCGCCTTGACTATATTCACGAACACGAGGATCATCTTCATCAATCTCCACCTCGGGAGAGTCATCATTTGGAGTAGATCCTTGATCAACATTAGCTTGCCCTTGTTCTTGACGAGCTTGACCTTGTTCATGACTAGCTTGCCTTGGGATATGTCTTGAGAAGGAGCCCCATCTTAGGGAGGTAGATGTTGTTGATGAAGAGCTTGATTATCGAGGCTAGAAGAGTCATGAGCATGAGGAGCTTCGGAAGAGCTTGAGGGAGCTTGTGCCAAAATAGTGGGTCCTTGAGGGGCAAGATGATCTTGAGAAAGTGAGGGCTCCACTTGAGTAGAGCTTGGTCCTTCTCCTTCGGCCACAAGGGGATCCTCAATGGGGAGGTGGAAACCCACACCCATTCTTCTTATGGACTTAGGAGGAATTTCATCACCTGGATCACGAACACCGTCTTGCCTAACAAGGGACTCATGGTCTTCGTCAAACTTCACATTTCTCGTCCCTTCAACTCTTCCATTGGCTTTGTTGTAGACTCTTTAAGCATGGGACTGATTTGAGTATCCAACAAAAATTCCTTCTTGTGCCTTGGATTCAAACTTGGACAAATGAACTCCTTTCTTGAGAATATAGCACTTGCAACCAAACACTCGAAAGTAGCTAACATTGGGCTTTTCCTGGTGAGAAGCTCATAAGGGGTCTTGTTCTTTTTCTTGCGAAGGTAGAGCCGGTTGGTTGCATGACAAGCGGTGGAGATGGCCTCGGCCCAAAAGTTGTATGGAGACTTGAATTCAGCTAGCATAGACCGAGCCGCATCCATCAAAGTGCGATTCTTCCTTTCGGCAACACCATTTTGTTGAGGGGTATAAGGAGTTGAGTATTGATGATTGATGCCTTCATCACTAAGAAACTCATCCAAAGTATAGTTTTTGAACTCGATGCCATTGTCACTTCAGATGGAGAGAATGATTGCATTGTGTTTCTGTTGAACTTCATTTGCAAAGTCGATGACGGTTTGTTGAGTCTCACTTCTATACTTGAAGAAGAACACCCAAGTGTATCTAGAGAAATCATCCACAATGACCAAACAATACTTCTTGCCTCTGAGACTATCATGAGAGGGAGGACCAAAGAGATCCATGTGCAAGAGTTCCAAGCATCTTTCCGTAGTGATTTGATTGAGAGCCTTGTGGGGAGTTTCATGCATCTTTCCTTCAATACAAGCCCTACACACGATCTTTGGAAAAATAAACATCGTTAAGACCAAGGATGTGGCCCTCGTAGTGAAGTCTTTGCAAAGTTCTCATGTTAACATGGGCTAGGCGACGATGCCACAACCAGCCCTTGTCGGCTTTAGCATAGAGACATAGAGCATGACTTGTATGTGGTGGACTTTTCGGGGACCACCACTCTATATACCCTATGAAAGCCACCTTGAGAGACTTGCTCCACATGAGGACCACAGAATGCTCATTGAATAAAGAAGAGAGACCCATAATGGCAAGTGCACGAACTGAAAGTAAATTGTAACCAAGGGTTTTGACAAGCATGACGTCAACCAAGGATACATCCGGGGTTACCACCACTTTGCCAAAACCCAATACCTGAGAACTTGTTTTATCACCGTAGGAGACCATAGTTTTGGCAATATTTGGCCTTATCTCCGACATGATAGACTTGCTTTCGGTCATATGACTTGTGGCGCCGCTATCAAGCACCCATTTTGCTCCACCGAAAGCATAGTACTACAGGAAAATCAAGCTTTGGTTTTAGGTACCCATTTTGCAATGGGTCCCCTTTTGTTAGTAACAAGAATCTTTGGCACCCAAATGACCCAATGATAATCATGTGTGTAAGAAGTTCCAACATATCTAGCATATACATGACCATCATAGGACTTTCAAAGAATATAAGAGGGATTGTTCTTCCCGGAAAAGTTGTCACTTTGCAAGATAGAGGGACCATAAGAGGGTCCTAGAGCTTTGCCCTTGTTCTTTCTCCTCTTCTTGTTCTTATTCTTCTTAGCCTTAGCAAGTTGATCCTTCAACACCTTGTTCTCCTCAATGAGATGCTCATGCTTGCAACAAGGGTTAGAAGGGCTAGGCAAGTCTATAAGTTGCACATAAGAAGACTTATCATGTTCACAAGTTAGTTGAGTTTGAAGTTGTTCATGGGCTTAAAAAAGACTTGAGAATTTTCTCTCTAAGGCTTTGGGTTCCTCTTTGAGTTTCTCAAGGTCTTCTTCATTCCTATCATGACCAACACCAAACTCAACTTTCTCTTTCTTAAGCACCTTAACCAAAGCTAGAGGATGATCACGTTCTTTAGTGAGAGAGCACATGGAGTTGTTATGGTCATCTACAAGCATAGACACATTTTCTTCAAGATTAATTCTTGTATTTTGTTCATCCTCAAGACTTTGAGTGAGAGACGCAATTTCATTGGCGGCATCCCTTTCATTTTTACTAAGCAAGTCAAGAAGTTCTTCCTTCTCATCTAAAGCATCCCTAGCATTATCAAGTTGTGCAAGCAAGGAATCAAAGCACGTTTTAGTTTCTTCATCCAAGGTAGCAATAAACTCACACATGTCTATCGTCTCTTTATTTATCTCTAGACCTTCAAAAGATAGGAAGTCTCACTATAGATGGGTTGAGGAGTGGGTTTAGATGTTACCTCGGTGGCCTTGGCCATGAGACACTTTTGGTTGGAGGAGATGACGTTCTTGTTTGGTGAGTCGAAGAGGGACAATCATGGAGTAGAGGTAGTAGAAATAGCAGCAACTCCCACAATCTCTCCGCCTTGGACTTCATCATCATCTTCATCCATGCCTGAAAGGTATTCTTCATGGACCACAATATCCCTTTCCTTGTTGGCGACATTCTTGACGGTGTAGTTCTTGTTGAAAGGATGAGGAGCCCTTGACTTGATCTTGCGGATGAGACGACCACCATTGTCTTCACGGTTCTCAAAGGGAAACTTGGCCACAAAGTAATTCTTGTCATTGCAGTTGTAGCATTGTCACATCCCAAGATTTTCCAAATCTTGTTATGTGAAAAATAAATAAACAAAATAAATTATTGTTGAATTTTAGGGTGAAAAGAAACTTTTGTTTTTAAATGGAAACTTAAAATCCCATCTTGAACAAACTTTAATTAAAGTTTGAATTCAACAAAATCCAAATCAAGAGAAATGCATTCATCATAAAATGCATCTGGAAATTTAAACACTTGGAAAATAAATCCAAACCCTAAACCCTAATGGAATAAAATCATTTCCAAGTTATCTCCAAGCCTATGGATTTGATCCATATAAAAATTTGTCAACAAACATTTACAAAAGATCAAGAAAGACAAATAGAAATATTATAAGACCATAGAAATTGGTTTCACTTCATTTGGAGCCATAGATAAAATCTTATGAATTTAATAAGATAAAGGAATTGAATTCCCAAAGCTAATAAAGCCTTATCTAAAATCCTTACCAAATGGTGAGCAAATAATCCTAAAGATATTTAAAAGGATAAATAAATCTCAAATAAGATTTTACAAATTGGAATCACCAAGTTTGGATCTCTAAATAAAAAGATAAGGATTTTATAAGATGAAGAAAGAAATATTAAATAAGGAATATTTAAAGACCAAATGAAATCTTGGCCAAATCCATTAAGAAAATGGAATGAATAGAATCCAAATCCAAATAAAATAAAAGGATAAAGAATTTCCAAAATAAAATAAATGGCATTAACCATTCTATCCCTATTTTAATAAAGAAAAATCTCTAATAAGAATAATTATTTAATTCATGAGAAAATAGTATTTTGGAATTTACCCAAGTGGAATAAAAGTTGTTTAAATAACTTAATAAAAATAAATCTTCCAAAATAAAATTTAGGGACTTAAAACTATATTTAATTCCATTGGAATTAAAACAAATACCCAATTTAAATGATTTATGGATCATATTAAAAACTTTCCAAATAATTCAAGATGAATTATTTGACACCCAAATAATCAAACAAAAACCTACTGAAAATATTTGGAAAGTTTAAAGAATTTAAATGGTGTTTGAAATATTATTAAATCCTATTTGATTTAAAACAAGGGCCTAATTAAATAATTAAAAACCGTAGAAAGAATAAAAGATTTATTCAAAATTTTATTTCAGAATGTGTTGTTAATCAATGTTTGAATCCTCACAAAGTTGGAGAGAAAATTGAATTCAAATTGATGCTTGAAATAATTAAACCAAATCAAAACAGAAATTAGAAATGGAAAAAGAGAAAAACATTCAGAACAAAAAAAATATATAAAAGGACTCAGCCCAACTAACCTAGCCCACTAAGCCCAACACAGCCCACTGCTCCTCTCCCGCAGAAAAACGCTTCACACCAGAGATTCTACCCGCACAGCGTATGACGCGTGGACCCCATCTCTTCTCTTCTTCTCTCACTGACCGTCGGACCCCACAGGGCTATTCATCGTTTCCACCCACGCGAAGACCACGCTCTGGCCGTTTTCTGTCGTTGAATCCTTGCGATCAATTCTCCTAAATGCCGCGTTTAATCCTCGCCGTGACCCTGCAGTAATAATCGCCAGCATCCCCTCTCCATTTCCCCTCAGACGCCACACCACCGGAGCCACTAGGCTGCTCAAATTTTTGCCTCAACTGCCTCTGTCTCCGACGGCTTTTCTGGCCGATTCCGGCAGCCCCTCGTCGCCCCTTGCCCCCTCAACCACTCGAGCCTACTCCCCTCTTCCAGACGCATCTCCCAGGGGCTTTGACTTGCCCGCGCCTGACCCACAGCGCCGGCAACGACGTCAACCAACAGCGCCGCCGTCTGCAAAACAACTCCGGTGAGCCTCATCGCTTGAACCCGTGCGCGCCTCGACCAGAGTTTCATGCCAACTTGTTCGCCTGTGGCTTGTGAACATCCAGGTGCTCGCCATTCACTCGCGCAGGACCCATAGGCTTGCCTTCGATGTCGACAGCAAGTGCCAGACGCAGACGACAACTCCGGCGAGGAATCGCCATCATCTCTGTGCGCCCCTTCGCCAACCACGGGCACGTTGAGCTCCAGCACGTCCCAGTGAACACGGTGAGCATACCCTATCTCCCCCTAGCTTCCTGGAATATCCAGAGCGCTGCCGCCCGAGCGTCGCCGCCGCCAGCCACCGTCGAGCGCCGCTGACTTTTGGTCACATGCCCTGAGCCGCTAGATCTTGATCTGACGGATGCGTTAGAACGTGAACGAAAGGGTAAGTAGTGCCTCTGTGCCGTGCGATGTAACTTAAATCCAACGGCCCTCAGTGCGTGATCCGAACGAACCGGTACCAGCCAGTAGCAAGCAGCCACGTGTCCCTGTCCGTTTGATTTTAAACAGATTTGATCTATTAGATGCTAGATTTTGTAAAATCTATAACTTTTAATATACACGTCCAAATTTTGCAAATTTTATATCAATGGATTCAGAAAGACAAGCCCTATCCAACCATGCACTTTGTTTAGTAAAAAGCTTCTCTTAAATTGATTGTTTTTGCAGAAACTTGTGTATGCATGTTTAGGATATAAAAATTGTTCTAAAATGATTTTGAGGATAAAATCTTTGGAAAATGGTTTGTTTTGAACCTACTGATCCTAGGAATCAATTGGTGGTTTCAAAAATGTATTTGGTAAAGCAAGGGTACAAATCTTTGAATAAAAGCATTTCTAGCCAAATAAAAATGTGGATTATGGTTTAAAAATCATTTTGGGAGAAAACCTTTTGGGAAATGTTTTGTTTTAAACTCTCTGACCCCAAACACCAAGTTTTATGACTTGAAAATGTATTTGGTAAACCTTATAAAAATTATTACTTTGCTAAAGGCATTTTCAACCACATGAAATAATGATTTGGTTTAAAAATGGTTTAGAGATAGAATCTTTTGCAAATGGTTTTACCACTTTATAAAATGACCAAATGGTGTTTCCAAATGTTCATAACTTATTACAAACCACTTTTACAAATAAAACAATCTCTTGCATGCTTGCATGCATTGTTTTGTTTCTATCATTTTATGTGATGTTTTTCTTGATTGGTAGGTTGAAATTGTGCCTTGCTTGATTGAATTGTAGTGTATTGAAGAGTGTGATTGTTGCAAGGACAAGGAGTGAACTTATACTATCTACCAAAAAGGCAAGTGATGCTTCATACTTTTGTCCCATTATTTTCACTATGCATTAGTGATATTTCTAAGTAGGACTTGCATGGAATTTTGCTAAGTATAAACTATGCTATGGGAAATCCTAGTGGATGAAACCTTAGTAGAAATTTCCTAAGTTAAGATTACTACTACTATCATGCTTAGCTTAGCTAGTAGAAAACAAGGGTGGAATATAAATTCATGCAATGGAAAATTCCTAAGTCTGAGGATTTGTGTTTTGGTTAATAAAACAACTAAGTGAATGAATCACCTGGGTGGAATGGAAGGAATGGTTTGTGTTGAGTGGTTCACAAGGCCCATTTCTATGGTTTACCTTGTGTATCTCACTTGTGGATGGCCACCCAGGAACAAAGAGATTTGAGATGTCAAATGTTGAGAAGCTTCAAGTGCAGCCACTTGGCATTATGGGCTCTGCCTGGATCATATAGGTTGCAATAACTTAGCCAAATGGACAGTTGGTGGTAGGGGATGATAGGTTGGAACGCGTCCATTCTGGTCTAAGGGAAGGCTTCTGAAAGATCTTATCTTGGTGGAACCAAGTCTTGTGGGGAAAGTGCACCACCTCTACAGAGTGAAAAATCTAAGTACTTAGCCATGTCCCTGGCAAAGGACAATTTGAGCATCAAGACATGGAAGCTATCAAGAATCTCCTCATCCCAATTTCTAAGTTAAAAACTTGTGGTTGAACAAGGGTTGAAAGGATCACCAATTTCTATTGGGAGATGCCTTGGGAAAGATTTTGTCAAGCAAAAACTTAGTGTTTTCAAATGATAAGGAAAATCTATTTTGAGCAAAGCAAGCCTAAGCTCCACTTTGCCAAATGCATATAGATGATAGACTCCACTATACTACCATAGTATCACTTGTCAATACAATTCAAATGTATTGACCCTTGTGGGTGTAACTTGTTATGTTGCAGGTTTGTTCGATGTTAGTGAAGTTTAATGATTAGGATTACAAGTCTACAACCAACATGTCTGCCTGTGGCACTTTGAAGATGAAGGACCCCATGCTATTGTTGTATTCTGCTGCATTGTAATGAGATAGCCAAATGAGCTATGTAAGATGTAATAAATTATGTTATTCCTGGTTATAAAGTTGTATTATGACCTTTGTTTCTTGATATTACATCTTAACTGTGGATGCTAGCTATTGATCCAGGGACTAGCATTGTAAACACAGGGATCTCTACCTTATTAAAGGTTGGGAACCTTACAGATGGTATCAGAGCATTGTGTTGCCTGTAGGATTTGTAAACCTAGGATTGGACAAAACCCCTTAGTATAATAGGAGTTGTATTTGCTCCAAAACTTATTTACAAACAATCTTGTAAACTCTTTTCTCAACCATTTTGGTTTTGATTCTACATCTCTTCTATTTCAAACTTGATGGATAAAGCCTACCCCATGGACAAATACTTCACCATGTGCAAAGGACTTCATCAACTCAAATGACTTCAACATCTTCAGGTGATTTCAACTTTATTTTCACCAAGGACTTCAACTTGGATATCACTAAGGACTACAAGTGAGACAAGAAATATTGCTCAAGACTTGAAGACTAAGGAAACACAACTTAGAAGGAACCATCATCACTTTGGAGTTTTGTGACCAAGATTCAAGAAATTCTCCAAGGATACAAAGATCCTGTTCAAGAAGAGTCAACCAAGAAGGATGGAAAGATCTCAAGTGAACCATATAGATGGACCACCATATTTAGTTTAAGTCAAACACACCAACTTAAGTGGTGTAACAAAAATATTTTTGGTTGCCTAAAAATATGCTTGAGACTTGTTGTTTGAGTGGAATGTTTGTTTGTGATTGCTTGCACATTGCTTGTGTGAATTGTGATGTGTGTGATTAGAATTATTCCCTTAGAAATCTTTTGCCTATTCTAATCCCAATCCAACCCAAACAGATGACTTCTCCAAGAGACTCCAACATCCAGGATGGTAACAACAACAACAACCAAGAGGACAACATGAGAGAACTCATAGTAACCCAAACCCAGTTGAACCAAGTGACAGCTCAATTTATAGCCAACACCAGTGAGGTAGATCCAACCATGCAAAGGTTTTTGGAAACCCAAACCCAATTGTTGCATAAGGTGACATATCAAATGGTCAACATGGGAAACAACTCTTCCAAAGGAGTTTGTGACAACAAGGATGAAAAAGATGATATTTTAGAAGGAACCCAAGCTTGCAATATTTGTGGAGACAAGGATCACACTTCCAAAGAGCATGAAGATCAATGTCCCAATTGTGAAGAGAAACATCCAACCAATCAATGCCCCACAACCCAAGCTACTTGTTACTTATGTGAAGGAAATAATCATGTCCCTATCCAATGCCCCATCTATTCCATAGTTCAACAAAGGAAACAAGGTGGAGTGCAACAACTGATTGCAGACTACCATGAGAGAGCCAAGTCTACCAAGAAGGATGAAGACAAAGGAAAATCTCAGCTTGCACCTCCATGCAATATGACTCAATTTAAAGGACCAAAGAGGAGACATATGTATTATCCAAGGAATAAGAAAAGGTCAAGGAGACCAGGAAACATTCCTACCTTTGAGATAACATATGAAGAACATGAACTAGAAGCACTCCTAGCTTTGGAGAAACCCAAGAAGAAGAAGTATAAGGAGATTAGCCAAGTGTGGTGCAAAAATTGCAAAGAGCTAGGCCATTATGTAGCAACTTGTCCATAGAAGATACGTGAAGAACTCAACCTTATCACATGTTACAATTGTGGTAACCAAGGACATTATGCAAGCAATTGTCCAGAAAATATGAAGCACAAGATAAAGCCTATGAAGGATCTCAGCCTTGTCACATGTTTCAAGTGTGGAAACAAAGGACACTATGCAGATGTTTGCCCAGAGAGATTTCAACAAGACCCCAAGCAATCCAAGATGTAATTTAGTTGGAAAATATTTTAAGGGTGGTAGTACCCTAGTTGCTTTGAGCCAACTTGTAACCCTAGCCTCCCCAAATCTCGGGACGAGATTTATTTTAAGGGTGGTAGCCTATCACATCCCAAGATTTTCCAAATCTTGTTATGTGAAAAATAAATAAACAAAATAAATTATTGTTGAATTTTAGGGTGAAAAGAAACTTTTGTTTTTAAATGGAAACTTAAAATCCCATCTTGAACAAACTTTAATTAAAGTTTGAATTCAACAAAATCCAAATCAAGATAAATGCATTCATCATAAAATGCATCTGGAAATTTAAACACTTGGAAAATAAATCCAAACCCTAAACCCTAATGGAATAAAATCATTTCCAAGTTATCTCCAAGCCTATGGATTTGATCCATATAAAAATTTGTCAACAAACATTTACAAAAGATCAAGAAATACAAATAGAAATATTATAAGACCATAGAAATTGGTTTCACTTCATTTGGAGCCATAGATAAAATCTTATGAATTTACTAAGATAAAGGAATTGAATTCCCAAAGCTAATAAAGCCTTATCTAAAATCCTTACCAAATGGTGAGCAAATAATCCTAAAGATATTTAAAAGGATAAATAAATCTCAAATAAGATTTTACAAATTGGAATCACCAAGTTTGGATCTCTAAATAAAAAGATAAGGATTTTATAAGATGAAGAAAGAAATATTAAATAAAGAATATTTAAAGACCAAATGAAATCTTGGCCAAATCCATTAAGCAAATGGAATGAATAGAATCCAAATCCAAATAAAATAAAAGGATAAAGAATTTCCAAAATAAAATAAATGGCATTAACCATTCTATCCCTATTTTAATAAAGACAAATCTCTAATAAGAATAATTATTTAATTCATGAGAAAATAGTATTTTGGAATTTACCCAAGTGGAATAAAAGTTGTTTAAATAACTTAAATAAAAATAAATCTTCCAAAATAAAATTTAGGGAATTAAAACTATATTTAATTCCATTGGAACTAAAACAAATACCCAATTTAAATGATTTATGAATCATATTAAAAACTTTCCAAATAATTCAAGATGAATTATTTGACACCCAAATAATCAAATAAAAACCTACTGAAAATATTTGGAAAGTTTAAAGAATTTAAATGGTGTTTGAAATATTATTAAATCCTATTTGATTTAAAACAAGGGCCTAATTAAATAATTAAAAACCCTAGAAAGAATAAAAGATTTATTCAAAATTTTATTTCAGAATGTGTTGTTAATCAATGTTTGAATCCTCACAAAGTTGGAGAGAAAATTGAATTCAAATTGATGCTTGAAATAATTAAACCAAATCAAAACAGAAATTAGAAATGGAAAAAGAGAAAAACACTCAGAACAAAAAAATATATAAAAGGACTCGGCCCAACTAACCTAGCCCACTAAGCCCAACACAGGCCACTGCTCCTCTCCCGCAGAAAAACGCTTCACACCAGAGATTCTACCCGCACAGCGTATGACGCGTGGACCCCATCTCTTCTCTTCTTCTCTTACTGACCGTCGGACCCCACAGGGCTGTTCATTGTTTCCACCCACGTGAAGCCCACGCTCTGGCCGTTTTCTATCATTGAATACTCGCGATCAATTCTCCTAAATGCCGTGTTTAATCCTCGCCGTGACCCCGCAGTAATAATCGCCAGCATCCCCTCTCCATTTCCCCTCAGACGCCACACCACTGGAGCCACTAGGCTGCTCAATTTTTTGCCTCAACTGTCTCTGTCTCCGACGGCTTTTCCGGCCGATTCTGGCAGCCCCCCGTTGCCCCTTGCCCCCTCAACCACTCGAGCATGCTCCCCTCTTCCAGACGCATCTCCTAGTGGCTTTGACTTGCCCGCGCCTGACCCATAGCACCGGCAACGACGTCAACCAAAAGAGCCGCCGTCTGCAAACAACTCCGGTGAGCCTCATCGCTTGAACCCGTGCGCGCCTCGACCAGAGTTTCATGCCAACTTGTTTGCCTGTGGCTTGTGATCATCCAGGTGCTCGCCATTCACTCGCGCAGGACCCATAGGCTTGCCTTCGACGTCGACAGCAAGTGCCAGACGTAGACGACAACTCCGGCGAGGAATCGCCATCATCTCTGTTCGCTCCTTCGCCAACCACTGGCACATTGAGCTCCAGCACGTCCTGGTGAACACGGTGAGCATACCCTCTCTCCCCCTAGCTTCCTGGAATATCCAGAGCGCTGCCGCCCGAGCGTCGCCGCCACCAGCCACCGTCGAGCGTCGCTGACTTTTGGTCACATGCCCTGAGCCGCTAGATCTTGATTTTACGGATGCGTTAGAACGTGAACGAAAGGGTAAGTAGTGCCTCTGTTCCGTGTGATGTAACTTAAATCTAACGGCCCTTAGTGCGTGATCCGAACAAACCGGTACCAGCCAGTAGCAAGCAGCCACGTGTCCCTGTCCGTTTGATTTTAGACAGATTTGATCTATTAGATGCTAGATTTTGTAAAATCTATAACTTTTAATATACACGTCCAAATTTTGCAAATTTTATATCAATGGATTCAGCAAGACAAGCCCTAGCCAACCATGCACTTTGTTTAGTAAAAAGCTTCTCTTAAATTGATTGTTTTTGCAGAAACTTGTGTATGCATGTTTAGGATATAAAAATTGTTCTAAAATGATTTTGAGGATAAATCTTTGGCAAATGGTTTGTTTTGAACCTACTGACCCTAGGAATAAATTGGTGGTTTCAAAAATGTATTTGGTAAAGCAAGGGTACAAATCTTTGAATAAAAGCATTTCTAGCCAAATAAAAATGTGGATTATGGTTTAAAAATCATTTTGGGAGAAAACCTTTTGGGAAATGTTTTGTTTTAAACTCTCTGACCCCAAACACCAAGTTTTATGACTTGAAAATGTATTTGGTAAACCTTATAAAAATTATTACTTTGCTAAAGGCATTTTCAACCACATGAAATAATGATTTGGTTTAAAAATGGTTTAGAGATAGAATCTTTTGCAAATGGTTTTGCCACTTTACAAAATGACCAAATGGTGTTTCCAAATGTTCATAACTTATTAGAAACCACTTTTACAAATAAAACAATCTCTTGCATGCTTGCATGCATTGTTTTGTTTCTATCATTTTATGTGATGTTTTGCTTGATTGGTAGATTGAAATTGTGTCTTGCTTGATTGAATTGTAGTGTCTTGAAGAGTGTGATTGTTGCAAGGACAAGGAGTGAACTTATACTATCTACCAAAAAGGCAAGTGATGCTTCATACTTTTGTCCCATTATTTTCACTATGCATTAGTGATATTTCTAAGTAGGACTTGCATGGAATTTTGCTAAGTATAAACTATGCTATGGGAAATCCTAGTAGATGAAACCTTAGTAGAAATTTCCTAAGTTAAGATTACTACTACTATCATGCTTAGCTTAGCTAGTAGAAAACAAGGGTGGAATATAAATTCATGCTATGGAAAATTTCTAAGTCTGAGGATTTGTGTTTTGGTTAATAAAACAACTAAGTGAATGAATCACCTGGGTGGAATGGAAGGAATGGTTTGTGGTGAGTGGTTCACAAGGCCCATTTCTATGGTTTACCTTGTGTATCTCACTTGTGGATGGCCACCCAGGAACAAAGAGATTTGAGATGTCAAATGTTGAGAAGCTTCAAGTGCAGCCACTTGGCATTATGGGCTCTGCCTGGATCATATAGGTTGCAATAACTTAGCCAAATGGAAAGTTGGTGGTAGGGGATGATAGGTTGGAATGCGTCCATTCTGGTCTAAGGGAAGGCTTCTGAAAGATCTTGTCTTGGTGAAACCAAGTCTTGTGGGGAAAGTGTGATGTGGACATCCCTACTATTGATACAACCGTTGTACCTAGAGCAACACACATACAAGGACCCATCACAAGATCTCGTGCCAAACAACTTAACTATCAGGTACTTTCGTTTCTTGGAACTATTCCTCACATACATGAGAATATGATGCTGCCTAAATCAGATATATTTCTTACTCTTAGGAATGATGGAACAAGCATGGATGAGAGGGACAAGCATTGGAGCATGGCCGTGCATGGAGATGGCAGCAAGCATGTGATGATCCAAGAGAAGGCCACAGATGAAGATTTCAGAACTTTGAGGCCACCATAATGAAGAAAGAAGGCTTGGACGAAATATTCAAGACCAATACTTTACGAATTCGTCCATAGCTTAATATGGTGCTGCGACACCTTTATTTTGGGCCAGGCCCATGTAATTTTTGCAGGATTTTAATTAGCCAATTTTTAGAGTCCGTATTTGAGGGGAAAAGGACTTTTAGGGTTGGATTCGGCCACCACTTCCATGGCTGGCCGAAACCCCACCTTTTCGCCCTTAAATACGCCCCATAGCCGACCCTCTAGACTCGGATTTTGTTTAGACATTAAGTTAGCCATCATAGCAACTTCGCTAAGGCTCGAGCATCGCAGAGGCCTCTTGTACTTCGCGCCTATTCAGGATCCCACCTCTTCAATAAAGCTTTCCTCTTAATCCGCAATATCTTGATTGCAATATTGGTTCTTACTTGTTCTCGATTTCAGGTAGGAATTAAGACCCTCGCTGGTCAGGCTGATCGTGTTCACGCAGGATCGGTAACCTCCAGGAGATTGGCCTAGCGATTGCATTGGCGCTCGTGCTCGCACGTGTAGTCGGATCGTCAAGCCCGAACTCCACCTAATCGAATATCGCCATCTCATCGAAAGATCGGACACCTTTGCCCTATCAAGTGGTATCAGAGCTCAGGTTGCTCGGTGAGATTTTACTGTTTTTCGTAGATTAGATCTGTTTTACCTATAACCCACGAAAAAGCCAAAAACACAGTTCGAGTTTAGATCCATCCTATAACCAATCTACACCTCGCATTATCTTTTCAGTTTTTGCATTGTTGAATTTGTGTCTACATCGTCGCGTCGAGTTGCTGGTCTTAGTGTCTCGTCCCTTAGAGTTTCGAGTTCTGATCATAGTAGTCACCGCCACACTCGCCGATCACCGCCACCATATTCCGCCACCATATTCCGCCGCCATATACCCTGCCTCCATAAACCCTAATACTCCGCCACCGCCTTCCTACCGCAACACAGATCCGATCAGTTTCCTGCTGTGGTACGAGTCCGAGTAGAGTTATTGTTCCTAGTTATTTCTTTTTACTCTCCTTCTTTGTTGTTTCCGTGTTAAGATGTCGAGCTCCGAGTCCGGTCGTAAGTCCAGAAGGAGAGCAAAAAAAAAAAGAAAGAGTCTGGAACCGCCTCCGAAAAAAAATTCTGGCTATACTAGTTTTCAGCTTTGGGGATCACTTTTCTCCATCGGCCGTTATAGCGATATTTTTACCAGCGAGGCCAAGAAAACTCCTCACTTGTGTGACCGTCTTGGGCTGCGGCCAATTCTCAATAGCTTCAATCTTTGGCTGGATCCACTTCAATACCCTGTGATGTAACAACATAGCCAAGAAACGCAACTCGATTGGTGCAAAAGGTGCACTTCTCAAGGTTACCAAACAAACGTGCATCACGTAAAGCATTAAAAACAGCACGTAAATGGTCCAAATGATCCTCTAAAGATTTGCTATAAATCAGAATATCATCAAAGTAGACTACCACAAAACGTCCAATGAAAGCACGTAAAACTTCGTTCATTAATCTCATGAAAGTGCTAGGTGCATTAGTTAAACCAAACGGCATTACTAACCACTCATATAAACCGAACTTAGTTTTAAATGCTGTTTTCCATTCATCTCCTAATTTCATACAAATCTGGTGGTAACCACTACGCAAATCAACTTTAGAAAACATGGTAGAGCCACTCAATTCATCAAGCACGTCATCTAAACGTGGGATAGGATGACGATATCGAATAGTAATATTATTGATAGCTCTACAATCAGTACACATGCGCGAAGAACCATCTTTCTTAGGTACCAAAATAATAGGAACAACACAGGGGCTAAGGGACTCACGAATATGATCTCTGTCGAGTAGTTCCTGAATTTGGCGTTGTATCTCCTTTGTCTCTTCTGGATTGGTTCTATATGGCGCGCGGTTGGGCAACGTGGCACCAGGAATTAGATCAATTTGGTGCTCAATTCCTCTAATAGGAGGTAGTCCTGGTGGCAACTCAGCGGGAAAGACGTCCTCATATTCCTGCAAAAGGTTAGCAACAGCGGGTGGCAAAGAAGAAGGCATATCCTCAAATGAAAACAAAACCTCTTTGCAGACAATTGCATAACATTGAGTATTGTTTACATCTAGTTCAGCAATATCAATTTTATTTGCAAGCATACATGGAATCTTCAAACGAATTTCAGTAGCATGTGTAGAATCAGATTTAGTGTTCTTTGGTGGTATAAAATCTGCAGCAACAATCTGATTCTCACTTTTATTTTTCTCCTCAGTTTTAGCTCTACTAGCTCTATCAAGATCATCTTTTAAAATCTGTTCGGGAGTCATAGGTTTTAGACCAATTTTCTTTCCATCATGCATAAGAGAATAGTGATTAGTTTTGTCATTATGAACAGATTCTCTATCAAATTGCCATGGTCTACCAAGTAACAAAGAACAAGCTTGCATAGGTACAACATCACAATCAACAAAATCAGAATATGTACCAATAGTAAAATGCACGCGTACCGTTATTGTTACCTTGATCTTGCGAGAACTCTCAAACCATTGGATGTAGTATGAATGTGGGTGTTGTCTTGTTGGAAGCGCAAGCTTCTCTACCATGTCAACACTGGCCAGATTATTACAACTCCCTCCATCAATGATGATCCGTATAGCTCTTTCCTTGACAACACCACGTGTTTGGAACAGGTTGTGGCGTTGATCTTGCTCAGATTTGCTCAATTGCACACTCAACACACGTTGTGTAATTAAACTCTTGTATTGATCAGCAGCTTCAGCTCCCATTACCTTTGGCTCTTCATCAACATCAGAATTGTCTCCATCTCGAGCAGAAATAAGGGCTAGTGTATCTTCATCAAAGTCACTCGCTGAATCGTATTGACCATCTTCTCGCACCATCATCACACGTTGTGTTGTGCACTGTCTCTCAATATGACCAAAACCCCAGCACTTGCGGCATTGTATATCCTTTGTCTTACCCGTGGAAGCCATAGAAGATGCACTACGAGCAGGAGCATTGGATGATGGTGGAGGAGCAGCTGGAAATCTTGTGGTGGCCTTGGATGTGGTAGTAGCTGGAGGCGAATCACGAGGAGGCGCTGATTGTCGGGATGTCCAAGTGGATGTGCGACCTGCAGAATTATTAGTCCTCCTCCATGGTGTTTGGCGATCCTGCACTTCACGTTCAGCTTTGCAAGAAAGATGAAACAAACGAGTGATAGAGTTATATTCCTTATAATCTAATATGTGCTGAATGTCCTTGTTTAATCCACCAAAGAAACGTGCAAGCATTTGTTCATTAGATTCAACAAGACCACACCTAACCATCCCCGTTTGCAATTCCTGATAATACTCTTCTACATAATTTTTCCCTTGCTCTAAGCGTGTCAAATTCTTTAGTAAATCACGTTGATAAGTGGGAGGTACAAAACGAACACGCATAGCAGTTTTTAAAGCAGTCCAAGTACTAGGAATAGTAGTAGGATTTAAACGACAATACTCAGACCACCAAAGGGAAGCAAATTTAGTAAATTCACATGTAGCAGCACTAACACGCGTATTCTCAGGATATTTTAAGCATGCAAAACGTTGTTCTACTTCCATCTCCCATGTAAGATATGCATCAGGATTATATTTACCCTCAAAAGATGGAATATTTAATTTAAGCTTTGCAACATGATCATCATCACGTACCGGTGGGCGAGCATTGCGGTAGTAATGTCGGGGACGACCAGCAGGTACCTGTGGAGGTTGTTCAACCTCCTCATCAAACAGATCGTCGTCGTCGGGGTCGTAGTAGTACCCGTCGTCTGTCCCCAATGTCGCAGCAGCAGCCGCGGCGGAAGTCTGAGGAACGTCAGTCGCAGCAGTAGCCGCCGGGGGTGCGGCGGCAGCCGAACCAGCAGTCCGACCCGTGATCGTAATGCGCCGTGCGCCATGTGTGGGTGCCGGTGCGGGTGCGGGCAATCGGTTCAGAAGCTCCTTGAACCGAACGTCAAGCTTGGCGTTGAAGGATTTCTCGAGTCCATCGATCTTGTCCACGGCGTTGGTGAGCTTGGTGTCAAACTCCCCTAGGCGCGTATCCACGTCTTCAGCGCGACTGACCAAGAGCGCGGAGAAGTGGGCATGTAGTTCTTCGTTCGTCATGGTGGCAGGGTTCCGCGAAGTATCTGTCATGGTTAGTCCTTAAAAAGCACAGGTATATACTACAGGAATATGGTGGAAGTCACGCGTAATCCGTCAAGCAATATACGAAGCTCTTACAAGTTCTTACCGAACAGCAGGAAAAGGCGATGTGCAACCACGAGGATCAGTGGGTCCAGAGATTGAACCAAGCGATTACCAGGAGTCGAGACACCGCACGTGGAGAATATCTGTGGAGCTCTGGGAAGGCTTAGCAAAGGGGGTTAGCAATTATCAAAACAGCAATGCAAAAGTTGAAAGAATGCTCAACGACGGTACTGTGCTGGTCCTAGGCTAGACCGTACTAGAGACGCGAGCCTAGATCACCAACGATGTCACGACGCGACACAACAAGCACTGTAGTAGTAAATAGAACCAGCGAGGTGATCCAAAGTCTTTGACAAAGCGCCTATAAAAACCAGCGAGGCCAAGAAAACTCCTCACTTGTGTGACCGTCTTGGGCTGCGGCCAATTCTCAATAGCTTAAATCTTGGCTGGATCCACTTCAATACCCTGTGATGTAACAACATAGCCAAGAAACGCAACTCGATTGGTGCAAAAGGTGCACTTCTCAAGGTTACCAAACAAACGTGCATCACGTAAAGCATTAAAAACAGCACGGAAATGGTCCAAATGATCCTCTAAAGATTTGCTATAAATCAGAATATCATCAAAGTAGACTACCACAAAACGTCCAATGAAAGCACGTAAAACTTCGTTCATTAATCTCATGAAAGTGCTAGGTGCATTAGTTAAACCAAACGGCATTACTAACCACTCATATAAACCGAACTTAGTTTTAAATGCTGTTTTCCATTCATCTCCTAATTTCATACGAATCTGGTGGTAACCACTACGCAAATCAACTTTAGAAAACTGAAGTAGTAAATAGAACTTTGTCTACTATGTTACGGGCTGTTTTAAAGAAGAACTTAAAATTGTGGGAAGAGTGTTTACCTCATATAGAATTTGCTTATAATCGTTCATTGCATTCTACCACAAAGATGTGCCCATTTGAGATTGTGTATGGTTTTGTTCCTCGTGCACCTATTGATTTATTGCCTTTACCTTCTTCGGTGCAACATAATTTGGATGCTACACAACGCGCTGAAATGATATTAAATTTGCATAAGACTACTAAAGATAACATTGAACACATGAATGCTAAGTATAAACTTGCTGGGGATAAAGGTAGAAAGCATGTTGTGTTTGATGTTGGCGATCTTGTTTGGTTACATTTGCGTAAAGATCGTTTTCCTGATTTACGCAAGTCTAAGTTAATGCCACGTGCTGCTGGTCCCTTTAAGGTGTTAGAGAAAATCAATGATAATGCATATAAACTTGAGTTGCCTGTAGACTTTGGTACGGTTAGTCCTACATTTAACATTGCAGATTTGAAGCCTTACTTTGGTGAGGAAGATGAGATTGCGTCGAGGACGACTTCAATTCAAGAAGGGGAGCATGATGTGGACATCCCTACTATTGATACAACCGTTGTACCTAGAGCAACACACATACAAGGACCCATCACAAGATCTCGTGCCAAACAACTTAACTATCAGGTACTTTTGTTTCTTGGAACTATTCCTCACATACATGAGAATATGATGCTGCCTAAATCAGATATATTTCTTACTCTTAGGAATGATGGACCAAGCATGGATGAGAGGGACAAGCATTGGAGCATGGCCATGCATGGAGATGGCAGCAAGCATGTGATGATCCAAGAGAAGGCCACGGATGAAGATTTCAGAACTTTGAGGCCACCATAATGAAGAAAGAAGGCTTGGACGAAATATTCAAGACCAATACTTTACGAATTCGTCCATAGCTTAATATGGTGCCGCGACACCTTTATTTTGGGCCAGGCCCATGTAATTTTCGCAGGATTTTAATTAGCCAATTTTTAGAGTCCGTATTTGAGGGGAAAAGGACTTTTAGGGTTGGATTCGGCCACCACTTCCATGGCTGGCCAAAACCCCACCTTTTCGCCCTTAAATACGCCCCATAGCCGACCCTCTAGACTCGGATTTTGTTTAGACATTAAGTTAGCCATCATAGCAACTTCGCCAAGGCTCGAGCGTCGCAGAGGCCTCTTGTACTTCGCGCCTATTCAGGATCCCACCTCTTCAATAAAGCTTTCCTCTTAATCCGCAATATCTTGATTGCAATATTGGTTCTTACTTGTTCTCGATTTCAGGTAGGAATTAAGACCCTCGCTGGTCAGGCTGATCGTGTTCACGCAGGATCGGTAACCTCCAGGAGATTGGCCTAGCGATTGCATTGGCGCTCGTGCTCGCACGTGTAGTCGGATCGTCAAGCCCGAACTCCACCTAATCGAATATCGCCATCTCATCGAAAGATCGGACACCTTTGCCCTATCAAAGTGCACCACCTCTGCAGAGTGAAAATCTAAGTACTTAGCCATGTCCCTGGCAAAGGACAATTTGAGCATCAAGACATGGAAGCTATCAAGAATCTCCTCATCCCAATTTCTAAGTTAAAAACTTGTGGTTGAACAAGGGTTGAAAGGATCACCAATTTCTTTTGGGAGATGCCTTGGGAAAGATTTTGTCAAGCAAAAACTTAGTGTTTTCAAATGATAAGGAAAATCTATTTTGAGCAAAGCAAGCCTAAGCTCCACTTAGCCAAATGCATATAGATGATATACTCCACTATACTACCATAGTATCACTTGCCAATACAATTCAAATGTATTGACCCTTGTGGCTGTAACTTGTTATGTTGCAGGTTTGTTTGATGTTAGTGAAGTTTAATGATTAGGATTACAAGTCTATAACCAACATGTCTGCCTGTGGCACTTTGAAGATGAAGGACCCCATGCTATTGTTGTATTCTGCTGCATTGTAATAAGATAGCCAAATGAGCTATGTAAGATGTAATAAATTATGTTATTCCTGGTTATAAAGTTGTATTATGACCTTTGTTTCTTGATATTACATCTTAACTATGGATGCTAGCTATTGATCGAGGGACTAGCATTGTAAACATAGGGATCTCTACCTTATTAAAGGTTGGGAACCTTACAAGCATGATTTCCCCTTGGGAGACTTATTGGATGAGTTGAATCTTGTGTTGTCCCTTGATGTTCGTTGAAGGCACACTTGAGACCACTCACTTCATGTATCATCATCATCAACTTTAATAGCCTTGGCCTTCAATGCAAGATTCACTCTTGTCGATCCTATAACCCTAGCACGGGCGGACTCCGCGTTCTTCTTGGCAATGATGAGTAGGTATCGAAGAAGTCCTCACCTTCTTTTTGGGTATAACCCTTGGCCACAAGACGTGTCTTGTACTTTTCAATAGTACCATCATGTCTAAGCTTTTTCTTGAACACCCACTTACATCCTACAGGTTTGCACCCATAAGGACGATCAGTGTCTTCCCAAGTACCTTTAGCTAAGATGGAGTCCATCTCGCTTCGGACAGCTTCCTTCCAGTAGTTAGCATCTTGAGATGCATAAGCTCCTGAAATAGAAGTGGGAGTATCACCCATAAGGTATATAATGAAATCATCACCAAATGACTTTGCAATCCTTTGTCTCTTGATCCTTTTCGGAGCTTCATTGTCATCCTCCACAGGATCATCAGAGTGTTCTATCGGCATAGTGCGTTCAGGAATTATAGAAAATTCCTGACTAGACAAACTAGTCATCTCCTGATTTGATGATCTAGACATACCTTTCATAGGAAAGATGTCCTCAAAGAAATTCGCATCATTCGACTCCATAATTGTACCAATATGCATGTCGGATACCTCAGATTTTACTATCAAAAATCTATAGCCGATGCTATGAAAAGCATATCCCAGAAAACACAATCAACGGTTTTTGGTCCACGCTTTCGCTTCTTCGGTATTGGAATATTGACTTTCGCCAAACAACCCCAAGTTCACAAGTAAGAGAGTTTAAGCCTTTTCTTTTCCCATTCCTCAAATGGAGTCATGGTTTTATTCTTTACAGGAACACGGTTTAGGACATGACACACAGTCATTAGCGCCTCCCCCCACCATTCCGTGGAAAGATCCGATGTATCTAACATGGCGTTAACCAAATCAGTTAGAGTGCAGTTCTTTCTTTCGGCCACCCCATTTGACTGAGGTGAGTAGGGAGGCGTCCTCTCATGTATAATACCATGTTCTGTATAGAATAAATCAAATTCATTTGAAAAGTACTCTCCACCATGATTCGACCTTAGACGCTTGATTTTAAGATCAAGTTGGTTTTCTACTTCAGCTTTATAGATTTTGAAGTAGTTCAAAGCTTCATCTTTATATTTCAGAAGATAAACATAGCAGTATCTAGTGGAGTCATCAATCAACATCATAAAGTATCTTTTTTCACCTTTTGTCAAGTCACCATTCATCTCACAGAGATCTGAATGTATAAGTTCTAGTAGTGCTAAGTTTCTCGGTTCCGCAGCCGTATGAGACTTGCGGGGTTGCTTTGCACACAAACTTGGCACTTAGAACCTTTGATAGTGGTAAATTTTGGAACTAAACTCATATTGGCTAGCCATGTCATGCAACCAAAGTTAATATGACAGAGTCGTGAATGCCAAATATTGGACTCATTATCATTGCAAACATGATTAATAACTTTAGTACATGAGTCTGACAAAGACAAGCGGAACAGACCTTCGCACTCACAACCCTTTCCAACAAATTGTACATACTTAGAAATTACAACTTTATTGGATTCAAAAACTAACTTAAAACCATCTCGACATAAAAGCGATCCGCTGATGAGATTCTTATTGATGGAGGGACCGTGCTGCACATTCTTCAATTGTACGGTCTTCCCTGAAGTAAACTTCAGATTTACCGTACCAACACCATGAACAAAAGCACGTGAGACATTTGCCATCAGCACGGAAGAAGTCCTAGAGACCTGATAAGAGGAAAACATGGAAATATCAGAACATACATGTGTATTAGCACCCGTGTCTATCCACCAATCAGGAGAATGACATACTGAAAGGATAGTAGGTAAAATACCATACCCAGCATCCTTCATCTTAGTATCGCTAATAACAACATTAGCGGCATTGCCGCTGTTCCCATGTTAACGCTTGTCAAAGCGATTAGGGCAGCTAGGAGCCCAATGATCATGATCACCACAGACGTGGCAAGAGCATTTCCTCTTATCATTTTTCTTCTTGAAGTTGGTTGAGTGCGTGGCCTTGTTCTTGCCATCAAACTTCCCCTTACCTTCAGTTTTGTTCTTATTCTTGAACTTGTGGGATTGGAAGTTTTTCCTTTGCACCAAATTGGCAGTAGAACCTCCCTCAAATCCTCGAGCAGTTTTGTCCTTTGCTCTCGCCTTCTCTTCCAGATGAAGAGACCCAATGAGATCCTTAACGGAAAACTCTTGTCTCTTATGTTTCAGAGAAGTAGCAAAGTTCCTCCACGAGGGAGGAAGCTTGGCAATAATGCCACCAGCCACAAATTTGTCTGGTAAGGAACATTTGAACTGCTCAAATTCTTTGGCAAGTGATTGTATCTCATGAGCTTGCTCAATGATGGAGCGCTCATCAACCATCTTGTAGTCATATAATTGTGATGTAGCTGACGGCGCCTCGTTGGTAACCCCAAGCGCAGGGTGTGAAGAGCAAGCAGCAAGTTTTCCCTCAGTTGAGACTGAGGTTATCGAACCAGAAGGAGGAAAGAAACGTCTCAAAGGTGTTGCAAGCAATGTGGAATCCTGCACAACACAAACTCAAGACTTTGTCCCAACGAATCAGTGAGGTTGTCAATCTCACCGGTTTGCTGTAACAAAGGATTAACTGTATGGTGTGGAAGGTAATGGTTTGCAGCAAGTAACAGGTAATAGTTTGGACCGGGGTCCATAGCTCACTATAGGTGCTCTCCTTAGATAAACAACATGGCATGAAGGG
Organism: Avena sativa; assembly: GCA_916181665.1. NCBI lineage: Eukaryota > Viridiplantae > Streptophyta > Magnoliopsida > Poales > Poaceae > Avena > Avena sativa. The sequence goes on from OV702279.1 coordinate 342,953,419, forward strand.
TAAACAAATTATAGCAGGGCAATTGATAGGAACTGAGCAAGGCATAACAATGCAATTACTAGTCAGAAAGATCCTATGAGATTCGATTGGGGAATACAACAAGATACATAGACCGCCATCCAACTGCATCTATGACTAGAAGTACACCTTCAGGTTATCATCCAAACCCCCTCCAGTATTAAGTTGCAAGCAACAGACAACTACTTTAAGCAAAGTGTGTAAGGTAAACAGTCCACATGTTCCATGAACAAGAGACCGTTGTTTTCTCCCTAGTAGCAACAACACATCTACAACCGAAGAGATTATTGTCACTTCCCTTGGAAACTAGAGGCATGAACCCACTATCGAGCATAAATACTCCCTCTTGGAGTCACTAGCAACTACTTGGCCAAGATAGCTACTAACAACGGAGAGCATGCAAGATCACAAACAACACAGACATGATAGAATCATAAAGACAAAACCATTAATCAAACCAACATAATAATCTCAATATCCATCGGATCCCCACAAACACAACATGCATGATTACAAATAAATTTAGATCTTGATCATGAACGGAGCTCACAAGATCTATACATGAAAGCATAAAGGAGGAGATACAACCATCTAGCTACTACATGGACTCATAGTACAAGGTGGAACTACTCACGAATCATACCGGAGAGAAGGCCTCCGGGATGATCTCCCCTCCGGCAGGGTGCCGGGAAGAACTTCAGATCCCCCCGACCTAGGGATGATGGTGGCAGCCGCTACAGACGGTTTTGTGGATATTTGATCGGGTGCCTAGGGTTTATACATCGGGGGGTTCTTATAGGCGAAGGGGGAGGCCGAGGAGGTAGCCAGGGGTCCCACACCCTGCCTAGCCGCGGGCCCACCCCTGGCCGCGCCTAGGGGGTGTGGCCCCTCTGGCTCACCTCTCTGTCTCCCCTCTAGACTTCTTGTTCCCCACGGAAAGTTATTGACTTTGACGTTTGTCCCATCCAATTCCGAGAATATTTCTTTACTAGCTTTTCTGAAACCAAAAACAACAGAAAACAGGCAACTGGCACTGTGGCAACTTGTTAATAGGTTAGTACCAGAAAACATGTAAAAAGCACCTTAAAGTGTAAACAAAGCAAAGCAAAGTAGATACTAACAAGCATGGAACATAAAAAATTATAGATATGTTTCCCACGTATCAAATTGCTCCATGGCATACAACTCAGTGTCAGCGTCCGAAACCCCAAACTTAGACTCGAGCGCTTCCCACGCGTCCTTGCCATTATCAAATGACATATACAGGTCAAAAATGTTGTCCCCAAGAACACTGAACAAAGCCGCCATAAACATGGTATCGGCTTTCTTAAATGTCGCTTCCTGCTCAATAGAAAGATCTCCTTCAGGCTTGCCAAGAGTAGCGCTATAGCAGTTTAGGTTTTCAAACCAGAGGTGCTCTCTTGCGCCATCTCTTATAGTGCATGCCATCAAAAGGAGGCGGCCTAGTAGTCGCGGCTACGCCAGTGGAATTCAGTTGCCTATAATCAGGTTTTTGGATTGTTGAAAATATATGCAATAATCCATATGATTTAATCCGAATAATAAACTGATAAAGCATGATCATACAAACCGTACTAAAACCAATCATGCAGATCAACAAAGTAGATGAACAGATTACATCTATACAAGATAAACTATCACATCTACGCCAAACTCTAGAAATAGAAACTCTAGCATAATCTGAAAGAGAGAGATTGACATTACATACGATGTAGTTGCGATAGTAGCCGCAGCGGTAGGAGCAGCAGAGTTGTCTCCCATGTTGAGGTTGCCGAAGAGGTCGCTGATGTATGAGAAGAAGTCGTCGTTCGGGAACTCGTCGTTGGACGACGTCGTGGTTGCCAGTAGTCGCGCTTGAGCGCTCCCCAAAAACCTGATCGCCCTCACCCATACAGGTTCACGAGAGGCAGGGTTCCAAAGGCCTACTGTCCCGATCTGCGGTGCACGCCGCAAGCCTAGATGGGGAAGACGAAGACGACGGCGTAAGATTCTGGAGGTAGGAGCGTGTGTGGATTGATCACCGATTAGGTTTAGCGCAAACGCTTATATAGTGCAGATTAGGAAGATCGTGGGACACAGCCCACGTCCGAGTTGGTAGCAACACACGTCCATAAAAACCGGAAACAACTGTAATTAACGCGTCCGTTAATGACTCATAAATAATTTTCCCAAATAGCAAAATAAATCTCGGCAAGATTCCCGCAACCCGCGACGCGCGCGTATCGTGTCGAGGCAAGGCGTGGCGAGGCGGGCGACATCGGAGGAGGAGTGCGCGAGGGTTTCTCTCCTTGTCACACCTTAGTGAGTGGTGCAACACTCTATTATATAAGGTGGTCCAACTCTCCTTCTGAAAGTATAAGATGGTTAACCTAGAGGGGGTGAATAGGTTTCTACAAAATTCTTTATAATATTTTGCAAGTTTTAGGCTTTGCGGAATATAAGTGAGCCTAAATGCAAACTAGGTGAGGCAACCTATATGAAGAAACAAGATACTTCAAGCTCGAAGGCTATCACAAGGTAAACAACACAAGTAAGACATTGGTTAAGGAATAACCGAAGCACATGGAGACGAAGATGTATTCCCATGTTCACCACCCTTGGGAAGGGGGCTGCGTCACGTTGGAGAGGTGTGAGGTTCCACGAAGTATTCCTCACGCGCCACAAAGGCTCACCTTCTTTCCGAGCCTATCCCACGAAGGAATAGCTCACTAACTCATGGTAGACTTTAAGGTAGTCTCCAAACCCTCACAAACTTTCCACGGAGAAAATCACAAGCCGAATGCCTCTGGGCGACCCTAGCCGCCTAGGGTTTCCCACAAACCCAAGAGTAACAAGATAACTCGATGAACTCAAGGGGCAATGAACTTTGTCTTGGTGGAAACATAGATCAGGACCTCCTCTTCCTTTCTACCAAAGGGATTTGGATTTGGTTGGGTAGAATGGGATTTGGATTTGATTTGGATTTGGTTTTGTGTTTCAACAATGGAGAGAGAGAGCCTCAAGAAATGAATGTTTGCTGAAATGCCTAACCTCTCAGTGAAGAAGAAAGGTGTATATATAGTATGGGGAGAAAAAGAGCCGTTTTGGGGGTTCCTGCGACATAACCGGCAATAAGTCCGGTAGGACCGAGCTGCTCGCCGGAAATTCCCGGCGACAGCTCCGACGGACCGGACCACACGCCGGAAATTTTGGCGGCGACCAGAATTCTCGGCGAGCAGCCGAAAGTGCTTGCAGTAAGCCATTTTGGTGCTTACCGAGAATTTCCGGTGGCAACCAGAAATTCCGACGACAGCACCGGCGGTACCGGCACTTCTGCCGATTTCACATTAGCCCCTTTTGACTCAGTTTTCAAGGATATTTCTCTCTCTCTCTCTCTCTCTCTCTCTTCGAATGGGTGTGTGGCGGTGGATGATGAAAAGTATATATGGTGTAGAACAACCCCAAAGAGCGCATCGAGATCACCCCTCTTAATACTTTGGTGTTTCCTATTTGACTCAAGAGTAAATAAGAGAGAATAATAAATAACACCATCGGCTTTTCATATAGAAATGAATGGGGGGTCACACATCGCCTTTCACCAACAAACTGTGGACTCTCACCTGTAGAGAAGCTAGTAGAAACATTAGTCCGCTCTCTATCTTTGATGTCATAGTTAACCAAAATACTAAACAAGGGCTATTTTCCCTTTCAATCTCCCCCTTTTTGGTTAACAATGACAAACCGAGCTAGAGTGAAAAGAAGATATTGTGATACGATTAGATACATAGATATCTAGCACATAATAGCAAGCACATAGTGATAGGAAATCCAAGTACAATAAGAGAACTGCAGAATTGTCCAGACACACACACAAAGTTTGAGAGAGCAAATAAAAGCACAAGCCCATGAGAGGCAAACGAACAAAGTAGGGCTTGTGCAAGAGGCAAGACATGAAAGAAGCGACTCTAATCTCTCTCCCCCTTTCGCATCGAGACCAAAAAGGAATAAAAAAGTGGAGAAAACGATCTATCCAGCAAAGTTGTCCTCATCGTCATCATCATCATTGGTTTCGTCCTCCTCTTCTTCTTCGTCATCACCCTCCTCTTCGTCCTCGTCCTCATCCTCATCATCATTCCCTGTAGGTGTGGTGCGACGCTGAGAGGAACTGGAAGTGGCAAAACCGGGGAACATGGATGGATCAAAGCCTCGAAACATGTCCTCATCCAGCGGGGGCTTCTCGAAGTTGACATAAGGAACAGGAGCCAAGGCATTGCCCAAGTCTGGCACTGGGCGACCACGTTCTGTCAAGAAGGCATTGTGCTGCCTCCTATTCTCCTGACTGAGCTCTAAGCTGGAATGGGCAACATCATATGAGGAGCGACACATATCCCACAAGCTGTTGAAGAAACGGGAAAGTCCTTTCTTGCGAGGAAGAGCACGGGGAAGATCCCGACGGGAGCGCGAACCGGCAGAAACAGGATCATGAGCAAGCTTGGTCCAGGCTCAGACGGCATCATCTGAGGGAGATCCACATGACAGCCCCGACGAGGTAAGGTGAAGTCCTCCATATCTTCACGCGGACCTTTGGGGATAGCAGATGCAGGGACGGTGGCCTCAATCAGACGCTGAACATACTGACAAAAGTTGGGAGTCATGCGCTTCTCGATGGACCGCTGAATCTCACAGTAGATGAAATCACACCATTGATCTTCCACAGGCGACGAGGACCACAGTAGTACAGCAGGTTCTTGTGGTGACCACGGACATCAACTGCATCACCAGCCTTGCTCACAAGATTGTATCGGAAGAACCGAGCAAGCACCATATAGTAGTAGTACATGCCTGACAAGCTGGGAGGTGCATGGCTGGGCTCACTGGGGTAGCATGAAAGGATCTGGTTGTCACTGAAGGCCTTCTCAGAGTGAATGCAGAAGCCAGAGACACGGTCATGAGGGTAACCCAGGGCATTGCAGAAATCATCAAAGGAAGCTGAGTATGGCTTGGCATCGGTCATCCAAGTGACAGTGCGAGCATCATCAGTGTGAAAGTAAGCAGTGCAAAAGAACTGGCGAATGAGATCTGGCATGAGCTTAACCTTGATAGTAGCAAGACCAAATACATCCATCTGCTTCAGGGCCACATCCACATGCTCGAAATCTGTAGAGAGGTAGTGAGCATAGTGGTCCTCATTGAGATACCTAGGAGGAACAAAGAATCCCCGCAGCATACGAGATGGCTCATTGTAGAAGTCATCCCAAAAGCACTTCTGAGTGTCAGTCCAAAACATTCTGTCAGTGGCAAGATAGGTGCGGTTGGGAAAGCGGTATGGATTCTGCCTCCTTAAGTCCCGCCACTGATTCACAGAGATATTCGAAGCAGTATTGTAGTTGGGAGGAACTTCTTCTTCAGTAGGGCCAAGACTGGACTAGCCCTTGGGAGCGGATCTTCCAGCAGATGCTTTCTTCTTCTGTCCACTTACAGAACCAGAACCCCCTGCGATAGCAGCTGCTTGTTGACGCTGAGTGAGGCTAGGAGCAGGAGGAGGAGCCCGCTGAATAGTAAGCTTTCTCTTTTTGTCGGTGTCTAGCTCAAAATCACTGTGGTCAGACGCTGCACAAGAAGCACACAAGAACGCAAGGCAAAGAAAGCAAATGAGTGTATATGCCATAAAAGAACTCACAAGAACACATATTGAAAGTTGGGCAAGCGCATGGACAGAAAAGCAAACAAAATAGCAGTTTCGGCTCCAGGTCCGGCAGAACCGATCCTGTCGCCGAAAGGATCAGCGATGGTTCCGGCAGACCGGAAGCTCGACCGGAATTTCCGGGGAGCATTTCGGTCGACCGAAACGATGACCGGAACTTTCGGTGATGGTATCGGCTGGACCGGCCCTAGGACCGAAAATTCAAGGCAATCGATTGGGGAACTGTCCATGACTTAGTACTTGCGCAAAAAACAACATGTGGTAGAACAAGGGTGAAACTAGGATGGCACTAGCCTAGTTACTCTACTAGGAGATAGAGAGAACTAAGGGAGCACAAGCTTGACCATGAAAACTAGGGTTTCACCACCAACAAGAAAGGTAAAGAGGAGATGAAAGAGCATAACACCCTCGGATGCCGAAGAAGAAGCCATGCCCCTCCTTGCCAAAGATGGGCAAGAAGAAAGCACCACACGAGAAAGAGGGAGAGCACTCCCCGATCTCCCAGGCAAGGAGAGAGCAAAACCTTTGCTGAGAAGACTTGTAGAGGCCCGATCTACAACTTAGTGGAGTGGGGAGGGATTTGGGTGGAGGGAGGGGCCTATGGGGGTGGGGAAGCTTGGGGCGACAGTCATGGAGGAGGGGAGGGCGTGGGTAAGAAGGAAGAAAGAAGGTAAAACTGCCCCACACACGGGCTATAAATACCCATCTCAGAAAATTTTCGGAAGTAAGTCAGGTCTAACCGGCGCCCACGCCGGAATTTCCGGCGAGAGAATCGGCAAACCGGCCCCATGACCGATATTTCCGGCGGCGACCAAAATTTTCGGCAGAGAACCGAAACCGTATTATGTAAGGGTTTTCGGTCTGCTGCCGGAATTTTCAACGGTCGCCGGAATTTTCGGTCGCCAGGCCGGCGAACCGAAATTTTTGCCGGCAATTTTCTGGAGACAGCGTATAAGGAAATTTTTCTGGAGATGATGAATTGTGAGAAATCATATGAGCATATACACAAGGTCCAAATGAAAACCAGATAAATCACTGTCCATTTGACAAGGCTATGAAGAAAAACAAAGAGCAACCATGGACATAGGATTTAGCTTTGAACATCAAGGCACCAAATACACAAAACCAACCAATTAGCGGAGGATTTATCCCCTATGTTTAAGCACACATGTCATGGTGCCTCAAAGATAGATGATTGGACCCATATCATGACACGAGATCAATTTTTGTTGCACACATAGGTAAGCATCAAACCAAGACATGGTAAGATGACCATCCCTAAATGTGCTGCACAACTAGGTTACATAGCACGTTAAGAGCAAGAATATAGTGCAATAAGCAAATCAATCCAAGTTTTGAGGATCTAGGATACCGAGTTCTCGCCTCAACATGACAAACTGGGCTTCATCCAAGGGCTTTGTGAAGATATCGGCCAATTGGAACATCGTACCCACATGAGTGAGATTTGTAGGGTTTCGTAGCATGGAAAACAAAAAAATTCTACCGCATACAAACAAACAAGCCAAGATCTATCTACTAGATTGTAGCAACGAGTCAATAGAGGAACTCACCCTCGAAGATTCCAAAGCGGTTAACGAGAGCAGATTCTCGTGGGTGATGTAGTCGTACACTTCTGATCTCAAGATCGCGTAGACGATCCTTCCGGCGCTGTGTTCCGGCAGCGCTTCCGCAGTCGGTCACACGTTCGGTACTCGACGAAGACCTTCCTCTCCCTTGTTCCAGCAGGCAGTGGAGGTTGTAGCACTCTCCTCGCGATTCCGGCAGCACAACGGCGTGGTACCGAAAGTAGAGGGGAGATCTCGCAGGGCTTCGCCTTAAGCCGGAGTGAGTATGGTGGACTATGAGAGAGCCCTCCGCGATCTAGGGTTTAGACACACCGAGGAAGAGGTACTAGGGCCGGCGGCTAGGGCTTGGAGGTGACCAAGTCGGCGGCTAGGGGAGAAACCCTAGGGGGCGGCGGCGGCTATGGTGGACGGCGGCTAGGGTTAGGTTTAGAGGGGGCAATCTTGTGTGCAAGGAGGGGAGCCCTGTCCCTCCTCTTATAGGAGGGAGGCGCCGGCAAAGGGGAGGGGAATCCCTCCCCAACTCGGATCCCAAGTGGGCTGGCGGTGGAGGAGGGACTCCTCCCCAACTCGGTTTCCACCTCCCTCTCCACTTCCCAAAAATAGCCGTTTGACTTTCAAATTGGCGTTTGACTTTTCAAACAAGGATTTGATTAAACCCACTATTTTGTTCAGCGATGACACTTAGTACATGATGCAATTATACCAACTTGATATAACACATTCATGTACCCTTCCCCTTCGGAGTGCCGGACATTCCGGAACTTCCTAGAACATTCCCGATGAAAACACCGAAACCATTCCCCAACTCCGAAACAGGACTTTCCTTATATGAATATTATTCTCCGGACCATTCCGGATCTCCTCGTGATATCCCGGATCCCATCCGAGACTCCGAACAAACATTCGGTCTCTTACTCATTATTCCATAACTACTCAACAACATCGAATCCTTAAGTGTGTCTCCCTACGGTTTGTGAATTATGCGGACATGATTGAGACACTTCTCCGATCAATAACCAATAGAGGAATCTGGAAATTCATATGTGTAACACCCTCAGAATCGACCCTATGCAAGTTTCAGCGCTTCCCGCCAAACCCGCATAGAAACTATTCAAAGGTGTCCACCAGGCACTTTCGTGCGGGTGGAAAACGAAGTAATAACATTACACAACAGTACTCGATGGGGCCCACAGAACAGATATATATACAACAGCGACTCAATGAGTCAAGAATACAGATATAATATACAAAGATCCAAATCACCTTGAAAATGATAGAGCGTCCGACTACGGACAAGATGCAAATGGGGCTAAGAGCCCTGAAGAATAACCAATGGCGTCCATAACCCTGCCCAGGCCAAGCCGGAAGGGTAACCCTGCTAACGACGTCGAAACCTGCTAAAACAAAAGGGGTGCCGACAAAGGGCAAAGGAAAAGAGGAGCGTCAGTACTGAGGCCAGTACACGGCGAGGCTAGAATTCGGCGGTCCTCGCCTACATAGGTATGGTGGACTGAAGCGGCAGCGGCAGCATGCACTAAACAACCTATAGAGACTCGATACAACTGGCGGCTATCAGAGAGGGGTAAGAAAGAGCTATTCGGATCCAACCTGAATCTTACACCAAACAATCCCATCCTGGTATTTCCCCCTCGAGACCAAACGAGGAAGTCCACCGAGGAACTCACACAGTTGGCAATTTTATTTATTCGGTTATCGTTACACCAATTACTAGTCAGGTATAGATAAACATCCTGATATAATAAGCAGTGGGCAGTTTTAGTTAACCATTCCGTTATAGTTGCGACACTTACTAGTCAGATACAATTAGCATGAGATATCCCAAAAACCCAGCAGTTGTTGGTACTTTTATTTAGCCATTCCGTTATAGTTGCAATACTTACTAGCCAGATACAATGGTCGCAAGCGACAACCCAATCAAACAATTGTTGGCAGTTTTATTTAGCCATTCCATTATAGTAAAGCTGATTACTAGTCATTATAAAGTCAAATTTATAGCACTACTTTAGTTATAGTTGTCTATGATCGAGATACTGTGCTCCAAGTCGTCCATAACCGCGGACACGGCTTTCAGAAAGTTTTACCTTGCAGGGGTGCACAAATAGCAACACACACTCGATCAACCTCGGAAAAACCAAATCAAAACCCAACGAGGCTTTCACGACAAAGCAATCACAGGATTCAGAAATATTTCAGGGGGCCACCCCTTGGAGTACACCCGCAACGAAGTTAGCTGACTCCGAGACGGACCCGAGGTTTGGGTGGACGGCTGTAAACGACTAGGAACCCGAAAACTCGGGCTTGTCGATACCGCGAAAACGTGTCCCGATCCTAAACAGTACAGGTGCTCCTCGCACAATCGTAAATAAAGTAGTAAAGCATGGCATAAGTATAGGATAGTAAATAAAACCTCAAACTAGTTTGTGGCCCCAAGAAATAAGAATGAATCAAGCTCTGGCTCAGGGGGGTCCCATAATCCTCCCGGATGTGGATAGCGCGAATATTCAAGGAACAGGTATCAAGTACTCGGGGTCCTACGGGACACAAGTGGACGGTTAACAACCAAATAACATCTATTGCCCACATGTGCCTCTGCTTACCTACTTCAATTTTAGTTGTTAAACAGTAATTAAAGTGAACGATAATTAAAGCCATGATCATCTCCAACATTAAACATGCGGCAACACTCCAACAACTGTGGTACTGGACGACACGCAACAGCACTTGAGCAAGCGACTACGACGCGCAAGTCCAACTATCTACCAAGCAACAGGTAATAGGATGTGTCCAAGGCAATATAAGGCTGCAAGGGATCTCACGGGTACGAAACTAGAGCAACGCAACACAGATAGCAATAGATCAACAGGAGGGAATAAAGACTATAAATGCCAAATAGGTAGAAGGGGAAGGGATGCTCGCCTGAAAACATTGCCGAAGATTCATCCGAAGATCGGGGCGAAGCTCACATCAACTCAACGGCCTTATCCGCGAAGAAGCAAAACACTAGAAGAACACCGGATGCACTATTTAATACTACGGCAAAAGATCGGGCATGATGCATGTATGATGTATGACATGGCAAAGATGCGATGCAATTAGATCATATTAAGCGAAACCGGGGTCCCGACAATTAATTACACGGTTCAAGTTACTTAGAAACCCCCGCAATTTAAATGTTGGCTTAACAGGGCGAAACATGGCATCGGTTCGCTACACCAATTTAAATGGAGTCCGGAATAAGACAAAGGTATCCCGCATATAGACTCCTTATTTAATTATGAGATGAATCGGCATAATGCCCCCAACCCACAACATGTATGCAAGTATGACAATTTTATATGCAATAAGTTTTATATATAGCATTTAATAAAATAGGGGCTCAGGAAAAAGGTTCACACATCTGGGTTCGGAAGATCTTGGTTCCGGGGGTTCGGGGTTCGACAGGGTTCAGGGTTTGGTCTCAGGGTTCAGGGTTCGACGGGATCGGTCTCGGACAACGGAAGTAGATCTTTTCGCATCCGGGAAGAAGGACCTGGTTTGCGTCGGGGGCACATCGGATCCGCCCTGGTCGGTGTCGATCTTGTTGTCACGAAGGTCTTGTCGGGTCGTCGGGCCATGTCATCGGTCTTGTCGTTCGGGATGAAGATCTTGGCGTCCTTGAGGACGTACTTGGCGTATCCGTGTCGACGTCCTTGGCAACCAGGTTCTCGGGCATCGCATCCGGGAAGGAGAACTTGTCGCATCCGGGGAGATCTTGATTCGGCTTCGGTCGAAGTGTTCGGAAGCAGCTCTTGGTGTAGGGACGGTCCTCGTCGGTGATTCTTCGGGTCTCAACGTCACTTGCCGACCTCGCCGACTCGAGTCAAAGGAGGTCCTGGTTGTAGCACCACACCGTCAACACACCTTGTCGGCACATCACCATCTTTACTCGGTCACCTCCATCACAACTCCAATCTTCCAACATCCACACCCCTAGTCATCAGGTCACAAGCCAATGACGCGATTGGGCAACTTGCAAAGCGGCACTTGGGAACCTGCAGCACTGAATCCCCAACAGGGCACCAACACAGAGAAGCATGCAAGGCGGCTGACGCAGGAGGGGGTCGCGCAGGCCGGCGGCATCAGCGGTGACTTGAGGCCGAAACAAGCAGAGGGGGGATGGTGGCGAGGCAGAGCCCTCGTGCTCACAGCGGCACCGGGGAGGCAAGCCCATAGAGGGGAAGGGCGGCGGCGTAGCTCGGGACTGACGAGATGGAGGCGCGGCGCCAGGGGGAGCTCGGGGAGGAAGCGGCGAGGCGGGGGTCTGCGACGGCCGGCAACCTCGGGGGGGTTGGGGAGAGGCGGCGGCAGGGATGACGGCGGCCCTGGCGGCGGCCGGCAAGAGGAGAGGACGGGTTGGGAACGGGGCGAGCAGGGTCTAGACGAGGGGGACGCGAGGCTGCGAGCGACGAGGAAGGGGAGAGGGGCCTCCCGGCGGCGCTCGGTGAAGCTTGGAGAGACGGGGGAGGGCCGGGCGGTGGCCGGAGGCGGAGGGATAAGCGGCCGGCGACAGAGAGAGAGGATGGGGAGGGGAGCCGGCGAGGTGGTAGGTGGGAAGGCTCGAGCGGGGGAGGGGACGCGGGGTCGGGGGAGAGAGGAGAAGAGGTGGTGGGGCCGGGGTGGGGCCAGGAGGAGAGAGGGAGAGGGGGCTGCGGGGTGGGACCGGGGTGTAAGGGAGAGGGGTGGAGCAGGGATTGGTGAGGTGGCTGTGGGTGTGATGAGGTGGAGGGAAAGATGATGTGGCAAGCTATGGTTGGTCGGGGTGAGGTGGAGGGGGTTGGGTAGACTAGGTTTGGGGTAGAAAAGGAGTTTGGGTAGGCTGATTTTGTACTGGGGGTGGCCAACTGGGTCGGATCGGCCCGGTTCGGCTGCCCCCTAAAAATAATTTAATATTTTATTTATTTAAAACAGGGCTTTTGCAAACCGTGGGTAGACAAAACGAAATACTCCGGAGACCCGGTTTTAATTTGAAATAAAGATGGGGTGTTTAGAAAACAAAACCAGGTTTTTTTTCGAAAAATAGTTTTATGCAAACAAATGCAAGATGACATGACGATGCTCAATTGAAATGCGGCATGATGACATGAGCATGCGGTCATGATGATGCAATGCACAAAAACAACGCGATTTTCTAGTAGTGGTTTTGCGGGATGCCACAATTCGACACCACTAACAATGGATCTCGCCCTCGAGATCCGCCTCATTGTACCGGAAAGAAGGTTGGTGATCTGCATCTTCTCGCATCGTGTAAATCTTCGCGACACCACTAACAAGAGGTCGTTGTCCGTGATCGTCGAGGGAACACTCCGGGAGCAAAAGGTCGAAGGTAGAGGTATCAACAAATAAAGCCACCTCTAGCTTCGATGGAAAGAGGGAACCGATGCATTCTCATCCACTTCAATGTACACAAGCGAATAGAGTGAGTAGTCGGCATGGGGGCCAATCCATCACGCACCCAAACTATTACTCTGCACAACCAGTAGAAAAGCGTGCAACCATTCTCGGAATTAGACTGAAGATCTCGACAATCGAGGTGTAGAACAAAGGAGTAATGCAGACTCTGCATCGGATCTGGCGTAGATGATGTCGTCGCGTCGGAAAACACCGGAAGGCACAAACAAGGAACAAAGAATGGTACCACAGACGAAGGATTCCTCGGATAGCATGAAGACCAGATGTAGCAACACCGTTACCCAAAGAGGAAGCGAAACCCTGAAGGTACGACGGAACCCAACCACGAGAAATCCTGGACTCGAAGAGAGAGAAGAGATAGGATTCAAAACACGCAGAGGTGAGAGGAGAGAAGCAGAGGGGTAAGGAGTAAAATCAGACCTAATCAGAACTATCCAACCGATTTTTCAAAAATAGTTTTGACACTCTACTTTGGCCGTTAGCTAGGTTATCCTACAGGCTGGACTTGTGGGGTATCGCAACTACTGAGCTCTGATACCACTCTGTAACACCCTCAGAATCGACCCTATGCAAGTTTCAGCGCTTCCCGCCAAACCCGCATAGAAACGATTCAAAGGTGCCCACCAGGCACTTTCGTGCGGGTGGAAAACGAAGTAATAACATTACACAACAGTACTCGATGGGGCCCACAGAACAGATATATATACAACAGCGACTCAATGAGTCAAGAATACAGATATAATATACAAAGATCCAAATCACCTTGAAAATGATAGAGCGTCTGACTACGGACAAGATGCAAATGGGGCTAAGAGCCCTGAAGAATAACCAATGGCGTCCATAACCCTGCCCGGGCCAAGCCGGAAGGGTAACCCTGCTAACGACGTCGAAACCTGCTAAAACAAAAGGGGTGCCGACAAAGGGCAAAGGAAAAGAGGAGCGTCAGTACTGAGGCCAGTACACGGCGAGGCTAGAATTCGGCGGTCCTCGCCTACATAGGTATGGTGGACTGAAGCGGCAGCGGCAGCATGCACTAAACAACCTATAGAGACTCGATACAACTGGCGGCTATCAGAGAGGGGTAAGAAAGAGCTATTCGGATCCAACCTGAATCTTACACCAAACAATCCCATCCTGGTATTTCCCCCTCGAGACCAAACGAGGAAGTCCACCGAGGAACTCACACAGTTGGCAATTTTATTTATTCGGTTATCGTTACACCAATTACTAGTCAGGTATAGATAAACATCCTGATATAATAAGCAGTGGGCAGTTTTAGTTAACCATTCCGTTATAGTTGCGACACTTACTAGTCAGATACAATTAGCATGAGATATCCCAAAAACCCAGCAGTTGTTGGTACTTTTATTTAGCCATTCCGTTATAGTTGCAATACTTACTAGCCAGATACAATGGTCGCAAGCGACAACCCAATCAAACAATTGTTTGCAGTTTTATTTAGCCATTCCATTATAGTAAAGCTGATTACTAGTCATTATAAAGTCAAATTTATAGCACTACTTTAGTTATAGTTGTCTATGATCGAGATACTGTGCTCCAAGTCGTCCATAACCGCGGACACGGCTTTCAGAAAGTTTTACCCTGCAGGGGTGCACAAATAGCAACACACACTCGATCAACCTCGGAAAAACCAAATCAAAACCCAACGAGGCTTTCACGACAAAGCAATCACAGGATTCAGAAATATTTCAGGGGGCCACCCCTTGGAGTACACCCGCAACGAAGTTAGCTGACTCCGAGACGGACCCGAGGTTTGGGTGGACGGCTGTAAACGACTGGGAACCCGAAAACTCGGGCTTGTCGATACCGCGAAAACGTGTCCCGATCCTAAACAGTACAGGTGCTCCTTGCACAATCGTAAATAAAGCAGTAAAGCATGGCATAAGTACAGGATAGTAAATAAAACCTCAAACTAGTTTGTGGCCCCAAGAAATAAGAATGAATCAAGCTCTGGCTCAGGGGGGTCCCATAATCCTCCTGGATGTGGATAGCGCGAATATTCAAGGAACAGGTATCAAGTACTCAGGGTCCTACGGGACACAAGTGGACGGTTAACAACCAAATAACATCTATTGCTCACCTGTGCCTCTGCTTACCTACTTCAATTTTAGTTGTTAAACAGTAATTAAAGTGAACGATAATTAAAGCCATGATCATCTCCAACATTAAACATGCGGCAACACTCCAACAACTGTGGTACTGGACGACACGCAACAGCACTTGAGCAAGCGACTACGACGCGCAAGTCCAACTATCTACCAAGCAACAGGTAATAGGATGTGTCCAAGGAAATATAAGGCTGCAAGGGATCTCACGGGTACGAAACTAGAGCAACGCAACACAGATAGCAATAGATCAACAGGAGGGAATAAAGACTATAAATGCCAAATAGGTAGAAGAGGAAGGGATGCTCGCCTGAAAACATTGCCGAAGATTCATCCGAAGATCGGGGCGAAGCTCACATCAACTCAACAGCCTTATCCGCGAAGAAGCAAAACACTAGAAGAACACCGGATGCACTATTTAATACTACGGCAAAAGATCGGGCATGATGCATGTATGATGTATGACATGGCAAAGATGCGATGCAATTAGATCATATTAAGCGGAACCAGGGTCCCGACAATTAATTACACGGTTCAAGTTACTTAGAAACCCCCGCAATTTAAATGTTGGGTTAACAGGGCGAAACATGGCATCGGTTCGCTACACCAATTTAAATGGAGTCCGGAATAAGACAAAGGTATCCCGCATATAGACTCCTTATTTAATTATGAGGTGAATCGGCATAATGCCCCCAACCCACAACATGTATGCAAGTATGACAATTTTATATGCAATAAGTTTTATATATAGCATTTAATAAAATAGGGGCTCAGGAAAAAGGTTCACACATCTGGGTTCGGAAGATCTTGGTTCCGGGGGTTCGGGGTTCGACAGGGTTCAGGGTTCGGTCTCAGGGTTCAGGGTTCGACGGGATCGGTCTCGGACAACGGAAGTAGATCTTTTCGCATCCGGTAAGAAGGACCTGGTTTGCGTCGGGGGCACATCGGATCCGCCCTGGTCGGTGCCGATCTTGTTGTCACGAAGGTCTTGTCGGGTCGTCGGGCCATGTCATCGGTCTTGTCGTTCGGGATGAAGATCTTGGCGTCCTTGAGGACGTACTTGGCGTATCCGTGTCGACGTCCTTGGCAACCGGGTTCTCGGGCATCGCATCCGGGAAGGAGAACTTGTCGCATCCGGGGAGATCTTGATTCGGCTTCGGTCGAAGTGTTCGGAAGCAGCTCTTGGTGTAGGGACGGTCCTCGTCGGTGATTCTTCGGGTCTCAACGTCACTTGCCGACCTTGCCGACTCGAGTCAAAGGAGGTCCTGGTTGTAGCACCACACCGTCAACACACCTTGTCGGCACATCACCATCTTTACTCGGTCACCTCCATCACAACTCCAATCTTCCAACATCCACACCCCTAGTCATCAGGTCACAAGCCAATGACGCGATTGGGCAACTTGCAAAGCGGCACTTGGGAACCTGCTGCACTGAATCCCCAACAGGGCACCAACACAGAGAAGCATGCAAGGCGGCCGACGCAGGAGGGGGTCGCGCAGGCCGGCGGCATCAGCGGTGACTTGAGGCCGAAACAAGCAGAGGGGGGATGGTGGCGAGGCAGAGCCCTCGTGCTCACAGCGGCACCGGGGAGGCAAGCCCATAGAGGGGAAGGGCGGCAGCGTAGCTCGGGACCGACGAGATGGAGGCGCGGCGCCAGGGGGAGCTCGGGGAGGAAGCGGAGAGGCGGGGGTCTGCGACGGCCGGCAACCTTGGGGGGGTTGGGGAGAGGCGACGGCGGGGATGAAGGCGGCCCTGGCGGCGGCCGGCAAGAGGAGAGGACGGGTTGGGAACGGGGCGAGCAGGGGCTAGACGAGGGGGGCGCGAGGCGCGAGCGACGAGGAAGGGGAGAGGGGCCTCCCGGCGGCGCTCGGTGAAGCTTGGAGAGACGGGGGAGGGCCGGGCGGTGGCCGGAGGCGGAGGGATAAGCGGCCGGCGACGGAGAGAGAGAGGATGGGGAGGGGAGCCGGCGAGGTGGTAGGTGGGAAGGCTCGAGCGGGGGAGGGGACGCGGGGTCGGGGGAGAGAGGAGAAGAGGTGGTGGGGCCGGGGTGGGGCCAGGAGAAGAGAGGGAGAGGGGGCTGCGGGGTGGGACCGGGGTGTAAGGAAGAGGGGTGGAGCAGGGATTGGTGAGGTGGCTGTGGGTGTGATGAGGTGGAGGGAAAGATGATGTGGCAAGCTATGGTTGGTCGGGGTGAGGTGGAGGGGGTTGGGTAGACTAGGTTTGGGGTAGAAAAGGAGTTTGGGTAGGCTAATTTTGTACTGGGGGTGGCCAACTGGGTCGGATCGGCCCGGTTCGGCTGCCCCCTAAAAATAATTAAATATTTTATTTATTTAAAACAGGGCTTTTGCAAACCGTGGGTAGACAAAACGAAATACTCTGGAGACCCGGTTTTAATTTGAAATAAAGATGGGGTGTTTAGAAAACAAAACCAGGTTTTTTCGAAAAATAGTTTTATGCAAACAAATGCAAGATGACATGACGATGCTCAATTGCAATGCGGCATGATGACATGAGCATGCGGTCATGATGATGCAAGGCACAAAAACAACGCGATTTTCTAGTAGTGGTTTTGCGGGATGCCACAATATGGCTCCCACATATTTCTACAATTACTTTGCGATCGAATGAACCACTTACATACGATACCAATTTCCCTTTGTCTCACGATAGTTTACTTATCCGAGGTTTTGATCGTCGGTATCTCTGCATACCTAGTTCAACCTCATTAACGATAAGTACTCTTTTCTCGTTCCCGTGATATGTGATCCCTTCTGAGATTGTCACATGCTTGCAAGCTAATTGGATGACATTCCACCGAGAGGGCCCAGAGTATATCTATCTGTCATATGGATGGACAAATCCCACTCTTGATCCATGTGACTCAACCCATACTTTCCAAACACTCAATGCCACCTTTATAGCCACCCAGTTACGGTGTGGTGTTTGATGTCATCAAAGCATCCTTCCGGTGATGGTGATTAACATGATCTCATGGTCGAAGGAATTAGGTTACTATGTATCAGAAAGCTTATAGCAA
Source organism: Avena sativa (assembly GCA_916181665.1). Classification (NCBI taxonomy): domain Eukaryota; kingdom Viridiplantae; phylum Streptophyta; class Magnoliopsida; order Poales; family Poaceae; genus Avena; species Avena sativa. The sequence continues at coordinate 342,971,362 of OV702279.1, forward strand.
CTGAACTATATTAAATGACTTGATCATTATGCTACGCTTAACTATAGGAGTATGTCCATCACATCATTCTCCTAATGATATGACCATGTTGTTAATAACATCTCTATGTTCATGATCAGGAAACCATGATCATATATTAACCAACAAGCTAGTTTAACAAGAGGCTTTAGTAGGGACTCTTTTATGTTTACAAATCACACAAGTATTAATGTTTCCGGTTAATACAATTATAGCATGGTATGTAAACATTTATCATAAGTATGAAGATATGATAATAACCACTTTATTATTGCCTCTTGGGCATATCTCCAACAGTCTCCCACTTGCACTAGAGTCAATAATCTAGTTTCAAACCTTTGTGTATTCAACACCTATGGCTTTCTGGTGTCGTATGTACACGATTGCTAGTGGTCAACTGATCTCCGGATCTGACACTTCCAGGTCCGTGTGTAATTGCATGTCTTTGCATCTCTACGCATCACTCATTCTCTAATGAGATGGCTTTGTATAAATTTGGTCCTTTGGTGAGACCTTTAGTTCTTTGGGGTTTAAAACATGTTGATAACATTGTCGTACAATATATCTTCATAGTATTATCCCGCTGTGAACTACACCTAGTTTGATAACAAACTAATGGACACAAATGCCCTCTTTAGCTGCTATAATAGCAGTTATATACTTAGTCCTTTTGTTGTAGTATCTGTCACAATGTCTTAACTTTGGAACTCATCCAAATCCATTATGGAACTTACTTTCCATCACATTGTGCCACCCTTAGTTTAGATTGAGATAAACTTAATTTGTACTTTGTGACAAAACTAGTATCAATGTAATTCATTTACAATGAACTAACCATCTATTTGTCACTTCTACAAAATAATATATTCTTAGTTCTTTTACAAGATCATAAGAATATCTTTACTATCGTCCAATAATCATCTTATGAATCATTCTGGTATATGCTCATAACATTTAGAGCATAGGACATATCTGGATTTGTACATATCACAACATGATTGATATAAATACTCTTTGTGATTTCATACATCAAGTATCAATCTATACTTGAATCTTTGTTTCACTTACCAAGTGTCAATACACTTGAATATATCATCAATATTGAACTCATTCAATCCTTTCTGTGTGACAAGAACCTTTCTTGTAGTTTCTATATTGAACTCATTCAATACATCATCTATGTACTTTCGGCACAACCATATTAGCGTCTATTGATGCCAAATATTTGGGTTTTGCCTAAGTCTTTCAGCGGGATGAAATTCTTAATATGTGTTAATAAAAGATACATCATTTCCAATCAACAATATGTCTTCCACATAATGTATTAGAAACATGTCTTAGCGCTCCCACTTAATTTCTTGCAAATGCAAGCATCTTCATCGTCTCCGACGAATTTAAACTCCTTTAATAGTTTCATCATAGTGAAGATTCCAACTCTGCAATGCTTATTTCAACCATTGAAGTTTGCATATGCTTTTAGCATCCTTTGAATTAACAAAACCCTTTGGACTGTGTTATGCACACGTCCTAGGTAACAATTCTATTAGAAGAACTTGTTTTGTTTATTCAACTACCACATAACAAAATTATATGTAGTGGTTGCTACATTAATCCGTCTAGACTAAATATCGCTATGAAAGATCAAATCTTGTCATAGTCAACCTTTGAACATTGTTGTGAACTCTTTCCCAACATGTCGACTATTTCATAGATGTGTAACATCCATGTCTATTTATTTATAGATCCAAACACAACTGTAAGGTCTTACACCTTTCTCGAGGGTCCTTCAAGTTCAAAACTTGATTTCTCGTGTATGGAACTATAACGGATTTTATGGCTTCAAGCCATTTTACGGAGTCAGGGCCCATCATCGCTTCTTTGCATGTAGTACGTTCATTATTCTCAAATAATGATTCAACCCTCAAATCTTGGTATTTGATTGTTTACTCGACCTACTTGGTTCAATAGAAACTTTGATCTTCGTAACCACAACCTTTGAGGCACGTGAGCCATGAGCATTGCTGCCTCCGGAACACTTTTCGGCGCTGAGCAACTTTCCACATATAGCTAAGGTTCTTTTAACCTTATCAAAGTTCTATTGTCCTCCCACTAATCTTTTCACGAAAAATTCCTTCTCAAAGAAACTTGACGTTCTAAGTGACAAACACTTTTGTCTTCGATGTTATGGAGGAATACTCAACAGTTATTCGAAATAACATACAAAGGCAGGTTTATCCGACTTTGATTGCAAACATCTTTCTTATGCAAAGCATACCAACGTTTAAGAAAGGACAACTTGGGTTTTATCCCAAACCATAACTTTATATGGTGTCATTTCAACGGATTATGATGGAGCTCTTTTCAGTGGAAAAACGGTAGTCTCTAAAGCTTTTAATATTTAAAATATAATGGTAGTTTTATGAATTATACCTTCGATCTTACCATGTCAAATAAGGTTTAATTACATATCTCGAACGCTCCATACTCTTATGGTGTTTCGGGACATGCAAATCCACGGAACGATTCCTTAAATCTTAGGTATTATGCTAAACTTGTAACTCAAATATCTTCCTTTATGATCTTATCATAAACTATTTATATTCTTGTTACAATGATTTTGCACTTCATCTTGAAAGTCTTTGAACTTTTCAAATGTTTCATACTTCATCCTTATTAAGTAAATATTCATATATTCACTCAAATTTTCGGAGAAAGCATATGAAGTTGAAATCCATCGCTCTTGACTACACATAATGGACTTTGTACAACAATATGTACAAGTTCCAATAAGCTAGTCATTCGTTCCCTTTTGGCCTATGAACGAAGTTTTAATTATCTCTAGGAAAGTTTCACAAGCGTCATGTGATCAAAAATCAAAAGACTCCAAAATTCCATCCACATGGAGTTTCTTCATGTTTTCTTTCCAATATAATTTAAACGGCGATGTCACTTCCTAAGTGATCTTTCAATCAATTTGTCTTTCGACATTTTTAGCACTAGTTTTATGGATGTGATTTCTCCAACGATATTTGTGAATCATCCATCTTTTATGGATTACGGAAATTATTTGAACAACCATTTTGTTCTCATAATACCTGATAAAACAAATCTTGAAGGCAAGCTTTGATGTTTAACAAGCAGCACAATAGCCCTTTATTTGTTCTCGATGAACATCATCACATATTATTTTGCTAGTTACTCAGGCCATTGTAGTTCATGAATTGTGTTGTTTCGTATGACGATTCACACCAACAAATTCAGTATCAAATACTTAAGAACCACATTGTTTAACAAGCAAAGAATATAGCCATAACACGTATATCCTTTATATACCTAAACTGAACAATTCTAGTCTTTTCTTTTCTGCCATATATTTATGAGATTCTCGTTCAGTATTTCCTTTTCTGTTTGAAAGAATCTATCAACATCAATAGTGGAGTCATACATATGACACATAGTCCAAAGCGTGTATAATTAAATACCAATGTCTTTGGACTTGCACTTTGAAGTAGATCACCATCATCAAATGTTTGGTGTTCTTTCAAATTCCTTTCTTTAGTAATCTCTTGGTGTAGTAAATATTTTACCTACATCAAATATTCACCCTTATCATGGAATTATCCATGATTAAGCTACTTTTAGCTTATAACGGTGAATCGCGAGTATAATGTTGCTCTCCAAAACCTTTTGGTGGATTAGGACAACTAGTGTCTCCAACCTTTTGCAAATTCTCATAAAATATGAGAACATGACCTTTTCCATATTATACTCTATCATGTTGCAACCAAAACTTCGTTTCAGATATCACAATATCTTCCACACCTCATGGTTTCTGAAACAACTCTTTCAGATCCTAGATAACCTTGATATTAAGACAATCCTTTGAATATAAAGAATCATGGAGACAAACATGATACTCATACACTAACACTTGGAATTGTCACTCTTGATTTAATACCAATTATTAAACTTCATGGAGTAACCAGAACTTTACTGAAAGTTTGCAATAGGACTTTTAAACTTTAGATTAACACTTCAAAACAATACGATACCAGTTCGTAAAGTAACTAACCAGAATTCTATAGTTATATCATCTCAATTAAAACTAAGCGCAAGGTGGTAAACGGATGCCAATGACTACAACAATTATGCAAATTCACTTTGATTTAATTTATGATAAATAGTGTTCAACTTTTAATCATATTGCTGTTGAACTCCCACTCAAAACAATATCCCTCACATTGTTTTAGTCATCACACGAACCAAATCCACCACATCAAAACCGATCATCACGAGAGTTGATGTAGCTTCAATGGCGAACAATCATCATGTTCATCATATCTACTATATGACTCATGCTTTACCTTTCGGTGATCCGTGTTCCGAGACCATGTTTATACATGATAGGCTCGTCAAGATTAAACCTTAGCTTCCACATGAGCAAATCTGGCTTGCTCACGTTGTATACACTCGCAGAATCTAACACACCCGATCATCACGTGGTGCTTCAAAACAACGAGCTTTAGCAACGGTGCTTACTAAGGATGAACACTTTAAAACTTGAAATTGTGTGCTTGAGGGATCATCTTATAATGATACCGTCGTGAACTAAGTAATACAAGATGCATAAAAGGATTAACATCACATGCAATTCATAATATGTGATATGATATGGCCTCTCTTCTTGTGCTTCCGATCTCCATCTTCAAGCACGAACATGATCTCCATCATCACCGGTGTGGCGTCAAGGTCAATGGCGCCGCTTCATGGTTGTCTTCCACCAGCATCAACTATTACAACTACTTTGAATAGACACGCGGGTCTTAACAGAATTTAAAGACAACCATATGGCTCCTGCCGGTTGCCAACTTACAATAAGGAACATTGCATACATCATATATAATCACAATCATGGCCATATCACATCACAGCACACCCCTGCAAAACAAAGTTAGACGCCTCTAATTTTCTTTGCATGTTTTACGTGGTTTGGGGCTTTCAATAAGTGTCGTTCTAACTTACGAACAAGAACCACAACATTGATACTAGTATTGTCAATCACCCGTTGTAAATTGAATCTTAACTATGTTGGGAGAAACAGACACCCGCAAAGCCACTTATGCAATACAAGTTGCATGTCAAGCGTGGAGCAAGTCTCATGAACGATGTCATGTAAGGTTAGTGTAGAGGGAGTGTCCCAACCTTTATTAACATAAGGTGGTGTCCCCTGTGTTTACAATGCTAGTCCCTGGATCAATAGCTAGCATCCACAGTTAAGATGTAATATCAAGAAACAAAGGTCATAATATAACTTTATAACCAGGAATAACATAATTTTATTACATCTTACATAGCTCATTTGGCTAATACATTACATTGCAGAGAAATCTATAGGCATGGGGTCCTTCATCTTCAAAGTGCCACAGGCAGACATGTTGGTTGTAGACTTTGTAATCCTAATCAATCAATCTTCACTAAAATCAATCAAACCTGCAACATTACAAGTTACAGCCACAAGGGTCAATACATTTGAATTGTATTGTCAAGTGATACTATGGTAGTATAGTGGAGTCTATCATCTATATGCAATTGGCTAAGTGGAGTTGAGGCTTGCATTGCTCAAAATAGATTTTCCTTATCATTTGAAAATACTAAGTTTTTGTTTTGACAAAATCTTTTCCAAAGCTTCTCTCAATCAAAGATTGAAGATTTCAAACAACCCTTGTTCAAACCACAAGATTTTAACTTAGAAATTTGAATGATGAGATTCTTGATTGCTTCCATGTCTTGATGCTCAAATTGTCCTTTACCAGGGACATGGCTAAGTACTTAGATTTTACACTCTGCAGAGGTGGTGCACTTTCCCCACAAGACTTGGTTTCCCAAGACAAGATCTTTCAGAAGCCTTCCCTTAGACCAAAATGGACGCGTTCCAACCTATCAAACACTACCACCCTCTGTCCATATGGCTAAGTTCTTGCAACCTATATGATCATGGCAGAGCCCATATTGCCAAGTGGTTGCACTTGAAGCTTCTCAACATTTGACATCTCAAATCTCTTTGTTCCTGGGTGGCCATCCACAAGTGAGATACACAAGGTAAACCATAGACATGGGCCTTGTGAACCACTCAACCAAAATCCACCAAGCAAGTCCCATTCCACCTAGGTGATTCATTAACTTAGTTGTTTTATTAAATAAAACACAAGTCCTCAGACTTAGAATATTTTTCCATAGTGTGAATATATATTCCACCCATGTTTTCTATTAGCTAGGCTAATATTGATAGTAATAGGAGTCTTAACTTAGGAAAAATACTACTAAGGATTCATCTACTAGGTTTTCCTATAGCAAGGTTTATACTTAGCAAAATCCATGCAAGTTTTACTTAGCAAAAACACTAATGCATAGTGAAAGTAATGGGATAGAAAGTATGAAGCATCACTTGCCTTTTTGGTAGAGTATGGGTTCACTCCTTGTCCTTGCAACAATCACACTCTTCAAATCACTACAAATAAACCAAGCAAGGCACATACTCAATCTACCAATCAAGCAAAACAACACACATAAAATGACAAAGTCAAAGTAATGCATGCAAGCATGCCAAGCTTTGTTTTATTTGGAAAAGTGGTTCCTAATGGGTCATAGACATTTGGAAACACCTATTGGTCATTTTATAAAGTGGCAAAGTCATTTGCAAAAGGTTTCACTTCAAAAACCATTTTCAAAACAAAGTATCATTTTATGTGGTGTAGAAATATTTTTACTTAGGCATTAATCTATAGGGTTCACCAAATAAGTTTTAAAACCATAAAACTTGGTGTTTGGGGTCAGAGAGTTTAAAACAAAACATTTTCCAAAGGTTTTCTTTCAAAATCATTTTTGATAAATAAACCACATTTCTATTTGACTAGAAATGGTTTTAAATCAAAGAATCATTATTTTGTTTCACCAAAAACATTTTTGAAACCACAAAGTGTTTCCTATGGTCAGTAGGTTCAAATCAATCCAATTGCAAAAGATTTTTAACACCAAATTCATTTTTAAACAATTTTTACATCCTTAACAAGCATACAAATGTTTCTGCAAAAACCAACAAGCTAACAGATACTATTTGCTAAACTAAGGGCATGGTTGGCTAGGGTTTGTTCCACTGATTCCAATGATACCAAATTTGCAATTTTTGGACGTGTGGATCAAAAGTTACATGAGTTTCAAATTGCAATTCAAATCTGGTTTCTATCTGTTTTTAAATCAGAAACCTGGCCACGCGTCACGATTGGATTGGACGGTATCGGTTCGGGTGGATCACGCGCTGCAGTGCGTTGGATCTAGTCAAATCGTGCGGTCCAGAAGGCATACCCCTTCGCGGTTAAGTGGTCTAATCTTGCTCGCCCGATCTAGATCGAACGGCTGTCATCGCATTGACCAAACTCGGGCGGCGCAGCGACGGTCGCTGGCGGTGGCGAGGTCAGACGGCGGCAGCGCTGGTGAAATAGGAAGCGAGGGAGGAGGGGAAGGTGCTCACCTCATTCGCTGAACGATGCTGATGCTCAACGTGGTACTGGTTGGTGAAGGGGCGCATGGGTTCGTCTTCAATTGCTCATCGGAGTTGTTCTGGGCCTCGGTGTGGTCAGACATCGACGGCGGCGAGGCTAGGGGCACCCTAGGACAAACGGGAGGCACTGTTAGATTCGCAAGAGCATGGAGATCGTCACCGTGTCCACGAGGAAGATAGGGGAGGTCTGGTTTACCGGGGAGACGTCGCCGTAGTTGGAGCAGACGGCGGCGCTGGCTCGGAAAGACGTTGCCGACGCTCAGGGATGCGCGCGAGCGAGCTGCGGCTGCAGAAGGGTCCGCTGGGGAATGCTGATCACAGCAGCGTGCTCGAGGGGGCAAGAGGTGGCGTGTGCTGGCCGGAATTGGCAAGGGAGGTCGTCGGAGGCAGAAGGAGTGTTGGTCAAAATTTGATAGCCTGAGGGCGTGTCGAGGTTGGGCGAGAGAGGGGAAGTGGAGAGGAGTCACTGGCGTTTAAAGGGGCATGGTCACCGCGAGGAATCAAAGCCTCCATCAACGCGCATTCACCACCGGAGTAACTCACTGCAACGGCAGGGCGACGGGGTCTCGCTTGAAGACGATGGCTGGGTATGTGGGGCCGTTGCGTCAGTGGATTGAGAGAGGGAGTTGGGGTCCACAAATCAGTGGCCTTGCGGGTTGTTTCTGCGGGGAAGAAAAACGGTTCGGGGCGAGGGTGAGGTGGGCTAGGTGGGCTGTTGGGTTGGAGCTGGGCCAGATGGTTGGGCTGCTCTATTTTTTTTCTGTCTGAAACCTTTTTCTTTTTCCAGAACTATTTTCTGTTTTGAATTTCAATCAACTATTCAAACATTCAAACAATTTCAAACAATCACTAAACTTTGTATTGGGTTAGTTCTGTTTTAACCACACAAAACCAAAGTCCAATAAAATAATATTTATTTTAGAGTCCATTTATAATTAAATAAAATGGACACTAGTTAATAAATCAAATGGGTTTTTATTTATTTTAAAACTCCATTTGAAATCTAAATATTTTCAAAACCAAATCAGTAGGTTTTATTTTGAAAATAAAATATATTTGGAAATCTTGTTTAAAACAAAATAGCATTTTTATTTTAGGTTCCATTAATAATTAAATAGAATGGACCTTAGTTATTAATTCAAATAGGATTTGTTTTAATAAAATCTTTATTTTGAAAACTAAAATAAAACCAAAAACACTTCAGTAGGTTTTATTTGAGATTATAAAATACTTGGAAAACTTATTTAAAATAAATAAATAAGTTTTAGTGTTTGTTTAAAATGGGAAAAGCCTTTACTTAAATAAAATTGGATATTAAATCCTTATTTTTTTATTTAAATAAACCTTTACTATTTTTAATCCAAACAAAACATTTTATTTCAAATACTTGGCCAAGGTTTAATTTGGCTCTTTAAATAATCTTTATTTATAAATCTATCTTTTCCTTTGAAAACCAAATCCTTTTCTTTAAAGATCCAAAATAGTAATTCCAAATATTCAAAATATTTTCTTTATTAAATATTTATCTTTTTAAATCCCTTTAGGATTTATTTGATCCAAATTGGTTTGAAAGTTTCCAAATGGATTCAAAAAGTTTCTTCTCGCCCTGAAAATCAACAAAGTTTTATTTTATTCATTTATTTTTCACATAACAAGATTTGGAAAATCTTGGGATGTGACAGGCTACCACCCTTAAAATAAATCTCGTCCTGAGATTTGGGGAGGCTAGGGTTACAAGTAGGCTCAAAACAACTAGGGTACTACCACCCTTAAAAAATTTTCAAACAAAAATTACATATTGTCCTTCTTGGGATCCTAGGGAAAATTTCTCTAAGCAAACATTTGCATGGTGTCCTTGGTTTCCATACTTGACTCATGGACCAAGGTTGAGATCCTTCATAGACTTGTTTAACTTGTTCTTCATCTTTTCTGTACAATTGCTTGCATAGTGGCCTAGTTCCTTGCATTTGAAACACATCACTTGGCTGATATCTTTCTTTTCCTTTGGTATCACTGCCTCTTGTTTGTTTCTTTGGTTCTTCTTCTTTTCTGGGCATTCATTGGCATAGTGTCCCATCTCTTTGCAATTGTAACATTGCACTTGAGTAATGTCCTTCTTGTTAGGGTTGGGGCATTTCTTCTTCTTCTTGGGTCTCTCCAAAGCTAGGAGTTCTTCTAGTTCATGTTCTTCATAGATGGGAGATCTTTCTCTCTTCTTGGGGCATTGATCTTCATGCTCCTTGAATGCATGATCCTTGTCTCTAAAAATATTGCTAGCTTGGGTTCCTTCTAGATTAGCATCTCTATCATCCTTGTTGTCATTAGCTCTTTGGGAAAAGTTTTCTCTCATGTTGATCATTTGAGTAACCAATCCTTGCAACAATTGGGATTGAAGTTTCAAAATCTTTTGTATGGCTGGGTCTAGTCCATTGTTGTTGTCTAAAAGCTGAGTTGTCTCTTGGCTCAACTGGTTTTGGGTTGCTATAAGTTCTCTCATGTTGTCCTCTTGGTTGTGGTTGTCACCAACCTTGATGTTGGAGTTTCTTGGAGTAGTCATCTATTTGGGTTGAAGGGAGATTAGAATAGGCAAGATATTTCTAAGGAAATATTTCTAATCACACACATCACAATTCACACAAACAATGTGCATGCAATCACAAGTCAAACATTTCACTCAAACAACAAAGTTCAAGTACATACTTAGGCAACAAAATATTTTTGATACTCCACATAAGTTGGTGGGTTTCACTTAACTAAAATTTGGTGGTCCATCTATAAGGTTCACTTGTGATCTTTCCTTCCTTCTTGATTCTTCTTGTATGAGATCATGGTTTCCTTGAGAAAAACTCTTGGTTGCAATACTTCAAATGATGTAGGCTCCTTCTAACTTTTGCATTCCCTAAGTCTCTAATTCTTGAGTAAGATTTCCTTGTTTCACTTGTAGTCCTTGGTGATATCCAAGTTGGAGGTCCTTGGTGAATATGCTGAAGAGGTTGAAGTCATTAGAGTTGAAGAAGTTGAAGAAGTCCTTTGCACATGGTGTAGTCTTTGGCCATGGGTAGGTTTTTCCATCAAGTTGAAGTAGAAGAGGTGTAGAGTTAAACCAAAATGGTTGAGGAAAGAGTTTACAAGTATTTTTGTAAATAAGTTTTGGATAGAAATATAACTCCTATTCTTCTAAGGGTTTTTGTCCAATCCTAGGGTTTACAAATCCTACAGGCAACACAATGCTCTGATACCATCTGTAGAGGGAGTGTCCCAACCTTTATTAACATAAGGTGGTGTCCCCTGTGTTTACAATGCTAGTCCCTGGATCAATAGCTAGCATCCACAATTAAGATGTAATATCAAGAAACAAAGGTCATAATATAACTTTATAACCAGGAATAACATAATTTTATTACATCTTACATAGCTCATTTGGCTAATACATTACATTGCAGCAGAAATCTATAAGCATGGGGTCCTTCATCTTCAAAGTGCCACAGGCAGACATGTTGGTTGTAGACTTTGTAATCCTAATCAATCAATCTTCACTAAAATCAATCAAACTTGCAACATTACAAGTTACAGCCACAAATACATTTGAATTGTATTGGCAAGTGATACTATGGTAGTATAGTGGAGTCTATCATCTATATGCAATTGGCTAAGTGGAGTTGAGGCTTGCATTGCTCAAAATAGATTTTCCTTATCATTTGAAAATACTAAGTTTTTGTTTTGACAAAATCTTTTCCAAAGCTTCTCTCAATCAAAGATTGAAGATTTCAAACAACCCTTGTTCAAACCACAAGATTTTAACTTAGAAATTTGAATGATGAGATTCTTGATTGCTTCCATGTCTTGATGCTCAAATTGTCCTTTACCAGGGACATGGCTAAGTACTTAGATTTTACACTCTGCAGAGGTGGTGCACTTTCCCCACAAGACTTGGTTTCCCAAGACAAGATCTTTCAGAAGCCTTCCCTTAGACCAAAATGGACGCGTTCCAACCTATCAAACACTACCACCCTCTGTCCATATGGCTAAGTTCTTGCAACCTATATGATCATGGCAGAGCCCATATTGCCAAGTGGTTGCACTTGAAGCTTCTCAACATTTGACATCTCAAATCTCTTTGTTCCTGGGTGGCCATCCACAAGTGAGATACACAAGGTAAACCATAGACATGGGCCTTGTGAACCACTCAACCAAAATCCACCAAGCAAGTCCCATTCCACCCAGGTGATTCATTAACTTAGTTGTTTTATTAAATAAAACACAAGTCCTCAGACTTAGAATATTTTTCCATAGTGTGAATATATATTCCACCCATGTTTTCTATTAGCTAGGCTAATATTGATAGTAATAGGAGTCTTAACTTAGGAAAAATACTACTAAGGATTCATCTACTAGGTTTTCCTATAGCAAGGTTTATACTTAGCAAAATCCATGCAAGTTTTACTTAGCAAAAACACTAATGCATAGTGAAAGTAATGGGATAGAAAGTATGAAGCATCACTTGCCTTTTTGGTAGAGTATGGGTTCACTCCTTGTCCTTGCAATAATCACACTCTTCAAATCACTACAAATAAACCAAGCAAGGCACATACTCAATCTACCAATCAAGCAAAACAACACACATAAAATGACAAAGTCAAAGTAATGCATGCAAGCATGCCAAGCTTTGTTTTATTTGGAAAAGTGGTTCCTAATGGGTCATAGACATTTGGAAACACCTATTGGTCATTTTATAAAGTGGCAAAGTCATTTGCAAAAGGTTTCACTTCAAAAACCATTTTCAAAACAAAGTATCATTTTATGTGGTGTAGAAATATTTTTACTTAGGCATTAATCTATAGGGTTCACCAAATAAGTTTTAAAACCATAAAACTTGGTGTTTGGGGTCAGAGAGTTTAAAACAAAACATTTTCCAAAGGTTTTCTTTCAAAATCATTTTTGATAAATAAACCACATTTCTATTTGACTAGAAATGGTTTTAAATCAAAGAATCATTATTTTGTTTCACCAAAAACATTTTTGAAACCACAAAGTGTTTCCTATGGTCAGTAGGTTCAAATCAATCCAATTGCAAAAGATTTTTAACACCAAATTCATTTTTAAACAATTTTTACATCCTTAACAAGCATACAAATGTTTCTGCAAAAACCAACAAGCTAACAGATACTATTTGCTAAACTAAGGGCATGGTTGGCTAGGGTTTGTTCCACTGATTCCAATGATACCAAATTTGCAATTTTTGGACGTGTGGATCAAAAGTTACATGAGTTTCAAATTGCAATTCAAATCTGGTTTCTATCTGTTTTTAAATCAGAAACTTGGCCACGCGTCACGATTGGATTGGACGGTACCGGTTCGGGTGCATCACGCGCTGTAGTGCGTTGGATCTAGTCAAATCGTGCGGTCCAGAAGGCATACCCCTTCGCGGTTAAGTGGTCTAATCTTGCTCGCCCGATCTAGATCGAACGGCTGTCATCGCATTGACCAAACTCGGGCGGCGCAGCGACGGTCGCTGGCGGCGGCGAGGTCAGACGGCGGCAGCGCTGGTGAAATAGGAAGCGAGGGAGGAGGGGAAGGTGCTCACCTCGTTCGCTGAATGATGCTGATGCTCAACGTGGTACTGGTTGGTGAAGGGGCGCACAGGTTCATCTTCAATTGCTCACCGGAGTTGTTCTAGGCCTCGGTGTGGTCAGACGTCGACGGCGGCGAGGCTAGGGGGCACCCTAGGACAAACGGGAGGCACTGTTAGATTCGCAAGAGCATGGAGATCGTCACCGTGTCCACGAGGAAGATAGGGGAGGTCTGGTTTACCGGGGAGACGTCGTCGTAGTTGGAGCAGACGGCGGCGCTGGCTCGGAAAGACGTTGCCGACGCTCAGGGATGCGCGCGAGCGAGCTGCGGCTGCAGAAGGGTCCGCTGGGGAATGCTGATCACAGCAGCGTGCTCGAGTGGGCAAGAGGTGGCGTGTGCTGGCCGGAATTGGCAAGGGAGGTCGTCGGAGGCAGAAGGAGTGTTGGTCGAAATTTGACAGCCTGAGGGCGTGTCGAGGTGGGGCGACAGAGGGGAAGTGGAGAGGAGTCACTGTGAGGAATCAAAGCCTCCATCAACGCGCATTCACCACCGGAGTAACTCACTGCAACGGCAGGGCGACGGGGTCTCGCTTGAAGACGATGGCTGGGTATGTGGGGCCGTTGCGTCAGTGGATTGAGAGAGGGAGTTGGGGTCCACAAATCAGTGGCCTTGCGGGTTGTTTCTGCGGGGAAGAAAAACGGTTCGGGGCGAGGGTGAGGTGGGCTAGGTGGGCTGTTGGGTTGGAGTTGGGCCAGATGGTTGGGCTGCTCTATTTTTTTCTGTCTGAAACCTTTTTCTTTTTTCAGAACTATTTTCTGTTTTGAATTTCAATCAACTATTCAAACATTCAAACAATTTCAAACAATCACTAAACTTTGTATTGGGTTAGTTTTGTTTTAACCACACAAAACCAAAGTCCAATAAAATAATATTTATTTTAGAGTCCATTTATAATTAAATAAAATGGACACTAGTTAATAAATCAAATGGGTTTTTATTTATTTTAAAACTCCATTTGAAATCTAAATATTTTCAAAACCAAATCAGTAGGTTTTATTTTGAAAATAAAATATATTTGGAAATCTTGTTTAAAACAAAATAACATTTTTATTTTAGGTTCCATTAATAATTAAATAGAATGGACCTTAGTTATTAATTCAAATAGGATTTGTTTTAATAAAATCTTTATTTTGAAAACTAAAATAAAACCAAAAACACTTCAGTAGGTTTTATTTGAGATTATAAAATACTTGGAAAACTTATTTAAAAGAGGCACGGTCATGTATTTGGAAAACCAAATACTTGGAAATCTTTATCTTCAATATTTTCAAAACCAAATCAGTAGGTTTTATTTGAGATTATAAGATTGATCTCACCATTTGCGACATGGTCATGTAGGAAGTGGTGGCGAATGTCAATATGTTTGGTGCGGCAATGTTGGACAGGATTATTGGTGATCTTTATTGCGCTTTCATTGTCACATAGAAGAGGCACCGTACCAAGAGACACACCATAGTCTTTCAAGGTTTGCCTCATCCATAACAATTGAGCACAACAAGATGCCGCGGATATGTATTCGGCTTCGGTGGTGGATAGGGCTGTGGAGTTTTGTTTCTTGTAAGACCAACTCACCAACGACCGGCCAATGAATTGGCAAGCCCCGAAGGTTGATTTCTGGTCAACCTTATCACCTGCCCAATCGGCATCCAAATAGCCAACAAGCTCAAAGGTTAACCCCTTTGGATACCAAAGCCCGAGAGTAGGAGTGAGAACAAGGTACCTAAAAATCCGTTTTACCGCCATCAAGTGGCACTCATTGGGAGCGGATTGAAAACGAGCACACATTCCAACACTTAACATGATATCCGGCCAAGAAGCACAAAGGTAGAGCATGGAACCAATCATATAACGATATACCTTTTGATCCACGTCCTTCTCACCAACTCCAAGGCCAAGTTGTCCATTTAGTGGCATGGGTGTCTTCATGGGATTAGCCTTGGCCATCTCGAACTTATTGAGCATGTCCTTAATGTACTTCTCTTGAGAGATGAAAGTGCCATGAGGAAGTTGCTTTATGATGAAGCCTAGAAAGAACTTAAACTCCCACATCATGTACATCCTAAATTTCATAGTCATCAACTCGGCAAAAGCTTTGTTGTTAGATTCATTAGTTCCACCAAAGATGATATCATCAACATAATTTTGAACAATAAATAAGCCACCCCCTTTAACCTTTTTGGTGAAAAGGGTGGAATCGACCTTACCCACGCTAAACCCATCCATGAGTAGAAAATCCCTAAGGTGCTCATACCAAGCACGAGGAGCTTGCTTTAGTCCATAGAGAGCCTTATGGAGTAGATACACATGGTTGGGATAGCGTGTGTTTTCGAAACCCGGGGGTTGAGCTACATATGCAACCTCTTTCAAGGGACCATTAAGAAATGTACTTTTCACATCCATTTGATAAAGCTTGAAGTTATGGAAAGATGCATAAGCAAGCAAGAGACGAATAGCTTCAAGATGAGCAACGGGCGTAAAGGTGTCCTCATAGTCAAGACCTTCTATTTGGGCATACCCTTGCACCACTAAACTTGCTTTGTTTCTTGTGAAGACCCCGTTCCCATCTTGCTTGTTCTTGAACACCCACTTGGCCCCAATGACATTGATGTGATGATCTTTAGGCCTCTCCACTAGAGACCAAACTTCATTGTGGGTGAAACACTTGAGTTCTTCTTGCATGGTAGTGACCCAATCCGGATCCTCCAAAGCCTCATGAACCTTGAGGGGCTCAAAGTTGGACACAAAAGCATGATGCCCACAAAAGGTTGTGAGGTTCTTCTTATTGGCACGGGTCTCGATCCCTCTTGATATGCTTCCAAGGATATTGTTGACTTGGAGTCCACTTGCAATGGAGGCGGCCTTGATCTTCCGAATTGTGTCTTCATGATCAACGAATTCATCTTTTGAGGGGCCTTGATCATTGACACCATCTTGAGCTTGACCTTGGGATGGAGGAGATTGATCTTCTACTTGGTCCTGCTCAAAGGGTTGAGGGCTTGGTTCATGTTCTTCGGTTTGCATGCCATCTTGAGTGAGTGTTGATCTTGTCGTGCATTTGATGGCTCAAATTGGGTAGATCTTGGCTCTTCTTGAGTTGATCTTGATTCCCCCCATAAGCTTGTTGAACATGAATGTGAGACTCGGTGGGCAAGATATTCCCAATACCCATCAACTTGATGACTTGAGAGGAATCGCCATCACCTACATCACGAGAAGAAACTTGCCGCTCATGGGGGCCATTATTCTCCAAAAACTCCACGTCACAAGATACTTCAACACAACCATTGGTTTTGTTGTAGTATCTATAGGCATGAGAGTTTACCGCATAACCAACAAAAATACCCTCTATAGTTCTAGATTCGAATTTACCGAGCTTTTCCTTTTTATTCTTGACGAGGCACTTGCAACCAAAGACACGAAAGTAGTTGACATTGGGCTTCTTGCTTGTGAGAATCTCGTATGGAGTCGTGTCAAAGGGATCTTGGAGAAAGAGCCGGTTCATGTAGTGGACCACGGTAGCAATGGCTTCTCCCCAAAATTTGTGGGGGGGGATTTGAATTCACTCAACATTGTTCTTGCCATCTAAATGATTGTCCGGTTCTTCCTTTCAACAACACCATTTTGTTAAGGGGTATAGGGAGCTGAAAACTCATGCTTGATCCCCTCATCTTCAACAAATTCTTGCATGGTGTAGTTCTTGAACTCGGTGCATTGTCGGTTCTAATGGTCTTGATCTCCACTCCATGAGTGTGTTGAGATTGCTTGGCGAAGATCATGAATTCCTTGTACGTATCATCCTTTGTCTTGAGAAGAAAGACCCAAGTATACCTTGAGTAATCATCAATAATGAAAATACCATATCTTCTTCCACCAAGGGAGTAATATGTTGACGGGCTGAAGAGATCCAAATGGAGAAGCTCGAAGGGTATTGACGTGGCCACCTTGGTCATGGAAGGATGATGCTTCCCAATTTTCTTTCCTGAAATGCAAGCACTACACAGATGATATTTCTCAAAGGATACACCGGTTAGTCCAATAATATGCTCACCCTTTAGGAGTAGATTGAGATTTCTCATGTTGACATGACCTAGGCTACGATGCCACAACCATCCCTTGTCGGCCTTAGCCATTAGACATGTAGGAAGGGATTGGCTCTCTTTCGAGAGGTCGGCCACATAAAGGTCGTATTCCACGTGTCCAATGAGAACCAAGATGAGATCATCACCCCTAAATACCTTCACAAAAGTCTTAGAGAAATAGGAGTCATAGCCGGCGCTCTTTCTCAAGTTGCTCTTTCAACTTCTTATTTTCCTCAATGATGAGAGTTTGATCAAAGGTAGAGTTAGAGGTACAAGAATCATTTTCAACAATAATTGGATCCTTCAATGTACCAAGAGCCTTCTTAGAGGTCACTCGAAGTTGGTCATGGTTCTCTCCAAGTTATATGAGCTCACACTTGACAAGCAAATTAGCCTTTTCAAGGTGCTCAAGGTCCTTGGTAAGAGAAGCATGAGCAACCTCAAGCTCTTTCTTTGAGGCATCAAGCTCTTGGGATAAAGAGTTATCCCTATCAATAGTGTCCATGTCTTTTGCTTTATCAAGTTCGAAAATGTCAATTTGTAGTTTAAGAAATGAATTGGTATTCTTCTCCTCACAAAGCTCTTGCTCAATAAGATTGAATCTCCATTTCTCATCATCAATATGAGATGCCAAGCTATCAATGGCCTCATCACGTGATCTAACAAGTTCCATTAATTGCTTGACTCTAGCACGAGCAATGGGAGGAAGAGACTTCATGATAGCGTACATTTATTTTATATATTCTTCACCAAATTCATCACTATCGCTATCATCATCATGGTTACCCTCAAGATCATCCAAGACGCTAGATAGGGATGGAGGAGATGAGATTACCTTGGAGCTTCTTGCCATAAGACAAGAGCCGGTGACCTTGGGAATAAGAGAACTCTCGATGTAGTCCTTGTCATAGTCGTAGGTGAGAGGTGAACCAGGTTTGACATATGCCAAACCGGTCACACCCACCACTTTCTCCTTATCCCCACACTCCACGTCGGACTCGTCCTTGGAGTTTCTTGCCATGAGTCAAGTGGCGGTGACCTTGGGAGTAGGAGAGTCGTCGGTGTAGTCCTTGGTGTAGTAGTAGGTGAAGAGAGACCCAGGTTCGGCGAAGGCCAAACCGGCCACTCCAACAACCTTCTCTTCATCCTATTCCTCCTTGTCGGATATGTATTCTTGACCTAGGAAGCCCTTGCCGTCACACCTATTGTTCCTCTTGTATCTTTCGTTGATGGGGTTGGTCTTGAATCTTGGTTTGTCACCCTCTTCATATTTGGGCTTGTCAAGCCTCTTCTCATATGGACATTTGTCGGCAAAGTGGATCAACTCATCACAATTGTAGCACGTCCTTTTCTTCTCACTTGATCCCATTGAACTTCTCCTTCTTTGGAACTTCATGTTCTTGGTGAAGAGAGCAAGTTGAGAGAGCATGTAACATCCCAGCATTAGAGCTTAGAAATAAGCTGAACACAGATGTGTGCATTGCATTCATGCATAGAAAATCTGAATAATTTTCACGCTTTTAAATAAAAACTTGTCGAAGTGATTGAAGCTTCTCTTAACCGATGGAATTGAAGTAGATCATCAAGTTGACTGTGATAAGTTTCAATATGACCTTTGCTAAAACCTTATTTTGGGTAAACATGATTTGATCTAAGGGTAGATCAAATGGAATAAAACTAAACCCTAATACATTACTTAATGATTTATATTTGATCCTTAGGTGATCATATCATAGTATTCATTATAATCACTCATGAGTACCAAGTTAAGGATATAACCCAAATAATAAGAATGTAACAACTATAGTTTATTCTCATCTAATTATACCATGAGTATCATGGAAATACCTAACTTTAAATCTCTAGTGAGATTGAGTAGGAAAGAAACCAAAGTTAAGATCATTCACCATATATCTTTCTTTCCATATCAATCTTTATAATCTCTATTGAATCCTATCCTTATAATCGTTGTTCATCAATATTGAGTAATCCACTATTGATTCACCAATTCTTCACCTATCAATTCTTGACCTATCAACTCTTGTACTTATTATAGCATTCACTTAAGGCTTATAAAGAAAGAAGTCAGAAGAGGTAAATAGTGATGCTAGTTTTAGATGTTATCTATAGGATGGGAGTGATTGGAGGAAATCAAATCAATATGGTAACAAAGAAGATTACAAGGATGAAGTCTGAAGATAGTTACTAGGAGTAGTCCTATTGGATCAAGTAGGTATAGTCAATGAATTATATCTCTTAATCCAATAGAGCTAAACAAAAGATAATTAGAATACAACTATAATGTTGTATGGATGGAAGCCTTGTTTAGCCAACTAGAAACCTGAATCATAAAAGATCAAAGGATTATAATGATCATGCCTTATTCACCAATATTGAATGCTTATATCATGTATAAGTGACATTGGTGGATAAACCATGATTGAACCATAGTATAGATATATTATCCTAGATTAGTCATTACATGTCACATTAATATAATGTGAGGTTGGAATAATAGATACTGGAGTTAAGAAGAGACAAGATAGTATGAATAAGGTGATGCTAGAGTAACATTGGATTATAGAAGTAGTAGTTTCCTCTTTGGAAATACTAAGCACTTGAGGTTAATTAGGATTTGATGTATACATCTATTGAAGTGATATTAGTGAAGGATGATTAAGGAAGAGTATGATTGGAGTTAGAAGTAACCACTTGTTGGATTGGGGATTATCAGTAGTAGAATAGTTGATATACCCAAGTGTTGGAGATATGCCCTAGAGGCAATAATAAAAGTGGTTATTATTATATCTTTGTGTTTATGATAAATGTTTACATTCATGCTATAACAGTATTAACCGGACCCATTAATACTTGTGTGATTTGTAAACTAAATTAGAGTCCCTAGTAAATCTTTATGTAATACCAGCTTGTTGGTTAATAGATGATCATGGTTTCCCGATCATGAGCATTGAGATGTTGTTGACAACAAGATCATATCATTAGGAGAATGGTATGATGGACATACTCCTATAGATAAGCGTAGCATTAAGATCAAGTCATTTCAATAGTTCGTTTGCTATAAGCTTTATAATACATAGTAACCTAATTCCTTCGACAATGAGATCATGCTAATCACCATCACCGGAAGGATGCTTTGATGACATCAAACACCACACCATAACTGGGTGGCTATAAAGGTGGCATTGAGTGTTCGGAAAGTATGTGTTGAGGCACATGGATCAAGAGTGGGATTTGTCCATCCATATGACGGATAGATATACTCTGGGCCCTCTCGGTGGAATGTCATCCAATTGGCTTGCAAGCATGTGACTGGCTCACAAGGGATCACATATCACGAGAACGATAAAAGAGTACTTATCGGTAACGAGGTTGAACTAGGTATGCAGAGATACCGACGATCAAAACCTTGGATAAGTAAACTATCGTGAGACAAAGGGAAATTGGTATCGTATGTAAGTGGTTCATTCGATCGCAAAGTAATCGTAGAAATATGTGGGAGCCATATGAATTCTAGACTCCTCTATTGGTTATTGATCGGAGAAGTGTCTCGTTCATGTCCGCATAATTCACGAACCGTAGGGAGACACACTTAAGGATTCGATGTTGTTTAGTAGATATGGAATGTTAGTAGGGATACCGAATGTTGTTCGGAGTCTCGGATGGGATCCGGGATATCACGAGGAGATCCGGAATGGTTCGGAGAATAAGATTCATATAAGGAAAGTCCGATTCCAGAGTTCGGGAAAGATTCCGATGTTTTCATCGGAGAGGTTCTAGAAGGTTCACCGATCTGGAAGGAGAATGGTCCATGAATGTGTCATGGGTAAGTGGAATGATTGGATCATATCCTAGGTCACTTGGTGTGGGCATTTGCAAAAGATAATTAAAGCTCTAAATTGAAAGTCAAACTGGAACAATGGTTTTCTAGTGGAAGAAGGAACAAGTCCTTTTCTCAATCCAACTTGGGTTTGGGTTTGGATACAAACCCACCCCTCCCAAGGCTTCCCCCCTCTCATAAATAGAGGGGGAGGGTTGCCCCAACACCACAAGCCCTAACCCCTCTCCACCCGAGCCGCTGCCGCCGCTCGCCGCCGCTGCGCCACCGCCGGTCCGTTGCCGCCGCCGACATCTTATCCTCCTCCCGGTCTTCTAAACCCTAGATCTCCGGGAAACCCTAATCCACCATAACTCGCACCGGCTTAGGCGAAGCCCTGCGGTATCTTCCCTCTACTTCTGACACCATGTCGTCGTGCTGCCGAAATCGCAAGCGGAGAACTACAACCTCCGCTGCCTGCTGGAACAAGGGAGAGGAAGGTCTTCATCGAGTACCGAACGTGTGACCGACTGCGGAAGCGCTGCCGGAACACAATGCCGGAAGGATCGTCTACGTGATCTTGAGATAAGCAAGTGTACGACTACATCACCCACGAGAATCTGCTCTCGTTAACCGCTTTGCAATCTTCGAGGGTGAGTGCTTCTATCGACTCGTTGCTACAATCTAGTAGATAGATCTTGGATTGTTTGTGTGCATGCGGTAGATTTTTTTTGTTTTCCATGCTACGAACCCCTACACCAAGTATAGATATGAAAAGATTAGGAAATGCTTTAGAATCAAGCTCATTGGAATTGCAAGGGGTGTTAGAAGAATAAAAGGTGGATAAGAATATTCTTGTGAAGTAAAACTCATCATGTTAACACATGATGATGGATATGAAGGAGTAGTATATCTAAGAAAGGAATTCCTTAATTAGAAGTCCAGAATTATGAAGTATGGAATATAGGAATTCTTGGTAAACACTAAAACCTAATTCTATAACCATACCTATTATCCATTTCATCTGATTGAACTATTATCTTACTTACACAAAGCTTCATAAAAATATTTACTATATCAAATCACCTGAGCACATCTTTGTCATTTTCAACCATCATTATCATAGGTGCTTATGGAACTATCTTTATCAATTGTTTCTCATAAGTTATTCTAGAAAACAATTCCCCTATTTTACTTTGAATGGTGATATTATTAAATTCACCAACATAAAGACAATAGGTTTAGCCATTAATCTTTATTCACATCAACAAAAGAAAATAAGTATAGTAAGTACCTTAAACCCTAGGGTGAGTAATTACAATTCAGAACTCTAAACTTATTAATAAATTTTCTCATCAACATTTCATAAATATTCTATCTATAATCATTAGACAAAGTCTTTAATTCATTTCTCTAACCACTCATCCCATATGAGCATGGAATAAGTGGGGATCCAATATTATAAACCATTATATCCTATACTATGATATTAAATACATATAAATAAACCCTATGAATATTATTAAATATTTTAAAACTTAATTACTCCAAATAAAAGTGAAAACAATGTTATAGAAAAGTATATACATAAAGAAAATAAAGAAAATATCACAATATATAATAAAAGTTCACAAATGGATTCTTAATAACTTTACTGTTGCTGCAAGTATTCAGTAAATAAAATTCCAAAAAGAAAAGTTCAAACCAAATATAAATATACAAACCTGAAAACAAAACAGAAAATGAAAAAGGAATAAAACCAAAAAAACAGAGGAAACACCAAATCTGGCCCATGGCCCATCTCCTCTCTGGCTTATTCGTCGCCGCAAGCAGCCGACCCTAGCCCAACGGGCCCACCATCAGCCCGCCAGGAGCCCGTACCCCTTCGGCGTCTATTCTCTGTCGTCTTCCTCGTGCCATCGTCGGCCTCCCAATCGAACAAGCAGATCACTGGCGTTCACCCCGTCGTCGCACCGCGCCAAGATCGACGCCGCCGCTGTTTGATGCCTATAAGAAGCCCTTCGCTGCACTGGCGAACCCTAGATTCCTCTTTTCCTCGAAACCCTTCTCTGGACAAAACTCTAGATCGGCCAGAGAACTCTGGAGATGCCATTCGGGGTTCCCCTTTGCTCTCTGGGCAGGCTACGAGCTCCGTTGTGTCTTCCTCGAACTCTCTGACAAAGGACTCAAGCCGAAGAGGCCCTAAGACTACCAATCGACATCTCCTGCCCGAAGTCCGGCCGCCGCGATTCCTATTAATTCCGGTCGTGATTCGCTTTGCCAAGCCCTTCTTCGCGTTCCTGGTAAGCTTATGAGTATGCTAGCATCTTTCAATTCGTCGCTCGCTCGTCGTAGTTACCTACCCACGTGAGGCAGTGCCGCGCCGCTGCGCGAGCTCATCGCCGACCAACCTCCGATGACCAAAATAGAGCGGCGTCGCCACTATAAGGTTCACGGCGACGTCCTCTTCCCGATAAGCCCCAACACCAACTCGCGCAAACAGAAAACCCATAGAATCGAAACCTACTGTGAGGATCCCCATTGATGATGTCACCATGATGTCATGGAGATGTCATATTTAAATTTCCTTTATTTCTTTTCACTAATAATTCTGTAATAAATAAAAACAATAAAAATGACATGGCAGAAGGTCCCACCAGTCAGTGACTGGGGGTAGGATAGGCTCTGGTAAGAAAACCCTTTCGTTTCATGCTGACATTAGCATTACCTAATAAACACATTTAGTTATTTAATTAAAAAAATTCATAAAATGATTCAATCTTATAAAATCAATAAATTTTGATTTATAAATCAGAAAAATACATATAATATATGAAAATGTTTAGAAATATAAAATCTACAACTTAAAACTATTACAAAATATTATTATGATGATTATTTAAATAAATATTATTTAATAAAGGTTTTATAAGTAATAAAACTTTGATAATTAATATTTTAATAATGGTAAATGTTAAAAATATAAATAAAATACCAAAAATCTTGGAAAGATGAAAACAATACTTCAAAACTATAATTATACATTATTATTCCTCTTAATTAAATATTTATTATTTATTAAGTATTTTTAAAGTAATAAACCTTATTAAAATCATATATTATTATTTTTAAATCACAAAAATAAGTGTAATATACCAAAATGATCACAAAAAGAATACTATATGTTAAAAATGTGATATTCCACTTTTGAGTTAAATAAAAAGTTAAACACTTTCATAACTTGAATATAAACCTATTTCCTTAATCAATAATTCATAAAATGACAAATAAAATTTGTTAATATTTCTTAAATTAACCAATTAAATGTAACAAATAGTATTAATCTTAAATACTAAAATTATTAGGTCAAAATGGTTTAACACACTTTAAATACAATTTTATTGAATTATCCTTCAACCATAAATGCAGATTATTTTATAAAAGGATTCTTATTTAACATAAGATCTCAAAGAATAATTTGTAGTGAAATAAAACCTATTCCTTTATTTTAATCACAAGTTTATAAACAAATTAAAACAAGTTAGTGAGTCCATGAATAGTCAAGTGCTGTTACTTCCTTAATTATAAATCATAACCACACCTTTATAAAACAATAAATGATTCTATTTCACTATAAAATTAATAAACCACTACTCAAATGGAAGTAATGCCATTCTTAAATAACTCTAAGGAAACAATATAAAGTGAACAAGATACAAGTATCATAAGTAATACACTCTAAGTCTGTCTACATTCTTAAAGTTACTTATAGTTACAAAGCTTTAAGTATAATGCTAAAAACTTGATTATATGCTTTATAGTTAACTTTGGTCTGTTACAATTAAATTATAAAGCATCTTAATACCAAACCAACCCAGTTAAAAACCAAGATAGATAAGTCTCAAATACTACTAATATCATTATTCCAGTAAAGGCAATTCCTTCTGACTTAAAGACTATAACTAGAAAGAACACCTCATAAGATTAACTTAAAAGCTTAAATGCTTCTACTTAGTTAAGTAAGATTTTCTTCAAAAGTTATTCGTTTTGCCACTTCAATCAACATATGACAATTAATAATAAATACCTTACTTTATACTATACTTGTATAATAAGATTGTTAATACTTAAATCCTTTATAAGTGACATTACTTGTAAAGTAAAACTTGAAGATAAACAATTAAGATGTAAGCAACCTTGAGTAGCATTCCATACTGTGTATTTTGTTGTTGTATAAATACATGTTGTTTTCCACACACTCACAAGCCTTAATAAGAAGCACATGTGTGAAACTTAATCTAAAAGAGCAACACATTCCAAGGAAACCCTTTCCAATATCCAAACCATAGAACAACGTTATCCTCGGGATTCGCGTTTATCAACTTGCATTACATTGCTTATGCATAAAAGCATCTTGCTTCTTTAAACATTAGTCCTTACCGGACCAATGATGCTGATTTTAGATATTGGATCTTTTATAATGTCTTGAAGACTGTGAGTGCATAATCTTGCAATCACAAAAGGCAAGTTCACACTTGCTCATGTACTTTGATTATTTTCTGTAAAGTATTTTACAAATCCAGTGTTGTCATCACCTGCATTTGAAAAAGGTCATAAAACACTATTTTCATAATAATGTGATTATAGGTTATTTACCATGAGGTAATAACCTACTATAAGAGTTCCGGTGGTAAAGGAACATATTATCTAGTACTTAACAACCAATGTCGCTAGTGATTCTTGCGCTGTATATTACGCGTTGACCATGAGATTTGGAATGGGACAAAGAAGTCAGCTGTATCTTTTCCCTCTCGCATGGAGCTGGATGTGCGGGTCGTGGCTGTTATCACTCGTAGCATGCATATTATTTATGGTAATTCGTAGAGGATATGCAGCATATGGGTGGGAGCCCTCAACGTCCCATGATAGTTCCGGTATCTGAACGGTCTGTACTGCCATTGCCGTAATTCAATAGGTGGGCTGGCGTACACCAAAGGGACATGCGGGGTCGCGGAGAAGGCAGTGATTGGCTTGAATCTTAGTCTAGGCCTCACACCAAGGAAGTGTGAACGAACCTGCAATTCGGATGTGCAACAAAGCTAAGATCTCTCATGGGTAAAGTGACAGACCTCTGCAGAGTGTAAGAACTGTAACTTGTTACTCCCTGTTCCAGGAAGGAGCTGCGAACGCGGCGGGAAAGGAACTCCATGAAAGTTCTGTTAAACCCGTGAAGGCTGACGGACATAGCTTTTCAGAATAAAATCAACCTTTGAAGAAATGTTTACGAAAACCTGCATTGCCTACGACCTATGGTTTGTGGCTGTAGATATAGTGCATCAAACACTCCTTTTCTAGTGGACTTGCTGAGTACGCTCGTACTCAAAATATCTTCTTAACCCTTGCTAGGTTCTAAAGCTAGTACATACGACGTCTACATCAAGTTATGCTCCAGGAATCATCATCAAAATCTACGCTCTTCAATGGAGTTAAGAAAGTCAACATATACATCAACTCAAGTGAAGACTAAGTTGCTGATTAGATAAGAATAGAATTTCTAACCATAGAACCTACTTCTGTAGAGTATTGCAATAACAGCAATGCAAGCCAGTAGTTCAGCTACTAGTTTTATAAGTATAGTAGCTATGAGTTATTTATTCCTGATTCTTCTTCGTAAGAAGTTTCTTTCTCTCTCTTTAACTTAGAGTGTTCTCTGGATCTTGTGTAAAGAGTTGAGTTGTAACCTATAGTCATGTCTTGGACCTGATATGTTTCTGTTGTACTACTCTGAGGGATGTAATACTAGTGAACGGTGTTTCATTGGTGTTATGTCAATGACTATAGTGTACTACATCATGCAGTGGTATGCTGGGTCACCGCAGAGCATATCATCAACTCCATCAACATCGCTTTCTTCATCACTAGCAACGTATTCTTGCACATGCTTGGCCTTTAGTGCTAGGGAGTGAGAGGTCCCAATAGCACGGTTGATCTCCTTGATCTTTTTCCCTTCATCTGCCAAGTTATCTGTGGCAACAAGGTAAGAGACTAGATCATCGGGGGTGAATTGATTAGCTCTATCAAGGAGTTGCAAGTTCAAGGCAAGCTTCTTATCGGTGACCGCGATCATAGAGACAATCTTGGACTTGATGAGATCATCGTTCAAATTGAATCCATCATCATACTTCTCACATCCTAGGCCACCAATCTTCACGCGGAGGGCAACAAGTCTCTTGTATGCTTCAGCGATGGTCTCACCATCATTGTTCATGAACATGTTCATCTCTGACCTGGCAGCATCATACTTGGATTTTTGGATAAGAGACGTTCCCTCCTAGAGAATGACAATCCTATCCCAAAGATCCTTTGCGGTGGGGATGTCGCTGACTTGATCATGGAGAGTGCGGTGAATGGCACTCCTTATCTTGTCACAAGCCGTTGCATTTAGTTGACGATCGTAGTACTCTCCCGGAGTGAGGTTGTTGGGATCTTGAGGGTGGAAACCGGTGCACATGATCTCCCAAAGCTCAACGCTGCAGCTGCGAAGATGAGATTCCATAGAAGCTTTCCAATGAGATAAATGAGTTCCACCATAATGAGGTGCAGGACCCTAACCATTAATATGAGGCATGATGTTCTTTTGCTTAGGATAAACATAAGTAAATTGATTAGGGGTGTCGAGGTTTTTGACGATCCGCTCTCATGAGCAGACTCGACATCCTTCTCCTTTCCGGTGTCCATTGGTATCCCTTGAGGTACTACCAATGGGTTACCAAGAAAAGCCCCATCGCCAATGGCCTTAAGTTATCCTTCTAGGTAACTCATTCGAACAAGGAGATCGGAATTAGCCTTGGCCTTTTCAAGGGCACCCTTGGCTAAGATTTCACGAATCTCCTTGATCGAATAAGTCTTATCCTCCTCATCATCGGACAAAACCATATTTTCTCTTAGGCGGTAAAGCCCTTAAAAGAGCCCTTGGCTTTGATACCAATTGAAAGTGTAAGATGGTGTAAGGTTCCCAACCTTTAATAAGGTAGAGATCCCTGTGTTTACAATGCTAGTCCCTGGATCAATAGCTAGCATCCACAGTTAAGATGTAATATCAAGAAACAAAGGTCATAATGCAACTTTATAACGAGGAATAAAATAATTTATTACATCTTACATAGCTCATTTGGCTATCACATTACATTGCAGCAGAATATAACAATAGCATGGGGTCCTTCGTCTTCAAAGTGCCACAGGTAGTCATGTTGGTTGTAGACTTGTAATCCTAATCAATAAACTTCACTAACATCAAACAAACCTGCAACATAATAAGTTGCAGCCACAAGGGTCAATACATTTGAATTGTATTGGCAAGTTTCACTACTATGTAGAAATATGTGGATCCTATCATTTACATGCATATTTGGCTAAGTAGGGTTTAGGCTCTTTTGCAGAAAGCAATATAGTTTTATCCTATCTTTTCAAAATAGTTTTTGATCTTTGTCAAATCTTTTTTTTTGAACTTCTTGGAAAACTCCAAGTGCTTCTAATCCCTTGTTGTCACCATCAAGTTTTACTTTGAGAAAATGGAATGTCGAGATATTCCATAGCTTCAGGCCTTAGTTGCTCAGTATTGTCCATAACCGGGGACACGGCTAAGTACTTAGAATTTGATCTTCTGCAGAAGTTGTACACTTTACCCACATGACACAATCTCATCTTGATGCCTGTCACATCCCAAGATTTTCCAAATCTTGTAATGTGAAAAATAAATGAATAAAATAAAACTTTGTTTGATTTTCAGGGCCAGAAGAATTTTTTTTTGAATTCAATTGGAACTTTAAACCAATTTGGATCAAATAAATCCTAAAGGGATTTAAAAAGATAAACATTTAATAAAGGAAAATAAAATGTTTTGGGAATTACTATTTTGGATCTTTTAAATAAAAGGATTTGGTTTTTAAAAGAAAACATGGTTTTATAAATAAAGATTATTTTATAGAGCCAAATTGAACCTTGGCCAAGCTTTTGAAATAAAACATTTTGTTTTGATAAAAATAGTAAAGGCTTCATTTAAATAAAATAATAAGGATTTAATATCCAAGTTTTTATTAATAAAGGTTTTACCATTTCCAAAAACATAAAAACTTATTTATTTATTTAAAATAAGTTTTCCAAGTATTTTGTATTTTCAAATAAAACCTACTGATTTGGTTTTGAAAATATTTAGATTTCAAATAGAGATTTTATTAAATAAATCAAACCCTATTTGATTAATAAACCATGGTCCATTTTATTTAATTAATAAATGGAACCTAAAAAGTTTTAAAATATTATTTCATTTTGAACTTTGGTTTATGTGTAAACAGAACCAAATCCAAATGAAAAGTTTGTTGATTGTTTGATTTGTTTTTTTTGTTTGATTTGTTGTTTGGTTTTCAAAACAGAAAATGAGAACAGAAAAGGGAAAACATTTTGGAAGAAAAAAATAGAAGCCAGACTCAACCCAACCCAGAAGCCCAACTAGGCCCAGCAAACAGCCCAGCTTTTCCTCCCCGATGAAAAACGATTCGCACTCGTTTCCTGACCCGTGCAGTGAATGACTGGTGGCCCCAAACCCTCTCTCTCCCCTCACTGCCAGGTAGGCTCCACAAACGATGTCGTCGTTTCCACCCGTGCGACATGTTCTTCCTCCCCTCGTCGTCGTTTCCTGCAGTGATTCCGCGGTCTTAATTCGTCTTAACGCGGCCACCATTACTCGCCTTGACCATGCACGTTAAAACGCCAGCGTCTTCCCCTCCTTTCACCTCTGTCGCCCCACCTCGACACGCCCTCAGGCTGCCAAATTTCACTCAACACCATCCTCTGCTCCGACGAGGTCCGGTGCCGACTCCGGCGACTCAACACCGCCCCGTGCCTCCCTGAGCACACTAGGAGACTCCCCACTCCCAGACGCTTCTTCCTGTACCACCCATACGACCGCGGGCGCCCCAGAGCAACGTCTGCAACAAGCTCTGAACGACGCCGCCGTCCGCTCCAACTCCGACGAGCCCCACAGGTAGTTTCCGGCCGCCCCTCTTCCTCTCGTTCACGCACACACCTACACCATGTCCTAGCGCGTCTAACCGTACCCTCGGTTTGCTTCCTTGCGATCTGTAGCACCCACCCCGACCACGAGCAGGACCATCTGACGCCAGGAGCAACTCCGGCGAGCGATTCAAGACTACCCCGAGCGCCCCTTCGACGGAGACGACCACGTTGAGCACCAGCATTCCACGGCGAATCTGGTGAGCATTTTCCCCACTCCTCTCGCTTCCTGTTCTTGCTGTTACGCCATAGCCAGAGCACCGCTGCCGCGCGCCGCCGTTGTCGCGCCGCCAGTTCTTGGCGAGGCATTAACAGCCGTCCGATCCAGATCTGAGGCACGCGATTGAATGACTTATCGAAAGGGTAAGATCGATCCTGTGCCGCACGATACACTTCAGATCCTGCGGTCCACATTGCCGATCCGACCGAACCGGTATCATCCAACCAGAACGCGCCGCGTGGCCAGGTTTCGTTTTAAAAACAGATTTGAATCTGTTATAGATTCAATTTTCAAACCTTTGTAACTTTTGATCCACACGTCCAAAAATTACAAATTTTATATCGTTGGAATCAGTGGAACAATACCTAGCCAACCATGCCTTTGGTTTAGTAAATAGTATCTGTTAGTTTGCTTGTTTTTGCAGATACTTTTGTGTGCTTGTTTAGATTAGAAAAATTGTTTAAAAATGTTTTTAGGGTTAAAACCTTTGCAAAATGGTTTGTTGTAAACTCACTGACCCTAGGAACCAACCCATAGTTTGTAAAATGGATTTGGTAAAGTTTAGGATGGAAAACTTGATTTAGTCATTTCTAGCCAAATAAAAATAATGGTTTTTGTTATGAAAATGTTTTGGAGTAAAAACTTTGAGAAAATGTTTGGATCAAACCTACTGACCCTAAACACCAAGTTTTGGGAAAACAACAACTTATTTGGTGAAAAACTTAAAGTTGTTGCTTTAATAAAAATGTTTCCCACCACATAAAATAATGAAAGGATTTAAAAATGGTTCTTGGACAAAATCCTTTTGCAAATGACTTTGCCACTTAGAAAAATGACCACCTTGGACCTTACAAAGTTTAGAAGCCTAGTGGAGACCATCTTTGCAAATAGAACCACCTCTTGCATGCTCACATGCATGACTTAGATCCCATAGTTTTATGTGTGTGAATTGTTGATTGATTCTTGGTTTGGAATGCTTGTTGATATTGGGTTTGCTTGATTGATTGTAGTGAAATTAGCAAAGTGTGAGACTAGCAAGATCAAGGATTGAACCATCATTCCCTACCAAAAAGGCAAGTTACACTATCATCTAAAGTCCTACTATTTTCTGATACTTAGTGGATTTTGAAAACATGCATGAAAAGATATTTTATACTTATGCTATGCTAAAATCCTAATAGGATTCCCTATAAATTCCTTAGAGAAAACCATGTAGTTGTACATGCTTAGCCATGCTTTATTATGAAAAGAGATACATGTTGAGATTTTATGAAGTTGAGAAAAGGACATGTGTTTTTATATAATAAAACAAGGACTCAATGAACCACCTGGGTGGCCAAGGATACTTTGGGTATTGGAGAAGTTGGAAACAAAAGGAACCATGTCTATGGCAATCTCTTTGTGTTGTGCTCCAAAAGAAACCACCCAGGAAACTTAGAGATTGAACATGTTTCTCCAATTGTGGCTTTCGTGTGCAACCACATGCTATTATGGCTCTGGCTTAGTCAACTACATTGGGAAGACCCATGCATTGTCTTCAGTTAACTGGACATGGGGACCTGGAATCCTACATGGGTGCTGAAGACAAGCTAGCAATGGTGTATGGGAGGACCCTTTGGAAAGACTTCGTCACATTCTCAATCTGCCAGTACTCCATCTTGGTGAGCACTAATCCAGTGGCCACTGGTGGCAAAAGGATGGGATTGTGACATGTGGGTAAAGTGTACTCCTTCTGCAGAAGATAATAAAATCTAAGTACTTAGCCGTGTCCCCGGTTATGGACAATACTGAGCAACTAAAGTTTGAAGCTATGGGAGATCTCGACATTCTAATTTCTAAAAGAAAACTTTTAAGGACTTGATGCACTTGGGGTTACCAAGGATCTCAAGAGACCTTGACAAAACTTGATGTACTTGGGGTTACCAAGGAACTCAAGAGATTTTGTTGAAAACATGAACACTTGGGGTTACCAAGGAACTCATGAGATTTTTATAAGACTTGATGCACTTGGGGTTACCAAGGAGCTCAAGAGAATTTTTGACAAGGACTTGAACACTTGAGTTTCTACCAAGGAGTTCAAGGGATTTTTGAAAAGGAGATTTGACAAAGGACCAAAACCATTTTGAAAAGATAGGATAAAATTTTGCTTTATGCAAATGAGCCTAAAACTCTACTTAGCCAAATATGCATGTAATGATAGGATCCACTCATATTATACATAGAAGTGAAACTTGCCAATACAATTCAAATGTATTGACCCTTGTGGCTGTAACTTGTAATGTTGCAGGTTTGATTAATTTTAGTGAAGATTGATTGATTAGGATTACAAAGTCTACAACCAACATCTGCCTGTGGCACTTTGAAGATGAAGGACCCCATGACTATAGTTATTCCGCTGCAATGTAATGTAATAGTCAAATGAGCTATGAATGATGTAATAAAATTATGTTATTCCTGGTTATAAAGTTGTATTATGACCTTTGTTTCTTGATATTACATCTTAACTGTGGATGCTAGCTATTGATCCAGGGACTAGCATTGTAAACACAGGGGACTCCACCTTATGTTGTTGTAAGGTTGGGCCACTCCCTCTACAGATGGTATCAGAACATTGTGTTGCCTGTAGATTTGTAAACCTAGGATTGGACAGAAACCCTTAGAAAAATAGGAGTTGTATTTGTTCCAAAACTTATTTACAAACAATCTTGTAAACTCTTTCCTCAAACATTTTGGTTTCAACTCTACATCTTTTCTACTTCAACTTGATGGAAAAACCTACCCCATGACCAAAGACCACACCATGTGCAAAGGACTTCTTCAACACTCCCAACTCTAAAGACTTCAACTTCTTCAACTCTAATGACTTCAACATCTTCAGCATATTCACCAAGGACTTCCAACTTGGATATCACCAAGGACTACAAGTGAGACAAGGAAATCTTGCTCAAGATTTAGAGACTGAGGGAATGCAAAAGTTAGAAGGAACCTACATCATTTGAAGTCTTGTGACCAAGAGTTTTTCTCAAGGAAACCATGATCTCATACAAGAAGAATCATGAAGGAAGGAAAGATCACAAGTGAACCCTATAGATGGACCACCATATTTTAGATAAGTCAAAACACACTAACTTATGTGGTGTAACAAAAATATTTTTGTTGCCTAAGTATGTGCTTGAACTTTGTGGTTTGAGTGAAATGTTTGACTTATGATTGCATGCACATTGTTTGTGTGAATTGTGATGTGTGTGATTAGAAATATTTCCTTAGAAATATCTTGCCTATTCTAATCTCCCTTCAAACCAAACAGATGACTACTCCAAGAGATACCAACCTCAAGGTTGAAGACACCAACACCAACCAAGAGAACAGCATGAAAGAGCTCATAGCAACTCAACACCAGTTGAACCAAGTGACAGCTCAGTTCATAGCCAACACTAGTGGAGAAGATCCAAAGCTACAAGGATTTTTGGAAACTCAAGGCCAACTGATGCTTAAGGTGACTGATCAAATGATCAAAATGGAAGAAGGCTATTCCAAAAGAGTTAGTGACAACAAGTATGACAGAAATATTTTCCTAGATGGAGCCCCAGCTTGCATTATTTGTGGATACAAGGATCATACTTCCAAGGAGCATGGATATCAATGCCCCAACTGTGAAGAGAAACATCCTGTTGGACAATGTCCCACTTCTCAAGCTACTTGCTACCTATGTGAAGGAAACAACCATGTTCCTATCCAATGCCCCATCTATGCCATTGTTGAACAAAGGAAACAAGGTGGAGTGCAAGGATCCAAGTCTACCTTACCTCCAAACAAGACAACCCAATTCAAAGGATCAAAGAAACCTAAGAAGCAAAAGATAGACAAAAGCCATGTGCAATGTTATAAATGTAAGGAAATGGGACACTATTCTGGTGAATGCCCAGAGAACCCGAAGAATAAAGAGATTGGCCAAGTAGTGCGCAACAACTGCAAAGAGCTAGGCCACTATGTAGCAACTTGTCCACAAGAGCCATGTAAAGAACTCAAGGACATCCACTGTTTCAACTGCAAGAACCCAGGGCATTATGCAAGCAACTGTCCAGAAAAGATGAAGAACAAGTTGAACAAGCCTATGGAGAAACTCAACCTTGACCCATGAGTCAAGTGTGGAACCAAGGACATAATGCAAATGTTTGTTTAGAGAAGTTTCCCCAGGATCCCAAGAAGGACAATATGTAATTTTTGTTTGAAAATTTTTAAGGGTGGTAGTACCCTAGTTGTTTTGAGCCTACTTGTAACCCTAGCCTTCCCAAATCTCGGGATGAGATTTATTTTAAGGGTGTTAGCCTGTCACATCCCAAGATTTTCCAAATCTTGTAATGTGACAAATAAATGAATAAAATAAAACTTTGTTTGATTTTCAGGGCCAGAAGAATTTTTTTTTTGAATTCAATTGGAACTTCAAACCAATTTGGATCAAATAAATCCTAAAGGGATTTAAAAAGATAAACATTTAATAAAGGAAAATAAAATGTTTTGGGAATTACTATTTTGGATCTTTTAAATAAAAGGATTTGGTTTTTAAAAGAAAACATGGTTTTATAAATAAAGATTTTTTATAGAGCCAAATTGAACCTTGGCCAAGCTTTTGAAATAAAACATTTTGTTTTGATAAAAATAGTAAAGGCTTCATTTAAATAAAATAATAAGGATTTAATATCCAAGTTTTTATTAATAAAGGTTTTACCATTTCCAAAAACATAAAAACTTATTTATTTATTTAAAATAAGTTTTCCAAGTATTTTGTATTTTCAAATAAAACCTACTGATTTGGTTTTGAAAATATTTAGATTTCAAATAGAGATTTTATTAAATAAATCAAACCCTATTTGATTAATAAACCATGGTCCATTTTATTTAATTAATAAATGGAACCTAAAAAGTTTTAAAATATTATTTCATTTTGAACTTTGGTTTATGTGTAAACAGAACCAAATCCAAATGAAAAGTTTGTTGATTGTTTGATTTGTTTTGTTTGTTTGATTTGTTGTTTGGTTTTCAAAACAGAAAATGAGAACAGAAAAGGGAAAACATTTTGGAAGAAAAAATAGAAGCCAGACTCAACCCAACCCAGAAGCCCAACTAGGCCCAGCAAACAGCCCAGCTTTTCCTCTCTGATGAAAAACGATTCGCACTCGTTTCCTGACCCGTGCAGTGAATGACTGGTGGCCCCAAACCCTCTCTCTCCCCTCACTGCCAGGTAGGCTCCACAAACACTGTCGTCGTTTCCACCCACGCGACCTGTTCTTCCTCCCCTCGTCGCCGTTTCCTGCAGTGATTCCGCGGTCTTAATTCGTCTTAACGCGGCCACCATTACTCGACTTGACCATGCACGTTAAAAAGCCAGCGTCTTCCCCCTCCTTTCCCCTCTGTCGCCCCACCTCGACACGCCCTCAGGCTGCCAAATTTCACTCAACACCACCCTCTGCTCCGACGAGGTCCGGTGCCGATTCCGGCGACTCAACACTGTAGAGGCCTCAACCTGATAAGATAGAGCCTCCTGTGTTTTACAATGCTAGTCCCTGGATCAATAGCTAGCATCCACAGTTAAGATGTAATATCAAGAAACAAAGGTCATAATATAACTTTATAACCAGGAATAACATAAGTTTATTACATCAAACATAGCTCATATGGCTATTACATTACATTGCAGCGGAATAACTATAAGCATGGGGTCCTTCATCTTCAAAGTGCCACAGGCAGATGTTGGTTGTAGACTTTGTAATCCTAATCAATCAATCTTCACTAAAATCAATCAAACCTGCAACATATAAGTTACAGCCACAAAGGGTCAATACATTTGAATTGTATTGGCAAGTGGTACTATGATAGTATAGTGGAATCTATCATCTATATGCATTTGGCTAAGTGGAGTTGAGGCTAGCATTGCTCAAAGTAGATTTTTCTTATCATTTTGAAAATACTAAGTTTTTGCTTGACAAAATCATTTTTCTCAATCAAAGATTTCAAGATCCTTGTACCAAGCCATCTCTCCATCAATGATTGAAGAATTCAAACAACCCTTGTTCAATCCACAAGTTTTAATTTAGAAATTTGAATGATGAGATTCTTGATTGCTTCCATGTCTTGATGCTCAAATTGTCCATTGCCAGGGACATGGCTAAGTACTTAGATTTTACACTCTACAGAGGTGGTGCACTTTCCCCACAAGACTTGGTTTCCCAAGACAAGATCTTTCAGAAGCCTTCCCTTAGACCAAAATGGACGCGCTCCAACCTATCAAACACTACCACCCACTGTCCATATGGCTAAGTTCTTGCAACCTATATGATCATGGCAGAGCCCATATTGCCAAGTGGTTGCACTTGAAGCTTCTCAACATTTGACATCTCAAATCTCTTTGTTCCTGGGTGGCCATCCACAAGTGAGATACACAGCCCAAGTCCATGGCCTTGTGTAACCACTCAACATATCCCAATCCTTCCATTCCACCCAGGTGATTCATTAACTTAGTTGTTTTATTAAACAAAACATAAGTCCTCAGACTTAGAATATTTTTCCATAGTGTGAATATATTTTTCCACCCATGTTTTCTATTAGCTAGGCTAAGCTTGGTAGTAATAGGAAACTTAACTTAGGAAAATCCTACTAAGGATTCATCTATTAGGTTTTCTTATAGCAAGGTCTATACTTAGC
Organism: Avena sativa; assembly: GCA_916181665.1. Taxonomy (NCBI): domain Eukaryota; kingdom Viridiplantae; phylum Streptophyta; class Magnoliopsida; order Poales; family Poaceae; genus Avena; species Avena sativa. The sequence continues at coordinate 343,008,477 of OV702279.1, forward strand.
AAAATTCATGCAAGTTTTACTTAGAGAGAAATCACTAATGCATAGTGAAAGTAATGGGACAAAAAGTATGAAGTATCACTTGCCTTTTTGGTAGGGAATGGTGGTTCACTCCTTGATCTTGCTAGTCTCACACTTTCTAACTTCACTACAAGTCAATCAAGTAGACACAAAATCAACTAGCATTCCAAACCAATAAATCAATCAAACAATTTAACACACACAAAACAATGGGATCTAAGTCATGTATGGGAGCATGCACAAGATAGTTTTATTTTGCAAAGAGGGCCTCTATTGGGTTTCTAAACTTTGTAAGATCCAAATTGGTCATTTACCAAAGTGGCAAAGTCATTAGCAAGAGGGTTTTGTCCAAAAAAACTATTTTTAAATCCATTCATCATTTCATGTGGTGATAAATGTTTTTATTAAGGCAAAACTCTTAAGTTGTTCACCAAATGAGTTGCCAATTTTCAAAACTTGGTGTTTTGGGTCAGTGGGTTTGATCAAACCATTTTCTTAAAGTTTTCTTTCCATAAACATTTTTATAACAAAAACAATTCTTTTTATTTGGTTAGAAAATGACTAAGTCAAGTAATCCAACCTAAATCTTTCCATAATCATTTTTAACACCAAGGGTTGGTTCCTAGGGTCAGTAAGGTCACAACAAATCAATTTGCAAAGGTTTTACTTCAAAATTATTTTCAATAAATAAATTACATTTCTATTTGACTAGAAATGGTTTTAAATCAAAGAATCATTTCTTAACTTCTCAAAATACATTTTTGAGTCCACAAAGTGTTTCCTAGGGTCAGTAGGTTCAAATCAATCCAATTGCCAAAGATTTTAACCCTAAATTCAATTTAAAACAATTTTTACATTCTTAACAAGCATACAAATGTTTCTGCAATTTCAAACAAGCTAACAGCTACTATTTGCTAAACTAAGGGCATGGTTGGCTAGGGTTTGTTCTCCTGAATCCAACGACATAAAATTTGTAAAATTTGGACGTGTGGTTTGAAAGTTACAAAGGTTTGAAAATTGAATCTAGAACAGATTCAAATCTGTTTTTAAATCAAAACATGTCCACGCGTCACGATTTCATTGGGCGGTACGGGTTCGGTCGGATTGATCTCTCTGGATCGTTGGATCTAAGTGGAATCGCACGGCTCTGGTTGCTCGATACCCCTTCGCTCACTTTCTATCCTATCCATTGGATCAAGATCGGACGGTTGCTGCTGCCTGGCCAAGGACTGGCGGCGCTAGGTTGACGGCGAGCGGCGGAGCGGCCGGATGGTGGCGGCGCTGGCGAGGCAGGAAGCGAGAAAGGGAGGAAGTAAGCTCACCGAGGTCGCGAGGATGAGGTGATGCTGGTCGTGTGGTCGTCGTGGCAAGGGGCGCACGGGGACGGGCAGGATTTCTCGCCGGAGTTGGTTCTGGCGACGGACGCGCGTGGTCGAGGTCGAGGACGACGCTGTGGTCCACGGGAAGACAAACGGAGGACTGGGTTAGCTGCGCAAGGCCATGGCAAAGATGCTTGCGTGATCGAGAAGATGCGGGGCGGTCAGTGCTTACCGGGGATCGTCGTCGGAGAGAAAACAGGCGGCGGCGCTGTCAGAGCTAGTCCAAGTCAAAGCTCTGGGGCGCCCGCGGTCGAGTGGAGGACACGGGGAGAAGCGTCTGGGAGTGGGGAAGCTGCTAGGGTGGTCGAGGAGGCACGGGGCGTTGCGGTGCTGCCGGAATTGGCGAGGAGGGTCGTCGGAACAGAGGCGGTGTTCGAGTAAAATTCGACGGCCTGGGGGCGTGTCGAGGAGGGGCGACAGAGGGGAAACGGAGAGGAGTCACTGGCGTTTAAAGGGGCTTGATCGCTGCGAGTTATGGTGGCCGTGTTAAGGTGAATTCAAGCCGCGAATCAATAGCCTGCAACGGCCGGCGAGGGGGAGAAGAGGTCGTGCGGGGTGGAGAGGAAGAACAGGAGGAGTGGGGCCGGTTGGTCAGTGGGAAAAGAGCGAGGAGGAGGTCCACCAGCCATACTCTGTGTGGGTGTGGTTCTGAGTGGAGAAGAAAACGCTTCGGGGAGGGGGAGGGGAGCTGGGCTAATACTGGGCTGGGATGGGCTAGGTTAGCTGGGCCAGTCTGTTTCCTTATTTTTTTCTATCTGAAACATTTTTCTTTTTCCAATTTCAATTACTGTTTTGAATTTCAAACAATTATTCAAACATTCAAACAAATCAAACATTCAACATACTTTGCACTTGAATTCGGTTCTGTTTAACAACATAAATCAAATTCCAAAATACAATAATATTTTTTATTTTTTTAGAGTCCATTTATAATTAAATAAAATGGACACTAGTTAATAAATTAAATGGGTTTTAATTTATTTAAAATCTCCATTTGAAATTCAAATACTTTCAAAACCAAATCAGTAGGTTTTATTTGATAATAAAGAATATTTGGAAAACTTGTTTAAAACAAAATAACCTTTTATTTAGGGTCCATTAATAATTAAATATAATAGACTTTCATTATTAAATCAATTAGGATTTATTTTATTTAAAATATTTATTTTGAAATCTAAAATAAAGCCAAAACACTTTATTAGGTTTTATTTGTGAATATAAAATACTTAGAAAACTTATTTAAAACAAAATAATAAGTTTTGGTGTTTATTTAAAATGGGAAAAGCCTTTACTCAAATAAAAATTGGATATTAAATCCTCATTATTTTATTTAAATAAACCTTTACTATTTCTATCAAAACAAATTGTTTTAATCAAAGACTTGGACAAGGTTTAATTTGGCTCTATAAAATAATCTTTATCTATAAAACTTTTATTTCAATTGAAAACCAAATCCTTTTATTTTAATGATCAAAAATAGTATTTCCAAAATATTTTGTTTTCCTTCATTTAAAATGTTTATCTTTTTAAATCCCTTTAGGATTTTATTTGATTCAAATGGGTTTGAGGTTCCATTTAAATTCAAAAAGTTTCTTCTGGCCTTGAAAATCAAACAAAGTTTTATTTTATTCATTTATTTTCACATTACAAGATTTGGAAAATCTTGGGATGTGACAGGCTACCACCCTTAAAATAAATCTCGTCCCGAGATTTGGGGAGGCTAGAGGTTACAAGTTGGCTCAAAACAACTAGGGTACTACCACCCTTAAAAAGTTTCAAACTAAATTACATCTTGGCTTGCTTGGAATCCTGGGGAACTTCTCTAAGTAAACACATGCATTGTTTTCTTGGTTTCCATTCTTGACTCATGGACCAAGGTTGAGATCCTTCATAGACTTGTTTAACTTGTTCTTCATCTTTTCTGGACAATTGCTTGCATAGTGGCCTAGTTCCTTGCATTTGAAACACATCACTTGGCTGATATCTTTCTTTTCCTTGGGTATCATTGCCTTTTGCTTGTTTCTTTGGTTCTTCTTCTTTTCTGGGCATTCATTGGCATAGTGTCCCATCTCTTTGCAATTGTAACACTGCAACTGGCTTATGTCCTTCTTCTTCTTTTTGGGTCTCTCCAAAGCTAGGAGTTCTTCTAGTTCATGTTCTTCATAGGTGGAAGATCTTTCTCTCTTCTTGGGGCATTGATCTTCATGCTCCTTGGATGCATGATCATTGTATCTAAAAACATTGCTAGCTTGGGTTCCTTCTAGAATAACATCTTTGTCATCCTTGTTGTCCATAGCTCTTTGGGAAAAGTTTTCTCCCATGTTGATCATTTGAGTAACCAATCCTTGCAACAATTGGGATTGAAGTTTCAAAATCCTTTGTATGGCTGGGTCTAGTCCATTGTTGTTGGCTAATAGCTGAGTTGTCTCTTGGCTCAACTGGTTTTGGGTTGCTATAAGTTCTCTCATGTTGTCTTCTTGGTTGGTGTTGGTGTCTCTTGGAGTAGTCATCTGTTTGGGTTGAAGGGATTAGAATAGGCATGATATTCCTAAGGAAAAATTTCTAATCACACACATCACAATTCACTCAAGCAATGTGCATGCAATCACAAACCAAACATTCACAAACAACTTTGCACTCAAACAACAAAGTTCAAGCACATACTTAGGCAACAAAATATTTTTGTTACACCACATAAGTTGGTGTGTTTTGTCTTAGCTAAAATATGGTGGTCCATCTATATGGTTCACTTGTGATCTTTCCATCATTCTTGGTTCTTCTTGCATGAGATCATGGTTCCTTGAGAAAAACTCTTGGTTGCAATACTTCAAATGATGTAGGCTTCTTCTAACCTTTGCATTCCCTCAGTCTCTAAATCTTGAGCAAGATTACCTTGTCTCACTTGTAGTCCTTAGTGTCATCCAAGTTGGAATTCCTTGGTGAATATGCTGAAGATGTTGAAGTCATTAGAGTTGAAGAGGTTGAATTCATTAGAGTTGAAGAAGTTGAAGTCATTAGAGTTGAAGAAGTTGAAGAAGTCCTTTTGCACATAGTGTAGTCCTTGGTCATGGGTAGGTTTTTCCATCAAGTTGAAATAGAAGAGAAGTAGAGTTGAAACAAAAATGGTTGAGGAAAGAGTTTACAAGTGTTTTTGTAAATAAGTTTTTGGAACAAAATACAACTCCTATTTTTCTAAGGGTTTTTGTCCAATCCTAGGTTTACAAATCCTACAAGCAACACAATGCTCTGATACCATCTGTAGAGGCCTCAACCTGATAAGATAGAGCCTCCTGTGTTTTACAATGCTAGTCCCTGGATCAATAGCTAGCATCCACAGTTAAGATGTAATATCAAGAAACAAAGGTCATAATATAACTTTATAACCAGGAATAACATAAGTTTATTACATCAAACATAGCTCATATGGCTATACATTGCAGCGGAATAACTATAAGCATGGGGTCCTTCATCTTCAAAGTGCCACAGGCAGATGTTGGTTGTAGACTTTGTAATCCTAATCAATCAATCTTCACTAAAATCAATCAAACCTGCAACATATAAGTTACAGCCACAAAGGGTCAATACATTTGAATTGTATTGGCAAGTGGTACTATGATAGTATAGTGGAATCTATCATCTATATGCATTTGGCTAAGTGGAGTTGAGGCTAGCATTGCTCAAAGTAGATTTTTCTTATCATTTTGAAAACACTAAGTTTTTGCTTGACAAAATCATTTTTCTCAATCAAAGATTTCAAGATCCTTGTACCAAGCCATCTCTCCATCAATGATTGAAGAATTCAAACAACCCTTGTTCAATCCACAAGTTTTAATTTAGAAATTTGAATGATGAGATTCTTGATTGCTTCCATGTCTTGATGCTCAAATTGTCCATTGCCAGGGACATGGCTAAGTACTTAGATTTTACACTCTGCAGAGGTGGTGCACTTTCCCCACAAGACTTGGTTTCCCAAGACAAGATCTTTCAGAAGCCTTCCCTTAGACCAAAATGGACGCGCTCCAACCTATCAAACACTACCACCCACTGTCCATATGGCTAAGTTCTTGCAACCTATATGATCATGGCAGAGCCCATATTGCCAAGTGGTTGCACTTGAAGCTTCTCAACATTTGACATCTCAAATCTCTTTGTTCCTGGGTGGCCATCCACAAGTGAGATACACAGCCCAAGTCCATGGCCTTGTGTAACCACTCAACATATCCCAATCCTTCCATTCCACCCAGGTGATTCATTACTTAGTTGTTTTATTAAACAAAACATAAGTCCTCAGACTTAGAATATTTTTCCATAGTGTGAATATATTTTTCCACCCATGTTTTCTATTAGCTAGGCTAAGCTTGGTAGTAATAGGAAACTTAACTTAGGAAAATCCTACTAAGGATTCATCTATTAGGTTTTCTTATAGCAAGGTCTATACTTAGCAAAATTCATGCAAGTTTTACTTAGAGAGAAATCACTAATGCATAGTGAAAGTAATGGGACAAAAAGTATGAAGTATCACTTGCCTTTTTGGTAGGGAATGGTGGTTCACTCCTTGATCATGCTAGTCTCACACTTTCTAACTTCACTACAAGTCAAATCAAGTAGACACAAAATCAACTAGCATTCCAAACCAATAAATCAATCAAACAATTTAACACACACAAAACAATGGGATCTAAGTCATGTATGGGAGCATGCACAAGATAGTTTTATTTTGCAAAGAGGGCCTCTATTGGGTTTCTAAACTTTGTAAGATCCAAATTGGTCATTTACCAAAGTGGCAAAGTCATTAGCAAGAGGGTTTTGTCCAAAAAAACTATTTTTAAATCCATTCATCATTTCATGTGGTGATAAATGTTTTTATTAAGGCAAAACTCTTAAGTTGTTCACCAAATGAGTTGACAATTTGCAAAACTTGGTGTTTTGGGTCAGTGGGTTTGATCAATCCATTTTCTTAAAGTTTTCTTTCCATAAACATTTTTATAACAAAAACAATTTTTTTATTTGGTTAGAAAATGACTAAGTCAAGTAATCCAACCTAAATCTTTCCATAATCATTTTTAACACCAAGGGTTGGTTCCTAGGGTCAGTAAGGTCACAACAAATCAATTTTCAAAGGTTTTACTTCAAAATTATTTTCAATAAATAAATTACATTTCTATTTGACTAGAAATGGTTTTAAATCAAAGAATCATTTCTTAATTTCTCCAAATACATTTTTGAGTCCACAAAGTGTTTCCTAGGGTCAGTAGGTTCAAATCAATCCAATTGCCAAAGATTTTAACCCTAAATTCAATTTAAAACAATTTTTACATTCTTAACAAGCATACAAATGTTTCTGCAATTTCAAACAAGCTAACAGCTACTATTTGCTAAACTAAGGGCATGGTTGGCTAGGGTTTGTTCTCCTGAATCCAACGACATAAAATTTGTAAAATTTGGACGTGTGGTTTGAAAGTTACAAAGGTTTGAAAATTGAATCTAGAACAGATTCAAATCTGTTTTTAAATCAAAACATGTCCACGCGTCACGATTTCATTGGGCGGTACCGGTTCGGTCGGATTGATCTCTCTGGATCGTTGGATCTAAGTGGAATCGCACGGCTCTGGTTGCTCGATACCCCTTCGCTCACTTTCTATCCTATCCATTGGATCAAGATCGGACGGTTGCTGCTGCCTGGCCAAGGACTAGCGGCGCTAGGTTGACGGCGAGCGGCGGAGCGGCCGGATGGTGGCGGCGCTGGCGAGGCAGGAAGCGAGAAAGGGAGGAAGTAAGCTCACCGAGGTCGCGAGGATGAGGTGATGCTGGTCGTGTGGTCGTCGTGGCAAGGGGCGCACGGGGACGGGCAGGATTTCTCGCCGGAGTTGGTTCTGGCGACGGACGCGCGCGGTCGAGGTCGAGGACGACGCTGTGGTCCACGGGAAGACAAACGGAGGACTGGGTTAGCTGCGCAAGGCCATGGCAAAGATGCTTGCGTGATCGAGAAGATGCGGGGCGGTCAGTGCTTACCGGGGATCGTCGTCGGAGAGAAAACAGGCGGCGGCGCTGTCAGAGCTAGTCCAAGTCAAAGCTCTGGGGCGCCCGCGGTCGAGTGGAGGACACGGGGAGAAGCGTCTGGGAGTGCGGAAGCTGCTAGGGTGGTCGAGGAGGCACGGGGCGTTGCGGTGCTGCCGGAATTGGCGAGGAGGGTCGTCGGAACAGAGGCGGTGTTCGAGTAAAATTCGACGGCCTGGGAGCGTGTCGAGGAGGGGCGACAGAGGGGAAATGGAGAGGAGTCACTAGCGTTTAAAGGGGCTTGATCGCTGCGAGTTATGGTGGCCGTGTTAAGGTGAATTCAAGCCGCGAATCAATAGCCTGCAACGGCCGGCGAGGGGGAGAAGAGGTCGTGCAGGGTGGAGAGGAAGAACAGGAGGAGTGGGGCCGGTCGGTCAGTGGGAAAAGAGCGAGGAGGAGGTCCACCAGCCATACTCTATGTGGGTGTGGTTCTGAGTGGAGAAGAAAATGCTTCGGGGAGGGGGAGGGGAGCTGGGCTGATACTGGGCTGGGATGGGCTAGGTTAGCTGGGCCAGTCTGTTTCCTTATTTTTTTTCTATCTGAAACATTTTTCTTTTTCCAATTTCAATTACTGTTTTGAATTTCAAACAATTATTCAAACATTCAAACAAATCAAACATTCAACATACTTTGCACTTGAATTTGGTTCTGTTTAACAACATAAATCAAATTCCAAAATACAATAATATTTTTTATTTTTTTTAGAGTCCATTTATAATTAAATAAAATGGACACTAGTTAATAAATTAAATGGGTTTTAATTTATTTAAAATCTCCATTTGAAATTCAAATACTTTCAAAACCAAATCAGTAGGTTTTATTTCATAATAAAGAATATTTGTAAAACTTGTTTAAAACAAAATAACCTTTTATTTTAGGGTCCATTAATAATTAAATATAATAGACTTTCATTATTAAATCAATTAGGATTTATTTTATTTAAAATATTTATTTTGAAATCTAAAATAAAGCCAAAACACTTTAGTAGGTTTTATTTGTGAATATAAAATACTTAGAAAACTTATTTAAAACAAAATAATAAGTTTTGGTGTTTATTTAAAATGGAAAAAGCCTTTACTTAAATAAAAATTGGATATTAAATCCTCATTATTTTATTTAAATAAACCTTTACTATTTTTATCAAAACAAATTGTTTTAATCAAAGACTTGGCCAAGGTTTAATTTGGCTCTATAAAATAATCTTTATCTATAAAACTTTTATTTCAATTGAAAACCAAATCCTTTTATTTTAATGATCAAAAATAGTATTTCCAAAATATTTTGTTTTCCTTTATTTAAAATGTTTATCTTTTTAAATCCCTTTAGGATTTTATTTGATTCAAATGGGTTTGAGGTTCCATTTAAATTCAAAAAGTTTCTTCTGGCCTTGAAAATCAAACAAAGTTTTATTTTATTCATTTATTTTCACATTACAAGATTTGGAAAATCTTGGGATGTGACAAACACCGCCCCGTGCCTCCCTGAGCACACTAGGAGACTCCCCACTCCCAGGCGCTTCTTCCCGTACCACCCATACGACCGCGGGCGCCCCAGAGCAACGTCTGCAACAAGCTCTGAACGACGCCGCCGTCCGCTCCAACTCCGACGAGCCCCACAGGTAGTTTCCGGCCGCCCCTCTTCCTCTCGTTCATGCACACACCTACACCATGTCCTAGCGCGTCTAACCGTACCCTCGGTTTGCTTCCTTGCAATCTGTAGCACCCACCCCGACCACGAGCAGGACCATCTGACGCCACGAGCAACTCCGGCGAGCGATTCAAGACTACCCCGAGCGCCCCTTCGACGGAGACGACCACGTTGAGCACCAGCATTCCACGGTGAATCTGGTGAGCATTTTCCCCACTCCTCTCGCTTCCTGTTCTCGTCGTTACGCCGTAGCCAGAGCACCGCCGCCGCGCGCCGCCGTCGTCGCGCCGCCAGTTCTTGGCCAGGCATTAACAGTCGTCCGATCCAGATCCGAGGCACGCGATTGAATGACTTATCGAAAGGGTAAGATCAATCCTGTGCCGCACGATACGCTTCAGATCCTGCGGTCCACGTTGCCGATCCGGCCGAACCGGTATCATCCAACCAGAACGCGCCGCGTGGCCAGGTTTCATTTTAAAAACAGATTTGAATCTGTTATAGATTCAATTTTCAAACCTTTGTAACTTTTGATCCACACGTCCAAAAATTACAAATTTTATATCGTTGGAATCAGTGGAACAATCCCTAGCCAACCATGCCTTTGGTTTAGTAAATAGTATCTGTTAGTTTGCTTGTTTTTGCAGATACTTTTGTGTGCTTGTTTAGATTAGAAAAATTGTTTAAAAATGTTTTTAGGGTTAAAACCTTTGCAAAATGGTTTGTTGTAAACTCACTGACCCTAGGAACCAACCCATAGTTTGGAAAATGGATTTGGTAAAGTTTAGGATGGAAAACTTGATTTAGTCATTTCTAGCCAAATAAAAATAATGGTTTTTGTTATGAAAATGATTTGGAGTAAAAACTTTGAGAAAATGTTTGGATTAAACCTACTGACCCTAAACACCAAGTTTTGGGAAAACAACAACTTATTTGGTGAAAAACTTAAAGTTGTTGCTTTAATAAAAATGTTTCCCACCACATAAAATAATGAAAGGATTTAAAAATGGTTCTTGGACAAAATCCTTTTGCAAATGACTTTGCCACTTAGAAAAATGACCACCTTGGACCTTACAAAGTTTAGAAGCCTAGTGGAGACCATCTTTGCAAATAGAACCACCTCTTGCATGCTCACATGCATGACTTAGATCCCATAGTTTTATGTGTGTGAATTGTTGATTGATTCTTGGTTTGGAATGCTTGTTGATATTGGGTTTGCTTGATTGATTGTAGTGAAATTAGCAAAGTGTGAGACTAGCAAGATCAAGGAGTGAACCATCATTCCCTACCAAAAAGGCAAGTTACACTATCATCTAAAGTCCTACTATTTTCTTATACTTAGTGGATTTTGAAAACATGCATGAAAAGATATTTTATACTTATGCTATGCTAAAATCCTAATAGGATTCCCTATACATTCCTTAGAGAAAACCATGTAGTTGTACATGCTTAGCCATGCTTTATTATGAAAAGAGATACATGTTGAGATTTTATGAAGTTGAGAAAAGGACATGTGTTTTTATATAATAAAAAAAGGACTCAATGAACCACCTAGGTGGCCAAGGATACTTTGGGTATTGGAGAAGTTGGCAACAAAAGGAACCATGTCTATGGCAATCTCTTTGTGTTGTGCTCCAAAAGAAACCACCCAGGAAACTTAGAGATTGAACATGTTTCTCCAATTGTGGCTTCCGTGTGCAACCACATGCTATTATGGCTCTGGCTTAGTCAACTACATTGGGAAGACCCATGCATTGTCTTCAGTTAACTGGACATGGGGACCTGGAATCCTACATGGGTGCTGAAGACAAGCTAGCAATGGTGTATGGGAGGACCCTTTGGAAAGACTTCGTCACATTCTCAATCTGCCAGTACTCCATCTTGGTGAGCACTAATCCAGTGGCCACTGGTGGCAAAAGGATGGGATTGTGACATGTGGGTAAAGTGTACTCCTTCTGCAGAAGATAATAAAATCTAAGTACTTAGCCGTGTCCCCGGTTATGGACAATACTGAGCAACTAAAGTTTGAAGCTATGGGAGATCTCGACATTCTAATTTCTAAAAGAAAAATTTTAAGGACTTGATGCACTTGGGGTTACCAAGGAGCTCAAGAGATCTTGACAAAACTTGATGTACTTGGGGTTACCAAGGAACTCAAGAGATTTTGTTGAAAACATTAACACTTGGGGTTACCAAGGAACTCATGAGATTTTTATAAGACTTGATGCACTTGGGGTTACCAAGGAGCTCAAGAGAATTTTTGACAAGGACTTGAACACTTGAGTTTCTACCAAGGAGTTCAAGGGATTTTTGAAAAGGAGATTTGACAAAGGACCAAAACCATTTTGAAAAGATAGGATAAAATTTTGCTTTATGCAAATGAGCCTAAAACTCTACTTAGCCAAATATGCATGTAATGATAGGATCCACTCATATTATACATAGAAGTGAAACTTGCCAATACAATTCAAATGTATTGACCCTTGTGGCTGTAACTTGTAATGTTGCAGGTTTGATTAATTTTAGTGAAGATTGATTGATTAGGATTACAAAGTCTACAACCAACATCTGCCTGTGGCACTCTGAAGATGAAGGACCCCATGACTATAGTTATTCCGCTGCAATGTAATGTAATAGCCAAATGAGCTATGAATGATGTAATAAAATTATGTTATTCCTGGTTATAAATTTGTATTATGACCTTTGTTTCTTGATATTACATCTTAACTGTGGATGCTAGATATTGATCCAGGGACTAGCATTGTAAACACAGGGGACTCCACCTTATGTTGTTGTAAGGTTGGGCCACTCCCTCTACAATGCCACCAGTGGCCGCTGGATAAGTACTCACCAAGATGGAGTACTGGCAGATTGAGAATGTGACAAAGTCTTTCCATAGGAGTCCTCCTAATACACAATGCTAGCTTGTCATCCAGGCACCAATGTAGGGTTTCAAGTTCCCTTACACAATCCTAGTTAACCTGAAGATGCCAATGCATGGGTCTTCCACTATGTAGTTTACTAAGCCAGAGCCCATTTAGCATGTGGCTGTACACGGAAGCCACTGTACGAGAAACATGTTCAATCTCTAAATCCCTCGATGGTTTTCTTCTAGTGCACAACAAAAAGAGATTGCCATATAAACATGGTTCCTTTTGTTGCCACCTTGTCCAAAAGCTTGAGTATCCTTGTCCACCCAGGTGGTTCATTGAGTACTTGTTTTATTACATAAAACATATGTCTTTTCAACTCTTCATATAATCATAACATGTATCCCATCCCAATATATAGCAGGTCTAAGCATACTACAACTACATTGTTTCCACTAAGGAATATATAAGGGTATCCTATTAGGATTTAGCATAGCATAAAAAATATAGTAACCTTTCCATGCATGTTTCAAAATCCACTAAGTGTAATGAAAATAGTAGGACTTGGATGATAGTGTCACTTGCCTTTTTAGTAGAGAATGTTGGTTCACTTCTTGATCTTGCAAATATCACACTCTTCTAATTCCACTACAAATCAATCAAGCAAACACATATTCAACACAACATTCAAACAATTTGTCACACATATAATAACAAAAACAAGGTCATGCATGCAAGCATGCAAAAGATAGTTTTATTTGCAAAGGTGGTTTCTACTAGGCTCTAAACATTATAAATTTGAAAGTGGTCATTTACTAAAGTGGTAAAACCATTTGCAAATGGTTTTATCTATAAACTATTTTCAAATCAAATCATTATTTTATATGGTTGAAAATGCTTCTATCAAAGCAATAATTTTATATTGTTCATCAAATAAGTTGTTAATTCACAAAACTTGGTGTTTAGGGTCAGAAGGTTTGAATCAAATCATTTCCCAAAGGTTTTACTCAAAAATCATTTCTAAATCATTATCAATATTTTTATTTGACTAGAAATGAGCTAATTCAATTATTTATTCCTAAACTTCACAAAATACATTTTTAAATCTATAAGTTGGTTCCTAGGGTCAGTAGGTTCACAACAAACCATTTTGCAAAGATTTCACATTAAAAATATATCTAGAACAATTTTTATATTCATAATAAGCCTACACATGTTTCTGCAAATTCAACCAATTTTACAGAAGCAAAACATTAAACAAAGTGCATGGTTGCAAAGTACTTGTTCTACTGATTCCATTGATATAAAATTTGCAAACTTTGGACGTGTAGAATTATAGTTATGAATTTTACAAGTTTGCAAATCAAATAGAACATATTCTATTTTTAAAACAAAACTAGTGCCACGCGGCATGATTCTATTGGCCGGTACCGCTTCGTGCGGATCAGCCTCTCTGGACCGCAGGATCTAACTTAAAACGAACGACACTGATCAACTCGTACCTCTTCATCTAGTTCTAATCTCAGCCAACGGATTCTGATCTAACGGACACGGATGCGTGGTCAAACACTGGCGGCGGTGCACGCTCAGACGGTGGAGTCGCGGCGATTCCAGGAAGCAAAGGAAGAAGGGAAACAGATCACCGTGTTCGCGTGGTCGAGGTGAAGCTCGAGGTGGTCGCAGATGTCCAAGGGGCGCACAGGAACGGCGGCAATTCCTCGCCGGAGTGTGCAGCAGCGTCGGTTGTGCTCAGGCGTCGTTGCTGGCGTCGTTTAGGACCGCGCTAAGACAAAGTAGAGGCATGGTTAGGTGCGCACGAGGGTCGCGAGTAAGGGAGCATTATCGGGAGAGAGAGGGGAGGACGGGGCTTACGGGGAGACTTCGCCGGAGCCAAGGCAGACGGCGGTGGCGAGTTGGGCTTGTCCTTGCCGACGCTCTGGGGCAAGCGCGGGTGAATGGAGCACACGGGCAGGTGCGCCTGGAGGTGGAGAAGAGGCTCGCGTGCAGAGAAAAGTGAGGGGCGACTGTGGTTCGCCGGAATTGACCGGGGAAGTCGTCGGAGACAGAGAAGGTTTGGGCTAAAATTCCGGCAGCCTAGTGGCAGAGAGGAGGCGGTGTTTAGGGGGGAAGGTAGAGGAGTGAGGGGCGCTTATGTGTGCGTGATTACGGCGAAGAATTACTCAGGCATTAACACAAATTGACGCCGACAATCAATCGGAGCAATGGCTGGGGACGTGGTCGCGGGTGGAAACGAAGAACATGCGATGTGGGGCCATGCTGTCAGTGAAAGAGAGAGGGGGGAGCAGGGTACACTCGTCTGTGACTGTGCGGGTGCAGGGTTGGGTAGAAAACGTTTCACCGCGGGGAGTTTAGTTGGGCTGGAGCTGGGCTTGCTGGGCCTGTTGGGTTGGGTCGAGTTTGTTTCTTTTTTTTTATTCTGATTGCTTTTTCTTTTTCTATTTGATTTTCTGTTTTGTTTTTATTCAAACACCCAAATGAATTCAAACCTTTGCCAAACTTTGTGTAGTTTTTAATTCTGTTTAACAACATAATCCAAAGTCCAAAACAAAATAATTTTTTTAGGATCCATTAATAATTAAATAAATAGACCTTAGTTATTAATTCAAATAGGATTTGATTTATTTTAAAACTCTATTTGAAATTTAAATAATAACAAAATCATTTCAGTAGGTTTTATTTGAAAACATAAAATACTTGGAAATCTTATTTAGAAGAACTTAACAAGTTTTAGTGTTTATTTAAAATGGCAAAGCCTTTACTTTAATAAAATTGGATATTAATAAATTCTCATTATTTTATTTAAATAAACCTTTACTCTTTTTATCAAATAGAAATATTTTACTTCAAAAGCTTGGCTAAGATTTAATTTGGCTCTATAAAATAATCCTTATTTATAATTCTACCTTTTCTTTTGAAAACCAAATCTTTTTATTAAAAGATCCAAAAATAGTGATTCCAGATATTTTAACTTTATTGTTTATTTATCTTTTTAAATCCCTTTAGGATTTTATTTGATCAGAATAGGTTTTGATGTTTCCAATTGGAATCAAAAAGTTTCTTCTCACCCTAAATTTCAACAAAAAATTATTTTGTTTATTTATTTTTCACATTTCAAAATTTGGAAAATTTTGGGATGTGACAGATGGTTAACCTAGAGGGGGTGGGGTGAATAGGTTTTTACAAAATTATTTATAATATTTTGCAAGTTTTAGGTTTTGCGGAATATAAGTGAGCCTAAATGCAAACTAGGTGAGGCAACCTAGATGAAGAAACAAGATACTTAAACCTCAAAGGCTATCACAAGGTAAACAACACAAGTAAGAGATCGGTTAAGGAATAACCGAAGCACGCAGAGACAAATATGTATTCCCGTGTTCACCACCTTTGGGAAGGGGGCTACGTCACGTTGGAGAGGTGTGAGGTTCCACGAAGGATTCCTCACGCGCCACAAAGGCTTACCTTCTTCTCCGAGCCTATCCCACGAAGGAATAGCTAACTTACTCGTGGTAGACTTTAAGGTAGTCTCCAAACCCTCACAAACTTTCCAAGGAGCAAATCACAAGACGAATGCCTCCAGGCGACCCTAGCCGCCTAGGGTTTCCCACAAACCCAAGAGTAACAAGCTAACTCGATGAACTCAAGGGGGAATGAACTTTGGCTTGGTGGAAACATAGATCGGGACCTCCTCTTCCTTTCTACCAAAGGGATTTGGATTTGGTTGGGTAGAATGGGAGATCCTCAAGCTTTTGTGTTTCAACAATGGAGAGAGAGAGAGCTTCAAGAAATGAATGTTTGCTGAAATGACTAACCTCTTAGTGGAGAAGAAAGGGGTATATATAGTATGGGGAGAAAAAGAGCCGTTTTGGGGGTTCCTGCGACAGAACCGACAATAAGTCCGGTCGGATCGAGTTGCTCGCCGGAAATTCCGGCGATAGCTACGGCGGACCGGAACACACGCCGGAAATTTCGGCGGCTACCGGAATTCTCGACGAGCAGCCAAAGTTCTTGTAGTAAGCCATTTTGGTGCTTACCGAGAATTTCCGGCGGCGACCGGAAATTCCGGCGACAGCACTGGCGGTGCCGGCACTTCTGCCGATTTCACAGTAGCCCCTTTTGACTCATTTTCAAGGCTATTTTTTTTCTCTCTCTCTCTCTTCGAACGGGTGTGTGGCAGTGGATGATGAAAAGTATATATGGTGTAGAACAACCCCAAAGAGCGCATCGAGATCACCCCTCTTAATAGTGCGGTGTTTCCTATTTGACTCAAGAGTAAATAAGAGAGAATAATAAATAACACCACCGACTTTTCATATAGAAACGAATGGGGGGTCACACATCGCCTTTCACCAACAAACAGCGGACTCTCACCTGTAGAGAAGCTAGTAGAAACATTAGTCCGCTCTCTAGCTTCGATGTCATAGTTAACCAAAATACTAGACAAGGGCTATATGCCCTTTCACCTTCCACTAGCAATGTGGGACTAAACTTTAGCACCACTAGCACAGCCATATGCTGCCATACACAAGTGGACCAAGGAGAATTTCAGAATTTGTCTAATGGGCCAACAGCCCAAAACTCATCAAATTCCAACAACAATAACCAATCAAAATGAACCGTGGACATAACAGAGTAAACCTCCACGCTTCGACTCATCCTCCTCGATCAACCTCCTGCCGCTGCATCTAGAAAAGGAGCAGAGAAACACATCCCACAAACGAGATCAGCTGATACAATAAGAATCGATGAGGGCGTCGAACCCACCTCGGGTTAACGAACGGTGAGATCGGCCATGGGAGCGCTTGGGAACATGAATCCAGAATACATTTGAATTGAAATCTAGAAACCACCGATGGAAGGATGACGGAACCAATGAACCGATCAGACCGAGCACGAAAAACTGACCTACGACGATCTTCCTCCTCATGGGCCTCGCCACGCGGAGCTCCAATTTCAATCAAAAACTACATCCAATCCTGCAACCGACATTGGGACACCGGCGATCCAAATCGAAACAGAGATACGCGGGAATCACTCTTAGGAAGACAGAGATCGCGAACCAGACAACTCGGTGAATCCGGAAGAGTCGTAGCGACAGAGGCGGGCAACCGAGGAAGAGGAACCTGCGAGAACAGGACGGGAGAGCCGACGAGGAGCAAAAAATCAAATCAAGACAAGGAGATTCGATCAAAAACGAATCGAGAGGACATGAGGAGGAGTCGAGGAAGAGTCCCGAAGACGCGAGGAGCGTGAGAGCGAGGCGCTGGCCACCGAGATGGTGAGAGAGGGCCGGACCAGAGCGCGGGCGAGAGGGGGCGCACCTGGGCGCTTTTTATAGCTGGCGGAAGGCCTTCGCTGGAGCCAGCCGATTCCTTACCGGACATGGGTTCGTAGCCGTGCTAGCATGATGCGCGTGGGGACGACGGACCGGTGGGCGGCGGAAATCAAAAGCGAGTGGGACTGGTGACCGGGTCAGATCCAGGATGGTGCGGTGGTTCAGGGCGGTTGGGTGGCTGGCATGTCGACAACGCGATGCCGAAATTTCTAGGTAGCTCAGGAGCCGTGATCGGGCATATGATACTCCGTCTGTATAGGTGTGGATGTCGTTGATTGGAGCGTACTACGCGTCTTCTCGGGGCATAAATCCTTAAAATCCCCCTGCTTACACGTATCCTCTAAAAAAGTCTTAAATCCTGTTTTTTCTATAAATATGTCCTTTTTGCTACAAGTAGTCCTGATTTTGCTACATGTAGCAGAAAACAGTTCGGCCTAAAAAATAGAAAAATAGATTGGACCTCGCCGGAGATTTCGCCGGAAACCTCGCCGGCGACCGTGTAAAAAAAATTATACTAATATAGTAAACCTGATCTCACTGGAGACTCGCCGGAGACTTTCGCCAGACACATCGCCGGAGACCTTATAGCAAAAACTTTACGTAGTATAGCAAAATCATAAAAGTATTGTAGCAAAAGAAATTACAAAATGTAGCAAAAATCCTTTCGCCGAAGACATCGCCAAAACTTTGTAGCAAATTTTTTTTGCTACCATAGCAAAATCTACTTTGATCCCCACCACAACAAAACATTTCTGCAACCCCTCATCGGCGGCGGTGGCAGTGGCGGAGCTATGTATAGCTCAGGGGGGGCCACCGCCCCCCAAACTTTGTATATTCATTGAAGAAAATATTTTTTTAGAACTTAGATCAAAGAAAATACTCTAATTTGCCCCCCCAAATATTCATAGTTCACATTTTGCCCCCCCATAATTCTTGTGCTAGCTCCGCCACTGGGCGGTGGCACGTACGTGCTCGCCGGAGAGGTGCTGCGGATACGAGCGAGAGGTCTGCCATGGCTACATCAGCGCGGTCCAAAGCCGCGACAGCGGCTCGCGGCCAGGACAGCGGCGGCAACAGCGGCTCACGGCCAGGTGGTGGCTCGTGGCGGCGGCGTGCAGCCAGTATGCGGCGGCAGCGGCAGCTCGTGGCCAGAACAGCGGCGGCGGCGGCGGCTCGCGGCAAGGACAACGGTAGCGGAGCGTGCGGCGGCGCGCGGCCACGCTATGCAGAAGATGTTGAGAAAAACGAATAGGGAGAGAAGAACAGTTCGGGCCCACCACAATGCAGAAGGACGCGTACAGCAGCTAACCGGGATTCGATCCCCCAGAACAGTATCATTTTCCCGGTTAATTGTTGACCGGTACGCGAGCCAGGACGAACTCGTGGATAAGAACGTGAAAAAGATGGCATGTGGAATGTTTACGTAATGGATGTGCTCACCGACGATTTTTATTTGTGCGATCAAATCGGTTTGGGATAGCTATAACATAACCCAGATCTGGATTATTTTTGCGAAATTTCATCGATGTCATCAACACTAGTACAAAAAAGCCCTAAAAATAATAGCGACGATTAGAAACACTAGCGCAAGCCAAAGGCGCGCCGCCGTCCTCGTCCTTCCATCACCTTTCATTAAAAGATATTTTTAGTCTAATTTTTTAAAAATATCCAGACACAGTCAATAATTTTCCCACAAACATGCAAAATATATCACTTTCAAATACTTTGTATTTTAAGCTACACAAAATGACAAGAGTGTAGATCTTTCATGTATTTTTTTTAATCCTCAAACCTTATCAGAATTTATCAATTTTCATGTAGACCACATTGCAAAGAATTTCGTGTTGCGAGTTTGCATGCAACATTAACTACATTCAAAATTATTTTCAAAAAAAAAATTTGAAACCTGTAAATAAGATTTTTGAATTTTTTAAAATGAAGGGAGCACCGGAGCATGGGAGACAAAGACACTTTTCGCGATAATTATCTCAAGATTCGAGAAGACAGACTCTTTAGTTAGGCTGCTTAATTTTGATGTTTGAAGAACTTGCTAAAGGGATTGGATTTTGTCTTTGTTCATGTTCTTTAACCTAGAGCTTGTCATTGTAAAAAAAACATTTAGCCTTTGAGCTAATGTTATAGATTGGGAAATCACTTAACCCTTAATTCTGTGTGAAAAATCTTCCCACCAATGTTCTTACACTTTCAACATATCTGCTGACTCACCCAAACGTACATATTTGAAAGTGATCATCGGCTACCTTACAATGCGCCTTCACAAAATAAACCTAAAGTGCAAGAGAAGATTAAAGTACTCCAGAGTCAATTAGTACTAGTACCGTGATGAAACATTGAAGAACTATTTATCTCCGTCTTCGTGTATAGACAACTTAGGTCAACACTCGTACAAATCCCAATGCCTCTAACTCCTAGGATGATCCGGGTTTCAAATAACACTACAAAAGAAATTCCAACTAAGTCCAAGACGTGCATACATTGCTCATGGGATGTATGTTGATGTGAATTTAGTGATGACTGGATTCTACTCATTGTCTGAACTTAGGTAGATAAGGATGATGGGTTTTTTGGGAAGTATGATCTCTGCTCCATCTCCCTTCTCGTGCTTAAATAGGAACACATGTGGGGAAAACAACCATTCAATTATGCCTTCATCCAATTCAGTATTGTCGTACGAAGCACGTGAGCGGTACCATATCTGCGAGCATTCATTCCCTAACTGAAGTAGCTCTCTAATAGATATACTGATTGTATTAATCTAGGTATGCATTATAGTTTAATTCTATTTTTTTCAACAAACATAATATACTAATAGAGAGATACCAATTACATTTCAGATATATGTTAGTTACTTGGCTTTGCTTGAATTAGAGGTAAAATATCGGTCCTATTCTAACAAGATAGCTTTATTTATTAGCAACTAGCATACTACTCCCAACCTCAATTGACTAATTGGTTTTGGAAAAATAAATTTCCTATTTCTGCCCATTGACTATTTTATTTCGAGGACCAATACTCTGATTTGTTGACGTAGAGTGTACCAGGGTCTTTTAAGTTTGCAGACAGCTGTCTGGGACTTGGGTCCACCAAGATAGGAAGTCTTTCTAGGGAGATCAGGAGACGATCGTGTTGAAGCTAGGGTTTTCCATATCGAGGGTGGTTATGCTCGGCGGCGAACTGCAATCTTGATAGCGAGATCTGGTTCATGCAGCGGTGGTTCTACTCTGTCATTCCTGTCTCTCATGGAGGATGGGGCGAGAGGGTTTTATGGCTTCTCCTGCCAGATCGGTCTCCAACGAGAGGCATGCATCCAGGACGCCTTCCAGATCGCCGGCAAAGGCCGGGCAGAGGAGCTAGATGCGAGAGATCTTTTGCTCACGGACAAGGAGGCCACGGGTCTGGTAATCTGAGACGTGGGATATGGCTTTGTTCCAAAACTAAAGTGGGCGGCGGTGGGCAAGGTCTGTTCACCGCGAAAGCTGATCATTGACACTTTCAACCGCGAAAGCTGATCATTAGCGTTTTGGATTGGGCGATGCATGAGCGTGGGGGCTTCATGGCCCTATGCAATTCAAGGACATATGGGACACAGATTTGTGGTGTGATTTTCATCAGAAGGGGACTGGAAGCATTCGATGAAGAACAAGCCATGGCAGTTATGTTAAACAAGGTATACGGGAGGTTGGATAGGCAAACTTATTTCTGTGGATGTCGAAGGGATGGCGTGGGGCGAAGAACTGCGGTTTAGAGTTGTTGTACAAGTTGATCAGCCTTTGCTGTAGAGAGTAAGCCTGAAAGAATCGGAAGAGGATGCTGCGGGCAAGTGGTTTGATCTACAATATGAGAAAATACCCCACTTTTGTTTCGCCTACGGCCGTTTAATTCATGCTGATAGCGGATGCCAGGTTCACAGAGGGTGGAGGTACTATTCGGGATATTCCAACATACATAGGGAGTGTAGTATCAGGATCAAACGCAATCCATACACATCGGAACTTTTCACTGAACTGGACCTTGTTGGCTGAATTCATCAGCAAAACCTGGACAATCTTCCATAGATGGCCATTGGAAAGACAATTTTTCCCACCCCTAGCGTCACTACAGTTCAACAAAATGGACAAACTACATCTTGGAAGCAGTCACCCGGAGCAGCATTTGGACTAAATATTTCTAGGGAAGTTGTAGTTCCTGAACCTTGCATGAGTCCTGCTATGCAATGCCTTATACTATCCCAGGGTGATTTTTTTCTTCTGATGAAATTCCCAAGGTGATTTTGTCTATATACCTCACGACTTAACTGATTCTATTGCCATTTAAGATCAGGGAGAAGAAGTGATTCTATATTGCTCTAACTGCAACTATTCTTGCCTAGATTTTGACAGTTGGGCCCCATAACGGCAAGGATGCATTTCAAAGTTGAACCTCACATGCTACAACATTATGTGACGTTTCACTTAGTGCCCAAGACAGTAACCTGCTATTCAATTCAATCAAATCATTTGGAGACCCCAACTTCAGAATATATTTTTAACTTACTCACTTTGTTCACTGCTATTCAATTCAAAATATCTGGAGACACAATGAGAATGCTGATACAAACTATACAAACGAGATAACTGCAGTTCCCTCCACATTTTCTCATCCGGGCTTGGGACCGGCAAAGGCAGTGTTAAACTACAAAACTACAAAACAGAAATTAGCAAACACTACAACCAAACACTCAGCAAAGCATACAAGCTTACATGACCAATCAAACGCAAACTTCACACACACAATGGAACTATGCAGACAAGATCACAACACATAAAAGAGACATGGAGGCACAAAAGATTGCTAATGTAGGAGTTAGATACCAAAAGTAAAAAAATCAACCTATGGATTTCAGTACCTGAATATCTAGATCCATCCAGACAACGAGTCAAATGGATTCTAATCTCAAAAATAAATAAAATACCAACAGCTAAGAGGGTGTGCTATATTCATCACTAGGGCATAGAGAAACTGGCTATGTTTTACTATAAAGCCGAGTGCTACGAAGTACGAAACATAATGGCATAAAGAGCAATTTCTGAATTCTGGTAGAAGATAACTGTAAGTATGCAGTCAGCAGGAATCATCAATAAGCCAACTTTTGAAAAAACTAACTGAGTGATGCAGGAAATTAATCATTTATCAATCAAACTGGCGCACTAACTAGAACAACACTTCTGAAAAATCAATTCGATAGCCAACAAACCAAAAATCACATTAAGCAAAGAAGACGACACTAATCGAAGAAGAGGAAGTAGTGTTAACGGCAAGCTATAGAGCCTGTTCAAGTATCCAATTCAGAACCTTCATCTGCGTCTTGTTTTTAGTATATATATATATATATATATATATATATATATATATATATATATAGCAGTAATTCCTAACCTTTTCTGCATAATAACATCACCCAACTAGATTCAAGAAGGACCTTTGAATTGATTAAATTAATATATTAATAGACAAGTGAAGAGAGACAGCAGATTAGGTTGATCTTAATTTATCAATGTTCAATATCCGCGCATACCAGAAACCGATGACATATGAGTTGGCCTATTGAATTGTTGACCAGGAAAATAATTAAGTGGACAAACCAATTGTGAGCATGAATAACAATAATATAACCAGAACATCCAGACATGATCTTTTACTGCCTTCAGAGCTCATGTACATGCATTTCTATCAGGTGATAATTCTGCGACCTACTGCTAGAGGAACAAAATACAGCTGAGTGCACTAACAAAACTGAAGATACAAGCAGTCAAACATTGGCATGAAACCCAACTTCCCGAACCAAACATGGTAACAAAGTAACCAAGACTTCTAAGTGACTTCTCGCATCTTCGGTGTTGAGTCACATGAATTGAGTCACACGAAAACGGACGAGAAGAGATTCCATCCAAACAAAGTAGGAACATACTAGAGACCAATTAATAAGCTTCAGGATTACTAATCAGAAGATCCAGATGTGCATGCAACAAAAGAATCCAACCTGTACCGACGAGATGAGGCCACTGAATGTAAGTTGAAAGTTGAAACTGTAAACTGCCGCAAAAGATCAAATCAAGTAACAAAATGCTTCAGGATTTTTGATTGGAAGTCAGAACGGTCGGAAAAGCAGACATAGTTGATGGCTCGAAGCTTCACAAAAATAAACCCCCTCAGCTGACGTTTTGCTAGACTTTCCAACTCTGCGACCTTGCAATAAGAATCTCCAACACTGCAAATCAATGAGCAGACCAAACTTATAACCCTATTACTTCAAATGTCACACATATGAACTCTCGACTAGAATAATAAATGTCAAGTCTGAAACAACTGCTGGGCCTACCATTCCATCCAAAATGCGTATCAGATTCACATCCGCAAGTACCCTGCAATCATTTACTCTACAAATGAACCAATGCGTTTCAGGATGATATCAAACTGAAGAACAATCCTTAGTCAAGAAAAGAACTTCAAAGGAAGAATATATCCAAATCTAGTTTGATCTACAGTCCAGTTCTATGATCTAGACAAGCTTCATGATTCCTTCAAATCCTCAACTATGCAGGTCTGACCAACAATTCCAATCAGGGTCGCCACCAAAAAACAATAAATTAACATCACAAAATTATGACATGATCTAAAGAATGAGCATGTAACCCCTTCAATCCAATCTCCACCACCACTGTACTATAGCTAGAGGAACATATGCACATACCAGAAACAAGATCAACTTTATCAGTGCAAACAAATCAAGGGTTACAGACAGACCTTGAATTAACTATTTGCCATCAGCAAACGGGATAAAGAATACAATGAGCTGACTTCCCACACAGGGCATGGATTTTAGCCATAGAAGGTCCCACCCATCCAAAACATGTATTGCAAAGGACACACTTAGCAACAGAAACACAGGGATGAAGCTTACAGATAACAAATTCAACCACAACGAGATAGATTGCAAACCAAACAGCATAACAGATCCCGAGCAACTGACAGCAAAATCTGCAACCACAGGAAGTAGGAAGCGAAACCTCCAATCAAAGCAAAGGAGCAACTGAGACAAAACATAAGTTTACTCAAACTGTCAAACACTGAGTTTTTTTTCTGTTGTAGGATGCGCCATCTAGATTGAAGCTCCAAAGCATCGTCCGCAGATCAATCTGAATGTCCAAATTTGCCTCTCCGGGAGATACTCTGATAATTTTACAGGTTTCTGAAGTTATTGTGAATTGAGAAGGTAGTGGTTCAGAAGAACTCCAAAACCGATGTAACTCAGCATCAGGTTGGACCTATGACATTACTGTAACTTTCTTGTTCGGGGAGATAGGATAGGTTCTCGGCTAGGAGATAGACACCAGCCCTTCATTCCAAAATAAAGCCCTCCATTTCAATATCTGTGAGAGCACATAATTACGGACGAAGGGAGAGAAAACCATGACTAGGAAGTTAATTATCAAATGAGGTCACGAAAGTTTGTTCAAGTCACAAAAAGGAACTGCTGATAACATGATGAAGCAAAATAGGGCCCCTTCGCCAAGTTGCACAAGTCCAATATCTGGAGAACTAAACAATCCATAGAGTTGAAATTGGTCTACAATGAAGTTGGAACTGTACAGAGAGAAATTAAATTCGGAAGGGCCGACTATCCAAACACAACATGTGGCTTCTCTGGCTCCATCCCATGATCAGCAACCCAATCCAGCATTAACTCACAAGTTCTAACAAAATGAAATAAAGCACCGAGATCATAACCAATATAGATAACCACGAGAAGAAAGCAAACCTCAACCCTTCCATTCATCTCTCCACAACCATCATCCTCCTGCACCTCAGGTAGCCCAAACACATACCATAGAGCGAGAATCAGCTGTTACAACTTCGCAAAGGTCCTCTAATCCAGCAGACAACAGAACTCTTATACCATAAAAAATGATCTCATAGATCCAATGAACCCATGTGACCGAGCATGGAAAACTGACCTTCCCAAGTCCCATTTGCCGTAAGGAGCTCATGTTCTGGACAAGATCCAGTCCTGCAACCAACTCGTGGAGGCGGACACAGAATGTACTAAACAGAACATCCACTAAACACTGACCTGGCTCCATGCAGAGAGTAATTGTTTTGCCCTAGGGGGTAATCCAACTCCTAAGGCAGAAAACCAAAATCACATGGAAAGACAGAAAACAAATCAAACAGAAAGATGGACAATAGATTGCAAACCAACGAACAGATTTTCAGTCACTGGCAGCATGGCCTTGGCGAAAATGAATCTGCAACCATAGGAAGGGCAGATCAAGGATATGGATTGACAAGGAGCTAAATAACATAAAGACAGAAGAGTAAGTTATAGGCTTGAGGTGAGGAGTGTAGGAGATCACAAAGTCTTGATCCGTTGTAGGATGTGTCATTCATTTTAAGCTCCAGAATATCCTTGAAACCTTTCCAGATCAATCTGAATTTAGATTATTTCCTCATGTAAGATAGGTTATCTATGTTATGATGAACTAACAAGATAGTAGATTAAAAAGCTCTGTGAGCAGATTAAAACTCAGTAACAGATTGATTTGAACTCGTCAACTAGGAACCTAGGACCTGCATCAAGCAAGAAGAATTTCCATAAACTTTTCATTAAGAAACAGCTAAAGCATGCATCAAATGATGATGATGAGTGGGTCAAGGATAAGCCTGTCTCGGTTGGTAAGGTTCAGTAGACAACAACAGCTCCAAAATGCAATTTTATTACTTCGAGTCATTATCTGCAAGAACTGTGGATTTATTAAGGCAGAGAAAACTAGTGTATGTAATTGTAGTTGTAAAAGAAGTGAGTTAAAGTTTAGTCATAACAAGGAACCGTCATGCCAAGGTAAGCAAGACCGCCCGCCAATAGCAATTTCTGGAAAATCACCAATAACTCCAAATCAGAACTGTGGACTGTGGGAAACGATGGAAAAATTTATGTACGGAGGTTGATTAACCAAACAAAGATTAGAAGGAAGTCCTGCAGTCCCGCTAAGCAGTATAATTCCAAATTCTGGGAACCAACAACAAAACAGAATCAGACTTCCTGGAGACTAAGTGCACTGAATTGTTACTAAAAATTAATGGAGTGGGGTTGATTATCCAAAAGCCTGAGGGGTAGGGGTAAAGTCTGGCTCAGTTTAGACTGAGAGAATCAGGTACACTGGTTTCGAACTGTAAATTATAGTTCGTCCAAATGTATCTGCAAAAACACAGAATTACCAACGAGAATACTTTTGTCTAGAAAGTTAAATTGTTGAGGAGTTTGAAAAGATGGTATAAGTCACAAAAATGAAAAACCGAAAATCCCTCCCAGCCGCACATAATATTCTGGAGAACAACCAATGGTCCAAATCAGACTTATTGTATACTAAACTGAACTGCACAGACAAAAAGATCAAATTGAGGAGGGCTGATTATCCAAACACAGATCCGAAGTTCTTCTGATACAACTGATCACAGATCTTATCCAGCTTCAACAACAGAACTTCAACTCAGAGTATCTGACAATACCACAATAACCATTTAACCATAGCAAACCACAACTATTATTGAGCCATGATAACAAACAAAATTAACCATTAACCATTAACCATTGAATAGTAAGCAAATATCAAACCTCCATCCTCCAATTCATCAATCAACAACCATTGGACATCCTGTGCAACTCAACGCAGGGCCTCAAATCAATCTCAGATCAAGGGACATGGCCAGCCATCAGAAGAGAACGCCAAGGAACACTAGTCCAGAGCATTGCACGGGTGATGTATATTCATATCTGTGATCACTGAAAGCACGTAACAAAACCAACAAACTGATCTGACAGAGCACAGGAAGCTAACCTCCGCAGTTCCCTTCACCACACGAGGGCTAATCTCTAGTTCCACAAGAGAATACACTCCTGCAACCAATGGACATTCGAGGCAAACACAAATGAACCGAACAGTCTGCCCACGGAACACTAACCTGACTTCAGTTAAAACCCAGGTAGGTCCAACTCGCTACAATACCCTGCAGACTACAAATCACATGGGTCGGGAGGACATAACGAACCAAACTATGAAGTAAAAAGATAGATAACAAACCAAACTATTTAACAGATTTCAGGACACTACCAAGCTAGCAGCATGTCCAGGGTAAAAAGGATCTGCAACATGTTGTGCACAAACAGTAAACCTAAATCAAAGCTATGAACAGATGCAACTAACAAAACAAATAAACAGATGGAGTCTAAATACGAGAAAGAAAATGAAATAGAGGGCACAGTGTTTCTTCAGTTGTAGGATGGCATTAGTTTGAAGCTCCGGATCATCCTCAGAGTGCAGATCAATCTGAATGTTCAAATATTGTTTTCGTAAGATAATTTTATATACATTGAGTTGTGACGAATTTAAAAGGTTAATAGATTTAGATGTGTCTTCAAACAGATTGCACTGAACATCAGGGTGGACATTAATTTGGCAACTACAACCTGCAACAAGCAAGAGACGTTCCTATGAAATTTTGGTTAAGAGGGATCATAAGAAAATTAATTTTGGTATAAGCATGGAACGAGAGTGTGGTCAGTGACAGTTAGAGGTAGGGGATCAGACAGGCGACGGCAGCAGTCCGAAATTGTGAGTTGTCTTCCCGTGGCAATATCTGCAAGAGCTAAGGTTACTAACGAAGGGAGGGAACTAATGTATTTATGGATGAATTAAGTCTGAAAAGTCAAGTGCAACAAGGAACCGCCACAGCATGCTGATTGCTGAATCAAAATAGATCTCCCGGCTCCGGCTAAGAAGTATAATTCCAATTTCTGGAGAACCAGCAAAAATCCGAATCAGAATTGTTGGGAAACAAAGACAAACTATAGGGGGAGTTGAGTCTGAGAGGGGGCTGATCATCCAAAAAGGCAGAACGGAAGTTTCCCGATCCGTGTAACTTTAATCTCTGGACAACCAGAAGAGTGCCAAGTCAGAACTGACAGATATTTGAAACTACAGGCAAGAAGTTGAGTCTGAGAGGGGCTGATTATCCAAACACAGAACGGATGTTCGCCAATCCTATGATCCCCGGTCCAGTCCGTATAATTCGAATCTCTGGAGAACCACCAACAGTCCCATGTCAGAATTGACGGACAATTAGTGCAGATGTGAAGAAATTAATTCGAGGAGGGAAGAATATCCAAACACAGATCACAATCACAGTCAGAAGTTTCCGATGCGCGATCAAATCCAGCTTCAATCCAACACTAAACCTTCGCCTCGGGAGATCTAACCATATAGTTGAACAATAACCAATCGAAATGACCAGGAACATAACAGAGCAAACCTCCACGCCTCGATTCATCCCTCCAGAACGACCAACCTCCCAGCTCTGCTGCATCATCTAAAGAAGGAGCAGAGGAACACAACCCACAAACGAGATCAGCTGATACAATAAGGACCGGGCATCGAATCCACCTCGGGTCCACGGACGGCAGAATTCATGATCAGCCGTGGGCAGGGATGGGTCAGGAACATGAATCCAGAATCCATTTGAATTGGAATCTGAAAACCACCGATGAGGCGATGACAGGGTGACGGAACCAATTAACCGGTCTGACCGAGCCAGGAGAAACTGACCTGCGCGGATCCACCTCCCTGCGGGCCTCGCCAAGCTGAGCTCCAAGTTCAAAAACTCTATCCTCCTGCAACCGACGACAGACCACCGATCCAAATCGAAACTATAAGGTATACAACAGAGATCGCGAACCAGACCAACTCGATCGATCCGGAGACACCGGTTGAACCCGGATCCCTCGCCTTCGAATCTCTCGCCGAGCCACGACGACGGAGGTGGACGACCGCTACGGGCCGAGGAATCTGCGAGCACAGGAAGGCAGAGGCGAAGAGGAGCCAAAAAAAATCAAATCGAGGAAACGCGATTCGATCGAAACGAATCGAGGGGAGGAGAGAAGGAACGGAGAACAATTTCGCAAACGCGGAGGAGGCGAGAGCGAGGCGCGGGCCACCGAGACGATGGGAAAGGTTCGGACCAGAGCGCGGGGAGGAGAGGAGCGCGCCTGGGCGCCTTTTATAGCCGGCGGAAGAGGCGGTGGAGCGGACGGAGCCGGCCTTTGCTGGCGCCAACTGATTCCTTACCGGGCACGGCTGCGTCGCCGCGCTGGCGCGACCGCTGGTTTAGGCAAGGTCGTGATGGGCGTGGGGTCGGACGACGGGTGGGCGGCGAAAATCAAAAGCGAGCGGGACTGGTGACCGGGTCGGATGCTGGGCTGGTTCGGCGGTGGTCCGGGGGAGGGTGGGCGGCTGGCGTGGCAGGTCCGCAACGCGGCGCGGAGGTGTTCGCGCGTCCGTGGAAGTCTCTGGGTTGCTCGCGAGACACGACGGGCCGGCCATATGATACTGCGCGGCTGCCGTTGATTACTGACCGGGACCGGGTCCGTGACCCAGAGGAACTCGTGGTCGAGAACGTGGAAAAGGTGGTTGCGCCAGATCGCTGTCTCTGGTCAGGGGCAGAAAAACGTGGTCTGTCGAATCATGCGCGGCCACATATTATGGTCACCAGAACATTCCAGGTTTCTATTTTTTTGCATATGTATCCGTCTGAATTGACTATTGTTTTTTAGAGACTAGAAAAATGCCCCGTGTGTTACTATGGTTGAAAAATATAGTATGGATAATATTTTATTCTATGCATAAAACAGATTAATAGGTCGAGTTAAATCTATGGTTAGTCACTGAACTTGCTTAGCAAGTTTAATACGGTCATTGTACAATGAAAATACGAGTTTACGGTCATCAAAGTTGTGTCGGAGTGTCACTCGCGGTCACCTCGGACGTCGTAGAGGCGTATTTGCTGACGTGGCGCCTACTATCAAATAACTTAACATATCGGTAAAAAATAACAAGGTCTTTTTGCAAAACCGTCTTCTTCTACCTGCTCAGATTATTTTTTCAGTTTTTATTTTTTTATTCCTCTATTCCTATTTGTTATTTGAGGAGATGGAGGGCACGGTGGATCGTGCCGGGGCTGTCGCCAGTACCTCCGTCGTACATGCTGGCCTGGCTCGTCAAATCGAAGATCCAGAGCTACGACTGGTTCGAGTACCACGGCCGCCGCTTCATGGAAGCTAGGGGCCTCATCGTGAACACCACCGTCGGCGCAGGTGAGAGAGGTCGCCGCGGGCCTAGAGCGCAGCGGCCACCGCTTCCTGTGGGTGCTACGGGGCCTGCCCGTCGCCGGCACGCGGTTCCCGACAACACGAACCTGGACGAGCTGCTTTCGGAGGGGTTCCTGGACGCGACGGCGGGAAGGGGGCTGGTGTGGCCAGCATGGGCGCCATAGAGGGATATCCTGTCACACGCCGCCGTGGTCGGCTTCATGAAGCACTGCAGATGGAACTCCGTCCTGGAGAGACTGTGGTTCGGTGTGCCGCAGGGAGGAGCTCCAGCCTAGGAGGCGGCGGCCTGGCTACGAGCGGCGTCCTGCGAGGCGGCGGCAGCCACGAGTGGCGGGCGGCGAGGCTAGAGCGCAGCAGGCGGCGATGCGACGCTCCCGCCATCCCCATCCCTGACGCCATCCCCTCCACGCACACAATGTGCTGGCAGCCGGTCGTGCCGCCGTTCGGCGCTGCTGCTCCGGTGCCGAGGACGCGCCGAGAGAGGCCGTAGAGCACGGACAGCAGCAGCTCCTCCGCCCACGCCTCGCATTTGGCCGCCGCTCCGGCTGGTGGACACGGGAAGGACGGCAGATCCGACTGCTACACGAGCTGGAGGGGATGCTAATGGCGGCATCGTGCACGGCAACCTCGACCAGATGCTCCCGCAACACCAGATGCAAGCTCCCCCACCTCCTGTAAGGCACCGCCGCCTATGGATCACACATGCACAAGATTCCACGCAGACCGTGCCCCAGTCGTCGCGCTGCCCCTTGCCCTAGTCGCCGCGCTGCCTTGAGCAGACCGTGCTGCACCACCGCGGTGGCGCCGGCCAGGGCCTCGCCGGACTCTCGCCCGATAATTTGGACGGCCGGCCCTGTGAGTAGGACGGCGGCCGCGTGCGAGGAGGATTGGCGGCTGGACGTGGGGACGAAGAGAGAGGAGGAAAATTGTGGGTGGGGCTGACATTGGGTCCTCCACGATAGGAAATTAGAACTAAAGGGGTTTTCTGCAAATGAAATACACGTAGAGGCCGACAGTGGGTCCACTCAGCGCCACGTCGTCAAATACATCTCTACGGCGCCCGCGGTGACCACGAGTGATGCTTCGACGCGAGTTCGATGACCGTAAATTCGTATTTCCGTTGTACAATGATCGTATCGATTTTGCTAAGCAAGTTTAATGACTAATTATAGATTTAACTCTAATAGGTCAGTGAGAAAACATCAAAGGCAAACCGCTGACCGATGAAGGCAATCCTGCCCTCGGTGTCATCCTTGTCTTGTTTTCTAAATCCAGATGAATGCAATCCTGCTCCTGGTGTTATTCTTGTTTTCTAAATCCAAATCAAACTTAACTAAGCTGCATCTCTTATCGTTCTCCTATCGGTATCCATGTCAATTACAAGTCCACTCTCAATAAAATGCCTAAACATGTTATGCAGTGACAATGCGAAACTATTTTCAAAGGGCCGAGACTATAGAGGTGTAGCCCCCAAACTTCACAAGTCCATTGCCATATCATTCAGCTTAGAGGTGTTGGACTTATGGCACCAAGTTCCATCTTCCAGCTTCTCAACCCAATATGTGTAATCATTTATTCCCTAGGCCTAGAGATTCCGAGAGTATTGATTTAGAGCATGTCTAACATACCCCTTAACAGGGCTAAATCCGTAAAATAACCGCCGAAATACGGGGTTGGGCTCTACCCGGCAGTTTAGCAGACCCCGTAAAACAGGCCCCGCGTCGATTTTTCCCAGTTTTGGTTACGGGGCAGCTCTTCGTCCCCTACTTGTGCAGGGTGGGAAGGGGAATACAGGGCAAACCCAGCATCCCATTTCAGCCAGGGCGCGCGGACATTTCAGTTTTCCCACCCGTTTTGCCCCGCGCCGCCGCCACAGCCACCCGCGTGCCGCCGCCGGAAACCTTCAGATTCGGCCCCCTCTGCCGCCCGCCGAGACGCGCCACTGCGTCCACGCCCGCCGCACCCCCGCCGGAGATCCGTGTCCCTCCGCGCGCGCCGCCGCACCCCTACTGCGGTCTTCTCCGCCGTTTTCGCCGGTGAGTATTCGGCTGCGTTCTTCGTTTTCGCCTGTACAATGGACGTGTTTGGAGGTTGATCTATGCTTCACGGTGGTAGATGGCTTCGGAGGATGTGCATATGGAGGATTTGGAGGATTCGTCGACCGATTGGTCCTCGTCGGATTCCACGATTCAGACCTCGACGAGCTGCTGAACGACGACGACACGGAAATGATGCTGCTCATGTTCGGCATCAATCACATGGAGGACCGTGCCAAGCTGCTGGATCAGAGAAAAGGATCCACTATGGGGCATATGTGCATTCTGCGGAACCGCGCACTCGGCCACGAACAGCTAATGCAAGATTATTTTGCCGAGGTACCGACCTATCCTCCCCGCCTCTTCCGTAGAAGGTATCGAATGCGTAGGACTTTGTTCAAGAGAATCGTTAGAGATTGCGAGGCAAATTGCGATTACTTCAAGCAAAGGAGGAACGCTGCCCATGTCATGGGATTTAGCCCATTTTAGAAAATATATGCCACCATGAGGGTGATTTCATACGGTATCCTAGCAGACTATACCGATGAGTACCTTGTTGGATAATCTAGAGTGTCAATCTCTGGATAAACTATCTAGGTGTCGACAGGTTTAGGTGTTTGCAGGTTTTAGTTAGTCTGTCAGGTTAGCTGGCTGTTAAATTCAGTTAGGATCAGCTATTTTTCAGCAGTATATAGGCTAGTTTACTTGGTCTGCTCTTGGACCCGATCAAATCGATGTGATCCACGATTGCCTGGACATGGGATGGCATGTCTGTTGTGGGCATCGTGTGCCTCCACACGATCGATCTTTCAGTCAATAAAAGGTGTGGAAAACCCAAGAAAAGATGCAAGGCTTACGCAGCACAAACCCCCTCTCTCTCTCTGTCAATTTGCCAATTCATGTTCATCATCTGCTGATTGTGAGCAGGTTAGTGAGTTGAGAGAGGCCACAAGTGGTATCAGAGCCTCGACCCCATGGTTGGGCCTCCTCCACCGGCTGCCCCAGGGGCAGCTGGAAGGCCCGCGACGCCCGATGCAGGCTCCTCACGTCGCGTGCGCTCGCTGAGCCGCGGACGGAGCAGGAGAAGGAATGGCGGTGCCGGCGAAGTGGTTGTGCGGGAGACGATCGTGCGGGAGGGCGGTGGCAGCAGCTCCGCGTCCTGGCCCACGATCACCAAGACCAACTACGCCGAGTGGGCCATCCTCATGCGCGTCAAGCTCCAGGCCGCCGGTCTCTGGGACACCATCGACGAGGACGACGCACCAGAGCGACAGGAGAGGCAGGCCCTCGGCGCCATCCTCGGTGCTGTGCCGCCAGAGATGGTGCAGCTCCTCGCCGCTAAGGACAACGCCAAGGCCGCGTGGGACACCATCAAGAAGATGCGCGTCGGCGTGGATCGCGTCCGCGAGGCGCGGCGCCAGAAGATCCGCAAGGAGTTCGACAACCTGGCGTTCAAGCGCGACGAGAACGTGGAGGAATTCTCCCTCCGTGTCTCGAGCATGGTCACGGAGCTACAGTCCCTGGGCGACACCACCTCTGAGCTCGACGGTGTCTCAAAGATCCTGCGTGTCGTGCCGCCAAGGTATGCCCAGATGGCCTGCTCCATTGGAACACTGCTTGACTTGAAGGATCTATCGATCGAGGAGTTGAGCGGGCGTCTGGCGGCGTCCGAGGGACACGGCGAGCCGGAACAGGACGCGGGCGGCCGCTTGCTCCTCACGGAGGAGGAGTGGCGCGCTCGCAGTGCAAGCCGCCAGTCAGGAGCAAGAGGCTCTGGCTCTGCTGGCAAGCAGCAAAGGGACCGCCCGAGCGGCGGCAGGGACGACACCCACGGCGGCAGAGGCCCGTCCAAGGACGACCAATGCCGTTACTGCAAGAAGAAGGGGCATTGGGAGCGGGAGTGTCGCAAGAAGAAGAGGGACGAGGAGAGCCAAGCGCACCTTGTTCAGGAAGAAGGCGATGTCGATCCTGCGATGCTCCTCGCCGAGATCGTGCTCGACGCTTCTCCAGCGGTGGTGGCTCCAAGCACGCCGCCAGCCGCTCCTGCACTAGAGCGAGCCCTCGTCTTCCTGAACGAGGAGAAGGCCAAGGTGGTTCCTGGCCGCGCTGACGAGCCCACGGACACCATGTGGTACCTGGACATGGGCGCGTCAAACCACATGACCAGCAACCGCACGGCGTTCTCTTCCCTCGACGAGTCGATCACCGGCACCGTGCGCTTTGGCGACGGCTCGGTGGTACAGATCAAGGGCAAGGGCGACATCGCCTTCTCCATCGACGGCGGCCGCCAACGCGTCTTCACCGACGTGTACTTCATCCCTAGGCTGAAAAGCAGTGTGGTGAGCCTGGGGCAGCTCGATGAGCATGACTGCGACATACGCATAAGGCGTGGCGTCCTCACGATCCGCGATCGCCACGATCAACTGCTGGTCCAGGTGAAGTGATCGCCGAACCGCCTATACAGGTTGACGCTCCATCCCGTCAGGCCAGCGTGCCTGGTGATGCGTCACGACACTGTGTCCTGGCGCTGGCATGCGCGCTTCGGCCACGTCCACTTGGAGGCCCTCCAGAAGATGGCCCGCGAGAACATGGTGCGCGGGATGCCGCCAGTCGAGCCCACCAGCGAGCTGTGCGAGGCCTGCCTCGATGGCAAGCAGCGGAGCACGCCGTTCCCTCAGCAGGCGAAGTTCCGCGCGGAGCAGCCACTGGAGCTGGTGCACGCGGACCTGTGCGGCGCGATCTCACCACCCACGCTAGGCGGGCGCCGCTACTTCCTGCTCCTCGTCGACGACCACATCCGCTTCATGTGGCTTGTCCTGCTGTCGACGAAGGACGAGGTCGGCGCTGCCCTCAAGCGCTTCCAAGCAGAGGCGCAGATGGAGGCTCGGTGCCAGCTGCGCACGCTGCGCACTGATCGTGGCGGGGAGTTCACCTCCAGCGCCCTCGCCGCGCACTTCGCCGATGCCGGTGTCAAGCGCCACCTGACGGCACCATATGCGCCGCAGCAGAATGGCGTGGTGGAGCGCCGCAACCAGACAGTGGTGGGCATGGCAAGGTCGATGATGAAGGCCAAGAAGTTGCCCGCCTTCTTCTGGGGAGAGGCGGTGATGACGGTGGTGTATGTGCTAAATCGTGCATACACGCGCTCTGTCGATAGCAAGACGCCATACGAAGCCTGGCACGGCAAGAGGCCCTCCGTCAAGCACCTCCGCGTCTTCGGATGCGTCATCCACGTCAAGAGCGCTCGCCCTTCCTCCGCAAGCTCGATGACCGGAGCACGCCGATGATCTTCATCGGGTACGAGCCTAGGTCAAAGGCATACCGTGCCTATGATCCAGCGACTCGTCGCGTCCACATCACACGCGACGCCGTCTTCGACGAGGCAGCGAGCTGGGGCTGGGAGGAGAGCGGCGGCAACACGGCATCAACGGACTCAGGGGAATTTGTGGTGGAGTACATGGCGGCCGAGCCGCCGCGCACTACGACACGCACGAGTTCATCCACGGCTGTGAATTCGGGGGAGACAGGCAGTGCTGGTGACGAGCATGCCTCCACCAGCGAACAACAGTCAACGCCGACCACTCCATCACCAGAGGTGGATCCTGGATCTCCTCCTGCTGTGGAGTTTGCCTCGCCCCCAACGGAGGTGAATCCTGCGCTCCTCGACGACGCAGATGAAGGAGAGCCTCACCGCTACCGCCGGGTCTCGGACCTGATCGACGCCGATGCGGTGGTGCCCGGCCTCGCCAACGGCTCTTCCTCACGACGGCAGAGGAGCCGGTGAACGTGATAGAGGCCCAGCAGGAGGAGTGCTGGAAGAAGGCGATGTACGAGGAGATGCGCTCCATCGAGGACAATGGCACCTGGGCCCTTGTCGACCTCCCTCGTGGCCACAAGCCCATTGGGCTGAAGTGGGTATACAAGGTGAAGCGTGACGAGAAGGGGGCCGTCGTCAGGCACAAGGCCCGCCTTGTTGCCAAGGGCTATGTACATCGCGAGGGGGTTGACTTCAAGGAAGTTTTCGCTCCTGTCGCCACGCTCGACTCCGTCCGGCTAATGCTCGTCGTCGCCGCGCAGCAGGGATGGGAGGTACACCACCTCGACGTCAAGTCGGCCTTCCTCAACGGCGAGCTCGAGGAGGAGGTGTACGTGTCGCAGCCGTCGGGATTCATCAAGCCCAGATCGGAGGGGAAGGTATTCCGCCTCCACAAGGCACTGTACAGGCTCCGCAAGCTCCGCGCGCATGGAACGCAAAGCTGGATGTGGCGCCCCGCAAAAACCACTACCAGAAAATCACGTTGTTTCTGTGCATTGCATCATCATGACCGCATGCTCATGTCATCATGCCACATTGCATTTGAGCATCGTCATCATCATGCATTTGTTTGTCTGAAACTATTTTCGAAAAGCATATTTTGTTTTCTAAATACCCCGCCTTTATTTCAAATCCAAAACCCGGGTCTCCGGATTATTTTGTTTCGTCTACCAATGGATTTCAAAAGCCCCGTTTTAAATAATAAAATATTTATTTTTATTTTTAGGGGGCAGCCAAACCGGGTCGATCCGACCTAGCCGGCCACCCCCAAAATTATCCAAAACCAGCCTGTCTAATTCCTAATCCTACCTACACCTAATTCTACCCAGCCCCCTCCACCTCACCCCGGCCAATCGCAATCCGCCACCTCACCGCATCCCTCCACCTCACCTCTCCCTCTCCCATCCCAGCCGCCACCTCATCCCACCCACACCCCACCTTCCTCCCCGCGGGCCCACCTCCTGCCTTTTCCCGCCCCAGGTCGCCACCACCCGACGACAACTGCCGCCCCATCGAACCCTGGCCCCACCCCGGCCCCACTGCCCCCGCTCCACGCCCGCAATCCCCGGCCACGCACCCACCCCGGCCCCGCCCCTGGCCCACCTCGCACGCGACCGAACCGCCCAGGTCCCCCACCCCTTCCTCGCGATCTTCCTCTCCCCATCGCTCTCCTGGCCGCCACGGGCCCCTGCGCCACCGCGGCCTCCGGATCCCCAACCCCGCCGCCGCTTCCCTCTCCTCCTTGCCCCGCCGCCGCTCCTCCCCTCTGCCGGCGCGGCCCTGCCTCCTTCCTCCTCTGCCTCGCCCCGTCGACCCTGCGACCTGCGTGCCCCAACAACCGACCAACCCCGCCGCCATCTCCTCGATCCCCGCTCCCCTTCACCCCCACAGCCGTTCAGGCCACCCGCCTCTGCAGCTCCCTGGCGCCGCCAGCGCGTCCGTCGCCTCACCGTCACAGCGTGGCTTTGCCCGAGGCCGCTCGCCCCTGCGTCGGAACCCCGACCTCGCCTTCTCTGCATGGTCAGCACCCCGTGCCGCCACCGCCAAGTTCCGCCCCGCCTCGAGCGCCTCCTCGCCGACTTCCTCGAGCTCCCGTCGCCGGCCTCGCCCCGTCCCGCATCCGGTGCCTCCGCAGGTCCGCACCGCCATGGCCGCCTTGCCTCTGCCTCGCAGCGCTTCTGCCGGGAGCCGCTCGTCTGTGGCCTCACGGGCGTCCTCGTCCCCATTCGGGTCGTCTGCGTCATGATCCCCATAGACCCATGGTGCTCTTCTACCAGTGGCCATGACCCTGTGGTGGCATTTCTGCTCGGCGTCCTCGTACCTGAGCTCGTCCTTGATGTGCTTGGCTCTCTGCCCGTTTGTTGGTGTGCCGGTGGAGCAATTGGAGTATTATTTGTGCTGCTAGACAATGAAGGCCGTGATGCCATCGAATCCTACTTCCGTGAGTGCAGCCAAGACCGTCTCCAGCGACCTCCTGTGTGGTGGTACCCGTCAAGATCTCCGTCACCGAACCCTCGAGGCCTTCCACACGGAGCACCGAGAACTCCTTCCCGGACCCGAAGACCATCGGTCAAGTTCACCACCGACAAAAGACGGACGACAAGACTCCAACCGAAGATCGGATGTGATGGTGTCGGAACGACAAGTTCTACTTCACGGGCACCGAGCGTCAAGATTGCCTTCACGGGAAACCGCAAGACATCCTTCCCGGGATTTGAAGACCGAACCCTCGGCACGCCAAGATCTTCTCCTCGGAACGCCATGATCTCCTTCACAGATCCGAAGACCCTAAATCCCGGAGTCCGAACCTCGTTTCCCGTCGAACCGATCCCCGACGAACCCTGTCGAACCCCGAACCCCCAGAACCAAGATCTTCCGAACCCAGATGTGTGAACCTTTTCCCGAGCCCTATTTTATAAATGCTATATATAAAACTTGTTGCATATTAATTGTTCATCTCGCATGCATATCATGTGGGTTGGGGGCATTATGCCGATTCACCTCATAATTAAATATGGAGTGTTTATGCGGGATATACTTGTATTATACCGCCTCCATTTAAATTGGTGTAGCGAATCGATGCCATGTTTCACCCTGTTATTACAACATTTAAATTGCGGGGTATCTAAACAACATGAACCATGTAATAAAATTGTCGGGACCCCGGTCCCACTTAATATGGCCTAAATGCATCGCACCTTTGCCATGTCATACATCATACATTCATCATGCCCGATTTTCTACCGTAGTATTAAATAGTCCATCCGGTGTTTCTTCTAGTGCTTTGCTTCTTCATGGATTAGGCCGATGAGTTGATGCGAGTGTCGAGCCGATCTTCGGATGAACCCTCGGCAATGTTTTCAGGCGAGCACCTCCCCCTTTCTACCTATCTTACTTTTATAGTATTTATTCCCCCTGTTGATCTATTGCTATCTGTGTTGCGATGCTCTAGTTTTCGTACCCGTGATATCCCTTGCAGCCTTATATTGCCTTGGACACATCCTATTACCTGTTGTTTGGTAGATAGTTGGACTTGCGCGTCGTAGTCGCTTGCTCAAGTGCTGTTGCGTGTCGTCCAGTACCACAGTTGTTGGAGTATTGCCGCATGTTTAATGTTGGAGACGATCATGGCTTTAAATACTGTTTAATAACTAAAATTGAAGTAGGTAAATGCAGAGGCACCGGTGGGTAATAGACAATATTTGGATTTTAACCGCTCACTGGTGTCCCGTAGGACCCCGAGTTCTTGACACCTGTTCCGAGATCGAGCGCGCTAACCACGGGTGGGGTGTATGGGCACCCCCATCGATTAGTACCTGAATTCAAAGTATTGTACCGGGGGCCACAAGTAGTTTGGGGCTTTATTACTATCCTGTACTTATGCCATGCTTTACTGCTTTATTTACGATTGTGCGAGGAGCACCTGTACTATTTAGGTCCGTGACACGTTTTCGCTGTATCGACAAGCCCAGTCACACTTTCGGGTTCCCAGTCGTTTACAGCCGTCTACACAAACCCTGAGTCCGTCTCGGAGACCGGCCAACTTCGTTGCGGGTAGCTTAGTGGGGTGGCCCCCATGTACTTGCTTTGGGTCTGGGAAACGTCATGACTTAGGCCCCGCCGACATACCGATGGGTGTATGTTAACTGATCTGGCAAAAAGGGTCGAAGTGCGTGTGGATACTTTGGTGCACCCCTGCAGGGTTAAATCTTTTCGAAAAGCCGTGTCCGCGGTTATGGACGACTTGGAGCACAGTTCTCGATCATAGACAACTATAACTAAAGTTTACTGCTATAATTTGACTTGTATCCGATATGACTAGTAATCAGCTTCACTGCAACGGAATGGCTAAATAAAAGTACCAACAACTGCTGGGTTTGGGGATATCTCATGCTAATTGTATCTGACTAGTAAGTGTTGCAACTACAACGGAATGGTTAACTAAAAGTGTCCACTGCTTATTCTATCAGGATGACTATCTATACCTGACTAGTAATTGCTGCAACGATAACTGAATAAAAAAACTGCCAACGGTGTTAGTTCCTCGGTTGACTTCCTCGTTTGGTCTCGAGGGGGAAATACCAGGATGGGTATGTTTGGTGGTAGTATCAGGTTGGATCCGGATAGGTCTTTCTTGCCCCTCTCCGATAGCCGCCAGTTGTATCGAGTCTCTATAGGTTGTTTAGTGCATGCTGCGCTGCCGCTTCAGTCCACCATACCTATGTAGGCGAGGACCGCCGAATTCTAGTCTCGCCGTGTACTGGCCTCAGTACTGACCGCTCTCTCTTTTTCCTTTGCCCTTTGTCGGCACCCCTTTTGTTTAAGCAGGTTTTGAGACGTCGTTAGCAGGGTTACCCTTCCGGCTTGGCCTAGGCAGGGTTATGGACGCCATTGGTTATTCTTCAGGGCTCTTAGCTCAATTTGCATCTTTTCCGTACTCGGACGCTATATCGTTTAAAGGTGATTTGGATCTTTGTATTGTATATCTGTATTCTTGACTCATTGAGTCGCTGTTGTATACATCTGTTCTGTGGGTTCCATCGTGGACTATTGTGTAATGATATTACTTCGTTTTCCACC
This sequence comes from Avena sativa, assembly GCA_916181665.1. NCBI lineage: Eukaryota > Viridiplantae > Streptophyta > Magnoliopsida > Poales > Poaceae > Avena > Avena sativa. Next base: position 343,049,448 of record OV702279.1, read on the forward strand.
CGCACGGAAGTGCCTGGTGGGCACCTTTGAATCGTTTCTATGCGGGTTTGGCGGGTTTCGCTAAAACTTGCATAGGGCCGATTCTGAGGGTGTTACAGAGTGGTATCAGAGCTCAGCAGTTGCGATACCCCACAAGTCCAGCCTGTAGGATAACCTAGCTAACGGCCGAAGTAGAGTGTCAAAACTATTTTTGAAAAAAATCGGTTGGAAAAATCTGATTAGGTCTGATTTTACTCCTTACCCCTCTGCTGTTCTCCTCTTACCTCTGCGTGTTTTGAACCTGCTCTCTTGCCTTTTCTTCGAGTCCAGGAATTCTCGTGGTTGGGTTCCATCGTACCTTCAGGGTTTCGCTTCCTCCTTTGGTAACGGTGTTGCTACATCTGGTCTTCATGCCATCCGAGGAACCCTTCGTCTGGTGGACTTCTCTTTGTTCCTTCTCGTGCCTTCCGGTGTTTCCCGACGCGACGACATCATCTACGCTAGATCCGATGCAGAGTCTGCATCACTCCTTTGTTCCTGAACCTCGATTGTCGAGATCTTTAGTCTGATTCCGAGAATGGTTGCACGCTTTTCTACTGATTGTGCAGAGTAATAGTTTGGGTGCGTGATGGATTGGCCCCCATGCCGACTACTCACTCTATTCACTTGTGTACATTTAAGTGGATGAGAATGCATCGGTTCTCTCTTTCTATCGAAGTTAGAGGTGGATTGATTGGTCGATACCTCTACCTTCGCCTTTGTTTCCCGGAGTGTTCTCTCGACGATCACGGACAACGACCTCTTGTTAGTGGTGTCGCGAGGATCTACACGATGCGAGAAGATTCAGATCGCCGCCCTTCTTCCCGGTACCATGAGGCGGATCTCGAGGGCGAGATCCATTGTTAGTGGTGTCGAATTGTGGCGCCCCGCAAAAACCACTACCAGAAAATCGCGTTGTTTCTGTGCATTGCATCATCATGACCGCATGCTCATGTCATCATGCCACATTGCATTTGAGCATCGTCATCATCATGCATTTGTTTGTCTGAAACTATTTTCGAAAAGCATATTTTGTTTTCTAAATACCCCGCCTTTATTTCAAATCCAAAACCCGGGTCTCCGGATTATTTTGTTTCGTCTACCAATGGATTTCAAAAGCCCCGTTTTAAATAATAAAATATTTATTTTTATTTTTAGGGGGCAGCCAAACCGGGTCGATCCGACCTAGCCGGCCACCCCCAAAATTATCCAAAACCAGCCTGTCTAATTCCTAATCCTACCTACACCTAATTCTATGTAACACCCTCAGAATCGGACCTATGCAAGTTTTAGCGAAACCCGCCAAACCCGCATAGAAACGATTCAAAGGTGCCCACCAGGCACTTTCGTGCGGGTGGAAACGAAGTAATAACATTACGCAACAGTCCTCGATGGGACCCACAGAACAGATATATATAACAGCGACTCAATGAGTCAAGAGTACAGATACAAGATACAAGATCCAAATCACCTTAAAAATGATAGAGCGTCCGTCTACGGACAAGATGCAAATGGGGCTAAGAGCCCTGAAGAATAACCAATGGCGTCCATAACCCTGCCCAGGCCAAGCCGGAAGGGTAACCCTGCTAACGACGTCGATCTCAAAACCTGCTTAAACAAAAGGGGTGCCGACAAAGGGCAGAGGAAAAAGAGGAGCGTCAGTACTGAGGCCAGTACACGGCGAGGCTAGAATTCGGCGGTCCTCGCCTACATAGGTATGGTGGAATAAGCGGCAGCGGCAGCATGCACTAAACAACCTATAGAGACTCGATACAACTGACGGTTATCAGAGAGGGGTAAGAATGGCCTATTCGGAACCAACCTGACACTACCACCAAACAAACCCATCCTGGTGTTTCCCCCTCGAGACCAAACGAGGAAGTCAACCGAGGAACTCACACAGTTGGCAGTTTTATTTATTCGGTTATCGTTGCAGCAATTACTAGTCAAGTTTAGATAATCATCCTGATAAAGTAAGCAGTGGGCACTTTTAGTTAACCATTCCGTTATAGTTACAGCACTTACTAGTCAGATACAGATAGCATGAGATAACCCAAAACCCTGCAGTTGTTGGTACTTTTATTCAGCCATTCCGTTGTAGTTGCAATACTTACTAGTCAGGTACAATGGTCGCAAGCGACACTCCAAACATGCAATTGTGGGCAGTATTGTTTAGCCATTCCATTATAGTGAAGCTGATTACTAGTCATTATAAAGTCAAATTTATAGCAATAAACTTTAGTTATGCTTGTCTATGGTCGAGATACTGTGCTCCAAGTCGTCCATAACCGCGGACACGGCTTTCAGAAAGTTTTACCCGGCCGGGGTGCACCAATAGCAACACACACTCGATCAACCTCGGAAAAACCAAATCAAAACCCAACGAGGCTTTCACGACAAAACAATCACAGGATTCAGAAATATTTCAGGGGGCCACCCCATTGAGTAGACCCGCAACGAAGCCAGCTGACTCCGAGACGGACTCAAGGTTTGCGACAATGGCTGTAAACGACTGGGAACCCAAAACTGGGAATGTCGATACCGCGAAAACATTCCGCTTCCCTAAACAGTACAGGTGCTATCTGTCGCACAATTTAAATAAAGCAGTAAACCATGGCATAAGTACAGGATCGTAAATAAAACCTCAAACTAGTTCGTGGCCCCAAGAAATAAGACTGAATCAAGCTCTGGCTCAGGGGGGTCCCATATACCTCCCGGATGTGGTTAGCGCGATAAATCAAGGAACAGGTATCAAGTACTCGGGGTCCTACGGGACACAAGTGGGCGATCGGAAACCAAATATTATCTATCACCCACCGATGCCTCTACTTACTTCAATTTTAGTTGTTAAACAGGAATTAAAGTGAGCGATAAGTAAAACCATGATCATCTCCAACAATTAACTTGCGGCAATTACTCCAACAACTGTGGTACATGGCGACACGCAACAGCACTTGAGCAAGCGACTACGATGCGCAAGTCCAACTAACTACCAAACAACAGGTAATAGGAGGTGTCCAAGGCAATATAAGGCTGCAAGGGATATCCGGGGTACAAAAACTAGAGCAACGCAACACAGATAGCAATAGATCAACAGGAGGGAATAAATACTATAAAAGTAAGATAGGTAGAAAGGGGGATATGCTCGCCTGAAAACATTGTCGAAGGTTCAACCGAAGGTCGGGGCGACACTCGCATCAACTCAACGGCCTTATCCGCGAAGATGCAAAACACTAGAAGAAACACCGGATGCAATATTTAATACATCGGCAGAAGATCGGCATGATGCATGTATGATGTATGGCATGGCAAAGGTGCAATGCGATTAGGTCATATTAAGTGGAACCGGGGTCCCGACAATTAATTAGGTGGTTCATGTTGTTTAGCTACCCCGCAATTTAAATGTTGTCTTAACATGGCAAAAGATAGCACCGGTTCGCTACACAAATTTAAATGAGGCCAATATGAGACTAGATTTGCCCGCATATGGGCCCCATATTTAATTATTAGGTGAATCGGCCTAAGGCCCCCAAACCACAGACAAGTATGCATGCAAGAATGACAATTAATATGCAACAATTTTATATTACATTTATAAAAATAGGGCTCGGGAAGGGAATCACACATTAGGGTTCGGCAGATCTTGGGGTTCCGGGGTTCGGGGTTCGGTCTCAGGGTCCAGGGTTCGGTCTCGGACAACTGAGGTAGATCTTGTCGCATCCGCGGTCTCGGCGAACTCGGCGTCCGGAAAGGGGTACTTGGTTCGGTGTCGGGGGCGCATCGGATCCGCCCTGGCCGGTGTCGAGCTTGTCGTGTCGAAGATCTTAACGTTGCGCAGATCTTGTCGGGTCCGCGCCATCGTGTCGGCCTTGGCATCCGGGATGAAGAACTTGGAGTTCGCGTCGGTGATCTTGGCGTCCTTCAGGTTCGGGTCCTGGCGCTTCGGATCGATCTTCAGGGGTCCGGGAAGGCGACCTTGGCGCTCGGGTTCGGTCTTCGGATCCGGATAGGAGGTCTTGGCGCGGCACCAGGTTCGGGGTGTCGAGACTTGGTCTTCGGGTTCTAGGACGGAGATCTTGGCAGTTCCAAAATCCCTTGTCGGTGTGGACTTGCAACCGGCACCGGGGTGTCGTTTTACTGCTTCTGGGCCGCACCAATTCCAGGATCGATCTTGTTCAGTACCATAGCAACCTTGGCATATCCATGTCGAAGATTGTCAGAGAACTCAGCCAAGCTTTCATCGACAGCAGAGACACACTTCAACTTATCTGCACTTAAACGTATAGCAGCAGAAGCACGGGCCGAGGGCACGCAGACGGAGCCGAGGTTGACGCGGTGCTGGGAGGGCCGCGTCCGTGAGATAGAGGCAGGGACCGCTGCTGGAGACGGGTCGGTGCTGCGGGGCCGGCTTGGAGCAGGGGCTCGCCGGAGGCAGAGAAGGTAGGCGGCGGGGTTGGGCGAGGTCGACGGCAGGCGAAGCATGCTGTAGGATGCTCGGGAAGGCCATGGCGGTGCTCGCGGGGCTCGGGGCGCGCGAGAGAGGCGGCGTGCAGCGCCGAAGGGGAGGAGCTGGGCGCGTGGAGGTCGCCGGCAGCGAGGCAGGATGGAGGAGCGCGGGGCAGACGGGCGTTGCAGGGAGGAGGGGTCGGCCGGAGAGGGGCCGCGGTGGGCGAGGTCACGCGGAGGGGAGGAGGACCGGCGAGGTTGTTGCAGGGGGGGCGCGGAGGCGGCCGGAGCTCAGGCGGCCGGGCGGCGGAGCGTCGCGGGAGGCCGGAGGTCGCAGGCGGAAGGGAGGCCGGTGGAGAGGCTCGACGCGGGGGCGGTGGAGGCTGCCGACGAGGTGGGGAGAAGGGCGACGGAGCGGCGGGAGGTTGCTCGGGCCAGGGCAAGCCGGCGGGGAGGCGGCCGCGGAGGGGAAGGGGCGCGCCGGAGAGAAGGGGCGGCGCAGAGGCGAGGGAGCGGCGGCGCAGAGGGGATCGCCGGAGGGGGCGAGCCGGCCGAGGGAAGGAGCGGCGACAGGGCGAGGGCGGTGGCCGGCGCCGGAGAAGGAGGAGGGCGGGCGCGCGCGTGGATGCAGGGCGGCCGGATGCGAGCGGGAGAAGGGACGGGGGAGGGCGGTTGTCGGGGCGTGGGAGAGAGGAGACGAGGGAGGGAGGTGGGGAGGTGGGACCGGGGTGCGGGGTGGGGCCCGGGGGTGTGTGGGGCTGTCGGTGGGGTGGGGAGAGAGAGGGTAGAAGGGACTAGGTGAGAAAAGAGAGAGGGGGAAAAAGAGAGGGAGTGTTTGGGGGTGAGGTGGCAGCATCTGAGTGGTGGGGATTTTGGGGAGGGGTGAGGTGGCATATGGTGATCGGCCAGGGTGATGTGGAGGGGAGGGCTGGGTAGGTTATCTGGTAGCTTTAGGATTAGGTTGGACCGATTATATTTCTGGGGCGGTCGTTCGGGTCGATTCGGCCCGTTCGACTGCCCCACTAAAAATAATTCAAATTTTATTTATTTTTAAACACGGATTCTGCAACCCGATCGCAGACAAAACAAAATAATCCGGAGACCCGGGGTTTTGCGTTTGAATAAAGACGGGGCGTTTAGAAAACATGAACCGGTTTTTCCGCAAATAATTTTATGCAAGCAAATGCAAGATGATGACGATGCTCAAATGCAATGTGGCATGATGACATGAGCATGCGGTCATGATGATGCAATGCACAAAAACAACGCGTTTTTCTAGTAGTGGTTTTGCGGGATGCCACAATTCGACACCACTAACAATGGATCTCGCCCTCGAGATCCGCCTCATGGTACCGGGAAGAAGGTCGGCGGTCTGCGTCTTCTCACTTCGTGTAGTTCCTCGCGACACCACTAACAAGAGGTCGTTGTCCGTGATCGTCGAGGGAACACTCCGGGAACTAAAAGGTCGAAGGTAGAGGTATCAACAAATAAAGCCACCTCTAGCTTCGATAGGAAGAGGGAACCGATGCATTCTCATCCACTTCGATGTACAAAAGCGAATAGAAGGGGTAGTCGGCATGGGGGCCAATCCATCACGCACCCAAACTATTACTCTGCACAATCAGTAGGAAAAGAGTGCAACCATTCTCGGAATCAGACTGAAGATCTCGACAAGCGAGGTTCGGAACAAAGGAGTGATGCAGACTCTGCATCGGATCTAGCGTAGATGATGTCGTCGCGTCGGAAAACACCGGAAGGCACGAGAAGGAACAAAGAGAAGTCCACCAGACGAAGGGTTCCTCGGATAGCATGAAGACCAGATGTAGCAACACCGTTACCAAAGAGGAAGCGAAAACCTGAAGGTACGACGGAAACCCAACCACGAGAATTCCTGGACTCGAAGAAAGGAACGAGAGCGGATTCAAAACACGTAGAGGTAAGAGGGGAATAGCAGAGGGGTAAGGAATAAAAATCAGACCTAATCAGAGCTATCCAACCGCGTTTGCAAAAATAGTTTTGACACTCTACTTCGGCCGTTAGCTAGGTTATCCTACAGGCTGGACTTGTGGGGTATCGCAACTGCTAAGCTCTGATACCACTCTGTAACACCCTCAGAATCGGACCTATGCAAGTTTTAGCGAAACCCGCCAAACCCGCATAGAAACGATTCAAAGGTGCCCACCAGGCACTTTCGTGCGGGTGGAAACGAAGTAATAACATTACGCAACAGTCCTCGATGGGACCCACAGAACAGATATATATAACAGCGACTCAATGAGTCAAGAGTACAGATACAAGATACAAGATCCAAATCACCTTAAAAATGATAGAGCGTCCGTCTACGGACAAGATGCAAATGGGGCTAAGAGCCCTGAAGAATAACCAATGGCGTCCATAACCCTGCCCAGGCCAAGTCGGAAGGGTAACCCTGCTAACGACGTTGATCTCAAAACCTGCTTAAACAAAAGGGGTGCCGACAAAGGGCAGAGGAAAAAGAGGAGCGTCAGTACTGAGGCCAGTACACGGCGAGGCTAGAATTCGGCGGTCCTCGCCTACATAGGTATGGTGGAATGAGCGGCAGCGGCAGCATGCACTAAACAACCTATAGAGACTCGATACAACTGACGGTTATCAGAGAGGGGTAAGAATGGCCTATTCGGAACCAACCTGACACTACCACCAAACAAACCCATCCTGGTGTTTCCCCTCGAGACCAAACGAGGAAGTCAACCGAGGAACTCACACAGTTGGCAGTTTTATTTATTCGGTTATCGTTGCAGCAATTACTAGTCAAGTTTAGATAATCATCCTGATAAAGTAAGAAGTGGGCACTTTTAGTTAACCATTCCGTTATAGTTACAACACTTACTAGTCAGATACAGATAGCATGAGATAACCCAAAACCCTGCAGTTGTTGGTACTTTTATTCAGCCATTCCGTTGTAGTTGCAATACTTACTAGTCAGGTACAATGGTCGCAAGCGACACTCCAAACATGCAATTGTGGGCAGTATTGTTTAGCCATTCCATTATAGTGAAGCTGATTACTAGTCATTATAAAGTCAAATTTATAGCAATAAACTTTAGTTATGCTTGTCTATGGTCGAGATACTGTGCTCCAAGTCGTCCATAACCGCGGACACGGCTTTCAGAAAGTTTTACCCGGCCGGGGTGCACCAATAGCAACACACACTCGATTAACCTCGGAAAAACCAAATCAAAACCCAACGAGGCTTTCACGACAAAACAATCACAGGATTCAGAAATATTTCAGGGGGCCACCCCATTGAGTAGACCCGCAACGAAGCCAGCTGACTCCGAGACGGACTCAAGGTTTGCGACAATGGCTGTAAACGACTGGGAACCCAAAACTGGGAATGTCGATACCGCGAAAACATTCCGCTTCCCTAAACAGTACAGGTGCTATCTGTCGCACAATTTAAATAAAGCAGTAAACCATGGCATAAGTACAGGATCGTAAATAAAACCTCAAACTAGTTCGTGGCCCCAAGAAATAAGACTGAATCAAGCTCTGGCTCAGGGGGGTCCCATATACCTCCCGGATGTGGTTAGCGCGATAAATCAAGGAACAGGTATCAAGTACTCGGGGTCCTACGGGACACAAGTGGGCGTTCAGAAACCAAATATTATCTATCACCCACCGATGCCTCTGCTTACTTCAATTTTAGTTGTTAAACAGGAATTAAAGTGAGCGATAAGTAAAACCATGATCATCTCCAACAATTAACTTGCGGCAATTACTCCAACAACTGTGGTACATGGCGACACGCAACAGCACTTGAGCAAGCGACTACGACGCGCAAGTCCAACTAACTACCAAACAACAGGTAATAGGAGGTGTCCAAGGCAATATAAGGCTGCAAGGGATATCCGGGGTACGAAAACTAGAGCAACGCAACACAGATAGCAATAGATCAACAGGAGGGAATAAATACTATAAAAGTAAGATAGGTAGAAAGGGGGAGATGCTCGCCTGAAAACATTGTCGAAGGTTCAACCGAAGGTCGGGGCGACACTCGCATCAACTCAACGGCCTTATCCGCGAAGATGCAAAACACTAGAAGAAACACCGGATGCAATATTTAATACATCGGCAGAAGATCGGCATGATGCATGTATGATGTATGGCATGGCAAAGGTGTAATGCGATTAGGTCATATTAAGTGGAACCAGGGTCCCGACAATTAATTAGGTGGTTCACGTTGTTTAGCTACCCCGCAATTTAAATGTTGTCTTAACATGGCAAAAGATAGCACCGGTTCGCTACACAAATTTAAATGAGGCCAATATGAGACTAGATTTGCCCGCATATGGGCCCCATATTTAATTATTAGGTGAATCGGCCTAAGGCCCCCAAACCACAGACAAGTATGCATGCAAGAATGACAATTAATATGCAACAATTTTATATTACATTTATAAAAATAGGGCTCGGGAAGGGAATCACACATTAGGGTTCGGCAGATCTTGGGGTTCCGGGGTTCGGGGTTCGGTCTCAGGGTCCAGGGTTCGGTCTCGGACAACTGAGGTAGATCTTGTCGCATCCGCGGTCTCGGCGAACTCGGCATCCAAAGGGGTACTTGGTTCGGTGTCGGGGGCGCATCGGATCCGCCCTGGCCGGTGTCGAGCTTGTCGTGTCGAAGATCTTAACGTTGCGCAGATCTTGTCGGGTCTGCGCCATCGTGTCGGCCTTGGCATCCGGGATGAAGAACTTGGAGTTCCGCGTCGGTGATCTTGGCGTCCTTCAGGTTCGGGTCCTGGCGCTTCGGATCGATCTTCAGGGGTCCGGGAAGGCGACCTTGGCGCTCGGGTTCGGTCTTCGGATCCGGATAGGAGGTCTTGGCGCGGCACCGGGTTCGGGGTGTCGAGACTTGGTCTTCGGGTTCTAGGACGGAGATCTTGGCAGTTCCAAAATCCCTTGTCGGTGTGGACTTGCAACCGGCACCGGGGTGTCGTTTTACTGCTTCTGGGCCGCACCAATTCCAGGATCGATCTTGTTCAGTACCATAGCAACCTTGGCATATCCATGTCGAAGATTGTCAGAGAACTCAGCCAAGCTTTCATCGACAGCAGAGACACACTCCAACTTATCTGCACTTAAACGTATAGCAGCAGAAGCACGGGCCGAGGGCACGCAGACGGAGCCGAGGTTGACGCGGTGCTGGGAGGGCCGCGTCCGTGAGATAGAGGCAGGGACCGCTGCTGGAGACGGGTCGGTGCTGCGGGGCCGGCTTGGAGCAGGGGCTCGCCGGAGGCAGAGAAGGTAGGCGGCGGGGTTGGGCGAGGTCGGCGGCAGGCGAAGCGTGCTGCAGGACGCTCGGGAAGGCCATGGCGGCGCTCGCGGGGCTCGGGGCGCGCGAGAGAGGCGGCGAGCGGCGCCGAAGGGGAGGAGCTGGGCGCGTGGAGGTCGCCGCCGGCGAGGCGGGATGGAGGAGCGCGGGGCAGACGGGCGTTGCAGGGAGGAGGGGTCGGCCGGAGAGGGGCCGCGGTGGGCGAGGTCACGCGGAGGGGAGAAGGACCGGCGAGGTTGTTGCAGGGGGGGGCACGGAGGCGGCCGGAGCTCAGGCGGCCGGGCGGCGGAGCGTCGCGGGAGGCCGGAGGTCGCAGGCGGAAGGGAGGCCGGCGGAGAGGCTCGAGGCGGGGGCGACGGAGGCTGCCGACGAGGTGGGGAGAAGGGCGACGAAGCGGCGGGAGGTTGCTCAGGCCAGGGCGAGCCGGCGGGGAGGCGGCTGCGGAGGGGAAGGGGCGCGCCGGAGAGAAGGGGCGGCGCAGAGGCGAGGGAGCGGCGGCACAGAGGGGATCGCCGGAGGGGGCGAGCCGGCCGAGGGAAGGAGCGGCGACAGGGCGAGGGCGGTGGCCGGCGCCGGAGAAGGAGGAGGGCGGGCGCGCGCGTGGATGCAGGGCGGCCGGAGGCGAGCTGGAGAAGGGGCGGGGGAGGGCGGTTGTCGGGGCGTGGGAGAGAGGAGACGAGGGAGGGAGGTGGGGAGGTGGGACCGGGGTGCGGGGTGGGGCCCGGGGGTGTGTGGGGCTGTCGGTGGGGTGGGGAGAGAGAGGGTAGAAGGGACTAGGTGAGAAAAGAGAGAGGGGGAAAAGAGAGGGAGTGTTTGGGGGTGAGGTGGCAGCATCTGAGTGGTGGGGATTTTGGGGAGGGGTGAGGTGGCATATGGTGATCGGCCAGGGTGATGTGGAGGGGAGGGCTGGGTAGGTTATCTGGTAGCTTTAGGATTAGGTTGGACCGATTATATTTCTGGGGCGGTCGTTCGGGTCGATTCGGCCCGTTCGACTGCCCCACTAAAAATAATTCAAATTTTATTTATTTTTAAACACGGATTCTGCAACCCGATCGCAGACAAAACAAAATAATCCGGAGACCCGGGGTTTTGCGTTTGAATAAAGACGGGGCGTTTAGAAAACATGAACCGGTTTTTCCGCAAATAATTTTATGCAAGCAAATGCAAGATGATGACGATGCTCAAATGCAATGTGGCATGATGACATGAGCATGCGGTCATGATGATGCAATGCACAAAAACAACGCGTTTTTCTAGTAGTGGTTTTGCGGGATGCCACATTCTACCCATCCCCCTCCACCTCACCCCGGCCAATCGCAATCCGCCACCTCACCGCATCCCTCCACCTCACCTCTCCCTCTCCCCATCCCAGCCGCCACCTCATCCCACCCACACCCCACCTTCCTCCCCGCGGGCCCACCTCCTGCCTTTTCCCGCCCCAGGTCGCCACCACCCGACGACAACTGCCGCCCCATCGAACCCTGGCCCCACCCCGGCCCCACTGCCCCCGCTCCACGCCCGCAATCCCCGGCCACGCACCCACCCCGGCCCCGCCCCTGGCCCACCTCGCACGCGACCGAACCGCCCAGGTCCCCCACCCCTTCCTCGCGATCTTCCTCTCCCCATCGCTCTCCTCGCCGCCACGGGCCCCTGCGCCACCGCGGCCTCCGGATCCCCAACCCCGCCGCCGCTTCCCTCTCCTCCTTGCCCCGCCGCCGCTCCTCCCCTCTGCCGGCGCGGCCCTGCCTCCTTCCTCCTCTGCCTCGCCCCGTCGACCCTGCGACCTGCGTGCCCCAACAACCGACCAACCCCGCCGCCATCTCCTCGATCCCCGCTCCCCTTCACCCCCACAGCCGTTCAGGCCACCCGCCTCTGCAGCTCCCTGGCTCCGCCAGCGCGTCCGTCGCCTCACCGTCACAGCGTGGCTTCGTCCGAGGCCGCTCGCCCCTGCGCCGGAACCCCGACCTCACCTTCTCTGCATGGTCAGCACCCCGTGCCGCCACCGCCAAGTTCCGCCCCGCCTCGAGCGCCTCCTCGCCGACTTCCTCGAGCTCCCGTCGCCGGCCTCGCCCCGTCCCACATTCGGTGCCTCCGCAGGTCCGCACTGCCATGGCCGCCTTGCCTCTGCCTCGCAGCGCTTCTGCCGGGAGCCGCTCGTCTGTGGCCTCACGGGCGTCCTCGTCCCCATTCGACAAAAGACGGACGACAAGACTCCAACCGAAGATCGGATGTGATGGTGTCGGAACGACAAGTTCTACTTCACGGGCACCGAGCGTCAAGATCGCCTTCACGGGAAACCGCAAGACATCCTTCCCGGGATTTGAAGACCGAACCCTCGGCACGCCAAGATCTTCTCCTCGGAACGCCATGATCTCCTTCACAGATCCGAAGACCCTAAATCCCGGAGTCCGAACCTCGTTTCCCGTCGAACCGATCCCCGCGAACCCTGTCGAACCCCGAACCCCCAGAACCAAGATCTTCCGAACCCAGATGTGTGAACCTTTTCCCGAGCCCTATTTTATAAATGCTATATATAAAACTTGTTGCATATTAATTGTTCATCTCGCATGCATATCATGTGGGTTGGGGGCATTATGCCGATTCACCTCATAATTAAATATGGAGTGTTTATGCGGGATATACTTGTATTATACCGCCTCCATTTAAATTGGTGTAGCGAATCGATGCCATGTTTCACCCTGTTATTACAACATTTAAATTGTGGGGTATCTAAACAACATGAACCATGTAATAAAATTGTCGGGACCCCGGTCCCACTTAATATGGCCTAAATGCATCGCACCTTTGCCATGTCATACATCATACATTCATCATGCCCGATTTTCTACCGTAGTATTAAATAGTCCATCCGGTGTTTCTTCTAGTGCTTTGCTTCTTCACGGATTAGGCCGATGAGTTGATGCGAGTGTCGACCCGATCTTCGGATGAACCCTCGGCAATGTTTTCAGGCGAGCACCTCCCCCTTTCTACCTATCTTACTTTTATAGTATTTATTCCCCTGTTGATCTATTGCTATCTGTGTTGCGATGCTCTAGTTTTCGTACCCGTGATATCCCTTGCAGCCTTATATTGCCTTGGACACATCCTATTACATGTTGTTTGGTAGATAGTTGGACTTGCGCGTCGTAGTCGCTTGCTCAAGTGCTGTTGCGTGTCGTCCAGTACCACAGTTGTTGGAGTATTGCCGCATGTTTAATGTTGGAGATGATCATGGCTTTAAATACTGTTTAATAACTAAAATTGAAGTAGGTAAATGCAGAGGCACCGGTGGGTAATAGACAATATTTGGATTTTAACCGCTCACTGGTGTCCCGTAGGACCCCGAGTTCTTGACACCTGTTCCGAGATCGAGCGCGCTAACCACAGGTGGGGTGTATGGGCACCCCCATCGATTAGTACCTGAATTCAAAGTATTGTACCGGGGGCCACAAGTAGTTTGGGGCTTTATTACTATCCTGTACTTATGCCATGCTTTACTGCTTTATTTACGATTGTGTGAGGAGCACCTGTACTATTTAGGTCCGTGACATGTTTTCGCTGTATCGACAAGCCCAGTCACACTTTCGGGTTCCCAGTCGTTTACAGCCGTCTACACAAACCCTGAGTCCGTCTCGGAGACCGGCCGACTTCGTTGCGGGTAGCTTAGTGGGGTGGCCCCCATGTACTTGCTTTGGGTCTGGGAAACGTCATGACTTAGGCCCCGCCGACATACCGATGGGTGTATATTAACTGATCTGGCAAAAAGGGTCGAAGTGCGTGTGGATACTTTGGTGCACCCCTGCAGGGTTAAATCTTTTCGAAAAGCCGTGTCCGTGGTTATGGACGACTTGGAGCACAGTTCTCGATCATAGACAACTATAACTAAAGTTTACTGCTATAATTTGACTTGTATCCGATATGACTAGTAATCAGCTTCACTGCAACGGAATGGCTAAATAAAAGTACCAACAACTGCTGGGTTTGGGGATATCTCATGCTAATTGTATCTGACTAGTAAGTGTTGCAACTACAACGGAATGGTTAACTAAAAGTGTCCACTGCTTATTCTATCAGGATGACTATCTATACCTGATTAGTAATTGCTGCAACGATAACTGAATAAATAAAACTGCCAACGGTGTGAGTTCCTCGGTTGACTTCCTCGTTTGGTCTCGAGGGGGAAACACCAGGATGGGTATGTTTGGTGGTAGTATCAGGTTGGATCCGGATAGGTCTTTCTTGCCCCTCTCCGATAGCCGCCAGTTGTATCGAGTCTCTATAGGTTGTTTAGTGCATGCTGCGCTGCCGCTTCAGTCCACCATACCTATGTAGGCGAGGACCGCCGAATTCTAGTCTCGCCGTGTACTGGCCTCAGTACTGACCGCACTCTCTTTTTCCTTTACCCTTTGTCGGCACCCCTTTTGTTTAAGCAGGTTTTGAGATCGACGTCGTTAGCAGGGTTACCCTTCCGGCTTGGCTTGGGCAGGGTTATGGACGCCATTGGTTATTCTTCAGGGCTCTTAGCTCAATTTGCATCTTGTCCGTACTCGGACGCTATATCGTTTAAAGGTGATTTGGATCTTTGTATTGTATATCTGTATTCTTGACTCATTGAGTCGCCGTTGTATACATCTGTTCTGTGGGTTCCATCGTGGACTATTGTGTAATGATATTACTTCGTTTTCCACCCGCACGAAAGTGCATGGTGGGCACCTTTGAATCGTTTCTATGCGGGTTTGGCGGGTTTCGCTAAAACTTGCATTGGGCCGATTCTGAGGGTGTTACAGTGGACCACAACCTCACCATGCTCGGTTTCTCCAAGTGCCCGTCCGAGGACGCCGTGTACACACGGGAGAAGGACGGGGATCGAATGCTGCTCGGAGTGTATGTCGATGATTTGATCATCACCGGCACCTCCACGGCGGCGATTGGAGGCTTCAAGGAGGAGATGAAGAAGCTCTTCAAGATGAGCGACCTGGGCATGCTCTCCTACTACCTCGGGATCGAGGTGCGCCAGGAGCCCGGACGCATCCAGTTGAGCCAATCTGCTTACGCAGAGAAGTTGCTCGACAAAATGGGGATGGGCAGCTGCAATCCGGTAGTAGTGCCCATGGAGCCCATGCTGAAGCTGAGCAAGAAGGGAGGCGGCGCAGTAGTGGATCCTGCCCTCTACCGCAGTGTCGTGGGCGGGCTGCGTTACCTGGTCCACACCCACCCCGACATATGCTTCGCGGTGGGCTACCTCAGCAGATTCATGGAGGAACCCACCGGCGAACACTGGGGCGCGGTGAAGCACCTTCTGCGCTACATCGCCGGCACCAAGGACCTTGGGTGCATCTACACACGCCAAGGACACAAGGCCAAGCTCGTCGGCTAGAGCGACGCGGACATGGCCGGTGATATCGATGACCGCAAGAGCACAAGCGGCGTGCTGTTCTTCCTTGGCCAGTGCCCCATCACTTGGCAGTCGATGAAGCAGAAGATCGTCGTGCTCTCCTCTTGCGAGGCCGAGTATGTCGCCGCCACCGCAGCAGCATGCCAGGGAGCCTGGCTCAAGCGGCTCCACAGCGATCTTCTTGGACTCGACGGCGGTGCCCCGGAGCTGCGCGTCGACAACAAATCAGCAATTGCGCTGACCAAGAACCCGGTCTTCCACGATTGGAGCAAACACATCGAGGTGAGGTATCACTTCATCCGTCAGTACGTCGAGAATGGCAACATCAACATCCAGTACGTGCGCACTGATGATCAGCTCTCCGACATCATGACGAAGGCACTCGGGCATGTGCAGTTCCAGGAGCTGCGACGTCGCATCGGCATTGTCAAGGTGAAGGACACTTAGATTAGGGGGAGTTTGTTGGATAATCTAGAGTGTCAATCTCTGAATAAACTGTCTAGGTGTCGACAGGTTTAGGTGTTTGCAGTTTTCAGTTAGTCTGTCAGGTTAGCTGGCTGTTAAATTCAGTTAGGATCAGCTATTTTTTAGCAGTAGATAGGCTAGTTTACTTGGTCTGCTCTTGGACCCGATCAAATCGCTGTGATCCAGGATTGCCTGGACATGGGATGGCATGTCTGTTGTGGGCATCGTGTGCCTCCACACGATCGATCTTTCGGTCAATAAAAGGTGTGGAAAACCCCAGAAAAGCTGCAAGGCTTACGCAGCACAAACCCTCTCTCTCTCTCTCTGTGTCAATTTGCCAATTCGTGTTCATCATCTGCTGATTGTGAGAAGATTAGTGAGTTGAGAGAGGCCACATACCTTCGCATTGGTGTACAAACAACCATGGATTGCGTGCGTATGTTTGCCAAGATGGTGATCAAGTTGTATGGTAAGACGTATCTTCGAGCTCCAAATGAGGAAGATACGAAAAGACTCATGCAGATCAACGAAAAGAGGGGGTGACCAGGCATGCCTGGTAGTATGGACTGCATGCATTGGACATGGAAAAATTGTCCAAAAGCATGGCATGGAATGTATTGTGGCAAAAGCCGTGATGCTACCATTGTTCTTAAAACTGTGTCCTCACAAGACTTATGGATTTGGCATGCTTTTTTTGGACTGCCGGGGACACTCAACGACATCAACGTCTTGAATAAATCCCCTTTGTTTGCAAGACTAGTTAAGGGTGAAGCTCCAACTTGTAACTACAAAGTTATGAACAATGAGTACACCATGGGGTACTATCTCATCACAGATAGTATTTACCCTAACTATGCAACTCTTGTCAATTCCATAAAAGAGAAAAAGGACAAGGCCTTGTGTAACACCCTCGGATCGGCCCTATGCAAGTGTTAGCGATTCTCGCCAAACCCGCATAGAAACGATTCAAAGGCGCCCACCAGGCACTTTCGTGCGGGTGGAAAACGAAGTAATATCATTACACAATAGTTCACGATGGAACCCACAGAACAGATATATACAACAGCGACTCATCGAGTCAAGGATACAATATACAGTACAAAGATCCAAATCACCTTGAAAACGATACAGCGTCCGAGTATGAACAAGATGCAAATTAGGCTAAGATCCCTGAAGAATAACCAATGGCGTCCATAACCCTGCCCAGTCCAAGCCGGAAGGGTAACCTTGCTAACGACGTCGATCTCAAAACATGCTTAAACAGAAGGGGTGCCGACAAAGGGAAAAGGAAAAAAAGAGCGGTCAGTACTGAGGCCAGTACACGGCGATACTAGAATTCGACGGACCTCGCCTACATAAGTATGGTGGACTGAAGCGGCAGCGCAGCATGCACTAAACAACCTATAGAGACTCAATACAATTGGCAGCCATCAGATAGGGATAAGAAAGACCTATTCGATTCCAACCTGAAACTATCACCAAGCATACCCATCCTGGTATTTGTAGCACCCTGGTAAATCCACAACTAGAAAATTGCCTGCATTTACATCTATCCACATCATGAGATCTGCATGCATGTTTTAACTAAAACTATTTTTGAAAATCTCTTCTTTGTTTTCTAGATATTCCCCATCTTCATTTCAAATGTAAAACCTTGGTCTCTTCTAGATCTAGTATTTATCTAAAACTATGTTTTAAAATGTCTTATTTTATAAAGATAATAAAACTATTTTTGTCCAGGGAGACCGCCAGCCTGCCGGGCCAAAAGCCCGACAAGCCAGTAGTCTATGACCCGACCCAACTAAACCCTAAAATATCTAAACCTAACCCTAACCCTAGACCTCCCCGAACCCTAGACCCACCCCAAACCAACCCGCTACCCACCCGTGCATGCACCCTTGCCGCATGTGGCCCCACCATCGCGACCGCGTCGCGCGCCTCTCCCGCACACCCCGACCCCACGCGACGCCACGCTCCTGTCCCCACCTCGCGGCCCTCTCCACTCGACCCCCACCCTGCCCCTGCCTCGCGTCGCTCTTGCTCTTCCCTTCGCGAGCCCAAAAATCCCCGCCGCCACCAACCCCAGGCAGCGCCTCCCCGACGCCCGAGCTCCATCCCGCCGTCAGGCTCCCTCACCTCCCCGGCCGCGTCCTCCGCCGCCATGGCGCTGCCATGCGGGCCGTATCCCCGTCCTCTGCGCCTCCCCACACCTCCCTCTCCGGCCGTCCTCCCCGCGGCAGAGCTCCACGACCCCGCCGCCAGACCTGTCCTCCGCGACCGCCGCCCCGCCCGCGACCCCTAGCACGACCTCCTTGTCCCCACGTCGTGGCCCCGTCACCGTCATCTTCGGCGCCTTCCTCTGCAGACCACCACCGCCACGGCCTCTGCCTCCTCGCCATGCCCTCCAAGCTCCTTCGTGTTGTTCCGCTGCAGGCCAAGTCCGGTCGTCGCCTGTACTCACGAGGCCGAGCGCCCCGATGCCTCCTTCGTCGTGACTCGACAACCGCCTCTAGCCGGTTCTCCTCTGTCGTGCGTACTCACCTTGTCGACCCCTGCCTTGCTCTAGTACTACACCAAGTGCTGCGCAGATCCTGATCATGTTTGTGTACCGGTGCTAATCCAGTGGTTTCTATCCTCGGTAGCCTGACCAAGGCTGGTCGTCGAGGTGTTCGACTTTATGCCCGTGTGGGTATTTTTGTCGCTGGTGTGCGTCCAAGGGGTTGTGCTGCTATTGGCTTGTGTGTATCTACTGCTGCCCATGGCTACCGACAAGTGCGTTGTACTCTGTCAACAAGTTCCCTGCTGGTGTATGTGAGCCACTGTCCGGCTCACATTTCTATCGTTGAACATGTTCACCTCCAAGATCTCCCCTGTGGAACCAGAGACCACCGAGGCCGTCCCAAGCCCGTCATCGACAGCCGACACCGAACATCTTCAACACCGAACATCTTCAACATGGTACGCCAAGACCTTCACGGATTTCGAAGACCAATCCCGGTGTCGAGACTAAACCGACCCCTAAAGACCAAGATCGCCGAACCCAATGTGTGACCTTTCTCCGAGCCCCTATTTTATAAATGATACATACTTGTTGCATATTAAATTGTTCATATTGCATACATATTGTGTGGGTTGGGGGCATTATGTCGATTCACCTAAAGTAAATATGGAGGCCATATGCGGGCGAATCTAGTATAATATTGGTCCCATTTAAATTTGTGTAGCGAACCGGTGCCATTATTTGACATGTTAATATAACATTTAAATTGCGGGGTATGTAAACAACTTGAACCACTTAATATTTGTCGGGACCCTGGTTCCGCTTAATATTGCCTAATTGCATCGCATCCTTGTCATGCCATACATCATACATGCATCATGCCCGATCTTTTGGCGTAGTATTAAATAGTGCATCCGGTATTTCTTCTAGTGTTTTGCTTCTTCACGGATTAGGCCGATGAGTTGATGCGAGTGTCGACCTGATCTTGGGATGAACCTTCGGCAATGTTTTCCAGGCGAGCATTCTCCCCCTTTCTACCTATCTTGCTTTTATAGTATTTATTCCCTCCTGTTGATCTATTGCTATCTGTGTTGCGATGCTCTAGTTTCCGTACCCGTGGTATCCCTTGCAGCCTTATATTGCCTTGGACACATCCTATTACCTATTGTTTGGTGGATAGTTGGACTTGCGTGTCATATAGTCGCTTGCTCAAGTGCTGTTGCGTGTCGTCAAGTACCACAGTTGTTGGAGTATTTCCCTATGTTTAATGTTGGAGATGACCATGGCTTTAATTATTGTTTAATAACTAAAATTGAAGTAGGTAAATGCAGAGGCACCGGTGGGTAATAGACAACATTTGGTTTTTAACCGCTCACTGGTGTCCCGTAGGACCCCGAGTTCTTAACATCTGTTCCGAGATCGAGCGCGCTAACCACAAGTGGGGTGTGTGGGCACCCCCATCGATTAGTACCTGATTTCAAAGTACTGTACCGGGGGCCACAAAGTAGTTTGGGGCTTTATTACTATCATGTACTTATGCCATTACTTACTTCTTTATTTACTATTGCGCGTGGAGTGCTTGTACTGTTTTGGAACCCTGTGCCACGTTTTCGCGGTATCGACAAGCCCAGTCACACTTTCGGGTTCCCAGTCGTTTACAGCCGTCGTCACAAACCCTGGGTCCATCTCGGAGACCGGCTGACTTCGTTACGAGTAGCTTAGTGGGATGGCCCCCATGTTCTTGCTTTGGGTCTGGGAAACGTCGTGTCCGAAACCCCGTCGACATACCATTGGGTGTATGTTTTGTGATCTTGTACCTACCTGATCTGACAACAAGGGTGTAGGTGCGTGTGGAAACTTTGGTGCACCCCTGCAGGGTTAAATCTTTTCGAGAAGCCGTGTCCGCGGTTATGGACGACTTGGAGCACAATTCTCGATCATAGACAACTATAACTAAAGTTTACTATTATAATTTGACTTGTATCCGATATGACTAGTAATCAGCTTCACTGCAACGGAATGGCTAAAAAAATGTACCAACAACTGCTGGGTTTGGGATATCTCATGCTAAATGTATCTGACTAGTAAGTGTTGCAACTACAACGGAATGGTTAACTAAAAGTGCTCACTGCTTATTATATCAGGATGACTATCTATACCTGACTAGTAATTGCTGCAACGACAACTAAATGAATAAAACTTCCAACTATGTGAGTTCCTCGGTTGACTTCCTCGTTTGGTCTTGAGGGGGAAATACCAGGATGGGTATGCTTGGTGATAGTTTCAGGTTGGTTTCGTATAGGTCTTTCTTATCTCTCTCTGATAGCCAACAGTTGTATCGAGTCTCTATAGGTTGTTTAGTGCATGCTGCGCTGCCGCTTCAGTCCACCATACCTATGTAGGCGAGGACCGCCGAATTCTAGTCTCGCCGTGTACTGGCCTCAGTACTGACCGGTCTCTTTTTCCTTTGCCCTTTGTCGGCACCTCTTTTGCTTAAGCAGGTTTTGAGATCGACGTCGTTAGCAGGGTTACCCTTCCGGCTTGGCCTGGGCAGGGTTATGGACGCCATTGGTTATTCTTCAGGGCTCTTAGCCCCATTTACAACTTGTCCGTACTCGGACGCTATATCATTTTCAAGTTGATTTGGATCTTTGTATTGTGTATCTGAATTCTTGACTCATGGAGTCGTTGTTGAATATATCTGTTCTATGGATTCCATCGTGGAATATTGTGTAATGGTATTACTTCGTTTTCCACCCGCACGAAAGTGCCTGGTGGGCACCTTTGAATCGTTTCTATGCGGGTTTGGCGAGAATCGCTGAGACTTGCATAGGGTCGATTCTGAGGGTGTTACAGTATTTCCCCTCGAGACCAAACGAGGAAGTCAACCGAGGAACTAGTCCGATAGTTGCGGCAATTACTAGTCCGATATAGGTAGCATGAGTCATCATGATATAATAAGCAGTGGGCAGTTTTAGTTAACCATTCTGTTGTAGTTATAGTACTTACTAGTCAGATGCATATAGCATGAGGCATCCCAAAACCCAGCAGTTGTTGGTACTTTTATTTAGCCATTCCGTTGTAGTGAAGCTGATTACTAGTCATTATAAATTCAAATTTATAGCACTACTTTAGTTATAGTTGTTTATGATCAAGATACTATGCTCCAAGTCGTCCATAACCGTGGACACGACTTTTAGAAAGTTTTACCCTGCAGGGGGGCACAAATAGCAACACACACACGATCAACCTCGGAAAAAACCAAATGAAAACCCAACGAGGCATCACGACAGAGTAATTGCAAGATTCATATAAATTTCAGGGGGCCACCCCACCAAGCTACCCGCGACGAAGTTGGCCGGCTCCAGAATGGACCCAGAGGTTTGCGTCAATGGCTATAAACGACTGGGAACCCGAAAGTGTGACTGGGCTTGTCGATACCGCGAATAACTCCGCTTACCTAAACAGTACAGGCGCTCCACGCGCAATCGTAAATAAAGCAATAAATCATGGCATAAGTACATGATAGTAATAAAGCCCCAAACTACTTTGTGGCCCCAAGAAATAATATATGACTCAAGCTCTGGCTAGGGGGATTCATGGTCCCACATGCGGATAGTGCGAATATTCAAAGAACAGGTATCAAGTACTCGGGGTCTTCCAACATAAAGCACAACAGCACTTGGTATCTCCTACATAAAACTAGTACATGGTAACTCGAACATAAAGCATATGGCAGTCTTCCAACAACTATGGTACTTGACGACACACAACAACACTTGAGCAAGCGACTACGACACGGAAGTCCAACTATCTACCAAACAACAGGTAATAGGATGTGTCCAAGGCAATATAAGGCTGCAAGGGATATCAAGGGTACGAAAACTAGAGCATCACAACACAGGTAGCAATAGATCAACAGGAGGAAATAAAGACTAGAAATATAAAATAGGTAGAAAGGGGAAGAATGCTCGCCTGAAAATATCGTCGAACGGTTCATCCGAAGATCAGGTCGACACTCGTATCAACTCATCGTCCTAATCCGTGAAGAATCAAAGCACTAGAAGAAACACCAGATGCACTATTTAATACTACGGCAAAAGATCAGGCATGATGCATGTATGATGTATGACATGGCAAAGATGCGATGCAATTAGGACATATTAAGCGGAAACGGGGTCCCGATAATTTATTAGATGGTTTATGTTGTTTAGATACCCTGCAATTTAAATGTTGTCTTCATATGGCAAAACATGGCATCGGTTCGCTACACAAATTTAAATGGAGCCAATATTAGACTAGATTCGTCTGCATATAGCCTCCATATTTAATTATGAGGTGAATCGGCATAAGGCCCCCAAACCACATGATATGTGTGCAATATGAACAATTTAATATGCAACAAAGATATATCATTTATAAAATAGGGGTCTTGGAAGAAGCGTCCACACATAGGGGGCTCGACGATCTTGGTTTGGGGTTTCGACGGGGTTCGGGCTTTGCTGGGGGTCTTGGCGCCGGTAGATCTCGGCGTTCCATGTATGAAGATCTTCGGGCTCCTCCTCGGAGTCCAACGAGTCCATCGTCGGCATCAGTCTTGGTAAAAGACGGTCTTGGCAACGACATAGTGCATCAGGCGACTCCGGGTGAACCATGACATCGAAGATCTTGCCCAAAGAAATGCGGACTGGTTCTCGATGCGGCCTTGGTCGAACTTGTTACCGAAGGCCTATAGCAGTACCACACGACTACCACAAATTCCTTCACTTACACGACCAGCAGCAGACCACCAAGGATAGGGCATCAACAGGAAATGCATGTCATGCAACGGTGAGCAAGGGTGTTGCAGAGATGATGGAGATGACCACTCGTCAGGTCGAGGACGCGCAGCTGGTACTAGACTCGTGCTTGCCGGTGAGGGAGCCCAGGGGGAGAGGCGGCAGCACCTGGGCACGACGGGGAGGGGCGCCTGACGGCGGACGCGAAGGTCGAGTGGAGCCAGGGGCGGGCGGCGGATGCGGAGGACGACAGACGACGTTGAGGCTACGGTCGGGCGGCGCTGCTGGAGGGACAGGGACACGCGGAAGGCGGCGGGGCTGGTCGCTGGCGACAGAGAGCCTGAGGGGGAAGGGGCATGGGACGGCGTAGGAGGGAATCGAGCTGGGGCCGCGAAGTGCGCTGTCGGTGGTGGACGGGGGGAGGAGCTTGTCCGAGAGTGGCGGTAGGGTGAGGTCGCTGGCGGCGGCGGATCGGGGGTTAAGCATGGGAGGTTGCGGCACGATGGCCTCACGAGGGAGAGAGATGGTTCGGGGAGCGGAGCGAGCGGGGGCTTCAGGGTGGCCCCAATGCGGGGTGTGGGGCGATGCTGCAGGTGGGGTCGGGCTGAGCGGAGTCTGTGAGGTGGAAGCAGCGGGAGATAGGGGTGTGTTGGCGGCTGGTTAGGTGGAGGCCAGGGTTAACCGGGGGTTGCATGGAGCGGCGGCGGGGTAAGTGGGATGGGGTAGCTAGGGTTTGCAATTAGGGTTAGAGGGGTGGTAGGTGGCTGGCTGGGCCTGGCCGGCTCCCTTCCCCGAAAAAAAATATTTATATATATTTTTTCATTTATTTATAACAAAATATTTATAAATATGTTTTAGACAAAATTAAGGTTCCGAGAGGAACATGGTTTTATATTTGAAATAGAGAAGGGGTATTTGTAGAAAATAAAAATAAGGCTTTTAGCATAATAGTTTTAGAGAAATAGATGCATGCTGATGTCATGATGATGCACAAAGATAGTTCATGTGATTTTCTAGTAGTCGTTTTATCCGGGGTGCTACAATTTGACACCACTAACAATGGATCTCGCCCTCGAGATCTGCCTCCTAGTACAGGGAAGAAAGCCGATGACCTGAATCTTCTCGCTTTGTGTAGATCCTTGCGACACCACTAACAAGGGTCGTTGCTCACGTTCGTCGAGAGAGCACTCCGGAGAACAAAGTCGAAGGTAAAGGTCTCAAAAGGTAAGGCCACCTCCAATTTCCATAGAAGGAGTATAATTGCATCTATCCACCATTCAATGTACAAGAGCGAATGATAAGAGTAGTCGGATGGTGATCAGTCCATCGCGCACCCAAAGCATTACTCTTCACATGAATAGGGGATTATGCAACCAACTCCCAGAATCAGACTGAAGATCTCGACAATCGATTTTTAGAAACAAAAGAATGATGTAAGTTCTTCATCATACATGATACAGATGAGGTCGTCGCATTGAAAAACACCGGAAGATACAAAGAAATTTTTTAGTGAATTTTTGGGTCCACCAGAAGGTACAACAGATGAAACATTCCTCGGATAGCATGAAGGCCGAATGTCGAAGCACCGTTACAAGAGGAGGAAGTGTAACCCTGGAGGTATGACGGAAACCCAACCACAAGAATTCCTGGACTCGAAGAAAAGATAAGAGAGCAGATTCAAAACACGCAAAGGTAAGAGGAGAAAAGCAAAGGGGTAAGGAGTAAAAGCAGACCTAATCAGATCTATCCAACCGATTTTTAAAATAGTTTTGACACTCTACCACGGCTGTTAGCTAGGTTATCCTACAGGCTGGACCAGTGGGGTATCGTAACTGCTGAGCTCTGATACCACTCTATAACACCCTCGGATCGGCCCTATGCATGTTTTAGCGATTCTCGCCAAACCCGCATAGAAACGATTCAAAGGCGCCCACCAGGCACTTTCGTGCGGGTGGAAAACGAAGTAATATCATTACACAATAGTCTATGATGGAACCCACAGAACAGATATATACAACAGAGACTCATCGAGTCAAGGATACAATATACAGTACAAAGATCCAAATCACCTTGAAAACGATACAGTGTCCGAGTACGGACAAGATGCAAATTAGGCTAAGAGCCCTAAAGAATAACCAATGGCGTCCATAACCCTGCCCAGGACAAGCCGGAAGGGTAACCTTGCTAACGATGTCGATCTCAAAACCTGCTTAAATAAAAGGGGTCCGACAAAGGGCAAAGGAAAAAGAGAGCGGTCAGTACTAAGGCCAGTACACTTGCGAGACTATAATTTGGCGGTCCTCGCCTACATAGGTATGGTGGACTAAAGCGGCAACGCAACATGCACTAAACAACCTATAGAGACTCAATACAACTGGCGTCCATCGGAAAGGGATAAGAAAGACCTATTCGGTTCCAACCTAAAACTATCACCAAGCATACCCATCATGGTATTTCCCCCTCAAGACCAAACGAGGAAGTCAACCGAGGAACTCACACAGTTGGCAGTTTTATTCATTCCGTTATAGTTGCGGCAATTACTAGTCCGATATATGTAGCATGAGTTATCCTGATATAATAAGCAGCGAACAGTTTTAGTTAACCATTATGTTTGTAACACCCTCAGAATCGGCCCTATGCAAGTTTCAGCGATTCCTGCCAAACCCGCATAGACACGATTCAAAGGTGCCCACCAGGCACTTGCGTGCGGGTGGAAAACGAAGTAATATCATTACACAATAGTCCTCGATGGAACCCACAGAATAGATATATACAACAACCACTCCAGGAGTCAAGAATACAGATACACAATACAAAGATCCAAATCAACTTGAAAATGATACAGCGTCCGACTACAGACAAGATGCAAATGGGGCTAAGAGCCCTGAAGAATAACCAATGGCGTCCATAACCCTGCCCAGTCCAAGCCGGAAGGGTAACCCTGCTAACGACGTCGATCTCAAAACCTGCTTAAACAAAAGGGGTGCCAACAAAGGGCGAAGGAAAAAGAGAGCGTTCAGTACTGAGGCCAGTACACGGCGAGACTAGAATTCGGCGGTCCTCGCCTACATAGGTATGGTGGACTGAAGCGGCAGCGCAGCATGCACTAAACAACCTATAGAGACTCGATATAAGTGGCGGCTATAAGATAGGGATAAGAAATACCTATTCGGATCCAACCTTAAACTATCACCAAGCATACCCATCCTGGCATTTCCCCCCTCGAGACCAAACGAGGAAGTCAACCGAGGAACTCACACAGTTGGCAGTTTTATTTATTTAAATTATCATTGGAGCAATTACTAGTCAGGTATAGATAGTCATCCTGATATAATAAGCAGTGGGCACTTTTAGTTAACCATTCCGTTGTAGTTGCGACACTTACTAGTCAGATATAATTAGCATGAGATTTCCCAAACCCAGCAGTTGTTGGTACTTTTATTTAGCCATTCCGTTGTAGTGAAGCTGATTACTAGTCATATCGGATACAAGTTAAATTATAACAGTAAACTTTAGTTATAGTTGTCTATGATCGAGAACTGTGCTCCAAGTCGTCCATAACCGCGGACACGGCTTCTCGAAAATATTTAACCCTGCAGGGGTGCACCAAAGTTTCCACACGCACCTACACCCTTGTTGTCAGATCAGGTAGGTACAAGATCACAAAACATACACCCAACGATATGTTGACGGGGTTTCGGACACGACATTTCCCAGACCCAAAACAAGCACATGGGGGCCACCCCACTAAGCTACCCATAACGAAGTCGGCTGGTCTCCGAGACAGACCCAGGGTTTGTGACGACGGCTGTAAACGACTAGGAACCCGAAAGTGTGACTGGGCTTGTCGATACCACGAAAACGTGGCACGGGGTTCCAAAACAGTACAAGCGCTCCACGCGCAATAGTAAATAAAGTAGTAAATCATGGCATAAGTACATGATATTAATAAAGCCCCAAACTACTTTGTGGCCCCCGGTACAGTACTTTGAAATCAGGTACTAATCTATGGGGGTGCCCACACACCCCACCTGTGGTTAGCGCGCTCGATCTCGGAACAGGTGTCAAGAACTCGGGGTCCTACGGGATACCAGTGTGCGGTTAAAAACCAAATATTGTCTATTACCCACCGGTGCCTCTGCATTTACCTATTTTCAATTTTATTTATTAAACAGTAATTAAATCCATGATCGTATCCACCATTAAGCATGTGCAACCACCCAACAACGGTGGAACATCGACGACACAAGGCAGCACCTGAGCAAGCAACTATGACCCGCAAGGCCGATTATCTACCAAACAACAGGTAATAGGAGGTGTCCAAGGCAATATAATGGCTGCAAGGGATATCTCGGGTACGAAAACTAGAGCATCGCAACACAGATAGCAATAGATCAACAGGAGGAAATAAAGACTATAAAAGTAAGATAGGTAGAAAGGGGGAGAATGCTCGCCTGAAAACATTGCCGAAGGTTCATCCGAAGATCGGGTCGACACTCGCATTAACTCATCGGCCTAATCCGTGAAGAAGCAAAGCACTAGAAGAAACATCGGATGCACTATTTAATACTACGGCAAAAGATCGGGCATGATGCATGTATGATGTATGACATGGCAAAGATGCGATGCAATTAGGCCATATTAAACGGAACCGGGGTCCCGAAAATTAATTAGATGGTTCATGTTATTTAGATACCCCGCAATTTAAATGTTGTCTTAACATGACAAAATATATCACCGGTTCGCTACACAATTTAAATGAGACTAATATTAGACTAGAAAAGCCCGCATATAGTCTCCATATTTAATTATGAGATGAAACGGCATAAGGCCCCCAAACCACATGACAACATATATGCAAGCATGTACAATTAATATGCAACAAATGATAAATGTCATATATTATAAAAATATGGGTCTCAGAAAAGGGACACACTTTGGGGTTCGGCGAACTTGGGGTTCGACGAGAACGGGTTCGGCCTTCGGACACCGGAAAGGAGAACTTGATGCGGCGCCGGGTATCAGAGTTGATCTTGAGGTTAACCGGGTGACCGGTCTTCGGTAGGATCGGTCTTGGGGTCGGGGCTTCGGGGTGGAGATCTTGGGTGGACACCGAGGGTTCATTGGATCTGCCTGGTCGATGTCGATCTTGGCGTTTACTTGGCCACGTTGCCGTTCTTGTCGAGGGGGCGGTCTGGTCGGCACAACTTGGGAAGAAGATCAACCAACCATCTGTTGGCTCTAGAGTGCCCACACCACTCAAACACACAGGTGCACAGACACGCAGTGCAACAGCAAACTGGGTAAAGGCCACACCAATGAGCACAGGGGCACCTCGAACGCGCGGAGGAGGAGGTCCCGTGGCCACACACGGGCGACGACACAGGACGGACGGCCGGCTTCGGCGAGACAGGGCACAGGCGGCGGGTCGACGAGGTGGCCGAGGAAGGCAGCCTCCTAGGAGAAAGGGTAAGACGGCAGGGCGGTGACCGGTCGACGAGGAACCACTCGCGGGAGGAGGAGGCGGTGGAGGGGCCCACTGGCGGCGATGGTTGATAGGGGCGCGTCCCAAGCGGGGTAGCGGCAGGGACCAAAGCAGAGGGTTGGGGACGGTGGTGGCGCTCGACCGGGGAAGGAGAGGAGGTCGGCAGGGAGGCAAGAGGCAGTTGGGGCGAGAGGAGCTTGGGGAGACGACCTCGGCAGCGCGCGCTAGGAGAGGAAGGCGACGGCGATGCAGAGAGGGTGAGCGGGAGGAGGGTCGCGGGGTAGGCACGATGGGGAGGGAGCGGAGCTCCAGGCAGCGGCGGCGCTCGGGACAGAGAAGAGAGAGGCGGGGGTGGCGGCGGGGATTGAGAAGCGGGGACGGGGGAGTCGTGCGGGAGGTTCCAGGGATCGTGTCGGGGTGGGGCCCGCGTGGGGGTGCGCGGTTGACCAGCTCAAGGGTTGGGATTTGCGCGAGGTGGGGCGACGTGGTGGCCAGGGGAGCACTCGGTGGTGGGATGTGCGTGTGTGTACAGGGAGGGTGGCGGCGGCTGGAGTGGGTTGGAGGGTTTGGTTAGGTGGGGTGTTAGATTTTTAGGGTTAGGTAGATTTTAGGGTTTGGGGTAGTAGGTGGCTACCGGTTGGGCCTTTTGGGCCTGGACGGTGGCGGCCTCCCCCACTAAAATAATATAGATTTTTATTTAGTTTTTTAAATATTATTTATAAATAGTTTTAGACAAATAAAGGATCCGGGCGGACCGAGGTTTTATGTTTGAATTCGAGAGGGGAGTATTTAGAAAACAAAGATAGGCTTTGTAAAATAGTTTTTAGGCAAATAGATGCATGCTGATGACATGATGATGCACATAATAAAACAACAACAATTTTCTAGTAGTGGTTTTACCCGGGGTGCTACAATGTTGTAGTTGTAGTACTTACTAGTCAGATGCATATAGCATGAGGCATCCCAAAACCCAGCAGTTGTTGGTACTTTTATTTAGCCATTCTGTTGTAGTAAAGTTGATTACTAGTCATTATAAAGTCAAATTTATAGCACTACTTTAGTTATAGTTGTCTATGATCAAGATACTGTGCTCCAAGTCGTCCATAACCGCGGACACGGCTTTCAGAAAGTGTTACCCTACAGAGGGCACAAATAGCAACACATGCACGATCAACCTCGGAAAAAACCAAATGAAAACCCAACGAGGCATCACGACAGAGCAATTGCAAGATTCATATAAATTTCAGGGGGCCACCCCACCAAGCTACCCGCGACGAAGTTGGTCGGCTCCGGAACAGACCCAGAGGTTTGCGTCAATGGCTGTAAACGACTGGGAACCCAAAAGTGTGACTGGGCCTGTCGATACCATGAAAACACTCCGCTTACCTAAATAGTACAGGCGCTCCACGCGCAATCGTAAATAAAGCAATAAAGCATGGCATAAGTACATGATAGTAATAAAGCCCCAAACTAGTTTGTGGCCCCAAGAAATAATATATGGCTCAAGCTCTGGCTAGGAGGATTCATGGTCCCACATGCGGATAGTGCGAATATTCAAATAATAGGTATCAAGTACTCGGGATCCTACGGGACACAAGTGGACGGTTAAAAACCAAATAACATCTATTGCCCACCTATGCCTTTGCATTATTTACCTATTTCAATTTTAGTTATTAAACGGTAATTAGAACCATGATCATCTCCAACATAAAGCATATGGCAGTCTTCCAACAACTGTGGTACTTGACGACACGCAACAGCACTTGAGCAAGCGACTACGACACGCAAGTCCAACTATCTACCAAACAACAGGTAATAGGATGTGTCCAAGGCAATATAAGGCTGCAAGGGATATCACGGGTACGAAAACTAGAGCATCGCAACACATGTAGCAATAGATCAACAGGAGGAAATTAACACTAGAAATATAAAATAGGTAGAAAGGGGGAGAATGCTCGCATGAAAACATCGTCGGACGATTCATCCGAAGATCGGGTCGACACTCACATCAGCTCATCGGCCTAATTCGTGAAGAAGCAAAGCACTAGAAGAACACACCAGATGCACTATTTAATACTACGGCAAAAGATCGGGCATGATGCATGTATGATGTATGACATGGCAAAGATGCGATGCAATTAGGACATATTAAACGGAACCAGGGTACCGATAATTTATTAGATGGTTTATGTTGTTTAGATACCTCGCAATTTAAATGTTGTCTTAACATGGCAAAACATGGCATCGGTTCGCTACACAAATTTAAATGGGGCCAATATTAGACTATATTCGTCCGCATATAGCCTCCATATTTAATTATGAGGTGAAACGGCATAAGGCCCCCAAACCACATGATATGTGTGCAATATGAACAATTTAATATGCAACAAAGATATATCATTTATAAAATAGGGGTCTTGGAAGAAGCGGTCACACATAGGGGGCTCGACGATCTTGGTTCGGGGTTTCGACGGGGTTCGGGCTTCGCCTCCGGGAACGGGGGTCTCGGCACCGGTAGATCTCGGCGTTCCGTGTATGAAGATCTTTGGGCTCCTCCTCGGAGTCCAACGAGTCCATCTTCGGCATCGGTCTTGGTGAAAGACGGTCTTGGCAACGACATAGTGCATCAGGCGACTCCGGGTGAACCATGACATCGAAGATCTTGCCCAAAGAAACACGGACTGGTTCTCGATGCGGCCTTGTCGAACTTGTTACCAAAGGACTATAGCAGTACCACATGACTACCACAAATTACCTCACTTACACGACCAGCAGCAGACCACCAAGGATAGGGCATCAACAGGAAATGCATGTCATGCAACGGTGAGCAAGGGTATTGCAGAGATGATGGAGACGACGGCTCGTCAGGTCGAGGACATGCAGCTGGTACTAGACTCGTGCTTGCCGGCGAGGGAGCCCAGGGGGAGAGGCGGTGGCGCCTGGGCACGACGGGGAGGGGCGCCCGACGGCAGACGCGAAGGTCGAGTGGAGCCAGGGGCGGGCGGCGGATGCGAAGGACGACAGACGACGTTGAGGCCACGGTCGGGCGGCGCTGTTGGAGGGACAGGGACACGCGGAAGGCGGCGAGGCTGGTCGCTGGCGATGGAGAGCCTGAGGGGGAAGGGGCATGGCGACGGCGCAGGAGGGAATCGAGTTGGGGCTGCGAAGTGCGCTGTTGATGGTGGACGGGGAGAGGAGCTTGACCGGGAGTGGCGGCAAGGTGAGGTCGCTGGTGGCGGCGGATCGGGGGTTGAGCAGGGAAGGTTGAGGCACGATGGCCTCGCGAGGGGAGAGAGATGGTTCGGGGAGCGGAGCGAGCGGGGGCTTCAGGATGGGCCCACACGGGGTGTGGGGCGATGCTGCAGGTGGGGTCGGGATGAGCGGGGTCTGTGGGGTGGAAGCAGTGAGAGATGGGGGCGTGTTGGCGGCTGGTTAGGTGGAGGCCAGGGTTGACCGGGGGTTGGATGGAGCGACGACGGGGCAAGTGGGATGGGGTAGCTAGGGTTTGCAATTAGGGTTAGAGGGGTGGTAGGTGGCTGGCTGGGCCTTCGGGCCTGGCCGGCTACCTTCTCCGAAAAAATATTTATATTTTTTTTCATTTATTTATAACAAAATATTTATAAATATGTTTTAGACAAAAATAAGGATCCGAGAGGAACATGGTTTTATATTTGAAATAGAGAAGGGGTATTTGTAGAAAATAAAAATAAGGCTTTTAGCATAATAGTTTTAGACAAATAGATGCATGCTGATATCATGATGATGCACAAAGATAGTACATGTGATTTTCTAGTAGTGGTCTTATCCGTGGTGCTACACCTTGACAAGAAAGGAAGCTTGCTTCACCAAAAATCAAGAGGCATGCCGCAAGGACATTGAGAGAGCTTTTGGTGTCTTGCAAGCAAAGTTTGCCATTGTCTGGGTCCTGCAAGGTTTTGAGACAAGGAAACTCTTTTTGATATCATGACATGTTGTGTGATTCTTCACAACATGATCATTAAAGATGAGAGAGGGTTGAACTTGCCATTTTTCTATGACAATGTTGGCACCCGAGTGCAGCCCCAGCGGAACCCTCATCGGATTGAAGCTTTTCTTGCAGCGCATCGCGGCATTGAAAATGCCGAGACTCATCACCAGCTCACCCAAGATCTGATTGATCACCACTAGCAGTTGCATGGCCAATGAGTTTTTACATTCATTTCCTATTGTTGTATGTGTGTAACAGTTATCTTGATTGTTTGATTGCGGGGACATTTGTTATTTGTTTAATTCTTTCATTAGAACATTTGTTGGCAGTTCCGAAAAACATTATTGTAATAATTATGACGATTATTGTGTGATTTAAAACTTTTATTCAATGTGAATGTTGTATTGGTTCTAATATCCAATTTATCAAAAACCTTGTTTTGAGGGGTTGAAAACTCGTCCGAGCTAGCAGACCCCGTATCCCCACGCGGTGAAAAGTAAATACAGAGCCCTCTATTCGTGTTTTACAGGACAGAAAAATAGGGGATCTGTTAGACATGCTCGTAGCTCTGCTATCAAACGCACAGTAGAATAGTAAGGGTTCTTTCTGCTCAGCAAAAATAGCCGATCATCTTTGCTCTCTCATGGTGCAGCAAGCACAAGCAAGAAAAATAAATCTCACGGCTTCGCTCCACTTTTTCATCAAGAAGCAAACACAGAATAGATCTCTGTCCTCATTCTCTCAGCTCGCGCTCTCTCTCAAACAACAGTAGTATATATCAACAACTTCTCATAATCCTCACACACAATCTCTATCAATATCCTCAAATCTCGTTATACAGCAGGACAAATCCCCTCTGATTCACTCAATCTCTAATCTCCTAGCTTTGGGACAGTGTAACCAGCAGGTCAAATCGCCTTCACACCCATGGTTCCCAAGGGCGGAAGACACAGAACCTGAAGCGTGCTTGGAGGAGACGAAGAACACGTAAACACGGCCGCCGGAGTCGGGGAAAATGATGTCGATTCGTTCAGCTTTTGGTACCTCCACTAAATTCCTTCCTTGGGGACAATCAACGTGACAGGACGGACGTGTTCAGCGAGGGAGAGGCGGCCGCAGGAGGGAGGGCACCGCTGGTCCTGGAGGACGGGAGTGGCGTGGCTCCGTCGGAGAGAAGATGTGCGCAGGCTGCACGACCCACCCCGGAGGCTCGGAATCCTCCCGGTGTCCGTACGTGCGGAGAGCCAAGGCCGGCGCACGTTCCTCCAGATGGCGGCGTTAGAGAGAGCCAAGGCCGACGGGCGTTTTTCTCCCGACGGCGACGCGGGGATCCTGCGAGTAGGGGATTCCTTTTACACAGCTCCACGCACACGCGGGCATGATGCCCGGATCTGGCGCCTCCCGGCCTCCCCTCGTCGGGCTCGGCTCCTATGCAGTTGTGTTGGTACTGTACACGTACTGTAGCGTTTAAATTAACCGTCCGATCCAATCGGATGGCTCTTCTCTCACGCACTCTGTTATTTAACTAGAAAAAAACTAAGCACCGGCGGTAAAGACGCCGAGTACTCATGACAACGATCGGCCGGTCGGACGGTCAGGTCAGCTGTAGCCGCAGCCGCGCAGATGAAACCCGTTAGGAATTAGTGTGCCGACTCTGTTTGATTGACGAATTCTTCAATTTTCTCCAGGTGCCATAGAATTGCTATACTGCTATTGTGTGAATTGATCGAACAATTGCTTGTTCAGCCGCGTGAACCTTATTTGTGCTGCTCGTCTCTGAGGAGGGCGAGCTCCCGACCTCCGGCTCTGCCGACGTCGTACGTACGTGCTTCAGCCGACCGGCTGCCCCTACAGCTGAGCTAGCCGACCGGCCGGCCGATAGTTTCAAGGAGCCCGAGGACCAGCATCCAGAGGTGCGTCAGCTCGGAGTCCTCGGTTCCGGCAATCCGGCGTCTCTGTATCGCCGGTGCCTTGTTTTTTTTCGATTTAACAGAAGAGTTAAACGGGAGAACGAAGAGCCATCGGATTGGAGTGGACGGTTGATTAAAACGCTACAGCACCTGTACAGTAACAATGCTACTGTAGAGGATCCAAGGCCCCCTCGTCTCCTCTATTTCTTTGAGAGGATGTGGTGTGTTGGTGGAGACCTCGTCCATACCTGAACCCGGCATGCGTCGAGTCGACGATCATCTACTCACTCCGTTCTAAAATAGATGTCTTAGATTAGACACTATTTAGCATATAGATTTATCCACGTTTTGATAAACTTAAGACATCTATTTAGGGACGGAGGGAGTACTATATATGATAAAGGGGTAGTCGGTTTTCTGTTGGACTCGTGCACGAGATGTGTATGGTACTGACTCAAGATCGCGTAGGTTTGATTATAATCCCTGTGATACGCTCGATCATGCATCGGACCTAAACCACCGACGCCAACGGCCGTTTTATACTGGGTAGTTTTTTATGACTTAAGGATGACGATTGTTGTAATACGTGGTTTGGTGAGAGGGCAAACATGTCTAAAAAAAAGTTAGACCGGAAAAAACACTTCGTCCTTTATTATTAAATATAGATTGACTAACATTGGTTTTGCTGTTGCCTAATGACTATTTTTTAGATAACTGTTTTATTTGGACAACACCCTCATTTTGTTAATGTAAATAGAAGTGCATCAGGAGCTTTTAAGTTTGCAGTCGGCTTTATTTTAGTACACAAGCTCTTACTTGGTTGATTGGATTGTCATTTTTCGCTTGTCTCCATCCGCTTTAATCCAAGTTTAGTATCTTGTCAATGTCATCAGAATTTTTGACAAGTTAGACTCCTTAGCTTGGCATCTTAATTTCTATTTCCTCCGTTTTAAAATAGAAGATGTTTTAACTCTTTTAAACAAATGTATCTAAACATCTTTTAGTGTGTAGATTTGGAGTGAACCATGCACTAAAAACTGTCTAGATACATTGGTTTAAAAAAAGATAAAACATCTTATATTGTGAAACGGAGGAAGTATGTTTGAAGAACTTGCAACAAATATTGGATTATGTCTTCATTCATGCGCTTTCAGTATACCCTATCATGGTAGAAGCTTTTAGCCTATGAGTTAATGTGTCAGGTTGGCGAATTTTCCAACCTTTAGTTCTTCGCCTGCTAGCCAGTGTTCTTGGACTCAACCAACATACATCTTTGAAGTTGACCATTGGTGACTTCAAAAGGTGTCTTAGCAAAATAAACCTAGAGAGTCATGGAGCATCAAAGTTCTCGGAGTCTGTTAGTATTCCACTCGTCCTTCTAGTACTATGATGAAATATAGAAGAATAGTTAATCTCCATCCCATCAGCATAATAATGATACTTTCTGTATAGAAAACTTAGGTCCGCGCACTCACAAATCCCAATGCCTCCGACTCTTAGAATGTATCCGGGTTTCACAAAACAATTCCAACCAATTTCAAGACGTGTATACATTGTGCATGTGATGTATGTTGATGTCAACCTGGCAATAGATGACTGGGTTCTACTCATTGCTCGACTTCACCTATGGAAGCATGTTGGTTTCTTTGTGAATTGTGATCTTGCTCCATCTCCCTTTTCACGCTTAAATAGAAACACATGTGTTCCAACAACCATGCGATGTATGCTTTCATCCAATATAGTAATGTCGTAGGAAGCATATGGGCAATACCATATTATTGTGAGCACACATTCCCTCACTAAAGCAAACTCCCTAATAGATGTATTGACTGTATTAATTCAAGTTTGCACTAGCTATTGTTCATTTACTTTAAGTGATCACATTTCAAGAAAGTAGGCATTTTTCATCTCAAGTTTCATCGAAAATAAAGAGTCAGTTTTGAACATCCACAACATTCACAATATGTACTAATGTGTTGACCATAATTCATCATGTTTTAATTTGGTAAAGTCTTGCCTAATATTCTTAGCTACAAGATAAAACAAGTAGCGGTCTAGTCGGAAGGCGTGTCAATTCCACCAACAATCTTTGGTTGGTTGTCGCCTTATAGTAAGTCAATGGTGTCATCGCAACATGTTGGAAAACATAAATGGGGTCATTAAGTATATTTTTCAAAACTCAACGGGCTATCACTAAAAGATAACACTGTAGTTGGCCCTTTATAAGTGCTATGTCACCCTCATGTGCATAGCGCATGCTTAGCCCATGTTAGCAAGTTTTGTGTCATATGCTGAAATGACTAAATCGATCACAAATACCAATCACAAGGTGTTGATTTATCCATATATGAGTTTATAGAGACCCACATGTCAAGTTAAAGGACTCTTATATATACTACTCCCTCCGTCTCAAAATAGATGTCTCAAATTTTTCAAAATTTGGATGAACCTATATACTAAATATTGTCTAGATTCATCCAAATTTTGAAAAATCTAAGACATTTATTTTAGAACGGAGGGAGTAGAAATAATTTTAAAAAAGCCTAATAACAAAAGAAATGAATAAAAGGAAAAGAAAATCTCAGGCAGAAGAAAATCCTGACAGGGTCACCGGACCCAGTAGCCCAGCACCCCATGTCTCCTCCCCAGCCCTAGTAGAGACCCCACGTACTGCCTCACCCCGCCGCCAGACACACACGACACAAAAACACACACATTGCTCATCACAATCTCTCTCCGGTCCCACGCTCCTCAAGAACCCTTGGTCTGCCGCGACCGCTGAGCTGTTGGCCTGGTTCCCTCGCTCTTGACTCCCCTCCTCCCTCTCTCTTCATCGCCATCTCCGCTTCACATCTGTCGGGATCTCCCCGCCCAGTTCCCTCATCCTCGACGTTGTAGCCCATAACCCCAGCTCCTTCATGTTTATACAGATGTTAATTATGCATGATTCCCAACTGGTACTCCACCCAACTTGCCAATGTATATGAACTGGTGAGGCTAAATTATTAGATCGTCGAAGTGATACGTCCAATTTGCATCACCATTCTATATCATAATTTGCCGCTATTCATTGATATATGTCTTATTAGGAGGTATTACTTATGTTTTTTCCTCTTTTTTTGCATGTTGGATGATTCTTGGAGGATGAACTACTGGAGTCTGGATTCTGATGGAAAAGAAGGTGTTCTGATGCAATTTCATGAAGATTAGAAAAATACCAGAAATATATGGGAAAATTATATTTTCCCAGAAGACGAAGGAAGCTAGAAGGGTGCGGTGACCCAGCATACCACTGCATGTGTAGTAAACTATAGTCGTTAACATGACCTCCACAGAACACTGTTCCGTAAATATCACATCCCTTAGAGTGGTACAACAGAAACATTGCGGGTCCATATTACAAAAGTACACACATTATTATTATTACAATAACGGAAGTTCAAGACTTCCAAAAGATCCAACTTACAAAACCAAAATATAAAGTGTTCAGCGGAAATTAAAAGTAGCAACTTCGTCTAGGAGTTGAGCTCAACAACTTATTCTATAGAGTTCATGCTGCTCGGCTCCATTGGTTACTATTAACTAGGGATACTTAGTTGGACTCGTTATCATCGACACCATAGCGGATTTCGTAATCCACTCCTTCAACTCCTCCAGATAGATCAGGTTCCTCGTAGAACACATCTTGTTGGCATTCAGCTGCATACATTGGCACGTCTTCGGAATCCTCAGAGTCTAAGCAAGGGATTGTCGGGGGGGTTGACCTCGGGTAGGTCAAAGACGGGAAAAGACAGAGGTACGATCCCCGTCTGGTTTCCGAGTTACAGTCTA
Source organism: Avena sativa (assembly GCA_916181665.1). Taxonomy (NCBI): domain Eukaryota; kingdom Viridiplantae; phylum Streptophyta; class Magnoliopsida; order Poales; family Poaceae; genus Avena; species Avena sativa. The sequence goes on from OV702279.1 coordinate 343,087,554, forward strand.
GGTCGGCCGAATTATGAATAAGTCGGCCGACATACGGAGGCGAGAGGCCCATATATGTATATTAAGGCATTATCCGGCCGAGTTACTGCGTGGGTCGGCCGGGTTATGCCTGAGTGATCTTGATACAGGTAAAGGACAATCCAAGCTATGCAGGGGAGGGCCGAATGATATGAGGCTTGCAGGAGAAGGAGAAGCCTGAAGTCAAACCCTAGCTGCAAGCTAGGAAGAATCTAAGCAGTGCCAAGCGCTACGGACAAAGGCGCAGAGCGACAGAGAGGCAGGAGGAGGTCACGGAGGTGACAGTCCAGAAGACCGAGGCATACAGGAGGGGCCCTCTGGAACCTTGCCGTCGTTAGAGGGGCGACAGGGAAAGGGGGGCACCGAACTACTATATTGGGACAGGCATATTCCTCGAATATGCTGGCCACGTCAGCCCTAAAGGAACCCAGGGCTCTCCTTTATAAGGAGAGGCTTGGACTCAGAGAAGGGGATCAGCTCATTTTGGTACCGTTAGGCTAGTAAAGTTCATCTTCTCTCCCTGTATACAGCTCAAGGAGCACTTGTAGCCCTGGAGAAGAGAAATAAAGATCTTTGCCTTAGTCTCTTGTGTGTAGAATTAACTGCATCTTCCCTCCCCAGATCCCTCTAGCATCCATTGGCCCCATACTTTAGCCTACCCATGGCATCTGCCGTGCCACCACCACGACAGTTGGCGCCCACCGTGGGGCCAGCAGCGATGCTAGCTGGAGTTATGATCTGGACGGGAAACTTCATCAACACGGGCGAGCGCGTTGTTTCTGGCTTGGTCCAGAGATTTGGTCTCTGCGACTATGTCAGCGACAATGCAGGGAGCTTCAAAGGGAAAGTTCCCCCGCGCAATGGTGTCTTCATCAGCCTAGGCGAGCACAAGGTTTACGTCGGCGTCGACATCACCGGCATTTATCCTCACCAAGTTATTGTTGCAGGAGAGCCACCTCTTAACGCAGCAAGCCGTCCATCCAAAGTACATCCTGCAGGCAGCGTCGAGGTGATGGTCGCTGCAGGAGCGCAAGCTGGAGCAGCAGTAGCCGGGTCAAGCAGAGAACCCGCCACAGGCGCACAAGGCGCACCCAAGCAGACCGCGCCACAACCCACTGAGGTAATCCCGCCAGTGACCAACCCGACCGAGCTACATGACATCACCCCAAAGGCACCAAGAGTAAGAGGGCCACCTCTGGAAAGGCCGGAGAACATTCTTCAGGCGACCATACAAAACTTGACTACACCTGTAGCGCCGATACTTGATCCGGCAAATGCTCAGGAAGAGTTAGAAGAAACCAGGCAAAAGGTACTGGTAGAGGCCAAGAAAGTATCGGCCTTGCGGGAGTCCTTGAACAGGACCCTGAGAGAATATGCCAAAGCTAATAAGCTTGATATCGCACCCGAGCGGGTGGACGAATTAAGATTAAGAGCGAAGAACCTCATGGATGACATTAACAAAGAGCATGAAGCTCACAGAGCAGAATCAGGTGATTTGGGTTTGCCGAGGTACAGTACCCCGGCGAAGAACCTGAGAGCGGCAAATGCCGCAGCATTGGAATTAGAGGGGTTGACCGGGGAAGCCCGGCAGAAACAACAAGAAAGAGTGAATGAGCTGGTGCGCATCGCGAACCAGCAAAATGAGGAAATACTCGGAGCAAACCCGGCAAGGCCAGGGGCCTCGCGGATGGTTCACTTGGCAGGGGCAGCGCCCGCCTTATCCGCGGCAGCAGCATCTTCACCCGGAAACAACGCACGAAGGGACAGAGCAGTAACCTCAGGAAAGAGGAACAAGCAAATTGTTCCATATGATCCGGCAATGGCTGGAAAGGCAAATGAGAACGGAGGCAATGCAAGCCGAGGTAACAGTGGGGAGAGGAACCACCGCCGTGTGGAGAAAGACGGCGGAAACCGAGGCAATGGAGACCTCGGCATAAGAGAACCCGCGAGAGGTAATCATGAAAACCAGACCCCGGCCAAAGTAAGGAGAGAGATGCCGCTCAACCCGCAACCAAGGCATGAACCTCGGCAGGAAAGAGAAGCGAGGCCAGCTCGCCACAATCAAATGAATGAAAGGTATAATGATGGTTATTCCGAGGTGGACTATGCGATCCATGGTGGAAATAACCACTATGGGATGCAGGACAGAATCATGTACAGAGATTTTCCAGCAAGTGATGCAAGAGTGAAGCTGGACCGGCTATACCGGTCCGAGTTGTTGGAAGAACAGGGTCCACCAGGTCCGACATGTTTTGGACCACGGATCATGGGCAAACCACCAGTGCCGAACTTTCAGTTAGCGAGAGGCACAAAAACATACAATGGAAGTACCAAGCTACAAGACTGGTTGATTGACTATGCCACTGCTGTGAAGATAGCGGGTGGGAACTTAAGATGGGCAGTGCGGTATGTCCCACAAATGTTGGAAGGACCAGCTAGGGTATGGCTGAATAATCTACCAGCCGGCAGTATCAACTGTTGGTTAGATTTCGAAGAAATGTTCGTCAGCAACTTTACCAACACATACAAGAGGACAAACAGGCCACAACATTTAGCCATGTGCAAGCAGAGGCCGAATGAAACAGATAGAGAGTTTTTGACTCGATGGTGCAACCTGAGAAACTCATGTGAAGGAGTTATCGAATCGCAAGCAATAGCTTGGTTCGCGCAAGGCTGCCGTTATGGCAGCGTGTTGTGGCAACGTCTGCAAAGAGATATGCCAACCACATTGGCAGAAACTATCAGAATAGCAGACTCCTATGCATTAGGGGACCCAACGCAACCGGAATTAATGTCGCAGATCATCGCGAGCAACAGGACCATTATGCAAGAGATTTGGCCGGGTCATCCAGGCGCAGTGATTTCAGAGGAAGAAGGAGAGAAGAAAGGCCGGATTATAGATATAATTCGGCCCAAGTGGCAGCGGTAGCACAAGATCAGCCGAGTCATGGAGCGACTCAACGGCAGAAGAATGGACCTCAGCAGTGGACACCAAAGAATGAAGGAAAGAGGCAGTGGACCCCCGAACAAAAGAAGCAGTGGCAGGAGAGGCCGAAGTACACATTTGAATCTATGTTAGATCAGCCGTGTAAATTTCACACGTCAAACCCATCTAGGCCGGCCAACCACACGACCCGTCAATGTGCATGGATGAAAAATGCGATGGGAAATCCTGTAGGCATTCAGGCAGCACCCCATCAAGTACATCAACAGCATCAACCGCAATTGACAGGAGCAAATGCACAGCAACTGATGTTACCGCCTCCTCCCCCGAGGTACGATGACTCGAATCGGAGGGATGCGGTACATCAAGTGATGAACCAGGTTCAGGATGGAAGGACAAATCCAACGAGTACTGGACGCAATGATTATAGAGAACATCATCAGTCATATTGCGTGTTCACAACTGAACAGCAAGACAAGCAGAGTGTGCAACGCCGGCATATGGAAGTAAATGCAGTTATGCCGGCAGTACCAAGATATGTGCCTTGGTCAGATCAGGAGGTAACTTGGAGCATAAAGGATCACCCCAAGATAATGCCGAATCCAAGGTCATATGCACTCGTGTTGGATCCGACATTCGTTGGACCAAGCATCAATGTGAAATTTTCGAAAGTACTCATTGACAATGGAAGCAGTATCAACATCATGTACAAAGATACCATGCATAAACTCGGAATATCGCAGAACATGCTACAGTCCACGAGGACCACTTTCCATGGGATAGTGCCGGGACTTTCATGCGAGCCCATCGGTAAAATCCGAGTGGATGTGTTATTCGGCACGAGAGATAACTGCAGAGCAGAGAATTTAGAATTTGAAGTGGTAGATCTGGAAAGTTGTTATCATGCTCTACTCGGACGGCCTGCGCTGGCTAAATTCATGAGTAGCTGTCATGTAAGTTATCTGAAGATGAAACTACCCGGACCACAAGGAGTAATAACAGTTGCAAGAGATTACAAGAAGTCAATGGAGTGTGCTTCAGCCGGGTCAAATTTGGCCGAATCATTGGTTATAGCAAGAGAAAAGAGAAGGATTCAGGAGGTAGCAGCCCTCGCTCAGTCGGTCCAGCTGAACATGCCGGCGCTGGCCAACCCACATGGCAGTGTTTCTTTTCAGCCGACTAAAGAAACGAAGAAATTCCAGATCGATGAACAATTCCCAGAGCGTACCGTTACCATTGGTGCAGGCCTGGACGCTAAATAGGAAAGCGAGCTCACCAACTTCCTCCGTGAGAATCGGGACATATTTGCATGGTCTACTCAGGATTTGCAAGGTGTTCCGAGGGAGTTGGCTGAGCACTCTTTGAACGTGAGGCCAGGAGCAAGGCCGGTGAAGCAACCTCTCCGCCGCTTCGCCGAAGACAGTAGAAAAATAATAGGAGATGAGATAGCTCGGCTCCTCGCGGCCGGATTCATCATGGAAGTGCTGTACCCGGATTGGTTGTCGAATCCGGTGCTAGTAGAAAAGAAGAAAGATGATCCCAATGTAGCCATTGTATGGCGAATGTGTATCGATTACACCAACCTGAACAAGGCGTGTCCAAAAGATCCTTTTCCATTGCCTAGAATAGACCAAGTCATTGACTCGACCGCTGGTTGTGAGTTATTGTCATTTGTAGACGCGTATTCTGGTTTCCACCAGATACCGTTAAATCCGGCCGATCAAATAAAGACCGCGTTTATTACCCCGTACGGGGCTTATTGTTATCGCACAATGCCATTCGGCCTGCGAAATGCAGGAGCGGCATACCAGAGATGCATGCAAAAATGCTTACACGATCAAATAGGGAAAAATGTACAAGTATATGTAGATGACGTGGTCATCAAAACCAGGGAAAGCAAAACACTACTGGAGGATATACGACAGACTTTTGCGAACCTGAGAAGGTTCCGAATGAAACTTAATCCAGAAAAATGCACATTTGGCGTGCCGGCAGGAAAATTACTCGGTTTTCTTGTGTCTAGCTGAGGTATAGAGGCCAACCCAACAAAGATAAAGGCAGTAGAAAGAATGGAATTGCCAAAATGTTTAAATGATGTACAAAAATTCACGGGTTGTCTGGCCTCCCTTAGTCGGTTCGTATGCCGGCTAGGAGAAAAAGCGCTACCACTCTATCATCTGATGAAGAAATCAGATAGATTCGTTTGGACTCCACAGGCGGACATCGCATTTCATGAATTAAAAAAGATGTTGGTTACAGCACCCATTTTGGCTTCTCCATTATCAAAAGAGCCTATGTTACTTTATGTAGCAGCTACCAACAGAGTAGTTAGTACTGTAGTCGTAGTGGAACGACTTGAAGATGGCAAGTCGGTTCAGAGGCCGGTGTATTATTTAAGTGAGGTATTATCCACTTCAAAGCAGAATTACCCACATTATCAGAAGATGGCTTATGGGGTATATATGTCGGCGAAAAAGCTCAAACATTACTTCGAAGAGCATCCCATCAAAGTGATCTGTGAGGCACCCATAGCCGACATATTGAGCAAAAAAGACGCAAGTGGCCGAATAGCAAAATGGGCAATCGAGTTATCACCATACGCTCCACAATTTGATAGGAGAGATGCAATCAAATCTCAGGCAGTAGCCGACTTTTTCGTAGACTGGGCCGAGGTGCAGTATGAGCCATCGTTGCCAGATCCAAACTATTGGACTATGCATTTTGATGGTTCCAAACTAAGGAACGGTTTGGGGGCAGGAATAGTGTTAACCTCGCCTAAAAAAGACCAACTGAAGTATGTGTTACAAATACATTTCGCTGCGTACAACAATGTAGCCGAATATGAAGCACTGGTCCATGGATTGAAAGTAGCAAAAGAAATTGGCATACGCCGAATCTTATGCTATGGTGACTCGGACCTAGTAGTACAGCAAGTCTCAGGCAGTTGGGACGCATTAGATGCTAATATGGCTTTATACAGATTTCACGTGCAAAAGATCAGTGGATACTTTGAAGGATGTGAATTTCACCACATACCTCGGGCAGAGAACGATGCCGCAGACACGTTGTCAAAGCTAGGATCAACTCGGCAATCAATTCCTCCGGGTATTGCCCTGGAGCACCTCAGGAAACCATCAATAATCCCATCGCCAGAATCCGAGTCTATCTTTATCCCGGCAAATTCAGCAGAAGATAACGCGCCGATGGAAGTAGATCAGCAATATAACTCGGAACCCCTCGACAGGAGAACAGCCGAAGTAAGCACAGTCATGCAAACAGACAGTGAGATTACACCGGAAAAAGTCACACCATTATGGGCGCAACCCATATTTTCCTACCTAAAAGACTCGGCATTGCCAAGTGATGAGGTATTAGCTAGACAAACTGTAAGGAGAGCAAAAGCTTACACAATCATAAACAGTAAGCTATATAAGAGGAGCGTCACAAACGTGTTGCAGAAATGTGTGAGTTCGGTAGAAGGCCAGGAGATCCTCCAAGATATACACCAAGGAGAATGTGGACACCACGCCTCATCTCGTGCCTTGGTAGCCAAAGCATTCAGGCATGGATTTTATTGGCCAACGACATTGAAAGAAGCTAAAGAGTTAGTTAAGAAATGCAATGGATGTCAGAGCTACGCAACCAAAATACACATGCCATCGGCCGAGCTAAAAACAATACCTATCACTTGGCCATTTTCTGTATGGGGTTTAGATATGGTAGGACTGTTTAAGCCGGCACAAGGGGGAATGACTCACATATTGGTTATGGTGGACAAGTTCACGAAATGGATTGAAGTGAAACCAATAAAAAAGTGCGATGGGCCCACAGCAGTCAAATTTCTCAAGGATATTATCTTAAGATATGGGTATCCGCACAGTATTATCACAGATAATGGCACAAACTTTGCAGAAGGAGCCTTCGCCAGATTTTGCCGAGAGAAACACATAAGACTGGATATTGCCTCTGTGGCTCACCCAGCATCCAATGGGCAAGTGGAAAGGTCGAATGGATTGGTGCTATCAGGCATAAAACCACGACTTGTCGAACCATTGGAAAGGTTGGCAGGATGTTGGATTGAGGAACTCCCGGCCGTACTATGGAGCCTCAGGACTACTCCGAATAGATCAACAGGTTATACACCATTCTTTCTAGTATACGGGGCAGAAGCCGTACTTCCAGCCGACATATAATATGACTCGCCAAGAGTTACTCAGTATACCACCTCGGAGATAAACGAGATAGCTCGGCAAGATGCTGTAGACCTACTAGAAGAAGCCAGAGAACTAACATTATCACGATCAGCTATTTATCAGCAGAACCTGCGACGATATCACAGCAAAAAGGTGAATCCAAGAGTGTTCAAAGAAGGAGATTTGGTCCTCCGACTGGTGCAACGTACGGCCGACATGCACAAGTTGTCACCTCCATGGGAGGGAGCATTCATTGTAAGCAAAGCATTGCATAATGATGCCTATTATCTAATCGATGCTCAGACCCCCGGAGGGAACAAGGCAGACAAAGCTGGCGAAGAAACGAAGCGTCCATGGAATATAGCTTTACTTCGACCATTTTACTCATAGCATTGTATCTCAAGGTCAAGAACCGATGATGTATTAAACCTCGGCACCCAGAGCGATGACTCGGGGACTGCCCTCTGTTATTTCAATTTCATGTTATGTATTTGAACCACGGCGCCCAGAGCAGTGACTCGGCGATTGCCATATGTTATCTCAATTTCATCTCATATATTTAAGCCTCGGCGCCCAGAGCAGTGACTCGGGGACTGCCATATGTTATCTCAATCTCATGTTATGTATTTGAACCACGGCGCCCAGAGCAGTGACTCGGCGACTGCCATATGTTATCTCAATTTCATGTCATATATTTAAGCCTCGGCGCCCAGAGCAGTGACTCGGGGACTGCCATATGTTATCTCAATCTCATGTTATGTATTTGAACCTCAGTACCCAGAGCAGTGACTCGGGGACTGCCATATATAATCTCAATTTATGTTGTCTATTTAAACCTCGGCACCCAGAGCAGCGACTGGGGAAATGCCATATATTATTTTCATCTCATATCAAATATTTGAACCTCGGCATCCAAAACAGCGACTCGGGGACTGTCATGTGTTGTTTAAGATTTACGGTGGGCACTACCCTGAGGAGCGCCTCCATGTTGGTCTTATATCATTTCTGAAATTTGGCGTCATATTAAAGTTCGGCGCGATAAACAGTAATCCAGGGAGTGCCATATATTATCCCAAGGTAGTAGTAAACCGTCGTCTAGGACACCACTCGTAAAAAAACGAAAGCAACGATGAATCCTAAAAACAGGAAATTGCAGGCCACCAGAGCAAGAATTCAGACAAACACCCACTCAGCCAAATGGTAACAGCTACAAGCGTACATGTCACAGCGATACACGGCAAAAGAAATTCAAGTCATACAGAGAGCGGACAAATGTTTTCACGTACATCATACGCCCGGCATGCCAGGGATAAGAAACAACTCAAGCGTGGTTCGCAAGGGAGGCAGCAACTGGGTCAGGCACTGGGCACTCCGACGTAGGAGGAACTTCGACCGAGGTTACCTCGCCCTCCGTAGACCCAGGTGCAACCTCAGCGGAAGCTCGAGGCTGCTCAGGAGCATCCGTCTGTGCAGTTGAGTGCCCAGTACCTTTGGAGGAGGACCGCGCATCGCCGCCATTATCCGAGCTTGAACTGGAGCTTTCAGATGTGGCCGAATTATCCTCACCCTCTCCTTGCTCAGCCGAATTATCATCCGAGGCATCTTCAACTATAACCTCCTCATCGGGGTTTGGAAGAAAACTCGGCCCTTCATTCCAGGTGTGTACGTCGGCATACTCGACGAGTTGGAAGGCGCGAGCTTGCCGAAGAGCGACGAAGGTGGGATCTTCAACCCAACGAGAACCAGTGCGCAGATTTCTCAGGATGTCTAGAGAGATGTCTTCGTACCATGACATGATGACAGTAAGGGTCATATCAGCGCCAGCGCGCCCGGCTGATTCCCTCCAGAGACTCAGTTGTTTCTCAGATGCCATGAGTCTTTTTACTAGTAATTAGACCTCGTTAATATCAGGAGTCCCAGAAGTGTTCGGCCAAAGAACGTGGTAAGCTCGGATGGCTGCTTGCACCAGGTCCCGACCCATAATTTTCATTGGGCCAACTGCAGCACCAACAGCAACCAGGAAATCCTCCATTGAATACTCTGAGCCAGCGGCAACAGAAACACCTCGGCACACACGAGCTGCAAGAACCGTTTTAGAACTCACAGGCTTGGCTTCGGGAAAATGATCTGCGCAAAACATGAACGTGTCAGGTGACAGCGGGAACAAAAAAAAAGAAAAATATAATTCGGCTGTGCTAAGTAGCTTACGATGAATGTAACTCATCATTATCTAAAGGTCTTTGGCCCAATCGACCTTGCTCTTCTCAAAACGAGCAATTTCCTCGCTCAACCCCTGGGTTTTTAGTTCGGCAGCCTCGAGGAGTTCTTTGTTCTTCTGCAGCTCCAAAGCCAGCCGATTCTTCTCCTCGGAAAATTCTTGGTCGACCTTTTCTAGTTCGGATTTCTGAGAGAGCTTAAGGGTGTCCACCTCGGCTCGCAGGCGAGCTATTTCATCATCTTTTTCTTGCAATTGCGCCGCATGAATAGCGTTTTGCTCTAAAAAATGCAGAATCACGTCAGGCATGGGCATGCAATCTTGGTGCGACGCTGCAAAGGTTTGCAACTCGGCTTTACCAGAGCCAAACGCAATAAAGAAGCTTAGCACAAATGTTAAAAGGGAAAAGGCGTAAGATAAAAGGGAAACTAACCTTCCAAGCTCTTGACTTTCTTCTCAAGGCGAATGTTGAGATTATTAATGTTACCTATTCACCAAGAAAGTAAGCCGGCATATCGCGGACGAATAAATGAGAACGTTGAAAATAACGAAAAGGAACTATCGACGTACCAGCCTTCTTTACCACAGGAAGGATTTTTTCATACTTTTCTTCCAGCTTGCGGTGCGAAAAAAGCAACCTCTGAAATTCGGCAGTCCGCCGGTCATGTGCAACCTGAACAATGGGGCAAAACAATAAATCGATATTCAAAGCTAAATCAGATCCGAGTCAAGCAAAACTCAGCTTGGATCTAGATGGCTGGATATTCAAAGCTAAATCAGATCCGAGTCAAGCAAAACTTAACTCGGATCTAGATGGCCAGATATTCAAAGCTAAATCAGATCCGAGTCAAGCAAAACTTAACTCGGATCTAGGTGGCTAGATATTCAAAGCTAGAACAGATCCGAATCAAGCAAAACTTAACTCGGATCTAGGTGGCTAGATATTCAAAGCTAGAACAGATCCGAATCAAGCAAAACTTAACTCGGATCTAGGTGGCTAGATATTCAAAGCTAAATCAGATCCGAGTCAAGCAAAACTTAACTCGGATCTAGGTGGCTAGATATTCAAAGCTAGAACAGATCCGAATCAAGCAAAACTTATCTCGGATCTAGATGGCCGGATATTCAAACCCTAGAAATAAATCAAGTCGAAGATCATTAAACTTCCAAGCATATAACAAGTTATTTCCTTGCAAGTTTCGGGGACTAGAGCATATAGTAACATCTGGAAACCAATCTAAAACTCAGAGAAACAGCAATTACCTCATTCATCTTGTTAGTGTCAAGGATGAACTTGGCAGCGTGGTCGAAACGTCCGCTGATGTCGGAAAGCTGAAAGGGCTGATTGATAGGATTACCCTCAAACTGATCAGCGGCATTCCAATTATTGGCGTACTCCACCAGCACGCCGAGGCTGTTCCCACTAGCTGTCCGAGTCAAGACCTTACCCCGGACATGTTCTGTAACCACTGCGGCCGCAGGGCTCTTATGAAGAGCAAGCTGGGTGCTGACAGCCGAGGCAACGGAGGCTTTGGTAGGAGCAGTTCCCTTGCGCAGCATGTCGGCGATACTAGGCTGAGAAGAGCCGACAGGACCTTTCTGGGAAGAGGAAGCCTTGGTGGCAACATCTTTACTCGCCTTAGAAGAGGCATCAGCAGGAAGTGACACCTCGGTAGTGGGGACGGCACCTTCAGGAACAACAGGAGTTACGGTCGTAGAAGGCGCCGAGATAACGACCTCTTCCGCCGAGGCCGGAGTGGCCGAAGAAACTGCCGGGGTAGATAAAGGCTCAGTAGCGGCGCTGGGACCCATAGAAGGGGCAACGGGTTCAACGGAAACCTCGGAGGGCCGAGTGGAATCAATGTCAACAGAAGGGGTTTCAGGCACGTCGCGACGAGGAGGCGATGGATTCGGAGCTGGATGAGAGGCAGCACGAGTGGGACTGGGAATCCTGGTATCATCGACGGGCAGAGGAGACGGCGGCCGAATCGGGCGTCTAGTCATGCTAGGACCGCCGGGCTTGACAGAGAGCGGAGCACTGCAAAAATAAGAAAGGAAAAAGTGTCAGTATGAAAAACAGAAAGAGAGAAACAGAAATATAAGTAAAAGGAACTTACCCGGCGACCACAGGCATAGTTTTGCGCCTGGGAGGATTCGGAGCGGATTTCTTCGTTCGTTTCTTGGGGACGGCCTCCGAGGCACTAGAAGGAGCCCCGCGTTTCCCCAAGGTAACAGGGGGTCGAGAAGCAATAGGCTCGGCGTCGTGAACCTGACCGGCCGGATTAGCTGGGAAAGTAGAAGCCAGAAATGCATAAGAAATAGGCATTGCGGCAACTACCTCAAGAATTTGGACCTCGTCCGAATCACCTTCCTCCTCGTGCGCCGAGGTCTTGCCACGAGCTGGAGCCGGGGCAGGATCCGACTTAGGAACGAACTCCTCCGAGTCTGGTTCACCAGTATCCGGGGTGCTCCGGTCCGCGGGCCACGGAAGCAACAAAACTTCGGCATCCTCATTCTTCTGCTCTGTGAATCTCTGCAAGACGAGGAAAAAGAAAGTTAGCGGGTTCCGTTACGAAAATGGGGGAATAACAGGGCGTTATTGATTAAGCTTACTTCGGGAGGCGGATGATCGCGGGTGAACGGTTTCAGTCCCCAAGCCCAATCCGTCTTAAAGATAGCTCGGACACGCTTATAGATAAGGTAGTTGTCCAGCTCCACGGTCGAGACTCGGTTAGGGTCAAGAGGACCACTCATGTAGCACAGCTTGTGAGTCCGCTTCTGGAATGGGCAGATCCGGCTACTAATAAAGGTAGCCATCAGGTCTTCGCCGCATAACCCGGCGCGGATCAGATCTTTAAGCCGAATCTCAAAAGCCTCGGCCAAGGCGTGAGTTTTCCTCGGATTGTAAAGCCAATTCACCTTAGAAGGCGGACCGATTGAGAAGGCAGGGAGCCGAATCTTGTCCTCCGTCCCTCTGTTCTTGACGTAAAAGAAGGATTTGTGCCATTTCTTGCACGACTCTAACCCGGTGACACGAGGAAATACGGATTTCCTCCGAGGTGTAATAGACGCTGCCCCGCATTGAGTGAGCGATTTCTCGGAGGGGTGCAGAGATTTATCAGGGACAACGTTAGAACGAATCTGGAAGAACTTCGACCAGACGTGCACAGACGGCCACAAGCCGAAGTATCCCTCTGAGGCGGAGATAAAAGCAGAAAGAGAAGCGATGGCATTCGCGGGAAGATGATGCGGCTGAAGGCCGAAGTAGTCAAGAAATTCTCTAGCAAAATCGCTAAGAGGGAGGCCGAAGCCTCGCGCGAAGTGCGACATAAAAACGACATACTCGCCCTCCCTAACGTCCGGAGAGGACTCGCTGCCGGGTAAGCGACAGGAAACCTCGGCGGGAATCCTCCGAGTTTGGATAAGCCACTCAATCTCGCGGCGCGTAACGGAAGAACCTTGCCACGAGCCTCGCTCGGGCCCAGAGCCAGCGTCGTCATCCTCAACCAGAGCACCACTAAAGGAGCTAGACATGGGTGGTTCGCCGGAGAGATCGACGGAAGAAGAGCTGGCGGAGGAGGGGAGTTTAGAGCTACGAGGCCCCGTCGTGATTTTGCACGGAAGCGGCGGCGGAGGAACAGAGGAACCGCCGCACGAACACGAGATCGAAACGGAGAAATCTAGGGCAAAACCTAGGCAATACGGCCGGAAAGGACTCACCGGCGACGACGCCGAAGCTGGTGAGCGCGGGCGAGGCGAGCAGAACGGCGCGGCGGACTCCTCGCCGTCGGAAGCTCTGATGAGCGCGCGGCGGCAGAGCTGCGAGAAGGCGCGCAGACGAGAGGAAGGAAGAGGGCAGAGACGAACGAGGAAGGGAAAAGTAAAACCCCAAACACCGTGCCCCTCTTTATAGTCGAGCCACGAGCAAGGTAGTGGGATCGTGGGTGTAGCAGTTAACCGTGTAGATCGTGGGTGCGACACGAACGCACGACGATAAGTGGAGCCGCACCAATGGCCACACAGGAACGAAAAGGGTTGCGATCCCCTAGAGAAACGACACGCGAGGCGTCGCGGCGGCGGCGCAGCAGGCACAGAGTTAACTGTAACCTGTCAGCAAATACTGTAGAGGAACCAAAAAACTAGAAAAACAATGATGGGAGTGACACGTAGGACGAGGCGTATGAGAGAAGGAACAAGGGTACCCCAGACGAGAAAAAGATAACTCGGAAACAGTACTGAAAAATATGATGAAGCTGATACGACCCGGCCGAAGCTATCGACAGGGCCACACCAGCTTCGGGGACTAATGTCGGGGGGTTGACCTCGGGTAGGTCAAAGACGGGGAAAGACAGAGGTACGATCCCCGTCTGGTTTCCGAGTTACAGTCTAGGTCGGCCAAATTATGAATAAGTCGGCCGACATACGGAGGCGAGAGGCCCATATATGTATATTAAGGCATTATCCGGCCGAGTTACTGCATGGGTCGGTCGGGTTATGCCTGAGTGATCTTGATACAGGTAAAGGACAATCCGAGCTATGCAGGGGAGGGCCGAATGATATGAGGCTTGCAGGAGAAGGAGAAGCCTGAAGTCAAACCCTAGCTGCAAGCTAGGAAGAATCTAAGCAGTGCCAAGCGCTACGGACAAAGGCGCAGAGCGACAGAGAGGCAGGAGGAGGTCACGGAGGTGACAGTCCAGAAGACCGAGGCGTACAGGAGGGGCCCTCTGGAACCTTGCCGTCGTTAGAGGGGCGACAGGGAAAGGGGGCACCGAACTACTATATTGGGACAGGCATATTCCTCGAATATGCTGGCCACGTCAGCCCTAAAGGAACCCAGGGCTCTCCTTTATAAGGAGAGGCTTGGACTCAGAGAAGGGGATCGGCTCATTTTGGTACCGTTAGGCTAGTAAAGTTCATCTTCTCTCCCTGTATACAGCTCAAGGAGCACTTGTAGCCCTGGAGAAGAGAAATAAAGATCTTTGCCTTAGTCTCTTGTGTGTAGAATTAACTGCATCTTCCCTCCCCAGATCCCTCTAGCATCCATTGGCCCCATACTTTAGCCTACCCATGGCATCTGCCGTGCCACCACCACGACAGGGATCAAAGAAAAGAATGAGTAACAGCGTTACCCAACAAGTTCATTATATGCAAGGTGGGAAGTTTGATGCTCTAACTACCACCTTGGATTATAAATCCTTGGCACTATGCAATTTTTGTAAATCTTTCTTCAAAGATTAATTTTATTCTGAAAAACTATGACAATCAGCCTTCACAGGTTGACCAGAACTTTCATGGAGTTCCTTTCCAGCCGCGTTCGTAGCTCCTTCCCGGAACAGGGAGTAACAAGTTACAGTTCTTACGCTCTGCAGAGGTGCGTTACTTTACCCATGAGATATCAACTCCTTGTTGCACAACCGGGCGTACTTTCCCGTCCACAATTCCATGATGTGGGGCCCAATAGTTGGTCCAAGCCAATCACTGCCCCCTTCGCGACCCCGCATGCCTCTTTGGTGTACACCATGCCCACATAATGAATTACGGCAATGGTTTGTACAAACCGTTAGATGCCAGAACTATCGTGGGGCGATGAGGGTTCCCACACATATGCTGCATATCCTCTACGAATTACCAATTAATATGCACTCTACGAGGATAACATCCACGACCTGCACATCCGGCTTCATGCGAGAGGAAGAAGATACAACTAACTTCTCTGTCCCATTCCAAATCTCATGGCTAACGCGTAATATACGGCACTAGAATCACTGATGTCACGGGTTATTAAGTCTCTACTTGATCATCATTGTTGCAATTAGAACCCTAAGTTCCATTGCTCCATTATATCATCACTTAGGATGATATCTATGTTTTCTTTATTTGTGAAAATAATATTTTATTTCTTTTATAGCATATATGATAACACACAATTTGCAAATACTTTGATAAAGACTCTTCAAAGGACATGAGCAAGTGATGGACTTGCCTGGTGATGGCAAGGTAGTGAAGTCTGATGCTTGCACTGGACCTTGAGCTTCTAGTTCTACAAAAACATCATTATTGCCCGGTAAGGACAATATTTAAAGAAGCAAAAATGATTATGCAATAATGTCATGCATCATTTAGCTTGATATGCATTCTCCCCATTATTATAAAAAGTTCTTTTTAATAATAAAGAGTTTATAAATATTATTTTTTTAATATTTATAACATATATTGAATTATTTTATTTTATTTCCTTTTTATTTGACTTTTATTAATTTAATAATTCTTTTAGGAATTATCAATTATACATTAAAATTGTGATTAAATATTTATTTAGTATTTTTCAAAAATACTATAATACTATTATATAATGAAAGTGATTTTTATTTATTTTTATCACCTTTCCATAATTTTGTAAAATTCCATAAGGAATATATGAATTACAAAATTCTTATAAAATTTTAAATGTCTAAAATTTTATATTTTATTTTATTTGTATAGTATGGATTATTGTGAATCCAAAAATATTTTATTTATCATTTTTGGAATTTTATTTTATTTTCTAGAATTTTATTGAGGTTAGGGGCATTTTGGTCTTTTCCAATTGATTAAAACAGGCCTGAAAATGTTTATGGGCTAGTTATACTTATTGGGCCGTGGTATCCCATTTGTCCTGGACAAAAGGACCACCCCGAAGGGTTTTGGCCCAGCTCGGCCCACTCCTCACTGCCTCTCCTTCTCCCTCGAGTTCATCCTCTCCTCCTCTGACCCCGACCCCGTGGCCGGCGATGCCGCACCATCGATTTCCTCCGCCGTCAGCCATGCTGGTCGCCGCCGTGGTGCAATTGGGGGTTATCAACGATGCTCTTTCATTCTATCCAATTGGATTCGAGCCTAGGGCTGCCCTGCGATGGATTGATGCCGTCCCGAACCCTAGGGATTGGGGATTGGCATGTATTCAAGTGTTGACATGGTCGTCGTGCGTCGAGGTGATGCTCTGCACCTCCAGGCATGATTAGGGTCGCTGCCGTGGCGCCGTGCGAGTTGCAGCGCCCCCTCTGGGGTGCTCCCCGTGCCGTCATGGTCGTCGGCCCCTCTGCTTCCTCTTCTATCCTTCAGCGAGGACCTATGGTGAGTTTGATTCCCCTCCTCTCGTGCTCTCTGTGTTTGCTGGTTCGATGCTAGACATTGGCAGTGTCCTCTCTGGCTACTATTTGATTCAGGTAAGGATGATTATCCATTTAGGGTTCCTGTGATGTGATTGATCATGTACTGGATGAATTGATTCATGTTTGGATGATCTATACACATGCTAAATGATTATTGGTGTGAGGCTTATTGCTTAAAATGATCTATACTGTTTCTGGTGGCTTCTTAGATGATTTTATGCAAGGATTGCATCTGATTCAGATGATATTGTTGTTTGGGAAACATGCTTGGTAAAGCCAATGACTTGATAGCTTTCCACTATTTATTTGATTCATGATCATGATTATGATAAGATACAGTTACTGTCTTAGTGTTGTTAGCTTGGGAATTAACATGTGGTTTGAGATGTGAAGTGTAACATAGGAATATCCTAGTTATGATTCCTGTGTTAACAGGAAAATGATTAGTTAGTTGATTGTCTGAATCTATGATGATTTACTGTCTTTCCTAATTCATATTGAATTGTTCTTGTTACACCATCATGGTATGGCACTCAAGTTTTATTCTAAACCATGGATTTGGTTACTTTATGTTTAATACAATCTTGGCTTTGAAAGATAAATAGAAATGCTCTTATCTGAATTCCCTAAGACCAATGATGTTGGTCTGAGGCTTAGGGATCCAGATCTTATCTAATTGGTTCATCTAGATAGTCCTGGTAGTGGTACCAGCTATTCTTTATTGGATCAAAGCTTGGAAAAAATGATAGTGAGCTTGCTCAATCTATGGATCCAAAGATTTGTTTCTATGGTGCTACTCTTCCTTTAGGGATGTGCCTAGAAATAGATCATAGGTATATGTATGATTGAGTTGTAAAATATAGTTTGACAACCAGAGCAAGGATGTTGCTCTGAGCTCTGGTTGGATCCTGGTACTTTGTTGTTTGCCTTTAGAGTTTCAGAAATCCCTATGATGGATTCACCCCACTTGGGTGCTTTCTGAGGGTTTGTTTTATAAAACAACACATGCTTTTCTCTGAATAAGATGATTAGATTATGTGAAGGTTTCATGAAACTCAGCACAGAATATGATGATGGTGTAGTAAGTTGATGATGATGATCTTGATTTGGTTTTGCTGGACACCTGTGCTTGATCTTGAGCTAACCTGCTCCTCCTAGCTCCTGGGCTTGATCTTGCTGTCCACTTGATCCATCCCCCTCCTTATGTCACCATCCTGGTGATGTTTAATTGATCCTTAGTTGGTGTGGTTGCTGGCTGTGGTGCTTGATTTAGTTGCAGTCTACACTGGCTGTTCTTGTGTGCTGTGCAGTAGGGTGATGCACTAGTGCCTCCCACGGCTATGCTTGTGGTTTGGTGAGATTGGGCTGCTCTGTGAGCTTGACAACACACCAATACATGCTGGCGTGTGTCCTGCCTGTGTGCTTGCTATGCACTTGTGGATATGTTCAGAATTTTGAACTTACTCTTACCAGGTTACTTTCACCTGGCTGGTGAATTTGTCCCTCTTGGCTGTCATTTGACTTCTGGCTTTAAATTTATGAAAGATGGAGTCTTTCATATTGGTGAAACTTGCCCCTTTTATATAAATTTCTCAATGATGAATTTGTCAAGTGCATTTCATTGACATATCTGAGAGAAATAATACTAACACTAACCCTTTTATTTTTCTATTTATTTTTCTGTTTTGGTTTGTAGGTACAGATATGAAGATTTAGTTTAGGTTTAGTTATAGGATAGTTGTAGAATGTCTCAATGTAATTTCTTATTCTTTTGTAATTTTTCATTTTATTATTTTGTAATTTTAATTTTCTTCAATTGTAATAAATATTATATTATTATTAATAAAGAATATACTTATTCTCTATTCTTTTGTAAATTTTGAAGTTTGAAAATAGTTTCAGTAAGTTACATCATTTGTAACTTGTTTATATCTATTGATAATATGAAATAAGTTTCATATTCCTTATTGTTTTTCTTTGGATAGAATTTAAGTGGTAATATTTATCTCTTAATTAAATTAAGATTCAAACTTATATCTAATTCATTTGAATTATAATTCAAACACTCAAGTTTTAAAATTCAAACTCATTTCAAAACACACATAATTCCTTAAAGATCATATCAAAGTTTATAACAATCCTCCTTTAAGACTAAACCTAATCTCAAAGTAAGAAAGAAACATTGATCACCCAAGGTTTTATTTGGCGAAAATTTTACCACACATTTTCACAAATGAATGCATGCAACATTCCATAATTCTAAATCTACCCTTCGTTAGTTCCTAGATGCTGGGATGTTACAGACTTCCCCCCTTAAATTAAACTTCGTCCCAAAGTTTGTGGAGATGTACCTGAATAGTTCTGGATAAGCCTTTCTTAAATCCTCTTCCTTTTCCCATGTGGCTTCCCTCTCAGGGTGATGTTCCCACCGTACCTTGCAATATTTGATTGCTCTGTTCCTTAATCTTTTCCAGTTTTCTTCCAAAATCTTACAAGGCTTTTCAATATAAGTCAAGTCTGCTTGTATTTCTATCTCTTGATGTGTGATTGCATCATCTGGAACTTTTAAACATTTACGAAGTTGTGATACATGGAAAACATTATGCACTTGAGCCAATATTGATGGTAACTCTAAAGCATAAGCTATAGTTCTGTTTTGACTTAGTATTTTGAATGGTCCGATATATCGTGGACTCAATTTTCCTTTAACTCCGAACCTTTTTACTCCTTTCATTGGACTTACTTTCAGATAGACCATATCTCCTACTTCTGGATGCCATGATCTTCGACTTTGATCCGCATAACTTTTCTGCCTGCTCTGGGCTATTTTCAGTCTATCCCTGATCTTATCAATGATGTCTTGTCTTTCCTTGATATAATCTGGCGCAAACTCTTTGCTGCTTCCAGGTTCATACCAACATATTGGTGATCTACACTTCCTTCCATACAGAACCTGATATGGAGATGCCTTCAGACTACTCTGATAGCTATTATTATAAGAAAATTCTGCCAATGGTAGGTGATCTTCCCATGTTCCTCCAAAATCTAATGCACAAGCCCTTAACATGTCTTCTAGGATTTGATTTGTTCTTTCAGTTTGAACTCCTGTCTCCGGATGATATGTCGTGCTGAAATCAAACTTTGAACCAAGTGCTTCATGCAATTGCTTCCAAAATGCTGAAGTAAACACTGATCCCCTATCAGTTACGATCTTTTTGGGTACTCCATGCTTACTTACTATCTCTTTGACATATACTTAAACTAACTTCTCGGCATTATCCTTTTGATTCACCGGAATAAAATGTGCACTCTTAGTGAGTCTGTCCGCAATTACCCATATCATATCCTTCCTTTTTGGTGTCATAGGCAATCCTGTAATGAAGTCCATACCTATTTCCTCCCACTTCCATTTAGGAATTTCCAAGGGTTGTAGTGGTCCCGCTGGACTTTGATGTTCAACTTTCACTCTTTGACAAGTATGGCATTCAGATACATATTTTGCAATGTCCCTTTTCATGTTATTCCACCAGAATAGTTCTTTCAAATCCATATACATCTTAGTACTTCCTGGATGTATAGAATATGGTGTATCATGTGCCTCTTTGAGTATGACATTTCTAATCTCCGTCACATCTGGAACACATAGACGGTCTTAAAACCATAAAGACCCATAATCTCCAAGGCGAAAAACTGATTTTTGCCCTTGATATATCCTCCGAATTTCCTCAGCAATAAAAGGATCTTCTTCTTGATGTCTAAAAATTTCTTGCTAAAGATCGTTGTCCTGCTCTACAACTACCTGCATAGTAGCTAATCCTCCAAGAACCTCTGTTCTGATAAATTGAAGCTCTAATCTTTCCAAGTCCATTTGTAACTCTTTTGGTAACTCCCGATTGCTTGGCTGAGTATCTGCACTCTTTCTGCTTAAAGCATCTGCCACAACATTTGCTTTCCCTGGAGTGAGTTGATTGATAAATCATAATCCTTGATTAGTTCCAACCAACGATTCTGTCTCATATTCAATTCCTTTTGAGTGAAGAAATATTTGAGACTTTTATGGTCAGTGTATAACTCACATCTGGCTCCATAAATAAAATGCCTCCATCCTTTCAGTGCAAAGACTACTGCTGCTAACTCTAAATCATGAGTTGGATAGTTGACTTCATGTGGTTTACATTGTCTTGAACCATAAGCAATCACTTTCCGATCTTGCATTAATACACAACCCAAACCTTCTTTAGATGCATCACAGTATACGGTGAAGTCCTTCCCTGTTTCAAGAACTACTAAGATTGGAGCTGTGGTTAATCTAGTCTTCAACTCTTGAAAACTTGCTTCGCATTTCTCATCCCACTTGAATGGTGTATTCTTCCTTAATAATTTGGTCATTGGTCCGGCTATTTTGGAGAAACCTTCAATGAATCTCCGATAATAACCAGCCATACCTAAGAAACCTCGAATTTGCTTCACATTGGTCGGTGCAGTCCACTCTAGTACCGACTGAACTTTAGATGGATTCACAGCAATTCCATCCTTACTGATCACATGACCGAGGAATTCTACCTCATCAAGCCAAAATTCACATTTACTGAACTTTGCATAGAGTTTGTGTTCTCTTAAAGTTTGTAATGCTATTCTCAAATGATCAGCATGCTCTTCCTTATCCTTGGAATATATCAAAATATCATCAATAAAGACTATGACGAACTTGTCCAAATATGGCATGAAGATCTTGTTCATCAGATTCATGAATATTGCCGGTGCATTGGTCAAACCAAATGGTAATACCAGATACTCATGGTATCCATATCTTGAGACCAATGCTGTTTTTGGAACATCTTCCGGCTTGATTTTTATTTGATGGTATCCATATCTTAAATCGATCTTTGAAAATACTCCAGCTCCTTTCACTTGATCAAACAACTCTTGAATTCTTGGTAAAGGATACGTGTTCTTTATAGTCATGTTGTTTAGGTTTCTATAATCACCACACATCCGTCTTCCACCATCTTTTTATCCACAAAGATTACTGGTGTTCCCCATGGAGATACACTTTCCTGAATAAATCCTTTTCTGGCTAACTCATCAATTTGCTCCTTTAGTTCTTTCAACTCTTTGGGTCCCATTTTATATGGTGCTTGAGCTATTGGTGTTGTACCAGGAATTAGGTCAATGGTGAACTCTATCTCCCGGTCTGGTGGCATTCCCGGTAACTCTGTTGGAAAAACATCTTGGAATTCATTAACTACATGAATCTCTTCCAATTTAACTTCTTTCATTGTATTCAACTGCAGATCCACCATGATATGACTGTGTTTATCTGCTTGGTAAACTATCCTTGCTCCACTTGGAGTTTTGATTGAGACAGTTTTCTCCTCACAATTTATCTGAGCTCCGTGTTCCATCATCCAATCCATCCCCAACACTACTACAATTCCCTTTAAAGGAATCACATAAAGGTCTGCGAAATATGTACAACCCCAGATCGAGATAACCTAATCTTGTTTTATGTGGCGTACAATCACATTCCCTCCTGCTGTAACTACTTTCATAGGACTTTCTAACGTTGCCCTTCTAATACCGAACTTATCACAAAATTCTTCAGAAATGAATGAAGTAGTTGCACCAGTATCAAATATAACTTTGCCGGGATTGGTAAGGATATTGAGCGTACCTATCTCTGCATGCTCCGAATTACCCACCTCCTCGAGGGTTGCACAATTCAGTTATCCGGTAGGTGGGTTCCTCTTGCCATTGTTGTTCTTGACATTATTTCCTCCTTTATTGGGCTGTCCATTTCCTCCACTGGCTTATCCTCCTCCCTTGGTAGGCAATCCTCCAGGTGGTTTGCTCGGACAATCTGGCTTGATATGCCCCTTCTGACCACAACCGTAACAGATCACTACAGGCTTTTTGCATTCCTCTGAAAATGCCCTAGAATTCCACAGTTGTTACAGATAACATTCCTTCTCGGATTGGATTGATTTCCACCACTGCCCTTGTTATTGTTACTGTTATTGTTATTGTTGCCATAATTCATATTCCGAGGTTTGAACTCCAGGTTGGGTTTAGGTTCTCTTGGTTTCCTTCTTGGTTTCCTTCTTGGATCTCTTCCACCGGTCCTCTTGGACATTCTTGTAGTCATCTTCAAAAGTAATGGCCGCATCCAACAACTGCTGATAAGTTTGCTTATTGGCTAACCTTAACTGCATCCTCACAAATGGATTTAATCCACGCAGGAAACGCTTCTTCCGCTTCTCTTCAGTGTTGACATCCTCCTCAGCATAGCGAGACAGTTGACTAAACTCCCGGATGTACTTCATGACACTAGTATATCCTTGCTGAAGCTCCTCAAATTCTCTCCGCTTCAACTCCATAACACTTTCCAGAACATGATATTCACGGAATCTCTGCTTGAACTCTTCCCAGGTAAACTCCCTTCCTGGTTGTTGCATGGCCAACTGATTTTCCCACCATGATGCTGCAGGTCCAGTCAAAAGATGAGTTGCATACCTCAATTTCTCCTCATCATTGCAACCTATAGTTTTCAGCTTCCTTTCAGTATCTGCTAGCCAGTCTTCTGCATCCATTGGTTCAGGAGCTGATGCAAAAGGTAACGGTCTTGCATTCTGTAAATTCGATAGACTCACTCCTCCACCTTCAGGTGCCTTCTGATTTACTCGCCCCAGCAATTCTTCCATGAACTTGTTATGTTTTTCTTGCATCATTTGCATGCATTGCATAAAGTTCTGCTCCATTAACGGCCTCATTGGTGGTGGTGGTGGTAATGCTTCTTGGTTTGCTGCATCTACATCGGCCTTTTCCTTGGCCTCTCGCTCCATCCGCTGTTGTTCAGTTTCCATTCCTACACCCGTATCCATGACCCTCTAGTCCTGAAACATAAAGCGAATACTCATAATTACATCATGCATATGTGTTATGAGCTCGACTTTATGCACAGAACTAGTCACACAATGAAGATCCAAAGAAAATCCAAATATGCAATTCACATATCTTACATAATATCATAATGATACAAAGTCATTACAACCTCTACCATATAGGTATCATTACAAAACTACCTTAATACTTGAGTACAATACACAATACCTGATACTACTAACTAATTGCCTCCTTCTAGTAGTAACTATGCTCATCGTACATGCCTGATGTCCAACCGTGATGACGTGTTGTTCGTCGCACAGTTTGTGGAACATATGGCCTTCCAGAAGGAACATACTCTGTATCTGAAGTGTCAGGACTTGAGTCGTTACTCAACCTGAGCACATTGACTCCCTCCAGCTCAGCTGAAAAGTCTTCAGAAACATATTCAACATTATCTCCGGCCTGCATCTCCTGAGCTTCATGTTGGAATTATGCCCTAGAGGCAATAATAAAGATGTTATTATTATAATTCTTGTTCATGATAAAGTTTATATTCCATGCTAGAATTGTATTAAGCGGAAACTTTAATACTTGTGTGGTTTGTGAACAACCCCGTGTCCCTAGTATGCCTCTATGGACTAGCTCATTGATTAATGATGGTTAAGGTTTCCTAACCATAGACACGAGTTGTCGATTAATAATTGGATCATATCATTGGGAGAATGATATGTTGGACAGACCCAAACTAAGCGGAGCAATTAGATCGTGTCATTGTGTTCATCTTTGTGAAGCTTTTCTTATGTCAAATATTGTATTCCTTAGACCATGAGATAATACAACTCCCTGGTATCGGAAGAAAGCTTTGAGGTCATCAAACGTCATCCTATGAGAGGGTGATCATAAAGGTGTCTCTCAGGTGATCGGAAAGTACCTGTTGGGTTGTATGTATCGAGATGGGATTTGTCCCTCCCAAGTCGGAGAGATATACTTCGGGCCCACTCGGTAATCGATATCAACACCGCTTGCAAGCATGTGGTTAAGGAGTTAATCACAAAGTGATATCGGATTACGGAACGAGTAAAGTACTTGCTGTGAACGAGATTAAACTAGGTATGACGGTACCGACGATCAAATCTCGGGCAAGTAAATATCGCGAGACGAAGGGAATATATATATGGGATTGATTGAATCCTGGCATCGTGGTTCATCCGATATGATCATCGATGAATGTGTGGGAGTCAATATGGGTTTCCAGACCCCGCTGTTGATTATTGATAGAAGATCATGTCTGCATATTCTCGAACCCGAAGGGTCACACACTTAACGTGTCTCGACGCTAGGATAGATTGGATAATTGGTTTATGAGTTTTTGATTCGGAGTCTCGGATGGGATCCAGGACATCACGAGAGGTTCCTGAATGGTCCGGAGAATAAGATTCATATAAGGCAATGCAGTTTTTGGAGTTCGGAATTGTTTCGGGTTATTCGGTATTGTACCGGAAGCTTCTAGAACCTTCCGGAGTGGGACCAACGTGGCCCCACTTGTCGGGAGGAGGCGTGGTCCTATGAGGGAGTGCCCTGGCCACATTGGGCCAGGGGAACAAAGCCCCATAGGCCCAGCCGGCCAAACCCTAGGGAAACCCTAGGGGAGCTTCTAGAAGGGGGGGGGGGGAACTTGCCCCCCCACTCCTCCCTCCTTTGGCCGCCGGCCTAGGGCTTGGGGGAGGGGCAAGGGCCAGCCTCCCACCCCTCTATATAAAGAGGGCTGGGGGCGCACCCCTCCCACACCTCCTCCACAACCCTAGCCGCCCTACTGCCCCTCCTCTCTCTCTCTCCCTCCCGACTGCGCGTAAGCGAAGCCCTGTCGCAGAAACTCTCCACCGCTTGCACCGCGTCGTAGCGTTGTAGATCCAATCCATCTCTCCACCCTACTTGCTGGACCAAGGAAGGAGGAGACGTCGAGGTGCCACACGTGTGCATCTCTCGGAGGCATCGCCACTTGCGGTGTTAGATAGGATCGGATCGCGAGGAGGAGAAGCGAGTACGACTACATCACCCACGTTCCGTCGAACGTTCCGCTGTGCGAATCTTCAAGGGTATGAAGATCTCATCTATCCCCCTCGTTGTTTGCATCTCCTAGATTAGATCTTGGCTTTCCCGTTCGCATCCGTAGAATTTTTTTGATTTACTATGCTGCGAAACCCTTTAGTGGTATCAGAGCTAGCTCTATGCGTAGATGTGTTTCACGAGTAGAACGCAACATGGTTGTTGCGGGCATTGATGTTTTCTGTTGCAAGCCTCTTGTTTGTGTACTTCTTATGACGCGGGATAGTGAGATCGAAGTGGTCCAGGCCAACCTTACGCGACCTCGTTCGCGAGACCGGCTCCGCACTTGACGTGTGGCTTGTTCCACACATGCGGCTGGTGGATGCCAGTTTCTCTCACTATAGTTGTCATGGGATTTACACCGGAGTTTAGCAACCATAATATCACCGTTGTGGCTTTCCGTAGGTAAGAATCATTCTTAGCTTGCTACTCCCATAAGCCACGTAAAACATGCAACAACAAAGTAGATGCGTCTAACTTTTTTTTGCAGGGAGTGTTTTCTGTGATATGGTATGGCCCAAGATGTGATGTGTATGTTGTATGCGATGATCATGTTTTGTAATATTTCACGACTTGCATGTCGATGAGTACACAACCGGCAGGAGCCATATGGTTGTGTTTATAATTGTGTATGACCTGTGTGTCAACTTCTTATACGCCATGTAATAGCTTTACTTTATCGCTAAGTAGTTAGCAATAGTTGTAGTTGTTATTCGTGGTGGAGGCAATCATGGTGGGGTGATGGAGATCATGCCGGCACGCACAAGATGGAGATCATTGCGCGAAGATTGGCTATACCATGTCACATAAAGTTATATGCATGTGATGTTTATCCTTTTATGTATCTTATTATGCTTAGATCGCGACGGTAGCATTATAAGATGATTCCTCACTTAAAGATCAAGATAAAAATGTGTTCTCCCCATGTATGCACCGTTGCGAAAGTTCGTCGTGTTCAAGCATCACATGATGATCGGGTGCTATAAACTCTACGTTCACATACAACGGGTGTAAGCCAGTTTTGCACACGCGGAAATACTTGGGTTTGACTTGACGAGCCTAGCATGTACAGACATGGCCTCGGAACACATGAACCGAAAGGTTGAGCATGAGTCATATGAATGATATGATCGACACTTCGTTGTCCACCATTGAAACCACATCTCTTCTCGTGAAGATCGGATTAGGTGTGGTGAATTTGGATCATGTTCACTAAACAACTTGAGGGATGTTGAATTTAGTGGGAGTTCATCTAGTAATTTGATTAAGTTGAACTAGTTATCATGAACATAGTCTAAATTGTACTTGCAAATTTTGTAGATCAAATGGCTAAGTCCAACTTCAACTTCAACGTTTTTTCTGAGAAAGAAAAGCTTAGAAACAATGGGTCTAACTTCACCAACTGGTTCTGCAATCTGAGAATCATTCTCGCTGGCGGACAAAAGGACTATGTCCTTGAGAATGCGCTAGGTGACACCCCTGCTGTAGATGCGCCGGCTGATGAGAAAGCTATTTATCAGTCACACATAGATGATTATGGTGTGATTAAGAGCACCATGTTGTTTGCTATGGAATCAGACCTTCAAAATCGTTTTGAAGATTACCCCGGGCCCTTTGAGATTCTTGAGGAACTGAAAACTATGTTTCAGACTCAGGCCCGTTCTGAGAGATATGAGATCTCTGAGAAATTCTTTAACTGCAAGATGGAGGAAGGGAGTTCCATTAGTGAGCACGCCATAAAGATGTCGGGCTACACTCAACACCTTGAGCAACTGGACAACAGGATTTCAGAGGAGCTCAAGATTGACAAGGTTCTGCAATCACTCCCTCCTAGCTACAAAAGTTTTGTAGTGACTCATAATCAGATTGGTTCCACTGATACGATCACCGAGCTCTTCGCTAAGCTGAAAGCTGCGGAGGTGGACATCAAGAAGGATAATAATGTGTTGATGGTCAACAAGTCCCCCAGCTTAAAGAAAGGTAAGGGTGGAAAGAAGCCCTTCAAGAAAGGCCGCGGTAAGCGCGTTGCCCCTACTGAGAAGAAGCTCAAGTCTAGACCTAAGCCGGACACTGAGTGCTTCTATTGCAAGGACAAGGGTCATTGGAAGCGCAACTTTCCGAAGTACTTAGCGGACAAGAAGGCTGGTTCCATCAAAGGTATATTTGATATACATGTTATTGATGTTTTCCTTACTAGCCCTCGTTGTAGTGCCTGGGTATTTGATACTTGTTCAGTTGCTAATATTTGTAACTCGAAACAGGAGCTACGGAATAGACGGCGGCTTGCGAGGGATGAGGTGACGATGCGCGTTGGCAACGGATCAAGAGTTGATGTGATGGTCGTCGGCACGCTCTCCTTAGTTTTACCTTCGGGATTAGTTTTAAACCTCAATAAGTGTTATTATGTGCCTGCGTTGAGCATGAACATCATATCTGGATCGTGTTTATTTCAAGACGGTTATTCATTTAAATCTGAGAAGAATGGTTGTTCTATTTATATGAGTAACATATTTTATGGTCATGCACCTGCTGTGAATGGTTTATTTCTTCTGTATCTCGAAAGGGATGAAACACACATCCATAACATTGAGGCTAAGAGATGCAAGGTAGATAGTGATAATACTACTTATTTGTGGCACTGTCGTCTAGGTCATATTGGTGTAAAACGCATGAAGAAACTCCATTCTGATGGACTTTTGGAGTCTCTTGATTTTGAATCATTTGACACATGCGAACCATGCCTCATGGGCAAGATGATCAAAACCCCGTTCTCCAGAATGATGGAGCAGGCAACGGACTTGTTGGAAATCATACATACCGATGTATGCGGACCGATGAGTGTTTAGACGCGCGGTGGATATCGCTACTTTCTCACCTTTACCGATGACTTAAGTAGATATGGGTATATCTATTTAATGAAACATAAATCTGAAACATTTGAAAAGTTTAAAGAATTTCAGAATGAAGTGGAAAACCATCGTAACAGAAAGATTAAGTTTCTACGATCCGATCGTGGAGGTGAATATTTGAGTTATGATTTTCTCACGCATCTTAAAGCAAGCGGAATCGTTTCACAACTCACGCCACCCGGAACACCATAGCGCAATGGTGTGTCTGAACGCCGGAATCGAACTCTATTAGATATGGTCCGATCAATGATGTCTCTTACTGATTTGCCGTTATCATTTTGGGGTTATGCATTAGAAACCGCTGCATTCACTTTAAATAGGGCACCATCTAAATCCGTTGAGACGACACCGTATGAACTGTGGTACATTCACCGTTTGACAACCAGAGCAAGGATGTTGCTCTGACCTCTGGTTGGATCCTGGTACTTTGTTGTTTGCCTTTAGAGTTTCAGAAATCCCTATGATGGATTCACCCCACTTGGGTGCTTTCTGAGGGTTTGTTTTATAAAACAACACATGATTTTCTCTGAATAAGATGATTAGATTATGTGAAGGTTTGATGAAACTCACCACAGAATGTGATGATGGTGTAGTAAGTTGATGATGATGATCTTGATTTGGTTTTGCTGGACTCCTGTGCTTGATCTTGAGCTAACCTGCTCCTCCTAGCTCCTGGGCTTGATCTTGCTGTCCACTTGATCCATCCCCCTCCTTATGTCACCATCCTGGTGATGTTTAATTGATCCTTAGTTGGTGTGGTTGCTGGCTATGGTGCTTGATTTAGCTGCTGTCTACACTGGCTGTTCTTGTGTGCTATGCAGTAGGGTGATGCACTAGTGCCTCCCACGGCTATGCTTGTGGTTTGGTGAGATTGGGCTGCTCTGTGAGCTTGACAACACACCAATACATGCTAGTGTTTGTCCTGCCTGTGTGCTTGCTATGCACTTGTGGATATGTTCAGAATTTTGAACTTGCTCTTACCAGGTTACTTTCACCTGGCTGGTGAATTTGTCCCTCTTGGCTGTCATTTGACTTCTGGATTTAAATTTATGAAAGATGGAGTCTTTCATATTGGTGAAACTTGCCCCTTTTATATAAATTTCTCAATGATGAATTTGTCAAGTGCATTTCAGTGACATATCTGAGAGAAATAATACTAACACTAACCCTTTTATTTTTCTATTTATTTTTCTGTTTTGGTTTGTAGGTACAGATATGAAGATTTAGTTTAGGTTTAGTTATAGGATAGTTGTAGAATGTCTCAATGTAATTTCTTATTCTTTTGTAATTTTTCATTTTATTATTTTGTAAT
Organism: Avena sativa; assembly: GCA_916181665.1. NCBI lineage: Eukaryota > Viridiplantae > Streptophyta > Magnoliopsida > Poales > Poaceae > Avena > Avena sativa. The sequence continues at coordinate 343,117,287 of OV702279.1, forward strand.
TTTAATTTTCTTCAATTGTAATAAAGATTATATTATTATTAATAAAGAATATTCTTATTCTCTATTCTTTTGTAAATTGTGAAGTTTGAAAATAGTTTCAGTAAGTTACATTATTTGTAACTTGTTTATATCTATTTATAATATGAAATAAGTTTCATATTCCTTATTGTTTTTCTTTGGATAGAATTTAAGTGGTAATATTTATCTCTTAATTAAATTAAGATTCAAACTTATATCTAATTCATTTGAATTATAATTCAAACACTCAAGTTTTAAAATTCAAACTCATTTCAAAACACACATAATTCCTTAAAGATCATATCAAAGTTTATAACAATCCTCCTTTAAGACTAAACCTAATCTCAAAGTAAGAAAGAAACATTGATCACCCAAGGTTTTATTTGGCGAAAATTTTACCACACATTTTCACAAATGAATGCATGCAACATTCCATAATTCTAAATCTACCCTTCGTTAGTTCCTAGATGCTGGGATGTTACAGACTTCCCCCCTTAAATTAAACTTCGTCCCGAAGTTTGTGGAGATGTACCTGAATAGTTTTGGATAAGCCTTTCTTAAATCCTCGTCCTTTTCCCATGTGGCTTCCCTCTCAGGGTGATGTTCCCACCGTACCTTGCAATATTTGATTGCTCTGTTCCTTAATCTTTTCCAATTTTCTTCCAAAATCTTACAAGGCATTTCAATATAAGTCAAGTCTGCTTGTAGTTCTATCTCTTGATGTGTGATTGCATCATCTGGAACTTTTAAACATTTACGAAGTTGTGATACATGGAAAACATTATGCACTTGAGCCAATCTTGATGGTAACTCTAAAGCATAAGCTATAGTTCTGTTTTGACTTAGTATTTTGAATGGTCCGATATATCGTGGACTCAATTTTCCTTTAACTCTGAACCTTTTTACTCCTTTCATTGGACTTACTTTCAGATAGACCATATCTCCTACTTCTGGATGCCATGATCTTCGACTTTGATCCGCATAACTTTTCTGCCTGCTCTGGGCTATTTTCAGTCTATCCCTGATCTTATCAATGATGTCTTGTCTTTCCTTGATATAATATGGCGCAAACTCTTTGCTGCTTCCAGGTTCATACCAACATATTGGTGATCTACACTTCCTTCCATACAGAACCTGATATGGAGATGCCTTCAGACTACTCTGATAGCTATTATTATAAGAAAATTCTGCCAATGGTAGGTGATCTTCCCATGTTCCTCCAAAATCTAATGCACAAGCCCTTAACATGTCTTCTAGGATTTGATTTGTTCTTTCAGTTTGAACTCCTGTCTCCGGATGATATGCCGTGCTGAAATCAAACTTTGAACCAAGTGCTTCATGCAATTGCTTCCAAAATGCTGAAGTAAACACTGATCCCCTATCAGTTACGATCTTTTTGGGTACTCCATGCTTACTTACTATCTCTTTGACATATACTTCAACTAACTTCTCGGCATTATCCTTTTGATTCACCGGAATAAAATGTGCACTCTTAGTGAGTTTGTCCGCAATTACCCATATCATATCCTTCCTTTTTGGTGTCATAGGCAATCCTGTAATGAAGTCCATACCTATTTCCTCCCACTTCCATTTAGGAATTTCCAAGGGTTGTAATGGTCCTGCTGGACTTTGATGTTCAACTTTCACTCTTTGACAAGTATGGCATTCAGATACATATTTTGCAATGTCCCTTTTCATGTTATTCCACCAGAATAGTTCTTTCAAATCCATATATATCTTAGTACTTCCTGGATGTATAGAATATGGTGTATCATGTGCCTCTTTGAGTATGACATTTCTAATCTCCGTCACATCTGGAACACATAGACGGTCTTAAAACCATAAAGACCCATAATCTCCAAGGCGAAAAACTGATTTTTGCCCTTGATATATCCTCCGAATTTCCTCAGCAATAAAAGGATCTTCTTCTTGATGTCTAAAAATTTCTTGCTAAAGATCACTGTCCTGCTCTACAACTACCTGCATAGTAGCTAATCCTCCAAGGACCTCTGTTCTGATAAATTGAAGCTCTAATCTTTCCAAGTCCATTTGTAACTCTTTTGGTAACTCCCGATTGCTTGGCTGAGTATCTGCACTCTTTCTGCTTAAAGCATCTGCCACAACATTTGCTTTCCCTGGAGTGAGTTGATTGATAAATCATAATCCTTGATTAGTTCCAACCAACGATTCTGTCTCATATTCAATTCCTTTTGAGTGAAGAAATATTTGAGACTTTTATGGTCAGTGTATAACTCACATCTGGCTCCATAAATAAAATGCCTCCATCCTTTCAGTGCAAAGACTACTGCTGCTAACTCTAAATCATGAGTTGGATAGTTGACTTCATGTGGTTTACATTGTCTTGAACCATAAGCAATCACTTTCCGATCTTGCATTAATACACAACCCAAACCTTCTTTAGATGCATCACAGTATACGGTGAAGTCCTTCCCTGTTTCAAGAACTACTAAGATTGGAGCTGTGGTTAATCTAGTCTTCAACTCTTGAAAACTTGCTTCGCATTTCTCATCCCACTTGAATGGTGTATTCTTCCTTAATAATTTGGTCATTGGTCCGGCTATTTTGGAGAAACCTTCAATGAATCTCCGATAATAACCAGCCATACCTAAGAAACCTCGAATTTGCTTCACATTGGTCGGTGCAGTCCACTCTAGTACCGACTGAACTTTAGATGGATTCACAGCAATTCATCCTTACTGATCACATGACCGAGGAATTCTACCTCATCAAGCCAAAATTCACATTTACTGAACTTTGCATAGAGTTTGTGTTCTCTTAAAGTTTGTAATGCTATTCTCAAATGATCAGCATGCTCTTCCTTATCCTTGGAATATATCAAAATATCATCAATAAAGACTATGACGAACTTGTCCAAATATGGCATGAAGATCTTGTTCATCAGATTCATGAATATTGCCGGTGCATTGGTCAAACCAAATGGTAATACCAGATACTCATGGTGTCCATATCTTGAGACCAATGCTGTTTTTGGAACATCTTCCGGCTTGATTTTTATTTGATGGTATCCATATCTTAAATCGATCTTTGAAAATACTCCAGCTCCTTTCACTTGATCAAACAACTCTTGAATTCTTGGTAAAGGATACGTGTTCTTTATAGTCATGTTGTTTAGGTTTCTATAATCACCACACATCCGTCTTCCACCATCTTTTTATCCACAAAGATTACTGGTGTTCCCCATGGAGATACACTTTCCTGAATAAATCCTTTTCTGGCTAACTCATCAATTTGCTCCTTTAGTTCTTTCAACTCTTTGGGTCCCATTTTATATGGTGCTTGAGCTATTGGTGTTGTACCAGGAATTAGGTCAATGGTGAACTCTATCTCCCGGTCTAGTGGCATTCCCGGTAACTCTGTTGGAAAAACATCTTGGAATTCATTAACTACAGGAATCTCTTCCAATTTAACTTCTTTCATTGTATTCAACTGCAGATCCACCATGATATGACTGTGTTTATCTGCTTGGTAAACTATCCTTGCTCCACTTGGAGTTTTGATTGAGACAGTTTTCTCCTCACAATTTATCTGAGCTCTGTGTTCCATCATCCAATCCATCCCCAACACTACTGCAATTCCCTTTAAAGGAATCACATAAAGGTCTGCGAAATATGTACAACCCCAGATCTAGATAACCTAATCTTGTTTTATTTGGCGTACAATCACATTCCCTCCTGCTGTAACTACTGTCATAGGACTTTCTAACGTTGCCCTTCTAATACCGAACTTATCACAAAATTCTTCAGAAATGAATGAACTAGTTGCACCAGTATCAAATATAACTTTGCCGGGATTGGTAAGGATATTGAGCGTACCTATCTCTGCATGCTCCGAATTATCCACCTCCTCGAGGGTTGCACAATTCAGTTATCCGGTAGGTGGGTTCCTGTAACACCCTCGCCTGATAAGGCTGAGTTCATGTGTATAGTGCCAATCCCTGGATCGGTTCACTGGCACACACAGTACAAAATGATACCAAATATAACTGTGCATCATAAACACAACGAATATGATCTAGAATTTACATTATTTATTCAAGTACACAGCGGAAAATGAATACAAGGTAGATCTCCATCCTTCAAATGTGCCACAGGCGAACAATTGTTGAGTGGAGTCTCGCGACCTATGAACGATCACTCAGATACGATATAACCTGCAACATGAAACGTTGCAACCACGAATGGTCAAAACATTGAATGTATGGCAAGTAGGCTAAAGTGGTTAACAACAGATCTATCAACTACATGCTTATTTGGCCAAGTGGAGTTCAGGCTTATTTGCATAAAGCAATACAACTTTTCCCTACTTTCAAAATACTTTTCTTTCTTCAAAAACAATCTTCTAAGGACATACCAGCATAAACCCATGTAGATACAAGACAGTTCAGCTTTCGTATGCTCCTAAACCCATGTTCATCCATCAAGTTTTAAGTAATTAAGAAATTGGGATGAGTGAGAAATATCATAGCATCAGTATCGGGTCGCTCAAATTGTCCATAACCGGGGACACGGCTAAGCACTTAGTTTATACACCCTGCAGGGGTTAGTACACTTTACCCATGTGACTTGGCCAGCCCAGCTCGTACCACCACTCTCATATTGGGTGATGATAGGGAGAAGTCCAAGAAGGAACCGTTCGGGAAGTAGCTCCCCAATCCCGACGCGCACCGGTCCAACCTACACTATCTACATCTCTGGATACGCGGGTTCGAGTTACCACGACCTACTGGGTTCAACCAACCTCCCATTTCATTATTGGCACATGGTTGCACACGAAAGCTTCCAAACAAAGAAACCAATCATTTCTCAGTGTCCTGGGCGGCATTCCCCACCATAAATACACTCGATGACCCAATCAATGCCATTCCGCCCAGGTGGTTCATTAAAACATATTGGTTTATCATTTAGCAAAACATAAGCCTTTCAAAACATATAACTTTTCATGATGTGATTCCCTTCCTCGTCTAAATAGCATAGCTAAGCAATCTACCAATACGATGGCTCATAAACAAGAAATACTAGGGAATAGTATGGGTCATAGCATAGCATATAAACATCAATTCCTACATATGCAATTCTACAAAAACATCTACAATGCATAGGAAAACAGTAGGACATTTATGACCAAGATAGCACCACTTGCCTTTGTTGTAGATGTAGTCGATTAGATAATCCTCACAATTATAATGGCCTCTTTCGCAATAACCACAATACTTGCAATCATAGTAGTTGCAATCACAGTAGTTGCACTCCTCGCAATCTAACGTTTGAAGAAAACACAACAAACACCATTCAAAACATTGCAAACATGCAACAGTGCAACATTACAAGAAAACAATGATGAACAGATACATGCATGACAATTTAACGAGTCACAATGGTTGCATTTAGTGTTCTGAACATGGTTAGATTACATGATGCATGTGGAAGGTCATTTAATGCACTAAAGCTTTTATTACTAAAGTTGTATCGATTTAATATAGTGTATACCACTTTAATTGAACTAAAGATGTTTATGTCGTATTAAATTGTGAACTAGATGCTACTGGATAGATAATGCAATTTAGAGATAGTGGCAATTTGAATCACCTACAAAGGAGTTATAGATATTTTCCTATGATTAAAACACTATTTCAATGGGTTTAAATATTTCTGTATGAATTTCTGTTTTAACGGTACCAAATAATTTGTCATGCAATTTCTCTGTATAGATATTGTCAATACAAAACCTTAGCACTTGGACTCACCCTAATCGGAGTTATAGATCTTTTTGTATGATTTAAATAGTGTTTAATGGTTTTAAATGATTCATATAGTTTCTGTTGTCTAAAAATCAAACTAAAATTATATCTGTAATCTCCACGGAATTGTGATTTCAGGGATATATTATTTGTAATTTCCTGAATAGTATTTATTTTCTTATGAATTTATTACTCTAAATAGGCCATTAAACCATTTAAATCTTCACAGCAAAACCTTACAGTAAAAGGCTGAACTAATTGCATATTGATGATCTACATGGAACCAGCTTTCCATCGGTATATCATTTATGTTTTTGTGACAAGCAATTAATTTACTATGAATTTAATGATTTATAAAGCCATTAAAACTAATTAAATTGCTACGGGTTAAATAATCTTCAAAGGCTAGATCCAACCAGATATTCTTAAAGTGCATTACAGTAGCTTCAATTTGATATATTATTCATATTTTTCGGAGTTACAGATAATTTCTTATGAATTTATTAACCTAAAAGACCATTAAAACTAATTAAATTACTGCAGTAACCACGTACAGTAAAAGTTGGATCTATTCTGATAAGATGATTCTACGTGAAATTATCTTCAATTTGATATATTATACGCAATTTTTGGACATAGTATGAATTTCTAATGAATTTTACAAGTTAGATCTATAATATGCAATTTTAAATTCGAACGGAATATTCCGCTGACTGGACAGGTTGACTTTGCATGCTGACTGGGACTAGATGTTGACCTTACGTTGACGTGGCGTTGATGAGGAAGATGACCGGGATGACGACATGGCACGCACCGGTTTGATTGGATCTCGACCGTCTGGATAGGATCCGGTGGCTAGAAGAATAGATTGACCCGATTTTGGCTCAGAATAGACAAGAAATAGATCTGTGTTAGAGAGACAAATCCGTAGGTCAAATCGAAAAACTCAGAACATGAAAGTTGTGGAGAATCATTATTCCTACCTTCTCACCAAAGGAATTTGGATTTGAAGAAACGAGCGCGAGTACATCTTGGATTTACACCGTAAGATCTGAAATATTGCGATACGAAATTCTCCGGCTGTGGTGGATGAAAAGAGGTGAGGTTTGTCGGGATTGAAAGATTTCGACGATCCCTACAACTTTCGTGTTTTGACCGAAAGCAAACGACGAAGTCTAGATGGGTTAAAAAGCGAAACAAGATTCGGCCAGATGTAGATTTGGGATTTCGAGGAGAGAAACTCGTACAGCTATGGCTCCACGAGTTTATATGGAGGTTTGAGATGGTTTAGAGATAGGCCTTGGACTAAAGAACAAGTAGAAACAAACGGAAGTCAATTCAGAGTTGTAGATAAAAAGTTACAAGTGTTTGAGTAGAGATAGGTTTGTTAAAACCGATCTCGCACGGAAATTAAAGCACCTGGGACAACCACGTAAGCTTGTGGCTGGTACCGGTCGGCTGGCTTGGTGGGCCGCCGGCTGGTTGGCCGGCCCATTTGTTTTTTTTTCTTTTTTTTTCTTTTTCTTTTTCTATTTACTTGTTTCCCTCATATCTTTTGAATACGAACTCCAAATGACGCGATTCTTGTTTCTAAATTTTTCTAAAATCGAATAAATAATGTAGAATTAAATTTGTAATATTTTTACTAGTTTGGAAATAGTGGGTTTATAAATCCTTGTATATTTCATTTTATTTATATCTTTCGGTGTTTGTATTTGTTTCATAACTTTTTCATACTAGCTCCAAATAAGCTCAATTTTGTTTCTAAAATTTTGTAATACTAATTGGATTCTTTTAGACTATAATTTAACAATAATCACTGTCTTAGCAATAGAGGGTTTTATTAAGTCAATTTAATTCCTTTAGGAACATTTGGGCGAATCAACTATAGGATTTAGATACCAGGATTTGGATTTAGTTTGTGAGAACTTTGCATGGATGAAATGCTTATGAATGCTTCATGCTTTTCATTTTGAAATCTTGCACACCAACTCTACAATCCAAAAATCAATCCATGCCCTTTTGCCTATATGGCTACTTAGGTCTTAACAAAACAATATAGGATTTTGAATTCAAGGTTGAGAGGATTTTCTATTCAAAAAGTTTCTTCTCTTTGAGAATTTTCAACAAAGTCAAACAATCAATCAAACTTATTTATCTATTTCACATTCCAAAATTAGAAGAATTTTGGGATGTGACAGTTCCTCTTGCCATTGTTGTTCTTGCCATTATTTCCTCCTTTATTGGGCTGTCCATTTCCTCCACTGGCTTATCCTCCTCCCTTGGTAGGCAATCCTCCAGGTGGTTTGCTCGGACAATCTGGCTTGATATGTCCCTTCTGACCACAACCGTAACAGATCACTACAGGCTTTTTGCATTCCTCTGAAAATGCGCTAGAATTCCACAGTTGTTACAGATAACATTCCTTCTCGGATTGGATTGATTTCCATCACTTCCCTTGTTATTGTTACTGTTATTGTTATTGTTGCCATAATTCATATTCCGAGGTTTGAACTCCAGGTTGGGTTTAGGTTCTCGTGGTTTCCTTCTTGGTTTCCTTCTTGGATCTCTTCCACCGGTCCTCTTGGACATTCTTGTAGTCATCTTCAAAAGTAATGGCCGCATCCAACAACTGCTGATAAGTTTTCTTATTGGCTAACCTTAACTGCATCCTCACAAATGGATTTAATCCACGCAGGAAACGCTTCTTCCGCTTCTCTTCAGTGTTGACATCCTCCTCAGCATAGCGAGACAGTTGACTAAACTCCCGGATGTACTTCATGACACTAGTATATCCTTGCTGAAGCTCCTCAAATTCTCTCCGCTTCAACTCCATAACACTTTCCAGAACATGATATTCACAGAATCTCTGCTTGAACTCTTCCCAGGTAAACTCCCTTCCTGGTTGTTGCATGGCCAACTGATTTTCCCACCATGATGCTGCAGGTCCAGTCAAAAGATGAGTTGCATACCTCAATTTCTCCTCATCATTGCAACCTATAGTTTTCAACTTCCTTTTAGTATCTGCTAGCCAGTCTTCTGCATCCATTGGTTCAGGAGCTGATGCAAAAGGTAACGGTCTTGCATTCTGTAAATTCGATAGACTCACTCCTCCACCTTCAGGTGCCTTCTGATTTACTCGCCCCAACAATTCTTCCATGAACTTGTTCTGTTTTTCTTGCATCATTTGCATGCATTGCATAAAGTTCTGCTCCATTAACGGCCTCATTGGTGGTGGTGGTGGTAATGCTTCTTGGTTTGCTGCATCTACATCGGCCTTTTCCTTGGCCTCTCGCTCCATCCGTTGTTGTTCAGTTTCCATTCCTACACCCGTATCCATGACCCTCTAGTCCTGAAACATAAAGCGAATACTCATAATTACATCATGCATATGTGTTATGAGCTCGACTTTATGCACAGAACTAGTCACACAATGAAGATCCAAACAAAATCCAAATATGCAATTCACATATCTTACATAATATCATAATGATACAAAGTCATTACAACCTCTACCATATAGGTATCATTACAAAACTACCTTAATACTTGAGTACAATACACAATACCTGATACTACTAACTAATTGCCTCCTTCTAGTAGTAACTACGCTCATCGTACATGCCTGATGTCCAACCGTGATGACGTGTTGTTCGTCGCACAGTTTGTGGAACATATGGCCTTCCAGAAGGAACATACTCTGTATCTGAAGTGTCAGGACTTGAGTCGTTACTCAACCTGAGCGCATTGACTCCCTCTAGCTCAGCTGAAAAGTCTTCAGAAACATATTCAACATTATCTCCGGCCTGCATCTCCTGAGCTTCATGTTGGAATTATGCCCTAGAGGCAATAATAAAGATGTTATTATTATAATTCTTGTTCATGATAAAGTTTATATTCCATGCTAGAATTGTATTAAGCGGAAACTTTAATACTTGTGTGGTTTGTGAACAACCCCGAGTCCCTAGTATGCCTCTATGGACTAGCTCATTGATTAATGATGGTTAAGGTTTCCTAACCATAGACATGAGTTGTCGATTAATAATGAGATCATATCATTGGGAGAATGATATGTTGGACATACCCAAACTAAGCGGAGCAATTAGATCGTGTCATTGTGTTCATCTTTGCGAAGCTTTTCTTATGTCAAATATTGTATTCCTTAGACCATGAGATAATACAACTCCCTGGTATCAGAAGAAAGCTTTGAGGTCATCAAACGTCATCCTATGAGAGGGTGATCATAAAGGTGTCTCTCAGGTGATCGGAAAGTACCTGTTGGGTTGTATGTATCGAGATGGGATTTGTCCCTCCCAAGTCGGAGAGATATACTTTGGGCCCACTCGATAATCGATATCAACACCGCTTGCAAGCATGTGGTTAAGGAGTTAATCACAAAGTGATATCGGATTACGGAACGAGTAAAGTACTTGTCGTGAACGAGATTAAACTAGGTATGACGGTACCGACGATCAAATCTCGGGCAAGTAAATATCGCGAGACGAAGGGAATATATATATGGGATTGATTGAATCCTAGCATCGTGGTTCATCCGATATGATCATCGATGAATGTGTGGGAGTCAATATGGGTTTCCAGACCCCGCTGTTGATTATTGATAGAAGATCATGTCTGCATATTCTCGAACCCGAAGGGTCACACACTTAACGTGTCTCGACGCTAGGATAGATTGGATAATTGGTTTATGAGTTTTTGATTCGGAGTCTCGGATGGGATCCGGGACATCACGAGAGGTTCCGGAATGGTCCGGAGAATAAGATTCATATAAGGCAATGCAGTTTTTGGAGTTCGGAATTGTTTTGGGTTATTCGGTATTGTACCGGAAGCTTCTAGAACCTTCCGGAGTGGGACCAACGTGTACCCACTTGTCGGGAGGGGGCGTGGGCCTATGAGGGAGTGCCCTGGCCGCATTGGGCCTGGGGCACAAGGCCCCATAGGGCCCAGCCGGCCAAACCCTAGGGGAGCTTCTAGAAGGGGGGAACTTGCCCCCCACTCCTCCCTTCTTTGGCCGCCGGCCTAGGGCTTGGGGGAGGGGCAAGGGCCAGACGCCCTCCCCTCTATATAAAGAGGGCTGGGGGCGCACCCCTCCCACACCTCCTGCACAACCCTAGCCGCCCTGCTGCCCCTCCTCTCTCTCTCCCTCCCGACTGCGCGTAAGCGTAGCCCTGCCGCAGAAACTCTCCACCGCTTGCACCGCGCCGTCGCGTTGTAGATCCAATCCATCTATCCACCCTACTTGATGGACCGAGGAAGGAGGAGACGTCGAGGTGCCGCACGTGTGCATCTCTCGGAGGCATCGCCACTTGCGGTGTTAGATCGGATCAGATCGCGAGGAGGAGAAGCGAGTACGACTACATCACCCACGTTCCGTCGAACGTTCCGCTGTGCGAATATTCAAGGGTATGAAGATCTCATCTATCACCCCTCGTTGTTTGCATCTCCTAGATTAGATCTTGGCTTTCCCGTTCGCATCCGTAGAATTTTTTTTGATTTACTATGCTGCGAAACCCTTTAGTGGTATCAGAGCTAGATCTATGCGTAGATGTGTTTCACGAGTAGAACGCAACATGGTTGTTGCGGGCGTTGATGTTTTCTATTGCAAGCCTCTTGTTTGTGTACTTCTTATGATGCGGGATAGTGAGATCGAAGCGGTCCAGGCCAACCTTACGCGACCTTGTTCGCGAGACCGGCTCCGCACTTGACGTGTGGCTTGTTCCAAACATGCGGCTGGTGGATGCCAGTTTCTCTCACTATAGTTGTCATGGGATTTACACTGGAGTTTGGCAACCATAATATCACCGTTGTGGCTTTCCGTAGGTAATAATCGTTCTTAGCTTGCTACTCCCATAAGCCACGTAAAACATGCAACAACAAAGTAGATGCGTCTAACTTGTTTTTGCAGGGAGTGTTTTCTGTGATATGGTATGGCCCAAGATGTGATGTGTATGTTGTATGCGATGATCATGTTTTGTAATGTTTCATGACTTGCATGTCGATGAGTACACAACCGACAGGAGCCATATGGTTGTATTTATAATTGTGTATGACCTGTGTGTCAACTTCTTATACGCCATGTAATAGCTTTACTTTATCGCTAAGTAGTTAGCAATAGTTGTAGTTGCTATTCGTGGTGGAGGAAATCATGGTGAAGTGATGGAGATCATGCCGGCACGCACAAGATGGAGATCATTGCGCGAAGATTGGCTATACCATGTCACATAAAGTTATATGCATGTGATGTTTATCCTTTTATGTATCTTATTATGCTTATATCGCGACGGTATCATTATAAGATGATTCCTCACTTAAAGATCAAGATAAAACTGTGTTCTCCCCATGTATGCACCGTTGCGAAAGTTCGTCGTGTTCAAGCATCACGTGATGATCGGGTGCTATAAACTCTACGTTCACATACAACGGGTGCAAGCCAGTTTTGCACACGCGGAAATACTTGGGTTTGACTTGACGAGCCTAGCATGTACAGACATGGCCTCGGAACACATGAACCGAAAGGTTGAGCATGAGTCATACGAATGATATGATCGACACTTTGTTGTCCACCATTGAAACCACATATCTTCTCGTGAAGATCGGATTAGGTGTGGTGAATTTGGATCATGTTCACAAAACAACTTGAGGGATGTTGAATTTAGTGGGATTTCATCTAGTAATTTGATTAAGTTGAACTAGTTATCATGAACATAGTCTAAATTGTACTTGCAAATTTTGTAGATCAAATGGCTAAGTCCAACTTCAACTTCAACGTTTTTGCTGAGAAAGAAAAGCTTAGAAACAATGGGTCTAACTTCACCAACTGGTTCCGCAATCAGAGAATCATTCTCGCTGGCGGACAAAAGGACTATGTCCTTGAGAATGCGCTAGGTGACTCCCCTGCTGTAGATGCGCCGGCTGATGAGAAAGCTGTTTATCAGTCACGCAAAGATGATTATGTTGTGATTAAGAGCACCATGTTGTTTGCTATGGAATCAGACCTTCAAAATCGTTTTGAAGATTGCCCCGGGCCCTTTGAGATTCTTGAGGAACTGAAAACTATGTTTCAGACTCAAGCCCGTTCTGAGAGATATGAGATATCTGAGAAATTCTTTAACTGCAAGATGGAGGAAGGGAGTTCCGTTAGTGAGCACGCCATAAAGATGTCGGGCTACACTCAACGCCTTGAGCAACTGGACAACAAGATTTCAGAGGAGCTCAAGATTGACAGGGTTCTACAATCTCTCCCTCCTAGCTACAAAAGTTTTGTAGTGACTCATAATCAGATTGGTTCCACTAATACGATCACCGAGCTCTTCGCTAAGCTGAAAGCTGCGGAGGTGGACATCAAGAAGGATAATAATGTGTTGATGGTCAACAAGCCCCCTAGCTTTAAGAAAGGTAAGGGTGCAAAGAAGCCCTTCAAGAAAGGCGGCGGCAAGCGCGTTGCCCCTGCTGAGAAGAAGCTCAAGTCTGGACCTAAGCCGGACACTGAGTGCTTCTATTGCAAGGACAAGGGTTACTGGAAGCGCAACTGTCCGAAGTACTTAGCGGACAAGAAGGCTGGCACCATCAAAGGTATATTTGATATACATGTTATTGATGTTTTCCTTACTAGCCCTCGTTGTAGTGCCTGGGTATTTGATACTGGTTCAGTTGCTAATATTTGTAACTCGAAACAGGAGCTATGGAATAGACGGCGGCTTGCGAGGGATGAGGTGACGATGCACGTTGGCAACGGATCAAGAGTTGATGTGATGGCCGTCGGCACGCTCTCCTTAGTTTTACCTTCAAGATTAGTTTTAAACCTCAATAAGTGTTATTATGTGCCTGCATTGAGCATGAACATCATATCTGGATCGTGTTTATTGCAAGACGGTTATTCATTTAAATCTGAGAATAATGGTTGTTCTATTTATATGAGTAACATCTTTTATGGTCATGCACCTGCTGTGAATGGTTTATTTCTTCTGGATCTCGAAAGGGATGAAACACACATCCATAACATTGAAGCTAAGAGATGCAAGGTAGATAGTGATAATACTACTTATTTGTGGCACTATCGTCTAGGTCATATTGGTGTAAAACGCATGAAGAAACTCCATTCTGATGGACTTTTGGAGTCTCTTGATTTTGAATCATTTGACACATGCGAACCATGCCTCATGGGCAAGATGATCAAAACCCTGTTCTCCAGAATGATGGAGCAAGCAACGGACTTGTTGGAAATCATACATACCGATGTATGCGGACCGATGAGTGTTTAGACGCGCGGTGGATATCGCTACTTTCTCACCTTTACCGATGACTTAAGTAGATATGGGTATATCTATTTAATAAAACATAAATCTGAAAAATTTGAAAAGTTCAAAGAATTTAAGAATGAAGTGGAAAACCATCGTAACAGAAAGATTAAGTTTCTATGATCCGATCGTGGAGGTGAATATTTGAGTTATGATTTTCTCACACATCTTAAAGCAAGCGGAATCGTTTCGCAACTCACGCCACCCGGAACACCATAGCGCAATGGTGTGTCTAAACGCCGGAATCGAACTCTATTAGATATGGTCCGATCAATGATGTCTATTACTGATTTGCCGTTATCATTTTGGGGTTATGCATTAGAAACCGCTGCATTCACTTTAAATAGGGCACCATCTAAATCCGTTGAGACGACACCGTATGAACTGTGGTTTGGTGCTAAACCTAAGTTGTCGTTTTTTAAAGTTTGGGGATGTGAAGCTTACGTCAAGAAGTTGATGCCGGACAAGATCGAACCCAAAGAGGAGAAATGTGTCTTCATAGGATACCCTAAGGAAACTATTGGGTATACCTTCTATCACAGAACCGAAGGCAAAGTGTTTGTCGCAAAGAACGGATCCTTTCTTGAGAAGGAGTTTCTCTCGAAAGAAGTGAGTGGGAGGAAAGTAGAGCTAGACGAGGTTGTTGAACCTTCTCTTGAGTTGGAGAGTAGCGCAGCACCTGAAATTGTTCTAGTGCCGCCTACACCAACAATAGAGGAAGCTAATGACAAGGATCATGAAGCTTCGGACGATGCTACTGCTGAACGTCCCAGGTCGACAAGGTCGCGTGCCCCTCCTGAGTGGTACGACAACCCTGTCTTAACTGTTTTGTTAGTAGACGACAGCGAACCTGCGAACTATGAGGAAGCGATGATGAGCCCAGACTCTGAGAAATGGCTAGAGGCCATGAAATTCGAATTGGGATCCATGAGCGAAAACCAAGTATGGACTTTGGTGGACCCTCCTGAAGGGTTTCGCGGCATAGTAAATCAAAATTTTCTACGGATGCGAATAGAGGGAAAGCCAAGATCTAATCTAGGAGATGCAAACAACGAGAGAGATTGGATTAGATCTTCATACCCTTGAAGATTCGCACAGCGGAACGTTCGTCGGAACGTGGGTGATGTAGTCGTACTCGCTTCTCCTCCTCGCGATCCGATCCGATCTAGCACCACAAGTGGCGGTGCCTCCATGAGATGCACACGTGCAGCACCTCAACGTCTCCTCCTTCCACGGACCAGAAAGTATGGTGGAGAGACGGATTGGATCTACAGCACGACGGCGTGGTGTATATGGTGGAGAATTTCTGCAGCAGGGCTTCGCCTACAAACATTCGGGAGGGAGAGAGGAAGGGCAGCAGGGCAGCTAGGGTTGGAGGGGAAGGTGTAGGGGGTTGGTGCGCCCCCACCCCTCTTTATATAGAGGGGGGCAGCCCTAGCCCCTCCCCCAAGCCCAAACCGGCGGCCCCAAAGGATAAGGAGTGGGGGGCAAGGAAACCCCCCCTTCTAGAAGGTCTATCTCGAATTTAAACCTCTCTAGGCCGGCTGGGCCCTATGGGGCCTTGTGCCCCTGGCCCAATGCGGCCAGGGCACTCCCTCATAGGCCCATGCCCCCTCCCGGAAGGTGGGGCCACGTTGGTCCCCTTCCGGAAGGTTCTAGAAGCTTCCGGTACAATACCGATTAACCCGGAACAATTCCGAACTCCAAAAACTGCACTGCCTTATATGAATCTTATTCTCCGGACCACTCCGGAACCTCTCGTGATGTCCCGGATCCCATCCGAGACTCTGAACAAAAACTCATAAACCAATTATCCAATCTATCCTAGCGTCGAGACACGTTAAGTGTGTGACCCTGCGGGTTCGAGAATATGCAGACATGATCTTCTATCAATAATCAACAGCGGGGTCTGGAAACCCATATTGACTCCCACACATTCATCGATGATCATATCGGATGAACCACGATGCCAGGATTCAATCAATCCCATATATATTCCCTTCGTCTCGCGATATTTTACTTGCCCGAGATTCGATCGTCGGTACCGTCATACCTAGTTCAATCTCGTTCACAGCAAGTACTTTACTCGTTCCGTAATCCGATATCACTTTGTGATTAACTCCTTAACCACATGCTTGCAAGCGGTGTTGATATCGATTACCGAGTGGGCCCGAAGTATATCTCTCCGACTTGGGAGGGACAAATCCCATCTCGATACATACAACCCAACAGATACTTTCTGATCACCTGAGAGACACCTTTATGATCACCCTCTCATAGGATGACGTTTGATGACCTCAAAGCTTTCTTCCGATACCAGGGAGTTGTATTATCTCATGGTCTAAGGAATACAATATTTGACATAAGAAAAGCTTCACAAAGACGAACACGATGACACGATCTAATTGCTTCGCTTAGTTTGGGTCTGCCCACCATATCATTCTCCCAATGATATGATCTCATTATCAATTGACAACTCATGTCTATGGTTAGGAAACCTTAACCATCATTGATCAATGAGCTAGTCCATAGAGGCGTACTAGGGACACGATATTGTTCACAAACCACACAAGTATTAAAGTTTCCGCTTAATACAATTCTAGCATGGAATATAAACATTATCATGAACAAGAATTATAATAATAACATCTTTATTATTGCCTCTAGGGCATAATTCCAACAGTCTCCCACTTGCACTAGAGTCAATAATCTAGTTTACATTTGGCAACAATCTCACACCCATGGCACTGAGGTGCTGATCATGTTTTGCACGCGGAAGAGGTTTAGTCAATGGATCTGCGACATTCAGATCTATATGTACTTTGCTAATCTTCAGATCTCCATCTGCTATATAATCTCGGATTATATGAAACTTGCGGTTGATATGCTTGGTCTTTGGATGATATCTTGGTTCCTTAGCGAGTGCTATGGCGCCAGTGTTGTCACACAATATCTCCAGTGGGTCCAATGCACTTGGAACCACGCCAAGCTCAGTGATGAAGTTTCTGATCCAAACTCCTTCACTTGACGCTTCTGCAGTAGCCATGTATTCCGCTTGTACTGTAGATCCCGCGATCACGCTTTGCTTGCAGCTTCTCCAGCTCACATCTCCTCCATTCAAAATATACACGTATCCTGTCTGAGACTTAGAATCATCCTTGTCGGTGTCGAAACTAGCGTCGACGTAACCTTTTACGACGAGCTGTTCATCACCCCCATAGACTAAGAACATTTCTTTAGTTCTATTCAGGTACTTTAGGATGTTCTTCACGGCTGTCCAGTGTTCCACTCCTGGATCACTTTGATATCTGCTCGTCAAACTAAGAGCATTGGACACATCCGGTCTAGTACACAACATGGCATACATGATGGAACCTATGGCCGAGGCATAAGGCACTTTGCTCATAGCTTCCCTATCATTTACCGTAGCTGGACACTGAGCCTTTCTCAATATCTTACCTGACAACATAGGCACTGAACCTTTCTTTGCCTTATCCATTCTGAACCTTTTCAGAACTTTGTCTAGGTATGTACTCTGGCTTAAAGCTATCAGGCGTCTTTGTCTATCTCTATAGATTTTGATGCCCAATATATAAGCAGCTTCACCTAGGTCTTTCATTGAAAAACACTTGTTCAAATAACTCTTCATATAGTACCAGAAACACTTATTCCAATAATCAATATGTCATCCACATATAGTACCAGAAACGTCACCTAGCTCCCACTCACTTTCTTGTAGATACAAGCTTCGTAGCAATTTGGAACAAATCCAAAGCTCTTGATCACTTGATCAAAACGAAGGTTCCAACTCCGAGATGCTTGCTTTAGTCCATAAATGGAACGCTGAAGTTTGCATACTTTATCAACATCCTTAGGATCGACAAAACCTTCGGGTTGCATCATATACAATTCTTCATCAATGTTGCCATTGAGGAACGCAGTCTTGAGATCCATCTGCCATATTTCATAATCATGAAACGCAGCAATTGCTAATAAAATCCGAATGGACTTAAACATCGCTACGGGAGAGAAAGTCTCATCGTAGTCAACACCTTGAACTTGTCGAAAACCTTTTGCGACAAGTCGTGCTTTATAGACGGTAACATTACCATCCGCGTCCGTTTTCTTCTTGAAGATCCATTTGCACTCAACGGCCTTTCGGTCGCTAGGAGGGTCCACCAAAGTACATACTTGGTTTTCGCTCATGGATCCTAATTCGGATTTCATGGCTTCTAGCCATTTCTCAGAGTCTGGGCTCATCATCGCTTCCTCATAGTTCGTAGGTTCACTGTCTTCTACTAACAAGACAGTCAAGACAGGGTTGCCGTACCACTCAGGAGGGGCACGCGACCTTGTCGACCTGCGACGTTCAGTAGCAGCATCGTCCGAAGCTTCATGATCCTTGTCATTAGCTTCCTCTATTGTTGGTGTAGGCGGCACTGGAACAATTTCAGGTGCTGCGCTACTCTCCAACTCAAGAGAAGGTTCAATAACCTTGTCTAGCTCTACTTTCCTCCCACTCACTTCTTTCGAGAGAAACTCCTTCTCAAGAAAGGAACCGTTCTTTGCGACAAACACTTTGCCTTCGTTCTGTGATAGAAGGTATACCCAATAGTTTCCTTAGGGTATCCTATGAAGACGCATTTCTCCGCTTTGGGTTCGAGCTTGTCCGGCATCAACTTCTTGACGTAAGCTTCGCATCCCCAAACTTTAAGAAACGACAACTTAGGTTTAGCACCAAACCACAGTTCATACGGTGTCGTCTCAACGGATTTAGATGGAGCCCTATTTAAAGTGAATGTAGCGGTTTGTAATGCATAACCCCAAATTATAACGGCAAATCAGTAAGAGACATCATTGATCGGACCATATCTAATAGGGTTCGATTCCGGCGTTCAGACACACCATTGTGCTGTGGTGTTCCGGGTGGCGTGAGTTGTGAAACGATTCCACTTGTTTTAAGATGCGTGAGAAAATCATAACTCAAATATTCACCTCCACGATCGGATCGTAGAAACTTAATCTTTCTGTTACGATGGTTCTCCACTTCATTCTGAAATTCTTTGAACTTTTCAAACGTTTCAGATTTATGTTTCATTAAATAGATGTACCCATATCTACTTAAGTCATCGGTAAAAGTGAGAAAATAGCGATATCCACCGCGCGTCGAAACACTCATCGGTCCGCATACATCGGTATGTATGATTTCCAACAAGTCCATCGCTCGCTCCATCATACCGGAGAACGGGGTTTTGATCATCTTGCCCATGAGGCATGGTTCGCATGTGTCAAATGATTCAAAAACAAGAGACTCCAAAAGTCCATCAGAATGGAGTTTCTTCATGCGCTTTACACCAATATGACCTAGACGACAGTGCCACAAATAAGTAGTATTATCACTATCTACTTTGCATCTCTTAGCCTCAATGTTATGGATGTGTGTTTCATCCTTTTCGAGATTTAGAAGAAATAAACCATTCACAAGAGGTGCATGACCATAAAAGATGTTACTCATATAAATAGAACAACCATTATTCTCCGATTTAAATGAATAACTGTCTTGCAATAAACACGATCCAGAAATGATGTTCATGCTCAACGCAGGCACATAATAACATTTATTAAGGTTTAAAACTAATCCTGAAGGTAAAACTAAGGAGAGCGTGCCGACGGCCATCACATCAACTTTTGATCCGTTGCCAACGCGCATCGTCACCTCATCCCTCGCAAGCCGCCGTCTATTCCGTAGCTCCTGTTTCGAGTTACAAATATTAGCAACTGAACCGGTATCAAATACCCAGGCACTACAACGAGGGCTAGTAAGGAAAACATCAATAACATGTATATCAAATATACCTTTGATGGTGCCAGCCTTCTTGTCCGCTAAGTACTTCGGACAGTTGCGCTTCCAGTGACCCTTGTCCTTGCAATAGAAGCACTCAGTGTCCGGCTTAGGACCAGACTTGAGCTTCTTCTCAGCAGGGGCAGTGCGCTTGCCGCCGCCCTTCTTGAAGGGCTTCTTTGCACCCTTACCTTTCTTGAAGGTGGGCTTGTTGACCATCAACACATGATTATCCTTTCTGATGTCCACTTCCGCGGCCTTCAGCTTTGCGAAGAGCTCGGTGATTGTATTAGTGGAACCAATCTGATTATGAGTCACTACAAAACTTTTGTAGCTGGGAGGGAGTGATTGCAGAACCCTGTCAATCTTGAGCTCCTCTGGAATCGTGCATTCCAGTTGCTCAAGACGTTGAGTGTAGCCCGTCATTTTAATGGCGTGCTCACTAACGGAACTCCCTTCATCCATCTTGCAGTTAAAGAACTTCTCAGAGATCTCATATCTCTCAGAACGGGCCTGAGTCTGAAACATGGTTTTCAGCTCTTCGAGAATCTCAAAGGGACCGGGATAGTCTTCAAAACGATTTTGAAGTTCCGGTTCCATAGCAAACAACATGGTGCTCTTAATCACACCATAATCATCTTTGCGCGACTGATAGATAGTTTTCTCATCAGCCGGCGCAGTTGCAGCAGGGGGGTTACCTAACGCTTTCCCAAGGACATAGTCCTTTTGACCGCCAGAGAGAATGATTCTTAGATTGCGGAACCAATTGGTGAAGTTAGACCCATTGTTTCTAAGCTTTTCCTTCTCAGCAAAAACGTTGAAGTTGAAGCTGGACTTGGCCATGTGATCTACAGTATTTTCAAGTACAATTTAGACTATGTTCATGATAAATAGTTCAACTTAATCAAATTACTAGATGAACTCCCACTAAATTCAACATCCCTCAAGTTGTTTAGTGAACACGATCCAAATTCACCACACCTAATCCGATATTCACGAGAAGAGATGTGGTTTCAATGGTGGACAACGAAGTGTCGATCATATCATTCATATGACTCATGCTTAACCTTTCGGTTCATGTGTTCCGAGGCCATGTCTGTACATGCTAGGCTCGTCAAGTTAGACCCAAGTATTTCCGCGTGTGCAAAACTGGCTTGCACCCGTTGTATGTGAGCGTAGAGTCTATAGCACCCGATCATCACGTGATGCTTGGACACGACGAACTTTTGCAACGGTGCATACTCGGGGAGAACACAGTTTTTATCTTGATCTTTAAGTGAGGAATCATCTTATAATGCTACCGTCGCGATCTAAGCATAATAATATATATAAAAGGATAAACATCACATGCATATAACTTTATGTGACATGGTATAGCCAATCTTCGCGCAATGATCTCCATCTTGTGCGTTCCGGCATGATCTCCATCACTCCACCATGATTGCCTCCACCACGAATAGCAACTACAACTATTGCTAACTACTTAGCGATAAAGTAAAGCTATTACATGGCGTATAAGAAGTTGACTCGCGGGTCATACACAATTATAAAGACAACCATATGGCACCTGCCGGTTGTGTACTCATCGACATGCAAGTCGTGAAACATTACAAAACATGATCATCGCATACAATATACACATCACATCTTGGGCCATACCATATCACAGAAAACACTCCCTGCAAAAACAAGTTAGACGCCTCTACTTTGTTGTTGCATGTTTTACGTGGCTTATGGGAGTAGATGCTAAGAACGATTCTTACCTACAGAAAGCCACAACGGTGATATTATGGTTGCCAAACTCCGGTGTTAATCCCATGACAACTATAGTGAGAGAAACTGACATCCACCAGCCGCATGTGTGGAACAAGCCACACGTCAAGTGCGGAGCCGGTCTCGCGAACGACGTCGAGTAAGGTTGGCCTGGACCGCTTCAATCTCACTATCCCGCGTCATAAGAAGAACACAAACAAGAGGCTTGCAACAGAAAACATCAATGCCCGCAACAACCATGTTGCGTTCTACTCGTGAAACACATCTACGCATAGATCTAGCTCTGATACCACTGAAGGGTTTCGCGGCATAGTAAATCAAAATTTTCTACGGATGCGAACAGAGGGAAAGCCAATCTCTAATCTAGGAGATGCAAACAACGAGATAGATTGGATTAGATCTTCATACCCTTGAAGATTCGCACAGCGGAACGTTCGTCGGAACGTTGGTGATGTAGTCGTACTCGCTTCTCCTCCTCGCGATCCGATCCGATCTAGCACCACAAGTGGCGGTGCCTCCGTGAGATGCACACGTGCAGCACCTCGACGTCTCCTCCTTCCACGGACCAGCAAGTATGGTGGAGAGACGGATTGGATCTACAACACGACGGCGTGGTGTATATGGTGGAGAATTTCTGCAGCAGGGCTTCGCCTACAAACAGTCGGGAGGGAGAGAGGAAGGGCAGCAGGGCGGCTAGTGTTGGAGGGGAAGGTGTAGGGGGTTGGTGCGCCCCCACCCCTCTTTATATAGAGGGGGGCGCAGCTCTATCCCCTCCCCCAAGCCCAAACGGGCGGCCCCAAAGGATAAGGAGTGGGGGGCAAGGAAACCCCCCCTTCTAGAAGGTCTATCTCGAATTTAAACCTCTCTAGGCCGGCTGGGCCCTATGGGGCCTTGTGCCCCTGGCCCAATGCGGCCAGGGCACTCCCTCATAGGCCCATGCCTCCTCCCGGAAGGTGGGGCCACGTTGGTCCCCTTCCGGAAGGTTCTAGAAGCTTCCGGTACAATACCGATTAACCCGGAACAATTCCGAACTCCAAAAACTGCACTGCCTTATATGAATCTTATTCTCCGGACCACTCCGGAACCTCTCGTGATGTCCCGGATCCCATCCGAGACTCCGAACAATAACTCATAAACCAATTATCTAATCTATCCTAGCGTCGAGACACGTTAAGTGTGTGACCCTGCGGGTTCGGGAATATGCAGACATGATCTTCTATCAATAATCAACAGCGGTGTCTGGAAACCCATATTGACTCCCACACATTCATCGATGATCATATCGGATGAACCACGATGCCAGGATTCAATTAATCCCATATATATATTCACTTCGTCTCGCGATATTTTACTTGCCCGAGATTCGATCGTCGGTACCGTCATACCTAGTTCAATCTCGTTCACAGCAAGTACTTTACTCGTTCCGTAGTCCGATATCACTTTGTGATTAACTCCTCAACCACATGCTTGCAAGCGGTGTTGATATCGATTACCGAGTGGGCCCGAAGTATATCTCTCCGACTTGGGAGGGACAAATCCCATCTCGATACATACAACCCAACAGATACTTTCCGATCACCTGAGAGACACCTTTATGATCACCCTCTCATAGGATGACGTTTGATGACCTCAAATCTTTCTTACGATACCAGGGAGTTGTATTATCTCATGGTCTAAGGAATACAATATTTGACATAAGAAAAGCTTCGCAAAGACGAACACGATGACACGATCTAATTGCTTCGCTTAGTTTGGGTCTGCCCACCATATCATTCTCCCAATGATATGATCTCATTATCAATTGACAACTCATGTCTATGGTTAGGAAACCTTAACCATCATTGATCAATGAGCTAGTCCATAGAGGCGTACTAGGGACACGGTGTTGTTCACAAACCACACAAGTATTAAAGTTTCCGCTTAATACAATTCTAGCATGGAATATAAACATTATCATGAACAAGAATTATAATAGTAACATCTTTATTATTGCCTCTAGGGCATAATTCCAACACCTCCTAGCGACCGAAAGACCGTTGAGTGCAAATGGATCTTCAAGAAGAAAACGGACGCGGATGGTAATGTTACCGTCTATAAAGCACGACTTGTCGCGAAAGGTTTTCGACAAGTTCAAGGTGTTGACTACGATGAGACTTTCTCTCCCGTAGCGATGTTTATGTCCATTCGGATTTTATTAGCAATTGCTGCGTTTCGTGATTATGAAATATGGTAGATGGATGTCAAGACTGGGTTCCTCAATGGAAACATTGATGCAGAGTTGTATATGACGCAACCCGAAGGTTTTGTTGATCCTAAGGATGCTAATAAAGTGTGCAAACTTCAGCGTTCCATTTATGGACTCAAGCAAGCATCTCGGAGTTGGAACCTTCGTTTTGATCAAGTGATCAAGAGCTTTGGAGTTGTTCCAAATTGCTACGAAGCTTGTATCTACAAGAAAGTGAGTGGGAGCTCAGTGACATTTCTGGTACTATATGTGGATGACATATTGATTATTGGAAATGACATTGACATGCTTAATGATGTGAAGAGTTATTTGAACAAATGTTTTTCAATGAAAGACCTAGGGGAAGCTGCTTATATATTGGGCATCAAAATCTATAGAGATAGACAAAGACGCCTAATAGCTTTAAGCCAGAGTACATACCTAGACAAAGTTCTGAAAAGGTTCAGAATAGATAAGGCAAAGAAAGGTTCAGTGCCTATGTTGTCAAGTAAGATATTGAGCAAGGCTCAGTGTCCAGCTACGGTAAATGATAGAGAAGCTATGAGCAAAGTGCCTTATGCCTCGGCCATAGGTTCTATCATGTATGTCATGCTGTGTACTAGACTGGATGTGTCCAATGCTCTTATTTTGACGAGCAGGTAACAAAGTGATCCAGGAGTGGAACACTGGACAGCCGTGAAGAACATCCTAAAGTACTTGAATAGGACTAAAGAAATGTTCTTAGTCTATGGAGGTGATGAACAGCTTGTCGTAAAGGGTTACGTCGATGCTAGTTTCGACACCGACAAGGATGATTCTAAATCTCAGATAGGATACGTTTATATTTTGAATGGAGGAGCTGTGAGCTGGAGAAGCTGCAAGCAAAGCGTGATCGCGGGATCTACAGTAGAAGTAGAATACATGGCTGCTGCAGAAGCGTCAAGTGAAGGAGTTTGGATCAGGAACTTCATCACTGAGCTTGGCATGGTTCCAAGTGCCTTGGACCCACTGGAGATATTGTGTGACAACACTGGCGCCATAGCACAAGCTAAGGAACCAAGATATCATCCAAAGGCCAAGCATATCAACCGCAAGTTTCATATAATCCGAGATTATATAGCAGATGGAGATCTGAAGATTAGCAAAGTACATACAGATCTGAATGTCGCAGATCAATTGACTAAACCTCTTCCACATGCAAAACATGATCAGCACCTTAGTGCCATGGTTGTTAGATTGTTACCAGATGTAAACTAGATTATTGACTCTAGTGCAAGAGGGAGACTGTTGGAATTATGCTCTAGAGGAAATAATAAAGATGTTATTATTATAATTCTTGTTCATGATAAAGTTTATATTCCATGCTAGAATTGTATTAAGCGGAAACTTTAATACTTGTGTGGTTTGTGAACAACCCCGTGTCCCTAGTATGCCTCTATGGACTAGCTCATTTATTAATGATGGTTAAGTTTTCCTAACCATAGACATGAGTTGTCGATTAATAATGAGATCATATCATTGGGAGAATGATATGTTGGACAGACCCAAACTAAGCGGAGCAATTAGATCGTGTCATCGTGTTCATCTTTGCGAAGCTTTTCTTATGTCAAATATTGTATTCCTTAGACCATGAGATAATACAACTCCCTGGTATCGGAAGAAAGCTTTGAGGTCATCAAACGTCATCCTATGAGAGGGTGATCATAAAGGTGTCTCTCAGGTGATCGGAAAGTACCTGTTGGGTTGTATGTGTCGAGATGGGATTTGTCCCTCCCAAGTCGGAGAGATATACTTTGGGCCCACTCGGTAATCGATATCAACACCGCTTGCAAGCATGTGGTTAAAGAGTTAATCACAAAGTGATATCGGATTACGGAACGAGTAAAGTACTTGATGTGAACGAGATTGAACTAGGTGTGATGGTACCGATGATCAAATCTCGGGCAAGTAAAATATTGCGAGACGAAGGGAATATATATATGGGATTGATTGAATCCTGGCATCGTGGTTCATCCGATATGATCATCGATGAATGTGTGGGAGTAAATATGGGTTTCTAGACCCCGCTGTTGATTATTGATAGAAGATCATGTCTCCATATTCTCGAACCCGAAGGGTCACACACTTAACGTGTCTCGACGCTATGATAGATTGGATAATTGGTTTATGAGTTTTTGATTCGGAGTCTCGGATAGGATCCGGGACATCACGAGAGGTTCCGAAATGGTCCAGAGAATAAGATTCATATAAGGCAATGCAGTTTTTGGAGTGCGGAATTGTTTCGGGTTATTCGGTATTGTACCGGAAGCTTCTAGAACCTTTCAGAGTGGGACCAACGTGGCCCCACTTGTCGGGAGGGGGCGTGGGCCTATGAGGGAGTGCCCTGGCCGCATTGGGCCAGGGGCACAAGGCCCCATAGGGCCCAGCCGGACAAACCCTAGGGAAACCCTAGGGGAGCTTCTAGAAGGAGGGGGAACTTGCCTCCCACTCCTCCCTCCTTTGGCCGCCGGCCTAGGGCTTGGGGGAGGGGCAAGGGCCAGCCGCCCACCCCTCTTTATAAAGAGGGCTGGGGGCGCACCCCTCCGACACCTCCTCCACAACCCTAGCCACCCTGCTGCCCCTCCTCTCTCTCCCTCCCGACTGCGCGTAGGCGAAGCCCTGCCGCAAAAACTCTCCACCGCTTGCACCGTGTCGTCGCGTTGTAGATCCAATCCATCTCTCCACCCTACTTGCTGGACCGAGGAAGGAGGAGACGTCGAGGTGCCGCACGTGTGCATCTCTCGGAGGCATCGCCACTTAAGGTGTTAGATCGGATCGGATCGCGAGGAGGAGAAGCGAGTATGACTACATCACCCACATTTCGTCGAACGTTCCGCTGTGCGAATCTTCAAGGGTATGAAGATCTCATCTATCCCCCCTCGTTGTTTGCATCTCCTAGATTAGATCTTGGCTTTCCCGTTCGCATCCGTAGAATTTTTTTGATTTACTATGCTGCGAAACCCTTCACTTCATTTCTTGAGTTGTCAACAGGATACGCAGATCCTGCTGCTTCCCAGGTGCTCTCGTGGGAAAGATAGTTAAACACTAGATAATGTATATTCCCTGGGTTTTGAGAAGATGTTGATGATTCAAACACTCTCTCCTCAGGATCTTCTTCTTCATCCTGAGTATCTATTGACATGGTATTTCTACTATTATTATTAGGGTTCATCCTTGCACCCAACCAACTAGATTGTCCAACGTTTCTATCAGAACCATCTGTGGACATCTGGTGTTCATGAGATCCATCATATGATCCCATTCTCCATCCATCTGAATTCTCAAAAGGAAGTTCTGAATCAGAACCATCCTCTGAGCCATGTGGTACTGCATACGTGTTGGTGAATAAGGATAGGTTCAGGTCTTGGTGAATAAGGATATGGTATAAAATATTCAGGATCTATAGGTATATCCTTAAAGATAGGTGTTGCACTACTACTTGCTTCTTTCTCTAACTGAAATGCTAGCTGCTTCCTCCTTTCCGGATCAGTTAGATCCTCTAACATGTCATTTTTGTCTTTGACAATCACTTGATGGGTCTTATAGAAAGACGCAACGAGTGTTCGATATCTATCCATAAACTTGGAAGCTAACTTATGATGCTTCTTAACTAAAGTAAGATGATCCGGTATAGGCTCTGGGTCTATAGAATCATGAGGTATCACAGAGAATGTGCTACCTTCTAGCTCCTTGGCTTTCTGCTCCTGAATATTAGCTATCGCCTCCACAACAGCAACATGATAGGCTGCTAAATGACTCCTACCTTCTCCTATAGGGAGATCATGATATAATCCAAGCTTCTCTGGAAGTTGGATACTCACAGGATACTTGGATAACATCCGACCATCAAGGTAAGTGATAGTGTTCACTGGAATTCTAGTTGGACAACTAAAGAGCTTTAAAAGTTGACGAAGTTGGTCTGTGAATGATCCTTGATAATCATCAAGAGTCTCCTCTTGACTTACCAAAGTCTGTTTTGGAAAGTTTGGTGCCATATCTCTGTATATCAGAAAAAATAATTTTGATTAGTATCCACTGATATATTGCATCATAACAAAGAATTATCGCACTAAAATATATAACGGAATATTCTCATTTGAATACCCATTATATTACTTTTAGAGAATTCTTTATCGTTGCTAATCTTTCCTACAGGTAATACCCTTTACTAGGTTTCCAACCTAAGGTCAAAGCAATTTGCTCTGATACCAACTTCGGTGACCCAGCATACCATTGCATGTGTAGTACACTATAGTCGTTGACATGACATCCATAGAACACAGTTCCATAAATATCACATCCCTTAGAGTGGTACAACAGAAACATTGCGGGTCCATATTACAAAAGTACACACATTATTATTATTACAATACCAGAAGTTCAAGACTTCCAAAAGATCCAACTTACAAACCAAAATATAAAGTGTTCAGCGGAATTTAAAAGTAGCAACTCCGTCTAGGAGTTGAGCTCAACAGCTTATTCTATAGAGTTCATGCTGCTCGGCTCCATTGGTTACTATTAACTAGGGATACTTAGTTGGACTCGTTATCATCGACACCATAGCGGATTTCGTAATCCACTCCTTCAACTCCTCCGGACAGATCAGGTTCCTCGTAGAACACATCTTGTTGGCATTCGGCTGCATACATTGGCACGTCTTCGGAATCCTCAGAGTCTAAGCAAGGGATCAAAGGAAAGAATGAGTAACAACGTTACCCAACAAGTTCATTATATGCAAGGTGGGAAGTTTGATGCTCTAACTACCACCTTGGATTATAAATCCTTGGCACTATGCAAATTTTTGTAAATCTTTCTTCAAAGGTTGATTTTATTCTAAAAAACTATGACAATCAGCCTTCACAGGTTGACCAGAACTTTCATGGAGTTCCTTTCCTGCCGTGTTCGTAGCTCCTTCCCGGAACAGGGAGTAACAAGTTACAGTTCTTACACTCTGCAGAGGTGCGTTACTTTACCCATGAGAGATCAACTCCTTGTTGCACAACCGGGCGTACTTTCCCGTCCACAATTCGATGATGTGGGGCCCAGTAGTTGGTCCAAGACAATCACTTCCCCCTTCGTGACCCTGCATGCCTCCTTTGTGTACACCATGCCCACATAATGAATTACGGCAATGGTTTGTACAAACCGTTAGATGCCAGAACAATCGTGGGACGATGAGGGTTCCCACCCATATGCTGCATATCATCTATGAATTACCAATTAATATGCACGCTACAAGGATAACAGCCACGACCTGCACATCCGGCTTCATGCGAGAGGAAGAAGATACAGCTGACTTCTCTGTCCCATTCCAATCTCATGGCTAACACGTAATATACGGCGCTAGAATCACTGATGTCAGGGGTTATTAAGTCCCTACTTGATCATCATTGTACAATTAGAACCCTAAGTTCCATTGCTCCATTATATCATCACTTAGGATGATATCTATGTTTTCTTTATTTGTGAAAATAATATTTTATTTCTTTTATAGCATATATGATAACACACAATTTGCAAATACTTTGATAAAGACTCTTCAAAGGACATGAGCAAGTGATGAACTTGCCTGGTGATGGCAAGGTAGTGAAGTCTGATGCTTGCACTGGACCTTGAGCTTCTAGTTCTACAAAAACATCATTATTGCCCGGTAAGGACAATATTTAAAGAAGCAAAAATGATTATGCAATAATGTCATGCATCATTTAGCTTGATATCCATTCTCCCCATTATTATAAAAAGTTCTTTTTAATAATAAAGAGTTTATAAATATTTTTTTTTTAATATTTATAACATATATTGAATTATTTTATTTTATTTCCTTTTTATTTGACTTTTATTAATTTAATAATTCTTTTAGGAATTATCAATTATACATTAAAATTGTGATTAATATTTATTTAGTATTTTTCAAAATACTATAATACTAATATATAATGAAAGTGATTTTTATTTATTTTTATCACATTTCCATAATTTTGTAAAATTCCATAAGGAATATATGAATTACAAAATTCTTATAAAATTTTAAATGTCTAAAATTTTATATTTTATTTTATTTGTATAGTATGGATTATTGTGAATCCAAAAATATTTTATTTATCATTTTTGGACTTTTATTTTATTTTCTAGAATTTTATTGAGGTTAGGGGCATTTTGGTCTTTTCAGGCCTGAAAATGTTTATGGGCTAGTTATACTTATTGGGCCCTGGTAGTCCATTTGTCCTAGACAAAAGGACCACCCGAAGGGTTTTGGCCCAGCTCGGCCCACTCCTCACTGCCTCTCCTTCTCCCTCGAGTTCATCCTCTCCTCCTCTAACCCCGACCCCGTGGCCGGCGATGCCGCTACCATCGATTCCCGCCGCCGTCGGCCGTTATGGTTGCCGCCATGGTGCAATTGGGGGTTATTGACGATGCTCTTTCATTCTATCCAATTGGATTCGAGCGTAGGGCTCCCCTGCGATGGATTGATGCCATCCCAAACCCTAGGGTTTAGGGATTGGCATGGATTCAAGTGTTGTCGTGGTCATCATGCGTCGAGGTGATGCTCTGCACCTCCAGGCGTGATCAGGGTCGTTGCCGTGGCGCCGTGCGGGTTGCAGTGCCCCCTCTGGGGTGCTCCCCGTGCCGCCATGGTCGTCAGCCCCTCTGCTTCATCTTCTATCATTCAGCGAGGACCTATGGTGAGTTTGATTCCCCTCCTCTGGTGCTCTCTGTGTTTGCTGGTTCGATGCTAGACATTGTCAGTGTCCTCTCTTGCTACTATTTGATTCAGGTTAGGATGATTATCCATTTAGGGTTCCTGTGATGTGATTGATCATGTACTGGATGAATTGATTCATGTTTGGATGATCTGTACACATGCTAAATGATTATTGGTCTGAGGCTTATTGCTTAAAATGATCTATACTGTTTCTGGTGGCTCCTTAGATGATTTTATGCATGGATTGCATCTGATTCAGATGATATTGTTATTTGGGAAACATGCTTGGTAAAGCCAATGAATTGGTATAGCTTTCCACTGTTTATTTGATTCATGGTCATGATTATGATAAGATACAGCTATTGTCTTAGTGTTGTTAGCTTGGGAATTAACATGTGGTTTGAGATCATCATGATCTCAAATAGTTAAGTGTAACATAGGAATATCCTAGTTATGATTCCTGTGTTAACAGGAAAATGATTAGTTAGTTGATTGTCTGAATCTATGATGATTTACTATCTTTCCTAATTCATATTGAATTGTTCTTGTGACACCATCATGGTATGGCACACAAGTTTGATTCTAAACCATGGATTTGTTTAGTTTATGTTTAAGACAATCTTGGCTTTGAAAGATAAATAGAAATGCTCTTATCTGAATTCCCTAAGACCAATGATGTTGGTCTGAGGCTTAAGGATTCAAATCTTATCTAATTGGTTCATCTAGATAGTCCTGGTAGTGGTACCAACTATTCTTTATTGGATCAAAGCTTGGAAAAAAATGATAGTGAGCTTGCTCAATCTATGGATCCAAAGATTTGTTTCTAAGGTGCTACCCTTCCTTTAGGGATGTGCCTAGAAATAGATCATAGGTATATGTATGATTGAGTTGTAAAATATAGTTTGACAACCAGAGCAAGGATGTTGCTCTGAGCTCTGGTTGGATCCTGGTACTTTGTTGTTTGCCTTTAGAGTTTCAAAAATCCCTATGATGGATTCACCCCACTTGGGTGCTTTCTGAGGGTTTGTTTTATAAAACAACACATGCTTTTCTCTGAATAAGATGATTAGATTATGTGAAGGTTTGATGAAACTCACCATAGAATCTGATGATGGTGTAGTAAGTTGATGATGATGATCTTGATTTGGTTTTGCTGGACTCCTGTGCTTGATCTTGAGCTAACCTGCTCCTCCTAGCTCCTGGGCTTGATCTTGTTGTCCACCTGATCCATCCCCCTCCTTATGTCACCATCCTGGTGATGTTTAATTGATCCTTAGTTGGTGTGGTTGCTGGCTGTGGTGCTTGATTTAGCTGCTGTCTACAGTGGATGTTCTTGTGTGCTGTGCAGTAGGGTGATGCACTAGTGCCTCCCACGGCTGTGCTTATGGTTTTGTGATATTGGGATGCTCTGTGAGCTTGAAAACACACCAATGCATCCTGGTGTGTGTCCTGCCTGTGTGCTTGCTATGCACTTGTGGATATGTTCAGAATTTTGAACTTACTCTTATCAGGTTACTTTCACCTGGCTGGTGAATTTGTCCCTCTTGGCTGTCATTTGACTTCTGGCTTTGAATTTATGAAAGATGGAGTCTTTCATATTGGTGAAACTTGCCCCTTTTATATAAATTTCTCAATGATGAATTTGTCAAGTGCATTTCACTAACATTTCTGAGAGAAATAATACTAACACTAACCCTTTTATTTTTCTATTTAATTTTCTGTTTTGTTTTGTAGGTACAGATATGAAGATTTAGTTTAGGTTTAGTTATAGGATAGTTGTAGAATGTCTCAATATAATTTCTTATTCTTTTGTAATTTTTCATTTTATTATTTTGTAATTTTAATTTTCTTCAATTGTAATAAAGATTATATTATTATTAATAAAGAATATTCTTATTCTCTATTCTTTTGTAAATTGTGAAGTTTGAAAATAGTTTCAGCAAGTTCACTTGTTTATATCTATTGATAATATGAAATAAGTTTCATATTCCTTATTGTTTTTCTTTGGATAGAATTTAAGTGGTAATATTTATCTCTTAATTAAATTAAGATTCAAACTTATATCTAATTCATTTGAATTATAATTCAAACACTCAAGTTTTAAAATTCAAACTCATTTCAAAACACACATAATTCCTTAAATATCATATCAAAGTTTATAACAATCCTCCTTTAAGACTAAACCTAATCTCAAAGTAAGAAAGAAACATTGATCACTCAAGGTTTTATTGACGAAAATTTTACCACACATTTTCACAAATGAATGCATGCAACATTCCATAATTCTAAATCTACCCTTCGTTAGTTCCTAGATGCTGGGATGTTACAAAGGGGAGGCATAGCTGGGCCACAGGGGGACCATACCCCCTAGGCGCGGGTCCCCCTGGGCCGCGCCTAGGGCAGGTGTGGCCCACCTGGCCGGCCTCCGACTATGCTGTCTTGCCTATATCTTCCCCACGGAACCCTAATACCAGGGGTGACCACATATAGATTTCCGTCGCCTCTACGGGGCGGAAAACACCGAGAGAGAAAGAGCTCTCCGGCAGATGGATTTCTGCCAGGGAAATTCCTTCCCGGAGAAGGGAGATCATCGCCATCAACACCATCGTCAAGCTAGACTTCATCGGGATCATCATCATCATCCACACCATCATCTCCACCATCACCATCATCACCACTCCATCCCGCTATAACAATTGTGTTGAATACTTGCTTAGTTCATTAGTGGGAACTTTCCCTGTGTTGATTACTATTGTAGTTGATGCTTGTGAGTGGAACCATTGGATATTGTTTATGTTCAGATTGTTACCCATTACCATATCATCTTTGATCTTGATCCATATGATGTCTCGTGAGTAGTTCATTTAGTTCTTGAGGACATGGGAGAAATCATGTTGTTAGTAGTGGATTTGTGTTGACTTATTATTGAATGGTTTAGTATTTAAGTTATGGTTCTATTCTTCTAGTGGTGTCATGTGAACATCGACTACATGATACTTCACCATTTATGGGCCTAGGAGAATGCATTGTGTATTTGGCTACTAATTGTGGGGTTGCCGGAGTGACAGAAACCTGAACCCCCGTTAGGACACCTTTGCACAAGGGAGCGTAGGATCTCAGAGTTTAAGGTTGTGGTTAGATTTATATATTAATTACTTTCCCCTAGTTGCGGATGCTTGCAGGGGGTTAATCACAAGTATGTATTAGTTCCTCATGTTTTCGCCGTTTCTACCCTGCGGGTTGGGCGGCGGGTTGTGTTCCTGGTCCACATCGCTCTGGATGACTACGGCGCATTGGTAGCGTCCGTAGGTTGGATCGTTGTTGCCGCAGCTTTCGGATCCGGAACCGTAGGTCCCTTCATCCGATCGTGGATCGCACAGATCTGAGTGGCAGCTGCTACTGTCATAGGACTCATCTGTCGATGGTGATGTGCGTAGCACGGGATGCGGAGCCCATGAGGCGGGCCTGATCGATGGCAGGGGCACCCGCTCTAGGAGGCGGAGAGTGCCGGTCTGCCCCACCTGGAAGTAGAATCTCCCGAACAGGATCTCGAGCCCGTCGCTAACGGGCTCGAAGTCCTTCAGAGTGGCTGGCGAGTGAGCGGTGAAGTCGAAAGCGCCGAAGAGGAGATGGCTCTCCGTCGCCGAGGAGTTGTAGATCGCTTTGGTTGGGACCGTCATGATCGCACAATCAGCGCCCCCAATTCCCACAGATGGCGCCAATTGACGAGGTTTAATATCGTCAATGCCCATTGTTATGAGCTTGGGTTTTGGAGAATATGGGGATGCTAGAGATCGCAAAATGGTTAGCAAACAAGCAACACGGGGACACGAGGTTTACCCAGGTTCAGGCCCCCGGAGGGAAAACCCTACTCCTGCTTGTCTGCTCTTGATTACGGTGGAACCGAAAGTTACAGGGGTGCGCAGATGCAATCTGGCGCGAAGGTGTGTATGCGGTGGTATGCGAAGTGACCTCCTCGTCGTGCCCTCCTAGCCTTTATATAGAGGTAGGCAGGTCCCGGGCACATACCGAGTCTATTACAGATTTAGGGTTTGCCCCTTTGAATATTCTATCTAATCTATTCTTGCTCTCCAAGGATCCGAAGACGTCATGGGCTTGGGCCACCCGAAAGTCTTCATAGGCCGTGTATATTCTTGAGGGCCTTCCTTGGGCTGGACCAGGTATGCTAAGTTCGTGTACCCGTGGGGTATAACCATGTCAGGTACATTAGCACAGGTTCAGCCACACAACACTTACAACACCAAAGAAGAGTACTCAGCTATTTGAAGCGAAAGCACTTGACAGAATTCCCATGTGTCCTTGAGAACGTTTGGTCCTTATAAGTATTTCCACCGGCTTGTCCTTTGCTAAGAAAGGATTGGGCCACTTGCTGCAATTGTTTGTTGTCTTTATTACTTGCACTTTGTTTTGTTGCTTTATCAGAAAACCACTAAAAATCCATTTGCTAAGTATTTACAAAGAGTTCCTGCTCCATACCACTAGTCAACACCTTCTTCTCCTTGTTGGGACCGACACTCCTATTTATCGAAAGTACTTCGATACACCCCTTATACTTGTGGGTCATCAAGACTATTTTCTGGCGCCGTTGCCGGGGAGTGAAGCGCTATTGAAGAGTGGAACTGGTAAAGGAAACTTATACTATGAGTATTGCTTTTGTTTCTGTTTGTTGCTTTGTTTCCAATATGGATAACCCACTTGATTTTAGTTTTGGGAAAACTACTACCACTGTTAGGGTAGTAGATGAACCACCGCCTGTTGAGATAGATCCTTTTAAGATACGTACAAGTATTTTTGAACGTGTTATGGATAATTATTATTTAGGGGATGGAACTGTCCATCCCGGTGATCATTTGCTTTTTATCCATGAATTATGCGGGTTGTTTAAGTGTGAAGGTATCACAACTGAACATGTGAATGATACGTCGGAAACGTATCTATAATTTTTGATGCTCCATGCTTGTTTAGTATCTACATAGCTTTGCTTTATCTACACTTTGAGGTATTTTTATATCTTTTCTGGAACTAACCTATTAACAAGTTGCCACAGTGCCAGTTGCATGTTTTCTTCTGTTTTTGGTTCCAGAAAGGCAGAAAATCAGTATTCTCAGAATTGGACGGGACAAAAGCCAAATTCAATTACCGTGGGCGACATGAAGTCCAGAGGAGAGATGGAGAGGCAAGCCAGGGTGGCCAAACCCCCCTAGGCACGGCCAGGGGTGGGCCCGCGCCTGGGCAGGGTGTGGCCCCCCTGGTTGCCTCCCAGCCTCGCCTCTTCGCCTATAAGAAGCCCCCAATGCAGAAACCCTAGGTACCCGATCAAAACTTCACGAAACCGTCTGTAGCCGATGCCACCATCGTCCCTATATAAGGGGGATCTGAAGTTCTTCCTAGCACCCTGCCGGAGGGAAGATCATCCCGGAGGCCTCCTTCTCTAGTATGATGCGTGAGTAGTTCCACCTTGGACTACGGGTCCATGTAGTAGCTAGGTGGTTGTATCTCCTCCTTGTGCTTTCATGTATAGATCTTGTGAGCTCCTTTCATGATCAAGTCTAATCTATTTTTAATCATGCATGTTGTGTTTGCGGGGATCCGATGGATATTGAGATTACAATGTCAGATTGATTAATGGTTTTGTCTTTATGATTCTATCATGTCTGTGTTTTTTGTGATCTTGCATGCTCTCCGTTGTTAGTAGCTATCTTGGCCAAGTAGTTGCTAGTGACTCCAAGAGGGGGTATTTATGCTTGATAGTGAGTTCATGCCTCTAGTTTCCAAGGGAAGTGACAGAAATCTCTTCGGTTGTAGATGAGTTGTTGCCACTAGGGAGAAAACAACGGTCTCTTGTTCATGGAACAAGTGGATTTTTTACCTTACACACTTTGCTTAAAGCAGTTGTCAGTTGCTTGCAACTTAATACTAGAGGGGGTTTGGATGATAACCCAAAGGTGGACTTCTAGTCATAGATGTAGTTGGATGGAGGTCTATGTATCTTGTTGTATTACCCAATCAAATATCATAGGATCTTTTTGTCTGGTATTGCATTGTTATGCCTTGCTCAATTCCTGTCAATTGCCCTGCTGTAATTTGTTTACCCTTCA
Source organism: Avena sativa (assembly GCA_916181665.1). Classification (NCBI taxonomy): domain Eukaryota; kingdom Viridiplantae; phylum Streptophyta; class Magnoliopsida; order Poales; family Poaceae; genus Avena; species Avena sativa. The sequence continues at coordinate 343,154,099 of OV702279.1, forward strand.
TGCCATGTTGTTTATCTAAGGAGAGCACCTCTAGTGAACTATGGACACCGGTCCAATCTTTACCATTGATACATCCTCCACTTTACTGTATACTTGTTGCAAACCATCATCACCTTCCACACCATACGTTTAATCTTTTGTTACAGCAAACCGGTGAGATTGACAACCTCACTGATTCGTTGGGGCAAAGTCTTGAGTTTGTGTTGTGGCAGGTTTTCGCGTTGCTTGCAACACCTGTGTGACGTTTCCTTCCTCCTACTGGTTCGATAACCTCGGTTTCTTACTAAGGGAAGGCTTGTTGCTGTACTGCTTCACACCTTGCTCTTGGGGTTCCGAACGCGCTCTCAGGCGTCATCCACAAGCTTTCTGGCGCCGTTGCCGGGGAGGCTAAGGACGTCTTCACAAGGGGAGTCCTCCAGTTCCTTTCTCTTTACTTTGTTTTTAGTTTTCTTAGTTTATTTTGCTTGGTTTTGTTTGCCTCTTTAAAAAAAAAAACTCAAAAAAAAATTAGTCTAGTTTGGTTTGCTTTCTTTATTAAAAAAAACACAAAAAATTAGTTCCTACCCTAGTTGCTACCATGTCTGGTTTTGGACCAATCTTTATTTCATCTATGGAAGAGATCCCCACTTTTAAACAAAAAAGTAAAGAGAGTTTTAAAGAAGCTTGGTCAGAATCTTCGCTTTACAGAGGGAAACTGAGCCTAAGATGAGTCTTAGCTTGGTTATTGATAGTTTCTACCACGGTATTGCTCTTCGTTATAGATATGCTTTGGATGCTATGGCTGAAAAAGATATTTTTCTATGTACTGAGGATGAAGCTTTTGATGCCATAAGGAAATTGATTATAATTTATGGTACACATGGCAAGTCTGATTCCTTTTTCACAAATATTTTTTCTAGGTTGAACACTCTTGATACCAGTATTGCTACTATGAATAGTTGCTATCACACTCTTAGGGCTTACGATAATTATGTTCCCATAAATTCCGAGCATTCAAAGTGGTTTCCCACAATCAAAGTCTCTATAAATACTACACTATTTGATGCTCGTTGTGATATCATGTCTGAATTTTGCCTTATGCCTAAAGATATTTATGATTCTTTGAGTCTTTGGGGGATTTATGAAGGAGTAGAGGAAATCTCTCTTACTAATAATGCCAATTTATTACCCATTGGAATAGCTGAAGGTGTGTTTACAAAAATCTCAGGAAAAATAGTGTCTACTGATTATCTTGTTATTGAATGTGTAGGCAAAGGACAGATTACACTTGGAAGATCCCTACTGAAACACCTTGGAGCAATAATAGATGTGGAAAAAGGCATTATGCATTTTGATTCTCCAATAAGCAACCATATTTTCCCTAAGGATAAGAAGAACGGTAAGAGAGGAAAGAACAAGAGGGTTAATGCCTCATTTGAAAACACTTGATTATTCTTGCTTCTTGTGCCTAACTTAAAGGCCTTAAAGAAAAGTACTTGTTGGGAGATAACCCAAGAGTTTCCTTGAGTCTTGGAAGTTATTACTTCAGTAATGACCTTTCCTTATCCTTTTTGTTTGATTTTTGTGCCAAGAATGACCTCTAATGAGAGGGAAGTAAGTTTTGGGGAGTTGCTGTCCCGAAACAGATTTCTATCCTCCACCATAAATATTCGTGAGGACTCTCTATAACTCGGATTGAGCTGATAATTTACGAATAAAACCCCCAGTATGTTAGATAACTTTATTTAGTTCAACACTTTTTGATTTGAGCAACATAAGATTTTCTAAAAAATCATTTTCTACCTGCTGGTCTATTTTGACAGATTTCTGCCATTATTTGCATTTGCTTCTTATTGATTCCTTTTTGAGTTCTATTTTGGGGAATTGAGCTTTTTGAAGGAGTTTCTATAGTAGCTTTTGTTTTTAGTGAAAAGTTTTTCTGTTCCAAATATTTGCCTAAAGGTCTAATATCTTTTGAATACACTAATGTTGCTAATGAAGATTGTGTGAAGTTCTGTATGAAGGTAAAATTTTAGGTGTAGAGAGCGAATGATGCAAGAAGATGAAGAATGTAAAAATCTCAAGCTTGGGGATGCCAACATGGTGTCACCCCAAGAAATATCCAAGAGGTACAAGCGTCAAAGCTTGGGGATGCCCAAGGCATCCCCTTCTTCATCAATAAAAAGCTCAGGTCTGTCTAGACACTTCGTTTTTATTGTTTCATGCACAGTTGTGTTGTTCTTGGAGCGTCTTAGTTTTTGTTTGCTTTGCTTAGGTTATTTAGTTTGCTTGAATAAAGTAAGTTTGGACCCCCATTCTCACTGTGTTATTTTGCAAATAAGTTTCCTTGATGTTGGAAAGGAGTAGTAAGTTCTTGCTTGAAGTGCAAGAGGATCTTGCATTGACTGTAATTTAGACTTTAGCATGACATGATAGGTGTTGTTTTAGCATTATGATTAGTGATTATTGCTGCAGCATGTCTTGTTCCAAACAATTGGGAGTGCTTAGTGTGCCTTGAAGATATTATGCGTTGTTTTAGCATACAAAAGGATAGTATTGTGGTATTCTCCTTTGATGCTTTATTTGGGTTGACTTGGCACATGCTCACACCATGTTATGACTATGAACAAGTCACCATAGCCTCTATGATCATTTAGTTCTTGACTTGTAGTGCCAATCTATGCTTTGATTAGTAATGTTTTATCGCTCTGCATGATTATGGCCACTATTGCTCTCTTAGTTGGTTGATCCCGGTCTTTGCTAGCCTCCACTTGTATGATTAAGCTCTACTCATGCTTCCAACTCCCAAAAAACCAAGTTATTCCATAGTGTCCACTATAAATTCCTATGCATGGTGTGTTACACCATTCTAAGTATATTCTTGTTTTCAGCTATCTTCCAATTAAAAATTAATTTGTTATGTGAAAACTTAGTGATTAAAGCCCTCATGAACTTGATGGCACACTTTATATTCTTTTCCCCTAATAAACTTGAACCATTGTGTCGTCTATGTTGTATATTCTTGCACTTATACGTTGGAATTAGCAGAACCATGCTGTCATGGGGAACGTTTTCAACATTGCACTTGTACTTTGTACTCAGTTTATATCATGCTCTTTTGTCTATGGATGTCACCGGTGTGAAATAAAGAGGGAACTTGTAAGTCCATGGAGTATGTATTTTGTGTTAGAGAAACGTCTGGGACGCTAGCCTAAGCCATGTCTAATCATGGTGGAAACTTTCAGCATCACCACAGTGAGCTATCTATGAAGCATCCTCAATAAAAAGCTATACATATAGTAAATAAAAAGATCGTTGAGATGCTCATTATCTGCTTGCCTTGTCATTTTGGTTATGGGATAGCTCCTATTCCATGTGCAAGGGGTAACCCGTTGGCGGTTCTCTATGATACGCATGTACTTACAATGACAAGAACTTATAGGTGACTGAAGTTGAGTAGCATGAGGTGTGGCCCTCGTATTCAAGGGACTTGAGATTGCCAACTTATACTTTGTGAAGCATATACTCCATATTTTGTTCACTTTAACCTTAATCACTTCAAGATGCTTATGATAGGGGCAATGAGGGCTGAAAGCTAACAAGTACCATAATTTTTGGAAGCTATTTTTGAAACTTGAAATCCCTGCTTCCCTTATGAAGGGCCTTTCTACCACTTATATTGAGTCTCCACCTTCTACCTTTAGCACCATTAAGAGAGCATAGTTGCCATTCTTAGTTCTATGTGCAGTGTCTCAAAACTTATTGATTGATGCATATTGTGATATTACTTGTTCTTGTGCTACTTGTTTCTAGTAACCCAAGTGAACTTTGAAGGTGTCCTATGCATCTATTTGCTACTCTATGAGGGACAAGTTGTTTTCCACTATGCCATGTTTTCTGTATGTGAAACAAACAAATGTTTTTCAATGCATGTTATTCATGATCTTTGTTTGTAGCCTTTCATGTTGCATGCATAGTTACTTTGTCTTATTGTTAGAACTCCATCTTTCATGGACATGTTTAGAGTTCTTTGATCCCAGCTTTCAATGCTTGCAAATGGTTTGATCTTGGTTTTGATGGTGCATGTCACCTCAAAAATTATTCTTTTATCACTTACCTACTCGAAGACGAGCATGAGTTAAGCTTGGGGATGCTTGATACGTCGGAAACGTATCTATAATTTTTGATGCTCCATGCTTGTTTAGTATCTACTTTGCTTTAATTTGTCTACACTTTGAGGTGTTTTTATATCTTTTCTGGAACTAACCTATTAACAAGTTGCCATAGTGCCAGTTGCATGTCTTCTTCTGTTTTTGGTTCCAGAAAGGAAGAAAATCAATATTCTCGGAATTGGACGGGACAAAAGCCAAAGTCAATTACCGTGGGCGACACAAAGTCTAGAGGAGAGATGGAGAGGCAAGCCAGGGTGGCCAAACCCCCTAGGCACGGCCAGGGGTGGGCCCGCGCCTGGGCAGGGTGTGGCCCCCCTGGTTGCCTCCCAGCCTCGCCTATTCGCCTATAAGAAACCCCCAATGCATAAACCCTAGGCACCCGATCAAAACTCCACGAAACCGTCTGTAGTCGCCGCCACCATCGTCCCTAGATCGGGGGGATCTGAAGTTCTTCCCAGCACCCTGCCGGAGGGGAGATCATCCCAGAGGCCTCCTTCTCCGATATGATGCGTGAGTAGTTCCACCTTGGACTACGGGTCCATGTAGTAGCTAGGTGGTTGTATCTCCTCCTTGTGCTTTCATGTATAGATCTTGTGAGCTCGGTCATGATCAAGATCTAATCTATTTTTAATCATGCATGTTGTGTTTGCAGGGATCCGATGGATATTGAGATTACTATGTTAGATTGATTAATGGTTTTGTCTTTATGATTCTATCATGTCTGTGTTGTTTGTGATCTTGCATGCTCTCCGTTGTTAGTAGCTATCTTGGCCAAGTAGTTGCTAGTGACTCCAAGAGGGGGTATTTAAGCTTGATAGTGGGTTCATGCCTCTAGTTTCCAAGGGAAGTGACAGAAATCTCTTCGGTTGTAGATGTGATGTTGCCACTAGGAGAAAACAACGGTCTCTTGTTCATGGAACAAGTGGATTGTTTACCTTACACACTTTGCTTAAAGCAGTTGTCTGTTGCTTGCAACTTAATATTGGAGGGGGGTCGGATGATAACCCAAAGGTGGACTTGTAGTCATAGATGCAGTTGGATGGCGGTCTATGTATCTTGTTGTATTGCCCAATCGAATCTCATAGGATCTTTTTGTCTGGTATTGCATTGTTATGCCTTGCTCAGTTCATATCAATTGCCCTACTGTAATTTGTTTACCCTTCATGCCATGTTGTTTATCTAAGGAGAGCGCCTCTAGTGAACTATGGACCTCGGTCCAATCTTTACCATTGATACATCCTCCACTGTTACTATTTACTTGCTGCAAACCATCATCACCTTCCACACCATATGTTTAATCCTTTGTTATAGCAAATCGGTGAGCTTGACAACCTCACTGATTCATTGGGGCAAAGTCTTGAGTTTGTGTTGTGTAGGTTTCCGCGTTGCTTGCAAAACCTGTGTGACGTTTCCTTCCTCCTACTGGTTCGATAACCTCGGTTTCTTACTGAGGGAAGGCTTGCTGCTATACTGCTTCACACCTTGCTCTTGGGGTTCCCAACACGCTCTTATGCGTCATCAGTGAAGAAGAAGTTACTCTCCATATCCTTGAAAGGGAGAGCTGAAGAATGGTATAAGTTGCTGAAGAATGGGCAATCCATGGAATGGGAGGAAATTGCATCTCTCTTTTATTCTAAATTTTATCCTCCCAGTGAAATTCATAAAGATAGAAATCTGATATATAAATTTTGGCCTCGTGATGGAGAGAGTACAAGTCAAGCTTGGGGGAGATTGAAGTTACTAATGCTTAAATGTCCTATTCATGAACTCCCTAACAATATTATTTTCAATAACTTTTATGCTAGGCTTTCTCTTCATGATAAAGACTTACTAGATGCTTCTTGTCCTGGATCATTCACACGTATGAAGGAAGAAGCTAAATGGGATCTCTTAGACCGTATTCAAGAGAACATTGAAGCTTGGGAGAATGACAAAGGAAGAAAGTCAGGTATAAACTATGATTATGAATGCATTAATTCTTTTTCGGGAACTGATGGCCTCTGTGATATTAGTAATGAGTTTGGTCTTGATTCCCAAAGTATTGCCAACTATTTTAAGTCCTTTGCCTCTTACATAGAAATTCCCAAGAAGAAATGGAATAAGTACCATGCACCTTTTAAAGATGTTGTTAGTCATGTTCCTGTTAGAAGCACTGAAGTTTGTACTATTGATCATATTGTGCCTGAACCTTATGTTGAGAAAATACCTTTCCCAGCTAAGGTAAAGGAGTATTCTATGATGATTAGTGAAAATAAAAAAGGTACTAAGAAAACCGTGGAGCTTGATGAGAAAATGAATAATGAATATATGGTAGTTAGTGTGAAAGACACTATCACTAGAAATATAGAGGATGAGCACATTGTCTTCTGTGAAGACGCTTCTAATATTATCTCTCATCCTAGTAAAGCTAGAAAAGCTAGTGTTATTGTGCTTTCTGTTAAAATTGGTGATCATTGCTACTATGGTTTATGTGATACTGGTTCTAGTTCTAGTGCTATTCCTTATGAGCTTTACAGGGAAATTATGCATGAGATTGGTCCTTGTGAGCTTGAGGACATTAATGTGGTTATTCACCTTGCTAATAAGGAAACCATTTGCCCTATTGGTATTGTAAGTTATGTGGAGGTTCTCTGCGGTAAGATTAAATATCCTGCTGATTTTCTAGTGCTTAATTCAACAGCTAGCAAAACTTGTCCTGTCATTTTTGGTAGACCTTTCTTGAACACTTGTGGAGCTATTATAGATTGTAAGAAGGAAAAAGTTTTAACTAAGTTTGATAGAGATTCTTATGAGTTTAGCTTTTCCAAATTTGCTAAAGTTCTTTGTGAAAATAGCTTTCCTAATGAAGATTTCAGGATGGAACAACTTGCTTCTATTGATCCAGTTTATAACCTTGGACCTCTTTTTGATGATTGTAAGTATGCTCATTCTAATGATAAAGTTGTTGTCAGCGATAGTTATATTGTCAACTTTATTCAAAGTGCTACTGAAAGTTATTATGAGAGAGGGAAACATGGTTTTATGCATCTCAATAATGTTAAGTTTCCCCGTTTTATGTTGAAAGCTTTGAAGTTGCATTTGTTTTGTCATTCTATGCTAGTGGATTTTGTTTCAACAATTCATTTTCTCATGATACCCCCATGCATAGTAAGTGGGTTAGACTCAAATGTGTTGGGTATTTGCTTCTTGATGCTCTCTTTCACTTCAAATATTTATCTCCTATGTGAGCATCTTTGAAAGTCTCAAGCCTAACTTAAAGGCATTAAAGAAAATTACTTGTTGGGAGATAACCCAAGAGTTTTGTCGAGTCTTGGAAGTTATTACCTCATTAATAACCACTCCTTATCCTTTTTGTTTTGGTTTTTGTGTCGAGTTCAACTACTTTTGTGAAGTAGAGGAGTTGTGAAAAGTGGTTGTCCTGGGACAGATTTTTGTGCTGCGTTGTAAAAATTCGTGAGGCATCTCAGTACGTCGGATGGAGCTGTATTTTTCTGAGCTTATTCTCCAAGTTGTTACCAAACTTTCATTAGTTTTGCACTTTTTTATTTGATCAACAGAAGGTTTTCGAAAAAATCAATTTTTACCTGCTAGTCTGTTTTGACAGATTTCTGCCGTCATTTGCATTTTCTTCTTATAGAAGCCTTTGTTTTGATGGGTTTTCAGTTGATGTAAAATCCCAAAAATTTTCAAATTTTGAAATGTGAAAAATAAATAAACAAGAGAATTAAATGTTGAAATTTAGGGTGAAAAGAAATTTTTTGCTTCTAAATGGAAACATCAAAACCCTACTTGAACAAAATTTGAATGAGAAGGCAACAAACAAATTTTCAAACAAGTCAAATGCATTCATGCATGGAAATAATATTGAATTTAAACACTTGGAAAATTTAAACCAAAACGCTAAATCTTAATGAAATAAATCATCATTCAAGATCACCCCAAGACTATGGCTTTGATCCATATAAAAATTCAGCAACAAACATTTCTAAATGATCAAAAATGACAAACAAAAATATTACAAAACCATGGAAATTGGTTTCACTCAATTTGAAGCCATGAATAAAAACTTATGAATTTAATAAGATAAAAGAAAATAATTTCCAAGGCTAATAAAGCTCCGAGCTAAAATCCATACCAAATTGTGAGCAAAGTAATGCTAAGGGATTTAAAAAGATAAAAAAATATTAAATAAAATTATACAAATTGGTATCACCAATTTTGGAACTATGAATAAAAACATATGAATTTTATAAGACAAAGAAAGAATTAAATAAATAAGAAATTATTTAAAATCCATTTAAACCTTGGCCAAGTCCATAAGCAAATGGAATAAAAGTAATTCAAATAAAATAAAATAATAAATATTATTGAATAAAATTATATGGGTTTGAACCATAATCAATTTTATTTAAATAAATACAAAATGCTTAATTTAAAAAATATTGAATCACAATAAAATATTTGAAATAATTCAAGGTGGACTATTTAAACACACTATTAAACAGTATAAACCTACTGGAAAGGTTTGGTAAAATTTGAATTCAAATTGGAGGTTTAAATCAAATGGTTTGGATTGAAAACAGAAATTAGAAATGGAAAAGGAAAAAGAAATAAGATAAAATGGAAACGACCCAACCCAACTAGGCCCAGCAAACCCTGGCCCAGCTAAAGCCCACCCGGCTCTCTCCCCCTCTCCCCACGAATCATTTCTCACCCACGCGCACCCCCTCCCCCTTGTTGATGCCCTGGTCCCACGCCACGTTGGCATCATCGTCTTCACCCACGCGCTAGACCCGTTCTTCCCCTTACTCCTATGTTGTTTCTGGTTCAATTCAAATCGATTAAATTCATTTAATGCTGCACTGATTCCTCCCTGCGACCATGCTCGATTAATCCACTCCCTTTCCCCTTAGTCGCCGCTCCCAGAGAGCCCCTAGGCTGCCTTGATTTTTGCTCAAACCATCGCTGCCTCCGACAAGCTCTGGTGCAAATTCCGGCAATCCCAGACCAACCCCTGTCCCCTGACTCACACGATCTTGCTCACCAACCACTCACGCGTCTACTGACACCTCCCGCTTGCCCGCGTGTGCCCCAGAACCTCGCCCCTGTCAAAGTCTGAGCGCCACCATCGCCTGCCTCAACTCCGGCGAGTAGTTGCTGACGATACAGCGCGCCCCTTTCCCTCTGGTAGGTTCCCTCGCAACCACTACAACCGTGTGCATCTCCCTGACTCATTTCCTTGCCTTCTTACGCCCCAGGAACTCGCCTCTGTAGCACCCCGGGTAAAACCACTACTAAAAAATCGCTTGTTGTTTTTGTTTTGTGCATCATCATGACATCGGCATGCATTTGTTTCCCTAAAGTATTTTGCTAAAACCCCTATTTTGTTTTCTAAATAGCGTCCTCTTTATTTCAAATATAAAACCTCGGTCCGTCCGGACCCTTCTATTTGCCTAAAAATATTTATCAAAACTACTTAAAACAAAACAAATAAATAAAAACCTATTTTATAAAACCCCGGGGAGACCGCCACCGACCAGGCCCAACGGCCCAGCGAGCAGCAGTCTACAACCCCGGCCTAATTCCCCAACCCAAAACCTAGCACCTAGTCCCTGCCTAAACTAACCCAGTCGCCACACCCGACCCACACACCACACACTAACCACCCACCTACACGCACACCTGGACACACTTACACGCCCACGTCGCTACCCCCGCTCCCCTGGACCCACTACCACGTTCCAGCGGCCGCACCTCCCACGACTCGCTCCTCTCTCCCCCGGCCTTTCTCGCTCGCCCTATCCCTCTCTCGTTTCCCCAGACGACGCCGCCTCTGCTTTCTGTCCTCACCAACTCCCTCCCGTCCAAGATTCCACCAAGCCGCCGTCGCTTGGCTCTCCACCTTCTCGTCGGCCGGGCCTGCTTCCTCTGGCCGCCTCCCTTCCCACGGAGCCGCCAGCGGCCGCGGTCCCGAGCACGCTGCAAGCTCCGACCCCCGCCACGCATCACCGTCGCCCCGCGCCCTCTCTCCGCGGCACCCCTGCAGCGGCCCAGCCTCGCCTCCTCTGAGCTCTCCGCGCTTCTCACCCCTCCACCTTGCCGATCCCTCTCCTCCCCGGCAACTGCCATCGCGACGCCCTCCTCCACCTCGTCGCTTGCCTCCCTCGCTGCCAGGCGCCCCCGTCTCCTTCCCCCCATGTGCCCTCCTCTTTGCCTTGCCTCTCCCCCCGCACGAGCCTCCCTTCCAGCGCGCGTCACCGCCTGGACCCGCGCAGCCCGCTGTCCTCCGTTCCGGCATTCGCCGTCTGCAAGACCCTACCTCCTCGACGTCCTCTCCGCCCTCCCTTCCTGTGTCTCGTCCGTGCAACTGCCTTCTCTGTCTGTGTTGCTGCACACCAAGGGTCGTTTTTCCTCTGCGTGTTTATTTTGTTGTTGTTGCCACTCTCCTGCAAGGTGTTCGGGTTAATGCCTGAATGGTACATGGCGTCCTCGCATTTGTCCGACCGTTTTGGTGTATATCTGCTATCGTGCGTACTCGGTAAAAGATTACTACAAGCCACTCGAGGCCGACAAGTTCGTCACCAACATCTACATCGGTTCGATGTTGTGCCATGGACCCTCAAGATCTTCTTCCTAGACTTGAAGATCGGACCGAAGACCACAAGTTCCCCTTTCTCGGAGCCGATGATCGAAGAGTGCCATCTCAGAACGCCATGACCTACTCTTTGGATCCGATGCCCGAAGACCGATCCCGTCGAGACTGAACCTGAACCCTCGGAGCCCAAGATCCGCGAACCCGCATGTGTGAACCTTCCTGAGCCTCTATTTTATAATTGCTATATATCTACTTGTTGCATGTAAATTGTTCATACTTGCATATATATTGTGTGGCTTGGAGGCCTTATGCTGATTCATCTTATAATTAAATATGGAGTCCACATGCGGGCGAATCTAGTCTAATATTGGCTCCATTTAAATTTGCGTAGCGAACCGATGCCATGTTTTGCCTTGTTAATACAACATTTAAAATGCGGGGTATCTAAATAACATGAACCATCTAATTAATTATCGGAACCCTGGTTCCTCTTAATATGGGCTAATCGCATCGCATCTTTGCCATGTCATACATCATACATGCATCATGTCCGATCTTCTGTCGTAGTATTAAATAGTGCATTCGATGTTTCTTCTAGTGTTTTGCTTCTTCGTGGATAAGGCCGTTGAGTTGATGTGAGCTTCGCTCCGATCTTCGAATAAACCTTCGGCAATGTTTTCAGGCGAGCATTCTCCCTCTTTCTACATATTTTATATTTCTAGTCTTTATTTTCTCCTATTGATCTATTGCTATCTGTGTTGCGATGCTCTAGTTTTCTTACCCGAGATATCCCTTGCAGCCATTATATTGCCTTGGACACCTCCTATTACCTGTTGTTTGGTAGATAGTTGGCCTTGCGAGTCGTAGTTGCTTGCTCAGGTGCTGCTTCGCGTTGTTGATGTTCCACCGTTGTTGGGTGGTTGGCACATGCTTAATGGTGGAGAGGATCAAGACTTTAATTATTGTTTAATAACTAAAATTGAAAGTAGGTAAATAATGCAGAGGCACCAGTGGGCAATAGACAGTATTTGGTTTTTAACCGCTCATTGGTGTCCCGTAGGACCCCGAGTTCTTGACACCTGTTCCGAGATCGAGCGCGCTAACCACAGGTGGGGTGTGTGGGCACCCCCATCGATTAGTACCTGATTTCAAAGTACTGTACCGGGGGCCACAAAGTAGTTTGGGGCTTTATTACTATCCTGTACTTATGCCATGCTTTACTGCTTTATTTACGATTGCGCGTGGAGCGCCTATACTGTTTTGGAACCAACGTGGAATGTTTTCGCGGTATCGACAAGCCTAGTCACACTTTCGGGTTCCCAGTCGTTTACAGCCATTGTCACAAACCTCTGGGTCCGTCTCGGAGACCGGCCGACTTCGTTGCGGGTAGCTTAGTGGGGTGGCCCCCATGTGCTTGCTTTGGGTCTGGGAAACGTCGTGTCCTAAACCCCGTCGACATACCGTTGGGTGTATGTTTTGTGATCTTGTACCTACCTGATCTGACAACAAGGGTGTAGGTGCGCGTGGAAACTTTGGTGCACCCCTGCAGGGTTAAATATTTTCGAGAAGCCGTGTCCGCGGTTATGGACGACTTGGAGCACAGTTCTCGATCATAGACAACTATAACTAAAGTTTACTGTTATAATTTGACTTGTATTCGATATGACTAGTAATCAGCTTCACCACAACGGAATGGCTAAATAAAAGTACCCACAACTGCTGGGTTTGGGATATCTCATGCTAACTGTATCTGACTAGTAAGTGTCGCAACTACAACGGAATGGTTAACTAAAAGTGCCCACTGCTTATTGTATCAGGATGACTATCTATACCTGACTAGTAATTGCTGCAACGATAACTGAATAAATAAAACTACCAACTGTGTGAGTTCCTCGGTTGACTTCCTCGTTTGGTCTCGAGGGGGAAATACCAGGATGGGTATGCTTGGTGATAGTTTCAGGTTGGATCCGAATAGGTCTTTCTTATCCCTATCTGATAGTCGCCAGTTGTATTGAGTCTCTATAGGTTGTTTAGTGCATGCTGCGCTGCCGCTTCAGTCCACCATACCTATGTAGGCGAGGACCGCCGAATTCTAGTCTCACCGTGTACTGGCCTCAGTACTGACCGCTCTCTTTTTCCTTTGCCCTTTGGCGGCACCCCTTTTGTTTAAGCAGGTTTTGAGATCGCCGTCGTTAGCAGGGTTACCCTTCCAGCTTGGCATGGGCAGGGTTATGGACGCCATTGGCTATTCTTCAGGGCTCTTAGCTCAATTTGCATCTTGTCCGTACTCGGACGCTGTATCATTTTAAAGGTGATTTGGATCTTTGTATTGTATATCTGTATTCTTGACTCATGGAGTCGTTGTTGTATATATCTTTCTGTGGGTTCCGTCGTGGACTATTGTGTAATGATATTACTTCGTTTTCCACCCGCATGCAAGTGCCTGGTGGGCACCTTTGAATCGTTTCTATGCGGGTTTGGCGGGAATCGCTGAAACTTGCATAGGGCCGATTCCGAGGGTATTACAGCCCCCGACTAAGCCTGTATGTGCCCGACGCTGATGCAAACTCCGGAGAGAGATTGACGATAACCCCGTGCGCCCCTTCGCCAGCCACTACCACGTTGAGCTTCTTCACTTTCCTGTGAACCCGGTGAGCACCTCCTTCCCTTCCCTTGCTTCCTAGAACCGCCGAACCGCCGCTGACAGAGCGCCGCCGCCGCGCGTCGCCAGCCAGTGCCGCCCATCTTAGGTCATCGCACTATGAACCGTTAGATTTAGATCATGTGGCTGAGACAGATCACTTAAACAAACAGGTACGCGCTAATCTGATCCATGCGATGCTAGTTAGATCTAACAGCCCGCGTAGCTCGATCCACCCGAAGTGGTACCAGCCAATAAGAACAAGACACGTGGCCAGACTCTGTTTTAAAAACTAGAAAATGATCTATTAGATGCTTGAATTTGTACAATCTGTAACTTTTGATCTACTTGGCAAACAATTACAAACTTCATATCAATGGATTCAGAAAATGTAAACTTTGCAACTATTGCGCTGGTTTGGCCAGTTGCTTCTGAAAAAATTAGGTGTTTTTGCAGAAACATTATTAGGACTATTTTGGATATAAAAATGTTTAAAAAATGATTTTTGGGTGAAACTTTTTGCAAATGGATTTGTTTTGAACCCTCTGACCATAAACACTAACATTAGAATTTAAAAATATATTTTGTGACACTAGGTAATTATTCCTTTGAATAAAAGCATTTCTAGCAAAACAAAAATGATTTAAAAGGCCTACTTTCACCAACTTGATTTTAAATGAATTCCCACATTTATAAATGACCAGTAGGTGTTTTGAAATGTTTAGAACCTTGTTAGAAAACACTTCTTCAATAAAACAACCTTTTGCATGCTTGCATGCATTTCTTTGTTTTTATTGTTTTGTTTGGTTATTTGTTTGAATGCTAGTTTTGAATGTGTGCCATGCTTGATTGCATTGTAGTGAACTTGAAGAGTGTGACAATTTCAAGATCAAGGAGTGTACCTAGATTCTCTACTAAAAAGGCAAGTGGTGCTTCATATATTTTGTCCTATTATTTTGACTATGCATTAGTGATATTTTTAGTAGGACTTGCATGGAAATTTTCTAAGTATCTATGTTATGCTATGCCTTGGGAAATCCTTGTAGATGTTGTCTTAGTAGAATTTTCCCTAAGTTAAGATTCTTGCTACTAGTATGCTTAGCTTATCTAATAGAAAACAAGAGTGGAATATTCATGCTATGAAATATTTCTAAGTCTATGACTTGTGTTTTTGCTTAATAAAACAACTATGTGAATGAATAACCTGGGTGGAATGGAAAGAATAGTTTGTGTTGAGTGGTTACTTAGGGCCCATTTCCATGGCCTACCCTGGTGTATCACACTTGTGGAAAGCCACCCAGGAACAAAGATATTTGAGATGTTTAGTGTTGAGAAGCTTCTAGTGCAGCCACATGGCATATGGGCTCTGCCTTGATCATATAGGTTGCAATAACTTAGCCAGATGGACAGATGGTGGTAGGGGGATAGGATGGAACGCGTCCATGGTGGTCTAAGGGAAGGCTTCTGAAAGATCTTGTCCCGATGCATGTCGAGTCTTGTGGGGAAAGTGCACCACCTCTCGAGAGGGTAAAACCTAAGTACTTAGCCGTGTCCTCGACAATGGACAATTTGAGCATCACAAACATTGAAGCTATCAAGGATCTCCTCATCCCAATTTCTAAGTTAAAAACTTGTGGTTGAACAAGGGTTAAAGGTTCACACGAGCTTGCTCACCAACAACTCACGCGTCGACTGACACCTCCCGCTTGCTCGTGCGTGCCCCAGAACCTCGCCCCTATCAAAGTCTGAGCGGCACCGTCGCCTACCTCAACTCCGGAGAGTAGTTGCTTACGATACAGTGCCCCTTGCCCTCTGGTAGGTTCCCTCGCAACCACTACAACCATGTGCATCTCCCTAACTCGTTTCCTTGCCTTCTTACACCCCAGAAACTCGCCCCCGATGATGCCTGTACGTGCCCGATGCTGATGCGAACTCCGGCGAGAGATTGACGATAACCCGAGGCGCCCCTTCGCCAACCACTGCCAGTTAAGCTTCGTCACGTTCCTGCGAACCTGGTGAGCCCCTCCTTCCCATCCCTTGCTTCCTAGAACCTCCAGACCGCCGCTGATAGAGCGCCACCACCGCGCGTCGCCAGCCAGCGCCGCCCATCTTAGGTCATCGCACTGTGAACCGTTAGATTTAGATCCCGTGGCTGAGACATATCACTTAAACGAACAGGTACGCGCTAATCTGATCCATGCGATGCTAGTTAGATCCAACAGCCCACGTATCTCGATCCGCCCGAAGCGGTACCAGCCAATAAGAACAAGACACGTGGCCAGACTCTGTTTTAAAAACTAGAAAATGATCTATTAGATGCGTGAATTTGTAAAATCTGTAACTTTTGATCTGCTTGGACAAAAATTACAAACTTTATATCAATGGATTCAGAAAAATGTAAACTTTGCAACTATGGCCCTGGTTTGGTCATTTCTTCTAAAAAACTAGGTGTTTTTGCAGAAACATTATTATGACTATTTTGGATATAAAAATTGTTTTAATAATGATTTTTGAGTGAAACCCTTTGCAAATGGTATATTTTGAACCCTTTGACCATAAACACAAACATTAGAATTTAAAAATATATTTTGTGACACTAGGGAATTATTCCTTTGAATAAAAGCATTTCTAGCAAAACAAAAATGATTTAAAAGGCCTATTTTCACTAATTTGATTTTAAATGAATTCCCATATTTATAAATGACCAGTAGGTGTTTTGAAATGTTTTGAACCTTGTTAGAAAACACTTTTTCAATAAAACAACCTTTTGCATACTTGCATGCATTTCTTTGTTTTTATTGTTTTGTTTGGTTATTTGTTTGAATGCTAGTTTTGAATGTGTGCCTGATACGTCGGAAACGTATCTATAATTTTTGATGGTCCATGCTTGTTTAGTATCTACTTTGCTTTACTTGTCTACACTTTGAGGTGCTTTTTACATGTTTTCTGGTACTAATCTATTAACAAGTTGCAACAGTGACAGATGCCTGTTTTTTGTTGTTTTTGGTTTCAGAAAAGTTAGTAAAGAAATATTCTCGGAATTGGACGGGACAAACGTCAAAGTCAATTAATTTCCGTGGGGAAAAAGAAGTCCAGAGGGGAGCCCGGGAGGCCAGCCAGGGGGGCCAGACCCACCCCAGGTGCGGGTGGGCCCTAGAACGCGCTTGGCTAGGGTTTGCCAGCCCTGGCCACCTCCTCGACCTCCCCCTTCGCCTATAAGAAGCCCCCGATGCAGAAACTATTAGGACCCGATCAGAAATCCACAAAACCGTCTGTAGCCGCCGCCACCATCATCCCTAGATCGGGGGGATCTTAATCTCTTCCCGGCACCCTGCCGGAGGGGAGATCATCCCGGAGGCCTTCTCTCCGATATGATTCGTGAGTAGTTCCACCTTGGACTATGGGTACATGTAGTAGCTAGATGGTTGTATCTCCTCCTTTGTGTTTTCATGTATAGATCTTATGAGCTCCATTCATGATCAAGATCTAATCTATTTGTAATCATGCATGTTGTGTTTGCAGGGATCCGATGGATATTGAGATTAATATGTCAGATTGATTAATGGTTTTGTCTTATTTATTCTATCATGTCTGTGTTGTTTGTGATCTTGCATGCTCTCTGTTGTTAGTAGCTATCTTGGGCAAGTAGTTGCTAGTGACTCTAAGAGGGGCTATTTATGCTCGATAGTGGGTTCATGCCTCTAGTTTCCAAGGGAAGTGTCAGAAATGTCTCGGTTGTAGATGTGTTGTTGCCACTAGGGAGAAAACAACGGTCTCTTATTCATGGAACATGTGGATTGTTTACCTTACACACTTTGCTTAAAGCAGTTGTCTGTTGCTTGCAACTTAATACTGGAGGGGGTTCGGATGATAACCTGAAGGTGGACTTCTTGTCATAGATGAAGTTGGATGGCGGTCTATGTATATTGTTGTATTGCCTAATCGAATCTCATAGGATCTTTCTGACTAGTAATTGCATTGTTATGCCTTGCTCAGTTCCTGTCAATTGCCCCGCTGTAATTTGTTTACCCTTCATGCCATGTTGTTTATCTAAGGAGAGCACCTCTAGTGAACTATGGACCCCGGTCCAATCTTTACCATTGATACATCTTCCACTGTTACTTGTTTACTTGCTGCAATCCATTACCTTCCACACCATACGTTTAATCCTTTGTTACAGCAAACCTGTGAGCTTGACAACCTCACTGATTCATTGGGACAAAGTCTTGAGTTTGTGTTGTGCAGGTCTCCACGTTGCTTCCAACACCTCTGTGACGTTTCCTTCCTCCTTATGGTTCGATAAACCTCGGTTTCTTCTGAGGGAGGACTTGCTGCTGTGCTGCTTCACACCTTGCTCTTGGGGTTTCCAACGAAGCGCTCCCACGTTAAGTACCGGGCACCATCAATGCCATGCTTGATTGAATTGTAGTGAACTTGAAGAGTGGGACAATTGCAAGATGAATGAGTGTACCTAGATTCTCTACTAAAAAGGCAAGTGGTGCTTCATACATTTTGTCCTATTATTTTGACTATGCATGAGTGATATTTTGAATAGGAATTGCATGGAAATTTTCTGAGTATCTATGCTATGCTATGCCTTGGGAAATCCTAGTAGATGTTGTCTTAGTAGAATTTTCCCTAAGTTAGTATTCTTGCTACTAGTATGCTTAGCTTAGCTAATAGAAAACAAGGGTGGAATATTCATGCTATGAAATATTTCTAAGTCTATGACTTATGTTTTTGCTTAATAAAACAACTATGTGAATGAATCACCTGGGTTGAATAGAAAGAATGGTTTGTGTTCAGTGGTCACTTAGGGCCCATTTCTATGGCCTACCCTGGTGTATCACACTTGTGGAAATGCACCCAGGAACAAATATATTTGAGATGTTTAGTGTTGAGAAGCTTCTAGTACAGCCACATGGCATATGGGCTCTTCCTTGATCAAATAGGTTGCAATAACTTAGCCATATGGAAAGATGGTGGTAGGGGGAAAGGATGGAACGCGTCCATGGTGGTCTAAGGAAAGGCTTCTAAAATATCTCGTCTCGATGCATGTCGAGTCTTGTGGGGAAAGTGCACCACCTCTCGAGAGGGTAAAACCTAAGTACTTAGCCATGTCCCCGGCAACGGACAATTTGGGCATCACAACATTGAAGCTATCAAGGATCTCCTCATCCCATTTTCTAAGTTAAAAACTTGTGGTTGAACAAAGGTTAAAGGTTCACCAATTTTTACTGGTGGTTCCTTGGGTGTTTTTGACAAACAAAAAATTAGTGTTTTCAACTAAAAGGAAAACCTTATTTTGAGCAAAGCAAGCCTAAGCTACACCTAGCCAAATTCATATAGATGTTAGATACTACTATTCTACCATAGTATCACTTGCCAATACAATTCAAATGTATTGACCCTTGTGGCTGTAACTTATTATGTTGCAGGTTTGTTTGATGTTAGTGAAGTTTGTTGAGTAGGGATTACAAGTCTACAACCAACATGATTGCATGTGGCATATGAAGATGAAGTACTCCATGCTATATAGTTATATTTGCTGCGTTGTAATGAGATAGCCATATGAGCTATGTAAGATGTAATGGATTATTTTATTCCTGGTTATAAGTTGTAATAGGACCTTTGTTTCTTTATATTACATCTTAAACTGTGGGTGCTAGCTATTCGATCCAGGGATTAGCACTATAAACACAGGGATCTCTACCTTATTAGGTTGAGACCTCTACAGTTTAAGTGTGTACCTAAAGGTTTATTGTTTTTGCTTACACTAATGTTGTCATTGATGTTTGTGTATTGCCTTGTGAAGAAAGGAATTTTCAGGAGAAGGAGGAAAGGAATCTGCCGAGTTCGTATTTGAATAGGTAAAAGTGGTGAAAACAAAAGGTTCGTGAAAATCCAATCTTTTTATATTTTTGATGTTTTAATACATACGGAAGGTTACGAGACGGAACAGAGGAGGAAACGAAGGCCGAGGTGGCCAAACTCACCCCAGGAGCGGGCCCCAGCTGGCCGCGCCTGGAGGGGGTGTAAGCCCCCCGAGCTCCGTCTCCGCCTCATGTTCGTACCAGTACCTTCCTTAGGCATTGAAACTTCGTAATATATATCCCCTGGATCCCCCGAGGTTCGTGCATCGTGTTCTAGTCGTGTTTTCATTTCGATCTATTTCTGTCAGGAAATCTTCTCAAGTTTAGAGCATCATGGTCTAAGCCAACAACAAAGGCAAGAACCCCGAGGACGATGATCATCAAAACCCCAAAGAAGAGATCTTGGTTGGGGATGAAGAAGACATGGAGGAGGACGAGCATCCAGATACCCGTGCTACCATCGCAAGCATTGGAGTGGTGGCAAACCCTACCAAACTTCGAAGGACAGCACAGATGTCTACAGGAGGGAAACCTCCACGTCTTATCTTCGTTCCACGGTCATCTCCTCCACGTAACAAGAGACCCTTCCATACTCTTATACATGAGCACCAATACCAATAGGTTCCCAAAGGGAACTTTCCCTCGGTTTGGGATATGCCTCGTTCTAACCGTGCAGGGAAGGAACACTCTAATGAGGAAGAGTGGGGAAAGAATAACAAGGACTAGGATTCTCGGTCCTATATGATCATGTGAACCGCATTGAGCAAAACTCGGAGTTGATTCATACTATAATTTTTGAGTTTGAGGATTTGAAGAAACTTATTGAAGAGCTTATCAAGATAACACCACCACCACCGAAGGAGTAATTCATCATCAGGTTTGGCATCCCCTTGGCTTGTTCCAAGCTTGGGGGAGTGCCGCAGTATCACCATCATCATCTTTTATCTTTTACCTTTTTAGTGGATTCACATCTTTGGTAGAGAAGTTATCTTATAGGTTGGTTTGCATGTGGAAGTATCTCTCCTTTAGTTGGTTATCTATGTATCCCTTGGTGTGAGTGCCTTTATGGAAATAATGAGAAGTCTCATCTTTTACTTTTTGCACTTCTTATTTTAGTTTGCAATCTCTATTATATGATTAATCTTGTTGATCAGTATTGGCATCACTTTGGGAGCATCAAGTAAATTGGTTTTGGCAAACCGAGCTCTGGTCAGTAGCAACACTTTTTGAGGCTTGAAAGGAAAATAAAAAGCTTACAGGTATGTTGTATCATCTATTTTATTTCTTGATTGGCTCATAAGCTTAGTATTCTTTATTTAAGATCTTTTGTGTCTTCAAGTAAGATTGCATTTGTGGCTTTATTACTTGTATGTTTGCTTGTTTTTTTCAACTCTTTTGCTTGCTACCCAGCCTTGCTAGCCAAAAACCTGTTTTGAGAAGGCATACTTCTCATGTTTTCAATCCCTTTGAACCAAAACCTGTGCCATTTGAGTCCACCATATCTACCTATTAGTATTTTTGCTATTCCAAGCAAATTATCAAGCTTCATCTATCTTTCGAATTAAAAAGTATTTTGTTATGTGAAAACTATTTAGTAAAGCTCTCACGAACTTTATGACACACCTTATTTTCTTGCCCCTAATAGACTTGAACCATTGTGTCATCGAAGTTGTATATGCTTGCACCTATACGTTGGAATTAGCAGAACCATGCTGTCATGGGGAAGGTTTTCAACATTGCACTCATACTTTGTACACAGTTGATATCATGCTCTTTTGTCTGTGAATGTCACCGGTGTGAAATAAAGAGGGATCTTGTAAGTCCATGGAGTTATGTATTTTGTGTTAGAGAAACGCCTGGGCCGCTAACCTAAGACATGCCTAATCATGGTGGAAACTTGCGGCATCACCATAGTGAGCTATTTGTGAAGCATCCTCAATAAAAAGCTATGCACATAGTAAATAAAAAGATCGCTGAGATGCTCATTATCTACTTGCCTTGTCATTTTGGTTATGGGATAGCTCCTGTACCATGTGCAAGAGGTATCCCGTTGGCGGTTCTCTATGATACGCATGTACTTACAATGACAAGAACTTACCGGTAACTGAAGTTGAGTAGCATGAGGTGTGGCCCTTATATTCAAGGGACATAAGATTGCCAACTTATATTTCGTCAAGCATATACCCCATCCTTGTTCACTTTAACCTTAATCATCTCAAGATGCCTATGATAGGGGCAATGAGGGCTCAAAGCTAGTAAGTACCATAATCTTTTGGAAGCTCTTTATGACTTGAATTCCCTACTTCCCTCTATGAAGGGACCTTTCTCCCACTTCCAAGTTGAGTCATTAAACCTACTTACTCTCTATCTCTAGCAAGAATTTGAGTTGTTGTGTTTCAAGCATTTATATGGTGATTTATTCAATCATGTTCTTATCTTCCTTGTTTGCACAAAACTCTTATCTATTGAGTATTACTTTAAAAGACTTCATTGTGAAAAACCTTTTTGATCAAAGAGTGCTCCTGTTTTGAAGACTTCTACAAAAAGTTTTTTGTGAAAATGTTTGCCAGGTGTTCTCTGACCAAGAACAAAGTTTGCCAATTCCAATTATGATTTATCTTTATGCATCTCTATTGTGACTCCTGTACTTGTTGCAAGCTAAGTTATATAATGGTGAGTTGATTTCTTCTATGAGTTGTGCAATGGTAAGTGTGATGCTTCTTGTCCATATTCTTTTATCGACACTTCACTCCATAAACCTGTGGACATGTTTACTAAGCTCAGTTTTCGCTTGGGGAAAAGCGAAGGTCTAAGCTTGGGGGAGTTGATACGTCCAATTTGCATCACCATTCTATATCATAATTTGCCTCTATTCATTGATATATATGTCTTATTATGAGGTTTACTTATGTCTTTTCCTCTGTTTTTGCATGTTGGATGATTCTTGGAGGATGAACTGCCGGAGTCTGGATTCTGATGGAAAAGAAGGTGTTTTGATGCAATTTCGCGAAGATCAGAAAAATACCAGAAAAATATGGGAAAATTATATTTTCCCAGAAGACGAAGGAAGCCAGGAGGAGAGGCATAGCTAGGCCACAGGGGGCCCACAACCCCCTAGGCGTGGGTCCCCCTAGGCTACACCTAGGGCAGGTGTGTCCCCCCTGGCCGGCCTCCGACTACGCCCTCTCGCCTATATCTTCCTCACGGAACCCTAATACCAGGGGGCAACCACAGATAGATTTCCGCCGCCTCTATGGGGCAGAAAACACCGAGAGAGAAAGAGCTCTCTGGCAGACAGATTTCTGCCTGGGAAATTCCTTCCCGGAGAGGGGAGATCATCGCCATCAACACCATCATAAAGCTATACTTCATCGGGATCATCATCATCATCATCATCCACACCATCATATTCACCAGCATCATCATCACCACTCCATCCTGCTGTAACAATCGTGTTGAATACTTGCTTAGTTCATTAGGGGAAACTTTCCTGGTGTTGATTACTATTGTAGTTGATGCTTGTGAGTAGAACCATTGGATTATTGTTTATGTTCAAATTGTTATCCATTACCATATCATCTTTGATATTGATCCGTATGATGTCTCATGAGTAGTTCGTTTAGTTCTTGAGGACATGGGAGAAGTCATGTTGTTAGTAGTGGATTTGTGTTGAGTTATTATTCAATGGTTTAGTATTTAAGTTGTGGTGCTATTCTTCTAGTGGTATCATGTGAACTTCGACTACATGATACTTCACCATTTATGGGCCTAGGGGAATGCATTGTGTATTTGGCTACTAATTATGGGGTTGCCGGAGTGACAGAAACCTGAACCCCCGTTAGGACACTTTTGCACAAGGGAGCGTAGGATCTCAGAGTTTAAGGTTGTGGTTAGATTTATATCTTAAATAATTTCCCGTAGTTGTGGATGCTTGCAGGGGGTTTAATCATAAGTATGTATTAGTCCAAGTAAGGTTGGTACATTAGCACAGGTTCGCCCACACAACACTTACAACACCAAAGAAGAGTACTCAGCTATTTGAAGCGAAAACACTTGACAGAATTCCCATGTGTCCTCGAGAATATTTGGTCCTTATATGTATTTCCACCAGCTTGTACTTTTCTAAGAAAGGATTGGGCCACTTACTGTAATTGTTCATTGTCTTTATTACTTGCACTTTGTTTTGTTGCTTTATCAGAAAACCACTAAAAATCCGTTTGCTAAGTATTTATAGAGAGTTCCTGCTCCATACCACTAGTCAACACCTTCTGCTCCTCGTTGGGATCGACACTCCTATTTGTCGAAAGTACTGGGATACACCCCCTATACTTGTGGGTCATCACGAAGCAACGGGAACATGTTATAAAAATCTAACTCCATTCCTAACATAATATTTATCCCCGTTAAAATACTGCCCAGTTTCTATACCTGAGATTGCTCGGTCTAAAGCCATCTACAATCCTTAATCTTATGATAATCTTTAGGGCCGGCCCTCAAATTTCGGGAGCCCGGGGCGAAACTAAAAATTAAGACCCCAAAAATTTATATCAGTGGTACTTTAAATTTTCCACACAATTCTAGATACAAATTCCGCAACAAGCAAAGGTATAAAGCTACTAACGTACTAGATCCATTCAATTTTTTTCAGTACCAAGTCGTACTAAAAATTCCAAATTTCAAAAATATGTATCTCTAAATAAATATATAATCAGTTGTTATTAATGGCAACAAAGAAAACTCAGTTTGTGTTCACCCTATATAATGGTAGTTCTTTATAAATCAACTATCACCCAATCATATTGCCAAAATCAGGGCACATGCTATAGAACTAGAGACAGGCCTCCTCCCAGTTCTATGAATCGCGCGTTGGTCGTCGCCTGACTGATCTTTTCTAAGGCCTTATGTATGTGAATAGTTATGTAGAGCACCCAATGCCTGACCGCCGGCGTTTGGGTTTGACTGAAGAAATCAAGATATGGGCGAGAATGAATAAGAGCTTCGTGCGCCTATACAGACTACAGTGTAGTCTAGAGCTCGATCAAAAATTCAGGGAATAAAAAGTCTAACGGCGAATGATAAAAATGACGTCAGTCTCGCCATGCACATGCCCGGTCAGCTATTTCTTCATCTCTCCATGTCGAATGATGTGTCATGGACCCATGGTGCGCTAGGCCTTCTTTTTTCTACACAGTCCGTTGTATTCCTGCCGTGCACGTTGAGAAACTAGGCCAACTAGGCTAGTAATAGTATACAGAACATAGTAATATAGGGCCCTTAATTTTCATGGGCCCGGGGTGGTTGCCCCTCCAGCCCTGCCCAGGACGGCCTGATAATAAGTGTTTCTCCCGGTCCAACACTTTTTTGGACGACTTGATCCCTGCCAGTTTTGGAAATAGTACACCATCTGCCACCGCCGAGTTAATTAAACCCCAGGTTCACCGCACGAATATGATACCGAACATAAAACTATCCACGTTCTGTTATTTTGTCGGCCGAGTTTGGGCTTTTCATCCATTGCTGGCCCACCGCGTCGTATGTGACCACTCCTCAAACCAAAAGCCACGATTCTGTATGCTTCGATGAGAGAAAGTTGAATAGTCCCACCTCTCTCCTTTACCATGAATCCCACCTATTCATATACGTTCTCAATGTCCATGGAATGAGCAAGCCAATCATGAATCGAATAACAAACCGTGTCTAGAAGAACGGGATCATCATAGGAAGCTTTGGAAGCAGGCGGGGCCGAGCGGCAGCGAATCGAATGGGGTATCGAGAATCGAGAAGCCAGGGCGGCGGGGTCACATGGTCGGGATACGCGGGGATACGAGACGGAGGTCGTGGCTCGGCCTCGGCAGCGGGCAGAGGACTGCAGGTGAGGACGACGGCCACATGATGGCACCCAGTATTGTCACGGGACGCTTCATTGGAAACAGCAAGAGCAAGGTATGATGAGCACAACAGCAAGTTCTCCCTCAGTAAGAAACCGAGGTTATCGAACCAGTAGGAGGAAGGAAACATCTCAAAGGTGTTGCAAGCAACGTGGAAACCTGCACAACACAAACTTAAGACTTTGTCCCAACGAATAGTGAGGTTGTCAAGCTCACCGGTTTGCTGTAACAAAGGATTAACTATATGGTGTGGAAGGTGATAATGGTTTGCAGCAAGTAAATAGTAACAGTGGAAGATGTATCAATGGTAAAGATTGTACCAGGGTCCATAGTTCACTAGAGGTGCTCTCCTTAGATAAACAACATGGCATGAAGGGTAAACAAATTACAGCAGGGCAATTGACAAGAACTGAGCAAGGCATAACAATGCAATACTAGACAAAGATATCCTATGAGATTCGATTGGGTAATACAACAATACACATAGACCGCCATCCAACTGCATCTATGACTACAAGTCCACCTTCAGGTTATCATCCGAACCCCCTCCAGTATTAAGTTGCAAGCAACATACAACTACTTTAAGCAAAGTGTGTAAGGTAAACAATCCACTTGTTCCATGAACAAGAGATCGTTGTTTTATCCCTAGTGGCAACAACACATCTACAACCGAAGAGATTTCTGACACTTCCCTTGGAAACTAGAGGCATGAACCCACTATCAAGCATAAATACCCCTTCTTGGAGTCACTAGCAACTACTTGGCCAAGATAGCTACTAACAACGGAGAGCATGCAAGATCACAAAAAACACAGACATGATAGAATCATAAAGACAAAACCATTAATCAATCTGACATATTAATCTCTATATCCATCGGATCCCCACAAATACAACATGCATGATTACAAATAGATTAGATCTTGATCATGAACGGAGCTCATAAGATCTATACATGAAAGCACAAGGAGGAGATACAACCATCTAGCTACTACATGGACCCTTAGTACAAGGTGGAACTACTCACGCATCATACTGGAGAAGAAGGCCTCCGGGATGATTTCCCCTCCGGCAGGGTACTGGGAAGAACTTCAGACCCCCCCCCGACCTAGGGACGATGGTGGTGGCGGCTACATACGGTTTCGTGGAGTTTTGATCGGATGCCTAGGGTTTCTGCATCGGGGGCTTCTTATAGGCGAGTAGGTTTTAGGGATATGCTATATGGGTATCCTCATAGCATGTCTCTTATCCGGATAACCCGGGTGGCCCACAATTGGTAGCATGGCCCATGGACTGCTGGGCAGCCCAGTTAGATGGATCTAGAAGGGAGGCCCATGCCGGATAAAGAAAGGCTACGGAGGAGTCACCGACGTACCCGGAGCCTTGGAGTGCAAGACACGTTAGTCTTATTGTATACCATGTAGGACTCTGTAACCTATCCGTCTAAGACTTTGCCTAACCCTAGGACCTGGCGACTATATAAGTCGGGCCTATGGGAGCCTTTAGGATAGAACACAACTCGTACTTCGCACAACGAACCGATCCCTGTAACTCGGCGTATTGCCATTATAGTGATTTATAACAGGAGTAGGATTCCGCCACCGTCGTGGATCTGAACCTGGGTAAGCTGTGTTACCTCGTACCCGCCAACCTTCTGCCTTACCCCACGTCTCTAAACACGCACTATGAGGACCCCTCCATGGCATACTCGTCGGCAATACCACGATAGTTGGCGCCCACCATGGGGCAAGAGGCGCTTCAGGCTCTACAACGGGCGAGGACCAAGATCTTCGTGGGAATCGGTGAAACCATAGCCATCGGTCGCGTTCTCTTCTCAGGCAACGTTCCGATCGTCCCTCCCGACGAGTTCTAGATCCCGACGAAGATGAACCCTCCCCGATGCTCGATCGTCCCCCATCGGACACATCCACCTCTTCATCGGCGAAACCGACTCTGGCACTAGTTTCCTAGAAGTCAGAGGAGCATCTAGACCCGCACGGATCGCCTATGGGCAGGATACGTTCACGGAAGGATCGAAGTCAGATATATCTTTGGAGTTTGCCCGCAATGATCGGAAAAATTCAAGGCCCACCCAAACCGCCGCTATGCAGGATATAACGGTGGAAAATCACTACAAGTCCGTCGGCTTCGCCCGTGCATCTAGACAGCAGAGATCCAAGTTCATCGGCGTGGTGACTATCTTCGATATGACGCATTGCATTCAGAGAGAGGGTGAAAAACCCCGCGATTACCTAGCCAGGTGGCTCCGTATACGGGCCTACCTGGTGCATTACCCCAATGATGATGCCATGTATCACTTTGTGGAAGGACCGGACCACGGAACACTTCTCCGACATACGCTAAGGCGGCATCATGCTTCAGAACGCCTCACTTTTGAAGGCATGGTCAGCACCGTCAACAACTACGCAGAGGCCGAGGAGGCAGCCTAGAGAGTGCTTGCGCTCTTAGAAGGGGCACCTCCGCCTTAGCCACCACCACCACCGCCTCCGGTCGTCGTCGCTGCGCCACCGCCTCTGATTTTCGTCGCCGCAGTGGCACCACCACCTCCATTCATCATCACCACTGTCGCACCACCATCGGCCATCATCGAGGAAGCCCCAGCACCCTCTGACTCTGTTCTTGACGCGCTCTACGCCGACATCAGCGCTAACTCGGAGGAGATAGACTTCAGCCCGGAGGAGCTAGACTCTGCTATGCAGGAGATGGAGGAGGATTTCCAACACGACGAGCAGGCCGACAACTCCGTCACGTCCCGAGAGGTGTTCGTCGCCATTGGGACCGTGATGGATGAAGATCAACCCGGAAAAGTTCCGCCTAAAGCGCTGGACAAGGGGAAGGGACCACCTATTGCTACCGACAATGATTGCGCAAAGGTCATGCCCCCTCCACCTAACCCAGTGCAGCAGCCGCAGGAACTCAACATAGGTTCGAGTAACAACAACACCGAAACCCGCCACCTCCAGCATCTATGTTTGCTGCTGCCCAAATTACTCTAGCTGATAGAGTGATGTACGACAACCTCCTCGTCGAGCCCATGACTGTGGCTCATATTAGGAGCGTAGTTTAGCTTGACGAGAAGTGCCAACAGCTGCTGGAGGAAGCGCGGGCCATCGCGGAGCAAGGCACAAAGCTAGATCGAGATCTGGCCAACGCGCAGAAGTCAATAGAAAAAGCTAGAGCCATGGAGGCCGAGTACAAGACTCTGCTCCAATAGCAGAAGGCTAAGAAAGCTCTGGCTCGCGTCATCAACGATTCTGGTGTATGGCGAAACCTAGGATGGGCCCCCTCGAAGCCGCCACAAGCAAAGCCATACATTGACAGCGAAGGCAGGCAGGTGATGCCCACTCCTCTTCTTAACCTCTCCGTCGCCAAGACCCTTGTGGAGCAGGATAGATCACCCGCAGCTGTGGAATAGGTCTATGAACTTGTGGCAAAGGCGGTGAAACAGCAGGAAAAGGCCACCTCTCAGAGGCTTGAGTCTGACCCAGCGTTTTGCCAGCCTAGCAATACTAAGCCTCCAAGGGACAGATCTCCTCAGGATGTCGGATCTCAGACGGGTTCATCAGAGCGAAGATGGAGGGATGCACGCAACAGGAAGGACTCTATCCCCATATCCTCCGACCATGGAGGCAAGGCTCACCCTCGTCGCACATCTCCATCGCCCCGGTCTCCCCGACATTGTGACGACCCTAAGGCTCACCATCGCATGGACATGCCTCCGCCAAAGCAACGCGACATCGTCATCCGTGACAACGCGGAGCAGACCCGTCATGATGGAGAGCGCAACCAAGGACACAAGAGCAGGTCGCGCCATGATCCTCCACGTCCGACCAGCAACCATGACAAGCGCAAGGCGTCGTAGGAGGGTAATAGCAAGAAGGCTAACCCACCGACACCTTCGTCACCACCTAGCAGCCACCATGGCGGAGGAGGCCCGCGTCGTTCATGCAGCCCATCCCCTGATGGCAAGAAGAAAAGAAGAAGCCCGGAGCCATACGACGCACGTTCACGTCTAGACAAGATCCATGAGGCCCGGGAAGGACAATACCTGGGACCACGTTGCTTTGGACCTGTAATACGGACCGCAACTTACCCCAAGGGTTTCCGGATTGACAAGACCATCAAGCCCTATGACGGCACCGCCAAGCCAGCTACGTGGTTGCAGGATTACAGCAACGCGGTGGAGATCACCGGAGGTAACCCCAACATCACCATTAAGTACCTCCCATTGATGCTGGCAGGCACGGCCTGACAATGGATCGATGAATTGCCGGAGAATTCCATCTGCAACTGGTTGGACATGCAAGAAGCGTTCACCAAGAACTTCGAGGGTACGTACAAGCGTCCTTGTACTGTTGGTGATCTACACCGGTGCGTGCAGGAGAAAGACGAGTCATCTCGCGCCTACCTCTCTCGCTGGCTGGATATGAATAATTCCTTCGCAGGAGTGCATGCTCAGACCGCCATGGCCGCCTTCATCGATGGGTTGGAGAAAGGTACGTTGCTCCGACATAAGTTGAAGCGCCTGCAGGACAATCACCGGCTAGATCTCAACCAGATGATCCAGCTGGCTAGTGAGTTCGCAGCTGCCAACGATGATGCTCGCGGCTCCCTGCCGACAACGGCTGTTCCAACTCAGGCTCGGAGGGACAGCAGCACCAAGCGGCCCGCCAGAAGAAAAGCAAACCTCCGACATGATCGCCATGACATTTGCAGGACGAGGTGATGGCGAACAGCGTGGCCGAGGACGGGGGGCTGGTCGTGGGCAGCAGCGAGGTAGTGAAACAACCTCGGCAGCGCTCCGTGTTCCCCAAACCTACGTGGAGTACCGCGATATGCCATGCCTCGTGCACCTCGATGCCAACGGCAAAGCCACTCACACCAATCGCCATTGCAAGTTTGTCAACGACCTCAAGGAGGACCCGGAGTCCGGCTACAAGCGAAGTCGGAAGAATAGACCACGAGGTAAGGGCAAGGGGAAGAATAAGGAAGAGGAGTCCAAGGATTCAAGTGACATGGATGAGGATGTTTACCCCAAGCACGCCGCCAAGAGCGATGGCAAGGGCAAGAACCCCTTCGAGAAGAAGGCGGTCGTTTTCCACACTTTCCTTGGCACCCCCACTGTCCGACAACAGAAAACCTCCATGAGGATACTGATGGCTACTCTACCCCCAGTTCCCCAGTTCCTACGCTGGTCGGAGATTCCAATCACTTGGGACAGGAATGATCACTCAGACCACATCCCTATGGAGAACCAGTACGCCATGGTCATCAACCCCCTGATTGACGGCAACGAGTTCACCAAATGTATGGTGGATAGTGGAAGCAGCATCAACATCATGTACTTGGATACACTGCACAAGATGAACTTGACGGAGACCAACCTAAGGCAGACCAGCACTGTGTTCCATGGCGTAGTTCCTGGCCGGGAGGCTCGGTCCCTTGGATGCATCACACTTCAGGTTGCTTTTGGCGATGTCAACAATTACCGATAAGAGCACATGACCTTCGAGGTGGTCCTCTTCAAGAGCGTGTACCACGTCATATTCGGATGCGGCATCTTCAACGCCTTCATGTCCAAGCCATGCTTCGTCTACAACAAGCTCAAGATACCCGGACCAAACGGTGTCATCACCGTATCCGGAAGCTTTACCAAGGCAAGGGACTGCGATATTGGAGAAGCAGACTTTGCGGAAGCTGTCCTCTACAGCAAAGAATTCAAGGACATCCAGAGCAAGGTCGATGCCTTGGAGATGCCGGTGTTGAAGAAGTAGATTTCTGACTCCGCCCCAGCATTCAAGGCCGCCATCGAAACTAAGCCGGTGGAACTTGTGGTAGGCGATGCCTCCAAGACCACCGCCATTGGGACGAACCTGGACCCTAAATAGGAAAGCGTGCTCGTCGAGTTCCTCCATGAGAATAGGGACATCTTTGCCTGGCAACCTGACGACATGAAAGGTGTACCTAGGGAACTTGTCGAGCACATCTTGAATATTGATCCAAAATGTAAACCGGTGAAACAACCTCTACGACGCTACGGAGAAGAGAAAAGACGCTCCATAGGCAAATAGATAGCTAGGTTACTTAAGCCTAGTTTTATCCGAGAAGTCCTTCACACCCGATGGGTGGCCAATCCTGTACTTGTCCCAAAAAAGGGAACCAAAGAATTAAGAATGTGCGTTGATTACACCGGCTTGAACAAAGCGTGTCCCAAAGATCAGTTTGGTTTGCCTCACATTGACCAAGTCATTGAATCGACGACTGGCTCAGAACTTTTGTGTTTTCTTGATGCATACTCAGAATACCACCAGATTAAGATGAGGAAGTCGGACCAATTGGCCACTTCGTTCACCACACCTTACGGCATGATTTGCTATGTCACGATGCCCTTTGGGCTAAAAAATGCAGGTGATACGTACCAGCGGACAATGCAACGTTGCCTACAAGATCAAATTGGTCGGAACGTTCACGCCTATGTGGAAGATATAGCGGTGATGTTTAAAAACTCAAATGACTTAATCTCCGACTTAAAAGAAACCTTTGATAATCTTCATAAATACAACATGATGCTTAACCCAAAGAAGTGCATCTTCGGGGTTCCAGCCGGCAAATTGTTGGGCTTCATCATTTCCCAATGTGGAATCGAGGTCAACCCGGAGAAAATCAAGGTCATCTTAAACATAAACCTTCCGACATGCCTGAAGGACATACAACGGATAACAGGCTGCGCTGCAGCAGTTAGTCGGTTCTTCAGCCGACTTGGAGAGAAGGCTCTGCCGCTGTACAAGTTACTGAAGAAGGCAGACAAATTTACGTGGACGGACGAAGCAGATGCAGCATTGAAGCATCTAAAGGAGATACTTTCCTCGGCGCCTATCCTTGCAGCACCCGAGCCTATGGAGCCTATGTTAATTTACATAACGACCACCGACCAGGTAATCAGCATCGCTGTCGTAGTAGAGCGGAAAGAACCAGGGCATGAGTACGGAGTTCAACGACCAGTTTACTATGTAAGAGAGGTCTTGACGGAGTCCAAGCAGCGTTACCCTCACTACCAGAAGCTAGCTTATGGAGTGTCCCTTGCTTCTCGGAAGCTAAGGCACTACTTCCAGGAGCACCCTATCACAGTTGTGAGCAAAGCTCCACTGTCCGACATCATCAAAAATAGCGACGCTACAGGAAGGGTCGCGAAGTGGGGCATTGAACTTGTTGCCTTCGAGATCACCTACAAGAGACGCGACGCTATCAAGTCACAGGCCTTGGCGGATTTTATTGTAGATTGGATGGAGATGCTACCCCTATACCAGAGCCAGAATACTATGTGATGCACTTTGACGGATCAAATCTACTCAATGGCGCGGGGGCTGGTGTACTGTTACAGTCACCAACAGGGGAAAGGCTACACTATGTTATGCAAATCCACTTCGATGCTACGAACAACATGGAGGAGTATGAATAACTCATTCATGGACTACGCGTAGCCAAGGATATTGACATCAAGCGCATAGTTTGCTGTGGAGATTCCGACTTGGTTGCCCAGCAGGTGGCTGGCACCTGGAACGCGCGGAACCCTATGATGGCGGCATATCGCGACGAAGTGGACGAGATAGCCAAGAGCTTCTTGGGCTACGAAGTCAAGTATGTCCCGAGGGAGAAAAATGAGGCGGCTGATCTACTGTCAAAGCTTGTATAGGGGCGCAACAAATTCCGCCTGGCATTTTTCTGGAGCATCTACGGACACCATCCGTGAAGGGAGCGGACACCAAGAACCCGGATAGAGTTGACTCTTTCGTTCACACAGTGACAAAGGTCCCTCCGACTTGGACAAAACCGTTCATGGAATATCTCATACATGGAACTTTGCCCGATGACGAGGTCGAAAGATGACAAATAGTACGTCGAGCAAAGGGCTATACCATAATCAATGGACAGCTCTATAAAAGAAACACCACTGGTGTATACCTCAAGTGTGTTTCCCAGCAAGAAGGTATTGAAATCCTTCGTGAGATCCATCTCAGAGATTGCGGGCATCACGCCGCTCCTCGATCGTTGGTCTCCAAAGCCTTGCTGCAAGGATTCTACTGGCTGACTGCGAAGGCGGACGCCGACAAGCTGGTTGAGACATGCATGGGATGCCAGTATTATGCCCGACAACCACATGTTCCAGCTGAAGAATTGAGAACAATACCAATAACGGCCGTTTGCAGTCTGGGGGCTAGACATGGTTGGTCTATTGCAGACGGCACCATGTGGGTTTACGCATCTACTCGTAGTAGTTGATAAATTCACCAAATGGATAGAAGCTAAACCTATTAGAAAGCTTGATGGGGCAACTGCCCTTAGGTTTGTCCGGGATCTAGTGGTAAGATTTGGTCTTCCACATAGCATTATCACCAACAACGGCAGCAACTTGTCACTAGGAGAAATGGAAGCCTATTGTTGGGAGAAGGGCATTCGACATGACCTATCATCTGTGGCACATCCAAAATCCAATGGTCAGGTTGAGTGAGCCAATGGGTTAATTCTGCAGGGAATCAAGCCACGTCTTGAGGCACCGCTACATCGAGTAGCTGGAGCCTGGCGGAGGAATTACCATCTGCGTTGTGGAGTTTATGAACTACACCCAACAGATCTACCGGCTACACCCCTTATTTTATGGTATATGGAGCAGAAGCCATCCTACCTTCCGACATCCTTCACGATTCACCAAGAGTTGCCTCCTACGACGAAGATGACGCTGAAGAATCCAGACACCTAGATGTGGACCTTCTCGAGGAAGAGCGTGTATTAACATGCCAAAGATCCACCATCTACCAGCAGAAGCTACGCAGCTACCATAGTCGCCGCGTTTGGCATCACTCGTTTAAAGAGGGGGATCTGGTGCTCCGACTTAAGCAGAAGAAGTCACACAAATTATCCCCGCCATGGGAAGGACCGTTCATCATAAGCAACACGCAGCTCAATGGATCTTACTACCTCGTTGACAATCGTGAACTTGAGGATAGGCCCAGCGATAATCATAAGCGTAAGCGACATGACCCGGATGATGACTACCCAGAGCTAGATCGGCCATGGAACATAGCACATCTACGTCCTTTTAAGACTGAGCATTTTTTATATATTGTGTGCCTCTTATATGATCAATGAAATAAAGCTCTCTGGCTCACTCATATTCTGAGTCTTTTACCTCCTTTAGTGTTCATTTTTGAATCGTATAAAACCTTTATGCACAAGTTTTGCGTTTGCACTTGTGAAAATTCCGCCTACAGGTGTTAGCTTAAGTTTTCTGGTCTACACGTTCTTTGTTGTTTTTATGTGGATTCTGAAGTGGTGACTTTTGGCATTTGAAGTCGGTGATTTTGTTCTTAGGTTTTTTACGGTGCCATTAGGCATCATCACCTGAGCGCATGGTTCCGAGTACGAGTCTTCCAACTCACGAAAGGTCTAGTATAAAAACTAAAGTAATGGATAAGCCAGCACTTGCTTAAAAAATATTTACATGTTGGAGCTAGTACTTGAGTAGCAGGAAATTACAGCTATTGTTTTTCCGCCTTAAGTTAACGTAGTAGTTTTTCCGCATACACCATCCTAGAGGAAACAAATATTACATATTGTTTTTCATTCCTCTAGCGCAGGAGACTTCGAAGCAGCATCTTCGGCGGTAGGAGAGCAATCTTGATCTTCATGGAAGTCTGTGGTCCTGAGGGATTCAGAGGAGCTTTGGTGGTCGCCGTTAATGATCTCCAAAGGCACGAAGACGTTGTGGTCGACCAACTCAGCAACCCTAGTGTCAAAACCCGCGAGCGACGCCCAGATAGCCTTGTGGTCAATCTTCTGGCCTTCGTCGTCTACGTCGAGCGACATCCTTGCACCATCCCGGGTACATGAAGCTTTCTAGCTTACGATACGCTCGGGGGCTTGGCGCAATATCTCTGAGTACTTCATCATGGAGTCCATCGCTTTGATGTTGATGTTGAGGGGCTTGGCAATCTCCTTTGCTTGCTTGACGGCGGTGCTGACGAAGTTGCCGGCAAGAATCATGCATTCCTTTGGCGGAGGAGGCGACTTGGTCAATCCAATAGGAGCTACAGTTCCGACAGACAAAGGAATATATGAGGTCAATAACACAAAAAATTTAGAGTATCTAGCTTACAGAAGTACAAGACAGAGATTGCTTACCAAAGATGCTCGCCTCGGCTTGCTGAAATGTCTCTGCCATGGAATCACGCTCTTGTCGTAGGATCTTGTATGCATCAAGGTTGCGCTGATTCTGCTCGTCGGCAGCATTCTTTTGTTCCTTGAGCGTCGCAATCTCCTCCTTCAAGCGGTTCATCTCCGTGTTGACAGACTCCTGAAGGGCCTTCATGGACTCCTCATGCATCTTCAAGGTATCAGTTCTCTCCTGCTTAAGGATTTTGTTCTCGCTATCCAGCAAATCAATGTGCTTGGATTGCTCGACAATGTACTTGGCCTTGGCGATAGATTCTGCAAGTCGAAGAAATAACAACACACAGTGACTAGTCGGAGACTGATGGCACAAGACCAAGTTTGAGTACAAAATCGGAAGGAAAAATAGACTCTTACTCTTGGTGTTTTTTTCCTTCAAGAAGGCATTTTTACCCTTTTCTGCTTCTAGTTCTGCGCGCATCTTGTGGAACTTCTCGTTGACGATGCCTCTCCAAGCATTCTCGTTCTGTGGAAAGAAGATCAAAATCACTTAGTCTACTTGGAGTATCTAGCCGGATAAATATCCACCTAGAGGCTTGGGGGATACAGTGAGAGTTTTTAACTTGGCAATATGCTTAGTCGCTCTTTAAGCATCTAGTCAGAACTAATTCACTTTTCAACTAGAAGCTTGGGGACTACAGTACGAAGTTTTTAACTCAGCAATATGCTTAGTCTTTCTTTAAGCATCTAGTCGGAACTAGTTCAGTTTCAACTAGAAGCTTGGGGGCTACAATATTGAAATTTACAAACACTGTGTATGCTACTCTAAAAGTATCTAGTCAGAATTATTCATTCAAACTACATATTTGGGGGCTATAGTGTAACATCCCAGCATTAGAGCCTGGAAATAATTTGAACCCAGATGTGTGCATTGCATTCATGCATAGAAAATCCGAATAATTTTCGCGCTTTTAAACAAAACTTGTCAAAGTGATTGAAGCTTCTCTTAACTTGATGGAATTGAAGTAGATCATCAAGTTGACTGTGATAAGTTTCAATAAGACCTTTGTTAAAATCTCATTTTGGGTAAGAGAGATTTGATCTAAGGGTATATCAAAATGTACCATAAGTTAAACCTTAATATAATGTGAATTATATTTGATCATTAGGTGATCATATTATAGTATTCATTATAATCACTCATAAGTACCAAGTTAAGGATATAAAACAAATAATAAGAATGTAACCACTATATCTTAAATTCCATCTGTATACATTCTGAGAATCATAGTAACACCTAAACTTAAAAATGCTTTTGATGAGTTGGAGTTGGAAAGAGATTAAGTCAAGATCATCCACTATATATATATATATATCTTTCTTTCTATACAATCTTTATGGAACTTATCTCAATATCCGTTGTTCATCAATGTTGGATAATTCCCCATTGATTCACAACTTCTTAAACTATCAGTCTTTGATCTATTATTTGATCTTATAAGAACATCTACTTGAATCTTTTAATGAGGGCATAGTCCATTAATAACCTTAATCCAGTATATGATACTAAGAAGATAATTTCTAGACAATAAAAGGTAGGATTGATAAAGCCCTGCTTAGCCAACTAAGAACTTCAGTAATAAATAATTAAAGCATTATAAAGGTAATGTTTTGGCCACCAACATGGAATGCTTATATTTAGTATGGGTAATACTGGTGGGTAGAACATGATTGGAACCTTAGTAAAGATAAGTGATCCTAGAGAAGTCTTGGCAAACCACATAAATATAATTCAGGGATTGAAGTGTAAGTCATAAGAGTTAAGTAATTATAAGATGGTGTTATTCAACTAAAGCTAGTATAGCATAAAGTCATAAAAAGTGGTGTTATTCCCCTTTAAGGATAGTTTACTTTAAAGAAAGATTGGGAGTAGAGTTTGAAGAAACTACTAGTGGGATGGAAGATTATCAATAGTAAAATAGTAGATACAACAAAACAAGGATAGGAGAAAGCTATGAAGTGTCTTTATAACAAATTCATTGGATTCATCCATAAGTTTAGAAGAATGATATATTGAATAAGAAGATTTTAATAAGTAAGTCCATCAAACTAATCATGATGATGGATAGAAAGAGGTATTATATCTAGGAAAGGAATTCCTTAATTAGAGATCCAAGATTGTGAAATATAGTTACATGTTATAAATCATTTTCCAATTTAATCTTGGTAAGCAATCAACCCTAAATCTCAACTCAAACATAATATCCATCTTATACCATTGATCCATCATCTGATATCTATAACACTTATAGAAATATTCTCCTATAGCAAATTACATAAGCACATCTTTGTTAATTCCAAACATCCTAACTATATGTGCTTAATAATACTCACTTCTATAAAACATTCTAATTACAACTTCCTATTAAAAAAGAAGATTTCATCAAAGACTATATACATAAGGCAATATGCTCAGCCATTAAATCTTAACTCTTAAAAGGAATTTAAGCTTATACAAAACCCTAAAGCCAAGGGTAGTACTCATAATTCAAAACCCTAAACTTCTTTGTTTATCACATACATTGCTATTTCCAACTTAATGGGAGTAATAATCATCATATCAATGTCTTTATATTTCATGCATCAAAGAATGGTATAGAATCATTATACATATATATAAAGTTTCTATTCAAGCTATAAGCTCACTAAAAGTTGAGTTATAAACATATAAGAATATATCATTAAAGAAATCCCTAATTAAAAATAGAAGAGAAAAATAATAAGAAGTTTCTTCCAATTATTAAAAAAGAGTTCTTATTGAGTAAATAAAATAAATATAAAAAGAAGGCATAATAAAGTTCACAAAGGTTACCAAATATATTTTAATATTACTGCCAATATCCAGCAAATAAATCATACAAAGAAAGGTTCAAAATATAAATCAAATTCAAATCTGATTAAGAAAACAGAAAATAGAAAAAAGAGAAAACAAATAAAAACTAAACCTGGCCGCATCCCAACACCCTACACCTATCTGACGCCTATGTGTAGCCCATAACAGCCCAGTAACCAGCCCTGTCCTTTTCCATCTGAGACTGACAAGTGGGGTCAGGAGAGGACCACGGGTTAAGTTAAACAAATCGCCAGGGGGTTATCCGCAAAACGGTCATCGTCGTCACCATCACGCACACAGGCAGCTCGCTGGCGGAGCTCGTCGCCGCCCGATGCCGTCATCGCCGTCATTGCGCCAAGATACTCGTCCCCGCTGCCAGGAGGGGATAAGAAGGCCACCGCGACGCATCGCCTCAATCCCTATCTCCAATCCCTCCTTATCCTCTCAGATATGAATGAGACCGAAACCCTAGCTCGCCAGAGCCACCTCTCGCCGTCGAACCACGTCACCCCACACCATTCTGAGCCGTCATGGAGAAGCGCCATCCTCCGTAGATCCTCTGGGTAGAAGCTTGCATCAAGGGGATCACTAGAGCAGGTGAATTTGGTCGTTTTCCTTCACGGTAGTTCGTCAGAATCCTCATCGGGAAACTCGATTCCGGCCGCGCCTGTCCTCGTCAACCACTCAATCATCATCAGGGTGAGTTCCTGAATCTTCCAGCATCCTTGAATCATTTGATCTCGTTGTAAATCGTCGTTTCACTTTAAGCCACCGTCGGCCACCGTTGGAGCTCGTCGGAGCTGAGGCTCCGATGACCATTTCTGAGCGGCGCTGCCACTCTTAGGTTCAGTAGGTTGCGCTGATTCGAACTAAGCTAATCTCGCTTGCTAGGGCACCGTAGATCATCGCCGGTGACCACTCACCGACGGCGGTGGTGATGCTGACGCCATGCTCACCTCATGGTTGAACCACGTCAGCTAGTTTGACTGGTCCTTGCCCACGTGGCTGATGACATGGCCTAGGGCCCATATGTCATTGACTGGGGGGTAAAGACTAGGACAATAACAAATGTATTTCTTTCACCTGAGAGATGACGTGGACCCTGGCCCACGGGCCAGTGACTGAGGCTAACTCTTGGTACGGTGTAAAAAGTATTTTTCTGTTTAGAAATAAATAAAAATGTTATAATCCAATTAATATTATTCCAGAAATTTAATAAATGATTAAAATTTGTTTAATTAATAACTTTTGATTTATAATTCAGAAAAATGTGTATAATATATGAAAATTTGTAGAAAAATAAAATCTACAACTTAAACTTATTATCAAATATTATTGTGATGATTATTTAAATAAATATTATTTAGTAAAAGTTTTAGAAGTAATAAAACTTTGATAATTCATATTTTTATAATAATATATATTAATAATAGTAATAAAATACCAAAAATCTTAGAAAAATAAGAATTCTAATTTAAAAGATTATAAGTATCTTTTTATTAAATTATCATCAACCCTAAGTGAAGATTTTATTCTCAAAATATTTCAATTCATAATAAAAAAAATCTTAAAGAACAACTTATGAATACACCAAACCTTTTCTAAACCATGTTAACCACCAAATTACAAAAACTACCACAACATTATATAAATCCATAAGTAGTTAAGTAATAGTATGTTTTAGATTACAAACTATACTCACTTATCTATAAAAGATAAATGATATTACTCTATTATAGAATCAAGAAACCATTACCCAAGTAACAGAATAAACATTCTTAAGTAACTTGAAGAACACATTTCAGACATACAAGATACCAATGTATAAGTATAATACTTTCAAAACTATCTATACTTTAAAGTTAACTTTAGTCTACAAAATCTTAATATAACACTATAAACATTATTATATGTTTTATAGTTAACTTTGGTATGAAGTAGTTAAACCATAAAGCAACTCAAGCCAAACCATTTGAGCAAAAAAATGACATCAACCACCACTAACTAACCACAAAGTTTGTTTAGACCTTAGAAGTGAAACCTTTTCTTCGAAGGTTATCTTTTTGCCACTTTAAATAAGAAACCTTGTATAAGTAATCCTAACTAGTATGTCATAAGTAGGTACACTTTATTCCTACATATGTGATGTTTACAACCACTCATAAACTCTAATAAAAGTACAACTATGAAACTTATCTAAAAGGACCACACATTCCAAAGTAACCATTTTCGGAATCCAAACCCTAGGACAACGTTATTCCTGGGATTTGCGCTTAGAACGTGCATCACATTACTTATGCATAAAAGCATATTACTTCTTTAAACATTAGTCCTTACCGGACCAATGATGTTGATTTCAGATTTTGGATCTTATACTGACTCGAAGACCGCGAGTGCATAATCTTGCAATCACAAAAGGCAAGTTCACACTTGCTCATGTCCTTTGTTTATTTTCTGTAAAGTATTTTACAAATCCAGTGTTGTCTTCACCTGCATTTGAAAAATGTCAGAAAACACTATTTTCAATAATAATGAGAACTATTGATTACTGATCCAGGGTGATCAGCTAATCTATTAAATCTGACAGTTGGGATACCACTGTTCAGAACTATATCATCTAGGACTTAACAACCAATGTCGCCAGTGATTCTTGTGTCGTATATTACGCGTTGACCATGAGATTTGGAATGGGACAGAGAAGTCAGCTATATCTTCTTCCTCTCGCATGAAGCCGGATGTGCAGATCGTGGCTGTTATCCTCGTAGCATGCATATTAATTGGTAATTCGTAGAGGATATGCAGCATATGGGTGGGAACCCTCATCGTCCCACGATAGTTCTGGCATCTAACGGTATGTACATACCATTGCCGTAATTCATTATGTGGGCATGGTGTACACCAAGGAGGCATGCGAGGTCGTGAAGGGGGCAGTGATTGGCTTGGATCATCTTCTGGGCCCCACATCATAGAATTGTGGACGGGAATAAGCTGCCCGGTTGTGCAACAAAGAGTTGATCTCTCATGGGTAAAGTAACGCACCTCTGCAGAGTGTAAGAACTGTAACTTGTTACTCCCTGTTCCGGGAAGGAGCTGCGAATGCGGCAGGAAAGGAACCCCATGAAGGTTCTGGTAAACCCGTGAAGGCTGATGGACATAGATTTTCAGAATAAAAGCAACCTTTGAAGAAATGTTTATGAAAACTTGCATTGCCTACGACCTATGGTCTGTGGCTGTAGTTATAGTGCATCAAACACTCCTTTTCTAGTGAATTTGCTGAGTACGCTCGTACTCAAAGTATCTTCTTAACCCTTGCTAGATTCTGAAGCCATTAAAACGATGTCTGCATCAAGATATGCTCCAGGACTTATCAAGACCAGCTAAAGCTCTTCAATGAAGACCAGGAAGACAACATATATCTTAACTCAAGTGAAGACGAAATTACTGATTAGATACAAATACAATCTCTAGCCAAAGAACCTACCTCTATAGTGCATTGCAATAGCAGCAATGCCGATTCCTTAGTTAAATACTAATTTTAATAGTATAATAGTTTTGCGTTATTTATCTTTGATTCTTCTTCGTAAGAGGTTCTTTCTCTCTCTTTAGCTTAGAGTGTTCTCTGGATCTTATGTAAAGAGTGAGTTGTAACCTTTAAGCCATGTATTGGACCCGCTGTGTTTCTGTTGTGCCATTCTGAGGGATGTAATACTAGTGAACGGTGTTTCATTGGTGTTATGTCAACAACTATAGTATACTACATGATGCAGTGGTATGCTGGGTCACCGCATACAGTGTGAAGTTTTCTAGCTTAGTCACTCTTAGAGCATTCAGATGCAAAGACCTATGGTTTTCCGTCTAAATCCTCGGGGGATACAGTGGGATACTACTTATGAAATGCAAAAGGCAAACAAAAACTTACAAGTGTGATGATCTTGAGGTTGGTGGCGCTCTCGGCAAAAATCTTGCTGAAGGAAAGGCTATTCCCTCGCAGGATATCCGCATGTTTGAGCAGCTCCTCAAGGCCGCATGTCAGAGAAGTTGGAGCCGCACCAGGAGCCAGAATTGAGCTACTCAGCGTGAGCACCAGGTAGACTATCTTTGGAAACTCTGTTGACATCCTAGGTGCAGAAACGCCGCCTTCAGTAGACGTTCCGCCTACCACCATTGCCTTACCGCTACCGATGGTATCCTTAGTCGGAGCTTCATCCATTTTGGTTGAGGCACTTTCTTGCGTCGCCTGTTCGCCGGCAACGATGAGCTCCGCGGAGATGGATGGGTCCACTTCCATGCCGGAGGGGCCAGATGCATCCTTAGCAGGAGAGCTTGTTGGCACAGCAGCAGGCTGGACGCTGGGAGTGGTAGGGGCAATGGCGGGAGATGCTTGGTGTGACACATCTCGGTGCAACATATCTCTAATATTTCTAGAAGCCCCCAATGTTTTGGAGGTCTTCTTAAAACTCAAACTAGCCTTCTTCCAGAAACATGCAAAAGTATAAGTACAGGAACAAGACGAGCAATGGACAATGTTGGAAACAAAGCTTACACAACAGTGGGTGCCTTGGTGAAAGGGATGCCGATAATTCTTATTTTCTCTGCCTCTAGGGCGGCAGTGGACTTCTTGTAGGCTCCACCCTCCGTCTTCTTCTTCTTACCTTCTTGGAGGCTCCACCCTCCGTCTTCTTCTTCTTACGCGCCAACGGAACATCGTCGTCGGACACGACGGTGACTTCCTTCATCTTGGGGTCATAGAATTGGACATCCATGCTATCCTCCTCTAGACTTTTGAGCTATTAAGTGAAATCCCAAAGTGTTAGATAAGATGGTAATGGCTAGACGGAAGAACTGGAGTATATGTCATACATGGAAAATAAATACATACCTCTGGGCATGTGCCGTCAATGAACATGTCATAGGTGATGGTGAAGCCACGCTTCCTGTCCTTCACCTTGACGATGTCCTTGAGGCGGAGCTTGATGGAGTCACTCGAGAAGTTATCCTCGGAAATGCAGATTCTATCTTTCCTATCCTTGGTGTACTCATGCATCATCTTCGTACGGTGCTGCAGAGGCTGGATCCGCCTGACGAACCAGCACATGGCCAGGTCCAATCCAGTCAGACCTGTCTCTACGAACCACTCTATCCGCCTTATAGCGCGGGAAGCATCGTTGTCGAAGGGAAGGGTGGCTTGGGATCTCCATGTCGGGGCTTCAGCGGCGGCCCCATCGACGAAGTCCGGGTACATTTCTTCTCGGTCGGCCAGAGGGATATCTGGGCCGTAGAAGTACGTACGCTGCCAGTTCTTGCAAGACTCATGGCCGACGATGTCGGGGAATCGCCGGCCAGGCCGGATCTTAAAACTAATCGTTCCGCAATTCCTGAGCTCATCCTTGCTCGCTCTGGCTTCCCTCTTGATGGTGAAGAAGTAAATAAACAGATCTAACCTAGGCCTAATGTGAGACCCTGGCGCATGGCTCTATAGGATTGATAGGAAACCCATACCAACAAGTTGCAACTTCTTTTCCGAAAGCTCATTCGAAAAGAACTCTAAGGTTAAGCGTGCTTGGCCTAGAGCAATTCTAGGATGGGTGACTAACCGGGAAGTGGGTAGCCGGGTGCGCATGAGTGAGGACAAAGTGCGCAGAAAAGACTAGTGTTGGTCTGTGGGGTTAGTCTAGAGATCCTATTGAGCTGCCAGAAATGACAGCCGTCGGTCTGGAGTGACCGAGGGTGTTACAAGTGGTATCAGAGCCGACCCTCCCGGTTACATGGGCGTGTGCGGGTCAGTGGCGGACATGTGGCACATGGCGCGTATGGCCCGGAGTGGACACGGCATAGCAATGTGCCGACACTAGACGCACAGACGTGTACCAAGAGAGGACGTTCCTGGCTTGTGGTTGATCGACGAGGACGTCGATCTTCTAAGGGTGGGTGTATGTGAGACCCTGGCGCATGGCTCAATAGGATTGATAGGAAATCCATACCAACAAGTTGCAACTTCTTTTCCGGAAGCTCATTCGAAAAGAACTCTAAGGTTAAGCGTGCTTG
Source organism: Avena sativa (assembly GCA_916181665.1). Lineage (NCBI taxonomy): Eukaryota > Viridiplantae > Streptophyta > Magnoliopsida > Poales > Poaceae > Avena > Avena sativa. The sequence goes on from OV702279.1 coordinate 343,198,372, forward strand.
GCCTAGAGAAATTCTAAGATGGGTAACCGACCGGAAAGTGGGTAACCGGGTGCGCATGAGTGAGGACAAAGTGCGCATAAAAGACTAGTGTTGGTCTGTGGGGTTAGTCTAGAGATCCTATTGAGCTGCCAGAAGTGACAGCCGTCGGTCCGGAGTGACCGGGGGTGTTACACCTAGTCCCTAGATAACCCTCACAAAGCGTCGCGTAATTGCTAAGCACTAGGATGCTGTTGGGGGATAGGTTCTGAGGTTGAACCCGGTAATGCTTGAGGACGGCAAGGAAGAAGTCAGAGATCGGAAGGGAGATGCCGCGTACCAGTTGTGCTTTTTGGTACACCTTCTCTCTAGCTTGGGGAGAAGGGGTGACCTCGCCGGCCAGCGCCTCCCGCCAGATGAGCCTCTCCGTCGCGGGGAGGTATCCCTCGGCGAGAAGTTCCTTGATATCACCATTGGTGATATCAGAGCCGCGCCAATATCCCTTGTGGGAGTCACTTTCCTCCTCCAGCGGCTCCAGCCCCGCTGGAATATGGTCATCGCCGGTGGTCTCCACCACCGCAGACCGCGGCACCACCACACCTTCTGGGGGCACGTGGCCGGCGCTCGCTGGCTTGGCCGTAGCATCTCTCACCGCCGCCATGGAAGAAGTGGAACTGCTGCTAGCCATTGGAGTGAGAGGAGAGGAGACTGGGAGATTTGGGGTGGAGTTACGGTTTTTCGCGTGTGCGCGGAGAGCTCGAGGAGGTGCTCGCAGGAGGAAGACGATGATGCAGGGGAAGAATGAGGTGAAAAGATAGAATCTGTCGCGGCTGAAATTTATAACCCATGGCATCAAGATTCGTGCAAAGTGATCGAATGGTCGGCGCGTGGACGATGTGTGCAGGTGCGTGCGCGGAAATTTCGCCACGTTCCCAACCAGCGCCGCCAACGGTTCATATCCTTCACGTGGGAAAAACGGACATGATTGCCTTCCCTGCATGTGTGAGTTACGAGGCGTTGCTGACCTATGGTCTATGTCATGCTAGGTGACACAGGCAGGTGAGCCATCCCATCGGAAGATTCCGGAACGGACGGATCCAGTCTGGCTACGAGAAGAGTACGATGGACGATTAAGATGTTCTCTGACTTACAAGTTGAAGATGGAGAAGCATTGCAGGGTTCTTGGGAGGACTACAAGATATTTCTTGACGATTTGCCGACATTCACATAGACGGAGCATTCAACCTGAAGAGGCAAGACGACGCAAGATCTCGGAGTTCTCCGGGGCTACTGTTGGGGATATGCTATATGGGTATCCTCATAGCATGTCTCTTATCCGGATAATCCGGGTGGCCCACAGTTGGTAGCATGGCCCATGGCCTGCTGGACGGCCCAGTTATATGGATCCATAAGGGAGGCCCATGCCGGATAAAGAAAGGCTACATAGGAGTCACTAACGTACCCGGAGCCTTGGAGTGCAAGACATGTTAGACTAATTGTATACCGTGTAGGACTCTATAACCTGTCCGGATAGGACTTTGCCTGTAACCCTAGGACCTGGCGACTATATAAGTCGGGCCTATGGGAGCCTTTAGGGCAGAACACAACTCGTACTTCGCACAACGAACCGATCCCTGCAACTCGGTGTATTGCCATTATAGTGATTTATAGCAGGAGTAGGATTCCGCCACCATCGTAGAATCTAAACTTGGGTAAGCTGTGTTACCTCGTACCCGCCAACCTTCTGCCTTACCCCACGTCTCTAAACACGCACTATGAGGACCCCTCCATGGCGTACCCATCGGCAATACCATGACAGGAGGCGAGTCAGGGGGTGCCCAGGGGCCCACACCCTGCCCAGGCGCGGGCCAGGCTTGGCCGTGCCTGGGGGGTGTGGCCACCCTATAGCGCCCCTCCGTCATGTATTCTGGCTCCGTGTTGCCCACGGTAAAATATTGACTTTGGCTTTTGTCTCATCCAATTCCGAGAATATTGGTTTTCTGCCTTTCTAGAACCAAAAATAGAAGAAAACGGGTTAATTCCGAGAATACTGGCACTGTGGCAACTTGTCAATAGGTTAGTTCCAAAAAAAATATAAAAACACCTCAAAGTGTAGACAAAGAAAAGCAAAGTAGATACTAAACAAGCATGGAACATCAAAAATTATAGATACGTTTCCGACGTATCACCACGGCATGGGGGCTCGCTGGTGGTGCGTGGGGCACGAAGACGAGAGGGAGGAGGGGGGACCTCGGCGCGCCCGGCGGTCGAGCAGCTACGCGACCTGGCGCCACGACGTGGGGGCTCGCTGGCGGTGCGTGGGTCACGGATACGAGAGGGAGGCGGAGGACCTCGGCGCGCGGTCGGCGGTCGAGCGGCAACGTGACCTTGGCGCATACAGAGGTTGGCAGAGGAGCGCCAAGGAAAACGGCCGAGGAAGAGGGATGACGGGCGGTTGCTGGAGGAGCCGACGCCGACGATGGGATGGGCGCAAGGCTCGGCGGCGGTGGGCTCCGGGGGAAGAGCGAGGAAGCGGCGACCGGGGCCGGGGCTCCCTGGCAGCGGGGGCGATGCGGTGTGTAGCAGGAGTACGGGGAAGCGGTGGTAGATGATGGGGTTGGCGGCGGCGATTGGTCCGTGTTGTCTCTGGGTGTGTCGCGTTCGTTTGCTGTGTGTGAGATGGGTGTGTGGTTTCATGTGCGTGTGACGAAATTGTAGAAATTGTAATAGGCTTATAATTGTGTGAGACTAGGTTTGTTAATATGTGACTTATATGTAAAGAATGTGGTGCTCATAATTGTTGTTACTCCCTGGTACTATCTGATTAGGAGTTTTGCCGCTCATTGCTTGATAATTGTGTCAATCAAAGTAAAAGAATAGACTAGGTTTGATAATAAGTCTGTATTACAAAAATTAATACCGTAAGTATAAGTACAGCACAAAAATAAAGGACGTATGATTATGGGGCGGTATAGCCCATGATAATTGGCCTGAAAATGTACAATATTATCATGAGATGTTTCCTTAATCATAACATGTCACATAGTTTTGTTCCGTAGCAACACATAGACACTCTGCTAGTCTTAATAAAGTAGAGTCAACCACATCTATAGGTCTTTTTCAATGAGATGTATCTTATAAAAGCTATTAAAACTTAATAAACAACCATCACATGCATTGTTTTGTAGATGGTGTTTCTTAATGGTGTTGCATTTAATGATTTTAGGCCCATGCATGTATGTGATTGGTCTAGTCAATTTTTTTGCTATGGTATCATGCAAGTGGTGTATCTTACTGCCTCTGTTCCGGTTTATTAGACCAGTACGTATTCAAGAAAATCGTTTAATCATAAATTTGGTCTACAATATATGAATCATATGTTATAAAAATTATACCATTGAAAGCGTATTTTGAATATGAATCTAATGGTATAATTTTTGTTAAACATAATTTATTTATTTTTACCAAATTTATGGTCAAAACTATTTTCTTGAAATACGTATTTGTCTTATAAACCGAAATGAAGATAGTAAGATACAACAATACTCCCTTTCTTTATTAAATAACACATGCCATATAAATAAAACGCCTAGGATATCATGCTAAAAACATATATTGTGAAAGGTCTAATAAATCCAAACACCTACAATGATTAAGAGTGCCCTTTGGGATCAGTGTTCTCTCCGAGGTCTGTATCCAACTATTCATGGACGGAGCATCAACCCGTTGTTTCCAGCCGCATGATGACCTTGATTTCAGATGCCGCCGCCAAGGATCGGGCAGCCGACGCACGAGGCCCTGGGTTTGTGCTGTCGTTGCCACCCAACTCCAGGCTATCGCCATGCGAGGCGCTGGGTTGAGGGATTCATGGTTGATTTCTGGCGCGCCAAGCAGGAGATGGACGCGGACGGTGGCACCTCAGGTGGTTGGGCTGGGTGTCTGGTGCGGTCGTGACGCAAAAGAAAAGGATAAGACCATAAGTACTTGGCAATGGCATAGCGCTATAAATAGTTTGAAGTTTAGGGGTACTTTCAAAATTACGCATCACCGTCGAGACCATAAGAGCACCTCCACTCATTGGGCGTTCTCGGGCAAAAATCTGGAGCTATTTAGCGCCGGACGGACGTAGTTTTTGGCCCGAGAACACATAGTTTTCCACTCGCGTTCCTAGGACGAGTTCTCAAGCGACCCAAACTCGACGTGTTTCCACCCAAATTCGGCTCAAATTCGACCAGTTTTCGGCATAGTTCGGCATAATATGAATACATAGCAATGTTCGGCATAGTTGTACATGAATTTAAACATAGTTCGACATGAAATTAAACATAGTTCGGCATAGACTAAAAATACAACATATTCGGCCTAGTTCGGTCAGTTTATACTCGGCATCTACATGTTTCCCATGCCTATATATGCTCAACCAGATCATCCTGCAGCTATTGATGCACTACCGGGTCTTGGATCTCCTTACGCATGGCGATGAAGGCAGCTCAGGTTGGCAGCACCTGGTGATCAGGCTCTGCAAGAGGTCCCTGTCTGTAGTATGACTCGTTCCGCTCAACCAAATTTACTAGGTCCTTCCTCCCATCCTCAATGATCATGTTGTGCAAGGTCACATAACAGTTCATGACTTTCCACATCTAATCTTTCGACCAAGTTGATGGCTCTAAAATTTGTCATATTTCTCTGCGTTTAAACATTGTTTTAGTCAAGCAATTGACAAGAAACTCTCAATCATTGCTGATACGTCCAATTTGCATAACCATTATATATTATAATTTGCCTCTATTTATTGATATATGTCTTATTATGAGGTGTTTCTTATGTCTTTTCCTCTATTTTTGCATGTTGGATGATTCTTGGAGGATGAACTGCCGGAGTCTGGATTCTGATGGAAAAGGAGGTGTTTTGATGAAATTTCGCGAAGATCAGAAAAATATTGGAAAATTATATTTTTCCAGAAGACGAAGGAAGCCAGAAGGGGAGGCGTAGCTGGGCCATAGGGGGCCCACACTGTCGTGGTATTGCCGACGAGTACGCCATGGAGGGGTCCTCACAGTGCGTGTTTAGAGAGGTGTGGGAATGCGGACGATTGATGGGTACGAGGTAACACAGCTTACCCAGGTTCAGATCCCACAACGGTGGCGAAATCCTACTCCTGCTATAAATCACTATAAGGGAAAATATGTCGAGTTATAGGGATTGGTTCGCTGTGCGAGGTGACTAGAAAGTCTAAGTTATCGTGCCCTAAAGGCTCCCATAGGCCCGACTTATAGAGTCGTCAGTTCCTAGGGTTACAGGAAAAGTACTTGTCGGACAGGTTACAGAGTCCTACACTGCCTACAACTAGTCTAGCGCGTCTTGTACTCCAAGGCTCCGGGTACGTCGGTGACTCCTTAGTAGCCTCCCTTTATCCGGCATGGGCCTCCCTTCTGGATCCATCTAACTGGGCCGCCCAGCAGGCCATGGGCCATGCTACCAACTGTGGGCCACCCGGGTTATCCGGATAGGAGACATGTTATATGAGGATACCCATATAGCATATCCCCAACACTAGCCCCCGGAGAACTCCGAGATCTTGCGTCGTCTTGCCTCTTCATGTTGAATGCTCCATCTAGATGGATGTCGGAAAATCGTCAAGCAATATCTTATAGTCCTCCCAAGAATCCTGCAAGGTTATCTCCGTCTTCAATTTGTAAGACGGAGAATTGCTGAATCTTCCATCATAATCTTCCATAGCCGGATTGGATCCGTCCATGCCGGAATCTTCCGATGTGATGATTCATCTGCCAGTGATAGCTAGGGCGACGTAGACGTAGGTCAGTAACGCCTCGTCACTCACACATGCAGAGAACGCAATCATGTCCGTTTTTCCCTCGTGTGCAATACGAACCGTTGGCAGCGACGGTTGGCAACGTGGCAAAATTTCCGCGCACGCTTCCGCACACGTCGTCTACGCGTCAACCATTCGATCGTCTTGCACGAATCTTGATGCTGGAGGTTATAAATTGTAACAGCGGTGGAAATTTTACTTTTCACCTCATTCTCCTCTGCATCGTCTTCTTCCTCCAGCGAGCGCCTCCTCGAGCTCTCCGCGCCATTACGAAAAAACCTAGCTTTTCAACCTTTCCCAATCACCACCGAAACCTTCCAATGGCCAATAGCAGTTCCACCCCCTCCCTGACGGCGCTAGGCGATGCCGCGGTGAAGCCGTCGAGCACCGTCATCGTGCCCCCAGAGGGCCTGGTGATCCCCAAATCCACGGTGGTCAAAATCACCGGCAACGACCATAACTCAGCGGCGCTGGAGCTGCTAGAGGAGAAATACGACACCCACAAGGGCGATTGGCGTGGTTCGGATATTACGGACCGTGACATCAAGGAGATAATCATCGAGGGCTACCTCCCTACGACGGAGGGGCTCGTCTGGCGGGCGGCGCCGGCCGACGAGGTCATACCTTCTCCCCAAGCCGGAGAAAAGGTGTACCTCAAATCCCAACTGGTACACGGTGTCTCCCTTCCCATCTCCAATTTCTTCCTAGCTGTCCTCAACCATTACCGAGTACAGGCTCGGAACCTCACCCCCAATAGCATCCTCGCGCTTAGCAACTACGCGGCGCTTTGCGAGAGTTACTTAGGGATTAGGCCTAGGCTATATCTCTTCATCTACTTCTTCACCGTCAAGCGGGAAGCCGGAGCCGGCAAGGATGAGCTCAGGAACTGTGGCACCATTAGTTTTAAGATCCGACCTGGCCGGCGCTTCCCCGACATTGTCGGCCATGAGTTCTGCAAGAACTGGCAACGAACGTACTTCTACGGCCCAGATATCCCTCTGGCTGGCCGAGAAGTGACGTACCCGGACTTCGTCGATGGAACTGCCGCCACAGCCTCGACATGGAGATCCCAGGCCTCCCTTCCCTCCGACATCGACGCTTCCCGCGCTATAAGGCGGATAGAGTGGTTCATAGAGACGGGTTTGACCGGATTGGACCTACCCATGTGCTGGTTCGTCAGGCGGATCCAGCCTCTGCAGCACCGCTCGAAGTTGGTGCACGAGTATACCAACGAGAGGAAGGAAAGCCTCCGCATCTCCGAGGACAACTTCTCGAGCGACTCCGTCAAGCTCCGCCTCAAGGACATCGTCAAGGTGAAGGATAAGAAGCGTGGCTTCACCATCACCTACGACATGTTCGTAGAGAGCAAGTGCCCAAAGGTACCTGTTTATCTTCCGTGTATGACATATACTCCAGTTCTTCCGTCTAGCCATTAACATCTCGTCTAACAATGTGGGTTTTCACTTAACAGCTCAGCAATCTAGAGGAGGATAGCATGGCTGTCCAAATATATGATCCAAAGATGAATGAAGTCACGGTCGTGTCCGACGATGATGTCCTGTTGGCGCGAAAGCGGAAGAGCTCCACCTCTGACGCTGCCGACAGAGGCAAGAAGAAGAAGACGGAGGGTGGAGCCTCCAAGAAGACTGCCGCCGCCCTGGAGGCGGAGAAAGAAAGATTACCGGGATCCCCTTTGCCAAAGCACCCCTTGTTGTGTAAGCTTCTTTCTCTCCGACATTGTCCATCATTTGTCTTGTTCCCATACTTATACTTTTTGCACGTTTCAGGAAGAATGCCACCACCAGTTTGAAGAAGACCTCTGAAACTTTGGGGGCTTCTAGAAATATCAAGGATATGTTGCATCGTGATGTCCACCATGCATCTCCCGCCATTGCCCCTGTCACTCCCAGTGTCCAGCCTGCGCCATCTCCGACGATCTCACAAGCCAAAGATGCATCTGGCCCTTCCACCATGGAAGTGGACTCAGGTGCCTCCGCGGAGCATGTTTTTAATGGCGAACAAGCAACACAGGAGAGGCCGCAACCTATATGTATGAAGCTCCGGCTAAGGATGCCATCGGTAGCGGTAAGGCGGTGGTAGAGGGTGGTACTTCTGTCGAAGGCGGTGCCTCCGCACCCAAGACAATCATAGAGTTCCCGAAGATAGTCTACCCAGCACTTACGCCGAGTAGCTCTGCTTTGGATCCTGGTGGAGCGCTGACATCTCCGACATGCGGTCTTGAGGAGCTTCTCCGAGAAGCAGATATCTTGCAAGGAAACAGCCTTTCCTTCGGCAAGTTGCTTGTTGAGAGCGCTACAAACCTCAAGATCATCGCACATGTAAGTTTTATCTGCCTTGTGCATTTCATATGTGTATATATCCCACTGTAGCCCCCGAGGATTTAGATGGAAAGCCATAGGTCTTTGCATCTGAATACTCTAAGAGTGACTAAGCTAGAAAACTTCTCACTGTAGCCCCCAAGCATGTAGTTTGAATGAATTATTCCGACTAGATGCTTTTAAGAGTAGCATACGCAGTGTTTGTAAATTTCAATACTGTAGCCCCCAAGCTTCTAGTTGTAACTGAATTAGTTCCGACTAGATGCTTAAAGAAAGATAAGCATATGACTTGAGTTAAAACTTTATACTGTAGCCCCCAAGCTTCTAGTTGAAAACTGAATCAGTTCCGACTAGATGCTTAAAGAAAGACCAAGCATATTGCTAAGTTAAAAACTCTCACTGTAGCCCCCAAACTTCTAGGTGGATATTTATCCGGCTAGATGCTCCAAGTAGAATAAACAGCGTTAAACCTTTCCTTTCCACAGAATCAGAATGATCGGAGGGGCGTGGCCAACGAGAAGTAAAAGAAGATGCGCGCAGACTTGGAAGATGAAAGGGTAAAACTGCCTTCTTGAAGGAACAAATCATCAAGAGCAAGCGTCTGTTTTTCCTTTCTTTTTCGTATTACGACTTGGTCTTTGTACCAATCATTCTCCGAGTACTCACTGTGTACTGTTCTTTCTCCGACTTGCAGAAACCATTGCCAAAGCTAATGATATTGTTGAGCAATCCAAGCATATTGAGCAGCTGGATAGCAAAACAAGATCCTTAAGCAGGAGAGGAAGGATATGCTGAAGATGCATGAAGATTCCATGAAACTCCTGCAGGATTCCGCCAACGAGGAGATGAACCGCTTGAAGGAGGAAATCGTGATCCTGAAAGATCAGAAGAACGCTGCTGATGAGCAAAATCAGCGCCATCTTGAAGCGTACAGGATCCTCCGACAAGAACGGGACTCCATGGCGGAAACTCTCTAGCAGGCTGAACTTAGCATCTTCAGTAAGTGATTCTTCGCCTTGTACCTCTGTAAGCTGAATACTCTGAACTTTTTTTTGATTGAACTCATGCATTCTCTTGTCGGAAACTTGCGGCTCCTATTGGCTTAACCCAGTCAACTCCTCTGCCAAAAGAATGCATGGTCCTTGCTGGCAACTTTATCAAGGCAACCATCACGCAGGCCAAGGAGATAGCCAAGCACCTCCAGATCAACATCAAGGCGGTGGATTCCGTGGCAAAGTTCTCGGAGATCTTGCGCCAAGCCCCCGAGCGTATTGTAAGCTGGAACGCTTCATGTACCCGGGCTGGCGCGAGGATGGCGCTGTCAATGGTGAAAGCACACTACAAAACTGCCGACCTCGACGCGGTGACCTCTGCCATCCCCGACGTGGATGATGATGGCCAAAAGATTGATCATGAGGCCATCTTGGTGTCACTCGCGGGTTTTGACACCAGAGTCGCCGAGTTGGTCGACCAGAACGTCTTTGTGCTCATGAAAACCATTGATGGTGGCAACCAAAGATCCTCCGAGCCCCTCAACACCGCCGACTTTGAGGAAGAGGACTCTCCTGCTGCGGATGATGCTACGTCCAAGTCACCTGCGCCAGAGGAATGAAAAACAATATGTAATATTTGTTTCCTCTAGAATTTCTATGTGGAAAAAACAATGTGTTAACTTAAGGCAGAAAACAATGATTGTTATGTCCTGCTACTCAAGAATTGGTTCCAGCATGTATATATTTTTTAAGCAAGTGTTGGCTTATCCATTACTCTGGTTTTTATGCTTGACTTTTCGTGAGTCGGAAGACTCATTGTCGGAACCATGCGCTCAGACGATGATGCCCAATGGCACCGTCAATAACCTAAGCACAAAATCGCCGACAATAAGTGCTGAAAGTCACTACTCCAGAATCCACATAAAAACGACAGAGAACGTGTAGACCAGAAAACTTAAGCTAACACCCATAGGCGGAATTTTCACAAGTGCAATCGCAAAGCTTGTGCATAAAGGTTTTATACGATCCAAAAATGAACACTAAAGGAGGTAAAAGGCTCATAAATATGAGTGAACCAGAGAGCTTTATTTCATTGATCATATAAGAGGTACACAATAGATAAAAAATGGTAAGTGTAGAAAGGACGTAGCTGTGATATGTTCCATGGCCGATCAAGCTCCGGGTAGTCATCATCCGGGTCACGTCGCTTATGCTTATGATCCTCGTTGGGTCTATCCTTCAGTTCAGATTGTCAACGAGGTAGTAAGAACCCATTGAGTAGCGCCTTGCTTATGATGAACGGTCCTTCCCATGGCGGGGATAATTTGTGTGACTTTTTCTGCTTAAGTCGGAGCACCAAATCCTCCTCTTTAAATGAGTGATGCTGGACGCGGCGACTATGGTAGCTGCGTAGCTTTTGCTGGTAGATGGCGAATCTTTCGCATGCCAAAACGCGCTCCTCCTCGAGAAGGTCCACATCTAGGTGTCTAGATTCTTCAGCGTCATCTTCATCATAGGCGGCAACACGTGGTGCATCATGAAGGATGTCGGAAGGCAGGATGGCTTCTGCTCCATATACCATGAAGTAAGGGGTGTAGCCGGTGGATCTTTTGGGTGTAGTTCATGAACTCCACAACACAGATGGCAATTCTTCCGCCCAGGCTCTAGCTGCTCTATGCAGTGGTGCCTCAAGACGTGGCTTGATTCCCTGCAGAATTAATCCATTGGCTCGCTCAACCTGACCATTGGTTTGTGGGTGTGCCACAGATGCAAGATCAAGTCAGATGCCCTTCTCCCAATAATAAGCTTCCACTTCTCCGAGTGACAAGTTGCCGCCATTATCGGTGATAATGCTACGTGGGAGACCAAATCTCACCACTAGATCCCGGACAAACCTAAGGGCAGTTGCCCCATCGAGCTTTCTAATGGGTTTAGCTTCTATCCATTTGGTGAATTTATCAACTACTAGTAGTAGATGCGTAAACCCACATGGTGCCGTCTGTAACGGACCCACCATTTCTAGCCCCTAGACTGCAAATCCAAGTTATTGGTATTGTTCACAATTCTTCAGCTGGAACATATGGTTATCGGGCATAATATTGGCATCGCATGCATGTCTCAACCAGCTTGTCGGTGTCCGATTTCGCGGTCAGCCAGTAGAATCCTTGCCAGAAAGATTTAGCAACCAACGATCGGGGAGCGGCGTGATGCCCGCAATCTTCGAGATGGATTTCACGGAGGATTTCAATACCTTCTTGCTGGGAAACACACTTATGGTATACACCAGTAGTGATTATTTTGTAGAGCTGTCCATTGATTATGGTATAGCCATTTGCTCGACGTACTATTTGTCGTCTTTCGACCTCATCGTCGGGCAAAGTTCCGTGTTCGAGATACCCCATGAGCGGTTTTGTCCAAGCCGGAGGAACCTTTGCCACCATATGGACGAAAGAGTCTACTCTGTCCGGGTTGTCGATGTCTGATCCCTTCACGGATGGTGTCCGTAGATGCTCTAAGAAAACGCCAAGCGGAATTTGTTTGCGCCCTGATACAAGCTTAGACAGTAGATCAGCCGCTTCGTTTTGCTCCCTAGGTACATACTTGACTTCGTAGCCCAAGAAGCTCTTGGCTATCTCGTCCACTTCGTCTCGATATGCCGTCATCATAGGGTTCCGCGCGTTCTAGGTGCCAGCCACCTGCTGGGCAACCAAGTTGGAATCTCCATAGCAAACTATGCGCTTGATGCCAATAACCTTGGCTATGCGTAGTCCGTGAATGAGTGCTTCATACTCCGCCATGTTTTTTGTAGCCTCGAAGTGGATCTGCAGAACGTAGTGTAGCTTTTCCCCGGTTGGTGACTATAGCAGTACACCAGCCCCCGAGCCATTGAGTAGCTTTGATCCGTCAAAGTGCATTACCCAGTATTCTGGCTCCGGCAATGGGGTAGGATCTGGCATTTCCGTCCAGTCTGCGATGAAATCTGCCAAGGCTTGTGACTTGATAGCGTCGCGTCTCTTGTAAGTGATCTCGAAGGCAGCAAGTTCAATGCCCCACTTCGCGACCCTTCCTGTAGCGTCGCTGTTGTTGATGATGTTGGACAGTGGAGTCTTGCTCATCACTGTAATGGGGTGATCCTGGAAATAGTGCCTCAGCTTCCGAGAAGCAAGGAATACTCCATAAGCTATCTTCTGGTAGTGCGGATAACGCTGCTTGGACTCCGTCAATACCTCTCTTACATAGTAAAATAGTCTTTGAACTCCGTACTCATGCCCTGGTTCCTTCCTCTCTACCACGACGACGATGTTGATTACCCGGTTGGTGGCCGCCATGTAAATTAACATGGGATCTCCAGGCTCGGGCGCTGCAAGGATAGGCGCTGAGGAAAGTATCTCCTTGAGCAGCTTCAATGCTGCATCTGCTTCGTCCGTCCACGTGAATTTGTCCGCCTTCTTCAGCAACTTGTACAGCGGCAGAGCCTTCTCTCCAAGTTGGCTGACGAACCGACTAACTGCTGCAACGCAACCTATTAGTCGTTGTATGTCCTTTAGGCATGTCGGGCGGTTTATGTTTAAGATGGCCTTGATTTTCTTTGGGTTGACCTCGATTCCTCGCTGGGAAACGATAAAGCCGAACAGTTTGCCGGCTGGAACCCCGAAGACGCACTTCTTAGGGTTAAGCATCATGTCGTATTTCCGGAGATTATCAAAGGTTTCTTTTAAGTCGAAGATTACGTCGTTTGACTTTTTAGACATCACCGCTATGTCGTCCACATAGGCGTGAACGTTCCGACCAATTTGGTCATGTAGGCAACGTTGCATTGTCCGCTGGTACGTAGCACCTGCGTTTTTCAGCCTAAAGGGCATCGTGACATAACAAAATGTGTTGTAGGGTGTAGTGAACGAAGTGGCCAATTGGTCCGACTTCCTCATCTTGATCTGGTGGTATCCTGAGTATGCATCTAGAAAACACAAAAGCTCCGAGCCAGCTGTCGAGTCAATGACTTGGTCAATGCGAGGCAAAGCAAATGGATCTTTGGGACATGCTTTGTTCAAGTCGGTGTAATCAACGCACATTCTTAATTCTTTGGTTCCCTTTTTGGGGACAAGTACAGGATTGGCCACCCATCGGGTGTGAAGGACTTCTCGGATAAAACTAGCCTTAAGTAACCTAGCTATATCTTTTCCTATGGCGTGTCTCTTCTCGTCTCTAAAGCGTCGTAGAGGTTGTTTCACTGGTTTACATTTTGGATCAATGTTTAAGCTGTGCTCAGCAAGTTCCCTAGGTACACCTTTCATGTCGGCAGGTTGTCAGGAAAAGATGTACCTATTCTCATGGAGGAACTCGACGAGCGCGCTTTCCTATTTGGGATCTAGGTTCGTCCCAATGGCGATGGTCTTGGAGGCATCGCCTACCACAAGTTCCACCAGCTTGGTCTCGATGGCGGCCTTGAATGCTGGGGTGGAGTCAGAAATTTGTTTCTTCGACGCGGGCATCTCTGAGGCATCAACCTTGCTCTGGATCTCCTTGAATTCTTCGTTGTAGAGGACAGCTTCTACATAGGCTGCTTCTCCAATCTCGCAGTCCCTGTCTTGGTAAAGCTTTTGGATACGGTGATGACACCGTTTGGTCTGGGTATCTTGAGTTTGTTGTAGATGAAGCATGGCTTGGCCATGAAGGTGTGGAATATGTCGCGGCCGAATATGACGTGGTACACGCTCTTGAAGGGGACCACCTCAAAGGTCATGCGTTCTTGGCGGTAATTATTAACATCACCAAAAGCGACCTGAAGTGTGATGCACCCAAGGGACCGAGCCTCCCGACCAGGAACTACGCCGTGGAAGATGGTGTTAGTCCGTCTTAGGTTTGCCTCCGTCAAGTTCATCCTCTGCAGTGTATCCAGGTACATGATGTTGATGTTTCTTCCACTATCCACCATACATTTGGTGAACTCATTGCCGTCAATCAAGGGGTTGATGACCATGGCGTATTGGTTCTCCGTAGGGATGAGGTCTGGGTGATCCTTCCTGTCCCAAGTAATTGGAATCTCCGACCAGCGCAGGAACTGGGGAACTGGGGGTAGAGTAGCCATCAGTATCCTCATGGAGGTCTTCTGTTGTCGGACGGTGGGGGTGCCAAGGAAAGTGTGGAAAACTGCCGCCTTCTTCTCGAAGGGGTTCTAGACCTTGTCGTCGCTCTTGGCGGCATGTTTGGGGTCAACGTCCTCGTCCATGTCACTTGAATCCTTGGACTCCTCCTCCTTTTTCCCCTTGCCCTTGCCTCGCGGTCTGTTCTTCCGACTTTGCTTGTAGCCGGACTCCGGGTCTTTCTTGAGATCATTGACGAATTTGCAGTGGCGATTGGTGTGTGTGGCTTTGCCATTGGCGTCGAAGTGTACGAGGCACGGAATATCGCGGTACTCCTCGTAGGTCTGGGGAACGCAGAGCACTACCGAGTAGTTTCACTTCCTCGCTGCTGCCCACGACCAGCCCCCCGTCCTCGGCCACACTGTCCGCCATCACCTCGCCCTGCAAAGGTTATGGCGACCATGTCGGAGGCTTGCTTTTCTTCTGGCGGATTCTTCCGCTTTGCGCTGCTGTTCCTCTTAGCTTGGGTTGGAATTGCTATTGCCGGCAACGATCCACGAGCGTCGCCGTCGGTTGCAGCAAATTTACTAGCCAGCTGGATCATCTGATTGAGGTCGAGCTGGTGGTTGTCCTGCAGGCGCTTCAACGTATGTCGGAGCAACGTACCTCTTTCCAACCCGTCGATGAAGGCGGACATGGCGGTCTGGGAGTGCACACCTGGGCAGGAATTCTTCATGTCCACCCAGCGGGAGAGGTAGGCGCGAGATGACTCGTCTTTCTCCTACACGCACCGTTGTAAGTCGCCAACAGTACAGGGACGCTTGTACGTACCCTCTAAATTCTTGGTGAACGCTTCTTGCATGTCCAACCAATTGCATATAGATTTATCCGGCAAGTCATCGATCCATTGTCGGGCCGTGCCCGCCAGCATCAATGGGAGGTACTTGACGACGACGTTGGGGTTTCCTCCAGCGATCTCCACTGCGTTGTCGTAGTCCTGCAACCATGTAGCTGGCTTGGCGGTGTCGTCATAGGGTTTGATGGTCTTGTCAATCCGGAAGCCCTTAGGGTAAGCTGCGGTCTGTATCACAGGTCCGAAACAGCGTGGTCCCAGGTATGCTCCATCCTGGACCTCATGGATCTTGTCCAGACGTGATCTTGTGTCGTATGGCTCTAGGATTCTTTTCTTCTTTTTGCCATCAGGGGATGGGATGCGTGAACGACACGGACCTCCTCCTCCATGGTGGCTGCTAGGTGGCGATGGAGGCGGAGGTGGCAGTGGGTTAGCTTTCTTGCTGTTACCCTCCTGCGACGCCTCACGCTTGTCGCGGTTGCTTGTCGGACGCGGAGGGTCATGGCATGACCTGCTCTTGTGTCCTTGGTTGCGCTCTCCGTCATGACGGGTCTGCTCCGTGTTGTCGCGGATGACGATGTCGCTCTGCCTTGGCGGCGGCATATCCGTATGACGGTGAGCCTTGGTTTCTTCGCGATGTCGGGGGGAGCGGGGCGGTGGTGATGGGCGAATAGGTTGGGCCTTACCTCCATGGAGGATATGGGGATAGCATCCTTCCTGTTGCGCGCATACCTCCATCTTCATTCTGATGAACCCGTCTGGGACCCGATATCCTGAGGAGATCTATCCCTTGGCGGCTTATGGTGGCTAGACTGGCAGAACGCTGGGTCAAACTCAAGCCTCTGGCAGGTGGCCTTTTCCTGTTGTTTTACCGCATTGGACACAAGGTCATAGACCTTCTCCACTGCTTCAGGTGATCTATCCTGCTCCAGAAGGGTCTTGGCGACGGCGAGGTTAAGGAGAGGAGTGGGCATCACCTGCCTACCTTCACTGTCAATGTATGGCTTGGCCTGTGCCGGCTTCGAGGGAGCCCATCCTAGGTTTCTTCGTACACCAGGATTGTTGATAACATGAGCCGGAGCTTTTTTAGCCTTCTGTTGCTAGAGCAGAGTCTTGTACTCGGGCTCCATGGCTCTAGTTTTCTCTATTGACTTCTACACGTTGGCCAGATCTCGATCTAGCTTAGCGCCTTGCTCTGTGATGACCTGCGCTTCCTCCAGCAGCTGCTGTCGCTTCTCATCAAGCTGGGTTACGTTCCGGATATGAGCTGCGGTTAAGGGCTCGACGAGGAGATTTCCGTACATCACTCTATCAGCTGGAGTAACTTGGGCAACAATAGACGTGGATGCCAGAGGCGGCGGGTTTGCAGTGTTGTTATTGCTCGGGCCGGTTCCGAGTTCCTGCGGCTGTTGCACTGGGTTAGGCGGAGGGGGCATGACCTTTGCACAATCCTTGTTGGCATCAACAGGTGGTCCCTTCCCCTTGTCCAGCGCTGTAGGCGGAGCTCGTCCGGGTTGGTTTTCTTCCATCACAGCCCCAATGGCGACAAACACCTCTCGGGATGTGATGGCCTTGTTAGCTTGCTCATCGCGCTGATAATCCTCCTCCATCTCCTGCATAGCTGAATCTAGCTCGTCCGGGCTAAGGTCTATCTCCTCCGAATAAGCGCTGATGTCGGCGTAGAGCACGTCGAGCACAGATTCGGAGGGTGTCGGGGCTTCATCAATAATGGGTGATGGCGGGGCGGCGACGTTGATGATGACTGGAGGTGGTGGTGCGGCGACGACCGCTGGAGGAGTTGGTGGTTGATGAGGCAGGGGTGCGCCGCCAATGAGCGCGGGCGCTGCGTGGGATGCCACCTCGGCCTCTACATAGCTATTGACGGTGTTCACCATGCTCTCGAAGGTGAGGCGTCCCGCGGCCTGCTGCCGCCTTAGTGTATGCCGGATAAGCGTACCCTAGTCCAGTCCTTCCACAAAGTGATACATGGCATCATTATTGGGGTAATGCGCCAGATCGGCCCGTATGCGGAGCCATCTGGCAAGGTAATCCCGGGGGGTTTCTCCTCTCTCTGAGTGCAAAGCGCTAGATCGAAGATGGTTACCAGTCCGACGAACTTGGATCTCTGCTGTCCAGACGCACGGACGAAGCCAGCGGACCTGCAGCGATCTTCCACCGTTATATCCTACACAGGAGCGGTTTGGGTGGGCCTTGAATTTTTTCGATCTTTGCCGGCAAACTCCGAGGAGAAATCCGACATCGATCCTTCCGCGAACGTGTCCTGCCCGTAGGAAGTCAGTGCGGGTCTTGATGCTCCTCCGATTCCCAGGGAACTAGTGCCCGAGTCGGTTTCGCCGATGAAGAGGTGGATGTCTCCGATAGGAACGATCGAGCACCGCGTAGGGTTCGTCTTCACTAGGAACCAGAACTCATCGGGAGGGACGATCGGAACGTTGCCGGAGAAGAGAACGTGACCGATGGCTACGGTTTCGCCGATTCCCGCGAAGATCTTGGTCCTCGCCCGCTGAAGAGCCTGAAGCGCCTCTTGCCCCACGGTGGGCGCCAACTGTCGTGGTATTGCCGATGAGTAAGCCATGGAGGGGTCCTCACAGTGCGTGTTTAGAGACGTGGGGGAAGGCGGACAGTTGACGGGTACGAGGTAACACAGCTTACCCAGGTTCAGATCCCACAACGGTGGCGGAATCCTACTCCTGCTATAAATCACTATAAGGGAAAATACGCCTAGTTACAGGGATTGGTTCGCTGTGCGAGGTGACTAGAAAGTCTAAGTTATCGTGTCCTAAAGGCTCCCATAAGAACGACTTATATAGTCATCAGATCCTAGGGTTACAGGCAAAGTCCTTGCCGGACAGGTTACAGAGTCCTACACTGCTTACAACTAGTCTAGCGTGTCTTGTACTCCAAGTTTCCCCTAAGAACTATGCAAGTATTCAACACCGGAAAGGATTATTTCCATTGGATTATTTCCATCGGCTTGTCCTTTGCTAAGAAAGGATTGGGCCACTTGCTGCATTTGCTTGTTGTCATTACTACTTGCACTTTGTTTTGTTGCTTTATCAGAAAACCCCTAAAATCTGTTTGCTACGTATTTACAGAGATTTCCTGCTCCATACCACTAGTCAACACCTTCTGCTCCTCGTTAGGATCGACACTCCTATTTATCAAAAGTACTATGATACACCCCCTATACTTATGGATCATAAATTGTCACTAATGACTAATAATTGCAAAGATATGAAAAATCTTGCCTTGAATTGTGTTGTGCAAGAAATCACGGGTTTTAATGTGAAATCAGGAGTCATAATGAAGGAATTAGAGGAAACCCACACGTCCAAGTAACCAGGGAGCAATTTTCAGGCGCCAGTGCGTGTAACGATCAGTGGTACGGGCGGTGCCCTCCCGTACGGCTCGCTCATACAAAGTGTCGGCGGCTTCGTCTCGTCAAACCCTATGACTTTCGTGAAGACGTTTATATATTTTTAGGTTCCAGCCGCCGCCTAGAGAGCCGCCATTCTCAGATTTCATAAAAAAACACCACCAAAGGAGATCCACACCATTGTTTATCCATTCCAACATCCATCCCTCCACTAGCCATAGTCATTGCTATGTCTTTTAGATCTCCTTGTGATTTGGCGACCATTGTAAAAATATACGATTTCAATCTAAGTATTTTGCACAATGAGTTCTATCCTTGATTTATTTGTTATGAGTGAGTAATCCTCACGGGCTGCGGGTTGGGGAGAAACCTCACACCAACTATGTGCATCTATTTATGAGAGTATTGTATTTTATTTGCAATTGAGATTTGTATATTTTGTTCCTTTGTCTCTTGTTTCGATCTGTTGACTTATAGGTACCCAAGATCCCATAGATGGATAAAGGCTTGAGGTGAGATACCTGGCTAGCGGTGATCTCATAGGAAACTAGTGACAGCAAGGGTAGTACAGTCTTCGTTTAGCGACCCATTCAGAATCACAAAAACATCACCACTTAATGTTTTAATATGTGTTCTTCATTTAATAATCGTTTATAGCCCGTGGCTTTGGTGTGCACTCGGTTGGATTAAAAGGCTATTGCTATGTCCGCTGCATCACAGGGGCTCTAATATACTAGGATGTGTTTCCCACAAGAGATTATCTCCATTTAAACATTATACTCCCTCCGTTTCAAAATATAAGATGTTTTAGGTTTGTGAAGAAAATGAATCTAGACTTCTTTGGTGTGTAGATTCATCCCAAAGTTGAGTGAACCTACATACTAAAACAAGTCTAGATTCATCTTCTTCACAAACCTAAAACATCTTATATTTTGAAACGGAGGGAGTACATTACTATGCTTATTATTATATTTTATCCCATATGATGTGCAGCTGCAGGTGAATCTTCAACCCTTATTAGTTTTATTCTTGTTGTTAGTTTACTTTCTTGTTATCTATTTTAAAACCCAAAGGTTACTTGTTATTTGTTTTCATTACTCAAAATCACCAAAAGTGTAAGAGCCATGGCTAAAAAAAGACTCGGGAGTATGCTACTCCCACTGATGACTTTATTCGTGCACCTATCACTCAGCCCGCTGTTGATGCAGAGACTTATGAAATTAAGCCAAAACTTTTAAACTTGGTTCAACAAAAGAGAAACCCTATCAAGATTATACCTTTGGCTTAAGCATTTTACTTGATCTTGATGTAGACCGTCTTGTCATTTTCAAGATGGAACACCTTTTTTGATTGCTTTTGCTCGTCCTTGCTTGATGAAGACTTGCAAATTACTCCCCCATAATCCATGGGAAAACCTCTTCTTTGAACTTGTCTTCATCACTCCATGATCACCAAGGATGGGAAGTTTCAAGCATGAGATCTTCTTGAGATGGTGCATCTTGAGCTTGCCCTTCTTCATCCCTTCTTCAGTGATGATCCATTGAGATTTAACTCTTTGCACTTGCCTTTATCAACCTTAAAGCTCCTTCTTTCTTCATGATTCAAATAGGCACAAAGCCCTTGGACATTTCTTATCCTTCTTCATTTCTTCATCTTTCAACTTCGAGACCAACACATGGCCTAAGCGATGCCAATAGACAAACCTACAAGTGGAACTTAATTTACACACTAGTCCATAGAGATTTTCATTAATTATCAAAAACACACATGGGGCATACATGCCCTTTCAGAGGATGGGGCAAGGGTTTTATGGCTTCTCCTGCCAGATCGGTCTCCAACGAGAGGCGTGCATCCAGGACGCCTTCCAGATCGCTGACAAAGGCCGGGCAGAGGAGCTCGTTCTTCTCATGGACAAGGAGGCCATAGGTCCGGTAATCCGAGGCGTGGGCTCTGGATTTGTTCCAAAACCAAAGTGGGCGGCGGTGGGCAAGGTGTGTTCACCGCGAAAGCTGATCATTGGCACTTTGGACCATGAAAGCTAATCATTGGCGTTTCGGATTGGGCAATGCATAGAGTGTGGGGGCTTCATGGCCCTATGCATTTCAAGGACATAGGGGACAACAGATTTGTGGTGGGGCTTCATGGCCCTATGCATTTCAAGGACACAGGGACAACAGATTTGTGGTGTGATTTTTATCGGAAGGCGACTGGAAGCATGCGATGAAGAACGAGCCATGAAAGTTTTGACTTCCATGTAATTTTGTTGAAAGGTCTTGATGGTACAATCCACCCTATTGACATGGTGTTTGAACTATGGATGTGTGGGTTAGAGCATCTCCACTCTCCTACCCAGGAGGCCGATCCGGACGCCGAATTTCGGTTCGGACGCCGAAAACTGGCCCAGTCGCGTACCCAAGGACCTGTTTTCGGCCGGATTTGGGCCATTTTTGGTCCGGACTACCCAGGCCAAACCCAGGTTTCCGGATACGCCCTGGGAACACCGGACTCAGCGAAATCGGCGAAAAAAAATCAAAGCGGCGCGTGGATCTGCCAAGTCAGTGACGGAAGCTGAGTCGTCGTCATCCTCGGAACCACGCGGCGACCGCCGGGCAATAACTGCACGTCGCGTCGGCCACGCGTCGCCGATTTACAGCGCCACCGTCGCCGCCTCGGCTCCCGCGACGGACCGGCGGTCACTAACTTCCCATCGTTTCCACTTTTCCCGCCCTCGCCGCTACACCCCTCCCGCCCTCGCCGCTCACCTCGGCCTTTATAAGCCGTACTCCTCGCCGGAGATCTTCGCACTCTCTCACAGCTCCCCCCACCAAGAAGCCCAACTCCGGCGAACCTTCTCTCACCTCTTCCCCTTCTCTCACCATGGGCGAACGCTACCTCGACGACGGCGCTGCGGCGAACGGCTTCGGCCGGCGCACCCTCTAGACCTAGGAGGCGCGCATGCTGTACGAGGCCGGGTATATGGCGCCGCCGGACACGCGGATGCCTCCGGGGTGGAAGCTGAGCGCCGGCGGCATCCCAATCCCGCCGGGGCCCACGCCGAACGAGCTGTCGTACAATGTACAAGAGTACATCGCCGGCATGGACAACCCCGCCGAAGCGGAAAGCGCCGACAACCTCCTCTACCGAGGGAACTTCTTCGCAGAGCGGCGCGAACAGGAGCTCGCCCGCCACGAGGGGACGCCGAACAAGTCCCCGCCGAAGCGCAACAACTCGGCGGGGCGCCGACGTTGGTGGAGTGCGCCAGGGCGGACGCTCGCCGCCGTGCTGGAGCACATCAACCGCGGGAACACTCTGCGGCTCGGCTTCCCGCGCACCCTGACGCCGGCGGCCAGGACGGGTCGGCGTGCTCTGGCGAACTGGGCGCCGAGGAGGATGGCAAGCATGAGCTCGTCCTCCTCCGCTTCGGCGTCCCACTCTTTCGGCAGCGCGCCGCTTCGCACGCCCACGGCCGTGAAGCGCGAAGCCATCTCGCCTGCGCGCTCACCGCCGCGGACACGCGCGCGCGGTATCGTCGTCGGCAAGCCGCCTGCGCCTACGCCGCCAACAGGCCACCTGCGCCTACACCGCCCCAAGACAGAAGGCTCGGCGCCGACCGAAGACGCCACCTTGAAGATGGCGCTGGAGCAGTCGCTCCACGAAACGGCGCCGGAGACGCCGTCGCTGCCGCCGGTCGAGCCCTCCTCGCCGGATATCCTGGAATGGTCCAGGAGGGACTGGGAGAAGGCGGAGCGGCAGCGCATTCTTGGCCTGCAGCAGCAGGCCGAGGAGCAGGCCGCCCGGCGTCAGGCGTTGTCTGGGCGTGAGCTCGCCTACCAGGGCGCACCGCTCTACGTCCTGGATGACGACGACGACAAGGACGCAGGCACGTCGTACCAGCCATGGAGGTACGGCGACCCTGGCCAGGGCAGCTCCCGCCAGAACCAGCCGCCGAGCGACGACGACGACGACGGCGACGAGGATGACGGCCGAGCCGACCCCGGCTACACATCGTTCTACGACAACTTCGGCATGTAGGACGGCGAAGGCACCGGCGGCGACCTTTTTTAAGTTTATTATGTATTAGTTTAGTTTAAATTTGATGTAATCCGCTATATTCGTCCAACTTAATGAAATTCGCCCATATTTAACGAATTTTAGCCGAACTTGGGAACTCGGCCTGGGTACGCGAGTGGGCGACTGGGCGTACCCACCAGGCCGAAAACTTGTTCCGTCCGGCTAAAAATCAGATGCTCTTAGGATCTTGGACCTACCCATGGATATGTTGAACAAGGTATAGGGGAGGTCGGATAGGCAAACTTATTCTTGTGGATGTGGATGAGGAAGGTTGGCGTGGGGCGAAGAACCGCGGATTAGAGTTGCTGTACAAGTTGATGAGCCTTTGCTGCAGGGAGTAAGCCTGAAAGAATCGGAAGAGGATGCTGCGGGCAAGTGGTTTGATCTACAATATGAGAAAATACCCCACTTTTGTTTCGCCTATGGCCATACTGTTCGGGATATTCCAACATACATTGGGAGTGTAGTATCAGGATCAGACATAGAAACAACCCAATCCATGCACATCGGAACTTTTCACTGAACTGGACCTTGCTGGCAGAATTCATCAGCAAAACCTGGACAATCTTCCATAGATGGCCATTGGAAAGACAATTTTTCCCACCCCTAGCGTCACTACAGTTCAACAAAATGGACAAACTACTTCTTGGAAGCAGTCACCCGGAGCAGCATTTGGACTAAATATTTCTAGGGAAGTTGTAGTTCCTGAACCTTGCATTAGTCCTGCTATGCAATGCCTTATACTATCCCAGGGTGATTTTTCTGATGAAATTCCCAAGGTGATTTTGTCTATATACCTCACGACTTAACTGATTCTATTGCCATTTAAGATCAGGGAGAAGAAGTGATTCTATACTGCTCTAACTGCAACTACACTTGCCTAGATTTTGACAGTTGGACCCCATAACGGCAAGGATGCATTTCAAAGTTGAACCTCACATGCTACAACAATATGTGACGTTTCACTTAGTGCCCAAGACAGTAACCTGCTATTCAATTCAATCAAATCATCTGGAGACCCCAACTTCAGAATACGTTTTTAACTTACTCACTTCGTTCACTGCTATTCAATTCAAAATATCTGGAGACCCCATAAGAATGCTGATACAAACTATACAAACGAGATAACTGCAGTTCCCTCCACATTTTCTCATCCGGGCTTGGGACCGGCAAAGGCAGTGTTAAACTACAAAACTACAAAACAAAATTTAGCAAACACTACAACCAAATACTCAGCAAAGCATACAAGTTTACATGACCGATCAAACGCAATCTTCACACACTCAATGGAACTTTGCAGACAAGATCATAACACATAAAAGAGACATGGAGGCACACAAAAATTGCTAATGTAGGAGTTAGATACCAAAAGTAAACAAATCAACCTATGGATTTCAGTACCTGAATATCTAGATCCATACAGACAATGAGTCAAATGGATTCTAATCTCTGGTTTAAAAAATAAATAAAATACCAACAGCTAAAAGGGTTTGCTATATTCATCACTAGGGCATAGAGAAACCGGCTATGTTTTACTAGAAAGCAGCTAAAAGGGTGTGCTATATTCATCACTAGGGCATAGAGAAACCGGCTATGTTTTACTAGAAAGCAGCTAAAAGGGTGTGCTATATTCATCACTAGGGCATAGAGAAACTGGCTATGTTTTACTAGAAAGCCGAGGGCTACGAAGTACGAAACATAATGGCATAAAGAGCAATTTCTGAATTCTGGTAGAAGATAACTGTAAGTATGCAGTCAGCAGAAATCATTAGATAAGCCAACTTTTGAAAAATCAAACTGAGTGATGCAGGAAATAATCATTTATCAATCAAACTGACGCACTAACTAGAACAACACTTCTGAAAAATCAATTCAATAACCAACAAGCCAAAAATCACATTAAGCAAAGAAGAAGACACTAATCGAGAAGAGGAAGTAGTGTTAACGGCAAGCTATAGAGCCCGTTCAAGTATCCAATTCAGAACCTTCATCTGCGCCTTGTTTTTAGTATATATATAGAAGTAATTCCTAACCTTTACCCAACTAGATTCAAGAAGGACCTTTGAATTGATTAAATTAATATAATTTAATATACAAGTGAAGAGAGACAGCAGATTAGGTTGATCTTAATTTATCAATGTTCAATATCCGCGCATACCAGAAAGTGATGACATATGAGTTGGCCTATTGAATTGACCAGGAAAATAATTAAGTGGACAAACCAATTGTGAGCATGAATAACACTATAATATAACCAGCACATCCAGACATGATCTTTAACTGCCTTCAGAGCTCATGTACATGCATTTCTATCAAGTGATAATTCTGCGACCTATTGCTAGAGGAACAAAACACAGCTGAGTGCACTAACAAAACTGAAGATACAAGCAGTCAAACATTGGCATGAAACCCAACTTCCCGAACCAAACATGGTAACAAAGTAACCAAGACTTCTAAGTCACTTCTCGCATCTCCTGTGTTGAGTCACACGAAAACGGATGAAAACAGATTCCATCCAAACAAAGTAGGAACACAGTAGAGACCAATTAATAAGCTTCAGGATTACTAATCAGAAGATCCAGATGTGCACGCAACAAAAGAATCCAAGCTGTACCAAAGAGATGAGGCCACTGAATGTAAGTTGAAAGTTGAAACTGTAAACTGCCGCAAAAGATCAAATCAAGTAACAAAATGCTTCAAGTTTTTTGATTAGAAGTCAGAACAGTCGGAAAAGCAGACATAGTTGATGGCTCGAAGCTTCACAAAAATAAACTCCCTCAGCTGACGTTTTGCTAGACTTTCCAACTCTGCAACCCTTGCAATAAGAATCTCCAACACTGCAAATCAATGAGCAGACCAAATATATAACCCTATTACTTCAAATGTCACACATATGAACTCTTGACTGGAATAATAAATGCCATAAAGTGTGAAACAACTGATGGGCCTACCATTCCATCCAAAATGCATATCAGATTCACATCCGCAAGTACCCTGCAATCATTTACTCTACAAATGAACCAATGCGCTTCGGGATGAAATCAAACTAAAGAACAATCCTTAGTCAAGAAAAGAGCTTCAAAGGAAGAATATATCCAAATCTAGTTTGATCTACAGCCCAGTTCTTCCAGTTCTATGATCTATAGTCCAGACAAGCTTCATGATACCTTCAAATCGTCAACTATGCAGGTCTGACCAACAATTCCAATCAGGGTCGCCACAAAAAAACAATAAATTAACATCACAAAATTATGACATGATCTAAAGAATGAGCATGAATCCAATCTCCACCACCACTGTGCTATAGCTAGAGGAACATATGAACATACCACAAACAAGATCAACTTTATCAGTGCAAACAAATCAAGGGTTCCAGACGCACCTTGAATTAACTATTTGCCATCAGCAAACGGGATAAAGAATACACTGACCTGACTTCCCACACAGGGCATGGGTTTTAGCCACAGAAGGTCCCACCCATCCAAAACATGTATTGCAAAGGACACACTCAGAAACAGAAACACAGGGATGAAGCTTACAGATAACAAATTCAACCACAACACAATAGGTTGCAAACCTAACAGATCCCGAGCAACTGACAGCAAAATCTGCAACCACAGGAAGGAGAAAGCAAAACCTCCAATCAAAGCAAGAAGCAACTGAGACAAAAACATAAGTTCACTCAAACACTGAGTTTTTTCTGTTGTAGGATGCGCCATCTAGATTGAAGCTCCAAAGCATCATCCGCAGATCAATCTGAATGTCCAAATTTGCCTCTCCGTCAGATACACTGATAATTTTACGGGTTAAAAATCCATATCCGAGTTGAAATTGGTCTACACTGAAGTTGGAACTGTACAGAGAAATAAATTAAATTCAGAAGGGCCGACTATCCAAACACAACATGTAGCTTCTCTGGCTCCATCCCATGATCAGCAATCCAATCCAGCACTAACTCACAAGTTCTGACAAAATTTAATAAAGCAACGAGATCATAACCAATATAGATAACCACGAGAAGAAAGCAAACCTCAACCCTTCCATTCATCCATTCATCCATTCATCTCTCCACAACCATCATCCTCCAAACACATACCATAGAGCGAGAATCAGCTGTTACAACTTAGAGTCGCAAAGGTCCTCTAATCCAGCAGACAACAGAACTCTTATACCATAAAAAATGATCTCACAGATCCAATGAACCATGTGACCGAGCATGGAAAACTGACCTTCCCAAGTCCCATTTGCCGTAAGGAGCTCATGTTCCGGACAAGATCCAGTCCTGCAACAACTCGTGGAGGCGGACACAGAATGTACCAAACAGACAATCCACTAAACATTGACCTGGCTTCACGCAGAGAGTAATTGTTTTGCCCTAGGGGGTAATCTAACTCCTAAGGCAGAAAACCAAAATCACATGGAAAGACAGAAAACAAATCAAACAGAAAGATGGAAAATAGATTGCAAACCAACGAACAGATTTTCAGTCACTAGCAGCATGGCCTTGGCGAAAATAAATCTGCAACCATAGAAGGGCAGATCAAGGATATGGATTGACAAGGAGCTAAATAACATAAAGACAGAAGAGTAAGTTAAAGGCTTGAGGTGAGGAGTGTAGGAGATCAGAAAGTCTTAATCCATTGTAGGATGTGTCATTCATTTTAAGCTCCAGAATATCCTTGAAAACTTTCCAGATCGATCTGATTTTAGATTATTTCCTCATGTAAGATAGGTTATCTATGTTATGATGAACTAACAAGATAGTAGATTAAAAATCTCTGTGAGCAGATTAAAACTCAGTAACAGATTGATTGAACTCGTCAACTAGGAACCTAGGACCTGCATCAAGCAAGAGGAATTTCCATAAAATTTTCATTAAAAAGCAGCTAAAACATGCATCAAATGATGATGATAAGTGGGTCAAGGATAAGCCTGTATCGGTTGGTAAGGTTCAGTAGACAACAACGGATCCAATATGCAATTTTATTACTTCAAGTCAGTATCTGCAAGAACTGTGGATTTATTAAGGCAGAGAAAACTAGTGTATGTTTGTAATTATTATAAAAGAAGTAAGAGAGTTAAAGTTTAGTCATAACAAGGAACCGTCATGCCAGGGTAAGCAAGACCACCAGCCAATAGCAATTTCTGGAAAATCACCAATAACTCCAAAATCAGAACTGTGGACTGTGGGAGACGATGGAAAAATTTATCTAGGGAGGTTGATTATCCAAACAGAGATTAGAAGGAAGGTAAGTCCGTGAAGTGGAGTCCCGCAGTCCCGCTAAGCAGTATAATTCCAAATTCTGGGAACCAACAACAAAACAGAATCAGACTTCCTGGAGACCAAGTGCACTGAATTGTTACTAAAAATTAATGGAGTGGGGTTGATTATCCAAAAGCCTGAGGGGTAGGGGTAAAGTCTGGCTCAGTTTAGACTGAGAGAATCAGGTACACTGGTTTCGAACTGTAAATTATAGTTCGTCCAAATGTATCTGCAAAAACACAGAATTACCAACGAGAATACTTTTGTCTAGAAAGTTAAATTGTTGAGGAGTTTGAAAAGATGGTAGAAGTCACAAAAAATGAAAAACCGAAAATCCCTCCCAGCCGCACATAATATTCTGGAGAACAACCAATGGTCCAAATCAGACTTATTGTATACTAAACTGAACTGCACAGACAAAAAGATCAAATTGAGGAGGGCTGATTATCCAAACACAGATCCAAAGTTCTTCTGATACAACTGATCACAGATCTTATCCAGCTTCAACAACAGAACTTCAACTCAGGGTATCTGACAATACCACAATAACCATAGCAAACCACAACTATTATTGAGCCATGATAACAAACAAAATTAACCAGTAACCGTTGAATAGTAAGCAAATATCAAACCTACATCCTCCAATTCATCAATCAGCAACCATTGGCCATCCTGTGCAACTCAAGGAGCACAAACAATACCAGAAGCAAGATAAGCTGTTATAATAATATATACTCAACGCAGGGCCTCGAATCAACCTCAGATCAAGGGACATGGCCAGCCATCAGAAGAGAACGCCAAGGGACGCTACTCCAGAGCATTGCACGGGTGATGTATATTCATATCTGTGATCACTGAAAGCACGTAACACAACCAACAAACTGATCTGACTGAGCACAGGAAGCTAACCTCCGCAGTTCCCTTCGCCACACGAGGGCTAATCTCTAGTTCCACAAGAGAATACACTCCTGCAACCAATGGACATTCGAGGCGAACACAAATGAACCGAACAGTCTTCCCACGGAACACTAACCTGACTTCAGTTAAAACCCAGGTAGGTCCAATTCGCTACAATACCCTGCAGACTACAAATCACATGGGTCGGGAGGACATAACGAACCAAACTATGAAGTAAAAAGATAGATAACAAACCAAATGCATTTAACAGATTTCAGGCCACTACCAAGCTAGCAGCATGTCCAGGGTAAAAAGGATCTGCAACATGTTAGTCACAAACAGTAAACCTAAATCAAAGCTATGAACAGAGGCAACTAACCAAAACAAATAAACAGATGGAGTCTAAATACGAGAAAGAAACTGAAATAGAGAGCACGGTGTTTCTTCGGTTGTAGGATGGCGTTAGTTTGAAGCTCCAGATCATCCTCAGAGTGCAGATCAATCTGAATGTTCAAATAGTGTTTTCGTAAGATAATTTTATATACATTGAGTTGTGACGAATTGAAAAGGTTAGTAGATTTAGATGTGTCTTCAAACAGATTGCACTCAACATGAGGTTGGACATTAATTCGGCAACTACAACCTGCAACGAGCAAGAGACGTTCCTATGAAATTTTGGTTAAGAGAGCTCATAAGAAAATTAATTAATAAAAGAAGTATAAGCATGGAACGAGAGTGTGGTCAGTGACAGTTAGAGGCAGGGGATCAGACAGGCGACGGCAGCAGTCTGAAATTGTGAGTTGTCTTCCATGGCAATATCTGCAAGAGCTAAGGTTACTGACGAGGGGAGAGAACTAATGTATTATGGATGAATTAAGTCTGAAAATTCAAGTGCAACATGGAACCGCCACAGCATGCTGATTGCTGAACCAAAATATATCTCCCGGCTCCCGCCAAGAAGTATGATTCCAATTTCTGGAGAACCAGCAAAAATCCGAATCAGAATTGCTGGGGAACAAAATCAAACTGCAGGAGAAGTTGAGTCTCAGAGGGGGCTTATTATCCAAATGGCAGAACTGAAGTTTCCCAATCCTATGCCTACGGTCACCAGCGCAATCCGTGTAACTTTAATCTCTGGACAACCAGAAGAGTGCCAAGTCAGAACTGACAGATATTTGAAACTACAGGCAAGAAGTTGAGTTTGAGAGGGGCTGATTATCCAAACACGGAACGGATGTTCGCCAATCCTATGATCCCCGGTCTAGTCCGTATAATTCGAATCTCTGGAGAACCACCAACAGTCCCATGTCAGAATTGACGGACAATTAGTGCATATGTGCAGAAATTAAAGGAGGGAAGAATATCCAAACACAGATCACAATCACAATCAGAAGTTGTCCGATCCTATGATGCGCAATCGAATCCAGGTTCAATCCAACACTAAACCTTCGCCTCAGGAGATCTAACCATATATATATACCAAAAAATATGGTTGAACAATAACCAATTGAACTGAGACATAACAGAGCAAACCTCCACGCCTCGATTCATCCCCCTCCAGAACGACCAACCTCCCTGCTCTGGTGCATCATCATCATCTAAAGAAGGAGCATAGGAAGACAACCCACACACACGAGATCAGCTGATACAATAAGAAGCGACTCAGGGCGTCTAATCCATTATCAGCCGTAGGCGGGGAGGGGTCGGGAACATGAATCCATTTGAATTGAAATCTGAAAACCACCGATGGCAGGGTGACGGGACCAATGAACCGGACTGACGGAGCACGAGAAACTGACCTGCGTCGATCTCGCTCCTCGCGGGCCCTCGCCACGCGGAGCTCCAATTCAACGACTATTATCCAATCCTGCAACCGACGACGGAACACCGGCGATCCAAATCGATACAGGGATATGCGGGAATCACTATCAGGAAGACAGAGATCGCAAACCAGACCAGCTCGATCGATCCGGAGACACCGGTCGAATCCGGAGCCCTCGCCTTGGAATCACTCGCCGAGCCGCGACGACGGAGGCGCTACGGAATCTGCGAGCACAGGAAGGCAGAGGCGACGAGGAGCCAAAAAGAAATCAAATCGAGGAAACGCGATTCGATTCGAGGGAGGAGAGGAAGAAGGAAGAACAGTTCCGCGAAGAAGGAGGAGGCGAGAGCGAGTCGCGGGCCACCGAGACGATGGGAAAGGTTCGGACCAGAGCGCGGGGAGGAGAGGAGCGCACCTGGGCGCCTTTTATAGCCGGCGGAAGGCGGTGGAGGGGTCGGAGCCGGCCTTTGCTGGCGCTTAACCGATTCCTTACCGGACACGGCTGCGTCGCCGCGCTGGCGTGGCCGCTGGTTTAGGCAAGGTCGTGATGGGCGTGGGGACGGGCGGCGGAAATCAAAAGGGAGTGGAATTGGTGACCGGGTCGGATCTGCGGTGGTTCGGGGTCGAGGGTGGGCGGCTGGCAGGTCGGCAACGCGGCGCGGAGGTGTTCGCGCGTCCGTGGAAGTCTCTGGGTTGGTCGCGAGACCACGCGACCGGCCGGCAATATGACCGTGCGGCTGCCGTTGATTGCTGGCCGTGTCGGTGAGCCAGAGGAACTCGTGGCGTGGATGAGAACGTGGAAAAGGCGGTGGGCCGGATTCGTCGTCTCTGGTCATCAGGGGCAGAAAACGTGGTCTGTCGAACCATGCACTCAGCTAACGTGTTTACGCAACCGTTGTGCTCGCTAACGATATTGTTGCTGTCGGTTTCGGATGCTTGTTGGGAAACTGGGCCGGTAGAGGCCCATTCGGTGTGGCCTTTACCAGGCTAGGGTTGGCCCATGTGGGTATCGTATCTCCCTTTTGCCTATAAATAGAGAAACAACCTTTGTACGTGGGTTACCGAGAGAGATATCAATAAAGTTCTCTGTTTCATCTACTTTGGACTGTGTGTGCCTTCTCCTAGTCTTTTCCTCCGGCGTGGAACAGCCCCGGGACCGGTCAGTCGGCAGGGGGTGTTCCAACACGTTATCAGCACGAGTCTCTCCGTCGAGCCTCCATCAAGCCACCGTCGAGCCTGCATCACGCAGGCTTCCGTTGAAGGTAACACAAATCTGACCGCAAAAATGGATTCGCCTCGCAATTTTCTTTCAAGATTTGCGTTCAGATCTTAGATCAGATCCCATCTTAGGTGCGGATTTTTCTTTCCGGGAGTCGAGCTGACCTGCTGTCGCCGACCAATGTCGATCTAATCACTCCCAAATTAGAAATTTGTTGACTGTACCGTCGATGCGTGCACCTGCTGTGCCAATCTGGAATTTTTTTCTAGTACATCGGACTGATCTTGGCCATTTTTTTTAGTCGATCGGATCGATCTACAGTTTTGTACAGTAGTTTTTGTATGTAATTTTTTTTTCCTCTGTACCGAACGCACGCGCTTAGGCCATGGCGGCTGCGAAGGCCGCGCCGCGCGCACGCCACCGCGGGCCTCGCTGGCCGCGCCGGCCCCACTGGCCGCCGCCGCAGGCCGCGCTGCGCCCGCCGCTGCCGCCCATGGCCGCGCCGCCGCCGGGCCTCGCTCGCAGTGCCGCTCCGCCCTGCTGGCCCTGCGCCGCCGGCCGCCGCACTGCCGCCGCCTCCGGCCCGCGCCGGCCGCCGCGCTGCTGCCCGCTGCACCGCGCGCCCCGCTGGCTGCGCCGTGCGCCGGCGCGCGCCGCCGCCCCGTGGCCACCCCGCCCGCATGCGCCGCCGCCTCCGGCCCGCGCCGGCCGCCGCGCCGCCACCTCCGGCCGCGCCGCTGCCCGCTGCACCGCGCGCCCCGCTGGCTGCGCCGTGCGCCGGCGCGCGCCGCCGCCCCATGGCCACCCCGCCCGCTGGCGCCGACAGCCGCCGCGCTGCCGCCGCACAGCCGCACCGGCCGCCGCGCTGCTGCCGGCCGTCGCCTCCGGCCCGCGCCTCCGGCCCGCGCCAGCGGCCGCGCGCCAAGGGCCGCCGCCAAGCGTCGCGCGTGCTGCGCCCTGCTGCCGCGCGCTCGCCGCCGCGTGCACACCGCCGCAGCCGGACGCCGCGCGCCGAGCCATGCATGCAGCAGAGCTCCAGTTGAGGCAGTTGGCCCGCACGTTCACGCCTGCCACCTTTGGACCGTTTTTTTTATTGGACCGTTTTTTTTATATCGACCGCGTCTGCGACATTCGCCGGCTATGCCCACACGCTAATCGCGCCGCTGGTTCGGCCCGCTGCCGACTCCGCCGCCCCAGTCGGGAGCTAGCTCTGCTAGCTCCGTTCCCCCGCTTCGCGGGCAGGGACAGTCTGGAGCCGACCGGCCGCGCAGAGACAAGGGTAGCTGGGCCGTTTGGTAGCACGCGATCACAGGCGGTTGGACCGTTTTTGGCCCTATCTTTTGATCCGTTTTTACACAAGCTTTTGAACTATGTTTTACTATAGTTATTAATTACCGCATGTCTTTAATACTTTGTATCTCATAGATAGCTTGCACCGTTTTTAAATTGAATTTTGGAACGCCGTCATATTTGAATTATTGTATCGATTATCGCATTTATGCAACCGATTACCTGCTGTAATCTTACACACTTTGCATAAATTGCAGATGACCGGAATCGTCAGCCGCGAGTTCCCGGAGTTGATCCAGGATGGGCTTAACTACCTGACTTGGGCCTCGGACGTTGAGATCGTCCTTGAGGGCCGATGCATCAAGGATGCGTTGATTGCGGGGACCATGACGGCCCCCAGCAAAACCATCCCGGCGGATAACGCCAAAGCCCTGCACTTCCTCCGCCATCACATGTGTGAGACCCTCAAGAATGAGTACATGGCAGAACATAGTGCTTCTTCCCTTTGGACCGCCCTCAACAAGCGGTTCTCTAGGCTGAAGTACACCATTCAGCCACATGCGGAGGCAGATTGGATACGTCTGAGGTTTGCGGACTTCAAGACGGTGGGAGAGTACAACTCCAGGTTGCACCGGATTTGTACTATTCTTCAGCTGTGTGGGACCAGTACCACTGATCAGCAGAAGATAGACAAAACCCTCTCCACATTCCATCCGGACAACATCCAGTCCTCGCGAAACTTTCGCCAGGAAGGATTCACGGAATATGCAGCGCTTATTGATGCTCTCCAGGTGGCCGAGGCGCAGGATAATGTTCTGAAAAAGAACTTCTCCGCGCAACCCTTCGCAGGGGGCCCAAGTCATGAGGCCAATGCTGGTGCCTACAAGGTGCGCAAGCCCATCCACAAGAAGAGAGGCAAGAAGGGCAAGAAGGGACCCAACTCCTCCAACCCGGTCAAGCAACGCAAGGCGGGCAAGGGGGAGGCGAGGCCCCAGGACTGCTTCCGCTGTGGCTCCAAGACTCACTTCTCCAGGCAGTGTTTGGCCCCTAAACACGTCGTCGACGCGTTCAAGGCCAACAAGAAGGCGCGCGAGGCGCATCTTGTCCAGGTTGAGGCACCACTGGCACCCGGAGCGGCGCCTGTGCAGAACGTCACGCACATAGTGGCGCATGACGTAGCACAAGTGGCAGCACCCTCGGCGGTCCCCGCGGACGCCGCTGTGCCCATGGAGGTTGAGCACATTGTGCCCCCGCCACCTCAGCCAGGCCCCTTGTCCATGATGATGGCCAACGCAGAGCCGCCCACCGACCTTGAGATACTGGCTGAGCTTGGTGATTTCCTCGCAGAATCCACCTGAGCTCCTTTTGTTGTGATGATTCCTTTTTCCGTAATAATCAGATACATTTTTTTCGATATGGTTGTAAGCTCTATGAGAGCATAACACTTATTTTCGGCGATTGGATGACATTCATTTTATCCATTTATTCCATTATTTGATTATGTGATGTTCTGAAATGTCTATGTGTTTTACTTACTTGATGTAGCATTTTCCTCGCTCCATTATATTAATTAGGCACTATATTTTAGAACGCGTGTGGCGTCCAAATGGAGGAAACGTGCCTTGCTGATAGCGGCACCACCAATACCATCTTGAGAGAAACAAAGTATTTTGAGTGCATTACCAAAAATCCTGGTAACATAATGACGATCGCCGGCTGCGGTCCGAATGTAGTTGGCTCCGGAAGAGCAACTATCATACTCCCAAATGGAACAACTCTGATCATTGAAGAGGCATTGTTGTATCCGGAGTCGACTCGTACTCTCTTGAGTTTTAGAGACATCCGCGCAAATGGTTTCCATGTCGAAACCGATGATGATGAGAATGGAAAGGAGTTCCTACTCATTACCAAGCGCGACGAAAATGGTAAACATGTTGTCGAAAGACTCCCTTCATTAGCTACTGGGCTGTACTACACTAAGATAGTAGCACCACCTATTTACACTACCCTTAAGACTGTCTTTAGAAGCTCCGAACTATTCTGCCTTTGGCATGATAGGTTAGGCCACCCCGGTCTTAGGATGATGAGAAATATAATTAACAACTCGAACGGTCATAATGTTAATGTGAAAAATTTCCCGAATCCCGATGATTTCGTGTGCTACGCATGCGCTACGGGGAAATTGATCATTAAACCGTCCCCCCTAAAGGTGAAGGATGAACTCCCCGCGTTCTTGGAACGCATTCAAGGGGATATATGTGGTCCAATTCAGCCCCTCTCAGGGCCGTTTCGGTACTTCATGGTGCTCATCGATGCTTCCTCTAAATGGTCCAATGTTTGCCTACTGTCAACAAGGAACCATGCTTTTGCAAAGTTGATCTCCCAGATCATACAAATAAGGAATAAATTCCCTGATTATCGTTTAAAGTCTATTCGAATGGACAATGTCGGAGAATTTACTTCAAAGGCATTCGATGATTATTGCATGGCAACTGGAATCAAACTTGAGCACTCCGTACCGCATGTCCACACTCAAAATGGACTCGCGGAGGCATTGATTAAAAGGATTAAATTCATTGCCAGACCACTCCTTCAGGGTTGTAATTTACCAACTACATGTTGGGGACACGCGGTGTTACACGCCGCTAATCTCATCAACTTTCGACCATCGGCCTACAACATCCACTCTCCCATCCAACTTGCGCAAGGGTCGGCACCGAAAATTTCCCACCTACGTAGGTTCGGCTGCCAGGTATATGTACCTATACCACCACCCCAGCGATCAGCAATGGGACCGCTCCGTAAGTCGGGGATATACGTTGGTTATGAGACTGTGTCCATAATCAGGTTCTTGGACCCCTTGACAGGTGACTGTCACACGGCCCGTTTTGCTGACTGCATTTTTGACGAGGATCTTTTCCCGACTTTGGGGGGAGGTAATCAACCCCTGGATGACAAAAGTCGAGAAATCACGTGGAAAGCCACGGGGATCCACGCTCATGACCCGCGCACTGTTGAGACTAATAGAGAAGTCCAAAAGATACTAGATTTGCACTCCCTAGCGAATCAACTGCCCGATCATTTTAGTGATTTAAAGACTGTAACAAAGTCGCATGTGCATGCACGCAATGCACCGGAAAGGGTTGAAATACCAAAGAAAAATGATGGTATACCCGCTCCTGCTCCAAGGCC
This sequence comes from Avena sativa, assembly GCA_916181665.1. Lineage (NCBI taxonomy): Eukaryota > Viridiplantae > Streptophyta > Magnoliopsida > Poales > Poaceae > Avena > Avena sativa. Next base: position 343,234,600 of record OV702279.1, read on the forward strand.
TAAGAGGACGCGGATTCCGGTTTCTCAAATCCCAAGTACCCGGGGACGCCCGAAGAAAAAGGATAAGAGAGATTTATTACAGACTACCCCTGTTGAGGGGAGCCAGTTGAGACCTGGCACGAGTACGGATATTTCAGTGCACGAAATTTCGGACTTGAACTTTCCTATATCAGAAATACCCAGCGAAGTTGTGTGCGCACACATCGGAGCGGGAAAGCTAAAGGACCTAGCTCCTGGATTGGGAAATCCGGTGGAGCAAGAGGATGTGCCTGATGCACTCCATGACGAAATGGCCATTAACTATGTTAATTCGGGCGAGTCATACAACCGAGCCATGGCAAATGTCGACGTTAATTTTGCCAAGAAAATTGCCTCAATCATAGATCTTGACCCTGAGCCTAACACGCTCGCTGATTGCAAGAAAATGTCGGATTGGAAAGATTGGCAGAAGGCAATTACTGCTGAATTATTATCGTTAAACAAAAGAGAGGTATTTGGACCTGTTTATCTAACTCCTCCCCACATTCGCCCCGTTGGCCATAAATGGGTTTTTGTTCGAAAGAGAAACGAGAATAATGAAGTAGTAAGGTACAAAGCAAGGCTCGTTGCTCAAGGTTTCACTCAGCGACCAGGTGTCGACTTTGAGGAAACTTACTCCCCAGTCATGGATGGAATTACCTTTAGATACTTGATCTCAATGGCAGTAAACATGGACTTAAAAATGAAACTAATGGATGTTGTCACCGCTTACCTATATGGTAACTTGGATTCGGACATATACATGAAAGTACCATAAGGTATCCCTGTCCCGAACCAGGATAGAGCAAACAGAAGCTTATACAGTGTTCAGCTTAAGAAGTCATTGTATGGACTAAAACAGTCAGGTAGGATGTGGTATAATCGTTTAAGCGATTTCCTTCATGAGAAAGGCTACACGAGCAATGAAGATTGCCCATGTGTTTTTATACGGAGATCCCAGGATGGTTTCTGTATTATCTCGGTGTACGTGGACGATTTGAATATAATCAGCGAGTTCCTACCTGATGTCGGAATTCGAGATGAAAGACTTAGGCAAAACCAAGTTCTGCCTCGGTCTGCAACTTGAGCATTCCCCTGCTGGGATTCTAGTTCACCAGTCGGCCTACACCCAGAAGGTGTTGGAACGATTTGGGTTTGAAAAGGCATATCCTTCTAAGACCCCGATGGTCGGAAGATCTTTGCAGCAAGACAAGGACCCGTTCAGGCCTAAAGAAGAGGGGGAGGAAATTCTGGGACCGGAATTCCCCTACTTAAATGCAGTTGGCGCACTTATGTACCTCGCAAATTGTACACGGCCGGATATTGCATTCGCCGTCAATTTGCTTGCAAGGTACAGTTCTGAGCCCACCAAGAGGCATTGGAAAGGCGTTAAAGACATCTTTAGGTACATACAAGGGACAAAGGACCTTGGCTTGTTTTACCAAAAGAACCAAGACCTATCTGTTGTAGGCTATGCAGATGCTGGGTACCTTTCGGACCCGCATACATCCAAGTCGCAGACTGGATATGTTTTCCTTTGTGGTGGAACAGCTATTTCCTGGAAATCGTCTAAGCAAACTCTTGTGTCGACTTCGACGAACCACTCGGAAATCATAGCATTATATGAAGCATCACGAGAATGTGTATGGCTTCGACGCGTAGTCAGTTACATCCAGATGTCATGTGGACTGAACACCGTACAAACCCCAACAATTATCTATGAAGATAATGCCGCTTGTGTTGCACAAGTCCAGACGGGTTACATGAAGAGCAATCTCACAAAACATATAAACCCCAAGTTCTTCTATGCACATGAGTTGCAAAAGATGAACGAAGTGAAAGTCTTGCATACTAAGTCGTGTGAAAATCTCGTTGATTTGTTCACTAAATCATTGCCAGCGTCTTCTTTCGAGAGATGTGTCCGAGGGATCGGCATGATGAGACTTAGGGAGATGCAAGGTTCAGGGGGAGAATCTTCACAAACTCATCGCTGAAATCTTGATCCCGATGATTGAGTACTTAACTTTATAGTTAAGTGAATTGTACTCTTTTTCCCTTAGTGAGTTTTTATGAAGTTTCTCACATGAGGTTTTTAATGAGGCAATTCGTGCAACATAGCAAGAAGTATACCGTGTGCATTTCTCCATATTTTTCCCACTGGGTTTTTCGGAGTTTTAAGCCATGGTTATTGTGGCATCCCGCAAAACCACTACTAGAAAATCGCGTTGTTTTTGTGCATTGCATCATCATGACCGCATGCTCATGTCATCATGCCACATTGCATTTGAGCATCGTCATCATCTTGCATCTGTTCGCATAAAACTATTTGCAGAAAAACCTATTTTTGTTTTCTAAACGCCCCGTCTTTTATTCAAACGCCAAACCCGGGTCTCCGGATTATTTTGTTTTGGCTGCTATCGGTTTGCAAACGGCCCGTTTAAAACAAATAAAATGTTATATTATTTTTTTAGTGCGGGCAGTCGAACGGGCCGATTCGACCCGAAGGACCACCCCCATTTTCAAATCGGTCCACCCCTTAATCCTTTTCTACCTAGTCCTATCCTACCCACACCCCGGCCACCTCACCCCGACCACTCCCCTCATGACACCTCACCTCTCTTCCTCTCCCCCTCCAATCAGAAGCAGCCACCTCATCCTTACCTCCTCCCAACACACACAACACACACACATACCCTGCCTAGCAACCCACACCACACACACCCACACACGCAGGCCACACGCACACAACGCGCGCAGCCAGCCCTGCCCCGCTGTCCCCTGGCCCCACCCCCACCGACGCGACGCCCCTTCTCTCTCCTTCCCCCAGCGCACGCCCTCTCCCTCCCCGCACCAACCTCCAACCTCGCCGGACCCCGCCTGCCCCGACGCGGCCCTCCTCCCGCCGCCACGCCAGGGCCTCCCGGAGCCGCCTCGCTCCGCCGCGCCCCGCAACCGTCCGCCGCGCCTCGCCCCGAGCCAGCCGCCGCGACCCCCTCGTCGCCCTGCAGCGCCGCCCCGTCCGGCTCCGACCTTGCCTACCGCCGGCCGCCGCCCAGCGCCCCTCCGCGCGGTGCTGCGCCGGCGCGCCTCGGCCTCCGATCCGAGCACCCCCGCGGCCCTTCCCGCCGTCTCCCTGTCGGCTCCGCCTCTCGCCGCCCGCCTCCGGCGACCCCACCCTGCCCCGCGTCCACCGCCGCCACCTCGCCGTGGCCTCCCTTCCGGCCCGCGTCGACACCGTCCCTCCCCGCCGAGCCCGAAGCTCCCGAGCCGACTCCGTCCGCTGCCGGCCCCGACCCCGCTCGCTGCCTGCGTCTCCGCCCTCCCTCGGTCTCTGCCCCGCCTCTGACCTTGCCTCGCTGGCCGCGCCCTCGAGCAGAGCCGGCCTCGCCGACGCCTTCCCCCGGAGCTCCGCCGTCGCTTGCGTCTCCCTCGCCCCGGAAGTTTCCCGGCCTCGCGCTCGTGTACGTCCCTGCTTGTGTGTGACATGTGTTGAAGGAGTGGGGTATCGATGGGAGTATCGCGTCTTCGATGGCCGACTACCTGGAATTCAAACAAGATCCTGATGCTCATGCTCGAAGATGGACACTAGTACCCTTGGAGACACCAAGACCTTCGTACGTGGACGCTCACCGACAAGACCGGCTTGATGCCGATGATTACGAAGGAGGTACATGGAGCCACCCGAGAAAGCAACGCCGTAGACTCGCGGTATCCGGAGATCGACAATAGACCGGAGTGTCAAGATCTTCTCCTGGAGCAACGAGGTCTTCTTCCCGGAACGCCAAGACTAGCTGCCCGAAGACCACCGACAAGATCTCCGTCCTGGACTTCAAGGACTGCCTCACGGACATCGAGCGCCAAGATCGCCCCAGGATTCCGAAGCGGTTCCCGGACCCCAAAGACGTCGAGACCCCGGACGCCGAGACCCCTGAACCCGGAGACCCGAACCTGAGATCATCGCCACAGATCGACAAGGATTCCACATGGGACGATAAGTACTCCGACATGGACCCGATTGAAGCAAACCCGAAGACGGTAGATGCGACAAGTACTTCCCCAGATCCGATGCCCGAGGACCACGGATGCGACAATGTCTACCTCACGGAACACCGAGAACTTCCCCCGGAACGCCAAGATCTACTCCGCTCCCGCCGATCCCGTCGAACCCTGAACCCCGAGACCGAACCCCGAACCCCGGAACCCCAAGTTCGTCGAACCCTAATGTATGAACCCCTTCCCGAAACCCTAATTTATAATATAATACAACTTGTCGCATATTAAATTGTTCATGCATGCATCCTTGTTTGTGGTTTGGGGGCCTTATGTCGATTCACCTAATAATTAAATATGGGGCCCATATGCGGGCAAATCTAGTCTCATATTGGCCTCATTTAAATATGTGTAGCGAACCGGTGCTATATTTTGCCATGTTCAAACAACATTTAAATTGCGGGGGTTTTAAATAACTTGCACCGCTTAATTAATTGTCGGGACCCCGGTTCCGCTTAATATGGCCTAATTGCATCGCATCTTGCCATGCCATGCATCATACATGCATCATGCCGATCTTTTGCCGTAGTATTAAATGTTGCATCCGGTGTTTCTTCTAGTGTTTTGCTTCTTCGCGGATAAGGCCGTTGAGTTGATGTGAGCTTCGCCCCGATCTTCGGATGAACCTTCGGCAATGTTTTCAGGCGAGCATCTCCCTCTTTCTACCTATCTTACTTTTATAGTATTTATTCCCTCCTGTTGATCTATTGCTATCTGTGTTGCGATGCTCTAGTTATCGTACCCGTGATATCCCTTGCAGCCATATATAGCCTTGGACACATCCTATTACCTGTTGTTTGGTAGATAGTTGGACCGCGTGTCGTAGTCTCTTGCTCAAGTGTTTTTGCGTGTCGTCCGGTACCACAATTGTTGGAGAATTGCCGCATGTTGACGTTGGAGATGATCATGGCTTTACTTATCGTTCACTTTAATTACTGTTTAACAACTAAAATTGAATTAAGCAGAGGCATCGGTGGGTGATAGGTAAGATTTGGTTTCCGACCGCCCACTTGTGTCCCGTAGGACCCGAGTTCTTGACACCTGTTCCGAGATCGAGCGCGCTAACCACAGGTGGGGAGATATGGGCCCCCCATTGATTATTACCTGATTTCAAAGTATTGTACTGGGGGCCACAAACTAGTTTGAGGTTTTATTTACTATCCTGTACTTATGCCATGTTTACCGCTTTATTTACGATTGTGTGAGGAGCACGCTGTACTGTTTTGGAAGCGGAGTGTTTTCGCGGTATCGACAGTCCCCGTTTGGGGATTTGCTGTCGTATACCGCCACTGTCGCAAACCCTAAGTCCGTCTCGGAGACCGACCGACTTCGTTGCGGGTGTCGACTTGGTGGGGTGGCCCCCATGTACTTGCTTTGGGTCTGGGAACGTCGTGACTTAGGCCCCGCCGACATACCGATGGGTGTATGTTAACTGATCTGGCAAAAAGGGTCGAAGTGCTTGTGGATACTTTGGTGCACCCCTGCAGGGTTTAATCTTTTCGAGAAGCCGTGTCCGCGGTTATGGACGACTTGGAGCACAGTGCTTGATCATAGACAACTATAACTAAAGTTTACTGTTATAAATTGATTGGTATCCGATATGACTAGTAATCAGATTCACCACAACGGAATGGCTAAATAAAAGTACCAACAACTGCTGGGTTTTGGGGTTATCTCATGCTAATGGTATCTGATTAGTAAGTGCCGCAACTACCACGGACTGATTAAATAAAAGTGCTCACTGCTTATTTTATCAGAACGACTATCTACACCTGACTAGTAGTTGCTGCAACGATAACTGAATAAATAAAACTACCAACTGTGTGAGTTCCTCGGTCGACTTCCTCGTTGGTATCGAGGGGGAACGCCAGGATGGGTTTGTTTGATGGTAGTATCAGGTTGGTTCCGAATAGGTCTTTCTCACCCCTCTCTGATAGTCGCCAGTTGTGTCGAGTCTCTATAGGTTGTTTAGTGCATGCTGCCGCTGCCGCTTCAGTCCACCATACCTATGTAGGCGAGGACCGCCGAATTCTAGCCTCGCCGTGTACTGGCCTCAGTACTGACGCTCCTATTTTTTCTTTGCCCTTTGTCGGCACCCCTTTTGTTTTGAGCAGGTTTTGAGGTCGACGTCGTTAGCAGGGTTACCCTTCCGGCTTGGCCTGGGCAGGGTTATGGACGCCATTGGTTATTCTTCAGGGCTCTTAGCCCCATTTGCATCTTGTCCGTAGTCGGACGCTCTATCATTTTCAAGGTGATTTGGATCTTTGTATATTATATCTGTATTCTTGACTCTTTGAGTCGCTGTTGAATATATCTGTTCTATGGGTCCCATCGAGGACTGTTGTGTAATGTTATTACTTTGTTTTCCACCCGCACGAAAGTGCCTGGTGGGCACCTTCGAATCGTTTCTATGCGGGTTTGGCGGGTTTTCGCTAAAACTTGCATAGGGTCGATTCTGAGGGTGTTACAGTTATACAGATAAGATACCCAGGGGGAGTGTTGGGAAACCGGGCCGGTAGAGGCCCATTCGGTGTGGCCTCTACCAGGCTAGGGTTGGCCCATGTGGGTATCGTATCCCTCCCTTTTGCCTATAAATAGAGGAACAACCTTTGTACGTGGGTTACCGAGAGAGATATCAATAAAGTTCTCTGTTTCATCTACTTTGGACTGTGTGTGCCTTCTCCTAGTCTTTTCCTCCGGCGTGGAACAGCCCCGGGACCGGTCAGTCGGCAGGGGGTGTTCCAACACTTATAGCCGCCACGACTCTATTTTACTTGGAGTAATTAGCTTTGCTCGAACTAGACGTAAAGTCTCGGTTCCATTCATGTGGCTTTATGTAATCTTAAGGTCACCAGAACATTCTGGGTTTTTATTTTTTGGGCATATGTATCCACCTGAATTGACTATTTTTTTAACAGAAGATCGACTAGTATTGGTTCTGGTAATGTAAAATGCCACATGAATGGAACGATATCCGCCTACAAAATGTTGAGTATAAGAGCAATTTACCCAAGATAAACGCTAGATAAAATATAAATAGAATAATAGAAATTAAACTAATCATGTGAATTAGCTGATACAAATTAAGGCAGATAACCAAGAGAACTGCAAGGCATACAACTTGATAAAATATCAGTGCAAGGTCTACAGCAAACCAAAAGAAACGACATACTATCTAACTGAGATAAACAAGATTAAGAAAGATGATGTACATAATAGCAGAGGAACCGCCGGTGTTGGCGTTGGCACCGTCGTCAGCCATGTCATCGAGGTAGAGGTTGCTGATGTCGGTTGTCGGGAGAGAAGTCGTCGTTGGGGAAGATGTCAGTGCGGTCACTATCCGCGAAGGAGTTCGTGATGAAGCCACTAGTCGCGCCGATAGCACTCCCCAAAAACCTTATCGCCGCTCTCTCGTACAGGACTCGAAGCAGCGGGGTCTCGGAGGCCTACTGTCCGGCTCGCGGTGCACATCGCAAGAAGGGATGGGGAAGATATAGGTACCGCAGTGCTCTGGAACTGGAGGCGCAATGGAGAGGAGGCGCAAACTCTCTCTTATAGACACAGAGAAAAAGAAGACAGACTGCACAAGAGATGAAACAAAGAGGCAAAAGTTGAAGCGAACATGCGGCAGCTAACCGGACAGCCTTCACTCAGTTCGTATTCATTTCCACTTAGCTCATATTAAAAGTTCACTCGAGCAAAATGTTTCAACTTCTGTACAATTGTTCATATACCATTCATGTGTGGCAAAATAAAGGTTGGCTTGGCGAGATTTCCGCAACCCGCGTGCGCGTCGAGGTGAGGCGTGGCGTGGCGTGACGAGGAGGAGGATGAGAAGCGCGTGTGTATATGTCTTCTCTTCTCAAGCTCGTACAAGTGGTGAAAGAGCTCTCTTTATAAAATGGTCCAACTTCCACTCAACTAGCAATGTGGGACTAAATATTTGTCCGAGCTCTTGCCTTGCATAAATGGGCCAAATGGGCCTCTAAGATTTCAGCAATTTACTAGCATGTAATAAATTAGTTGGGCCTATATAGGCAAAAATTCCAACACAAGATAGTTTTCATATAGAAAACCAACTCGTGGTTGAATGGTTAGGAGGGCAGTGGTACCCCAAGCTCACCAGAGTTCAAACCCCAGGTTTGACGCTTTGGTGTCTCAAAAAGACGAAATATTCTTTTAGTGGGAGGCGACGTTTTCGTCGATAGCTAGACGCCTACGCTGACTTCGTCAATCTCAAGACCCGTCGGCTCAGTATCTCGGAGGTGCTCATAGGGGTAGGGTGTGTGTTAGGGGGTAACCCTGGGGTTGGCCCGATCTTTCACGAATTCCACGAGAAACGAGGGAAAAGTGGTGGTCGGGGGATGAAATCGAGGAAGGAGATGAAAACCACGAACACACGCACACCAAAACACGATACACGCCTACTCCTCACGCCGGTGGCAACCGGTCCAACATAATCCCTAGGATCGGTGTTGGGCGAAGCTCGCTCTCCACGCCAACAACGGGGGATGAGGTGCTTGGTGAGATCTTGACGACTTGGGGGCGAGAAACCGAGAACCCAAGGCCTTGTACAACTTGAACGCACTAGGCAAGATCCAAGAGGGGGGTGGATAATCCGGTGCTCCTTGGAAGGAGCATGAGACCAATAGATATAAGTTCCTCAAAGGGGGTTCCTTAATATCTATTATTATCCAAGTCTAGGGTTTACAATAGAGGGTGGGGGGCTATATATAGGCCAACCACATAAACAGGGGTATTTTGGGAACAAATAGCGAAATATAGAGAGGGTTACAAGGCGCTGGGCCGAATTAACACGTTTAGGCTCTGCCAGGTCCGGTAGTACCGGTCCAGCCTGACCGGTAGTACCGGTCGTGCGGTAGTACCGCTTCCTGGCCGGTAGTACCGCTTGTCATCCTGGGACTTGCGCTGGGGCCTTCTGTTGGTGGCGGTAGCAGGGGGCGGTAGTACCGCAGCCCGGTAGTACCGGGTCCGGGGCCGGTAGTACCGCCAGTGACAGAGAGTTCTTGGGCAGCTCTGGAACCTTCTGTTGTTGGCAGTAGCATTTGGCGGTAGTACCGGTCGTCAGGTCCGGTAGTACCGCTGGCGACAGAGAGTTTTTGGTCTTGTCTGCTGGCGCGCCTCCGTCCTGTGGGTTCTTCTCTTCGTACCTGATGATGCACAAGGCATGGTTATGAAGTAGCAGGCCATCCAAAGGTGTATCGAAGTCACACAAGGAGAGGAGCGAGTTCACCTTAGCTTGAAGGAGTTTGGCTCGGGCGCGAGTCATGGGTCCACTTGGGGAGCTTGTGGGAGTAGATGTAGTAGCGGTCGAAGGACGGGCTGCATCAGCTCCCCCCCCTTGGGAAAGAGTCGTCCTCGACTCTTCAACCTTCTCAACTCCATCTTCTCCATAGTAGGGTGAGAGGTCCTTGACATTGAATGTCGAGCTCACAAGATACTTTGATGTTGGGATATCGATGACATAAGCGTTGTTGTTGATTCTCTTGAGCACTTTGAATGGTCCATCACCTCTTGGCTTTAGCTTGGAGTCGCGTTCCTTGGGGAAGCGGTCTTTACTCAAGTGGATCCACACAAGGTCGCCCTCATCAAAGATCATCTCTTTCTTGGTCTTGTTTAGCCTTGAAGCTTGGCGAAGGACATGTTGCTCGATAGTAGCTCGTGTGTCTTCGTGGAGTTTCTTCATTGTTTGGGCACGCTTGACAACGTCCATATTGGCACGTTCATGAAGTGGAAGTGGGAGTATATCGAGCGCGGTGAGAGGCTCGAAACCGTAGACGATCATGAACGGGCTCCTCCTGGTGGTGGAGTGCTTGGCGCGGTTGTAGGCGAACTCGGCGTGTGGAATGCATTCCTCCCAGTCTTTAAGGTTCTTCTTTATCAACACCCGGAGGAGTGTTCCAAGGCTTCGATTGACGACCTCGGTTTGTCCATCGGTTTGAGGATGCGAGGCGGACGAGAAGAGTAGCTTGATGCCGAGCTTGGCCATGAGAGTCTTCCAGAAGTATCTCATGAATTTTACATCGCGGTCGGAGACGATTGTTCTAGGCACACCGTGTAGCCGAATTATTTCCCTGAAAAACAAATTGGCTATATGTGAAGCATCATCGGTCTTATGGCACTGAATGAAATGTGCCATTTTAGAAAAGCGATCCACGACTACAAATATGGAATCATGTCCATGTTTAGATCTAGGCAAGCCTAATACAAAGTCCATGCTAATGTCCGACCAAGGTGCATGAGGAATAGGTAATGGCATATAAAGACCAAAGGGGTTGGACTTAGACTTAGCTTGGATACATGTAGTGCATCGTTGGACGTGGCGCTCCACGTCGCGCTTCATCTTTGGCCAAAAGTAGTGAGTGGAGAGCATGTCATATGTCTTGTCACGGCCAAAGTGACCCATAAGCCCTCCACCATGGGACTCTTGAAGAAGCAAAAGTTGGAGAGACGATTTCGGGATGCAAAGCTTGTTTTGTTTGAAAAGAAAACCCTTATGCAAATAGAAATCATCAATCCCTTTGTCTAATGAACATTGGGCAAATATTGGACCAAAGAAAGGGTCGGACGCGTACAAAGATTTGATGTCATCAAGACCCAACACATTGACTTCGAGTCGTGTAAGAAGGCTTGTGTTTTTGCGAGACAAGGCGTCCGCTACCACATTTTCTTTGCCCTTCTTGTATTTGACAATGTAAGGAAAAGACTCCATAAACTCAACCCATTTTGCGTGCCTTTTACTCAAGTTGGCTTGACCCTTAAGATACTTCAACGACTCATGGTCGGAATGGATTATAAATTCTTTAGGCCAAAGATAGTGTTGCCACACTTGAAGAACTCGAACCAAGGCAAAAAGTTCTTTGTCATAAATGGGATAATTGAGGCGTGCGCCATCAAGTTTCTCACTATGGTAAGCAATAGGACGCCCATTTTGCATAAGGACGCCACCAATGCCAATACCACTAGCGTCACACTCAATCTCAAAAGTTTTTGTGAAATCTGGCAAAGCAAGAAGTGGTGCTTCGGTGAGCCTCTTTTTGAGCTCATCAAAAGCCTTTTGTTGTGCTTTTCCCGAAACGAACGTGACATTTTTCTTGGTCAATTCGTTAAGGGGGCAAGCAATGGTAGAAAAATCTTTCACAAAGCGACGGTAAAAGCCAGCCAACCCATGAAAACTACGAAGTTCACTAACATTTGTTGGGATGGGCCAATCTCGTATGTCCTTGACTTTTGAGACATCCACTTCTATGCCATTAGAAGACACAACAAAACCAAGGAAAATCAGCTTGTCTCTTGCAAAAGTGCACTTTGGGAGATTAGCATAAAGCTTTTCATGACGAAGGATTTGAAGGACCTCCTTAACATGAGTAACATGCTCCTCTAGTGACTTGCTATAGACAAGGATGTCATCAAAGTAAACAACTACACTCTTCCCAATGAGAGATCTCAAAATATGGTTCATGAGGCGCATGAAGGTAGATGGGGCATTGGATAAGCCAAAAGGCATAACCAACCATTCATAAAGACCAAGCTTGGTCTTGAAGGCGGTTTTCCACTCATCACCTTCAGCCATGCGAATTTGATGGTAACCACTACGAAGATCAATTTTCGAAAATATAGTGGCTCCACATAACTCATCAAGCATGTCATCAAGACGCGGTATAGGATGTCGATAACGCACGGTGATAGCATTGATTGGACGGCAGTCCATGCATAACCGCAACGTGTCATCCGTTTTTGGGACTAGGATCACGGGAACCGCGCTTGGGCTAGTGCTTACTTGGATCAAACCTTTGGAGACGAGTTGGTTGATTTGACGCTCGATCTCCTTCGTCTCTTCCGGGTTTGTGCGATACGCGGCGCGGTTTGGGAGTGGAGCGCCGGGTATGAGGTCGATGCGGTGTTCGATTCCACGAAGAGGAGGAAGGCCATGAGGAAGCTCTTCGGGAAATACATCTTGGAATTCCTGCAAAATAGCCATCAAAGAAGGAGGAACATTTGTCAAGTCGTTAGTTCCTTGCGCTAGTCCCTTGCAAACAAGGACATAGTGCACGATGGATGGGTTGTTCCGCACTTCTCTCATCTCACTTTTGGTGGCAAGAAGAACACTCTTAGTTTTTCCACTCGAGTTTGGCTTGTAGCTCTCACTCACTATAGTGTGGTTCTCTCGCTCACCACTCTTCTCACAAGGTGTTTTTGTGTATTGCGCCCTCGCTAAAGCCTTTGCATTGTCCGCAATTATTTGGCTAGGAGTCATTGGTTGCAACACACAAGTTTTATCAAGCCATTTGAAGGTGTAAGTGTTTGAGTGACCATTATGCAAAGCACACTTGTCATATTGCCACGGCCTTCCGAGCAACATGTGGCAAACCGTCATTGGGACCACGTCACATTCCACCGTGTCCTTATAGTGCCCAATTGAGAACGTCACCGAGACGGTGTGCTTGATCTTGACGGATCCTTGGTCACTTAGCCATTGGATATGGTAGGGGTGTCTATGCGGATGAAGGGTGAGGTTGAGTTTCTCACACAATTCCGTGCTTGCAAGGTTGTGGCAACTCCCTCCATCGATGACAACTTTGATGGACTTCCCATTGATGCCGGCACGAGTTTGGAAGATGTTCGAGCGTTGGTCTTCATTTTCATTGGCTTGGGTAGTCAAGACCCTTGTGACCACAAGCGATGGACTTGCGTCATGCTCACACACGAGAAGTTCTTGTTCCTCTTCCAAATGTTGTCTTGCCATAGCTTCCTTCACTCTTGCATCAAACTCTTCCTCACTCAAGTATTCTTCATCGCCGTTGTCATGGATGAACAAAACTTTCTTGTTTCCACATGCATTCGACTTGTGCCCTTTGCCTCCACACTTGTAGCATTCACCATTGAATGGTAGATCATCCCTTGTGTGTTTGCCACTTGGGGGCTGTTTTCCTTGAGGGAGAGTGGGCTTGAAGGGAAGCTTGGTGGTACTTGAGGAGCTTCCACTTGGTGTTGTTGGGGTAGTGGTTGATGCTTGCTTGTAGGTGAAGTACGTTTTTGGCTTGTTGTACTTGATGTCCTCTTGCACTTGACGCTCGGCCTTGGATGCGATGTGCACAAGCTCAACCATGTTGTTGTACCTTTGGAACTCGGTGATGCGCTTGATGGGATGATTCAAGCCATTGAGGAAGCGTGCCATTGTTTGTTCATCTCTCTCTTTAATGTTGGCACGGATCATGTTGAGCTCCATTTGCTTGAAGTACTCTTCCACGGTCTTTGTCCCTTGACTAAGCGTTTGAAGCTTGTTGAAAAGGTCACGCGTGTAGTGTGAAGGAACAAAGCGAGATCTCATATGAGCCTTCATATCTTGCCAAGTTGAGATTGGAGGCTCTTCTTTTGCTTCGCGAGCGAGTTGGACTTGTTCCCACCAAAGGTTGGCATACTCATCAAACTCGAGGGATGCCATGGCCATCATCTTCTCATTGCTATAGTTGTGCATGCGGAAGATCTTGTCGACCTTGAGTTCCCAAGAGAGATATTCTTCGGGCTCATTGGAACCGGTGAATTTGGGCATGGTGAATTTGAGCTTGCCAAAAGTTTCTTCTCCATTGCGGTTCCGGTTGCGTCGGTTGCCATGATCTTGGCGGTCATCATCATCATCATCCAAGCTCTCATGTCTTGCTTGGTGATTGTTGCGTTGCTCTTGCGGTTGTTGAGGTGCCGCGTTTGGTGGTGGAACTTGTTGTTGACGACGAGCTTGGGGAGCTTGCTCGTTTCGTTGACGCGGTTGAGGACGAGGAGGAGGTTGATGGTCCTCACGACGAGCTTGGGGAGCTTGCTCTTGTTCTTGTCGTGGTTGATGCCGAGGCGCATTAGCTTGCGCCATGTGGCGAGGAGGACGTCGAACCGCTTGCGCAATGGGCTGCTCTTCTTCTTCTTGGTGTAGGGGAGGCACGTCATGACCATCATGTTGCCGACGTGGACGATCATGTCTATGATGATGCCTTGGAGGATCTTCGAGTGCTTCCCGTCGACGGTGATCTTGTTCGTCCTCTTCGGAAGCTTCACTTGTTGTTGAAAGGACATGTCGACGTCGATGGCCTTGGTGGTCCATGCGAGGTTGCTCTTGTTGAATCACAAGTGCCCTAGGTTGTGGCCGGTTCGCTTCGCGCCTTGGAGGTCTTGCGGAGAGGTCACCATCATAGCTTGACGTTGCGGCGTGACGCGGAGATGGTACCGCTTGCGAAGAGCTCATGGATTGAAGAACGGGTCCATCCCGATGCCTTGAAGCGTGACGGCGAGGTGCACTTGATTCACTTGAGGAGTGCCGAGATGAGCTTGATTCGCGCGAGCGTGGCCTTGCGAGTCCCTCGATGATGCGTTGAAGCTTCTCATCCGTTGAGGCGAGGGCACGACCAAGAGCTTCATTTTGATGACCGAGGTTGTGTTGCATGGCATGCATTTGGCCACGGACTTCTTCGAAGCGGTTGTCGATGTTCTTGAATTCCACGCGGGCCTCGCTAAATTGTTCATCTTGGCGCCGCTCGAGAGCTTCACAACGATAGTTGAATTCTCCTCGGACCTTCCAATGGTCCCATCTTGTCATGAATTGTGTGTCATCCTCCGGAGGTGGTGGTTGGGATGGCTCTCCATGCCTGTCCATGATGCAAAGCCACAAGGGTTGTATATGGAGAGAAAGGGGCGTAGAGTTAGCCTTTTACCTCACCTTGGAGATTATATCAAACCAATTGCCACACAAATGAGCGAAGAGCGTGCAAAGTGAAATGGCAAGAAACTCACACACAAATATGCTACAACTCTCAAAAGGCTTTTGGTGGAAGGTTAGGATTGTGGAAAACCAAACAAAACGATCCAAGCAAAAGGTTATTGTCTAACGTGGTAAAGAACCAAAGATCAAAAGCAAAAGGATACGATCTACGAAAAACACGGGAGACACACACGTGGAGAAAAACGGGGTTAGCACGACTATGAAAATGAGCACAAAAGGTCCTAACGAAGACTAACGCTCGGATGTCGTGCCAACTCAAGGAGAGACCACAACTCGTTTGCCAAAAGAGGATAAGCAATAGATTTGTGCACTTGCCTCGGTGCGCTCTTTCTTCTCTCTATCTTGGCTTACAAGCTTGGTATTCTCTTTGGTTGGGGAGACTATGTATCTTTTTTCTCTTTTTCTTTTGTTCTTTTTTTTTTTGATTCTTTCGCCTTTTTCTCCCTTGCTATGCTACTATGTTAGCTTTTGTATTTGGCCTCACACTCTCACTGTCCGAAGGCAAGTGCACAATGCTTAGACAAACACAAAATGAGTTGCTCTCAAAGGATAGATACACACAAAGGAAGATATGGGGCTGTCAAAGTGGCGCAAGTTATACCTTTGGTATTGTTGAGGACTTGCAACCGTTGGTGGTGGATGATGTTCGAGTGTCGCGGTGTCGATGAGCGCGGAAGACTTGGATGCGGAAGCTTGAGTTGAGATGGCGACAAACACGCGGAACACGAACAAGCTAAAGGGGAAAAAGTCAGCCAGCGAAAATGAGGCGTCAAGAGGAAGGAAAAACCTTCTGTTGCTGGCGGTAGTACCGCTTGGGACAGGCGGTAGTACCGGACGGCGGTAGTACCGCTTGTTACGGGCGGTAGTACCGGTCGGCGGTAGTACCGCTTGTACGGGCGGTAGTACCGCTGGTAACAGAACAAGAACGAAAACGAGATCCACTTGACACAAACCTCAAATCCGTGGAAAAACTGACCGAAAGGCTGGCTAGGAACAACAGGGGCTATAGATCGACTCCCAAAGCAACAGATCTATGGACCAAAACCACGAAAAACTCACCAAATCCACAGATCGATCCGAAGGCAAATTGGGGCTCTTTTTGGTGGGATTTTCGATTTTAAGGTGGAAAAAGAAAAAATTGGGGGAAAATTCATGATCAACCGTGCTCTTGATACCAATATGTTAGGGGGTAACCCTGGGGTTGGCCCGATCTTTCACGAATTCCACGAGAAACGAGGGAAAAGCGGTGGTCGGGGGATGAAATCGAGGAAGGAGATGAAAACCACGAACACACGCACACCAAAACACGATACACGCCTACTCCTCACGCCGGTGGCAACCGGTCCAACATAATCCCTAGGATCGGTGTTGGGCGAAGCTCGCTCTCCACGCCAACAACGAGGGATGAGGTGCTTGGTGAGATCTTGACGACTTGGGGGCGAGAAACCGAGAACCCAAGGCCTTGTACAACTTGAACGCACTAGGCAAGATCCAAGAGGGGGGTGGATAATCCGGTGCTCCTTGGAAGGAGCATGAGACCAATAGATATAAGTTCCTCAAAGGGGGTTCCTTAATATCTATTATTATCCAAGTCTAGGGTTTACAATAGAGGGTGGGGGGCTATATATAGGCCAACCACATAAACAGGGGTATTTTGGGAACAAATAGCGAAATATAGAGAGGGTTACAAGGCGCTGGGCCGAATTAACACGTTTAGGCTCTGCCAGGTCCGGTAGTACCGGTCCAGCCTGACCGGTAGTACCGGTCGTGCGGTAGTACCGCTTCCTGGCCGGTAGTACCGCTTGTCATCCTGGGACTTGCGCTGGGGCCTTCTGTTGGTGGCGGTAGCAGGGGGCGGTAGTACCGCAGCCCGGTAGTACCGGGTCCGGGGCCGGTAGTACCGCCAGTGACAGAGAGTTCTTGGGCAGCTCTGGAACCTTCTGTTGTTGGCAGTAGCATTTGGCGGTAGTACCGGTCGTCAGGTCCGGTAGTACCGCTGGCGACAGAGAGTTTTTGGTCTTGTCTGCTGGCGCGCCTCCGTCCTGTGGGTTCTTCTCTTCGTACCTGATGATGCACAAGGCATGGTTATGAAGTAGCAGGCCATCCAAAGGTGTATCGAAGTCACACAAGGAGAGGAGCGAGTTCACCTTAGCTTGAAGGAGTTTGGCTCGAGCGCGAGTCATGGGTCCACTTGGGGAGCTTGTGGGAGTAGATGTAGTAGCGGTCGAAGGACGGGCTGCATCAGTGTGTGTATTCATAGGGGTGAGTGTATGTATGCATTGTGAGCGTTTGTGTTTGTACTGAGTTTCTCAAAAAAAAATAGTTTTCAAATAACTATTTTATTTGGGCCAACACTCTAATTTTGTTAATGTAAAATAAAATGCACCAAGATCTTTTAAGTTTGTAACCTGTTTTACTTTAGTCCACAAGCTCTCATTTGGTTGATTGAATTGTCGCTTTTTTGCTTGGCTCCGTCCGATTTAATCCAAGTCTAGTATTTTGTCACTAATGGTGTCGTCACAAATTTCGACAAGCTAGACTGCTTAGCTTCTATGTTTGAAGAACTTGCAACAAAGATTGGATTATATCTTTGTTCATGCGCTTTAGTATACCTTCTCACGGTAGAACATTTTAGCCCGTGAGTTAATGTGTCGGGTTGAGGAATTTCTCAACCTTCAGTTCTCTCTTCTGCCAATCGGTATTCTTTGACTAAACCAACATACATCTTTGAAGTTGACCATTGGTGACTTGAAAATGTGTCTTAACAAAAGAAACCTAGAGTGTCATGGAGCATCAAAGTTCTCGGAGTCAATTAGTGACAAAATCGTCTTCTTCGTACCTTGATGAAATATTGAAGAATAGTTAATCTCCATGTGATCAGCACTGGTCTACTACTTCGTGTATAGACAAATTAGGCCAGCACACTCACAAATCCCGGTGGCTCTGACTCCTAGGATGTATTCGGGTTTCAACAACACTACAACCAAGTCCAAGAAGTGTATACATTATGCGTGTGATGTATGTTGATGTGAACATGGCAATAGATTACCGGGTTCTACTCATTGCTCGACTTCACCTATGTAAGCGTGTCGGTTTCTTTGTGAATTGTGATCTTGCTCCGTCTTCCTTCTCATGCTTAAATAGAAACACATGTAGCACAACAACCATGCAATGTATGCTTTCATCAAATTTAGTATCGTCGTAAGAAGCACATGGGCAGTACCATATTACTGTGCTCACCCATTACCTCACTAAAGAAAACTCCCTAATAGATGTATAGATTGTATTAATTCAAGTTTGCACTAGCTATAGTTCATTTTCTTTAAGTGATCACATCTCAAGAAAGTAGGCATTTTTCGTCTCAAGTTTCACCGATAATAAAGAGCGGATATTGTTTTGAACACCCACAATATGTATTCATGTATCGACCATAAGTCATCATGTTTTAATTGGGTAAAGTATTGCCTAATATTTTTAGCTGCAAGATGAAACAAGTAGCAGTCTAGTTGGATGGGGTGTCAGTTCCACTAACAGTCTTCAGTCGGTTGTCGCCGTACAGTAAGTCAATGGTATCATCACAACCCTTACTGGTATGTTGGAAAACATAAAGGGGTCATTAAGTATATTCTAAAACTCAAAGGGCTGTCACTAAAAGATAAGACCGTGGTTGGCCTTTTATTGGTGCTCTCTCACCCTCATGTGCATAGTGCATGCTAATCCCATGTTAGCATCCATGGTAGCAAGTTTCGTGTCATATGTTAAGACGACCAAAACGAACACAAATACCAATTACAAGGTGTTGATTTAACCATTTATGAGTTTATAGAGACGATACTTCCTCCGTTTCAAAATATAAGATATTTTAGCTTTATGAAGCAAATATATTTAGACTACTTTTAGTACGTAGGTTCACTCCAAATGAGTGAATCTAGACACTAAAAGTAGTCTAGATATATTTTTTTCACAAACCTACAACATCTTATATTTTGAAACGGATCTGCCATCTACCGACTGGAGGACGTCCCTGTGCTGTCTTGGAACAGACCTGCTGCCTCTCATCGACAAAGTCGGAGAAGAACGACAGATCCATCACCTCCGTATCAACATCCTCGCTCTAGAGAAACCACCTTGCCCCGACCACCAGCGCCATTGCTGAGAACGACGAACGCCCGCGACACACCGAGAAACTGATCTCGCCAGATCTGAAGAACGGCGAAAAGATCAAGTTGTCGATCTGAAGGAACGAGTAGCACACCTTGCCATCAACTCCGGGACATCGCCGTGAAGGTCGTCGTCGGTGTGGGAGTAGAGTTGAGATCGAATTATTGCCCGAACGCCGCTCCCACCACTCCAACGATACCCCATTGCAGACATACCCTAACCCTAACTAGTAGGCGGAGAAACGAGGTTGCCCCTCCCTCCTATCGCCGGAGCGTCAAGCGGAGGGAGAGGAAACCAGTGCTCTTGCCGGTTGAGATCTTGACTAGGGAGCCACCGCCGCCTCCTGTTTCTGTGAGGAGGAGAGGCGAGAGCATTTTGTGTGGAGTTGACTTGGTGATGGGGCAAGTGATGCGGGTCATTTGATTAAGCGGCAAGAGAAAACATGAGTACAGAGATCAGAGTTCGGACACAGAGGAGGTTGCAAGGCAGAAAAACCTACACAAACCTCCACCCCACCTTGGCGATCCTACGCTTAGCCCACGGAGATCCACGTCTACACTCCACCCACTCAAGCCAATCACATCCAAGACGGACACTCGGAAACGCCGATGTTCCATTCGACCCAAATACAGCGCATGGTCAGAAGACACAAGAGTTCAGCAGCCTCCTGGACTTCGCCACCAAACTCCCAGCAGATCGAGGCCACCATTCCACGATTGGTCACAGGGAGGAAACGCTGAAGTTCAGCAGAGAATGTACTTGGATGCTGCCTCTCTTCCATTACCTATCTGGTCTCCAACGGTCAGCAATCTGAATGTATGGATATATTCACGCGTTTTTTTCTCGTCAGAATCCACAAAGGGAGTTGTACTGCTATACCTCAACTGTTCCGTTTCTACACCCACTTCGATGTTCCTAGAGGTATTATGCAATAATTTCTCAAGTTCTCTCCGATCTTTAGCAGTAAAAGGTGCGTTCCGTTTATTTCTGACAGCATCAATATTTTTCCGTCCTTTTTGTAATAGGACTAACCAGCTGAACAACAATGATTGTCAAAAGCAAACCGCATTTGCTTGATACTAGTTCAGAGTGCCTGTTTTTGCTGAACGATGCTCTAGGTTTTGTTAAATGCATTATGAGAGCATATAGTTGAGCTCCCACTAGTGGAGTATAGTCGTGGAGCTGCCACTAGTAGATTAGGCTACGTGCAGGACAAACTTTCTGTTAGATAACTAATCTAAAGAAGTAGTACCAGTAGCTACCAATGGTGATTCCATGTTCGACATTTCCTTGGACCCGTCAACATAGTGCCACAATCTCTACATTGGCTTTGTCCTAAAGTAGCATACTTTCGATTGGGTTTCCGTCTGTTTTTGTCATTGATTTTTCGTCTTGGGTTAATTTCTTTTTATTTCTCTACTAAGACGGTATTGTTGGTTATTAGACATAATTTTCATAATTAATTTTAGAATATAAATCATGACAGCAACGGCTACGATCACGTAAACCTCTAATATACTAAATGTATTGATCAACATAAATAGTAGCAGAATGTACGCATTAACAACTATAATATAGCAACAGATCGGATCACGGTATACGTATTGATCGGTTGCTGATAAAGTTGCCGTTGGTGCAGTGGTTGCCGTAGTCTGTCGAAGAAGACGGCGTTGAAGACGAGACGCCCCTTAGTGCGGACCAAGAGATCATCTAGGAAGCCACGTCGTGATGATGAATTTGAGCAGTCGGGTGGAGCACTTTCCAAAAATCTTATCCGCCCTCTCCCGTATAGGATCACAAAGGCGAGTTGTTTCGGAGACCCGCTCCGCCGTTCGCCCGTGCAAGTCGTCATGCAGGATGAAGTAGACTACGGAGGTGGCGCAAGCAGAGAGGAGGCAAAAACCCTTGGCGGTAGCCGCACGGGACTTTGTGCATGCCAGCAATAGCCCACGATTCGGAAGCGACCCGAATAGCCTGACTATTGACACGTCTGTTAAAACCTCATGATTTTTCTGAGACGAGCGGACAGACAACGTGCGGATGTCGTCGTGATCGGAGGAGCATGTGTCACTCACTTAAAAAGTGGTGCAACACTCTACCTTATAAGGTGGTAAAACTTTTTTTCAACTTCTTACGAGACTAAACTTTAGCTCTCACTCCACCTCTATGTGAGCTGTTTCAAACATGGGTTCAAACACATGTAAGCTACCACAAACATAAGTTTTAAGATTTAGGTAAAATCTAAAATATACGTGAGCCTATTTAGTTTAGCCCATTATTTTTAACAGGTTTTATTTCTAATCAATGTTTAACTAAATATATATACGAATCTAAATCCACTAAAAAACATTCGAATCTAAATAAAGTTGAGGCAATTAATATGAATCAAAGAGAGTAATAAAAAGAGAAAAGAAAAAAGGCTAGTCTCATTCTGTCCTTAGATAAAGATAGCCTCCGGCGACTAGGAGCAATGCAAATAGCAGCCTGGTGGCTGCTGATCAAGTGGATCGATGAAAAGCATCTCAACCGATCTTATCTGTACTTGGTGTAGTACATCAGGTTCTTCTTTTATACCGCCATTGACCATTGATGATGGAAGAAGTCGCATAAAAAATTACTGATACCTCGCATCCGAAGTCGCTCGGAAATTTCGCCCGAATCGTCATAATTTTCCCATATCCGGTGGAGAGGAACCGGTGCTATATATATACCGGCTGGCTGCGTTCCTTTTTCCGCTGTCGAAAGCGAGGAGGGAGGGAGGGAGAGGGAGAGCAGGCGGCCCGGCCGGGGAAGGAGGAGACAAGCCATGGAGGGAGGGGGGAGCAGCTGGAGCATGGACGGATACCTGAACGAGCACTTCCACATCCCCGCCAAGAACCCGCCGAGCGAGGCCCGGCTCCGGTGGCGCCGCGCCGTCGGCCGCGTCGTTCTCAACGGCCGCCGCCGCTTCCGCGAGTTCTCCGCCCTCGGCGCCGTCGACGACGCCCAGCGCCGCAGGATCCTGGTACGCCTCCACACCCCCACCCACCGTTCCCTCCCTGCCCCCTTCTCACCTCCTTCGCGTTCGATATACTCCGCTGATCGTCCCGAAGAAGGCAGAACAGAACTGTTCGCGCCGTCCCTTTCGCCGAACTTCAGTTTAGCCCTGTTCCGACTTGCGAGAGGGGGTTTTCAGAGTTTTTTTTGGTGGTTTTTTCAAGCTTCCAGGAAATTTCGTCCTGATAGTTTAGCATCGTGATGTGGATGGATGCGCTGCAGCTTGGTGGACTGGACGTGAGCACATGACAGTGATACGTGTCTTGGTCGCACAGTGGAAATATTCCCCAGCCAGATCATGTCAGTTCTTCTTCGTCTGAACTGTCCCGTTCGAAGGGGGTCCGGGTTTAGGATGCGTCCCTGTATTGCACGTCTCGCCTTCCTCCTTGAATTCTTCTCGACCTGTTCTGGTCGAAGGCGTACGTGTCCGCATATGCCGGCTTAATTTGTACGACCATTACAAGTTCTAGTACTTTCTCCGACTCATATTAATTGATTTGGTTTATCTAGTAGACACTATTTAGTATATATGTTTATTTAAATTTTAACAAATCCAAGTCAACTAATATGGGTTGAAGGGAGTAGAAAAAACATGGTCAGTTGCTAAGAGTAGTTGGGTGCATGACAGAAATGAACTGGCCAATCTCAACTTGCATTGTATAGAATGCAAGTTGAAATCATACACACACGATGACACTAGGTAATAACCGAAGGGTCCATGCCTACTGTTAGTAACTTTCTTTTTTGCAGCTGGCCGCAAATTTTGGCTAATTATTTGCACATAACACAGATAAACCATTTTGTGATGTGATGGCAGGATCCACCATAGGTGAAGCCCGCCTTTTTTGGTTTGACGTGACGTCCAAAGTGAAGGGAAGGAGTGTGCATAACTAGGGATGAAAATGGAGCGAAAAGTTTTTAAAAAAAAAAACGGAAATCGAATAAAAGTATGGAAACAAAAACAGATTTCTGCAAAACGGAAATGGAGACGGATCCTTTTTGACAGAAACGCAAATGAAAGCGGAACAACGTTTTCGTTTTTGACTAACACGGAATTTCCGTTTTAGGGTTGATGTGCATGGCCAAATCTAACCGGCTCATTGCATGACCATGTCAAGCCAAACTTCTAAAGCGGTTTATCCCGAAACCGGTGACCACGTAATCCTTTCGTGCATTCGAGGGGGCTAACACGATTTGACCTTTTCCGTATTCCTGAGCACTAAGCTAGAATTAGAGAACAATTTTGTTGATTTACTTGAATGGTTGAGATTTTTTTGCATAATTGAAGGGTTCTCTTGATTTCGGGTAACATCTGCATCACTCTGTGTTTGCACCGTGTTTGGCTGGTATCTGTTTCTGATAATATCAGCTTCTGTTTTTATTTACAAGGTTTCTTTATTCGTTTTCGCTTCCGCAAAAAATATGAAAACAAATGTGGCACTACTGATTTCCGTCCGTTTGCGCTCATTGTGTGATCAAATCCTTAGTGTGCAGATGTTGAGAAAGATAGTAGCCATCATCACTAAGATCAAACTCAATTCCCATAGTAATCGAGGGACCCAAAATCTGACATCTTGAATTGCTTACTCAACTTTTTCTTAACAAAATTAATGTAATTATGATCATCTCTAGTGATCAGCATATCATACACATAGAGCATAAGCAAAGTATGACCATGGTCAGCATATCATACTAATGTATGCACAAAAACTGTTGGGTCATGCTCACTAGAAGAAAAATCAGTATCTTGAACCACATAACTGAAACGCCTAAAGCAAGCACGAGGTGCTTTCTATCGTCAATGGTGGCTGTTACTGGACTACCACCACTAAAATATGTGATCGGATTGGATGAACCTGCAACATTAGCAGACAATGGATCGACTGCACAACGGTGGCAGCACAACAACAACCACCGGCAACAGCTAGAAGAGCAGCGGACGACCACCGGCAGCAGGCGATTGACGCTGGCGAGTTGAACTATATAGTTGTCGCTACCTATACAACTTTAAACTTTATACTGCCTACTATATAACCTACATGCTTACATCATGTTGATGTCATGACGTACATGTACACGACTCGCATACGTGAGTCTACCACTAATTCCTTCTTGTTTTCTCTCGGGAAATAAACTACTCGCTCAAAAAAAAAACTATTCCGTTGTTCCTGCTTCTTCCCCAATGGATGGACAACTACGGTTGCTGCCGAGAGCACGATGATGACGGTGCCGGTGAACAGGATGCCCTGCTCGCCGCAGAGTGCCAAGCATCCACATGCGTGAGCGCCCCCACCGCCATGAAAAAAAAAAGGTTCTCCAGATGCTCGTTTTCCTGAAACATTCCTTTTTTTCAGTTGTGGAGTGTGTTACAGCAAACAACCACAAAATCATAATGGTACTCAGCAAAGGCATGATTGAGCGGTGTGTTTGGCAAAGACCATAAAATAACGGTGTTCCACGGCAAATTTTCCCATATTGAAACTATTTCCATATTTGTTTGGAAGCTCAGGAGTGGAGCGATTGCAATGAGCACACATGCTTGTCTGAGAGGAGTCATGAGTGAAAGGATTATAAGTTCTGGCCGGAGGAGGAGAAAACGACCGAATAGATGACTGAGCATCACATGATACTCTAGGACGTGTGATGCTCTTCTTCCTCGCTACCACCACTTAGAGATTATTTTCTTGTTAAGCATTCATATAGATCTTGGAGGGATCATTCGTCTATGCGCCTAATATTTCGTAAGTACATTTGTCATCGTACCGTGTATTGTGGGAGGACACCAGTGCAACAAATAACAGTGCAAAAGAACCGCTCGGGACAGGATATCAAAAAAGGTAGGACATAACATGCACACATGGCAGGACATAACATGCACACATGGCAGTGCACAACAGAATCAAAAGGCACTGCACTGCTAAAAAAAGAAGGACATGCCACAACACAATCAAGAGCAATGCACAATAAAACAGAAGCAGTGCACTGTAGAACTGAAAGAAGATAGTGCACAACAAACAACAGCGTAACACAGAACAGAAACTGCAACTGATGACAGCGCGGGTGGTTGTGTATCGCCTGGACGTCGCCATGGAATCCAGACAGCTGTCATCGGAGGAATGGGCCCTGCGGGCCATGCTGAAGCGTACCTATCTGGGGCCCTCGAGCGCACGATGGCGCGGCAGCGGGCCAAGATAAGGTGGTTGGGGGAAGGGGACGCTAACACGGCCTTCTTCCACCAGCACGCCTCCTACCGCTGGCAGAAGAACGTCATACGTAGCCTGCAGGTGGATGGTGCAGTTTTGGCTGAGCACGCTGCCATGGCGGAGGCATCCTTTAACCATTTCCAAGGACTGCTGGGCACAGAGCTGCCACGCCAATTCTCACTGGACCTGGACTTCCTAGGCTCGGCCTCGGAAGACCTGTCGGACATGGACACCCCCTTCTCGGAGGAAGAGGTCTGGGAGGTGATCAAACGGTTGCCCCGTGGGAAGGCGCCAGGCTGGATGGATTTACGGCGGAGTTCCTGTAGAGCTGTTGGGGTGTGGTCAAGGTGGACTTCATGGCCGCCTTCGCCAAGCTGTTCTCTATGAATGGGCGCGGGTTTCAGGGGCTTAACCAGGCTCTGGTCATTCTGCTGCCCAAAACAGCGACACAGCCGGCCTCGGAGACTACAGACCCATTAGCCTTATCCACATCTTGCGGCGAAGGTGTTGGCATCGAGGCTGGCCTCGAGGCTAGGAAGGCTGGTGGACCTAAACCAGTGCGCCTTCATAAAGAAGCGCTGCATCCATGATAACTTCATGCTGGTTCAGCAGACGGCGCGCCTGCTTCATAGGTTGAAGGAGCCACGGGTAATGCTGAAGCTCGATATAGCCAAAGCATTCGACTCCGTGTCCTGGGCGCTGCTTTTCCAGGTGCTTCAGAAGGTTGGACTGGGCCCCAGATTCCGTGAGCTGGTTGCTATCCTCCTTTTGACGGCTAGCTCCAGGGTGATGCTCAATGGCGAGCCAGGCCCCCCGATCTGGCATAGACGGGGCCTGAGACAGGGCGACCCCCTGTCGCCGATGTTGTTCGTGCTGTTCATCAACACGCTAAACATGGTGATGGTTAGAGCCATGGAGTTCGGGATCCTAAGGCGTGTTGCTCCTCGCGAGTTGGTAACGACGGTATCCCTCTATGCGGATGATGTCGTGATCTTCTGCCACCCGGATGTTCAGGAGCTGCACACGATGCGTGTGCTACTGGCCCTCTTTGGTGAGGCATCAGGGTTGCACACCAACTTCGCCAAATGCTCGGTGTCACCGATCGCTTGCTCGGACGAGGTCGCTGAAGGGGTTCGTAGCATGGAAAACAAAAATTTTCTATCGCATACAAACAAACAAGCCAAGATCTATCTACTAGATTGTAGCAACGAGTTGATAGGGGAACTTACCCTCGAAGATTCCAAAGCGGTTAACGAGAGCAGATTCTCGTGGGTGATGTAGTCGTACTCTTTCCGATCTCAAGATCGCGTAGACGATCCTTCCGGCGCCACGTTCCGGCAGCGCTCCCGCAGTCGGTCACACGTTCGGTACTCGACGAAGACCTTCCTCTCCCTTGTTCCAGCAGGCAGCGGAGGTTGTAGCACTCTCCTCGTGATTCCGGCAGCACAACGGAGTGGTACCGGAAGTAGAGGGGAGATCCCGCAGGGCTTCGCCTTAAGCCGGAGCGAGTATGGTGGAGTATGAGAGAGAACTATTAGTGGTCTAGGGTTTAGACACACCAATTAGAAGGCTCTAATTCGAAGGCTAGTGCAATTAGAAGCTCTAAACCAAAGCGTCTCTAAACCGGAGTCTAGGGCTAGGATTTAGATTAGAGGATAGGAACTTGTGTGTCCAGAGGAGGAGGCCCTGCCCCTCCTTTTATAGGTGGGAGGGGCGGCCAAGGGGAGGGAGTCCCTCCCCAAGTCGGCCTTGGGTGGCGCGCCGGCTTGGAGAGGAGGGACTCCTCCCCCAAGTCGGTTTCAACCTCCTCTTGCTTGTTTCCCACAGTTTCCTGTTTTAGCCGTTTGACTTTCAAACTGGCCATTTGACTTTTCAGTTTTAGGATTCAATTTAATCCTTTATTTGGAACAACGAGAACACTTAGTACATGATGCAATCATTCCAATATGTAATGACACATTCATGTACCCCTTCCCCCCCGGAGTGCCGGACATTCCGGAACCTTCTAAAACATTCCCGATGAAAACACCGGAATCATTTCCGAACTCCGAAACGGGACTTTCCTTATATGAATCTTATTCTCCGGACCATTCCGGATCACCTCGTGATATCCCGGATCCCATCCGAGACTCCTAACAACATTCGGTCTCTTTCTCATAATACCATAACTACTCAAACAACGTCGAATCCTTAAGTGTGTCTCCCTACGGTTCGTGAATTATGCGGACATGATTGAGACACTTCTCCGAACAATAACCAATAGAGGAATCTGGAAATTCATATGGCTCCCACATATTTCTACGATTACTTTGCGATCGAATGAACCACTTACATACGATACCAATTTCCCTTTGTCTCACGATAGTTTACTTATCTGAGGTCATGATCGTCGGTATCTCTGCATACCTAGTTCAACCTCGTTACCGATAAGTACTCTTTTCTCGTTCCCGTGATATGTGATCCTTTGTGAGACAGTCACATGCTTGCAAGCTAATTGGATAACATTCCACCGAGAGGGCCCAGAGTATATCTATCCGTCATATGGATGGACAAATCCCACTCTTGATCCATGTGTTTCAACCAATACTTTCTGAACACTCAATGCCACCTTTATAGCCACCCTGTTACGGTGTGGTGTTTGATGACATCAAAGCATCCATCCGGAAAAGGTGATATGCATGATCTCATGGTCGAAGGAATTAGGTTACTATGTATCAGAAAGCATATAGCAATTGAACTATTGAAATGACTTGATCTTTATGCTACGCTTATCTATAGGAGTATGTCCATCACATCATTCTTCTAATGATATGATCCTGTTGTTAATAATATCTCTATGTTCATGATCAGGAAACCATGATCATATATTAACCAACAAGCTAGTTTAACAAGAGGCTTTACTAGGGACTCTTATTTTAGTTTACAAATCACACAAGTATTAATGTTTCCGGTTAATACAATTATAGCATGGTATGTAAACATTTATCATAAGTGTGAAGATATGATAATAACCACTTTATTATTGCCTCTTGGGCATATCTCCAACAGTCGCCACTCTTGCGGCGACCGAGATGGGCTGCCAGCTGGCGCCATTCCCGGTGAGATACCTGGGGATCCCTCTGTAACTGCGCCGGATTTCCGCAGCTGCACTTCAGCCCCTGGTGGACAGTATTGCCAACAAATTGCTGACCTGGAAAGCTACCATGATGGCGAAAGCAGGACGCCTGGCGCTAGTCAAGTCGGTCCTCATGGCGATCCCCCTTCACCAGATCATCGTGCTCGGTCTCAATAAGAAGACGCTCAAACAGATCCAGAAGATAGCGCGGAGCTTTCTCTGGGCAGGGAGAGCGGAGGCCAATGGTGGACATTGTCACATTAACTGGGAGAAGGTCTCGCGGCCGAAGTGTTATGGTGGGCTGGGGGTCCCTGACCTAGCCCTCACGGCGATAAGCCTCCGTGTGCGCTGGATCTAGAGGATGCACACTGATCCAATAAGACCTTGGCGTGACCTTGACATGCACTTATCTCGGGCGGAACTTCAGGTGTTTGACGCCTCTACCTTGATAGAAGTTGGGGATGGGGCGACGGCGAGGTTTTGGCTTTACCGCTGGCTCGATGGGAGGACCATCTAGGAGCTAGCGCCTGAACTTTTCGCGCTGATCCCCAAATGCGCTAGGAAGTCCCGGATAGTGAGAGAGGCGCTTTTGGAGCGCCGTTGGATTGCTGATATTCAGGGAGCACTTAGCCCGCTGGCCTTATGGCAGTATGTGCGACTCTGGATCTGGGTGCGAGATTTTGGGCTGACTGCTGAGCCGGATACACTACTCTGGAGGTGGACGCCGGATGCTCAGTGCTCGGCCAAATCTTGCTACGAGTTCATGTTCCAGGGATCGATTGCTTCGAGATCTTGGCAGCTTATCTGGAGGACCTGGGCGCCACCCAGAGTTAAGTTCTTTATATGGCTGGCCTGCCAAGACCGTTGCTGGACAACTGATCGCCTAGTGAGGAGGGGTTTGGCTCACCCTCCGCGCTGCCCGCTGTGTGACCAATCAGCTGAGTGCATGACTCACCTTATGGTGGGGTGCCCATTCTCCAAGGCCATTTGGCATGAAGTGCTATCCTGGTTGCGATCCACGGCCACACCGCCGGATGGGGAGGGCGACTTTGTAGACTGGTGGTTGTGGACTTCATCCTCCACCCCTTGTGCCTTGCGTAAGGGGACATCCTCGCTCGTCATGCTGACGGCTTGGTGGATCTGGAAGCAGCGCAATGCGGCCGTCTTCGACAATGTGTCACCTAGCATGGGCAACCTCCTCGATACGATTCGATCTGAAGCTCGTTCTTGGGCTGTAGCAGGAGAACATGGCCTGAGCGCCCTGATCCCGATGGTCCCGTAGTGCTAGTGGGTTGAGTTGTATGAGGTGGCAGCTCGTTGCGGCTGATGTGTATATACTGTACAGTGACTCTTTTTCTATCAATAAATCGAAACACAAAGCTTTTATCGAAACACAAACCATATTAGCGTCTATTGATGCCAAATATTTGGGTTTTGCCTAAGTCTTTCATCGGGATGAAATTCTTAATATGTGTTAATAAAAGATACATTATTTCCAATCAACAATATGTCTTCCACATAATGTATTAGAAACATGTCTTAGCGCTCCCACTTAATTTCTTGCAAATGCAAGCATCTTCATCGTTTCTAATGAACTTTTAAACTCTTTTAACAGTTTCATCACAGTGAAGATTCCAACTCCGCGATGCTCACTTTAACCATTGAAGTTTGCATATGCTTTTAGCATCCTTTGAATTAACAAAACCCTATGGACCGTGTTATGCACATGTCCTAGGTAACGATTCTATTAGAAGAACTTGTTTTGTTTATTCAACTACCATATAACAAATTATATGTAGTGGTTGCTACATTAATCCGTCTAGACTAAATATCACTATGAAAGATCAAATCTTGTCATAGTCAACCTTTGAACATTGTTGTGAACTCTTTCCCAATATGTCGACTACTTCATAGATGTGAAACATCCATGTCTATTTCTTTATAGATCCAAACACAACTGTAAGGTCTTACACCTTTCTCGAGGGTCCCTCAAGTTCAAAACTTGATTTCTCGTGCATGGAACTATCACGGATTTTATGGCTTCAAGCCATTTGACGGAGTCAGGGCTCATCATCGCTTCTTTGCATGTAGTCGGATCATTATTGTTAAATAATGATTTAACTCTCAAATTATGGTATTTGATTGTTCATCCGACCTACTTGTTTCAATAGGAACTTAGATCTCCGTGACCACAACCTTTGAAGTACGCGAGCCATGAGCATTGTTTGCTAACTCCGGAACACTTTTCGGCGCTGCGCAACTTTGCACATATAGCTAAGGTTCTTTTAACCTTATCAAAGTTCTATTGTCCTCCCACTTAACTTTTCACGAAAAATTCCTTCTCAAAGAAACTTAATGTTCTAAGCAACAAACACTTTTGTCTCCGGTGTTTATGGAGGAATACTTAACAGTCATACAAAGACAGGTTCATCCGACTTTGGTTGCACACATCTTTCTTATGCTTAGCATACCAATGTTTTAAGAAAGGACTACTTGGGTTTTATCCCAAACCATAACCTTATATGGTGTCATTTCAACGGATTGTGATGAATCTCTTTTCAGTGGAAAAACGGTAATCTCTAAAGCTTTTAATCTTTAAAATATAATGGCAGTTTTTATGAATTATACCTTTGATCTTACCATGTCAAACAAGGTTTAATTACATACCTCGAACGCTCCATACCCTTATGGTGTTTCGGGAAATGCAAATCCACGGAACAATTCCTTAAATCTTAGGTATTATGCTAAACTCTGTAACTCAAATATCTTCCTTTATGATCTTTATCATAAACTATTTATATTCTTGTTACTATGATTTTACACTTCATCTTGAAAGTCTTTGAACTTTTTCAAATGTTTCATACTTCATCCTTATTAAGTAAATATTCATATATTCACTTGAATTTTCGGAGAAAGCATATAAAGTTGAAATCCATCGCTCTTGACTATACATAATGGACTTCGTACAACAATATGTACAAATTCCAATAAGCTAGTCTTTCGTTCCCTTTTGGCCTATGAACGAAGTTTCAATTATCTCTAGGAAAGTTTCACAAGTGTCATTTGATCAAAAATCAAAAAGACTCCAAAATTCCATCCACATGGAGTTTCTTCATGTTTTCTTTCCAGTATAATTTAAACGGCGATGTCACTTCCTAAGTGATCTTTCAATCAATTTGTCTTTCGACATCTTTAGCACTAGTTTTATGGATGTGATGTCTCCAACGAGATTTGTGAATCCATCTTTTATGGATTACGGCAATTATTTTAACAACCCTTTTGTTCTCATAATACCTGATAAAACAAATCTTTGAAGGCAAGCTTTGATGTTTAACGAGCAACACAATAACCCTTTATTTGTTCTCGATGAACATCATCACATATTCTTTTGCTAGTTACTTAGGCCATTGTAGTTCATGAATTGTGTTGTTTCGTATGACGATTCACACCAACAAATTCAGTATCAAATACTTAAGAACCACATTGTTTAATAAGCAAAGAATATAGCCATAACATGTATAACATCTATATACTTAAACTGAACAATTCTAGTCTTTTCTTTTCTGCCATATATTTATGAGATTCTCTTTCAGTATTTCCTTTTCTGTTTGAAAGAATCTATCAACATCAATAGTGGAGTCATACATATGACACATAGTCCAAAGCGTGTATAGTTAAATACCAATGTCTTTGAACTTGCACTTTGAAGTAGATCACCATTATCAAATGTTTGGTGTTCTTTCAAATTCCTTTCTTTAATAATCTCTTGGTGTAGTAAACATTTTACCTACATCAAATATTCACCCTCATCATGGATTTATCCATGATCAAGCTACTTTTAGCTTGTAACGGTGAAACGCGAGTATAATGTTGCTCTCCAAAACCTTTTGGAGGATTAGGACAACTAGTGTCTCCAACCTTTTGTAAATTTTCATCAAAATATGAGAACATGAACTTTGCCATATTATACTCTATCATGTTGCAACCAAAACTTCGTTTCAGATATCACAATATCTTCCACACATGATGGTTTCTGAAACAACTCTTTCAGATCCTAGATAACCTTGATATTAAGAGAATCCTTTGAATATCAAGAATCATGGAGACAAACATGATACTTATATACTAACACTTGGAATTGTTACTCTTGATTTAATACTAATTATTAAACTTCATGGAGTAACCGGAACTTACTGAAAGTTTGCAATAGGACTTTTAAACTTTAGATTAACACTTCAAAACAATACGATACCAGTTCGTAAAGTAACTAACCAGAATTCTATAGTTCTATCATCTCAATTATAACTAAGCGCAAGGTGGTAAACGGATGCCAATGACTACAACAACTATGCAAATTCACTTTGATTTAGTTTATGATAAATTGAGTTCTAATTAATAATTAAATTAATCTAGGTGAACTCCCACTCAAAACAATATCCCTCTCATTGTTTTAGTGATCACACGAACCAAATCCACCATATCAAAACCGATCATCACGAGAGTTGATATAGTTTCAATGGCGAACAATCGACATGTTCATCATATCTACTATATGATTCATGCTCTACCTTTCGGTATTCCGTGTTCCGAGACCATGTCTGTACATGCTAGGCTCGTCAAGATCAAACCTTAGCTTCCGCATAAGCAAATCTGGCTTGCTTACGTTGTATACACTTGCGGAATCTAACACACCCGATCATCACGTGGTGCTTCGAAACAACAAGCTTTAGCAACGGTGCTAACTAAGGGTGAACACTTTATGACTTGAAATTCATGTGCATGAGGGATCATCTTATAATGCTACCGTCGTCTACTAAGCAATACAAGATGCATAAAGGATTAACATCACATGCAATTCATAATATGTGATATGATATGGCCTTTCTTATTTGTGCTTCCGATCTCCATCTTCCAGCACGAACATGATCTCCATCATCACCGGCATAGCATCAAGGTCAATGACGCCTCTCCATGGTTGTCGTCCACCGGCTTCAACTATTACAACTACTTTGAATAGACACGCGGGTCTTAACAGAAATTAAAGACAACCATATGGCTCCTGCCGGTTGCCAACTTACAATAAGGAACATTGCATACATCATATATAATCACAATCATGGCCATATCACATCACTGCACACCCCTGCAAAACAAAGTTAGACGCCTCTACTTTCTTTGCATATTTTACGTGGTTTGGGGCTTTCAATAAGTGTCGTTCTAACTTACGAACAAGAACCACAACATTGATACTAGTATTATTAATCACCCGTTGTAAATTGGATCTTAACTATGCTAGGAGAAACAGGCACCCGCAAAGCCACTTATGCAATACAAGTTGCATGTCAAGCGTGGAGCAAGTCTCATGAACGATGTCATGTAAGGTTAGCCCGGGCCGCTTCATCCCAACATACCGCAAGATGCAAAGTACACAAGAAGCAATCAACAATAAAAGCATCAACGCCCACAATGACTATTGTGTTCTACTCGTGCAACAGATCTACATATAGACACGACTCTGATACCACTGAAGGGGTTCGTAGCATGGAAAACAAAAATTTTCTATCGCATACAAACAAACAAGCCAAGATCTATCTACTAGATTGTAGCAACGAGTTGATAGGGGAACTTACCCTCGAAGATTCCAAAGCGGTTAACGAGAGCAGATTCTCGTGGGTGATGTAGTCGTACTCTTTCCGATCTCAAGATCGCGTAGACGATCCTTCCGGCGCCACGTTCCGGCAGCGCTCCCGCAGTCGGTCACACGTTCGGTACTCCACGAAGACCTTCCTCTCCCTTGTTCCAGCAGGCAGCGGAGGTTGTAGCACTCTCCTCGTGATTCCGGCAGCACAACGGCGTGATACCGGAAGTAGAGGGGAGATCCCGCAGGGCTTCGCCTTAAGCCGGAGCGAGTATGGTGGAGTATGAGAGAGAACTATTAGTGGTCTAGGGTTTAGACACACCAATTAGAAGGCTCTAATTCGAAGGCTAGTGCAATTAGAAGCTCTAAACCAAAGCGTCTCTAAACCGGAGTCTAGGGCTAGGATTTAGATTAGAGGATAGGAACTTGTGTGTCCAGAGGAGGAGGCCCTGCCCCTCCTTTTATAGGTGGGAGGGGCGGCCAAGGGGAGGGAGTCCCTCCCCAAGTCGGCCTTGGGTGGCGTGCCGGCTTGGAGAGGAGGGACTCCTCCCCCAAGTCGGTTTCAACCTCCTCTTGCTTGTTTCCCACAGTTTCCTGTTTTAGCCGTTTGACTTTCAAACTGGCCATTTGACTTTTCAGTTTTAGGATTCAATTTAATCCTTTATTTGGAACAGCGAGAACACTTAGTACATGATGCAATCATTCCAATATGTAATGACACATTCATGTACCCCTTCCCCCCCGGAGTGCCGGACATTCCGGAACCTTCTAGAACATTCCCGATGAAAACACCGGAATCATTTCCGAACTCCGAAACGGGACTTTCCTTATATGAATCTTATTCTCCGGACCATTCCGGATCACCTCGTGATATCCCGGATCCCATCCGAGACTCCTAACAACATTCGGTCTCTTTCTCATAATACCATAACTACTCAAACAACGTCGAATCCTTAAGTGTGTCTCCCTACGGTTCGTGAATTATGCGGACATGATTGAGACACTTCTCCGAACAATAACCAATAGAGGAATCTGGAAATTCATATGGCTCCCACATATTTCTACGATTACTTTGCGATCGAATGAACCACTTACATACGATACCAATTTCCCTTTGTCTCACGATAGTTTACTTATCGGAGGTCATGATCGTCGGTATCTCTGCATACCTAGTTCAACCTCGTTACCGATAAGTACTCTTTTCTTGTTCCCGTGATATGTGATCCTTTGTGAGACAGTCACATGCTTGCAAGCTAATTGGATGACATTCCACCGAGAGGGCCCAGAGTATATCTATCCGTCATATGGATGGACAAATCCCACTCTTGATCCATGTGTTTCAACCAATACTTTCTGAACACTCAATGCCACCTTTATAGCCACCCTGTTACGGTGTGGTGTTTGATGACATCAAAGCATCCATCCGGAAAAGGTGATATGCATGATCTCATGGTCGAAGGAATTAGGTTACTATGTATCAGAAAGCATATAGCAATTGAACTATTGAAATGACTTGATCTTTATGCTACGCTTATCTATAGGAGTATGTCCATCACATCATTCTCCTAATGATATGATCCTGTTGTTAATAACATCTCTATGTTCATGATCAGGAAACCATGATCATATATTAACCAACAAGCTAGTTTAACAAGAGGCTTTACTAGGGACTCTTATTTTAGTTTACAAATCACACAAGTATTAATGTTTCCGGTTAATACAATTATAGCATGGTATGTAAACATTTATCATAAGTGTGAAGATATGATAATAACCACTTTATTATTGCCTCTTGGGCATATCTCCAACAGTCGCCACTCTTGCGGCGACCGAGATGGGCTGCCAGCTGGCGCCATTCCCGGTGAGATACCTGGGGATCCCTCTGTAACTGCGCCGGATTTCCGCAGCTGCACTTCAGCCCCTGGTGGACAGTATTGCCAACAAATTGCTGACCTGGAAAGCTACCATGATGGCGAAAGCAGGACGCCTGGCGCTAGTCAAGTCGGTCCTCATGGCGATCCCCCTTCACCAGATCATCGTGCTCGGTCTCAATAAGAAGACGCTCAAACAGATCCAGAAGATAGCGCGGAGCTTTCTCTGGGCAGGGAGAGCGGAGGCCAATGGTGGACATTGTCACATTAACTGGGAGAAGGTCTCGCGGCCGAAGTGTTATGGTGGGCTGGGGGTCCCTGACCTAGCCCTCACGGCGATAAGCCTCCGGGTGCGCTGGATCTAGAGGATGCACACTGATCCAATAAGACCTTGGCGTGACCTTGACATGCACTTCTCTCGGGCGGAACTTCAGGTGTTTGACGCCTCTACCTTGATGGAAGTTGGGGATGGGGCGACGGCGAGGTTTTGGCTTGACCGCTGGCTCGATGGGAGGACCATCTAGGAGCTAGCGCCTGAACTTTTCACGCTGATCCCCAAATGCGCTAGGAAGCCCCGGATAGTGAGAGAGGCGCTTTTGGAGCGCCGTTGGATTGCTGATATTCAGGGAGCACTTAGCCCGCTGGCCTTATGGCAGTATGTGCGACTCTGGATCTGGGTGCGAGATTTTGGGCTGACTGCTGAGCCGGATACACTACTCTGGAGGTGGACGCCGGATGCTCAGTGCTCGGCCAAATCTTGCTACGAGTTCATGTTCCAGGGATCGATTGCTTCGAGATCTTGGCAGCTTATCTGGAGGACCTGGGCGCCACCCAGAGTTAAGTTCTTTATATGGCTGGCCTGCCAAGACCGTTGCTGGACAACTGATCGCCTAGTGAGGAGGGGTTTGGCTCACCCTCCGCGCTGCCCGCTGTGTGACCAATCAGCTGAGTGCATGACTCACCTTATGGTGGGGTGCCCATTCTCCAAGGCCATTTGGCATGAAGTGCTATCCTGGTTGCGATCCACGGCCACACCGCCGGATGGGGAGGGCGACTTTGTAGACTGGTGGCTGTGGACTTCATCCTCCACCCCTTGTGCCTTGTGTAAGGGGACATCCTCGCTCGTCATGCTGACGGCTTGGTGGATCTGGAAGCAGCGCAATGCGGCCGTCTTCGACAATGTGTCACCTAGCATGGGCAACCTCCTCGATACGATTCGATCTGAAGCTCGTTCTTGGGCTGTAGCAGGAGAACATGGCCTGAGCGCCCTGATCCCGATGGTCCCGTAGTGCTAGTGGGTTGAGTTGTATGAGGTGGCAGCTCGTTGCGGCTGATGTGTATATACTGTACAGTGACTCTTTTTCTATCAATAAATCGAAACACAAAGCTTTTTGCGTTTTCGCGAAAAAGAAGATAGCGCACTGCAAAAAAAACAGGCCAGTGCAACATAAAACAGACGGCAGTGTGCAATGCAAAATAGATAGCAGTGCACCACCCGTGCACCGTAAAACAGAAGGCATTGCAGCCTAGGCACCCCGGGGAGTGTGAAAAAAGTTCATAGAAACATATTAATTAATATGGGTTCTAATTTTGAAGATCTCGACGACGCTACTATTACAACCGTGAAAACGGATCGTAATTTGAACACCCGCAAGATATAGTATACCTAGGAGGGCACTCTTTTCCTAGTGATTCTCTATGAAGATTCCTTTTTTTTTGCTGAAATCAAATTGGAAAAAAGCACTCCATATGTCGACCAAAGCCAACTATATTTCGGTCCTAATTAGAGATGTTTATTTTCACTTTTCAGGGAAAAGTTCATCTTGTAATTAACGTGCACAAGGCGGCATTGCATTTTATCAATGGTGTGATCCCGTCAACTTATCATGGAGTAAAACATGGCTTTCTACTTGTCATAATTATCCTGTTGAATTTCACCCGTTATCATTTAAATACGCAGGCGTAAAACAGTACCATTTAACACCTGAGCTTATCGAGGGGGGATTTTGTATCAGCCCGGATGAACTGGCAGAAATTACTGGCATGCACGAAGATTTAACGATCTTCACGAGGCATGGTGGAACCACTGGAATATCTAGGAAAATCAAAGCCTCTCTGGAAGATGGTGTTGAGGAAACTGAAATACCAACCAGGCAGAAGCTGTATGGTACTAACAAGCA
Source organism: Avena sativa (assembly GCA_916181665.1). NCBI lineage: Eukaryota > Viridiplantae > Streptophyta > Magnoliopsida > Poales > Poaceae > Avena > Avena sativa. The sequence goes on from OV702279.1 coordinate 343,272,661, forward strand.
CGCGGAGAAACCCCCTAGAAGCTTCTGGATGTTTGTGTGGGATGCACTACATGACCTGACTCTGATTATTCTGGTGGTGTGTGCTCTGGTTTCTCTAGTGGTTGGCCTGGCCACGGAGGGGTGGCCAAAGGGTATATATGATGGCCTTGGCATCATACTGAGCATTTTACTGGTGGTGCTAGTCACTGCATCCAGTGATTACAAGCAGTCGAGGAAGTTCATGGAACTGGACCGTGAGAAGCAGAAGATATATGTTCCCGTCACTAGAGATAAGAAAACCAAGAAGGTTTTGATCCATGACTTGGTAGTCGGTGACATCTTGCATCTTTCGATCGGTGATGTGATTCCTGCAGATGGCTTGTTTGTATCTGGTTACAGCCTACTGATAGATGAATCTAGCTTGTCAGGTGAGAGTGAGCCGATTCAAGTCTCCGAAGAAAAACCTTTTCTGCATGCCGGGAGTAAAGTGGTAGATGGGACAGCTAAGATTCTCGTCACTGCTGTCGGTTCGCGTACTGAGTGGGGGAAAATCATGGGTACTATTAATGAAGATGGAGTTCATGAAACTCCTTTGCAAGTGAAGCTCAATGGCGTGGCTACAATCATAGGGCAGATTGGGCTTGTGTTTGCCATTCTGACATTTGTAGTACTTCTAGCAAGGTTCTTGGTCGACAAGGCAATGCATGTTGGCTTGATGAATTGGTCGGCAAATGATGCATTGGTAATAGTTGACTACTTTGCTATTGCAGTGACCATTATCGTCGTCGCAGTCCCTGAGGGTCTGCCGTTGGCTGTGACTCTTAGTCTAGCATTTGCCATGAAGAAGTTGATGAATGACAAAGCACTAGTAAGACATCTTGCAGCATGTGAAACCATGGGCTCTGCAAGCTGCATTTGCACTGATAAGACAGGAACTTTGACAACAAACCACATGATCGTTGATAAGGTTTGGATCAGTGATATATCCAAGTCGGTTAATGGTGACACAAATATCACTGTGCTAAAATCTGTAATTTCAGAAAGTGTTATGTCAATACTCACAGAAGGCATATTTGTGAACACCGGATCTGAGGTGGTTAAGGGAGATGATGGCAAAAGAAGCATACTGGGAACACCAACTGAAGCAGCACTGTTGGAGTTTGGCTTGACATTGGAAGGAGATCGATACATCGAACACAATAAGCTCAGAAGAGTAAGAGTGGAGCCTTTTAATTCAGTCAAGAAAAAGATGTCCGTGATAATACAGTTACCAGATGGAGGTCTACGATCCTACTGCAAAGGTGCATCAGAAATTATTCTGGGGCACTGTGATACTGTACTCAATGGTGAAGGAAATGTAGTGCCACTGTCAGAAAAGCAGAAGGAAAGTGTGTTAGATATAATCAATTCTTTTGCTTCTGAGGCATTGAGAACACTTTGCATTGCGTTTAAGGATCTGAGTGGAATTTCTGACGAGGAACCTATACCGGACAATGGTTACACACTAATAGCACTTTTCGGTATAAAGGACCCAGTTCGTCCTGGCGTCAGGGATGCGGTAATGACCTGCATGGCTGCTGGTATTACAGTAAGAATGGTCACCGGAGATAACATCAACACTGCTAAAGCTATTGCCATGGAATGTGGAATATTAACTGAGGATGGGATAGCAATAGAAGGACGAGAGCTTCATGATAAGAGCGCGGATGAACTGAGGGAGCTCCTGCCTAGGATTCAGGTTTATGTTTACTTAAATTGTCTGTTTTTAATAATCTCCAGATGGATTCAAAGTTCAATGTTAACTAAATCTACCGCCCGAAATTCAGGTAATGGCTCGTTCCTTGCCAATGGACAAATACAAATTGGTAACAAGCCTGAAAAGCATGTATCAAGAGGTTGTTGCAGTTACTGGTGATGGAACCAATGATGCACCGGCATTGTGCGAGTCAGACATTGGACTAGCTATGGGTATTGCTGGCACTGAGGTACTTCTTGATGTTTCCATGTAGTGTATGTTGTTTTTTTCTTCCTTGACCAACATGTTCTTTAAAAAATAAAATAGAAGTCTAGTATTAAGTTTTAATGTCTCCTGCATTAAGAAATATTCTGAAACTCTGTCCCAGTTTTCTAAAACATTTGATAATTTATATTAGTAATCTTTTTTTTATGCACTAAATGGAAGGGATCTGAGATAACCCAAAATTTCACCATGGAGTAAACTAGTAAAGGCAACCTTGAGACCATCATTCACCACTACACAACTACACTAACTTCCCTATTGGGAATGATTTGCTTTATAACATATTGGACATCTAAAATTTTGGATTCTTTTCAGATGTTCAAGCATGGAATTTATTTTTCGATGCCATTTAAATTATGTACATGAGATGTTGTCATGATAAAAGTATTTGATCCTTCGATTCAGGTTGCAAAGGAGAGCGCTGATGTTATAATAATGGATGACAATTTCAAAACCATTGTAAATGTTGCTAGATGGGGTCGTGCTGTTTACTTGAACATTCAGAAGTTTGTGCAGTTCCAACTTACAGTTAATATAGTTGCTCTGATTGTGAATTTTGTCTCAGCATGTGTCACAGGTATTTACACAGTTACTGCCGATCTATATTTTTATCTAATATGTGTTCTTTGAAGTTTCTGTGCATATTTTCTGTACAACAATTTTATTGAGTATTTTATTAGAAACCAAACTGATGTGCACCAATCTAAGATTTATGTTCTGCTGTTGCTTTTAAATTTGAAATTACATATATATTATCCACTTTGAATTAACTTGTAGGGACTGCACCACTTACTGCTGTCCAATTGCTATGGGTTAACATGATTATGGACACACTGGGAGCCTTGGCCTTAGCCACGGAACCGCCAAACGACGAGATGATGAAGAGGCCGCCTGTAAGGCAGGGAGATAGTTTTATTACTAAGGTTATGTGGAGAAATATTCTTGGCCAGGCTTTATATCAGCTCCTTGTATTGGGTACTCTCATGTTTACTGGAAAGAGAATACTTAATATTGAAGGTCCGGCTGCTGATAAAACCATCAATACTCTCATATTCAATTCTTTTGTCTTCTGCCAGGTATGTCAACTACAAATTACATTTACATGCAAAGCTATTCTGTTGCTTCTGCCTTGTCCAGTAAGGTTTCAAAGCGAGCCCACATCCTTATAACAGGCCATAATTTGCATTACATATACTAGTTCTTAGATTGCAACTTATTTTTTCTTATGGGTGAGACTACATTAACAGCATTTAACCTTGAAGCCAGTGTTCTGTCTTTTTTTACTACAAACGTATAACTCATTTGAAATGTGAGGTAGTGAAATTATAGGAATCCGTACATATTTCTAATGAGTATTTTTTATATTTAATAATATGCTGCCATGCTTCCAGGTTTTCAATGAAATAAATAGTAGGGAGATGGACAAGATCAATGTCTTCAGAGGGATATTCAGAAATTGGATCTTTGTCAGCATATTGACAGCTACAGTGATATTCCAAGTGGTCATAGTGGAACTTCTTTGTACTTTTGCAAACACTGTGCCATTGAGTTGGGATCTATGGTTGCTCAGTGTCATTCTTGGCTCAGTTAGTATGATCATCTCCGTGATCCTCAAGTGCATTCCTGTTGAATCTGGTAAGACAAATATCAAGCCCCATGGGTACGAGTTGATTCCTGAAGGCCCAGAAACTCTGTAACTTCACCTGGAAATTCTGCTGTTTCCATGGTGGAAACCGGTCCATCACAACAGAAAAGGATTTCTTCTCGGCCTTCTTTATCAGTGTATTTTTCCTGAGCATTATAGTCCCAGCAATCAGCCTTTGGAGATGACACTGAAGACTGAAACCAAATGATATGTTTACGCAATTCGGCGTCGATGGAGGAACATCATCGGATGAGTTCAGGGATCCATGCATCAGAATACTGGGTATAGGAAATGGGGAAGCATTAGATTAGTTCAAGTATATGTATTAGGGGAGTGTGCATATTATTGTTTCGGTGCTATAGGTTTCGTGTTGACCACGAAGGTTTATGATGTCGCAGAACCTTGATTTTTTTTTTTTTTGGAAATTTGGAGGTACAGGTTTATGCAAGTTTTGAAACTAATGTTGCCATGTGAACATTCAACACAGTAGCATTAGTCCAGGAACTCCTTGAAGCGGTGTTGGCATAGCGGTGATTTACAGGTTCTCTGCATGTTTTTGTTTTTTGTGTAAATTAAAAGTTGTAACTATTATGTATTTCTAGTTACTTTTTTTGTGTGGGTATTTCTAGTTACTGTTGTCCGGAATAAATATGAATAAGAGATAGTAGTATTTACTTTGTGATATTGGGAAGCTTCCAAACTACATAGTCTCGAGAAGAAGAGAATAAGTTACTAGAACAACAGGTCATGTACAAACTTTAAGCACAGATTTGGCCATTTTTACACGATTAAATCTTTCTATTAGATATCCAGAACAAGAAGGTACCCCTGCTACCTTTAAATCTTCAAGACGGAACAAGCGAAATACTAAGGACTATAGCATTTGTAAATGCTCCGTACTAAACTAATGTAACAACTATACTTCAGAAAGTAGATACTACTACCAATGAAATAATAAATGAATAAGGAGAGGATATTTCTAGAAATAATTTCAATGACGTTTGATTTTACCTGGTTGAATTTAGTTGGTGAGTTTGAAGTTCCAACTCAAAAAAGAAAAAAAAACGTTCAAGAAAGAAAAAAATCACATGGAAAAGAGATGTTGACGGAAGATGATTGGTTGATGGGGGCCACCCGTCCTGTCCCCCTTCCACCGTCCCACAATCCAAGGCAAGTACTATATCTTTACTATTAAATGAAAGTTAGTGATTGTAGGTTATCAAACATTGGGATAATCTAGACCATCAAATCGTCCTCGTTAAACATTGGGACAAACTAGGCCACATACACTCTCGTACACGTTCGTAGACAAAATTTAAAGCAAGTATTATGCGCCAATTAGTAAGAGTGATCGTGACTATCACGATAATGTAAAAAAACATGGAAAGTTTGCCATATTTCGTTATAGTTCCATCAATTAAATAATTCCCTGCCTACAGCAAACTAATCGTCATGGCCCAGGTCCCAAGATCTCTACGGATCCCAAACCCTGACTACCAAGACTACCCGCACCATCTATCTCTATCAATGACGCGATCCCGTCGAATTCTGGTGGCAACGAGGTGGAACGAGCAACCACAAACGGAGGAGCAGAAACCCTTTCTTGCCACAAGGGCCGCGGACCCAACGTCTGTTACAATTGCGACAAGTAAATAACGAAGAAAGAAAACGAAATCATAGCAAGGGGACACAGATTTAACATGGAAAAACCTCTCCAACAAAGAGAGGAAAAAACCACGGGCGCCAGCCAGCAAAACTTCACTATATCAGGGAGTGTTTACAAACGCCGGGGATTTCACAGATGCAACTCATCCCAACCGGCGGCTTACAAGGGGTTTATATATCGGTGGAAACCTAGGTCTTCGACGATCCGTACTGTACTAGGGGCTCAAGCCTCCGGCGACGGGCCTCGTTCTACTCTTCAGAAGTTGGCCTATACTTTGTAGAATTTGGATCAACATATAACAGCGTCTGACGCGAAGGCCTCGAAGAGTGCTGCCACATCCATCATCCAGGGCAGAGGCGCCAAGACCAATGGTTGTGGACGCGGGACAGGGATAGCCTCGAAGAGCGCCATCACACCCACCGTCCAACACGGAGGCACCAACACCGACCGCCGCGAAAACAGACATGGACGGCCTCGAAGAGCACCCTCAGACCCATAGTCCAACGCGGAAACCACCGGCCGCCCCAGCCCAAATGGAGCCAACTTTGTCGAGCCTCCGCTGCTCGCGAACTACTTGATCCCGACGACGAGCCGCTGCATCGCCTACGCGAAGGAAGGAGGATTGGTGGGGGATGGGTAGCCACAGGGAGGGGAAGGGCCGAGGAGGCAGGGGCAGCTTCACCGCCATGAGGAGAGCTCGTGGAGTCGTGGACATCCAAATAGTCAAGGCAATAGTTTTTCCCGTATGGCACTGCACTACACGAGTCATATATTTTAAAAGAGAATCATATTTTTGTTAAATGAGAATCTTATCTGACATAGTTGAACATATGGCATGGCATTATTTTCCATGTTCTCTAAATTACATATTAATGTTTTATTCGTGTATTGGTTAAACTAAATGTTTATTATTGATTATTCTATATTCTTTTTCGGCAAAGGAACTTTTGCGATGCAAAAGAAGATAAATGGAGCTGTACTCAAAAGAAATCATCCTATGTACTCCCTCTGGTCCGAAATATGTGTCGCGGCGACATTTAAACAAAACCACCAGTTTTTCCTGACATAACTCAGGCTCCCACTCGTCTCTCCCAGAGCTCACTGTCATCTCCAACTTGCTGTCCCCTTCCCCCGCACTCCGCCGCTCCCCTGCGTCGTGCAACACCTCCTCCCGGCCAACCACACACGGAGCTCACCCGGTCCACTCCCTCGCGCCTCCATCGGCGCCTCGTAAAAATCTCCCATTCAATCGTTGTGGCTCCTCCACCATGGCTTTGCTTCGGAGCAGCGGCGCTCGATATGGAGGTCATGGGGATGAGGGGAGCAACGAGCCCGTGCTGGCGCTGCAGGATCGGACATAGAAATTGGGAGCCTGTTTGAAAGTATAATTTCTGTTGTAGTGCCTATTTGCTATCAAACGGCGGACATACTAGAAATGAAATGCCGCAACGCCTCCACGAAGACATGCTCCAGTAGGGACGCCGCCCGCTCGGTGTGGTTACGTCCTCAAGGAGTGGCGCTCCCGCAAGGCGCCCCAACATGAAGATGAGCATGTTGAAGAGTAGCATGTACCACTTTGCGGACTTGTCCTATGACACCCAAATAGCCGAAATACCATAGCATGCAACACCAAAGCGTACGGAAGGCTGCTCTAACTCGACACGTATTTTATGGGTGGTGCTAGCAATCGTGTCCCGTCATCATCATACACTGCACCAGAGTAAAAGGAAGAATACGTTGGGCATAGAGCTACACGCTCCAGGCCTACAAGACATAATAACAACGGTGCCATCGCTCACGTGATGGTCAAAGTCAGGACGAGAGTTTCTCCACACTTCGATTAAAGGAATGTTTCATCACACTTAGTTAAAGGAAGTTTGTTTAATTTAATATGACACTATAGGAACATACGGATATTCAGCTAGTACCGCTCAATAAGGTGGAAGTGACACGCGCCGTGTACCTCCGTCAACAAAATTGTTCATGATTATGAAAAATGTTCATAAGTTTAATAATTGTTCATGAATTTCAAAAATTGTTTAAGATTTTTTTAAAAAAAATCATGAATTAAAAAATGTTCATGAACTGAAATATGTTCTTGATTTTCTAAAAAAAGTTCATGATTTTAAAAATTCATGAATTTCAAATTTTGGTTCATAAATTTTGAAAAAATTCCATGTTTTTCCAAAAAAAGCTTCGTTCTTTTTTAAAGCTAGGCACGGGGTTGGACTTTCCTTGAAATCACCTACTGGCACGTACCGTACAATTTTTTTTACATGTACTACCTTACAAACTATTGGAACGAGTAAGGATGGCAATAGGCAGTATGGGTAAAAAAACTTTACTCATACCTGTATCCGCGGGTATAAATCTTTACCTATGTCTATACCCGACGGGTAGGATACCCAACAGATAGATCCAATAATATACAAGTTATTTACAATTTTACATTAAACAATTTTATATTTGACTAAAAAATAATTATCTCTACTCAATAATAAGTAGACGAGTATATAACAATTATTAAAATTTAGATTTAGAAATTGCAATCTTATACTTGCCCTAGTTTACTAAGCCGCATAAGTTGAAACTGTACATGTATAGCCCCGCGACAGGAAAAAGAAAAAAAGAAACACTAGCGATAGGAAGCTTGATCGAGGGGTGAGAAACCAAAGCAGACGCCGAGCGATTTTTGGGCCGGCCCAATACAGCCAACGCTTCAGGCGGCGCGTCGGACTTGCGCGGCGGCGTATAGAAGCTCCTTTCCCTCCCACGGCCGCCCTCTCTCTGTCTCTCCTACCTTCTGCCGCGCCGCCGCTGTCCATCAAGCCCCACCCCCTACCGCCGCCTCCCAGGTGAGCTTCCATGGCCGACTCCCGGCATATGCTCCTCCATAGACATTGAATCGCGCTCAATCGCTCGTGCTCTACTCCCCCCGTTTTTTTTTCGTTCTAGCAGTAAGCCGTCGACCCGTGGTCTCTCTCCCGCTCGCTCGGATTGATGCGCCGCCGCCACCCTCTGATCCGCTTAATCGCGCGATCGCTACAGTCACAGCCGCTTCCGCTCTTGACCCTCGCGCGCTTATCTTACCGAACTGCCGCGGCCCTCTTTCCGGCCGCATCGCACGGCCGCGACCGCAACCTCCTCTGTGCCGCGTCCTACTTAGCAGGCTAGGAGCAGGTCAAGTGCAGGTCCTTGCGGTCCGCATCTTCTGCAAGTTAAACCTTGCATCGATTTAGTAATGCTAGTTATGTTTCTCTGCAAATTGCAGAACCATAGCCAAACAATGGGGTGATAAGTTAACTGCGTATGGTCATTGACGTATGTGTAGTGGTACTAGTGCCATAACTAATTGTGTAATCCTGAGGTGTGGTGGAATCCTTGGTCCTCTGATTTGATTAGAAATTTTTGAACCCCTGACTCTTGGTGCGATCTTTATACAGGTATAATCAGGGTAGTCCCCCATAAACTACCTCACCTTTGCTGTTTCACTTTTGCAGATTTTTGCACTTGTTGTCATCTGATGGACGACAAGAGTAACGTGAAGAAGGAAACAGATGGATCTCTTGCACCCCGTCCTCGCAAGGTTACTGTTCACTTTGGTTGTCACTTGTATTGGATTATTTCAGTCTGATGGTTACTGTATTTGTTGTGTCGCTGTTAAGGGAGGACTTAAATTCGCACCCAAGAAGCCTCCAAAGAAACCTGCAAAGGTCATTCCAAAAACGTATGTCATTCGGTCCATGTTTTCTTTCAGAAACCCCGGCTATCTTCTATTCAAGATTCACTTGATAGGTAGGCATGGTATCATGGCGTGGAACTAACAGTCACTGTAATTCTGCAGGGAACCTGTTGAGGAGAGCAAGGATGAAATCATTGATAAGGAATTGTTGATGAAACTCAAGACATCACAAGTGCGTATATTAGTCTATTGGTCATTTGTTGTATATGCAAGCTTATCATTCGATGGTTGATTGATGTGTGCTATATCTTGCTTCATTTTGTAGAGCACTGATCCCTTTGGCAGAAGACCGAAGGTTGAAAAAAGGGTAAATGTGGTTAATTCATGCTTAGTGATTGTGAATCCTGTTATTGCAGTCAACGCTTAGTTTCCCAATTGTACTGGCTCATGAGTCAATTTTTGTTTAAATAAGCACATCCTAAGATCTAACTTCTCAAACTTAAATATATGTAAGTAGTAATCTTGGAGACTGTAAATTTACTACAACTAATTTCTCATCACTTGAATTTTTTTACCAAACAGCTGGTCATTTAAGTATGGACTTCTTTGAACAATCTCTGATTACTAGGTTATGTATCTCCCCTTTTCTTACCTGATATACAAATTATTGTTTTACTAATGCACCGATGCTCAAAGATAATTGCATGTAGCTTAAGAGCTGGCTAAGTACAAGTGTGATTTTGTTGGCCTCTCATGAAAATCTTCTGCAAGTAGCAGTTGCATGCATATATGGTTTGTTTCGGTCCCACTCTCATCAGTACAAGGAAAGGGTTCAGGTGTTCATCTTCAGAAATGCAGACTTTGCACCAAAATAGAGTCTTGTTCTCTTGCATACTGTCAAAATTTCTGCATGCAGTAAAGGATACCTTAAGACTGGCTTGGAGTAATATGCATAAACCTATCAGAATCTAGCCCAACTAGTTTGGCCTTGCTGGTGAATGTACCCACTGTTTCTAATATTACTGGCATTTTCCTTTGTAAAATGGATGTATTACTAATTATATGAATGCGTTGTCACACCAGAAAACCATACAGAGGTCGCATTTGGGCAAGGGAACTCTTCCTATGCAAGATCTTTTCCTACTCGACATTATTCAACAGGTATCATATCTCGGTTGTTATTTATTTAGCTAAATGTTCGACTAAATAGTTTAATATATATTTGTGAAAATTGGGTAAAGAGAACACAGTGCACTCTTTTCTAGTTTGTTGCCTGTCATTGCAGTGTTTGTCCCTCTCTTACAATGAAACATAGGATACAAAAGATATAGCTGTACACATTACTGTATTTGGATCAAGAACTTGCACACATTGCTGCATTTTGATCTTTAACACCCTTTCTTTTCATGCATACTCCGTCTGATGGTACAGCGCCAAAAGAACCAAAAGAATATGTTGATCCATGGGTGAGTGGAGATACCAAGTGCATGAATGTGAATTTCTTCCTTTGCTCACATTATTCATTTGATTGATTTCCATCTTTTATACAGGACTACACCCATAGCGATTATCCTGTTACTCTCCCACTTAGGAGGCCCTACTCTGGGGATCCTGGTATACTGTTGGTCCTTCTGGTCTTATGTTGCAATTTTGATCCTTCAACCATCCCTTAATTCTGTCCTACATTGATATGCAGAAATTCTTGATGAAGAGGAGTTTGGAGAGTCTGCTGCCAACAGCGCTCAGGATGGTGAATTAACCGCAGCAGAAGAACTTGGATTAATGGTAATGTACTATCGAATTGTTACAACACTGTCATATCTAGTGCTATGCTTTTGAGCAAAATCACTTAGAAATTTACATATGATCAGTGTCCAATCTGGCATTTAACTTCCTGAACCATTTAGGAGTATTGGAGGCTAAAGTGTCTCTCTTATATTTTATTGTTGTGTTGACAGGATCGGTCCGACACACCACAGTTACTCTTCTTCCAGTTACCTGCATCTCTTCCTTTACCAAAGCAGATGCAGTCTGTTGAAGAGCCAAATACAGGCTCCGAGGAGAATGCTGAACCTGCAAACGCAAGCTCTAACGTGGCACGCGGTCAAAGAAAGCCATCGCCATTGACTGGCTCTGCGATCAAAGATTTGCCAGGAGGTCACATGGGGAAGATACTCGTATATAAGAGCGGCAAAGTGAAGATGAAGATCGGAGATGCTCTGTTTGATGTGAGTATGAAAGCCGTAAACTGCTGCGTTCCATGTTCGCGTATGTGTCTCCCGTGCATGTACTAAAACTGACAAACTTTTCAGGTATCTCCTGGCGCAAATTGCATGTTTGTCCAGGAGGTTGCTGCGATCAACACCAGGGCAAAACACTGCTGCACCCTGGGAGAGATCGGTAAGCGCGCGGTTGTAACCCCGGATGTCGACTACCTGCTGGATCCAACTGATAAGATGGAAGAATAAGCCCATGTTTGCATGGGGTGTTCTTTAGGAGAACACTTTGCAGAGTATGCTTGCAGGGCTTCATTCCATGAGGGGAGGCATCGGTTTTTTCCCTCTCCATATGCCGATCTTTGTTTTTCGAGGAAATGCACTGAACAATACTAGTTGAGCTGGGCAGTGAGTGACAAATAGATCACTGTGAGGTGAGGTGAGGGGACGAAATAAAGTCATGGTTTTGATAGCAAAGATAAGCCTCTGTGGAACGTTTTTTGTGCATTGTTCAGATCTCTCGATCAAGTTTTCTCTACTGAAGGGTAACTTGTAGCTGCAAACATGCTTTCTTCTTCTTACCATGGATGATGATACTACTAGTATAAATGCAATGAATGTGTCATCAGGAAAAAGAAAGCATAGTGCTAGTGTTGTTTTTTCGCTGCTGCCGCTAGTGCTGAACTAATAAATTAGCAGCAAGACCTGGGCCAGAGAAACGGGAAGCACGAGCACAAACCATGGCATCGTCACTGTCATGGAAACGAACACCTGGTGTGGAGTGGACTCGGGCTGCATTCGGCAGGTATACTTTGTGACCTCTCTTTTTATGTGTAGTCACTGAAAGTGAAAGGCCCCGGCAAAAGAGGAGGAAAACTACAAGCAACTGAAAAATATGGACGAGACGAGGGGTTGGATGGATGAGAAGCCGCTACCACCAGCCAACCGCAACAACCGCAGGAAGTTGGGTAAGCGGCTCTTTTCAGGCTAGCGCTGCACCGCCGATAGAGTTGATCACCGGTAGGTAACTGTGTCTGCGTGTGCTGTGGCACAGGTGTGCTGCCCGGACCAACTCAGCCACCCACTCCGGCGGCTAATTCAGAGCATCTCCACTCGGTTGGGCGAACTCATGCCAGCCAGACGAAACAAGTTTTCGGCTTGGGTACGCCGAGTTTTCCACTCGCGTACCCAGGCGAGCGAGTTTTCGCGTTTGGCTAAAATTTAACAAATTTCAGCGAACTTTGGACGAATATAAGCGGTTTTGGGTATGGGCGAATATGGTCGATATGGATAAACTTTGGGCGAACTTTGAACGAACTTTGGGCGAATATGGGCGATACAGACGAACTTTGAGCGAATATGCCCGAATTTTGGGCGAACTTTGGGCGAATATGGTCTATATGGGCGAAATTTAGGTGAATATGGTCGATACGGAGCAACTTTGGGCGAATATGTTCGACTTTTAGGCGAACTTTGGCGAATCTGGTTTATATGGACGAACTTTGGGCAATATGGACGATACAGACGAACTTTGGACGAATATCCCCGAATTTTGAGCAAACTTTGGGTGAATATGGTCTATATGGACGAATATGGTCTATATGGGCGAACTTTGGGTGAATATGAGCGAACTTTGGGCGAATATGAGCGAACTTTGGATGAATAAAGGCGAATATATGCTGACTCGGCGGGTCCACTCGTCGAATTCGCTTCGTCCGGCGTTTCCAGGGCGTATCCAGGATCCTAGATATGACGTGGATAGTCCGGACCAAAGTTGGTCCAAATCCGGACGAGAACAGGTTTTTGGGTACACGACTGGACGAAATTTCGGCGTCCCCACCTATTAAAGGATAGCATAGTGAAGATGCTCTCATTGGCGACAAGCTGGGGAATTTCGTTCCTGGGCAAAGGGAAATGAGTGCGTGGGAACCTTGAGCGCTAGGAGCTCTTAGAAAATGCAGAGGGTTGACCACAGGCAAATTTGACCAGAGCCAACCACATGTCAGCGACTCTGCTGTAAAAAACAACAAAAATATCCTCGGGCCAAAAGAAATTTAAATAATAAAACCTATTATGAAAGAATTTCATGAAACTGGACATTTTGAGAAACGCATGTCTCTAGATTGCTACCCTCAACATAGTAGGGCCTCTCTGACGGGCGCTACCTTCAACAGGCAGCGCCTCTCCGGGGCGCTACTCTTGGCCGTCGAACTGCATATAAAGGCAAACACAGTTCAACTAGGAGATGTTTGGACAGGTAATGTAGAAATAAAAAAAATATGTGCAATTGATTATCTGGCGATATAAGTAGGTCAGTGCCACATCCAATGAGCGGTCATGATGCCACTGCTGTCAACAAACATAGTCCTAATTAAAGATAACGTACCACATGTATACGCGGGTATAGTGCCGAATCACATCATCAACAACATTAGTGGGGCACTACCGGAAGTTCTGTATGATCCAAGTGTAAGTAGCGTCGACAGTGAGGCTCCAAGGGAACATTACCGAGAAGATCCTCCATCTGTGGGCTCCACAATGTAGAATCTATGCTCATACACAAAGGAGCTCAGTCGATGGGGAGTGCAAGGATCATGGAAGCATCTTGAAAAGTCGGGTCATCTCCCCTTTCTAGAGGTGAGAAATGTGCGTCTCCAGCCTCCACCAATCGATAAGGGTGGTGATCGCAGCAGGGTTCATGTTTGGCATCGACCGGGTGACACGGTGGATGAATGGGAGGAGTCCTAGCCTCTCGATGTATGGAGTGTACCGCTCACTGTATGACATTTTGTTTGATGATGCCTTGTGAGATCTCAATCACATGGCTCCAAAGATCTACAAATTAAAATATTACATATCCATTTGAACTAACCCAAATAATATGAACTACCATGGCAATTTTCACTACCTTCCTTTTCTTTGACATCAAATACACACGGTGTTGAACATCATAGTAAGGATCAATAATTTCATCCTACGTATTTGAAATAAGAGAAATAATAAGAAATTTCACTATTTCATCATATGATGGCACACATATTAATAGTTCATTATATAACCAATAGACAAGTAGTTATACCACATATCCCACGCATGTTCTACCCTCCGTTTAACATCAAACATACACATATTTCATCATATTTCCTAATATGAACAAAATCAACAACCGTATGGTTTTAAGTTCTAAGCAAATGTGAGCAACATCAACCACCATATATTTCCTAATGATTACAATAGCAATTCTAATGCTAAAATCAAACAATCATCCCATTGTTCCATAACAATTTCGAAATCCAATATGAAATAGGGTTTCAGCCAAACTTGCACAAGTAGGGAAAATGTGATGGATTTTTTTGGATAAAATTGAAGCCATCAGAGAAGATTACCTTGGGAAGAGATTGGGCACGAAGATTGTTTCAGATCTAAAGGTCCGGGCTTGGGGTTTGAGAGGGGACTAGAGGGGAGGTGTCGATGCTACCCTGCCCTTCTCCTGTGTTAGGGCTCGATCAAAAGAGTAGGAATGAGTTGGGCTAAGGTGGCCGATCGCGACTTAAATTCTTTAAAGGGTAGCGCTATGTTAGAGGCACTATACTTTGAAGGATGGCGCTCTTCGGAGAGGCGCTACATAACCATACGTTGGGCTCGTTGGGTTCGGTTATCCTCACCATGCAGTCAGGAGAGTAGTTCCTGTCGGAGAGGCGCTACCATGGTCAGAGTAGAAATACTTTGGCGACATGTTTATTATTTGATTTATTTAGAAAGTGGTCATTTTTGCAAGTTTTTTTTAAATATTAGCAGGAGAGCTGCTAAATTCATTGATTAGAAGAGATAGTTTCACAAAAACTGGTGGAGAAACTTGGAAAAGATCCAAGACACCGAAAGAAAGAACAAAAAGAAGGAAAAAAAGAAACAAGCCCTGGTCTAGACTCAACCAGGGTCAAAGGGGATGGATGCCCCGGCTACGTTCCACAAGGCCGCCTCATCACGGATGCGTGCTACTAGGTTGTTTGCTGATAGCTCTTCACGCTAAAAAATTCTCCTATTTCTCTCGTGCCATATCTCCCAAGAGGCTAGAAGTAGTAGGGATTGGACACTCTTCCTTTGATCTACCGACGGCGCACTACTACACGCTTTTAGCCAACAAGGGATGGAGTCAATGCCATGCCATGCTAATGGTAGCAGGGATGACAGCTTTGCCCATGCCGATAACTTGGTCTAGACTTGCCGCACCCACGGGCATTCGACAAGCAAGTGACATGGGGTTTGTAGGTTGCGGAAACAAAACTGACAGAAGTATTTATTCTCGAATCGGGCTTTCGCCCCGTTTTATAAATAAAGCAACATCCAGGTACAAAGTTCAGCAAGCATCCACCACAGCCTATGCCAAACGAAAAGGAAAAAGGGTCTCCACACAACCGCTGGGGCAACACCACAAGCACGCCCAAACAAAAACTAAAACCGCAACGAGGATGCGGGAGGACTCAGGACGCCGGGGCCGGGGAAGTCGGAGCAGCTAGGGGGATCGCTGCCGTCCTCAGGGCCCGCATCGAGCTGTCGAAAGCCGCCCGATCATGCTGCCTCACCAGGGGAGACCACTGCTGGAGAAAGGCAAGAAAGGAAAACACAGGGTCATACACGCGGGAAGGATAAACCTTCTCAATCACCATCTTATTCCGCACGTTCCACAAGGACCACGAGATAGCCGCAAACACGAGCCAGAAGAGACGGCGACCTCCTCCGGCCCTGTTAGCCTGGGACTGCAGGAACTCCCCAAGTTCCTGCGCTTCCCAGGCAGGCCCTAGCGCCTCACTGACGAAGCAGCAAAGAGCCTGGGCCACCGAACAGGAGAACATAATATGGGCATAGGTCTCCAGAGTCCCACATAGGGGACACAAGCCATCGCCCGGGCCGTTACGCTTGGCCACCTCCACCCCCGAGGGAAGCCGGTCCCGCAGCAGCTGCCACACGAAGATGCGGATACTAAGCGGCAGGAGGGCCTTCCACAGAGGAGCCGTCCACCCCAACTCAGGGCCCTAGAAGAGGGCGCGATAGGCCGAGTTCACCGTGAACTCGCCAGAGGGATGCAGATGCCACGCTGCCGAGTCAGGGGCCTCGGATAAGGCCCCAGGGAGGGAGCGTAGCAGCCGCTGGCGGTCCGCGTCCTCCGCCGCACTAAGGTGCCTCCGGAACAAGACGTTCCAGTGACCCTCCAGGAAGGCCTCCTGTACAAGGATCTCGGGGGAAGCGGAGATAGCAAAAATGCTGGGGTAAAGGACCCCCAACGGGATCGGGAGCAGCCAGGGATCAAGCCAAAGTCGAATCCCCTGTCCGCAACCAACCTCAAAGGAGAGGCCCAGCCCGATGAAATGCTTAATCTCCTGGAGGGCTCTCCAGAACTGAGAGCCCTCCCTCTGCTCGCAAGCAAAGGGGGCGGCCCCGGAGATACTTGGCTTTGATAAGTTGAAGCCAGAGCCCGCCGTCGTCTCTAAGAATGCGCCAAACCCACTTCAACATCAACGCCACATTAAAGCGGAGAGAGTCAAGGATACCTATGCCCCCTAAGCTCTTGGGGGCGCAAACGTCCGCCCATTTGACCATGTGGTATTTCTGATGGCCGTCCCTCGCCGACCAAAAGAACCTAGACAACTCCTTAGCGAAGTCGGATGCGTCCCTTCGGGCAGCAGGTACAGCCCCATCTGGTACATGGGCAGACTCGAGAGACACGAGTTAATCAGCACCGACTTGCTCCCCTTAGACGTGAGGCGCGCTCTCCAGGGTTCCGCCCTCGAGCGCACCCTCACGACCAAAGGGGTCAGGTCTCTAATCAACACACGCGTCTCCCTGATGGGCATCCCCAGATACGTAATCGGGAAGTCCGCGAGCCTACAATTCAGCCCATCCGCGATCCGCTGACGGTCCTCCTCGGGGTACCCAAGTACCATCACCTCACTCTTGTCAAAATTGATCGTCAGACCTGACATGGACTCGAAGCAGAGAAGCAGGAACTTCAGGTGAATGATGTCCCGGTCCGAACCCTGCACCATGATCATGGTGTTATCCGCATACTGAAGGTGGGAGATCCCACCCCAGGGATCAAGTGCCCCACCACCCCGGAGAGACAGAAGTATTTATTCTTCCAACCCCGCCTTTGCAAGGCATCAACCGTCAATATTCTACCAAGTGCCGCCGTCCACATATAAAATTTGCATTTTCCGGGTGCCCAAGCGTGCCATATTTCCTTAGCATGGTCAGAGGGGATGGCCCCAGTAAATTGCAGCAGATAGACAGATTTGGCCGAGTATTCGCCTGACGCTTCGTACCGCCATCGAATGGAGTCCTCGGTGGTGTCGTTGAGCTGAATTTCGTCAATCATGATGGCAAGGGTGGTCAGTTCCACCGTCATCTCCGGTGTTAGGCCAAACCGAAGTTACCCATTTATTTTGTTCCAGCGTTTGCCTAACCGTTGTGTCCTGATTTTTGCAAGTTTTTGACACGGTCGCCACACATATCGGCTGAAGTCACTTGTATACGGCAGCCTCCGTACCAAATCAGGACACAACCCCACCTGCCAGAGACTGGGAGCACGGTCGCCAGCAACCCGCGTCCGTCACCGCCCCGTCAGCCTGTCGCCCGCGGCCGCGCCGTCCCTCTCCCTCTCCCTCCTTCCCGGACGGCGGCGCCACCCCGAAAATCCACCTGTTTTGACCGGGCCGCTACCATTTCCGTCCCGCGTCACTGCCACCCCCGTTTACCTCGCCTCCCAAATCGGACACGCGCGCCTTCCTCTAGAAGGGGAAAAATCCCCCGTACAAAACCTCCCCCATTCGCCGGCCTACTTACTTACTGCCTTACGGAACCCCTGCTGCCCGGAGTAGCTGGGAGAGCGACGGGCGCCGCCACCAACCGTCGGCACGAGGAATTCAAACGGGCGGCGGCCGCGGCCGGGACAGCGAGGCCGCAGCTGGGGATTTAAGTTGCGCTTTTTGGCAACCCCAGCCCCCACAAATCCACCCGCATTTCCCACCTCGATCTCACCGCCACCCCAGACCCTCCCTCCGGTTTCTCGTTGCTAGCCAGCTGGCCTGCGAGCCTGCGCCCTTCGATCCACTCGAGCTAGCGGCCGCGGAGATGGTGGGGAGCTACACGAACGGAGGCGGAGGAGGAGTTCGGAACGGCGCGGCGGAGGGGAAGCTGGACGAGCTGCGGCGGCTGCTGGGGAAGGCGGAGGGGGACCCGCTCAGGATCGCCGGCGTGGGCGCGGGGGCCTGGGGGAGCGTCTTCTGCGCGCTGCTGCAGGACGCCTACGGCCGCGACTACCGCGACAAGGCGCAGGTGCGCGTCTGGCGCCGCCCGGGCCGCGCCGTCGACCGCGCCACCGCTGAGCACCTCTTCGAGGTCATCAACTCCCGGGAGGACGTCCTCCGCAGGCTCATCCGACGGTGCGCCTACCTCAAGTACGTCGAGGCGCGCCTCGGCGACCGCACGCTCTACGCCGACGAGATACTCCGGGACGGGTTCTGCCTCAACATGATCGACACGCCGCTCTGCCCGCTCAAGGTCGTCACTAACCTGCAGGAGGCCGTCTGGGACGCCGACATAGTCGTCAATGGGCTGCCCTCCACCGAGACCAGGGAGGTGTTTGAGGAGATTGGGAGGTATTGGAAGGAGAGGATCAACCCGCCGATTATAATCTCGCTGGCCAAGGGGATTGAGGCGTCGCTCGATCCCATGCCCCGAATCATTACCCCGACACAGATGATCACCAATGCAAGTGAGTTCTTTGTTACTCTATATCTCTGATGAGGTTGATAGTGTCTTTCAGTTACATCAAATCCACGGCTAAATGATTTAAAGAAGATTTAATAACCGCTGAACTGAATGAAGGGACAGCTCTATGTGATACTCCTGATGAAATTTGCAGGCTAACCCATAATCTTGATCTGTAACTTAGTGTTACTGTCCTTTGTATCTTTATTATCTGCACTTCCTGTCCCCCATAACTACTGCATGATAATATGCCACCTTTGTATGTCCGTAATCAAATAATGGGAGGTAGTTAATGCCCTTACACTAAATTGCTCTTCATGAATATCCATGTGTTATGTCCTGCAATCCCTTACTGGCACCATTTTGGCAAGCTTTCTCTGCATTAGTACTGAATAATGAGTGGTCCAGTGTCCTCTTATATGACAATTCATTGTATATACTTCTGCATGCTTTTCCCAACTGTAGTTTAGGATTTGACGATAGTTTGTTGGTCATTGGTTATATTGCAGCTGGAGTTCCATTGGAGAACATTCTGTACCTCGGAGGCCCTAACATTGCTTCTGAAATTTACAATAAAGAATATGCAAACGCTCGCATCTGTGGAGCCGACAAGTGGAGGGTGCCTCTTTCTAAATTTTTGCGGCAGCCTCATTTCATTGTATGGGATAATAGTGATCTGATTACTCATGAAGTTATGGGAGGCTTAAAGAACGTATACGCGATTGGTGCTGGTAAGTTTTCATTTGCACTTAACTATGGTCTTATTTTGTGGAGCATGCCTCACAATGTTGTGCCAGGGAAATTGAAATCATCATTTGGAGCACACCTGTTCCAGTTCAGCTGGAACACTTGGGAGCACCATTATAACCATTTTACACCATACCAGAAACATGTTGCATCCATATGTTGAATATCCTGTAGTATATCATGGAACATGTTACTTGAATTTACTGTATGTTGCATTGATGTTATCGCTTTCACACACTGCTTGCAGCTAAATGCAATTTTGTTGGGGCCACCGGAGTAACATTCTAGTTTGGATGTACTTTGCGAAACCTACGTCTCATAATTTGAATTCAGTGCATGCCAACTTGGGGATATGTGGTTCACTGGTTCCCTATGCACATATTTTGTTATCCCATTTTTGGGGGCCTAAGATTGCAATGGTTTTGCTGAACACCATGTTTTACTGTAGGTATGGTGGCAGCACTGACCAATGAGAGCGCAACAAGCAAATCAGTTTACTTCTCACTTTGCACGTCTGAAATGATATACATCACCCACCTCCTAGCGAAGGAGCCTGAGAAACTTTCTGGGCCATTATTAGCGGATACTTACGTCACGCTACTGAAAGGTCGTAATGCATGGTATGGACATAAATTAGCTAAGGGAGAACTGACTCTGGAAATGGGGGACAGCATCAAAGGCAAAGGGACTATACAGGTTCGTGGCATCATCTTAATAAAGTTTCTGGAAGTGTTTGGATGGATTTTTGCTTTGGGATAGCTGTATGCTAAGATTTATGTGATATTTCAATTTTAGGGTGTCTCTGCGGTCAATGCATTCTATGAACTCTTGAGTCAGGGCAGCTTAAGTGTGACGCATCCCGAAACTAAGAAGCATGTTGCCCCTGTTGAGCTGTGCCCAATACTCAAAACACTTCACAAAATTTTAATCAAGAGGTTGGAATATCAACTTTGCGTTTTCTTCGTATAAGTCTGTTGCCTTTACAGCTGCCTAAATTTGGTTACCTCTTTTACACTTGCAGGGAGGCTGGTACCAATTCTATTCTCCAGGCGATACGAGATGAGTCGATGTATGATCCACGGGAAAGAATTGAGATGGCACAGCGCCAATCCCTCTACCGTCCGTCTCTCCTTGGCCTACCTATAGGCAATACCAAGCATTAGACAGTACGCATTCTTTCATTGTGCAGATTTGTTGTGAACTTGCATGATTTGTTGATCCTTCCGTCTGCACCGGCAAGTGCATGTTGTTTGCTTATATGTACACTAGTGAGTTGGATGATGAGATGTTTTAGTGTGGCGAGATAAACATCTCAGTGTCCAAGTTGATGTCCACCTGTATATAAAGCCCCTGGTGATTCAGTTTCATTTGTTGTAGATGGGAAAATAGATGCATGTAATTCCTTTGAACTTGTAGTTGGCTTGTTGTCCCTGCTTAATTGAGCGGCAGTGCTTTACTTCCAAAATGAATGAAAAAAACCCCTGTAATTCTGTATGTGTGATGAGCAAAGAGGGTGAGAAGAAATGCCACCAGCTAAGCTGGGATAAAATGACTAGAGCTAAGGGGGAGGGTGGTTTGGGTTTCTGAGACTTACATGTCTTCAACCTCGCCATGCTAGCGCGGCAAAGCTGGAGGCTTCTTCAGTTCCCAGACTCTTTGTGTGCCACTCTGTTCTAAAGGCGAAATATTTCCCAGACAGTACTGTCCTAGAGGTGACAGCACAGCCAGGCATGTCCTGTACTTGGAGGAGCATACTTAGGGGATGTGAGCTGATGAAGGAAGAGATCGTCTGGCGTGTGGGCAATGGGGATTCAATGGCAGTATTGGACGATCCTTGGCTTCCAACGGAGGATCAGGAATGGAAACAGCTTTGGAGGGACCGCGCCTTTGCAAACCAGGCTTGAGCTGTTTCGCCGTCGTCCCCATCCAGGCAAGACTACTGAGAGGGCGGCAAGGGAGGCCGGAGGGTGTCGGTTTCCTTGCTGGTGAAAGAGGCCAGACACAGAGGTAACTCTTTCCCATCTGACCATCTTCTTGTTTTGGCCATGTATAACCAAGAAAGTGAAAACCTCCAGTGAGCTGAAATCGTCTGATAAATCATGACATAATTATTTGTAGCATAAAAACATTCTTTTGTCAATCAATCAATTTTCTCTAAATCACGAGACATGGTTTGTCCACAATCCACTGGACTCAAAACCTCATACACACACAAAAGTCTGGAATAAAGACGATTGTTCTAGCCTACTACAATTCGGCACCTTTTCGCCTACTAAAATCCATGACATGTAGTGATGTAAATTGTGCTAGCCTACTATAATTCGGCGTTTTTTCACACAATTCCACAGATTAAACTTGTGCAAGAACCATGGACCGATCATCAGCATCTGCGCCCCACACAATGCAAAAACATCTCTCGTGCGTAGGTTGGGGCGAACATGATGAACTAACATCCCCCACTGAAGAAAGCATCATCAGTTAAATCCTGCAGTGAGAAAAGAAGCTTGACTTTAGATACACCATAAGAGAAGCCAGAATAATTATGTTGAGCGGGCATTGGTGCAGTGAAAGAATGAGAAAAAGTTGTTACCTGGTTAAGCATGTTGGCATAGGTATCATCCACGAAGAAGGGGTCGCTGTAGATTGGCTGATCATCAAGAGCTCGCAGATCAACTGCACCTTCCTTCATAGGGAGAGTGGCAGATGCGTTCTCCCCGCCGTTAACCATCTGAGTCGGCGTGACGGAACTGTCTGCATGAAGTTCGGGCAATGCAGAGCTGATGCTTCCACCATTGAGCATCGGCGCGAAAAAACCGTCAGCCTGAAGGTTAGGCAATGCAGAGGTGGTGCTTCCAGCATTAACCACCTGGGTCATATATAAAATGTTTCCATTGGTCATCTCAAGTGAGGTTGTGTTGCTTGCCATGTTGAATGGCGCCGTCTGCTCACTTAAGCCAGCCACCGGACCAGTATCGGTGTTGATGATTCCCTCTATCTGGTTCTGCTCTTCATTTTGAATCATCGGATATATATGGCCAGGTGAGACTGCAAAGCTGGGCAACTGGCTGATGTTCACCTGTGATGGAGCCAGAGGCGTTCCATTCATATAAGCGGGAGAACTTGATGATGCCACATTCTGCCAGGGATTGCTAGAGCTTCCAAGTAGGCACGGAAACTGCGTGTCATGATACGCGCTGACCGCAGAAGGTGCCATGTTCATCAGACCGTAGTACTGGCTGACCTGTTCTGGAGGCTGCACCTGGAATTGGTTGACAGACTCTAACATCCCACCATTCTGCATTCCTGCAAAGGATCTGCCAGGATGAGAGGAAGGCGCCACATTGCTTGCCTGCAACATCTTTTGACGCAAGACGCTTGCGTAGTCTTTGCCAGGATTACTAGGAGGAAATGCATCCAACATTATGTGGTCTCGTGTTTCTGGAAATGAGTTGCCAGGAGGGCCGGAAGCGTGGGGCCTTCTTGAGTCGTGCAGCCATGGCGCGGCGTGCCTCGGCATGCTCCCACCATGGCCGACTGTCCCCATGGCCCAGTTTCTCAACTGAACTGACACACCATCAGCTCCTAAGACTGATGGGGCTGCAAACGGAGTGTTTGAACCCCCGAAGGCAAATGCTGACGACGGCTGTCCTCTCTGATGTTCATGATAATTGCTGGAGCTTCCCTGGTGATACATGTTCACGTACGGGGACAAGTTCCGTCTTTCAGAGGAATCACTTAGAGGATTAGACTTATTTTCATCTGTGACCCTTTTCAAGTAGTGCCCATACTTCTGAAATATAAAGATAGGAAAGAACAAATACGTGATTCATGTTGATGGGAAAGAAGAAATAGAAGATACGTGGGGAACATAATATATATGAGGGTGTTGCATCTATAGAAAACGCTAGAGAATGTTGGGGCATGCACTATATAAGATATGTCTCACATCTTCACAAAGAAAAGTTCATTGAAAGTGGCTTACACACATCTAGAGATGAAAGAGGCGCTTCGACTTGTATACAGAAAGATTGCTAGTCTAGAAAGAATATGAACACACCGCATATAAATTAAGCAGAAGGGGAGAAATTAAACCTGGAGATGGCTCGCAACACTCTCTCTTGTTAGGTAATCCACATTCATTATTTCCAATATCTTCTTTGGATCCGCCCCTGTATTTACATAATCAGAACTTCTTGTTACTGAAAACAAATCCAAGAACCATACACTCTTTTTGGTGAGTAGGCCATGAAATGTGAGTGCTTACTATCAATCCCGAGATGTTCGACAACTTGTACGAACTTGCGGTGCAGCTCACCGCTCCATGCCACCCTTGGCTTCTTCCGGTTGGCTACGCCGGCCATCCTCTCCTTATTCTCATCAGAATGATCTCCATCATTTTTCTTGTTTTTTGAGCACTTCTTACTCTTTGCACCACTGTGCCCATCCTCAGCGATCCCTGGCCGCACCCTGTGATAAGCATCATCTTCGTCACTACTGATGTGTTCCACAACGCTGGTTTTTTTCCTTACAACATGCTGCCATATGTTCTTGAGCTCTTCGATTTGCACCGGTTTCACCAAATATTCACATGCCCCATGAGTTATCCCCTTCAATATAGTCTCCCTCTCTCCATCCACAGATAACACTGCATGGCATATTGGTCAGCGACTTAGCTTTGGAATGTGGAAATTCACAAAACTGCATAAAATGTGGGACACAATTGGGGAAGCAAATGTGTTACACATGTTGTACATAATTGTTTTATCACGACTACAGATGCTTCCAAGCAAAATAAATGGGATAATTTGACACATTCAGCAGACATAAACTGAAATGATGGGTACAAAACTAACTATAACACAATGAATAAACCATTGCATGTTATTGATGAACCTCAAGATCAAGTATTGTTACTGAAAATTGGACCATTTTACCGTTCCCTATTAGGTAACAACTATGAACCCAAGCCATGTTTTAAATCATGTTAAGCGGTAATCTGGCATTTCAGTTTGTATACAGTAAGCAACATTGCAAACAGTTTTATTATTACAATTCAGATAGATGAGCATGTGTAGTTGACTTTATAAAATAGCAATGGAACTAAAAATTATATGGTTTAAATACCATGAAATAAATGTCATGTGAGATATAAAAAGGTCTCATTTTTAATAAAAATGGGGAGTGAGTAAAACAAAGACTTCAACATTGAATTATCATAGACCTATCATGATTATGACCATCTTGAGGAGCTTGAAGATGAGTTGTCCTTTAATCATGTCAATACAACATAGGTAGTTTCCTAATTGCATTATTTATTCCACCAATTTAGCTAGAAATAAACGAGTAGGGTGCAGTTCGAAGGTTTAGAAATTTTTGTACTACTAGTTAAGGGGAACAACTACATATAATTTGTCCCTAACATAAATATGTTCTTGATTTCCTTAACTTTATAGTCAAGAGGATACAAAATCAAGTCTAGACAATCCATAAATACACCCATCTAACCCATGGATAGTGGGCCTACACTGTAGTGACACTGACTCTTACTAAGCTAGATGTCGGGTTTTGGTTCCTCACAATAAATTTTATAGGTTGGTACAAGGCTAAGTTTCGATGGGTTGACCCTACTTCCTGTGTGTTGTTTTTATTTATGTATGGTATGCTTGGGGGTGGTGTGTTAGGCCAACGAGAGTGAATCGAGTCTCCCTCTTAAAGAATGGAGATGCCCTATTTACTGGAGGTGATGCTCCATGGGCCTCATAGTAAGCGGCACAATGGAGAAAAAGTGCATGTACTTCCCCAAAATGACTAGGCATGGTCGGTGGCACTGTTTTGGGTGCGTGATGGCGTTAGGGGTACGAGGCGCTATTCTTGACGTTGTTGGACTTATCATGATGTCAATGATAGTGTTCGAGTCATAGCATAGAAGTACAATCAAGGGCTTCACGCAACTACGTACTACGCTTGATGTCAGCCGGCTCCTTTCAGGTCATGGCCAAGACCCGTCTTGTCGCCCTGTCTTGGTCATGTACCCAAGCGTGGATAAGCTGTGACTAGACAAGTTAACCTTGGCTTCCTGCTGATGCGCACCTTGGAGCTTCCTTTGATTATAAGGCCTTTCCTAGGTATGATGACCTTGTTGAAGTTGCCGCCTGATGAGTTATTTGTAAATAAGAGTCATCCAAAGTCTTGGCTCATCCACTTCTCCCCGATTATTTCTGGATATGGGATGGAGGCCAGGGAGGACACACGTTTCCATATAGCGGAGTCCTCTTTCCCAGGAGACGGTCCCACCGCGCAGCTAGGCGCCAAATCCCCCCTCCCCGTGACCCTTTTGGATGTGCCCATGTCCTACCTTGCATCACTAGACAATGGACCGCGCATGCTCCTTGGGCCCTGCGTTATCACCCGCTGGTAGGACCGTGCTAGGTGAGAGGCGTTCGGAGCTCAGGATACCACATGGAAGGACCAAGCACGCCTTCCATGGACCGTCGTGTGGTCGCGGTCGAAACAACACCAGCTATGCATCGGTTTTATACTCGGCGTCCACTAGTACAGAGCGATGCTAAGGACACCTTCATGGGAAACAACAAGACAACCCACGATCAAACAAAGTTTCATGTTGCCGACGAGGCCTCCTCGATACACACCGCGCATTATAGGCCATGGAGATTTTTTTACACCGTCACCACTATATTGCCAACGCGTATTAGTACATAACTATTACCTAACTTAACTCCATGCCAACGATTGTACAAAATGGCCTATTGCCATGTGACATGACCTCTCTATATAAGGCCCCGCCATAACATGAGAGAAACCTTACCTCTCACTTTCTCCCCACATCTCGAAGTGGCGGCACTTGAAGTGACCTTGCCCGGTGTCTCTCGCGTCCTCTCCCTACACGAGCGAGTGCATCTGCGGTGTCAAGGCACGACTGGTGCTCATCCACCTCTCCTCTTCATGTAGATGTGGTCAAGGCATGGCTGCCGCTCGTCCACTTCTCTTCATCGAGTTCTAATCATGGCACGACGGCTGCTCGTCATCCGAAGGCGACAACAAAGAGCCCACCAACTGTGGTTGCATCTAGAGGTTGTCAGGTGCATCCTCCTGTGGTTGCATTCAAGCGGTGACAGGCACATCCGGCTGCGGGTCCATTCAGACGGTGTCAAGCGCATCTGGTTGTGGGTGCATCTAGCCGGTGTCAGGCGCATCTGACTGTGGTTGCATCTAGCCGGTGTGGCGCCGACACAAAGGTTTCCTCCATCACATGGATCCACGATTTGGAGGACGACGATGAGGATCTCTGGCTGACACAAAGGTATAAATCTTTTTATGGACATCCATCATGATGATGAACTAGGGACTCTCTTGTTGTTTTATTATTTATGTTCTATTAGCCATCAAGAATTTTTCAGTTGACTCTATCTAAAAGCATATTCTACGTGATTTATTCATGCTAGATCATGTTCCTAAAAGTGACAGGATTATGTGAGTCTCTTTATTTATGTTTTGGTTTGTTTGTGTGCATATATGTTGCTTAGTCGGGGCTTGTTTGAAATTAGGAGTTTATTTTGAGAACACTGCATAAAGAAGTACTTAGACCGAGCATCTCAAGAATGTATGTGTGAAACAGGCTTCAGTGAGTAAATTGTTCTCATATCTAGTTGTGTTTACAATTAATATTTTCTATTTGTGTTTACAATTATCAAACCAAAGAAAACATTTTGTAATATATTTTTAGATACTTGAAGCAACCCTTGCAAGATCTCAGGGATAAGTGGAGAAATTTATCCTTGTGAGGTACTTCAAAATCTCATTCCCAAAGACTTTACAAAGAAATAAAGGGAAATGCGCATCCAAAAAAACCAAAAAATTTATCTTTCCATACTCATATTGTGATGGAAATGTAATGCCGATTTTTTTTGTGATATGAATGAACAAAATATGTTACTGTTTTAGTACTGAATGCAAATCAAAGTAAATAATAGCACATGGAAGTTTTGGTCTATTCTTCTATCCATGTTGCCCCGATTCTTTTAGGCCATTGGATGGACCACGGGGAGGACACGAAGCCCAACTCTCCTAAGGAGGCGGGCCTCGCCGCCCCGGGTTTCCTGCAGCGGAGAGCTCGTGCACCCTATCACGCCCCATGTCGTTGGGTGGTGAGCACACGTGTGGGGTAGGCTCGCTAGCAACCGTTCAGGGCAACAACGCGCTCTGTGAGAGGTGTTACGAGGGAGATATGCGCTCAGCACCCACCGGATGGTTGGGCCCTTCAGTACCCGACATGACAGTGGAAACTTTGGTCCTCCAAGAGTTCTCACGACCAGGAGCTGAGATGGTAGCAGAAATCCTTGCTAGCCATGGCTTCTCGCGTCTAGGAGCTGAGGTGGCAGAGGAAATCCTCGCTATTCACGTTTTTTCGCCTACGAGAGCTGAGGTGGCAGTGGAAATCCTCCCCGTCTACGTTTCTTTGCACTGAGATCATGCGGTGGGTCCCGTTCGCACGATGAAACGACCCTCATATACAGTGATAGGACGTGGGAAGCCTAGTCTGTGTCATGCCTCCCACGCCGTCGCCAATGTTTTTTGGCTAAGGTGACACTTATTAAATGCCTCCCTCGCGCTCGTCGTGCAGAAAAAATATTGTCGCTTCATCCATCTCCCATGCACGGTTACATGCTTATGTCCAGCGCAGACGCTCTAGATTCTCACGGGCGAGAGCCAAAGAAAAAAAATACACGGTGCGTTGGTTCTGAACGAGCGACGATTCCCACTCCATAAACTTGGATGGAGCGGGCATCGTCAGTTGGGCACGTACTTGGGTAGACACTTCGACTGTGCTTTCCGCTACGTATGTGTCTGTGCTTCTATGCATCGTGTGGCCTTATGGTAGAGTCTGTTCTATTCTCTCTTTACTCTTTTGTCCGGCTTCGTTTTTCGTTCTCCTTTTGGTTTTGGGTTTGGGCTCTTTTTTTGTTTGCATCCTCTTTCTCTGTTGTGTTTTTTTCGTTCGCTATTTTTGTTCTCTGCATTGTTAAGATAGACCCGATCTTCGTCTTCTCGAAGACGTAGGTCACTCGCTTTTGATTTTGTTCTTATATACTTTAGATGAATCCGCCTCCGTCTTATTGAAGCCATACTCTGGTCGCTTTCAGTTTTGCTCTTATGTAAAATAGACTGCATATCATCGATTCACAATTTTATGTTACGCCGTTGAGATAAGTGTACATTCTATTTTTTGTGTTGGACTGTCCTCTTTAACTTTTGATGTGTGCTTTCGGTGTTGTTTCTGTTGAGTTAGATGTGCCTTCTATTCTCATCTGCTGGGCTATCCTCTTTATCTTTTGAGTGTGAAGCTTTACAGACTTTTTTTGTTTTTTGGTTTCTTTCGACTAGACATTACAATGGCCAGTATGCGTATTTTGTGTGCGGTGCTATCAATCTTATTGCAATGCACTCAAAATAGATGCTCACACACGCATCAATATGCACTTGCTGCACATGTACTACCGTCTCGTGATCTGCTTCATAGCTAATCTTCACGTATTATGATCTCATTATATGCTTCATAGCCACGCCCCGGGAGCGTAAAAAGAAGTCTAGTACTATATTCTAGGCACAATTTTTTTCATAAAACTCTCAAGGTAAATAAGTGAAAGTGAAATAACCATAACCGATGAGTTCCACCATAAGGAAATGGGCAGTTGGTGAAAACCTTTGCCACCCCCTAATCATTGACGAGTTTTGGCTCTATTGCCACAACGGTCTTCACATGAGCCACCATTATTTGTAAACGTATCGTTTTTATGTTGCCAATAGGGGTTTGGACCCATGTACTTTGCATCGTTCTTTATTAGTAGTCTAACAAAGGAGCGGTAGCAGGAGAAGGGCGACTTCGCGAGCGCGACCACTATCCTCGAACAACCATTGCATCGGTTCTCTCCTGGTGGCTTAGCCGGAGGACGGCGACATGCAACTATGCGCGTCGGCACTATTTTTCCTTTCTGGTACGGTTGCCCACCAAGCACCTGTTCTTGCATACTTTTTCATTCTCATTTATTTTTGCATTGTTAGGTTTAAGTTTTTTTTGTTTTGCTCTTGTGCATTGTAGAGGGATGTTTGCGCCTTTTGTGGGCGGTAGCGCATGACATACATAATATGCCCTAGGTGACCCTAAAATTTACTACTCACATAGGGTACTGATGTTAGATGTTGCATCCAATGCATGCTCTTTTGCATGGATACGTTCACCATTGTCTGTGCGTGTTTGGATATGTAGAGTTGGACATATTTTTTCATGTTTTCCTTGATTTATATGTAGGGTCGCATACATGCGCATGCTTGTATCGTCATATCGTGTATGTACGGTGGACTAGGAATTCTTAGAGCATGGCAAGGTTGTGTTGCTGCTGATGCTGCTGTGGGGCACGTCAGAGTGTATATCAAGGTCACCATGTTGCTTCTTATGGGGTGCCAGGTAGGAGGCGAAGGCAGGTCCCGGTGTTGGTGATACAGAGTGGGAATCACTGGATACTAGGGGATGGACGGCTGTTTTGAATGGGAGGCATCGACAAGCAAGACCAATTGAGATTTTCGAATGTGGAAGAATAATGTAGAGAGACCGATGTGCAGATGGGGATGAATAACAGAAGGAAGTGTATGGGGATAGATAGCGCATGTTATTGTCATATCGAGTGTGTAGTGTCTACATCCTTGGACGTGGTCGGCCTGCCTAGGGATGTTGTCGTCATCGCTGGCATGTTGAGCATCTCTACCACCAGCTGTCACACTTTGTTTGCTCTTCTCCTCTTCCGTTGTCTTCTCCCCTTGCTTTATCTAGTCTCTAATGCTGATCGTTGCTCTTTATGTTTTCTTTGCATGTGCGATGCGGAAAGAGCCTAGGGATGGGTAGATTCATTAGCGGCTCACGTCAATCAACTTGGAGGGGCCGATGGTAGGTGCTGCCTACAAACGATTTCAATGAGTGGAATTGATAGTGTGTTGCAGGTAAAAACTCCTCACGGGTTTCACTTATGCCTTCTCTCCGTCTTCCCGTTCTTATGTGATTTTTCCCGGATCATCGGCGTGTCCCTCTTCTTTAAGTTCACTAGCTAGCTCACCACTGTCTTAGCTTTAGTTTATTTATGTTCTAGCAGGTATACACATGCCTATGTGTATGCGGTCAGTTGCACGTATCTGTGTCCAACGAGAGGTTCAGGAGAGAATGTTGGCCCTGCGTCTGCATGGTTTTGTTTCTTGGAGTCTAGCTTCATGCTTATCATATATTGGTATGTTGGTATATATAAATTCCATTGTGTCAGTAAATGCGATGTTCGGAGTACCCAAAAATATGTTCCTGGTTGCTGCTGTGGTAGACATATGCGCGACGGGTGAAGATATCTGTGTGTGTCGCCCCCATGTATATATGCATTACCTATACACAACTCATCGAATCACCAGCATCTGCGGACAACCTTTAGGTCATGATAGATTCCTAGAATCAATGGATTCGTGCAAAGTTAGGTCATAGTAGGATGAGAAATTTTAAACTAGTTTGCTCAATCAAACAAAAAACAGTTCTTTAAGGTCATGGTTGGTTAGTACCTTCCTAAGAATGTCACTTATACTGTCCTTTTGCATTTTACCATCAAGAGTTTTGCCTAACCATCAAGAGTTTCGTCTAATAGTCGCGTCCCCTTGGGCGCAGAGAGGGATTTAGTTCATATAATTATTCTTCGAGTACCTCGCCTTTTGGTTGGATACCAAAAGAGGAGGGACTAACGAGATAGGTTGGGACATATTGTCCTGATCCAGCAGGTGTGGCACGGGCCTAGGCTAGGCGATGCTGACATGGGCCTAATAGACCACCCAGAAACTTACTCATCATGATAGTCATAGCCGCGTGATGGTCTTGATGTGGTGCTGATGCACATTGATTGAAACAAGTCGGCGTAATTTTTGTTCCATGGAAATGCCTCTCTAGTGTTGTGCAAATTACTTTTGCAAATCCGTTAGTGAGATTTCACAAGTCATCGTGTTCTTGTTTGTTTTGTTGGGAAACAGGTAACCATGCCAATACTTGACACGGTGCACAAACCGTACTCGCCCGGAGCTCCAAGCGGAGACACACCATGTGGTAGATGTGTGACACTGCAGCTTCGGCCTATCACGACTCATAACACAAAGCACTAGTGTGGTTTTGTTCTTCTTAAGGCAGGGGAAAACATTGGGGCATGATCAAAACTCCTCGCGCTTCCCCCACACCTCCCACATATTCTTCTTTCTTGCTTGTTGTGCCTCACTTCTCACGACTAGTTGAGCACGTTTTTGCTACCTCTATTGTGCTTCTGTAGCCACAACTCTCTAGCTTCACCTACCTATTTTATGGGAATCCGCTCAAGAGGAGCCCACGATGGATGCCGCCAAGGTGAATCTCGAGGACATGGAGGGATAAGCTACACAAGGAGTTTTCATGCTTCCTCGGGGTGAAACCTAGGGCCGGAGCTAGATATTCAGCTTAGGAGGAATTCGCGCCAGCATGACATCCCACTCGCGTTACTGCCGAGAGGCTAGATGGCCTGGTGGATGCTAGGATCATCCTAACACAAAACATGGTAGGTAAATGGAGCACGCCGAGGCAATTTTTACAATCATGACTGACATGAGTGATTCATATTTGTCCCCATTTTTTAGCCCAACTTTTCAATGTCAGCACATATGTTCCTCTAGGGGCTTCTTGTGTACTATAGGATCCATCCTGACCATGTCAACCCCATGGGGGTGCTTTACATCTTTCTTCATCACTTTTTGTGAGTGTTCCTAGGGATCAAACACAGCTTAACATTTGGAAATATTTTTTTCCATGCCAAGTCCTAGCAGGGTCTTGTTGGCGGGACCTAGATCTAATTCCTGTGTGGGGTTTAGAAGCACTTCCCCTATCTCCCCATCCGCGGCTCCAACAATGGGTGGGACAAAGATTGGTTCATCATGGAAAACGCATCACATAGTTTGCCACCCTAGACCATTGGTCCTCCAATTTCGTGCGGATCCTAGTTGGCAAATCCAAGTCACTGAAGGGGGTGAACATGAAAAATCTCCGATGGATGATCGCACAAAAGATGCAGTGGAAATTGAAAGAAGTCCACCTAGACCACATCTTCATCGGCTAGTGGGTGCAGCCTGCCAGGGATCTGGCGCATGAGAAATATGAGAATGACATGGATCAGGACACCACTCGAGAGTCAGCGTCCCTGCTATCTATTTACAATGTCAATTTCCATGTGTAGAGATTTTCCCATACCAATGTTGACAACGAGCCTGCATACATTGTGAGCTCATATGACTGTCAACATCATCGACATCAGGTATCCTCGGTTGGGTTTCTCCTTCTGGAACTTATGATCATGAGTGTTGCTGTGTGAGTTTCTTATTCTTCCCTAGTCCTTGACGTGCTTGGACGTGCTCACATCCCGCACTCCTATGGCCTCATGTATTGCAGTGAAACTGGGAGTGTGGCACCGATGATACCAGGAGTAAGCGAAGCAGTGGACTCGCTTGGTGAGGCGTTGGACACAACACAAGGGTTGGTAAATCATAGGGGGTCCCGGGTGTTGGCAAGTCTTGGGTTGCAATTTACGAGTATAGGGTGCCGTCTTTGATTACGTAGTGCCCTAGGTGGTGCGATGCTAGGTGTAGGGGAGTCAAGTAGCAGAGGACCGACTAGAAGCGCCTTCACAGAAGTGGTAGTAGCCATGGCCATAGCTTATTTATGAGGAGGTGGAGTTCGACGCCTCTCTACTTTTGTCGACACTTGAGAGCATTCCTTGGATATTGGTCCCTCGCGATTGACTGGATTATCCATGCAACTTATTTTTTTTCTATTTCCTCCTTCCTTATGCATGCCTTTATAGCTTTCACAGCCGAAGCCCTTCCCAAAAGGCGTAGGAGATCAGGTGAAGGCGGGTCTAGGACCACCCCACTTATTACTACACTAGCGGGAATGATCCCTACCATGATTAGTCGGGTGCTTGAGTTAGCACCACATCCCTAAGCCTAAGAAATCTGACTCTTGATCCAAGAAACCACTGATTTTATCCTCTGATTATGATGATACGCCACAAGCAAGGCATACTAAGCAAGCGGAGCGCCTCATGAAGATGCATACGTCGTTGATTGCCATAGAAGCTATCCTCGCCCTAGGATGGCACCCTTGGGAGGGTGTAGTGTTTCTTAGAGTGCGGCAACCAAGGTTGTGGGAGTACTACGAAGGAGCCGATCGACATGAGTCGTACCACAAAAGGGGTTGTTGCTGGAGACCACACCACTGAGGAGGTGACTAGCAGAAGCAACACCGGGGAGCACAACCCATCGTCGATCTTGAGCGCTCCTTGAGGGGAAGCATTCAACACATATGGAGTGCATCGTGGAGGAATCTGATAATTTAGAACGCGTTGCAAAGGAGGGTGGTGTACCAGAGAGCACCGTTGAGGGACACACCACAGAGGAAGATGCCATGCCGGAGAGTGCCACAACATGTGTGTTAACCGAAGATGGAGTTCTAGCGAGGAGTGCCACTTGTTGTCGAGTGCATGTCGTGCCCACCCGTATGATATTATTGTCGAGCACGTGACCATGCTCCATCAGCCATACCTGAGCAAAGAGGGCTTATGAGAATTTTCCCAACTACCTTGACATGGCTCACTCAATTTTCTGGGTGGCTACCTCATACGGGAGGATGAGGATTGGGTTGGACTTTGAGATGGGCCTTTTGCACAATTATGTATTCCATTTGTACCTTTGTGTTGCAGGTGTCTACGCTCACCCAACATGTCACATCCCCTGAGCTCCTAGTGTGTCTAAAAGTTGACTAGGGGTCTTGTAAGCCTTTTCAGATTTTTTTCGCAGGTCGTTGGTGATTATACTCAGCAAGAGGCCTTTGTTGTCGAAAAAACACTTCCCTGTAGGGAGAGATTCAATCTAGGTAAAGAACAAGGCCAAGGCTCGCCAGATGACCGAGGCTAGACTAGCAAGGGCCCAAGCATGGGTGTGTGGGAGGGGAGGAGGGTGAGGCTCTTTCTCATTAAGAGGCTAAAGTCTGACTACCAAAAACCCATGCAAGGTGAAGCTCGCTCTTCAAAAGAAGTTGATGTCCTACTGGCTGACATGCAAGCACATATGGAGAGGGATGTAGTCGCCCATAGGGACGACACTCCAATGATGGTGGCTAGACTTCATGCATTAGATATAAAATCATGAAAATTTAACCATAGAGAATCATTGCTATATTTTAATTTAAAATAATACACCACTTAAGGAAACATATAGAGTGAATATTAACTTGAAAAACAGTAGTTACTCACTTAATTGCATGGTACGCATGACCTTATGCTTCTAGCCCAGGAAATATTGGCTATGTACCTAGTATTCATCTCAATAAATTTAATAGATGATCTCATGGGAAAACACTAGATGGGATCATGCTAGTTCGCTCTCAAATGGGATCCCATTCATTAGATTATCTCCAAAAAAAATCTAGATCGAATTGTTGTACTGAAGGCAACTACTACTAGATCGTCCAGCACCTCCCATTCCCCCTATCCAAAACCATCACCACCATCTCCATGCCCACATGATCTTAACAACTTCCTAGATATATGCTGTAATTAACCGCCATTACAGACAATCTGTCTCTCCCACCTTACTCACATGTCACTACACCTACTCCCCACTTCCCCACTAGCCATCCATATATTGTTGATCTGTTACATGGAATCCTGTTGATTCGGGTTCTAATGGGATCCCATTTGTAAGGATTCTCTCAAAAAAGTTGGATCCAAATCTTGAACTAAAAGATACTACCGAATAACATCCACCACCTCACATGCTTCCTAACCACAACCATCACTACCACACCCCTCTTATACCAGTCGCACATATCTTAAACCACCCTACCCTCATGAACCACCACTACTTCCAATCTTGCCCACTACCACCTAACTTATGTGTTTGTCCTCCTCACTTGTCCCCCCACTAGTCATCGAGTTTAATACACAAATAGTCACAAGGGATCTCATATATAGGTCAAATGGGACCATATTCATTAGATCTTCTCTACCAAAAATAAAGCACGTGTGCAACAACATACATGTGCGGGCACGTGGTTCCTAGGATCCTTATAAATATAGGGGATCTCACATGTGATCTTCAGGAATCCAATAGATGCACTACCATAAATGGAATCATCACCTAAATATATAGTAGTACTACCGTATAAAAACATTGCTAACCCAGGATCTAGGAGTAAACCTTATTAAATACCATGAGCTGGCCATGACAACCAAGACAACGCACAACTAGTTAAAACACAAGATGGCAAAGCTAAATATATAGAGCAAGGGAGCGTAATTACTGATGACGGGTAGATCCATCTCGAGGCCGATGAGCTCTAGGAGCTTGAATCCATCCATGTCTGGCATGTGCACGTCGGTGATCACCATGTCGAACTTATCTTGCCCTCCCTCCCTTAGCATATCCAGCGCCATCCTTCCATTCATTACCATTGTCGCTGTAGACAGAGAACCAAAATAATATGGAAACATATTCTAATGGATTGGGCAAAGGTGTATAGGAAGATGTGAGCTCACGTTTGTATTTGCAGAAACAAAGAAATCCCTCCAGGATCTTGAGGCAGACGGGGTCATCATCAACAACGAGCACGCGCATCCCATCCGGGAACTTATCGTCCATCGGTCCCGGTCCCTTCCCCTTCATCTGGTCACCGATGGCCATTATGCCTCCCCGTTCTATCTTCTTCCCACCAACCCGGACAGATAAAGAAAAACATAATCAGAAAAACACTCATACACCAAGAAAAAATACATAAACACTGGGAGAAACCATAAGAACGCCATTCCAAACACCCTAGAAACCCCATATTTCCAATCCCAA
This sequence comes from Avena sativa, assembly GCA_916181665.1. Taxonomy (NCBI): domain Eukaryota; kingdom Viridiplantae; phylum Streptophyta; class Magnoliopsida; order Poales; family Poaceae; genus Avena; species Avena sativa. Next base: position 343,309,336 of record OV702279.1, read on the forward strand.
GAACAATGGATTCCTCACCGTAGCATAGAAGAGCAATCTATAGGCTAGAGAGAAGAGAGGACGACCAATGGCCTCGAGGATGGAAGATGCACAATTTATAGCGACAGAGCCTAGAGAGGAGGAGGGGTCATTTATCTACGGACTATGGTCCCAAAGAGGGAAGGTTTCTCGCTCCTCTCATGCTGGCAATCTTACACTCCATAATTTATATTTCTAACCGTTATGATTTCCATTTCCATCCCCGATGTCAATAACTCACGTCTGTTAACACCGTCTCCCATAGGAGGGTAGCAGAACCACGATCAAATTGCTGGTTTGTCATTTGTAATTTGCTTCTGTAAAAATTTGGAGTGGGGGGTTTGTTATGATCATCTTCCAATAGAGGGCTCCTACTGATTTTTTGTATGGAGATAGGGATGGAGGAGAAGTGATTAAACCTTCCTATATAGCTACATTTCTGGTAAAATGGACTTTTGGCCTCGCCCCGAGTCAATGTAAGAAAAACATATAGGCAACGGACTCCATGCTCCCGTGACTTACCTGATATCCCCCCTTAAATATTTCATCCTATAGGAAATGAAAGGGATATGAGGGACCCACCACTAAGTGGACCCGCTGTCCCTAGACCACTCAATGTAAACGACTTCCAAAGGCGCCTATCATGAAGAGGATCGTGGTACAAGGCTGCAACAATTCCAAGATCTAGAGGGATCCCAGTGCCCTACAAGCAGCTCTGAACACCCTAGACAAGTGCCCCCACTTGGGTCGTGGGTTCATAATTCCATGTCCTTGTTGGAAATATTCCCTAGAGGCAAATAATAAATATGTTTATTATCATATTTCATTAGTTCATAATAGTTTTATATCATGCTATAACTATATCAATCGAAAACATTGGTACATATGTGGTATGTAAACAAACAAAGGTACCTGATAGCCTCTATTCAACTAGTTCATTGGACAAACGATCATCAATGTTTCTTGATCATGGAGCATTTATGCCAATTGATAAAGTCATTTCATTAGTGAATGATGTGATGGACATTACCTAATATAAGTATTGCAACACGATCAAGTCATAAAGTTTATTATTGCAATAATTATAAACGTAGTATCCTACTCCTGATACCATGAGATCATATCTAATCACTATCAACCGAGTCCGCTTTGCTTGCATCAACCCTGTCACACCGTTACAGAGTGATCATAAAGGTGTATATTAGGTATTTCATAGGGATATATTGAGGCGTATGTATCGAGATCGGGATTTGTTATCCCGCATGACATGAAGATACACACATTCCACTCGGTGAGATTACATCTATAATGTTGCGCAACATGTGACTAGGTCACGGGGATGGAATATTATGGAACGATTAAAGCAACACTTGTGGGTAACGAGATTGAACAAGGTATGGCGATATCGATGATCAGATCTTGGACTAGTCAAGTATCTAAGTAACAAAGGGAATTGGACTCAGTGTTTATGGTTCAAACAACATTGAGATTGTGGAACGCGCAGGGGTCATTATGGGTATACCGGTCCAGCTAATGATCACTGAACCGAGAATCATCTCGATCATGTCTGTGATTTCCCCGAACCGTAGGGTAACACACTTAAGGGTTCGATTAGTCATGGAGACTGTTTTTAGAGTTATCGAAATCATAAGAAGAAAGAGATAAGAACACCAAAAGTGTTTCGTGAGAGAACTGGAATTGTTCCAGGAGGATCCGAAGGAGTTCGGAATGAACCAAAAGGTGTTTCGGGTCAAAGGAAATTTAATAATATGTATTTTATATTAATTATTGGAATTAATATAAAAAACTAAAATTAAATTTATTGGGAAAACTTCCCTAATGGGCTAAATCCCTGGAGGTAACAAGGCCCAAGAGGGAAGCCACCATGGGGAGCCGCCGCCTAGGGCTAGGCGCGGGGCCACCCCAACCCGACTGGGTGGCCCTCCTCCCCTATGGTGTGTGCCTCCTCCTCTCCAATTTAGTCCCACCCTAGGACTTTAAAGGAATGGGTGCCCTCTTTTCCCCTATATATAAATGTCTATATGGGAGGGAAAAGAACACACAATAATATCTAAGGAAATTTCCTTAGGGATTTCTCTCTCTTTCTTCTCTCTTGCAACTGCATCCCCAAGTAGGGGTTGTGTGTGTAGGAGACTGCTTTGCTATGGCACGCTATTGTGCTCCGGTGATTCTGACCAAAAGATCTTCTTCCGCACTCTCGTATGGATCGGAGAATTGGAGGTCATCGTCAAACATTGGACATGTGCGAGATCACTAGGGTTCTACCACTTGTGGAACTTGGACTGTCGTGCAAGGACCCGGGTGACTTGCGAGGAGCTTTGCGACCTTGAGGTCGACTATGAGTACGACTACATCATCCACGTTCCACATGAACGTTAAGTGCTTTCGGTCTACAAGGGTATGCCACTAAAACCTTCTCCGCTACAACATTACTCCAAGATAGATCTTGGGCATTAGGTGCTGCGTTAGTCATGGAGTTTTTCTGTTTTCTACAACGAAACCCTCTAGTGTCATCGGGCCAATCTATGTGTAGTATTGCTTGTATAGTTAGAACACATGTTGAATATGGGCATTGATCCTCTAGTTGTTACCCTCCCATATGTACTTGTATATATCACGATACTTTTTGATGAAGCGACCCAGACCGATCTTAGGCGTAAGCTTACGCGAGACTGGTTCCATGCTCAACATATGGCTTGTAATCCCTCCGTTCGGGATTATAGGTCCTGCGCGTATACCTAGGTCGTTAATTTGACTAATAAAATATAAGTTATATAACACAAAAATTATACTATTAGAAAATATAGCATCTAAAGTTTCTAATAATATAATTTTTGTGTTATTCTATTTATATTTTGTTGGTCAAATTGGCAACCTAGTTAACCGTGCGTGACCTATAATCCCAATCGGAGGGAGTACCATATAAGTGGCTAGCGGGTGTCTGTATCTCTTACAGTAGTTTATATAACATTTGCAATAGAGGGCCCTGAGAGGGATGTCATAGAGACAGCTATTTGATCAATGTTGTGGTTGAAAGTTTATAGGTAAGAAACTGTTCTAACGCAAAATCCCTAAAGGCTACATAAAACTTGCAAAAAGATAAAGTAGAGGCGTCTATCTTTATTTTATAGGGGCATGTGATTTGATATGGTAATGGTCGTGGCTTAGGTAAAATAGTTTATTTCTCTGTTACTAAGATGAATAGTAATAGTCATTGTATCGATGGACGACCTACTAGTGGCGTAGTGGACTTGGCGTCGTACCGGTGGAAAGATGGAGATTATACTGGAGCGCTCTATGGAGATCATGGTGCAAGAAGGACCATATCATATCACTATAACTGCATGCGATTTTAATACCTTGTGAATCTTATTGTTTGCTAAGTACTCCCTCCATTCCAAAATACAAGACGCCTAAGAACTGATCAAGAGTCAAATCTTGGTAACTTTGACCAAATATTTAGAAAAACTATGTACATCTACATTGTGGAATGGACACATTAAGAAAATATACTTTATGATAAATCTATTGATATTGATTTAGTATTATAACTATTTATATTTTTGTCTATAATATTAGTCAAACTTAGAAAATGTTGACTTTTGACTAAACTCTAGGCACCTTATATTTTGAGACGGAGGAAGTATTAGATACACGACATTAGCATTACATAAGATGATCCCTAATTAATACCAACTATAGTGTTCTCCCTTAGTGTGCACCACCAAGTAAGTCCATCGTTATGAAGCACACAATGATGATCGGATGTTAGACATATCAATGTTTGCATACTGTGGGTGTAAGCCATGTTGCACAACAAATACGCTTAGGTCAAATTGGTGAGCCTAGCATGTATAGACATGGCTTCAGTACACAAGATATCTAAAGATCGAGCATGAGTCACATGAATGATGTGATCGACACTAAGTTGTCCACCTTTGCAACTATATCATCGGTCGTGATGACCGGGGCTGGTGTAGTGAATTGGGATCGTGTGATCACTAAAATTGTCTTTGGGATGATAGTTTTAGTGGAGCAATTGATAATTTGATTATAAATCTGAACTCGTGTTATGAACATAGTCTAAAATCTTTGCAAATATCCTTGTAGATCATGGCCAATAAGTTTTTCTACTATGGGTCCTTCTTGCATCATGTGGAACTTAAGGTAGATGGGTACAACTTCATAGAATAGTACGAATGCCTCAGGGATACCCTCAACATAAATGACCTTCTCTACATGATACAAAAACCACTAGGATATTATCCCGATGAATTAGCAAGTGAGAAAGAGAATATAGATTATCTTGCTCGGGTGTGACACCTCCATCATTGTCCAATATGCCATGCTCCCTTTGATGGAAACTGAGCTGTGGGTGCATTTCTTCAACAATGATGCATATAAGATGGTCTATGAGTTGAAGATGCTCTTCACACTGCAAGTCAAGCTTATGAAGTATGAGCTGTTGAACAAGTTTATTCAACCAAAATGAGAGAAGATGCCTACTTGGAGAATCACTTAGCTAGCATGCATGAGCTTCATGAACGCCTTGCATGTGATGTGTACTACCGAATGATGGTTAGATTTGCGATAGATGGGGTGTTGCGCTCGCTTCCTCCCAGCTACAAAGATATCTTCATGGACTATATCATGAGAGAGGATGAGTTCACCTTTCATGAGTTCGTAATTGAGTTGAGAACTCTCAAGGTAGAACCAATCATAGAAGATGTTATGGTATAAGAAGGTATATATTTGATATACACGTTATAAATGTTTTTCGCAAACACTTGTTGTAGTTTACCAAGTATATTGATACTTGTTAAGTTTTAGGAAAACAGGACCATTTGCTCGAGAGCTTGCTGGATGATATGAGGCGACAATGGCGTGCTGATGGCCGATGACACACTCCCTCTAAATTTATCATTTAGATTAGTGGATTTGAATAAAGTTTCTAATCGTCATAAGTGTGTGGACTTTATTAGTTAGAAATAAAGTTATTCACAAGAGTTTGTAACAAGCCATTTGTAACGATCTTATGAATAAAATATTTTATGGTCACATTACGGTTATAAATTAGTTGTTCTTATTATTAATCTCAATGATAATTGTGTTAACATTTATATTTAGAATGCCAAAAGATATCCAAAGTTTAGGAATGACATCATTTATGAATGACACTATTGTTTAAGTCATGTCTGTGTTAAATGCAAGTAATGTTTTCACATGATGAAAAGTGAAGTCTCTAGATACTTGATCTTCTGAGCGCATATGTAGAACCATGCCTCATTGGGAAAGATGACTAAAACTCCGCATTATGGTAAAAAAATACCATGGATTGAATTGTTTAAATACCATACATGATGATTGTCGGGGTCCTGGCAACCAGGGTGCCACGTTCTGACGGTCAACAGGTCCATCGTTTGAGCAGGACACCCTCGGGAGGCTACGACGCCTCCGGATGCAGTTTAGTGGGATGATACCTCACGAGGCTGTGGCCTCAAGAGGATAGGCCATGAAGAAAGCCTCCCCCCCGCATAGGATCTCACCATGCGATGGGACTTTGGATACCTTAGAGCATATTCAGGGTCACATAGGTAATATAATTGCGGAGGCATTAGACAGAGCACGTCCCGATAAGGAGCGTGACTTGTCTGCGTGCCCGGTTTGCCTCGATAAAGAAAAATCTGGTCCGCCCCCTTTGGTGCAAGGGTAGGAAAGGCAACCTCAGCATTGGCAATCTTTTCCTTGATGTTTCGGTGCAAGGAAGAGAGCTAGAAGCTCCAAATGAAGACAAGCGGTGCTAAATAAGCTCACTTTCCCAAAGGATAGAGAAGCCCCGACATACAAGACTTTTTCCACACAAAGTAGCCTTGTAGATCAGGATATCAAGGGGCGGCAATGTGGTGACCCTTCCCGCCCAAGAATTGGGGGAAGAGGCCCATCGCCTCTATATAAGGAGCCCTTCTCCTACCTTAGAATAGGTTGATCCCAAAGATCTAAAACCCTAGACATCCATCCTCCATTGTACCATCGTGAAGCACGCGAGCAATACAACAAAACATGAGTAGGGGCTTTACCTCCTCTTGAGGGTCCCGAACCTAGGTAAAAAACCTGTTTCTACTCTCTGTCGTGTTCTTGCTCCGCGGTCTCTACCGTGCCCGAGACCTCTTGGAACACGTGTTCATCCTCCTCTCGAACCAAGGACTCGTTGGATCCTAGTTCTTTCACGGGACACATTCTCCGACATTTGGCATGCTAGGTAGGGGGTTGAGGAGCGCTTTCAAGATCTTCACCAACCTCATCGACATGTCGGCTCGCAGAGAGACTCGGGCTGAGCGCGCCCTCTGCCGTGCGGTGAGCCAGGCTTAGACAAAGCCTGTCCTATGGTGAACCACCTTGGAGCAGGCCCCATGGACAGAGTACAAGGATTCCTTCCGCCCATAGCAGGAGACCCATCCCTCCTCGCGTGGTGCCACGTCGCTCTCCAGCACTGCATCTTCATGTGGCCATACCGAGCGCCTCACGTCGGAGGCCACCAAGCCCATGGTGCACGAGCTGCTGGCCATCCGCCAGCCGAGCTTGGCCAGGGGAAGTGGTGCGAACGCCTAGCCAAGATCCTTGGCATCGCCACCCTCTCCCCGGAAGGGCAGGGGGCTCAGGCGGAGGACAAGGCACTAGGGTCTAGGGGTGTTGGGGTTCGCAGCAAGAAACAAAAATTTCTAGCTACACAAACACGACAACCAAGATCTATTCTATATAGACATAAGTAACATAGAGGGAGGGCGGAGTTCATACCCTTTGAATACCGTGGGACGCCTTACGCAGGAAGGCGTATATCGATGAATGCAAGCGCCCCAAGTGTTACGCCTTGAAGCTCTACACACGTCCGGTGTAGGGACGTCTCCCGGGCTCCGATTCAGCCGAGCAGTGGAAGAAGATGGAAGCCAGATCGTCCCGCGCACAGCGGTTGTGCAGAGGTGGATTTCTAATCCCCAAAGCAAGATCCAATCTAATGGAGATATCTCTAGGGTTTAGAGGGAGATGATAAAACTTGTTGTTGTGGTGCAAATAGAGGGGAGGGGGCTCCTCTATTTATAGGAGGGAGGGGAAGGGTCAAACCCTAGGGCTAAGGGGGGTTGAACCCCCCAAGCCACCACTGCCGGCCCTAGGCCCCACCCCGCGGGTGGGAAACCCTAGGGTTTTGGTTGGCTGGGTCGTCTCCCTTCTCCTTTGGCGCAGAGCCCTATGGTCCCTTTTACCCGGAAGTGGCCCAATAGGAAATAACTGCCCATAAATATGAATAATAAAATATGTTTTAATATTAATTCAACTAATTAATTTAAAACACATACATCATCATATTTCATACTCCAGAACTCCTTCTAAACCCCTCCGATCAACATCGGATGTTACCCGGAACCTTTCCGCTCTCTTTATGTTAATTCTCATGCGGTGCCGGTTTGATCCCAATGCGTCCCCAACCTTAAGTGTGCCACCCTTCGGCTCGGAGATGCTACAGACATGACCAAGACCCCTCTTGTGTCAATGATCAATAACGGGACCTGTATGCCCATAATGATCACCCGTGCATTCACAAATCTCATCGCTCGAACCTTAACTGCATAGACCTATTCCCTTTGCCATATGATACCTAGGTCATATGAGATTTGATCTCAAGTATCTCCATACTTGTATTCGATCTCGTTTTCGATGAGCTTGTTCACTTGTTCCCATGCCGTTGTATTCCATGACCTAGTCATACGCTTGCAAGCTTCGTTAATGAAACGTTACCGAGTTGGCCACGTGTATCTGTCCGTTACTTGGATTGGAAAATCCTGGTCTTGATAAAAAAATCATCAACCCGTCTCTTCGGTAAACCCAATGATACCTTTATGATCTCCCTTTCACAGCTTGATACTTGCTATCATCAAAGTCTCCTTCCAAAACTATGATTATGCATTATCTCATAGTCGAAGGATATAGGCCACGGTGTTTCTATGTTATCATCAATGATGAACGTTAAGTAACTGGAACTCATTGTGATTAACGTTGGGTGTTGGTCTATCACATTATTCTCCAATAAGGTGACCTCATTGTCAATCGACACTATCACCATGATCTCGAAACCATAAGATCATCACTTGCCCAATGAGCTAGTTTACTAGAGGTAACTAGAGACCTGGTTGTTTAGATACTACACATGTATCAATGATTCGTATTAATACAGTTATAGTATGTTAAGAAACATATTATGAACATACAAGAGATACATCAAATAAAAACACTTTATTATTTGCCTCTAGGGCATATCTCCTTCAGTCTCCCACTTGCACTAGAGTACAAATTAATCTAGCTTTACAATAGGCAATGACCTAACACCGATACTATCCCGGTGTTGCTCATGCTAGGCTTGTGGAAGCCTTTTAGTAAATGTATCTACAACATTCAGATCTGTATGCACTTTGCAAATATTGACTTCGCCATTCTCAACATTTTGTCTAATGGTGTGGAATCTCAGCTGAATATGCTTGGCTATAGAATGAGTTCTCAGTTCCGACACGTTTGCAATGGCACGTGTGTTATCGCAGAAGATGGTCACAGGGTCATCTGCATTAGGAACAACTCCTAGTTCGATGATGAAATTCCATAGCCAGGTAGCTTCATTCACTGTAGAGTTAACTATAATATATTCCAACTCCATTGAAGACTGTGCCACCACTGGTTGCTTCACGCTTTTCCAGGTTACCACGCCACCATTCACCAAAAAAACATATCCTGTCTAAGACCTCGAGTCATTGGAGTTTGTGGTTCCATCTCGCATCCACGTAACCAGTTACATTCAGAGCTACATCAACACCTCCAAAGACTATGAACATATCCTTAGTTCTTTTCAGATACTTCAGGATATTCTTCACAGCTATCCAATGTTCCACTCTTGGAAATGGCCTGTCCAACTAAGATCCAGGGCCACATTAGGTCGAGTACATAGCATAGCATACATGATAGAACCTATGGATGAGGCATAGGGGATATTAGCCATCCTCTCTCTATCAACAAATGTTGATGGACATTGAGTCTTACTCAATGACACACCTTTCACAAGAGGCACAAAACACCTTTTGGCGCCTTCCATTTTGAACTTCTTCAAAATATTATCTATGTAAGTACTCTAACTTAATGCTATCAGGTGTCTTGATCTATCTCTATAGATCTTGATACCCAATATGTAGGATGCTTCACCTAGATCCTTCATGGAAAACTGACTAATCAGATCTTCCTTCATGCTCCTTAATAATCACACATCATTGCCAATGAGTAATATGTCATCCACATATACTACCAGGAATTCCACCGAGCTCCCACACCCGCTTTCTTATAAACACAAGCTTCATGATTATATTGGACAAATCTAAAACTCTTGATCACTTGATCAAATCGCTTGTTCCAACTCCTAGATGCTTGCTTTAACCCATAAATGGATCGTTCAAGCTTGCATACCTTTCCAGCATCCTTAGGATCGACAAACCCCTCTGGTTGCATCATATACAACTCTTCATCAATGTGACCATTGAGGAAGGCGATCTTCACATCCATCTGCCATATTTCATAATCATAATATGCAGCAATTGCTAGTAAAATCTGGACAGATTTCAACATTGCTACAGGAGAGAAGGTCTCACTATAGTCAATTCCTTCCACTTGTCTAAAACCCTTTGCGGCAAGTCTTGCCTTATGGACAATCACATTGCCATCAGTATTTTTCTTTTTATTCAAGATCCATTTATTCTCCACGGACTTTCGACCTTCAGGGAGATCTACCAAGTTCCAAACTTGGTTCTCATACATGGATCCTATCTCGGATTTCATGGCTTCTAGCCATTTCTCGGAGTCAGCACTCTCCATTGCTTCCTTGCAGTTTCTAGGTTCTTCTTGGTAATCTAACAAGACAGACATCACAAGATTACCATAAAAGTCTAGAGTGAGACATACTCTTGCAGATCTCTAAACCGTAGGAGCTTCGATGTTATGATCTGCATCATTCATTTCTTCTTCCACTATAGATGGTGGTTCCGGAACAACTTCTGTTGCGCTACTCGGTATTTGGAGAGAAGGTTCAATGACCTCATCAAGCTCTATCTTCCTTCCACTAACTCCTTTCGCGAGAAACTCTTTCACTAGAAAGGTGTCATCCTTAGCGACAAATGTTTTACCCTCGGCTTTGTTGTAGAAGTGTAACATCCCAAAATTCATGAATTGTAAAAGCATGCATTGCATTCATATTATCATAGCATCTAGATCTTGCACAAAATATTTCAAAGTTTGAAACTAAATAAAACCATATTTTATGCCCATTTTATTATTCATATGAGGCATGGTTTTATTTTTATTTTCAAAAGGCCAAGGTGTTTTTGAGTGCACAGTTGTGTTTGTCACACTTTTGAGTGCAAGGTTCATAGTATAAAAATCCAGAAAAGATTTGATGTCAAACAAGTTTGAAAAAGGTTTCAAATTCATTCCTGAAAATCAAAACAGAAAAAAGAAAAGAACAAAGAAAAAAATAAAACAGAGTGCCACCTATTCGACCCAGCGCCAGAACCAGCCCAAAATCCCACCCGGGGTTCACCCTTCCCCCCCTCTCTCTCTCACCCATGAAAACACTACCCCGCACCCACTGACCAGTGGCCCCTGCGCCACGTCGTCATCGTATTCCCCAAACCCTGCGCGCAGACCCTGTCGTCGCTGTCGTTTCTTCCCCAAATCAAGCCGAATCAATTCCATTGATTCAGGCAGTAATTCGCTCGGCCCTCACCTGCTATTTAAACACCACCTCGCCACGGTCATTTCCCCCAAACCCGCAACACCGGAACGCCCCCAGGCTGCCTCTATTCGAGCTCGAACAGCCGCTGCCCGGCAAACTCCGGTGAACTATTCTGGTGAGTACCGTGCTCGCCTCTGTCCCTCGTTCATACGATGTTGTTCCCCTGCTCCGTGTGCTCCTTCTGACACCACTGATTCACCCTGTACTTCCCCAGGTCGTCGGCTTCGTCAACCACCGCGAACTCCTGAGGCACCAACCATCTCCGGCGAGCAATCCCGGTAAGAAACGAGCGCCCCTCGCCTCCTAGTTCAAACCATGTTGTGCGATTTGTCCTTGCGCAGCCAATGATGCCGTTTGTTTCTCCTATGGTGGCCTAGAACGTCGCCGTCGTCTTCGCTAACCCGTGCCCGTCGCCAGAGAGGTCTCCGATGAGCTTTCACGGCCACAGCAACCCACCCTGTCCAAACCAAGAACACGTTGAGCATCGTCGCAACCATGCGACGCTGGTAAGCCACCACACCACCCCTAGCCCCCTATGGATTCGCCAGGGCATCGCCGGCAGAAGCGCCGCCGCCGCCAGTAGCCATCAGCGCCGCCCGAGTTTGGTCGCATGCTCCAGGGCCGTAGGATCTAGATCTAACGTCGTATATAGAATCACTTAACGAACCGGTATTAGGCCACAGGATCTGACTTAGATCTAATGGTCCACGCGCTTGATCCGCGTAAAGAGGTACGGGCCAATCAGACATGTCCACGTGTCTGTCTTTTTCTTTTAAAATCTGTTTTTGTATCTATTAGAGATTTACACTTGTAAAATTCATATCTTTAGTTCTATTTGGCCAAATTTTGCAAATAATGTATCATTGGATTCAGAAAATTAAGCCCTACACTTATGTGGCCTTGAATTTCTATTTTGCTTCTGGAAAAATAGGATTATTTGCAGAACCAAGTTTATGCCCATTTTGACTATATAAAATGATTTAAAAATTGTTTTAGAGTGAAACTTGTTTTATTTGAACTTTAGATAGATTACTTTGTGTTTACTACTATTTGGTTTGACTTGTTTAGTATAGAAAAATCATTTCATTGCATTTGCATGCATTCATATTTATATATATATATATATTTGTTTGAATATTTGAATGCGAATTTAGTGTTATTATTTTATGTGTAGATTTTGGTGATAGTGGTGATTGTGATTGTGAGGACTGTTGCTACTCACCCAACTATCAAGGCAAGTGGTGCTTCATATATGTTGTCCTATTATTTTGACTATGCATTAGTGATATTTTGAATAGCACTTGCATGGAATTTTGCTAAGTATATATATGCTAAGCCTTGGGCTATTGAGTTGTAAAAGACTATGTTATCTCTGGAATGGCGATGTAATAACGACCTTTGTATCTATGTACTTCATCTTAAACTGTGGATGCTAGCATTTGATCCAGTGACTAGCATTGCAATCACAGGGACCTTTACCTTTAAAAGGTGGGGTCTTACAGATGGTATCAGAGCCGGCCCTCGCGGTTACATGGGCGTGTGCGGGTCAGTGGCGGACATGTGTAGCATGGCGCGTGTGGCCCGGAGTGGACACGGCATGGAAATGTGCCGACACTAGACGCATAGAAGTGTGCTGTAGCATCCCGAAAAAATCCCTAACTAGAAAATTGCTTGTTATTTTATTTTCTCCATCATCTTGACATCAGCATGCATGTTTTTGCCTAAAACTATTTGCGAAAAGCCCTATTTTTGTTTTCTACAAATACCCCTTCTCTAATTCAAATATAAAACCATGTTCCTCTCGGATCCTTATTTTTGCCTAAAACTTATTTGTAAATGTTTTGTTTTAAATAAAAGGAAAGAAAATAAATAACATAAATATTTTGTTAGGGGAGGCAGTCCATCCGGTCAGGCCCAAAGGCCCAACTAGACAGACCACCTACTACCCTATATATAAAACCCTAACCCTAAATTCCTAGAAACCCTAGATACCCTACCCCCAACTCCCCACCCCGCCGCTGCACACACCACCTCCTGCCGCCGCCACTCCCTGGCTCCTGCACACAACACACCGACCTAGCCCTACGCCACCGAAACACAGAGCCACACCCAACGCGCCTCTGCACGCACGCACTCACGCTCTACAACGACCAGAAACCACCCCGGAACCCACACCAACACGCTACCTGGCCCCACCCCGGTCCCACGCATGAATCCCTCTCTCTCCCACGTTTCCCCTCGTCCCTCACCTCCGCCGCCACTCTCTGCAAGCCATCGCCAGCCCCGCACCCCCGATTCTCGAGCCACCCTCGCCATACCGAGACCGGTCATCGCCATCCTGTTCCCGGCCGTCGCCCTGCTTGCTGGGGGGCCGTGCGCGGCCGACCTCACCGTCGTCTGGCCTGTACCCCCTGCCGCCCGAAGGCGCCCTCTGCCTCGCCCAGTTCTGCGCCGACCCCGCCTGCAACCCCCTTCGCCGTTCAAGCCGGCCGTCGCGCCCCCTAGCCATGGCGCCGCTGGCGGTCTCTGATCCCGCGTGGCTCCGACCGCTCTGCGTCGAGCGCGCCCGCCAAGCTCTGCCATGGCGCCTCCCCGCTTCCACCCTACCTCTCCTTCATCCTCCTGTGAGCAGCGCCGCAGCGCTGGTCGTCTTTGGCCATTGCCTTCTCCCAGCACCTCCCGTTCCCTCCGGCACCCTGCACGACCCTTCCCGTCAACCTCTGGTTCCGGGTTGGGCTACTGCCTGGCCACGAGTCCATGTCCTGGCCGTATGCTTGCTTGGTGCCCTATTCGGTGTAAATACCTGCAGTGCACTGGTGTCATTCTGCCAGGTTCTTTCGGCATGCTTTCCCTCGGTATGTTGGTTAGTGAGATGACATAGGAAGGTTGACAAGATGGTGTGGTGTGATGTTGCGATCTCCGTCTACAACCTCTCGACAAAATTATTACAGAATCTACAAATCAAACAAGGCACCCAAGATCTTCTACATAGAACTCGAAGAACCGACAATCGAAGTAGAAGCCGCCAAGTTCTCCATCCCGGAAACCCTGATGCCTCCGGCATGGAGCGCTCGAGGATGTTGTCACGGAAATCGAAGGCCCCTGTTCCCGGATTCGAAGTCCGATCCCGGTGAGACCAAACCCCAAGACCGCCAAGTCCCCATGTGTGGCCTCTTTTCCAAGCCCTATTTTATAAATTGCTATATGATATTGATCTTGTTGCATATTAATTGAACATGTTTGCATACGTATATTGTGGTTTGGGGGCATTATGCCGATTCACCTCATAAATAAATATGGGGTCCATATGTGGGCAAATCTAGTCTTATATTGATCCCATTTAAATTTGTGTAGCGAACTGATGACTTAATTTCGTCTTGTTAAGACAACATTTAAATTGCGGGGTATCTAAATAACATAAACCACTTAATTAATTGTTGGGACCCCGGTTACGCTTAATATTGCCTAATTGCATCGCATCTTTGCCATGTCATACATCATACATGCATCATGCCCGATCTTTTGCCGTAGTATTAAATAGTGCATCCGGTGTTTCTTCTAGTGCTTTGCTTCTTCACGGATTAGGCCGACGAGTTGATGCGAGTGTCGACCCGATCTTCGGATGAACCTTCAGCAATGTTTTCAGGCGAGCATTCTCCCCCTTTCTACCTATTTTACCTTTCTAGTCTTTATTTCCTCCTGTTGATCTATTGCTATCTGTGTTGCGATGCTCTAGTTTTCGTACCCGTGATATCCCTTGCAGCCTTATATTGCCTTGGACACATCCTATTACCTGTTGCTTGGTAGATAGTTGGACTTGTGTGTCGTAGTCGCTTGCTCAAGTGTTGTTGCGTGTCGCCAAGTACCACAGTTGTTGGAAGACTGTCATATGCTTTATGTTGGAGATGATCATGGCTTTAATTATCATTTAATAACTAAAACTGAAGTAGGTAAATAATGCAGAGGCACAAGTGGGCAATAGATGTTATTTGGTTTTTAACCGTCCACTTGTGTCATGTAGGACCCCGAGTACTTGATACCTGTTCTTTGAATATTCGCACTATCCGCATGTGGGACCATGAATCCCCCTAGCCAGAGCTTGAGTCATATTTATTTCTTGGGGCCACAAAGTAGTTTGGGGATTTATTACTATCATGTACTTATGCCATGCTTTACTGCTTTATTTACGATTGCGCGTGGAGCGTTTGTACTGTTTAGGAACAAATGTGGAATGTTTTCGCGGTATCGACAAGCCCAGTCACACTTTCGGGTTCCCGGTCGTTTACAGCCATTGGCATAAACCTCTGGGTCCGTCTCGGAGCCGGCCAACTTTGTCGCGGGTAGCTTGGTGGGGTGTCCCCCTGAAATTTATATGAATCTTGTAATTGCTCCATCGTGATGCCTCGTTGGGTTTTTATTGGTTTTTCTCGAGGTTGATCGTGCGTGTGTTGCTATTTGTGCCCCCCTGCAGGGTAAAACTTTCTGAAAGCCGTGTCCGCGATTATGGACGACTTGGAGCACAGTATCTCGATCATAGACAACTATAAATAAAGTAGTGCTATAAATTTGACTTTATAATGACTAGTAATCAGCTTCACTATAATGGAATGACTAAATAAAAGTGCCAACAATTGCTAGGTTGGGTTGTCACCTGTTACCATTGTATCTGACTAGTAAGTATTGCAACTACAACGGAATGGCTAAATAAAATTACCAACAACTACTGGGTTTTGGGATGCCTCATGCTATATGTATCTGACTAGTAAGTACTACAACTACAACGGAATGGTTAACTAAAAGTGCCCACTGCTTATTATATCAGGATGACTATCTATACCTGACTAGTAATTGCTGCAACGATAACTGAATAAATAAAACTGCCAACTTTGTGAGTTCCTCGGTTGACTTCCTCGTTTGGTCTCGAGGGGGGGGGGATACCAGGATGGGTATGCTTGATGATAGTTTCAGGTTGGATCCGAATAGGTATTTCTTGTCCCTGTCTGATAGCCGCCAGTTGTATTGAGTCTCTATAGGTTATTTAGTGCATGCTGCGCTGCCGCTTCAGTCCACCATACCTATGTAGGCGAGGACCGCCGAATTCTAGTCTCGCCGTGTACTGGCCTCAGTACTGACCGCTCTCTTTTTCCTTCGCCCTTTGTCGGCACCCCTTTTGTTAAGCAGGTTTTGAGATCGACGTCGTTAGCAGGGTTACCCTTCCGGCTTGGCCTGGGCAGGGTTATGGACGTCATTGGCTATTCTTCAGGGCTCTTGGCCCCATTTGCATCTTGTCCGTACTCGGACGCTGTATCATTTTAAAGGTGATTTGGATCTTTCTATTGTATATCTGTATTCTTGACTCTTTGAGTCGCTGTTGTATATATATCTGTTTTGTGGGTTCCATCATGGACTATTGTGTAATGGTATTACTTCGTTTTCCACCCGCACGCAAGTGCCTGGTGGGCACCTTTGAATCGTTTCTATGCGGGTTTGGCGGGAATCGCTAAAACTTGCATAGGTCCGATTCTGAGGGTGTTACAGAGTGGTATGAGAGCTCAGCAGTTACGATACCCCACTGGTCCAGCATGTAGGATAACCTAGCTAACGAACGTTGTAGAGTGTCAAAACTATTTTGAAAAATCGGTTGGATAGATCTGATTAGGTCTGCTTTTACTCCTTACCCCTCTGCTATTCTCCTCTTACCTCTACGTGTTTTGAATCCGCTCTCTTTTCTTTTCTTCAAGTCCAGGTATTCTCGTGGTTGGGTTTCCGTCGTACCTTCAGGGCTTCACTTCTTTTCCCTTGTAACGGTGTTGCTACATCCGGTGCTCACGCTATTTGACGAATCTTCTTCTGTGTATATTTTAGTGGACCAAAAAGTCACTAAAATTTTTCTTTGTATCTCCGGTGTTTTTGAATGAGCCGACTTCATTTGCATCAGGTCCGATGAAGAACCTGCATCACTCCTTTGTTTCCGAATATCATTTGTTAAGATCTTCAATCTAAATCTCGAGGATAGTTGCAAATTCTTCTATTCATGTACAGAGTAATGCTTTGAGTGCGGGATGGAGTCGCGACCATACCACTACTCTTATCATTCGCTTTTGTACAGGGAATAGCAGATTGATGCAATTTTACTCTTTCCATGGAAGTGAGAGGTGGCCTTATCTTTTTATACCTCTACCTTCGTCTTTGTTTCTCTGGAGTGTTCTCTCGATGAACGAGAACAACGAGCCCTTGTTGGTGGTGTCGCCGATTTCAAGATGAAGAAGGAACCCTTGTTAGTGGTGTCGCGAGGATCTACACGAAGTGAGAAGATTCAGGTCATCGGCTTTCTTCCCTGTACTAGGAGGCAGATCTCGAGGGCGAGATCCATTGTTAGTGGTGTCGAATTGTAGCATCCCGGAAAAATCCCTAACTAGAAAATTGCTTGTTATTTTATTTTCTCCATCATCTTGACATCAGCATGCATGTTTTTGCCTAAAACTATTTGCGAAAAGCCCTATTTTTGTTTTCTACAAATACCCCTTCTCTAATTCAAATATAAAACCATGTTCCTCTCGGATCCTTATTTTTTCCTAAAACTTATTTGTAAATGTTTTGTTTTAAATAAAAGGAAAGAAAATAAATAACATAAATATTTTGTTAGGGGAGGCAGTCCATCCGGTCAGGCCCAAAGGCCCAACTAGACAAACCACCTACTACCCTATATATAAAACCCTAACCCTAAATTCCTAGAAACCCTAGATACCCTACCCCCAACTCCCCACCCCGCCGCCGCTGCACACACCACCTCCTGCCGCCGCCACTCCCTGGCTCCTGCACACAACACACCGACCTAGCCCTACGCCATCGAAACACACAGCCACACCCCACACGCCTCTGCACGCACGCACTCACGCTCTACAACGACCAGAAACCACCCCGGAACCCACACCAACACGCTACCTGGCCCCACCCCGGTCCCACGCATGAATCCCTCTCTCTCCCACGTTTCCCCTCGTCCCTCACCTCCCGCCGCCGCTCTCTGCAAGCCATCGCCAGCCCCGCACCCCCGATTCTCGAGCCACCCTCGCCATCCCGAGACCGGTCATCGCCATCCTGTTCCTGGCCGTCGCCCTGCTCGCTGGGGGGCCGTGCGCGGCCGACCTCACCGTCGTCTGGCCTGTACCCCCTGCCGCCCGACGGCGCCCTCTGCCTCGCCCGGTTCTGCGCCGACCCCGCCTGCAACCCCCTCCGCCGTTCAAGCCGGACGTCGCGCCCCCTAGCCACATCACATCTTGGGCCATACCATATCACAGAAAACACTCCCTGCAAAAACAAGTTAGACGCCTCTACTTTGTTGTTGCATGTTTTACGTGGCTTATGGGAGTAGATGCTAAGAACGATTCTTACCTACGGAAAGCCACAACGGTGATATTATGGTTGCCAAACTCCGGTGTTAATCCCATGACAACTATAGTGAGAGAAACTGACATCCACCAGCCGCATGTGTGGAACAAGCCACATGTCAAGTGCGGAGCCGGTCTCGCGAACGACGTCACGTAAGGTTGGCCTGGACCGCTTCAATCTCACTATCCCGCGTCATAAGAAGAACACAAACAAGAGGCTTGCAACAGAAAACATCAACGCCCGCAACAACCATGTTGCGTTCTACTCGTGAAACACATCTACGCATAGATCTAGCTCTAATACCACTGAAGGGTTTCGCGGCATAGTAAATCAAAATTTTCTACGGATGCAAACAGAGGGAAAGCCAAGATCTAATCTAGGAGATGCAAACAATGAGAGAGATTGGATTAGATCTTCATACCCTTGAAGATTTGCACAGCGGAACGTTCGTCGGAACGTGGGTGATGTAGTCGTACTCGCTTCTCCTCCTCGCGATCCGATCCGATCTAGCACCACAAGTGGCGGTGCCTCCGTGAGATGCACATGTGCAGCACCTCGACGTCTCCTCCTTCCTCGGACCAGCAAGTATGGTGGAGAGACGGATTGGATCTACAACACGACGGCGTGGTGTATATGGTGGAGAATTTCTGCAGTAGGGCTTCGCCTACAAGTAGTCGGGAGGGAGAGAGGAGGGCAGCAGGGCGGCTAGGGTTGGAGGGGAAGGTGTAAGGGGTTGGTGCCCCCCACCCCTCTTTATATAGAGGGGGGGCGCAGCCCTAGCCCCTCCCCCAAGCCCAAACCGGCGGCCCCAAAGGATAAGGAGTGGGGGGCAAGGAAACCCCCCCTTCTAGAAGGTCTATCTCGAGTTTAAACCTCTCTTGGCCGGCTGGGCCCTATGGGGCCTTGTGCCCCTGGCCCAATGCGGCCAGGGCACTCCCTCATAGGCCCATGCCCCCTCCCGGAAGGTGGGGCCACGTTGGTCCCCTTCCGGAAGGTTCTAGAAGCTTCCGGTACAATACCGATTAATCCGGAACAATTCCGAACACCAAAAACTGCACTGCCTTATATGAATCTTATTCTCCGGACCACTCTGGAACCTCTCGTGATGTCCCGGATCCCATCCGAGACTCCGAACAAAAACTCATAAACCAATTATCCAATATATCCTAGCGTCGAGACACGTTAAGTGTGTGACCCTGCGGGTTCGAGAATATGCAGACATGATCTTCTATCATGTTAGACCCCTCCTTTATAAAGGAAAGGATCCCTGTGATTGCAATGCTAGTCCCTGGATCAATGCTAGCATCCACAGTTTAAGATGAAGTACACAGATACAAAGGTCGTTTATTACATTCATTCCAGAGATAAAACATAGTCTTTTACAACTCAGGGCCATAGGCCTAATACAAGAGTTTAAGGAATAAGTAAATAAACATAAGTCTTCATCTTCATGTGCCACAGGCAAGCATGTTGAGTGTAGACTCATGACTCCTATTCATCATCGGAGTAACCTGCAACATCACAAGTTACAGCCACAGAGGGTCAATACTTTGGAATAGTATTGGCAAGTGATACCTTAGTATATTTTAGGTGGACTATACTACTATATGCATTTTTGGCTAAGTGTAGCTTGGCTTGCTTTGCTTGAAAATAGGTTTTTCCTATTAGTTGAAATCACTAAGTTTTTCTTTGTCAAAAACATTCCCAAGGAACCACCAATAGACATTGGGGTCCTTCACCCTTGTTCACCCATCAATTTTTATTTAGAAGTTGGAGTGATGAGATTCTTGTAGCTTCCATGTCTTGATGCTCAAAAGTGTCCATTTCCTTGGACAAGGCTAAGTACTTAGGTTTTCCATCTGCAGAGGTTGTGCACTTTCCCCACCAGACTTGGTTTCCCAAGACAGGACCTTTCAGAAGCTTTTCCTTAGTCAAATGGACGCGTTCCATCCTATCATCCCATCTACCACCAACTGTCCAAGTGACTAAGTTATAGCAACCTATATGATCATGGCAGAGCCCATATTGCCAAGTGGTTGCACTGTAAGCTTTCTCAACACTTGGCCTCCAAATCCCTTTGTGCCTGGGTGGCTTACCACAAGTGAGATACACAACCCAAGTCCATGGCCTTGTGTAACCACTCAACATAACCCATACTTTCCATTCCACCCAGGAGGTTCATTTGACTTAGTGGTTTTATTAGAAAAGTATAAGTCTCTTGACTTAGTAATATTTTCTTTGTAGTAAGTGTAGTTTTTCACCAACCCTTGTTTTGCTATAAGCTAGGCTAAGCAAAGTATGGCAACCTATCTTAGGGATAATTCCTTAGCAAATCTACTAGACTACATAGGATTTCCCCATCTTTTGCATTAGACAAAATAACATGCAATACTATAACAAAATATCTAATGCTAGTTCAAAACATAGGACAAATTTATTCATGTAAATATCACTTGCCTTGGTAGTGGGGAGAGTAGCACTCTTCACAATCACAATCACTAGCAAAATCTACACAAGAAATTAAAACATACAATTACTCACAATTATATACAACCAAAAATAATATGAATGCATGCATGCAAGAATTTACTAAGTGGTGATTTTTGAAAATTCTACCAAGTATGCTCATGTCTACAGAAACTTAACATGTCACAAGTTTGCCAACTAAACTTATTTGGTCCCAAAATAATATACAAAAATAAAACTATATCTAAAATAGCCCTAAACTTGTTCCACAAATAAAATCATTTTAACTGTTACTATATGCTAAACAAATTGGATATTCAGAAAGGCCTTGTTTCACTGAATCCAACGGTATAAAGTTTGCAAAAATCTAACGTGGCATTTGAAAGTTATGAGCATTTGAATTTGGATCAAAATTCTGGTTTTTAAATCCGTTTTTAGATCTAACCTAGCCACGCGTCGTGTTTTTATTCGCCCGTACCGCTTCGCACCGGATCGAGCTCCACAGCCGTAGGATTTAAATGAAATCTGGCGGCTCAGATCGCGTACCGCTTCAGAGTAAGTGAATCTATCCTAGCGCTACGATAAAGATCTGACGGCTGCTATTGTACTGACCAAGATCTGGCGGCGGAGCGGCGGCTACCGGCGGCGGAACTGTCAGTCGTCGACGGAGGCGGCGCTACAGGGGGTAGGTGAGATCGAAGAGTAGCTCACCGTGCTCAGGAGATCTTGGCGAAGCTCGTCGTACTCGTGGTTGGTCAAGGGGCGTTCGGGCACGATTGCGATTGCTCGCCAGAGTTCGTGGCGGCGTCGGGTGTGTCAGGTGGTCGTCGTGGACGTCGCTGTGAATCACCCCAAGGAGAGATAGCGACACGGTTAGGTTCACAGGGTCAAGGGAAAGTTGTGTGCATGAACGGAAAGGCGAGGGGCGGTCTGTACCTACCGGGAAAACTCGTCGGAGTTGATGTCGCCGTCAGTGCTCGCGGTGTCAAGTGGAACCGGCGACCTGGGGCAGTACAAGACGGACTAGTGAGGTCAGGAGGTGCGCAAAGATACACTGAGTCAGATAGCAAGAACGATAGGCAGAGGGGAACGCGAGGCTCACCTGAATTGCTTACCGGAGAGGGCTCTGTCAGCGGCGATGCGTGGAGGATTGAGGGCAGCCTGGTGGCGGAGTGAGCGAGGTGTTTGGGGGAAAAAGATCGTGGGGCAGAGAGGGTCTTATAGCCGGGGAATCGACAAGAAACGCTCGAAGATAATTGCCCATTTACTCCGCGCCATTACCGGCCATCACTGCTGCAGCGACGTGGTCGCAGGCGCAGTCTGGGGAAGACGAGGACGACGTGGACTGGACCCGCTCGTCAATGAAACGCGCAAGGTGATGGTGGGGTTAGGCTGTCAGCGTCTGTTTGCGTGTGCTCGCGCGTGTGAGAAGAAAAGGGAGATCCCCGGGTGGGCTTGCTGGGCTTGATTGGTTGCTGGGCCAGATTCTGGCCGTGCGGCCTTTTTCTTTTGTTTAAGTCTTTTCTTTTTCTATTTCTATTTTCTAGAATGATTTTTGATATGAATTCAAATCCTTTTGAATCCAAACTGTTTTGGGAATTTTTGCAGGGTTTTGTGGATTCAAAAACAGTCATTTTAACTAAGTGATTACCTAGCAAGACTTGGTCAAGCTTGGGTTTCAAAATAAACAGAGATTTGCTCTAGTTTGCAAATATTTGAAGAAAGGATTTTGAAACTATTTCTAAATTTGGAATCTTGGTTTAAATGTTTCACCTAATCTTTCCATCAATGTGGGCAAGCAAACAAGTACTTAAACATTCAAATTTCAAAGGGTGATGGCCATTTGAGATAAATTGTTCACATGAAATCATAGCTCAGACATCTGTCTCTAAATGATTTTTGATAAAACCCTAAATGCAAAGATGATATGAATGAGTTTTGAAATTATGATTTTTGGGATGTTACATATCAATAATCAACAGCGGGGTCTGGGCACCCATATTGACTCCCACACATTCATCGATGATCATATCGGATGAACCACGATGTCAGGATTCAATCAATCCCATATATATATTCCCTTCGTCTTGCGATATTTTACTTGCCCGAGATTCGATCGTCGGTACCGTCATACCTAGTTCAATCTTGTTTACAGCAAGTACTTTACTCGTTCCGTAATCCGATATCACTTTGTGATTAACTCCTTAACCACATGATTGCAAGCGGTGTTGATATCGATTACCGAGTGGGCCCGAAGTATATCTATCCGACTTGGGAGGGACAAATCCCATCTCGATACATACAACCCAACAGATACTTTCCGATCACCTGAGAGACACCTTTATGATCACCCTCTCATAGGATGGCGTTTGATGACCTCAAAGCTTTCTTCCGATACCAGGGAGTTGTATTATCTCATGGTCTAAGGAATACAATATTTGACATAAGAAAAGCTTCGCAAAGACGAACACGATGACACGATCTAATTGCTTCTCTTAGTTTGGGTCTGTCCACCATATCATTCTCCCAATGATATGATCTCATTATTAATCGACAACTCATGTCCATGGTTAGGAAACCTTAACCATCATTAATCAATGAGCTAGTCCATAGAGGCGTACTAGGGACACGGTGTTGTTCACAAACCACACAAGTATTAAAGTTTCCGCTTAATACAATTCTAGCATGGAATATAAACATTATCATGAACAAGAATTATAATAATAACATCTTTATTATTGCCTCTAGGGCATAATTCCAACAGTCTCCCACTTGCACTAGAGTCAATAATCTAGTTTACATATGGCAACAATCTCACACCCATGGCACTGAGGTGCTGATCATGTTTTACATGTGGAAGAGGTTTAGTCAATGGATCTGCGACATTCAGATCTGTATGTACTTTGCTAATCTTCAGATCTCCATCTGCTATATAATCTCGGATTATATGAAACTTGCGGTTGATATGCTTGGTCTTTGGATGATATCTTGGTTCCTTAGCGAGTGCTATGGCGCCAGTGTTGTCACACAATATCTCCAGTGGGTCCAATGCACTTGGAACCACGCCAAGCTCAGTGATGAAGTTCCTGATCCAAACTCCTTCACTTGACGCTTCTGCAGCAGCCATGTATTCCGCTTCTACTGTAGATCCCGCGATCACGCTTTGCTTGCAGCTTCTCCAGCTCACAACTCCTCCATTCAAAATATACACGTATCCTGTCTGAGATTTAGAATCATCCTTGTCGGTGTCAAAACTAGCATCGACGTAACCTTTTACGACAAGCTGTTCATCACCCCCATAGACTAAGAACATTTGTTTAGTCCTATTTAGGTACTTTAGGATGTTCTTCACGGCTGTCCAGTGTTCCACTCTTGGATCACTTTGATATCTGCTCGTCAAACTAAGAGCATTGGACACATCCGATCTAGTACACAGCATGGCATACATGATAGAACCTATGGCCGAGGCATAAGGCACTTTGCTCATAGCTTCCCTGTCATTTACCGTAGCTGGACACTGAGCCTTGCTCAATATCTTACCTGACAACATAGGCACTGAACCTTTCTTTGCCTTATCCATTCTGAACCTTTTCATAACTTTGTCTAGGTATGTACTCTGGCTTAAAGCTATCAAGTGTCTTTGTCTATCTCTATAGATTTTGATGCCCAATATATAAGCAGCTTCACCTAGGTCTTTCATTAAAAAACACTTGTTCAAATAACTCTTCACATCGTTAAGCATGTTGATGTCATTTCCAATAATCAATATGTCATCCACATATAGTACTATAAACGTCACCGAGATCCCACTCACTTTCTTGTAGATACAAGCTTCGTAGCAATTTGGAACAAATCCAAAGCTCTTGATCACTTGATCAAAACGAAGGTTCCAACTCCGAGATGCTTGCTTCAGTCCATAAATGGAACGCTGAAGTTTGCATACTTTATCAGCATCCTTAGGATCGACAAAACCTTCGGGTTGCATCATATACAACTCTTCATCAATGTTGCCATTGAGGAAAGCAGTCTTGACATCCATCTGCCATATTTCATAATCATGAAACGTAGCAATTGCTAATAAAATCCGAATGGACTTAAACATCGCTACGGGAGAGAAAGTCTCATCGTAGTCAACACCTTGAACTTGTCGAAACCCTTTCGCGACAAGCCATGCCTTATAGACGGTAACATTACCATCCGCGCCCGTTTTCTTCTTGAAGATCCATTTGCACTCAACGGCCTTTCGGTCTCTAGGAGGGTCCACCAAAGTCCATACTTGGTTTTCGCTCATGGATCCCAATTCGGATTTCATGGCTTCTAGCCATTTCTCAGAGTTTGGGCTCATCATCGCTTCCTCATAGTTCGTAGGTTCACTATCTTCTACTAACAAGACAGTCAAGACAGGGTTGCCGTACCACTCAGGAGGGGCACGCGACCTTGTCGACCTGCGACGTTCAGTAGCAGCATCGTCCGAAGCTTCATGATCCTTGTCATTAGCTTCCTCTATTGTTGGTGCAGGCGGCACTGGAACAATTTTAGGCGCTGCGCTACTCTCCAATTCAAGAGAAGGTTCAATAACCTCGTCTAGCTCTACTTTCCTCCCACTCACTTCTTTCGAGAGAAACTCCTTCTCAAGAAAGGAACCGTTCTTTGCGACAAACACTTTGCCTTCGGTTCTGTGATAGAAGGTATACCCAATAGTTTCCTTAGGGTATCCTATGAAGACACATTTCTCCGCTTTGGGTTCGAGCTTGTCCAGCATCAACTTCTTGACGTAAGCTTCGCATCCCCAAACTTTAAGAAACGACAACTTAGGTTTAGCACCAAACCACAGTTCATACGGTGTCGTCTCAACGGATTTAGATGGTTCCCTATTTAAAGTGAATGCAGCGGTTTCTAATGCATAACCCCAAAATGATAACGGCAAATTAGTAAGAGACATCATCGATCGAACCATATCTAATAGGGTTTGGTTCCGGCGTTCAGGCACACCATTGCGCTGTGGTGTTCCGGGTGGCGTGAGTTGTGAAACGATTCCACTTGCTTTAAGATGCGTGAGAAAATCATAACTCAAATATTCACCTCCACGATCGGATCGTAGAAACTTAATCTTTCTGTTACGATGGTTCTCCACTTCATTCTGAAATTCTTTAAACTTTTCAAACATTTTAGATTTATGTTTCATTAAATAGATATACCCATATCTACTTAAGTCATCGGTAAAAGTGAGAAAATAGCGATATCCACCGCGCGTCGAAACACTCATCGGTCCGCATACATCGGTATGTATGATTTCCAACAAGTCCGTTGCTCGCTCCATCATACCGGAGAACGGGGTTTTGATCATCTTGCCCATGAGGCATGGTTCGCATGTGTCAAATGATTCAAAATCAAGAGACTCCAAAAGTCCATCAGAATGGAGTTTCCTCATGCGCTTTACACCAATATGACCTAGACGACAATGCCACAAATAAGTACTATTATCACTATCTACTTTGCATCTCTTAGCCTCAATGTTATGGATGTGTGTTTCATCCCTTTCGAGATTTAGAAGAAATAAACCATTCACAATAGGTGCATGACCATAAAACATGTTACTCATTAAAATAGAACAACCATTATTCTCCGATTTAAATGAATAACCGTCTTGCAATAAACAAGATCCAGAAATAATGTTCATGCTCAACGCAGGCACATAATAACATTTATTGAGGTTTAAAACTAATCCCGAAGGTAAAACTAAGGAGAGCGTGCCGACGGCCATCACATCAACTCTTGATCCGTTGCCAACGCGCATCGTCACCTCATCCCTCGCAAGCCGCCGTCTATTCTGCAGCTCCTGTTTCGAGTTACAAATATTAGCAACTGAACCGGTATCAAATACCCAGGCACTACAACGAGGGCTAGTAAGGAAAACATCAATAACATGTATATCAAATATACCTTTGATGGTGCCAGCCTTCTTGTCCGCTAAGCACTTCGGACAGTTGCGCTTCCAGTGACCCTTGTCCTTGCAATAGAAGCACTCAGTGTCCGGCTTAGGACCAGACTTGAGCTTCTTCTCAGCAGGGGCAGTGCGCTTGCCACTGCCCTTCTTGAAGGGCTTCTTTGATCCCTTACCTTTCTTAAAGGTGGGCTTGTTGACCATCAACACATGATTATCCTTTTTGATGTCCACTTCCGCGGCCTTCAGCTTTGCGAAGAGCTCGGTGATCGTATCAGTGGAACCAATCTGATTATGAGTCACTACAAAACTTTTGTAGCTGGGAGGGAGTGATTGCAGAACCCTGTCAATCTTGAGCTCCTCTGGAATCGTACATTCCAGTTGCTCAAGACGTTGAGTGTAGCCCGTCATCTTAATGGCGTGCTCACTAACGGAACTCCCTTCCTCCATCTTGCAGTTAAAGAACTTCTCAGAGATCTCATATCTCTCAGAACGGGCATGAATCTGAAACATGGTTTTCAGCTCTTCGAGAATCTCAAAGGTCCTGGGATAGTCTTCAAAACGATTTTGAAGTTCCGGTTCCAGAGCAAACAACATGGTGCTCTTAATCACACCATAATCATCTTTGCGCGACTGATAGACAGCTTTCTCATCAGCCGACGCAGTTGCAGCAGGGGGGTCACCTAACGCTTTCCCAAGGACATAGTCCTTTTGACCTCCAGAGAGAATGATTCTTAGATTGCGGAACCAATTGGTGAAGTTAGACCCATTGTTTCTAAGCTTTTCCTTCTCAGCGAAAACGTTGAAGTTGAAGTTGGACTTAGCCATTTGATCTACAGTATTGCAAGTACAAATTAGACTATGTTCATGATAACTAGTTCAACTTTTAATCAAATTACTAGATGAACTCCCACTAAATTCAACATCCCTCAAGTTGTTTAGTGAACACGATCCAAATTCACCACACCTAATCCGATCTTCACGAGAAGAGATGTGGTTTCAATGGTGGACAACGAAGTGTCGATCATATCATTCATATGACTCATGCTTAACCTTTCGGTTCATGTGTTCTGAGGCCATGTCTGTACATGCTAGGCTCGTCAAGTTAGACCCAAGTATTTCCGCGTGTGCAAAACTGGCTTGCACCCGTTGTATGTGAGCGCAGAGTCTATAGCACCCGATCATCACGTGATGCTTGGACACGACGAACTTTCGCAACGGTGCATACTTGGGGAGAACACAGTTTTTATCTTGATCTTTAAGTGAGGAATCATCTTATAATGCTACCGTCACGATCTAAGCATAATAAGATACATAAAAGGATAAACATCACATGCATATAACTTTATGTGACATGGTATAGCCAATCTTCACGCAATGATCTCCATCTTGTGCGTTCCGGCATGATCTCCATCACTCCACCATGATTGCCTCCTCCACGAATAGCAACTACAACTATTGCTAACTACTTAGCGATAAAGTGAAACTATTACATGGCGCATAAGAAGTTGACACACAGGTCATACACAATTATAAAGACAACCATATGGCTCCTGCCGGTTGTGTACTCATCGACATGCAAGTCGTGAAACATTACAAAACATGATCATCGCATACATTATACACATCACATCTTGGGCCATACCATATCACAGAAAACACTCCCTGCAAAAACAAGTTAGACGCCTCTACTTTGTTGTTGCATGTTTTACGTGGCTTATGGGAGTAGATGCTAAGAACGATTCTTACCTACGGAAAGCCACAACGGTGATATTATGGTTACCAAACTCCGGTGTTAATCCCATGACAACTATAGTGAGAGAAACTGACATCCACCAGCCGCATGTGTGGAACAAGCCACACGTCAAGTGCGGAGCCGGTCTCGCGAACGACGTCGCGTAAGGTTGGCCTGGACCGCTTCAATCTCACTATCCCGCGTCATAAGAAGAACACAAACAAGAGGCTTGCAACAGAAAACATCAACGCTCGCAACAACCATGTTGTGTTCTACTCGTGAAACACATCTACGCATAGATCTAGCTCTGATACCACTGAAGGGTTTCGCGGCATAGTAAATCAAAATTTTCTACGGATGCGAATAGAGGGAAAGCCAAGATCTAATCTAGGAGATGCAAACAATGAGAGAGATTGGGTTATATCTTCATACCCTTGAAGATTCGCACAGCGGAACGTTCGTCGGAACGTGGGTGATGTAGTCGTACTCGCTTCTCCTCCTCGCGATCCGATCCGATCTAGCACCACAAGTGGCGGTGCCTCCGTGAGATGCACACGTGCAGCACCTCGACGTCTCCTCCTTCCTCGGACCAGCAAGTATGGTGGAGAGACGGATTGGATCTACAACACGACGGCGTGGTGTATATGGTGGAGAATTTCTGCAGCAGGGCTTCGCCTACAAGCAGTCGGGAGGGAGAGAGGAGGGCAGCAGGGCGGCTAGGGTTGGAGGGGAAGGTGTAAGGGGTTGGTGCCCCCCACCCCTCTTTATATAGAGGGGAGGCGCAGCCCTAGCCCCTCCCCCAAGCCCAAACCGGCGACCCCAATGGATAAGGAGTGGGGGGCAAGGAAACCCCCCCTTCTAGAAGGTCTATCTCGAGTTTAAACCTCTCTTGGCCGGCTGGGCCCTATGGGGCCTTGTGCCCCTGGCCCAATGCGTCCAGGGCACTACCTCATAGGCCCATGCCCCCTCCCGGAAGGTGGGGCCACGTTGGTCCCCTTCCGGAAGGTTCTAGAAGCTTCCGGTACAATACCGATTAATCCGGAACAATTCCGAACTCCAAAAACTGCACTGCCTTATATGAATCTTATTCTCCGGACCACTCTGGAACCTCTCGTGATGTCCCGGATCCCATCCGAGACTCCGAACAAAAACTCATAAACCAATTATCCAATCTATCCTAGCGTCGAGACACGTTAAGTGTGTGACCCTGCGGGTTCGAGAATATGCAGACATGATCTTCTATCAATAATCAACAACGGGGTCTGGGCACCCATATTGACTCCCACACATTCATCGATGATCATATCGGATGAACCACGATGCCAGGATTCAATCAATCCCATATATATATTCCCTTCGTCTCGCGATATTTTACTTGCCCGAGATTCGATCGTCGGTACCGTCATACCTAGTTCAATCTCGTTTACAGCAAGTACTTTACTTGTTCCGTAATCTGATATCACTTTGTGATTAACTCCTTAACCACATGCTTGCAAGCGGTGTTGATATCGATTACCGAGTGGGCCCGAAGTATATCTCTCCGACTTGTGAGGGACAAATCCCATCTCGATACATACAACCCAACAGATACTTTCCGATCACCTGAGAGACACCTTTATGATCACCCTCTCATAGGATGACGTTTGATGACCTCAAAGCTTTCTTCCGATACCAGGGAGTTGTATTATCTCATGGTCTAAGGAATACAATATTTGACATAAGAAAAGCTTCGCAAAGACGAACACGATGACACGATCTAATTGCTTCGCTTAGTTTGGGTCTGTCCACCATATCATTCTCCCAATGATATGATCTCATTATTAATCGACAACTCATGTCCATGGTTAGGAAACCTTAATCATCATTAATCAATGAGCTAGTCCATAGAGGCGTACTAGGGACACGGTGTTGTTCACAAACCACACAAGTATTAAAGTTTCCGCTTAATACAATTCTAGCATGGAATATAAACATTATCATGAACAAGAATTATAATAATAACATCTTTATTATTGCCTCTAGGGCATAATTCCAAAAAGTACTACAACTACAACGGAATGGTTAACTAAAAGTGCCCACTGCTTATTATATCAGGATGACTATCTATACCTGACTAGTAATTGCTGCAACGATAACTGAATAAATAAAACTGCCAACTTTGTGAGTTCCTCGGTTGACTTCCTCGTTTGGTCTCGAGGGGGGAAATACTAGGATGGGTATGCTTGATGATAGTTTCAGGTTGGATTCGAATAGGTATTTCTTGTCCCTGTCTGATAGCCGCCAGTTGTATTGAGTCTCTATAGGTTGTTTAGTGCATGTTGCGCTGCCGCTTCAGTCCACCATACCTATGTAGGCGAGGACCGCCGAATTCTAGTCTCGTCGTGTACTGGCCTCAATACTGACCGCTCTCTCTTTCCTTCGCCCTTTTTCGGCACCCCTTTTGTTAAGCAGGTTTTGAGATCGACGTCGTTAGCAGGGTTACCCTTCCGGCTTGGCCTGGGCAGGGTTATGGACGCCATTGGATATTCTTCAGGGCTCTTGGCCCCATTTGCATCTTGTCCGTACTCGGACGCTGTATCATTTTAAAGGTGATTTGGATCTTTGTATTGTATATCTGTATTCTTGACTCTTTGAATCGCTGTTGTATATATCTGTTTTGTGGGTTCCATTGTGGACTATTATGTAATGGTATTACTTTGTTTTCCACCCGCACGCAAGTGCCTGGTGGGCACCTTTGAATCGTTTCTATGCGGGTTTGGCGGGAATCGCTAAAACTTGCATAGGTCCGATTCTAAGGGTGTCACATGTGCCAAGAGGGGACGTTCCTGGCTTGTGGTTGACCGACGATGACATCGATCTTCTAAGGGTGCGTGTATGTGAGACCCTGGCGCATGTCCCAATAGGATTGATAGGAAACCCATACCAACAAGTTGCAACTTCTTTTCCGGAAGCTCATTCGAAAATAACTCTAAGGTTAAGCGTGCTTGGCCTAGAGAAATTCTAGGATGGGTGACCAACCGGGAAGTGGGTACCGGGTGCGCACGAGTGAGGATAAAGTGCGCAGAAAAGACTAGTGTTGGTCTGTGGGGTTAGTCTAGAGATCCTATTGAGATGCTAGAAGTGACAGCCGTTGGTCCGGAGTGACCGGGGGTGTTACAAGTGGTATCAGAGCACTGTGTTGCCTGTAGGATTATGACCCTAAGTTGGATTAGACTAAGGAAACCACTAGAAAAAATGCAAATCTTTGCAAATTCCACAGTTGTCCTTTTCTTCTTGTAAACATCTTATAATCTTCTTTCTCATCTCTATTTGTAGATGGCCACCATCAACGAAGCCGTCAAGAAGGGACCACTCATGACTATGACCTTAGAATGTGAGACGGAGTTTCCCAAAGCACTCAAAAACCTCATGGTTAGCTTGGGGATACATGGTGAGGCTGTGTACAAAGGTTTTCCAATGATGGATGAAGGAGAAGAATATTGGTGGGTGAAACTCCACTTGTACAAAAACAAGGGAGAAAACCACAAAGAGTCGGGATTCTGCATGGTCACCAACTCAGAAATGTATACGTCATTCTTTGACTCTACAAGAAATGCAGCTTGGAATGTTATCAAGGAGCTTGGTGAAAGACTCAAGTGTAGAATGCTCAACACTCAAAATGACCTTAGCGAGGAGAAAAACTATACCCAAAACTTAGAGACCGCCATAAAACGTCTAAGGGAAGATATCATAGACTTACCATATGAGTGAGAAATGTGACGTACTCCGATAGTTGGACCACCACACTTGTCGTTTTTCTCGCGTTAATAATTTGATCATACCACCTATGTGGTATGGCAAGTTTTTGTCTAAGTTATGCTTGAACCTTAGTGCTTGTGGTAGAATTTTGTATGCCATGACTTGTATGTTTTTATTGTTGAATGGATGCTTTTGACTTTTGTTTCACTATCTTGTGTTTTTCTCTCTACTTGTATTGTTTCTAATTTTTCTCTATCTTATGCAATAGATGCCTAGCCTTGTTATCAGCACTGCCGAGGAGTTCAAGGGAACTCGTTTCAGTTCTCGTCTTGTGGATCTCACTAGTGTGCTCAATCTCACACTCCCTAGTATTAAGGCACTTCAGCTCACCAAGTTCAAGAGGAAGGATCTTTGGGGCTTTAGAGTCTCGCAGCCTGGACGCCAGACGAAGCCACTCACCGAGGAGATTACCTTCAAGATGATGCATGATGACAAGGAGAAGTGACTTGACGTAGTTATGCAGGAGCTATTTGGACGCCTCTGCGGATGACACTCCACTGAGCTCCGGGGCCTCTACTTCCACCCATTCGGGAGACGTGACGGGCAGGGTGAGGTTGTAGTGTATGATGACGCTACTAGAGAGACGATTGAGCCTGTACGTCTATATCTCCAGGACCTAGAGAACCTCGTTAGACACCTCGACATAGATAGGACCAACGTCATGCTTAGCAATGACGAGATTCAGGTTCAATTCAGGGAGAAGGACAAGCTCTTCGTGGAGCAAGACGAGATCGTCAAGGAGATGGAGGCCAGATTCGAGAGCCAGGACAAGAAGTTCAAGAATCAAGAGAAGAGAGTGCAGGACAGAAACAAGAAGATCAAGGACATGAAGACCGAGATAGAGCTCAAGGATCTTGAGCTAGAGACTTAGCAGGGAGTGATAGAGAGGTTGCGCTCGCAGAAGAGAGCCCTTCGTGCGAAGATTGAGGCCTTGACCACCAATGTGGAAGAGTACAAGACAACCATGGAGACAACCGGTCTTACTCTGGTAGACGAGGAGGTCGACATGGAGGAGTAGTGTTAACTACTCAGCTATCTGTTATTCTATCATCCATCTATTTATCAAGTGGCAATGATCATCCAACATGTTGATGGCTTTGCTAGTGTGTTTACTTTTCCAAAACTTATTGTTTACGTTGTTCAAACTCTAAGTTTATCTTGTGCTTGACTATCTTGTGATTGTTGCTATGTGATGTATTGTGCATTTTAGCATCTATGGGCTATATCTCATTACTTATCCTTATTGAAACCATAGATGCCTCCCCGTCGTGCCAATCCCAACCAAAACAACAATACCAACAATACCGAGATGCAGCAGCTGATGACAGCTCAAACTCAACTGATGCAGATGATGACCCAGTTCATGGCAAATCAAAATCAGAATCAGAACAGCAACAACAACAATAACAAGAACAACAATAAAAATAACCCACCAGCCTTTGACATGCTTACAAGGTTTTTGAGGTTGAGGCCAGCCAAGTTCTCGGGAACCACTGATCCAATGGTATCCAATGACTAGTTACACTCTGTGAACAAGGACTTGGTCACTGTTGGCTGTACCGATGAGGAAAAAGTCAGATTCGCAGCACATCTGCTTGAAGGACCAGCAGCAACATGGTGGGATAACTTCCAGATAACCACCCTGAAGGGAATATGCCCTGATAGGCAATAATAAAATGTTTATTATGTGTATTCAAAGTATATGGTATATGTTTATTTTGCATGCTATAATTGTATTAATACGGAAACATTAATACATGTGTGTTTAATAAACAAACAGAAAGTTCCTAGTGATGCCTCTCTCATAAACTAGCTCGTTGATTAACAAGATGATCAAGGTTTCCTGATCATGGACATTGGATGTTGTTAATAATGGGATCACAACATTAGTGTAATGGTGTGATGAACATTCATCCGAAGTATAGCATTACAATCAAAGTCATTGAGTTTATATTGCTATAACAACTTACGAAGTGATCCTAATCCTTAGACCATGAGATCATGTCAATCACTAACACCGGAAGAGTTTCTTGATAACATCAAACGTCACACCATAAAAGGGTGATTATAAATATGGGTTCAGAACTAATAAAGTGTTATGTTGAGGCCCATGGATCGAGAGTGGAATTTGTTCATACCGATGACGGATAGATATACTCTGGGCCCTCTCGGTGATATCACATTGGTTAGCTTGCAAGCAAGTGATTTGATCACTAGAATGTTATATCACGGGAACGAGAAAAGAGTGCATGTTAGTAACGAGATCAAACTAGGTATGGAGATACCGATGATCGAATCTCGGACATATAATATATCGTGAAACAAAGGGATTAAGATACTAGCGTAAAAGGTTACGACGATCACAAGAAAGTCATCGTTGAATATGTGGGAGTCGGTATGGGTCTCCAGATCCCGCTTCTGATTATTGATCCGAGAGGGGTCTCGATCATGTCCGCATTACTCGCGAACCATAGGGTGACACACTTAAGAGACACCGACATCCAATTGGAGCAAAAGTTTCATGCCGGAAAGAATAACAAGCGCATGAATTTATTTCACTAGATACCGAAACAGGTTTTTCGGGTGAAATTGCAGAAAGTATTTTTGCATGTGAAATAGAATTCTAGCAAGGGGTTATATGTGAATGTTTGTCATTAAAGTAATTGACAAAATTCTGAATAAATAAAAATAGTTTTATTTAATGAGAGTTTGCATTAAATTTGGTGGAAATTTAATTGCAAGTTTAAGTGGGATTTTGAGTGGAGGGAATTTAAAGGAATTTTGTGAGTGGAGTGTCCACCCACATGAAGAGGGGGGGCAAGGGGGAAGCCCCCATGCACCGGCCACCCCCTTGGGGTTCCCCCCTCTCCTATAAAAGGCACCCCTCTCCCTCTCTCTCACTCACACCTCCTCGTGAAGGATATATCTCCCCCTCTAGAATTTATCCCCCATGGTCTCGGACTAGCGAGATACATGTTCTCGGTGGCTATTCAGCAAGAAAGAGTTGTGCTTCCGCTGGAGCGAGGAGTCGGAGGTTGCTCGGTGCCTCGGACGTGTGTGCGAGCACGGATGCGCTGCTGTTTTGTGGTGCTAGGACTTCCTCTCGATCTTGAGATCGACAAGAGATCGTCTACATCAACCACGAGTTTAACTCGTTAAGCTTTGTCAGTCTTCAAGGGTATGTTCTCTACAGATATACATCCGCCCGTTGTTTGTATCTAGTAGATAGATCTTGGTACATAGTTGTTCCCATCGTAGGAATTTTTTTGTTTTCTATGCTGCGAACCCTACACACCCCCTTGAAGATGTGAATTGGGCCATATTTGAAGGTGGTTTTCGCGCTGCCCATATCTCATTAGGGGTGATGAAATTGAAGAAGGAGTTCCACAATCTGAAACAGCATCACTGCAGTGTGGCTGAATACATTTAGGAGTTAAACAACCTGGCATGTTATGCACCGGATGAGGTTGATACTGATGCTAAGAGGAAGGAGAAATTCCTCGAGGGACTGAATGATGAGATGAACCTACAGCTATCTGTTGCATATGTTCCAACTTATCAATCACTGTGTGACAAGGCCACCATCTTGTAAAGCAAGATGAAACAAGTTGAGAACAGGAAGAGGAAGAATCACTTTGACAAGCATAGCTTGGGATCGTCTCACAAGCGTTTCCATGGTGATGATAGTGGAGGTTCTGGGTCCCACAAGCATGGGAAGTATAACAGCCACCACAACAGTAACCATCACCATGACAACAAGCACCACCGTAGTCATGACAATGATAGATATAAGAACCACAAGAGTGGACATAAGAGCCATCACAGTGGGAATGGCAATGGAAGTCAGCCTGCAAAAGAGACATCAGTTAGGTTGAGTGTTTCAAATGCAAGAAAACTGGGCACTATGCAAATGAATGCCCAGAAAAGAAGGCTGAAGGAGCCAACAAGCCCAACCCTTTTCAGAAGGGACAAGTGAACCACATCAATGTGGACGAAATCTATGAGGAATCTCATGTTGTGGCTGGTACGTTCAAGCTTAATTCTTTTCCAGCACTTGTTCTTTTTTATACCGGCGCATCGCATTCATTCATATCAAGATCATTTGTTGATAAAAATGGAATTCCAACTGAAACCATTGGGTGTCCTATTAAAGTAAGCTCTCCCGGTGGAGAGATGATAGTGAATTTTGGATGTCATGATCTAGTGACAGAATTTGGAAAGTATAAGTTTCCAGTTAGTCTGATAATCCTAGATTCCCAAGGATTGGATGTAATTTTGGGCATATATTGGATGACTAAGTACGAAGGAGTAATAGATTGTGCCAATCATACTGTTACACTCACAACCCCGGATAAGAAATGGATTAGGTTCAAGTCCAACTTTGAATCTAAAGGGAGTAAGCTAAATTATCTTAAGGGGGTTAGCATAGACAGTGTACAAGTTGTGAAGGAATATACAGATGTATTTCCGGAGGAATTACCAGGAATGCCACCAGATAGAGATGTGGAGTTTCTGATTGACTTACTGCCATGATCTGGATCAATAGCAAAGAGACCCTACAAGATGTCAGTTGATGAGTTGAAAGAGCTCAAGAAACAACTTGGAGAAAAATTGCAGAAAGGATTTATCCAACCAAGTTCTTCGTCTTGGGGTGCACCAGTTTTGTTTGTGGAGAAGAAGGATAAAAGTCAAAGGTTATGCATAGATTATCATTCACTTAATGAGGTGACTATAAAGAACAAGTACCCTTTGCCTAGAATCAATAATCTATTTGATCAGCTAGAAGGAGCCCGTGTGTTCTCAAAGGTTGATCTCCGATCAGGCTACTTTCAGCTAAACATTAGAGAGCAAGACATACCCAAGACTGATTTTACCACTAGGTATGGTTTGTATGAGTATACCGTGATGCCATTTGGATTGAAAAATGCACCAGCTTATTTCATGAATATGATGAACAAGGTGTTCATGGAGTTCCTTGACAAGTTTGTTGTCGTATTCATCGATGACATTTTGATCTATTCCAAGAGCAAATAAGAGCATGAAGAACATTTGCGTTTGATACCCGAGAAGCTCAGGGAGCACAAGTTGTATGCCAAGTTCAGTAAGTGTGAATTCTGGTTGAATGAAGTTGGATTTCTCGGACACATTGTGTCAGGAGATCGTATAGCTGTCGATCCCGCAAAGGTGTCAGCTATAACTGAGTGGAAATCTCCCAAGTCAGTTAAGGAAGTTCGTAGTTTCCTAGGCTTGGCAGGATACTATAGAAGATTCATTGAAAATTTCTCAAAGGTAGCTAAGCCAATGACGGAGTTACTCAAGAAAGAAAAGAAGTTTTCAGTGGACTGAAGGATGTGAAATCAGTTTCCAAGAATTGAAGAAGAGACTTGTATCAGCACCAGTCTTATGTCTGCCAGATTTGGAGAAGGACTTCCAAGTCTATTGTGATGCATCTCACCAAGGATTAGGTGGAGTTTTGATGCAAGAAGTGAAAGTTGTGGCTTATGCCTCGAGACAACTCAAAACTCATGAGGTAAACTATCCTACTCATGATTTAGAGTTAGCCTCCATTGTCCATGCACTCAAAACATGGAGACACTATCTTTTGGGAAAGCGTTGTGAAGTGTTCACGGATCAAAAGAGTTTGAAATATATTTTCACTCAGAAAGAACTCAATATGAGACAAAGAAGGTGGATAGAGCTCATCAAGGACTATGACTTGAGTTTGCAATACCATCCCGGTAAGGCAAATGTTGTAGCGGATTCTTTAAGCCGTAATATTTATGTGAATGGCCTTACTAAAGGAGAATTGCCAGATGATCTGTGTGCCCAATTCAAAGATCTCAGATTGGAGATAGTGCCTGAAGGATATCTCATGTCATTGGATGTTCAACCAACATTGTTGGACAAGATCAAAGAAGCCCAAAAGTTGGATAAGGAGATTGAAGAGATTAAAGGAAAATTAGTAAAGGAAAAGATAAAGGTTTCCATGAAGATGAACAAGGTACTTTGTGGTATGGAAAGCGTATCTGCATTCTGCAAGATCTGGAACTTCGGAAATTGATTCTGCAAGAAGCACACAATTCACCATATTCCATTCATCCAGGGAACACCAAAACGTACATGGATGTGAAGGAAAGATTTTGGTTGAACAATCTCAAGAAATATATCTTGGAGCATATTGCCTTGTGTGATGTGTGTAGCCGAGTGAAAGCGGAACATCAGAAACCGACAGGATTATTACAACCACTACCTATTCCTGATTAGAAGTGGGATAAGATTGGTATGGACTTTATCACCGGATTGCCAAGGACCATATCTGGATATGATTCAATTTGGGTTGTTCTAGATCGCCTAACTAAAGTGGCTCATTTCATACCCGTGAAGACTACCTATACAAGTGCTAAGATAGCTACGATTTATATGAACAGGATTGTATGTCTACATGGAGTACCTAAAAGTATTGTGTTTGATAGGGGAACTCAGTTCACTTTGCATTTTTGGTGACAACAGCATGATTCATTGGGAACAAGGTTAGAGTTCAGCATAGCTTTTCACCCCTAGACTGATGGACAGACAGAAAGGACCAATCAGATTTTGGAAGATATGTTGAGGGCATGTGCCCTAGACTATGGTGCTAGTTGGGATGAAATTCTGCCTTACGCAGAATTCTCTTACAATAACAGCTATCAATCCAGCATTGAGATGGCACCGTTTGAATTTATTTATGGAAGGAAGTGTAATACGCCATTGCTATGGAGTGGTGTAGGAGAAATAAATTTGTTCGAACCATAATTGATCAAGGAAGCCGAAGAGAAAGTCAAAATGGTAAAGGATAGATTGAAGATAGCCTAGTCCTGACAAAAGAGCTATGCAAATCCAAAGCGTAGAGAAGTCACCTATGAGGTAGGTGATAGAGATTATCTTAGAGTCTCACCACTTCGTGGTGTGAAAAGATTTGGAGTCAAAGGAAAATTGGCACCTAGATATGTTGGACCATTCAAGATTTTGAGCCGCAAAGGAGAAGTAGCTTATGAAATTGAATTGCCTGAATCACTGTCAGCAGTTCACAATGAGTTTCATGTGAGTCAGCTGAAGAAGTGTCATCCGGAGATGGAAGAAACTTCATTGAAGGACACTATACCCTTGGAAGAGGTTCAGTTGGAAAGTGATCTCACCTATGAAGAGAAACCTATAAAGATTATTGAGACTTCAGAAAGATTTACTCGTACTAAGACTATCAAATTCTGCAAAGTACAGTGGAATCATCATACCGAAGAAGAAGAAACTTGGGAAAGAGAAGATGACCTTCGGAAAGATCACCCACGCCTATTTGCTAGCCAATCTGGATCTCGAGGGCGAGATTCATCCTAAGGGGGTTAGATTTGTAACATCCCAAAATTCATGAATTATAAAAGCATGCATTGCATTCATATCATCATAGCATCTAGAGCTTGCACAAATATTTTCAAAGTTTGAAACTAAATAAAACCATATTTATGCCCATTTTATTATTCATATGAGGCATGGTTTTATTTTTATTTTCAAAAGGCCAAGGTTTTTTTGAGTGGACAGTTGTGTTTGTCACACTATTGAGTGCAAGGTTCACAGTATAAAAATCAAGAAAATATTTGAACTCAAACAAGTTTGAAAAAGGTTTCAAATCCATTCCTGAAAATCAAAACAGAAAAAGAAAAGGACAGATAAAAAAAATAAAACAGGGCGCCACCTATTCGGCCCAGTGCCAGAACCAGCCCAAAAACCCACCCGGGGTTACCTTCCCCCTCTCTCTCACACGCGCAAACCCTACCCTGCACCCACTGACCAGTGGCCCCTGCGCCACGTCGTCATCGTCTTCCCCAAACCCCGTGTGCAAACCCCGTCGTCGCCGCCGTTTCTTCCCCAAATCAAGACGAATCAATTCCATTCATTCAGGCAGTAATTCACTCGGCCCTCACCTGCTATTTAACCACCACCTCGCCACGGTCATTTCCCCCAAACCCGCAACACCGGAACGCCCCCAGGTTTGCCTCTATTCGAGCTCGAACAGCCGCTGCCCGACGAACTCCGGTGAACTATTCCGGTGAGTACCGTGCTCACCTCTGTCCCTCGTTAATACGATGTTGTTCCCATACTCCTTGCGCTCCTTCTGACACCACTCGTTCGCCCTGTACTGCCCCAGGTCATCGGCTCCGTCAACCACCGCGAACTCCTGAGGCACCAACCATCTCCGGCGAGCAATCCCGGTAAGAAACGAGCGCCCCTCGCCTCCTAGTTCAAACCATGTTGTGCGCCTTGTCCTTGCACAGCCACTGATGCCGTTTGTGTGTCCTATGGTGGCCTAGAATGTCGCCGTCATCTTCGCCAACCCGTGCTCGTCGCCAGAGAGGTCTCTGACGAGCTTTCATGGCCACAGCAGCCCGCCCCTGTCCAAACCAAGGCCACTTGAGCATCCTCGCAACCATGCAATGCTGGTAAGCCACCGCGCCACTCCTAGCCCCCTCTGGATTCGCCGGAGAGTCATGGCAGAAGTGTCGCCGCCGCCAGTAGCCATCAGCGCCGCCCGAGTTTGGTCGCATGCTCCAGGGCCGTAGGATCTAGTTCTGACACCGTAGATAGAATCACTTAACGAACCGGTATCGCTAGATCTGGGCCACAGGATCTAACTTAGATATAATGGTCCACACGCTTGATCCGCGCGAAGCGGTACGGGCTAATCATACATGGCCACGTGTCTGTGTTTTTGTTTTAAAATCTGTTTTTTATCTGTTAGAGATTTAAACTTGTAAAATTCATATCTTTAGTTCTCTTTGGCCAAATTTTGCAAATATTATATCATTGGATTCAAAAAATTAAGCCCTACACTACTGTGGCATTGAATTTGTAATTTTCTTCTGTAAAAATAGGATTATTTTCAGAACCAAGTTTATGCCTATTTTGACTATATAAAATGGTTTAAAAATTGTTTTAGAGTGAAACTTATTTTATTTGAACTTTAGATAGATTACTTTGTGTTCAGTACTATTTGGTTTGACTTGTTTAGTATAGAAAAATCATTTCATTGCATTTGCATGCATTCATATATGTTTGTTTGAATATTTGAATGTGAATTTGGTGTTATTATTTTATGTGTAGATTTTGGTGATAGTGGTGATTGTTATTGTGAGGACTGTTGCTACTCCCCCAACTATCAAGGCAAGTGGTGCTTCATATATTTTGTCCTATTATTTTGACTATGCATTAGTGATATTTTGAATAGGACTTGCATGGAATTTTGCTAAGTATATATATGCTAAGCCTTGGGCTATTGAGTTGTAAAAGACTATGTAATTTCTGGAATGACGATGTAATTACGACCTTTGTATCTGTGTACTTCATCTTAAACTGTGGATACTAGCATTTGATCCAAGGACTAGCGTTGCAATCACAGGGACCTTTACCTTTAAAAGGTGGGGTCTTATAAGAAGGGTGTATACCCAACAGTTTCCCTTGGGTATCCTACAAAGATGCACTTCTACTCTTTAGGTTCGAGTTTGTCAGGCTGCAGTTTCTTAACGTAAGCCTCACATCCCCAAACTTCCAAGAGCGACAACATTGGCTTCTTGCCATGCCATGTCTCATATGGTATTGTCTCCACGGATTTGGATGGTGCTCTGTTTAGAATAAAAGCGGCGGTTTCTAATGCATAGCCCCAAAACAACACAGACAAATCAGTCAAAGACATCATGGACCGGACACTATCCAATAGAGTACGGTTACGCCGTTTTGACACACCATTATGATGTGGTGTTCCGGTTGGAGTAAGGTGTGGTACAATACCACAATCCTTCAAGTGCATGCCAAACTCATAACTTAAGTATTCGCCTCCCCGTTCTGATCAGAGATGCTTAATCTTCTTATTGAGTTGATTCTCTACCTATTTTTGAAATTCTTTGAACTTTTCAAAGGTTTCAGACTTGTGCTTCATCAAATAGATATACCCATAGCTAGTCAAATCATCAGTAAAGGTAACAAAATAACGATACTCATTGCATGTCGAGACACTCATTGGTCCACACACATCTGTATGTATGATTCCCAACAGGTCTGCTGCCCGCTGCATAGTACCGGAGAAGGGTGTCCTGGTCATCTTGCCCATGAGACAAGGCTCGCATGTATCAAGAGATTCAAAATCTAGTGATTTTAGAAGTCCATTAGAATGAAGTTTCTTCATGTGTTTTACGCCAATATGACCAAGACGGCAATGCCATAGGTACATGGTATTATCGTCATTAATCTTGCAATGCTTGGCATCAATGTTATGGATGTGTG
The DNA here is from genome assembly GCA_916181665.1 of Avena sativa. Taxonomy (NCBI): domain Eukaryota; kingdom Viridiplantae; phylum Streptophyta; class Magnoliopsida; order Poales; family Poaceae; genus Avena; species Avena sativa. The sequence goes on from OV702279.1 coordinate 343,351,834, forward strand.
TACTACTATCAAGATCTATTAAGAATAAACCTTTGCATACACGTGCATGAACATAAAAGACATCATTCATATAAATAGAACAACCACTTGTTCTAGATTTAAATGAATAACAATCTTGCAATAAGCAAGATCCACTCACAATATTCATGCTTAAGGCGGGTACAAAGTAGCACTTATTCAAAACTAAAATTAATCCTGATGGTAGACATAGACACAAATCGCTGACGGCCTTGACATCGACCTTCGATCCGTTGCTGACACGCATCGTCACTTTGTACTTCCCCAGACACCGCTTATTCCATAGCTCCTGCTGGGAGTTACAAATGTGAGCAACGGAACTGGTATCAAATACCCAGGTGTTGCTTCTGGTGCTTGTAAGGAATACATAAATAACATTTATAGCACATATAACTTTGTCTTTCACGGCAAACTTTCCGGCTTTCTTGTCCTCGAGGTACTTGGGGCAGTTGCGCTTCCAATGTCGGTCTCCCTTGCAGTAGTAGCACATAACGTCGTGCTTAGGCCTCAGAGCCTTCGGAGAACTGGCAACTGGCTTGCCATCCCTCTTTAGGCCTCTTAACCTTCTTATGTGCCGACTTTAAAGGAAGGGGTGCGCTCTTTTCCCCTATATATAAAGGTCTATATGGAGGGAAAATAACACACAATAATCTCTAAGGCAATTTTCTTCGGAATTTCTCTCTCTTTCTTCTCTCTTGCAACTATGGTCCCAGGTATGGACTGCGCGCATAGGAGACTGCTTCGTTGTGGCACACCATTGTGCTGCGGTGATTCCGGCCACAAGATCTACTTCCACACTCTCGGCTGGATCAGAGAACCAGAGGATGTCGTAGAACATAGATCCGTCCCACTATTCAAATCATTGGTGACAACTTAGAGAAGTTGAAATAAAATCCACCTAGAACATAAAGAAAAATCCTCCCAATCTCGAAGTATCCATAACTAAAATTACGGTGGTAGCTGTTTGCATTATCCCCAAAAGCCTCCTAAAGGAATTGCCGATTAGGGCAACTCCAATAGCCCCCGCATTCTGGACACCAAAACAGTCTGTTTGCCAGGGGGCACGTGGTCCGAGGCTGACCCGTTTTACGGGGTGTAGTGCATCCAATGGTCTCCCTAAAATAATTGAAATAAAAAAGGTAACAAATGCTAGTAATAATAATTATACATACAAGTTCCGGTTAAGTCCACGTCTAAAATATATCAAAAAGGAAGAAGAAACACCATATATACTATAGGGTGCATCACAAGGGTTAGCTGGGGGCTGGGGGACTGTGGCGGCGGACCTCCACGCCATGGCGGCCTTGTCGTAGTCTTCCTCAATCTTGATGAAGACCAGGGGCAGCGGCCACACCAATGCGGGAGCAGGCGGTGCAGGCGTTAGCAGTGGAGGCATCGACAGTGCAAGGAAGACCGGAGGTGGGAGGGAGCACCGGGGCCCTGCTGCGCCACATGCCAAAACTCGTGGAGGGCCTACACGATGTCGTCCAACATGCGCTCTTCCTCGAGCTAGGACTCGAGGATGGCGGCCTGGATCTCCTTGTCCTCCATCATCTTGTCGTGGTCTCGGCACGACGGCTCGTCCGCCTCCTCCTTGACGGCGACCAGCGGGAATTGCTGGCTAGTAGTGTCAGGCTGACTGAATGGCCACACCACTGAGGTGACGGTGTTGGCGCCCCAGTACCTTAACCAGTCCGACACCCTGTGATGCACATGATACGCAAGCCCAAAGTAGCTGTAGCCCCCCTCGCCGCCCTCCTCCTTCTCCTCATCCTCGTCACTGGAGTCCTCCATGTACTCCTCGTCGGAGTCGTCGAGCTCCTCGAGGCGGGCCTCAATCATCTGTAGGGTTCGCAGCATAGAAAACAAAAATTTTCCTACGATGTGAACTATATACCAAGATCTATCTACTAGATACAAACAGCGGGCAGATGTATATCCATAGAGAACATACCCTTGAAGACCGACAAAGCTTAACGAGTTCAACTCGTGGTTGATGTAGACGATCTCTTGCCGATCTCAAGATCGAGAGGAAGTCCTAGCGCCGCAAATCAGCAGCGCATCCGTGCTCGCACACACGTTCGAGGCACCGAGCAACCTCCGCCTCCTCGCTCCAGCGATGTAGCGGAAGCACAACTCTTTCTTGCCGAATAGCCACCGGGAACATGTATCTCGCTAGTCCGAGACCATGGGGGATAAATTCTAGAGGGGGGGAGAGATCCTTCACGAGGAGGTGTGAGAGACAAGTGAGGAGGGGGCTCCTTTTATAGGAGGAGGGGGGCACCCAAGGGGGTGGCCGCCGGCCATGGGGGCTGCCCCCTCCCCTCCTTCATTCATGTGGGTGGACACTCCACTCACAAAATGCCCTTTAAATTCCCTCCACTCAAAAGTCCACTCAAATTCCCATTAAATTTCCACCAAATTTAATGCAAACTCTCATTAAATAAAACTCTTTTATTTTATTCAGAATTTTGTCAATTACTTTAATGACAAACATTCACAAATAACCCCTTGCTAGAATTCTATTTCACATGCATAACCACTTTATGCAATTTCACCCGAAAACCTGTTTCGGTATCTAGTGAAATAAATTCCTGCGCTTGTTCATTCTTTCGGCATGAAACATTTGCTCCAATTGGATGTCGGTGTCTCTTAAGTGTGTCACCCTACGGTTCGTGAATAATGCGGACATGATCGAGACCCCTCTCGGATCAATAATCAGAAGCGGGATCTGGAGACCCATACTGACTCCCACACATTCAACGATGACTTTCTTGTGATCGTCGGAACCTTTTACGCTAGTATCTTAATCCCTTTGTTTCACGATATATTACATGTCCGAGATTCGATCATCGGTATCTCCATACCTAGTTTGATCTCGTTACCGACATGCACTCTTTTCTCGTTCCTGTGATATAACATTCTAGTGATCAAATCACTTGCTTGCAAGCTAATCAATGTGATATCACCGAGAGGGCCCAGAGTATATCTATCCGTCATCGGGATGAACAAATTCCACTCTCGATCCATGAGCCTCAACATAACACTTTATTAGTTCTGAATCCATCTTTATAATCACCCTGTTACGGTGTGACGTTTGATGTTATCAAGAAACTCTTCCGGTGTTAGTGATTGACATGATCTCATGGTCTAAGGATTAGGATCAATTCGTAAGTTGTTATAGCAATATAAACTCAATGACTTTGATCGTAATGCTATACTTCGGATGAATGTTCATCACACCATTACACGAATGTTGTGATCCCGTTATTAACAACATTCAATGTCCATGATCAGGAAACCTTGATCATCTTGTTAATCAACGAGCTAGTTTATGAGAGAGGCATAACTAGGAACTTTCTGTTTGTTTATTAAACACACATATATTAATATTTCCGTATTAATACAATTATAGCATGCAAAATAAACATCTATCATATACTTGGAATACACATAATAAACACTTTATTATTGCCTCTCAGGACATATTCCCTTCATCATCTTGCACCGGGTCTTGTGCTCGGCCTCGAACCACCTGTCCCATAGGCGGGGTTGATGGCGTAGGACGGGTCGGGGTGTAGATCTGGCGAGAGATGGGCGCGGCGGCGACAGATCTCCCGCTGGCAAGCAGACCCGGAAATGTGGATGGCCACAACCGGCACACGGGCTCCGTTCAGGTGCTAATCGGCCGACAGGTGGACATCTGGCCACGAGCAGAGCATCCCCGCCTCTTCCAGCGCGCGGGCCACCTCGATCGTGACGCTAACCCGACGCTCCGACCGGGCCTTGGCGGCGCGCTGGGAGGTGCTCGTGCCGGTGGCGAGTAGGAGAAGTAGCAGGAGCAGGGCGACAGCATGAGCCCGCATTACGGTGGCGACCTGAGGAGGACCCGGTCGCGTGGTCGTTCCGGCCGGGCCTGAATCAGTGCCTCCACGGCTTCATAATCGGCCGGTCGGAGGGGAGCTAGGGTTTGTGTCGGCGGGGGTGGTGTTTTGTGGTTTGACCGCGAGAGGATAGGGACGCCACGATACCCATTAAAAAGAACAGAGCTCTCCTTGTTCCCCTCCCTCGCCCGCTGACGTGTGGACTCGGGGTAGCTTCAGGAGGACAAGGGACTAGTCCACCTTCCCGCAAACCAGGCCCAAGTTTAGGCCGCAGATGCGCCTATACGGACCACTCCGTGGGCCGGGCTCCATTTGCGGATGAACATTGGGCCCTGCTAGAAGGACTGATCCGTCTGCACGGGTCCGTTTGCAGGGAGCCGTTGAAGTTGCCCTTAAAATCCATGAATCCATGATACCCATTCACCAACGAGTGGAGATACTTTTAGGAACCACCCATGAATCCACGGTACCCATTCTGAACCACTTTTTTTTCTAGACAAGCTGCTAGACTTTATTTATGCTTTCTGAACCACTTCTAGCCTCACATGAAAGTAGCCCGTGTTATACGGCCCATGTCCACAGTTTTTCTTTGAACGGTATTTCGAAAACAGTAAACGAGACGACCTGATCTCAGAAGAACAGATATGGATAACCATGTAGACACCGCAGCGGCGGAGCTAGGAATGGAGCAAGACAGGTGCTAAATTGTTGTGTGTAAAAGATCGTAGGTTCCAACTTAGTAAAAATGCATTACCACCACCTAATTAAGCATAAACGGTCTGATATAAAGGAAATCGACAATACATAAGGAATTTTCACACATGGAAATGGAGAAATAGTAGTGAGTTAAGCAACGGAGTAGTGAGTCAACCATGACCTGCACACTATGTGGGAATTGTTTTCGCAACCTTGGTTGCAAAATTGTAGAATATGGTACTTGCTCCGACCTATATTAGTTGACTTAAATTTATTTAGATATGAATGTATCTAGTCAAATTTTAGATCTAGATACATTCGTATCTACACAAATTTAAACCAACTAATATGGAACGGAGGGAGTATTTACTATTTATTTTTCAGGGACACGGTATTTAATAGGAGTACCATATTAAAAAAAATTGGAAGAGTGGGAGAGAAGCGCCATAAGCAGAGCTGGGAGCTAGCACTGCCGGTCTGCCGCTAGCGACTCGAATCCACTAGGTGGCCACGCAACACAGCGTGCATGCAACTTTACCAGGTGGTGGTGCTAATGGCCTGAAACTCTTAGTACTTAATCCCTTGTGTAACTTTGCTGAACCGGTGCTACAGCCCCGGTAGCACCAGTCGTAGCTCCGCCTTAGACACGCATACATCAGACGAGACGACCACTCAGGAAACAGTTTTTGAAGGGAAGTTGGGAATTAAGATACACTAGGTGAACGATCGAAATCGTAGATCTTACATGTCAAAAAAAAATCGTAGATCTTATATTGGTTTTGACTTTATTTTTGTGAGCCTAAATTCCTCGTTTAAAGTAGATAAATGAAAACGGCGAGGCATAAAGTTAAATAGCTAATGGAGTACGTACGTCGCACCATTCTACACAGCCAGGCATTCCCTTGAACTAGTTAGGAAAAAACCGATGAAGTGTAGTGCACGACGAGGTAAACAAGATTGACTGATTGATCTTATTCAAAAAAGCACACACGATTATTGATCAGGTCCCAGCTCGCATGCACGGGCAATCACTGGGTTTGGATCAAAACCGACCGGAGGGAAAAGAGAGACGTGACATGACCGTTTCCCGTTGGTCGTTTTCATCTGAGTACCCGATCGATCACCTTTCCAGTTCACGCGGATAGCTGTATACTACTACTTGGACGAAGTGGCTGAGACCTGAGTCCCCACCTCTCCCCCTCACCTCTCCCTGCTACAGTTCCTAGAAAGTGCTAGAAGGGCCCCGAGCCAAACCGAAGCCTCTCTTGCCGGCAACGCCGGTGAGAGATGGCGGAGGGCGGCGTCGGCGGCAGTAGTTTAGGTAGGTGTAGTGGCTTTATGCCGGTAGTATGGAGTAAGGCGTCGGTGCTTCTTGGTCGGGACCGGCGCATCCGGGAGGTTGCCTGCGGCGTTGTTTTGCTCCGATGGTCGGAGGAAACGGCGAGCTTGGCCATGACCGGGATCTCCGCAATAAGTGCCATGGTGTGTCTTTCCTCACTGCTATGCATCCTTCTTCTTCTCTTCTCCCCCGTTCCGGCCGGCCGTGGTGGCGAGGGGAGGGGTGAGGGAGGAGGGAGTGATGCGGGTTGCAGAGGGGATTGGAGGTCTTCTGCTTCGGCGTGGTGGCGCGGCGTCGAGCAGAGACTGGTGGAGGATTTCGCTGGGCGTCCGAGGTGGAGGGCGACGAATTTTCCTCTGGCTGTCTGCCTCCTTCCAAATAAATCCCCGCGTCGCCGTCATCCATCTGTTGGCTCTGGTATGTCCTTCTCCCTCTTGGCCGGCCAAGGAGGCGAGGAAGAGGGGTGGTTTCACACTGCGGCTGATAGTCTTGGATGGTGGCTCCGCCTCGCGCGAGTTGGCATTGGCGACCTCGTCTTCTTCTGCTGCTGCGTCGACCTCCGCTGCTGCTGGAGCTCTGAAGAATCCATCGACCCCCCTCCAGTTTGCAGCTCGGGTGGCTCAGGTGTTTTTCCGGCTTCTATGGTTTCGCTGGCCAGTTTCCGTCGCCCCCATCTTCAACCTCCGGCGGGAGGCCCTTCTACCTTGCCTGTCAATGGCGAGGACGCGGCTGGCGATGGTGGCATTAGCATCGCCGGCGAGGTCGGAGTTTGTACAAGGACTCGATGGCTTTTGAAGAATCTTTCTAGGGTCTCTTGTGTAAATTGGAAGGACATGGTTGTTATTTGTTTTCTTTCAGGTCCTTCCCGCAGTATTGTATCAATTTTGATTTATTAATGCCAGCTCTGGAACCTTCCGGTCCCTTCTCTTTCAAAAAAAAAGATCGATCACCTTTCCACCACGGGGAGAGGACGAAAGTGGACGCTACTCATGTGACATTGCATCAATTTACCGCGAATAGGGCCCCGGAGAGTTCACCAAATTCAGTTTTAGTTTGTTGAGAGTATATGCAGGGCACCGCCATGTGACCGTCAAACACAGAAATAGAAGACGTACCTGTACGAGCTACCGAGAGAAAAAAAATTCCTGATCGTGTCGAGTCACTATATATAAGAGCAAGCACAGCGTGATGAAAACTTTGAGTCTAAGAAATCTTAGACCTATGTCTAACCATTGGAGAGAGGGTGGCTAAGAGAAAGATTCTTCATACTGAGCCCAGTACTAGACACAAAGTCTAGCCAAATAAAATATTATTTCTATTCAATTCACAAAAGGATGAGGAGAAGTTTGGTGGGAAAAAGTGGACCAGACTGGGTCCCACTAGTTGAGCCTAAACGGTGGAGCTCTTTTCTTCCTCTAGACACAAGTTGGTTTTTCCTCTTAGACTCAACCATACGCTGTGCTTGCTTAACTAGTGCCCGTATGTTACTAAGGAATAATAGTAGTAAAATATTGATGCATTAGTAAAAAAAGAATTATAAATTCAAAAAAGATGTCGGACGACACGTGGTGTCTATTTATGCATCAACAAAGTCCAATTATCTGTCCAATCTCTTTCATCTTCGAAATTAATACATATGAAGACGTCTCACATGCTGTTTCAGGCTAGCTGTTAAGAAAACATGACTCTGGTGTTAGCTAGCTAGTATAGAATACAAACGAAGTACTAACTAAACCAAATGATCAAAAAACAAATAACGGTGGACCAGGCTAGCTAGCTAGTCAGAATACCAGCTCTGAGTTTCTCCTGAACTCCATCAACCTCACAACGAAGCATATAACGGCATACCACAAACTAACAAAAAACAAATGATCAAAAAAAAAAAAACTACACGTTGTTGCCGTTACCTTGCTTGAAGAGATTCAGATCAGTCAGCAGTGGGTCTTGAAGTTCAGACGCGGTGGACATGTATATTCAGCTGGATGGTTGTATCAGGCCGGCGGGCGTCGACGCATTACTGGTCGATGCCATGTATGATTGGGCCTATGCAAACCCGGTTTTTGTGGTTTCACCGGTTTGGACTAGTTCAAAATTTTGTACTAGTTTCAAAGTTTGGATTTCATTTGTAAAGGAAAATGAACTAGGGTGTAAGTAGCCGGTTTGGCTGGTTTGACCGGTTTCATATTTTGCACACCCTTATGTATGATGATGCATTCCTCGCCGGTGAAATTAAAGAGGCCAGACACACAAATGTAACTCTTTCACATCTGGCCATCTTGTTGGTTTGGTCTTGTATAACCAAGAAAGTGACAACCTTCAGGGGGCTAAAATCATATGATAAAACATGACACAATTATTTGGCATCATAAAAACATTGTTTTGTGAATTATTTTTTCTCAGAATCACGAGACATATTTTGTTCAAAATCCACTACAAAACCTCATGCACACACAAAAGTTTGGAATAGAGATGATTGTTCTAGCCTACTACAATTTGACAGTTTTTCGCCTACTAAAATTCATGACATGTAGTGATGTAAGTTGAACTAGCCTACTACAATTCGGCATTTTTCGCACAATTCCACAACACATAAATTGTGTGAGAACCATGGACTGATCATCAGCACCTGCCCCCCCCCCCCCCCCCCCCCCCAACAACAACACTCACACATAAGCCAAATCCTACACTGATTGAAAAGCTTGACTTAGATACATCATAAAAGCAGGCAGAGTAATTATGACGAGCAGGCATTGTGCAGTGAAAAAATGCAAAAAAATTGTTACCTGGTTAAGCATGTTGTCCAGAGCTCACAGGTCATCTACGCTTGCCTGCATAGGGAGAGCGCTAGATGCATTCTCTCCTCCATTAACCATCTAAATTGGCGCTATGGAACTGCCTGCATGAAGCTTAGGCAATGCAGAGTTGATGCTTCCACCGTTGACCATCAGAGTTGATGCTTCCACCGTTCAACATTGATAGGAGGACCGGAAGCACGGTTCCTTCTTGAGTCGGGCAGCCACGGTACGACATACCTCAGCATGCTCCCACCATCGCTGACTGTCCCCATTGCCCAGTTCCTCGACTGAAGGGACACACCATAAGCTCCTAAGACTAATGGATTGCAAAAGGATTATTTGAACCCCCAAAGGCAAATGCTAACGATGAATGTCCTCTCTGATGTTCATGATAATTATTGGAGCTTCCCTGGTGATACATGTTCACGTATGGGGAAGTTCTGTCTTTCGGAAGAATCACTGAGAGGGTTAGACTTACTTTCATTTGTGACTCTTTTCAGCCGATACTTCTGAAATATAAAGATAGGAAATAACAAATATGTGATCATTCTTATGGGAAAGAAAAAATTGAAGATATATGGGACACACAAAGATATGAGGGTGTTGCATCGTTTAAAAGAATATGGGGCATGCACTATATTAGATGTGTCTCACATTTTCACAAATGAAATTTCATTAAAAGTGTCTTACACACTAGAGATGAAAGAGACATTACTAAAGCTTGGACTTCCGAAAGATTGCTAGTCTAGAAAGAATATGAACATAAACATATAAATTAATCATAAGGGTAGAAGTTAAACCTGGAGATGGCTTTCAACGCTCTCTCTTGTTAGGTAATCCACATTCATCATTTCCAATATCTTCTTCGGAACCTCCCCTGCATTTACATAATCAAAACTTCCTGTTACTAAAAACAAATCCAAGAACCATGCACTATTTTTGGTGAATAGGCCACGAAATGTGAGCTCTTACTATCAATGCCAAGATATTTGACAACTTTTAGGAACCTGTCGTGCAACGCATCGCCCCATGCCACCCTTGCCTTATTCTGGTTGGCTACGCCTGCCGTCGTCTCTTTGATCTCATGAGAATGATCTTCATCACTTTGCTTCTTCATTGAGCACTTCTTACTTTTTGCACCACTCAGCTCATCTTCAACAATCACTGGATGCACCCTCTGATAAGCATCATCTTTGTCACTACTGATGTGGTTCACAACGCCAAGTTTTTTCCTTACAACATGCTGCCATATGTTATTGAGCTCTTTGATATGCAGTGGTTTCACCAAACACTCACATTCCCCATGAGTTATCCCCTTCAACATAGTCTCCCTCTCTCCATGCACAAATAGCACTATAAGGCCTAAGTTAGTGACTTAACATTGGAATGTCGAAATTCACAAAAGTGCATCAAGTGTGAGACACAATTTTGGAATAAAATGTGTTAAACATTGTGTATATAATTGTATTATCACAACAACGGATTCTTCAAAGAAAAATAAATGGGATAATTTGACACATTCAGTAGACGTAAAATGAAATAATGGGTACAAAACTAATCGTAACACAGTGCATAAACCATTGCAACATGTTCATAACTTCTAATTGTCGACGCACCTCAAGATCAAGTATTGTTACTGAGCATTTTACCCTATCCTATTAGGTAATAGACATCAACCGAAGCAATTTAAATCATGTTAAGCGGTCATCTGGTATTTCAGTTTTTATACAGTAAGCGGCATTGAAAATGGTTTTATTACAATTTAGACAAATAAATATGTGCATTTCATTTTATATAATAGTAATGGAACTAAAAATTATATGATTTAAGTACCATGAAATGAATGTCATGTGAGGTATAAAAATGACCCCCCTTCAAAATAAAAATGGAAAGTGAGTAAAACAAAGACTTCAACATTGAATTATCAGTAGAGCTATCACGAGTAGCCTGGAGATCTTAAGGATCTTGAAGATTATCCTTTTATTATGTTAATGCAACATAGCTAATTTTGTAATTGCATTATTTATGCCACCAATTTAGCTAGAAATAAACAAGTAGGGTGCAATTTGGTGCTTCTTCTAACTAAAAGTTTTAGAAATTGTGTACTACTACCTCTGTTCCATAATGTAAGTATTTCTATCAGTTCAAATTGAACTACTAAAAATACTCACATTTTGAAACGGGGGTAGTACTAGCTAAAGGATAAACTATGTATAATTTGTTCCTAACATGAATCTATTCTTTCTTTCCTTGACTTTATTGTCAAGAGGATATATACAAGATCAAGTCTAGACAATCCATTAATACGCCCATACAACCTATGGATAGTGGGCCTACATTGTAGTGACACTGAATATCACTATGCTAGATGTAGGGGTTTTGGTTGCTCACAATAAATTTATAGTTCTATATGAGGCCAAGGTTCGATTCGTTAGCATAGACAAAACACAAGGATATGTGCAAGTTCATGCTCAGATGGTTTCCATGAGCGACCCTACTTTCTATGTGTTGTTTGCATACTTTCCTTTGATGCCCGACTAGCGAGGGCCCAAACACGGGTGGAGGCCGAGGCGCTTCCTTGTTAAGAGGTCGGCGTATGACTACCGAAAACCCATGCAGGACTGGAAGGTGAGTCGTTACTATTTTTTCTCAAGTAATACATTACTTGATCAAAGAGACTAATTATTAACTAAAAAATAATTAGGAAAAGCTGATCCATATATATCTCCTCTTCCAACTCTCCATTAAGGAAAGTTGTCTTCACGTCCATTTGATGAACGAGAAGACCATAAGAGGCAGCCAGGGATAGTAGTACTCGAATGGTGGTCCGTCTAGCGGCAGGTGAATAGGTGTCAAAGTAATCTTCGTCTTCTTTCTGTGTGTAGCCCTTAGCTACAAGACGCGCCTTGTACTTATCAATAGTACCATCAGGCCTTAGCTTCTTCTTGAACACCCACTTACATCCCATAGGTTTACAACCATAGGGTCGTTCTGATAATTCCCAAGTTCCATTAGAAAGAATCGAGTCCATCTCATTTTGGACAGCTTCTTTCCAATCATCTGCATCAGGAGATGCATATGCCTCAGTAATGGATCTGGGAGTATCATCCACAAGGTACACGATGAAGTCATTATCAAAGGATTTTGCAACCCTCTGTCTCTTACTCCTCGTGAGAGGTTCATCGTCATCCTTCTCAAGAAATTCCTCATGTGGTTGTTCAGAATTCTCAATAGATGCACTAGATTCAGGAAGTATTTCAGAAGAAATCCTACCAATGCTATGCATATCTTTCGTAGGAAAAATATTCTCAAAGAATGTTGCATCACGAGATTCCATTATAGGATCAACATGCATATCAGGTACCTCAGATTTAACCACTAGAAATCTATAGCCTACACTCCGTGGAGCATATCCTAGAAAGATACAATCCACTGTCTTGGGTCCGAGCTTGCGTTTCTTGGGGATTTGTATGTTGACCTTCGCCAAACACCCCCAAGTGCGCAGATACGAAAGTGATGGTTTTCTCCCAACCTGTGGCATCCCGCAAAACCACTACTAGAAAATCGCGTTGTTTTTGTGCATTGCATCATCATGACCGCATGCTCATGTCATCATGCCACATTGCATTTGAGCATCATCATCATCTTGCAATTGCTTGCATAAAACTATTTGCAGAAAAACCTAATTTGTTTTCTAAACGCCCCATCTTTATTCAAACGCAAAACCCGGGTCTCCGGATTATTTTGTTTTGTCCGCTATCGGTTTGCAGAAGCTTTGTTTTAAACAAATAAAATATTTATTTATTTTAGTGGGGCAGTCGAACGGGCCGATTCGACCCAGTCGACCACCCCCAGTTCCAAAACGGTCCACCCAAAATCCCTAGTCTACCCAATCTATTCTACCCAGCCCCTCTCCACCTCACCCCCTCCAATCCCTGGTCGCCACGTCACCCTGCCCCTTCCCTCTAACCAACCCCAACCCGCCACATCAGCCCCCCACTCCCTCCCAAACCGACCCACACACTCCCACCTCTCCCGCTGTCCGCGGGACCCGCCCCTGGCCCCGCAGACCCCCGACCCCACCCAGGCCCACCAGTCCCCGACCCCGCGCGCCCCACACGTTCCCCCTGGCCCCGTCTTCCACCTCCCTCCTCCCTCGGTTCCCTCTCCCTCACCGCCGCTCCCTCTCTCCTCCGGCGCCGCGCCGCCCGCTTCCTCTCTCCCCCGGCGCGCCTCCACCCCTTCTCTCTACCCTCCGGCGCCGGCCACCGCGCGCCCCCGGCCACCGCTCCCCCTCCCTTCTCCGGCCGCCGCTCGCCGGCTCCCCTCCCCACCTGCTCACCCCTTCCGCGGCCGCCTTCTCCGCGCCGGCGAGCTCGCCACCGCCGCTCGCTTCCTCCTCCACCTCGCCGGCCCCCGCGTGCTCCGGCCCGCGTCCCCGTCGCCCCGCCGTCCTCAAACGCCTCCCCCCCGCGCTCGAGCCCGCCCTCCGGCGAGCCGCGACCCCTTCCTCCGCCGTGGCCCGCGGGCCACCTCCCTCCTCGCCGTTCATCCCCGCCGCCGGCGCGAGCGCGCCGCCCTTCGCCCTGGCCCGACGCCCCTCCTCGTCGGCGCCCCTTCCCCTCGCCACCGGAGCTTCCCGCCGGCCGCCGTGACCTCCGCCCCGGCGTCACCCTCTCTGCCTCCTGCGCGTCGACCTCCGGCCGCCTCCGACGACCTCGCCAGCGCCTTCCCGAGCGCGACCCTCGCCGGCCGGCCTCGTCCCTGCTGCCGCCTCCCCGCCGGTCTCCTCGCCGCCCCCGTCGCTCGGCCCCATCAAGGTCCCGCGCGCGAGTCTGCACCACGTCGGCCTGTGCCTTGTTTGTTGTGAGGTTCCCTCAGATGTGATGATGCTTCCCAAGCCAGGAGTCGAGGACCCATGTGACTCCAAGTTCCCCTACGACAAGACCTTCCGAAGGCCCCGACAATCAAAGCAAGATCGTCATCGAAAGTGGAGTCGCGAACCCCAAGATCGCCTTCCCCGACCCAAAGACGTCGAGATCCCGAGCCTCCGAAGACCGATCCGACAACGAACCCGCCGGTACCTCAAGATCTCCCTCGCGGCGTCCGAAGACCCGAACCCTGTCGAACCCCTCTCGGTGAACGCCAAGATCGCCTCACGGACGCCATGACCTCCTTCAAGGATCCGATGGCCGAGACCCTTAAGACCGATCTAGAGCGCCAAGGCCTTCGCATGGAGTCGGCAAGATCATCCGGAAACACCAAGATCAGCTGCGCGGCCCCGACAAGTTCGACACCATCCAGGACGAGACCGATGCGCCCCGACGCCACGCCAAGTTCGTCTAACCGAACGCCAAGATCTACTCTGCCATTCGAGAACGATCCCGGAGTCCGAGAACGATCCCGTCGAACCCTGAACCCTGAGACCGGACCCCGAACCCCGGAACCCCAAGATCTGCCAAACCCTAATGTGTGACCCCTTTTCTCGAGCCCTATTTTTATAAATGTAATAACAAATTGCTTGCATATTAAATTGTCATACTCGCATGCATCTTATCATGTGGTTTGGGGGCCTTATGCCGATTCACCTCGTAATTAAATACGGGGCCCATATGCGGGCAAATCTAGTCTCATATTGGCCTCATTTAAACTTGTGTAGCGAACCGGTAACATATCTTGCCTTGTTATTACAACATTTAAATTGCGGGGTAGTTAAATAACTTGAACCAATTAATTAATTGTCGGGACCCCGGTTCCGCTTAATATGACCTAATTGCATCACACCTTTGCCATGCCATACATCATACATGCATCATGCCCGATCTTTTGCGTAGTATTAAATATTGCATCCGGTGTTTCTTCTAGTGTTTTGCTTCTTCGCGGATAAGGCCGTTGAGTTGATGCGAGTGTCGACCCGATCTTCGGTTGAACCTTCGACAATGTTGTCAGGCGAGCATCTCCCCCTTTCTACCTATCTTACTTTTAAAGTATTTATTCCCTCCTGTTGATCTATTGCTATCTGTGTTGCGATGCTCTAGTTTCCGTACCCGTGATATCCCTTGCAGCCTTATATTGCCTTGGACACCTCCTATTACCTGTTATTTGGTAGATAGTTGGACTTGCGCGTCGTAGTCGCTTGCTCAAGTGTTGTTGCGTGTCGTCCAGAACCACAGTTGTTGGAGCATTGCCGCATGTTGAACGATGGAGATGAGCATGGCTTTATTTATTGTTCACTTTAAATATTGTTTAACAACTAAAATTGAAGTAGGTAAGCAGAGGCACAGGTGGGCAATAGATGTTATTTGGTTGTTAACCGTCCACTTGTGTCCCGTAGGACCCCGAGTGCTTGATACCTGTTCCTTGATTTATCGCGCTATCCACATCCGGGAGGCTTATGGGACCCCCCTCAGCCAGAGCTTGATTCAGTCTTATTTCTTGGGGCCACAAACTAGTTTGGGGTTTTATTACTATCCTGTACTTATGCCATGCTTTACTGCTTTATTTATGATTGTGCGAGGAGCACACTGTACTGTTTAGGATCGTGGCACGATTCCGCGGTGTCGACAAGCCGAGTTTTGGGTTCCCAGTCGTTCACAGCCGTCCCCACAACCTTGAGTCCGTCTCGGAGCCGGCCGGCTTCGTTGCGGGTCTACTTTAAGGGGTGGCCCCCTGAAATATTTCTGAATCCTGTGATTGCTTTGTCGTGAAAGCCTCGTTGGGTTTTGATTTGGTTTTTCCGAGGTTGATCGAGTGTGTGTTGCTATTGGTGCACCCCGGCCGGGTAAAGCTTTCTGAAAGCCGTGTCCACGGTTATGGACGACTTGGAGCACAGTATCTCGATCATAGACAACTATAACTAAAGTAGTGCTATAAATTTGACTTTATAATGACTAGTAATCAGCTTTACTATAATGGAATGGCTACATAAAACTGCCCACAATTGCTTATTTGAGTTGTCGCTTGCGACCATTGTATCTGACTAGTAAGTATTGCAACTACAACGTAATGGCTAAATAAAAGTACCAACAACTGCTGGGTTTTGGGTTATCTCATGCTAATTGTATCTGACTAGTAAGTGTCGCAACTACAACGGAATGATTAACTAAAAGGGTCCACTGCTTATTTTATCAGGATGATTATCTATACCTGACTAGTAATTGCTACAACGATAACCGAATAAATAAAACTGCCAACTGTGTGAGTTCCTCGGTTGACTTCCTCGTTTGGTCTCGAGGGGGAAACACCAGGATGAGTTTGTTTGAAGTTAGTATCAGGTTGGTTTCGGATAGGTCTTTCTTACCCCTCTCTGATAGCCGCCAGTTGTATCGAGTCTCTATAGGGTGTTTAGTGCGTGCTGCCGCTGCCGCTTCAGTCCACCATACCTATGTAGGCGAGGACCGCCGAATTCTAGTCTCGCCGTGTACTGGCCTCAGTACTGACGCTCCTCTTTTTCCTTTGCCCTTTGTCGGCACCCCTTTTGTTTAAGCAGGTTTTGAGAACGACGTCGTTAGCAGGGTTACCCTTCCGGCTTGGCCTGGGCAGGGTTATGGACGCCATTGGTTATTCTTCAGGGCTCTTAGCCCCATTTGCATCTTGTCCGTAGTTGGACGCTATATCGTTCTCAAGGTGATTTGGATCTTTGTACTGTATATCTGTATTCTTGACTCATGGAGTCGCTGTTACATATATCTGTTCTGTGGGTCCCATCGAGGACTGTTGTGTAATGTTATTACTTCGTTTTCCACCCGCACGAAAGTGCCTGGTGGGCACCTTTGAATCGTTTCTATGCGGGTTTGGCGGGTTTCGCTCAAACTTGCATAGGGTCGATTCTGAGGGTGTTACAGAGTGGTATCAGAGCTCAGCAGTTGCGATACCCCACAAGTCCAGCCTGTAGGATAACCTAGCTAACGGCCGAAGTAGAGTGTCAAAACTATTTTGCAAAATCGGTTGGATAGTTCTGATTAGGTCTGATTTTACTCCTTACCCCTCTGCTATTCTCCTCTCGCCTCTGCGTGTTTTGAATCCGCTCTCTTCTCTCTCTTCGAGTCCAGGATTTCTCGTGGTTGGGTTCCGTCGTACCTTTAGGTTTTCGCTTCCTCCTTTGGTAACGGTGTTGCTACGTCTGGTCTTCATGCTATCCGAGGGATCCTTCGTCTGGTGAACTTCTCTTTGTTCCTTCTCGTGCCTTCCGGTGTTTTCCGACACCACGACATCATCTACGCCAGATCCGATGCAGAGTCTGCATCACTCCTTTGTTCCGAACCTCGTTTGTC
The DNA here is from genome assembly GCA_916181665.1 of Avena sativa. Lineage (NCBI taxonomy): Eukaryota > Viridiplantae > Streptophyta > Magnoliopsida > Poales > Poaceae > Avena > Avena sativa. Next base: position 343,368,839 of record OV702279.1, read on the forward strand.
GAGATCTTTAGTCTGCTTCCGAGAGTTGGTTGCATAACCCGCCTATTCGTGTGCAGAGTAATGGTTTGGGTGCGCGATGGACTGATCACCATCCGACTACTCTTATCATTCGCTCTTGTATATCGAATCAGTGGATCCAGCAATTTTACTCCGTCCACGGAAGTTAGGGGTGGCTTTATTTGTTGATACCTCTACCTTCGACCTTTTGTTCCCGGAGTGTTCTCTCGACGATCATGGACAACGACCTCTTGTTAGTGGTGTCGCGAGGGTCTACACGAAGCGAGAAGACGCAGATCACCGACCTTCCTTCCGGTACCATGAGGCGGATCTCGAGGGCGAGATCCATTGTTAGTGGTGTCGAATTGTGGCATCCCGCAAAACCACTACTAGAAAATCGCGTTGTTTTTGTGCATTGCATCATCATGACGGCATGCTCATGTCATCATGCCACATTGCATTTGAGCATCGTCATCATCTTGCAATTGCTTGCATAAAACTATTTGCAGAAAAACCTAATTTGTTTTCTAAACGCCCCATCTTTATTAAAACGCAAAACCCGGGTCTCTGGATTATTTTGTTTTGTCCGCTATCGGTTTGCAGAAGCTTTGTTTTAAACAAATAAAATATTTATTTATTTTAGTGGGGCAGTCGAACGGGCCGATTCGACCCAGTCGACCACCCCCAGTTCCAAAACGGTCCACCCAAAATCCCTAGTCTACCCAACCTATTCTACCCAGCCCCTCTCCACCTCACCCCCTCCAATCCCTGGTCACCACGTCACCCTGCCCCTTCCCTCTAACCAACCCCAACCCGCCACATCAGCCCCCACTCCCTCCCAAACCGACCCACACACTCCCACCTCTCCCCCTGTCCGCGGGACCCGCCCCTGGCCCCGCAGACCCCCGACCCCACCCAGGCCCACCAGTCCCCGACCCCGCGCGCCCCACACGTTCCCCCTGGCCCCGTCTTCCACCTCCCTCCTCCCTCGGTTCCCTCTCCCTCACCGCCGCTCCCTCTCTCCTCCGGCGCCGCGCCGCCCTTTCCCTCTCTCCCCCGGCGCGCCTCCACCCATTCTCTCTACCCTCCGGCGCCGGCCACCGCGCGCCCCCGGTCACCGCTCCCCCTCCCTTCTCCGGCCGCCGCTCGCCGGCTCCCCTCCCCACCTGCTCACCCCTTTCGCGGCCGCCTCCTCCGCGCCGGCGAGCTCGCCACCGCCGCTCGCTTCCTCCTCCACCTCACCGGCCCCCGCGTGCTCCGGCCCGCGTCCCCGTCGCCCCGCCGTCCTCAAACGCCTCCCCCCCCGCGCTCGAGCCCGCCCTCCGGCGAGCCGCGACCCCTTCCTCCGCAGTGGCCCGCGGGCCACCTCCCTCCTCGCCGTTCATCCCCGCCGCCGACGCGAGCGCGCCGCCCTTCGCCCTGGCCCGACGCCCCTCCTCGTCGGCGCCCCTTCCCCTCGCCACCGGAGCTTCCCGCCGGCCGCCGTGACCTCCGCCCCGGCGTCACCCTCTCTGCCTCCTGCGTGTCGACCTCCGGCCGCCTCCGACGACCTCGCCAGCGCCTTCCCGAGCGCGACCCTCGCCGGCCGGCCTCGTCCCTGCTGCCGCCTCCCCGCCGGTCTCCTTGCCGCCCCCGTCGCTCGGCCCCATCAAGGTCCCGCGCGCGAGTCTGCACCACGTCGGCCTCTGCCTTGTTTGTTGTGAGGTTCCCTCAGACGTGATGATGCTTCCCAAGCCAGGAGTCGAGGACCCATGTGACTCCAAGTTCCCCTACGACAAGACCTTCCGAAGGCCCCGACAATCAAAGCAAGATCGTCATCGAAAGTGGAGTCGCGAACCCCAAGATCGCCTTCCCCGACCCAAAGGCGTCGAGATCCCGAGCCTCCGAAGACCGATCCGACAACGAACCCGCCGGTACCTCAAGATCTCCCTCGCGGCGTCCGAAGACCCGAACCCTGTCGAACCCCTCTCGGTGAACGCCAAGATCGCCTCACGGACGCCATGACCTCCTTCAAGGATCCGATGGCCGAGACCCTGAAGACCGATCTAGAGCGCCAAGGCCTTCGCATGGAGTCGGCAAGATCATCCGGAAACACCAAGATCAGCTGCGCGGCCCCGACAAGTTCGACACCATCCAGGACGAGACCGATGCGCCCCGACGCCACGCCAAGTTCGTCTAACCGAACGCCAAGATCTACTCTGCCATCCGAGAACGATCCCGGAGTCCGAGAACGATCCCGTCGAACCCTGAACCCTGAGACCGGACCCCGAACCCCGGAACCCCAAGATCTGCCGAACCCTAATGTGTGACCCCTTTTCTCGAGCCCTATTTTTATAAATGTAATAACAAATTGCTGCATATTAAATTGTCATACTCGCATGCATCTTATCATGTGGTTTGGGGGCCTTATGCCGATTCACCTCGTAATTAAATACGGGGCCCATATGCGGGCAAATCTAGTCTCATATTGGCCTCATTTAAACTTGTGTAGCGAACCGGTAACTTATCTTGCCTTGTTATTACAACATTTAAATTGCGGGGTAGTTAAATAACTTGAACCAATTAATTAATTGTCGGGACCCCGGTTCCGCTTAATATGACCTAATTGCATTACACCTTTGCCATGCCATACATCATACATGCATCATGCCCGATCTTTTGCGTAGTATTAAATATTGCATCCGGTGTTTCTTCTAGTGTTTTGCTTCTTCGCGGATAAGGCCGTTGAGTTGATGCGAGTGTCGACCCGATCATCGGTTGAACCTTCGACAATGTTGTCAGGCGAGCATCTCCCCCTTTCTACCTATCTTACTTTTAAAGTATTTATTCCCTCCTGTTGATCTATTGCTATCTGTGTTGCGATGCTCTAGTTTCCGTACCTGTGATATCCCTTGCAGCCTTATATTGCCTTGGACACCTCCTATTACCTGTTGTTTGGTAGATAGTTGGACTTGCGCGTCGTAGTCGCTTGCTCAAGTGTTGTTGCGTGTCGTCCAGAACCACAGTTGTTGGAGCATTGCCGCATGTTGAACGATGGAGATGAGCATGGCTTTATTTATTGTTCACTTTAAATATTGTTTAACAACTAAAATTGAAGTAGGTAAGCAGAGGCACAGGTGGGCAATAGATGTTACTTGGTTGTTAACCGTCCACTTGTGTCCCGTAGGACCCCGAGTGCTTGATACCTGTTCCTTGATTTATCGCGCTATCCACATCCGGGAGGCTTATGGGACCCCCCTCAGCCAGAGCTTGATTCAGTCTTATTTCTTGGGGCCACAAACTAGTTTGGGGTTTTATTACTATCCTGTACTTATGCCATGCTTTACTGCTTTATTTACGATTGTGCGAGGAGCACACTGTACTGTTTAGGATCGTGGCACGATTCCGCGGTGTCGACAAGCCTAGTTTTGGGTTCCCAGTCGTTCACAGCTGTCCCCACAACCTTGAGTCCGTCTCGGAGCCGGCCGGCTTCGTTGCGGGTCTACTTTAAGGGGTGGCCCCCTGAAATATTTCTGAATCCTGTGATTGCTTTGTCGTGAAAGCCTCGTTGGGTTTTGATTTGGTTTTTCCGAGGTTGATCGAGTGTGTGTTGCTATTGGTGCACCCCGGCCGGGTAAAGCTTTCTGAAAGCCGTGTCCGCGGTTATGGACGACTTGGAGCACAGTATCTCGATCATAGACAACTATAACTAAAGTAGTGCTATAAATTTGACTTTATAATGACTAGTAATCCGCTTTACTATAATGGAATGGCTACATAAAACTGCCCACAATTGCTTGTTTGAGTTGTCGCTTGCGACCATTGTATCTGACTAGTAAGTATTGCAACTACAACGGAATGGCTAAATAAAAGTACCAACAACTGCTGGGTTTTGGGTTATCTCATGCTAATTGTATCTGACTAGTAAGTGTCGGAACTACAACGGAATGATTAACTAAAAGGGTCCACTGCTTATTTTATCAGGATGATTATCTATACCTGACTAGTAATTGCTACAACGATAACCGAATAAATAAAACTGCCAACTGTGCGACATCCTCGGTTGACTTCCTCGTTTGGTCTCGAGGGGAAAACACCAGGATGAGTTTGTTTGAAGTTAGTATCAGGTTGGTTTCGGATAGGTCTTTCTTACCCCTCTCTGATAGCCGACAGTTGTATCGAGTCTCTATAGGGTGTTTAGTGCGTGCTGCCGCTGCCGCTTCAGTCCACCAAACCTATGTAGGCGAGGACCGCCAAATTCTAGTCTCGCCGTGTACTGGCCTCAGTACTGACGCTCCTCTTTTTCCTTTGCCCTTTGTCGGCACCCCTTTTGTTTAAGCAGGTTTTGAGAACGACGTCGTTAGCAGGGTTACCCTTCCGGCTTGGCCTGGGCAGGGTTATGGACGCCATTGGTTATTCTTCAGGGCTCTTAGCCCCATTTGCATCTTGTCCGTAGCTGGACGCTATATCGTTCTCAAGGTGATTTGGATCTTTGTACTGTATATCTGTATTCTTGACTCATGGAGTCGCTGTTACATATATCTGTTCTGTGGGTCCCATCGAGGACTGTTGTGTAATGTTATTACTTCGTTTTCCACCCACACGAAAGTGCCTGGTGGGCACATTTGAATCGTTTCTATGCGGGTTTGGCGGGTTTCGCTCAAACTTGCATAGAGTCGATTCTGAGGGTGTTACACAACCCACTCTTCATAAGGGGTCTTTTCTTTATTCTTGTTAGGAACTCTATTCAGGACATGACATGAAGTCAACAAAGCCTCCCCCCACCATGCCTTTGATAAACCAGCAGTGGCTAACATGAAATTCACCAAGTCAGTCAGCGTGCGGTTTTTCCTCTCGGCAACCCTGTTTGATTGGGGCGAGTAGGGAGGCGTCCTCTCATGAATAATTCTGTGTTCCTGACAGAATTCGTCAAATATTTTGGGAAAATACTCACCACCACGATCCGACCTAAGACGCTTGATCTTTCTCTCTAGTTGATTTTCAACTTCGGCCTTATAGATTTTAAAGTAGTCTAAAGCCTCATCTTTAGTTTGCAACAATTAAACATAGAAGAATTTAGTAGCATCATCTATCAATGTCATGAAATATCTCTTTTCACCTTTTATCAACACACCACTCATCTCACATAAATCAGAATGTATGAGTTCTAGAGGTGCCAAGTTTCTCTCCTCGGCAGCCTTGTGAGGCTTTCGAGGTTGCTTTGATTGCACACAACTATGGCACTTAGAACCTTTGGCAATAGTGAAATTCGGAATTAAACTCATACTGGACATCCGAGATATCAAACCAAAATTATTGTGACATAAACGAGAATGCCAAATACTGGTATCATCATTAACACCACCACAAATATGATTCACGGATTTATTACAAAACTCTGAAAGTGAAACCGGGAACAAGCCTCTGAACTCATAACCTTTACCAATAAATTGACCATGTTTCGAAACAACGACTTTATTAGACTCTAAGACAACCTTAAACCCATCTCTGCAAAGAAGGGAGCCACTAACGAGATTCTTGTTCATAGTAGGGACATGCTGCATGTTCCTCAGCTGCACGATCTTTCCGGAAGTAAACTTCAGATCCACCGTGCCAACACAACGAACAGAAGCATGTGATCCATTCCCCATTAGGATGGATGAATCCCGAGTGACCTGATAAGAAGTGAACATAGAGATGTCAGCACACACATGAACATTAGCACCCGTATCAAGCCACCAACATGGTGATTGAAATACTTTAAGAACAGTAAATAAATTACCATACCCATCAGTATTGCTAGCGATCACGACGTTGACAGCCTTGGCCTTTTTCCCTCTGCGGTCTGCGCGTTCTGGACAGTCCTTGGAAAAGTGGTCGGGCTCTCCACAAGTGTAACAAGACAGTTCACTCTTGTCCCTGTTCGTCTTCTTCTTCTTGAAGGTTGTAGTCTTTACAGGCTTGATAAAGGAAGGTTTGAAGTTCCCTTTGTTCTTGCCTACTGATTTGCCTTTCTGCACAAAGTTGGCAGTAGCATGACTCTCTCCTTTCTCAGTAGTGTCCTTAGCCCGAGCCTTCTCCTCAACATCAAGGGACGCTATCAGGTTTTCAACTGATATCTCATGTCTCTTGTGTTTGAGAGCTGTGGCAAAGTTCCTCCATGAAGGGGGCAACTTAGCAATAATGCAACCCGCCACAAACTTGTCGGGTAAGGTACACTTAAGGAGTTCGAGCTCTTTGGCAATACACTGTATCTCATGAGCTTGTTGAACCACAGGAAGGTCCTTTGTCATCTTAAATCATGAAAGCTCTCCATGATATACAGTTCACCGCCAGCATCTGCAGCACCAAACTTTGCATCCAGTGCATCCTAGAGCTCCTTCCCGTCTTTTATGTGCATAAACACATCACACAGACGGTTAGCAAGAATGCTTAGAATACATCCCACAAAGATAGTATTGGCATCCTCGAACTTCTTCTGATCCTCGTCAGATATAGTTCCTTTAGGTTTGCCTTTACTGATATGGAACACTTTCATCGTGGTCAGCCAAAGCTCAGCCTTGTACTGCCACCTCTTAAAGTGCACACCGGTGAACTTATCCGGCCTCAGTGTATCGGTAAAACTAACCATTGTTAATTCAGGAAATTGCCTACAATAAGGTTTTTGGATTGTTGGAATATTAGGCATAATTTCCACGATTAATTCCATAATATAAATCATGACAACAACAGCTACAATCATGTGAACCTCTAACATACTAGATGTATTGATCAACATGAACAGTAGCAGAATATACGCACTAACAGCCATACTAAAGCAACTGATCTGACATATACCGATCGGTTGCCGATGAAGTCGTTGTTGGTGCAGCGTTTGCAGTAGACTATCGAAGAAGTCGGCGTTGAAGACGGCGAGCACGAGCTCCGACTTGACGACCGGGAAGTCGCGCCGTGATGACGAATTTGAGCAGTCGCGCGGAGCGCTTCTCAAAAACCTTATTCGCCCTCTCCCGTAGAGGATCACAAGGGCGAGTGGTTCCGGAGACCTGCTCTCCCGTCCGCCGGTGCACGCCGGCAAGCAGGATGGAGTAGACTACGGTGGCGGCGCAAGCAGAGAGGATGACAAAACCCTAAATTGGTTTTCGGTGGTATTGTGGCGGTAGCCGCGCAGGACTTTATATAGAGCAGCTCAGGAAACCCTAACGGAGGCGAACGAGGGCCGAGTCCACGTTACGCACGTTCGGGTCGGTTACAGTAGCCCACGATCCGGGAGCGACCCGAATAAGCTATCTGTTTGACACGTCTGTGCAACACTCCACCTTATAAGGTGGTGCAACTCTCCTCCAACTTTCCATGTGGGACTAAACTTGAGCTCTCACTCTACTTCCATGTGAGCTGCCATAAACATGGGCCCAAACACATATGGGCTGCCACAAATTTGGGCTTTAAGATTTAGGAAAAATCTAAAATACACATGGGCCTAAATGAATTAGCCCATTATTTCTAACACTGAAGTTACCCGAGAGCTTCTCTTCACGTGGATGTAACACTGCCTTGGATCATTTGTAAATTCCTACAAGTGTTGTTAAATATGTTATGAAAAAAGCTTTTTCATGAGATGGATGTAACACTGCCTTGGACCATTTACAAATGATTGAAGAGAGATGTTCTCTATTTAAACTCTCTAATATTTCTGAAAAAAGGTAAATTTTTATATTATATTTATCTCCCACTGGGATGCTAGCGTCACTATGTACAGGCATGCCCTTGTAAAGCCGATCTACACCACGGCCGCTAGGAAAACAACGATGAAGTGTAGTGCACGACGATGTAAACACGACCGCTTGATCCATTGATTGATTTTGTTCAGAAAAGAAACACGATTAATTGATCAGGTCCCAGCTGCTCGCATGCGCGGACAATCACTTGGGTTTTGACCGAAACTGGCCGGAGGGAAAAAAGAGAGGCGTGACATGACCGTTTCCCGTCCGTCTGCCGGTCGTTTTCGGAGAACCCGATCGATCGCCTTTCCACGGGAAAGATGACGAAAAGGGGCGCTATGCCGCTATCCATGTGAGTATGTGACGCGCCTCACGCGTTATCCCAACCAACCTGCAATCCTGAAAACAACTTCTTTGTCACAGTGCCTAGCTAGCTAGTGGGCGATCACAAGTTCCCAAGCTATCTTTCATTCACGATTTTTGCAACAATTTACCATTTTGGAAAGGATAGTGCTACGTAGATATGTGTTGTTTTCAGTCTACGTAGATATGTGACGGCCGGCCATCTAGCATGGTCGCACGGAAATAGAAGACCAACGTGTACGAGCTACCGAAAGAAAAGATCCGTTCCTGACCGTGCCACTCCATGTAGCTTGTCAGCACTAGTTTACCACGTATGGTAACATGGCACTAGTATAGGAGAGCACATTTGTGATTCATCGTCTCAGAACAATTGACTGGATACCCCCTCAAGCAATTCTACACCAAAAATAACTATACAAGCACGCCTCTAGAAAGCCGAGGTAGCTAGTCCCTGACGGGTTTCGTGTACCCGCGCTGTTCAGCGTTCACCCTAGAGCTCAACCTGACAAGCAAAAAAAAAAACAATATATATTGACATATTTCGACGATGTCGGCCAGCCAGCATGTCAAATATACAGATCCCTTCAGATAATAATTACAAGTATATCTTGCGTTGAGAGCATTGCGCACACACTTCTTCCGAATAATTTAGTGAAGGAAAACTATTGTTTATTCCGAGCAAACACATGCGGATCGAGACAAGCAACCGATGAGCGTGTGTATATACATGTACTAGTATATCCTTTCCCGCCATTAGTTTGTCTGCGGCGCCGCTTTCCCATGCACCATCTACACGGCTAGTAGTACTAATTTCAGCTCTCCAGCTAACCGCCATCGTTCAATTATTCATGCAGACAAAAGCATAATTAACTTAGTTTACCTTACAAGAAAGAGTGTGAGATAGGGCATCGATTTGTCGTGTACATCGAGTCTTCTTTATTCATATATCTACTAGGTATATATTTTATCTTGCTTAGGTGATCAACTGGTCATGTAAATGCTGTGCACTTTGTGGTTGCGGTATGCTTGCATATGACCATTCACATGTCTCCTCCTATGTCAAGTTAGAATATGTTATTCACATAAAAATAAAGTTCGAATTATGTTAATTTGAACCATATGTCAATATTCAGAGCATCATGGAAAAGACAAGAATGATTGCATATTGTCTGGTTTAGAAATAGTGATCTCTCGTCACAGTTGATAACCATCCGATCAAATTTCTTCTTTTTCTTATATAATCGCACCAATCTTGATATTTAGATTTGCACAAAGCGCTTGAGAAATACCGAAAGTAGAAAAGAAAGGAGAAATGATAGGATATCATAGCCAAACTATACCGAAGTTCTGTGAATTAAAATGAAGCAATGTACAAAACTTGTATTGCTCATATATATATATATATATATATATATATATATCCCTAAACTTCAATTGCTCATATATATAAAATGTTATTCCGTCCTATAAGGAGCAATATTTTTAGGGGTCGTCGGGGGTTTAATCCAACAATAAGATTTGTAGGGTGTTTTGAGGCCAAGAGTTGATGGGTTAGCACACACGAAACACTTTTTTTATAGGTTTAGGCCCCTGGATGAACACAGGTAACAACCTACTCTTGTTTCTAGTTGTTTAGATCGATCGATGCATGGTGTGTTATGCAGGGACGGATCCATAAATTTAATTTTAGGTGTACAAATTTCAACAGACACAAAACATAAAGGCGAAAATCTGAAAATGGACTCTTTATCAGGCCCTACTATTTGCCAAATGTAGATTTGAGCTCGATTTGGATGAGAAAACGCACATGCTAGGGAATACCACAAGTGGTACATATGTCCACCATATACTATATATGAACTTTTTTGCATAAATAATGTACACCCTTGACCTATATTGGATCCGTCAATGGTCCTATGTTCGAGACAATGTGTTCGGCGCAAAGGAGGCTCGAGCCGACCTGCAGGTGTTCGGTGCGTAGTTATATATATGGGGCCGACCCATCGAGGAAAATTCGAAAATGGTTTGTTGCAGGAGCCGTATGTGCTCGAGGTTGCTTATCTGGCAACTTTTGTCAAAGAAATATCCATATATTCGTTTCATGTTTTTAGTCGACGACCATTGTTTTACCTAGTAGGAAGCAAAAAAATATCATGCATCTGTGCATGACAATTCTTCTTTATTGACAAGTTGCTCCTGGATCTTCTATTCACCTATAGATGGAAAAGGCAAAATTGCTCTTCTAGAAAGTATATTCAAATTGAGCGTACACACTTGACATACTTAATCCTCCTTAGGTATGTATTAGTCTATTGGATATTGATTTAGAATGAAGGAAGTTGATCTGATTTAAAACACGTGAACTCAACCATTTAGCAGTTTATGTTTTACACACAAACCGTGTCAATATCAAGTGCCACAAGTAGAAAAGAACGGATGAACACAATTTAGACCGCTTGAACATGACGTTGAAAGTGATCAAAATTCAGGACATTTATTATATGTACAATTATGCATCTTATATTTATGGACGGAAGAAGAATATCAATATAAAATGTGTGTATTCTCAAAAGACAAATATAAAATGTGTGTTACGAGAAAGACTTGGGGCTTAGAGCATCTCCGGTCGCTCCCCAACGGCGTCCGGCGCGGCCATTTTTTCGCTTGTATGGGGCACTGGATATCTCGAAAAATTGGAGGGATGCTGGCTGCCAGTCTTTCCCCCATATAAAATGTTTAAATATTTGAAATAATTGACAAATTCGTTAAAATACGAAATTAACAACGATTTCACAGGCAGTTCAAACAAGTTTACACATAATTTGAACAAACAAGAAAAAGAAAGACGAAACTACTCGTGGCCACGGCTAGCTAGGCGAGCAGGTCGATTTCAGCGCGGAGCCCAAGCATGGAGCCAGTAAGCAGACTTTTAGTTCGGTTGTGGCGGTGGCATCACCATATGCGGGTGGTTCCCGGTGGCGATGTAGTCGAGCACCCAGGCGACAGTGCGCCTTGGTGCGTTCCACCATCGCCACTCGAGATTGTTTTTCTCCGACGGCGGACCGGTATCGTACTAGGCGATGATGTGGCCCGTGCGCTGTTGTTCGAAGAAGATCGTCCACCCGTGGTTGTTGTCGGGATGCCACTGGGGTCGTCCCTCTCCTCCAGCGTGAGGCCGGATCGAAAGTGGACAAAGATGGCTGCGGATAGGGCCGCGCCGACCGGCACCAGAGGTATTGGCAGCCCGCCAACACTGAGCACCCATACCCTTGGCAACCGAAAGTCCGGAGGGACTGAGTACTGGGCTTCCCAGAGTGCATGCGCCCCATGGACGAGTAGGCATCGCCGCCGAAAGCCGTTGACGGAGGACCCATCTTCTAGAAAATGCTCCTCGCCGGCTTGGATTCGGCTATAGATTCGACGGTAAAGATTGCGGGAGGGTGTATGAGGTGTGGGCATGGTGTAGATCTGCAATGACGATGGCCGTCACGCCTACATAAAGTGAGAAAATGACGGGAAGCCCGGGCGGAAAGCGGTGGAAAAGGCGGGAAGGGCATGGCGGGAGAACACGCTGGTGAGCAATTTCGCCGTCGTGTGGCCATCAATAGGACGCCGCTCAGGAGAAGAGTCATCTATCTAACTGCCAGGCTGGCCCGCATCGTTTTCATCTCCATCCGGCGCCCCCGCTAGCCCCTCTCATGGGTTGGAATCGGTCTGGGGGCACCGGATAACAAAATGGGTCGCGCCGGCGTAAAAAAAATTTGGAGGCAGGGGGAGGCTGAGCGTGAATTCGACCGCCGGCGCCCCCGCTAGCCCCTCTCATGGGTTGGAATCGGTCTGGGGGCACCGGATAACAAAATGGGTCACGCCAGCGTAAAAAAAATTTGGAGGCAGGGGGAGGCTGAGCGTGAATTCGACCACCGGCGCCCTCGATAGCCCTTTAGGAAGGCTTTAGCCCCCCCCCCCCCCCCCCCCCCCCCGAGTGGAGATGCTGCCAAGTTCGAGCTTCGTATTTTTCTATATAGTAGTAGTGTCTAGTTCCTCGTAGACACTCTTTCTTTTTTTATACAATGTGTGTTACAAAGTTGAGCATAAGTTTGCTAAAAGAAAGTAGATTGCAAATATTTGACTGGAAAATGGGTCGCTAAATGGAGTACCATGCGATAATTTTTGTGAATGTGGTACTTTATGTCGCACTGTGGATAGTTCGGTGCTCCCTAGTGAAATTTAGTAGAGATTACAGGCTACTCTCTCCAAAAAAAAAAGTTACAAACTCCTCTGAGCAACAATTCTTTTTTATTTTATTTTTCGAGAAAAGAGTACTCCTACTATTTTTCGGACGTGAGATTTTGTTAAAGACCGGACGCAAAATTTATTCTCAAAGTGAGCTTTTGTTTCCAAAATTTATTTTGTTAAGGACCAGACACAAAATTTAATTTTTTCGAGAAAGAGTATCAAATTCTTCTCTTGTTGGTCAAGGATATGTTGCACCTCTCCCAGGCGGATCGCTTGCATGCATGCACGTACTTCCTTGCCCGATTGGAGTTTTGGACGAGAAAGAATGACAGCCGACAAGCAAATTATATTGCAGCCGGAACGAACGGAAACCTTCCGGGCTGGGTTAATTTACCGTGAAGCTAAGTGTGTGCGGCGCGGCGAGGTCGCTGGATTTCGGTGCACCTAGGAGCCAATCTAGCTAATCTAAGCCGAGGGCAATAATACGTGGTCGGGTCGGTACGATTTCGTGGAATTATAGGCCGGGATAGTTAGCGTGCATTGACCCTTCGATCGATCCCATGCGTGTGTACGCGTTAATTATCATGTGTTGCCAAACGAGAGATGACTGTTGCACCGTACCAAAAGGCGGCAACACAATGGGATAGAGATCATCGAGAATTTGAATCTTGCGAGATGATAAGAAAATTGTCTCGATCAGTAATCGATGGTGACATTGATGGATGGACGGATAGCTAGCTCTTTGTTGGTTACCTAATGGATGTACGTATACGTGACTGTCGATCGATCGACCGTGACAATTAAACGCAAACAACTCCCACAAGAGAGTTAAGAGTCGATACAAAAAGTTGTGCTTTCAGCCCGTGAAAATCGTCGATCATTCAGGTGTAGTATTTGTGTGTGTCTGATCAAGGGAATCACGTGACGTTCTAGCGTGTCACAAAAAGTGGCGCCCAAAAAAAAAAGTGGCGCGTGCAAAGAGGATCGTCTTCACGTGGTGCTTATCAATTAATTCTCATTTTCCTGGCCACAATCAATTCGTATATCTGAAAAGATCCGTTTGGCTACGCCATTATCGCAAGCGGAACCACACGGTATCTGCGGCATAAAATGATTTATTACCATATATACACGCAGTTATATGTAATGATGCAGCAAAGATATACGTATATGCGTCGGCGGGCAACTAAATTCGCTATATGCGCCGACCGTTGGAGGCGGCAGAAGCGCTCGGCGGTATCCGTAGCATAAATGAATTATTTCCATGTATATCCGGAGTTATTATAATCAAGCAGCGGATCTTGCTGCACACACCTCCTGATTCACACTCTGCACGTATACGCAAAATGAGACCTGATACCTCGTAGGAGACCTGATACGCGAAAAATGCAAATCTCCTCCATGAAATCCCAATTAATTCGAATTATCCCGGCCGTTAATCGTAACCCATCGACCGATATAGCTAGCTGATTAACCTGGACGTACTGACACGGTCAAAGCGACCAGGTTCAGCGCGCGACGCCATGTATCCGGGCCGTCGATCCGGCCACGTGGCGCGCTCAGGGCACGGCGTGGACCGTCCGTTTTCTTTTGCTGGTGATCTGATCGTAACCGTCGCAGCCCTGCAGGGCCGACGTGGGCAGAGTCGGCGGCGGCCGCACGCACGCATGCACGTACAGGAGGAGGAGGAAGAGCACGCGCACGCACGCCGCGGCCGCTAGTCGTGCAGGTTGGTGACTTGCCGTTGATATTTTTTTTGGCAACGGCCGCACGCACACCTCCCCACCTCCCGCACGTAATCTAATTTTAGCAGCTCCCGCGCCACTGCCCATGCCTCGCGTAGCTCTATATAAGGAGACCTGCCCCCACACGGACACGAAGGAGATCCCAACCTACAGCAGCAACAACAGGTAGCAATTAGTACTGCAGATATCGATTCTCACAGAGGGCCAGAGTCCATAGGTTAGAGTTGAGACCGATCGACCATGGCGTCTGGCGGTGCAAGGATGTCTGCCGCCGGCGGTCGCCGTGAGGCCGTGGCCAGGCCGACGGTGGCGGCGCCATGGATTCTCGCCTGCGGCTTCCTGCTCTGCTCGTCGTCCGTGCTGTTCCAGGGTGAGTTCTGCTCTGGCTCTGTTCTGCTACTCGATCATCATTGCGCACACCTCCGCTGCTTTCTTCTTCTTTTTGATCGATATCCCTTTTAGCTCGTGATCCATGAATATGCATACATACAGCTTGCTCGTACCCAACGCACATAATTGCCGCTTATCTCTATCGTCAAGTTCTCAACTAGATCCACGGCCAATTTATTTCAGTACTACGGCAATGACCAGCTCACCCATCTCTCCTTCTGTCCCATCTCCACTTCGTACGCACAAGTTTTTTTGTTGTTGCCGTTTCCATCAAAACTTACTGTAGATATGTTTGCCTCCCTTTCTTGTTTCGCCATGTCTGCCACCGTCCAATCCGTTCTAGGCAGGCCGTATAAATTTTCGTCGCAGTGCCACTAGTCTGCCCTGTACTCTGTCCGTCGTCCGATTCTGCAACCAATCAAACTGTTCAGCTCTGTTCTCGGCTCGATCGAGCTTTGCACCCCGGTTAGGATAAAGGATTTTCGTTTTCTTAGGGAAACCTTTAGGATATAGAAGATGGCGCCAAATGCTTGCCTCCATTTGTTTATGCCTTAATTGTAGGTAGCTAGACTCCGCTAGAGGTGGTTGTCAGGCTTCTTATTCCTTGTCTTCTTGGTTGGTTCTTCTTTATCAGAACAATCCTGGTAGGGAAGCATAACATGCATGATTGGTTTCATTATGCGCATGCATGCAATCCAATTATTCTGCAGAATAATGTTTTCACACAGCAATGGCTCTATTCGATTAATTAATTAATATTTGACTATTTAATTAGTTCTATATCATGGCACACAAATTTCGTTATCGGATATTATAAGTTGCAGCAATATTTTGTTCCTATTTCTCGGACCTACTCTGTTCTCACTAGCCTGCATCATGTCGGCCAATAGATTAGTGGCCACAAGTTTGGGCAATCTTACCTAAGCATAGTTTTAAACACATGATACTGCCATTAATATATTAGTACTAGATGTTGCATCGCTAGCAAAAATAGTGGTGTGGCCATGCGTATCCTCTTCTGACGAATTCAAAAGGCAGAGATCTTTGCGCAGCCGTTCGGAATAGAGACATAACTATTTGTTGATCTCATCTTAATATGACATAATGAGGCTTATTTTCGTCTGTATTTGCCCATATCACACAACCTAAGCCATGGGTCAAAGATTGTTGTGCTAAATACATCATTTTTTATATTAAAAAATGAGACAAGAGGAAGAAAAAGTTTCTAGTCTGATCTCACAACTTGATTCTCATGCATCATCATTATGTAGCTTATCCTTGAGCTTTCATGGACCAACTCTAATTAGGCAGGATTATAGTAGATGCTAGTATGAACTTGGCTGACGCGTGCATCAACTTGCCCCTTTCTTTTGTTCTCAACAAACAATAGGTCTGACTTCAACTGCGACGTTGACAGAGCACTGTTGACGCTATGTTGAAAAAGGGTTATATCCATTGCATGCAAAACTAAAGTTCAAATATGTTGATAGGGTTGGGCAATTTCATGTACTAGGTAGGAAAACTTTACACCGTGTACAGACTTAACTTAGAATTTTGGTGGCCACATACGACTATGTTTCTGTCCTGTACATTTGTTTGGCTAGAACCCAAGTTGCCTACCTACTGCTCTCTTCATTTCTTAAAATTATTCTACATAAATATGATTTCAGATGATACACAACCTACGTGTGTTCTCTAGAAATATGTATGTCGAAATGGTTAGCTAATTTGGATGCGAACACGGTTAATTCCAGATTGGATCATTAATTAATTCCTCACACAAATCCGTGTTGTTTTCTTTCCCAAACATTTGTTAATTTCCAGTAAATACTAGGTTGTTATGAAAGAACAATAAATTTAATGTTTTTACATGCCAAAAAATGCAGGAGCTGAAGGCGCCATTGGTGTCAACTATGGCATGATCGCCAACAACCTGCCGTCGCCGGACAAGGTGATCTCCATGTACAAAGCCAACAACATCAAGTACGTGCGCCTCTTCCACCCGGACACCACCGTCCTGGCTGCGCTCCGAGGCACTGGCATCGGCGTCGTCCTGGGCACGCTCAACGAGGACCTCTCCCAACTCGCCTCCGACCAGTCCTTCGCCGCCTCCTGGGTGGCCTCCTACGTCAAGCCCTTCGCCGGCACCGTCACCTTCCGGTACATCACCGCCGGCAACGAGGTCATCCCGGGCGACCTCGGCGTGCACGTGCTCCCGGCCATACGGAACCTCGAGGCTGCGGTCCGGGCGGTCGGCGTCACCGGCGTGCCCGTCACGACGGCCGTGGCCACGTCCGTGCTCGGCGCTTCGTACCCGCCGTCGCAGGGCGCGTTCTCAGAGGCCTCGGCGCAAGTGATGGTGCCGCTCGTGTCCTACCTTCTGTCGAAGAAGGCGCCGCTGCTTGTGAACGTGTACCCGTACTTCGCGTACGCCGCGGAGCCGGAAACGGTGCAGCTCGGGTACGCGCTGCTGGCCGGGGGGTCGAGCGCGACGTCCAGCTCGAAGGTGGTGTCGATCACGGACGGCGGGCTGGTGTACACCAACATGTTCGACGCGATCGTGGACGCCGCGCACGCGGCCGTGGAGAAGGCAGGGGCGCAGGGGCTGGAGCTGGTGGTGTCGGAGACCGGGTGGCCGTCCGGCGGCGGCGCGACGGGCGCCACCGTGGAGAACGCGGCGGCGTACAACAACAACGTGGTGCAGCACGTGATCTCCGGAGCCGGCACGCCGCGGCGGCCCGGGAAGGCCGTGGAGACGTACCTCTTCGCCATGTTCAACGAGAACCAGAAGCCCGAGGGCACGGAGCAGCACTTTGGGCTCTTCCAGCCGGACATGACCGCCGTCTACCCCGTCGACTTCGCCGGCTCCTCCTACTGAGGAGTGGGACAGTACAGATTCAGCTTTACCACACAGAGATTATTTCATTTACTTACCAGTTACAGTACCTAGCTACTCCGACCGATCGATTTACAGGTTTACGCTTAATTTACAGCTTTGTACAGCATGTTGCTACACGGCATATACAATACAGGGGTAGTTCGTTTTTAGGTGTCAAGAGTGCGCTGGATCTGATTTGTAGTGATATACTTATATTGAACACCGGATTTTGCTCCGTGTGGAGTGAAGCACAGGATTTGGCCCCAAATTGGTAGTGAGTAAATTTTATGAACATTTCCGTTCCAACGTAGCACTACAACGAAAAGGAGGTGTTAAATTAAACTGAATGCCGTACCTCTGCTTGATCCGCTGAGCTTGTTTTCTTCTTCGCCGACTCATCTCCAGGCGGTGACTGCGACGAAGCCTCGCTGCTGGTTAATTCATACCGCTCCATTCTAAATCTGATACGTAGAATAAACTGGGGCTGTCAGTGCCAACAGCTTCAGTTTCATCAGAATTAGATGTTAGTTTCAGTTAGCGAATTTTCGGGTTGTGTTCTGTAAAAAAAGATGACCCGGATGGAGACGTGATTTGTGTGATCACACCCGGGTCAGTAGGAGGGCCGTGCACTTGTATGGTGCGGTCTAGTCGAGAGGATGATCACCACGTTTGCCACTTTGTTTTCCTTGTGAATAAATAGAGAAGAAGAGGAAGAAAAGCAGCAAGTCTTACACATTCAGAGCATCACCACGGCTTATGGACAGACAAACTTTCCTCTTCCTCTTCTCTCTCTTTGCTACAGTGTTCTGAGAGCTCCATCGCCTTCTCCGGGCCAAACCGAGGCCTCTCGCGGCGGCGCTGCCGTCGAGGGATGGCTGAGGCAAGGCGCCGGAAGTAGTGGTAGGTTTTTTAGGTTTAGTTTTTTCCCCTTATGGGAGGTTTGGAGCTGGTCCTGGGATCTACGCGGCCAGATCTCGGGTGTAGGATGCATCCTCTTGCTGTTGCTGCTTCATCGGTTGGAGGGCGACGGCGAGGGTGTGGTCACTGTCTCCGCAAATAAGGTAGGGGTCGTGGTCTCTCTGTTGGTGCTATGGTGCTGCGGGGCAGCGCCTTTCCTGGCCGGCCGCGGTGGCGGGAGGGAGGGGAGCTGCTTCCTGAGGTGCTCTGTGTTTCTGCTTCTCCTGGCCGGCCGTGGAGGCGAGGTGGAGATGCGTGGCGGAGTGCCTTCCCTGGTGCCAAGAAGAGAGTGGCACGTTGGCTTCTTCAGTGCTCTGCATATCTTCGATCTTCTACTCCCTCTGGACGGCCGTGGAGGCGAGGGGAGGCGGAGTGGAAGGGTCTTGTTCTGCAATGGCTGGAGGAGCTTGGGATTTCTGCTGCATCCCGACGATCTTCATCACGCGGAGGCCGAGGTGTGCCGATGCGTTCTCTGGCTGAGATGGCAGCCATGGATGATGCCAACGAAGGCATCTCTTCAACCTCCAAGATGGAGGCCTTTCTCGGGTGCTACGACGGCGCTCAACGCCCTCTCTCTCCCAAGTGGTTGCGTCCCCGGTGAGAGGAAGGGTGGCCGACGGTGGCTTCCTGCAAGCAGCGGTGGAGAAGAGGATAAGGGGCCTGATTGCTCTTTTCATTTTTTTCCAGGGTCCTCTATGTTATTTGCTAGGGCTTTCCTGTAATTTCTTTCGTTGCAGGGCCTTGGTGCCTATTTATAACCCACCGACAGTATTAATGATGCAGCACTTGGCCTCTAGGGGCCTTCCCGTTCAAAAAAAAACCACGGCTTCAGAGCCTAGCACGTGGAATTGGCGTTAGAGAGGTAGTCATGTCCCGCCTTTGGACGACGTGTTGTCATCGTCGCTCTTGTTGGTGGCGACCTTCCCGGACCTGTGTGTCATCGCCGGTAAAAGGCAATCGTAGTTTTCTGAAACTCTGAATGTGTAATTTCTAGTTTAATATGCCCATTCAGTTCAATCTAACACATCTATTGGTGTAGTTTCAAAATTGTCTTTGCTCCTTTGGAACGCAAAATATCATGGAATTTACTGAGCAATTGGGCCTAAATCCTGATATCTAGACAAGGTTTCCCGTAGCGCTTTTTCTTCTGAACTTCCAATTGCATCTAGAGAAAAAGGGATTCAATTTGCATACTTTTGTACTTTTTATCGATTCCAGACTCCCAGTTACATATCTTCTCTACTTATCGACTTTCGCACCGGGTGAACAAGATATAGAGCAAGGACCCTAAGAATTTGGAAGATATCTCAAGAAAAGGTTTTAGCACCGGCCTCTCATATATGTACTCCGGTTTCTCCGAAGTATCCCAATGATGTGGCGCAGAAGCTGGCACAGAAGCAATCTCTGGCTTTCTACCTTTAGATTAGCAGGCCGTAGAAACATGTTCTCGCGAAGATGAACAAACATCCTGGTTTCGTCACACATCAGTTGTGGCACGAGACTAGGAGCGACTTTTTTGTGTGGAAATGAGCATAAATTAATATCACATGGATATCAATTACACCCAGTCTCTGCAACAACGCATACCTTATTGGCAATACGGATGCACACAACCGAAGCGACTTATAAGGCTATAAGGATAATCCACTAACATGCTAGTCTTTTGATAGAAGAGGAGCCAAGGTATGATGTAAGTCTATGTTAATGTCATGTTGGGCTAAGTTGGTGGGCTGAGACACTCGTGAAGCGGGCCCACAATGTTAACAATTGGTATCAGAGCTCAGGTGCCTGGATGTAAATCTTGGGTGTACTCAGAGTGGTCGGTCATGGTTGGTGAGCAGAAAGTGATGTGTTAAGCGGGTCCATGGTGATCGATGTGTGATTATGTGATTTATTGGGTTTAGTCCCACATTGGTTGTGGGTAGAGACATGGAGTGACTTATAAGACATGTCACTCTTTTGGGTCCAGAGGGCCCAAAGCCTGATGCAAGTCTTTTGTTAGGATGAGTTGGCGGATCGAGACACTCGTGAAGCGGACCTACAATGTTAACAAGCTACATTTATCATTGGACCCATAAAATAAGCAAGCTACATGTATCATTAAGAGCATCTCCACTAGCGCCACCAAACCGACCCCCAACCGGGTTGGGGGTGAAGGCCAAAATTCAGCCCTCGTCGGCGGCCCCCAACTACTATCAGCATATTGGGTCGCCTACCAACCTGTACAACATGCACTTGACGTCCCTATCAACCAGGTGATGGGCTGGGGATCCCGGCAACATGCGCCACGCTGGAAGGGAAGCGTCGGACCCTCTTGCCAGCGACACCCCCCCCCCCGACGACGGGAAATGGTGCTGCCGTCACTGGTTCCTCCACTGTTTCCCATCACGGTTTTATCCTTCCAGCCAATTCTAGCACCATGGCGCGCATGTTCTAGCCGTTTCCTGCTGTTTCGCGCGAGCTTTCTCGCAAGAGTGGCTGCTCTGCTATAAAAGAGACCGAGCCTATGGATGAGCGGCGCACCACCAACACAAAAAGGGACTACACCTCAAAACCAACCATGCATGGGCACCGTCTTCCTTCCCGTCGCGCATGCAACCCACACAGAGGAGAGACAGAGATGTCTCTCCACGCCCCCATCGACACCCACCACGCCGCTGATGACAGTGGCATGAAGACAACGTGTATGACTTCGACGGGTCGAGGGAGAGGCCAATATTCAATCGACCCGCCGGCGGGTGCAGCAGGGGAGCTCCCAGAGGCTGGCACGGATGCACCAAGGGCCAGTTTGCTAGACCACTAGCCAACATTTCGGATGGGACGTCCTCAATGATGTCTTCTTGCCGTAGCACCTTCGGTGGCAAGAACTCGATGAGGCTTATACGGAGTGCCTCCATGCCACGCGTACCAACCCCAATGGCGCGACAGTGTGTGTCCGCCTTGACCGAACCGGGATGAGTTAGAGACGTAGAAGGCATATACTGCTCTCTTTAAGAGGAGTGTGTCCTCAATGGTACCTCCAGCTGACCGACGGTCCGTACCCAGCGCCGCCACAAGTTATATGTTTGTTCAATTCAGTCCTTCCTATGTAAATTTGCCCAAATATGAGTGGAAATTATTTCTAAAGTTGTTTGGGGATGATCGTTGGGGAGCGCTGGTGTGAGGCGGTTTCCGTAGACCGCCGGCAATTTGTGCGTCGACCCGCAAAGTCACTACCGACACGCTTGTCAACCGACCTTTGTGGCTGCCACTGGAGATGCTCTAACAAACCGTATAACTCAACGACCCACGCCTCCTTACAAAGATTTGGTACTCTTTGCCATCAACACTCTAGATTGTTAGAGCATCTCTAGCAGGCTCCTTATTTCACGGTCCTTTCAAACACGGATAAGGGCTACGAAGCACCTTTTTTGTTGTTCGCGCGTAGGACGGACATACCCCACATGTGCGGACGGTAAAAGAGAATCTTCTCGGCCTCAGCCCGTCCCGAGTCCTTAAATTAACAAGTTTTATCACATTTTGCACACTATCTCGCATATCACATACAAATATGGTATCAATATGAACTCAAATATGAAAATTAATAAATCTACAATACAAAAATAATACAAATTATAATAATTGTTCAAATCAAATAATTAAATAAAAACGCTGAATGCAAATAATAATTCAAATGACATACAAATGAATACAAAATGAAATGGATAAAGTGGTATCACAGGTTATATTGAAGATGGTTGTGCGTGTCGAAGTCATCAATCTCTCGGTAAGTCTAAAGGAATTCTTGGATATGATCTGGATTTCAAGTTGACTTCACAGGACTACCAACATTATCGTAGAAGGACTCCAAGTTCAAATTTCTCTCATTCTCAACAATGATATTGTGAAGAATGACACAACATGTAATTATAATGTTGAGGGATTTCTTGTCCCAAAAACGAGATGGACCTTGAACAATGGCAAACCTAGCTTGCAAAACCCGAAGGTTCTCCCTTTGTCTTTTCGGGCCGCCTCTTGTGCCTTGGCAAATTCAACTTCCTCCTAGTTTTAGGGTTTGAGATGGTCTTGACAAATGTAGACGATAGACCAACGAGGATAAATGCATTCGGCAAGATAGTATCCCTTTGTCTAGTTAAACCATTGACTGTATAGTTGCAAGCCGGAGCTTCATCACTAGCTAGTATTCCAAATAGATGAGATCTTTGCAGCACATTGATGTCATTTAGGGTTTCGGGTGATACGTCGTAAACGTATCTATAATTTTTGATGATTCATGCTTGTTTTATATCATTTTTCTTATGTTTTGTCTACACTTTGAGGTATTTTTATACACTTTCTAGAACTAACCTATTAACAAGATGCCACAGTGCCAGTTGCCTGTTTTCTTCTGTTTTTGGTTCCAGAAAAGGCAGAAAATCAATATTCTCGGAATTGGACGGGACAAAAGCCAATCTTCCTATTTTTCCTGGAGCAACACGGAACCACGAAGCAGAGGTGGAGGAGGACACCAGGGTGGCCGCACCCCCTAGGCGAGGGCCAACCCTGGTGGCGCCCACAGGGGGTGTGGGCCCCCTGGCTGCCTCCTCGCCTTGCCTCCTTCGCCTATAAAAGCCTCCCGGGGAAAAACCATAGATAATCCATCAGAACGCCACGAAAAGTTCCAAAGCGCCGCCACCACGGAAGGGGAGATTCGGGGATAGAAAGTGTTTCGGCACCCTGCCAGGACGGGGAAGTGCCCCCGGAGCCATCTCCATCGATCTCCACCACCATCTCCATCGTCATTGCTGATTCCCATGATGAGGAGGGAGTAGTTCTTCCTCGAGGCTAAGGGCTCTACCGGTAGCTATATGTTCATCTCTCTCTATGCGTGATCATGTTGTGGTCATGAGTTTTGTAATCAAGTAGATCTACTATGCTACTCAAGTTCTTCAATAGATCTCTGCTCTCCCCATGTGTGTGAAAGTGACAGCGTGCACGCCATGGTGGCACTTAGGCAAGAGTCTACATAAATACTCGTCGTGCTTTAATTGATCTATGCTTTTCCCCATGTGTGTGAAAGTGATAGCGTGCACGCGTGTGTGGCACTTAAGCTAGATTACATATATATTTATGAGTTATATTTGGAGTTGGATGTACCTATGAAATTGTGGTGTTTATTGGAACCATCTAGCGCTCAAGGTGACAGTGTGGGGTTATCTAGATTGGGAAAGGCAGACTTTGAGGTGTGCTTTTGTAGACCTACCGTGGATTAGAGTGTCCAACCGGAGAGTAGTTAAGAGTAGTATCATGAAGAGAGGATATTTATATGAGAGTGTTCACTAGTGAAAGTATGATCCCTAGGCCTTGTTTATAAGCATTGAAACACCGTTTGCATCTATATCTGTTGCATGCTTGCTTGTTGCCATCTTTATTTCAGTTTGCATTTACTCTTTCCCACGGCAACAACAACTCAAAAGCTCTTTTCTGGCACCACTACCACTTGTATTTCACTATCTCTTCGCCGAACTAGTGCACCTATACACCTGACAAGTGTATTGGGTGTGTTGGGGACACAAGAGACTTATTGTATCTTGATTGCAGGGTTGCTTGAGAAGGAATACCTTTGACCACTTCCTCCCTGAGTTCGATAAACCTTGGGTAATCCACTTAAGGGAAACTTGCTGCTGTTCTACAAACCTCTGCACTTGGAGGCCCAACAACTGTCTATAAGAATAGAAATGTGTAGACATCAAGCTATTTTCTGGCACCGTTGCCGGGGAGGTTTTGGGCCTTTTACCTTTCCTTCATGTCAAGCTCCATCAAAGCTATTTTCTGGAGTTGTTGCCGGGGAGGAAAGGTAAAAGGCACTCACAAACGTTACCCAACGGCAATATCACGCCAGAAAGCTATTTTCTGGCGCGTTGCCGGGGAGGTAAGGTAAAAGGTACCCACATCCTCCGGTGTGAGTGCTCAAAGTTATTTCCTTTAGATTATGCAATTTTGTTTTTTTGTTTCTTGTTTTCACTAGTTAGGCTTAATGGAAAACAACAACAAAATTAGAGAGCTTTATAGTATTTATCTTGAGTTAGGACATGAAGTGTTTGAAGAGAAAATTAAAAAACCTATGGAACTTTATATGCATGCTAATGGAAATGTTATTAGTATGAATTATTTGAACACTATTATTGCTAATGCTATGTAAAAGTCTAAGCTTGGGGAGGCTAGTTTTGATGAGCATGATATTTTTAGTCCCCGAAGCACGAAGGAGAAAAATTACTTTGATGATACTATACCTCCAATATATGATGATTACAATGATGAATATGATATTTTCAGTCCACCTAATATTGAGGATAAAATAAATTATGATTACAATATGCCCCTATATTTTATGATTATGGTGATGAGAATAATAGTGATAGCTATTTTGTTAAATTTGCTCCCACTATAATTAATAAGAATGACTATGCTTATGTGGAGAGTAATAATTATTTTATGCATGTGGCTCATGATAAGAATGTTTTATGTGATAGTTATATTGTTAATTTTTCTACTGAAAGTTATTATGACAGAGGTAAACATGGTTTTATGCATCTCAATAATATTAAGTTTCCCCTCTTTATATTGAAAATCTTGAAGTTGCACTTGTTTTGCTTTCCTATGCTTGTTGCTTTGTGCTTTCAAGACTTGTTTCTTTACAAGATTCCTATGCATAGGAAGTGGGTTAGACTTAAATGTGTTTTGAATTTGCTTCTTGATGCTCTCTTTTACTTCAATTCATATTTCTTATATGAGAATCTTTTCAAACTATCAAGCCTAACTTAAAGGCGGTAAAGAAAAGTACTTGTTTGGAGATAACCCAAGAGGTTTCTTGAGTCTTGGAAGTTATTACTTCAGTAATTACCTCTCCTTATCCTTTTTATTTGCTTTTTGTGCCAAGAATGACCTCTAATGAGAGAGAAGTACGATTTGGGGAGTTGCTGTCTCGAAACAGATTCCTGTCCTCCACTATAAAAATTTGTGAGGGGTCTTTGTAAGTTGGATTGAGCTGAAAATTTACGAATAAATCCCCCAGTATGTTCTAGAACTTTCGTTAGTTCAACACTTTTTGATTTGAGCAACAGAAGGTCTTCGAAAAAATCGGTTTCTACCTGTTGGTCTGTTTTGACAGATTTCTGTCATTATTTGCATTTGCTTCTTATTGATTTCATTTTGAGTTCTCTTTTGGGTAATTGAGCTTTTTAAAGGAAGTTAATTCAGTAGCTTGTGTTTTTAGTGAAAGTTTTACTGTTCTAAAGCTAAACACAAAGGTATTATCTTTTGAATACACTAATGTTGCTAATGAAAATTATGTGAAGTTTTGTACAAAGGAAAAATTTCAGGTGTAGAGGAAGAATGATGTAATAAGATGAAGAATGGATAAAAGCTCAAGCTTGGGGATGCCACCCCCGTGTCACCCCAATAAATATTCAAGAGGTACAAGCATCAAAGCTTGGGGATTCCCAAGGCATCCCCTTCTTCATCAATAAAAATCTTAGGTCTTTCTAGACACTTCGTTTTTATTGTTTCATGCACAAGTTGTGTTGTTCTTGGAGCGTCTTAGTTTTCGTTTTTGGTTTTAGTTTGTTTAGTATGATTGAGTAAGTTGGTTGGATCCCAGCACACTTCTTTTGGAGAGAGACACACTCTGTTTTCATTGCCTAGAACACTCTAGTTTTCATTCTTATGGTCTTGTGAGTGTTCACTTTTGCTAGCACTCTGTTTAGCCTTAGTTTGATTGTGCTTTCCGCTTAGAAATTTTTAGTTCTTCTTTATGGATTTGTGATACAATCTCACTGATCTTTATTGATTATTATCTTTGTGAGTTGTTTCAAATAAGTCGATTAGTGTTGGAAAAGAGTAGAAAGTTTCATGCTTAAGTGGTACAAAAGTGAGCTTGCTTTGACCGTGTCTTAGACTTTATATTGTCATGCTAGATGTTGTTTTGACCTTATGCATAGTGATTATTATTGTAGCATTACTTGTTCCAAACAATTAGGATTGCTTAATCTGCCTTGAAGGAATCATGCGTTGTTTTATCATACAAAAGCATAGTATTGTGGTATTCTCTTTTGATGCTTTGTTTGGGTTGACTTGGCACATGTTCACACCATGTTATGACTATGAACAAGTCACCATAGCCTCTATAATCATTTAGTCCTTGACTTGTAGTACCATTCTATGCTTTGATTAGTAATGTTTTGTCGCTCTGCATGATTATGGCCATTATTGCTCTCTTAGTTAGTCGCTCCCAGTCTTTTGCTAGCCTACACTTGTATTGAGTAAGCTCTACTCATGCATCCAACTCCCAAGAAACCAAGTTATTTCAAAGTGTCCACTATAAATTCCTATGCATGGTGTGTTACACCATTCCAAGTATATTCTTATTTTCATCTACCTTCCAATTAAAAAAGTGTTTTGTTATGTGAAAACTTAGTGATTAAAGTTCTCACGAACTTGACGGCACACTTTATTTTTATTGCCCCTCATAAACTTGAACCATTGTGTCATCTAAGTTGTATATGCTTGCACTTATACGTTGGAATTAGCAGAACCATGCTGTCATGGGGAACGTTTTCAAGATTGCACTTGTAGTTTGTACACTGTTGATATCATGCTCTTTTGTCTATGGATGTCACCGGTGTGAAATAAAAAGGAATCTTGTAAGTCCATGGAGTTATGTATTTTGTGTTAGAGAACCGCCTGGGCCGCTAGCCTAAGCCATGCCTAATCACGGTGGAAACTTGCAGCATGACCATAATGAGCAATATGTGAAGCATCCTCAATAAAACCTATGCAAATAGCAAATAAAAAGATCGCTGAGATGATGATTGTCTGCTTGCCTTGTCATTTTGGTTATGGGATAGCTCTTGTACCATGTGCAAGGGGTACCTTGTTGGCGGTTCTCTATGATACGCATGTACTTACTATGACAAGAACTTACATGTGACTAAAGTTGAGTAGCATGAGGTGTGGCCCTCATATTCAAGGGCCATGAGATTGCCAACTTATACTTTGTTAAGCATATACTCCATAGTTTGTTCATTTTAACCTTAATCACTACAAGATGCTTATGATATTGGCAATGAGGGCTGAAAGCTAACAAGTACCATAATTTTTGGAAGCTCTTTTTGAAACTTGAAATCCCTGCTTCCCTTTATGAAGGGCCTTTCTTCCACCATTATATTAAGTCTCCACATTCTAACTTTAGGCACCAGTTAAGAGAGCATAGTTGCCATTCTTAGTTTTATGTGCATTGTCCCAAAACTTATTGATTGATGCATATTGTTGTATTACTTGTTCTTGGTGCTATTTGTATCTAGTCACTCTTATGAACTTTGAAGGTGTCCTATGCATCTATTTGCTACTCCATGAGGGACAAGACAAATGCCACTATGCTATGTTTTCTGTATGTGAAACAAACAAACGTTTTTCAATGCATGTTATTCATGATCTTTGTTTGTAGACTTTCATGTTGCATGCATAGTTACTTTGTCGTACTGTTAGAACTCCATCTTTCATGCTCATGTTTAGGGTTCTTTGATCCCAGCTTTCAATGCTTGCAAATGGTTTGATCTTGATTTTGATGGTGCATGTCACCTAAAAAATTATTGTTTTTATCACTTACCTAGTCGAGGTCGAGCAGGAGTTAAGCTTGGGGATGTTTGATACGTCGTAAATGTATCTATAATTTTTTATGCTCCATGCTTGTTTTATATCATTTGTCTTATGTTTTGTCTACACTTTGAGGTATTTTTATACACTTTCTAGAACTAACCTATTAACAAGATGCCACAGTGCCAGTTGCATGTTTTCTTCTGTTTCTGGTTCCAGAAAAGGCAGAAAATCAATATTCTCGGAATTGGACAGGACAAAAGCCAATCTTCCTATTTTCCCGGAGCAACACGGAACCACGAAGCAGAGGTGGAGGAGGACACCAGGGTGGCTGCACCCCCTAGACGCGGGCCAGCCCTAGTGGCGCCCACAGAAGGTGTGGGCCCCCTGGCTGCCTCCTCGCCTTGCCTCCTTCGCCTATGAAAGCCTCCCGGGGAGAAGACCCTAGATAATACATTAGAAAGCCACAAAAAGTTCCATAGCGCCGCCGCCACCGAAGGGGAGATTCGGGGGACGGAAAGTCTCTGTTCCGGCACCCTGCCGGGACAGGGAAGTGCCTCCGGAGCCATCTCCATCGCTGTTGCTGATTCCCATGATGAGGAGGGAGTAGTTCTTCCTTGAGGCTAAGGGCTCTACCGGTAGCTATGTGTTCATATATCTCTCTATGCGTGATCATGTTGTGGTCATGAGTTTTGTAATCAAGTAGATCTACTCTGCTACTCAAGTGCTTCAATAGATCTCTGCTCTCCCCATGTGTGTGAAAGTGACAGCGTGCACGCCATGGTGGCACTTTGGCAAGAGTCTACATAAATACTCATCGTGCTTTAATAGATCTATGTTTTTTCCCATGTGTGTGAAAGTGACAGCGTGCACGCGTGTGTGGCACTTAACCTAGATTACATATATATCCATGAGTTATATTTGGAGTTGGATGTATCTACGAAATTGTGGTGTTTGTTGGAACCATCTAGCGCTCAAGGTGATAGTGTGAGGTTATCTAGATTGGGAAAGGCGGACTTTGAGGTGTGCTTTTGTAGACCTACCGTGGATTAGAGTGTCCAACCGGAGAGTAGTTAAGAGTAGTATCATGAAGAGAGGATATTTATATGAGAGAGTGTGCACTAGTGAAAGTATGATCCCTAGGCCTTGTTTCTAAGCATTGAAACACCGTTTGCATCTAGATTTGTTGCATGCTTGCTTGTTGCCATCTTTATTTCAGTTTGCCTTTACTCTTTCCCACGGCAAGAACAAGTCAGAAGCTCTTTTATGGCACCGTTACTACTTGTATTTCACTATCTCTTCTCCGAACTAGTTGACCTATATACCTGACAAGTGTATTGGGTGTGTTGGGGACACAAGAGACTTCTTGTATCTTGATTGCAGGGTTGCTTGAGAGGGAATACCATTGACCACTTCCTCCTCGAGTTCCATAAACCTTGGGTAATCCACTTAAGGGAAACTTGCTGCTGTTCTACAAACCTCTCCACCTTGAGGCACAACAACTGTCTACAAGAATAGAAGTGCGTATACATCACCGGGCAACCCAAATAAGCAATGCCAAATCGACAAGTCCTCCAATGCAACAACTTCAAGCACAATTGTTGCATCACCACTTTTTCCACAATACTGTCCATGCCATGCTTTCAGACAGTTTTTCCAAGTCCAATGCATACAATCTATATGTCCATGGCATCCTGTCGGGTAGTTATGTCTCTCATTCATGGCCATCAACTTAATTGTATCCTCCTTGTTCCGTGCTCTAATATGCACCTGACCAAATATTAGGATTATCACCTTCGTGAATCTATGGAAACTTTCAATAGTAGTAACTTTTCCTATGCGAAGATACTCATTGGCATAGTCTGTCAAAATTCCATATGCGAGTACTCTCATTGCTGCAAAGATCTTTTGATACACGATGAACCCAAGTAGGCTCGTAGCGTTCCTCTGGTGGGTGAAGTAGCGAGAATTGCCTAGCAAGCTTGCACTATCTTGACAAAAATAGATCGCCGCATTCGGTAGCATCTATGAAAGAGGTGAGGTGGATAGGTTGGCACCTTGGCCAAATAACCTGGCATGAGAAAATTGTTGTCGAGCTTGCGGTTGCAAGGGATGCAAAGGTGACCGACTTTGGAGCCTCGCCGCCTCTTTCCAATGTCGTCCTCGTGCCCCTTCATGGCGACAACCACCACCACCATTTGTTGTTGGTGGTTGTCACGCAATATCTCATTGTCCGAGTCGTCAGACGATGACGACTTGTCGAACAAAAATTGTTCGCACGGGATCAAACCCATCTATAAATCGCAAAGAAATTCATCACAACCCACATAGATATTCAACTAAGTCGCGCACCAAATCTCTAGCTCGGAGAAGAGAGGAATTTAACGTGGTGGCGCCTCAGAGTGTAGGGTTCGCAGCATGGAAAACAAAAAAATTCTATCGCAAGAACACACAAAACCAAGATCTATTCTACGTGATCGGTGCAACGAGATTGTAGAGAACTAACCCTCGAAGATCCAAAGCGTTAAACGAGATTTGGATATCATGGTTGATATAGTCCATCACTTGCCGATCTCAAGATTGCATATACGATCCTTCTGGCGCCGCGTTTCGACAGCGCTTCCACAGTCGGTCACACGTACGATAGTCGATGAATACCTTCCTCTCCCTTGTTCCAGCAGGGCAGTGGAGGTTGTAGATCTCCTCGAAATCCCAATAGCATGACGGTGTGGTGGTGGTGGTGGAGGAGAAGAAATTACTGCAGGGCTTCGCCTAAACCGAAGCAGTGTATGGAGGAGAGAGGGGAGGCTCCGGTGGCTAGGGTTTGGGGTGAGGCTCTATGGGGTGCCCTCACCCATCCTTATATGGGTGGGGGTTGCGGCCAGGGTTCCCACCCCTGGCTGAGTCCTTCCCCAACTCCTCTAGGCCGGCGACAAGGAAGGGGAGAGGGGGAACTTGTCCCTCAAGGTTTTCTTTCCTTCCCTAACTAGAATTTGACTTTTAAAACTAGGATTTGACTTTTCAAACTAGAGTTTGTTTCTCTCTTCCTAGTCCTTGACCCATTTGGCCTAGGGTATGATGCGCCTAGCCCATAAGGATATGGTGCATTCCAAGTACCCCCTCCCAGGGTGGTGAACCTTCTAGAACATTCTAGAAGCTTCTGGTTAAAACACCGAAAACATTTTTGAACCCCGGAAATTTACTTTCCTTATATGAATCTTATTTTCTGGACCATTCAGGATCTCCTCGTGATGTCCTAAATCCAATCCCAGACTCTGAAAACATTCGGTCTCCAACTCACGTTCCATATCTACTCAAATACCATCGAATCCTTAAATGTGTCTCCCTACGGTTCATGAACTATGCAGACATGATCGAGACACTTCTCTGATCAATAACCATTAGTGGGATCTGGAAATCCATAACGGCTCCCACATATTTTTATGATTTCTTCATGATCAAATGAACCATTTACATACGATACCGATTCCCTTTGCTGCAT
Source organism: Avena sativa (assembly GCA_916181665.1). Classification (NCBI taxonomy): domain Eukaryota; kingdom Viridiplantae; phylum Streptophyta; class Magnoliopsida; order Poales; family Poaceae; genus Avena; species Avena sativa. Next base: position 343,400,240 of record OV702279.1, read on the forward strand.
GATACTTTACTTATCCGAGGTTTGATCATTGGTATCTCTGTACCTAGTTCAACCTTGTTATGGATAAGTACTCTTTACTCGTTCAGTGATATGACATCCCTTGTGACCTAGTCACATTCTTGCAAGCCAATTGGATGACATTCCACTGAGAGGGCCTAGAGTATATATCTGTAATATGGATGGACAAATCCCACTCTTGATCCATGTGCTTCAACACATACTTTCAGAATACCTAATGCCACCTTTATAACCACCCAGTTATGAAGTGGTGTTTGATATCGCCAAAGCATCCATACAGTGATGGTGATTAACATGATCTCATGGTCGAAGGATTAGGTTACTATGTATTTGAAAGCTTGTAGCAAACAAACTCTAAATGACTTGATCTTACGCTACGCTAACTATAGGAGTGTGTCAGATCATTCTCCTAATGAAATGACTTGTTATTAATAACATCTAATGTCCATGATCATCTATTAATCAACAAGCTAGTTCAACAAGAGGCTTACTAGGGACTCTTTTATGTTTACAAAACACACAAGTATTAATGTTTCCGGTTAATAAAATTATAGCATAGGATGTAAACATTTATCATAAACACAAAGATATCATAATAACCATTTTGTTATTGCCTCTTGGGCATATCTCCAACACAGAGTCGCATACGATCCGAGTCTAACTCATAGTAGAATTCATATACAGGCCGAACTATGCTCCTTGTCTTGCACATCAAGTTGTAGCCTTGTCTTGCGTCGTCTTCAAGAAGAACTCCATGAACCGCCATCATCGGGGTACCGACTCATGTTTGTTTCCTTCCGTTGGGCCTACCCGTTTGGCATACCCATGTCACTTGCTACATGACACTTGTCTTGCATTACATTACTGATTATTTATTCTTCTGATTTGTTTGCTTTGATGATGTTATTCTCCTAATGACATGATCTCATTATGAATTGACAACACGTGTCTATGGTTAGAAAATCATAACCATCGTTAATCAACGAGTTAGTCAAGTAGAGGCTTACTAGGAATATGGTGTTATTTATGAAATCCACTGTTCAAAAAATAGGCCGAATCAGCGATTAATAGGCCGATTAATCGCTACTAGGGACCTGACCGTGTCGATTACCACTAATCCTTTGTGTTAATCGTTTGGCCTGATTAATAGGTCCGACACTCCGATTACTAGGTATGTTCCCGATTAACCACTACACTTGGTCAAAAAAGTTGCAAAATTATCAACACATATCGCCTATCCATCCGCTAGCCCGCCCCAATGAAGTAGGTTTTGCGAAGCTCCCGTTCGATTCCTGCCTCCAGGAGCTTGATTTCAGCCATCACCAACTAGTTCCTTGTCGTTGTTAACCAGTTTCTCGTATTTGCCAACCAGGCCTCAGATACAAGAGCTTGAGGGCCTTGAGGATCTCATCTGGGAGCTTAAGACTGAGAATTCATACGTGTTTTAGGTGCTAATTTTTGTAGACTGCACCGATTAATAGCTGGCCGATTAAATCAGTCAATCGTCTGAATTCCGATTAATCGCTACTCTCAAGCCAACCGAGCAGCTAACGATTACCGATTTCCTTAACATTGATGAAATCACACATGTATTATGCTTCTTATTAATACAAATAATCATGGAGTATAAACATTATCATGAACTAGATATATGATTATAACAACCTCTAGGACATATCTCCAACAAATACTATGATCTTGTTACCTTGCTTCTTTTCTTATACATTGAGGTGGATACAAAGTCAGGATGCAAGCGGGACCACTACTAGGAAACTAGCTATAGATAGACAGACCTTCTGTGGCGCATGGTTCTGACCATGCGCCACAAAAGTTGTCCAGTGGCGCATTTCAAAAAATGCGCCATAGAAGTCTTCACACTTCTGTGGCGCATATAGGAAAAATGCGCCACAGAAGTTCCAACTTCTGTGGCGCATATGTCCACATGCTCCACAGAAGTTGGAACTTCTGTGGCGCATATGTCCACATGCTCCACAGAAGTTGGAACTTCTGTGGCGCATGTGGACATATGCGCCACAGAAAGCTCGGGTGGACCCTACCACGGAATCTCGTTGACTGTACTCTGACCAACATTCTGTGTCGCATATGACCATATGCGCCACAGAAGGGTTCATCTTCTGTGGCGCATATAGAGATATGCGCCGTAGAAGTCTTGGCCAAAATACGAAATTTTGAATCCCGCCCCTTCTCCCTCTCTTATACTCTTCCACTCCTGCACCCTTCCCCTCCTCACCTTCTTCTCTTATTCTCCTCACCTTCTCCTCCTCCTCCTCCACCCCGGTGAGATCCTCCTCCTCCTCCACCACCACCCCGGTGAGCTCCTCCCTCCTCCACTCCGGTGAGCTCCTCCCTCCTCCACCCCGGTGAGCTCCTCCTCCTCCCACCTCCCTCCTCCTCCACCCCGGCGAGCTCCTACTCCTCCCACCTTCCTTATCCTCCACCCTGGCGAGCTCCTCCTCCTCCCACGTTCCTTCTCCTCCACCCCAGTGAGCTCCTCCTCCGGCGACCTTCTCCTCATCCTCCTTCTTCGGTAGCCTCCTCCTCTCCTCCACCGGCAACCTCCACCTCCTCCACCAGCGACCTCCTTCTCTCCTCATTGGCGACCCCCACCTCCAGCGAGCACCACCTCCGGCCAGATTCTGGCCGGTTTTTTTTGAAATTTGAAAAAAAATTGTGGCGCATATTGGCAAAATGCGCCACAGAAGTTTGAGATCTGGTTCGGTACTTCTGTGGCGCATTTTGCCAATATGCGCCACAGAAGTTTTTTAGACTTCTGTGGTGCATTTCAATATGCGCCAGAGAACTGCACTTTAGTGGCGAGATAACAGTGGCGTATCCCATATGCGCCACAGAAGTCCCAAAATGATGCGCCACTGATAGGCCTTTTCCTAGTAGTGGACTCCCTGCGGGTGTCCCACAAAACGCCACTTTTGCCCACATAAACTAAGTGGCTGCTCGTGGCATCCACTTTTCCCTCATAACCTTGTGAAGCAACAAACATGGTAGCTATTGAGGGAAGAAATAAGCTAGCTAGCTGTCTAGAACGCGTTTGGTAGGTTGCATCCCCCGAATAAGCCCGCCAGCGCCAAAATCGGTATCTTTGGTTCCTTGGAGCCTCCCCGCAATGTGGTCATCATGATTCATAAAGCAGTCCAGGGACAGGTGAGGGAACATGGCCGAATCGTCCATTTTCGTGGAGCTAGCCTGGGTGGAGGAAAAAATGGGTTGTCGCCGCCCAACCGTTGCATGCGTGGGGAAGCACAGGAGACGTGGCGATATGTCACATCCCAAAATTCTCCTAATTTTGGAATGTGAAATAAATAAATAAGTTTGATTGATTGTTTGACTATGTTGAAAATTCTCAATGAGAAGAAAATTTTTGAATAGAAAATCCTCTCAACCTTGAATTCAAAATCTTATATTCTTTTGTTATGATCTAAGTAGCCATATAGGCAAAAGGGCATGGATTGATTATGGATTGTAGAACTGGTGTGCGAGATTTCAGAATGAAAATCATGAAGCATTCATAAGCATTTCATTACATCCATGCAAAGATCTCACAAACTGAATCCAAATCCTGGTATCTAAATCCTATAGTTGATTTGCCCAAATGTTCCTAAAGGAATTAAATTGACTTTATAAAACCCACTATTGCTAAGACCGTTATTATTGCTAAATTATAGCCTAAAAAGATCCAATTAATATTACAAAATTTTAGAAACAAAATTGAGCTCATTTGGAGCTAGTATGAAAAAGTTATGAAATAAATACAAACACATAAAGATATAAATAAAATGGAATATACAAGGATTTGTAAATCCACTACTTCCAAACTAGTAAAAAGATTACAAATTTGATCCTACAATGATCTATTCAATTTTAGAAAATTTTAGAAACAAGAATCATGTCATTTGGAGCTCGTATGCAAAAGATATGAGGGAAACAAGTAAATAGAAAAAGAAAAAGAAAAAAAACAAATGGGCCGGCCGAGCCAGCCCGCGGCCCAGCAATAAGCCAGCCGGCCAGGCCACCTACAGGAGACGATCCCAGGTTGCTTTAAAAAGCGTGTAAATCGGTTTTTGTTAAACCTATCTCTACTCAAACTGCTATAACTTTTTATCTACAACTACGAATCGACTTCCGTTTGTTTCTACTTGTTCCCTACTCCAAGGCCTATCTCTAAACCATCCTAAACCTCCATATAAACTCGTGGAGCCACAGCTGTACGAGTTTTTCTTCTCGAAATCCCGAATCTACATATGCCCGAATCTTATTTCGCTTTTTAACCCATCTAGACTTCGTCGTTTGCCTTCGGTCCAAAAAACGAAAGTTGTAGGAATCGTCGAAATCTTTCAATCCCGACAAACCTCGCCTCTTTTCATCCACCACAGCCGAAGAATTTTGTATTGCAATATTTCAGATCTTACGGTGTAAATCCAAGATGTACTCGCGCTCGTTTCTTCAAATCCAAATTCCTTTGGGGAGAAGGTAGGAATAATGATTCCCCACAACTTTCATGTTGTAAGTTTTTCAATTTGACCTACGAATTTGTCTCTCTAACATAGATCTGTTTCTTGTCTATTCTGAGCCAAAATCGGGTCAATCTCTTCTTCTAGCCACCGGATCCTATCCATACGGTCGAGATCCAATCAAACCGGTGTGTGTCATGTCGTCATCCCGGTTAGCTTCCTTATCAACGCTCCGTCAACGTCATATCAATATCTAGTCCCAGTCTGCATGCAAAGTCAACCTGTCCAGTCAGCGGAATATTCCCTGGAATATTCCGTTCGAATTTAAAATTGCATATTATAGATCTAACTTGTAAAATTCATTAGAAATTCATACCACGTCCAAAAATTGCGTATAATATATCAAATTGAAGATAATTTTACGTAGAATCATCTTATCAGAATAGATTCAACTTTTACTGTACGTAGTTACTGCAGTAATTTAATTAGTTTTAATGGTCTTTTAGGTTAATAAATTCATAGAAAATTATCTGTAACTCCGAAAAATATGAACAATATATCAAATTGAAGCTACTGTAATGTACAATAATAATATCTGGTTGGATCTAGCCTTTGCGGATTATTTAACCTGTAGCAATTTAATTAGTTTTAATGGCTTTATAAATCATTAAATTCATAGTAAATTAATTGCTTGTCACAAAAATATAAATGATATACCGATGGAAAGCTGGTTCCATGTAGATCATCAATATGCAATTAGTTAAGCCATTTACTGTAAGGTTTTTCCGTGAAGATTTAAATGGTTTAATGGCTTATTTAGAGTAATAAATTCATAAGAAAATAAATACTATTCAGAAAATTACAAATAATATGTCCCTGAAATCACAATTCCGTGGAGATTACAAATATTATTTTAGTTTGATTTTTAGACAACAGAAACTATATGAATCATTTAAAATCCATTAAACACTATTTAAATCATACAAAAAGATCTATAACTCCGATTAGGGTGAATCCAACGCCTACTGGTTCGTATTAATGTCCTCTATCCAGTAAACCCAAGAAACAAATTTAATTCGTCAGTTAGGACAGGCGTTACAACAGAACTATTAAAAACCCTATATTGGCAAGTAATTATTAATAACAAGTACTCCATTGCATTAATTGGCCTCTTGCATGCATCATATAGTTCAATATTGTTTAGAGAACTAAAGTAACAACCATTGTGACTTATCAAATTGCCATGCATGCATTTGTTGTATTTGTTTGATCTCTATGTGCTATTGTTTATGTTGTATGCAATTGTTTGATCGATAGATTGCGAGGTGTGCAACGTGTGTGATTGCAACTACTATGATTGCAAGTATTGTGGTTATGATGAGTGCAACCATTATATCTATGAGGATTGTGAGGATTATCTAATTGACTACATCTACAACAAAGGCAAGTGGTGCTATCTTGGTCATAAATGTCCTATTGTTTTCCTATGCATTATAGATGTTTTTGTAGAATTGCATATGTAGGAATTGATGTGCATATGCTATGCTATGTCCCATATTATTCCCTAGCATTCCTTGTTTATGAGCCACCGTTGGTAGATGTGCTTAGCCATGCTATGATGAATGAGGGCTGGGTTACATCACTGAAGTTGTTTCTAAATGTGTTGGTTTGCGAAAACTAAAACAACTTAATCAATGAATCTCCTGGGTGTGATGGGATTGATAATTTTTGGTGGTATCATTGCGGAAAGGCACCCAGGACACTGAGAAATGATTGGTTTCTTTGTTTGGAAGGTTTCGTGTGCAACCATGTGCCAATAATGGAATGGGCAGTTGGTTGAACTCAGTAGGTTGTGGTAACTCGAACCCGCGTATCCAGAGATGTAGATAGTGTAGGATGGACCGGTGCGCGTCGGGATTGGGGAGCTACTTCCCGAACGGTTCCTTCTTGGACTTATCCCTATCATCACCCAATATGAGAGTGGTGGTATGAGCTGGGCTGGCCAAGTCACATGGTTAAAGTGTACTAACCCCTGTAGGGTGTATAAACTAAGTGCTTAGCCGTGTGCCCGGTTATGGACAATTTGAGCGACCTGATACTGATGCTATGATATTTCTCACTCATCCTTATTTCTTAATTACTTAAAACTTGTTGGGTGAACATAATTGGGTAGGAGCACCTGGGAGTGAACCAGAGTGTCCTATTTATCGTATTGGAAAACTACTTTGTTACAAATGTTAGGATAAAACTGTTGCTTTATGCAAATGAGCCTGAACTCCACTTGGCCAAATAAGCATGTAGTTGATAGACCTGTTGTTAACCACTTTATCCTACTTGCCATACATTCAATGTATTGACCATTCGTGGCTGCAACGTTTCATGTTGCAGGTTATATCGTATCTGAGTGATTGTTCATAGGTCGCGAGACTCCACTCAACAATTGTTCGCCTGTGGCACATTTGAAGGATGGAGATCTACCTTGTATTCGTTTTCCGCTGTGTACTTGAATATATAATGTAAATTCTGGATCATATTCGTTGTATTTATGATGCACAATTATATTTGGTATCATTTTGTACTGTGTGTGCCAGTGAACCGATCCAGGGATTGGCACTATGCACATGAACTCAGCCTTATCAGGCGAGGGTGTTACAAGATGGTATCAGAGCTGTGTGTTGACTGTAGGATCGTGACCTTAGAAATGGATTAGCAATAGAAGACCTATATTAGGAGAACTATCATATTTTATACTTATTAGAGTTCTTATATTCCTTGTCTATCTTTTCTATAAGCTCTTCTTGTTCAAAATTTGTAGTTGTCCATTCTTATGATACCTATATGAGAGTTGGCCTACAAGTAAAGAACAAATAACATGACATAAATGAACATCTCACCAAGTTTGGGTAGGTCTGGACCACCATATTTTATCTCTTTAGGAGATCATCGCTATCGTGTTAGCATATTGTTCTTACCAACTTATGTGGTATGACAATATAGGTTGCTTGCTTTTTTGTACCGAACCATATCGTGTGATTCCTTGTTTAGGATCTGTTGTTTTGAAACTCTAAAGTTGCTGGAGTTTTCGTGTGGTTTTAAAATTATTTTATTGGTGCGAATTGATTGAAATTCGTGAGATTACTGCTGCAGTTTTCTGCCTGACCTGTAGTACCGCGTGATTTTTCATATTTTATTGGTAACTCAGAAAAATCTAAAAAAAATAGGATCTGAAGAGTAATTATCTTTAGTACATGCAAAAAAATTGGCTAAAATTCCTGACGCGTTTAAGTCGGTCAGAATAATTCGTGAAACCTGCTGTACCGTTTTGACAGATTTTGTTTACTGCTTATATGTTGCTTTATTTTACTCTAGTATTGTTCCCAATGCTTTCAAACTATTTTGTGGTTATATACTACTAAGTTTAGACCTCTGTATTATTGTTATGCAAGTGCTTGCTTGTGTGTTGATTTCTTATGATTGTTTCCTTATTTGTGACATTGATTGCTTCATATAGTTATGGGTAGGATTATTTTCTTAGTCGTTTCTTTCCTATAGAATCTATTCTTCCCTATCTTGAACCCTTGGAGATATAATGATGTGTTAAGTGGAAGGTTTGACAACACAGTGCATTTAGGAAGGAGAATGCTTCACCTAATGGAAAAAAGATCTGGAAGTATGAAGTGTTGCACATGAAGTTATGTAGTAGATTACGCAACCTGAAAGTTGAAGTATCGATAGCTTAGTTTTAGTAGTAGCTTTGTTGATTGAATACATGGGAGTATACATAGAGTATTAGCTCGTGCCCATGGAAACATTCTTCAAGGCAAGTGAGAATGCCCGAGTGATAGAAAAACGTGATTTACCTATCCTCATACAGGGTAATGATTTGGGTGCAGGATGGATTAATCACCATTCCTACTACTCTTATTATTCGCTCTTGTACTATTGGCTTTGCGAATCTTGAGTGCCCTTTTCAACCTTAGCAGAGAGTCGACGTTGAGCCTAAACCCTAGAATGGTATATTGTTACACCCTTCTAAAAGCATCCGTTGCTAATCATTGGAATGTATGGTAAGGATGAATCCCAACCGTGAATTATGGGCACCGTGAAGTAAACGTTCCCTAATTGACCACCATGAGAGTTCTGCTAGTTCAAGTAGTGTTTTCTTGGAATCTGTCAATCATGAAGTTTAGAATGTGCAAGAGACATTGTGTCAACAAAAGTCTAAAGGAGAACCAATCTGAGCTAAGTGAGTCCTCGAGAAGTGACCTAGTCAATTTTCTTTTAAGGGTGGTAGCATCCTAATGGATCCCGAACCTTTCTTTCGTTCTTTCTAGCCTTCCCAAATCTCGGGACGAGATTTCTTTTAAGGGTGGTAGTCTGTCACATCCCAAAATTCTCCTAATTTTGGAATGTGAAATAAATAAATAAGTTTGATTGATTGTTTGACTATGTTGAAAATTCTCAATGAGAAGAAACTTTTTGAATAGAAAATCCTCTCAACCTTGAATTCAAAATCTTATATTCTTTTGTTATGATCTAAGTAGCCATATAGGCAAAAGGGCATGGATTGATTATGGATTGTAGAATTGGTGTGCGAGATTTCAAAATGAAAATCATGAAGCATTCATAAGAATTTCATTACATCCATGCAAAGATCTCACAAACTGAATCCAAATCCTGGTATCTAAATCCTATAGTTGATTTGCCCAAATGTTCCTAAAGGAATTAAATTGACTTTATAAAACCCACTATTGCTAAGACAGCGATTATTGCTAAATTATAGCCTAAAAAGATCCAATTAATATTACAAAATTTTAGAAACAAAATTGAGCTCATTTGGAGCTAGTATGAAAAAGTTATGAAATAAATATAAACACATAAAGATATAAATAAAATGGAATATACAAGGATTTCTAAATCCACTACTTCCAAACTAGTAAAAAGATTACAAATTTGATCCTACAATAATCTATTCAATTTTAGAAAATTTTAGAAACAAGAATCATGTCATTTGGAGCTCGTATGCAAAAGATATGAGGGAAACAAGTAAATAGAAAAAGAAAAAGAAAAAAAACAAATGGGCTGGCCGAGCCAGCCGGCGGCCCAGCAAGCAGCCAGCCGGCCAGGCAACCTACATGAGACGATCCCAGGTTGCTTTAAAAAGCGTGTAAATCGGTTTTTGTTAAACCTATCTCTACTCAAACTGCTATAACTTTTTATCTACAACTCCGAATCGACTTCCATTTGTTTCTACTTGTTCCCTACTCCAAGGCCTATCTCTAAACCATCCTAAACCTCCATATAAACTCGTGGAGCCACAGCTGTACGAGTTTTTCTTCTCGAAATCCCGAATCTACATATGCCCGAATCTTATTTCGCTTTTTAACACATCTAGACTTCGTCGTTTGCCTTCGGTAAAAAAACAAAAGTTGTAGGAATCGTCGAAATCTTTCAATTCCGGCAAACCTCACCTCTTTTCATCCACCACAGCCGGAGAATTTCGTATTGCAATATTTCAGATCTTACGGTGTAAATCCAAGATGTACTCGCACTCGTTTCTTCAAATCCAAATTCCTTTGGGGAGAAGGTAGGAATAATGATTCCCCACAACTTTCATGTTGTAAGTTTTTCAATTTGACCTACGAATTTGTCTCTCTAACATAGATCTGTTTCTTGTCTATTCTGAGCCAAAATCGGGTCAATCTCTTCTTCTAGCCACCGGATCCTATCCATACGGTCGAGATCCAATCAAACCGGTGCGTGTCATGTCGTCATCCCGGTTAGCTTCCTTATCAACGCTCCGTCAACGTCAGGTCAACATCTAGTCCCAGTCTGCATGCAAAGTCAACCTGTCCAGTCAGCGGAATATTCCCTGGAATATTCCGTTCGAATTTAAAATTGTATATTATAGATCTAACTTGTAAAATTCATTAGAAATTCATACCAGGTCCAAAAATTGCGTGTAATATATCAAATTGAAGATAATTTTACGTAGAATCATCTTATCAGAATAGATTCAACTTTTACTGTACGTAGTTACTGCAGTAATTTAATTAGTTTTAATGGTCTTTTAGGTTAATAAATTCATAGAAAATTATCTGTAACTCCGAAAAATATGAACAATATATCAAATTGAAGCTACTGTAATGTACAATAATAATATCTGGTTGGATCTAGCCTTTGCGGATTATTTAACCTGTAGCAATTTAATTAGTTTTAATGGCTTTATAAATCATTAAATTCATAGTAAATTAATTGCTTGTCACAAAAATATAAATGATATACCGATGGAAAGCTGGTTCCATGTAGATCATCAATATGCAATTAGTTCAGCCATTTACTGTAAGGTTTTTCCGTGAAGATTTAAATGGTTTAATGGCTTATTTAGAGTAATATATTCATAAGAAAATAAATACTATTCAGAAAATTACAAATAATATGTCCCTGAAATCGCAATTCCGTGGAGATTACAAATGTAATTTTAGTTTGATTTTTAGACAATATAAACTATATGAATCATTTAAAACCCATTAAACACAATTTAAATCATACGAAAAGATCTATAACTCCGATTAGGGTGAATCCAACGCCTACTGGTTTGTATTAACGTCCTCTATCCAGTAAACGCAAGAAACAAATTTAATTCGACAGTTAGAATAGGCGTTACAACAGAACTATTAAAAACCCTATATTGGCAAGTAATTATTAATAACAAGTACTCCATTGCATTAATTGGCCTCTTGCATGCATCATATAGTTCAATATTGTTTAGAGAACTAAAGTAACAACCATTGTGACTTATTAAATTGCCATCCATGCATTTGTTGTATTTGTTTGATCTCTATGTGCTATTGTTTATGTTGTATGCAATTGTTTGATCGATAGATTGCGAGGAGTGCAACGTGTGTGATTGCAACTACTATGATTGCAAGTATTGTGGTTATGACGAGTGCAACCATTATATCTATGAGGATTGTGAGGATTATCTAATTGACTACATCTACAACAAAGGCAAGTGGTGCTATCTTGGTCATAAATGTCCTATTGTTTTCCTATGCATTATAGATGTTTTTGTAGAATTACATATGTAGGAATTGATGTGTATATGCTATGCTATGTCCCATATTATTCCCTAGCATTCCTTGTTTATGAGCCACCGTTGGTAGATGTGCTTAGCCATGCTATGATGAACGAGGGCTGGGTTACATCACTGAAGTTGTTTCTAAATGTGTTGGTTTGCGAAAACTAAAACAACTTAATCAATGAATCTCCTAGGTGTGATGGGATTGATAATTTTTGGTGGTATCATTGCGGAAAGGCACCCAGGACACTGAGAAATGATTGGTTTCTTTGTTTGGAAGCTTTCGTGTGCAACCATGTGCCAATAATGGAATGGGCGGTTGGTTGAACTCAGTAGGTTGTGGTAACTCGAACCCGCGTATCCAGATATGTAGATAGTGTAGGATGGACCGGTGCGCGTCGGGATTGGGGAGCTACTTCCCGAATGGTTCCTTCTTGGACTTCTCCCTATCATCACCCAATATGAGAGTGGTGGTACGAGCTGGGCTGGCCAAGTCACATGGGTAAAGTGTACTAACCCCTACAGGGTGTATAAACTAAGTGCTTAGCCGTGTCCCCGGTTATGGACAATTTGAGCGACCTGATACTGATGCTATGATATTTCTCACTCATCCTTATTTCTTAATTACTTAAAACTTGTTGGGTGAACATAATTGGGTAGGAGCACCTGGGAGTGAACCAGAGTGTCCTATTTATCGTATTGGAAAACTACTTTGTTACAAATGTTAGGATAAAACTGTTGCTTTATGCAAATGAGCCTGAACTCCACTTGGCCAAATAAGCATGTAGTTGATAGACCTATTGTTAACCACTTTAGCCTACTTGCCATACATTCAATGTATTGACCATTCGTGGCTGCAACGTTTCATGTTGCAGGTTATATCGTATCTGAGTGATTGTTCATAGGTCGCGAGACTCCACTCAACAATTGTTCGTCTGTGGCACATTTGAAGGATGGAGATCTACCTTGTATTCATTTTCCGCTGTGTACTTGAATAAATAATGTAAATTCTGGATCATATTCGTTGTATTTATGATGCATAGTTATATTTGGTATCATTTTGTACTGTGTGTGCTAGTGAACCGATCCAGGGATTGGCACTATACACATGAACTCAGCCTTATCAGGCGAGGGTGTTACACGATAACTCCCTGCCCACTCTGCTTTTGACTATCACCGCCCGCTACTCTTCATTGCTCTCTCTCTCTCTCTCTCTCTCTCTCTCTCTCTCTCTCTCTTTTATGTCCCATCAGAGAAACCAATGGCATCCTATCCTCCTCCTCCGCTGCCGCCTCCGGCCAGCATTCCCGGTCGCAAGGTACCACGTCCGATCTACTCCCTGCAAGTGTGTGCCTCACAGCATCACTGGTGCCATTGACCAAGTAGGAGGCGGGGGAAGGAGGAGCTCGGCTGTGGATGTCGACCCTGACTTCATGCCCTCCCTACGCCAGACATCACCGTTTTCTGCATGGCCTCACGGCGTGCCTCCATGGGCCGCAACGGTTCAAGCGATGAATTTGATGGGGATCAATCTGGGGTTTTTCCCCGTGCCAACCTTGTTCTCCTCTGTGCTAGTCGTCGATACAGTTCGTGCAGCGGCCACTTCTCCATGAAGATCAAGCTGTGGGTTGGCGACATGGTGGCGTTCAAGTTCAACAACAATCAAAAGGGCTTCTAGGTGAGTTGATTGAAGGGTTTCTTGGCAGAAAAAATTCCTACTACGAGGAAGCAGCAACCCAAGATCTATCTATGGACAAGTATAGTAACGAGCGGGATATGATATTCATACCTTTGAAGGACGATCGCAGGATTACATTCCCGCATAAACGTTGCTGATGAAGCTGAGCATAGTAGACCTCGAGGTCAAGAAGGCTTCAAGCGTCTAGCACCACTAGAGGTAGTGCCTCGTTGCGTTTTACACACATCCGGTGTAAAATACGTCTCCTGGGCCCTGGTCCAGCAAGGCAACAAAAGAAGAAGATCCGGACCGATTGCAGTAGCACGACAGCGTGCGCTGGGTGAACTCTACCTCATGTAGCACGTTCCTTACTTTGGAAACACGCAGAGAGTGAGAGAGAGAATGGCTAATGCCAATTGATGTGTGGAATTGGGGTGGAGGGTACCCCTATATACAGAAGAAAACTAGGCAGTCCCACCCCTCCAAGTCCTGGGGTGGGACTAAACTTGGGAGGAGGTGGGAGGAGGGGTTGCCGCCAGTGGGGTGGTCCCCACCCATGCACGCCTAGCCCACTAGGTGGTCGGCGGCGGTGGGGAGCCCACCGGCGCATCCTAGCCCACCTAGGATTAGCCGCCCCTCCCTCTTGGGTCTCCTCCCTCCTAGGGAGGGCCCATGTGGGGGGAGGTTCTTTTTCTTTTATATTTAATATTAATTAATAATTAAATATTAAATACATATTATTTAATTCCTATTTATTCAAAACTCCTTTTGACCAGTTTTTGAACACTTCGGGTTCTCTCCCGAACGTTTCTGGTTCTCTCTTCCTATTTCTCTATCGGTAGTAGATCAACCTGCAGTGTCGATTACCCTTAGGCGTGACACCCTTACGGTTCGCGAATGTTCAGGTATGAAGGATACATCTCCTACATCAACGATTATCAGCGTTATCTAGAAACACATGATGATCCCTTTCACATTCAATGAATATGGTTATTCACTTGAACCTTCTAAACGTCGAGTCTTATTCCTTTTGCACAATGATACCTAGTTTGTCCAAGACCTGATCTCATGTATCCGTATATAGTTCGATCTTATTACCGACAAACACGTTTAATCGTTCCCGTGGTATCACATCGCCAAGACCTAGTCATATGCTTGCAAGCTCATTAATGTGATCTCACCGAGTGGGCCTAGAGTATCTTTCCGCCACTCGGATAGGCAAAACTCGATCTCTATCATACGCCCCAACCATTCCTATGGAATACCTGAAACACACATTTATGGCCACCCAGTTACGGACATGAGAGTTGATGTGATCAAAGAATCCACGGGAGATAGTGATTAAACATGATCTCACAATCGAAGGATTAAGTCAGTATGCTCTGCTAGATATTGCAATGTTTAACATTGTGACTAAATCACATTGCAGTTCTATGGCCAGGTGTGTCCATCACTTCATAAGTGATCTCGTTGTCAATTGACTATTTGCGTCAAATCCATGATTGGGAAACCTCGATCATCATATGCCCAACGAACTAGTATTAAAGGATACTAGGGACCTAGTTGTTTATATATAACACATGTATTAATGTTTCCACTTAATAAAATTATAGCATGATACAAAACTATTATGAACATTAGAGATATAATAATAAAACACTATTTATTGGCCTTTAGGGCATATCTCCTTCATTGATCACCTGCGAAATACTGATCTAATCTACCGGCCTGCCTAGGTTATGAACTTGCGATGTATATAGTAGTCAGTCCTAGTAGTATGATGGTGGTGGTGAACTTGTTGTGGTTTGAACAAGTTCTTTTGGGTCAAAGGAGACACTCAAACAACCATTTTTTAATCTTCTAAAATAAATAGGTAACCAAACATGCTACAATTTTGGTCCAACTGATGTGACCTAGGCTATCAAACGGGCTACAAATTTGTCCCAACTTGCATTTTAGGCTGACACTGACCACCGCAACAGTACTAGACCAGGCGGGAAGTAGCCCCAGGCTACCAAACACACCCAGTGTCCAATACTTCATATTGTTCATTTAGTGAAAATGCCGCGTTTGTACCCGGATGGCAGGTGGAATGCATGCTACATGCTATGCCATCCAGTTACATTACTTCAACTTTTTTTCTGAGATCAAGTTACAATACTACAACTGAAGCTCCATGCTAGACATGACTATAGTACTACTTCATTAGAACAGAGTATTACATGCAACCTCTAAGAAAAGTACTACTCCCTCCGATCCATGCCTCCTTTGTTTCTTAGGATTACCTAAGGGCTTGTTCGTTTTGGTGGGATTTAATCCACGCATGGAACCAATCTAGGATTCGATTGGGTGGATCTACTACCATCACCCAATCCATGTAATCCAAGAATGAGCGATCTAAGAAACACCCGTTTGTTTAAGCCACATGGATCAGCCTAAATTTCAAACTCAGCAGAGAGAGCACATCTGAATCGTACATGGTACAACATAAAAGTACAATTTTTTTAATAGTATTAAACACTTCCACATATATCCCAAAACTTGAAAGTTCTTACAACTGATTCCGCGTATTATTCAATTGATAAACATGAATAATTACATAATAGATATTCATTCTTTTGATAGCCTTGTTGAAAGGGCATGTATGTCCCATGTGTGATTTTGATAATTAATGATAATCTCCATGGACTAATGTGTAAATTGAGTTTCACTTGTAGGTTTTGTCCATTGACATTGCTTGGACCTTGTGTTGGTTTCAAGATAGAAGAAATGTAGAAGAATAACCAATGTTCAAGGGCTCTGGGCCTTTGGGAATCATGTTAAAGAAGAAGAAGATCAAGAGTGTCTTGAATTATAAGATGGAGTTCCTCATGCGTTTGTTTCAAGGTAGATGAAATGAAGAAGAAGAATAAAGAAAAGAAGATCAAGAGTGTCTTTAAGAAGAAGATGGAGTTCCTCATGTGTATCTTCGAGACATCATCATTATGAAGTTAGTAGATATAAAGTGCAAGCTCAAGAAGCGCTATCTCTAGAAGATCACATGATTGAAACTTGCCATCCTTGGTGATCATGGATTGATGAAGACAAGTTCAAGGAAGAGGTCGCCCTATGGTGTATGAGGGATCAATTCGCAAGTCTTCATCAAGCAAGAGCGAGCAAGAGCAATAAAGAAAGGTGTTCCATCTTGAGGAGGTTAAGATGGTCTACATCAAGCTCAAGTGGAATGATCAAAGCAAAGGTATTATTTTGATAGGTTTTTTATTGTGCTGATCTCATGTTGTTAGTTGGGAGACCAGATTTAGGATAGATGGTTGTACTATCAATAGGGACTCTTGAGTGAGTAACTCGATCACATCTTTCGGAGAGAGATCACACCTTTGCATTATTGCATCATCTTTCTTGGTTGTTGTTTGGATCTTATACATATGAGGATCTGGAGCGTGTGGTTATCTTCATAATAAGATCTAGTTCATCAAAACGTATTTCCTTGAATATCTTATTGCATTTTTTATCTTGCGGGTTGTTTTCCGGCTCCACACCTTAGGAGGTATCTCAAATATTTCTCCTTGGTATTTTATCCCTTTGTGACACTAAATATTTACACATTTTTGTTGGATTTTACTTGGTTTTGTCTTTCCAAATAATTGGTTTCATCCCAATCAGAGTTTCTAAGCTCAACTTTTTATGTTTTGGGTTTTGGAGGTTTTACCGGTTCATCGCTTCTAGAGAGATTATACCTTTCTCAATTTTGTTTTTTCTTCCCATGTTGTACTATGATTTTTATTTGCATAATCTTGTAGAGCTTGTTCTCTTCAAAACTAGCCCAAGATCATCAAAAACGGATTCCGGGATCAAAAGTTCTTGATGTTTTTGTACAATGTTGCCCAACGTTTTTGCTTGAGCGGAAGTTCCGCCCCAACTTCGACCTACTTCTGGTGAAGGGCGGTTTACATTTAGTAGCTTGTGTTTCACTTTACCGGTAGTACCGATGTAGCATGAATCTGACTCAAACGGTCAGTTTTTTCCTTATCCTATTTAAGGGGACTTCTTCCCAAATGGTTCCCCATCTTTGGATCTTGTTTTGCCCACCATTGTTAACCTATTTGAGATTTCTTACTCCTTGTCCATCCCATAATTCTTGCGTCTTTTTGAGGGAAAAGTGAGAGGCGATCTAGATCTACAACTCTACCAAATCATATCTCTTCTTGGTGAAGGGAATCTTAAGATCTAGATCTTGGAGGAATTTGGTGCTTTTCTCTTGTGTTATTCCTCTCTTATTCTCCAATACCTTTTGTATCTTTGGTGGAATTTGAGAGTTAAGGACTTGCCCTTGCATTTGGTGCATAGGTTTGAGTTATCCATGGAGATTCGACGAGTTCAAGCTTGTGAGCTTGTTACTCTTGGGTTCTTAGAACCCTAGACGGTTGTGTGGTTGTGTGATTACCTTGGGGCCTCCAGTTGAGTTGTGGAGCTTCCTCAAGCTAGAGGCCTTTGTGGTTATTCTTGGTAGCCTACAATTGAGTTGTGGAGATTACCCCAAGCTTGTACAAGTTTGTTGACTGCCCTCAAGTGTCCCATAGTGGATCGAGTGCCTTGATGGGGTTTGTTGCGTAGAAAACAAAAAAAATCTTACCGTTTGCAACTGCCAAGATCGAATCTAGGCGATACTTTGTAACGGTTTCAGGAATCATCCTTGAAGATCGTAAGCGGGATAATGTTACTGCAAACAAATGTGGTTGATGTAGATGTACATGACCGTTCTCAAGGACGTGCAGATGATCAGCACCACAACGGCAGCGCCTCCATAATCGGCCACACATACGAGACGCTGACGACTCCTGAACCCTAGATCCAGTCGGGCAGCGAAAGTAGCAGATCCCCAGCAACTACACTAGTGCTACGCCATGGTAGTGGTGGTGGAGGGGAAGGATTAGAGCAGGGCTTCTCCTAAGCACCTCACTCATGGCAATGGACAAGCTAGCAAGAGGGGGAAGATGCCAACCAAAGGGCATATGAGAGAATGGTGAACAACGTGTGGAGAGGAGGAGGAGGCCACCTCCTTTTATAGGCGCCATGGGTCTGTCCCTCCCCTCCTCTCATTCAATATCCATTAAGGAAATTTAATTCCCTTAAAGGTCCATTAAAACACTTTAATTACGATGAGTATTTCATTTAATGAACACATTAACATTTTGATTCCTTTGCTTTGTTTCGATACCCCAAAACTATTTCGGTAGAACAATTTTCTGCAGCAGAACAATTTTTATGATGTCCATTGATTTCCCCTGTGTTCTCTATCCGCTCAAATGCGTCGGTTTACCTTAAGTGTGTTGATACGTCGTAAATGTATCTATAATTTTTTGATGTTCCCTGCTTGTTTAGTATCAACTTTGCTTTGATTTGTCTACACTTTGAGGTATTTTTATAAATTTTCTGGGACTAATCTATTAACGAGATGCCGTAGTGCCAGTTGCATGTTTTCTATTGTTTTTGGTTTCAGAAAATCTAGTAAGGAAATATTCTCGGAATTGGAAGGGACAAAATCCAAAGTCAATATTTCACCGAGGATAACACAAAGACCGAAGGGCGACCGAAGGAGGGGCACGAGGCCGCCACATCCTAGGGTGGCGCGAGGCCCCCTAGGGCGCGCCGCCACCTGGTGTGGGAAACTCGGGTGCCCCCTGCCTTGCCTCTTCGCCTATAAAAGCCACCTGATGCCAAAACCCTAAACACCCGATCACATCTCCACGAAATAGTCCGTAGCCACCACCACCATCGTCCCTAGATTGGGGGGATCTGAAGCTCTTCCTAGCACCCTGCCGGAGGGGAGAGATCATCCCGGAGGCCTTCTTCATCACCATGCGAGACTCCGGTATGATGCGTGAGTATTTCACTCTTGAACTATGGGTCCATACAGTAGCTAGATGGTTGTTTCTCCTCCTATGTGCTATCATGTTTAGATCTTGTGAGCTTCGTTCATGATCAAGATCATATATTTGTAATCACACATGTTGTGTTTGCGGGGATCCGATGGATATTGAGATTGCTATGTCAAATTTATTATTTATTCTATCATGTCTTATTGATTATTGATTATATCATGTATGTGTTGGTTGAGATCTTGCATGCTCTCCGTTTCTAGTATCTATCTTGTCCAAGTAGATGCTAGTGACTCCAAGAGGGAGTATTTATGCTCGATAGTGGGTTCATGCCTCTATTAAATCTGGGGAAGTGACATGAATCTCAAAGGTTATAGATGTGTTGTTGATACTAGGGATAAAACAACAATCTTTTGTTCATGGAACAATTGTATTTTTTACTTTACACACATTGCTTAATGCAGTTATCCGTTGCTTACAACTTAATACTGGAGGGGGTTCGGATGATAACCTGAAGGTGGATTACTAGTCATAAATGCAGTTGGATGGCGGTCTATGTATATTGTTGTAATGCACAATCAAATCTCATAGGAATCATGGATGTCTAGTATTTGCATTGTTATGCCTTGCTCAGTCCTGTCAATTGCCCCGCTGTAATTTGTTTACCCAACATGTTATGTTATTTATCTTAAGTAGAACACCTCTAGTGAACTGTGGACCCCGGTCCAATCTTTACCATTGATACATCATCTACTGTTACTATTTACTTTCTGCAAGCAACCATTACCTTCCACACTATACGTTTAATCCTTTGTTTTCAACAAACCTGTGAGATTGACAACCTCACTATAAGTTGGGGCAAAGTATTGAGTTTATGTTATGCAGGATTCCAAGTTGCTAGCAACACCTTGGAGTTGTTTCCTTGATCCTACTGGTTCAATAACCTTGGTTTCATAACTGAGGGAAAATTTGCCGCTGTGATCATCATACCTTCCTCTTGGGGTCTCCCAACGACGCTCTAAAACTGAGCCGCGTCAAGATATTTTCTGGCATCGTTGTCGGGGAGTTAAAGACAGCTTCACAAGGGGAGTCTTTCACAACCATTCTCTTTACTTTGTTTTTGTTTTGCTTAGTTTCTTTTGCTTTGTTTTTCTTGCTTCCCGTTTATCAAAAATTACAAAAAAATTAGTTTCCTTTATGTTGCCTTTTCTTATCAAAAACACAAAAAAATTAGTTCCTACTCTAGTTGCTGTTGCTGTTGGCTTGCTTCACCCTTGCAAAAATGAATTCTACTGAGAACACCAAGTTGTGTGACTTCACTAGCACAAACAACAATGATTTCCTGAGTACACCTATTGCTCCACCTGCTCCTGATGCTACCTTTTATGAAATTAAGCCTGCTTTGTTGAATCTTGTTACGAAAGAGCAATTTTCCGGTACTAGTTCTGATGATTTTGCTTCCCACCTTAATAACTTTGTTGAACTTTGTGAGATGCAAAAATATAAGGATGTAGATGGAGATACTATTAAGCTCAAATTGTTTCCTTTTTCCTTGAGAGGAAAAGCTAAAGAATGGTTGTTGTCCTTGCCTAGAAATAGTATTGATTTTTGGATTAAATGCAAAGATGCTTTTATTGGAAAATACTATCCTCCTGCTAAGATTATATCTATGAGAAGTGAAATAATGAAATTTAAACAACTTTATAATGAACATGTTGCTCAAGCTTTGGAAAGAATGAAATCTTTGGTAAAGAATTGTCCCACTCATGGACTGACTGCTGATACGTCGGAAACATATCTATAATTTTTTATGTTCCATGCTTGTTTAGTATATACTTTGCTTTGTCTACACTTTGAGGTGTTTTTATAAGTTTTTCTGGACTAACCTATTAACAAGTTGCCATAGTGCCAGTTGCCTGTTTTCTTCTGTTTTTGGTTCCAGAAAAGGAAGAAAATCAATATTCTCGGAATTGGACTGGACAAAAGCCAAACTCAATATTTTACTTTGGGAAACACGGAGACAGAGTACAAGACGGAGGGGAGGAACCAGGGGGCCACACCCCTGGCGGCATGGGCTAGGGCTAGCCGCGCCTGGGAGGGGTGTGACCACCCTGGCCGCCCGCTGCCTCACCTCTTCGCCTATAAAGACCCCCGATACAGAAACACTAAGTACCCGATCAATATTGCACAAAATAGTCTGTAGCCTCCGCCACCATTGTCCCTAGATCGGGGGATCTGAAGCTCTTACCGACACCCTGCCGGAGGGGATATCATCCCAGAGGCCTTCTTCTTCATCATGCCAGCCTCCGGTATGAAGTGTGAGTAGTTCCACCTTGGACTACGGGTCCATGTAGTAGCTAGATGGTTGTATCTCCTCCTTTGTGCTACCATGTTTAGATATTCTGAGCTCCGTTCATGATCAAGATGATATCTATTTGTAATCATGCATGTTGTGTTTGTGGGGATCCGATGGATATTGAGATTACTATGTCAGATTGATTAATGGTTTTGTCTTGTTGATTCTATCATGTCTGTGTTGTTTGTGATCTTGCATGCTCTCTGCTTCTAGTAGCTATCTTGGCCGAGTAGATGCTAGTGACTCCAAGAGAGGGTATTTATGCTCGATAGTGGGTTCTTGCCTCTATTTAATCTAAGGGAAGTGACAGAAATCTCTAAGGTTGTAGATGTGTTGTTGCCACTAGGGATAAAACAACGGTCTCTTGTTCATGGAACAAGTAGATTGTTTACCTTACACACTTTGCTTAAAGTAGTGATCTGTTGCTTACAACTTAATACTGGAGGGGGTTCGAATGATAACCTGAAGGTGGATTACTAGTCATAGATGTAGTTGGATGGTGGTCTATGTATCTTGTTGTATTGCCCAATCGAATCTCATAGGATCATGAATGTCTAGTATTGCATTGTTATGCCTTGCTTAGTCTTATCAATTGCCCTTCTGTAATTTTTTTACCCAGCATACCATGTTTGTTTATCTAAGGAGAACACCTCTAGTGAACTATTGACCCCGGTCTAATCTTTACCATTGATACATCTTCCACCGTTACTGTTACTTTCTGCAAGCTACTATTACCTTCCACACCATACAGTTAATCCTTTGTTACAGCAAACCGGTGAGATTCACAACCTCACTGTTCGTTGGGGAAAAGTCTTGAGTTTGTGTTGTGCAGGTCTCCAAGTTGCTAGCAACACCTTTGAGTCGTTTCCTTCCTCCTACTGGTTCGATAACCTCGGTTTCTTACTGAGGGAAAACTTGCTGCTATTCTCATCACACCTTGCTCTTGGGGTTTCCCAACGAAGAGCTTCCACATCGATAGAGTGCCCACAAGCTTTTTCTGGCGTTGTTGCCTAGGAGGCTAAGGACGTCTTCACAAGGGGAGTCCTTCACAACCTTTCTCTTTACTTTTTTTTTGTTTTGCTTAGTTTCTTTTGCTTTGTTTTGTTTGCCTCTTTTTATCAAAGAGTCAAAAAAATAGTTTAGTTTGGTTTGCTTTCTCTTATAAAAAACACAAAAAAATTTAGTTCCTACTCTAGTTGTTGGTCTGTTATTACCTTGCTTTCTCATGCTTTCTATCAATGGATGGTTTCTTTGAAACTAGTTCTTATTGGCAAGGTGGGTTCACGGAAGAACAAAAGTGTTTTTATAAGGAACACCGTTTGTCACAAAATGGAAACACTTATGGGAACAAATTGATAAATTTAATACTATTTCTAGAGAGGTGTGCTCTACTTATAATGTTACTTATTGCTTTGATAAATCTTGTTGTTGTAGGAGGTATAAACTGTTGGAATTATGCCCTAGAGGCAATAATAAAGATGTTATTATTATAATTCTTGTTCATGATAAAGTTTATATTCCATGCTAGAATTGTATAAAGCGGAAACTTAGATACTTGTGTGGTTTATGAACAACACCGTGTCCCTAGTATGCCTCTATGGACTAGCTCATTGATTAATGATGGTTAAGGTTTCCTAACCATAGACATGAGTTGTCAATTAATAATGAGATCATGTCACTGGGAGAATGATATGATGGACATACCCAAATCAAGCAGAGCAATTAGATCGTGTCATCGTGTTCATCTTTGCGAAGCTTTTTCTTATGTCAAATATTGTATTCCTTAGACCATGAGATAATGCAACTCCCTGGTATCGGAAGAAAGCTTTGAGATCATCAAACGTCATCCTACGAGAGGGTGATCATAAAGGTGTCTCTCAGGTGATCGGAAAGTACCTGTTGGGTTGTATGTATAGAGATGGGATTTGTCCCTCCCAAGTCGAAGAGATATACTTCAGGCCCACTCGGTAATCGATATCAACACCGCTTGCAAGCACATGGTTAAGGAGTTAATCACAAAGTGATATCGGATTACGGAACGAGTAAAGTACTTGCTATGAACGAGATTGAACTAGGTATGCCGATACCGATGATCGAATCTCGGGCAAGTAAAATATCGAGTGACGAAGGGAATATATATATATGGGATTAATTGAATCCTGGCATCGTGGTTCATCCAATATGATCATCGATGAATGTGTGGGAGTCAATATGGGTTTCCAGACCCCGCTATTGATTATTGATAGAAGATCATGTCTGCATATTCTCGAACCCGTAGGGTCACACACTTAGCATGTCTCGACGCTAGGATAGAATGGATAATTGGTTTATGAGTTTTTGTTCAGAGTCTCGGATGAGATCCAGGACATCACGAGAGGTTCCGGAATGGTCCGGAGAATAAGATTCATATAAGGGAAAGCAGTTTTTGGATTTCAGAATTGTTTCGGATTGTTCGGTACTGTACCGGAAGGTTCTAGAAGCCTCCCTAGTGGGACCAACGTGGCCCCACTTGTCGGGAGGGGAGTGGGCCTATGAGGGAGTGCCCTGGCCGCATTGTGCCAGGGGCACAAGGCCCCATAGGCCCAGCCGGCGAAGCCCTAGGGGAAACCCTAAGGAGAGCTTCTAGAAGTGGGGGGGGGGGGAACTTGCCCCCCACTCCTCCCATGTGGCCACCGGCCCTAGGCTTGGAGGAGGGGCAAGGGGGCAGCCGGCCAGACCTCTATATAAAGAGGGCAGGGGCGCACCGTCCCCCCACACCTCCTCAAACCCTAGCCGCCTAGTTGCCGCCCTCCTCTCTCTCTCTCCCGACTGCGCGTAGGCGAAGCCCTGCCACAGAAACTCTCCACCTTTGCACCACGCCGTCGTGTTATAGATCCAATCTATCTCTCCACCCCACTTGCTGGACCGAGGAAGGAGGAGATGTCGAGGTGCCGTACGTGTGCATCTCTCGGAGGCATCGCCACTTGCGGTGTTGGATCGGATCGGATCGCGAGGAGGAGAAGGCTAGTACGACTACATCAACCACGTTCTGTCGAACGTTCTCCTGTGCGATTTCTTCAAGGGTATGAAGATCTCATCTACCCCCCTCGTTGTTTGTATCTCCTAGATTAGATATTGGCTTTTCCCGTTCGCATCCGTAGAAAATTTTGATTTACTATGCTGCGAAACCCTTCATAAACACCTACCTTTTCAATGTGAGTATAATGATAATGTTACCATATCTTCTTATGTTAAAGGAAATTATGACTTTTATGATGTGGAACAAATTGAAGAATGTATTGCTTTCAAGGGTGCATTTGAACTTGCTAGTTTACTTGAAAATACTGATGACTCACCATATGAATATGAGGTTTATGATATACTTAATTTTTATTTGATAATTACAAGGTAGAAAATAGCTATATTCTTCAATATTGTAATATATGCTTTCCAAAAATGGAAGAAACTAATGCCTTGGAGGGGCCTATGGAAGAAGAAATTGCTGAACCTAAAAGCTCATTAGATGAAAAAGAGGAGGAAAGTGATGGTCAAGAGGAGGAAGAATGGATCTATCCATGCCTACCTTCTAATGAGAGTAACTCTTCACCTCTTACATTATTTGATTGTCCCCCATGCTTACCAAAGGAGTATGAATGTTATGTTCCTACGGATTCTTTTGAAATATCTGCTATGGGTGAAACTTGTGATAATAGTTATGCTCCTATTATCCATGATAATCCTATATTTGTGCCTAGCTTCGAAATGCATGGTACTAAAGAGTTTTGCTTATAAAATGTTTATGATAAAGCTCCAGATGATGGTCCTATATTGAATGATCAGTCACCTTATTATAGTATTGTTAAAAGTAGGTTTGAAGGTTTTAATCCCACTATTTTTGAGCTTGATAGAAATTATGTGTTTGTAGATCATGAAAAGCATGCTTTATGTGATAGTTATATTGTTGAGTTTATTCATGAGGCTACTGACTGAAACACCTCTCTATGTGCTGAAAGTTTTGAAGTTGCTCTTGTTTTATCAACCCATTCTTGTTACTATGTGCTTATTTGATTTACTTTATTACAAGATACCTATGCATAGGAAGTGGGTTATACTTAAATGTCTTTTGAATTTTCTTCTTGATGCTCTCTTTTACTTCAATTCATATTTCTTATGTGAGCATCTGCTCAAACAATCATGCCTAACTTAAAGGCGTTAAAGAAAAGTACTTGTTGGGAGATAACCCAAGAGTTTTCTTGAGTCTTGGAAGTTATTACTTCAGTAATGACCTATCCTTATCCTTTGTGTTTGATTTTTGGCCAAGAATGACCTCTAATGAGAGGGAAGTAAGATTTGGGGAGTTGCTGTCCCGAAACAGATTTTTGTTCTCCACCGTAAAATTTTGTGTAAAATCTCTGTAAGTCGGGTTGAGCGAATATTTTCTAAATAAATCCCCCAGTATGTTAGATAACTTTCGTTAGTTTAGCACTTTTTGATTTGAGCAACAGAAGGTCTTCGAAAAAATCGGTTTCTACCTGCTGGTCTGTTTTGACAGATTTCTGCCATTATTTGCATTTGCTTCTTATTGATTTTTTTGAGTTCTCTTTTGGGGAATTGAGCTTTTAAAAGGAAGTTGCTACAATAGCTTGTGTTTTTAGTGAAAGTTTTGATGTTCTAAAGCTAAACCCAAGGGTCTATTATCTTTTGAATACACTAATGTTGCTAATGAAGATTGTGTGAAGTTTTGTATGAAGGAAATTTTTTGGGAGTAGAGAAAGAATGATGTAATGAGATGAAGAATGGACAAAATCTCAAGCTTGGGGATTCCACCCCGTGTAACCCCAATAAATATTCAATTGGTACAAGCGGCAAAGCTTGGGGATGCCCAAGGCATCCCCTTCTTCATTAATAAAAAGCTCAGGTCTTTCTAGACACTTCGTTTTTATTTGTTTCATGCACTGTTGTGTTATTCTTGGAGCATCTTAGTTTTAGTTTAGTTTGCTTAGTTTGTTGAATAAAGTAGTTTGGACCCCCGCTTTTGCTGTGCTGTTTACAATTAAGTTGGAGTCAGCAAAGAGTAGAAAGTTTTATGCTTATAGTGGTACAAAAGTGATCTTGCTTTGAATGTGGCCTAGACTTTATCTTGTCATGCTAGATGTTGTTTTGACCTTATGCTTAGTGATTATTGCTATAGCATGACTTGCTCCAAGTCACTGAGAGTGCTTAGTGTGTCTTGAAAGAATCATGCGTTGTTTTAGCATAGAAAAGCATAGTATTGTGGTATTCTCCTTTGATGCTTTGTTTCGGTTGACTTCGCACATGCTCACACCATGTTATGACTTTAACAAGTCACCATTAGCCTCTATGATCATTTAGTTCTTGACTTGTGGTACCACTTTATGCTTTGATTAGTAATGTTTTGTCGCTCTACATGATTACAGCCATTATTGCTCTCTTAGTTGGTCGCTCCCAGTCTTTTCCAAGCTTTCACTTTTGTTGAGTAAGCTCTACTCATGCATCCAACTCCCAATAAACCAAGTTATTTCAAAGTGTCCACTATAAATTCCTATGCATGGTGTGTTACACCATTCCAAGTATATTCTTGTTTTCATCTATCTTCCAATTAAAAAGTATTTTGTTATGTGAAAACTTAGTGATTACAGCTCTCACGAACTTGATGACACACTTTATTTTTCTTGCCCCTAATAAACTTGAACCATTGTGTCATCTATGTTGTATATGCTTGCACTTATACGTTGGAATTAGCAGAACCATGCTGTCATGGGGAACGCTTTCAACATTGCACTTGTACATTGTACCCATTTGATATCATGCTCTTTTGTTTATGGATGTCGTCGGTGTTAAATAAAATGGGAGCTTGTAAGTCCATGGAGTTATGTATTTTGTGTTAGAGAAATTCCTGGGCCACTAGCCTAAGCCATGCCTAATCATGGTGGAAACTTGCAGCATCACCATAATGAAATCTATGAAGCTTTCTTCTTATATAAAAACAGACATATTGAAAAGAGGAAAGAGAGAAAAAGAACCATATTCCCATGGTAAATAAAAAGAATTGTTGAGATGCTCATTGTCTGCTTGCCTTGTCATTTTGATTATGGGATAGGTCATGTATCATGTGCAAGCGGTACCCCGTTGTCGGTTCTCTATGATATGCATATACTTACTATGAAAAGAACTTGCAAGTAACTAAAGTTGTGTAGCATGAGGAGCGGCCCTCGTATTCAAGGGACATGATATTGCCAACTTATACTTTGTCAAGCATATACTCCATAGTTTGTTCACTTTAACCTTAATCACTTCAAGGTGCTTATGATAGGGGCAATGAGGGCTGAAAGCTAATAAGTACCATAATTTTGGAAGCTCTTTTTGAAACTTGAAATCCCTGCTTCCCTTTGAAGGGCCTTTCTTCCACCTTTATATTGAGTCCCCACCTTCTATCCTTAGGCACCAATTATGAGAGCATAGTTGCCATTATTAGTCATATGTGCTTTGTCCCAAGACTTATTGATTGATTCATATTGTTGATATTACTTGTTCTTGTGCTATTTGTATCTAACTTTGAAGGTGTCATATGCATCTATTTGCTACTCCATGAAGGACAAGCTGAATGCCACTATACTATGTTTCTGTATGTGAAACAAACAAACATTTTTCAATGCATGTTATTCATGATGTTTGTTTGTATCCTTTCATGTTGCATGCATAGTTACTTTTTCTTACTGTTAGAACTCCATATTTCATGCTCATGTTTAGAGTTCTTTGATCCCAGCACCAATGCTTGCAAATGGTTTGATATTGATTTTGATGGTGCATGTCACCTAAAAAATATTATTTTTATCACTTACCTTCTTGAGGATGAGCAGGAGTTAAGCTTGGGGATGCTTGATACGTCGGAAACGTATATTTTTTTGATGTTCCATGCTTGTTTAGTATATACTTTTCTTTGCTTTGTCTACACTTTGAGGTGTTTATATGTTTTTTTGGACTAACCTATTAACAAGTTGCCACAATGCTAGTTGCCTATTTTCTTCTGTTTTTGGTTCCAGAAAAGGCATAAAATCAATATTCTCGGAATTGGACGGGACAAAACCCAAAGTCAATATTTTACCATGGGGAACACGGAGCCAGAGTACGAGACGGAGGGGAGGCACTAAGGGGCCACACCCCCTGGCGGCGCGGGATAAGGCTAGCTGCGCCTGGGAGGGGTGTGACCACCCTGGCCGCCCCCTGCCTCGCCTCTTCGCCTATAAAGACCCCCCGATACAAAAATCCTAAGTACCCTATCAATATTCCACAAAACAGTCTATAGCCGCCGCCACCATCGTCCCTAGATCGGGAGGACTTGAAGCTCTTCCCGGCACCCTGCCGAAGGGGAGATCATCCCGGAGGCCTTCTTCTTCATCATGCCAGCCTCCGGTATGAAGTGTGAGTAGTTCCACCTTGGACTATGGGTCCATGTAGTAGCTAGATGGTTGTATCTCCTCCTTTGTGCTACCATGTTTAGATCTTGTGAGCTCCGTTCATGATCAAGATGATATCTATTTGTAATCATGCATGTTGTGTTTGTGGGGATCCGATGAATATTGAGATTACTATGTCAGATTGATTAATGGTTTTGTCTTGTTGATTCTATCATGTATGTGTTGTTTGTGATCTTGCATGCTCTCTGTTTCTAGTAGCTATCTTGGCCGAGTAGATGCTAGTGACTCCAAGAGAGGGTATTTATGCTCGATAGTGGGTTCTTGCCTCTATTTAATCTAAGGGAAGTGACAGAAATCTCTAAGGTTGTAGATGTGTTGTTGCCACTAGGGACAAAAAAAACGGTCTCTTGTTCATGGAACAAGTAGATTGTTTACCTTACACACTTTTCTTAAAGCAGTGATCTGTTGCTTTCAACTTAATACTGGAGGGGGTTCAGATGATAACCTGAAGGTGGATTACTAGTCATAGATGTAGTTGGATGGCAGTCTATGTATCTTGTTGTATTGCCCAATCGAATCTCATAGGATAATGAATGTCTAGTATTGCATTGTTATGCCTTGCTTAGTCCTGTCAATTGTCCTGCTGTAATTTGTTTACCCAGCATGCCATGTTTTTTATCTAAGGAGAACACCTCTAGTGAACTATGGACCCCGGTCCAATCTTTACCATTGATACATCTTCCACTGTTATTGTTACTTTCTACAAGCTACTATTACCTTCCACACCATACAGTTAATCCTTTGTTACAGCAAACCGGTGAGATTGACAACCTCACTTTCGTTGGGGCAATGTCTTGAGTTTGTGTTGTGCAGGTCTCCAAGTTGCTAGCAACACCTTTGAGTCGCTTCCTTCCTCCTACTGGTTCGATAACCTCGGTTTCTTACTGAGGGAAAACTTGCTGCTGTGCTCATCACACCTTGCTCTTGGGGTTTCCCAACGAAGCGCTTCCACATCGATAGAGCGCCAACAACTGCTTGGATGATTATCCAAACTTTTTATGCAGGGTTAAACTTCTCTTCAAGAAATCTGTTGGATTCTGCTGCTCGATCTACCTTTATGACCATTACTTTGGGTGCTGCAACAAGATCCTTGACAATATGATGGTTAAAATTATTCTGAATGGCACACTGAGAGAGCTCCACATGGTAAGAAGGTAAATTCTATTGAAGAAACCTCCTCATTGAGTGATAAAGTTGATGTTATCATGTCTATTCTTGTTAATGGAAAAGCTCATATTAATCCAAATAATGTTCCTTTAGACTCTTTGGTTGCTCAACAAGAGCAAGTTGATGTGAACTTTATTAGGAATAATAATTTTGGCAACAATACTTATGATAATAACTATAGGCCTTATCCTCCTAATAATAACAATAATTATCATGGTAGATCTGGAATGCCTATGAAGATAGGATTCTGGAAGTTGAAAGATCCACTAGTAACTTCATGCAAATGCAATATGAGCAGAAAAAATATTCACTAAAACAATGGAAGAATAATCCGCTATTTTGAAAAATATTAGTCATCAACTTGAGAATTTGAATAGGGAAATTTCTAGTTTACAGTCCAAAATTTTGAATGCTGAGAAAAATAATTCATCTTTGTCTGAAGCACAATCCTCTTTGATTAATAAGATGGCTGCTAAACCTGAAACCTTGGAAAGTACCTTTGCTACTACTCATGCCATACAAGTTACTATTGATGAAAATGTTAGACTGTTAGCTAAATTACATGCTAAATGGGAAAGATAAGAAGAAATGGCTAGAAATAATAGTATTTGTACTATTTCCACCACAAATATTGATGCTAGTAAACCAGAAGAAGTCCACATTCCTCCTATAACAATGCCTAAACCCAATAAGTCTACTACTTGTGATGCTAAGTTTGATTTTGATCTTGATGGTTGCAATATTTCTGAAGTGATTATGTTCCTACAAAAGCTTGCTAGAAGTCCTAATGCTAGTGCTATGAATATGGATTTTACAAAACACATTACAGATGCTCTCATTAAAATTAAGGAAGAAAAATTGAAACACAAAGCTTATATTTCTAGGAAAGTAGAAGATAGTTGGGAACCCATCATTAATATGCAAGTGAATGATTTTGATCTCAAAGCTTCATGTGACCTTGGTTCTAGTATCTCCATTGTGCCT
This sequence comes from Avena sativa, assembly GCA_916181665.1. Taxonomy (NCBI): domain Eukaryota; kingdom Viridiplantae; phylum Streptophyta; class Magnoliopsida; order Poales; family Poaceae; genus Avena; species Avena sativa. Next base: position 343,431,368 of record OV702279.1, read on the forward strand.
ATAAAGATTTATGAAATGCTTGATTTGCCACCTTTGGAAGATTGCTATTTAGATGTCCCACTTGATGATAATTCTAATAAGAAACTCATGGGGAGTGTTAATGATGTTCTTATTATAGTTAATAATGCCTATGTCCCTATTGATTTCTATATTTTGGATGTTGAATGCAATGCTTCTTGTCATATTACTTTGGGAAGACCTTTTCTTAGAACTTTTGGTGCCATTATTGATATGAAAGAAGGCACCATTAAATATCAATTTACATTAAAGAAAGGTATTAAACACTTACCTATGATGAGAGATAAGTTACCTTTTGCTCCTCCTTTGATAGCAAAATTTGATGTTAATGCTTCTTCATTTGAAAATACTTGATTTTGCTTCTTGTGGCTAACTTAAAGGCGTTAAAGAAAAGTACTTCTTGGGAGATAACCCAATAGTTTTCTTGAGTCTTGGAAGTTATTACTTCTATAATAATCTCTCCTTATCATTTTTTTTATTTTTGTGCCAAGAATAACCTCTAATGAGATAGAAGTAAGATTTGGGGAAGTTGCTGTCCCGAAACAGATATTTGTGCTTCACTGTAAAAATTCGTGAAAAATCTCTGTATGTCGGATTGAGCTGTAATTTTCTGAGTAAATCCCCAGGTTTTTAGCTAACTTTTTTTAGTTCAACACTTTTTGATTTGAGAAACATAAGGTCTTCGAAAAATCGGTTTTTACCTGCTAGTCTGTTTTGACAGATTTTTGCCATTATTTGCATTTGTCTCCTATTGATTTATTTTTGATTTCTCTTTGGTAAATTGAGATTTTTAAACGTAATTGCTTCAGTAGCTTGTGTTTTTAATGAAAGTTTTGCTGTTTTGAAACTAAACCCAAAGGTTTATGGTTTTGAATGCACTAATGTTCCTAACGAAGATTGTGTGAAGTTTTGTATGAAAGAAATTTTCAAGTGTAGGGGGAGAATTGTAAGATCCCTCCTTTGTAAAGGAAAAGGATCCCTGTGATTGCAATGCTAGTCCCTGGATCATTGCTAGCATCCACAGTTTAAGATGAAGTACACAGTTATAAAGGTCATTTATTACATCCATTCCAGAGATAAAAATAGTCTTTTACAACTCAAGGCCACAGGCCTAATACAAGAGTTTTGGAATAAGTAAATAAACATAAGTCTTCATCTTCATGTGCCACAGGCAAGCATGTTGAGTGTAGACTCATGACACCTAATCATCATCGGAGTAACCTGCAACATCACAAGTTACAGCCACAGTGGGTCAATACTTTGGAATAGTATTGGCAAGTGATACCTTAGTAAATTTTAAGTGGACTATAATACTATATGCATTTTGGCTAAGTGTAGCTTGGCTTGCATTGCTCAAAATAGGTTTTTCCTATTAGTTGAAATCACTAAGTTTTTCTTTGTCAAAAACTTTCCCAAGAAACCATCAATAGACATTGAGGTCCTTCACCCTTGTTCACCCACAAGTTTTACTTAGAAGTTGGAGTGATGAGATTCTTGATAGCTTCCATGTCTTGATGCTCAAGCTGTCCATTGCCATGGACTTGGCTAAGTACTTAGATTTTCCATCTGCAGAGGTTGTGCACTTTCCCCACCAGACTTGGTTTCCCAAGACAGGACCTTTCAGAAGCCTTCCCTTAGCCAAATGGATGCGTTCCAACCTATCATCCCACTACCACCAACTGTCCAAATGACTAAGTTCTAGCAACCTATATGATCAAGGCAGAGCCCATATTGCCAAGTGGCTGCACTATAAGCTTCTCAACACTTGGCCTCCAAAATCCCTTTGTGCCTGGGTGGCATACCACAAGTGTGATACACAAGGTAAACCATGTCCATGGGCCTTGTGTAACCACTCAACCAAAAACCACCATTCAAGTCCCATTCCACCCAGGAGGTTCATTGACTTAGTTGTTTTATTAGGAAAACATAAGTCCAAAAGACTTAGAAATATTTTCATCATAGCATGTATATATTTTACCAACCCTTGTTTTCTACTAGCTAGACTAAGCATGGCATAGTAACTTAACTTAGGAAATTTCCTAGCAATTCTACAATTCTAAAACTACTTAGGATTTCCCAACATAACATTTGGCAAAAATAACAACATGCAAGACTTAGCAAAATATTTCTAATGCTTTTACAAAATATAGGGATGGAAATATTCATGAAGTACCACTTGCCTTGGTAATGGGGAGAGTAGCACTCTTCACAATCACAATCACTAGCACCAAAATCTACACAAAGATTATAACCACAATCACATACAATTCATATACAAACAAAAGTATGTATGCATGCATGCAAGAATGCTAAGTGATGATTTTTAAAATTCCACCAAGCAAGTGTACAGTACTGAACCAATACTAAGTTGTAAACTTGCCCAACCAAACTTATTTAGCACTAAAACAAATTACTAAACAAATTCTATACTTAAATTAGTCCTAAACAAGTTTCTGCATAAAAAGTCATTTTAACAGAAACTTTTTACTAAACACATTGCAGATTCAGAAAGGGCTTGTCTCCCTGATTCCAACGGTATAAAATTTGCAAAAATCTAACGTGGGAATCAAAAGTTATAGCTATTTCAATTTTGGATCAAAATCTGATTTCAAATCTGTTTTTGAATCTAACCCTAGCCACGTGTCTTAACCCTACTGGTGCGTACCGGTTCGGACGGATCGAGCTCTGCGGGCCGTAGGATCTAAGTTAGATCTGGCGGCTCAGATGCGCGCTTACCTCTTCGCTTAAGTTCTAATCTCAGCCGCAGGATCTGCATCTAACGCTCCTAATCGCTTTGACCAAATTCGAGCGGCGCTAGCGGCGGCGACTGGCGGCGGCGCGTCTGACAGCGGTGGCGCTGGCGTTCTAGGTCGTGCGGGTGTGGGGGAAGTGGCTTACCAGATCCGCATGAGGCTGCTGATGCTCGAGGTGGCGTTGGCTCGGGAAGGGGCGTACGGGCACGGTCACTAGGGCTCGTCGGAGTTTGCGGCGGTGTCTGTCGCTTGCAGTCGAGGTCGTTGCCGAGGTGTGGCGTCGCCCTAGCACAAGGCAGAGGGTTCAGAAGGTGTGCAAGAGACTGGCGAATCAACTGGTGTCAAAGGGAAGGCGAGGGGCGCACGGGACTTACTGCTATTGCTCGCCGGAGTCGAGCGACGGCGCAAGTGGTTGCAGTCGTGAACGGGATCGACGACCTGGGTCACGAGCAGGCAAAAGAAAAGTATCAGGAGGTGCGCAAGATCAAGTTGGACACGACAGTTTGAACCAGAGAGAGGGGGGCGGTCGAGGATCACCGGAATTAGTCGCCGGAGCCGTCGGTACTGCGAGGTTTCGAGGGCAAATGCGCGCAGCCTGGTGGCGGAGTGAGCGAGGAGAGTGGGGGGAAATGACTGCGGTGTAGAGGGGGTTTTGTAGGCGAGAGGGGAGCGGCGATTAAGCGTGGAATCAATGGCAATTAAGCAAGAATCAATCGCGGCAGTGAAGGGCGGAGGAAACGGCCGGCGACGGGGTCGGGCGTGATTTGGGGAAGACGAGGGTGACGTGGAGAGGGCCCGCTCGTCAGCGAAACGCGCAGAGAGAAGGTGGGGTCTGGTTGTCAGTGACTGCTTGGGTGCGCTTGCGCGTGCGAGAGAGAGAGAGGAAGGCCGGGTGGGCTAGTTGGGCTAGTTCTATTGCTGGGCTAGAATCCTGGCGCCTGGCCCTTTTCTTTTCTTTTGTCCTCTTCTTTTTCTGTTTTGATTTTCAGGAATGGTTTTGATATGAATTCAAACTCTTTTTGAATTCAAATCTTTTTGGGGGTTTTTGCAGTGTGCCAAAAGTTTCAAATAAAGGCATAAAACCATGTGGTTGCTTTGCAAAATCTTGGTCACTCTTGGAGAACAAAATATCAGGGACTTGGTACCTGATTTGCAAATGTTTGAAAAATGGTTTTTAAACCATTTCCAATTTGTAAACCTTGGTTTAAATTCTACACTCAAACCTTTCAACAAAGAAGGCAAACAATCTAGGTTCATAAACATTCAACTTTCAAATGGGGATGGCCATTTGATTTTTAGCTTGCTCACATAAAATGATAGCACTATGTGCTTTGTTTTTCTGAAATGAGTTTTGAAAATGATCTCAATTCTATATGCATGCATGAATGATATGCAATCTTTGAAATCATGATTTTAGGGATGTTACAAATCTAACCCCCTTAAGGTGAATCTCGCCCTCGAGATTCAGATTGGCTAGCAAATAGGTGAGGGTGGTCTTTCCGAAGATCATCTTCTCTTTCCCATGTTGCTTCCTCTTCGGAATGATGATTCCATTGCACTTTGCAAAATTTGATAGTCTTTGTCATTGTGACTCTTTCTGCAGTCTCAAGAATCTTGATAGGCTTCTCCTCATATGTGAGGTCACTTTCTAGTTGAAGCTCTTCCAAAGGTATAGTATCCTTCAAAAAAGTTTCTTCCATTTTTGGGTGACATTTCTTAAGTTGACTCACGTGAAACACATTATGGACAGCTGATAGAGATTCTGGTAGTTCTATTTCATAAGCAACTTCTCCTTTGCGACTCAGAATCTTGAATGGCCCAACATATCTTGGTGCCAACTTTCCTTTGACTCCGAATCTTTTCACTCCACGAAGTGGTGATACTCTAAGATAGGCTCTATCACCAACTTCGTAGGTGACTTCTCTACGCTTAGGATCTGCGTAGCTTTTCTGTCGGGACTGTGCTATCTTCAACCTGTCCTTAACCAATTTGACCTTCTCTTCGGCTTCTTTGATAAGATCTGGCCCGAACAAACTTCTTTCTCCCACACCATTCCATAACAATGGGGTGGTACACTTTCTTCCATAGAGAAACTCAAATGGTGCCATCTCAATGCTGGCTTGATAGCTGTTGTTATAAGAAAATTCTGCGTAAGGCAGACTTTCATCCCAACTGGCTCCATAGTCTAGGGAACATGCCCTTAACATGTCTTCCAAAATTTGATTAGTTCTTTCCGTTTGTCCATCGGTTTGAGGATGAAAGGCAGTACTGAATTCCAACCTCGTTCCCAATGACTCATGAAGCTGTCTCCAAAAATGAGAAGTGAACTGAGTTCCTCTATCAGACAAAATACTCTTGGGCACACCATGCAGACATACAATTCTACTCATGTAGATCTTGGCTAACTTGGCACTTGTATAAGTTGTCTTCACGGGTATGAAATGAGCCACTTTAGTTAGGCGATCCATTACTACCCATATGGAATCATATCCTGATCTGGTCCTCAGTAATCCGGTAATAAAATCCATACCAATCTTGTCCCACTTCCAATCAGGAATAGGTAGTGGTTGAAGCAAACCTGCTGGTTTCTGATGCTCCGCTTTTACTCTACTACACACAGCACACAAAGCAATATGTTCGGCGATGTCTCTCTTAAGATTGTTCCACCAAAATCTTTCTTTCATGTCCATGTACATTTTGGTGTTACCCGGATGAATTGAATACGGAGATTTGTGTGCTTCCTGCAAAATCAGTTTCCGTACCTCCGGATCTTGTGGAACACAGATACGTTTCCCATGCCACAAAGTACCCTGTTCGTCTTCATGGAAATTTTTAGCTTTCCCTTGGCCAATCTTTTCCTTAATCTCTTCAATTTCCTTATCAGTTTTCTGAGCTTCTCGGGTCTTGTCCAACAAGGTGGGTTGAACATCTAAAGACATAAGGTGTCCTTCAGGCACAACCTCCAATCTGAGTTTTCTGAATTGGGTACACAAATCATCTGGCAATTCTCCTTTGGTAAGGCCATTCACAAATACCTTACGACTTAGAGCATCTGCTACAACATTTGCTTTACCGGGGTGGTATTGCAAACTTAAGTCATAGTCCTTGATAAGCTATAACCATCTTCTTTGTCTCATATTGATTTCCTTTTGGGTGAAGATATACTTCAAACTCTTGTGGTCGGTGAACACTTCGCATCGCTTTCCCAAAAGGTAGTGCCTCCATGTTTTGAGTGCACGGACGACAGAGGCTAACTCCAAATCATGAGTAGGATAGTTCACCTCATGAGTTTTGAGTTGTCTCGAGGCATAAGCCACAACTTTACCGTCTTGCATAAGTACGGCACCCAAACCTTGATGAGACGCATCACAATATACTTGGAAATCCTTTTCCAAATCTGGCAGACATAGAACTGGTGCTGTCACAAGTCTCTTCTTCAACTCCTGAAAGCTGACTTCACAACCTTCAGACCAAGCAAACTTCTTGTCTTTCTTTAACAATTCAGTCATGGGCTTAGCTACCTTAGAGAAATTCTCAATGAATCTTCTGTAGTAACCTGCTAAGCTAAGGAAACTGCGAACCTCTTTCACGTTCTTAGGAGATTCCCATTCATTCACAGCTGAAACTTTAGCAGGATCAACTGCTACACCATCCTTTGTCATAACATGACCAAGAAAACCAACTTCTTCTAACCAGAACTCACACTTGCTGAATTTGGCATAAAGTTTATGCTCTCTCAACTTCTCAAGTATCAAACGCAAGTGTCCTTCATGCTCTTCTTTGCTCTTGGAGTAGACTAAGATGTCATCGATGAAAACGACAACGAACTTGTCAAGAAATTCCATGAACACCTTGTTCATCATATTCATGAAGTATGCTGGAGCATTGGTCAAGCCAAAAGGCATTACGGTATACTCATATAATCCATACCTTGTGGTGAATGATGTTTTAGGTATGTCTTGTTCTCTTATCTTAAGTTGAAAATAGCCTGACCTTAGATCAATCTTTGAGAACACACATGCTCCTTCAAGCTGATCAAATATGTCATTGATTCTAGGCAAAGGATATTTGTTCTTGATAGTTACCTCGTTGAGTGAACGGTAATCTATGCATAACCTTTGACTTCTGTCTTTCATTTCCACAAACAAGACTGGGGCTCCCCAAGATGAAGAACTTGGTTGAATAAATCCTTTCTGCAACTGTTCTCCTAGTTGCTTCTTGAGTTCTTTCAGTTCATCAACTGACATTTTATATGGTCTCTGTGCTATTGGTCAAGAACCTGGTACCAAATCTATCAGAAATTCCACATCTCTATCTGGTGGCATTCCTGGCAGTTCTTCCAGAAATACATCCGGATACTCTCTCACAATTGGCACACTGTCCATGCTAATCCCCTTAAGAGAATTAAGCATACTCCTTTTTGCTTCAAAGCTGGTCTTGAATCTGATCCTTTTATTTTCCGGAGTTGTGAGTGAGACAGTATGGCTGGCACAATCTATTACTCCTTTGTACTTGGTCATCCAGTCCATTCCCAGAATGACGTCCAATCCTTGGGAGTTTAGTATTATCAAGTTAACGGGAAACTTATACTTCCCGAATTCTATGACTAGGCCATGGCATCCTGAATTCACTATCATTTCTCCACCAGGAGAACTTACTTTTATAGGACACCCAATGGTTTCTACCAGTAGTTCATTTCTTTCAACAAATGCTCTTGATATGAATGAATGAGATGCACCAGTATCAAAGAGTACAAATGCTGGAATGGAATTGAGTCTGAACTTACCAGCAACAGCGTCAGGCTCCTCATAGACCTCCTCCACATTGATGTGGTTCACCTGTCCTTTCTAGAAAGGATTGGGCTTGACAGGTCCTTCAACTTTCTTTTCGGGGCACTCATTTGCATAGTGTCCCATCTTCTTGCACTTGAAGCATTCAACCTGACTGATGTCTCTCTTAGCAGCCTGACTTCCACTCCCACTACCATTTCCATTGTGGTGGCTTTTATGTCCACTCTTGTGGTTCTTGAACTTGTCATTGTCATGACCGCGGTGATGTTTGTTGTCATGACGGTTGTGGTTGTGGTGCTTGTTGAATTTCCCATGCTTGTGGGATCCTGAGCTTCCACTGTCATCATAGTGAGATCGTTTGTGAGACGATCCCGAGCTGTGCTTGTCGGAGTGTTTCCTCTTCTACTCTCGACTTGCTTCATTTTGTTCTCCAATATAGCAGCCTTGTCACAGAGCGACTGATAAGTGGGAACATATGCCACAGCCAGCTGCAGATTCAGCTCATCATTCAAGCCTTCCAGAAATTTTTCCTTTCTTTTGGCATCTGTGTCAACCTCGTCTGGTGCATAACGCGCCAGATTGTTGAACTCCTCAATGTATTCAGCCACGCTGCGGTGGCGCTGCTTCAGATTGTGGAACTCTTTCTTTTTCAGGCTCATTATTCCCGATGAGATATGAGCAGTGCGAAAGCCATCCTCAAAGATAGCCCAAGTCACCTCATCTATAGGAGTGGTGATTTGGAAGTTGTCCCACCAAGTGGCGGCTGGTCCTTCCAGCAGATGTGCTGCAAATCTGACCTTTTCAGCGTCCGTGCAGCCCACGGTTACTAAGTCCTTGTTTACAGAACATAGCCAATCATTGGCTACCATGGTATCAGTTGTCCCCGAGAACTTAGCTGGCCTCAAACGCAGAAATCTGGTGAGCATATCACAGCCCGGAGGGTTGTTGTTGTTATTGTTGTTATTATTGGGGTTGTTGTTTTGGTTCTGAATGAATGTTGTCATCATCTGCATGAGCTGTGTTTGAGCATTCATCATTTGTTGCATTTCTGGAGTGATGTTGTTGTTGGGGTTGGGGTTTGCGCGACGGGGAGGCATCTGTGGTTTGTTCAAATAGAGATAAGAATGAGATACCCATAGATGTTTTTATGCACAATACATCACATAAGCAAACACAAGCATGCAACAGAAGATAAAGTTCAACAACTAGATAACAAGTTCTCAAAGTAAAACACACAAGTGGCAAGCCATCCACATGTCGGATGGTCCAATAACAAGTTCACAAATAACAAGTATGATAATAAAAGATAAACGAGTAGTCAAGTCTACTCATCAGCATCAATCTCCTCCTCGACAAAGGTAAGACCTGCGTTCTCCATCGCGGTCTTGTTCTCCTCAATAGTAGTGGTCAAGGACTCAATCTTGGCCTTGAGAGCCCTCTTTTGGGAACGAAGCCTCTCAATCACCATCTGCTGCTGCTCTAGCTCGAAGTCCTTGGACTTCAGTTCTTCAGTCATGTCCCGGATCTTCTTGTTCCTATCCTGGACACGTTTCTCCTGACTCTTGAACTTCCGGTCCTGGGTCTCGAACTTTGCCTCCATTTCCTTGACTATCTCGTCCTGCTGCGCGAAGAGCTTGACCTTCTCGCGAAGCTGCACCTGGAGCTCGTCATTACTGAGCATGACATTGGTCCTGTCCGTGTCCACGTGCCTAATGAGACACTCTAAGTCCTGGAGATACAGACGTATCGGCTCTGCTGCGTCCCTCGAGTCGTCCTCGAAGTCGATGGACTCTCCGTCCTCATCACGTCTTCCAAAGACGTGGAAGTGGGTGCCTCTAACCTGTCGGGAGTGTCGGCCTAGCAGACGTCCTATCAGGTCCTGCATAACTACCTCCATGCCTCTCTCCCTGTCATCGTGCATAAGCTTGAAGACGATGGCCTCCGTAGTAGGCTCTGTCTAGCGTCCGGGCTGGTTCACCTTGAAGCCCCAGAGGTCCTTCCTCTCGAACTTGGTGAGTGGATGCACCATGATGGTGGGAAGAGGAAGATTGAGAAAAGTGGTAAGCTCAACGATACGAGGACCAAAGCGGGTAACCTGGAACTCCTCAACAGTGCTGATGGTAATAGGCATCTATTTATAAGATAGAAAAGTTAGAACAACACTATTTAAGATAAAACAAAGACAAACATCACATACACATCCTTGGAACACAAATTCACACAAGTCACGCATACATGAATCCACAGTGTTGGTGTACATGAAGAATCCTCTTTCTTTGTGGTTGTTTTCCTTGCTTTTGTACAAGTGAAGTTGCACCCACCAGTACTCAACTCCTTCATCCATCACTGGAAAGCCTTTGTACACAGCTGCACCATGTATTTCCATTGCCACCATGAGGTCCTTGAGAATTTTGGGGAACTCAGTCTCACACTCCAAGGTCATGGTCATGAGTGGTCCTTTCTTCATGGCTTCATTGATGGAGTTCATCTACAAATAGAGATGAGAAAGAGAAGATTAGAAAAGTTTATGAGAAGAATAAACAAGTGTAGAAGTAGTTGAAATTTTTTCCTTAGTGGTTTTCCAATCCTAGGGTCATAATCCTACAGGCAACACAGTGCTCTGATACCATCTATAAGATCCCTCCTTTGTAAAGGAAAAGGATCCCTGTGATTGCAATGCTAGTCCCTAGATCATTGCTAGCATCCACAGTTTAAGATGAAGTACACAGATACAAAGGTCATTTATTACATCCATTCCAGAGATAAAACATAGTCTTTTACAACTCAAGGCCACAGGCCTAATACAAGAGTTTTGGAATAAGTAAATAAACATAAGTCTTCATCTTCATGTGCCACAGGCAAGCATGTTGAGTGTAGACTCATGACACCTAATCATCATCGGAGTAACCTGCAACATCACAAGTTACAGCCACAGTGGGTCAATACTTTGGAATAGTATTGGCAAGTGATACCTTAGTAAATTTTAAGTGGACTATAATACTATATGCATTTTGGCTAAGTGTAGCTTGGCTTGCATTGCTCAAAATAGGTTTTTCCTATTAGTTGAAATCACTAAGTTTTTCTTTGTCAAAAACTTTCCCAAGAAACCATCAATAGACATTGAGGTCCTTCACCCTTGTTCACCCACAAGTTTTACTTAGAAGTTGGAGTGATGAGATTCTTGATAGCTTCCATGTCTTGATGCTCAAGCTGTCCATTGTCATGGACTTGGCTAAGTACTTAGATTTTCCATCTGCAGAGGTTGTGCACTTTCCCCACCAGACTTGGTTTCCCAAGACAGGACCTTTCAGAAGCCTTCCCTTAGCCAAATGGACGCGTTCCAACCTATCATCCCACTACCACCAACTGTCCAAATGACTAAGTTCTAGCAACATATATGATCAAGGCAGAGCCCATATTGCCAAGTGGCTGCACTATAAGCTTCTCAACACTTGGCCTCCAAAATCCCTTTGTGCCTGGGTGGCATACCACAAGTGTGATACACAAGGTAAACCATGTCCATGGGCCTTGTGTAACCACTCAACCAAAAACCACCATTCAAGTCCCATTCCACCCAGGAGGTTCATTGACTTAGTTGTTTTATTAGGAAAACATAAGTCCAAAGACTTAGAAATATTTTCATCATAGCATGTATATATTTTACCAACCCTTGTTTGCTACTAGCTAGACTAAGCATGGCATAGTAATTTAACTTAGGAAATTTCCTAGCAATTCTACAATTCTACAACTACTTAGGATTTCCCAACATAGCATTTGGCAAAAATAACAACATGCAAGACTTAGCAAAATATTTCTAATGCTTGTACAAAATATAGGGATGGAAATATTCATGAAGTACCACTTGCCTTGGTAATGGGGAGAGTAGCACTCTTCACAATCACAATCACTAGCACCAAAATCTACACAAAGATTATAACCACAATCACATACAATTCATATACAAACAAAAGTATGTATGCATGCATGCAAGAATGCTAAGTGATGATTTTTAAAATTCCACCAAGCAAGTGTACAGTACTGAACCAATACTAAGTTGGAAACTTGCCCAACCAAACTTATTTAGCACTAAAACAAATTACTAAACAAATTCTATACTTAAATTAGTCCTAAACAAGTTTCTGCATAAAAAGTCATTTTAACAGAAACTTTTTACTAAACACATTGCAGATTCAGAAAGGGCTTGTCTCCCTGATTCCAACGGTATAAAATTTGCAAAAATCTAACGTGGGAATCAAAAGTTATAGCTATTTCAATTTTGGATCAAAATCTGATTTCAAATCTGTTTTTGAATCTAACCCTAGCCACGTGTCTTAACCCTACTGGTGCGTACCGGTTCGGACGGATCGAGCTCTGCGGGCCGTAGGATCTAAGTTAGATCTGGCGGCTCAGATGCGCGCTTACCTCTTCGCTTAAGTTCTAATCTCAGCCGCAGGATCTGCATCTAACGCTCCTAATCGCTTTGACCAAATTCGAGCGGCGCTAGCGGCGGCGACTGGCGGTGGCGCGTCTGACAGCGGTGGCGCTGGCGTTCTAGGTCGTGCGGGTGTGGGGGAAGTGGCTTACCAGATCCGCAGGAGGCTGCTGATGCTCGAGGTGGCGTTGGCTCGGGAAGGGGCGTACGGGCACGGTCACTAGGGCTCGTCGGAGTTTGCGGCGGCGTCTGTCGCTTGCAGTCGAGGTCGTTGCCGAGATGTGGCGTCGCCCTAGCACAAGGCAGAGGGTTCAGAAGGTGCGCAAGAGACTGGCGAATCAACTGGTGTCAAAGGGAAGGCGAGGGGCGCACGGGACTTACTGCTATTGCTCGCCGGAGTCGAGCGACGGCGCAGGTGGTTGCGGTCGTGAACGGGATCGACGACCTGGGTCACGAGCAGGCAAAAGAAAAGTATCAGGAGGTGCGCAAGATCAAGCTGGACACGACAGTTTGAACCAGAGAGAGGGGGGCGGTCGAGGCTCACCGGAATTAGTCGCCGGAGCCGTCGGTACTGCGAGGTTTCAAGGGCAAATGAGCGCAACCTGGTGGTGGAGTGAGCGAGGAGAGTGGGGGGAAATGACCGCGGTGCAGAGGGGGTTTTGTAGGCGAGGGGGGAGCGGCGATTAAGCGTGGAATCAATGGCAATTAAGCAAGAATCAATCGCGGCAGTGATGGACGGAGGAAACGGCCGGCGACGGGGTCGGGCGTGATTTGGGGAAGACGAGGGTGACGTGGAGAGGGCCCGCTCGTCAGCGAAACGCGCAGAGAGGAGGTGGGGTCTGGTTGTCAGTGACTGCTTGGGTGCGCTTGCGCGTGCGAGAGAGAGAGAGGAAGGCCGGGTGGGCTAGTTGGGCTAGTTCTATTGCTGGGCTAGAATCCTGGCGCCTGGCCCTTTTCTTTTCTTTTGTCCTTTTCTTTTTCTGTTTTGATTTTCAGGAATGGTTTTGATATGAATTCAAACTCTTTTTGAATTCAAATCTTTCTGGGGGTTTTTGCAGTGTGCCAAAGTTCAAATAAAGGCATAAAACCATGTGGTTGCTTTGCAAAATCTTGGTCACTCTTGGAGAACAAAATATCAGGGACTTGGTACCTGATTTGCAAATGTTTGAAAAATGGTTTTTGAACCATTTCCAATTTGTAAACCTTGGTTTAAATTCTACACTCAAACCTTTCAACAAAGAAGGCAAACAATATAGGTTCATAAACATTCAACTTTCAAATGGGGATGGCCATTTGATTTTTAGCTTGCTCACATAAAATGATAGCACTATGTGCTTTGTTTTTCTGAAATGAGTTTTGAAAATGATCTCAATTCTATATGCATGCATGAATGATATGCAATCTTTGAAATCATGATTTTAGGGATGTTACAAGAATGATGTAATGAGATGAAGAATGGACAAAAGCTAAATCTTGGGGATGCCACCCCGTGTCACCCCAAGAAATAGTCAAGAGGTACAAGCATCAAAGCTTGGGGATGCCCAAGGCATCCCCTTCTTCATCAATAAAAATCTAGCTCTCTTTCTAGACACTTCGTTTTTATTTTTTCATGCACTGTTGTGTTGTCTTGGAGCGTCCTAGTTTTTGTTTTTGTTTTGTTTTCGTTTTCTTAGTTTGCTTGAATAAAGTAGTTGGACCCCCGCTTTCACTGTGTTGTTTCAATAAGTTGATTGATGTTGGAAAATAGTAGAAAGTTTCATGCTTATAGAGGTACAAAACTGAGATTGCTTTGATTGTGGCTTAGACTTTATCATGTCATGCTAGATGTTATTTTGACTTTATGCTTAGTGATTATTGTCATAGCATGACTTGTTCCAAACAATTGAGATTTCTTAATGTGCCTTGAAAGAATCATGCGTTGTTTTAGCATACAAAAGCATAATATTGTGGTATTCTCCTTTGATGCTTTGTTTGGGTTGACTTGACGCATGCTCACGCCATGTTATGACTATGAACCAGTCACCTTAGCCTCTATGATCATTTAGTTTTTGACTTATGGTACCACTTTATGCTTTACTTGATAATGTTTTGTCGCTCTACATGATTATGGCCATTATTAATCTCTTAGTTGGTCGCTCCCAGTCTTTTGCTAGCCTCCACTTGTATTGAGTAAGCTCTACTCATGCATCCAACTCCCAAGAAACCAAGTTATTCCAAAGTGTCCACTATAAATTACTATGCATGGTGTGTTACACCATTCCAAGTATATTCTTGTTTTAGCTATCTTCCAATTAAGAAGTTACTTTGTTATTGCCCCTAATAAAATTGAACCATAGTGTCATCTATGTTGTATATGCTTGCACTTATAAGTTGGGAATTAGCAGAACCATGCTTTCACGCGGAACACTTTCAACACCTATAAATATCTACCTAGTTGATATCATGCTCTCTCTTTTATGGATGTCGGCGGTGTGAAATAAAAGGGGAGCTTGTAAGTCCATGGAGTTATGTATATGTGTTAGAGAAACGCCTGGGCCGCTAGCCTAAGCCATGCCTAATCATGGTGGAAACTTGCAGCATAACCATAGTGGGCAATCTATGAAGCATTCATCTTATAAAAAAAGAGAGATAGAAAAAGAGGAAATAAGAGAAAAATAACCATTTTCCCATGGTAAATAAGAAGATTGTTTAGATGCTCATTGTATGTTGCCTTTTCATTTTGATATGGGATAGCTCCTATGTCATGGGTCAAGGGGTACCCCGTTGGCGGTTCTCTATGATACACATATACTTACTGTGACAAGAACTTACCGGTAACTAAAGTTGAGTAGCATGAGGAACGACCCTCGTACTCAAGGGACATGAGATTGCCAACTAATACTTTGTCAAGCATATACTCCATACTTTGTTCACTTTAACCTAATCATTTCAAGATGCTTATGATAGGGGCAATGATAGATGAAAGCTAACAAGTACCATAATTTTTGGAAGCTCTTTATGAAACTTGAAATCCCTGCTTCCCTTTGAAGGGCCTTTCTTCCATTTTTATATTGAGTCTTTACCTTCTATCTTTAGGCACCAATTAAGAGAGCATGGTTGTCATTCTTAGTTCTATGTGCATTGTCCCAAAACTGATTGATTGATTCATAATGTTGATATTGCTTGTTCTTGAACTATTTGTATCTAGTCACCCTTATGAACTTTGAAGGTGTCCTATGCATTAATGTTTTGCTACTCCATGAGGGACAATCCGAATGCCACTATGCTATTTTTTATATATGCGAAACAAACAAACGGCTTCCAATGCATTGTTATTCATGATCTTTGTTTGTATCCTTTCATCTTGCAACATAGTTGCTTTGTCTTATTGTTAGAACTTCATCTTGCATGCTCATGTTTAGAGTACTTTGATCCCAGCTTTCAATGCTCGCAAATGGTTTGATCATGATTTTGATGGTGCATGTCACCTCAAAAATTATTCTTTTTATCATTTAACTCCTCGAGGACGAGCAGGAGTTAAGCTTGGGATTGCTTGATACGTCGTAAACGTATCTATAATTTTTGATGTTTCATGCTTGTTTAGTATCAACTTTGCTTTGCTTTGTCTACACTTTGAGGTATTTTTATACATTTTCTGGGACTAACCTATTAAGAAGATGCCGCAGTGCTAGTTGCCTATTTTCTGCTGTTTTTGGTTTCAGCAAAGCTAGTAAGGAAATATTCTCGGAATTGGACGAGACAAAATCCAAAGTCAATATTTCACCGAGGAGAACACAGAGACCGAAGGGCGACCGATGGAGGGGCATGAGGCCGCCACACCCTAGGGTGGCGCGGGCCCCCCTAGGGTGTGCCGCCACCTGGTGTGGGCGCCTCGGGTGCCCCCTGCCTTGACTCTTCGCCTATAAAAGCCCCCCGATGCCAAAACCCTAAGAACCCAATCACATCTCCATGAAATAGTCTGTAGTCTCCGCCACCATCGTCCCTAGATCGGGGGGTTTGAAGCTCTTCCCGGCACCCTGCCGAAGGGGAGAGATCATCCCGGAGGCCTTCTTCATCACCATGCCAGCCTTCGGTATGATGCGTGAGTAGTTCACTCTTGGACTATGGGTCCATACAGTAGCTAGATGGTTGTTTCTCATCCTTTATGCTATCATGTGTAGATCTTATGAGCTCCGTTCATGATCAAGATCATCTATTTGTAATCATACATGTTGTGTTTGTGGGGATCCGATGGCTATTGATATTGCTATGTCAGATTTATTTTTGATTCTATCATGTCTTATTGATTATTGATTCTATCATGTCTGTGTTGTTTGAGATCTTGCATGCTCTCCGTTTCTAGTAGCTATCTTGGCCAAGTATGCTAGTGACTCCAAGAGGGAGTATTTATGCTCGATAGTGGGTTCATGCCTCTATTAAATCTGGGGAAGTGACATGAATCTCTAAGGTTATAGATGTGTTGTTGCTACTAGGGAGAAAACAACAATCTTTTGTTCATGGAACAATTGTATTGTTTACTTTATACACATTGCTTAATGCAGTTATTCATTGCTTGCAACTTAATACTGGAGGGGGTTCAAATGATAACCTAAAGGTGGATTACTAGTCATAGATGCAGTTGGAAGGCGGTCTATGTATATTGTTGTAATGCCCAATCAAATCTCATAGGAATCATGAATGTCTAGTATTTGCATTGTTATGCCTTGATCGGTCCTATCAATTGCCCCGCTGTAATTTGTTTTACCCAGCATGTTATGTTATTTATCTTAAGGAGAACAGCTCTAGTGAACTATGGACCCCAGTCCAATCTTTAACATTGATACATCATCTACTGTTACTGTTTACTTTCTGCAAGCAACCATAACCTTCCACACTATACGCTTAATCCTTTGTTTTCATCAAACTAGTGAGATTGACAACCTCACTGTAAGTTGGGGCAAAGTCTTGAGTTTGTGTTGTGCAGGATTCCAAGTTGCTAGCAACACCTTGGAGTTGTTTCCTTGCTCCTACTGGTTCGATAACCTTGTTTTCATAACTGAGGGAAAATTTTCCATTGTGCTCATCATACCTTCCTCCTGGGGTCTCCCAACAAATCTCTAAAACTGAGCTGCATCATGTGTCTCCCTACGGGTTCGGGAACTATGTAGACATGATCGATACTTTCTCCGATCAATAGTCATTAGCGGGACCTGGAGATAAATAATGACTCCCACTAGTTCCTCGAAGATCTCATGATCATCTGAACCTCTTTCGCTCCAAATTCCTTTTGTCTTGCAATATATTACTTGTTCATGATTTGATCACTCGGTATCATCTATACCTTGTTTAATCTCGTTCCCGACAAGTACTATTTTTTTTGTTCCTGTGATATGACATTCTAGTGATCAAGGCTATGTCAAAGTGATATCAGCAAGAGGGCCCTAGGTATATATCTCCATCATCCGGATGGAAAAATTCCAATCTTGATCAACGAGCCTCAACTGACACTTTCCAAATACCTGACAACACCTTTATAATCACCCTGCTACGGTGTGCCGTTTGATGCAATCAAAGTACTCTTCTGGTGAAAGTGATTGATGTGATCTCATGGTCTAAGGACATTGAGTTACTACGAATGTGATAACAACTTAAACTTGATGACATGATCGTATTGCTACATCTACTTCGGGTGACTGTTCATCATATCATTCTCCATTGATATGACCTTGTTATTAATAACATCCAATGTTATGATCACGAAACCTTTGATCATTCATTAATCAACAGGCTAGTATAAAGAGAGGCTTTACTAGGAACCTTATCTATTTATAATTCACACATGTATTAACATTTCCTTATTAATACAATTATAGCATAAAAATAAACATTTATCATAAACATGGAATAGCATAATAACCACTTTATTATTTCCTCTCGGGCATATTCCTTTCAGTCTCCCACTTGCACTAGAGTCAAAAATCTAGTTTGAAAAAATTTGCGCTTTCAACACCTATGGCACTTTGGTGTTGTATATACGTGTTTGCTAGTGGTAAACATAATCCCTAGACCTAACACTTTTAGGTCTGTGTGTATTTGCATGTCTTTGCGTCTCTAGACATCACTCATTCTCAAATGTGATGGCATTATATAAATTTGGTGAGACCTTAGTTCCTTGGGGTTTAAAATATGTTGATATAATTTTCATACAACATATCTAGATAGTACTAGCCCATCTAACCACACCTAGTTCCTTTGCTGCTACCATAGCCGTCACAATGTCCATAACTTTGGAACTTATCCAAATCCATCATGGAACTTTCTTCCATTATAATGTGTCACCTTATCCTAAATTGAGATAAACTTAATTTGTTTCATGTGACAAAACTAGTACCAATGTAACACTTTATAATGAACTATTTGTATAGTTCCAATGCAACACCTTATAATGAACTATTTGTAGAGTGTCAATGTAAGACCTTACAATGAACTATCTGTCAATGTAACACTTTACAATGAACTATTTGTCACTTCTATATACAAAATATATTCCTAGTTCTTCCAAAGATCATAAGAATATCCTCGCTATCGTCCAATGATCATCTTATGAGTCACCCTGGTATATGCTCATAACATTTAGAGAATAGGACATATCCGAATACGTACATGTCACGGAATGATTGATTAAGATATTCATGTGATTTGACTCACCAAGTGTCAAAACACTTGAATCTCGTTTATCAAGATATCCATGTAATTTTTCTCACCAAGTGTCAAAACACTTGAATCTTGATTCAACCTTTTCCATGTGGCAAGAACCTTTCTTGTCGTTTTTATATTGAACTTATTCAATATTTCATCTATGTACATCTGGCATAACCATATTAGCGTCTCAATCTATTCATATAGACATTGAGGCCTAATATTCGGGTTTTTTCCTAAGTCTTTCATCCAAATCTAATTTCAATGAAATTTTAACTTGTGTTAAATAAAAGATACATCATTTCTAATATATATGTCTTATACACAATGTATTGGAAATATGTCTTAGCGCTCCTACTTAATTTCTTGCAAATGCAAGCATATTCTTCTGATGATATTAAACATTTTAACAATTTTATCATGGTGAAGATTCCAACTCCGTTATGCTTATTTCAACTATTGAAGTTAGCATCCTTTGATTTAATAAAACCCCTTGGACCATGTCACGTACACGTTCTAGGTAACCATTCTATTAGAAGAATGTTGTTCTGTTTGTTCAACTAGCATATACAACAATTGACGTATGTAGTGGTTGCTACATCAATCCGTCTAGATTAAATATTGCTATGAAAGATCGAATCTTGTCGCATTCAACTCTTTGAACATTGTCGTAAACTCTTTACCGACATGTCAACTATTTCATAGATGTGAAACACCCATGTATGTTTCTTTATAGATCCAAATACAATCGATAGACTTTAAGCCTTTTCGGAGGGTCTTCCAAGTTCAATAATTTGGTTTCTCATGTATGGAACTATCACTGATTTTATGGCTTCTAGCCATTTGGCGAAGTTAGGGCCCATCATATGTTCTTTGCATGTAGTCGGTTCATCATTGTCAAACAGTAATGATTTAAATCTCAAATCTTAGTATTTGATTGATTACCCAACCTATGCGGTTTAATAGGAACTTAAACATCCATGACCATAACCTTTGAGGCACGTGATCCATGAGCATTGTGTTGCCTCCGGGACGATTTCCGGCGCTGCGCAAATTGGCACATATATCTAAGGTTCAATAATCTTATCAAAGTTCTATGATCCTCCCACTTAATTTTTCACGAAAAATTACTTCTCAAGAAATTTGACGTTTCCAAGCGACAAACACTTTTGTCTTCGGACTATGGAGGAATACCCAATGGTTATTTGGAATAACCTACAAAGACATGCTCATCCGATTTTGGTTGTAAACATTTTACTTATGCCTAGTACCAAAAGTTAAGAAAATACAACCTAGGTTTTATCCCAAACCATAACTCATATAGTGTGTCATTTCAATGGATCATGATGGATCTCTTTTAAGTGTAAAAGAGGTAGTCACTAAAGCTTAATATTTAAAATATAATGGCAATTTTATAAATAACATCGATGATCTTACCATGTCAAACACGGTTTGATTACATCTCTCGAATACTCTATACTCCTATGGTTTATCAGGAAACATAAATCAATGGAATGATTCCTCCAATCTTAGGTGTTTTACGAAACTTGTAACTCAAATATCTTCCTTTACGATCCAATCATAATTTTTTTATTTTCTTGTTACAGTGATTTTTTATTTCATCTTGAAATCATCTTAATATTTTCAAATGTTTCATATATATCCCTTATTAAGTAAATATATACATGTATTTACTGAAATTTCGGAAAAAGCATATGAAATTCAAATCCATCGCCGACGACTACACATAATGGACAATATACATCAACATGCACTATATCTAATAGGTTAGTCGTTCGTTCTTCTTTGGCCTATGTACGAGGTTTTAATTATCTCCAGGAAAGTTTCACAAGCGTCAATTGTTCAAAATCAAAAGACTCCAAAATCCCATTAATATGAATTTTTCTTCTTGTTTTCTTTCCAATATAATTTAAACAGAGATGTCACTCAAAAGTGATATTTTAATCATTCATCTTACAACACTTTAGCATCCGTGTTTATGGACGTGATTTATACAACTAGATTTGTAAAAGTTCATCCATCTTCTATGGAATACAGTAAGGAGTTAAACAGATGATAGATACATATACCATGTGTACACCTTATCTATGTTATTACCATGTTTACAGAATAAACATCGCCGATGACGGCTTTCCTTTCAAGAAAGGGAGGATGATATGGGCATGAATATGCCGGATATAAATATAAGTATTACTTCTGGCCATGTTTTTCAAATGCGAGAGAAGATATATACTCCACCTATGAAGCTATAAAATACACATGCATTAAGTGGAGAGCCATACTTTGGAGAGCAAGATGAGATTACATCGAAGACGACTTTAATTCAAGAACGGGAGGATGATGAGGACATCCCTCCTACTGATACACCCGCTCCTCCTGCGACAACGTTATAGGGACCTCTCACAAGAGCTTGTGCACGACAACTCAATTACTAGGTACTTTAGTTTCTAGGAAATCTTCATAAGATAAATGAGAATATGATGCTGCCTAAATCAAACGTGTTTATGTTACTTAGAAATGATGGACCTACCAAGGACGGGGGGGGGGCAATCACTTGAGCATGGTCGTGTATGGAGATGTCCACAAGCATGTGAGGATTAATGAAGACGCCGAGAGTGGAGATTTCAGGACTCTAAAGCCGCCATAACATTGCAAGGATACTTGGAAGAGATACACAAGATACCAACTCATATTGATCGTCCAAGGCTTTACCTTATTTTATGGGTAAAACCCATGTATTTTCGAGTTAGATAATATAAGGGGTTTTTAGAGACTATTTGTGTAGAGGAATGCCCATCTGGAGGTGTTTCCGACTGACCCAATAGGGCTGGTCGAAAATCCCTCTCTTTATCCATATATATCCCCTCCTAGTCATCATTCAAACTTGGATTTTATTTAGACTAAAAGTTAGAAAATATTGCAACTCTCGTGTACTTGATTCTGTCCAACGACTCGATCAAGACCGCTATTCGGAATACCACATCAATAAAGCTTTAATCTTTATTTGTAATATCCTGATTGCATACTTATTTCTTGCCTATTCTTGACTGCTTGCGGGGATTAAAGACATTCGTGGTCAGGCTATCGTGCATCTACAAGATCAGTAACCTCCAGGAGATTGGTTTAGCGATTGCATTGACGCAACGTTGTTGCACGTTGTAGTTGGATCGTCAAGGTCAAACTCCACCAGATCGAATTATCACGTCTCATCGATAGATCGAGCATCCATCCCCTATCATCCTCCCTGCGTGGATAGAGTGATCAACCATGAAAGTAATCAACTTATCATCTCTTGATTTATAAATCCCAAGTTCAATTTTTTTTGCACATTCCATTGCCATTCAGACCGGTAAATTAAGTAACAAACTGAATCAGTCTGCAAGAAGGACCGATCTATGCTTGTTATAGTGAACAATGGAGCTAATATGAGAGTGAATTGCATGACCTGTGAATCAAATAATAATTCAATCGATTTTCATGTTTTTGCAAGTTGGGATAAAACAAAATCTAGTTCTTGTTTGGGAGTTGTTGAAGATGTATCGATGGTCTAACTTTCACTAACGGTACAACCTTCCGCTGTGCACCAAATCGAACAGGAGAGAAGTCTTGGCCGGCTGGTTGCTCTGAAGATGGAAGAACACACACATATGAGAAGAGATGAGAAACTAACCGAAAGAAGAAATGCAGGCGGCGAATTCATCTCATGAGTGATGGAATGGTGGAAAAGTCAAAAAGGCATCTCACTTCTAAATGTTTGGTCAAACTTATCTTAGCTTGACTTTACAAAGGTTGGATTTGAAACTACAAGAGGATGCACATATTTTTGCTTAAGGCCTTCCACAATGGCCGTTTCTTGGCACAATATCATAGGTAAAAAATGATTTGATACCATATTTATTGATGAGAGAGTGGTGTTGTATCTTACTACAATGGCAATGGAAATAGAATGTGTAGTAGCTAAAGATATACCTCTTGCACGTAATCATAGAAAAAAGAATTGATAGCTCAATCAAATGTATACAGGAGATCAAAAACATTAAATTAAGATAGCTCTGAAATATAATGTATTGGAGGGGTGTCTCTTAGCTATTTATATCTCCTATAAAAATATGCTAAGATACACTCCATTGTAAAAAGCCTAAGGCCTTATACAATGGGTTGTATCTTAGAATGTTTTCATACACTAGTAGAAAACAGGCCATCCGTTCGCGCCCCCTCAGAGCATTAGTCCCGGTTGCGCCACCAACCGGGACTAATGCTGGCACGCGTCCCGGTTCGAGCAGGCACGGGGCCCAGAGGCATGCGTCCCGGTTGGTAACGGGGCATATGTCCCGGTTGGAGCCAGCAACCGGGACTAAAGGTTTGGCCACAGCCACGTGGCGTGGCACACACCTTTAGTCCCGGTTGGTGGATCCAACCGGGACGTATTCTCTCGCCCTCTATAAATGCACCGCCCCAGCCCCCTCTACCTCCACTCTGTTTTTTCTCTTGGTGGAAGGTGTGAGGGGTGTGCTAGTTTTTTATCCCCTATGCATGCATTCAAGGTGTTTGATGAAATGTTTGAGTGAATAATCCCGTTCAATTTCTTATAGAACAAAAATATAGAAGGTGTCTGAGACGCACTTGAGCTTTCTCCTCTTTATTTCCCTCGATCGAGGTTAGCAATATTATCTTTTCTCTGTCATTGATACAATGCATGTGTCGTTGTGAATTGGTCATTTCACTATTTATGATGTCCTGTTTTTTTTTGATAAACGTACTTCTATGATGCAGATGAACGGTCGGGAATGGATGTACGGTGACCGGCGCGTAGCCGGGTATATGCAAGGCGTGGATAAATTTATCGATGTGGCTACGGCAAACAAAGAGAATGGTTTTATACGTTGTCCATGTGTTCAATGTCAGAACAACAAGGAGTACTCTTCCTCGAAAATCATTCGCGGCCACCTGATTATGAAAGGTTTCATGCCCAACTATAATTGTTGGACCAAGCACGGGGAAAGAGGGGTTATGATGGAAGATGGTGAAGAAGAAGATGATGATAACAACTATCATCATATGTTTCCTGAATACAGTGATACTGCAATGGAAGACAATGGATAGGAAAGAGGTGAAGAACGGGCATCAGATGAGCCGGCTGATGAACTTGGTAGGGTCATTTCTGATGCAAAGCGAGACTGTGAAACAGAAAATGAGAAGTTGAAGTTAGAGGGCATGTTAGAAGATCACAAGAAATTGTTGTACCCAAATTGTGAAGATGGCAGCACAAAGCTCGGTACCACACTGGAATTGTTGCAATGGAATGCAGAGTGTGGTCTAACTGACTCCTCATTTGAAAAGATGCTGAAAATAATGAAGCCGAAGTTTCCAAAACATAAAGAACTTCCCGAGAGTACCTACGAATCAAAGAAGACTCTCTGTCCTCTAGGATTAGATGTGCAAAAGATACATGCATGCATTAATGACTGCATCCTCTACCACGGTAAGGAGTATGAGAATTTAGATAAATGCCCGGTATGCAATGCGTTGCGGTATAAGATCAGATGAGATGACCCTGGTGATGTTGAGGGAGAGCCCCTCCGGAAGAGGGTTCCTGCTAAGGTTATGTGGTATGCTCCTATAATACCAAGGTTGAAACGCATGTTCAGAAACAAAGAGCATGCCAGGTTGTTGCGATGGCACAAAGAAGACCGTAAGAAAGACGGGAAGTTGAGACACCCTGCTGATGGGTCACAGTGGAGAAAAATCGAGAGAGATTTCCCAGACTTTGCAGGTGACGCAAGGAACTTATGGTTTGGTCTAAGTACGGATGGCATGAATCCTTTTGGGGAGCAGAGCTGCAGTCACAGCACCTAGCCCGTGACTCTATGTATCTACAACCTGCCTCCTTGGTTGTGCATGAAGCGTAAGTTCATTATGATGACAGTGCTCATCCAAGGCCCGAAGCAACCGGGCAACGACATTGATGTGTACCTTAGGCCATTAGTTGAAGAACTCTTACAGTTGTGGGACAAACCAGGTGTACGTGCGTGGGATGAGAACAAACAGGAGCCATTTGATCTCCGAGGGTTGTTATTCGTAACCATCAATGATTGGCCTGCTCTTAGTAACCTTTCAGGACAGACAAACAAGGGATATAAGGCATGCACACACTGTTTAGATAAGACTGAAGGTACATATTTGCATAAATGCAAGAAGGTTGTGTACCTGGCGAATCGACGATTTCTTCCGACCAATCATCCTGTAAGAAAGAAAGGCAAGCATTTCAAAGGTGAGGCAGATCACCGGAAGAAGCCTGAACTCCCTGCTGGTGATGATGTATTTGGTATGGTCAAGGACATAGAAGTAATCTTTGGAAAGGGTCCCGGCGGTCAATAAGTTCCGAACGACGTCGCTACAGGACACGCACCCATGTGGAAGAAGAAATCTATATTTTGGGAGCTGCCATATTGGAAAGTCCTGTGTGTCCGTTCTTCAATCGACGTGATGCACGTGACAAAGAATCTTTGCGTGAACCTGCTAGGATTCCTAGGCGTGTATGAGAAGACAAAAGATACACCAGAAGCACGGGAGGACCAACAAATTATGAAATACCCAAAGAACATGCATACACAGAACGAGACGGATAAAGGGCGTCACTTAAGTCGTGCCAGCTATGCTCTTACCAAAGCAGAGAAGGAAATCTTTTTTGAAGTCCTTTACAGTATCAAGGTGCCGTCGGTCTTCTCATCTAATATAAAGGGGATAATATATATGGCAGAGAAAAAGTTCCAAAACCTGAAATCTCATGACTATCACGTGATTATGACGCAGTTGCTTCCGATTGCATTGAGGGGGCTTCTACCGGAAAATGTTCGAGTACCCATTGTGAAGTTGTGTGCATTCCTCAATGCAATATCTCAGAAGGTAATCAATCCAGATATTCTGCCAAGCTTACAGAAGGATGTGGTACAATGTCTTGTTAGTTTTGAATTGTTGTTCCCACCATCCTTCTTCAATATTATGACGCATCTCCTGGTTCACCTAGTGGAAGAGATTGCCATTCTCGGTCCGGTATTTCTGCACAATATGTTCCCCTTTGAGAGGTTCATGGGAGTCTTAAAGAAATATGTTCATAACCGTGCTAGACCACAAGGAAGCATCTCTAAGGGATATGGAACAGAGGAGGTCATTGAGTTTTGTGTTGACTTTATTCCTAACCTTAAGCCGATTGGTGTTTCTGACTCGCGGCATGAGGGAAGACTAAGTGGAAAAGGCACGCTGGGAAAGAAAGCAATGATATGTAGGGACGGGGATTCTTTCACTAAAGCACACTACACAGTTCTACATAATTCCACCTTGGCAGCTCCGTATATCGAGGAACACAAGAATATTGTACGCTCCAAAAACCCGGGGAAGCCTGAATCATGGATTACAGATGAACACATGAAGTTTTTCGGTGGTTGGATGCGGACACATCTCTTGAATGACACCACTTTTGGAGATCAGCTATACTTGTTGGCCGCGTCACCATCTTCTACTGTATTGAATTTCCAAGGGTACGAAATAAATGGGAATACATTCTACACGATCGCCCAAGATAAAAAGAGCACCAACCAAAATAGTGGTGTCTGCTTTGATGCAATAGACGAGAATGGACAAAAGGACACATATTATGGTTACATAGAGGAGATATGGGAACTAGACTATGGAGTCTCTTTTAAGGTCCCTTTGTTTCGCTGCAAATGGGTCAACCTGAATGGGGAAGGGGTAAAGATAGACCAGTTGTACGGAATGACAACAGTGGATCTCAACAATCTTGGGTATAGAGATGAACCATTCGTCCTAGCCAATGATGTGTCTCAGGTTTTCTATGTGAAGGACATGTCCTCCAGACTGAAAAAAAGAAAAAATATGCAAATGAATACATCATATGATGATCCAAAGCGTCACATAGTTCTTTCAGGGAAAAGAAACATCGTGGGAATCGAGGACAAGAAAGACATGTCAGAAGATTATAATAAGTTCGATGAAATTCCGCCCTTCACAGTGAAAACTGACCCAAGCATTCCGTTAAGTAAAGAAGATGCTCCATGGTTACGTCTGAAGCGATCATAAGGAAGGACATATGCCAAGAAGTTCATGCTCATATTATGTAACTCTAGTTCATGTCTTTCGCGGTTTGTGGCTTGACCAAAGGATATCTTTCGCGGTTTGTGGCTTGACCAAGGGACTATATATAGGGGGGCCTTTAGTCCCGGTTTTAATATTAATAAATGTCTTGAGTGTTAGTCCCGTTTTGTGGCTGGACCGGGACTATGAAGAAGTTGTCCCGATTCGTACTTACCATTAAGATCTGATCTCCAAATGCGCGCGGTCACATATTAGGGAGTGCCTCTATGACCAGTTTCTTGGAGATGCCGGAGGACTGGGATCCGGCGGCATCTCCCTAAAACTGATCGTAGTGGTGTCCCTTCTCTCGAAAACCATCTTGCAGCTTGTAACTTCTCTAACTAGATCAATACACCTGGGAGCTAACTAATTTCACATATTAGGGAGTGCCTCTATGACAAGTTTCTCGGAGATGCCGGAGGACTAGGCTCCGTCGGCATCTCCCTGAAATTGGCCGTAGTGGTGTCCCTGCTCTCGAAAACCATCTTGCAGCTTGTAACTTCTCTAACTAGATCAATACGCCTGGGAGCTAACTAATTTCACATATTAGGGAGTGCCTCTATGACCAGTTTCTCGGAGATTCCGGAGGACTAGGCTCCGTCGGCATCTCCCTGAAACTGGCCGTAGTGGTGTCCCTGCTCTCGAAAACCATCTTGCAGCTTGTAACTTCTCTAACTAGATCAATACGCCTCAGAGCTAACTAATTTCACATATTAGGGAGTGCCTCTATGACCAGTTTCTCAGAGATGCTGGAGGACTGGGCTTCGTCGCCATCTCCCTGAAACTGGCCGTAGTGGTGTCCCTGCTCTCGAAAACCATCTTGGAGATGCCTCAAACTTGCTGGAGGACTGGACTCGCAAGGATGCCTATTTATAGTACAAGCAGCTCGGCATAGTGTTGACACTTACGAAATAATGTCGACACTCACCCCTATTATTAGTGCTGACTCGTGTTTTGTCCCGGTTGGTGTCTCCAACCGGGACTACAGGTTCATCTTTAGTCCCGGTTGGTGACACCATCCGGGACAAGGTACACGCCGCACGACATAATGTCGACACTCACCCCTATCATTAGTGCTGCCTGGCCCAGCCTGCCGAAATCCCTCCGCGTGGTGTCGACAATGAAAATCCTGTTTCAGAATGCTACCGTCCCATTTTTAGAACAATCCGAACAATGCAAGTTCTAACGATGCTCGTCCCCTATCTTCATGCACACTGGTTCGGCCATAGTTAGAAATTCAGATAATTCAAAACGGGCATAATAAATTCAAAAAAATCCGAACAATGAAAATCTTTCGTGTGGTGTCATATTATGTTACATAGTTGAAAGGAAAAAATACCAGACTTGGTATATTGATTATGTTCCAAAAAACCCTTCAGAAAATGACCTATCATGTTCGAGGTTTCATGGCTTTCGGTCCAAATGACCGATGTTATATGCTGAATCACGGCATAGTTTGTGATGTTGTGCCCATATTATGCATGTGTGTGGACATTGGTATGGAGAACAATGTTGCAGGAGGAAGTTTTCCTTTTTGTCGCACGGAAAAGCCCTTTTCCATTTTCCGAGCGCAAAAAACGGTCGTTTTGTGAAGTAACCACCAAAATGCCGTTTCAGAATGCTACCGTCCCATTTTCCTAAAATACTAGACCACCTTACATGGACTATATCCCAACCGGGACATCTCAAACCTTTTCGTCTATCCCGGGTAAAAAGGACAAATGTCTGCCGAATCGGCAGGAAGTGGGTCCGGTTTGTACTACAGGTACATGATCTATCGCCCGTGATTTTTTGAAAAAATAATTTTTAGACTCGCAATATGTGGTTTCTTCATAGATCCAAAGCAAGTTCTAACGATGCTCGTCCCCTACCTTCATGCACACCGGTTCGACCATAGTTAGAAATTCAGATAATTCAAAACAGGCATAATAAATTCAAAAAAATCCGAACAATGAAAATCCTTCGCTTGGTGTCATATTATGTTACATAGTTGAAAGGAAAAATACCAGACTTGGTATATTGATCATGTTTCGAAAAACCCTTCACAAAATGACCTATCATGTTCGAGGTTTCATGGCTTTCGGTCCAAATGACCGATGTTATATGCTGAATCACGGCATAGTTTGTGATGTTGTGCCCATATTATGCATGTGTGTGGAAAATGGTATGGAGAACAATGTTGCAGGAGGAAGTTTTCCTTTTTGTCGCACGGAAAAGCCCTTTTCCATTTTCCGAGCGCAAAAAACGGGTGGTTTTGTGAAGTAACCACCAAAATGCCGTTTCAGAATGCTACCGTCCCATTTTTCTAAAATACTAGACCACCTTACATGGACTATCTCCCAACCGGGACATCTCAAACCTTTTCGTCCATCCCGGGTAAAAAGGACAAATGTCTGCTGAATCAGTAGGAAGTGGGTCCGGTTTGTACTACAGGTACATGATCTATCGCCAGTGATTTTTGAAAAAAAACATTTTTAGACTCGCAATATGTGGTTTCTTCAGAGATCCAATGCAAGTTCTAACGATGCTCGTCCCCTATCTTCATGCACACCGGTTCGACCATAGTTAGAAATTCAGATAATTCAAAACGGGCATAATAAATTCAAAAAAAATCCGAACAATGAAAATCCTTCGCGTGGTGTCATATTATGTTACATAGTTGAAAGGAAAAATACCAGACTTGGTATATTGATTATGTTTCAAAAAACCCTTCACAAAATGACCTATCATGTTCGAGGTTTCATGGCTTTCGGTCCAAATGACCGATGTTATATGCTGAATCACGACATAGTTTGTGATGTTGTGCCCATATTATGCATGTGTGTGGACATTGGTATGGAGAACAATGTTGCAGGAGGAAGTTTTCCTTTTTGTTGCACGGAAAAGCCCTTTTCCATTTTCCGAGCGCAAAAAACGGGTCGTTTTGTGAAGTAACCACCAAAATGCCGTTTCAAAATGCTACCGTACCATTTTCCTAAAATACTAGACCACCTTACATGGACTATCTCCCAACCGGGACATCTCAAACCTTTTCGTCCATCCCGGGTAAAAAGGACAAATGTCTGCTGAATCAGCAGGAAGTGGGTCTGGTTTTTCCCACCATTTTTCCCGCCAGTTCTTCCTGCCATTTCTTCCCGTCAGTTTTTCCCGCTGGTTCTTCCCGCCAGTTCTTCCCTCCAGTTATCTTCCTGCCATTTCTCACTATATATATGTAGGGTTGGCCTCCATTGTCATTCACATCTCTAGACTCATATCTGCAACCTCATCACTCTTTCCCATGACTTCCACTGTAGCACTAACTCCCAGGGAGACAGAGGCGCTTTGCGCCTCGAACTACCCCTGCCCGCCGGGCTACTGTGTCCCCTTCGGCTGGATGCTGAGCGCCGGAGGCGTGCCGGAGGCGTGCCGGTTCCTCCTGTCCCTCTAGGTGTGGCGCGTCGGATGGCCATCAGGAACCACTACTACTTCGAGCTCACGCCGGAGCAGCGGAGGAATCCCAGATGGCATCCCGATAATTTCCCGACTTGGGAAGCCTTCTTCGTGGATCGGCGTGAGAGGGCGCTCGCCAGGCACGAGGAGGACGGCCCACCTCCTCCGAACTTCAACGAGGTCGGCCGTCGGCTGTGGTGGCGCGGCCGGACTCTCCAGAGCGTCATGGCCTAAGACACGGTCGCCGACTATAGCCCCCGCCTGCGCTACCTTCAAGTCCAGCCCACTCGTACTCAGCCTTCAAGGTTCAACTACGGCGACCCTGACGACGACAGTGACGACGGCCGCGATGAGTACGACGACTACAGTGGCGAGTATTACAGGTGTAGGCAAAAGCATGACTGAATCATTCCAACATTGCAAAACAAGTTCGGCCGATTGTGGCTTAATCTGGCCATGTATCTCAATTTTCAGTTCTTCTATATAACTTTGTGTTAGTTGCGTTATGTACTTTAATTCCAGTTCTATCCTAATCAAATTTTCTTTCCGCCCATTATTTTCCGCCCATTAATATGTAAAAAATGTAAGTTAATTCAAATCCAAATTAAAAACAAAAAAATGGTTTTGAATTATTTATTCAAATCCAAACACTTTTTATGTTTAAAGTTTTTCTAAATTCCAAATTAATATTCAAAAAATATAAGTTAATTAATTTTTAATTTTAAATGGTTACATTAATTATTTTTTAAAAATAGAAAATGGTTTTGAATTATTTATTCAAATCCAAACACTTTTTATGTTTAAAGTTTTTCTAAATTCCAAATTAATATTTAAAAAATATAAGTTAATTAATTTTTAATTTTAAATGGTTCATATTTTAAATGGTTACATTTTTAAAAATAGAAAATGGTTTTGAATTAGTTATTCAAATCCAAACACTTTTTATGTTTAAAGTTTTTCTAAATTCCAAATTAATATTCAAAAAATATAAGTTAATTCATTTTTAATTTTAAATGGTTCATAGTTTAAATGGTTACATTAATTATTTTTAAAAACAGAAAATGGTTTCGAATTAGTTATTCAAATTCAAACACTTTTTATGTTTAAAGTTTTTCTAAATTCCAAAGTAGTTATCATTTAAAAAACATTACAAATTTAAATCCCAAAATAAAAAATAAGGCGAGAAGAGAGAGAAAATTCCTGAAAAATTTGAAAACAGGGTCATATGTCCCGGTTGGAGCCACCAACTGGGACTAAAGACCCCTGCGCGCGCCAACCCTTGGTCTACTGAAAAAATCGGAGTATACGTCCCGGTTGGTGGCTCCAACCGGGACGTATGACCCTTTAGTCCCGGTTGGAGCCACCAACCGGGACGTATACTCTCTCCCGTCCCGGTTGGAGCCACCAACCGGGACGTATACTCTCTCCCCTTTATAACTTGCGCGCCTCTTCTTCTTCTTTCTTATCTCACTTCTCTGCTCTTCTCTGTTTCACCGACGACGCCGCCAGGCTGCCCGCGCCCTCCGTCGTCGTCAGCGCCTCCGCCTCTGCCTCTGCCTCCGTCTCCGGCCACGCGCCCTCGGCCGTCTCCGTCATCCTTGCCACAAGCGCTCCGGCCGCCACTGCTGCCCGCGTCTCCTTCCCCGACCGCGCCGCCGAGCCGCGTCCTTCCCAGACCGCCGCCCTCTCGTCCTTCCCCGGCCGACCGCGCCGCCCGCGTCCACACAGCGCCGGTATACCCATGTGTAGATGTATTTAGATTTAGGTGTATGTACATATTAGGCAGATGTGTTTAGATTTTTTTGACATGTGTAGATGTATTTAGATTTAGGTGTATGTATTTGACATGTGTATTTTTCTGACATGTGTAGATGTATTTTTTGACATATATTATTTTATTAGGTGTATGTATATATTATTTTAGGTATATATTATTCTAGGTGTATGTATATATTATTTAGATTTTAGGTGTATAGTTGTTAGATGATTTAGGTGTGTATTTAGATGATGTAGATCCCGACGCGCACTCGCACTAGTTGATATGATCCGATGCGCGCGCACATGGAACCGCCCCCGACCGGGACTAAAGGTCCTTTGGTTATAACTGACGCGCCTCCTCTTCTTCTTCTTCCCCATCTCACTTCTCTGCTTCTCACCGACGCGCGCACAGGAACCGCCCCTAACGCCGGCAGGCTGCCCGAGCTCGCCGCCGCACGCGCGTTCCGTCCGCCACCACCGCCGCCTCCGTCCGTGCGCGCCCCAGCTACTTTTCCCCCTCGCGCGTGACCTCAATCACCTGGATTGGAAGCTCCGTCCGCCATCTGTCTCCGTCGATTCCGACGTCTCCCGAGCTCGCCCGGCCTCGCCACCACCTCTGTCGTGTTCCTGGTGAGCTGTTGATCCTCACGTTGCTCTTCTTTCTCTCCCTCTCCTCCTGTACTATTCTCCCCGCGTGTGCCCGACGATGCCGCCGCTCGAGCTCGACGGAGGTCACGCTTCGGTGACCAACAAGGAGCGGCGCCGCCACTCTCTTTCTCCCTGCATCGCCCTCTCTCTAACGCGCCCATCCGCGCGTCCAGGCGTGCCCGGTATCGCCGTCGCTGCCGCTGCCTGGGAGCTCACCGCCAGCGTGACGTCGTGCTGACATCACTCGTGCGTCACCTTGCTCGCGTGGCAGCTGATGTGGCCTAGGGCCCATCAGTCAGCCTCAGTGGGTAGGCTCCTCTGTGGTATAAAAATGATCTGTATGCGTGGAGGTTGAGTTTGCACTGGGGCCCTTCTGTCAGTCTCACTGGCTAGGGGTCGTCCCGGTGTAAAAATTATTTGCCTTTTTTTAATTCTAGAAAATGATTTAATATTATAAAATCAATAACTTATTGTTTATAAGTCAGAAAAATACAAATAATATATCAAATTGTTTAGAAAAATGAAACCTATCTATTTAACCTATAATCATGCATTGTTCAACAACTTAAATGACAAGTATAATTAGAAGAACAAATGCACCCCTCTCATATGTTCCGGAGTTTCCCCGAGTTAGGGTTTTCACCCCTCGGAACCCCGATTAAATCGTCGAGCATGTCTTAGGGTTACATTCCAATGCAAATTAACTTGTCATATCATTATACTTGCTTGAGCATTGCATCGATGCCATGTGTTGATTATTTCCCTTTTTTTTGGTGTTTGGATTATTAGGTTTATTATTAGTTAGGTATTATTAGGTTTATTAATTAGTTTGGTATTATTGGTCTTCGGCCCCACTAGTATGTATATATTAGGGTTTCTCTGAATTAGGGTTTATATCTCTCAACACCGTACCTAACTTTCTCCCTTAGCCACTTTGACTTATTCGTTTTTCCACCTATGCAGAAAATATGGACCCACACGTCAGAGACGAAGAAAAGGAAGAGTTGATCCAAGGTGTGATCCGCGGGGAAGAAAATTTAGATGTATCAACGTTTCTGAACAACTCCGGTTAGGGTGATCCTCTTTTTACCGGAATAGACGACTTGTTTGAGGTTGAAGGTGTTGCCTTCCGCGAGGGAGAAGGCGATGCCTTGTGCAATCGAGAAGACGACCGCTCCGGCGAGGTGCATGTAATATAATTAATTTATTAATTAATCATCTGCTATCTATATAGAAATAGTAACGACGATTTTTCTTCTTTTATCCCTCCGGATCGAAGGAATCTACTGAAAAGAGCACACGAGGCCCAACCAAAAAGTTGCAAGACCATGAGAGGTTTAGGATCGAAGATGTCGCTGAAGACGGCAAACCGACGGCTCCCGAAGTTGTCGCAAACAAATTTGTGGCACAATGCGGAGTAATCGTTAGGGACTTAATCCCGATCACCATTATAAATTGGAATAGGCCTGCTAATACGGATGAAGAGGGAACATGTTTATTTGTCCCTAACCACGCCAAAGATTTACTGTGGAAGAGGCTCATGGTTAATTTCAAACTACCGAAGATAGAGCTGGATCCAAATGCGGAGGATCCAGTTGAGGACGCCTTAGAACATGGGAGAGCCATGGAGGCTAAGGTCAGGGAGTGGGCTTTGAAGAAGATGGCCCAGTGTTTCACCAACTGGAAGAAAAGATTGCACCTTGACTATGTCGTGAAAGAGAAGACTCCCAATTTCAAGAATATTCAGTTTGAGAAGATAAAACCATTCTGGGCTGAGTTTGTGGAATACAAGACATCAGAAAAAGCTAAGAAAATGTCTACAACGAATAAGCTGAATGCTGCTAATAAGAAGTATCACCATACTATGGGGCAAGGTGGCTATAGGGCTGGCATTCCTAAGTGGGAGAAACTTGAGAATGAACTGCGTGCTAAAAAGATCACCCCAGAGACAGACGATTGGGTAGAACGTGCAAGGAATTGGTTTTACGGTCATGGGGGCACGTTGGACTCGGAAGGGATGTGTATATATAACATACGACATAAAGAAGACCCCTTGCCAATCGAGAGGATGAGAAAAGCAGTAAAGGGTGTTGAAGATGGAGACTTCATTCCCGATAGAGAGAATGATGAGCTCACACTCGCCCTTGGAAATAAGGAACATGATGGACGAACACGAGGCACAAGAGGCTCCCAACCATGGAGGACTGGGTTTCCCGAAGAGAGGAAGAAATATCCTGATAGAAGCCGTCAGAGGAGAAAGGATAGGGCGGAAGTTGAAGCAGATAGTCAGAAAGAGCGACTGCGTATAATTGAAGAACGAATAAAGCAAAAACAGGATGAAATTAACGCACTTAAAGAGCAAAGTACTACCGGCCCATCTCAGCAGCACACTGCATTCGATGCTACCGGCCTATCGAATAATCAAAAAAGCAGTGTGGCTTCCACCGAGGTCCCGGGTGATGACAATGGCGATGAAGATGGTGCACCGACGATCTCAGCAGCACACTGCATTCGATGCTACCGGCCTATCGAATAATCAAAAAAGCAGTGTGGCTTCCACCGAGGTCCCGGGTGATGACAATGGCGATGAAGATGGTGCACCGACGATAGCTCCTGTTGGCTACCCAGTGGATGATATCACAGAGATGACACACTGCGAGCTACATGTCAAAGTTGTGAACATATCAATGAAGGTGGCGGTCGGCTATGCCTTACCAATTGGACCCACACCAACTTACCACTGTCGTCCGGTTCCAGAGAGCTACGCTGTTGTCGGGGTGGATGAAATCATTCCCACCTTTGAAGTTTTGGATCTTGACTACCCTGCAGGTGAAGGGGATGTGACTGTACTGGGAGACGCAACAAACGTCACCATTCTATGGCCGAAGGAATGTATCGTTCTTCGAAATCACACGCCAAGGCCATCTTCGCCGCCGCCTCACCCGTCTCCAGCGAGGTCGTCGCCGCCGCGGCAGCCGTCTTCGTCGCCTCACCCGGCTCTGTCGCCTCACCAACCTCCGGCGCAACCATCGCCGCGGGAGCCATCCCCGGCACCTCAGGATAAAAAGCATAAGCGTACCGCTACTCTGCGTCGTGGTAAGAGATCGCCGAAACGTAAACAAGAGCGTCTTCCAAAAGTACCAAAGGTTCCTCCCAAGAGAGCTTATGACTGTACTGAAGAGGAGACTGCGGTGATCGTTGATGCAGAAACGACGGCATTTTTCGCTAAGCTGAGGCGGCCGAAAGAGCCAGAGTTACCCAGCACCAAAGAAGAAAAAGCCAAAGTGTTGAAAATACTAAAGACTCTTCATCAACCCGAGCCAAAGCTGTCATCAGACTATGAGCGTTCTATTCTCAAGTCACATGCGGCACAACAAGCCTCGAAGAGCAATACTGATGCAAGCGAGAAATCTGTTGCCCAGCTCGGAGAACAAGCAAAACAGTCTTGCGCCCCTCTCAAGGTGATTTCCCAAACCAATGTGGGGTCGAGCAAATATGGGTCCGAAGAGCAGTATGATCCAGAGGTAGTTGCACAATACGGAGAAGCTGTCGCTGCTCAAGGTATGAGTATTGCCCAGTACTTATCCCAGTTAGAGTACTTCCCCGTGAGTGAAGTAGCATAGAAATACCAGTACGGCAAACCTCTCATCAAACCTGAGGAGGTAAACAATCTTCCAACAAAAATGCGAAGATTGCATAACTGGTACATGCATGCCACAAAGACCGGGGCTAACTGGATAGTGCTGAGGGTTACAAAAAAGCATCATGGGAAAGAAAAGGATGACATGATATCCATTGAATTTGATGAACTATTTCAATTATTCAATCAAGACGCCTTGGACAAATCAATCATTAGTGCCTATTGTCTGTAAGTACTAATTCTGTAATTAATTTAGTCTCCAGCTATCTCACCTTGTTTATTGCATGTATATAATCATACTGTAATATGCAGAATGAAGATTCTCGAATGCAGCAGAGGACAAATCTATGACATTGGCTTCATTGACCCATATTGGGTTCATGAAGCTAATCTCAAAACAAGCCCCCGGGATACGGAGGATAATATAGTACACGCGTTAAGGTTTCAAGAAACTAGAAGGGAAATACTTTTTCCTTACAACTTCGAGTGAGCGTTATTGTCTTCTATACACTTTCTATTTCGCTTACTCGATGTTAAGTATATAATTGATTAGTTATGCATTCGCAGCTTCCACTATATTCTGTTAATCATTCAACTTGAAAAAGGGCGTGTACTAGTCATGGACTCGAAACATAAACCCCTTGAGCAGTGGAAGGACATGCAGATGCTTCTCCAGCGGTAATTCTAATCATTACGACACTATATCGGCAACGTTCGTGAATTTTATGATATCAAGTAATTAATAACTTCTTTTATTCGTTTTCTTCGCCGGGCGGCGCTTGAAAACGGTTCACCAGCAAGGCTAGGGGTGTTTGGAAAGAGGAGCTTACATTTCAGCCACTAAATGTAAGCATCACTAGCTATATCCGCGCATATCTTTGATTCTAGTTTTGATACAGTTATTATCATGCTTGATTATTATTTTGATTGAACTCTGTTCTCGTAAAGTGCCTGACGCAGGGACCAGGTAACAATCTATGTGGATACTATGTTTGCGAGTTCATTCGGCAGACGTGCGATGAGAAGAGCAGAAATTTAGAGCAACTCCACGTACGTAAACAATTTATATAGTTTTTAATTACAATCAAATTGTGTTTAGTTTCATTCATATAGACTGACTCCTTTTTTAAATCAGATCGAACGTCTACGGGACGGTCTTCTGCCAAAAGATCGCGTACGAGCAATTCAGAAGGAATTGGCGGGATTCTTGGATGCAGAAGTCCTAAACCCAAAAGGGGAATACTATTCGGCTGTGTATAGACAATATGGATTGTAAAAATAGCAAATTTTGTATATAGTGCATAAACTCGATAACGTTGTCATGATGATCTTGTGTAATATAACGGTTTCTTTATTGATAAGTGCAAAACACTAAATAAACAATAAAACAACCTAAATGAATTCTCTGCCGCGGCACAAAAAGTGGCGAAAATGCTGCCGCGGCAACAAAATGTGCCAAAATGAATTCTCTGCCGTGGCAGAAGGTTATTTGTCCCGGTTCGTGTTACGAACCGGGACTAATGCTCCACCCCCTCGCCCTCTGCCGCTGCCACGTGTGCACCCATTTGTCCCGGTTGGTGGGGCAACCGGGACTAAAGGTTAGGGCTTTAGTCCCGATTGCCCCGTCCCGGTTGGGCAACCGGGACTAAAACCCCTTACCAACCGGGACGCATGGAACGTTTTCTACCAGTGATAGGACCAATTAAAACTTAAGAAATAACTAGTACTCTCTCCATTGCGGATTACAGGGCTAATACGTATTTCGAGAAAATAGTTTCACCATAAATTTGATCAATAATATATAAATCATGTCACAAAGATTATATCATCGGAAGCGTATTTTGAATATGAATCTAATGGTATAATTTTTTGTTAAATATAGTTTATATTTTGTTAACCAAATTTATGGTCAAACTATTTTCTCAAAATACGTAGTTGTCTTATAAATCGGAATGGAGGTAGTAGCTAAGATACAATCTCAATCTCTTTTCTTATTAACTATAGTGCCACATAAACAAAGTGCTTAAGATATAGCGCTAAGAAACATGCACCGTGAAAAACATGTAAGACTAGTCATAGTAAGAAGTAACTTATTAGACTAATAACATACACAAGTTATTTGTCTAAATTACTACCTTTATAGTATATACACAAATTTTACTAGATTTATTATGTTACTATGCACTGTAAAATTAATACTAGATCTATGTTACCTGCATCAAGCCATGAAATGAGCGTTTGGATCTAGTACTAACTTAGTACTACCAGGACGGTCGCGTTAATTCGGCTATGCATGTGCAGTGCAGACAGCTGCACCTGCATCAAGCCATTGTAGTAACTAATAAAGCCACTGACAGAAGTAGTTGTCACATTTAAAGAGTTGTCTTCTCACCTATTTGAAAATATTTTTCTTAGTTCAAAATAGACATGTAACTTCATGTGGGGATTTAGTAAATTTCTATTTTAGGTAGTAAAATTTGTTAATATTACATCGTTTTCAATAAAATCATTTATTTGCTAGCTTTGTTTACAAAAAATATTCATTTATTTGACAGCTTAATATCGTGAGTTTGAGTTGTTTCAATAGATATTACTGACATATATTTACCTTCTTAGATTTTGTATCTCAAATATATACCATCTTTAAGAATATTTGTTTCTTAATTTCCTGATAGTGGTGTTATAAAATTCCAAGTTTAGTTAGATCATAAATAATTTCTTGGGTTCGATATCTAGGACATTTCTAGGAGTTACTATTTTATAATTATTTAAAGCTTAAATTTTAAAAATCACAAAATACGCTGATGTTTTTCAAATAATTCCCATAATTCTCGGAACTAGCATCATGAAAATATATGTTTTAGAAGAGGCACCATTTCTTCGACTCAGTATGTTTAGAGGTCCGCACAAAAATGGAACATAAAATTTCTTCAGAATTTTCCCAGGGTGCAGCATCCTGAAATTCGGGTTTTATTTGATGAGATATCATTTATCGAATTTACTATATCAATAATTTCACCACATTTTTAGCATGCAATTCTTATTGTCTAACAGTTGCTTGCTTGAACCGATCCGTATATAGGACATGGTGAGACCAACTACCGTATTTATGGTATTTTCTCCGTATTGAAAATTATAGCGGTCCCTATTCGCGAAAATTATTTGTTCCGTATTGAAAATTTGTTCCGTAGTATGAATTTTGAATCTCGGGCGAAGGACCAGCGGACATGATGTCGACCTGGCCTGGTAGCAAGTCCACCAAATCCGCGTCGCCCATGAAGCACGAAAGTAATTAGGGTCTTTTCCACTTCTCTATGCAAGAGTCAAGAGTCAAAAAATACAAAAAAAAAATTACCCCTAAGAAAATAGGCCCAGTTGACAGAAGTAGTTGTCGCATTGTACCACACGAATAATACATACAGAAAATAGAAAAGCAATCAATACAAATTTCGACAATTTATTTACTGAATTAAATGTACTCCCTATAAAAAATATCCGATCAATTGGAAACCCCTAAAAGTTGTTTGAAAATTCTTTGATAGCAAGAAGCCCCAACTCAAATAAGCACAGGAACACACAAAAATCCGCACCGACACAACTTTGTATGTTGTGAAGTCATTCATTTTATTTTTACATGTTAAAGAGGATCATGAAGTTGTGATTATAACTATCAACTGGGCCCAAATGCACGTTGTGCTGCAGGTCCAGAATTTCGCTAAAACTGAAGGCACATGTGCTCCACGAGGGGGGCCTACAGTGATTACGACGCAATGCAGTGAATGAGAGACAATAGTCATAATACTGCCTACGGCCTACGTACATCTAGCACACCAACATCTAGCAGGTCGACAAGCATTTGAGTTCTCCACAAGTGGAGTACGACAGGTCAAGTGTCACTTACTCTCTGACAGGTCACATGAATGCCACGTACTCCCTCTATACCCGTTTATTATTAAAAAAATATGTTTACTATAAATTTAACCAACAAAATATGAATCATATGTCATAAAAATTATATTATTAATAAAATGATATAATTTTTATGACATATTTTATTAATAAAATTTATGGTTTAACTTTTTTTAAACTCCGTATTAGACCCATAAATCGGTATGGAGGTATACGTGCTGGTCCGTGAGGTGGTTTGGCCTTGGTCCTACTGTATTCACTCAATGTACGATACTCCCTCCGTTAGGGATTATAAGGCCTAAGAGCTTTTTTAAAATGTTAGGAATTGTACGTCTTCTCTTATTTATTAGTCTCTTTCCTCCAATGCATGTTCTTCTTTTTCTCTATCTTCTCTCATGCATGTGTAACTATTGGTGCATGTAGTAATCAACAGGGTGAGTTATTGATTTTCTTAATTCTATCTCCTTAGAAGTTGTTATTACTCACGATAAATATTTATAATTCATGCTTTTTTTGTACGCATAGCCGATCCCCATGTCTCTCGCACGCCTCTCGTTTCCTCGACGTGAAAACAAGCCCTCCCGTGTGGGTCCCACACATGTTCTATAGTCTTATCCCCCCTTCTCCTTGCTTCCCCAAATTGACTTCACGAGGAGATCTCTCCCAGCCTATTGCTCACCTGCTGCAGGCCATGCCGCCATGCACCTCCTCTCTCGCCGTCGTCGTCGCGCACCTCCTCCTCTCGCTCACCGCTAGCCTCACGCACCTCATCGTCCTTTTTCTCTACCTCTATTTGAAGCGATCCAACCCATTAAAAATTGGATCCTGTGTTTACAGTGCTAGTTCCTTGGATCGATTAGCTAGCACACATATTTTCGATGAATAAAGGAGTATCAATGCGTCACATTATTACAACGATTGATCAAAGAATATAATATTACAAAGTTGCTTAGCTCACAGCTAGCTCACATAACATAGTTCAGCAAATAAACAATAGATAAAGGCTCCATCACGCCACAGGCAACTCGCTAAGTGGAGATTCGCAACCTAAACAAAAACCTTACATGTCGTCAGCGTAACCTGCAACATAAAAAGTTGCAGCCACGAATGGTCAATACAGTTGGAATTGTATTGGCAAGTGATACCATAGTTGTATAGTAGATCCTAACAACTACATGAATATGGCTAAGTGTGGATCTGGCTGGCTTTGCAAAAAGCAAGTTTTATCCTACTATTTTGAAAATACTAAGTTTTTGCTTTACAAAACACTAGGGTTCCACCAATAGACATTAGTGAACCTCTACCCTTGTTCACCCACAATTTTTATCTTAGAAAAATTGGGACGAGGAGATTCTTGAACCGTTTTAATGTCTTTTACGCTCAGAATTGTCCATAACCGGAGACACGGTTAAGTACTTAGGTTTACCCTCCCGAGAGGTGGTGCATTTTCCCCACAAGACTCGACATGCATCGAGACGAGACTTTTCAGAAGTAATCCCTCAGACCACCATGGATGTGTTCCTTCTTATCAATTCTACCACCCACTGTCTGTCTGGCTGAGTTCTCACAAATTAGTTGGTCAAGGCAGAGTCCATATGCCATGTGGTTGCACTGGAAGCTTCGCAATACAAAACATCTCAAAACTCTTTGTTCCTGGGTGGCCATCCACAAGAGTGATACCAGGGTAAACCATATAAATGGGCCCTGAGTAACCACTCAACACAATCCATACGAGTCCCATTCCACCCAGGTGTTTCATTAACAATAGTTGTTTTCTTAGTCAGAAATATAAGTATATAAACTTTTCATAACATCATAATATGAATTTCCACCCACGAATTCTAATAGCAAGACTAAGCATTCTAGCATACGATGTCTCCTAACTTAGGAAAATACTACCAAGATATAATCTATAGGATTTCCATAACATAGCATTATACTTGAAAACTATCATGCAAGTCCTACTAAAATATCACTAGTGCAGTAGGTAAAATAATAGGACATAAGATGAAATATCACTTGCCTCAGTTGTAGTAATCGTTCACACAGTCGTCGCAATCACAATAATATCACTCTGGACAAACTATCACGCAAAACAATAATTTCAATCAATTATACATTAGCACAACACAACAAAACCGTATGCATGCATTTTAGAAAATAGAAACAGGTTCAAAAGCTTTCCATAGGCATTTTCTATTAATCAAATAAGCTTAAAATAGGTGTTAATGAATTCTGAATACTTTTAGTACAGAATAGTTTCATAAAATTATGAGAACCATGCTACTAGGTAGGTAATGTTCATAGATTTCATTTGCCACTGGTTTCACCTTAAAATAATTTATAGATTAAAAGTTATAGCCAAAATACTCATTAAAGGTATTTAATCATGGAGAATTATTTTGTACTATAAAAAGTAAACTAATAATACTGTGACGTGTATTACAATTTTCTGAATCCATAGACACCAAATTTTCTAATTTTGGAGTTGTGGATATTTTACTATGAATTAAATACCATATAATAGATTTAAATATTCTAGAAAATATGCATTGGTCAAAGTACGAATTTTATTGCATGATAATATTCTACAGATTATTTTGAATCCATACATATATAATTTATATTTTTCTGAGCTATATTCGATTTTCTATGAGTTTTACGAAGTTACACCAATTACTGGCTATTTAAATTTTATTACACAGTCAGCCGACAGGATTGCCACGCGGCGCTTCCTGAATGGTTGCGCGGGTTGACTGGGCGTTCACGCGCAAGCGCTGACGCGGAGGTCAGGTGGCGCGGCGTCATTGGCCGGTACCTCTTCGCTTGCTGTTCTAATCTGAGGCGCACAAATGCGATCAGACGGCTGGGAATAAATCCTTCTACATGCTCACCGGTGAGGTGGAGGACACCGGCGGCGGACGGCGATGACGGTGCAGACGGTGGTGACGGGCGGCGATCAGGTAACCTACGGCGAAGAAGAAGGGGTGGACGAGGTACGGGCGGAGCTGGAGAACTTTCTGGTTGCATTGGCGTGCTTATTTTCTTCCTTGGGAGACGGCAGAGGGCGGCTGTTCTTCGCGGCTCCGATGCAACTCCGACGACGGATTCCGACGATTCTGGCGCGCTGCGCAAGGGGAAAAAGATGTGAGGCGACAGAGAACAACAAGAGGAAGAGGATGGAGGG
Source organism: Avena sativa (assembly GCA_916181665.1). Lineage (NCBI taxonomy): Eukaryota > Viridiplantae > Streptophyta > Magnoliopsida > Poales > Poaceae > Avena > Avena sativa. Next base: position 343,474,782 of record OV702279.1, read on the forward strand.
GAGGAGAGGGGCGTGGGGTGGCGAGAACCTCGTCTTCGTGCTCGGTACTGACGAGAGACGGTGGCGACGGCCGGCGAGATCAGAGAGGCGGCTAGGGTTAGGGAAAAAACTGAAAAATCAAACGGGAGAGAGGATGGCTATTTATGGGGAAAGAATCGTGCACGATGAGGGCACGAGAACGAGCAATCGCACCGGATTTCTCGAGGAAAATGGATCAGGGGCGGGGTGTGCGTGAGCGTTTCCTGACGCGAGGAAGAAGGAGACCGCGGGCGGGTCCCACGCGTCAAGGAGAGGGGGTCTGTGGGTTGGGATGGCTGCTAGTGCACTGCTCACTTGCGACGGTAGGAAGTAGGTGGCCAGGATGGGCCGCTGCGGGCTGGTTCGGTAGATTAAGTTTAGGTGTTTTTTCTTTCGATTTTATTCTATTTTAATTTCTGTTTTCTCTTGTATATTTGATTTAGAACTTCAAATGAGCTCAAACTTGTTTGTAAATTTTTATAAAATTCAAAGTAGTATTTTAGGACTACTAGGGAATCATATCATGTCCAATAAAACATTCAAAAATATATTTTTAAAATAATACCTAATAGGTGCATACAAGGTTTCTCAAATAGGGTTTTTCACAAATGGTTTTGAATTTAAAATGTTTGTAAGAAGCCATGATGTAATGAATGCATAGATGCATGTCATATGTCAATCATTCAAACAAAAATCATTTTATGCCTTTTTGCCGGATAGGGCTACTTTAAGGTATTGAAATCAAGGTTGAGGGGAATTTTAATTCAAAAAGTTTCTTTCCTTTGTGAATTTTCAACAAAGTAAAACAATCAATCAAACTTATTTTATTTATTTCACATTCCAAAATTAGGAGAATTTTGGGATGTGACACTATACTCGGCGGCGACCATGAGAGCCTGAGGCGCGACCAAAAAATCGAGCTCCCCCACGATGCAGATGGCAAGTGGATGCGGGAGCAACACCTCAGCTCCGACTACAAGTGGAGGAGGCGCTCTCAAGCGCGACGGCGCCTTGTTTGCATGGTGGTGACGTGCTATAGAGGCGTCGACGACCTGCTACAGAGGCGGCGGCGCTCTGCTACAACGGCCGTAGCTCTTGCTACAAGCGGTGTCGCGTTACTTGCTACAAGCGCGGCGGCGCCTTGTTTGCATGGCGGCGACATGCTTCAGAGGCGTCGACGACCTGCTACAAGCACGGCAACGCTTTGCTACAACAGCGTCGGCCGTGGCAGCAGAAGCGGGGGCGCTTTTGCTACAGAGGCAGTGGTGACCTTCTAGAAGCGCGGCGGTGCTTTGCTACAACGTCGTCGGCCGCTTGTTACCACAGGCCGGTGGCGGTGCTACGTTCTTGCCGGCGATGACACTACTGATGGCCGACAACGATGCTACGAGCGTGCATTGGCAACACTACCTAAGGTCGGTAGCGATGCTCCAACCGGCCGCCGACAGGGTTACCAGCGTGGTTGCCGGCGAGGTCTCTAGCCGGAGGTGACCGACGGGGGGCGGTTGGTATGGGTGCTCGTCTGTGGGTTTCATTGTGGGCGAAGTCGGAATCCTGTGCATTTTTTCCGTGGCTAAGGAGTTTGCGGGCGGTACAGTGAAACGAGGAAAAAGTCTACAGAGGGAAAAGTCGACAGGACACGTGTCAAGCACCGGAGCCGGGGGATAGAAACTCCTGATCCCCGGGTGGACGCCTTGCACTACCCATATTTTTATTAACATGAAATATAATACATATGTGGTTTCGTAAATAACACCATGACCCTACTAAACCTCTATTTGACTAGCTCGTTGGTTAATGATGTTATGGTTTCCTAATCATTACATATGTGTTGTCAATTAATAACAAGATCATATTGTTAGGAGAATGCCATTATTAAAACGGAAGAAGCACACATTAATGCAATGTGAGACAAGTGTCACTTAGGAAGGTGACTGGAATCTATTGTATATAGGAATTTTGGATTGTGATTTCCTTTTGGGGATTTGGCTAATTTGATGATAGGAATTTCCTTGTTTGTTGCAGACCAAGATTGAGATTGGCCTACTCTTCTTCTCTAACCGGGATCTTACGACTCTCGTGTGCTTAATAAGTTGTGTATGGTTCCTTTGTCCACCTAGACCTAGACGGGTATTCCTTCGCCCTCCCTACACGGGGTATATTGAGCGGGCAACTTGTGAGACCGACCGGCAGGCCGACGGGAGCCTCAATGTTGAAGGGTTGAAGGGTGGATCTCGGACCGCTCCCTCATGGGTCCCTGACCATGCTACATGCCAGCGTCGATGTCATCTTCTTTCGGGGGCATGATTAGGCGACGTCCTTTTTCCGGTGTTGGGCGCCCTTTCTTGTCCACACCTCGTGATTTGTTGACGGTCTGCATAGGTGAACGACTCAGTATGCTCGGCCCACCAACACTTCTGTTGGATTATTAGGCATAATTTCCACGATTAATTCCAGAATATAAATCATTACAAAACCAGCTATTAGCTCATGTAACTCAAACATACTAGATGTACTAAAAAACAGGATGATCGGAAACAAACAACAGCTTAACATGTACTCGCAGAACATGATGAATAACCAAACAGAAGCACGTAGAACATACCGTTCGGTTGTCATAGTAGAAACTTTTGGGAAGACTGATCGAAGTAGATGGCGACGAAGACGACGGTAGGCAGCACCGCCTGACTTGGATGGAAGATGACCCATGATGGAGAACTCGAGCAGTCGCGCGGAGCGCTTTCCAAAAACCTTATTCGCCCTCTCCCGTACAGGATCACAAGGGCGAGTGGTTCCGGAGACCTGCTCTCCCGTCCGCCGATGCACGCCGACAAGCGGGATGGAGTAGACTACGGTAACGGCGCAAGTAGAGAGGATGGCAAAAACCTAGATTGGTTTTCGGTGGTCTTGTGACGGTAGCCGCGCAGGACTTTATATAGAGCAGCTCACGAAACCCTAACGGAGGCGAATGTGGGCCGAGTCCACGTTACGCACGTTCGGGTCGGTTACAGTAGCCCACGATCCGGAAGCGACCCGAATAAGCTAACTGTTTGACACGTCTGTCAAAACCTCACAGTTTTCCTGAGCAGCAAAATAAAGCTTGGCTCGATTCCCGCAACCCGCGGCGCATGCGCGCGCGTCGTGACGAGACAGACGGATGGGCAGGCGGGCGGGCGGGCATGCGAGCGGTGGCATCGTCGGAGGAGGAGGAGCGCGCGCGTGTATCTCTCTTATTGCCACTCACTTACAAAGTGGTGCAACACTCCACCTTATAAGGTGGTGCAACTCTCCTCCAACTTTCCATGTGGGACTAAACTTGAGCTCCCACTCCACTTCCATGTGAGCTGCCACAAACATGGGCCCAAACACATATGGGCTGCCACAAATTTGGGCTTTGAGATTTAGGGAAAATCTGAAATGCACATGGGCCTGAAGGAATTGGCCCATTATTTCTAACAATCCTCCACCAGATCTCAAATGCCCATTTGAAGATTTGCCAATCCTCGCTACTTTTTTATATACCAGTGTTTCAGTAGAGACTGTTAAGTTGAACTTCCGCCTAGAATCTTGAACTACGTCTATCAACAACTTGAACAATGGACGAACCTTGAATTGCAAGTTTGGTGCCAATAGATTTCACTCAAAACCATAACTAGTACCTGGCTGCTAGTAGCCTACCCCGCGGGTAGGAGCATATGCGTCATACTCCCTGGTCTCTTCATGAGTTTACTAGAGATCACCCAAGTCTCATAGACCGGGACGTTTACAGCCGAGCTCATATAGGTGTGTTCTTTCAAGAATGCCCTGTAGGACGGCATCTTTGCTAATTAAAGCCAACAGAAACACATTAAGGCATGTTGCCAACCTGCCTTACAGATTATGAGAGTTAGGCATCTTCACATAGAGAGGGTTATAAAATACTCTCCTCCGTCAAACCACTATCTTATTCTTCCCAGGTCCTAATTCACGGGATCTCCGATCACATAGGTTAGGTTTCTCAACCACAGGCAAGTCCATCAAGAGCTCACGCAGCCATTCTGACTCAATAGTGGCTGTGTCTAAAGCAGTAAGTTCTGCTTCCATAGTTGACCTCGTCAATATGGTTTGTCTACAAGACCTCCATGACACTGCGCCACCTCCAAGGGTAAACACATACCCGCTCGTGGCGTAGAGTTCATCAACGTCAGAGATCCAATTCGAATCACTATATCCTTCAAGTACAGCAGAGTTCCCTGAATAGTGAATCCCATAGCTCATTGTACCACATAGATAGCGCATGACCCTTTCAAGTGCATGTCAATGATCAATACCCGGGTTAGACATGAACCTACTCAACTTGCTCACTGCAAAACAGATATCAGGTCTTGTAGCGCTTGCTAAGTACATGAGAGAACCAACAACTTGTGAATATTTCAGCTGATCTGTTGGTTCCTTCTTATTCTTTCGTAATGTAAAACTGGGATCATAAGGTGTTGGAGAAGTCTTGCCATCATTAAAGCCAAATCGGCTCAAGACCTTCTCAACATAATGAGATTGCGTTAAAGTAATCCCATTCTCGTTCTTAATAAGCTTGATGTTCAGAATGACATCAGCCTCTCCCAGATCTTTCATATCAGAACTCTTTGACAGGAAAGACTTGACTTCATTTATCACTTTCATGTTTGTACCAAAGATCAGAATGTCATCCACGTACAAACATAATATAACGCTATCGCCCCCCACCATGGCGATAGTAAACACACCTATCAGCCTCATTAATGACAAAGCCAGCAGAAAGTAGAGTTCTGTCAAACTTCTCATGCCATTGCTTAGGTGCTTGTTTCAGGCCATATAAAGATTTTAATAACTTACACACCTTTGTCTCTTCACCTTTTACCACAAACCCATCCGGCTGATCCATATAGATCTCCTCTTCCAACTCTCCATTAAGGAAAGTTGTCTTCACATCCATTTGATGAACGAGAAGACCATAAGAGGCAGCCAGGGATAGTAGTACTCGAATGGTGGTCAGTCTAGCGACAGGTGAATAGGTGTCAAAGTAATATTCGCCTTCTTTCTGTGTGTAGCCCTTAGCTACAAGACGTGCCTTGTACTTCTCAAGAGTACCATCAGGCCTTAGCTTCTTCTTGAACACCCACTTACATCCCACAGGTTTACAACCATAGTGTCGTTCTAATAATTCCCAAGTTCCATTAGAAAGAATCGAGTCCATCTCATTTTGGACAGCTTCTTTCCAATCATCTGCATCAGGAGATGCATATGCCTCAGTAATGGATCTGGGAGTATCATCCACAAGGTACACGATGAAGTCATTACCAAAGGATTTTGCAACCCTCTGTCTCTTACTCCTCGTGAGAGGTTCATCGTCATCCTTCTCAATAAATTCCTCATGTGGTTGTTCAGAATTCTCAATAGATGCACTAGATTCAGGAAGTATTTCAGAAGAAATCCTACCAATGCTATTCATATCTTTCATAGGAAAAATATTCTCAAAGAATGTTTCATTGCGATATTCCATTATAGTATCAACATGCATATCAGGTACCTCAGATTTAACCACTAGAAATCTATAGCCTACACTCCGTGGAGCATATCCTAGAAAGGTGCAATCCACTGTCTTGGGTCCGAGCTTGCGTTTCTTGGGGATCGGTATGTTGACATTCGCCAAACACCCCCAAGTGCGTAGATACGAAAGTGATGGTTTTCTCCCAATCAACTCCTCATAAGGGGTCTTTTCTTTATTCTTGTTAGGAACTCTATTCAGGACATGACACGAAGTCAACAAAGCTTCCCCCCACCATGCCTTTGATAAACCAGCAGTGGCTAACATGGAATTCACCAAGTTAGTCAGCGTGCAGTTTTTTCCTCTCGGCAACCCCGTTTGATTGGGGCGCGTAGGGAGGCGTCCTTTCATGAATAATTCCGTGTTCCTGACAGAATTCGTAAAATATTTTGGGAAAATACTCACCACCACGATCCGACCTAAGGCGCTTGATCTTTCTCTCTAGTTGATTTTCAACTTCGGCCTTATAGATTTTAAAGTAGTCTAAAGCCTCATCTTTAGTTTGCAATAAGTAAACATAGCATAATTTAGTAGCATCATCTATCAACGTCATGAAATATCTCTTTTCACCTTTTGTCAACACACCATTCATCTCGCATAGATCAGAATGTATGAGTTCTAGAGGTGCCAAGTTTCTCTCCTCGGCAGCCTTGTGAGGCTTTCGAGGTTGCTTTGATTGCACACAACTATGGCACTTAGAACCTTTGACAATAGTGAAATTCGGAATTAAACTCATACTGGACATCCGAGATATCAAACCAAAATTAATGTGACATAAACGAGAATGCCAAATACTGGTATCATCATTAACACCACCACAAATATGATTCACGGATTTATTACAAAACTCTGAAAGTGAAAATCGGAACAAGCCTCCGAACTCATAACCTTTACCAATAAATTGTCCATGTTTCGAAACAACGACTTTATTAGACTCTAAGACAACCTTAAACCCATCTCTGCAAAGAAGGGAGCCGCTAACGAGATTCTTATTCATAGTAGGGACATGCTGCACGTTCCTCAGCTGCACGATCTTTCCGGAAGTAAACTTCAGATCCACCGTGCCAACACCATGAACAGAAGCATGTGATCCATTCCCCATTAGGACAGATGAATCCCGAGCGACCTGATAAGAAGTGAACATAGAGATGTCAGCACACACATGAACATTAGCACCCGTATCAAGCCACCAACACGGTGATTGAAATACTGAAAGAATAGTAAATAAATTACCATACCCATCAGTATTGCTAGCGGTCACGACCTTGACAGTCTTGGCCTTTTTCCCTCTACGGTCTGCGCGTTCTGGATAGTCCTTGGAAAAGTGTCCGGGCTCTCCACAAGTGTAACAAGACAGTTCACTCTTGTCCATGTTCGTCTTCTACTTCTTGAAGGTTGTAGTCTTTACAGGCTTGTTAAAGGAGGGTTTGAAGTTCCCTTTGTTCTTGCCTACGGATTTGCCTTTCTGCACAAAGTTGGCAGTAGCATGACTCTCTCCTTCTCAGTAGTGTCCTTAGCCCGAGCCTTCTCCTCAACATCAAGGGACGCTATCAGATTTTTAACTGATATCTCATGTCTCTTGTGTTTGAGAGCTGTGGCAAAGTTCCTCCCTTCATGGTAAATGCACTGTGCCAAAGAGTTTGAGCTCTTTGGCAATGCACTGTATCTCATGAACTTGTTGAACCACAAGAAGGTCCTTTGTCATCTTAAAATCATGAAAGCTCTCCATGATGTACAGTTCACTACCAGCATCGCAGCACCAAACTTTGCGTCTAGTGCGTCCTAGAGCTCCTTCCCGTCTTTTATGTGCATAAACACATCACACAGACGGTTGGCAAGAATTCTCAGAATGCATCCCACAAAGATAGTATTGGCTTCCTCGAACTTCCTATGATCCTCGTCATACATAGTTCCTTCAGGTTTGCCTTTACTAATCTGAAACACTTTCATCGTGGTCAGCCAAAGCTCAGTCTTGTACTGACACCTCTTAAAGTGCACACAGGTAAACTTATCCGGCCTCAGTGCATCGGTAAAACCAGCCATTGTTAATTCAGGAAATTGCCTACAATAAGGTTTTTGGATTGTTGGATTATTAGGCATAATTTCCACGATTAATTCCAGAATATAAATCATGACAAAACCAGCCACTAGCTCATGTAACTCGAACATATTAGATGTACTAAACAACAGGATGATCGGAAACAAACAGCAGCTTAACATGTACTCGCAGAACATGATGAATAACCAAACAGAAGCACGTAGCACGTACTGTTCGGTTGTCGTAGTAGAAACTTTGGGGAAGACTGATCGAAGCAGATGGCGATGAAGACGGCGGTAGGCAGCACCGCCTTACTTGGATGGAAGATGACCCGTGATGGAGAACTCGAGCAGTCGCGCAGAGCGCTTCCCAAAAACCTTATTCGCCCTCTCCCGTACAGGATCACAAGGGCGAGTGGTTCTGGAGACCTGCTGTCCTGTCCGCCGGTGCACGCCGGCAAGCGGGATGGAGTAGACTACGGTGACGGTGCAAGTAGAGAGGATGGCAAAACCCTAGATTGGTTTTTGGTGGTCTTGTGGCGGTAGCCGCGCAGGACTTTATATAGAGCAGCTCAGGCGATCCGGGAGCGACCCGAATAACACGTCTGTCAAAACCTCACAGTTTTCCTGAGCAGAAAATAAAGCTCGACTCGACGAGATTCCCGCAACCCGCGGCGCGCACGCGTCGTGACGGGCGGGCGGCAGCGTCGGAGGAGGAGCGCGCGCGTGTATCTCTCTTATTGCCACTCGCTTACAAAGTGGTGCAACACTCCACCTTATAAGGTGGTGCAACTCTCCTCCAACTTTCCATGTGGGACTAAACTTGAGCTCCCACTCCACTTCCATGTGAGCTGCCACAAACATGGGCCCAAACACATATGGGCTGCCACAAATTTGGGCTTTGAGATTTAGGGAAAATCTGAATGCACATGGGCCTGAAGGAATTGGCCCATTATTTCTAACAACTTCATGTAAGCATGTTCTCTTCCTTCCCTATTCGTATCTCTCATGAGCACGCTCACAACAGAATTCTCCTAGTTAGGGATCTATTCCCTAACCTCTCCTTTGACGGTGGTGACACTGCTCCTGGCGTTAGTAGAGTTTTGCCATTTTCGTCCCACTTTAGTGCAACGCAGATCTAGGCGCTTCGGCTATCCTTCTATGACCAACTCGTTCTTGGCAAGGCGGGCTAGGTCTTCACCAAGGCGGCCATTCCTATATCTTTGAAGCCGAGGAGAGCGAGGGAGCCACCTACGTGCGCACCTCCGATGCCGTTCGTCGTCGTCATTAAAATCCGACCGCCGTGATGCTCGCCGCCATCCCTGAGAAGTGTAGATAAGTCCGTCGCGTCCTCCTCTATCTTCTCATACCAATATTATCTTCTCTCGTGCTCTCTAGCTCTATCTATCTTCCTCTCCCGAAACCCTAGCTCGCCGGAGTTCATCGTTCCGGTCATGTCCGGTCACCCCTTGCTTCTCTGAAGCCACCACTAGAAGCTCCATCATGAACTCGTTTGCCTAGGACCAAGTAAAGGAGCTGGCGCGCCGTGAATCGAGCAGAATCGAGCGTTCCCTTCCGCCTCCCACCATGGCCATCGTCGTCGATTCGCTGTCGTCACGCCTCCTCAACCTCTCCAGTGTCATCAGGGTGAGCTCCTGAGTCTCCCAGTACTTCCCAATCGATTTACTTCGCTTCGTATTGCCGTAGATCCATAAGCCATCGTCGGCCGTCGCAGTTGATGATCGCCGGAGTAACTCCGGTGACCAAAAGAGGGCAGTGCCACCACTACTAGACTCCTCACGATGTCCTTTTTCCAACAAAACCAACCACAGCCTCGCGCACACACCAAATCGATGGATTCGACCATGATCTGAGGATCATCCATGGATGATGTCAGCGTGACATCATGCTGATGTCATGTTTCTGTTTTTATCATTTCAAAAATTGTGTTAGTATTTCCTGTATAATAAATAAAAAACTGAATATGACGTGGCATTAGTCAGTGACTGGGGGTAAGAATAGACCTGGTAAGAAAAACCCTTCTCCCATGCAGACATCAACATTACGTCATGAACTATTTAGTTATTAATTTAAATTCCAAAAAATGAATAAATCTTATAAATTCAATTTCTTTTATTTCACAATTCAGAAAAATATGTTTAATATATGAAAAAATTCAGAAAAATAAAATCTATAACTTAATTTTATTATCAAATATTATTACGCTAGCCATTTAAATAATTATTATTTAATAAATATCTTATAACTAATAATACCTTGAAAAATTCATATTTTAATATTAGTAAATGTTAAAAATATAAATAATTTACCAAAAATCTGGGAAAAATAAGAACTATAATCATGTATTATTATTGCACTTAATTAAATATCTATTATATATTATGTATTTATAAAGTAATAAATCATATATATATATCATATTCTAATATTTAAAAATTCTAGAAATACATATAATATACCAAAATGATCACAAAAATAATATCTACATATTAAAAATATAATACTCCACTTTTAAAGTAAGTAAAAATATAATACCCTAATAACTTGAATTTAAACTTATTTCCTTAATTAATAATTCCTATAAGGATAAATAAAAAAATAAATTGCTAATCTTTCTAAAATTATCCCTTTAAGGTTTAAAAATAATATTAGTCTTAAGTATTAATAATTTGAAGTCAAAGTAGTTCAAAACATTTGATATGTAATCTTATTAAATTATCATCCACAAATAAGTGCATATTATTTTCTAAAAAGAACCATTATAAAGTTATAAAATCTTCAAGAATGATATTTTGAATCAAACAAAAACTTTAATAAATACTTAAACCTCAAGTTTATAAATGGATTCAAATTCAAAGATAGTCCGTAAGTAGCAAATAATAATTGTTTACTCATTTACAAACCATAAACACACCCTTATAAGGAGATAAATCATTCTATTCCATTCTAATGTTAAGGAAACATGACTCAAATAGAAATGTTACCAATTTTAATTAACCTTAAAGAAACATTATGAAGTGAACAAAATACAAATATCATAAGCATTACATCTTAAGTCCATCTATGTCCTTAAAGTTAACTTTAGTCTACAAGATTGTAAACACCGTGTTAAAGGCTACACTATGTGTTTTATAGTTTACTTTAATATGTTTCAATTAAGACCTAGTGCATCTGAAAACCAAAATAACCCGAGTAAACACCAAGAGACATCGACCACATTCTATTAACCATAAAGATTGTTTAAACCTTAGAAAAGAAACCTTTTCTTCGAAGGTTATCCTTTTTTCCACTTCAAGCAACAAATTTTGTAATAATATTTAAATCTTAACAACTAAATCCAAGGACTCTTATCATAGTCACCAGATGACCATTAATCATAATCACATTACTTGTAAGGTAAAATTTGAAGATAAAACAATTATTATATAAGCAGTCTTTGAGTAACATTCCACATTTGTGTATCTTATTGTTGAATACTATTTATTATAATTACTTGTTACTTCCCACACACTCACAAGCCTTAATAAGAAACACAAGTGTGAAACTTGATCTAAAAGGACACCACATTACAAAGAAAACCATTTCCAGTTCCCAAACCCTAGATCAACGTTTATTCTGGGGATTCGAGTTTATCAAATTGCATTACATTACTTATGCATAATAGCATCTTGCTTATTAATTGAAACATTATTCCTTATCAAACCAATGATGATGTTTTCAGATATTGGATCTTTTATTGTCTCAAAGACCGTGAGTGCATAATCTTGCAATCACAAAAGGCAAGTTCACACTTGCTCATGTCCTTTGGTTATTTTCTGTAAAGTATTTTGCAAATTCAGTGTTGTCATCATCTGCATTTCAAAAAAGGTCGGAAACACTATTTTCATAATAATACGAATATAGGTTATTTACGATGAGGTAATAACCTACTATGAAAGTTCCGGTGGTAAAGAAACATATTACCTAGGACTTAACAACCAATGTCGCCAGTGATTCTTGCGCCATATATCACACGTTAACCATGATATTTGGAATGGGACAGAGAAGTCAGTTGTATCTTTTTCCTTTCGTATGTATGGCAAGATGACCTTAACGTGATGTTGTGATTCCTTGTGCGGATCCAACAAATGGGTGGGCACCCTTAGGCCCCACGATTTTGGTGTCTATATTATCTATGAGTGGCTACCAGAGGTATAGCCGGAGCTATATGGTACTTGCCAGGGGTATCACCATCTCATAGAGTCTTTGGGAACTCATCAGAGTTATAGCTTGCCTGAAAGAGAGCTTAACAGAGGTGAGACGACCCCGAAGGATCGTGCAGACATGCGGGGTCATGGAGAGGGAAGTGATTGGCTTGGATCACCTACTGGGCCCCACATCATGGAATTGTGGACGGGTAAGCTACCCGGTTGTGCATCAAGGAGTTGATCTCTCATGGGAAAAGTAATGCACCTTGATACGTCGGAAACGTATCTATAATTTTTTATGCTCCATGATTGTTTTGTATCATTTGTCTTATGTTTTGTCTACACTTTGAGGTATTTTTATACACTTTCTGGAGCTAACCTATTGACAAGATGCCATAGTGCTAGTTGCCTGTTTTCTTCTGTTTTTGGTTCCAAAAAGGCAGAAAATCAATATTCTCGGAATTGGACGGGACAAAAGCCAAAGTCATTATTTTTTCCGGAGCAACACGGAACCACGAAGCAGAGCCGGAGGGGGGCCACAGGGTGGCCGCACCCCCTAGGCGCGGGCAAGCCCTGGAGGCGCCCACAGGGGGTGTGGGCCCCTTGGACCCCCACCGACCTTGGTTCCTGCGCCTATAAGAAGCCTCCGACCCCAAAACCCTAGGGCATCCAGAAGAAATCCATGAAAACCTCTATAGCACCGCCGCCACCAAAGGGGAGACTCGGGGGACAGAAAGTATCTTTTCCAGCACCCTGCCGGGACGGGGAAGTGCCCCCGGAGCCATCTCCATCGATCTCCACCACCATCTCCATCACCGTTGTTGATTCCCATGATGAGGATGGAGTAGTTCTTCCTCAAGGCTAAGGGCTCTAATGATAGCTATGTGTTCATCTCTCTCTCTCTCTCTATGCATGATCTTGTTGTGGTCATGAGCTTTGTAATCAAGTAGATCTACCTTGCTACTCAAGTGCTTCAATAGATCTATGCTCTCCCCATGTGTGTGAATGTGACAACATGCAAGCCATGGTGGCACTTAGGTTTGAGTCTACATAAATACTCTTTGTGCTTTAATAGATCTATGCTTTTCCCCACGTGTGTGAAAGTGACAGCGTGCATACCGTGTGTGGCACTTTGGCTAGATTGAATATTTGTTATGAGTTATATTTGGAGTTGGATGTCTCTATGAAATTGTGGTGTTTGTTGGAACCATCTACCGCTCAAGGTGACAGTGTGGGGTTATCTAGATTGGGGAAGGCGGACTTTGAGGAGTGCTGTTATAGCCCTACCAATGATTAGAGTGTCCAATCGGAGAGTAGTTAAGAGTAGTATCATGAAGAGAGGATATTTATATGAGAGAGTGTTCACTAGTGAAAGTATGATCCCTAGGCCTTGTTTCTAAATATTGAAACACTGTTTGCACCTACATCTGTTGCATGTTTGCTTGCTTGCATCTTTGTTCCATTTGCCAGGGAGGTTTTGGGCTTTTACCTTTCCTCCATGCCATCAACTCTTTTCTGGCACCATTACCCCACGTCAACCACAAGTCAGAAGCTATTTTTTGGCACCGTTACCACTTGTATTTCACTATCTCTTCGCCGAACTAGTGCACCTATATTGGGTGTGTTGGGGACACAAGAGACTACTTGTATCTTGATTGCAGGGTTGCTTGAGAGGGAATACAAACCTTGGGTAGTACACTTAAGGGAAACTTGCTGCTGTTCTACAAACCTCTGCACTTGGAGGCCCAACAACTGTCTACAAGAATAGAAGTGCGTAAACATCAAGCTCTTTTCTAGCGCCGTTGCCGGGGAGGTAAGGTAAAAGTTACTCACATCCTCCGGTGTGAGTGCTCGAAGTTATTTCCTTTAGATCCTGCAGTTTTGTATTTTTGTTTCTTGTTTTCACTAGTTATGCTTAATGGAAAACAACAACAAAATTAGAGAGCTTTATAGTGTTTATCTTGAGTTAGGACATGAAGTGTTTGAAGAGAAAATTAAAAGACCTATGGAACTTTCTTTGCATGCTAATAGCAATGTGATTAGTATGAAATTTTTGAACACCATTGTTACTAATGGTATGGAAACGTCTAAGCTTAGGGAAGCTAGTTTTTATGAGAAAGATCTTTTTAGCTCCCCAGCTTTAGGGAAGAAAATTTGCTCTGATGATATTTTATCTCCCATATGTGGTAATTCTAATGATACTTGTGATATTTTAAATCCACATACTGAAAGTGTACCTTTTAAAATACCTATTGAAATTGTTGAACGTGTTGTGAACAACTGCTATTTTGGAGATGGAACTGTCCATCCTAGTGATCATTTACTCTTTATACATGAATTATGCGAGTTGTTCAAGTGTGCAAGGTATTTCAATGGACCAAGTTAAGAGGAATCTATTCCCTTTCTCACTTAGGGACAAAGCAAGGGAGTGGTATGACCTACTAGATGATCCTCATCATTTGGAGTGGAAGGAACTTGAATCTCTCTTTTATTATAAATTTTATCCTCCTCATTAAATTCATAAAGATAGGAACTATATTTATAATTTTCATCCTCATGAGGTAGAAAGTATTGCCGAAGCTTCGGGGAGATTGAAGTCACTAATGCTCAAATGTCCCATTCATGAGCTCCCCAGTAATATTATTATCAATATTTTTTATGCAAGGCTTTCAGGACATTACAAGGACTACCTAGATACCTGTTCAGAGGATCCTTCACAAGTAAGAAGGTCAAAGCTAAGTGGGATCTTCTTGAAACAATTCAAAGCAATACTGAATATTGGGATAACAACAAAGGTAAAGAACCAGGTATAAACTATGAGTATGATTGCATTAAGTCTTTCGCTGAAACTGCTGATTTTCAAGAGCTTAGTGCTAATCATGGTATTCATCCTCAAATTCTTGTTAGATACTATAGAGCCTTTGCTTCCCATATTAATGCTCCTAAATAAAAATGGGACATGTATCATGAACCTTTTAAAGACACTTGCATGGAAAATGAAAATGGTATTATTGATTGCAATAAACATGCTCAAACTTTTGAAAGTACTATTTCTTATAAGCATGTTAATTTTTGTGGTATGCATAGACCTTGTGAGAAGAATCAAACAGAAGAAGAATATTGTATCACCCACTGGAATGAAAAAACTAGAAAGTGGTATAAGGCTCTAGATGATCTTGGAAAAAAAGTTTGTGCCCTCTATCCTTTTATTTGTGAACTTTTCTTTGAAGTGGGCCATTTCAATTTTCAATGCTCGGGCCATAATAATCCTGCAAGTTCGTATTGTGATAACGTGATCACTAATAATCAACATGATGAACTTACATTATTTTTGGGGTGTGAAGAGTTATCAAGAAAAACTTCTTTGATAGACATGGGTACTTTTGATATGAATAGCGTCCTGCATGGTTGTCATCTTTATTGTGTTGAAAACTGCCACGCAAATACTTACATACAAAATATTATAAAAGATGATATTTTACCAAATTATGATAGGACTGATATGTATGAAAAGGAGGAATCCTCCAAAGTTTCTTCTATTGTCTCTAACAATAAGCCAGGGTATGTGGAGAAGCTTCCTTTCAAGCCTCTCCCTCCTAAAGAGAAGAAGAAGAAGAAGAAGAAGAGGAGGAGTAAAAGGAGAGAGGAAACGGTATCTTCCTCTAATCATGTTGCTTCTATCATAGTTTTTGCTGATGAGTCTGAACTAGATGATGTTCCTATGCCTGTTACATATAGTAGTGATCATGATTGGGAAAAGCACACCACTTTTGATATTGAAAATCTCTTTGGTACCAATTCTGAAAATGATGATATTAATAGTTGTTGTGATATTAGTGCTATCCATGTTCCTTCCAATGATGATATGTTTACAAATGAACACACTTGGGAAGATAGCTATTCTATTGCTTATGATGATACTATACCTCCAATATATGATGATTACAATGATGAATATGATATTTTCAGTCCCCCTACTATTGAGGAGAAAATTTATTGTGATTACAATATGCCTCCTATATTTGATGATTATGGTGATGAGAATAACAATGATAGCTATTTTGTTGAATTTGCTCCCACTACAACTAATAAGAATGACTATGCTTATGTGGAGAGTAATAATTATTATATGCATGTGGCTCATGATAAGAATGTTTTATGTGATAGTTATATTGCTAATTTTGTTCATGTTGCTACTGAAAGTTATTATGAGAGAGGGAAACATGGTTTTATGCATCTCAATAATATTAAGTTTCCCCTTTTTATGTTGAAAGTCTTGAAGCTGCATTTGTTTTGCTTTCCTATGCTTGTTGCTTTGTGCTTTCATGAATTGTTTCTTTACAAGATTTCTATGCATAGGAAGTGGGTTAGCCTTAAATGTGTTTTGAATTTGACTCTTGATGCTCTATTTTACTTCAATTCATATTTCTTATGAGAGCATCTTCTCAAACTATCATGCCTAACTTAAAGGCGTTAAAGAGAAGTACTTGTTGGGAGATAACCAAAGAGTTTTCTTGAGTCTAGGAAGTTATTACTTCAGTAATGATCTCTCCTTATCCTTTTTGTTTGCTTTTTGTGCCAAGAATGACCTCTAATGAGAGGGAAGTAAGATTTGGGGAGTTGCTGTCCCGAAACAGATTTCTGTCCTCCACCAAAAAAACTCGCGAGGAGTCTCTGTAACTCGGATTGAGCTCAAAATTTATGAATAAATCCCCCAGTATGTTAGATAAGTTTCTTTAGTTCAACACTTTTGATTTAAGAAACAAAAGATGTTTGACAAAATCAATTTCTACCTACTGGTCTGTTTTGACAGATTGCTGCCATTATTTGCATTTGCTTCTTATTGATTCCTTTTTGAGTTCTCTTTGGTAAATTGAGCTTTCTGAAAGAGTTGCTACAATAGATTGTGTTTTTAGTGAAAAGCTTTGCTATTCCAAAGCTTTTCCAGAGGTCTAATATCTTTTGAATACACTAATGTTGCTAATGAAGATTGTGTGAAGTTTTGTATGAAGGAAAAATTTCAGGTGTAGAGAGAGAATGATGCAATGAGATGAAGAATGGACAAAATATCAAGCTTGGGGATGCCACCATGGTGTCACCCCAAGAAATATCCAATAGGTACAAGCGTCAAAGCTTGGGGATGCCCAAGGCATCCCCTTCTTCATCAATAAAAAGCTCAGGTCTGTCTAGACACTTTGTTTTTATTATTTCATGCCAAGTTGTGTTGTTCTTGGAGCGTCTTAGTTTTCGTTTTTGGTTTTTGTTTGCTTAGTTTTCTTGAGTAAGTTGGTTGGTTACACCACACTTCTTTTGAAGAGAGACACACTCTATTTTCATTGCCTAGAACACTCTAGTTTTCACTCTTATTGTTTTGTGAGTGTTCTCTTTTGCTAGCACTATGTTTAGCCTTAGTTTTCTTGTGCTTTCAGCTTAGAACTTTTTAGTTCTTCTTTGTGGATTTGTGAGACAAGCTCACTGGTCTTTATTGATTATTATATTTGTGAGTTGTTTCAAATAGGTTGATTGGTGTTGGAAAAGAGTAGTAAGTTCTTGCTTGTAAGTTCAAGAGGAGCTTGCATTGACTGTGACTTAGAATTTAGCATGACATGCTAGGTGTTGTTTTGACCTTATGCTTAGTGATTATTGTTGTAGCATGTCTTGTTCCAAACAATTGGGATTTCTTAGTGTTCCTTGAAGAAATTATGCGTTGTTTTAGCATGCAAAAACATAGTATTGTGGTATTCTCCTTTGATACTTTGTTTGGGTTGACTTGGCACATGCTCACACCATGTTATGACTATGACAAGTCACCATTAGCCTCTATGATCATTAGTCCTTGACTTGTAGTACCACTCTATGCTTTGATTAGTAATGCTTTATTGCACTGCATTATTATGGCTATTATTGCTCTCTTAGTTGGTTGCTCCCAGTCTTTTGCTAGACTCCACTTGTATGAGTAAGTTCTACTCATGCTTCCAACTCCCAATAAACCAAGTTATTCTAAAGTGTCCACTATAAACTCCTATGGATGGTGTGTTACACCATTTCAAGTATATTCTTGTTTTCAGCTATCTTCCAATTAAAAACTATTTTGTTATGTGAAAACTTAGTGATTAAAGCCCTCACAAACTTGATGGCACACTTTATATTACTTGCCCCTAATAAACTTGAACCATTGTGTCATCTATGTTGTATATTCTTGCACTTATACGTTGGAATTAGCAGAACTGTGCTATCACGGGGAACGTTTTCAACATTGCACTTGTACTTTGTATTCAGTTGATATCATGCTATTTTGTCTATGGATGTCACCGGTGTGAAATAAATAGGGAACTTGTAAGTCCATGGAGTTTGTATTTTGTGTTAGAGAAATGCCTGGGCCGCTAGCCTAATCCATACCTAACATGGTGGAAACTTGCAGCATCACCATAGTGACATCTATGAAGCATTCTTCTTATAAAAAAAGAGACACATTGAGAAAAGAGGAAAGAGAGGAAAAAAACACCATATTCCCATGGTAAATAAGAAGACTGCTGAGATGCTCATTGTCTGCTTGCCTTGTCATTTTGGTTATGGGAAAGCTCCTATACCATGTGCAAGGGGTACCCCGTTGGCGGTTCTCAATGATATGCAAATACTTACAATGACAAGAACTTACAGGTGACTGAAGTTGAGTAGCATGAGGTGTGGCCCTCGTATTCAAGGGACTTGAGATTGCCAACTTATACTTCGTCAAGCATATACTCCATCTTTGTTCACTTTAACCTTAATCACTTCAAGATGCTTATGATAGGGGCAATGAGGGCTGAAAGCTAACAAGTACCATAATTTTTGGAAGCTCTTTTTAAAACTTGAAATCCTTGCTTCCATTGTAAAAGAAAAGGATTTTCTTCCACCATTATTTGAGTCTCCACCTTCTACCTTTAGGCACCATTAAGAGAGCATAGTTGTCATTCTGTGTGTAGTGTTCCAAAGCTTATTGATTGATGCATATTGTGATATTACTTGTTCTTGTGCTACTTGTTTCTAGTCACCCTTGTGAACTTTGAAGGTATCCTATGCATCTATTTGCTACTCTATGAGGGACAAGATGATTGCCAATATGCTATGTTTTCTATATGTGAAACAAACAAACGGTTTTCAATGCATGTTATTCATGATCTTTGTTTGTAGCCTTTCATGTTGCATGCATAGTTACTTTCTCTTACTGGTAGAACTTCTTCTTTCATGCTCATGTTTAGAGTTCTTTGATCCCAGCTTTCAATGCCTGCAAATGGTTTGATCTTGGTTTTGATGTTGCATGTCACCTTAAAAATTATTCTTTTATCACTTAATTACCTACTCGAGGACGAGCAGGAGTTAAGCTTGGGGGATGCTTGATACGTCGGAAACGTATCTATAAATTTTGATGCACCATGCTTGTTTTGTATCATTTGTCTTATGTTTTGTATACACTTTGAGGTATTTTTATACACTTTCTGGAACTAACCTATTGACAATATGCCACAGTGCCAGTTGCCTGTTTTCTTCTATTTTTTGTTCCAAAAAGGCAGAAAATCAATATTCTCGGAATTGGACGGGACAAAAGCCAAAGTCATTATTTTCCCGGAGCAACACGGAACAACGAAGCAGATCCGGAGGGGGTCCACAGGGTGGCCGCACCCCCTAGGCGCGGGCAAGCCCTGGAGGCGCCCACAGTGGGTGTGGGCCCCCTGGACCCCCACCAACCTTGATTCCTGCTCCTATAAGAAGCCTCTGACCCAAAAATCCCTAGGGCATCGAGAAGAAATCCACGAAAACCTCTGTAGCGCCGCCACCACTGAAGGGGAGACTCGGGGGATAAAAAGTCTCTGTTCCGGCACCCTGACGGGACGGGGAAGTGTCCCGGGAGCCATCTCCATCGATCTCCACCACCATCTCCATCACCGTTGCTGATTACCATGATGAGGAGGGAGTAGTTCTTCCTCAAGGCTAAGGGCTCTACCGGTAGCTATGTGTTCATCTCTCTCTCTATGCATGATCTTGTTGTGGTCATGAGCTTTGTAATCAAGTAGATCTACCTTGCTACTCAAGTGCTTCAATAGATCTATGCTCTCCCCATGTGTGCGAAAGTGACAACATGCAAGCCATGGTGGCACTTAGGTTTGAGTCTACATAAATACTCTTTGTGCTTTAATAGATCTATGCTTTTCCCCACGTGTGTGAAAGTGACAGCGTGCATACCGTGTGTGGCACTTTGGCTAGATTGAATATTTGTTATGAGTTATATTTGGAGTTGGATGTCTCTATGAAATTGTGGTGTTTGTTGGAACCATCTACCGCTCAAGGTGACAGTGTGGGGTTATCTAGATTGGGGAAGGCGGACTTTGAGGAGTGCTTTTATAGCCCTACCAATGATTAGAATGTCCAACCGGAGAGTAGTTAAGAGTAGTATCATGAAGAGAGGATATTTATATGAGAGAGTGTTCACTAGTGAAAGTATGGTCCCTAGGCCTTGTTTCTAAACATTGAAACACCGTTTGCATCTATATCTATTGCATGTTTTCTTGCTTCCATCTATGTTCCATTTGCCGGGGAGGTTTTGGGCTTTTACCTTTCCTCCACGCTATTAGCTCTTTTCTGGCACCGTTACCCCACGTCAACAACAAGTCAGAAGCTATTTTCTGGCACCGTTACCACTTGTATTTCACTATCTCTTCACCGAACTAGTGCACCTATATTGGGTGTGTTGGGGACACAAGAGACTTCTTGTATCTTGATTGCAGAGTTTCTTGAGAGAGAATACCTTTGACCACTTCCTCCCTAAGTTCGATAAACCTTGGGTAATCCACTTAAAGGAAACTTGTTGCTGTTCTACAAACCTCTGCACTTGGAGGCCCAACAACTGTCTACAAGAATATAAGTGCGTAGACATCACACCTCTGTAGAGTGTAAGAACTGTAACTTGTTACTCCCTATTCCGGGAAGGAGCTACAAACGCAGCAGGGAAGGAACTCCATGAAAGTTCTGGTAAATGTGTGAAGACTGACGGACATAGCTTTTCAAAATAAAAGCAACCTTTAGAGAAATGTTTACAAAAACCTGCATTGCCTATGACCTATGGTCTGTGGCTATTGCTAGTGCATCAAACAATCCTTTTTAGCGAACTTGCTGAGTACGCTCGTACTCAACGTATCTTCTTAACCCTTGCTAGATTATGAAGCCAATACAGACGACATTTACATCTACTTATGCTCAAGGGAATCCTCATCAACAGCTCAAGTTAGACAATGAAGTCAACAGAGTCAAGATATACGTCAACTAAAGTAAAGACGAAGTTGCTAATGAGATAGGAATATAATCTATAGCCATAAAACCTACTTCTGTAGAGTATTGCAATAGCAGCAATGCAAGCCCAATAGTTCAGATACTAGTCTTATTAGTATGATAGTTTTGAGTTGTTAATTTTGATTCTCTGTTTTAAGAAGTTTCTTTCTCTCTCTTTAACCTAGAGTGTTCTCTGGATCTTTTGTAAAGAGTCGAGTTGTAACCTATAGTCATGTCTTGGACCTGTGATACGTCGGAAACGTATCTATAATTTTTGATGCTCCATGCTTGTTTAGTATCTACTTTTCTTTGCTTGTCTACACTTTGAGGTGCTTTTTACATGTTTTCTGGTACTAACCTATTAACAAGTTTCCACAGTGCCAGTTGCCTGTTTTCTGTTGTTTTTGGTTTCAGAAAAGCTAGTAAGGACATATTCTCGGAATTGGACGGGACAAAAGCCAAAGTCAATAAATTTCCGTGGGGAACAAGAAGTCTAGAGGGGAGATGGAGAAGCGGGCCAGGGCGCCCAGACCCCCCTAGGCGCGGGTGGGCCCTGCCCCGCGCCTAGGCAGGGTGTGGGGACCCTAGCCACCGCCTCGGTCTCCCCTTCGCCTATAAGAAGCCCCCGATGCAGAAACCCTAAGCACCCGATCAAATCTCCACGAAACCGTCTGTAGCCCGCGCCACCATCGTCCCTAGATCGGGGGGATCTGAAGTTCTTCCCGGCACCCTGTCGGAGGGGAGATCATCCCGGAGGCCTTCTCTCCGGTATGATGTGTGTGTAGTTTCACCTTGGACTGTGGGTCCATGTAGTAGCTAGATGGTTGTATCCCCTCCTTGTGCTTTCATGTATAGATCTTGTGAGCTCCATTCATGATCAAGATCTAATCTATTTGTAATAATGCATGTTGTGTTTGCGGGGATCCGATGGATATTGAGATTATTATGTTGGTTTGATTAATGGTTTTGTCTTTATGATTCTATCATGTCTGTGTTGTTTGTGATCTTGCATGCTCTCCGTTGTTAGTAGCTATCTTGGCCAAATAGTTTCTAGTGACTCCAAGAGGGGGTATTTATGCTCGATAGTGAGTTCATGCCTCTAGTTTCCAAGAGAAGTGACAGAAATCTCTTTGGTTGTAGATATGCTGTTGCTACTAGGGAGAAAACAACAGTCTCTTGTTCATGGAACATGTGGACTGTTTACCTTACACACTTTGCTTAAAGCAGTTGTCTGTTGTTTGTAGCTTAATACTGGAGGGGGTTCGGATGATAACCTAAAGGTGGACTTCTAGTCATATATGTAGTTGGATGGCGGTCTATGTATCTTGTTGTATTGACCAATCGAATCTCATAGGATCTTTCTGACTAGTAATTTCATTGTTATCCCTTGCTCAGTTCCTGTATTGCCCTGTTGTAATTTGTGTACCCTTCATGACATGTTGTTTACCTAAGGAGAGCACCTCTAGTGAACTATGGACCCCGGTCCAATATTTACCATTGATACATCTTCCACTGTTACTTGTTTACTTGCTGCAAATCATTACCTTCCACACCATACGTTTAATCCTTTGTTACAGCAAACTGGTGAGCTTGACAACCTCACTGATTCGCTTGGGGCAAAGTCTTGAGTTTGTGTTGTGCAGGTCTCCGCGTTTCTTGCAACACCTGTGTGACGTTTCCTTCCTCCTTCTGGTTCGATAACCTAAGTCTCTACTGAGGGAAGACTTGTTGTTGTGCTCATCACACCTTACTCTTGGGGTTTCCAACGAAGTGCTCCACGTCAGCACCATCAACCTGCTGTGTTTCTGTTGTACCACTCTGAGGGATGTAATACTAGTGAACGGTGTTTCATTGGTGTTATGTCAATGAATATAGTGTACTACATCATGCAGCGGTATGCTGGGTCACTGCAACGCCCTCCCTTCGGTGTTGCGAAGATCGAGGTGGACCTCCTGCCCGTGAACGATGCAGAGGCCAAGATCCGCCCTCCGCTCCTTCTCGAAATGCTTGCACCAATAGGAGCTTGACGAAGCGTATCGAGGTATTGCCCTCTTCCACTCTGGCAGCTGGTGGTGGCGCTCCTCGATACGGCGAGCGAACCTGTAGCCGTGCGGAACCGGCCTCACCGGCACCCCCACATAGCTCAGTTCCCAGCGAGCCAGAAGTGTCGCGCGTGGCGGCGCGACAATGTTGTACTGCGCGAACCTCGCGACCTCGTACTCGCTTAGACTGGGTCTCACCATGGCAGCGGATGAGAGAAAGAGAAAGTGGTAGGGAGGAAGCGGATACTGGCAAGGGAAACAACCGACGGCGGCAGATCCGCGGCGGCGGCTGAGCGGGATGAAGGGGAGGGGGATTTCCCTCCCGCCAACGGTGAACCGCAAACCTCCCCGTCCAAACGGTATATATGCGACACAAACACGACGATTTGCGGGGAACCGCAAAAAAATATGAATGTGGTATGGTTTAGGGTATCTGGAATGGCCACTTTTAGGCCTCGGTACCGCAAACTGACGGTTATTTTGCGGTACGTGGCAATATGATGTATCTGCTAGAGATGCTCTTAGTGCCGGTGTTGCAGCTTTCGCAAACGCTGGGATTAAGTTATAGTGGAAGCTTTCGTGTTTTCTGAAACGCCATGACTATTTTGTTTTGTAGTGGTGACATCGATTTTATTTTAGACAACTTTAAAAAAATAACTGTTATATGCCTTTTTCTACCGGTATCAAAATAAGATAGACGAACTATAGGAGTTTTGGAACGAAGGATAATTTTGGGGATAGAGCAACTAAATAGTGCGCGCAATCAGTATGGAGGCCTGGCACATGTGGCCGTTGCTTGGGTAA
The DNA here is from genome assembly GCA_916181665.1 of Avena sativa. Taxonomy (NCBI): domain Eukaryota; kingdom Viridiplantae; phylum Streptophyta; class Magnoliopsida; order Poales; family Poaceae; genus Avena; species Avena sativa. The sequence goes on from OV702279.1 coordinate 343,498,760, forward strand.
ATACACGGGTATGGGTCTCTGGCCGCATACATTTGGACTCTACACATTATGGAGTACAGATTCATATAACGGGAGCAGCGCAATAAATGTACTCAGGGATATTAATAATCAACGGATGCTGATGCTGAACAAAGGATGGGATACAGGGTGGTTGCATCCGCCGGTTCTCCATGGCCATTACCCACCTACTATTTGTATGAAAAACAATGTCCGCAACATATGTTAAAGAAATTATTTCTCTCTTGATTATTTTTGCCTAATATTTTGTACTCTCTTCGTCTTTAAATAGACGTCGCAAGTTTGCTAAAATTTAGATAAATTTATATACTAAATATAGATTTATTCAAATTTTGATAAATCTAAAACACCTATTTCGGGACGGAGGAAATACAATACATTTTAATATTGACGCATAATATATGCACTACTGGGAGTTGTTAGGAAAATGTACATGTACGTTCATGCTAGTTTGACGTGTCTATTTGCTTTACATGTGTCGGGAGAGCAAATTCTTTTATTCTACTCTCCGACTCATATTACTTGATTTAGATTCATCTAGATATAAACTCGTATCTAGTTAATTTTTATTACTTGATATATTCATATCTAGACAAATATATGGATCAAAGGCCATGGCAGCGTTGATGTTGTGCAGAAATTAGCACTGCTGGTCTCGTTGTGTCAACTATGCTGGAAAATTGGTGTACTGGAAAACCAAAGCAGTAAACCGTATTCTTATTATGGCGGTGGGATCGCAAAGTACATCGTCTCATCATGTCACACGACTTGCTTCCAGATCTTGCCAGTCCGTCGGCAGAGCATGCATGTGACCTTGTTGCGAGAGTGAATACAGTGGACACGCGCGACATGTGATCCCGCAGCAAGTCGACGTCGTACAAGGTTGTCCTGTTCGCATCCAGACGTGGGGACGGCTTTCTCCGAGAACGGATCCGTGCGGCCCAGGTGGTAAATTTCTTTCTTTTTTTACCTATGCTAAGAGCATCTTCACTCCTCGAGACAATTTTTCTCGCTCGTATTAGTGGCGCCAGCTAACTTTTCATCACACCGGGGGAGTATGAACCTAGTCACAGACCCAATACTATATTTGTTTTTTCTGTCATTTCACCAACCACCTTAGAGACACGACGCGCGGAACAGCACGCCAAGCAACCTCGCCGAGCAGAGCGGCATGGCGAGGCGAGGCGTGACGGAGTGGCGACGCGGAGGCAGTGCTGCGGCGAGGCGGAGCGGCGCGCGCGAGGCAGTGCGGCAGAGCGGCGCGGCGCGGCGAGGCAGTGAGGCGGAGTGGCGAGGCAGAGCTGTGCACGCGAGGCAGAGCGAGTGCACGCGGCTGTGCACGCGAGGCAGAGCTGTGCACGCGGCTGTGCATGCACGTCCCAGCCCGCCCCGGTTTGAGCTTCCGTGCTCGCATTCCCAGTGCGTACGCACAATCACTTCACTGCTGTATAAATTTCTTCCCGTTACGGCCGCTCATTTGAGTGTGCATTGCGAGGCTGTGGACGCTGTGGGTGTAGGTGGTGTAGTAGTTGGGAGGGGAGAGAGAAAGAAAAGAGACGGGCAGTGGTCCTTCAACCGGACGTGGCAAAATTTTAGTGCGTTGTTGATTAGCCCGTGCCTCCGGTTGTCTTTCTGTGCACTGGGTGATCCGGGGGCAACGTCTGCGTCGGATAAAAAAGTTATTTAAGGGAGATGGCTGAGACTGTTTTCTTTCTCCAATGTGCCTATTTCGGACCAGTGGAGATGCTCTAATAGCTACATACTAATTACGATTAGCAAAAGCTACAAGGCGCAGTACTTTTTACTATAGTCCCAGCGCGGTATATAACACAATAATATACCGTATTTTGTGCTTCATCGTGGATTTAGGACCCATTTCAGTTAGGAGTATAATTGTGTATAGATGACATAGCGATCTTTAGAAACAAATACACCATACTTCCTACTATCAATCTCCGCACATTGGCAGTAAATAGTAAAATATGGAGTCTGACGTGGGACCCATTGGCAATAAATAGTAAAATAAAAAATAACATAAGATATGTTGACCGGTGGGCCTACTTTCACCTCAGCTTCTTTTAGACACGTGCCGCCAACTCAGCATTTACAGCCCGGTCCAAGCCGTTAGAAATCATGTTAAATTGCTGTTAGATGAAATTTAGTCCAATTCGCAACGCTCTGGCCCAAAAGTTGGTACCGACTCACAAAAATTACCGAAAGTGATACCGACTCACAAAAATTACCGAAAATGGTACTGAATTGTCCCAACGGTCCTAATTATGGTAGTTTTATCCAATTAACTCTTATGACCTCCATGGCTATCGTGAAGTTAGGCCGGTCATAGTGGGGGTAACTTCACTATTAACTAAGAGTCCAAGTCAGCATTTTTGCTTATGGCAATGATTTAATGAAGAGAGAGATGGATAGAGTAACTGTTGGAGATATGCCCTAGAGGCAATAATAAATGTAGTTATTATTATATCTTTGTGTTTATGATAAATGTTTACATTCATGCTATAATAGTATTAACAAGGAAACATTAATACTTGTGCGATTTGTAAACTTAAATTGAAAGTCCCTAGTATAGCCTCTATACATCACTAGCTTGTTGGTTGATAAATGATTGTGGTTTCCCTGTCATGAACATTGAGATGTTATCAACAACAAGATCATATCGTTAGGAGAATGATATGGTGGACATACTCCTATAGATAAGCGTAGCATAAAGATCAAGTCATTTCAATAGTTCAATTGCTATATGCTTTCTGATACATAGTAACCTAATTCCTTCGACCATGAGATCATGCATATCACCTTTACTGGATGGATGCTTTGATGACATCAAACACCACACCGTAACTGGGTGGTTATAAAGGTGGCATTGAGTGTTCGGAAAGTATTGGTTGAGACACATGGATCAAGAGTGGGATTTGTCCATCCATATGACGGATAGATATACTCTGGGCCCTCTCGGTGGAATGTCATCCAATTAGCTTGCAAGCATGTGACTGGCTCACAAGGGATCACATATCACGGGAACGAGAAAAGAGTACTTATCGGTAACGAGGTTGAACTAGGTATGCAGAGATACCGACGATCATAACCTCGGATAAGTAAACTATCGTGAGACAAAGGGAAATTGGTATCGTATGTAAGTGGTTCATTCGATCGCAAAGTAATCGTAGAAATATGTGGGAGCCATATGAATTTTCAGATTCCTCTATTGGTTATTGTTCGGAGAAGTGTCTCGATCATGTCCGCATAATTCACGAACCGTAGGGAGACACACTTAAGGATTCGACGTTGTTTGAGTAGTTATGGTATGATGAGAAAAAGACCGAATGTTGTTCGGAGTCTCGGATGGGATCCGGGATATCACGAGGAGATCCGGAATGGTCCGAAGAATAAGATTCATATAAGGAAAGTCCCGTTTCGGAGTTGGGGAATGGTTCCGGTGTTTTCATCGGGAATGTTCTAGAAGGTTCCGGAATGTCCGGCACTCCGGAGGGGAAGAGGTACATGAATGTGTCATTACAAGTTGGAATGATTGCATCATGTACTAAGTGTCATCGCTGTCCAAAATAAAGGGATTATTTAAATCCTAGTTTGAAAAATCAAACGGCTAGTTTGAAAAGTCAAACGGCAATTTTTGGAAAGAGGTGGAAACCGAGTTGGGGAGGAGTTCCCTCCTCCAACCGGCGGCCCACCTCCAAGCCGAGTTGGGGAGGGACTCCTCTCCCTCCCCTTGGCCGGCTGGCCCCCTCCACCTATATAAGGAGGGGCAGGGCTCCCCTCCTTGACACACAACTTCCACGCCTCAAACCCTAGCAGCTGATGCCCACCATAGCCGCCGCCGCCCCCTAGGGTTTTTGCCCTAGCCGCCGACTTGGGCTGCTCCAAGCCCTAGCCGCCAGCTCCAGCACCTCCTCCTTGGTGTGTCTAAACCCTAGATCGCCGAGGAGCTCTCTCATAATCCACCATACTCGCTCCGGCTTAAGGCGAAGCCCTGTGAGATCTCCCCTCTACTTCCGGTACCACGCCGTTGTGCTGCCGGAATCGCGAGGAGAGTGCTACAACCTCCGCTGCCTGCTGGAACAAGAGAGAGGAAGGTCTTCGTCGAGTACCGAACGTGCGACCGACTGCGGGAGCGCTGCCGGAACGCAGCGCCAAAAGGATCGTCTACGCGATCTTGAGGTCGGGAAGAGTACGACTACATCACCCACGAGAATCCGCTCTCGTTAAACACTTTGGAATCTTCGAGGGTGAGTTATTCCATCGACTCGTTGCTGCAATCTAGTAGATAGATCTTGGCTTGTTTGTTTGTATGCGGTAGAAATTTTTTGTTTTCCATGCTACGAAACCCTACAGTGGTATCAGAGCCGTGTCTATATGTAGATCTGTTGCACGAGTAGAACACAATGGTCATTATGGGCGTTGATGCTTTTATTGTCGATTGCTTCTTGTGTACTTTGCATCTTGCGGTATGTTGGGATGAAGCGGCCCGGGCTAACCTTACATGACATCGTTCATGAGACTTGCTCCACGCTTGACATGCAACTTGTATTGCATAAGTGGCTTTGCGGGTGCCTGTTTCTCCTAGCATAGTTAAGATCCAATTTACAACGGGTGATTAACAATACTAGTATCAATGTTGTGGTTCATGTTCGTAAGTTAGAACGACACTTATTGAAAGCCCCAAACCACGTAAAACATGCAAAGAAAGTAGAGGCGTCTAACTTTGTTTTGCAGGGGTGTGCTGTGATGTGATATGGCCATGATTGTGATTATATTTGATGTATGCAATGTTCCTTATTGTAAGTTGGCAACCGGCAGGAGCCATATGGTTGTCTTTAATTTATGTTAAGACCCGCGTGTCTATTCAAAGTAGTTGTAATAGTTGAAGCCGGTGGATGACAACCATGGAGAAGCGTCATTGACCTTGATGCAATGCCGGTGATGATGGAGATCATGTTCGTGCTAGAAGATGGAGATCGGAAGCACAAAGAAGAAAGGCCATATCATATCACATATTATGAATTGCATGTGATGTTAATCCTTTATGCATCTTGTATTGCTTAGTAGACGACGGTAGCATTATAAGATGATCCCTCATGCACATGAATTTCAAGTCATAAAGTGTTCACCCTTAGTTAGCACCGTTGCTAAAGCTTGTTGTTTCGAAGCACCACGTGATGATCGGGTGTGTTAGATTCCGCAAGTGTATACAATGTGAGCAAGCCAGATTTGCTCATGCGGAAACTAAGGTTTGATCTTGACGAGCCTAGCATGTACAGACATGGTCTCGGAACACGGATCACCGAAAGGTAAAGCATGAATCATATAGTAGATATGATGAACATGTCGATTGTTCGCCATTGAAACTATATCAACTCTCGTGATGATCGGTGTTGATGTGGTGAATTTGGTTCGTGTGATCACCAAAATAATGTGAGGGATATTGTTTTGAGTGGGAGTTCACCTAGATTAATTTTATTAATATGAAGTCATTTTGTCATAAACTTAGTCTAAACTATTGCAAATATGTTGTAGATCAATGGTAGACCCTACCATCAATTTTAATGCGTTCCTAGAGAAAGAAAAGTTGAAAAACAATGGAAGCAACTTCGCGGATTGGTTCCGCAATTTGAGGATTGTCCTCACAGCTGGTAATTTGACCTATGTGCTGGATGCACCGCTGGGTGACCCACCTGCAGCTGATGCTCCCGATGAAGTAAAGAATGTTTACCTCACTCGGAAGACTCAGTACTCCACAGTTCAGTGTGTTATCTTGTATGGTTTAGAATCGGAGCTTCAGAAAAGGTTTGATAATTCAGACCCATATGATATTGTCGAGGATCTCAAATTGATCTTTGAGACTCATGCGGCAATTGAAAGCTATGAGGCTTCTGAAAAGTTCTTTAACTGCAAGATGGAAGAGGGCAGCTCCGTCAGTGAGCATGTGCTTAAGATGTCTGGGCACGCAAACAAACTTCAAAGCTTGGGTATTGTGATTCCTAATGCTTTGGGGATTTACCGTGTCCTCCAATCACTACCACCAAGTTATAAGAACTTTGTGATGAACTACAACATGCAAAACATGAACAAGACGTTGCCAGAACTCTTTGCCATGTTGAAATCTGCAGAAGTGGAGATCAAGAAAGAGCACCAAGTGTTGTTGGTCAATAAGACCACCAAATTCAAGAAAGGCAAGTCTAAGCAGAAGGGACACTTCAAGAAGGGTGGTAAGAAAGTTACCACGCCGACGAAGAAGACCAAGGCTGGACCTAAGCCTGATACTGAGTGCTTTTACTGCAAGGGAGAAGGTCACTGGAAGCGGAATTGCCCAAAGTACTTGGCGGATTTGAAGAACGGCAACATCAAGAAGAAAGGTATATCTGATATACATGTTATTGATGTGTATCTCACTAGTACTCGTAGTAGTGCCTGGGTATTTGATACTGGTTCGGTTGCTCATATTTGTAACTCGAAACAGGTGCTGCAGAATAAACGGAAGCTAGCGAAGAACGAGGTGACGATGCGCGTGGGAAACGGATCAAAGGTTGATGTGATCGCGGTCGGCACGCTACCCCTTCATCTACCATCGGGATTAGTTTTATACTTAAATAATTGTTATTTGGTACCTGCGTTGAGCATGAACATTATATCGGGATCTTGTTTATTGCGAGACGGTTACTTGTTTAAGTCCGAGAATAATGGTTGTTCGATTTATATGAGTAATATGTTTTATGCACATGCACCTTTGATAGATGGTCTATTCTTATTGAATCTCGATAGTGGAAATACACATATTAATAACATTGAGGCTAAACGTTTGAAATCAAGCGATAACTCGACCTATATGTGGCACTGTCGTCTTGGTCATATTGGAGTGAAGCGTATGAAGAAACTCCATTCCGATGGACTTCTTGAATCACTTGAAAGATGCGAAGCATGTCCGATGGGTAAAATGACTAAGACTCCATTCTCTGGTATGATGGAGCGAGCTACGGACTTATTGGAAATCATACATACCGATGTGTGTGGTCCAATGAGTGTAGCATCTCGCGGTGGTTATCGTTATGTTCTTACCTTCACGGATGACTTGAGTAGATATGGGTATATCTATTTCATGAAACATAAGTCCAAAACTTTCGAGAAGTTTAAGGAATTTCAAAGTGAGGTAGAGAATCAACGTAACAAGAAGATTAAATTTCTACGTTCTGATCGTGGAGGTGAATATCTAAGTTACGAGTTTGGCGAGCATTTGAATAAATGCGGAATACTTTCGCAGTTGACACTGTCGGGAACACCACAGCGTAATGGTGTGTCCGAACGTCGTAATCGAACTCTCTTAGATATGGTTCGTTCTATGATGTCACTTACAGATTTACCGCTATCATTTTGGGGTTATGCATTAGAAACAGCCGCATTCACTTTAAATAGGGCACCATCCAAATCCGTTGAAACGACACCGTATGAATTATGGTTTGGGAAGAAACCTAGGTTGTCGTTCCTTAAAGTTTGGGGATGCGAAGCCTATGTAAAGAAGTTACGGCAGGACAAGCTAGAACCCAAAGAGGAAAAATGCGTCTTCATAGGATACCCGAAGGAAACTATTGGGTATACCTTCTATCATAGATCCGAAGACAAAATCTTCGTTGCCAAGAATGGATCCTTTCTAGAGAAGGAATTTCTCTCGAAAGACGTGACTGGAAGGAAAGTAGAACTCGACGAGGTTGTCGAACCTTCTCTCGAAATTGCGAGTAGCGCAGCGCCGGAAGAAGTTCCTGTGGTGCCTGCACCAATTAGAGAGGAAGCTAATGATGATGATCATGAAACTTCGGTTGAAGTTGCTACAGAGCCTCGCAGGTCAACGAGAACTCGTACCACTCCAGATTGGTATGGTCCCGTTATGAGTGTCATGTTGGTACATGAATGTGTCATTACAAGTTGGAATGATTGCATCATGTACTAAGTGTCATCGCTGTCCAAAATAAAGGGATTATTCAAATCCTAGTTTGAAAAGTCAAACGGCTAGTTTGAAAAGTCAAACGGCAATTTTTGGAAAGAGGTGGAAACCGAGTTGGGGAGGAGTTCCCTCCTCCAACCGGCGGCCCACCTCCAAGCTGAGTTGGGGAGGGACTCCTCTCCCTCCCCTTGGCCGGCCGGCCCCCTCCACCTATATAAGGAGGGGCAGGGCTCCCCTCCTTGACACACAACTTCCACGCCTCAAACCCTAGCAGCTGCTGCCCACCATAGCCGCCGCCCCCTAGGGTTTTTGCCCTAGCCGCCGACTTGGGCTGCCCCAAGCCCTAGCCGCCGGCTCCAGCACCTCCTCCTTGGTGTGTCTAAACCCTAGATCGCCGAGGAGCTCTCTCATAATCCACCATACTCGCTCCGGCTTAAGGAGAAGCCCTGCGAGATCTCCCCTCTACTTCCGGTACCACGCCGTTGTGCTGCCGGAATCGCGAGGAGAGTGCTACAACCTCCGCTGCCTGCTGGAACAAGGGAGAGGAAGGTCTTCGTCGAGTACCGAACGTGTGACCGACTGCGGGAGCGCTGCCGGAACGCAGCGCCGGAAGGATCGTCTACGCGATCTTGAGATCGGGAAGAGTACGACTACATCACCCACGAGAATCCGCTCTCGTTAAACACTTTGGAATCTTCGAGGGTGAGTTATTCCATCGACTCGTTGCTGCAATCTAGTAGATAGATCTTGGCTTGTTTGTTTGTATGCGGTAGAAATTTTTTGTTTTCCATGCTACAAAACCCTACAGTAACTAGCTACTATATTACTATAACATCACACATACTAAGGCAAAGTATGTCTATAATCTAATTAATGTTGCATTGGATGTTACCACACCTAAGTTACTTTCCACTATGAAAATAGTAACTTAGACTAGTACTCCCTCCGTTTCAGGGCTTAAGGCGTCCTCGTTTTGCGTGTTTTTTCTTTGACCAAGAATTACTCTAAATACGTAAAGAGTTTTGGTATAAAACTAGTATCACTGAAAAGTGTTTTTCAATACGAATCCAACGATACTAATTATGTATAATATAATCAAGATTTTATTGCTCAATTTTTTTGGTCAAACTTTGCTTTGGAAAACGTGTGCGCCTTAAGCCGTAAAACGGAGGTCATGTTACTACTCTAAGTTACTCCCCACTATGACCAGCCTTAATACTGCTGGGCTAATTAGCCCATCCAGATGTTGGCCTCCGATCCTAGGAAAATACGTGTGCTAATGGCCGCGTTACTAGTCCCGGCTCCCCCCGGCTCTTGCCCAGTCTATATATAGACGGGAAGAGCAGATAAACTTGCATTCCAAAACAGTCACTGAAATAAGAACCACACCACGCATACCAAGAGCAACACGGAAGCAAATAGGCAAGAAGCGGCCATGTTACTCGTGCAGGAGAATGCCGCCGGCGTCGATGTGCCAGATGGGTACGTGATGAAGCCGGAGGACCGCCCTTCCGCCGAGGCACCTGTCGCACAAATCCCGGTCATCGACGTCGGCCTTCTGTCCGGGGAGCGCAAAGCTGATGGTGGCGACGAGGAGGCAGCGAAACTCCGGTCGGCACTGGAGTCATGGGGAATTTTCATGGTAAGTAAGCGATGATTAACTAACAATCCTAGGCGGCATGCTCTCTCTCTCTCTCTCTCTCTCATCTACGTACTGCACTGCACCGCAGGTAAGTAACCATGGCGTCGAGCCCTGTGTGATAGACGGCATGTGCAGCGCATCGAGGGAATTCTTTCAACGACCGTTGGAAGAGAAGATGAAATACAGCCAAGCCAAAGACGGCGAGAAGTACGAGGACTTCCACCAAGGGTACGGAAGCAAAGAGCTAAAGTTGGAGCACAAATCAACCCGCGACTGGGTGGATCGCATGTTTCTCCAGGTGGAACCGCAGGAGCACCGACAGCTCCACCTTTGGCCTGAATCGTTCCGGTACAGCACATACTACTGTATACTACTCCCTCCGTTTATAAATATAAGATGTTTTAGGTTTATAAATAAAATGTATCTAGATTTTCTTTTAGTGTATAGATTCATTTAAGTTTGGAGTGAACCTACACAGTAAAACAAGTCTAGATACATTCTCTTTATAAATCTAAAACATCTTATATTTTAAAACGGAAGGAGTATATACTACTAAAGAGTCTCATAGCAAGAGTATCATACATTATTATGATGATACTATTTTTATAATGCATAGTATAATGTATAGTACTACTATTATAGTTACGAGTGGAGATTTTTGGCTTCCCAGCACAGGTGCTCCTGCTATTTCGAAAAACCAAAAATCATATTTGTAAGCTCCAAATATTTTTGAAAAAAGCATCCAGTTGTAGATAATGATTTTTCTCACAAGCGTGTAAAATAACAATTTTTAAATAATTTATATTTTGAGCTACAAAAATGACAAAAAGTGTGGATCTATACAATGCATTTTTCAAATCCTCCAACTTTATCAGATTTTGTCATTTTTCTATAGCCCACAATACTAAGAATTTGGTGTTGCGATTTTGCATGCTTGTGGGATACAACATTGAGAATGTCCAGAACTATTTTCATTTTAAAAAAAAATTATAAAAATTATTTTTATTTTAAATGAAGTGAGCACTGGTGGCTCGGGAGCCAACACATTCTACATACTTCATCATATTTAATCGTTTGTGCAATCTCAGTATAAATATGTGCACATGGTCTACTTTCTATTAAAAATATGTATTTTTATGTGTTATGAACTCATTCTTTATTAATTGACATGTCAAATCGGATTTTTTGTGAACATGCATGTATGATACTAGCTATGACATTCGCACTATGGCTAGTCTAATAAACATATTATGTGAAATTAATGGTGTTTACATACATGCAGTGATATTCTGCATGAGTTTTTCGTGCAACAAAGCAGCCTAGTGAATAAAAGCCTCCTTCCGGCAATGGCAAGGCTCCTGGGGTTCGATGATGATTTCTTTGGCGAGAAACTGCGGGGTCGAGCTCTCACCTTCGCTAGACTAAGCCACTACCCGTCGTGTCCGAGGCCAGATCTTGTTCTTGGGGTGAAGTCTCATACAGACGCAACAATTGTCACCGTTCTCATGGTCGACAACAACGCCAGTGGACTGCAGGTTCAAAAAGATGATGTCTGGTACGACGTCCCTTGTCCGACTGACCCCCACGCATTGCTCATCTTCGTGGGAGACAATACCGAGGTACTCCACCTTTTTTTTTGAAAAAGGGAGTAAAATCCTAGTCTTTGAATCAATTGATGCACACTACCTTTTACTAAAAATCTATCATCATATATGTGAACTTCAATTTTGGTATCCAGTTTTAATAGTATATGTAACCTTTTATATTGGACCAAGGTGATCAGCAACGGGGTTTTCAAGGCCTCGGTGCACCGCGTCGTGACGAATGCCCAGAATGAGAGGACGTCAGTGGCGATGTTCTATGTGCCAATTCCAGAGGAGGTAGCGCCGGCGGACGATCTTGTAAACGATAGCAGCCTGGACGGTGCCACAAAGCAGTAAAGTTCCTAGATTACACTACTGGTAGTATGAGCACGTGTCTCGAGCTGAAGGGACAGGAAAACCACATTTCCTACTCGTCTTCATCAATAAAACAGATCGCTGCTCTGCAGAATGATCAAGTTAGGGAGCATGACCCTCAAGTACCGTGATGTAATTTTAAGTTTCATTGCCAGGACCTGTATGGTTCATTTGATGCATTTTATTCTGTCGTTCAATAAAACTTCCTTTTTCGCTATGAACAATGGTGTACAAACGTCCTTTCAGAGCAACTCTAGGATATACAAACAAAACTCGTCCTAAAAAAACGGTTTTGGGTATGGGCTTGAGTGTGGTCTCATGGACCAGGAACACCTTAATTCTTTTTCCTCATACAACCACTTCTTCTACTACATCGACTGACGCCTAGGCCACTACACTGCACGGACGAGGGGCTTTTTATATAATAGGTGGTTTATTATTTAAAAGGTTTAAATATTATACTTGATCTCTGTATAACTGAGATGCACCCCAACCCACAAAAGTTTTGAGGTCAAGGAAAAAATAATAAAAAGGCAAAGTACAAAAAGCCAACAATGTTTGTATAACGCCTAGGGGGTGGAGAACCGATCCTAAGATCACGCTATCATCCATGTCTGGTAGAAATATCCCTTACCATATCCTGCAAACGATGTACAAACCTTCGTAAATAGGTCTCTCAACTACACACGATGTAGTTGTCTCCATAAATGGAGCGTGACAGTGTGTAATGATAGAAAACCTCCATAAGAGAAGAAGATATGTCATTAAAAACCTTGTTATTTCTATAGCCAAAGCAACCAAATAACGACAAGCGTCCCATCCTAGTAAAAATTATATATACTCGTATGTAGCCAATACCCTAATAAGAATTCTGTATTTGCACCAACAAGGTTGTCCGAACTATGGGTGTGGAGCTTCGTACTATTATCTACTTTGATATTGCATTGCTACATCTAGGTCAACTACAACAACTTATTGACACAACAACCCCCTCGTTGCACTACAGGAATGGATGGATACGCCGATGGTCTGGCTCTATGTCGACGGCCAAACATCGGGGCCGTCGGTGTAGACCGGGATCGGACCAGCCCCCCCCCCCCCCCCCACCCCGAAGCAGCCGTCGGAGTAGAATTTCCCTCGGCGTAGCTATTTTTCCTTTTACCTCATTAAACTTTGAAAAATCATAACTAAATCATTCTAATTTGGAAAAATACAAATAATATATCAAAATTTGCAGAAAAATAAGTTCTATCTATCTCCACACAAATATTACACATTTGTAAATAAAAATTAAGTTAAACATAAAATATTATATATAGTTTAAAACGGGCATAAGAAATTCAAAAACGATCCAAACAATGGGAAACCTTCGCGTGGTGTCATATTATGTGACATAATTAGAAGAAAAAATATTAAACTTGGTATATTGATTATGTCTCAAAAACCTTTACAAAATGACCTATCTCATTCGAGGTTTCCTGGCTTTTGGGTCAAATGACCAATGTTATGGCTAGAATCAAGACATAGTTTGTTATAATGTGTTCATATTGTGCATACATGTGCATTATGAGATGGCAAACAATTTGTAGGAGGAAGTTTTCCTTTTTGTCGCACCAAAAAGCCAATTTCCATTTTCTGAGTGCAAAAAACGAGCGGTTTGTGAAGCAACCACCAAATGGATAATTCAAAATGCTACCACCACATTTTTCAAAATACTATACCACCTTACATGGACAATGTCTTAACAGGGGGATCTCAAACCTTTCTATCTATCCCTGATAAAAAAGATAAATTCCTGCCAAATCGGCAGGAAGTGGGTCAGATATGAACTAGGTACATGATCTGATGCTCATGATTTTTTAGGTTCACAATATGCTATTTCATCAGAGATCCACTTCAAGTTTATCGAAGCTCAGCCTCGAGCTAAGAATCTTCATGCCTGTCGTTCAACAAAGTTTAACGATAGTTTAAAACGGGCATAAGAAATTCAAAAACGATCCAAACAATGCGAAACCTTCGTGTGGTGTCATATTATGTGACATAGTTAGAAGGAAAAATATCAAACTTGGTATATTGATTATGTCTCAACAAAACCTTCACAAAATGACCTATCTCATTCGAGGTTTCCTGGCTTTCGGGTCAAATGACCAATGTTATGGTTAGAATCAAGGCATGGTTTGTGATAATGTGTCCATATTATGCATAAATATGCATCATGGGATGGCGATCAATGTTTCAAGAGGAAGTTTTCCTTTTTGCTACACCAAAAAGGCATTTTCTGAGTGTAAAAAATGGGCGATTTTGTGAAGAAACCACCAAATGGCTAATTCAAAATAATACCACCACATTTTCCAAAATACTAGAGCACCTTAAATGGACAATGTACTAACAGGGGGATCTCGAACCTTTCCGTCTATCCTTGGTGAAAAAGAAAAATTCCTGCTGAATCGGTAGGAAGTGGGTCAGATATGAACTATAGGTACATGCTCTGATGCTCATGATTTTTTATAAAAAAAATTTAGCTTCACAATATGCTATTTCATCAGAGATCCACTTCAAGTTTATCGAGGCTCAGCCCCGAGCTAAGAATCTGCATGCCTGTCGTTCAACAAAGTTTAATGATAGTATAAAACAGGCATAAGAAATTCAAAAACGATCCAAACAATGCGAAACCTTCGCGTGGTGTCATATTATGTGACATAGTTAGAAGGAAAAATATCAAACTTAGTATATTGATTATGTCTCAAAAAAATTCACAAAATGACATATCTCATTTGAGGTTTCCTGGCTTTCCGGTCAAATGACCAATATTATGGCTAGAATCATGGCATAGTTTGTGATAATGTGTCCATATTGTGCATATATGTGCATCATGGGATGTTGAAAAATGTTGAAGGAGGAAGTTTTTCTTTTCATCGCACCAAAAAACCATTTTCCATTTTGCAAGTACAAAAAATGGGCGGTTTTGTGAAGCAACCACCAAATGGCTAATTCAAAATGCTGCCAACACATTTTTCAAAAATACTTGACCACCTTACATGGAAAATGTCCTAACAGGGGGATCTCAAACCTTTCCATCCATCCCTGGTGAAAAGACAAATTCATGCTAAATCAGTTGGAAGTGAGTTAGATATGAACTATAGGTACATGATATGATGCTTATAATTTTTACAAAAATCATTTTTAGGTTCACAATATGCTATTTCATTAGAGATCTATTTCAATTTTATCGAGGATCAGCCCCGAGCTAAGAATCTTCATGCCCGCCGTTCGATAAAGTTTGACGATAGTTTAAAACGGGCATAACAAATTAAAAAATGATCCAAACAATGAGAAACCTTCGCGTGGTGTCATATTATGTGACATAGTTACAAGGAAAAATATTAAACTTGGTATATTGATTATGTATCAAGAAAACCTTCACAAACTGACATATCTCATTAGAGGTTGCCAAAAAGCCATTTTCTATTTTAAACGGGCAAATAAAATTATAACTATAATCACGGCATAGTTTGTGATAAGTTGATATTGATATCATATTTGGATTCCTCTTATTTTTCTGATCAATTTAGACATATTATTTGTCGAATTTCGATTTACATATTTAAAGATATTAATTATTCCATATTAAATATAAAAATACAAAAAAAAGTAATATGCACCGTAGGTCCTAAAAAGTTTGGACGAAACTGTATGTAAGTCGTAATAGTTTTAACTTGTGTACCGGAGGTCCTAATTCTCAGTAAGTTGTGCAATGCAGGTCCTAATTCTCAGTTAATTGTGCACTTCAGGTCATAATTCTTAGCTGCAGCCCCTGCTACAGTGTACATGGATATGAGAATTAGGACCTCCGATGCACAAGTTGAAACTTTTAGGACCTGCATATATTTTCGTCCAAATTTTTAGGACCTCCGATGCATTTTACTCAAAAATAAAATCATTATATTTTTATTTGAATTCAATAATATTTTTACTTATTCATTATTGTTTACTTAAATAATTGTTTGTAATTTCAAAAATACAAACATGTGACATGATGATATAAGTGTGGGGGTTCGTAGCATGGAAAACAAAAAATTCTATCGCATGAACACACACAAGCCAAGATCTATCTACTAGATTGTAGCAACGACTCGATAGAGTACTAACCCTCGAAGATATAAAGCGGTTAACGAGATTGGATTCTCGTGAGTGATGTAGTCATTCACTTGCCGATATCAAGATCGCATAGACGATCCTTCTGGCGCCGCGTTCCGGCAGCGCCCCCGCAGTCGGTCACATGTACGATACTCGATAAAGTCCTTCCTCTCCCTTATTCCAGCAGGCAGCGGAGGTTGTAGCTCCTTCCTCGTGATTCCGGCAGCACGACCACGTGGTGTCGGAAGTAGAGGGGAGATCCCGCAGGGCTTCGCCTAAGCCAGAGCAGGTATAGTGGAGTAGAGAGAGGGCCTCTACGATCTAGGGTTTAGAGGGCCGAGGGGTTTAGAGGTAGCCGACAGCTAGGGATTAGCTAGACGATGGTTTAGAGGAGATCTAGGGAAGCCGCTCTAGAGGGGGGCGGCGGCTGACCTAGGGTTTCTTGTGTGTGGTAGGGGGGCGCCCTACCCCTTCTTTTATAGGTGGGGAGGCTCCAAGGGGGAGGGAGTCCTCCCCCAACTCCACTTCATGTGGCCAGCGCAAGGGAGAGGGAGGAATCCTCCCTTAGGTAGGATTCCTTTCCCCCCTCCACTTGGAAACCATTGTCCCAGTTTGACTTTTTCAAACTAGCGTTTTGTCTTTCAAACTAGAGTTTGATTTCTCTCTTCCTAGTGTCTAGCCAAGTGACCTAGGACATGATGCAACCATTCCAATTTCTCATGACACATCCATGTACCCTTCCCCCTCCGGATCGGTCGACCTTCTAGACTGATACGTCAGAAACGTATCTATAATTTTTGATGTTCCATGTTTGTTTAGTATCTACTTTGCTTTGGTTTATCTTAACTTTGAGGTGTTTTTATATGTTTTCTGGTAATAACTTATTAACAAGATGTCACAGTGCCAGTTGCCTATTTTCTTCTGTTTTTGGCTCCAGAAAGGCAGAAAATCATTATTTTTTGAATTGGACGGGACAAAAGCCAAAGTTGATATTTCACCGAGGAGAACACAGAGTCTAGAGGAGAGACGGAGGGGAGCCACAGGGCGGCCGCACCCCCCAGGCGTGGGCCCACCCTAGGTCGTGCCTGGGCAGGGTGTAGGCACCCTGACCGCCCTCCTGCCTCGCCTCTTCGCCTATAAGAAACCCCTGATGCCTAAACCCTAAGGACCCGATAAATATAACAGGAAACCGTCTCTAGCTGCCGCCACCATCGTCCCTAGATCAGGGGGATCTGAAGCTCTTCCTGACACCCTGCTAGAGGGGAGATCATCCCGGAGGCCTTCTTCTTCATCATGCCAGCCTTCGGTATGAAGCGTGAGTAGTTCCACCTTGGACTACGGGTCCATATAGTAGCTAGATGGTTGTAACATCCCAAAAATCATAGTTTCAAAACTCATTCATATCATCTTTGCATCATTCATCCATCTAGGGCTTGCTTAAAAATCAATTAGAGACAGAAGTGGAGCTATGATTTCATGTGGACAATTTATCCCAAATGATCATCTCCCTTTGAATTTTGAAAGCTTAAATACTTGTTTGCTTGACTCCATTGATGGAAAGATTAGGTGAAGCTTTTAAACCAAGATTCAAAATTTAGAAATGGTTTCAAAACCCTATTTCAAATATTTGCAAACTAGAGCAACTCTCTGTTTACTTTGAAAACCAAGCTTGACCAAGCCTTGCAGGATAAACACTGAGTTAGAATGACTGTTTTTGAAACCACAAAACCCTGCAAAAATTCCCAAAACAATTTGGATTCAAAAGGATTTGAATTCATATCAAAAACCATACCAGAAAATAGAAATAGAAAAAGAAAAGAAATAAACAATAGAAAAGGGCCGCGCGGCCAGAATCTGGCCCAGCAACGGATCAAGCCCAGCAAGCCCACCCGGGGATCTTCTTTCCTTCTCACACGCGCGAGCGCACGCAAACAGACGCTGACAGCCCGACCCCACCAAAATCTTGCGCGTTTCGCTGACAAGCGGGTCCAGTCCACGTCGTCCTCGTCTTCCCCAGACTGCGCCTGCGACCACGTCGCTGCAGCAGTGATGGCCGGTGATGGCGCGGTGTAAATGGGCATTTATCCTCGAGCGTTTCCTGTCGATTCCCCGGCTATAAGATCCCCTCTGCCCCGCGATCTTTTTCCCCCAAACAACTCGCTCACTCCGCCACCAGGCTGCCCTCAATCCTCCGCGCACCGCCGCTGACAGAACCCACTCCGGCGAGTGATTCAGGTGAGCCTCGAGTTCCCCTCTGCCTATCGTTCTTGCTATCCGACTTAGTGCATCTTTGCGCACCTCCTGACCTCACTAGTCCATCTTGTACTGCCCCAGGTCGCCGGTTCCATTTGACACCGCGAGCACTGACGGCGACATCAACTTCGACGAGTTTTTCCGGTAGGTACAGACCGCCCCGTGACTTCTAGTTCAAACACACTACCCTGCCTTGACCCCGTGAATCTAACCGTGTCCTCGTCATGCCTTGGGGTGGTTCACAGCGACGTCCACGACGACCACCTGACGCACCGACGCCGTCCTACCACTCCGGCGAGCAATCGCAACCATGTCCGAGCGCCCCTCCGCAAGCCAGTACCACGACGAGCTTCAGCAGCCTCCGGCGAACCTGGTAATACCCCTCTCCCTCTCGCGGACGATGTAGAACGCCGGCGCCGCCGTAGTCAGACACGCCGCCGCCAGTTAACACCGCCAGCGCCGCCCGTTTCTGGCTTGATGATATGGACCGTTGGATCTGCATCGCAGCGCTAGGATAGATTCACTTAAATCGAAGAGGTACGCGATCTGAGCCGTGCAGCGTTAGTTAGATCCAACGACACAGAAGGGTGATCCGGTGCGAACCGGTACGCACCAGTAATAACGCGACGCGTGGCAAAGTTTAAACTAAAAACAGAATTTAAAACCAGATTTAGATTCAAACTTCAAATGCTTATAACTTTTGAATGCCACGTTGGATTTTTGCAAACTTTATACCGTTGGATTCAGTGAAACAAGGCCTTTATGCATATCCAATTTATTTAGCATATAGTAACAGTTAAAATGATTTTATTTGTGGAACAAGTTTTAGGCTATTTTAGATGTAGATTTAATTTGGTAAATTATGATGGGGCCAAATAAGTTTTGTTGGCAAACTTGTGACATGTTAAGTTTCTGTACTCATGAGCATACTTGGTATAATTCTCAAAAATCACCACCTAGTGGATTCTTGCATGCATACATTCATATTATTTTTGGTTGTATATATTTGTGTGTAATTGTATGCTATTATTTCTTGTATAGATTTTGCAAGTGATTGTGATTGTGAAGAGTGCTACTCTCCCCACTACCAAGGCAAGTGATATTTACATGAATATATTTGTCCTATGTTTTGAACTAGCATTAGATATTTTTGCTAAAGTATTTGCATGATATTTGGTCTAATGTAAAAGATGGGGAAATCCTATGTAGTCTAGTAGATTTGCTAAGGAATCATCCCTAAGATATGTTGCCATACTTTGCTTAGCCTAGCTTATAGTAAAACAAGGGTTGGTGAAAAACTACACTTACTATAAAGAAAATTATTTCTAAGTCAAGAGACTTATGCTTTTCTAATAAAACCACTAAGTCAAAAGAACCTCCTGGGTGGAATGGGAAGTATGGGTTATGTTGAGTGGTTACACAAGGCCATGGACTTGGGTTGTGTATCTCACTTGTGGTAAGCCACCCAGGCACTAAGGGATTTGGAAGCCAAGTGTTGAGAAAGCTTACAGTGCAACCACTTGGCAATATGGGCTCTGCCATGATCATATAGGTTGCTAGAACTTAGTCACTTGGACAGTTGGTGGTAGATGGGATGATAGGATGGAACGCGTCCATTTGACTAAGGAAAAGCTTCTGAAAGGTCCTGTCTTGGGAAACCAAGTCTGGTGGGGAAAGTGCACAACCTCTGCAGATGGAAAACCTAAGTACTTAGCCTTGTCCAAGGAAATGGACACTTTGAGCATCAATACATGGAAGCTACAAGAATCTCATCACTCCAACTTCTAAATAAAAATTGGTGGGTGAACAAGGGTGAAGGACCTCAATGTCTATTGGTGGTTCCTTGGGAATGTTTTTGACAAAGAAAAACTTAGTGATTTCAACTAATAGGTAAAACCTATTTTTAAGCAAAGCAAGCCAAGCTACACTCAGCCAAAATGCATATAGTAGTCTAGTCCACTTAAATATAATAAGGTATCACTTGCCAATACTATTCCAAAGTATTGACCCACTATGGCTGTAACTTGTGATGTTGCAGGTTACTCCGATGATGAATAGGAGTCATGAGTCTACACTCAACATGCTTGCCTGTGGCACATGAAGATGAAGACTTGTGTTTATTTACTTGTTCCTTAAAACTCTTGTATTAGGCCTATGGCCATGAGTTGTAAAAGACTATGTTTTTATCTCTGGAATGAATGTAATAAACGACCTTTGTATCTCTGTACTTCATCTTAAACTGTGGATGCTAGCATTGATCCAGGGACTAGCATTGCAATCACAGGGATCCTATCCTTTATAAAGGAGGGGTCTAACAGATGGTATCAGAGCCCTGTGTTGCCTGTAGGATTATGACCCTAGGAATGGAAAACCACTAAGGAAAAAGTTTTCAACTACTTCTACACTTGTCTATTCTTCTCGTAAAACTTTTCTAATCTCTTTCAACTTCCTTTGTAGATGAACTCCATCAACGAAGCCGTGAAGAAGGGACCACTCATGACCATGACCTTGGAGTGTGAAACTGAGTTTCCCAATGTTCTCAAGGATCTCATGGAGGCAATGGATGCACATGGTGAAGCCGTGTACAAGGGATTTCCAGTGATGGATGAAGGAGTGGAGTATTGGTGGGTGCAACTTCACTTGTACAAAAACAAGGAAGACAACCACAAAGAAAGGGGATTCTGCATGTATACCAACACTACAATGCACACCACATTCTTTGAGTCAGCCAGGGATGCAGCTTGGAGAACCATCAAGGAACTAAGTGCTAGAGTCAAGTGCAGAATGCTCAACCTCCAAAAGGACTTAGAGAAAGAGAAGGAGCTTACTCAAGAGTTGGAAGACACCAACCAAGAGATAAGGGGAGATGTTATAGACTTAGTGATAGAGTCAAGGGAGCAAGATTGGTGGATTGCCTCTAGGAACATTGTGTTTAATAATAGATCTCGTGAGATTGGATTGTAAGGACACTTCGTTAGCTGGACCACCACTTATCACCTTATTTTCCAAAATGATACCTTAAATAAGTTGGACCATGTTTGATGTAATGGATTGTGTATGCATGACATATGTGGTATTTATGTTCCATGGCTATGTATGAGATGGTTGTTTTTGTGTTCATCTTAAATAGTGTTGTTCTAACTTTTCAATTTTATAAATAGATGCCTATTGCCGTCAGCACTGTTGAGGAGTTCCAGGTTACCCGTTTCGGACCCCGTATCGTTGAGCTTACCACTCTGCTCGATCTCCCTCTTCCTACCATCACGGTGTACCCACTCACCAAGTTCGAGAGGAAGGACCTCTGGGGCTTCAAGGTGAACCAACCCGGACGCTAGACTGAGCCTACTACGGAGGCCATCGTCTTCAAGCTGATGCACGACGACAGGGAGAGAGGCATGGAGGTAGTCATGCAGGACCTGATAGGACGACTGTTAGGCCGTCACTCCCGACAGGTTAGGGGCACTCACTTCCACGCCTTCGGAAGGCGTGATGTAGATGGAGATTCCATCGACTTTGAGGACGACTCGAGGAGCACTGCAGAGCCGATACGCCTCTATCTTCAGGACTTAGAGACTCTTCTCAGGCACGTAGATACGGACAGGACGAACGTCATGCTAGGTAATGACGAGCTCCAGGTGCAGCTACGCGAGAAGGACAAGCTTTTCGCACAGCAGGATGAGATGATCAAGGAAATGGAGACGAAGTTCGAGGCTCAGGATCACAAGTTCAAGAGTCAGGAGAAACGTGTCTAGGATAGGAACAAGAAAATCCGGGACATGACCGAGGAACTGAAGTCCAAGGACTTCGAACTTGAGCAGCAGCAGATGGTCATTGAGAGGCTTCGCTCCCAGAAGAGGGCTCTCAAGGCCAAGGTCGACTCCTTGACCACTACGATTGAGGAGAACAAGACCGCGATGGAGAACGCAGGTCTTACCTTCGTCGAGGAGGAGATTGACGCTGATGAGTAGACTTGACTACTTGTTTACCCTTCATAGTTATACTTGTTATTGTGAACTTATTATTGGACCATCCGACATGTGGATGGCTTGCCATTTGTGTGTTCTACTTCATGAGCTTATTATGTGGTTGTTGAACCTTTGTTCTTATGTTGCTTGATATATGTTTGCTTATGTTGTATTGTGCATGAAACATCTATGGGTATCTCATTCTTATCTATTTGAACAAACCACAGATGCCTCCCCGTCGCGCAAACCCCAACCCCAACAACATCACCCCGGAAATGCAACAAATGATGAATGCGCAAACACAGCTTATGCAAATGATGACAACGTTCATCCAAAACCAGAATAACAACAACAACAACAACGACCCCAACAACAACAACAACAACAACAACAACAACAACAACCACAACAACAACAACAATAACCCTCCGGGTTTCGATATGCTCACCAGATTTCTGCGTCTGAGGCCAGCAAAGTTTTCGGGAACAACTGATCCCATGGTAGCCAATGACTGGTTACGTTCTGTGAACAAAGACTTAGTGACCGTGGGCTGCACGGATGCTGAAAAGGTCAGGTTTGCAGCACATCTGTTGGAAGGACCAGCCGCCACATGGTGGGACAACTTCCAAATCACCACTCCTATTGATGAGGTGACTTGGACTATCTTTGAAGATGGTTTTCGCACGGCTCATATCTCATCAGGGATAATGAGTCTGAAAAAGAAGGAGTTTCACAACCTGAAACAGCGCCACCGTAGCGTGGCCGAATACATAGAAGAATTCAACAATCTGGCGCGCTACGCACCGGATGAGGTTGATACAGATGCCAAGAGAAAGGAAAAGTTCTTGGAGGGTTTGAATGATGAACTGAACCTACAGTTGTCTGTGGCATATGTTCCAACTTATCAGTCGTTGTGTGACAAGGCTGCTATTTTGGAAAGTAAAATGAAGCAAGTTGAGAGTAGAAAGAGGAAACACTCCGACAAGCACAGCTCGGGATCGTCTCACAAACGATCTCACTATGATGACAGTGGCAACTCAGGATCCCATAAAAATGGGAAATTCAGCAAGCACAACCACAACCGTCATGACAACAAGCATCATCGCAGTCATGACAAGGACAAGTACAAGAACCACAAGGGTGGACATAAGAGTCACTATGGTGGAAATGGTAGTGGAAGTGGAGGCCAACCTCCTAAAAAGGACATCAGTCAGGTTGAATGCTTCAAATGCAAGAAGATGGGACACTATGCAAATGAGTGCCCCGAAAAGAAGGTGGAAGGACCTAACAAGCCGAATCCTTTCCAGAAAGGACAGGTTAACCACATCAATGTGGAGGAGGTCTATGAGGAACCTGATGCCGTGGCTGGTAAGTTCAGACTCAATTCAATTTCAGCATTTGTACTCTTTGATACCGGTGCATCTCATTCATTCATATCAAAGGCATTTGTTGAAAGAAATGAACTGCCGGTAGAAACCATTGGGTGTCCTATAAGAGTAAGTTCTCCGGGGGGAGAAATGATAGTTAACTCAGGTTGTCATGACTTAGTCATAGAGTTTGGAAAATATAAGTTTCCAGTGAACCTAATAATTCTGGATTCCCAAGGACTGGATGTGATTTTGGGAATGGATTGGATGGCTAAGTATGAAGGAGTATTAGATTGTGCCAACCGTTCAGTTACCCTCACAACCCCAGAAGGGAAAAGAATAAAATTCAAGTCAAACTTTGAATCCAAAGGAAGTAAGCTGAATTCTCTTAAGGGGGTTAGCATGGACAGCGTACCAATAGTATGTGAATATCCGGATGTGTTTCCGGAGGAATTACCAGGAATGCCACCAGATAGATATGTGGAGTTTCTGATAGATTTGGTGCCAGGATCGGGACCAATAGCTAAGAGACCATACAAAATGTCAGTTGATGAATTAAAAGAGCTCAAGAAACAGCTAGGAGAACAGTTACAGAAAGGGTTTATTCAACCAAGTTCATCATCTTGGGGAGCCCCGGTATTGTTCGTGGAGAAGAAGGATAGAACACAAAGATTATGTATTGACTACCGTTCTCTCAACGAGGTTACCATCAAGAACAAGTATCCTTTACCAAGAATCAACGACTTATTTGATCAGCTAGAAGGAGCATGTGTATTCTCGAAGATTGATCTTCGGTCAGGTTATTTTCAACTCAAGATAAGAGAACAAGACATACCAAAAACAGCATTCACCACAAGGTATGGATTGTACGAGTATACTGTGATGCCTTTTGGATTAACCAATGCTCCAGCATACTTCATGAATATGATGAACAAGGTGTTCATGGAATTCCTTGACAAGTTCGTTGTCGTTTTCATCGATGACATCTTGGTCTACTCCAAGAGCAGGGAAGAGCATGAAAGACACTTACGCTTGATACTTGAGAAACTGAGGGAACATAAACTATATGCCAAATTCAGCAAGTGTGAGTTCTGGTTAGAGGAAGTTGGTTTTCTTGGTCATGTGATGACAAAAGATGGTGTGGCAGTTGATCCTGCTAAGGTTTCAGCGGTAACAGAGTGGGAATCACCTAAGAATGTGAAAGAAGTTCGTAGTTTCCTCGGCTTAGCAGGTTACTACAGAAGGTTCATTGAAAATTTCTCGAAAGTTGCTAAGCCTATGACAGAATTGCTAAAGAAGGACAAGAAGTTTGCCTGGTCTGAAGGTTGCGAAGTCAGTTTTCAAGAATTGAAGAAGAGACTTGTAACAGCACCAGTTCTATGTCTGCCAGATTTGGAAAAGGATTTCCAAGTGTATTGTGATGCTTCTCATCAAGGTTTGGGTGCCGTACTTATGCAAGATGGTAAAGTCGTAGCCTATGCTTCGAGACAACTCAAAACTCATGAGGTAAATTATCCTACCCATGATTTGGAGTTAGCCTCTGTCGTCCATGCACTCAAAACATGGAGACATTACCTTTTGGGAAAGCGTTGTGAAGTGTTCACCGATCATAAGAGTTTGAAGTATATCTTCACCCAAAAGGAAATCAACATGAGACAAAGAACATGGCTGGAACTTATCAAGGATTACGACTTAAGTTTGCAATACCATCCCGGTAAAGCAAATGTAGTAGCGGATGCTCTAAGTCGTAAGACATTTGTAAATGGCCTTACCAAAGGGGAATTGCCAGATGATTTGTGTAAGCAATTCAAAGAACTCAGGTTGGAGATTGTGCCAGAAGGACATCTCATGTCCTTAGATGTTCAACCCACTCTATTGGACAAGATCCGAGAAGTCCAGAAGACTGATCAGGAAATTGAAAAGATTAAGGTAAATATTGGTCTAGGGAAAGCTAAGAGTTTTCATGTTGACGAACAGGGTACTTTATGGCACGGGAAACGTATATGTGTTCCACAAAACCCAGAATTGCGGAAACTGATCTTACAGGAAGGTCACAACTCTCCGTATTCTATTCACCCGGGAAATACCAAGATGTACATGGACATGAAGGAAAGGTTTTGGTGGAACAATCTCAAAAGGGACATCGCCGAACATATTGCTTTGTGTGACGTGTGTAGCAGAGTCAAAGCGGAGCACCAGAAACCAGCGGGTTTGCTTCAACCACTGCCTATTCCTGAATGAAAGTGGGAAAATATTGGTATGGATTTCATTACCGGATTACCAAGGACCAGATCAGGGTATGATTCCATATGGGTAGTAGTGGATCGCCTAACTAAAGTGGCTCATTTTATACCAGTAAAGACAACCTATACAAGTGCCAAGTTAGCAAAAATTTACATGAGCAAGATTGTATGCCTTCACGGTGTGCCAAAGAGTATTGTGTCAGATAGAGGAACCCAGTTCACATCTCACTTTTGGAGACAACTTCATGAATCCTTAGGAACGAGATTGGAGTTTAGCACTGCTTTTCATCCTCAAACAGATGGACAAACAGAAAGGACCAACCAAATTCTTGAGGACATGTTGAGGGCATGTGCTCTAGATTATGGAGCAAGTTGGGATGAAAGTTTGCCTTATGCGGAGTTCTCTTACAATAACAGCCATCAATCTAGTATTGGAATGGCACCGTTTGAGTTACTCTACGGAAAGAAATGTACCACCCCATTATTATGGAATGGTGTGGGAGAAAGAAGCTTATTTGGACCTGATCTTATCAAGGACGCCGAAGAAAAAGTCAAATTGGTTAAGGACAGATTGAAAATAGCACAGTCCCGACAGAAAAGCTACGCGGATTCTAAGCGTAGAGAAGTCACCTACGAAGTTGGGGATAGAGCTTATCTCAGGGTATCACCACTTCGTGGAGTGAAAAGATTTGGAGTCAAAGGAAAGTTGGCACCAAGATATGTTGGGCCATTCAAGATTCTAAGTCGCAAGGGAGAAGTTGCATATGAAGTTGAATTACCGGAATCTCTATCAGCAGTCCATAACGTATTTCATGTGAGTCAGCTTAAGAAATGTCACCCAGAAATGGAAGAGTCTTCTTTGAAGGATACCATACCTTTGGAAGAAGTTCAGCTAGAAAGTGATCTCACTTATGAGGAAAAGCCTGTCAAAATTCTAGAGACAGCAGAAAGAGTCACCAGGACCAAGACTATAAAGTTTTGTAAAGTGCAATGGAACCATCACTCCGAAGAGGAAGCAACATGGGAAAGAGAAGATGATCTTCGGAAAGACCACCCTCACCTATTTGCTAGCCAAACCGAATCTCGAGGGCGAGATTCATCTTAAGGGGGTTAGATTTGTAACATCCCAAAAATCATAGTTTCAAAACTCATTCATATCATCTTTGCATCATTCATCCATCTAGGGCTTGCTTAAAAATCAATTAGAGACAGAAGTGGAGCTATGATTTCATGTGGACAATTTATCCCAAATGATCATCTTCCTTTGAATTTTGAAAGCTTAAATACTTGTTTGCTTGACTCCATTGATGGAAAGATTAGGTGAAGCTTTTAAACCAAGATTCAAAATTTAGAAATGGTTTCAAAACCCTATTTCAAATATTTGCAAACTAGAGCAACTCTCTGTTTACTTTGAAAACCAAGCTTGACCAAGCCTTGCAGGATAAACACTGAGTTAGAATGACTGTTTTTGAAACCACAAAACCCTGCAAAAATTCCCAAAACAATTTGGATTCAAAAGGATTTGAATTCATATCAAAAACCATACCAGAAAATAGAAATAGAAAAAGAAAAGAAATAAACAATAGAAAAGGGCCGCGCGGCCAGAATCTGGCCCAGCAACGGATCAAGCCCAGCAAGCCCACCCGGGGATCTTCTTTCCTTCTCACACGCGCGAGCGCACGCAAACAGACGCTGACAGCCCGACCCCACCAAAATCTTGCGCGTTTCGCTGACAAGCGGGTCCAGTCCACGTCGTCCTCGTCTTCCCCAGACTGCGCCTGCGACCACGTCGCTGCAGCAGTGATGGCCGGTGATGGCGCGGTGTAAATGGGCATTTATCCTCGAGCGTTTCCTGTTGATTCCCCGGCTATAAGATCCCCTCTGCCCCGCGATCTTTTTCCCCCAAACAACTCGCTCACTCCGCCACCAGGCTGCCCTCAATCCTCCGCGCACCGCCGCTGACAGAACCCACTCCGGCGAGTGATTCAGGTGAGCCTCGAGTTCCCCTCTGCCTATCGTTCTTGCTATCTGACTCAGTGCATCTTTGCGCACCTCCTGACCTCACTAGTCCATCTTGTACTGCCCCAGGTCGCCAGTTCCATTTGACACCGCGAGCACTGACGGCGACATCAACTCCGACGAGTTTTTCCGGTAGGTACAGACCGCCCCGTGACTTCTAGTTCAAACACACTACCCTGCCTTGACCCCGTGAATCTAACCGTGTCCTCGTCATGCCTTGGGGTGGTTCACAGCGACGTCCACGACGACCACCTGACGCACCGACGCCGTCCTACCACTCCGGCGAGCAATCGCAACCGTGTCCGAGCGCCCCTCCGCAAGCCAGTACCACGACGAGCTTCAGCAGCCTCCAGCGAACCTGGTAATACCCCTCTCCCTCTCGCGGACGATGTAGAACGCCGGCGCCGCCGTAGTCAGACACGCCGCCGCCAGTTAACACCGCCAGCGCCGCCCGTTTCTGGCTTGGTGATATGGACCGTTGGATCTGCATCGCACCGCTAGGATAGATTCACTTAAACCGAAGAGGTACGCGATCTGAGCCGTGCAGCGTTAGTTAGATCCAACGGCACAGAAGGGTGATCCGGTGCGAACCGGTACGCACCAGTAATAACGCGACGCGTGGCAAAGTTTAAACTAAAAACAGAATTTAAAACCAGATTTAGATTCAAACTTCAAATGCTTATAACTTTTGAATGCCACGTTGGATTTTTGCAAACTTTATACCGTTGGATTCAGTGAAACAAGGCCTTTATGCATATCCAATTTATTTAGCATATAGTAACAGTTAAAATGATTTTATTTGTGGAACAAGTTTTAGGCTATTTTAGATGTAGATTTAATTTGGTAAATTATGATGGGGCCAAATAAGTTTTGTTGGCAAACTTGTGACATGTTAAGTTTCTGTACTCATGAGCATACTTGGTATAATTCTCAAAAATCACCACCTAGTGGATTCTTGCATGCATACATTCATATTATTTTTGGTTGTATATATTTGTGTGTAATTGTATGCTATTATTTCTTGTATAGATTTTGCAAGTGATTGTGATTGTGAAGAGTGCTACTCTCCCCACTACCAAGGCAAGTGATATTTACATGAATATATTTGTCCTATGTTTTGAACTAGCATTAGATATTTTTGCTAAAGTATTTGCATGATATTTGGTCTAATGTAAAAGATGGGGAAATCCTATGTAGTCTAGTAGATTTGCTAAGGAATCATCCCTAAGATATGTTGCCATACTTTGCTTAGCCTAGCTTATAGTAAAACAAGGGTTGGTGAAAAACTACACTTACTATAAAGAAAATTATTTCTAAGTCAAGAGACTTATGCTTTTCTAATAAAACCACTAAGTCAAAAGAACCTCCTGGGTGGAATGGGAAGTATGGGTTATGTTGAGTGGTTACACAAGGCCATGGACTTGGGTTGTGTATCTCACTTGTGGTAAGCCACCCAGGCACTAAGGGATTTGGAAGCCAAGTGTTGAGAAAGCTTACAGTGCAACCACTTGGCAATATGGGCTCTGCCATGATCATATAGGTTGCTAGAACTTAGTCACTTGGACAGTTGGTGGTAGATGGGATGATAGGATGGAACGCGTCCATTTGACTAAGGAAAAGCTTCTGAAAGGTCCTGTCTTGGGAAACCAAGTCTGGTGGGGAAAGTGCACAACCTCTGCAGATGGAAAACCTAAGTACTTAGCCTTGTCCAAGGAAATGGACACTTTGAGCATCAATACATGGAAGCTACAAGAATCTCATCACTCCAACTTCTAAATAAAAATTGGTGGGTGAACAAGGGTGAAGGACCTCAATGTCTATTGGTGGTTCCTTGGGAATGTTTTTGACAAAGAAAAACTTAGTGATTTCAACTAATAGGTAAAACCTATTTTTAAGCAAAGCAAGCCAAGCTACACTCAGCCAAAATGCATATAGTAGTCTAGTCCACTTAAATATAATAAGGTATCACTTGCCAATACTATTCCAAAGTATTGACCCACTATGGCTGTAACTTGTGATGTTGCAGGTTACTCCGATGATGAATAGGAGTCATGAGTCTACACTCAACATGCTTGCCTGTGGCACATGAAGATGAAGACTTGTGTTTATTTACTTGTTCCTTAAAACTCTTGTATTAGGCCTATGGCCATGAATTGTAAAAGACTATGTTTTTATCTCTGGAATGAATGTAATAAACGACCTTTGTATCTGTGTACTTCATCTTAAACTGTGGATGCTAGCATTGATCCAGGTACTAGCATTGCAATCACAGGGATCCTATCCTTTATAAAGGAGGGGTCTAACAGATGGTATCAGAGCCCTGTGTTGCCTGTAGGATTATGACCCTAGGAATGGAAAACCACTAAGGAAAAAGTTTTCAACTACTTCTACACTTGTCTATTCTTCTCGTAAAACTTTTCTAATCTCTTTCAACTTCCTTTGTAGATGAACTCCATCAACGAAGCCGTGAAGAAGGGACCACTCATGACCACGACCTTGGAGTGTGAAACTGAGTTTCCCAATGTTCTCAAGGATCTCATGGAGGCAATGGATGCACATGGTGAAGCCGTGTACAAGGGCTTTCCAGTGATGGATGAAGGAGTGGAGTATTGGTGGGTGCAACTTCACTTGTACAAAAACAAGGAAGACAACCACAAAGAAAGGGGATTCTGCATGTATACCAACACTACAATGCACACCACATTCTTTGAGTCAGCCAGGGATGCAGCTTGGAGAACCATCAAGGAACTAAGTGCTAGAGTCAAGTGCAGAATGCTCAACCTCCAAAAGGACTTAGAGAAAGAGAAGGAGCTTACTCAAGAGTTGGAAGACACCAACCAAGAGATAAGGGGAGATGCTATAGACTTAGTGATAGAGTCAAGGGAGCAAGATTGGTGGATTGCCTCTAGGAACATTGTGTTTAATAATAGATCTCGTGAGATTGGATTGTAAGGACACTTCGTTAGCTGGACCACCACTTATCACCTTATTTTCCAAAATGATACCTTAAATAAGTTGGACCATGTTTGATGTAATGGATTGTGTATGCATGACATATGTGGTATTTATGTTCCATGGCTATGTATGAGATGGTTGTTTTTGTGTTCATCTTAAATAGTGTTGTTCTAACTTTTCAATTTTATAAATAGATGCCTATTGCCGTCAGCACTGTTGAGGAGTTCCAGGTTACCCGTTTCGGACCCCGTATCGTTGAGCTTACCACTCTGCTCGATCTCCCTCTTCCTACCATCACGGTGTACCCACTCACCAAGTTCGAGAGGAAGGACCTCTGGGGCTTCAAGGTGAACCAGCCCGGACGCTAGACTGAGCCTACTACGGAGGCCATCGTCTTCAAGCTGATGCACGACGACAGGGAGAGAGGCATGGAGGTAGTCATGCAGGACCTGATAGGACGACTGTTAGGCCGTCACTCCCGACAGGTTAGGGGCACTCACTTCCATGCCTTCGGAAGGCGTGATGTAGATGGAGATTCCATCGACTTTGAGGACGACTCGAGGAGCACTGCAGAGCCGATACGCCTCTATCTTCAGGACTTAGAGACTCTTCTCAGGCACGTAGATACGGACAGGACGAACGTCATGCTAGGTAATGACGAGCTCCAGGTGCAGCTACGCGAGAAGGACAAGCTTTTCGCACAGCAGGATGAGATGATCAAGGAAATGGAGACGAAGTTCGAGGCTCAGGATCGCAAGTTCAAGAGTCAGGAGAAACGTGTCTAGGATAGGAACAAGAAAATCCGGGACATGACCGAGGAACTGAAGTCCAAGGACTTCGAACTTGAGCAGCAGCAGATGGTCATTGAGAGGCTTCGCTCCCAGAAGAGGGCTCTCAAGGCCAAGGTCGACTCCTTGACCACTACGATTAAGGAGAATAAGACCGCGATGGAGAACGCAGGTCTTACCTTCGTCGAGGAGGAGATTGACGCTGATGAGTAGACTTGACTACTTGTTTACCCTTCATAGTTATACTTGTTATTGTGAACTTATTATTGGACCATCCGACATGTGGATGGCTTGCCATTTGTGTGTTCTACTTCATGAGCTTATTATGTGGTTGTTGAACCTTTGTTCTTATGTTGCTTGATATATGTTTGCTTATGTTGTATTGTGCATGAAACATCTATGGGTATCTCATTCTTATCTATTTGAACAAACCACAGATGCCTCCCCGTCGCGCAAACCCTAACCCCAACAACATCACCCCGGAAATGCAACAAATGATGAATGCGCAAACACAGCTTATGCAAATGATGACAACGTTGATTTCTTTTTATATTATTAAAATCATAAGTTTTTATCCATGGCTCCAAATTGAGTGAAACCAATTTCCATGGTTTTATAATGTTTTTGTTTACCATTTTTGATCATTTATAAATGTTTATTTTTGAATCTTTATATGGATCAAAGCCATAGTCTTAGAGTGATCTTGGAGTTGATTTCTTTCAATAGGGTTTAGGGTTTTGGTTTAACTTTTGCAAGTGCTTTAAATTCAAGATACATTCCAAGCAAGAATGCATTTGATCTATGGAATATTTGTTTGTTGCTTTCTTATTCAAATTTTGTTCAAGTAGGGTTTTGATGTTTCCATTTAGAAGCAAAAATTTTCTTTTCACCCTAAATTTCAACACTTGTTTCTTTTGTTTGTTTATTTTTCACATTTCAAAATTTGGAAAATTTTGGGATGTGACAGGCTACCACCCTTAAAAGGAATCTCGTCCCGAGATTCAGGAAGGCTAAAGGTTACAAGTTGGCTTCAAGACAACTAGGGTACTACCACCCTTAAAAGATTTTTGAATAGATTACAACTTGGCTTACTTGGTGTCTTGATGTAACTTCTCTGGACAGTTGTTTGCATAGTGTCCCTTATTTTCACACTTGAAAGATGTGACAAGGTTGATGTCCTTTCCAAATTTGCTTGTCTTGGTCTTCTCCTTTACTAGGCAATTTGATGCATAATGGCCTAACTCTTTGCATTTGTGGCAAATCACATGGCTAATGTCTTCTTTTATCTTTGGTATCACTACCTCTTGTTTGTTTTCTCAGCCTTTCTTCTTTTTTGGACATTCATTAGCATAGTGTCCCATCTCCTTGCAATTGTAACATTGCACCTGGCTAATGTCTTGCTTGCTGGGGTTGGGGTTTTTCTTCTTTCTCTTGGGTTTCTCCAAAGCTAGGAGGGCTCTTAGTTCATGTACTTCATATTTCACCACAAATGTGGGAAAACTTCCTCAGTTCTTAGAACGGTTCCAAGGATAACGTCCATGTTTCCTATTTTGTCCACCATAGTGGGTTACAATGTATGGAGGTGCATACTGAGATTTGACTTTGTCTTCATCATTGATACGTTGGAGCCGTATCTATAATTTTTGATGTTCCATGCTTGTTTAGTATCTACTTTGCTTTGCCTGTCCACACTTTGAGGTGCTTTTTTCATGTTTTCTGGTACTAACCTATTAACAAGTTGCAACAGTGCCAGTTGCCTGTTTTCTGCTGTTTTTAGTTTCAGAAAGTTAGTAAAGAAATATTCTCGGAATTGTACGGGACAAACGTCAAAGTCAATTACTTTCCATGGAGAACAATAAGTCCAGAGGAGAGCCGGAGGGGACGGCCGGGGGGGGGGCAGACCCACCCCAGGCACGGGGGCAGGTGGGCCCGTGCCTGTCTAGGGTTTGGTGGCCCTGGCTGCCTCCCGACTCGCCCCTTAGCCTATAAGAAGCCCCCGATGCAGAAACCCTGAGTACCCGATCAGAAATCCACAAAACCGTCTGTAGCCGCCGCCACCATCGTCCCTAGATCGGGGGGATCTGAAGCTCTTCCCGGCACCCTGACAGAGGGGAGATCATCCCAGAGGCCTTCTCTACGGTATGATTCGTGAGTAGTTCCACCTTGGACTATGGGTCCATGTAGTAGCTAGATGGTTGTATCTCCTCCCTTATGCTTTCATGTATAGATCTTGTGAGCTCCGTTCATGATCAAGATCTAATCTATTTGTAATCATGCATGTTGTGTTTGCGGGGATCCGATGGATATTGAGATTATTATGTTGGTTTGATTAATGGTTTTGTCTTTATGATTCTATCATGTCTGTGTTGTTTGTGATCTTGCATGCTCTCTGTTGCTAGTGGTTATCTTGGCCAAGTAGTTGCTAGTGACTCCAAGAGGGGGTATTTAGGCTCGATAGTGGGTTCATGCCTCTAGTTTCCAAGGAAAGTGACAGAAATCTCTTCGGTTGTAGATGTGCTGTTGCTACTATGGAGAAAACAACGGTCTCTTGTTCATGGAACATGTGGACTATTTACCTTACACACTTTGCTTAAATCAGTTGTCTGTTGCTTGCAACTTAATACTGGAGGGGGTTCGGATGATAACCTGAAGGTGGACTTCTAGTCATAGATGCAGTTGGATGACGGTCTATGTATATTGTTGTATTGCCCAATCAATTTTATAGGATCTTTCTGGCTAGTAATTACATTGTTATGCCTTGCTCAGTTCCTGTCAATTGCCTCGCTGTAATTTTTTTACCCTTCATGCCATGTTGTTTATCTAAGGAGAGTACCTCTAGTGAACTATGGATCCCGGTCCAATCTTTACCATTGATACATCTTCCACTGTTACCTGTTTACTTGCTACAAACCATTACCTTCCACACCATACGTTTAATTCTTTGTTACAGCAAACCGGTGAGCTTGACAACCTCACTGCTTCGTTGGGGCAAAGTCTTGAGTTTGTGTTGTGCAGGTCTCCGCGTTGCTCGCAACACCTGTGTGACGTTTCCTTCCTCCTTCTGGTTCGATAACCTCGGTCTCAACTGAGTGAAGACTTGCTGCTTGCTGCTTCACACCTTGCTATTGGGGTTTCCAACGAAGCACTCCTATATCAACCTAGCGCAACCATCAAGCTTTCTGGCGCCGTTGCCGGGGAGGCTAAGGACGTCTTCACAAGGGGAGTCCTTCACTTCCTTTCTCTTTACTTTGTTTTTAGTTTGCTTTGTTTCTTTTGCTTGGTTTTGTTTGCCTCTTTCCAAAAAATCCAAAAAGATTAGTCTAGTTTGGTTTGCTTTCTTTATTCAAAAACACAAAAAAAATTAGTTCCTGCTCTAGTTGCTGGTCTGTTAGTGTTGGAGATATGCCCTAGAGGCAATAATAAATATAGTTGTTATTATATCTTTGTGTTTATGATAAATGTTTACATTCATGCTATAATAGTATTAACAAGGAAACATTAATACTTGTGTGATTTGTAGACTAAAATAAGAGTCCCTAGTAAAAGCCTCTTTATAATACTAGCTTGTTGGTTAATAGATGATTGTGGTTTCCATATCATGAACATTGAGATGTTATTAACAACAAGATCATATCGTTAGGAGAATGATATGGTGGACATACTCCTATAGATAAGCGTAGCATAAAGATCAAGTCATTTTAATAGTTTAATTGCTATATGCTTTCTGATACATAGTTATCTAATTCCTTCGACCATGAGATCATGCATATCACCTTTACCAGATGGATGCTTTGATGACATCAAACACCACACCGTAACTGGGTGGCTATAAAGGTGTCATTGAGTGTTCGGAAAGTATTGGTTGAAACACATGGATCAAGAGTGGGATTTGTCCATCCATATGACGGATAGATATACTCTGGGCCCTCTCGGTGAAATGTCATCCAATAAGCTTGCAAGCATGTGACTGGCTCACAAGGGATCACATATCACGGGAACGAGAAAAGAGTACTTATCAGTAATGAGGTTGAACTAGGTATGCAGAGATACCGACGATCATAACCTCGGATAAGTAAACCATTGTGAGACAAAGGGAAATTGATATCGTATGTAAGTGGTTCATTCGATCGCAAAGTAATCGTAGAAATATGTGGGAGCCATATGAATTTCCAGATTCCTCTATTGGTTATTGATCGGAGAAGTGTCTCGATCATGTCCGCATAATTCACGAACTGTAGGGAGACACACTTAAGGATTCGACGTTGTTTGAGTAGTTATGGAATGATGAGAAAGAGTCTGAATGTTGTTTGGAGTCTCGAATGGGATTCGGGATATCACGAGGAGATCCGGAATGGTCCAGAGAATAAGATTCATATAAGGAAAGTCCCGTTTCGGAGTTGGAGAATGATTCCGGTGTTTTCATCGGGAATGTTCTAGAAGGTTCCGGAATGTCCGGCACTCCGGAGGGGAAGGGTACATGAATGTGTTATATCAAGTTGGTATGATTTCATCATGTACTAAGTGTCATCACTGAACAAAATAGAGGGTTTATTCAAATCCTAGTTTGAAAAGTCAAACGGCTAGTTTGAAAGTCAAACTGCTATTTTTGGGAAGTGGAAAAGGAGGAGGAAACCGAGTTGGGGAGGAGTCCCTCCTCCCCACTGCCGGCGCACCACCAAGCCGAGTTGGGGAGGGACTCCCCTCCCTCCCCTTGGCCGGCCGGCCCCTCCACCTATATAAGGAGGGGCAGGGCTCCCTCCTAGAGACACACAAGATCCTCCATAGCCGCCGCCGGCCCTAGGGCACTCGCCGCCGCCGCCTAGGTGAAACCCTAGCCGCCGGCCTTGCCCCCTCCTCGGCGTGTCTAAACACTAGATCGTCGAGGGACTCTCTCATACTCCACCATACTCGCTCCGGCTTAAGGCTAAGCCCTGCGAGATCTCCCCTCTACTTCCGGTACTACGCCGTTGTGCTGCCGGAATCGCGAGGAGAGTGCTACAACCTCCGCTGCCTGCTGGAACAAGGGAGAGGAAGGTCTTCATCGAGTACCAAACGTGTGACCGACTGCGGGAGCGCTGCCGGAATGCAGCGCCGGAAGGATCGTCTACGCGATCTTGAGATCGGGAAGAGTACGACTACATCACCCACGAGAATCCGCTCTCGTTAAACACTTTGGAATCTTCGAGGGTGATTTATTCCATCGACTTGTTGCTACAATCTAGTAGATAGATCTTGGCTTGTTTGTTTGTATGCGGTAGAAATTTTTTGTTTTCCATGCTACGAAACCCTACAGTGGTATCAGAGCCGTGTCTATATGTAGATCTGTTGCACGAGTAGAACACAATGGTCATTGTGGGCGTTGATGCTTTTATTGTCGATTGCTTCTTGTGTACTTTGCATCTTGCGGTATGTTGGGAAGAAGCGGCCCGGGCTAACCTTACATGACATCGTTCATGAGACTTGCTCCACGCTTGACATGCAACCTGTATTGCATAAGTGGCTTTGCGGGTGCCTGTTTCTCCTAGCATAGTTAAGATCCAATTTACAACGGGTGATTAACAATACTAGTATGAATGTTGTGGTTCATGTTCGTAAGTTAGAACGACACTTATTGAAAGCCCCAAACCACGTAAAACATGCAAAGAAAGTAGAAGCGTCTAACTTTGTTTTGCAAGGGTGTGCAGTGATGTGATATGGCCATGATTGTGATTATATTTGATGTATGCAATGTTCCTTATTGTAAGTTGGCAACCGCAGGAGCCATATGGTTGTCTTTAATTTATGTTAAGACCCGCGTGTCTATTCAAAGTAGTTGTAATAGTTGAAGCCGGTGGACGACAACCATGGAAAAGCGTCATTGACCTTGATGCAATGCCGGTGATGATGGAGATCATGTTTGTGCTTGAAGATGGAGATCGGAAGCACAAAGAAGAAAGGCCATATCATATCACATATTATGAATTGCATGTGATGTTAATCCTTTATGCATCTTGTATTGCTTAGTAGATGACGGTAGCATTATAAGATGATCCCTCATGCACATGAATTTCAAGTCATAAAGTGTTCACTCTTAGTTAGCACCGTTGCTAAAGCTTGTTGTTTCGAAGCACCACATGATGATCGGGTGTGTTAGATTCCGCAAGTGTATACAACATGAGCAAGCCAGATTTGCTCATGCGGAAACTAAGGTTTGATCTTGACGAGCCTAGCATGTACAGACATGGTCTCGGAACACGGATCACCGAAAGGTAAAGCATGAATCATATAGTAGATATGATGAACATGTCGATTGTTCACCATTGAAACTATATCAACTCTAGTGATGATCGGTGTTGATGTGGTGGATTTGGTTCGTGTGATCGCTAAAACAATGTGAGGGATATTTTTTTGAGTGGGAGTTCACCTAAATTAATTTGATTAATTTGAACTCAATTTGTCATAAACTTAGTCTAAACTATTGCAAATATGTTGTAGATCAATGGCAGCCCCTACCATCAATTTTAATGCGTTCCTAGAGAAAGAAAAGTTGAAAAACAATGGAAGCAACTTCGCGGATTGGTTCCGCAATTTGAGTATTGTCCTCACAGCTGGTAATTTGACCTATGTGCTAGATGCACCGCTGGGTGACCCACCTGCAGCTGATGCTGCCGATGAAGTAAAGAATGTTTACCTCACTCGGAAGACTCAGTACTCCACAGTTCAGTGTGCTATCTTGTATGGTTTAGAATCGGAGCTTTAGAAAAGGTTTGAGAATTCAGACCCATATGATATTGTCGAGGATCTCAAATTGATCTTTGAGACTCATGCGGCAATTGAAAGCTATGAGGCTTCTGAAAAGTTCTTTAACTACAAGATGGAAGAGGGCAGCTCCGTCAGTGAGCATGTGCTTAAGATGTCTGGGCACGCAAACAAACTTCAAAGCTTGGGTATAGTGATTCCTAATGCTTTGGGGATTTACCGTGTCCTCCAATCACTACCACCAAGTTACAAGAACTTTGTGATGAACTACAACATGCAGAACATGAACAAGACGTTGCCAGAACTCTTTGCCATGTTGAAATCTGCAGAAGTGGAGATCAAGAAAGAGCACCAAGTGTTGTTGGTCAATAAGACCACCAAATTCAAGAAAGGCAAGTCTAAGCAGAAGGGACACTTCAAGAAGGGTGGTAAGAAAGTTACCACGCCAACGAAGAAGACCAAGGCTGGACCTAAGCCTGATACTGAGTGCTTTTACTGCAAGGGAGAAGGTCACTGGAAGCGGAATTGCCCAAAGTACTTGGCGGATTTGAAGAACGGCAACATCAAGAAGAAAGGTATATCTGATATACATGTTATTGATGTGTATCTCACTAGTACTCGTAGTAGTGCCTGGGTATTTGATACTGGTTCGGTTGCTCATATTTGTAACTCGAAACAGGTGCTACAGAATAAACGGAAGCTAGCGAAGAACGAGGTGACGATGCGCGTGGGAAACAGATCAAAGGTTGATGTGATCGCGGTCGTCACGCTACCCCTTCATCTACCATCGGGATTAGTTTTATACTTAAATAATTGTTATTTGGTGCCTGCGTTAAGCATGAAAATTATATCGGGATCTTGTTTATTGCGAGACGGTTACTTGTTTAAATCCGAGAATAATGGTTGTTCGATTTATATGAGTAATATGTTTTATGCACATGCACCTTTGATAAATGGTCTATTCTTATTGAATCTCGATAGTGGAAATACACATATTAATAACATTGAGGCTAAACGTTTGAAATCGAGGGATAACTCGACCTATATGTGGCACTGTCGTCTTGGTCACATTGGAGTGAAGCGTATGAAGAAACTCCATTCCGATGGACTTCTTGAATCACTTGATTTCGAATCACTTGAAAGATGCGAAGCATGTCTGATGGGTAAAATGACTAAGACTCCATTTTCTGGTATGATGGAGCGAGCTACGGACTTATTGGAAATCATACATACCGATGTGTGTGGTCCAATGAGTGTAGCATCGCGCGGTGGTTATCGTTATGTTCTTACCTTCACGGATGACTTGAGTAGATATGGGTATATCTATTTCATGAAACATAAGTACGAAAATTTTGAGAAGTTTAAGGAATTTCAAAGTAAGGTAGAGAATCAACGTAACAAGAAGATTAAATTTCTACGTTCTGATCGTGGAGGTGAATATCTAAGTTACGAGTTTGGCGAGCATTTGAAGAAATGCGGAATACTTTCACAGTTGACACCGCTGGGAACACCACAGCGTAATGGTGTGTCCGAACGTCGTAATCGAACTCTCTTAGATATGGTTCGTTCTATGATGTCACTTACAGATTTACCGCTATCATTTTGGGGTTATGCATTAGAAACAGCCGGAATCACTTTAAATAGGGCACCGTCTAAATCCGTTGAAACGACACCATATGAATTATGGTTTGGGAAGAAACCTAGATTGTCGTTCCTTAAAGTTTGGGGTTGCGAAGCCTATGTAAAGAAGTTACAGCCGGACAAGCTTGAACCCAAAGCGGAAAAATGCGTCTTCATAGGATACCCGAAGGAAACTATTGGGTATACCTTCTATCATAGATCCGAAGGCAAAATCTTCGTTGCCAAGAATGGATCCTTTCTAGAGAAGGAATTTCTCTCGAAAGAAGTGACTGGAAGGAAAGTAGAACTCGACGAGGTTGTCGAACCTTCTCTCGAAATTGCGAGTAGCGCAACACCGGAAGAAGTTCCTGTGGTGTCTACACCAGTTAGAGAGGAAGCTAATGATGATGATCATGAAACTTCGGTTGAAGTTGCTACAGAGCCTCGCAGGTCAACGAGAACTCGTACCACTCCAGATTGGTATGATCCCGTTATGAGTGTCATGTTGGTGGACAACACCGATGACCCTGAGACATATGAGGAAGCGATGATGAGCCTAGATTCCAATAAATGGCAAGAAGCCATGAAATCCGAGATTGGATCCATGTACGAAAACCAAGTATGGACTTTGGTGGACTTACCGGATGGCCGGAAGGCTGTCGAGAACAAATGGATTTTTAAGAAGAAAACAGATGCTGATGGTAATGTTACTGTCTATAAAGCTCGACTTGTCGCAAAGGGGTGTAGACAAATTCAAGGAGTTGACTACGATGAGACTTTCTCACCAGTAGCGAAGCTAAAGTCTGTGAGGATTATGTTACCAATCGCTGCATATTATGATTATGAGATATGGCAGATGGATGTCAAAACAGCATTCCTCAATGGAAACATTGATGAAGAGTTGTATATGATGCAACCCAAAGGTTTTGTCGATCCTAAAGATGCTAACAAGGTATGCAAACTTCAACGGTCCATCTATGGATTGAAGCAAGCATCCCGAAGTTGGAATCAACGTTTTGATAAGGTGATCAAAAGTTTTGGTTTTATACAAACTTATGGAGAAGCTTGTATTTACAAGAAAGTGAGTGGGAGCTCTGTAGCATTCTTAATACTATATGTAGATGACATATTGTTGATTGGGAATGATGTAGACCTTCTTAATAGTGTCAAGGAATATTTGAATAATAGTTTTTCAATGAAGGATCTTGGCGAAGCAGCTTACATATTAGGCATAAAGATTTATAGAGATAGATCGAAACGCCAAATATCATTGTCACAAAGTACATATTTGGACAAAGTTCTAAAGAGGTTTGGAATGGAAGATAGCAAGAAAGGGTTCTTGCCCATGTTGCCCAATACGACCTTGAGTAAAACTCAAAGTCCGACATCGGCAGAAGATAGAGAAAGGATGAGTAAGACTCCCTATGCCTCAGCCATAGGATCTCTAATGTATGCCATGCTATGTACTAGACCCGACATTGCATATGTTGTTAGTTTAACTAGCAGATATCAAAGTGATCCAGGAGTGGATCATTGGACAGCGGTCAAAAACATCCTTAAGTACTTGATAAGAACTAAGTATATGGTTCTTTCTTATGGAGGTGATGAACATCTCATTGTTAATGGTTACACCGATGCTAGTTGGAACACCGATCCGGATGATTCTAAATCACAATCTGGATACGTGTTTATTTTGAATGGTGCAGCAGTTAGCTGGAGGAGTGCAAAGCAAAGCGTTGTGGCGAGATCTTCAACTGAATCGGAATACATGGCTGCTTTGGAAGCTTCACAAGAGGCGATATGGATGAAAGAGTTCATTACAGAGCTGGGTGTGGTTCCTAGTGCGCTGGACCCAATGTCTGTCTACTGTGATAACATGGGCGCCATAGCCAATGCGCAAGAACCAAGGTCACACAAGAAGCTGAAGCACATCAAGCTACGTTTTCACGCTATTCGAGAACATATCCAAGATGGGGATATAAAGATTTGCAAAGTACACACAGATCTGAATGTGGCGGATCCGTTGACTAAACCTCTCCCGAGGGCAAAACATGACCAGCACCAAACTGCCATGGGTGTTCGGTATATTACCATGTAATCTAGATTAGACGACTCTAGTGCAAGTGGGAGACTGTTGGAGATATTCCCTAGAGGCAATAATAAATATAGTTATTATTATATCTTTGTGTTTATGATAAATGTTTACATTCATGCTATAATAGTACTAACAAGGAAACATTAATACTTGTGTGATTTGTAGACTAAAATAAGAGTCCCTATTAAAAGCCTCTTTATAATACTAGCTTGTTGGTTAATAGATGATTGTGGTTTCCATATCATGAACATTGAGATGTTATTAACAACAAGATCATATCGTTAGGAGAATGATATGATGGACATACTCCATATAGATAAGAGTAGCATAAAGATCAAGTCATTTTAATAGTTCAATTGCTATATGCTTTCTGATACATAGTTATCTAATTCCTTCGACCATGAGATCATGCATATCACCTTTACCAGATGGATGCTTTGATGACATCAAACACCACACCGTAACTGGGTGGCTATAAAGGTGGCATTGAGTGTTCGGAAAGTATTGGTTGAAACACATGGATCAAGAGTGGGATTTGTCCATCCATATGACGGATAGATATACTCTGGGCCCTCTTGGTGAAATGTCATCCAGTTAGCTTGCAAGCATGTGACTGGCTCACAAGGGATCACATATCACGGGAACGAGAAAAGAGTACTTATCAGTAACGAGGTTGAACTAGGTATGCAGAGATACCGACGATCATAACCTCGGATAAGTAAACTATCGTGAGACAAAGGGAAATTGATATCGTATGTAAGTGGTTCATTTGATCGCAAAGTAATCGTAGAAATATGTGGGAGACATATGAATTTCCTGATTCCTCTATTGGTTATTGGTCGGAGAAGTGTCTCGATCATGTCCGCATAATTCACGAACCGTAGGGAGACACACTTAAGGATTCGACGTTGTTTGAGTAGTTATGGAATGATGAGAAAGAGTCCAAATGTTGTTCGGAGTCTCGAATGGGATTCGGGATATCACGAGGAGATCCGGAATGGTCCGGAGAATAAGATTCATATAAGGAAAGTCCCGTTTCGGAGTTGGAGAATGATTCCGGTGTTTTCATCGGGAATGTTCTAGAAGGTTCCGGAATGTCCGGCACTCCGGAGGGGAAGGGTACATGAATGTGTTATATCAAGTTGGTATGATTGCATCATGTACTAGGTGTCATCGCTGAACAAAATAGAGGGTTTATTCAAATCCTAGTTTGAAAAGTCAAACGGCTATTTTTGGGAAGTGGAAAAGGAGGAGGAAACCGAGTTGGGGAGGAG
The DNA here is from genome assembly GCA_916181665.1 of Avena sativa. Taxonomy (NCBI): domain Eukaryota; kingdom Viridiplantae; phylum Streptophyta; class Magnoliopsida; order Poales; family Poaceae; genus Avena; species Avena sativa. The sequence goes on from OV702279.1 coordinate 343,541,801, forward strand.
TCCCTCCTCCCCACCGCCGGCGCACCACCAAGCCGAGTTAGGGAGGGACTCCCCTCCCTCCCCTTGGCCGGCCAGCCCCTCCACCTATATAAGGAGGGGCAGGGCTCCCTCCTAGAGAGACACAAGATCCTCTCCTCCAAACCCTAGTACCAAGCCGCCGCCGCCTCCATAGCCGCCACCGGCCCTAGGGCACTCGCCGCCGCCGCCTAGGTGAAACCCTAGCCGCCGGCCTTGCCCCCTCCTCGGCGTGTCTAAACCCTAGATCATCGAGGGACTCTCTCATACTCCACCATACTCGCTCCGGCTTAAGGCGAAGCCCTGCGAGATCTCCCCTCTACTTCCGGTACCACGCCGTTGTGCTGCCGGAATCGCGAGGAGAGTGCTACAACCTCTGCTGCCTGCTGGAACAAGGGAGAGGAAGGTCTTCGTCGAGTACCGAACGTGTGACCGACTGCGGGAGCGCTGCCGGAACGCAGCGCCGGAAGGATCGTCTACACGATCTTGAGATCGGGAAGAGTACGACTACATCACCCACGAGAATCCGCTCTCGTTAAACACTTTGGAATCTTCGAGGGTGAGTTATTCCATCGACTCGTTGCTACAATCTAGTAGATAGATCTTGGCTTGTTTGTTTGTATGCGGTAGAAAATTTTTGTTTTCCATCCTACGAAACCCTACAGTTAGTGCCTTGCTTGGTCATGCTTTCTATCAATGGATGGTTTATTTGAAACTAGTTCTTATTGGCAAGGGGGGTTCACGGAAGAACAAATGTATTATTATAAGGAACACCGTTTGTCACAAAAAGGGAAACACTTATGGGAACAAATTGATAAGTTGAATACTATTGCTAGAGACGTGTGCTCTACTTATAATGTTACTTATTGCTTTGATAAGTCTTGTTGCTGTAGGAGGTATAAACACCTGCCTTTCCAATGTGAGTATAATGATAATGTTACCATATCTTCTTATGTTAAGGGAAATTATGAATTTTATGATGTGGAACAAATTGAAGAATTCATTGCTTTCAAGGGTGCATTTGAACCTTCTAGTTTGCTTGAAAATACTGATGATGCACCCTATGAATGTGAGGTTTATGAGATACTTAAATTTTTCTTTGATAATTACAAGGAAGAAAATGACTATATTCTTGAATATTTTAATAGATGCTTTCCACAGATGGTAGAGACTAATGCCTTGCAGGAGCCTATGGAAGAATAAATTGCTGAAACTGAAAGCTTATTAGATGAAAAAGAGGAGGAGAGTGATGAACAAAAGGAGGAACAATGGGTCTACCCATGCCTACCTTCTAATGAGAGTAACTCTTTATCCCTTACATTACTTAATTGTCCCCCATGATTACCAAAGGAGGATGAATGTTATGTTCTTGTGGATTCCTTTGAAATATCTACTTTGGGTAAAACCTGTGAAGGTTTTAATCCCACTATTCTTGATCTTGATAAAAATTATGTGTTTGTAGATCATGAAAAGCATGATTTATGTGATAGTTATATTGTTGAGTTTATTCATGATGCTACTGAAAGTTATTATGAGAGAGGAAAACATGGTCTTATGCATCTCAACAATATTAAGTTTCCCCTTTTTATGTTGAAAATCTTGAAGTTGCACTTGTTTTGCTTTCCTATGCTTGTTGCTTTGTGCTTTCATGACTTGTTTCTTTACAAGATTCCTATGAATAGGAAGGGGTTTAGACTTAAGTGTGTTTTGAATTTGCTTCTTGATGCTCTCTTTTACTTCAATTCATATTTCTTATGTGAGCATCTTCTCAAACTATCATGCCTAACTTAAAGGCGTTAAAGAAAAGTACTTGTTGGGAGATAACCTAAGAGTTTCCTTGAGTCTTGGAAGTTATTACTTTAGTAATGACCTCTACTTATCCTTTTTGTTTGCCTTTTGTGCCAAGAATAACCTCTAATGAGAGGGAAGTAAGATTTGGGGAGTTGCTGTCCCGAAACAGATTTTTGTCCTCCACCATAAAAATTCTTGAGGAGTCTCTATAACTCGGATTGAGCTCAAAATTTACAAATAAATCCCGCAGTATGTTAGATAACTTTCGTTAGTTCAACACTTTTTTATTTGAGCAAAATAAGGTGTTCGAAAAAATGGCGATTCTATCTGCTGGTCTGTTTTGATAGATTTCTGCCATTATTTGCATTTGCTTCTTATTGATTCCTTTTTTAGTTCTATTTAGGTGAATTGAGCTTTTTAAAGGAGTTACTTCAGTAGCTTGTGTTTTTAGTGAAAAGGCTTGCTGTTTCAAAGCTTTGCCAGTGGTCTAATATCTTTTGAATAAGCTAATGTTGCTAATGAAGATTGTGTGAAGTTTTGTATGAAGGAAAAATTTCAGGTGTAGAGAGAGAATGATGTAATGAGATGAAGAATGGAAAAAAGCTCAAGCTTCGGGATGCCACCATGGTGTCACCCCAAGAAATATCCAAGAGGTACAAGCATCAAAGCTTGGGAATGCCCAAGGCATCCCCTTCTTCATCAATAAAAAGCTCAGGTCTATATAGACACTTCGTTTTTATTGTTTCATGCACAGTTGTGTTGTTCTTGGAGCGTCTTAGTTTTCGTTTGCTTTGCTTAGTTGTTTAGTTTAATTGAATAAAATAAGTTTGGACCCCCGCTCTCGTTGTGTTGTTTTGCAAATAAGTTTGCTTGGTGTTGGAAAGGAGTAGTAAGTTCTTGCTTGAAGTGCAAGAGGAGCTTGCATTGACTGTGATTTAGACTTTAGCATGACATGCTAGGTGTTGTTTTGACCTTATGCTTAGTGATTATTGCCGTATCATGTCTTGTTCCAAACAATTGGGATTGCTTAGTGTGCCTTGAAGAAATTATGCGTTGTTTTAGCATGCAAAAGCATAGTATTGTGGTATTCTCCTTTGATGCTTTGCTTAGGTTGACTTGGCACATGCTTACACCATGTTATGACTATGAAAAGTCACCATTAGCCTCTATGATCATTTAGTCCTTGACTTGTAGCACCACTCTTTGCTTTGATTAGTATGTTTTGTTGCTTTGCATGATTATGGCCATTATGCTCTCTTAGTTGGTTGCTCCAAGTCTTTTGCTAGCCTCCACTTGTATGAGTAAGTTCTACTCATGATTCCAACTCCCAAGAAACCAAGTTTTTCCAAAGTGTCCACTATAAACTCCTATGCATGGTGTGCTACACCATTCCAAGTATATTTTTGTTTTCATCTGTCTTCCAATTAAAAACTATTTTGTTATGTGAAAACTTAGTGATTAAAGCCCTCACGAACTTGATGGCACACTTTATTCTTTGCCCCTAATAAACTTGAACCATTGTGACAACTTTGTTGTATATGCTTGCACTTATAAGTTGGAATTAGCAGAACCGTGCTGTCACAGGGAACGTTTTCAACATTGCACTTGTACCTTGTTGTACTCAGTTGATATCATGTTCTTTTGTCTATGGATGTCACCGGTGTGAAATAAAGAGGGAACTTGTAAGTCCATGAAGTTTGTATACTGTGTTAGAGAAATTCCTGGGCCGCTAGCCTAAGCCATGCCTAATCATGGTGGAAACTTGCAACATCACCATAGTGACATCTATGAAGCATTCTTCTTATAAAAAAACGACACATTGAGAAAAGAGGAAAGAGAGGAAAAAGCACCATATTCCCATGGTACATAAGAAGAATTGTTGAGATGCTCATTGTCTGCTGGCCTTGTCATTTTGGTTATGGGAAAGCTCCTGTACCATGTGCAAGGGGTACCCCGTTGGCGGTTCTCAATGATATGCAAATACTTACAGTGACAAGAACTTACCTGGACCCAAAGTTGAGTATACATGAGGTGTGGCCCTCGTATTCAAGGGGCATGAGATTGCCAACTTATACTTCGTCAAGCATATACTCCAGCTTTGCCACTTTAACCTTAACCACTTCAAGATGCTTATGATAGGGGCAATGAGGTCTGAAAGCTAACTAGTACCATAATTTTTGGAAGCTCTTTTTGAAACTTGTAATCCCTGCTTCCTTTACAAAAAGGCCTTTCTTCCACCATTATTGAGTCTCCACCTTCTACCTTTAGGCACCATTAAGAGAGAATAGTTTTCATTCTGTGTGCAGTGTTCCAAAGCTTATTAATTGATGTATATTGTGTTATTACTTGCTCTTGTGCTATTTTTTTCTAGTCACCCTTGTGAACTTTAAAGGTGTCCTATGCATTATATTGCTACTCTATAAGGGACAAGCTGATTGCCACTATGCTATGTTTTCTGCATGTGAAACAAACAAACATTTTTCAATGCATATTATTCATGATCTTTGTTTGTAGCTTGCCATGTTGCATGCATAGTTACTATGTCCTATTGTTAGAACTCCAGCTTTCATGCACATGTTTAGAGTTCTTTGATCCCAACTTTCAATGCTTGCAAATGGTTGGATCTTTATTGTGAGGGTGCATGTCACCTCAAAAATTATTCTGTTTATCACTTACCTACTCGAGGATGAGCAGGAGTTAATCTTGGGGATGCTGATACATATCTACAATTTTTGATGTTTCATGCTTGTTTACTATCTACTTTGATTTACTTATCCACACTTTGAGGTGCTTTTTACATGTTTTCTGGTACTAACCTATTAACAAGTTGCAACAGTGCCAGTTGTCTGTTTTCTGCTGTTTTTGGTTTCAGAAAAGTTAGTAAAGAAATATTCTCGGAATTGGACGGGATAAACGTCAAATTCAATTACTTTCCATGGGGAACAAGAAGTCTAGAGGAGAGCTGGAGGGGACGACCAGGGGGGCCAGACCCACCCCAGGCGCGGGGGAAGGTAGGCCTGCGCCTAGCTAGGGTTTGGTGGCCCTGGCCGCCTCCCGGTCTCGCCCCTTTGCCTATAAGAAGCCCCCGATGCAGAAACCTTGAGTAGCCGATCAGAAATCCACGAAACCATCTGTAGCCGCTCGTCCCTAGATCGGGGGGGAGGGTCTGAAGCTCTTCCCGGCACCCTGTCAGAGGGGAGATCATCCCGAAGGCCTTCTCTCCGGTATGATTCGTGACTAGTTCTACCTTGGACTATGGGTCCATGTATTAGCTAGATGGTTGTATCTCCTCCTTTGTGCTTTCATGTATAGATCTTATGAGCTCTGTTCATGATCAAGATCTAATCTATTTGTAATCATGCATGTTGTGTTTGCAGGGATCCGATGGATATTGATATTATTATGTTGGTTTGATTAATGGTTTTGTCTTTATGATTCTATCATGTCTGTGTTGTTTGTGATCTTGCATGCTCTCTGTTGCTAGTGGTTATCTTGGCCAAGTAGTTGCTAGTGACTCCAAGAGGAGGTATTTATGCTCGATAGTGGGTTCATGCCTCTAGTTTCCAAGGGAAGTGACAGAAATCTCTTCGGTTGTAGATGTGTTGTTGCTACTAGGGAGAAAACAACGGTCTCTTGTTCATGGAACATGTGGATTGTTTACCTTACAGACTTTGCTTAAAGCAGTTGTCTGTTGCTTGCAACTTAATACTGGAGGGGGTTCAGATGATAACCTGAAGGTGGACTTCTAGTCATAGATGCAGTTGGATGATGATATATGTATATTGTTGTATTGTCCAATCAACTTCATATGATCTTTCTGGCTAGTAATTTCATTGTTATGCCTTGCTCAGTTCCTGTCAATTGCCTCGCTGTAATTTGTTTACCCTTCATGCCGTGTTGTTTATCTAAGGAGAGCACCTCTAGTGAACTACGGATCCCGGTCCAATCTTTACCATTGATACATCTTCCACTGTTACCATTTTACTTACGCAAACCATTACCTTCCACACCATATGTTTAATCCTTTGTTACAGCAAACCGGTGAGCTTGACAACCTCACTGATTCGTTTGGGGCAAAGTCTTGAGTTTGTGTTGTGCAGGTCTCCGCGTTGCTCGCAACACCTTTGTGACGTTTCCTTCCTCCTTCTGGTTCGATAACCTCGGTCTCAACTGAGGGAAGACTTGCCGCTTGCTGCTTCATACCTTGCTCTTGGGGTTTCCAACGAAGCGCTCCTACATCAACCTAACGCAACCATCAATCATTCTTGGTGGAATTTGTTCCTTCATGGAGGTTTCCAAAGACTTGATGCATTCCATCTTGTTTCATCTGTTGAACTATAGGATATATATGGCATTGAACAGGGACATGATAATTTCCTTCACATAGGAAACAAGTAACTTGAGATGTGGGGCATTGTCTAGCTGGATGTTTCTCTTCACAATTAGGACATTGGTCCATATGCTCTTTATAAGTGTGTCCTATGTCTCCACAGATTTTGCAAGCTTGTGTTCCTTCCATAATATCATCCTTGATATCATTGTTGTCACAATCTCTTTGGGAAGGGTTGATTCTCATGTTGATCATCTGATTGGTCATCCTTTGCAACAATTGAGATTGGGATTCCAAGAACTTTAGCATGGTTGGGTCTAACTCAATGTTGTTGGATAAAAACTGGGTTGTCACTTGATTCAACTGGGCTTGGGTTGCTAGAAGTTGTTCTGTCATGTGCATCTCTTGGTTGTTGTTGTCACCATCCTTGTTGTTGTGGTCTCTTGGAGAAGTCATCTGTTTGGGTTGGATTGAGATTAGAATAGGCAAAAGATTTATAGAGGAAGAATTCTACTCACACAATAATTCACACAAAGCAATGTGCAAGTAATCACAATCATGCATTCCACTCAAAACACAAGTTTCAAGCATATTTTTAAGCAACAAAATATTTTTGCTACACCACATAAGTTGGTGTGATCAATAAATAGATCTAAACTAAACACTAGTATGGTGGTCCAACTATAGGTTTCACTTGAGATCATTCCATTCTTCTTAGTTGATACTTCAGGAACAAGATCATGGTATCCTTGGAAGAAATTCTTGCATCTTGGTCACAAGGTTCAAAGGTGATGATGGTTCCTCCTAAGTTGTGTTTCCTTAGTTTCCAAGTCTTGAGTATTATTCCCATCTCACTTGTAGTCCTTAGTGATGTCCAAGTTGAAGTCCTTGGTGAAATTGAAGTTGAAGTCATTGGTGATGGTAAGGTCCTTGCTCATGTTGAAGTTTTTGTTCCAACAAGTTGAAAAAGGGAGAGATGTAGAATCAAAACGAAATGTTGAGGAAAGAGTTTACAAGATTGTTTGTAAATAAGTTTGAAGAAATACAACTCATATTTCTCTAAGGGGTTTTGTCCAATCCTAGGGTTACAATCCTATAGGAAACACAGTGCTCTAATACCATCTGTAGAAGTCCCAACCTGATAAGGTAGAGATCCCTGTGTTTACAGTGCTAGTCCCTGGATCGAATAGCTAGAACCCACAGTTTAAGATGTAATATCAGAAACAAAGGTCATATTACAACTTATAACCAGGAATAAAATAATTCATTACATCTTACATAGCTCATATGGCTATCTCATTACAATGTAGCAGATATAACTATATAGCATGGAGTCCTTCATCTCCATATGCCACAGGCAATCATGTTGGTTATAGACTTGTAATCCCTACTCAACAAACTTCAGACAAACCTGCAACATAATAAGTTACAGCCACAAGGGTCAATACATTTGAATTGTATTGGCAAGTGATTTCATATTGATATTGAGAATCTAACATCTACATGAATATTTGGCTAAGTGGAGTTTTGGCTTGCCTTTGCATAAAATAAGTTTTCTCTATCCTTTGAAAATAGTTTTTCTCTTTGACAAAATATTTCATCACAAAATGGCACATTACACACCAGGTGCTTCCCTTGTTTACCCAACAAGTTTTAACTTAGAGAAATTGGGATGAGGAGATCCTTGATTGCTTCAATGTCTTTGATGCTCAAATTGTCCATTGCCGGGAACACGGCTAAGTACTTAGGTTTTACCCTCTCGAGAGGTGGTGCACTTTTCCCACAAGACTCGACATGCATCGAGATGAGACTTTTCAGAAACAATCCCTCAGATCAGCACAGACGCGTTCCATCCTATCATCACTACCACCTTCTGTCTGCCTGTCTGAGTTCTTGCAACCTATGTAGTCAAGGCAGAGCCCATATGCCATGTGACTGCACTAGAAGCTTCTCAACACAAAACATCTCAAATCTATTTGTTCCTGGGTGGCCATCCTCAAGTGAGATACACAAGGTAAACCATAGAAATGGGCCTTGTGTAACCACTCAACACAAATCCATTGTAGAGGCCTCAACCTAATAAGGTAGATTCCTCCTGTGTTTACAATGCTAGTCCCTGGATCAATAGCTAGCATCCACAGTTAAGATGTAATATCAAGAAACAAAGGTCATAATATAACTTTATAACCAGGAATAACATAAGTTTATTACATCAAACATAGCTCATTTGGCTATTACATTACATTTCAGCGGAATAACAATAATCATGGGGTCCTTCATCTTCAAAGTGCCACAGGCAGATGTTGGTTGTAGACTTTGTAATCCTAAACAATCAATCTTCACTAAAATCAATCAAACCTGCAACATACAAGTTACAGCCACAAAGGTCAATACATTTGAATTGTATTGGCAAGTGATACTATGGTAGTATAGTGGAATCTATCATCTATATGCATTTGGCTAAGTGGAGTTGAGGCTTGCATTGCTCAAAATAGATTTTTCTTATCATTTTGAAAATACTAAGTTTTTGCTTGACAAAATCATTTTTCTCAATCAAAGATTTCAAGATCCTTGTACCAAGCCATCTCTCCATCAATGATTGAAGAATTCAAACAACCCTTGTTCAAACCACAAGATTTTAATTTAGAAATTTGAATGATGAGATTCTTGATTGCTTCCATGTCTTGATGCTCAAATTGTCCTTTTCCAGGGACATGGCTAAGTACTTAGATTTTACACTCTGCAGAGGTGGTGCACTTTCCCCACAAGACTTGGTTTCCCAAGACAAGATCTTTCAGAAGCTTTCCCTTAGACCAAAATGGACGCGCTCCAACCTATCAAACACTACCACCCACTGTCCATATGGCTAAGTTCTTGCAACCTATATGATCATGGCAGAGCCCATATTGCCAAGTGGTTGCACTTGAAGCTTCTCAACATTTGACATCTCAAATCTCTTTGTGCCTGGGTGGCATACCACAAGTGAGATACACAACCCAAGTCCATGGCCTTGTGTAACCACTCAACATATCCCAATCTTTCCATTCCACCCAGGAGGTTCATTAACTTAGTTGTTTTATTAAACAAAAACTAAGTCCTCAGACTTAGAATATTTTTCCATAGTGTGAATATATATTCCACCCATGTTTTCTATTAGCTAGGCTAAGCTTGGTAGTAGTAGGAATCTTAACTTAGGAAAATCCTACTAAGGATTCATCTACTAGGTTTTCCTATAGTAAGGTTTATACTTAGCAAAATCCATGCAAGTTTTACTTAGCAAAATCACTAATGCATAGTGAAAGTAATAGGATAGAAAGTATGAAGCATCACTTGCCTTTTTGGTAGGGAATGGTGGTTCACTCCTTGATCTTTCTAGTCTCACACTTCACTACAAATCAATCAAGCAAACACAAATTCAATTCACATTCCAAACCAAAGTCAAACAAACAATTCTTCACACACACAAAGTAATGGAATCTAAGTCATGCATGGGAGCATGCACAAGATAGTTTTATTTTGCAAAGAGGGCTTCTATTGGGTTTCTAAACTTTGTAAGTTCCAAATTGGTCATTTACCAAAGTGGCAAAGTCATTAGTTAGAGGGTTTTGCCCAAAAATCATTTTTAAATCCATTCATTATTTTATGTGGTGGAAATTTAGTTTTATCAAGTTTAAAACCTTTAAATCTTCACCAAAAGTTTCTAACTCTTAGGACTTGGTGTTTTGGGGTCAGTGGGTTTGATCAAGCCATTTTCTTAAAGTTTTATTTCCATAAACATTTTCATAACAAAAAACATTCTTTTTATTTGGCTAGAAATTGGCTAAGTCAAATAATCCAATCTAAATTTTACCAAAATCATTTTTAACACCAAGGTTTGGTTCCTAGGGTCAGTAAGGTCACAACAAACCATTTTGCAAAAGTTTTAACCTTAAAAACAATTTTTAAAAAAAATTTATACTCTAAACAAGCTCATAAATGAATCTGCAAATTCAGGCAAACTAACATATACTATTTTCTAAACTAAGGCCACAGTTAGCTAGGGCTTGTTCTCCTGAATCCATTGATACCAAATTTGTAATTTTTGGACGTGTGGTTTGAAAGTTACAAAGGTTTGAAGTTTGCAAATAATTCTGATTCAAAAATCTGTTTTAACTCAAACTCTGGCCACGCGTCACGTCGTCATTCGTTGGTAACGGTTCGGCCGGATCATGCGACGACAGCCGTTGGATTTCAGTTAAATCGTGCGGCACAGGATCACCACTTACCGCTTCGCTCTACTTTCTATCCTATCCACTGGATCAAGATCGGACGGCTGCTACTGCCTGGTCAAGGACTGGCGGCGCGATGACAACGGCGAGCGGCGGTGCGGCCAGATGGCGGCGGCGCTAGTGAAGCAGGAAGCGAAGGAAGGTGGGGAAATGCTCACAGTGATCGTAGAAGTCTGGTGGAGCTCAACGTGTTGCTGTCTTGGCGAGGGGCGCACTGGAGCGGGCTTGATTGCTCGCCGGAGTGGAGCTGCGCCTCGGCTTTGCTCAGTCGTCGTCGAGGTCGGCGCTAGGGACCGCTCGGAGGCAAACGAAATGCACGGTCAGATGCGCCAAGACACGGCGAAGGTGGGTGCGTGAACGAGAGGGGTCGGGGTAGTCTGATTTACCAGAGAGGTTCCGCCGGAGTAGAGCCAGACGGTGGCGGTGCTGGGGTTGTCGTTGGCGAAGCTCAGGGGTGCCCGCGGGGAAGCTGAGGTTACGGAGCGGTGCTCCTGAGTCTGGCGAACCTGCCTGCTTGCTCGGAAAGTCAAGGGCGATGTGATGCCGCCGGAATTTGGCCGAGAACTCGTCGGAGACGGCGACGGTGCAGAAAAGATTGGCGACAGCCTGGTGGCTCTCGATGCGTGGGGTTTGGGGGGAATGAAAGAGGAGGAAGAGGGATTTTAACACGCGTGATCACTGCGAGTTAAGGTGGCTGCGTTAAGGCGTATTGATGCCGCGATTCAAAGCTTGCAACGGCGACGAGAGGAGGAAGAACCAGTCGCGGGGTAGGGAAGGAGAACAGTGGAAAAGGGGCCTACCGGTCAGTGGGAAAAGAACGAGGGGGAGGTCCACCGGTCATTGTCTGTGTGTGTTAGTTTTTGAGTGAGAAAAGAATGCTTCGGGGGAAAAGAGAGGTGGGCTGCTGCTGGGTTAGTTGGGCCAGATTGGTGGGCTGTTCTATTTTTTTCTGTCTGAATTCTTTTTCCTTTTCTATTTCTATTTTCTGATTTGTTATTTCAAACAATTCTCAAGCATTTAAAACAATTCAAATCTTCACCAAACATTGTAACTAAGAATTTGGTTCTGTTTAGTAACCTGAACCAAAATCCTAAATAAAATAAAAAATACTTTAATCTTTTTAGGTTCCATCCTTAATTAAATAAGTAGGCCATGGTTTATTAATTAAATAGAGTTTTTTGTTGTTTATTAATAAAATCTTCACTTGAAATCCAAATATTTTCAAAATCAAATCAGTAGGTATCATTTGGAAGTAAATAATACTTGGATACTTGTTTAAAACAAACTATTATTTTACTTTAGGGTCCAATAATAATTAAATAAAATGAGCTTTAGTAAATAACACAAATAGGATTTGTTTATTTAAATCTTTTATTTTGGAATCTAAAATTGTACCAAAGTCATTCAGTAGGTTTTATTTGAGAATACAAAGTACTTGGAAAACTTATTTAAATTAAACAAATAAGTTTTGATGGTTTATAAATGATAGAACCTTTATTAATAAAACTTGGATATTAAATCCTTATTAATTTATTTTAAATAAACCTTTGCTAATTTTATTTAGAATAAAATGTTTTAATTCCAAAGCTTGGCCAAGTTTTAATTTGGCTTTATAAAATAATCTTTATTTATAAATCCATCTTTTCTTTTGAATACCAAATCTTTTATTAAGAGATCCAAAATAGTATTTTAAATATTTTTATTTTCCTTTAATAAAAGTTTATCTTTTTAAATCTCTTTAGGATTTATTTGATTCAAACTGGTTTGAGGTTCCATTTGAATTCAAAAAGTTTCTTCTGGCCCTGAAAATCAAACAAAGTTTTATTTTATTCATTTATTTTTCACATTACAAGATTTGGAAAATCTTGGGATGTGACAGGCTACCACCCTTAAAATAAATCTCGTCCCGAGATTTGGGGAGGCTAGGGGTTACAAGCAGGTTCAAAACAACTAGGGTACTACCACCCTTAAAATTTTCAAACAAAAAATTACATATTGTCCTTCTTGGGATCCTGGGAAAACTTTCTCTAAGCAAACAGTTGCATTTATGTCCTTAATTTCCATGCTTGACTCATGGGCCAAGGTTGAGATCCTTCATAGACTTGTTTAACTTGTTCTCCATCCTTTCTAGACAATTGTTTGCATAGTGGCCTAGTTCCTTGCATTTGAAACATGTGACAAGGCTGAGATCCCTCATAGGCTGGTTTATCTTATGCTTCATCTTTTCTGGACAGTAGTTTGCATAATGTCCTAACTCTTTGCAGTGTTTGCACATCACTTGGCTAATATCTTTCTTTTTCTTTGGTATTACTGTCTCTTGTTTGTTTCCTTGGTTCTTCTTATTTTCTGGGCACTCATTGGCATAGTGTCCCATCTCTTTGCATTTGAAACATTGCACTTGGCTTATGTCCTTTTTCTTCTTTTTGGGTCTCTCCAAAGCTAGGAGTTCTTCCAGTTCATATTCTTCATAGGTGGGAGATCTTTCTCTCTTCTTGGGGCATTGATCTTCATGCTCCTTGGATGCATGATCTTTGTCTCTAAAACTATTGTTGGCTTGGGTTCCTTCTAGAATAGCATCTTTGTCATCCTTGTTGTCATTAGCTCTTTGGAAAAAGTTTTCTCTCATGTTAATCATTTGAGTAACCATTCCTTGCAACAATTGGGATTGAAGTTTCAATATCCTTTGTATGGCTGGGTCTAGTCCATTGTTGTTGGCTAAAAGTTGAGTTGTTTCTTGGCTCAACTGGTTTTGGGTTGCTATAAGTTCTCTCATGTTGTCTTCTTGGTTGGTGTTGATGTCTCTTGGAGTAGTCATCTGTTTGGGTTTGATAGGAGATTAGAATAGGCAAGATATTTCTAAGGAAATATTTCTAATCACACACATCACAATTCACACAAGCAATGTGCAAGCAATCACAAACAAACATTTCACTCAAACAAGGTTCAAGCACATACTTAGGCAACAAAATATTTTTGTTACACCACATAAGTTGGTGGTTTTGACTTAACTAAAATATGGTGGTCCATCTATATGGTTCACTTGTGATCTTTCCATCATTCTTGGTTGCTTCTTCTTACATGAGATCAAAGTTTCCTTGAGAAAACTCCTTGGTCACAAACTTCAAGTGATGCAAACTCCTTCTTATTTTGCATTCCCTCAGTCTCTAACTTTTGAGTAAGATTTCCTTGTTTCACTTGTGGTCATTAATAGTTTCCAAGTTGGAAGTCCTTGATGAATATGCTGAAGATGTTGAAGTCATTAGAGTTGTAGATGTTGAAGAAGTCCTTTGCATATGGTGAAGTCTTTGGTCTTGGGGTAGGTTTTCCATCAAGTTGAAGTAGAAGAGAAGTAGAGTTGAAACCAAAATGGTTGAGGAAAGAGTTTACAAGTGTTTTTGTAAATAAGTTTTTGGAACAAAATACAACTCCTATTTTTCTAAGGGTTTTTGTCCAATCCTAGGTTTACAAATCCTACAGGCAATACAATGCTCTGATACCATCTGTAGAGGCCTCAACCTAATAAGGTAGATTCCTCCTGTGTTTACAATGCTAGTCCCTGGATCAATAGCTAGCATCCACAGTTAAGATGTAATATCAAGAAACAAAGGTCATAATATAACTTTATAACCAGGAATAACATAAGTTTATTACATCAAACATAGCTCATTTGGCTATTACATTACATTTCAGCGGAATAACAATAATCATGGGGTCCTTCATCTTCAAAGTGCCACAGGCAGATGTTGGTTGTAGACTTTGTAATCCTAAACAATCAATCTTCACTAAAATCAATCAAACCTGCAACATACAAGTTACAGCCACAAAGGTCAATACATTTGAATTGTATTGGCAAGTGATACTATGGTAGTATAGTGGAATCTATCATCTATATGCATTTGGCTAAGTGGAGTTGAGGCTTGCATTGCTCAAAATAGATTTTTCTTATCATTTTGAAAATACTAAGTTTTTGCTTGACAAAATCATTTTTCTCAATCAAAGATTTCAAGATCCTTGTACCAAGCCATCTCTCCATCAATGATTGAAGAATTCAAACAACCCTTGTTCAAACCACAAGATTTTAATTTAGAAATTTGAATGATGAGATTCTTGATTGCTTCCATGTCTTGATGCTCAAATTGTCCTTTTCCAGGGACATGGCTAAGTACTTAGATTTTACACTCTGCAGAGGTGGTGCACTTTCCCCACAAGACTTGGTTTCCCAAGACAAGATCTTTCAGAAGCTTTCCCTTAGACCAAAATGGACGCGCTCCAACCTATCAAACACTACCACCCACTGTCCATATGGCTAAGTTCTTGCAACCTATATGATCATGGCAGAGCCCATATTGCCAAGTGGTTGCACTTGAAGCTTCTCAACATTTGACATCTCAAATCTCTTTGTGCCTGGGTGGCATACCACAAGTGAGATACACAACCCAAGTCCATGGCCTTGTGTAACCACTCAACATATCCCAATCTTTCCATTCCACCCAGGAGGTTCATTAACTTAGTTGTTTTATTAAACAAAAACTAAGTCCTCAGACTTAGAATATTTTTCCATAGTGTGAATATATATTCCACCCATGTTTTCTATTAGCTAGGCTAAGCTTGGTAGTAGTAGGAATCTTAACTTAGGAAAATCCTACTAAGGATTCATCTACTAGGTTTTCCTATAGTAAGGTTTATACTTAGCAAAATCCATGCAAGTTTTACTTAGCAAAATCACTAATGCATAGTGAAAGTAATAGGATAGAAAGTATGAAGCATCACTTGCCTTTTTGGTAGGGAATGGTGGTTCACTCCTTGATCTTTCTAGTCTCACACTTCACTACAAATCAATCAAGCAAACACAAATTCAATTCACATTCCAAACCAAAGTCAAACAAACAATTCTTCACACACACAAAGTAATGGAATCTAAGTCATGCATGGGAGCATGCACAAGATAGTTTTATTTTGCAAAGAGGGCTTCTATTGGGTTTCTAAACTTTGTAAGTTCCAAATTGGTCATTTACCAAAGTGGCAAAGTCATTAGTTAGAGGGTTTTGCCCAAAAATCATTTTTAAATCCATTCATTATTTTATGTGGTGGAAATTTAGTTTTATCAAGTTTAAAACCTTTAAATCTTCACCAAAAGTTTCTAACTCTTAGGACTTGGTGTTTTGGGGTCAGTGGGTTTGATCAAGCCATTTTCTTAAAGTATTCTTTCCATAAACATTTTCATAACAAAAACCATTCTTTTTATTTGGCTAGAAATTGGCTAAGTCAAATAATCCAATCTAAATTTTACCAAAATCATTTTTAACACCAAGGTTTGGTTCCTAGGGTCAGTAAGGTCACAACAAACCATTTTGCAAAAGTTTTAACCTTAAAAACAATTTTAAAAAAAATTTAAACTCTAAACAAGCTCACAAATGAATCTGCAAATTCAGGCAAACTAACATATACTATTTTCTAAACTAAGGCCACAGTTGGCTAGGGCTTGTTCTCCTGAATCCATTGATACCAAATTTGTAATTTTTGGACGTGTGGTTTGAAAGTTACAAAGGTTTGAAGTTTGCAAATAATTCTGATTCAAAAATCTGTTTTAACTCAAACTCTGGCCACGCGTCACGTCGTCATTCGTTGGTAACGGTTCGGCCGGATCACGCGACGACAGCCGTTGGATTTCAGTTAAATCGTGCGGCACAGGATCACCACTTACCGCTTCGCTCTACTTTCTATCCTATCCACTGGATCAAGATCGGATGGCTGCTGCTGCCTGGTCAAGGACTGGCGGAGCGATGACAACGGCGAGCGGCGGTGCGGCCAGATGGCGGCGGCGCTAGCGAAGCAGGAAGCGAAGGAAGGTGGGGAAATGCTCACAGTGATCGTAGAAGTCTGGTGGAGCTCAACGTGTTGCTGTCTTGGCGAGGGGCGCACTGGAGTGGGCTTGATTGCTCGCCGGAGTGGAGCTGCGCCTCGGCTTTGCTCAGTCGTCGTCGAGGTCGGCGCTAGGGACCGCTCGGAGGCAAACGAAATGCACGGTCAGATGCGCCAAGACACGGCGAAGGTGGGTGCGTGAACGAGAGGGGTCGGGGTAGTCTGATTTACCAGAGAGGTTCCGCCGGAGTAGAGCTAGACGGTGGCGGTGCTGGGGTTGTCGTTGGCGAAGCTCAGAGGTGCCCGCGGGGAAGCTGAGGTTACGGAGCGGTGCTCCTGAGTCTGGCGAACCTGCCTGCTTGCTCGGAAAGTCAAGGGCGATGTGATGCCGCCGGAATTTGGCCGAGAACTCGTCGAAGACGGCGACGGTGCAGAAAAGATTGGCGACAGCCTGGTGGCTCTCGATGCGTGGGGTTTGGGGGGAATGAAAGAGGAGGAAGAGGGGTTTTAACACGCGTGATCACTGCGAGTTAAGGTGGCTGCGTTAAGGCGTATTGATGCCGCGATTCAAAGCTTGCAACAGCGACGAGAGGAGGAAGAACCAGTCGCGGGGTAGGGAAGGAGAACAGTGGAAAAGGGGCCTACCGGTCAGTGGGAAAAGAACGAGGGGGAGGTCCACCGGTCATTGTCTGTGTGGGTTAGTTTTTGAGTGAGAAAAGAATGCTTCGGGGGAAAAGAGAGGTGGGCTGCTGCTGGGTTAGTTGGGCCAGATTGGTGGGCTGTTCTATTTTTTTCTGTCTGAATTCTTTTTCCTTTTCTATTTCTATTTTCTGATTTGTTATTTCAAACAATTCTCAAGCATTCAAAACAATTCAAATCTTCACCAAACATTGTAACTAAGAATTTGGTTCTGTTTAGTAACCTGAACCAAAATCCTAAATAAAATAAAAAATACTTTAATCTTTTTAGGTTCCATCCTTAATTAAATAAGTAGGCCATGGTTTATTAATTAAATAGAGTTTTTTGTTGTTTATTAATAAAATCTTCATTTGAAATCCAAATATTTTCAAAATCAAATCAGTAGGTATCATTTGGAAGTAAATAATACTTGGATACTTGTTTAAAACAAACTATTATTTTACTTTAGGGTCCAATAATAATTAAATAAAATGAGCTTTAGTAAATAACTCAAATAGGATTTGTTTATTTAAATCTTTTATTTTGGAATCTAAAATTGTACCAAAGTCATTCAGTAGGTTTTATTTGAGAATACAAAGTACTTGGAAAACTTATTTAAATTAAACAAATAAGTTTTGATGGTTTATAAATGGTAGAACCTTTATTAATAAAACTTGGATATTAAATCCTTATTAATTTATTTTAAATAAACCTTTGCTAATTTTATTTAGAATAAAATGTTTTAATTCCAAAGCTTGGCCAAGTTTTAATTTGGCTTTATAAAATAATCTTTATTTATAAATCCATCTTTTCTTTTGAATACCAAATCTTTTATTAAGAGATCCAAAATAGTATTTTAAATATTTTTATTTTCCTTTAATAAAAGTTTATCTTTTTAAATCTCTTTAGGATTTATTTGATTCAAATTGGTTTGAGGTTCCATTTGAATTCAAAAAGTTTCTTCTGGCCCTGAAAATCAAACAAAGTTTTATTTTATTCATTTATTTTTCACGTTACAAGATTTGGAAAATCTTGGGATGTGACATCCATCCAAGCAATTACCATTCCACATAGGTGTTTAATTCACTTAGTTATTTTATTAATCAAAAACTTAGCCATAGACTTTGCATAATATCATAGCATGAGTATTCCACCCTTGA
Organism: Avena sativa; assembly: GCA_916181665.1. Taxonomy (NCBI): domain Eukaryota; kingdom Viridiplantae; phylum Streptophyta; class Magnoliopsida; order Poales; family Poaceae; genus Avena; species Avena sativa. The sequence goes on from OV702279.1 coordinate 343,559,905, forward strand.
ATTCTAATAGCTAGGCTAAGCATACTAGCATAACTTGTCTCTTATCTTAGGAAGATTCCTACCAAGATATATTCTATAGGATCTACTATAGCATAGCAATATATAGAAATAGTCCTATCATGCATACTACATAAAAATATCACGAATGCAATATTGAAAAGATAGGACTTTTGATGACCAAAATATCACTTGCCTTTTTAGTAGAGAAACTAGGCACTCTCCTTGATCTTGCAATTTTCACACTCCTCAAAGTTCACTACAATTTAATTAAGCAAAGCACACATTCAAAACTAGCATTCAAACAATCCACAACACAAAACAATAAAAACAAGGAAATGCATGCAAGCATGCAAAAGGTTATTTTATTGAAAAAGTGGTTTCTAACAAGGCTCTAAACATTTCAAAACACTTACTGGTCATTTGTAAAAGTGGTAATTTCATTTGAAACCAAGTTAGTGAAAATAAGCCTTTTTAAATCATTTTTGTTTTACTAGAAATTCTTTTAATCAAAGTAATAATTCCTAGTGTCAACAAAATATATTTTTAAATTCAAATTTTAGTGTTTATGGTTAGAGGGTTCAAAAAAATCCATTTGCAAAAGGTTTCACTCAAAAATCATTTTTAAAACAATTTTTATACCCAAAATAGTCCTACAAATGTTTCTGCATAAACACCTAATTTTTCAGAATCAAATGACCAAACCGGGGCCATAGTTGCAAATTTTACATTTTTATGAATCCATTGATATAAAATTTGTAATTTTTTGGACATACAGATCAAAAGTTATGGATTTTACAAAATCAAATAATCAATAGATCAAATTCTGTTTTAAAAAAACAGCCTGGCCACGTGTCATGATTCTACTGGCCAGTACCGCTTCGGGTGGATCGTGCAACTTGGGCCGTAGGATCAGCGCGTACCGCTTTGCTACACGTTCTATCCTATCCGCCAGATCTGCATCCAACGGTTCACAGAGCCTTGACCACAGATGGGCGACGCTGGTGACGGTGAACGGCGGCGTGTCGGGTGGTGGCATTCCAGCGAATCCAGGAAGCAAGGAAGAGGATACTGAGGCTCACTAGGTTCGCAGGAGCATGACGACTCTCAACATGGTCTCCGTTGATCAAGGGGCGCACGGGGTCGGCCTGAATCGCTCGCCGGAGCTAGCGTCGGCGTTGGGTGTGCTCAGACGTCGTCGAAGGTGAAGCTACAGAGCACGCTAAGGAAAAAGAAAGGTGGCGTTAGATGCGCGAGAGGGAGGCAAGTGAGAGAGCATCAACAAGAGGAAGAGGGGCGGTCAGGGCTCACCGGGAGAACTCGCCGGAGTAGTGCTTGTCGTCGGGGGCGCTCAGACATTGAAAGGGGCGAGTCTCTGGGCATGAGCGAGAAAACGGAATACGGCAGCAGGTGCACATGACGTTGGTGAGTGAGTTAGTATGAGCCAGGAGGCAAGGGTGGTCTGGGCTCACCGGAATTGGTGTCGGAGAACGTCGGAGTTAGTGGTGATGTGAGCGGCAATTCGAGCATCCTGGGGGCTTCGGTGGCATGGTGACTAAGGGGAAATGGAGAGGAGGGTGAGGCAGTTAAGAAGGCAGGGTCGGGGGAAGAATTACTGCGGCGTTTAAGCGAATTCACGCGTCGTAATCATGGCAGGAAACGGTCGGGGAGGGGCGAGGTCAGTGTGTGTGTGTGGGGGGGGTGAGGAAGACGATGGTGACGTGGACGTGGGTCCAGACTGTCAGCGAGAGGGTGGTTGGGGTCGCAGTGAGAAAGGGGGCAGAGGGGAGAGAGGTGGAGCCGGGTGGGCTTCTGCTGGGCCAAGCTGGGCTGGGTGCTGGGTAGGTTAGTTGGGTTTGTTCGATGGGGGCTTCCTTTTCTATTTTCTTCTTATTATTCTTTTTCCATTTCTATTTTCTGTTTTCGTTTGATTTAAATGATTTAAACATCAGTTTAAATACAAATCTTTCCAAAACTTTTTTATTAGGTTTATATTATTTATTTAGTGTGTTTAAAAGTCCACTTTAGAATATTTCAAATATTCTCTTATAATTTAATATTTATTTAAATTAGGCATTTTGTCTTTATTTAAATAAAATTGAATATGGTTCAAACCCATATAATTTTATTCAAATAATATTTTATTCTTTTTATTTTATTAGATTTACTTTTATCCCATTTGCTTATGGACTTGGCCAAGGTTTAAATTGTCTTTTAAATATTTCTTATTTATTTATTTATTTCTTTCCTTGTCTTATAAAATCCATATTTTTTATTTATAGCTCCAAAATTGGTGATTCCAATTTGTATAATTTTATTTAATAATTATTTATCTTTCCAAATCCTTTTTGGATTACTTTGTTCACAATTTAGTGTTGATTTTTGTTAGGAGCTTTATTAGCCTTGGAATTACTTCCTTTTTGTCTTATTAAAATCATATGTTTTTATCCATGGCTCCAAATTGAGTGAAACTAATTTCCATGGTTTTATAATTTTTTTGTTTACCATTTTTTATCACTTATAAATGTTTGTTGCTAAATTTTTATATGGATCAAAGCCATAGTCTTAGAGTGATCTTGGAGTTGATTTCTTTCAATAGGGTTTAGGGTTTTGGTTTAACTTTTGCATGTGCTTTAAATTCAAGATACATTCCAAACAAGAATGCATTTGATCTTTGGAATATTTGTTTGTTGCTTTCTTATTCAAATTTTGTTCAAGTAGGGTTTTGATGTTTCCATTTAGAAGCAAAAAGTTTCTTTTCACCCTAAATTTCAACACTTGTTTCTTTTGTTTGTTTATTTTTCACATTTCAATAATTGGAAAATTTGGGATGTGACAATGTGTCTCCCTACGGTTCGTGAATTATGCAGACATGACTGAGACTCTTCTCTGATCAATAACCAATAGAGGATTCTGGAAATTCATATGGCTCCCACATATTCCTACGATTACTTTGTGCTCGAATGAACCATTTACATATGATACCAATTTCCATTTGTCTCGCGATACTTTACTTATCCGTGGTTTGATCGTCGGTATCTCCGCATACCTAGTTCAACCTCGTTATTGATAAGTACTCTTTACTCGTTCCTGTGATATCTTATTCCTTGTGAGCCAGTCACATGCTTGCAAGCTAATTGGATGACATTCTACCGAGAGAGCCCAGAGTATATCTATCTGTCATATGGATGAACAAATTCCACTCTTGATCCATGTGCCTCAACACATACTTTCTGAACACTCGATGCCTCCTTTATAACCACCCAATTACAAAGTGGTGTTTGATGTCATCAAAACATCCATCCGGTGATGGTGATTAACATGATCTCATGATCGAAGGATTTAGGTTACTATGTATCTGAAAGTTTATAGCAAACAAATTATTGAAATGACTTGATCTTTATGCTACGCTTATCTATATGAGTATGTCCATCATACTATTCTCCTAATGATATGATCTTGTTGTTACTAACATCTCAATATTCATGATCAGGAAACCATGATCATCTATTAACCAACAAGCTAGTATTACAAAGAGGCTTTACTAAGGACTCTAACAAGTTTACAAATCACACAAGTATTAATGTTTCGGTTAATACAATTATAGCATGGTATATAAAAAATTATCATAAATATGAAGATATGATAATAACCACTTTATTATTGCCTCTTGGGCATATCTCCAACAATAAGAGTTAATAGGATTGATATCATATTATTGACAACAATGTATAAATTGCTTTGCAGAAACAGATTCTGAAGGAACGAGAAAGTTAAGCGTACTAGAGCTGGAGTAGTGAGGATGGGTGACCGACCAGAAAATTTGATCAAAGATTGCAAATTGATCAAATATTAAGTATAATTAATGTTAAAAATGGTCAAAGTGAGAGATTAACGATTCAAACAATTTAAAGATTAAAAAAATTGAGGAAAAATATGAAAAAAAAATAAAAATATATTTTTGCAACCGGGTGGCAGGCTATGCCGAGGGCCGCCGTTGGCATAGCGTACGCCGACTGCATTTCGATACGCCAACGGCCTCCGTGTGCTCCGCCGGAGGAGATCTTTGCCGAGGAGCCTACGCTGAGGACTCTAACAAGTTTACAAATCACACAAGTATTAATGTTTCCGGTTAATACAATTATAGCATGGTATATAAAAAATTATCATAAATATGAAGATATGATAATAACCACTTTATTATTGCCTCTTGGGCATATCTCCAACACTAAGAGTTAATAGGATTGATATCATATTATTGACAACAATGTATAAATTGCTTTGCATTAACAGATTCTGAAGGAACGAGAAAGTTAAGCGTACTAGAGCTGGAGTAGTGAGGATGGGTGACCGACCAGAAAATTTGATCAAAGGTTGCAAATTGATCAAATATTAAGTATAATTAATGTTAAAAATGGTCAAAGTGAGAGATTAACGAGTCAAACAATTTAAAGATTAAAAAAATTAGGAAAAATATGAAAAAAAAAATAAAAAAATATTTTTGCAACCGGGTGGCAGGCTATGCCGAGGGCCGCCGTTGGCATAGCGTACGCCGACTGCATTTCGATACGCCAACGGCCTCCGTGTGCTCCGCCGGAGGAGATCTTTGCCGAGGATCCTACGCTGAGGACGACCGTCGGTGTAGCATACGCCGAGAGCTTTTTAGCCCTCGACATATCGAGCGCGTCCTGTAGTGTTGTGCTAATGAAGTTTTTTTTTAAAACTGTGCTAATGAAGTTGTTGCAATAGTGAAACTGTGCCATAGGCAACACGTCAAAAGAAAGTGCCATAGGCCTGGGCCAAGTAGAATCGTCGGCTTATTGTTCGAAGATCAATACCCCGCCCTTGTGAGGGTCCCACAAAAGCAAGATCAACTCACTCAAGCCGGGAGGAAGGTTGAGCCACATGCCCAGATCGGAGAAGACCTTTCATGGTGCCACTGGATGAAACCATTTTTCAATACAGGATACCATAAATTCGCTCTTCGAAACTACTTGCCAATACCATGTCTCTAATTGTTTGTGGAAGGTGGTATACAAGGTAGCTTCACTTGATATTACAAAAAACTCAATAATTATTCTAAATAATTTAAAACTAAAGGTAAGCTTTTCCTTACCGGCATAAAATAGTTGTATCCCAAATATGAAGTGCATATGTTAAAGAAAATGGCTCATGTCCTTCAAACTTAATTTTTTCTACTCTTGATACACTAGTTACAATGAAATTTACATCCAAGAGTCTGCTAAACCGGATGTGTGCTCCCTACTCGCCATATGATGACTCGGGCTCGCGATCCTAGAAGTACATTGTGTGCAGAAACATTCCCATTTGGATACGAGAAAAACACCCCTCTCGTGGCGCACCCCAGGGCGCCGCCGGGGGGGGTCCTGATCCCGCCATCAACCCTCCCCTTTTCGATCTACCACCCTTCCGCCCCTGCCGGTGGCGGCTGTCGGCACCGAAGGGTCCGGGTAGAGCAGATCGCGGCGGTTGTTCGCTGGTGGCGGCTGGGGTCGGCGCCGGTGCTTCATATGCGCGTGGCGGCCAGGGCGGCGCCCCTAGTCGTGTGGCGGCGGTGGCTGCTCCCTAGGCATGAGATCCGATCGTGGAGGTCGGGTGCTTGCAGAGGCTGGGCCGGTGCCCGGATCATTGCGCCGACAGCTTACCCATCGGGTATCAGCACAAGGTGTGGCGGTTGTTGTTGGAGATATGCCCAAGAGGCAATAATAAAGTTGTTATTATCATATCTTCATGTTTATGATAAATGTTTACATACCATACTATAATTGTATTAAACGGAAACATTAATACTTGTGTGATTTGTAAACATAAAAGAGTCTCTAGTAAAGCGTCTTGTTAAACTAGCTTGTTGGTTAATATATGATCATGGTTTCCTGATCATGAACATAGAGATGTTATTAACAACAGGGTCATATCATTAGGAGAATGATGTGATGGACATACTCCTATAGTTAAGCGTAGCATAAAGATCAAGTTATTTAATATAGTTCATTTGCTATATGCTTTCTGATACATAGTAACTTAATTACTTCGACCATGAGATCATGCTAATCACCATCACCGGAAGGATTCTTTGATGACATCAAACACCACACCATAACTAGGTGGCTATAAAGGTGGCATTGAGTGTTCGGAAAGTATGTATTGAGGCACATGGATCAAGAGTGGGATTTGTCCATCCATATGATGGATAGATATACTCTGGGCCCTCTCGGTGGAATGTCATCCAATTAGTTTGCAAGCATGTGACTGGCTCACAAGGGATCACATATCACGGGAACGAGAAAAGAGTACTTATCGGTAACGAGGTTGAACTAGGTGTGCAGAGATACCGACGATCAGACCTCCGATAAGTAAACTATTGCGAGACAAGGGAAATTGGTACCGTATGTAAGTGGTTCATTTGATCGCAAAGTAATCGTAGAAATATGTGGGAGCCATATGAATTTCCAGATTCCTTTATTGGTTATTGATCGGAGAAGTGTCTCGGTCATGTCCGCATTATTCACGAACCGTAGAGAGACACACTTAAGGATTCGATGTTGTTTAGTAGATATGGAATGTTAGTAGGGATATCGAATGTTGTTCTGAGTCTTGGATGGGATCCGGGATATCACGAGGAGATCCGGAATGGTCAGGGGAATAAGATTCATATAAGGAAAGTCCGATTCCGGAGTTCGGAAAGATTCCGACGTTTTCATCGGAAAGGTTCTAGAAGGTTCACCGAACCGGAAGGGGAATAGACCATGAATGTGTCATGCGTAAGTGGAATGATTGGATCATATCCTAGGTCGCTTGGTGTGAGTATTTGCAAGAGAGAATTAAAACTCTAAATTGAAAGTCAAACGAAAGGTTTGAAAAGTCAAACTGGAACAATGGTTTCCTAGTGGAAGAAGAAACAAGTCCTTCTCTCAATCCAACTTGGTTTTGGGTTTGGATTCAAACTCACCCCTTCCAAAGGCTACCCCCTCTCATAAATAGAGGTGGAGGGCTGCCCCAAAAACACAAGCCCTAGCCCTCCCCGAGCCAAGCCTCCGCCGCACCGCCGCCGGTTCGTCGCCGCCGACGACACCTCCTCATCCTCCCGGTCTTCTAAACCCTAGATCTCCGGGAAACCCTAATCCACCATAACTCGCACTAGCTTACGTGAAGCCCTGTGAGATCTTCCCTCTACTCCCGACACCACACCGTCGTGCTGCCGGAATCGCGAGGGGAGAACTACAACCTCCGCTGCCTGCTGGAACAAGGGAGAGGAAGGTATTCATCGAGTACCGAACGTGTGACTGATTGCGGAAGCGCTGCCGGAAGGATCGTCTACGCGATCTTGAGATCGGCAAGTGTACGACTACATCACCCACGAGAATCTGCTCTCGTTAACCGCTTTGGAATCTTCGAGGGTGAGTGCTTCTATCAACTCGTTGCTACAATCTATAGATAGATCTTGGCTTGTTTGTGTGCATGCGGTAGAATTTTTTTGTTTTTCCATGATACGAACCCCTACAGTGGTATCAGAGCCGTGTCTATATGTAGATCTTTTGCACAAGTAGAACACAATGATCATTGTGGGCGTTGATGCTTTTGTTGTCGATTGCTTCTTGTGTACTTTGCATCTTGCAGGATGGTGGGATGAAGCGGCCCGGGCTAACCTTACATGACATCGTTAATGAGACTTGCTCCCCGCTTAACATGCAACTTGTATTGCATCAGTGGCTTTGTGGGTGCCTGTTTCTCCCAACATAGTGAAGATTCAATTTACAACGGGTAATTGACAATACTAGTATCAACGTTGTGGTTCTTGTTCGTAAGTTAGAACGACACTTATTGAAAGCCCCAAACCACGTAAAACATGCAAAAAAAATAGAGGCGTCTAACTTTGTTTTGCAGGGGTGTGTTGTGATGTGATATGGCCATGATTGTGATTATATATGATGTATGCAATGTTACTTATTGTAAGTCGGCAACCGGTAGGAGCCATATGGTTATCTTTTAATTCCGTTAAGACCTGTGTGTCTATTATTCAAAGTAGTTGTAATAGTTGATGCTGGTGGACGACAACCATGGAGCGGCGCCATTGACCTTGACGCACGCCGGTGATGATGGAGATCATGTTTGTGCTTGAAGATGGAGATCGGAAGCACAAGAATAAAGGCCATATCATATCACATATTATGAATTGCATGTGATGTTAATCCTTTTATGCATCTTGTATTTCTTAGATCGCGACGGTAGCATTATAAGATGATCCCTCTCACAAAATATCAAGTTATAAAGTGTTCATCCTTAGTAGGCACCGTTGCCAAAGCTCGTTGTTTCGAAGCACCACGTGATGATCGGGTGTGTTAGATTCTGCGAGTGTATACAACGAGAGCAAGCCAGATTTACTCATGCGGCAGCTAAGGATTGATCTTGACGAGCCTAGCATGTACAGACATGGTATCAAAACACGGATCACCGAAAGGTAAAGCATGAGTCATATAGTAGATATGATGAACATGTTGATTGTTCGCCTTTGAAGCTACATCATCTCTCGTGATGATCGGTTTTGATGTGGTGGATTTGGTTCGTGTGATCACTAAAACAATGTGAGGGATATTGTTTTGAGTGGGAGTTCAACAACAATATGATTTAAAGTTGAACACTATTTATCATAAATTAAATCAAAGTGAATTTGCATAGTTGTTGTAATCATTGGCATCCGTTTACCACCTTGTGCTTAGTTATAATTGAGATAATAGAACTATAGAATTCTGGTTAGTTACTTTACGAACTGGTATCGTATTGCTTTGAAGTGTTAATCTAAAGTTTAAAAGTCCCATTGCAAACTTTCAGTAAGTTTCGATTACGCCATGAAGTTTAATAGTTGGTATTAAATCAAGAGTAACAATTCTAGTGTTAGTATATAAAGTATCATGCTTGTCTCCATGATTCTTGATATTCAAAAGATAGTTTCAATATCAAGGTAATCTAGGAGTTGAAAGAGTTGTTTCAGAAACCATCATGTATGGAAGATATTGCGATATCTGAAATGATGTTTTGGTTACAACATGATAGAGTATAATAAGGCAAAATTTATGTTCTCATATTTGATGAGAATTTACAAAAGGTTGGAGACACTAGTTGTCCTAATCCTCCAAAAGGTATTGGAGAGCAACATTATACTTGCGATTCACCATAATAAGCTAAAGTAGCTTGATCATGAATAGTTCCATGATAAGGATGAATATTTGATGCAGGTAAAATGTTTGCTACACTAAAAGATTACTAAAGAACGGAATTTGAAAGAACACCAAACATTTGATGATGGTGATCTACTTCAAAGTACAAGTCCAAAGACATTGGTATTTAACTATACATGCTTTGGACTATGTGTCATGTATATGGCTCCACTATTGATGTTGACAGATTCTTTCAAACAGAAAAGGAAATACTGAAAGAGAATCTCATAAATATATGGCAGAAAATAAAAGACTAGAATTGTTCAGCTTAGGTATATAGAGGATATATGTGTTATGGTTGTATTCTTTGCTTGTTAAATAATGTGGTTCTTAAGTATTGGATACTGAATTTGTTGGTATGAATCGTCATACGAAACAACAGAATTCATGAACTACAATGGCCTAAGTAACTAGCAAAAGAATATGTGATGATGTTCATCGAGAACAAATAAAGGGTTATTGTGTTGCTCGTTAAACATCAAAGCTTGCCTTCAAGATTTGTTTTATCAGGTATTATGAGAACAAAAGGGTTGTTCAAATAATTGCCGTAATCCATAAAAGATGGATGATTTACAAATCTCGTTGGAGAAATCACATCCATAAAACTAGTGCTAAAAATGTCGAAAGACAAATTGATTGAAAGAGCACTTAGAAAGTGACATCGCTGTTTAAATTATATTGGAAAGAAAACATGAAGAAACTCCATGTGGATGGAATTTTGGAGTCTTTTGATTTTTCATCAAATGACGCTTGTGAAACTTTCCTAGAGATAATTAAAACTTCGTTGATAGGCCAAAAGGGAACAAATGACTAGCTTATTGGAACTTGTACATATTGTTGTATGAAGCCCAATATGTGTAGTCAAGAGCTATGGATTTCAACTTCATATGCTTTCTCCGAAAATTTGAGTGAATATATGAATATTTACTTAATAAGGATGAAGTATGAAACATTTGAAAAGTTCAAAGACTTTCAAGATGAAGTGCAAAATCATTGTAACAAGAATATAAATAGTTTATGATAAGATAATAAAGGAAGATATTTGAGTTACAAGTTTAGCATAATACCTAAGATTTAAGGAATCGTTCCGTGGATTTGCATTTCCCGAAACACCATAAGAGTATGGAGCGTTCGAGATATGTAATTAAACCTTGTTTGACATGGTAAGATCAAAGGTGTAATTCATAAAACTGCCATTATATTTTAAAGATTAAAATCTTTAGAGACTAGTTTTTTCACTGAAAAGAGCTCCATCATAATCCGTTGAAATGACACCATATAAAGTTATGGTTTGGGATAAAACCCAAGTTGTCCTTTCTTAAACATTGGTATGCTATGCATAAGAAAGATGTTTGCAACCAAAGTCGGATGAACCTGTCTTTGTATGTTATTTCGAATAAATGTTAAGTATTCCTCCATAACATCGGAGACAAAAGTGTTTGTCGCTTAGAACGTCAAGTTTCTTTGAGAAGGAATTTTTCGTGAAAAGATAAGTGGGAGGACAATAGAACTTTGATAAGGTTAAAAGAACCTTAGCTATATGTGCAAAGTTGCGCAGCGCCGAAAAGTGTTCCGGAGGCAGCAACAATGCTCATGGCTCACGTGCCTCAAAGGTTCTGGTTACGGAGGTCAAAATTTCTATTGAACCAAGTAGGTCGGGTAAACAATCAAATACCAAGATTTGAGGGTTGAATCATTATTTGAGAATAATGAATGGACTACATAGAAAGAAGTAATGATGAGCCCTAACTCCGCAAATGGCTTGAATGAAGGGAATATGCCCTGAGAGGCAATAATAAAGTGTTTATTATGTGTATTCCAAGTATATGATAGATGTTTATTTTGCATGCTATAATTGTATTAATACGGAAACGTTAATACATGTGTGTTTAATAAACAAACAGAAAGTTCCTAGTTATGCCTCTCTCATAAACTAGCTCGTTGATTAACAAGATGATCAAGGTTTCCTGATCATGGACATTGGATGTTGTTAATAACAGGATCACAACATTAGTGTAATGGTGTGATGAACATTCATCCGAAGTATAGCATTACGATCAAAGTCATTGAGTTTATATTGCTATAACAACTTACGAAGTGATCCTAATCCTTAGACCATGAGATCATGTCAATCACTAACACCGGAAGAGTTTCTTGATAACATCAAACGTCACACCGTAACAGGGTGATTATAAAGATGGATTCAGAACTAATAAAGTGTTATGTTGAGGCTCATGGATCGAGAGTGGAATTTGTTCATCCCGATGACGGATAGATATACTCTGGGCCCTCTCGGTGATATCACATTGATTAGCTTGCAAGCAAGTGATTTGATCACTAGAATGTTATATCACAGGAACGAGAAAAGAGTGCATGTCGGTAACGAGATCAAACTAGGTATGGAGATACCGATGATCGAATCTCGGACATGTAATATATCGTGAAACAAAGGGATTAAGATACTAGCGTAAAAGGTTCCGACGATCACAAGAAAGTCATCGTTGAATATGTGGGAGTCAGTATGGGTCTCCAGATCCCCCTTCTGATTATTGATCCGAGAGGGGTCTCGATCATGTCCGCATTATTCACGAACCATAGGGTGACACACTTAAGAGACACCGACATCCAATTGGAGCAAATGTTTCATGCCGAAAGAATGAACAAGCGCAGGAATTTATTTCACTAGATACCGAAACAAGTTTTCGGGTGAAATTGCATAAAGTGGTTATGCATGTGAAATAGAATTCTAGCAAGGGGTTATTTTTGAATGTTTGTCATTAAAGTAATTGACAAAATTCTGAATAAAATAAAAGAGTTTTATTTAATGAGAGTTTGCATTAAATTTGGTGGAAATTTAATGGGAATTTGAGTGGACTTTTGAGTGGAGGGAATTTAAAGGAGATTTGTGAGTGGAGTGTCCACCCACATGAAGAGGGGAGGGCAAGGGGACAACCCCATGCGCCGGCCACCCCCTTGGGGTCCCCCCTCCTCCTATAAAAGGAGCCCCCTCCTCACTTGTCTCTCACACCTCCTCGTGAAGGATCTCTCTCCCCCTCTAGAATTTATCCCCCATGGTCTCGGACTAGCGAGATACATGTTCCCGGTGGCTATTCGGCAAGAAAGAGTTGTGCTTCCGCTGCATCGCTGGAGAGAGGAGGCGGAGGTTGCTCGGTGCCTCGAACGTGTGTGCGAGCATGGATGCGCTGCTGATTTGCGACGCTGGGACTTCCTCTCGATCTTGAGATCGGCAAGAGATCGTCTACATCAACCACGAGTTGAACTCGTTAAGCTTTGTCGGTCTTCAAGGGTATGTTCTCTACTGATATACATCCGCCCGTTGTTTTTATCTAGTAGATAGATCTTGGTATATAGTTCACATCGTAGGAAAATTTTTGTTTTCTATTCTGCGAACCCTACAGTGGTATCAGAGCCGGATCTATGCGTAGATACTTTACACGGGTAGTACACATATGTGTATGTGGGCGATGATGATCATGTTGTTGCTCCTTTGTTGTAATTTTGGATATTGGTGGCATAGTGGGATGAAGCGGCCCGGACAAACTTTACATGTCCTCGCACATGAGACCTGTTCCACGCTTGACATGCAACTAGTTTGCATAAGTGGCTAGCGGGTGTCTGTCTCTCCTACTATAGTCAATATCTATTTTGCAAGCGAGTTGTCAACAATTTGATTATCCTCGTTGTGGTTCATGTTTGTAGGTAAAAACGGTTCTATCTCGAAAGCCCTAAGCCACGTAAAACTTGCAATGGATAAATTAGAGGCGTCTAGTTTAGATTGTTGCTGGGCTAGTGTTATGATATGGTAGTGTTGTAAGTAGAAGTATGAGATGATACTCTTACAACACACATAGCGTGTAAAATCCATAGACCTTGGATTTACACATATAGGTATGATAGTGATCATACCACGATGCACATGATAGAGATCATCTGCGGGAACCATATAATTTCACTAATAAACATATGATGTTTGATAGCATCTTATATTGCTTGTTTAGCGCTTTGTTAGCATAATAAGATGATCCCTCATTTAAATATCAAGATAAGAATGTGTTCTTCCTTTAGTATGCACCGATTATGTTTTTGTCGCTCCAAGACATCACGTGATGATCGGGTGTTCTTGGATCCACGACCATATTTCGGGTGTAAAACAGTTACACACGCGAATACTAAGGTTCTAACTTGGCGAGCCTAGCATGTACAGACATGGCCTCGGAACACGGACCGAAAGGTTAAGCATGAGTCATATAGTTGATATGATGCCCATTTGATGCTTGCCTTTGAAGCTATACCGACTCACGTGATGATCGGACTTGGTGTAGTGGATTTGGTTCATGTAATCACCAAAAAGGCATGAGGGATGTCGTTTTTGAGTGGGAGTTTATTCGTAATATAGATTAGTTGAACTCAATCTATCATACACTTAGTCTAAACTTTACAAATTCTGTTGTAGATGGCACCACCTGCTTTTAATTTCAATGTGTTCATGGAGAAAGAGAAACTAGCAACGAACGGTAGCAACTTTACCGAATGGGCCATGAATTTGAGGATTCTCCTCTCTGCTGCACAAAAGCAATATGTGCTAGAAGCGCCGCTAGGCCCCCCACCTTTAGATGATGCCCCTGACGAGGAGAAGAATGTCTATCAGACTCGTCAGGAGGACCACAACTTAGTTCATTGCGGCATATTGTATGGGCTAGAGCCGGAACTTCGAAAGCGTTTCGAAAACGGCAATGCATTTGATACAATGGGTGAGTTGAAAATGATTTTCGACACACATGCTGCTGTAGAGAGCTACAACGCTTCAGAAAAGTTCTTTAGCTGCATGATGGAAGAGCACAGCTCCGTTAGTGAGCATGTACTCAAGATGTCGGGTTACGCCGATAAGCTTGTGTCCTTGGGAATATCGATTCCCATTGACTTAGGCATCCATCGTGTTCTGCAGTCTCTGCCACCTAGCTATAAGAGCTTCGTGATGAACTATAATATGCAAGGCATGAAGAAGTCTCTCCCCGAGCTTCTGTCAATGCTTAAAACTGCAGAAGTGGAGATCAAAAAGGAATATCAAGTGTTGATGATCAATAGGAACACTGGTTTCAAGAAAGACAAGAAGGGAAAACGGAAGGGAAGTAAGGGCGGCAAGCCTGTTGCCGCGCCTGAAAAGAAACCTCGAGTTGGACCTAAGTCTGATTCCGAGTGCTACTATTGTAAGGGGACTGGCCACTGGAAGCGCAACTGCCCCAAGTATCTGGCAGACAAGAAGGCCGGCAAGGCAAACAAAGGTATATATGATATACATGTTATTGATGTGTACTTGACTAGTGCTCGCAGTAGCACCTGGGTATTTGATACCGGTTCAGTTGATAATATTTGTAACTCGAATCAGGGGCTGCGGAACAAGCGACCGCTAGCAAGGGGTGAGGTCAAGATGCGTGTCGGCAATGGATCAAGCGTTGATGTGATCGCCGTCGGAACGCCGCCTGTCCACTTGCCGTCGGGATTAGTTATGAACTTGAATAAATGTTATCTGGTGCCTGCACTGAGCATGAACATTGTATCTGGATCGTGTTTGATGCGAAGTGGTTATTCATTTAAATCCGAGAACAATGGTTGTTACATTTATATGAATGAAATCTTTTATGGTCATGCACCGATGATGAATGGTTTATTTCTATTAGATCTCGATGATAATGTTACACATATTCATAATGTTGATGCTAAAAGGATTAAACTTAATGATGATATATCCACATATATGTGGCACTGCCGTCTAGGTCATATTGGCGTTAAACGCATGAAGAAGCTCCATTCGGATGGACTTTTGGAATCACTTGATTATGAGTCATTTGATACATGTGAGCCATGCCTTATGGGCAAGATGACTAGAACGCCGTTTTCCGGTTCAATGGAACGGGCGACAGATTTATTGGAAATCATACATTCTGATGTATGTGGTCCAATGAGTGTGTCGGCGCGAGGTGGATATCGTTATTTTGTTACTTTCACGGATGATTTGAGTAGATACGGTTATATCTACTTGATGAAACACAAGTCTGAAACCTTTGAAAAGTTCAAGGAATTTCAGAATGAAGTGGAAAATCATCGTAATAGAAAGATCAAATTTCTATGGTCCGACCGTGGAGGTGAGTATCTAAGTTACGAGTTTAGCACTCACATGAAAGAGTGTGGAATTGTTTCACAACTCACACCTGCCGGAACACCACAGCGAAATGGTGTGTCGGAACGTCGTAATCGTACTTTATTAGATATGGTTCGATCTATGATGTCTCTGATGGACTTGCCGTTGTCATTTTGGGGTTATGCACTAGAAACTACTGCATTCACTTTAAATCGGGCACCATCTAAATCAGTTGAAAAGACACCGTATGAATTGTGGTTTGGAAACAAACCTAAGCTGTCATTTCTTAAAGTTTGGGGATGCAATGTTTATGTGAAGAAACTTCAACCGGATAAACTCGAACCCAAAGCGGAAAAATGCGTCTTCATAGGATACCCTAAAGAAACTATTGGGTATTCCTTCTATCACAGATCCGAGGGCAAGGTTTTTGTTGCCAAGAATGGATCCTTTCTAGAGAAAGAGTTTCTCGCGAAAGGTGTGAGTAGTCGGAAGGTAGAACTCGAAGAGGTTGTGGAACCTTCTCTTCAAAGTATGGCGAGTAGCGCAGCGCCGAAAGTTGTTCCGGAGTTGGCTCCACCTGTTGAAGAGGGAACTAATGATAATGATCATGAAACTCCGAAAGAGAGTACTAACGAACCTCGCAGGTCAAACAGGACGCGTGCAGCTCCCGAGCTGTACGGAAATCCTGTCATGAATTTCATGGTTGATGAAAATGATGACCCTGCGACGTATGAAGAAGCGATGATGAGCCCGGATTCCAACAAATGGTTAGAAGCCATGAAATTCGAGATGGAATCCATGTATGAAAATCAAGTTTGGAACTTGGTGGAATTACCTCACGACCGAAAGGCCGTGGAGAACAAATGGATTTTCAAAAGGAAAACTGATGCTGATGGTAATGTGACCGTCTATAAAGCTCGACTTGTCGCAAAGGGGTTTCGACAAATTCAAGGAGTTGACTACGATGAGACTTTCTCTCCCGTAGCGATGCTAAAGTCAGTTAGGATTATGTTAGCAATTGCTGCATATTTCGATTATGAGATATGGCAAATGGATGTCAAAACCGCGTTTCTCAATGGTAATATTGAAGAAGATTTGTATATGATACAACCAAAGGGTTTTGTCGATCCTAAGGATGCTAACAAGGTGTGCAAGCTTCAGCGATCCATCTATGGATTGAAGCAAGCATCACGAAGTTGGAATCTCCGCTTTGATGAGGTGATCAAAGAGTTCGGATTTGTCCAAACTTATGGAGAAGCTTGTATTTACAAGAAAGTGAGTGGGAGCAATGTGGCATTTCTGATATTATATGTGGATGACATATTATTGATCGGAAATGATATAGATCTTTTAAACAGTGTTAAAAGTTATCTAAACAGCAAATTTTCAATGAAGGACCTAGGTGAAGCGTCATACATATTAGGCAGAAAGATCTATAGAGATAGATCTAGGCGCCTAATAGGGCTATCGCAAAGTACATACCTTGATAAGATTTTAAAGAAGTTTAAAATGGACGGAAGTAAGAAGGGGTTCTTACCTATGTTGCAAGGCAAGACATTGAGTAAGACTCAAAGTCCGGCTTCGGCGGAAGAAAGAGAGATAATGGACAAAGTCCCCTATGCTTCAGCCATAGGCTCTATAATGTACGCCATGCTATGTACAAGACCGGATGTGGCACATGCTATTAGTTTGACTAGTAGGTACCAATCGGATCCAGGTTCGGAATACTGGATAGCGGTCAAGAATATCCTTAAGTACTTACGAAGAACTAAGGATATGTTTCTTGTATACGGAGGTGAAGAAGAGCTAGTCGCTAAGTGTTATGTCGACGCTAGCTTTGACACCGATCCGGATGACTCTAAGTCTCAATCCGGATACGTATTTCTCATGAATGGGGGAGCGGTTAGTTGGAGGAGCTCCAAACAACCTGTGGTAGCGGGATCAACAACGGAGGCCGAATATGTTGCTGCTTCAGAAGCGGCTCAGGAAGCAGTTTGGATGAAGGAGTTCATTTCCGAACTAGGAGTGGTGGCAAACGCGTTGGACCCAATGGTGATCTATTGTGACAACAATGGTGCCATTGCCAATGCCAAAGAGCCAAGGTCTCACAAGCATTCCAAGCATATTAAGCGCCGGTTTCACTCCATCCGCGAGCATGTCAAGGATGGAGATATAAAGATTTGTAAAGTACATACGGATCTCAATGTAGCAGATCCGTTGACTAAAACTCTCCCTACAGCAAAACATGATCAACACCAGAACGCAATGGGTGTTAGATTTATCACTATGTACCTAGATTATTGTCTCTAGTGCAAGTGGGAGACTGAAGGGAATATGCCCTGAGAGGCAATAATAAAGTGTTTATTATGTGTATTCCAAGTATATGATAGATGTTTATTTTGCATGCTATAATTGTATTAATACGGAAACGTTAATACATGTGTGTTTAATAAACAAACAGAAAGTTCCTAGTTATGCCTCTCTCATAAACTAGCTCGTTGATTAACAAGATGATCAAGGTTTCCTGATCATGGACATTGGATGTTGTTAATAACGGGATCACAACATTAGTGTAATGGTATGATGAACATTCATCCGAAGTATAGCATTACGATCAAAGTCATTGAGTTTATATTGCTATAACAACTTACGAAGTGATCCTAATCCTTAGACCATGAGATCATGTCAATCACTAACACCGGAAGAGTTTCTTGATAACATCAAACGTCACACCGTAACAGGGTGATTATAAAGATGGATTCAGAACTAATAAAGTGTTATGTTGAGGCTCATGGATCGAGAGTGGAATTTGTTCATCCCGATGACGGATAGATATACTCTGGGCCCTCTCGGTGATATCACATTGATTAGCTTGCAAGCAAGTGATTTGATCACTAGAATGTTATATCACAGGAACGAGAAAAGAGTGCATGTCGGTAACGAGATCAAACTAGGTATGGAGATACCGATGATCGAATCTTGGACATGTAATATATCGTGAAACAAAGGTATTAAGATACTAGCGTAAAAGGTTCCGACGATCATAAGAAAGTCATCGTTGAATGTGTGGGAGTCAGTATGGGTCTCCAGATCCCGCTTCTGATTATTGATCCGAGAGGGGTCTCGATCATGTCCGCATTATTCACGAACCGTAGGGTGACACACTTAAGAGACACCGACATCCAATTGGAGCAAATGTTTCATGCCGAAAGAATGAACAAGCGCAGGAATTTATTTCACTAGATACCGAAACAGGTTTTCGGGTGAAATTGCATAAAGTGGTTATGCATGTGAAATAGAATTCTAGCAAGGGGTTATTTGTGAATGTTTGTCATTAAAGTAATTGACAAAATTCTGAATAAAATAAAAGAGTTTTATTTAATGAGAGTTTGCATTAAATTTGGTGGAAATTTAATGGGAATTTGAGTGGACTTTTGAGTGGAGGGAATTTAAAGGAGATTTGTGAGTGGAGTGTCCACCCACATGAAGAGGGGAGGGCAAGGGGGCAGCCCCATGCGCCTGCCACCCCCTTGGGGTTCCCCCCTCCTCCTATAAAAGGAGCCCCCCTCCTCACTTGTCTCTCACACCTCCTCGTGAAGGATCTCTCTCCCCCTCTAGAATTTATCCCCCATGGTCTCGGACTAGCGAGATACATGTTCCCGGTGGCTATTCGGCAAGAAAGAGTTGTGCTTCCGCTGCATCGCTGGAGCGAGGAGGCGGAGGTTTCTCGGTGCCTCGAACGTGTGTGCGAGCACGGATGCGCTGCTGATTTGCGGCGCTAGGACTTCCTCTCGATCTTGAGATCGGCAAGAGAACGTCTACATCAACCACGAGTTGAACTCGTTAAGCTTTGTCGGTCTTCAAGGGTGTGTTCTCTACGGATATACATCCGCCCGTTGTTTGTATCTAGTAGATAGATCTTGGTATATAGTTCACATCGTAGGAAAATTTTTGTTTTCTATGCTGCGAACCCTATATTGAAGCCATAAAATCCGTGATAGTTCCATACACGAGAAATCAAGCTTTGAACTTGAAGGACCCTCGAGAAAGGTGTAAGACCTCACAGTCGTGTTTGGATCTATAAAGAAATAGACATGGATGTTTCACATCTATGAAATAGTCGACATGTTGGGAAAGAGTTCACAACAATGTTCAAAGGTTGTATATGACAAGATTTGATCTTTCATAGCGATATTTAGTTTAGACGGATTAATGTAGCAACCACTACATATAATTTTGTTATGTGGTAGTTGAATAAACAAAACAAGTTCTTCTAATAGAATTGTTACCTAGGACGTGTGCATAACACGGTCCATAGGGTTTTGTTAATTCAAAGGATGCTAAAAACGTATGCAAACTACAATGGTTGAAGTGAGCATCGCGGACTTGGAATCTTCACCATGATGAAATTGTTAAAAGAGTTTAAATTCATCAGATACGATGAAGATGCTTGCATTTGCAAGAAATTAAGTGGGAGCGCTAAGAAATATTTCTAATACATTATGTGGAAGACATATTGTTGATTGGAAATTATGTATCTTTTATTAACACATATTAAGAATTTCATCCCGATGAAAGACTTACGCAAAACCCAAATATTTGGCATCAATAGACGCTAATATGGTTATGCTGAAAGTACATAGATGATGTATTGAATGAGTTCAATATAGAAACTACAAGAAAGGTTATTGTCGCACAGAAAGGATTGAATGAGTTCAATATTGATGATATATTCAAGTGTATTGACACTTGGTAAGTGAAACAAAGATTCAAGTATAGATTGATACTTGATGTATGAAATCACAAAGAGTATTTATATCAATCATACTATGATATGTTCAAATCCAGATATGTCCTATGCTCTAAATGTTATGAGCATATACCAGAATGATTCATAAGATGATTATTGGATGATAGTAAATATATCCTTATGATCTTTTAGAAGAACTAAGAATATATTATTTTGTAGAAGTGACAAATAGATGGTTAGTTCATTGTAAAAGTATTACATTGATACTAGTTTTGTCACAAAGTACAAATTAAGTTTATCTCAATCTAAACTAAGGGTGGCACAATATGATGGAAAGTAAGTTCAATAATGGATTTGGATGAGTTCCAAAGTTAAGACATTGTGATAGATACTACAACAAAAGGCTAAGTATATGACTGTTATTATAGCAGCAAAAGAGGGCATTTGTGTCAAGTAGTTTGTTATCAAACTAGGTGTAGTTCATAGCGGGATAGTACTATGAATATATATTGTACGACAATATTATCAACATGTTTTAATCCCAAGGAACTAAAGGTCTCACCAAAGGACCAAATTTGTATAAAGCCATCTCATTAGATAATGAGTGATGCGTAGAGACGCAAAGACATGCAATTACACACGGACCTGAAAGTGTCGGATCCGGAGATCAGTTGACCACTAGCGATCGTGTAAATACAACACCAGAAAGCCATAGGTGTTGAATGCACAAAGATTTGAAACTAGATTATTGATTCTAGTGCAAGTGGGAGACTGCTGGAGATATGCCCAAGAGGAAATAATAAAGTGTTTATTATCATATCTTCATGTTTATGATAAATGTTTACATACCATACTATAATTGTATTAAACAGAAACATTAATACTTGTGTGATTTGTAAACATAAAAGAGTCCCTAGTAAAGCCTCTTGTTAAACTAGCTTGTTGGTTAATATATGATCATGGTTTCCTGATCATGAACATAGAGATGTTATTAACAACAGGGTCATATCATTAGGAAAATGATGTGATGGACATACTCCTATAGTTAAGCGTAGCATAAAGATCAAGTCATTTAATATAGTTCATTTGCTATATGCTTTCTAATACATAGTAACTTAATTTCTTTGACCATGAGATCATGCTAAACACCATCACTAGAAGGATTCTTTGATGACATCAAACACCACACCGTAACTGGGTGGCTATAAAGGTGGCATTGATTGTTCGGAAAGTATTTGTTGAGGCACATGGATCAAGAGTGGGATTTGTACATCCATATGACGGATAGATATACTCTGGGCCCACTCTGTGGAATTTCATCCAATTAGCTTGCAAGCCTGTGACTGGCTCACAAGGGATCACATATCACGGGAACGAGAAAAGAGTACTTATCAGTAACGAGGTTGAACTAGATATGCAGAGATAACGACGATCAGACCTCGGATAAGTAAACTATCGCGAGACAAAGGGAAATTGGTATCGTATGTAAGTGGTTCATTCGATCGCAAAGTAATCGTAGAAATATGTGTGAGCCATATGAATTTCCAGATTCCTCTATTGGTTATTGATCGGAGAAGTGTCTCGGTCATGTCCGCATAATTCACGAACCGTAGGGAGACACACTTAAGGCTTCGATGTTGTTCAGTAGATATGGAATGTTAGTAGGGATACCGAATGTTGTTCAGAGTCTCGGATGGGATCCGGGATATCACGAGGAGATCCGGAATGGTCCGGAGAATAAGATTCATATAAGGAAAGTCCGATTTCAGAGTTCGGAAAGAACAGACGTTTTCATCGGAGAGGTTCTAGAAGGTTCACCGAACCGGAAAGGGAGAATACCATGAATGTGTCATGGGTAAGTGGAATGATTGGATCATATCCTAGGTCGCTTGGTGTGTGCATTTGCAAGAGAGAATTAAAACTCTAAATTGAAAGTCAAACGAGAGTTTTGAAAAGTCAAACTGGAACAATGGTTTCCTAGTGGAAGAAGAAACAAGTCCTTCTCTCAATCCAACTTGGGTTTGGGTTTGGATTCAAACTCACCCCTCCCAAGGCTGCCTCCTCTCATAAATAGAGGGGGAGGGCTGCCCCAAAACACACAAGCCTTAGCCCTCCCCGCGCCAATCCACCGCCGCGCCGCGCCTTGCCGCCGCCGCCGCAAGCCGCCACTAGCCGCCGCCGCCGGTTCGTCGCCGCCTCCCTAGCCGCCGCCGAAACCTCCTTATCCTCCCGGTCTTCTAAACCCTAGATCTGCGGGAAACCCTAATCCACCATAACTCGCACCGGCTTAGGCGAAGCCCTGTGAGATCTTCCCTCTACTCCCGACACCACACCGTCGTGCTGCCGGAATCGCGAGGGGAGAACTACAACCTCCGCTGCCTGCTGGAACAAGGGTGAGGAAGGTCTTCATCGAGTACCGAACGTGTGACCGACTGCGGAAGCGCTGCCGGAACGCAGCGCCGGAAGGATCGTCTACGCGATCTTGAGATCGGAAAGTGTACGACTACATCACCCACGATAATCTGCTCTCGTTAACCGCTTTGGAATCTTCGAGGGTGAGTGCTTCTATCGACTCGTTGCTGTTGGAGATATGCCCTAGAGGCAATAATAAATATAGTTATTATTATATCTTTGTGTTTATGATAAATGTTTACATTCATGCTATAATAGTATTAACAAGGAAACCATTAATACTTGTGTGATTTGTAAACTTAATTTGAAGTCCCTAGTATAGCCTCTATACTTCACTAGCTTGTTGGTTGATTGATGATGTGGTTTCTTTGTCATGAACATTGAGATGTTATCAACAACAAGATCATATCGTTAGGAGAATGATATGGTGGACATACTCCTATAGACAAGCGTAGCATAAAGATCAAGTCATTTCAATAGTTCAATTGCTATATGCTTTCTGATACATAGTAACCTAATTCCTTCGACCATGAGATCATGCATATCACCTTTACTGGATGGATGCTTTGATGTCATCAAACACCACACCGTAACAGGGTGGCTATAAAGGTGGCATTGAGTGTTCGGAAAGTATTGGTTGAAACACATGGATCAAGAGTGGGATTTGTCCATCCACATGACGGATAGATATTCTCTGGGCCCTCTCGGTGAAATGTCATCCAATTAGCTTGCAAGCATGTGACTTGGTCACAAGGGATCACATATCACGGGAACGAGAAAAGAGTACTTATCAGTAACGAGGATGAACTAGGTATGCAGAGATACCGACGATCATAACCTTGGATAAGTAACATATCGTGAGACAAAGGGAAATTGGTATCGTATGTAAGTGGTTCATTCGATCGCAAAGTAATCGTAGAAATATGTGGGAGCCATATGAATTTCCAGATTCCTCTATTGGTTATTGTTCGGAGAAGTGTCTCGATCATGTCCGCATAATTCACGAACCGTAGGGAGACACACTTAAGGATTCGACGTTGTTTGAGTAGTTATGGTATTATGAGAAAGAGACCGAATGTTGTTCGGAGTCTCGGATGGGATCCGGGATATCATGAGGTGATCCGGAATGGTCCGGAGAATAAGATTCATATAAGGAAAGTCCCGTTTCGGAGTTCGGGAATGATTCCGGTGTTTTCATCGGGGATATTCTAGAAGGTTCCGGATTGTCCGGCACTCCGGGGGGGGAAGGGGTACATGAATGTGTCATTACATATTGGAATGATTGCATCATGTACTAAGTGTTCTTGCTGTCCAAATATAGGATTAAATTGAATCCTAAAACAGAAAAGTCAAATGTCCAGTTTGAAAGTCAAACTGCCAAAAACAAGAAACTGTGGGAAACAAGCAAGAGGAGTTGGAGTCGACTTGGAGGAGGAGTTTCTCTCCTCCAAGCCGGCGGCCAGCCTAGGCCGAGTTGGGGAGGGACTCCCTCCCTCCCCTGGCGCGCCACCCCCTCCCACCTATATAAGGAGGGGCAGGGCTCCCCTCCTACACACAAGTTTCCTATCCTCTAAACTAAACCCTAGATCTAGACCCCGGTTTAGAGCTATTCGGTTTAGAGCCTTCTAATTGGTTTAGAGCCTTCTAATTGGTGTGTCTAATTACTAGACCACTAATAGCCTCTCTCATAAGCTCCACCATACTCGCACCGGCTTAAGGCGAAGCCCTGCGGGATTTCCCCTCTACCTCCGGTACCACGCCGTTGTGCTGCCGGAATCGCGAGGAGAGTGCTACAACCTCCGCTGCCTGCTGGAACAAGGGAGAGGAAGGTCTTCGTCGAGTACCGAACGTGTGACCGACTGCGGGAGCGCTGCGGGAACGCGGCGCCGGAAGGATCGTCTACGCGATCTTGAGATCGGAAAGAGTACGACTACATCACCCACGAGAATCTGCTCTCGTTAAACACTTTGGAATCTTCGAGGGTGAGTTATTCCATCGACTCGTTGCTACAATCTAGTAGATAGATCTTGGCTTGTTTGTTTGTATGCGATAGAAAATTTTTGTTTTCCATGCTACGAACCCCTACAGTGGTATCAGAGCCGTGTCTATATGTAGATCTGTTGCACGAGTAGAACACAATGGTCATTGTGGGCATTGATGCTTTTATTGTAGATTGCTTTTTGTGTACTTTGCATCTTGCGGTATGTTGGGATGAAGCGGCCCGGGCTAACCTTACATGACATCGTTCATGAGACTTGCTCCACGCTTGACATGCAACTCGTTTTGCATAAGTGGCTTTGCGGGTGCCTGTTTCTCCTAGCATAGTAAAGATCCAATTTACAACGGGTGATCAACAATGCTAGTATCAATGTTGTGGTTCTTGTTCGTAAGTTAGAACGACACTTATGGAAAGCCCCAAACCACGTAAAATATGCAAAGAAAGTAGAAGCGTCTAACTTTGTTTTGCAGGGGTGTGCAGTGATGTGATATGGCCATGATTGTGATTATATTTGATGTATGCAATGTTCCTTATTGTAAGTTGGCAACCGGCAGGAGCCATATGGTTGTCTTTAATTTCTGTTAAGACCTGCGTGTCTATTCAAAATAGTTGTAATAGTTGAAGCTGGTGGACGACAACCATGGAGAAGCGTCATTGACCTTGATGCTATGCCGGTGATGATGAAGATCATATTCGTGCTTGAAGATGGAGATCGGAAGCACAAAGAAGAAAGGCCATATCATATCACATATTATGAATTGCATGTGATGTTAATCCTTTATGCATCTTGTATTGCTTAGTAGACGACGGTAGCATTATAAGATGATCCCTCATGCACATAAATTTCAAGTTCTAAAGTGTTCACCCTTAGTATGCACCGTTGCCAAAGCTTGCTGCTTCGAAGCACCACGTGATGATCGGGTGTCTTTGATTCCGCGGGTGAATACAACGTAAGCAAGCCAGATTTGCTTATGCGGAAGCTAAGGTTTGATCTTGACGAGCCTAGCATGTACAGACATGGCCTCAGGAACACGGATCGCCGAAAGGCAAAGCATGAATCATATAGTAGATATGATGAACATGATGATTGTTCGCCATTAAAACTATATCAGCTCTCGTGATGATCGGTGTTGATCTAGTGGATTTGGTTCGTGTGATCACTAAAACAATGTGAGGGATGTTGTTTTGAGTGGGAGTTCACCTAGTTTAATTTCATTAATTAATTTGAACTCAATTTGTCATAAACTTAGTCTAAACTATTGCAAATATGTTGTAGATCAATGGCAGCCCCTACCATCAATTTTAATGCGTTCCTAGAGAAAGAAAAGTTGAAAAACAATGGAAGCAACTTCGCGGATTGGTTCCGCAATTTGAGGATTGTCCTCACAGCTGGTAATTTGACCTATGTGCTGGATGCACCGCTAGGTGACCCACCTGCAGCTGATGCTACCGATGAAGTAAAGAATGTTTACCTTGCTCGGAAGAATCAGTACTCCATAGTTCAGTGTGCTATCTTGTATGGTTTAGAATCGGAGCTTCAGAAAAGGTTTGAAGAGTCAGATCCATATGATATTGTCGAGGATCTCAAATTAATCTTTGAGACTCATGCGGCAATTGAAAGTTATGAAGCTTCTGAAAAGTTCTTTAACTGCAAGATGGAAGAGGGTAGCTCCGTCAGTGAGCATGTGCTTAAGATGTCTGGGCACGCAAATAAACTTCAAAGTTTGGGTATAGTGATTCCTAATACTTTGGGAGTTTACCGCATCCTCCAATCACTACCACCAAGTTACAAGAACTTTGTGATGAACTACAACATGCAGAACATGAACAAAGAGTTGCCAGAACTATTTGCTATGTTAAAATCTGCAGAAGTGGAGATCAAGAAAGAGCACCAAGTGTTGATGGTCAATAAGACCACCAAATTCAAGAAAGGCAAGTCTAAGCAAAAGGGACACTTCAAGAAGGGTGGTAAGAAAGTTACCACGCCGACGAAGAAGACCAAGGCTGGACCTAAACCTGAAACTGAGTGCTTTTACTGCAAGGGAGAAGGTCACTGGAAGCGGAATTGCCCAAGGTACTTGGCGGATTTGAAGAACGGCAACGTCAAGAAGAAAGGAGCTGCAGAATAAACGGAAGCTAGTGAAGAACGAGGTGACGATGCGCGTAGGAAACGGATCAAAGGTTGATGTGATCGCGGTCGGCACGCTACCTCTTCATCTACCATCGGGATTAGTTTTATACTTAAATAATTGTTATTTGGTGCCTGCGTTAAGCATGAACATTATATCAGGATCTTGTTTATTGCGAGACAGTTACTTGTTTAAATCCGAGAATAATGGTTGTTCGATTTATATGAGTAATGTGTTTTATGCACATGCACCTTTGATAGATGGTCTATTCATATTGAATCTCGATAGTAGAAATACACATATTAATAACATTGAGGCTAAACGTTTGAAATCAAGCGATAATTTGACCTATATGTGGCACTGTCGTCTTGGTCACATTGGAGTGAAGCGTATGAAGAAACTCCATTCCGATGGACTTCTTGAATCACTTGATTTTGAATCACTTGAAAGATGCGAGGCATGTCTGATGGGTAAAATGACTAAGACTCCATTTTCTGGTATGATGGAGCGAGCTACAGACTTATTGGAAATCATACATACCGATGTGTGTGGTCCAATGAGTGTAGCATCGCGCAGTGGTTATCGTTATGTTCTTACCTTCACGGATGATTTGAGTAGATATGGGTATATCTATTTCATGAAACATAAGTCCGAAACTTTCGAGAAGTTTAAGGAGTTTCAAAGTGAGGTAGAGAATCAACGTAACAAGAAGATTAAATTTCTACGTTCTGATCGTGGAGGTGAATATCTAAGTTACGAGTTTGGCGAGCATTTGAAGAAATGCGGAATACTTTCACAATTGACACCGCCGGGAACACCACAGCGTAATGGTGTGTCTGAACGTCGTAATCGAACTCTCTTAGATATGGTTCGTTCTATGATGTCACTTACAGATTTACCACTATCATTTTGGGGTTATGCATTAGAAACAGCCGCATTCACTTTAAATAGGGCACCGTCTAAATCCGTTGAAACGACACCGTATGAATTATGGTTTGGGAAGAAACCTAAATTGTCGTTCCTTAAAGTTTGGGGATGCGAAGCCTATGTAAAGAAGTTACAGCCGGACAAGCTTGAACCCAAAGCGGAAAAATGCGTCTTCATAGGATACCCGAAGGAAACTATTGGGTATACCTTCTATCATAGATCCGAAGGCAAAATCTTCGTTGCCAAGAATGGATCCTTTCTAGAGAAGGAATTTCTCTCGAAAGAAGTGACTGGAAGGAAAGTAGAACTCGACGAGGTTGTCGAACCTTCTCTCGAAATTGCGAGTAGCGCAGCACCGGAAGAAGTTCCTGTGGTGCCTGCACCAATAAGAGAGGAAGCTAATGATGGTGATCATGAAACTTCGGTTGAAGTTGCTACAGAGCCTCGGAGGTCAATGAGAAATCGTACCACTCCAGATTGGTATGATTCCGTTATGAATGTCATGTTGGTGGACAACACCGATGACCCTGAGACATATGAGGAAGCGATGATGAGCCCCGATTCCAATAAATGGCAAGAAGCCATGAAATCCGAGATTGGATCCATGTACGAAAACCAAGTATGGACTTTGGTGGACTTACCGGATGGCCGGAAGGCTGTCGAGAACAAATGGATTTTCAAGAAGAAAACAGATGCTGATGGTAATGTTACTGTCTATAAAGCTCGACTTGTCACAAAAGGGTTTCGACAAATTCAAGGAGTTGACTACGATGAGACTTTCTCACCGGTAGCGAAGCTAAAGTCAGTGAGGATTATGTTAGCAATCGCTGCATATTATGATTATGAGATATGGCAGATGGATGTCAAAACAAGCATTCCTCAATGGAGACATTGATGAAGAGTTGTATATGATACAACCCAAAGGTTTTGTCGATCCTAAAGATGCTAACAAGGTATGCAAGCTTCAACGGTCCATCTATGGATTGAAGCAAGCATCCCGAAGTTGGAATCAACGTTTTGATAAGGTAATCAAAAGTTTTGGTTTTATACAAACTTATGGAGAAGCTTGTATTTACAAGAAAGTGAGTGGGAGCTCTGTAGCATTCTTAATACTGTATGTGGATGACATATTGTTGATTGGGAATGATGTAGACCTTCTTAATAGTGTCAAAGAGTATTTGAATAATAGTTTTTCAATGAAGGATCTTGGCGAAGCAGCTTACATATTAGGCATAAAGATTTATAGAGATAGATCGAAACGCCAAATATCATTGTCACAAAGTACATATTTGGACAAAGTTCTAAAGAGGTTTGGAATGGAAGATAGCAAGAAAGGGTTCTTGCCCATGTTGCCCAATACGACCTTGAGTAAAAATCAATGTCCGACATCGGCAGAAGATAGAGAAAGGATGAGTAAGACTCCCTATGCCTCAGCCATAGGATCTCTAATGTATGCCATGCTATGTACTAGACCCGACATCGCATATGCTGTTAGTCTAACTAGCAGATATCAAAGTGATCCAGGAGTGGATCATTGGACAGCGGTCAAAAACATCCTTAAGTACTTGAGAAGAACTAAGGATATGGTTCTTTCTTATGGAGGTGATGAACAGCTCGTTGTTAATGGTTACACCGATGCTAGTTGGAACACCGATCCGGATGATTCTAAATCACAATCTGGATACGTATTTATTTTGAATGGTGCAGCAGTTAGCTGGAGGAGTGCAAAGCAAAGTGTTGTGGCGAGATCTTCAACTGAATCGGAATACATGGCTGCTTCGGAGGCTTCACAAGAAGCGATATGGATGAAAGAGTTCATTACAGAGCTGGGTGTGGTTCCTAGTGCGCTGGACCCAATGTCTATCTACTGTGATAACATGGGCGCCATAGCCAATGCGCAAGAACCAAGGTCACACAAGAAGCTGAAGCATATCAAGCTGCGTTTTCATGCTATTCGAGAACATATCCAGGATGGGGATATAAAGATTTGCAAAGTACACACAGATCTGAATGTGGCGGATCCGTTGACTAAACCTCTCCCGAGGGCAAAACATGACCAACACCAAACTGCCATGGGTGTTCGGTATATTACCATGTAATCTAGATTAGATGACTCTAGTGCAAGTGGGAGACTGTTGGAGATATGCCCTAGAGGCAATAATAAATATAGTTATTATTATATCTTTGTGTTTATGATAAATGTTTACATTCATGCTATAATAGTATTAACAAGGAAACCATTAATACTTGTGTGATTTGTAAACTTAATTTGAAGTCCCTAGTATAGCCTCTATACTTCACTAGCTTGTTGGTTGATTGATGATGTGGTTTCTTTGTCATGAACATTGAGATGTTATCAACAACAAGATCATATCGTTAGGAGAATGATATGGTGGACATACTCCTATAGACAAGCGTAGCATAAAGATCAAGTCATTTCAATAGTTCAATTGCTATATGCTTTCTGATACATAGTAACCTAATTCCTTCGACCATGAGATCATGCATATCACCTTTACTGGATGGATGCTTTGATGTCATCAAACACCACACCGTAACAGGGTGGCTATAAAGGTGGCATTGAGTGTTCGGAAAGTATTGGTTGAAACACATGGATCAAGAGTGGGATTTGTCCATCCACATGACGGATAGATATTCTCTGGGCCCTCTCGGTGAAATGTCATCCAATTAGCTTGCAAGCATGTGACTTGGTCACAAGGGATCACATATCACGGGAACGAGAAAAGAGTACTTATCAGTAACGAGGATGAACTAGGTATGCAGAGATACCGACGATCATAACCTTGGATAAGTAACATATCGTGAGACAAAGGGAAATTGGTATCGTATGTAAGTGGTTCATTCGATCGCAAAGTAATCGTAGAAATATGTGGGAGCCATATGAATTTCCAGATTCCTCTATTGGTTATTGTTCGGAGAAGTGTCTCGATCATGTCCGCATAATTCACGAACCGTAGGGAGACACACTTAAGGATTCGACGTTGTTTGAGTAGTTATGGTATTATGAGAAAGAGACCGAATGTTGTTCGGAGTCTCGGATGGGATCCGGGATATCATGAGGTGATCCGGAATGGTCCGGAGAATAAGATTCATATAAGGAAAGTCCCGTTTCGGAGTTCGGGAATGATTCCGGTGTTTTCATCGGGGATATTCTAGAAGGTTCCGGATTGTCCGGCACTCCGGGGGGGGAAGGGGTACATGAATGTGTCATTACATATTGGAATGATTGCATCATGTACTAAGTGTTCTTGCTGTCCAAATATAGGATTAAATTGAATCCTAAAACAGAAAAGTCAAATGTCCAGTTTGAAAGTCAAACTGCCAAAAACAAGAAACTGTGGGAAACAAGCAAGAGGAGTTGGAGTCGACTTGGAGGAGGAGTTTCTCTCCTCCAAGCCGGCGGCCAGCCTAGGCCGAGTTGGGGAGGGACTCCCTCCCTCCCCTGGCGCGCCACCCCCTCCCACCTATATAAGGAGGGGCAGGGCTCCCCTCCTACACACAAGTTTCCTATCCTCTAAACTAAACCCTAGATCTAGACCCCGGTTTAGAGCTATTCGGTTTAGAGCCTTCTAATTGGTTTAGAGCCTTCTAATTGGTGTGTCTAATTACTAGACCACTAATAGCCTCTCTCATAAGCTCCACCATACTCGCACCGGCTTAAGGCGAAGCCCTGCGGGATTTCCCCTCTACCTCCGGTACCACGCCGTTGTGCTGCCGGAATCGCGAGGAGAGTGCTACAACCTCCGCTGCCTGCTGGAACAAGGGAGAGGAAGGTCTTCGTCGAGTACCGAACGTGTGACCGACTGCGGGAGCGCTGCGGGAACGCGGCGCCGGAAGGATCGTCTACGCGATCTTGAGATCGGAAAGAGTACGACTACATCACCCACGAGAATCTGCTCTCGTTAAACACTTTGGAATCTTCGAGGGTGAGTTATTCCATCGACTCGTTGCTACAATCTAGTAGATAGATCTTGGCTTGTTTGTTTGTATGCGATAGAAAATTTTTGTTTTCCATGCTACGAACCCCTACAGTTGCTACAATCTAGTAGATAGATCTTGGCTTGTTTGTGTGCATGTGGTAGAAATTTTTTGTTTTTCCATGCTATGAACCCCTACAGTTGTGGTCATAGGTCTAGGCTTTCGCCTAGATCCGCCATTGGCCTGGCCTTTTGGTTGCCTGAAGGTGCATGGGAAGGCGACACGATGTTTCTTGCTCGGGTCGACGGACCGGCAGGGGCGTGTGGTTATTGCAGGCTTGTATCCTCTTCCGCCGGAGGGGGAGGGCGGCGGACGGCGGCGTGGGGGCCTGTTGTTCTGTCCAATAATGGCGGTCGGTCCCAGAGTTCTGTCAGCGTAAAGAGAAAGATCTGCTTATTTCTTGCACTCGTTGATCTATCCTAGAGAGGCGGATTCCGGAAGGCTCCCCCGACGAACTCCCATGGGCGCATTAGGCTTGAGATTGCTAGATCGAAAGGTATTCGGTCGTGCGTACTTTGTTTTTCTGGCCGTTTGGTTTCAAAGAATACGTTGCGAAGCTCTGTCGTTTGTCCCCACTAAGTGCCTTGTAACGAGCCATGGTGAAGTCAGATGCGGAGAATGTTAGAAAAGTGGAAATATGAGAGCGGCGATGGTGATTTGAGTTTTTTGTGGGGACGACGAACTGGCTGCGGGATCTGTGACTCGCAGCAGTGTCTATTTGTGGAGGGATAAAACACATGAGGAGTTCTCAGTCTTGTGGTATATAATAAATGGTATATACATATTGTTGTGTGGGGGGGAGGGGGGAGAGAGAAAACACAGGAGAGTTCCCAGTCTTCGGATTGTTGTAAGTTCTTAGCCTATCTTGTTGAATAAATTATAATAAATGGTATATACATATTTTCAATGCAGGGGTGGGAGTGTTAACTTTCTTTTCGAATTTTTTAGTTGTCTCTTGCTATGTAGTCATGTGGTCTATGCATTATTAGATCCATGTTGGGTGTCCATATGCAGGGTTAGATCCATCAGTTGGGACAAATAAATATACTACGACGTGGGTTTTTGGCTTTAGGGTGCATATATACCCTTTATTTCAAATACAGCTTAAACATATTTTGAATTGTCAAAAAAACTGACGTGAAAATATACGTGAACCAAGTTGTTTCATGAAAAATAGACTTTTTTGTAGGCTAGGTAAAAAAGATAAATTTTGGTGCTAAAATAAGGGTTTACACATGACATGTTTTTGCCTTTTTTACATGGAGCACTAAAAATATTGTTTTACCACTAAACTTTGTGGGCACACATAGAGTGTTGAGATGTACGTGCGGAATTTTTGTTTGGAATTTTTTCATATTTTAAAATATGTTTTTTAATAAAGGAAGCATATGCACGCGGATCAAATGTGCATTTCTAAAGATTCAGACACTATTAAATGAATTTTATTTAAAAAACCTTGCAGTACACTATTAGAAACACGTGATGTATGATTAAAAAGATGATAAGGATGTCATGTTTGGATTTATCTCAATTTTCCGATTGATTTAAACATATTATTTGTCAAATTCCAATTTACGAATTTAAAGATATGAATTATTCCATATTAAATAGAAAAGGCAAAAAATATTATTTTTATTGTTTTTTGAATTCAAGATTATTATTACTTAAATAATTGTTTCTGAAATTCAAAAAATTAAAGAAGTGTGATATTATTGTTCAAGAGTTAATATGATTGATATGATAGTATTATCAATAAGGTCTAATTTCTTCTTGAAATTTTATTCGAAAGGTCTGGGATTGAAATATTGTGAGGATGAGTGACCGATCGAAAAGTTTAACCACGAGTGCAATTTGATCGGAGATTAAGCATACTTAGAGTTAAAATTGTTCCTTGTGAGATTAATGAGTCAAACAATTCAAAAAAGATTTTTTTAAACTAGGCCGACAGCTAAGTCGTCGGCGTATCCAAATGGCCATTAGCTGTCTAGGTGAGGTCCATCTGGCCTATGCCGACGGCTAAGCCATCGGCGTAGCTGCTATACCGACGGTTTTCCTATGGCCAACGAGCCTATGTTGATGCAGTGTTATGCCGACGAGGCTACACCACCGGCAACCTTCAGCGTAACTCTATGCTAACGGTAATCTGGCCTATGCCGACGGCTAGCCGTCGGCGTTATCTGTTCCTGATGTGCATGCCGAGACGAGACGAGAAGAGACGAGGACGATGGACACGCCGATCTGTTTTGTGCTCCGCTGTTTCAAGGGCGACAGCCACGCGGACGAGACGCAGCGTGGCGATCAGCGGTGCTAGGCTGGCAACAGGCCAAGACGAGACGACGCTGATGGACACGTCGATTTCTACTATGCTGGCAGCAAGCATCGGAGATGACGATTAGCCCAGAGCACTCGACCAGGCGTTGGCTCACAAAGGCATGGGCAGCGGTTGGATGTGCGATGGCGGTTTGTTCATTTGCAACCGGGAGCTCACGCGCGCATCTGTATATCCACTAAAGACGTTGCCCGTGCCGCTCTCACCTAAAGTTTAAAATAGCGGGCTATTTTATTTAGCCGCGGTATTTTTAAGGCTATGAAAGGCTATAGCGAAACTATAGCTGGCTGCTATTCTATTTTAGCGTATTTTTAAAAATTGAGCAAATTTTAGTTAAATCTTTTCAAAAGATAGAAAAAACTATGACTCAAACAAGAATCGAGCTACAAGTCATGCAACTATTGAACAAAAATAAGTATTGAACCAATTAACTCATAAGTTGTATTGAACTATATTTTACATAAATTCGAAAAAAGGGGGAAAAAGAAGAAAACTTCTGAGAGCATAAGTTTAGCGGCAAAATTGAAGGCTAATTTAAAGCTAAACCGAGCTATAGCTGGCTATTAGCGACAGCTATTTTCCATTTAGTCTAGCCGTAGCCGGAGACTTTTTAAAAGACTATAGCGCGAGCTATAGTCTCACGTCATTGCTCGCGGGTTCCCAATCAGGCAAGCGCTCTGCTTATCATGTACTCCATAAAAATTCAACTTTGATCATGTACTCCACTAAGGACGTTGCCCGTGCCGCTCTCACGTCATTGCTCGCGGAGTACAAACGTGACTAATGCTTAGTTTCAGACTGTACATCTTTGATCATGCCGAGCACCGCTGACTTGCTGTCTTCTCCGTTTAGATTTTAGAGAAGGCTTGACTGCTCCAAAGGCGTCTAGCAACGAAAGGAACACAACACAACACATCAAAGCATAGACGACGAATTCTAGGGGCAGAGCAGCTGTGTAAGCTCCATTTTTTTGAAAAAAGTATATATTAATATCATAGGGATACCAATTACACCTAACTTCTGTAATAACGCATGCTCTAGCGGCTTTACGGATGCACACAACCTAAAAAGGAAAAAGAATTATAAAAAAAGAAAAGTTCCGCTACATAGAACTAATCCTCAAAGAAACGACACTGATACCATCAGAACAACACCAGTAGTCCTAAGTCCTCGCTCACAAAACAATGCCTTTAACAAGGTTATTGTCAGACACAACCAGTTAAGGCCAGACCTTGGATTTTCACCCTGAAAGGTAAGACTGGGAACTCACTCTGTGTTGTCTTCCCGCACCAACAGTCACTGCAACGAGTCCTAGATCACGCAGCCATATCTCCGTCGCCACAAGAGCAAAAATCACCATCGCTCCCCTCATATTTCCGCTTTCTTGACATTCTCCGCATCTGACTTCACCAATGACTCTAAGATGACACTTGGTGGGAATAAACAACAGAGCTTCGCAACGCTCCCGCTGAAACCAAACGTCCAGAAAAACAAGGTGCGCACGATCGAATATCTTTTGATCCAGCAAACTCCAGGCATGATACGCCCATGGGAGTTCGCCGACGGAGCCTTCCGGAACCCGCCTCCCAGACCAGATCCACGAGGGCAGACATCAAGCAGATCTTCGTCTTCGTGCGAAAGAAACCAAAGGACCAAGCCAGGCCAACCATCGATGCCACCTCGACGTCAGACAGCTCCACCAACATTCGCGAGTCCATCAGGCCACATCCAACATCGAGACTCTGTGACACCTTGCCGCCGAGACTCGCCGTCTTCAACGCCACCGATGAAAGACCGCTCCACCTTATTCCTTCTGCATCCAGCACTTGCTTCAAGAACGATGCCCTCAAGAGGGAGACGACGCTGAACGCGCCGCTATCGACTGATCCGGGAAGGCCCAGATCTGGGGTTTCCCCCGGAGCAGCTCGAGCGACGAAGATACGAAGGTTGCAAGGTCGATGCCTCCAACAAGGTAACGGCGCTGTTGCGCCGCCATAGCCCGCCGTCATCGAGTGAGAGCCCGGTTTTCACCGGATCCCCCGCCTCTCGACACCCACAGCCGGCTGGATCTCCGCCGATTCGTGCAGATCGGCTCCGCACTAGCCTCCCAACCGCGCCGCAACTGGCCAAGGCCTGAAGCACCGGATCTAGATGGGAATCGAGATCCACGACCAGCCTCCTTCGCCCGAGAGGACGAGCCAAGGACGGCAATGGCCGCCGCCTGTTCCAGATCACCGTCCGACCACCGCGCCCGAGCACATCCGCTGGTGCCGCCCTAGCAGCCCGTCGAAGTCCTCGTCACCCCCCCTCCCATAGCGCCTTCGGCACCAGGGGCCGCCGCCGCCGCGACCACGCTGGCGGCAGCAGCGGAAGGGAGACAGGAGATGGAGGGAGAACTTGGCGGAGGCGACGGGCCCCCTCGGCGGCGCGCCGCGGGAGGGGAGGGGTTGGTTGCGGGAGGGGAGGGGAGGGGAGGGGAGGGGAAGGGAAGTAGCCGGTGTACTGACTTGTGCCTACGGGTCAGCTGTAAGCTCCATGCATCTACTTTTCTTCCTTTTTAGCTACTTCGTTTTCTTCCTACAATCTGCCTGGGCTGCATGATACGATGCTTTGAGTGAGAGCAAGCTTGATGATATGGTTTGGTTTTGCTGCATGTCTCCACTAGGGGATAGTGATCTTGAAAATAATTCATGATAACTTGGATGTGTCAGACTATCCAATTACTGTTTGTCCACACGAGTGTTGCTTTTTATGGGAGGTTATGAACCAATTACTAGCTAGACTCAGAAAATTTTTAAACATAAGAATACGTAATGTTGAACTCTGATGTTCTGTAGGTAATGGGATACGCTCGTTTCCGGGGGTCTCGCACCAGCTAAATCCCATCTGAGCCCCAGACGTTTGACTGTTTCGGCTGCATTTGTACTACAACTTCAACACCTGCTATGAGTATAGCTTTTAACGTAACGTCCACCCCCGTGTTAGCCTGAAGCCACCACATTGTACCTGTACAAGCTCAAGAATATTTATAATAGAACTAAAAAACCAAGGTTCCGTTTGGCATCAAAATATTTTTAAACTATTAAGGGAATACTTTGGTTTCTGCAAAAAGTGAAGTATTAAATATTTTGAGGTGTTTGGATCCAACAAATAAGATGGTTTTAAAACTAAAGTATCCTCCAAAATTATGATTTCTTTAAGTTTTTGAGAAAGAGGTCAGACCCTCTTTTGTCTAAAACTGAGAAAAGAGAAAAACTGAAGTATTCTTTTGCTGGGCATTGAAATACTATGATATTGATATACTTCAGTATTAGAAAAACTTTTTTGCCAAACTAGACCTAATTGGTAATCCAACTGTCGCATGCATGATGCCACTATGGATTCAAGGTAAGCTGCAAGTAACGGATAGAGAGCATAACAGAAAAAGATCTCCCTTTTTGCGAAGATGCGTCGAAGTTGCAACGTTTTCACCATTACAAGATGCACTATCGGTTTTTTTTGGGTCCAGGATGAATATTTATCCTTATACAAACGAATTTGTAAATAGATGCAAATTAATAAGGAGTATTTTCTTTATTTCTATCAGTTCTCTACATTGTTCTTCTCCTGGGGTGCAAAATTTGTGTTAACCATGCTGTAATTCTAGAAATCATAAACTAAGCAAGCCCTTCTATGCATATTACATGTTTGGTTATTTTAAAATCACCACACTAGTGATGTGAACGTTTCTTAATAAATGTGTATGCTTTACATGAAAACTCCTTCAAGATTATTACGGATAGTGAGCATTTCAAGTCCAAACTTCATGTAGAAGTGAGTACAGCATTTCATGTTTTTTAATCTTCTGTATTGAGTTATTACGGATTCGGTGAACAAATTTAACATGATGTAGTGGTTTAAGTACAATATAAAATTTGGACAGGACTTACATGTAATACTATCAGAGAGTACAAGAATACATTCTGGACAACACTTACAAACTTATAAAATGCACATCAGAGTGGAAGATTTAATAGTGAAAAATATAGCTGATGTTAGGCTTGATAATAGAAAGAAGTTTTAGATACAAAAACTTATTAATTGGATCCATCAAATCATTCATCTTACACCTCTTTTCTATCATAAAAATAAAATAATTTAAATTATTCTACTAACACAGATGTTAAAATTCACAAGATTGGTCAAGAGAGAGATACTGCTAATGCATCCATCTCAAACACCAATGATCTTTGTAATATTACCGGACAAGGAATTATAAATTTCACAAGCAATGAGACAAAATTGATTGTGCGAGTTTAAAGAAAGAAGAAAAGTACATGACACGGTCCAATACTCCATGATAGAACTTGGAGCAGTAACAATTTAATTACTTTGGTTCTTCATTACATATGTGCAAAAGCTTTATCACATGAATGCGAACGTGGCTACACCCTAGAGTGTGGGAGAGGCAAAGGAAGCTCGAAAACTTAGTTTGGCAACAAAGTTTTTATAAAACTGAAGTATATCAATACTATAGTATTTTAGTGCCTAGCAAAGCAATACTTCAGTTTTTCCCTTTTCTCAGTTTTAGAAAAAAGAGGGTCTAGCCTCTTTCTCAAATACTTCAAAAAAACCATAGTTTTATAGAATACTTCAGTTTTAAAACCATATTACTTATTATATCCAAACACCTCAAAGTATTTAATACTTCAGTTTTTTTAGAAACCAAAGTATTCTCTTAATACTTTAAAAATACTTTGATGCCAAACGGGACCTTAGTCTCTAAAATTTACTTTAACATATTGGCTTTAATAGTTCACTTGTAATATATTAAAAATGGTACGGAGAAGAAAACAAATGCATTAGATGTCTAATTTAAATTATGCTAATACTAGCCGCGCAAGTGCGCGGGCCACCTTGCTAGCTATGTCTATATTTTGTTTCGAGACAAGCTAGTTATGTCTATAGGAACAACCGGTTTGTCACACTGGCTTTTGATCCTGTTGCCCACGGGCCTGCTTTACAGCCTCCGTGAGGCCCAGTGCAAAGAGGCCCGGTCGAAAAGCACCGCTGGATAAAAATCGTAACGCTGGCTAATAACCATGACCAAGGCTGTGTGCGGACGAGACATCAAGAGCCGATGTGAGACGGCAATGACATTGGTGGTGCTGGATCTGACAAGTAGGAGGTCACTAGGGTCATTCAACAACCTGGAGTTCCATCCCTTGCACTTCCAGTCCAGGATCCACCAAGCTCCTTCAGCTGACCCTCCACTGCTTTTTGAGGTCGTCTCCCAGCATCCTTCTTCTGTTTATTGGTAGCGGTGTGCACGGATAAATTGATTAACTCTTTGTATGCATTAACACATTAATTTACCAGGATATATGTGAGGAGGAAAGGAGGAAACTGAACATTGGCCAACGTCAGTGAATGCACTTCAAGTAGTTTCATGTAACCCTTGACTGAGTCTGGACACTTTGTTCTTAGAAAAGGAGGTAAGAACTGTGAATTAAATCTACTAGGGTCATATGTTATAATTTCTTATGTTTGGTTTCACATGTTCTTTGCATGCTTAATTACTATGCATTTTTAGGCTACCTTGGCCAGTAGGCTCTGTTGTAAAATTGATTTTTTTTTTTCAAAATGGGGTTGGCCCCTGGCCTCTGCATCTTCGGATGCACGCAGCCATTTATTAAAAAAGTATCAAGTAACAAGAGTACCAAAGGTAAAAACACATCTCATGGATCAAATAGGGTTGCTACAAACACCAACCATCTGAAAAAAACAGAAAGCCTCACAAGAGGATGCATACTAAAGCTATACATCTGTCAATCTACTAGTATGCCGCCAGAAAACTTGGTTAAAGATATTCGATGCAACCGCCACCAGGCGATTGCATCCAGTAACCATAGGTTGCCGTTGATTCTCTGGGAGTAAGAAAGCCCAAAGCTGAATCCAGTGTGACGCCGTATAAATAACCTAAAAAAAATAAAACTTTGGCCTTGTTAAAGATAATATTATTTTGGCACTTCCATATGGATCAACATAAACCTTTTGCAAAATTGATTATATATAGAATGCTTTTGCTTCACACAAGTGTTTATGATTTATGAAGAACCATGGCCTCGCCTTTTGATAAATTATGGTAGTGCCCTTTTGCTTTGCTGCAGGATTTAGTGGTCAATGGAAAATGGAGATTTCCGGTAAATTTCAACAACTGGGTGGTGCATATTTTGGCCTGCAACTTTGATCTTGCAGAAACTTCTGTACGTAAGTCTACCTCTTCCAACCTTTTTCTGCTTCTAGGAGATACTGCTGGTTTTAGACTTATGATCACATTAATGTAATTTTACTTTACTTCAGGTCATTTTTCTATCCTAATCACAAGCAACCCCTTTTCTTACAAGTTATAATTGCGTGCAACATATCATGGGAATATTTGGTCGTTTTTTTTCTTTGGGAAGTAAACACATGATTTCTAGACCAGATAAAGTGACTGGTCTTCTGTATTGATGGGTGTTAGGCAATGCAATTGAATATTTATTAGTCATACTTATTCCTAGATCAGCTCAACTGTTTGAAATCTATACTATTTTTCTACCATTGTAGCTAAGACACCCAGAAGTAAAATGTTACTAGAATCTTTGAACTTCCATATCTTGTTGCTGATATTTTTATTCCACCAAGTAACCATAGAGAATATATGTACAATAAATGATAGTTTGTTGTTTTCTCACTAGTCTTTGTTTAAGATTAAGCCAGATTTATAGCGTTAGCTGGAGCTACTCTCCAGCTTATAGCCATGTTCTGGTTACTTCTTCACTGTTTTGGTTTTCTAATTGTCCTTGTGCATCTTGCTATTCTTCTGCTTATCTGTATAATTTTTTGTCTCATTGTTGTCAAGCTTCATACACTAGCCAACGCAATAAAAAGTCCGAACTGATGAAAAGGACTAGTGCAATCCACTTATACACTTCAACACCCTCTCTCACGTGGGAAAAAGTCAACACGTGCAACCGAAAGAGAGCGACGACGCGCGAAACTCAAGTATGACTCAAGACCATGGCTATACATGGACACAGGGGGTCACCGGTAATTTTAGGATAAATTATGAATGACAGGACTCGAACTCAAGACCTTAGGCTCTGATACCATGTCAATCTCCATACACTAGCCAACACAATGAAAAGTCCGAACTGATGGAAAAGGCTAGTACAATCAACTTATACACTTCAACAATTGTTATCTTGGATGCAGTCGCATGGATCGATTACTTGCTGTCAAGATTGAGTATTTATATGGGCTACATGTAGTGTTTATGCCAGTCTTCAATACTCGATGAGTGCATTAGTGGGGTTGTTCAAGGATGTCAAGATATTCCCAGCCAACTAGCTTATTTCTTGAGGGTTTTTCCGTGATGCGTCCATTCTTCCCTGCTTTACCACTGACCAATATAGATTATAAAAATTAATTTCAGAGAATTGATGATGTAGTTAAAATCGGACCATTTACGTTTCTGTGAAGATTTTCAAGCACTGTTTCCAAATTTCAACAAATGAATTGTCTGGGAGGATTTCGAGCTAAGCATAACTCAAACAATTTGTACTGAATATCTTTTCATCAAAATAAAGAACATGACATTTTCTTTGTAGTGAATCAAATTGCATATTTACATTTCTGTACTTACTTTATCGAAAAACCTTTTGATGTTACTTTGAAAATTTTCAAGAACTTCCAAATTTCAGCTCATGTATCGCCTAGGAGGATTTAAAGCTATGCAAAACTGAAACAATATTTGTATTATATCTCTTTTCATGGCATTTTCTTCCCAACAAATAAAATAGCATCTTTCTATTTCTGCAAAATAATTTTCTCCATCCGCGTATGAATATCTTCAGTCATGGTATGTAGTATTACATACAATTTATGTTACCTCTATTCACGCCAGCTAACGCTTTGCGATCTCCATCTCTATTCTGAGATTAGATGGCTCCCTTCTTTCCCTATTTTTCTTCCTTGAGAGGATTTTTTTTTGAAATGGGGATAAGACCCTGGCCTCTGCATCGACAGATACATATGGATTTTATTAAATTATTGAATTTATTACAAAAGTATCTTACATCCCCAGTTCATGGGTCAGAAAGAGTCGAAACATGCACCAGCCATCTAAAAAAGCGAGGATCAAGAATAATCTGCGCATCAACATGTTATTCTATTATCAAAACGCCAGCCGCACTGGTTGAATAAATTGTAGGGGTTCATAGCATGGAAAACAAAAATTTTCTACCGCATACAAACAAACAAGCCAAGATCTATCTACTAGATTGTAGCAACGAGTCGATAGAAGAACTCACCCTCGAAGATTTCAAAGCGGTTAACGAGAGCAGATTCTCGTGGGTGATGTAGTCGTACTCTTGTCGATCTCAAGATCGCGTAGACGATCCTTCCGGCGCTGCGTTCCGGCAGCGCTTCCGCAATCGGTCACACGTTCGGTACTCAATGAAGACCTTTCTCTCCCTTGTTCCAGCAGGCAGCGGAGGTTGTAGCACTCTCCTCGCGATTCCGGCAGCATGACGGCGTGGTGTCGAAAGTAGAGGGGAGATCTCGCAGGGCTTCGCCTTAAGCCGGAGCGAGTATGGTGGAGTATGAGAGAGGCCTTGGTGATCTAGGGTTTAGAGGGCACCAAGGGGAGGGCTTGGCCGGCGGCTAGGGTTTGGGGAAACCCTAACTCGCTGAGCTAGAGGAGGCCCTAGGCGGCAGCGACTTGGAGGAGGCCGGCGGCT
The DNA here is from genome assembly GCA_916181665.1 of Avena sativa. Classification (NCBI taxonomy): domain Eukaryota; kingdom Viridiplantae; phylum Streptophyta; class Magnoliopsida; order Poales; family Poaceae; genus Avena; species Avena sativa. Next base: position 343,602,605 of record OV702279.1, read on the forward strand.
TGGGGCTAGGGTTTTGGGTGTGAGGGGTAGGGGCGCCCTACCCCTCCTTATATAGGTGGAGGGTGGCCGGTTGGGAGGAGGGAGTCCTCCCCCAACTCGGCCTCCTTGGCCGGCGGGTGGAGGGAGGGGACTTCCTCCCCAAGTAGGTTTCCTACTCTCCCTCCACCAAGCAAACTTGCCGTTTGACTTTTTCAAATTGGCGTATGACTTTCAAACTTGGATTTGATTTCTCTCTTTATTTTGCCCAGCCAAGTGACCTAGTACATGATGCAACCATTCCATATTGTCATGACACATTCATGTACCCTTCCCCTCCGGAGTGCCGGACCTTCAGGACCCTTCTAGAACATTCGTGGTGAAAACACCGGAATCATTCCCCAACTCCGAAACAGGACTTTCCTTATATGAATCTTATTCTCCGGACCATTCCAGATCTCCTCGTGATATCCCGGATCCCATACGAGACTCCAAACAACATTCGGTCTCTTACTCATCATTCCATAACTACTTAACAACATCGAATCCTTAAGTGTTTCTCCCTATGGTTCGTGAATTATACGGACATGACCGAGACACTTATTCGATCAATAACCAATAGAGGAATCTGGAAATTCATATGGCTCCCACATATTTCTACGATTACTTTGCAATCGAATGAACCACTTACATACGATACCAATTTCACTTTGTCTCATGATAGTTTACTTATCCGAGGTTTTGATCGTCGGTATCTCTGCATACCTAGTTCAACCTCGTTATCGATAAGTACTCTTTTCTCGTTCCCGTGGTATGTTATCCCTTGTGAGCCAGTCACATGCTTGCAAGCTAATTGGATGACATTCCACGGAGAGGGCCCAGAGTATATCTATCCGTCATATAGATGGACAAATCCCACTCTTGATCCATGTGCCTCAACCCATACTTTACGAACACTCAATGCCACCTTTATAGCCACCCAGTTACGGTGTGGTGTTTGATGTCATCAAAGCATCCTTCCGATGATGGTGATTAGCATGATCTCATGGTCGAAGAAATTAGGTTACTATGTATCAGAAAGCTTATAGCAATTGAACTATTAAAATGACTTGATCTTTATGCTACGCTTATCTATAGGAATATGTCCATCATACCATTCTCATAATGATATGACCTTGTTATTAACAACATCTCAAATGTTCATGATCAAGAAACCATGATCATATATTAATCAACAAGCTAGTATTATAAAGAGGCTTTACCAGGGACTCTAATTTAGTTTACAAATCACACAAGTATTAATGTTTCTGGTTAATACTGTTATAGCATGGATGTAAACATTTATCATAAACACAAAGATATAATAATAACTACATTTACTATTGCCTCTAGGGCATATCTCCAACAATCTCCCACTTGCACTAGAGTCAACTAATCTAGATTACATGGTAATATACCGAACACCCATGGCAGTTTGGTGTTGGTCATGTTTTGCCCTCGGGAGAGGTTTAGTCAACGGATCCGTCACATTTAGATCTGTGTGTACTTTGCAAATCTTTATGTCACCATCTTGGACATGTTCTCGAATAGCGTGAAAACGTAGCTTGATGTGCTTCAGCTTCTTGTGTGACCTTGGTTCTTGCGCATTGGCTATGACACCCATGTTATCACAGTAGATAGAAATTGGGTCCAGCGCACTTGGAACACAACGAGCTCTGTAATGAACTCCTTCATCCATATCGCTTCTTGTGAAGCCTCCGAAGCAGCTATGTATTTCGATTCAGTTGAAGATCTCGCCACAACGCTTTGCTTTGCACTCCTCCAGCTAACTTCTGCACCATTCAAAGTAAATACGTATCCAGATTGAGATTTAGAATCATCCAGATCGGTGTTCCAACTAGCATCGGTGTAGCTGTTCATCACCTCCATAAGAAAGAACCATATCCTTAGTTCTTCTCAAGTACTTAAGGATGTTTTTGACCGCTGTCCAATGATCCACTCCTGGATCACTTTGATATCTGCTAGTCAAACTAACAGCATATGCAATGTCGGGTCTAGTACATAGCATGGCATACATTAGAGATCCTATGGCTGAGGCATAGGGAGTCTTACTCATCCTTTCTCTATCTTCTGCCATTGCTGGACTTTGAGTTTTACTCAAGGTCGTATTGGGCAACATGGGCAAGAACCCTTTCTTGCTATCTTCCATTCCAAACCTCTTTAGAACTTTGTCCAAATATGTACTTTGTGACAATGATATTAGGCGTCTCGATCTATCTCTATAAATCTTTATGCCTAATATGTAAGATGCTTCGCCAAGATCTTTCATTGAAAAACTAGTATTCAAATAATCCTTGACACTATTAAGAAGGTCTACATCATTCCCAATCAACAATATGTCATAAACATATAGTATTAAGAATGCTACAGAGCTCCCACTCACTTTCTTGTAAATACAAGCTTCTCCATAAGTTTGTATAAAACCAAAGCTTTTGATTACCTTATTAAAACGTTGATTCCAACTTCGGGATGCTTGCTTCAATCCATATATGGACCGTTGAAGTTTGCACACCTTGTTAGCATCTTTAGGATCGACAAAACCTTTGGGTTGCATCATATACAACTCTTCATCAATGTCTCCATTGAGGAACGCCGTTTTGACATCCATCTGCCATATCTCATAATCAGAAAATGCAGCGATTGCTAACATAATCCTCACAGACTTTAGCTTCGCTACTGGTGAGAAATTATCATCGTAGTCAACTCCTTGAATTTGCCGAAACCCTTTTGCGACAAGTCGAGATTTATAGACAGTTACATTACCATCAGCATCTGTTTTCTTCTTGAAAATCCATTTGTTCTCGACAGCCTTTCGGCCATCCGGTAAGTCCACCAAAGTCCATACTTGGTTTTTGTACATGGATCCAATCTCGGATTTCATGGCTTCTTGCCATTTATTGGAATCTGGGCTCATCATCGCTTCCTCATATGTTGCAGGGTCATCGGTTTATCTACCAACATGACACTCATAACGGGATCATACCAATCAGGAGTGGTACGAGTTCTTGTTGACCTGCAAGGCTCTGTAGTAACTTCAACCGAAGTTTCATGATCATCATCATTAGCTTCCTCTATTATTGGTGTAGGCGCCACAGGAACTACTTCCGGTGCTGCACTACTCGCAAGTTCGAGAGAAGGTTCAACAACCTCGTCGAGTTCTACTTTCCTTCCAGTCACTTCTTTCGAGAGAAATTCCTTCTCTAGAAAGGATCCATTCTTGGCAACGAAGATTTTGCCCTCGGATCTATGATATAAGGTATACCCAATAGTTTCCTTCGGGTATCCTATGAAGACACATTTTTCCGCTTTGGGTTCAAGCTTGTCCGGCTGTAACTTCTTTATATAGGCTTCGCAACCCCAAACTTTAAGGAACGACAATTTAGGTTTCTTCCCAAACCATAATTCATACGGTGTCGTTTCAACGGATTTAGATGGTGCCCTATTTAAAGTGAATGGGACTGTTTCTAATGCATAACCCCAAAATGATAGCGGTAAATCTGTAAGTGATATCATAGAACGAACCATATCTAAGAGAGTTCGATTACGACGTTCGTACACACCATTACGATGTGGTGTTCCCGGCGGTGTCAATTGTGAAAGTATTCCGCATTTCTTCAAATGCTCGCCAAACTCGTAACTTAGATATTCACCTCCACGTTCAGATCGTAGAAATTTAATCTTATTGTTACGTTGATTCTCTACCTCACTTTGAAATTCCTTAAACTTCTCAAAAGTTTCGGACTTATGTTTCATGAAATAGATATACCCATATCTACTCAAGTCATCCATGAAGGTAAGAACATAGCGATAACCACCGCGCGATGCTACACTCATTGGACCACACACATCGGTATGTATGATTTCCAATAAGTCCGTAGCTCGCTCCATCATCCCAGAAAATGGAGTCTTAGTAATTTTACCCATTAGACATGCTTCGCATCTTTCAAGTGATTTGAAATCAAGTGATTCAAGAAGTCCATCGGATTGGAGTTTCTTCATACGCTTCACTCCAATGTGACCAAGACGACAGTGCCACATATATATATGTCGTGTTATCGCTCAATTTCAAACGTTTAGGCTCAATGTTATTTATGTGTGTATTACTACAATCGAGATTCAATAAGAATAGACCATCTATCAAAGGTGCATGTGCATAAAACATATTACTCATATAAATCGAACAACCATTATTCTCGGACTTAAACAAGTAACCGTCTCGCAATAAACATGATCCAGATATAATGTTCATGCTCAACGCAGGCACCAAATAACAATTATTTAAGTATAAAACTAATACCGATGGTAGATGAAGAGGTAGCGTGCCGACCGCGATCACATCAACCTTTGATCCATTTCCAACGCGCATCGTCACCTCGTTCTTCGCTAGCTTCCGTTTATTCTGCGGCACCTGTTTCGAGTTACAAATATGAGCAACCGAACCAGTATCAAATACCCAGGCACTACTATGAGTACTAGTGAGATACACATCAATAACATGTATATCGGATATACCTTTCTTCTTGATGTTGCCGTTCTTCAAATCCGCCAAGTACTTTGGGCAATTCCGCTTCCAGTGACCTTCTCCCTTGCAGTAAAAGCACTCAGTATCAGGCTTAGGCCCAGCCTTGGTCTTCTTCGCCGGTGCGGCAACTTTCTTACCACCCTTCTTGAAGTTTCCCTTTTGCTTAGACTTGCCTTTCTTGAATTTGGTGGTCTTATTGACCAACAACACTTGGTGCTCTTTCTTGATCTCCACTTCTGCAGATTTCAACATGGAGAAGAGTTCTGGCAACGTCTTGTCCATGTTTTGCATATTGTAGTTCATCACAAAGTTCTTGTAACTTGGTGGTAGTGATTGGAGGACACGGTGAATCCCCAAAGAATTAGGAATCACTATACCCAAACTTTGGAGTTTGTTTGCGTGCCCAGACATCTTAAGCACATGCTCACTGACGGAGCTGCCCTCTTCCATCTTGCAGTTAAAGAACTTTTCAGAAGCCTCATAACTTTCAACTGCCGCGTGAGCCTCAAATATCATTTTGAGTTCACGGACAATATCATGTGGGTCATGGTTCTCAAACCTTTTCTGAAGTTCTGATTCCAAACCATACAAGATAGCACACTGAACTTTGGAGTACTGATTCTTCCTAGTGAGGTAAACATTCTTTACTTCATCGGTAGCAGTAGCTGCAGGCGGGTCACCCAGCGGTGCATCCAGCACATAGGTCAAATTACCAGCATTGAGGACAATCCTCAAATTGCGGAACGAATCTGCGAAGTTGCTTCCATTGTTTTTCAACTTTTCTTTCTCTAGGAACGCATTAAAATTGATGGTAGGGGCCGCCATTGATCTACAACATATTTGCAATAGTTTAGACTAAGTTTATGACAAATTGAGTTCTAATTAATAGTTAAATTAATCTAGGTGAACTCCCACTCAAAACAATATCCCTCACATTGTTTTAGTGATCACACGAACCAAATCCACCACATCAAAAACCGATCATCACGAGAGTTGATGTAGCTTCAATAGCGAACAATCAACATGTTCATCATATCTACTATATGACTCATGCTTTACCTTTTGGTGATCCGTGTTCCGAGACCGTGTCTGTACATGCTAGGCTCGTCAATATCAAACCTTAGCTTCCGCATGAGCAAATATGGCTTGCTCACGTTGTATACACTCGCAGAATCTAACACACCCGATCATCACGTGGTGCTTCGAAATAGCGAGCTTTAGCAACGGTGCTTACTAAGGATGAACACTTTAAAACTTGAAATTTGTGTGCTTGAGGGATCATCTTATAATGCTACCGTCGTTAACTAAGCAATACAAGATGCATAAAGGATTAACATCACATGCAATTCATAATATGTGATATGATATGGCCTTTCTTCTTGTGCTTCCGATCTCCATCTTCAAGCACGAACATGATCTCCATCATCACCGGTATAGCGTCAAGGTCAATGGCGCCGTTTCATGGTTGTCGTCCACCAGCTTCAACTATTACAACTACTTTGAATAGACACGCGGGTCTTAACAGAATTTAAAGACAACCATATGGCTCCTGCCGGTTGCCAACTTACAATAAGGAACATTGCATACATCAAATATAATCACAATCATGGCCATATCACATCACAGCACACCCCTTCAAAACAAAGTTAGACGCCTCTAATTTTCTTTGCATATTTTACGTGGTTTGGGGCTTTCAATAAGTGTCGCTCTAACTTACGAACAAGAACCACAACGTTGATGCTTGAACTATCAAGTGCCCGTTGTAAATTGGATCTATACTATGATGGGAGAGACAGGCACCCGCAAAGCCACTTATGCAATACAAGTTGCATGTTGAGCGTGGAGCAAGTCTCATGAACGATGTCATGTAAGGTTAGACCGAGCCGCTTCATCCCATCATACCGCAAGATGCAAAGTACACAAAAAGCAATTGATAATAAAAGCACCACCGCCCACAATGACCATTGTGTTCTACTCGTGCAACAGATCTACATATAGACACGACTCTGATACCACTGTAGGGGTTCGTAGCATGGAAAATAAAAAATTTCTACCGCATACAAACAAACAAGCCAGGATCTATCTACTAGATTGTAGCAACGAGTCGATAGAAGAACTTACCCTCGAAGATTCCAAAGCGGTTAACAAGAGCAGATTCTCGTGGGTGATGTAGTCGTACTCTTGCCGATTTTAAGATCGCGTAGACGATCCTTCCGACGCTGCCTTCTGGCAACGCTTCCGCAGTCGGTCACACATTCGGTACTCGATGAAGACCTTCCTCTCCCTTGTTCGAGTAGGCAGTGGAGGTTGTAGCACTCTCCTCGCGATTCCGGCAGCACGACGGCATGGTGTCGGAAGTAGAGGGGAGATCTCGCAGGGCTTCGCCTTAAGCCGGAGCAAGTATGGTGGAGTATGAGAGAGGCCTTGGTGATCTAGAGTTTAGAGGTAACCAAGGGGAGGGCTTGGCCGGCGGCTAGGGTTTGGGGAAACCCTAACTCGCCGAGCTAGAGGAGGCCCTAGGCGGCGACGACTTGGAGGAGGCCGGCAGCTTGGGGCTAGGGTTTTGGGTGTGAGGGGTAGGGGGCGCCCTACCCCTCCTTATATAGGTGGAGGGTGGCCGGTTGGGAGGAGGGAGTCCTCCCCCAACTCGGCCTCCTTGGCCGGCGGGTGGAGGGAGGGGACTTCCTCCCCAAGTAGGTTTCCTACTCTCCCTCCATCAAGCAAACTTGCCGTTTGACTTTTTCAAATTGGCGTTTGACTTTCAAACTTGGATTTGATTTCTCTCTTTATTTTGCCCAGCCAAGTGACCTAGTACATGATGCAACCATTCCATATTGTCATGACACATTCATGTACCCTTCCCCTCCAGAGTGCCGGACCTTCCGGACCCTTCTAGAACATTCCTGGTGAAAACACCGGAATCATTCCCCAACTCCGAAACAGGACTTTCCTTATATGAATCTTATTCTCCGGACCATTCCGGATCTCCTCGTGATATCCCGGATCCCATCCGAGACTCCGAACAAGATTCGGTCTCTTACTCATCATTCCATAACTACTTAACAACATCGAATCCTTAAGTGTGTCTCCCTACGGTTCGTGAATTATGCGGACATGACCGAGACACTTCTTCGATCAATAACCAATAGAGGAATCTGGAAATTCATATGGCTCCCACATATTTCTATGATTACTTTGCGATCGAATGAACCACTTACATACGATACCAATTTCACTTTGTCTCACGATAGTTTACTTATCTGAGGTTTTGATCGTCGGTATCTCTGCATACCTAGTTCAACCTCGTTACCGATAAGTACTCTTTTCTCGTCCCCGTGGTATGTGATCCCTTGTGAGCCAGTCACATGCTTGCAAGCTAATTGGATGACATTCCACCGAGAGGGCCCAGAGTATATCTATCCGTCATATGGATGGACAAATCCCACTCTTGATCCATGTGCCTCAACCCATACTTTCCAAACACTCAATGCCACCTTTATAGCCACCCAGTTACGGTGTGGTGTTTGATGTTATCAAAGCATCCTTCCGGTGATGGTGATTAGCATGATCTGATGGTCGAAGGAATTAGGTTACTATGTATCAGAAAGCTTAAAATGACTTGATCTTTATGCTACGCTTATCTATAGGAGTATGTCCATCATACCATTCTCCTAATGATATGACCTTGTTATTAACAACATCTCAAATGTTCATGATCAAGAAACCATGATCATCTATTAATCAACAAGCTAGTATTATAAAGAGGCTTTACCAGGGACTCTAATTTAGTTTACAAATCACACAAGTATTAATGTTTCTGGTTAATACTGTTATAGCATGAATGTAAACATTTATCATAAACACAAAGATATAATAATAACTACATTTATTATTGCCTCTAGGGCATATCTCCAACATAAATCTCGTGCTACCGATTCCAAGCGGCAGCACCCAATATCCATTGCCAACCTGCGGTCCTCCGGCTGAAGGATAGGCCATGTATGTATCCAGTGTGTGGCTAATGGAATAACCTGCATAAAAGAAGCATTTGGTGATCTGTTAAAAACCATATCATTCCGAATATTCCAGATCGCCCGGAGCAAAGCACAAACACCCACTCGTATTTGAACTTTCATTCTTATTCTAACCTTGCATTTGTGTGTTGTTTTGTTTGTTCCGAGAACTCTTCAGTCATGGTATATAGTATTGCATACAATTTATGTTACCTCTATTCACGCCAGCGAACGCTTTGCAATCTCCATTTCTATTCTGAGATTAGATGGCTCCCTTCTTCCCCTATTTTTCTTCCTTGAGAGGATTTATCCTCTTCTTTGGTGTGTTCTCTTTCATTCTTATTTTAACCTTGCATTTGTGTGTTGTTTTGTTTGTTCTGAGAACTATAAATGCTCTCTGTTTACATCTTAATATTTTTGGTATTTAGGCAAAACATGAATACAAATTCGTTTATAATGGTGAGTGTTTATTAATTCATTTCCTTGTAATTTGACAAACTTCAAAATTGTCTGGATGAGTGCATGTTTGTTAGCTTAAATTTGTAACAGTGTGTAGGCGTGCGAACTAAGTGGCACCCGGTGTGAAGTAGCAGTGACATCACAAGGTGAAGAGTTGTCATCGTCACAAACCCAGGTAAATCTATTTCACGTTTTTTATTTCTTCATCCCCACTCCTCTAGTAGGAACCATATTCACTTTTCATGCTTGTTTTTCATTCATGACCTCAAGAACTCGCTATTGATGTTCGGGAAGAACCACAAAGACTAATGGCTGTTGCAATGATGCAGGACAATAACCATAGTTTCTTGCTAAAAAGGTAACTCATCTCGGTTTCATGGTAGATCATTTTTTGTAGCATGGACTAGGTTTCTTTATTTGACAAGTTTATCTGGAAATCCATGTTTGCACGGTGGATCACTTTTTCCTGTTTTATGAAATTCCTTCAGTTAGGCACCATGGATGTGATGTCGTGGCAAGTGGAGGATTCATGCAGAAAAGATAAGGCCACTGTTTTTTCCTACTTTCTTTGGACTGATTGATTGAATAAAAATATATATGTGTGTGATGACCTGATGATTGATTCGTGTAGTATCTTCATATGAGTACATTAAAATGATCAAGGATTGGATCAACCAAATTGATACTGAGAGTGACATCATCGTGGAGGAGCAGGGAGAAAGCTCAAGTTCTGCATCAGCATGATATAGCAAGTTAGTAACCGGTATTTCTACTGTGTGCCCTAAATGGAGTAGCAAAATGAATTGATTCACTGTGAATTAAAGGAACATTTTATAATTTGTGAAAGGTCCAAAATAATGAATTTAGTGAAGCTTAGTGAAGATTCAGAGGGCAGCAAGGAAATTTTTACCAAAACAAATCAGCGACTTAAACTTCACTGATATAATAGGTTATGTATTAATGTTTCCACTTCTGATGGAACTTAACATCTTTAATAGGATAGCTCAGGTACTATAGGTTCGTAAAGTAGTAGCGGTAGTAGTAGCTTATGCAGGTACAGTATCTTGGCTGGGATTGGGAACCACAACCTTAGTGTTAGTATTATTGTTACATAAGATAGAACATAATAGATTTGGAAACTATCCAAGAAATAATTAATACCGTGATAAATTACCCCATAGAACATTGGATATAATACTTAAACTTCAGAGTTCTTGTGTGCAAGTGAATTTATGGTTATTCCAGTACATTCTTAATGACCAGCTTGCAAGGGAGAGAAAGAAAGTTAGCGTTTATTTATGCATTAGCATGTTTCTGATGTCAACAAGTGATCATTTGTGTTTTCAGAGTTGCCACCATTTGTTTGTGTTGTTTTTCCACCTCTCATGGTATGTACAGAATGTTATCTGAAACTAGGACTCGATATGTCATCAGGTTCATAGATGAAATCACCATAGTAGAAAACTTGAGGCGCCCCGTTGAAAGTACAAAGGAAGTCGCCTAGAGGGGGGGGGGTGAATAGGCTTTTAAAAATATTACGGTTTAGGCTCAAGTAAATGCGAAATAAAACTAACGTTTAATTTATTGAGTACAAAACCTTGCCACTAAGTTTACCTAAGTGCACCAACAACCTATTGTCACATCCCAAGATTTTCCAAATCTTGTAATGTGAAAATAAACGAATAAAATAAAACTTTGTTTGATTTTCAGGGCCAGAAGAAACTTTTTGAATTCCAATAGGAATCTTCAAACCTATTTTGAACAATTAAATCCCAAAAGGATTTAAAAACATAAAACAATTAACAAAGGAAAATAAAATATTTTGGAAATACTATTTTGGATCTCTTAATAAAAGATTTGGTATTCAAAAGAAAAGATGGATTTATAAATAAAGATTATTTTATAAAACCAAATTAAAACATTGGCCAAGCTTTTAATTAAAACATTTTGTTTTGAATAAAAATAGCAAAGGTTTATTTAAATAAAATAATAGGGATTTAATATCCAAATTTTATTAAAGTAAAGGCTTTTCCCATTTTAAATAAACACTAAAACCTATTTATTTATTTTAAATAAGTTTTCCAAGTATTTACTATTCTCTAATAAAACCTACTAAAGTGTTTTGGCTTTATTTTAGATTTTAAAATAAATATCTCAATAAAACAAATCCTATTTGATTTAATAATGAAATTCTATTATATTTAATTAATAATGGACTCTAAAATAAAATGTTATTTTGTTGTAAAACAGTTTTCCAAATATTCTTTATTTCCAAATAAAACCTACTGATTTGGTTTTGAAAGTATTTGGATTTTAAATGAAGATTTTATTAAACTAAATCAAACCCTATTTTATTAAATAACTAAAGATCCATTTTATTTAATTATTAAATGGATCCTAAATTAGATATAAAAATATTATTTTATTTTGGATTTGGATTATGTTGATAAACAGAACCAAATTCAAATGAAAAGTTTGTTGTTTGTTTGATTTGATTTGAGTGTTGTTTGATTGCTTGATTAATTGGTTGAAACTCAAAACAGAAAAGAATTAGAAAAAGGAAAAAGAGTTTGGACAGAAAAAAAAATAGAGCAGCCCAGCAGCCCACTAAGGCCCAGCAAGCCAGCCCAACTCCCCTCCCCCGAAAGAAAACGTTTCACACTCCTTTTTAAACCCACGAAGCAACTGACATGTGGACCTCCCCCCTCGTTTCTTTTCCCACTGACCAGTGGACCCCTTTCCACTGTTCTCCTTCCCCACTCCCACGACCCGTTCTTCCTCCCTTCGCCACCGTTTCTGCCATTGATTCTTCGATTGATTACGCCTTATTGCAGCATTAATCTCTCGCCGCGAGCACACTGTTTTAATCGCCTCGCTCTCTCCTCCGTTTTCCCTCAGACCCCTTCCCCGAGCACGCCTCCAGGCCGCCACAATCTCTCCTCGACTGTCTCTGTCTCCGGCGACCAATCTCATCAATTCCGGCAGCCTCTCACCGCCCCTCTCCTTCCCGACCAAGCTCACATCTTCCCCACTCTCAGGCGCATCTGCTAGTGCATCAAACTCGACCGCGGGCACCCCTGAGCCTCGCCTTCGACAACGACCACCGTCGCCACCGTCTGCCTCTACTCCGACGACGCCCACAGGTTAATTCCGACCACCCCGTGCCTTCTAGATCACGCACACATCCTTGCCATGGTCTTGCGCAGCTAACTCCGTCCTCTGTTTGTCTCCCCGTGGACCACAGAGCCGTCTTCGACCTCGACCGAGCGCGTCCGTCGCCGTTCCCAACTCCGACGAGGAATTGCGACTGCCTCTGAGCGCCCCTTGTCAAGCCAGCAATACCCTGAGCTTCGCCATGACCCCCTGAGCCCGGTGAGCATGCCCTTTCTCTCTCTCGCTTCCTGTATCGCCGGAACCGTCATCGACCGACCGCTCCGCCGCCGGTAGCCACCGCAGCGCCGCTCGCAAATGGTCGAGCACGCTAGCACCGTCCGATCTAGATCGCAGCGTCACGATAGATTCACTTAACCGAAGGGCTATCGAGCAATCTGTGCCGCACGACCCAACTTAAATCCAACGGTTCGCAACGTGATCCTCACTGAACCGGTATCAGCCAGTGAGATAGCGACGCGTGGCAGGATCTGTTTTAAAACAGGATTTGAAAAACAGATTTAAGTAGCAATTTGAAAACCCTATAACTTTCAAACCACACGTCCAAATTTGGCAAATTTTATATCAATGAATTCAGGAGAACAAGCCCTAGCCAACCATGGCCTTAGTTTGACAAATAGTAGCTGTTAGCTTGTTTGAAATTACAGAAACATTTGTATGCTTGTTTAGAGTATAAAAATTGTTTAAAATTGAATTTAGGGATAAAACCTTTGCAAATTGGATTGTTGTGATATTACTGACCCTAGGAACCAACCCTTGGTGTCAGAAATGATTTTTGTAAGATTTAGGTTAGATTACTTGACTTAGTCATTTTCTAGCCAAATAAAAAGAATGGTTTTTGTTATAAAAATGTTTATGAAAATAAAACTTCAAGGAAATGTTTTGGACCAAACCTACTGACCCAAAAACACCAAGCTTTACAATAGCAACTCATTTGGTGAACAACTTAAGAGTTTTGCCTTAATAAAAACATTTTTCACCACATGAAATGATAAATGGATTTAAAATAGTTTTTGGGCAAAACCCTCTAACTAATGACTTTGCCACTTTGGTAAATGACCAATTTGGAACTTACAAAGTTTAGAAACCCCATGGAGACCTCTTTTCAAAATAAAACTAACTTGTGCATGCTCCCATGCATGACTTAAATTCCATTACTTTGTGTGTGTGAAGAATTGTTTGTTTGACTTTGGTTTGGAATGTGAATTGAATTTGTGTTTGCTTGATTGATTTGTAGTGAAGTGTGAGACTAGCAAGATCAAGGAGTGAACCACCATTCCCTACCAAAAAGGCAAGTGATGCTTCATACTTTCTATCCTATTACTTTCACTATACATTAGTGATTTTGCTAAGTAAACTTGCATGGATTTTGCTAAGTATAGATATTGCTATAGGAAAACCTAGCAGATGAATCCTTAGTAGGATTTCCTAAGTTAAGTTTCCTATTGCTACCAAGCTTAGCCTAGCTAATAGAAAACATGGGTGGAATATATATTCACACTATGGAAAAATATTCTAAGTCTAAGGACTTGTGATTTTGTCTAATAAAACAACTAAGTTAATGAATCACCTGGGTGGAATGGAATAGCTTGGTGGAGAATGGTTGAGTGGTTCACAATGCCATGGACTTGGATTGTGTATCTCACTTGTGGAATACCACCCAGGAAACAAAGGGATTTGAGATGTCAAATGTTGAGAAGCTTCAAGTGCAACCACTTGGCAATATGGGCTCTGCCATGATCATATAGGTTGCAAGAACTTAGCCATATGGACAGTTGGTGGTAGTGTTTGATAGGTTGGAACGCGTCCATTTTGGTCTAAGGGAAGGCTTCTGAAAGATCTTGTCTTGGGAAACCAAGTCTTGTGGGGAAAGTACACCACCTCTGCAGAGTGTAAAATCTAAGTACTTAGCCATGTCCCTGGTAAAGGACAATTTGAGCATCAAGACATGGAAACAATCAAGAATCTCATCATTCAAATTTCTAAATTAAAAATCTTGTGGTTTGAACAAGGGATTGTTTGAATTCTTCAATCATTGATGGAGAGATGGCTTGGTACAAGGATCTTGAAATCTTTGATTGAGAAAAATGATTTTGTCAAGCAAAAACTTAGTATTTTCAAATGTTAAGGAAAAATCTATTTTGAGCAATGCAAGCCTCAACTCCACTTAGCCAAATGCATATAGATGATAGATTCCACTATACTACCATTGTATCACTTGCCAATACAATTCAAATGTATTGACCCTTTGTGGCTGTAACTTGTATGTTGCAGGTTGATTGTTTTAGTGAAGAATGTTTGATTAGGATTACAAAGTCTACAACCAACATCTGCCTGTGGCACTTTGAAGATGAAGGACCCATGACTATATTTATTCCGCTGCAATGTAATGTAATAGCCATATGAGCTATGTTTGATGTAATAAACTTATGTTATTCCTGGTTATAAAGTTATATTATGACCCTTGTTTCTTGATATTACATCTTAACTGTGGATGCTAGCTATTGATCCAGGGACTAGCATTGTAAACACAGGAGGGATCAACCTTATTAGGTTGGGACCTCTAACAGATGGTATCAGAGCATTGTGTTGCCTGTAGGATTTGTAAACCCTAGGATTGGACAAAAACCCTTAGAAAATAGGAATTATTTTGTTCCAAAACTTATTTAAAAACAATCTTGTAAACTCTTTCCTCAACCATTTTGGTTTTAACTCTACACCTCTTCTACTTCAACTTGATGGAAAAGCCAACCCCATGACCAAAGACTACACCATGTGCAAAAGACTTCTTCAACATCTTCAACTCTAATGACCTCAACATCTTTAGCACTAATGACTTCAACATCTTCAGCATAGTCACCAAGGACTTCAACTTTGGATATCACTAAGGACTACAAGTGAAACAAGGAAATCTTGCTTAAGATTTAGAGACTGAGGGAATGCAGAATAAGAAGGAATCATCAACAACTTTGAAGTATTGCAACCAAGAGGTTTTTCTCAAGGAAACCAAGATCTCATACAAGAAGAATCATGAAGGAAGGAAAGATCACAAGTAAACCATATAGATGGACCACCATATTTTAGTTAAAGTCAAACACACCAACTTATGTGGTGTAACCAAAAATATTTGTTGCCTAAGTATGTGCTTGAACTTTGTTGTTTGAGTGAAATGTTTGGATTGTGATTGTATGCACATTGCTTGTGTGAAATGTGATGTGTGTGATTAGAATTGATTCCTTAGAAAAATCTTGCCTATTCTAACCTCCCTTCAAACCCAAACAGATGACTACTCCAAGAGACATCAACACCAACCAAGAAGACAACATGAGAGAACTTATAGCAACCCAAAATCAGTTGAGCCAAGAGACAACTCAGCTTTTAGCCAACAACAATGGACTAAACCCAGCCATACAAAGGATTTTGAAACTTCAATCCCAATTGTTGCAAGGATTAGTTACTCAAATGATCAACATGAGAGAAAACTTTACCCAAAGAGCTAATGACAACAAGGATGACAAAGATGTTATTCTAGAAGGAACCCAAGCTAGCAATGTTTTTAGATACAAGGATCATGCATCCAAGGAGCATGAAGATCAATGCCCCAAGAAGAGAGAAAGATCTCCCACCTATGAAGAACATGAACTAGAAGAACTCCTAGCTTTAGAGAGACCCAAGAAGAAGAAGAAATTCCCCAACACTAGCAAGAAGGATATTACGCAAGTGCAATGTTTTAAATGCAAAGAGATGGTACACTATGCCAATGAGTGCCCAGAAAACAAGAAGAACCAAGGAAACAAACAAGAGACAGTAATACTAAAGAAAAAGAAAGATATTAGCCAAGTGATGTGCAAACACTGCAAGGAGTTAGGACATTATGCAAACTACTGTCCAGAAAAGATGAAGCATAAGATAAACAAGCCTATGAGGGATATCAACCTTGTCACATGTTTCAAATGCAAGGAACTAGGCCACTATGCAAACAATTGTCCAAAAAGGATGGAGAACAAGTTAAACAAGCCTATGGAGAAACTCAACCTTGGCCCATGAAGTCAAGTATAGAAAACAAAGGACACATGCAAATGTTGCTTAGAGAAGTTTTCCCAGGGTCCCAAGAAGGACAATATGTAATTTTTGTTTGAAAAATTTTAAGGGTGGTAGTACCCTAGTTGTTTTGAGCCAACTTGTAACCCTAGCCTCCCCAAATCTCGGGACGAGATTTATTTTAAGGGTGGTAGCCTGTCACATCCCAAGATTTTCCAAATCTTGTAATGTGAAAATAAACGAATAAAATAAAACTTTGTTTGATTTTCAGGGCCAGAAGAAACTTTTTGAATTCCAATAGGAATCTTCAAACCTATTTTGAACAATTAAATCCCAAAAGGATTTAAAAACATAAAACAATTAATAAAGGAAAATAAAATATTTTGGAAATACTATTTTGGATCTCTTAATAAAAGATTTGGTATTCAAAAGAAAAGATGGATTTATAAATAAAGATTATTTTATAAAACCAAATTAAAACATTGGCCAAGCTTTTAATTAAAACATTTTGTTTTGAATAAAAATAGCAAAGGTTTATTTAAATAAAATAATAGGGATTTAATATCCAAATTTTATTAAAGTAAAGGCTTTTCCCATTTTAAATAAACACTAAAACCTATTTATTTATTTTAAATAAGTTTTCCAAGTATTTACTATTCTCTAATAAAACCTACTAAAGTGTTTTGGCTTTATTTTAGATTTTAAAATAAATATCTCAATAAAACAAATCCTATTTGATTTAATAATGAAAGTCTATTATATTTAATTAATAATGGACTCTAAAATAAAATGTTATTTTGTTGTAAAACAGTTTTCCAAATATTCTTTATTTCCAAATAAAACCTACTGATTTGGTTTTGAAAGTATTTGGATTTTAAATGAAGATTTTATTAAACTAAATCAAACCCTATTTTATTAAATAACTAAAGATCCATTTTATTTAATTATTAAATGGATCCTAAATTAGATATAAAAATATTATTTTATTTTGGATTTGGATTATGTTGATAAACAGAACCAAATTCAAATGAAAAGTTTGTTGTTTGTTTGATTTGATTTGAGTGTTGTTTGATTGCTTGATTAATTGGTTGAAACTCAAAACAGAAAAGAATTAGAAAAAGGAAAAAGAGTTTGGACAGAAAAAAATAGAGCAGCCCAGCAGCCCACTAAGGCCCAGCAAGCCAGCCCAACTCCCCTCCCCCGAAAGAAAACGTTTCACACTCCTTTTTAAACCCACGAAGCAACTGACATGTGGACCTCCCCCCTCGTTTCTTTTCCCACTTACCAGTGGACCCCTTTCCACTGTTCTCCTTCCCCACTCCCACGACCCGTTCTTCCTCCCTTCGCCACCGTTGCTGCCATTGATTCTTCGATTGATTACGCCTTATTGCAGCATTAATCTCTCGCCGCGAGCACACTGTTTTAATCGCCTCGCTCTCTCCTCCGTTTTCCCTCAGACCCCTTCCCCGAGCACGCCTCCAGGCCGCCACAATCTCTCCTCGACTGTCTCTGTCTCCGGCGACCAATCTCATCAATTCCGGCAGCCTCTCACCGCCCCTCTCCTCCCCGACCAAGATCACATCTTCCCCACTCTCAGGCGCATCTGCTAGTGCATCAAACTCGACCGCGGGCACCCCTGAGCCTCGCCTTCGACAACGACCACCGTCGCCACCGTCTGCCTCTACTCCGACGACGCCCACAGGTTAATTCCGACCACCCCGTGCCTTCTAGATCACGCACACATCCTTGCCATGGTCTTGCGCAGCTAACTCCGTCCTCTGTTTGTCTCCCCGTGGACCACAGAGCCGTCTTCGACCTCGACCGAGCGCGTCCGTCTCCGTTCCCAACTTCGACGAGGAATTGCGACTGCCTCTGAGCGCCCCTTGTCAAGCCAGCAATACCCTGAGCTTCGCCATGACCCCCTGAGCCCGGTGAGCATGCCCTTTCTCTCTCTCGCTTCCTGTATCGCCGGAACCGTCATCGACCGACCGCTCCGCCGCCGGTAGCCACCGCAGCGCCGCTCGCAAATGGTCGAGCACGCTAGCACCGTCCGATCTAGATCGCAGCGTCACGATAGATTCACTTAACCGAAGGGCTATCGAGCAATCTGTGCCGCACGACCCAACTTAAATCCAACGGTTCGCAACGTGATCCTCACTGAATCGGTATCAGCCAGTGAGATAGCGACGCGTGGCAGGATCTGTTTTAAAACAGGATTTGAAAAACAGATTTAAGTAGCAATTTGAAAACCCTATAACTTTCAAACCACACGTCCAAATTTGGCAAATTTTATATCAATGAATTCAGGAGAACAAGCCCTAGCCAACCATGGCCTTAGTTTGACAAATAGTAGCTGTTAGCTTGTTTGAAATTACAGAAACATTTGTATGCTTGTTTAGAATATAAAAATTGTTTAAAATTGAATTTAGGGATAAAACCTTTGCAAATTGGATTGTTGTGATCTTACTGACCCTAGGAACCAACCCTTGGTGTCAGAAATGATTTTTGTAAGATTTAGGTTAGATTACTTGACTTAGTCATTTTCTAGCCAAATAAAAAGAATGGTTTTTGTTATAAAAATGTTTATGAAAAGAAAACTTCAAGGAAATGTTTTGGACCAAACCTACTGACCCAAAAACACCAAGCTTTACAATAGCAACTCATTTGGTGAACAACTTAAGAGTTTTGCCTTAATAAAAACATTTTTCACCACATGAAATGATAAATGGATTTAAAATAGTTTTTGGGCAAAACCCTCTAACTAATGACTTTGCCACTTTGGTAAATGACCAATTTGGAACTTACAAAGTTTAGAAACCCCATGGAGACCTCTTTTCAAAATAAAACTAACTTGTGCATGCTCCCATGCATGACTTAAATTCCATTACTTTGTGTGTGTGAAGAATTGTTTGTTTGACTTTGGTTTGGAATGTGAATTGAATTTGTGTTTGCTTGATTGATTTGTAGTGAAGTGTGAGACTAGCAAGATCAAGGAGTGAACCACCATTCCCTACCAAAAAGGCAAGTGATGCTTCATACTTTCTATCCTATTACTTTCACTATACATTAGTGATTTTGCTAAGTAAACTTGCATGGATTTTGCTAAGTATAGATATTGCTATAGGAAAACCTAGCAGATGAATCCTTAGTAGGATTTCCTAAGTTAAGTTTCCTATTGCTACCAAGCTTAGCCTAGCTAATAGAAAACATGGGTGGAATATATATTCACACTATGGAAAAATATTCTAAGTCTAAGGACTTGTGATTTTGTCTAATAAAACAACTAAGTTAATGAATCACCTGGGTGGAATGGAATAGCTTGGTGGAGAATGGTTGAGTGGTTCACAATGCCATGGACTTGGATTGTGTATCTCACTTGTGGAATGCCACCCAGGAAACAAAGGGATTTGAGATGTCAAATGTTGAGAAGCTTCAAGTGCAACCACTTGGCAATATGGGCTCTGCCATGATCATATAGGTTGCAAGAACTTAGCCATATGGACAGTTGGTGGTAGTGTTTGATAGGTTGGAACGCGTCCATTTTGGTCTAAGGGAAGGCTTCTGAAAGATCTTGTCTTGGGAAACCAAGTCTTGTGGGGAAAGTGCACCACCTCTGCAGAGTGTAAAATCTAAGTACTTAGCCATGTCCCTGGTAAAGGACAATTTGAGCATCAAGACATGGAAACAATCAAGAATCTCATCATTCAAATTTCTAAATTAAAAATCTTGTGGTTTGAACAAGGGATTGTTTGAATTCTTCAATCATTGATGGAGAGATGGCTTGGTACAAGGATCTTGAAATCTTTGATTGAGAAAAATGATTTTGTCAAGCAAAAACTTAGTATTTTCAAATGTTAAGGAAAAATCTATTTTGAGCAATGCAAGCCTCAACTCCACTTAGCCAAATGCATATAGATGATAGATTCCACTATACTACCATTGTATCACTTGCCAATACAATTCAAATGTATTGACCCTTTGTGGCTGTAACTTGTATGTTGCAGGTTGATTGTTTTAGTGAAGAATGTTTGATTAGGATTACAAAGTCTACAACCAACATCTGCCTGTGGCACTTTGAAGATGAAGGACCCATGACTATATTTATTCCGCTGCAATGTAATGTAATAGCCATATGAGCTATGTTTGATGTAATAAACTTATGTTATTCCTGGTTATAAAGTTATATTATGACCCTTGTTTCTTGATATTACATCTTAACTGTGGATGCTAGCTATTGATCCAGGGACTAGCATTGTAAACACAGGAGGGATCAACCTTATTAGGTTGGGACCTCTAACACCTATGCTAAGCAATACAAGCAACAAGGTGATAGCAAGAAATAAATACTTCAAGCAGGATGGCTATCACAATGTAAAGTGCATAAGTAAAGGGCTCGGTCGAGAGATAACCGATGGACGCGGAGACGAAGATTTGTTTCCCGAAGTTCACTTCCAAAGAAGCTACGTCTCCGTTGGAGAGGTGTGATGGCGCAATGCTCTCCGAACGCCACAAATGGCTCACCTCGAGGTGTGGTGGCTCGATGCTCACCCAACGCCACACAAGGCCTCACCCCGGATGCGGAAGCACGCAACTCACCGACACCACAAAAGGCTCACCCTATTCTCCCAAGTGCGCACCACAAAAGGCGGGCACTTGATCCACTATGGGACGCTTGAGGGCGGTCACCGAACCCGTACAAGATTGGGGCTAACTCCACAACTCGATTGGAGGCTCCCAACAACAAAGCCACAAAAGGCTACAATGCCACAAAAGGCCAACAAAGCCACAAGAGGCTATAGGACCACAAAAGGTCAACAAGACCACAAAAGGTAAACAAACCAACCACACAACCGTCTAGGGTTCCAAGAACCCCAGAGTAACAAGCCCACAAGCTTGTACTCGCCGAATCTCCGAGGAGAACTCAAACCTATGCACCAAATGCAAGGGCAAGTCCTTCTCTCCCAAATTCCAACAAAGCTACAAAAGCTATTGGAGGAATAAGGGAGGAAGAACACAAGAGGAGAACTCAAACCTATGCACCAAATGCAAGGGCAAGTCCTTCTCTCCCAAATTACAACAAAGCTACAAAAGCTATTGGGGGAATAAGGGAGGAAGAACACAAGAGGAGAACACAAAACTCTCCAAGATCTAGATCCCAATGATTCCTTCACAAAGAAGGGATTTGACTTGGTGGGATTGTAGAACTAGATCTCCTCTCACTTTTCCCTCAAAAAGATGTAAGAATCATGGGAGGGAGGGGGAGTAAGAGAGCTCAAATAGGTCAACAATGGTGGGCAAAAACGAGCTCAAAAGATGTGGAACCATTGGGGAAGAAGCCCCCCTTAAATAGGACAAGGAAAAACTGAACGTTTGGGCCAGATTCGCGCCCCCACCGGAACTTCCGGCCTCCCACCGGAACTTCCGGCAAATAGAAACACAAGTTACTGAACCTGATCGGAACTTGGGTCGGAACTTGGGCCAGAACTTGGGTCGGAACTTGGGCCGGAACTTCCGCTCAAGCAAAAACACAGGACAACATTGCACGAAAACTTCAATAACTTTTGATCCCGGACTCCGTTTTTGATGATCTTGGGCTCGTTTTGAAGAGAACGAAAAGTTTTAAAAGATTATGAAAAGAAACATAATAGTCCAGCATGGAAGTATAAAACCAAATTGAGAAAGATATGACCTCTCTAGAAGCGATGAACCGGTAAAACCTCCAAAACCCAAAACACAAGAAGTTGAGCTTGGAAACTCCGATTGGGATGAAACCAATTTTGTTGGAAAGATAATGACGAATAGAATCCAACAAAAAGTCGAAATATTGGGTATCACCTTGGGATAAAATACTATGAATATATATGTGAAGTATCCCCCAAGGTGTGGAGCCGGAAAACTCGCAAGATCAAAAACCGCAATAAGATATGCAAGTGAAATCCTTAGATGATGAACTAGAGCTTGTTATTATGGTGACCACAATCTCTAGATCCTCTCATGGACAAGAACCAAATAACAACCAAGAAAGATGATGCTATGAATGCAAAGGTTTGACCTCTCTCCGAACAATGCAAACGAGACACCCGCTTGAGAGCCCCTCTTGATAGAATGGCTATCTATCCTAAACCCGGTCTCCCAACTAACAATACGAGACCGGCAAAAGAGAAGCCCTATCAAGAACATACCTTTGCCTTGAGAATCCCACTTGAACTTGATGTAGACCGTCTTGTTCTTCTATAGTGGGAACACATTTCTCGGATGCTCTTGCTTGATGAAGATGAAGACTTGCAAATTGCTCCCCCATACTCCATGGGGAAACCTCTTCTTTGAACTTGTCTTCATCATTCCATGAGCACGAGGATGGAAAGCTTCAAGCATGAGATCTTCTAGAGATGGCGCATCTTGAGCTCGCCCTTCTTCATCCCTACTTGAGGTTGATCCATCTTGATGCAACTCTTTGCACATGTCTTGATCAACCTTCAAGCTCCTTCTTTCTTCATGATTCCAATGGGCACAAAGCCCTTGGACATTTCTTCATCTTCCAACCTTGAGACCAACACATGGCCCAAGTGATGCCAATGGACAAGCCTACAAGTGAAAATCAATTTACACATTAGTCCATAGAGATTGTCATTAATTACCAAAACCACACATGGGGGCATACATGCCCTTTCAATCTCCCCCATTTTGGTAATTGATGACAATCCCTTAGCGAGGGTTTAAATATGACAATTAACGACCAAAGCAGTTGCCCCAACATCAAATACTACACAAGTATGTGATGTTGGTACAACCACAATATATAGAGCAAACTCCCCCACAATCTATGCATGTGTGATGAACTTGAATTTCATTGCATAGATTGCCAACCGTTACCGTTGGTTGAGTTTCCTCTATATATTCAACATGCAAAGCAAACACAAAGATGCAAGAGCATGAGAGGCAAATGCTTAAGAACACACTCAAAGCAAAGCCCAACTTCCCTTAAACCCTCCAAAACTTCTCCTCCATTGGCATCGATTGCCAAAATGGGTGAAAAGTTGTAGACGGTCAACATAGTGAGAATTCCTCCAAAGGTGTGCATATTCACAAGTCAAATGATGAGAACTAGGGAGGAAGTAAAACTATATTGAGGACCCAAAGAAAGCAAAAAAGAAAAGAAAGAAAAGAAAAGGGCTTCAACAAATGAAGCGAGCAATCAAAAGATCCAAAAGAAACAATTGAAACACCATCAAATGATGTCAGAAGGGAACAACAACCAAAAGAGTGTTTAAATAAAAATAGAGAAGCTCCCCAAACTTTGTGCAAAGATTAGAATACTTGTATTGAATACAATATGCACAAATATGGAATCCTTGCTCCCCCATAAGCATTTAAACCACAAGAAACGAGAAAGAAGGAACATGTGCATCATTAAATGAATTATAGAAGCTCCCCAAAAATTGTGCACCAATTATAGTAATTATATTTGGAAACAATGTGCACAACCATGGAATCCTAACTCCTCCAAAACCATTTAACAATGCACACAAGATACAATAATTTGGAAACCACCGAAGAATCAAAATGAAGTAAGAGATGATTTCCAAGAAATGCAAAAACAACCAAATATTGATCTTCTCTTGTGTGTATAAATTTTTAGGTGGAAAATATCACAAAGACATATAACCACAAAGAAACCTGCACACACAAGATAGATACTCAAGAAAGCACATGAAGACCCAAAAAAAGAAGTCATAGAATATACCAATAAGATGTTTTGCTTGAAAGCATGCCCAAGGGCTCAAATATATCTTATTGTACATCAATGAGCTTAAAACACCAAAATACCCCATACAACACAACTATTCTCAAGGGAAGAAGAGGATAGAAGAAATATATGGAGAAAGGAAACAAGTATCACAAGATTTAAATCAACTTGGCAAAAATACTCACTATTGCACATGAGAGATATTGAGGAAACAATATGCAACAAAATTTCTAGATTGACATATTTGGGATTAGTGAATCATGAGCATGATTTAGTATAGTCCCCATTATATGCACTCATCTCAACAAACACACATTTGCAATAGAGAGAACTCCTCAAAGCCAAAGCAAGAAATCCTACATATGGAAGAACACAAATTCATGCCAACAAGCAACCTACACAAGGTTGGGAACAAGATATGTATGCATGAGAGAGAGATACTTGTTACCGAGATATAATTGGTAGGATGAAGAAGATATGAATTCGTTGATCATCCTAGCTTGCATCCAACTGACATGTAGACGCCACTTCTTCCTTGTTCAATATACAAGCACCCAATATATATCTCCAATGTACATAAAACACAATTAAGTACACTATGGTCCCCAAACACATTGGGTCCAAAGTAGTTAGTGAAACTACAATACATAGGAGAGCCCCCACACAAATATGTGCATATTGATATGAAATTGAATTTCATGCACATCTTAGCCTATTAGGATTTGGTGGAGTTTCCCCTATATATTGGATCAAAGGAAGCAAGCATGCCATAATATATACACGAAGTAAATATGCATGCATAGGCTTTCAAGAACCAAAAGGAGATACAATTTGAACAAAAACACCATGTAAACCAATAAGACACACACAAATTTGTGACTCGACAAAAGGTGTCCAAATTGTATCGAAGAGCCAAATCAACACATGAAAGAACAGAAGTTCAACAAATGAACTCGAAAGAGCCAAAGAAAAAGGAGAAGAAAAATACCAAGGCTCAAGGATTTATCTCATCCTAAAAGAACAAAACAAGTGAAACGGAATGAGATAAAGCCAACTCCCAATGAGAGCAAGGAAATAATAACCAAAACAAACTCTTCACACTTTTCATGATGGCACACAAAGTACCAACACAAAAAGGATCGAGCTTCCAAGCAAAAAAAAACCGGATCAAATCAAGAAGCATAAAACAATGTTCTAGATAATGTAGGAGAGCTCCCCCATAAGTAGAGCATTATATATAATTTTGCCTTTGAATGCAAAATGCCCACAAATGAGATCATCACTACTACCTACACTAAGTAAAACACAAGGGAAAATAAATAAAATAAGAAGATCCACAAGAGGCAAGGAAAGCTTGGAGCAACTAGACAAACATTTTATTGGCCAAAGATAAGACAAAAAGGAAAAGGCCAAAACGAATATGATCAATGAATTCTACCATATATTAAGTACTAATTGTACAAGGACAAGAAGTAATAGGGATAATTTTCCCGAGGTAGTTTGCAAGGATATCCAAGATCATATTCACACAAAGAAGCATATAACAAGATAGGAATTAAACTTGATGCTTCGAAAGAGATTCTTGATTGCTTCAAATAGTCACACAATCACTAGTGATTGGATTAAATAGAAGCAAGTGGTTCCCATGAGGATATATAGATCCAAATATGAGGAAGCACATACCAAGAATCACTCTCACGAACAAGATCCAAAAGATGAGTAATAAAAACATTTAAGCAAATTGGAACTTGTATGAGAAAATGTGCCACATAGGAACTAGATAATTCTCAATATCAAATCTAAGTGGCACTACCTAAAATGTCCACATTTTCTAGGTTTGTAATATGCACAAAGCATATGACTCCCCCATAATGTGATAAACCAAGAAATCTCAACAAGAGGCAAAAAGATCAAACTAGAGGTATTAATGGACATTATGGAAACTTGAGTTTCTCATGAGAGAGACAAACCACATAGAGACAACAAAATTACTACTAAGTGGTTTTTCTCATGTACACACATTTTAGGATTGTGGAATGCCCAAGCATGACACTCCCCCAAAACGGAATAGTCCATTAATCCCTCACATGAGCCAAATAAGATACCTACTAGAAACAATAAAGGCTCAAAACCAAGAAACATAAATACATGGTGTGCCAACCAACATACACAAAGATAATTCATAGGTCAATATAAGTAAGTGGGAAGCACAACATGTACAAGCACATGCAAGGTACAAAACCAACACATGCACAAGGGATCAAGTAACTATAAATGTAAAGGAGTTTAGCACAAGTTACCGGAAGGAGGAACATTGGATAAGGAATAGAAGCATGATAACCAATGACTTGACTTTGACAACAAGAATATAATGAAGATCCCTCAACTCTTCATAATATAGCCAAGTCTCCAATGCCCTCCAAAAACACCTATTGATCAAGTTTTAGCTTGTTGGTCCCCAACCAAGTTGGGTCCTAAGAAGTTAGTCACAATAGGCTTGGCCACCCAAATGGTTCTTTTCTTGACACCACTTTGGGCACCAACAAATTTGGCAAACACATTGCCACCCTCATCCTTACGAAGTGAATAAGCATCATCAAACAAGATAGGATGGGATGAGGAGTTACCCATGGTGCATGAGGAAGAAAGGTGCCCCTTCTCACGGCATATGTAGCAAGTTCTTCTCTTGCTGTCTTTCTTCTTGGGAGGAGCTGCACCATGAAGAAGAGCTTGAGGCTTCTTGGGAAGTGTCCCATCTTGAGCTTGTGGAGGATCTTGAGGCCGCTTCCCCCATTGCTTTTCACTAAGAGGCTTCTTCTTCAATGGGCAATCCCTCACATGATGCCCTTCTTCCTTGCACTTGAAGCACACAATGTTGGCCGGATTCTTCACTTGTCCTTGGCACTTCTTCTTGTTGCCCTTGTGCTTCAACGAGATAGTGGACTTGCTCTTGGTGTTGGAGTTGAATCCAAGCCAACTCTTGTCACTTGGGGGGCGTCGCACACTCAACATATTCTTGAGCGTGGTCTTCCCTTCATGACACCTTTTCAAGTCATTCTTCAAAGAAGTGACTTGAGCCTTGAGCTCTTTGACTTCATCTACATGGTTAATATCAACAACAATACTAGAAGAAGTAGAAGCTTCATTGTTAGAGCAACAAGACAAAGGATGCAATTAATCCCAAGATTTAGCATGGTTGTGAGAGGATGAATTACAAGGACTAGCACATGGCAATATAACATTTGGAGTAGATATAGTGCTAATGTCCACATGAGGCCCACTAGATGTTACCTTTGACATAATGGCCTCATGAGCTAACCTTAGCCTACCATGGGAGACTAGAAGATCCTCATGCGAGCTTGAGAGCTTGGCATGACTTTCTTCTAATTTCCCATAGTTGCTCGTTAGCAAAGCAAGTTGAGACTTTAGCTCAACATTCTCCTTCAAGATAGATGCTTCACAAGAAATAGAGTTAGTAGCACAAGCATCATCATTTAAAGTAAGAGGCGAGGTTAACTTGGAAAGCTCTTTAGAATAAGAAGCTTTAAGTTGCTCATGTGACTCAGTGAGTTTGATGAGCTCCCCCTTGATGACCCTAGAGCCATTGTTATGGTGCTCAAAATCCTCAAGGAGTTTGGCATAAGCAACTTCAAGTTCATCATTTTTAATTTGAAGGGCACATGCCACCTCAAAATCTCTATCATGATATTTCTTCACTCTAGATAGCTCTAGAGCAAAGGTCTCATCAAGAGATTCCTTAGTGGCTTGTTCCTC
Organism: Avena sativa; assembly: GCA_916181665.1. NCBI lineage: Eukaryota > Viridiplantae > Streptophyta > Magnoliopsida > Poales > Poaceae > Avena > Avena sativa. The sequence goes on from OV702279.1 coordinate 343,630,368, forward strand.
TTCAAGAGCTTCATTTAGGTTGGCAATTTCATTAGCATACTCACGCTCAAGACTACTTATTTTATCTATTTTGTCCTCATGCTCATATATTAGTTGCCTACTTTCAATAGCACAAGTCCAGATTTCAATGAAAGTAGAGCAAGCATTTTTATTAGGATGAAGAGCACGAAGGACTAGCCCCCCTTCTCTTTTAGAGAAGCAACATCATTATCTACTTCTACATGATCAACATTCACATCATCATGAGATATATTGGAGTCCAAAGGAGAGGTTACCTTTGAACCCTTAGCCATGAGGCACAAGTGAACATTGAAATAAGATGATGATGAGGGAACACATGAAGCTCTAATGACAACTTTGCCTTGGCCCACACATTCTTCACTTTCCTCTATATGGTTAGCAACACAAGAACTAGAGGAAATGGAAGCACATTTATCATGGCAACAAGGCAAAGCAAGCATATCATCATGAGATATATCCAATTCATTTCTACAAGATATGCAAGGACAATCAACACTAGGATGTAAATCACATATGGTCCTACAAGTGTTCATGCCCAAAGATACAACATTGCAATGAGATAGAGACAAAGAATCATGAATGGAAATCTCACTATCTACATTGCAAGTTCTATCACCACTCACCATATCATTACCTTGTGACAACTCACATGTTGGTGTAGTGGAAGAAGATGAGAACTCATCACGGCCAGAGGTGGATGGAACACAATCATCCTCATTAAGCTTGGACACATCATATTTTGCTTGAAGCTTGGTCCATATATCATGAGCATTCCTGAAAGGCATGATTGAGGAAAGGACTACAAAGCTCACAACATTAACAAGCACATTAGATGCTTGATCTTCGAGATAAGAGTTTGTCTTCTCCTCCAAAGATAGATTTTGGGGATCCTTAGGAGGAGACAAGCCCATATCTAGAATGCGCTCAATGTTTGGGTCAATGGCCCGGAAATGACTAAGCATGCGAGTACGCCAAACATCATAATGTGTGCCATCAAAAGTAAATGTGTGAGAGTGCACTAAACCCCTAGGAGACATCTTTACTCTCGAGGCGGTGAAGCCTAAAAGCGAGAGACCTTGCTCTGATACCAATTGAAAGTACAAAGGAAGTTGCCTAGAGGGGGGGGGGGTGAATAGGCTTTTAAAAATATTACGGTTTAGGCTCAAGTAAATGCGGAATAAAACTAACGTTTAATTTATTGAGCACAAAACCTTGCCACTAAGTTTACCTAAGTGCACCAACAACCTATGCTAAGCAATACAAGCAACAAGGTGATAGCAAGAAATAAATACTTCAAGCACGATGGCTATCACAATGTAAAGTGCATAAGTAAAGGGCTCGGTTGAGAGATAACCGATGGACGCGGAGACGAAGATTTGTTTCCCGAAGTTCACTTCCAAGGAAGCTACGTCCCCGTTGGAGAGGTGTGATGGCGCAATGCTCTCCGAACGCCACAAATGGCTCACCTCGAGGTGTGGTGGCTCGATGCTCACCCAACGCCACACAAGGCCTCACCCCGGATGCGGAAGCACGCAACTCACCGATGCCACAAAAGGCTCACCCTATTCTCCCAAGTACGCACCACAAAAGGCGGGCACTTGCTCCACTATGGGACGCTTGAGGGAGGTCACGGAACCTGTACAAGATTGGGGCTAACTCCACAACTCAATTGGAGGCTCCCAACAACAAAGCCACAAAAGGCTACAATGCCACAAAAGGCCAACAAAGCCACAAGAGGCTACAAGACCACAAAAGGTCAACAAGACCACAAAAGGTCAACAAACCAACCACACAACCGTCTAGGGTTCCAAGAACCCAAGAGTAACAAGCCCACAAGCTTGTACTCGCCGAATCTCCGAGGAGAACTCAAACCTATGCACCAAATTCAAGGGCAAGTCCTTCTCTCCCAAATTCCAACAAAGCTACAAAAGCTATTGGAGGAATAAGGGAGGAAGAACACAAGAGGAGAACTCAAACCTATGCACCAAATGCAAGGGCAAGTCCTTCTCTCCCAAATTCCAACAAAGCTACAAAAGCTATTGGGGGAATAAGGGAGGAAGAACACAAGAGGAGAACACAAAACTCTCCAAGATCTAGATCCCAATGATTCCTTCACAAAGAAGGGATTTGACTTGGTGGGATTGTAGATCTAGATCTCCTCTCACTTTTCCCTCAAAAAGATGTAAGAATCATGGGAGGGAGAGGGAGTAAGAGAGCTCAAATAGGTCAACAATGGTGGGCAAAAACGAGCTCAAAAGATGGGGAACCATTGGGGAATAAGCCCCCCTTAAATAGGACAAGGAAAAACTGACCGTTTGGGCCAGATTCGCGCCCCCCACCGGAACTTCCGGCCTCCCACCGGAACTTCCGGCAAATAGAAACACAAGTTACTGAACCTGACCGGAACTTGGGTCGGAACTTGGGCTGGAACTTGGGTCGGAACTTGGGCCGGAACTTCCGCTCAAGCAAAAACACAGGACAACATTGCACAAAAACTTCAATAACTTTTGATCCCGGACTCCAGCAAAAGAGAAGCCCTATCAAGAACATACCTTTGCCTTGAGAATCCCACTTGAACTTGATGTAGACCGTCTTGTTCTTCTATAGTGGTAACACCTTTCTCGGATGCTCTTGCTTGATGAAGATGAAGACTTGCAAATTGCTCCCCCATACTCCATGGGGAAACCTCTTCTTTGAACTTGTCTTCATCATTCCATGAGCACGAGGATGGAAAGCTTCAAGCATGAGATCTTCTAGAGATGGCGCATCTTGAGCTCACCCTTCTTCATCCCTACTTGAGGTTGATCCATCTTGATGCAACTCTTTGCACATGTCTTGATCAACCTTCAAGCTCCTTCTTTCTTCATGATTCCAATGGGCACAAAGCCCTTGGACATTTCTTCATCTTCCAACCTTGAGACCAACACATGGCCCAAGTGATGCCAATGGACAAGCCTACAAGTGAAAATCAATTTACGCATTAGTCCATAGAGATTGTCATTAATTACCAAAACCACACATGGGGGCATACATGCCCTTTCAATCTCCCCCATTTTGGTAATTGATGACAATCCCTTAGCGAGGGTTTAAATATGACAATTAACGACCAAAGCAGTTGCCCCAACATCAAATACTACACAAGTATGTGATGTTGGTACAACCACAATATATAGAGCAAACTCCCCCACAATCTATGCATGTGTGATGAACTTGAATTTCATTGCATAGATTGCCAACCGTTACCGTTGGTTGAGTTTCCTCTATATATTCAACATGCAAAGCAAACACAAAGATGCAAGAGCATGCGAGGCAAATGCTTAAGAACACACTCAAAGCAAAGCCCAACTTCCCTTAAACCCTCCAAAACTTCTCCTCCATTGGCATCGATTGCCAAAATGGGTGAAAAGTTGTAGACGGTCAACATAGTGAGAATTCCTCCAAAGGTATGCATATTCACAAGTCAAATGATGAGAACTAGGGAGGAAGTAAAACTATATTGAGGACCCAAAGAAAGCAAAAAAGAAAAGAAAGAAAAGAAAAGGGCTTCAACAAATGAAGCGAGCAATCAAAAGATCCAAAAGAAACAATTGAAACACCATCAAATGATGTCAGAAGGGAACAACAACCAAAAGAGTGTTTAAATAAAAATAGAGAAGCTCCCCAAACTTTGTGCAAAGATTAGAATACTTGTATTGAATACAATATGCACAAATATGGAATCCTTGCTCCCCATAAGCATTTAAACCACAAGAAACGAGAAAGAAGGAACATGTGCATCATTAAATGAATTATAGAAGCTCCCCAAAAATTGTGCACCAATTATAGTAATTATATTTGGAAACAATGTGCACAACCATGGAATCCTAACTCCTCCAAAACCATTTAACAATGCACACAAGATACAATAATTTGGAAACCACCGAAGAATCAAAATGAAGTAAGAGATGATTTCCAAGAAATGCAAAAACAACCAAATATTGATCTTCTCTTCTACTCCTCCACGATATCACATCTTGATTTTCTTTTCTAGGATCATTTGGTAATTATGGATTATGAATGCCAACTGACACGAAGAATTATTTTGATTCGATCTGAGTATCCTCTCACATTTGTGCAGCGATGGCAAGAGTGATGTTGCTTCATCTGTCTTATTCCAGGGATTGACGCCTTGTGATAGGTCAAAAGATCTGCTTGAGTTGGCCTCTCAGGTTAACTATGAAGAGGTAATTAGCTGCTTCCTAATCAGGTTAATTGTTTTCTTTATCAGCTTTGTGTGCCTGTAATTGATAATATAGATCTTCCACCTGTCTCATATGTTGCAGCTTCAACAAACAAAGTATTAAACATGTTATTCCCGTATTTCGTTCCATGCTTGTTTGGTCATTTGGTTGAGCAAAGATAGAGAACAGAAATGGGTTGAAAATTTCTTTTGTTTTTCACATATCTACTCTTAGATAGAGACAGAGAAAGAACATTCGCAGGAGTATGCACTACCCTTTTTATTATGCACACTTTTATGTTTATATCAATATCATTTTTTATTCGGATTGTATCAATATATAATGTTGTTGAATTTTCTTTCTCTGTTTAAGCTTTTATGTGCATGTGCTTTTTTAAATTTGCCAGTACATTAGAAACGATATCTCTATTAGGGGTTTTTCAGCCAAAAAGGCTACAAGCTAAGGAATTAGAGTAAGTTATATATATTAGTATGTCTACAATTTTTTATTATTTTCTTTCAGACCCATTGAGAACCGAGTCAAAGGTATATGAGGATATGTTGCAACTACATATTTTATAAGGATGCACCTAATGTTAATAAAACCTCCAGAATTCACTTGACCATGTGTTAGGTATCAAGTAATCTGGTTATCCCGCCTCCAAATTATCACAATAAGAAAGAATGTCTATGGAAGTTTTCTTTAATTATCTTTTGTTTTACTGCTGAAGCTAGATATGATATCACAACCACTTTTCAATCTTCTCTCTCGTATTCAGATATTGTTCTTGCCAAGACACACGTCGTTAGTAATTCAGTACACACAAATAGGTTGCATTTCACTAGCTAGCTGTAAACTTCTTTTGTTTTTTGCAACAGTGAGTTTCGACTAGGACGTAATTCCATGTGCCGTTCTATTTTGGTGAAGATTTTGCTGTAACTTTCATGATCAATTCACTCCGGTTGGCAATCGAATTGAAATTTTTTCCACTGCTGAATTGAGTTCAATGCGCACATTAGATGAAGTTCGTTGTATTTAATTCTATGTCTTACTACCCAAGTTAATGCCTTCATAAAATCAGCATGATTCTGTTAAACCAACGGTGGTTGCTTTCCTTCAATTTTACTCTATTGTGTATCTTCCCATACATTGTCAACAGTTACGTGTTGGTTTACATGGCTGAGATCGATGTGTTTCTGTCGCTTCACCTTTTTGTTGTATGCTTAAAAAAGTTATGGCCTTTATTTAACTTCCATTTCTTGGCCAACTTTTTAATAGCTTTAGGAGTATTCCCCTTAGGTCAAGTTTTGTTAGAAGGTTACATTTTTATTTCTATGTGACATTCCTGACATGGCATGTGCATGATATTTGGAAGATGTAGATAACTTATCTTTGTGTGCTATGGTGTTAAATGTTTTTATATATATATATCTATATATATATATATATCTTTTGCAGAAATACTTTACAAGCTTCTATTGTTACCTCTCTTTCTAGATTTTACTGCTAACTGTTGTAGGTTTAACAATGATTTACTATTGGCAAATTCTCCTATCTCTAACTTTATTTGTTAATTGTTATGCCTTCATCTGTCTGAATACACCAAAATAACATTTCTGCCGTTCCATGGTTACAGCTTCATGGAGACCATTGAGGTCTCGGCCAGCGTCATGCTGGGAGAAGAAACTGAACCTTGCAAGCCTCAAGTACGAAAACTGTGCTAATTAGGGGACTACTTTGAGACAACACTGTTGTTCTACACTTTTGCGCAATTTCTCCAAAGCTCATTGCGGCCTCACTCGATCTTGGGTTACCCAGGGGACACCTTATAGGAAGCGACAAATGTTTCTGCAGCCCAAGCAATCAGATACACAAAGAGTAAAGAAATTAAGGTGTTGAAAGAATTTGGCTATGCTGAACTGCAGAAACAGAAGTGAGCATAGCTCTTGTCGAGCAGATGGAAGCAAAGGACTTGAAGACACAAAAGGCGACCAATCGGCTGATAGACTTCCTAAGCCTATGATAGCTACATGAACACCGCGTGATGCCACACATCACGACGTTCAGAAGATGGTTTCAGATCATGCCAAGCATGGCACCATCCTCCTTGACATTCAGGCTGTGGCTGATGATCTTAATAAGCATACATACCAGCCAAACGCCCTTCTGAATACCACAGGTCCATTTCCATGAATCTATTGAAGATGAGCTGTCCACTAGGTACTACAAGTCTGATGATGAAGACACCTATGATTCCGGTGGACGTCCTACTGATTATGAGGGTTTAGTATCGTACACAGATTGTCTGGACAATATCATGTGTGAAGCAATTTCCCCTATTTTGAGCCTAAGTGGGAACCTTGTGTGTGCACCTTCTATTATCTCGGAACCATGTGTTGTCGTCTCCGCTATATGATCTATGTCTATTATGTGCTGGTTTCTTATGATGTTCTATGCTGACTTAACCCTTTGCCAGTTCCTGGCTTCTTACTCTTATTTAGTTATTGTGACACTCAGTCGTGACAGCTACTTAAAGAGTTGGAACCAGATATTAAGCTATACTTAACTGCTCCGCTGTTCCCTTTTTTTTACCATACAAAATGTGAGTCATCAGCGCCAGGTCTTCTTGTCCTGTATTTTAGAGAGATTAAGCCACGCATCTCATTTGAGAATTGGTAACCAACAGTTCAAGTCTAAGCTCATTTTCGTATCCTCGATCGACCATTCAGTCTACATAGAGATGAGATAGCTTCCATTGTCTTATCTCCCCTTTCCATGCTGTCTCCGTAATAGGGTGATCCCACTTAAATCCCACTTCTAGTTCATTTGCAAATTCTAGTGTAAATTTTGAACAAAAATTTGCACTACATTTAAAAAAATGAATTAGAAGTGGGATTTAGGCGGGATCCCACCTGACACCCTACTCTGTAATTCGCAGCTTATGTAGGTGTTGGTTTTGCATATATTTTGTGCTGGAACAAAATTCAGTAAGAATATATGGTCTTCGCTTACTGTTGCTTATTTATGATAAATTTTCATGCTTGCATAATATAGCACTAGACTCCTCTCTGCGCTCCGTCATGGCTGGAAGACGTAACGCGAGGACACGATTGTAAGGAAAAAACGAAAAAAAAAATCAGGTCGCATGTAGTCTAACCGAGGAAATCGTTAGGAAACCAAACCATGACATGGTGTAAGCGGAGATATTGTAAGGCTGAAGCACACAAGCCCCATGTTTAGTATGAATCTCGGATACGGCACCGATGTGCTGTAGTATAGTAAACTTAAAGTTGTACCCTCGCGGTGCATACAATGACACGTGTCACGTGCCTTCAAACAATGACGATGTCATAAGAGAAAGATCACCGAATGAAGCTGTAAAAAACATTAGGTATATTCGAATGTAAGTATAGGTCACAACACTTCTATGCTCGCGCATTTCATCCAATGACCCAACAAAAAGAGAAGCAACTACGAAAGAGAAAGTATATGACAAAAACATTTTAATTCAGTACGGATGTAATATAGACCTAGACAGTTTCTTGCTACTCCTACAAAACATCTTGCTATTCCACTACCGATCTATTTCCTACTGGTCTATTTTCTGATCTCGTTTGCACTTTCCCCGGGACTAAACCACCGGTGCCTCAAGGTTCAAAGGTGATCCAGACGACGCGATTAGTAGAAAAAAAGCCATCCATTCGTGCCTTCTAACAGCATTAGTCCCGGTTCCGCCACGAACCGAGACTATGCTGGCACGTGTCCCGGTTTGAGCGGGCACGGGGCCCGGAGGCATGCGTCCTGGTTGGTAGGAGGGCATACGTCCCGGGACTAAAGGTTAGGTGTCAGCCACATGGCGTGGCACACACCTTTAGTTCCGGTTTGTGTTACAAACCGGGACGTATGCTTCCGCCCTCTATATATAAATGCAACGCCCCAGCCCTCTGCCTCCACTCTGCCTTTTCTTGGTGAAAGGTGTGAGGGGTGTGCTAGTTTTTTCCCCTATGCATGCATTCAAGGTGTTTGATGAAATGTTTGAGTGAATGATCCCGTTCAATTTCTCATAGAACAAAAATATAGAAGATGTCTGAGACGCACTTGAGCTTTCTCTCCTCTTTATTTCCCTCGATCAAGGTTAGCAATCTTAACTTTTCTCTGTTATTGATACAATACATGTGTCGATGTGAATTGGTTATTTCACTATTTATGATGTCCTGTTTTTGAAAAACTTACTTATATGATGCAGATGAACGGTCGGGAATGGATGTACGGTGACCGGCGTGTACCCGGGTATATGAAAGGCGTGGATAAATTTATCGATGTGGCTACGGCAAACAAAGAGAATGGTTTTATACGTTGTCCATTTGTTCAATGTCGGAACAACAAAGAGTACTCTTCCTCAAAAATCATTCGCGGCCACCTGATTATGAAAGGTTTGCCCAACTATAATTGCTGGACCAAGCACGGGGAAAGAGGGGTTATGATGGAAGATGGTGAAGAAGAAGATGATGATAACAACTATCATCATATGTTTCCTGAATACAGTGATACTGCAATGGAAGACAATGGAGAGGAAGGAGGTGAAGAACGGGCATCAGATGAGCCCGGCTAATGAACTTGGTAGGGTCATTTCTGATGCAAAGCGAGACTGTGAAACAGAAAATGAGAAGTTGAAGTTAGAGAGCATGTTAGAAGATCACAAGAAATTGTTGTACCCAAATTGTGAAGATGGCAGCACAAATCTCGGTACCACACTGGAATTGTTGCGATGGAAGGCAGAGTGTGGTCTAACTAACTCCTCATTTGAAAAGATGCTGGAAATAATGAAGCTAAAGTTTCCAAAACATAACGAACTTCCCGAGAGTACCTACGAAGCAAAGAAGACTCTCTGTCCTCTAGGATTAGATGTGCAAAAGATACATGCATGCATTAATGACTGCATCCTCTACCGCGGTAAGGAGTATGAGAATTTAGATAAATACCCGGTATGCAATGCATTGCGGTATAAGATCAGACAAGATGACCCTGGTGATATTGAGGGAGAGCCCCTCCGGAAGAGGGTTCCTGCTAAGGTTATGTGGTATGCTCCTATAATACCAAGGTTGAAACGCATGTTCAGAAACAAAGAGCATGCCCGGTTGTTGCAATGGCACAAAGAAGACCGTAAGAAAGACGGGAAGTTGATACACCCTGCTGATGGGTCACAGTGGAGAAAAATCAAGAGAGACTTCCCAGACTTTGCAGGTGACGCAAGGAACTTATGGTTTGGTCTAAGTACGGATGGCATGAATCCTTTTGGGGAGCAGAGCTGCAGTCACAGCACCTGGCCCAGGACTCTATGTATCTACAACCTGCCTCCTTGGTTGTGCATGAAGTGTAAGTTCATTATGATGCTAGTGCTCATCCAAGGCCCGAAGCAACCGGGCAACGACATTGATGTGTACCTTAGGCCATTAGTTGAAGAACTCTTACAGCTGTGGGGCAAACCAGGTGTACGTGCGTGAGATGAGAACAAACAGGAGCCATTTGATCTACGAGGGTTGCTTTTCGTAACCATCAATGATTGGCCTGCTCTTAGTAACCTTTCAGGACAGACAAACATCGGATATAAGGCATGCACACACTGTTTAGATAAGACTGAAGGTACATATTTGCATAAATGCAAGAAGGTTGTGTACCTGGCGAATCGACGATTTCTTCCGACCAATCATCCTGTAAGAAAGAAAGGCAAGCATTTCAAAGGTGAGGCAGATCACCGGAAGAAGCCTGAACTCCCTCCTGGTGATGATGTATTTGGTATGGTCAAGGACGTAGAAGTAATCTTTGGAAAGGGTCCCGGCGGTCAATCAGTTCTGAACGACGTCACTACAGGACACGCACCCATGTGGAAGAAGAAATCTATATTTTGGGAGCTGCCATATTGGAAAGTCCTGTGTGTCCGCTCTTCAATCGACGTGATGCACGTGACGAAGAATCTTTGCGTGAACCTGCTAGGATTCCTAGGCGTGTATGGGAAGACAAAAGATACACCAGAAGCATGGGAGGACCAACAAATTATGAAAGACCCAAAGAACATGCATACACAGAACAAGACGGATAAAGGGCGTCACTTAAGTCGTGCCAGCTATGCTCTTACCAAAGCAGAGAAGGAAATCTTTTTTGAAGTCCTTTACAGTATCAAGGTGCCGTCTGGCTTCTCATCTAATATAAATGGGATTATAAATATGGCAGAGAAAAAGTTCCAAAACCTGAAGTCTCATGACTGTCACGTGATTATGAAGCAGTTGCTTCCGATTGCATTGAGGGGGCTTCTACCGTAAAATGTTCGAGTACCCATTGTGAAGTTGTGTGCATTCCTCAATGCAATATCTCAGAAGGTAATCAATCCAGATATTCTGCCAAGGTTACAGAAGGATGTGGTACAATGTCTTGTTAGTTTTGATTTGGTGTTCCCACTATCCTTCTTCAATATTATGACGCATCTCCTGGTTCACCTAGTGGAAGAGATTGCCATTCTCGGTCCAGTATTTCTGCACAATATGTTCCCCTTTGAGAGGTTCATGGGAGTCTTAAAGAAATATGTTCATAACCGTGATAGACCAGAAGGAAGCATCTCCAAGGGATATGGAACATAGGAGGTCATTGAGTTTTGTGTTGACTTTATTCCTGACCTTAAGCCGATTGGTGTTTCTGACTCGTGGCATGAGGGAATACTAAGTGGAAAAGGCACGCTGGGAAAGAAATCAATGATATGTAGGGACGGGGATTCTTTTACTAAAGCACACTACACAGTTCTACATAATTCCACCTTGGCAGCTCCGTATATCGAGGAACACAAGAATATTGTAGGCTCCAAAAACCCAGGGAAGCCTGAATCATGGATTACAGATGAACACATGAAGTCTTTCGGTGGTTGGATGCGGACACATCTCTTGAATGACACCACTGTTGGAGATCAGCTATACTTGTTGGCCGCGTCACCATCTTCTACTGTATTGAATTTCCAAGGGTACGAAATAAATGGGAATACATTCTACACGATCGCCCAAGATAAAAAGAGCACCAACCAAAATAGTGGTGTCCGCTTTGATGCAATAGACGAGAATGGACAAAAGGACACATACTATGGTTACATAGAGGAGATATGGGAACTAGAATATGGAGTCTCTTTTAAGGTCCCTTTGTTTTGCTGCAAATGGGTCAACTTGAATGGGGAAGGGGTAAAGATAGACCAGTTGTATGGAATGACAACAGTGGATCTCAACAATCTTGGTTATAGAGATGAACCATTCGTCCTAGCCAATGATGTGTCTCAGGTTTTCTATGTGAAGGACATGTCCTCCAGACCGAAAAAAAGAAAAAATATGCAAACGAATACATCATATGATGAGCCAAAGCGTCACATAGTTCTTTCAGGGAAAAGAAACATCGTGGGAATCGAGGACAAGACAGACATGTCAGAAGATTATAATAAGTTTGATGAAATTCCGCCCTTCACAGTGAAAACTGACCCAAGCATTCCGTTAAGTAAAGAAGATGCTCCATGGTTACGTCTGAAGCGATCATAAGGAAGGACATATGCCAAGAAGTCCATGCTCATATTATGTAACTCTAGTTCATATCTTTCGCAGTTTGTGGCTTGACCGAAGGATATCTTTCGCGGTTTGTGGCTTGACCGGGACTATATATAGGGGGGCCTTTAGTCCCGGTTTTGTAGTCTCAGTTTTTAATATTAATAAATGTCTTGAGTGTTAGTCCCATTTTGTGGCTGGACCGGGACTATGAAGAAGTTGTCCCGATTCGTACTTACCATTAAGATCTGATCTCCAAACGCGCGCGGTCACATATTAGGGAGTGCCTCTATGACCAGTTTCTTGGAGATGCCGGAGGACTAGGATCCAGCGGCATCTCCCTGAAACTGGTCGTAGTGGTGTCCCTGCTCTCGAAAACTATCTTGCAGTATGTAACTTCTCTAACTAGATCAATACACCTGGGAGCTAACTAATTTCACATATTAGGGAGTGCCTCTATGACCAGTTTCTTGGAGATGCCGGAGGACTGGGATCCGACGGCATCTCCCTGAAACTAGTCGTAGTGGTGTCCCTGCTCTCGAAAACCATCTTGCATCTTGTAACTTCTCTAACTAGATCAATACACCTGGGAGCCAACTAATTTCACATATTAGGTAGTGCCTCTATGACAGTTTATTGGAGATGCCGGAGGACTGGGATCCGGCGGCATCTCCCTGAAACTGGTCGTAGTGGTGTCCCTGCTCTCGAAAACCATCTTGCAGCTTGTAACTTCTCTAACCAGATCAATACACCTGGGAGCTAACTAATTTCACATATTAGGGAGTCCCTCTATGACCAGTTTCTTGGAGATGCCGGAGGACTGGGATCCGGCGGCATCTCCCTGAAACTGGTCGTAGTGGTGTCCCTGCTCTCGAAAACAATATTGGAGATGCCTCAATCTGGCTGGAGGACTGGACTCACAAGGATGCCTATTTATAGTACAAGCAGCTCTGCATAGTGTCAACACTTACGAAATAATGTCGACACTCACCCCTTTATTAGTGCTGACTCGTGTTTTATCCCGGTTGGTGTCTCCAACCGGGACTAAAGGTTCATCTTTAGTCCCGGTTGGTGACATCATCCGGGACAAGGTACACGCCGCACGACATAATGTCGACACTCACCCCTATCATTAGTGCTGCCTGGCCCAGCCTGCCGAAATCCCTCCAACCGGGACTAAAGATGAACCTTTAGTATATTGAAAATCTGAACAATGAAAATCCTTCGCGTGGTGTCATATTATGTGACATAGTTGAAAGGAAAAATACTAGACTTGGTATATTGATCATGTCTCGAAAAAACCTTAACAAAATGACCTATCATGTTCGAGGTTTCATGGCTTTCGGTCCAAATGACCGATGGTATGTGCTGAATCACGGCATAGTTTGTGATGTTGTGCCCATATTATGCATGCATGTGGACATTGGTATGGAGAACAATGTTGCAGGAGGAAGTTTTCCTTTTTGTCGCACGGAAAAACCCTTTTCCATTTTTCGAGCGCAAAAAACGGGTCGTTTTGTGAAGTAACCACCAAAATGCTGTTTCAGAATGCTACCGTCCCATTTTCCTAAAATACTAGACCACCTTACATGGACTATCTCCCAACCGGGACATCTCAAACCTTTTCGTCCATCCTGGGTAAAAAGGACAAATGTCTGCCGAATCGATAGGAAGTGGGTCCGGTTTGTACTACAGGTACATGATCTATCGCCTGTGATTTTTTGAAAAAAATCATTTTTAGACTCACAATATGTGGTTTCTTCAGAGATCCAATGCAAGTTCTAACGATGCTCGTCCCCTATCTTCATGCACGCCGGTTCGACCATAGTTAGAAATTCAAAAAATTCAAAACGGGAATAATAAATTCAAAAAAATCCGAACAATGAAAATCCTTCGCGTGGTGTCATATTATGTGACATAGTTGAAAGAAAAAAATACTAGACTTGGTATATTGATCATGTCTTGAAAAAACCTTCACAAAATGACCTATCATGTTCGAGGTTTCATGGCTTTCGGTCCAAATGACCGATGTTATGTGCTGAATCACGGCATAGTTTGTGATGTTGTGCCCATATTATGCATGAATGTGTACATTGGTATGGAGAACAATGTTGCAGGAGGAAGTTTTCCTTTTTGTCCCACGGAAAAGCCCTTTTCCATTTTCCGAGCGCAAAAAATGGGTCGTTTTGTGAAGTAACCACCAAAATGCTGTTTTAGAATGCTATCGTCCCATTTTCCTAAAATACTAGACCACCTTACATGGACTATCTCCCAACCGGGACATCTCAAACCTTTTCGTCCATCCCGGGTAAAAAGAACAAATGTCTGCCGAATCGACATGAAGTGGGTCCGGTTTGTACTATAGATACATGATCTATCGCCCGTAATTTTTTGAAAAAATCATTTTTAGACTCGCAATATGTGGTTTCTTCAGAGAACCAATGCAAGTTCTAACGATGCTCGTCCCCTATCTTCATGCACGCCGGTTCGACCATAGTTAGAAATTCAAAAAATTCAAAACGGGCATAATAAATTCAAAAAAAATCCGAACAATGAAAATCCTTCGCTTGGTGTAATATTATATGACATAGTTGAAAGGAAAAATAGCAGACTTGGTATATTGATCATGTCTCGAAAAAACCTTCACAAAATGACCTATCATGTTCGAGGTTTCATGGCTTTCAGTCCAAATGACCGATGTTATGTGCTGAATCACGGCATAGTTTGTGATGCTGTGCCCATATTATGCATGCATGTGGACATTGGTATGGAGAACAATGTTGCAGGAGGAAGTTTTCCTTTTTGTCGTACGAAAAGCCCTTTTCCATTTTCCGAGCGCAAAAAACGGGTCGTTTTGTGAAGTAACCACCAAAATGCTATTTCAGAATGCTACCGTCCCATTTTCCTAAAATACTAGACCACCTTACATAGACTATCTCCCAACCGGGACATCTCAAACCTTTTCGTCCATCCCGGGTAAAAAGGACAAATGTCTGCCGAATCGATAGGAAGTGGGTCCGGTTTGTACTACAGGTACATGATCTATCGCCCGTGATTTTTTGAAAAAATCATTTTTAGACTCACAATATGTGGTTTCTTCAGAGAACCAATGCAAGTTCTAACGATGCTCGTCCCCTATCTTCATGCACGCCGGTTCGACCATAGTTAGAAATTCAAAAAATTCAAAACAGGCATAATAAATTCAAAAAAAATCCGAACAATGAAAATCCTTTGCGTGGTGTAATATTATATGACATAGTTGAAAGGAAAAATAGCAGACTTGGTATATTGATCATGTCTCGAAAAAACCTTCACAAAATGACCTATCATGTTCGAGGTTTCATGGTTTTCAGTCCAAATGACCGATGTTATATGCTGAATCACGGCATAGTTTGTGATGCTATGCCCATATTATGCATGCATGTGGACATTGGCATGGAGAACAATGTTGCAGGAGGCTGTTAAAGATGGGGACTTCATTCCCGATAGAGAGAATGATGACCTCACACTCGCCCTTGGAAATAAGGAACATGATGGACGAACACGAGGCACAATAGGCTCCAAACCATGGAGGACTGGGTTTCCCGAAGAGAGGAAGAAATATCCTAATAGAAGCCATTAGAGGAGAAAGGACAAGGCGGAAGTTGAAGCAGATATTCAGAAAGAGCGAATGCGTATAATTGAAGAACGAATAAAGCAACAACAAGATGAAATTAACGCACTTAAAGAGCAAAGTACTACCGGCCCATCTCAGCAGCACACTGCATTCGATGCTACCGGCCTATGGAATAATCGAAAAAGCAGCGTGGCTTCCACCGAGGTCCCGGGTGATGACAATGACGATGACGATGGTGCACCGACGATGGATCCTGTTGGCTACGCAGTAGATGATATCACACAGATGACACACTGCGAGCTACTTGTCAAAGTTGTGAACATATCAATGAAGGTGGCGGTCGGCTATGCCTTACCAATTGGACCCACACCAACTTACCACTGTCATCCGGTTCTAGAGGGCTACGCTGTTGTCGGGGTGGATGAAATCATGCCCACCTTTGAAGTTTTGAAGCTTGACTACCCTGCAGGTGAAGGGGATGTGACTGAACTGGGAGACGCAACAAACCTCACCATTCTATGGCCAAAGGAATGTATCGTGCTTCGAAATCACACGCCAAGGACATCTTCGCCGCCGCCTCACCCGTCTCCAGCGAGGTCGTCGCCGCCGCCGCGGCAGCCGTCTTCGTCGCCTCAGCCGGCTCCGTCGCCTCACTAATCTCCGGTGCAGCCATCGCCGTGGGAGCCATCGCCGGCGCCTCAGGATAAAAAGCGTAAGCGTACCGCTACTCTGCGTCGTGGTAAGCGATCGCCGAAACGTAAACAAGAGCCTCTTCCAAAAGTACCAAAGGTTCCTCCCAAGAGAGCTTATGACTGTACTGAAGAGGAGACTACGACGATCGTTGATGCGGAAATGACATCGTTTTTCGCTAAGCTGAGGCGGCCGAAAGAGCCAGAGTTCCCCAGCACCAAAGAAGAAAAAGCCAGAGTGTTGAAAATGCTAAAGACTCTTCATCAACCCGAGCCAAAGTTGTCATCAGACTATGAGCGTTCTATTCTCAAGTCACATGCGGCACAACAAGCCTCGAAGAGCAGTACCGATGCAAGCGAGAAATCTGTTGCCCAGCTCGGAGAACAATCAAAACATTCTTGCGCCCCTCTCAAGGTGATTTCCCATACCAATGTGGGGTCGAGCAAATATGGGGCCGAAGAGCAGTATGATCCAGAGGTAGTTGCACAATACGGAGAAGCTGCCGCTACTCAAGGTATGAGTATTGCCCAGTACTTATCCCAGTTAGAGTACTTCCCCGTGAGTGAAGTAGCATACAAATACCAGTACGGCAAACCTCTCGTCAAACCCGAGGAGGTAAATAATCTTCCAACAAAAATGTGAAGATTGCATAACCGGTACATGCATGCCACAAAGGCCGTGGCTAACTGGATAGTACTGAAGGTTAAAAAATGCATTATGGGAAAGAAATAGATGACATGATATCCATTGAATTTGATAAACTATTTCAATTATTCAATCAAGACGCCTTGGACAAATTGATCATCAGTGCCTATTGTCTGTAAGTACTAATTCTGTAATTAATTTAGTCTCCAGCTATCTCACCTTGTTTATTGCATGTATATAATCATACTGTAATATGCAGAATGAAGATTCTCGAATGCAGCAGAGGGCAAATCTATGACATTGGCTTCATTGACCCATATTGGGTTCATCAAGCTAATCTCAAAACAAGCCCCCAGGATACAAAGGATAATATAGTACACGCGTTAAGGTTTCAAGAAACCAGAAGGAAAATACTCTTTCCTTACAACTTCGAGTGAGTGTTATTGTCTTGTATACACTTTCTATTTCGCTTACTCGATGTTAAGTATATAATTGATTAGTTATGCATTCGCAGCTTCCACTATATTCTATTAATCATTCAACTTGACAAAGGGCATGTACTAGTCATGGACTCGAAACGTAAACCCCTTGAGCAGTGGAAGGACATGCAGATGCTTCTCCAGCGGTAATTCTAATCATTACGACACTATATCGGCAACGTTCGTGAATTTTATGATATCAAGTAATTAATAACTTCTTTTATTCGTTTTCTTTGCCGGGCAACGCATGGAAACGGTTCACCAGGCTAGGGGTGTTTGGAAAGTGGAGCTTACATTTCAAGCACTAGATGTAAGCACCACTAGCTATATCCACGCATCTCTTTGATTCTAGTTTTGATACAGTTATTATCATGCTTGATTATTATTTTGATGGAACTATGTTCTCGTAAAGTGCCTGACGCAGGGACCAGGTAACAATCTATGTGGATACTATGTTTGCGAGTTCATCCGGCAGACGTGCGATGAGAAGGGCAGAAATTTAGAGCAACTCCACGTACGTAAACAATTTCTATAGTTTTTAATTACAATCAAATTGTGTTTAGTTTCATTCATATAGGCTGACTCCTTTTTTAAATCAGATCGAACGTCTACGGGACGGTCTTCTGCCAAAGGATCGCGTACGAGCAATTCAGGAAGAATTGGTGGGATTCTTGGATGCAGAAGTCCTAAACCCAAAAGGGGAATACTATTTAGATGTGTATAAACAATAGGTATTGTACAAAGAGCAACATTTGTATGTAGTGCATATACTCGATCCGTGTATCGAATGTAATATTGACATGATGATCTTGTGTAATATAATGGTTCTTTCATTGATGAGTGCAAAACACTAAATAAATAATAAAACAACATAAATGAATTCTCTGCCGCGGCACAAAAAGTGGCCAAAATGCTGCCACGGCAACAAAAGTTGTCAAATGAATTCTCTGCCGCGGCAGAGAAATATGTCAAATCTCTGCCACGGCAGAATGTTATTTGTCCCGGTTCGTGTTACGAACCGGGACGGTTGCTCCACCCTCTCGCCCTCTGCCGCGGCCACGTGTACCCCTTTTGTCCCGGTTGGTGGGGCAACCGGGACTAAAGGTTGGGGCTTTAGTCTCAATTGCCCCGTCCCGGTTGGGTACCGGGACTAATGCCCCTTACCAACCGGGACCAATGGGGCTGTTCCCACTAGTGACCACATCTTATTATGTATGAACTCCTCGAACTTAATCACCACAGCTTAAGGAGGGATGTCGGGAACAACAATCGCAGATTCTCCTTGGCATCGATCGTGGCCAACATCGTCCAACCACCGCCTTGTACTTGTAGTAGCCTTGTTGATATCGATCTCATTAAACCATTAGCAATGAGTAGCCATAATCTCCCGTCGGGTGATGTCTGTAGGAGTCTCGCTGGCTTTCTTTGGAGATGGTGGGTGGGAGCTTCATCGTGTCTAGCATCTCCGTGCGACTGTCATACGTGATGATTTTATCATCATGGAAGCTGAGCCAGTACAAGTTGATGGCACCGCCTCGGAGGAGTATTTTGTAGCGGTATGTTATTGTATCGTCCCTTATGGTAGGTTAATGTAGCCATCATAAGTGATAGATTACCAGCTCCTCCCACCAGCCATTGATGATGTGGTGGCCTGGACTTTGATTATGCAACCGTATCGTTGGTAGTTTTCAATGTCAACGACCAGTAGCTTGAAGGCACAACCAATACCGTCTGTGGCAGTCAATCGAAATTATTTGGAGAATGACCATCACTACTGGAAAACACCTCATCGGTTCGAAATCAATCCTGTCACTAGTTCCGGTTTGTTATGAACCTCCAACGGCTAGTAATCGGGATAGACGCTAGTCCCAGGCCAGACTGGACCTATAGTCCCGATCCGTAATACGGTCCGAGACTAGAAATCTCGAGCCGGCCAGCTGCTCTTTTCAAGGACTATTAGTCCTAGGTCGTATCACGACCCCGGACTAGTTGTTCCTCCATATGAATGCAGCTTCGTGTCCACGGCCCGAGCCATGGTGGCCATTTTACTCAAAAAATCAAGCCGAGTGCATGCCTTTTTTTCTCAAGATTGTCAAGATTTAGTTTGCAACCCCTAAATCTAAAGTTTTAAAAGGTTAAAACTTCATCCTGCTTTCATCTCTTATTGTTACTTTAGCTCAATGATATAGTAGTAAAAATATGGATTTGCATGCATGCTCTAGAAGTAGAGGATTTTGAAATGTGTAACAAATTTTGATTAGGCACAGAGTTACTAAAAATTGAAATGTGTAATTTTAGACTTTCAGAGCTTAAAATGGAATGAGGTTTTCACTAATAGAACAATAATAAAAAACTCCACATTTATCATGTTAATTGTTTTCTCCAATTCACAAATTGATGCATGTAAATTTTTCAAAATTCAAAATTAATGCTCTAGTAGCTCTCATTATAACTTGTATTAAATTGGTCACTGATCTCTATTTATGATGCTGTGTAATGGCTTTTGATATACTTTTACTATAATGCAGATGGTCCGGGAATGGATGTACGGTACCGTCCGACGCTCTGGAGAGCTCATTAACGACGTGCATGAATTCATCCGTGTTGCTGATGCAAACAAGCGGAATAGTTTTGTATTCTGTCCATGTAGTGGATGTAGGAATCAGAAGGATTATTCTGACTCAAAAATCCTTCACAGCCACCTATTAAAGTCTGGCTTCATTCCTAGTTATAATTGTTGGACCAAGCACGGAGAGAGAGGGCAGGGGCGGAGCCAGGATTTGACATTGAGGGGGGCGAAGATATCGATGATCATATATATGATTTTTTTCTCATTAAGACAACAACTATCTATCATTTTGTGTTAGAAAAACTGTTTGGATAAAAAACATAATAGTATATTAAAGTATCAGCATAAAACTGATATGAATATGTAGTACCAAATCTTAGACAATACAAAACAAAAGATTAGTTTATATTGGATCAACTTTATCTCTACGTGTATAAAGCCTGATAATTCCATTGCAGGTGAATTTCCTATTATTATTTTCCAATTATTATGCAATAAATTGTCATCATCACCGAGCAGACATCAAACAAAATACACATATTTTTTTTGTAAATTAATCAATTAGACTATAGGTTATGCAATCTATCGATAAAATACTAACGATTTTGTACCTTCAATCAAAATGAGGAAGATTGATTCCTATACTAGATATCACAACATGCTTGTTGTTGGCATTGCGGCATGATTAACAAAGATACAAACTGGCAAACAACATGGCTGGCTAGCATGCCGTCGTGGCATCGCGTGGCGTCTGGCTACTGAGTAGGAGCGAGGGATGGTGGCAGACATCCAGTCAATTGATCTGAACAGTTGCATATGGTGCTAGCTATTAGATCTAGTTACAAAAACGAAGAATGTTAGGACATGTTACTATGGTTGACTAATAAAAATACTTCATGGGCTACATTTGGCTTTCAGTATAGAGAAGCACGCCAAATCAAATAAATTTGAGCTTAGTGTTAATTAAGCCTATGAGACCATTAGTTTAGTACTAAAATATGCACCTATATATTGAGGGGGGCCGATGGTTAGGGGGGATCTAGCCCCTGCTAGCCCCCCCTTGGCTCCGCCCCTGAGAGAGGGGTTATAATGGAAGACAATGAGGAAGAGGAGGATGATGACAACTATCATGGTTTCCCTGAGTACGGAGATACTTCCATGGGGTAAGCTGAAAGGGAGGCTGAAGAAGAGACACATGATGAGCCCGCTGATGATCCTGGTCGGACCATTGCCGATGCACGAAGAGACTGTGAAAATGAAAAGGAGAGGGAGAAGTTCAATCACATGTTAGAGGATCACAAAAATTTGTTGTACCCAAATTGTGAAAATGATCTGAAAATGTTGGGTAGCACACTGGAATTGCTGCGAGAGAAGGCAGAGTGTGCTATACCTGACTCCTCATTTGATAAGTTGCTGAAAATGATGAAGAATATGCTTCCAAAAGATAACGTATTGCCCGCTAGTACGTACGAAGCAAAGAAGGTTGTCTGCCCTCTAGGTTTAGAGGTTCAGAAGATACATACATGACCTAATGACTGCATCCTCTACCATGGTAAGGAGTACGAGAATTTGGATGCATGCCCGGTATGCACTGCACTTCAGTATAAGATCAGACGAGATGACCCTGGTGACGTTGAGGGCGAGCCCTCCCGGAATAGGGTTCCTACCAAGGTGATGTTGTATGCTCCTATAATACCATGGTTGAAACGTTTATTCAGAAACAAAGAGCATGCCTAGTTGTTGCGATAGAATAAAGAGGAACGTAAGTCAGACGGGATGTTGAGACACCCCGCTGATGGGTCGCAATGGAGAAAAATCGATAGAAAGTACCCGGACTTTGCAGATGACACAAGGATTTTAAGGTTTGGTCTAAGTATAGATGGCATAAATCCTTTTGGGGAGCAGAGCTCCAATCACAGCACCTGGCCCGTGACTCTATGCATCTATAACCTTCCTCCTTGGTTGTGCATCAAGCGGAAGTTTATTATGATGTCAGTGTTGATCCAAGGTCCGAAGCAACCCGGCAAACGACATTGATGTGTACTTAAGACTATTAGTTGGAGAACTTTTACAGTTGTGTCACGAATCCGACATACGCGTGTGGGATGAGCACAAGCAGGAAGAGTTTGACCTCCGAGTGTTGCTTTTCGTAACAATCAATGATTGCCCTCCTCTTAGTAACCTTTTAGGACGGTTAAACAAGGGATACAATGTATGACACACTGCTTAGATGAGACTGGAAGTATATATTTGGAACATTCTAAGAAGATGTGTACAATGGGCATCGCCGATTTCTTTTGGCCAAGCATCCCTTAAGAAAGAAAGGCAAGCATTTCAACGGTCAGGCATGTCACCAGACGAAGCCTAAGGAACGTACTGGTGCTGATATATTTGATATGGTCAAATATTTGGATCAAATAGTAACCTTTGGAAAGGATCCTGGCGGAAAATCTGTTCTGAAGGATGCTAACGGACACGCACCCATGTGGAAGAAGAAATCTTTATTTTGGGAGATACCATATTGGAAATTCCTAGAGGTCCGCTCTGCAATCGATGTGATGCATGTGGGTCTGTACATGCTAGGCTCGTCAAGGTTAACCTTAGTATCCACATGAGAAAATCTGGCTTGCTCCCATTATATGCACACATAGAATCTATCTCACCCGATTATCACGTGATGCTTCGAAATGACGAGTCTTAGCAATGGTGCCTACTAAGGAAAAACAATTTATTACTTGATATTTTGTGAGAGGATCATCTTGTAGTGCTACCATCGCGCTCTAAGAAATACAATATGCATAAAAAGGATTAACATCACATGTAATTCATAATATGTGATATGATATGGCCTTTCTTCTTGTGCCTTCGATCTCCATCTCCAAGCACGAACATGATGTCCATCATCACCGGTGTGGCGTCAAAGTCAATGGCGCCGCTCCATGGTTGTCGTCCACCAACATCAACTATCACAACTACTTTGGATAATAGACACGCAGGTCTTAACGAAATGAAAAGACAACCTTAAGGCTCATGCCGGTTGCCAGCTTACAATAAGGATAATTGCATACATCATATATAATCACAATCATGGCCATATCACATCATAGCACACCCCTGCAAAACAAAGTTAGACGCCTCTAATTTTCTTTGCATGTTTTACGTGGTTTGGGGCTTTTGAATAAGAACCGTTATAACTTACGAACAATAACCACAACGTTGATACAAGTATTGTAAAGTTCCCGTTGTAAATTGAATCTTCACTATGGTGGGAGAGACATACACCCGCAAAGCCACTTATGCAATACAAGTTGCATGTCGAGCGTGGAGTAAGTCTCATGAACGATGTCATGTAAGGTTAGACTAGGCCGCTTCATCCCACCATCCCACAAGATGCAAAGTACACAAGAAGCAATCGACAACAAAAGCATCAACGCCCACAATGACCACTGTGTGCTACTCGTGCAACAGATCTACTCATAGACACGGCTCTGATACCACTGTAGGGGTTCGTAGCATGGAAAACAAAAAAATTCTACCGCATTAACACACACAAGACAAGATCTAATCTACTAGATCGGTGCAACGAGTTGATAGAGTACTAAACCTTGAAGACTCCAAAGTGGTTAACGAGATCGGATTCTCGTGGGTGATCTAGTCGTTCACTTGTCGATCTCAAGATCGCGTAGACGATCCTTTCGGCGCCGTGTTCCGGCAGCGCTCCCGTAGTCGATGAAACATTCGGTACTCGATGAATACCTTCCTCTCCCTTGTTCCAGTAGGCAGTGGAGGTTGTAGATCTCTCCTCGCAATTCCAGCAGCACGACAACGTGGTGGTGGAAGTAGAGGGGAATACCCCAGGGCTTCGCCTAAGCCGAAGCGGGTATGGTGGACTAGAAGAGGGCCTAGGCAACCTAGGGTTTAGAGAGCCGAGGTTTAGAGGTGGTTTTTGGTGGCTAGTAGAGGACTAGTCGGTGGCTACTTTAGAGGGCTCTAAATCGACGACAACTTGAGAGGACTGCGGCCAATCTAGGGTTTCTTGTGGGATGCCAAGGGGGCTCCCCCTCCCCTCTATTTATGAGAGGGAGAGGCGGTTTGGGGGGAGGTGAGTCCTCTCCCAATTCCTCCTTGTGGCCGGCGGCAAGGGGAGGAAAGAATCCTCCCCTAGGTGGGATTCCTTTCCTTCCTCCACTAGGTAACCATGTTGGGATTTGACTTTTCAAACTGGCGTTTGACTTTCAAACTAGAGTTTGATTTCTCTCTTCCCATTGCCCAACCAAGTGAGCTAGGATGTCATACAACATTCGATATCTTTCTCCACATCCCAAAATTTTCCAAATTTTGAAATGTGAAAAATAAATAAACAAAAGAAACAATTGTTGAAATTTAGGGTGAAAAGAAACTTTTTGATTCTAAATGGAAACATCAAAATCCTTCTTGAACAAAAATTTGAATGAAAAGGACATCCAACAAAATTTCAATCAAGTGAAATGCATTCATCAATGAATGTATCTTGAAATTTAAACACTTGGAAAAGTTAAACCAAAATCCTAAATCTTAATGAAAGAAATCATTTCCAGGATCTCTCTAAGACTATGGATTTGATCCATATAAAATTTCAGCAACAAATATTTATAAATGATCAAAAAATGATAAATAAAAATATTATAAAACCATAGAAATTGGTTTCATTCAATTTGGGGCCATGGATAAAAACTTATGAATTTAATAAGATGAAAGGAAATAATTTTCAAAGCTAATAAATATCATAACAAAAATCAAGACCAAATTATGAGCAAAGTAACCCTAAAAGGATTTAAAAAGATAAATAAATATTAAATAAAATTATACAAATTGGAATCACCAATTTTGGATCTATAAATAAAAAGATATGGATTTTATAAGACAAAGAAAGAAATAAATAAGTAAGGAATATTTAAAAGACAAATTAAATCTTGGCCAAATCCATAAACAAATGGAATGAAAGTTTACTGAATAATATAAAGGAATAAAAGGTTGTTTAAATAAAAATATATGAATTGAACCATATTCAATTTTATTTAAATAAAGACAAATTGCCTAAACTAAATAAATAATAAATCATAAGAAAATATTTGGAAGACAATTTAAAACTTGAATTAAATCCATAAGCAAATGGAATAAAGATAATCCAAATAAAATAAAGGAATAAAGATTATTTGAATAAAAACTTATATGGACTTGAACCATATTTGATCTAAATAAAGACAAAATCCCTAATAGTAAATGATTAATTAAATCATGAGAAAAATAAATGAAATTACCAAAGTGGATTAAAAAGTTATCTAATTAACTGAAAAATAATAAAAGAATTATTTGAATAAAATAATATGGATTGGAACCATATTTAAATCTTATTTAAATAAAGACAAATGTCTAATTTAAATAAATATTAAACCCTAAGAGAATATAAGAAATATTCTAAAATGGATTATTTAAACACACTATATAAATAGTATAAAACCCTACTGAAAATTTGGAAAAGGTTTGATAAAGAAATCTGAATTCAAATGAGTGTTTGAATCATTTGAATAAAATCAAAACAGAAATTAGAAACAGGAAAAGAAAAAGAAAACAGAGAGAAAAAAATAGAAAAAGGTACAACCCATCTAACCTACCCAGACCCCCAGCCCAATCAGGCCCAGCAGTAGCCCACCCGGCATGTCCCCTCTCTCCCCGCGAGCCCTTTCTCACTCGCACTTGCACCCGCACCGCCACTGACTCCGCGACCCCACCAGCAGCACCTCATCATCGTCACCACCCGCGTGACCCGTTCAACTCATTCCGTCGTCGTTTCTGCGTTGAATTCGTGTCTTGAATTCGCGTTAATGGCTTATTAGTTCTCGCTCGCGACCATGCTCATTAAAGTGCCTCCCTCCCCTCTCCCTTTTCCCCTAGTCATCACACCACCGGAGCCCCCAGGCTGCCCATAATTTTGCTTGCAGCCCCACTGCCTCCGACGAGCTTCCGTGTGAATTTCGGCGAGCCCAAACATCCTCTAGCCTCCTGAATTACATGAGTCTGCTCGCCAGAACCATGTGCACCTGCCTGTAGCCCTAGCTTGCCCATGCATTCCCCAGAGCCTCGCCTCTGTACACGTTTGAACGTCGCCGTCGACTGCTTCCTCTCCGACGACATCTCCTGGTAAACTTAGCCCTCCCCTTCTCTCTGAATGATGCTCGTGTGTTCACCTCTCTCGTGCCCATCTGACAAACCCTTTGCTTTGCCTTTTCATGCCCCATAGCTTCACCTTCGTCGATGACAGAGCTTGCCCGACACCGTCACAAACTCCGACGAGCAATCAACATCGACTCCGTGCGTCCCTCGACCAACGGCGACCACCTTGAGCTTCACTGCAACCCCGCGAGCATGGTAATCCCCTCCGTTTCCTCCCTTGCTTCCTGGTTGCACCAGACCACCGCTGACAGAGTCGCGCTGCCGCTCATCGTCGCCCAGCGCCGCCCATCTCTGGTCGTTGCGCTCTGAGCCGTTAAATGCTGGTCTGTTGGCTGAGATTACATCCTAGTCGAAAGGGTATCTGCTGATCTGTGTCGTACGATTCTAGTTAGATCCAACGCACCGCGTAGCGCGATCCTCACGAACCGGTACTAGCCAATGAGATTGTGACACGTAGCCAGACTCAGGATTTAAAAATAGAATTAGATCTATTAGATGAATGATTTTATAAAATTCATAACTTTTGATCTACATGTCCAAAATTTAAATTTTTATATCATTGGAATAAGGAAAATGTGAAATTTTCAACCATGCCCTTAGTTTAGTATTTTGCTTCTGGAAAATTAGCTGTTTTTGCAGAAACATTTGTAGGACTATTTTGGATATAAAAATTGTTTTAAAAATGATTTTTGAGTAAATCCTTTTGCAAACAGATTTGTTTTGAACTCTATGACCCTAAACACTAACATTTGGATTTAGAAATTAATTTTACTAACACAAGGAATTATTCCTTGAATAAAAGCATTTTTAGTAAAACAAAAATGTTGCTATGATTTAAAATTGATTTTTGGGTGAAACCTTTTTGCAAATGGATTTGTTTTAAACACTTTGACCATAAACACTAACATTTGTGTTTAAAATCATATTTATCTAACACTAGAAATTATTCCTTTGGATAAAAGCATTTCTAGCAAAACAAAAATGATATAAATGGCCTATTTTCACTAACTTGTTTTCAAATGATTTTGCCACTTTTATAAATGACCAGTAGGTGTTTTAAAATGTTTATAGCCTTATTAGAAACTACTTTTTCAAATAAAACAATCTTTTGCATGCTTGCATGCATTGCTTTGTTTTTATTATTTTATGTGGTGAATTGTTTGAATGCTAGTTTGAATTTGTGCCTTGATTGAATTGTAGTGAACTTTGAGGAGTGTGACCATTGCAATATCAAGGAGTGAACCTAGTTTCTCTACCAAAAGGCAAGTGGTTCTTCATACATTTTGTCCTATTATTTTAACTATGCATTAGTAATATTTTAAGTAGGACTTGCATGGAATTTTTACTAAGTATATATATGCTATGCCTTGGGAAATCCTATTAGATGATGCCTTGGTAGAATTTTCCATAAGTTAAGATTCTTGCTACTAGTATGCTTAGCTTAGCTAGTAGAAAACAAGGGTGGATTATTCATGCTATGAAATATTTCTAAGTCTGTTGACTTATGTTTTTGCTTAATAAAACTACTAAGTGAATGAATCACCTGGGTGGAATGGTATGAATGGGATATGTTGAGTGGTTACACAAGGCCAGGGACTGGTGAACCTTGTGTATCACACCTGTGGAAAGCCACCCAGGAACAAAGAGATTTAAGATGTCAAGTGTTGAGAATCTTCTAGTGCAGCCACATGGCAATATGGGCTCTGCCTGGATCATATAGGTTGCAATAACTTAGCCAGATGGACAGAAGGTGGTAGGGTGATAGGATGGAACGCGTCCATTTGGTCTAAGGGAAGGCTTCTGAAAGATATTGTCTCGATGCATGTCGAGTCTTGTGGGGAAAGTGCGCCACCTCTCGTGAGAGTAAAATCTAAGTACTTAGCCGTGTTCCCGGCAATGGACAATTTGAGCATCAAGACATTGAAGCAATCAAGGATCTCATCATCCCAATTTCTAAGTTAAAAGCTTGTGGTTGAACAAGGGTTAAAGGTTAACCAATTCTGTTGGTTGTTCCTTGGGTGATTTTGACAAACAAAAACTTAGTGTTTTCAACTAATAAGGAAAACTTATTTTGAGCAAAGCAAGCCTCAGCTACACTTAGCCAAATGCATATAGATGTTAGATACCACTACTCTACCATAGTATCACTTGCCAATACAATTCAAATGTATTAACCCTTGTGGCTATAACTTATTATGTTGCAGGTTTGTTTGATGTTAGTGAAGTGTGTTGAATAGGATCACAAGTCTATAACCAACATGATTGCCTGTGGCATAAGAAGATGAAGGACTCCATGCTATATAGTTATATCTGCCGCATTGTAATGAGATAGCCAAATGAGCTATGTAAGATGTAATGAATTATTTTATTCCTGGTTATAAGTTGTAATATTACCTTTGTTTCTTGATATTACATCTTAAACTGTGGATGCTAGCTATTGATCCAGGGACTAGCATTGTAAACAGAGGGATCTCTACCCTATCAGGTTGGGACCTCTACACTCACATTCCATGTCTACTAAACAACATCAAATCCTTAAGTGTGTCTCCCTACGGTTCATGAATTATGCAAACATGACCGAGACTCTTCTCGCGATACTTTACTTATCCGAGGTTTGATCGTCGGTATCTCTGTATACCTAGTTCAACCTCGTTACCAATAAGTACTCTTTACTTGTTCCTGTGATATTTGATCCCTTGTGAACCAGTCACATGCTTGCAAGCCAATTGGATGAGATTCCACCGAGAGGGCCCAGAGTATATCTATCCGTCATATGTATGGACAAATCCCACTATTGATCTATGTGCCTCAACACATACTTTTAGAATACTCAATGCCACCTTTATAACCACCCAGTTACGAAGTGGTGTTTGATGTCATCAAAGCATCCATCCGGTGACGGTGATTAACATGATCTCATGGTCGAAGGATTTAGGTTACTATGTATATGAAAGATTATATCAAGTGAACTATTTTAATGACTTGATCTTATGCCATGCTTAACTATAGGAATATGTCCAACACACCATTCTCCTAATGATATGATCTTGTTATTAACAACATCCAATGTTCATGATTAGGAAACCATGATCATCTATTAATCAACAAGCTAGTATTACAAAGAGGCTTTACTAGGGACTCTTACATGTTTAAAAATCACACAAGTATTAATGTTTCTGGTTAATACAATTATAGCATGAATTTAAACATTTATCATAAACACAAAGATATGATAATAACCACTTTATTATTGCCTCTTGGGCATATCTCCAGCAGTTGCAGGGTCTCTATGTAGAGTATGATGATCTTGCTGCCGCCATAGAGAACTCAAACCCGTTAATCAGAGGGTTGGCAACCAGAGCATAATTCCACTTCCCATGAGGGCATCTAGGCTGATCACTACGATCAAAGGTTGTCATCTCGGACCAGTTAAGGTACCGAGGAACTAGGAGAACCATAACATGAGATCATGGAGAGCTGCTTTTTGGACTTTAGCAGGTTAGGCTCCAAGGAAACAAACATACATATCATTCTTGTTTGTTCGGTACACCTTCTTGTCGTCCAACTTGGGAGCAGGCTCAGATTTTTCCATGCCGGAATCTTCCTGGGGATCCTTTTCCTTGTCCTGTTTTTTGTTTCTTCACTTCTTTGATATGTATCTAGTGTTTTCATATTTTTGATGTCTTCATTATAATGAACTCTTGGTTTGTGTGGGAAGATCCCCTAGATCCATCCGGGTGTTGCACGCATGGCTGGTTGGCAATATCAGCATAGCTGAGGCCCTTGCTAGTGTGTCGTTCGCCTCTCCCTTGGATTTGGAAACTTTCGCAGTAACCTTTGCCTCGTGCGCCATGACCTATAAACACAAAAGTGGAAGATACTGCTACTATATCCTGGTTGGGTTTGTCGTCGGTGGGATTCTTGTGTTTTCGGTTTTGCTGTGAGTTAGCCGGTTTGAGTTCGGGTTGTCCATATTTTCCAGCAATCCCTATGAGTCATCATCAACATCAATATACTGGCTAGCCAACTCTATCATTAGTCCCAAATCGGTGATTTTGTCCCTCTTCAGGCGGTGACAGAGTAATCTGACTAGGATCCCCGCGATGAAATTTTCTATTGCAGTCTGGTCATTTACTTCCTCACAGGAGTTATTTGTGTCGAGCCATCGCCTGAGATAGTCTCTACAAGTTTCTCTCGGATTCTGGGTACATCGTTACAAATTCTCGACTGTGTAGGGACTTCTGTAACTTCCCTCAATTTTTTTGAATAACATGGTATGCATATCATACCAGTTGTGTTTGGTGTTTTCTAGTAGCTCGGTGAGGCACATGCGAGCCGTTTTTTCACAACATCAACGGGCGGTACCAAACTACTAGGAGATTGTTGCCGCCTCTGGCGATGCAAACATCATTGTAGTAATCCTAAAGCTAGGTGTCCGGCCAAGCAATCCCATTATAAGTCGGAATATGTTTTATGATTGAAAAATCTTCCGGGAACTTGGTCTTATGGATTCGTGGGTGATACGCCGTAAACGTATCTATAATTTTTGATTCTCCATGCTTGTTTTATATCACTTGTCTTATATTTTGTCTACACTTTGAGATATTTTTATACATTTTCCGGAACTAACCTATTGACAAGATGCTGAAGTGCCAGTTGCTTGTTTTCTTCTATTTTTTAGTTTCAGAAAATCTAGTAAGGAAATATTCTCGAAATTGGACGAGACAAAAGCCAAAGTTTCTATTTTTCAGATGCAACACGGAGCACGAAGGAGAGATGAAGGAGATCCACGAGGCGGCCACACCATAGGGTGGCACGGGACCACCCTAGGCCGCGCCAGCCCATGGTGTGGGCCCCTCGAGGATCCACCGACCTTGCCCTTTCGCCTATATATACGTCTCCCCGATACGTAAACCCAACGCGGGCGTAAATCCACGAAAAGTTCCACAACGCCGCCCCCACCGAAGAAGAGATTTGGGGGACAGAAGTCTCTGTTCCGGCACCCTGCCGGGATGGTGAATTGCCCCCGGAGCCATCTCCATCGATCTCCACCACCATCTCCATCGCCGTTGCTGATTCCCATGATGAGGAGGGAGTAGTTCTCCCTCGAGGCTAAGGGCTCTTTGGTAGCTATGTGTTCATCTCTCTCTCTATGCGTGATCTTATTGTGGTCATGAGATTTGTAATCAAGTAGATCTACTCTGCTACTCAAGTGCTTTAATTGTAATCTCTGGTTATCCCCACATGTGTGAAGGTGATAGTGTGCACACCGTGTGGCACTTATGCTAAAGATTATAGAAATACTTATCATGAGTTATATTTTGAGTTGGTTGTCTCTATGAAATTGTGGTGTTTGTTGGAACAATCTAGAACTCAAGGTGACAGTGTGGGGTTATCTAGATGGGGAATGCGAACTTTGAGGTGTGCTGTTATAGCCCTACCGTGGATTAGAGTTGTCCAACCGGAGAGTAGTTCAGAGTAGTATCATGAAGAGAAGATATTTATATGAGAGTTTTCACTAGTTAAAGTATGATCCCTAGGCCTTGTTTCTAAGCATTGAAACATCATTTACAACTAGTTCTGCTACATGTTTGCTTGCTTCCATCTTTATTTTAGATTGCCTTTAGTCTCTTCCTCCCCGTCAAGCTCTTTTCTGGCACTGTTGTCTTATAATCATCCATACTACTTGTATGTGACTATCTCTGTAACATCCCAGCATTTAGGAACCAACGAAGCGTAGAATTAGGAATTTGTGCATATGCATGCATTTATCTGTAAAAGGCGGATACATTTGTCGGCAAACTAAAAACCTAAAGTGATCAGAGTTTCTTTCACTCTCTATGTGTAGGTATAGCTATTGGGAGTGATCGTTATAAATTCTGACATGATATTTTTGGATAAGTGTGTTTTGGAGGGAAGAATTTCAATTCAAGTTTGAAATTTGAATTTATATTTAAAGATTAAGAATGTTATTAAAAATGAATTGTAAACTAATTTAATAATCTCAATTGTTATAATATTAAGAGATAATAAAAAATAATGGAATTAAATATAAAGTAATTCAAATAAGAAATGACTCTTTATTTCTTATCTTCATTCCATATACATTTTTATTTTACAATAATGAACTCATTAAACCAATGAAGGGTTCAGTACAACAAAGGAATTACAACAACTGGAATACAAATAATAAACTATTACAAGATTGTTACATAAAGAATAAAATAAGATATTACAAAATATTTACAAATGAATCAATAAAGACTACAATATATCTACCTATCTATCTATTTATCTAATCCTATACTAAAATCCTGCATATCCAGATCTTGTACCTACAACAAAATGCAAAACAAAACAAAAAGGAAAATAAAGATTAGTTGTTAGGATACTCTTAGTAGAGAGCAGTGAGGTGCACTGCTCATGTTACATCATTGAGTATTGTTAAAAGGGGAAGTTTCACCAATATGAAAGAATATGTTCTTCCATAATAAATAAGCCACAAGTCAGATATTCACAGCAAGTAAGAGGGGCAAGTTTCACCAGGAGAGTTAAATGTTAAAAGATTATAAGGTAAGACACCTCATTGATCTGATCCAAACTGTGTACCAAGCACACATGCAGCACAATCACCTAAATGCATGGTGTGTGTGCTATCAACACAGCAGCAGCAGCCACACAAGCAAAAGGAAGAGCTCATCCGTGGAAAAAGCTTACAACAACTCATTCTCTCCTTCTCAAACAACAAAGCAGGAGCACACCAAGTCTGTCAAAGCCTAGCAAAATCACCAGCCAAACCATATACCGTATCATCCAAACCTTCACTAGATGGTGACATAAGGAGGGGGTGGAGAAGGTGGATAGCAAGATCAAGGTCAAGCTTCCAGGAGCCAGAAATAGCAGGAGCAGCACCAGGAGGAGAAGAACAAGATCAGGCTAACAACAAAGATAGCAAAATCAAGTCACCAGATCAACCAGCAACCACAACAATAACCCAACTGTTGTGGTGAGTATTATAAAACCCTCACATGATCTGTCAATCTTATCTAAATAGAGTTTCATGTGTTGTTTTATATATAGATCTCTCAGAAAACACCCAAGTGGGGTGAATCCATCATAGAGAATCTTTCAAATAAAAAGTACACTTAAATTCTACCAAATCAACCAGGATATCAGACCAGCATCATAGATCCTGGAGATGACAAACAGTTCATATATTCCAACATGTACATAGTATAGCTTATAAATTCTAGGCACATCTCCTAGTGGAGTAGCACCGTAGAATCTACAAATCCTATGGACCAATATAAATTTATGAGCACCCAACCATCTTAGCCAAGAGGATACAAGATCCAGTAACCAATCCCAGAACAGTTCTATAAAGGACATCAAGATAGGAAACTAGTTCCTATGCCTCAGGCCAAGATCATATGCAGTTATGATTCAACTTATATTTGGCATCTACCAAATTTCAAGCATAGTCAGATTTAAGCCCAGTTGTAGAAACCAACAACTTGTGTGCCATATTAAGATGGTGTCACAAGAAAAAGTTCTATAAGCCAAGCAAACCCATTACTTAGTTATCACAAATAAAGTGGCAAGCCATTGGATATCATCTTCCTGAGACCAAACCTCAGAAATCATCATCAAACTTATCTATACATCTACAGAGTATCATTAAAGTAAAATGATTAATCTCAGTCTGTTTATAAGCATACAAGCCAACATGTATAGATACAGTGAGTAATCACTAACAGTGCTACTGTCAGCACTAATGAATTGACAGTAGATGAAACCACAAAACACCACCAGATAGATTCCATAGTAACAAAATCATCTTAGCCAAGCTCAACTATCAGCTGGAATCAAACCTATAGAGCCACTAGCATTAGATAATCAAATAAGGGTAGTGAGTACTGAAGTGCAACTTATCACAATCCCCATTAGGCACCACTACTAGTCCAGTTCATCATATACAATTAAACATAAGGAGGAACCCTAGAACCAGGTATGAACCCTAATCAGGGATACATGGCAGAGTCACACAGCCTAGCCTAGGAGAGGCAGAGGACAAACAACCACAAGGGGGAAATCAAAATCAACACACCAAAAGTCCTCGCTGTAGATTAGAAGAGGAAGCAGAGAGGCCGACGAGCACACGGCGGCACGGGGAGCACCCAAGGGGCGCTGCAACCCGCACCAAGTCGAGGCGCTGGCCACAATAACGTCTGAAGATGAGCAACACAACCACCGCAACCACAGCACCACCACAGCACCACTAGGGGCAGCGGCGAATCCATCACCGACACCACCCCAAACTTAGGGTTCGGGACGGAACCAGTCTGGCCGCAGGAGAGCCCCAAGTCCAAATCGAATTGGACCAGATGATGGAGCAAGGTCGACATCTACACTATGCACCACGGCGGCGGCCAGAGAGGACGAAGGCGGCAGGAATCGCATGGCGGCGGTGTCAGCGACCACGGGGTCGAGGAGGAAAAGAGGTGAGATCAAGAGAGAGAATGGAGGCAGTGACTGGGCCGATAAGGCCAGTACCCCTTCGGGGAGGTCCTTTGACCAGGCCAATTGGGCCAAGATTGGCCCAAATATCCTAATGGGTTGGCCCAAACCCTAACAAAGATTTTATTAATTAACTAAAAGACTAAAATACCCCTAGAATTAAATAAATCCTAGAAAATAAAATAAAAGTCTTAAAATACAAACAATATATTTTTAGATTCATAATAAAATAACCTATTAAATTAAGTCAAGAAACCATTTTTAATAAATGAATTTTTGATTAAGGATTTTATAATATATATATTCCTCATGGAATTTTATAAAAATAAAGAAAAATGCATAAAAATAAATAAATATAACTTTTACCATATTGAGTCATTATAGTATTTTAGAAAAATACTAAATAAATATTTAAAGTTACCAAAATAAAATCTTTTAAATTTAAATACTAGTTCTTAAAAGAATTATTAAGAAAATAATTATAAGGGTTAAAATTAAATAAAAATTAGTTTTTAACCTTAAAAATAATATATAACATTAATAAAATAGTAAAAAAAATATATCAATGTTATTCCTTAAAAAATGAATTTCTTAAGTTTCTAAAGATATTCCAGAAAACTAAAATACTAGGTAAAACACATAAAGAAAATAAATAACAAGTAATGCATTATGTTACTATGCATGTTCTTTTTTGCTTCTTTAAATATTGTCCTTACCGGGCAATAATGATGTTTTGTAGACATAGAAGCTCAAGGTCCAGTGCAAGCATCTGACTTCACTACCTTGCAATCACAAGGCAAGTTCATCGCTTGCTCATGACCTTTGAAGAGTCTTTATCAAAGTATTTGCAAATTTTGTGTTATCATCTATGTTTCGAGGAAAGAAAATATTATTTTCTCAAATAAATAAATTGTTGATATCATCCAGTGGAGCAATAGAACTTAGGTTTCTAATTGCAACAAGGATACTCACCTAGGAATTAACAACCCATGACATCAGTGATTCTAGCGCCGTATATCACGCGTTAACCATGAGATTTGGAATGGGACAGAGAAGTTAGCTGTATCTTCTTCCTCTCGCATGTAGCCGGATGTGCAGGTCGTGGCTGTTATCCTCGTAGCGTTCATTAATTGGTAATTCGTAGAGGATATGCAGCATATGGGTGGGAACCCTCAACGTCCCACGATAGTTCTGGCATCTAACGGTCTGTACTAACCATTCCCGTAATTTAGTGGGTGGGGATGGTGTACACCAAGGAGACATGCGGGGTCGCGAAGGGGGCAGTGATTGGCTTGGATCACCTACTGGGCCACACATCATGGAATTATGGATGACAAAGTACGCCCGGCTGTGAAACAAGGAGTTGATCTCTCATGGGTAAAGTAACGCACCTCTGCAGAGTGTAAGAATTGTAACTTATTACTCCTTTTTCCGGGAAGGAGCTACGCACGCGGCAGGAAAGGGACTCCATGAAAGTTCTGGTAAACCTATGAAGGCTGATGGGCATAGTTTTCTTTTACAATAAAATCAATCTTTGAAGAAAGATTTACGAAAACTGTATCGTGCCAAGGACTGATAGTCCGAGGTGGTAGATAGAGCATCAAACTTCCCACCTTGCATATAATGAACTTGCTGGGTAACACTGTTACTCACCCTTTCCTTTGATGCCCTGCTTAGACTCCGAGGATCCATAAGATACCCTAATGTATGCAGCAGAATGTCAAGAAGGTGTCTTCTATGAGGAGCCTGACCTGTCGGGCGGTGTGGAAGGGGTGGACTACGAGATCCAATATGGTGTGGGCAGCAATGAGTCAGACTAGTTGCCTTAGTAGTAGTAACCAATTGAGCCGATCAACATGAATAATATATAACTATAAGTTGCTGAGATCAATTCGGAGTTGAAGTTGTCACTTTAAAACTTCCACTGAAACACTTAATATTTGGTTTGTAAGTTGAATCTTTTGAAGTCTTGAACTTCTGGTATTGTAATAATAATGTGTGATGTTTGTAATATGGACCCACAATGTTTCTGTTGTACCACTATGAGGGATGTGATATTTACAGAACGGTGTTCTGTGGGTGTCATGTCAATGACTATAGTGTACTACACATGCAGTGGTATGCTGGGTCACCGTAATATCTTTGCCGAACTAGTGCACCTATACACCTGACAAGTGTATTGGGTGTGTTGGGGACACAAGAGACTTCTTGTATCGTGATTGCAGGGTTGCTTGAGAGGGATAACTTTGACCACTTCCTCTCTGAGTTCGATAAACCTTGGGTAGTCCACTTAAGGGAAACTTGATGCTGTTCTACAAAGGTCTGCACTTGGAGGCCCAACACTGTCTACAAGAATAGAAGCATGCGTAGACATCAAGCTATTTTCTGGCGCCGTTGCCGGGAGGTAAGGCAAAGGTACTCACATCCTCTGGTTACTAAGCTATCTTCTAGTACTGTTGCTGGAGTGTGAGTGCTCGAAGTTATTTCCTTTAGATTCTGCAATTATATCTTTTTTTCTTGTTTTCACTAGTTAGGCTCAATGGAAAACAACAACAAAATTAGAGAGCTTTATAGTATTTATCTTGAGCTAGGACATGAAGTGTTTGAATAGAAAATTAAAAAACCTATGGAACTTTATTTGCATTCTAATAGCAATGTTATTAGTATGAATTCTTTGAACACCATTATTACTAATGCTATGGAAACGTTTAAGTTTGGGGAAGCTAGTATTTATGAAAATGATTTTTTTAGTTCCCCAGCTTTGGAAGATAGCTATTCTATTGCTTATGATGATACCAAACCTCCAATATATGATGATTACAATGATGAATATGATATTTTCAGTCCACCTACTATTGAGGATAAAATTATTTGTGATTACAATATGCCTCCTATATTTGATGATTATGGTGATGAGGATATTAATGATAGCTATTTAGTTGAATTTTCTTCCACTACAATTAATAAGAATGACTATGCTTATGTGGAGAGTAATAATTATTATATGCATGTGGCTTATGATAAGAATGTTTTATGTGATAGTTATATTGTTAAATTTATTTATGATTCTACTAAAATTTATTATGAGAGAGGGAAACATGGTTTTATGCATCTCAACAATATTAAGTTTCCCCTCTTTATGTTGAATTTTTTGAAGTTGCACTTGTTTTGCTTTCCTATGCTTGTTGCTTTGTGCATTCATGACTAATTTATTTACAAGATTATTTTCTATAGGAAGTGGGTTAGACTTAAATGTGTTTTGAATTTTCTTCTTAATGCTCTCTTTTACTTCAATTCTTATTTCTTATGTGAGCATCTTCTCAAACTATTAAGCCTATCTTAAAGGCGTTAAAGAAAAGTACTTCTTGGGAGTTAACCCAATAGTTTTTTTGAGTACTAGAAGTAATTAATTCTGTAATAACCTCTCCATATCCTTTTTGTTTGATTTTTGTGCCAAGAATAACCTCTAATGAGAGAGAAGTAAGATTTGGGGAAGTTGCTGTCCCGAAATAGATTTATGTGTTTCACTGTAAAAATTCATGAAAAATCCCAATACATCGTATTCAGCTGTAATTTTATGTTCTTATGCCCCAGGACATCATCTAACTTTCGTTAGTTCAACACTTTTAGATTTGAGCAACAGAAGGTCTTCGAAAAAATTGGTTTTTACCTGCTGTTCTGTTTTGACAGATTTTTGACATTATTTGCATGTGCCTCTTATTGCTTTCCTTTTGAGTTCTCCTTGATCACTTGAGATTTTAAAAGGAATTGATACAGTAGATTGTGTTTTAATGGAATTTTTACTTGTGTTGAAACTAAACTCAAAGGCTCATTATCTTGAATACACTAATGTTGCTAATGAAGATTGTGTGAAGTTTTGTATGAAGGAAATTTTCAAGTGTAGGGGAAGAACGAGGTGATGAGATGAAGAATGGAGAAAAGCTCAAGCTTGGGGATTCCACCCATGTCACCCCAATAAATATTCAAGAGGTACAAGCGTGAAAGCTTGGGGATGCCCAAGACATCCCCTTCTTCATCAATAAAAATCTCAGGTTTTGTTTCAAAACACTTTATTTTTATTGCTTCATGCAATAAAAATCTCAGGTTGTTTTTGGAGCGTCTTCGTTTTTGTTTTTAGTTTTCTTTGTTTGCTGCAATAAGTTGGTTGGATCCCAGCACACTTATTTTGGAGACATACACGCTCTTTTTTCATTGTTTATAACACTCTAGTTCTCACTCTTATTGTTTGTGAGTGTTCTCTTTTGCTAGCACTGCATTTAGCTTTAATTTTCTTGTGCTTTCAGCTTAGAAATTTTTAGTTCTTATTCGTGGATTTGTGAGGCAAGCTCACTGGTATTTATTGATTATTATCTTTGTGAGTTGTTTCAAATAAGTCGATTTGTGTTGGAAAAGAGTAGGAAGCTTCATGCTTAAGTGGTGCAAAAGGGAGCTTATTTTGACTGTGGCTTAGACTTTATCATGTCATGTTAGATGTTCCTTTGACCTTATGCTTAGTGATTATTGTTGTAGAATGACTTGTTCCAAACAATTGAGACTGCTTAATGTGCTTTGAAAGAACGATGCATTGTTTTTTCATACAAAAGCAGAATATTGTGGTATTCTCCTTTGATGCTCTATTTGGGTTGACTTGGCACATGCTTACAGCATGATAAAACTATGAACCAGTCACCTAGCCTCTATGTTCATTTAGTTTTTTGACTTGTGATACCACTTTATGCTTTAGTTGATAATTTTTTTGTCGCTCTGCATGATTATGGCCATTATTGCTCTCTTAGTTGGTCGCTCCTAGTCTTCTGCTAGCCTCCACCTGTACTGAGTAAGCTCTACTCATGCATCCAACTCCCAAGAAACCAATTTATTCCAAAGAGTCCACTATAAATTCCTATTCATGGTGTGTTACACCGTTCCAAGTATATTCATGTTTTATCTATCTTCCAAATTAAACTTGTTATGTGAAAATTAGTGATTAAAGCTCTCACAAACTTGATGGCACAGTTTATTTATTGCACCTAATAAACTTGAACCATTGTGTCATTGATACGTCAAAAACGTATCTACTTTCCCGAACACTTTTGCTATTGTTTCTGCTCTAACTTGTGTGATTTGGATACAACTAACACGGACTGGCGCTATTTTCAGCAAAATTGCTTTGGTGTCTAGTATTTGTGCAGAAAATCAACTTTCAGGAAAAATACCGGAAAATATGCCAAAACTCCAATTTTACTAGAAGACTCACGGAGCCAGAAGACGAGAAGGAGGAGGGCCACGAGGGGCCCACACCCCCTAGCCATGCGGGCCAGCCCAGGCCGCTCCTAGGAGGGGTGTGGCCACCTCGGGCACCCCCTCGGCCTCCCTCTTCGCCTACATAAAGCCTTCTGACCTAAAAATAGAGGGGGATTCGATGTTTTTCCAGATAGAGTTCCGCTGTGCCGCCACCACCAAAAACCGCGATTCGGAGCCAGAAACTCCGTTCTGGCACCCTGCCGGGATGGGGAATTAGAGGAGATCATCGCCATCATCATCACCGACACCTCTCCATCAACCATCCATGTTTCCCCCATCCATGAGTGAGTAATCCCCCGTTGTAGGCTATGGGGATGGTAGGGATTGGATGAGTTCTATCATGTAATCGAATAAGATTGTTAGGGCATGGTGCCTAGTATCTTTATTAGTGCTATTTGACTTTGTTGCAAGTTGTTGTGATTAATGCTTGTCACTAGGGCCCGAGTGCCATGATCTCAAATCTGAACATGTTATTGATTCATGATGATAGTATTTTTTGTGATCTTATCTACAAGTTGTGTACACACATTATTGTCTGGAACCGAAGGCCCCGAAGTGACAGAAATTGGGACAGCCGGAGGGGATGGCTATGATATGAGGATCACATGTGTTCACGGAGTGTTAATGCTTTGCTCTGGTACTCTATTAAAAGGAGTACCTTAATTGCAAGTAGATTCCCTTGAGGCCCCACTACAATAGGATGGCAGGACAAAAGATGTTGTGCAAGTTCTCATTGCGAGCACATATGACTATATATGGGACACATGCCTATGATTGTTTAGTACTTGGATGCTTTATCTTATTTATCTACAATTGCCCTAGATCTTGAAGTTCCATGAATAGTACCGTCCATGCAACGCCCGTCCATCCATCCCTATGCCTACCGCGCTCAAATCCTGCTGTTTGTACTGTTGTTACTGCTACGTTTGTTTTACTGCTATTGTTACCTTGCTGTTGCTACTACAAAACTGTTGCTACTGATAAACTATTATGAGCAAGACTATTTCCAGGTCCAACTGAATTGACAACTCAGTTTTTAAGGCTTGTATGTATTCTTTGGCTCCCCTTGTGTCGAATCAATAAATTGGGTTATACTACCCTCGAAGACTATTGCGATCCCCTATACTTGTGGGTCATCAAGACTATTTTCTAGCGCCGTTGTCGGGGAGCATAACTTTATTTGTAAGTTCACTTGGATTTATTATTGTTCGCTGCTATCCTTTTCATCATGGGAAAGTCTCGTGATGGAACGTTTCCTATTTTACAATCCACTACAAGAAGAGGTATAGTTCTAAACACATTTGCTGCTCTTGATTAACCATCTGTTATAAGTAAGCTTGTTACACCACAACCACATACACATGCTACACACACATTGCTACTAGTGCTGAATCTAAAATTGCTTCTGCTGCTCACGATGTTACTTCTACTGTGCTTGATGAGAGTGGTTCATTAGGTCCTTTCCTAGATGCTATAATTGCTAGAACTAAATTGGGAAACACTAAAACTCCTAGTGAAGACACTATTACTCTTGTTAGATAACATGAGTTTAGAGAAAGCTATGATATTAATGATGGTTACATAGAGATGACTGATGAATTTATTGAAGAGTATCAAAACACACGTGGTGCTAGTGCTATTAGGAGTCTCCTTGCGAAACGTACTATTATACCTAAACTATCTCCTGATGCTAAGTTTGCTACTTCTTCCATAGACATTAAAGATAAGGATTATGATTTCTCTCTTGATTTATCCTATATAAACATTGTTGAGAAAGAACCTTTTTGTGGGACTGAGAATGAGTGTTGTGGCACATATGACTGAGCTTTATACTATGAGTGGATTATTTTCTGATCATTTTAAGATGCGCAAGTACTTTGTTGCTAAGATCTTCCCCTTTTCACTAAAAGGAGAAGTTAAAGCTTGGTTTAATAGTTTACCTCCTAGATCCATTGATATCCCTGATTGCTTGATTGATACTTTCTTTCAGAAATATTTTCCTCCTAGTGCTCGACATGCTGTTTGCACAAACTTTTTGATTTTAAACAGGGAGAAGAGGAGAAATTGCCTGAGTCATGGACAAGGTTTTGTGCCTTGATTCATGCACATCCTGGATGTCCATTACCTAAAAATGAACTTCTTGATATATATTATATTGGACTAACTGATGAATCTAGGACATACTTGGATAGTTTTGCTGATTGTGTTTTTTTTAAAAAGAACTCCTATAGAAGCTGAAGAATTAATGGCTAAAATAAGCAAGAATTATGATGATTGGACTACACCTGATCCAATTACACCTGAGCCTACTACACCTGAACCAATTGTGCCTGAACCAACTCCAACACCAACACCAAAGAAGAGGGGAGTGATTGAATTAAATGATGAAGTGATGAAAGAAGCTAAGAAATGTCTTAAGGAGAAGGGTATGAGATCTGAAGATGTGAAGAATTTACCTCCTATAGAAAAATTATGTAAGCCAATATCCCACTCATCTACTATTGAAGAACACTCTCTCCAACACTTTGATGAAGGTGATATTACTTATGGTAAACCTCTTGATCAATGCTTAGAGAAACTTGACATTTTTATTGTTAAGCAAGGTAATTTTAATAAGCAAGTTCAGAAACATTTATTGGAAAACTCTAGAGCCATTAATGAGTTGAAAGATATTGTGGAAAGAACTGCTAATGATGTTAAATTGCTTGTTAAACACTTCCAAATGGTTCAAACCCAAATTGATCAACTTGCTAAGGTACAAAAAGATATGCTAGTTAATGCTTCTGGAGATAAACATGCTTACAGAATTAGAACTAGGAGTGGTGCAGCCACTCAAAATCCTTTATATCATAAGGACATCCTAAAAGAGTTGAGCAGGATTCTCAACAAACTGAAATAGAGGTACTTCTTCTAAGAGAAAGAAAAAGAAACATAAAACAATTGAGGAACCTTCTGAACCTGCTGTAGATCCTAATAGTATATCTGTCTCTGATGCTGAAACTAAAAGTGGTAGTGATAATAATGATGCTCCTGATAAGGAAGAAATTGAAGAAGAACCTGAGAGACCCACTAAGAACACTAAGTACACTAAGGAAGATTTTGTTGCTAATAAACATGGAAGTGAAAGAGAACCTTGGGTATAGAACCCAATGCCTTTTCCTAATAAGAAACACAAGTCAAACGAGGAAGAACACTACAACAAGTTTTGTGAGTGGATAAAACCTTTATTTTTGCAAATTCCTTTGACTGATGCTATTAAGTTGCCTCCTTATTCAAAGTATATGAAGGATATTGTCTCTAATAAAAGGAAGATTCTGATAGATCGGAAACGTATCTATAATTTTTGATGTTCCATGCTTGTTTAGTATCTACTTTGCTTTGCTTTGTCCACACTTTGAGGTGCTTTTTAAATGTTTTCTGGTACTAACCTATTAACAAGTTGCCACAGTGCCAGTTGCCTGTTTTCGGCTGTTTTTGGTTCCAGAAAAGCTAGTAAGGAAATATTCTCGGAATTGGACGGGACAAAAGCCAAAGTCAATATTTCACCAAGGAGAACACGAAGTCCATAGGAGAGACGGAGGAGCGCCACAGGGCGGCCACACCCCCCAGGCACGGGCCCACCTTGGGCCGTGCCTAGGCAGGGTGTGGGCCCCCTAGACGCCTCCTAGCCTCGCCTCTTCGCCTATAATAAGCCCCCGATACCTAAACCCTAAGAACCTGATCAATATCCCACGAAACCGTCTATAGCCGCCGCCACCATCGTCCCTAGATCGGGGAGATTTGAAGCTCTTCCCGGCACCCTGCCGGAGGGGAGATCATCCCGGAGGCCTTCTTCTTCATCATGCCAGCCTCCGGTATGAAGCGTGAGTAATTCCACCTTGGACTACAGGTCCATGTAGTAGTTATATGGTTGTATCTCCTCCTTTGTGCTTTCATGTCTAGATCTTGTGAGCTCCGTTCATGATCAAGATCTCATCTATTTGTAATCATGCATGTTGTGTTTGCGGGTATTCGATGGATACTGAGATTACTATGCTAGATTGATTAATGATTTTGTCTTATTGATTCTAGCATGTCTGTGTTGTTTGTGATCTTGCATGCTCTCCGTTGTTAGTAGCTATCTTGGCCAAGTAGTTGCTAGTGACTCCAAGATGGGGTATTTATGCTCGATAGTGGGTTCATGCCTCTATTTAATCAAGGGAAGTGACAACAATCTCTAAGGTTGTAAATGTGTTGTTGCCACTAGGGGGAAAACAACGGTCTCTTGTTCATGGAACAAGTGGATTGTTTACCTTAATGTGAGGTTCCCAACCTTTGATAAGGTAGAGATCCCTGTGTTTACAATGCTAGTCCCTGGATCAATAGCTAGCATCCACAGTTAAGATGTAATATCAAGAAACAAAGGTCATAATACAACTTTATAACCAGGAATAAAATAAATTATTACATCCTACATAGCTCATTTGGCTATCTCATTACAATGCAGCAGAATATAACAATAGCATGGGGTCCTTCATCTTCAAAGTGCCACAGGCAGACATGTTGGTTGTAGACTTGTAATCCTAAATCAATAAACTCATCTAACATCAAACAAACCTGCAACATAATAAGTTGCAGCCACAAGGGTCAATACATTTGAATTGTATTGGCAAGTTTCACTACTATGTAGAAATAAGTGGATCCTATCATTTACATGCATATTTGGCTAAGTAGGGTTTAGGCTCTTTTGCAGAAAGCAATATAGTTTTATCCTATCTTTTCAAAATAGTTTTTGATCTTTGTCAAATCTTTCTGAACTTCTTGGAAAAATCCAAGTGCTTCAAATCCCTTGTTGTCACCCTCAAGTTTTACTTTGAGAAATTGGAATGTCGAGATCTTCCATAGCTTCAGACCTTAGTTGCTCAGTATTGTCCATAACCGGGGACACGGCTAAGTACGTAGAATT
Organism: Avena sativa; assembly: GCA_916181665.1. NCBI lineage: Eukaryota > Viridiplantae > Streptophyta > Magnoliopsida > Poales > Poaceae > Avena > Avena sativa. Next base: position 343,675,158 of record OV702279.1, read on the forward strand.
TTTGATCTTCTGCAGAAGTTGTACACTTTACCCACATGACACAATCTCATCTTGATGCCACCAGTGGCTGCTGGATAAGTACTCACCAAGATGGAGTACTGGCAGATTGAGAATGTGACAAAGTCTTTCCATAGAAGTCCTCCCAATACACAATGCTAGCTTGTCATCCAGGCACCAATGTAGGGTTTCAAGTTCCCTTACACAATTCTAGTTAACCTGAATATGCCAATGCATGGGTCTTCCACTATGTAGTTGACTAAGCCAGAGCCCATTTAGCATGTGGCTGTACACGAAAGCCACTGTACGAGAAACATGTTCAATCTCTAAGTCCCTGGGTGGTTTTCTTCTAGTGCACATACAAAAAGAGATAGACATATAAACATGGTTCCTTTTGTTGCCACTTTGTCCAACCTTGAGTATCCTTGTCCACCCAGGTGGTTCATTGAGTACTTGTTTTATTATATAAAACATATGTCTTTTCAACTCTTCATATAATCATATCATGTATCCCATCCCAATATATAGAAGGGCTAAGCATACTACAACTACATTGTTTCCACTAAGGGATATATAAGGGTATCCTATTAGGATTTAGCATAGCATAAAATATAGTAAACCTTTCCATGCATGTTACAAAATCCACTAAGTGTAATGAAAATAGTAGGACATGGATGATAGTGTCACTTGCCTTTTTAGTAGAGAATGTTGGTTCACTTCTTGATCTTGCAAATATCTCACTCTTCTAACTTCACTACAATTCAATCAAACAAACACAAATTCAACTAACATTCAAACAATTTATCACACATAAAATAACAAAAACAAGGTCATACATGCAAGCATGCAAAAGATAGTTTTATTTAGAAAATTGGTTTCTACTAGGATCTAAACATTATAAAGTTCAAGGTGGACATTTATCAAAGTGGTAAAACCATTTGCAAAAGGTTTTATCTATAAACCATTTTTAAATCAAATCAATATTTTATGTGGTTGAAAATGCTTTTAGTAAAGCAATATTCTTTAAAGGGTTCACCAAATATATTTTAATTCTCAAAACTTGGTGTTTAGGGTCAGAAGGTTTGAATCAAAACATTTCCCAAAGGTTTTACTCAAAAATCATTTCTAAAACAAAAACAATATTTTTATTTGACTAGAAATGTGCTAACTCAAATATTTACTCCTTATCTTCACAAAATACATTTTTAAATCCATAAGTTGATTCCTATGGTCAGTAGGTTCACAACAAACCATTTTGCAAAGATTTCACATTAAAATTATATCTAGAATAATTTTTATATTCAAAATAAGCCTACACATGTTTCTGCAAATTCGACCAATTTTCCAGAAGCAAAACATTAAAAAAATGCATGGTTGCAAAGTACTTGTTCTGCTGAATCCATTTATATAAAATTTGCAAAATTTGGACGTGTAGAATTAAAGTTATGAATTTTACAAGTTTGCAATTCTAATAGAACATTTTCTGGTTTTATTCAAACAGACTGGCCACGTGGCTTCTTGCTACTGGTCGATACCGCTTCGTTCGGATTGAGCAATACTGGTCGTAGGATTTCATTTAAAATGCATGGCTCAGATTGACGCATACCCCTTCGCCTAGATCTATTCTTAGCCGCAAGATTCAGATCCAACGGATGCTATGTGCTTGACCAAGAGTGGGCGGCGCTGGCGGCGGCGACTGGCGGCGCGCGGTCAGACGGTGGCATTGCGGCAATTACAGGAAGGAAGGGAAGAAGGGAAACATCTCACTGTGCTCGCAGAGGGTTGGCGAAGCTCGAGGTGGCGTTGGCTTGGAGAGGGGCGCTCGTAGCTGCTGGCAATTCCTCGCCGGAGTCGGTGGCGGCGTCAGGCGGCTCTGTTTGATGACGGGGCGAGGCTGCAGATCACTCCAAGGCAAACGGAAGGTACGGTTAGACGCGGGCTGATCTGGGGATGATGGGAGCATCAACAGGAGGTGCTGGGGCGGTCTGAGCATACCAAGGGGAGGTCGCCGGAGTTGCTTGCAGACGGTGGCGCTGCTGGTGTGGTCGTTGCCGACGGTTTGGGGCGCACGCGAGCGAGTGGAGCACACAGGCAGGTGCGCCTGGTGCTGGCGAGCAAGGTAGCGTGCTCTGTGAGGAGAGGGGCGGCCGTGGTTCGCCGGAATTGCTCTGAGACGTCGTCGGAGACAGTGGCGTTGCCGGCGGAAATCCGGGCAGCCTGGGGGCAGAGGTGGTGGGGTGAGCGAGGGGAATGAGAGAGGAGACGTGGGCGCCTATGTACGCGTGGTCGGGGGCAAGAATAATGCAGGCAATAACTCGTATTGATCGCCAGAGTTACTGGCAGAAATGGCGAGGCGACGTGGTCGCGAGGTTGATGATGCTTTGCTGGCGGTGGGGTCCGTCTGTCTGTGAGGGAGAGAGAGTGGAAGTGGGGCCTGCTTGTCTGTGACTCCGCGGGTTCTATTCTGGGTAGAAAACGTTTCACTGCGGGGAGGGGTTAGTTGGGCTGGACTGGGCCTTGCTGGGCCTGTTGGGTTGGGTCTGTTTCATTCCATTTTTTTTATACCAAAAGCTTTTTCTTTTTCCAATTTGAATTTCTGTTTTGAATTTTCAAACAATAATTCAAACAACAAATCAAATCAAATCACCACCAAACTTTGTGTTGATTTTAATTCTGTTTAACAACACATTCCAAGGTCCAAAACAAAATAATTTTTTATTCCTTTTAGGATCCATTAATAATTAAAATAAAAAGACTTTAGTCTTTATTTTCAAATAGGGTTTAATTTATTTTAAATCTCTATTTGAAATCTAAAACAATACCAAAATCAATTCAGTAGGTTTTATTTGAAAATATAAAACACTTGGAAATCTTATTTAAAATAAATTAACAAGTTTTAGTGTTTATTTAAAATGGAAAAGCCTTTACTTTAATAAAATTGAATAATAATAAATCCTCATTATTTTATTTAAATAAACCTTTACTCATTTTATCAAATAGAAATATTTTATTTCAAAAGCTTGGCCAAGATTTAATTTGGCTCTATAAAATAATCCTTATTTATAATTCTACCTTTGCTTTTGAAAATCAAATCTTTTTATTAAAAGATCTAAAAATAGTGATTCCAACTATTATAATTTTTATTGTTTATTTATATTTTTAAATCCCTTTAGGATTTTATTTGATCAAAATAGGTTTTGATGTTTCCAATTGGAATCAAAAAGTTTCTTCTCACCCTAAATTTCAACAAATTTTTATTTTGTTTATTTATTTTTCACATTTCAAAATTTGGAAAATTTTGGGATGTAACACTTAAACACTTTGCTTAAAGAAGTTATCTGTTGCTTGCAAATTAATACTGAGGGGGTTCGGATGATAACCCAAAGGTGGACTTCTAGTCATAGATGCACTTGGATGGCGGTCTATGTATCTTGTTGTATTGCCCAATCGAATCTCATAGGATCTTTATGTCTAGTATTGCATTGTTATGCCTTGCTCAGTCCTGTCAATTGCCCTACTGTAATATGTTTACCCAGCATTCCATGTTTGTTTATCTAAGGAGAACACCTCTAGTGAACTATGGACCTCGGTCCAATCTTTACCATTGATACATCTTCCACTGTTACTGTTTACTTGCTGCAAACCATCATCACCTTCCACACCATACAGTTAATCCTTTGTTACATGAACCTATGAGATTGACAACCTCACTGTTAGTTGGGGCAAAGTCTTGAGTTTGTGTTGTGCAGGTTTCCACGTTGCTTGCAACACCTTTGAGACGTTTCCTTCCTCCTACTGGTTCGATAACCTCGGTTTCTTACCGAGGGAAGACTTGCTGCTGTGCTGCATCATACCTTGCTCTTGGGGTTTCCCGATGAAGCACTCCACGTTGACGCAACAACATCAAGATTTTCTGGCACCGTTGCCGGGGAGGCTAAGGACGTCTTCACAAGGGGAGTCCTCCACAACCTTTCTCTTTATTTTGTTTTTGGTTTGCTTAGTTTCTTTTTCTTGGTTTTGTTTGCCTCTTTTTATCAAAAACTCCAAAAAAATTAGTTTAGTTTGGTTTGCTTTCTTTTATCAAAAATACAAAAAAATTAGTTCCTACTCTAGTTGTCACCTTGCTCTAGCTCACCATGTTGTTCCCCAAGTTCACCCTGAAGGACCTTTCGATAGGTAGTGGCTCTACAATTGGGAAAGAAAATATTGAATAATTCTTTAATCATGTTAGCAAGCATGAGGATAGATCAATAGCAGAAATTGCTTCTAATTATGAAATTGCTACAGCTTATTTAGTTCATATGTTGGAGGCTAGGTTTGTTAGCCTTAACCCCATGATGCAAATTTTGTTCCTAAACCTAAAATAAGAAAAGAATGCTGAAAAGAGAGAATTTATCCTTGAAACTTTACTAAAAGAGTTCCATGATATTGCTAAGGAAGCCAAAATGGTCTTTGAGGATTTTAATATGCTACGATCATGTGTAGATGTTGTGGGTACTTCAGATAAAACCATATCTAGAAAGGAAATTAATATACCCATACCCTTTAAGCTTTTTGGGATGCATGAAGCCTTTGAAAAGAATTTTGATTGGATTGATCCTGAAAATCCTTTTGATGAAACTAGTGAACCAAAGAGAGATGAGAAGGTATCCTCCAAAACTCATTTGGATGAGATAACCTTCATAGTTGAAGACTTTGCAAGTATTGATGTTAATGCTTCTTCATTTGAAAATACTTGATTTCTCGCTTCTTGTGCCTAACTTAAAGGCGTTAAAGAAAAGTACTTGTTGGGAGATAACCCAAGAGTTTTATTGAGTCTTAGAAGTTATTACTTCCGTAATTACCTTTACTTATCCTTTTTGTTTGCTTTTTTTTGCCAAGAATGACCTCTAATGAGAGGGAAGTAAGATTTGGGGAGTTGCTGTTCCGAAAAAGATTTCTGTACTCCACCATAAAAATTCGTGAGGAGTCTTTGTAAGTCCGATTGAGCTGAACATTTATGAATAAATCCCCCAGTATGTTAGATAACTTTCGTTAGTTCAACACTTTTTGATTTGATCAACAGAAGGTCTTCGAAAAAACGATTTCTATCTGCTGGTCTGTTTTGACAGATTTCTGCCATTATTTGCATTTGCTTCTTATTGATTCCTTTTTGGGTTCTTTTTGGGAAATTGAGCTTTTTGAAGAAGTTGCTACAGTATATTGTGTTTTTAGTGAAAGTTTTGCTGTTCCAAAGCTAAACCCAAAGTTCTATTATCTTTTGAATACACTAATGTTGCTAATGAAGATTGTGTGAAGTTTTGTATGAAGGAAAAATTTAAGTGTAGAGAGAGAATGATGTAATGAGATAAAGAATGGACAAAAGCTCAAGCTTGGGAATGCCACCCCGGTGTCACCCCAAGAAATATCCAAGAGGTACAAGCGTCAAAGCTTGGGGATGCCCAAGGCATCCCCTTCTTCATCAATAAAAAGCTCAGGTCTTTCTAGACACTTCGTTTATATTGTTTCATGCACTATTGTGTTGTTCTTGGAGCGTCTTAGTTTTCGTTTGCTTTGCTTAGTTTGCTTGAATAAAGTAGTTTGGACCCCCGTTCTCGATGTGTTATTTTAAATAAGTTGATTGGTGTTGGAAAGGAGTAGAAAGTTCTTGCTTGAAAGTGCAAGAGGAGCTTGCTTTGACTATGACTTAGACTTTGTCATGTCATGCTAGGTGTTGTTTTGACCTTATGCTTAGTGATTATTGCTGTAGCATGACTTGTTACAAACAATTGGGATTGCTTACTGTGCCTTGAAAGAATTATGCATTGTTTTAGCATACAAAAGCATAGTATTGTGGCATTCTCCTCTGATGCTTTGTTTGGGTTGACTTGGCACATGCTCACACCATGTTATGACTATGAACAAGACACCATAGCCTCTATGATCATTTAGTCCTTGACTTGTAGTACCACTCTATGCTTTGATTAGTAATGTTTTGTCGCTCTGCATGATTATGGCCATTATTGCTCTCTTAGTTGGTTGCTCCCAGTCTTTTGCTAGCCTCCACTTGTATGAGTAAGCTCTACTCATGCTTCCAACTCCCAAGAAACCAAGTTATTCCAAAGTGTCCACTATAAATTCATATGCATGGTGTGTTACACCATTCCAAGTATATTCTTGTTTTCAGCTATCTTCCAATTAAAAAGTATTTTGTTATGTGAAAACTTAGTGATTAAAGCTCTCACGAACTTGATGGCGCACTTTATATTTCTTGCCCCTAATAAACTTGAACCATTGTGTCATCTATGTTGTATATGCTTGCACTTATACGTTGGAATTAGTAGAACCATGCTGTCATGGGAAATGTTTTCAACATTGCACTTATACTTTGTACACAGTTGATATCATGCTCTTTTGTCTATGGATGTCGCCGGTGTGAAATAAAAAGGGAGCTTGTAAGTCCATGGAGTTATGTATTTTGTGTTAGATAAACGCACGGGCTGCTAGCCTAAGCCATGCCAAATAATGGTGAAAACTTGTAGAATCACCATAATGAGCAATCTATGAAGCATCCTCAATAAAAATCTATGCAAATAGCAAATAAAAAGATCGTTGAGATGCTCATTGTCTGCTTGCCTTGTCATTTTGGTTATGGGATATCTCCTGTACCATGTGCAAGGGGTACCCCATTGGAGGTTCTCTATGATACATGTGTACTTACTATGACAAGAACTTACAGGTGACTGAAGTTGAGTAGCATGCGGTGCGGCCCTCATATTCAAGGGACAAGAGATTGCCAACTTATACTTTGTCAAGCATATACTCCATAGTTTGTTCACTTTAACCTTAATCACTTCAAGATGCTTATGATAGGGGCAATGAGGGCTAAAAGCCAACAAGTACCATAATTTTTGGAAGCTCCTTTTGAAACTTAAAATCCCCGCTTCCCTTTCAAGGGCCTTTGTTCCACTTTTATATTGAGTCTCCACCTTCTACCTTTAGGCACCAGTTAAGAGAGCATAGTTTCCATTCTTAGCTCTATGTGCATTGTCCCAAAACTTATTGATTGATGCATATTGTTGATATTACTTGTTCTTGTGCTATTTGTATCTAGTCACTCTTATGAACTTTGAAGGTGTCCTATGCATCTATTTGCTACTCTTTGAGGGACAAGCTGAATGCCACTATGCCATGTTTTATGTATGTGAAACAAACAAATGTTTTTCAATGCATGTTATTCATGATCTTTGTTTGTAGATTGTCATGTTGCATGCATAGTTACTATGTCCTATTGCTATAACTCCATCTTTCATGCACATGTTTAGAGTTCTTTGATCCCAGCTTTCAATGCTTGCAAATGGTTTGATCTTGGTTTTGATGGTGCATGTCACCTCAAAAATTATTCTTTTTATCACTTACCTACTCGAGGACGAGCAGGAGTTAAGCTTGGGGATGCTTGATACGTCAGAAATGTATCTATAGTTTTTGATGTTCCATGATTGTTTAGTATCTACTTTGCTTTGCTTTGTCCACACTTTGAGGTGCTTTTTATATGTTTTCTGGTACTAACCTATTAACAAGTTGCCACAGTGTCAGTTGCCTATTTTTTTGCTATTTTTGGTTCTAGAAAAGCTAGTAAGGAAATATTCTCGGAATTGGACGGGACAAAAGCCAAAGTCAATATTTCACTGAGGAGAACACGGAGTCCCGAGGAGAGAGGGAGGGGCGCCACAGGGCGCCCACACCCCCAGGCACGGGCCCACCCTGGGCCGCGCCTGGGCAGGGTGTGGGACCTCTGACCGCCTCCCAGCTTCGCTTCTTCGCCAATAAGAAGCCCCCGATGCCTAAACCCTAAGCATCCGATCAATATCCCATGAAACTGTCTTGTCTGGGGAATTACCACGGCAGACGCTGCAATTGGCAGCGAGTAGTAGAACATGGGGCAAGGGTGGCCAACCATCTGCGGTGCGAGATAAGGGAGGAGACACAAGGGTTTACCCAGGTTCGGCCCCCCGGAGGGTAAAGACCTACTCCTGCTAGATTGTATTATGGTGAGAGTACAAAGGGGCGAGCTCGACGACTAGGCGGCGATTCGCTTGGGTGTATGATGGAACGTATCCCCTATGCGTCCCCTATGGAGGTTTATATAGGCTCACCTCGCTAGGGTTTACAGATTACAACCGAATTAGTTAAGGATTCAGAGGTTCTATGACCTAGTCCGACTGGGCCTAGCTACGCTTCTGGGCCTCCAGCTTCCAGTCGCCTGAGTCCACGCCAAGTCTCGATCCAGTCGCCATCCTACAGGCCCACTCGCTGGCGGCTTGGCCAATAGGAAACGTCTTGCTGGGTATACCCCGGTAGGCATATCCCCATCAGTAGTCCCCGAGGCCGTCGCTCATTTGTCGCAGGTATTTGCTGGTAGTCGGAGTATGCGGGTCCAATGCGGATGCCTAGTCGAATCGGCGGCGGACTCCTGAGCAAAGAAAAGAACTAGTCATTTTAGTCGGAATAATGACGACCAATCGTGTCGCAGCTCAGCGAACAGGTCGGCGAGTAATTTAGCCACTGTTATAGTGATCGGGTCGGCGAATCGTCGAGTCACTAGGAGCAGTGAGTCGAATGGACGAAGTTGGACCATAAATTGTGGTCAAACTAGCCGTTGGGTAACCCAACGGTAATATTGGCGTAATCACCACGTAGTAACGGCTCCCGAAAATGGCGGGTAACAACCGCTATATAAGGAGAGTGAAGGGCGAACGGGGAAACGCTCCCCTCACTTCCTCCGATCTCGCGCATCCTTGTTTCTCCATTCCACGCAGCGATCAGAACAATCCAGAGAGTTCTGACTCCCTTGATCCTCCAGCCAATGGATCCCCCACCGAGCCATGGGGTAGATCCAAGTGCACGAAGGCATTGCTAACATCTTTCGAGGAGGTGGGGATTCTCCGCGTCGTGAGATGGTGCATCCCTGTGGCCAGAGAAGTAATTCCGGATCCGCGCGAGGGGGAGTTCATCTTCTTCACCAGTCACCCGGAGAGGGGTATTGGCTTTCCAACCTCCCTCTTCTTCCGGCGTTTCTACGCCTACTACGGAATCCAGCCATCGGATCTGGGTCCGCACAGCATCGAGCAGCTCGCCATTTTCGTGGCGTTCTGCGAATGCTATCTGGGCTACAGGCCCTACTTCCCCCTGTGGCAAGACCTATTCCACGGGAGAATCAGTCACGAAGAAACAGGCGGCCCAATGCTTGCCGCGGGCGGCTTGACGTTCCAGCTGAAGTCGAAGGCATCGTTCTTTGATTTGATGCTGCCCGCCAAAGCAGCGAACGAGTGGAAGAAGTACTGGTTCTATGTCACCGAGTCGACTCCAGGCGACGAAGTGGCGCTTCCAAGGTACTCCGCCGTTTGGCCCGAGCCGCGTCGGCTCCAGGTCGTCAAACTCCCGCTGGAGCAGCGGATGGTTGTCGACGAGATGTTACAAACCATCCGCAACCTGAAGAAGAAAGGCCTGCAGACCATCAATCTTTACAACTGCTGGCTCGGGCAACGGCTCGGGCCTCTGGCCAGTCGTGACCACTACTGTACGAGTATATGGGCAAGGACGGCCCGACGAAATCCTGCCTCGTCGAGTGGAGGCTCAACGATTATACACTAGCCCTGAAGAAGATTACCCAGGCGGTGTATCTCGACGCGAAGGCCGGGGTCGCCCCTTATACCGCGAGGCGCCCAGCTCCAATAGTAAGCTATTATTCCCTTTGCACACGCAGTCGCAGTTTGTGCATTCGCGGTCGTGCTAACGTCATTTGTTCTTGGTGCAGTTGTTTCAAGTGGTGGAAGGGTGGCTTCCACCCGCAGATGACGAGAACTCGAGCTCATCTGCCCAGGACGGGAACGAGTCATCGCCCACCAGGGGCAACGTCGAGAGCGACGGAGGCGATGACGACGATGATGAAGACGACGACCTCATGGACGTTGCTGCCCCCACGGTTCGCAAGACTCGCGGGCAGCACCAGCGCGAACTCGAGGCCAGTAAGAGCCTCGAGGCCCATGATGACGATGACGAACTCCCTGAGCACACCTCACAGCGTGAGGCCACGCCGTCGAAGAAGAAGAAGCGAGCTCCGCCAAAGAGGAAGGCGAAGCCGGCGAAACTGGCGTCTCCGCCTCGGTCTGCAAGCAGCTCTGACGCCACCAGCTCGGCCGAGGAAACAACGGCACACGCGGCCGCGGCGACTGGTGCCGCCGCCAAAATGGACGAAGTACCACTGGCATCGTTGCCGCCACCATTCGCCCCAGTCACTAGCTTGGGGGCCGCTCCGGCCGCAGGGGCCTCGTCGCCAAGGGGGGTTCCCGTAATGATTGCCACGGAAGCTCCCGCCGCGGCCTCATCTTCGAAGAAGCCGTCAGTGTCTTGGGAACACAATGTGTTCGAGATGGGCCTCACTCGAAAGCTAGGGCCAGAACTGGAAAAACCGGCCAGCGTCCGCACCAGCCTGAGATTTCTTCCGGTCGCCAAGTGAGTGCTCCTCAATCCTTTACTCATCTGCTTGCTTTGTATTTCAATCGGAGAGCTTCATTGATAGAACTGTTTCACAGGACTGGGGTTAATAAGATAGGCCATCCCTCGGTGGCCAAGGTTCCGCCAGTCGCCATAGAGGTGCCAGCCGATCCCTCGCGGAAGAGGAAGGGTGACGAGGTCAATGCTCCCGCCGAAGGCACCAAAAGGGCGAAAGGTGACGACGTCATCACAGTCTCTGACGATCCGGCTACTGCCCCGAGCGAGCCTCCAACCGCAGAGGAAGCAGCTTCGAAGGCCAAGGAAGATGTGGGGTCACAACATGTGGTGCAGTGGCCGCTGCCGCGACCTTCCCTCGCTTCGTGACAAAGGCCGCCACGGCGAGTGCCTCAGTGCCGTCGAGCCACCTTCCCGGGGCCGCCGACGCGGAGGTTGAACAGCGTCGTGGCCACACTCCGGTCGTGCTCGCGTCGGTGGATGCGATGGAACTTCACGGCATGCTAGGTGCTGCTATCCAGGTACGTCCAGTCCCCGAGGATCTGGCCACTGAATTTCAGTGGTCAGATTCTTAATACTTTGTATGTTCTGAATGCCCCGAGTGCCTAGTCGCTGAATTTCAGTGGGTGGGCACTTAGGAATTTCGTTGCCCAGTCCCGGAGTGCCTAGTCGCTGAATTTCAGCGGGTGGGCACTTTGGAATTGTTTGTTGTTGATGTTGTGGTTGTTGCGCAGGGTCTGCAGCGCGAGTCAGCCGATCGGCTTGCTGCGAAATGCCGCGTGGAGAAGGAGCTCGTCGCCGTCCAGACAACGAACAAGGAGCTTCAAGCGGCTGCGGGTAAGTATATGCTTTACTTGGTACTCGTCGCTTGCCTGTCACGGTGTTGACCGTTTTGCTCTGGAACAGAGAATAGTGCGGCTGAGGTGAAGGAAGATCGCCAAGGCTTTGTCCCGGTAGGTGATTTGATGGTGGCTCAATCTGCTTTGGGCGAGGCTGAAAAGCGAATCACCGACCTCGAGCGTGAGCTCAAGGAAGCGAAGGCGGAAGCGAGCTCGGCGGAAGGACGAGCCAAGGCTGCCGTTTGTTCTGCCGCTGAAGAGCGGAAGGTATCTGATGTGCTCGTTGCTGGGTTGCAAAATGATTTCTCTTCTCTTCAAAGTTTCATCACGGGCCTCTGCCGCCCGCTGATTGGTAAGCTTCCCTTCAGCCGACTTCCGATTGCGCATACCGCTTTGCGATTTTGATGTTTGCTTACTGTTTTTGTGTGTCTGCAGGCCGGATTACTGATAACGTGGAAGAAGCGAAGTCGTACGACGCGCGGCAGTGTGTGACCACCCTGGTCGACTCGGCCATGTTGTCGGCGACCTACCTTCGTGCGTACCTTCAGGAGATATCACCCACGGAAGTTATTCCTAGCGACCTGGTCGAGGTATGGCGTTACTTGGAAAAGGCCCCGTCGGTCGTGGAATTCATGACGCGGTCGACCTTCTGTCATGGGGCGGCGACGACGCTCAGCCTTGGGCTCGCCCACTTCCCGGAGGACTTCGACCTCGACGATGTTACGAGCGGTTACCCGTCGTCAACGGGCTCGGTGGAGATTGCCGAGGTGCTGAAGCTAACGGACCGAGCCGTGGTGTACTCCGAGCGCGTTTGGGCGAAGGGCGACCTCGTCCCCTACCAGGAGACGATTGTCGCCCCCAATGACCCTGAGCCGAAGCACCGGGACTTCAAGGTGGAACAACCGTTTCGTGCGGCGATGGCGGGCGAGCTAACGACGTATCCGTCAAACCCTTACGTGCCCTTTATCCGCAGCCGCGGGGATGGTGGCGTGTCTTCGTCAAAACCTGTGGAGTAGAATGTTTTGCCACTTGGCGTAAGTATGGAATAACATTGTACCTTTCCTTGTATGCAAAACAAATTGTTCTGCTATAAAGGAATGCTCGTGTTATTTTGTTAGTCGTTTTGCGATTTTGGATGTGGATTATGCGAGTCTCCGAGCGCGTCCACCCTTTTTATGGGGTTTACCTCGTTTTAATGTTTTTTGTGTACTGTTAGTTAGTTGGGTTCGACTCGCCATGGCTCGAAAAGCCAGTCGCATGGCGACTCCCAGGGGTGCTCTTTACTTGACCGTTTCCCGGGCGCGAACGGGGTCGGATTGCTGAGTCCCCGAGCATGGTACTTGGCCGTTCTAGTCGCAGGCCCAGGGTAGGTGAGGACTAATGCGCGTTATGTTAAGCGCGTCACTCCTGCCTGATCCGAAGAATCAGTCACATGGCGAGTCCTGGGCACGCTCTCATACTTGGCGTTTTTCCCTAGTCGCTCGTCTTGGGTCGGATGTTAGTCCCCGAGCGTGGTACTTGGCCGTTCGAGTCGCTGTGCCGAGGATGCAGAGGACTTGGCCGCTGTGGGAAGCGAGTGTAGTTGTCTTGGCTCAGGGAGCCATTCGAGCTAGGCGACTCCAATGGGGCTCCGGGTTAGGGTTTTTCGTGGACACTACGAGGCCTGAGTTTTCCCAGTGCCCTCGTACCGTACTACTTGGCTGTGCCGGTCGCTTTGCCAAAGGTTGACTTCTGTGATTAGCGTAACGCTGTTATTACGAGTACGAGTGGCACAAGACACGGAGAGTAGACACAATTTTGTGGTAACCAATATTTTTTATTTCATAGCGGGTAGGGGGTACATGTGTAGAGTTCAAAGAGTAGAACTTCCATAGGAGGTTTACATTCCATGGCCGCTTGACGTCGAGTTTTCCGTCGCCTCGGACGTCGGTGAGGTAGTAGGCGTCGTTGCCCAGGACTTTCCCGATGGCGAATGGTCCCTCCCAAGGGGGGGGGGAGCTTGTACATGCCTTTCTTGTCCTGGATTAGGCGCAATACCAGGTCGCCTTCCTGGAAAGTGGTATGGTAGCGGCGGAGCCCTTGCTGGTAGATGGAGGTGCGGGAGCGAGCTAGGTCGCGTGCTTCATCCAGCTGGTCGACTCCATCTTAGCGTGCGAGCTCGTTTGTGGCCTCCATGTAGTTGACCACCCTTGGTGAGTCGTGCTCGAGGTCGGTTGGCATGACTGCCTCGGCGCCCTAAACCATGAAGAAGGGGGTGAATCCTGTCGACCTATTGACGGAGTTGCAGATGCCCCAGATGACGGAGGGGAGTTCCTCGACCCAGCATCCGGCGGTGCGCTCGAGTGGGACTTGTAGCCGTGGCTTCAGGCCATGGAGGATGCTCTGATTGGCGCGTTGCGCCTGTCCATTGGACTCTGGGTGGGCGACTGAGGCGAGGTCGAGTCGGATGTGGTGCTCCTCGCAGAACTCGGCCATGGCTCCTTTGGCAAAGTTGGTGCCGTTGTCCGTGATGATGCTGTTTGGGAACCCGTAGCGATAGATGAGCTCGCGTAGGAACTTGGTGGCGGTCTTCCCGTCGCACTTGCGGACTGGCTTGGCCTCCACCCATTTTGTGAATTTGTCGACTGCGACTAGGAGGTGGGTGAAGCCAGAAGGGGCCTACCATGTCCATGCCCCACACGGCGAACGGACAGGTGATGGGGATTGTCTTGAGCGCCGAGCTCGGCACGTGAGTCTGGTTGGCGTATTTCTGTCATCCGACGCACCGCTGGACAATGTCGACAGCATCTGCATGTGCGGTGAGCCAGTAGAAGCCGTGCTGCATGGCCTCTGCGACCAGAGAGCGGGCGCCGGAATGGTGGCCGCAGTCGCCAGAATGGAAGTCTTGGAGGATTTTGCATCCTTCAGCGGGTTGGACGCAACGTTGAAACACGCCGGTCACGTTGCGCTTGTGGAGCTCGCCGTTGATGATGATGAAGGACTTGCAGCGGCGTGCTATCATCCGAGCCTCCGTTTTGTCAGCGGGTAGGGTGCCTCCCTCCAGTTAAGCGACGTATGGCGCAGTCCAGTCACTTTGCTCGACGATTAATGCGACCAGGGCTGCTTCTGATGTCGATCTCCCTTGGGGTAGAGACGGAAGGTTTGGTGATGGTGTCGAGGAAGACGCCAGCGGGTGGTGCGAGTCGGGCCGAGCCGACGCGAGAGAGTGCGTCGGCCTCCTCGTTCTTTCGCATGTCGATCCACTCGACGGAGTAGCCTACGAAGTGTCCACCCAACTGGTCCACTGCTTGGCGGTATGCCGCTAGGTGGGGGAGACGACGTCGCAGGTGTCGGCGACCTGCCCGGCGACGAGGTTGGAGTCTCCGTAGCAACTCAGGCGATTGATGTTCATCTCCTTGGCTACTCGCATGCCGTGGAGTAGCGCCTCATACTCGGCCATGTTGTTGGTGCAGGGGTGAAGTCGAGGTAGAGGACCTAGTGGAGCTTGTCGTCCTTCGGAGATGTCAGTACGATCCCCGATCCTACACCGTCTGCATTGTTGGAGCCGTCGAAGTGTAGGCTCCAGTAATGGAGGTATGGCAGCTTCTCTGGCTGTTGGGCCTCCTCCCAATCGGCGAGGAAGTCTACGAGAGCCTACGACTTGATCGCCTTGCGCGGCTCATACTTGATGTTGTGGACGCCGATCTCGACGGCCCACTTGGCGACTCGCCCGGTCGCCTCGTGGTTGTGGATGATGTCCTGCAACAGTGCTGAGGAGACGACCGTTATTGGGTGCTCCTGGAAGTAATGCGGCAGTCGCCGCTGTGCTCTAAAGACCGCGTATACCAATTTCTGGTACTGCGGGTAGCGCTGGCGCGACTCTGTGAGGACTTCGCTGATGTAGTATACGGGTCGCTGCACCGTGCGCTCCTTCCCTTCCTCTGGCCATTCGACGACCATGACGGCGCTGACGACGCGCTCGGAAGCCGTGACGTAGACCAGCATGGGTTCCTTGTCGACAGGGGCGGCGAGAAGCGGTGCTGCGAGTAGCACCTCCTTGAGAGCGTGGAGCACGTCGTCTGCCTCCTTGTCCCACTGGAAGGTGGGGTTCTTGCGCATTAGGCGATAATGGGGCATCGCCTTTTTCCCTAGCCGGGGGATGAAGCAACTGAGAGCCGCGACTCCCCCGGCCAGCTTCTGGACGTAGCGCAGGAACTCGGGTCTGCCGAGTCGAGCGATCATGTTGATCTTGGCGGGGTTCGCTTCGATTCCGCGCTTGGAGACGACGTATCCCAGTAGCTGTCCAGTTGGTACACCAAAGGTGCACTTTCCTGGGTTTAGCTTTATCTTGTACCTTCGCACGTTGGCGAAGGTTTCCGCCAGGTCGGCGAGTAGATCGCCCTGGTGAGTAGATTTTACCACCACGTCGTCGATGTAGACGTGGATATTGCGGCCAATTTGGCTCGCAAGGCACTCCTGCATGCACCGCTGGTAGGTCGCTCCGGCGTTTTTGACGCTAAAGGTCATGGCACTGTAGCAGAAGGCTCCGAATGGCGTGATGAACGCCGTCTTCTCTTCGTCCTCGACGGCCATTTTGATCTGGTTGTACCCAGAGTAGGCGTCGAGTAAACAGAGCGCCTCTGAGCCTGCGGTGGAGTCGATGATTTGGTCGATCCGTGCGAGGACGAATTGCTCCTTCAGGCAGGCACTGTTTATATTTGTGTAATCGATACACATTCTCCAGGTCCCGTTTTTATTCTCGACCAGGACTGGGTTTGCCAGCCACTTGGAGTACTTGATTGGCCGAATGAAGCCTGCAACGAGTAGATGCTGCACCTCCTCGGCGATGGCTCGTCGGCGCTCTTCATTGAAGGGCCACAGCGACTGCTTGACAGGTCGCACTTTGGGGTCGGTGTTGAGTTTGTGCTCAGCGAGTTCCCTCGGGACACCAGGCATGTCGGATGGCTTCCATGCGAAGATGTCCCTATTCTCACGGAGGAACTCGATGAGTGCGCCTTCCTACACTGGGCTCATGCCCGTTCCGATCGTCACTGTCTGGCTGGAGTCGCCTGGGACCAGCTCGACGGTGCGGGTGTGTATCGTTGCCTCGAAGGCGGTGGAGTTGCCACCCTCCGAATTGGGCTTCTTGAGTATGGTAGGGTCATCGCTGTTGACCCTGCTTGCGTACTTGGCGAGCTCCTCGGCATGGTTGGCCTCCGCTGCGATGACGGTGTCAGCGAGTTCAGCACCTTTGGCCTCGCATTCTGCGGCCATGTCGGGGTCGCCGTGGATAGTGATGATGCCGCATGGCCTCGGTAGCTTCATCGTGTTGTACGCGTAGTGGGGCGCTGCCATGAATTTGGCGAACACCTGGCGCCCCAGGACGCAGTGATAGGGGCTGTTGAAGGGCACTAGTTCGAAGACGATCCGCTCGGTGCGGAAGTTTGCTAGTGTGCTGAAGGTGTCTGGCAGTGTCACCTTGCCGATCGGGTACGCCTTCCGACCGGGGACGATGTCGTGGAAGGTGGTGTAGGTCGTCTCGATCATTGACTGCGGGATCCGCAGTCGCCTAAACGTGTCCAGGTACAGGATGTTGATGGAGCTACTGTCGTCCATCAACGTTTTGGGGAGCCAGTGGTCTCCCACCTTGGGCTTGACCACTAGGGCGACTCGGCCCGGATATTCGATCAGTGGCGAGTGGTCCTCGCGGCTCCAGGTGATTGGTTGCTCAGACCAGTTGAGGAACTAGGGGATGTCTATCTGGGACACCGCGTTGACAGCGACGGCGCGGGCGATGACCTTCTTCTCGCGCTTCGTGCTGAAGCATGTGAAGGTGTGGAGCGAGCCAGTGATACTGCCGAACTTTCCGCCGTTTGGCGGGTTGTTGTCGGGGTCTTCCCGCACGCGCCATGCCTTCTCGATCTCCTTGAGAGAGTGGCAGTCGGCGGTCGTGTGCGTGGCGGGCTTTCCTTCCCTGCTATGAAACACACAGGGTTGGTTGAGAAGGGCCGTGGGATCGAACCTCAGCTTTGCCTTGTAGTTGCCACCATCGCGGCACTGTCCTCCATCGCGGCGGAAGCTCTTGGGCTCGCACGGCGCGTATCCGGCGTTGGCGACGAAGTCGACTCGCCCGTCACTGCGGCATTTGCCGGTAAGGCGAGTGTTGCTGTAGCGTAACTCGGGCCGCCTCCCGTTGTCGTGGCCGCTCGTGCAGCGATGTCCTCCCAACTCGTCGTCGGTTTCTTGGTTTGGGTCCTCCTCCGCGTACTTATTTGTGATCTCTAGGAGGTCCGGTTGTCGAGTGTTCTGTACACTCGCTTGAGCTTGGCGACCAGGGGCTCGTAGCGGCACGAGGTCTTGAAGAGGTGGATCACGGTGTCCGGGTGGATTCCGGCCGCGTTATACCACAGATCTTGCCACCGTTGGACCCAACTGTGGGTCGACTCGCGGGGTCCCTAGACGCATCGTTTCAGGTCCTCGATGGTGGAAGCACGGGTGTATGAGCCCTCGAAGTGCCTGACGAAGGCATCGCGCATTTCCTCCCAGGAGTTGATGCTATCCGCGGGGAGGGTATTAATCCACTGCCTGCACGCTCCCTCCATCATTAGGGGAAGGTAGTGGGCGGCGAGTAGATCAGTGTGGCCGACAATCCCCATCGCCATGAGGTAAGTGTCCAGCCACACGGACGGATCATACGAGGGGTCGCACTTCTCTATTTCCTTCGGCGCTTTGAAATTCGTCGGGTATCTTTCGATTCGAATCATCGGTCCGAAGCACTGGGGTCCGACTCGGCTCAGCGATCCCCTTGGTTCGCCATCGCGGCGGTTGGTGAGGGTGTGCTGCAGGTCTTCAGGCTGGCGTGCGCGCCAGCTCTGGTTGTTGATGATGTGGCTGCGTGCGTCGACGGGCTGCCCGTTGGCGGCGACGAAGTTGTTCGCCGGCCGTGGGTCGTTGGTGGAGAGTGCCGCATTCGCGTGTCGGTGTTGGAGCTGCAGGGGCTCGGGTGGTGGGCAGTTGAGGGTATTCGCCGCCATGGGGCGGCCGCTCGAGGCTGCCCTACTGCCTCATGAGCGCGAGTACATCCGACCCTGTGAGTCGGCGCCCGCATTTTGTTGCTCAACTGCTTTGGCGAGTAGAGCCTTGGCGTACTGGATCTGTAGGGTGCCTTCGCCGGTGACTTGGATGTTGTCGACTACAGCTCGGCTCGCGATGACATTGTCCATTGGAGTGGAGAACAGCGGGATGCCGTTCGCGTCTTGCTCTCGTGAGAAGACCACGATCCTTGGTTGGTCCCTGGGGGGCACGCGGTTGGGTGGTGGTGGGGCGTCGTTGGCCGTCGCCCTTGGTGGGGGTCGAGTGCTTCCTCCTGGCGGCGCGTTCTTGCAGATCGCGTGCTCGACCATGCGAGCCGGGTCATTCTCGTCGTCGAAGTTCAGGGCGCGCCCCTGGATGGTAGTGTTCAGGCACGACCTGATTCGAAGTTGGTGATAGCGCGACAGCTCCTGGGCTGTCGCCTGCTCGAGGCGAAATGTTTCGCGCTCGGCTTGCTCCTTGCGGACTGCCTCCGCCAGTCGCAGGCGGAGTTCCTCGACCTCCGTTGCCGTCGCGTTTGGTGGGATTGGCGTGGAGAAGGGGTCTTCTGGGGGATCAGCACCAGTCGCCATGTAGGTTGCGGTGTGGTGACCGGTTCCGTCGTGGAGGTCGGCGGAGTTCTCCGACCCTGAGTCGAAGTTGAAGATCCCAAGGATGGAGGGGTCCTCGAAATCTCCAACATTGGAGACCTGGGTGATGGAGCCTGCGGGCGATGCGACGACAATGGATCCGGCGGCCGATGCCTGGGTCGCCGAATCGGCGTCGTCATTGAGGGCCGCGTCATCCGCAACCGCGGTGGTTTCGACCACGTTGTTGTGGGCCGAGTCGTACTCGGAGGCAAGGCGGTGGATCGTGCGGACCTGGCTCTCAGAGAGCCGGTCGCGTGGCGGCGACTCGCGAATGCGAGTCGAGTCCTCCGAGATGATGACGTCGGTGAGGCCGACGAAGAGGTTGATCGTGCCGACCGGCAGGATCACGCTGTGTGTGACGGGTCGCGCCGCCGGGACGTAGCTGCTCGGCAAGATCTGGAGCATCTCGCCGATCGCAATCATGCGGCCGGTGGCGATCGACTCATTGATGGGCAGATTGGATCTCGCTGCAGAACATCGGCCTGACCGGCCAGGCCCCACGGTGGGCGCCACTATCGTGGGAATGACCACGGCAGACGCTGCAATCGGCAGCGAGTAGTAGAACATGGGGCAAGGGTGGCCATCCATCTGCGGTGCGATATGAGGGCGGAGACACAAGGGTTTACCCAGGTTCGCCCCCCGGAGGGTAAAGACCTACTCCTGCTAGATTGTATTATGGTGAGAGTATAAACGGGCGAGCTCGACGACTAGGCGGCGAGTCGCTTGGGTGTATGATGGAACGTATCCCCTATGCGTCCCCTAGGGAGGTTTATATAGGCTCACCTCGCTAGGGTTTACAGATTACAACAGAATTAGTTAAGGATTCGGAGGTTCTATGACCTAGTCTGATTGGGCCTAGCTACGCTTCTGCGCCTCCAGCTTCCAATCGCCTGAGTCCACGCCAAGTCTCGATCCAGTCGCCGTCCTACAGGCCAATCGCTGGCGGCTTGGGCCAATAGGAAACGTCCTGCTGGATATACCCTGGTAAGCATATCCCCATCATGTCTGTAGCTGCCGCCACCATTGTCCCTAGATCAGGGGGATCTGAAGATCTTCCCGGCACACTGCCGAAGGGGAGATCATCTCGGAGGCCTTCTTCTTCATCATGCCAGCCTCCGGTATGAAGCGTGAGTTGTTCCACCTTGGACTACGGGTCCATGTAGTAGCTAGATGGTTGTATCTCCTCCTTTGTGCTTTCATGTCTAGATCTTGTGAGCTCGGTTCATGATCAAGATCTCATCTATTTGTAATCATGCATTTTGTGTTTGCGGGGATCCAATGGATACTGAGATTAATATGTCAGATTGATTAATGGTTTTATCTTATTGATTCTATCATGTCTATGTTGTTTGTGATCTTGCATGCTCTCCGTTGTTCGTAGCTATCTTGGACAAGTAGTTGCTAGTGACTCCAAGGGGGGTATTTATGCTCGATAGTGGGTTCATGCCTCTATTTAATCAAGGGAAGTGACATAAATCTCTAAGGTTGTAGATGTGATGTTGCCACTAGGGGTGAAACAACGGTCTCTTGTTCATGGAACAAGTGGATTGTTTACCTTACACACTTTGCTTAAAGAAGTTGTCTGTTGCTTGCAACATAATACTGGAGGGGGTTCGGATGATAAACCAAAGGTGGAATTCTAGTCGTAGATGCAGTTGGATGGCGGTCTATGTATATTGTTGTATTGCGCAATTGAATCTCATAGGATCTTTTTGTCTAGTATTGCATTGTTATGCCTTGGTCAGTCCTATCAATTGCCCTGCTATAATTTGTTTACCCAGCATGCCATGTTTGTTTATCTAGGGAGAACACCTCTAGTGAACTATGGACCCCGGTCCAATATTTACCATTGATACATCTTCCACTATTACTGTTTACTTGCTGCAAACCATCATCACCTTCCACACCATACAATTAATCCTTTGTTACAGCAACCGGTGAGATTGACAACCTCACTGTTAGTTGGGGCAAAGTCTTGAGTTTGTGTTGTGCGGGTTTCCACGTTGCTTACAACACCTTTGAGACGTTTCATTCCTCCTACTGGTTCGATAACCTCGGTTTCTTACTGAGGGAAGACTTGCTGCTGTGCTGCATCATACCTTGCTCTTGGGGTTTCCCGACGAAGAGCTCCAGATTGACGCAGCGCCATCAGATTCCTAATGAGGAAATTTCTACTATGCTTGCTAATTATTCCTTCCATGATAAGGTTACAAAGAAACTTGGTGATCCAGGTATTCCAACTATTCCTTGCTCCATTAAGAATAATTATGTTAGAACTGCTTTGTGTGATTTGGGAGCTGGAGTTAGTGTTATGCGTTTTTCTCTCTACAAGAGACTTCAGCTAGAAAAATTAATACCAACTGATATATCTTTGCAAATGGATGATAAGTCTACTACTATTCCTGTTGGTATATATGAGTGATGGCACCCAACACTTGTTGTGGGACGCTTCGTTGGAAACCCCAAGAGCAAGGTATGAAGCAGCACAGCAGCAAGTTTCCCTCAGTAAGAAACCGAGGTTATCGAAACAGTAGGATGAAGGAAACGTCACACAGGTGTTGCTTGCAACGTGGAGACCTACACAACACAAACTCAAGACTTTTCCCCAACGAATCAGTGAGGTTGTCAAGCTCACCGGTTTGCTGTAACAAAGGATTAAACGTATGGTGTGGAAGGTAATGGTTTGCAGAAAGTAAACAAGTAACAGTGGAAGATGTATCAATGGTAAATATTGGACCGGGGTCCATAGTTCACTAGAGGTGCTCTCCTTAGATAAACAACATGTCATGAAGGGTAAACAAATTACAGCAGGGCAATTGACAGGAACTGAGCAAGGCATAACAATGCAATTACTAGTTAGAAAGATCCTATGAGACTCGATTGGGCAATACAACAAGATACATAGACCGCCATCCAACTGCATCTATGACTAGAATTCCACCTTCAGGTTATCATCCGAACCCCCTCCAGTATTAAGTTGCAAGCAACAGACAACTTCTTTAAGCAAAGTGTGTAAGGTAAACAGTCCACATGTTCCATGAACGAGAGACCATTGTTTTCTCCCTAGTAGCAACAACACATCTACAACCGAAGAGATTATTGTCACTTCCCTTGGAAACTAGAGGCATGAACCCACTATCGAGCATAAATACCCCCTCTTGGAGTCACTAGCAACTACTTGGCCAAGATAGCTACTAACAACGGAGAGCATGCAAGATCACAAACAACACAGACATGATAGAATCATAAAGACAAAACCATTAATCAAACCAACATAATAATCTCAATATCCATCGGATCCCCGCAAACACAACATGCATGATTACAAATAGATTAGATCTTGATCATGAACGGAGCTCACAAGATCTATACATGAAAGCACAAAGGAGGAGATACAACCATCTAGCTACTACATGGACCCATAGTCCAAGGTGGAACTACTCACGCATCATACCGGAGAGAAGGCCTCCGGGATGATCTCCCCTCCGACAGGGTGCCGGGAAGAACTTCAGATCCCCCCGATCTAGGGACGATGGTGGCGGCGGCTACAGACGGTTTCGTGGAGATTTGATCGGGTACTTAGGGTTTCTGCATCCGGGGCTTCTTATAGGCGAAGGGGGAGGCCGAGGCGGCGTCCAGGGGCCCCACACTCTTCGCATGCGTGGGGCAGGGCCGAACCACTCCTAGGGGGTCTGGGCGCCCTAGCCGCCTCTCCGGCTACCCTCTGGACTTCTTGTTCCCACGGTAAGTAATTGACTTTGATGTTTGTCCCATCCAATTCCGAGAATATTTCTTTACTAACTTTTCTGAAAGCAAAAACAGCAGAAAACAGGCAACTGGCATTGTGGCAACTTGTTAATAAGTTAGTACCAGAAAACATGTAAAAAGCACCTCAAAGTGTAGACAAGTAAAGCAAAGTAGATAGTAAACAAGCATGGAGCATCAAAAATTATAGATGCGTTTCCGACGTATGCACATCCCCAATCTTAAATCCTGCTCGTCCTCGAGTAGGTAAGTGATAAAAGAATAATTTTTGAGGTGACATGCACCCTCACAATAAAGATCCAACCATTTGCAAGCATTGAAAGCTAGGATCAAAGAACTCTAAACATGTGCATGAAAGATGGAGTTCTAGCAATAGGACATAGTAACTATTCATGCAACATGACAATCTACAAAAAAAGATCAGGAATAACATGCATTGAAAAACGTTTGTTTGTTTCATATACAGAAAACATAGCATAATGGCAATCAGCTTGTCCCTCATAGAGTAGCAATTATAAATGCATAGGAAACCTTCAAAGTTCACAAGGGTGACTAGAAACAAATAGCACAAGAACAAGTAATATCACAATATGCATCAATCAATAATCTTTGGAACACTGCACACAGAATGCCAACTATGCTCTCTTAATGGTGCCTAAAGATAGAAGGTGGATACTCAATAATGGTGGAAGAAAGGCCTTTTTGTAAAGGAAGCAGGGATTTCAAGTTTCAAAAAGAGCTTCCAAAAATTATGGTACTTGTTAGCTTTCAGCCCTCATTGCCCTAGCATAAGCATCTTGAAGTGGTTAAGGTTAAAGTGACAAAGATGGAGTTTATGCTTGACGAAGTATAAGTTGGCAATCTCAAGTCCCTTGAATACGAGGGCCACACCTCATGCATAATCAACTTTGGCCACGGGTAAGTTCTTGTCATTGTAAGTATTTGCATATCATTGAGAACCGCCAACGGGGTACCCCTTGCAAATGGTACATGAGCTTTCCCATAACCAAAATGACAAGGCAAGCAGACAATGATCATCTCAGCAATCTTTTATTTATCATATGCATAGTTTTTATTGAGGACGCTTCATAGATAGCTCACTATGGTGATGCTGCAAGTTTCCACCATGATTAGGCATGGCTTAGGCTAGCGGCCCAGGCGTTTCTCTAACACAGGATACAAACTCCATGGACTTACAAGTTCCCTCTTTATTTCACACCGGTGACATCCATATACAAAAGAGCATGATATCAACTGAGTACAAAGTGCAAATGCAATGTTAAAAACATTCCCCGTGACAGCACGGTTCTGCTAATTCCAACTTATAAGTGCAAGCATATACAACATAGATGTCACAATGTTTCAAGTTTATTAGGGGCAAAGAATAAAAAGTGTGCCATCAAGTTCGTGAGGGCTTTAATCACAAAGTTTTCACATAACAATTTTTTTTAATTGGAAGATAGTTGAAAACAAGAATATACTTGGAATGGTGTAGCACACCATGCATAGGAATTTATAGTGGACACTTTGTAATAACTTGGTTTCTTGGGAGTTGGAAGCATGATTAGAGCTTACTCGTACAAGGGGAGGCTAGCAAAAGACTGGGAGCAACCAACTAAGAGAGCATAATGGCCATAATCATGCAGAGCAACAAAGCATTACTAATCAAAGCATAGAGTGGTACTACAAGTCAAGTACTAAATGATCATAGAGGCTAATTGTGACTTGTCAAATTTATAACATGGTGTGAGCATGTGCCAAGTGAAGCAAAGCAAATCATCAAAGGAGAATACCACAATACTATGCTTTTGCATGCTAAAACAATGCATAATTTCTTCAAGGCACACTAAGCAATCCCAATTGTTTGGAACAATACATACTATAGAAATAATCACTAAGCATAATGCCAAAACAACACCTAGCATGTCATGCTAAAGTCTAAGTAACAGTCAATGCAAGCTCCTCTTGCACTTCAAGCAAGAACTTACTACTCCTTTCCAACACCAAGCAACTTATTTGCAAAACAACACAGCGAGAACGGGGGTCCAAACTACTTTATTCAAGCAAAGTAAACAACCTAAGCAACGCAAACAAAAACTAAGACGCTCCAAGAACAACACAACTGTGCATGAAACAATAAAAATGAAGTGTCTAGAGAGACCTGAGCTTTTTATTGATGAAGAAGGGGATGCCTTGGGCATCCCCAAGCTTTGACGCTTGTACCTCTTGGATATTTCTTGGGGTGACACCATGGTGACATCCCCAAGCTTGAGGTTTTGTCCATTCTTCATCTCATTTCATCATTTTCTCTCTAGACCTGAAATTTTTCCTTCATACAAAACTTCACACAATCTTCATTAGCAACATTAGTGTATTCAAAAGATATTAGACCTCTGTCAAAGCTTTGGAACAGCAAGGCTTTTCACTAAAAACACAAGATACTGTAGCAAATCCTTAAAAAAGCTCAATTCACCTAAAGAGAACTAAAAAAGGAATCAATAAGAAGCAAATGCAAATAATGGCAGAAATATGTCAAAACAGAACAGCAGGTAGAAACCGATTTTTTAGAACATCTTCTGTTGCTCAAATCAAAAATTGTTGAACTAACGAAAGTTAGCTAACATACCGGGGGATTTATTCGTAAATTTTTAGGTAAATCCGAGTTACAGAGACTCCTCCCGATTGTTTTTGGTGGAGGACAGAAACCATTTTCGGGACAGCAATTCCCCAAATCTTACTTCCCTTTCATTAGAGGTCATTCTTGGCACAAAAAGCAAACAAAAAGGATAAGGAAAGGTCATTACTGAAGTAATAACTTCCAAGACTCAAGCAAACTCTTGGGTTATCTCCCAACAAGTACTTTTCTTTAACAGCTTTAAGTTAGGCACAAGAAGCAAGAAGAATCAAGTATTTTCAAATGAAGAAGCATTAACATCAAACCTTGCTTTCAAAGGAGGAGCAAAAAGCAACTTCTATCTCCTCATAGGGAAGTGTTCAATACCTTTCTTGGATGGAAAATGATATTTAATGGTGCCTTCTTTCATATCAATGATGGCACCAACTATTCTAATAAAAGGTCTTCCCAAGGTAATAGGACAAGAAGCATTGTATTCAACATCCAAAACATAGAAATCAATAGGGACATAAGCATTGTTAACCATAATGAGAACATCATTAATACTCCCCATGAGTTTCTTCTTATCATTATCATTAAGTGGGACATCTAAATAACAATCTTCCAAAGGTGGCAAATCAAACATTTCATAAATCTTCCTAGGCATAATAGAGACACTAGAACCAAGTCACATGAAGCTTTGAGATCAAAGTTATTCACTTGCATATTAATAATTGGTTCCCAACTATCTTCTACTTTCCTATGAATAGAAGCTTTGTGTTTTAGCTTCTCTTCCTTAATTTTCACAAGAGCATCTGTAATGTGTTTGGTGAAAGCAACATAAATATCACTAGCATCAGGACTTCTAGCAAGCTTTTGTAGGAACATAATCACTTCATAAATATTGCAACCATAAATATCAAAGTCAAACTTAGCGTCACTAGTAGTAGGCTCAATAGGCTTAGGCATAGTAGGAGGATGTACAAGGACTACTTGTGGTTTAGTGGTGATGGTGCACACACTATTTTTTCTATCAATTTCAGCTTCCCTTTCCCACCTAGCATGAAATTGAGCTAACAGCCTAACATTTTTATTAATATTAACTTGTATGGCATGATCAGTAGCAAAGGTATTTTCCATAGTTTCAGGTTTAGCAACCATTTTATTAATCAAAGAGGACTGAGCTTCAGACAAAGAGGATATATTTTTTCTCAACAGTTAAAAGCTTTTCCTCTAAAATCTGATTGAAAGTGGTTTGTTTACTAATAAAGTCCTTAAGCATGACTTCAAGTTTAGAGGGGCACTTCTAGCATTATTGTAAGAGCTTCCATAGGAATTGGCATTATTAGGAGGATAAGGCCTATAACTGTTGCTGCTACCAAAATTATTCCTATAGGCATTGTCATTGAAATTGTTGTTTCTAATGAAGTTCACATCAACTTGCTATTCTTGAGCAACCAAAGAGGCTAAGGGAACACTATTAGGATCTAGAGGAGCTTTCCCATTAACAAGCATAGCCATAATAACATCAATCTTTTCACTCAAAGAGGAAGTTTCCTCAATAGAATTTACCTTCTTACCATGTTGAGCTCTCTCAACATGCCATTCAGAGTAGTTAACCATCATATTATCAAGGAGCCTTGTTGTAGCACCCAAAGTGAGCCCCATGAAAGTACCTCCAGCAGCTGAATCCAACATATTTCTTGAGGAGAAGTTCAAACCTGCATAAAAAGTCTGGATAATCATCAAAGCAGTGAGTCCATGAGTAGGGCAATTCTTAACCAAAGACTTCATTCTTTCCCAAGCTGGAGCAACATGTTCACTATCAAGTTGTTTAAATTTCATAATGTCACTTCTCATAGATATAATCTTAGCAGGAGGATAGTATTATCCAGTAAAAGCATCTTTGCACTTAGTCCAAGAATCAATACTATTTTTAGGCAAGGAAAGTAACCATTCTTTAGCTTTTCCTCTCAAGGAGAAAGGAAAAATCTTGAGCTTAATAATGTCTCCATCTACATCCTTATACTTTTGCATCTCACAAAGTTCAACAAAGCTATTGAGATGGGCAGCAGGATCATCAGAACCAGCACCAGAAAATTGCTCCCTCGTCACAAGATTCAACAAAGCAGGATTAATTTCATAAAAGGTAGCATCAGGAGTAGGTGCTAAGGAAATCATTGTTGTTGGTGCTAGTGAATTCACACAACTTGGTGTTCTCAGCAGAGTTCATTTTGGAAAAGGTGGGCAAGCCAAAAACAGCAGCAGCTAGAGCAGGAACTAATTTGTTTGTGTTCTTGAAAAGAGGCAAAAAAACCAAGCAAAAGAAACAAAGCAAACTAAAAACAAAGTAAAAAGAAAGGAACTGAAGGACTCCCCTAGTGAAGACGTCCTTAGCCTCCCCGGCAATGGCGCCAGAAAATAACTTGATGGCGCCCAACACTTGTCGTGGGACGCTTCGTTGGAAATCCCAAGAGCAAGGTATGAAGCAACACATCAGCAAGTTTCCCTCAGTAAGAAACCGAGGTTATCGAACCAGTAGGAGGAAGGAAACGTCACACAGGTGTTGCTAGCAACATGGAGATCTTCACAACACAAACTCAAGACTTTGCCCCAACGAATCAGTGAGGTTGTCAAGCTCACTGGTTTGCTGTATCAAAGGATTAAACGTATGGTGTGGAAGGTAATGGTTTGCAGCAAGTAAACAAGTAACAGTGGAAGATGTATCAATGGTAAAGATTGGACCGGGGTCCATAGTTCACTAGAGGTACTCTCCTTAGATAAATAACATGGCATGAAGGGTAAACAAAGTACAGCAGGGCTGTAACATCCCTAAAATCATGTTTCAAACTCATGCATATCATCCATGCATCCATGATCATATAGAGTTCATTTCAAACAAAACAATTCAAAACTAGGAGCATATGAGCTCATTATTTTATGTGATCAACATTTGAAACAAATGCTACTCTCTAATAAGAGATTGTTGTTCATGAAACCAAACTTTGTTTGTCTTATTACTCTCAGGTTGTTTTGCTAGATTGCTAAGGTTTAAACCAAAAATTCCAAAGCAAATACAATTTGAAAACCAATTTCAAAACAAATATTAAACAAGTGCTATGTCACTGTTTATTCTATTTTATTCCAAATGACCCAGCCAATTCAAAGTGACCACTTGGTTTTATGCCCAAATTTGTGACTGTTGCACACTGCAAAAATCCTAAAAAGATTTGAATTCAAATAGAGTTTGAAATCATTTGAAATTCATTCCAGAAAATCAATTTAGAAAAAGAAAAAGAGATAGGAAAGAGAAAAGGGCCGGCGCCAGGATTTGAGCCCAGCAACAGACGCAGCCTATTTAGCCCACCCGGGTCCCCTCTCTCTCTCTTTCACTCGCAGACGCACACACGGAGACGCTGACGCCAGGACCCCACCTCCCCTCTGTTTATTTCGCTGACAAGTGGACCCGTCCACGTCGACTCCTTCTTCCCCAAATCTCGCGCGCCTGCGACGCTCACGCCGCCGTTACTCGCCGCAGTCACTGCCGCGTTGATTCCCATTGATTCCGCGAGTAACTCCACGCCCAGCTCTGGCTATATAAACCTCTCCCCCTCGCGACCATTTCCCCTCACTCAATTTTCTCTCCACGCCACCAGGCTGCTCGCAACTCGCCAAACACCGCCGCAGCTCCGACGACCTCCGGCGTGCGATTCCGGTAAGACCCCGTCGCCCCTTGCTGTCTAAGTTGGCCAGAATGATCACAACATCCATGCGCATCTTCTCAACCTATTGGTGCATGCTAGGAACATCTGGAGACTCGCCAACGACGACGACTGCAAGCACCCGACGCCTTCTTCTTCTCCGGCGATCGATTGCGGTAAGCACTGAGCGCCCCTTGACCTCTCTCGCATACGAATAGGTTCGCCTCGTCCTTGCGCAACTACTGATGCCTCTGGTTGATGCTAGGAAGGCCCAGAGCGTCGGCAACAACTTCGTCTGCAACCACCCGACGTCGTGCACAACTCCGACGAGCTCCCTCAGCCACTACAGCGCGCCCCTTGACCAGCCATCACCACCTTGAGCATCACCATCGCACGGCGAGCTCGGTAAGCCCCTTCCCCCTCTCCCGCGCGACCTAGAACGCCAGCTTCGCCACTGACAGAGACGCCGCCGCCTGTCGCCGCCGCTAGCGCCGCCACTAGATGGTCAGATTGCTCAGGAACGTTGGATCCAGATCGTGCGGATAGGATAGAACGCGAGCGAAGCGGTAAGATTAGATATGAGCCGCGCGATTAAGTTAGATCTAGCGGCTCAGAAGCGTGATCCGACGCGAAATGGTACGCGCCAATCAGAGCGTGACGCGTGGCTAGAGTTTAGGTTTAAAACAGAATTTGAATCTGATTTATGTTCAAATTTGATTTGTCTATAACTTTTGATCCACACGTTAGAATTTGACAAATTTTATACCGTTGGAATCAGGAGAGCAAGATCTTTCTGATTATGCAATGTGTTTAATGTTTAGCTTCTGTTAAAAAGGTTTTATTTGCAGAAACTTGTGTAGGGCTTATTTTGAGTATATGAAATGATTAGGAATTGTTTTAAGGGTTAAATAATTATTGTTTGGCAAGTTTTTTACTTGTTTTAGATTCAGTACTATGCACTTGCTTGGTTGAGTTTTGAAAATCATCACTTAGCATCTTGCATGCATGCATATATTTTTTGATTGTATATGTTTTGTGTGTAATTTGTGTCTACCATTTCTTGTGTAGATTTTGGTGCTAGTGATTGTGATTGTGAGGAGTGCTACTCTACCAACTACCAAGGCAAGTGGTACTTCATGAATATTATCATTCCTATGTTTTCTACTAAGCATTAGAAATATTTTGTTAGACTTGCATGCTATATTTTTCTTATATGCCATGTTGGGGAAATCCTAGTAGTTGTAGAAATGCTAGGGAATTTCTAAGTTAAGTTACTATCTATGCCATGCTTAGCCTAGCTAGTAGCAAACAATGGTTGGTGAATTATACATGCTATGATGAAAATATTTCTAAGTCCTTTGGACTTGTGTTTTGCCTAATAAAACAACTAAGTTAATGAAACACCTGGGTGGAATGGAAGGAAAGGTTTATGTTGAGTGGTTACACAAGGCCCATTTCTATGGTTTACCTTGTGTATCTCACTTGTGGTAAGCCACCCAGGAACAAAGAGATTTTAGAGGCCAAGTGTTAAGAAGCTTCTAGTGCAGCCACTTGGCAATATGGGCTCTGCCTGGACCATGTAGGTTGCTAGAACTTAGCCATTTGGACAGTTGGTGGTAGTGGGAATGATAGGTTGGAGCGCGTCCATTTGGTCCAAGGGAAGGCTTCTGAAAGGTCCTATCTTGGTGAAACCAAGTCTGGTGGGGAAAGTGCAAAACCTCTACAGATGGAAAAATCTAAGTACTTAGCCAAGTCCATGGCAATGGACAACTTGAGCATCAAGGCATGGAAGCTATCAAGAATCTCCTCATCCCAATTTCTAAGTAAAAATTTGTGGGTGAACAAGGGTGAAGGACCTCAATGTCTATTGGTGGTTCCTTGGGAAAGTTTTGACAAAGAAAAACTTAGTGATTTCAACTAATAGGCAAAAATCTATTTTGAGCAAAGCAAGACAAGCTACACTTAGCCAAATTGCATATAGTATCTAGTCCACTTAAAAATTTACTAAGGTATCACTTGCCAATATTATTCCAAAGTATTGACCCACTATGGCTGTAACTTGTGATGTTGCAGGTTACTCTGATGAGGATTAGGTGTCATGAGTCTACACTCAACATGTTTGCCTGTGGCACATGAAGATGAAGACTTTTATGTATTTACTTATTCAAACTCTTGTATTAGGCCTGTGGCCTTGGAGTTGTAAAGACTATGTTTATCTCTGGAATGGATGTAATAAATGACCATTGTATCTGTGTACTTCATCTTAAACTGTGGATGCTAGCAATGATCCAGGGACTAGCATTGCAATCACAGGGATCCTTTTCCTTTATAAAGGAGGGATCTTACAAGGGCAGTTGACAGGAACTGAGAAAGGCATAACAATGCAATTACTAGTTAGAAAGATCCTATGAGATTTGATTGGGCAATACAACAAGATACATATACCGCCATCCAACTGCATCTATGACTAGAATTCCACCTTCAGGTTATCATCCGAACCCCCTCCAGTATTAATTTGCAAGAAACAGACAAGTGCTTTAAGCAAAGTGTGTAAGGTAAACAGTCCACATGTTCCATGAACAAGAGACCGTTGTTTTCTCCCTAGTAGCAACAACACATCTACAAACCGAAGAGGTTATTGTCACTTCCCTTGGAAACTAGAGGCATGAACCCACTATCGAGCATAAATACCCCCTCTTGGAGTCACTAGCAACTACTTGGCCAAGATAGCTACTAACAACGGAGATCATGCAAGATCACAAACAACACAGGCATAATAGAATCATAAAGACAAAACCATCAATCAAACCAACATAATAATCTCAATATCCATCAGATCCCCGCAAACACAACATGCATGATTACAAATAGATTAGATCTAGATCATGAACGGAGCTCACAAGGTCTATACATGAAAGCACAAAAGAGGAGATACAACCATCTAGATACTACATGGACCCATAGTCCAAGGAGGAACTACTCACACATCATACCAGAGAGAAGGCCTCCGGCATGATCTCCCCTCCGGCAGGATGCCGGGAAGAACTTCAGATCACCCCTATCTAGGGACGATGGTGGCGGCGGCTACAGACGGTTTCGTGGAGATTTCATCGGGTACTTAGGTTTTCTACATCGGGGGATTCTTATAGGCGAAGGGGGAGGCCGGGCGGCGGCTAGGGGCCCCACACCCCTCCCAGGCATGGGGTAGGGCCCACCCGCGCCTAGGGGGGTCTAGGCGCCCTAGCCCACCTCTCCAGCTACCCTCTTGACTTCTTGTACCCCACGAAAAGTAATTGACTTTGAAGTTTGTCCCGTCAAATTCCGAGAATATTTCTTTACTAACTTTTATGAAACCAAAAACAACAGAAAACAGGAAACTGGCACTGTGGCAACTTGTTAATAGGTTAGTACCAGAAAACATGTAAAAATCACCTCAAAGTGTAGACAAGTAAAGCAAAGTAGATACTAAACAAGCATGGAGCATCAAAAATTATAGATACGTTTCCAACATATATAAGTGAGGATGTTCTTGTTCAAGTGGCTCATAATTGCTTGGTTTTAACTGATTTCGTTGTGCTTGAGATGCCTGAAGATGATAATATGTCTATTATTCTTGGGAGACCTTTTATTAATACTACAGGTGCTGTCATTAATTGTCATCAAGGAAAAGTAACTTTTAATATTAATGACAAAGAGCATACTGTCTATTTCCCAAATAAGATTGATAAGAGGTATGGCCTGAATGCAATTGAAAATATTGAGAGCATCAAAGTTGGAGAAATATATTGTCCCATTCCATAAGAAAATTTTGAAACTATTATGATCGGGACTATTGCTATCAATATTGAGGTAACATAATCATTTTGTGAAATGCAAAGTTTTGTTTCATATAAGATTGTTTTGGTAACAAGACTTGATCAACCTTGTTAACAAAGGGATTTTAATGTACAAAACAATGCTTTCACCATGGTTATATTTGCTCATTTTTATTTTTCTCCTTTCCAATTTTTGTTCTTCGTTTTGTTTGTTTTAGTTTTGCTAGTTGCTTGCCTTTAAGAGTGTCTTAGAACTTCTGTAGTTTTGGTTTTGGTTTGATTTTTGTGTCTTTCAAAAATCTTTTTCTACAAGAAAATCAATTTTCATATCCTGGAAATTGGCCAAGAATAAAGTTCCAGAAAATTCATATTAAATGTTTTTATGAAAAAGGGGCAAAGGGGCACCTAGATTGGTCCAGGGGGACCCACCAGGCCAGCACACCCCCAGGCGGCGCCTGGCCTGGGCGTGGCCCACCCGTGGCCCTCCAAGTTGCCTCCTTCCAGCCACTTCTTTCTCTCTCCCGAAAAACACCGGAACATTTCTCAAAGCTCGAGTTCCTGCTGTTCTTGCTCCCAAATTTTGATCTGCTTTCTTAGCCCATCTTTGCTAATGATTTTTGGAGGGATTGCTCTCCGGTATGTGCCTCCTCCGCTTGTCCAATTAGATTTTTGATTGGTGGATTGTATCTTGAGTATTTTTCTACTGTAGCTGATAGGTTGTGTGAGCTTGCATGCTTGTTATATGCTTACAATTTTAATTTTGATGCATGTTTAGCCCTCTAGAAAGCTCCTATAGTAGTTCTTCATCATTTATCAACTTGGAAATCACTTGGTTTTATGTTTGTCTAAAAATTTCAGAAAAGGGGTCATGGACAACCACACCTTTGGAGAAGTGTTTGAGAGTGGTGCACCTAGGAGGACAAGGCCTTCGAGATCAGCCTCTCGAGCTAGGCCATCATACAATGAGGATATTATTACGCCGTGCTTTGGCAACAAGCCGTGCAAGCTGCAGGGATTCTCGATGATTCCCTAAATCTTGTTCGGAGGGTTGGTCTAACCGATTATATGCAGGATGACAGTGAGCAATATGCTATTCTCACCAAAACTTTTGTGGTGAATTTCACTTTCACTAACACCCCTTTCAGGACAGATGTGTCATTCAAAATCTATGATAGGCCTATCACCATTACATTGAAGAAATTTTGCAGCATTATAGGTATTGGCATGGCTGGGACGGTGAAGAAGATTCAAGCTCGACCCGCTGATTTGTTGGAGCTCTACCGCGGGGTAACAAATGATGATGACCGCACAGTGCAGCGCGGGAACATAAGAAATATTCAACTCCCAGCTCTTAGATATTTTGCTTATCATCTTGCCACTAGCATTCTTGGTAGGGAGAACACTAGCAATGTTTCCAACTATCATTTCACCTTTCTAGCTGCTGCACTCAACAATGAAACCAGGTATAATCTTGGTTCTCTCATTGCTCGTCACCTAGCTGCCAGAGGACCCATTTATGGGGGTATTCTTGCTGCACATGTAGTTGTTGCCTTAGAACTTTCTGTTGATCTGAATGATACAATATTGGCTCCACAGAGACTTGATCTTGCTGCCATGAAAGCGCATCACTTTGTTACTGCTATATCTAGCCTTGAGATTTTAGTTTACATGATGATGTTTACTAACAGGGACGAGAGGGAAATTCCTTTGCCACAGGCTAATTTGTTCAGTATTTGTAGGGGGCCTTGGTCATGCTCCAAGGAGGAGATGGACGATCAGCTACGTGTGCGTGGTTTCCACGAGTGCTAACAGGGGGACGCGCACTCTTATGACCACTCTGTGCACTACATAGGGGCTTCCTCGAGCACATACTAGGGCGAAGGGGCCTGTTCACCACACTATGGAGGCACTCCTTGGCCAGGCTGGAATTGATCCCCATTTAGGCCAAAAGCCTAAGCTTGGGGAGGTATGCCGACACCACAATCATCTATATATCATGTTCTGTCGGTACTTTGTATATCCATGTTTCGCTTTCTTTCTAGTTTTTGTTTCTGCTTTCCAAAACACAAAAAGACCAAAAATATTTTCGTTGTTTCTCTTGGTTTGTTTCTTTGTTTTTTTAGCTTTGGTTTGCTTTAAGAAAAATCCAAAAAGATTTTGCTTTGTTTGTTTTTTCTTTGAGTGCTTGCTTTAAAAAATCACAAGCACCTAAAAATTTGCTGTTCTTTTTGGTTTTGTGAAGTTCGTTGCAGGGTTTAGCGGTCCTCAGTGGAGTTTGGTTTCATGTTATTATTCAAGACACACAGGTAAAAGGAAATAATGATGATTAATGACAACTCGAGGTGTGGTAAGAGGCCGGTAATGAACTCTATTTGTCTTCATTTTTGTACATATACTCATCATTGTGGGCATGCTTAGTCTGTTTGTGTAACATCCCAAAAATCATGATTTGTAAAGTTTGCATATCATTCATGCATTCATAGCATTTGGGTCTTTTCAAACAAAAACATTCAAAATAAGAAACCATGTTATGCCTATTATTTTATGCAAGTAAGGCAATGGTTTTATTTTTACCTTCTAGGTATGAGAGTGTTTTGGTTTGATCAGTAATTTTTTAAAATTGAATGCAAGGCTTGCACAAAAATTCTCAAAACAAAATTCAAATAAAACCATTTATATGCCTAATATATATATCAATAAAGGCATGGTTATTTTATTTTATTTTCAAAATGTCAAAGTACTTTGGACTAGGCAGTAGTTTTTTAAACACAATTAGGTGCAAGGTTTGCACTACAAAAATCTATAATTAATTTGGAATCAAAACCATTTGAATTTGATTTGATTTGGTTTCCTGAATATCGAAATAGAAAAAGAAAAAGAATAAAGAAAAGGAAAAAGGACGACGCCACCGTTTCGGCCCAGCAGTAGAAGCAGCCCGCGAAGCCCACCCGGCCACCTCCCCCTCTCCACTCTTTCTCACCGCGCGTAGTCGCACCCCCTCGCTGACAAGTGGACCACCCCTCCACGTCATCCCCTTCATCCCCAAACACTGCACGATGACATGCTCGCTGCTACCGTTTCCCCCTTTGATTCCGCAATTGATTCCGAGTAATTGCGAGCGTAATTCTAGTCCCCGTGCTGGCTACTTAAACCCCTCGCCGCTGTGGTCATTTCCCCCAAACTCTCCTTGCGAGAACACCACCAGGCTGCTCGAATTTGCGCTCGCGACGCCACTGCCCGAGCATCTCCGGTGAACTATTCCGGTGAGCACCGTCCGCCCCGTACCCTCTACTTCTTACTGCTGTACTCCCCTTGCTCGTGCGCTTCTTCTCATGCCTTACATTCATCTTCTCGTGACCCAGAATGTCGGCTACGTCCAGCACCGTGAGCACCCGACGCCGCCCTCATCTCCGACGAGAAATCCCGGTAAGATGCGACCGCCCCTTGGCCTCTGGATCAAAAGATCTTGTTCGCCTGAAACTTGCACGTGTCCTGATACGTTTGGTTTGCGCTAGGGTGATCTGGAGCGTCGCCGTCGGCCTTGCCAACTCGTACCCGATGCTGCCCGCAACTCCGACGAGCCCCAGCAGCCACAGCAGCTCGCCCCGGTCCAAGCCAAAGCCACCTTGAGCTTCCTCACGACATTGAAACGCTGGTAAGCTACTGCACCGCCCCTATCCCCCTCTGGAATCGCCAGTGCATCGCCGTCAGCAGCTTCACCGCCATATGTGCCATTCGCGTCGCCACTTGTTGGTCAAAGCAACGTGCACCGTTAGATCTGCATCGTGGAGTCTAGATTAGATCAAGCGCGAACCGGTTTCTTTATATCTGGCGCGTTGGATCTGATTAGATCCAACAGCGCGGAAGTGCGATCCACCCCAAAGCGGTACCGTCCAATCAGGAGTTGCTGCGTGGCTTGTTTATTGATTTAAAAACCAGATTTGGTTTAAACTTGTAAAATTCATAACTTTTGACCTGTTTATCCAAAAATGCAAATAATATATCAATGGATTCAAAAAAAAATCCTACAATTCTATGGGCTTAGTTTTGTACTTTGTTTCGGTAAAAACGGAATTTTATGCAGAGACATTTGTAGG
Organism: Avena sativa; assembly: GCA_916181665.1. NCBI lineage: Eukaryota > Viridiplantae > Streptophyta > Magnoliopsida > Poales > Poaceae > Avena > Avena sativa. The sequence goes on from OV702279.1 coordinate 343,712,177, forward strand.
CTTATTTTGAGTATATAAATTATTTTGAAAATGTTTTAAAGGCCAAATTAAGTTTATTTAGTCTATAAATGTTTAGTTTAGTGTTTAGTACTGTTTACTTGTCTTGTTTAGTTTAAGAGAAATCATCACATGGCATTTGCATGCATTCATGTATTTTTGCTTGATTATTTTGAATGTAAATTTGGTGCTATCATTTTATGTGTAGATTTTGGTGCTAGTGGTGATTGTGATTGTGAGGATTGTTGCTACTCCCCCAACTACCAAAGAAAGTGGTGCTTCATGTTTTTATCCCACTATTTTGACTATGCACTAGTGATATTTTGTATAGGGCCTGCATGAAATTTTGCTAAGTATCTATATGTTATGCTATGGGAAATCCTAGTAGTTGTAGTCTTGGTAGAATTTTATCTAAGTTAAGATACTTGTTATACTATCATGCTTAGCCTACATATTAGAAAACAAGGGTGGATTATATACATGCTATGGAAATTTTGTTAAGTCTTTGACTTATGTTTTTGCTTAATAAAACAACTAAGTGAATGAATCACCTGGGTGGAATAGTATGTTTGGGTTATGTTGAGTGGTTACACAAGGCCCAAATATATGGTCTACCTTGTGTATCACACTTGTGGAAAGCCACCTAGGAACAAAGGGATTTGAGATACTTAGTGTTTAGAAGCTTCTAGTGCAACCACATGGCATATGGGCTCTGCCTTGATCATATAGGTTGCAATAACTTAGCTAGATGGACAGTTGGTGGTAGGGTGATAGGTTAGAACGCGTCCATTTCGTCTAAGGGAAGGCTTCTGAAAGGTCTCGTCTCGATGCATGCCGAGTCTTTTGGGGAAAGTGCACCACCTCTCAAGAAGGAAGAATCTAAGTACTTAGCCATGTCCCCGACAACGGACAATTTGAGCATCAAGACATTGAAGCTATCAAGAATCTCCTCATCCCAATTTCTAAGCTAAAAACTTGTGGTTGAACAAGGGTAAAGGTTCACCAATGTCTATTGGTGGTTCCCTAGGAGTTTTTGTCAAACAAAAACTTAGTGTTTTTCAACTGATAGGCAAAACCTATTTTGAGCAAAGCAAGCCTAAAATACACTTAGCCAAATTTATGTAGAAGCTAGAAACTATTATTCTACTAAGGTATCACTTGCCAATTATATTCCAATGTATTGACCCACTTTGGCTGTAACTTGTGATATTGCAGGTTATTCCGATGAGGATTAGGGTTATGAGTCTACACTCAACATGTTTGCTTGTGGCACATGAAGATGAAGACTTTACTTTATCTTGTTAAGTTGAACTCTTGTACTAGCCTATGGCTATGGAGTTGTAAAAGACTATGTTATCTATGGAATGACGATGTAATAAAGACCTTTGTATCTGTGTACTTCATCTTAAACTGTGGATGCTAGCATTTGATCCAGGGACTAGCATTGCAATCACCGGGACCTTTACCTTTATAAAGGTGGGGTCTTACAGATGGTATCAGAGAACTATGTTGCCTGTAGGATTATGACCCTAGGTCGGATTAGACTAAGAAACCACTAAGGAAAACTATAACACTTTGTAAAATTCCACACTTGTCTTTTCTTCTCGTAAACTTATCTAATCTTCTATCTCATCTCTATTTGTAGATGAACTCCATCAACGAAGCCATCAGGAAGGGTCCACTCATGACCATGACTTTGGAGTGTGAGATGGAGTTTCCCAAAGCACTCAAGAACCTTATGGTTACCATGGGGATACATGGTGCAGCTGTGTACAAGGGATTCCCTGTGATGGATGAAGGATAAGAGTATTGGTGGGTGCAACTTCACTTGTACAAAAACAAGGAAGACAACCACAAAGAGTCGGGATTCTGCATGGACACCAACTCTGAAATGCACACAACATTCTTTGACTCTGCAAGAAATGCAGCTTGGAATTCTATCAAAGAGCTTGGTGATAGGTTCAAGTGTAGAATGCTCAACACTCAAAATGACCTTAGAGAAGAGAAGAAGCATACCCAAGACTTAGAGGCTGCCAACCAACGTTTAAGAGAAGACATCGTAGACTTAGCATTAGAATCTTGTGCACAAGATCGACAGATTACCTCTAGGGATGCCCTGATAGCTATCTTGTCAAGTGAGTGAGAATTGTAGCGTACTCCGTTATTTGGACCACCACACTTGTCGTATTTTCCTAAAAAAAATTCTAAGTCATATTGAACCTTAGTGTTGTGATAAAATTGCATGCCATGACTTGTATGTTCTATGGATGATGTATGCTTTTGTCTTGTTTCTTCTACTTGTGATGTTCTAATATTTTTCTATCTTCCCTTAGATGACTAGATTTGAGATCAGCACCGCCGAGGAGTTCAATGGAACTCGTTTTGGTTCACGTATCGTGCAGTTTACTAGTGTGCTCAACCTTCCACTTCCTAGTATCAAGGCCTTTCAGCTCACCAAATTTGAGAGGAAGGATCTTTGGGGTTTTAGAGTCTCACAACCGGGACGACAAACGGAGCCACTCACGGAGGATTTCCTTCAAGCTGATGCACGATGACAAGGATAAGGGTCTAGATGTAGTCATGCAGGAGCTACTCAGACGCCTCTGCGGATGCCACTCCATTGAGCTTAGAGGCCTCTACTTCCACCCATTCGGGAGACGTGACGAGGAGGAAGAGGCATTGGTGTATGAGGGTGCTTCTAGAGAGACGATTGAGCCAGTTCGTCTCTACCTCCAGGACCTAGAGGGCCTTATTAGACACCTTGACACCGATAGGACCAACGTCATGCTTAGCAATTATGAGCTCCAGGTTCAGTTTAGGGAGAAGGACAAGCTCTTCGCGGAGCAAGACAAGATCATCAAGGAGATGGAGGCCAGATTCGAGAGCCAGGACAAGAAGTTCAAGAATCAGGAGAAGAGAGTCCAGGACAGAAACAAGAAGATCAAGGACATGAAGGCTGAGATAGAGGCCAAGGACTTCGAGCTCGAGACCTAGCAGGGAGTGATTGAGAGGCTTCGCTCATAGAAGAGGGCCGTCAGGGCAAAGATCGAGGCCTTGAACAGTAGTGTAGAGGAGTACAAGGCTGCCATGGAGAATGCAGGTCTTGCTCTTGTTGACGTGGAGGTCGACATGGAGGAGTAGTTTAGACTACTCGACTATCATTTATCTATCATACTTTGATTATGGATTCGCAATGACCATCCAACATGTGGATGGCTTGCTATTGTGTGTTTGCATTTTCAAAACCCGTTGTTTATTTCGTTCAAACTCTGTGTTATTTTGAGCTTGGTTATTATGATTGTTTCTATGTGATGTATTGTGCATGTTAAGAATCTATGGGTATCTCATTTCTTATCCTTATTGAAACCACAGATGCCTCCCCATCGTGCCAACCCCAACCCAAACAACAACAATAACGTCACTCCCGAGATGCAGCAGTTGATGACAGCTCAAGCTCAACTGATGTAGATGATGACACAGTTCATGCAAAACCAGAATCAAAACAACAATAACAACATCAACAATCAGAATAATCCTCCAACATTTGACATGCTCACCAGATTTCTGAGACTAAGGCCTGCAAAGTTCTCGGGAACCACCGATCCAATGACTAGTTACGTTTAGTGAATAAGGACCTAGTCACTATCGGCTGCACCGACGAGGAAAAAGTCAGGTTTGCAGCACATCTACTCGAAGGACCAGCAGCAACATGGTGGGACAACTTTCAGATCACCACTCCCCTTGAGGATGTGACTTGGGCTATATTTGAGGATGGATTCCGTACAGCTCACATCTCATCCGGAGTGATGAACTTGAATAAAAAGGAGTTCCACAACCTGAAACAGCGTCACCGTAGTGTGGTTGAGTACATTGAGGAGTTCAACAATCTAGAGTGCTATGCACCGGATGAAGTGGATACCAATGCTAAAAGGAAGGAGAAATTTCTCGAGGGACTTAATGATGAGTTGAACCTGCAGCTGTCTGTTGCCTATGTCCCAACCTATCAATCACTTTGTGACAAGGCCACCATCTTGGAAAACAAGATGAAACAGGTTGAGGGCAGGAAGAGGAAGCATAGCTTTGATAAGCACAGCTCGGGATCGTCTCACAAGCGTTCCCATCATGATGATAGTGGAAGTTTTGGATTCCACAAACATGGGAAGTACAACAGCCAGCACAACCACAATCGTCATCATGACAACAAGCATCATCGCAGTCATGATAATGACAAGTATAAGAACCACAAGAGTGGACACAAGAGCCACCACAGTGGAAGTGGAAATGGAAGTCAGCCTGTAAAGAAAGATCTCAGTCAGGTTGAGTGTTTCAAGTGTAAGAAGATGGGGCACTATGCAAATGAGTGCCCAGAAAAGAAAGTTGAAGGTGCCAACAAGCCCAATCCCTTCCAAAAGGGATAAGTGAACAACATTAGTGTGGAATAAATATATGAAGAGTCTAATGTTGTGGTTGGTAAGTTGAAGCTTAATTCTTTTCCAACATTTGTTCTTTTTGATACTGGCGCATCACATTCATTCATATCAAGAGAATTTGTTGATAAAAATGGACTTCCAGCTGGAACTATTGGCTGTCCTATAAAAGTAAGCTCTCCCGATGGAGAAATGATAGTGAACCTTGGATGTCATGATCTAGTGATAGAATTTGGCAAGTATAAGTTTCTCGTTAGTTTGATAATCCTAGATTCCCAAGGATTGGATGTAATTTTGGGAATGGATTGGATGACTAAGTATGAAGGAGTACTAGATTGTGCCAATCGTACTGTCACACTCACAACCCCGGATAAGAAACGAATTAGATTCAAGTCTAATTTTGAATCCAAAGGAAGTAAGCTAAATTCTCTTAAGGGGGTTAGCATAGACAGCGTGCTAATTGTGAGAGAGTATCCGGATGTGTTTTCGGAGGAATTACCTGGAATGCCACCAGATAGAGATGTTGAGTTCCTGATTGAATTACTGCCAAGATCAGGACCAATAGCCAGGAGACCCTACAAGATGTCAGTTGATGAGTTGAAAGAACTCAATAAATAGATTGGAGAACAGTTGCATAAAGGATTTATTCAACCAAGTTCTTCATCTTGGGGTGCACCAGTTCTGTTTGTTGAGAAGAAAGATAGAAGTCAAAGGTTATGCATAGATTACCGTTCACTCAATGAGGTAGCTATCAAGAATAAGTATCCTTTGCCTAGAATCAATGATCTGTTTGATCAGCTAGAAGGAGCCCGAGTGTTCTAAAATATTGATCTCAAATCAGGCTACTTTCAGCTAAAGATTAGAGAGCAAGACATACCTAAAACTGCTTTCACCACTAGGTATGGTTTGTATGAGTACACCGTGATGCCATTTGGTTTGACAAATGCACCAGCCTACTTCATGAATATGATGAACAAGGTGTTCATGGAATTCCTTGACAAGTTTGTTGTCGTATTCATCGACGACATTTTGATCTACTCCAAGAGCAAAGAAGAGCATGAAGAGCATTTGCGTGTGGTACTTGAGAAGCTTAGGGAGCATAAACTGTATGCCAAATTCAGCAAGTGTGAATTCTGGTTGAATGAAGTGGGATTTCTTGGACATATCGTGTCAGGAGATGGTGTAACTATTGATCCCGCAAAAGTGTCAGCTATAACTGAGTGGGAATCTCCTAAGTCAGTGAAAGAAGTGCGTAGTTTCCTCGGCTTGGCAGGATACTATAGAAGATTCATTGAGAATTTCTCAAAGGTAGCTAAGCCAATGACGGAATTACTTAAGAAAGACAAGAAATTTGATTGGACTGAAGGATGTGAACTCAGTTTCCAAGAGTTGAAGAAGAGACTAATGACAGCACCAGTATTATGTCTGCCAGATTTGGAGAAGGATTTTCATGTGTATTGTGATGCATCTCACCAAGGATTAGGTGGAGTTTTGATGCAAGAAGGGAAAGTTGTGGCTTACGCCTCGAGACAACTTAAAACTCATGAAGTGATTATCCTACTCATGACTTAGAGTTAGCCTCTGTTGTCCATGCACTCAAAACATGGAGACATTATCTTTTGGGAAAGAGATGTGAAGTGTTCACAGATCACAAAAGTTTGAAGTATATCTTCACTCAGAAAGAAATCAACATGAGACAAAGAAGATGGCTAGAACTCATCAAGGACTATGACTTGAGTTTGCAATACCACCCTGGTAAAGCAAATGTTGTAACGGATGCATTAAGCCGTAAAGTTTATGTGAATGGCCTCACTAAGGGAGAATTGCTAGATGATCTGTGTGCCCAATTCAAAGATCTCAGATTGGAGATAGTGCCTGAGGGACATCTGATGTCATTGGATGTTCAACCCACTTTGTTGGACAAAATCAGGGAAGCCCAAAAAGTGGACAAGGAAATTGAAGAGATTAAGGAAAAAATTAGCAAAGGGAAAGCCAAATGATTCCATGAAGACGAACAGGGTACTTTATGGTATGGAAAACGTATCTGCATTCCTCAAGATCTGGAGCTTCGAAAACTGATTTTACAAGAAGCACACAACTCACCATATTCCATTCATCCGGGTAACACCAAAATGTACATGGATGTGAAGGAAAGATTTTGGTGGAATAATCTCAAGAAGGACATCGCAGAACATATTTCTTTGTGTGATGTATGTAGTCGAGTGAAAGCGGAACACCAGAAACCACCAGGATTGTTACAACCATTACCTATTCCTGATTGGAAGTGGGACAAGATTGGCATAGATTTCATCACCGGACTGCCAAGGACTAGATCAGGATATGATTCTATTTGGGTCATGGTAGATCGCCTAACTAAAGTGGCTCATTTCATACCCGTGAAGACAACCTATACAAGTGCTAAGTTGGCCAAGATTTGTATGAATAGGATCGTGTGTCTACATGGAGTACCCAAGAGTATTATGTCGGATAGAGGAACTCAATTCACTTCACATTTTTGGCGACAATTGCATGAGTCATTGGGAACAAGATTAGAGTTCGGCACCGCTTTTCATCCTCAAACTGATGGACAGACAGAAAGGACCAACCAGATTCTAGAGGATATGTTGAGGGCATGCGCCCTAGACTATGGTCCTAGTTGGGATGAAAGTACGCCTTACGCTCTCTTACAATAACAGCTATCAAGCCAGTATTGAGATGGCACCGTTTGAATTTCTCTATGGAAGGAAGTGTACTACACCATTGCTATGGAATGGTGTTGGAGAAATAAATTTGTTCAGGCCAGAACTAATCAAAGAGGCTGAAGAGAAAGTCAAATTGGTAAAGGACAGATTGAAGATAGCACAGTCCTGACAAAAGAGCTACGCATACCCAAAGCGTAGAGAAGTCACCTATGAGGTAGGTGACAGAGCCTATCTTAGAGTCTCACCACTCCGTGGAGTGAAGAGATTTGGAATCAAAGGAAAGTCGGCTCCAAGGTATATTGGACCATTCAAGATTTTGAGCCGCAAAGGAGAAGTGGCCTATGAGATTAAATTGCCTGAATCACTGTCTGCCGTTCACAATGTGTTTCACGTAAGTCAGTTGAAGAAATTCCATCTGGAGATGGAAGAAACTTCTTTGAAAGATACTATACCTTTGGAAGAGGTTTAGTTGGAGAGTGATCTCACTTATGAATAGAAACCTATCAACATTCTTGAGACTGCAGAAAGAGTCACTCGTACTAAGTATATCAAGTTTTGCAAAGTTCAGTGGAATCACCATTCCGAAGAGGAAGCAACTTGGGAAAGAGAAGATGACCTTCGGAAAGATCACCCTCACCTATTTGCTAGCCAATCCAAATCTTGAGGGAGAGATTCACCTTAAGGGGGTTAGATTTGTAACACCCCAAAAATCATGATTTGTAAAGTTTGCATATCATTCATGCATTCATAGCATTCGGGTCTTTTCAAACAAAAAAATTCAAAATAAGAAACCATGTTATGCCTATTATTTTATGCAAGTAAGGCAATGGTTTTATTTTTACCTTCTAGGTATGAGAGTGTTTTGGTTTGATTAGTAATGTTTTAAAATTGAATGCAAGGATTGCACAAAAATTCTCAAAACAAAATTCAAATAAACCCATTTATATGCCTAATATATATATATATATATATATATATATCAATAAAGGCATGGTTATTTTTTTTTCAAAATGTCAAAGTACTTTGGACTAGGAAGTAGTGTTTTAAACACAATCAGGTGCAAGGTTTGCACTACAAAAATCTAGAATTAATTTGGAATCAAAACCATTTGAATTTGATTTGATTTGGTTTCCTGAAAATCGAAATAGAAAAAGAATAAAGAAAAGGAAAATGGCTGACGCCACCGTTTCGGCCCAGCAGCAGAAGCAGCCCGTGAAGTCCACCTAGCCACCTCCCCCTCTCCACTCTTTCTCACCTCGTGCTGTCGCACCCCTTTGCTGACAAGTGGACCACCCCTCCACATCACTCCCTTCGTCCCCAAACACCGCGCGATGACCTGCTCGACGCCGTCATTTCCCCCTTTGATTCCGAGTAATTGCGAGCGTAATTATCGTCCCCGTGCTGGCTACTTAAAACCCTTGCCGCTGCGGTCATTTCCCCCAAACTCTCCTCGCTAGAATGCCACCAGGCTGCTCGAATTTGCGCTCGCGATGCCACTACATGAGCATCTCCGGTGAACTATTCCGGTGAGCACTGTCCGCCTCGTACCCTCTACTTCTTACTGATGTACTCCCCTTGCTCGCGCGCTTCTTCTCATGCCTTTCATTCATCTTCTCGTGACCCAGAATGTCGGCTACGTCTAGCACCGTGAGCACCCAACGCCGCCCTCATCTCCGACGAGAAATCCCGGTAAGATGCAACCGCCCCTTGTACTATGGATCGAACGATCTTGTTCGCCTGAAACTTGCACGTGTCCTGATACGTTTCGTTTGCGCTAGGGTGATCCGGAGCGTCGCCGTCAGCCTTGCCAACTCGTACCCGATGCTGCCCGCAACTCCGACGAGCCCTAGCGGCCACAGAAGCTCGCCCCTGTCCAAGCCAAAGACACCTTGAGCTTCCTCGCGACATTGCAATGCTGGTAAGCTACTGCACCGCCCCTATCCCCCTCTGGAATCGCCAGAGCGTCGCCGTCAGCAGCTTCGCTGCCATCTGTGCCATTCGCGTCGCCACTTGTTGGTCAAAGCGACGTGCACCGTTAGATCTGCATCATGGAGTCTAGATTAGATCAAGCGCGAACCGTTTTCTTTAGATCTAGCGCGTTGGATCTGATTAGATCCAACAGCACGGAAGCGCAATCCACCCCAAAGCGGTACCATCCAATCAGGAGCTGCCACGTGGCTTGTTTATTGATTTAAAAACCAGATTTGGTTTAAAACTTGTAAAATTCATAACTTTTGATCTGTTTATCCAAAAAATGCAAATAATATATCAATGGATTCACAAAAATAAATCCTATAATTCTATGGGCTTAGTTTTGTACTTTTTTCTATAAAAATGAAATTTTATGCAGAGACATTTGTAGGTTTATTTTGAGTATATAAATTATTTTGAAAATGTTTTAAAGGCCAAATTAAGTTTATTTAGTCTATACATGTTTAGTTTAGTGTTTAGTACTGTTTACTTGTCTTGTTTAGTTTAAGAAAAAACATCACATGGCATTTTCATGCATTCATGTATTTTTGCTTGATTATTTTGAATCTAAATTTGGTGCTATCATTTTATGTGTAGATTTTGGTGCTAGTGGTGATTATGATTGTGAGGATTGTTGCTACTCCCCCAAGTACCAAGAAAAGTGGTGCTTCATGTTTTTATCCCACTATTTTGACTATGCACTAGTGATATTTTGTATAGGGCTTGCATGAAATTTTGCTAAGTATCTATATGCTATGCTATGAGAAATCCTAGTAGTTGTAGTCTTGGTAGAATTTTCTCTAAGTTAAGATACTTGTTATACTATCATGCTTAGCCTAGCTAGTAGAAATAAGGGTGGATTATATACATGCTATGGAACTTTTGTTAAGTCTTTGACTTATGTTTTTTCTTAATAAAACAACTAAGTGAATGAATCACCTGGGTGGAATGGTATGTTTTGGTTATGTTGAGTGGTTACACAAGGACTATATCTATGGTCTACCTTGTGTATCACACTTGTGGAAAGCCACCCAGGAACAAAGGTATTTGAGATACTTAGTGTCTAGAAGCTTCTAGTGCAACCACATGGCATATGGGATCTGCCTTGATCATATAGGTTGCAATAACTTAGCCAGATGGACAGTTGGTGGTAGGGTGATAGGTTGGAACGCATCCATTTGGTCTAAGGGAAGGCTTCTGAAAGGTCTCGTCTCGATGCATGTCGAGTCTTGTGGGGAAAGTGCACCACCTCTCGAGAAGGAAGAATCTAAGTACTTAGTCGTGTCCCCGTCAACGGACAATTTGAGCATCAAGACATTGAAGCTATCAAGAATCTCCTCATCCCAATTTCTAAGTTAAAAACTTGTGGTTGAACAAGGGTAAAGGTTCACCAATGTCTATTGGTGGTTCCTTGGGAGTTTTTGTCAAACAAAAACTTAGTGTTTTTCAACTGATAGGCAAAACCTATTTTGAGCAAAGCAAGCCTAAACTACACTTAGCCAAATTCATGTAGAAGCTAGAAACTATTATTCTAATAAGGTATCACTTGCCAATACTATTCTAATGTATTGACCCACTGTGGCTGTAACTTGTGATGTTGTAGGTTATTCCGATGAGGATTATGGTTATGAGTCTACACTCAACATGTTTGCTTGTGGCACATGAAGATGAAGACTTTACTTTATCTTGTTAAGTTGAACTCTTGTACTAGCCTATGGCTATGGAGTTGTAAAAGACTATGTTATCTCTGGAATGATGATGTAATAAAGACCTTTGTATCTGTGTACTTCATCTTAAATTGTGGATGCTATAATTTGATCCAGGGACTAGCATTGCAATCACAGGGACCTTTACCTTTATAAAGGTGGTGTCTTGCAGTTTGTGTAAGGTGTATGTATTTATTGGATGCTTAGTAGTTCTTGCTCTCTTATGATTAGCCCCAACTTGCTAATAGTTTGTAGCATCTCATATGAATGTTTGCTTGCAATGTTCTATTCATAACTGGGTATGACATTGTGGTATCCTCCTCTGAATGCTTCATTTGAATCGACTTGGCACATGCTCACGCATGCATATGACTGAACCAATAGTTAGTTAAGCCTTGATGATTTATTTTTCCTCAGAGTTCTTGTATCACTCTTATGCCATAATTAATTCTGTCTTGTTGCAAGCATGATTATGACAGTTATTGATCTCTCATTTGTCGCTCCCTTTCTACTGCTAGCCTTCACTTGCATTGAGTATGAGCTCTACTCGTGTTTCCAACTCCCCAAAACCAAACTTGTCAAAACGTGTCCACCATACCTACCTACTAGCATCATTGCTATTCCATGCTTATTTAATATGCCTTGTTTTCTTCCAAATAAAATGTTTGCTTGTAATGAGAAAGTTAGTTAGTTAGTAAAGCTCTCACGAACTTGATGACACACTTTATTTTCTTGCACTTAATAAACCTGAACCATTGTGACTGTCCATGAAACTTATATGCTTACAAATTATACGCTGGGAGTTAGCAGAACCGTGTTGTCACGGGGAACGCTTTTAACACCTGTAAATATCTACCCAGTTGATATCATGCTCTTTTGTTTATGCATGTCATCGGTGTGAAATAAAAGGGGAGCTTGTAAGTCCATGGAGTTATGTATATGTGTTACAGAAACGCCTGGGCCGCTATCCTAAGCCATGCCTAATCATGGTGGAAACTTGCAGCATCACCACACTGAGCAATCTATGAAGCATTCTTCTTATATAAAAAAGAGAGATATAGAAAAGAGGAAAGAGAGAAAAAAGACCATTTTCCCATGGTAAATAAGAAGATTGTTGAGATGCTCATTATCTGCTTGCCTTGTCATTTTGATATGGGATAACTCCTATATCATGGGACAAGGGGTACCCCGTTGGCGGTTCTCTATGATATGCATGTATTTACTATGACAAAAACTTATCGGTAACTAAAGTTGAGTAGCATGAGGAGCGGCCCTCATACTCAAGGGACATGAGATTTCCAGTTTATGATATGTCAAGCATATAACTCATATTGGACCTCACTTTAAACTTAACCATTTAAAGATGCCTATGACAGGGGCAATGAGAGCTCAAAGCTAATGAGTACCATACTTTCAGCATTTGGAAGCCTTTCAAACTTTTCAAAACCTTTTCACTTCCTTGTGGAGTAACCACTTATTCTATGAGCACCTTCTTGAGAGCATAGTTGTCATTCTTAGTGTAATGTGCTTGTCTCACAACTTCGTTAATTATGTCATAACTTTGATGCTTGTATCTTTGATATCTTTACTTCTAGTCTTCACTTGAACTTCAGAGGTGCCTTGGCATTTATGTTTTGCTCCACAATCAAAGGCAAGCAAGATACCACTCTATCGTACCTTCTTATGAGCATTGCAATGTTGCTTATGTTAATGTTTCATGCTACTTATTATTATTGTGTTGGAATCTCTTCATAGCTTGCAATGACTATTGAGTAGACTTATTTGCATACTCTTTATTATGAACTGTCTAAATACTGATCATGTGCTGAGAATATATACAATACATGAGCAAATGTCTTCGTGAAAGTTTCTTTTATCGCACACAGTTTTCAACTGAATTGCTTGAGGACAAGCAATAAGCTAAGCTTTGGGGGAGATGATACGTCCAAAACGTATCTACTTTCTCGAACACTTTTGCTATTGTTTCTCCTCCAACTTGTGTGATTTGGATACAACTAACACGGACTGACGCTATTTTCAGCAGAATTGCTTTGGTGTCTAGTTTTTGTGCAGAAAATCAACTTTCAGGAAAAATCCCGGAAAATATGCCATAACACCTATTTTACCAGAAGACTCACGGATCCAGAAGACGAGACGGAGGAGGGCCATAAGGGGCCCACACCCCCTGGCCGCGCGGGCCAGCCCAAGCCGTGCCTGGGAGGGGTGTGGCCACCTCGAGCACCCTCTCGGCCTCCCTCTTCGCCTACATAAAGCCTTCTGACCAAAAAACAGAGGGGGCTCGACGTTTTTCCAGATAGAGTTCCGTTGCGCTGCCACCACCAAAAACCGCGATTCGAAACCAGAAACTCCGTTCTAGCACCCTGCCAGGACGATAAATTGGAGGAGATCATCGCCATCATCATCACCGACGCCTCTCCATCAACCATACATGTTTCCCCCATCCATGAGTGAGTAATCCCCCGCTGTAGACTATGGGGATGGTAGGGATTGGATGAGTTCTATCATGTAATCGAATAAGATTGTTAGGGCATGGTGCCTAGTATCTTTATTATTGCTATTTGACTTTGTTGCAACTTGTTGTGCTTAATGCTTGTCACTAGGGCCTGAGTGCCATGATCTCAAATCTGAACATGCTATTGATTAATGATGATAGTATTGTTTATGATCTTATCTGCAAGTTGTGCACACATATTATTATCCGGAACCGAAGGCCCCGAAGTGATAGAAATTGGGACAGCCGAAGGGGGTGGCTGTGATATGAGGATCACATGTGTTCATGGAGTGTTAATGCTTTGCTTCGGTACTCTATTAAAAGGAGTACCTTAATTGCGAGTAGATTCCCTTGAGCCCCCGCTGCAATGGGTTGGCAGGACAAAAGATGTTGTTCAAGTTCTCATTGCGAGCACGTATGACTATATATGGGACACATGCCTATGATTGTTTAGTACTTGGATGATTTATCTTATTTATATGCAATTTCCCTAGATCTTGAAGTTACATGAATATTCTTGTCCATGCAACACCCGTCCATCCATCCCTATGCCTACCGCGCTCAAATCCTGCTGTTTGCTACTGTTGTTACTACTGCCTTTGTTTTACTGATGTTATTACCTTCTTGTAGCTACTGATAAACTACTGTGAGCAAGACTATTTCCAGGTGCAGCTGAATTGACAACTCAGTTGTTAAGGCTTATAAGTATTCTTTGGCTCTCCTTGTGTCGAATCAATAAATTGGGTTATACTACCCTCGAAGACTGTTGCGATCCCATATACTTATGGGTCATCAGTCATCTATGTTGTATATGCTTGCATTTACAAGTTGGGAATTAGCAGAACCATGTTGTCATGGGGAAAACTTTCAACACATGTACGTATTACCCAGTTCATATCATGATCTTTTGTTTATGGATGTCGGCGGTGTGAAATAAAAGGGCAGCTTGTAAGTTCATGGAGTATTATATATGTGCTAGAGAAACGCCTGGGCGGCTAGCCTAAGCCATGCCTAATCATGGTGGAAACTTGCAGCATCACCATAGCGAGCAATCCATTAAGCATCTTTAGAAAAAATATAGAAAAAAAGAGAAAAAGAAAAAAATAGCACCATACCCATGGTAAATAAGAAGATTGATAAGATGCTCACTATCTGTTGCCTTGTCATTTTGATATGGGATAGCTCCTATGTCATGGGGTAAGGGGTACCCCGTTGGTGGTTCTCTATGATACATATATACTTACAATGACAAGAACTTGCTTGTGACTAAAGTTGAATAGCATGAGGAACGATCCTCGTACTCAAGGGACAAGAGATTGCCAACTTATGATTTGTCAAGCTTATACTTCATGTTTGTTTCACTTTAACCTTAATCACTTCAAGATGCTTATGATAGGGGCAATGAGAGCTGAAAGCTAATAAGTACCATAATTTTTGGAAGCTTTTTATGATACTTGAAATCCCTGCTTTCCTGTGTGAAGGGTCTTTCTTTTACTATTATATTGAGTCTCCATCTTCTATCTTTATGCACCAATTAAGAGAGCACGGTTGTCATTCTTAGTTTAATGTGCATTGTCCCAATACTTATTGATTGATTCATAATATTGATATTGGTTGTTCTTAAACTATCTGTATATAGTCACCCTTATGAACTTTGAAGGTGTCCTATGCATTTATGTTTTTCTATACCATGAAGGACAAGTTGAATACCACACATGCTATGTTTTTATACGTGAAACAAACAAACGTCTTTTAATGCATTTTATTCATGATCTTTGTTTGTGTTACATTTCATGTTACAACATAGTTGCTATGTCTTATTATTAGAACTACATCTTTCATGATCATGTTTAGAGTACTTTGATCCCAGCTATCAATTCTTTACAAATACCTTGATCAAGATTGTGATGGTGCATGTCACCTTAAAAATTAATCTTTTAACACTTGCCTACTTAAGGACGAGCAGGAGTTAAGCTTGGGGATGTTTGATACGCCGTAAACGTATCTATAATTTTTGATGCTCCATGCTTGTTTTATATCATTTGTCTTATGTTTTGTCTACACTTTGAGATATTTTTATACATTTTCTACAACTAACCTATTGACAAGATGTCGCAGTGCTAGTTGCTTGTTTTCTGTTGTTTTTGGTTTCAAAAAAGCTAGTAAGGAAATACTCTCGGAATTGGAAAAGACAAAAGCCAAAGTTCCTATTTTTCTAGACGCAACATGGAGCCCGAAGGAGAGACGAAGGGGAGCCACGAGGCGGCCACATCATAGGGTGGCGCGGGCCCTCCCTAGGCCGCGCCAGCCCATGGTTTGGGCCCCTCGAGGCTCCACCGACCTTACCCTTTCGCCTATATATACGTCTCCCGAGACGTAAACCCAACACGGGCGAAAATCCACGAAAAGTCCCACAGCGCCGCCACCATCAAAGAGAAGATTCGGGAGACAGAGGTCTCTGCTCCGGCACCCTGCCGGGATAGGGAATTACCCCCGGAGCCATCTCCATCGATCTCCACCACCATCTCCATCGTCGTTGCTAATTCCCATGATGAGGAGGGTAGGATTGTCAAAAAAGTTCGGGCTTGACAAACTGTGCGAGTTCAACGCGTTAACGGCTCGGCTCGAGCTTGATTCGTCTCTCTAACAAACCAAGCTCGAGCCTGTTTTTGAGCTCGCGAGCTTAGACGAGCCGAACTCAAACTATTCGATAAAGCTCGTGATTTTTATACAACCGTGAAATTGAGACTGCTATTATTATTCCATCTGCTATAAGGCTGCTAAAATAATTGTACTGGCATGTTGGCACTGTATTAGTATTATGTGAGACTCCGAGCCATTTCTGCTATTCCATTTGCAAGATTTACTGTTTTCTTGCTATGCAGTTGCATGTCTATCTTTGGACGTACTAAATTTTTTTACCGAGCTTCAACGAACCGAGCTCAAGCCTACTCGAGCTTTGGTCAAGCCGAACTCGAGCTTATATGTAGGCTCGAAGGTCAACCTAGGCTCGCTCGAGCTTCTACCAAGCTCGAGCCGAGCCTAACAATGTTCACTCGAGTTTGGCTCGTTGATAGACCTAGAGGAGGGAGTAGTTCTCCATCGAGGCTAAGGGCTCTACCGGTAGCTATGTGTTCATCTCTCTCTACCGGTAGACATCAGTGGGCGAAGCATTTTTGACCCACGTAAATGTTATTCGACTCATAGTGTATTGCTTCCTTGTTTATATCGATAGTGCTCTTTGTTAGGTGACGACAAGCATTGTGGTGAATATTCGTTGTCTTCACGTCTGCACGGTGAATGCTCTTCACGCCACCGTGGTTATGGAATCAGATTTCTGTATCCCCTTCTATCTCCACTGATGGCCCCGCCTCCTGCGCCACCATGGTGGCTGCTACTCAGCGAGGAAACATGTGGTGGTGGTGGATTATGTCCTTCACTTTGACGACTACCCTCTGGTGCATCGTTGTGTCAGTTATCCCTTGGTTCTTCATAGCAACATGAAGAACCAAGGGATACCAAGAGGATGAGGTTTATAGTGAAGGAGCATGAGAGAGAGGAGATTGGGTAGCAGCTTCTGGCTAGGGTTTTCACCACACCAATCGTGTGCAAAGATCTCGAGAGAAGTAGAGACGAGGCTTTTCCCACCCATCGCTCGTGGAAACGCATGGACGCGAATGAGCAGGCATCGTTGTCCCTACTTTCCAGCTGCACTCGCGCACGGAACCAGCTGCCATGGGCGTGTAAATAAAAGCTTTGGAAAATTACTATTCACAATGGACCGAGTGATCCATGGGCGTGTGCACGCGGAGAGTGCCTCGGGAGCCGAGTAGGCTAACAACCATTATAGGAGTAATGACAGTGTAGGTTACACCCTATTGGTATATCACACATCTAGATGCTCCATCTACCTATAGTTTAGGCCGTCATCTCTGGTTTTCAAATCTACCTAAGTCCTAGGGTATTGGTACAAACCTTAGGGCATATTTACCGGGTCTACCCAAACGGTTCGAGCGTGTTCAAACTCGTCCGCACGGATGTTCGAGACGTGCGCGACGCCCCAGCGGCACAACCCATCCGAACTAACGCGGACCGGACCGACCTGTGGATGCCCTTATAGGGTGAAGTAGTGTCAAGAAAATGAGAAAATTTGGGTCACAATGCGTCTGTCCGGACGGACGTGGATGCTGGCATGTCTAGTTATAGCAGGATGGCCTAGTTGCAGTCACGCAATGGGTCTTCTTCTCTCTCCTCTGTTTTGGACTGGCCTATCTGATTTAGTCTGTTTGGGTCGCGCTGCTGGACGCAGGTGACCGGACATGTCGGACTACGACTCAAAAGCGCCGGTGGCTCGACCCAAACGGATAAAACCGGACAGTTTGGGTTGCCCGTTTGGGTCTCCCGGTGGCGATGCCCTTATAGGGTGGAGTAGTGTCAAGAAAATGAGTAAATTTAGTAAATTGTTCGCAAAAAATGAGTAAATTTAGTTTATACCCCTAGTTTAACATTTGTGACTCTAGTTATGTAATTTAGCGTAATTCATTCAAACTAGCATGGTGGCCCTCACAATTACGATGAGGGCAACATTTTTAGAGTACCAAATAATCAAAAAATAAATTTATAGTTTACATACTATGATCTCAACTAATACAATAATCATCATAAGTGCTATGTTAATAAACGGATTGGAACATTTTAATCATCTCACAGTAGGGTTCTTCGTGATGGTACTTTGCATAATGCGTATTTTGATCATATTTTTAGAGATTGTATGAAAATTATGTTAAGAAGATACAATAGTATTTCCCATGTGTATATTTTTTATATTGTTCCACAATATGCAGATTTTAATTTTCAATTGTGATGTTTTAAGAGTCTGCGCTCTCATCATCCAATTTGCCTATATATTGTGGTCCAACCAATAATCACGTACACAAAATTAACATGTATGCATAATTGAGTCAAAAAGTTACTCCCTCCGATAGATAATAAGTGTATCTCATTTCGTACTAATCTAGTACAAACTTTGTATTACATGGACGACACTTATTATGGTTTGGAGGGAGTATTAGAATTGTTGGCAGCTACAAATATATGATCTTATCATTAACTTAATCTTCAAGTATGGAAGAATATAAACCAAGAATTACTGGTATTGAAATTTCTAAATTTTTGTCAACATTCTATTATGGAAGAACATAAATCATCCATCCCTCATATGTTCATAGGTTATGATATTGTTTTTATAGTTGTATATAATAATCCAATAGTTGTGGTCATGTTTAGGTTAGGAAACGTTTTGTTGTCTCGTAACATAATTATGGTTCATTACATTACAAGGCCCATGAACAATTTTTTCATGAGATTATTTTTGTCTTTCCTTTGATTATATTGTGAATTATACAATTGGTTGATGTATGGATTTCCAGATTAGTTAGATTAATATTGCAATATTTATATTTTTATATTAATGATCCATATGTCACGTATCTGACACAATTTACCATAAACTTTTTTATTGAAATATTGACACACGATTGATGATTTTTTTATTATAAATATTTTGGCATTGTCGGATTCTTATGGAACTTTGAAAATGTTTATCTCAGGGAAATAATATAGGCAGTGGGTCAATAGTCCAATTGCCTGGTCGCCATCGGTACTGTTCACTATCATGTAAGATGTCACGAGGATATGGAACACAACCCTTGATGTGTAGTTTAGTTATTTTCTATGTTTAGTTCATGTCTTTTTTGCGATAGCATCTGACATGGTTATACCCTACGGGTACGTAATTTCAGCATACCTAGTCCAGTTCAAGGAAGGCCCACTGCAGGCATACGCTGGCCCATGAAGATTTTCGGGTGACCTAGGCCCAAGACATCTTCGGATCCTTGGAGAACAAGACTAGTTTAGATAGGAAACTCAAAGGGGCAAACGCCCTAGAACTTGTAACCAACTAGGACTATGCCGAGGACCTGCCTAAGTCTATATAAAGGCCAGGAGGGCACGTCCTAGGGCAACTCAACCAACCTCGACTCATACTTTCGCACACGCATCCACGCCAGATCGAATCTGCGCACCATGTAACCTTCGGTTCCGCCGTAATCAAAGAGCAGACAAGCAGGAGTAGGGTTTTCCCTCCGGGGGCCTGAACCTGGGTAAATCTTGTGTCCCCTGGTTGCTTGTCTGTTAACCGTGTCACGATCTCCAGCATCCCCATCTTCTCCAAAACCCAAGTCCATAACAATGGGCATTGACGAGATTAAACCTCGTCAATTGGCGCCGTCTGTGGGAATTGGGGCTGCTGATTGTGCGGTCGTGACGGTTCCGACCCGATCGATCTACAACTCTGCGACGACGGAGAATCACCTCCTCTTCGGCACTTTCGACTTCACCGCCCACTCGCCGGACACCATGAAGGATTTCGAGCCCGTAGGCGACGGACTCGAGATTTTGTTCGGGAGCTTCTGCTTCCAGGTGGGACAAACTGGCACCCTCCGCCTCCCTGAGCGGGTGCCCGTGCCGTCAATCAGGCCCGCTTCATGGGCTCCACATCCCGTGCTACGCACGTCGCCATCAACAGATGAGTTCCACAGCAGCAGCAGCTGCAACTCTGATCTGTGCGGTCCACCCTCGGATGAAGGGACCTACGATTCCGGATCCGAAAGCTGCGGCAGCAGCTAACCAATCTGCAGGCGCTATCTGTGCGCCGCAGTCATCCAGGCCGACGAGGAAACTCCTAACCCGCCGCCCAACCCCAACCCGCAGGACGGTAACGGCGAAAACGGGGAAAACAGAGGCCACCTCATCCAACTTAGCAAAGAAGGATGGTTTGAAGCACGCCGCGCCGTCGCAGGCGAAATAGTCCTACCTCTGGACTCCCCACGTGATCTGCTGAGGGCATACCACTACCTCCTCATCGAGGAACACAAGAAACAAGTCGAGATGCAGAAGACGCTCGACAAACGCAAGCAAGCAGCCTCTGAATCCAGCGCGCGACGAGCTGCGCTCTCCGCCATGGAACCCGGCTCTAGCACAAACATAAATCAGGGAAACAAGCACCGTTCTCGGGTGGAAAACATGGACCCCAAGGAGCGGCGTGACGTGACCCGAACTCTCCACACATCATTCATGGATATGGACGCTGACGGCAACATCACCCCGAAGACGCCACAAGCAGCGATCATGGCAGCCACTGCGTATCTCGCAGCTCACCCACCTCCGGAGGGGGACCCGAAAAGGGCCATGCATAAATCCGCACTCACCGGACTAGGACTAATCGGAGCTGCGCTCCACGAAGACGCTCCTGCGGAGCCGAAGAAGAAAGCTCCAGCCAGGCTCGACCGGAGCCCCACACCCTCATCCGAAGAGGAAGAGGAGCACGATCTTCCTCGAAGGAAGAAGAGCTCCAACCGCCACAAACGCGACTACGATGCCAGAGACAAGCTTACACAGGGCAAGATTGACAAAGCACGCGCCAAACGCGCATGCTCGTCTGAATCTGAGATGGACGAAGACGAAGGAGAACTCTGCGGGGCTCGATGCTTCAGCAGATCCGTCCGGCGAACGCAGATGCCACGCAACTTCAAGCTTCCTTCGGATACTCCGAAGTTCAACGGCACACAAGATCCAAAGTCCTGGCTCAGTGACCATCTGTCATCCGTCAAGCTTCACGGAGGCAACAAAGAAACCTCCATGCAATGCCTTTAGCTGCAACTGACAGGCGCGGCGCGAGTCTGGCTCAGCAGCCTATCATCAGGATCCATCTGAAGCTGGGAGGAGCTTTCTTACAGCTTCATCCGAAATTTCAAAGGCACCAGCAAGAGGCCCGCCTCAATCGAAGAATTGCGAGCCTGCACTCAAAGAACGGGTGAATCTATTCGCTCATACATACTACGCTGGTCTACGACCAAGAACTCCGCAGCACACATCTCCGAAGAGAGGGCCATCGACGCCTTCAGGGACGGCGTCAAGCGCCCAGACTTCAAGGAGGAACTTGGGCGTGTAAAGCCCAAGACACTCGATCACCTCATGGAAATCGCCAACAGCTGGGCAGACGGCGAAGATTGCATCCAGCGACCGCAATCAGATGAAGAGGACGACTATGGCCGAAGACGTGAACGCCGCAGCAAGAGGAGATCGCGCGTCGACGAGGATCGCGACGGACCCGACATGGTCGCGGCCGGCTACGCCGACCGCCGTAATGACAACAGCCGCAACAGCGGAGGATATCGCAGCGGAAGCTTCCGCGACAACGGACGACCAACGCAGTCGTGGCAATGCCGCGACCGCGACAACGGACCCTCAGCCTTCGACAAACTTTCGGGTCCGTGCACCATCCACTTCTACATCGACAAACAGGATGGCAAAAAGAAAGCCAGGGACATGCTCAAGGATTGTCGCGAGTTCCAAAAACTAAGCGAAGGCATGATGCAGATGAGGCAACAAGGTCCAATCCCTGCGTTCGGAAACACACCTGCGCCAGGTGAAATAGCACACGGAGCTCCACCACCGCCGCCTATTGGAGGCCAAAGTCAACCAGTCGCACCAGCGCAAAACAACGCCGGGGTCCCATACCCCCCATCAAAAGGAGCACTCAATATGATACAGAAGGGACGCCCCACAAATAGAGTGCAAAAGAAAATCACTCGACAAATCAACTTGGCAGTGGCAACTCCGCCTGCAATCCCTGAGTACCTCAGCGGATCGGAGTCCTGCATCACATTCACTCGCGCGGACCACCCTTGCCAGATCCCTCGCCCAGGTCATGCTGCCCTTTCATGGACGGCGGCAGCGGCATCAACCTAATGTTCGCAAGCACTCTAGCAGCTATGCGGATCCCGCAATGCAGCCTAGAACAATCAGACACAATGTTCCATGGCATTGTCCCAGGAAAGGGCATCTTCCCCCTGGGCAAAATAGGGCTCGACGTCATCTTCGGGAAACCGGACAACTTTCGGCAGGAGCGCCTAGAATTCGAAGTGGTGGACTGGCCGTCGCAATACCACGCCATCCTGGGACGTGTAGCATTCGCACGGTTCCTGGCCGTCCCACACTACGCATACTTGCTACTCAAGATGCCAGGACCAAGGGGCGTCATCACAATCCACGGGAGCTTCACCCGATCGGACCAATGCGACAGGGATTTCAACAAAATCTCCCAGTCCTTCGGCATGCAAGACGAGCTCGTAAGGCTCCGCGAGGAGACGGACAATGGGCTACCCCCAGTCACAAGGCAGAATGCACCCGACATGTCATTCGACTCCACTATCAACACCAAAAAAGTGAAGGTCCATCCGACAGACGCCTCCAAGACGGCGCTGATCGCCAACGACCTCAGCACCGCATAGGAAGGCGCGCTCGTCGAATTCCTCCGTGAGCGCTGGGAAATATTTGCCTGGTGTCCTGCGGACATGCCAGGAGTTCCCAGGGAATTCGCCGAGCACGCACTCAATGTCTTCCCAGACACCAAGCCAGTCAAGCAGTCTATCCGAAGATTGTCGGAGCCACGAGCCGAAGCTATCGGCAAGGAGATCAACAGATTACTCGCAGCAGACTTCATACGGGAAATCAAGGAAAGCGAGTGGCTAGCAAATACGGTGATGGTCCCGAAGAAGGACACGGACATCCTGCGGATGTGCGTAGACTTCACGTCACTAAATAAACACTGCCCTAAGGACCACTTCCCTCTTCCTCGGATCGACCAAATCATCGATTCAACTGCAGGTTGTGAGAAACTCTCCTTCCTCGACGCCTACTCAGGCTATAACCAGATTCGACTCAAGGTCGAAGATCAAGAGAAAACGGCGTTCATCACACCGTTCGGAGTATACTGCTACAACACAATGCCCTTCGGGCTAAAGAACGTGGGTGCCACGTACCAGCGATGCATGCAGGCCTGCCTCAAGGACCAGATCGGTCGCAACGTCCAAGTCTATGTCGACGACATAGTCATAAAGACCAAGGAGGCAAGAACACTTATCGACGATCTCCGCGAGACGTTCGACAACCTTGATCGCTACAGGATAAAGCTCAATCCAGAAAAATGCGCCTTCGGCGTCCCCTCGGGTCAGCTGCTCGGGTACTTCATCTCTCAACGAGAGATCGAAGCGAACCCGAAGAAAATCAAAGCTATCATGACAATGGAGAAGCCAAAAAACCTCAAGGGCGTTCAGAAGCTCGCAGGGCGAGTAGCGGCACTAAGCAGGTTCATCAGCCGCATGGGCGAGAAGGCCCTATCATTCTACCAGCTGCTACGCAAGGCAGACAAGTTCGAGTGGACACCAGAAGCAAATGACGCATTCGAAAGCCTCAAGCGGCTCCTCTCTACCTCGCATGTTTTGGTCACGCCAAAAGAGCGCGAGCCCCTGTTGCTGTACATAGCAGCCACACACCAGGTGGTCAGCACAGTACTCGTGGTCGAACGACCCGAAGAAGGCAAGACCCACGGGGTACAACGCCCAATTTACTACCTCAGCGAGGTTCTCACTCCAACAAAACAGCGGTACCCGCACTACCAGAAGCTAGCCTACGGCGTGTTCATGACGGCTCGACGACTGAGCCACTACTTCCAGGAGCACCAGGTGATGGTCGTCAACGAGGCGCCCCTGAACAGCATCCTGAATAACCCAGAAGCCACAGGACGCGTGGCCCTGTGGGGCATCGAACTATCACCCTTGGACATCGTCTACGAGAAGCGACACGCAATCAAATCTGAAGTCCTTCCGGACTTCCTGGTGCACTGGATGGAGCTGCAGCTGCCTGAAACCCCACACATGTCGCAGTCCTGGACAATGCATTTCGACGGCTCCAAACGCGAAGCCAGAGCAGGGGCAGGAGTCATACTGACCTCCCCGCAAGGTGACAAGATGAAGTACGTCCTTCGGATGAAATTCAGAGCCTCCAACAACGAAGCCGAATATGAAGCCCTGATCCATGGCATGAAGATGGCAAAAATATGCGGCGCAACGCGCCTGGTCATCTACGGTGACTCCAACCTTGTCGTACAGCAAACGATGAATGAGTGCGACGCACACGCCGAAAACATGATCGCGTACCGGGCGCTATACAACGCACTCGAAGGAGAATTCGACGGCTGCGAACTTCGGCACGTTGGAAGAGAGAGCAACGAGGAGGCCGATAGACTCGCCAACATCGGCTCCACTTGCGCCAAGGTACCACCAGGTGTGTTCCTCGAACAGATCTGCGTGCCATCCATCAAGCGGAAATTCCCTAAAGGATCACCCGAAGAAGCAGAGCACTCGGGGGCTACGCTACCCGAAGGTCAGGAAGGACCCGAAAAATTGGATACCGAAGTTGCCATGGTCAACCTGATGCAGGTCATGGCAGTCGAAGAAACTTGGACACGTCCATACCTCCAGTTCCTGACAAACGGAGAATTGCCTGACAGCCCGACAGATGCTCGACGCATATCTCGTCGGTCCAAAGCCTTCACCATCATCGACGGCGAGCTGTACAAACGCAGCATTACGGGTGTACTACAACGGTGCGTCACAATCGACGACGGCAAGGCCATACTCCAAGATATACATGAAGGCATATGCGGCCACCACGCAGGCAGCCGCTCCCTTGTCGCCAAAGCTCTGCGAGCAGGATTCTACTGGCCAACGGCCATGAGCGATGCGAAGGACATCGTCCGCATATGCAACGGGTGCCAGCGGTTCGCCGACAAACCGCACGCACCTGGGTCCGAACTTCGACCCATACCCATAGCCTGGCCTTTTGCCCAATGGGGCCTCGACATGATCGGCAAACTGCCAAAATCCTCAAAGGGAGGACACGTTTTCCTCCTGGTAGCAGTCGACAAATTCACCAAATGGATCGAAGCCATGCCAGTCACCAACCAGAAGGGCACAACCGCCGTCAAGTTCTTCGAATCCATTGTCTACAGATTTGGCGTACCACACAGCATCATCACCGACAACGGATCGAACTTCATCTCCGAAGAATTCCAGGACTTCTGCGAAGGCCTCGGGATCAATATCACGTATGCCTCAGTGGCACACCCGCAAACAAACGGGCAGGTGGAAAAGGCCAAAGGCCTAATCGGTGCTGGCATCAAGAAGCGCCTCATGAGCTCACTCGAGCACAAAGCTGGAAACTGGACGGAAGAGCTACCGTCTGTCCTGTGGAGCTTACGTACTACGCCAAACAGCTCCACCGGCTACACACCGTTCTTCATGGTTCACGAAGTCGAGGCAGTGCTACCAGCCGAAGTACGCCATCAGGCTCCACGAGTCGTCGCGTACAGCGAAGCCGAGTCCACGACCGCGCTCGAAGATGCCGTCGACACACTCGACGAAGCGCGGGATATAGCAGCAGCTAGATCAGCGGTATACCAGCAAAGTCTCCGCAACTACCACAGCCGTCGGCTGCGCCCAAGGTCCTTCGTCGAAGGAGACCTCGTCTTGCGACTCAAGCAAAAGCGACCGAACAAACTCGATTCACCATGGGAAGGACCCTACGCCATCACCGAGGTCATCCCAGGTGGCGCCTATCGCCTCAAGCACGTGGAGTCCGGAGTGGCATACTCCAACCCGTGGAACGTCTCGCACCTACGACGATTCTACCCGTAGCAAACTACCCCCCTTTTTTTCAATAAGGCTTCCAGCCAAGGCTATTCAGCCGAACCATGTACCTCCTCCATTACGATATAAATAAAGCTAAGTGTCTCGCCCCCAACCTTCGGTTGACTATTTTTCTGCAACTTTACTACACGCTACAATCGCACTCGGGGGCTCCCCCCACCTCACGATTTCATCGACTGAGGACCAAACGTGTACACCTGAGTAGCTGACTACGTCAGGCAAACGAAAAGGGCACGTACTCAATCAAAGCACTGCGTGCTCACAAACAAGCAAACCTTTACAAAGGGCACATACACGCCCAGCCGCAATATACAAATTTTACATATATCTATTTATTTTCAGGTCCTATCTACTCTGAAGAATAACCTGCGCACGCTGCTCAAACAAGTCTACAATTTGCTCGGCATACTGCCTTACAGCCGCGTAATGCGGACGCATGTTCCACTCGCCACCATATGGTCGAGGAGGTGGCCCGGTCGCCACAGCAGCCAAATCTATGTCAGGGCGGTGCACCCTCACAAGAGACAAGGCAGCCTTCACCCCTGCGACGAGCTGCTGCCGCACCAGCTCCTTGACATTGCCGGCATTCCGAAACTTCGTCAGAAGACCCGCAAGAGTCGTTGGCACGACATCCAACGGAAACATGACGTGCAGTACCGAAGACAGTGATGTCTGCACCTGGCGGAGCACCCGCGAAACCTGGTAGACGTGATCCTGCACCGTTGCCAGAACCATGGTGCGATCACGGTCCATCCAGAAGAAGCTGCCGGCCTCCATGTCCTGTTGAGTCAAACAATTGACTCGAACAGCAATACACTCCTTTTCTTCCCTCGGAGCAATATTGGCACCTGTGACAAACACACAAAACAAGAGTAAGGCCAGCAGGCTCACCCAAAGAACTGGGCTACAGCCCGAAAGAAGGATCAACTTACATTGCAGCTGCTCGGACAGTCGACCCAGCTCCGCCATCAAATACTCCTCTCTGGCTGCACCACGGTCTGCTTTGGATTTCCAAACGTCAGCACGACCGCGTAACCCAAGCACATCCCTCTCCAAGCTACGCACGCGATCCCGAAGAAAAGCGAGCTGCGAGGAATCATCCAATGATGCTCGCAAGGGCCTTTCGGATGAAGTGTCAACTGGGTCAGTACCCGAAGGAACCTATAGCAGCAGAAAGGCACACAAACATTCAGCCAAGGATAAAAGCACAACACGGAGGAATTCATTAAAATAAGGCCACTACGTGGCACAAGGATGGTACTACAAAAGATATTTACAATAGAAGCAGACTACAAACTACTCTACGCCTACTATGCCTAAGGTGCAGGACACTGAGTCGCCTCAGAGCCAGACTGCCTAGCCTTACCCTCGCCCTGCTGCCGCAGCGCGTACTCAGACAACAAGTCAATGAGCTTGGGACCATATCGTCGGCAGCGAGCGGAGTAGGCGGCGAAGGCTACCTCGGATCCATCCGCGGCCGTCGACATCCGAGAGGTAATCTGGGGCAGGTCCAGCTCCGCCCCAGCCGCCATGGCCATTGCCAGCCCAACGGACGCGTCGATGCCCTTCTGCTTGCGCTTGTACGCTGCAGGCGCTTCGCCCGACAGAGCCTCCGCCAGGGCATCCACATCTTCAAGGGACGCACCCTTCGGGAAGAGCTCCTGGTAGAAGCGATCAAGGACTTCTTTCGCCCTGGCGAGGGAGTTGACGACGGTGCTGCAGCGGTCTTCGACCGCTACAGTGGCATCATCCAGAGCACTCCCGTGCTCCAGAGCACCGCGGTCGAACTCAATGCCTGCGGCATCTGCGACAAAAAGAAGAAAACATGAAGAAAGGCAACATAGAAGAAGATCGAAAGGAAAAGAAGCAAGTACAAACGCTAAAGCTCACCCGAAATAGCCTTGGCAGCAGCCATGAGCTTCTCCGCCACCCCTTTTTCACGAGCAGCCGCAACGGTGTCCAGCTGCTCTTCACGATCCGCGGCCTCCTGCTGCAGAAGCTCTTTTGCTTCGGCTGCCTTCGTCAGCTCTAGCTCAAGACGCTCTTTCACACCAACGGCAGCTTCGGCCTTCTGCTCCGATTGGCCAAGGATCTTCTTCAGAGCATCAACCTCGCGGAGAGAGTCGTTATGTTCCTTTGCATTTACAAAAAGCAAGTGTCAAAGAAAAGGACCAGGATACGCAAGAAAAGTACTACAAGGCAGACGAATACCTTGCAGCTGCCGCAGTTTTACCTCCAGCGTCAGGCGCTCCTCCACCAGCCGCTTGGCCTCTTGGACAAAAGGCTGCAGGAAAAGGCAACAGCAGTAAGAACATGACTTGGGGGCTACGCCCCACACAAAGAAGCAAAAACAACATCAGCACTCGAAAACACTCGGGGGCTTCCCCCCATAACATTCAAGAAGAACAACTTACGTGCTCCGAAGGAGAACCCGCAGGCCCGCCTCCAAAATTCTGGGGCGCAACCACCAGCCTCTCCTGCACAGGACGAACTGGCGCAGCGTCACCAGAAGTCGCCACCGTCTGAGGAGGAGGCGACGCAATGTTCGACTCCCCCATCATCTCGTGCGCTCCATCACTAGAGCCGTCGGAAGATTGCCTGCACACGAACCAATCAACACAGGTGCAAAAACAACAAGGAAAACAGAGGCAACAAAAAAAACTTACGAGCCCAACGCGCTCAGGTCGAAGATAGGAGAAGCCCTTCGGGCCCTCTTCTCTTCCTTCTTTTCTTCCTTCTTCTCCTCCTTCTTTTTTTCCTTCTTCCGCTTTGCTGGCGGGTGCGGAGCAACAGCTCGCACAGGAATGGCAGGAAGAGGAGAGGAAGAACCCTCATGAACATCACCCTGACGCTCAAGGCCTAGAGGATTCCTGGGAGTCGGAGGAGTCGAGGCATCCGAAGACTCGCTAGAGCTCCGTGATCGCTTGCGCGAATGGTCCTCACTCGACTCGTCGGCGTCCTCCGCTGGAGATCGCGCTGACGATAGCTCGGACACGGAGTCCACGACTTCACTATCCGGGCAATTCGGATACCTTTCGGGCAATGGTGGTGCCATGCCCGGCACTTTGAAGCTCTACAAAAGGAGACGGAACTTTGTTAAGCAAACAAAGGAAAAAGTACACAGCTGACAAAACAAAAGGGGAGCACTACGTGCGCAAATCTACACCTTCGGTACGGCCAACGTCGAAGAAAAGGAAGGAGTTTGCGACTTCCCCGGAATTTCTTCGTCTGCCTTGAACTTCAACAGCGCGCGAAGAGTCTTGTCAAGTTCCGCCTCGGAGATTTTCTCACTCGAAACCCTCGTCGGATCACGGCGCCCAGAGTAAAGAAACATCGGATGCACCCTCGCTTGGAGAGGCTGCACCCGACGCTCAAGAAACGTTCGGATGACGTCGACACCGTTCACCTCCTTCTCAGGAATCAGTTGGAGATCCTCCACTCGACGGTACAGGGCCTCAATCCCCGCCACCTCACCGTCTAAGATTTGGTTTTTCCAGGATATTTTCTTCTCAATCAACTGGGAGGGGTCAAAAGGAACGAGACCAAAATCTTGCCCAGGCAGTACGGAGTCACGAATGTAAAACCATTTCCTCCGCCAGTACTGGACATATTCAGACATGGAAAAGGAAAAGAATTGGACATTGGGACTGAGAGAGATGATGAAACCCCCAATGGGATACACACCATCCGACCCAGATTGCCTCTTCACAGAATAAAGCTTCCGGAAGAGGCCAAAGTGCGGCTCAATGCCAAGCCAACACTCGCAAAGCATGATAAAACACGCAATGTGGAGAAGGGAGTTGGGAGACAGATGATGCAACTGAACCCCATAGAAGAAGAGCAGTCCACGAAGGAAGTCATGGACTGGATACGAGAAACCACGCAAGACAAAGGCAAGAAACATAACCCGATACCCAGCTGGGGGACGGGGGATTACCTCATTGCCGGGGAGTCGCACGGCCGTCGCATCTTGCGGGATCAGGCTCCGCTCGCGCAGTTTGCGGAGATCTCTCTCTCGCGCGTCTCCGATCGACGCCAGCCACCATCGGTGACGCGAGCAGCGGCGGCGCCCTTCTTTCCTACGGCGACGCTGGTCCCAACCGCGGACGAGGATTTCTTTGTCTTCCCCATGACGCTGCAGCGGTGGTGGCGTTGGCAACGACAAAGAACAAAGGAAGTGTGGAAGGAAAGCTCAAGCGCGCAGCAAGAATCGCTCAAGAACAAGAAGCCAGTGAACAGATGAACTGGTGCGGTG
Source organism: Avena sativa (assembly GCA_916181665.1). NCBI lineage: Eukaryota > Viridiplantae > Streptophyta > Magnoliopsida > Poales > Poaceae > Avena > Avena sativa. The sequence goes on from OV702279.1 coordinate 343,742,358, forward strand.
AAAAAAAAAACACAATTTCACCCAGGATTATAACAGCTAAGACGACGCACGCCAGCCGTCCATCGCGAAGACCTAACGCCAACGATAGATCTGACCGTACATGTGTCAACACCACAACAAACCGTCGTTACCACGCCGTCCACTACGCGCGGAAATCGAGGAGGCGCTGTAATCATCTCCACGCCCCGCGTGACCGGTCAATTCAAAGTCAGCAAGTGGGACCCACGCTTCGTCCCGTCAAGTCATCTCTGGCGCAGCAGACGCTTGAGGTCATCAATCGTAAGCACTGACGTCATCAAAAGCTATACTAGCACCACTTCGGCTCCACAGCTAAAAAGTATTCACTCGAATCTACGATTCGACTAAAAACTTGGGGACTACTCCTATCAGGAGCGCTGGTCGCGCATCCGATAGACAAATGAGGACAAAATTGCTTCTCTGAGTCCTACATCGAGTCTACGACTCCACTAAGGACTCGGGGGCTACTCCCATAGGAAGGATGGATTTACGCATCCGAAAATTTTCGAGTCCTGCGGACCTAAGGACTGAAACAATGCTTGAACTAAAAGTCTCCGTTCGAGTCTACGACTCGAACAGACACTTGGGGGCTACTCCCATAGGGAGCGCTGATCGCGCACCCTATGAAGTCTTCGACTGCGATCTTTCGGATCAGCACGCAAAAACTTTTTTGGCAACTCTGCCCCAACAAAACGCTAAGTGAGCAACAATCTCCTTGGCCACCCGAAGCACCTCCGAGGTGATAAATGTTCGGATGTTGCGTCTGCGACGCAAAGATAAGACCTACAGATATCATCTGATGGCCTGGCAACGCACCTGACTGCGCTCTGCTAGTATGAATCCGTACCAACAGGTACGATAAAAAATCCTGACGGACGCGTTGGGTACACCAATTAAAATCACTGGAATTCCTCTCCTGTAAGTCCTCCGCGGCCTGAGTTGAATTACGCCAGCATATGTTCCAGGCCCGGGTTAAGGGACCCGAACCTGAAGAAGATCGTGTTGTTTCGTCCTAAGACAGTTAACTGACCCTGATCCGTCGGGTGAGTCAGGCACACGTATCAACAATACCTACACATTCTCTTGAAAGACAGAGTTGCACCCGAAGGATTGAAGAGTCCTCAGCCGAATCTACGATTCGACTGATCACTCAGGGGCTACTGACATGGTTATACCCTACGGGTACGTAACTTCAGCATACCTAGTCCAGTTCAAGGAAGGCCCACTGCAGGCATACGCTGGCCCATGAAGATTTTCGGGTGACCTAGGCCCAAGACATCTTCGGATCCTTGGAGAACAAGACTAGTTTAGATAGGAAACTCAAAGGGGCAAACGTCCTAGAACTTGTAACTGACTAGGACTATGCCGGGGACCTGCCTAAGTCTATATAAAGGCTAGGAGGGCACGTCCTAGGGCAACTCAACCAACCTCGACTCATACTTTCGCACACGCATCCACGCTAGATCGAATCTGCGCACCCTGTAACCTTCGGTTCCGCCGTAATCAAAGAGCACACAAGCAGGAGTAGGGTTTTCCCTCCAGGGGCCTGAACCTGGGTAAATCTTGTGTCCCTTGGTTGCTTGTCTATTAATCGTGCCACGATCTCCAGCATCCCCATCTTCTCCAAAACCCAAGTCCATAACAATGGGCATTGACGAGATTAAACCTCGTCAGCATCCTCACCGCATATGTAGTCGTATGAAATAAGGACTGCTTGGCCTATCTACTTATGGAAGTGTCATTCACAACCGACTCTATGGGGTTAGTGATTCATATGGATTGGCTTTTCGTACTTCAATTTGGTTTGTGGATAGTTTAGACATGACCAACAATTTAAGCAACATGCCTGAGAAAGAGATGAGTCCCTCAACAAAGTCCGCTTAAAAATCCAAGGGTTCACATTTAAGGTAGGCATCTCTTAGGGATTTCCGTTTTTTGAGGTTAGTTTACTTTGTGCTGATTTTATTTTATGCATACGCGTCACGATATACATTGCTTAGATATTTATGTGAGTATTTTGTTGATATCGATGAATCTTGAAGGAGCTTTCATATTATCATGAATATTTTTTGTTTTCCTTGATTTTTTTATAGGCTAAATATATTTATGAATGGATGAAATATTTCGTTCTGTATTTTCATCCAACTATTTTCCACCTAGTTCAATAATGGACAACGGTTTGGACCATATCTGGCAAAAGATGTGTCTCTAGACTAAGTGAGCTAAAATATATTGGGGTTCAGTTTTAACATTGCCTTTGCCAAGATGGGCCCATCGACAACGTGCGATTAAACATCCCAGGGTGCACACTAAAGGTGGGCGCCTCTTACGGTATTTCAAAACTTCTGATTTTGGTCTATTTTTGTAGATATTATTTTTATGTATATTCATCATGATAGACATGGAAAACTTATAATGCAATGGTGTAGGTCTTGACTCGAGAGATCTTGACAGCGCTTTGGTTTTTTTTAGAATATTTTTTTGTTTTCCTTTGTTATATTTTTGCCTAAGAATTTGTTACAATGATCAGTAAAGATTTGTTATGGTTAGAAAAAAAAGAAATATGAAATACTTGAAGAGAGCGCTTTTGAAAATGATTCTTAGGCTCTATATGTTTCACTATATGTAGTCTAGTTAGCGATATAGTTGGCTATGTATTATATATATACTTCTCATTGCGGATGTAGGATAGCATGTGATGTCCCTTCTATGCCGGTCTGTAGTCCAGAAATTAATTACTCGAATTTGTCTAAATTCATATGTATCTAGACACGTTTTAGTTCATAGGTATATGTGAATTCAGATGAATCCGGGTCACTTATTTCAAAAGGAGGAACTACTATCGATCAATTGTTTTGCTAGTTTTTTGTGGGTAATTGTTTTGCTATTTTAAGATATTTTTGGTATCAATATCTGTCATGCATGCATTAAATTTTTGGCAGGGAATCTTTTCGAACATGTATCTAGCACGATGAATAAGAAACATCTTGCGAAAATTGTCGATCAAAATTTGAAGTCGTGCCGGTATCTTAACGCATCGATTCTCTATACAGACACTTTTTATAACATGTATATCCCATGGAACTCCCCCGCAAAAATAAAATCCCATGGAACAAAATTATCGTGGATTGTGCTCTTCGGTGAAATCAACTCAAAATTATTTTTCTTGACGTTAGGTTGGTAGCGCTTTTAATCTTTTTATTTTATACGTGAAGCTGTAAAGGTAAAATACAAAACAGATCTGAGTTTTTGTTAGAGTTTGTACTGTACACGTGCATGATGGATTAAAGAATGTGCTGTGAAAGAGAGAAATAATTTTTTTTTACTGTCACGTGATGTGGTAGGCTATGGAACTAATTACAACTAATTAGGTAACAATATTTTGTTAAAAATCCTTTTTTTCAACACCCTAAAAAGTTTCTTTTTCCTTGAACTGTGTCGTTCCATGGTATAGCTAACTAATATTTGCTTACGGACCATAGTTACGTCACGTAAATTTGGTAGTTAAATCCTAACCATCTATTTTAGATATAGCTATCATATTAATTACGATGATGTGGATCAATGTGCTGCTTCGAAAAACAATTTTATATTACTTTTAGTATATAACTAGCACAGGGACCCTCGCAATTGCGAGGGCACCACTTTTAGTTCCTCTCATTTACTCTAGTTGTATGGAATATGCATGATGTTTTCACAGTCCATTAATAGTGTGCCAAAGATGTAATTTTGAAAATTATTCTTTATGTGATCCATAGAAAGATTATGAATATATTCCTTCCAAATGGAGTGTGAGAGTAGAAAAATCTGCTATGATTTTACTTATTGAGAGTACCTTGCCCAAATACACCGTATGATTGAACTTTTGGCAGATGACATATCCATATATAGGGATGTGCATTGATCAAAATTAATCGGCAGTAATTTTCCATAATGTTTTATAGAGTGAAGCAAAATCTATAGCTTTTTAATTATACCAAGCTTCTCAATGCTTGTAAGGAATGCATAGATCTATTTGTTTTCACTTCATATTCTCTATTTTAAGCCTACTTTTAGCACCATTGTTGTTTCAGTTATGTATAATATGTCTTATTCCTTAAATATGGGTTTTAAAATTTCTCCTAGCATGAATCTAGTTTCTACGAACCATACTCTTGGCAGTTTATGTTTATGGTCTTTGATGCAAAAAGTTGAATTTTACATGCACTTCAAGTATATTTAATATTTAATTTATGGATAAGATTGCAACAGAATTATGTGATTATGTAGATCCAAAAAGAAAGGCAATTGTAGCCACTTTTATAGCTACTATGAGATTTAAGAGAAGTGTATCATTCCTCCACTTAGAATCAACTTATTTGAATATTTCAAATCTTAGATATGAAAACAACACATGTTATATTTTTTGTGTAAAATTGTGGGATGATAACTCCCAATTCCAGATAAATTTGTGTTGCATATTTAGACATATTATTAGATCATCATGGTTATTTTAAGCTATTTTCTCAGGAAAATAAGATCAATAGTTCTCCTCGACATATCCTGCTAAGATAACGCATTCATTATTTGAAGGGAGTACCATATGCAGTATATGTGTAATATAATATGCCCTGTTAAGTTTCATAAATGAAAGATATTCTTATCATTGTGTAATATTTTATTTTGTGGGTAATCATTGTGCTATATATACGACCATTATTAATATAAGATAGAAAAGATCATGTGACATTCACAAAAATTCACTCTAGCTCCTGGGAGAGCATATGCTCCCTTTAACAAAAAACATTTCAAATTGCCCAACAATTAAAAAATGGAGCATAGATCTCCATATTCTATGTGTCCATGTTAAGTTTCGTGAAAAACTGATCTCTATATTCGTCCATGTAAAGTTTTGTGAAAACTAATAATTTTTCTAATGTGTAAAAATACAAAAAGGTCTCATGAGAATATTTTTAATAGCACCGAACCTTGTCTTTTTCACACTGTCCAAAACAAAGATTGGGTCTGCGTGAAACGACTTTATGCACATAGATGAATGTGGGGATTTTTTCTATTTTTTTACCATTTCAGAACATGTTTAGAATCCATTTTAAATGAAAATAGCATATGCTCTTGGGTGCCAAAATGCCGCTCTTGGAAATTCTTCATTTCCTTATATAACGTTGTACTTGTCAAATAAAATCTTTACAATAGTATTGAAATTTAATATTTTTTTGTGTAGCTAAGCAGAACATGCAAACATGATAAAATAGATAATATATTTTTAAATGCTTATATATATAAATTTTTATTTTTGTGCCAAAAGTCTGTTTAGATGAAAAAAGTTGGGTTTCCATCAAAGGACTTTATGAACATATAGAATGTAAAAGCTGATGTGTGGAATATTTCTAGATTTTCTAACATTTTTAAAAATGGGTTTACAATCCATTTTAAAAGACCAGGAGCATTGGTGGCAAAATGGCGCGCTCTGGGACATTCAAAAATTTCTTGTATAGCGTTGGTACTTGTAAAAGAAAATCCTTACATTACGATTGAAGTTCATTTTTTCTATGGAAAGCAGAACATGTGATTAAAAACATTTTTCAAATATTTACTTTTATTATATTCCTTTTTGTGCCAAAAGTAATAATGTAGTTGTTCACATGTATTCATTTAGCTGTTGGCGTGTATATATATTCCTATTAATTATTATCATTTTCTATATACTTCTTCTATATCCCAAATATTTCTTTCTAGTAAGTTAATAACATCATATCTTTTGTATTAAAATTATATATATGTACATGCAAAAATTATTGTAATTTTTCAGGAACTTATTCAAAAATATGTGAATATCAGTAGGGTGTAGTATAGTCTAGTCTAGCGTGTAATAATCCTATCTGCCACATCGTGTATGTGTAGAGAAATTTCTTACATGTTTGGATCAGACTTCTTTGCACGTAATTCTTTGTGATCAAGCACGTACGTACTTTGTATGGACTCTCTATCGGCATATCCGTATTAGTCAGGAACTCTCTACCAGCTGGTTTTTTTACGGAAACAAACAATCGATTGGAAGTAAATGAAACGTGTGCACGTACACGGCAACGTTGTGTCTATATAATAATTTGAGATACTACCCGTTAATTCTAAAACTAACTTTCCCAGCTGTCTGCTAACCAACTAACCGACTCCAGAAAAAGAAGTAATTGACGTGACTACCAACCTCAAATCGGTACGGACGTTGTTGAGGCATATTAGTCAAAACTTTTTAGGGAATAAACTGAATCGTGACCGTAAATATTAGATCTGACAGCTAAAATTATTTTGATGATATGGATCAACCTGATGCCTTGAAAAACTCTTTTATACTAGTTGAATGCCCGTGCGTTGCTACGGCTCGTCAAAAATTCTACTTTAATATTTAGTCACGGGTCATCAACATCTCTTTGTGAGCCCTAGACGTCGAGTTTCCCTTGCGCCACCCAGACACAGTGCCTCCCTTCTATTAGGACGCCGCCACCGCGTGCATCTGACGATCTTCTTCTTCCCCTCACTGTGAACCCACCCAGTCAGCTATATCAATTTTGATACTTTTGTAACATTGCCAAAATGAAATAATATGAAGATATTTGAACCAATCAGTAAATCAAGGTACATACGTTGGCTGATTGTATGCCCTTAACTGAACATAACAGAGCAATTCATGCAAGATAAAACAAACAGAGCTACTTAACTAAACCGGTGATGTCCTATACCATGCCGAAATGAAACTACATATCACTATTGTCGGTCAAATTCACTACAGACTCGATCAAAGTAAGATCTCTTATCTTCTAAACTAATCATCTAAACAAAGCAAAGCAGATGTTCCAGAAGAAATCCTTGCTCGTTTTATCCACCAAGCAGCATCACCCAGCAATGCATACCCATGTCAAACTCGTCATGCTCTAAAAATAACAAAAAAAAAATCCAAGAAACGCACTCGTCATTGCTATGGAGCCTCGAGGGAAAAGAAAATCCAGAGAACTCGGGATCCATACTCACAGGAAGGCGGATGCCGTGACCCCTGCATCTGCCCCTTCGGACTCCTCCGATCATCGGAGTCCAATGACCTTGGATTTAGGGATTCAAGCCAGTGCCTCGATCTTGGCTTGTCATTGTCTTCTCGCCATCGGCGAGCATGCTGTCCGTGAGAAGGCTCATCCTGCCCATGGCGCCGAGATTTGGGGTACGAAATGACTTCCCAGCCATGGTCTATTTGCGCAGCCGTCCAAAAAGTGGATCGGCGACGACGTTCAGCCTCTGGATCACGACGGCCAGGTCGACCGCGTGAGCATCTCAGTGGAGGTCACCTCGACACCACACGAGGCGACGGTGTCATTGCATCGGTAGTGGACGAGCTCGAGTCATCGCCGTAGAAGACATGCACGCTGCCGCTGAAAGCAAACCTGTGATGGATGGATTGATGTCGAACCGGAACATGCAAGTTCGTGTGCAGAGATGCTTTTGTGGTTTGGTTTGTTCGGTTCCGTTCTATGCACGTACATGGGTTTTATTGGGCAGAACAATTGAACTTGGGAGAGAAAAGAGCATCGTATTGGAGCAAGAGTATCATAGATCGTTGTCGATCATGTCCTGTCCGGAGCACTTTTTTATACAGCAGTACCACATGGTTGAAGCAGAAACACCACATCGGGGAAGACCACAACTCCATAGGGACGACGAACATGGACCAACGGATGCGCCTGCCCTTGTCTTTGCGTTTCAAGCCCTCCGCATCCCATCCTTCCTCGACGCGCCTTGTTTCGTTTTGTCGGAACAGCTTGTCATCGTCCGATTCCCCTTGACGGAGGAGAGGAAGGCAGCGGCTCCGGTGGCTGGAGATTGTCCGATCTATAGGTTGCCTCAGTAGGGAGGTCGCTGGCGGGGACCTGCAGCCTCGTGCCTTAGCGCGGGGGCAGCCGGCATCGTTCTCGCGATATGCGAGGAGCAGTTTGCCACGGCACCATATTGCGGGCATGGGCTTCGAAGCCGGATGCCGCCCTGCGCCTTACTACGCCGTCGGGCTGCGGTATAGAAGAGGGCGGGTCGCAGCGCCATAGGACCGAAAGGTGAGCTAGGCGGCCGCCCCTCCCGTCCGCGCTTCCTTTGATTATCTTTTTTTCCTTTGGTTACCTTGGAACGGGGCGGTTTCTAGCTTGCACCTATCAGTTTCCTTTAGAAATTCCTAAGCGAACGTGTGGAGGAGGGACAACGTACGAAAAAATTGAGACGTACCAACAACGAAAACCACCTTAACATAAATTATATAGTAGAGATAGAGATAGAGAAGAGATAGAGATTGCTTTTAGTATATAATAGATAGATAATAGAATAGATTCATTCAGCTCACGCCGTTTAGCAAAAAGTTGTGCTAATGTTTACTCATTCTAATTTTTTGGATTTGCTAGTTCTCATGCGCCTGAGAAATTCTTAGGTATCAGTCACCTCTCTCGCCATTAGATTTATCTTGCGATTCGTGCGACGTGAGACTTTCACATGAGTTACAACTAGGTTGTAACTGGGATTTTAATGAGTTGCAACTAGGTTGCAACTAAAAATTAATATAAATTATATAAGTTGCAACTAGGTTACAACTAAAAATTAGCACAAATAGTAGAATAATGTCAACGACTTAGACATAAAAAATCCACGACTAAGATCTAGACACTCACCTAATTTTTTTACCTTGTTTTGTTAGGTGTGACCCAATAACGGTGTCCAATCGGTGTGATCTTTCCGCGTGCTTTCTATTGAGGGAGACTTCACGTCAAGCCGATGGATTGGACAAGCTAGCAAAAGATGGATTTGGTGGTGGAAGTATGCTCGCCTTGCAGAGCACCCCGACCAGTACTCGCCAACGTACGCGCCATGTACGTTGTTGAACAGAACGAGACACTACAGGAATGGCCAGATGCGCCGACGGCCGCGAGATACGCCGACGGCCAAACGTCGGGGCCGTCGGCGTAGCACCGCACCAGGCCAGCCCAACTGGCCAGCCCTCGGCGTAGCGAAGCCGTCGGCGTAGTATACACTACACCGACGGTCACCCTCGGCGTAGAGGCGGCCCTCGGCGTAGCAAGCGGACGCGTGGCACATGCCGGGCAGCACGGACGGCGCGCTAATGGTGCCGTCGGTTAGGCCGACGGCGACCCTCGGCATAGCATACGCCGACGGCCACCCTCGGCGTACCAGCAATGTACGCCGACGGTCACCCTCGGCGTAGCCTTTTCTATTTTTCATATATTTTGTATTTGCATCAATTATTTATATATTTTTTTATTAATTGGATAATTTCGTACCCTCTGAATAGCAGTCTACACGTCCACATGAAATGTCGTTGCGAATCTTCTCACACCCCGAGAAATTTCTATATGTTTGTAAGTGTTATTATTGCATGTGGTTCTCAATAGCACTCACCACGACCACATGAAGTGCTTGCATGTGTCCCCCCTCGCGTGCATGCGCTCTAACCTACAGGCGAAGGTTCCGTACCCGTATGAGGGTGGAATCTCCCCATCGAGGTGAAACCGGGTAGGATAGTGCCCCAACTTGTGAACCAACATGGTTTGACATCACCCTATGACCTAAACAAACACAAAACAAGAGAGAGCTACGCCGGGCTACCCCTGTCAGAGGAACGTCTAGGGGGGTAGACGATCCGAGTGTGCACAGAGATCAGGGTTTCGTCGGAGGAAGACCACGAGAACATTGGAATGAGATGAAAACTTGCATGTGCCCCTAGCATGTGTGTGTGTGTGTGTGGGTGTGGTGAGAGGTTGGTATATATAGGTGCTTGCATGTGTCCCCCCTCGCATGCATGCGCTCTAACCTAGAGGCGAAGGTTCCGTACCCGTATAAGGGTGGAATCTCCCCGTCGAGGTGAAACCGGGTAGGATAGTGCCCCAACTTGTGAACCAACATGGTTTGACATCACCCTATGACCTAAACAAACACAAAACAAGAGAGAGCTACGCCGGGCTACCCCTGTCAGAGGAACGTCTAGGGGGGTAGACGATCCGAGTGTGCACAGAGATCAGGATTTCGCCGGAGGAAGACCACGAGAACATCGGAATGAGATGAAAACTTGCATGTGCCCCTAGCATATGTGTGTGTGGGTGTGGTGAAAGGTTGGTATATATAGGTGCTTGCATGTGTCCCCCCTCGCATGCATGCGCTCTAACCTAGAGGCGAAGGTTCCGTACCCGTATAAGGGTGGAATCTCCCCGTCGAGGTGAAACCGGGTAGGATAGTGCCCCAACTTGTGAACCAACATGGTTTGACATCACCCTGTGACCTAAACAAACACAAAACAAGAGAGAGCTACGCCGGGCTACCCCTGTCAGAGGAACGTCTAGGGGGTAGACGATCCGAGTGTGCACAGAGATCAGGGTTTCGCCGGAGGAAGACCACGAGAACATCGGAATGAGATGAAAACTTGCATGTGCCCCTAGCATATGTGTGTGTGGGTGTGGTGAGAGGTTGGTATATATAGGTGCTTGCATGTGTCCCCCCTCGCGTGCATGCGCTCTAACCTAGAGGCGAAGGTTCTGTACCCGTATGAGGGTGGAATCTCCCCATCGAGGTGAAACCGGGTAGGATAGTGCCCCAACTTGTGAACCAACATGGTTTGACATCACCCTATGACCTAAACAAACACAAAACAAGAGAGAGCTACGCCGGGCTACCCCTGTCAGAGGAACGTCTAGGGGGGTAGACGATCCGAGTGTGCACAGAGATCAGGGTTTCGCCGGAGGAAGACCACGAGAACATCGGAATGAGATGAAAACTTGCATGTGCCCCTAGCATATGTGTGTGTGGGTGTGGTGAGAGGTTGGTATATATAGGTGCTTGCATGTGTCCCCCCTCGCATGCATGCGCTCTAACCTAGAGGCGAAGGTTCCGTACCCGTATGAGGGTGGAATCTCCCCGTCGAGGTGAAACCGGGTAGGATAGTGCCCCAACTTGTGAACCAACATGGTTTGACATCAACCTATGACCTAAACAAACAGAAAACAAGAGAGAGCTACGCCGGGCTACCCCTGTCAGAGGAACGTCTAGGGGGGTAGACGATCCGAGTGTGCATAGAGATCAGGGTTTCGCCGGAGGAAGACCACGAGAACATCGGAATGAGATGAAAACTTGCATGTGCCCCTAGCATATGTGTGTGTGGGTGTGGTGAGAGGTTGGTATATATAGGTGCTTGCATGTGTCCCCCCTCGCATGCATGCGCTCTAACCTAGAGGCGAAGGTTCCGTACCCATATAAGGGTGGAATCTCCCCGTCGAGGTGAAACCGGGTAGGATAGTGCCCCAACTTGTGAACCAACATGGTTTGACATCACCCTATGACCTAAACAAACACAAAACAAGAGAGAGCTACGCCGGGCTACCCCTGTCAGAGGAACGTCTAGGGGGGTAGACGATCCGAGTGTGCACAGAGATCAGGGTTTCGCCGGAGGAAGACCACGAGAACATCGGAATGAGATGAAAACTTGCATGTGCCCCTAGCATATGTGTGTGTGTGGGTGTGGTGAGAGATTGGTATATATAGGTGCTTGCATGTGTCCCCCCTCGCGTGCATGCGCTCTAACCTAGAGGCGAAGGTTCCGTACCCGTATGAGGGTGGAATCTCCCCGTCGAGGTGAAACCGGGTAGGATAGTGCCCCAACTTGTGAACCAATATGGTTTGACATCACCCTATGACCTAAACAAACACAAAACAAGAGAGAGCTACGTCGGGCTACCCCTGTCAGAGGAACGTCTAGGGGGGTAGACGATCCGAGTGTGCACAGAGATCAGGGTTTCGCCGGAGGAAGACCACGAGAACATCGGAATGAGATGAAAACTTGCATGTGCCCCTAGCATATATGTGTGTGTGTGGGTGTGGTGAGAGGTTGGTATATATAGGTGCTTGCATGTGTCCCCCCTCGCGTGCATGCGCTCTAACCTAGAGGCGAAGGTTCCGTACCCGTATGAGGGTGGAATCTCCCCGTCGAGGTGAAACCGGGTAGGATAGTGCCCCAACTTGTGAACCAACATGGTTTGACATAACCCTATGACCTAAACAAACACAAAACAAGAGAGAGCTACGCCGGGCTACCCCTGTCAGAGGAACGTCTAGGGGGGAGACGATCCGAGTGTGCACAGAGATCAGGGTTTCGCCGGAGGAAGACCACGAGAACATCGGAATGAGATGAAAACTTGCATGTGCCCCTAGCATATGTGTGTGTGGGTGTGGTGAGAGGTTGGTATATATAGGTGCTTGCATGTGTCCCCCCTCGCATGCATGCGCTCTAACCTAGAGGCGAAGGTTCCGTACCCGTATAAGGGTGGAATCTCCCCGTCGAGGTGAAACCGGGTAGGATAGTGCCCCAACTTGTGAACCAACATGGTTTTACATCACCCTATGACCTAAACAAACACAAAACAAGAGAGAGCTACGCCGTGCTACCCCTGTCAAAGGAACGTCTAGGGGGGTAGACGATCCGAGTGTGCACAGAGATCAGGGTTTCGCCGGAGGAAGACCACGAGAACATCCGAATGAGATGAAAACTTGCATGTTCCCCTAGCATATGTGTGTGTGTGTGGGTGTGGTGAGAGGTTGGTATATATAGGTGCTTGCATGTGTCCCCCCTCGCGTGCATGCGCTCTAACCTAGAGGCGAAGGTTCCGTACCCGTATGAGGGTGGAATCTCCCCGTCGAGGTGAAACCGGGTAGGATAGTGCCCCAACTTGTGAACCAACATGGTTTGACATAACCCTATGACCTAAACAAACACAAAACAAGAGAGAGCTACGCCGGGCTACCCCTGTCAGAGGAACGTCTAGGGGGGTAGACGATCCGAGTGTGCACAGAGATCAGGGTTTCGCCGGAGGAAGACCACGAGAACATCGGAATGAGATGAAAACTTGCATGTGCCCCTAGCATATGTGTGTGTGGGTGTGGTGAGAGGTTGGTATATATAGGTGCTTGCATGTGTCCCCCCTCGCATGCATGCGCTGTAACCTAGAGGCGAAGGTTCCGTACCCGTATAAGGGTGGAATCTCCCCGTCGAGGTGAAACCGGGTAGGATAGTGCCCCAACTTGTGAACCAACATGGTTTGACATAACCCTATGACCTAAACAAACACAAAACAAGAGAGAGCTACGCCGGGCTACCCTTGTCAGAGGAACGTCTAGGGGGGTAGACGATCCGAGTGTGCATAGAGATCAGGGTTTCGCTAGAGGAAGACCACGAGAACATCGGAATGAGATGAAAACTTGCATGTGACCCTAGCATATGTGTGTGTGGGTGTGGTGAGGGGTTGGTATATATAGGTGCTTGCATGTGTCCCCCCTCGCATGCATGCGCTCTAACCTAGAGGCGAAGGTTCCGTACCCGTATAAGGGTGGAATCTCCCCGTCGAGGTGAAACCGGGTAGGATAGTGCCCCAACTTGTGAACCAACATGGTTTTACATCACCCTATGACCTAAACAAATAGAAAACAAGAGAGAGATACGCCGGGCTACCCCTGTCAGAGGAACGTCTAGGAGGTAGACGATCCGAGTGCGCACAGAGATCAGGGTTTCGCCGGACCCGTATAAGGGGGGAATCTCCCCGTTGAGGTGAAACGGAATCAGATGAAAACTTGCATGTTTCTTCTATAATAATAGACATCAAATAATATATTTTCATTTGTTATATTTGTAGACACCAAATATTTTTTTTTATTTATAACTAAAAAAAAAAACCTTGCTACGCCGACGGCTGCCCTCGGCGTACGCCTGGCCGTCGGCGTAGCCTTATCACTTCCCCTACCCCGCGGCCCACCCCGGGCCACCCAAAACACACACCTTTTCTCCCCCCCCACGCCCCTGACCCCGACCCCGACCCTGCGCCGCCACCAGCTGCCGCCAACCGCCGCCTCCCTCCCCGACCCTCCCTCCCTCCTCCCTCCCTCCTCCCTGCCGCCAACCGCCTCCTCCCTCCCTCCCTCCTCCCTCCCTCCTCCCTCCCCGAGCCTCCCTGCCTCCTTCCTGCCTCCCTCCCTCCTCCCCGACCCTCCCTCCCTCCTCCCTCCCTCCTCCCTGCCGCCAACCGCCTCCTCCCTCCCTCCTCCCTCCCCGAGCCTCCCTGCCTCATCCCTGCCTCCCTCCCTCCTCCCTTCCTCCTCCCCGACCCTCCCTCCCTCCTCCCTTCCTCCTCCCCGACCCTCCCTCCCTCCTCCCTGCCTCCCTCCCTCCTCCCTTCCTCCTCCCCGAGCCTCCCTGCCTCCCTCCCTCCTCCCTTCCTCCTCCCCGAGCTCGCCCCCCTCCTCCCCGAGCTCGGCCCCCTCCTCCCCGACCTTGCCCCCTCCTCCCCGAGCTCGGCCCCTCCTCCCCAAGCTCTCCCCTCCTCCCCGAGCTCGGCCCCCTCTGCAGGTACCTCCTCCACTCCCCTGTAGAAGCAAATATTGTTGTTAGAGTTAATTTTGTTAGATTAAATCTTGTTGTTAATCTTGTTAGAATTTATTAGTTACATCTATTAGTAGTTTATATCATTTGTTAAGTGATATGCATGCACGAGTTGCTAGGATTAGGCCGTTGGTTAGTGGCAAGCTAGCTTGGTCATATGGCCGTTGAAAAGAGAAGCCACACTAGGGCCGTGAGTGCGTTGCATGTTTACTAAGGTGTTCTCTTTATGTCAATGTACAGACTTTGTAGTGTTTCGGGAGTGACCATCCTTGGCGGACTGACTGTCGTTGCGGGAGATGGTGTAGGTGACACCTCGATCCCGTCTCCGAGTTCCGTCACCGACCTCGACACTCGGTTGATCGACTACTTCCTCTACCGCCGAGGGTGAGAATCTGTTCGCCTCTCTTGTACCTAGGTTTATTTTCGTGTCTAGATCACCAAGTATGTCGCGTCACCTAGGCGTCATCCCGACCGTAAGTGTTACGCGACTTAATATGCATTAGTGGTCTCGCATATTTTGGACCGTAACGCTTATGGCTTTTATCGGGCAGTCGGCGGATTCGTAGTTGGGTTTGGTTCTCCCTGGCTCTACCTCGATTCGAGACAGGATTTCGGTGGCGCCTCCTCGTTGTTCTCCGGATGCACATCCTCTTGGCTTTTTGTCGAGACGTGTATCGGGAGAGCAGCGGGGAGGTGCTGCCGAAATTTTTCTTGGATCGGGGTAGAACCAGGGAGAACTTACCCAATCTACGGATCCGGCGGCTGGTTAGGACCCTCTTTTCCTATTGGACATGTAGGTTGATGAATGCGTAAAAATATGAAGCATTTAATCTCCTATTTGATATAAAATGTTATATTTGTTGTTTTTCTCCCAACAAAGCAGAAGAGGATGGCTGATAATGGGTGGATGTACAGTGGCCGTATTAGTGCGACTAATAAAACAGACGATTGGGTACGGAACACTCATTTGTTAGTGAATGAGTTAGCGCGTGGTTCGAAGGCAATGGTTCGGGCACTTTGTCCCTGCGCTCATTGCACTAAGCGTCATCGTCAGGGAAAGGATGACATGTACAAACACCTTCTGCAATATGGGTACATGTCTAACTATGTCACGCAAGTCGACTTTGCTCGGTACGAACGTGACAGAGGTGAGGTGATGCGTCAGCGGCTCAATGGAAATGAGCACGATGGGATTAGAAACATGCTAGATGATCTTATCGATGCCGACCAGCCGAATTCGCCACCTCCACGGGAGGAATCAGCAGAACCGGAGGAACCGCTAGAACCGGAGGAACCGGAGCCAACCGCGAAGGCCTTCCTTGATATGATGGCCGCGGCTAAGAGGCCTCTGTACGAGGGTGCAAAGATTTCTCAGCTCGATGCCATCTCTCAGTGTCTAGCCGACAAGTGCCAGTACTCCGCCACCCGTTCTCACTTTGAAGCTAATCTGAGAACATGTGGTAACATGTTGCCCGAAGGGCATTGTCTGCCTAAAACCTTTCACGAAACGAAGAAACTCATGAAGGAGCTCAACATGGATTATGAAAAGATAGATTGTTGTCCAAAAGGCTGCCTTTTGTTTTGGAAACAGTTTGAGGGTGACAAGTACTGCTCCATTTGTAAGGCCTCTAGATATGAAGAGATAAAGGGGAAGGATGGTCAGGTGAGGCAGTCGAAGGTCGCTAAGAAGATACTTCGGTATCTCCCATTCATAAAAAGAATCCAGCGGCTTTACTTGAGTGAGGAGACTGCCAAACAGATGACGTGGCACAAGAAGGGGAAAAGATACGAGGACGGGCACGGACGGAAGAAGATGGGACATCCATCTGATGGTAAGGCATGGAAGAACTTCGATGATAAATACCCCCGGTGGGCAGGAGAGGCTCGGAATGTTAGAATTGCGATAGCAACAGATGGCTTCAACCCATATGGTATGTCAACGGCCTCGTACAGCTGCTGGCCGGTGTATGTTATTCCGCTCAATCTCCCTCCCGGAGTATTAATGCAACGGAAGACCATGTTTTTGTCGCTGATAATTCCAGGACCTGAGTATCCGGGGAAGAACTTGAGTGTCTACATGCAGCCGATTGTGGATGATTTGAACCACTCTTGGATACACGGGACGTTGACATACGACCGAGCATCAAAGAGAAACTTTTTGATGAAAGTTTGGTTACAATATACTATGCATGACATGCCCGGGTACGCCCTAACGTGCAGATGGTGTACAGCTGGTAAGTGGCCATGCCCAGTGTGCAGGCACCGACTTGAGTTCCTTTGGCTAAAGTCGGGTCGCAAATATGTTGCGTTTGACACGAATCGACAGTACCTCAAAAGAAATCATTCGTTCAGAGAAGATAGAAAGAACTTCAAGAAGGGAAAAGTTGTGCATGAATTAAAAGAGGTACCAAAGTTCGAGGGTGCAGTTGTTGATGCCGAGATACGTGCTCTCGTGCCCGCGGCGCCGGGAACTGGCCATCAATTTGCGGGATATGGTGTAACGCATAATTGGACTCACGTGGCAGCCTTAACGAATCTCGTGTATTACAAGGACCTCGAACTTCCCCATAACATCGATGTGATGCACACCGAAAAGAATGTCGGGGAGTCCCTTTTTCACACAGTCCTGAACATTCCTGGGAAGTCAAAGGATAATGTCAAGGTAGAGTTGATGTTGAGAAGCTTTGTGATAGGAAGAGATTACACATGCAGCCTCCTACTGTCCGTCGAAAGAATTGGTTCAAGCCGCATGCCTACTACTGCCTTGATAATGTCCAAAAGAAGGAGTCATTTAGGTGGCTCAAATACGTCCTGATGTTTCCTGACGGTTATTGTTCGAATATAAGTAAGGGAGTCAATCTTTTGACGGGACAAGTCAACGGGCTCAAGAGTCACGACTATCATATATGGATTGAGCGGCTGATGCCGGTGATGGTTCGAGGGTATCTCCCCGAAAAAGTATGGCGAGTGCTTGCGGAGTTGAGCCATTTCTTCCGCACCCTCTGTGCTAAGCAGATATGTCCTCTGGTGATTGAGAAGCTGCAAGTTCAGGTGCCGGAGTTGCTATGCAATTTGGAGATGATCTTTCCGCCAGGCTTCTTTACTCCGATGGCACATCTCATTG
The DNA here is from genome assembly GCA_916181665.1 of Avena sativa. NCBI lineage: Eukaryota > Viridiplantae > Streptophyta > Magnoliopsida > Poales > Poaceae > Avena > Avena sativa. The sequence continues at coordinate 343,759,958 of OV702279.1, forward strand.
TGCACCTCGCGAACGAGGCACTATTGGGGGGGCTAGTGCAATTTCATTGGCAATTTTGTATTGAGAGAGAGTTTAAGTATATTCGAAAGATAACTGGAAACAAAACCAAGATTGAAGCATGCATAGCTGAAGCAACATGCCTTCGGGAGATGGCAGACGCCGCGACAACCTACTGGCCCGATGATGTTCCCACTATGCATAACCCGGTCTCTCGTTACAATGTCGACCTGCCCAAGAATGACCCCAATCTCGAACTATTCCAATTTCCCGGTGGCAAGGCCGGTAAAGGACTAAAATATAGGTTGCCGAAGGAAGATAAGGATTGCATAATGCTCTATGTGCTTATGAACATGAAGGAAGTGGTCGATTTCATTAGGTAAAATGGTGAACACCCTATTTCTCTATGCAGCTAGTAACTCGGTCTCCGTCTAATGCTTATTTTCTCCTTCTTAGCGATTTCACGGATGAACAGTGGCCGGGACCGACTGATCCCTCTCCCATGGAGTTGGACACTCTACTGAAAGAGGGTGCTCCCGGAAATAAAAAAAACTTTGTGTCCTGGTTTATGGAAAAAGTAATTTCTAACCTGTCCCTCTTACCTTGCAATATGTGACTTGTCGCTCTTATTCCACGTAACTACTGAACGCAACAAATTCCTCTTGTACCTGTAGGGAGCTGATCCCAACGTTGAGATGTCAGATGAGCTGAAATGTGTTTCCCAAGGTTGTAACAGTGTCGTCATGAAGTATGAGAAGTATGATGTGAATGGGTTTCGCTTCCATACAGAGACGCACCAAAAAGGGCGACCGAATGCAAAAACGGTAAATACTGGGGTGTTCACCAAAGGAGCCGATCCCCTTGATTACTACGGAAGGTTAGAGAATGTATACGAGCTGACCTTCAATCGTACGAATGTCGAACTCAATCTTGTTGTGTTCAAGTGCCACTGGTTTGACCCAAGGGGTGGACTGAGAAGTACCCCTTCCATTGGGTTAGTTGAAGTTAGGCCTTCAACCACCTATAGCGGAGCCGACGTCTTTGTTGTTGCTCACCAAGCCAACCAAGTTTATTATTTGCCCTACCCATGCCAGAAAGCGGAACTCCAGGGCTGGGAAGTCGTGTTCCAGGTATCGCCACATGGTAACCTACCGATTCCCTCCGAGGACGATTACAACAACATTAACCCTTTAACGTACGAGGGAATTTTCTATCAAGAGCAAGAGGACTTCAGACACTTTGATTTAGAACCGGTTGATCTTGAGGACCTTGGGAATGATGTAGAAACTCGGGGTGAGTCAGTGGTGAATCTACATGACATAAGTATGCTCGAGAAGCTCCATACCGAGAATGACAACGATGATGAGCCTACACCCTTCGATGAGAATCCAGATTTCTACTCAAAAGATAGTGATAGTGAGAATGAGAATGAGAATGAAAATGATAGTGAGTATTTATTTTTTAATGCATTTTATTTTGTCTTTGTGCTTAACTGTTTTCTTAATTGCATTATGCCTTTATTCTTTGTGTATACATTTTATTATGTCTTTGTGCTTAACTGTTTTCTCTTACTTAATGCAGGTGATTGAACAATATGAGCAGCGGCAAGGCAACCAGTTCGTCCTTGCTTAATGCGCTGAAGCAGCGCAAGAAAAGTGCTACACGGAGTGGGAGACAGCCAAATCCCAATCCGCGTTACCCCGATCTTGCTCCTGCTGGCGGAGGACGGGGTCAAGGCCGAGGTCGAGGAGGACGAGGACGAGGTGCCACGGGAGGAGGCGTGGACTTTGACCCACCACCCTCTGCTTCTGGCGACGTGGCTCCTGAGTTGTTCCTGACAGAGCAGCCTTTCAGGGCCGAGAGGGAGGCAGAGTCCGAGAGGGAGGCAGAGTCTGAGAGGGAGGCGAGGACCGAGAGGGAGGCAGGGACCGATACGGAGGCGGACACTAGCCGCGAGTTGGTGGGGCCGAAGAAATTGCGGAATCGTGGGGAATCGGGAGTCCCTGACGAGAAGTTTGAGCCTAGGACTCAGGAGGCGAAAGCCCTTATTATTCCAGATGGCCTTGAGTAAGTGTACTAATTTGGCAATTTAAAACATTTTATTTCATGTTGGTCATAAATAATTATTGTGTACTAATGTTTATTATTGTGCAGCAATTGGACATTTCCTCCGGGGATGAAGCCTCGCCTTCCTAACAGCCTTGTTGGAGCTCTGATTAGGAAGTTCTGGCCGGGCTATCACATTACCCATGAGGGTGACAGGAAGCTAGCTACCACTTGGGCGGACTACCAGACTACCCGTGTCCCGGGCTTTCCGACAGCTGCTGATGCTGTCATCACCAAGTTTTGGGTAAGGCATATTTCTCGAGTTATGTTCATACTTGATGACCCCACCGTGCTAACTCATGACTCTTATGCATGATTGAAGTGCTTTTACCGTGTGGCCGAGGAGGACCAGGAGAAGGTGCAGAGGACTTTGCTTGGGGCTTGTGTGAAGTTGACCCCCCAGGTGTGGTACAACCAGAAGGTCACGGCCGCTAGCCACTTCTGGGCTGACAGGGGCGTGAGGGTCAGGAAGGAAGACATTGTCGGTAGGAACCCTAATCCTGAGTACTCGATGACGCCAGAAGAGTACATGTCGGTGAGTAAAATGTCAATGAGATTCTACATTGCTTCTAAGTTGCCATTGCATTGTCTGGAGTTGAGTATTGCATTTTCAGGTTATCCCCGATTGGGCCGAGCCGCATCGACTCGCATGGGAGGAGCTGGTTAGGACGAGGTGGCTCAGAGAAGACGAGGAGTTTGCAGCCTTGTCGAGGCGGAACGCGGATAACCGAGGCGATGGTGGAACGCACTGCGCGGGAAACCGCAACTTTGACCGCTTCAAGGGGAAGGTGGTACGTATATACATGGAACGACCTGCGTGCATTTTTGCTTATGTTTGTACTTCATATGCATAATATTTTCTTTTCGCGATACAGGTGGCCGAGGCACAACCCGGGGAGGTGATTCATGACGTCGCCGTCTATGAGATGATGCGGCGAAAGAAGCCCAATTACTCGGAGCCTCAACCCTCGTTGCCCGTGTACTTCGGCACTGCCCAGAACGACTTGGGGAACTACAACACGATGGTGAAGGCTCGTCACCCCCATGTGGATGACCCCATTCACGCGGAGATCGACGAGGAGTCGTTGGTCCTGTCGGGGCACGGATTGCAGCATGGACGCCTCAAGATTCTGAATAAGAAGGTCAAGCTACCCTCAGCACGAGCTTCAGCCGTCTCAAGGCTACCTACCCCGCTGACGGCCCCCCTATCCCGCCTCGTGGCCAGCCTCGTCGCTGCGCCGAGGATGTAAGTTTTTCTCGTTTTCATCATCTTTATGACTTTTGTTCCTGCATGGCTAACCGCTGACGAGATTCCTTGTATTTGAAATTATAGCCTGAGTTAGACGCGGCCTACGATGCCGCTTATGAGGAATATCAGGTGGCCTTTCGGCAGCATCAGGAGGCGAATGCGATCTACATGCAATACGTAAATGTAAGTCCGAACCTTTATTTTTTGCAAAAGATACAAGTCCCACTTCCCCCCGTTTGTTGTACTACGGCCTGACTTCTAAACTATCTTGCAGGCCATGATGGTGAATATTCAAACTGGCCAGAATAGAGATTTAGGGCCCGTGCCTCCCATGCCAGGTCCGATGCCATTTTGGCAATCGAAGGAAAGCTTCGCTAGGACCTACTACGCATCGACACCGGTAAGTTCTTTGCGAACCCACTGGTTATCGCTTTACTTTGCCTCGCAAGTTGCTAACATGTAGGCAACATGTAGGGAACGGGAGCTTCTGGGAACCGGCACTTTGGCCACGCCTCGCCGGATGGGCGTCAGATCACACCGCTTCATGACGATGGTCCATCTCCTGGCCATTCTGCAGGTGGTTCTCCCGAGCTTCACACTTCTCCTACTCCCTCGCCAGGTGGCTCTTCTGCTGCTTCTACTGGACGCAACCCTCGGCAGAGGTCGCCACTTTTCACCAGGGGAGATCTCGGGTACACCCCCTCTCCTCCAGAGTTGTAGGCATGTGTGATGATGTCGATGATCTTGTATGACTAATGTATGGATGATCTTGTATGACTGATGTTGATACATGTATAGCATATGTGATCTTGTTTCAATTGGTGTGGAATATATATTGCATGGATGTATGGATGATGTATGGATGTATGGATGATGATGTATGGATGTATGGCTGCTGTGAGTGCTGCTGCTGCAAAAAAATTCAAAAAAAAACTGTGCATTTGATACGCCGACGGCCTTGCCCTCGGCGTAGGAGGTAAGCGTGACCAAATGGTCAAGGCTACGCCGACGGCAAGGCCCTCGGCGTAGGGCCAGCCCGCTGCGCTGCCTCCACGTGGCAGGAGTACACCGAGGGGGAGGCCGTCGGCGTAGCTGCTACGCCAGGCCGCTGCGCTGCCTCCACGTGGCAGGCTTCGCCGAGGGGGAGGCCGTCGGCGTAGCTACTGCGCCAGGCCGCCCACCAGCCTCCACGTGGCTTAGTACGCCGAGGGTGAGGCCGTCGGCGTAGCCGACTCGCCGTTAACTGGCCGTGTGACGGCGCGGTCGACGTTCGCCGACGATCTCTACGCCGACGGGCGCCGTCAGGCCGTCGGCGTTGACCTACGCCGACGGTCTTGTCCTACGCCGACGGCCGCGCCTGCTCCGCCGAGGGAGTGGTCCGCCGAGGACGGTACGCCGAGGGCAGCCGTCGGCGTAGCGTACGCCGAGGGTTTTCCTGGCTACGCCGACGGCAATATGCCCTCGGCATACCGAGCTTCTCCTGTAGTGAGAGAATGAATGACATGGACGATACTAGCTAACTTGGGACGCATAATACGATGATTGATAATACCACCAACGTCGTTTAACAAAGGATGTTGCTCGATCCTTGTTTCAATTCTCTCGCTCGCCAGGCATGTAGTTCTTGACTACGGGAACAAACATAGACGCCGATGGGGATTTCAACGCCGAGGGGAAAATGTCGGGGCCCTCGGCATAGCTCGCGTAGTGCCCATGGCCAAAAAAACCCGTCGGCATAGACAAGCAACACCGAGGGAGACCGTCGGCGTAGGAATACCCTCGGCATAGATAGAGCAACACCGAGGGGTATCGTCGGCACAAGATGAGCACGTGTCACGTTCGTCCGCTGGGAACGACCATTGGATGGACAGTTCACGGTGTATGGCAATGCCGAGAGTTTACCATCGGCGTAGCTCTACGTATAGAAAGTTAACGGCGCATAGCAAAACCGAGGGGATGACCGTCGGCATTGCCACAAGCATGCACATGTGAACATAGCAGTACCTACGCCGAGGGGAATCCCCTAGGCATTGCTCCACCTACGCCGAGGGTAGTCCCCTCGGCATTGCTCCACCTACACCGAGGGTATCCCCCTCGGCATTGTTCTTTTGCCATTATTTTAGACCTTTGATTTTATGTATATATATATGTGTGAAATAAATATATTTGCATTTGATTTTTTTGGTTGCATAATACTTTTAGTTTCTAGTAATATATCACATATATAGAATGAGCTACACGGGATAGAGGTGTTTCGGTGGAGAAAGACCACATAATACTTTTAGTTTCTAGTAATATATCACATAATACTTTTAGTTCTAGTAATATATCATTTTTGTTTACTTATTAAATAATTTTTTGGAATTCAAAAAATAAAGACATGTAACATCATGACCTAAGGGTTAATAGGATTGATAGTATAGTATTATCAACTAGGTATAGGGTGATAACTCAGAAGCTCATATGGAAGGACCGAAAAAGTAAAGCGTGCTAGGACTAGAGTAGTCTTAGGACGGGTGACCTACTAGTGGGAAGTGTGATCTTGAGTGTGCAAATTGACTTGAGATTAAATGTGCTTAGAGTTAAAAATGATTGCAATTCGTGTGCAATTAAACATTCAAACAATTCAAATATTTTGAAATTTTGAAAAATAAAATTCTCCACGTGGCCACCAACGCCGAGGTGTTTCCCCCTCGGCATTGCTCCTACACCTTAGCCCTCTAGCGAGCTCCACGTGGCCACCTGTGCCGAGCGTTTTCCCCCTCGGCGTTGCTCCTAGGAGCCGTCTTCTCAGTGCTGTTAACTTTCTGGGCCGACGGCTGGGCTGCGCCGAGGGGCAGCATAAACCATCGGCACAAGCCTGTATGCCGAGGGCCAAACCAGCGCTGACGGTATCGAGATGTGCCGAGAACCACCTAAGACGAGGGCTTAATGCCGAGGGTCACCCTCGGCGTTGAGCAGACCCGAGGATTATCCAGGCTATGCCGAGTGTTTTCCCGCTCAGCGTTGATCTTCCTTCCCGTACTGGTCGCTACATTGCATGCACGATAAAGCCGCGCTCGCTCTGCTCGACTGACAAACCCAGAACCTTTCTCGCTGGCATTCCTCGCTCATGCAGTGTCGGCTTCCTCAAGAGGAACGGCTGTGATGCGAGAGGAAAACATACCCTGACCCATCCCCACCCCCTCCCACGAGGACGATAGGGGCAATTCCACTGATCTTCGGCCAACCACCCCTCCCTCATTCTCTCCCCATCGCCGTCGCTAGCAGGGCCCACTAGGCACGACCCGAGTGGTGCCGGTGGCGGCGGCTTGCCTTTCCGTGAGCTTTTGGAGGCGGGGTCGGGGCCTAGACCTAGCAGCAGCGGTGCTCCCAGGGCGGAGGAGGTCTGGCGATGGCTGGGTAAGGACGACACGGCGGCACGGCCATGGCCTGTGGGGCAGCGTGGTACGACAATGGCAAGCGGCGGAGGGCGATGCTGGCTAGACCCAATCGTCCTAGATCTAGGCCCTTAGGGGCCCATCTGGGTCATGGGTAGGCCTACCCTGCTCTCTACATGATTTGCAGGCAACGAGATAGCTAGTACAGGGATCAACGGTGATCCCGAGCGGCCGGTTGCAAGGTGGTGGCGGGCTTTACAGGTCTGCATGGACTAGTACATACCCTCTTGGGACTGGTGTGTCTCTAGGGGGCTTTACGGGTCCGTTGGACCTGGCCACACCCGACTGGGACTTATGTGCCTGCGGAAGCGGCTGGTCGACTACCACCAAAGGTGATGGAGGTAGTTACCTCCCGCTCGTCCGCGGTACCGCTGGCCCCGATTCAATATACCTTTGCCTCTGTCATGCAAACCTCACAATGGTAATCTCGATGATACAATGATGACGGTGTTGTGACTTTAGTGGCGCATGTTCGTGGACAGCGAGCTTGGTGGTGGCGAGGCTTTGACCTCATGGGGGTCCTATGCAATAGATCACCCGGGGGTTGTAGGTAGGTTTTTTTTGGGAGAAATCCTTGTTGGTTCGCCCGATGTCGACGCTCATGCGGGTGACATTTTTTCTTCCTAGAGGGCATGGGGGATACCCTTTATCCACTGCCCTCTGTGTGCCAGGGGAACCTTAGGACCATTCTTTGGTCTAGGTAGTAGCATTCGCTTTCCTTCTTGAGGGTGTTGCTTGGTGCTTGACGAACCGGTGCTAGGAGCATGGTGGGATTTCCTTCGAGGGACGCAATGATTGTGCGTCAGCATCGTTTAGTTGATCCACCTCTATCTCCATTTTGATTCTTCTTTGTTTATTTTGGCCGTATGTTTTCTGCTGCCCAACAATTGTGTCTTTTTCGAGACTATCGCGATTGTATATGGTTGATATATTAATATAGCAGGGTGAAAGCCTGATACGGCCAAAACGTATCTACTTTCCTGAACACTTTTCTATTGTTTCTTCTCTAAACTTGTGTGATTTGGATACAACTAACACGGACTGACGCTGTTTTCAGCAGAATTACCTTGGTGTCTTGTTTTTGTGCAGAAAATGTACTATCAGGAAAAATCCTGGAAAATATGCCAAAAATTATATTTCATCAGAAGATCCACGAAGCCAGAATAAGAGACGGAGAGGCGGCCTGGGGGGCCCACACCCACCCCAGGCACGGGCCCACCACTGGACGCGCCTGGAGGGGGTGCAGCCACCCCAGGCACCCCCTCGGCCTCCCTCTGCGCCTATAAGTTTCCTTTCGACCTAAAAACCGAGGGAGGGTTCGATAGTTTTCTAGAAAGAGTTTTGCTCCGCCGCCGCCCCCAGAAACCAAGATTCGGATCCAGAAACTCCGTTCTGGCACCCTGCCGGGACGGGGAATTTGGAGAGAATCATCGCCATCGTCATCACCAACGCATCTCCATCAACCACCGATATTTCTCTCATCCATGAGTGAGTAATATCCCGCTATAGGCTTGGGGATGGTAGGGATTGGATGAGTTCTATCATGTAATCGAATAAGATTTGTTAGGGCATAGTGCCTAGTATCTCTATTAGTGCTATTTGACTTTGTTGCAACTTGTTGTGATTAATGCTTGTCACTAGGGCCCGAGTGCCATGATCTCAGATCTAAACTTATTGTTGAATCATTATGATAGTATTGTTTGTGATCTTATCTGCAAGTTGTGTACACATATCATTGTCCGGACCCAAAGGCCCCAAAGTGACAATAATTGGGACAACCGGAGGGGATGGCTGTGGTGTGAGGATCACATGTGTTCACGGAGTGTTAATGCTTTGCTCTGGTGCTCTATTAAAAGGAGCACCTTAATTGCCAGTAGTTCCCTAGAGGCTCCACTGCCACGGGCTGGCTGGACAGAAGATGTTGTGCAAGTTCTCATTGCGAGCACGTATGACTATATTTGGAGCACATGCCTAGGATTGTTAGTACTTGGATGCTTATTATTATTTATCTGCAATGCCCTAGACTTTGAAGTTACATGTTTAGACTCGTCCATGTAACGCCCGTCCATCCATCCCTATGTCTACCGCACTCGAATCTTACTGTTACCGTTACTGTTAGTATTGCTCCTGTTTCACTTTTGCTGTTACTGCTGCTGTTGCTTTGCTATTGCGACTACTACTGATAAACTTCTGTGAGCAAGAACTATTTCCAGGTGCAGCTGAACTGACAACTCAGTTGTTAAGGCTTGCAAGTATTCTTTGGCTCCCCTTGTGTCGAATCAATAAATTGGGTAATACTACCCGCGAAGACTGTTGCGATCCCCTACACTTGTGGGTCATCAAGACTATTTTCTGACGCCGTTGCCGGGGAGCATAGCTTTATTTGTAAGTTCACTTGGATCTATTATTGTTCACTGCTACTCCTTTCCTCATGGGGAAGTCTCGTGATGGAAACTTCCCTATTTTACCATCCACTACAAGAAGGGGTACAGTCCTAAACACCTTTGTTGCTCTTGATTCACCATTTGTTATAAGTAAGCTTGTCACACCACCACCACCTGCTCATGCTACACACACTGCTACTACTGCTGAATCTGAAACTGCTTTTGATACTCATGATGTTACTTCTACTATGCTTGATGCGAGTGGTTCATTAGGTCCTTTTCTAGATGCTACTATGGCTAGTCTAGGAAATACTGAAACTCCTAGTGAAGACACTGTTACACCTGTTAGCTCACCTGCTAGTGAGAGTTTTGATATTAATGATGGTTACATAGAGCTCACTGATGAATTTGTTGAAGAGTGCCAAAACACACATGGTGCTAGTGCTATTAAGAGTCTCCTTGCTAGACGTACTATTATGCCCAAGAAGTCCTATGATCCTAAGTTTGCCACCTCTCCCATAGATATTAAAGATAAAGATAAAGATTTCTCTCTTGATTTATCTTATTTAGATATTGTTGAGAAAGAACCTTTTTGTGGGACTGAAATGAGAGTGATGTGGCTCATATGAATGAGCTTTCTACTATGAGTGCTTTGTTCTCTGATGATTTTAAAATGCACAAGTACTTTGTTGCTAAGATCTTCCCTTTTTCACTAAAAGGAGATGCTAGGGCTTGGTTTAATAGATTACCTCCTGGTTCCATTGATAGCCCTGATTGCTTGATTGCTTCTTTCTTCCATAAATATTTTCCTCCCAGTGCCAGACATGCTGCTTTGCAGAGGCTTTTTGATTTTAAACACGGAGAAGAAGAGAAATTGCCTGAGTCATGGAAAAGATTATGTTCCTTGATTCATGCATATCCTGGATGTCCATTACCTCAGAATGAGCTTCTTGATATTTATTATAATGTACTAACTGATGATTCTAGGACCTACCTAGATAGCTTTGCTAATTGTGTTTTCAGGAAAAGGACTCCTACAGATGATGAAGAATTAATGAACAAGATAAGCAAGAATTATGATGATTGGACTTCAACTGGGCTAAATACACCTAAGCCTATTACTCCTGAACCAGTTGTTCCTAAACCAGTTCCAACACCAACAACAAAGAAGAGGGGAGTTATTGCATTAAATGATGAAGTGATGAAGGAAGCTAAAAAGTGTCTAAAGGAGAAAGGTATTAGAGCCGAAGATGTGAAGAATATACCTCCTATAGAAGAATTATGTAAGCCAATTCCCCACTCATCTACTATTGAGGTACACTCTCTCCAACACTTTGATGAAGGTGATATTCCTTATGGTAAGCCTCCTGATCAATGCTTAGAGGAACTTGACATTTTTATTGTTAAACAAGGTAATTTTAATAAACAAGTTTAGAATCATTTATTGGAAAACTCTAGATCTATCCATGAGTTGAAAGATATTGTGGAAAGAACTTATAATGATATTAAAATGCTTTGTAAACACTTTCAAATGGTTCAAACCCAACTTGATCAACTTGCTAAGGTAGAAAAGGATATGCTAGTTAATGCTTCAGGAAATAAACATGCTTATGGAATTAGAACTAGGAGTGGTGCGGCTACTCAAGATCCTTTATATCCTGAAGGACACCCTAAAAGAATAGAGCAGGATTCCCAACAAGGTAAGGATAGTGGTAGTCCTCGTAAGAGGAAGAAAAAGAAACATAAGAAAGTTGAGGAACCACTTGAACCTGCTGTAGATCCTAATAGTATATCTGTCTCTGATGCTGAAACTGAGAGTGGTAATAATAATGAGTCTCCTGATAAGGAGGAAGTTGAGGAAGAACCTGAGAAACACACTAAGAACACTAGGTACACAAAGGAAGATTTTATTGCTAATAAACATGGTAAAGAGAGAGAACCTTGGGTGCAGAAACCTATGCCTTTTCTAGGTAAGAAACACAAGTCAAAGGAGGAATAACACTACAACAAGTTTTGTGAGTGGATGAAGCCTTTATTTCTGCAAATTCCTTTGACTGATGCTATTAAGTTGCCTCCTTATTCAAAGTGTATGAAGGATATTGTCTCTAATAAAAGGAAGATTCCTAATGAGGAGATTTCTACTCTACTTGCTAATTACTCCTTCAATGGTAAGGTTCCAAAGAAACTTGGTGATCCAGGTATACCAACTATTCCTTGCTCCTTTAAGAATAATTATGTTAGAACTACTTTATGTGATTTGGGAGCTGGAGTTGGTGTTATGCCTTTTTCTCTCTATAAGAGACTCCAGCTAAAAAAGTTGATACCAACTGATATATCTTTGCAAATGGCTGATAAGTCAACTACTGTCCCTTTTGGTATATGTGAGGATGTTCCCGTTCAAGTAGCTCATAATTGCATGGTCTTAACTTATTTTGTTGTGCTTGAAATGCCTGAAGATGATAATATGTCTATTATTCCTGGGAGACCTTTTCTTAATACTGCAGGTGTTGTCATCAATTGCAATCAAGGAAAAGTAACATTCAATATTAATGACAAAGAGCACACTGTCTATTTCCCCAAGAAGGTTGTTAAGAGCTATTGCCTGAATTCCATTGAAAATATTGAGAGCATCAAGGTTGGAGAAATATATTGTCCCATTCCACAAGAAAATATTGAAACTATTATGATTGGGACCATTGCTATCAAGTATGAGGTAACATAATCACCTTGTGGAATGCAAAGTTATGCTTCATATATGATTGTTTTGGTAACAAGACTTGATCAACCTTGTTAACAAAAGGATTTTAATGAACAAAATAATGTTTCCACTATGGTTACACTTGCTTTCTTTTTTCCTTTCTCCTTCCTAGTCTTTGCTTTAGCTTTAGTTTTGCTAGTTGTTTGCTTGTTTGAGTTTCTTAGAGCTCCAGTAGTTTGGCTTTTGGTTTGCTTTTGCTTCTTCTGAAAAAACTGTTTCTGCGAGAAAATCAATTTTCATACCCTGAAAATTGGCCAAAATAAAGTTTTCCGAAAAATCATAGAAATTTCAAAATAATTTTTTCCTCGAAAAAGGGGTAGAGTGGCACCTGAGATGACCCAGGGGGGCACCCCTAGGCCCCACACCCATTTTAGGCGCGGCCTACCTAGTGTGGCGCCTAGGGGGGTCTATCCCACCTGGGCCCCTCCATGCTGCCTCCTCATAGCCATCTTCTTTCTCTCTTCCGAAAAACACTGGAAAACTTGCTCAAGCTCGAGTTCTTGCTGTTCTTGCTCGTGATTTTCGATCTCCTTGTTCAGCTCATCTCAAGTGCTGATTTTTTGAGGGATTGTTCCTTGGTACGTGCCTCCTCCACTTATCCAATTAGATTTGTGATTGGTAGATTGTATCTTGAGTATTTTGCTGATATAGGTGACAGGTTGTTTTAGCTTGCATGCTTGTTCTATGCTTAGAAACATTGTTTTGATGCATGTGTAGTCCTCTAGCAAGTTCCTATAGTAGTTGCTCATCATTTATCAACTTAGAAATCACTTGGTTTGATGGTTGTCTAAAAATTTCAGCAAAAGGAAGTCATGGACCACCACACCTTTGGTGACATTTTTGAGAGTGATGCACCTAGAAGGGCAAGGATTCCAAGGTCATCTACCAGTTATAGAACCTCATACAATGAGGATCTCATCACTCCGCGGTTTGGTGATGAGGGAGATGAAGGGGATACTCACCCCTCCACCTTTCCTTGTCAAACTTTGTTGCGAGCTGCTAGGATTCTTAATGATTTCATGGCTTTGATTGAGAGGGTTGGTCTAACAAGTTTCATGCAGGATGAGAGTGCACAATATGCTTCACTTACTAAAACATTTGTGGAGAGTTTCTCCTTCACCAATAGTTTGTTCAATCCTTCTGTGTCTTTCAGACTTTATGGCAGGGCCCATTCTATGTCTTTGAAGAAATTTTGCAAGGCCCTCAGACTTGGTACAAATGGGTCATCAAATAAGATAACAGCTCTTCCCGTTGATTTGTTGGAACTATACCGAGGAATAACCAATGATGATGACCGCAGAGCTCAACGAGGGAAGATAAAGAACATTCAACTTCCAGCCATCAGGTACTTCACCTACTATCTTACCACCAGTGTTCTTGGTAGGGAGAACACTAGTAATATATCCAACTATCAATTGGCCTTCTTAGCTGATGCGCTCTACGGTGAGGATAAGTATAATATTGGTTCCCTCATTGCTCATCGTTTAGTTGCTAGGGGACTCATTTATGGGGGAATTATTGTTGCTCGTATCGTTGCTGCCTTGGGCATTGCTATTGATCCACATGATATAGTTTTGGCTCCTCTGAGGCTTGATCTTGCTGCCCTGAAGGCGCACCACTTTGTCACCTCTAGCTCTACTCTCGAGAACTTGGTTTATAGAATGCTATTTACTGACGGGGAAGAGGGAGAGATCCCTCTACCCCAAACCACTTTGCTCAGTATTTCTCAGGGACCTTGGTCACGCACGAAGGGGGAGATGGATGACAAGATGCACTCTCTTAACTTCCACGGGCACTATCAGGATGAAGCGCCCGCATATGACCCCGCGTTACATTATACAGGGGAGGCCTCGAGCTCGTACCAGGACGAGGGAGTTTCCTCGACATACTACGGAGGTGCATCTACTTGGGCACCATGGGATTGAGCCCCAATTAGGCCAAAAGCCTAAGATTGGGGGGAGGTATACCGACATCACACTCATATATATCATGTTCGGTCGGTTCTTCGTATATCCATTGTTTCTGATGTTTGTTGCTTCTTTCTAAAAACCCAAAAATACCAAAAAAAATCGTTGTTTCTCTTGGTTTGTTTCTTTGTTTCTTTTCTTTGGTTTGCCTTAAAAGAAAAATCCAAAAATATTTTGCTTTGTTTGGTTTGCTTTGCTTTTGTTTGGTTTTTTTTTTGTTTGCTTGTTTCTAAAAAATCGAAAACACCAAAAATATTTGTTGTTCTTCTTTGGTTTTGTGAGTTCTTCGCAGGGTTCAGCAGTCCTTAGTGGATATTGGTTTTCATGTTAATTATTACAGTCACACAAGTGAAGGGCAATAATGAAGATTAAGACAACTCGAGGTGTGGTAAGAGGCTGATAACAAACTCTATTTGTTTTTCATTTTTGTACATATATTCATCATTGTGAGCATGCTTAGCCTGTTTGTGTAAGGTGTATGTCATTATGGATTCTTAGTAGTTCTTGCTTGTCTATGATTAGCTCCAGCTTGCTAATAGTTTGTAGCATGTCATATGAATGTTTGCTTGCATTGTTTTATTCATACTTTGGTATGACATTGTGGTATCCTCCTCTGACTATTCATGTGAATCGACTTGGCACATGCTCATGCATGCATATGACTAATCAATAGTCAGTAAGCCTTGATGATTTATTTTACCTCAGAGTTTTTTATCACTTTCATGTCATAATTAGTCATGTTTTGTTGCAAGCATGATTATGATAGCTATTGCTCTTTCGTTTGTTGCTCCCTCTTTATTGCTAGCCTTCACTTGCACTGAGTACGTGCTCTACCTGTGCTTCCAACTCCCCAAAACCAATATTGTCAGCTATGTCCACCTTACCTACCTATTAGCACCATTTGCTACTTCAGTGCATATTTTATATATGCCGTGTTTTCTTCCAAAATAAAATGTTTGTCTATTTTGAGAAAGTTAGTTAGTAAAGCTCTCATGAACTTGATGACACACTTTATTCCTTGCGCTTAATAATCTTGAACCATTGTGACTAGTCCATAAAAGTTATATGCTTGCTTATTATATACTGGGAGTCAGCAGAACCGTGCTTTCACGGGGAACGCTTTCAACACCTGTTGGATATCTTATCCAGTTGATACTTTGCTCTTTTGTTTACGGATGTTGACGATGTGAAATAAAAGGGGAAGTTATTAGTTCATGGAGTTTATACATTGTGTTAGAGAAACGCCTGGGCCGCTAGCCTAAGCCATGCCTAATCATGGTGGAAACTTTCAACATCACTATAATGAGCATCTATGAAGCTTCCTCAATAAAAAGCTATGCATATGGTAAATAAAAAGATTGTTGAGATGCTCATTGTCTGCTTGCCTTGTCATTTTGGTTATGGGAAAGCTCATGTACCATATGCAAGGGGTACCGTGTTGGCGGTTCTCGATGATATGCATGTATTTATAATGACAAGAACTTTCAGGTGACCAAAGTTGAGTAGCATGCGGAGCGACCCTCGTACTCAAGGGACTTGGGATTTCGAGTCTATGGTCTGTCAAGCATATAATTCAGAATGGACCTCACTTTCACCTTAACCACATGAACATGCCTATGATAGGGGCAATGAGAGCTCAAAGCTAATGAGTACCTTCCTTTCAGCATTAGGAAGCCTTTCAAACCTTCACAAAAACCGTTTTCACAATTTTGTTGAGTCACCACTTATTCTATGAGCACCTTCTTGAGAACATAGTTGTCATTCTTGTGTTTGTTCCAAAACTTGGTCAATTATGTCATGACTTTGATGCTTGTATCTTTGATATCTTTATCTCCAGTCTTCATGTGAACTTTATAGGTGCCTCAACATTTATATTGTGCTCTTCAAACAAAGGCAAGCGAGATACCACTTTATCATAACTTATTATGAGCATTGCAATGTTGCTTATGTTTATATTTCATGCTACTTATTATTATTGAGTTGGTTTCTCTTCATAGCTTGCAATGACTATTGAGTAGACTTAGTTGCATACTTATTATTATGAATTGTCTAAGCATCTACTCTTGTGCTGAGAATATTTACATCATATGAAGCAAAGTGTTCGTGAAAGTTCTTTTATCGCACTCAGTTTTCAACTGAATTGCTTGAGGACAAGCAATGAGCTAAGCTTGGGGGAGTTGATACGTCCAAAACATATCTACTTTCTCGAACACTTTTCTATAGTTTCTTCTCTAAACTTGTGTGATTTGGATACAACTAACACAGACTGAAACTGTTTTCAGTAGAATTACCTTGGTGTCTTGTTTTTTTTGCAGAAAATGAACTATCAGGAAAAATTCCGGAAAATATGCCAAAAATTATATTTCACCAGAAGATCCATGAAGCCAGAAGAAGAGACGGAGAGGCGGCCTGGGGGCCCACACTCACCCCAGGCGCGGGCCCACCACTGGCCGCGCCTAGAGGGGGTGCATCCACCCCAGGCACCCCCTCGGCCTCTCTCTGCGCCTATAAGTTGCCTTTCGACCTAAAAACCGAGGGGGGTTCAATAGTTTTCCAGAAAGAGTTCCGCACCGCCGCCGCCACCAGAAACCAAGATTCGGATCCAGAAACTCCGTTCTGGCACCCTACCGGGACGGGGAATTTGGAGAGGATCATCGCCATCGTCATCACCAACGCATCTCCATCAACCACCGATGTTTCCCTCATCCATGAGTGAGTAATCCCCCACTGTAGGCTTGGGGATGGTAGGGATTGGATGAGTTCTTTCATGTAATCGAATAAGATTTGTTAGGGCATAATGCCTAGTATCTCTATTAGTGCTATTTGACTTTGTTGCAACTTGTTGTGCTTAATTCTTGTCACTAGGGCCCGAGTGACATGATCTGAGATCTGAACTTATTATTGAATCATTATGATAGTATTGTCTGTGATCTTATCTGCAAGTTGTGTACACATATCATTGTCCGGATCCAAAGGCCCCAAAGTGACAATAATTGGGACAACCGGAGGGGATGGCTGTGGTGTGCGGATCACATGTGTTCACAGAGTGTTAATGCTTTGCTTCGATGCTCTATTAAAAGGAGCATATTAATTTACAGTAGTTCCCTAGAGGTCCCGCTGCCACAGGCTGGCTGGACAGAAGATGTTGTGCAAGTTCTCATTGCGAGTACGTATGACTATATTTGGAGCACATGCCTAGGATTGTTTAGTACTTGGATGCTTATTATATTTATATGTAATGCCTTGGACTTTGAAGTTGCATGTTTAGACTCGTCCATTCAACGCTCGTCCATCCATCCCTATGCCTACCGCACTCAAATCCTGCTGTTACCGTTACTGTTACTATTGCTCTTGTTTCACTGTTGCTGTTACTGCTGCTATTGCTTTGTTGTTGCTACTACAAACTGTTGCTACTGATAAACTTTTGTGAGCAAGAACTATTTGCAGGTGCAGCTAAACTGACAACTCAGTTGTTAAGGCTTGCAAGTATTCTTTGGCTCCCCTTATGTCGAATCAATAAATTGGGTAATACTACCCGCGAAGACTGTTGCGATCCCCTACTCTTATGGGTCATCAAAGCCTATTTCGAGCAAGAGGAACGACTGCTACATTCTAATAGTACCTCGGAATCCAAAGCTAATAAAATAGTATAAATAGTAGAAGGGGTAAAAAAGGCCTGGCGAAAATGACTCATCCATGTCATCCCGCACGGGTGACCGGGCGGGTGAACCCTAGCTCCTCTCTCTCCACCCTCTTTCCTTCCTCATCTCCTACCTCCGCTGGCGCGAGCCGCTAGGATAAGCCCGCGCGGTGCTGGAAGAGGCATGCCTCCCTCGTCTGTGTGCTTGGGGCCCTGCACGGGGCAGTGGCAGTCGGTGGCGAGGCAGTCCAGCAGCGTCTAGACCTAGCTCGGTGGTGGCAGGTGCTCACGATGGCTGATGGAGTGGACAGCCGGAGGACCTGGTTCTACGAGGATGGAGGTAGCAACGAGCGACGGGGAGATGGTTGGCGGCTTGGCCTCACCGGCTAGATCTAGGCCATGGACGGCCCAATATGGGCCTAGAGGCTGAGGCCAGCAACTATGCCTTTCTCCCCTGGCCGTATGTGGCAGAGGCCAGTCTTTGGCGAGGTGGGCCTAGCGCTGGTGCCGCTAGGCAGAATCTGCCTGTAGGGCATGACTCGTCGACATCCCGAAGGCAACGTGTATGTTGTGTGTGTCGGCCTTCTTCTCCTTGCTAGGGGATACCAGTACTCTTCATCTGTGTCATGGGACTCGTCAAGGTGGGGACTGGCGTTGTTGGCCCAGGTGGGGTTCCTCAGACCGGCGGCGGTCCGACAGGGCTCGGGTGAACACTATGGGGATGGCGCTGCTGCTTGGCGGCGGGTGTCTGCGGTGGCACTGGACTCACTGGTGGACAGAGGAGTAGAGACTAGATCTAGGGTTGATGGCGACGGTGACACCCTTGCTGAAGTGTGGTGGCGGGGCTTCATGAGTTGGGATCGGTCGGGCCAGAGAGGGCCTGATTTTCCCTTGTTTGTTACATCCAATCGGCTATCGCCCTCTAGCGGTGGAGGTAGTTCCCTCCCGCGTGTCACTGTAGCGCCGACCCCTGCCGAAGTTGCTTCTTTTCAGTCGTACCAGCCTCACATCGTGGGTCACGGTGAGACGATGGTGGTGACTGCCAGATCGGCGTGTGCTGGTGGGCGGCGAGATTGGTGGAGCAATTAGAAGCGTCCATGAGTGTGGTTTTTTGAGGGGTCGGGAGAAATTCTTGTCATCTAGACACCAACGTGGCAATGCCTGCAGGTGTCGCCGTCCTTCTTAAGGGGCGTCGGGTGTATCGCTTCCCCACCTCCCGCAGCATATCGGGGGAAACCCTAGGACCAGTCCAGACAGCAGCGTCGTTGTCACCTCTTTCCTTCTTGGAGGTGTTGCTTGGTATACGACGCTTTAGAGCGTTAGGTGCATGGTGGAAATTCTCCAGAGGACGCATCCGTTGCGAGTCATCCTCGTTTTCGTCGAGCCACTGTGTTGTCGGCTTTGTTTTCTCTTCTTTAATCTTCTTTGTTTTCTTAGTTGTTTATTTTAAACATTGTGTTGTCTGGCCTAGCAGTGGTCTCAAATGGTTGCTATATTAATATAGCTGGGTGAAAGTCTGTTTCGGAGAAGGGGTAAAAAAGTCACAACTTTCGCTAAACAGGGTGAAGATTTGTTAAATAGAGTAACTACTGCTAAAAATGTCAAACTTGAAGTAAAAATTGAAATTTACTCTAAGAAGAAAAAATGGACCAGAGAGCACGTTACAAGCGTACGTTCATCTGTTCTGCACTGCACCGCGGTGCCGCTTCCGGTACTGCAACACAAACTTCCAAGATCTGGCCGTGCGTTCACTCACTGTGGCGCCGCCAGACACAGACAAAAATGATCTGGCATTGGGCAGCCAAATTTTGGCATCATACTACATAAAACAAAGTGGTGATCCCCTTGCAACACAGTGGTCTATGGTGGCTAGCGAGGAAGGCTCCACGGGAACTATTTGGCGTACAGAGATACGAACCCGTGACTACACGGGGGCAATTTGTTTGTTTCCTCTGTTCCATGGGAAGGATAACCATGGATTTTCAGTACGGTCGGTAAAGTTTTTATTTGTACAGAGGTACACAAATCCGTGACTACACGGGGCAATTTGTTTGTTCTCTCTGTTTCAGACGGAGAAAATATCTAGCGGTTGATTTTAATTATGGGCGGTAAATCTTTACAGCAACCACGTAGAAATCAAAGAAGAGCCCTGGACTCTTATACTATTTGAAACACGTACAGATCCAAGAAAAAAAACGGCTTTCTTATCCGTATACGAGCTAATTTACCTGACTGATTATATAGCTCTTGTAAGACCTAAGGTCACGGTGTCCAGACTTACAAAAGATAAAACATCGTATATTATGAAATGGAGGGAGTAGTGTTTTGCAAATTCTAGAGACTAGTCAGGTACTAAGCCACTTGATTTGTACCGTGATTGTGTAATCGTGTGCGTCCTATAAGTTACAAGATGGGTCGTAACTGAGTTTTTCCCGTTGCAATTGGGATTGCAACAGAGATTTTTTTTATTGCAAGTGGGGTTATATATGAGATTTTTTAGTTATAAGATTAAATGACATTAGCTGACTGAGAATTAAGTTAATTGTCAATCAACTCAGAATTAGGCACACCCTAATTATCGCCACGTACGTGTATGTTCTCCTTTATCGGAGGTAGTTAGAGTCCTATTGACACACTTCTTGGCCCCCGTACTTTGCTTAATTTTCTAGCCTACTGTTGGCAGCATGGGCACATCAACTAGAAGTTCGAGGGTTCATGGGGGAGTGGAGTGGTGATGGAGCTGCGATTTTACAGGATTTGATGGTCCTATCGAGTCTGGATCTGCATAGTTGTGTGGTCAGTTGAGTCCCCATCCCACCCCACTCCACCCCCAATTATTTGGCAAATCCGTCATATAATTGTGGACAATTTTTTTGATAAAATCTGTAACAACTCTAGCTTGGGTCTCACATGCATGATTATCCTCCCGGATCCACCACTGTGCCAAAGAGACTGACTAACGTCAGAGAACATAACATGCCATATCTCATGAATTTTTCAGTGTTTTTTGTGCTTGGGGAAAGCTTTACCATATAATAATTAAGTTTCATCCCCGACCCACAAAATATGCATGCATGAGAGAAATCATAGAGTGGCTTTCTCGATGTAAAAAGAAGTCAGTGTGTGCATGTACTCTTGACTAGGGCAAGAGGAGGCAATCCATGTGTGTATGCGTGTGTATGTGAGAGAGACAGTCGATCGGTACACGCAAATCACGGCTCGTGATTCTCTTGTCAGCATGCATCTCGCTCACATGTGGGCTCATTATGTCAGTTTGGATTATTACCCGATTGGTCCCGTGAGTTCATATCAAGCCATATGTTTTTAAGAAGACACGCTACGTTCCGAAACGGAGGCACGAAAGTCCACCCGGCATGGCATGTGATCATATCCGATCGCATCGTTAGACTTACTAGCGGGCGTCCGAATCAGTGGCGACATTTTGTTTCGACACGTACTCGTTTTTCGCGTGCAAAGCCAGTTGGTATCTCTATCCAACCTTATCTTGCCAAGTTGGTTTTTTTACACTGTCAGCGCACTTACACATGTGCTTCACAACTACTAAGCTTGAGCTCTGATTGTGGATGAGCGGAGCAAGTTCTTCTTCTGGCTGCTCCCGCGTAACAGAAACTGGACAGCCGAGAGATTGCATGCGCGCGAGAGGCTTCACTCATGATGACAATTGACGTCTCTGTGACCAACAATTTGAAACGGCAGCTCACCTAGCCATGAACTGCATCTTCGCCAAGGAAGTCTGGGCCCAGTTTCAGAGATCTTCTCATCCGCAGGCAGTTCGACTTGCACAATCCTTCTACCACTGTCAATGGTTGGTGGACCAAAGCTCGCCGGCCGTGGTAAGATGGACATCTCCCCCTGTCGATCTACATCATCTTGCACCGCCATTGCTGCCGCAGTGATGATCAAGGCAAACACTGAGTTACTAAGATTGGCTAGAAGTCAGCCCGAGGTTTAGGGGTTTGGCCATCTGTGTCTTTGTGATTGCGGCCATCACCGGAGTTGCTCCCGAGTGGACTCTCTTTTATTTTTTTTATTTTTGTTTCACTCCACTGTAATTACATGGGTTTTTTCCCCCTCTTCTATAATGCAAAAGCAGAGCGTCTGCTGTTCCTCATCAAATTGTGGATGAGCGGGGAAAATATTCAGGTCCAAAATGAGAGGGAAAAATGATTGATACTAATATAGAAGTCTGAATTAATGCCAAGATATTCCCTTGCACGCTTTGTGATAATTTCTAGTGCTCGTCGATTTTTTCTTGCCCATGCATACCATCGCCCTGGGAAGTTTGAAACTCGCATCTACCTATTATATAATAAAAGCAATATAAGGATGTTTTTCGAGGCACCAGGTTGATCCACATAGGCTTAATTTATATTCTTCCTTGATCCTAAATTTAAGGGCTGAGATTAACAATTAAGTAGTGTTACCTAAAAATTAACATGTACAAAAGAAGTCGTCGTATGTCACAGTAGTTGGTCACGTAGCTAGCCAAATAAAGGTTACGTCACGGATCTGGCAATGATCCCTACTATATTTCTGGCCATGATTTATTTAAACAAATATGCCCCACTATTAGTTTTTGCTTTTACAAGACTCCATAATGTATCGTACATGGAAACGATTTTCTATGTATATATATCAGTTTATTTACAAACTGCGAGTCCGCCCAAAAATTATATTGCTGATGAGGTACGTTGGTTGGCTATCTACATAGTTTTGCAGACCCTAGCTAAGACATGCATCTTGCTACGTGCGTGCAGAACTTTTTAACAAAGCTAGCACGGTAACGTGTATTAATAGGACTCTAGCTGCTTCCATTATAAATATAGAAATTGAATATGCTGGCTCATAGTGAATCCAACATCCATATTTCTGCAAGACTCTGAGTGTGGACGTTTGGGTATCGGGAGCAATGGAGCCTGTTTTATTGAACATTTGGAAAATTGTACTTTGAAGTTTCAAAAAAAAATTGAGAAAAAACTCTAGATGTAGCAAATAATGTGCTCTACCACCGTGAAAAATTCTCAACAAGAAATACCTAATAGTTTGGGCTGCACAAAAATGTCAAAATCTGACATCTAAAGTAGTGAATGTACCAATTTTCAAACTACGGAATTTTGTCAGATTTTGTAGATACCAAAATACAAGGTATTTTGGGTGGAGACTTTACTTTTTGTCTTTGGTAGAGTAAATTATTATCTACGTGCAGAATTTTTTTTCATGATTTTTTGATACTTTGAAATCAAGTTTTCAATTTCAAAAAATATAGGACTCCATGTAGCTCCGGATCCAAAGTGATTTTCCGCAAGACTCTAGATCTCTAGCCCCATCCGTTAAAAAAATAGGAATTGCATGCGTTCGGAGAAAAATACAAAGCTAAAGATAGTGATAATGCGGCAGCAAATTAACAATGTAAATGTTTGGAGATAGATAATAAACTGGCATATCTATGTGTATGTAGTTTAGTATACCAATACATAAGTAATCATATTCAGACATTTAATATAAAAAACATAACCAACTTTAGATTTGAAAGTACACCATAAAAGATATGCACATGTTTTGCAATCTAGGAAAAAGTATAAACACATATGTACATGTTGGTTGTCAAGTATTAGTATTTATACATAGTACATACACATGGTTGAGTATAAAAAATAATTTAGAATAATCAACATTTTGAAATGAGTAATGAAATATAAAAATATGATTTTTTATAAAATAAATTTACTAAAGCATTATTTTCGTGAGGGCTAGACGCTCTTTCTCTCGATAGAGTAAAATATTGAACAAAGACAATCAAGAGACAACTACTTTCCTAACTTGACTGCAAAATATAAAAATGTGCAGGTGTTTCAAAAATAACTTAGTAAAAAATTTCCCTCAAGGGTGCATGTTTTACTATCATCAAAGTTAATGCTTGATATTTCCGAACTGATATAAGAAACAAAAATCACAAATTAAGCATCTTCAGAAATGGTAAGAGATTTGGCGCAAGAAGAAGGGGGACCCATGCCATCTTGACTTGGTTATGCTTCCCCACTTTTTAAGAATATCGAGTAGGGTCAGATATTCAACACATTGATTATTTTTAAAATATATTTAGAAATAACCACATGATTATACCATAACATATTTTGTAAAAAAAAGTACCATAACCTATAAACTCTCATCTGGATATATGTAAATCCAAATCCATAGGAGGTTGAAAATGAGAGAAACAATTCCTATAAAGTATTTAAGTATGCTTTGGTCCATCTGGTGGATTTATTTTGATAGTAGATCCTAACTGAATATCCCCATAAGACAACCAATATGTTATCTAACTTGTAGTTACAGATAATTGGTGTCGGTAATCTTGTATGTGCTTTCACAAGAGTTGTATTGTTAGGTCAGTTTCCTATATAAATTGCTTAATTTTGGCAACTTTGAATCTTCGAAATTAGTCTATAGACACATAGTTCAAAAAAAATTCACTACAATTTTTAAATATAGTGATCATGGATTCCTACATTGTGACCAACTACACTTTTTGTTTCATAAGAATGATTTACAATCCTTCAAAAAATATTTTTTATTGAAATCCCATAGTAAACCGTGTGATTGCATAATTTATATATATGCCATTTGTGCCAACATATTCTTCTGATAAGATACTACACGCGGATGTGGAAGATAGGGTAGAATGACTTGACTTGAGATTGGGAATAGCAAGGAGAGAGTCAATGAAATTGTAAAACAATTTACCGGTGCTACAAAAATTGATGTCCTAGAAAACTAACACTAAAAGGTGCTTACATGAAAGTGGAAATGCCCGAACAAGAAATACCCAGAGTGAGATGATATGGTGTCTCAAATTACCTACCTACATCCTTTTCATAAATAATTATCAAATAATATTTTTAGTGGTGTCCATTAGTGTTAAGTACTTTTCAATAGTTAAATAATTATCAAATAATTCTCTGTTGGATCATTCTATTTCTCCTTTGTTGGATCATCCTGGTTGAACACAGGCCATTATTACATTTTTAACATATTAATGGAAAAATAGTAAAAGCTGAATCTTGGCGACATTAGTTTTAAACTGGAGGAAGTAAAAGAGAAGACAGAGATTTCTATGAGTACAGAAGTATAAATTCATTTTTGTTTCACTTCGTTATGCAAATGTATTTTCCTACTTTATCTAAAATACCATATATAATTTATCTTGCCATTACTTAGGTATGTGTGATTATTGTTTAGAACACAAGATGTTGACTTTGCATATTCATGTTACATTTTAATAACTTTCGATCAAGTCCGAGTCAAATTGTATTTCAATGTAGAATTTAAATTTATTTCCAACTCTCTTTGAAAAGGTAAATATGATGCCCTCGCTTTTGCGAGGGCCACCCTGCTAGTTATTAGTAATAGTAAGACTTCTTTCATAGATACTATATCATTCGATTGGATTAGGTATGTATTTCACTTTTAACATATACTACTGCGGATTTGTAAAAGTAACCCAGAAACAGGCCGGCCGGGATGACATCTCAACTTCAAATGTTATTGGAGTCTGGCTAAATATAAATATATAAGACTTGATTTTCGAAAAAATATAACCGGACTAAAGGATTAAGTGTCAACTGCCCATCAACTTCAAAGTGTTGAAAATTGTCCCACAAGAGCTAGAAGTTTTTTTCTTTTGAAATGGGCACAAACGAATTGTTTCAATCTATTAATTAAGAAGAAGAGAATTGTATAGTTAATTAATGGAAAATCATGTGAAAACCGTTACAACAAAAGCACAAGTGAACTATCCCAAAGAATGCAATTCTTTGATCACCTAGGCAGACCAACGAACTCTCCTAACATGCTAGAACCACAAACTCCCGACACAATGATCACCGCCACGTCACCAAAGAAACCCTAGTGAAGACACGTCAACAAATAACACCGAAGAGATGAGAACCATCCATCAAGCAATGAAATGCCTTCCTTGTGACGCAACTCCTCTTACTTTTTCTTCTGAGAAACTCAGTCACCTTCTTAAATTTGCTCACATATCATTGACCAATAGGAGGCAACCAATCTTTTTGCCAAATCCAGGGCTAACCATCTCCAAACTGATAAGAAGGTCACAAAGCTATTTTGTAAAAAGGGCATCAGAGCCAATGAAGGTAAGAGGCTTGCTCACCTCCAATGATGGTGGTGTGGAAGCCACCATCGAGGACCCAAGCGTTTCCACCTCTAGATGCATCATTGATAGGGGAGGAGTCGACTCCCTACACAACTACTATAGCTCTAGCATGATCAACATTATCAAAGCCATGACCTCACTCTTAGATGTAGCTATCAAATGGGGCGGCGACAACGGGTAGGTCATGCCACCGGGGGGCTGCCATAGCGGCCTTCTTTCCCAACATTAGTTCAACCGACATTGAGACCGACTAGAGGAGGGGCTTTAGCCAGAACTAGGGATGTGCCAAGAGCAGCCACTGCTCTCAGCAATAAACTATCAACTAGGGCGATGCAACCGTGAATCTCGGAGTGAACCAACATGGCCTGCTTAGCGAGGATTGATTGCATATCTGCCAAGGCTGAGGGCGGAGGCTGGTGAGGTGGCTCCGATGTGGGGTTGGACCGGAGAAAACAACAATGTGTGTATGCACAACATGATGAACTTGGACCGATGGAGGACGAAGAGTTGTTCTACCCATGCAGCACTTCTCCTTGTGACCGAATTGGCTACAATTGCCGCACCCGAGTGGCTCACAATACTTCATAGCCCAATGCCCGTTGATACGTCCATTTTGCACCACTATTTTATATCATAATTTACTATTATTCATTGATATATTTCGTATTAAGAGATGATACTTATGTTATTTCAATCTATTTTCCATGTTTGATGACTCTTGGAGGATGAACCGCCGGAGTCAGGATTCTGATGGAAAAAGAGCTGTCCAGATGCAATATTTCAGAAGATCAGAAAATTCCAGAAAATATATGGAAAATCCTATTTTTCCAGAAGACGAAGGAAGCCAGAAGGGGAAGCGGAGATGGGCCACAGGGGTCCCACATGACCTCTGGCATCGCCCTCTTTCCTATATCATCTCCCCAAAACCCTAATACTAGGGGAGCGACCATAGAAAAATTATGCCGCCTCTGCGGGGCGGAAACAGCAGAGAGAGAAAGAGCTCTCCGGCAGGCAGAAATTTGCCGGTAAAATTCCTTCCAAGAGAGGAGAGATCGTCGCCATCAACACCGTCACCAAGCTAGACTTCATCGGGATCATCATCATCATCCTCAGCATCATCTCCACAAGAACCATCACCACCACTCCATACCGCTGTAACAATTGGGTTGAATCTTGCATACTTCTTAGGAGAAACTTTCCCGGTGTTGATTACTTGTTGTAGTTGATGCTATTGAGTGGAACCATTGAATTATTGTTCATGTTCATATTGTTACTTATTATTGTTTCATCTCTGATCTTGATCCATATGATGTCTCGTGAGTAGTTCGTTTAGTTCTTGAGGACATGGGAGAATTCATATTGTTAGTGGCGAAATTGTGTTGAAGTAATATTCAATGGTTTGATATTTAATTTGTGTTGCTATTATTTTAGTGGTATCATGTGAACGTCGACTACATGATACTTCACCTTTATGGGCCTAGGGGAATGCATTGTGTATTTGGCTACTAATTGTGGGGTTGCCGGAGTGACAGAAACCTAAACCCCCGTTAGGAAACCTTTGCACAAGGGAGTGTAGGATCTCAAAGTTTTAGGTTGTGGTTAGGTTTTATATCTTAATTACTTTCTTGTAGTTGCGGATGCTTGCAAGGGGTATAATCACAAGTTTGTATTAGTCCAAGTAAGGTCGGTATATTAGCATATGTTCACCCAGACAACACTTATCCAACCAAAGAAGATAATCAACTAGATTAAGCGAAAGCACTTGACAGTATTACCATGTGTCCTCGAGAACGTTTGGTCCATCTAAGTAATACAACTGGCTTGTCCTTTGATGAAGAAAGGATTGGGCCACTTGCTGTAATTATCATTATTATCTTTTATTTACTCGCACTTTATTTATCTGCATTATAAAAACCCCTAAAAATCCGTTTGCTAGTATTTACAGTGAATTCCTGCTCAAACCACTTGTCAACACCTTATGCTCCTCGTTGGGTTCGACACTCTTATTTATCGAAAGTACTACGATACACCCTCTAAACTTGCGGGTCATCGCCCGTCTTCCTGGCAACGGTGGCATATCCCATTTAGCCAAGTAGGAGGTTGTGGCGAGTCTTCGATGCTGGAGGGGCAAAGGCTATGATGCGCTGGTTGTGCCTAGTTTGTACTAGAACCCAAGGCATGTCTTTGTTCCCTACACCACTCGTCATGTTAGCTTCAGGAAGCACCTCTGATCGTAGTAGAGCAAACCAAGCGCAATCACATTTGGTTGCAGCTACTCTAGGGAGATGTTCACGGGGACGAGCTCGACGAGGGCACTCGATCAAGGAAGGGAAGAACTCGGTCATGTAGAGAGTGTTACCAGAGGCGTTGGCAGCTGGCCGGAAACATGCCGTCGAGGGGACACGAGGCAGCTGGGCCAAAACAGGCGCCTTAAACCATGCACTAGTATCCATCCTTTTCCATATGTGTTATAAGTCGTCTAGATAATATACGATGAAAAATATTTTGACCAAACGTTGATAGAGTTCTGGAGAACAAGTTTTTGGAAATAAAAATACTTACAGGATGTGTCGATGGGGCACTAGCACTTGCATGTAGACACTACAGGAAGAGATCACTACGCTGACGACCTAGACCCGTCGTCATAGAACAAAAAGTCGTCGGTGTAGCCCTACGACGACGGGTGCCGTCGGTGTAATACCGCTCGGTGCAAGCAAGGTCACCATCGGCATAGAGAACAGATTCTCATGGCATTTCGACCGTCAGACGGTCCTTCTCCAGCGAAACCCTAATCTGAGGGCCTCGCTAGTCTAGCCCCCTAGCTTTCTCCGTACGAGGTGTTGACCAATATACTTTACTATTGTTCTAGGATTGTTTAGGCCATATCTACATGAAAAAACCAAGGTTGGGACCATGATTCTACCGGTTTCCCTCTATTTTACCTATTGCGGGAGTTTCCTCCTATATGTCCAGCACTTCTCCAAGTGTTATCGCACATGAGCTTAGGTATTCCATCTAGGAACATTCCACCACAATTGGTTATATATGCTAGGTTCACACGCATGTTCTCGTGACATTCAGGCTCTTAGGTGGTCCTTCTCCGGCGAAACCCTAATCCGAGGGTCCCGCTGGTCTAGCCCCTAGCTTTCTATAAAAGTTTATTTTATTCAACAAAAATATGTAATATTTGAGTCTAGATAGATAGATCTTATTTCTCTACAAATTTTGATATACTATATGTATTTTTCTGAATTATAATAATTGAGTTATGATTTTTCTAGGTTTATTGTGGCAAAAAGGAAACCAACTACGCCAACGGCTCGGCCGTCGGCGTAATGTTACATGTTGGGCCGACGGCACAACCATCGGCATAGTGCATACGCCATTGTTGCGCTGTCACAGGCCAACTTTCTGAGCCCACGTGAGGCGCACCTACGGCGACGGTAGCCGTTGGCCCACCTTATTCTATGCCGACGGCCCATCTACGGCGATGGCCAGCCGTAGTCTATGTTGACGGCTATCCTGGGCCGACAGCACAACTATGGCGACGGCCAGCCGTAGTCTATGCTGAGGGCTATCCTGTGCCAACGGCCCATTTGCTAGCCCGCTCGGCTCGGGCCCCTACGCCGACAGCCCTGACAAAATGCCGTCGGTGTAGTGGATGGCCGTTGGCGCCTTCAGCCAGTAAGTGAGCACTAGTGGAAAAAGGGCCATCCGTTCGCGACCCCTCAGAGCATTAGTCCCGGTTGCGCCACCAACCGGGACTAATGCTGGCATGCGTCCCGGTTGGAGCGGGCACGGGGCCAGGGGGCATGCGTCCCGGTTGGTAAGGGGAAATACGTCCCGGTTGGAGCCACCAACCGGGACTAAAGGTTTGCCACAGCCACGTGGCGTGGCACGCACCTTTAGTCCCGGTTGCTGGCTCCAACCGGGACGTATTCTCCTGCCCTCTATAAATGCAACGCCCCAGCCCCCTCTGCCTCCACTCTGTTTTTTTGAATGGTGGAAGGTGTGAGGGGTGTGCTAGTTTTTTCTCTTCTATTCATGCATTGAAGGTGTTTGATGAAATGTTTGAGTGAATAATCCCGTTGAATTTCTCATAGAACAAAAATATAGAAGGTGTCCGAGACGCACTTGAGCTTTCTCCTCTTTATTTCCCTCGATCGAGATTACAATCTTATCTTTTCTCTGTCATTGATACAATTCATGTGTCGGTGTGAATTGGTCATTTCACTATTTATGATGTCCTGTTTTTTGATAAACTTACTTATATAATGCAGATGAACGGTCGGGAATGGATGTACGGTGACCGGCGCGTAGCCGGGTATATGAAAGGCGTGGATAAATTTATCGATGTGGCTACGACAAACAAAGAGAATGGTTTTATACGTTGTCCATGTGTTCAATATCGGAACAACAAGGAGTACTCTTCCTCGAAAATCATTCGCGGCCACCTGATTATGAAAGGTTTCATGCCCAACTATAATTGTTGGATCAAGCACGGGGAAAGAGGGGTTATGATAGAAGATGGTGAAGAAGAAGATGATGATAACAAATATCATCATATGTTTCCTGAATACAGTGATACTGCAATGGAAGACAATGGAGAGGAAAGAGGTGAAGAACGGGCATCAGATGAGCCGGCTGATGAACTTGGTAGGGTCATTTCTGATGCAAAGCGAGACTGTGAAACAGAAAATGAGAAGTTGAAGTTAGAGGGCATGTTAGAAGATCTCAAGAAATTGTTGTACCCAAATTGTGAAGATGGCAGCACAAAGCTCGGTACCACACTGGAATTGTTGTGATGGAAGGCAGAGTGTGGTCTAACTGACTCCTCATTTGAAAAGATGCTGAAAATAATGAAGCCGAAGTTTCCAAAACATAACGAACTTCCTGAGAGTACCTACGAAGCAAAGAAGACTCTCTGTCCTCTGGGATTAGATGTGCAAAAGATACATGCATGCATTAATGACTGCATCCTCTACCGCGGTAAGGAGTATGAGAATTTAGATAAATGCCCCGTATGCAATGCGTTGCGGTATAAGATCAGACGAGATGACCCTGGTGATGTTGAGGGAGAGCCCCTCCGGAAGAGGGTTCCTGCTAAGGTTATGTGGTATGCTCCTATAATACCAAGGTTGAAACGCATGTTCAGAAACAAAGAGCATGCCAGGTTGTTGCGATGGCACAAAGAAGACCGTAAGAAAGACGGGAAGTTGAGACACCCTGCTGATGGGTCACAGTGGAGAAAAATCGAGAGAGACTTCCCAGACTTTGCAGGTGACGCAAGGAACTTATTGTTTGGTCCAAGTACGGATGGCATGAATCCTTTTGGGGAGCAGAGCTGCAGTCACAGCACCTGGCCCGTGACTCTATGTATCTACAACCTTCCTCCTTGGTTGTGCATGAAGCGTAAGTTCATTATGATGCCAGTGCTCATCCAAGGCCCGAAGCAACCGGGCAACGACATTGATGTGTACCTTAGGCCATTAGTTGAAGAACTCTTACAGTTGTGGGGAAAACCAGGTGTACGTTCGTGGAATGAGAACAAGCAGGAGCCATTTGATCTACGAGGGTTGTTATTCGTAACCATCAATGATTGGCCTGCTCTTAGTAACCTTTCAGGACAAACAAACAAGGGATATAAGGCATGCACCCATTGTTTAGATAAGACCGAAGGTACATATTTGCATAAATGCAAGAAGGTTGTGTACCTGGCGAATCGACGATTTCTTTCGACCAATCATCCCGTAAGAAATAAAGGCAAGCATTTCAAAGGTGAGGCAGATCACCGGAAGAAGCCTGAACTCCCTGCTGGTGATGATGTATTTGGTATGGTCAAGGACATAGAAGTAATCTTTGGAAAGGGTCCCGGCGGTCAATCAGTTCCGAATGACGTCGCTACAGGACACGCACCCATGTGGAAGAAGAAATCTATATTTTGGGAGCTGCCATATTGGAAAGTCCTGCGTGTCCGCTCTTCAATCGACGTGATGCACGTGACGAAGAATATCTGTGTGAACCTGCTAGGATTCCTAGGCGTGTATGGGAAGACAAAAGATACACCTGAAGCACGGGAGGACCAACAAATTATTAAAGACCCAAAGAACATGCATACACATAACAATACGGATAAAGGGCGTCACTTAAGTCGTGCCAGCTATGCTCTTACCAAAGCAGAGAAGGTAATCTTTTTTGAAGTCCTTTACAGTATCAAGGTGCCATCGGGCTTCTCATCTAATATAAAGGGGATAATAAATATGGCAGAGAAAAAGTTCCAAAACCTGAAGTCTCATGACTGTCACGTGATTATGACGCAGTTGCTTCCGATTGCATTGAGGGGGCTTCTACCGGAAAATGTTCGAGTACCCATTGTGAAGCTGTGTTCATTCCTCAATGCAATATCTCAGAAGGTAATCAATCGAGATATTCTGCCAAGGTTACAGAAGGATGTTGTACAATGTCTTGTTAGTTTTGAATTGGTGTTCCCACCATCCTTCTTCAATATTATGACGCATCTCCTGGTTCATCTAGTGGAAGAGATTGCCATTCTCGGTCCGGTACTTCTGCACAATATGTTCCCCTTTGAGAGGTTCATGGGAGTCTTAAAGAAATATGTTCATAACCGTGCTAGACCATAAGGAAGCATCTCCAAGGAATATGGAACAGAGGAGGTCATTGAGTTTTGTGTTGACTTTATTCCTGACCTTAAGCCGATTGGTGTTTCTGACTTGCGGCATGAGGGAAGACTAAGTGGGAAAGGCACGCTGGGAAAGAAAGCAATGATATGTAGGGACGGGGATTCTTTCACTAAAGCACACTACACAGTTCTACATAATTCCACCTTGGCAGCTCCGTATATCGAGGAACACAAGAATATTGTACGCTCCAAAAACCCGGGGAAGCCTGAATCATGGATTACAGATGAACACATGAAGTCTTTCGGTGGTTGGATGCAGACACATCTCTTGAATGACACCACTGTTGGAGATCAGCTATACTTGTTGGCTGCGTCACCATCTTCTACTGTATTGAATTTCCAAGTGTACGAAATAAATGGGAATACATTCTACACGATCGCCCAAGATAAAAAGAGCACCAACCAAAATAGTGGTGTCCGCTTTGATGCAATAGACGAGAATGGACAAAAGGACACATATTATGGTTACATAGAGGAGATATGGGAACTAGACTATGGAGTCTCTTTTAAGGTCCCTTTGTTTCGCTGCAAATGGGTCAACCTGAATGGGGAAGGGGTAAAGATAGACCAGTTGTACGGAATGACAACAGTGGATCTCAACAATCTTGGTTATAGAGATGAACCATTCGTCCTAGCCAATGATGTGTCTCAGGTTTTCTATGTGAAGGACATGTCCTCCAGACCGAAAAAAAGAAAAAATATGCAAACGAATACATCATATGATGAGCCAAAGCATCACATAGTTCTTTCAGGGAAAAGAAACATCGTGGGAATCGCGGACAAGACAGACATGTCAGAAGATTATAATAAGTTTGATGAAATTCCGCCCTTCACAGTGAAAACTGACCCAAGCATTCTGTTAAGTAAAGAAGATGCTCCATGGTTACGTCTGAAGCGATCATAAGGAAGGACATATGCCAAGAAGTTTATGCTCATATTATGTAACTCTAGTTCATGTCTTTCGCGGTTTGTGGCTTGACCGAAGGATATCTTTCGCGGTTTGTGGCCTTTAGTCCCGGTTTTGTAGTCTCAGTTTTTAATATTAATAAATGTCTTGAGTGTTAGTCCCGTTTTGTGGCTGGACCGGGAGTGCCTCTATGACCAGTTTCTTGGAGATGCCGGAGGACTGGGATCCGGCGGCATCTCCCTGAAACTGGTCGTAGTGGTGTCCCTGCTCTCGAAAACCATCTTGCAGCTTGTAACTTCTCTAACTAGATCAATACGCCTCGGAGCTAACTAATTTCACATATTAGGGAGTGCCTCTATGACCAGTTTCTCAGAGATGCCGGAGGACTGGGCTCCGTCGGCATCTCCCTGAAACTGGCCGCAGTGGTGTCCCTGCTCTCGAAAACCATCTTGCAGCTTGTAACTTCTCTAACTAGATCAATACGCCTCGGAGCTAACTAATTTCACATATTAGGGAGTGCCTCTATGTCCAGTTTCTCGGAGATGCCGG
Source organism: Avena sativa (assembly GCA_916181665.1). Lineage (NCBI taxonomy): Eukaryota > Viridiplantae > Streptophyta > Magnoliopsida > Poales > Poaceae > Avena > Avena sativa. The sequence goes on from OV702279.1 coordinate 343,793,852, forward strand.
AGGACTGGGCTCCGTCGGCATCTCCCTGAAACTGGCCGCAGTGGTGTCCCTGCTCTCGAAAACTGGCTGGAGGACTGGACTCGCAAGGATGCCTATTTATAGTACAAGCAGCTCGGCATAGTGTCGACACTCACCCCTATCATTAGTGCTGACTCGTGTTTTGTCCCGGTTGGTGTCTCCAACCGGGACTACAGGTTGATCTTTAGACCTGGTTGGTGACACCATCCGGGACAAGGTACACGCCGCACGACATAATGTCGACACTCACCCCTATCATTAGTGCTGCCTGGCCCAGCCTGCCGAAATCGTCCATCCCGGGTAAAAAGGACAAATGTCTACCGAATCGGCAGGAAGTTATGTGCTGAATCACGGCATAGTTTGTGATGTTGTGCCCATAGTATGCATGTGTGTGGACATTGGTATGGAGAACAATGTTGCAGCAGGAAGTTTTCCTTTTTGTCGCACGGAAAAGCCCTTTTCCATTTTCCGAGCGCAAAAAAGGGTCGTTTTGTGAAGTAACCACCAAAATGCCGTTTCAGAATGCTACCGTCCCATTTTCCTAAAATACTAGACCACCTTACATGGACTATCTCCCAACCGGTACATCTCAAACCTTTTCGTCCATCCCGGGTAAAAAGGACAAATGTCTGCCGAATCGGCAGGAAGTGGGTCCGGTTTGTACTACAGGTACATGATCTATCGCCCGTGATTTTTTGAAAAAAATAATTTTTAGACTCGCAATATGTGGTTTCTTCAGAGATCCAATGCAAGTTCTAACGATGCTCGTCCCCTATCTTCATGCACACCGGATCGACCATAGTTAGAAATTCAGATAATTCAAAACGGGCATAATAAATTCAAAAAAAAATCCGAACAATGAAAATCCTTCGCGTGGTGTCATATTATGTTACATACTTGAAAGGAAAAATACCAGACTTGGTATATTGATCATGTTTCGAAAAAACCTTCACAAAATGACCTATCATGTTCGAGGTTTCATGGCTTTCGGTTCAAATGACCGATGTTATGTGCTGAATCACGACATAGTTTGTGATGTTGTGCCCATATTATGCATGTGTGTGGACGCGCCATTTTTTATCTTTAGTCCCGGTTGGTGATACCATCCGGGACAAGGTACACTCCGCACGACATAATGTCGACACGCCATTTTTCCCGCTATTTTTCTTCCCGCCATTTTTTCCCGCCAGTTCTTGACTATATATATATGTAGGGTTGTCCTCCATTGTCATTGCACATCTCTAGACTCATATCTGCAACCTCATCACTCTTTCCCATGGCTTCCACCATAGCACTAACTCACAGGGAGGCGGAGGCGCTTTGCGCCTCGAACTACCCCTGCCCGCCGGGCTACTGTGTCCCCGTCGGCTGGATGCTGAGCACCGGAGGCGTGCCGGTTCCTCCTGTCCCTCTAGGTGTGGCGCGTCGGATGGCCATCACGAACCACTACTACTTCGAGCTCACGCCGGAGCAGCGGAGGAATCCCAGATGGCATCCCGACTATTTCCCGACTTGGGAAGCCTTATTCGTGGATCGACGTGAGAGGGCACTCGCTAGGCACGAGGAGGAGGGCCCACCTCCTCCGAACTTCAACGAGGCCGGCCGTCGGCTGTGGTGGCGCGGCCGGACTCTCCAGAGCGTCATGGCCTACGACACGGCCGCCGACTCTAGCCCCCGCCCACGCTACCCTCAAGTCCATCCCACTCGTACTCAACCTTCAAGGTTCAACTACGGCGACCCCGACGACGATAGCGACGACGGCCGCGGCGAGTACGACGACTACAGTGGCGAGTATTACAGGTGTAGGCAGGACCATGACTGAATTATTCCAACATTGCAAAACAAGTTCGGCCGATTGTGGCTTAATCTGGCCATGTATCTTAATTTTCAGTTCTTCTATGTAACTTTGTGTTAGTTGTGTTATGTACTTTAATTCCAGTTCTATCCTAATCAAATTTTCTTTCCGCCCATTATTTTCCGTCCTCTTTTTCCGCCCATTAAAAACAGAAAATGGTTTTGAATTACTTATAAGTTAATCCATTTTTAATTGTAAATGGTTCATATTTTAAATGGTTACATTAATTATTTTTTAAAACAGAAAATGGTTTTGAATTATTTATTCAAATCCAAACACTTTTTATGTTTAAAGTTTTTCTAAATTCCAAATTAATATTTAAAAAATATAAGTTAATTCATTTTTAATTTTAAATGGTTACATTAATTATTTTTTAAAAATAGAAAATGGTTTTGGATTATTTATTTAAATCCATACACTTTTTATGTTTAAAGTTTTTCTAAATTCCAAATTAATATTTAAAAAATATAAGTTAATTCATTTTTAATTTTAAATGGTTACATTAATTATTTTTTAATAATAGAAAATGGTTTTGGATTATTTATTCAAATCCATACACTTTTTATGTTTAAAGTTTTTCTAAATTCCAAATTAATATTTAAAAAATATAAGTTATTTCATTATTAATTTTAAATGGTTCATAGTTTAAATGGTTACATTAATTATTTTTCAAAACAGAAAATGGTTTCGAATTAGTTATTCAAATTCAAACACTTTTTATGTTTAAAGTTTTTCTAAATTCCAAAGTAATTATCATTTAAAAAACATTACAAATTTAAACCCCAAAATAAAAAATAAGGCGGGAACAGAGAGAAAATACCTGAAAATTTTTGAAAACAGGGGAATATGTCCAGGTTGGAGCCACCAACCGGGACTAAAGACCCCCTGCGCGCGCGCCCCTTCATCTGCTGAAAATTGGAGTATAAGTCCCGGTTGGTGGCTCCAACCGGGACGTATGCCCTTTTAGTCCCGGTTGGAGCCACCAACCGGGACGTATACTCCCTCCCCTTTATAACTTCTCTTCTTCTTCTCTGTTTCATCGACGATGCCGCCAGGCTGCCCGCGCCCTCCGTCGTCGTCAACGCCTCCACCTCCGGTCGCCACCGCCGCGCGCTCCCCGTAGCGGCTCCTCCTCCGGCCGCCACCGCCGCGCGCTCCGTAGCGGCTCCTCCTCCTCCCGCGCGCCCCTCCGGCCGCACCTCCTCTCCTCCGGCCGCACCTCCTCCGGCCTATCCCCTGTCCCCTTCCTCGGGTATGTCTCCCGGCCCGCGCGCCCTTCCCTCTCTCGCTCTCCCCCAAATTTCCGCAAATTTGTAGTATTAGGTTGATTGGTGTTTGTAATGTAGATTGATTGGTGTTTGTAATGTAGATTGATATTGTTGTGTTGAAAGAATTTGCAATATATGTGAGTGATATTGTTGTGTTGAAAGAATTTTGCTAGTTTGCTTGTCGTAATTATGTCTAATAGTTATTCTAATAATTATGTAATTTGTCACAATTTGTTGGATAATGCATTTGATAATGGATGCTTTGGTATTTTTTCCAATTAATATAGATGGCTTACGCAAAGTTCTTCATGTGCATCACGTTGGGTATGTTGTGCAATCGGATTGTGGTGTTCAGATTGTGGATGTGGCAAATACTATAATATTTTTTCCCGACTAGTCCTAGTCTTAGACGGCGGTCGGCGGCTCGGGAAAAGGGGATGTCGGTGTCCGGTTCCACAGGACATGGGAGGCGTGCAGGGACGCATGGGGAGGGTGTATTGTGGCAAGAGAGAGGCAGAAGCTCTGTTTTGCTCGGGATTCGGTTAGCGGCGCCGAGAAAGCGCCGAGAAACATCGGATAGATGGTGGAATCGTGAAAGGGTAAGACACCGAATTGTCTTGGAAAAAGGGCCAACGTTTACTGTAGATATGCACCACATCTACAGTATCAAGCCGCCACCGCCGGTGCCGGCAACGCACAGGCAAGGCCCGGTGGCCCGCCCTGACAGCGCAACGACGAGGGGAAGGTGAGGAGAGGGGGGAGGAGGCGGCGCCGATGGGAGTTCCCCTGTTCGCTCACGCGTGGGCGAGACATGGGCGAAGGGGTCGCGCGGTCAAAACCATTGTGTTCGACGTAGGAAAGCTCGGTCTGGCTCGGTCGCGCGTAAATCTTCCCATGAAATTGCATGCCCCTTAGGTGCATGTGGGTTCGACGATGTGCCTTCTCCAGGGCATTCCGAACCCTCTTAAATCGATTCCAATATGGTATTTTGTTAGTATCTAGTGTTACCTATCTGCTGGATAGTTTCCCTTTTATAGCCTTATACTCATGTTCCCCTCTCATATGCATCCGAGGTTTCTCCGAACTAGGTTTTACACCCCTCGGAACTCCGGAATATTGATTTTAGTTGATTTTAGCTAGAGTTACCTATCTACTACACGGTTTCCTTTTTGTAGCTAGGTTTAGGGTTTAGGGTTTCTCTTCATTTTTATTATTGTGTATGTATATATTAGGGTTTCTCTGAATTAGGGTTTATATCTCTCAACACTGTACCTAACTTTCTCCTTTAGCCGTTTTTACTTATTCGTTTTTCCACCTATGCAGAAAATATGGACCCACACGTCAGAGACGAAGAAAAGGAAGAGTTGATCCAAGGTGTGATCCGTGGGGAAGAAAATTTAGACGTATCAACGTTTCTGAACAACTCCGGTGAGGGTGATCCTCTTTTTACCGAAATAGACGACTTTTTTGAGGTTGAAGGTGTTGCCTTCCGCGAGGGAGAAGGCGATGCCTTGTGTAATCGAGAAGACGACCGCTCCGGCGAGGTGCATGTAATATAATTAATTCATTAATTAATCATTTGCTATCTATATAGAAATAGTAACGACGATCTTTCTTCTTTTAGCCCTCCGGATCGAAGGAATCTACTGAAAAGACCAGACGAGGCCCAACCAAAAAGTTGCAAGACCATGAGAGGTTCAGGATCGAAGATGTCGCTGAAGACGGCAAACCGACGGCTCCCGAAGTTGTCGCAACCAAATTTGTGGCACAATGCGGAGTAATCGTTAGGGACTTAATCCCGATCACCATTAGAAATTGGAATAGGCCTGCTAATGCGGATGAAGAGGGAACATGTTTATTTGTCCCTAACAACGCCAAAGATTTACTGTGGAAGAGGCTCATGGTTAATTTCAAACTACCGAAGATAGAGCTGGATCCAAATGCGGAGGATCCAGTTGAGGACGCCTTACAACATGGGAGAGCCATGGAGGCTAAGGTCAGGGAGTGGGCTTTGAAGAATATGGCCCAGTGTTTTACCAACTGGAAGAAAATATTGCACCTTGACTATGTCGTGAAAGATAAGACTCCGGATTTCAAGAATATTCAGTTTGAGAAGATAAAACCATTCTGGGCTGAGTTTGTGGAATACAAGAAATCAGAAAAAGCTAAGAAAATGTCTGAAACGAATAAGCTGAATGCTGCTAACAAGAAGTATCACCATACTATGTGGCAAGGTGGCTACAGGGCTGGCATTCCTAAGTGGGAGAAACTTGAGAATGAACTGCGTGCTAAAAAGATCACCCCAGAGACAGACGATTGGGTAGAACGTGCAAGGAATTGATTTTACGGGCATGGGGGCACGTTGGACTCGGAAGGGAGGTGTATATATAACATACGACATAAAGAAGACCCCTTGCCAATCGAGAGGATGAGAAAAGCAGTAAAGGCTGTTAAAGATGGGGACTTCATTCCCGATAGAGAGAATGATGAGCTCACACTCGTCCTTGGAAATAAGGAACATGATGGACGAACACGAGGAACAAGAGGCTCCCAACCATGGAGGACTGGGTTTCCCGAAGAGAGGAAGAAATATCCTGATAGAAGCCGTCAGAGGAGAAAGGACAGGGTGGAAGTTGAAGCAAATAGTCAGAAAGAGCGAATGCGTTTAATTGAAGAACGATTAAAGCAACAACAAGATGAAATTAACGCACTTAAAGAGCAAAGTACTACCGGCCCATCTCAGCAGCACACTGCATTCGATGCTACCGGCCTATCGAATAATCGAAAAAGCAGTGTGGCTTCCACCGAGGTCCCGAGTGATGACAATGGCGATGACGATGATGCATCGACGATGGCTCCTGTTGGCTACCCAGTGGATGATATCACAGAGATGACACACTGCGAGCCACATGTCAAAGTTGTGAACATATCAATGAAGGTGGCGGTCGGCTATGCCTTACCAATTGGACCCACACCAACTTACCACTGTCGTCCGGTTCCAGAGGGCTACGCTGTTGTCGGCGTGGATGACATCATGCCCACCTTTGAAGTTTTGGATCTTCACTACCCTGCAGGTGAAGGGGATGTGACTGTACTGGGAGACGCAAAAAACGTCACCATTCTATGGCCGAAGGAATGTATCGTGCTTCGAAATCACATGCCAAGGCCATCTTCGCCGCCGCCTCACCCGTCTCCAGCGAGGTCGTCGCCGCCGCGGCAGCCGTCTTCGTCGCCTCACCCGGCTCCGTCGCCTCACCAATCTCCGGTGTAGCCATCGCCGCGGGAGCCATCGCCGGCGCCTCAGGATAAAAAGCGTAAGCGTACCGCTACTGTGCGTCGTTGTAAGCGATCGCCGAAACGTAAACAAGAGCCTCTTCCAAAAGTACCAAAGGTTCCTCCCAAGAGAGCTTATGACTGTACTGAAGAGGAGACTGCGGCGATCGTTGATGCGGAAACGACAGCGTTTTTCGCTAAGCTGAGGCGGCCGAAAGAGCCAGAGTTCCCCAGCACCAAAGAATAAAAAGCCAAAGTGTTGAAAATGCTAAAGACTCTTCATCAACCCGAGACAAAGCTGTCATCAGACTATGAGCGTTCTATTCTCAAGTCACATGTGGCACAAAAAGCCTCGAAGAGCAGTACTGATGCAAGCGAGAAATCTGTTTTCCAGCTCGGAGAACAAGAAAAACAGACTTGCGCCCCTCTGAAGGTGATTTCCCAAACCAATATGGGGTCGAGCAAATATGGGGCCGAAGAGCAGTATGATCCAGAGGTAGTTGCACAATACGGAGAAGCTGCCACTGCTCAAGGTATGAGTATTGCCCAGTACTTATCCCAGTTAGAGTTCTTCCTCGTGAGTGAAGTAGCATACAAATACCAGTACGACAAACCTCTCGTCAAACCTGAGGAGGTAAACAATCTTCCAACAAAAATGCGAAGATTGCATAACTGGTACTTGCATGCCACAAAGGCCGGGGCTAACTGGATAGTGCTGAAGGTTACAAAAAAGCATTATGGGAAAGATATGGATGACATGATATCCATTGAATTTGATGAACTATTTCAATTATTCAATCAAGACGCCTTGGACAAATCGATCATCAGTGCCTATTGTCTGTAAGTACTAATTCTGTAATTAATTTAGTCTCCAGCTATCTCACCTTGTTTATTGCATGTATATAATCATACTGTAATATGCAGAATGAAGATTCTCGAATGCAGCAGAGGACAAATCTATGACATTGGCTTCATTGACCCATATTGGGTTCATCAAGCTAATCTCAAAACAAACCCCAGGATACAGAGGATAATATAGTACACGCGTTAAGGTTTCAAGAAACTAAAAGGGAAATACTATTTCCTTACAACTTCGAGTGACTGTTATTGTCTTGTATACACTTTCTATTTCGCTTACTCGATGTTAAGTATATAATTGATTAGTTATGCATTCGCAGCTACCTAATCATTCAACTTGACAAAGGGCGTGTACTAGTCATGGACTCGAAACATAAAACCCTTGAGACGTGGAAGGACATGCAGATACTTCTCCAGCGGTAATTCTAATCATTACGACACTATATCGGCAAGGTTCGTGAATTTTATGATATCAAGTACTTAATAACTTATTTTATTCGTTTTCTACGTCGGGCAGCGCTTGGAAACGGTTCACCAACAAGGCTAGGGGTGTTTGGAAAGAGGAGCTTACATTTCAACCACTAAATGTAAGCACCACTAGCTATATCCGCGCATCTCTTTGATTCTAGTTTTGATACAGTTATTATCATGCTTGATTATTATTTTGATTGAACTCTGTTCTCGTAAAGTGCCTGACGCAGGGACCAGGTAACAATCTATGTGGATACTATGTTTGCGAGTTCATCCGGCAGACGTGCGATGAGAAGGGCAGAAATTTAGAGCAACTCCACGTACGTAAACAATTTCTATAGTTTTTAATTACAATCAAATTGTGTTTAGTTTCATTCATATAGGCTGACTCCTTTTTTAAATCAGATCGAACGTCTACGGGACGGTCTTCTGCCAAAGGATCGCGTACGAACAATTCAGGAGGAATTGGCGGGATTCTTGGATGCAGAAGTCCTAGACCCAAAAGGAGAATACTATTCGCCTGTGTATAGAAAATAGGGATTGTAAAAATAGCAACTTTGAAGGAATTGGCCGGTAGCATCGAATAACAACTTTTGTATGTAGTGCATGAACTCGATCCGTGTATTGAATGTAATATTGTCATGATATTCATGATGTAATATAAGGTTCCTTCATTGATAAGTGCAAATCACTAAATAAACAATAAAACAACCTAAATGAATTCTCTGCCGCGGCACAAAAAGTGGCGAAAATGCTGCCGCGGCAACAAAATGTGCCAAAATGAATTCTCTGCCGCGGCAGAGAAATGGGCCAAATCTCTGCCGCGGCATAAGGTTATTAGTCCACCCCCCTCGCCCTCTGCCGCTGCCACGTGTGCACCCTTTTGTCCCGGTTGGTGGGGCAACCGGGACTAAAGGTTAGGGCTTTAGTCCCGATTGCCCCGTCCCGATTGGACAACCAGGACTAAAGCCCCGTACCAACCGGGACCTATAGCCCCGTTTCCACCAGTGGAGAGATGAAATCCCAAGCTGAACAAAATATTTACAAGCAGGTGTGTGCATATATTCTTGACCCAGGCAAGGGGTGGAAATCCATTGTAATTTAGCAAATTTACTTGTGGAATACTGATCTTTCACGTTCTTTTTACTCTCGTGTGTTCGTGCGTGAGTGCGCGTGTGTGCGTGCGTTCGTGCGTGTGTTTTCATATCAAGCCATATGTTACACTATATACGTACATAAGTCTCTAGTACTTGCTGGCACGAAGGTCCACCCGGCATGTGATCATCCGATCGCATCGTTAAACTTGGCAGACTGCATGTGATCACGAAGTAGTACTTGCATGTAGAGATGGAGCCCCCAAGCTGAACGCATTTTTGATTTCTATAGAAAGCAGAGCCATGTCCTTGGTCTAATGTTAGCTGAAGATAAAAATAGATTCCGTGATAGTTACAGCCTGCAGATTAGGCTAGAGATTGATAGTCAAAGAGCCAGCTTTCGCCACTTCTCTCTTGATGTGTTCTAATGTGTCCAGGTTTAAATATACTCCGTCCATTTTATAGTATAAGATGTTTTAGATTTATAAAGATAATGTATCTAGACACCTTTCAGTGTGTAGATTCAAAGAGGTTTACTCTGAATCTACACACTAAAACATCTTATATTTTGAAACAGAAGGAGTAGAATATGCCACTCGACTACAAGTTTTATTTTTCAATGTTAAAAACTTAATTATATGGTTGCGTTTGACTCAAAGGGATATTCTCCTCTGCCATAGTTTCATTCCGATTAAGTGACACTCATTTCACAGATTTGGCATCCATGTCTATAAATAGACGCACCAGCCTACAAGGGCTTCTCACTACTCAGCTGCTCACAACACTTTAGCCAGCTAGCAAGAAATGGCTCTCCTTTGTTCAGCCCTGAGTAACAGCACCCATCCTTCCTTTAGAAGCCACATAGGAGCAAATAGTGAGAATTTATGGCACCTCTCTGCTCATCCAGCACAAAAGAGTAAGAGAAGGTGTAACCTTACACTTAGTTCACGAGCAGCAAGAATAAGCAGTGCGCTTGAAAGTGCAAAGCAGGTGAAGCCATGGCAAGTCCCTAAAAGGGACTGGTTCCCCCCTGAGTTTATGTTCGGTGCCGCCAGTGCAGCGTACCAAGTAAATTTCTTGCACAGATGTATACATTTTTTTTGTTAATCTGTAGAAGATGCTGTTTAAATACAATGATAGCTAGTTGCTAACAAAGATTATGATGTCAGAAAGCATGTTAATGGCTTGTTCGATTGCACAAAATTTTATGTGTGTCATCTTTGTAGATTGAAGGTGCTTGGAATGAAGGTGGCAAGGGGCCAAGCTCTTGGGACAACTTCTGCCACAGCCATCCTGGTAACATATACACAACCTTATACCAACAATAGGATGTACTTTTCGGTATTACAAACATATGATATTGTTCTTTCCTTAATCCTTCTCCTTCCATGTGCATATGAATAGACCGGATAATGGACCAGAGCAATGCGGATGTTGCAGCAAACTCCTACTATATGTATAAAGTAAGTACCGAGATGTCAGCAACTAGCTATACATATGTATGTAAGTTTTCTCAAATGATTTTGGAGGAACACTTTTTTAAATGCGCTGCACAGCTCGTGACTGGGAAGATTCAATACAACTACTATAATCACACTAATGGAACACGAGATATTTTGAACAATTTATCATGAAATTTGGATGTATATATATATCTTCAAAAAATAATACAAAATACTTGGGAACCACAAGTAGATATATTAAAATATTTAATAAGGACATGAATTATTTCCTACGTAGGAATTAGGATTTATAGTCTTGATTATACCAAAAATTAAAATTGGGAATATCGAAAATATTGCAGGTGCCCTTTATAGATTTATTGGAATTAGATGAGCTTTTGGGTAACCATATGATATAATGTTATACATGTTGCCTTACATATAACAAATGTTGTGAAAGATACAATTTCATGTCGGCCAAAAAATATGTTGTCATAATATATTGTCCTCATTAACCATAAAAAAACTTGTCATCGTTTATTTACGCAGGAGGATGTCAGGATGCTGAAGGAAATAGGCATGGACTCGTATAGGTTCTCAATCTCTTGGCCGAGAATACTGCCAAGTAAATACAAAATAACCGAATATGTTTTGTACAACGAATAAGTTAGGAACAATAGGGATGTGTTCTACAGATGCATCTGACCTGAATTATTATATTGTTGAGGTGCTAATTTCAGCACATGCCTATTACCTCTTTCAGAGGGGACGCTGGAGGGAGGCATAAACCATGAAGGCATCCAGTACTACAATGACCTACTCGACTGCTTGATAGAGAACGGTGAAACAAATTTTCTTCTTTGTCTGATTAGTGCTTAAATAAGATAATCTCACAAATGTTGTCCAAATCATTATTTTTTGTTCCAATTCAGGTATAAAGCCATATATTACGCTTTTCCACTGGGACACCCCTCAAGCACTAGCAGATGAGTACAAAGACTTCTTAGATAGGAGGATTGTGTAAGTATGCAGCAAGCAAAAGAATTAATATTCATTTAAAAGACGCTTAAGAAGGACCAACGACTCCCAATTATGATATGTATAAAAACTATGAACTGTAACATTGTTATATACGTTTTGAACAACAAGAATCTACTATATGATGTGGCTTCGTATGCCATATCTATTTATTAGAGAAAGATGCGTGAAAAGGTTAATTAATATTTAGATTACAAACAATGTTCTATTTTCATTGGACAATGTGTTAGTAAACTACATAACTATTTATCGTTGCGTCTGGTCTGAAATTTTCCAGAAAAGATTACACCGACTACGCGACGGTGTGCTTTGAACACTTCGGCGACAAGGTGAAAAACTGGTTCACCTTTAACGAGCCACACTCATTTTGTGGTTTGGGCTATGGAACGGGGCTGCATGCCCCTGGTGCGCGTTGCTCGGCAGGGATGACCTGTGTCATCCCAGAGGAAGACGCGCTCAGAAATCCATACATTGTGGGCCACAACCTCCTCCTAGCACATGCCGAGACTGTTGATGTTTACAACAAGTTCTATAAGGTACAAACATAATTAAAGTGACACACACACATGTATGTACACACACACAATCTAGTAGACAAGTAACAGCCACTGGTATACACACTTATTTATATTGATGGATCATCAACTGTATTTAGGGTGATGATGGACAAATAGGTATGGTTTTGGACGTAATGGCTTACGAGCCATATGGAAACAACTTCCTCGATCAACAGGCCCAAGAAAGAGCAATTGACTTCCATATCGGATGGTTCCTAGAGCCAATGGTTCGTGGTGACTACCCTTTCTCTATGAGATCACTAGTGGGAGACCGTCTACCCTTCTTCACTAAGTCTGAGCAAGAGAAGCTAGTGTCCTCATATGATTTCGTAGGGATCAACTACTACACTTCTAGGTTTGCCAAGCATAAAGACATTTCACCGGAAATTATACCAAAGAAAAATACCGACGATGTCTACTCCAATCCTGAAGGTAAGAAAATATTATCGAGGACTAACCTTGGTACTTCACAGTTCCGTTGATAAATTTTATATTGTCATACTAATCCTGCACCTTTTTTTGTTCGACCAGTTAACAACAGCAATGGGATTCCTATTGGTCCTGATGTATGTATCTTCCTAGCTACTACTTAATTAGGTCATTTTTATACAGAATATATGATCTTTGCAAAAATGCCGAAAAAGTATGCTTAGTTGAAATTTTGCAACAAAAAGGTTAAGCAGCATAGACATGCTAATGCTTTTATTTCGCAATAAATATTATGCAAGTCAAAACATTGTTTTGACTATTAATTACAAGTTTTTCATCAATATGCAGGTTGGAATGTATTTTATTTATTCTTATCCAAAAGGGCTAAAGAACATCCTTCTGCGCATGAAGGAAAAATATGGAAACCCACCAATATACATCACCGAGAATGGTAAGTAGTGATATGTGTGAGTATATATCAATGCCACATAATGTTAATATATATCACCGAGAAAGGTAAGTAGTATTAGATTTTGTAAAATACATTGTGTTAACTTCCAACCATTGTATATTTTCCTCTCACCGGCTTTGATTCAAGGGGTAGATTAGGTATCTTCTAATTAATAAAAAGTTTGCATATCTTCACAGGAACCTACTCAATAGACATGTTGACCGTTTATAAGATGTTTATCTGTCTTTTTTCAGAACAAAATAATGTTTAGAGATGGCTTGTGATGGATTTAAATTGTGTGTACAGGAACCGCAGACATGGATGGCTGGGGAAACCCCCCCATGACAGACCCGTTGGATGACCCGTTAAGGATAGAGTACCTCCAACAACACATGACAGCAATCAAAGAAGCAATAGAGTAAATATACCAATACTAAAAATCGCCCTTCTTGTTTATTAATTTTTGCACTTTTCCTACATACATACCCTAGTAGAACATTGATTACTCGATATTTGGTACAATATAATCATGCATACATATATATGGTTGAATGATAAGAATTTTCTTTCAATCGTGCCTTCAGCTTAGGCGCGGACGTGCGGGGCCACTTCACATGGAGTCTAATAGACAACTTCGAGTGGTCTTTGGGCTACTTATCACGTTTTGGCATCGTCTACATCGACCGCAATGACGGCTGCAAGCGCATCATGAAGAAGTCAGCCAAGTGGCTGAAAGAGTTCAACGGCGCCACGAAGAAACTTAACAACAAGATCTTGGTGCCAGCTCGTGTTGTAGTGGAGTAACGCATGGTGGTGGCACCGCGTGATGAAGAACTAATGCCACGGTGTCTAGTTCAAAACCCGCATGGAAAATAATAAGTAAAGAAACAATGTCATGGTGAGTGCATGCAATGTGTGCCAGTTCGGTGTTCACTCATGCATGCATGAGTGCCAATGCCATGTTTCTAGTTGTCAGTTTTCTGCTGCAGAATAAAGGAAGGGATGTGTTGATTCCATTATTGGTTTATTCGTAGTATGTAAGCCACCGAGGCAATAATAAGAAACTTATTTCTTTTCTATTACGATAATGATTACTATCTTGGAAAATATTGTACTATACCAGTGGGTGCCCGTGCATGATAATATTCCAGCTCTAGCTGAAACTATGATAGATACTACGGTGGTACATGATGACCTGATTATTTCTGCGCCGCCGTTAGTTTCATGATCCTGAACATGAACCTGAACCCTTCAACACTGTACGTAGTCCCCTTACTTCGCAGTGAACGATCCAAACGATATCAGGGATTTAAGCAAAACATGGCCAGTGATAAACCAAAGAACAAATCCCATGTGAAGCATCGACGTTCTCCTGGCAAGAAACCTGTTGCGCAGCCTCTGTTCAAGTCGCAGAAAAAGAAGCCCCAGTTGATCAAGTTTCTACATATGATCCTACTATGCTCCCAACTCTTGTTATGATGATGCAGCACAACTCCTGTTTCTACATAAAATTGAGTAATCTACTTCATTGGTGATATGGATCTTAGATGCTGGTTAATGCTGTCGTGGAATATTCGTGGTTTTAATTCGGCGGAAAAATGTTTAGCAGCCAAGCAAAAAGTGGATGAATCTGGTCGTTCCACAATTTGTCTACAAGAAACAAAAAAGAGGGAGTTTGATCACTCTTTCATCAGAAAATTCTGTCCTCGTCAATTTGATAGGTTTGAATTTGTACCTTCTATGGGTGCCATGGGTGGACTTGTTATAATATGGAACTGCTCAATTTTTTCCGGACAAGTCATGCATATCGTGGAAGTCGTATCTTCATAGTGCATTCCAAGCCTAGCCAATCATCGACCTAAGTGTCACTTCTCTATCCACAAGTGGTAGGAGACAACGGCAAAGTAGATGGGCAAGCTCTCATTTTTTTTGTGCTTCTATACTCATTAAGACTCTGTAGATATATAGGTGCAAAAGAGTGATATTAGCTTCTACTTATAAGAGGTTATTGTCGAATTTATAGCCTTAGCCTCTTATCCAATTAAGATTCTAGATATATATCACCTTCCTTCAATGTCGGTTGCATATCCTCTGTAATTTTATTTGGGTGGGGGAGGGAGGGAGGGCTCGAAAAAAAAGAGGAAAATTAACTAGTACTTTTTCAGGCATCGCCTAAAAAGATTACTTTTTAAAGAAAATGCAACAAAAATTTATTCTAGCACATGAGCTCTAGTGATCCCTCTATATTAATAAAAAATAAAAATCATATTTATAACTTATAAGTTTCAAAAGAATTAAAAATAATTCTAGACTTTACCAATGATATGTCCTACAAACATGCAAAATCACGAGAAGATATTCTTTTTATTATTGGCTAAAAAAATGACAAAGTCTGATATTTTCTGAGATTTTAATGCTCGGATCCACAGTTTTAACATTTTTATCTAAGCTCAAAATACATACTTAAAATACAGGATTACTAAGTACTTATGTGCACCCTGGTCCCTTGTGTGTATCAAAAACAAAAGCATACCATGTCCCAAGCCCATTGGGCCGAAAAGAAGAAGAGAAGTGCCACGTTACCTCTTCTTCCGCTGAACACGTAGCGTACCCACGACAGGAGCACTAGAAAGTAGAAGTGCCCTGAAGAAGCGAAGAGGGGATTGGATTACCTGGGGAGAAAGAACACGATTTCCTTGGGCGCGTGCAAGGAGCGAGAATAGTTCTTCAGTCCCCCGCGCGGTCGTTTCTTGGCCGACCAGATCTCCGGGATCGAGGTGAGTGCCTCGCTCTTCCTTATTTTCTTCCGTTCTCTGCTTGATCTGTTACTACGCGTCGTCTGGTTTTCGGTTGGTTTGTGGAGTACTAGTAGCGATCGATCCACGTGAGTGGCGTTCATTTCTGCACTAGAAGTTGTTAGATTTGTACTTTCTCTGGGTAACCGAGCAAGGGAAAGCAGCAGGAGGCGCATGAGGAGCAGTTGGTTGGTTTATGCTCTGTTTTCAGATTTAGAAAAACAGAGTCAGGTTTATGTCGGCGGTAGTAGAAGTAGCAGGTGATGTGACAAATTATCAGGTTCCAACTCTAGCAAACTCATACTGAAATTTCTGTGCCCGCACACGCAAGAGAAGACCACTATGCGTGTTTCTGACTGAGAACATTGTTCGGCAGAAATTTCCATTGGGGCATTCTGAAAGGTAATGCCGAATTAGTTTGATGCTGCTGATGTTTTTTTTCCCATGTGAGGATGGATGTTATATTTCTTCCGTCAAGTCGCACTATCTTTGCCTGCAGTTTTCCTGTTGCAAATAATCCGGAATCTGGATATTGCATCTTGTCAATGGAAATACATTTAATAAATGAATGAATTTAAGCATGCCATTACTCCTCTTTAGCGTGGCATTCACCTTGACATGGAGTCCTCATATCTAGTAGCATTACTTTCCAGGCATGGATGGGAAGAACTCCAGCAGTGGGCAACAAGCTCAACAAGCTAGGCCGGATGAGCTGAAGCATACCGCGGATTCTGATACCGGAAATGTGAGTCCGGTGAATGGTCATGAACCTGTAGATATGAACATGGAAGCTGCTATATCTGCAGATGATGTCATGAGAGCCGGAGGCTTCGGTGCAAAAGACGACATCGGCAGCCTCCTACCTACAGCTATGGACTCCACCGACTTTGAGGCTTCATTGCGGGACGCCCGCGACTTCGAAGGCGAACAGGAACAACCGTCACACCCTGGACTGGGTTACAAGGCGACCGAAGCTGACGGTGGAGGCAAGCCGTCGGATGTGCCGCGGCAGTGATCCTGCTTCCTCGTGCAACTTTTAACTTCGGGAAAAAAACATGATATCCCTGTTTCTCTGTCATTTCCGTAGTTTCCTTTCCGACTTCTGAACTCCTGTACTTCAGCGAGCGGACAACATCGATCTCTTGTTTCAGTGCTAGATGAAAATGAGTTTGTGAGCCCATGAGTGGTTTTCAATTTTCTTTTGTCGTTGGATAATGGAGGTTTGCAGAAGTATGGTTTTCAGTGCTAGGGAATTACAAACAAGCGGTGCAATAGTTTCTTTGAAACAGCGGAAAAATGTTTGCCATATTGCATTGAGTACGGAAAGTTGAATAGATTGCTCTTATCTGAACTCTGTACTTCAGCGGGCAACATCATCTTGTTTCAGTGTGAGATGAACATGAGTTTCCCACGAGTGGTTTTCATATTTCTCTGTTGTTTTATCTTTGGATTATGGAGGTTTGCAGCAGTATGGTTCTGTTTGGCGTTGTGCGATTTCCAGTTCATGCTGTGGTCGCTTGGTCAGGACTTGTTTCAGCCAGAGAATTCTATCTCCTGAACAACAATCGGTGCAATACTTTCTTTCAAAACAATGGCAAAACATTTGCCATATTTCATCAAATATGAATCTAGAAAAAATTGAGTCAACTAATATGGGTGGGAGGAGTAAATATTCTGCATCGGCTGACACTCTTAACTGTGGGACTTGAGCTTATTCCTGCTCACTAGGGCGGCAGGTTACATAGGTGTATAGTGGTGACACTAAGACATGTGCTCCCTATACTGTATCGCTCGACTGATGGTGTGGGCATTAGAATTCTTATATGGGCATATCAGGGGAGCAGGGTTAGATGTAGTCGCCATGGACATAATAACAGAGAAAGTCTCAATCTGGAGTTACCTAACAAAGGCCTATTTGATCGGCTCGAACTCTTGTTCCCGCTGCATCTCACTCCTAGAGCTGATCATCGTCTTCGCAGGAAGCTAGCACTACTTTTGTATCCACCCAGTATATAGCAATAATAAAAAGAATGGGCAAGGTAACATTTTAGCCGTGCAGTCTTGAATTTTCAGCTTATATAGTCACGGAGACGGTAGGCAGGTCAGGGGGTGATTCCATCTTGTCTTAATGGCTTAGGGCATCTCTACCGGGCCGACCTCATCCGGTCGATGCCAAACGGTCCGTTTGGGTCGGATCCCGGTTAATTTGGATAGGGGATCCGGCCTGTCCGGCCAGCCACGCACAGCGGCGCGACCCATTTGTCCGCGCTGGGCGAGACAACTTTTTTTTCAGATTCAAACACAAACGGTTGACGCTAAAAACAGGCACAATTCATACTTAATTTACATTCGAAATATAAAAAACAAAATTTAACCTAATCCTAGCCCTAACTACCGATCTTCACGCGCTGGCGCCGCCTCGTCCATCTATGGGTCGAGGTCGATGTACTCCGGCAGCGTCCAAAGGTTGGACGGAGGCAGGGCCGGAGCGGGAGCGGGCGCAGGCGGGTTGATCGTCCGCACAGGACACAGACCGTGCTGGAGGTGCGCCAGCTCCATCCCCACCTCCGGCGCGATCGGAGGCGCCCAAACCGGCAGCGGCGGCGATAGAGGCAGTTGGGCGTTCGTCTCAGCCACCATGCGGGTGAACACGAGGGCCTCCTCGTAGCCACACCACTGGGCTTCCTCCTCCTGCGCGTTGGCCGCGATGGCCTGCTCGGTGAAGGCGTCCTCGTGGTATTCCGGGGGCAGGTTCGCGGCGACGTCGTCCAGCGCCTCCTGCTTGACGACGATGTCGTCGTCGCCGCCACTTGTCGTTGTCGTCCTTGCTATCGAGCTCGGCGTTGGAGTGGTTGACGGCGCCCTCCTCGTCCGAGTCGATGTCGGGTACGGGGTAAACCTCCCCCAGCTACAGGTCATCGCGGCGGCGCACCTTGTGCTCCCAGTCGAGGAACTCCTTCCAGTAGGCCTCGCTCTGGTAGGCGGCATCCCACAGTTGGGCTGGCGGGAGGCCCCTGATGTGGCGACGGATCTCCTCCTCCAGCCTTTTTCCCTCCTTGGGCACGGGCCCGGTTGAGGTGACAGCCGGTGGAGAGGGACACGTCATTGTGTTGGATGCCCCGGCCCTCCCTCCAGCGGCGCTCGCACTCCACAATGCGGAAGTACTGCCGCTCGCGGCGCTCTCCCTCCAGCCGTGGTGGCGGGCGAGCCTCCACGCGGTGGCCCCGAAAATCCTCCGGTCACGGCGGAGGCGGCAGGGATGTGCCGCGGAGGAAGGCCGGCAGCCGGGGGCGCTGGCTGCTAGAGCCAGACGCCTCGTGGTCGTTCTTGCCCCTCCCCTGCTTCAGCCACGATGGCGTCTTCATCATCCGCGGTGGTGGTGGCGACGGCTAGGGTTTGCGATGGCGAGAGGTGAAGAGTGCGGCACAAACGGGCGCAGGGTTAAATAGCCCCTTTGCCCGCGAACACGCGTAGCTTCCCGCTCCTTCGCCATCAATGCCGGCGCGAGAATGCAAGCGGCGTCCAGTGGGTCAGCGTGTCGTCGCGTCGTCATTGATGGCGCAGGCTGCCGCCGGTCAGCCTTCCGCCAGCCCTCTGAATTGTTATCGCGGTTGCGTCTGAATTGGTACCGTTGACCGCGTCTGAAATCAATGTCGCGGGTCAAGGTGGCTGACGGGTGGGCTAGTGGCACGCACGGGCACGATGTCTGCGCTGTCCGCGCGCGTCCGGGCCGACGCAACCGAGCCCTAGATTAGATGCACGAATGGATCGAGCCGAACGCGTTTCTCCGTATGAGTCGCCCTACTAGAACGCCGTGCACGCCTCACGCGTCCGCGGGAAAAGTTTCAGACATGCTCGGATCGGATGGATCGAGCCGGTGAAGATGCCTTACAACCTCACCGACTGGCCGGCCGTCGTGTCTGCGATTTTGAAGGCGGCAAAGAACAAACCATCACACCCCGAGCTAGGTACAAAGCAACTGAAACTGAAGCCATCGGACGTGCCTCCGCAGTGATATTTCTTCCTTACGCAGTTTTACCTTCAGAGGAACTAATGGTTCTACTTTCTAATGTATTTCTGGCTTGCTATAATTGCCACGTTATAAACTCTGTGTTTTATGGGTAACATCTTCTTGTTTCAGTGATGGATCAACATTAGTCTAAGTCCACCTATTATGGTTTTCGGTTGCCAAGCATCCCATGGAGAGGGACTGAGACGGGAGGAGCTCCATTATACCTTTTATTCATATGTGAACGAATATTGCAATCTAGGCACACAACCGACTAAAACTGTGGAATATTTCAATTGGACACATTGAACAATTGCATTTTAAGATTCCACACCATCCTTGACACTGCAAGCAAACCGGCATTATCCAATCTTTGCATATCATAGACAACAAAATTTGGAACACAGAAATGTCCCGGTCTGAAAGCCCACTATATGGATCAACATCCTCAATATTCTTTTGAGAATCATGGCACTTTTTTATCAATAATGTTTGGAATACATAAACCCTCAGGTGGCTGAATTAGTCAGACCCGACGTCCAACACTGCAACTCGTGCCAATCTATGAGCATCAGAATTCAAGGCTCGATTTTCATGCCTAAAACTAGCCTGAGCTGACAAGCTAGCTCCACATATGATCTCTTCCAGAAGCATACTAAAATTGCCAGAAAAAGGTCTTTCCATGGCATTGATCACCGAGAGGAAATTGGTAGCCACCGTGATGTGCTGGATATTCAAATCTTGCGCTAAAGCTAGTGCCTCCCTGCACGCAAGAGCCTTCATCATTGTCGAGTCGGTGATCCCTATGATGGTCAGCGTAGACGCACCAAGAAACGAACCTTATGCACTCCTTCACACGACACCGATAGCCCCACCGGAGTAGATTTTGCCATGGCGGACATTCATCTTCACACAACCCGCCTTTGGAGGAATCCACCAAATATGGCTAGGTGTGGAGGTAGTCCCTCTCTTCCTAGGCGATCTCGTGATAGATAGATCCCTCAAGTAGCTCTCGATAAACGAGTGCTTAGATCATGGGCTTTGGAACACTTCTTCATGGATCATTTTGCGTCGTTCATACCAAATATCCCACATCGTGACTGTGATGTCTATGCACGCTTCTATTCTCGTAGACAGTGTTGGGCCTCCAAGTGCAGAGGTTTGTAGAACAGCATCAAGTTTCTCTTAAGTGGATCACCCAAGGTTTATCGAACTCAGGGAGGAAGAGGTCAAAGGTATCCCTCTCAAGCAACCCTGCAATTAAGATACAAGAAGTCTCTTGTGTCCCCAACACACCCAATACACTTGTCAGGTGTATATGTGCACTAGTTCGGTGAAGAGATAGTGAAATACAAGTAATATGGATGATTATAAGCGGTAATTGCAATCTGAAATAAAAATGGCAGAAAGCAAACATGTAGTAGGACTAGTTGTAAATGATGTTTCAATGCTTAGAAACAAGGCCTAGGGATCATACTTTCACTAGTGGAAACTCTCAATAAATACATAAATATCTTCTCTTCATTATTCTACTTTGAACTATTCTCCGGTTGGATAAATCCAATCCACGGTAGGGCTACAAAAGCTCTCCTTAAAGTTCGTCTTCCCCATCTAGGTAACCCCACACTGTCACCTTGAGCGCTAGATGGTTCCAACAAACACCACAATTTCATAGAGACATCTAGCTTAAATTATAACTCATGATAAGTATTTCTGTAACCTTTAGCCTAAGTACCACACGGTGTGCACACTGTCAACTTCACACACGTGGGGATAAGCGGAGATTACATTAATTAAAGAACTTGAGTAACAGAGTACATCTACTTATTCAACTAGATTACAAAGCTCATGATCACAATAAGATCACGCATAGAGAGAGAGAGAGAGAGAGAGAGAGAGAGAGAGAGAGAGAGAGAGAGAGAGAGAGAGAGAGAGAGAGAGATGAACACATAGCTACCGGTAGAGCCCTTAGCCTCGAGGGAGAAATACTCCCTCCTGATCATGGGAGTCAGAAACGGCGATGGAGATGGCTCCGGGGGCAATTCCCCGTCCCGGCAGGGTGCCGGAACAGAGACTTCTATCCCCCGAATCTCCTCTTCAGTGGCGGCGACGCTGCGGAACTTTTCGTGGATTTCTGATCTGGGTAGGGTTTTCGTCTCGGGGAGACATATATATAGGCGAAAGGGCAAGGTCGGTGGAGCCTCGAGGGGCCCACACCATAGGGTGGCGCATCCTAGGGTGGACTCATGCTAGCCCTAGGCGTGGCCACCTCATGGCTCCACTTCGTCTCTCCTTCGGGCACCGTGTTGCGTCTGAAAAAATAGGAGATTCGGCTTTTGTTTCATCCAATTCCGAGAATATTTCCTTACTAACTTTTCAAAAACCAAAAACAGCAGAAAACAGGCATCTGGCACTGCGGCATCTTGTTAATAGGTTAGTTCCAGAAAATATATAAAAATGCCTCAAAGTATAGACGAAACATAAGATAGTTGGTACAAAACAAGCATGGAGCATCAAAAATTATAGATACTTTTGCGACGTATCAGACTACAACCCTGGAAAATCATCCCTCGTCAAAGTTTCCAACATTACGAAAAGCCACTTCTTTGCAGACATGTCTTCGTTAATACATAGGTGCCCTGTTACTCCTTCATCAGCAAGAGCCCAAACACACCTGGCAACTGAGCAATCATGTAATGAATGCCTCCACGAGTCCTTGATACGTGGTAAACATATCTATATTTTTTGATGTTCCATGCTTGTTTAGTATCAAATTTGCTACGATTTTGTCTATACTTTGAGGTATTTTTATATATTTTCTGGGACTAACCTATTAACAAGATGTCGCAGTGCCAGTTGTCTGTTTTCTGCTGTTTTTAGTTTCAGAAAAGCTAGTAAGGAAATATTCTCGGAATTGGACGGGACAAAAGCCAAAGTCAATATTTTACCGAAGAGAACACGGATTCCAGCGGAGAGACGGAGTGCCGCCATAGGGCAGCCACAACCCCCAGGCGTGGGCCCACCCTAGGTCACGCCAGGGAAGGGTGTGGCCCCCCTGGCCGCCTCCCTACCTCGCCTCTTCGCCTATAAAAGCCTCCTGATGCAGAAACCCTAAAAAACCGATCAGATCTCTACGAAACAGTCTGTAGCCGCCGCCACCATCGTCCCTAGATCAGGGGGATCTGAAGCTCTTCCCGACACCCTGCCGGAGGGGAGAGATCATACCGAAGGCCTTCTTCATCACCATGCCAGCCTCCGGTATGATGCGTGAGTAGTTCACCCTTGGACTATGGGTCCATACAGTAGCTAGATGGTTGGTTCTCCTCCTTTGTGCTATCATGTTTAGATCTTGTGAGCTCCGTTCATGACCAAGATCATCTATTTGTAATCATACATGTTCTATTTGCGGGGATCCGATGGGTATTGAGATACTATGTCAGATTGATTATTGATTCTATCATGTCAGATTGATTATTGATTCTATCATGTCTGTGTTCTTTGTGGTCTCGCATGCTCTCCGTTGCTAGTAGCTATCTTGGCCAAGTAGGCTAGTGACTCCAAGAGGGAGTATTTATGCTCGATAGTGGGTTCATGCCTCTAGTAATCTAGGGAAGTGACAGGAATCTCTAATGTTGTAGATGCGATTTTGCTACTAGGGAGAAAACAACAATCTTTTTTTCATGGAACAATTGTATTGTTTAGTTTACACACATTGCTTAATGCAGTTATCCATTGCTTGCAACTTAATACTGGAAGGGGTTCGGATGATAACCTGAAGGTGGATTATTAGTCATAGATGCAGTTGGATGACGGTCTATGTATATTGTTGTAATGCCCAATCAAATCTCATAGGAATCATGATGTCTAGTATTTGCATTGTTATGCCTTACTCAGTCTGTCAATTGCCTCGCTGTAATTTGTTCACGCAGCATGTTGTCTATCTTAAGGAAAACACCTCTAGTGAACTATGGACCCCGGTCCAATCTTTACCATTGTTACATCATCTACTGTTATCGTTTACTTTCTACAAACAACTATTATCTTCCACACTATACGTTTAATCCTTTGTTTTCAGCAAACTAGTGAGATTGAGAACCTCACTGTAAGTTGGGGCAAAGTATTGAGTTTGTGTTGTGGAGGATTCCAAGTTGTTAGCAATAGCTTGGAGTTGTTTCCTTGCTCCTACTGGTTCGATAACCTTGGTTTCATAACTGAGGGAAAACTTTCCGATGTGTTCATCACACCTTGCTCTTGGGGTATCCCAACGAGGCTCTACAGTGATCTGAGCCCATAAAGACTTTTCTAGCACCGTTGTCGGGGAGTTAAGGACAACTTCACAAGGGGAGTCCCTCACAACCACTCTCTTTACTTTGTTTTTGTTTTGCTTAGTTTCTTCTGTTTTGTTTTGCTTGCTTCTTTTTTACCAAAAATTACAAAAAAAATTAGTTTCATTTGTTTTTCTTCTTGAGAGGAAAAGCTAAAGAATGGTTGCTATCCTTGGCTAGAAATAGTATTTATTCTTGGATTAAATGCAAAGATGCTTTTATTGGAAAATACTATCCTCCTCCTAAGATTATATCTATGAGAAGTGAAATAATGAAATTTAAACAACTTTATAATGAACATGTTGCTCAAGATTGGGAAAGAATGAAAGCTTTGGTAAGGAATTGTCCCACTCATGGACTAACTGCTTGGATAATTATCCAAACTTTTTATGTAGGGTTGATACGTCGAAAACGTATCTATAATTTTTGATGTTCCGTGCTTGTTTAGTATCTACTTTGCTTTGTCTACACTTTGAGGTGTTTTTATATCTTTTCTGGAACTAACCTATTAACAAGTTGCACAGTGCTAGTTGCCTGTTTTCTTCTGTTTTTGGTTCCAGAAAGGCAGAGAATCAATATTATCGGAATTGGACGGGACAAAAGCCAAAGTCAATATTTTACCGTGGGCGACACAAATCCAGAAGACGAGACGGAGAAGCGATCTAGGGCGTCCAGACCCCCTAGGCGCGGCCAGGGTGGTCCCGCCCCTGGGCAGGGTATGCCCCCTGGTCGCCTCCCTGCCTCGCTTCTTCGCCTATAAGAAGCCCCCGATGCAGAAACCCTAGGCACCCGATCAAAACTCCACGAAACCGTTTGTAGCTGCCGCCACCATCGTCCCTAGATCGGGGGATCTGAAGTTCTTCCCGGCACCCTGCCGGAGGGGAGATCATCCCGGAGGCCTTCTTCTCCGGTATGATGCGTGAGTAGTTCTACCTTGGAATATGGGGCCATGTAGTAGCTATATGGTTTTATCTCCTCCTTGTGCTTTCATGTATAGATCTTGTGAGCTCCATTCATGATCAAGATCTAATCTATTTGTAATCATGCATGTTGTGTTTGCGTGGATCCGATGGATATTGAGATTACTATGTCAGATTGAGTAATGCTTTTGTCTTATAATTCTATCATGTCTGTGTTGTTTGTGATCTTGCATGCTCTCCGTTGTTAGTAGCTATCTTGGCCAAGTAGTTGCTAGTGACTCCAAGAGGGGGTATTTATGCTCGGTAGTGGGTTCATGACTCTTGTTTCCAAGGGAAGTGACAGAAATATCTTCGGTTATAGATGTTTTGTTGCCACTAGGGAGAAAACAACGGTCTCTTGTTCATAGAACAAGTGGATTGTTTACCTTACACACTTTGCTTAAAGCAGTTGTCTGTTGCTTGCAACTTATACTGGAGGGGGTTCGGATGATAACCTAAAGGTGGACTTCTAGTCATAGATGCAGTTGGATGGCGGTCTATGTATATTGTTGTATTGCCCAATCAAATCTCATAGGATCTTTTTGTCTGATATTTCATTGTTATGCCTTGCTCAGTTCCTGTCAATTGCCCTGCTGTAATTTGTTTACCCTTCATTCCATGTTGTTTATCTAAGGAGAGCACCTCTAGTGAACTATGGACCGCGGTCCAATCTTTACCATTGATACATCTTCCACTGTTACTTGTTGCAAACCATCATCACCTTCCACACCATACGTTTAATCCTTTGTTACAGCAAACCGGTGAGCTTGACAACCTCACTGATTCGTTGGGGCAAAGTCTTGAGTTTGTGTTGTGCAGATTTCCACGTTGCTTGCAACACCTGTGTGATGTTTCCTTCCACGTTGTTGGTTTCTTACTGAGGGAAAACTTGCTGCTGTGCTGCTTCACACCTTGCTCTTGGGGTTCCCAACGAAGCGCTCCTATATCAACTTAACGCTGCATCAAGCATTTTCTGGCGCCGTTGCTGGGGAGGCTAAGGACGTCTTCACAAGGGGAGTCCTCCACTTCCTTTTTCTTTACTTTGTTTTTAGTTTTCTTAGTTTCTTTTGTTTGGTTTTGTTTGCCTCTTGTTTTCAAAAACTCCAAAAAAATACTCTAGTTTGGTTTGCTTTCCCTATTCAAAAATACAAAAAAATTAGTTCCTACTCTAGTTGTTGGTCTGTTATTGCCTTGCTTGGTCATGATTTCTGTCAATTGATGGTTTCTTTGAAACTAGTTCTTATTGGCAAGGTGGTTTCACGGAAGAACAAAAGTATTACTATAAGGCACACCGTTTGTCACAAAAAGGGAAACACTTATGGGAAAAAATTGATAAGTTGAATACTATTGCTAGAGAGATGTGCTCCACTTACAATTTTACTTATTGCTTTGATAAATCTTGTTGCTGTAGGAGGTATAAACACCTGCCTTTTCAATGTGAGTATACTGATAATGTTACCATATCCTCTTATGTTAAAGGAAATTATGACTTTGATGATGTGGAACAAATTGAAGAATTTATTGCCTTCAAGGGTGCATTTGAACTTGCCAGTTTGATTAAAACTACTGATGATGCACCTTATGAATGTGAGGTTTATGAGATACTTAAATTTTTCTTTGACAATTACAAGGAAGAAAATGGCTATATTCTTGAATATTTTAATAAGTGCTTTCCACAAATGGAAGTGACTAATGCCTTGCAGGAGCCTATGGAATAAGAAATTACTGACCCTGAAAGCTCATTAGATGAAAAAGAGGAGAGTGATGAACAAAAGGAGGAAGAATGGATTAGCTACCCATGCCTACCTTCTAATGAGAGTAACTCTTTACCTCTTACATTATTTGATTGTCCCCCATGTTTACCAAAGGAGGATGAATGTTATGTTCCTGTGGATTCTTTTGAAATATCTGCTATGGGTAAAACTTGTGATAATAGTTATGCTCCTGTTATCTATGATAATCCTATATTTGTGCCTAACTTCGAAATGCATGATACTAAGGAGTTTTTCTTAGAAAATGTTTATGATAAAGCTCTAGAAGATGGCCCTATGTTGAATGATCAGTTACCTTATTATAAAATTGCTAAAAGTGAGTTTGAAGGTTTTAATCCCACTATTTTTGAGCTTGATAAAAATTATGTGTTTGTAGATCATGAAAAGAATGCTTTATGTGATAGCTATATTGTTGAGTTTATTCATGATGCTACTGAAAGTTATTATAAGAGAGGGAAACATGGTCTTATGCATCTCAACAATATTAAGTTTCCTCTCTTTATGTTGAAAATCTTGAAGTTGCACTTGTTTTGCTTTCCTATGCTTGTTACTTTGTGCTTATTTGATTTATTTTCTTACAATATTCCTATGCATAGGAAGTGGGTTAGACTTAAATGTGTTTCATATTTGCTCCTTGATGCTCTCTTTTGCTTCAATTCATATTTCTTATGGGAGCATCTTCTCAAATTATTAAGCCTAACTTAAAGGCGTTAAAGAAAAGTACTTGTTGGGAGATAACCCAAGAGTTTCCTTGAGACTTGGAAGTTTTTACTTCAGTAATGACCTATCCTTATCCTTTTTGTTTGCATTTTGTGCCAAGAATGACCTCTAATAAGAGGGAAGTGAGATTTGGGGAGTTGCTGTCCCGAAATAGATTTCTGTCCTCCACCATAAAAATTCGTGAGGAGTCTCTGTAAGTCGGATTGAGCTGAAAATTTACAAATAAATCCCCCAGTATGTTAGATAACTTTCGTCAGTTCAACACTTTTTGATTTGAGCAACATATGATTTTCGAAAAAATGAGTTTCTACCTGCCGGTCTGTTTTGACAGATTTCTGCCATTATTTGCATTTGCTTCTTATCGATTTCTTTTTTAGTTCTCTTTTAGGGAATTGAGATTTTTAAAGGAAGTTGCTTCAGTAGCTTGTGTTTTTAGTGAAAAGTCTTTCTGTTCCAAATCTTTGACCAAAGGTCTATTATCTTTTGAATACACTAATGTTGCTAATGAAGATTGTGTGAAGTTTTGTATAAAGAAAAAATTTCAGGTGTAGAGAGAGAATGATGTAATGAGATGAAGAATGGACAAAAGCTCAAGATTGGGGATGCCACCATGGTGTCACCCCAATAAATATCCAAGAGGTACAAGCGTCAAAGCTTGGGGATGCCCAAGGCATCCCCTTCTTCATCAATAAAAAGCTCAGGTCTGTCTAGACACTTTATTTTAATTGTTTCATGCACTGTTGTGGTATTCTTGGAGCGTCTTAGTTTTCGTTTTCTTTTCTTAGTTTGTTTAGTTTGCTTGAATAAAGTAGTTTGGACCACCGTTCTCGCTGTGTTGTTTCAAATAAGTCGATTGGTGTTGGAAAGGAGTAGCAAGTTCTTGCTTGAAACTGCAAGAGGAGCTTGCATTGACTGTGACTTAGACTTTATCATGACATGCTAGGTGTTGTTTTGAACTTATTCTTAGTGATTATTGCTGTAGCGTGTCTTATTCTAAACAATTGGGATTACTTAGTATGCCTTGAAGAAATTATGTGTTGTTTTAGCATGCAAAAGCATAGTGTTGTGGTATTCTCCTTTGATGCTTTGTTTGGGTTGACTTGGCACATGCTCACACCAAGTTATGACTATGAACACGTCACCATAGCCTCTATGATCATTTAGTCCTTGACTTGTAGTACCACTCTATGGTTTGATTAGTAATGTTTTGTTGCTCTACATGATTATGGCCATTATTGCTCTCTTAGTTGGTTGCTCCCAGTCGTTTGCTAGCCTCCACTTGTATGAGTAAGCTGTACTCATGCCTCCAACTCCGAAGAAACCAAGTTATTCCAAAGTATCCACTATAAATTCCTATGCATGGTGTGTTACACCATTCCAAGTATATTCTTGTTTTCAGCTATCTTCCAATTAAAAACTATTTTGTTATGTGAAAACTTAATGATTAAAGCCCTCACAAACTTGATGGCACACTTTATATTCTTTGCCCCTAATAAAATTGAACCATTGTGTCGTCTATGTTGTATATGCTTGCACTTATACATTGGAATTAGCACAACCATGCTGTTATGGGGAACGTTTTCAACATTGCAATTGTACTTTGTACTGAGTTGATATCATGCTCTTTTGTCTATGGATGTCATCGGTGTGAAATAAAGAGGGAGCTTGTAAGTCCATTGAGTTATGTATTTTGTGTTAGAGAAACGCCTGGGCCACTAGCCTAAGCCATGCCTAATCATGGTGGAAACTTGTAGCATCACCATAGTGAGCTATCTATGAAGCATCCTCAATAAAAAGCTATTCATAGAGTAAATAAAAAGATGGCTGAGATGCTCATTGTCTGCTTGCCTTGTCATTTTGGTTATGGGATCGCTCATGTACCATGTGCAAGGGGTACCCTATTGGCGGTTCTCTATGATACACATGTACTTACCATGACAATAACTTATAGGTGACTCGAGTTGAGTAGCATGAGGTGTGGCCCTCCTATTTAAGGGACTTGAGATTGCCAACTTATACTTTGTCAAGCATATGCTCCATAGTTTGTTCACTTTAACCTTAATCACTTCAAGATGCTTATGATAGGGGCAATGAGGGCCAAAAGCTAACAAGTACCGTAATTTTTGGAAGCTGTTTCTGAAACTTGAAATCCCTGCTTCCCTTTATGAAGGGCCCTTCTTCCACTATTATTGAGTCTCCACCTTCTACCTTTAGGCACAATTAAGAGAGCATAGTTGCCATTCTGTGTGCAGTGTCCCAAAGCTTATTGATTGATGCATATTATGATATTACTTGTTCTTGTGCTATTTGTTTCTAGTCACTCTTATGAACTTTGAAGGTGTCCTATGCATCTATTTGCTACTCCATGAGGGACAATCTGATTGCCACTATGCCATGTTTTCGGCATGTGAAACAAACAAACGTTTTTCAATGCATGATATTCATGATCTTTGTTTGTAGCCTTTCATGTTGCATGCATAGTTACTTTGTGTTATTGTTAGAACTCCATCTTTGATGCACATGTTTAGAGTTCTTTGATCCCAGATTTCAATGCTTGCAAATGGTTTGATCCTTACTGTGAAGGTGCATGTCACCTCAAAAATTATTCTTTTATCACTTACCTACTCGAGGACGAGCAGGAGTTGGATGCTTGATACGTCGGAAACGTATCTATAATTTTTGATGTTCCATGCTTGTTTAGTATCTACTTTGCTTTGCTTTGTCTGCACTTTGAGGTGTTTTTATATCTTTTCTGGAACTAGCCTATTAACAAGTTGCCACAGTGCGAGTTGCCTGTTTTCTTATGTTTTTGGTTCCAAAAAGGCAGAAAATCAATATTCTCAGAATTGGACGAGACAAAATCCAAAGTCAATATTTTACCGTGGGCGACACGAATCCAGAAGACGAGACAGAGAAGCGAGCCAGGGCGGCCAGACCCCCCTAGGCGCGGCCAGGGTGGGCCTGCGCCTGGGCAGGGTGTGGCCCCCTGGTCGCCTCCCTGTCTCGCCTCTTCGCCTATAAGAAGCCCCGATGCAGAAACCCTAGGCACCCGATCAAAAATCCACGAAACCATATGTAGCCACCGCCACCATCGTCCCTAGATCGGGGGATCTGAAGTTCTTCCCGGCACCCTGCCGGAGGGGAGATTATCCCGGAGGCTTTCTTCTCCAGTATGATGCGTGAGTAGTTCCACCTTGGATATGGGGCCATGTAGTAGCTAGATGGTTGTATCTCCTCCTTGTGCTTTCATGTATAGATCTTGTGAGCTCCGTTCATGATCAAGATCTAATCTATTTGTAATCATGCATGTTGTGTTTGCGGGGATCCGATGGATTTTGAGATTACTATGTCAGATTGATTAATGGTTTTGTCTTATGATTCTATCACGTCTGTGTTGTTTGTGATCTTGCATGCTCTCCATTGTTAGTATCTATCTTGGCCAAGTAGTTGCTAGTGACTCCAAAGGGGGTATTTATGCTCGATAGTGGGTTCATGCCTCTAGTTTCCAAGGGAAGTGACAGAAATCTCTTCGATTGTAGATGTGATGTTGCCACTAGGGATAAAACAACGGTCTCTTGTTCATAGAACAAGTGGATTATTTACCTTACACACCTTGCTTAAAGCAGTTGTCTGATGCTTGCAACTTAATACTGGAGGGGGTTCGGATGATAACCCAAAGGTGGACTTCTAGTCATAGATGCAGTTGGATGGCAGTCTATGTATATTGTTATATTGCCCAATCGTATCTCATAGGATATTTTTGTCTGGTATTGTATTGTTATGCCTTGCTCATTTCCTGTCAATTGCCCTGCTGTAATTTGTTTACCCTTCATGCAGGGGCGGACCCAGAGCAAAATCGACCCGGGGTCACTCTATAAGTCACACATATATTTTAGCTAGATTTGGGGGTGTCATACACTACAAATGACTAAAAATTAGCAAAGAAATAGGATTTTACCGGGTGTCCTGTGACACCTGCTACCATAAGTTAGGTACGCCCTGCCTTCATGCCATGTTGTTTATCTAAGGAGAGCACCTGTAGTGAACTATGGACCTCGGTCCAATCTTTACCATTGATACATCTTCCACTGTTACTTGTTGCAAACCATCATCACCTTCCACACCATACGTTTAATCCTTTGTTACAGCAAACCGGTGAGCTTGACAACCTCAATGATTCATTGGGGCAAAGTCTTGAGTTTGTGTTGTGCAGGTCTCCACGTTGCTAGCAACACCTGTGTGACGTTTCCTTCCTCCTACTGGTTCGATAGCCTCAGTTTCTAACTAAGGGAAACTTGTTGTTGTGCTCCTTCATACCTTGCTCTTGGAGTTTCCAACGAAGCATCCCACGACAAGTGCTGGGCGCCATCAAGCTATTTTCTGGCGCCGTTGCCGGGGAGGCTAAGGACGTCTTCACTAGGGAAGTCCTTCACTTCTTGTCTATTTACTTTGTTTTAAGTTTGCTTTGTTTCTTTTGCTTCATTTTGTTTGCCTCTTTCCAAAAAAAAACCCAAAAAATAGTCTAGTTTGGTTTGCTTGCTTTATTCAAAAACACACAAAAAATTAGTTCCTGCTCTAGCTGCTGCTGCTTTTTTGGCTTGCCCACCTTTGCCAAAATGAACTCTACTGAGAATACCAAGTTGTGTGACTTCACTAGCACCAACAACAATGATTTCCTTAGCACACCTATTGCTCCACCTGTTCCTGATGCTACCTTTTATGAAATTAAGCCTGCTTTGTTGAATCTTGTGATGAGAGAGCAATTTTATGGTGCTAGTTCTGATGATCCTGCTGCCCATCTCAATAGCTTTGTTGAAATTTGTGATATGCAAAAGTATAAGGATGTAGATGGAGATATTATTAAGCTCAAGCTTTTTTCCTTTCTCCTTGAGAGGAAAAGCTAAAGAATGGTTGCTTTCTTTGCCTAAAAATAGTATTGATTCTTGGACTAAGTGCAAAGATGCTTTTATTGGAAAGTACTATCCTCCTGCTAAGATTATTGCTATGAGAAGTGACATTATGAAATTTAAACAACTTGATAGTGAACATGTTGCTCAAGCTTGGGAAATAATGAAAACTTTGGTTAAGAATTGTCCCACTCATGGACTCACTGCTTGGATGATTATCCGGACTTTTTATGCAGGTTTGAACTACTCTTCAAGGAACCTGTTGGATTCAGCTGCTGGAGGTACTTTCATGGGCCTCACCTTGGGTGCTGCAACAAGGCTCCTTGATAATATGATGGTTAACTACTCTGAATGGCATGTTGAGAGAGCTCCACACGGTAAGAAGGTAAATTCTGTTGAGGAAACTTCCTCTTTGAGTGAAAAGATTGTTGTTATTATATCTATGCTTGTTAATGGGAAAGCTCCTATAGATCCCAATAGTGTTCCCTTAGCCTCTTTGGTTGCTCAATAAGAGCAAGTTGATGTGAACTTCATTAGAAACAACAATTTCAACAACAATGCTTATAGGAGTAATTTTGGTGGTAACAACTATAAGCCTTATCCTCCTAATAATGGCAATTCCTATGGAAACTCTTATAATAATGCTAGAAGTGCCCCCTCTAAACTTGAAGTCGTGCTCAAGGACTTTATTAGTAAACAAACCACTTTCAATAAGACTATAGAGGAAAAACTTTTAACTGTTGAGAAAAATATATCCTCTTTGTCTGAAGCTCAGTCTTCCTTGATTAATAAAATGGCTGCTAGACCTGAAACTATGGGAAACACTTTTGCTACTGCCCATGCAATACAAGTTACTATTGATGAAAATGTTAGGCTGTTAGCTCAACTTCATGCTAGGTGGGAAAGGGAAGCTGAAATTGATAGAAACAATAGTGTGTGCACCATCACCACTAAATCACCAGTAGTCCATATTCCTCCTCCTACTATGCCTAAGCCTATTGATCCTACTACTAGTGATGCTAAGTTTGACTTTGATATTGATGGTTGCAATATTTCTGAAGCGATTATGTTCTTGCAAAATCTTGCTAGAAGTCCTGATGCTAGTGATATGCATGTTGCCTTTACTAAACACATTACAGATGCTCTTGTCAAGATTAAGGAAGAGAAGCTAAAACACAAAGCTTCTATTCCTAGGAAAGTATAAGATAGTTGGGAACCCATTATTAATATGCAAGTGAATGACTTTGATCTCAAAGCTTCATGTGATCTTGATTCTAGTATCTCTATTATGCCTGGGAAGATTTATGAAATGCTTGATTTGCCACCATTGGAAAATTGTTATTTGGATGTCCCACTCAATGATAATGCTAAGAAGAAACTCATGGAGAGTATTAATGATGTTCTCATCATGGTTAACAATGCTTATGTCCCTGTTGATTTCTATTTTTTGGATGTTGAATACAATGCTTCTTGTCATATTACTTTGGGAAGACCTTTTCTTAAAACAGTTGGTGCCATCATTGATATGAAAAAAGGCACCATCAAATATCAATTTCCATTCAAGAAAGGTATTGAACACTTCCCTATGAGGAGATAGAAGTTGCTTTTTTTCCTCCTTTGAAATCAAGGTTTGATGTTAATGCTTCTTTATTTGAAAATACTTGATTCTTCTTGCTTCTTGTGCCTAACTTAAAGGCGTTAAAGAAAAGTACTTGTTGGGAGATAACCCAAGAGTTTACTTGAGTCTTGGAAGTTATTACTTCAGTAATGACCTCTCTTTATCCTTGTTGTTTGCTTTTTGTGCCAAGAATGACCTCTAATGAGAGGGAAGTAAGATTTGGGGAGTTGCTGTAACGAAACAGATTTCTGTCCTCCACCATAAAAATTTGTGAGGAGTCTCTGTAACTCGTATTGAGCTAAAAATTTACTAATAAATCCCCCAGTATGTTATCTAACTTTAGTTAGTTCAACACTTTTTGATTTGAGCAACAGAAGATGTTCGAAAAAATCGGTTTCTACCTGCTGGTCTGTTTTGACAGATTTCTGCCATTATTTGCATTTGCTTCTTATTGATTCCTTTTTGAGTTCTCTTTAGGTGAATTTAGATTTTTGAAGGAGTTGCTATAGTATCTTGTGATTTTAGTGAAAAGTATTTCTGTTCCAAATCTTTGCCAAGAAGTCTAATATCTTTTGAATAAACTAATGTTGCTAATAAAGATTGTGTGAAGTTTTGTATGAAGGAAAAATTCCAGGTGTAGAGAAAGAATGATGCAATGAGATGAAGAATGGATAAAAGCTCAGGCTTGGGGATGCCGCCACGGTGTCACCCCAAGAAATATCCAAGAGGTACAAGCGTCAAAGCTTGGGGATGCCCAAGGCATCCCCTTCTTCATCAATAAAAAGCTCAGGTCTGTTTAAACACTTCGTTTTTATTGTTTCATGCATAGTTGTGTTGTTCTTGGAGCGTCTTAGTTTTTTTTTGCTTTTCTTAGGTTGTTTAGTTTGCTTGAACAAAGTAGTTTGGACCCCCGTTCTCGCTGTGTTGTTTTGCAAATAAGTTTGCTTGGTGTTGGAAAGGAGTAGTAAGTTCTTGCTTGAAGTGCAACAGGAGCTTGCATTGACTGTGACCTAGACTTTAGCATGACATGCTAGGTGTTGTTTTAGCATTATGATTAGTGGTTAATTCTGTAGCATGTCTTGTTCCAAAAAATTTAGATTGCTTAGTGTGCCTTGAAGAAATTATGCGTTGTTTTAGCATGCAAAAGCATAGTATTGTGGTATTCTCCTTTGATGCTTTGCTTGGGTTGACTTGGAACATGCTCACACCATGTTATGACTATGACAATTCACCATTATCCTCTATGATCATTTAGTCCTTGACTTGTAGTACCACTCTTTGCTTTGATTAGTATGCTTTGTTGCTCTGCATTATTATGGCCATTATGCTCTCTTAGTTGGTTGCTCCCAGTCTTTTGCTAGCCTCCAATTGTATGAGTAAGTTCTACTCATGCCTCCAACTCCCAAGAAACCAAGTTATTCCAAAGTGTCCACTATAAACTCCTATGCATGGTGTGTTACACCATTCCAAGTATATTCTTGTTTTCAGCTATCTTCCAATTAAAAACTATTTTGTTATGTGAAAACTTAGTGATTAAAGCCCTCACGAACTTGATGGAACACTTTATATTCTTTGCCCCTAATAAACTTGAACCATTGTGACAACTTTGTTGTATATGCTTGCACTTATAAGTTGGAATTAGCAGAACCGTGTTGTCATGGGGAATGTTTTCAACATTGCACTTGTACTTTGTACTCAGTTGATATCATGCTCTTTTGTCTATGGATGTCACCGGTGTGAAATAAAGAGGGAACTTGTAAGTCCATGGAGTTTGTATTCTGTGTTAGAGAAATGCCTGGGCCGCTAGCCTAAGCCATGCCTAATCATGGTGGAAACTTGCAGCATCACCATAATGAGCTATCTATGAAGCATCCTCAATAAAAAGCTATTCATATGGTAAATAAAAAGATTGTTGAGATGCTCATTGTCTGCTTGCCTTGTCAGTTTGGTTATGGGAAAGCTCCTGTACCATGTGCAAGGGGTACCCCATTGGCGGTTCTCAATGATATGCAAATACTTACAATGACAAGAACTTACATGGACCCAAAGTTGAGTATGCATGAGGTGTGGCCCTCATATTCAAGGGACTTGAGATTGCAAACTTATACTTCGTCAATCATATACTCCATCTTTGGCACTTTAACCTTAACCACTTCAAGATGCTTATGATAGGGGCAGTGAGGGCTGAAAGCTAACAAGTACCATAATTTTTGGAAGCTCTTTTTGAAACTTGTAATCCCTGCTTCCTTTACAAAAAGGCCTTTCTTCCACCACTATTGAGTCTCCACCTTCTACCTTTAGGCACCATTAAAAGAGCATAGTTGTCATTCTGTGTGCAGTGTTCCAAAGCTTATTAATTGATGCATATTGTGATATTACTTGTTCTTGTGCTATTTGTTTCTAGTCACCCTTGTGAACTTTGAAGGTGTCCTATGCATATATTTGCTACTCTATGAGGGACAAGTTGATTGCCACTATGATATGTTTTCTGTATGTGAAACAAACAAATGTTTTTCAATGCATGTTATTCATGATCTTTGTTTGTAGCCTTTCATGCTGCATGCATAGTTACTATGTCCTATTGTTAGAACTCCATCTTTCATGCACATGTTTAGAGTTCTTTGATCCCTGCTTTCAATGCTTGCAAATGGTTGGATCTTTATTGTGAGGGTGCATGTCACCTCAAAAATTATTCTACTCGAGGACGAGTAGGAGTTAAGCTTGGGGATGTTGATACGTTGGAAACGTATCTATAATTTTTTATGCTCCATGCTTGTTTAGTATCTAATTTGCTTTACTTGTCTACAATTTGAGGTGCTTTTTACATGTTTTCTGGTACTAACCTATTAACAAGTTGCAACAGTGCCAGATGTCTGTTTTCTACTGTTTTTGGTTTTAGAAAAGTTAGTAAAAAATATTCTCAGAATTGCACGAGACAAACGTCAAAGTCTCCATGGGGAACAAGAAGTCCAGAGGGGAGACGAGGAAGCGGACCAGGGCAGACAGACCCCCCCAGGCGCGGCCAGGTGTGGGCCCGCGCCTGGCTAGGGTTTGGCCCCCCTGGTCGCCTCCTCGGCCTCCCCCTTCGCCTATAAGAAGCCCCCGATGCAGAAACCCTGGGGACCCAATCAAATATCCACGAAACCGTCTGTAGCCGCCTCCACCATCATCCCTAGATCGAGGGGATCTAAAGCTTTTCCCGGCACCCTGCCAGAGGGGAGATCATCCCGGAGACCTTCTCTCCTATATGATGCGTGAGTAGTTCCACCTTGGACTATGGGTCCATGTAGTAGATAGATGGTTGTATCTCCTCCTTTGTGCTTTCATGTATAGATCTTGTGAGCTCCGTTCATGATCAAGATCTAATCTATTTGTAATCATGCATGTTGTGTTTGCGGGGATCCGATGGATATTGAGATTATTATGTTGGTTTGATTAATGGTTTTGTGTTTATGATTCTATCATGTCTGTGTTGTTTGTGATCTTGCATGCTCTCCATTTTTAGTAGCTATCTTGGCCAAGTAGTTGCTAGTGACTCCAAGAGGGGGTATTTATGCTCCATAGTGGGTTCATGCCTCTAGTTTCCAAGGGAAGTGACAATAATCTCTTCGGTTGTAGATGTGCTGTTGCTACTAGGGACAAAACAATGGTCCCTTATTCATGGAACATGTGGACTGTTTACCTTACAGACTTTGCTTAAAGCAGTTGTCTATTGCTTGCAACTTAATACTGGAGGGGGATCGGATGATAACCTGAAGGTGGATTTCTAGTCATAGATGCAGTTGGATGGCGGTCTATGTATCTTGTTGTATTGCCCAATCGAATCTCGTAGGATCTTTCGGACTAGTAATTGCATTGTTATGCCTTGCTCAGTTCCTGTCAATTGCCCTGCTATAATTTGTTTACCCTTCATGCAATGTTATTTACCTAAGGAGAGCATCTCTAGTGAACTATGCGGTCCAATCTTTACCATTGATACATCTTCCATGTTACTTGTTTACTTGTTGCAAACCATTACCTTCCACACCATACGTTTAACCCTTTGTTACAGTGAACCGATGAGCTTGACAACCTCACTGATTCGTTGGGGCAAAGTCTAGAGTTTGTGTTGTGCAGGTCTCCGCGTTGCAAGAAACACCTGTGTGACGTTTCCTTCCTCCTACTGGTTCGATAATCTCGGTTTCTTACTGAGGGAAACTTGCTGTTGTGCTGCTTCCTATCTTGCTCTTGGGGTTTCCAACGAAGCGTCCCACGACAAGTGCTGGGCGTCATTAGGATGTTAGTAGTTGAGTACCGTGACAAATTTCTGTCATTGGATAGGTATGCCCTGGATGAGCTTGACACAGAAACCAAGAAGGAGAGATTCCTAAATGGTCTACATGATGAGATGCAGATAGTGTTAGTCAATATTCCATTTGCTAACATTGAAGCCTTAGTGGATTCTTCCATTCAGATGGAAGGCAAGATCAACCATGCCAATGAGAATCGCAAGCATCGAATGATGCATCAACCAGGAACCCACCATACACCAAAGTATCGCCCCAACCCGTTTCCAGGATTTTCCCCAAGAACCAATAGACCCCCGATGAACCGTCCAACCTATCCCAACCGTGGAAACCCAAGGCCTGGAGGAAATCACAATAACCCCGGCAACCCCAGCAATTCCAGTCGTGCACCGCCCAAGTTCAACAACAACAATGTCGCCAGCAACACCATCTCTGCCCCAAGAACTGGAAGCAATGTGGTGCCTGTTGCAGCAAAGGACAAGTCTCATGTGACTTGTTATGAATGCGGAACCAAGGGTCACTATTCCAATGAGTGCCCCAAGAAGATTGTAGAAGCCCCCAATGCAAATGCCCCAGCTCAGCAGCAGCGTCGTGTTCAGCCTGGAAGAAGATTTGCCCCAGGAAATTCGCTCAACCGCAACGGCCGTCTGTTTCTCATGAATGCCGAAGAAGCCCAAGAAGCGCTAGATGTCGTGCTGGGTATGTTTTCTGTTAACTCAGTACTTGCAGGAGTGTTGTTTGATTCTGGAGCATCAGACTTGTTTGTTACAGAAGAATTTGCATGCACTAGTAAGATTCAACCAACCAAATTGAAGCATGTTATGATAGTTCAAATCCCTGGTTCAACCACCAAAGCTAGACAAATTTGCAAGGCCGTACGTATCCGAATCCATGGCATAGATTTTTATGCTAATATAATAGTACTTGGAACTAAAGGTTTGGAAGTAGTACTAGGAATGGATTGGATGTCGAAACATAAAGGATTAATCGACTGTGCCAAGAAAACCATAACCATGACCAGTACAGCCGGAATATCAGTAGAACATGTATCTGAAACCTTGCCCCATCAATTCAAGTGCAACAAGAGTCTAGCACAACCAACCATTGACCAAGTCAGAGTAGTTTGTGAATACCCCGATGTATTTCCAGATGTTTTGCCCGGTATGCCCCTAGATCGGGATATCGAGTTTATCATTGAACTAATCCCTGGAACTGGACCCATAGCCCAGAGACCGTATAGTATGAAACCATCTAAATTAGTGGAGCTGAAGAAGCAACTGGATGCCATGCTGAAAGAACATTTCGTAATAACTAGTGTTTTGTGTGTTAGATAACAATACCAAGGATTATTTAATGTGTGTTGAAGTGTTACAGTTCACTCTAAGGAAAAAGGAAAAAGAATCTGCCTTTGGGGGGCGGATAATCCGCCCCACCCTTTTCCCAGATAGGCGCAAGCCCCAGAAGGGGGGCGGAGTTTCGGCCGTATTTTCTGGCCCCGCCGGATAATCCGCCCCTCATGCTCAGCTTGAAGATTGCCAAGGCGCAAGCCCCAGAGGGGGGGGGCGGAGTATCGGCCAGACTTTCTGCCACGCCGGATAATCCGCCCCTGGAAGGGGCCGGATATTCCCCCCCCCCCCAAGATCTTCATCAAGTTTTTCAAGGCGCCATCCCCAGAGAGGGGGCGGATTTTCACCCCGGAGTATCCGCCCCGGGGGCAGAGTTTTCCCCGGGGCGGATAGTCCGCCCCTAATGGGGGGCAGATAATCCGCCCCCAAACTTGTTCAATGGCCAGATCTGTGCAGGGGGTATTTAAGCCAGCCTTCCCCCTCCTGCCAGAACTCTTGGTTCATTCAAAAAAGTCAAGATCTGATCTGCAACCTTCATCCAAGAGAGCTCCACCTAGATCCACCCAAAGGCCTCGTCCCTTGGGGAATCGAAGGAGGAGGACTTGATCTTCAACAATTGCAACCAAGCGCTTCATCTCCTCTCCATTCATTTGGAGAATCACCGATCTAGTATTTCTTGCAAATACCTAGATCCTTGTTTTGTTTATATTGATAAACCTTGTTCTTGTGACAGCTTGTTGTCATCTCGGGAGACCCCAATTCAGTTTTGGGTGTGTGCCCCGGTAGCGTTGTAAAGGCACCGGTTCCCGCCTCGAAGGGTACCAATAGTGGAGAAGGTGGATCAGGCCTGTCGTGGCGAGATCCATCAGAGAATAGGGTGAGGCCTATTGTGGCTTGGTGGTCTTAGAACCGCCCACCCCTACAACACAGATGTACTTCCCTTAACAAGGAAGGAACTACGGTAAAACAAATCCCTGTGTCTCCGCGTGCTCCACTGCGGTTCCCTCGCTCCTCTCTTTACGTTCTTAGTAGCTAGGTTTGCATATAGGGAAATTCTTGTAGCTACACATCTAGAGAATTTACTTTGTGTCAAGCCTAAAATTGAAAAAGAACTAAAAATTGGGTAGCACCTATTCACCCCCCCTCTAGGTTCCCATACGATCCATTTCAATTGGTATCAGAGCCCCGACTCTTATTTTGGGCTTAACCGCCTAAGAGAAGTATGGGTTCCAAGGTAGATGGGAGTGATGCTCCGGAGGTAGTCACCATGAATGATCTCAAGACGTTGGAAACAACCATGGTGAGTTCAATGGAGGCTAAGATGGAAGAGATGCGTCAATTGATATTGCATCCCTCCACATCCGCAGCATCACCTCCATCTAACTCTGAGGCTACCACTCCGCAATCCAAGGAAACGGGTAAAACCAATTCCAAAGATAACGAAGTGGTTGGTGATGACACTAGCAAGAGCTCCTCCTCGAAAAATGATAGTGGTAAGGAAGGATACAATGAGGTTTCCCATGTGTATTCTCCTGATCCACCTATCCCTCACCCACATATACATAATAGGGGTGATCCAGCCAAACTTCCAGCATCTACCTTTACTCAATGGCAATTTTTGATGAAGTCTCATGTGTGCAGTTCCTCCATTGAGTTGTGGAAAATCATCGAGAATGGTCTTCATGTTGGAAATCCCAACAATCTCACAAGAAGAGAAGTTGTCGATAGTCAACTCAACGCTACAGCTCTACACATGATACAGCTTGGTGTGGGTGACAAAGATATGCCACACATTCAGCATCTTACTACAGCTAAGGAAGCCCGGGATGCTCTCAACGAGCTCTTCATCGAAAATGAAAGTATGAGAAGGAATAGATATGATGCTTTGAGCAATGAAGCTGAAGGATTTTATATGTTGGATGGAGAAAACCACGAGGACATGTATAGGAGGCTCAAGGCAATAGCCACAACTTTAAGGAATCATGGTGCCGCTCACGTTGATGATGCATGGATCAAGCGCAAGTATGTCAGTTCTCTTATGCCATTTGAGCCCACAGATTTGAAAAGTCTCCAAGGTAGGAATAACTACCACCTTATGACATCCAATGAGGTAATGCAAGAAATGGCCGCTTTCAAAGTGGCTGCCAAGAATGCCGAAGATGCCCGTGCACGAGCTATGGGGATGCAAAAGGGGGTCAACATGGCCTTGAAGACTAGTGTGATTGATCATGATGAATATGCCATAGAAGGTATGGACTGTCCCGAGGATATAAAAAGGATTCACGGACAATACCTGGCTCTTTATGCTAGAAACTTTTGGAAAGACCCGGCCAAGGCTAAAGCTGAACTAGAACGCAAGAGTAGAGCCTATGGAAGAAAGGAAAATGGTCCCAAGCTAAGAACATGTTTCAACTGTGGAGACCGGCTGCACTTTGTAGCTGAGTGTCCATATCAAAGTAGGGAAGATAATGGAGGAATACTTGTTTTCAAAGACAAGTCAAAGGATCCACGCAAGAAACAGTTTGTAAAGAAGAATGCTCCTTTCAAGAAGCAACCAAAGATTGTTCTAGTGTCTCAAGAAGAATATTCTTCGGGAAGTGAAGATGAGGATGAGGATGAGGATGATAGCTCTCAATAGGTGGTTGCTATAGTCACCACATCTACATCAACATCTCTCTTCGACTCTCCGAATGAAAATGTCATCAACAAGAATGCTACTTGTCTCATGGCAAGAAGTTCTGAGGTAACTACTTCTAACTCTTCTTTTCCTAAGGCTATGATTGACATGGATGATCCTACTACACTTAAGGTTAAAGAAGAGATTATTGCTTTGGACTATTTATTCACTAACTTGCAAGGTGAGCACAAAATACGTTTTGAAGCTCTTATGGACCAGCTGGCCCAAAATGAAGCTCTCCTCGAAGAAAAGGGCAGAATTGAAAGGGAGGATGCAATGGAAATTGCATCCTTAAAAAATGCTCTAGAAAAAGAAGAAGAGGCTCGGGTTTCTCTTGAAGAGAGGCTTGAGTACATTGAGGAGTCACATGAAGAAATAGTGTCTAAGCTTGTTAAGGAACGTGACAATAATGTCACCAAAGCAAAGAAGTTAAAGAATGAAAAGATTGACTTTGGTGCTGCTCATGATAGACTCTCCGAGGAATTGGAGAAACTTGACATCGCTCACAAGGCGTTGAAAAGCGATTTCTCCATCTCAATGAGTCACATGATCAGCTCCAAATTCGATTGGCCAAGTATGATGTTCCTAGCACATCCAATTCAACATATAGTCACAAAGAAAATCCTAGTGTGGAAGAAGAATTTGTCAAGGACATCACTCCCAAAGATAAGGGTGTCCTTGATGAAGTTCTTGGCAAGCAAAAGTCAAATCATGGTAAAGAGGGACTTGGGTATGTCACCAAGTCCAAGAAGAATAAAAACAAGAAGAACAAGACCAAGAATGTACAATCAAAGACAAGCACCGCTGAGAAGAATGTCACAAAAGACAAAACTAACAATATTGATTTTGCAGGGTCTCACAATCCAAATTATGAACTCTTTTGTGATTATTATGGTGATGTTTATGCTTATTATGTTGGTCCTTTTGATGAATATGTTGCTTGGTCTATTTGGGTTCCAAAGACCCTTGTCACTAACATGAGAGGACCCATTGAAAAATGGGTACCTAAAACCAAGAAGTAATTCTCTTGCAGGGCTATGCTTCCGATGGGTCGAAATGGGTGCTGGATAGTGGATGCACTAGTCATATGACCGGAAGCAAGGATATCATCACGGAGATGCGTCCCAATCATGATAATATTACAATCTCCTATGGTGATAAGTCTAAATCTCAGGTCTTGGGTCTTGGCAAGGTTGTTGTAAGATCCCTCCTTTGTAAAGGAAAAGGATCCCTGTGATTGCAATGCTAGTCCCTGGATCAATAGCTAGCATCCACAGTTAAGATGTAATATCAAGAAACAAAGGTCATAATACAACTTTATAACCAGGAATAAAATAATTTATTACATCTTTCATAGCTCATTTGGCTATTACATTACATTGCAGCAGAATATCTATAAGCATGGGGTCCTTCATCTTCAAAGTGCCACATGCAGACGTGTTGGTTGTAGACTTTGTAATCCTAATCAACACACTTCACTAAATCAATCAAACCTGCAACATAACAAGTTACAGCCACAAGGGTCAATACATTTGAATTGTATTGGCAAGTGATACTATGGTAGTATAGTGGAGTCTATCATCTATATGCATTTGGCAAAGTGGAGTTGAGGCTTGCATTGCTCAAAAATAGATTTTTTTCCTTATCATTTGAAAGCACTAAGTTTTTGCTTGACAAAAAATCACCTGTAACATCCCTAAAATCATGTTTCAAACTCATGCATATCATCCATGCATCCATGATCATATAGTGTAGAGGTCCCAACCCAATAAGGTAGAGTCCTCCTGTGTTTTACAATGCTAGTCCCTGGATCAATAGCTAGCATCCACAGTATAGATGTAATATCAAGAAACAAAGGTCATAATATAACTTTATAACCAGGAATACATAAATTTTATTACATCATACATAGCTCATTTGGCTATTACATTACATTGCAGCGGAAAAACTATAGTCATGGGTCCTTCATCTTCGAAGTGCCACAGGCAGATGTTGGTTGTAGACTTTGTAATCCTAGTCAATCAAACAATCTTCATTTAAAAACAATCAACCTGCAACATTACAAGTTACAGCCACAAGGGTCAATACATTTTGATTTGTATTGGCAAGCTTCACTTTTATGTATAATAAGAGTGGATCCTGTCATTATATGCATATTTGGCTAAGTAGAGTTTAAGGCTTATTTGCATAAAGCATTGTTTTATCCTATCTTTTCAAAAAGGGTTTTAAAGACCTTTGTCAAATTTCTTTTCCAAGTTCCTTGAACTCCTTGGTAGAAACTCAAGTGTTCAAATCCTTGTCAAATCTCTTGAGCACCTTGGTAACCCCAAGTGCAACAAGTTTTATCAAAACCCATGAGTTCCTTGGTAACCCCAAGTACATCA
The DNA here is from genome assembly GCA_916181665.1 of Avena sativa. Classification (NCBI taxonomy): domain Eukaryota; kingdom Viridiplantae; phylum Streptophyta; class Magnoliopsida; order Poales; family Poaceae; genus Avena; species Avena sativa. Next base: position 343,838,404 of record OV702279.1, read on the forward strand.
TGCTCTTGAGCACCTTGGTAACCCCAAGTGCAACAAGTTTAACAAAATCTCTTTGAATTCCTTGGTAGACACACAAGGGCATCAAGTTTTTATATTAGAAGTTGGAATGTCGAGATCTCCCATAGTTCAAACTTTAGTTGCTCAGTATTGTCCATAACCGGGGACACGGCTAAGTACTTAGATTTTATTTACTTCTGCAGAAGGAGTACACTTTACCCACATGTCACAAACCCATCCTTTTGCCACCAGTGGCCTACTGGATTAGTGCTCACCAAGATGGAGTACTGGCAGATTGAGAGTGTGACGAAGTCTTTCCAAAAGGTCCTCCCATACATCATTGCTAGCTTTGTCTTCAGCCCCCATGAAGCATTCCAGATCCCCATGTCCAGTAACTAAATACAATGTATGGGTCTTCCTAATGTAATTGACTAAGCCAGAGCCATAATAGCATGTGGTTGCACACGAAAGCCACAATTGGAGAAGCATGTTTGATCTCTAAGTTTCCTAGGTGGTTTTCTTTTGGAGCCCAACACAAAGTGACTACCATAGACATGGTTCCCTTTTGTTGCCACCTTCTCCAAAACTTCAAATATCCTCCACCTAGGTGGTTCATTGAGTCCTTGTTTTATTATGTAAAACACAAGTCCTTTTCTCAACCTTTGTAAAATCTCAACATGTATCTCTTTTTCAAAATATAGCATATAGCGTGGCTAAGCATGTACAACTACAAGATTTTCTCTAAGGAAAGTAAGGGCATCCTATTAGGATTTAGCATAGCATAAGTATAAATCATTTTCATGCATGTTTTCAAATCCACTAAGTATAATGAAAATAGTAGGACTTTTGTATGAGAGTGTAACTTGCCTTTTGGTAGGGAATGGTGGTTCACTCCTTGATCTTGCTAGTCTCACACTTTGCTAAATTCACTACAAGTCAATCAAGCAAGACACAAAATCAACTAACATTCCAAACCAAGGTTAAACAAACAATTTTCACATTCACAAAGCAATGGAATCTAAGTCATGCAAAAGAGGGTTCTATTGCAAGGTTGGTCTCTACTAGGTTTATAAACTTTGTAAGGTCCAAATTGGTCATTTACCAAAATGGCAAAGTCATTTGCAAAGAGGTCTCTATTAGATTCCTAAACTTTGTAAGATCCAAATTGGTCATTTACCAAAGTGGCAAAGTTATTAGCAAAAGGTTTTACTTCAAAACCATTTTCAAACAAGGCACCTATTTGGTCATTTTATGTGGTGAAGAAATGTTTTTCCTAAGGCCTTAACCTATAGGGTTCACCAAATGAGTTGCTATTGCAAAACTTGGTGTTTGGGTCAGTAGGTTTGGTCCAAAACATTTTCTCAAAGTTTTCTTTATGAAAGCATTTTCATAAACAAAACAATGGTTTTTAATTAGCTAGAAATGGACTAAACCAATTAATCCATTCTAAACTTTTCAAAAATCATTTTCCAAAACAGGGGTTGGTTCCTAGGGTCAGTAAGGTCACAACAAACCAATTGGCAAAGGTTTGATCTCAAAAATCATTTTTAAATGATTTTTCTAATGTTAGCAAGCACACAAAAGAATCTGCAAAATCAAACAATCTATCAAATACTATTTGCTAAACTAAGGGTAGGGTTGGCTAGGTCTTGCCTTGCTGATTCCAACGACATCAAATTTGTAATTTTTGGACGTGTGGATCCAAAGATACAAGGGTTTGAAGTTTGCAAAAGTTTCTGTTTTCAAAACTGTTTTTAAACCTAATAGGCGACACGCGGCGTGTTCTTACTGGTCGATACCGGTTCGCTGGGATCGTGGCTGTGGGGCGTTGGATCTAGTTAGATCGAGCGGTGCAGAGAGCGTACCCATTCGCGTTTAAGTGATTCTATCTAATGCGTACGATCCAGATCGAACGTTTGTGGGGTGCTCGACCATAGACGAGCGGCGCTGCGGCGGCTGCTGGCGGCGGAGCGATCGGTCGATGACAGTGCCGGCGATACAGGAAGCGGGAGAGGAAAATGGGAGGCTCACCGAGTTTGCAGACGCTTGGGGAAGCTCAACGTGCTGATGGGGAGGCAGGGGGCGCTCGAACGGGTTGGCAATCTCTCGCCGGAGTTGCTGCGACGGCGGTGCTCTCGGGTTGTCGTCGTTGGCGTCGCTCGGGACCGTGCTAAGGCAAAGGAGAGGCGCGGTTAGGTGCGCACGAGGGTCGCGAGTCAGGGAGTGTGAACGAGGAGGCGCGGGGTGGTCAGATGCATACCAGAAATGCTCGTCGGAGTTAAGCCAGACGGTGGTGGCGGTAGGAGTCGTCGCTGCAGATCGCCCTAAGGCAAAACAGGAGCACATTCAGATGCGCAAGAGCAAGGCGATGCTGTGTGCGTGAACGAGAGGGGTCGGGGCGGTCTGGTTCACCTGAAAGTCGTCGCCAGAGTGGAAACGGACGGCGACGCTGTCGGAGCTTGTCGAAGCCGACGCTCCGGGGCGCCCGCGGTTGAAGGAAGGGCACGGGGAGAAGCGTCTGGGAGTGGGGAAGCTGCTAGCGTGCTCGGAAAGGTGGAAGGTGGTCTGTACTGGCCTGAATTGGCCGGAGACGGTGGTCAGAACAGAGGAGCTCGAGGAGGGAATTGGGGTGGTCTAAGGCGTGCGAGCGCGAGGTGTCAGAGGGGAATTATAGAGGATGCCCTGCGTTTCCATCTGCGTGATCAAGGCTGGTAACGTCGGTCGCGTTAAAGCGAATTAAGCTGGAGAAATCAACGGCAGAACGGGGGAGAAGAACTGGTCGCTGCGGGGTGGAGAGGAAGAATAGTGGAGTGGGACCATTGCGTCAGTGGGAAAAGGGAAGAGGGGGAGGTCCACATGTCAGTTCCTCTGTGGGTTTAAAAGGGAGTGTGAAACGTTTTCTTTCGGGGAAGGGGAGTTGGGCTGGTTGGTGGGCTTCCTGGGCTGGGCAGCTGGGCCAGGTCGTTTGCTTTATTTTTTTTTCTGTCTAAATCTTTTTCTATTTCTAAATCTATTTTTCTGTTTTGAATTTCATCCAACTATTCAAGCATTCAAATAATTCAAACATTTCAAACCATTGTAATGGGTTTTTGGTTCTGTTTAACACCATAAACCAAATCTCAAAATAAAATAATATTTTAAATCTTTTTAGGTTCCATTTATTAATTAAATAAAATGGACCATGGTTTATTATTAGAATAGGGTTTTATATTAAAAAAAATCCCCATTTGAATTCCAAATATTTTCAAAACCAATCAGTGGGTTTTATTTGTGAATATAAAATACTTGAAACACTTAGTTTAAAATAATTTAATAGGTTTTGATGTTTTAATTAAATTAGTAAAACCTTTTATTTAAATAAAGTTGGATAATAAATTCTTATTAATTTATTTAAATCAACTTTTGCTATTTTTATTCAAAACAAAATGTTTTAAATCCAAAGCTTGCCCAAGGTTTAATTTGGCTTTATAAAATAATCTTTATTTATAAATCCATCTTTTCTTTTGAATACCAAATCTTTTATTAAAAGATCCAGAATAGTATTTCCAAAATATTTTATTTCCCTTTATCTAAAATGTTTATCTTTTTAAATCCCTTTTAGGTTTTATTTAATTCAAATGGGTTTGATGTTCCAATTGAATTCAAAAAGTTTCTTCTGGCTCTGAAAATCAAACAAAGTTTTTATTTTATTCATTTATTTTCACATTACAAGATTTGGAAAATCTTGGGATGTGACAGGCTACCACCCTTAAAATAAATCTCGTCCCGAGATTTGGGAAGGCTAGGGTTACAAGCAAGTTCAAACAACTAGGGTACTACCACCCTTAAATTTTTTCAAACAAGAAATTACATATTGTCCTTCTTGGGAAATTTCTCTAAGCAACATTTGCATGGTGTCCTTGGTTTCCATACTTGACTCATGGGCCAAGGTTGAGTTTCTCCATAGGCTTGTTCAACTTGTTCTTCATCTTTTCTGGACAGTTGCTTGCATAATGTCCTGGATTCTTGCAGTTGAAACAATGAATGTCCTTGAGTTCTTTACGTGGCTCTTGTGGGCAAGTTGCTACATAGTGGCCTAACTCTTTGCAGTTGTTGCACCACACTTGGTCAATCTCTTTATTCTTCTTGTTCTCTGGGCATCCACTGGAGTAGTGTCCCATTTCCTTACATTTACGACATTGTGCAAGGCTCATGTCTTGCTTTTGTTTCTTAAGTTTCTTTAGTCCTTTGAATTGGGTTGTCGTGCTTGGAGGTATGAGTGGTCCTTTTCCTTTGGTAGACCTGGATCCTTCTTGTTTCCTTTGTTCTACCATGGCATAGATAGGACATTGGTTAGGAATATGATCACTTCCTTCACAAAGGTAGCAAGTAGCTTGAGAGGTGGGACATTGTCCAACAGGATGGTTTTCTTCACAGTTAGGGAATTGTCCTTCATGCTCCTTGGAAGTATGATCCTTGTCTCCACAAATAATGCAAGCTGGGGCTCCATCTAGAACAACATTCTTGTCATCCTTGTTATCATAAACTCTTTTGGGATAGTTTTCTTCCATGCTGATCATTTGATTAGTCACTTTAAGCATCAGTTGGGATTGTTCCTCCAAAAACTTTTGCAGTGCTGGATCTTTATCACTATTGTTGACTATGAACTGAGCTGTCAATTGGTTTAACTGATGTTGGGTTGCTATAAGCTCTTTCATGCTGTCAACTTGGTTGGTGTTGATGTCATCAACCTTGGTGTTGGAGTCCTTTGGAGTAGTCATCTGTTTGGGTTGAAGGGTAGTTAGAATAGGCCAGATATTTCTAATCACACACATCACACTTCACACAAGCAATGTGCAAGCAATCACAAACAAACATTTCACTCAAACAACCAAGCTCAAGCACATACTAGGCAACAAAAAATATTTTTGTTACACCACATAAGTTGGTGGTTTTGTCTTAACTAAAATATGGTGGTCCATCTATATGGTTTACTTGTGATCTTTCCATCCTTCTTGGTTCTTCTTGTATAAGATCTTGGTTTCCTTGAGAAAACTCTTAGTCACAATACTTCAAAGTTGTTGATGGCTTCTTCTTATTTTGCATTCCCTCAGTCTCTAAATCTTAAGCAAGATTACCTTGTTTCACTGGTAGTCCTTGGTGATATCTATATTGGAAGTCCTTGGTGAATATGCTGAAGATGTTGAAGTCATTAGAGTTGAAGATGTTGAAGTCATTAGAGTTGAAGAAATTGAAGAAGTCCTTTGCATATGGTGTAGTCTTTGGTCATGGGGTTGGCTTTTCCATCAAGTTGAAGTAGAAGAGGTGTAGAGTTAAACCAAAATGGTTGAGGAAAGAGTTTACAAGTGTTTTTGTAAATAAGTTTTTGGAACAACTACACTCCTATTTTTCTAAGGGTTTTTGTCCAATCCTAGGGTTTACAAATCCTACAGGCAACACAATGCTCTGATACCATCTGTAGAGATCCCAACCCAATAAGGTAGAGTCCTCCTGTGTTTTACAATGCTAGTCCCTGGATCAATAGCTAGCATCCACAGTATAGATGTAATATCAAGAAACAAAGGTCATAATATAACTTTATAACCAGGAATACATAAATTTTATTACATCATACATAGCTCATTTGGCTATTACATTACATTGCAGCGGAAAAACTATAGTCATGGGTCCTTCATCTTCGAAGTGCCACAGGCAGATGTTGGTTGTAGACTTTGTAGTCCTAGTCAATCAAACAATCTTCATTTAAAAACAATCAACCTGCAACATTACAAGTTACAGCCACAAGGGTCAATACATTTTGATTTGTATTGGCAAGCTTCACTTTTATGTATAATAAGAGTGGATCCTATCATTATATGCATATTTGGCTAAGTAGAGTTTAAGGCTTATTTCCATAAAGCATTGTTTTATCCTATCTTTTCAAAAAGGGTTTTAAAGACCTTTGTCAAATTTCTTTTCCAAGTTCCTTGAACTCCTTGGTAGAAACTCAAGTGTTCAAATCCTTGTCAAATCTCTTGAGCACCTTGGTAACCCCAAGTGCAACAAGTTTTATCAAAACCCATGAGTTCCTTGGTAACCCCAAGTACATCATGCTCTTGAGCACCTTGGTAACCCCAAGTGCAACAAGTTTAACAAAATCTCTTTGAATTCCTTGGTAGACACACAAGGGCATCAAGTTTTTATATTAGAAGTTGGAATGTCGAGATCTCCCATAGTTCAAACTTTAGTTGCTCAGTATTGTCCATAACCGGGGACACGGCTAAGTACTTAGATTTTATTTACTTCTGCAGAAGGAGTACACTTTACCCACATGTCACAAACCCATCCTTTTGCCACCAGTGGCCTACTGGATTAGTGCTCACCAAGATGGAGTACTGGCAGATTGAGAGTGTGACGAAGTCTTTCCAAAAGGTCCTCCCATACATCATTGCTAGCTTTGTCTTCAGCCCCCATGAAGCATTCCAGATCCCCATGTCCAGTAACTAAATACAATGTATGGGTCTTCCTAATGTAATTGACTAAGCCAGAGCCATAATAGCATGTGGTTGCACACGAAAGCCACAATTGGAGAAGCATGTTTGATCTCTAAGTTTCCTAGGTGGTTTTCTTTTGGAGCCCAACACAAAGTGACTACCATAGACATGGTTCCCTTTTGTTGCCACCTTCTCCAAAACTTCAAATATCCTCCACCTAGGTGGTTCATTGAGTCCTTGTTTTATTATGTAAAACACAAGTCCTTTTCTCAACCTTTGTAAAATCTCAACATGTATCTCTTTTTCAAAATATAGCATATAGCATGGCTAAGCATGTACAACTACAAGATTTTCTCTAAGGAAAGTAAGGGCATCCTATTAGGATTTAGCATAGCATAAGTATAAATCATTTTCATGCATGTTTTCAAATCCACTAAGTATAATGAAAATAGTAGGACTTTTGTATGAGAGTGTAACTTGCCTTTTGGTAGGGAATGGTGGTTCACTCCTTGATCTTGCTAGTCTCACACTTTGCTAAATTCACTACAAGTCAATCAAGCAAGACAAAAAATCAACTAACATTCCAAACCAAGGTTAAACAAACAATTTTCACATTCACAAAGCAATGGAATCTAAGTCATGCAAAAGAGGGTTCTATTGCAAGGTTGGTCTCTACTAGGTTTATAAACTTTGTAAGGTCCAAATTGGTCATTTACCAAAATGGCAAAGTCATTTGCAAAGAGGTCTCTATTAGATTCCTAAACTTTGTAAGATCCAAATTGGTCATTTACCAAAGTGGCAAAGTTATTAGCAAAAGGTTTTACTTCAAAACCATTTTCAAACAAGGCACCTATTTGGTCATTTTATGTGGTGAAGAAATGTTTTTCCTAAGGGCTTAACCTATAGGGTTCACCAAATGAGTTGCTATTGCAAAACTTGGTGTTTGGGTCAGTAGGTTTGGTCCAAAACATTTTCTCAAAGTTTTCTTTATGAAAGCATTTTCATAAACAAAACAATGGTTTTTAATTAGCTAGAAATGGACTAAACCAATTAATCCATTCTAAACTTTTCAAAAATCATTTTCCAAAACAGGGGTTGGTTCCTAGGGTCAGTAAGGTCACAACAAACCAATTGGCAAAGGTTTGATCTCAAAAATCATTTTTAAATGATTTTTCTAATGTTAGCAAGCACACAAAAGAATCTGCAAAATCAAACAATCTATCAAATACTATTTGCTAAACTAAGGGTAGGGTTGGCTAGGTCTTGCCTTGCTGATTCCAACGACATCAAATTTGTAATTTTTGGACGTGTGGATCCAAAGATACAAGGGTTTGAAGTTTGCAAAAGTTTCTGTTTTCAAAACTGTTTTTAAACCTAATAGGCGACACGCGGCGTGTTCTTACTGGTCGATACCGGTTCGCTAGGATCGTGGCTGTGGGGCGTTGGATCTAGTTAGATCGAGCGGTGCAGAGAGCGTACCCATTCGCGTTTAAGTGATTCTATCTAATGCGTACGATCCAGATCGAACGGTTGTGGGGTGCTCGACCACAGACGAGCGGCGCTGCGGCGGCTGCTGGCGGCGGAGCGATCGGTCGATGACGGTGCCGGCGATACAGGAAGCGGGAGAGGAAAATGGGAGGCTCACCGAGTTTGCAGACGCTTGGGGAAGCTCAACGTGCTGATGGGGAGGCAGGGGGCGCTCGGACGGGTTGGCAATCTCTCGCCGGAGTTGCTGCGACGGCGGTGCTCTCGGGTTGTCGTCGTTGGCGTCGCTCGGGACCGTGCTAAGGCAAAGGAGAGGCGCGGTTAGGTGCGCACGAGGGTCGCGAGTCAGGGAGTGTGAACGAGGAGGCGCGGGGTGGTCAGATGCATACCAGAAATGCTCGTCGGAGTTAAGCCAGACGGTGGTGGCGGTAGGAGTCGTCGTTGCAGATCGCCCTAAGGCAAAACAGGAGCACATTCAGATGCGCAAGAGCAAGGCGATGCTGTGTGCGTGAACGAGAGGGGTCGGGGCGGTCTGGTTCACCTGAAAGTCGTCGCCAGAGTGGAAACGGACGGCGACGCTGTCAGAGCTTGTCGAAGCCGACGCTCCGGGGCGCCCGCGGTTGAAGGAAGGGCACGGGGAGAAGCGTCTGGGAGTGGGGAAGCTGCTAGCGTGCTCGGAAAGGTGGAAGGTGGTCTGTACTGGCCTGAATTGGCCGGAGACGGCGGTCAGAACAGAGGAGCTCGAGGAGGGAATTGGGGTGGTCTAAGGCGTGCGAGCGCGAGGTGTCAGAGGGGAATTATAGAGGATGCCCTGCGTTTCCATCTGCGTGATCAAGGCTGGTAACGTCGGTCGCGTTAAAGCGAATTAAGCTGGAGAAATCAACGGCAGAACGGGGGAGAAGAACTGGTCGCTGCGGGGTGGAGAGGAAGAATAGTGGAGTGGGACCATTGCGTCAGTGGGAAAAGGGAAGAGGGGGAGGTCCACATGTCAGTTCCTCTGTGGGTTTAAAAGGGAGTGTGAAACGTTTTCTTTCGGGGAAGGGGAGTTGGGCTGGTTGGTGGGCTTCCTGGGCTGGGCAGCTGGGCCAGGTCGTTTGCTTTATTTTTTTTTCTGTCTAAATCTTTTTCTATTTCTAAATCTATTTTTCTGTTTTGAATTTCATCCAACTATTCAAGCATTCAAATAATTCAAACATTTCAAACCATTGTAATGGGTTTTTGGTTCTGTTTAACACCATAAACCAAATCTCAAAATAAAATAATATTTTAAATCTTTTTAGGTTCCATTTATTAATTAAATAAAATGGACCATGGTTTATTATTAGAATAGGGTTTGATATTAAAAAAAATCCCCATTTGAAATCCAAATATTTTCAAAACCAATCAGTGGGTTTTATTTGTGAATATAAAATACTTGAAACACTTAGTTTAAAATAATTTAATAGGTTTTGATGTTTTAATTAAATTAGTAAAACCTTTTATTTAAATAAAGTTGGATAATAAATTCTTATTAATTTATTTAAATCAACTTTTGTTATTTTTATTCAAAACAAAATGTTTTAAATCCAAAGCTTGTCCAAGGTTTAATTTGGCTTTATAAAATAATATTTATTTATAAATCCATCTTTTCTTTTGAATACCAAATCTTTTATTAAAAGATCCAGAATAGTATTTCCAAAATATTTTATTTCCCTTTATCTAAAATGTTTATCTTTTTAAATCCCTTTTAGGTTTTATTTAATTCAAATGGGTTTGATGTTCCAATTGAATTCAAAAAGTTTCTTCTCGCTCTGAAAATAAAACAAAGTTTTTATTTTATTCATTTATTTTCATATTACAAGATTTGGAAAATCTTGGGATGTGACATATAGGATTCATTTCAAACAAAACAATTCAAAAACAGGAGCATATGAGCACATTATTTTATGTGATCTTCATTTGAAAACAAATGCTACTCTCTCCATGAGAGGTTGTTGTTCTTGAGACCAAACCTTGTGCCTTGTTGTTTCTGAATGAATTGCTTGATTGCTAAGGTTTAAACCAAAATTTCAAAGTAAATGCAATTTGAAAACCAATTTCAAAACCAATATAAAACAAAGTGCTATGGCACTGTTTATTTTATTTTTCCAAATGACCAAGCCAATTCAAAGTGACCACATGGTTTTATGCCAAGATTTGTGACTGTTGCACACTGCAAAATCCTGGAAAAAGTTTGAATTCAAAAGCTTTTGAAAATCATTTGAAAATCAATCCAGAAAATCAAAACAGAAAAAGAAAAAGAGAAAGGAAATAGAAAAGGGCCGGCGCTACTATTCTGGCCCAACAGTGAAATCAGCCCAGCTAGCCCACCCGGGTCCCTTCTCTCTCTCACGCGCAGAAGCACCCGCGGAGTCGCTGACGCCAGGACCCCACCTCCCCTCTGTTTATTTCGCTGACAAGTGGACCCGTGACCCCGTCGTCATCTTCGTCAATCACGCGCGCCTGCGCCGCTCACGCCGCCGTTACTCGCCGCAGTCACTGCCGCGTTGATTCCCATTGATTCCGCGAGTAACTCCACGCCCAGCTCCGGCTATAAGAACCTCTCCCCCTCGCGGTCATTTCCCCTCATACTGCACGCCCTTCTCGCCACCAGGCTGCCAGTATTCGCTCTTGCGCCGCCGCAGACAGAACCTGCTCCGGCGACCAATTCTGGTAAACCTCGTGCGCCCCTTCCTCTCTGGTTCATACGAGCAACTTCGCAACTTCCTTGCGCACCTCCTGATCCCCTTTGCCCGTCTGTTTGTGATCCAGAGCTTCGACTTCGACGAGCACCGAGAGAACCCGACGCCGTCTCCAACTCCGGCGAACCTTCCTGGTTTGTTCTGACCGCGCCTTATCCTCTCTTTGACACTCACATGACCAACATCACTCCGCGCATCTAACGCACTGCTTATTTTGCCTTGGCGAGATCTGTATCTTCGCCAACGTCGACGAGCAGCCGCACCCGACGCGTTCGCGAACTCCGGCGAGGAATCTCCGACGACCCCGTGCGCCCCTTGCAAAGCCACCGCCACGTTGAGCTTCACCTCGTCACGGCGGTTCTGGTAAGCATTCCCTTTCTTCCCCGGGCGACCTAGAACGCCGGCAACGCCACTGGCAGAGCGCTCCGCCTCTCGCCGTCGCCGCGCACCGCCAGTTCTTGGTCGTTTGATCAAGAGCTGTTGGATCTAGATCCAACGCGTATAATAGAATCACTTAAAAAAGCGGTACGTTATATCTGAGCCGTGCGCGTTCACTTAAATCCAACGATCTGCATCGATCGATCCGCCCGAACCGGTACGGGCCAATAGGAAACAGACGCGTGGCAGTGAGTTAGATTTAAAATAGATTTTTGAATCTGATTTTAGTTCAAATTTGTTTTATTTGTAACTTTTGATTCCCACGTTAGATTTTGGCAAATTTTATACCGTTGGAATCAGGGGAACAAGCCCTTTCTGTTTATGCAATGTGTTTAATGTTTAGCTTCTGTTAAAATGATTTTAACTGCAGAAACTTGTTTAGGACTATTTTGAGTATATGAATTGTTTAGTGTCAAATAAACTTGGTTTAGCAAGTTTTTGACTTGTTTATGATTCAGTACTATGCACTTGCTTGGTTGAGTTTTAAAAATCATCACTTAGCATTTTGCATGCATGCATATGTATTTTTGTTTGTTTGTATATGTTGTGTGTAATTTGTTGCTACCATTCTTTGTGTAGACTTTGGTGCTAGTGATTGTGATTGTGAAGAGTGCTACTCTCCCAACTACCAAGGCAAGTGGTACTTCATGAATATTTCTATCCCTATATTTTTTTTATATTCAAGCATTAGAAATATTTTGCTAAGTCTTGCATGTTACTATTTTTGCCAAATGCCATGTTGGGAAATCCTAAGTAGTTGTAGAATTGCTAGGAAATTTCTAAGTTAAGTTACTATCTATGCCATGCTTAGCCTAGCTAGTAGCAAACAAGGGTTGGTGAAATATACATGCTATGATGAAAATATTTCTAAGTCTTTGGACTTATGTTTTCCTTAATAAAGCAACTAAGTCAATGAATGACCTGGGTGGAATGGGACTTGATTGGTGGTTTTGGTTGAGTGGTTACACAAGGCCCATGGCTATGGTTTACCTTGTGTATCTCACTTGTGGAAAGCCACCCAGGAACAAAGGGATTTTAGAGGCCAAGTGTTGAGAAGCTTCTAGTGCAGCCACTTGGCAATATGGGCTCTGCCTGGATCACATAAGTTGCTAGAACTTAGCCATTTGGACAGTTGGTGGTAGTGGGAATGATAGGTTGGAACGCGTCCATTTGGTCTAAGGGAAGGCTTCTGAAAGGTCCTGTCTTGGTGAAACCAAGTCTGGTGGGGAAAGTGCACAACCTCTGCAGATGGAAAAATCTAAGTACTTAGCCAAGTCCATGGTAATGGACAACTTGAGCATCAAGGCATGGAAGCTATCAAGAATCTCATCATTCCAACTTCTAAGTAAAAACTTGTGGGTGAACAAGGGTGAAGGACCTTAATGTCTATTGATGGTTCCTTGGGTAAAGTTTTGACAAAGAAAACTTAGTGATTTCAACTAATAGGCAAAACCTATTTTGAGCAAAGCAAGCCAAGCTACACTTAGCCAAATTTGCATATAGTATCTAGTCCACTTAAAAAATACTAAGGTATCACTTGCCAATACTATTCCAAAGTATTGACCCACTGTGGCTGTAACTTGTGATGTTGCAGGTTACTATGATGAGGATTAGGTGTCATGAGTCTACACTCAACATGTTTGCCTGTGGCACATGAAGATGAAGACTTATATTTATTTACTTATTCAAACTCTTGTAATAGGCCTGTGGCCTTTGAGTTGTAAAGACTATGTTTATCTCTGGAATGGATGTAATAAATGACCTTTGTATCTCTGTACTTCATCTTAAACTGTGGATGCTAGCAATGATCCAGGGACTAGCATTGCAATCACAGGGATCCTTTTTCCTTTAAAAAGGAGGGATCTTACAGATGGTATCAGAGCACTGTGTTGCCTGTAGGATTATGACCCTAGGATTGGAAACCACTAAGGAAAATTTTTAACTTATACACTTGTCTATTCTTCTCGTAAACTTTTCTAATCTTCTCTCTCATCTCTATTTGTAGATGAACTCCATCAACGAAGCCGTAAGGAAAGGACCACTCATGACAATGACTTTGGAGTGTGAGACAGAATTCCCCAAGGCTCTCAAGGACCTCATGGGTGCATTGGAGATACAAGGTGCAGCTGTGTACAAGGGTTTTCCAGTGATGGATGAAGGAGTGGAATACTGGTGGGTGCAACTTCACTTGTATAAAAACAAGGAAGACAACCATCAGGAAAAAGGATTCTGCATGTTCACCAACTAAGTGGTGCACCCTACATTCTTTGAATCAGCAAGGGATGCAGCTTGGAAGACCATCAAAGAACTTGGTGATAGAGTCAAGTGCAGAATGCTCAACCTCCAAAATGATCTAAGGAAAGAGAAGGAACATACCCAAGAGTTGGAAGCTACCAACCAAACCTTAGGAGGAGATATTATAGACTTAGTGATGGAATCATGTGAGCAAGATAGGCTGATTGCTTCTAGAAACATTGTATTAGCCAACAGATCCAGTGAGATAGGATTGTAAACGTACTTCGTTAGTTGGACCACCACCTATCAACCTATTTTCCAAAATGTTGCTTTGAAATAAGATTGAACCTTGTAATGGTTTCATGTATGCATGACTTGTGTGTTTTGCTTCCCAAGTATATGTATGTGTTGTTTTGTCTTTTGTTTTATCTTGATTTGTGTTGTTCTAACTTTTCAATCTTATAAATAGATGCCTATTACCATCAGCACTGTTGAGGAGTTCCAGGTTACCCGCTTTGGTCCTCGTATCGTTGAGCTTACTACTTTGCTCAATCTCCCTCTTCCCACCATCATGGTGCATCCCCTCACCAAGTTTGAGAGGAAGGACCTCTGGGGCTTCAAGGTGAACCAGCCCAGACGCCAGACAGAGCCTACTACGAAGGCCATCGTCTTCAAGCTTATGAACGATGACAGGGAGAGAGGCCTTGAGGTAGTTATGCAGGACCTGATAGGACGTCTGCTAGGGCGACACTCCCGACAGGTTAGAGGTACCCACTTCCACGTCTTCGGAAGACGTGATGAGGATGGAGAGTCCATCGACTTCGAGGACGATTCGAGGGACGCAGCAGAGCCGATACGCCTGTACCTCCAGGACTTAGAGTCTCTCATTAGGCACGTGGACACGGACAGGACCAATGTCATGCTCAGCAATGATGAGCTCCAGGTGCAGCTTCGCGAGAAGGACAAGCTCTTCGCGCAGCAATACGAGATAGTCAAGGAAATGGAGGCAAAGTTCGAGACCCAGGACAGGAAGTTCAAGAGTCAGGAGAAGCGTGTCCAAGGTAGGAACAAGAAGATCCGGGACATGACTGAAGAACTGCAGTCCAAGGACTTCGAGCTAGAGCAGCAGCAGTCGGTGATTGAGAGGCTTCGTTCCCAGAAGAGGGCTCTCAAGGCCAAGATAGAGACCTTGACCACTAGCATTGAGGAGAACAAGACCGCGATGGAGAACGCAGGTCTTACCTTTGTCGAGGAGGAGATTGATGCCGATAAGTAGACTTGACTACTCGTTTATCTTTTATTATCATACTTGTTATTTGAGAACTTGTTATTGGACCATCCGACATGTGGATGGCTTGCTACTTGTGCGTTTTACTTTATGAACTTGTTATCTTGTTGTTGAACTTTTATCTTTGTGTTGCATTCTTGTGTTTGCTTATGTGATGTAATGTGCATGAAAGCATCTATGGGTATCTCATTCTTATCTCTATTTGAACAAACCACAGATGCCTCCCCGTCATGCAAACCCCAACCCCAACAACAACAACATCACTCCAGAAATGCAGCAAATGATGACTGCTCAGACACAACTGATGCAGATGATGACGACGTTCATCCAGAACCAAAACAACAACAACAACAACAACAACAATAACAACAACAATAACAACAATAACAACAACAACAACCCACCGGTTTTTGATATGCTCACCAGGTTCTTGAGATTGAGGCCAACAAAGTTCTCGGGAACGACTGATCCCATGGTGGCCAATGATTGGCTACGTTCTGTAAACAAGGACTTGGTAACCGTGGGCTGTACGGATGCTGAAAAAGTCAGATTTGCAGCACATCTGCTGGAAGGGCCAGCCGCCACTTGGTGGGACAACTTCCAGATCACCACTCCCATAGATGAAGTGACATGGGCTATCTTTGAGGATGGCTTTCGCACTGCTCATATCTCATCAAGAGGGATGAGTCTGAAAAAGAAAGATTTCCACAATCTGAAGCAGCGCCACCACAGCGTGGCTGAATACATTGAGGAGTTCAACAATCTGGCGCGTTATACACCGGATGAAGTTGACACTGATGCCAAAAGAAAGGAAAAATTTCTTGAAGGCTTGAATGATGAGCTGAATCTGCAATTGGCTGTGGCATATGTTCCCACTTATCAGTCGCTCTGTGACAAGGCTGCTATTTTGGAGAACAAAATAAAGCAAGTTGAGAGTAGAAAGAGAAAGCACTCCGACAAGCATATCTCGGGATCGTCTCACAAACGATCTCATTATGATGACAGTGGAAGCTCAGGATCCCACAAGCATGGGAAATTCAACAAGCACCACAACCACAACCGTCATGACAACAAGCATCACCGTAGTCATGACAATGACAAGTACAAGAACCACAAGAGTGGACATAAGAGCCACCACAGTGGTAATGGAAGTGGAAGTCAGCCTGTTAAGAGAGACATCAGTCAGGTTGAATGCTTCAAATGCAAGAAGATGGGGCATTATGCAAATGAATTCCCAGAAAAGAAAGTTGAAGGACCCAACAAGCCCAACCCTTTTCAGAAGGGACAAGTAAACCACATCAATGTGGAGGAGGTCTATGAGGAGCCTGATGCTGTTGCTGGTAAGTTCAGACTCAATTATATTCCAGCATTTGTACTCTTTGATACTGGTGCATCTCATTCATTCATATCAAGAGCATTTGTTGAAATAAATGAACTACCGGTAGAAACTATTGGGTGTCCTATAAGAGTAAGTTCTCCTGGTGGAGAAATGTTAGTGAATTCGGGATGTCATGATCTAGTCATAGAATTTGGGAGGTATAAGTTTCCCGTTAACTTGATAATTCTAAACTCCCAAGGATTGGATGTAATTCTGGGAATGGACTGGATGACTAAGTACAAAGGAGTGATAGATTGTGCCAACCATACTGTCTCACTCACAACTCCAGAAAATAAAAGGATCAGATTCAAGACCAACTTTGAAGCAAAAAGGAGTATGCTTAATTCTCTTAAGGGGGTTAGCATGGACAATGTGCCAATTGTGAGTGAGTATCCGGATGTGTTTCCGGAAGAACTGCCGGGAATGCCACCAGATAGAGATGTGGAGTTTCTTATCGATTTGGTACCAGGGTCTGGACCAATAGCAAAGAGACCTTATAAAATGTCAGTTGATGAACTGAAAGAGCTCAAGAAACAACTTGGAGAACAGTTTGCAGAAAGGATTTATTCAACCAAGTTCTTCATCTTGGGGAGCCCCAGTTTTGTTCGTGGAGAAGAAAGATAGAAGTCAAAGGTTATGCATAGATTACCGCTCACTCAACGAGGTAACTATCAAGAACAAATATCCTTTGCCTAGAATCAATGACTTGTTTGATCAGCTAGAAGGAGCATGTGTGTTCTCAAAGATTGATCTAAGGTCAGGCTATTTTCAACTCAAGATAAGGGAACAAGACATACCTAAAACAGCGTTCACCACAAGGTATGGATTGTATGAGTATACCGTAATGCCTTTTGGCTTGACTAATGCTCCAGCATACTTCATGAATATGATGAACAAGGTGTTCATGGAATTTCTTGACAAGTTTGTTGTCGTTTTCATCGATGACATCTTAGTCTACTCCAAGAGCAAAGAAGAGCATGAAGGACATTTGCGTTTGATACTTGAGGAGTTGAGAGAGCATAAACTTTATGCCAAATTCAGCAAGTGTGAATTCTGGTTGGATGAAGTGGGATTTCTTGGTCATGTTATGACAAAGGATGGTGTAGCAGTTGATCCTGCTAAAGTTTCAGCTGTGACTGAATGGGAATCTCCCAAGTCCGTGAAAGAAGTTTGTAGTTTCCTTGGCTTAGCAGGTTACTACAGAAGGTTCATTGAGAATTTCTCAAAGGTTGCTAAGCCTATGACAGAATTGCTAAAGAAAGACAAGAAGTTTGCTTGGTCTGAAGGTTGTGAACTCAGCTTTCAGGAATTGAAGAAGAGACTTGTGACATCACCAGTCTTGTGTCTGCCAGATTTGGAAAAAGATTTCCAAGTATATTGTGATGCATCTCATCAAGGTTTGGGTGCATTACTTATGCAAGACGGTAAAGTTGTAGCTTATGCCTCGAGACAACTCAAAACTCATGAAGTAAACTATCCTACCCATGATTTAGAGTTAGCCTCTGTTGTCCATGCACTCAAAACATGGAGGCACTATCTTTTGGGAAAGCGTTGTGAAGTGTTCACAGACCACAAAAGTCTGAAGTATATCTTCACCCAGAAGGAAATTAATATGAGACAAAGAAGATGGCTAGAACTTATCAAGGACTATGACTTAAGTTTGCAATACCACCCCGGTAAAGCAAATGTTGTAGCAGATGCTCTAAGCCGTAAGGTTTTTGTAAATGGCCTTACCAAAGGAGAATTGCGAGATGATCGGTGTACCCAATTTAGAAAACTCAGATTGGAGATTGTGCCTGAAGGACATCTCATGTCTTTGGATGTTCAACCCACTTTGTTGGACAAGATCAGAGAAGCCCAGAAGACTGATAAGGAAATTGAAGAGATTAAGGAAAAGATTGGCAAAGGAAAAGCCAAAGAATTCCATAAAGACGAACAGGGTACTTTATGGCATGGGAAACGTATTTGTGTTCCACAAGACCCGGAGTTGCGGAAACTGATTTTGCAGGAAGCACACAACTCTCCGTATTCTATTCACCCGGGTAACACCAAAATGTACATGGACATGAAAGAAAGATTTTGGTGGAATAATCTCAAAAAGGACATCGCCGAACATATTGCTTTGTGTGATGTGTGTAGTAGAGTAAAAGCGGAACATCAGAAACCAGCAGGTTTGCTTCAACCACTACCTATTCCTGATTGGAAGTGGGACAAGATTGGTATGGATTTCATTACCGGATTACCAAGGACCCAGTCAGGATACGATTCTATTTGGGTAGTAGTAGATCGCCTAACTAAAGTGGCTCATTTCATACCCGTGAAGACAACCTACACAAGTGCTAAGTTAGCCAAAATCTACATGAGTAGAATTGTGTGTCTACATGGAGTACCCAAGAGTATTGTGTCTGATAGGGGAACTCAATTCACTTCCCATTTTTGGAGACAGTTGCATGAGTCATTGGGAACGAGGTTGGAATTCAGTACTGCTTTTCATCCTCAAACTGATGGACAAACAGAAAGGACTAATCAGATTCTTGAAGACATGTTGAGGGCATGTGCCCTAGACTATGGAGCCAGTTGGGATGAAAGTCTGCCTTACGCAGAATTTTCTTATAACAACAGCTATCAAGCTAGCATTGAGATGGCACCATTTGAGTTTCTCTACGGAAGAAAATGTACCACCCCATTGTTATGGAATGGTGTGGGAGAAAGAAGTTTATTCGGGCCAGATCTTATCAAAGAAGCCGAAGAGAAGGTCAAGTTGGTTAAGGACAGGTTGAAGATAGCACAGTCCCGACAGAAAAGCTACGCAGATCCTAAGCGTAGAGAAGTCACCTACGAAGTCGGTGATAGAGCTTATCTTAGAGTGTCACCACTTCGTGGAGTGAAAAGGTTCGGAGTCAAAGGAAAATTGGCACCAAGATATGTTGGGCCATTCAAGATTCTGAGTCGCAAGGGAGAAGTTGCATATGAAATTGAACTCCCGGAATCTTTGTCAGCTGTCCATAATGTGTTTCATGTGAGTCAGCTTAAGAAATGTCATCCAGAAATGGAAGAAACTTCTTTGAAGGATACTATACCTTTGGAGGAGGTTCAACTGGAAAGTGATCTCACTTATGAAGAGAAACCTATCAAGATTCTTGAGACTGCAGAAAGAGTCACAAGGACTAAGACTATCAAGTTTTGCAAGGTGCAGTGGAATCATCATTCCGAAGAGGAAGCAACATGGGAAAGAGAAGATGATCTTCGAAAAGACCACCCTCACCTATTTGCTAGCCAATCTGAATCTCGAGGGCGAGATTCACCTTAAGGGGGTTAGATTTGTAACATCCCTAAAATTATGTTTCAAACTCATGCATATCATCCATGCATCCATGATCATATAGGATTCATTTCAAACAAAACAATTCAAAAACAGGAGCATATGAGCTCATTATTTTATGTGATCTTCATTTGAAAACAAATGCTACTCTCTCCATGAGAGGTTGTCGTTCTTGAGACCAAACCTTGTGCCTTGTTGTTTCTGAATGAATTGATTGATTGCTAAGGTTTAAACCAAAATTTCAAAGTAAATGCAATTTGAAAACCAATATAAAACAAAGTGTTATGGCACTGTTTATTTTATTTTTCCAAATGACCAAGCCAATTCAAAGTGACCACATGGTTTTATGCCAAGATTTGTGACTGTTGCACAATGCAAAATCCTGGAAAAAGTTTGAACTCAAAAGCTTTTGAAAATCATTTGAAAATCAATCCAGAAAATCAAAACAGAAAAAGAAAAACAGAAAGGAAATAGAAAAGGGCCGGCGCTACTATTCTGGCCCAACAGTGAAATCAGCCCAGCTAGCCCACCTGGGTCCCTTCTCTCTCTCTCTCTCACGCGCAGAAGCACCCGCGGAGTCGCTGATGCCAGGACCCCACCCCCTCTGTTTATTTCACTGACAAGTGGACCCGTGACCCCGTCGTCGTCTTCGTCAATCACGCGTGCCTGCGCTGCTCGCGCCGCCGTTACTCGCCGCAGTCACTGCCGCGTTGATTCCCATTGATTCCGCGAGTAACTCCACGCCCAGCTCCGTCTATAAGAACCTCTCCCCCTCGCGTTCATTTCCCCCCACACTGCACACCCTTCTCACCACCAGGCTGCTAGTATTCGCTCTTGCGCCGCCGCAGACAGAACCTGCTCCGGCGACCAATTCTGGTAAACCTCGTGCGCCCCTTCCTCTCTGGTTCATACGAGCAACTTCGCAACTTCCTTGCGCACCTCCTGATCCCCTTTGCCCGTCTGTTTGTGATCCAGAGCTTCGACTTCGACGAGCACCGAGAGAACCCGACGCCGTCTCCAACTCCGGCGAACCTTCCTGGTTTGTTCTGACCGCGCCTTATCCTCTCTTTGACACTCACATGAACAACATCACACCGCGCATCTAACGCACTGCTTATTTTGCCTTGGCGCGATCTGTATCTTCGCCAACGTCGACGAGCAACCGCACCCAACGCGTTCGCGAACTCCGGCAAGGAATCTCCGATGACCCCGTGCGCCCCTTGCAAAGCCACCGCCACGTTGAGCTTCACCTCGTCATGGCGGTTCTGTTAAGCATTCCCTTTCTTCCCCGGGCGACCTAGAACACCGACACCGCCACTGGCAGAGCGCTCCGCCGCTCGCCGTCGCCGCGCACCGCCAGTTCTTGGTCGTTTTATCAAGAGTCGTTGGATCTAGATCCAACGCGTATCACTACTAGGAAACAGGCCGTTAGTGGCGCACCAGAAATGCCCATCCGTGGCGCACTAGCAGTGCGCCACGGGCCTTGCGCTACGGCTATCTCTCAGCCGTGGTGCACTGCCTAGTGCGCCACGGTTGTGTAGAGATAGGCGTAGCGCACCTCCTAGTGCGCCACAGAAGTTTGGCATGGTGCGCTACCCCTGGGATCTTCTGTGGCGCACTTCCTAGTGCGCCACTAAACTTCCATGGTGCGCTTTAGGTGTAGTGCGCCACAGAAGGTAGACCATGTGCGCCACAGATGTATTTTTTGTTTTTTTTAATTTCCAAGCCAAATTATATGCAATACAGATTATATACAATATTACAGCAGATATACACACACAGATACAAGATATACAATTATATATATAAATACTCAACATGAAAAACAAGATTGAAACAAATACATATAGATAAGTCTCATACATGAATACATAGTCTAAGTTACATTGTTTCAATCATGTTACAAAGTAGTAGTTGGTGACATGCTAATACATGTGTCGATCGAACAAGTTAGAGCTCGGAAGCTCGCCTAGACATCTAAACTAACTAGCTAGACACAAACGCGGGATAAATAACCAAAGAAGATAAGCATGATCACCGCCGCGACGAAGGTGTAGGTCTTCATCCGGTTCCTTGTCCTAACTCCCGCTAGATAGCGCGTGTATCTAGCTTCCGCCTCCGCCATAGTGTTGTACCCTTTGTAGCTATTGCCGCTGAAACGGTGCACCTGTCTCCGGCAGTCTTCCCAATCATCGTAGACTCCGGGAACCCGTCCCTTGTACATGACGTACCACGTCATCTATAAGTTGACAATAATAATTAACCGACTATTGAAAAAAACATATATAATTAAAGTCGCATATGAAGATACACTTATAGAAAGTACTCCTAAATCAAAAAGACCAAACTCAGAAAGCATGCCTCATATATAACTAGGTTGTTCGACACAGGAATATGCTACGATGGAACTGTTCGCCAAGTAGGATGCACAACACCTGGACCTGTGCATAGCACAAGGCGAATAATCCCATCGCAGCACATTCACATATAGTGTGCCACGACATTTCAATCATCGGCATTATTCTCGAGAAAGACCAAAGTAACTCAAAAATCATGCCTCATATATATACATAGGTCGTTGGACACAGGAATATGCTACGATGGAACCGTACGCCAAGTAGGATGCACAACACCTGGACTTGTGCATAGCACAAGGCGTACAATCCCATCGTAGCACATTCACATATATAGTGTGCTACGACATTTCAATCATCGGCATTATTCTCGAAAAAGACCAAAGTAGCTCGAAAATAATGCCTCATATATAACTAGCTAGGTCGTTGGACACAGGAATATGCTATGACGGAACAGTTAGCCAAGTAGGATGCACAATTCCTGGACTTGTGCATATCACAAGGCTAACTATCCCGTCATAGCACATTCACATATATATTGTGCCACGACATTTCAATCATCGGCATATTCTTGAAAAAGACAAAAATAACTCGAAAAGAATGCCTCATATATATACATAGGTCGTTGGACACAGGAATATGCTACGATGGAACTGTGAGCCAAGTAGGATGCACAAGACCTGGACTTGTGCATATCACAAGGCTCACAGTCCCATCGTAGCACATTCACATATATAGTGTGCCACGACATTTCAATCATCGGCATTATTCTCGAAAAAAGAGTAAGGAAAAAAAGAAGGACCAAATTGAGCAAAGGACCAAAGAGTAAGCAAAAAAACCAAGCATTGATTGATATATAATAATAAGCAAAATAAGTTCACTTGTCGTCCACACACACACACAAAGGTCATCTATAGTTTGTAACTACAACTAGGCCAACATCAAGCCTTCTGGCTCGGCTTAGGGAACGGGAGGACGCCCTGTCTCGTCATGAACTTCCTATAGTCACCCTGCATCTCTAGGCGATCTTCTATGTCACGGTTATTCGGGATATTTCCTCCGTAGAAGATCCCCCCCGAAGTCATGACATTACGAAAGATGATTGCCCCAAACTGCTGTTGGATGCGATACATCTCTTGTCTAATATCCGAATCATTGATCTTGGCCTTTGCTTCGACCCACTGTTTGAGATGATCTGGCAGCGTAGAATTCTGCTGGTCAAGTAGGAACGCCCTCATGTGATGGAGTGTGTAGTAGGCTTCCTTCTTACTGTTTTCCGGCTGCTTCACGCAGGGGAACTCCGTTACGTGGTTGAAGACGTGCCTGCCGAACTTGACCTTCTTACGCACGAAGCTGGTGCCTTCCGTCGAGGCAAAGCCAGTGAGAGCATCATCCAGAACTTCGTTGATCTTGTCGTAGTTTTTCTTCTTTTCTAGACTCCCCGAGTCGAAATACGTGGCGTGGGAATGCTTCGGCGATAAGGAGATGAGCGTGCAGTGTTCATCTCTGCGCAAAAAATTCAAATGGAATGTGTTGGAAAAAGAATGATGATGATCTAATAAAGCCAATCGACGGTGGCGAGTGAATAACGACTTACTCGGGAAA
Source organism: Avena sativa (assembly GCA_916181665.1). Taxonomy (NCBI): domain Eukaryota; kingdom Viridiplantae; phylum Streptophyta; class Magnoliopsida; order Poales; family Poaceae; genus Avena; species Avena sativa. Next base: position 343,861,699 of record OV702279.1, read on the forward strand.
GTAAGGCACGAGAATGTATTCCTTTGTCTTGTTCGCCACGAGGATTCTTTTTAGGTACGAGGCCACGATACTTCGTTCGGCGGGGGAACCCAAGCAGCCATCACGCATGTAGTAGGGGTCCACTATAGCGATGCCCGGTGTGTTCTCTCTAATGATCTGCATGGCCAGGCTGAGAGAAAAGAGACGGACCATGGTATAGTGCAGCGGGTATAGGTGGAACATATTGAAGATGTCCTCGAACCGCAGGAAGAACAGATCCGCTTGGGCAGTGTCGACGAAGCCCAAGCCTGGTGGCACCTTAACCACGAATACCGGGTGCGAGGGATCTTTCTCCGTTAGAAGGCGTCTCTCTATCGTCAGCACGCCGTCATGCACACTCTGCAGTTCCGAACTGGCGAGCTTCCGCAAATTCTTAGGTAGCATGGGCTCACCCGCCACATGAATCCTCCACATAATACCCTCGGGTCTTGGTGGCCCGTCCCGAAACCTGATCGGATTCGCAGTTGTTGACGCCACCGGCTGGCTCGAGCTGCTAGATTTTCTTTTCCTGCCCTTTTTTCCTTTTGGAGAGCGGGCAGGCACCGCAATCTGAGCACCGGCCGCCCTATGTAGTGTGTCAGGGCTTAGAATAAAGGGCCGGTTGGTTGTATCAGCTGGCTCTGTAAAGGCGCAAGCTGGAGGCGTCTCCTGAGAACCAAACAGACGCTTGGTGATAGTGGCTTTCTCTGTGGGGCCACCAGCTAGGTCTTCTTCGTTGCCAAACTGAGTGCTGAAGAAGTGATCATTCTAGTCTTCGTCGTCCTCGGCCGGATCCTGCGCCATGTGCATATCATCAACATGATCATCCGACCCACCGCGTGGAGGTGACGGCGAGGGCGGTAAGGGGGCCTTGCCACCGCTTGTCGCTGGCACGACAGGCGGTGCTGTTGTCTGTGGCGTGATGGCCCCCGCCGTCCCCAAATGGATCATGCTCTTTGGCCATAGCAAGAACAAGCCGAAGCAACTTCTGAGGACAGACGGCTCTTCTTCATCCGCTCCTGGGGGTTGAATGGGAGGTTCCAGGTCGTCGCAGCCCCTTAGCACCCGACTAATTTTAACCCTGTGCACGCTATCTGGCATCGGCTTTGAGTGGAACGTGCGCTGCAAGGGTTGAACGATGGTACCCTTGGCAACATCCCTCAGCTCGTTGTTCACGTAGCATAAGAGAGTGCAAGGAACATCCGTCTGCAGAAAACATGTACGGCGTCGTCAAAGCAAGATGCCACAAGAGTAATATATAGATGGCATGAAAGGCGGTAATTAAAGCAATTTGTTTACCGTGATGGCGTCGAGATCGGCTAATGTCGACGCACCGCATACGGCGACGGAGTGCAAGAGACGGAAGGGCTGCTTGATGGCGCGGTGCTGGCCGCCGGTGTATTCTCCCTACCGACGGGTGCTTGGAGCTCCGGTGCTGCCGCGACGATGGCAGGGGGCACCAACATGTACTCCGGCACCGCGGTGATGGCAGGGGGAGTCACCAACACTTGCGGCGCCGCGGTGCTAGCGGGCGGAGTCACAAACACGTAGTTCGCCTGATTTGTCGGTGCCGCGTTGTTCGAGTGGCTGCTGACCATGCTTGGAATCGGGCACGGCCCTACTCGACCACCCGCACTCCAGTTCGCTATTGACTCCACCAAGGTAGGCAGGAAGGACGTAAGGGTGATTGCCAGGTTGTCTTGGACGATCTGCGGGATCCGCGCCACTTGTGCCTTAAGTTCTTGAACCTCTCGGTTTTCCTCCTCGCTCCTTCCCGACGGCGCCACATGCGTCCTCGGCGGTGGACCAAAATGATCCACCCAATTCTTACCCCCGAGGCCGGCCAGACGGCCAGCCGACGACGGCTTCTTCGTAACCGGCTCTATTTTCTTGGCCCGGTTCATCGCCCTGTTAAAAGGGTTATCCCACCGGGTGGCCGCCGTCGACCCCTGGGATGAGGAACCCTGGGATCCATGACTAGCAACAATTTCCTCCTCCTGCAGAAGAAGTAACAGTGAATCATTTAGATCATCGATTAGATTGCAATCGAGTTGATCCACGGTAATTAGATTATACTTACCACAATTTCCTCGAATTCCTTCACCGCAGGATCCGCGGTGAGTTGTTTGGTTTTTGGGTCCACATGGTAACGGGCCCTGATGAAGTTTCGAACCTGCCCGGGTTCGAATTTATCAAAGGGGTTTTCTATCCCCTTGGATATATACTCTTCGTCCTCCTTATTCCATTTGGCCTCCGCGGTTCTGTATCCACCAGATCCGAGATGGTGATGACCTATATTCATCGCCTGCAGCACCTTTCCCCGATTACTACTGGCCAGGGCTCTTTCGGATTCACACCTCTCCTTGAACTCCCGCAACTGATCTTCGGTGATCTGCGGGTCAATCTTCTGGATCTCCTCGAGACTTTTGCCTTCTTTATAGATCTTCTTCTTTATCCGGGTTCTCCAGCTGGCCAGGGCGGTGCTCATCTTTGTGAGGGCGGATTTGTTTACTTCGTTCCCATGATAATTTGTGTTCTGATACTTAGCGGGGAACTTGTATCTTGCGTGCAGCTTCTCGAAGAGGAGTGTGCGCAAGTGGCCATTATCTTTATGTCGGAGATTCTCGGTGTTGATCGAGATGGTTGTCCGGGTGATCGCCGCCACTTGCCCACCGTACCCTTTGACGACAAGGGCGGGCTCCAAAGGAACCCCTGATGGGCTCACTTCGGTAATTTCCTCCCTGACCGTGCCGACCGTGTTCGGGTGCCGGTCCTTCGGCTTCTTCTTCTTCTTAGGAGGGTTGCTACCACTCCCTGTGCCCTCGCTGCCATCAGTGGTTTCATCGTCCGCCGTTCCTTCGGCTTCTTCCTCCGCGTCTTCCATCTCATCATCCTCGCTCTCCGAAGGATGGTATTCTTCATCGTCTTCTAGACACTGGGCCGCCTCCCAGAATGTCAATTGTTTATTCGGAGGTCTGAGTTCTCCTTCAGCGCTGATGCGCTTAGAACATCCAGCCTCGTCGTTGTCACACATCTTTGCACTAATAAAAAACAAATAATTGGTTAAATGCACGGAAAAATCCGGCATGACCTTTGCTAATTTTCTTAAACTAGGAGTGCCCGATTTTTGCCAAAACGGAAGTTAATCAACATTTCGGCAAAAATCGGGACTCGTTTCATACAAGAACCTGCATATATATGGCCAGCATAGCTAGCACACAATAAATGGCCATCATATCCAGCACAACCAGCATAAATGGCCCAGTATAGCCAGCACAACTGCACAACCAGCACACAATAAATCTGTTTCATGCAAAAATGGAGCACAACTAGAATAAATGGCCAACACACAAACAGTACATCAAGCATAAATGGTAACCACAAGAATGATCACTGAACAATCTATTAACAATCTAGATTTGTGAAGCCGAGAGCAGCACCTTAAACAAGCAAGTAATACTTGCAAGTACAGATTAAATTAGTGATCACTGAACAACCCGCTGCTATCCATGATACCTCTATTATGATTCCAGATTCATGAAGGTGAGAGTAGGGGCCCAAAACGAACAATACTTCCAAGTACAGATAATATTAGCCGCAAAATATTTTACATCTGTCACTTACTCAACAACTATCTCAAGTTATGAGATAGGGGCAATACTAAACCTAGATATTCCAAGCTAGGCTAAGGAAAAATGGGACTGTTACAGTATCTCAGGGCTTCTAAACCATATGCTTTTAGTCTTGAGCACTAAGAGGCTTCTAAACCATATGCTTCTAAACCGATGATCATGAACTCTTGAGCACTAAGAGGCCCAAGACCATCACATGCTTTTAGTCCTTCCATATGCAAATAAGTAAAATAATGTGAATATTTTTTACTGATGAACTATCACAGTAACAAACCTAACAAAAGGATCAAATCATTCTATAGATTCTGAACCCTATAGATCAACATACTATATGTGGCATTAATCAGTATGTGACATATATACTGAATCAACCCTATAGATTCTGAATGCTGAATTGATGCCACCCTATGAGTGATTGATCTATAGTATGCTGAACAGTATGTGGATTTATAGGGTGGACATATAGTATATATGCAAACTGCAAGCACAACAGTACTAAATCCACATACTATATGTTCAGAAGAGCAAGCAGTGCAACAGAGATTAAAAGAGGTGGCATCAATTCAGCATTGCATTGTGTTTTGCTAAGCATTTGCATTGTGCATGGACTAAATGACCAAATTACTCGCAAAAAAATGACCAAATTGGCACATCAACGGTCCATTTGGTTTCTCTGTCTTACACATACAAAGATATACATGCCATCTTCACTTAACTAGCATCGCTCATCAGGTCACTAGCAGTATGTATATAGAAAGATATACATGCCATCTTTGTCAATAATTACAGATGCTTTCTGGAGGCAGCAAGCAAGCACCAAACTACATTTTTGTCTAACATTCTGCAAGCACTAGCACATTTTTGTCTAACATTCTGCAAACACCAAAGTACAATAGCCTAACCCTAACCAGATGCAATGGATTCAGGAAGAAAATGAATTGCAGCAGAACATTTCTGAAAAGGTGACTATGATTCAGTCATTAAATATAGCAAGCACTGCTCCCAGCTCTTGTGAAAATCAGGTGCAACTTGCTAGTAGTCAACAAGTGGATAATCTACTGAGCTCACCTCTGAGGAGAGAGAGGGGGAGAAGGATAGAGGGGAGGGGAAGATCTCACCTCTGAGATTGCTCGAGGAGAGAGGGGGAGATGACGACGACGAGGGCTGGCAGACGAGGTAACGAGGGGGAGGGAGCGGCAGAGCGCCTTGCCGTCGGAGGAGCGGAGCCGACTCTGCATGAACCTCGCCGCCACCGACCTCCTCCTCCACGGAACGAGCGCGCGGGCAAGGCGGCCTCCTCCTCCTCCTAGCGTGGAGGCCTCCTCCTCCTGGCGTGGCGGCCTCCTCCTCTTGGGATGCGGCGGCGGCGCCTCGATGCGGGGATGGGGATGGGGATGGGGACGATGTGTCTGAGGACGACGATGGGAGGACTGGCTCACGCGCCTTGAACTTTTTACCCTTCCGACGACCTTGTGTCGTCTCCGACTCATGATCATCGTCATCTTCCTGATCATCAGGAGTAGTGCGTCCTCCGTGAAGCTCCTTCCGGATACCCAAGCATATCAGGTCGTGCCTTGCTTTCGGACCATCTTTCGTCCTATCTGGCATGTTGATTATGGTGGCGACCAGACTCTCGCACACGTTTTTCGTGATATGCATGATGTCGAGGCTATGAGGCGTGCGGAGAAACTTCCAGTATGGCAACTCCCAGAAAACAGACCTTGTTTTCCATACCTTCATCAGCGGCTTGTCTTGTTGCTGCCTCTTTCGCTTCTTTCCAGGCTTAGGACAATCTTTCCAGTTTTTCAGCAACTCTTCCACTTCTTCGCTGCTCCTACGCTCTGGGATTCCTCGGGTCTCTGATTTGCCATCGAACAGGTCTCCACGTTTTCTCCATGGATCATTCTTGCCGAGCCACCTCCGGTGCGCCATGAACACGGTTTTCGATGACCCTGGATCTTTCTCTAGTTGGAGATAGCTTGTGTTATCCATGCACCTAATGCATGCGCAGAATCCTTGGATAACCTGCCCCGAGATATACCCGCAACCTGGATAGTCTTGCACCGTAGTGATCAACGCGGCTCTCATAGTGAGATAATCTTGTGCGACGGTGTCGTAAGTATTGGCTCCAGATTCCCATAACGTGGCTAGCTCCTCTATCAACAGCCCGAGATACAGATTGATGTCGGTACCAGGTTGTTTCGGCCCTTGAATTAGCATACTCATTTGTATGTACTTCTTCTTCATGCACAACCATGGAGGGAGGTTGTACATCCATACAAACACGGGCCAAGTGCTGTGCGTGCTGCTCTGGCTACCAAACGGATTGAGTCCATCGGTGCTCGCACCAAGCCTGATGTTCCTCGAATCTCCACCGAATTCTGGGAATTCGAGGTCCAATGCTTTCCACTGGCTAGCATCTGAAGGGTGCATCAGCAGCTCATCCTTTTCGGGGTCATCATCATCTCCTGGCTTCTTCCTTTCCGCATGACATCGCATGAGCTTCGCTTCATTAGGGTCCGCGAAATAGCGTTGCAGACGAGGAGTGATAGGAAAGTACCATACCACTTTTCGAGGTGCTTTCTTCCCTTTCTTGTATCGACTCACGCCGCACACCGGACATGTGGTTTTCTCCGCGTCCTCGCCCCGATAAATGATGCAATCGTTGATGCATACGTGATATCTAACGTGCGGTAGATCGAGAGGACAGACGATTTTCTTAGCATCCTCGATACTAGTTGGACATGTGTTCCCCTCCGGGAGACGATCGTGCCAGAATGCCATCATATCGTCGAAGCTTGCGTCGCTCAATTTGTGCTTTGCCTTCATCTCCATAGCCTTGAGCGTTACATTCAACCGGGTATCATCGGGCCTGCATCCTTCATACAATGGAGTAACCGCGTCTTTCTCAAGTTGCGCAAGCTTGGCTTTCTCTCTAGCGGCAGCCCTGGCGTTACTCGTCTGCTTGAGAAGCAGCTCTTGCACATAAGGGTCCCGCACCCAGCCTGACGTTGTTCCATCGTCGTCTGCTCCTCTGGCATCTAGATCATCATCATCCCGGTCTGCTTCCGCACCTTCACCATCTCCAGGAGACTCTTCATCATCTCGCCCGTTCTCGCCGTGATGATGATCATCGTCATGTTGGCCACCTTCTTCACCGTCTCCATCATCTACGTCATCGCTTATCCAACGAGTGTATCCATCCATGAAACCATGGCGGAGAAGGTGCGCCTGCAGATTCCCGGAATCTGGGTCGATCACCCAATTGAGTTTGCATCTTCTGCACGGACATCTTATATCTGTCTTGTTATTTTGTATCATGTCGGCCGTCGCACATTTCAAAAATCTAGCCACAATGCCTTCGCTCATTATGCGGACCATTTTTGCCTGCACGATGTACACGGTACAATTTTGAAGTCTATTAGAACCACATAATGAATGCATGCATGCAATGGTCGATAGAAAATTTCGGCATGACCTATCCTAAAATTAGGACCTTTGCGAAATGCCAAAGTCTTGCCAAAATGGAAATGAATCAACATTTTGGCAAAACAAATGGCAACTTGTTCACATACAAACACAAGAGAGAGAGAGACCGATCCATACACACATGAACATATCATTATCCTCTCCATAGTACACATGCATGAGCATCATCGATACTCTCCATATACACACACATATGACCATCGATCCTCTCCACATACACACATCATGAGCATCGATCATCTACATACATATGAGCACATCATCCATATACACATGAACACATCCTTACATGGACAACTTACCGAGATGAGAGACCGATCGCGAGAAAGATGGAAAGGAGAGGTGCGCGCGTCGACCAGAGAAGGATAGATGAGAGACCGGAGACCTCCTCTATTACTTATGTAACATCCAAAGCAAGTTTTACATGCTAAAAATGGTGAATGTGTGGAGAAATTGAGGTGGGAAGGAGAAGATCCCGACTAGATCTAAGGAGGAAGAAGAAGGGGAAAGTGAAGTGTGGGGTCGTGGATGTGGTCACACATGTGCACATAAAGTGCTGTCCTAAAGAAATCGACACATCAGTGGCGCACACGGCCCTAGTGCGCCACAGGGAGTACAAACATCTGTGGCGCACTATTCCATGTGCGCCACAGATGCTCCTACTCCCTGTGGCGCACTAGGCCGAGTGCGCCACAGAAGTTTGTGGCCGTTTCAGAGCAGAGGGGGGCATGCGCTTAGGCGTAGCGCACCAGGCCCACGTGCGCCACAGATGACCCTAACAGCCCTGGAGCACATGACTATAGTGCGCTACAGATGTTTGGCGTGTGGCCAACAGGGCCCTGGCCCACACACATCTGTGGCGCACTATAGTCATGTGCGCCACGGTTGTTCTAGTTATTAGTAGGGCACTGCCCACAGGTGAGCCACGCCTGTTTTAGCCGTGGGGCACTTCAACCATGTGAGCCACGGATGTGCTGATTACCTATAGCCGTTTTCCTAGTAGTGTATAATAGAATCACTTAAACAAAGCGGTACGTTAGATCTGAGCCGTGCGCATTCACTTAAATCCAACGATCTGCGTCGATCGATCCGCCCGAACCGGTACGGGCCAATAGGAAACAGACGCGTGGCAGTGAGTTAGATTTAAAACAGATTTTTGAATCAGATTTTAGTTCAAATTTGTTTTGTTTGTAACTTTTGATTCCCACGTTAGATTTTGGCAAATTTTATACCGTTGGAATCAAGGGAACAAGCCCTTTCTGTTTATGCAATGTGTTTAATGTTTAGCTTCTGTTAAAATGATTTTAATTGCAGAAACTTGTTTAGGACTATTTTGAGTATATGAATTGTTTAGGAAATTATTTTAGTGTCAAATAAACTTGGTTTAGCAAGTTTTTGACTTGTTTATGATTCAGTACAATGCACTTGCTTGGTTGAGTTTTAAAAATCATCACTTAGCATTTTGCATGCATGCATATGTATTTTTGTTTGTTTGTATATGTTGTGTGTAATTTGTTGCTACCATTCTTTGTGTAGACTTTGGTGCTAGTGATTGTGATTGTGAAGAGTGCTACTCTCCCAACTACCAAGGCAAGTGGTACTTCATGAATATTTCTATCCCTATATTTTTTTATATTCAAGCATTAGAAATATTTTGCTAAGTCTTGCATGTTACTATTTTTGCCAAATGCCATGTTGGGAAATCCTAAGTAGTTGTAGAATTGCTAGGAAATTTCTAAGTTAAGTTACTATCTATGCCATGCTTAGCCTAGCTAGTAGCAAACAAGGGTTGGTGAAATATACATGCTATGATGAAAATATTTCTAAGTCTTTGGACTTATGTTTTCCTTAATAAAACAACTAAGTCAATGAATCATCTGGGTGGAATGGGACTTGATTGGTGGTTTTGGTTGAGTGGTTACACAAGGCCCATGGCTATGGTTTACCTTGTGTATCTCACTTGTGGAAAGCCACCCAGGAACAAAGGGATTTAGAGGCCAAGTGTTGAGAAGCTTCTAGTGCAGCCACTTGGCAATATGGGCTCTGCCTGGATCACATAAGTTGCTAGAACTTAGCCATTTGGACAGTTGGTGGTAGTGGGAATGATAGGTTGGAACGCGTCCATTTGGTCTAAGGGAAGGCTTCTGAAAGGTCCTGTCTTGGTGAAACCAAGTCTGGTGGGGAAAGTGCACAACCTCTGCAGATGGAAAAATCTAAGTACTTAGCCAAGTCCATGGCAATGGACAACTTGAGCATCAAGGCATGGAAGCTATCAAGAATCTCATCATTCCAACTTCTAAGTAAAAACTTGTGGGTGAACAAGGGTGAAGGACCTCAATGTCTATTGATGGTTCCTTGGGTAAAGTTTTGACAAAGAAAACTTAGTGATTTCAACTAATAGGCAAAACCTATTTTGAGCAAAGCAAGCCAAGCTACACTTAGCCAAATTTGCATATAGTATCTAGTCCACTTAAAAAAATACTAAGGTATCACTTGCATATACTATTCCAAAGTATTGACCCACTGTGGCTGTAACTTGTGATGTTGCAGGTTACTCTGATGAGGATTAGGTGTCATGAGTCTACACTCAACATGTTTGCCTGTGGCACATGAAGATGAAGACTTATATTTATTTACTTATTCAAACTCTTGTAATAGGCCTGTGGCCTTTGAGTTGTAAAGACTATGTTTATCTCTGGAATGGATGTAATAAATGACCTTTGTATCTGTGTACTTCATCTTAAACTGTGGATGCTAGCAATGATCCAGGGACTAGCATTGCAATCACAGGGATCCTTTTTCCTTTACAAAGGAGGGATCTTACATGACCCAAGGCATCTACCAATCAAAGATTGAAGATCCTTTAACCCTTGTTCAACCACAAGTTTTTAACTTAGAAATTTGGATGATGAGATTCTTGATAGCTTCCATGTCTTGATGCTCAAATTGTCCTTTACTAGGGACATGGCTAAGTACTTAGATTTTTCCATCTGCAGAGGTTGTGCACTTTCCCCACAAGACTTGGTTTCACCAAGACAAGATCTTTCAGAAGCTTTCCCTTAGACCAAATGGACGCGCTCCAACCTATCATTCCCACTACCAACAACTGTCCATTGGGCTAAGTTATTGCAACCTATATGATCCAGGCAGAGCCCATAATGCCAAGTGGCTGCACTTGAAGCTTCTCAACATTTGACATCTCAAATCTCTTTGTTCCTGGGTGGCCATCCACAAGTGAGATACACAAGGTAAACCATAAAAATGGGCCTTGTGAACCACTCAACACAAACCATTCCTTCCATTCCACCCAGGTGATTCATTTACTTAGTTGTTTTATTAAACAAAACACAAGTCCTCAGACTTAGAAACTTTTCCATAATGTGAATATATATTCCACCCTTGTTTTCTACTAGCTAAGGTAAGCATGATAGTAGTAGGGATCTTAACTTAGGAAATTTCTACTAAGGTTTCATCTACTAGGATTTCCCATAGCATGATTTATACTTAGCAAAAATTCCATGCAAGTTTTACTTAGAAAAATCACTAATGCACAGTGAAAGTAATGGGACAAAAGTATGAAGCATCACTTGCCTTTTTGGTAGAGAGTATAAGTTCACCCTTGATCTTTGCAATGTTCACACACTTCAAGTCACTACAATTCAATCAAGCAAACAATATTTCAATCTACCATTCAAGCATTTCATCACATAAAATAATAAACAAAACAATACATGCAAGCATGCAAAAGGGTTGTTTTATTTGTAAAAGTGGTTTCTAATGGGTCATAAACATTTGGATATACCTAATGGTCATGCTATAAAGTGGCAAAGTCATTTGCAAAAGATTTCACTTTATAAACCATTTTCTAAACCAAGTCATTATTTTATGTGGTTTGAAAATGTCTTTAGTAAAGTAGTATTTCTATAGGGTTCACCAAATACATTTTCAAATCATAAAACTTGGTGTTTGGGGTCAGAGAGTTTGAAATAAAACATTTCCCAAAGGTTTTCTTCCAAAACTATTTTTAATAAATAAACCATATTTTTATTTGACTAGAATTGGTTTTAAATCCAAGATTCATTCTTTTGCATCACCAAATATATTTTTGAAACCACAAAGTGATTCCTAGGGTCAGTAGGTTCAAAACACACCATTTGCAAAAGATTTTATCCCCAAAATCATTTTTGAACAATTTTTACATCCTAAACAAGCATACATATGTTTCTGCAAAAACAAACATTTTAACAGAAGATTTTTACTAAACAAATGGCATGGTTGGCTAGGGCTTGCTTTTCTGAATCCATTGATATAAAATTTGCAAATTTTGGACGTGTAGATCAAAAGTTATGAAATTTACAAAATCATATAACTAATAGATTCAAATCTGTTTTTATAACCAGAGTCTGGCCACGCGGCGGCTTGCTATTGGCTGATACCGGTTCGGTCGGATCAATCTCTCTGGTGCGTTAGATCTAAATGAAATCCTGCAGCTCTGATTCAAACTTACCCCTTCGACCTAATCTAATCATAGCCACTGGATGACGATCCAACGGCGCATAGCAGCTTGACCAGTAACTGGCGGCGCTGCGCGGCGGCGACTGGCGGCGCGGCTCTGCTCGCGGTGGTTCTGGCGAAGCAGGAAGGAAGGGAGGGAGAGGAGATGCTCATAGGGTTCGCAAGGGTGCAGAGAAGCTCAACGTGGTTGTAATAATCCAAGGGACGCACTGTGATGTCAGGTTTTGCTCGCCGGAGTTGCGTCTGACGACGGCCACGCTCTGTCGTCGTCGAGGGCGGCGCTACAGGTCACAAGGAAACAAACGGGAAGGACAGTTAGATTAGTACGCGAGTCACGATCATGCGTGCATCAACGAGAGGAAAGGGGGTGGTTAGACACTACCTGGATGACTCGCCGGAGTAGCAAACAGACGGTGGCGGCGCTTGGAGTTGTCGCTGTCGAGGCTCAGGGGCGCGCGCGAGCGAGCTGCGGATGCAGAAAGATGCACCAGGGTCTGGGAAACTTGCCTGTGTGCTCAGGGAGGCAAGGGGTGGCGCGGGGTCGCCGGAATCGGTAGGGAAAGCCGTCGGTGACAGTGAGGTTCGGAGAGGAATTAGGGCGGCCTGGGGGCGTGCTAAGGTGGGGCGACAGAGGGGAAATAGAGAGGAGGGGAGATGCTTTAACGTGCGTGGTCGCAGGGGGTAAAGGCAGCATCAATGCCGCGAATTAAAGCGAGCATTCATCGGCGGAAACAGCCGGCGAGGTAAGGGGAGAAGGAGTCGCGGCGGGTGAGGAATAAAGCTAGGGTGTGGGGCCGTTTCATCAGCAAAGTGAGAGAGGGGAGTTGGGGTCCACATGTCTCTCGCTGAGCGGATAGGGTGGTTGGTCTGAAACGTTTTTCTGCGGGAGAGATCTAGTTGGTGGGTTGGGCTAGTTTCTATATATTTTTTTTAATACTGAAAGCTTTTCTTTTTCCATTTGATTTTCTGTTTTTGTTTTTCAAACAATTAATTCAAACATCAAGACAAACCACCACCAAACTTTGAACAATTTTTAGTTCTGTCTAACAACACAAATCCAAAGTCCAAAATAAAATAATATTTTTATTCTTTTTAGGATCTAAATAATTAAATAAAATAGTCCTTAGCTATTAATTCAAATAGGTTTTGATTTATTAAAATCTCCATTTGAAATCTAAATATTATTAAAACCAAATCAGTAGGTTTTATTTGAAAATATAAGATAGTTGGAAAGACTTGTTTAAAACAATTTAACAAATTTTAGTGTTTAATTAAAATGGGAAAAGCCTTTACTATTTTTATCAAATAGAAATATTTTATTTCAAAGGCTTGGCCAAGTTTTAATTTGGCTTATAAAATAATCCTTATTTATAATTCTATCCTTTTCTTTTGAAAACCAAATCTTTTTATTAAAAGATCCAAAAATATTAATTCTACTTATTTAAAATTTTCTTCATTAATTGTTTATCTTTTCAAATCCCTTTAGGATTTGTTTGATCAAATAGGTTTGAAGGTTTCCAATCAAAAAGTTTCTTCTCACCCTGAAAATCAACAAAGTTTTATTTTATTCATTTATTTTCTCATAACAAGATTTGGAAAATCTTGGGATGTGACAGTTGTGGTTGCCCACGATATCTCTCTCGTAGATGTCATGCTTGTTGAGACCCTCGATTACAACCTTCTTTCTATTCATGCCCTTGGCAAGATGGGTTTTGCTGTTTTCATTGATGATGATTTGGTGGTACTCTTGTGGAGCAAGTCTCTAAAGGTCGCTTTCGTTGGGTATGTCGAAAATGACCTATATGTGGTGGACTTTTTGGGGAAAACCACTTCGGGTCCGATGTGCCTATTCGGAAAGGCCGACGTGGGTTGGTAATAGCATCGCCGTTTAGCCCATGTTAACATGAGAACTTTGCAAAGTCTCCATAAGGGTGGCCACATCCTTGGACTAAAAGACAATGTCTCCTTTGCCAAAGATCGTGTTTGCAGGGCTTGTGTTGAAGGCAAAATGCATGAATCTCCCCACAAGAGGAAGACTATTGTGTCTTCAAAGAGAATCTTGGAATTACTTCATGTTGATTTATTTGGTCCTCCTTCTCATGCCAGTCTTGGTGGGAAGAAATATTGCTTGGTCATTATCGATGATTACTCAAGATATACATGGGTCTATTTCTTCAAGCTAAAGAGTGAGACTCAACAAACGGTCATTAACTTTGCCAATGAAGTTCAACGTCAACACAATGTTCCTATCTTGGCAATAAGAAGTGACAACGGCTCCGAATTCACGAACTACACTTTGAATGAGTTTCTAAGAGAAGAGGGGATAAGACATCAATATTTCGCTGCGTACACCCCTCAACAAAATGGTGTAGCCAAGAGGAAGAACCGGACCTTGATGGACATGGCAAGATCAATGTTGGCTGAATTCAAGTCTCCTTACAACTTTTGTGCTGAAGCCATATCCACCGCTTGTCATTCATCTAACCGGCTCTACCTCCAAAATATTTTGGACAAGACTCCATATGAATACTTACCGGTAACAATCCCAACATCTCATACTTCAGGGAATTCGGTTGTAAGTGTTTCTTTCTTATTAAAGGTGTCCACTTGTCTAAATTTGAATCCAAAGCTTTAGAAGGTATTTTTGTTGGTTACGGTGCTGAATCCCACACTTATAGAGTCTACAACAAGCTCACCGGGATTGTTGTAGAATCTTGTAGTGTGGAGTTCGATGAAAATAACGGCTCCTATGTAGGGCAAGTTGATGTTTGTGATGCAGATGTTGAAATACCCCAAGATGCCATAAGAAGAATGGGCGTGGGATTTTTCCGCCCCATTGAGGAACCACTTGTGGAGGATCGGGAAGGACAATGGTCCACTCAAGTGGAGCCCTCATCTTCACAAGATCAACAAGCTCCTACTGCTGGAGAAAACTCTGCACCAACACCACACCTTTCTGAAGCTCATCAGTTTCCTGGACAAAATGGCAGTCCCAGGCCGGATTATCCGCCCCCTCCAAGGGGCGGACAGTCCGCCCCTGGCACTCCAAATCGTCCCAGAGGATCAGAAGAAGAAGAAATCAGTCAAGAAGACTCCAGGCCGGATTCTCCGTCCCCTGAGGGCGGATTATCCGGCCCTGGATCCCCCATCTCCGTCAGACACTCTCAGGAAGAGGATGTTGCAGCTGCTTCACCTAGGCCGGACAGTCTGGCCCCACCAAGGGCCGGATTATCCGGCCCTGAAGAAAATGTTCAGCAGCAAGCTCCTGTTGTCAACTCAGAACAAGATCAAGGGAAGGTAGTGGACAAGACAAGGATACTAATGTTGAATCAACTCCTCTTAGAAACAATAAGGATATTGAGACTCGTCGCAAGGCTCGTGCTGATCGGAATCTTGAGCTTAGAGGACACACTCTTGACAAGGTTGTCGGTGATCTTCGAAGAAGGGTGTCTACTAGAAGAGAACTTGCAAGCTTCTGTGAACATCAAGCTCACATTTCCATGGTTGAACCAAAGAATGTCTTTGATGCTCTTGAAGATCCCGATTGGGTAGTTGCAATGCATGAATAATTAAATAACTTCGAGCGCAACAAAGTTTGGAAGCTTGTTGAGAAGCCAAAAGATTGCCGCAATGTGATCGGCACCAAGTGGATTTTCAAGAACAAACAAGATGAAATGGCATTGTCGTGGAATAAAGCAAGACTCGTGGCTCAAGGATTCTCTCAAGTGGAAGGAATTGATTTTGGCGAGACTTATGCTCCCGTGGCTCGTCTTGATTCCATCTGTATCCTTCTTTCCTATGCCGCCCATCATAATTTTAAATTACAGCAAATGGATGTTAAGTGTGTGTTTCTTAATGGTCCATGAGTTGGTATACGTCAAGCAACCCTCGGGTTTTGAGGATCCCAAATTTCCGAACCATGTCTACAAACTCGATAAGGCGCTCTATGGCCTTAAACAAGCCCCACGTGCGTGGTATGAGCACCTTAAAGAGCTTTTGTTAGACCATGGATTCGAAGTTGGGAAAATCGATCCCACTCTTTTTACTAAGAAGGTTAATGGGGAGATTTTTGTATGCCAACTATATGTAGACGACATTATTTTTGGCTCTACTAACCAAGATTTTAACGATGAATTTTCAAAGCTTATGACTGACAGGTATGAGATGTCTATGATGGGTGAACTAAGGTTCTTTCTTGGATTCGAGATCAAACAACTTAGAGAGGGAACTTTTATTAATCAAGCTAAGTACATCCAAGACATGCTCAAGAGGTTCAAGATGACTGATCTCAATGGCGTTGCTACTCCAATGCAAACAAAGTGTCATCTTGAGCTCAATCCCAAGGGTAAAGACATGGACCAAAAGGTATACCGATCCATGATTGGCTCTCTCCTTTACCTTTGCGCATCTAGGCCCGATATCGTGTTAAGTGTAGGAGTGTGTGCAAGGTAACAAGCCGCTCCTAAAGAAAGCCACTTATTGGCGGTCAAACGAATCTTCAGATATTTGGTTCATTCCCCAAATTTTGGGTTATGGTATCCCAAAGGTTCAAGTTTCTCTCTATGTGGTTTCACTGATTCAGATTGGGCTGGTGACAAAGATGATAGAAAATCAACTTCTGGTGCATGTCAATTTTTGGGCAGGTCTCTAGTGTGTTGGTCTTCAAAGAAACAGAATTGCATATCACTCTCAACCGCCGAAGCTGAATATGTTGCTGCTGCAAGTGCTTGTACACAGTTATTATGGATGAGGCAAACTTTAAAGGAATATGGTGTCAATTGTGACAAAGTTCCTCTATTATGTGACAATGAAAGTGCTATCAAAATTGCTTACAATCCCGTGCAGCATACAAGAACAAAACATATTGAGATTCGCAACCATTTCATTCGGGATCATGTTGCTCGTGGTGATATTGCCCTCTCCTTTGTGAGCACGAAGAAACAACTTGCTGATATTTTCACGAAGCCTCTTGATGAAGCAAGATTTTGTTATTTGAGGAATGAGATAAATATCATAGATTCAAGGAGCTTGGCTTGACTACCCTTGCACACTCACTTACTCTTTTCATGTATTTGGTTTAGATGCAGGCATAGACATAGGGGGAGTGTGGTCCTAATTCATTGGGCTAACCCTCCCCCCATAATGCCGAAAGCAAGAAAAATCATTTCCCTTAATATCATTTAGTGATATGTGGGTTATTGATGAGCATTGGTTTTGAACTCAAGATACATCTTCACGGTGTCATGCCATGCGCTCCAACATGTTGGCTTTGGCCACCGCCCTCTTCCTTGATAAGAGTTGGTTTCTAATGGCTCTCTTTGGATTTTCTTGCATATTTCTTGTTCTTATGGAAAACACACCCAACTTTGGCTTTTGTTTGTTTTGTTCTTGCAACTTTGGGTGTGTAGTACCATCTCAGTTTGTTGCTCTAAACCCAAGCCTTCTTTCCCTCCTTGAACCATCTATTCTTGCACACAAGTCCTCTATACACCATCAAGGGGTTTTGCAAGGATGCTCCGGCCTGAATCTGTCTTTACAGAAAATTCAGAGGGGGGCGGATTATCCGCCTCAAGTGGGGGGCGGATAACCCCTGGTGAATTATGCCTCTTAAGGGCTGGATCGGGGAGGCCAGGCTCAAATAGAGCAGCCATCCCTCCCCCAACCCTAGCTCTGCCCCCAGCCACCACCGGAGCTTCCGCTCCTCCCCGGAGTCGATTTGACCACCGAATTCTTTGGGCCCTCCCCGGATCTTCTTCACCTCGCCTCCGGGTATCTTCTCCTCCGCGATTCTCCTCCAATGAGTGAGGGTAACTCCCTCATATCCCTCCTTTTGTATGGGATTCATTTTTTTTGGTGGAAATCTCGTTGTAGAAGATCCTTGGTGTTTTCCTTGCTTGCTAGAATCAGTAGTGTTGCAACCCTAGTGCCCGATCTGTTTTGCCATGGTAAATCTGGGCCGTTCCAGAATTTTTCTGCGGGGGGCGGATTATCCGCCCCTGCCAGGGCCGGATAATCCGGCCTGGAGATTAACATCTGGTCTGGTTTGGTCCTAATTTTCGCATTGCACATCCTTGGCTTATGGATTGCTTTTCTACTATTTCTACCATTTCTCCTGGACTTGTGTGTGTTCTTATCTCCATGCTATCCCTCTCATGCTTTTCACAGGTGGTTCCAAGGCTACTAAGACCTTCTCTCGTCGTCCACGTTCCCGTTATCTCAAGCCCACTGCAGAAGGGACGTTCATTGACGAAAAAAAAGTTAGCAGAGCAGCAAGAGAGGCTGAATGGATGGCAGCGACATCAAAGAAAACCAAGAAGACTGCATCTCGCAAGGGCAAACAGCCGCGGACCAACTACAAGGCTATGGACAGTCTTCAGTATGCCTCCATTCGCCAAACTTATTACTATGATGAGGCTGACGGTGATGGTCCCCCAGAGGACTCTATGTCTTGGAATGCACACTTTTGGGCTATTCATGATGATGTGTATGCCACTCTCAAGCTTCGCCCCATGCACCCCATCAATATGACTGAGGCCCAATCCAAGGCAACGCTCCTTGAAGCATTGGATGTGACTAACAAGATGGGGCTTCACCACCTCATGACTCTCCAATGCAACTATGATTCTTCCTTGGTGAGGCAGTTTTTCTCGACACTTGTGATTTGCGGTGATGAGCGTCGTACCATGAAGTGGATGACCGGGACAACAATGATTTAGTCGGATTTCCGCATTTTTGGGCAGGTTCTTGGGTATGCTTTCCATGGCCGTGACACTCCTTCTGGCCACCGCATCATTTCTCCACTGAAGCCATCCAAGGACATTGTGCTCGCTCCTTGCTTTTCTCCTGATGGTATTGCTGGTACTTTCGCTGGTCTCTCTCCCTTGTATGCCTCCCTTGTTGGCATATTTAGGGACATCATATCTCCGAGTGGAGGCAACAATGACAAGATTCGTGGCCACCTGGTTCCTCTCCTTGCTTTTGCTCATGAGTGTGCCACCAATTCTGGTTCAGCTACAGGTTTCAAACTGGATGTCATGGACTACATATATCATGAGATGACGGATGCTATGATCAACATGATCTCTATCCCATATGCTCCTTTCATTATGATGCTCGTCAAGCATATGTTGCCCCTTGAGTACTTTGGCACTGATTTGTGGTGTTCACAAGACCAAGAAAATCTACAACAAGGCTCAGAAGACCCATCACCCTTCCACTGCCCCTGAGTCCTTCATGCGTGATGCACGGGCTACTGGTCGTCGTTCCACGGTGTCCCCAATGGCACACGAGGTTAAATAGATTGCTTGGTTCCAGCGTCACATCCTTTGCATGGGCATTGGCACTCACAAGGGCCAGTATGAGGAGTACCGGAGGAGCCATGAGAGGGATCACACTCAGCAGCTTATTCTTCACCATGTCTCAGGTGCCACTAGCCATCCACCTCCTCCCACTGCTCTGGAACCATATGCTCAGTGGAACACTTCAGGGATCAACTATGGTGAGCTCGAGAGTTGTCTGTTTCCTCCACCTCCGAGGGTACCTACTCCTCCAGCTGATGACGATGATGATGAGTATGATGCATAGGAAGGGGACGGGGATGACTACGACGAGGATGAGGAGGCGTGATCTTCTGGGGCGTTAGCATCGCTCTTCTTCCTTTTTGGCGTTCCGATGCCAAAGGGGGAGAAGTAGTTCTATTAGGTCTCGTGGATTTGCAAGGGTCGGGCGCAAGCACTTGTCTTCCAGTCGTTTATTTGCCCCTTTTAGCGGGAACTTATTTGTTATTTGTGCTTGGTTTATGTAAGACTATGTCGTGCTTTACTCTGTTTGGTCTTCTGGAATTCCGGATTTATATTGTGGGTCTACTCTCATGGAATTCTGGATTTATCTATGGAGAGCCTATTTGATGGCATATGGAATCATGGGATTATCTAATGTATGCATTAATATTGTGGGATGTGCTTGGAGCCTTACAATCTCATTATTTTCTTTGGTATAATCACATCCCGGTGGTATGACCTTGTTTCCTAACCCACCTTGTTTCAATTATCATTGCTATGAAAGTTGCGTTCTCTCTAGTGTGTGTATTTGTATTCAAATGCAAATTGTAAATATGCACACATCTAGGGGGAGCCTCTTTCATTTTTTTAAGGTGTCGTTAGTAGGTTTCATTGCAAATCCTAGTATTGTCATCTAACACCAAAAAGGGGGAGATTGAAAAAACATTTCATAACCCCTAGTGTTTTGTGTGTTAGATAACAATATCAAGGATTATTTAATGTGTGTTGAAGTGTTGCAGTTCACTCTAAGGAAAAAAGGAAAAGTAATATGCCTTTGGGGGGCGGATAATCTGCCCCACCCTTTTCCCAGATAGGCGCAAGCCCCAGAAGGGGGGCAGAGTTTTGGCCGGATTTTCTGGCCCCGCCGGATAATCCGCCCCTCAAGGGGGGCGGATAATCCACCCCTCATGCTCAGATTGAAGATTGCCAAGGCGCAAGCCCCAGAGGAGGGGGGCGGAGTTTCGGCCAGACTTTCCGCCACGCCGGATAATCCGCCCCCAAAGATCTTCATCAAGTTTTTCAAGGCGCCATCCCCAGAGAGGGGGCAGATTTTCACCCCGGAGTATCGGCCCTAGGGGCGGAGTTTTCCCTAGGGCGGATAGTCCGCCCCTAGTGGGGGCGGATAATCCGCCCCCAAACTTGTTCAAGAGCGAGATCTATGCATGGGGTATTTAAGCCAGCCTTCCTCCTCCTGCCAGAACTCTTGGTTCATTCGAAAAAGTCAAGATCTGATCTGCAACCTTCATCCAAGAGAGATCCACCTAGATCCACCCAAAGGCCCCGTCCCTTGGGGAATCGAAGGAGGAGGACTCGATCTTCAACAACTGCAATCAAGCGCTTCATCTCCTCTCCATTCATTTGGAGAATTGCGATTTAGTATTTCTTGCAAATACCTAGATCCTTGTTTTGTTTATATTGATAAACCTTGTTCTTGTGACAGCTTGTTGTCATCTCGGGAGCCCCCAATTCAGTTGTGGGTGTGTGCCCCGGTAGCGTTGTAAAGGCACCGGTTCCCGCCTCGAAGGGTACCAATAGTGGAGAAGGTGGATTAGGCCTATCGTGGCGAGATCCATCGGAGAATAGGGTGAGGCCTATTGTGGCGTGGTGGTCTTAGAACCGCCCACCCCTCCAACGCAGATGTACTTCCCTTAACAAGGAAGTAACTGTGGTAAAACAAATCCCTATGTCTCCGCGTGCTCCACTACGGTTCCCTCGCTCCTCTCTTTACGTGCTCAGTAGCTAGGTTTGCATATAGGGAAATTCTTGTAGCTACACATCTAGAGAATTTACTTTGTGTCAAGCCTAAAATTGAAAAAGAACTAAAAATTGGGTAGCACCTATTCACCCCCCCTCTAGGTGCCCATACGATCCATTTCACATGTTGGAGATAGGACTGATTCAATCAAGTGTGTCGCCATGGAGATCACCTGTCTTGTTTGTGGACAATAAAGACGGAGGTAACCGTGTGTGTACGGATTATCGGAAGTTGAATGATGTCACCATCAAGAACAAGTACCCACTGCCGAAGATAGAAGACATGTTTGACCAGTTGACTGGTGCCAAAGTGTTTTCTAAGATTGATCTTAGAACTGGCTATCATCAACTCAAGATTCGCACTGAAGATATTCCAAAGACTGTCTTTACCACCAGATATGGACTATATGAGTACATTGTCATGTCTTTTGGATTAACCAATGCCGCTGCTTATTTCATGAACCTCATGAATACGATTTTTATGGACTTCCTGGATAAGTTTGTCGTTGTTTTCATCGATGACATTCTGATCTATTCTAAATCAGAAGAAGAACATGAGTTACACCTAAGGACCATCCTTGGAACCCTTAGGGAGCATCAGTTGTATACCAAGTTTAGAAAATGTGAATTCTGGTTACAGGAGGTAGGATTCCTCAGACATATTGTGCCAGCCGGAGTAATTGTTTTTGACCCCACAAAGGTGAAGGATGTTTAAGATTGGCAAGCCCCAACCACCCAAACCCAAGTTCGTGCATTTCTCGGATTAGTGGGATATTACCGCAAGTTTGTAGAAGGATTATCGAGCATTGCAAGACCCATGACCCAATTGTTGAAGAAGGATAAGAAGTTTGAATGGACGGACAAATCTGAAGCAAGTTTTCAAGAACTCAAGAAGAGGTTGATTTCAGCCCCAATCTTGATCATGCTAGATATCACGAAGCCTTTTGATGTATATTGTGACGGATCCAAGATCGGTCTCGGATGTGTGCTTATGCAAGAAGGAAAAGTCATATCTTATCTATCCCGACAACTGAAGCAACATGAACAGAATTATCCTATCCATGACCTTGAAATAGCAGCCGTAGTTCTAGCCCTGAAGACATGGAGGCATTACCTTATGGGAAACCGTTGTGAGATTTATTCGGATCACAAGAGCCTGAAATATATTTTCACTCAGAAGGAGCTGAATATGAGGCAGAGAAGATGGATAGAGCTAATCAAGGACTATGATCTGGACATCCACTATCACCCCGGTAAAGCCAATGTGGTAGCAGATGCCCTTAGTAGATTGTCGTGCCGCTTGAACTCCATGATTCTGAAGGAGCAACCAAGTTTGCACAAAGAGATGGAAGATTTTAGAATGGAATTAGTAAGTGAAGGATTTTTGGCTAGCATAGAACTTCAACCCACTTTGATCAGTAAGATCAAGGAGGCGCAGAAAGGAAATGCTAGTATCAACGAAATCAAACGTTGCATCGGTACAGGGAAGGTACCCGGATTCACCGAAGATGAAGAAGGAGTTTTGTGGTACAAAGGACGTATTTGTGTGGCAGCAGATTCCGAATTGAAGCAAGCTATTTTGAAGGAAGCCCATGATACTCTTTATTCTATCCACCCTGAAGGAACGAAGATGTATCAAGATTTGAAGGAGCAATTTTGGTGGCATAAGATGAAGAGAGAAATCGTAAGCTACATAGCCAAGTGTGATATTTGTCAAAGAGTCAAGGCAGGACATCAGAGACCCGCAGGACTGTTGCAACCATTGCAGATTCCAGAATGGAAGTGGGATTCCGTAGGAATGGACTTTATCATCGGATTGCCTACATCTAGTAGGGGAAATGATTCTATTTGGGTCATAGTTGATAGACTATCCAAAGTAGCACATTTATTACCTGTCAAGACCACTTACCAGAGTTCGAAGCTAGCAGAGTTGTATATTGCTAGAATCATCAGTTTGCATGGTGTCCCCAAGAACATCGTGTCGGATCGAGGAACTCAGTTTACCTCGAGATTTTGGAAGAAAGTCCAAGAAGGATTAGGAACCCGATTAGATTTCAACATAGCTTATCACCCTCAAAACGATGGACAAACAAAGTGAGTAAATCAAATACTCGAAGATATGTTGAGAGCCCGTGTGCTAGAGTATGGATCAAAATGGCAAGATTGTCTGCCTTTCGCAGAATTTTCGTACAACAACAGTTATCAAGCCAGTTTGCAAATGGCCCCATTTGAATTCATGTATGGAAGGAAGTGTCGTACCCCTTTGAATTGGCCAGAAGTAGGAGAGAGTCAGATTTTCGGACCCGACATCCTAGGAGAAGAAGAAGAGAAAGTTCACAAGATCCGTGAGCACCTTAAGACCGCCCAATACAGACAGAAGAGTTATGCCGAGAAGAGACGTCGAGACCTCGCTTTCAATATCGGAGATGTTGTGTATATCAAAGTGTCGCCTTTGAAAGGAATGCAACGTTTCCAGCTCAAAGGAAAGTTAGCCCCTAGATATATTGGACCTTTCAAGATTCTTAATCGTCAAGGAGAAGTATTGTATCAACTGGAACTACCAGAAGAGATGTCAGCAATGCATAATGTGTTCCATATATCGTTACTTCGCAAATGCCTAGAAGTCCCAGAGAAGACTGAAGTTTTCAAGAACATTGATCCCCGAACCATAGAGATCAACAATGACCTGACGTATCCCGAAGTACCCATATGTATCTTGGAGGAATCTTTCAGGACCACCAGGACCCGGAGAATCAAGTTTCACAAAATCCAGTGGAGCAACCACACCGAAGAAGAAGCTACCTGGGAGCGAGAAGATTACATCAAGACGGAGTTTCCCGATCTCTTTAAATCCTAGTTTTCTTCTTTCTCAAATCTTGGGACGAGATTTTGTTTAAGGAGGGAAGGTTTGTAACATCCCAAAAATATTGATCAAGGTTTCCAATAACCAAAATTAGGGTTAACAAAAACTTTTGTTAATTAAAAATCATATGAATGCATGTGTGTATGTGATGATTGTATGAATGCATGAATGGACTTGTGTGATTGTTGTGAATATCAAGGAATGGTTTAAAGATGAAAACAACACCATCTAAATCAATTCCAAGAAGAAACAAATCAAGAGAAATTCAAAAAAAAACAAAACAAGCAAATGGTCATTTTTGCCAATCTTGCTCACTAGGCCACTTTGAGTGTTTCTAGTCCAAGATTTCAGACAGAAACAATTCCATTTATTTTCACCCCTTGCTATACCAAGTAAAAGTGAACCCAAGCCCACCTTTCAAACTCACAGAAACATTTGGCAACTTGATTCAAATGACAATTCAAAATTGAATCTATATCATATGGGAAGATCACCAATTCTCAAAAACCAACCAAACAAGTGCACCTTGACCAAACCAACTAACCAGAGACTACCTAGTATGTGACTAGTACACCCACCAATTTTCATCCAAAAATTCAAATTCACCTTGCCAACACAAATCAAACAAAACATCAAACACTATAGTGAGCAGTGTTTGTGCCTAACTTGTATCCCCTCTAGCTCACAACACCCTCTCAGTAGATGATCAAACAAAATTAACTAGCCCTAGCTCACTGTAAGCTTGATATTGTCATCAATGGTGAGCATGTCGAGCCCCAAATGGCCACCCCATTCTTGCTAGCAAGCTAGGAGCATCTCTAGCCTCGACAACCTTGTCTGGGACATAGACCACCGTCCATCGCCACCCCCTGTCCAACGCCAAAGCACTGCCAACCCCTGGACCACTCAGCTCGAGCGTGCCCAGCTTCTCTGCAAGCCTGCCGAGAGCGCGCCAGAACGCCGCACTCGACACGCGAGCGCAGACCGTGTGCCGCCCTCGCCGCTTGCGTGCATGATCACCACCGTCCCAGGAACCGCCAGGACATGCCCGTTCGCCGCCGCGCGACCAGGAGAGCCCGTGCGCCATTAATTTTCCCGTCGGACCCGCCTAGAGCATCGCAACGTTCCGACCATATCGCACCGCGCCACACCTCGCGACCATGCCGTTGAGCACCGCCAGGGAACACAGCACCGTCCCCTACCATCGCCCATGCCGTTAGCTCACTGTGACGATGACCCCGATGAGCTCCACCCGCGCCCTTTGGTCCCCTCGCTGCACTATAATAGAGGCCACCCCCGTTCGATTTCAGCACACCAACACACTCCCCTTTCTCTCAGAACCACCCCACCTCATCCCCAAAGCAAGGCGAGCAGCAGGTCGCCGGAATTTCGCCGGAGTCTGCCGCGGAGGAGGAAAATAGGAGCCAGTGATTAGAGCCACCCAAGAGGAGTTGCTGGTACCAAGAGGTTCATCGTCATCGACTTCGTCATTCGCACCCATCATCGACCATCGCCTGAGCCCCGATGAGCCCCCACAGACCCCCACTGGCCGCGCTAGGGTTCAGTCTCGCCGGCGTTGCTCGACCGAGACGACAAGCCCCAACCTTTGGATTAGATGTTGAAAGTATGGTCTAGATTGCCCCATACCCCTTCGCATCCCCCCTGTCTTACTTACTGGTGGGGACAACCACTTAAACCCACCCGCGAGCTGTGCACAGTGGGCTGGCCCAGTTAACTTCCCGCGTGACCCAGTAGTTTGAATTTAGGTTTTATCAATTTAGTTTCAAACTTAGTTCTGTACCTAGATTTGAAAAAAATCAATCCAGAGGGATTCACTGAACCAAATTGCATGAAACTAATTTTGCTGGAAAGGTACTCAAATTCTAAATCCAAGACCGGTGGATTCAAATCATTTAGATTTGTAGATCACCTATAGTAAAAATAACAAGGCAGAAGCTTTTCTGGATTCAAACATTTTTAAAAATTCAACCATAAAAGCTTTTGAGTTGATTCCAACTCTCAAAAATCACATTTGACAAGACCTTTCTGAATATATAAAAATATCTAGGTTTACTTGCAGTAATAATGAACAAGTAATAAAAGAATGCCCCATAGGCATTTCTAGTCACTTTAATTAATTAAAATAAAAATGTTAATCCTTATTAAATTGTGACACCACTTTAAATCACATTCCCAAGTACTGAAATATGTGGTGATGACATGTGTCAACATGATCCCATGTTTTAGTTGGAGAATATTGAATCTAAAGTAGTTTTTCAATGAGTAGAAATTACTTTTCTAAAAAAAATAAGACAAGTGCTTTAATGTTTGTGATGATGCTAGATCATCTAGTGAAAACCTTGGTGTGATAAATAGAAGTAGTTAAGTATTGTTTGGTGATTGTGTACCTCATATTTATTTATAGACGCTAGTATCGAACAAGAATACGAGGAGGAAGGCGAATACTACGAGGAAGAAGCCGAGGAGAACTTCAACCACTGCTCTGCACAAGGCAAGCTATCCTAGAAAGCTTATACTTGCAATTATGCAAGCATCACTATATAAGTTAACTTAGCAAGCTACTATCTTAGCAAGCTAAGATAAACCATGCAAGTTTTACTTGCAATCTTACACCACTTGATACCCAATCCTAGTTTTACTTGCAGGCTTAGTTATTTTATTTATTTATCAAAGCTTTCTATTTTAGTTTACTTAGTGAATGATAGAATTAGAAAGATTATTAAAGGTATCATAAAGAGCATAAAACTTGACCTAGGTTAGATCAATCTTGATGTCATCCTGAGGCATGAGATTGAACTTAGATCATTCACACTTGTTTACCACCCCTCATTAGTGTTTACCCCCACTTGTAGATGCTAGTGCTAAACATAAAACTTGATAACTTTAGATTGGGAGTACTTGGTAAAAATGATTATGAAAACCTTAGAATGATGAGTCATTCTAATGAAAAGCTTTGACATGTGTTCTTGAACACCAGATGATTTTGATGATAAAAATGTTGAGGCATGAGCCTTAGCCCTTTATAAAACTGATGGTTGTCTGGATGCGATACCATTCCAATTTTACCGTACAATCACAATACCCGAAATTTGGGTAGGGCTTGACTGGAAATTTATATACCTTAGTATGTGTTCCCTTGCGACCAAGGTTTGAGTTGAGGCTATCTTGTGAAGATTGTCCACCTGTGCAGTTCCCAAGATGACAGTTGGTCATGGTTGGGAGGCCAAATTCACAGAAGAGGTGCCTATAATAGGGCGTGTAATTGAAAGGTTAGGATTGATTATCCGCATACTGAGTATGGTGAAATCAGGATTGTTCCTGACGGATGTATCAAATATTGTGGTGAAAGTGTACCACCTCTGCAGAGTATCAAACTATTCGAATAGCCGCGTCCGCGGTTATGGACAGTTGGAGTGGCCATACTGTTCCGTCGTCAGATGTTTTCAAAATGACTTGTGAAATGATTCATGACTTTGACTTGACCACAACAGGGTGATGTTATGAAACTCAAGTTCCCACTTAGGTGTTATAAAACTTTCAACTAGCTTTCTTTGCTTCTGAACTCAATTGAGATAAATCTGGCTTTTTGCAAAACAACCTAGAGCTTAGTATTTCCTACTCAAAAACCACTTCACTTGTTAGTATTAGTCTGCGAGTACTTAAAAAGTACTCATGGATTTGTCCCTGGCTATTCCCGTGGCCAGACTATGAAGAGGACTATCAGGAGGATGGACTGCAGGAAGGTTACGACAACTAGGATCATCGCCAGCATTGCTTGTGATCATGAAGATGGAGCTTCGCCCACGCTACCGTTATCATTACGTTATTCCGCTGCTATGATTGTACTAAGACTGGATCATGAGATCCTTTATTTGTTGTAAGACCTTATATATGGTTCGTAATGGATGATGTACTGTGATATTAAATCTGTTATGTTTCACGAAAATGGTAATCCTGGGATTGCGATGAATGGCATAACAGGCATCTGGGATTAAAAATCCGGGTGTTGACACTCCCATGGTCTAAGGAGCCCTGCGCGAACTTTTGAGCTAGTCCCGAGTAGCCACCGCCTTCGATCTCTCACCAGCTGTCCCGGGCCGACGAGCTGCTGCCTCTAACCGCTACAGGCCCTCCTACGACCGCTCTCTGCAGGCCATCCACCGCATCCTTGCCGACGTGCGCTGCCGGCCGATGAGCGATTGTTGCACAGTAATTTATTGAAGAAAGGTATACATGAAAACTTGAATTATGTGTGAATTCAATTTCAATCTTCCAAAAGATCTCACCGAGGAGCGGTGGACATGGCATGTCAACCAGATGCACTAGTTTCTTCACGTTGTATGTGAGTGTTGTTGTTGTATTTGATGAACTATTTGTTATTTGTTATTTTTTTATTTATTGTACTTTGAATAATTTGTGTAACAATCCTTAAACCATTAGTTTGAGTTGTAATAATAATTATGAAGTATTTAATTCATATTTACTTGTGCACTATTTGATCTTTTGTGTTACATATGTGTGAGAAAACATGTTTGTGCTGCCATATTTAGGACATTTGAAAAAGTCTTGCCGGCTGGGTGCCTTTTTATTGGGCATCTGAAATGGCAACGGCAATTTTAGTGCAAAAGAACTCCAAAAGTGGTGCCAAAAATCAAAACGTGGTGCCTAAAAAAAGGCACCTGTTGCAGATGATACGTCGGATTCCAAAGCTGATAAAACAATATTAATAACAGAGGGGTAAAAATGGCACAACTTTCGTTACACAGGGTGTAGATTGTTAAATAGGGTAATTATTAATTCTAAAAATGTCGAACTCTCTAATAAAACAAACCAGAGCACTTTACGAGCGTACGTTTATCTGTTCTACACTGCACCAAAGTACTGCATCACAAACTTCCAAGATCTGGCTCTGGCGCAAGTTCACGGTGGCGCTGTCAACACACGAGACAAAAATGATTGACATTTGGCAGACCAAATTTTGGCATCATATATTAGATAGGACAAAGTGGTGATCCTGTTGCAATACAGTGTTCTTATCCTGTCCATGTTTTTTTTCTGACAATCAATATTATCATATATTCATAGTAGCAAATAGTATATGGTAGTGATACATAATCTAACTCCAGCGGTTACGGAATAAAGTCTAAAAGAAAATAGCAAATCTTTTAAGATCTTCAAACTCTTTCTTCTTCCACGAAGCAATCTTGTATTTCTCTTAAGACAGCCAATAACTGACATATACTAAACCACAACTTGTAAATATGAATGAGGGTTCTCCTATAATTTTATTTGAGCCACAGTACCATTAGCGTGAAACAACATCGGTAAGAGCATCAACGCCAATATTTCCTGGAAAAACAACCGAACAACCTCATCGACATTGCTGGCGAACCGATGGTAGGAATCACCATTGTCGAGGACGTAGCAGCTGGTACAAACGTTGCAAGGATAATCCTCCTTGCGGCAACCATGAGTGAAAAGCCAGAATTGATCTGGTGAAACAAGATCTGAAAGACCATGCCTATAGAATCTTAATATTTCAACGCCACCATTGATGCCGGGGAGAAGATCTCATCGTCGAACGAAGAGTCAAAGATCACTTATTATAGACGATGAAATCTCCATTGACATATATGTCAAAAAGAAGGGCTACAAACAACTAATCTAATCTTCTGAAAACACTTTTTTTATTAAACACTCCAGCCATAGATTGGTTCCCTACACCTACCGACGCCGGTATCCGGTCCATGCTAGTACCAAGGACTCAGTCACATATAGAGTAGATGGAGCGAGCCGCTAATTAGAGAGGGCTCCACCATGTTTGAAATGAACTCTTTTACTACCTCCGATTCAAATTAATGTTCTCAGATTTATCTAGATTTAGATGTATCTACCATTAAAACATGATTAGACATATCTGAATCTAGACAAATGTAAGAACAATAATTTAAATTGCAGGGAGTAGCATATGACTACACGGAGCCATTTTTTCCGTTCCCTTTCCATGGGCAGGACAGCCATATACTACTCCCTCTGTTTCAAAATATAAGATATTTTAGGTTTGTGAAGAAAATGTATCTAGACTTGTTTTAGTGTGTAGATTCACACCAAACTTGAGTGAACCTACATACTAAAACAAGTCTAGATACATTTGCTTCACAAAGCTAATAGAGGGATAAAATATCTAGCGGTAGATTCTGAGTAGGAGGGTATAGTTTTATACAGAGGTACAAACCCGTGACTGCATGGGGGCAGTTTGTTTTGTTCCCTCTATTCCATGGGTAGAGTTTATTTTTCTGTTGTGAGTGGGTTACATCTAAGATTTTTTTAGTTATAAGTGAAGTTTTAATTAAGATTATATGGCATTAGCTCACTGAGAATTAATTTAATTGTCAATCAACTAATAAAAATTATACACACCCTATTTACCGCACGTACATATATATTCCCCTTTATCGGCACGTCTTGGCACTACTGATTTTTTTTTTAGGCTAGTTGGGTACGGTAGTTACCAACGTATATATCAAACAGATACGGTGTCAAACTGGATCACACTGTTACATAATAACTTGTAATGTCTTGTAAAATTCTAATCATCAATTTTAGATCAAACTACGGAGTATCAAATTAATTTCGATGATGCAGCTCATCAGCATGGTTTCTCTATTTTAGATCCCCCATACTTTGCTTAAGAGATGTTCTAGCCTACCGTTGGCAGCATGGGCACATCAACTAGAGGTTCGAGGGTTCATGGGGGAGTGGAGTGGTGATGGAGCTGCGATTTTACAGGATTTGATGGTCCGATCTATCGGGTCTGGATCTGCATAGTTGTGGGGTCAGTTGGGTCCCCACCCCACCCCCTCCACCCCCAATTATTTGGCAAATCCGTCATATACTTGTGGACAATTTTTTTGATAAAATCTGTAAAAAGAAGTCAGTGTGTGCATGTATTCTTGACTAGGGCAAGAGGAGCTAGGCAATCCATGTGTGTGTGTGCGTGTGTATGTGAGAGGGACAGTGGGTACACGCAAATCAGGGCTCGTATGTGAGAGAGACAGTGGGTACTCTTGATTCTCTTGTCAGCATCTGGCTCACATGGGAGCTGATTATGTCAGTTTGGATTACCCGAGTGGTCCCGTTAGTTCCATGTATCAAGCCATATGTTTTTCAGAACACACTACGTTCCGAAACGGAGGCACGAAGGTCCACCCGGACGGCATGGCATGAGATCATCCGATCGCATCGTTAGACTTACTAGCAGGGCGTCCGAATCAGTGGCGACATTTTATTTCGACACGTACTCGTTTTTCACGTGCAAGCCGGTTGGTATCTATCCAACCTTGCATTGCCAAGTTGGTCTTTTTATTACACTGTCAGCGCACTTACACACGTGCTTCACAACTAGCTAGTATTAAGCTTGAGCTCTGATTGTGGATGGATGAGCGGAGCGAGTCTGGAAGATTAGTTGTGTTTTTTTGCGAAAAAAACTATTTTGGCTCAGTTTCAGAGATCTCATCCGCGGGCAGTTCGACTTGCACAGTCCTCTACCACTGTAAATGGTTGGTAGACCAAAGATCGCCGTGGCAAGATGGACGCGCAGAAGAAGGAAGACATCTCCCTATCGATCTACATCATCTCGCACCTTTGGAAAGAAAGAGGTAGGAGAATTTTTTAGAGTGAATCGCTACCGGCCATTGCTGCGGCAGCGATGATCAAGGCAGACATTGAGTTACTAAGATTGGCTAGAAGTCAGCCCGAGGTTTAGGGTTTTCGCCATCTGTGTCTTTGTGATTGTGGCCACCATCGGAGTCGCTCCCAAGTGGACTCCCTTTTCTTTTCTTTATTTTTGTTTCACTCCACTGTAATTACATGGGTCCCCCCCCCCCCCCCCTCTTCTATAATGCAAAAGCAGAGCGCCTGCTATTCCCCATCAAATTGTGGATGAGAGGGGAAAGATTTTAGGTCGAGAATGAGAGGGGAAAATGATTGATACTAATATAGAAGTCTGAATTAATGCCAAGATATTCCCTTGCATGTTTTGTGATAATTTCTAGTGCTCATCGCTTTTTTCTTGCCCATGCATACGTCGCCTTGGGAAGTTTGAAACTCGCATTAGTAATAGCAAGACTTTCTTCATAGATACTATATCATTC
Organism: Avena sativa; assembly: GCA_916181665.1. NCBI lineage: Eukaryota > Viridiplantae > Streptophyta > Magnoliopsida > Poales > Poaceae > Avena > Avena sativa. The sequence continues at coordinate 343,893,704 of OV702279.1, forward strand.
GATTGGATTAGGTATGTATTTCACTTTTAGTATATATGGCTGGGGATTTGTAAAAGTAGCCCATAAACATGCCGGCCGGGTTGACATCTCAACTTCAAATGTTATTGGAGTCTGGCTGAATGTAAAATATAAGACTTGATTTTCGAAATAATATAATCGGACGCCCAAAGGATTAAGTGTCAACTCCTTTTACTCATCAACTTAAAAATGTTGAAAATTGTCCCGCGAGAGCTAGAAGTTTTTTCTTTTGAAATGGGCGCAAATGAATTGTTCCAATCTATTAATTAAGAAGAAGAGAATTGTCTAGTTAATTAATGGAAAATCATGTGAAAACCATTACAACCATAGCACAAGCGAACTATCCCAAAGAATGCAATTCTTTGGTCGCCTAGGTAGACCAACGAACTCTCCTAATAACCCGCTAGAACCACAAACTCTCGACACATTGATCACCGCCACGTCGCCAAAGAAACCCCACCGAAGACACATCAACAAATATCACAAACATGATAACCCGAAGAGATGAGAACCATCCATCAAGCAGTGCAGATGCCTTCCTAGTGACGCCACTCTTCTTATTTTTTCTTCTGAGAAATTCATCCACCTTCTTAAATTTGCTCACATATCATTCACCTATAGGAGGCAACCAATCTTTGTGCCACATCCAGGGCTAACCATCTCCAAACTGATAAGAGGTCACAAAACTCTTTTGTAGAAAGGGCATCAGAGCCAATGAAGGCAAGCAGCTTGCTCGGCTCCAATGATGGCGTTGTGGAAGCCACCATCGAGGACCCAAGCGTTTCCACCTCTAGATGCATCATTGATAGGGGAGGAGTCAACTTCCTACACAACTACTATAGCTCTAGGATGATCAACATTATCAGAGGCATGACCTCACTCTTAGAGGTAGCTGCCAAATGGGCAGCTACAATGGGGAGGGTAATGCCATGTGGGGGGGGGGGGGGGGGTAGCGGCCTTCTTCCCCAACATCACCTAAACTGATGTTGAGACCTAAACTGATGTTGAGATCGACTAGAGGAGGGGCTTCAGCCGAAACTAGGGATGTGCCAAGAGCAGCCACTGCTCTCACAAAGAAACTATCAACCGTGAAGCTCGGAGTGAAGCAAAATGGCTTTCTTAGAAAACAACAGTTCGTGTATGCACAACATGGCAAACTTGGACCGATGGAGGACGAAGAGATGTTCTCCCCATGCAGCTCTTCACCTTGTGACCGAATTTTGTCGCACCCGAGTGGCTCACAACACATCGTAGTCCAATGCCCGTCTTCGTGGCAACGGTGGCATATCCCGTGTATCTAAGCAGGAGATTGTGTGGCAAGTCTTCGATGCTAGATGGGCAAAGGCTATGAGGCGCTGGTTGTGCCTAGTCCGTACTAGCACACAAGGCGTGTCCTTGTGCCCTACACCACTTGTCGTGTTAGCTTCAGGAAGCACCTCGGATCGTAGCAGAGCGAAACCAAGCGCAAGCACATTTGGTTGTAGCTACTCTAGGGAGATGGTCACGGGGACGAGCTCGGCGAGGGTACCCGACCAGGGAAGGGAACTCGATCATGTAGAGAGAATCACCAGAGGCATTGGCAGCTAGCCGGGAAAGGTGTCGTCGAGGGGAGGCGCGGCGGCGGGGCCAGAACGGCCGCCTTAAACCATGCACTAGTATCCATCATTTTCCATATGTGTTATAAATCCTCCATATAATAAAATGAAAAATATTTTGACCTAAAGTTGATAGAGTCGTGGACAGCAAGTTTTTGAAAATAAAAATACTTACAAGATGTGTCGATGGGGGCATCTTTGCTCCGAGTAACACTTGCATGTAGAGATGGAATCCCAAGCTGAACAAAATACTTACAAGATGTGTGCATATATTCTTGACCCAGGCAAGGGGTGGAATCCATTGTAATTTAGCAAATTTACTTGTGGAATACTGATCTTTCACATTCTTTTTACTCTAGTGTGTTTGTGAGTGCGTGTGTGCGTGCGTGCGCTCATGCGTGTGTTTTCATATCAAGCCATATGTTAGACTATATTTCTTTTTGGACTGGCCGAGTGGTCACGTAATATAAGTTCATATCAAGCCATATATTACACTATATACGTACATACGTCTCTAGTACTTGCTGGCACGAAGGTCCACCCGGCATGTGATCATCCGATCGCGTCGTTCAACTTAGCAGACTGCATGTGATCACGAAGTAGTACTTGCTGTAGAGATGGAGCCCCCAAACTGAACGCATTTTTTTGATCTCTATAGAAAGCAGAGCCATGCCCTTGGTCTAATGTTACCTGAAGATAAAAATAGATTCCGTGATAGTTACAGCCTACATATTAGGCTAGAGATTGATAGTCAAAGAGCCAGCTTTCGCCACTTCTCTCTTAATGTACGTGTTCTAATTAATGTGTTCAAGTTTAAATATACTCCCTCAGTTTCATAATATAAAATATTTTAGATTTATAAAGATAATGTATCTAAACACCTTTTAGTGTGTAGGTTCGAAGAGAATCACTCTGAATCTACACACTAAAACATCTTATATTTTGAAACAGAAGGAGTAGTATATATGCCACTCGACTACAAGTTTTTTTTTCAATGTTAAAAACTTAATTTATATGGTTGCGTTTGACTCAAAGGGATATTCTCCTCTGCCATAGTTTCATTCCGATTCAAGTAACACTCATTTCACAGATTTGGCATCCATGTCTATAAATAGACGCACCAGCCTACAAGGGCTTCTCACTACTCAGCTGCTCACAACACTTTAGCCAGCTAGCAAGAAATGGCTCTCCTTTGTTCAGCCCTGAGTAACAGCACCCATCCTTCCTTTAGAAGCCACATAGCAGGAGCAAATAGTGAGAATTTATGGCACCTATCTGCTCATCCAGCACAAAAGAGTAAGAGAAGGTGTAACCTTACACTTAGTTCACGAGCAGCAAGAATAAGCAGTGCGCTTGAAAGTGGAAAGCTGAAGCCATGGCAAATCCCTAAAAGGGACTGGTTCCCCCCTGAGTTTACGTTCGGTGCCGCCAGTGCAGCGTACCAAGTAAATTTCTAGCACAAATTTATACATTTTTTTTGTTAATCTGTAGGAGATACTGTTTAAATACAATGATAGCTAGTTGCTAACAAAGATTATGATGTCAGAAAGCATGTTAATGGCTTGTTCGATTGCACAAAATTTTATGTATGTCATCTTTGTAGATTGAAGGTGCTTGGAATGAAGGTGGCAAGGGGCCAAGCTCTTGGGACAACTTCTGCCACAATTATCCTGGTAACATATACACAACCTTATACCAACAATAAGATGTACTTTTCGGTATTACAAACATACTATGATATTGTTCTTTCCTAAATTCTCCTCCTTGCATGTGCATATGAATAGAGCGGATAATGGACGGGAGCAATGGGGATGTTGCAGCAAACTCCTACTATATGTATAAAGTAAGTACCGAGATGTCAGCAACTAGCTATACATATGTGTGTAAGTTTTCTCTAATGATTTTGGAGGAACACTTTTTTAAATGCGCTGCACAGCTCATCACTGGGAAGATTCAAGACAACTACTATAATCACACTAATGGAACACGAGATATTTTGAACAATTTATCGTGAAAATTGGATGTACATATATATCTTTAACAAATAATGCAAAATACTTAGATATATTAAAAATATTTAATAAGGACATGAATTATTTCCGACGTAGGAATTATGATTTCTAGTCTTGATTATACCAAAAATTAGAATTGGGAAGATCGAAACAATTGCAGGTGTCCTTTATACATGTGCCTTACATATAACAAATGTTGTGAAAGATACAATTTCATGTCGTGCAAAAAATATGGATCATAATATATTGTCCTCATTACCCGTAAAAAAACTTGTCCTCATTTATTTACGCAGGAGGATGTCAGAATGCTGAAGGAAATAGGCATGGACTCATACAGGTTCTCAATCTCTTGGCCGAGAATACTGCCAGGTAAATACACAATAACCAAATATGTTTTGTACAATGAATAGGTTAGGAACAGTAACAATGTGTTCTACAGATGCATCCGACCTGAATTATTATATTGTTGAGGTGCTAATTTCAGCACATGCATATTACCTCTTTCAGAGGGGACGCTCGAGGGAGGCATAAACCATGAAGGCATCCAGTACTACAATGACCTGCTCGATTGCTTGATAGAGAACGGTGCAACAAATTTTCTTCTTTGTCTAATTAGTGCTTAAATAAGATAACTCGCAAATGTTGTACAAATTATTATTTTTTGTTCCAATTCAGGCATAAAGCCATATATTACGCTTTTCCACTGGGACACCCCTCAAGCACTGGCAGACAAGTACAACGACTTCTTAGATAGGAGGATTGTGTAAGTATGCAGCAAGCAAAAGAATTACTATTTATTTCAAAGACGCTTAAGAAAGACCAACAACTCCCAATTATGATATGTAAATAAAAAATATGAACTGTAACATTGTTATATATGTTTTGAACAACAAGAATATACTATATGATGGGGCTCCGTATGCCATATCTATTTATTAGAGAAAGATGACTGAAAAGGTTAATTAATATTTAGAGTACAAACAATGTTCTATTTTCATTGGACAATGTGTTAGTAAACTACATAACTATTTATCATTGTGTTTGATTTGAAATTTTCAGAAAAGATTACACAGACTATGCGACGGTGTGCTTTGAGCACTTCGGCGACAAGGTGAAGAATTGGATCACCTTTAACGAGCCACACTCATTTTGTGGTTTGGCCTATGGAACGGGGTTGCATGCCCCTGGGCTTTGCTCGCCAGGCATGGACTGTGCCATCCCACAGGGAGACGCGCTCAGACAGCCATACATTGTTGGCCACAACCTCCTCCTAGCCCATGCTGAGACTGTTGATGTTTACAACAAGTTCTATAAGGTACAAACGTAATTAAAGTGACACATACATATGTATGTACACACACACACACAATCTAGTAGACAAGTAAGACCCACTAGTATACACACTTACTTATATTGACGCATCATGTATTTAGGGTAATGATGGACAAATAGGTATGGTTATGGACGTAATGGCTTACGAGCCATATGGAAACAACTTCGTCGATCAACAGGCCCAAGAAAGATCAATTGACTTCCACATCGGATGGTTCCTGGAGCCAATGGTTCGTGGTGACTACCCCTTCTCTATGAGGTCACTGGTGGGAGATCGTCTACCCTTCTTCACCAAGTCTGAGCAAGAGAAGCTAGTGTCCTCATACGATTTCGTAGGGATCAACTACTACACCGCTAGGTTTTCCGAGCATATTGACATTTCACCGGAAATTATACCAAAGCTAAATACCGACGATGCCTACTCCACACCTGAATGTAAGAAAATATTCTCGAGGACTAACCCTGGTACTTCACATGTTCCATTGATAAATTTTATATTGTCATACTAATCCTGCACCTTTTTTTGTTCTACCAGTTAACGACAGCAATGGGATTCCTATTGGTCCTGATGTATGTATATTCCTAGCTACTACTTAATTAGGTCATTTTTTATATAAAATATATTATCTTTGCAAAAATGCAGAGAAAAAGTACACTTACTTGAACTTTTGCAAGGAAAAGGTTAAACGACATAGACATGCTAATGCTTTTATTTTGCAATAAATCTTACGCAAATCAATCAACTATTTTGATTATTGATTACAAGTTTTTCATCAATATGCAGCTTGGAATGTATTGGATTTTATCGTACCCAAAAGGGCTAAAGGACATCCTTCTGCTCATGAAGGAAAAATATGGAAACCCACCAATATACATCACCGAGAATGGTAAGTAGTGATATGTGTGAGTATATATCAATGCCACTTAATGTTAATATATCACTGAGAAAGGTAAGTAGTATTGTAGATTAGGTAGCTTCTAATTAATAAAAAAATTGCATATCTTCACAGGAACCTACTCAATAGACATGACCGTTTATAAGATGTTTCTCTGACTTTTTTTCAGAACAAATTAATGTTTAGAGATGGCTCATGATGGATTTAAATTTTGTGTACAGGAACCGCAGACATGGATGGCTGGGGAAACCCCCCCATGACAGACCCGTTGGATGACCCGTTAAGGATAGAGTACCTCCAACAACACATGACAGCAATCAAAGACGCAATAGAGTAACTATACCAATACTAAAAATCTACCTTCTTGTTTATTTATTTTTGCACTTTTCCCTACATACATACCCTAGAAGAATATTGATTACTCGATATTTGATACAATATAATCATGCATATATATATACACACACACACACACATTACATGCACATGGTTGAATGATAAGGATTTTTTTCAAACGTATCTTCAGCTTAGGCGCGGACGTGCGGGGCCACTTCACATGGAGTCTAATAGACAACTTCGAGTGGTCTATGGGTTACTTATCACGCTTTGGCATCGTCTACATCGACCGCAATGACGGCTTCAAGCGCATCATGAAGAAGTCAGCCAAGTGGTTGAAAGAGTTCAACGGTGCCACAAAGGAAGTTAATAACAAGATCTTGGCGCCAGCTCGTGTTGTAGTGGAGAGCTAATGTGGTTTCTAGTTCAAAACCCGTATGGAAAATAAAAGTAAAGAAACAATGGCATGGTGAGTGCATGCAGCGTTCCAGTTTGCTAGTTGTCACTTTTCTGCTGCAGAATAAAGGAAGGGATGTATCAATTTTATTACTGGTGTATTCGTAGTATGTATGCCACCGAGGCAATAATAAAAACCTTATTTCTTTTCAAGTCCGTATGACTCCGGGATCGAGGTGAGTGCCTCGCTACAATTTGCAAGTCCGATGACAACACTCTTTAGGCAGAAGTCCCTGTGTACCCGCATCCAGGGATAGAGCGCATGCGCATATGCTGTGGTTGTGACGAGCCCTTGAGCAGATGGTGGTGGGGGATCTTTCCCAGGTTTTTGGTGGCGTGTGACGTTCTCAGGAAGTTCATGGAGTATTGACATGTTCGTAGCAGCAAAGCCTCTTGGTGGTGTGGTGGCATGGAATGGAATGGCGGAGCAGAGGTGCGTGCTCATGGGATGCTGCATGTCCAATTTAGGCACAGTGCAGCGTGCATGGTCAATTCAGGCGGCCTGGTTACTTCTGGAGCTCCAGTGACAGTTCAGACACGTAGGCTCACATATTCTTTTGTTCAAACCGAAAGACGCACAAGCTTTCCATGTGTGTGTAGTAACAAAGACTCATCGGATCAGCTTATGTACGCCCTCTCAATCTGAAAGCATGTTCCCAGTGCATCCCAAGCCTAGTGCTGCTTATCAACCTTGTAAACCTACGTCTCTATCCATCCAATGGCAGCAACAAAAAAGATGAAGAAGCTTATGTTTTCGCATGTAGCGAGATGATGCGGGGGGGGGGGGGGGGGGGGGGGGTGGGGTTGTTGTTCGAGCTATGTAGCGAGATGGGCCGGGTGTTGTTGATTTACTACCTCAACTATCATATGTCCACTTACCATATATCTCAGCCCAAGTAAAGGAGGAAGGACCATCATCTTGTTTGAGTGCTAGATGAACATGAGTTTGTGTGCCCATGTGTTGTGTTTCTGCAATTTACCGTCCTGCTTTTATTGCTTGGTCAGGACTTGTTTATTTCAACAGGGGAATTCGTCTGAACAAATAAACAAACAGTGCATTATTGTGTTTATTATAACAACGTCAATTTGTTTGCCATATTTCATTGAATATGGAGAGTTCTTTATCGAAAAAATTTGAATATGGAGAGTTACAAATATTTACAAGGAGAGCCCCAAGAGAAGTTCAGAAGCCCAAATAAAACCAGTGTTGCTGCACATTCCATAATTCCAACCAGAACCAGAGGTGCAATCACCTTCTCTTTTCTTGCCTTATTTAGAGTGATAGGATGACAGAACATTGTTGACCTGGTGTATGTATTTGGTCCCAGAGGCTCAGAGCACACGCCTATGCCGCATTGCTCGATCTCCTGTGTGAATATAACTAATGTGATAATATCGGCATATCGGAGGAGTGGATTATATAGTCTCCATGTCTGTAGCAGAGAAAGGGAAGTACCATAAAGAATTCTCGGGTCGGATGCAACGTAAGTGCATCCCAGTCCTAGCACTGATCATCATCTCCGTACCTAAGTTAGAAAAGCTAGTGCCCCTTCTGTATCCACCTAGTGGAAGCAACTAAAAATATAGACAAACTTATATTTTAGATATACAATATTGGGGTTTTAGCTTAAATACTAGTCGGATCTGTGTTGGTACGTGCAGAGGAGTGATTTATATAAATTAATGGCTTGCAACTTCACCAGCCACGTATGCCCCTCTCCTAGTATAGTTGGTACTACTAAGCCTTGCCCGGTTTCATTGAATATGATTGGTTGTATTCTGAGAGTTTCTTTTTGAGTTAATAGCATTAAACCACCATTTTATGCAAAATATTTGGAAAACCGCCACATTTATCAATTTTAAAAAATGTGACCACTTTGATATAGATTTTTTGCAATTCGCACTAAACCTGATTTTCAACCGAATTGACACCAAAACTAACAGTGGGACCCACCTGTCAGGCTGACGTGGCGACACGGGACAGTGCGCTGTCTGCTATTTTGCATGCAGGTCCTCAAGTTTTGAAAGCATATTATGCAAGGGTCCCGGTTACCTCGCAATTTTTCAAAAGACCTATTTATTTTCAAACATTCATAACTTAGTGCTTAGAATTGTTTGAATATTTCGAATATAATTATTTTTCACTATTTCAGATAATTAAGATATGCAAACAATTGAAATTGCTTCTATTAATAATGCAAACATTGGAAATTCATAACTTTATTTATAAATCTCCAAATAATATAAATAATATGTCTAGATTTATTAGAAAAATCGAAGGAATCCATCATTTATGAATCACATCTGTCCCTTCCGGATATTTGGATCCATTTATATTGATGCATATGTACGTACAAATTAGTCTATCTTAGAGCCTCAAATATGTACGTGCATTGGAAAGAAATATTTTGTAGAGTTGGTTTCTCCCACCACTACAGGAGGCGACGGCTAGACCGACGGCAAAAAGCCCTCGGCGTAGCCAGTTTTGCCGTCGGCGTATGGTACGCCGAGGGCAGCCGTCGGTGTAGCCTCCTCGGCGGACCTCTCCCTTGGCGGAGCGAAAACAGCCGTCGGCGTACGTTCTGGCCGTCGGCGTAGGTCTACGCCGATGGCCGTAGCATGCCCGTCGGCGTAATGGCCGTCGGCGAACGGCGGCGCTGCCGTTACACGGCCGCTAACGGCGCACCGGATATGCCGTCGGCCGTACCCTCAGCATAGGGTCGCCATGTGCACCCGCTGGGCCTCCCCATGAGGGGGCTACGCCGACGGCCTCGCACTCGGCGTAAGTGGACGCGTGGCTGACACGAGGCTGACGCTACGCCGACGGCCTGCCCTCGGCGTAGGGGCAGGTGCTACGCCGACGGCAATGCCCTCGGCGTAGCCCTGACCATATGGCACATGGCAGAGGGCTACGCCGAGGGCATTGCCGTCGGCGTATCACATGCACAGTTTTTTTTTGAATTTTTCACAACAGCAGCACTCACAGCAGCACACTCATAGCAGTACACTCACAGCAATACTAATAACAAATTTCAATGCAATATATATTCCACACCAATTGAAACAAGATAACATATGCCATACATGTATCAACATCATCCATACATCAGTCATACAAGATCATCCATACATTAGTCATACAAGATCATCGACATCATCACACATGCCTACGCTGAGGTTTGTCAGGATCAAACTATTCCTTTGTTGGTGGGTGGTGATTTTAATGTGATCAGGTGTGCTTCTAAGAAAAACAAGGGTCACTCTTTGAATAGATGGGGGCGCATGTTTAATTCGATTATTAATGCTTATGGCTTAAGGGAGATCCTCATGTCTGGAGGGCAGTTTACTTGGTCCAACAACCAGAAAAATCCGACTTTGGAGAAGTTGGATAGAATTTTAGTTTGTAAAGAATGGGAAAAGTTGTTTCCTCTTACTACAGTGCACAAGTTGTCTAGAGAAGTTTCTGATCATAGTCCTTTGATTCTGGATACTATGGAAGGACAGGAAACAGGTGGCAGGGAATTCAGATTTGAAAAAGTTTGGAAAAAACGTGTGAATGGTAAGAACAGTCTTGATAGGCTGCAGAAAAAACTTAAGAATGTCAGAAATGATTTGAAAGAATGGGGTTCTCATTTAAGGGGTGAGGATAAAAAAAGAAGAAGAGGTTGGTGGAGGAGCTTCAGGATCTTGAAAATATTGAGTTGATTTTGCTTACTGCTGAACAACTTAAGAGAAAAGCAGTTATTCAGAAGGAGTTGCTTGAGGTGTATGAGAATGAGGAGAGATTTTGGCAGCAGAGATCGAGGGACAATTGGTTGCTTAGAGGTGATAATAATACTGAATATTTTCATAGGATTGCTAATGGGGTAAGGAGAAAGAAACTGATTTTTTCAATGAAAGATGGGGAGAATGAGATTCAGGGGACTCATGATCTCTTGCAGCATGCTACTAGTTATTATAAATCACTGTTTGGTCCTGCTGGTGGGTTCTCTATTAGGCTTGCAGATGACAATTGTCAGGACTGGGAGAAACTTAATGATGAGGATAGGGAAAAGATGGGGGTGCCTTTTACTGAGGAAGAGGTTAAAGAGGTTATTGATCAGATGGAGAAAAATAAAGCTGCTGGTCCTGATGGGATTCCTATTGAATTCTATCAGCATTGTTGGGCGATTATAAAAACAGATGTTATGGCTGTGTTTGATGATTTTTTTGCTCATAGGATTGATTTGAGGAGTATTAACTATGGTGTGATCACTTTGCTACCCAAAGGGGATGATGCTGATAGGATCCAGAAGTATAGACCTATTTGTCTGCTCCAGGTGTTGTTTAAGATTTTTACTAAGACTCTGACGGTTAGAACTGAACCTGTAATGGGGAAATTAATTGACACTTGCCAGACTGCTTTTATTAAAGGGAGGTTTATTGCAGATGGGGTGACTTTGTTACATGAGATTTTCAAAGAATCGAAAAGCCAGAAGCAGCAGGGTGTGGTTTTAAAAATTGACTTTGAGAAAGCTTATGACAAGGTCAATTGGGATTTTTTGTTTTACTGCTGTAGGCAGAAAGGTTTTAGTGAGGATTGGATGATTTGGTTAACAAGTGCTGTGACTCAGGGTACTCTCAGTGTGAAGGTGAATGGGGAAACTGGTCCTTACTTTGGCAGCTATAAAGGGGTTAGACAAGGAGACCCCTTTTCTCCTTTTTTATTCAATTTGGCAGGGGAATGTTTGGCTAAGATGGTGCTTAATGCACAGGCTGGTGGGCTGTTTACAGGTTTGGTTGATAATTTGTTTGATAAAGGATTGCTATTTTGCAATATGCTGATGATACCATCCTGTTTATTAAAGATGACCCTGAGGGAGCTAGAAACTTGAAACTGCTGCTGTATTTGTTTGAATCCATGTCTGGTCTCAAGATTAACTTTGAGAAGAGTGAGGTGCTGATGGTTTTAGATGACGAGGAGAAACTATCCATTTATGCTGAAATGTTCAACTGTCAGAAAGGTAGTTGTCCAATTAAATATTTGGGGTTGCCGGTCTGTAGCAGGAGATGCTCAGTGGCTGAGATGAGCTTCATTGGTGACAGGTTGAAGAAAAAGTTAGATGGTTGGATGGGGGGCTTTATCCCTAGGAGGGAGGCATGTTAAAATCACTGCTTGTGTCTCTAGTGTGGTTGTTTACCCCATGACTATGTTTCTTCTGCATAAGTCAAATGTGGAAGAAATTGAGAAACAGACTAGAGCTTTCTTTTGGTTAAATATCATCTGGTTAAATGGAAATGTGTTTGTAGGCCCAGGAAAAAGGGTGGACTGGGGATTAAAAACATTAGGCTTTTTAACATTTGCTTGTTGTGTAAGTGGTGGTGGCGCCTAGAAGCTGAGGAAGGTCCATGGCAAGTTTTTGTGAGAAAGAAATATTTGAAAAAAGGTGGGATCAGTACTGTGAAACATAGACAAAATGATTCTCCATGTTGGCATGATTTGCTTAAGATCAGGGATCTTTATTTGGCTGGTAGGAGAATGAGGATTGGAAATGGGGAGTTGACTGACTTCTGGCATGATGCTTGGTGCCTGGATACACCTTTGAAAGATAAGTTCCCTGATTTATTTGATATTTGCCAGAATCAAGTGAGTACTGTTGCTGATATGGCAAGAAAAGGCTGAAGATGTTCTTTTAGGAGATGGCTGGATACTGATGGGTTGAATCATCAGGAACAAATGGGAAAGTTGCTGTTTGGGGTGAATTTGAGTCAGGAAAAAGACAGGCCAGTGTGGGTGTGGAATAAATCTGGCAAGTTCTCTGTTAAGTCAATGTACACACATCTGTCGAATGTGGGGATTGATAGAAGTTTTAAGCATCTGTGGAAAGCTAAAATTCCCCTGAAAATCAAAATTTGGCTGTGGCTCATCTGGCACAATGCTATTCTCACCAAATACAACATGAGGAGGAAGAATTGGGTAGGAGATTTCACTTGTAGGTTTTGTAATGAGGATGAGAGCATTGGTCACTTGTTCTTTTCTTGTGTGGCAGCTAGATACGTTTGGGGGGTAGTTGCCAGAGCTGTTGGTGCCGTGAATAGGCCTGGGTCCTTTTCTCAATACTTTTGGTGGGCTTCGCAGTATGTGGGTGTTAGCAGGAATGTGCAGATTATGGTGGTAGCTGCAATCTGCTGGGCCATTTGGAAGCTCAGGAATAGGGCCTGTTTTGAAAAAAAACTCATTAACTCGCATGTTGATTTGGTTATATATGCTTGTGTGTTCATTCGTTATTGGGCAGGGCTACATGGGGAGAATGATCGGGCGGTGCTGCAAGCTGGAGCAGATACTTTGCAGCAAAATGCGCTGGCTGATGCGGCAGCTATGGATGTGGCTCCTGTTCCTTTTCTGGGACTACCTGCAATCCCTGGAGGTCATGCTCATGAAGCTCCGGAACTGGAAAGGGGACGGGAGAAGAGAAGGAGAACTTAAAAAACAAGGACTGGGCTGCGAGAAGACAGTGGTGGCATCTCATGTGATCTTTTCTTCGCTTTGGTCTGATAGCTATTTGCCTGTGTTTAATAGTACTGTTTCCCACTAGCCTGAGGGTGGTGTTCTTGCGTCTCCAGCCTCCTTCTTTATATCTGATTAGTTTGTTTGGTATGTAATTTGGACCTCTTGAATCTTGTTTGACCCCCTAGGTGGGTCAGTACTACGTTGTTGTGTGTGTGGTTGTTGTTCCGTTGTCTGATGATAATGGAACCCGATCCCTCTTCCTGGGGGATTGTATGGAAAAAAAATCACACATGCCTACAACTCTGAAGGAGAGGGGGTGTACCCGAGATCTCCCCTGGTGAAAAGTGGCGACCTCTAGCGAGGGTTGCGTCCAGTGGAAGCAGCAGAAGAGCCACCTGGCGAGGGAGTAGAAGTGTGAAGCTCGGGAGAACCACCTGCAGAATGGCCAGGAGATGGACCATTGTCATGAAGCGGTGTGATCTGACGCCCATCCGGCGAGGCGTGGCCAAAGTGTCGGTTCCCAGAAGCTCCCGTTCCCTACATGTTGCCTACATGTTAGCAACTTGTGAGGCAAAGTAAAGCGATAACCAGTGGGTTAGCAAAGAACTTACCGGTGTCGATGCGTAGTAGGTCCTAGCGAAGCTGTCCTTCGATGGCAAAAATGGCGCCGGCCCTGGCATGGGAGGCACGAGCCCTAAATCTCTATTCTGGCCAGTTTGAATATTCACCAACATGGCCTGCAAGATAGTTCAGATGTCAGGCCTTAGTACAACAAACGGGGGGAAGTGGGACTTGTATCTTTTGCAAAAATAAAGGTTCGGACTTACATTTATGTATTGCATGTAGATCGCATTCGCCTCCTGATGCTGCCGAAAGGCCACCTGATATTCCTCATGAGCGGCATCGTAGGCCGCGTCTAACTCAGGCTACAATTTCAAATACAAGAAATCTCGTCAGCGGTTAGCCATACAGGAACAAAAGTCATAAAGATGATGAAAACGAGAAATACTTACATCATCTCTGGATCGATGAGGCTGGCCACGAGGCGGGATAGGGGGGCCGTCGGCGGGGTAGGTAGCCTTGAGACGGCTGAAGCTCGTGCTGAGGGTAGGCTTGACCTTCTTATTCAGAATCTTGAGGCGTCCATGCTGCAATTCGTGCCACGACAGGACCAACGACTCCTCGTCGATCTCCGCGTGAATGGGGTCATCCACATGGGGGTGACGAGCCTTCACCATCGTGTTGTAGTTCCCCAAGTCGTTCTGGGCAGTGCCGAAGTACACGGGCAACGAGGGTTGAGGCTCCGAGTAATTGGGCTTCTTTCACCGCATCATCATAGACGGCGACGTCATGAATCACCTCCCCGGGTTGTGCCTCGGCCACCTGTATCGCGAAAATAAATATTATGCATATGAAGTACAAACATGACGAGAAATACACGCAGTTCGTTCCATGTATATACGTACCACCTTCCCCTTGAAGCGGTCAAAGTTGCGGTTTCCCGCGCAGTGTGTTCCACCATCGCCTCGGTTATCCGCGTTCCGCCTCGACAAGGCTGCAAAATCCTCGTCTTCTCTGAGCCACCTCGTCCTAACCAGCTCCTCCCATGCGAGTCGATGCGGCTCGGCCCAGTCGGGGATAACCTGAAAATGCAATACTCAACTCCAGACAATGCAATGGCAACTTAGCAGCAATGTAGAATCTCATTGAAATTTTACTCACCGACATGTACTCTTCTGGCGTCATCGAGTACTCAGGATTAGGGTTCCTACCGACAATGTCTTCCTTCCTGACCCTCACGCCCATGTCAGCCCAGAAGTGGCTAGCGGTTGTGACCTTCTGGTTGTACCACACCTGGGGGGTCAACTTCACACAAGCCCCAAGCAAAGTCCTCTGCGCCTTCTCCTGGTCCTCCTCGGCCACACGGTAAAAGCACTTCAATCATGCATAAGAGTCATGAGTTAGCACGGTGGGGTCATAAAGTATGAACATAACTCGAGAAATATGCCTTACCCAAAACTTGGTGATGACAGCATCAGCAGCTGTCGGAAAGCCCGAGACACGGGTAGTCTGGTAGTCCGCCCAAGTAGTAGCTAGCTTCCTGTCACCCTCGTGGGTAATGTGATAGCCTGGCCAGAACTTCCTAATCAGAGCTCCAACGAGGCTGTTAGGAAGGCGAGCCTTGGTCCCCGGAGGAAATGTCCAATTGCTGCACAATAATAAACATTAGTACACAATAATTATTTATGACCAACATGAAATAAAATGTTTTAAATTGCCAAATTAGTACACTTACTCAAGACCATCTGGAATAATAAGGGCTTTCGCCTCCTGAGTCCTAGGCTCAAACTTCTCGTTAGGGACTCCCGATTCCCCACGATTCCGCAATTTCTTCGGCCCCACCAACTCGCGGCTAGTGTCCGCCTCCGTATCGGTCCCCGCCTCCCTCTCGGTCCTCGCCTCCCTCTCAGACTTTGCCTCCCTCTCCGACTCTGCCTCCCTCTCGGACTCTGCCTCCCTCTCGGCCCTGAAAAGCTACTCTGTCAGGAACAACTCACGAGCCACGTCGCCAGAAGCAGAGGGTGGTGGGTCAAAGTCCACGCCTCCTCCCGTGGCACCTCGTCCTCCTCGACCTCGGCCTCGACCCCGCTCCGCCAGCAGGAGAAAGATCGGGGTAACGCGGATTGGGATTTGGCTGTCTCCCACTCCGTGTAACTCTTTTCTTGCACTGCTTCAGCGCATTAAGCAAGGACGAACTGGTTGCCTTGCCGATGCTCATATTGTTCAATCACCTGCATTAAGTAAGAGAAAACAGTTAAGCACAAAGACATAATAAAATGTATACACAAAGAATAAAGGCATAATGAAATTAAGAAAACAATTAAGCATAAAGACAAAATAAAATGCATTAAAAAATAAATGCTCACTATCATTTTCATTCTCATTCTCATTCTCATTCTCATTCTCACTATCACTATCTTTTGAGTAGAAATATGGATTCTCATTGAAGGGTGTAGGCTCATCATCGTTGTCATTCTCGTTATGGAGCTTCTCGAGCATAATTATGTCATGTAGATTCACCACTGACTCACCCCGAGTTTCTACATCGTTCCCAAGGTCCTCAAGATCAACCGGTTCTAAATCAAAGTGTCCGAAGTCCTCTTGCTCTTGATAGAAAATTCCCTCGTATGTTACAGGGTTAATGTTGTTGTAATCGTCCTCGGAGGGAATCGGTAGGTTACCATGTGGTGATACCTGGAACACGACTTCCCAGCCCTGGAGTTCCGCTTTCTGGCATGGGTAGGGCAAATAATAAACTTGGTTGGCTTGGTGAGAAACAACAAAGACGTCGGCTCCGCTATAGGTGGTTGAAGGCCTAACTTCAACTAACCCAATGGAAGGGGTACTTCTCAGTCCACCCCTTGGGTCAAACCAATGGGACTTGAACACAACAAGATTTAGTTCGACATTTGTACGATTGAAGGTCATCTCGTATACATTCTCTAACCTTCCGTAGTAATCAAGGGAATCAGCTCCTTTGGTGAACACCCCAGTATTTACCGTTTTTGTATTCGGTCGCCCTTTCTGGTGCGTCTCTGTATGGAAGCGAAACCCATTCACATCATACTTCTCATACTTCATGACGACACTGTTACAACCTTGGGAAACACATTTCAGCTCATCTGACATCTCAACGTTGGGATTAGCTCCCTACAGGTACAGTTCAAATTTGTTGCGTTCAGTAGTTACGTGGAATAAGAGGAACAAGTCACATATTGCAAGGTCAGAGGGACAGGTTAGAAATTACTTTTTCCATAAACCAGGACACAAAGTTTTTTTATTTCCGGGAGCACCCTCTTTCAGTAGAGTGTCCAACTCCATGGGAGAGGGATCCGTCGGTCCCGGCCACTGTTCATCCGTGAAATCGCTAAGAAGGAGAAAATAAGCATTAGACGGAGACCGAGTTACTAGTTGCATACAACATTATGCATAGAGAAATAGTGTGTTCACCATTTTACCTAATGAAATCGACCACTTCCTTCATGTTCATAAGCACATAGAGCATTATGCAATCCTTCTCTTCCTTCGGCAACCTATATTTTAGTCCTTTACCGGCCTTGCCACCGGGAAATTGGAATAGTTCGAGCTTGGGGGTCATTCTTGGGCAGGTCGACATTGTAACGAGAGACCGGGTTATGCATAGTGGGAACATCATCAGGCCAGTAGGTTGTCTCGGCGTCTGCCATCTCCCGAAGGCATGTTGCTTCAGCTATGCATGCTTCAATCTTCGCTTCGTTTCGAGTTATCTTTCGAATATACTTAAACTCTCTCTCAATACAAAATTGCCTACGAAATTGCACCGCCCCCCCCCCCCCCAAGAGTGCCTCGTTCGCGAGGTGCACAATGAGATGTGCCATCGGAGTAAAGAAGCCTGGCGGAAAGATCATCTCCAAATTGCATAGCAACTCCGGCACCTGAACTTGCAGCTTCTCAATAACCAGAGGACATATCTACTTAGCACAAAGGGTGCGGACTAAATGGCTCAACTCCGCAAGCACTCGCCATACTTTCTCGGGGAGATACCCTCGAACCATCACCGGCATCAGCCGCTCAATCCATATATGATAGTCGTGACTCTTGAGCCCGTTGACTTGTCCCGTCAAAAGATTGACTCCCTTACTTATATTCGAACAATAACCGTCAGGGAACATCACGACGTATTTGAGCCACCTAAATGACTCCTTCTTTTGGACATTATCAAGGCAGTAGTAGGCATGCGGCTTGAACCAATTCTTTCGACAGACAGTAGGAGGCTGCATGTGTAATCTCTACCTATCACA
Source organism: Avena sativa (assembly GCA_916181665.1). Classification (NCBI taxonomy): domain Eukaryota; kingdom Viridiplantae; phylum Streptophyta; class Magnoliopsida; order Poales; family Poaceae; genus Avena; species Avena sativa. Next base: position 343,911,680 of record OV702279.1, read on the forward strand.
AAGCTTCTCAACATTGACTCTAGCCTTGACATTATCCTTTGACTTTCCAGGAATGTTTAGGACTGTGTGAAAAAGGGACTCCCCGACATTCTTTTCGGTGTGCATCACATCGATGTTATGGGGAAGTTCGAGGTCCTTGTAATACACGAGATTCGTTAAGGCTGCCACGTGAGTCCAATTATGCTTTACACCATATTCCGCAAATTGATGGCCAGTTCCCGGCGCCGCGGGCACGAGAGCACGTATATCGGCATCAACAGCTGCACCCTCAAACTTTGGTACCTCTTTTACTTCATGCACAACTTTGCCCTTCTTGAAGTTCTTTCTATCTTCTCTGAACTAATGATTTCTTTTGAGGTACTGTCGATTCATGTCAAACGCAACATATTTGCGACCCGACTTTAGCCAAAGGAACTCAAGTCGGTGCCTGCACACTGGGCATGGCCACTTACCAGCTGTACACCATCCGCACGTTAGGGCGTATCCGGGCATGTCATGCATAGTATACTGCAACCAAACTTTCAGCAAAAAGTTTCTCTTTGATGCTCGGTCGTATGTCAACGTCCCGTGTATCCAAGAGTGGTTCAAATCATCCACAATCGGCTGCATGTAGACACTCAAGTTCTTCCCCGGATACTCAGGTCCTGGAATTATCAGCGACAAAAACATGGTCTTCCGTTGCATTAATACTCCGGGAGGGAGATTGAGCGGAATAACATACACCGGCCAGCAGCTGTACGAGGCCGTCGACATACCATATGGGTTGAAGGCATCTGTTGCTATCGCAATTCTAACATTCCGAGCCTCTTCTGTCCACCGGGGGTATTTGTCATCGAAGTTCTTCCATGCCTTACCATCAGATGGATGTCCCATCTTCTTCCGTCTGTGCTCGTCCTAGTATCTTTTCCCCTTCTTGTGCCACGTCATCTGTTTGGCAGTCTCCTCGCTCAAGTAAAGCCGCTGGATTCTTTTTATGAATGGGAGATACCGAAGTATCTTCTTAGCGACCTTCGACTGCCTCACCTGACCATCCTTCCCCTTTATCTCTTCATATCTAGAGGCCTTACAAATGGAGCAGTACTTGTCACCCTCAAACTGTTTCCAAAACAAAAGGCAGCCTTTTGGACAGGAATCTATCTTTTCATAATCCATGTTGAGCTCCTTCATGAGTTTCTTCGTTTCGTTAAAGGTTTTAGGCAGACAATGCCCTTGGGGAAACATGTTACCACATGTTCTTAGATTAGCTTCAAAGTGAGAACGGGTGGCGGAGTACTGGCACTTGTCGGCTAGACATTGAGAGATGGCATCGAGCTGAGAAATCTTTGCACCCTCATATAGAGGCCTCTTAGCTGCGGCCATCATATCAAGGAAGGCCTTCGCGGTTGGCTCCGGTTCCTCCGGTTCTGGTGATTCCTCCCGTGGAGGTGGCGAATTCGGTTGGTCGGCATCGATAAGATCATCTAGCATGTTTCTAATCCCATCGTGCTCATTGCCATTGAGCCGCTAACGCATCACCTCACCTCTGTCACGTTCGTACCGAGCAAAGTCGACTTGCGTGACATAGTTAGACATGTACCCATATTGCAGAAGGTGTTTGTACATGTCATCCTTTCCTTGATGATGACGCTTAGTGCAATGAGCGCAGGGACAAAGTGCCCGAACCATTGCCTTCGAACCATGCGCTAAATCATTCACTAACAAATGAGTGTTCTGTACCCAATCGTCTATTTTATTAGTCGCACTAATACGGCCACTGTACATCCACCCATTATCAGTCATCCTCTTCTGCTTTGTTGGGAGACAAACAACAAATATCACATTTTATATCAAACAGGAGATTAAATGCTTCATATTTTTACGCATTCATCAACCTACATGTCCAATAGGAAAAGAGGGTCCTAACCAGCCGCCGGATCCGTAGATTGGGTAAGTTCTCCCTGGTTCTACCCCGATCCAAGCAGAATTTCGGCAGCACCTCCCCGCTGCTCTCCCGATACACGTCTCGACAAAAAGCCAAGAGGATGTGCATCCGGAGAACAACGAGGAAGCGCCACCGAAATCCGGTCTCGAATCGAGATAGAGCCAGGGAGAACCATACCCAACTACGAATCCGCCGACTACCCGATAAAAGCCATAAGCGTTACGGTCCAAAATATGCGAGACCACTAATGCATATTAAGTCGCGTAACGCTTACGGTCGGGATGACGCCTAGGTGACGCAACAGACTTGGTGATCTAGACACGAAAATAAACCTAGGTACAAGAGAGGCGAACATATTCTCACCCTCGGCGGTAGAGGAAGTAGTCGATCAACCGAGTGTCGAGGTCGGTGACGGAACTCGGAGACGGGATCGAGGTGTCACCTACACCATGTCCCGCAACGACAGTCAGTCCGCCAAGGATGGTCACTCCCGAAACACTACAAAGTCTGTACATTGACATAATGAGAACACCTTAGTAAACATGCAACACACTCACGGCCCTAGTGCGGCTTCTCTCTTCAACGGCCATATGACCAAGCTAGCTTGCCACTAACCAACGGCCTAATCCTAGCAACTCGTGCATGCATATCACTTAACAATAAGATTAAATCTAACAAATGATATAAAGTACTAATAGATGCAACTGATAAATTCTAACAAGATTAACAACAAGATTTAATCTAACAAAATTAACTCTAACAACAATATTTGCTTCTAGAGGGGAGTGGAGGAGGTACCTGCGGAGGGGGACGAGCTCGGGGAGGAGGGGGCAAGGTCGGGGAGGAGGGGGCCAAGCTCGGGGAGGAGGGGGCCGAGGTCGGGGAGGAGGGGGCAAGGTCGGGGAGGAGGGTAGAGCTTGGGGAGGAGGGGGCCAAGCTCGGGAAGGAGGGGCGAGGTCGGGGAGGAGGGGGCGGTTGGTGGTGGGGAAGAGGAAGGGAGGATGGAGGGAGGCGGCGGCTGGCGGCGGGGAGGAGGGAGGGAGGCGGCGGTTGGCGGCGGCGGGAAGGAGGCTGTTGGAGGGAGGCTCGGGGAGGGAGGAGGAAGGGAGGAGGGAGGGAGGGAGGCGGCGGTTGGCGGCAGGGAGGAGGCAAGGAGGAGGGAGGGAGGCGGTGGTTGGCGGCGGCGGCTGGCGGCAGCTGGTGGCGGCGCGGGGTCGGGGTCGGGGTCAGGGCGCGGGTAGGGGAAAGGGGTGGTGTATGAGTGGCCCGGGGTGGGCCGCGGGGTAGCTAAAGGGATAAGGCTACGCCGACGGCCGGGCGTACGCCGAGGGCAGCCGTCGACGTAGCTAGGGTTCTTTGCGTGTTACATCTACGCCGACGGCCAGGCGTACGCCGAGGGCAGCCGTCGGCGTAGCAAGGTTTTTTTTAGTTATTAATAAAGAAAATTACAAGAAACTTTATTTGATGTTTACTAATATAACAAATGAAAATATATTATTTGGTGTCTACTATTATAGAAGAAACATGCAAGTTTTCATCTGATTCCGATGTTCTCGTGGTCTTCCTCCGGCGAAACCCTGATCTGTGCACACTCGGATCGTCTACCCCTCTAGATGTTCCTCTGACAGGGGTAGCCCGGCGTATCTCTCTCTTGTTTTGTGTTTTTTTAGGTCATAGGGTGATGTAAAACCATGTTGGTTCACAAGTTGGGGCACTATCCTACCCGGTTTCACCTCAACGGGGAGATTCCCCCTTATACGGGTCTGGAACCTTTGCCTCTAGGTTAGAGCGCATGCATGCGAGGGGGGACACATGCAGGCACCTATACCAACCTCTCACCACACTCACACACATATGCTAGGGGCACATGCAAGTTTTCATCTGATTCCGATGTTCTCGTGGTCTTTCTCCGGCGAAACCCTGATCTGTGCACACTCGGATCGTCTACCCCCCTAGACGTTCCTCTGACAGGGGTAGCCCGGCGTATCTCTCTCTTGTTTTGTGTTTGTTTAGGTCATAGGGTGATGTAAAACCATGTTGGTTCACAAGTTGGGGCACTATCCTACCCGGTTTCACCTCAACGGGGAGATTCCCCCATATACGGGTACGAAACCTTCGCTTCTAGGTTAGAGCGCATGCATGCGAGGGGAGACACATGCAAGCACCTATACCAACCTGTAACCACACTCACACACATATGCTAGGGACACATGCAAGTTTTCATCTGATTCCGATATTCTCGTGGTCTTCCTCCGGCGAAACCTTGATCTGTGCACACTCGGATCGTCTACCCCCCTAGACGTTCCTCTGACAGGGGTAGCCCGGCGTAGCTCTCTCTTGTTTTGTGTTTGTTTAGGTCATAGGGTGTGCAAAACCATTTGGTTCACAAGTTGGGGCACTATCCTACCCGGTTTCACCTCAACGGGGAGATTTCCGCTTATACGGGTACGAAACCTTTGCTTCTAGGTTAGAGCGCATGCATGCGAGGGGGGATACATGCAAGAACCTATACCAACCTCTCACCACACTCACACACACATATGCTAGGGGCACATGCAAGTTTTCATCTGATTCCGATGTTCTCGTGGTCTTCCTCCGGCGAAACCCTGATCTGTGCACACTCGGATCGTCTACCCCCTCGACGTTCCTCTAACAGGGGTAGCCCGGCGTATCTCTCTCTTGTTTTGTGTTTGTTTAGGTCATAGGGTGATGTAAAACCATGTTGGTTCACAAGTTGGGGCACTATCCTACCCGGTTTCACCTCAACGGGGAGATTCCCCCATATACGGGTACGAAACCTTCGCTTCTAGGTTAGAGCGCATGCATGCGAGGGGAGACACATGCAAGCACCTATACCAACCTGTAACCACACTCACACACATATGCTAGGGACACATGCAAGTTTTCATCTGATTCCGATATTCTCGTGGTCTTCCTCCGGCGAAACCTTGATCTGTGCACACTCGGATCGTCTACCCCCCTAGACGTTCCTCTGACAGGGGTAGCCCGGCGTAGCTCTCTCTTGTTTTGTGTTTGTTTAGGTCATAGGGTGTGCAAAACCATTTGGTTCACAAGTTGGGGCACTATCCTACCCGGTTTCACCTCAACGGGGAGATTTCCGCTTATACGGGTACGAAACCTTTGCTTCTAGGTTAGAGCGCATGCATGCGAGGGGGGATACATGCAAGAACCTATAACAACCTCTCACCACACTCACACACACATATGCTAGGGGCACATGCAAGTTTTCATCTGATTCCGATGTTCTCGTGGTCTTCCTCCGGCGAAACCCTGATCTGTGCACACTCGGATCGTCTACCCCCTCGACGTTCCTCTAACAGGGGTAGCCCGGCGTAGCTCTCTCTTGTTTTGTGTTTGTTTAGGTCATAGGGTGATGTAAAACCATGTTGGTTCACAAGTTGGGGCACTATCCTACCCGGTTTCACCTCAACGGGATGATACATGCTATATCTACAAGAGAAACTATCGTCCGCTCCTCAGTAGGGTTGACAGAACCACTTGCGATAAAAGCATTGAATCTTTGAACAGCTTCTCCAAAATGTGTGATACATAAAATTCACACAGACTTCATGTGGGCGTGGTGAGTGCTATTCAGAACCACATGCATTAATAACACTTACAAACATATAGAAATTTCTCGGGGTGTGAGAAGATTCGCAACGACATTTCATGTGGGCGTGGAGACTGCTATTTAGAGGGTACGAAATCATCCAATTAATAAAAAAAGAACATAAATAATTGATACAAATATAAAATGAGTGTGCAAGTAGAAAGGAAAAATGCAGAGCGCTACGCCGAGGGTCACCGTCGCCGTACGTGGAGGGTACACCGAGGGTCACCGTCGGCGTACAGGGGATGGCGCTATGCCGAGGGTCGCCTTCGGTGTAATGGACGACACCGTTAGCGCGCCGTCCGCGCTGGCCGGTATGTGCCACGCGTCCCCTGGCTACGCCGAGGGCCTCAACTACGCCGAGGGTGACCGTCGGCGTAGAGTATACTACGCCGACGGCTTGGCTACGCCGAGGGCTGTCGACTTGGGCTGGCCTGGTCCGGTCCTACGCCGACAGCGTAGCAAGCGGCCGTCGGCGCATCTGCCCATTCCTGTAGTGCAAGAACGGTCTGTAAGGAGGAATGTATTTTTAAGAACGTGCAAAAAATTGAGTAGTGTACAATATATATGGGACATATAATCATGTTACGTCCTGTTTCTTTTTCTCTTTTTTTTTGAGAATCGCGTTTATGATCTATGATCGGTATATATGAGACATATTTCATGTCAATTCGTGCTCAATTTCGTTCATCGCTGCATGCAAATTTGTGTATATGTGATGGATTCACTATTGTGCTACATACTGTATAGTACGTACACACATGTACAGATAATTAATGATGGATTCACTATGTACATTCTGTTCGAAAAAATGTGCTAAATATATATCGATCATACTGTATGTATGTACTGTACATGTGTGTACATTCTCACATATACCGATCATACATGTGTGTATGTACTGTACATGTATGTACATCCTATTCGAAAAAAATGTGCTAAAATGTTGTACGTGTGTCTCTCCGCATGCATGTATCACTGTATGAGTTAGGAAAACAATTTTATAGGTAAAAAGCTGAAATCATCGTCACGTAGCAATATCTGACAATGGAAATAACAATCATCATCTCTTCCATTTGTTTAAATACATGCTCATACTAGTCATATCGCCAATTGCATAGTTTGCATATTATCACCAGGTAGCCTTGATTGGAACAGTGTCGTGGCCGACATACATACATGTGTTTTTTTATTTTTATTTTCTTGTAATACCCGAGATCAACAGGTCTGATTCATGCATTATGGATGCCAAAAATGGATTCCTTGGATTTTTCTAATAAATTTAGATATATTATTTATATTATTTGGAGATATATAAATAAAGTTAGAAATTTCCAAAGTTTGCATTAGTGATAGAAGAAAATTTTAATTATTTATATATTTTAATTATCTGAAACAGTGAAAAAAGTTTATATTCGCAATATTCAAACATTCCTGAGAATTTTTCATATTAAATTTTTTTCCATTTGAATTTGTATTCAAAAGTTATGAGCATTTGAATATAAAAAACTGCGAAGTGTCAGGACCCCTAGCATAATTTAATAACAAAACTGAAGGACCTGCATGCAAACTGGTATCCGGCGCAGGCCCTCTCACCGTCACGTCAGCATGATGGGTGGGTCCAAGTGTCAGAAATCGTGTTAATTCAGGTTTAGTGCGAATTGTAAAAAATCTGCAGCAAAGCGGTCACATTTTATGAAATTAACGAAAGGTGATGGTATTCAAAAAAAAATTGTACGAAAGTACGGTTTTATGCTATTAACTCTTTCTTTCTCGAAACATCCGGAGCAGGGCCACCATTCCGTTTGAACCGGGGAGTTGGTGTTGTAGAGTCTAGAGCTAGTTGATCACCTAGGAAATACTCCCCTAATATAGAATTAAGTATTCTTTGGTCTTCTGCACTTTCCGACACTCAAATTTAGTACTCCTGCTTAATGTTGTTCAGAAGGACGGGAGGTATGGTGCTGACATTCAAGATAAAATGTGCATTAGGCTTATTCCATGTCTCCAGAGACACCGAGTGTGGCAATTGTTAAGCTTCATGCACTAGCCAACGCAACCAAAAGTCCGAACTGATGAAAAGAGCTAATGCAATCCACTTTAACACCCCCTCTTATGTATGACGGGGAGAAGTCAACACGTGCAACCGGGAGAGAGCGACGGCGCGCGAAACTCACGTATGACTCAAGAGGCCTATACGTGGACACAGAGGGGTCAACAGCAATTTTAGGATAAATTGCGAAAGCCAGGACTTGAACTCGAGACCTTAGACTCTGATACCATGTTAAGCTTCATGCACTAGCCAACGCAACCAAAAGTCCGAACTAATGTAAAGGGTTAATGCAATCCACTTCAACAGCAATAACCCTCTCCTGCCATGACATGTCAAGGGACAAGGGGTGACAACGCATTTGCGTGACCTGTTGTGTGTATTTGGTGCCAGAGCACACTCTCATGCTTTATTGCTCGACCGGTAAAATGGATATGACTACTTTGATTGCAACGTTCCGTAGGAAAAGAAGAATAACTAGTCGACATGTGCGTAGCATAGCAAGTTTCTTAGCTAACTCTCATGATAAAAGCTCGTTGGATCACCTTGCATACACGCTCTCAACTAGAAAACATATTCCCAGTACATCTCATGCCTAACGGCCGATATATGCCAAGCTAGCGTCACTTATGTATACATCTAGTCGCAACAATCAAATGGTATGCAAGCTTACATTTCAGCTGTAGAGTCTTGAGTGTGTTTGGCCTTTATACTCGCCCGAACTGTATAGGTAAGTACAGAGGAGTGATTTGACATTATATTCATGTCTTATGATCTCACCAGCCGCCGGTCCAGATATTTAACTCCAAGGGTATAGTTGGTATAAGAGCCAACACTCGTAAAGACATATAGATATTCTTGTAGTACATAACTACCACAGTGATCAGTGTAATCGAATTGTAATTATGACATTAGCAACATGTGTCAACCAGATCAACAATGGACGGATGATGCTTTAGGTGTAGTTATATATAAAAAATGGGTAATGCTGTGTGTAAGTATAGTCATGAATATCTACCAGCTATGACATATTTAGGGCAATTATGATGATCTATCGATGGTGATTTGCTTGGAATTGTCAGCTATCTGTTTAGTTAGGATTATGATGATTTATCAGACAGATACAATAAGATTTATTGAGCATGGTCCACTTCAATTTAGAAGGTTCAATTATTATCGGTTTTTGTAGCATTGCTGTATTTTCTAGCTTCTAATATCTGAGGTTCGTTAGGCATATTCTCATGTTCAACTGCTGAATGAACATGAGTTTTTGAGTAACTAGATGGTACCCTGCACGTTGTTGCGGGAATTTGTATTGATAGAGTGAGGGTTTAGAAGAAAAACAAAAGAAATCGGATAATATCTAACATCCATTTCCAAGTTTAGTTGTCCTTGTACTTAAATAAGAACATCAGATAATGCATGGTAGCTCTGCAGTAAATCGCTTAAATAGCCATAGATCCATAGAAAAGAACATAAAATTTTGTAGCTCGACATCGTTCTATGCCTGTAAATTGACCACTTCCAATAAGCATATGTTGGAGTGTCATGTTCTTAGTCATTTGTAATGAATCACCGCTTCCTATTATCATGTTGTTCCTGGCTGATACAATTTCTTTTCGGAAATATCTTTGTTTCTAAATAACTACAATTTATAAGAAATTATGATAAAATTCTTGTCTATGATGATCATCAAGATAGGATTTTCCTTCACTGCAAAAGAAAACATTTACAAATGTTACAACTTGCTATATTAAATCTGTTGTTGGAATCTACAAAGCAACTTACTGCACTACAGGAATAGGAAGCTACGCCGACGGCCAAACGTCGGAGCCGTCGGCGTAGCCATCGTCCAGGCAAACTCTCCTCCGCCGCCGTCGGCGTAGAATTGCCATTGTCGTATCCCATGCTACTCCGACGGCTGCCCTCGGCGTAGCCTACTCCGACGGCTGCCCTCGGCGTAGCTATTTTTCCTTTTACCTCATTAAACTTTGAAAAATCAGAACTAAATCATTCTAATTCAGAAAAATACAAATAATATATCAAAATTTGCAGAAAAATAAGATCTATCTATCTACACTTAAATATTACATATTTACAAAATTAAATTAAATTAAGCATAAAACATTATATATAGTTTAAAACGGGCATGAAAATTCAAAAACGACTGAAACAATGTGAAACCATCGCGTAGTGTCATATTATGTGACATAGTTATAAGGAAAAATATCAAACATGGTATATTGATTATGTCTAAAAAAACCTTCACAAAATGACCTATCTCATTCGAGGTTTCTTGGCTTTCGGGTCAAATGACCAATGTTATGGCTAGAATTAAGGCATAGTTTGTGATAATGTGCCCATATTATGCATACATGTGCATAATGGGATGTTAAACAATGTTGCAGAAGAAAGTTTTCCTTTTTGTCGCACCAAAAAATCATTTTTCATTTTCCGAGCATAAAAAACAGACGGTTTGTGAAGCAACCACCAAATGGATAATTCAAAATGCTACCACCACATTTTACAAAACTACTAGACCAACTTATATGTGAAATGTCCCAACAGGGGGATCCGAAACCTTTCCGTCCACCCCTGATGAAAAAAGATAAATTTCTGCCGAATCGGCAGGAAGTGGGTCAGATATGAACTACAGGTACATGATCCGATGTTCATGTTTTTGTACAAAAAATCATCTTTAGGTTCACAATATACTATTTTATCATATATCCAATGCAAGTTTAGCGAGGCTGGGCCCCGATCTAGGAATCTTCATGCCCGTTGTTCGACAAAGTTTGACGATAGTTTAAAACGGGCATAAAAAATTGAAAAAACGATCGAAACAATGCGAAACATTCGCGTAGTGTCATATTATGTGACATAGTTATAAGGAAAAATATCAAACTTGGCGTATTGATTATGTCTAAAAAAAATCTTCACAAAATGACCTATCTCATTCGAGGGTTCTTGGCTTTCGGGTCAAATGACCAATATTAAGGCTAGAATCAAGACATAGTTTGTGATAATGTGCCCATATTGTGCATACATGTGCATCATATGATGGCGAACAATGTTGTAAGAGGAAGTTTTCCTTTTCGTCGCACCAAAAAGGCATTTTTCATTTTCCGAGCACAAAAAATGGACGGTTTTGTGAAGCAACCACCAAATGGATAATTCAAAATGCTACCACCATATTTTAAAAAAAATAATAAACCACCTTATATGGACAATGTCCCAACAAGGGGATCTGAAACCTTTCCATTTCCCCTGGTGAAAAAGATAAATTCCTGTCGAATCGGTAGGAATTGGCTTAGATATGAACTACAGGTACATGATTCGATGCTCATGTTTTTTACAAAAATAACTTTTAGATTCACAATATGCTATTTTATCAAAGGTCCAATGCAAATTTAGCGAGGCTCGGCCCCGAGCTAAGAATATTCATGCTCGCCTTCGACAAAGTTTGACGATAGTTTGAAACGGGCATAAAAAATTCAAAAACGATCGAAATAATGCGAAACCTTCACGTGGTGTCATATTATGTGACATAATTACAAGGAAAAATATTAAACCTGGTATATTGATTATGTCTGAAAAAATCTTCACAAAATGACCTATCTTATTCGAAGTTTCTTGGCTTTCAGGTCAAATGACCAATGCTATGGGTAGAATCAAGACATAGTTTGTGATAATATGCCCATGTTGTGCATACATGTGCATCTTGAGATGGCGAACAATGTTGCAGGAGGAAGTTTTCCTTTTCGACACACCAAAAAGTCATTTTTCATTTTCCAAACACAAAAAATGGACGGTTTTGTGAAGCAACAACCAAATGGCTAATTCAAAATGCTACCACCATATTTTACAAAAATACTTGACCACCTTATATGGATAATGTCCCAACAGGGGGATCCTAAACCTTTCCGTCCACCCCTGGTGAAAAAGATAAATTCCTAACGAATTGGTAGGAAGTGGGTTAGATATGAACTACATGTACATGATCCGATGCTCATGTTTTTTACAAAATTCATTTAGGTTCACAATATGCTATTTTATCAAAGATCCAATGCAAGTTTTCCTTTTCGTCGCACCAAAAAGCCATTTTACATTTTCCGAGCGTAAAAAAGGAGGATTTTCTGAAGCAACCAACAAATATCTAATTCAAAAATGGGGGGTTTGTGATTAGTTGATATGGATATCATATTTGGATTCCTCTCATTTTTTTGATCAATTTAGACATATTATTTGTCGAATTCCGATCTACAGATTTAAAGATATTAATTATTTCATATTAAATAGAAAAATAAAAAAAGTAAAATTATTATATTTTTATTTGAATTGAATAATATTTTTACTTATTCATTAATGTTTACTAAAATAATTTTTTGTAATTTCAAAAAATACAAACATGTGACATGATGATATAAGAGTTAATAGGATTGATATCATAGTATTGACAACAATGTATGAATTACTATGCGAAAACAGATTCTGTAGGAACGAGGAAGTTAAGCATGCTGAAACTGGAGGAGTATTAGGATGGGTGACCGGCCGAAAAGTTTAACCAAGACTGCAATATAATCAAATATTAAGTGTAATTAGTGTTAAAAATATTCAAAGTGAGAGATTAACGAGTCAAATAATTTAAAGATTAAAAAATTGAGAAAAAATTAAAATAAAATAAAATTATTTTTGCCACCGTCCGACAGGCTATGCCAACGGCTGCTACGCCGAGGGCAAAGCCGTCGGTGTAGCGTACGCCAACGGTATTTCGATACGCCGATGGCTTGTGTGTGCTCCGCTGAAGGAGACCTTTGCCGAGAAGGCTACACCGAGGACAGTCGTCAGCGTACCATACGCCGAGGGCATTTTGGTCTACGCCGACAACTTTTTGTCCTCGTTTTAGCGTACGCGTCCTATAGTGCTGTGACAATACGTACCAGGACGCTTAATCAAGACGTTTAAATAAAATGCGTATCATAAAGCGCCTTGCAAAGTTATGCTTCAAGTACAAACGAATATCTTGCACTCTGAGTGGACGTGTGATGCTTCCACGCTAGTATTGGTAAGAGTTTACAGAGGGTCGGGAACATTTATACTATATACTCCCTTTGTTTTAAAATATAAGATGTTTTAGTTTTTTTTGAAGTGAGTGTATCTAGACCTCTTTTGAATTATAGGTTTAGAGTGAATCTACACATAAAAATATCTAGATATATTTGTTTTACAAAAGCTAAAACATCTTATATTTTGCAACGGGGCGGAGTACTACACTATCAGCCCCCCAAAACGACGCCTTTTCTTTTCAAGAATATCACCGTCACTAAATATTTATTTTAATTAACTTCATTGTCATAATAGACTTACCAGGTGAGATTACCATGCGAATCTACATAAACCTAAGTCACTTATTTTAGAACGGATGGATTAGCATGCTCTTTAGTAAACTGAAGCAGATGGTTGGTTTCAGATTTTCCCCTTGAATAGGGCCATCGCACCTTACAGAAGGTAAAAGTAAAGCACTGCCAGCTCGCAGAACGTGTTCCTCATGATCAAAATCATGGATATCCTTTTCCACTGTTCGAATGCTTGTAATCAAAATCAATGATAATTTCAACTCTATGTGGTCGTTCATGTTCAATGTCATTATTAAGAGCTTAAACCTTCGGGAACTAGCACTGTTTGGCAGGCAATTTACTTGGGCGAATCACAGAGAAACGCCCATGTATAAAAAGTTAGACAGAGTGTTGTCGAGTATCTCATGGGAGAAAAAATATCATCAGGTTAGTGTTAGGGCCCATCCCAGAGCGGGGTCTGACCACACGCCTTTGTTGTTAGATTCAGGTCAACAGGCTCACCTCGGCAACAAGGCACATTTCTAGTTCGAGCTATCATGGTTAAAGATGGAGGGTTTCTATGATTTGATAGTTGCTGAGTGGAACAAATCCGCACAGGGTAATACTCCTATTGAGGTATGACAGAACAAAATTATACATTTGCGTAATTTTTTGCATGGCTGGGCTAAAAATCCTAGAGGTTCTTATAGGATTGATAAGCAACAACCGCTTGATACCATAGAATCACTAGACTTGAAGGCAGAGAATTCCCCTCTATCAGATGCAGAGAGGAAGGCTCTTAAGGAAGCAGATGAGAAATTGTCTAAGTTGAGGAGAGATGAGAAGTCTAAATGGGCTCAGAGGGCAAAAGTTAAGCATATCCAGAAAGGAGGCGATAACACTAAATATTTTCACTTGATAGCCAATGAAAATCATAGGAGAAAATTGATTTTTCAATTAGAGCAAGAAGAGGGTACCATTGTGGGGCAAGAAAACATCAAATCATACATCATGAATTTCTATAAGAAGTAGTTTGGATCACTGAATGCAAACTTCTTCTCTTTAATAGAATTGGAAATCCAGGACATACCACAAATTTATGAGCAAGAAAATAATATCCTCATCGCGGACTTCACAGAGAAGGAAGTGCATGAGGCAATAATTCAAATGGAAAAGAATAAAGCGCCTGGCTTTCGGCTAAATTTTATCAAACATTTTGGTAAGTAGTTAAAAAGGATTTGATGGCAATGTTCTAAAAAAATTAGCAAAGGGACCTCCCCTTGTTTAATCTAAACTTTGGGACCATCATTCTACTTCCCAAGAAAGAAAATATTGTACAGATTCAACAGTATAGACCCATATGCCTATTAAATATGGTTTTCAAGATTTTTAACAGGGTTGGTACAAATAGGTTAACGGATATAGCCCACAAAGTGATCAAGCCGACATAAATAGCTTTTATGCCGGGCCGTCACATTCTGGAAGAGGTTTTGGTGCTGCACGAAACGATTCACGAATTGCATTCGAAAAAACTAGATGAGGTAATCTTAAAATTAGATTTTGAAAAAGCTTATGACAAGGTGAAGTGGCCTTTCTTGCAGCAAGTGTTGCATATGAAAGGATTCGATCCCAAGTGGTGCCAATGGATAGAACAATTTATTTCGAAGGGGAGTGTCGGAATTTAAGTTAATGACGACATAGGACATTATTTTCAAACCAAGAAGGGTCTAAGACAGGGGAACCCACTGTCCCCCATCCTCTTCAACATTGTGGTAGATATTTTGGCTATTTTTATAGCTCGGGCAAAGCGAGAGGGCCAAGTTGGAGGACTCATACCTCATTTAGTTGACGATGGTGTGTCCATTCTTTAATATGTGGATGACACAATTTTATTCATGGAACATAATCATGAAAATTCAATGAACATGAAACTAATCCTTAGTATTTTTGAACAATTGCCAGGGCTCAAAATTAATTACCATAAAAGTGAGTTATTTTTCTTTGGACAGGCCAAAGCAAATGAAGCACATTATAGGAATTTATTTGGGTGTGAGTCAAGATCATTCCCTTTTAGATACCTAGGAATCCCAATTCACTACCATAAACTGAAGAATAGTGAGTGGAAGCCCATAGAGGATAGATTTAAGCGAAAATGAGCAAGATGGATAGGCAAAATGCTATCATATGGGGATAGATTGGTCCTCATCAATTCGGTTTTAACAAGTCTACCCATGTTTATGTTATCCTTCTTTGAAATACCCAAAGGGGTAAGCAAAAGATTCGATTTCTATAGATCAAGATTCTTTTGGCAATGCGAAGAACACAAAGTTAAGTATAGACTTACAAAGTGGAATATTATTTGTAGACCAAAAGATCAGAGGGACTAGGAATTGAGGTTCTAGATCTGAAAAATAAGTGTCTTTTGAGCATGTGGCTTTTTAAGATTCTTAACGGTGAGGGGGTATGGCATGAGCTGATTCATAAGAAATACCTTCAAAATAAAACCCTCTCTCAAGTGAAAGCACAGGCTTCGGACTCGGCTTTTTGGAAAGTCCTGATGAATGTTAAAGATGACTTCTTCAGTAGAGGTCATTTTGAGGTGGGAAATGGTGAAAAAATGCGTTTCTAGGAAGAATCTTGGCTAGGAGACAGCCTTCTTGCTAAGCAATATCCATCACTTTATAACATAGTTCAGAGGAAAGAGGTCATAGTGGCCGAAACTCTCTCTTATAATCCTATTGGTATCCAATTTAGAAGAGCTCTAAATGGAAACAAGTGGAATCGGTGGCTGCATCTAGTGGAAAGGCTAATGCACATTAATTTAAATGACCAAGATGATGTTTTTCAATGGAATTTAACAAATACAAAAGGTTTTACAGTAAAATCTATGTATTTGGATCTAATGAACGGTCATACACCTTTCCTTAAAAAGTATATTTGAAAGATTAAGGTTCCACTAAAGATAAGAATCTTCATGTGGTTCTTGTACCACAAAGTCATCCTCACAAATGATAATTTAAAGAAGAGAAATTGGCAAGGAGATACAAAATGCTACTTTTGCAATGATGATGAAACAAGTGAACATCTTTTTATCCAATGTCCCTTGGCCAAAACTATGTGGAGCACTGTTTATATTTCCTTCAATATTACACCTCCTAGTAGCATTTCCAATATGTTTAACAATTGGCTGCATGGGTTTTGTAGAGAAGAGAAAGTACAAATCCGAGTGGGTGCATGTGCTTTATTGTGGAATTTATAGACAACGATGAATGACTTTTTGTTTAATAAATCTTCGAAATCTTCTTTCTTGCAGGTTATCCCGCAAACTACGCATTGGATCTATATGTGGTATTTTCTCCAGCCGGAGGAGCAGCGGCCGGACATGGATTATGGGTGCAACCGTTTGAAGACGGTAGCACGAGATTTGTTCAACCTGTGTAGCTGGCGGCCTGTTTCTAGTATTGCATCATGATGGATCTGCACTTTGTTTTTTTCCTTTATCTATTTTTTGGTGGCTGATCCATGTTTCCACTTTGTGTGACTCATGAATTGTAAGAATATTTGAACTTCAATAAGACAATAAAGAAGGCTGTATGCATCAATTGATGCAGATGCCGGGGCATCCGCCATTTCGGAAAAAAAATGTTGTGGAACTCATGTGAGTTTTGCTACCATCCACTTGTGGAATCATGTTTGTTTAATGTGCATTGGTAAACTCAGCAAGTGGCTCGCTTCACATGCATTTGTTGGGAAAACAGCAAACTAATCAACCAATCTTAGCAATGTGCTAGCATGTTAATCCATATGGTAGTAGTAAACTACTGATGTTAATTCAAATCGTATCGTGCTAGTATAGACACTGGAAAATCATAACTAAATTTTCTGTATAAAGCAGTTAGTCTGAAGATATAGGCCATCATGAGATGATGTTAGGCCTTGAACAATTGATGCAACCTGCAATACAAAATATTGAAAAACATCAAAGCAGCTTTGAAGGACAGATCGAGATCATATATTGCAGGAGTGATTGGTCGTGATTTCTCAACGGGAGAGGAGCAGTAGAACCGGGGCTGTCCAATAGGAGGTGCACGTACCAATAGGAGCCCAGCGAGAAACTTGTTGAGAAAAAGAGCAATTTACCAAGCGAATTATCCATAATAAACGCTAGATAAAACATGATTAGAATAATAGACAATATACTAATCATGTGAAATAGCGAATACATATTATGACAGATAACCAAACAGACTGCAAGGCGTAAAACTTGAGATGCGATCAGAACAAGGTTGAGAAAGAAAATATACACGGCAGTAGCAGCAGAGGAACCGCCGGCGTTCGGGTTGGCACCGTCGTTAGCCATGTCGTCGAGGAAAAGGGTGCTGATGTCGGGGAAGAAGTCCTCGTCGGGGAACATGTCGCCGTAATCGCTATTCGTGAGGGAGTCCGTAATGATGCCAGTAGTCGCGCCAATAGCGCTCCCCAAAAACCTTATCGCCCTTCTCACGTACAAGACTCGAAGCGGTGGAGTCTTGGATGCCTACTGTCCCGGCTCGCGGTACACGCCTCAAGACGGGATGGGGAAGACTAGGTAGCGCAGTGCTCTAAAACTGGAGGCGCAAAGGATGTGTGGCAGTGTGTCTGAGAGGAGGCGCGGCCTCTCTCTTATAGGCACAGAAGGGAAGGCAGACAGGAGATGAAACGAATGGACATAAGTTGAAACGAACAGGCGGCAACCCACCGGACAGCCTCCACTCAGTTCGTATTCATTTAGCTCGAGCAAAACGTTTCAGCTTCTATACAATTGTTCATATACCATTCATGTATGGCAAAATAAAACTCGGCTCGGCGAGATTCCCGCAACCCGCGGCGCACGCGCGTGCGTCGTGACGAGGCGAGGCGAGGCGTGGTGTGGCGAGGAGGAGGAGGAGCGCGCGTGTATATGTCTTCCCTTCTCAAGCTCGTAAAAGTGGTGGAATAGCTCTTCTTATAAGCTGGTCTAACTTCCACTCAACTAGCAATGTGAGACTAAATATTTGTCCCAGATCTTGCCTTCCATGAATGGGCCAAATGGGCCTCTCGAATTTCAGGAATTTATTGGCATATAATAAATGGGCTGGGTCTATTTAGGAAAATTTCCAACAAAACTAAGAAACTAATCTCGCTAGATCAGAAAAACAGCGAGAAGACCAAGCTGATGACCTGAAAGCCCAGCCAACACACGTTGTCATTAACTCCGAGACGTTGTCTTAAAGGTCATCTCCTTGAAGGAGAATGAAGGACAAGAAGGACAATAGGAGGAGAGAAGGAAAGGAAAGGTAGGTGGCCAGATTCGAATTCGTTTCCCGCCCACATTATGATGCACCACGGGTAAGTGGTTCAGAAAATTCAGTCAAAAATATTCTTTTTGTCGTAACCTTTTTATTTTTTGACTTTTTAGATTCTAAAAAATTCTAAACGATCGTATAATTACTACGCGTAGATAAATTTTCATATAAAAAACCTTTTCATCCGAAATCGTATGCAAAAGTTATGGCCGTTTTACCGTGCCTGGCCTTTTTTATTAAAAGTCAAAATTCATGTTTATTAATTTTCCTACAAATTAGACCACATTATCTATCTACATGTCAATGAGTTTTATTTTTTGAAGTGTTTTATTTTGCAAAACTACAAAGGTGATCCACGAGAGAGGAGGGTGAAGTTGAAAATGGGCAGCACCCTTATCCGTGACACATGGCATAGAGGCACCCCACTGATAGTACACATAGTCGTGGCGTACTTGTTAGCAGTACGCCAATGGTAAGTGGGTGCTGCCCCACACCTTGGCCAACACATAATGGTGACGCAACTCCGGCAGATGCGCCACGGGTACGCCGCGGCTATTTACCCATGGAACACCGCCTAGCATATGTGTCAAGGATGTGTGAATTACCTGTAGCTATTTTTCTAGTCGAGCTAGTGCTGCTTAGCAACCTCGTAGACCTACGTCTGTAGCCATCCAATGGCTGAAACCAAAAAAGACGAACAAGCTTAAGCATGGGTGCTATTGTTCGAGCTATGTAGCGAGATGCAAAGGACCGACTAGGAGTTGTATTTAAGGCCAGGTGTTGTTACACGAAACCTAGTAGCCGCCACCTCCTCCTCCAAAAAAACCTAACCGCTGCCTCCTTCCCCTCCGGTGATCGACGGGTCCTCGCCTCCTCTGCTTCCTCTCACGCGGACAGGAGGGGGTGGGGACCCAGGACCTACGCTCGGCGTTCATCAAGGTCCCTAAAATTTTAGCATTTTTGTGGTGTCGTAGTGGCGCATCTCAGATGGCGGTGGATGCGCTGCATCGAATGATGGTATCCCGGCTTCAACCTCATCTCGACGACATTCACGACGTCGAGAAGCCTGTGGGATATGATCTTTGTTGGGCGTGTGCTCCGGCTTTGTGTAGTGTTGATCTCATCGCCGATCTGGTCCTGGCGGCCTTGGAGTGCTGATTGTTGTTGGTTTGTGGTGGATGGTGGGGGATCCGGCCACTTGAGAGTCGGGGTGGCGTTGGCACCTGATCCGGTGTTGAAGATGCTCGAAGGGCTCCTCCGGATGATGTTCTTTAGCAGTAGGCTAGATCCAGTCTTACGGGGCTGGTGGGTATTGCGGCTCATTAATGCCTCATGGCTAGGGGTTTCTTCAATGCCAAAGTGTGGACCAGCTGCTGGTGATCTTCTTCTTCTCTAGCGACGGCGAAGGATTTGGGTTCTTAGTAGTTGCGGAAAGTACTGTTTACAGCTGTCCAACCGTTTGTTTTCTCCTTGTTATGTTTTACTTGTATGTGTACCATCTTTGTATTGCTACAGTTATAAATACAAGTAATGTATGCCCACGGTGTACATAGTCAAAAAAAGGGCAGGTGTTGTTGATTTACTACCTCACCAATCATATGTCTAGTTAGTTACTATCTCAGCACAAGTAAAGTTGGAGTACACATTTTGGTGAAAGCAGTAAGGAAAATTATAAGGCTCGATCTCTAGCAAAGGACTAGCAAGAGACACTGCTCTATGGTTATTGGGGAGTGCACTTATCCTTGCTGAAAATATTATTCATTTGTATCTTGTCTAAGACTTCCGGTGTTCCATGTTAAGAAAATTGGTAATTATTAACTGCTCGGTCGGTTTGGGAATAGCGAATAATCGAAATTTGGACGATTAACTAATTTAATCGATCGGCTATTAATCGGTACAACCTACATAAATTAGCACTTAAAACACGTGTATATAAGAAAGAAATAGTATATGAGCCTCTATATTCCCGAACCTACTTATCTAGTTCCCAAAAGTTCATAAAAACATATATGCTTCTCTTCTCTAACCTAATCTTGAGGGTCTCAAGTAACTCAGGATCCACCAGCCGGCACCACGTTCCTTCTCCTCTGACCTCCAGAGTATATCTTCTCCCACCATCTACCCAGGGTATGACCCTTCTTGAACCTCAACCATCTACCTCAACCATCTACCTCAACCATCTGCCCTATTCAACAATTCCAAAACCTGATTATAGGCAACTGAATTCCACTAGTGTAGTCGCGGCTACCGGGCCGCCTCCTTTTGATAGTATGCACTATAATAGATGGAACCCGAGAACAGTTCTTTGGTTTGAAAACCTAAAATTCTATAGCACCACTCTTGGCAAACCTGAAGGAAATATTTCTGCTGCTTAGGAAGCGGCCTTTAAGAAAGTCAATACCATGTTTATGACGGCTCTTTTCAGTGTTCTTGGGGACTGTTGGAGATATGCCCTAGAGGCAATAATAAATATAGTTATTATTATATCTTTGTGTTTATGATAAATGTTTACATTCATGCTATAATAGTATTAACAAGGAAACATTAATACTTGTGTAATTTGTAAACTAAATTAGAGTCCCTAGTAAAGCCTCTTTATAATACTAGCTTGTTGGTTAATAAATGATTGTGGTTTCCCTATCATGAACATTGAAATGTTATTAACAACAAGATCATATCGTTAGGAGAATGATATGATGGACATACTCCTATAGATAAGCGTAGCATAAAGATCAAGTCATTTTAATAGTTCAATTGCTATATGCTTTCAGATACATAGTAACCTAATTCCTTCGACCATGAGATCATGCATATCACCTTCACCGGAAGGATGCTTTGATGACATCAAACACCACACCGTAACTGGGTGGCTATAAAGGTGGCATTGAGTGTTCGGAAAGTATCGGTTGAGACACATGGATCAAGAGTGAGATTTGTCCATCCATATGACGGATAGATATACTCTGGGCCCTCTCGGTGGAATGTCATCCAATTGGCTTGCAAGCATGTGACTAGCTCACAAGGGATCACATATCACGGGAACGAGAAAAGAGTACTTGTCAGTAACGAGGTTGAACTAGGTATGCAGAGATACCGACGATCAAAACCTCAGATAAGTAAACTATCGTGAGACAAAGGGAAATTGGTATTGTATGTAAGTGGTTCATTCGATCGCAAAATAATCGTAGAAATATGTGGGAGCCATATGAATTTCTAGATTCCTCTATTGGTTATTGTTCGGAGAAGTGTCTCGATCATGTCTGCATAATTCACGTACCGTAGGGAGACACACTTAAGGATTCAACGTTGTTGAGTAGTTATGGAATGATGAGTAAGAGACCGAATGTTGTTCGGAGTCTCGGATGGGATCCGGGATATCACGAGGAGATCCGGAATGGTCCGGAGAATAAGATTCACATAAGGAAAGTCATGTTTCGGGGTTGGAGAATGGTTCCGATGTTTTCGTCGGGAATGTTCTAGAAGGTTCTGGAATATCCGGCACTCCGGAGAGGAAGGGTACATGAATGTGTCATAACAAGTTGGAATGGTTGCATCATGTACTAGGTGTCATCGCTGAACAAAATAAAGGGTTAAATCAAATCCTAGTTTGAAAAGTCAAACGCCAATTTGAAAAGTCAAACGACTATTTTGTTTGGTGGAGGGAGAGTAGGAAACCTACTTGGGGAGGAAGTCCCTCTCCCTCCACCGCCGGCCTTGGAAGCCGAGTTGGGGAGGGACTCCCCTCCCCTTGGCGCGCCCCCTCCACCTATATAAGGAGGGGCAGGGCTGCCCCTCCAAGACCTACACCTTGCCCCTCTAAACCCTAACCCTAGCCGCCGCCCTAGGGTTTCTCCCAAGACGCCGAGTTGGGGCTTCTAGTTGCCCTAGCCGCCGGCCTAGCCCCTTCTACTTGGTGTGTCTAAACCCTAGATCACCGAGGCTCTCTCATAGTCCACCATACTCGCTCCAGCTTAAGGCGAAGCCCTGCGAGATCTCCCCTCTACTTCCAGTACCACGCCGTCGTGCTGCCGGAATCGCGAGGAGAGTGCTATAACCTCCGCTGCCTGCTGGAACAAGGGAGAGGAAGGTCTTCGTCGAGTACCGAACGTGTGACCGACTGCGGAAGCGCTGCCGGAACGCAGCGCCGGATTGATCGTCTACGCGATCTTGAGATCGGGAAGAGTACGACTACATCACCCACAAGAATCCGCTCTCGTTAAACACTTTGGAATCTCCGAGGGTGAGTTATTCTATCGACTCGTTGCTACAATCTAGTAGATAGATCTTGGCTTGTTTGTTTGTATGCAGTAGAAATTTTTTGTTTTCCATGCTACGAACCCCTACAGGGACACCATTGTTGACCTGTACATGTCATTTTGATAATGGCAAGGATGTGTGGGATACGCTCGAGGCTTTATTGGGGTCTCGAATACTGGCGCTGAGTTGTATGTCATGGATAAATTCTATGACTACAAGATGGTTGATGGGCGCTCTGTCCTTGAGCAAGCTAATGAGATACAATCACTTGCCAAAGAACTTGAGCAGTTCAAGTGTACCTTACTGGACAAATTTGTAGCCGATGGCATTATTGCCAAGCTTCCTCCCCCGTGGAGGAAATTTTCTACTTCTCTGAAACAAAAGAGACAAGATTTTTCCGTTATGAATCTCATTGGGTCTCGTCATGTGGAAGAGAAAGTGACAGCAGAGGACAAAACTGCTTGAGGATTTGAGGGGGGTTCTAGTGCCAATTTGGTACAGAAGATAAACTTCAATCCCACAAGTTCAAAAATAATAACAAATCTAAAGGAAAAGGGAAGTTTGATGGCAAGAACAAGACCACACACTTAACCGATTTCAAGAAGAAAAATGATAAGAAGAAAGGCTCTTGCCACATATGTGGTGCTCCCGATCATTGGGCTTCTAGCTGTCCTAATCGCTTTGAAAAGCGTTAACATGGGAACAGCGCAAGACTGCTAATGTTGTTATTAGCAATATTGAGATGAAGTATGTTGGGTACAATATTTTATCTACCATCCTTTCAGTATATCATTCTCCTGAATGGTGGATATACATGTGCGCTAATACACATGTATATTATGATATTCCATGTTTTCTTTTTATCAGGTCTCAAGGACTTCTTCCGTGTTGGTGGAGAAATAGCTCACATGCTTCTGTTCATGGTGTTGGTATGATAAATCTGAAGTTTACTTCGGGAAAGACCATACAACTGAAGAATGTGCAGCACGTTTCCTCCATCAATAAGAATCTCGCCAGCGGGTCGCTTTTATGTGGAGATGATTTTAAGTTGGTTTTTGAGTCCAATAAAGTTTTAATTTCGAAGTATGTACAATTTGTTGAAAATTTTATGGGTGCAGAAGCTTATTTCGCTTATCTCTTTCAGACTCATGTACTAAAGTTATTTATCATGTTTGCAATAATAATGAGTCCAATATCTGACATTCACGACTCTATCATATTAACTTTGGTTGCATGATGCGGCTAGCCAATATAAGTTTAATTCCAAAATTCACTACTATCAAAGGTTATAAGTGCAAGTTTGCATTTAAGCAAAGCAACCCCGCAAGTGCCATACAGCTGCGGAACCAAGAAACTTACCACCAGTGAAACTTATACATTCAGATTTATATGAGATGAATGGTGTTTTGAAAAAAGGTAGAAAAAAATACTTCATGACGTTGATTGATGACTCCATTATATATTGCTACTTCAAAATCTATAAAACTGAAGCACAAAACGAGCTTGATCTTAAAATCAAGCGCCGATGCAATGGCATTGAGCCTCTCCTGGCCGGCCGTGGCGACGAGGGGGAGATGCTAGGAGGCGCATTGGCCCGTGTATCTACTTCTAGAAGATGGTGCGGTAACCGTGTGTTGGCAGCCATCGGACGTGCATCCGCACTGATCCTTCTTCCTTGCGCAGTTTTACCTTCCTAATGCATTTCTGGCTTACTGTAGTTGCCACCTTAGAAACTCTGTGTTTTATGGGTAACATCTTCTTGTTTTAGTGCTACATGAACATTAGTCTAAGTTCACCTATGGTTTTCGGTTGCCAAGCATCCCATGGGGAGGGACCGGAGGAGCTCCCTTCGACACCTTGAACAATTGCATTTTAAGATTGCACATCATCCTGACCACTGCAAGCAAACTAGCATTATCCCATTCTGCTTTCTTTGCATATCATAGGAAACAAAATTTGGAACACAAAAATGACTGGGATCAGCAACCTCAATTAACTCTCGATCTCTCCCATAATCGGCCCACTTGATAAATGCCCAATTCCACAACCATTAGCCTAGCCTCGCCAACACCTGCGCGGTGCCCGCCCCCTGACTGTCCCGCCGGTATCTCCTAGTATGCGCCTCCTTCCTCCTCACAAGGTCGGATGTGTGAAAAGACCCCTTGGCTATGTCAAAATTAGTACAAGTGCAGCCTATTGTGCACGCACAGGCACATGTGACCGAACAATACCAACCTCTCCATCGCCAAGTTATGAGCACTTGAGCTTCACACGATTTCACGGTCAAGTTGTATATGTTATAGTTAGTGGCACAAAACTGGTTACGTTTGGAATTCAGTAAAGCTGTTGTCCCAAAGGGATGTTTCTAAATAGTATGTTTTTATGAAGGAAATTGGTCATCGGTGAGTTAGAAAATGTCTTGTAATAGTACACTAATTTGCGAGATAGATGACAACACTCTCTGGGGGAAGTCCCTGTGTACACACATCTGGCAATACATCGCGTGTCTCGGTGCTGTGATTGTGGTGGGCCCTTGACCTGAAGGTGATGGGGGATCTTTGCTAGGTTTTGGGTGGCGTGCGACAGCCTCGCCTTGTTGGTGGAGGACTGAGAGCTAGAAGCAAAGCCTCTTGGTTGTGTGGTGGCACGGAAGGAGGGGCCAGCTGAACGACGCACAAGGCTCCTAGTGCGCCATTTTTGGTAACAAGGAATCATTGGATCGGCTCATGTATGCCCTCTCATCCCGAGAGTAAGTTCCCAGTGCATCCCAAGCCTAGTGATGCTCCGGAACCTCGTAGACCTATAGTCTGTATCCATCCAATGGCAGCAACAAAAGACCAACAAGGGTTAAGTTTCAGCATGTAGCGAGACACGGGGCTGTTGTTTGAGCTATGTAGAGAGATGGAAAGGAGCACTAGAAGTTGTATTTAAGGTCAAGTGTTGTTGATTTACTACCTCACCCGATCGTATGTCTAGTTGCTCACGACAAGTGAAGTACTCCCTCTGATCCAAATTAATGTCCATAAATTTGTCTAGATTCAGATGTATCTAATACTAAAACATAGCTAGGTACATCTGAATATAAAATCTGAAGGCATTAATTTGAATCAGAGGGAGTACAAGTTTTGGTGAAAGCAGTAATGGAAAATTGTAACGTTAGATATTTACCAATGTGACACGGTTTAAAAAAATATTTACCAATGTGATGTTTTGTATTTTTCTACACATCGTGTGAGGCCACTACCTTTCTGAATAAACTGGGTACTACCAAGAGACATTGTTCTGTCATGGGGATGCATTGTACCTTTCTGTCAAATATCCTTTATTTGTATCTTGGACCAGGCATGTACATAGGCGAGTTCTATCATTTTTTGGGGACATTTTAAAACAAGTCTCGATGGAGATATTTGTTAATTTCATCAGGGAGAACTACCTGTTTTTCATCTAAACTATCTAAATTATGGGATGATTATCTTGTTACCAATGAAATAAAACGCGATACAAATCCAGAGATATAAGCAGATTTGTTTGCTTAATGTTAGTTTTAAAAAAAATCAAAGATTAGGCAAACCGCATACCCATTACCGCTGACACTATTGTCAAACCCACCCAAACGGCTTTCATGCCTGGCAGACACATCCTTGAGGGAGGAGCAATTTTTCACGAAACCACCCATGAACTCGGTAGAAATAAAATGGATGGCGTTCTATTTAAAATTTATCTTGAAAAGGCTTATGATAAGGTTAAATAGTATTTTGTGCAACAAGCGTTGACAATGAAAGGTTTCGATACCAAATGTTGTGAGTAGATAAAACATTATGTCTAGCTAGGTAGTGTGGGGACAAGAGTAAATAATGACATAGGTCATTACTTCCAAACAAATAAGGGACTTCGTCAAGAAGATCGGCTATCACCTACTCTATTAAATATCTTTGCAGATGTGTAAGATATTTTAATTGCAAGGGAAGAAGAGGATGATCAAGTAGAGGGTCTTATACCACATATGGTGGATGGAAGATTTTCTACCCTACAGTAGGCGGATGCCACTATTATTTTTAGGGAGCACAACCTATAAAAGTCACTTAATATGAAATTCATACTTTGTATTTTTGAAGAACTTTCTGGTCTAAAGATGTCAGGAGAGCGAAGGATATGGAAGATGATTACATAATCTTGTTTGGATATGAGGCTAGGTCTCTCCCATATGGATATTTGGGAATACCCATTCATTTCTAAAGGCTCAAGAATGGTGAATGGAAACTTATGGAGGGAAGGTTTGAGAAAAAGTTGAGTTGTTGGATAGGAAAACTAATTTCCAATGGAGATCATATAATTCTTATTAATTCGGTCTTAACAAGTGTACCAATGTTTATGCTATCCTTCCTAGAGATACCTAAAGGGGTAAGAAAGAGATTATATTTTTTATACCTCACTTATTGTGGCAAACTGATGACCATAAGAAGAAGTATATATTAAACAAATGGAACACGATTTGTAGACCAAAGGATCAGGGTGGGTTGGGAGTTGAGGTTCTAGAACTGAAAAATAAATGTTTTTTAGTAAGTGGTTATTTAAAATTTTAAATGAGAAGGGTGTCTAGCAAGTACTTTTATGTAAAAATACCTCCATTCTAAAATCTTAGCTCAAGTTTCAGTTAAACCAACCGACTCACCATTTTGGAAAGGTCTCATGAATGTCAAAATGATTTTTTGATAGAGGTCCTTTCAAATTGGCAATGGAATGAACGCTAGATTCTGAGAAGATGCTTGCCTAGGCGATAAGCCACTAGCCAAGCAATACCCATCCTTTTGTAATATTATAAATTGTACAATTCAGACTATTGCAAATGTTTTATCCACTTTTCCTTTGAACATGGGATTTAGAAGGGATCTCACGCGGAAATAAACTAGAAAGATGGTTACATCTCGTTCAGCGTCTCATGCATGTGCATTTATCGACAACAAGAGAATGTGTTTAAATGGAGCCTAACTACAAACAACTAGTTTACGGTTAAATCTATGTATATGGATATGATTAATGGTCACACTCGTTTCTTTCGTAAATACATTTGGAAAATCAAGGTACCACTTAAGATCAGGATTTTTATGTGGTTTATTCACAAAAATGTGATCCTTATTAAGGATAATTTGGCAAAACAGAATTGTAATGCATATAAAAAGTGTTGTTTTGTGATCAAGATGAAATAATTCAACACCTATTTATAGAATGCCCATTTTCTAGAATTCTTTGGCACACTATTCATATGGCTTTTAATATCTACCCTCCAACAAACATCACAATTCTTTTTGTCTATTTGTTGTATGAGGTGCAAAAGAAAGAAAAACACACATTAGAATCAGTGTTTGTTCTTTGTTATGGGCTATCTAGCATATTTAGAATAAATTTATATTTAACAAAACGATTTTTTCCATCATTTTTTCATAGTATACCTTTGGCTATCCATTGGATCTATGTGGTCCTATCTCCAGCCACCGGAGGAGCATTAATACATGGATATTGGGTGCAACCGTTTAGCAACGGTAGCATGGGATTTGTTCGGCTAACTCAATTGGGGATTTGATAGAACATTAACATGTCAATGCCAAGGTTTGGCGTGTTATTTCAACTTTTTAGATGGCTTATATTTGTTACCACGCTCTCCAATCCATGAGTTGTAATATTTGTTGGGCGCTCCAGCTATTTAAGACTTTTGTAAGACTTTGAATGATATTTTTTGAATCCTACAAGTGTGTTGCCGTCTATTCAATAGCCTGGTAGTAGATATCCTGATAAACTATAGGCAGCCGGTTGCATCCAGTAGGCATATCTTCCCTATGATCCGCTTGGAGAAGATATGACCACAACTGGATACAATGAGTAGCCAAGTGAATAACTTGCAAAAAATGTGTACCCTTTTTCTTGTAAAACACAATATCATTTCTACAAGTCTATATGGACCAACATAAAGCTAAGATGCCAATATGTATTCTTGTTTTATTTCCCATGTCTACTCCTTTTAACCATCTACCAATCATATTTGAAATATTGGGCGGTGGAGGTATATTGTAGGTGAAAAAGATTAGATGCTATATGATTCTTGCAAAAGGACAGGCAAGGAGTAAGTATTCTACCATTCTAGTTTCTCTTTGACATAGGCCTCCCTGCAGGAGGCACGTGAGACAAGGAACAGGGGTGTGCAAAAATAAAAACCATTCAGACCATGTAAACCGGCTAGTTATTTCTTACGTTTATTTTATTTCGTATATCCAATCAAAATTTGGAGCTAATAGTACAAAAAATTAGAACTAGCATAAACTGGTCAAACCTTTTTGCACAGCTTTAGGAACAGCTATCACACTTCAATTGGACAAATTTGCAACGACACTTCGTCTTCGGTGGCCATGGCTTGAGTGGAAGGACCCCAATTGTTTTTAGTTGGGTCGAAAAACCCTTGCAATGAGAAGGACATGAAAATATCTTACGTCGCTACTTCTACAAAAATAGTGGGCAATGGCTGCAAAACCCCGTTTTGGTATGCTCTAAGTCTCCAAGCAAGAAAGCCCATCGAAATCGCTCCACTCATTTACGCCTCATCGAAGAGGAAGAATTGGAAAGTTTCCCAAGCCATGCTAGATGATGCTTGGATTACCAAGCTCAAGTTGGAAAAAGTTTCACTTTTGACCATCTTCAACAATTTGTGGAGCTTTGGACCCTCCTAAACCATCTTGAAGAGAGTATTGACGACAACATTTCTTGGAAGCTAACGGCAAGCGGTGAATACACGGCAAAGTCGGCCTATGAGGTACAATTTTTGGGCTCCATTCTATCCAACATGAATAAGATGGTGTGGAAGGCTTGGGCCCCTCCAAAGGTCAAGTTTTTTGCTTGGCTTGCAATCCAAAATAGAATATGGACCACGGATAGATTGGAAAAAAGAAGGTGGCCGAATTGTGGGCTATGCCCTCTATGCAAACAAACTACGGAGTCGGTTGGCCACCTCTTTGTAACTTGTCGCTTCACCACACGACTTTGGAGCTATGTGAAGGATTGGATGGACATTCAGCATATACATCCGCATCAAAGGCAAGGAGCGGGTCTTTCAATCAAATCTTGGTGGAGCATGATGACGAAGGGCTCATCCACAAATCACCAAGCTTTGGCCTCTCTCACCTTACTCATCTCTTGGGAAGTTTAGAATGAACGGATGCGAGGTTTTTTGCAACAAGCAAATTCCATCTTTTGTACTTTTAGATAAGATTAAGAAAGAAGCCCGCGTGTGGGTTAACGCGGGTGTGAAGAGTTTGGACAAAATGATCCGCGTCCATTTTTGAGGATATGGTATGCATTTTTAGATATCCGACGGATATGGATGCAGATGCGGATATTTATCGAGCGGATATTTGATAAATATGATAGCGGATATGGTATTGATGATATCTGGCGGATAAGGATAATACGGCATTTTATAAGGATTGTCCAAGGTACTTAAATAGGATAATCCGATAAATTTAGCACGGCCCCAATATATCTAGACAATATAGTATGTGTATCAGTAGCTATGCATGCTACATATGCATGTTATATTATGCTATTATCAATCTTGCACTTTTATACTACTGCTATCTAGTGTTGCACGCTTTCTTGTCATTTCTTTTGCATAAACTAAATAAATTTTTATTTTTCTATGTGTATTTGTTCGATTATCCTCTTCCGATCCGAGTTTGCTTTGAATCCGCTCCATATCCGCAATCCGATATAATCCGCATTCGAATCCGTATTCGGCTATTATCCGTTCCGCTCCGAATTCGCCCAAAAAATTATAGTAAAGAGTATGATAATAGCAATATCCGGTCCGATGATCTTCTGTTTGTTTGCTATATACTGGAGCACACCCGTATGCCTAATTGCTGAGTCCCTAATTGCTCGACCACAAAGTGCATATGAGTAGTGTGGCTTCGTATTGCCGTGGGAACACAACTATTCGAAGTCACCGTTTGTGTAGCATATCAAGTTTCCTATCAAAATTTCTTGAGAAAGGTTTGTTGAATCCACTCGCATGCATGATTCAACATTGTATTATTGGATTAGAATCTCACCTCCTCGAAACAGCCTTTCGCCCTGCTTTATAAGTAAACACAGGTGAGACCGCTGCTAGGCCAGACAACACAACACCCAAAGAAAGTTCCGAGCACTGCTGGGGCCGAACAACACAAACAAAAGCCCAAGAGAAATACAAAAGAAAGAAAAAGAAAGAAATGCACAACAACAATCCGGATCGACCACCGACTAAGACTCTCGACCACTACGCCCTCCGAAAAAAGTCCCACCACGATCCAATGCCTCTGAATTGCCGTGTACCAAGCAACACCTTCAAGAAGGGGGACGACGATGACGACGCTGCTGCCCAGACTTCTCCTAGGATTTCTCCCGGTACACGCAGGGGAGTGAGAAGGGGGTACATTCGGCACCCTTCAAGAAGAAAGGCGGCACCGGCAGATGTCGCCGCGCTGGAGCTAGCCTAGCCGACAAGGATTTCTCCCGACCTCCCAAAGACCCAAACGCCAGCCAATCCTGGCACTCCACCAACTTGTCGTCTGGCAACATGTGCCAAAACGGTATCGCCGTCTTCATCGGCGTGTCACCATGGAAAACACCGCGAGGTTGGACAGCCGAGGAACCCACCGAAGAAAAGGGACATCAGCGTCGCTACTGTGTGGGAGCGATTGACCTCCACCGCCAAAGCGGTAGCAGTCCGGACGCAGCAGCAGGAGCATACCAGGCCAACTAGGCCCGGCTGAGCCTAGATTGGGCCCGTGAAGCCCCCGCCGCCACGCTGCAGCAGTCGCATTGGCGTCGTCGCTCTCCCTGTCCCGAAGAATTCCCTAACCAACCATGGTAGCGACCTGAGAGCGAGCTAGCCCGTCCAAACCCAACTTGGGCCCAACAGGCCTAGATCTAGGGTTTGAAGCCGCCAGCCAAAGCTTGTCTCTGCCACCACCGCTGCCAATCAGTTGCGTCATCGCCCCGCCGCCATCCGGGACACCGCCGAAACGCCGCCTGCCGAAGAACACCGTCGCAAGAAGAGCATGGCACGAGAAGTCACACCGTAGCCCACCATCTGCCACCGAGAGGAGGCCCGGAGACAAGAAACTAGGAGCAAGCGCGGCCACTTCTTGAACTTAAAATAAAGTTCTCTTCACATGTCGATCGTTCCAACCGTGTGACAGTCATGCTTGATATATCACAAAAAAAACAGAAGTAGTCCCTATCCAAAAAACTAGTCGGGAACCTATCGTTTTATTTCTTGCTTTCTATACGCCATGCATGTGGAATGGCTAGTGAATTGTATTCACATGGCCGAATCGCAGGGCGATGCGGCTGGCGACACCCCAACCCCCCTTCGTCTGTGCTAAGTTTTGGACTCTCTCTTCACCAGAGGGTGAGGAGTCCTTACCGTCCACTTATCCTCGTGGATCTAGCTGCACTTGATGGAAATCTTCTTCTAAGGAGAGATCGTCAACGGCCAGAGCTGGCAAGAGATTAGAGAAGTGACTATGCCAATGAACGACCACCTTGGAGTTGTTGCCATCGTCACCTAAGGTAATCCCCAATCCTTTGTATCAATGGCGATCTCCTGAGGGAAGATCAGTGAAACTTCCGGTGTTAGCACCGCCAACGCCAATGTTGGATCGTTTTGATGCCACAAAGTGGATCCGTGTACAACGATGTCATAATAAAAGGATGACTTAGACGAACAAAGGCTCCATCAAGGTTCGCTGCAAGATGGAACAACCGTCGGCAGTCGTCACCCGACATTCTAGGATCGACCGATCTCAGGTAGCGGCAGATCTCGGTGAATCAAAATTAAAAATTCTTGATCAAAGGGCATAAAGCCCAAAGTCCAAAGAAGTTCATTTCGGCCCATGATACAGGTCACAAGGGCCTAGTACGGTCCTTCTCGATTTTGATCAATGCTCCAAGACGGATGAATGTGCATGTGGGCTGCCTGTTGCGAGTTCTCGACTTTCACCCAACGCACATCCACCATCATCTACCTCTAGTATCGCTAGGGTTTTTCTGATGGCGACTTGATATGATCGCATCCATCAGGAAGGGTTGGCGCTAGCAACAATAACTAGCAACAGCTACCGAGGCAACAAAACTATAAGGTTTTTGGTAGGGGATCTTTCCTAGGTTTTTGATGGCGTGGGACATCCTCAGATACTTTGTGGAGGACGGCAGCTAGTAGAAAAGCCTCTTGGTGGTGTGGTGGTGTGGAGGAGGGCACGCAGGAAAGACGCAACAGAGGTCAATGCTCATGTGATGATGAATGTCCAAACAGTGTGGCGTATGAAAAAAGTGATGTTATAGGGATCTATTCTTCTTGGATGCCATGGTCAAGCTGAAAGGGTACGAGTTCCACTTCAGAAGAGAACCAGAGGGGTATGTTCTGGAGCCTGAGTTTATATCTTTTGTGTGGAAGCTGAGGGAAGAGGATTGATGACCCACAAGTATAGGGGATCACAACAGTCTTCGCCGGTAGTATTACCAATTTATTGATTCGACACAAGGGGAGACAAAGAATACTTGCAAGCCTTAACAACTGAGTTATCAATTCAGCTGCACCTGAAAATAGTTCTTGCTCACAGAAGTTTACCAGTAGCGACAATTTGTAGTAGCAACAGCAAAGCAACAACAGCAGTAAAACAAGGGCAATAGTAACAGTAGCAGCAAACAGTAGGATATGAGTGCGGTAGGCATAGGGATGGATGGACGGGCGTTGCATTGATGATTCTAAATATGTAACTTCAAGATCTAGGGCATTGCAGATAAATAAGAATAAGCACCCAAGTACTAAACAATCATAGACATGTGCTCCATATATAGTCATGCGTGCTCGCAATGAGAACTTGCACAACATCTTTTCTCCTGTCAGCCCGTGGCAGCGGGGCCTCTAGGGAACTACCGGCAATTAAGGTGCTCCTTTTAATAGAGCACCGGAGCAAAGCATTAACATTCCGTAAACACATGTGATCCTCACATCACAGCCATCCCCTCCGGTTGTCCCAATTTCTGACACTTCGGAGCCTTTGGATCCGGACAGTGATATGTGCACACAACTTGCAGATAAGATCACAAACAATACTATCATAATGATTTAATAATAAGTTCAGATCTGAGATCATGGCACTCGGGCTCTAGTGACAATCATTAAGCACAACAAGTTGCAACAAAGTCAAATAGCACTAATAGAGATACTAGACACTATGCCCTAACAATCTTATTCGATTACATGATAGAACTCATCCAATCCCTACCATCCCCATAGTCTATAGCAGGGGATTACTCACTCATGGATGAGGGAAACATTGATGGTTGATGGAGAGGCGTTGGTGATGATGATGGCGATGATCCTCCCCAAATTCCTCGTCCCGGCAGGGTGCCAGAATAGAGGTTATGGATCGGAATCGCGGCTTCTCGTGGTGGCGGTGCAGCGGAACTCTTTCTGGAAAAACGACGAACCCCCCTCGGTTTTTAGGTCAAGAGGTAACTTATAGGCGAAGAGGGATCCCGAGGGAGTGCCTGGAGTGGCCGCACCCCCACCCCCTAGGTGCCGCCAGGCCTGGCCCGCGCTTGGCAGGGGTGTGGGCCCTCTAGGCCTTGATACGTCGGAAACGTATCTATAATTTTTAATGCTCCATGCTTGTTTAGTATCACTTTGCTTTGCTTTTGTAAGGTTCCCAACCTTTAATAAGGTAGAGAATCCCTGTGTTTACAATGCTAGTCCCTGGATCAATAGCTAGCATCCACAGTTAAGATATAATATCAAGAAACATAGGTCATAAATACAACTTTATAACCAGGAATAAAATAAATTATTACATCTTTCATAGCTCTTATTACAATGCAGCAGAATATAACAATAGCATGGGGTCCTTCATCTTCAAAGTGCCACAGGAAGACATGTTGGTTGTAGACTTGTAATCCTAATCATTAAACTTCACTAATATCAAACAAACCTGCAACATAACAAGTTACAGCCACAAGGGTCAATACATTTGAATTGTATTGGCAAGTGATACTATGGTAGTATAGTGGATTCTATCATCTATATGCATTTGGCTAAGTGGAGCTTAGGCTTGCTTTGCTCAAAATAGATTTTCCTTATCATTTGAAAACACTAAGTTTTTGTTTGACAAAATCTTTTCCAAGGCATCTCCCAATAGAAATTGGTGATCCTTCAATCCCTTGTTCACCCACAAGTTTTTAACTTAGAAATTGGGATGAGGAGATTCTTGATAGCTTCCATGTCTTGATGCTCAAATTGTCCTTTGCCAGGGACATGGCTAAGTACTTAGATTTTATACTCTGCAGAGGTTGTGCACTTTCCCCACAAGACTTGGTTTCACCAAGACAAGATCTTTCAGAAGCCTTCCCTTAGACCAGAATGGACGCGTTCCAACCTATCATCCCCTACCACCAACTGTCCATTTGGCTAAGTTCTTGCAACCTATATGATCCAGGCAGAGCCCATAATGCCAAGTGGCTGCACTTGAAGCTTCTCAACACTTGACATCTCAAATATCTTTGTTCCTGGGTGGCCATCCACAAGTGAGATACACAAGGTAAACCATAGAAATGGGCCTTGTGAACCACTCAACACAAACCATTCCTTCCATTCCACCCAGGTTATTCATTTATTTAGTAGTTTTTTATTAAACAAAACACAAGTCCTCAGACTTAGAAACTTTTCCATAGCATGAATATATATTCCACCCTTGTTTTATACTAGCTAAGCTAAGCATGATAATAGTAGGAATCTTAACTTAAGAAATTCTACTAAGGTTACATCTACTAGGTTTTCCCATGGCATAGTTTATACTTAGCAAAAATTCCATGCAAGTCCTACTTAGAAATATCACTAATGCAAAGTGAAAATAATGGGACAAAAGTATGAAGCATCACTTGCCTTTTTGGTAGAGAGTATAGGTTCACTCCTTGATCTTTGCAATGTTCACTCACTTCAAAACACTACAATTCAATCAAGTAAACAATATTTCAATCTACCATTCAAGCAATTCATCACATAAAATGATAGAAACAAAACAATGCATGCAAGCATGCAAGAGATTGTTTTATTTGTAAAAGTGGTTTCTAATGGTTCATAAACATTTTAAAACACCTAATTGTCATTTTATAAAGTGGCAAAATCATTTGTATAAGATTTTACTTCATAAACCATTTTTAGATCAAGTCATTATTTTATGTGGTGAAGAAATGCTTTTAATAAGGCAAAATTCTATAGGTTTCACAAAATATGTTTTCAAACCATATAACCTTGTGTTTAGGGTCAGAGAGTTTATTTCCAAAACATTTCTCAAAGGTTTTCTTCCAAAACCATTTTTAATGAATAAACCATATTTTTATTTGACTAGAAATGGTTTAAATCCAAGTTTTATTCTTTTGCTTCACCAAATACATTTTTGAAACTACCAATTGATTTCTAGGGTCAGTAGGTTCAAAACAAACCATTTGCAAAAGATTTTATCTCCAAAATCATTTTAGAACAAATTTTATATCCTAAACATGCATACATAAGTTTCTGCAAAAACAAACAATCTAACAGAAGCTTTTTACTAAACAAAGTGCATGGTTGGCTAGGGCTTGTTTTTCTGAATCCATTGATATAAAGTTTGCAAAATTTGGACGTGGAGATTAAAAGTTATAGATTTTAAAAAATCTAGCATCTAATAGATCAAATCTATTTTAATTCAAACGAGCAGAGCCACGTGGCGTGTTCTAATTCGTCGGTACCGGTTCGCGTGGATCAGCAACGTGAGGCGTTCGATCAAGTTACATCGAATGGCACAGATTGCGTAACCCTTCGGTGTTAAGTGATTCTATCGTATCCTTACGATCTGCATCTAACGGCTGGAGATGACTTGACCAAACTCTGGCGGCGCTCGGCGGCAGCGCGCGGCGGCGACGCTCGGCTAGCGGCGGAGCTGGCGATGCAGGAAGCGAAAAGGGAAGAGGGATGGCTCACAGTGATCGCCGTGGCGTGGGGATGCTCAACCTGCTCGCGGTTGACGAAGGGGCGCACAGGGTTGCTGATAATTGCTCGTCGGAGTTGCGTCTGACGACGGCCACGCGCTGTCGTCGTCGAGGGCGGCGCTACGGGTCACGAGGGAGCAAACGGAAGGCACAGTTATATGCGCAAGGACGTGGCGATGATGCGTGCGTGAAGGAGAAGGAGAGGGGCGGTCAGGTTCTTACCAGAGGAGTCGCCGGAGAAGAAAGCAGACGGTGGCGGCGCTTGGTGTCGTCGTTGTCGAGGCTCTGGGGCGCGCGCGAGCGAGCTAATGCCACTGGAAGATGTGCTAGGGCTTGGGGGTCACGTCTGTGTGCTCGAGGAGGCGAGGGGCGACAAGGTATTGCCGGAATCGCCGTCGGAGTTCGTCAGAGGCCGCGGCAGTGCAAGGTTGATTCGAGGCAACCTGGTGGCAGAGGGGAAAGGGGGTCTGAGGGGAAATGGAGAGGGGAGGGAGGAGTTTTAACTGGCGTGGTCGCGAGGATTAAACGTCGAGCATTTACCGGTAATTTACTCCGAGGAGTTAACGGCAGGAAACGGCCGGGGAGGGCGCGGTCTTCGCGTGGGTGGAGAAGATGGTGAGGTGGCAGTGGGGTCCGGCGTCAGCGAGGAGAGGCAGGGGGAGTGGGGCCTGGTCGTCAGCGTCTCCACGGGTTTCTTTCTCGGTGAATAACGATTCGTTCGGGTGAGAGGTAGAGGTGGGCTGTTGGGCCTGGACTGGGCTGCCGAGCTGGGTTGCTTCCTTTTCATTTTTTTTGTTCTCTTTGTTTTCTTTTTCTCATTTGATTTTTCTGTTTTGATTTTGAATAAGCAATTCAAACACTCATTTGAATTCAAACCTTTTCCAAAAGTTGTGTAGGTTTAAATACTGATAAATAAAACATTCTGAAATCATTTTTAGAATAATTTATTTATTCTTTTTAAGGTCTTTTAATTATTCAAAATAGGCTCTAGTTTTTAGTTAGATAGGTTTTAATAATATTTTTAAATCTCCATTTAAATTCTTAAAACTTCCCAAATCCTTCCAATAGGTTTTTATTTTTTTATTTGGGTTCAAATAATTCATCTTGTATTATTTGGAAGATATTTAATATGATTTATAATTCATTTGAATTTGGGTATTTGTTTTATTTCCAATGATATTAAATATATTTTTAATTCCCTAAAGTTTATTTGGAAGATTTCTTTAATCTTATTTAAGTTGGATTAAACCACTTTTATTTCATTTGGGTAAATTCCAAAATACTATTTTCTCATGAATTATATAATAATTCTTATTAGAGATTTGTCTTTATTAAAATAGGGATATAATGGTTAATGCCATTTTATTTTATTTTGGAAAGTTCTTTCTCCTTTTATTTTATTTGGTTTTTGGATTATATTCATTCCATTTGTTTATGGCTTAGGCCAAGGTTTAGTTTGGTCTTTAAAAAATCCTTATTTAATATTTCTTTCATCATCTTATAAAATCCATATCTTTTTATTTAAAGATCAAAACTTGGTAATTCCAATTTGTAAAATCTTGTTTAATAATTGTTTGTCCTTTTAAATCTCTTTAGGATTATTTTCTCACCATTTGGTATGGATTTATAGATAGATTCTTTATTAGCTTTGGAAATTACTTTTCCTTTATCTTATTAAATTCATAAGTTTTTATTTATGGTTCCATATTAAGTGTAACCAATTTCTATGGTCTTATAATATTTCTATTTGTCTTTCTTGATCATTTGTAAATGTTTGATGATAGATTTTTATATGGATCAAATCCATAGGCTTGGAGATATTTGGAAATGATTTTATTCCATTAGGGTTTTGGGTTTGGATTTATTTTCCAAGTGTTTAAATTTCCAGATGCATTTTATGAGGAATGCATTTTTATTTGATTTGAATTTTAGTTGGATTCAAAATTATCCAAAGTTTGTTCAAGATGGGATTTTAAGTTTCCATTTAGAAACAAAAATTTCTTTTCACCCTAAAATTCAACAATAATTTATTTTGTTTATTTTATTTTTCACATTACAAGATTTGGAAAATCTTGGGATGTGGCAGCTTTGTCTACACTTTGAG
This sequence comes from Avena sativa, assembly GCA_916181665.1. NCBI lineage: Eukaryota > Viridiplantae > Streptophyta > Magnoliopsida > Poales > Poaceae > Avena > Avena sativa. The sequence goes on from OV702279.1 coordinate 343,950,358, forward strand.
GTGTTTTTATATCTTTTCTGGAACTAACCTATTAACAAGTTGCCACAGTGTCAGTTGCCAGTTTTCTTTTGTTTTTGGTTCTAGAAAGGCAGAAAATCAATATTCTCGGAATTGGACGGGACAAAATCCAAAGTCAATATTTTACCATCACGGACACGAATCTAGAAGACGAGACGGAGACGCAAACCAGGGCGTCCAAAACCCCCTAGGCGCGGGTGGGCCCTGCCCGCTCCTACGCAGGCTGTGGCCCCCCTGGTCGCCTCCCGGGCTCGCCTCTTCGCCTATAAGAACCCCCCGATGCAGAAACCCTAAGGACCCGATCAAAACTCCACGAAACCTTCTGTAGCCGTCGCCACCATCATCCCTAGATCGGGGGGGGTCTGAAGTTCTTCCCGGCACCCTGCCAGAGGGGAGATCATCCCGGAGGCCTTCTCTCTGGTATGATGTGTGAGTAGTTCCACCTTGGACTATGGGTCCATGTAGTAGCTAGATGGTTGTATCTCCTCCTTGCGCTTTCATGTATAGATCTTCTGAGCTCCGTTCATGATCAAGATCTAATCTATTTGTAATCATGCATGTTATGTTTGCGGGGATCCGATGGATATTGAGATTATTATGTCAGTTTGGTTAATGGTTTTGTTTTTATGATTCTATCATGTGTAAGTTGTTTGTGATCTTGCATGCTCTTCGTTGTTAGTAGCTATCTTGGCCGAGTAGTTGCTAGTGACTCCAAGAGGGGATATTTATGCTCGATAGTGGGTTCATGCCTCTAGTTTCCGAGGGAAGTGACAGAAATCTCTTCGGTTGTAGATGTGTTGTTGCTACTAGGGAGAAAACAACGGTCTCTTGTTCATGGAACAAGTGGATTGTTTACCTTACACACTTTTCTTAAAGCAGTTGTCTGTTGCTTGCAACTTAATACTGGAGGGGGTTCGGATGATAACCTGAAGGTGGACTTCTAGTCATAGATGCAGTTTGATGGCGGTTATTTTTTTTGTTGTATTGCCTAATCGAATCTCATAGGATCTTTCTGACTACTATTGCATTGTTATGCCTTGCTCAGCTCCTGTCAATTGCCATGCTGTAATTTGTTTACCCTTCATGCCATGTTGTTTATCTAAGGAGAGCACCTCTAGTGAACTATGGACCCCGGTCCAATCTTTACCATTGATACATCTTCCACTGTTACTTGTTTACTTGCTGCAAACCGTTACCTTCCACACCATATGTTTAATCCTTTGTTACAGCAAACCGGTGAGGTTGACAACCTCATTGATTCGTTGGGGCAAAGTCTTGAGTTTGTGTTGTGCATGTCTCCACGTTGCTTGCAGCACCTTTGGGGTGTTTCCTTCCTCCCACTGGTTCGATAACCTTGGTTTCTTACTGAGGGAAACTTGCCTACTAAACTGCATCATACCTTCCTCTTGGGGTCGCCCAACGAAGTGTTGCTGCACTCATCAAGCCTTTTTCTGGCGCCGTTGCTGGGAGGCTAAGGACGTATTCGCAAGGGGAGTCCTTCACTTCCTTTCTCTTTACTTTTTTTTAGTTTGATTAGTTTCTTTTGCTTGGTTTTCTTTGCCTCTTTTCAAAAAACCCAAAAAAATTAGTCTAGTTTGGTTTGCTTTCTTTATTCAAAAACACAAAAAAATTAGTTCTTACCCTAGTTGCTACCATGTCTGGTTTTGGAGCAATCTTTATTTCACTTATAGAAGAGATCTCCACTTTTAAGCAAAAGAGTGAAGAAATTTTAAAGAATCTTGGTCTAGAATCTCCGTTTTACAGAGTGAAATTGAGCCTAAGATAAGTCTTAGCTTGGTTATTGATAGTTTCTACCGCGGTATTGCTCTTCGTTATAGATATGCTTTGGATGCTGTGGCTGAGAAATATATTTTGCTATGTACTGAGGATGAAGCTTTTGATAAAATAAAGAAATTGATTATAATTTATGGTACACCTGGCAAGTCGGATTTCTCCTTCACAAATATTTTTGCTAGGTTGAACACTCTTGAGACCAGTATTGCTGCTATGAATAATTCCTATCACATGCTTAGGGCTTACCATGATTATGTTCCCATAAATTCTGAGCCTTCAAAGTGGTTTCCCACAATCAAAGTCTATAAATACTACACTTTTTGATGCTCGCTGTGATATCATGTCTGAATTTTGTCTCATGCCTAAAGATATTTATGATTCTTTGAGTCTTTGGGGGATTTATAAAGGAGGAGACGAAATCTCTCTTACTAATAATACCACTTTATTACCCATTGGAGTAGCTGAAGGTGTCTTTACAAAAATCTCAGGGAAAATGATGTCTACTGATTATCTTGTTATTGAATGTGTAGGCAAAGGACAGATTATACTTGGAAGATCCCTACTGAAACACCTTGGAGCAGTAATAGATGTAGGAAAAGGCATTATGAATTTTTCTCCTCTGGTAAGCAATCATATCTTCCCTAAAGAGAAGAAGAAAGGTAAGAAAAGAAAGAACAAGAGGGTTGTGAATGCTTCCTCATTTGAAAATACTTGATTCTTCTTGCTTCTTATGCCTAACTTAAAGGCGTTAAAGAAAATTACTTGTTGGGAGATAACCCAAGAGTTTCCTTGATTCTTGGAAGTTATTACTTCAGTAATGACCTCTCCTTATCCTTTTTTGTTTTTTTTTGTGCCAAGAATGACCTCTAATGAGAGGGAAGTAAGATTTGGGGAGTTGATGTCCCGAAACAGATTTATGTCCTCCACCATAAAAATTCGTGAGGAGTCTCTGTAACTCTTATTGAGCTAAAAATTTACTAATAAATCCCCCAGTATGTTAGCTAACTTTCCTTAGTTCAACACTTTTTGATTTGAGCAACAAAAGATGTTCGAAAAAATCGGTTTCTACCTGCTGGTCTGTTTTGACAGATTTCTGCCATTAGTTGCATTTGCTTCTTATTGATTCCTTTTTGAGTTCCCTTTAGGTGAATTGAGCTTTTTGAAGTAGTTGCTACAGTAGCTTGTGTTTTTAGTGAAAATTTTTGCTGTTCCAAAGCTTTGCCTAAGGTCTAATATCTTTTGAATATACTAATGTTGCTAATGAAGATTGTGTGAAGTTTTGTATGAAGGAAAAATTTTAGGTGTAGAGAGAGAATGATGTAATGAGATGAAGAATGGACAAATCTCAAGCTGGGGATGCCACCCCGGTGTCACCCCAAGAAATATCCAAGAGTTACAAGCGTCAAAGCTTGGGGATGCCCAAGGCATCCCCTTCTTCATCAATAAAAAGCTCAGGTCTGTCTAGACACTTCGTTTTTATTATTTCATGCAATGTTGTGTTTTTCTTGGAGCATCTTAGTTTTTTATTGGTTTGCTTAGTTTGTTTAGTTTGCTTGAATAAAGTAGTTTGGACCCTAGTTCTCGCTGTGTTGCTTCAAATAAGTTGCTTGGTGTTGGAAAGGAGTAGTAAGTTCTTGCTTGTAAGTGCAAGAGGAGCTTGCATTGACTGTGACTTAGACTTTAGCATGAAATGTTAGGTGTTGTTTTGACCTTATGCTTAGTGATTATTGATGTATCATGTCTTGTTCCAAACAATTGGGATTGCTTAGTGTGCCTTGAAGAAATTATGCGTTGTTTTAGCATGCAAAAGCATAGTATTGTGGTATTCTCCTTTGATGCTTTGCTTTGGTTGACTTGGCACATGCTCACACCATGTTATGACTATGAACAAGTCACCATAGCCTCTATGATCATTTAGTCCTTGACTTGTAGTACCACTCTATGCTTTGATTAGTAATGTTTTGTTGCTCTGCATGATTATGGCCATTATGCTCTCTTAGTTGGTTGCTCCTAGTCTTTTGCTAGCGTCCACTTGTATGAGTAAGCTCAACTCATGCTTCCAACTCCCAAGAAACCAAGTTTTTCCAAAGTCCACTATAAACTCCTATGCGTGGTGTGTTACACCATTCCAAGTATATTCTTGTTTTCAACTATCTTCCAATTAAAAACTATTTTGTTATGTGAAAACTTAGTGATTAAAGCCCTCACAAACTTGATGGCACACTTTATATTCTTTGCCCCTAATAAACTTGAACCATTGTGTCATCTATGTTGTATATGCTTGCACTTATACTTTGGAATTAGCAGAACCATTCTGTCACGGGGAACATTTTCAACATTGCACTTGTACTTTGTACTCAGTTGATATCATGCTCTTTTGTCTATGGATGTCACCAGTGTGAAATGAAGAGGGAACTTGTAAGTACATGGAGTATGTATTTTGTGTTAGAGAAACGCCTAGGCTGCTAGCCTAAGCCATGCCTAATCATGGTGGAAACTTGTAGCATCACCATAGTGAGCTATCTACGACGTATCCTCAATAAAAATCTATGCATATAGTAAATAAAAAGATCACTGAGATGCTCATTGTCTGCTTGCCTTGTCATTTTGGTTATGGGATAGCTCTTGTACCATGTGCAAGGAGTACCCCGCTGGCGGTTCTCTATTATATGCATATACTTATAATGACAAGAACTTGCAGGTGAATGAAGTTGAGTAGCATGAGGTGTGGCCCTCGTATTCAAGGGACTTGATATTGCAAACTTATACTTTGTCAAGCATATACTCCATCTTTGTTCACTTTAACCTTAATCACTTCAAGATGCTTATGATAGGGGCAATGAGGGCTGAAAGCTATCAAGTACCCATAATTTTTGGTAGCTCTTTTTGAAACTTGAAATCCCTGCTTCCTTTATAAAAGGCTCTTCTTTCACCATTATTTGAGTCTCCACCTTCTACTTTTAGGCACCATTGAGAGAGCATAGTTGTCATTTTGTGTGAAGTGTTCCAAAACTTATTGATTGATGCATATTGTGATATTACTTGTTCTTGTGCTACTTGTTTCTAGTCACCCTTGTGAACTTTGAAGGTGTCATATGCATATATTTTCTACTCTATGAGGGACAAGCTGAATGCCACTATTCTATGTTTTCTTTATGTGAAACAAACAAACGTTTTTCAATGCATGTTATTCATGATCTATGTTTGTAGCTTGTCATGTTGCATGCATAGTTACTTTGTCTTGCTGTTAGAACTCCATCTTTCATGCACATGTTTAGAGTTCTTTGATCCCAGCTTTCAACGCTTGCAAATGGTTTGATCTTGGTTTTGACAGTGCATGTCACCTCAAAAATTATTCTTTTTATCACTTACCTACTCAAGGACGAGCAGGAGTTAAGCTTGGGGATGTTTGATACGTCGGAAATGTATCTATAATTTTTGATGCTCCATGCTTGTTTAGTATCTACTTTGCTTTGCTTTATCTACACTTTGAGGTGTTTTTATATCTTTTCTGGAACTAACCTATTAACAAGTTGCCATAGTGCCAGTTGTCTGTTTTCTTCTGTTTTTGGTTCTAGAAAGGCAGAAATTCCATATTCTCGGAATTGGACGGGACAAAATCCAAAGTCAATATTTTACCGTGAGGGACACGAATCCAGAAGACGAGACGGAGAAGCAAACTAGGGCGGCCAAACCCCCCTAGGCGCGGGTGGGCCCTGCCCCGTGCCTGGGCAGGGTGTGCCCCCCCCTGGTCGCCTCCCGGCCTCGTCTCTTCGCCTATAAGAAGCCCCCGATGCAGAAACCCTAAGGACCCGATCAAAATTCCATGAAACCTTCTGTAGCCACCGCCACCATCGTCCCTAGATAGGGGGATTTGAAGTTCTGCCCGGCACCCTGTCGGAGGGGAGATCATCCCGGAGGCCTTCTCTCTGGTATGATGCGTGAGTAGTTCCACGTTGGACTATGGGTCCATGTAGTAGCTAGATGGTTGTATCTCCTCCTTGTGCTTTCATGTATAGATCTTGTGAGCTCCGTTCATGATCAAGATCTAATCTATTTGTAATCATGCATGTTGTGTTTGCGGGGATCCGATGGATATTGAGATTATTATGTCAGTTTGGTTAATGGTTTTGTATTTATGATTCTATCATGTATGTGTTGTTTGTGATCTTGCATGCTCTCCGTTGTTAGTAGCTATCTTGGCCGAGTAGTTGCTAGTGACTCCAAGAGGGGGTATTTATGCTTGATAGTGGGTTCATGCCTCTAGTTTCCGAGGGAAGTGACAGAAATCTCTTCGGTTGTAGATGTGACGTTGCTACTAGGGAGAAAACAACGGTCTCTTGTTCATGGAACAAGTGGATTGTTTACCTTACACACTTTGCTTAAAGCAGTTGTCTGTTGCTTGCAACTTAATACTGGAGGGGGTTCGGATAATAACCTGAAGGTGGACTTCTAGTCATAGATGCAGTTGGATGGCGGTCATTTTTTCTTGTTGTATTGCCCAATTGAATCTCATAGGATCTTTCTGACTAGTATTGCATTGTTATGCCTTGCTCAGTTCCTGTCAATTGCCCTGCTGTAATTTGTTTACCCTTCATGCCATGTTGTTTATCTAAGGAGATCACCTCTAGTGAACTATGGACCCCGGTCCAATCTTTACCATTGATACATCTTCCACTATTACTTGTTTACTTGCTGCAAACCATTACCTTTCACACCATACATTTAACCTTTGTTACGACAAACCGGTGAGCTGGACAACCTCACTGATTCGTTGCGGCAAAGTCTTGAGTTTGTGTTGTGCAGGTCTCCACGTTTCTTGTAGCACCTTTGGGGTGTTTCCTTCCTCCTACTGGTTCGATAACCTTAGTTTCTTACTAAGGGAAACTTGTCTGCTGAACTGCATCATACCTTCCTCTTGGGGTCTCCCAACGAAGTACTGCTGCACTCATCAGGCCTCCACTCCGTCTCGTACTCTGGCTCCGTGGATCTTCTGGTGAAATAGGATTTTGGCATAGTTTCAGGGATTTTTCCTTATAGTTGATTTTCTGCACAAAAACTAGACACCAAGGTAATTCTGCTGAAAACAGCGTTAGTCCGTGTTAGTTGTATCCAAATCACACAAGTTTAGAGGAGAAATAATAGAAAAAGTGTTCGGAAAAGTAGATACGTTTTGGTCGTATCAACTCACCCCAAGCTTAGCTTATTGCTTGTCCTCAAGCAATTTAGTTGAAAACTAAGTGCGATAAAAGAACTTTAACGAACACATTTGCTTCATATGATGTATATATTCTCAGCACAAGAGTAGATACTTAAACCATTCATAATAAGAAGTATGCAACTAAGTCTACTCAATAGTCCTTGCAAGCTATGAAGAGAAACCAACTCAATAATAATAAGTAGCATGAAACATAAACATAAGCAACATTGCAATGGTCATAACAAGGTATGATAAAGTGGTATCTCACTTGCCTCTGTTTGTAGAGCACAATATAAATGCCAAGGCACCTCTGAAGTTCAAGTGAAGACTAGAAGTAAAAATATCAGAGATACAAGCATCAAAGTCATGACATAATTAACCAAGTTTTGAGACAAACACAAGAATGACAACTATGATCTCAAAAGGGGGATCATAGAATAAGTGGTGACTCAACAAGGGAGTGAAAAAGGTTTTGAAAGGTTTCCAAATGCTGAAAGTAAGGTACTCATTAGCTTTGAGCTCTCATTGCCCCTATCATAGGCATCTTCATATGGTTAAGGTGAAACTGAGGTCCAATATGAGTTATATGCTTAACAGACCATAAACTGGAAATCCCATGTCCCTTGAGTACGAGGGCCACTCCAAATGCTACTCAACTTTGGTTACCTGTAAGTTCTTGTCATTGTAAATACATGCATATCATAGATAACCGCCAACGGGGTACCCCTTGCACATGATATAGGAGCTATCATGTGATTAAAATGACAAGGCAAGTAGACAATGGTCTTCTCAGCGATCTTTTTATTTACTATGTGCATAGCTTTTTATTGAGGATGCTTCATAGATGCTCATTGTAGTGATGCTACAAGTTTCCACCATGATTAGGCATGGCTTGGACTAGCGTCCCAGGCGTTTCTCTAACACATATATATACTCCATGAACTCACAAGATCCCCTTTTATTTCACACCAACGATATCCATAAACAAAAGAGCAAGGTATCAACTAGATATGTATCCATGGGTGTCGACAGGGGCGGACCCAGGGAAAAAAGGGACCGGGGGCACATATGTATAGAAAAATGATCAATATCTTTTTAGGAAAAAAATCACTAGTAAGTAAGCATATAAACATTCAAATTTGATATATATATAGCAGTCTTCTCATAATTCATAAATAATCCATCCCATAGCAACATAACAAGTTCACTAAAACAAGGAACAAACCTTTTTGGACAAAAAGACAGATATCCAAATAGTTCATAGGTTGTAAAATGGTGAATATTATTTGTATTCCAGATAAATGTTGTTACCTGCAAATGGAACACACATGTTAGGATCAGCAATGAAAATATTAATGGAGGTGATAAATAGAGACAAAGTATAAGATATTAAGTTATTACATTTCATCTCTCCCACGGCGGTTTTTCATCTTATGAAAACGATCGACAATCACTTCATTATTAACGGTCTCTAGCAATCCCTTTTCCACATAGCAAATCAGGCTATGGCTCAAGTAATCATCACCAATTTTGTTACGCAAAGCATTCTTTACAATCTTCATAGCTGAAAAACATCTCTCTATGGTGGAAGTGGCAACAGTAAGTGTTAGTACTAACTTCAAAAGCCTAAACACCAAAGGATATGAGAGAGCTTCCTTGTATCAACCATGAGTTTAGCTAAATCACCAATACTGTCCAGGTTAGCAAACCTAGTATCATGCAGTATATTGTCTATATAGAGAGTAAGTTCATGCTTGACAGTCACCATCTCTTTGTGATTGAAGTCATCGGGATAAAACTTAGCTAACTTCACCAACTTCTCCTTATCAAACTGGCCAAATAGATCACTTGGGATCAAAGCGGACATACATCGAAGCAACTCGGAATTTACCCCGTTAAATCTATCATGGAACTCTTTTCCTAACATATCCAGAACGGCAAAGAAACAATCAACACGGTAATGATGTTCATTGTTAATGTCGTTCTTATTTCTTGGTTTCTTTGGGTTCACATAGTCATTTTTCATATCGAGTATGGTTATGTCATGCTTCTCATAGAAATGAGTTACCTTATCCATAAGAGAATTCCACCCCTCATTTGTTCTAAGCTTTTCTAGTTCCCGCTTAGTGGATTCCACATCTGAAACGACATTTACAATATCTTTATCCTTTCTCTGTAAGGCTTTTGATAGCCCATTTGTGAAAGCTAATATCATCATCATCATTTGTAAGAAATATAAAGAATCAAAAGTTTGGAAGTATTTGAGAAGACCATTAGCTTGACGCCTCTTTCCGGAATCCGTACCATCTTTCTCAATATATTCTAGTACTTTAACCGCCGACGAGAACATCTTTGACAAACCCAACAATGTTATATAATGGGAATTCCATCGAGTGTCACCTGGTCTTTGAAGTGACAGCTCCTGATTTAGTCCAGTTTCTGTAGCAATCTCTCCACAACCAATTGCTTTCCTTAATTCTTCTCGATGGTGTTCTCTAAGTTGGTCTTTTCTCTTGCAAGATGCTCCCACAACATTCAACAAAACTGAGATCATATCAAAGAAATCTCCGACATCAAATATGTTCTTCGCAATAGCGACAACAACCAAGTTGAGTTTATGGGCAAAACAATGTATATAATATGTTGATTTATTCTCACTCATAATTTTTGCTTGTAAACCATTAAACTCACCTGACATGTTACTTGCTCCGTCATATCCTTGGCCTCTAACTTGCTTTAGACTTAAACCAAGTTCTGAAAATAAGAAGTCTATGCAAGACTTGAGATGAGAAGCTGTTGTCTCCTCCACATGAACAACACCGACAAACTTTTCTTGGACCAGCCCGCATTTATCAACATACCGAAGAACTACTGCCATTTGTTCTTTGTCGGAAACATCTCTACACTCATCTACCAATAAGTTGAACACACCATTGCCAATTTCTTCCATCATATAACCCAACATTTCTTTTGCAAAGCACTCAACAATATCTTTCTGGATTTTTGGAGACATCATTTGATTATTATCTGGAGCATTTTTTGAAAGCCTTGGCAACAACATCATTCTTCTTAATAGTGTAGTCAATCATCTCCTTATAATTTCCTTTATTTTCAGAATCTTTTGACTCATCATGGCCATGGAAAGACTGTCCTTGATGCAACAAGTGTCGATAAACATCAATTGCAACGTTTAAGCGGATGAGATGCTCATTCTTTTCCATTTCACTTTGCCTATGCAAGGCTGCACGGATAGACTGATCTTGTTTTAATAGATCATCACAGTCCTTTAGTGCCCTATTGTGAAAGCTATTGCGGTCACCAACATGAGTCACCAATCTCTCTGAATTCTTCCAAGTGTTCCATCCTTCTACTACAAATGCATCATGCCCATAATGGTTGTCTTTAACATTGTCCCTGAATAGATAACAACATAAGCAATAGGATTTGTCCGTCTTCTCGTTGTACTCTATCCAATTAGCATACTGATCAAACCAATCAGGATTAAATCTCCTCTTGCTCTTATTCTTCTTCCCAAACATCTTGTATGGAAACTTAAAACCGCGAGGCTGATGAGGTCCCCAAGTTAAATAATTTCTCCTGATCTGGTGGCGCTGATTGGGGTGATAATCTGCCATTCTCTTCCTTTTAGCTGGATCTCGAGGAAGCTTGTCGAGATCAATTAGTTCTGGAACAGAAGAATTATGTCTCGGTGCAGCTCTTGGTTCATTTGGTGTTGAACTCCCTGTAGTGGTACTTCCGCTAGGGTTGGTATTTGCTGATGTTGAACCCCATGTATCTGTAGTGGTGTTGGTGGGATTAATATCAACTGGTTTCTTAATCAAATACCTCTCCATTCTTCTTCTTTTTTCCTGCCAAATTGTTGAAAGACTACCAGTATAAGTTTAGTTCATATGCTAGAAGTAAGTAGTAACAGGTAAGCAACTAAGAATATCAGTACATTAGTCAGGCTAGCCAGATTGAATTGCATAGAAAATTCCCAAATCCTAAAAATTGGGTTATCATCACTACTAGAAAATTAAATAAAAACCCTATATTAGGAAGGATTTGCTCCTTGATTTGGCATGAAAAAGATCGAGAGACTCAGAATAGAAAAGATTACATAAAAAATTAAAAAACCCTAATGTTAATCCATGAGACAAGTGCTTAATTACCTAGGCGTATATTTGGGGACGAGGCTCTGTACTGCAATGTTGTCGACGCGCAGGCGGCGCCGGCCGGCCGGGTAGACTGCGGACTGGCGTATGGCGGTGGTAGAGGGCGACCCGGATCGTCGGCAGGAGAGAAGTTGAGCAGCGGACGGCCGCCTGCTCTGTTCTCCGGGGATGAAGCCACGAAGCGGCAGAGTGTCCGCCTGCCTAGATCGCGAAACTTCCGAGACTGCATAAAGGCACACTCAATTCCGGGCACGATATAGGATCAGGCCTGTAGTTGAGAAGCTGGCCTAGCAAAGCTCTTGCCGGTCTTTTTTTACTTACTGGGCTTTGACAAAAAATGAAATAAGTCTGGTACTGGGATGACCGGGGGCATGGGTACTGGGGTGACCGGGGGCATCGACTTAATCCTATCGTACATGTATAGGCAAGACTGGAAATTGAGTGAGGGCCCTTGCCCACACTCAGCACAACGTACGTCCGCCCCTGGGTGTCGAAAGCGTTCCTCGTGACAGCACGGTTCTGCTAACTCCCAGCCTATAATTTGCAAACATATAACTTTCATGGACATGTCACAATGGTTCAGGCTTATTAAGTGCAAGGAATAAAGTGTGTCATCAAGTTCGTGGGAGCTTTACTAACTAACTTTTTCAAAAACAGACAAACATTTTATTTGGAAGAAAACAAGGCATATAAAATATGCACTAAAATAAAAAATAACGTTAATAGGTAGGTATGGTGGACACCGTTGGCAATATTGGTTTTGGGGAGTTGGAAGCACAAGTAGAGCTCGTGCAGGCTAGCAATAGAGAGGGAGCGACAAACGAGAGAGTAATAACTGTCATAATCATGTTTGCAACAAAATAGGACTAATTATAGCATAAAAGTGATACAAGAACTATGATGCAAAATAAATCGTCGAGGCTTACTGACTATAGTTTAGTCATATGCATGTGTGAGCATGTGCCAAATCGATTCACATGAAACATTCAGAGGAGGATACCACAATATCATACCAAAATATGAATAGAACAATGTAAGCAAACATTCATATGACATGCTACAAACTATTAGCAAGCTGGAGCTAATCACAAACAAGCAAGAACTACTAAGCATCCATCAGTAACATACTCCTTACATAAATAGACTAAACATGCTCACAATGATGAGTACATGTACAAAAATGAAAACAAATAGAGTTCGTTACCAGCCTCTTATCACACCTTGAGTTGTCTTAATCTTTATTATTGCCCTTACTTGTGTGACTTGAATAATAACATGAAACCAATATCCACTGAGGACGGCTAAACCCTGCAAAGAACTCACAAAACCAAAGAAGAAGAACAAATATTTTTGGTGTTTTCGACTTTTTTTAAAACAAGCAAACAAAGAAAAATCTTTTTGGATTTTTCTTTAAGGCAAACCAAAGCTAAAAAAGCAAAGAAACAAACCAATAGAAACAACGAAAATATTTTTGATATTTTTGTGTTTTGAAAAAGCAGAAACAAAAACCAAAAAAAATGCGAAATAATGGATATACAAAGAACCGACGAACATGATATATAGATGAGTGTGATGTCGGTATACCTCCCCCCAAGCTTAGGCTTTTGGCCTAAGTGGGGCTCAACTCCATGGTGACAAAGAATGCGCAGCTTGTCATCCATCTCCTCCTTGGAGCGTGGCAAAGGTCCCTGGAAAATACTGAACAAAGTGGTTTGGGGGAGAGGGATCTCTCTCTCTTCCCCGTCAATAAACATCATTCTATAAACCAAGCTCTCAAGGGTAGAGACAGTAGTGACAAAATGATGTGCTTTCATAACAGCAAGAGCAAGCCTCTGAGGAGCCAAAACTGTATCATTTGGATCAACATCAAGGTCCAAAGCAGCAACAACACGTGCAGCAATAATTCCCCAATAAATGGGTCCCTTAGCAGCTAAGCGACGAGCAATGAGAGAACCAAGATTGTACTTAGTTTCATTATTGAGCGCAGCAGCTATGAATGCCAAATAATAGTTGGAAATATTACTAGTGTTCTCCCTACCAAGAACACTAGTGGCAAGATAATAAGCAAAGTACCTGATGGCTGGGAGTTGAATATTTCTTATCTTTCCCCGTTGGGCTCTACGGTCATCATCATTAGTTATCCCGCGGTAGAGCTCCAACAAATCAGCGGGTTGAGCTGGAATCTTCTTCGCCGACCCAGCTGTACCAAGTCCCAGGGCCTCACAAAATTTCTTCAATGTCATGGTGTAAGGCCTGTCATAAATTTTGAAAGACACGTCTGGCTTGAACAAGTTGTTAGTAAAATAAAAGCTCTCCACAAATGTTTTAGTGAGCGTTGCATATTGCACGCTCTCATCCTACATATAGTTTGTTAGTCCAACCCTCCGAACCAAGGTTAGAAAATCATCAAGAATCCCAGCAGCCCGCAAAAAGGTTAGGCAAGGAAAGGTGGAAGGGTGAGCATCCCCCTCATCTCCCTCGTCGCCAAATCGCGGTGTAATGAGATCCTCATTGTATGAGGGCCTAGTTCGGGAGGATGATCTTAAAGGCCTTGCCCTTATAGGTGCATCACTCTCAAATATTTCACCAAATGTGTGGTTGTCCATGACCTCTTTTTTTTCTGAAATTTTTAGACAAACATCAAGCCAAGTGATTTCCAAGTTGATAGATGAGAAACTACTATAGGAACTTGTTAGAGGGCTACACATGCATCAAAATGAAATCTCTAAGCATAGAACAAGCATGCAAGCTCACACATCCTGTCACCTATAGCAGCAAAATACTCAAGATACAATCTACCAATCACAAATCTAATTGGACAAGTGGAGGAGGCACATACCAAGGAGCAATCCCTCAAAAAATCACCAACAAAGATGGGCTGAGCAAGGACATCAAAAATCGCGAGCAAGAATAGCAGGAACTCGAGCTTGAGAAAGTTTTTCGGTGTTTTTTGGGAGAGAGAAAGAGGATGGCTTGGAGGGGCCCAGGTGGGCCACACCCCAGCCAGGCGCCACCTGGGGGCTGGTCGCGCCCACCAGGGGTGTGCTGGCCTAGGGTGGCCCCCTGGGTCACTCCAGGTGTCCCTCTGCCCCTTTTTCAAGGAAAAATTTATTTTGAATTTTCTGGGATTTTTCGGGAAACTTTATTTTTGGCCAATTCACTACTAGAAAAACGGCTATAGTTAATCCAAACTTTCGTGGCTCACGTGGTTGAAGTGCCCCACGGGTAAAATAGGCGTGGCTCACCTGTGGGCAGTGCCCTACTAGTAACTACAACAACTGTGGCGCACATGGTGATGGTGCGCCACAGATGTGTGTGGGCCAGGGCCCTGCTGGCCGCATGCCACATATCTGTAGCGCACATGGGTAAGGTGCTCTACGGATGTTATGGTCAACCGTGGCGCACGTGGAGGGGGTGCGCTACGCCTAAGTGGAGGCCTCTCTGTTCTGTAAATGGACAGGCACATCTGTGGCGCACTAGGGCCATGTGCGCCACGGTTGTGTTTTGTTCCTGTGGCGCACTAGAGACATGTGCGCCACGGTTGTGTCGACCAGTATTTTTTTGGTAGCTCCACTTGTGCACATGTGTGATCATCTACCACCTCACACTTCACTTTCTCCTTCTTCTTCCTCCTTAGATCTAGTCGGGATCCTTCTCCTTCCCACCTCAATTTCTCCACTCATTCACCATTTTTAGCATGTGGAACTTGCCTTGGATGTTACATACTTAATAGAGAAAGCTCTTCGGTCTCTCGCATCTCCTTCTCCGGCCTCGCGCACCTCTCCTTTCCATCTTCTCGCGATCTCGGTCTCTCATATCGGTAAGTTGTCCATGTAAGGATGTGCTCATATGTATGTAGATGAGGATCGATGGCCATGTGTGTGTATATATATGGAAGAGTATCGATGCTCATATGCATGTGTGTATGGAGAGGATAATGATATGTTCATGTGTATATGGAGCGGTCTCTCTCTCTCTTGTGTTTGTGTGTGAACAACTTGCCATTTGTTTTGCCAAAATGTTGATTCATTTCCATTTTGGCAAGACTTTGGCATTTCGCAAAAGTCCTAATTTTAGGATAGGTCATGTCGAAATTTTCTATCGACCATTTCATGCATGCATTCATTATGTGGTTCTAATAGACTTCTAATTGTACCGTGTACACACCGTGCAGTCAAAAATGGTCTGCATAATGAGCGAAGGCCTTGTGGCTAGATTTTTGAAATGTGCGACGGCCGACATGATACAAAATAACAAGACGGATATAAGATGTCCGTGCAGAAGATGAAAACTCAACTGGGTGATCGACCCAGATTCCGGGAATCTCCAGGCGCACCTGCTCCGCCATGGTTTCATGGATGGATACACTCGTTGGATAAGCGATGACGAAGACGATGGAGACGGTGAAGGTGGGAAACATGACGATGATCATCATCACGGCGAGAACGGGCGAGATGATGAAGAGTCTCCTGGAGATGGTGAAGGTGCGGAAGCAGACCGGGATGATGATGATCTAGATGCTGGAGGAGGAGACGACGATGGAACAACGTCAGGCTGGGTGCGGGACACTTATGTGCAAGAGCTACTTCTCAAGCAGACGAGTAACGCCAGGGCTGCCGCTAGAGAGAAAGCCAAGCTTGCACAACTTGAGAAAGACGCGGTTACTCCATTGTATGAAGGATGCAGGCCCGATGATACCCGGTTGAATGTAACGCTCAAGGCTATGGAGATGAAGGCAAAACACAAATTGAGCGACGCAAGCTTCGACGATATGATGGCATTCTGGCACGATCGTCTCCCGGAGGGGAACACATGTCCAACTAGTATCGAGGACGCCAAGAAAATCGTCTTTCCTCTCGATCTACCGCACATTAGATATCACGTATGCATCAACGATTGCATCATTTATCGGGGCGAGGACGTGGAGAAAACCACATGTCCAGTGTGCGGCGTGAGTCGATACAAGAAAGAGAAGAAAGCACCTCGAAAAGTGGTATGGCACTTTCCTATCACTCCTCGTCTGCAGCGCTATTTCGCGGACCCTAAGGAAGCGAAGCTCATGCGATGGCATGCGGAAAGGAAGAAGCCAGGAGATGACGATGATGACCCCGAAAAGGATGAGCTGCTGACGCACCCTTCAGATGCTAGCCAGTGCAAAGCATTGGACCTCGAATTCCCAGAATTCGGTGGAGATTCGAGGAACATCAGGCTTGGTGCGAGCACCGATGGACTCAATCCGTTCGGTAGCCAGAGCAGCACGCACATCACTTGGCCCGTGTTTGTATGGATCTACAACCTCCCTCCATGGTTGTGCATGAAGAAGAAGTACATACAAATGAGTATTCTAATTCAAGGGCCGAAACAACCTGGTACCAACATCAATCTGTATCTCGGGCTGTTGAAAGAGGAGCTAGACACATTATGGGAATCTAGAGCCAATACTTACGACGCCCCGTCGCACAAGATTATTTCACTATGAGAGCCGCGTTGGTCACTGCGGTGCAAGACTATCTAGGTTGCGGGTATATCTCGGGGCAGGTTATCCAAGGATTCTGCGCATGCGTTAGGTGCATGGATAACACAAGCTATCTCCAACTAGAGAAAGATCCAGGGTCATCGAAAACCGTGTTCATGGCGCACCGGAGGTGGCTTGGCAAGAATGATCCATGGAGAAAACGTGGAGACATGTTCGATGGAAAATCCGAGACCCAAGGAATCCCAGAGCGTAGGAGCAGCGAAGAAGTGGAAGAGTTGCTGAAAAACTGGAAAGATTGTCCTAAGCCTAGAAAGAAGCGAAAGAGGCAGCAACAAGACAAGCCGATGATGAAGGTATGGAAAACAAGGTCTGTTTTCTGGGAATTGCCATACTGGAAGTTTCTCCGCACGCCTCATAGCCTGGACATCATGCATATCACAAAAAACGTGTGCGAGAGTCTGGTCGCCACCATAATCAACATGCCAGATAGGACGAAAGATGGTCCGAAAGCAAGGCACGACCTGATATGCTTGGGTATCCGGAAGGAGCTTCACGGAGGACGCACTACTCCTGATGATCAGGAAGATGACGATGATCATGAGTCGGAGACGACACAAGGTCGTCGGAAGGGTAAAAAGTTCAAGAAGAACGAATATTACTGCCCTCCTTCTTGCTTCACTCTAAGCCAGGATGAGATCAAACAGTTTTTCAAGTGCCTTGTAGGAGTCAAATTTCCTTACGGCTACGCGGGTAAGATAAGCAGATACCTAGATAAGGAGAAGCAGAGGTTCAGTGGCATGAAGTCTCACAACTGTGTCGTGCTAATGATGCAGGTACTTCTGGTCGCACTAAGAGGGATAATGGACGAGCACGTCCGTGAAACGTTATTTGGCCTCTGCAAGTTTTTAGACGTCATCTCTAGGAAGTCGATTGGCGTGAATCAGCTCGGGAGGCTACAGGAGGAGATCGTGGTGATACTATGTGAGCTTGAGGTCTACTTCCCACCCGCATTCTTCGACATTATGGTGCATCTGCTGGTCCATGTCGTGGAGGACATCGTCCAACTCGGGCTGATGTTCCTCCGCAGCATGATGGCGTTCGAAAGAATGAACGGACACATCAAAGGATACGTTCGCAACAGGTCCCGTCTAGATGGAAGCATAGCCAAGGGCTTTCTGGCCGAAGAGTGCATCTCTTTCTGCATGAATTATCTAGACATCAAGAACCCTATCGGTCTTCCCGTCAACAGGCACCTTGGCAAGCTCGATGGATCTGGTCACCGAGAGGGTCATCACATACTACATGCAGAATTCGATTTTTGACGCGCAAACTTTGATCGAGCAAACCTCGTCGCGCTACAGCATTTAGAACTGGTCGATCCTTGGGTATAGAAGCACAAAAGGTTAATCGAGAAGAAGTATAGTGACCGGGGCATACAGAGGACGCAGGGAGAAATAATCAAAGAGCACAACTCAGATTTCACGCATTGGTTTAGGCAGACGCTCCTTGATAATGGTAACCTCCTGTACCCTCATTTCCATCATCGTCTGCTCCATCATAATGGTAACCTCCTGTACCCTCATCTATCATGTTGTACATGATGTGCTCTTCGTTGTCTCTACCGTCCATAACTTAACTAATACAGAAGAAAGATAAAACCATTTTGCTTAATGCGATAAAATAAAGGAAGATAAAGTAATCCAGCTTAAACAATGCGATAAAGAAAGATAAAGCACCAATTAAACAACAATACATCTCGAATAATCCAGCTAGTACAACAATAAAGTACCAATTAAACAACAATACAACCCTATTACACATCTAGATAGCTCAGCGAAGACGTAGAGCCCCGGCTACTGAGCCGCGGGAGGTCTGCACCCAAAGTGTAGGAACCATCATCGGAGAATATCTCGGGTAAGGTGCCTGAAGAAGCTTCCAGGTATTGGCGTCCCGGACTCCTAAAATGTGCATGTAGCGTCGGACGTGCTCGTCCTCCTCCCTGACACGACGCTGTACCACCTCGTCAGGGGCCGGCTCCCTCTGCATCGCACCTGGACCACTCGGCCGCCACCACAGAAGATCCGGGTCGACGACGACACCCGCATTCCTCACGATACGACGTCCCCCGGCTGGTAGCACCTCCCAGTGCCAGCCCGGCGGAGCCCAGCCCCGTGGATGCCTGGTGACACTGTCTAGTAGCGCTCCGGGGGTCACGCCGAGTGAACGAGGATGAGGAATCGGCATATTCCTAAACACTAAATTAAACCTATATACTTTAAACATGATGAAAAAATAAATAGTATCAACTAAAATAAACTATATTAAACACTAACTAAATTCACTAACTAAAATAAACTATATTAAACACTAACTAAAATCCTAAAATTCACTAACTAAGAAAAATTCACTAACTAAAATAAACTATATTACACTAACTAAATTACACTAACAAAACAAAATATATTAAACACTAACTAAAATATCTAAGAAAAAATTACACTAAACTTACTAACTAATTAACCCTAAAATAACCCTAACTAATTAACCCTAAAATACAATAACAAAATTATATACACTAACTAATTAACACTAACAAAATAACTAACAAAATTAACACATACTACTAAACTAGATCTTACCGCAGGGAGGGGCGGCTCCGGTGGTGGTGGACGGTGCGGGCGGCGCGGTGGGCTCCGGTGAGGACGGCGCGGGCGGTCGGCGGCGTGCTGGGGAAGGGGCGGCGCGCCGGAGCGGGACGGCACGGGGCGCGGGCGGCACGGGCTCGAGCGGCACGGGGGAGGGGCGGCGTGAGGAGGGGCGCGGTGGTTGGCGGCGCGGCGCGGCGGTGAGAAGGCGCGGCGCGAGGAGGAAGACGACGGCGCGGGGTCAATCTGTGTGCTCCGGTTCGGTGCACGAACCGGGGCGCACGGGGTGGGTATTTATACCCACTCCCCCTTTAGCCCCGGTTGGTAGCACAAATCGGGACTAAAGGGGGACCTTTAGCCCCGATTGGTTGCACAAACCGGGGCTAAAGGTCCTTTTTTAAAAGCTTTTTAAAATTAATTATTATATGTCTGTTTAAAACCTTTTTAAAAACAAAAAACCTTTTTCAAAACCTTTTTTAAAAACCTTTTTTTAAAAAATAAAAACCTTTTTAAAGAACCTTTTTTAAAACCTTTTTTAAAAACCTTTTTTAAAACCTTTTTTAAAACCTTTTTTAAAAACCTTTTTCAAAACCTTTTTTGAAATTTTTGTCGTTTCAAACTTACATTGGATCTCTGAAAAACGACATATTGTGAGTCTAAAAATGATTTTTTCAAAAAATCACGGACGTTAGATCATGTACCTGTAGTTCAAACCGGACACACTTCCTACCGATTCGGCAGACATTTGTCTTTTTCACCCGGGAAGGACAGAAAGGTTTGAGATCCCCCGGTTGGGATATAGTTCATGTAACATGGTCTACTATTTTAGAAAAATGGGATGGTAGCATTCTGTAACTGCATTTTGGTGGCTGCTTCACAAAACGACCCGTCATTTTGCACTCGGAAAATGGAAAATGGCTTTTCCGAGCGACGAAAAGGAAAACTTCCTCCTGCAACATTGTTCTACATCCCAATATACACATGCATGCATAATATGGGCACCGTATCACAAACTATGTCGCGATTCAACACATAACATCCGTCTCTTGGACCGAAAGCCATGAAACCTCGAACATGATAGGTCTCTTGGACCTCCGCTTCCCGCCCTTTTCCACTGAACGGTGCTTTTAGTTCCGGTTGTAGCCACTAACCGGGAAAGATATTTCCCGCCATATACCACCGCTTCCCGCCATGTTTTCCCGCCCTTTCCCTCTGAACGGTGCTTTTAGTCCCGGTTGTAGCCACTAACCGGGACTAAAGATATTTCCCGCCATATCCCACCACTTCCCTCCATGTTTTCCCGCCCTTTCCCTCTGAATGGTGATTTTAGTCCCGTTTGTAGCCACTAACCGGGACTAAAGATATTTCCCGCCATATCCCACCACTTCCCGCCATGTTTTCCCGCCCTTTCCCTCTAAACGGTGCTTTTAGTCCCGGTTGTAGCCACTAACCGGGACTAAAGATATTTCCTACCATATCCCACCGTTTCCCGCCATGTTTTCCAGCACTTTCCATCTATATATAGGCCGACCAAGCCATGGCTATCCATACATCCACACCTTCCTCTCTCACAACTATGGACAGTGCCTACTGGGCCATTCTGACCCTCGAGCAGACCCAGGCGTTGTGGGCCTCCAACTACCCTTGCCCGCCGGGCTACCGGCCGGCCGCCGGCTGGATGTTGAGCGCTGGAGGGGTTCCTGTCCCTCCTGTGCCTCAAGGCTCCGCCCGACAGGCGGCCATCACGAACCACTTCTACCACGAGCTCAGCTGGAGCAGCGGATGGATCCCTAGTGGGATCCCGACAACTATCACACCTGGAATGCCTTCTTTGCTAACCGACGGGAAAGGGAGCTCGCCAGGTTCGAGGGTGATGGCCCGCCCCCGGTAAACCACAATGAAGCCGGTCGGCGTCTGTGGTGGGCGAACCGTACTATCATCGGTGTGATGCGCTACATCGCCGGGGGAGACCATCCTCGCCTGCGGTGCCCACAAGTCTACCCGCCACAGAGCCATAAGAAGGCCCCTCCCCCCCCGGCGGTAGCGGCATCGTCTTCCAGGAGACTCCTCCCCCGCCCGCCGTGAATCCGAGGCCGGAGTGGCAGGTGCCCCCGGTATATGCCATGGCTGGGCTGAGGATCTCTGGAGTGGCAGGTGACGATGACGATGACAAAGAAGACCCTGAAGCTGTGTACTATAGGACTAGGCATGATTATGACTAAAGGGGGTGGCTTTAGTCCTCAGTGTTAGCTAGTCCCGGTTTGTCCCGGTTTTTAATATTAATAAATGTCTAAGTGTTACCTAGTCTACAGTTTTGGTACCTGCCTACAGCAATCTCAAAAATTCCTTTATTAACCATGGAGCATCTTCCTTTAATAAATGAAAAATAGGATTAATTCACAAAAGGTTTAATACATTACATCACCAACATCCACATCTAGTGTTTTGGTTCTCTTCTTGTCCGTAACCATGGAGAATCTTCCTTATTTAGCGATATGTTTGGGTCAGTTTTCACTTTGAATGGCGAAATTTCATGAAATTTGTCATAATCTTCTGACATGTCTATCCTGTCCTCAACTCCCACCATGTTTCTTTTTCCTGAAAGAACTATGTGGCTCTTTGGCTCATCGTATGATATTATATTCTCTTGCTTATCTTTCCTTTTTCTCGGTCTAGTAGACATGTCCTTCCCATAGAAAACTTGAGCCACATCATTGGCAAGGACGAATTGTTCATCTCCATACGCAAGATTATTGAGATCCACTGTTGTCATTCCGTACAGCTGGTCTACCGTTACCCCACCTCCTGTCATCTTGACCCATTTGCATCGAAACAATGGGACCTTGAAATTAGGACCATAGTCAAGTTCCCATATGTCCTCTATGTAACCATAATATGTGTCCTTTTTCCCATTCTCGTCCGTTGCATCAAATCGGATACCATTGTTTTGGTTGATGCTCTTTTTATCTTGGGCGTGCGTGTAAAATATATTCCCATTGATCTCGTACCCTTGGAAAGTCAATATAGTTGAAGATGGAGACCTGGCCAACAAGTACAACTGATCTCCAACAGTGGTGTCATTCATGAGATGTGTCTGCAACCAACCACCGAAAGTCTTCATGTGTTCATCTCTAATCAACCTGTCAGACTGCCCCGGGTAGTTCGAGCGTACAATATTCTTGTGTACCTCGATATATGGAGCCACCAAGGTGGAACTTTGCAGAATTGTATAGTGTGCTTTAGTGAAAGAATGTCCGTCCATACATATATTTGCTTTCTTTCCTAGCGTGCCTTTACCACTAAGTCTCCCTTCATGCCATGATTCAGGTACACCGATCGGCTTAAGGTCAGGAATAAAGTTAACACAAAACTCAATGACCTCCTCTGTCCATATCCCTTGGAGATGCTTCCTTCTGGCCTCGCACGGTTATGGACGTATTTCTTTAAGACTCCCATGAATCTCTCAAAGGGGAACATATTGTGTAGAAATATAGGACCGAGAATGGTAATCTCTTCGACTAGGTGAACTAGAAGGTGCGTCATTATGTTGAAGAAGGATGGTGGGAACACCAACTCAAAACTGACAAGACACTGGACCACATCTTTCTGTAACCCTGGTAGACTTTGTGGATCGATTACCTTTTGAGAAATTGCATTGAGGAACGAACATAGCTTCACAATGGGTACTCTAACATTTTCCGGCAGAAGCCCCCTCAAAGCAACCGGAAGCAACTGCGTCATAATCACGTGGCAGTCATGAGACTTCAGGTCTTGGAATTTTTTCTCTGCCATATTTATTATTCCCTTTATGTTGGACGAGAAGCCAGAAGGAACCTTGATACTACTCAGGCATTCAAAAAAGATTTCCTTCTCTTCCTTGGTAAGAGCGTAGCTGGCAGTACCTTGAAACAACTCTGGATGCTTGCCTTCTCGGTCTTTCATACGTTGTTGGTCATGTCGTGCTTCTGGTGTATTTTTATTCTTTCCATACACGCCCAAGAAGCCTAGCAGTATCACGCAAACATTCTTCGTCAGGTGCATCACGTCGATTGCAGAGCGGACCTCTAAGACTTTCCAATAGGGTAGCTCCCAAAATATAGATTTCTTCTTCCACATGGGTGCGTGTCCACCAGCGTCCTTCGGAACAGACTGTCCGCCAGGACCCTTTCCAAAGATTACTTTTAAATCCTTCACCATATCAAATACAGCATCACCAGTACGACGGACAGGCTTACTCCGGTGATCTGCTTCACCATTGAAATGCTTGCCTTTCCTTCTTAGGGAATGCGTGGGCGGAAGAAAACGACGATTCCCTAGGTACCCATTCTTCTTGCACTTATATAAATAAATACTTTTAGTGTCATCTAAACAGTGTGTGCATGCATTGTATCCCTTGTTTATCTGTCCTGAAATATTACTAAGAGTAGGCCAATCATTGATGGTTACGAACAACAATGCCCGTAGGTTAAATTCCTCACGTTTGTGCTCATCCCACACACGTACACCTTGTCCGTGCCACAGCTGTAAAAGTTTTTCAACTAATGGCCTTAGGTATACATCAATATCGTTGCCGGGTTGCTTCGGGCCTTGGATGAGCACTGGCATCATAATAAACTTCCGCTTCATGCACAACCAAGGAGGAAGGTTATACATACACAAAGTCACAAGCCATGTTCTATGACTGCAGCTCTGCTCCCCAAAGGGATTCATGCCATCCGTACTTAGACCAAACCATCAGTTTCTCGCGTCACCTGCAAAGTCCGGGTACTTTCTCTCATTTTTTTCTCCACTGCGACCCATCAGCGGGGTGTCTCAACATCTCGTCTTTCTTACGGTCTTCTTTGTGCCATCGCAACAATTTGGCATGCTCTTTGTTTCTGAACAAACGTTTCAGCCATGGTATTATAGGAGCATACCACATCACCTTGGCGGGAACCCTCTTCCTCGTGCGCTTCCCCTCAGCATCACCAGGGTCATCTCGTCGGATCTTATACCACAATGCAGTGCATACCGGGCATGCATCCAAATTCTCGTACTGCTCACCGCGATAGAGGATGCAGTCATTAATGCATGCATGTATCTTCTGTACCTCTAATCCTAGAGGGCAGACAACCTTCTTTGCTTCATAAGTACTGGCGGGCAGTTTGTTATCCTTTGGAAGCAGCTTCTTCATTATCTTCAACAACTTTTCAAATCCCTTGTCAGGGACACCGACCTCTGCCTACCATTTCAGCAATTCCAGTGTGCTGCCTAGCTTTTTGTGGCCATCTTCGCAATTGGGGTACAACAATTTGTTGTGATCATCTAACATCTGCTCAAATTTCAACCTCTCCCTTTCGCTATCATATTCTCCCTTTGCATCAGCAATGGCCCGACCAAGATCATCATCTGGCTCATATGATGCACGTTCTTCTGCTTCTTCTTCATCATTGTCTTCCATTGTAGTACCACCGTATTCAAGGGACATAGGATAGTAGTCATCATTCTCTTCATCTTCGTTGTCTTCCATCATAACCCCTCTTTCTCCGTGCTTGGTCCAACAATTATAGCCAGACATGAAACCGAACCGAAACAAGTGGCCATGAAGGACTCTTGAGGAAGAGTATTCCTTCTGATTCCGACACTCACCACATGGACAACAGATAAAACCATTCCGCTTGTTTGCCTCTGCCACAACGAGAAAAGAACGCACGCCTTTAATGAACTCGTTAGAGATTCGGTCAGCGCACATCCATTGCCGTCTCATCTGCATTTTATAAGTTCATCAAACAAAATCATGATGCTAAGAGTAGTACTAGTCTAAAAATAAAAGAACACATCGTATACATCAAACAAGCACTGATTTAAAAAACTTTCTACTACATCTTTAGTCCTGGTTGGACACACCAACCGGGACTAAAGGGGTTGCGGCAAGCTGGGGCCAACATGAGCCTGTTTAGTCCCGAATGGTGTCTCCAATCGGGACTAAAAGTGGGTGACGACACTATATGTCGTGAGTAGACACTATGCCAGTGAGTGGCGACACTGTTTCAGTGGGTGGCGACACTATGATAGGGGTGAGTGTCGACATTATGTCATGAGTGTCGACACTATGTTGTGCTGCTTAATCTATAAATAGGCTTCCTTGTGAACTATCAACTGCAAGGAAGATCGTGTGCGAGACCAGGGACACCACTATGGCGGAGCTTCTCGAAGATGTCTTAGGACCTCGTCCTCAGACATCTTCGAGGAGCTCGCCGTAGAGGCACTCCCTAATATGTGAAATTAGTTAGCTCCACCAGCATACTAATTTAGCTAGAAAAGATATGAACTGGAAGATGGTGTGCGAGAGCAGGGACACCACTATGGCAGAGCTTCTCGAAGATGTCTTAGGATGCCTCGTCCTCAGACATCTTTGAGGAGCTCGCCATAGAGGCACTCCCTAATTTAATTTGGTAGCTCCTTGGCGTGTTCATGTTTTTGTTCTTAATTTCTTACTTAACTGGCCGATGATTAACTAAAATGCTAGGGCTCCACTATATATATGTGTGCCTTCATAGTTTTGGTACTTATTTTTGTTTCAATGGATTTTGTGACGACAGGTAGAAGAAAGAAGAATATTTTGTTGCTCGACGGTGACATGATGCACTGTGAACCGATCGGATTTCAAGACAACATGTCAAACCAAGATATGTATATAGGATGAACTCATGTATCTATGTGCTTCGATGAATCAAATGAATTTCGAGAACTATATGTGCCAAATTAACCAGATATACAGAGATAGAACCCACACAAACTCTATCCATTTCTAGAGCATGAAATGAGCTAAAACAAGCAATGAGAGCTGAAATGATGAAGTTGCTAACCTCTTAGGACCCTTGATAGATGTGGAGCCAAAAAATCTTCACAAATCTTGAGAAAAATGGGGAAGAACTCGAGATTGAGGGGAGAAATTTGAGAGGGATGATTCTGTGAGCTTGAAATGGCTCGGGCTGGGAAGGGGAAGAAGATATAGTCGGGGACTTTAGTCCCGGTTTGAGAAACAAACCGGGGCTAGAGGTCCACGCATTTGCTCTTTTCCAGTGCCAGGCCCTTTAGCCCCGGTTTGTTAAACGAACCGGGGCTAAAGTTCCCATACGAACTGGGGCTAATGTCTTCTGGTACCTGCGGCCATTTCTAGCCGTTGGGATCAGGGCATTAGTCCCGGTTTGTACCAGAACCAGGACTAATGCTCTGGACCAAAGGTCCGTTTTCTACTAGTGATGTATTTCTGTTAGAGATTTGTCTTTTTTGCATCTCACAAAATAAAACATATTTTATCCCAAAATTCTTGCATACCTTCAGAATATATAAATGTCAGTGTGTTAATGTTTTTATTTATTTGGAGTCTTAAAATACTGTTTTTAATTTTTTTTCAAAAAAGAGCTCCAATGAGCTCGGGAGCCACTCGAGGCTTTGGTTTCATTTTTCCGTAGGAACACAAGAACTTATAGTCGCCATTTATATGGCATAGCAAGTTCTCTGGCGAACTATCATGACAAAATTATGTTGAATTAACTTGAAATCATGTTCCCACGACATCCCACGACTAATGTCCATAGGCCAAGCCTAGTTGCAACAATCAAATAGGTAGGCAAGCTTACAATTTAGTTGTAGTGACGAGGATTCGACTCGTCAATGCCATTGTTATGAACTTGAGTTTTGGAGAAGGATGGAAAGCTGGAGATCGCGGAACGGTTAACAGACAAACAACACGGGACACGATGTTTACCCAGTTTTAGGCCCCCGGAGGGAAAACCCTACTCCTGCTTGTCTGCTCTTGATTAATGGCGAAGCCGAAGGTTACAGGGGTGCGTAGATGAGATCTGGCGGTGTGTATGCTAGGGTTATGAGGTGAGTCCTCCTCACCGTGCCCTCCTAGCCTTTATATAGATAGGCTAGGTCCCGGAATAGGTCGAGTCGGTTACAAGTTTAGAGTTTTCCCTTTAATTTTCTCTCTTGAGTTTAGTAGTATTCTTCAAGGAATCGCACTCCTCTTGGGCTTGGGCCACCCGAAATCCTCCTGGGCTTCACCATCAAGGGTACATCGTCTCACGGGCTTTCGCTGGTTCGGACCGGGTAGGCTAACACTGGGTACCCGTAGGGCATACCCATGTCATGTAGCGTCTCCGAATGTTCAGTCTTTGAACTCGTGGGAATGTATAGGCATGTGCAGAGGAGTGATTCAACATTATATTATTGGCTTAGAACCTCACCAGCCGCCTGCCCAAATATTTAACTCTGGGATACAGTGGGTATATGAGCCAACACTCCTAAAGACATCCATATATTATTGTAGAGAATTAGCACGATGATCTGTGTAATCATGTGGGAAAATAAGAGGATTACTTGCGATCTTTTGATACTTCCTATAGATCTTGTTAGTTTTGTATAGGACAGTCAGAACCGGATATTTTTTTACTTACATAATCTCAGTCTAATTCACATGCCATGAGTATAACATCACCCTCGCTGGGTAAGTAAATGATGAGAAGTACAGAGTAACTTCAAAAATTTATTCACACGAGATAAACGTTCTTGTTGGTGAGACACCCCCACGTCTGATGTCACTACAATGCTTCTCCACATGTATGCCTTATTTCTCGACCGGCAAAGTTAATATGAGTAGCGTGGTTTCAATCTGCTGTAGGAGCACGTGCACTCATAGTCGCCATTTGTGTAGCATAGCGAGTTCCTTGGTGAACTCTCATGACAAAGTCATGGGTTCTCTTAACTTGAACTCATGTTCCCCACTGCATCCCATGCCTAATGCCCATAGGTCAAGCTACAACACTTATGTTTACACCAGTTGCAGCAGTCAAATAGGTAGGCAAGCTTATATTTTAGCTGTAGTGCCTCGAGTGTTTAGTCTTTGGTCTTTATAGTCGTGGGACTCTGTAGGTATGTACATAGGAGTCATTCAACATTGTATTATTGGCTTAGAATCTCACCTGCCACCTGCCCAAATATTTAACTTCGGCGTACAGTGGGTTTAAGAGACAACACTCCTAAAGAGTAAGGACATCCAGATATTATTATAGAGAACTAGCATGGTGGCCCTCGCAAATGCGAGGGCATCACCTATAGTTGATTTCTTTAATGTGTCAAAATTTATCTAAAATATTAATACATCTCCAAATGTCATAGAAAATAATAAATTGTATAGCCACACGATCAAATATATGCTAAATATATATCACATGGCTAGATTACATCTTTGATGTTTGTAAGTTATGGGTGAAAGATTATCAGGATTTTATGGGAAGAATACATCAATCAACATGTGAAGTTTGTGCATGAGATTAAATTGCTATATAGAATTAAATTCTATACTGCAATCTAACCGGTAGTTTTTATGTGATGTTGAATAAGTATGCAAGGCTAACCTTCATATTGTTAAATAATTAGGGTTTTCTTGAGCAATGATCGATTCTATGATTTTTAGACCATTCTGATAGAACAGAATATTTTCATAATATAAGTGAAATGGTAAGAATCTTATTTCTACTTTACATAATCTTTCTAACTCTTGTTTCATTAATTTGTAAAAATATGTGACACTCCCATGTTATGAAATACATAAAGTGTTAGACATGGCCAATCTATGGCATACAACTTTGACCATTATTTATGTTATCAAATAATAAAATCGGTAATACCTTTTATCAAAATTTATAGATCTTAATTTATTTTTTCATGTTTCACTAATATAATTTATATATAAATAACAATGGCATACCATTTATTTCTCATGGATGCAATATTATGTTTAACTATTTTTTTAACCATGTTAATGTTAACCCTACTACCATATCCAGTTATTATATGGTCTTTCCCATTTTTATTTTATGTTTGATGTAAAAATGATTGCACTGTCATTGACGACTTATTTTTCGAATCTTAGTCGATCACCATTTTCTTCACATGATTTTAAATTTGAATGAAGTGTGGCAAGGAGTGCGTCTCTGGCATTACTATATGTAAATATGTTTCACGTGTAAATAAGATTCTTATATGCGTCGACCATGACCTAATTTTTTCTTCAATTGTTCGTTGAGGCCTTCGGGGTCAAACCAAATTTGCACCCGTTTATGCATGCATAGGACGCAGCCAAGCATCCACACCAAGCTGCATGAAACCCTGAGTTGCTGACAGTGGTTCTATGTAGGGTGCAACATGAAACATACACTCGGCAGAGTGAAACTTATCTTGTTCACTTCACTCGGTGACCGTCGGGCTGATAAAACTGGTTAGCCACAAGGATGAGTATGTGAAGTGTTGCAAGATGGAGCACAAAACTTCTACTCGCTGCAACCTTTACAATATATAACATTCAACTTTAACCATTGTTTATGTTATTAAATAAATTTGGTAATACTTTTTATCAAAAATTATCAATCTAGTTTATTTTTTCATGTTTTAGTAATATAATTTACATATCAATAACAATGGCATACCATTTATTTATCATGGATGCAATATTATTTTTAACTATTTTCTAAACTATATTAATGTTAATGTCACTCTTAAATCCAGGTATTTTCTGCTTTTCGTCATTTTTATTTTTTGTTTGATGTCATATGACTACAACGTAATTGACAACTCAGTTCTAAAATCTTAGTTGGTCGTCATTTGTTTCACGTGATTGTAAATTACAATGACGTGTTGCCAGGAGTGCGGCTCTGGCATTGCTCTGTGTCCGACGACTTGGGTCTTCTATACATTTTAAAAACATGTGAGAAAACTTAACTCATTCACAAATTATGTTTTCAAGTTTGTATTATTCATGATTTCAAAAAAAAAGTTCTGTATTATTTATATTATTTTTTAAGGTATGAATTTGGTGATATCGGTCTATATGTACGTATAAATTAGTGTAATTTTATATCCTGTCATATACTTTTTCCTACGAGCGGCCACTTTTTTATGCATAAATATACTCCTATTTGATGACACGGATGAGGGCATAAGCTAAAATCGGGTCTTACTGATATGCTTGCCTATTGTTTTGGAGGTGGCTTCAGGTATGTATAAATCGGCTTCTTAGAGCTTTTTTCCGTGACCATTGTCACTCAAAAATATGTGGTTGCGTTTTTTATTTAAACACATTCAAAAGATCAAATTCGACCAGTTTCTGTTTTTTTAATGACCTACGACTGCTAGGTGCTGTACCATCAGACTGTTGGGCCCACATGAACCTGATTTGTTTGGAATACTTATCTATTGTGGCAATTGAACGTGATTTATTTCGGTATCTACCGGTAATGTGTTGGACATGTGTACACTACAGGAGTCGTGACATGTTAAACTGTGTTGTACTAATCTGCTAATTAACCGTGACCTTAAATAATAGATCTGATGGTTAATATGATTTAGGTGATGTGGATCAATCTTATGCTTTGAAATACACGCTTATATTGCTTTTAGTATATAATAAATAATAGATTTGCCCGGTGATCCGCGTAATTATGTGGAAAAATAAGAGGATTACTTGCAATGTCCATAAGCATAGGACCAGTCCACATCGACGAGCATTAGTACGTCCATGTAAGGAAGATCTTGTTATTTTTGTGCATGAAAAAGAAACACAACCGGATATATTTATATACTTACCCTCACTGACACTAGTGAAAACGAGCCCTTTGGTTGAGGTCGGAAATGGGTTTTAACACCGGTTCGTAAGTAAAAAGGAGCACCCCCTTGATGGAGGGGTTAACCTCTTGGGTGCCCGATCTTCACGGATCTCGTGGTCAAATCGATGGGAAAGCGAGGGGAAAGGGAGAAGGTAGCGGAAGCGAACACACACCTCGCGAAGAACATGATGAACACACGCAAAACTCACACGATACAAGGCCGATTGCTCCCGAACGGCGGCCACCGGTCCGATAGAATCCTCGCAAGGAAAGATCGGTCAACGTGCTCCCTCAAATCCACATCGGAGAGGGAAGAACACCTTGGGGAGGGTCTTGACAACTTGGAGACGAGACGTCGAACTCCAAGGCCTTGTTCAACGATGGATGCATGATGCAAAGTTCAATCGAGGTTGGTGACGATAGTCGGTCCCCTTGGTAAAGGGGATGAGGCAAAACTAGAGATTCCACAATGGGGGTTGTCTTTAGTCTATCATCTATGCCTCAGGGATACATGAGGGGTGGCGGCTCTATTTATAGGCCAACCACATAAACAAGGGTAGTTTGGAAATAAACTAGGCGAATAGGTAAGTAAGGGGGATACATGGGCTGTGGCCCAACTAGTGCACGTAGGCACTGCCAGGAGCGGTAGTACCGGACTTGGGACCGGTAGTACCGCTTGGTCCGGTAGTACCGCTCTGGGACCGGTAGTACCGCTTGCGGTCCTGGAGCGTCAGCTGGAGCCGTCTGTAGCGAGCGGTATCAGGGAACGGTAGTACCGCTGACCGGTAGTACCGGGTCCAGTTCCGGTAGTACCGCCGGAGACAGAGAGTATTTGGCTTCTGTTGGCGTCGTTTGTTGGTGGCGGTAGCATGGGGCGGTAGTGCCGCCTGGCGGTAGTACCGGTCGCCAGGTCCGGTAGTACCGCTGGCGACAGAGAGCATTTGGCGATCTGTCTTCTTCCGCCTCCTCTTCCAAGCCTCCGTCTTGTCGGGCTTGATGCTCCGGGCTTCCTCCCTTGCCTCCGTACTTGTCAATGTGAACCTATCATGAATAGGTGACGGAGTATGAAGTAGCATACCATTCAATAGGGTAGGAAGGGGGC
This sequence comes from Avena sativa, assembly GCA_916181665.1. NCBI lineage: Eukaryota > Viridiplantae > Streptophyta > Magnoliopsida > Poales > Poaceae > Avena > Avena sativa. The sequence continues at coordinate 343,982,422 of OV702279.1, forward strand.
TCGCATAGAGGAACGGATTCACCTTTGGAGTCCATGACGACTTGGCGTAAGTTGGAGACCAAGATGTGGTCACGACCGTAGGTCGGGCTACATCAGCTCCCCCCCCCCTTCAAAAAGAGTCGTCCTCGACTCTACATGCACATCACAAAGTAGAAGCGGTCGAGAGACCTTCTTGATCCTGGGGTTCACCATATAGTCATCCTCGTGAAGATTGACTTGACAACACTTCAATGTTCCTTCACCTTCTTTGAAGCCTACAAAGCTCACAACAAAAGCAAAGCAACACTCAAAGCGTAGCCAATTCATGAAGGTTATAGCATGAGTCCTCAAGTAGAAGGAAGTCACCTTAGCTTGTAGAGATAGCTCGATGAAGGGTATCCATAGGTAACTCTCTTCGGTTCTTCTTGTCAACATATAGTCCATAGAGGTTGACGTATATGCATTTGTACCTTCATACAACAAAGACCAAGCAACATATGTTTGTGTGTGATAGAGGAGCATGTCATTTGTGGCATGTCCATTCTTGTTCACAACACGATTAGCACAACTCAAGTATAGCAAACGGGATGCATATGCAAGGTCAATGTGCATGGAACTCGTTTGAACATCATCCAAATGTGGAAACTCAAAAACTCCATATAACATAGGAGTGGGGCATTCAAAGCATTGGATCCAAATTTCAAACAACATCTTTGATGCAAGAATAGGAGAATTTGGCAAAAACACACAAGGAAGAATGTCCAAAGAAACAACATTATGTGTGCAAACCAACCATTGGAAAGAGAAATTGTTCAACATGTTGGATGTCACACACAAATCATCAAAAGCAAATATCATGGGAATATGAGTATCCCAAGCGGAAGTCAAAGTAACGTGTTTGCAAACAAACCAAATGAAAGAGCAAGTGGTCCTTATGTTTGTTGCAACAACAAGACGATATTCTTAGAAGCTTTCATGACAATACATGCTCTTAATGGAATTGCGGTTGCACACAAAACATCGGAAAGAGAAAATGTTCAACATTTTTGGTGCAACACACAAAACATCATTATCTAGATGCGAAGAAACATGAATGTCACAAGGGGAGATAATACCATGAACATGCTTGCAATCAAACCATAGGAAAGAGCAATTTGCCAACATGAAAGATGCAAAGCATGCAAAAGGTATCAGAGCTGGGTTCGATCTTGAACTCACTTGTGGGATGCTCTCTAGAGCTCTTTTTGTCAACTCGTGCTCAACCGAGGTTGACATTCTCGTGCGGGTACCTACACACATCATATGTAAAAGGAAGAACGTGTGTGCATGGTAGAGGTACACATCATCCATCATGACGTATCTCTTCTTGTGCACATCACCATTAATGTCAATCAAGTATGAAAGTGATGCATGGTGAGTATGCAAGTGGGGAACATGCTTATCATGGCAATCATCAAAATCTCCAAAAATTGAGAAAGCTATGGGGGCCATCTCATTATAACGCATATGATCAATATTGTTGCAAGCAAAACAAGTGAAATAGCAAGCATTCATCTTATCGCAAGCAACGGGAGAAATTGAATGACTAGCATGACAAGGCAAGTCCAAAGCAATTGGAGGATACACACAAGATACATAGCATGGCATGTTTATGGCCATGATATCGCAATCAAACAATTCCACATGATCAATATTATGCAAAGGCAAATCATCACATGGGAAAGTGGATGAAGCATATGTAATGTCACAAGTATCATCCATAGCATGCATATCCTCACAATTCATCATGTCCACTAGTGGGAGCATGGCATCATCAACACCCTTATTGTTACCTTGTTCATACCTCTCATATGAAGTGGGTGTTGTGGAAGTAGTGGCCTCCTTGTGGACGACTTCGTCTACTTGATGTAGCCATGGCATAGCATCATCTTCTTGCACCATGTACATCTTCTCCAATTGAGGCATCATTGCTTCATGGCTTGGCGCTTCTTCATCCATGGAACCTGGCACAACACAAGAGAACACACTAGAGGTAGAGGGTAAGTTGTTAGAATTCGAAATGGTCTCACTTGACCTATCAACTACCACTCTCAACTCACTAGGAGTATCGCTCATGCCCTCCAAGTGGAAGCAATCAATCTCACATAAGGTGGATTCACTCATCGCACTCTTGTTCTCACTCAAGTGGGCTAAGTGGCTCTCATACTCACATGGGATTGGTACCACATCATCACTCAAGCATATGGGGGTAGGCTCGGTTTCCTCAACTCCATGCGCCTCCTTTGGTGAAGGGAAAATCCCATGCTCACCATTCTTGACCTTGTCGCCTTCAAAGTTGGATGCCATAAGATGGGCATCATCACTCTCCTCCATGGTCGAAGGGAAAATCCCATGCTCGACCGTCTTGTGGCCATCTTGTAGTAGTGGTGGAGGTAGGCTCATGCTATCCAACTTGGCGAAGTAGAGGTCTACATTTTCCTCGTTGGCGAGGTTGTGGAAGTCAAGCGTAGGCATTGAAGCTTGATGGCGTGGAGGAAGGCTTGCTCTTGGTGCCATTGTGGTGGTGGCACGAGTAGTTGAAGGTGCCCTATGATGGTGTCGACGGAGGTCATTGGCGTGCCTTGCCGATGGTTGATGTAGGTGGCGCACTTGGTCGTCCACATGACACTCGCGATGATGATCATTTGCCTTGGCACTCTTCTTGTGCTTGTGGTGCCTTCTTGAGCTTGCTTGAGCATTATGGTTGGTGCTCATCATGAATTCTTCGTCTTTATGGCGAAGATGCCTTTGACGATGTCTTGTATCCTCTTTATGGTGGCGATGCTCATGAGAGGATGTTTGTCGATGAAGAGTCTTATTCTTGGCGCCTCTTGATGCATATGATGTTTGGACGCCACTCTTGTTTGGATAGGAGTTGGAGCTTGGCGCCTTGGCGGTGATGAAGCTTGGCTCCTTGGAGATGGTAGATCTTGACGCCTTGGAGGTGATGGAGCTTGGTGCCTTGGAGATGGTGGCGCTTGACGCCATCTAGGTGGTGGCACATGTCGCCTTGGAGGTGGATCATCGAAGTAGGTGGTGCCCTTTGGTGTGGCACGCTTGGCCTTGAAGGTCATGGAATCTTGATGATGCGCCTCCTCTTGCTTGGCGTAGTAGGCTTCCATCTCCACACGGTGGAGGAATTCTTCATGGCTCATGGAGGAGCCATCAAAGTCGATGAAGTTCTCCGTGTCCTCCATGCTTGGCGAGGCGTCATCGATGTCGCACTCGAAGTCTTCCATGCTTGGGGAGTAGTTGTTGGTGTAGTACTCCATATCACCCAAGCATGTGGAGCCATCGTCGGTGTAGTGCTCCATAGGCTCCATGCATGAGGAGCCATTGTCGACGTAGAGCTCCATGTCTTCCATGCATGTGGAGTCGTCGTAGTTGTAGTGCTCCGGGTCCTCAAAGCATGCGGAGCCATTGTCGGTGTTGTGCTCCGTCATGTCCTCTATACTTGTGGAGTCATAGTCATGGTGGCTCATCATGGATTCTCCATAGATATCATCCTCGGTTCCGGAGTCCCTAGACATGATGCACAAGACCAAGTGGTGTATATGGAAGTGGTAGTGGGAGTTAGGGATACAACGTCAAACCTTACTTTACCTTGGAAGATCGTATCGTACAAGTGGCCACACTTGAGAGCAATAAACCAAGCAAAGTGAAGTTCACGCGGAACACCAAAACCAACTACGAACCAAAAAACACACACACACACACAAGGCCTATGGTGGATAGGTATGGAAAGTGGCATGTCAAGAACCAATCCGAAATCAAGATGTTGTAATGGCAAGTAAAGAACCACAATGATCACAAAGCAAAACAAGTCAATCCACAAGATAGGAAATATATACAAGGAAACACACACGGTGGGATAAATGGGACTTGTGCGACGGAGAAAGTGAGCTAAGAACCAAATGATTACCTAGCGAATACTATAAGCTCGTGTCACACAAGTACAAGGAGAGACGCTAGTTCGATTGCACAAAATTGGTGGGCTACAAGATATGCACAATAAGTACCACCTATATGATGTTCATCGAGCTTGCGCTTCCTATTCTATGAGGCACATATGTATCTCTTTCTTTTTCTTTTTATTTTTCTTTTTCTATATTTTTTTTCTTCTTTTCACTTGCCTCTTCCTTGTGCCAACAACTATACAAGATAACTATATGAGATAGCGCTCACAATGTTTGCTCGGAATTCTACAAGGTATCAAATGTGCATAGCCCAAGCAATCATAAGAGGAACTAGTCTCAATAGGTGTTTGTTGCTTGCAAAGATAGTGCGGTTCACAAAGGAATGCAAGTGGGGAGAAGTCGCGGAATGTTTATACCTTTCGTCGACGATCTTCACCCTTTATTGTTGGATTCCGCCTTGCTCACGGAATTTGAATGAAGTAGATAGCATGAACCACGTGGATGATGATGTATAGCTCCTTCTCCTCTTCGAAACGAGCTAAAGAACACCAAAATCCGAGTTCGAATGCAAAAGTTATGCTCAAAACGGTGAGGGGCTGAAATCTGGAACTTGCTGTTTTCTTTCTGTCTTGGGCGGTAGTACCGGATTTTGGTACCGGTGGGCGGTAGTACCGTAGATTTGGAGCGGTAGTACCGCTCGAGACAGAGAAAACCAGATCTGACGCGAGTTCGCGAGTTTGGGGCGATTTGGGCGGAAAATCTTCAAGAAAAACACCAAATCGACGGGGGAAATCAAGGAATTAGGCTATGGGAACGCAAAGGAAGGTAGATCAACAAGTTTAGCAAGTAATCCACGGATCAAAACCTACCAAAACGCACTCAAATCACAGAGCGATCCAAAACACGAATTGGGGCTATTTTTGGTGGAATTTTCGAATTTATGGGGAAAAGACCAAATCGATGAGAAATCTGTGGCAACCAAAAGCTTGATACCAGATGATGGAGGGGTTAACCTCTTGGGTGCCCGATCTTTACGGATCTCGTGGTCAAATCGATGGGAAAGCGAGGGGAAAGGGAGAAGGTAGCGGAAGCGAACACACACCTCGTGAAGAACATGATGAACACACGCAAAACTCACACGATACAAGGCCGATTGCTCCCGAACGGCGGCCACCGGTCCGATAGAATCCTCGCAAGGAAAGATCGGTCAACGTGCTCCCTCAAATCCACATCGGAGAGGGAAGAACACCTTGGGGAGGGTCTTGACAACTTGGAGACGAGACGTCGAACTCCAAGGCCTTGTTCAACGATGGATGCATGATGCAAAGTCCAATCGAGGTTGGTGACGATAGTCGGTCCCCTTGGTAAAGGGGATGAGGCAAAACTAGAGATTCCACAATGGGGGTTGTCTTTAGTCTATCATCTATGCCTCAGGGATACATGAGGGGTGGGGGCTCTATTTATAGGCCAACCACATAAACAAGGGTAGTTTGGGAATAAACTAGGCGAATAGGTAAGTAAGGGGGATACATGGCCTGTGGCCCAACTAGTGCACGTAGGCACTGCCAGGAGCGGTAGTACCGGACTTGGGACCGGTAGTACCGCTTGGTCCGGTAGTACCGCTCTGGGACCGGTAGTACCGCTTGCGGTCCTGGAGCGTCAGCTAGAGCCTTCTGTAGCGAGCGGTATCAGGTAACGGTAGTACCGCTGACAGGTAGTACCGGGTCCAGTTCCGGTAGTACCGCCGGAGACAAAGAGTATTTGGCTTCTGTTGGCGTCGTCTATTGGTGGCGGTAGCAGGGGGCGGTAGTACCGGTCGCCAGGTCCGGTAGTACCGCTGGCGACAGAGAGCATTTGGCGATCTGTCTTCTTCCGCCTCCTCTTCCAAGCCTCCGTCTTGTCGGGCTTGATGCTCCGGGCTTCCTCCCTTGCCTCCGTACTTGTCAATGTGAACCTATCATGCATAGGTGACGGAGTATGAAGTAGCATACCATTCAATAGGGTAGGAAGGGGGCTCTCATAGAGGAAAGGATTCACCTTTGGAGTCCATGACGACTTGGTGTAAGTGTTGGAATTATGCCCTAGAGGCAATAATAAAGATGTTATTATTATAATTCTTGTTCATGATAAAGTTTATATTCCATGCTAGAATTGTATTAAGCGGAAACATTAATACTTGTGTGGTTTGTGAACAACACCGTGTCCCTAGTACGCCTCTATGGACTAGCTCATTGATCAAATGATGGTTAAGGTTTCCTAACCATAGACATGAGTTGTCAATTGATAGTGAGATCATATCATTGGAGAATGATATGATGGACAGACCCAAACTAAGCGAAGCAAATTAGATCGTATCATCGTGTTCATCTTTGCGAAGCTTTTCCTATGTCAAATATTGTATTCCTTAGATCATGAGATAATACAACTCCCTGGTATCGGAAGAAAGCTTTGAGGTCATCAAACGTCATCCTATGAGAGGGTGATCATAAAGGTGTCTCTCAGGTGATCGGAAAGTATCTGTTGGGTTGTATGTATCGAGATGGAATTTGTCCCTCCCAAGTCGGAGAGATATACTTCGGGCCCACTCGGTAATCAATATCAACACCGCTTGCAAGCATGTGGTTAAGGAGTTAATCACAAAGTGATATCGGATTACGGAACGAGTAAAGTACTTGCTGTGAACGAGATTGAACTAGGTATGACGGTACCGACGATCGAATCTCGGGCAAGTAAAATATCGCGAGACGAAGGGAATATATATATGGGATTGTTTGAATCCTGACATCGTGGTTCATCCGATATGATCATCGATGAATGTGTGGGAGTCAATATGGGTGCCCAGACCCCGCTGTTGATTATTGATAGAAGATCATGTCTGCATATTCTGGAACCCGCAGGGTCACACACTTAACGTGTCTCGACGCTAGGATAGATTGGATAATTGGTTTATGAATTTTTGTTCGGAGTCTCGGATGGGATCCGGGATATCACGAGAGGTTCCGGAATGGTCCGGAGAATAAGATTCATATAAGGCAGTGCAGTTTTTGGAGTTCGGAATTGTTCCGGGTTAATCGGTATTGTACCGGAAGCTTCTAGAACCTTCCGGAAGGGGACCAACGTGGCCCCACCTTCCGGGAGGGGGCATGGGCCTATGAGGGAGTGTCCTGGCCGCATTGGGCCAGGGGCACAAGGCCCCATAAGGCCCAGCCGATCCTAGAGAGTTTAAATCGTTTAAACTAGAGATAGGGTTTCTAGAAGAGGGGAGAGTCCATGCCCCCCACTCCTTATCTTTTGGGCTTGGGGGAGGGGCTAGGGCTGCGCCCCCCTCTATATAAAGAGGGGTGGGGGCGCACCAACCCCTACACCTCTCCTCCAAACCCTAGCCGCCTTGCTAGCTTTCCTCTCTCCCTCCCGACTGTTTGTAGGCGAAGCCCTGCAGCAGAAATTCTCCACCATATACACCACGTCGTCGTGTTGTAGATCCAATCTATCTCTCCACCATACTTGCTGGTCCGAGGAAGGAGGAGACGTCGAGGTGCTGCACGTGTGCATCTCACGGAGGCACTGCCACTTGTGGTGCTAGATCGGATCGGATCACGAGGAGGAGAAGCGAGTACGACTACATCACCCACGTTCCGACGAACGTTCTGCTGTGCGAATCTTCAAGGGTATGAAGATCTAATCCAATCTCTCTCGTTATTTGCATCTCCTAGATTAGATCTTGGCTTTCCCTCTGTTCGCTCCGTAGAAAATTTTGATTTACTATGCCGCGAAACCCTTCAGTAAGTTGGAGACCAAGATGTGGTCACGACCGTAGGTCGGGCTACATCACCCCTTTAACACCGGTTCAAGCCACGAACCGGTGTTAAAGGCCCTGCACCAGTAGCCCGCGCAGCCCCCCCCCTTTAACACCGGTTCGTGGCTTGAACCGGTGTTAAAGGGGGTGCGCCTATATAACACACCGTAGTCCACACCCCTCTCTTTTATTTTTTTCACTCTCTCATTTTGGAGCATAGCAAGAGGGTGAGAGGTGTTCTAGTTTGTGTTTTTTTCCTATGCACAAGAGGTGTTCTGTGAAATGCCCGAGAGCTCGAAATAAGTTTTCTCGTTGCTCTTTCCTTCTCGGTCGAGGTCGGCAACTTTATCCTTTCATGTGTCATTGATGTACTATATAAATGGTCATCTCCCTATTAATTTTTGATATACTATAAATTAATGCAGATGAACCGGCAATGGATGTATGGTGACCGACGCACTTCCGAGTATATTACGGGCCTCCAAAATTTCATCGTTGTGGCTAATGCAAACCGTGGTCACAATGGTTTTATGTGATGTCCGTGTGTTCACTGTCAGAACAAGAAAGACTACTCAAATACCATAACCATTCACGCCCACCTTCTTCGATCCGGTTTCATGCCCAACTATAATTGTTGGACCAAGCATGGAGAAAAAGGGGTTGTGATGGAAGACAACGAAGAAGAATAGGATGATGACAACTTTCATAATATGTATCATGAATACGATGATACTGCAACGGGGGTAGATAATGAAGATCAAGAGGCAGTAGATGGGCTCGCTGATGACGGTCTTGGTCAGGCCATTACTGATGCAAAGGAAGAATTTGAAACTGAAAAGGAGAAGGAGAAGCTAGAGCAGATGTTAAAGGATCACAAAACATTGTTGTACCCAACTTGCGAAGTTGGCCACAAAAATCTAGGTACCACACTGGATTTGCTGCAACAGAAGGCAGAGAACGTTGTGACTGACAGCGCATTTTCAAAGTTGTTGGTAAAAATGAAGAATCTGCTTTCAAGAAATAATGAGTTGCCCGACAGTACATACCAAGCAAAGTAGGTTGTCTTCCCTCTAGGATTATACATGCAGAAGATACATGCCTGCATTAATGACTGCATCCTCTACCACGGTGAGAAGTACGAGAATTTGGATGCATGCCCGGTATGCACTGCACTACGGTATAAGATCAGACGAGACGATCCTGGCGATGTTGAGTGAGAGGCCCTTAGGAAGAAGGTTCCTGCCAAGGTTATGTGGTATGCTCCTATAATACAACGGTTAAAACATCTCTTCAGAAATAAAGAGCATGCCAAGTTGTTGCGATGGCACATGGAAGACCGTAAGAAAGACGCAATGTTGAGACACCCCGCTGATGGGTCACAGTGGAGAAAAGTCGAGCGAGAGTACCCGGACTTCGCACGTGACGCAAGGAACTTAAGGTTTGGTCTAAGTACAGATGGCATGAATACTTTTGTAGAGCAGAGCTGCAGTCACAACACCTAGCCTGTGACTCTATGTATCTATAACCTTCCTCCTTGGTTGTGCATGAAGAGGAAGTTCATTATGATGCCAGTGCTCTTCCAAGGCTCGAGGCAACCCGGCAACGACATTGATGTGTACATAAGGCCATTAGTTGAAGAACTTTTACAGCTGTGGGCCAAACCAGGTGTACGTATGTGGGATGAGCACAAAGGGGAGCCATTTGACCTACGAGTGTTGCTTTTCGTAACCATCAATGATTGGCCTGCTCTTAGTAACATTTCAGGGCAGACAAACAAGGGATACAATGCATGCACACACTGTTTAGATGAGACTAAAAGTGTATATTTGGATAAATGTAAGAAGGTTGTGTAGCTAGGATATCATCGATTTCTTCCGAACCTGCATCCCGTAAGAAAGAAAGGCAAGCATTTCAAACGTCTGGCAGAACCCCGGAGGAAGCCTGTCCTCCGTACCGGTGAGGAGGTATTTGGTATGGTCAAGGACCTAAAAGTAATCTTTGGAAAAGGTCCTGCTAGTCTATCTGTTCCGAATGACGATGTCGGACACGCGCCCATGTGGAAGAAGCAATCTATATTTTGGGACCTACCCTATTGGAAAGTCCTAGAGTTCTGCTCTTCAATCGACGTGATGCACGTGACGAAGAATGTTTGCGTGAACCTGCTAGGCTTCCTAGGAGTGAATGGGAAGACAAAAGATACACCGAAAGCACGGCAGGACCAGCAACGTATGAAAGACCCTGAAGAGCCTATGCATCCTGAGAACGAGAAGGGTAAACGATGCCACTTAACTCCTGCCAGCTACGCTCTTACCAAAGAAGAGAAGGAAATCTTTTTTGAATGTCTGAGCAGTATCAAGGTTCCGTCTGGCTTCTCGTCGAATATAAAGGGAATAATAAATATGACAGAGAAAAAAATTCCAAAACCTGAAGTCTCATGACTGCCACGTGATTATGACGCAATTGCTTTCGATTGCATTGAGGGGGCTTCTACCTGAAAATGTTCGAGTACCCATTGTGAAGCTATGTGCATTCCTCAATGCAATATCTCAGAAGGTAATCGATCCAGAAGGCCTACCAGGGTTACAGACAGATGTGGCCCAATGTCTTGTCAGCTTTGAGTTGGTGTTCCCACCATCCTTCTTCAATATTATGACGCATCTCCTGGTTCACCTAGTAGAAGAGATTGCCATTCTCGGTCTGTATTTCTATATAATATGTTCCGCTTTGAGAGGTACATGGGAGTCTTAAAGAAATATATTCATAACCGTGATAGGCCAGAAGGAAGCATCTCCAAGGGCTATGTAAAAGAGGAGGTCATTGAGTTATGTGTTGATTTTATTCCTGACCTTAAGGCGATTGGTGTTCCAGAATCACGACATGAGGGGAGACTGCGTGAAAAAGGCACCCTAGGATGTAAAGCAATGATATGTAGGTATGGGCATTCTCTCAATCAAGCACACTACACGGTTTTACAAATATCTATCTTGGTTGCCCCGTATATCAATGAACACAAGAATTTTATACGCCTCGAACACCCGGGACAGTCTGATGAATGGATTATAAGTGAACACATGGCGAGTTTTGGCGGCTGGCTGCAAAGACTTCTCACGAATAACACCACTATTGGAGATCAGCTATACTCGTTGGCCAGGACACCATCTTCGACTGTATGTACTTTCCAAGGATACAAGATAAATGGGAATACATTTTACACGATAGGCCAAGATAAAAAGAGCACCAACCAAAACAGTGGTGTCCGCTTCGATGCAGCATAAAACAATGGGCAAAAGGCCACGTATTATGGGTTCATAGAGGAGATATGGGAACTTGACTATGGACCTAATTTTAAGGTCCCCTTGTTTCGGTGCAAATGGGTCAAGCTAACAGGAGGAGGGGTTGAGGTAGACAAGAAGTACGGAATGACAACAGTGGATCACAACAATCTTATGAAGGTAGACAAGAACTTAGACGAACCATTCGTCTTAGCCAATGATGTGGCTCAGGTTTTCTATGTGAAGGACATGTCTACCAAACCGAGAAAAATAAAAAAATAAGCAAACAGATACATCACACGATGAGCCAAAGCGTCACATAGTTCTTTTAGGGAAAATAAACATCATGGGAGTGGAGGACAAGATAGACATGTCAGAAGATTATAATAAGTTTGATGAAATTCCGCCCTTCAGAGTGAAGACTGACCCAACCATCCTGTTAAACGGTGCTGATACTCCATGGTTACGGCCGACGCGATCATAAGATTGACTATATGTATTAATTGAGCCATTTTTAGCACACATATGTATCTCAACATGGAAATCAATGTCATATTTCTTCTGTTAACACTATATGTATTAAATGAGCCATTTTTCTTCCTGTCATTTCTTCCCGCCATTTTTCTTCCCGCCATTTCTTCCCGCCAGTTCTTCCCTCCAGTTATCTTCCTGCCATTTCTCACTATATATATGTAGGGTTGACCTCCATTGTCATTGCACATCTCTAGACTCATATCTGCAACCTCATCACTCTTTCCCATGGCTTCCACCATACCACTAACCCCCAGGGAGGCGGAGGCACTTTGCTCCTCGAACTACCCCTGCCCGCCGGGCTACTGCGTCCCCGTCGGCTGGATGCTGAGCGCCGGAGGCATGCCGGTTCCTCCTGTCCCTCTAGGTGTGGCGCGCCGGATGGCTATCACGAACCACTACTACTTCGAGCTCACGCCGGAGCAGTAGAGGAATCCCAGATGGCATCCCGAATATTTCCCGACTAGGGAAGCCTTCTTCGAGGATCGGCGTGAGAGGGCGCTCGCTGACATGGTTATACCCCGTGGGTACACGATCTCAGCATACCTGGTCCAGCCCAAGGAAGGCCCATGGCAAATATACGCCGGCCCATGAGGATTTTCGGGTGGCCAAGGCCCATGACGTCTTCGGATCCTTGGAGAGCAAGACTAGAGTAGATAGGAAATTCAAAGGGGTAAACCCTAGAACCTGTAACCGACTAAATCTGTGTTGGAGATATGCCCAAGAGGCAATAATAAAGTGGTTATTATCATGTCTTCACACTTATGATAAATGTTTACATACCATGCTATAATTGTATTAAAAGGAAACATTAATACTTGTGTGATTTGTAAACTGAAATAAGAGTCCCTAGTAAAGCCTCTTGTTAAACTAGCTTGTTGGTTAATATATGATCATGGTTTCCTGATCATGAACATAGAGATGTTATTAACAACAGGATCATATCATTAGGAGAATGATGTGATGGACATACTCCTATAGATAAGCGTAGCATAAAGATCAAGTCATTTCAATAGTTCAATTGCTATATGCTTTCTGATACATAGTAACCTAATTCCTTCGACCATGAGATCATGCATATCACCTTTGCTGGATGGATGCTTTGATGTCATCAAACACCACACCGTAACAGGGTGGCTATAAAAGTGGCATTGAGTGTTCGGAAAGTATTGGTTGAAACACATGGATCAAGAGTGGGATTTGTCCATCCACATGACGGATAGATATACTCTGGGCCCTCTCGGTGAAATGTCATCCAATTAGCTTGCAAGCATGTGACTTGGTCACAAGGGATCACATATCACGGGAACGAGAAAAGAGTACTTATCAGTAACGAGGTTGAACTAGGTATGCAGAGATACCGACGATCATAACCTCGGATAAGTAACATATCGTGAGACAAAGGGAAATTGGTATCGTATGTAAGTGGTTCATTCGATCGCAAAGTAATCGTAGAAATATGTGGGAGCCATATGAATTTCCAGATTCCTCTATTGGTTATTGTTCGGAGAAGTGTCTCGATCATGTCCGCATAATTCACGAACCGTAGGGAGACACACTTAAGGATTCGACGTTGTTTGAGTAGTTATGGTATTATGAGAAAGAGACCGAATGTTGTTCGGAGTCTCGGATGGGATCCGGGATATCACGAGGAGATCCGGAATGGTCCGGAGAATAAGATTCATATAAGGAAAGTCCCGTTTCGGAGTTGGGGAATGGTTCCGGTGTTTTCATCGGGAACATTCTAGAAGGTTCCGGAATGTCCGGCACTCCGGGGGGGAAGGGGTGCATGAATGTGTCATTGCAAGATGGAATGATTGCATCATGTACTAAGTGTTCTCGCTGTCCAAAATAAAAGGTTTATTTAATTCCTAAATTGGAAAAGTCAAACGGCTAGTTTGAAAGTCAAACTGCCAATTTTGGAAAGTGGGAAAGAGGAGGATTGGTGGAGGCCGAATTGGGGGAGGACTCCTCCCTTGGCCGGCGCCCCACCAAGCCGACTTGGGGAGGGTCTCTCCTCCCCATGGCGCAGCCAGCCCTCCCACCTATATAAGGAGGGGCAGGGCTCCCCTCCTAGAACACACAAGTTTCCTATCCTCTAAACTAAACCCTAGATCTAGACCCCGGTTTAGAGCTATTCGGTTTAGAGCCTTCTAATTGGTTTAGAGCCTTCTAATTGGTGTGTCTAATTACTAGACCACTAATAGCCTCTCTCATAAGCTCCACCATACTCGCACCGGCTTAAGGCGAAGCCCTGCGGGATTTCCCCTCTACCTCCGGTACCACGCCGTTGTGCTGCCGGAATCGCGAGGAGAGTGCTACAACCTCCGCTGCCTGCTGGAACAAGGGAGAGGAAGGTCTTCGTCGAGTACCGAACGTGTGACCGACTGCGGGGGCGCTGCTGGAACGTGGCGCCGGAAGGATCGTCTACGCGATCTTGAGATCGGAAAGAGTACGACTACATCACCCACGAGAATCTGCTCTCGTTAACCGCTTTGGAATCTTCGAGGGTGAGTTCCTCTATCGACTCGTTGCTACAATCTAGTAGATAGATCTTGGCTTGTTTGTTTGTATGCGATAGAAAAATTTTGTTTTCCATGCTACGAACCCCTACAGTGGTATCAGAGCCGTGTCTATATGTAGATCTGTTGCACGAGTAGAACACAATGGTCATTGTGGGCGTTGATGCTTTTATTGTAGATTGCTTTTTGTGTACTTTGCATCTTGCGGTATGTTGGGATGAAGCGGCCCGGGCTAACCTTACATGACATCGTTCATGAGACTTGCTCCACGTTTGACATGCAACTTGTATTGCATAAGTGGCTTTGCGGGTGCCTGTTTCTCCTAGCATAGTTAAGATCCAATTTACAACGGGTAATCAACAATGCTAGTATCAATGTTGTGGTTCTTGTTCGTAAGTTAGAACGATACTTATGGAAAGCCCCAAACCACGTAAAATATGCAAAGAAAGTAGAAGCGTCTAACTTTGTTTTGCAGGGGTGTGCAGTGATGTGATATGGCCATGATTGTGATTATATATGATGTATGCAATGTTCCTTATTGTAAGTCGGCAACCGGCAGGAGCCATATGGTTGTCTTTAATTTCTGTTAAGACCCGCGTGTCTATTCAAAGTAGTTGTAATAGTTGAAGCCGGTGGACGACAACCATGGAGAAGCGTCATTGACCTTGATGCCATGCCGGTGATGATGAAGATCATGTTCGTGCTTGAAGATGGAGATCGGAAGCACAAAGAAGAAAGGCCATATCATATCACATATTATGAATTGCATGTGATGTTAATCCTTTATGCATCTTGTATTGCTTAGTAGACGACGGTAGCATTATAAGATGATCCCTCATGCACATAAATTTCAAGTTCTAAAGTGTTCGCCCTTAGTTAGCACCGTTGCTAAAGCTTGTTGCTTCGAAGCACCACGTGATGATCGGGTGTCTTTGATTCCACGGGTGAATACAACGTAAGCAAGCCAGATTTGCTTATGCGGTAGCTAAGGTTTGATCTTGACGAGCCTAGCATGTACAGACATGGCCTCAGGAACACGGATCACCGAAAGGTAAAGCATGAGTCATATAGTAGATATGATGAACATGTTGATTGTTCGCCATTGAAGCTACATCAACTCTCGTGATGATCGGTTTTGATGTGGTGGATTTGGTTCGTGTGATCACTAAAACAATGTGAGGGATATTGTTTTGAGTGGGAGTTCACCTAGATTAATTTAATTATTAATTAGAACTCAATTTATCATAAACTAAATCAAAGTGAATTTGCATAGTTGTTGTAGTCATTGGCATCAGTTTACCACCTTGCGCTTAGTTATAATTGAGATAATAGAACTATAGAATTCTGGTTAAATACTTTACGAACTGGTATCGTATTGTTTTAAGTGTTAATCTAAAGTTTAAAAATCCTATTGCAAACTTTCAGTAAGTTCCGGTTACTCCATGAAGTTTAATAGTTAGTATTAAATCAAGAGTAACAATTCCAAGTGTTAGTATATAAGTATCATGTTTGTATCCATGATTCTTGATATTCAAAGGATTCCCTTAAAATCAAGGTTATCTAGGATCTGAAAGAGTTGTTTCAGAAACCATGACTTGTGGAAGATATTATGATATCTGAAACGAAGTTTTGGTTACAACATGATAGAGTATAATATGGCAAAGTCATGTTCTCATGTTTGATGAGAATTTGCAAAAGGTTGGAGACACTAGTTGTCCTAATCTTCCAGAAGGTTTTGGAGAGCATCATTATACTCGTGATTCACCGTTATAAGCTAAAAGTAGCTTGGTCATGGACGATTCCATGATGAAGGTGAATATTTGATGTAGGTAAAATGTTTACTACACCAAGAGATTACTAAAGAAAGGAATTTGAAAGAACACCAAATATTTGATAATGGTGATCTACTTCAAAGTGCAAGTTCAAAGACATTGGTATTTAACTATACACGCTTTGGACTATATGTCATATGTATGACTCCACTATTGATATTGATAGATTCTTTCAAATAGAAAAGGAAATACTGAAAGAGAATCTCATAAATATATGGCAGAAAAGAAAAGACTAGAATCGTTCAGTTTAAGTATATAGATGATATACATGTTATGGCTATATTCTTTGCTTGTTAAACAATGTGGTTCTTAAGTATTTGATACTGAATTTGTTGGTGTGAATCGTCATACGAAACAACACAATTCATGAACTACAATGGCCTAAGTAACTAGCAAAAGAATATGTGATGATGTTCATCAAGAACAAAATAAAGGGTTATTGTGTTGCTTGTTAAAACATCAAAAGCTTGCCTTCAAAGATTTGTTTTATCAGGTATTATGAGAACAAAAGGATTGTTCAAATAATTGCCGTAATCCATAAAAGATGGATGATTCGCAAATCTCGTTGGAGACATCACATCCATAAAACAAGTGCTAAAAATGTCGAAAGACAAATTGATTGAAAGATCACTTAGGAAGTGACATCGCCGTTTAAATTATATTTGAAAGAAAACATGAAGAAACTCCATGTTGATGGAATTTTGGAGTCTTCTGATTTTTTGATCATATGACGCTTGTGAAACTTTCCTAGAGATAATTAAAACTTCGTTCATAGGCCAAAAATGGAACGAAAGACTAGCTTATTGGAACTTGTACATATTGTTGTACGAAGTCCGTTATGTGTAGTCAAGAGCGATGGATTTCAACTTCATATGCTTTCTCCGAAAATTTGAGTGAATATATGAATATTTACTTAATAAGGATAAAGTATGAAACACTTGAAAAGTTCAAAGACTTTCAAGATGAAGTGCAAGATCATTGTAACGAGAATATAAATAGTTTATGATAAGATCATAAAGGAAGATATTTGAGTTACAAGTTTAGCATAATACCTAAGATTTAAGGAATCGTTCCGTGGATTTGCATTTTCTCGAAACACCATAAGAGTATGGAGCGTTCGAGATATGTAATTAAACCTTGTTTGACATGGTAAGATCGAAAGGTGTAATTCATAAAACTGCCATTGTATTTTAAAGATTAAAAGCTTTAGAGATTACCGTTTTTCCACTGAAAAGAGCTCCATCATAATCCGTTGAAATGACACCATATAAGGTTATGGTTTGGGATAAAACCCAAGTTGTCCTTTCTTAAACATTGGTATGCTATGCATAAGAAAGATGTGTGCAACCAAAGTCGGATGAACCTGTCTTTGTATGACTATTAAGTATTCCTCCATAAACACCGGAGACAAAAGTGTTTGTTGCTTAGAACGTCAAGTTTCTTTTGGAAGGAATTTTTCGTGAAAAGTTAAGTGGGAGGACAATAGAACTTTGATAAGGTTAAAAGAACCTTAGCTATATGATCAGAGTTGCGCAGCGCCGAAAAGTGTTTCGGAGGCAGCAACAATGCTCATGGTTCACGTGCCTCAAAGGTTGTGGTCACAGAAATCTAAGTTCCTATTGAAACAAGTAGATCGGGTAAACAATCAAATACCAAGATTTGAGGGTTGAATCATTATTTGAGAATAATGAACCGACTACATACAAAGAAGCGATGATGGGCCCTGACTCCGTCAAATGGCTTGAAGCCATATAATCCGTGATAGTTCCATACACGAGAAATCAAGTTTTGAACTTGAAGGACCCTCGAGAAAGGTGTAAGACCTTATAGTTGTGTCTGGATCTATAAAGAAATAGTCGACATGTTGGGAAAGAGTTCACAACAATGTTCAAAGGTTGACTATGACAAGATTTGATCTTTCATAGTGATATTTAGTCTAGACGGATTAATGTAGCAACCACTACATATAATTTGTTATATGGAAGTTGAATAAACAAAACAAGTTCTTCTAATAGAATCGTTACCTAGGACATGTGCATAACACGGTCCATAGGGTTTTGTTAATTCAAAGGATGCTAAAAGCATATGCAAACTTCAATGGTTAGAGTGAGCATAGCGGAGTTGGAATCTTCACTATGATGAAACTGTTAAAAGAGTTTAATTTCATCAGAGACAATGAAGATGCTTGCATTTGCAAGAAATTAAGTGGGAACGCTAAGACATATTTCTAATACATTATGTGGAGGACATATTGTTGATTAGAAAAGATGTATCTTTTATTAACACATATTAAGAATTTCATCCTGATGAAAGACTTAGGCAAAACCCAAATATTTGGTATCAATAGACGCTAATATGGTTGTGCCAGAAGTACATAGATGAGATATTGAATGAATTCAATATAGAAACTACAAGAAAGGTTCTTGTTGCACAGAAAGGATTGAAAGAGTTCAATGTTGATGATATATTCAAGTGTATTGGCACTTGGTAAGTGAAACAAAGATTCAAGTATAGATTGATACTTGATGTATGAAATCACAAAGAGTATTTATATCAATCATACTGTGATATGTACAAATCCAGATATGTCCTATGCTCTAAATGTTGTGAGCATATACCAGAATGATTCGTAAGATGATCATTGGACAATAGTAAGGATATTCTTATGATCTTCTGAAAGAACTAAGAGTATAATATTTGTAGAAGTGACAAATAGATGGTTAGTTCATTGTAAAAGTACTACATTGATACTAGCTTTGTCACAAAGTACAAATTAAGTTTATCTCAAACTAAACTAAGGGTGGCACAATATAATGGAAAGTGAGTTCCATAATGGATTTGGATGAGTTCCAAAGTTAAGACATTGTGACAGATACTACAACAAAAGGCTAAGTATATGACTGCTATTTTAGCAGCAAAAGAGGGCATTTGTGTCAAGTAGTTTGTTATCAAACTAGGTGTAGTTCACAGTGGGATAATACTATGAAGATATATTGTGCGACAATATTATCAACATGTTTTAACCCCAAAGAGCTAAAGGTCACACCGAAAGACCAAATTTATACAAAGCCATCTCATTAGAGAATGAGTGATGCGTAGAGACGCAAAGACATGCAATTACACACGGACCTGGAAGTGTCAGATCCGGAGATCAGTTGACCACTAGCAATCGTGTACATACAACACCGGAAAGCCATAGGTGTTATATACACAAAGGTTCGAAACTAGATTATTGACTCTAGTGCAAGTGGGAGACTGTTGGAGATATGCCCAAGAGGCAATAATAAAGTGGTTATTATCATGTCTTCACACTTATGATAAATGTTTACATACCATGCTATAATTGTATTAAAAGGAAACATTAATACTTGTGTGATTTGTAAACTGAAATAAGAGTCCCTAGTAAAGCCTCTTGTTAAACTAGCTTGTTGGTTAATATATGATCATGGTTTCCTGATCATGAACATAGAGATGTTATTAACAACAGGATCATATCATTAGGAGAATGATGTGATGGACATACTCCTATAGATAAGCGTAGCATAAAGATCAAGTCATTTCAATAGTTCAATTGCTATATGCTTTCTGATACATAGTAACCTAATTCCTTCGACCATGAGATCATGCATATCACCTTTGCTGGATGGATGCTTTGATGTCATCAAACACCACACCGTAACAGGGTGGCTATAAAAGTGGCATTGAGTGTTCGGAAAGTATTGGTTGAAACACATGGATCAAGAGTGGGATTTGTCCATCCACATGACGGATAGATATACTCTGGGCCCTCTCGGTGAAATGTCATCCAATTAGCTTGCAAGCATGTGACTTGGTCACAAGGGATCACATATCACGGGAACGAGAAAAGAGTACTTATCAGTAACGAGGTTGAACTAGGTATGCAGAGATACCGACGATCATAACCTCGGATAAGTAACATATCGTGAGACAAAGGGAAATTGGTATCGTATGTAAGTGGTTCATTCGATCGCAAAGTAATCGTAGAAATATGTGGGAGCCATATGAATTTCCAGATTCCTCTATTGGTTATTGTTCGGAGAAGTGTCTCGATCATGTCCGCATAATTCACGAACCGTAGGGAGACACACTTAAGGATTCGACGTTGTTTGAGTAGTTATGGTATTATGAGAAAGAGACCGAATGTTGTTCGGAGTCTCGGATGGGATCCGGGATATCACGAGGAGATCCGGAATGGTCCGGAGAATAAGATTCATATAAGGAAAGTCCCGTTTCGGAGTTGGGGAATGGTTCCGGTGTTTTCATCGGGAACATTCTAGAAGGTTCCGGAATGTCCGGCACTCCGGGGGGGAAGGGGTGCATGAATGTGTCATTGCAAGATGGAATGATTGCATCATGTACTAAGTGTTCTCGCTGTCCAAAATAAAAGGTTTATTTAATTCCTAAATTGGAAAAGTCAAACGGCTAGTTTGAAAGTCAAACTGCCAATTTTGGAAAGTGGGAAAGAGGAGGATTGGTGGAGGCCGAATTGGGGGAGGACTCCTCCCTTGGCCGGCGCCCCACCAAGCCGACTTGGGGAGGGTCTCTCCTCCCCATGGCGCAGCCAGCCCTCCCACCTATATAAGGAGGGGCAGGGCTCCCCTCCTAGAACACACAAGTTTCCTATCCTCTAAACTAAACCCTAGATCTAGACCCCGGTTTAGAGCTATTCGGTTTAGAGCCTTCTAATTGGTTTAGAGCCTTCTAATTGGTGTGTCTAATTACTAGACCACTAATAGCCTCTCTCATAAGCTCCACCATACTCGCACCGGCTTAAGGCGAAGCCCTGCGGGATTTCCCCTCTACCTCCGGTACCACGCCGTTGTGCTGCCGGAATCGCGAGGAGAGTGCTACAACCTCCGCTGCCTGCTGGAACAAGGGAGAGGAAGGTCTTCGTCGAGTACCGAACGTGTGACCGACTGCGGGGGCGCTGCTGGAACGTGGCGCCGGAAGGATCGTCTACGCGATCTTGAGATCGGAAAGAGTACGACTACATCACCCACGAGAATCTGCTCTCGTTAACCGCTTTGGAATCTTCGAGGGTGAGTTCCTCTATCGACTCGTTGCTACAATCTAGTAGATAGATCTTGGCTTGTTTGTTTGTATGCGATAGAAAAATTTTGTTTTCCATGCTACGAACCCCTACAATCTGTGCTTGGGACCTGCCTAAGTCTATATAAAGGCCAGGAGGGCACGACCTAGAGCTCTCTCTCTCATACTTCCGCATACATACCTTCACTCCAGATCGTATCTGCGCACCCCTGTAATCACCGGTTCCGCCGTAATCAAAGAGCAGACAAGCAGGAGTAGGGTTTTCCCTCCGGGGGCCTGAACCTGAGTAAACCTCGTGTCCCGTATTGCTTAGTTGCTAACCGTTACGCGATCTCCAGCATCCCCATCTTCTCCAAAACCCAAGTCCATAACAATGGGCATTGACGAGATCAAACCTCGTCACCCGCCAGGCACGAGGAGGACGGCCCACCTCCTCTGAACTTCAACGAGGTCGGCCGTCGGCTGTGGTGGCGCGGTCGGACTCTCCAGAGCATCATGGCCTACGACACCGCCGCCGACTCTAACCCCCGTCTGCGCTACCCTCAAGTCCAACCCACGCGTACTCAGCCTTCAAGTTTCAACTATGGCGACCCCGACGACGACAGCGACGACGGCCACGGAGAGTACGACGACTACAGTGGCGAGTATTACAGGTGTAGGCAGGAGCATGACTGAATCACTCCAACATTTCAAAACAAGTTCGGCTAATTGTGACTTAATCTGGATGTATCTTAATTTTCAGTTCTTCTATGTATCTTAATTTTCAGTCGTGCTTTGTTAGTTGCGTTTGTACTTTAATTCCAGTTCTATCGTAATAAAATTTTCTTCCCTCCCTTTTCGTCCCACGCATTCTGCCCGCCCTTTCCCATATGTTACTAGTTTGAATAGTTAGAATTTTATTTTTTAAAAACAAAAAATGTTTTAGGATTAATTATTCAAATACAAACAATTTTCATGTTGAAAGTTTTGTCAGATTCCAAAGTGTACAAAAGATACTAAATTTAAATATCCAAACAATTAAAAAATATTAATACAAAATAAAATCTGATGTTCTGTAATAAAATATGGTTACATTCCTTTTCAGATGGTTAATATTTCTTAAGTTTAGTTTTAGGGTTTGACTATTTTAATTTTGTCTTAATTGAATAATCAAAATTTATATGTAAGTGTTTTAATCATTTTGAAAAAATTCATCTACAGTAACTATAAAATGTTTTTATATGAATGGATAGATCTTATTTTTCTGAAAATTATGATATATTATTCATATTTTCTGAGTTACAATGAAAAAGATATGAATTTTCTTAATTCTATCCTATTTTTGAATTAAAAAAGGCCCCACCCCTTTAATGTACGAAATAAATGCCCCCGCCCTTTAACACCGGTTCCAGACACGAACCGGTGTTAAAGGGGGGGCATTTATTTCGTTTCGCGCGCGCACCCCCTCCCCCCCTTTAACACCGGTTCCAGCCACGAACCGGTGTTAAAGGGGGGTGCGCGCGCGAAACGAATCCCCCCCTTTAACAACCGGTATGTGGCTGGAACCAGTGTTAAAGGGGGGGTCGTTATAACGCAGCACGCACATTCTTCCTCTTCCTCTTCCCCCCAGCCAGAATTCGATCGAGCAGAGGAGCAGAGGAGCCCGGCGGAGAAACAGAGACCGCGCCTTCGCCGTCCGCCGACGTCGCCGCCGCGCTAGCGCCATCCGCCGTCGTCGCCGCCGCGCCAGCGCCGTCCGCCACCCCTGTGCACTCACGGAGCCGTCGCCGCCTCGTCGGTGCCTCGCCGTTTCCTGTCACCCCATGTCCCTCTGAGGCCACCAAGAGCTCTGCCTCTCCATGCTGGTCTTCCTCGCCAACGGAATCGAGCCCGGGCGCTGCCAATCAACCGCATCGCCCGCTTCTTCCCCGTCACCGATGTGCTCCGTCGCTCGTCTCGCTGTTGATCCGGTCACCGCCTCGCCTCGCTGTCACCATCAATCGCTCCAGGGTGAGCATACGGTTCTCAGGCACCCATCTGAATCCTCTCTCTCTCGCTATATGTCCCGCCCGCGCCATTGCTTGCCGAGCACCGCCGCTGCTTGCCGTCGTACGCCTTGCTCCGATGACCATCCGTAGGCGGCGCCGCCACTAGCTAGCTCGCCTTGCAGCCCCGGTTCGAACCACATGCTTAGATCGCACGCGCGTGCTCGGAAACATCGGCGCCGATGACCATCTGTTGGTGGTCGGCGACGTGTGTTGGAATTATGCCCTAGAGGCAATAATAAAGATGTTATTATTATAATTCTTGTTCATGATAATGTTTATATTCCATGCTAGAATTGTATTAAGCGGAAACTTTAATACTTGTGTGGTTTGTGAACAACACCGTGTCCCTAGTACGCCTCTATGGACTAGCTCATTGATTAATGATGGTTAAGGTTTCCTAACCATGGACATGAGTTGTCGATTAATAATGAGATCATATCATTGGGAGAATGATATGGTGGACAGACCCAAACTAAGCGAAGCAATTAGATCGTGTCATCGTGTTCGTCTTTGCGAAGCTTTTCTTATGTCAAATATTGTATTCCTTAGACCATGAGATAATACAACTCCTTGGTATCGGAAGAAAGCTTTGAGGTCATCAAACGTCATCCTATGAGAGGGTGATCATAAAGGTGTCTCTCAGGTGATCGGAAAGTATCTGTTGGGTTATATGTATCGAGATGGGATTTGTCCCTCCCAAGTTGGAGAGATATACTTCGGGCCCACTCGGTAATCGATATCAACACCGCTTGCAAGCATGTGGTTAAGGAGTTAATCACAAAGTAATATCGGATTACGGAACGAGTAAAGTACTTGTTGTGAACAAGATTGAAATAGGTATGACGGTACCGACGATCGAATCTCGGGCAAGTAAAATATCGCGAGACGAAGGGAATATATATATGGGATTGATTGAATCCTGGCATCGTGGTTCATCCGATATGATCATCGATGAATGTGTGGGAGTCAATATGGGTGTCCAGACCCCGTTGTTGATTATTGATAGAAGATCATGTCTGCATATTCTCGAACCCGCAGGGTCACACACTTAACGTGTCTCGACGCTAGGATAGATTGGATAATTGGTTTATGAGTTTTTGTTCGGAGTCTCGGATGGGATCCGGGACATCACGAGAGGTTCCGGAGTGGTCCGGAGAATAAGATTCATATAAGGCAGTGCAGTTTTTGGAGTTCGGAATTGTTCCGAGTTAATCGGTATTGTACCGGAAGCTTCTAGAACCTTCCGGAAGGGGACCAACGTGGCCCCACCTTCCGGGAGGGGGCATGGGCCTATGAGGGAGTGCCCTGGCCACATTGGTCCAGGGACACAAGGCCCCATAGGGCCCAGCCGGCCAAGAGAGGTTTAAACTCGAGATAGACCTTCTAGAAGGGGGGTTTCCTTGCCCCCCACTCCTTATCCTTTGGGGCCGCCGGTTTGGGCTTGGGGGAGGGGCTAGTTCTGTGCCCCCCCCCCTCTATATAAAGAGGGGTGGGGGCGCACCAACCACTCACACCTTCCCCTCCAACCCTAGCCGCCCTGCTGCCCTCCTCTCTCCCTCCCGACTGTTTGTAGGCGAAGCCCTGCTGCAGAAATTCTCCACCATATACACTACGCCGTCGTGTTGTAAATCCAATCCATCTCTCCACCATACTTGCTGGTCCGAGGAAGGAGGAGATGTCGAGGTGCTGCACGTGTGCATCTCACGGAGGCACCGCCACTTGTGGTGCTAGATCGGATCGGATCGCGAGGAGGAGAAGCGAGTACGACTACATCACCCACGTTCCGACGAACGTTCCGCTGTGCGAATCTTCAAGGGTATGAAGATCTAATCCAATCTCTCTCGTTGTTTGCATCTCCTAGATTAGATCTTGGCTTTCCCTCTGTTCGCATCCGTAGAAAATTTTGATTTACTATGCCGCAAAACCCTTCAACGTGACGTCACGCTAGCGTCATCGTGATGCCAGCGCGTGGGTCAGCTCCTGGTCAAACCCCCATCTGGTCCCACCTGTCCACATGGAGGCCGATGTGGCTCTGAGGCCCACCGGTCAGCCACTGTGGCTAGCCTAGCCCTCTGTGTAAAACGTTTTAGGGCGTGTGTTGATGTCATAGTGACACATTAAATTATTTTAAATGATTTAAATAAATCCAGAAAATGAATAAATATTGGAAATTCAATAACTAATTAGTTATACTAGTCGTTAACCCGTGCACCCGCACGGGCTAGTGATTCCAAATCGTTACAGCCGTAAGTAGATACGACACCCCTAGCATAAAAGTTGTGAATTTTGTCACAATGTGATTACCTTTTGTCACGAAGTCCATCAGGGTAGGATGCGATGCATTGAAAATTATAAATGTCTATCATGCGCCCACGGTGCTCACCCGCCCCTCCGCTCGCTCCCTCTCGCTTGGAGCCGTTGTCGCCTCGCTGCTCTGCAAGCGCCACCGTTGGCCGTCGTCGTTGTCGTCGCTCCGGTGACCCCTAGGTAGCGGCGCCGCCCGTTTAAGTATGAGAAGAATCTCGTCAATAAAGAGGATCTCAAGAATCTACCAACAAATATGCGAAGATTGCATAAGTGGTACCTTGATTTCTGCAAGACGAGAAAGGAAGAATGGATCACGGCGCATATAAGAGATCAGATTTTCTTGTGCGGAGACGACGAGATCATCTTCAATATTCAAGACTTGCATTTTCTATTCAATCAGAAGGAACTCGACAAAGCTGCCATCAGCCTTTATTGTGTGTAAGTACTATTTCTGTAATTTCTATCTCATCTCATTCAATTTATTAATTGCATGTATATATATGCTCACAATATATGTATATACTATTATGCAGGAAAAATGTTATGGAATGCATGAAAGGATGCCCTTCTGACATTGGGTTCGTTGACCCAAATAGAGTTCATGAACAAGTGGTAAAACTCAAACCCGGGCAAATAGAAATTTTTTTGCTAACGTCTTTACTGAGACAACAAACCAAAAGGGAAATACTATTGACTTACAACTTCTCGTGAGTGTTATCCTCTCTTGTACACATTCTGTTTCGGCTTACTCGATGTTAAGTATAACTGATAATGAGTTATGCTTGTGCAGGTTCCACTTTATTCTGCTAGTCATTCAAGTTGACTCAGGAAAAGTCCTTTTCATGGACTCGTTATGAAAAGACCAAGAGCTATGGGCAGACTTTAAAGAGATGCTCCAGAGGTAATTTCAATCATATTATCGCACTAGATCGGAAACTTTCATGATAACAAGTAATTAATTACTCGTTTATCCATTTTCTTTGCCAGACAGGGTTTGGAAAAGGTTCACGGACAGGGCCGTGGGTGAATGGTCAGAAGAACTAAAATTTGTAGACCAAAATGTAAGTAATACTAGCTAGCTAGGTCTGCGTATCTCTTTGATTCTGCTTCCAATTCCATTATATCATGCTTTATTGATTATTATTTTGATTGAACTCTCTATTCTCATAAAGTGCACGCATCAGGGACCCGACAATAACTTATGTGGATATTATGTTTGCGAGTTTATTCGCAACACGATATGTGCGATGGGCCAAACCGCACTAGAACAACTTAGAGTAAGTAAACAAAGTACACAACATTATTTTATTACCATCAATTGTGTTGATTTTTTTCTTATATATATATTGACCCATTCTTCATATATATTTAGATCGAACGGATGCGGGACCAACTCCTACCATTTGACTGCATACGAGCCATTCAAGAGCAATTGTCGGGGTTCATACTTGATGAGGTCGTCACGCCTGGCGGAGAACTCTTTAGATATCCACCAAAATAAACGTTATATATATGCTTGAACGTGTTTGTCTTGTACTTAATGCTTCAACATTTACGGAGAATACCACAATGACGATGTTTGTGTATAATAATAGTTGCTTAATTATTCATGTACTCGTATGTACCGACGATGTATGTGTATACCTCTCCCGATCGATTCCCCCTCCCCCCCTTCCCGTCCCCGCCGCGCCGCAGAAATACGCCCAGAACGCGGCGGCGACAGAACTCTGCCGCGGCAGAGATTTATGTCGTTTTCCTACCGCGGCAGAGATTTATGCCTTTTTCCTGCCGCGGCAGAGAACATTTAACGCCGGTTCGTGTTACGAACCGGTGGGGGGGCCTAAGCGCTGCGGCAGCCCCACGTGCGTCACCCTTTAACAGCGGTTCGTATAGCGGTTCTACAACCGCTGTTAGAGGCTGGTCCGAACCGGTGTTAGAAGCTTATGTGTGCACTAGTGTGACTAAATAAATGGTGAGGAGTACATGGTAACTTCAAAAAAAATCACGAGATAAACCTGTTGCCATCTTGTTGGTGAGATACCCCCATGTCCTTACAATGTTTCTCCATATATATGACACCAACAGCTAAAGCAACTTTGAGATGCATGTCTCCTTCATTTTCCATGGGAGAACAACAAAGTAGAGGGTGGTTCATATAGTCTTCAGCAACATCGATCGTTTAGTGGTGAGATTTGTTAGGAATGAGATGCACCGAGGATTTGCGCCTGCGATGATTGCCAACCAGAGGCTAGCCAATTTGTTAAATGTTGCATGGCATGACCGCTTCTAGTAGTGGCTAGTTACTTTACCACCACTCTAAAACTGTCGCCAGGTGCAAGTTTGAAGGTGTCCTACTAACTGATGCACCCGCGGGACTGGGAGCTAACTAACATGACAATTTGCACGAGTAGAGTAGGTTGCACGAAGTATGCAATGGAACCCAAAAGTATGGAGTACCTGGGGCATGCGCAGTTGGGTTGCGCTGGCTTGAGTAAAATACATGGTACATCATTGAACTTGTCCGTATACTTCAAATTTCTCATTGTATTAAGAGACGTTGAAGTTACAGTCACCGAAGACGCGCGGTTATGTATGAAGAAATGTATGATGCATGAAAGATATCGGATCGATTTGGCAAATTCCCTAACATCAAGATATGCTTCGAGATCATTTAGCTCAAGATATGAATACATTATAATTGACAAAGAACCGAGTGCAGGGAACTTGGAGGCATAAAGATTGATTTTGGTGAGTAAATAGAATGTGATGAATATGACGTTTATGTGAAGATAAGAATGACCAAGATGTAATTTATTTGTGTAACTAAAAGGTGATCGTCATTTTTCTTATGAGTTGAGTTGTGGGGGGCACAATTTGAGAATACAAGAGAAAATATGGCTTCAAGATCTTGAGGAATTATTGTTGATCACATTGTCGTAGAGCGATTACCGGGTTTTTTCTAGGTGCCTATAGCTTTTAGTTAGTTTTGAAATGGGACCAATATCATCAAAAACATATTTTATATAAGAAAGTTATGTTTTGTGACAATTTTTGAGTAGTTCTAGATCTCTGGACTTAGTCTGTATTGTATCCTCGAGACCACCTAGAAACACCTCCAGTCCGAATTTATCTTGGAGGCTTTGAATTTTATATAGAAAATGTCACCTACAGTCATAGTGGCTAGTTTATAAAGCTTGGATATAAGTAGGCACCTTTGGAACCTAGAGGAGGGTTACCCACTGAATAAGGAAACCCATCCCAAAATAAGAAAACCCATCTCCATTAATATATTGTATGATTTGGATCTTATGAGATATGAGAAAATGATTTGAGCAAAAGGTGTTTTGTGGTTGCATTGTTTTGTGTACACTTTGACCCCCAACTCCTAGGTGGTTTGGTGGTGTTAGTTGGGTGATATCTTCAAGAAGATTGTGCAAAGGCCCGAGTGACTTTTGATATGGTTGTGGATATTTTCATGTCCCAGGGGAGCGATCCATAGTGGATAAGGAGCAGTCCCTTAAAAAGAGAGAGTCCTCATGTGGCACCCAAATGAAGATGTAGAGTGAAGGTTGGTATTTGAGAACTTAGAGGTACAACTATAGTCTATTATCCGCTTTCCTTTTGGCAATTTACACATGCTATTAATTATATATCATTTGTAGTTTTAAATTGGTTATTGGCTTCCTCTGATTGCAAATTAATATTGTTTAGACATACCTTGTTAGTGCATTTGCCTAGCACAAATCTTTAATTGTTTAAAAACGCAAATTCAACTGGCTCCCTCTCTTAACATCATCTAAGTCATTTCATATATATGCACACGTTGCTAAGGGAAAACAAAATATGTACAATAGCATTTATCAAAAGTCATTTCGCATAGTGACATTGACAATTATATCATTGCTACGTTTCGCACCTCTATGTTCAACTCACCTATATCTCTCTTAATCGGTGTTAAATTGTTCCATTGTTGCACTTTGTGTTGATTCGCGATGACACACTACCATATTGTTTGGCTCGAAAAATATTTGACATGGTTCACCCCGTCTTTTGCAACCTCTAAACAACTGGGACTACTTCATCTTCACGTGGATTCCACCTCTAGCCACCACGATAGGCTCCATCTTCGGCAAGACCTTCACTTTTACTTCAATTTTCACAAAGGTCCAACATAAGAAGACAATAGAGTGGTCTAGAGGACGAGGCTAGATGAGACCACTAGCCGCTCCTATATATACTCTAGAGTGGTCTAGAGGTTCAATATCAGGAATGGCAATATAGCCGTCCTATCCCTGTGCCTACTCACTAGCCTCAAGTTCTGCATATAGGTCGTCATTTGGAATGGCAATCGGTGGGCATCGAGATAAACACATGTTCAATAGTCAATGGATCTGCTAGCTATTGGAGTTGGATGGTATATATTGTCTAATCGAATACGCTCCAACAACTTTAGGAATTAATGTAAGAATGCCAAAGTTAAGTTTAGCAACGTCATATTTACCCATCAAAAAAATATTAAAAATGTCGAGGATAGTGATTTTAATCTTTCCCCAAAACTTTTTGTCAAAGGCCACCGAACCTGTCCTCTTCCATCTTAAAAGTCAGTGGACCACGACTTAATCGAGCTCTAACTTTTTTTTTTGAAACGGGGGCAAAAGCTTTGTCCCAATCTATTAATTAAGAAAGAGTTTGACAAACAGAGCGAAGAAAAGAAAGATGAATATTACAATAAACCTACTCTCCCGTCATTATTTCGCCCAAATGTTTGGCGCCCGCAATAACACACAAGCAAATCTCATTCTTAATTCTATCTAACACAACAAAAGGCGGTGCGTGCTTGTTGCGGAATACCCGTGCGTTCCTCTCGTTCTATAACTCCCACGTGATAAGTAAGGTTAGGGAAGCCAACGCTTTCCGGTTAGGGATTACTCTATCCGTTATCATGCTCCACCAAGTCTTGATTGAAAGGCCCGCACCTTGCCATTGTTGAGGTTCAATGTCGTTTATGCCTATCCAACTCTTCGTGAGGTTCCAAACCCGTATGGTATACCGACAAGACACAAAAAGATGATTAACCATTTCGATGGTTTGCTTGCAAAGAGGGCACAAGCCACAAATTTGCCACCCCCTCTTCTTCAATCTATCCACCGTCTAAATCCTATTTTGAGTTGCAAGCCATGCGAAGAACTTGACCTTGGGAGGGGCCCAAGCCTTCCAAACCGTCTTTTCCATGTTGGATAAGGTGGAACCCAAAAATTGCACCTCATAAGCCGACTTTGCCGAGTACTCACCATCGTCCGTGAGCTTCCATAAGATGTCGTCTTCCACATTGTCATCAAGATGGACATGATTGATTAGCCTCCAAAGCTCCACAAATTGCTCCAAATGTTGGAGAGTGAATCGAGGCCCCAGCGCAATTTTTTCTATCCAAGCACCTCCATGTAAGGCTTGGAAAACATTCCAATTCTTTCTCTTGGACAATGCAAAGATGAGGGGGGCAATGTCTATAGGTTTTCTTCCTTGAAGCCATGGAGCATGCCAAAATGGCGTTTTGCGCCCATTGCCCACCGAAATAGAGGTTGCCGCATAGAAAATATCCATATCCGCCTCATTGCAAGGATTGCCGGTGCCCACCCAAATTTTTATGGGCTCCTTCCATTCAACCCAAGGCCACCGAAGCCTAAGCGCCGTCGCGAACTTGTCAAGATTTAGTATTCCGAGGCCTCCAAGTCTTTTCGGGCGGCAAACTGTTTCCCAATTCACTTTGCATTTGGCCCCGGTGGTCTTGTCCTTCGCGGACCAAAGGAAAGCCCTTTCCAATTTCTTAAAGAAGTTGATTGTGCCCGGGGGGATGACAAGTCCTCTCTTCGCAAGCCCTTTACTACTTAGAGCTCTAACTTGAATGTCATATGCAATCACGTTCCTTTTTCTCCGAAATAATAGACTTAATCCAGAAACCTTTGTTTGGTCTACTCCCTATGACTGCTGCAACGACACCCATCCTGCTAAAGATGGGGGAGTGAGGGCACGCGGTCTCTGACGGTCTCCTACACGCGAGGCGGGTCATCACCGGGGCGGCGCAAGTAGAACGGGTGGTGACAGAGTTCTTCCATGGCGGTGCGCTGCCCGACGGCGGGGGTTCCTCCTCGTTGCGTGGTTTGATCAGATCCAGTGAAAGATCACACTTGTTTTGTCGTCTTCTTCCTCGATGTTGGCCTGGCCGGTGAGGTTTGGAGCGGCTGATCCAACAGGGTGCCGACGGATGGCATGGGGGTTACTAGCTCGGCTTGAATAATTGTGACGGTTCTAGGGTTCTAACTCGTGTGAAGATGATGATCTGTCGGATGCTTGTCATAATCGATTTGGTTGGCTTGTCGTGTTTCGGAAGGCTTCACTGGGAACGCTACTTCTCCGTATTGTCATCTCCACTCAAAGCATTGAAAAGCTCTATTGTTCATCGGGACTGAAAATCGTAAAAAATAAAATAAAAGGGGTGTACCAAAGTAAATCTCCACAAGAGAACTAGTATCCTCTTTTCTGAACTCTCTGAACATGACCCAGTATTTCCACGATGGCAAATACGCAGGTTTCCCTTCTCTCTTTTCGGAACTCTGAACTCCGAAACATAGCCGCAAAGCGTAGCAGCCAGACGCGTCGCGAAATCGCGCACAAGCGAGAGCGCCGCAATCCCAGAGTCTCCTAGATGGACACCGGCGAGCAAGCGGAGGAGGAGTCGTCAGCCAATCGCCGGGAGCGCCTCCTCGCCCTCCGCTCCGCCGCCGCCGCTTCCTCCTCCTCCTCGCCATCTGCCGCGCCGCCTCTCCCGTCTGCAGCGGCCGCGTGGGATCTCCCGGAGCCCGACCTGACGCCCTCCTCCGCCCCGCGCCCGCCCGCGCGGTTCGGCTTCTACACCAACCCCGGCGCGGCCTTCTCCTCCGCCGCCGCCCCGCACAAGCGCAAGAGCCCCGACTTGGGCTCCTCTCCCGCTCCAGCCCCACCTCATGGTCGGTACCTTACCCTTCTAGGGTATTGCTCCTCTTCTTCTCTTCCTGATGTTTATTGCATACTGTGCTCCTAGGTTAAACCTACTAGATGTTATAGGCGTCTAGGTTAGTCGCTTGTGTAAGATTCGCATTTGTAGGATTTTAGATATAGTTCTGTAGTTTTAACACTTCCATTGATCTGTACAACTGAGTTCTACTGGGATTTGACTAAGCGCAACAAAAACATGATGCAAAAAAACTGAATTATAATCGATAAAGCAGCCTTTTAGGAAGTATGTAGATGCTAACTTCTTATAACTTGATAATCGGGGTATTGGTTGATTGGAGAATCTTTGGAAGATCCTTCTAAGTTGAAGAGAATAATTTTGAACAATTTACATCACCAACAATGGCATCAGAGTAGGATTGAGCTTCCACTTTTTGACACTCAAATATTAGTTTTAAAACAATCTAGTAAAAAAATGGAACTGTTTAGTGCTTACTTCTAGCTATATTGTGCTACAATAAACCCCAACTGATGTTTAGGCTTTATGCATTATGTGAAAATTACCATTGTTTATTGCTTCTCACGCTTTACTGTATAGTTTTGTCTTACCTAAATACCCCTACAAAGAACTAGATAGTCAGGATAGCAACTTGAAAAATTACATTGACCTGTGCCTCTGCTTGAGATTTTCAATTTACATGCAGGATGCCATGAATGACTAATATTACATAACTTCACCCTGATCATTTGTCTCACTTTGCTTGTTTAGCTGGATTTGGGAACTATGGTAACAACTATCCTCCTCCACACCAGCACCATATGGACCCATCCTCGATGGAACCGCCTCCACCAGGGACTAGCCCATGGAGAGCTCCTACGCAGTTCCAGACTCCAATGTCAGAATACCGAGGAGCACCTCCTGGTCGTCCACCTCACTGGAACCCACATTCTGCTTCTCCAGCTCAAGATTCTTATCCACGTTCGCCCAACTTTGGGTTCAGAGGCTCTAATGTTGGCCGAGGGGGCAACCTAATGAATTATGGACCAAGAGGTAGCCCGATGAATTATGGCCCAAGAGGTAGCCCAATGAATTATGGACCAAGAGGTAGCCCGATGAATTATGGTCCAAGTGATAGCCCGATGAATTATGGTCCAAGTGATAGCCCGATGAATTATGGACCAAGAGGTAGCCCAATGAATTATGTACCAAGAGGTAGCCCGATGAACTATGGACCAAGAGGTAGCCCGTGCTCATCTTCCGGACGAGGCAGGGGTGAGAACTACTACAGCAGCCCAGGTTCGAGAGGAAGAGGGGGAAGGGGTGGCTCGGGTTTTCGGAACCATTATGGAGGGAAAGAGAAGGACTACCTCCAGAAGTCCATGGCTGATGATCCTTGGAAGAACTTGCGACCTATTGTTGGTAGCATACTGATACCTATTGGTGGCGGTGGCGCCAGGTCCTGGCTTCCAGAATCGTTGCGTACAAAGAAAGATAATATACCCGCTAAAGGCCCAGCTATACCAACATCTGGATTGAGTCTGGCAGAATACCTTGACTTGTCTTTCAACGAGGTTTCTAATGACACATAAGCTCTTGTGCCAGGATTCCTTTTAGCATAAACTTATGTATGATTAGGATTGCTGTTCTCAGCATATATTTGGAGTACTGTTTATGAGATATAAGCTTTTTTCTCCTTTTTTATTTTATTTCTCCTATTTGTAATACTACTTCATTTGGACTAGATATGAGCATGTCAATGTGCAATATTTGCAGTGCTGTTTTTGCAATTCTGTGGCCCCGTTGTACCTTATTCTAGGGTGATGTAAGGCACTAATACAAAGGGGAAATAATTTAGACACCATTTTGAGTTTTTATCATTTAGTGTGTGTGTGGTTTTTTTTCATATGAGAAAAAACCTGACGTTTGATATCATGGAGCCAGGTGTGAGTTGCACGCTCCAAAACCATTTGCAAACGCACTTAAATTAGAACTCAAAGATCATTTGTGTAGGAAATAGATGGCTCTGAAGGAGAAAGGTAACCAGCCAAAAGCTAAGGTTATGTAAGCATATACGGGGTTTGTATTGTGCATGATGACATTGTTTACTCTAGTGTCTATGTTTGATACAAAATCAGCAACGAGTGCTGTTATGAGGCTTTGCAGAGGAATCGATATTCGCTGTTCAGTTTGTTCTCTTTTTGGTTTATAATCAAAATTAAGGCTCGCTTCCTAGATTCGCTACATGTCGTGTGGTTTGGTTAAATATGTACTGCGTGTTAGCAGCACGAATATCCATTGAAGCCAGCCAGCCCTAATGCTGAACTGATGGTCGTTGAGAATCGACATGCAGGCTACCATGTCCAAATTCCAAACCAAAGGTTGTTGAATGATATCCTTAGATGGAATATTTTACAGCAACACACATGTGATTATATTTTCTGTTAAAAAAATGATGATTTCAGTGATCAGCATCAGCACTAAGTTGGTAGAAACAGTTTTCTGCCTTGACTTATGTGAATACTTGCCGGAGAGAAAATTCAGATTCAAAAATGAACATGTGCATGACTGTTCCACACTGAACTTCTGACAATCAACAATTCCAAAGCGCATCTACTTACCAATGGTCAACATCTCTAGAGTTTGCGTCTTTGGAAAAGAAAAGAAAACATAAATCAGACATCCTTACAGGTAAGTGTCAAAGTTGGTGCTTACACAGGAAGTTCTGAGGGAACCAGCAAGCCTCATTCCATCTTTACCACGTCAATAATGTTAACTGAGAAAGGGTAGCTCAAGTGAGCACAAATTGTTCGGGGTGTTATTCAAACAGTTCCCAGTACTTTCTCTATAGAACATTGGACTCTTACATTTTGAGCGGTCGAAGAGTTGCGAAGGAGGAGGGCAATGGCACAGTTCAGAATGGTACGTGAAAGACAATAAGATTCAACAAAATGAGCCTTAGCCTCATACGGTCACGGCAACAGCTTCGTCAAGTGCAACGACTCCAGGAAGCTGCTTTCCTTCCAACAACTCCAAGCTAGCACCACCTCCAGTTGAGATGTGGCTCATGACATCAGCCACTCCCACCTTCTCAACAGCCGCCACAGAGTCTCCGCCTCCAATAATAGTTGTAACACCCTTCTTGCTAAGCTCAGCCAACTTCTTTGCAACAGCCTACAGGAGAGATATCACAGTTAAGTTTCTTTCTGTGCAAATTGTTCCATAGTAAAACTGGATGACTGAATTACATAGGGCATTACCTCAGTTCCAACTGCAAACTTGTCAAATTCAAAGACACCCATTGGTCCATTCCAAATGACTGTCTGTGTTGTCTCCAGGGCATCATTAAATGTTTTGACTGAATCTGGGCCAATGTCCAGCCCCATCCAACCATCAGGAATTGCAGATGCTGCGACGGTCTATAGAAGAAATTCATGTCAAGTATAGATCTCCACAGGTTCATGAGCTGCTTCATTTATACTGCTCCCTCCGGCCTAAAAAGGATGTTGCAAGTTTGTCTAAATCTGAATGTATCTATATACTAAATAGTGTCTAGATACATCCAGATTTAGGCAAATTTGCGACATCCTTTTTAGGACAGAGGGAGTAGAAAAGTTCTACTGATTATAAATCTGTGATTTGAGGAAAAACATATGTGTAGCACACCTGGCTGTTAGCATCAGGAGCAAACTTGTCAGCAATGACAACGTCAGATGGCAACAAAAGCGAGACACCCTTTGCTTTTGCCTTTGCAAGGAGAGATGTTGCTAGCTCAAGTTTATCTTCTTCAACCAAGGAAGAACCAACAGAGAGCCCTTGTGCCTTGTAAAATGTGAAGATCATACCACCGCCCAAAAGAAGGATATCACACTTCTCCAACAGGGATTCAATAACCCCAATCTTGGATGACACCTTTGAGCCACCAACGATGGCAGCAAATGGGCGCTTCGGGTTTGAAACAGCTCCATCAAGGTAGTCAAGTTCCTGCAATTAAAAACCATGTCCAGAACTTAGGACATTGTCTGGAAGGAACGGAAGGACAAAAGAAGATTTTAAATCTTCTGTTTTAGACCCCTTTTTTGTGTGGTGTGCAGTTTTAATCGAATTCAAGCATCGAAGTTCTAAAATAAAAATAAAAGGAAGTAGTAACCTTCTGCAAAAGGAATCCTGCAACAGAAGGCTTCAAAAACTTGGTAACTCCCTCAGTGGACGCATGTGCTCTGTGGGCTGTTCCGAACGCATCGTTTACATAAAGATCTGCTAGTGCGGCAAGCTTCTTCGCGAACTCAGGCTCGTTCTTCTCCTCTTCCTTGTAGAACCTCACGTTCTCGAGGAGCAAAACAGAACCGTTTGGCAGGGCAGCCACAAGTTTCTCAACTTCTGGGCCAATAACATCATCTGCTTTTGTCACCTACATCATGAACAAGAATGCGTTTAATCAGTACAAATCATTTCAGCACAAGCTCGATCAGAAGTACCGACGGTGTACCGTAATGCCGAGAAGCTCGGACAATCTTGGCACAAGGGGAGCCAGGCTAAACTTGGGAGTAACACCCTTTGGGCGACCCTGAAAATCCATAGAGAAACAGGGTTATGAATCACTTGGCGATGACATGAGTAAGTATAAGCAGCTCGTGTGAAACTAGCATTGGATTGTCCTGCTAGATAAGTAGTGATGAAATAGATTGATTTGGCCCGGCAGAAGTCGCTAAAACATTTCTCTGATTACGGAACTTATAAATAGATGATGAATTGAGAGACTGGTGGAAGATTTGTACTTAGTACTAATTCGTTGGCAACGATGATCAGTTGTTTCAGGACAGGGTAACCATCGGGCAATCACGCAGCCTTAGAAACAGAACTGGTAATAACTAATAGCTAGAGTTAGCGTTCTGTGTTTCGTGTATCAAATCCTGAGAACAGAGTTTTTGGCAAACAGTCACATTCTGCAGGTCCCGGATTCCTACATTGCACATACGACATCGAGATCGTCGATTTCGAGGGAAGGGCCTGAGAAGGGAGGCTTACCAAGTGGCTGGAGAGGATGACCTTGGCGCCCTTCTCGAGGAGGTACTTGATGGTGGGGATGGCTGCGCGGATACGGGTGTCGTCGGTGATGTTCTGGGCGTCGTCGAGCGGCACGTTGAGGTCGGCCCGCACGAGCACGCGCTTCCCCTCGAGCTCGGCGGCGCCGAGGTCCCCGACGCTCTTCTTCGCCAAGGTGGCGACGGCGCGGGTCCCGCGCGCCGAGGACGCGGCGCGGCAGCGCGAGGCGACGTGGATCGCGAGGCGCGGGTCGGCGCTGGCGGCGCCGCTGGCCGCGAACGCGAGCGACCGCGCCGGCTGGCACCCGGCCGCGAGCCCCGCGCGTCGGAGAGGCGCGGCGGTGGATGCGGCTGCGGCGCGGCGGGCGACGAGGGCGGCGGGCGGCGCGGCAGTGGACGCCATTGCGACTGGATTGGGGAGGAGGCTGGGGTGGTGCAGAGGAGGGGTGGGACTCGGAGGGGGTGGGGGGTCGTAAAGAAAGGGGGTTTTGTGGACGGGAGGGAGGGGAGGCGGGATTTGCTTATCGCTGGCGAGAGGTTGGGACGGCGGCTGGGGCGGGTGTGTGGGGGAGGAGGCGCCGGCGATCACGGCGATGGGGACGTCTGGGGGGATCGGCACCTTGTGTGCCGCCCCCTGGCCCCTGTTCTTTCTGTGATCTGGGCTTGGAATCCCCGGTGGAACATCGTGTGACTGTTATTTTTTAGGAGACCAGCCGCACCAGGACAACCATCTTGGCTGTCAAAAAAACCAAAGACATCCGTCTGAATTTCACGTACGCAACAAAACAGATCAAGACAAGCAGACATTTTACCAACCATGAACACGTCTTGGTTCGTCTTCTTGTATATAACGGCAAAAATGGTTATCCTTGTTGGCCAATGAAAATTCTGGATATCAATTCGACTGAGGAGTGAGGAGGATGCAACTGCTGGATTTGTGCCTAGAATATCCATTCTTGGAATTCCTTTCTTCATATTTATATACCGTGTACTCCCTTCGCCCGCATATAAGTGTACATCTAGCTTTTGTCTAAGTCAAACATAACCAAATTTGACCAACTTTATAGAAAAATATAAGAACCTATATTACATCAAATTGACATATTATGAAACTAGATTTAAAATTAAATCTAATGGTATCTATTTAGTGTCATAAATATTGATACGTTGTCCTAAAAAGTTAGTCAAACGTAATAAAATTTGACTTAAGACAAGACTAGAAGTACACTTATTTGCGGACGGAGAGAGTATGCTTTTTCGAGGTATGAATTCGGCCATGAATCTGACCAACAAGACATGGATTACATGTCAAAAGTGTTACAACATTGAATTCATACCATAGTAATATAGTTTTCATTGTTAGATCCCTTAGGATCATCTAGCTCAAGATTTGAGCCACAAAAGATAAGAATCAGGGGTGTGTACCTTGATCTGGAGGTCCAGCCATGGCCTCCTCTTGATTTGCTTCACCTGATCCTTGTTGATGTAGATGTGAGGATTCTTCCTAGTACTTTAGATACTTGCTTGATCAATGAGCTAGGAACAGTGAGAGAGAGAGAGAGAAACAGCTGAATGAGCAGCTGTTCTCAGCTCAAACCCTAGGGTCTCTATTTATAGCATCTGCACTAGGGGAAACCACACCATTAGATGGACGGCCAGGATGCCCCTGATCAGGGCATCCAATGGCTGTTAATCAACAGCCCCTTAAAGGCCATTAATTTGACTTAGATTAATCACGGTAACTTTTAGATCACTGCAGATCACTTATATCCAACATTCTCCCCCTTGATCGTAAGGATAAACTTATAAACTCATTTCTCAACAAAACAGCATAGGAGACAACAGAATTACAACGGCCATAGAGTACCGCAGAACCCAGTTACTACAATATACCACTTTATTTCAAAACAAAGCTTCTTTAACTTAGGAGCTCCAAAAACTTATATTTATTACAAACTTATGAGCTCGGCTCTTTGTTGAAACTTATACAGAGACAATAAATTACAATGGTCAGTTAAGTACCATTGAATTAATTGAATACAGTACATCATTCCATCGAAGAGAAGAACTCTTCTTAGCTTATGGGGAGATGGTGTCATAACGGTCCCAATTCCAGGATCAAAAGCTTTCTGCCAATCCCATGTTAGCAACGTGCTCTTTAAACACACTGGGTGACAAGCCTTTCGTAAGTGGATCCGCTAACATTGCGTTAGTCCTTATATGCTTAATACTTATTGTCTGATCCTGGACTCTATCTTTCACAACAAGATACTTGATGTCAATGTGTTTGGCAGCACCACTTGACTTGTTGTTACTCGTATAGATCACTGCGGGTTGATTATCACAGAAAAGAGTGAGTGGATTAGATATACTGTCAATCACCCTTAAGCCCGGAATGAAATTCTTCAACCATACTGCCTGCCCGGTTGCCTCATAACATGCCACAAACTATGCCTGCATTGTTGACAATGCAGTAACACTTTTCTTGGTGCTTTTCCAAGAAATAGCACCCTCTGCAAGGGTGAATATATAACCCGATATGGATTTCTTAGTATCAACACACCCTGTAAAATCAGCATCAGAATAACCCGCCACCTCGAGGTTATCAGTTCTCTTATATGTGAGCATGAGGCCTTTACTACCTTGCAAATAAAACAAAGCTTTCTTAGCAGCCTTCCAGTGATGCAACCCTGGATTAGACTGGTATCTGCCAAGCATCCCGGTTATGAATACTAAGTCAGGGCGAGTGCACACTTGTGCATACATCATACTTCCAATGATTGAAGCATAAGGAACTGACTTCATTTGCGCAGATTCATAATCATTACTTGGGCACTGGAAAGTCCCAAACTTATCGCCCTTGACAATAGGAGCAGGCGAGGCTGAGAACTTATGAATATTGAACTTTTTGAGTACCTTCTCAATATACGCTCTTTGTGATATCCCCAAGATACCTCTGGATCTATCTCGGTGAATTTGAATGCCTAAGACATAAGCGCCTTCACCAAGATCTTTCATGTCAAACTTTGAAGAGAGAAACCTTTTAGTTTCAAGTAGCATATTTTTATCGCTACTGTTTAAGAGTATGTCATCAACATACTGTTGGAATTATGCCCTAGAGGCAATAATAAAGATGTTATTATTATAATTCTTGTTCATGATAAAGTTTATATTCCATGCTAGAATTGTATTAAGCGGAAACTTTGATACTTGTGTGGTTTATGAACAACGCCGTGTCCCTAGTACGCCTCTATGGACTAGCTCATTGATTAATGATGGTTAAGGTTTCCTAACCATGGACATGAGTTGTCGATTAATAATGAGATCATATCATTGGGAGAATGATATGATGGACAGAACCAAATCAAGCAGAGCAATTAGATCGTGTCATCGTGTTTATCTTTGCGAAGCTTTTTCTTATGTCAAATATTGTATTCCTTAGACCATGAGATAATGCAACTCCCTGGTATCGGAAGAAAGCTTTGAGGTCATCAAACGTCATCCTATGAGAGGGTGATCATAAAGGTGTCTCTCAGGTGATCGGAAAGTACTTGTTGGGTTGTATGTATCGAGATGGGATTTGTCCCTCCCAAGTCGGAGAGATATACTTCGGGCCCACTCGGTAATCGATATCAACACCGCTTGCAAGCACGTGGCTAAGGAGTTAATCACAAAGTGATATCGGATTACGGAACGAGTAAAGTACTTGCTGTGAACGAGATTGAACTAGGTATGCCGATACCGACGATCGAATCTCGGGCAAGTAAAATATCGCGTGACGAAGGGAATATATATATGGGATTAATTGAATCCTGGCATCATGGTTCATCCGATATGATCATCGATGAATGTGTGGGAGTCAATATGGGTTTCCAGACCCCGCTGTTGATTATTGATAAAAGATCATGTCTGCATATTCTCGAACCCATAGGGTCACACACTTAACGTGTCTCGACGCTAGGATATAATGGATATTTGGTTTATGAGTTTTTGTTCGGAGTCTCGG
The DNA here is from genome assembly GCA_916181665.1 of Avena sativa. Lineage (NCBI taxonomy): Eukaryota > Viridiplantae > Streptophyta > Magnoliopsida > Poales > Poaceae > Avena > Avena sativa. Next base: position 344,023,753 of record OV702279.1, read on the forward strand.
ATGAGATCCAGGACATCACGAGAGGTTTCGGAATGGTCCGGAGAATAAGATTCATATAAGGGAAAGCAGTTTTTGGATTTCGGAATTGTTTCGGATTGTTTGGTATTGTACCGTAAGCTTCTAGAACCTTCCGGAGTGGGACCAACATGGCCCCACTTGTCGGGAGGGTGTGTGGTCCTAAGAGGGAGTGCCCTGGACGCATTGGGCCAGGGGCACAAGGCCCCATAGGCCCAGCCGGCCAAGCCCTAGGGGAAACCCTAGGGAAACCTTCTAGAAGGAGGGGGAAAACTTGCCCCCCACTCCAACCCTTGGGGTCGCCGCCCTAGGGCTTGGAGGAGGGGCCAAGGGGGCCGGCCAACCCCCTATATATAGAGGTCAGGGGCACAGCACTCCTCCCCCACTCCTTCAACCCTAGCCGCCATACTGCTGCCCTCCAGATCTCTCTCTCTCCCGACTGCGCGTAGGCGAAGCCCTGCCGCAGAAACTCTCCACCTTTGCACCACGCCGTCGTGTTGTAGATCCAATATATCTCTCCACACCACTTGCTGAACCGAGTAAGGAGGAGACGTCGAGGTGCCGTACGTGTGCATCTCTCGGAGGCATCGGCACTTGCGGTGTTGGATCGGATCGGATCGCGAGGAGGAGAAGCTAGTACGACTACATCAACCACGTTCCGTTGAACGTTCCGCTGTGCGAATCTTCAAGGGTATGAAGATCTCATCTATCCCCCCTTGTTGTTTGCATATCCTAGATTAGATCTTGGCTTTCCCGTTCGTATCCGTAGAATTTTTTTGATTTACTATGCTGCGAAACCCTTCAGTGGTATCAGAGCTAGATCTATGCATAGATGTGTTTCACGAGTAGAACACAACATGCTTGTTGCGGGCGTTGATGTTTTCTGTTGCAAGCCTCTTGTTTGTGTACTTCTTATGACGTGGGATAGTGATATCGAAGCGGTCCAGGCCAACTTTACGCGACCTCGTTCGTGAGACCGGCTCCGCACTTGACGTGTGGCTTGTTCCACACATGCGGCTGGTGGATGCCAGTTTCTCTCACTATAGTTGTCATGGGATTTACACCGGATGTTGGCAACCATAATATCACTGTTGTGGCTTCCCGTAGGTAAGAATCGTTCTTAGCTTGTTACTCCCATAAGCCACGTAAAACATGCAACAACAAAGTAGAGGCGTTTAACTTGTTTTTGCAGGGAGTGTTTCTGTGATATGGTATGGCCGAAGATGTGATGTGTATGTTGTATGCAATGATCATGTTTTGTAATGTTTCACGACTTGCATGTCGATGAGTACACAACCGGCAGGAGCCATATGGTTGTCTTTATAATTGTGTATGACCTGTGTGTCAACTTCTTATACGCCATGTAATAGCTTTACTTTATTGATAAGTAGTTAGCAATAGTTGTAGTTGCTATTCGTGGTGGAGGCAATCATGGTGGAGTGATGGAGATCATGCTGGCACGCACAAGATGGAGATCATTGCGCGGAGATTGGCTATACCATGTCACATAAAATTATATGCATGTGATGTTTATCCTTTTTATGTATCTTATTATGCTTAGATCACGACGGTAGCATTATAAGATGATTCCTCACTTAAAGATCAAGATAAAACTGTGTTCTCCCCATGTATGCACCGTTGTGAAAGTTTGTCGTGTTCAAGCATCACGTGATGATCGGGTGCTATAAACTCTACGTTCACATACAACGGGTGCAAGCCAGTTTTGCACACGCGAAAATACTTGGGTTTGACTTGACGAGCCTAGCATGTACAAACATGGCCTCGGAACACATGAACCGAAAGGTTAATCATGAGTCATATGAATGATATGATCGACACTTTGTTGTCCACCATTGAAACCACATCTCTTCTCGTGAAGATCGGATTAGGTGTGGTGAATTTGGATCATTGCACGGAGATGGGGATAATTGCGCGGAGATTGGCTATACCATGTCACATAAAATTATATGCATGTGATGTTTATCCTTTTATGTATCTTATTATGCTTAGATCGCGACGGTAGCATTATAAGATGATCCCTCACTTAAAGATGCAGATAAAACTGTGTTCTCCCCATGTATGCACCGTTGCGAAAGTTCGTCGTGTTCAAGCATCACGTGATGATCGGGTTCTATAAACTCTACGTTCACATACAGCGGGTGCAAGCCAGTTTTGCACACGCGGAAATACTTGGGTTTGACTTGACGAGCCTAGCATGTACAGACATGGCCTCGGAACACACGAACCGAAAGGTTAAGCATGAGTCATATGAATGATATGATCGACACTTTGTTGTCCACCATTGAAACCACATCTCTTCTCGTGAAGATCGGATTAGGTGTGGTGAATTTGGATCATTTTCACTAAACAACTTGAGGGATGTTGAATTTAGTGGGAGTTCATCTAGTAATTTGATTAAGTTGAACTAGTTATCATGAACATAGTCTAAATTGTACTTTCAAATTTTGTAGATCAAATGGCTAAGTCCAACTTCAACTTCAACGTTTTTGCTGAGAAAGAAAAGCTTAAGAACAATGGGTCTAACTTCACCAACTGGTTCCGCAATCTGAGAATCATTCTCTCTGGCGGACAAAAGGACTATGTCCTTGAGAAAGCGCTAGGTGACGCCCCTGCTGTAGATGCGCCGACTGATGAGAAAGCTATCTATCAATCGCACAAGGATGATTATGGTGTGATTAAGAGCACCATGTTGTTTGCTATGGAATCGGACCTTCAAAATCGTTTTGAGGAGTTCCCCGGTCCCTTTGAGATTCTTGAGGAACTGAAAACTATGTTTCAGACTCAGGCCCGTTCTGAGAGATATGAGATCTCTGAGAAATTCTTCAACTGCAAGATGGAGGAAGGGAGTTCCGTTAGTGAGCACGCCATTAAGATGTCGGGCTACACTCAACGCCTTGAGCAACTGGACTGCAAGATTCCAGAGGAGCTCAAGATTGACAGAGTTCTGCAATCACTCCCTCCTAGCTACAAAGGTTTTGTAGTTACTCATAATCAGATTGGTTCCACTGATACGATCACTAAGCTCTTCGCTAAGCTAAAAGCTGCGGAGGTGGACATCAAGAAAGATAATCATGTGTTGATGGTCAACAAGCCCCCCAACTTTAAGAAAGGTAAGGGTGCAAAGAAGCCCTTCAAGAAGGGCAGCGGCAAGCGCGTTGCCCCTGCAGAGAAGAAGCTCAAGTCTGGACCTAAGCCAGACACTAAGTGCTTCTATTGCAAGGACAAGGGTCACTGGAAGCGCAACTGTCCGAAGTACTTAGCGGACAATAAGGCTGGCACCATCAAAGGTATATTTGATATACATGTTATTGATGTTTTCCTTACTAGCCCTCGTTGTAGTGCCTGGGTATTTGATACTGGTTCAGTTGCTAATATTTGTAACTCGAAACAGGAGCTACGGAATAGACGGCGGCTAGCGAGGATGAGGTGACGATGCGCGTTGGCAACGGATCAAGAGTTGATGTGATGGCCGTCGGCACGCTCTCCTTAGTTTTACCTTCGGGATTAGTTTTAAACCTTAATAAATGTTATTATGTGCCTGCGTTGAGCATAAACATCATATATAGATCGTGTTTATTGCAAGACGGTTATTCATTTAAATCGGAGAATAATGGTTGTTCTATTTATATGAGTAACATCTTTTATGGTCATGCACCTGCTGTGAATGGTTTATTTCTTCTGAATCTCGAAAGCAATAAAACACACATCCGTAACATTGAGGCTAAGAGATGCAAAGTAGATAGTGATAATTCTACTTATTTGTGGCACTGTCATCTAGGTCATATTGGTGTAAAACGCATGAAGAAACTCCATTCTGATGGACTTTTGGAGTCTCTTGATTTTGAATCATTTGACACGTGCGAACCATGCCTCATGGGCAAGATGATCAAAACCCCATTCTCCGGAATAATGGAGCGAGCAACGGACTTATTGGAAATCATACATACTGATGTATGCGGACCAATGAGTGTTTCGACGCGTGGTGGATATCGCTATTTTTCTCACTTTTACTGATGACTTAAGTAGATATGGGTATATCTATTTAATGAAACGTTTGAAAAGTTCAAAGAATTTCAGAACGAAATGGAAAACCATCGTAACAGGAAAATTAAATTTCTACGATCCGATCGTGGAGATGAATATTTGAGTTATGATTTTCTCACGCATCTTAAAGCAAGCGGAATCGTTTCGCAACTCACGCCACCCGGAACACCACAGCGCAATGGTGTGTCTGAACGCCGGAATCGAACTTTATTGGATATGGTGCGATCGATGATGTCTCTTACAGATTTGCCGTTATCATTTTGGGGTTATGCCTTAGAAACCGCTGCATTCACTTTAAATAGGGCATCATCTAAATCCGTTGAGACGACACCGTATGAACTGTGGTTTGGTGCTAAACCTAAGTTGTCGTTTCTTAAAGTTTGGGGATGCGAAGCTTACGTCAAGAAGTTGATGCCGGACAAGCTCGAACCCAAAGCGGAGAAATGCGTCTTCATAGGATACCCTAAGGAAACGATTGGGTATACCTTCTATCACAGATCCGAAGGCAAAGTGTTTGTCGCTAAGAACGGATCCTTTCTTGAGAATAAGTTTCTCTCGAAAGAAGTGAGTGGGAGGAAAGTAGAGCTAGACGAGGTTATTGAACCTTCTCTTGAGTTGGAGAGTAGCGCAGCACCTGAAATTATTCCAGTGCCGTCTGCACCAACAATAGAGGATGCTAATGACAAGGATCATGAAGCTTCGTACGATGCTACTACTGAACGTCGCAGGTCGACAAGGTCGCGTGCCCCTCCTAAGTGGTACGGCAACCCTGTCTTAACTGTCTTGTTAGTAGACAACAGTGAACCTACGAACTATGAGGAAGCAATGATGAGCCCAGACTCTGAGAAATGGCTAGAGGCCATGAAATCCGAATTGGGATCCATGAGCGAAAACCAAGTATGGACTTTGGTGGACCCTCCTAGCGACCGAAAGGCCGTTGAGTGCAAATGGATTTTCAAGAAGAAAACGGACGCGGATGGTAATGTTACTGTCTATAAAGCACGGCTTGTCGCGAAAGGTTTTCGACAAGTTCAAGGTGTTGACTACGATGAGAGTTTCTCTCCCGTAGCGATGTTTAATTCCATTCGGATTTTATTAGCAATTGATGCGTTTCATGATTATGAAATATGGCAGATGGATGTCAAGACTGTGTTCCTCAATGGCAACATTGATGAAGAGTTGTATATGATGCAACCCGAAGGTTTTGTCGATCCTAAGGATGCTGATAAGGTGTGCAAACTTCAGCGTTCCATTTATGGACTGAAGCAAGCATCTCGGAGTTGGAACCTTCATTTTGATCAAGTGATCAAGAGCTTTGGATTTGCTCCAAATTGCTACGAAGCTTGTATCTACAAGAAAGTGAGTGGGAGCTCAGTGACATTTTTGGTACTATATGTGGATGACATATTGATTATCGGAAATGACATTGACATGCTTAACGATGTGAAGAGTTATTTGAACAAATGTTTTTCAATGAAAGACCTAGGGGAAGCTGCTTATATATTGGGCATCAAAATCTATAGAGATAGACAAAGGTGTCTGATAGCTTTAAGCCAAAGTACATACCTAGACAAAGTTCTGAAAAGGTTCAGAATGGATAAGGCAAAGAAAGGTTCAGCGCCTATGATGTCAGGTAAGATATTGAGCAGGGCTCAGTGTCCAGCTACGGTAAACGATAGAGAAGCTATGAGCAAAGTGCCTTATGCCTCGGCCATGGGATCTATCATGTATGCCATGCTATGTACTAGACCGGATGTGTCCAATGCTCTTAGTTTGACGATCAGATACCAAAGTGATCCAGGAGTGGAACACCGGACATCCATGAAGAACATCCTAAAGTATTTAAATAGGACTAAAGAAATGTTCTTAGTCTATGGAGGTGATGAACAGCTCGTCGTAAAAGGTTACGTCGATGCTAGTTTCGACACCGACAAGGATGATTCTAAATCTCAGACATGATACGTTTATATTTTGAATGGAGGAGCTGTGAGCTGGAGAAGCTGCAAGCAAAGCGTCATCGCGGGATCTATAGTAGAAGCGGAATACATGGCTGCTGCAGAAGCGTCAAGTGAAGGAGTTTGGATCAGGAACTTCATCACCGAGCTTGGTGTGGTTCCAAGTGCCTTGGACCCACTGGAGATATTGTGTGACAACACTGGCGCCATAGCACTGGCTATGGAACCAAGATATCATCCAAAGACCAAGCATATCAACCGCAAGTTTCATATAATTCGAGATTATATAACAGATGGAGATCTGAAGATTAGCAAAGTACATACGGATCTGAATGTCGTAGATCCGTTGACTAAACCTCTTCCACGAGCAAAACATGATCAGCACCTTAGTGCCATGGGTGTTAGATTGTTGCCAGATTTAAACTAGATTATTGACTCTAGTGCAAGTGGGAGACTGTTGGAATTATGCCCTAGAGGCAATAATAAAGATGTTATTATTATAATTCTTGTTCATGATAAAGTTTATATTCCATGCTAGAATTGTATTAAGCGGAAACTTTGATACTTGTGTGGTTTATGAACAACGCCATGTATCTAGTACGCCTCTATGTACTAGCTCATTGATTAATGATGGTTAAGGTTTCCTAACCATGGACATGAGTTATCGATTAAAAATGAGATCATATCATTGGGAGAATGATATGATGGACAGACCCAAATCAAGCAGAGCAATTAGATCGTGTCATCGTGTTCATCTTTGCGAAGCTTTTTCTTATGTCAAATATTGTATTCCTTAGACCATGAGATAATGCAACTCCCTGGTATCGGAAGAAAGCTTTGAGGTCATCAAACGTCATCCTATGAGAGGGTGATCATAAAGGTGTCTCTCAGGTGATCGGAAAGTACTTGTTGGGTTGTATGTATCGAGATGGGATTTGTACCTCCCAAGTCGGAGAGATATACTTCGGGCCCACTCGGTAATCGATATCAACACCGCTTGCAATCACGTGGCTAAGGAGTTAATCACAAAGTGATATCGGATTACAGAACGAGTAAAGTACTTGCTGTGAACGAGATTGAACTAGGTATGCCGATACCGACGATCGAATCTCGGGCAAGTAAAATATCGCGTGACAAAGGGAATATATATATGGGATTAATTGAATCCTGTCATCGTGGTTCATCCGATATGATCATCGATGAATGTGTGGGAGTCAATATGGGTTTCCAGACCCTGCTGTTGATTATTGATAGAAGATCATGTCTGCATATTCTCGAACCCATAGGGTCACACACTTAACGTGTCTCGACGCTAGGATAGAATGGATAATTGGTTTATGAGTTTTTGTTAGGAGCCTCAGATGAGATCCAGGACATCATGAGAGGTTCCGGAATGGTCCGGAGAATAAGATTCATATAAGGGAAAGCAGTTTTTGGATTTCAGAATTGTTTCAGATTGTTTGGTATTGTACCGGAAGCTTCTAGAACCTTCCGGATTGGGACCAACGTGGCCCCACTTGTCGGGAGGGGCGTGGGACTACGAGGGAGTGCCCTGGCCACATTGGGCCAGGGGCACAAGGCCCCATAGGCCTAGCCGGCCAAGCCCTAGGGGAAACCCTAGGGAAACCTTCTAGAAGGAGGGGGAAAACTTGCCCCCCACTCCAACCCTTGGGGCCGCCGCCCTAGGGATTGGAGGAGGGGCCAAGGGGGCCGGCCAGCCCCCTATATATAGAGGGCAGGGGCGCAGCCCTCCTCCCCCACTCCTTCAACCCTAGCGCCATACTGCTGCCCTCCATATCTCTCTCTCTCTCTCCCGACTACGCGTAGGCGAAGCCCTGCCGCAGGAACTCTCCACCTTTGCACCACGCCGTCGTGTTGTAGATCCAATCTATCTCTCCACCCCACTTGCTGGACCGAGGAAGGAGGAGACGTCGAGGTGTCATACATGTGCATCTCTCGGAGGCATCGCCACTTGCGGTGTTGGATCGGATCGGATCGCGAGGAGGAGAAGCTAGTACGACTACATCAACCACGTTCCGTTGAACGTTCCGCTGTGCGAATCTTCAAGGGTACGAAGATCTCATCTATCCCCCCTCGTTGTTTGCATCTTCTAGATTAGATCTTGGCTTTCCCGTTCGCATCCGTAGAATTTTTTTGATTTACTATGCTGCGAAACCCTTCACATACAGTATCAGGAAGACAAAATTGCTCCCCCTGAACTTCACATAAATACAATTGTCCACTTCATTCTCCTTGAAACCAAAATTCTTTATGACTTGATCAAACTTGAAGTACCATTGCCTTGAGGCTTGCTTTAATCCATAAATGGATTTCTTAAGACGACATCCTAAATGTTTTTTTCCTTCCATAACAAAACCTTCCGGTTGAGCCATGTAAACATCCTCATGTAAGTCACCATTCAGAAATGCCGTTTTGACATCCATCTGATGCAACTCTAGATCATAATGAGCCACAAGTGCCATTATAATTCTGAATGAGTCCTTAGAAGGGACAGGTGAAAAAGTCTCATTATAATCAATACCTTCTCTTTGAGTGAAGCCCTTAGCCACAAGCCTTGCTTTGAACCTTTCGATATCACCCTTGGAGTCACGTTTGGTCTTATAGACCCATCTGCTGCCCACAGTTTTGGCTCCTTTAGGAATCTCTACTAAGTCCCATACATCATTAATTCACATGGACTTCATTTCATCTTTCATAGCATCAAGCCGTGCTGATGAATGATCACTTTGTATGGCTTCCTTAAACGATGCATGATTATCATCCAACATCGACTCATTTATATCCTCACTCATATAAGTCACATAATCATCAGGAATAGCAGACTTTCTAGCCCGCTTTAACCTTCTGAGAGGTGCATTATTTGGTACCTCAATCACAACTTCAGGTTGCTGAGCATCTTCCGTAGAAGTATCATTAGATGTGAACTCTGACGGAGTCGCAGGTATCTCGGCAGGAGTAGGATTAGCAGTCCTCACAACTGGAGTTGAAAACTTAGCATGAACAGGAAACACTGATTCTTGGATCATAGGTACCGGGACATATTCTCGTTTCTCCTCTAAGGTTATTTCCATGGGAGTCATACTCCCCCTCAACATATCACTTTCCAAGAACACAACGTGTCTTGTTTCAACAAACTTAGTGAATTGCTTTGGATAATAGAAACGATATGCCTTAGATTTGTCAGGATAACCAATGAAATGGCAGCTGACAGTCTTGGGGTCTAACTTTCCCATAATTGGATTGAAAACTCTTGCCTCAGAAGGGCAGCCCCACACATGCAAATAACTCAGGGTAGGTTTTCTCCCAGTCCATAATTCATATGGTGTTTTTAGCACCGATTTACTGGGGACCTTATTAAGAATATGTGCAGCTGTCTTTAGAGCTTCTATACATAAACCAATCGGCAAAGTAGAGTGACTTAACATACTCCTTACCATATCCATAAGAGTACGATTCCGCCTTTTAGTGACTCCATTTTGCTGAGGTACGCCCGGTGCTGAATACTGAGCAACAATACCATTTTCCTGTAGGAACTTATCAAAAGGTCCAGGAATTTGGCCATAAGAAGTGTGTCTTCCGTAGTACTCACCACCACGGTCAGACCTTACAACTTTGATATTTTGACCAGCTTGATTCTCAACTTTAGCTTTAAATATCTTAAACTTTTCTAATGCCTCAGATCTTTCTTTGATAGGATAGATGTATCCAAAGCGGGAGAAGTCATCAGTGAATGTTATGAAGGAATCAAAACCATCCACTGATTTCACATTAAACGGACCACAGATATCCGTATGAACAATTTCCAAAACTCCCGTGCTTCGATTTGCACCTTTCTTAATTCTCTTAGCATATTTCCCTTTGATGCAATCAATACAATGATCCAGATCCACATCTGATAAATTTAAAGGATGAAGAACTTGCTCCTTAATGAGACACTCGATTCTCCCGCTCGAAATATGGCCCAGACGATAGTGCCATAGTTTCAAAGAAGTCTCATCATCATCGCGCTTACGCTTGGTACTAATATTTACATTAGAGGAAGCATCAACTTCACTTATGGAAACAAGATAAAGTTTGTCTTGTCGGAAGGCAATACCAACATCCTTATTATCAAACATAATTATACATCTCTTATTCCCAAAGTCACAGTGAAAACCATCATCATCTAAGCATGATACAGACACAAGGTTTCGTCTCATAGAGGGTACATAAAGTACATTACGTAAACGAAGCATATAGCCACCATGGAGTGTAAGTGTAAACTCTCCAATAGCCTCAGCTTCGGCTTCAACACCATTATCAACTCTAATGGTTCTTTCCCCTCTTCCTAGGGTCCTCTTCGTATCGAATCCCTGTAAGGAGTTTGCAACATGAATTGTTGCACCTGAGTCAACCCAGCATGTATTGGTTGCATAATTAACATAAAGGGATTCGTCAACAAAGTTTATAACATTAGTACCTTTCTTATTGAGCCATTTTATGAACCCAATACAATCCCTCTAGACGTGTCCGCTTTTTCCACAAAAACGACATCCATTAGGATCTTTACCATCAACATTAGGGGGTGCGTCTGCATTAGGAGCTTTGTTAGGGTTCTTTTGCTGAAAGAACTTAGAAGATTGCCCTTTATCTTTAAACTGAGTAGGCTTAGGCTTTATAAACTTTTTCTTCTTCTGAGAATGCTTGAACTGATTGACATGATCAACTCATCCAGCTTTAAGCCTTTCCTCCTCTTGTACACATCTAGCCATAATTTCATCCATGCCCGATTTAGAATCCATCGCATTGTAATTGATGGTGAACGGAGAGAACTCCATGGGCAAGGATGAAATAATAAAATGGACAAGGAAACCTTCAGAGATTTCCATTTCCATTGTCTTAAGTTTAGTGGCCATGTTAATTTTCCTCATGATATGTTCTCCCAGTTGGATCATACCTTTCATCAATAAGCCTTCTAATGAGGCTTGTTGCATAAATTTTGGATGATCCCTTAAACTGGTCCTCAATCTTTCCAAGGTAACCCTTGGCAGTATGAGAGTCTGGAACAGCCCCCCTCATATTTTGAGTAATGGAGCCCTTAATAATCATGAGGCACTTACAATTTGAATCCTCCCACTTAGTTTTCTCATCATCATAAGCCCTTTTCAGGGCATCATAATTCTCATCACCTTCAGTAGGTACCATAGGAGGATCCTTAAGGAGGGCATAATCTATATTCAGCAAAGCTAAGGTGATCTCAAGCTTCTCCTTCCAAGTACCAAAATTGCTACCAGTCAACTGTTCTATGCCATTTATAATACCGGCAATTTGAGAGGCATTAGATGCTGCAAAAGAAAACAAATGCTTTGAATAAGCATCATAATTTTATACTCCTTTCATCAATCTAGTCTACATCAACTTTGGCCAGAAATATACATGATCAATAAAATTTTGTGATCAAAATATATGCTAATCAGCTTTGGCCAGAATGACAGATATAAGCCACACTTAATTATATCCTCTAATCATATAGAATTCTATCATCAATCTGGAACACATCAGCTTTGGCTAGAAGTGAACCAGACCAATAAATATTTCATGATCAAAATGTCCATCAATCAGCTTTGGCGAGAATGATAAACATAATCCATGCTTAATTTGAGGATTTATCAACTTAACTTTGCAGCAAAACATTATTATCACAATTTATTTGAATAAAACCACAAAAGAATCAACCAAACATAATAAACACAACAGAAAAAATTAACTAATCATAATTAAACACATTAAACTTACTTAGGTATGAAACATAATTGCATGATAAAATGTCATACAACCATGTTACATAATTGGCATAAAAGATATGCCAAAACTTAGCCCCATAACTTATTCATGTTATCCCTAACATAAACATTAATCCTTAAAATTTATACATTATTTGGGCCCATAAAGAAAAATTGGCCCATAAACCCTAAAACCCCCTTTACTAATTTAAATTTAAATTTGAAAGAATAACCTTCTAGACTGGGCCAAAACTGGCCCAGCCCATCTCCCCTTCCCCCCTTTTTAGTGGCCCACTGGCCCGTTAAACAGCCGAGGCTGTGAGCCATTGGATCACATCCAACGACAGAGGACGCGACGGGTCGAAGCACAAAACCAACCCACGGCGTGCCCTCGCGTGCCCTAGCCCCCATTTCCCCCTCTCTCATTTCCTCTCTGCCTCCCGACGCAAGCGGCGCGAGCGAGAGAAGCAGCGGCGGCGACGAGCACCAGTGCCAGAGAAGGAGGGACGGCGTCGACCAGGCCCCCTCGCCGGAGCTGTGTGCGGCTTTGGATAGCGCGCACCTCCGTCGAGCAGATCTAGGCGGCGCCCTTTGCGAGGAGACGACACACGCACACAAGCGTCCCTGCGTCGGTGTCGACGACCTCGCGTCCAACACCATGGAAGCTCCCGACGACAGCAAGCGCCAGCAGGAGCACCGCCACAGTCCAGTGTGGTGGACATCAAGGCCGCACAGGCACGAGCCCGAGCGTACCAGCCGGCTTAGGAAGGTGACTCCGGCGCCGCCATGGCCGACGATGACGACAGAGCCCATCAGGTAAACTTCCACCACCCTTAGGTCATTAGATTGGGATTAGGATTCCTTAATTCGAGAATTTAGGGTTAGGGTTCGTCTGATTTGGGAATTAGGGTTAGGGTTCTTGAGTAATTGGGGAAATTAGGGTTAGGGTTCATCAATCTGATGAACTAGGGTTAGGGTTCCTCAGAAATTGGGGAATTAGGGTTAGGGTTCATCAATTCGATGAACTAGGGTTAGGGTTCTTTAGTCAAAATTGGGAATTTCACTTAGGAATTGCATAAGAATTGAAATTCCTTCAACAAAGTTACATAAAGGAAACCCTAGCTCCTGTCTTTGATCAGTTAGGGCCAAAACTTAGTGAAATCCAGGGCTAAAGCATCAACTTAAAGTAGTTTTGAGCAAGAATTTGATCAGGAATCAGAATTCCAGCAAGAAAACTAGGTCTTGAACACAAGAACTTAGCGTAATTAGGGCACAAACTTGTAGCTAGAAGCTCTGATACCACTGTTAGATCCCTTAGGATCATCTAGCTCAAGATTTGAGCCACAAAAGATGAGGATCAGGGGTGTGTACCTTGATCTGGAGGTCCAGCCATGGTCTCCTCTTGATTTGCTTCACCTGATCCTTGTTGATGTAGATGTGAGGATTCTTCCTAGTACTTTAGATGCTTGCTTGATCAGTGAGATGGGAAGAGTGGGAGAGAGATAGAGAGAGAAACAGCTGAATGAGAAGTTGTTCTCAGCTCAAACCCTAGGGTCCCTATTTATAGCATCTGCACTAGGGAAAACCACACCATTGGATGGATGGCCAGGATGCCCCTAATCAGGGCATCCAATGGTTGTTAATCAATAGCCCCTTAAAGGCCATTAATTTGACTTAGATTAATCACGGTAACTTTTAGATCACTGCAGATCACTTATATCCAATATTCATGACATGTGACATATGTATCATTTGACAAATTAGTGGCCAAACTAAATCTCACAAAACAAAGAGACCACATAAAAATAAGGACGGAACAACTATTCTATAATGAAAAAATGAATAATGTATACACACGTAAACAAAAGATCCTATCGAAACTAGAAATTGTTTCAAAAACCTCGAGAACTTCTCTTCGGATTTGAAATGTCGCCATTCACATCGTCATCGGCGTATCGTTCGTGGGAGGAAGCAAGGAAAAAAACAGAGTACAAACTGAACATGTACACTAACCATTGGAGGAGAGGAGATCTCCTTGCTGATGTTGTTGTAGTAGACACCTGACACGTATGATGGTATTTGGGGGTAGAAAACCACATCATTGGGGTCACCTCTAGATCCAAGTTGATGGTTGGTTGACCTTGCCGGACAGCACCGACGATCCAGCCCGCATAAGCTCACGGAAGAGTAGCCGATCAAAAAAGACACATGTGTGGGCGAAATAACAAACAACTCGAATGCCTATACGATGACCCACCACACTAGAGCAAAAAAACCTTGTGTCGTGGGTGCCTAGATGAAGGCGAACTCTTGTAAACCTTGTGTCGGCAAATGCGCCTCTCAGATACGGTTGGAGCAGCGAAATGGCGCGGCCTTCCTCAAAAACAGAACACAACCACGAAAGCAAACTCTGATCCCTAAATACTCGCCGGCAGGTTGTGGATGATAAATGGTGGTGGAGATATATCCTTGTTGTGGAGGAGATGTGCCTTGTGGTATTTTTCTGCGGTGCCATGTGTTGCACATAAGGACTGTTAATAGTTCAAGAAATCAAAAGATTGTGTTGGCGATCTTACACTCTTGAGCAAACACATACATGGCCATCTCATCTAAACTACGCAAATTCTAGGATGTCTTTGTTCTAACTTTGACCTATGTTTACAAGACTAATTGAATAATGCTTATCTTTTGTAGTGGGCTAGGGGGGGATTCAGAAGAAAAAAAGCTCATGGACTCACGTGTGAGGTTGGCGTGCTCAATTTCCTCGGCACATTTTGAATCTGAAATCATCAAATGAACTAAAAAGCATGATACATGGTCTTCATGCCTGTTTGTCATGTTAACCGCGTCGAGCTTAACCGGCGACGAGAAGTTTTGACCTCACGTGCACAACTTGCCAGGTTATTAATCGATTCGCCACATTTTCTAAGATCAGTGACTGATATGCTTTGGGGTGTCAACTCTTCATATGCCACATGTGTGTGTTTTAATTAAACACTCGGTGATTTCAAATAGGTACCAAAAAAGTGTATTTTTTCAATATGGAATGTTGTGACCTGAAATCTAAACCAAATTCAAGCAGACTAATAAGTTCTATGTTTCCTCGAATTTTTGGTCGGATTCTAGTCAAATTCTAGCAGAAATCCCAAGTCACTCGAACTAGCAAGATCCTAGTCATTTCACTGATGGTCCAAAACTTGACAAAACCGAAAATTCGAACCATAACCACACCACAGAAAACAATTGGCACACGGGGCAGGAGATTTTCCCGGGAAACGCTGTGCCAGTCAGCACGGCTTACACAAGCAATCAGCATATGAAGGCAGCATCAGCGTGCTCGTCGCTGCAGTAGAGGCCAGGCTGCTGGACGTAGCCCTGCTTGGACAGCAGTGCCCGCGCTCTCACCACGAGCTCCATGTTGGTCACCGCCTTCCCGCGCTTCTCCTCAGCGAGGACGGCCTGGATGGCGTTGCTGAGCGCGCCGTAGGACGCGCCGTCCGCCGTGGTCAGGTCCGCCGAGTTCTCGTCCGTCTGGCACCCGCTGATCAGGACGCCGTTGCGTGGAGGCGTCCACGCCGCGGCCCCGGCGTAGACCTCGTCCACGCTGTGCACCTCCTGCTCCATGGCTGGCCCGAGAGCGTCGGCCTGGTGTCCGGCTTCGTCGCTGTCCGGCTTAGCGTTGGGCGTCAGCTCCGTGCCCGTGGCGCCGGCGACGGCGACATGGTCGGGGTTGTGCCGGTGTAGCATGCCGCCCGCCATGGCCTTGACGAACTTCTTGATCCTGGGCGTGGCGTCGTCGCCGAAGTGCTGGAACAGCGTCGTCCGGATCGACCCCACGCAGACGTCGTCCTTCCCCGTGTGCTCCTTGAGCATCCGGATGTACGTCGACAGGGGCAGCGACCGGCTCGCCACGGTGCCGGCCTGCGCCTCCGCCTTCTGAGCGCGGCGAGAGAGGCGGATGCCGATGTACTCCAGCGCGCTCCCGACGGCCCCCATGAGCGAGGCGCACAGGTTGGCGCCGGTTGAAGGAGGCCGCGTCTCTCGCTGCCGCTGCCGGGCCTTGCCCTGCCTGGTGCTGGTGCCGATCTGCTCCTTGGTCTTGTCGATGAGGCCGCCGCTGTGGCACGAATCGGACACCATGGTGAAGAGGCAGCCATCGGGGACCTTCCGCACCAGCTCCGTGAAATCTTGGTCTGCATCGCGTACGAGAAAATTAGAGGAGCTTCAGACGTGTTTGTTTGATAATCTGAATTAACGTCTGTCGAACTAAGAACATCATCCGTACATGATCATATCACAGAACGTAACAGCGATCAGAGAGTAACAGCAAACTGATTAAGAGGACTTAATTGACAGTGTACTTTACCTTTGATGAGATTGGTGTCGCAGGGCACGATGCACTCGTCGTAGCCGGTGTCGTCGTCCTGGCCGGTCTCGGCGGGCAGCTGCAGGCCGTGGCCGCTGTAGTGGAAGAAGAGGGCGTCCCCGGGCCGCGCGGCCCCGACGAGCCGCTCCAGCTCCAGCCGGATGTTGGCGCCCGTGGGCGGCGGCGTGGACGGGTCGGCGTCGGCGAGGACGCGGATGTCGGCGTCGTCGAAGCCGAAGCGGTCCACGAGGCAGCGGCGCATGCGGGCCACGTCGTTGAGGCAGCCCTTGAGCTCCCCCTCCGTGCCGGGGTAGTTGATGCCCACCAGCACCGCGCGCTTCCGGGCCATCGCCGTCGCCGCTTCGGTGGAGGCCAGCGGCGGCTACCGGGACGCGGTGTTGGGTTTGTGGGGGTGGCGTGCTGTGTAGTGTAGCGTGTGCTGGGGTTCTTTCGACCTGGCAGGTTATACGGGGGTGGTGGGTTGGTGGACCTGTGCCGAGCTGAGTGCTCTCGCTGGAGGTGATGGTGATCATCGATTCCATTGCTAGTGCTCGCGTTTTTTGTATTGGCCCGTGGCGCCAATTATTCGGTAGCGTCAGCTATGGCTGTCTCGGTCACGGATGAGTCCACTATACTCGCACTTGAACTTTCAGTTATATAGTTCTGACATTATTTGTAAGAAATGTACACCCTCTGTTTAGAAATAAGTGACTTAAGTTTGTCTAGATTCATAACAGAGGATTGCTGATAACCTGAATTGCCGACTGACAACCTTCCCCATGAATTACCTGGAGCCCCTTATGGGTCGGGTTAAGGCGAAATCCGGACTGTGGCAAGGCAGCTTTACCTCTAAAGGGAGCAAGACCATCCTCGTTGACGCCTGCCTTTCCAGCCTTCACATGTATATCATGGGGTTGTACATCTTGCAGGAAGGCGTGCACGCCAACTTTGACAAGGAGCTCTCTCGGTTCTTTTGGATGGCGAACGATGGCCACCAAAATTACCATATGGTTAAGTGGGCGAACATTTGCGTCCCCATGGATCTAGGGGGCATAGGGATCATTTCCTCTCGCCATATGAATGTGGCCTTGATGTTATGTTGGGTTTGGCGGATCCTGACCCACGATGGTGGCTTGTAGTTACAACTGGTTAAAGCTAAGTATCTGCGTGGGCGCCCACTTCTGGCTTGTGAACATCGGGAGAGATCTCAGTTTTGAAGATCTATCCAGGACATCAAGCCGGCGATCCAGAAGGGGATCTCTATTTTCATCGGAAATGGGAGAAACACCATCTTCTGGCTCAACCCTTAGGTGGGTGGGCGCCCCTTGCGCCACGAGGTTCCCGAGCTGTTCGCGATCTGCGCAGACCCTCTGCTCTTGGTGGCTAACGCTTTCCAAGATGGGGTCTGGCAAGTTGCGTTCCGCCGGAACCTTGGGGCCGCCGAGCGGGCTTCTTGGGAGGGACTTCGGGACAGCCTCCCGCTGTCCCATTCCCAATCCCTAGATAGTATGTCTTGGCACCTTTTGCCCTTAGGCTTTTTTTTGTGGGGTCCATGTATTGGCCCCTGTTTGGTGGGCCTTCCATTCCCTGGACCTCCCCCCTTTGGAAGGCCCCCATCCCCTTGAAGATAAAAATCTTCCTCTGACAGTTGTTGCGCGATCGGCTTCCCACGGGGGTGGAGGTGGCCAAGCGGCATGGCCCAGGGGATGGGATTTGCCCTCTTTGTGCGGTCCCGAAAATGGTACACCACATTTTATTCTCCTGACCCGCATCTCGCTTTCTTTGGAACTTCACCCGGGAGGCTCTGGGGCCGTCGTGACAGGCCTTAGACCTGGGGGAATTCCTGGAAGCCAATGCAAACCAGACCGGCAGGAGGAGGCGCCTCTTTTGGTTCCGGTTTGCAGGGATGACCTGGACTTTATGGAACATCCGAAACAAGATGGTCATCGAGCGTGTCTTTCTTCGCCGTGCCTCTGACTCGACCTTCAAATTTCTGGCTTTTTTGTAGGAGTGGTACCCGTTGAGTAGGCAGCAGGACATAGCGAGGCTGGATGGGATGATAGAGCACCTTATTGTGGCGGTGCGCCAACTTGCTTCTCCTCCCCCTCCCGGCCATTGAGCGTGTCTTCGGGGCGCGTTTGTATCTGTGTGTAGTGTGTTATGTGTTGTGCTATGTGTGGCGTTGGGACTGTGTAACTGATCTTTATTGATCTTTTTTTGGCTTGTTTTAAATATTATATGGATGATATTTTATTTATAAAGCTGGGTGTATGCCTGTTTCGAGGAGTTTGTCTAGATTCACATGTATCTAGACGTGTTTTATACATTGATACATTTGAATTTAGACAAACGCAAGTCACTTATTTCTAGAGGAAGGGAATACATATCAGTTGCCACTTCCAAATAATATAATTCGGTGATAGTGCTGCAAATGACTTTGTTTTTTTCATGGTTTTGAGTAAGCATTTAGTAAAGTACTACTCCCTCCGTATTAAAATATAAGATGTTTTAACTTTGTGAATCAAATGTATCTAGACTACTTTTAGTATGTAGGTACACTCATGTTTGAAGTGAATCTACACACAAAAACAAGTCTAGATACATTCTCTTCACAAATTTAAAACATCTTATATTTTGAAACGGAGGGAGTACTTACTACCGATTATCTGTGTGGTTAGATAAGATAACCTCAGAGGCTCAGACCTTAGAACATGTGAATGTGCTGAAGCATCAAACAGTCATTCTCAGCAAGATATAGTATATATCGTCCAAACCCACACACAGTAGCATTCGACACAAGACGAGAAATAACAATGTCTCCCATCAATTGACAACGAAGACAACGAACACTTCAGGCTCTCAGCATATGAAAGCCACTTCGGTGTGCCTATCGCTGCAGTAGAGCCCAGGCTGCTGTTTGTACCCCTGCTTGGACAGCAGCTCCCGCGCCTTCAGCACCAGGTCCTTGTTCGTCACCTTCTTGTCCTCCGCGAGGATGGCCTGGATGGCGTTGCTGAGCGCGCCGTAGGACAAGCCCTTGGGCGTGGTCGCGTCCGCCGAGGTCTGGTCGGTCTGGCACCCGCTGATCAGGACGCCGTTGCTGGGCACCCTCGCCGTCGTCCCCGCGTACACCTCCTCCACGCTGTGAACCTCCTGCTCCATGGCCGGCTTCAGCTCCTCCTGCTTGCCCTGCAGCTTGGCCTTCAGCAGCTCCTGCGCCAGGGCGCCCACGAAGCCCACCAGGCCGCCCCCCTGCTGCCCCTGCTGGAGCTTCTCCAGCATCACCTTCATGAACTTCTTGATCTTGGGGCTGGCGTCGTCGCCGAAGATGCTGAACAGCGTCATCCGGATCGAGCCCACCTCGATGTCGTCCTTCCCGGTCTTCTCCTTGAGCATCTCCAGGAATGTCGAGAGCGGCAGCGACCGGTTCTTGACGTGGCCGTCTGCGTCCGAGGGTTCCTCGGCCTCACTTTCGTCGTGGCTGCTCTCCTGGCGGCTACGGTGAGGGACGTGAACTCCTTGGGACTCCAACACGTCCCGGGCGGTCTGTTTCAGGAAGGACCGGAAGCCGCTGCCGGAATCAGACCGCTCTTCACGTTTGCCTTGCTGGGCCTTGTTCTGCCTCGTGCTGTGGCCAATCTGCTCCTTGGTTTTGTCGAGGAGGCCACCGCTGTGGCAGGAGTCGGAGACTATGGTGAACAGGCAGCCATCAGGGACTTTCTGCACAAGCTCTGTGAAATCTTGGTCTGCAATGAACAGGAGAAAATTAGAAAGCCGTTGACAGGAAGAGATGCAAGATTTGTGTCTTTTATCAGTATCAAGAGATGCAAGATATGTTAGTTGCCAACTGCTCTAATTCTATGTATTGGTTGCCTTATCAATAGTTAATATTTCAGAGCAGTTCATTACCCAACACTAGTAAAATTATCTGCAGACAGAGAGACTAAGAATAAGAATTGAAGCAAGCATACATCATCCTATTGGAAGAAAAAAAATGAAACAAGCAACCAAATATGGCCTTGGTTGCAGACGTACAGATTGTGCGTTGAACTAATTTTTTGGTTTAAGTTTGCACTCCACTACTCGTGTATCAGTTCACCTCGATGTCGTTCCGCAATATATCTGAACTAACTTGCAGCCCTTTGTACACCTAAATCTAAATCGACTTAAGGGATGCATGACTTGCTTAGTTTGCAGGTTGTAACCAATGCCAAAATTTGGTAACATCAGTTACTATTGATCTGGTACAAAAAAACTAGCAACCTCTTTCTATGACTATTACCAACTTGCGCTAGTGTTGGCATCAAACAAATTTAGTGCCCTTTTTTCAGTGAACCAGAACACTGCTTAAGAAACTACATGATAACAGATTGAAATTGTCAAATAATTTTATTTTATTTTTCCAAGCATCAACTAAAACAGCAAATGGCAATGTATTAGTACTTATTTTTGGAGAACAAGGCAGGACTGGAGCTCTTACATAATACTATTAAGAAGAAAGGAAAATAAGTTTTTATTTTGTATTAGAACTTTGACTGCAACATGGACATTTGAAGTTGCTTGATTTGAAGTTTGTGACCAATATATGCCAAAATCTGGTAACCTCGTTTAATCGATCCTTGTGCTCACTTCAGTTTCTATGCTTTCGAGGGCAGCAATACTATTTTCTTAAACCAGTGAAATGTATATCGAGATCTGCACTATCTGGAAGTTTCTAGTCATCCAACAACTGATCTGATATGAACTGAATTTACCACGACGTGCTGTCTGAACTAACAGTCACCTAGTACAAACTAGTCCCATCAGAAATTACCATAACGCTAAATCATAGTCACCTACATCCTAGTCATAAACTTGACCAAAAAGAACCGTCCCCTGAGAGCTGAGATCCCACCTACCATTCGATCCCCACTTCTTGACCAGTTCGATACTACTACAGAACAGCGACAGAAACAAACAGCATACGGAACAAAACAGAACAGACGAGAACAAAAGGGCATAATTCGGATCGGACCTGTGATGAGGTTCATGTCGGAGGGCACGATGCACTCGTCGAACCCGGTGTCGTCGTCCTGGCCGGTCTCGGCCGGCAGGCGCGTGCCGTGTCCGCTGTAGTGGAAGAAGAGGGAGTCCCCGGGCCGCGCGTCGGCGACGAGCCGCGCCAGCTCGCGGCGGATGTTGGCCCCCGTGGGCTGCGGCGCGGCCGGGTCGGCGTCGGAGAGGACGCGGATGCCGGCGTCGTCGAAGCCGAAACGGTCGACGAGGCAGCGGCGCATGCGGGCCACGTCGTTGTGGCAGCCCTTGAGCTCCGCCTTGGTGCCCGGGTAGTTGATGCCCACCAGCACCGCGCGCTTCCGGCCCATCGGTCCTCGGCGGTGGCGGTACGGCGGTGGCGAGGCGACGCGGCGGCCGGGCTCCGGTGGGGTCCGATGGAAATGGCGTTGGATTTGTTTGAGGGTTTTCTGGGGACTTTTTGGTGGGCGCCGGCCGAGCTGTCTATTGGCGTTCCGATCTGGCAAAGCCGTGGGGTTGTTGGTGTTGAGTTGGTCAGCGACTCCGCGTCGGGTAATAATGTCACGGCGCAGGCAGGTTCGCGGCTCTCCTGCTGCGCTGGCAATGTCGTTTTTGCCATTCTACACTCTACTAGTACAATAATGTTTTCTCTTATTGGCTTTTTGCTCTCCCTCCCGTATGACTTGTTCTACAGATACTTCGTATACGTACACGTTCAGGGCATCTTCAAACGCATTACTCCGACTATATTTGCCCGAAATAGTTAAAGACAGCATTGTGAGCATTTGGGGGCAAATTTCTAAATAAAAAAGTATTGCTATATGTGGCGACCTCCGGCCTGCCCTTTGGCCATGCACGGCTTTAGCCGGCCCAAGGCCAACGTATGCCAAGGCGACGATCTCTCGTGCCGTCCTCAAGTGTGATTCTGACTCCTAAGGCCTTGTTCGTTTGATCCATGGAAGACATGGTTTGACTTGGATTGTGGCTGGATTCCGGTTTTCCAGTCCTGGAAGGAAAATTATCCAGCCTAGCAAAGTCTAGGTCTTCAGTTAGGCCATGGCGGGATTCTATCCCAACCTATCCCATCCAATCTCCGGCTAGTTGGGCTGTAAAAAAATCATCGCCACAGGACGTATGGAATATTTTCCATGACACACGAGAGAGCAAAAGCAAAGACGGCGAACAACGACATGTAAAACTAGCAAGGATTAACCGAACGACTGGAAGGATACAATGGATTATAGAGATGGATTAAATGGGGTCATTGGGGTTTGGATGGCAGGTTGGGATTAACCCAATCCATGGCTGGATGGATTCCATGCTTGGATTCAATCCAATAAAAACGAACGAGGCCTAAGGAATGGTGTGCCAC
Source organism: Avena sativa (assembly GCA_916181665.1). Classification (NCBI taxonomy): domain Eukaryota; kingdom Viridiplantae; phylum Streptophyta; class Magnoliopsida; order Poales; family Poaceae; genus Avena; species Avena sativa. The sequence goes on from OV702279.1 coordinate 344,046,322, forward strand.
CACCTTATGAGCTCTCGTGTACTCTGCAAACCGCCACCGAATGGGAGGAGGCGACTTAATGGGGTAGGGAGATGGCGAGAAACACCTACTTCGGCACTTCGGCATGGAGCCTCTACCGGGGCGAGGCATGGGGATGGATCCTCGAAGAGCAAGCATTGGGCTTGTCGTGGGAGGTGGAACAAATCAACCTACCCCTCAGACGCTGACGAGAAGAACGACCATGACTTGGCAAAGGTGACCCTCCACTCGCAAGTATTTTTCAAATGTCATCAACTCGGGTGCAACGCTAAAGACCTTCTAGAGTGATTACGTTATATTGAAGAGGAGGACGGTGGTCTAGAGTGTTTTCGTCATCGTGAAGAGGAGGACGACGGTCTTGAGTAGTTGTCAGACATCTCAAGTGGATTCCAGCATGACTAGTGTGGCTATGTTTAAAAATGTTTATAACTATGTCGATCTTTAACTTTTGAATTATGTATGTTTAGAACTATGTTGAACTTTAGAAATATGTCGATCTTTATCATTTAAATTAAATACTATTTGTGTAGATTTTATTTGGCTTATTTTTAAGTATTTTTGGAGTAATTCAGCTATAAGAATGTGAGAAGTACAAGCTCAATACATGGCAATCCAGATTTAGGATGCTTCCAAAATGAAAAAAAAATATTTCCTAAACCTTCTATTTGCTATTGCTAAAACTTGTTTGGCAATCTAAAAATATGCCAATGCTTTTGAAGATGCTCTTATGGCCACAGCAACAAAATACCTTGTACAAGATGCATGCATGACTAAGGCATAAAGATGGTCTCTCCAAAATTACAACCAATTTATTCAGTCTCTTTGGTTTATTTTCTTTACTCAAATATATGGTATATTTACGAAAAATTGGCGTCATCTCTTGATACATACCTCGCAGATGATTATACGGACACGTGACACACTCGCCTCACAACTCACGCTGGTGTTGAATGGGTAGGAATTCACTAACTTTACGGTACTGGAAGTAGGGTGAATTTGAGTAATGGCATGTATTCCCATCATATGTAGGACCCACATGTGGGTGACTCGATGTCACCCATAAGTCGGCAAGACAAAGTTAGCGAACCTTAGCCAGTGTTAAATATATAAGAAATTCTCTCAAATCTTTGATCCACAATAAGCTAAGTACGTCAAAAAAATAGTTTATCAAGATTAGACACATGAATTGTACTAAACAAAGTCGACATGCAACCTAGGATGATCGGAGAAAATGGGGGTGTCGGGTCGGTCAGGAGTCATGGCATCTTTCACAACAATATCGTGGAGTAGCCAATGGGGTTGTTCCCAACAACGTCATTGAAGTAATAAAGGTGTCACGAGCAGCCACATAAGTGTACTTCCCTAATACCTATCGTCTCTCTTTCATGCATGATCTTGAGAGATGTGGTTTTGTTATATTAATTTTCCGGTTCACGGTGCATGCCAAGAAGCAGGATGGAGAAGACTTATAGGAGGCTCACTTAACATTTTTTTTTTCATTTGGTTCCAAAATAGCAAAGTCCTGTTAATAAAAGATAACTTGGTAAAGAGAAATTGGAATGGGAGTCAGAAGTGTTGGTTTTGTGACTCGGTGGAGGCCACAGAGCATTTTTTTCTCCCGTACCCTTTTGCACATATAATTTGGCATATGGTTTATTTTACCTATAATATACCACCCCCAACCAATGCTACTAATACGTCTGGCAAGTGTTTAAATGGGAATTATAAGAGGAATAAAGCTAGAATATGCATTGGTGTTTCGGCTCTATGCTGCTCCATTTGGATACGTAGAAATGATATGGTTTTTAACAAGAAAATGGGTACAGTTTTTTGCAAGTTATTCGCTTGGCTACCCATCGGATTCACCCATGGTCATATCTTCTCTCGGCAGATCAGCGGAAACCTATGGATACTGAATACAACCGACAACCGAAGGTTGCGCATGATTTCTACTACCTTCCTATTGACTCATAATTCACTAGTAGAATTTAGAATAAATAACTTCTTCATGCTTCTTTTTTTGGATGGTTGATACTTGCCTCAACCCTTCGGTGATTCATGATCTATTAAACTCAATCTTTTGAATTTCATAATAAAAGGGGTGTGTGCATCACCATGGTGCAAAGGCCCCCATTAAAAATGTTGTCGCATCATATTCCTTGTCGAGCAGCATTTACTACCATTTTTTTGGTTATGAAAAAGGCTCATGTTTTTTTTTTTGAAAAAAGAGAGGATCATGTTTGTCTAGTTGACAAAATCAATTGGTCAAGGTAAGATGACGATGTGGTCGTGTACATCATGGGATGCATAGGTTGAGAAAAATATATTTTTTATTTTATAAAATATTTGAGGAGATGAGGCTTGTCAATTTTCTCATATTGATTGATTTAGGATTCACTCATGGCTCATGTACCGAAGCTTCATGTTTGTACGAGGATGAATGGATGCTGCGCTCGGTTGTTCGAGAATCAGAATCATGTGACAAAATGCATGGATGACTTTTAATGTCCATAAGTAAAGAACCATCTACATTAACGATCTTTAGTTATGTCCAAGTATGAAAGATATCGTTAAATCGTGATTGGACATTTTCGTACCAATATGATCCTGATCTGATTCAGCAACACACGAGTATAATGGTTATGTGTGTTCCTACGAAGTACAGGGTAACTTCATGGCTTATTTATGAGATCAATAATCGCTGGTGCTTGTTAGCAAGACGCTGAAGTCTCACCACTACACCTCTCCTCCACATATATATGAAACCAACACCTGAAGCAACTTTAACCTGTATATCCCCATCAGTTGGCACGAAGAGAGCAAGAGGAAGGGGTGGACGGTCGTAATGAACAACATCCATGGTTTAGTGCTAACAATTGTTAGGAATGAGATGCATCAGAAATTTGCGCCAAATAGGATGGTCAGCCATCAGCTAGCTCAACCGGTGATTAAGCCGTGTCCTAGTACAGTTTTGCTCTGTGGTTGATTGTTTCCTGGTACATATGTTTTGCAGTACTGTTGTGTGCTAGGGCGTGGTTCTGATAGCTCATAGGAAAATTGACTACCTATCTCGAGGTTGGAGGTGCTATGCCATGAGGCAGTGGGAGACAACACAACAGTTGAGTAAACCAACATGGCGGTGTGCTCTAAGCGAGGAACCCCAAAGCATCGAGTCTCAGCTAGGCGTCAAGATGAAAGCGCACGCGCATGTTGAGGGGATGTGTCGGCTGTCCACCACCAGAGAACGGTTGTTGATATCGGTCACCTCGGATCGTTCGAGCTGCCGCAGTCCCACTCTGCTCCATAGTTCATCCTATTGAAGAAAGAACCTAATTTATTATTTCTGCCCCTAATCTTTCATTTCCGGAGAAATACATGTTTCTTTCACGCAACGACCCAAGTTTGGAGGCGGGAACAAACTGTAGCACCCCGGGTAAGCCACTATTAGAAAATCGTCTGCATTTACCTCTGTGCGTCATCATGTCATCAGCATGCATCTATTTGCCTAAAAACTATTTTACAAAAGGCTATCTTGTTTTCCCAAATACCCCCGTCTTATTTCAAATCAAACTTCTGGCCATCCGAATATTTTGTTTTGTCTAAAAATCATTTACAACAGGCTTTAAAAATGAAACAGTATATTAAGTAACAAAAATGTTTTGTCCGAGTAGACAGTCCAGTCGGTTAAGCCAGAGGCCCAACCGAACCAGACCATCTACCACCCGGCCATCTAAACTAAACCCTAATTCCAATCTACCTTAAACCCGGGTATCCCCAAACCCTAGACCTTACCCTCCCCACTCCCTCACCCCGCCGCCACACACGCACCACTTGCTGCACCAACACACATACACTTCAACGCACACAACACCAACCAAACTCACACCCTGTTGCCACCCGACCCTGTCCCACAACCCACCAGCGCTGGCCCACCCACTCCCCGACCCGCGGAACCCCGCTTCCATCCCCGATTCCCTCTCTCCCGCACCCGACGCACTCCCCCTCTCCCTCGCCCGGCCCCACCCATGTGACCCCACCTCGCGTCGTTGCACGCCAACCATCGCGCCCGCGATCCCTTCTCTCCTCCCTCGCGTCTTCCCTCCTCTGTAAATCCCGCCGCCGCCGCTCCCATCGCTCCCCGGCGCCGCCTGCAGCGCCCCTTTTCCGTGACCCCGCTCGGCGCCGCCCTGTACCCCACCTCTTGCGGCCTTCCTCGAGCAGAGCCCGCCACCCGCGGAAGCTCGCCGGTTTGTGCCCTATCCTCCGACAACGCCTGCCGTAGGCCCTCGCCCGCACCGCCGCCGCCAGCATCCATCCCCGTCGCCCTCTTCCTCTGGCCCGATGGAGAGCGCTACCAGCCTCCAGCCTCCTCCCCCGCGACTCTAGCCGTCCGGCCCGCGTCCTCCGTCGGCAGGAGCGATGCTCCTCCCCACCCCTAGGTCGACCTCGCCTCCCTGCTGCCAGAGCCCGGCCGTCCCGAGCGCTGCCGTCCCATCCCCGGCCGGCTCCGCCTCACCCCCCTCTCGATGCTTCTCCCTCTCGCGTCATCTGCTCCGCCGTGGCTCCTCGCTGTCGACCCGCGCAAGCTCGCCGTCAGCCAGGTCCGTGCTGCCATGGTTCGTCTCCCCTTCGCCGGCTTCTTCTCCCTGTATGTGCTGAGCATCAGCATCCGCGCCGCCTCAAGGTACTGCCAGTCGACTTGCCCGTCACCAGTACCTCCTTGACCGGGCCTCCTTGTCGATCTGTTGCCGGCACTGCCCGATGTCCCAGTGTCTCCTTGTCCTGCAGGTCATGCGACGCCAATCACCTGCACGTCCTCGCGAGCATCCTCTTTTGGTTCGGTTTGGCTATGAATTCTCGTACCGAATCAGGAAGGTGTGATGTGTCAACTGTTTTGGTTCCAATTTCACCAACCTTGATGCGTTTGGGTGCTGCCAAGACCGACATCGAACCCCAGGTATTGTCACCGACACGGAAACGATGATCGAACAACGCCATCTTGGAACGCCATGACCTACTTCTTGGAACCGAAGACCGAACCTCGTCGAACCCTCGGAACCCCAAGATCGCCGAGACCCCTCGATGTGTGACCCCTTTTCGAGCCCTTATTTTATAAATGCTATATCTACTTGTTGCATATAAAGCATTCATACTCGCATACATATTGTGGTTGTTTTGGGGCATTATGCTAACTCACCTAAATTAAATATGGAGACCGTATGCGGGCGAATCTAGTTCTAATATTGGCTCCATTTAAATTTGTGTAGCGAACCGATGATATATATTATGCCTTGATAAGCCAACATTTAAATTGTGGGGTACTTAAACAACATGAACCTTCTATTTAATCGTCGGGACCCCGGTTCCGCTTAATATTGACTAATTGCATCACATCTTTGTCATGCCATACATAATACATGCATCATGCTTGATCTTTTGCCGTAGTATTAAATAGTGCATCCGGTGTTTGTTCTAGTGCTTTGCTTCTTCACGGATTAGGCCGATGAGTTGATACGAGTGTCGACCCGATCTTTGGATAAACCCTCGGCAATGTTTTCAGGCGAGCATTCTCCCCCTTTCTACCTATTTTTACATTTATAGTCTTTATTTCCTCCTGTTGATCTATTGCTATCTGTGTTGCGATGCTGTAGAATCCATATCCCATTATACTTCCCTGCAGCCCTTATAATGCCATGGACACATCCTATTATCTGTTGTTTGGTAGATAGTCGGCCTTGCGAGTCGTAGTTGCTTGCGCAGGTGATGTGTCGCACCGTCAATGTTCCAAAGTTGTTGGAGTAATGCCGCATGTTAAATGTTGGAGATGATTATAACTTTAATTACCGTTTAATAACTAAAATTGAAGAAGGTAAATAATGCATAGGCACAGGTGGGCAATATATGTTATTTGGTTTTTAACTGTCCACTTGTGTCCCGTAGGACCCCGAGTACTTGATACCTGTTCTTTGAATATTCGCACTATCCACATGTGGGACCATGAATCCCCCTAGCCAGAGCTTGAGTCATATCTTATTTCTTAGGGCCACAAGTAGTTTGGGGCTTTATTACTATCATGTACTTATGCCATGCTTTACTGCTTTATTTATGATTGCGCGTGGAGCGCCTGTACTGTTTTGGAACCCTGTGCCACCTTTTCGCGGTATCGACAAGCCCAGTCACACTTTCGGGTTCCAGGTCGTTTACAGCCGTCGTCACAAACCTCTGGGTCCGTCTCGGAGCCGGCCAACTTCGTAGCGGGTAGCTTGGTGGGGGTGGCCCCCTGAAATTTATATGAATATTGCAATTGCTCTGTCGTGATGCCTCGTTGGGTTTTCATTTGGTTTTTCTCGAGGTTGATCGTGCGTGTGTTGCTATTTGTGTCCCCTGCAGGGTAAAACTTTCTGAAAGCCGTGTCCACGGTTATGGACGACTTGGAGCATAGTATCTCGATCATAGACAACTATAACTAAAGTAGTGCTATAAATTTGACTTTATAATGACTAGTAATCAGCTTCACTATAATGGAATGACTAAATAAAAGTGCCAACAACTGCTGGTTTGGATTGTCACCTGTTACCATTGTATCTGACTAGTAAGTATTGCAACTACAACGGAATGGCTAAATAAAAGTACCAACAACTGCTGGGTTTTGGGATGCCTCATGCTATATGTATCTGACTAGTAAGTACTACAACTACAACGAAATGGTTAGCTAAAACTGCCCACTTCTTATTATATCAGGATGACTCATGCTATCTATATCTGACTAGTAATTGCCGTAACTATAACGAAATGAGTAAAACTGCCAACTGTGTGAGTTCCTCGGTTGACTTCCTCGTTTGGTCTCGAGGGGGAAATACCAGGATGGGTATGCTTGATGATAGTTTCAGGTTGGATCCGAATAGGTATTTCTTATCCCTATCTGATAGCCACCAGCTGTATTGAGTCTCTATAGGTTGTTTAGTGCATGCTGCGCTGCCGCTTCAGTCCATCATACCTATGTAGGCGAGGACCGCCGAATTCTAGTCTCGCCGTGTCCTGGCCTCAGTACTGACCGCTCTCTTTTTCCTTTGCCCTTTGTCGGCACCCCTTTTGTTTAAGCAGGTTTTGAGATCGACGTCGTTAGTAGGGTTACCCTTCCGGCTTGGCCTGGGCAGGGTTATGGACGCCATTGGTTATTCTTCAGGGCTCTTAGCTCAATTTGCATCTTGTCCATACTCGGACACTGTATCGTTTTGAAGGTGATTTGGATATTTGTATTATATATCTGTATTCTTGACTCTTTGAGTCATTGTTGTATATATCTGTTCTGTGGGTTCCATCATGGACTATTGTGTAATGGTATTACTTTGTTTTCCACCCGCACGAAAGTGCCTGGTGGGCACCTTTGAATCGTTTCTATGCGGGTTTGGCGGGTATCGCTGAAATTTTCATAGGACCGATTCTAAGGGTGTTACAGAGTGGTATCAGAGCTCAGAAGTTACGATACCCTACTGGTCCAGCCTGTAGGATAACCTAGCTAACGGACGTTGTAGAGTGTCAAAACTATTTTGGAAAAATCGGTTGGATAGATCTGATTAGGTCTGATTTTACTCCTTATCCCTTTGCTATTCTTCTCTTACCTCGACGTGTTTTGAATCTGCTCTCTTATCTTTTCTTCGAGTCTAGGAATTCTCGTGGTTGGGTTTCCGTCGTACCTTCAGGGTTTCACTTCCTCCTCTTGTAACGGTGCTTTGACATCCGACCTTCACGCTATCCGATGAATCTTTCATCTGCTGTACCTTTCAGTGGACCGAAAATTAACTAAAAAATTTCTTTCTATCCTCCGATGTTTTCCGATACGACGAAGTCATCTACATCAGATCTGATGAGAATCTCCATCCCTTCTTTGATTTCGAACCTCGCTTGTCGAGATCTTCAGTCTAATTCCGAGAATGGGTTGCGTGATTTTCTACTGCATGTGCGAAGTAATAGTTTGGGTGCGTGATGGATTGACCCCCATGCCGACTACTCAATCTATTCGCTCTTGTACATTGAAGTGGAATAGAGTGCACATTTTCTCTCCTTCTATCAAAGTTAGAGGTGTTCTTATCTTTTGATGCCTCTATTTTCGTCTTTTGTTTATCCGGAGTACTCCCTCGACGCACATGATCAACGACCGCTCGTTGGTGGTGTCGCTGATTTCAAGATGGAGAAATAATCTTTGTTAGTGGTGTCGCGAAGATCTACATTAAGCGAGAAGATTCAGAGCGTCGGCCTTCTTCCCCATACCAGGAGGCGGATCTCGAGGGCGAGATCCATTGTTAGTGGTGTCGAATTGTAGCACCCCGGGTAAAGCCACTACTAGAAAATCGTCTGCATTTACCTCTGTGCACCATCATGTCATCAGCATGCATCTATTTGCCTAAAAACTATTTTACAAAAGCCTATCTTGTTTTCCCAAATACCCCCGTCTTATTTCAAATCAAACTTCCGGCCGTCCGAATATTTTGTTTTGTCTAAAATCATTTACAACGGGCTTTAAAAATGAAACAGTATATTAAGTAACAAAAATGTTTTGTCCGAGTAGACAGTCTAGTCGGTTAGGCCAGAGGCCCAACCGGACCAGACCATCTACCACCCGACCATCTAAACAAAACCCTAATTCCAATCTACCCCAAACCCGGGTATCCCCAAACCCTAGACCTTACCCTCCCCACTCCCTCACCCCGCCGCCACACACGCACCACTTGATGCACCAACACACATACACTTCAACGCACACAACACCAACCAAACTCACACCCTGTTGCCACCCGACCCTGTCCCACAACCCACCAGCGCTGGACCACCCACTCCCCGACCCGCGGAACCCCGCTCCCATCCCCGATTCCCTCCTCCCGCACCCGACGCACTCCCCCTCTCCCTCACCCGGCCCCACCCACGTGACTGTAGGGGTTCGTAGCATGGAAAACAAAAATTTTCTACCGCATACAAACAAACAAGTCAAGATCTATCTACTAGATTGTAGCAACGAGTCGATAGAATAACTCACCCTCGAAGATTCCAAAGTGTTTCAAGAGAGCGGATTCTCGTGGGTGATGTAGTCATACTCTTGCCGATCTCAAGATCGTGTAGACGATCCTTCCGGCGCTGCGTTCCGGCAGCGCTTCCGCAGTCGGTCACACGTTCGGTACTCAATGAAGACCTTCCTCTCCCTTGTTCCAGCAGGCAGCGGAGGTCATAGCACTCTCCTCGCGATTCCGGCAGCACAACGGCATGGTACCAGAAGTAGAGGGGAGATCTCGCAGGGCTTCGCCTTAAGCCGGAGCGAGTATGGTGGACTATGAGAGAGACCTTGGCGATCTAGGGTTTAGAGGCACCAAGGAGAGAGGGATAGGCCGGCGGCTAGGGCAAGGGGAGAGCCCCAAGTCGGCGGCTAGGGTTTGCCCTAGGGCGGCGGTGGCTGCAAAAGGGCCGGCTGCTAGGGCTAGGGTTTTAGTGGGGCAAGGTGTAGCTCTAGAGGGGCAGCCCTGCCCCTCCTTTTATAGGTGGGAGGGCGCCGGCCAGGGGAGGGGAGTCCTCCCCCAAGTCGGCCTCCAAGGCCGGCGGATGGAGGGAGAGGAACTCCTCCCCAAGTAGGTTTCCTACTCTCCCTCCACCAAGCAAACTTGCCGTTTGACTTTTCAAATTGGCGTTTGACTTTTCAAACTAGGATTTCATTTATCCCTTTATTTTGCTCAGCGATGACACATGGTACATGATGCAACCATTCCAAATTTTTATGACACATTCATGTACCCTTCCCCTCCGGAGTGCCGGACCTTCCGGACCCTTCTAGAACATTCCCGATGAAAACACCGGAATCATTCTCCAATCCCGAAACAGGACTTTCCTTATATGAATCTTATTCTCCGGACCATTCCGGATCTCCTCGTGATATCCCGGATCCCATCCGAGACTCCTAACAACATTCGGTCTCTTACTCATCATTCCATAACTACTCAACAACATCGAATCCTTAAGTGTGTCTCCCTACGGTTCGTGAATTATGCGGACATGATCGAGACACTTCTCCGAACAATAACCAATAGAGGAATATGGAAATTCATATGGTTCCCACATATTTCTATGATTACTTTGCGATCGAATGAACCACTTACATACGATACCAATTTCCCTTTGTCTCACGATAGTTTACTTATCCGAGGTTTTGATCGTCGGTATCTCTGCATACCTAGTTCAACCTCGTTACTGATAAGTACTCTTTTCTCGTTCCCGTGATATGTGATCCCTTGTAAGACATTCACATGCTTTCAAGCTAATTGGATGACATTCCACTGAGAGGGCCCAGAGTATATCTATCCGTCATATGGATGGACAAATCCCACTCTTGATCCATGTGTCTCAACCCATACTTTCCGAACACTCAATGCCACCTTTATAGCCACCCAGTTACGGAGTGGTGTTTGATGTCATCAAAGCATCCTTCCGGTGATGGTGATATGCATGATCTCATGGTCGAAGGAATTAGGTTACTATGTATTAGAAAGCATATAGCAATTGAACTATTAAAATGACTTGATCTTTATGCTACGCTTATCTATAGGAGAATGTCCATCATACCATTCTCCTAACGATATGATCTTGTTGTTAATAACATCTCAATGTTCATGATAGGGAAACCACAATCATTTATTAACCAACAAGCTAGTATTATAAAGAGGCTTTACTAGGGACTCTTATTTAGTTTACAAATCACACAAGTATTAATGTTTCCTTGTTAATACTGTTATAGCATGAATGTAAACATTTATCATAAACACAAAGATATAATAATAACTACATTTATTATTGCCTCTAGGGCATATCTCCAACAGTGACCCCACCTCGCGTCGCTTGCACGCCAACCATCGCGCCCGCGATCCCTTCTCTCCTCCCTCGCGTCTTCCCTCCTCTGTAAATCCCACCGCCACCGCTCCCATCGCTCCCCGACGCCGCCTACAGCGCCCCTTCTCCGTGACCCCACTCGGCGCCGCCCTGTACCCCACCTCCTGCGGCCTTCCTCGAGCAGAGCCCAACACCCGTGGAAGCTCGCCGGTCTGTGCCCTGTCCTCCGACAACGCCTGCCGTAGGCCCTCGCCCGCACCGCCACCGCCAGCATTGTGGCATCCCGCAAAACCACTACTAGAAAATCGCGTTGTTTTTGTGCATTGCATCATCATGACCGCATGCTCATGTCATCATGCCACATTGCATTTGAGCATCGTCATCATCTTGCATTTGTTCGCATAAAACTATTTGCAGAAAAACCTATTTTGTGTCTTCTAAAACGCCCCGTCTTTATTCAAACGCAAAACCCGGGTCTCCGGATTATTTTATTTTGTCTGCTATCGGTTTGCAAAAGCCCTGTTTGAAATAAATAAAATATTTAATTATTTTTAGTGGGGCAGTCGAACGGGCCGATTCGACCCAGTCGACCACCCCGGGTATTAAAACGGTCCACCTAAACCAGCCCCCTCTAAATCCTAAAACGACCCAACCTAACCTACCCAGCCCCTCTCCACCTCACCCGGACCAATCCCTGGCTGCCACCTCACCTCTCTTCCTTTCCCCACCACTCACACGCTGCCACCTCAACCACACCACTCCCTCCCTCTTCCCCTGCCTCTCAACACGCACGCACACAGAGCACACACCCCCACCTCACCCGGTCAACCCCCAACCCCACCGACGCGCCCTGGCCCACCCCGACCCACCTGCCCCGCTCCCTCTCTCTCCTTCCCCGCGACCCCAACCCCGCGTCTCTGCTCTCCTTCCTCCCTTTCTTCCTCCTCTGCCCCGCCTCACCCCTCCAGCGCGCCTCCCCTCTGCCTCTCCGGCGAGCGCGCCGCCCACCTCCTCCGGCCACCGGCCCTCTCTGCAGCGCCGCGTCGACCGCCGCCCTTCTCCCGGCCGCCGCTCGCCGGCTCCCCTCCCCATCCTCGCTTCCTCTCCGCGCCCGCCTCCGGCCGCCCGACCGCCAGCAGCCGCCCCCCTCCTTCCGCCGCCGCCCTTGCCAGGCTCGCCGCCGCCAATCGCCACCACCCCCCTCTCCGCGTGACCCCGACGCGCGGCCCTCACCTTGCCGGCGCCGGTGGCCCCCTCTTCCCCTTCACGTCCTCCCGCGAGCGCCGCCTCGCTCGGGCTCCTCCGCCACCGCGGCCACCTCTCCTGCCGCGGCCCCGGGGTCCGTCCTCTCCGGCCTCTCTCCCCCGAACCCAACCACCGCCGCTTCCGGCGCGTCGCTCCTCGTCCTCCTCCCGGCGTCGAGCTCCGACCGTCCCTACGCCCGCGGCCACCGCGGCCCCGTGCCCGTCTGTCCGCTACCGCCTTGCTAGCAGTAGCCCTGCCTTCCTTTCCCTTTGCGCGCCACCCCGGCCTCCCTTGCGTTCGGCTGTGCTCGCCCTCTGCCTCGAGCACGTCGGCTTCCTCCTTGTGGTTTTTCATCTAGTGGTGCTGTGTGTGTTGATGCTGTAGAACTCCTGCTGCTTCAGCCTTTTGTTGTGCTTGGTGGTGCCCGTGAGTTATTGTTGGAGGCCACCCGGATGACCCCGACGAGAATCGCCCCCATGCCGAGATCTTCCGTAGATGATTCAACAAAAGTCCGAGGCGACAAGATCTTCTCGTTGACAAGGCCACCGACAAGATCTTCGACATGCGTCGCCATATTCGCAGGCCACTTCGCGGACCCGGCGACCACACATGCGACAAGACTTTCGTCCCGGATGCGAAGACGAAAACCCGAACGCCAAGATCGCCGATGCGAATACGCCAAGTCCGACCCGACCCGCGGACCCGACAAGGTCTTCACGACGACAAAAACGACATCAACCCGGGCGAGTCCGATGCGCCCCCGACGCCACACCAAGTCCTTCTTCCGGGATGCGACAAGATCTACTTCCGATGTCCGAGACCGGTCCCGTCGAACCCTGGACCCTGAGACCGAACCCCGAGACTCCAAGTCCGCCGAACCCCAAAGTGTGACCCTCTTTTCCGTGACCTTATTTTATAATATAATACAACTTGTTGCATATTAATTGTTCATCTCGCATGCATTTTGTGTGGTTGGGGGCCTTATGCCGATTCACCTTATAATTAAATATGGGGCCCATATGCGGGCAAATCTAGTCTTATATTGGCCTTATTTAAATTTGTGTAGCGAACCGGTGATATAATTTGGCCTGTTATTACAACCTTTAATTTGCGGGGTAGATAAATAACATGAACCATCTAATTAATTGTCGGGACCCCGGTTCCGCTTAATATGACCTAATTGCATCGCACCTTTGCCATGTCATACATCATACATGCATCATGCCCGATCTTTTGCCATAGTATTAAATAGTGCATCCGGTGTTTATTCTAGTGTTTTGGTTCTTCGCGGATAAGGCCGTTGAGTTGATGCGAGTGTCGACCCGATCTTCGGTTGAACCTTCGACAATGTTTTTCAGGCGAGCATCTCCCTCTTTCTACCTATCTTACTTTTATAGTATTTATTCCCTCCTGTTGATCTATTGCTATCCGTGTTGCGATGCTCTAGTTTCGTACCCGTGTTACCCCTTGCAGCTTTATATTGCCTTGGACACATCCTATTACCTGTTGTTTGGTAGGTAGTTGGACTTGCGCGTCGTAGTCGCTTGCCCGAGTGCTGTTGCGTATCGACAAGTACCACAGTTGTTGGAGAACTGTCGCCTGTTTAATGTTGGAGATGATCATGGCTTTATTTATTGCTCACTTTAATTATTGTTTAACAACTAAAATTGAAGTAGGTAAGCAGAGGCACTGGTGGGCAATAGATGTTATTTGGTTGTTAACCGTCCACTTGTGTCCCGTAGGACCCCGAGTGCTTGATACCTGTTCCTTGATTTATCGCGCTATCCACATACGGGGAATTATGGGCCCCCCTGAGCCAGAGCTTGATTCATTCTTATTTCTTGGGGCCACAAACTAGTTTGGGGTTTTATTACTATCCTGTACTTATGCCATGCTTTACTGCTTTATTTACGATTGTTCGAGGAGCACACTGTACTGTTTAGGATCGTGGCACGATTCCGCGGTGTCGACAAGCCCAGTTTTGGGTTCCCAGTCGTTCACAGCCGTCCCCACAACCTTGAGTCCGTCTCGGAGCCGGCCGGCTTCGTTGCGGGTCTACTTTAAGGGGTGGCCCCCTGAAATATTTCTGAATCCTGTGATTGCTTTGTCGTGAAAGCCTCATTGGGTTTTGATTTGGTTTTTCCGAGGTTGATCGTGTGTGTGTTGCTATTGGTGCACCCCGGCCGGGTAAAACTTTCTGAAAGCCGTGTCCGCAGTTATGGACGACTTGGAGCACAGTATCTCGATCATAGACAACTATAACTAAAGTAGTGCTATAAATTTGACTTTATAATGACTAGTAATCAGCTTCACTATAATGGAATGGCTAAATAATACTGCCAACAATTGCCTGTTTTGGGTTGACGCTTGCGACCATTGTACCTGACTAGTAAGTATTGCAACTACAACGGAATGGCTAAATAAAAGTACCAACAACTGCTGGGTTTTTGGGTTATCTAATGCTAATTGTATCTGACTAGTAAGTGTCGCAACTACCACGGAATGGTTAACTAAAAGTGCCACTGCTTATTTTATCAGGATGATTATCTATACCTGACTAGTAATTGCTACAACGATAACCGAATAAATAAAACTGCCAACTGTGTGAGTTCCTCGGTTGACTTCCTCGTTTGGTCTCGAGGGGGAAACACCAGGATGGGTTTGTTTGAAGTTAGTATCAGGTTGGTTCTGGATAGGTCTCTCTTATCCCTCTCTGATAGCCGACAGTTGTATCGAGTCTCTATAGGTTGTCTAGTGCATGCTGCCGCTGCCGCTTCAGTCCACCATACCTATGTAGGCGAGGACCGCCGAATTCTAGTCTCGCCGTGTACTGGCCTCAGTACTGACGCTCCTCTTTTTCCTTTGCCCTTTGTCGGCACCCCTTTTGTTTAAGCAGGTTTTGAGATCGACGTCGTTAGCAGGGTTACCCTTCCGGCTTGGCCTGGGCAGGGTTATGGACGCCATTGGTTATTCTTCAGGGCTCTTAGCCCCATTTGCATCTTGTCCGTAGCTGGGCGCTCTGTCGTTTTCAAGGTGATTTGGATCTTTGTTCTGTATATCTGTATTCTTGACTCATGGAGTCGTGCTGTATATATATCTGTTCTGTGGGTCCCATCGAGGACTGTTGTGTAATGTTATTACTTCGTTTTCCACCCGCACGAAAGTGCCTGGTGTAACTACCTCGGTGAATTACGCTCCTAGATACAAGCCTGGATGAACGGTAGTGGTTGAAATAGTACGGTGGGGCCCCAAAAGCCACTCACGGGTAGACCTTTCGGCCGTCCCAACCACTTCCAATTCATCGGGACCTGTACGGGCGGCGTAATCGGCAGGCGAAGGGATCAACTACATACACAAATGAGTATGTGTGCAAGCCACCATACAAAAGTACATCAGAGCCATTCCATCTAGAAATAAAGGAAATATAGCAACGCCATACGACAAGATTCAAATGACCTAGATAGATATAATATTTTAGGATAATTCCTCATACATCACACATCAGAGTATCAAGCGGAAGCGGCAAAACAAAGTCCGAGTACGGATAAGAAGCAAATCGGCATAAGATGCCATAGAAATAAGCACATCCCGCCCACAGATCTCACGGATCCCCGTTCCCGGAATCTCTACACCGAACGATCGTTGCCCACATCATCAGCCTCTTCCACCCAGTATCCGCCCTGCGAGTGTACCTGTTCATCTGAACCAATAATTTATCGTGTGAGACCCTAAGGGTACTCAGCAAGTCTTAATGCCTCTAAAGGGGACACAACCTGGGGTGACGCAATTGCAGCAAAAGATAAACCCTAGCAGTTCTATAGATACTCGCTAACCATCCGCCTAACCAATGATAGACGGATGTCAATGAATTAATGACAACAGTTATAATAGTAATTTCATCAGATCCATCCTCCTCCTCGCTTACCAACGAGGAAGCGGACGAACAACCCCCCATCCGTTGGCAATTTTATTAACCATTCCATGAGTATTGCACTATTTACTAGTCATTTACTTAGTCAGATTAAAGCGGTACTTTAGTTATGCTTGTCTATGATCGAGGAACTGTGCTCCAAGTCGTTCATAACCGCGGACACGGCTTTCAGAAAGTTTTACCCTGCAGGGGTGCACAAATAGCAACACACACTCGATCAACCTCGGAAAAACCAAATCAAAACCCAACGAGGCCTTCACGACAAAGCAATCACAGGATTCAGAAATATTTCAGGGGGCCACCCCATTGAGTAGACCCGCAACGAAGCTAGCTGACTCCGAGACGGACTCAAGGTGTGCGACAATGGCTGTAAACGACTGGGAACCCAAAACTGGGATTGTCGATACCGCGAAAACATTCCGCTTACCTAAATAGTACAGTGTGCTCCTCGCACAATCGTAAATAAAGTAGTAAAGCATGGCATAAGTACAGGATCGTAAATAAAACCTCAAACTAGTTTGTGGCCCCAAGAAATAAGAATGAATCAAGCTCTGGCTCAGGGGGGTCCCATAAGCCTCCCGGATGTGGATAGCGTGAATATTCAAGGAACATGTTTCAAGTACTCGGGGTCCTACGGGACACAAGTGAGCAAGAAAAACCAAATAGCAGATATTGCCCACCGGTGCCACTTTCATTAGTTATCCCATTACTACTCAGGTTAAGTTGTTTAGGTACCTCGTTGTCCATCAGACTCTCACATACCCTACACATGCTGTTCTACGACTCGCATGGCTCAAACAACTCCTGTAGTAATGGCTCATGGGATGGAGGAACAAGCTTGGTGGGGTTTAAAAGTAAAAGCTATGCAATACTTGGGATTCAGTTTAATGCAATTCGCGACTCAATGATGCAAGAATAAGATAGAGGCAATAGGTACTGTATGTATGCAAACATGTGGTAGTGCTTGCCTGGCAACTCAGTTGAAGCGAGAGACGGATCTGGGTAGTGCTCCTGGTTCTCTTGATATATCCCCTGCTCAGCGTCTATTCGAAGAAGAACCAAACAAACAAGGACCAACATAAATAAAGTGCACAAGCATAGGAATAAAATGCGTCAAGCAAACAATCATGCCATGATGAATGATGCACAAGTTGCATGGCAATAAAGTAGCATGGCATGGGTGAGGTGTAGAACACAAGAAGCAACATTTTTATGGGGTTTTGGTCCCATTTTATTGTCATAATAGTTGCTGTATACTTTATATTTATATGATGCATGCTGCAATTGAAGTCATGGATAGCACAAACAGAAAGGTCTCGTCGAGCTGATCATTTTAGACATATCATTTGTTAAATTCGGAGTTATAAATCAAAAGTTATTAATTTATTAAGTTCCAGTGGCATTTGTTGTAATTTACTCAACTTGGAATTGTAAATGTGCAAAAGGTAATTTGAATAGCATATTTGAAATCCTCACATTTTTCTGATCTCAAAACATATATTATTTATATTATTTGGATTTATATTTTTAAAGTTATTTGAAAACAGATTTAATTTTGAATTTGAATTAATTTGAATTAGGTTTAAATTAAAACAGACACACATATATACTTTTATACTCAGGGGAACCCAGACTCTGTCAATGACAGGTGGGCCCTGTGCTGACTCAGCACCACACGTGCGCACAAGAGAGGGGGGACTGCGGGTTAAATTCCAGAAACCACGGGAGCCTTTTTGCAAATGTGCATACGACGCTGACAGTGGGCGAAGGGACTGCGGGTTGAGCGGCAAAAAGCACAGGGGTGTATGCGCAAAAGGTGCAGCGGCACTGTTTTTCTTCTACGCGCGGACGGACGGCGCGCGACAGAGCGGGGTGGGGGTTCGAACCTGCGTCGAGGGCGCGGGCGCAGAGGGCAGAGCCGCTGCGCTGGCTCAGGGTTGGTGTCAGGGAGGGTCGCGTGGCCTAGGTAAGGTTCTCGCGACGAAAAGACGGTCCTCGACGACGTGAGCTCGCCGCGCCGAGAGCGTTCGACGAAACGCGCAACGCGGACAGGCAGCAGATCGGCTAGCGGAGGTGTCTGGGAGGGTTGGGCGCTCACCGAGAGTTGGTTGAGGGGGTTGGATCGTGCAGGGGAGCAGCAGGTCGGCGACGAGGCAGACGCCGGCGAGCTAGGGTTTCGCGGCGGGGCGCGTCGGTGTCCAGCGTCCTGGGGCTTCTCCTCCTCGTCTGTGGGTACAGGGCGTCGCTGGCACCCGGCTCGTTCTTCCTCGACGCCCAACAACCACGCCCGCCTCCTCGTACTGCAGATAGACGCCGAAGCCGACGGTGGCCGGCGATGGTGGTGAAGAAAAGAGGGGCAGAGGGGAACGAGGCAGGGCCTCTGGGTGGGATCTGGGGGAGGCTAGAGGGGCGAGGGGGTGGATAAGAACGGGAGGGGGCAGGTGAGGATTGCGTGGGGGAGGGGAAGGTGTTAAAGGTGGCCTCGGTGCCACCTTTGTCACCTTCACGTGCTCGGCCAGGGGCAGGGGTAGCTAGGCATGGGAAGGGGCTGCCAGGTGGGGACAGGGAGGAGGGAGCACGGGGTAGGCATGTAGGTCTAGGGCCACAAGGCAGGGAGAAAGAGAGGAGGAAAGGAGAGGGGGTGGTCTCGGTTAGGGGCTAGGTTAGAGGGGTGGCTCGGTTATGGTTTGATAGGTTGGGTAGGGTAGCTCGGCCAAGAGAGAAAGGGAGGCTAGGTGGGGCCTGCATGTTAAAGAGAGAGGAGAGGCCGAGAGAGAGGGTAGAGCATGTGGGGGTCGAGCTAGGGTTAGCTAGAGAGGGGTGAGATGAGAGGGAGGTAGAGAGGAACTCATGTTAAGCACATGAAGGGCATCACATGATCAAGCACTAGGAGTGGTAGGAGGTTAGAAAAAAAGGAGAGGGTTTAGAGTTTGATGAGGTGTGGTGATTAGGGATAGGGTTTAACTAGGGGGTAAGAGAGAGGGAGAGAGATAGAGGGAGGTATGGTTTAGGGTTGCTAGAGTGGAGAGGAAAAGGTGAGAGCTAGGTTTTTAGATGCTTGCATGCTTCATCTAGATCAAGCAGGGTCGACACAAGCTCAAACAAGATGGCCAACAGAAAAAGAAGAAAAAGAGGTGATCCATGCAAGCAAAACAATTAAAATCCAAATGGCAAGAGAAAGGTGGCACTTGCATGGCCCATGCAAACAATAAATGCCATGTATTTATATTGTGGAAACAACATAAAATCATGTGGCATTATTCCATGCATTCCCAAAAGGTGGGAAAAAGGCCAAGCATAAGATTATGAGTGGAATCCACCCAACCCACATGAGCTAGAGGTAAACTCAATTAAAATGCCAAGCTCATATTAGTTGGATGGTGGAATTATAAGGTGGTGAAGAAAAGGTGGTGGAGTCAATAAGAGATATGCCCCCAAATCAACTTGGGCATTTAACAATATATCAAGAACCAAATACAATATCAAGAGGCAAATACAAATATTAATGCATATGAGATAAGAACCAAAACAAAAGGGTTTTTGTATGATGCTCAAATGCAAGGTGGCATGATGACATGAACATGACATGATGATGATGCAACAATTATTTGTAGGAAGTGGCCCTTTTATTACTAGAACAAGTAGCATTACAGGTGTTAGACAACTGGGATGCTACAACTCTCCCCCACTAAACAGGAATCTCGCCCCGAGATTCTAGGAAGAAGAAGAAGACACAAAGAGGGTAGGATAGTTGGCACGGAGTTCATCTTCACGTTCCCAAGTGGCTTCATCAACAGAATGGTGTGACCACTGCACCTTGCAGAACTTGATGGACTTGTTGCGAGTCCTTCTTTCTGCGGTCTCAAGGATTTTCGTGGGGTGTTCTTGATAAGACAGGTCTTCTTGGAGATCGATTAGCTCATGATCCACGGTCCTGCCGGGATCTTTGAAGCACTTCTTGAGCTGAGAGATGTGGAAAACATCATGGACTTTGAGTTTTTCCGGGAGCTCAAGGGCATAAGCAACTTCTCCTCTTCTACCACGAATCTTGAAAGGACCGATGTATCTAGGAGCCAGCTTTCCTTTGATGCCAAAGCGGTGTGTGCCTCTCATGGGAGTGACACGAAGGTAAACGAGATCACCAGGGGCATACACCATGTCCGTGTGCTTCCTGTCATAATTGCTCTTCTGACGACTTTGAGCAATCTTCAGGTTCTCAAGAATGATATGCACCTTCTCCTCCGCTTGAGTTACAATGTCAGGGCCAAACCAGATTCTTTCTCCTGCACCTGACCAACCAATCGGAGTTCTGCACTTGCGACCATTGAGAGCCTCAAATGGTGCCATCTTCAGACTCTTCTGGAAGCTGTTGTTGTAAGAGAATTCAGCATAAGGAAGACATTCCTCCCACTTCATGCCAAAAGAGATGACGCAAGCACGAAGCATATCCTCCAGAATCTGATTGATCCTTTCAACTTGTCCTTGCGACTGAGGGTGGTAAGCAGTGCTGAAGTTCAACTTTGTTCCCAGAGCATTTTGGAAACTTTCCCAGAACTTTGAAGTGAAGATGCTTCCACGGTCTGAACTGATCTCAAGCGGAACCCCATACAGAGAGACAATTCTGTTGATATAGAGCTCAGCCAACTGAATTCCAGAAATTGTTTCCTTGACGGGGAAGAAATGAGCCACTTTAGAAAGCCTGTCAATGACAACAAAGATTGCATTGTTGCCCTTCTGCGACCTTGGAAAACCAGTGATGAAGTCCATCTCTACTTTCTCCCATTTCCATTCCAGAGGTTTCAATGGTTGTAGAAGACCGAAAGGTTTTTGATGGACAGCTTTCACTTTGCGGCAGACATCACACTCCGAGACATACTTTGCACAATATCGTTTCAGACCAGGCCACCAATATTGTGTTTTCAAG
This sequence comes from Avena sativa, assembly GCA_916181665.1. Lineage (NCBI taxonomy): Eukaryota > Viridiplantae > Streptophyta > Magnoliopsida > Poales > Poaceae > Avena > Avena sativa. Next base: position 344,067,309 of record OV702279.1, read on the forward strand.
TCCATGTACATCTTTGTGCTGCCAGGGTGGATAGATAGAACAGAATCATGCGCCTCCTTGAGAACTTGCTCTCTCAAACCCGGGTAGTTCGGAACAAACATCCGGTGTTCAAAGAAAAGCGTGCCTTGATCATCTACGTGGAAGGACTCATACTTCGGAAGCTGAAGCTGGGAGGTGATCTTTCTGGTGTGTGGATCACCACGCTGACGAAAACGAATCTTTTCTTCCAAGAGAGGAGTAGCCAGAAGGTTCAGGAGATGCCCTTGTTCCACAACTTCCAGGTTGAGCTGACGGAATTCCTTGCACAAAAGAGGTTGCTGTTCTTCCATCATGAGGTTGTTGACATAAGCTTTGCGGCTGAGAGCATCGGCCATGACATTAGCTTTGCCCGGTGTGTAGTTGATGGTCAAATCAAAATCATTGATTGCTTCAATCCATCTCCTCTGCCGAAGGTTGAGATCAGGCTGAGTGAAGATATACTTCAAACTCTTGTGATCAGAAAAGATCTCACATCGGTTGCCAAGCAAGTAGTGCCTCCATAGCTTCAAAGCAAAGACAACTGCTGCTAGCTCGAGGTCATGTGTGGGTTAGTTGATCTCATGCGTCTTCAACTGTCGAGAGGCATAAGCAACCACTTGTTTCTCTTGCATAAGGACCGCACCCAATCCTTGCAAAGAGGCGTCACAGAATATCTGGAAAGGCTTGGATGTATCCGGAGGAACCAAGACTGGTGTGGAAGTGAGCTTCTCTTTGAGTGTCTCAAAGCTTGTTTGACATGCAGGAGTCCAAAGGTATTTCTTGCCTTTCTTGAGGAGATCGGTAAGAGGCTTCGCTATCTTCGAGAAGTTCTGAACGAAGCGACGGCAATAACTAGCCAAACCGAGGAAACTCCGCACTTCTTTGACATTAACAGGAGGAAGCCATTCAACAATTGTCTTTACCGTTTCCGGGTTTACTGCAATGCCCTTGGCAGAGATGACGTGACCAAGATAGGTTACTTCAGGCAGCCAAAACTCACACTTTGAGAACTTTGCATACAAGCGGTTCTCACGAAGCTTGTTTAGGACACACCGCAGGTGTTCTTCATGTTCTTCCTTGGACTTAGAATAGACCAGGATGTCATCCAGATAGACCACAACAAACTTATCAAGGTACTCCATGAAAACCGAGTTCATAAGCCTCGAGAAGGTAGCATGTGCGTTGGTGAGACCGAAAGACATGACCGTGTACTCATACAGGCCATAGCGGGTGGTGAAAGCTGTTTTAGGCACATCTTCCTTGCGAATCTTGATTTGGTGATAACCACTTCTCAAGTCCAGCTTAGAGAACACCACAGCTCCAGCTAGCTGATCGAAGAGATCATTAATCCGCGGGAGGGGATATTTGTTCTTGATGGTTTTAGCATTGAGAGCCCGATAGTCAACACAAAGTCTGTCAATCCTGTCCCGCTTCTTCACAAAGATTGTTGGGCTACCCCAAGAAGAAGTATTGTGTTGAATGAAACCCAACTTCTCTTGTTCATCAAGTTGACGTTTGAGTTCAGCCAACTCAGCAGGACCCATTTTAATAGGCCGCTTGGAGATAGGAGCCGTTCCAGGTTCAAGCTCAATTACAAACTCAACCTCACGATCCGGAGGCATACCCGGCAACTCTTCAGGAAAGACATCCGGAAACTCACAGACCACTGGGACTCTCTGAATAGCTTCCATAGCATCATCATTCAGAGCCGCCAAAGAGAAAAGCTGGACAGCAGGAGTCAGACTTGGAGAAAAGACTATATGGCCTTCAGGAATCTTCAGAGAAACCGAGCGTTCAGCACAATCAATCACAGCTGCATTTGCCGTCAACCAATCCATGCCCAAGATGACATCAATGTCAGAATTGCCCAGGAGAATTAAGGAAGCCGAGAACGAAGAGCCACCAATCTCAATTTGATTGCCATGGCTGACTTTAGAAGCTACCATATTTGCTCCAGGAGAAAGGACCATTAACTTCTTAAGAAGAGGATCCGCCGCTAACCCATTGTCACTTGCAAACTTGAAAGAAACAAAAGAGTGCGATGCCCCAGAATCAAACAAAACTCGTGCAGGGACTGAGTTAACGGATAGCATACCCATCACAACTCCAGGTGCATGCTCAGCTTGAGCGGCGTTGACACAGTTGGCACGAGCAACAGTAGACCCGGGCTTAGTGTTGATGTTGAGAGCCCGAGGTGGTGGTGCACGAACCATAGGAGAGCTTGCCGCAGATCTTGGAGGGGGTGGAGGAAGAGCTTTGTTCTTCAACGGACAGTTCCAGCTCAGATGTCCAGGATCTCCACATGTGAAACAAGCACCAGGTGGACGTGGAGCAACGTAGCTAGGGACTCCGCCAGGCGCTCTAGGGTAGTTGTGGGTGTAGCCCCTGGGAGCAGCAGTGACGAAGTTTGGTGGCCTTGACGCGTAGCTTGCAGGTCTTGGTGAAGCCGGGAGCGACGGTGGGGTGTTAGGAACCCAGACACGCCGCTTAGAAGGAGCTGACATAGCTGAAGAGCTTGGTGCATCACGGTTGTGTTTCTTGGACTCCTCAAACACTTGCCTACTTGCTTCCTCCTGCAAAGCTGTATGCTGAAGTTCCAGAAAAGATGCCGGCCTTGCATGTGTGATTGCATATTTGATCGATGCATTGAGCCCTTGCCTGAACCTCTTTTGCTTCTTCTTATCATCAGATACCTCATCGCCACCATAACGGGAAATATTCATGAAGTTCCTGATGTAGGTGTTGACATTATCATTTCCTTGCTTTAGGTTGAGAAATGCTTCCTTCATCCTTTCCATGACAATCTCTGACAGGAATTGCTCTTTGAAAGCTGCAGTGAACCTTTCCCAAGTAGGCTGAAAACCAGTGCAGCTTGCCTTCAAGTAATTCTCCCACCAGAGAGCTGCATCTCCCTTTAGAAGGTGAGTAGCACACTTTACCCACTCCTGCTCAGGAACATCAGCAGTCTCGAGTAACCTTGACATCTCACGCAGCCAATCATCCGCGTCCAGTGGTCGATCGGAAACATCAAACTAGCGAGGGTTGAATTTCAGGAAGCTTTTGATGTCGCCCCGCTTGGGAGGTGGAGGGAGTGGAGCAAACTCATTTCTCCTGACACTTTCTTCCAAACGCTGCTGGTTCTGCTGCATTGCTGCCAAGGCATTGGCTATGTTTGACAATGCGGCCCCCAATTCCGGTGGTATGTCCTCATCTGAACGGCGTGGTGGAGCCATCCTGAGATTGATATAAAACACAAGTCAGTACTATAATGGAGAATAATAATAATCCAAAATAGTACCAAGATGGAATTAACCAAGATTAAAGGATACAATTTACTAAGATGATATTAAAATATCAACAAAGTTCAAAGCACCTAAAAGATATTAAGCATATCGCACACGACTGAAAAGGAGTGTGGTACACAAATATATCAAAGAAAATTTTTCCACAAATTTCGGCATTAAAATACCAATAGATGCGCAAAATTACTTAACGAATCAAGATTAGTGACTCTACCAATTCAATATACAAAAGCGAATGATAAGAGTAGTGGTATGGTCGCGACTCCATCCCGCACTCAAAGCATTACTCCGCACATGAATAAGTGGAACACATATCCTAACCCCTTCTTCTCACGTTGAACCTAAGATTAGCACTACGGAAACGAACACCCCAAACAAGATAACGTCGGATAACAAAGAGTAAGACAGATCGCGTCGGTTTGCAAAAGCCTGTAGGTATGGAATGTACCAACAGTTGATAACCAAAAGGCTGATTAGATAACAACTTGGATGCAACAGATAGACAAGGAATTACACACACACACACACACAACCTATGGTACTACGGAAACCCAGAACACGTGAATCCTAGTTTGAATTTTAAGAAGAGGATTGAAAACGTTGCACTTCCTTACCAGAAAAGGGTGGGTGGGTGGGTAAGAAGAAAAGTGGAAGCAGTCCTACTCTCTCGTTTTGTTTTTCCCTAGTATACATAACTACCAAAATATTTGCTAGACTGACAACGACCGTTTGGCTGAGACCCTGAAGGTCGGGATGGCTCTGATACCAATTGTAACTACCTCGGTGAATTACGCTCCTAGATACAAGCCTGGATGAACGGTAGTGGTTGAAATAGTACGGTGGGGCCCCAAAAGCCACTCACGGGTAGACCTTTCGGCCGTCCCAACCACTTCCAATTCATCGGGACCTGTACGGGCGGCGTAATCGGCAGGCGAAGGGATCAACTACATACACAAATGAGTATGTATGCAAGCCACCATACAAAAGTACATCAGAGCCATTCCATCTAGAAAGAAAGGAAATATAGCAACGCCATACGGCAAGATTCAAATGACCTAGATAGATATAATATTTTAGGATAATTCCTCATACATCACACATCAGAGTATCAAGCGGAAGCGGCAAAACAAAGTCCGAGTACGGATAAGAAGCAAATCGGCATAAGATGCCATAGAAATAAGCACATCCCGCCCACAGATCTCACGGATCCCCGTTCCCGGAATCTCTACACCGAACGATCGTTGCCCACATCATCAGCCTCTTCCACCCAGTATCCGTCCTGCGAGTGTACCTGTTCATCTGAACCAATAATTTATCGTGTGAGACCCTAAGGGTACTCAGCAAGTCTTAATGCCTCTAAAGGGGACACAACCTGGGGTGACGCAATTGCAGCAAAAGATAAACCCTAGCAGTTCTATAGATACTCGCTAACCATCCGCCTAACCAATGATAGGCGGATGTCCGCGAATTAATGACAACAGTTATAATAGTAATTTCATCAGATCCATCCTCCTCCTCGCTTACCAACGAGGAAGCGGACGAACAACCCCCCATCCGTTGGCAATTTTATTAACCATTCCATGAGTATTGCACTATTTACTAGTCATTTACTTAGTCATATTAAAGCGGTACTTTAGTTATGCTTGTCTATGATCGAGAAACTATGCTCCAAGTCGTTCATAACCGCGGACACGACTTTCAGAAAGTTTTACCCTGCAGGGGTGCACAAATAGCAACACACACTCGATCAACCTCGGAAAAACCAAATCAAAACCCAACGAGGCCTTCACGACAAAGCAATCACAGGATTCAGAAATATTTCAGGGGGCCACCCCATTGAGTAGACCCGCAACGAAGCTAGCTGACTCCGAGACGGACTCAAGGTGTGCGACAATGGCTGTAAACGACTGGGAACCCAAAACTGGGATTGTCGATACCGCGAAAACATTCCGCTTACCTAAACAGTACAGTGTGCTCCTCGCACAATCATAAATAAAGCAGTAAAGCATGGCATAAGTACAGGATCGTAAATAAAACCTCAAACTAGTTTGTGGCCCCAAGAAATAAGAATGAATCAAGCTCTGGCTCAGGGGGGTCCCATAAGCCTCCCGGATGTGGATAGCGCGAATATTCAAGGAACAGGTTTCAAGTACTCGGGGTCCTACGGGACACAAGTGAGCAGGAAAAACCAAATAGCAGATATTGCCCACCGGTGCCACTTTCATTAGTTATCCCATTACTACTCAGGTTAAGTTGTTTAGGTACCTCGTTGTCCATCAGACTCTCACATACCCTACACATGCTGTTCTACGACTCGCATGGCTCAAACAACTCCTGTAGTAATGGCTCATGGGATGGAGGAACAAGCTTGGTGGGGTTTAAAAGTAAAAGCTATGCAATACTTGGGATTCAGTTTAATGCAATTCGCGACTCAATGATGCAAGAATAAGATAGAGGCAATAGGTACTGTATGTATGCAAACATGTGGTAGTGCTTGCCTGGCAACTCAGTTGAAGCGAGAGACGGATCTGGGTAGTGCTCCTGGTTCTCTTGATATATCCCCTGCTCAGCGTCTATTCGAAGAAGAACCAAACAAACAAGGACCAACATAAATAAAGTGCACAAGCATAGGAATAAAATGCGTCAAGCAAACAATCATGCCATGATGAATGATGCACAAGTTGCATGGCAATAAAGTAGCATGGCATGGGTGAGGTGTAGAACACAAGAAGCAACATTTTTATGGGGTTTTGGTCCCATTTTATTGTCATAATAGTTGCTGTATACTTTATATTTATATGATGCATGCTGCAATTGAAGTCATGGATAGCACAAACAGAAAGGTCTCGTCGAGCTGATCATTTTAGACATATCATTTGTTAAATTCGGAGTTATAAATCAAAAGTTATTAATTTATTAAGTTCCAGTGGCATTTGTTGTAATTTACTCAACTTGGAATTGTAAATGTGCAAAAGGTAATTTGAATAGCATATTTGAAATCCTCACATTTTTCTGATCTCAAAACATATATTATTTATATTATTTGGATTTATATTTTTAAAGTTATTTGAAAACAGATTTAATTTTGAATTTGAATTAATTTGAATTAGGTTTAAATTAAAACAGACACACATATATACTTTTATACTCAGGGGAACCCAGACTCTGTCAATGACAGGTGGGCCCTGTGCTGACTCAGCACCACACGTGCGCACAAGAGAGGGGGGACTGCGGGTTAAATTCCAGAAACCACGGGAGCCTTTTTGCAAATGTGCATACGACGCTGACAGTGGGCGAAGGGACTGCGGGTTGAGCGGCAAAAAGCACAGGGGTGTATGCGCAAAAGGTGCAGCGGCACTGTTTTTCTTCTACGCACGGACGGACGGCGCGCGATAGAGCGGGGTGGGGGTTCGAACCTGCGTCGAGGGCGCGGGCGCAGAGGGCAGAGCCGCTGCGCTGGCTCAGGGTTGGTGTCAGGGAGGGTCGCGTGGCCTAGGTAAGGTTCTCGCGACGAAAAGACGGTCCTCGACGACGTGAGCTCGCCACGCCGAGAGCGTTCGACGAAACGCGCAACGCGGACAGGCAGCAGATCGGCTAGCGGAGGTGTCTGGGAGGGTCGGGCGCTCACCGAGAGTTGGTTGAGGGGGTTGGATCGTGCAGGGGAGCAGCAGGTCGGCGACGAGGCAGACGCCGGCGAGCTAGGGTTTCGCGGCGGGGCGCGTTGGTGTCCAGCGTCCTGGGGCTTCTCCTCCTCGTCTGCGGGTACAGGGCGTCGCTGGCACCCGGCTCGTTCTTCCTCGACGCCCAACAACCACGCCCGCCTCCTCGTACTGCAGATAGACGCCGAAGCCGACGGTGGCCGGCAATGGTGGTGAAGAAAAGAGGGGCAGAGGGGAACGAGGCAGGGCCTCTGGGTGGGATCTGGGGGAGGCTAGAGGGGCGAGGGGGTGGATAAGAACGGGAGGGGGCAGGTGAGGATTGCGTGGGGGAGGGGAAGGTGTTAAAGGTGGCCTCGGTGCCACCTTTGTCACCTTCACGTGCTCGGCCAGGGGCAGGGGTAGCTAGGCATGGGAAGGGGCTGCCAGGTGGGGACAGGGAGGAGGGAGCACGGGGTAGGCATGCAGGTCTAGGGCCACAAGGCAGGGAGAAAGAGAGGAGGAAAGGAGAGGGGGTGGTCTCGGTTAGGGGCTAGGTTAGAGGGGTGGCTCGGTTAGGGTTTGATAGGTTGGGTAGGGTAGCTCGGCCAAGAGAGAAAGGGAGGCTAGGTGGGGCCTGCATGTTAAAGAGAGAGGAGAGGCCGAGAGAGAGGGTAGAGCATGTGGGGGTCGAGCTAGGGTTAGCTAGAGAGGGGTGAGATGAGAGGGAGGTAGAGAGGAACTCATGTTAAGCACATGAAGGGCATCACATGATCAAGCACTAGGAGTGGTAGGAGGTTAGAAAAAAAGGAGAGGGTTTAGAGTTTGATGAGGTGTGGTGATTAGGGATAGGGTTTAACTAGGGGGTAAGAGAGAGGGAGAGAGATAGAGGGAGGTATGGTTTAGGGTTGCTAGAGTGGAGAGGAAAAGGTGAGAGCTAGGTTTTTAGATGCTTGCATGCTTCATCTAGATCAAGCAGGGTCGACACAAGCTCAAACAAGATGGCCAACAGAAAAAGAAGAAAAAGAGGTGATCCATGCAAGCAAAACAATTAAAATCCAAATGGCAAGAGAAAGGTGGCACTTGCATGGCCCATGCAAACAATAAATGCCATGTATTTATATTGTGGAAACAACATAAAATCATGTGGCATTATTCCATGCATTCCCAAAAGGTGGGAAAAAGGCCAAGCATAAGATTATGAGTGGAATCCACCCAACCCACATGAGCTAGAGGTAAACTCAATTAAAATGCCAAGCTCATATTAGTTGGATGGTGGAATTATAAGGTGGTGAAGAAAAGGTGGTGGAGTCAATAAGAGATATGCCCCCAAATCAACTTGGGCATTTAACAATATATCAAGAACCAAATACAATATCAAGAGGCAAATACAAATATTAATGCATATGAGATAAGAACCAAAACAAAAGGGTTTTTGTATGATGCTCAAATGCAAGGTGGCATGATGACATGAACATGACATGATGATGATGCAACAATTATTTGTAGGAAGTGGCCCTTTTATTACTAGAACAAGTAGCATTACAGGTGTTAGACAACTGGGATGCTACACCTGGTGGGCACCTTTGAATCGTTTCTATGCAGGTTTGGCGGGTTTCGCTAAAACTTGCATAGGGTCGATTCTGAGGGTGTTACAGAGTGGTATCAGAGCTCAGCAGTTGCGATACCCCACAAGTCCAGCCTGTAGGATAACCTAGCTAACGGCCGAAGTAGAGTGTCAAAAACTATTTTGCAAAATAGGTTGGATAGTTCTGATTAGGTCTGATTTTACTCCTTACCCCTCTGCTATTCCCCTCTTACCTCTACGTGTTTTGAATCTGCTCTCTTCTCTCTCTTCGAGTCTAGGATTTCTCGTGGTTGGGTTCCGTCGTACCTTCAGGGTTTCGCTTCCTCCTCTGATAACGGTGTTCTACCATCCGGTGTTCAAGCTGCCTGATGAATCCGTCTACGGTGTTACCATTCTTTGTTCCTTGTTTGTGCCTTCCGGTGTTTTCCGACGCGACGACATCATCTACGCCAGATCCGATGCAGAGCTTGCATCACCCCTTTGTTCCTAAACCTTGTTTGTCGAGATCTTCAGTCTGAATTCCGAGAGTTGGTTGCATAACCCGCCTATTCGTGTGCAGAGTAATGGTTTGGGTGCGCGATGGACTGATCACCATCCGACTACTCTTATCATTCGCTCTTGCACATCGAATCAGTGGATCCAACAGTTTTACTCCGTCCACGGAAGTTAGGGGTGGCTTTATTTGTTGATACCTCTACCTTCGACCTTTTGTTTCCGGAGTGTTCTCTTGACGATCACGGACAACGACCTCTTGTTAGTGGTGTCGCGAGGATCTACGCGAAGCGAGAAGACGCAGATCACCGACCCTCTTTCCGGTACCATGAGGCGGATCTCGAGGGCGAGATCCATTGTTAGTGGTGTCGAATTGTGGCATCCCGCAAAACCACTACTAGAAAATCGCGTTGTTTTTGTGCATTGTATCATCATGACCGCATGCTCATGTCATCATGCCACATTGCATTTGAGCATCGTCATCATCTTGCATTTGTTCGCATAAAACTATTTGCAGAAAAACCTATTTTGTGTCTTCTAAAACGCCCCGTCTTTATTCAAACGCAAAACCCGGGTCTTCGGATTATTTTATTTTGTCTGCTATCGGTTTGCAAAAGCCCTGTTTGAAATAAATAAAATATTTAATTATTTTTAGTGGGGCAGTCGAACGGGCCGATTCGACCTAGTCGACCACCCCGGGTATTAAAACGGTCCACCTAAACCAGCCCCCTCTAAATCCTAAAACGACCCAACCTAACCTACCCAGCCCCTCTCCACCTCACCCGGACCAATCCCTGGCTGCCACCTCACCTCTCTTCCTTTCCCCACCACTCACACGCTGCCACCTCAACCACACCACTCCCTCCCTCTTCCCCTGCCTCTCAACACGCACGCACACAGAGCACACACCCCCACCTCACCCGGTCAACCCCCAACCCCACCGACGCGCCCTGGCCCACCCCGACCCACCTGCCCCGCTCCCTCTCTCTCCTTCCCCGCGACCCCAACCCCGCGTCTCTGCTCTCCTTCCTCCCTTTCTTCCTCCTCTGCCCCGCCTCACCCCTCCAGCGCGCCTCCCCTCTGCCTCTCCGGCGAGCGCGCCGCCCACCTCCTCCAGCCACCGGCCCTCTCTGCAGCGCCGCGTCGACTGCCGCCCTTCTCCCGGCCGCCGCTCGCCGGCTCCCCTCCCCATCCTCGCTTCCTCTCCGCGCCCGCCTCCGGCCGCCCGACCGCCAGCAGCCGCCCCCTCCTTCCGCCGCCGCCCTTGCCAGGCTCGCCGTCGCCAATCGCCACCACCCCCCCTCTCCGCGTGACCCCGACGCGCGGCCCTCACCTTGCCGGCGCCGGTGGCCCCCTCTTCCCCTTCACGTCCTCCCGCGAGCGCCGCCTCGCTCGGGCTCCTCCGCCACCGCGGCCACCTCTCCTGCCGCGGCCCCGGGGTCCGTCCTCTCCGGCCTCTCTCCCCCGAACCCGACCACCGCCGCTTCCGGCGCGTAGCTCCTCATCCTCCTCCCGGCGTCGAGCTCCGACCGTACCTCCGCCCGCGGCCACCGCGGCCCCGTGCCCGTCTGTCCGCTACCGCCTTGCTAGCAGTAGCCCTGCCTCCCTTTCCCTTTGCGCGCCACCCCGGCCTCCCTTGCGTTCGGCTGTGCTCGCCCTCTGCCTCGAGCACGTCGGCTTCCTTCTTGTGGTTTTTCATCTAGTGGTGCTGTGTGTGTTGATGCTGTAGAACTCCTGCTGCTTCAGCCTTTTGTTGTGCTTGGTGGTGCCCGTGAGTTATTGTTGGAGGCCACCCGGATGACCCCGACGAGAATCGCCCCCATGCCGAGATCTTCCGTAGATGATTCGACAAAAGTCCGAGGCGACAAGATCTTCCCGTTGACAAGGCCACCGACAAGATCTTCGACATGCGTCGCCATATTCGCAGGCCACTTCGCGGACCCGACGACCACACATGCGACAAGACTTTCGTCCCGGATGCGAAGACGAAAACCCGAACGCCAAGATCGCCGATGCGAATACGCCAAGTCCGACCCGACCCGCGGACCCGACAAGGTCTTCACGACGACAAAAACGACATCGACCCGGGCGAGTCCGATGCGCCCCCGACGCCACACCAAGTCCTTCTTCCGGGATGCGACAAGATCTACTTCCGATGTCCGAGACCGGTCCCGTCGAACCCTGGACCCTGAGACCGAACCCCGAACCCCGAGACTCCAAGTCCGCCGAACCCCAAAGTGTGACCCTCTTTTCCGTGACCTTATTTTATAATATAATACAACTTGTTGCATATTAATTGTTCATCTCGCATGCATTTTGTGTGGTTGGGGGCCTTATGCCGATTCACCTTATAATTAAATATGGGGCCCATATGCGGGCAAATCTAGTCTTATATTGGCCTCATTTAAATTTGTGTAGCGAACCGGTGATATAATTTGGCCTGTTATTACAACCTTTAATTTGCGGGGTAGATAAATAACATGAACCATCTAATTAATTGTCGGGACCCCGGTTCCGCTTAATATGACCTAATTGCATCGCACCTTTGCCATGTCATACATCATACATGCATCATGCCCGATCTTTTGCCATAGTATTAAATAGTGCATCCGGTGTTTATTCTAGTGTTTTGGTTCTTCGCGGATAAGGCCGTTGAGTTGATGCGAGTGTCGACCCGATCTTCGGTTGAACCTTCGACAATGTTTTTCAGGCGAGCATCTCCCTCTTTCTACCTATCTTACTTTTATAGTATTTATTACCTCCTGTTGATCTATTGCTATCCGTGTTGCGATGCTCTAGTTTCGTACCCGTGTTACCCCTTGCAGCCTTATATTGCCTTGGACACATTCTATTACCTGTTGTTTGGTAGGTAGTTGGACTTGCGCGTCGTAGTCGCTTGCCCGAGTGCTATTGCGTATCGACAAGTACCACAGTTGTTGGAGAACTGCCGCCTGTTTAATGTTGGAGATGATCATGGCTTTATTTATTGCTCACTTTAATTATTGTTTAACAACTAAAATTGAAGTAGGTAAGCAGAGGCACTGGTGGGCAATAGATGTTATTTGGTTGTTAACCGTCCACTTGTGTCCCGTAGGACCCCGAGTGCTTGATACCTGTTCCTTGATTTATCGCGCTATCCACATACGGGGAATTATGGGCCCCCCTGAGCCAGAGCTTGATTCATTCTTATTTCTTGGGGCCACAAACTAGTTTGGGGTTTTATTACTATCCTGTACTTATGCCATGCTTTACTGCTTTATTTACGATTGTGCGAGGAGCACACTGTACTGTTTAGGATCGTGGCACGATTCCGCGGTGTCGACAAGCCCAGTTTTGGGTTCCCAGTCGTTCACAGCCGTCCCCACAACCTTGAGTCCGTCTCGGAGCCAGCCGGCTTCGTTGCGGGTCTACTTTAAGGGGTGGCCCCCTGAAATATTTCTGAATCCTGTGATTGCTTTGTCGTGAAAGCCTCATTGGGTTTTGATTTGGTTTTTCCGAGGTTGATCGTGTGTGTGTTGCTATTGGTGCACCCCGGCCGGGTAAAACTTTCTGAAAGCCGTGTCCGCGGTTATGGACGACTTGGAGCACAGTATCTCGATCATAGACAACTATAACTAAAGTAGTGCTATAAATTTGACTTTATAATGACTAGTAATCAGCTTCACTATAATGGAATGGCTAAATAATACTGCCAACAATTGCCTGTTTTGGGTTGACGCTTGCGACCATTGTACCTGACTAGTAAGTATTGCAACTACAACGGAATGGCTAAATAAAAGTACCAACAACTGCTGGGTTTTTGGGTTATCTAATGCTAATTGTATCTGACTAGTAAGTGTCGCAACTACCACGGAATGGTTAACTAAAAGTGCCACTGCTTATTTTATCAGGATGATTATCTATACCTGACTAGTAATTGCTACAACGATAACCGAATAAATAAAACTGCCAACTGTGTGAGTTCCTCGGTTGACTTCCTCGTTTGGTCTCGAGGGGGAAACACCAGGATGGGTTTGTTTGAAGTTAGTATCAGGTTGGTTCTGGATAGGTCTCTCTTATCCCTCTCTGATAGCCGACAGTTGTATCGAGTCTCTATAGGTTGTCTAGTGCATGCTGCCGCTGCCGCTTCAGTCCACCATACCTATGTAGGCGAGGACCGCCGAATTCTAGTCTCGCCGTGTACTGGCCTCAGTACTGACGCTCCTCTTTTTCCTTTGCCCTTTGTCGGCACCCCTTTTGTTTAAGCAGGTTTTGAGATCGACGTCGTTAGCAGGGTTACACTTCCGGCTTGGCCTGGGCAGGGTTATGGACGCCATTGGTTATTCTTCAGGGCTCTTAGCCCCATTTGCATCTTGTCCGTAGCTGGGCGCTCTGTCGTTTTCAAGGTGATTTGGATCTTTGTTCTGTATATCTGTATTCTTGACTCATGGAGTCGTGCTGTATATATATCTGTTCTGTGGGTCCCATCGAGGACTGTTGTGTAATGTTATTACTTCGTTTTCCACCCGCACGAAAGTGCCTGGTGGGCACCTTTGAATCGTTTCTATGCAGGTTTGGCGGGTTTCGCTAAAACTTGCATAGGGTCGATTCTGAGGGTGTTACAAGCATCCATCCCCGTCGCCCTCTTCCTCTGGCCCGATGGAGAGCGCTACCAGCCTCCAGCCTCCTCCCCCGCGACTCTCGTCATCCGGCCCGCGTCCTCCGTCGGCAGGAGCGATGCTCCTCCCCACCCCTAGGTCGACCTTGCCTCCCTGCTGCCAGAGCCCGGCCGGCTCCGCCTCACCCCCCTCTCGATGCTTCTCCATCTCGCGTCCCCTGCTCCGCCGTGGCTCCTCGCTGTCGACCCACGCAAGCTCGCCGTCAGCCAGGTTCGTGCTGCCATGGTTCGTCTCCCCTTCGCCGGCTGCTTCTCCCTGTATGTGCTGAGCATCAGCATCCGCGCTGCCTCAAGGTACTGCCAGTCGACTTGCCCGTCGCCAGTACATCCTTGACCAGGCCTCCTTGTCGATATGTTGCCGGCACTGCCCGATGTCCTAGTGTCTCCTTGTCTTGCAGGTCATGCGACGCCAATCACCTGCACATCCTCGCGAGCATCCTCTTTTGGTTCGGTTTGGCTATGAATTCCCGTACTAAATCAGGAAGGTGTGATGTGTCAACTGTTTTGGTTCCAATTTCACCAACCTTGATGCGTTTGGGTGCTGCCAAGACCGACATCGAACCCCAGGTATTATCACCGACACGGAAACGATGATCTAACAACGCCATCTTGGAATGCCATGACCTACTTCTTGGAACCGAAGACCGAACCTCGTCGAACCCTCGGAACCCCAAGATCGCCGAGACCCCTCGATGTGTGACCCCTTTTCGAGCCCTTATTTTATAAATGCTATACCTACTTGTTGCATATAAAGCATTCATACTCGCATGCATATTGTGGTTGTTTTGGGGCATTATGCTAACTCACCTAAATTAAATATGGAGACCGTATGCGGGCGAATCTAGTTCTAATATTGGCTCCATTTAAATTTGTGTAGCGAACCGATGATATATATTTTGCCTTGATAAGCCAACATTTAAATTGTGGGGTACTTAAACAACATGAACCTTCTATTTAATCGTCGGGGCCCCGGTTCCGCTTAATATTGACTAATTGCATCACATCTTTGCCATGCCATACATCATACATGCATCATGCTTGATCTTTTGCCATATTATTAAATAGTGCATCCGGTGTTTGTTCTAGTGCTTTGCTTCTTCACGGATTAGGCCGATGAGTTGATACGAGTGTCGACCCGATCTTTGGATAAACCGTCGGCAATATTTTCAGGCGAGCATTCTCCCCTTTCTACCTATTTTTATATTTATAGTCTTTATTTCCTCCTGTTGATCTATTGCTATCTGTGTTGCAATGCTGTAGAATCCGTATCCCATTATACTTCCCTGCAGCCCTTATATTGCCATGGACACATCCTATTATCTGTTGTTTGGTAGATAGTCGGCCTTGCGAGTCGTAGTTGCTTGCGCAGGTGATGTGTCGCACGGTCAATGTTCCACAGTTGTTGGAGTAATGCCGCATGTTTAATGTTGGAGATGATTATAACTTTAATTACCGTTTAATAACTAAAATTGAAGAAGGTAAATAATGCATAGGCACAGGTGGGCAATAGATGTTATTTGGTTTTTAACTGTCCACTTGTGTCCCGTAGGACCCCGAGTACTTGATACCTGTTCTTTGAATATTCGCACTATCCGCATGTGGGACCATGAATCCCCCTAGCCAGAGCTTGAGTCATATCTTATTTCTTAGGGCCACAAGTAGTTTGGGGCTTTATTACTATCCTGTACTTATGCCATGCTTTACTGCTTTATTTATGATTGCGCGTGGAGCACCTGTACTGTTTTGGAACCCTGTGCCACCTTTTCACGGTATCGACAAGCCCAGTCACACTTTCGGGTTCCAGGTCGTTTACAGCCGTCGTCATAAACCTCTGGGTCCGTCTCGGAGCCGGCCAACTTCGTAGCGGGTAGCTTGGTGGGGTGGCCCCCTGAAATTTATATGAATCTTGCAATTGCTCTGTCGTGATGCCTCGTTGGGTTTTCATTTGGTTTTTCTCGAGGTTGATCGTGCGTGTGTTGCTATTTGTGCCCCCTGCAGGGTAAAACTTTCTGAAAGCCGTGTCCGCGGTTATGGACGACTTGGAGCATAGTATCTCGATCATAGACAACTATAACTAAAGTAGTGCTATAAATTTGACTTTATAATGACTAGTAATCAGCTTCACTATAATGGAATGACTAAATAAAAGTGCCAACAACTGCTGGTTTGGATTGTCACCTGTTACCATTGTATCTGACTAGTAAGTATTGCAACTACAACGAAATGGCTAAATAAAAGTACCAACAACTGCTGGGTTTTGGGATGCCTCATGCTATATGTATCTGACTAGTAAGTACTACAACTACAACGAAATGGTTAGCTAAAACTGCCCACTGCTTATTACATCAGGATGACTCATGCTATCTATATCTGACTAGTAATTGCCGTAACTATAATGAAATGAGTAAAACTGCCAACCGTGTGAGTTCCTCGGTTGACTTCCTCGTTTGGTCTCGAGGGGGAAATATCAGGATGGGTATGCTTGGTAATAGTTTCAGGTTGGATCCGAATAGGTATTTATTATCCCTATCTGATAGCCGTCAGCTGTATTGAGTCTCTATAGGTTGTTTAGTGCATGCCGCGCTGCCGCTTCAGTCCACCATACATATGTAGGCGAGGACCGCCAAATTCTAGTATCGCCGTGTACTGGACTCAGTACTGACCGCTCTCTTTTTCCTTTGCCCTTTGTCGGCACCCCTTTTGTTTAAGCAGGTTTTGAGATCGACGTCGTTAGTAGGGTTACCCTTCCGGCTTGGCCTGGACAGGGTTATGGACGCCATTGGTTATTCTTCAGGGCTCTTAGCTCAATTTGCATCTTGTCCGTACTCGGACGCTGTATCGTTTTGAATGTGATTTGGATCTTTGTATTGTATATCTGTATTCTTGACTCTTTGAGTC
The DNA here is from genome assembly GCA_916181665.1 of Avena sativa. Lineage (NCBI taxonomy): Eukaryota > Viridiplantae > Streptophyta > Magnoliopsida > Poales > Poaceae > Avena > Avena sativa. The sequence continues at coordinate 344,083,899 of OV702279.1, forward strand.
ATTGTTGTATATATCTGTTCTGTGGGTTCCATCATGGACTATTGTGTAATGGTATTACTTTGTTTTCTACCCGCACGAAAGTGCCCGGTGGGCACCTTTGAATCGTTTCTATGCGGGTTTGGCGGGTATCGCTGAAACTTGCATAGGACCGATTCTAAGGGTGTTACACAAACATACCAGCATCCATGTGCATAAAGTAAATAGAGGTTTTTTACATGGCATCACTGCTAGTGCCAAGAAAAGATACGAGCCCGAGGGAGAGATTCAGCAGTTTTTACAAGGAAGACGGAGTAATGTTTAGTTTTTTACCCTATGAAAAGAGGAAAATGTTGAAGGGTCCTAGAGCGTCCTGAAAGTTGCATCGTCCCCAACGCGTAGCACATGGTGGAAAAAGAAGGTGCTACGAACGTCTCTTATGGAATTCGAGAAAAGCACACAGTGATTTATGACTCACCGTGTGAAAAAAGAAATAAAAAAAGAAACAACAGCAAGTTTATGCAACATGCAAATACGAGACACATGCTTAACTCTGGAGGAGACGTGGGCGATGATTTACTACTAAGAAAATAGTTTCTTTAAAATGGGCCATGTGTGTCATATCTGTTGTGGTTCCAGAAAATGTTTGGCGTGCGACAAACCCGCAAAGAGCCTGCCTGGGCCGCGGGCAGACAGTTGAACTTTTGCAGCGGCAACGCTCTTTCACGCCACACACGAAAAGAGCTTTCCTCGTGCGAGGGGGGCTTAATATGCCCGATCTATATTAGTGTAGGGCACTTTGTTATTGCAGAGGCTGGATATAACTGATATCTTCACGATATTAATATATACTTCTTATCAGAAAAAAATTCACACAGACGATGTGGTCATGTACATCCTATGATGCATAGGTTGAGAAAAAATATCATTTTATTTTCTAAAATATTTGAGGAGATGAGGCTTGCCATTTTTCTCATGTTGATGGGATCGACGCATACATAGCTCATGTACCAAAGCTTCATATTCGTACGAGGATGATTGGGCGCTTCTCTTGGTCATTTCAGAATCAGAATCATGTGACAAAATGCCGGGATGACTTGTAATGACCACAAGTACAAGAACCCATCTACATTGACGGGCTTTAGTTACTTCCAGGTATGAAATATCTTGTTAAATCATGATTGGAGATTTCCGTACCTGATCTGATTCAGCAATGCATGAGTATAATGGTGAGCCTTGCTGAATAAATAACTAGATTACATTTGTATTTTCCTCATTCCTACGAAGTACAGGGTAACGTCATGGCTTATTTATGAGATCACCAACCGATTATAAAGTCTCACCACTACACCTCTCCATATATATATGAAACCAACATCTGAAGCAACTTTAACCTGTATATATCCCCATCATTTGGTACGAAGAGAGCAAGTGAGCAAGGGGTGAACGATCGTAATGAACAACATCCATGGTTTAGTGTTGACAAGTGTTAGAAATGAGATTCATCGGAAATTTGCGCCAAATAGGATGGTCACCCATCAACCAGCTCAACTAACGAACGAGCCGTGTCCCAGTACTGTTTTGTTCTGGGGTGTGATGTCTTCCTGTACATACGTTTTGCGGTACTGTTGTGTACCAGGGCGTGGTTTTGATAGCTGGTAGGAAAGTTGCCTGCTTGTCTCGGGGTCGGAGGAGCTACAAACGGGCATGCAGCTACGGGAGACCGCATGGCGGTGGGCTAGAAGCGAGGAACTCCAGATCATCGAGTGTCAGCTAGGCAACAAGATGAAAGGGCACGTCCATGTTGAGTGGATGTGTCGGCTGTCCACCATATCAGAGAACGGTTGTTGATATCGGTCACCGCGGATCGTTCGAGCTGCCGCAACTCCATTTTGCTCCATAGTCCATGCTATTGACATGGTAGCATAATCAAAATTGAACCCGCTAGATTGTAAAACGCATCATCATTAAAGAAAGAACCTAATTTGTGCCCCTAATCTATCATCGTCGGAGAAATACGGAGTTTATTTCACACATGGACCCAAATTTGGGGGCGGAAACAAACATACCAACATCCATGTACAGCAACTAAAAGGAGGTTTCTACATGGCATCACTGCTAATGCCAAGGAAAGGGGCTTATAGCTTCCATGCGACGTCTTTACGTGAAATTGGAAAGAACACGACATCGTTGAAAAGAATAGCTCGCATGCGACGCTTGTGAGGCAGCTAATAGCCCAGGGCCACACGGGCCATAAAACGGTTGTTATGGACACATTTAACTTTGTTCCAAGATTAGGGTTAAGCCAAACCGGTCGGTTGGGACAGCCAGTCAAGCCAGTCAAACCAACCGCTGTAGCTTCCCCGACGGCGGCAGCGGACCTCACCCATCGTTCTCGGCGGCGGCAGGGCAATTCTTTTAGGAGGTGGCGCTTTCGTTCGACGGCGAAGGTGGTGAGTGCCATTTGAAAGCTAATTCCTCCCCCATTCTTCTCAATTTGAGATCTGAGCGTGCCCATTGATGCTAGATTGTGGAGGCGAGGGTGTGCTGAACGGGGCGAGGGGGAACAAGATGGAGCATGGAGAGGGGACTTCTAATTGGTATATCCCGTATCTCTGCACTTAATTTCTCTAAGGTTGAGCTATTTGTTCGCTTCCGCTAGCTCACAGTGCCCGCCAAAAACAGGGGAGACGATGTTGCGCGCCAAACCTTCGAATTTCGCATCAATTTCTTTCCCTCTAGGGTTGTTTTAGTTGATGGCAGCACGCAGATCATTGAGAGAGACACAGTTGTTAAATGGGAGGTGGAATTAGAACATGTTGATCCCCAAGAGCTAATAAACATGGAAGAGAAGGCGGTGAGGAAAATGGTGAAAAAAATTGGGGATAGTGTGGTTTGGGGGCCAGAGCAAGAAGTTTCTTTGTTACGATTTGATGATTACAAATGTGACTATGTTAGGTTTGAGACAGGTGAACATATAGTTGATGAAATCGATGAGCAAAACGGTTGGACAAGCAAAACTATTCTGTTTTTAGCACAGCTCATTGATCTGGAACCTGATTCGAGGGTTGGATACGTGGCCTCGAAGCTGGCTGCTCAGATGGTCGAGGATGATTGGGCTTCACAAAGGCAAGTAATACCTATACTTACTGAGTTGGAAGTGTTAACAGTGGAGGATGATGCTAATGCACAAGGGGAGGCTGCAGATGCTAATACACAAAGGATTGTAACTGTTGATTGGAATTCAGTTGAGATACATGACCGGACTGATTTGGTCATTGCACCAATAGATGACATTGAAATGGCAAAGATTTTTGGCATTCCTATAGATGACAGAGACAAGGAGAAGAAGAAGAGGGATGAAGCTGTAAATGATGGTGACAACCATTTAAAAGATGAAGAGGCAGATATAGATCTAGAGTTGTTGGAAAATGCTGCAGTTCATGTAGATGATGCACATGATGATGAGCTAGTAACAGTTTATGACAAAAAGGACCCAGTTATTGAAGTTGGGAGATTGTTTCCAAGCATGGATGGATTCAGGATGTGTTTCAGGACATATGCAGTCAAACGTGAGTTTGCTACCAAGACTATGTGGACTGATAAAAAGAAGTTCTATGCAAAATGCATAGGTTATGGTGGTGGTGCCAAGCCTTGCAAGTGGTATATATCTGCTAGACGCCAACCTGATGGAAGGACAATAAGAGTGAATCAAATTCCAAAACCTCATACTTGCATTACAAGTTCTCAAATAGTTACAAAGATGACATCACAATTATGGGTTGCAAAAAATATCAAGCCCATTTTAGCCACAACACCAAACAGCACTGCAAAGAGACTGAAAATAGACTTGAAAAACCGGTACCCCATTAAGCTGAATTATACTACAATGTGGAAGGCAAAGCAAAGGGCAATGAAAGAGCTATATGGTGATTGGGAAAATACCTTTCGAATGCTCTATAACTTCAAAGCAGAAGTAGAGAAGAGGTCACCTGGCAGTGTTGTGGAGATAGATACTAAGGTAACAACTGATGAGAAAGTCTTCTTCTCTAAATTCTTCATGGCTTTAAAGCCTTGCATCGATGGCTTCAAAGCAAGGTGTCGTCCATATTTGAGTATAGACTCATCTTTCTTGACTGGAAAGTGGAATGGTCAACCAGAAGCATGCAATGCTTTAGATGGACATAATTGGATGTTCCTTGTAGCTATTGGCATGTTTCAGTCTAAGACAGAGGCATCATGGACATGGTTCATGATGCAGTTGAAAATATGCATAGGGCCAGTCTCTACATTGGCAGTGCACACAGATGCATGTAAAGGTTTAGAAAATGCAGTCAAGATTGTTTTCCCTCATGCTGAGCAGAGGGAGTGCTTCGGCCATATGTGGATGAATTTGATCAAAAAATTCAGAGGAGATGATTTTGGACGCATGTGGCCAGCAACAAGATCTTACACTAGACAGACACATTCATATCACCTTGAGAAGATTAAGGCGGCATGCTCTGAGGAGGATAGGGTCAAGTTTTGTACATGGTTGGAAACCTACCATTCTCTTTTATGGTACAAGTCAGGTTTTAACACTGCCATCAAATGTGATCATATCAACAATAATTTGGCAGAAAGTTTCAACAACAAAGTGAAGGAGTTAAAAGACTTTTCTGTCCATGACATGGTTGACCAGATCAAGATCATGATCATGAGGTTGTGGGAATTGAGAAGAAGGCTTGGTAATGTTCTTCAAGGATATAAGCTTCCCGATGTTGTGCAGCAGGTGGTCAACAGGAGCAGAAATCTTGCACATTTGCGTGTTGAGAAATCCTCATTGTGGGGTGCTGAAGTCAGAGATACAAAGACTGGCAGGAGGCATGTTGTTGACACTTAATTGCATGAATGCATATGCCTTGAGTGGCAACACACTGGGAAGCCTTGTGAGCATGCCATACTTTTCTTGGCCTCCAAACACAAGCTAAATATGCACCCATATTTGCATGAGTATTATTCTGTAGCAAAATTCAAGGCTGCATATGGAACACCAATTCCAGCACTTACAGATCAGTCTCAGTGGCCTGAAGTGGACATTCAGTTCTCCTTATGTCCTCCTTTGATGAAAAGAAAGGCTGGCAGGCCCAATCAGAGTAGATTCAAGGCTTGGTTTGAGAAAGGTGGGAGCAGCAAGAAGGGAAAGAAAGATGAAAAGAAAGATGCCAAGCCAAAAAGGTAACAAGAATAGATGCAAACTCTGTGAATAACTTGGACACCGAGCTGGCTCTACCAAGTGCAGATACACTGCTGAAAAGCCAAAGTATGTTCATCCAAAATCTATCCCATTTCTTGTTGATGATTTTTCTCCCCCAGGTAACTTGCTTGTTTTTAGGAGGAAGCGTGGAGAAAAAGGCCCACCTCTTGTTGTTGAAGAATGCTGGCTAGTGAAAAGGGCAAGAATCAATGGCCAAGGAAAGAAGAGAACTAACCAGATCATGTTTGGTGCTGCTGAGGTGCAATCTGAACTTGTTTTGGAGGATGATGTGCAAACTGTTGAGGCTTTAGGGCACACCGTTTCTGATTTGGAAGCTCTGGTGCAAAATGAGGGGCAAAATGAGCATGTTGTTGATGCTCTAGTGCAAAATGATCCTGTTGTTGAGGCTCTGGTGCAAAATGAGCCTGTTATTGAGGCCCTGGTGCAAAATGAGCCTGTTGTTGAGGCTCTAGTGCAAAATGAGCTTGTTCTTGAGGCTCTGGTGCAAACTGACCATGTTGATGAGGCTCTGGTACAAACTGACCATGTTGATGAGGCTCTAGTGCCAGATTGTGTTGTTGAGGAGGTGCAGGAGGTGAAGGAGACTCTTGGACATGCTGTGGGGAGGCTAGATGGTAATGGTAAGAAAAAGAAGAGCATAAACCTGTTGTGTGGTGTTAAACTTGTGAAGGAGAAGAAAACGAGGGGTAAGAAGAGCCAAAAGAAATAGACTTTGAATTTGGCACTTGTTGTTGTTGTAAACATTTGTTATTGTAATAATTTGGCAGTTGTTGTTGTTGTAAACATTTGTTATTATAATAATTTGGCACTTGTTGTTGATAATTTGGACAAAATTCAAATATGATGGTAAATTTGAATTTCAACAAATGTAGTTATGTGTACTTTTCTATATTTGTATGAGCTTCCAACGTTTTTCTCATATGTAGAGTACAACTCATCCTCACCCTGATCCCTTTTGTGAAGTACAACTCACCCTCACACAAAATGTGGTAGAAATGGGCTCCAAAGCTAGGGTAAACCACCCCATTTCTAAGCAAGTTTTTTTCGACCATTTCTAAAACCAAGTTTGATATTTTTCCTCACAACTATGTCACATAACATGACACCATGCGAAGGTTTTGAATTTTTTGATTTTTTTTGAATTAGTTATGCACATTTGAATGTCTGGTCAAATCTTTTGAAGGGCTTTCATAAATATTCTTAGCTAGGGGCTGAGGCTCACAAAACTAGCATTGGATCTCTAATGAAATAGCATGTTGTGAACCTAAAAATGATTTTTACAAAAAATCATCAGCATGAAATCATGTACCTGTAGTTCATATCTTACCCACTTCTAGCCGATTCAGCAGGATTTGTCTTTTTCACCAGGGATGGAATAAAAGTTTGAGATACTCAAGTTGAGAAATTGTACATGCTAGGTGGTCTAGTGTTTTTGAAAAATAGGATGTTACCATTTTGAAACTTCAATTTTTTTTGGTTGCTTCACAAATCCCCCCCTCTTTCGGCACTCAGAAAATAGAAAATGGATTTTTTGTGCGTCAAAAAGGAAAACGGCGGTGACCCAGCATACCACTGCATGATGTAGTATACTATAATCGTTGACATAACACCAATGAAACACCGTTCACTAGTATTACATCCCTTAGAATGGCACAACAGAAACACAGCGGGTCCAATACATGGCTTAAGGTTATAACTCAATTTTTTACATAAGATCTAGAGAACACTCTAGGTTAAAGAGAAAGAAAGAACTTCTTACGAAGAAGAATCAAAGATAAATAACGCAAAACTATTATACTACTAAAACTAGTATTTAACTAAGGAATTGGCATTCCTGCTATTGCAACGCACTTCAGCGATAGGTTCTTTGGCTAGAGATTTTATTTCTATCTAATCAGTAACTTCGTCTTCACTTGAGTTGAGGTATATGTTGACTTCCTTGTCTTCATTGAAGAGATTTAGCTGGTTTTGATAAGTCCTGGAGCATAACTTGATGAAGACATCGTCTTAATGGCTTTAGAATCTAGCAAGGGTTAAGAAGATACTTTGAGTACGAGCATACTCAGCAAATTCACTAGAAAAGGAGTGTTTGATGCACTATAACTACAGCTACAGACCGTAGGTCGTAGGCAATGCAAGTTTTCATAAACATTTCTTTAAAGGTTGCTTTTATTTTGAAAAGCTATGTCCGTCAGCCTTCACGGGTTTACCAGAACCTTCATGGGGTTCCTTTCCCACCGCGTTCGCAGCTCCTTCTCGGAACAGGGAGTAACAAGTTACAGTTCTTACACTCTACAAAGGTGCGTTACTTTACCCATGAGAGATCAAATATTTGTTGCACAACCGGGCAGCTTATTCCCGTCCACAATTCCATGATGTGGGGCCCAGAAGATGATCCAAGCCAATCACTGCCCCCTTCGCGACCTCGCATGCCTCCTTGGTGTACACCATGCCCACATAAAGAATTACGGCAATGGTTTGTACAAACCGTTAGATGTTAGAACTATCGTCGGACGATGAGGGTTCCCACCCATATGCTACATATCCTCTACGAATTACTAATTAAAATGCACGCTACAAGGATAACAGCCATGACCTGCACATCCGGCTTCATGCGAGAGGAAGAAGATACAACTGACTTCTCCGTCCCATTCCAAATCTCATGGTCAACGCGTAATATACGGCGCAAGAATCACTGGCGACATTGGTGGTTAAGTCCTAGGTGATATAGTTCTGAATAGTGGTACCCCAACTGTCAGATTTAATAGATTAGCTGATCACCCTGGATCAATAATCAATAGTCATTATTATTGGAAAATAGTGTTTTCTGACCTTTTTCAAATGCAGGTGAAGACAACACTGGATTTGTAAAATACTTTACATAAAATAAAAAAAGGACATGAGCAAGTGTGAACTTGCCTTTTGTGGTTGCAAGATTATGCATTCATGGTTTTCGAGTCAGTATAAGATCCAAATTCTGAAATCAGCATCATTGGTCCGGTAAGGACTAATATTTGAAGAAGCAATATGCTTTTATGCATAAGTAGTGTGATGCACGTTCTAAGCGCAAATCCTAGAAACAACGTTTTCCTAAGGTTTAGATTCTGAAAGTGGTTACTTTGGAATGTGTGGTCCTTTTGGATAATTAATGATGGTTGGTGTTATTTGTTTTGATCAAATGGTTTGAGCTTGATCTGCTTTATAGATTAACTACTTCAGACCAAAGTTAACTATAAAACATGTAGTAATGTGTATGGTATTATATTTAGACTCTTGGAGACTAAAGTTAACTTTTTCTTGGATCCAGTCATATATGTTGGTATAGTAGCTATTTGGAGTACTCTTCTAAATTTATTGGATTCGTATTACCCCCATATGGTCCATAAGTCTCTCTATGGTTATAATTGGTCTCTTCTTCAATACCTGCATCACAAGGTATAGGATTCCCTATGGTTTTACCTTGAGATTATATTTCCCATCCATATTTGTTAGGCTCAGGTTTATTTGGAATTAATTTATTCCATTCCTGTTGTTCGGAATTGTACTTGGTCCATAGGTCTTCAGGTGGCTTGAGGTCATACTAGTAATAGGCATAATTTTCTGAGTTTGGGTCATCGAACTCCGTTTCCTCAAACACCTCTCCTGAGGGTATGTATTTGGGATGCCTAGCTTCTTTATCTAACTTCTTCATACGAGCCATTGCTTTATCAGGATTAGTAAAATTCTCAATGACCATATCCAGTTCCTGAACTAAGACTTGGTGAGTATTATGATAAGTTTTTAGCAAGGACCGATAACGATCCATACACTCTACAGCTAGAGTAGGTTCAGCTTGGACTAAGGTAGAGTGATCTAACTCAGATTCTGAGTTTGAGGTTTCATGTGGTATAATGGTGTGAGTACTACCTTCTAGGGCTTGGGATTTATGCTCTCGGATCATGGTTATGGCTGCTACTACAACAATATGATATGCAGATGCCATGCACCTTGCCTCTCCTGCTGGCATTTCTTCCTTCAGTCCTAACTTCTTGGGTAACATGATCATGACATGGTATTTAGCTAATACTTGCCCATCATAGTAAGTGTAAATCTTGACCACAAATCTTGATTCACATTCCAAACTCCATAGAAGTTTTCGAAGATTGTCTGTCCAATCCCCTCCGTAGTCATCCAACGTCCTGTTCATCACTTGAACATGCCGGGGTGGATATCGAGGTGCCATGTGGAACTGTGGATAAGAAATTATCATCAGTCACATAGAGTTAAAACTCTTGGGCAATGATTGGAATTGCAATCATATAAAAGAGTTATCGGACTAGTAACATAACAGGATTATTCTTAAGTGAATATCCCTCATATTACTAGAGAACTCTTCATTATGATACTTTAAAATGTAGATAGTTTTGAAAGTATGATACTTACACATTGGTATCTTGTATATCTGAAATGTGTTCTTTAAGTTACTTAATAATGTTTGTTCTGTTACTTGAGATAATGGTTTCTTAATTCTATGATAGAGTAGTCTCATTTACTTTTTATAGATAAGTGATTAGAGTTTATAATTCCAGATATATTTTCATTTAACTACCCTTGAACTTTCTATAGTGTTGTGATAATTGTTGAAATTTGATAATTTAAAGTAAATGGAAAGGATCCGATTTATTCACAAGATGTTCTTTAAGGTTTTTATCATGATTTGGAATCCTTTGAGAATATAATCTTCACTTAGAGTTGAAGATAGTTTAATATAAATATGTTTATAATGTTTTTAAACCATTAGAATTTCATTTCATTAATATTTAAGATTTGTACTATATATTAAACTTATTTTACTCATTTTAAGGATATTAATAAATGTTGTTTATCCTTTTATGAATTATTAATGAAGTAAAAAGTTTATATTTGAGTTGTTTAAAATATTTGAATTTTTATTTAACTCAAAAGTAAAATATTAGATTTTTAATATGTAAATGTTATTTTTGTGATCATTTTGGTATATTACATGTATTATTGTGATTTATAAATAATAAGATATGATTTTTATAATGCTTATTACTTTATAATTATTTAATAAATATTTAATTAAGTGAAATAATAATACATGATTGTATTTTAAATTAGAATTCTTATTTTCCAAGATTTTTGGTATTTTACTTATATTATAAACATTTATCCTTATAGGAATATGAATTATTAAAGTTTTATTACTAAATATTTATTTAGTATTTTTCAAAAATACTATAATATTAATAAATAATAAAAGTGATATTTATTTATTTTTATCATCTTTCAATAATTTTGTAAAATTCCATAAGGAATATATAATTTACAAACTTCTGATAAAAAATTTAAATGTCCAAAATTTGATATTTTATTTCATTTAGACAGAGTGGATTATTGTGAATCCAAAAAATCTTTCATTTATAAATTTTTGGACTTTTATTTTATTTCCTATAATTTTTATTGAGGCCAGGGGCATTTTGGTCTTTTTTAATTGATAAAAATTAATTAAATAACTTGGACTGGCCCCTTGGGCTTGTTGGGCCAAGGTGGCCCAATAGGGCAGGGTCAAAAGTTCACCCCGAAGGGGTTTGGCCCACCCATCCCACTCTTCCTCCTTCTCTCCCTCGACCTTATCCTCTCCTCCTCTGGATCGACTTCGTGGCCGGTGATGCCGCCACCATCGATCCCTGCCACCGTTGGCCGTTCTGGCCGCCGCCGTGGTGCGAGTTGGGGTTGTCGACGACGCTCGTTCGTTCTATCCAGTTGAATTTGACTCAAGGGCTTCCCCGTGGTCAGTTCCTCCCTATTCCTGAACCCTAGGGTTTGGAAAAGATGCTGCCATCGCTGCCGCGATCCCGCCTGCGGTGGTGTGCTGGTCTCGTGCGATGCTACGGCCGCCGCCATGGCAGGTGCAGGTTGCAGCGCCCCTCTGGGAGCTCCCTGTGCCGCCGCAGTTCGTCGACCCCTCTACTTCCTCTTCGATTCGTCAGCGAGGACCTCGGGTAAGTTGTCATGGTGGTGTTTGTCCCTGCTACTGCCATGATTCTTTCTGTGTGTATCTAGTGGCTTTCATGCCGAGTGACTATGTGCTGGTTGAGTTCATCTCTGTATTAGGGTTCATAACCCCCATGTTGATCATATCTATGATGCTTTAGATCTAGTGTTGATCATATTTAATCATGGGAAAAGATTGTTTGGTGTGATTGATGATTAATAGTAGCTTTGTTGATGCTAATTGCCTGTTAGATTAATTCTAGTGGTAATCCACCATGATCCATGCTAGTGTCTTAATATCCTTGATTGGATTATGTTGTTGATCTGAGAAGTTTCTCTACTGTCAGGTGGCTTATACTGACAGTAGTTGCTTACTGCAATTATACTGTTGGCTTGTCTGAGCTTATAATCACTGAATCAAATCATTGCTTGCAATGATTTCTGTGGATGTATAAATGAATTTAAGGTTGATTCCTGGCACTTGGCTTCAGGAAAATGATGTTTATTGGTTTGTCCCCCTTTTATCTATGGAAACTAAGTAAAGATTGGTTTTAGCTTATTAAGAACTTGTCCTTGTGATACCATTGTATTCTGGCACACAAGTGGTTGGGTTTTTATTTCTGGGCTTAGCTTGATTATGCTTGTGGTTAAAACTGATAAGATGATATGGAATCTTTTATTATCTTTCCTTCCTATGATGTTGGTCTGAGGCTCTAGGATGTGATTCCTAGTTAGTTGGGTAATAGTTTGTTTGAAACTTATAGGTTTAGAGGTGCTACTCTCTCTGAGAGATGTGCCCTGATCTGATAAGATCAAATGAAAATGATCCAAGTTATAAAAATAACACTGAACCCAGTGATGCTGGTATGAGGGTTTAGTGTTTGTGGTTGAGCTTGATTTCTTATCCTTATACTTGAATCTCTAGGATAGATGCACTCCTCTTGGGTGTTTATTGAGAGATTATCTCATAAAACAACACATGCTTTTATTTAGATAATATGATGAAATCATGTGATGGTTTTATGAGGCTCACCACAGATTTTGATGTGTATGTAGTATATTGATGATGATCTTGGTCTGGATATTGATCTGTTTTTGTTGTGCTCCTGAGCTTGCCTGCTCCTCCTAGTTCCTGGGCTTGACCTTGCTATCCACCTGATCCATTCCTCTCCTTATGTCACCATCCTGTGATGTTTGGGTTGATCTAGGTAGTGGGGTTTGGTTGCCCCTTTTACCACATTTCTCAATGATGAGATTGTAAAGTGCACCTCACTGACATATCTGAGAGAAATATACTAACACTGATCCTATTTTGTTTTCTATTAAATCTTTGTTTTGCAGGTACAAAGAATAAGATGAATATTTAGTGTAGTTTTAGATATAGGATAGTTAGTGAATATACAAATGTAGTTTTCTTATTATTTTGTAATTTTTCTTTTATAATTCTTGTAATATTTATTTGGTTCATTGGTAATAAATTTTATATATTTATTAATAAAGGATATTATTATTCTTTACTCTTGTGTAAATTGTGAAGTTTGGAATAACTTCAGTAAGTTCATTCTTTGTCTCTAGTTTATGTATATGAAATGAATTTCATATACAATATTGTTTTTAGATAAGATTTAAGTTATCATACTTTTCTCTTAATTAATTTAAGATTCAGATCTTATATCAAAATCTTTTAAATTACAAAACACTTAAGTTTTAGAATCCAAACTCATTTCAAAACACATATAATTCCTTTAAGATCATATCAAAGTTTATAGCAATCCTCCTTTAAGACTAAACCTATTCTCAAGGTAAGAAAGAAACATTGATCACTCAAGGTTTTTATTTGGCGAAAATTTTACCCACATTTTCACAAATGAATGCATGCAACAATTCATATTCCTAAATCTACCCTTCGATAGATCCTATATACTAGGATGTTACAGACTTCCCCCCTTAAATTAAACTTCGTCCCGAAGTTTGTGGAGATGTACCAGAATAATTCTGGATAAAATTTTCTTAAATTCTCTTTCTTCTCCCATGTGGCTTCTCTCTCAGGGTAATGTTCCCACTGTACCTTGCAATATTCAATTGCTCTGTTCCTCAATATTTTCCAATTTTCTTCCCGAATCTTATAGGGCTTTCCAATATAATTTAGGTATGCTTGTAGTTCTAACTCTTGATGTGTTATTGCCTCCTCTAGAACTTTCAAACATTTGCGAAGTTGTGACATATGAAAAGCATTATGCACCTAAGACAATCTTGATGGTAACTCTAAAGCATAAGCGATAGTTCTGTTTTGACTTAGTATCTTAAATGGTCCGATATATCTTGGGCTCAATTTCCCTTTAACTCCCAATCTTTTTACTCCTTTCATTGGACTTTACTTTCAAATAGACCATATTTCCTACTTCTGGATGCCATGATCTTCGGCTTTGATCCGCATAACTTTGCTACTTGTTTTGGGCTATTTTCAGTCTTTCTCTGATCTTATCAATGATGTCTTGTCTATACTTCAACTAACTTCTCGGCATTATCCTTTTGGATTTACTGGAATAAAATGTGCACTCTTAGTGAGTCTGTCCACAATTACCCATATCATATATTTCCTTTTTAGTGTCATAGGTGATCCTATGATGAAGTCCATACCTATTTCCTCCCATTTCTATTCAGGAATTTCTAAGGTTTGTAATGGTTGCTATACTCCCCACTCCATGATGATCTTCAATGGAATTAATTGGAATATTCCATAACCTGATTAGATATCCTCATTCAATTCTTTTTCTTGAATTAACATCTTTGTTACTATATTTATTACAATTTGTAAGTTCTCATTACCATAAGTTTTTATGTTTCTATATACACATTTTAATGGTCAACATACTTTCTTACTATTCCTATCATTATATAGTTGATACTGGTATTCCTTCCAAAATTGAATTTGAACTCAATTTGTCCATACCCATTGGAATTTTTTTATTCTCGACACTTGTTGAATTAGGGTTCTATATTACTTTTTAAGGATTACTTAAAAGTCGTGTCCTTTTAAATTTGATTGTTTAAATGTATCCTTCATCACCCTCAAATTTGTACCTTCTTAAAAAATTTAATTAACTTTTCTTTATTACCCAAAGTATTTTCTTCAACTATCATTCCTAATGTTTACTCTTCCCCATTAAGTTTTACTAATAGTTCTGAAACTCCATACATAGAGGCTATCGATTCTTGAACTAAAATGTTGGTTCCTGTTCAGTTTATATTTTACTGCTTTAAAGTCCAATGAAAGATTATACGGTGCATCCACATAGTTGTGGATTTCCGAAGCAATTCTTTCAGCACTAAATGTCGTACTTACTATTGGGCATTCTTGCTGAAATAACTGGATTTTCCAAAGCATCTTGCCAAGCTATCGTCTTCAGATCTGTTAAACTTTCTTATGTCTTACTTAACTTAGGCCAAATTTAATGCTCTTTATGCAACTTTTAATAAGATTTGGTTAACTATTTCAACCAAATACCAGCTGCGGACAAAATACCAACTGTGTATTAGTTACTAGCTATTGATTAAATACCAATTGCGGATTATTACCAGCTGCGAACCGTCCTAGGGTGTGTTAATTACCCTATGGTTTCTCACATTCCTCTCACATTCTCTCGGAATTGTCAGAGTTTAAATACAATTTTGGTTCCAAAGCTAACTATTTGTACTTATTCATGATACTTCCATGAACTTGGTACAATTTCTCCATTACTTCTGAGTAGTATTTCCCATTTTTTATGCTCTACCTATTCTCCAAGTGATGTTAACACCCCTTGTATCCTTCTTCTTCCTTTCAGTAAGTCTTCTTTTGAAATCGTCGCTCCCTTACACGAATTCCCATTCCTATCTAGGTCTATATCATCAAGTAATAACTGGGTGTTACATCATGCATTTGCACACCTAATTAAACTTCATGTACAGATCTAGTCAATCAAGAAAATTCAATAAGATCCAAATGTCGATAAACAACAAAACATATACCTTGTATTACACATAGGTTTTAACTAATTTCCAAATGTACTAGATGTTCCAACTGTTTGCTCCATACCTATTTACACAACTATCTTACAAGAACTTCTTGTTCTTGTGGATATATCCTCACTTATTTCCGCAAACCCTGCAACTATAATACGCATTACCCTCTATGTACATTATTCAAGCCCTCATCCCTTGAGATGTCATTTCTCTCTCAGTTTCGTCTTCCTCTAGTGCTTCCTGGAGTTCCGTCCATGATGACGTGAAGTCCTACGACTGCCTTCTAGAGCATAGGAGCATCCATGAGGTGCGTATTCTTGGTTAGAGGTACCAAGACTGAGATTAGTCATTGAAAAATGACTAGAGTTGGCGTAATCTTCCACCGAATAGTTCGGGTTTTCTGGCAACGCTTCCTCATAGTAAGTTGGTTCCTTAGCTTTTTCTTGGATCCAGTCATATATGTTGGTATAGTATCTATTGGAGTACTCTTCTAAATTTATTGGATTCGTATTACCCCTATATGGTCCATAAGTCTCTCTATGGTTATAATTGGTCTCTTCTTCAATACCTGCATCACAAGGTATAGGATTCCCTATGGTTTTACCTTGAGATTATATTTCCCATCCATATTTGTTAGGCTGAGGTTTATTTGGAATTACTTTATTCGATTCCTGTTGTTCGGTATTGTACTTGGTCCATAGGTCTTCATGTGGCTTGAGGTCATACTGGTAATAGGCATAATTTTCTGAGTTTGGGTCATCAAACTCCATTTCCTCAAACACCTCTCCTGACGGTATGTATTTGGGATGCCTAGCTTCTTTATCTAACTTCTTCATACGAGCCATTGCTTTATCAGGATTAGTAAAATCTTCAATGACCGTATCCAGTTCCTGAACTAAGACTTGGTGAGTATTATGATAAGTTTTTAGCAAGGACCGATAACGATCCATATACTCTACAGCTAGAGTAGGTTCAGCTTGGACTAAGGTAGAGTGATCTAACTCAGGTTCTGATTTTGAGGTTTCATGTGGTATAATGGTGTGAGTACTACCTTCTAGGGCTTGGGATTTATGCTCTCGGATCATGGTTATGGCTGGTGCTACGGGAATCTGATATGCAGATGCCATGCACCTTGCCTCTCCTGCTGGCATTTCTTCCTTCAGTCCTAACTTCTTGGGTAACATGATCATGACACGGTATTTAGCTAATACTTGCCCATCATAGTAAGTGTAAATCTTGACCAAAAGTCTTGATTCACATTCCAAACTCCATAGAAGTTTTCGAAGATTGTCTGTCCAATCCCCTCCGTAGTCATCCAACGTCCTGTTCATCACTTGAACATTCCGGGGTGGATATCGAGGTGCCATGTGGAACTGTGGATAAGAAATTATCATCAGTCAAATAGAGTTAAAACTCTTGGGCAACGATTGGAATTGCAATCATATAAAAGAGTTATCGGACTAGTAACATAACATGATTATTCTTAAGTGAATATGCCTCATATTACTAGAGAACTCTTCATTATTGCTAGGATGTGTCCTACCGGTTCTACCCATTTACTAGGTTTCCAACCTAAGGTCAAAGCATATGCTCTGATACCAACTGCGGTGACCCAACATACCACTGCATGATGTAGTATACTATAGTCATTGACATAACACCAATGAAACACCGTTCACTAGTATTACATCCGTCAGAATGGCACAACAGAAACACAGCGGGTCCAATACATGGCTTAAGGTTACAACTCAATTTTTTACATAAGATCCAGAGAACACTCTAGGTTAAAGAGAAAGAAAGAACTTCTTATGAAGAAGAATCAAAGATAAATAATGCAAAACTATTATACTACTAAAACTAGTATTTAACTAAGGAATTGGCATTGCT
The DNA here is from genome assembly GCA_916181665.1 of Avena sativa. Taxonomy (NCBI): domain Eukaryota; kingdom Viridiplantae; phylum Streptophyta; class Magnoliopsida; order Poales; family Poaceae; genus Avena; species Avena sativa. The sequence goes on from OV702279.1 coordinate 344,101,021, forward strand.
GCTATTGCAACGCACTTCAGCGATATGTTCTTTGGCTAAAGATTTTATTTCTATCTAATCAGTAACTTCGTCTTCACTTGAGTTGAGGCATATGTTGACTTCCTTGTCTTCATTGAAGAGCTTTAGCTGATTTTGATAAGTCCTGGAGCATAACTTGATGAAGACATCGTATTATGGCTTGAAAATCTAGCAAGGGTTAAGAAGATACTTTGAGTATGAGCGTACTCAGCAAATTCACTAGAAAAGGAGTGTTTGATGCACTATAACTACAGCTACAAACCGTAGTTCGTAGGCAATGCAAGTTTTCATAAACATTTCTTTAAAGGTTGCTTTTATTTTGAAAAGCTATGTCCGCCAGCCTTCACGGGTTTACCAGAACCTTCATGGGGTTCCTTTCCCTCCGCGTTCGCAGCTCCTTCCCGGAACAGGGAGTAAGAAGTTACAGTTCTTACACTCTGCAGAGGTGCGTTACTTTACCATAAGAGATCAACTCTTTGTTGCACAACCGTGGAACTTATTCCCGTCCACAGTTCCATGATGTGGGGCCCATAAGATGATCCAAGCCAATCACTGCCCCCTTCGCGACTTCGCATGCCTCCTTGGTGTACACCATGCCCACATAAAGAATTACGGCAATGGTTTGTACAAACCATTAGATGTCAGAACTATCGTGGGACGATGAGGGTTCCCACCCATATGCTGCATATCCTCTACGAATTACCAATTAAAATGCACGCTATGAGGATAACAGCCACGACCTGCACATCCGGCTTCATGCGAGAGGAATAAGATACAGCTGACTTCTCCGTCCCATTCCAAATATCATGGTCAACGCGTAATATACGGCGCAAGAATCACTGGCGACATTGGTGGTTAAGTCATAGGTGATATAGTTCTGAACAGTGGTACCCCAACTGTCAGATTTAATAGATTAGCTAATCACCCTGGATCAATAATCAATAGTCATTATTATTGGAAAATAGTGTTTTCTGACCTTTTTCAAATGCAGGTGAAGACAACACTGGATTTGTAAAATACTTTACAGAAAATAAACAAAGGACATGAGCAAGTGTGAACTTGCCTTTTGTGGTTGCAAGATTATGCATTCATGGTCTTCGAGTCAGTATAAGATCCAAAATCTGAAATCAGCATCATTGGTCCGGTAAGGACTAATGTTTGAAGAAGCAATATGCTTTTATGCATAAGTAGTGTGATGCACGTTCTAAGCGCAAATCCTAGAAACAATGTTGTCCTAAGGTTTAGATTCTGAAAGTAGTTACTTTGGAATGTGTGGTCCTTTTGGATAATTTTCATGGTTATACTTTTATTAGAGTTTATGAGTGGTTGGAGTCAATACATATGTAGGAATAAAGTATACATACTTATGGTATACTAGTTAGGATTACTTATACAAGGTTTCTTATTTTAAGTGGCAAAAAGGATAACCTTCGAAGAAAAGATTTCTCTTCTAAGGTCTCAACAAACCTTGTGGTTAATTAATGATGGTTGATGTTATTTGTTTTGATCAAATGGTTTGAGCTTGAGCTGCTTTATAGATTAACTACTTCAGACCAAAGTTAACTATAAAACATGTAGTAATGTGTATGGTATTATATTTAGACTCTTGGAGACTAAAGTTAACTTTAAAATGTAGATAGTTTTGAAAGTATGATACTTACACATTGGTATCTTGTATATCTGAAATGTGTTCTTTAAGTTACTTAAGAATGTTTGTTCTGTTACTTGAGATAATGGTTTCTTAATTCTATGATAGAGTAGTCTCATTTAATTTTTATAGATAAGTGATTAGAGTTTATAATTCCAGATATATTTTCATTTAACTACCCTTGAACTTTCTATAGTGTTGTGATAATTGTTGAAATTTGATAATTTAAAGTAAATGGAAAGGATCTGATTTATTCACAAGATGTTCTTTAAGGTTTTTATCATGAATTGGAATCCTTTGAGAATATAATCTTCACTTGGAGTTGAATAGTTTAATATAAATGTTTATAATGTTTTTAAACCATTAGAATTTTATTTCATTAATATTTAAGATTTGTACTATATATTAAACTTGTTTTACTCATTTTAAGGATATTAATAGATGCTGTTTATCCTCTTATGAATTATTAATAAAGTAAAAAGTTTAAATTTGAGTCGTTTAAAATATTTGAATTTTTATTTAACTCAAAAGTAAAATATTAGATTTTTAATATGTAAATGTTATTTTTGTGATCATTTTGGTATATTACATGTATTATTGTGATTTATAAATAATAAGATATGATTTTTATAATGCTTATTACTTTATAATTATTTAATAAATAAGAAATATTTAATTAAGTGAAATAATAATACATGATTGTATTTTAAATTAGAATTCTTATTTTTCCAAGATTTTTGGTATTTTACTTATATTATAAACATTTATCCTTATAGGAATATGAATTATTAAAGTTTTATTACTAAATATTTATTTAGTATTTTTCAAAAATACTATAATATTAATAAATAATAAAAGTGATATTTATTTATTTTTATCATCTTTCAATAATTTTGTAAAATTCCATAAGGAATATATAATTTACAAACTTCTTATAAAAAATTTAAATGTCCAAAATTTGATATTTTATTTCATTTGGACAGAGTGGATTATTGTGAATCCAAAAAATCTTTCATTTATAATTTTTTGGACTTTTGGTCCTTTTTAATTGATAAAAATTAATTAAATAACTTGGACTGGCCCCCTTGGGCTTGTTGGGCCAGGGTGGCCCAATAGGGCAGGGTCAAAAGTTCAGCCCGAAGGGGTTTGGCCCACCCAACCCACTCTGCCTCCTTCTCTCCCTCGACCTTATCCTCTCCTCCTCTGGATCGACTCCGTGGCCGGTGATGCCGCCACCGTCGATCCCTGCCACCGTTGGCCGTTCTGGCCGCCGCTGTGGTGCGATTTGGGGTTGTCGACGATGCTCGTTCGTTCTATCCACTTGAATTTGACTCAGGCGATTCCCCGTGGTCAGTTCCTCCCTATTCCCTTCAATTTGACAAGGATCATGAAGCTTCGGACGATGCTGCTACAGAACGTCGCAGGTCGACAAGGTCGCGTGCCCCTCCTGAGTGGTACGGCAACCCTGTCTTGACTGTCTTGCTAGTAGAAGACAGTGAACCTATGAACTATGAGGAAGCGATGATGAGCCCAGACTCTGAGAAATGGCTAGAAGCCATGAAATCCGAACTAGGATCCATGAGCGAAAACCAAGTATGGACTTTGGTGGACCCTCCTAGCGACCGAAAGGTCGTTGAGTGCAAGTGGATCTTCAAGAAGAAAACGGACGTGGATGGTAATGTTACCGTCTATAAAGCACGGCTTGTCGCGAAAGGTTTTCGACAAGTTCAAGGTGTTGACTACGATGAGACTTTCTCTCCCGTAGCGATGTTTAAGTCCATTCGGATTTTATTAGCAATTGCTGCGTTTCATGATTATGAAATATGGCAGATGGATGTCAAGACTGCTTTCCTCAATGGCAACATTGATGAAGAGTTGTATATGATGCAACCCGAAGGTTTTGTCGATCCTAAGGATGCTGATAAAGTATGCAAACTTCAGCGTTCCATTTATGGACTGAAGCAAGCATCTCGGAGTTGGAACCTTCGTTTTGATCAAGTGATCAAGAGCTTTGGATTTGTTCCAAATTGCTACGAAGCTTGTATCTACAAGAAAGTGAGTGGGAGCTCGGTGACATTTCTGGTACTATATGTGGATGACATATTGATTATTGGAAATGACATTAACATGCTTAACGATGTGAAGAGTTATTTGAACAAGTGTTTTTCAATGAAAGACCTAGGTGAAGCTGCTTATATATTGGGCATCAAAATCTATAGAGATAGACAAAGATGCCTGTTAGCTTTAAGCCAGAGTACATACCTAGACAAAGTTCTGAAAAGGTTCAGAATGGATAAGGCAAAGAAAGGTTCAGTGCCCATGTTGTCAGGTAAGATATTGAGCAAGGCTCAGTGTCCAGCTACGGTAAATGATAGGGAAGCTATGAGCAAAGTGCCTTATGCCTCGGCCATAGGTTCTATCATGTATGCCATGCTGTGTACTAGACCGGATGTGTCCAATGCTCTTAGTTTGACGAGCAGATATCAAAGTGATCCAGGAGTGGAACACTAGACAGCCGTAAAGAACATCCTAAAGTACCTAAATAGGACTAAAGAAATGTTCTTAGTCTATGGGGGTGATGAACAACTCGTCGTAAAAGGTTACGTCGACGCTAGTTTTGACACCGACAAGGATGATTCTAAATCTCAGACAGGATACGTGTATATTTTGAATGGAGGAGCTGTGAGCTGGAGAAGCTGCAAGCAAAGCGTGATCACGGGATCTACAGTAGAAGCGGAATACATGGCTGCTGCAGAAGCGTCAAGTGAAGGAGTTTGGATCAAGAACTTCATCACTGAGCTTGGCGTGGTTCCAAGTGCATTGGACCCACTGGAGATATTGTGTGACAACACTGGCGCCATAGCACTCGCTAAGGAACCAAGATATCATCCAAAGACCAAGCATATCAACCGCAAGTTTCATATAATCCGAGATTATATAGCAGATGGAGATCTGAAGATTAGTAAAGTACATACAGATCGGAATGTCGCAGATTCATTGACTAAACCTCTTCCACGTGTAAAACATGATCAGCACCTCAGTGCCATGGGTGTGAGATTGTTGCCAAATGTAAACTAGATTATTGACTCTAGTGCAAGTGGGAGACTGTTGGAATTATGCCCTAGAGGCAATAATAAAGATGTTATTATTATAATTCTTGTTCATGATAATGTTTATATTCCATGCTAGAATTGTATTAAGCGGAAACTTTAATACTTGTGTGGTTTGTGAACAACACCATGTCCCTAGTACGCCTCTATGGACTAGCTCATTGATTAATGATGGTTAAGGTTTCCTAACCATGGACATGAGTTGTCAATTAATAATGAGATCATATCATTGGGAGAATGATATGGTGGACAGACCCAAACTAAGCGAAGCAATTAGATCGTGTCATCGTGTTCGTCTTTGCGAAGCTTTTCTTATGTCAAATATTGTATTCCTTAGACCATGAGATAATACAACTCCCTGGTATCGGAAGAAAGATTTGAGGTCATCAAACGTCATCCTATGAGAGGGTGATCATAAAGGTGTCTCTCAGGTGATCGGAAAGTACCTGTTGGGTTGTATGTATCGAGATGGGATTTGTCCCTCCCAAGTCGGAGAGATATACTTCGGACCCACTCGGTAATTGATATCAACACCGCTTGCAAGCATGTGGTTAAGGAGTTAATCACAAAGTGATATCGGATTACGGAACGAGTAAAGTACTTGCTATGAACGAGATTGAACTAGGTATGACGGTACCGACGATCAAATCTCGGGCAAGTAAAATATCGCGAGACGAAGGGAATATATATATGAGATTGATTGAATCCTGGCATCGTGGTTCATCCGATATGGTCATCGATGAATGTGTGGGAGTCAATATGGGTGTCCAGACCCCGCTGTTGATTATTGATAGAAGATCATGTCTGCATATTCTCGAACCCGCAGGGTCACACACTTAACGTGTCTCGACGCTAGGATAGATTGGATAATTGGTTTATGAGTTTTTGTTAGGAGTCTCGGATGGGATCCGGGACATCACGAGAGGTTCCGGAGAATAAGATTCATATAAGGCAGTGCAGTTTTTGGAGTTCGGAATTGTTCCGGGTTAATCGGTATTGTACCGGAAGCTTCTAGAACCTTCCGGAAGGGGACCAACGTGACCCCACCTTCCGGGAGGGGGCATGGTCCTATGAGGGAGTGCCCTGGCCGCATTGGGCCAGGGGCACAAGGCCCCATAGGGCCTAGCCGGCCAAAGAGGGTTTAAACCCTAGATAGAGCTTCTAGAAGGGGGGGTTTCCTTGCCCCCCACTCCTCCTCCTTGGCCGCCGGTTTGGCTTGGGGGAGGGGGCTAGGGTTGCCGCCCCACCCCTCTATATAAAGAGGGCTGGGTGCGCACCACCCCCCACACCTTCCCCTGCAACCCTAGCCGCCCTGCTGCCCTCCTCTCTCCCTCCCGACTGTTTGTAGGCGAAGCCCTGCTGCAGAAATTCTCCACCATATACACCACGCCGTCGTGTTGTAGATCCAATCCTTCTCTCCACCATACTTGCTGGTCCGAGGAAGGAGGAGACGTCGAGGTTCTGCACGTGTGCATCTCACGGAGGCACCGCCACTTGTGGTGCTAGATCGGATCGGATCGCGAGGAGGAGAAGCGAGTACGACTACATCACCCACGTTCCGACGAACGTTCCGCTGTGCGAATCTTCAAGGGTATGAAGATCTAATCCAATCTCTCTCGTTGTTTGCATCTCCTAGATTAGATCTTGGCTTTCCCTCTGTTCGCATCCGTAGAAAATTTTGATTTACTATGCCGCAAAACACCTAAGTGGTATCAGAGCTAGATCTATGCGTAGATGTGTTTCACGAGTAGAATGCAACATGGTTGTTGCGGGCGTTGATGTTTTTTGTTGCAAACCTCTTGTTTGTGTTCTTCTTATTACGCGGGATAGTGAGATTGAAGCGGTCCAGCCCAACCTTACGCGACGTCGTTCGCGAGACCGGCTCCGCACTTGACGTGTGGCTTGTTCCACACATGCGACTGGTGGATGCCAGTTTCTCTCACTATAGTTGTCATGGGATTTACACCGGAGTTTGGCAACCATAATATCACCGTTGTGGCTTTCCGTAGGTAAGAATCGTTCTTAGCATGCTACTCCCATAAGCCACGTAAAACATGCAACAACAAAGTAGAGGCGTCTAACTTGTTTTTGCAGGGAGTGTTTTCTGTGATATGGTATGGCCCAAAGATGTGATGTGTATAATGTATGCGATGATCATGTTTTTGTAATGTTTCACGACTTGCATGTCGATGAGTACACAACCGGCAGGAGCCATATGGTTGTCTTTATAATTGTGTATGACCTGTGAGTCAACTTGTTATACGCCATGTAATAGTTTCACTTTATCGCTAAGTAGTTAGCAATAGTTGTAGTTGCTATTCGTGGTGGAGGCAATCATGGTGGAGTGATGGGGATCATGCCGGCACGCACAAGATGGAGATCATTGCGCGAAGATTGGCTATACCATGTCACATAAAGTTATATGCATGTGATGTTTATCCTTTTATGTATCTTATTATGCTTAGATCGCGACGGTAGCATTATAAGATGATTCCTCACTTAAAGATCAAGATAAAAACTGTGTTCTCCCCGAGTATGCACCGTTGCGAAAGTTCGTCGTGTCCAAGCATCACGTGATGATCGGGTGCTATAGACTCTACGCTCACATACAACGGGTGCAAGCCAGTTTTGCACACGCGAAAATACTTGGGTCTAACTTGACGAGCCTAGCATGTACAGACATGGCCTCGAAACACATGAACCGAAAGGTTAAGCATGAGTCATATGAATGATATGATTGACACTTCGTTGTCCACCATTGAAGCCACATCTCTTCTCGTGATGATCGGATTAGGTGTGGTGAATTTGGATCATGTTCACTAAACAACTTGAGGGATGTTGAATTTAGTGGGAGTTCATCTAGTAATTTGATTAAGTTGAACTAGTTATCATGAACATAGTCTAATTTGTACTTGCAAATACTGTAGATCACATGGCTAAGTCCAACTTCAACTTCAACGTTTTTGCTGAGATAGAAAAGCTTAGAAACAATGGGTCTAACTTCACCAAATGGTTCCGCATTCTAAGAATATTCTCGCTGGCGGACAAAAGGACTATGTCCTTGAGAAAGCGCTAGGTGACGCCCCTGTTGTAGATGCGCCGGCTGATGAGAAAGCTGTTTATCAGTCGCGCAAGGATGATTATGATTTGATTAAGATCGCCATGTTGTATGCTATGGAATCGGATCTTCAAAATCATTTTGAGGAGTTCGCCGGGCCCTTTGAGATTCTTGAGGAGCTGAAAACTATGTTTCAGACTCAGGCCCGTTCTGAGAGATATGAGATCTCTAAGAAATTCTTTAACTGCAAGATGGAGGAAGGGAGTTCCGTTAGTGAGCACGCCATTAAGATGACGGGCTACACTCAACGCCTTGAGAAACTGGAATGCACGATTCCAGAGGAGCTCAAGATTGACAGAGTTATGCAATCACTCCCTCCTAGCTACAAAAGTTTTGTAGTTGCTCACAATCAAATTGGTTCCACTGATATGATCACTGAGCTCTTCGCTAAGATGAAAGTAGCGGAGGTGGACATCAAAAAGAATAATCATATGTTGATGGTCAAAAAGCCCCCCACCTTCAAGAAAGGTAAGGGTGCAAAGAAGCCCTTCAAGAAAGGCGGCGGCAAGCGCGTTGCCCCTGCTGAGAAGAAGCTCAAGTCTGGTCCCAAGCCGGACACTGAGTGCTTCTATTGCAAGGACAAGGGTCACTGGAAGCGCAACTGTCCGAAGTACTTAGCGGACAAGAAGGCTGGCACCATCAAAGGTATATTTGATATACATGTTATTGATGTTTTCCTTACTAGCCCTCGTTGTAGTGCCTGGGTATTTGATACCGGTTCAGTTGCTAATATTTGTAACTCGAAACAGGAGCTATGGAATAGACAACGGCTTGCAAGGGATGAGGTGACGATGCGCGTTGGCAACGGATCAAGAGTTGATGTGATGGCCGTCGGCACGCTCTCCTTAGTTTTACCTTCGGGATTAGTTTTAAACCTTAATAAATGTTATTATGTGCCTGCGTTGAGCATGAACATTATTTCTGGATCTTGTTTATTGCAAGACGGTTATTCATTTAAATCGGAGAATAATGGTTGTTCTATTTATATGAGTAAGATCTTTTATGGTCATGCACCTATTGTGAATGGTTTATTTCTTCTAAATCTCGAAAGGGATGAAACACACATCCATAACATTGAGGCTAAGAGATGCAAAGTAGATAGTGATAATACTACTTATTTGTGGCACTGTCGTCTAGGTCATATTGGTGTAAAGCGCATGAAGAAACTCCATTCTGATGGACTTTTGGAGTCTCTTGATTTTGAATCATTTGACACATGCGAACCATGCCTCATGGGCAAGATGATCAAAACCCCGTTCTCCGGTATGATGGAGCGAGCAACGGACTTGTTGGAAATCATACATACCGATGTATGCGGACCGATGAGTGTTTCGACGCGCGGTGGATATCGCTATTTTCTCTCACTTTTACCGATGACTTAAGTAGATATGGATATATCTATTTAATGGAACATAAATCTGAAACATTTGAAAAGTTCAAAGAATTTCAGAATGAAGTGGAGAACCATCGTAACAGAAAGATTAAGTTTCTACGATCCGATCGTGGGGGCGAATATTTGAGTTATGATTTTCTCACGCATCTTAAAGCAAGCGGAATTGTTTCGCAACTCATGCCACCCGGAACACCACAGCGCAATGGTGTGTCTGAACGCCGGAATCGGACCTTATTAGATATGGTCCGATCGATGATTTCTCTTACTGATTTGCCGTTATCATTTTGGGGTTATGCATTAGAAACCGCTTCATTCACTTTAAATAGGGCTCCATCTAAATCCGTTGAGACGACACCGTATGAACTATGGTTTGGTGCTAAACCTAAGTTGTCGTTTCTTAAAGTTTGGGGATGCGAAGCTTACGTCAAGAAGTTGATGCCGAACAAGCTCGAACCCAAAGCGGAGAAATGCGTCTTCATAGGATACCCTAAGGAAACTATTGGGTATACCTTCTATCATAGAACCGAAGGCAAAGTGTTTGTCGCAAAGAACGGTTCCTTTCTTGAGAAGGAGTTTCTCTCGAAAGAAGTGAGTAGGAGGAAAGTAGAGCTAGACGAGGTTGTTAAACTTTCTCTTGAATTGGAGAGTAGCGCAGCACCTGAAATTGTTCCAGTGCCGCCTGCACCAACAATAGAGGAAGCTAATGACAAGGATCATGAAGCTTCGGACGATGCTTCTACTGAACGTCGCAGGTCGACAAGGTCGCGTGCCCCTCCTGAGTGGTACGGCAACCCTGTCTTGACTGTCTTGCTAGTAGAAGACAGTGAACCTACGAACTATGAGGAAGGAATGATGAGCCCAGACTCTGAGAAATGGCTAGAAGCCATGAAATCCGAACTAGGATCCATGAGCGAAAACCAAGTATAGACTTTGGTGGACCCTCCTAGCGACCTAAAGGCCGTTGAGTGCAAGTGGATCTTCAAGAAGAAAACGGACGCGGATGGTAATGTTACCGTCTATAAAGCACGGCTTGTCGCGAAAGGTTTTCGACAAGTTCAAGGTGTTGACTACGATGAGACTTTCTCTCCCGTAGCGATGTTTAAGTCCATTCGGATTTTGTTAGCAATTGCTGCGTTTCATGATTATGAAATATGGCAGATGGATGTCAAGACTGCTTTCCTCAATGGCAACATTGATGAAGAGTTGTATATGATGCAACCTGAAGGTTTTGTCGATCCTAAGGATGCTGATAAAGTATGCAAACTTCAGCGTTCCATTTATGGACTGAAGCAAGCATCTCGCAGTTGGAACCTTCGTTTTGATCAAGTGATCAAGAGCTTTGGATTTGTTCCAAATTGCTACGAAGCTTGTATCTACAAGAAAGTGAGTGGGAGCTCGGTGACATTTCTGGTACTATATGTGGATGACATATTGATTATTGGAAATGACATTAACATGCTTAACGATGTGAAGAGTTATTTGAACAAGTGTTTTTCAATGAAAGACCTAGGTGAAGCTGCTTATATATTGGGCATCAAAATCTATAGAGATAGACAAAGATGCCTGTTAGCTTTAAGCTAGTGTACATACCTAGACAAAGTTCTGAAAAGGTTCAGAATGGATAAGGCAAAGAAAGGTTCAATGCCCATGTTGTCAGGTAAGATATTGAGCAAGACTCAGTGTCCAGCTACGGTAAATGATAGGGAAGCTATGAGCAAAGTGCCTTATGCCTCGGCCATAGGTTCTATCATGTATGCCATGTTGTGTACTAGACCGGATGTGTCCAATGCTCTTAGTTTGACGAGCAGATATCAAAGTGATCTAGGAGTGGAACACTGGACAGCCGTAAAGAACATCCTAAAGTACCTAAATAGGACTAAAGAAATGTTCTTAGTCTATGGGGGTGATGAACAACTCTTCGTAAAAGGTTACGTCGACGCTAGTTTTGACACCGACAAGGATGATTCTAAATCTCAGACAGGATACGTGTATATTTTGAATGGAGGAGCTGTGAGCTGGAGAAGCTGCAAGCAAAGCGTGATCGCGGGATCTACAGTAGAAGCGGAATACATGGCTGCTGCAGAAGCGTCAAGTGAAGGAGTTTGGATCAAGAACTTCATCACTGAGCTTGGCGTGGTTCCAAGTGCATTGGACCCACTAGAGATATTGTGTGACAACACTGGCTCCATAGCACTCGCTAAGGAACCAAGATATCATCCAAAGACCAAGCATATCAACCACAAGTTTCATATAATCCGAGATTATATAGCAGATGGAGATCTGAAGATTAGTAAAGTACATACAGATCGGAATGTCGCAGATCCATTGACTAAACCTCTTCCACGTGTAAAACATGATCAACACCTCAGTGCCATGGGTGTGAGATTGTTGCCAAATGTAAACTAGATTATTGACTCTAGTGCAAGTGGGAGACTGTTGGAATTATGCCCTAGAGGCAATAATAAAGATGTTATTATTATAATTCTTGTTCATGATAATGTTTATATTCCATGCTAGAATTGTATTAAGCGGAAACTTTAATACTTGTGTGGTTTGTGAACAACACCGTGTCCCTAGTACGCCTCTATGGACTAGCTCATTGATTAATGATGGTTAAGGTTTCCTAACCATGGACATGAGTTGTCAATTAATAATGAGATCATATCATTGGGAGAATGATATGGTGGACAGACCCAAACTAAGCGAAGCAATTAGATCGTGTCATCGTGTTCGTCTTTGCGAAGCTTTTCTTATGTCAAATATTGTATTCCTTAGACCATGAGATAATACAACTCCCTGGTATCGGAAGAAAGCTTTGAGGTCATCAAACGTCATCCTATGAGAGGGTGATCATAAAGGTGTCTCTCAGGTGATCGGAAAGTACCTGTTGGGTTGTATGTATCGAGATGGGATTTGTCCCTCCCAAGTCGGAGAGATATACTTCGGACCCACTCGGTAATTGATATCAACACCGCTTGCAAGCATGTGGTTAAGGAGTTAATCACAAAGTGATATCGGATTACGGAACGAGTAAAGTACTTGCTATGAACGAGATTGAACTAGGTATGACGGTACCGACGATCAAATCTCGGGCAAGTAAAATATCGCGAGACGAAGGGAATATATATATGGGATTGATTGAATCCTGGCATCGTGGTTCATCCGATATGATCATCGATGAATGTGTGGGAGTCAATATGGGTGTCCAGACCCCGCTGTTGATTATTGATAGAAGATCATGTCTGCATATTCTCGAACCCGCAGGGTCACACACTTAACGTGTCTCGACGCTAGGATAGATTGGATAATTGGTTTATGAGTTTTTGTTAGGAGTCTCGGATGGGATCCGGGACATCACGAGAGGTTCCGGAGAATAAGATTCATATAAGGCAGTGCAGTTTTTGGAGTTCGGAATTGTTCCGGGTTAATCGGTATTGTACCGGAAGCTTCTAGAACCTTCCGGAAGGGGACCAACGTGACCCCACCTTCCGGGAGGGGGCATGGTCCTATGAGGGAGTGCCCTGGCCGCATTGGGCCAGGGGCACAAGGCCCCATAGGGCCTAGCCGGCCAAAGAGGGTTTAAACCCTAGATAGAGCTTCTAGAAGGGGGGGTTTCCTTGCCCCCCACTCCTCCTCCTTGGCCGCCGGTTTGGCTTGGGGGAGGGGGCTAGGGTTGCCGCCCCACCCCTCTATATAAAGAGGGATGGGGGCGCACCACCCCCCACACCTTCCCCTCCAACCCTAGCCGCCCTGCTGCCCTCCTCTCTCCCTCCCGACTGTTTGTAGGCGAAGCCCTGCTGCAGAAATTCTCCACCATCTACACCACGCCGTCGTGTTGTAGATCCAATCCGTCTCTCCACCATACTTTCTGGTCCGAGGAAGGAGGAGACGTCGAGGTGCTGCACGTGTGCATCTCACGGAGGCACCGCCACTTGTGGTGCTAGATCGGATCGGATCGCGAGGAGGAGAAGCGAGTACGACTACATCACCCATGTTCCGACGAACGTTCCGCTGTGTATGAAGATCTAATCCAATCTCTCTCGTTGTTTGCATCTCCTAGATTAGATCTTGGCTTTCCCTCTGTTCGCATGCGTAGAAAATTTTTATTTACTATGCCGCAAAACACCTTAGCTAATTGCCTGTCAGATTAATTCTAGTGGTAATCCACCATGATCCATGCTAGTGTCTTAATAAAATACTTGATTGGATTATGTTGTTGATCTGAGAAGTTTCTCTACTATCAGGTGGCTTATACTGACAGTAGTTGCTTACTGCAATTATACTGTTGTCTTGTTTGAGCTTATACTCACTGAATCAAATCATTGCTTGCAATGATTTCTGTGGATGTATAAATGAATTTAAGGTTGATTCCTGGCACTTGGCTTCAGGAAAATGATGTTTATTGGTTTGTCCCCCTTTTATCTATGGAAACTAAGTAAAGATTGGTTTTAGCTTATTAAGAACTTGTCCTTGTGATACCATTGTATTCTGGCACACAAGTGGTTGGGTTTTTATTTCTGGGCTTAGCTTGATTATGCTTGTGGTTAAAACTGATAAGATGATATGAAAGCTTTTATTATCTTTCCTGCCTATGATGTTGGTTTGAGGCTCTAGGATGTGATTCCTAGTTAGTTGGGCAATAGTTTGTTTGAAACTTATAGGTTTAGAGGTGCTACTCTCTCTGAGAGATGTGCCCTGATCTGATAAGATCAAACGAAAATGATCTAAGTTGTAAAAATAACACTGAACCCAGTGATGCTGGTCTGAGGGTTTAGTGTTTGTGGTTGAGCTTGATTTCTTATCCTTATACTTGAAATCTCTAGGATAGATGCACTCCTCTTAGGTGTTTATTGAGAGATTATCTCATAAAACAAACACATGCTTTTATTTAGATAATATGATGAAATCATGTGATGGTTTTATGAGGCTCACCACAGATTTTGATGTGTATGTAATATATTGATGATGATCTTGATCTTGGTCTGGATCTTGATCTGTTTTTCTTGTGCTCCTGAGCTTGCCCTTGAGCTTGCCTGCACCTCCTCCTAGGCTTGACCTTGCTGTCCACCAGATCCATTCCCCTCCTTATGTCACCATCCTGTGATGTTTGGGTTGATCTGGGTGGTTGGGTTTGGTTGTTGTTCTTGGTTTAGCTGATGTTCATCCTGGCTGTGCTGGTGTATTGTGTAGTGGAGAGATGCACTGAGGTGCTCCTCCACGGCTGGGCTGCGGTTTTGTGATAATGGCTATGCTTGTGAGGTCGACAGCACACCCCTTTGCATGCTTGTGTGTGTGCAGCTTGTGTGTCTGCTATGCACATGTGGATAAGTTCAGAAGGTTTGAACTTTACTATTACCAAACTACTTTTACCTGGCTGGTGAATTGGTCCCTTTTGGCTGTCATTTGAATTTTGGCTTTGAGTTTATCAAATCTTTCAGATTGGTGAAACTTGCCCCTTTTACCACATTTCTCAATGATGATATTTTCAAGTGCACCTCACTGACATATCTGAGAGAAATATACTAACACTAATCCTATTTTGTTTTCTATTAAATCTTTGTTTTGCAGGTACAAAGAGTAAGATGAAGATTTAGTGTAGTTTTAGATATAGGATAGTTAGTGAATATAGAAATGTTGTTTTCTTATTATTTTGTAATTTTTCTTTTATAATTCTTGTAATCTTTATTTGGTTCATTTGTAATAAATTTTATATATTTATTAATAAAGGATATTCTTATTCTTTACTCTTGTGTAGATTGTGAAGTTTGGAATAACTTCAGTAAGTTCATTCTTTGTCTCTAGTTTATGTATATGAAATGAATTTCATATACAATATTGTTTTTAGATAAGATTTAAGTTATCATACTTTTCTCTTAATTAATTTAAGATTCAGATCTTATATCAAAATCTTTTAAATTATAAAACACTTAAGTTTTAGAATCCAACTCATTTCAAAACACACATAATTCCTTTAATATCATATCAAAGTTTATAGAAATCCTCCTTTAAGACTAAACCTATTCTCAAGGTAAGAAAGAAACATTGATCACTCAAGGTTTTTATTTGGCGAAAATTTTACCCACATTTTCACAAATGAATACATGCAACAATTCATATTCCTAAATCTACCCTTCGATAGATCCTATATACTGGGATGTTACAAAAACTTTGTGCTACAACATTGTTAGTCATCTCATTATACACATGCATGCCCAATATGGGCATATTATCACAAACTATGCCTTGATTCTAGCCATATCATTGGTCATTTGACCCGAAAGCCAGAAAACCTCGGAGGAGATAGGTCATTTTGTGAAGTTTTTTTTTAAATATGATCAATAGACCAAGTTTGATATTTTTCCTCACAACTATGTCACATAACATGACACCATGCAAAGGTTTTGTATTTTTTTGATTTTTTTGAATTAGTTATGCACATTTGAATGTTTGGTCATACTTGTGAAAACCCCGTTGACTGCATCCTAAACCCAGCTAACCCTAAGGCCGAATGAGGAACGTAGATCTAACCCTAGCGCGACACTGTGGCCGTCCGATCGCGTCTTCTAGAAGGATTCCGTGGGTGGCTCTAGGCGATCCGTGGAAGGGCTTGTTCTGCAACCTGATTGGTTGGCGTCTCTTAGAAGGATTTCGCGGCTAGCTCTTGGCGATCCGTGGGATGGATGATTTTGGAATATGATTGGCTCGCATCGTTTTTCCATAAACAGATAAGGTACAACATGACACACTCCATTGACCGTTGGACCAAGCGTGGCATGCGAGGGCGCTGGGCGGGTCGGGCTGCACCCCGCACCATGCATGCATGCTATGCATCGCGTCGCAGTCTAGCTATTTTGCGTGCAGTCAACTGATGCAGCAGCGCTGCAGCGTATTTACTCCCACCGTCGCATTAAATAAGTGTAGGTTTAACAACTTTCTTCAGTCAAACTTACTTCCCTCCGGTTCATGCGTCATAGAAAAAGTGAATATTTATAAACTTTGACTACGTATATAAGAAAAAATATCAAAATCTAAAATATGTAATAAATATAAGGAACGGCGTGGCACACTACATTGACCATTGGACCGAGCGTGGCATGCGACGGTGCTCGGCGGGACGGGCTGCACAATGCATGCATGCTATGCATCGTGTCGCAGTCTAGCTATTTTGCGTGCAACCAACCGATGCAGCAACACTGCAGCGTATTTACTCCATTCATCGCATTAAATAAGTATACGTCTAACAACTTTCTTCAGTCAAACTTACTTCCCTCCGGTTCATGCGCCATAGAAAAAGTAAATATTTATAAACTTTAACTACATATATAAAAAAATATCAAAATCTAAAATATGTAATAAATATAATTAGATTCACCATAACACATACTTTTATATTATATAAAATTGATATTATAAATTGATATTATAAACTTAGTTTCATACTTCCTCTATTCCCTCTAATTGACATCCCTCGGATTACTCCCACCGATTTTTTTCTCACCCGTTGAGTTTCCATGTGTGAGTTTGTTGCATGCGGTATGTAAAAACGAATGAGTTTGCTGCATGTCGTGTGACAACTACCTTGGTCCTGGATTCCTGCATTTATTACCGAGTAAATCAAGGCCAATTTCTATTTTCTCTTTTATTTTTCACTGCCAATGAACAACTACCTTGGACGTTTTTTCTCTCTTTCCCATTAATGCATACATGCATGCATGGGCGGGGGCGACGGTACAGGGGTCACGTCACATCCTAACAATTTTTTTGCACTGACCGCATTGATTACGCACGCGGCTACGCTCGCTGCCTACACGCAACGAAGCGCACACAGCTGCGCCAACGCAGGATTCCCACGCGCCCTTCACGCTGAGCCCTCAATAAATAGGCAAAACGTCTTTGCCTTCTCATCTCATGTTGCCCCTCATCTTCAACCTCGAGCCCGTCCCTTTGCCTCCTCCCAGCCCCAAACCCCAAAAAACACTTCGGCGACCATGGCGACCTCCCCCTCCCCCCGCTTCCCTTCGGAAGCCGAAGTAAGCGACGAGGACAACCACCCGGACCACAAGCAGGTCTAGGAGTAGGAGGCGCCCACATGCCCGAGGCGTGGCAAAAAGGGGGGGCGACGCAAAGCCCCGCCCTACCCCTGGGCCCAAGGACACATCGTCCACAACCCCCTCCCCAGCGTCGGTGGCAACCTCCCCGACGACGGCCCCTCCGACGAGTATTGGAAGGCGGCGGAGAAGGAGGAGGAGAAGGAGCTGGCGGCTTACGCCAAGTGGGAGGAGAAGCAGGCCGCGCGCGCCTTGAAGAAAAGGCGTAAACGGGAGGAGGAGGACCGACGGGAGGCCAATCGCCGGGCCTTCCAGGAGGAGCAGCGGCGGGAGCAACGGGAGAGGGCGGCGGCTTGGAATGCTGCTGCGGCAGCTTGGAGGGCGGCGACACCGGCACCGCCCCCACCACCGATGGAGTAGGGCAGCCTCTCGGCGACAGCCGGGCTAAACCCACGTAGTAGCTAGGGTTAGGGTTTAGCCTAGGGTTTAGGCGCCTAGTTTCCCTTCTATATTGTACCCCTTTTCTTTTATTATAATGTTATCGGGCTATCTAATATATGTAATGTTATCTAATATATTATCTATCCCGTGTTTTACTCGTGCAATATTTATAATCTGTTATCACTCGACTTATGTTTTATTGTATTGTCATTTGTCAAAACACCCAAAACAACAAGTGCATAAAACAAAAGACACAAAAACAAGTTCTCATATAATACTCGTGCAATATTTATAAAATGAATGAAATTAGAAAAGCTCAAAAGGAAGAATAAGTTAACGTTATGATGGTTGATTATTTTCAAACAACACATGCAACACATGGTTCATTTTCAAACAACTCATTTACATATTTACATAAGTTAAAGGGGCGCCCAAGTTATGTTAGTTAAATGGATGCCCCTGGCCTTCATTTATATATTTACTTCCGAAAAAATAAAAGATTGCGACATGAGTACGAATATCTGCAGATCCACACGTCCTTAGTTAGATTGTAACGTGAGTACCATTTTTTTGCCTAATCTACAAGTAGTTACTATTGGGCCTGGATACGACCATTTTGGCCTGGCTAAGTTCTATTTGGGCCTAGCCTTTTTCAATTACTCCTCGTCAATTGTTTTTTTAACTTTTTAACCCCTCCCCCTCCCCTGCACACTGATAAAACTGAAGGAACACTAACGAAACTGAAGGAACACTGATTTTGAAAACATAGCAGCTCAAAATTTGCGCGAATTTGTGTTACATTTTATTCAAGCCAAAGACATAGACCATTACATCCATTACAAAGCATCACTTGAACACTGATTGCGCTGTCTAATGACTAATGATCAGGAGATAAACTAATCCGAGAGAAATTTATACAAAAATAAAAAAACGGCCATCAGATTGTCCCGCTTCTTCAATTCGATGATTTGCCTTAGCTGCTTGTTCATATTCTTCAGCTTGGCCTTCACTTCCGCATCCACCATAGTACCAGCAGAAATGGGGTTGCCACATCCTAATTACTCCATCACGGACGGGTTTTCGAGCTCCCGGGATGCTATCTCCACCCCAATTCGCTCGATGTACTCATCAAACTACTCAAAATGCCCACATTTTGGTAGTTCCTGAAATCGCAGAGTTGAACCCTAAATCCCAAATTCGATGAAATGCATGAAATTTCGAAAGAAAAGCGAGAAATTGGCGCTCGGAACACTCAGATCTCACCTTTCCTGGCTCGGGCTTGCTCTCACACTTCATAAATTTCCGACCAATGTTGTCGTTCTTGTCGGTGGATGTTCTTGTCGGTGGATGTGACAAGCCGCTTCAGGGGCGCGGTACGGGGGCAATCGGTGCACCTCCTCATTGGCACCGCACCATACCGAGGCCATGAGAGGAGGGAGGCTGAAGCAGAGCTCGACATCCCTCGCCGGCGTTGCCGCACTTGCTCGCCGGAGAAGAAAACGGAAGGGGATGAGATGCGGGCTGGAACGGTGGCGGGAGTGCTCGGGTGCGGGGACGGATCGGGGTCAACGGCTCTCTTCAACCACAGCATGGGTCCCACGATATGAGGTGGACATCAGGTGAGTTCCGCCGTGACGTGGAGAGGCTGTGGGTCCTACTCTGCTCAGATGATTCGAATTCGTTGACGGTCTCGTAAGGTTAAGTGGAAGTGTCACAGGGGACCTATTTGCCGCTTCAGAAATGTCACATGCGAGCTATTCTTTTTAACGATGTCGTGTTTCTTCCGATTCCATATAAAGACATCGCATAGGAGCTATAAGCCCTAAGGAAAGATACGAGCCCGAGGGAGACAACAGTTTTTACATGCGCCAAGGAAGACGGACTAAAGTTTAGTTTCTTACCCTATGAAAAAAGGAAAATGTTGAAGGATACTATGATCTTGCCCGGCTATCGGTGGTGCTAGATCCACCAGAGCTGGCTTATTTTATTGCACGGCTCTTTCATATTCGCGCGGATCGCAACAGCTCGTTGCAGTCGCAGGGCTCCTATCCGCGGAAGCGAGAACACGACAGGAACAAATTAACATAGAACGCAGAGGGGCAGAATCATGAGCTCAGCTGCGCGCAAGCACTCCCATCGGCCATGATTACAGTTACACGCTTACACGGCCACATTGGATAGCGCCTGAAACGAGTATACACACCCGATATTATTGTCAAACAAAATAAATACCAACACAATGCTGTCAAATATTGTGCTTGTGCTTGTGCTGTCAACAATGTTGTCAACTATTTTGAAGAGCAACTGGTTGAACCTACCCCTCTAGTTAAACCTAAGGACGTCTTTTTCATGCCATCGTTTTTGTTTACAACCGTGACGATTAAACTTGGGGGCTGCTAGCCTTCGTTTGGGCAAGAAGATTGGTTGCCTCGGCAAAGGATATCAAGGGTAAAAGAAGCCAAAGAAAGAAGTTGGGATCCTTGGTTGGGACATCTTCAAGGAGAAATTATTCAAGACCAAGAAAAAGAGTGGTGCCTTAGGAAAGGCGTCCGCGGCTACTTGAGGTTGTGCTTTAGTCTCTTGGCAGGTCTTCTTGGTCAAAGCCTTTTCATTGTTGCTCCTTTGAGTTGTTGAGAACCCGGTGTCGATGGGTATGTAGAAGTCGCATGTTGGAAGCGTTGGTTGGTACGTTTTGTGGTGTGGGGGTTTGGAAGTACTCCATCCGTTTTAAAATATAACATATTTTACACACTAAAAAAATTCTAGGTATAATCTATCTATCTATTATATACTAAAAGCAATATAAGGATGTTATTCGAGGCACCATGTTGATCCACATATACCAAAATAACTTGATCCATCCATCTTAATTTTAACGGTTAGGATTTAAAGCCAAAAAATGTTACGTAATATATAGTTATGTACAACCTGTCATGTGCAAACAGCCTTGTAGTGGGTCCATGTGTAAATAAAAAACCGGTTTAAGTTGGACAACACGCTAGGTAATTCAGAAATCTTACAACTCGGTTATTTTGGAGTTTTTTTCATCACAAAAAGTTAATATGAATTTCCTCTCTCTACACGTATGATATTAGCTTGAAGTACCCGTATATGTTTTTAGATAAAGTCAGATGGAATCGACCAGTTTTAGAGTTTTTTTTTTCAGCGCCGGCCATCAGTTTTGGTGTCGGTTTCTTGTACGTATTAATCAGCTTTGACGTTCAGTTCTATTAATTATTCGTTTCGCTACTCGATCCACTTACCGATCGATTTGCTATTTCCCTACGGCAATCGGAATCACACCCATAAAAGAGTTGCGCCACTTACTGAACTTTTAATAGCTAGATCATCCAGCATACCGGTATAGATATTGACGGTAGATGATCAAGCAAATACCCAGCAAGAAGGTATAACAACAGTTTGAAATTTCGTTGAAGGGTTAGTTTTCGAAGCTACACGATATTCGTAAAGTATAATATAATAAGTTTCAAAATTACTAAATTTGAAGCCTAGGTTGTTAACCATTTATAACACTTGGAGTTTAAGCTCACGGCTTAATAGAAAAGTGCAAAAGTGTGATGTTCAGTTTCCTAGAGTTTCATGACACCCTGACGATTTTAGACTCTAGGGTACCAGAACTCCTCTGAGATCTCGATTGTTGTCGACCTGAACCCTGTTCCTCCAAGTGAAATCAAGTCTAGGGTTCATAAAGAAATTCTCCATTGCTCTCATCTACAGTCCCTCTCATTGCTAGGGTTCGGCGTGATCCAGGGGTACTCTTGCAGAATTTCCCAACCTTGGTCCGGTTGTGCGAGGTCGGTATAGATGGCGGCTATTATGGGTCAATCGGACGAGGGAATCAAGGAGGTGAATGTGTGGAGTTTGGCAAGGGGCAGGTCTGCAACGGTGTCTCTATGGATCCACGGCACTTTGGGAAGAGCGAGGCAATGGACAGGGTAGTGACCACAAGCGTCATGCGTATCAAAACGATCAAGGCAACCATGTGGCTTGCATGGGGCAATCCTAAGGGGTTGATCTTCAATCCTGCAGGATACATTTCCCTCAAAAAATAAAATCGCTAACCAATACAAACTATTTAAAAACGATAAACATGCAAAACTAGAAAACATAATTTCTGTATGTTAAATTAAGTCATGGGAGGAACGGCGATGCTAGAGACACTTCTCGCCACATGTCATTCGAAATAACAATCATGTAGAAAAAATGGTAACCGACTATGATAACAAGAATATATAGTCAATGACATTGCCGCCATGTTACATCAAACACAAGTGTGAGAGAGCGCATAATAATTGGACTTAAGTGTAAGGTTAACATTGACACCATTAAAAAAGTTAAACATATTACTGCATCCATAAGAAATAAATAGCAGGATACTATTGTCGGTGATATGTCATGTATATTGCTAAAACATGACAGCGGAAAGTAAGATAAATAAATTTGTGATTAAAGGTATTACCTGATTTAACTAATCACATAGATAATGATTAAAGTTGTACATTCTAGACTATCCATGTAGAACACGTTATTTATTTCACAACATCAGATTGGCATGTAGTTTTACAACAAACAAAGAAAAAAAAAGAGTTAAATACAGATAAATTCTTACTATTTTCTCAACCTATATATTAACGAGGATATATTCTTTTTTATTATCTTATATTTATAAAGAAAACTTCTTTTCCACCGGAATGATAAAAACATCGTATGATCATTTCTCAAGAAAACTCTAATTACTTAACAATACAAAGGTTAGCCTCGTGTATTTATTCAACATCAAATAAAAACTACCAGCTAACTTGCGGTATAATTTTAATTTCTATATGCCATTTTAATATTTTGCACAAACTCTATATACATCGTCCGTCCTAAAAACAATATCTAAGTTTTGTCTAGATACACATGTATCTTGACTCATTTTGATGTATAGATACATATGAATCTACACAAAGTTAAGACATACTTTTTAGGATGGAGGTAGTATGTTAATTAATTTAGTGTTTCTGAAATACCACCCATATATAAATTAAAGATTATCAGACGTGTTTTATACACGTGTATTAGCATATATAGATTCTGGCAATGTAATTTGTATTTTTTATAGATTATACGAAATATATATAAACATTTCCCACCGACCAATTTTGATAAAATAAAGAGAGCATCTATAAGTGATGCCCTCGCATTTGCGAGGGCCCAACTGCTAGTTGCTTTACAAAGCTAAAACATTTTATATTTTAAAACTGAGGAAGTAGTTGGCTTGCTTGTTCGTGTTTGTGGATTAGAGTCATTTTTTCTAGTAGGGCGCTGAGCGTCCCCCGGGGGGATCGGGACCCCGGATCCCCCGGCTTCCGCACCGTACAATGCAGATCGTTTGGACCGTTTGATCACCCAATAGTCACCTACCCCAGGCTGGCTAAAACTACAGAGAGAAAAATCGAGTGTCTTCCCCGTCTCTCCTGCATGGCTCAGAGTAGAAACTGGACGTCGGCCGTAGCTCCGGGACGACCGACGAGGCCGCTGCAGGTACGCCACAAACTGCCACATATCCTCCATTACGCCACCACCAATGAGGTTACACCAGGGGCTCGTTGTCGGAGAAGTTCCGTCCCAGCATGGACGTAAATTTGCACCAAGGCGAGAACTCGTTCGTAGTTCAGGTAACCACTGCGGCGACATCTCTTCGAACTGGAAGCCTGGTAGCAGCGCTGGCTGACGTATGTAGCAGCGCCTGGAACTGGAAGCCTGGTAGCAGAGCTGACTGACGCATGTAGCAGCGCCCGTCCGCCGTCGGTAGCAACCCGGTATACCCGTGGTAGCAATGTGCTCCCCCAGCACACCCGTGGTAGCAAAGCTCCAGGCTGTCAGGTAGCAACCCGGTGTACCCGTGGTAGCAACGCATCACACCCATGGTAGCAAAGCCCCATGTTGTCAGTAGCAAGCCAGTGGTACCCAAGGTAGCAACAGGCTCCGCCGTCGGCAGCAAAACCGTCGGCCGTAGCATCGACATCCACCCTTGGTAGCCATCCGCGGTGCCGTCGTTAGCAACGCCAACCCAGGTAGGAAGCAAGTCCACCCGCCGCTGGCAAAACCGCCGACCGTCCGTAGCATCCCCATCTGAAAGGGTATTTTACCCTATGCTATTTTTGGTTGACAATGACACCATGGTTAGAGTGGACTAATGCTATTTCTAGTGTCTTACACAGGTTCTAGTCCAATGCTGTGAGGAAAGGTTATCGGAGACCCCCCCCCCATTTTGATAACGAAGCTTTGCACCGGAGTTTTCCCTTTTTATGTAATTTGAGTCCGGTTAGGAGCTCCGCACTATTAAGAGGGGTTCTCTCGATGAGCTTGTTGGGGATGATCACCTAAGCCATATACACATCCCTTTCTCCTACCTAATCCATCACCAAAGAGAGAAGAGAAGAAATCCTATCCACCAAAGCCTTTTCTGCAGATCCGGTTCTCAGACCGGTTGGACCGGCTCCCAGACTGGACCGTCCGGTGTCAGGATCGGAAATCCGGACTCAAACCGGGTTCTCCGGTTTACTCACTCCGAATCTATCCGAGTCTGGGTACTGAGAGCAGTTTCGATTTCAGTCCGGTTTTCCGGGCTGAGGACCGGACTGTCTGGTGTGTGAACCGGTCCAACCGAACTTAAAACCGGACCTTGCGTTTTTGGCTCAAAACGGCTAGTTTTTCTCCTTGAGTATAAATATCCCTTCTTCCAGCTTGAGTATGTTAGGCATTCAGTTTATATCATTTCTTGAAGCTCTGTCTCTCTCTCCCCATTGTTGAAACACAAAAGCTTGAGGATCTCCCATTCTACCCAACCAAATCCAAATCCCTTTGGTAGAAAGGAAGAGGAGGTCCCGATCTACGTTTCCACCAAGCCAAAGTTCATTCCCCCTTGAGTTCATCGAGTTAGCTTGTTACTCTTGGGTTTGTGGGAAACCCTAGGCGGCTAGGGTCGCCCGGAGGCATTCGGCTTTTTATTTTCCCCGTGGAAAGTTTGTGAGGGTTTGGAGACTACCTTAAAGTCTACCACGAGTAAGTAAGCTATTCCTTCGTGGGATAGGCTCGGAGAAGAAGGTGAGCCTTCGTGGCGCGTGAGGAATCCTTCGTGGAACCTCACACCTCTCCAACGTGACGTAGCCCCCTTCCCAAAGGTGGTGAACACGGGAATACATCTTCGTCTCCGCGTGCTACGGTTATTCCTTAACCGATCTCTTACTTGTGTTGCTTATCTTGTGATAGCCTTCGTGCTTGAAGTATCTTGTACATCATCTAGGTTGCCTCACCTAGTTTGCATTTAGGCTCACTTATATTCCGTAAAGCCTAAAACTTGCAAAAGATTATAAAGAATTTTGTAGAACCTATTCACCCCCTCTAGGTTAACCATCTTACACTTTCAATTGGTATCAGAGCCAAGGGCTCTTTTAAGGGCTTTACCGCCTAAGAGGAAAGATGGTTTTCTCCGATGATGAGGAGGAAAAAACTTATTCGGTCAAGGAGCTTCGTGAAATCTTAGCCAAGGGTGCCCTTGAAAAGGCCAAGGCGGATTCCGATCTCCTTGTTCGAATGAGTTACCTAGAAGGACAACTTAAGGCCATTGGCGATGGGGCTTTTCTTGTTAATCCATTGGTAGTACCTCAAGGGAGACCAATGGACATTGATAAGGATAAGGATGCCGAGTCCGCTCATGAGGGCGGCTCGTCAAAAACTTCCACGCCCCCTAATCAATTCCCTTATGTTTATCCTAAGCAAAAGAACATCATGCCTCATATTAATGGTTCGGGCCCTGCACCTCATTATGATGGAAATCATTTATCTCATTGGAAAGCTTCTATGGAATCTCATCTTCGCAGCTGCAGCGTTGAGCTTTGGGAGATTGTATGCACCGGCTTCCACCCTCATGATCCCAACAACCTCACCCCGGGAGAGTACTACGACCGTCAACTAAATGCAACGGCTTGTGACAAGTTAAGGAGTGCCATTCACCGCACTCTCCATGATCAAGTCAGCGACATCCCCACCGCAAAGGATCTTTGGGATGGGATTGTCATTCTCCAAGAGGGAACCTATCTTATCCAAAAGTCCAAGTATGAAGCTGCCAAGTCTGAGATGAACATGTTCATGAACCATGATGGTGATGTTGGAGATATGCCCAAGAGGCAATAATAAAATGGTTATTATCATATCTTCACACTTATGATAAATGTTTACATACCATGCTATAATTGTATTAACCGGAAACATTAATACTTGTGTGATTTGTAAACTAAAATAAGAGTCCCTAGTAAAGCCTCTTGTTAAACTAGCTTGTTGGTTAATATATGATCATTGTTTCCTGATCATGAACATAGAGATGTTATTAACAACAGGGTCATATCATTAGGAGAATGATGTGATGGACATACTCCTATAGACAAGCGTAGCATAAAGATCAAGTCATTTCAATAGTTCAATTGCTATATGCTTTCTGATACATAGTAACCTAATTCCTTCGACCATGAGATCATGCATATTGCCTTTACTGGATGGATGCTTTGATGTCATCAAACACCACACCGTAACAGGGTGGCTATAAAAGTGGCATTGGGTGTTCGGAAAGTATTGGTTGAAACACATGGATCAAGAGTGGGATTTGTCCATCCATATGACGGATAGATATACTCTGGGCCCTCTCGGTGAAATGTCATCCAATTAGCTTGCAAGCATGTGACTGGCTCACAAGGGATCACATATCACGGGAACGAGAAAAGAGTACTTATCAGTAACGAGGTTGAACTAGGTATGCAGAGATACCGACGATCATAACCTCGGATAAGTAACATATCGTGAGACAAAGGGAAATTGGTATCGTATGTAAGTGGTTCATTCGATCGCAAAGTAATCGTAGAAATATGTGGGAGCCATATGAATTTCCAGATTTCTCTATTGGTTATTGTTCGGAGAAGTGTCTCGATCATGTCCGCATAATTCACGAACCGTAGGGAGACACACTTAAGGATTCGACGTTGTTTGAGTAGTTATGGTATTATGAGAAAGAGACCGAATGTTGTTCGGAGTCTCGGATGGGATCCGGGATATCACGAGGTGATCCGGAATGGTCCGGAGAATAAGATTCATATAAGGAAAGTCCCGTTTCGGAGTTCGGGAATGATTCCGGTGTTTTCATCGGGGATATTCTAGAAGGTTCCGGATTGTCCGGCACTCCGGGGGGGAAGGGGTACATGAATGTGTCATTACATATTGGAATGATTGCATCATGTACTAAGTGTTCTTGCTGTCCCAAATATAGGATTAAATTGAATCCTAAAACAGAAAAGTCAAATGTCCAGTTTGAAAGTCAAACTGCCAAAAACAAGAAACTGTGGGAAACAAGCAAGAGGAGTTGGAGTCGACTTGAAGGAGGAGTTTCTCTCCTCCAAGCCGGCGGCCAGCCTAGGCCGAGTTGGGGAGGGACTCCCTCCCTCCCCTGGCGCGCCAAGACCCCCCTCCCATAAAAGGAGGGGCAGGGCTCCTCCTAGACACACACAAGTTCCTATCCTCTAAACTAGAAACTAGACCTAGACCCCGGTTTAGAGCTGTTTCGGTTTAGAGCCTTCTAATTGGTTTAGAGCCCTCTAATTGGTGTGTCTAATTACTAGACCACTAATAGCCTCTCTCATAAGCTCCACCATACTCGCACCGGCTTAAGGCGAAGCCCTGCGGGATCTCCCCTCTACCTCCGGTACCACGCCGTTGTGCTGCCGGAATCGCGAGGAGAGTGCTACAACCTCCGCTGCCTGCTGGAACAAGGGAGAGGAAGGTCTTCGTCGAGTACCGAACGTGTGACCGACTGCGGGAGCGCTGCTGGAACGTGGCGCCGGAAGGATCGTCTACACGATCTTGAGATCGGAAAGAGTACGACTACATCACCCACGAGAATCTGCTCTCGTTAACCGCTTTGGAATCTTCGAGGGTGAGTTCCACTATCGACTCGTTGCTACAATCTAGTAGATAGATCTTGGCTTGTTTGTTTGTATGCGATAGAAAAATTTTGTTTTCCATGCTACGAACCCCTACAGTGGTATCAGAGCCGTGTCTATATGTAGATCTGTTGCACGAGTAGAACACAATGGTCAATTGTGGGCGTTGATGCTTTTATTGTCGATTGCTTTTTGTGTACTTTGCATCTTGCGGTATGTTGGGATGAAGCGGCCCGGGCTAACCTTACATGACATCGTTCATGAGACTTGCTCCACGTTTGACATGCAACTTGTATTGCATAAGTGGCTTTGCGGGTGCCTGTTTCTCCTAGCATAGTTAAGATCCAATTTACAACGGGTAATCAACAATGCTAGTATCAATGTTGTGGTTCTTGTTCGTAAGTTAGAACGACACTTATGGAAAGCCCCAAACCACGTAAAATATGCAAAGAAAGTAGAAGCGTCTAACTTTGTTTTGCAGGGGTGTGCAGTGATGTGATATGGCCATGATTGTGATTATATATGATGTATGCAATGTTCCTTATTGTAAGTCGGCAACCGGCAGGAGCCATATGGTTGTCTTTAATTTCTGTTAAGACCCGCGTGTCTATTCAAAGTAGTTGTAATAGTTGAAGCCGGTGGACGACAACCATGGAGAAGCGTCATTGACCTTGATGCCATGCCGGTGATGATGAAGATCATGTTCGTGCTTGAAGATGGAGATCGGAAGCACAAAGAAGAAAGGCCATATCATATCACATATTATGAATTGCATGTGATGTTAATCCTTTATGCATCTTGTATTGCTTAGTAGACGACGGTAGCATTATAAGATGATCCCTCATGCACATAAATTTCAAGTTCTAAAGTGTTCACCCTTAGTATGCACCGTTGCCAAAGCTTGCTGCTTCGAAGCACCACGTGATGATCGGGTGTCTTTGATTCCGCGGGTGACTACAACGTAAGCAAGCCAGATTTGCTTATGCGGAAGCTAAGGTTGATCTTGACGAGCCTAGCATGTACAGACATGGCCTCAGGAACACGGATCGCCGAAAGGTAAAGCATGAGTCATATAGTAGATATGATGAACATGATGATTGTTCGCCATTGAAGCTATATCAACTCTCGTGATGATCGGTTTTGATGTGGTGGATCTGGTTCGTGTGATCACTAAAACAATGTGAGGGATATTGTTTTGAGTGGGAGTTCACCTAGATTAATTTAATTATTAATTAGAACTCAATTTATCATAAACTCAATCAAAGTGAATTTGCATAGTTGTTGTAGTCATTGGCATCCGTTTACCACCTTGCGCTTAGTTATAATTGAGATAATAGAACTATAGAATTCTGGTTAGTTACTTTACGAACTGGTATCGTATTGTTTTAAGTGTTAATCTAAAGTTTAAAAATCCTATTGCAAACTTTCAGTAAGTTCCGGTTACTCCATGAAGTTTAATAATTAGTATTAAATCAAGAGTAACAATTCCAAGTGTTAGTATATAAGTATCATGTTTGTCTCCATGATTCTTGATATTCAAAGGATTCTCCTAATATCAAGGTTATCTAAGGATCTGAAAGAGTTGTTTCAGAAACCATGATGTGTGGAAGATATTGTGATATCTGAAACGAAATTTTGGTTGCAACATGATAGAGTATAATATGGCAAAAGTCATGTTCTCATATTTGATGAGAATTTGCAAAAGGTTGGAGACACTAGTTGTCCTAATCCTCCAAAAGGTTTTGGATAGCAACATTATACTCATAATTCATCGTTATAAGCTAAAAGTAGCTTGATCATGGACGATTCCATGATAAGGGTGAATATTTGATGTAGGTAAAATGTTTACTACACCAAGAGATTACTAAAGAAAGGAATTTGAAAGAACACCAAATATTTGATGATGGTGATCTACTTCAAAGTGCAAGTCCAAAGACATTGGTATTTAATTATACACGCTTTGGACTATATGTCATATGTATGACTCCACTATTGATATTGATAGATTCTTTCAAATAGAAAAGGAAATACTGAAAGAGAATCTCATAAATATATGGCAGAAAAGAAAAGACTAGAATTGTTCAGTTTAAGTATATAGATGATATACATGTTATGGCTATATTCTTTGCTTATTAAACAATGTGGTTCTCAAGTATTTGATACTGAATTTGTTGGTGTGAATCGTCATACGAAACAACACAATTCATGAACTACAATGGCCTAAGTAACTAGCAAGAGAATATGTGATGATGTTCATCGAGAACAAATAAAGGGTTATTTTGTTGATCGTTAAACATCAACGCTTGCCTTCAAAGATTTGTTTTATCGGGTATTATGAGAACAAAAGGGTTGTTCAAATAATTGCCGTAATCCATAAAAGATGGATGATTCGCAAATCTCGTTGGAGACATCACATCCATAAAACTAGTGCTAAAAATGTCGAAAGACAAATTGATTGAAAGATCACTTAGGAAGTGACATCGCCGTTTAAATTATAATGGAAAGAAAACATGAAGAAACTCCATGTGGATGGAATTTTGGAGTCTTTTGATTTTGATCAAATAACGCTTGTGAAACTTTCCTAGAGATAATTAAAACTTCGTTCATAGGCCAAAAAGGGAACGAATGACTAGCTTATTGGAACTTGTACATATTGTTGTACGAAGTCCGTTATGTGTAGTCAAGAGCGATGGATTTCAACTTCATATGCTTTCTCCGAAAATTTGAGTGAATATATGAATATTTACTTAATAAGGATAAAGTATGAAACACTTGAAAAGTTCAAAGACTTTCAAGATGAAGTGCAAAATCATTGTAACAAGAATATAAACAGTTTATGATAAAGATCATAAAGGAAGATATTTGAGTTACAAGTTTAGCATAATACCTAAGATTTAAGGAATCGTTCCGTGGATTTGCATTTTCCCGAAACACCATAAGAGTATGGAGCGTTCGAGATATGTAATTAAACCTTGTTTGACATGGTAAGATCAAAGGTATAATTCATAAAACTGCCATTGTATTTTAAAGATTAAAAGCTTTAGAGATTACCGTTTTTCCACTGAAAAGAGCTCCATCATAATCCGTTGAAATGACACCATATAAAAATTATGGTTTGGGATAAAACTCAAGTTGTCCTTTCTTAAACATTGGTATGCTATGCATAAGAAAGATGTTTGCAACCAAAGTCGGATGAACCTGTCTCTGTATGTTATTTCGAATAACTGTTAAGTACTCCTCCATAACATTGGAGACAAAAGTGTTTGTCACTTAAAACGTCAAGTTTCTTTGAGAAGGAATTTTTCGTGAAAAGTTAAGTGGGAGGACAATAGAAACTTTGATAAGGTTAAAAGAACCTTAGCTATATGTGCAGAGTTGCGCAGCGCTGAAAAGTGTTTCGGAGGCAGCAACAATGCTCATGGTTCACGTACCTCAAAGGTTGTGGTCGCGGAGATCCAAGTTCCTATTGAAACAAGTGGGTCGGATGAACAATCAAATACCAAGATTTGAGGGTTGAATCATTATTTGAGAATAATGAACCGACTACATGCAGAGAAGCGATGATGGGCCCTGACTCCGTAAAATGGCTTGAAGCCATAAAATCCGTGATAGTTCCATACACGAGAAATCAAGTTTTGAACTTGAAGGACCCTCGAGAAAGGTGTAAGACCTTACAGTTGTGTCTGGATCTATATAGAAATAGACATGGATGTTTTACATCTATGAAATAGTCGACATGTTGAGAAAGAGTTCACAACAATGTTCAAAGGTTGACTATGACAAGATTTGATCTGTCATAGTGATATTTAGTCTAGATGGATTAATGTAGCAACCACTACATATAATTTGTTATATGGTAGTTGAATAAACAAAACAAATTCTTCTAATAGAATCATTACCTAGGACATGTGCATAACACGGTCCATAGGGTTTTGTTAATTCAAAAGGATGCTAAAAGTATATGCAAACTTCAATGGTTAAAGTGAGCATCGCGGAGTTGGAATCTTCACTGTGATGAAACTGTTAAAGGAGTTTAAAAGTTCATCAGAGACGATGGAGATGCTTGCATTTGCAAGAAATTAAGTGGGAGCGCTAAGACATGTTTCTAATACATTATGTGGAAGACATATTGTTGATTGGAAATAATGTATCTTTTATTAACACATATTAAGAATTTCATCCCGATGAAAGACTTAGGCAAAACCCAAATATTTGGCATCATTAGACGCTAATATGGTTGTGCCAGAAGTACATAGACGAGATATTGAATGAATTCAATATAGAAACTACAAGAAAGGTTCTTGTTGCACAGAAAGGATTGAAAGAGTTCAATGTTGATGATATATTCAAGTGTATTGACACTTGGTAAGTGAAACAAAGATTCAAGTATAGATTGATACTTGATGTATGAAATCACAAAGAGTATTTATATCAATCATACTGTGATATGTACAAATCCAGATATGTCCTATGCTCTAAATGTTGTGAGCATATACCAGAATGATTTGTAAGATGATCATTGGACGATAGTAAGGATATTCTTATGATCTTTTGAAAGAACTAAGAATATATTATTTGTAGAAGTGACTAATAGATGGTTAGTTCATTGTAAAAGTACTACATTGATACTAGCTTTGTCACAAAGTACAAATTTAGTTTATCTCAATCTAAACTAAGGGTGGCACAAATATAATGGAAAGTGAGTTCCATAATGGATTTGGATGATTTCCAAAATTAAGACATTGTGACAGATACTACAACAAAAGGCTAAGTGTATGACTGCTATTTTAGCAGCAAAAGAGGGCATTTGTGTCAAGAAGTTTGTTATCAAACTAGGTGTAGTTCACAGCGGGATAATACTATGAAGATATATTGTACGACAATATTGTCAACATGTTTTAAACCCCAAAGAACTAAAGGTCACACCGAAAGACCAAATTATACAAAGCCATCTCATTAGAGAATGAGTGATGCGTAGAGACGCAAAGACATGCAATTACACACGGACCTGGAAGTGTCAGATCCGGAGATCAGTTGACCACTAAGCAATCGTGTACATACAACACCGGAAAGCCATAGGTGTTGAATACACAAAGATTTGAAACTAGATTATTGACTCTAGTGCAAGTGGGAGACTGTTGGAGATATGCCCAAGAGGCAATAATAAAATGGTTATTATCATATCTTCACACTTATGATAAATGTTTACATACCATGCTATAATTGTATTAACCGGAAACATTAATACTTGTGTGATTTGTAAACTAAAATAAGAGTCCCTAGTAAAGCCTCTTGTTAAACTAGCTTGTTGGTTAATATATGATCATTGTTTCCTGATCATGAACATAGAGATGTTATTAACAACAGGGTCATATCATTAGGAGAATGATGTGATGGACATACTCCTATAGACAAGCGTAGCATAAAGATCAAGTCATTTCAATAGTTCAATTGCTATATGCTTTCTGATACATAGTAACCTAATTCCTTCGACCATGAGATCATGCATATTGCCTTTACTGGATGGATGCTTTGATGTCATCAAACACCACACCGTAACAGGGTGGCTATAAAAGTGGCATTGGGTGTTCGGAAAGTATTGGTTGAAACACATGGATCAAGAGTGGGATTTGTCCATCCATATGACGGATAGATATACTCTGGGCCCTCTCGGTGAAATGTCATCCAATTAGCTTGCAAGCATGTGACTGGCTCACAAGGGATCACATATCACGGGAACGAGAAAAGAGTACTTATCAGTAACGAGGTTGAACTAGGTATGCAGAGATACCGATGATCATAACCTCGGATAAGTAACATATCGTGAGACAAAGGGAAATTGGTATCGTATGTAAGTGGTTCATTCGATCGCAAAGTAATCGTAGAAATATGTGGGAGCCATATGAATTTCCAGATTTCTCTATTGGTTATTGTTCGGAGAAGTGTCTCGATCATGTCCGCATAATTCACGAACCGTAGGGAGACACACTTAAGGATTCGACGTTGTTTGAGTAGTTATGGTATTATGAGAAAGAGACCGAATGTTGTTCGGAGTCTCGGATGGGATCCGGGATATCACGAGGTGATCCGGAATGGTCCGGAGAATAAGATTCATATAAGGAAAGTCCCGTTTCGGAGTTCGGGAATGATTCCGGTGTTTTCATCGGGGATATTCTAGAAGGTTCCGGATTGTCCGGCACTCCGGGGGGGAAGGGGTACATGAATGTGTCATTACATATTGGAATGATTGCATCATGTACTAAGTGTTCTTGCTGTCCCAAATATAGGATTAAATTGAATCCTAAAACAGAAAAGTCAAATGTCCAGTTTGAAAGTCAAACTGCCAAAAACAAGAAACTGTGGGAAACAAGCAAGAGGAGTTGGAGTCGACTTGAAGGAGGAGTTTCTCTCCTCCAAGCCGGCGGCCAGCCTAGGCCGAGTTGGGGAGGGACTCCCTCCCTCCCCTGGCGCGCCAAGACCCCCCTCCCATAAAAGGAGGGGCAGGGCTCCTCCTAGACACACACAAGTTCCTATCCTCTAAACTAGAAACTAGACCTAGACCCCGGTTTAGAGCTGTTTCGGTTTAGAGCCTTCTAATTGGTTTAGAGCCCTCTAATTGGTGTGTCTAATTACTAGACCACTAATAGCCTCTCTCATAAGCTCCACCATACTCGCACCGGCTTAAGGCGAAGCCCTGCGGGATCTCCCCTCTACCTCCGGTACCACGCCGTTGTGCTGCCGGAATCGCGAGGAGAGTGCTACAACCTCCGCTGCCTGCTGGAACAAGGGAGAGGAAGGTCTTCGTCGAGTACCGAACGTGTGACCGAC
Organism: Avena sativa; assembly: GCA_916181665.1. Lineage (NCBI taxonomy): Eukaryota > Viridiplantae > Streptophyta > Magnoliopsida > Poales > Poaceae > Avena > Avena sativa. The sequence continues at coordinate 344,135,620 of OV702279.1, forward strand.
TGCGGGAGCGCTGCTGGAACGTGGCGCCGGAAGGATCGTCTACACGATCTTGAGATCGGAAAGAGTACGACTACATCACCCACGAGAATCTGCTCTCGTTAACCGCTTTGGAATCTTCGAGGGTGAGTTCCACTATCGACTCGTTGCTACAATCTAGTAGATAGATCTTGGCTTGTTTGTTTGTATGCGATAGAAAAATTTTGTTTTCCATGCTACGAACCCCTACAGGTGAAACTATCGCTAAAGCATACAAGATACTCGTTGCCTTCCGCGTGAAGATTGGTGGCCTAGGGTGTGAGAAGTATGATGATGGATTCAATTTGAATGATGAACTTATCAAGTCCAAGATTGTCTCCATGATCGCGGTCACCGACAAGAAGCTTGCCTTGAACTTGCAACTCCTCGATAGAGCTAATCAATTCACTCCTGATGATCTAGTCTCTTATCTAGTTGCCACGGATAACTTGGCGGATGAAGGGCAAAAGATCAAGGAGATCAACCGTGCTATCAGGTCTTCCTACTCTCTAGCTTTGAAGGCCAAGCAAGTGCAAGAAGATGTTGCTAGTGATGAAGATAGCGATGGTGATGGAGTTGATGATATGCTCTCTCAACTTGCTCTCTTCACCAAGAACATGAAGTTCCGAAGAAGGAGAAGCTCAATGGGATCAAGTGAGAAGAAGAGGACGTGCTACAATTGTGATGAGGCAACCCATTTTGCCGACAAGTGTCCTTATGAGAAGAGGCTTGACAAGCCTAAATATGAAGAAGGTGCCAAACCAAGATTGAAGCCCAACCCCATCAATGAAAGATACAAGAGGAACAATAGGCGTGATGGTAAGGGCTTCCTAGGCCAAGAATACATATCCGACAATGAGGAAGAGGATGAAGAGAAGGTGGTTGGAGTGGCCGGTTTGGCCTTTGCCAAACCCGGGTCTCTCTTCACCTATGACTACACCAAGGACTACACCGACGACTCTCCTAACCCCAAGGTCACTGCCACTTGCCTCATGGCAAGGAGCTCCAAGGACGAGTCCGACATGGAGTGTGGGGATAAGGAGAAAGTGGTGGGTGTGACCGGTTTGGCATATGTAGAATCCGGTTCACCTCTCACTTACGACTACTCCAAGGACTACATCAAGAGTTCTATTACCAAGATCACCGGTTCTTGTCTTATGGCAAGAAGCTCCAAGGTAATTGTCTCTCCTCCATCCCTATCTAGTGTCTTGGATGATCTTGAGAGTGACCATGATAGTGATAGTGATAATGATGAATTTGGAAAAGAATATATAAAAGAAATGTATGCTATCATGAAGTCTCTTCCTCCCATTGCTCGTGCTAGAGTCAAGCAATTAATGGAACTTGTTAGCTCACGCGATGAGACCATTGATAGCTTGGAATCTCAAATTCATGATGAGAAACGAAGATTCAATCTTCTTGAGCAAGAGCTTTGTGAGGAAAAGAATACCAACTCTTTTCTTAAACTACAAATTGAAATCTTTGAAATTGATAAAGCAAAAGACATGGACACTATTGATAGGGCTAACTCATTGTCTCAAGAGCTCGATGCCTCAAAGAAAGAGCTTGGAGTTTCTCATGCTTCTCTTACCAAGGACCTTGAGAACCTTGAGAAGGAATTTGCTTGTCAAGCGTGAGCTCATAAAACTTGGAGATAACCATGATCAACTTCGGGTGTCCTATGAGAAAGCTCTTGGTACATTGAAGGATCCAATTATAGTTGAAAACAATTCTTGTACCTCTAACTCTACCTTTGATCAAGCTCACCTCATTGAGGAAAATAAGAAGTTGAAAGAGCAACTTGAGAAAGAGCGTCGTGCACCTACCTCCAAGGGAAAGATCCTAGATGAGATTTTATCCCGTCAAAAGACGAGAGTTTCCAAGGAAGGTGTCGGTTTTGATCCAAAGAACAACACGTGCAATGCCATTCCACCGAAGAAGATAACCTTTGTGAAGGAAGGTGACAAGGTGGTTGACCGGGTCAAAAAGAATGTGGTGAATGGGGGAGCCATGAGGGGCAATCCCAATCACAAGTATGCGAGAGAGTCTAATCCTTCCTATGTGCTGTGTAAGGGCACTCAAGGAAATGTATATGCCAAATATGTTGGCCCTTAAAATGGTTATGCTTATAGGTGGTACTCAATTTGGGTACCTAAGGATCTTGTTGCTAATGCTAGGGGACCCATTACTCAATGGGTTCCTAAATCAAAGAATTGATTTTGTAGGGTTATGCCTCCGGTGGATCAAAATGGGTGTTTGATAGTGGATGCACCAATCACATGACCGGAGGTAGGAGTGGGCTTGACCAATTCATTCACGATGTCAACTCAACGTCAAGCATCACTTTTGGAGACAACTCAAAAGGAAAGGTTCTTGGTTATGGTAAGTTGGTAATTTCCAAGGTTTTGACTCTTGAGACCGTCCTACATGTTGAAAACCTTGGTTACAACTTGATTTCTATTAAACATCTCGCGGATGCCGGCTATGACTACTATTTCTCTAAAACTTTTGTGAAGGTCTTTAGGGGTGATGATCTCAGCTTGGTTCTCATTGGACACGTGGAAGACAACCTTTATGTGGTCGACCTCTCGAAAGAGAGTCAATCTCTTCCTAAATGTCTAATGGCCAAGGCTGACAAGGGATGGCTTTGGCATCGTCGCCTAGGCCATGTCAACATGAGAAATCTCAATCTCCTCCTAAAGGGTGAACATATTATTGGACTAACCGGTATCTCCTTTGAGAAAGATCGTGTGTGTAGTGCTTGCATTTCAGGGAAGCAAATTGGAAAGCATCATCCTTCCGTTACCAAGGTGGCCACGTCAAGACCCTTGGAATTGCTCCATATGGATCTCTTCGGGCCTTCGACATATGACTCTCTTGGTGGAAGAAGATATGGTCTTGTCATTGTTGATGATTACTCAAGGTATACTTGGGTATTTCTTCTCAAGACGAAGGATGAGACTTTCAAGGAATTCATGATCTTCTCCAAGCAAGCTCAACGCACTCATGGTGTGGAGATCAAGACTATTAGAACCGACAACGGTACCGAGTTCAAGAATTACACCATGCAAGAATTTGTTGAAGATGAGGGGATCAAGCATGAATTCTCAGCTCCTTATACCCCTCAACAAAATGGTGTTGTTGAAAGAAAGAACCGGACAATCATTGATATGGCAAGAACAATGTTGAGTGAATTCAAGTCCCCTCACAATTTTTGGGGAGAAGCTATTGCTACCGCGGTCCACTACACGAACCGGATCTTCCTCCGTGCTCCCTTTGACATGACTCCATATGAGATACTCACAAGTAAGAAGCCCAATGTCAACTACTTCCGTGTCTTTGGGTGCAAGTGTCTCGTCAAGAACAAAAAGGAAAAGCTCGGTAAATTCGAATCTAGAACTATAGAGGGTATTTTTGTTGGTTATGCGGAAAACTCGCATGCCTATAGATACTACAATACAAGACTAATGGTTGTGTTGAAGTATCTTGTGACGTGGAGTTTTTGGAGAATAATGGTCCCCATGAGGGGCAAGTTTCTTCTCGTGATGTAGGAGATGGTGATTCTTCTCAAGTCATCAAGTTGATGGGTATTGGGCACATCTTGCCTACCGAGTCTCACATTCATGTTCAACAATATGATGGGGGAGAATCAAGCTCAACTCAAGAAGAGCCGAGCTCTACCCAAGTTGAGCCATCAAATGCATCACAAGATCAACATCTCTCTCATGATGCCTTGCAAACCGAAGAACAAGAACCAAGCCCTCAAACCTTCGAGCAAGACCAAGTAGAAGATCAACCTCCATCTCAAGGCCAAGCTCAAGATGGTGTCAACGATCAAGGCCCCTCAAAAGATGAATTTGTTGATCATGAAGGCACAATTCGGAAGATTAAGGCCGCCTCCATTGCAAGTGGTCTTCAAGTCAACAATATCCTTGGAAGCATATCAAGAGGGATCGAGACCCGTGCCAGGAAGAAGAACCTCACAACCTTTTGTGGGCACCATGCTTTTGTGTCTAACTTTGAGCCCCTTAAGGTACATGAGGCTTTGGAGGATCCGGATTGGGTCATTGCCATGCAAGAATAACTTGAGTTTTTCACCCGCAATGAAGTATGGTCTCTAGTGGAGAGGCCTAAAGATCATCGCATCAATGTTATTGGGACCAAGTGGGTGTTCAAAAACAAGCAAGATGAGAACGGGGTCGTCACGAGGAACAAAGCAAGGTTAGTGGCGCAAGGGTATGCCCAAATAGAAGGTACTGACTATGAGGACACCTTTGCGCCCGTTGCTCGTCTTGAAGCTATTCGTCTCTTGCTTGCTTATGCATCTTTCCATAACTTCAAGCTTTATCAAATGGATGTGAAAAGTGCATTTCTTAATGGTCCCTTGAAAGAGGTTGCATATGTAGCTCAACCCCCGGGTTTCGAAAACACACGCTATCCCAACCATGTGTATCTACTCCATAAGGCTCTCTACGGACTAAAGCAAGCTCCTCGTGCTTGGTATGAGCACCTTAGGGATTTTCTACTCATGGATGGGTTTAGCGTGGGTAAGGTCGATTCCACCCTTTTCACCAAACAGGTTAAAGGGGGTGGCTTATTTATTGTTCAAATATATGTTGATGATATTATCTTTGGTGGAACTAACGAATCTCATAACAAAGCTTTTGTCGAGTTGATGACTATGAAATTTAGGATGTCCATGATGGGGAAGTTGAAGTTCTTCCTAGGCTTCATCATAAAGCAACTTCCTCATGGCACTTTCATCTCTCAAGAAAAGTACATTAAGGATATGCTCAATAAGTTCAGATGGCCAAGGCTAATCCCATGAAGACACCCATGCCTAAATGGACAACTTGGCCTTGGAGTAGGTGAGAAGGACGTGGATCAAAAGGTATATCGTTCTATGATTGGTTCCTTTCTCTACCTTTGTGCTTCTAGGCCGGATATCATGTTAAGTGTAGGAATGTGTGCTCGTTTTCAATCCGCTCCCAAGGAGTGCCACTTGATGGCGGTCAAACGGATTTTTAGGTACCTTGTTCTCACTCCTACTCTCGGGCTTTGGTATCCAAAGGGGTCAACCTTTGAGATTGTTGGCTATTCGGATGCCGATTGGGCAGGTGATAAGGTTGACCGGAAATCAACCTCTGGGGCTTGCCAATTTATTGGCCGGTCGTTGGTGAGTTGGTCTTCCAAGAAACAAAACTCCACAGCCCTATCCACCGCCGAAGACGAATACATATCCGCGGCATCTTGTTGTGCTCAATTGTTATGGATGAGGCAAACCTTGAAAGACTATGGTGTGTCTCTTGGTACGGTGCCTCTTCTATGTGACAATGAAAGCGCGATAAAGATCGCCAACAACCCCGTCCAACATTGCCGCACAAAACATATTGACATTCGCCACCACTTCCTACGTGACCATGTCGCAAATGGTGATATCAATCTCACTCATGTGGGTACGATGTTCCAATTGGCCGATATCTTCACGAAGCCTTTGGATGAAGCCCGGTTTGTCATGTTGAGGCGAGAACTCGGTATCCTAGATCCCCAAAACTTGGATTGATTTGCTTCTTGCACTATATTCTTGCTCTTAACATGCTATGTAGACTAGTTGCGCCGCACATGTATGGATAGCCATCTTACCATGTCTTGGTTTGATGCATACCTATGTGTGCAACATAAATTGATCTCGTGTCATGATATGAGTCCAAGCATCTATCTTTGAGGCGTCATGACACATGTGCTTAAACATAGAGGGAGAAATCCTCCACAACCTTCTAGCCTCCTTTGCTTTTCAATGTTTTCCATCTTGAGGCTCTCTGAGTTTGACCTTTCCTCTAGCTCTTGATATCTTCGAATCATGCCTATTGTTGCTCTTTGTGAGGTTGAAATTGGTTCTTTCCAATAGACATGCCTAGATCACCTGCTTCCTCTACCCTTTTGGAGTCTACTATCTTCCTCTAATTGCACATGCCATCCTCGAAAACAAACAAACCAAAAAAACTTTCTGTTGTTCGGTTCTTGGCCTGGTCGAACCAGCTCCCAGACCGGACAGCCCGGTGCCAGCATCGGAAAACCGGACCAGAACCAGAAAGTCCGGTTATACTATACCGGGTCTATCCGGATCTCGTGTCTGAACTGTTTTTCGGTTTCACTCCGGTTTTCCGAGCTGTGGACCGGGTCCTCCGGTTTGGATCTCGGTTCAACCGAACTCAAAACCGAGTTTCAGATCTTTTTTTTCTTCTTTTCTCCCTCTTCTCCCTGGTTCCCCCCTCCTCCCACAGTTCCACTTCACTTCCCCCGACCTCTCCTCCTCCATTGTCGCCCCTCCCCACCCTCCCCTCCTCTCCTAGGGTGATTCCACCCCTAGGATCCATAGATCGGGCCACCATTTCATAAGGAAGGACTTTTGGAGGCTTCTCACCAAAGGAATTTCTTCCTCTCGCGGTGGTTCGGGATCTTTTTGGTGTTCTCCTTCCTCAAGGGCTCCTTGGTTCTTTCCTTCACGGGAAGTCATGTCCTCGGGTACTCCTTTTCTCCCTCTCCTCTTGTCCTTCTCAAATCCCTATGTTTTGCTATACATTGTGTTGGATTTGAGAAATTAGGGGTCCACCTAGTTTTTTTTCCACCCTCGTTCCTCCATGTCCTACCCACTCTGCTTAGAACTGTATTTGCGCAAGTACTTGAGTCATTGGTACGATTTTTTACATTGCATAGTGGCCTCTGTGGATCTCGGTTTGAAGCCCGGTTGTTCCGGCCCTGGCACCGGACCGTCCGGTCTGAGTCCGGTTTTCCGGCTCTCACACCGGACTGTCGGATTTTGCTTTCGGTCCGGCCGGCCCTGGAACCGGACCATCCGGTTCTGGGATCGGTTGTTCCGGCCCTGGCACCGGACCTCTCTGCAATGTCTCCTATTTTACCATGCACTTGCCCAAATCCAAGTTTCTTTTTCTCTCATCCTCCCCTTTGGCATGTGTACTTATCTCTGTGCTCCCCAACCTCTCTCTCTCTCTCTCTCTCTCTCTCTCTTTTTCACAGGTGAAGACGCTGATTCTGCTGGTGATGAGTATGTGCCTGATCATGAGTATGTGCCCGAAGTAGCTAACAGGATCAAGCGGGCTCGTCGCAACACTCAGTCTGTGCAGCTTGATCCTGAGGGTAGCGCTCGCTCTGGGCGCATCAAACTCAAAGCTAACAGGGGTAAGCAGCAAGCTTCTCAGGCCGAGGCTAAGGATGTGCCTTGTCAAAATCTGAAGGGTATGGAGATTGGTCATTACCGGGCTCTCCGCAAGCAGAATCCCTATCGCTTCAAGCAACGCACCTATACAGTATCTGACAAGAAATTTTGGACTGAGACTCAGGCTATGATGTGGGATCACATTTACACTCAGTTCCGGGTCACTCCGTGTGGCCACATTCAAGCTCTCAATCTGGAGTGGTTCAATATGTATGCAGCCTCTGATTACTTCTATGTTGATGAAGCTTTGAGGAAAATGGATCTGTTCGACCTCATCTGTCTCAAGGAGGACTATTACCCCGACTTCATCCGTCAGTTCTTTTGCACAGTCTACTTTCATGATGATGACGACCGCACTATGACTTGGATGACTGGCACGAGGCGTTTTCAGGCTACTTATGCTGATTTGGTCGATGTCATGGGCTACACTGGTCGTGGCGAAGGTTTCCGTATTCACAATGAGAAGGTCAAGCCTGCTGAGACTCTTGCTTTCTGCTATCCCAGTGATTCTCAGTGGAGTCCCCCATGCATGACTGGCATGTATTACTACTATCACACCTTGGCCACTATCTTTCGTCAGTCCCTTGTTCCCCGTGTTGGCGATTCCACCAACTGCCGTGGGTATTTTGCCAACTTGTTGTACTACTGTCACCCGGATCGGCTGAGGAAGATTGATGGATGTGACTTTGTGTACTCTGAGCTGCGGCGGGATGCTTTGGACAGGATGACTCCCACTTTCTGCGCATATGTTCAGAAGCTGCTCAATCGGGTGGTGCCGCCTGGTGTGATGGTGGGCAAGCACGAGGAACAAGAAATGCTTAATCTTTGTCTCCCTGCACACACTCCTGATGTCCCTGGGATGCGGCCTCCTGAGCACCGCACCAAAGCTGCTCATGATCCTCGGCCTTCTTTTTCTACTCGGGTTGTTTCTCGTCGTCCTGTTTGTGAGTCCTCCTCTCACCCAAGGCCGAAGGGTGGTGCTGCCAAGTTTTTCAAGAGGCTATTCCAGATGTGTCGTTCTTCCTATGATGTGAGTCACAAGGCTTTGGAATTGAGCCAGGAGACTCGACGCCGCCACAATGAGTATCTTGCGACCCAGAATGTCACTCCTCCACCTGATGGTCCTGAGATGGCCCTTGTCCCTTATGTCAACTATGAGATGCCGCCTCTTGATGATGCTATGTTCTATGGGTACTTCCCCGGTCAGTTTGCTCCCAATGGTCCTGGTGGTCCCTCTGCTCAGGGTCATGATGATGATGAGGACAATGATGATGCTGCTGATAGTCATGAGTACTCTGAAGAGGAAGATGTCCCTCCTCCTCCTCCTCCGCCGTTCTTCCAGTTGGGCTGCGTTAGCATCGCTCTCCTCCTCTTCCTTTTTGGTGTCTCGATGCCAATGGGGGAGAAGAGTAGAGTTCTATTAGTTATCTACGGGTTCCTTGTCCGGGTTTTCCGGGGTTCGCCATTAGCACAATGCCCCTTGCATTCTCATTGCTTCTTATGGCATTGTGCTTTCCCTTTCGCTTTATATATGAACTATCTGCTTTCGTTCCGTCTGTTGGACAAGTATGTGCTATGTGTGTGAACCATGGATATTTATATTATGCTATGACTATGTCTATTGTTGTTTATAATATCTTTGCGAACTCTAGCTTGGTTTGTCATCGCCAACCAAAAAGGGGGAGATTGAAAGGGTATTTTACCCTATGCTATTTTTGGTTGACAATGACACCATGGTTAGAGTGGACTAATGCTATTTCTAGTGTCTTACACAGGTTCTAGTCCAATGCTGTGATGAAAGGTTATCGGAGACCCCCCCCCCCATTTTGATAACGAAGCTTCGCACCGGAGTTTTCCCTTTTTATGTAATTTGAGTCCGGTTAGGAGCTTCGCACTATTAAGAGGGGTTCTCTCGATGATCTTGTTGGGGATGATCACCTAATCCATATACACATTCCTTTCTCCTACCTAATCCATCACCAAAGAGAGAAGAGAAGAAATCCTATCCACCAAAGCCTTTTCTGCAGATCCGGTTCTCAGACCGGTTGGACTGGCTCCCAGACCGGACCGTCCGGTGTCAGGATCGGAAATCCGGACTCAAATCGGGTTCTCCGGTTTACTCACTCCGAATCTATCCAAGTTTGGGTACTGAGAGAAGTTTCGGTTTCAGTCTGGTTTTCCGGGTTGAGGACCGGACTGTCCGGTGTGTGAACCAGTCCAACCGAACTTAAAACCGGACCTTGCGTTTTTGGCTCAAAACGGCTAGTTTTTCTCCTTGAGTATAAATATCCCTTCTTCCAGCTTGAGTATGTTAGGCATTCAGTTTATATCATTTCTTGAAGCTCTCTCTCTCTCTCTCCCCATTGTTGAAACACAAAAGCTTGAGGATCTCCCATTCTACCCAACCAAATCCAAATCCCTTTGGTAGAAAGGAAGAGGAGGTCCCGATCTACGTTTCCACCAAGCCAAAGTTCATTCCCCCTTGAGTTCATCGAGTTAGCTTGTTACTCTTGGGTTTGTGGGAAACCCTAGGCGGCTAGGGTCGCCCGGAGGCATTCGGCTTGTGATTTGCCCCGTGGAAAGTTTGTGAGGGTTTGGAGACTACCTTAAAGTCTACCACGAGTAAGTGAGCTATTCCTTCGTGGGATAGGCTCGGAGAAGAAGGTGAGCCTTCGTGGCGCGTGAGGAATCCTTCGTGGAACCTCACACCTCTCCAACGTGACGTAGCCCCCTTCCCAAAGGTGGTGAACACGGGAATACATCTTCGTCTCCGCGTGCTTCGGTTATTCCTTAACTGATCTCTTACTTGTGTTGCTTATCTTGTGATAGCCTTCGTGCTTGAAGTATCTTGTACATCATCTAGGTTGCCTCACCTAGTTTGCATTTAGGCTCACTTATATTCCGCAAAGCCTAAAACTTGCAAAAGATTATAAAGAATTTTGTAGAAACCTATTCACCCCCTCTAGGTTAACCATCTTACACTTTCACCATCCATCCTTGGTAGCAACATGCGCCGCCGTCGTTAGAAACGCCAGCCCAGGTACGAAGCAAGTCCACCCGCCTCTGGTAACACCGTCGGCCGTGGATGGTAGCGACGTCGTCATCTCCCATAGCAGCACCTACGCCGTTGGGGCGCGGCGACAGGGTTGAGGCGAGCACCTCCGCAGGCTCTTCGTCGTCGGTTCGCACCACGAGAGGTGCCGCCCCGAAGCACCGGTCCTCGCCGGAGGTAGCAGAGAGGGGAACATATGGTGGGTTGGGTTGGGAACGGGATAGAGCCGGCGGCGCGTGGTCTAGGAGGCGGGTGCATAGGCTGGGCATCAGCGGCGCCAACGTGGGGAAGAAGGTGTTTCGAGTCTCCGAGAGCTCTCACATGACGCAGAGGAACAGTGAAAAAAAATACAGAGGCAGAGGAAGAAGATAAGATGGAGAGAGGAACCATAAGTGGGGCCCTAACCGTTCACAGAGGCTTTCATCACGGCACGGGACGCGTGGCACACGTTGGAAAGGGAGGATGGAAATCACACAATCACCCGAGGGATTGGAATCATTTTTCTTTTTTCTATATGTTTGTGCCGATTTTCTCCTCGGTTAATTAACAAGCCAATTATCTTATTCTTAATTAATGGATGAAGCGGATCTCATGCCTTCATTTTTTTTTAAAAAGAAAGAGTACATGACCCATCTACATCAACAAACATTAGTTAATGTCAATGCACATAAATCTGGTTAAATCGTGACCATCGGAGATTTTTGTACACTACACTATTCTGATCTAGTTTAGCACTATATATATGAGTATAATTTTAACCTTGTTGAATAAATAACCGGAGTTCATTTGTATTTGTGCACCCTTCCTATGCAGTACACGGTAACCCCAGATTGTATTGTGAAAAACGCGCCTGCAGTATAGCAACTTGCCAAGAAGAGGCACATTGGTCAACGACTCAGCGTGCCCAGTTTAGGTTACAAACTTGCCACCCGTGTGCACCTGAGTCACTCCGTGATGGCAAGGCTGGCGGATCTGTTAAGTGATCACGCACGTGAGGGGCTTCTAGGGCTGTTAATTTTGTGAAAACCACCTACGGCTTGTTTTGTTTGACTAGTTTAGAAAACTGCATCATATAGATATGAACGGCAACATTCAAGATTCAGTCAATAAAAAGGATATTCACTTAACATACAGCCAATAAAATAGAAAATATTCACTCAAAGATAAGACAACATTGACAATAAGGTACGACAACATTGAGTTAACATTATTGATTTACTTCCTCCGGTCCGGTTTATTAGACACACACGTAGTTTAAGAACAACTTTGACCAATAATTTTGGTCAATAAATTTTACATAATATGTCCCAAAAATTATACCATTGGATTCATCTTTAAAAGTAGTCGGTCAAAGATTTTCTTAAACTACGTGTATGACTAATAAACTGGACCGGAGGGAGTACTTGATATCGATAGATAACATCCATAATGTAGCTAACAAAAATAGACTTCTCAACAAAATACCAAATTCAGTTACATGTAGTCAACATATTGTACCATCTATAACAAATTTTAACACCATTCACAAGTTTAAAAAGTAATGTTGTGTTCCACTAGTCAGAGTACTCTGTTCCACTAGTCAAACGTACTCTCCAGGTGCTTCTTGTGTGCTATTAATTTCAACGTTCTAGTACCCCTCTTGTGGCTGTGACATAGATCCTTCTTCTCTAAATAGCAGCCACCGTGCTCCCCTTTTTTGTTTTGTATTCCCTCTGCTCCTCTTTGCTCATCTTCCTCTTGGTGGTACATGATCAACAACATTTCTATGTCCCTCTTCATTATCTTCCTCTAGTCTTAGATCCTCTTACTATGCCTCTTGCAACTGTCCAAGCATTGCAGTGCTTGCCCTGCCATTAGCTGGAATGGTAGCTCTACCCTCACTCACGAACGAAGACTCTTCAGGCAATGGTTTAGCAACCCAAGTTCCCCTCATATGAACTTATGTGCAAGTGAAAAATGAGTCATTGATTGACGGTGAAATGTCATATGAAAAGAAAACAACTTGAATAGCACAAGAAAATATCAGAAAATATTGAAAACTTACCACATGTGACAACTTGTACACCATGTTGTTAGTCAGGTGTGTTGGATCATGGCTAGGAACTAAATGTTTAGGTATAATATTATGAAAGTATAAAGAATGTCATGGTTAGTTAGGAAATGGCACAAGAAAATATCAGAAAAGTGAGAATCAATTGTCAAACTTACTTGCAATATTTCTGGACAATTAATGTCACCATTTTCATCATTTTTTTTTTGCTTTTTTCTCCTTGCCTCATATTCAACTTCTGCTTCTTGCTGCTCCATCTTCTCCAGGCTTAGTTTTCTCTTTCTTTTCCCCGAAACTTGCTCGGCTCTTGTTTCTTGTTCATTTGTTGGCACTTGTTCATCTTCTGGTGCTACTTCCTCTGCTGGCAGATCATCTACTGCTATTTACTCCACTTGAACTGAGGATGTTGCATATCAATTTCTACATTAAAGGTTTTAGTGTTGAACTTAATTTGAACTCATCTTCACACGTAGGTAGATGCAGATCATCGTCTTCTTCAGGTGCATCTGCCCACACCTCATCCTTTGCTTGCTTCTTAATAAGGACACCCTCAACATCATCATCTACTACTTCCACAAAATCATCATTGTCTGAACAATCTTCATCTTTGCAGTCATAATCACTGACATATAAATCTGTAGCTGGCCCACTTTGTTGTCCATCACCTGCATCATCTTCAATTCTCGTGTTTTTCTGCTTCCTCGCTTTCACCGTACTGCCTTGTACTACAACATCATCATGCATTTTCTGTTTCTTCAACAAACTAACATGATCCACATACAACACAAAGTTCTTAATCAACTGAGATGCATCGGCCATCTCCCGGGCATGTATTCTTAATATTATGTGCTTCAAACCATTTGCTAGTGATTTCACAGGTTGCAGCCAGTACACATTCTCTAGCTTCGTTGCAGGACAGCCGCAGTGCTTCAGCAGATCACCTATCACCTTGACACCATGTATCTATTAAGCAATCATCGAAACAATCTACTTTCCCTTCCAGATACGAACGATTAGAACCAAGGCCACAAAAAATCCTCCATGATGCAGCTCTACGGTAAACTTCCTTGGTTGAAGACCTACATGCATATCACAGTGCACAAAAAATTTCCATTTCAAGAAACCCTAAATCAAATTCACTTTCCCATGCCCAGCAATATGTGAAATTGCAGCACTACACTAGCTAAATGGTTTAAGGAGTGGGAGATTTGGACTCACTGTAGTCTGGAGCGCAGGCGCCCAGCTCTCTGCGGCGTGGTCACACCTTCTCCTCCTCGTTTGGAGCTAAGGGCGGTGGAGCTCTAGGAGGGGGAGATGTGGGTGGCGGGGAAGCCATCGACTCGGTGCCGTGTACACCGCCGCCATCGCCACGGTTGGAAATGCGTGCGCCCATGTTCTCTCTGTCGTATCTACCAACGAGAGGAGCTGAGGATAATAGAGCTAGGGTGTTTTAAAAAAAAATTATAGACTGCCAAAAAATTCTATTAGATCTTAGCCTCACCGTCACGGAGTGAATCAAATGCACACGGGTGGTAAGTTCGTGACTTGAACTGGGCAAAACGCGAGTTTAATTTGTGACCAATGTGCCCATTCTTGGCAAGTTGATGTACCATGGGTGCGTTTTTCACTATTGTATTTATATGACATAAACACCACTCTTCCATATATATGAAGTCCCATGTCACCGCTGGTTCTTGTTGGTGAGGCACTAAAGTACCATATCACCACATGTCCACACCACTCCTTCATATATATGAAACCAACACCTAAAACAACCTTCATGTGTATATCCCATTCATTTTCTATGGAGAGAAAGTAAGGAGGGGTGACGGGTGAGTAATGGTAATGAGAAGCATCGATTGTTGGGAATGAGATGCATCAGAAATTTGCGCCATAGATGGAGGTCAACCATTAGCTAGCTCAAGCGACGTAGTTGCATACCGGAAAAAGTTCGTTCTATGGTGGTATATCGTGTAGTACCTACCCTTTGTGGTATCGCTCTGTTCTAGGGCATGGTTCTGATAGTTGATAGTAAAATTCACCGCTTGTCTCGAGGTCAAAGGTATTCCATGAGCTGATGCGGCACTGAGAAATGACATAACAGTTGGGTTCAAAGATACGGTGGGGTGCCATAAGGCCATGACAACTACTCCATTCTAGACATGGGCGAAGCTCCCCTTCTGGCAATGTATGGCAGCTGTCCTAACTTGATTTTACCCAAAAAATCGCATATATCTATGCTTTTATCGATAATACAAACAGTCAGGTGCAATTTCCGTTCGTTCTAAAAAAACAAAAGAAAATGAGTTAATGGGCTGCGCTTGGGGGAGTTTATGCCGAACTGGGCCTCCACGCGGAAGAGAGAATCTGACCATCGTGGATGTCATCTACTCGTTCGATCCCAGTACTGCTCGATCGTGCCCCTTCGGCCGTTTGTCTTTGACCATGACTCAGGAGGCAGGAGCGAAACTGGCACATCGACGATGCCTTGCCGACGGCACCGACCTTGCCTAGCGAGCAGATTCCTCCACCTCGTTGCCCCGCCCGTCCCTGGTCTTCCAGATCGCCTGGCGCAGCCTCTAGGAAGAGGGTCTAGGGATCTATGCTCCTAGTAGGGTTTCTTGTCACGATGCAAACAACGAAATTGTCGCTCCGATTTCATGGTCGAGAACTAAGATGGTCAGGAAGGGGAAGAAACCTGCAGCTAGGGGAGAGGTACAATTCTTTGATTTTGTGGTCAATTGGTTGAGTTTGAATTTTTGAATTGCGGGCAGGATAAAATGGGCAATTTTGATTACGGTATTACCATTTGTCAAGACAATTACGATATTTTTCATCAACTTTTTAATAGTTTGCCTGACCTTAATTTTTTTCGTCCTTCGTCACTGATTCTAGACCCCTGTCTTGCATGTCCACGTCGTAGAATCATTTGTAATGTCGGTGAGAGAGAAGACGTATGCTTGTAGAGCCGAGCGGTCGCCTACAAAGGAGTCTGCCGCCCCATGGAAAAAGTAAGAGAAAAGGTAGAGAGGTGAGAGGACAGTGCTAAGAAAAGAGAAAAGTAAACTAGGAATAACCACATGAGAGGATAAAGTTGCCAACGCAAGGTGAATAGGCTACCGTTTGCATTTGGTGATGATGAGTTTGGAAGGTAGCTTCTCCGCAAATATCTATATAGATTGGATAGGGAAGGTCTATGCCACTACCCTCATAAATCATGGTCTAAGTGAGGAACCAGAAAGTAATAAATATCGGCGAAGCGTCAGTTAAGATCTCAGCCACACGTGTTAGTTGTCTGCTTCTAGAGAATGACGAGAGATCTTAGCCACGGCGGATCGGTCGAGCTGATGCAAATCCACTATGCCCCATAGTCCATGTTGTTTGGATAGATAACATAATGATCCAAATCGTATTGTCTGTATTCTGAAATTTACAAAGTTATACTTGTAGCATGGAGGTCTTTTGAGACATGTGAAGTAAGGAGTTTTATGAGACACTAGAGGGTCATGGAAACAGCGACACACCATTTCTCCTTCCCCTTCACTTACTCTCCCCAATTATGATTTGAGCACCCTAAGGGTGAGGGAAGCCATGGAAAAACCATAAGCCCTGTCGCCACCAAGATCTGCAAGAAATGCCATTGTACGAATGGAGGATGTGAGGCCCGAGAGGAGACAACGCTTGGCCGTAGTGTTTAGGATGGTGTGACACAATGAGAGGATCATGTTTTTAGTTGGCAAAATCAATCAATTACGATTTGAAGGTGTGGGTTGTGTGTATCTAGGGATGCAGAAGTTGAGAGAGGAAATGTCTTCTATATTTTACAAAATATTTCAAGAGGCGACAGGAAGTTTCATGTTCTTACTGGAGGATGAATGGGCATGCATTCGATTATTTGGGATAAAAAAGATGTGACAACATGTCGGGATGACTTGTATTGCTCATAAGTACTAAAACCACCTACATCAATGAACAATAGTTAAGTCCATGCATGGAAGATCTTGTTAAGTCATGACTGGAGATTTCTCTTCTCTTTATGCACATCATCCTCATCTCGTCTGATTCAACACTCTATGAGTATAATGTTACCCTCACTGAATAAATAATCAGTTTTCATTTGTTATTGTGCACTCTTACTACGAAGGACATGGCAACTTCAAAATGGTTTATTACAAGATAAACAATTGTGTAGGTTCTTGTTGGTGGGCACTAAAGTCCCCATGTCACTACACATTCCTCCATATATATGAAACATGTAGGATCTTAGCATAATACGGTATAATCCCTATTCCTGGGTCCTTTTCCATGAAGCCGCTTACAATGATCAATTTGAGACTAGGGGTTAGGTACCTTTAAATAGTGCTAAATTCCGGTTTTATTTAAACTGTAATTCCGCATATAAGTTCTAGATAAAACTATTTACACAAAAAATTCCAGATAAACCAAACCAACCACGATCATTAGTAACCATCTAGGTGTCTTAAATCTGCAATTAGTCTCATATAAGCACATTGTGTGAGTCACGTGTTAAATTTGAATTCAGGTTCAAATTCACAGGCTTTAATCAATTCATATAGACACCATATGGACAACCTTGTTTTCCTCACAATAATGTGCCCGTGCATTATACATACTATAGTTCCATTATTGATAATATCGTGTTCTAGCACATTAGTAACAAGCTTCCTTAAACAATATTCCTTTCAAGTAAATCAAGCAATATTCAAACACAATGGTAACATTCCATATTGAGATCCCATGAAATAAATAATGTAGTATAAATGTTGCATTCCACACTTTATAATTCCTGCAAAACCAACACATGAAGCAACCTTTCCATGTATGTCCCCTTGATTTGTTATGGAGATAAGTAAGGAATGGGTGGGCGATGGTAATGACCGGCATCAATAGTTTAGAGTAGTCAATTGTTGGGAATGAGATGCATCAAAATTTGTGTCGAACAAGTTTGTTAACCATCAGCTAGCTAATCTAGTAACCAAGTCGCATATTATAATCATTTTGCTTCATCTTAGCCTCTCTTTGGAGTGAAATTCTGCATTATATTGTCTACGGATACCTATCTACAGAAATAGTGGTGTGTGCTAGAACATGGTTGTGATAGCTAGTAGGAAAGCTTATCACTTGTCGCCAAGGTTAGTCATGTTCCACTTGTGATACTTCAAAAATGTATCTATGAACTTTAAAGTTTATTATGGTATTATCCATCATATAAACATCATATTAGGAGTTATTACCACTATTCTAAATGATTTACGTGATTTACACGGTATATCATTATTTTGGTATTTAATTTTAGATGGAAGGAAAATCTCATGTTAGGGTTTTTGACTTTCAGGAAGCTACGAGATTTCAAAAAGGGAATGTCAGAAATGTCGTTCCAGAAATTTCGAGACAGGTCCAAAAAGCTCTCCTCAAGGGCCAAACATGCTGGAAATGGGGTCTCATGTTGTGCACGCAACCTTAGGCGTACCATGAGGGGTTTCCGGGGCCTCAATCCTCGGATGGCGTTGATTCCATCACCATTGTCTTTTTTTGACCTAAAGCCATGTATATATACCCTTCGGAATTTTATTTCACAACACACTGTAGTGGAGAGGAGATATGTAAAGACAGAGGCTAGAGTTCATCGCCCGAGGAGAATTGGAGGGGGAACTGCTGTCACAATCGCCTCTAGCCGAATTTTCTCCATCACCATCTTCTCCTCGATGGTCTGCACCATGAAGAGGGAGTATTCCACCTCTTGGTCAATGGGTTTGTGGTAGTACTTTGATCGAATATGTCCACATACTATCACTTTTCTTGTTCGTATGAGCTACTCCACATGATTATGGCACTATATATGTAATTATCATGGTGGATATTTGGTTATGAGATGATGATCTTGCTTTTATATTATGGTATATTTATAAATTCATATTATTCTCTCATTCTATTTGCATCTATGATAGGGTTGCACTATACGTTGTTGAAGTAGATGCAGGTTGATCAGGGATGACAGAAACAACGACTGAGCTCTTTGGATGCAAGTTGAGGAGAAATAAGAGTACCTCAAAACTTTATGCGATGGTTGGAGATGAGTATTATTTTATCCTTTGCTTGCGCATGTATGTGGCATTGGGATCAATCACTATCTAGAAAATATAGTTCCTCATGTACGCGAGTGAACCTATTTATAGCTACTCTCTAGAAGAAACATTTATATCAAACACTAATCCAATGGTTAGGCATAGATTTAATAAACACTATTCCATGTGCTTCTATGCAACTATTATGTGCTAATTTATATATTCACTATGATAAGATGTTTATTACATTGCCAAAACATCTTATATATATTAGTGGACGGGGGTAGTAAATTCTTGTAGTAGACAATGGGGTAATATGGGGTGTGTTAGATGGAGCGGCACTGGTGTGTTACTAGCTAAGTGACAGAAATAGTAAACACATCTTTAGTATTCGTACATCTATAGATAAAAAGATAGCGAAGTACTCTTCGCTTGTGACAGGAGCTGCACATTTAAGGGTATTGTAGTTCTCAACATTATGTCATAAAACTTAATGCAATACGACTAATTAATTACTTAAATCTAAGCTTGCGGGATCCACTTGCTTAGGGAATATTAGCAATCTATGCTAAGGATACTAGGTGTGTTTTGATATTAGGACATGTTACCCGTATAAATGTTTCACCATATAGCATGACACTTATGTGCTTTACACTTTGCCAGCATTATTATTGGAGAGAGATCAAGTGACTTCATGAGCCCGATGCACTTTATACATAAGAAGTAAACTCTCGGGTTATTCTTTTGCATCTTAGAGGATTGGTCCATCTCTGAAAACAGATTCTTTCAGTTCATAGAAAACAAGAATTATTACATTCTGTTTTGAGATAATAAATAGCCTATCCTTCTTCCTCATGTGGTTCGATACACCATACTTTCACATTGAAAGGTGCTAAAACAATCCATGCACTGGGGGTAATCACACATCCACCTCGATTCAGCGTGTGAGCGGAGGTAGCTGTTACCTCAATGGAGTGCCTCGAGATGGATGGTCGTGGCCATTCTTAGCGCTTCAAGGCATCCCGTGGATCTACCACCGGCTCCATGACAAGCGCTCGTGACGACTCACTATAGAAGGGTCCGAGGCATCGGAATATCCTATAGGAATGGGAATGGAGTGACAGACGAGGGCGGAGTCGCTAGGAGGTCTCAAATCAACGATGAAAGGCGGCAACAAGGGCCCATCCTGAAATTTGTCTACACCAAGTTTTCCAAGCAATGAGGGGAACTAGAAAAGGAGGGCCAAGAACTGGGTAAATGGTGCAATCATGGTGATTTTTCGAGGAACGACATAAACTTTTGCAGTTTTCGTTGACCTGCGGGGTCATCTCGGGATTTTTTGTTTGCCAAAACCGTAAAAAGGGACAATTATTTTGTAGTTTTGGTCCTTCGACTAAAGAAAAGCCCACATACGGATCCAGTGTGTGGCTAATGGAATAACCTGCATAAAAGAAGCATTTGGTGACCTCTTAAAAACCATATCATTCCGAATATTCCAGATCGCTCAGAGCAAAGCACACACATCCACTCGTATTTGAACTTTATCGGTTTTATCAACCCCATTTAACCAATTTCCAAATAGATTCTTAATATTTTTGGGTGGAGCAAGATTGAAATCCATGTGTACAATACGCCATACTCATCGCACAAAATGACAATGTATGAAATATGTTGGATAGACTCATTGTTATCACAGAAAACATAGTTCTAACAACCCTAACATCTCCTTTTTGCTAAATTATCTATTGTTTACAGTTCTTTATAATGTAAGAACCACATGAAAATCTTTATTTTCAGTGGTACCTTCATTTTCCATAGATACTTATATAGGTACCTTGTGTTCCTATTAAGTAAATCTAGCTACATAGATTTTACCGTGAATTCACCGGATGCTATCAGATCCCATCTAAAATGATTGAAACCATCATCTAAATTAACATCCATCAACCGATTAACTAAATGGATCCACTTGGTCATCTAGGACGGATTAGAGATTGAAGAAAATTAATATTTAGAGGATTACTTGACAAGACATTTGCAATTGAAACCTCTTTTCGATTGCACAATTATATACAGCAAAGGATATTGCATTGCTAAAGGACTATCCTCTAACCATGTATCCTCCTAGAATCGAGTATTCTGACCGTTCCCAATCATAAAAGACCCTCTAGCAAAGAAACCGTCTTTCACACACATAAGACCTTTCCAAAAAGATGAATCAGAAGGCTTATCTTTAACTTGAGATAATGTTTTGGAGTGTAGGTATTTATTTGTAATAAGTTTCTGCAAAACTCCCTCTTCATTTAGGAGCTTAAACATCCATTTGCTTCACAAACATTTGTTCTTTAATTCAAGCACCTCAATTCCGATCCCTCATCCTTTGATCTACAAATTATATTCCATTTGGTAAGGAGGTATTTTTTATGATCATCACTTTGCCAGAAAAAACATGGAGATAAGTCTAATCTCTTCCGGACACTTTTAGGAATCTCCAAAAAGGAACATAAAAATTTGGTAAGCTCATTAAAACTGAATTAGTTAAAACCAAACAATATTTGTATGCCAAACTAAGGTACAACTATGACAGTCTTACCTCAAATAACCAAGAACAAAACACAACCATAGAAGCTTCAAGAATCAAGATGATGCTAAAAATTCTGAGCGACAAGATTGTGCAAGCTACTATAAAAGGAAGGCCGGAGAAGAATACACGAGAATTATTCCCTTCACTCAGCTTATATATGAAGTGGATGTCACCTTGATGGCATTGCGAACAGGCGCGGAGCCAAGGGGGGCTAGCAGGGGTCAGACCCCCCTGATGTCGCATCCCCACAAGGATTTACATCAGGTAGTAGCAGGATGCGGTGACCCAGCATACCACTTCATGATGTAGCATACTATAGTCGTTGACATAACACCAATGAAACACCGTTCACTAGTATTACATCCCTCAGAGTGGTACAACAGAAACACAACAAGTCCAATACATGGCTAAAGGTTACAACTCACTCTATACACAAGATCCAGAGAACACTCTAGGTTAAAGGGAGAGAAAGAAACTTCTTACAAGGAAGAATCAGAAATGAACAACTTAAAAACTAGCATATTATTAAGACTAGTATCTTAACTATTGGTTTGGTATTGCTACTATTGCAATACACTATAGAAATTGGTTCTATGGCTAGAAATTATATTCCTATCTATTCAGTAACTTTGTCTTTATTTGAGTTTATGTATATCTTGACTTTCTTGATTTCATTGAAGAACTTTAGCTTCTCGTGATGATTCCTGGAGCATGACTTGATGTATACGTCATCTTAATAGCTTCAGAATCTAGCAAGGGTTAAGAAGATACGTTGAGTACGAGCGTACTCAGCAAGTTCACTAGAAAAAGAGTGTTTGATACACTATATCTACAGCCACAGACCATAGGTCGTAGGCAATGCAAGTGTTCGTAAACATTTCTTCAAAGGTTGCTTTTATTCTGAAAAGCTATGTCCGTCAGCCTTCACGGCTTTACCAGAACTTTCATGGAGTTCCTTTCCTGCCGTGTTCGCAGCTCCTTCCCGGAACAGGGAGTAACATGTTACAGTTCTTACATGTAACACCCTCAGAATCGACCCTATGCAAGTTTTAGCGAAACCCGCCAAACCCGCATAGAAACGATTCAAAGGTGCCCACCAGGCACTTTCGTGCGGGTGGAAAACGAAGTAATAACATTACACAACAGTCCTCGACGGGACCCACAGAACAGATATATACAACAGCGACTCAAAGAGTCAAGAATACAGATATAATATACAAAGATCCAAATCACCTTGAAAATGATAGAGCGTCCAGCTACGGACAAGATGCAAATGGGGCTAAGAGCCCTGAAGAATAACCAATGGCGTCCATAACCCTGCCCAGGCCAAGCCGGAAGGGTAACCCTGCTAACGACGTCGATCTCAAAACCTGCTTAAACAAAAGGGGTGCCGACAAAGGGCAAAGGAAAAAGAGGAGCGTCAGTACTGAGGCCAGTACACGGCGAGTCTAGAATTCGGCGGTCCTCGCCTACATAGGTATGGTGGACTGAAGCGGCAGCGGCAGCATGCACTGAACAACCTATAGAGACTCGATACAACTAGCGGCAATCAGAGAGGGGTAAGAAAGACCTATTCGGATCCAACCTGATTATAACATCAAACAAACCCATCCTGGTGTTTCCCCCTCGACACCGATCGAGGAAGTCAACCGAGGAACTCACACAGTTGGCAGTTTTATTTATTCGGTTATCGTTGCAGCAATTACTAGTCAGGTGTAGATAATCATCCTGATAAAATAAGCAGTGGGCCGTTTTAGTTAAACCTTCCGTTGTAGTTGCAGCACTTACTAATCAGATACAATTAGCGTGAGATAACCCCAAAACCCAGCAGTTGTTGGTACTTTTACTTAGCCATTCCGTTGTAGTTGCAATACTTACTAGTCAGGTACAATGGTCGCAAGCGACACTCCAAACAAGCAATTGTGGGCAGTATTATTTAGCCATTCCATTATAGTGAAGCTGATTACTAGTCATTATAAAGTCAAATTTACAGCACTACTTTAGTTATAGTTGTCTATGGTCGAGATACTGTGCTCCAAGTCGTCCATAACCGCGGACACAAGTGGGCGGTCGGAAACCAAATATTATCTATCACCCACCGTTGCCTCTGCTTACTTACTTCAATTTTAGTTGTTAAACAGGAATTAAAGTGAACGATAAGTAAAACCATGATCAACTCCAACATCAACATGCGGCAATACACCAACAACTGTGGCACTTGACGACACGCAACAGCACTTGAGCAAGCGACTACGACGCGCAAGTCCAACTATCTATCAAACATCAGGTAATAGGATGTGTCCAAGGCAATATAAGGCTGCAAGGGATATCACGGGTACGAAAACTAGAGCAACGCAACACAGATAGCAATAGATCAACAGGAGGAAATAAATACTATAAAAGTAAGATAGGTAGAAAAAGGGGGAGATGCTCGCCTGAAAACATTGTCGAAGGTTCAACCGAAGATCGGGGCGAAGCTCACATCAACTCAACGGCCTTATCCGCGAAGAAGCAAAACACTAGAAGAGACACCGGATGCACTATTTAATACTACGGCAAAAGATCGGCATGATGCATGTATGATGTATGACATGGCAGAAGTGCGATGCAATTAGGCCAGATTAAGCGGAACCGGGGTCCCGACAATTAATTATTAGGTTCATGTTGTTTAGATACCCCGCATTTTAAATGTTGTTTTAACAAGGCAAGATATGACAACGGTTCGATGCACAAATTTAAATGAGGCCAATATAAGACTATATTTGTCCGCATATGGGCCCCATATTTAATTATTAGGTGAATCGGCATAAGGCCCCCAAACCACATGATAAGATGCATGCGAGTATGACAATTTAATAAGCAGCAATTTGTTATTACATTTGTAAAATAGGGCTCGAGGAAAGGGGTCACACATTAGGGTTCGACGATCTTGGGTTCCGGGGTTCGGGGTCGGGTCTCGGGGCCCGGATCTGGGGTTCGGGGTTCGACGAGATCGGGCTCGACGGGATCGTTCTCGAACAACGGGGCAGATCTTGTCGCATCCGGGTTCTCGGCGGACTCGGCGTCCGGAAAGGAGTACTTGGTTCGGTGCCGGGGCGCATCGGATTCTTCCGGGTCGGTGTCGTTCTTATCGTCGCGAAGATCTTGTCGGGTCCGCGCTTCGGATTCCGTGAGGCGATCTTGACGCTCCGTGCCCGTGGAGTAGAACTTGTCGTCCGGCGATAGATCTTGTCGATTCCATTCCAACGGCCTTGTTGTTCTGCGGCGAAGATCATGGGGTCTCCGGGGTCCGTGACGAAGATCATGGCATCCGTGTCGAAAGCATCGGGGTTTCCGGGTTCGGTCCCGTGATGAACTTGGTTTACGGCAATCTCTTCTATGTCGACGAACTTGGAGGTTCGGTTAACGATTGTCGGTGTCGATCTTGGTCCTGCGTTGGTGGTCTGGTGCGATTTTGGCGATCGGGGGTGCTTCAGTGTCGCAGCTCCGGTAGACGTCCTTGTCTTTCCATGTCGACGGCCTTGGGTTTTCGAGTAGGTCTTGCGCGTCCAAGCCGAAGAACACACAGAGGCGAGCGGGCGGTTGGCAGGCTTCGCGGGGCGGCGGCGACCCGTGGCTAGGCGGCGGGTCAGAGGGCGACGGCGAGCAGAGGGCGTGGCACGTGCCTGCGGCTTGCGGGGCTCGCAGGGCTGCTGCAGAAGAGGGCCGGGCCGGGCCCCGCGGTGGTGTAGAGAGGCGCAGCGGAGGCGGACGCGTGCTGCCAGGGACGGCGAGGTGTGGCCGGGGCGGAGAGGGTGGTCGCGGCCGCGGCCGAGGACGGCGGAGCGAAGCTCGGTGGCGGCGGATGCGGGCGAGCCAGGAGGGTGGCGGGCGACGGCGGCGCGGAGGGGGTCCGAGGCCGGCGGGGTGGGTGATGGAGCGGGGCGGCGCGGGGCGAGCAGAGGGTGGCCGGAGGAGGCGGCTCGGGCGGCGGGGACGGGCGGTTGCCGGAGAGGGAGCAGGGCGGCGGACGGGAGCGCGGGGAGAGGACGCCGGCGACGAGGGAGAGGGAGGAGGCCGGCGGCTGGTGGCGGGGCAGACGGGGGAAGCCGAGGCGGGGCGGACGCCGAAGAGGAGGCGCGGAGGACGGCGGCACGGAGGCGAGTCTGCGGGAGAGAGGGAGGCGGCTGGTCGGCGGCGGGGCTGCGGCCGGTTCCAGGGCGCGGGGTGGGGAGCGAGCGGGGGGAAGGAAGAGAGAGGGAGGTGCGGGGCTGGGGGGAAGAAGCGGGCCAGGGGTGGGGCCCAGGGGTGGCTATCGGTGGGGCTTGGGGACGTGGGGCCCGGGGGTCAGGGGGTTGACCGGTCCAGGTGGGGCCAGGGGGAGGGCCCGGGGGAACAGGGAGAGAGGGTTAAGATGGTGAGGGTGAGAAAAGGAGAGAGGGTGGGCTGGTGGATCGGTGAGGTGGCATGTGGGTAGGAAAAGGGTGAGAGGGTGAGGTGGCGGCCTGCGGTTGGTGTGTAGGATAGATTTGGGTGGGGATAGGATTTAGAGGGGGCTGATTTAAAAAGTGTGTTTGTTTTTGTCTTTTCTATTTTAAAACAAGGCCACTTTGCAAACAATTTTTAGGTAAATAAAATCTTCGATGCGATCGGGGTTTTGTATTTGAAAATAATGAGGGGTATTTGTACAAAGCAAAACTAGGCTTTTCGAAATAGTTCAGACAAACAATGCATGATGATGACGATGCAATGCACAAAAACAACGCGATTTTCTAGTAGTGGTTTTGCGGGATGCCACAATTCGACACCACTAACAATGGATCTCGCCCTCGAGATCCGCCTCATAGTACCGGAAGGAAGGTCGGCGAACTGCATCTTCTCGCTTTGTGTAGATCCTCGCGACACCACTAACAAGGGTTCCTGCTTCATCTTGAGATCGGCGACACCACCAACAAAGGGTCGTTGTTCCTGTTCGTCAAGAGAACACTCCGGAAAACAACGGACGAAGTTAAAGGTAAGGCCACCTCTAACTTCCATGAAAGGAGTAGACTTGCATCGATCCACCATTCAATATACAGAGCAAATGATAAGAGTAGTGGTATGGTCGCGACTCCATCCCGCACTCAAAGCATTACTATGTACTCGAATAACAGACTATACAACCAACTCGCAGAATTCAGACTGAAGATCTCGACAAGCGAGGTTCGGAAACAAAGGAGTGATGCAGACTCTGCATCAGATCTGGCGTAGATGATGTCGTCGCGTAGGAAAACACCGGAAGGCACGAGAAGGAACAAAGGGGAGGTACCACAGACGAAGGATTCCCCAGATAGCATGAAGACCAGATGTAGCAACACCGTTATCAAAGAAGGAAGCGAAACCCTGAAGGTACGACGGAAACCCGACCACGAGAAATCCTGGACTCGAAGAAAGGGAAGAGAGCGGATTCAAAACACGTAGAGGTGAGAGGAGAGCAGCAGAGGGTTAAGGAGTAAAATCAGACCTAACCAGAGCTATCCAACCGGTTTTGCAAAAATAGTTTTGACACTCTACTTCGGCCGTTAGCTAGGTTATCCTACAGGCTGGACTTGTGGGGTATCGCAACTGCTGAGCTCTGATACCACTCTGTAACACCCTCAGAATCGACCCTATGCAAGTTTTAGCGAAACCCGCCAAACCCGCATAGAAACGATTCAAAGGTGCCCACCAGGCACTTTCGTGCGGGTGGAAAACGAAGTAATAACATTACACAACAGTCCTCGACGGGACCCACAGAACAGATATATACAACAGCGACTCAAAGAGTCAAGAATACAAATATAATATACAAAGATCCAAATCACCTTGAAAATGATAGAGCGTCCAGCTACGGACAAGATGCAAATGGGGCTAAGAGCCCTGAAGAATAACCAATGGCGTCCATAACCCTGCCCAGGCCAAGCCGGAAGGGTAACCCTGCTAACGACGTCGATCTCAAAACCTGCTTAAACAAAAGGGGTGCTGACAAAGGGCAAAGGAAAAAGAGGAGCGTCAGTACTGAGGCCAGTACACGGCGAGTCTAGAATTCGGCGGTCCTCGCCTACATAGGTATGGTGGACTGAAGCGGCAGCGGCAGCATGCACTGAACAACCTATAGAGACTCGATACAACTAGCGGCAATCAGAGAGGGGTAAGAAAGACCTATTCGGATCCAACCTGATTCTAACATCAAACAAACCCATCCTGGTGTTTCCCCCTCGACACCGATCGAGGAAGTCAACCGAGGAACTCACACAGTTGGCAGATTTATTTATTCGGTTATCGTTGCAGCAATTACTAGTCAGGTGTAGATAATCATCCTGATAAAATAAGCAGTGGGCCGTTTTAGTTAAACCTTCCATTGTAGTTGCAGCACTTACTAATCAGATACAATTAGCGTGAGATAACCCCAAAACCCAGCAGTTGTTGGTACTTTTACTTAGCCATTCCGTTGTAGTTGCAATACTTACTAGTCAGGTACAATGGTCGCAAGCGACACTCCAAACAAGCAATTGTGGGCAGTATTATTTAGCCATTCCATTATAGTGAAGCTGATTACTAGTCATTATAAAGTCAAATTTACAGCACTACTTTAGTTATAGTTGTGTATGGTCGAGATACTGTGCTCCAAGTCGTCCATAACCGCGGACACAAGTGGGCGGTCGGAAACCAAATATTATCTATCACCCACCGATGCCTCTGCTTACTTACTTCAATTTTAGTTGTTAAACAGGAATTAAAGTGAACGATAAGTAAAACCATGATCAACTCCAACATCAACATGCGGCAATACACCAACAACTGTGGCACTTGACGACACGCAACAGCACTTGAGCAAGCGACTACGACGCGCAAGTCCAACTATCTATCAAACATCAGGTAATAGGATGTGTACAAGGCAATATAAGGTGCAAGGGATATCACGGGTACGAAAACTAGAGCAACGCAACACAGATAGCAATAGATCAACAGGAGGAAATAAATACTATAAAAGTAAGATAGGTAGAAAAAGGGGGAGATGCTCGCCTGAAAACATTGTCGAAGGTTCAACCGAAGATCGGGGCGAAGCTCGCATCAACTCAACGGCCTTATCCGCGAAGAAGCAAAACACTAGAAGAGACACCGGATGCACTATTTAATACTACGGCAAAAGATCGGCATGATGCATGTATGATGTATGACATGGCAGAAGTGCGATGCAATTATGCCAGATTAAGCGGAACCGGGGTCCCGACAATTAATTATTAGGTTCATGTTGTTTAGATACCCCGCATTTTAAATGTTGTTTTAACAAGGCAAGATATGACAACGGTTCGATGCACAAATTTAAATGAGGCCAATATAAGACTATATTTGTCCGCATATGGGCCCCATATTTAATTATTAGGTGAATCGGCATAAGGCCCCCAAACCACATGATAAGATGCATGCGAGTATGACAATTTAATAAGCAGCAATTTGTTATTACATTTGTAAAATAGGGCTCGAGGAAAGGGGTCACACATTAGGGTTCGACGATCTTGGGTTCCGGGGTTCGGGGTCGGGTCTCGGGGTCCGGATCTGGGGTTCGGGGTTCGACGAGATCGGGCTCGACGGGATCGTTCTCGAACAACGGGGCAGATCTTGTCGCATCCGGGTTCTCGGCGGACTCGGCGTCCGGAAAGGAGTACTTGGTTCGGTGCCGGGGCGCATCGGATTCTTCCGGGTTGGTGTCGTTCTTATCGTCGCGAAGATCTTGTCGGGTCCGCGCTTCGGATTCCGTGAGGTGATCTTGACGCTCCGTGCCCGTGGAGTAGAACTTGTCGTCCGGCGGTAGATCTTGTCGATTCCATTCCAACGGCCTTGTTGTTCTGCGGCGAAGATCATGGGATCTCCGGGGTCCGTGACGAAGATCATGGCATCCGTGTCGAAAGCATCGGGGTTTCCGGGTTCGGTCCCGTGATGAACTTGGTTTACGGCAATCTCTTCTATGTCGACGAACTTGGAGGTTCGGTTAACGATTGTCGGTGTCGATCTTGGTCCCGCATTGGTGGTCTGGTGCGATTTTGGCGACCGGGGGTGCTCCAGTGTCGCGGCTCCGGTAGACGTCCTTGTCTTTCCATGTCGACGGCCTTGGGTTTTCGAGTAGGTCTTGCGCGTCCAAGCCGAAGAACACACAGAGGCGAGCGGGCGGTTGGCGGGCTTCGCGGGGCGGCGGCGACCCGAGGCTAGGCGGCGGGTCAGAGGGCGACGGCGAGCAGAGGGCGTGGCGCGTGCCTGCGGCTTGCGGGGCTCGCAGGGCTGCTGCAGAAGAGGGCCGGGCCGGGCCCCGCGGTGGTGCAGAGAGGCGCAGCGGAGGCGGACGCGTGCTGCCAGGGACGGCGAGGTGGGGCCGGGGCGGAGAGGGTGGTCGCGGCCGCGGCCGAGGACGGCGGAGCGAAGCTCGGCGGCGGCGGATGCGGGCGAGCCAGGAGGGTGGCGGGCGACGGCGGCGCGGAGGGGGTCCGAGGCCGGCGGGGTGGGTGATGGAGCGGGGCGGCGCGGGGCGAGCAGAGGGTGGCCGGAGGAGGCGGCTCGGGCGGCGGGGACGGGCGGTTGCCGGAGAGGGAGCAGGGCGGCGGACGGGAGCGCGGGGAGAGGACGCCGGCGACGAGGGAGAGGGAGGAGGCCGGCGGCTGGTGGCGGGGCAGACGGGGGAAGCCGAGGCGGGGCGGACGCCGGAGAGGAGGCGCGGAGGACGGCGGCACGGAGGCGAGTCTGTGGGAGAGAGGGAGGCGGCTGGTCGGCGGCGGGGCTGCGGCCGGTTCCAGGGCGCGGGGTGGGGAGCGAGCGGGGGGGGGAAGGAAGAGAGAGGGAGGTGCGGGGCTGGGGGGAAGAAGCGGGCCAGGGGTGGGGCCCAGGGGTGGCTGTCGGTGGAGCTTGGGGACGTGGGGCCCGGGGGTCAGGGGGTTGACCGGTCCAGGTGGGGCCAGGGGGAGGGCCCGGGGGAACAGGGAGAGAGGGTTAAGATGGTGAGGGTGAGAAAAGGAGAGAGGGTGGGATGGTGGATCGGTGAGGTGGCATGTGGGTAGGAAAAGGGTGAGAGGGTGAGGTGGCGGCCTACGGTTGGTGGGTAGGATAGATTTGGGTGGGGATAGGATTTAGAGGGGGCTGATTTAAAAAGTGTGTTTGTTTTTGTCTTTTCTATTTTAAAACAAGGCCACTTTGCAAACAATTTTAAGGTAAATAAAATCTCCGATGCGATCGGGGTTTTGTATTTGAAAATAATGAGGGGTATTTGTACAAAGCAAAACTAGGCTTTTCGAAATAGTTCAGACAAACAATGCATGATGATGACGATGCAATGCACAAAAACAACGCGATTTTCTAGTAGTGGTTTTGCGGGATGCCACATTACACTATGTAGAGGTGCGTTACTTTACCCATGAGAGACCTTAGCCTTGTTGCACAACCAAGTCATGACCTTGTCCATACTTCCTTGGTATGGGGCCCAGTCTAAGATCCAAGCCAATCACTGCCCTCTCCGCGACCTCATATCTTTGCATGATCCTTCGGGGCCGGCTCACCTCCGTTAAGCCCCCTTTCGGGCAGGCTAAAACCCTGATGAGTTCCCGAAGACTCTATGACTTGGTGATGCCCTAGGAAGTGCCATATTGAATGGACTATGCCACTAAACACCATTCATAGATAATCTAGACACCAAAAGTGTGGGGCGTAAGGGTGCCCACCCATATGTTGGATCTGCACAAGGAATCACAACGTCACGTTAAGGTCGTCTTGCCTCCATACGAGAGGAAAAGGATACAACTGACTTCTCCGTCCCATTCCAAATCTCATGGTCAACGCGTAATATACGGCGCAAGAATCACTGGCGACATTGGTTGTTAAGTCCTAGATGATATATTCCTGAGTAGTGGTATTCCAACTATCAGGTTTAATAGATTAGTTGATCACCCTGGATCAGTAACCATTATTATCAAAAATAGTGTTTTCTGACCTTTTTGAAATGCAAGTGATGACAACACTGGATTTCAAAATACTTTACAGAAAATAATCAAAGGACATGAGAAAGTGTGAACTTGCCTTTCGTGATTGCAAGATTATGTACTCACGCTCTTCAAGACAATATAAGATCCAATATCTGAAATCAGCATCATTGGTCCGGTAAGGACTAATGTTTAAAGAAACAAGATGCTCTTATGCATAAGTAATGTAATGCACTTTATAAACGCGAATCCGCAGAATAAGCATTGTTCTAGGGCTTGGATACTGGAAATGATGTCTTTGAAATATGTTGCACTTTTAGACAAGTTTCACACTCGTGCTTCTTGTTAAGGCTTGTGAGTGTGTGCGAAACAACATGTATTTAACATAAAATAATGAGATACACACTAACGTGAAATATTACTCAAGATTGCTTACATTATAATTGTTTATCTTCAAATTTTATTTTACAAGTAATGACATTAATAAGGAACTTAAGTGTTTACTATCCTAGGTATACAAGTAAGGTTTGAAATAATGTGATTGTGAGTAATTGTTATCTGTTAATTATGATGAGAGTCCTTGAATTTAATTTGTTAGGAGTTGGAAATATTATTATAAGGTTTGTTGATTAAAGTGGCAAAATGAATAACTTTTGAAAAGGAGATTCCTTTTCTAAGGTTTAAACATTTTTTGCGGTTAATTAAATGTGGTTGATGTTGTTTGTGTTTGCTTGAATAGTTTGTACTTGAGATGTTTTATGACTTAACTATAACAGACCAAAGTTAACTATAAAACACATAACAAAGCTTTTAGCCTTATATTTCAAGTCTTGTAGACTAAAGTTAACTTGAAAAACAGAGATAGTCTTAGGTGTATTACTAATGATTCTTGTATCTTGTTTAATTTATTTTGTTTCATTAAGGTTATTTAAGAATGGCATTACTCTTATTTGAGTAGTGGTTCCTTAACATTATAAATGTATAATATGATTTATCTCCTTATAAGGGTATGGTTATGGCTTGGGAATAAGTAAACAATATTATTTACTACTTATGAATTATCTCTGCAGTTAGTCCATTATAAAGTTGTGAGTGAAACAATGGTAAAAGATTTTATTTGGTTATCATTCTTGACGATTTTATATTTGTTAAAGATCCTTTTTAGAAAATAAACTACACATATGGATGTAGGATAATTCAATAAAATTGTATTGAAGATGTGTTGGACAAATTTGATTTTATATTATAAACATTTAAGACTAATACTGTTTATTAGACTCAATTGGCTAATTTCTAGAATTATTAGCAATTTTTATTTACCCTTATATGAATTATCCATTAAGGAAATAAGTTTAAATTCAAGTTATTAAGTTCTAAATGTTTATTTACCTCAAAATTAGAATATCATATTTTTAACATGTAGGTATTATTTTTGTGATCATTTTGGTATTTTACATTTATTTTTGTGATTTATAAATAATAAGATATGATTTTTATAAGGTTTACTTTATAAATACTTAATAAATAATAAATATTTAATTAAGTGAAATAATAATGTATGATTATAGTTTTAAAGTATTGTTTTTATTTTTCTAAGATTTTTGGTATTTTACTCATATTTTTAATATTTACCAATATTAAAATATGAATTATCTAAGTTTTATCACTTATAAAACCTTTATTAAATAATATTTATTTAATTAATTATCATAATAATATTTTATAATAGTTTTAAGTTGTAGATTTTATTTTTCTCAAAATCTTCATATATTAAACATGTTTTTTCTGAATTATAAAACAAAAGTTATTAAATTTCTAAAATTTAATCATTTTATGATTTTTTAACTAAATAACTAAATGTGTTTATGAGGTAATGTTGATATCAGCATGAAGTGAGGGGTTTTTGTCACCAGAGCTAATCCTACCCCAATCACTGACAGGTGGGACCTTTGCCATATCATCTCTAATGTTTTTATTTATTACAGAAAACATTATCACAATTTCTAAAATGATAAAAATAGCAATATGACATCAGCATGATGTCATGCTGACATCACTCATGGATGATCCTCAGATCAAGGTTGAATCCGTGGATTCACTGCGTGCACGGGGCTGTGGTGAGGTGCATTAGAATGAGCATGCGATGGCGAGTTAAACTATGGTCGCGCCACCCGAAAATGGTCGTCGGAGCTTGGTCGATGACGAGCCTAGGCGGCGGTTACGTCAAACTCATACGGGTAGGCCAATACGGCGAGCAAGCAACAAATTGAAGAGTACAAGGGTACTCAGGGGCTCACCATGAGTGTGATGAAGGGCTCGGCGAAGCGAATCGTCGCTGGAATCGACGGAAACAGCATTGACTGGCGTTGGAACGTCGGTGATGGCAAACTCGATTTAGGGCAAGAGGCTCCGGTTCCTTTGGGGAGACGAACGAGTCGATCATGCTGAACTCACGGCCGAGCTCAGATAGCAGAGAGGTGGTCTCTAGCGTCTACGACAAGCATCTCCGGCGAGCTAGGGTTTCGGTGTTCTTGCGAAAGAGGAAGAGGGGGGTTGAGAGAGAGGTTGTGGGGAGATAAGGATGAGAGAGGGCACTCTGGCGGTTCTTATCCTCTCTTCTGGAGCTCAGCGGTGGCGAGAATCGCAGCGGTCGATCGACGGCGGCCGGCGCGACAGGCAGCTGCTTCCGCCGTCGCGGAAGACAACGACGAACACAAGGCCGAAGCGGTACGGGCTAGCATTGGGATGCAGTTGGGCCGACGTAGGCTGCGGTTGGGCTGCTCGCGGGCTATGAATAAGAGAGACGGAAGTTGGGCCGTGAGCCAGATTTGATCTCGTTCTGTTTTTTCCTGGCTCTTTCCCTTTTCTATATTCTGTTTTGTTTTCAGATTTGAATTTGCATCTTTGATTTGAATTTTCTTTATGGGCTTTATTTGCTAATTAATTGTAACAATATTAAAAGGTATTTACTAGCATTTTGTGAGGTTTTATTAAATAATGTTATATTTCTTTATTTTCTTTCCAGAACAAACCATGGATTTATATTATGATATTTCTTTATTTAATGATAGAATTTGATTCTAGTTAACTTATAATTTGGAGGGAAATTTTTTATATAATGATCATATATCATTATTTGAGGTAGGGTACACAAAGAAATTAATATGGTTAGTATTACTCCCATAAATCTAGGAAATAACAAAATATATATTTTATTATAACTAATATAGGAGTTAGGGTTTGAATTATGAATGCTTACCCTAGGTTTTATAATACTTAACACACTTATATTCTTTTGTTGATGTGAATAAAGATTAATGGCTAAACATACTGTCTTTTTGTTGGTGATCTTTAATGATATCACCCTTTGAAATAGAAAGTTATTATCTGGAATGTCTGATGGAAAAGAATTGATAAAAATAACTCCTAAACACATATGGTTATGATAATTGGAAATGATACAGATGTGCTTAAGTGATTTGCTATAGGAAATATTCCTATAAAGCATTGTGAAAATAAAATGATTTATCCAACAGATGAGATGGATGTTAAGCTTGATTATAGATTTAGGGTTTAGTATTTACCAAGAATTCCTATCTTCCATAATTCAAAATTCTTGACTTCTACTTAAAGATTTCATTTCCTAGATATACTACTCCTTCATATCCATCATCATGTGCTAACATGATGATCTTTGCTACACAATAATATTCTTAACCACCTTTAATTCTTCTAAATCCATTTATAAATCCATTAAGCTTGACACTAAAAACCTTTCCTAATCCTATTATATCTATACTTGGTTATATCAACTACTCTATTGCTGATAACCTCCAATCCAACAAATATCTACTTCTAACTCCATACATACCCTTCCTTAATCCTCCACCACCAACAGTACTCTAATAGATTCATTTATAATTAGATATATATCATATCCTACTTCACCTCAAGTGTTTAATATTTTCCAAGAGGAAAATACTAACTCTATAATTCAATGTTGCTCTAACATCATCCTAATCATACTATCTTATCTCCACTTAACTCCAATATCTTATACTAGAGTTCAACCATGTTTTACCCACCAATGTCACTTATACAGGATATAAGCATACAATCTTGGTGACTAAAGCATGATCATTATAATCCTTTGATCCTTTATGGTTTAGGTTTCCAATTAGCTAATCAAGGCTTCATCAATACAACATTAAAGTGGTATTGAAACTATCTTCTTAATGTCCCTAGTAGATTATGGAATGTTATTCATAGATTATACCTACTTAGTCCCATAGGATTACTCTTTGGTCTCAATCTTCAATGTTCATCCTTATAATCCTTTTTGTTACCATATAATTAGATCTTCCATATAACTCTTCTATTTATTCAGTAGTGAGTTAACTCCTTCATTTACTATATTGATTTGATTCCCTTCAATCACTCCCATCCTATAGATGATATCAAAACTAGCATTACTACTTACCTCTTCTTACTATTTTCGTTATAGGCCTTAAGTGAATGCTTTGATATGGACAAGAGTTGTTAGATTAATAATTAATGGGTTAAGATTTGGTGAATCAATAGTTGATTACTCAACTTTGATGAATAACAAATATAAGAATAGGGTTTAATAGAGATGGTAAGGATTTATATGGAAAGAAAGATATGTGGTGAATGGTCTTGGCTTAGTTTCCTTTTCTAACTAAAGAGTTAGGGTGAAGTGTTACCATGTTTCTCATGGTAGAAATAGATAAGGATTGAATAGGTCAATAGTTAGTTATTACATTATTGTTACTTGGTATTCATGAGTTATTGTAATGAATACTAGGATGTGATCACCTAGGGATCTAATTACAATCATTAATCATTGTGTAATGGTTTAGTTTCATTGTATTTGATCTACCCTTAGATCAAATCATGTTTACCCAAATTGAGGTTTAGCAAAGGTCATATTGAAACTTATCGCAATCAACTTGATGATCTGCTTCAATTTCATCAAGTTGAGAGAAGCTTCAATTACTTTGACAAGTTTTGTTCAAAAGCGCGAAAATTATTCAGATTTTCTATGCATGAATGCAATGCACACATCTGAGTTCAGCTTATTTCTAAGCTCTAATGCTGGGATGTTACAGACTCTCCCCCTTAAAATAAACTTCGTCCTCGAAGTTCGCAAACTCTCACGTTTCGGAGTAAGGAATTGACTTGTAGTGGTTACTGCATTTCTCCACTACAT
Organism: Avena sativa; assembly: GCA_916181665.1. Classification (NCBI taxonomy): domain Eukaryota; kingdom Viridiplantae; phylum Streptophyta; class Magnoliopsida; order Poales; family Poaceae; genus Avena; species Avena sativa. The sequence continues at coordinate 344,171,836 of OV702279.1, forward strand.
GGTAACCTCAAATGGGAATAATTGGAATATCCCATGTCCAGATAGTTTTCTTATTCCGATTAGATATCCTAATCCAACTCTTTCACTTAATCATTGAACTTTCTTACTATATTATATAAGGTCTAGGAAGTCTCACTAAAACAGGTTTTAACTTTCTATTTGCCAACAGTTGTGGTCAAAAGACTATATTTTTGTTTTGTCATCGTATGGTTGATACTGGTATTCCTTTCAAAATTGGTTTTAAACTCATTTAGTTCATACCTATTGGAATTTCCTATTCCTCTACACCCGTCCAATTGGATGTGCTTTATTCTCTCTTATGAATCACTTAAGAGTTGTTTCCTTTATAATTAGTCTATTAAGATTAACCTATTTTATCACCTTCAAGTTTTTACCTTATCAAGCTTTAGATAATATTTTATTATTACCTTAAGTACTTCTTCTCCAACCTTTACTTGGAAAATCAGAAAACAATATTTCCTCTTTTGTTTACTCTCCCCCTTAGGGTTTTCTAATGGTCTCTAAACTGCCTATATAGTAATCATTGGCTTAATAACTAGAATGTAGGTCTTTGTCTAGCTTATTTTCTATCTAGTTAGGGTCTCATGAAAGATTGTACGGTGTATCCACACAATTGTGAATCTCTGAAGTGGATCTTTCATCATATTAGTCTTACTTACTATTTATACATTTTCGCTTTGATAGACCTGACTTGGCGAAGCGCCTCGAAAGACGGTCGCCTTAATATTTATACTCCTTCATGCCTTCCTTAACTTAGGCCAAGTTTTATGCTCTTTATGCAACTTTTAACATGATCTGGTTAACTATTTTAACCGATACCTGCTACGGACAAGTTACCGACTACGAACCATCCTGGGTGTATGGATTACCCTACGGCTCCTGACATACTACTAGCATTCTCTCTGAATTGTCAGAGCTTGAATACCATGTTGTTCCAAAGCTTCTTATTTGTACTTATTCATGATACTCCCATGAACTTGGTACTACTACTCCATTAACTTCTTAGCAACATCACCCATTTCTTGTGAACTTATTTTTACTGCTTCTTGTTGCTTTCTTCTTCATGTAAACCTCCTTGGTATACGTAATTCGTCACTTCCTTACGCGGATTACCTTTTCTATCTAGGTCTATAACATCAAGTAATAACTGGGTGTTACATCATGCATTAGCACACCAAGTCAGACTTCATGTACAGATCTAGTCAAACAAGAAGATTCAAGAAAATCCAAAAGTCGATAAACAACCAAATATATACCATGTATTATACATAGGTTTTAGATAATTTACAGATGACTGACCGCTCCAACGGTTTGCCCCTCATATACATTACACAACTATCTTACAAGAACTTCCTATTCTTGTGAGTATATCCTCACTTGTTTCAGCAAACCCTTCAAACTACAATACGCATTACCCTCTATGTACATTATTCAAGCACTCATCCTTTGGGACTTCGTTCCATTCTTACATTCATCTTCCTCTAGTGCTTCCTGGAGTTCCATCCATGATGACATGAAGTCCTACGACTGCCTTATTGAGCGTAAGAGCATCCAGGAGGTGCATATTCTTGATTAGAAGTACCGAGACTGTGATTAGTCATTGAAAAATGACTAGAGTTGGCATAGTCTTCTACAGGATATTCCTGGTTTTCCGGCAATGCTTCCTCAAAGTAAGATGGCTCCTTAGACTTTTCTTGGATCCATTCGTACATATTGGTATAGTAACTACCGAAATACTCTTCTAAGTCGATTGGATTGGTATTACACCCATATGGTCCATAAGGCTCTCTATGGTTATAGTTGGTCTCTTCTCCGATACCTGTATCACAAGGCATAGGATTTCCTATAGTTCCACCTTGAGATTCTACTCCCCATTCATACTGGTTTTGCTCAGGGTTATTTGGAATAGCTCCCGCCCATTCCTTTTGTTCGGAGATATACTTAGTCCATAGATCTTCAGATGGCTGGGGTTTATTTTGGTAATAAGCATAGTTTTCTAAGTGTGGATTATTGAATTCGGTTTCCTCATACACTTCTCCTGAAGAGATGTGTTTGGGATGCCTAGCTTCTTTATCTAGCTTCTTCCTATGTGCCATTTCTTTATCAGGATCAGTAAAATCCTCAATGACCGTATCCAGTTCCTGAACTAAGACTTGGTGAGTGTTATGGTAAGTGTTTAGCAAAGACCGATAACGATACATATACTCTACGGCTAGAGTGGGTTCAGTTTGGACTAGAGTAGAGTGATCTAACTCATGCTCCAGGTTTGAGGTTTCATGGGGTATAATAGTGTGATTACTACCTTCTAGAGCTTGGGATTTCTGTTCTCGGATCATGGTTATAGCTGCTGCTACAACAATCTGGTATGCTGATGCCATGCACCTTGCCTCTCCTGATGGCATTTCTCCCTTAAGTCCTAACTTCTTGGGTAACATGATCATGACACGGTATTTAGCTAATACCTTCCCATCATAGTAACTATAAATCTTGACCAAAAGTCTTGATTCACAATCCAAACTCCATAGAAGATGTCGGAGGTTATCTGTCCAATCCCCTCCATAGTTATTTAACGTCTTGTTCATCACTTGAACATTTTGGTATGGATATCGAGGTGCCATGTATAACTGTAGATAAGAAATTATCATGAGCCACATAGAGTTAAAACTCTTGGTAGTGTTCAGGATTCCAATCATACTAAAGAATTATCGCACTAGCAACATGACAGGATTATTCTCAATTGAATATACCTCATATCACTAGAGAACTCTTTATTATTGCAGGTATGTGTCCTATAGGTTCTACCCATTTACTAGGTTTCCAACCTAAGGTCAAAGCATATGCTTTGATACCAACTACGGTGACCCAGCATACCACTTCATGATATAGTATACTATAGTCATTGACATAACACCAATGAAACACCGTTCACTAGTATTACATCCCTTAGAGTGGTACAACAGAAACACAGCAGGTCCAATACATGGCTAAAGGTTACAACTCACTCTATACACAAGATCCAGAGAACACTCTAGGTTAAAGGGAGAGAAAGAAACTTCTTACAAGGAAGAATAAAAAATGAACAACTTAAAAACTATCATATTATTAAGACTAGTATCTTAACTATTGGTTTGGCATTGCTCCTATTGCAATACACTATAGAAATTGGTTCTATGGCTAGAAATTATATTCCTATCTATTCAGTAACTTTGTATTTATTTGAGTTTATGTATATCTTGACTTTCTTGATTTCATTGAAGAACTTTAGCTTCTGGTGATGATTCCTGGAGCATGACTTGATGTAGACGTCGTTTTAATAGCTTCAGAATCTAGCAAGGGTTAAGAAGATATGTTGAGTACGAGCGTACTCAGTAAGTTCATTGGAAAAGGAGCGTTTGATGCACTATATCTACAGCCACAGACCATAGGTCGTAGGCAATGCAAGTTTTTGTAAACATTTCTTCAAAGGTTTCTTTTATTCTGAAAAGCTATATCCGTTAGCCTTCACGGGTTTACCAGAACTTTCATGGAGTTCCTTTGCCGCCGCGTTCGCAGCTCCTTCCTAGAACAGGGAGTAACAAGTTACAGTTCTTACACTCTGCAGAGGTGCGTTACTTTACCCATGAGAGACCTTAGCCTTGTTACACAACAAAGTCATGACTTTGTCCATACTTCCTTGGTATGGGGCCCAGTCTAAGATCCACGCCAATCACTGCCCTCTCCGCGACCTCATATGTCTGCACGATCCTTCGGGGCCGGCTCAACTCCATTAAGCCCCCTTTCGGGCAGGCTAAAACCCTTGATGAGTTCCCGAAGACTCTATGACTTGCTGATGCCCTGGAAAGTGCCATATTGAATGGACTATGCCACTAAACACCATTCATAGATAATCTAGACACCAAAAGTGTGGGGCATAAGGGTGCCCACCCATATGTTGGATCCGCACAAGGAATCACAACGTCACGTTAAGGTCATCTTGCCTCCATACGAGAGGAAAATGATACAGCTGACTTCTCCGTCCCATTCCAAATCTCATGGTCAACGCGTAATATACGGCACAAGAATCACTGGCGACATTGGTTGTTAAGTCCTATATGATATATTCCTGAGTAGTGGTATTCCAACTACCAGGTTTAATAGATTAGTTGATCATCCTGGATCAGTAACCAATAGTTCACATTATTATCAAAAATAGTGTTTGCTGACCAATTTGAAATGCAGGTGATGACAACACTGGATTTCAAAATACTTTACAGAAAATAATCAAAGGACATGAGCAAGTGTGAACTTGCCTTTTGTGATTGCAAGATTATGCACTCACGGTCTTCAAGAAAATATAAGATCCAATATCTGAAATCAGCATCATTGCTTCGGTAAGGACTAATGTTTAAAGAAACAAGATGCTCTTATGCATAAGTAATGTAATGCACTTTATAAACGCGAATCCCTAGAATAAGCATTGTTCTAGGGCTTGGATACTGGAAATGATGTCTTTGAAATGTGTTGCACTTTTAGATAAGTTTCACACTCGTGCTTCTTGTTAAGGCTTGTGAGTGTGTGCGAAACAGCATGTATTTAACATAAAATAATGAGATACACACCAACGTGAAATATTACTCAAGATTTCTTACATTATAATTGTTTATCTTCAAATTTTATTTTAAAAGTAATGGCATTAATAAGGAACTTAAGTGTTTATTATCCTAGGTATACAAGTAAGGTTTGAAATAATGTGATTATGAGTAATTGTTATCTGTTAATTATGATGAGTGTACTTGAATTTAATTTTTTAGGAGTTGGAAATATTATTATAAGGTTTGTTGATTAAAGTGGCAAAACGAATAACTTTTGAAAAGGAGATTCCTTTTCTAAGGTTTAAACAATTTTTGCGGTTAATTAAATGTGGTTGATGTTGTTTGTGTTTGCTTGAATAGTTTGGACTTGAGATGTTTTATGACTTAACTATAACAGACCAAAGTTAACTATAAAACACATAACAAAGCTTTTAGCCTTATATTTAAAGTCTTGTAGACTAAAGTTAACTTTAAAAACAGAGATAGTCTTAGGTGTATTACTTATCATTCTTGTATCTTGTTTAATTTATTTTGTTTCATTAAGTTTATTTAAGAATGGCATTACTCTTATTTGAGTAGTGGTTCCTTAAATTATAAGTGTATAATATGATTTATCTCCTTATAAGGATATGGTTATGGCTTGTGAATAAGTAAACAATATTATTTACTACTTATGAATTATCTCTGGAGTTAGTCCATTATAAAGTTGTGAGTGAAACAATGGTAAAATATTTTATTTGGTTATCATTCTTGAAGATTTTATATTTGTTAAAGATCCTTATTAGAAAATAAACTACACATATGGATGTAGGATAATTCAATAAAATTGTATTTAAGATGTGTTGGACCAATTTGATTTTATATTATAAACATTTAAGACTAAAACTATTTATTAGACTCAATTGGCTAATTTCTAGAATTATTAGCAATTTTTATTTACCCTTATATGAATTATCCATTAAGGAAATAAGTTTAAATTCATATTTTAAATGTTTTAAATGTTTATTTACCTCAAAAGTGGAATATCATATTTTTAACATGTAGGTATTATTTTTGTGATCATTTTGGTATATTACATTTATTTTTGTGATTTATAAATAATAAGATATGATTTTTATAAGGTTTATTACTTTATAAATACTTAATAAATAATAAATATTTAATTAAGTGAAATAATACTATATGATTATAGTTTTAAAGTATTGTTTTTATTTTTCTAAGATTTTTGGTATTTTACTCATATTTTTAGTATTTACCAATATTAAAATATGAATTATCTAAGTTTTATTACTTATAAAACCTTTATTAAATAATATTTATTAATTAATTATCATAATAATATTTGATAATAGTTTCAAGTTGTACATTTTATTTTTCTAAAAATCTTCATTAAACATCTTTTTCTGAATTATAAAACAAAAGTTATTACATTTCTAAGATTTAATCATTTTATGAATTTCTTTAACTAAATAACCAAATGTGTTTATGAGGTAATGCTGATGTCAGCATGAAGTGAGGGGTTTTTCTCACCAGAGCTAATCCTACCCCAGTCACTAACTGGTGGGACCTTTGCCATGTCATCTCTAATGTTTTTATTTATTATAGAAAACATTATCACAATTTCTAAAATGATAAAAATAGCAATATGACATCAGCGTGATGTCATGCTGACATCACCCATGGATGATCCTCAGATCAAGGTTGAATCTGTGGATTCACTGCGTGCGCGGGGCTATGGTGAGGTGCGTTAGAATGAGCATGCGCTGGCGAGTTGAACTATGGTCGCGCCGCCCGAAATGGTCGTTAGAGCTTGGTTAACGTCGGACTCATATGGGTAGGCCAGTACGGTGAGCAAGAAACCAATCGAAGAGTACAAGGGTACTCAGGGACTCACCAGGAGTGTGACGAAGGGCTCGGCGAAGCGAATCATGGCTAGAATCGACGGAAACAATGTTGACTGGCGGCGGAACGTCGATGATGGCGAACTCTATTTAGGGCAAGCGGCTCCGATTCCTTTGGGGATACGAACAAGTCGAGCATGCTGAACTCACAGGCGAGCTCATATGGCAGAGAGGTGGTCTCTAGCGGCTACAACAAGCATCTCCAGCGAGCTAGGGTTTCGGTGTTCTTGCGAAAGAGGAAGAAGGGGTTTGAGAGAGAGGTTGTGGGAAAATAAGGATGAGAGAGGGCACTCCGACAGTTCTTATCCTTTCTTTTGGAGCTCAGCGGTGGCAGGAATCACAGCGGTCGATCGACGGCGGCCGGCACGATAGGCAGCTGCTTCCGCCGTCGCGGAAGACGACGATGAACACAAGGCCGAAGCGATACGGGTTGGCATTGGGCTGCAGTTCGGCCGACGTAGGCTGCGGTTGGGCTGCTCGCAGGCGATGAATAAGAGAGAGGAAAGTTGGGCCATGAGCCAGATTTGATCTCCTTCTATTTTTTCATGGTTCTTTCCCTTTTTTATATTCTGTTTTGTTTTCATATTTGAATTTGCATCTTTGAATTGAATTTTCTTTATGGGCTTTATTTGCTAATTAATTGTAACAATATTAAAAGGTATTTACTAGCATTTTGTGAGCTTTTATTAAATAATGTTATATTTCTTTATTTTCTATCCAGAACAAACCATGGATTTATATTATGATATTTCTTTATTTAATGATAGAATTTGATTCTAGTTAACTTATAATTTGGAGGGAATTTTTTATATAATGATCATATATCATTATTTGAGGTAGGGTACACAAAGGAATTAATATGGTTAGTATTACTCCCATAAATCTAGGAAATAACAAAATATATACATTTTATTATAACTAATATAGGAGTTAGGGTTTGAATTATGAATTCTTACCCTAGGTTTTAGAATACTTAACACACTTATATTATTTTGTTGATGTGAATAAAGATTAATGGCTAAACATACTGTCTTTTTGTTGGTGATCTTTAATGATATCACCCTTTGAAATAGAAAGTTATTATCTGGAATGTCTGATGGAAAAGAAGTGATAAAAATAACTCTTGAACACATATGGTTATGATAATTGGAAATGACAGAGATGTGCTTAAGTGATTTGCTATAGGAAATATTCCTATAAAGCATTGTGAAAATAAAATGATTTATCCATCAGATGAGATGGATGTTAAGCTTGATTATAGATTTAGGGTTTAGTGTTTACCAAGAATTCCTATCTTCCATAATTCAGAATTCTTGACTTCTAATTAAAGAATTCCTTTCCTATATATACTACTCCTTCATATCCATCATCATGTGCTAACATGACGAGCTTTTCTACACAATAATATCCACTTATAAGCATACAATCTTGGTGACTAAAGCATGATAATTATAATCCTTTGATCCTTTATGGTTTAGGTTTCCAATTAGCTAATCAAGGCTTCATCAATACAACATTACATTGATATTGAAACTATCTTCTTAATATCCCTAGTGGATTAGGGAATGTTATTCATGGACTATACCTACTTAGTCCCATAAGATTACTCTTTGGTCTCAATCTTCAATGTTCATCCTTATAATCCTTTTTGTTACCATATAATTAGATCTTCCATATAACTCTTCTATTTATTCAGTAGTGAGTTAACTCCTTCAATTACTATATTGATTTGATTCCCTTCAATCACTCCCATCCTATAGATGATATCAAAACTAGCATTACTACTTACCTCTTCTTACTATTTTATTTATAGGCCTTAAGTGAATGCTTTGATATGGACAAGAGTTGATAGATTAATAATTAATGGGTTAAGATTTGGTGAATCAATAGTTGATTACTCAACTTTGATGAACAACAAATATGAGAATAGGGTTTAATAGAGATGGTAAGGATTGATATGGAAATAAAGATATGTGGTGAATGGTCTTGGCTTAGTTTCCTTTTCTAACTAAAGAATTAGGGTGAAGTGTTACCATGTTTCTCATGGTAGAAATAGATAAGGATTGAATAGGTCAATAGTTAGGTATTACATTCTTGTTACTTGGTATTCATGAGTTATTGTAATGAATACTAGGATGTGATCACCTAGGGATCTAATTACAATCATTAATCAATGTGTAATGGTTTAGTTTCATTGTATCACTACAAGGAATTTGTCTATATATGACCCTCCATTTTCGTCACAAAATCGTCATAGTACTGTGTTTATGACGATTCTATGACGATTTTGAGATCGTCGAAAGTTGGGCGTCGCAAATGAACTATAACGACGATTTTGGTAAAATCGTCATAACCGTCTATGACGATATTAGATCGTCATAACGTCTATGACGATCCAATATCGTCATGAGCCATCTAGCCTGTCCAAGTCAGATCCTACGTGGCCGATCCTACGTGGCAAAATTGTGACGAAACTAAATTGTCTTAAATCAAAATCAGCCCAGTCCATTATAGTTTCTTACTTGGGCTGAGCCCAATAATTCTGGCCTTTTACTTCTTCTACAATTGTTGGTTACTGTTATGCGCTCTGGCCATTGTGTTCCATATTTCAGTTTTGGGCCTTGGCCTTTTTACTGTCCAATTAGTTCTTAGCTTTTTCTGTTTTTTGGAAACATTTGTGTCAATATAATTTGGACCAGGGCCTATTTAGAGCCCAATTAATATTTGGTCTAGAACAATTTTCAGCCTTTTTTCATATTTCTTCTGTGCGAAAATCACAATACATAATTTCATAAGATGATTTCGCTCATCAAATTTCTATTCATCATCACATAACATTTATTTAACTGAAACATGAAAGATATGAAAGATTTCAAACAACAGGCAAGAATAGTCTATTAGTCTATTACAATCATTACATGATTCATTCCAAACAGCCAGATGTTTTGACTGTTAGAATACAACTAGCTCTAAAATTATAGGGTCTTCAAGCTTTTCTCGAATTTCTTTGGCTGGAACTCCTGGAAAAGAGAGGAAAAGCCATGTTTTTATAGCCAGGATATAGCAAATAATTGGCAAATATTACAAAATAGTAGAATCATAAAATAGGCAACAATAGTAGAGTAACAACGCGGCATGAGATTTGTTGATAAATTCTCCAACGAGTCCAAATATTGTCAGGTCATCTTACTAAGTACACTATGATACCAGATGATTTCCTTAATATTAAGATGCTTCTTAGCAAATCCTATTGTTTGTTGCATATCAGTGAAGTAGCTTAGATCTACAAGTTACTGTAACTATCATGTTTATTTATTCTAGTCTTCTGTGAAAAAACAGTTTGCTCTTAGACCTATGCTTTTACTGATAGTGTCGATAGAAAGCATAATCACAAGCAAGAAGCATTCTGGAAACAACCAAATGAGAGGGGGATACCAGAGAATATTCATGGAGAGAACAGGAAACTTACCCAACTCGCATTCCTTCCTCAATATCAGTGGGAGAAACTTTGTGTCCTAAACCTACCACAAACTGCAATCACACCCCAAAATGAACATGAAAATAATTGAATTTTGAACTTCCAGGGATATGTAATTGACATAAGATAGTACTATGCTAAAGCACCTTTGCGATTTGTTTGACGTTGATGACGTATTTGGCATCATCGGTGTTAGTACTTACGATCTTGGTGCATCTAGCAACCTTCACAAAAGGATGGAACTTATTATTAGGGGCAACATGAAAGCATAATGGTGTAAAACAACTAGCGGCCATAAGCATCCCAATGTCTATAGTTGCTCCTCTGGCATCATGAAAGCATAATGGTGTAAAACTGATGATGGGAATCAAGAAAATTCACCTTCAATAGTTGCTCCTCCGGCATCATCTGTTTATCTGATACAAGATCCCACTGGCTTGGTGGAGCTAATCCAGTGTCAGACTACTTTATCCCTGTAATTCAGTAAAAGCACAGTTCCGCTGAGCTAAATGCAAGGAGGTGGAATTGCAGTGGCAACTAGAACTATAAACTAGCAGTACAAAACAATCAGAACTGCTGAAATTACAGGAATGCAGATTTTATCTTTGAGGATTAGATAAAGAGAACAACTAACCCAGATTTAGGGACAGTCAAAACACATCAATGTGCACATACCACAGAGGTCATTGATAATCCTTGCCTTCTCTTTTATCTCCTTCTTGACCTTCTTGATGGTGTTCGAGTATGACCCAAGCCCCTGTTGAACAGAAAGTCGTCCAGAAAATCAGAAAATTTCACCCAAATCGGCGAACCAAAATTCAGCAGAAGCTACATATTTCACTGCAGAACACGAGAATCCAAGCCAAACAATCTTTTGCCATGTCAAAACACACCATGTGAATATACTACAGCAACCAATACTCAGATTCATGGAATGAAGCACATCAGGATATAAAGCTACATGTGTACATATAATTACTACACATCATGATATAAAGCTACAGAACTTTAAAACTGTAGGAGCAAGTTGCACAAATAAATAACAAGTCAGATGCAAAAAAATTGTGTACTAATAGCAATCAGCAATCAGAGAAGGGTTCAGCAATCAGCAGTCAGATGCAAAAAAATTGTGTACTAATAGCAAAAAAATTGTGTACTAATAGGAATCAGCAATCAGAGAAGGGTTCAGCAATCAGTAATCAGATGCAAAAAAATTGTGTACTAATAGCAAAAAAATTCTACTAGACATTCAGAGAAGGGTTCAGCAATAAGCATTCTACTAGCAATTAGCATTCAACCTGAAATGCCCAATTGGTAAATACATAGAGAGGGCAATGGATAATCATGCTACTAGACCACGCCTCGTCGCCTCTAACCCGCAATCCCGCGGCTGCAAAATATGAGATATTCATGCTCAAAGAACCACTGGCCAGAAACACAACAAAAGTTCTACAGTTGCAGAACTATAGTCTTCAAAAGATGTCGAGATTGTGGCAAGTACCTGGTAGACCTTGTGGAACTATAGTCTTCAGAAGATGTCTGAAGTTGATAAAACCACATCCGGTATTTCTGGCAAAAACGGGGAACAAGCAAGCAGTTAAAAGTGGTACTATTCATTATATAAGGTAAAAACAGGGAACAAAACAAACCAGGTTAAGGAGCAAGCAAGCATGAACAATCTTGCAAGCACCATGATAGTGTAGCAACATGGTGTCATAATTACTCATGTAAGATGAAAAAACAGTACAATAGTAACCTAATTAGTATTGTACTTGATTCAGGAATGCCTAAGTGTACACATCATGCTGTAATCAACATTTTCTAATCCTTTTGTATAGACATATGAATAGAAACTAGTCATGGTTCAAATTCATAAACTCTTAAATCTGTCAAATTATGGTAAATGAAGCAACAAATATATCAAAATTACTGTAAAACGTTGTGCAATATAACCAGCAATACCAAGCATTTATTGGAAACGTTTTTGATCTTGAAACAACTATAATATTACTACAAAATAGTTTCATTACATTAAGCTCAACACTTCTTCTATGTTTTTTTGTTTAGATAATACTATGCTCGGCACACTACATATCTACAATAGGTTTACAACTATCAATCTATCAATAAATTAGTTTTTACAAGTTACAGCTCAAGCACAAAGTGTTCAGTGCGGATTCAATATGCGATAGGAACCACGAATCCCCACACCGCAAATAAATGAACCACAAATCTCCGCGATCGATCTTCCTACATATCACGCTCGTCTAGGTCGAGTGCCTAGCTCACAGGGTGGAGTGGAATTGAAGCGGCGCACTGGTCAGATCTCGGAAGCCTTACCTATAGCTCCATAGCGGAGGAGGCATGGCCAGGAGCGGCCCTCGATGCCAAGAGCCTTGGTCACCCGGCACGGCCAGGAGCGGCCCTTGATGCTAGGAGCCTTGGTCACTTGGCACGGCCAGGAGCGGCCCTCGTTGTGCCAGACTCCGCAGCGGGAGCCAGCATTCCTCGATGCCTCCGCACCGACATCCTCGGGCTCGTTGTCGCCTGGTAGAGCAGCGGGAGCCAGCATGCCTTGAAGCCAAACCCTTCCCTGCAGGGTTCTGCCATCCCAACATCTTGGTTCTGCAGAACAAGTGTTTCCAAAGAAAATCCTTCCTTAGAATTACATGTAGTATGAATGACATTGAGATATTGGAGAGCCAGTATTTAGGCATACTATTCTAGGATTACTTCATTCTAGGATTACTATTGTTGTGATAACTACAGGTGTCGGGTTAAAATTACACATATCATGATCTGATAACTACAGGTGCTAGACTACTCCAATTAGTGCCAAATCAAGAACATGCACGAGTACAAAGCATTAAACGAAGTAATCATGATAGGAGCAAGGGATCACAGGACTGAACCAAATTCCAGGACTGAACCAAATGCCAGCAGAAACAGATGGCACAAGTAATATACAAAATAGTTCCAGGACTGAACCAAATTCTAGCCTTTCAGGTGTGCTTCATCTATAGCTAACATCAGAAACAAAATAACAACTGAGGATTCCAAGCACTTCATATAACTCTAGTACTTATATGGTTCTCAATTGCTTAACAAACTTACAACCCGACAAACAAAATCTAGGACCACAACACTCTACATAGGGCAACATGTGACCTACTGAAGTTCCTAAGACCCTGACATCTGGAATTAACAAAAGACCAAATATGCTAAGATAGAAATCTCCCATAATACTACTACTATACTTGCAGAGGCAATTAAATTAAAACACTATATGACAGGCCTTTCCATTCTTAGCAGGTCAGGTCATTAGAACAGAGCATCTCCATACTTGACAAAACCATTTTAATACATCACGAAGTCTGATCTACCAAGTAGAATCTAAGCATTTCAGCAAACAAGGCAACTGCATGAAGAATACTCTATCGTAGGTTCCAGTCAGCCGTGCACTGGAGGTTGCGCTACATCTATAGAACAGTGGATGCAAATTACCAGCGTTGGAACGAAGTGGGAGGAACGTACCATCCCCGAAGGCTCGGAACACAGGTGAGCGTCGAACGCATCGGCAGGGCGATGGTGGAAGGCGAGATCGGACGGTCCAACAGCGCCAGGGACGGAGAAGCCGTTTCGTCCGTCATGCCGCGAGAGGTCGACCGTCGCATCGCGTGGAGACAACCGTGGAGCAAGTTCTTGCGGTCGCTGCACCGCCCTCAACCTGAAAAACCAATAATAAAATAGTGAAAATTTAGATCGGCTTCTCTGATGTGCTAAGACGGGAAAAGATGAGACAGAGATCTGGGGCGCATGATATGTAGGGATTTGATGGTGGTGTCGGGGAAGACGACAGGCGCATGATATGCACGGCGGCCGGAATCAAGACTCCTCCTCGCGATGGGGTTTAGATGGGGCGGCACGAGTCGATGGGATGGGAGCGGCGCGACTCGATCAGATGGAGGTGGGGCGAGTCGATGGGATCGGAGCAGCGCGGGGCAGATGGGATGGGATGGCGGCGGGGCGAGTCGGATGGGAGCTCAGCGAGAGAGGGGAGACGGGGAGGGGGCGGCGGCCGAGTAGGAAATGAAGTCCACGTATAGGGTTAGAAAAAAGACTTTGACGAAAATATCCCTGGATATTTCGCTAGAGCAGCTAGGGTTTGTGGGGACGTCTAGGTCATTTTTCGCCCGGTGGGAAGGTGGGATAAGTTGGATCTGCATCGTCAAACCTGGATAGACGGTTGAGATCTGGAGTCCATCTGCTATGGCCCAGGCCCAACTTCGGGAAACAAAATAATAAACTTCAAGCGCAGTACATTGTCAACAAGCCTCGAGTGGTGTGGTGGTTAGACGCGGTGGTAGTTTAGGCCATTATTGTTGGTTGTGGGTTCGAATCTCCGGCCGGTTCCTTTTTGCGAAAATATTCACGAAGCCAAAAAAACAACTTCTACTAATCTCAGTTAAGAGATGGGACCCACGTGTCAGAACAAAAATGCCCCGCATGTTGACACATGGATATGACACATAGTCAAAAACTTACACATAGACACGACACGTAGGCGCAATTGCTGATGTGGCCGACAATCCATTTCAACGTATTCTAATTTGGATGCTATGACGATTTTAAATCGTCGTAGTAAGCTACAAATAATGTCGTAGACTACATCCGCCAGATTATGACGATTTTAGTTAATGAAACTATGACGTTTATGAGTAAAATCGTCGTAATTTTCTAAGGGTTTGCACCTCCCGAACAGCTTACGACCATCTAGCGCGAAATCGTCATAACTTTATGACGATTTTGTCTGTTGTCACTATTAGAAGGTCATAGAATAACACATTCCTTGTAGTGTATTTGATCTACCCTTAGATCAAATCATGTTTACCCAAATTGAGTTTTAGCAAAGATCATATTGAAACTTATCGCAATCAACTTGATGATCTGCTTCAATTCCATCAAGTTGAGAGAAGCTTCAATTACTTTGACAAGTTTTGTTCAAAAGCACGAAAATTATTCGTATTTTCTATGCATGAATGCAATGCACACATCTGAGTTCAGCTTATTTCTAAGCTCTAATGCTAGGATGTTACACAGGACTAATGGCCGTATGTAAATATCTTATTGCTCTTTTAGCCTAAAGCCCATCATAATCTACACGCATCAAAGCACAGAAAAACAGCAAACCATAGATGCTCTTGTTTAGACAATAAGCAATGATCATGGAAGCCTCTCATTGTACTTCCCCACTTGCCTGGACTGATCTCGCCGCAAGTTACCGCCTACCGCTACAATATGTTGCCTGTCGCCGCTCGTTGCTTCCTTTCACAAGCTTAGTGGCATGCGTGTAGGGGTTCGTAGCATGGAAAACAAAAAATTTCTACCGCATACAAACAAACAAGCCAAGATCTATCTACTAGATTGTAGCAACGAGTCGATGGAATAACTCACCCTCGAAGATTCCAAAGTGTTTAACGAGAGCGGATTCTCGTGGGTGATGTAGTCGTACTCTTGCCGATCTCAAGATCGCGTAGACGATCCTTCCGGCGCTGCGTTCCGACAGCGCTTCCGCAGTCGGTCACACGTTCGGTACTCGATGAATACCTTCCTCTCCCTTGTTCCAGCAGACAGCGGAGGTTGTAACACTCTCCTCGTGATTCCGGCAGCACAACGGCGTGGTACCGGAAGTAGAGGGAAGATCTCGCAGGGCTTCGCCTTAAGCCGGAGCGAGTATGGTGGACTATGAGAGAGAGCCTTGGCGATCTAGGGTTTAGATGCACCAAGGAGGAGCAAGGCCGGCGGCTAGGGTTTGCCTAGGCGGCGGCGATGGCTTGCCCTAGGCGGCGGCAGCAGGAGGTGGCGGCGCCGGCGGCTAGGATTAGGGTTTGCGGGGCGTGGTGTTGTGTGCTTGGAGGGGCAGCCCTGCCCCTCCTTATATAGGTGGAGGGGCGCGCCAAGGGGAGGGGAGTCCCTCCCCAACTCGGTCTCCAAGTGGGCCGGTGGTGGAGGGAGGGAACTCATCCCCAAGTAGGTTTCCTACTCTCCCTCCACCTCACAAAATAGCCGTTTGACTTTTCAAATTGGCGTTTGACTTTTCAAACTAGGATTTGATTAAACCCTTTATTTTGTTCAGAGATGACACCTAGTACATGATGCAATCATTCCAACTTGTTATCACACATTCATGTACCCTTCCCCTCCGGAGTGCCGGACATTCCGGAACCTTCTAGAACATTCCCGATGAAAACACCGGAACCATTCTCCAACCCCGAAACAGGACTTTCCTTATATGAATCTTATTCTCCGGACCATTCCGGATCTCCTCGTGATATCCCGGATCCCATCCGAGACTGCGAACAACATTCGGTCTCTTACTCATCATTCCATAACTATTCAAACAACGTCGAATCCTTAAGTGTGTCTCCCTACGGTTCGTGAATTATGCGGACATGATCGAGACACTTCTCCGAACAATAACCAATAGAGGAATCTGGAAATTCATATGGCTCCCACACATTTCTACGATTACTTTGTGATCGAATGAACCACTTACATACGATACCAATTTCCCTTTGTCTCACGATAGTTTACTTATCCGAGGTTATGATCGTCGGTATCTCCACATACCTAGTTCAACCTCGTTACTGATAAGTACTCTTTTCTCGTTCCCGTGATATGTGATCCCTTGTGAGCCAGTCACATTATTGCAAGCTAATTGGATGACATTCCACCGAGAGGGCCCAGAGTATATCTATCCGTCATATGGATGGACAAATCCCACTCTTGATCCATGTGTCTCAACCAATACTTTCTGAACACTCAATGCCACCTTTATAGCCACCCAGTTACGGTGTGGTGTTTGATGTCATCAAAGCATCCTTCCGGTGAAGGTGATATGCATGATCTCATGGTCGAAGGAATTAGGTTACTATGTATCAGAAAGCATATAGCAATTGAACTATTAAAATGACTTGATCTTTATGCTACGCTTATCTATAGAAGTATGTCCACCATATCATTCTCCTAATGATATGATCTTGTTGTTAATAACATCTCAATGTTCATGATAGGGAAACCACAATCATTTATTAACCAACAAGATAGCATTTATAAAGAGGCTTTACTAGGGACTCTATTTCAGTTTAAAAATCACACAAGTATTAATGTTTCCTTGTTAATACTATTATAGCATGAATGTAAACATTTATCATAAACACAAAGATATAATAATAACTATATTTATTATTGCCTCTAGGGCATATCTCCAACAGTCTCCCACTTGCACTAGAGTCATCTAATCTAGATTACATGGTAATATACCGAACACCCATGGCAGTTTCGTGTTGGTCATGTTTTTCCCTTGGCAGAGGTTTAGTCAACGGATCCGCCACATTCAGATCTGTGTGTACTTTGCAAATCTTTATGTCCCCATCTTGGACATGTTCTCGAATAGCGTGAAAACGTAGCTTGATGTGCTTCAGCTTCTTGTGTGACCTTGGTTCTTGCGCATTGGCTATGGCGCCCATGTTATCACAGTAGATTGACATTGGGTCCAGCGCACTAGGAACCACACCGAGCTCTATAATGAACTCTTTCATCCATATTGCTTCTTGTGAAGCCTCCGAAGCAGCCATGTATGCCGATTCAGTTGAAGATCTCGCCACAATGCTTTTCTTTGCACTCCTCCAGCTAACTGTTGCACCATTCAAAGTAAATACGTATCCATATTGTGATTTAGAATCATCCGGATCGGTGTTCCAACTAGCATCGGTGTAACCATTAACAACGAGCTGTTCATCACCTCCATAAGAAAGAACCATATCCTTAGTTCTTCTCAAGTACTTAAGGATGTTTTTGACCGCTTTCCAATGATCCACTCCTGGATCACTTTGATATCTGCTAGTTAAACTAACAGCATATGCAATGTCGGGTCTAGTACATAGCATGGCATATATCAGAGATCCTATGGCTGAGGCATAGGGAGTTTTACTCATCCTTTCTCTATCTTCTGCCGTTGTCGGACTTTGAGTTTTACTCAAGGTCGTATTGGGCAACATGGGCAAGAACCCTTTCTTGCTATCTTCCATTCCAAACCTCTTTAGAACTTTGTCCAAATATGTACTTTGTGACAATGATATTAGGCGTCTCGATCTATCTCTATAAATCTTTATGCCTAATATATAAGCTGCTTCGCCAAGATCCTACATTGAAAAACTATTATTCAAATATTCCTTGACACTATTAAGAAGGTCTACATCATTCCCAATCAACAATATGTCATCTACATATAGTATTAAGAATGCTACAGAGCTCCCACTCACTTTCTTGTAAATACAAGCTTCTCCATAAGTTTGTATAAAACCAAAACTTTTGATTACCTTATCAAAATGTTGATTCCAACTTCGGGATGCTTGCTTCAATCCATAGATGGACCGTTGAAGTTTGCATACCTTGTTAGCATCTTTAGGATCGACAAAACCTTTGGGTTGCATCATATACAACTCTTCATCAATGTCTCCATTGAGGAATGCTGTTTTGACATCCATCTGCCATATCTCATAATCATAATATGCAGCGATTGCTAACATAATCCTCACAGACTTTAGCTTCGCTACAGGTGAGAAAGTCTCATCGTAGTCAACTCCTTGAATTTGTCAAAACCCTTTTGCGACAAGTCGAGCTTTATAGACAGTAACATTACCATCAGCATATGTTTTCTTCTTGAAAATCCATTTGTTCTCGACAACCTTCCGGCCATCTGGTAAGTCCACCAAAGTCCATACTTGGTTTTCGTACATGGATCCAATCTCGGATTTCATGGCTTCTTGCCATTTATTGGAATCTGGGCTCATCATTGCTTCCTCATATGTCGCAGGGTCATCAGTGTTGTCCACCAACATGACATTCATAACGGGATCATACCAATCAGGAGTGGTACGAGTTCTCGTTGACCTGCGAGGCTCTGTCGCAACTACAACCGAAGTTTCATGATCATCATCATTAGCTTCCTCTCTTATTGGTGTAGGCACCACAGGAACTACTTCCGGTGTTGTGCTACTCGCAAGTTCGAGAGAAGGTTCAACAACCTCGTCGAGTTCTACTTTCCTTCCAGTCACTTCTTTCGAGAGAAATTCCTTCTCTAGAAAGGATCCATTCTTGGAAACAAAGATTTTGCCTTCGGATCTATGATAGAACGTATACCCAATAGTTTCCTTCGGGTATCCTATGAAGACGCATTTTTCCGCTTTGGGTTCAAGCTTGTCCGGCTGTAACTTCTTTACATAGGCTTCGCAACCCCAAACTTTAAGGAACAACAATTTAGGTTTCTTCCCAAACCATAATTCATACGGTGTCGTTTCAACGGATTTAGATGGTGCCCTATTTAAGGTGAATGCGGCTGTTTCTAATGCATAACCCCAAAATGATAGCGGTAAATCTGTAAGTGACATCATAGAACGAACCATATCTAAGAGAGTTCGATTACGATGTTCGGACACACCATTGCGATGTGGTGTTCCCAGCGGTGTCAATTGTGAAAGTATTCCGCATTTCTTCAAATGCTCGCCAAACTCGTAACTTAGATATTCACCTCCACGATCAGAACGCAGAAATTTAATCTTCTTGTTACGTTGATTCTCAACCTCACTTTGAAATTCCTTAAACTTCTCGAAAGTTTCGGACTTATGTTTCATGAAAAAGATATACCCATATCTACTCAAGTCATCCGTGAAGGTAAGAACATAACGATAACCACCGCGCGATGCTACACTCATTGGACCACACACATCGGTATATATGATTTCCAATAAGTCCGTAGCTCGCTCCATCATACCAGAAAATGGAGTCTTAGTCATTTTACCCATCAGACATGCTTCGCATCTTTCAAGTGATTCGAAATCAAGTGATTCAAGAAGTCCATCGGAATGGAGTTTCTTCATACGCTTCACTCCAATGTGACCAAGACGACAGTGCCACATAGGTCGAGTTATCGCTTAATTTCAAACGTTTAGCTTCAATGTTATTAAATGTGTATTTCCACTATCGAGATTCAACAAGAATAGACCATCTATCAAAGGTGCATGTGCATAAAACATATTACTTATATAAATCGAACAACCATTATTCTCGGACTTAAACAAGTAACCGTCTCGCAATAAACAAGATCCCGATATAATGTTCATGCTTAACGCAGGCACCAAATAACAATTATTTAAGTATAAAACTAATCCCGATGGTAGATGAAAATGTAGCATGACGACCGCGATCACATCAACCTTTGATCCGTTTCCCACGTGAATCGTCACCTCGTTCTTCGCTAGCTTCCGTTTATTCTGCAGCACCTGTTTCGAGTTACAGATATGAGCAACCGAACCAGTATCAAATACCCAGGCACTACTACGAGTTCTAGTGAGATACACATCAATAACATGTATATCGGATATACCTTTCTTCTTGATGTTGCCGTTCTTCAAATCCGCCAAGTACTTTGGGCAATTCCGCTTCCAGTGACCTTCTCCCTTGCAGTAAAAGCACTCAGTATCAGGCTTAGGTCCAGCCTTGGTCTTCTTCGTCGGCGCGGTAACTTTCTTACCACCCTTCTTGAAGTGTCCCTTTTGCTTAGACTTGCCTTTTTTTAATTTGGTGGTCTTATTGACCATCAACACTTGGTGCTCTTTCTTGATCTCCACTTCTGCAGATTTTAACATGGCGAAGAGTTCTGGCAACTGCTTGTTCATGTTTTGCATATTGTAGTTCATCACAAAGTTCTTGTAACTTGGTGGTAGTGATTGGAGGACACGGTAAATCCCCAGAGCATTAGGAATCACTATACCCAAGCTTTGAAGTTTGTTTGCGTGCCCAGACATCTTAAGCACATGCTCACTAACGGAGCTGCCCTCTTCCATCTTGCAGTTAAAGAACTTTTCAGAAGCCTCATAGCTCCCAATTGCCGCGTGAGTCTCAAAGATCAATTTGAGATCACGGACAATATCATGTGGGTCTGAATTCTCAAACCTTTTCTGAAGCTCCGATTCTAAACCATACAAGATAGCACACTGAACTGTGGAGTACTGAGTCTTCCGAGCGAGGTAAACATTCTTTACTTAATCGGTAGCAGTAGCTGCAGGTGGGTCACCCAGCGGTGCATCCAGCACATAGGTCAAATTACCAGCAGTGAGGACAATCCTCAAATTGCGGAACCAATCCGCGAAGTTGCTTCCATTGTTTTTCAACTTTTCTTTCTCTAGGAAAGCATTAAAATTGATGGTAGGGGCCGCCATTGATCTACAACATATTTGCAATAGTTTAGAGTAAGTTTATGACAAATTGAGTTCTAATTAATAGTTAAATTAATCTAGGTGAACTCCCACTCAAAACAATATCCCTCACATTGTTTTAGTGATCAAACGAACCAAATCCACCACATCAACACCGATCATCACGAGAGTCGATGTAGCTTCAATGGCGAACAATCGACATGTTCATCATATCTTACTATATGATTCATGTTTTACCTTTCGGTGATCCGTGTTCCGAGACCATGTCTGTACATGCTAGGCTCGTCAAGATCAAACCTTAGCTTCCGCATGAGCAAATCTGGCTTGCTCACGTTGTATACACTTGCGTAATCTAACACACCCGATCATCACGTGGTGCTTCGAAACAACAAGCTTTAGCAACGGTGCTTACTAAGGGTGAACACTTTAGAACTTGATATTCATGTGCATGAGGGATCATCTTATAATGCTACCGTCGTTAACTAAGCAATACAAGATGCATAAAGGATTAACATCACATGCAATTCATAATATGTGATATGATATGGCCTTTCTTCTTTGTGCTTCGGATCTCCATCTTCAAGCACGAACATGATCTCCATCATCACCGGCATTGCATCAAGGTCCATGATGCCGCTCCATGGTTGTCGTCCACCAGCTTCAACTATTACAACTACTTTGAATAGACACGCGGGTCTTAACAGAAATTGAAGACAACCATATGGCTCCTGCCGGTTGCTAACTTACAATAAGGAACATTGCATACATCAAATATAATCACAATCATGGACATATCACATCACAGCACACCCCTGCAAAACAAAGTTAGACGCCTCTACTTTCTTTGCATGTTTTACGTGGTTTGGGGCTTTCAATAAGTGTCGTTCTAACTTACGAACAAGAACCACAACATTGATACTAGTATTGTCAATCACCCGTTGTAAATTGAATCTTAACTATGTTGGGAGAAACATGCACCCGCAAAGCCACTTATGCATTACAAGTTGCATGTCAAGCGTGGAGCAAGTCTCATGAACGATGGCATGTAAGGTTAGCCCGGGCCGCTTCATCCCACCATCCCGCAAGATGCAAAGTACACAAGAAGCAATCGACAACAAAAGCATCAACGCCCATAATGACCATTGTGTTCTACTCGTGCAACAGATCTACATATAGACACGGCTCTGATACCACTGTAGGGGTTCGTAGCATGGAAAACAAAAAATTTCTACCGCATACAAACAAACAAGCCAAGATCTATCTACTAGATTGTAGAAACGAGTCGATGGAATAACTCACCCTCGAAGATTCCAAAGTGTTTAACGAGAGCGGATTCTCGTGGGTGATGTAGTCGTACTCTTGCCGATCTCAAGATCGCGTAGACGATCCTTCCGGCGCTGCGTTCCGGCAGCGCTTCCGCAGTCGGTCACACGTTCGGTACTCGACGAAGACCTTCCTCTCCCTTGTTCCAGCAGGCAGCGGAGGTTGTAGCACTCTCCTCGTGATTCCGGCAGCACAACGGCGTGGTACCGGAAGTAGAGGGGAGATCTCGCTGGGCTTCGCCTTAAGCCGGAGCGAGTATGGTGGACTATGATTGAGAGCCTTGGCGATCTAGGGTTTAGACGCACCAAGGAGGAGCAAGGCCGGCGTCTAGGGTTTTCCTAGGCGGCGGCGGCGGCAGCAGGAGGTGGCGGCGTCGGCGGCTAGGATTAGGGTTTGCGGGGCGTGGTGTTGTGTGCTTGGAGGGGCAGCCCTGCCCCTCCTTATATAGGTGGAGGGGCGCGCCAAGGGGAGGGGAGTCCCTCCCCAACTCGGTCTCCAAGTGGGCCGGCGGTGGAGGGAGGGAACTCATCCCCAAGTAGGTTTCCTACTCTCCCTCCACCTCACAAAATAGCCGTTTGACTTTTCAAATTGGCGTTTGACTTTTCAAACTAGGATTTGATTAAACCCTTTATTTTGTTCAGAGATGACACCTAGTACATGATGCAATCATTCCAACTTGTTATCACACATTCATGTACCCTTCCCCTCTGGAGTGCCGGACATTCCGGAACCTTCTAGAACATTCCCGATGAAAACACCGGAACCATTCTCCAACCCCGAAACAGGACTTTCCTTATACGAATCTTATTCTCCGGACCATTCTGGATCTCCTCGTGATATCCCGGATCCCATCCGAGACTCCGAACAACATTCGGTCTCTTACTCATCATTCCATAACTACTCAAACAACGTCGAATCCTTAAGTGTGTCTCCCTACGGTTCGTGAATTATGCAGACATGATCGAGACACTTCTCCGAACAATAACCAATAGAGGAATCTGGAAATTCATATGGCTCCCACATATTTCTACGATTACTTTGCGATCAAATGAACCACTTACATACGATACCAATTTCCCTTTGTCTCACGATAGTTTACTTATCCGAGGTTATGATCGTCGGTATCTCCACATACCTAGTTCAACCTCGTTACTGATAAGTACTCTTTTCTCGTTCCCGTGATATGTGATCCCTTGTGAGTCAGTCACATGCTTGCAAGCTAATTGGATGACATTCCACCGAGAGGGCCCAGAGTATATCTATCTGTCATATGGATGGACAAATCCCACTCTTGATCCATGTGTCTCAACCAATACTTTCTGAACACTCAATGCCACCTTTATAGCCACCCAGTTACGGTGTGGTGTTTGATGTCATCAAAGCATCCTTCCGGTGAAGGTGATATGCATGATCTCATGGTCGAAGGAATTAGGTTACTATGTATCAGAAAGCATATAGCAATTGAACTATTAAAATGACTTGATCTTTATGCTACGCTTATCTATAGGAGTATGTCCACAATATCATTCTCCTAACG
Organism: Avena sativa; assembly: GCA_916181665.1. Lineage (NCBI taxonomy): Eukaryota > Viridiplantae > Streptophyta > Magnoliopsida > Poales > Poaceae > Avena > Avena sativa. The sequence continues at coordinate 344,195,946 of OV702279.1, forward strand.
ATATGATCTTGTTGTTAATAACATCTCAATGTTCATGATAGGGAAACCATAATCATTTATTAACCAACAAGCTAGTATTTATAAAGAGGATTTACTAGGGACTCTATTTCAGTTTACAAATCACACAAGTATTAATGTTTCCTTGTTAATACTATTATAGAATGAATGTAAACATTTATCATAAACACAAAGATATAATAATAACTATATTTATTATTGCCTCTAGGGCATATCTCCAACAATTCGTGATTAGCGGCTTGTCTTGCTCGCCGACCGCCGCAGATAGTCGCTGGCCGTCCGGTTGCAGCAAATCTCCGTCCAATCGACTCGCCATCAGTTTATTTGTCCAAAGTACATTGTACATGATATGCATATCTAATCTAAGTATAAATTTTATTCCAGTTTAACGATAAGTCACTACCTAATAAGCAGAGAGCAACATATTACTTTTTCATGCCAATTGCATCAATCTTCAATATAGCCCAATGCAAAATTTAGAGCAAATCTTTGTTGATAGTATAACAATATACTTGGAAAAAACAGCCCCATTTTGTTGCCAAAACATATATATCTTGCTTATCCATGCAAAGTTGAGACTATTTATATTAATGTAAGCCAAAAATATGAGGTATATCACATTTGTTTTTACACTTGATATCTTCATATACAATACCTCAAGGATGATAATCATATCTTCGCCCCCCCTTATGCCGAAATCCTGGCTCCGCCTCTGATTGCGAAGCGTGGGTTGAATCCATACATGCATGATGTTCCACCAATCATAGTTTGTCTAATAACCCATATTTTTTATTATTAATTTATTTGATATATCGATTTTAATTTTTAATTTATTTTTACTTTTCCAATCGTATTATTATATCCACCAAGATCTAGGGATGGGCTAAATGTTTGACAACAAAACCCAACGAGGACAACGTGCAGCAAATTATGAGAAGAATAGAAGAACCGGAGCTTGTATTGACCCGGAATCAGTAGTAAGATTGTACAAGCACGAAGTAACTAGCTAGAGGTAGTACAATTAACTATGAGGTTGCAGCAATACTAGAGGGAGTTGAGACGTTCTGGCAATGGTTTGGTCGGCAAGGTCACTGCTTCTTGGGCTCTTGCATGGAAGGCAACAGGTAAGTCCATGCCAAAGGGGTCGGCCGACGTTCTCGGTATATATGAGTATAATGTTATCCTATTACTGAATAAATAGCTATATTTCACTTGATTTTTCCCTTCTTTTGAAGTACTGGGTAATTTCATAATATTTTATTTACGAGATCAATAACCATTCGTGTTTGTTGGTAAGACACTAAAGTTCCACACCACTACGCCTCTTCTCCATATATATAAACCAACCCCTCAAGCAACCTTCATGTGTGCGTCCCCTTCATTTGCAATGGAGAGAACAAGTAAGGAGGGGTGAGAGATATGGTAATGATTAATGAGCAGGATATATGGTTTAGTGTAGAGAATTGTTAGGAATGAGATGTATCGAAAATTGGCGCCAGATGGGATGGTCAACCATCAGCTAGCTCAAGTGATAATTAAGCTGCCCGAGAACAATTTTGTACCTAGGCTCGGTGTCATCGACTATCTACCTTTTGCAGTATTGTTGTGTGATATGGCATGGTTCTGATAGCTGGTAGGTAACGTGACTACTTGTCGCGAGGTTGGAGGTGCTTGAGAGACGGATGCCGCTGTGGGAGATAACATAAGAGCTAACCGCAACAATCTGGTGGTGTGCCATAATAAGGGAGAAATGTGGAAGTGTTGAGTGCCAGCTAGGCGTCAAGATGATAGGGCGCGTGGTAAGGGGATGTGTCCAGCTCGATCAACTGCCAACAGACGAACCAAGAACTGCATTCGTCTCCAAGCCGAGAAGTGATGCCCTGCAGCTCCCCGCTAAATACATAACGATATCTCACTCTTTTCCATTGCTCCCCACCTATGAAGTATAGGATCAGTGCAAATCTGCTTATCCACGAGCTAAATAATTGTACATGCTTGTTTCCTTACTCCGTGTTCCTCTGCATGTATCTACATGCTCTCTTTTGCAGAAAAGAGAGACAGGCGTGGAGCCCAGCTTGTTCGATGTTTGGACCGATAAGCGTATGGTGACGGACAAAGAGGATGGGACAAAGAAGTGGGTGAGTTCTTGCGCCGAGATCCGGGATAAGGGGTACCGGGACGGCGTGTGTGCATGTTTCTTTTTTAAGACGTCGCTATTGGAGAAACTATACTTCTGGTGATGTCTTGGTGGTATTATTACTGTTGCTATAAAGAATAGGTCTCCGTAGCGAGATTTTTTTTACTGTAATTCTTCCTTTTTTGGCTATGTGCATCCTACGTTATTGCAGAGGCTAGGTACAATTGTATCTTCGTGATATTAATATATACTTCTTATCTGAGAAAATCACAGACGATGTGGTCATGTACGTCTTATGATGCATAGGTTGAGAAAATATATCTTTTTTATTTTCTAAAATATTTGAAGAGACGAGGCTTGTCAATTTTCTCATGTTGATGGGATTGACGCATACATAGCCCATGTACCAAAGCTTCATATTCGTACTAGGATCATAGTTTTAAAAACCGGATCGGTGAGTGAATCGGTGAGCCTACTGGTTCACTGGTTTACTGTTCGGACCACTGGTTCAGTTGGTTTGAGGGTAACAAAAAACCGTTATTTTTAATTGAAATTTAAGCAAATTACAGAATAAAATGAACATAAAAGATATATATATATATATATAACTGTATATTTTAATAAGTAATCACAAAACATGATGTATTCAAGTGGTATTGGGCTTTATGTGGTGCTATTTCTGCCTAGCATAGGATCATGAGTTTGATTCCTCCCACAACATCTTTTTTTCCTGGTTTTTTATTGTTTGGACCAGTAGCTCTTAAAAAACCAGTAAGACCATCGGTTCAGGTTTTTTCTGATTAAACTATCGAACCGGTCCGATTTTTAAAACTATAACTAGAATGATTGGGCGCTTCTCCCAGTCATTTCAGAATCAGAATCATGTGACAAAATGCCAGGATGACTTGTAATGACCACAAGTACAAGAACCAGCTACATTGAGGGCTTTAGTTACGTCCAAGTATGAAAGATCTTGTTAAAGCATGATTGGAGATTTTCGTACCTGATCTGATTCAGCAATACTCCATCCGTTTAAAAATATAAGATGTTTTATGTTAGTGAAGCTACTGTATCTAGACACCTTTTAGTATATAGGTTTAATTAAATCTACACATGTGTCAATACATTCACCTCATAAACCTAACACATCTTATATTTATAAACGGACGTAGTACATGTTTCAAAATATAAGATGTTTTAGCTTTGTAAAACAAGTGTATCTAGACCGGTTTTACTGTTTAGATTCAAAGTGAACCTACACATTAAAAGAGGTCTAGATTCATCCATTTTATAAAGCTAAAACATCTTATATTTTAAAACAGAGGGAGTAAAATGGTGAGCTTGCTGAATAAATAACTAAATTACATTTGTATTTTCCTCATTCCTACGAAGTACGGAGTAACGTCATGGCTTATTTATGAGATCAACAACCGACGCTAAAGTCTCACCACTACACCTCTCCATATATATATTAAACCAACACCTGAAGCAACTTTAACCTGTATATATTCCCATCATTTGGTACGAAGAGAGCAAGTGAGCAAGGGGTGAACGATCGTAATGAACAATATCCATGGTTTAGTGTTAGGAATAAGATGCATCGGAAAATTGTGCCAAATAGGATGGTCACCCATCAGCCAGCTCAACTAACGAACCAGCCGTGTCCTGGTACTGTTTTGTGCTGGTAATTAATCAGTATCAATAGTTTAGAGTTGTGTATTGTTGGGAACTAGATGATACCCCGCACGTTGCTGCGGTATTTTTAGTCAACATTGGAAGTTTAAGTCTGACAAAAATATACATTTTCCTTCATTCCTATTGGATAGCCAATGCTTTCTTACCATGGAATTACCTTATGTGACATTGCAGTAAAATAGGGTGCAAATTAAAGATAGTTTTTTTTTGCGGGTAAGGGTGCATGGATAGTTGAGAGCTTTGCATCAAAGAAATGGGTGATCGATGCATGCAAAATAAGATGTATTTCTGCTATTTTTCTGTTTAAGTGACTTCATTGACAAAATCGAAGAGAGATTTGTTGATTTCGTAATTTTCTGCTCTTTCTAGATCGACCACCGAAATATGGACAAATGAAAGATGATTGAAATAGCTGCATGGACTTAAACAATGTCACGGATAGCACCTCCATGGAGATCACATGTTAATTCGATGAGAGGCTATAAGATTGTGAAGACATGGTTAAAAGTAGAAAGGAAATCTCATCAACTTGATGCCAGCCTACTGAGACTATTGTCCATCCGGTACAATGGGTTATGTTTCAGGAAAACGTATAATAGTTCTTAGAATGACAGATCGCTAAGCACGAAGAAGACAAATGGCTAATAATAAATCTTTTCCCTTTTCAAGAAGGGAGCAAAAAAGATCGCCAACCAGATATTGTGGACTATTTCTTGTCTTGGTCATAAAAAACCTGTAAAAAAATACTTGAGAATATTTTAGATAACCTCTTTTTATTTTAGATAAACTCAACTTACGACAAATTTTATGTACATACATGCACCAAACTCGTTCATTGGCATGAAATCACAAATCATGATAAGACGATATAAAAAGATGTACTTCCTCCGACCCACATTAGTTGATTTGGATTTGGCAAAATTTGGATGAACCTATATCTAAATAGTGTATAGATTCATAAAAATCTAGATAAATTAAAGTCAACCAATATGGGTCGGAGGGAGTATAAAAAGGTATCTAGCACTGTTACATAAGCTAGTGTATCTAGCCTCATATAACCTAATACTTTCTTGGCCTTTATTGTATATGATGCCTATGTATAAACAACCTCAACCTGTATCGTAAGTTTTTCTATGATCTCACAATCAGCCACGCTCAGCCGCATGCAACATATTGTTAGATGTATATATTTGTATATTGTAGTTTCCCCATAGTTTAGGGGGCTTTCTGCATATTTGCACATGTATCTGTATTATATATTGTGGCCTTTGGCCCCAGAGGAATACAAGTTGCATATTCCTGACATGGTATCAGAGCTAGGTTAGCCTCCTCCTACTCGCAACTTCGTCGCTGGCCGTCACCGTCCCTGTCGCCGACAGTCTTGTCGTCGTCGCCGCCGCCGGTTGCCGCCTTGTTTTTGGCCATAGTTGCCCGTTCCATCTCCAGATCGATCTGATCTGCTTCTAGATCGGTTTCGTTTTCAACAAATCTGGATCGAATCCTGCCTTCTGCACAACTCCCGTCGGGTGTCGTCTCGGTCCCGTCTCCCGCCGGGTCCCGTCCGTCCCCACCTCTACTCTGCTCAAGCCCGGACCCCGACGCCCGCCTCCGCTCAAGCCAGGACCCCGACGCCCGCTCGACACCGCCCGTCCTCGTCTGGCAGGCCCCGCCTCTGCTTCAACCACGCGGACCACAGATCCACGCGCAGCCCCGACGCTCTGTCTGCTCCGGACCCTCCTGCTCGACATCACACGGGCCACCTCCACACGCGGCCTCGGTCCAGGCGCCCTGCTCGCTCCTGCCTCGGTCCAGGTGCCCTGCGCGACATCATGCGGGTCACCGTCCCTGTCTGCTTCCACGCGCCACCCCGCCTCCCGCCGGCAGTCCGTGCTGACGTGACCTCCTGGCCTCGGTCCACTCGCCGACTCGTCGACTCGTCAGACCGCTGTTGGGAATCGATCCCCAGTGGCAGGAATTGGCCTTTCCCGGTACTTAGGCATCGCCCCTCGTCCCGATTTGCCGGAATTTCGCCGGATTTCGGCCGGCATCTGCCTGCAGCAGGGTTGACCAGGGTTGAACAGATCTGTTCCTAAAAAAAATGTGAGAGAGAGAGAGAGAGAGAGAGAGAGAGAGAGAGAGAGAGAGAGAGAGAGAGAGAGAGAGAGAGAGAGAGAGAGAGAGAGAGAGAGAGAGAGAGATGTCTTCTGCATCGGGCTATGTTGCGATTCCTCGCTGCCCGGTGATCTTCGATGGCTCGAATTATCCTGATTTCGCGGCCTTTATGCATGTTCACATGCGCGGTCTCCGTCTTTGGGGTGTGCTCTCCGGCGAGGTCTCCTGTCCGTCGTTCCCCCCTGCTCCTGTGGCTCCTCTTCCACCGACGCCGATTGTTCTTGGCGCTGATGCTTCTCAGGAGGCCAAGGATGCTGCTCAGAGTGCCGATGATAGTGATGTTGCTGCTTATGACCTAAAGTTCAAGCAGTACTCTTCTGATCTCGAGGCCTATCGCCACGCTCTGACTGTTTACACTCAGTGGGTCGATGAGGATGCTCGTGCTGCTGCTGTTCTCACCTCCAGTGTTCTACCCCAGTATGCTGCCGAGTTCATGAGTCTTCCTACTGTTGCCGCTCAGTGGGCACATCTTCGTCAGCGCTAGCAGCCGTCTGGGGATGCTCTTTACCTGTCTGTGGTTTGCTAGGAGCATGCTCTTTAGCAGGGTGATTCCACTATTGATGAGTTTTATACTCAGAGTGCTGCTATCTGGCGTTAGCTTGATTCTCTTCATACTGCTGTTTGTGGCACATGCTCTTGCTGCCAGATTGTGCGCTCGGATTTGGAGTTTCACCGCATTTATGAGTTTCTGTCTCGTCTCCGCCAGGAGTTTGAGCCCCGGCGTGCTCAGCTGAATGCTCGTGCTTGTGTTCCGCTCTCTGAGGTGTTGTCTGAGCTTCGGTCTGAGGAGACTCGTCTTCGTGGTGCTGGTCTTCTTGCGGTTCCATCTGTGCTTGCTGCTCGTGGTCCTCCTATGCCGTCTGCTCCCTCGACTCAGCCGCGGTCCTCTGTGCCGCCGCCGATACTACCCACTCCTCCATCTCAGAGTCAGAGTCAGCACCAGCAGTCTCAGGGACAGAGTCAGCACCAGGAGGCTCGTGGTCAGGGTCGTCGTGGTTCTCTTCGTCACTGCTCTTACTGTAACAAGGATGGCCACACTTGGGCCACCTGTTATACACGGGATCCCAGTTTACGTCAGCAGCACCAGATGGCTCGTGGGCAGTCGATTCCTTCCGGATCTTCAGCAGTTGCTTTCTCCGATCAGGACATTATCAGGAGTCTTCGCGGTCTGCTTGCTGCTACAGGCTCTTCTTCGACAGACACTGCTGGTTCTGTGACTGATTCTTCAGGCACTGCGCGACCACCATCTTCTACACAGTCAGGTACGTCCCCGTGGTATCTCGATTCTGGAGCTTCCTTTCATATGACCTTTGAGTCTTCTTTTCTGTCCGCTCTCCGTTCTCTCCCTTCTCCTGTCCGTGTTTTCACGGCTGATGGTACCTCTCTTCCTGTTACTAGTCGGGGTACCCTTTCTACTTCTTCTTTTTCTGTTCCTGATATCTCTCATGTCCCTCTTCTTAAGATGAATCTGTTCTCTGCTAGCCAGCTTACTAACTCTGGTTGTCGCGTCATTCTTGATGTTGATTCTTGTGTTGTTCAGGACCGTCGCACATAGGCCCTGGTTGGAGCTGGCCCTCGCAGCCGTGATTCTTCAGGGCTTTGGGAGTTAGACTGGCTTCGTGTTCCTTCCGCTGCCACTTCATCTGCCAGTTCTTCTCCGGTCGTCGCCTCTGCTACCAGCTCCTTTCAGTAGTGGCATCATCATCTTGGTCACCTTTGTGACTCTCGCCTGTCGTCATTAGTTCATCGTGGTCTTCTGGGGTCTGTCTCAGGCGATGGGTCTTTACATTGTCAGGGCTGTAGGTTGGGCAAACAGATTCAGCTTCCCTACCCTACTAGCGCGTCTGTATCTCAGCGACCTTTTGATTTAGTTCATTCCGATGTTTGGGGTCCGGCTCCTTTCGCTTCGAAAGGGGGCCATCGCTACTATATTTTATTCATCGATGATTTTTCTCGGTACACTTGGTTGTATTTTATGCGCTCTCGTAGTGAAGTGCTCTCCATATATCAGCGTTTTGCGGCCATGGTCCGCACTCAATATTCTACCCCCATTCGCGTGTTTCGTGCTGATTCTGCTGGTGAGTATATCTCCTAGATGTTGCGTAGTGTTCTTGCTGAGCAGGGCACCTGTCGTGGTGGTGGCACGGCAGATGCCATGGGTAGGCTAAAGTATGGGGCCAATGGATGCTAGTGGGATCTGGGGAGGGAAGATGCAACTAATTCTACACACAAGAGGTTAGGGAAAAGATCTTTATTTCTCTTCTCTCGGGCTACAAGTGCTCCTCGAGCTGTATACAGGGAGAAAAGATGAACCTCACCAGCCTAACGGTCCCAAAATGAGTCGATCCCCTCCTCAGGGTCCAAGCCTCCCCTTATAAAGGAGATCCTTGGGTGCCTTTAGGGCTGACGGGGCAAGCATATTCGAGGAATATGCTTGTCCCAAAATAGTAGTTCGGCGGCCTCCTTTCCCTGTCGCCCTTCTAACGACGGCAAGGCTCCAGAGGACCCCTCCTGCGTGCCTCGGGCGTCAGGACTGTCACCTCCGTGACCTCCTTCTTCCCCTCTGACGCTCTGCATCTTTGTCTCTTGTGCTTGGCTCCGCTCAGATTCCTTCTAGCCTGCAGCTAGAGTTTGACCTTGGGTTTCTCCTTCTCCTGCAAGCTTCGTATCATTCGGCCTTACCTTACCTCGCGTAGCTCGGCTTGTCCTTCACCTGCATCGAGATTACTCGGGCTAACCCGGCCGACCCTCGCAGTAACTCGGCCGGGTAACGCCTTAATACACATATACGGGCTTCTCGCCTCCGTACGTCGGCCGACTTATTCATGATTCGGCCAACCTAGACCGTAACTCGGAAACCAGACGGGGATTGTACCTCTGTCTTTCCCCGTCTTTGACCTACCCAAGGTCAACCCCCCGACATTAGTCCCCGAAGCTGGTGTGGCCCTATCGATAGCTTCGGCCGGGTCGTATCAGCTTCATCATATTCTTCAGTACTGTTTCCGAGTTACATTTTTCTTGTCCGTTGTATCCTTGTTCCTTCTCTCGTACGCCTCGTCCTACGTGTCACTATCATCATTGCTTTCATAGTTTTTTGGTTCCTCTACAGTATTTACTGACAGGCTACAGTTAAGCCTATACCTGCTGCGCCGCCGCTGCGACGCCTTGCGTGTCGCTTCCCTGGGGGATCGCAACCTTCCTTGTTCTGGTGTGGCCGTTGGTGTGGCTCCACTTATCATCGTGCGTTCGTGCCGCACCCACGATCTACGCAGTCAACTGCTACAGCCACGATCCCACTACCTTGCTCGTGGCTCGACTATAAAGAGGGGCACGGTGTTTGGGGATTTACTTTTCCCCTTCTCGTTCGTCTCCGCCCTCCTTCTTCCTCTTGCCTGCGCGCCTTCTCGCAGCTCCGCCGCCTTGCGTTCATCGGAGCTTCCGACGGCGAGAACTCCGCCGCGCCGTTCTGCTCGCCTTGCCTGCGCTCTCCAGCCTCGGGGCCGTCGCCGGTGAGTCCTTTCCGGCCGCACTGCCTAGGTTTCACCGTAGATTTCTCCGTTTCGATCTCGTGTTCGTGCGGCGGTTCCTCTGTTCCTCCGCTGCTGCTTCCGTGTAAAATCACGACGGGGCCTTGTAGCTCTAAACTCCCCTCCGCCGCCAACTCTTCTTCCGTCGATCTCTCCGGCGAACCACCCATGTCTAGCTCCTTTAGTGGTGCTCTGGTTGAGGATGATGATGCTGGCTCTGGGCCCGAGAGAGGCTCGTGGCAAGGTTCTTCCGTTACGCGCCGCGAGATTGAGTGGCTTATCCGAACTCGGAGGATTCCCGCCGAGGTCTCCTGTCGCTTACCCGGCAACGAGTCCTCTCCGGATGTCAGGGAGGGTGAGTATGTGGTTTTTATGTCGCATTTCGCGCGTGGGTTCGGTCTCCCTCTTAGCGACTTTGCTAGAGAGTTTCTCGACTACTTCGGCCTTCAGCCGCATCATCTTCCTGCGAACGCCATTGCTTCTCTTTCTGCTTTTATCTCCGCTTCGGAGGGATACTTCGGCCTGTGGCCGTCAGTCCACGTCTGGTCGAAGTTCTTCCAGATTCGTTCTAATGTAATCCCTGACAAATCTCTGCACCCCTCCGAGAAATCGCTTACCCAATGTGGGGCAGCGTCCATTACACCTCGGAGGAAGTCCGTATTTCCTCGTGTCACCGGGTTAGAGTCGTGCAAGAAGTGGCACAAATCCTTCTTTTACGTCAAGAATAGAGGGACAGAGGACAAGATTCGGCTCCCTGCCTTATCAATTGGTCCGCCTTCTAAAGTGAATTGGCTCTACAACCCGAGGAAAACTCATGCCTTGGCCGAGGCTTTTGAGATTCGGCTTAAAGAGTTGATCCGCGCCGGGTTATGCGGCGAAGACCTGATGGCTACTTTCATTAGTAGCCGGATCTGCCCCTTCCAGAAGCGGACTCACAAGTTGTGCTACATGAGTGGTCCCCTCGACCCTAACCGAGTATCGACTGTGGAGCTGGACAACTACCTTATCCACAAGCGCGTCCAAGCTATCTTCAAGACGGAGATGCCTGAGGATTGGGCTTGGGGATTGAAACCGTTCACCCGCGATCACCCGCCTCCCGAGGTAAGCTTAATCAATAACGTTCTGCTATTCCATTGTTTTCGTAACGGATTCCGCTGACTTTCTTTGTCCTTGTCTTGCAGAGGTTCGCAGAGCAGAAGAATGAGGACGCCGAAGTTTTGTTGCTTCCGTGGCCCGCGGACCGGAGCACCCCGGATACTGGTGAGCCGGACTCCGAGGAGTTCGTCCCTAAGTCGGATCCTGCCCCGGCTCGAGTTCGTGGCAAGACTTCGGCGCACGAGGAAGAAGGTGATTCGGATGAGGTCCAAATTCTCGAGGTAGTTGCCGCAATGCCTATTTCTTATGCATTTTCGGCTTCTACTTTCCCAGCTAATCCGGTCGGTCAGGTTCACGACGCCGAGCCTATTGCTTCTCGACCCCCCGTTACCTCGGGGAAACGTGGGGCTCCTGCTAGTGCCTCGGAGGCGGTCCCCAAGAAACGAACGAAGAAATCCGCTCCGAATCCTCCCAGGCGCAAGATTATGCCGGGTAAGCTCCTTTTACTTGTATTTCTTGTTTCTCTCTTTCTGTTTTCCATACTGACGCTTTTTTCTTTCTTATTCTTGCAGTGCTCCGCTTTCCGTTAAGCCCGGCGGTCCTAGCATGACTAGCCGCCCGATTCGGCGGCCGTCTCCTCCTCCTGTCGATGATACCAGGATTCCCAGTCCTATTCGTGTTGCCTCTCCTCCAGCTCTGAATCCGTCGCCTCCTCATCGCAACGCGCCTGAAACCCCTTCTGTTGACATTGATTTCACTCGGACCTCCGAGGTTTTCGTCGAATCCGTTGCCCCCTCTATGGGTCCCAGCGCTGCTACTGAGCCTCTATCTACCCCGGCAGTTTCTACAGCCATTCCAGCCTCGGCCAAAAAGGTCGTTATCTCGGCGCCTTCTGCGACCGTAACCCCTGCTGCTCCTAAAGACGCCGTCCCCACTTCCGAGGTGTCACTTCCTGCTGATGCCTCCTCTAAGGCGAGAAAAGCTGTTGCCGCCAAGACTTCCTCTTCTCAGAAAGGTCTTGTCGGCTCTTCTCAGCCGAGTATCGCCGACGTGCTGCGTAAGGGAGCTGCGCCTACTAAAGCCCCCGTTGCCTCGGCCGCCAGCACCCAGCTTGCTCTTCATAAGAGCCCTGCGGCCGCAGTGGTTGAACAACCTGTCCGGGGTAAGGTCTTAACTCGGACAGCCAGTGGGAAAAGCCTCGGTGCGCTGGTGGAGTATGCCAATAATTGGAACGCCGCTGATCAGTTTGAGGGTAATCCTATCAACCAGCCCTTTCAGCTTTCCGACATCAGCGGCCGTTTTGACCATGCTGCCAAGTTCATCCTTGATACTAACAAGATGAATGAGGTAATTACTGTTTCTCTGAGTTTTAAATTAGTCCTCAGATGTTACTATATGCTCTAGTCCCCGAAACTTGCAAGGAAATAACTTGTTATATACTTGGAAGTTTAATGATCTTTGACTTAATTTAAATTTATTTCTAGGGTTTAGGAATCCGGCCATCTAGATCCGAGTTAAGTTTTGCTTGATTCGGATGTGCTTTAGCTTTGAATATCCAGCCACCTAGATCCGAATTAAGTTCTGCTTGATTTGGATCTGATTTAGCTTTGAATATCCAGCCACCTAGATCTGAGTTAAGTCCTGCTTGACTTGGATCTGATTTAGCTTTGAATATCCAGCCACCTAGATCCGAATTAAGCTCTGCTTGATTCGGATCTGATTTAGCTTTGAATATCCAGCCACCTAGATCTGAGTTAAGTCCTGCTTGATTCGGATCTGACTTTGCTTTGAATATCCAGCCACCTAGATCTGATTTAAGTCCTGCTTGACTCGGATCTGATTTAGCTTTGAATATCCAGCCACCTAGATCCGAATTAAGCTCTGCTTGATCCGGATCTGATTTAGCTTTGAATATCCAGCCACCTAGATCTGAGTTAAGTCCTGCTTGACTCAGATCTGATTTAACTTTGAATATCCATTTACCGTTTTTCCCCATTGCTCAGGTTGCACATGATCGGAGGACTGCCGAATTCCAGAGGTTGCTTTTTTCGCACCGTAAGCTGGAAGAAAAGTATGAGAAAATCCTTCCAGTGGTAAAGAAGGCTGGTACGTCGATGGTTCCTTTTCGTTACTTTCAACGTTCTTGTTTATTTGTCCGCGAGATGCCGGCTTACTTTCTTGGTAAACAGGTAACATTAATAATCTCAACATTCGCCTTGAGAAGAAAGTTAAGAGCCTGGAAGGTTAGTTTCCCTTTTATTTTACACCCTTTCCCTTTTAACATGTATGCTAAGTTTCCTTATTGCGTTTGGCTCTGGTAAAGCCGAGTTGCAAAACTTTGCAGCGTCGCATCAAGATTGCATGCCCATGCCTGACGTGATGCTGCATTTTTTAGAGCAAAACGCTATTCATTCGGCGCAACTACAAGAAAAAGATGATGAAATAACTCGCCTGCGATCCGAGGTGGATACTCTCAAGCTCTCTCAGAAATCCGAACTGGAAAAGGTCGACCAAGAATTTTCCGAGGAGAAGAATCGGTTGGCTTTGGAGCTGCAGAAGAACAAAGAACTCCTCGAGGCTGCTGAACTAAAGACTTAGGGGTTGAGCGAGGAAATTGCTCGTTTTGAGAAGAGCAAGGTCGATTGGGCCAAAGACCTTCAGATAATGATGAGTTACATTCATCGTAAGCTACTTAACACCGCCGAATTACATTGTTCTTTTTTGTTCCCGCTACCCCCTGACACATTCATGCTTTGCGCAGATCATTTCCCCGAGGCCAAGCCTGTGAGTTCTAAAGCGGTTCTTGCAGCTCGCGTGCGCCGAGGTGTTTCTGTTGCCGCTGACTCGGAGTACTCAATGGAGGATTTCCTGGTTGCAGTTGGTGCTGCAGTTGGCCCAATGAAAATTATGGGTCGGGACCTGGTGCAAGCAGCCATCCGAGCTTACCACGTTCTTTGGCCGAATACATCTGGTACTCCTGATATTAACGAGGTCGAATTACTAGTACAAAGACTCATGGCATCTGAGAGGCAACTGAGTCTCTGGAGGGAATCAGCCGGGCGTGCTGGCGCTGATATGGCCCTTACTGTCATCATGTCCTGGTACGAAGACATTTCTCTAGACATCCTGAGAAATCTGCGCACCGGTTCTCGTTGGGTTGAAGACCCCACCTTCGTTGCTCTTCGGCAAGCTCGCGCCTTCCAACTCGTCGAGTATGCCGACATACATACCTGGAATGAAGGGCCGAGTTTCCTTCCAAATCCGGATGAGGAGGTCATAGTTGAAGATGCCTCGGATGACAATTCGGCTGAGCAAGGAGAGCGTGAGGATAATTCGGCCACGTCTGAAAGCTCAAGATCAAGCTCGGACAGCGGCGGCGACGAGCGATCCTCCTCCAAAGGTACTGGGAACTCAACTGCACAGACGGATGCTCCTGAGCAGCCTCGAGCTTCCGCTGAAGTTGCACTTGGTTCTATGGAGTGTGAGGCAACCTCGGTTGAAGTTCCTCCTACGTCGGAGTGCCCAGCGCGTGACCAAGTCGCTGCCTCCCCTGCGAACGATGCTTGAGTTATCTCTTATCCCTGGCATGCCGGGCGTATGATGTACGCGAAACTGTCTGTACCGTTGTATGACTTGAATTTCTTTTGCTGTGTACCGTTGTGACATATACGCTTGTAGCTGTTAGCATTTGGTTAAGTTGTTGTTTGTCCGAATTCTTGCTTTGGTGGCCTGTAATTTCCTGATTTTAGGATTTATCCTTGCCTTCGTTTATTCATGAGTGGTGCTCTGAACGGCGGTTGACTACCACCTTGAGAGAATATATGGCAATCCATGAATTGTTGTTCATCGCGCCGAACCTCAATATGTAAACCAAATTTCGGAAATTATAAAACTAATACGGGTGCGCTCAACATAAAACTGAAACAGCATGTGGCAGTTCCCGAGTCGCTGCTCTGGGTGCCGAGGTTTTAAATACCTAACATGAAATTGAGATAACATACAGCAGTCCCCGAGTCACTGCTCTGGGCGCCGAGGTTCAAATACATAACATGAAATTGAGATAACATATAGCAGTCCCCGAGTCACTGCTCTGGGCGCCGAGGTTTAAATACATAACATGAAATTGAGGTAACATATGGCAGTCCCCAAGTCACTGCTCTGGGCGCCGAGGTTTAAATACATAACATGAAAATGAGATAACATACAGCAGTCCCCGAGACACTGCTCTGGGTGCCGAGGTTCAAATAAATAACATGAAATTGAGATAACATATGGCAGTCCCCGAGACACTGCTCTGGGTGCCGAGGTTCAAATACATGACATAAAATTGAAATAACATATAGCAGTCCCCGAGACACTGCTCTGGGTGCCGAGGTTCAAATACATGACATGAAATTGAGATAACATATGGCAGTCCCCGAGTCACTGCTCTGGGCGCCGAGGTTTAAATACATCATTGGATCTTGACCTTGAGATACAATGTTATGAGTAAAATGGTCGAAGTAAAGCTACATTCCATGGACGCTTCGTTTCTTCGCCTGCTTTGTCTGCCCTGTTCTTTCCGGGAGACTGAGCGTCGACTAGATAATAGGCGTCGTTGTGCAACGCTTTGCTCACAATGAATGGTCCCTCCCATGGAGGTGACAACTTGTGCATGCCGGCCGTACGTTGTACCAGTCGGAGGACTAAATCTCCTTCTTTGAATACTCTTGGATTCACCTTCTTGCTGTGATATCGTCGCAGGTTCTGCTGATAAATAGCTGATCGTGACAATGTCAACTCTCTGGCTTCTTCTAGCAGGTCTACAGCATCTTGCCGAGCTATCTCGTTTATCTCCGAGGTTGTATACTGAGTAACTCTTGGCGAGTCATATATTATGTCGGCTGGAAGTACGGCCTCTGCCCCGTAAACCAAGAAGAATGGTGTATAACCTGTTGATCTATTTGGAGTAGTCCTGAGGCTCCACAGTACGGCTAGGAGTTCCTCAATCCAACATCCTGCCGACCTTTGCAATGGTTCGACAAGTCGTGGTTTTATTCCTGTTAACACCAGTCCATTAGACCTTTCCACTTGCCCATTGGATGCTGGGTGAGCCACAGAGGCAATATCTAGTCTTATGTGCTTCTCTCAACAAAATCTGGCGAAAGCTCCTTCTGCAAAGTTTGTGCCATTATCTGTAATAATACTGTGCGGATACCCATATCTTAATATAATATCCTTGAGAAATTTCACTGCCGTGGACCCATCGCACTTTTTTATTGATTTCACCTCAATCCATTTTGTGAACTTGTCCACCATAACCAATATGTGGGTCATTCCTCCTCGTGCCGTCTTGAATGGTCCCACCATATCTAAACCCCATACAGAAAATGGCCAAGTGATGGGTATTGTTTTTAACTCGGCCGATGGCATGTGTATTTTGGTTGCGTATCTCTGACATCCATTGCATTTCTTAACTAATTCTTTTGCTTCTTTCAATGCCGTCGGCCAATAAAATCCATGCCTGAATGCCTTGGCTACTAAGGCACGAGATGAGGCATGGTGCCCACATTCTCCTTGGTGTATGTCTAGAAGGATCTCCTGACCTTCTGCCGAGCTTACACACTTCTGCAACACGTTTGTGACGCTCCTTTTATACAGCTCATTGTTTATGATTGTATAAGCGTTTGCTCTTCTTACGGTTTGTCTAGCTAATACCTCATTACTCGGCAACATCGCGTCTTTTAGGTAAGAAAATATGGGTTGCGCCCATAACGGTGTTACTTTTTCTGATGTGATCTCACTGTTTATCTCCATGTTCTCTGCCGACATATATATCTCGGCTTTTCCCATGATTGCGCTTACCTCGGCTGTCCTCCTCTTGGGGGGTTCCGAGTTATACTGCGGATCTACCTCCATTGGCGTGTGATCTTCTGCAGAATTTGCTGGGATAAAGATAGATTCGGATTCTGGTGATGGATTATTGATGGTTTCCTGAGGTGCTCCAGGGCAGTACCTGGAGGAATTGATTGCCGGGTTGATCCTAATTTTGACAATGTGTCTGCGGCATCATTTTCTGCCCGAGGTATGTGGTGAAATTCACATCCTTCAAAGTATCCACTAATTTTTTGCACGTGAAACCTGTATAAAGCCATATTAGCATCTAATGCGTCCCAACTGCCTGATACTTGCTGTACTACTAGATCCGAGTCACCATAGAATAAGATTCGGCGTATGCCAATTTCTTTTGCTACTTTCAATCCATGGACTAGCGCTTCATATTCGGCTACATTGTTGGACGCAGCAAAATGTATTTGTAATACATATTTCAGTTGGTCTTTTTTAGGCGAGGTTAACACTATTCCCGCTCCCAAACCATTCTTTAGTTTGGAACCATCGAAATGCATAGTCCAGTAATTTGGATCTGGCAATGGTGGCTCATACTGCACCTCGGCCCAGTCCACGAGAAAGTCGGCGACAGCCTGAGATTTGATTGCATCTCTTCTATCAAATTGTGGAGCGTACGGTGATAACTCGATCGCCCATTTTGCTATTCGGCCACTTGCGTCTTTGTTGCTCAATATGTCGGCTATGGGTGCCTCACAGATTACTTTGATGGGATGCTCTTCGAAGTAATGTTTAAGCTTCTTCGCCGACATATATACTCCATAAGCCATCTTCTGATAATGCGGGTAATTCTGCTTTGAAGTGGATAACACCTCACTTAGATAATACACCGGCCTCTGAATCGACTTACCATCTTCAAGTCGTTCCACTACGACTACAGTACTCACTACTCTGTTGGTAGCCGCTACATAGAGTAACATAGGCTCTTTTGATAATGGAGAAGCCAAAATGGGTGCCGTAACCAACATCTTTTTCAACTCACGAAATGCGAGGTCTGCTTGTGGAGTCCAAATGAATTTATCTGATTTTTTCATCAGCTGATAGAGCGGCAGTGCCTTCTCTCCTAGCCGACATATAAATCGACTAAGCGAGGCCAGACAGCCCGTGAATTTTTGTACATCATTCAAACATTTTGGCAATTCCATTCTTTCTACTGTTTTTATCTTTGTTGGATTAGCCTCGATACCTCGGCTAGATACAAGGAAACCGAGTAATTTTCCTGCCGGCACGTCAAATGTGCATTTCTCCGGATTAAGCTTCATTCGGAACCTTCTCATGTTCGCAAAAGTCTGCCGTATATCTTCTAGTAATGTTTTGCTTTCCTTAGTTTTGATGACCACGTCATCTACATATACTTGTACATTTTTTCCTATCTGATCATGCAGGCATTTTTGCATGCATCTCTGATACGTCGCTCCTGCATTTCGCAGGCCAAATGGCATTGTGCGATAACAATAAGCCCCGTACGGGGTAATAAATGCAGTCTTTATTTGATCGGCCGGATTTAATGGTATCTGGTGGAAACCAGAATACGCGTCTACAAACGATAATAGCTCACAACCAGTGGTCGAGTCAATGACTTGGTCTATCTAGGCAATGGAAAAGGATCTTTTGGACACGCCTTGTTCAGGTTGGTGTAATCGATACACATTCGCCATACAATGGCTACATTGGGATCATCTTTCTTCTTTTCTACTAGCACCAGATTCGATAACCAATCCGGGTATAGCACCTCCATGATGAACCCGGCTGCGAGGAGCCGAGCTATTTCATCTCCTATTACTTTTCTCCTGTCTTCGGCGAAGCGGAGGAGAGGTTGCTTCACCGGCCTTGCTCCTGGCCTTACGTTCAAAGAGTGCTCAGCCAACTCCCTCGGAACACCTTGCAGATCTTGAGTTAACCATGCAAATATGTCCCGATTCTCACGGAGGAAGTTGGTGAGCTCGCTTTCCTATTTAGCGTCCAGGCCTGCACCAATAGTAACAGTACGCTCTGGGAATTGCTCATCAATCTGAAATTTCTTCGTCTCTTTAGTCGGCTGAAAAGAGACACTGCCATGTGGGTTGGCCAGCGCCGGCATGTTCAGCTGTGCCGATTGAGCGAGGGCTGCTACTTCTTGAATCCTTCTCTTTTCTCTTGCTATAACCAATGACTCGGCCAAATTTGACCCGGCTGAAGCACACTCCATTGACTTCTTGTAATCCCCTGCAACTGTTATCACTCCTTGTGGTCCGGGTAGCTTCATCTTCAGATAATTTATATGACAGCTGCTCATGAATTTGGCCAGTGCGGGCCGTCCGAGTAGAGCATGATAACAACTTTCCAGATCCACCACTTCAAATTCTAAATTTTCTGCTCTGCATTTATCTCTTGTACCGAATAACACGTCCACTCGGACTTTACCGATGGGCTTGCATGAAATCCCCGGCACTATCCCATGGAAAGTGGTTCTCGTGGATTGCAGCATGTTCTGTGATATTCCGAGTTTATGCATGGTATCTTTGTACATGATGTTGATACTGCTTCCATTGTCAATGAGTACTTTTGAAAATTTCACATTGATGCTTGGTCCAACGAATGTCGGATCCAACACGAGTGCATATGATCCTGGACTCGGCATTATTCTGGGGTGGTCCTTTATGCTCCAGGTCACCTCCTGATCAGACCATGGCACGTATCTTGGTACTACCGGCATAACCGCATTTACTTCCATATGCCGGCGCTGCACACTCTGCTTGTCTTGCTGTTCCGTTGTGAACACGCAATAAGACTGGTGATGTTCTCTGTAATCATTACGTCCAGTATTTGCCGGATTCGTCCTTCCATCCTGGACCTGGTTCATTACTTGATGTACTGCATCCCTCCGATCCGAGTTATCATACCTCGGGGGAGGAGGCGGTAGCATCAGTTGCTGTGTATTTGCTCCAGTTAATTGCGGTTGATGCTGCTGATGTACTTGATGGGGCGCCTGAACTCCTGCGGGGTTCCCCATTGCATTTTTCATCCATGCACATTGGCGGGTCGTATGATTGGCTGGTCTGGATGGGTTTGATGTGTAAAATTTGCACGGCTGATCTAACATGGATTCGAACGTGTATTTCGGCCTCTCCTGCCATTGCTTCTTTTGCTCTGGGGTCCACTGCCTTTTTCCTTCATTCTTTGCTGTCCACTGCTGAGGTCCATTCTTCTGCCGTTGAGTTGCTCCATGACTCGGCTGATCTTGTGCTACCGCTGCCACTTGGGCCGAATTATATCTATAATCCGGCCTCTCCTCTCTTCTTCTTCCTCTGAAATCGCGCCTGGATGACCCGGCCACTTCTCTTGCATAATGGTCATGTTGCTCGCGATGATCTGCCGACATTAATTCCGGTTGCGTTGGGTCGCCTAATGCATAGGAGTCTGCTATTCTGATAGTTTCTGCCAGTGTAGTCGGCATATCTCTTTGCAGGCGTTGCCACAACACGCTGGCATAACGGCAGCCTTGCGCGAACCAAGCTATTGCTTGCGATTCTATTACCCCTTCACATGAGTTTCTCAAGTTGCACCATCGAGTTAAAAACTCTCTATCTGTCTCATTCGGCCTCTGCTTGCACATGGCTAACTGTTGCGGCCTGTTTGGCCTCTTGTATGTGCTGGTAAAGTTGCTGACGAACATTTCTTCAAAATCTAACCAACAGTTGATACTGCCTGCTGGTAGATTATTCAGCCATACCCTAGCCGGTCCTTCCAACATTTGCGGGACATACCGTACTGCCCATCTTAAGTTCCCACCCGCTATCTTCACAGCAGTGGCATAGTCAATCAACCAGTCTTGTGTCTTGGTACTCCCATTGTACATTTTTGTGCCTCTTGCTAGCTGAAAATTTGGCACGGGTGGTTCGCCCATGATCCATGGTCCAAAACAAGTCGGTCCTGGTGGACCTTGTTCTTCCAACAACTCTGACCGGTATAGCCTGTCCAGCTTTACTCTTGCATCATTTGATGGCAAATCTCTGTACAGAATTCTGTCATGAATCCCATAGTGGTTATTTCCACCATGGATCGCATATTCCACCTCGGAATAACCATCGTTGTACCTCTCATTCACTTGATTATGGCGAGCTGGTCTCGCTTCTCTTTCCTGTCGAGGCTCATGCCTTGGCTGTGGGTTGAGCGGTAGCTCTCTCCTTACTTCGGCAGGGGTCTCGTTTTCATGATTACCTCTCGCGGGATCTCTTCTGCCGAGATCTCCATTGCCTCGGCCTCCGCCGTCTTTTTCCACACGGCCGTGGTTTCTCTCCCCACTGTTACCTCGGCTTGCATTGCCTCTGTTCTCATTTGCCTTTCCAGCCATTGCCGGATCATATGGAACAATTTGCTTGTTCCTCTTCCCTGAGGTTACTGCTTTGTCCCTTCGCGCATTATTTCCAGGTGAAGATGCTGCTGCTGCGGATAAGGCACGTGCTGCCCCTGCCGAGTGAACCATCCGTGAGGCCCCTGGCCTCGCCGGGTTTGTTCTGAGTATTTCCTCGTTTTGCTGGTTTGCGATGCGCACCAGCTCATTCACTCTTTCTTGCTGTTTCTGCCGGGCTTCCCCGGTCAACCCCTCTAATTCCAATGCTGCGGCGTTTGCCGCTCTCAGGTTCTTCGCCGGGGTACTGTACCTCGGCAAGCCCAAATCACCTGATTCTGCTCCGTGAGCTTCATGCTCTTTGTTAATATCATCCATGAGGTTCTTCCCCTTTAATCTTAATTTGTCCACCCGCTCGGGTGCAATATCAAGCTTATTAGCTTTGGCATACTCTCTCAGAGTCCTGTTCAAGGACTCCCGCAAGGCCGATACTTTCTTGGCCTCTACCAACACCTTTTGCCTGGTTTCTTCCAACTCTGCCTGAGCATTTGCCGGATCAAGTATCGGCGCTACAGGTGTAGTCAAGTTTTCTATTGTTGCCTGAAGAATGTTCTCTGGCCTTTCCAGAGGTGGCCCTCTTACTCTCGGTGCCTTTGGGGTGGTGTCCTGCAGCTCGGTCGGGTTGGTCATTGGCGGGATTACCTCTGTGGGTTATGGCACGGTCTGCCTGAGTGCGCCTTGTACGCCTGTTGCGGGTTCTCTGCTTGACCCGGCTCCAGCTGCTCCAGCTTGCGCTCCGGCAGCAACCATCACCTCGACGTCTCCTGCAGGACGTGCTCTGGACGGACGGCTTGCTGCGTTAAGAGGTGGCTCTCCTGCAACAACAACTTGGTGAGGGTAAATGCCGGTGATGTCGACGCCGACGTAGATCCTGTGCTCGCCCAGGCTGATGAAGACACCGTTATGCGGGGGAGCTTTCCCCTTGAAGCTCCCTGCATTGTCGCTGACATAGTCGCAGAGACCAAATCTCTGGACCAAGCCAGAAACAACGCGCTCGCCCGTGTTGATGAAGTTTCCCGTCCGGATCATAACTCCAGCTAGCACCGCTGCTGGCCCCACGGTGGGCGCCAATTGTCGTGGTGGTGGCACGGCAGATGCCATGGGTAGGCTAAAGTATGGGGCCAATGGATTCTAGTGGGATCTGGGGAGGGAAGATGCAACTAATTCTACACACAAGAGGTTAGGGCAAAGATCTTTATTTCTCTTCTCTCGGGCTACAAGTGCTCCTCGAGCTGTATACAGGGAGAAAAGATGAACCTCACCAGCCTAACGGTCCCAAAATGAGTCGATCCCCTCCTCAGGGTCCAAGCCTCCCCTTATAAAGGAGAGCCTTGGGTGCCTTTAGGGCTGACGGGGCAAGCATATTCGAGGAATATGCTTGTCCCAAAATAGTAGTTCGGCGGCCTCCTTTCCCTGTCGCCCTTCTAACGACGGCAAGGCTCCAGAGGACCCCTCCTGCGTGCCTCGGGCGTCAGGACTGTCACCTCCGTGACCTCCTTCTGCCCCTCTGACGCTCTGCATCTTTGTCTCTTGTGCTTGGCTCCGCTCAGATTCCTTCTAGCCTGCAGCTAGAGTTTGACCTTGGGTTTCTCCTTCTCCTGCAAGCTTCGTATCATTCGGCCTTACCTTACCTCGCGTAGCTCGGCTTGTCCTTCACCTGCATCGAGATTACTCGGGCTAACCCGGCCGACCCTCGCAGTAACTCGGCCGGGTAACGCCTTAATACACATATACGGGCTTCTCGCCTCCGTACGTCGGCCGACTTATTCATGATTCGGCCAACCTAGACCGTAACTCGGAAACCAGACGGGGATTGTACCTCTGTCTTTCCCCGTCTTTGACCTACCTGAGGTCAACCCCCCGACAGCACCCTTTCTCAGTTCTCCTGTCCTGGCGCACATGCCCAGAATGGCGTTGCTGAGTGTAAGCATCGCCATCTTCTTGAGACCACTCGTGCCATGATGATTGCTTCTTCCCTTCCTCCGCATTTCTGGGTTGAGGCTGTCGCTACGTCGGCTTACCTCATCAATATTCAGCCTTCTGCTGCTCTGCAGGGTGGTATCCCTCTTGAGCGCCTATCTGGACAGTCTCCAGACTACTCCATGCTTTGCTTGTTTGGTTGTGTTTGCTATGTTCTCCTTGCTCCCCGTGAACGCACCAAACTGACTGCTCAGTCTGTTGAGTGTGTCTTCCTTGGATACAGTGATGAGCATAAGGGCTATCGCTGTTGGGACCCCGTTGGTCGTCGGATGCGTATCTCTCGTGATGTTACCTTTGATGAGACGCGTCCTTTCTATCCTCGTCCCACCGCCGGTACCTACCCGGTGGAAGATATATCTTTTCTTCTCTTTCCTGACACACCTCCTTCTACTCCTATTGTGTCTTCTTCAGGATCTCCTCCCCCTGATGTCTCTTCTTCGACACCATCCGCATCTGCTCCGTCTAGTTCTCCTCGTTCTCCGGAGTCTTTCTCTGCTATACCTTCTTCTTCATCGTCGTCTCCTGAGTCGTCTTCCTCTGATGAGCTTCCCTCTACTCGTCCTGTTCGTCAGCGTCGTGCCCCCAACCGTTACTCTCCCAGCCAGTATGGTCTTTCTGTTGCCTCCGAGCCGACTTCTTATCAGGATGCTGAGCATCATCCTGAATGGCAGCTGGCCATGGCTGAGGAGCTTGCCGCACTTGAGCGCACTGGCACCTGGGATCTTGTTTCTCCTCCCGGTGTTTGTCATATCACGTGTAAGTGGGTCTATAAGATTAAGACCCGCTCTGATGGATCTCTTGAGCGCTATAAAGCGCGTCTTGTGGCTCGTGGTTTTCAGCAGGAGCATGGTCGTGACTATGATGAGACCTTTGCTCATGTGGCTCATATGACCACTGTGCGTACTCTTCTTGATGTTGCTTCTGTTCGTCACTGGTCTGTGTCCCAGCTTGATGTTCAGAACGCCTTTCTCAATGGTGAGTTGCGTGAGGAGGTTTATATGCAGCCTCCTCCTGGGTATTCCGTTCCCGAGGGGATGGTTTGTCGTCTTCGACGTTCTCTTTATGGCCTCAAACAGGCCCCTCGTGCCTGGTTTGAGCGCTTTGCTTCTGTAGTGACTGCTGCTGGTTTCTCCCCTAGTGCTCATGATCCAGCGCTGTTTGTTCACACTTCTCCTCGTGGACGCACTCTTCTTCTTCTTTATGTTGATGATATGATCATTACTAGAGATGATTCTGAGTATATCGCCTTTGTTAAGGCTCGTCTTCGTGATCAGTTTCTTATGAATGATCTTGGTCCTCTTCGATACTTTCTTGGGATTGAGGTTTCCTCCACTTCTGATGGCTTTTACATCTCCCAGGAAAAGTATATTCAGGATCTTCTTGCTCGTGCTGCTCTTGGGGATGAGCTCACTGTTGAGAACCCTATGGAGCTTAATGTTAAGCTTCAACCTACTGATGGTGATCCTCTTCCTGATCCGACGCGCTATCGTCATCTTGTTGGGAGCCTTGTTTATCTTGTTGTCACTCGTCCTAACATTTCTTATCCAGTTCATATTCTGACTCAGTTTGTTTCTGCTCCTACCATTGTTCACTATAGT
Source organism: Avena sativa (assembly GCA_916181665.1). Classification (NCBI taxonomy): domain Eukaryota; kingdom Viridiplantae; phylum Streptophyta; class Magnoliopsida; order Poales; family Poaceae; genus Avena; species Avena sativa. The sequence goes on from OV702279.1 coordinate 344,220,444, forward strand.
CATCTTCTCCGTGTTCTTCGTTATCTTCGTGGTACGATCACTCGTCGCCTTTTCTTTCCGCGTTCTAGCTCCCTCCAGCTCCAGTGCTATTCGGATGCTACGTGGGCGAGTGATCCTTCGGATCGCCGTTCACTTTCTGCTTACTGTGTGTTTCTTGGTGGGTCTCTCATTGCTTGGAAGACGAAGAAACAGACAGCGGTTTCCCGTTCGAGTGTCGAGGCTGAGTTGCGTGCTATGGCCTTGTTGACTGCTGAGGTGACCTGTTTGCGGTGGTTACTTGCGGATTTTGGGGTCTCTATTACTACTCCCACTCTGGTTTTGTCTGACAGTACATGTGCTATTAGTGTTGCACGTGATCCGGTCAAGCATGAGCTTACCAAGCATATTGGTGTTGATGCTTTCTATACACGTGCTCAGGTGCAGGCTCAGGTTATTGCGCTTCAGTATGTGCCTTCAGATTTACAGTTGGCGGATTTCTTTACGAAGGCACAGACCAGAACGCAGCATGATTTTTTACTCTCCAAACTCAGTGTTGTGGATCCACCATGAGTTTGAGGGGGGTGTTAGATGTATATATTTGTATATTGTAGTTTCCCCATAGGTTAGGGGGCTTCCTGCATATTTGCACCTGTACCTGTATTATATATTGTGGCCTTTGGCCCCTAGAGGAATACAAGTTGCATATTCCTGACACATATAACAGGCATGTGTGAATGCGGATAACTTGCATGATAGATTAATCTGGTTGGATCTATAACGGTGGCCTGCCCTGCAAAAAAACACATGAAAAGAAGCAAGATGATGAGCAAGATGACCGGTTCATGCATCGGTCAGAAAATTCTTATCATACACACCATGGAGATTGGAGGAATATGGGGAGTACCGGTCCTGATGCTTAATTAATGCAACTAAATCCATGTCATATCGATGCCCATCCCAAGCGCGAAGGACGAAGGATGTGTAGCATGAATATCAAAAGGAAACCCACATATCAGCCTGCCATAATTCATCGAAAAGGAAAAAAAGTAAATCACATCACAGAGAAAACGAATCAGCTGCGATGGGATAGGTAGGAGGATTTTGAACCCTGGTGGAGGAAGAAATCCGCAAGCCATCGCTGGCTCTGGGAGGGTGTCCAGGTCTGCCTCTCTTGATTGCAGGTTTTCCGATGATGACATTGGCACCAAACTCACCCCTGATGTTTGCCTGGCTCTGCGCGCATGTGTCTGCGATGACTTTCATGTTCCGCTGAAGCAAGCCAATCTCATAATCTCCATAGCTTTCTCAAAAAACCTTGCCTTGTCTTGGTGGAGCGAGGCCTTTAATAGAATCGACATCATCCCTTTGGCTGCCCCATTAGTTTCTTCCGTGCATGTCTCGATTAATCATTTCCTAAGAATGTGGAGGTGATTAAGGCGACAACGTGGAGGAGATGAAGGGATTTGACGACTCGCGGAGCTTTCTGGAGGAACACCAAATAAATACGTGACAATAAATAAACCAATTGCAGGAATTTGATGAGGTGGCAGAAACACACACCCTGGACTGTTTTTGGCTGACATGGCACACATGCTGAGGTGGATAGGCTGCATGTTGAGAGAAATAGATTAGTGGGGTTGATCTTCTTAGTTATATTATATAGGATGAGATGCATCAAAATTTGTGTCACACAGGTTGGTTAACCATCAGCTAGTTTTTTTTCCAAAATGGGGGTAAAACCCAGGCCTCTACATCAACTAATGCACAGAGCCTTTTTATTGCAAAGTTTCCAAATCTCCCAGGTACAGAGTGCAGAAAATAAAATTACAATAATCATGGATCACTCAAAGTGGCTACAAAGATGAGCCATCTAAACCAAACAACCAGAACTCGCTTAAACATCATTTATCCTCTTAGTATGCCGTCACACAGCTTGGTTGTTGATTGTGCGACCGACTCCAGAGTGGATGCACCCAATATCTATAGGCACCCGCTGGCCCTCTAGGAGAAGATAGGACCGCATATGGATCCAGTATGTAGCTCTGTGGATAACCTGCAAGTAGTTAATAGTTTCATATCTGTTAAAAACCAAGTCATTTCTCAAGTTCCACAAAGACCATAACAAAGCATAGAAACCGACGCAAATTCTAGTTTTGTCTAGTTTTCCAACTCCGTTTAACCAATTATCAAACATATTTCTAAAGTGGCCAGAGGCAGAAGATCAAAAGTGAACTCAACAATTCTCCAAACAAGACGGGTAAAGGGACGAACAATAAATAAACAATGTATAGATTCCGGTGAATCACAGAAACAACATTTCTGAAACTCATTCCATTTGTGCTTAGCTAAGTTATCTTTTGTGAGAAGAACTTTACAGTAAAAGAACCACATAAAGATCTCGTGGCACCTTTAATTTCCATAGGTACCATGGAAATCTAGTGTACCATCAACTAGCTGATCTAGTAACCAAGTGGCATATTATAATCATTCTACTTCGTCTTAGCTTCACTTCTGCAAGAGTGAAATTCTGTATTATAAATTTTTCTGAAATACCTATATATAGAAATAGTGGTGTGTGCTAGAACGTGGTTGTGATAACTAGTAGGAAAGCTGATCACTTGTCGCCAAGGTTAGTCATGTTCCACTTGTGATACGTCGAAAACGTATCTATGAACTTTATAGTTTATTATGGTATTATCCACCATGTAAACATCATATTAGGAGTTATTACCACTATTCTTAATGATTTACGTGATTTACATGATATCTCATTATTTTGGTATTTAATTTTGGATGGAAGGAAAATATCATGTTAGGGTTTTTGACTTTCAGGAAGCTACGATATTTCAAAAAGGTAAGGTCAAAAATGTCATTCTATAAATTTCGAGACAAGTCCAAAAAGCTATCCTCAGGGACCCAACAGGCTGCAAATGGGATCCCGTGTTGTGCACACGCCCCTTGGGAGCGCCATGAGGGTTTCTGGGGCCTCAGTCCTCGGATGGCATTGATTCCATCACCATCGTCTTTGTTTTGACCTAAAGCCAGGTATATATACCCTTCGGAATTTTATTTGCAACACATGATAGTGGAGAGGAGATATGCAAAGATAGAGGCTAGAGTTCATCACCGGAGGAGAATTGGAGGGGGAACTGCTGTCAGAATCGCTTCTATCCGACTTTGCTCCATCACCATCGTGTCCTCGAGGGTATGCACCATGAAGAGGGAGTATTCCACCTCTTGGTCAATGGGTTTCTGGTTGTACTTTGGTCGAATTTCTCCACATACTATCATTTTCCTTGTTTCTATGAGCTACCTCACACGATTACGACACTATAGATGTAATTATCATGGTGGATATTTGGTTATGAGATGCTGATCTTGCTTTTATGTTATGAGATATTTATAAATGCATATTGTTCTCTCATTCTATTTGCATCTATGATAGGGTTGCACTCTAAGTTGTTGAAGTAGATGCAGGTTGATCAGAGATGACATAAATCACGACCAAGTTCTTTGGATGCATGTTGAGGAGAAATAAGGGGACCTAAAAACTTTATGCGATGGTTGGATATGAGTCTTATTTCATCCTTTACTTGCACATGTATGTGGCCTTGGGATCAATCACTATCTATGAAATATAGTTCCTCGTGTATGCGAGTGAACCTATTTATGGCTACTCTCTAGAAGAAAAAATTATATCAAACACTAATCCAATGGTTAGGCATAGATTTAATAAATTCCTTGATTGCTCACAAACATGGTATTGGAGTTTTAAGCATCAAGTTCCTTATTACTAATGCCTTATTTACCCATGTCATGACATGTATGAAAAACACCAAATGCAGGTAGATAAAGAGGGTGTGTGGCACACGTCACGTGTTGAAATTTTTCATGATATGTACTAATTTACCTATTCACTATGATAATATGTTTTTAGTTTGCCAAAACATCTTATATTAGTGGAAGGAGGTAGTAAATTCTTGTAGTAGACAATGGGGTAGTATGGGGCGTGTCAGATGGAGCGGCACAGGTGTGTTACTAGCTAAGTGACAGAAATAGTACACACATCTTTAGTAGTTGTGCATCTAGAGATACAAAATATAGCGAAGTACTCGTCGCTTGTGACAGGAGCCGCAATTTAAGAGTATTGTAGTTATCAACATCATATCATAAAACTTAATTCAATACGTTGTTTAATTCCTTAAATCAATGCTTGCGGGATCCACTTGCTTAGGGAATATTAACAACCCATTCTTAGGATACTAGGTGTGTTTTGATATTAGGACATGTTACCCATATAAATGTTTCACCATATAGCATGACACTTATGTGCTTTACATTCTGCCCACCATTATTATTGGAGAGAGATCAAGTGCATCCATGAACCAAGTTCCACTTTATACATAAGAGTAAACCCTCGGCTTATTCTATTGCATCTTAGAGGATTGGTCCATCTCTGAAAAGTAATTCTTTTAGTTCATAGAAAACAAGAATTATTACATTCTAGTTGAGAGAATAAATAGCTCAACCTTCTTTCTCATGAAGTTCAATACACCATAATTTCACATTGAAATGTGCTAAAACAATCCTTGCACTGGGGGTAGTCACATGGCCACCTCGATTCAGCGTGTGATGGTGGCTTCTACCTCAATGGAGAGCCTCGGGATGGATGGTCACGACTATTCCTAGCAGTTCAAGGCCTCCCATGGATCTCCGTGCCGGCTCCATGACAAGCGCTCACTGTGGAAGGGTACGAGGTGTTGGGATCTCCTATAGGGATGGGAATGTCACTACTAGGGAAACCCCTATAGGAGATAAGCTTATAGGAGGCACATCCTAACCATATGTGCCTCCAGTAAATATACAAGGCGCATCTTGTATATTTGAATAGTGGAGGCGCATCTGTGAAGGGTGCGTCTCCTATATTTCATATACGGACCAGTCTGGAAGCCTCCCCTTATTCAACTACTCGAGGCGCATATGGACCCGATGCGCCTCGAATAAGGTGGGTGGGTCCGGTGGTGGTTGGTGCCCCAATACTGGAGGCGCATATGCTCATATGCGCCTTGTGTATTTTTGGATATTGGAGGAGCATATTGAGCATATGTGCCTAGAATAAGGTGGGTGGACCCGGTGGTGGTAGGTGTCCCAATACTGGAGGCGCATATGCCCATATACGCCTTGTGTATTTTTAGATATTGGAGGCGCATGACTCGTAGATGCGCCTCTAGTAACTGAGGTGGGCCTAAATACTGAACCCGCAGGCCCACCTCCATGTGCCAAAATGTGGGAAAGGTGGTACCAGAATACTCGAGGCGCATCCTATACTAGATGCTCCTTGTGTTCTTAAATTATACAAGACGCATCTTGTATGGGATGCGCCTCGAGTATTCTGGCACCACCTTTTTTAATTGTTTGGCACATGGAGCCACCTAGCACCACTCACTTCCCTCCACCTTTTGGGCGGGATTCGAAATTCGAATCTGGCCGGCCACCTACCCCTCTCCTTTTCCCTCCCATTTTTCTCCTTCTCCTCCTCTCCTTCTCCTCCCCTTCTCCTCTTCTCCTACTCTTCTCCTTCTTCTCCTTCTCCTTATCCTCTCTCTCTGGCCTCCTTTCTCCGGCCTCCTCCTACTCCTTGCAGTGAAAACGACGAAGACCTCTTCCTCTGGCCGTCACATCCTCCTTCGGCCACCACCTCCTTCTCCTTCTGCGGCCACCACCTCCCCCTCCAGCCGCCACATCCTCCTTCGGCCGCCACCTCCTCCTCCTCAGCCCGACACCTCCCGCTCGAGAACTAGCGCGGCCACGACCTCCCGCACCTCCCCGCGGTGGCCACAACCACCATGCTCCGGCGAGACGACACGACGGCGGCGATGCGCGGACTCGATTGCTTTTGCAATTCAAAATGAGGGTGTTTTTCTCATTTTGACGGCGGTGGCGGCGCCATGGGTAAATTTGAAATTCGAAAATGCTATTCGAGGCGCATATGTAAAGCTATTAGAGGCGTATCTTTCAGACATACTCGAGGCGCATCTGATATGCGCCTTCTATACCCTAGATATGCGAGGCGCATATCGATATATATGCGCCTCATATATTATACGCCTCTAGTATGTCAGATGCGCCTCGAGTAAAAAATACTAGCGGCGCAAGCCTCGAGGCGCATCCCATATGCTCCTCGAATTGCCTTTCTGGTGCGTCTCGAGTAGGTTTTCCCCTAGTATTGTGTTGTGGCAAATGACGGAGGAGCTTTTTGGCGGGGCAGAGTCGCTAGGACGTCTCAAATCAATGATGGAAGGCGGTAGGAAGGGTTCATCCTGAAATTTGTCTACACCAAGTTTTCCAAGCGATGTAGAGGGAACTGGTAAAGGAGGGCCAAGAACTAGGTAAATGGTGCAGTCATGGTGATCTTGCAAGGAACGGCATAAAATTTTGCAATTTCCGCTGATCTGCAGGGTTAGCACGGGATATATTTTTTTGCCAAAATCGTAAAAAGGAACATTTATTTTGTAGTTTTGGCCGATTTGTGGGATCTGCTAGTGACGCTCTTACTTTTCCCCTCGAGACGCCCCTTGAGCAGCGAACGTGGGGGATGGGAGGTGTAGTACTGGAAAACACTAGAAATACACATAGAAGTTCTAGTACTACAAGATGTCCTGCAACCCTCTACCACACTAGCACTACTATAGTATTATAAGAAAACTTAAATAATAGCATTAATCGAATGTATATCTGTAATATGCCATAATCTTTTAATCAAATTTAGATACCAAATTATTGAAAGGTAATTCTTTTGGCGTGGACATGCCAACCCATGGTACACCCATGACAGTCTTACCTCAAATAACCAAGAACAAAACACAACCTTAAAAGCTTCAAGAATCGGGATGATGGTAAAGATTCCGAGCGATAAGATCGTGCAATCTACTATAAAAGGAAGACCGGAGAAGAATACACGAGAATTATTCCTTAAACTCAGTTTCTATATGCAGTGGATCGGAAAGCTGAAACAACTTTGTTGAGTTTGACAGAGAGACATACTCTGAATAAGGCCAATGAGGATTTGGCTAAACTTCGACGTAATAAAGAGTCAAAGTGGGCTCAATGGGCCAAAGTCAAGCATATCCAAGAGGGGGGAAATAACACAAAATATTTTCATCTTATCACCAATGGTAAACACCGAAGGAAGAAGATCTTCCAACTTGAACAGGACGAAGGTATTATCGTTGGCCAAGAAAACCTTAAGGTGTACATTTCTGAATTTTATAAGAACCTTTTTGGTGAACCAACCCCAAATTTCTTCTCTATGATGGAAAATGAAATTGATGACATACCTCAAATATCTATGGAAGAAAATACAATTCTCACAGTTGAATTTACCGAGAAAGAAGTTTCTGAGGCAATTATTCAAATGGAGAAAAACAAAGCACCAGGCCCTGATGGCCTACCCGTTGAATTCTATCAAACATTTTGGGGAGTAATCAAGGACGATTTGATGGAAATGTTTGCACAATTTCACAAAGGAGATCTACCAATATTCCAGCTGAATTTTCGTACCATCATTCTTCTACCTAAAAAATAGAATGTTGTCCAGATACAACAATACCGACCCATCTGTTTACTAAATATGAGTTTTAAAGTTTTCACAAAGGTGAGAACTAATAGAATAACGACAATTGGCCACAAGGTTATAAGACCAACACAAACTGTATTTATGCCAGGGAGACACATTCTCGAAGGAGTTGTGGTTCTTCATGAAATTATACATGAGCTTCATAGCAAGAAGCTAGACGGGGTTCTTCTTAAAATAGATTTTGAGAAGGCCTGTGATAAAGTGAGTTGGTCTTTTTTACAACAAACTTTAAGAATGAAAGGTTTTGACCCGATTTGGTGTCAATGGATCAAAAACTTTGTGACAAAAGGGAGCATCGCAATTCGTGTTAATGATGAAATCGGACATAATTTTCAAACTAAAAAAGGCTTAATACAGGGGGATCCACTTTCTCCAATTCTTTTTAATCTAGTTGCGGATATGTTGGCCATCCTAATTGCTAGAGACAAAGAGGATGGTTAGGTTGAAGGGCTTATTCCCCATCTTGTAGAAGGTGGAGTATCTATATTACAATATGCTGATGATACCATTATTTTTATGGAACATGACCTACAAAAAGCTCTTAACATGAAACTGATTATGTGTATCTTTGAGCAACTATCTGGGTTAAAAATTAACTTTCACAAGAGTGAATTATTTTGCTTTGGAAAAGCTAAAGAAGCAGAAAATGATTATATGGAACTTTTTGGGTGTGAAACGGGGTCCCTACCTTTTAGATATCTTGGCATTCCCATCCACTTTCAAAAACTAAAGAATGGAGAATGGAAACCGGTGGAAGATCGCTTTGAAAATAAATTAGCTTGTTGGATAGGCAAACTACTATCATACGAAGATCGTTTGGTTCTAATCAACTCAGTATTGACAAGCTTACCCATGTTCATGTTGTCCTTTATGGAGATTCCCAAGGGAGTTCGAAAGAGACTAGACTTTTTTCGTTCTCGCTTTTTTTGGCAAAGCGATGAGTATAAGAGAAAATATCGCTTAACCAAATGGAACATTATTTGTAGGCCGAGAGATCAGGGTGGACTAGGAGTCGAGGTTCTCGAGGAAAAGAATAAATGTTTACTTAGCAAGTGGTTATTTAAACTTTTGAATGAGGAAGGGGTGTGGCAAGAATTACTGAAAAACAAATATTTAGACTCTAAAACTTTATCACAAGTAACGGCCAAGCCTACTGACTCTGCGTTTTGGAAAGGTCTCATGAAGGTAAAAGAAGAGTTTTTTACCATAGGGTCCTTCACGATTAAGAGTGGTCGTAATACGCGGTTTTGGGAAGACGTTTGGTTAGGCGAAACTCCCCTAGCCATTCAATATTCATCACTATATGCCATTGTACAAAGAAAGGATGTTATAGTTGTGCAAGTAATATCTAATAATCCACTTAACATTGGTTTCCGTAGAAGTCTAACAGGACCTAGATGGTCACGTTGGATTCATCTAGTGAATCGCTTGATGGATATTAACTTACAGGAGGGGGGAGATCGTTTTATATGGAGGCTAACCACGAACGAGATTTTCTCGGTAAAATCTATGTATCTGGACTTACTAAATGGGAACACTAGGTACCTACGTAGGTACTTATGGAAACTAAAAGTGCCTCTAAAAATCAAAAATTTCATGTGGTTCCTTAATCGAAAAGTGTTATTAACAAAAGATAATCTAGCCAAAAGAAATTGGCAAGGAAACCAAAAGTGTTGCTTTTGCGACCAAAGTGAGACAATCCAACACTTATTCATTGATTGCACGTTTGCAAAAGTAGTGTGGCGTATTGTTAATATGGCTTTTAATCTAGCTCCCCCAAAAAACATTAAGAATCTGTTTGGGAAGTGGCTAAATGGTGTTGATAAGGTAGAGAAAGCTCAGATACGATTCGGTCTTTGTGCTTTACTCTGGGCCATCTGGAACATCAGGAATGGCTTGATTTTTAACCGATCCACAAATGCTTCTTTTATGCAGGTTATTCCTTTAACTAGCCACTAGATCAGTATGTGGTCTTTGCTTCAGCCGGAGGAGCGAAGGCCGGCCATGGCTTTTGGATGCAGCCGTTTGGAAATGGTTTCACGGGACTTATTCAGCCGGTGCGGCTGGCGTTTTGATAATAGGATCACATGTTGATGAGACATCTTTTTATGATGCTTGGTTTCTTTAGGTGGCTGGTGCATGTTTCGACTTTATGTGACCCATGAGCTGAGCATTTTGTAATAAACTTTTGTAAGACTCTTAATAAGATAATAAAGGCTATATGCATCTGTCGATGCAGAGGCCGGGGATTCCCCCATTTCAAAAAAAAAATATGCAGTGGATGCATGCCACCTTGACGGCATTGCGAAGCGTGGGTTGAATCCATACATGCGTGATGTTCCACCAATCATAGTTTGTGTAATATCCCATATTTTTGGATTATTAATTTATTTGATATTTTTAATGACTTTTTTATTTTCCAATTGTATTATTATTCCACCTAGATCTAGGAATGGTCTACATGTTTGACAACAAAACCCAACAAGGAGTGTTGCAATATGAGGTGCAGCAAATTATGAGAAGTATAGAAGAATCAGAGCTTCTCCCGACCCAGAATCAGTAGTAAGATTGTACTAGCACGAAGTAACTAGTTAGAGGTGGTACAATTAACCATGAGGTTGCAGCGATACTAGAGGGAGTTGAGACGTTCTGGAAATGGTTTGGTAGGTGGGATCTTGCATGGAAGGAAGCAAGTAAGTCCTGGCCAAAGGGGGCGGCCGACGTTCTCGCTATATATGAGTATAATGTTATCCTGTTGCTAAATAAATAGCAAAATTTCGCTTGATTTTTTCCCTTCTTTTGAAGTACACGGTAATTTCATGATTGTTTATTTACGAGATCAATAACCATTCGTGTTTGTTGGTGAGACACTAAAGTTCCACACCACCACCTCTTCTCCATATATATAAACGAACCCTTGAAGCAGCCTTCATGTGTACGTCCCCTTCATTCGCTATGGGGAGAACAAGGAGGGGGTGAACGATATGGTAATGATTAATGAGCAGGATATATGGTTTAGTGTAGAGAATTTCTAGGAATGAGATGCATCAAAAAAATGTGCCAGATGGAATGGTCAACCATCAGCTAGCTAAAGTGATAATTAAGCCATCTCCGAGAACAATTTTGTACCTAGACTCGGTGTCATCGACTATCTACCTTTTGCAGTATTGTTGTGTGATATGGCATGGTTCTGATAGCTGGTAGGAAACTTGACTACTTGTCATGAGGTTGGAGGTGCTCGAGCTGGGAGATAACATAACAGCTAACCGCAACAATCTGGTGGTGGGCCATAAGCGAGGAACCCTGAAGTGTTGAGTGCCAGCTAGGCATCAAGATAAAAGGGCACATGCTATGGCGATGTGTCCATTGTCCACTACCTAGTGATCTCGACCACCGTGCGCGGATTGCTTCGGCTTCCCCGAATCCATCATGCTCAATAGATAGTCTGTGCAAGATTTTCGTTGCCATGCTTCATTTGTAGATCCACCGGAGCCGGCTTGTTCAACTGCACGTTTCTACTCCTCCTGTGTTCCTTCAGCTTGTTTGGTCTAGCTCGATCAGCTGCCAAGATGAACCAAGCATTGCATTCGTCTTGGGAGTGATGCTCTGCAGCCATCCCCACCCCCACCCATCAAAAGGATATCTCACTCTTAACAATTGCTACCCATCTGTGAAGTACAGGGTTAGTCTCATTGAAGAGATAAATAGTCGTACACCAAGTCCAGTCACTACTTTCTCGTCATGCACTAATGTAAGACCTTTTAGATACTCCCTCCGGCCCATATTAGTTGACTTAGATTCATTTAGATACGAATATATTTAGTCAAGTTTTAGTGCCAGATACATCAATATCTAGACAAATCCGAGTCAACCGATATGGGTCGTAGAGAGTATTTTAAATTAGACTAGATTCAGAATAAAATGGCTGAACCAGACATGTCTAGATACAATGTATTTCCAAGAAAATATAAAATGTGTCACATTAGTGAATGAAGGGTATATATATATAGAAACCCTATTTGACACCCAGGGTGCAAAATAGTGCAAAATAGTTATTTTGCACCCAACATATTTTTACAGTGATAGATTAAAAAATTATGTTTTGTTTACGGATAATTATGTTCATATATTCACCATAACCAAAAAAATTGACACAAAAATAAAGTTTATGAGTCATTATAGTGTAAAAACACCAAAAATATGCCTTTTACGTCGATTTTTTTTACGTCATATTAACAAAAAAAATTATGTTACTTTTAAATTTTATTATGTTTTTCTCGACTTACGAAGTAATACAAAATTTACGTGACGTAAAAATAATATACGGTTCTAAAGATAGAGGGTGAGTGTAGAATAACTATTCTACACCCTGGGTGTCAAATAGCGCCACCATATATATATATATATATATATATATATATATATATATATATATATATATATATATATATATATATATATATATGAGTCAACACTTGAAGCAATTTATCATCGTACACTGTGGAACAGGAACGCCAAATGGGGGTTGATGGAGGATGATGAGCAGCATCAATGGTTTAGTGGCAAAATTTATTGGGAGGGAGATGAGTTAAAAACTTGTACAGGAGATGAAGACTAACAATAAGCACTAATTTGATAAACAGTTCATGTACGAATGTGTCTTAAGATACTGACTTCTCCTCATGCCACTATGACACTACTAGTATAAGCCAAGTCGTTAAGGACAAACTCTGATACCACCATGCCGCAACTTCACAAAAGAGGGATCCAATTAGTTGGCTGCTCAAGAAGGATCGTGTTTGCTTAGTTGAAAAAATCAATTAATTATGATGTGATGATGATGTGGTCGCTGCACATTAGGATACAGAAGTCGGGGGGGAAAATCTCTTTTCCCATATGCTCATGTATGGGATGTAACAACATCTTATATTACATGACAGAGGGAGTATTTCATAAATTATTTCAGGAGATAGCGCTTGTCAAGTTTATCATAGGCTGAGGTACCAAAGCTTCATGTCGGTACTACGAGAGGATGAATCGGTTTGCTGCTCTCGGTTATTTTGGAATCAGAACCATGCGACAACAAAACGCATGGATGACTATATCTACATTGACGAACTTTAGTTGTGTCCAAGTATATACAAAAGATCTTGTTAACTCATGGCTGGACATTTTTGTACCTATATGATCATGATATGATTCGAGCCGGTCCTAATTCGAGCAATAGATGAGTATGATGCTAGCCTTACTGAATAAATGCCTAGATTTGATTTGTATTCAGCCCTCTTCCTACGTACGAAGTACATGTGCCTTCATAGTTTATCTATCATATCAGATCAACAACCGTGCGTGCTTGTCATTGGTAAGAAACTAAAGTCCCACACCACTACACCTCTCCTCCGTATATATAAATGGAATATGAAACCAACACCTGAAGCAACATTGAGTTGTATATCACCTTCATTTGCTCTGAAAGGAACAAGTAAGAAGGGGGTGGGCGATGGTAACGATCGGCATTGATGGTTTAGTGTTGACAACTGTTGGGAATGAGATGCATCGAAAATTTGCGCCGCATATACATTCACGTATTTTCTAGCCATCTGATTTTAGTGTTGACAACCGCTTAAGGGGCACGCCATCGAAAATGAGAAAGGAAGACACGAAGCTCGGATGGTCGGTATTGGATCTTGGGTGGAGAAGGTCAAGCAGGCCAGGAGGAGGAAGGAGAATGACTGGCTATCTTCATCGATGGCCTCCTCCTTTTTTGTTTGGAAAAAAATAAACTAGGACCCCCATTTGGAAGAAATAATAACTAGGGGGCCTTTTTGCAAATATAGACGTCTGGCCAGTACCCCTCCTGGGCCCTACTGTTGATGTGGCAGTTGTCAAAGCGCCGCATAGAAAGGTCAAAGCGGTCAGAGCAAAATTGGACCTCACATGAATCACTTATGAAAGATTTAGAATCTAGATGTGCAATTTTAAAGATTTAGGATCAAAGTGAAGGTGCGGGGAAAGAATTAGGACCGCTGGTGTGGTTATCTCTTATTTGTGCATCGAAGTCCATTTACTACATCATTTCTCCATACATATGAGTTCAACACCTTAAGCAATTTTATCAAATACAATGTGCAGAGAACAGGAACGCCAAAAGGGGTTGATGGACGATGTTGTTCAGCGATGGTTTAGTGGCAATATTTATTGGGAGGGACATGCATCAAAAATTTGCAAAGGAGATGAAGACTAACAATTAGCACCCAAGGATAGGGGATGGCCTCATGATGAAAAATGCAGTTTATGTGATCAGGTATTGGAGACTGCGTTTCACTTAGCCTTCCAGTGCCCTTTTGCAAAGGAGGTTTGGCATCAGGAAACTTTCCCAGTGGCAACTCAGCTGGCTACGGCTGCTGCTTCGGTGTGTAATTGGTGGGATAATGCAATACGTGGAGGAACCACATATCAGCAAAAGAAGAACATCTCCTGGGCAGTCTATCTGATTTGGCACATCTGGAAAGAAAGAGGAAGAAGGATTTTCCAAAAAAAAAAAATATGGTGTATGCAGCCTCGATTGCTAGCATGGTGAAAACTGACTTGGAGCTTCTGAATTGGCATATAAAACCTACAAAGAGTAGCTGATTAGGTTTACTGGCATGTGTTTAGTTTGTTGTCTATAGGTGTATGCCCTGATGTTGTTCTCTTGGGCATGTTGTTGAGTTGTATGATGTTTTTTCTGACACACTTATGCAAAACCATTGTATTGGATTTCCCTCTATTACAATGCAAAAGCAGAACGCCTGTTGTTCATGTTCAAAAAACAATTAGCACCCATCATAAACAACATGTACGAAGGTGTCTTACATTACCGACTTCTCGTGATGCCACTGTGACACTACAAGTATAATCCAAGTCATTAAGGACAAACTGTGGTGCTGCCATTATGCAACTTCACAAAGGAGGGATCCAATTAGTTGGCTGCTGAAGAAGGATCATGTTTGTCTAGTTGAAAAATCAATTAATTAAATGTGATGATGATGTGGTAGCTGCACATTCTAGGATACAGAAGTCGAGGAGAAAAATCTCTTTTATAATATGCTCATGTATCGGATGTAATAACATCTTATATTACACGTGACGGAGGGAGTATTTCATAAATTATTTCACGAGATAGCACTTGTCAATTTAATCATAGGATGATGTACCAAAGCTTCATGTCAGTACTACGAGAGGATGAATGGGTGTGCTGCTCTCGGTTATTTTGGAATCAGAACCATGTGACAAAACGCATGGATGACTTGCAATATCCATAAATACAAAAACTATATCTTCATTAACGAACTTTAGTTATGTGTCCAAGTATATACGAAAGATATTGTTAACTCATGGCTGGACATTTTTGTACCTATATGATCGTGATGTGATTCACTATTGGATGAATATGATGCTAGCCTTGCTGAATAAATGCCTAGATTTGATTTGTATTCAGCCCCCTTCATAAGTATGAAGTACATGTGCCTTCATAGTTTATCTATGAGATCAAGAACCGTGTGTGCTTGTTGGTAAGACACTAAAGTCCCAGGCCACTACACCTCTCCTCCATATATATAAATGGAATATGAAACCAACACCTGAAGCAACCTTGAGCTGCATATCCCCTTCATTCGCTATGAAGGGAACAACTAAGAAGAGGGTGGGCGATGGTAAAGCATCGATGGTTTAGTGTTGACAACTGTTGGGAATGAGATGTATCGAAAATTTGCGCTGGATAGGATGGCCAGCCATCAGCTAGCTGAACTGATAACTTGGCCGCGACATAGTACAACTCTGTTCCGAGGTGGAGTGTCCTGTAGTAACTACCTGTTGTCATGTTTCGTCTGCATATCCACAGGAGCCGGCCTATTGAACTGCGGGCTCGAGCTCGCCATGCGCTGCATTGAAAGTCGCACGACTCATTTGTTTGCCTTCGTCGTGATCAACTGTCGACGGAAGGGAGAGGTGACAAAAACGGATACAGAACGCAGAGAGCGGAGTCATCGGCACAGTTATGCAGGATTACCCTAGTCGGAAGACGACTTCTCGGCCACTTTTCTTTTGACATGGAACCACACATTCCATTAAACCATGGGCATAGCTGAATCGCTAGCCGCCACGACACTTACATCGTTCCGTACAGCCTATGGACATAGAAGGCCATTGCCACTCACACCTAACGCTCCCGGCGCCGCCAAAGCGCGAGCTGAGTTATTACAATCACGGCGACGATATGTAAAAAACTGAATTAAATTTCAAACGGGCAAGTACTCTAGCATCTCTAATGAGTACACCAATTGGTGATCGATGATCGATCATAGTCCTTCCTATTTGATGCATTGAAAAGAACCTGGTAATCTGATTCAAAGCATGTGGAGGTAGGAGGATATGCAGCCGGAGGCGATGGGCACGCCATCGGAAACAAGAAAGGGAGACATGGAGCTCGGATGGTCGGCGTTGGATCTTGGGTGGAGAAGGTCAAGCATGCCAGGAGGAGGAAGGAGAATGGCTGGTTATCTTCATCGATGGCCTCCTCCTTTTTTGTTTAGAAAAAAATAAACTAGGACCGCCATTTGGAAGAAATAATAACTAGGAGGCCTTTTGAAAATATAGACGTCTGGCCAGTACCCCTCCTGGGCCCTACTGTTGATGTGGTAGTTGTCAAAGCGTCACATAGACAGATCAAAGTAGTCAGAGCAAAATAGGACCTCGCATGAGTCACTTATGAAAGATTTAGAATCTAGATGTGCAATTTTAAAGATTTAGGCAAAATAGGACCTCGCATGAATCACTTATGAAAGATTTAAAATCTAGATGTACAATTTTAAAGACTTAGGACCAAAATGAAGGTGCTGGGAAAGAATTAGAACCGCTGGTGTGGTTATCTCTTATTTGTGCAATGAAGTCCATTTACTACATCATTTCTCCGTATATATGAGTTCAACACCTTAAACAATTTTATCGCATACACTGTGCAGAGAACCGGAACGCCAAAAGGGGTTGATGGACGATGATGAACAACATCGATGATTTAGTGGCAATATTTATTGGGAGGGACATGCGTCAAAAGTTTGCAAAGGAGATGAACACTAACGATTAGCACCCATCATAAAACAGCATGTAGGAAGGTGTCTTACAGTACCGACTTCTCTTTTTTTTTGCACATAAAAGGCCACGAAGGGCCTGGAGCTTTCATCCCAATGGCATGGGGTGAACAATTACAAACAAGGCCATCCAAAGAAGGTGAATTATGAACATGCCCTTAAAAATAGCACAAAACACCCTAAAAGAAAATTCAAAAATGCAATTGAGTACAAAGCACATGCCAGCGAGCAACAACCAGACGCCACCACCGCCGCGCCAGCCTGGGACGACACCACTTGGCAGAGAAGTGGTCTGGGAGGGGGCATCGAGGTTGAAGAAGAGCCTCCCGAGGAGGTTGACGAAGCCCAGGCAGGCAGCGCTGCCAGGCATGGCGGGGCCAGTCCTATGACCAAGAGAAGCAGCGGAAGGAACAGTCGCCGCTGAGGAACCGCCAGGGGGAGCTGAAGCTCCAAATGCTCCTCATCGCCTCGCCTGCGGACGGTGAAGATTAGAATACTCTGCCCCTCTCCCTGGCCGCCATGGCTGGCCGAGAGGCCGAAGAAAATTGTCCAAGCGACGAAGACGAAGCTCCCGACTCAAACCCCGAATCAGCAACATGATTCCTTCCTCCCCCTCACCACCATGGCCGGTCAGGAGTAGAAGAATCACACGCATCTTCCAAATCGAGACGGGAGAGAAGAAATAGCACTTATTAGAAGGGTTCCCGTACCTATCCCCAAGCTCACCGCACTCCTACCTCAGGAGCTCGAGAGAGGACGACCAGGACGGCCCTTTGGCGCCGTGCAAAACCGCCGGAGGGAAGAAACCCAGAGAGCAGCAGAGCTGGGGCTGCCAGGAACGCATCTCTTCTCCCTTGCCACCGCGGATGGCCGAGGAGAGACGCCACCACCAACCACCAAAACGCCACCCAACAAAGGCCTTATTGAGGGAGACGTTGGCATACCCCATTCCCATCACCACCACGAGGACATCGACGGCGAGGCAGACCAGCAACCACCGGATCTGGCCCGGAGAACACGGCGGCAACCTCCCGGCATGAAGCCAACTATCGGGACACGTCCAAGCCCTACTCCTAAAATCTACTGAAGAAGTGCCGACGCCTCTCCTCAGCCTCACTCAACCGGCAACACCGGCGAGATTGGCTTCGGATCGGTCCGGCACCCACGTGGAGGCTATGGTGTATTGTAGCCAGAACGTCTCAACTCCCTCTAGTATTCGGTAAATTATTTCGGGAGATAGCGCTTGTCAATTTTATCATAGGATGAGGTACCAAAGCTTCATGTCGGCACTACAAGAGGATGAATTGGTTTGCTACTCTCGGTTATTTTAGAATCAGAACCATGCGACAAAACGCATGGATGACTTGCAATGTTCATAAATACAAAACTATATCTTCATTGACGAACTTTAGTTATGTGTCCAAGTATATACGAAAGATCTTGTTAACTTATGGCTGGACATTTTTGTACCTATAAGATCGTGATGTGATTCAGCAATGGATAAGTATGATGTTAGCATCGCTGAATCTATATCTATACCTACTAATAAAAGCAAAAGGATTTCTTTACTCCCTCCATCCCGGTTTAAAGGACACAATTTGTAAACCATGCAATCCCAAAATATTTAGACACAAAAGCATTTAATCTCTGTAATTACTTCCGTGTGAAAACAATAAAATGCTCGCATGCACATGTGTGAACAAATATGAACGCATTGATAGCTCTTTTTCTCCTCATGCATGTTCTTCTTCATACTATTAAATGGACCAATTAGAGGACACCTAGGGCCCAGAGAATTGCAAATTGTGTCCTTTAAACCGGGATGGAGGAAGTAGTTTGGTCTGTTTTTAGACTATTTGCCCCTAACGGTCTGAGAAACTACAGATTTTGCCACCGCCGAAGTCAAACCGAACAGTTCCTTTTGGAGAAAAAAAATCTGACCCTGCTGCTCTTTCCCGTCCTTGCTCCACATCCCCTATGGCCGCTGCCAAAGATTGGAGGCAGGGGAGCACTCCCGCTCGGGCAGGAGGCTGGCGGCGCTTGTGTCGAGCTTGATGGCGGGGACGTCTACCGGAGGCGAGCTCTATAGGAACTCGCGGAGAGAGGAGGCGGCGGAGCAACCAAGCTGCTGGCGGCCCACGGCGAGGAGGCAACGGCCGGATTTTGCGAGGAGGCCCAGGTCGACGGGGAAGGAGAGGCTCGAGCGACTGAAATCGAATATTTCAACCTCACCTCGACCTTTTCATTCTTTTATCTCAAGGTCTAGAATCTGAAGCTAAATTAATCTGATCTGAATCTCAATTTAATATAACGTCCAGCTCTGCTAATAGCATTCAGTAATTGGGCCGGAGGTTTTATCCTCGATACACAAAGCTAAGGCCAAGAAGGCTTTCTCTATGCTGAGGAAATAGCACCTAACACCAACTGTTTGTGACTTATTTGCAGAGAACCACAAGTTGCGATTTTTTTTGCAGAGAACACCACATTTAGCTGTAATCTTTACAGAGAACACAAAATACAGTATCAGGCTTATTAACCACCGATTAGAGAACATGCCCACTTGGCTGATGTCCATGGATGACGTTGAGGTGCACAATAAATATCTCTTTTGGATAGAAAAAAAAATTTACCCAAAAAACAATTGAAACATACAGGTAACTACAAGCCAGACATTTTATGCAATATAACCATCCAAACAACTTGACACAATCAACATATTCATTCAAAGCTTGAGAGGTTTAATATATCCATCCAAAAGATTGACAAGATCAACTAGTGTCTCATGGGCAAACACAAAAGTAGAGTCAAGATAATATTTATTCCACTAAATGACTCTTCTCTTTTCATACAAATTTCAGGTCTAGTTTTATTACTTCTCATGCGCTAATCCTGGGCATTTTCTACCTGCCCATTACCTGCTGTGAAGTAACTATATACCCAGTTTCGGTGTAATGCCTCTGTCGTCGTCCACGCGTAGAAGGGAGCGCTTGCCTTGGTGCAGTTACAGTCTGGCGAGGTGGAGCAGCTTGCCGAGGTGCGGTAAATGGCGCTTGCGGTTGTGGTGTAGGTGGAGGCGCAGCAGCTGCAGCTGCAGCTTGTCGAGGTCAAATGGAGCTTGCGGTCGTGGTGCGGTGTAGGTGTTGTAGTTGTAGGCGAGAAAGGAGCCGTGGGCACGTCCATGGTCTCAGACCCCCGGCGGTTACTCTGAAACAATATAATTTAATTAAGTTAATTTACTAAGTGAAATAATACAGAAAGCTATGAGCATAAATTAATTACCATGTGTCATTTTTTCGGTGCCAGCAAATTAATATCAAAAAAGTAAGAAATAATGTACAACATCAAGGAGATTGTTTTTCAGTGCCAGCAAATAAACGTCCATGGTCTCAGGAGTATGTCTTAATTGCTTTTTGTGTAAATTTTATTTTTCTATCCAAAAGAGATATTTATTGTACACCTCAACGTCATCCATGGACATCAGCCAAGTGGGCATGTTCTCTAATCGGCTGTTAACAAGCCTGATAGTGTTTTTTGTGTTCTCTGCAAAGATTACAGCTAAATGTGGTGTTCTCTGCAAAAAAATCACAATCTGTGGTTCTCTGCAAATAAGTCACCAACAGTTGGTGTTATGTGCTATTTTCTCCTCTATGTTGATGATGGTCTTTGGCAAGTCTGAAGGAATGCAATAGCGCAAATTTTTAGGCAAGGCAACATTCTTTTTTCTGATTTCAAGTTTGGAGAGGGAGCTTATTGGATGGCAATCACCTAAGTATAATCTGGTTTACACCCATGTAGAGTTTACATGGTTCTGGTTTCTTTTTCTTTTTCTAGACAATCTTCGTAGCCTTTCATGTAAACTTGGAGCCTTCTCTTAAAAATAATATAATAGAGTCTTTACATGGGCTAATAGTCTTCCGGAACCAACATACGAAAAACTAGATAGAATGCTTATGGATACTGATTGGGAACAAAAGTTCCCTATGGTAACTGTTCGGGCTCTAGAGCGTATTGAGGCTTTATCGGATCATTGCCCCTTTACTTCTTTCTTTTGGATTACCACCACGGAAGTCTACGAATGAGTTTAAATTTGAACTCGGTTGGATGATCCGTGATGGTTTTTATGAGATGGTTAAGGCTATTTGGGAGAAACCGGTACATGGCCAAACGCCTATCCTACGATGGAATAACAAAATGTGTACTTTACACAAGTTCCTTCGGGGTTGGGCCAGGCATACAGCGGGTATCCTAAAAAAAGAAAAATTACGCCTAACACTTATAATAGATGACTTAGAGGCTTTCGCGGAGGTAAGGCCATTAACTGCACAAGAAATTGAGCTTAAAAGCCAATCGAATGCAGAGATAGCCCGACTTCTTCGCGAAGAGGAACTCAAATGGTACCAACGCTCTAAAGCTAAATTCATTCTGGAAGGAGGTGTGAATACTAGATACTTCCATGCAGTTGCCAATGGCAGGCATAAGAAGAAACTTATTCACTCTCTGATTCAGGACGAAGGTATAATTGAGGGACAAGAACATCTGAAGTTATATATTACTACGTATTATAAATCCTTGTTTGGGGCCCCAGTGGAGAATTCTTTCTCTCTGGATGAGTCCCAAATGTCCGATATTCCCCAGGTTTCGGATGAAGAAAATAGTTTTCTATCTGCCTCATATTCCGAGGAAAAGGCCAAGAAAGCGGTTTTCCAAATGGAACATAACAAAGCACCAGGTCCTGATGGTTTCCCAGCGGAATTTTATCAAAAATTCTGGGACGTTATCAAGGAGGACCTGATGAATTTGTTTGGGTTTTTACAGGTTGGACAATTGGATCTCTTTAGACTCAACTTTGGTAACATAATTTTACTGCCTAAGGTTAATAATACAGAACGTATACAACAGTACCGTCCAATCTGCTTGCTTAACGTTAGCTTTAAAATTTTCACTAAAGTTGCTACAATTAGACTAAATTCGGTTGCTGACAATGTTGTTAGCCCGTCTCAAACTGCATTCATGCAAGGAAGAAATATCCTAGATGGGGTTGTGATTCTGCATGAAACAATTCATGAACTACACTCAAAGAAATTAAATGGTGTACCGTTCAAGATCGACTTTGAGAATGCTTATGACAAAGTTAACTGGTCTTTTCTCCAGCAAACACTCCGTATGAAAGGTTTTTCTGAGGAGTGGCGTGCTCTGATTCAGTCTTTTGTGTCTGGGGGTAGTGTTGCCATTAAAGTAAATGATGATACTGGCAAATACTTTCAGACCAAGAAAGGACTGAGACAAGGGGATCCATTATCGCCTTTACTATTTAACATAGTGGCTGATATGTTGGCTATCCTTATTGAGAGAGCAAAGGCTGACGGCCAAATTGAAGGTGCAGTTCCACATCTCGTTGATGGTGGACTTTCTATTCTTCAATACGCTGATGATACAATTCTTTTTATGGAACATGATCTGGAGAAAGCTAAGAATCTGAAATTAATATTATCGGCATTCGAGCTCTTATCTGGGCTTAAAATAAATTTCCATAAAAGCGATTTGTATTGTTTTGGCGAGGCCCAAAACGAGGCCCACCTATATGCTGAACTTTTCGACTGTGGTCTGGGTCAGTTTCCAATCAATTATTTGGAAATACCGATTCATTATCGGCGTCTCACAATTTCTGAATGGAAGCTTGTTGAGGAAAGGATACAAAAACGTCTTAATAGTTGGAAAGGAAAATTGTTATCCCTTGGGGGAAGACTAGTACTTTTAAATTCAGTTCTTACTAATATGGTACTGTATATGATCTCGTTTTTCCAAATGCCAAAAGGGGTTTTGAACAAAGTGGATTATTTCCGTTCAAGATTCTTTTGGCAAGGGGATAGTGAGAAAAAAAAATATCGTCTGGCCAGATGGAATGTGGTTTGCCGGCCGAAGGAGTTTGGTGGACTAGGCATACATGATTTGCAAGTCAAAAACACCGCGCTTCTGGGCAAATGGCTTTTTAAACTACTTATTGAGGAAGGCGTTTGGCAAACCATGTTATGGAGGAAATATGTGGGCTCCAAAGCTGTGTCTCAAGTGGTATGGAAACCCGGAGATTCACATTTTTGGGCAGGTCTTATGGCCACCAAGAAACATTTCTTTCGTTTTGGTGCTTTCGAGATTAAGGATGGTGCTTTCGCGAACAGTACCCAGCTCTATATTCAATTGTTAGACATAAAGGGGATACAATCTCCACAGTGATGGAGGATGATCCTCCTAATGTGTCTTTCAGAAGAAGTCTTATCGGTCCTAGACTATTATCTTGGAACAATCTACTATTACGGTTATCCAGGATACAATTGTCGGACGGTGTTGACGAGTTCAAATGGAAATTACTGGAAAGTGGTAAATTTTCTGTTGGCTCACTATATAAAGCTTTGGTCCAACCTGATTTCCTAGTCGATGATAATAGTAAAATTTGGAAAATAAAAATACCCCTTAAGAAGAAGATATTTGCATGGTATCTACGGAAAGGGGTAATTCTAACAAAGGATAATCTTGTAAAGAGGAATTGGCATGGAAGTACACAATGTGTTTTTTGTCATCAAGATGAGACAATTCGACACTTATTCTTTCACTGCAAATTTGCTCGTTCTATATGGTCATTCATCCAAATATCTTCTGGTTTATCTCCCCCACGTTCAGTAACCAATGTTTTTGGTAATTGGTTGCATGGAATTGTTGATAAGTACAGAACCTTGTTTAGGGTGGAAGCGCTTGCCATTATATGTTCGCTATGGCTTTGTAGAAATGACAAGATTTTTAATAACATTGTGTCTTCCCCTCTACAGGTTATTTATCGAGCCACGGCTATCCTTCGATCATGGAATATTCTCCAACGCATGGAGTTTCGCGACGTATTTCTGGACGGATGTACGCGATTGGAGGACACGGCGAGGAATATTTTCTCCCGACATGGATGGCCGCGTGATCTGAGGATTGATCTATCTTAGTTTCCAGACTTTAATTTAGTGCCTTTTTGTAATGCTTTTTTAATTTTTGTCTTAGTCTGTCATTCGTGTGGCTGTGTGTATCTTAGTTATGCAGAGGCCGGGTGTAAGAATCAAACATTTGGTTAATAAATGCGCCCATTTCTAAAAAAAAAAATATAATGAAAAACAGAGCTGTTGTATTTCATCAAAGAAAGTCTAAAACGACACTTTAATATGAATTGTATGGAATGACAAATACGTGAGGGTGCCGCCGTGCCAAGATGACTTCCCGCCGCCGCACCTGTTAGTTTTAGATAGCTGATGCTGTCGATATCCGGATGAAGATTTAAATTATTGGCCATAACAACTAGACATTGCTAACAATTTAATAGCCTTTTATTTGAAAAACAAAGAATAAGTAATACTTTTTTCTTACTATCATAGCATGTTTATTTAGAATTCTCTGAAACATACTCCCGCACGGAACCGCATAGCGAAGCCAATAAAAGGTAATTATAGAGGATAAATAAAAGAGGACCATACAATTTCTTAGGGGGATTTTAGATAGGTCAAAGTATCACAATGTTCTTAACGATATATGTTATATTTATAATATTTTTCTAGCAATTGTTTATCATTTGTTGACCCGTTGCAACGCACGGGTATTACGCTAGTAAATGCCTAGATTTGATTTTTATTTAGCCCGCTTTCTACGTACAAAGTACATGCCTTCATAGTTTATCTATAAGATCAACAACCGTGCGTGCTTGTCGTTGGTAAGACACTAAACTCCCACACCACTACACCTATCCTTCATCTATATAAATGGAATATGAAACCAACACCTGAAGCAACCTTGAGCTACATATCCCCTTCATTCGCTATGAAGGGAACAACTAAGAAGGGGGTGGGCGATGGTAAATCGATGGTTTAGTGTTGACAACTGTTGGGAATGAGATGCATCAAAAATTTGCGCCGGATAGGATGGTCAGCCATCAGCTAGCTAAACTGATAATTTGGCCGCGACATAGTACAGCTATGTTCCGAGGTGGAGTGTCCTGTAGTAACTACATGTTGTCACGTTTTGTCCGCTGATCCACCAGAGCAGGCTTCTTGAACTGCAGGCTCGAGCTCGCCATGCGCTGCATCCAAAGTCGCACGACTCATTTGTTTTCCTTCGCCTTGATCAACTGCCGGCGGAAGGGAGAGGTGGCAAAAATGGATATAGAACGCAGAGAGTGGAGTCATCGGCACAGCTGTGCAGGAGTACCCCGGTCGAAACGCGACTTCTCGGCCACTTTTCTTTTGACATGGAACCACACATTCCATTAAACCATGGGCATAGCTGAATCGCTAGTCGCCATGACACTTACATCGTTCGGTACAGCCTATGGACATAGAAGGCCATCGCCATTCACACCTGACGCTCACAGCGCCGCTAAAGCGCGGGCTGAGTTATTAAAATCATGATGATGATATGTAAAAAAGCTGAATTAAAGTTCAAACGGGCAAGTACTCTAGCATCTCTAATGAGTACACCAATTGGTGATCGATGATCGATCATAGTCCTTGCTATTTGATGCATTGACAAGAACCTGGTAATCTGATTCAACGCATGTGGAGGTAGGAGGAGATGCAGCCAGAGGCGATGGGCACGCCATTGGAAACAAGAAAGGGAGACATGGAGCTCGGATGGTCGGCGTTGGATCTTGGGTGGAGAAGGTCAAGCAGGCCAGGAGGAGGAAGGAGAATGACTGGCTATCTTCATCGATGGCCTCCTCCTTTTTTGTTTAGAAAAATAAACTAGGACCGCCATTTGGAAGAAATAATAACTAGGGGGCATTTTGCAAATATAGACGTCTGGCCAATACCCCTCGTGGGCCCTACTGTTGATGTGGTAGTTGTCAAAGCGTCACATAGACAGACCAAAGCAGTCAGAGGAAAATAGGACCTCGCATGAATCACTTATGAAAGATTTAGAATCTAGATGTGCAATTTTAAAGAGTTAGGACCAAAGTGAAGGTGCTGGAAAAGAATTAGGACCGCTGGTGTGGTTATCTCTTATTTGTGCATTGAAGTCCATTTACTACATCATTTCTTCATATATATGAGTTCAACACCTTAAGAAATTTTATCAAATACACTGTGCAGAGAACAGGAACGCCAAAAGGGGTTGATGGACGATGATGAACAACATCGATGGATTAGTGGCAATATTTATTGGGAGGGACATGCATCAAAAATTTGCAAAGGAGATGAAGACTAACAATTAGCACCTAAGGATAGGGGATGGCCTCATGATAAAAAATGCAGTTTATGTGATCAGATATTGGAGACTGCGTTTCACCTAGCCTTCCAGTGCCCTTTTGCAAAGGAGGTTTGGCATCAGGGAACTTTCCCAGTGGCAACTCAGCTAGCTACGTCTGCTGCTTCGGTGTGTAATTGGTGGGATAATGCAAGACGTGGAGGAACCATAGATCAGCAAAAGAAGAACATCTCCTGGGCAGTCTATGTGATTTGTCACATCTGGAAAGAAAGGGGAAGAAGGATTTTCAAAAAAAAAAATGGTGTATGCAGCCTCGATTGCTAGCATGGTGAAAACTGACTTGGAGCTTCTGAATTTGGCATATAAAACCTACAAAGGGTAGCTGATCAGGTTTACTGGCATGTGTTTAGTTTGTTGTCTGTAGGTGTATGCCCTGCTGTTGTTCTCTTGGACATGTTGTTGAGTTGTATGATGTTTTTTCTGGCACACTTGTGCAAAACCATTGTATTGGATTTCCCTCTATTATAATGCAAAAGCAGAACGTCTGTTGTTCATGGTCAAAAACCAATTATCACCCATCATAAACAGCATGTACGAAGGTGTCTTACATTACCGACTTCTCGTGATGCCACTATAACACTACTAGTATAATCCAAGTCATTAAAGACAAGCTGTGGTGCTTCTATTCTGCAACTTAACAAAGGAGGGATCCAATTAGTTGGCTGCTGAAGAAGGACCATGTTTGTCTAGTTGAAAAATCAATTAATTAAGATGTAATGATGATGTGGTAGCTGCATATTCTAGGATACAGAAGTCGAGGGGAAAAATCTCTTTTCACATATGCTCATGTATCGGATGTAATAACATCTTATATTACACATGATGGAGGGAGTATTTCATAAATTATTTCGCGAGATAGCACTTGTCAATTTAATCATAAGCTGAGGTACCAAAACTTCATGTTGGTACTACGAGAGGATGAATGGGTGTGCTGCTCTCGGTTATTTTGGAATCATAACGATGCGACAAAACGCATGGATGACTTGCAATGTCCATAAATACAAAAACTATATCTTCATTGACGAACTTTAGTTATGTGTCCAAGTATATATGAAAGATCTTGTTAACTCATGGCTGGACATTTTTGTACCTATATGATCGTGATGTGATTCAGCAATGGATGAGTATGAAGCTAGCCTTGCTGAATAAATGCCTAGATTTGATTTGTATTTAGCCCCCTTCCTACGCAGTACATATCTTCATAGTCAACCGTGTGTGCTTGTTGGTAAGACACTAAACTCCCACACCACTACACCTCTCCTCCATATATATAAATGGAATATGAAACCAACACCTGAAGCAACCTTGAGTTGTATATCACCTTCATTTGCTGTGAAAGGAACGAGTAAGAAGGGGGTGAGCGATGGTGATCAGCATCGGTGGTTCAGTATTGACAACTGTTCAGAATGAGATGCATCGGAAATTTGCGCCGGATATGATGGTCAGCCATCAGCTAGCTGAGCTGATAAAATGGCAATGCCATAGTACAGTTTTGCTCTACCACGGGTTATCATTGAGTACCTACATGGGGATTTCGATCCTCCCCGGTGACCATTCGAAAAAAAAAAACATTTCGTTTGTAGATCCACAGGAGCCGGCTTCTTCAACTGCAGGCTTCAACTTTCCATGTCCTGCATTCACAGTCGGACGACTAATGTGTTTGCCTTCGCCCTGGTCAACTGTCAGCGGAAGGGAGAGGCTGCAGAAACATATATATAGGGCAGAGAGAGGAGTCATTGGCCCAGCGCAGAAGTACTCCTGTCGGAACGCGATTATTCAGCCACTTTTTTGTGTGACATGGAGCCACACATTATACTATGCTCTAAGCGTGGTTACATGCAAGAGCAAAGAGGCCATCTGTCTATCAACATGTGACTACCAATCAGACCCATCTTTTTATTGTTTTTTTACTCTAGCACATGTCTATAGATGATCCTGATTAATTTTGACCAGCGAGCCATTTGGAAATTTTGGACACGTGATTTTTTTTAAAAGCTCTGAAACACGTAAAAATTGATTATACTATGCTCTAAGTGTGGTGACATGTAAGAGCAAAGAGGCCATCTGCCTATTAACGTGTGACTGGCAATCAGGTCTACCCTTTTATTGGTCGTTTTACTCTAGCACATGCCTATAGACAATCCTGATTAATTTTGACCAGGCGGTTGGAAATTTTGGACACGTGATTTAAAAAAAAGCATTGAAACACGTAGAAATTGATTATATGTCCTGATTAATTTTGACCAGCGAGCCAGTCGATGCTGGGTTTATCTTGGGCACGTGATTTTTTTAAAAGCTCTGAAATACGTAGAAATTGATTATATTCATCGGTTATCCTGTAAATTTTAATTAAATGTAATTATTGTAACTAGTGTTTTATCCCTTGGTCAGCTGTCGAGACTGTCCTTTGTGACAAATATTGTGTGAAAAGACTGGTTACAGATAGTAAACATATAAATATATACGCATTATGACCTGCTTTAAGCGTGGTGACATGCAAGAGCAAAAAGACCATCTGTCTATCAATGTGTGGCTGCCAATCAGGCCCATCCTTTTATTGATCTTTTTTTATTTTAGGCACGTGATTTTTTTAAAAAGCTCTGAAACACGTAGAAATTGATTATATGTCCTGATTAATTTTGACCGGTGAGCCCGTCGGTGATAGGTTTATCTTAGGCACGTGTTTCTTTAAAAAAACTCTAAAACGCATAGAAATTGATTATATTCATCGGTTATCCTGTAAATTTTAATTAAATGTAATTACATGGGTAACTAAAGTTTATTCCCTTGGTCAGCTATCGAGACTGTCCTCCATGAAAAATACTGTGTGAAAAGGCTGGTTGTAAATAGTAAATATATAAATATATATTCATTATCGACATAAACTGTCCACGAGTGTGCTGTAATAGACACATTGTATAACAACGCCGTGCAAACGGCGCGGCGAAACGCGCCTATTTGTCTATTTCTATTAAACCATGGGCGCATAGCTGAATCGCTAGCCGCCACAGACATAGAAGGCCATTGCCACTCACACCTGACGCTCCCAGCGCCGCGGGAATCATTACAATCACGGCGACAGAAGTGAAAGAACTGAATTAAAATTCAAACGGGCTAGTACTCTAGCATCTCTAACGAGGACACCAATTGGTGATCGATCATAGTCCTTGCTGTTCAGTGCATTGACAGGAACCTGGCAATCTGATTCAACAACAATGTCTGTCATACCCCCAGCTCAAAGCTGCAGTTGGATCGCGCTTTGAGGAAAAATCATATGTCCCGTTCTTTCTGATGATAAAACCCCACCCTCCTCCCCTGGGGTGTCTTGATGAAATGATCCATCAATATTTATCTTCGGTGCTTCAGAAACGGGTGGAGTCCATCTAATTTTGTTCTGAAACTGTTGCTTCACGGTCTCCTTCTCTACAGGATTGGAAGATCTCACTTCATCAACCGAGCGTACTTCCTCACCTGCATTCTTCTTTGCCACAACACCGCTATCACTAGCAGTCTACGGTCTTGCTCCATACCAAAGATCTTCATGAGCATATCATTTGTATGTCACACGGCGTTAGTCTGACATCTTCCAGATTGAGCTGTCGTCGTAGCTGCTTGACCTGTTTGCACCTGAGAAATAAAATTCCTCCATCTTCATCTAGTCGTCTTTATCAAAAAAATCTTCATCTAGTCGTCCGCACATAGGACACAAGGTATCCCCTTCTCCCAATGTTGTTCTTCCATGGCAGACTTTTATGTGCCAGTCGCCACGATGCTCCAACAAGTATTTACACACTCGGTCTTGTCAACCAAAATAATTACCAACAGTGCTGTCAACTCTTGTGTTTACCCTTTGCCCAGAAGGCACCCTTCTTCGAACTTGCACAACGTGATCACCGGTCATTCTTGAGAGCATCTGGTTGACCGTAATCCTCCAGTTAAAACCTACGGAACATCTTTTTCATGTAATTGTTTATATATAGAAAAAGTTTGGAAATTCTTGTAGGCGCGACGAGCCAGCGACTACATCTGCATAGATTATCTTCTTCCCTACCCAATAGCATAGATTAGTAGTAGTGCAGCTGTGCCGGTCATCATGCTAGATCCCGTTGATGGATTCGACCTTCGTACCGTACGTGCGCCCAAGGTCAAGGAATTAATTATAAAACAAAGAAGCCTACGTGCACGAAATATAGTAATTGACACCTTACGGGAAGCCCACGATGATCCTCTGACGCCAACTACGAATTAGTTGGAATATTTCTCACAAACCGTAGACAGAGACAGCAGGAAACCAATGCAAGTTTCAGAAAATGACAGCCGCGTACGTCTACGGAATTACAAGCTCACTCACGATCATGATCGTTGCACATCAAACGTACAGTGTGAAACTATCCAAAGATCAGCAATTTTGCTTACACAGGCAGCGCTACAAGATTGACACGATACAGAAAGGAAATTAAACCTCATGCGTCTCGTCTCCAATAGCTCGATGGTCCGACGGATCGTGTGGCGTATCCACCTACTGCTCACACCCCTGCGATACCTTGGGCGTGCTCATGCAGGAGGACGCGGACATCGGCGACGACGGGAAGGAGAAGGACACGCGCGCGGACGCGGAGCCGCCGCCGTGCGGCATCACGCGGGACGACGACTGCTGCGACCGGCGCCAGTACGAGAAGGACGACGACAGCGCCCTCCGGCCTGCTGCGCCGCCTCGCACCGACGACGACGACCTCCTCCACGCGACGTCGCCGCCGGGAGCGCCCGGCGAAGACGGCCACCACGTCGAGAGGGACGCCGACGCCAGGAACGTCACGCGCGGGGACGCCGACGCGTCGACCACGACGGCGGGCTGCTCGTCCACGCTCTTGTCAGAGTTGAGTTTCGCGAGCGGGGTTTGCTTCTTCTTTGAGCGCCGAGGCAGGTGGAAGCATAGCGCCGCGCATCCGGTGCCCATGTCCGGCCGCCGCGGCGCCCTGGCCCGCGGCGGGCTGCTGCTGGTGTCCCGGGACGATGGCGGGGTCGACACGGCCGCGTCTTGATCTTGGGGAGAAGCCATGGGTGAGCTTGGTGGAATGGAAGCGAGCGATTGCCTTGGAGAGACAACTGACGTGGTTCAGCGAGCGTGCGTTTATAGCGGAACAGACGTCCGGAACTACGTGTGGCTTTGCTTTTTTAAGGCGAGCCTGTTCATGGTTTATTTGTTGGCGTCAACTGCTGAGCTAGGAGTGGCCGGCATAACCAGGTGGAATCAATCTAAAATAGTGTGATCTTAGATTTCTATGGCAGTTTCCACTGAAAGGAAATGCCATGTCCTCTTCTTTTGACAAAAGTGAACGCAATATGTTTTTTTCTTTTGTGAAATTTCTTTCAATCTATTAAAATCATCCAAATCAGTACAAAGAGGCCTAAAAATAATAAGAAAACACAAATTGGTCATTGGACCACCTAGCGGACTACAAACACTAGCGCAAGCTGATGACGCTCTACCGTTCTCGCCCTTCTATCAACGGAGGCGAACAAAGCTTGTCATAATAGAGTTTATTATAGTAGACATGAAAACCATCGTGCTAAGATCACAAAAAAGCAGCACATCAAAGCAGCAACCATATATCATCAATAATGATAATTATAGATCGTAAGATACTGATTTGAAAACAAACCAACGAACACGAAAACGAACAGAATCTCAAAAGATCGCCGGACTAATGACTTCACACGTCCTCCATTAACACTAGATGCACCACCAAAGCGAAAATAGAGCCGGGATGATCTTATTCTAATTTTAGGATATAGACACTAAAAACAGGCTAAACTTGGAACAGAAAATCTCCCGCCGACGAGAGCGTGTGGTCCGCCAGACCTCCAAGCCGCATCACACACACATCCAGGGATTTTCCAATAGCTCTTGGACGCATCCGGGGCCTCTTGACTTTTTTTTCGAGAGTACGCGAAAGCGTATCTTAATTTTATAGAAGACAAACAAAATGTACAAGAAAGAGGTCACTAATGCGAACACTAGGACCACACACACTCCACACAGAAGGGCGGGAAGCTACTCTCTCCCTCTAAACTGGTCTCGTACTCCTACTCATGTACACTCCTCGAGCCTAAGGGCCACTCTCAGGAGGCGAAGCTCCTCTAGGATTATCATCGTGAGACCGCTGGCCGTGGTCTATCACTCAGATTACCAGTGACTTTGTGATTTGCTTTAAGCATTGTTTCTCATTTTCTGACGTTCATCAAACCCCATTAAAACGTACGGCTTCCGTGCATTGTTTCTCACTCTTTTCTTCTCTTTTTTGAATTCGGGGACTCCAACCACATTTCTTTTATTTCTTTATAACTAAATACATGTTCATATAACTCAAGAATATCATTAGTCGTCAAATTAATTTTCATTAACACCAAGCCCACTTAGGAGTAAAAGTATTCACCCCAGTTAACCATTCAGTGAGCAACATTATGGGCCACTTGAATCTGCTAGTCACCTCATCAGTTTGCGGACTAGCCCAAATTTCTTCTCATGTTGACAATGTCGTTCTATATCGTACGGCTAAGCCTAGTGGGGGTTGGGGTGTAATCAAACTCTTGAGAAAGCTCAGAGCAACTCTAGCTATAAACCGCCGACCTGTAAAACCTAAGTACAGGCTTTCAAAAACGGAAAACAGGTTGCATTTCTCGCGGCGCGCAAAACAAAAACTGTAAACACGCATATTTAAATTTGAAAATATCGCGGCATAGTTCATCGATTAGAGAAGGTTTTGGCGTGAATTAGTTCTAATTACACATAGTGTAGCTTCACAAAAACTACAATTTACATAGCAAATCTACTAGCGGTGGACTCCATCGCAACCTAGACCAAAATTGAGCTCAGGTGATGGCCGGAGCTGCAGGTTGCGGAGGCACTAGGGGCGGCGTCGACCTCAGTCCATGAGGTCGATCAGGTCCGCGAGCTCCATCTTGATGACCGGCGCGGCGGCACGCTCCCTTGCCAGGTGCTCCTCCTATCGCTCCCGCGCCAGCCACGCCTCGACGAGCTTCATTGCCAGGCGCGCGTCGACGAGCTCGATCTCCTCCTCCGCCTCCCGCTCTAGCTCCAACTCGGGCGAGGATATCCATCGCGAGGTGCTCCTCGTCGGAGTCGTTGGCGTAGTCAGCGGTCGCGACGACGCGCGCACGCGGCAGGGAAGGCGAGCTCCAGTAGTCGTTGTCGGAGTCATCGCGAGGAGCTTCCACCGCGGCGGGGATGGCGGGTACGTACAAGGAGCTCCCACCGCAGGACGAGCCCTCACCGGCCACACGAGCACGCGCGGAGATGAAGCCTGGGGCGCGTACACACGGAGCTTCGTCAGCGGCGACTCCTCGTGGTTCGTCCAACGCTGAGCCGCCCGCTTCTTGGTGGCCTCCGAGCGGACGAAGGCGTCGCGAGCCGCCTCATCAATGAAGTGGCAAGCTCCCCTGTCTCCGGATCGGCACCCCCCCTCGACATCGTCGGGAATTGCTCGTCGGAGCGGTGGGCTAGCGGCGGCGGCGCTAGGGTTGGGACGGCGGAGGAGTGCGGGTTTGTACCCTCACTCGCTCGGTGCTAAATGGGATGCGGTAAAAGTTTTACAGGACAGACCGCGTATACGAGCCTCGCTAGAGCAGCAAGATTCGCACGGACCTGTAAACTCGCCGAAATTTACAGTTTCGGGCGGTTTATAGGCATTGTTAGAGTTGCTCACATAGACATTAAAGTCCCTACCAATAACCTCATCCCTTGCTTCACCATCTTCTGCTAGATTGGCCGTCGTTCCAAGCCCGCCTCCATCGTTTTGGCTACATGCCTTGACAGCCTAGTTTTTCACACTAGCCCTATGCAATTAGGCTGGTCATAGTGGGGAGTAACTTGAGCTAGTGTCATGCACATGACACTAGTCTAAGTTATCACCTTCATAGTGGATAGTAACTTGTCTCTAGTAACATGCAATGTCTTATTTATTAGCTTGTAGACTCATCTTGCCTTGGAGTGTGTGATGTTATGGTAACATAGCTAGTTACTCCAAGCCTCTCTTTCATCATTTAATGACATGCTACATCATCAAAATGCCTAGTTGGCATTGCATGTGGATGCATGTTACCACCTTAGTTACTCCCACTATGACTAGCCTTAGCCTTCAACGCTTGGTAAGTTGCTTCCCCTTCCTTCTAGAAGTAGGGTAGGGTTTCGTAGCATGGAAAACAAAAAATTCTATCGCATACAAACAAACAAGCCAAGATCTATCTACTAGATTGTAGCAACGAGTCGATGGAATAACTCACCCTCGAAGATTCCAAAGTGTTTAACAAGAGCGGATTCTCGTGGGTGATGTAGTCGTACTCTTCCCGATCTCAAGATCGTGTAGACGATCCTTCCGGCGCTGCGTTCCGGCAGCGCTCCCGCAGTCGGTCACACGTTCGGTACTCGACGAAGACCTTCCTCTCCCTTGTTCCAGCAGGAAGCGGAGGTTGTAGCACTCTCCTCGACGATTCCGGCAGCACAACGGCATGGTACCGGAAGTAGAGGGGAGATCTCGCAGGGCTTCGCCTTAAGCCGGAGCGAGTATGGTGGACTATGAGAGAGCTCCTCGGCGATCTAGGGTTTAGACACACCAAGGAGGAGGCTTGGCCGGCGGCTAGGGTTATCTAGGCGGCGGCGGCTTGCCCTAGGGCGGCGGCGGCTGCAGGAGGGCCGGCGGCTTAGGGCTAGGGTTTGCGGGTGGAGGTGTTGGGTACTAGGAGGGGCAGCCCTGCCCCTCCTTATATAGGTGGAGGGGGCGCGCCAGGGGAGGGGAGTCCCTCCCCAACTCGGTTTCCCAAGGGGGCCGGCGGTGGAGGGGAGGAACTCCTCCCCAACTCGGTTTCCACCTTCCCCTCCACTTCCCAAAATAGCCGTTTTGACTTTTCAAATTGGCGTTTGACTTTTCAAACTAGGATTTGGTTAAACCCTTTATTTTGTTCAGCGATGACACCTAGTACATGATGCAATCATTCCAACTTGGTATGACACATTCATGTACCCTTCCCCTTCAGAGTGCCGGACCTTCTGGAACCTTCTAGAACATTCCCGATGAAAACACCGGAACCATTCTCCAACTCCGAAACAGGACTTTCCTTATATGAATCTTATTCTCCGGACCATTCCGGATCTCCTCGTGATATCCCGGATCCCATCCGAGACTCCGAACAACATTCGGTCTCTTTCTCATCATTCCATAACTACTCAAACAACGTCGAATCCTTAAGTGTGTCTCCCTACGGTTCGTGAATTATGCGGACATGATCGAGACACTTCTCTGAACAATAACCAATAGAGGAATCTGGAAATTCATATGGCTCCCACATATTTCTACGATTACTTTGTGATCGAATGAACCACTTACATACGATACCAATTTCCCTTTGTCTCACGATAGTTTACTTATCCGAGGTTATGATCGTCGGTATCTCTGCATACCTAGTTCAACCTCGTTACTGATAAATACTCTTTTCTCGTTCCCGTGATATGTGATCCCTTGTGAGCCAGTCACATGCTTGCAAGCTAATTGGATGACATTTCACCGAGAGGGCCCAGAGTATATCTATCCGTCATATGGATGGACAAATCCCACTCTTGATCCATGTGTCTCAACCAATACTTTCCGAACACTCAATGCCACCTTTATAGCCACCCAATTACGGTGTGGTATTTGATGTCATCAAAGCATCCATCCGGTAAAGGTGATATGCATGATCTCATGGTCGAAGGAATTAGGTTACTATGTATCAGAAAGCATATAGCAATTGAACTATTAAAATGACTTGATCTTTATGCTACGCTTATCTATAGGAGTATGTCCACCATATCATTCTCCTAACGATATGATCTTGTTGTTAATAACATCTCAATGTTCATGATAGGGAAACCACAATCATTTATTAACCAACAAGCTAGTATTATAAAGAGGCTTTACTAGGGACTCTATTTTAGTTTACAAATCACACAAGTATTAATGTTTCCTTGTTAATACTATTATAGCATGAATATAAACATTTATCATAAACACAAAGATATAATAATAACTACATTTATTATTGCCTATAGGGCATATCTCCAACAGTCTCCCACTTGCACT
Source organism: Avena sativa (assembly GCA_916181665.1). NCBI lineage: Eukaryota > Viridiplantae > Streptophyta > Magnoliopsida > Poales > Poaceae > Avena > Avena sativa. The sequence goes on from OV702279.1 coordinate 344,256,611, forward strand.
AGAGTCATCTAATCTAGATTACATGGTAATATACCGAACACCCATGGCAGTTTGGTGTTGGTCATGTTTTGCCCTCGGGAGAGGTTTAGTCAACGGATCCGCCACATTCAGATCTGTGTGTACTTTGCAAATCTTTATGTCCCCATCTTGGACATGTTCTCGAATAGCGTGAAAACGTAGCTTGATGTGCTTCAGCTTCTTGTGTGACCTTGGTTCTTGCGCATTGGCTATGGCGCCCATGTTATCACAGTAGATAGACATTGGGTCCAGCGCACTAGGAACCACACCCAGCTCTGTAATGAACTCTTTCTTCCATATCGCTTCTTGTGAAGCCTCCGAAGCAGCCATGTATTCCGATTCAGTTGAAGATCTCGCCACAACGCTTTGCTTTGCACTCCTCCAGCTAACTGCTGCACCATTCAAAGTAAATACGTACCCAGATTGTGATTTAGAGTCATCCGGATCGGTGTTCCAACTAGCATCGGTGTAACCATTAACAACGAGCTGTTCATCACCTCCATAAGAAAGAACCATATCCTTCGTTCTTCTCAAGTACTTAAGGATGTTTTTGATCGATGTCCAATGATCCACTCCTGGATCACTTTGATATCTGCTAGTTAAACTAACAGCATATGCAGTGTCGGGTCTAGTACATAGCATGGCATACATTAGAGATCCTATGGCTGAGGCATAGGGAGTCTTACTCATCTTTTCTCTATCTTCTGCCGTTGTCGGACTTTGAGTTTTACTCAAGGTCGTATTGGGCAACATGGGCAAGAACCCTTTCTTGCTATCTTCCATTCCAAACCTCTTTAGAACTTTGTCCAAATATGTACTTTGTGACGATGATATTAGGCGTCTCGATCTATCTCTATAAATCTTTATGCCTAATATGTAACCTGCTTCGCCAAGATCCTTCATTGAAAAACTATTATTCAAATATTCCTTGACACTATTAAGAAGGTCTACATCATTCCCAATCAACAATATGTCATCTACATATAGTATTAAGAATGCTACAGAGCTCTCACTCACTTTCTTGTAAATACAAGCTTCTCCATAAGTTTGTATAAAACCAAAACTTTTAATCACATTATCAAAACGTTGATTCCAACTTCGGGATGCTTGCTTTAATCCATATATGGACCGTTGAAGTTTGTGTTGGGTTCGCAGCATAGAAAACAAAAAATTTCCTACGATGTGAACTATATACCAAGATCTATCTACTAGATATAAACAACGGGCAGATGTATATCCGTAGAGAACATACCCTTGAAGACCGACAAAGCTTAACGAGTTCAACTCGTGGTTGATGTAGACGATCTCTTGCCGATCTCAAGATCGAGAGGAAGTCCTAGCGCCGCAAATCAGCAGCGCATCCGTGCTCGCACACACGTTCGAGGCACCGAGCAACCTCCGCCTCCTCGCTCCAGCGATGCAGCGGAAGCACAACTCTTTCTTGCCGAATAGCCACCGGGAACATGTATCTCGCTAGTCCGAGACCATGGGGGATAAATTCTAGAGGGGGAGAGAGATCCTTCACGAGGAGGTGTGTGAGACAAGTGAGGAGGGGGGCTCCTTTTATAGGAGGAGGGGGGAACCCCAAGGGGGTGGCCGGCGCATGGGGGCTGCCCCCTTGTCCTCCCCTCTTCATGTGGGTGGACACTCCACTCACAAATCTCCTTTAAATTCCCTCCACTCAAAAGTCCACTCAAATTCCCATTAAATTTCCACCAAATTTAATGCAAACTCTCATTAAATAAAACTCTTTTATTTTATTCAGAATTTTGTCAATTACTTTAATGACAAACATTCACAAATAACCCCTTGCTAGAATTCTATTTCACATGCATAACCACTTTATGCAATTTCACCCGAAAACCTGTTTCGGTATCTAGTGAAATAAATTCCTGCGCTTGTTCATTCTTTCGGCATGAAACATTTGCTCCAATTGGATGTCGGTGTCTCTTAAGTGTGTCACCCTACGGTTCGTGAATAATGCGAACATGACCGAGACCCCTCTCGGATCAATAATCAGAAGCGGGATCTGGAGACCCATACTGACTCCCACACATTCAACGATGACTTTCTTGTGATCGTCGGAACCTTTTACGCTAGTATCTTAATCCCTTTGTTTCACGATATATTACATGTCCGAGATTCGATCATCGGTATCTCCATACCTAGTTTGATCTCGTTACCGACATGCACTCTTTTCTCGTTCCTGTGATATAACATTCTAGTGATCAAATCACTTGCTTGCAAGCTAATCAATGTGATATCACCGAGAGGGCCCAGAGTATATCTATCCGTCATCGGGATGAACAAATTCCACTCTCGATCCATGAGCCTCAACATAACACTTTATTAGTTCTGAATCCATCTTTATAATCACCCTGTTACGGTGTGACGTTTGATGTTATCAAGAAACTCTTCCGGTGTTAGTGATTGACATGATCTCATGGTCTAAGGATTAGGATCACTTCGTAAGTTGTTATAGCAATATAAACTCAATGACTTTGATCGTAATGCTATACTTCGGATGAATGTTCATCACACCATTACACTAATGTTATGATCCCGTTATTAACAACATCCAATGTCCATGATCAGGAAACCTTGATCATCTTGTTAATCAACGAGCTAGTTTATGAGAGAGGCATAACTAGGAACTTTCTGTTTGTTTATTAAACACACATGTATTAACGTTTCCGTATTAATACAATTATAGCATGCAAAATAAACATCTATCATATACTTGGAATACACATAATAAACACTTTATTATTGCCTCTCAGGGCATATTCCCTTCAGTCTCCCACTTGCACTAGAGACAATAATCTAGTTACATAGTGATAAATCTAACACCCATTGAGTTCTGGTGTTGATCATGTTTTGCTCTAGGGAGAGTTTTAGTCAACGGATCTGCTACATTGAGATCCGTATGTACTTTACAAATCTTTATATCTCCATCCTTGACATGATCGCGGATGGAGTGAAACCGGCGCTTAATATGCTTGGAATGCTTGTGAGACCTTGGCTCTTTGGCATTGGCAATGGCACCATTGTTGTCACAATAGATCACCATTGGGTCCAACTCGTTTGCCACAACTCCTAGTTCGGATATGAACTCCTTCATCCAAACTGCTTCCTGAGCCGCTTCTGAAGCAGCAACATATTCGGCCTCCGTTGTTGATCCCGCTACCACAGGTTGTTTGGAGCTCCTCCAACTAACCGCTCCGCCATTCATGAGAAATACGTATCCGGATTGAGACTTAGAGTCATCCGGATCGGTGTCAAAGCTAGCGTCGACATAACACTTAGCGACGAGCTCTTCTTCACCTCCGTATACAAGAAACATATCCTTAGTTCTTCGTAGGTACTTAAGGATATTCTTGACCGCTATCCAGTGTTCCGAACCTGGATCCGATTGGTACCTACTAGTCAAACTAATAGCATGTGCCACATCCGGTCTTGTACATAGCATGGCGTACATTATAGAGCCTATGGCTGAAGCATAGGGGACTTTGTCCATTATCTCTCTTTCTTCCGCCGAAGCCGGACTTTGAGTCTTACTCAATGTCTTGCCTTGCAACATAGGTAAGAACCCCTTCTTACTTCCGTCCATTTTAAACTTCTTTAAAATCTTATCAAGGTATGTACTTTGCGATAGCCCTATTAGGCGCCTAGATCTATCTCTATAGATCTTTATGCCTAATATGTATGACGCTTCACCTAGGTCCTTCATTGAAAATTTGCTGTTTAGATAACTTTTAACACTGTTTAAAAGATCTATATCATTTCCGATCAATAATATGTCATCCACATATAATATCAGAAATGCCACATTGCTCCCACTCACTTTCTTGTAAATACAAGCTTCTCCATAAGTTTGGACAAATCCAAACTCTTTGATCACCTCATCAAAGCGGAGATTCCAACTTCGTGATGCTTGCTTCAATCCATAGATGGATCGCTGAAGCTTGCACACCTTGTTAGCATCCTTAGGATCGACAAAACCCTTTGGTTGTATCATATACAACTCTTCTTCAATATTACCATTGAGAAACGCGGTTTTGACATCCATCTGCCATATCTCATAATCGAAATATGCAGCAATTGCTAACATAATCCTAACTGACTTTAGCATCGCTATGGGAGAGAAAGTCTCATCGTAGTCAACTCCTTGAATTTGTCGAAACCCCTTTGCGACAAGTCGAGCTTTATAGACGGTCACATTACCATCAGCATCAGTTTTCCTTTTGAAAATCCATTTGTTCTCCACGGCCTTTCGGTCGTGAGGTAATTCCACCAAGTTCTAAACTTGATTTTCATACATCGATTCCATCTCGGATTTCATGGCTTCTAACCATTTGTTGGAATCCGGGCTCATCATCGCTTCTTCATACGTCGCAGGGTCATCATTTTCATCAACCATGAAATTCATGACAGGATTTCCGTACAGCTCGGGAGCTGCACGCGTCCTGTTTGACCTTCGAGGTTCGGTAGTACTCTCTTTCGGAGTTTCATGATCATTATCATTAGTTCCCTCTTCAACAGGTGGAGCCAACTCCGGAACAACTTCTGGCGCTGCGCTACTCGCCATACTTTGAAGAGAAGGTTCCACAACCTCTTCGAGTTCTACCTTCCGACTACTCACACCTTTCGCGAGAAACTCTTTCTCTAGAAAGGATCCATTCTTGGCAACAAAAACCTTGCCCTCGGATCTGTGATAGAAGGAATACCCAATAGTTTCTTTAGGGTATCCTATGAAGACGCATTTTTCCGCTTTGGGTTCGAGTTTATCCGGTTGAAGTTTCTTCACATAAACATCGCATCCCAGAACTTTAAGAAATGACAGCTTAGGTTTGTTTCCAAACCACAATTCGTACGGTGTCTTTTCAACGGATTTAGATGGTGCCCGATTTAAAGTGAATGCAGCAGTTTCTAGTGCATAACCCCAAAATGACAACGGCAAGTCCGTCAGAGACATCATAGATCGAACCATATCTAATAAAGTATGATTACGACGTTCCGACACACCATTTCGCTGTGGTGTTCCGGCATGTGTGAGTTGTGAAACAATTCCACACTCTTTCATGTGAGTGCTAAACTCGTAACTTAGATACTCACCTCCACGGTCGGACCGTAGAAATTTGATCTTTCTATTACGATGATTTTCCACTTCATTCTGAAATTCCTTGAACTTTTCAAAGGTTTCAGACTTGTGTTTCATCAAGTAGATAATACCGTATCTACTCAAATCATCCGTGAAAGTAACAAAATAACGATATCCACCTCGCGCCGACACACTCATTGGACCACATACATCAGAATGTATGATTTCCAATAAATCTGTCGCCCGTTCCATTGAACCGGAAAACGGCGTTCTAGTCATCTTGCCCATAAGGCATGGCTCACATGTATCAAATGATTCATAATCAAGTGATTCCAAAAGTCCATCCGAATGGAGCTTCTTCATGCGTTTAACGCCAATATGACCTAGACGGCAGTGCCACATATATGCGGATATATCATCATTAAGTTTAATCCTTTTAGCATCAACATTATGAATATGTGTAACATTATCATCGAGATCTAATGGAAATAAACCATTCATCATCGGTGCATGACCATAAAAGATTTCATTCATATAAATGGAACAACCATTGTTCTCGGATTTAAATGAATAACCACTTCGCATCAAACACGATCCAGATACAATGTTCATGCTCAGTGCAGGCACCAGATAACATTTATTCAAGTTTATAACTAATCCCGACGGCAAGTGGAGAGGCAGCGTTCCGACGGCGATCACATCAACGCTTGATCCATTGCCGACACGCATCTTGACCTCACCCCTTGCTAGCGGTCGCTTGTTCCGCAGCCCCTGATTCGAGTTACAAATATTAGCAACTGAACCGGTATCAAATACCCAGGTGCTACTGCGAGCACTAGTCAAGTACACATCAATAACATGTATATCATATATACCTTTGTTTGCCTTGCCGGCCTTCTTGTCTGCCAGATACTTGGGGCAGTTGCGCTTCCAGTGGCCAGTCCCCTTACAATAGTAGCACTCGGAATCAGACTTAGGTCCAACTCGGGGTTTCTTTTCAGGCGCGACAACAGGCTTGCCGACCTTACTTCCCTTCCATTTTCCCTTCTTGTCTTTCTTGAAACCAGTGTTCCTATTGATCATCAACACTTGATGTTCCTTTTTGATCTCCACTTCTGCAGTTTTAAGCATTGACAGAAGCTCGGGGAGAGACTTCTTCATGCCTTGCATATTATAGTTCATCACGAAGCTCTTATAGCTAGGTGGCAGAGACTGCAGAACACGATGGATGCCTAAGTCAATGGGAATCGATATTCCCAAGGACACAAGCTTATCGGCGTAACCCGACATCTTGAGTACATGCTCACTAACGGAGTTGTGCTCTTCCATCATGCAGCTAAAGAACTTTTCTGAAGCGTTGTAGCTCTCTACAGCAGCATGTGTGTCGAAAATCATTTTCAACTCACCCATTGTATCAAATGCATTTCCGTTTTCGAAACGCTTTCGAAGTTCCGGCTCTAGCCCATACAATATGCCGCAATGAACTAAGTTGTGGTCCTCCTGATGAGTCTGATAGACATTCTTCTCCTTGTCAGGGGCATCATCAAAAGGTGGGGGGCCTAACGGCGCTTCTAGCACATATTGCTTTTGTGCAGCAGAGAGGAGAATCCTCAAATTCATGGCCCATTCGGTAAAGTTGCTACCATTCGTTGCTAGTTTCTATTTCTCCATGAACACATTGAAATTAAAAGCAGGTGGTGCCATCTACAACAGAATTTGTAAAGTTTATACTAAGTGTATGATAGATTGAGTTCAACTAATCTATATTACGAATGAACTCCCACTCAAAAACGACATCCCTCGTGCCCTTTTGGTGATTACATGAACCAAATCCACTACACCAAGTCCGATCATCACGTGAGTCGGTATAGCTTCAAAGGCGAGCATCAAATGGGCATCATATCAACTATATGACTCATGCTTAACCTTTCGGTCCGTGTTCCGAGGCCATGTCTGTACATGCTAGGCTCACCAAGTTAGAACCTTAGTATTCGCGTGTGTAACTGTTTTACACCCGAAATATGGTCGTGGATCCAAGAACACCCGATCATCACGTGATGTCTTGGAGCGACGAAAACATAATCGGTGCATACTAAAGGAAGAACACATTCTTATCTTGATATTTAAATGAGGGATCATCTTATTATGCTAACAAAGCGCTAAACAAGCAATATAAGATGCAATCAAAACATCATATGTTTATTAGTGAAATGATATGGTTCCCGCAGATGATCTCTATCATGTGCATCGTGGTATGATCACTATCATACCTATATGTGTAAATCCAAGGTCTATGGATTTTACACGCTATGTGTGTTGTAAGAGTATCATCTCATACTTCTACTTACAACACTACCATATCATAACACTAGCCCAGCAACAATCTAAACTAGACGCCTCTAATTTATCCATTGCAAGTTTTACGTGGCTTAGGGCTTTCGAGATAGAACCGTTCTTACCTACGAACATGAACCACAACGAGGATAATCAAATTGTTGACAACTCGCTTGCAAAATAGATATTGACTATAGTAGGAGAGACAGACACCCGCTAGCCACTTATGCAAACTAGTTGCATGTCAAGCGTGGAACAGGTCTCATGTGCGAGGACATGTAAAGTTTTTCCGGGCCGCTTCATCCCACTATGCCACCAATATCCAAAATTACAACAAAGGAGCAACAACATGATCATCATCGCCCACATACTCATATGTGTACTACCCGTGTAAAGTATCTACGCATAGATCCGGCTCTGATACCACTGTTGGGTTCGCAGCATAGAAAACAAAAATTTTCCTACGATGTGAACTATATACCAAGATCTATCTACTAGATACAAACAACGGGCGGATGTATATCCGTAGAGAACATACCCTTGAAGACCGACAAAGCTTAACGAGTTCAACTCGTGGTTGATGTAGACGATCTCTTGCCGATCTCAAGATCGAGAGGAAGTCCTAGCGCCGCAAATCAGCAGCGCATCCGTGCTCGCACACACGTTCGAGGCACCGAGAAACCTCCGCCTCCTCGCTCCAGCGATGCAGCGGAAGCACAACTCTTTCTTGCCGAATAGCCACCGGGAACATGTATCTCGCTAGTCCGAGACCATGGGGGATAAATTCTAGAGGGGGAGAGAGATCCTTCACGAGGAGGTGTGTGAGACAAGTGAGGAGGGGGGCTCCTTTTATAGGAGGAGGGGGGAACCCCAAGGGGGTGGCCGGCGCATGGGGGCTGCCCCCTTGCCCTCCCCTCTTCATGTGGGTGGACACTCCACTCACAAATCTCCTTTAAATTCCCTCCACTCAAAAGTCCACTCAAATTCCCATTAAATTTCCACCAAATTTAATGCAAACTCTCATTAAATAAAACTCTTTTATTTTATTCAGAATTTTGTCAATTACTTTAATGACAAACATTCACAAATAACCCCTTGCTAGAATTCTATTTCACATGCATAACCACTTTATGCAATTTCACCCGAAAACCTGTTTCGGTATCTAATGAAATAAATTCCTGCGCTTGTTCATTCTTTCGGCATGAAACATTTGCTCCAATTGGATGTCGGTGTCTCTTAAGTGTGTCACCCTACGGTTCATGAATAATGCGGACATGATCGAGACCCCTCTCGGATCAATAATCAGAAGCGGGATCTGGAGACCCATACTGACTCCCACACATTCAACGATGACTTTCTTGTGATCGTCGGAACCTTTTACGCTAGTATCTTAATCCCTTTGTTTCACGATATATTACATGTCCGAGATTCGATCATCGGTATCTCCATACCTAGTTTGATCTCGTTACCGACATGCACTCTTTTCTCGTTCCTGTGATATAACATTCTAGTGATCAAATCACTTGCTTGCAAGCTAATCAATGTGATATCACCGAGAGGGCCCAGAGTATATCTATCCGTCATCAGGATGAACAAATTCCACTCTCAATCCATGAGCCTCAACATAACACTTTATTAGTTCTGAATCCATCTTTATAATCACCCTGTTACGGTGTGACGTTTGATGTTATCAAGAAACTCTTCCGGTGTTAGTGATTGACATGATCTCATGGTCTAAGGATTAGGATCACTTCGTAAGTTGTTATAGCAATATAAACTCAATGACTTTGATCGTAATGCTATACTTCGGATGAATGTTCATCACACCATTACACTAATGTTGTGATCCCGTTATTAACAACATCCAATGTCCATGATCAGGAAACCTTGATCATCTTGTTAATCAACGAGCTAGTTTATGAGAGAGGCATAACTAGGAACTTTCTGTTTGTTTATTAAACACACATGTATTAACGTTCCGTATTAATACAATTATAGCATGCAAAATAAACATCTATCATATACTTGGAATACACATAATAAACACTTTATTATTGCCTCTCAGGGCATATTCCCTTCAGTTTGCATACCTTGTTAGCATCTTTAGGATCGACAAAACCTTTGGGTTGCATCATATACAACTCTTCATCAATATCTCCATTGAGGAATGCTGTTTTGACATCCATCTGCCATATCTCATAATCATAATATGCAGCGATTGCTAACATAATCCTCACAGACTTTAGCTTCGCTACCGGTGAGAAAGTCTCATCGTAGTCAACTCCTTGAATTTGTCGAAACCCTTTTGCGACAAGTCGAGCTTTATAGACAGTAACATTACCATCAGCATCTGTTTTCTTCTTGAAAATCCATTTGTTCTCGACAGCCTTTCGGCCATCCGGTAAGTCCACCAAAGTCCATACTTGGTTTTCGTACATGGATCCAATCTCGGATTTCATGGCTTCTTGCCATTTATTGGAATCTGGGCTCATCATCGCTTCCTCATATGTCTCGGGGTCATCGGTGTTGTCCACCAACATGACACTCATAACGGGATCATACCAATCTGGAGTGGTACAAGTTCTCGTTGACCTCCGAGGCTCTGTAGCAACTTCAACTGAAGTTTCATGATCACCATCATTAGCTCCCTCTCTAATTGGTGCAGGCACCACAGGAACTTCTTCCGATGCTGCGCTACTCGCAATTTCGAGAGAAGGTTCGACAACCTCGTCGAGTTCTACTTTCCTTCCAGTCACTTCTTTCGAGAGAAATTCCTTCTCTAGAAAGGATCCATTCTTGGCAACGAAGACTTTGCCTTCGGATCTATGATAGAAGGTATACCCAATAGTTTCCTTCGGGTATCCTATGAAGACGCATTTTTCCGCTTTGGGTTCAAGCTTGTCCGGCTGTAACTTCTTTACATAGGCTTCGCATCCCCAAACTTTAAGGAACGACAATTTAGGTTTCTTTCCAAACCATAATTCATACGGTGTCGTTTCAACGGACTTAGACGGTGCCCTATTTAAAGTGAATGCGGCTATTTCTAATGCATAACCCCAAAATGATAGCGGTAAATCTGTAAGTGACATCATAGAACGAACCATATCTAAGAGAGTTCGATTACGACGTTCGGACACACCATTATGCTATGGTGTTCCCGGCGGTGTCAATTGTGAAAGTATTCCGCATTTCTTCAAATGCTCGCCAAACTCGTAACTTAGATATTCACCTCCACGATCAGAACGTAGAAATTTAATCTTCTTGTTACGTTGATTCTCTACCTCACTTTGAAACTCCCTAAACTTCTCGAAAGTTTCGGACTTATGTTTCATGAAATAGATATACCCATATCTACTCAAGTCATCCGTGAAGGTAAGAACATAACGATAACCACCGCGCGATGCTACACTCATTGGACCACACACATCGGTATGTATGATTTCCAATAAGTCCGTAGCTCGCTCCATCATACCAGAAAATGGAGTCTTAGTCATTTTACCCATCAGACATGCTTCGCATCTTTCAAGTGATTCGAAATCAAGTGATTCAAGAAGTCCATCGGAATGGAGTTTCTTCATACGCTTCACTCCAATGTGACCAAGACGACAGTGACACATATAGGTCGAGTTATCGCTTGATTTCAAACGTTTAGCCTCAATGTTATTAATATGTGTATTTCCACTATCGAGATTCAATAAGAATAGACCATCTATCAAAGGTGCATGTGCATAAAACATATTACTCATATAAATCGAACAACCATTATTCTCGGACTTAAACAAGTAACCGTCTCGCAATAAACAAGATCCCGATATAATGTTCATGCTTAACGCAGGCACCAAATAACAATTATTTAAGTATAAAACTAATCCCGATGGTAGATGAAGGGGTAGCGTGCCGACCGCGATCACATCAACCTTTGATCCGTTTCCCACGCGCATCGTCACCTTGTTCTTCGCTAGCTTCCGTTTATTAGTTACAAATATGAGCAACCGAACCAGTATCAAATACCCAGGCACTACTACGAGTACTAGTGAGATACACATCAATAACATGTATATCGGATATACCTTTCTTCTTGATGTTGCCGTTCTTCAAATCCGCCAAGTACTTTGGGCAATTCCGCTTCCAGTGACCTTCTCCCTTGCAGTAAAAGCACTCAGTATCATGCTTAGGTCCAGCCTTGGTTTTCTTCGCCGGTGCGGTAACTTTCTTACCACCCTTCTTGAAGTGTCCCTTTTGCTTAGACTTGCCTTTATTGAATTTGGTGGTCTTATTGACCATCAACACTTGGTGCTCTTTCTTGATCTCCACTTCTGCAGATTTCAACATAGCAAAGAGTTCTGGCAACTGCTTGTTCATGTTTTGCATATTGTAGTTCATCACAAAGTTCTTGTAACTTGGTGGTAGTGATTGGAGGACACGGTAAATCCCCAAAGCATTAGGAATCACTATACCCAAGCTTTGAAGTTTGTTTGCGTGCCCAGACATCTTAAGCACATGCTCACTGACGGAGCTGCCCTCTTCCATCTTGCAGTTAAAGAACTTTTCAGAAGCCTCATAGCTCTCAATTTGCCGCGTGAGTCTCAAAGATCAATTTGAGATCACGGACAATATCATGTGGGTCTGAAATCTCAAACCTTTTCTGAAGCTCCGATTCTAAACCATACAAGATAGCACACTGAACTGTGGAGTACTGAGTCTTCCGAGCGAGGTAAACATTCTTTACTTTATCGGTAGCAGTAGCTGCAGGTGGGTCACCTAGCGGTGCATCCATCACATAGGTCAAATTACCAGCTGTGAGGACAATCCTCAAATTGCGGAACCAATCCACGAAGTTGCTTCCATTGATTTTCAACTTTTCTTTCTCTAGGAACGCATTAAAATTGATGGTAGGGGCCGCCATTGATCTACAACATATTTGCAATAGTTTAGACTAAGTTTATGACAAATTGAGTTCTAATTAATAGTTAAATTAATCTAGGTGAACTCCCACTCAAAACAATATCCCTCACATTGTTTTAGTGATCACACGAACCAAATCCACCACATCAACACCGATCATCACGAGAGTTGATATAGTTTGAATGGCGAACAATCGACATGTTCATCATATCTACTATATGATTCATGCTTTACCTTTCGGTGATCCGTGTTCCGAGACCATGTCTGTACATGCTAGGCTCGTCAACATCAAACCTTAGCTTCCGCATGAGCAAATCTGGCTTGCTCACGTTGTATACACTTGCGGAATCTAACACACCCGATCATCACGTGGTGCTTCGAAACAACAAGCTTTAGCAACGGTGCTAACTAAGGGTGAACACTTTATGACTTGAAATTCATGTGCATGAGGGATCATCTTATAATGCTACCGTCGTTAACTAAGCAATACAAGATGCATAAATGATTAACATCACATGCAATTCATAATATGTGATATGATATGGCCTTTCTTCTTTGTGCTTCCGATCTCCATCTTCAAGCACGAACATGATCTCCATCATCACCGGCATTGCATCAAGGTCAATGACGCTTCTCCATGGTTGTCGTCCACCGGCTTCAACTATTACAACTACTTTTAATAGACACGCGGGTCTTAACATAAATTAAAGACAACCATATGGCTCCTGCCGGTTGCCAACTTACAATAAGGAACATTGCATACATCAAATATAATCACAATCATGGCCATATCACATCACTGCACACCCCTGCAAAACAAAGTTAGACGCCTCTAATTTCTTTGCATGTTTTACGTGGTTTGGGGCTTTCAATAAGTGTCGTTCTAACTTTCGAACATGAACCACAACATTGATACTAGTATTGACAATCACCTGTTGTAAATTGAATCTTAACTATGCTGGGAGAAATAGGCACCCGCAAAACCACTTATGCAATACAAGTTGCATGTCAAGCGTGGAGCAAGTCTCATGAACGATGTCATGTAAGGTTAGCCCGGGCCACTTCATCCCAACATCCCGCAAGATGCAAAGTACACAAGAAGCAATCGACAATAAAAGCATCAACGTCCACAATGACCATTGTGTTCTACTCGTGCAACAGATCTACATATAGACACGGCTCTGATACCACTGTAGGGTTTCGTAGCATGGAAAACAAAAAAAATTCTATCGCATACAAACAAGCAAGCCAAGATCTATCTACTAGATTGTAGCAACGAGTCGATGGAATAACTCACCCTCGAAGATTCCAAAGTGTTTAACGAGAGCGGATTCTCGTGGGTGATGTAGTCGTACTCTCCGCGATCTCAAGATCGCGTAGACGATCCTTCCGGCGCTGCGTTCCGGCAGCGCTCCCGCAGTCGGTCACACGTTCGGTACTCGACGAAGACCTTCCTCTCCCTTGTTCCAGCAGGCAGCGGAGGTTGTAGCACTCTCCTCACGATTCCCGCAGCACAACGGCGTGGTACCGGAAGTAGAGGGGAGATCTCGCAGGGCTTCGCCTTAAGCCGGAGCGAGTATGGTGGACTATGAGAGAGCTCCTCGGCAATCTAGGGTTTAGACACACCAAGGAGGAGGCTTGGCCGGCGGCTAGGGTTAGCTAGGCGGCGGCGGCGGCTTGCCCTAGGGCGGCGGCGGCTGCAGGAGGGCCGGCGGCTTAGGGCTAGGGTTTGCGGGTGGAGGTGTTGGGTACTAGGAGGGGCAGCCCTGCCCCTCCTTATATAGGTGAAGGGGGCGCGCCAGGGGAGGGGAGTCCCTCCCCAACTCGGTTTCCCAAGGGGGCCGGCGGTGGAAGGGAGGAACTCCTCCCCAACTCGGTTTCCACCTTCCCCTCCACTTCCCAAAATAGCCGTTTTGACTTTTCAAATTGGCGTTTGACTTTTCAAACTAGGATTTGATTAAACCCTTTATTTTGTTCAGCGATGACACCTAGTACATGATGCAATCATTCCAACTTGGTATGAAATATTCATGTACCCTTCCCCTTCGGAGTGCCGGACCTTCCGGAACCTTCTAGAACATTCCCGATGAAAACACCGGAACCATTCTCCAACTTCGAAACAGGACTTTCCTTATATGAATCTTATTCTCCGGACCATTCCGGATCTCCTCGTGATATCCCGGATCCCATCCGAGACTCCGAACAACATTTGGTCTCTTTCTCATCATTCCATAACTACTCAAACAACGTCGAATCCTTAAGTGTGTCTCCCTACGGTTCGTGAATTATGCGGACATGATCGAGACACTTCTCCGAACAATAACCAATAGAGGAATCTGGAAATTCATATGGCTCCCACATATTTCTACGATTACTTTGCGATCGAATGAACCACTTACATACGATACCAATTTCCCTTTGTCTCACGATAGTTTACTTATCCGAGGTTATGATCGTCGGTATCTCTGCATACCTAGTTCAACCTCGTTACTGATAAGTACTCTTTTCTCGTTCCCGTGATATGTGATCCCTTGTGAGCCAGTCACATGCTTGCAAGCTAATTGGATGACATTTCACCGAGAGGGCCCGGAGTATATCTATCCGTCATATGGATGGACAAATCCCACTCTTGATCCATGTGTCTCAACCAATACTTTCTGAACACTCAATGCCACCTTTATAGCCACCCAGTTACGGTGTGGTGTTTGATGTCATCAAAGCATCCATCCGGTAAAGGTGATATGCATGATCTCATGGTCGAAGGAATTAGGTTACTATGTATTAGAAAGCATATAGCAATTGAACTATTAAAATGACTTGATCTTTATGCTACGCTTATCTATAGGATTATGTCCACCATATCATTCTCCTAACGATATGATCTTGTTGTTAATAACATCTCAATGTTCATGATAGGGAAACCACAATCATTTATTAACCAACAAGCTAGTATTATAAAGAGGCTTTACTAGGGACTCTATTTTAGTTTACAAATCACACAAGTATTAATGTTTCCTTGTTAATACTACTATAACATGAATGTAAACATTTATCATAAACACAAAGATATAATAATAACTACATTTATTATTGCCTCTAGGGCATATCTCCAACAAGGGCCACTAGTGGAAACGAGGCCTTTGGTTGAGGTCAGAAATGGGCTTTAACACCGGTTCTTCTACGAACCGGTGTTAAAGGGGGTGCCTGTACTAGCGTGGTCCATAGAGCAAAAAGGAGCACCCCCTTTAACACCGGTTCATTGCTTGAACCGGTGTTAAAGGGGTGCGCCTATATAACAGCCCGCAGCCCAGACCCCTCTCTCTCATTTTTTCACTCTCTCATTTTGGAGCTTAGCAAGAGGGTGAGAGGTGTGCTAGTTTGTGTTCTATGCACAAGAGGTGTTCGGTGAAATGCCCGAGAGCTAGAATTAAGTGTTCTCATTGCTCTTTCCTTCTCGGTCGAGGTTGGCAACTTTATCCTTTCATGTGTCATTGATGTACTATATAAGTGGTCATCTCCCTATTAATTTTTGATATAGTACTATATAATGAAGATGAACCGGCAATGGATGTACGGTGACCGACGCACTTCTGAGTACATTACGGGCCTCCAAAATTTCATCGTTGTGGCTAATGCAAACCGTGGTCACAATGGTTTTATATGTTGTCCATGTGTTCACTGTCAGAACAAGAAAGACTACAAATACCAGAACCATTCACGCCCACCTGCTTCGATCCGGTTTCATGCCCAGCTATAATTGTTGGAGCAAGCACGGAGAAAAAGGGGTTGTGATGGAAGACAACGAAGAAGAAGAGGATGATGAAAACTATCATAATATGTATCCTGAATACGATGATACTGCAACGGGGGTAGATAATGAAGATCAAGAGGCATCAGATGGGCCCGCTGATGATGATCTTGGTCGGGCCATTACTAATGCAAAGGAAGAATGTGAAACTGGAAAGGAGAAGGAGAAGCTAGAGCAGATGTTAAAGGATCACAAAACATTATTGTACCCAAATTGCGAAGATGGCCACAAAAATCTAGAGACCACACTGGATTTGCTGCAATGGAAGACAGAGAACGGTGTGACTAACAGCGCATTTTCAAAGTTGTTGGTAAAAATAAAGAATCTGCTTCCAAGAAATAATGAATTGCCTGACAGTACATACCAAGCAATGAAGTTTGTCTGCCCTCTAGGATTAGACGTGCAGAAGATACATGCCTGCATTAATGACTGCATCCTCTACCGCGGTGAGAAGTACGAGAATTTGGATGCATGCCCGGTATGCACTGCACTGCGGTATAAGATCAGACGAGATGATCCTGGCGATGTTGAGGGCGAGGCCCCTAGGAAGAAGGTTCCTGCCAAGGTTATGTGGTATGCTCCTATAATACCACGGTTAAAACGTCTCTTCAGAAATAAAGAGCATGCCAAGTTGTTGCGATGGCACATGGAAGACCGTAAGAAAGACGTGATGTTGAGACACCCCGCTGATGGGTCACAGTGGAGAAAAGTCGGGCGAAAGTATCCAGACTTCGCACGTGACGCAAGGAACTTAAGGTTTGGTCTAAGTACAGATGGCATGAATCCTTTTGGTGAGCAGATCTGCAGTCACAGCACCTGGCCTGTGACTCTATGTATCTATAACCTTCCTCCTTGGTTGTGCATGAAGAGGAAGTTCATTATGATGTCAGTGCTCATCCAAGGCCCGAGGCAACCCGGCAACGACATTGATGTGTACCTAAGGCCATTAGTTGAAGAACTTTTACAACTGTGCGCCAAACCAGGTGTACGTATGTGGGATGACCACAAAGGCGAGCCATTTGACCTACGAGCGTTGCTTTTCGTAACCATCAATGATTGGTCTACTCTTAGTAACATTTCAGGGCAGACAAACAAGGGATTCAAAGCATGCACACACTGTTTAGATGAGACTGAAAGTGTATTTTTGGATAAATGTAAGAAGGTTGTGTACCTAGGGTATCGTTGATTTCTTCCGAACCTGCATCCCGTAAGAAAGAAAGGCAAGCATTTCAAACGTCTAGCAGAACCCCGGAGGAAGCCTGTCCTCCGTACCGGTGAGGAGGTATTTGGTATGGTTAAGGACCTAGAAGTAATCTTTGGAAAAGGTCCTGGCAGTCTATCTGTTCCGAATGACGATGTCGGACTCGCGACCATGTGGAAGAAGCAATCTATATTTTGAAACCTACCCTATTGGAAAGTCCTAGAGGTCCGCTCTTCAATCGACGTGATGCACGTGGCGAAGAATTTTTGCGTGAACCTGCTAGGCTCCCTAGGAGTGTATGGAAAGACAAAAGATACACCGAAAGCACAGCAGGACCAGCAACGTATGAAAGACCCTGAAGAGCCTATGCATCCTGAGAACGAGAAGGGTAAAGGACGTCACTTAACTCCTGCCAGCTACGCTCTTACCAAAGCAGAGAAGGAATTTTTTCTTTGAATGCCTGAG
Source organism: Avena sativa (assembly GCA_916181665.1). Taxonomy (NCBI): domain Eukaryota; kingdom Viridiplantae; phylum Streptophyta; class Magnoliopsida; order Poales; family Poaceae; genus Avena; species Avena sativa. The sequence goes on from OV702279.1 coordinate 344,274,443, forward strand.
CAGTATCAAGGTCCCGTCTGGCTTCTCGTCGAATATAAAGGGAATAATAAATATGGCAGATAAAAAATTCCAAAACCTGAAGTCTCATGACTGCCACGTGATTATGACGCAATTACTTCCGATTGCATTGAGGGGGCTTCTACCTGAAAATGTTCGAGTACCCATTGTGAAGTTATGTGCATTCCTCAATGCAATATCTCAGAAGGTAATCGATCCAGAAAGCCTACCAGGGTTACAGACAGATGTGGCCCAATGTCTTGTCAGCTTTGAGTTGGTGTTCCCACCATCCTTCTTCAATATTATGACGCATCTCCTGGTTCATCTAGTAGAAGAGATTGCCATTCTCGGTCCTGTATTTATACACAATATGTTCCCCTTTGAGAGGTATATGGGAGTCTTAATAAAATATGTTCATAATCGTGCTAGGCCAGAAGGAAGCGTCTCCAAGGGCTATGTAACAGAGGAGGTCATTGAGTTCTGTGTTGATTTTATTCCTGACCTTAAGGCGATTGGTATTCCAGAATCACGACATGAGGGGAGACTACGTGGAAAAGGCACCATAGGATGTAAAGCAATGATATGTAGGGACGGGCATTCTCTCAATCAAGCACACTACACGGTTTTACAAAGATCTATCTTGTTTGCCCCGTATATCAGTGAACACAAGAATTTTATACGCCTCAAACACCCGAGGCAGTCTGATGAATGGATTATAAGTGAACACAGGGCGAGTTTTGGCGGCTGGCTGTAAAGACTTCTCACGAATAACACCACTGTTGGAGATCAGCTATACTTGTTGGCCAGGACACCATCTTCGACTGTATGTACTTTCCAAGGGTACAAGATAAATGGGAATATATTTTACACGATAGGCCAAGATAAAAAGAGCATCAACCAAAATAATGGTATCTGCTTCGATGCAACAAAAGACAATGGGCAAAAGACCACGTATTATGGGTTCATAGAGGAGATATAGGAACTTGACTATGGACCTAATTTTAAGGTCCCCTTATTTTTGTGCAAATGGGTCAAGCTAACAGGAGGAGGGGTTGAGGTAGACAAGAAGTACGGAATGACAATAGTGGATCTCAACAATCTTATGAAGGTAGACAAGAACTTAGACGAACCATTCGTCTTAGCCAATGACGTGGCTCAAGTTTTCTATGTGAAGGACATGTCTATCAAACCGAAAAAAAGAAAAAAAAAGCAAACAGATACATCACACGATGAGTCAAAGCGTCACATAGTTCTTTCAGGGAAAATAAACATCGTGGGAGTGGAGGACAAGACAGACATGTCAGAAGATTATAATAAGTTTGATAAAATTCCGCCCTTCAGAGTGAAGACTGACCCAACCATCCAGTTAAACGGTGCTGATACTCCATGGTTACGGCCAACGCGATCATAAGATTGACTATATGTATTATTGAGCCATTTTTGGCACACATATGTATCTTAAAATGGAAATCAATGTGATATTTCTTCTGTTAACACTATATGTATTAAATAAGCCATTTTTCTTCCCGCCATTTCTTCCCGCCAGTTCTTCCCTCCAGTTATCTTCCTGCCATTTCTCACTATATATATATGTAGGGTTGGCCTGCATTGTCATTGCACATCTTTAGACTCATATCTGCAACCTCATCACTCTTTCCCATGGCTTCCACGTACCACTAACCCCTAGGGAGGCGGAGGCGCTTTGTGCCTCGAACTACCCCTGCCCGCTAGGCTACTGCGTCCCTGTCGGCTGGATGCTAAGCGCCGGAGGCGTGCCGGTTCCTCCTGTCCCTCTAGGTGTGGCGCGACGGATGGCCATCACGAACCACTACTACTTCGAGCTCACGCCGGAGCATCGGAGGAATCCCAGATGGCATCCCGACTATTTCCCGACTTGGGAAGCCTTCTTCGAGGATCGGTGTGAGAGGGCGCTTGCCAGGCACGAGGAGGACGGCCCACCTCCTCCGAACTTCAACGAGACCGGCCGGCGGCTGTGTTGGCGCGGTCAAACTCTCTAGAGCGTCATGGCCTACGACACTGCCGCCGACTCTAACCCCCGTCTGCGCTACCCTCAAGTCTAGCCCATGCGTACTCAACCTTCAAGGTTCAACTACGGCGACCCCGACGACGATAGCGACGATGGCCACGACGAGTACGACGACTACAGTGGCGAGTATTACAGGTGTAGGCAGGAGCATGATTGAATCACTCCAACATTCCAAAACAAGTTCGGCCGATTGTGACTTAATCTGGATGTATCTTAATTTTTAGTTCTTCTATGTACTCCCTCCGTCCGCAAATAAGTGTACATCTAGCTTTTGCCTAAGTCAAAGATAACCAAATTTGACTAACTTTATAAAAAAATATAAAAACATATATTACATGGAATTGACATATTATGAAACTAGATTTAAAACTAAATCTAATGGTATCAATTTAGTGTCATAAATATTGGTATGTTGTCATAAAAAGTTAGTCAAACGTATTAACGTTTGACTTAGGACAAAGCTAGAAGTACACTTATTTGCGGACGGAGGGAGTATCTTAATTTTCAGTCGTGCTTTGTTAGTTGCGTTATGTACTTTAATTCCAGTTCTATCGTAATAAAATTTTCTTCCCTCTCTTTTCCTCCCGCGTATTCTGCTCGCCCTTTCCCATATGTTACTAGTTTGAATAGTTAGAATTTTTTTTAATGTTTTAGGATTAATTATTTAAATACAAACAATTTTCATGTTGAAAGTTTTGTCAGATTCCAAAGTGTACAAAAAGATGATAAATTTAAATATCCAAACAATTCAAAAATGTTAATACAAAATAAAATATGATTTTCTCTAATAAAATAGGGTTATATTCCTTTTCAGATGCTTAATATTTCTTAAGTTCAAAGTTTTAGGGTTTGACTATTTTATTTTTGTTTTAATTGAATAATCAAAATTCATATGTAAGTGTTTTAATCATTTTGAAATTTTTCATCTACGGTAACTATAAAATGTTTTTATATGAATGGATAGATCTTATTTTTTTGAAAATTATGATATATTATTCATATTTTTCTGAGTTACAATGAAAAAGATATGAATTTTATTAATTCTATCCTATTTTTTGAATTAAAAAAGCCCCCACCCCTTTAATGTACGAAATAAATGCCCCCCTTTAACACCGGTTCCAGCCACGAACCGGTGTTAAAGGGGGGGTTATTTCGTTTCGCGTGCGCAACCCCCCCTTTAACACTGGTTCCAGCCACGAACCGGTGTTAAAGGGGGGTGCGCGCGTGAAACGAATCCCTCCCCCTTTAACACCGGTTCGTGGCTGGAACCGGTGTTAAAGGGGGTTATAACGCGCGCACCTCCTCTTCCTCTTCTCCCAGCCAGATCGAGGAGAAGAGGAGCACAGAGAGAGGAGCCGTCGCCGCCTTGCCCACCCACGCCGTCGTCGCCGTCGTGCCCACCCACGCCGTTGCCGCCGCCTCGTCGTGCTCTTCTTTCGCGTCCAAGGAATCGACTCGGGGCATCCGCAATCGACCCCTAGCACCGCTTCTTCTCCGAGCCCGACGACCACCACTGTCGCCATCATCGCCGTTTCCGACCCCGCCCGGCCTCGCGGACCCCTCTGGTAGACCCACGGTGAGCCCACGGTGCTCACCCGCCCCTCCGCTCGCTCCCTCTCGCTCGGAGCCGTCGTCGCCTCGTTGCTCTGCAAGCGCCGCCACTGTCCATCGTCGTTGTCGTCGCTCCGATAACCCCTAGGTAGCGGCGCCACCCGTTTTAGGTAGGCCGCATCGCGCTGAGTCGAACGCGCTTGCTCGTGCGCCCTAGGTCGCTCTCCAGCGCCGCCAGCCACCGCCGTCTGCAGCCCCTCCGGCGAGCCCATGTGGCGCCTGTGTGGCTGTGACGTGGCCCCGGTCCCACGTGTCAGCCACTGTGGCTAGCCCCTGTTTTGGTGAGAAAAGAGTTAGGGACAGGGTGTGCTGACGTCAGGCTGAGGTAATAAGTGGTTTAATAATTCCAGAAAATGTTTAAATCTTGTAAATTATATAACTAATTATTTATAAGTCAGAAAAATACAAAAATATATCAAAATGTTCAGAAAAATGAGAACTATCTATTTAAGCTATAATCATGCATTGTTAATCAACTTACATGACAAGTTTAATTAGAAGAACATAATGAACCCTCTCATATGCATCCGGGATTTCTCCGAATTAGGGTTTGGACCCGTCGGACCTCGCTTAAAATGATCAAGCATGCTTAGGGTTTTAATTTCATTTGTGTATTTATTTGTGTATTTTTGTATGAATAATATGTATATTTGTGTATGAATCCAAGTCCACTTGAATGTTTACTCTTTTACTCTAGATAATATTATTGTTTTAGAAACTATGGATCCACTCAGTAGAAACTTTGAAGAGGAAGAAATAATGGAGAACATGATCCACGAGGACACCTCGCAATATATGAACTTGGAGGGACATGATGACAGCTCAAGTAGTCATGGAGAAGATGACGACTCCGGTGAACGCACTTTAGTGATTACAAAGTCCGTCGAGGTATATGCATGGATTAAGCCTCTGTTGACTTGCACCGATTGATTTGTATAAATATTTACATGTATTAATTAACGCTTCTTTCTTCTTTTAGCCCTCCGGATCGACCAGCCAGCAACAATCTTCTTCTACAAAAAAATAGCAAGCGAGACACGAGCCATCGGTTGAAAGATCGTGCAAAGTTCATGATCGAAGCAGTTCGTGTTGATGACAGGCCGATGGAACCCAAGAAGGCCGCAGACAAATTTATACGTCCGGCTGGAGTTCTTGTTAGGGACCAAATCCCAACCGGTTATAAAGGAAAAGGTCAAAGAGTGGACTCTAAAGAATATGGCTAACGCTTTCCGCAACTGGAAGACAAAATTGAACAAATTTGTCAAAGCTCGTGAGACTCCAGATATCAAAGACGTATATTATGCGAAGATAAGACCTCACTGGCCCGAATTTGTGGCATACAAGGAAGGTGCTATAGCTACAAAGAGGTCAGAAACCAATACGCTAAATGCCCAGAAGAAGGAACATCACCAGAGGACGGGGTCAGGTGGATACATATCTCAGAGGCCTAAGTGGGAGCAAGCTGAGAAGGCCCTGCGCGATAGAGGGATCACACCCCAGACACATGGGTGGGACCTACGTGCAAAGACTTGGTTCTACGGAATCGGGGCAAGGTTGGACCCAGAAACGGGATTGTGTATCTTCCCAACCCTCCCTGCCAAACCCGTCACTGAACTCATCACGGCATACGAGGAAACAGCCGCCAGGACCTTCCACCCCGACATAGAGAATGACCAGGTGACACATGCCATCGGTAAAAAAGAACACCCTGGACTTGCGCGAGGCACAGGGGGTATGATGTGGAAGGATGGGTTTGCCGAGTGGGGCGACTCTTACAAATGGCGCGGCAGAAAAGAAAAAGAGCGTACAGACCGGATGACATAGATAGAACATGCACTTGTGGTGCTGCAGGCGCAAGTGAATGCACAAAAGAGTCAGCAAGCTACCGGCCCATCTCAGCGGCACGAAGATCCCGCATTTGAAGCTGCTGGTGGCCCAGACTCTGCGCGGAAAAGCAGCATGGCTTCCATAATTGCATTTTCTATTCAATCAGAAGGAACTCGACAAAGCTGCCATCAGCCTTTATTGTGTGTAAGTACTATTTCTGTAATTTCTATCTCATCTCATTCAATTCATTAATTGCATGTATATATATGCTCACCATATATGTATATACTATTATGCAGGAAAAAGGTTATGAAATGCATGAAAGGAGGTCCTTTTGATATTGGGTTCGTTGACCCAAATAGAGTTCATGAACAAGTGGTAAAACACAGACCCGGGCAAACAAAAGATTTATTGCTAAGGTCTTTACTGAGACAACAAACCAAAAGGGAAATACTATTGCCTTATAACTTCTCGTGAGTACTATTACCCTCTCTTGTACACATTCGGTTTTGGCTTACTCGATGTTAAGTGTAACTGATGATGAGTTATGCTTGCGCAGGTTCCACTTTATTCTGCTAGTCATTCAACCTGACTCAGAAAAAGTCCTTGTCATGGACTCGTTACGAAAAGACCAAGAGCTATGGGCAGACTTTAAAGAGATGCTCCAGAGGTAATTTCAATCATATTATCGCACTAGATCGGCAACTTTCGTGACAAAAAGTAATTAATTACTCATTTATCCATTTTCTTTGCCGGACAGGGTTTGGAAAAGGTTCGCAGGCAGGTCCATGGGTGAATGGTCAGAAGAACTAAAATTTGTAGACCATAATGTAAGTAATACTAGCTAGCTAGGTCTGCGTATCTCTTTGATTCCGCTTCCAATTCCATTATATCATGCTTTATTGATTATTATTTTGATTGAACTCTCTATTCTCGTAAAGTGCACGCATCAGGGACCCGACAATAACTTATGTGGATACTATGTTTGCGAGTTCATTCGCAACACGATATGTGCGATGGGCCAAGACGCACTAGAACAACTTAGAGTAAGTAAATAAAGTATACAACATTATTTTATTACCATCAATTATGTTGAGTTTTATTCTTATATATATATTGACCTCATTCTTCATATATATTTAGATCGAACGGATGCGGGACCAACTCCTACCATTTAACCGCATACAAGCCATTCAAGAGGAATTGGCGAGGTTCATACTTGATGGGGTCGTCACGCTTGGCAGAGAACTCTTTAGATATCCACCAAAATGAACGTGTACGGAGATGTTGTATTGTATATATGATTGAACGTGTTTGTCTTGTACTTGATGCTTCAACGTGTACGGAGAATACCACAATGACGATGTTTGTGTAATATAATAGTTGCTTAATTATTCATGTACTCATATGTACTGACGATGTATGTGTATACCTCTCCCGAGCAATTCCCCCTCCCCCTTCCCGTCCCCGCCGCGCCGCAGAAATACGCCCAGAACGGAGTGGCGGCATAACTCTGCCGCGACAGATATTTATGTCGTTTTCCTGCCGCGACAGAGATTTATGCCTTTTTCCTGCCGCGGCAGAGAACATTTAACACCGGTTCGTGTTACGAACCGGTGTTAAAGGGGGGCCTCTAACACCGAACCACCAACGGCGGTTCTATAACCGCTGTTAGAGGCTGGTCTGAACCGGTGTTAGAGGCCAGTGTGTGCACTAGTGGGCACAAGCAATATATATTTTTCAAAAACACGAACAATTAACATACAATCCAATATTGTCATGTGGAAACATGTTTACACTTAATAAAAACACATTTAATCCTCCACTGTGCCCTAGGTGTATGTCCAGTTCATGAATTTGAATACCAAACAAAGTGATCACTTATATTTAAATGAGAAAAGATTAGCCCCTCATCTAGTGAAAGCGAATAATTGATGGCATGCAACCTCTAGCACAACCACCAGAACCCATGTTGATTTTTTCCATACGTTCCTAGAGCCGGGTTCCATTACCGACACATAACAGAACATCGGTCTGAGTACCCCAAGTAGCAAGGAAAAATATTGAAAAAGAAAAGTCCAAACAAAAGTGCAGCCAGATAGCCACAACCCACAACTACAGGACGCCGAAACATAGCAAAGTCTAAACAACCACAACTACAGAATCATCACTGTCGTGGTGGTGTCACGGCAGATGCCATGGGTAGACTTAAGTTAGGGGCCGAATGGACGCTTGTGGTAACCGGGGAGTGAGTGCACGGTCTAGCCACGCACGAAGAACAAGATGAACTCTTCACACTTAGGATTTTTATTGATCCTAGAAGCTTACAAGTGCTCCTTGAGCTGTTTGTGCATAGCCTGAGGGCACTAGTTTACTACTTGGTCCAACCTCTTCTAACCCTAGCTATGTCCCTCCTTATATAAGCGTTGGCTAGCTAGGTTACATCCCTTTGGGTTCTAGGGTTACTGTTTGGATCTTGGTCCTTACTGTGCGGGTCGGGTCATGGGCTAGCCTTGAGCCCTTGGACCCAGTCCACAAAGCCATACAGCTAACGGTCTTCTCATACGTAGCCTCTAGCTCTTTTGGCGTCATAACGTGACTTTATACGTTAGCCCTTGCTTTAGGCGTCACCTGACTTCTTTGGTGTCACCCGACGTCGCACTTCTCTTTTGATCATGCTTCACCATGGTCCCTCCTGAATCTCACTCGGAAAGCTGCCATGCATCCTTTCTGACTCGGCCTTCCCTTGTGAGACTCGGCTCGTTGCTTCCTGCAAGGTAGACAAACTTGTCTTATACATGCCGACATAATTCTTATATCGGCCGCACACGACCTTCTTATCCGGTCGTTGTTACCCGGCCTGAGTTATCTTTTACTCGGCATAGGCCAAGCTAGGCAATGTTTTACCCCTTATGACCCTACCAGGGGTTATCCCCCCCGACAATCACCTAAAGGAAACACTGGAAGCAGACTAAACAACCTCCCGACACAACTGATACGTCCAAAACATATCTACTTTCTCGAACACTTTGCTATTGTTTCTTCTCTAAACTTGTGTGATTTGGATACAACTAACACGGACTGACGCTGTTTTCAGCAGAATTACCTTGGTGTCTTGTTTTTGTGCAGAAAATGAACTATCAGGAAAAATCCCGGAAAATATGCCAAAAATTATATTTCACCAGAAGATCCACGGAGCCAGAAGAAGAGACGGAGAGGAGGCCTGGGGGGCCCACACCCACCCCAGGTGTGGGCCCACCACTAGCCGCGCCTGGAGGGGGTGCAACCACCCCAGGCACCCCCTCGGCCTCCCTCTGCGCCTATAAGTTGCCTTTCGACCTAAAAACCGTGGGGGGTCGATAGTTTTCCAGAAAGAGTTCCGCTCCGCTGCCGCCACCAGAAACCAAGATTCGGATCCAGAAACTCCGTTCTGGCACCCTGCCGGGACGGGGAATTTGGAGAGGATCATCGCCATCGTTATCACCAACGCATCTCCATCAACCACCGATGTTTCCCTCATCCATGAGTGAGTAATCCCCCGTTGTAGGCTTGGGGATGGTAGGGATTGGTTGAGTTCTATCATGTAATCGAATAAGATCTGTTAGGGCATAGTGCCTAGTATCTCTATTAGTGCTATTTGACTTTGTTGCAACTTGTTGTGCTTAATGCTTGTCACTAGGGCCCGAGTGCCATGATCTCAGATCTGAACTTATTATTGAATCATTATGATAGTATTGTTTGTGATCTTATCTGCAAGTTGTGTACACATATCATTGTCCGGATCCAAAGGCCCCAAAGTGACAATAATTGGGACAACCAGAGGGGATGGCCGTGGTGTGAGAATCACATGTGTTCATGGAGTGTTAATGCTTTGCTCTGGTGCTCTATTAATAGGAGCACCTTAATTGCCTGTAGTTCCCTAGAGGCCCCGCTGCCACGGGCTGGCTGGACAGAAGATGTTGTGCAAGTTCTCATTGCGAGCACGTATGACTATATTTGGAGCACATGCCTAGGATTGTTTAGTACTTGGATGCTTGTTATTATTTATCTGCAATGCCCTAGATCTTGAAGTTACATGTTTAGACTCGTCCATGCAACGCCCGTTCATCCATCCCTATGCCTACCGCACTCGAATCCTACTGTTACCGTTACTATTACTATTGCTCCTGTTTCATTGTTGTTGTTGCTGTTGTTTTGCTGTTGCTACTACCAAACTTTTGCTAGTGATAAACTTTTGTGAGCAAGAACTAATTTCAGGTGCAGCTGAACTGACAACTCAGTTGTTAAGGCTTGCAAGTATTCTTTGGCTCGAATCAATAAATTGGGTAATACTATCCGCGAAGACTGTTACGATCCCCTATACTTATGGGTCATCAACAACCTCGAGGATTTTTTATTAACCTCCCAGGTGATCTATTTGTCCTTTTTTATTGTTCAGCCCTTCAGATGCATCAGCTCCTGCTTCATCTCCAGTGTTCTTGATCCTCATCGTGGAACCACGACTCGCCATATCATGCACCTGGGTAGCCAAGTTTTGGAGTCGGTTAGCACCCTCTTCCAAGATGCCCTGGCCACCCTCACTCTGCAGATATGCCCAATATCGCAGAAATGCATACATGTAGCAGATTAGACCCAAAGGGGAAGATGGCAACTTCCCTTCAAAGCAAGATCGATTTCTGCTTTTCCGCAGTGCCAGCAAAGAGCAGCAATACAAACGATGTGAAAATTAAATCCAAAGGGAAAAAAACTTCACAATCCACCAAAAATATTGAGTAAAACAAGAATTCCTAGACTGTGCACCTAACACACAAGCAACCGAACTCCACATATAAGAAGCAACATGGCAAGTAAAAAACAAATGATTGATAGTTTCATCCAATGGACAAAAATGACAAACATAACTACCAACCCACTCTTTATTCTTCATATTATCCTTGGTTGCAATTACATTGTGCCAAATTAACCACAAACACGTTTTAATTTTCAAAGGAAGTTTAGATTTCCAAAGATGACGAAAGGATCTATCAGAACCCACATTAGACAATCTATTGTACAGAGACTTAACAGAAAAACCCCGATTTGCGATACTTCCATTTAGCTTTGTTAACCTCATCACTAAGTCTTAGGCCAGCCAACAAACCCCTCAACTCCTGCCACTGGTTAGCCAATCTAGGGGATAACCATCTCCTAAAAGTGAAAAATCACCCCAAGTCACTCATCTCCCTAACTGTGCCAACCTGCTGTTACGCACCCCTGATAACTTAGAGAATTTCTCACCAAGGGAGAATTCACCAAGCCATTGATCATGCCAAAAATCAGTTTCAATTCCCCCCCCCCACACACACACTTCCATTTCCTCCCAGATAAATAGATCTGCCTGATTCTCAAAAGATCGTTCCAAGCAGCAGAATCATTCTGCTTAACTTTAATTCTCCAAATACCATGTGAGATTTTATATTTTGCTTTAATAGTTTTTTCCATGAGCCATATTCCACTTCCAACTCCCACCACCATTTGAACATCAAACATATATTAAACAACTTCAAATTTTTGACTCCCAATCCCCCTTCTTTTTTGGTCTACACACCAAGGACCATCTAACCATATGATACTTCTTTTTATCACTTGATCCTTCCCAAAAGAACTTCCTAATTATCTAGTATACTCTTCCAGGTTAGTATCCGCCATGATATACATGGACATATGATAAATGAGGAGGCTGCTAAGAGAAGACTGAATCAACGTAAGCCTACCACCAATTGATGATAAATTGCCAACCCAACCATCAAGTTTTTTCCTCAACTTGTCAGCCAAAGGACGAAGATCCGCCACATGAAGTCTGGTGCCACAAACAAGGATACCTAGATACTTGATGGGCCAATGACCAAGTTGGCAACCAAACATATCTGCATACAACACTCCTTTATCACTATCTTCTAGAACCATCATGATTTCACTCTTAGCAAAATTAATTTTTAAACTTGACATTGCTTCAAACAAACACATAATCATTTTCATATGAATCAGTTGTTCCATATCATCCTGGATCAATAAAATAGTATCATCTACATACTGTATAACAGCTACCCTATGATTTATAAGATGAGGAACCAAACATGTCAGCAGCCCAGCATTATGTGCCTGATTAATCATTTTGGCTAGAATTTCCGCGACCAAGTTAAAAAGGAAGGGTGATAAAGGACCGCCATGTCTCTCCCCTCTATGACTACCAAAATCATTCCCTCTTCTATCATTGATCTTAACACACAAAGTGCCATCTTTTAAAATAGTACCAATCATCTTACACCAGAGATCACTAAATCCTTTTCGAGAAACACATTTCAATAAGTATTCCCATTCAACTTTATCATAAGCCTTTTCAAAGTCAAGTTTCAAAACTACCCCCTGAATTTTACTCCTACGAGCTTCATGCAAAATTTCATGCAAGGACATTACCCCATCCATAATGTTCCTACCTTCAATAAAAGCAGTTTAGCAACCAGATATCAACTTATGCATAAAAGGCTCAACTCTAACAGTAATAACTTTAGTTATCAACTTATAAAGGAACCGAAGCAAATAAATGGGTCTATATTTGGAAATAACATCAACATCAGGAGATTTTTGAAGGAGGATTATCATACCAAAATTGATCCTAAACAAGTTCAAGCTACCAGAATGCAAATCATTAAACAGGGACATAACATCATGTTTGATAATTGACCAACAAGATTGATAAAACTCCACAGGCATCCCATCAGGGTCAGGAGCTTTATTTTTTACGATGATGTCCAAAGCAAATTTAACCTCTTCTTCACAAAAAGGTCTATCCAAAACAACATTATCTTCACATGTTAATTTTTCATTAACATACCAAATACCAACATCCAAACCCAGCAAGTTCACTTCCCCTTTACAAATAACATTTTGTAATACTCAGTAGCATGGGATAGGAGATCAGAGGTCCCCTGAATCACCACATCATTACTTTTCAAAGAATACATCATGTTTTTCCTTTTCCTTCCATTAGCAATATGATGAAAATAAGCAGTATTATTACCCCCCTACAAGAGCCATTTAGCACTAGATCTACTAAACCACAACTTATCTTCCTCTTCATACATCTGCATTAACCTAAATTGAATATAGATTTTTCTCTGGAATTGCTCTCCAGATAAAAGACAAACCTCCTCTTCTTTCTCCAAAGTTTCCAATTCAGCTAAAAGATTCTTTTTCTCTTTAATGAAATTTCCTCTAACATTAATCCCCCAACCTTTCAAACTATTCTTCACCAATTTAGTTTTCTGCTGAATAATAATAATGCTATCAGACAACCTTATAGAGGAATTCCAAGCTTTTTTAACTCTATCTTGGAACTCAGGATGAGATATCCAAGTTTTTTCAAATCTAAACTCCCTAGACTTAATTTCCACACATTCACAAGTATCAATCACCAAGGGATTGTGATCAGACATCACCCTAGGAATCTTCTTAACTTGTGACAAAGGAAACAATTCCTCCCAATCACCATTAACTAACACCCTCTCTAACTTCTCTAGAGTAGGCACTTGCTGGTTATTAGACCAAGTAAACTGACTCCCAGAAAAGTTAATCTCCCTCAAAGCATAAGTATTAATAATGGAGTTGAAGATGTTTGTGAATTTAGAACAAAATCCAGGTTTGTTATTTTCACAAGCAAAATGGATAATGTTAAAATCACCACCAATCAGAGAAGGAATATCAAGGTCATTACATATCGTAGCAGATTCAGAGAGGAACATCTACCTATCCCCAATTTGAGCAGCTCCATAAATAACAATAAGGAACATTTATCTCAATAGTTTGTTATCAAACACTCTTACTTTAACAAAATATCTACCGGTAAGGGGACCCATGTTGCTAGCATCAGCTGCAACTATTGATAGATATATCTAAAGCTATCTTCCAACTCTCCGGTTGTTTTCAGTGCGGTTATGCTCTGCCTGCTTGGCACTAAAGCATCTATAGATCAAGGGAAACATATGTACCATCCTCCTACTCTAAGGTTTGCATTCCACCTCAAAGGTATCCCCTCAATAGTTTCGCATGCGTGCCAACCAAGTGAACACAAAAAAGGTGAAAGTAAATTTAAAAATATATAAAAGAATGAAAAGGAAACAAACTTAAAATATAAAAAGTCAATTTTGGGGAACATAAAAATGTATTTTTTTGGGAACAAGGTAAATGTTTTGAAGTGAAAAATAGGGCAAACGTTTGGGAACTTTCAAAAAAAAATCACTATGTACATATATGTGTCCATAAATGATTTGTGAGTTCTCTCTCATTAGCTTGTCTTCTCTTTAGCACATTTTTTTCTAGATTTGTTCCTTTCCAAGATAGTTCTAAGAGTCTTCTAGTTTCATGAATGGTCCCATATACAACATACGTATATAATTTGGTAAATTTTCTAAATATATAGTGCCTCCCTCCCTCCCCCCCCCCCCCCCCCCCCCCCCCGGTTCCTCTCCTCCCAAACTTAGGAAACTGGAAACACAAGGACGGCAGGATTGGCCAACACCCCTTCGGTTCGGAGGCATGAAGGTTTATCATCCAATCCTGGTTGTCCTTGTGTTTTTAGTTTCCTATATGTTTGGAAGGAGGGGACACCGAAGCAAACATGTATTTTATTAACTTTAATCTAGTATATTTTTTATTTTACTTGTTTTCTGATCCTTTATTATGAAAAAAACATGTTAACAAGGCCCCCCACATGTGTGAAACTACTACCACACCATCCATCAAACCGCATTAGTTGGATAAGGGACCAAATTTGCTTTGTTTCAAAAGTTGAGAAGCAAAGGTTGTCTGGTGAATTGGTGGTAAGTTGATGAACCACACTCAAGAGTATAGATCCTGAAGTCCCTTTACTTCCAACAAGGAGTTTTACGGTTAATGAGCGGTACATAATTCTTGTTCCCTTTTGTAGCCTAACCTACACAAACAGTGCTCCAAGCAAACGCATAACGACAAAGCTAAAAGTGACATGATTTGTCTAAACAATTCCAGTGCAATAATCAAATGATTATCTTTTCAAGCAGCGGCTCTTGTAAGTACTCAACGGGTCACTCTTCATTACGCCAGTTCGCTTATCAGTGGTTGTGTACGTGCACTACACCATGAGATGATGGGATATTTATACGCTAATCACGCGCATCATGCGCTGGCTCTTGGCCTGGATGAAGAAGCTTAATCGAGATTCGAGAGCACAAGTGGTTTGATACTGGGGGCACACTCCTTCCTTGAGCTGGATCGCTGCATTGTCCTGCTAGCTGATTAGTTTTGGCGACATGAGGCTGGCGTGATCTCATTTGCATACAGTACCCATCTATGGTGACAGCGATGGAGAAAACAAAAAATCAATGTGGTGTTGTGTTGGGTCCTCGACCGTTTTGTTTAACATAGCTTTGACTATAGTCCATAATTAATGGTTGGTTGATCGTCGCGTCAGCAAGCTGTGTGTTTGGATATGGACTGTGCATAAGCTAGCTACGTGCTAATGAGTTTGGTTGATATCTGATGTTTTTCCCCGGAAGCGTTGTCCAACCCGCAAAGTATGCAGTGTTTGTTCGAAAATGGTGAAAAACGGCCAGAATAACACCACAGACCTAGTCAAAACCGCATTTTTTTACGGTTTTCCCAATATCAACTCGCATGTATCCCATACTATTGGTCGCTATTGTTGGAGCCTCAGTAGCAGCTACACTACACACATCTCCTAGCAGCCGGCCATACTTGTGCGCGTGCTAATCCGCGTGCTACGTTTGGTTCAGCGTTCTAAACCAGATTCGCGTTAGAAAATCTAGAATCAAAACCAAAGAGAAAAAATTGAGGCAGTGATTCTCGTAACGCACCGGATTCCGGTAGTGCAAACCAAAATCTGGGCTGACCCTGATTCTACCGCCATACCACTAGCAAGTGAAACTGATCGGTTGGTTTCCTTTTCTTTTTTCTCCTCAACCCATCTTCTCCCCTCCCGTATGTCTCCTTTTTCCCCATGTCTCATACAGGAAGGGAAGAGGCCAGTCTAGGGTTCCCCTCACCGGCTATTCCGGTGGCCTACGGAGGCGCTCCAGCCGGGAATCGACGCCCCAATACTGCCGCTCCTATTCCCCTACAGGCCCGGCAACATGGCCAACCCTGACACCAAGTGTCAGCCCCTTGCCTGCTGCTGTCTCTATGGCTCGATTTGTCGAGCTGTCGTCTCAGGAACGACACGCCAGACGCCGGCCGGAGATCGGCGGAGTATCCTGGATTTATTGGTCTCCACTCCTCTCCCTCCTTCACATTTCCTCCCCTCTCCTTCACATGCCATGTACGGTGTGGCCTTTTCTGATTTTTTCCGTTATTGATTCCCGCAATTGGTATGTACAGATGGGCTGTGAAATCTGTTTGTACAATATAGAAGTGATTATTGTGTGTAATTGTTATGTGCGGTGGTCTATATAGAAGATGGTTTGGAGTTTGCATGCAAGGTGTTTCTAAAAATGCTTCTTGAAACAAAAATGCTTGCTATATGTAAATATGTATTGTGATGTTATATTTTGGAGCATATTATTTCATGAATGCGATGAACATAAGGATTATCTGTCTTTTGTGTAATACATATGTCTCGCGATAATATTATGACTTCACTTTCAACAAAAAAAATAGAATATTCTTTCCGAAAATGTATATATGTATGTCTATTGGTGTACAAATCATTGTTTTGCGAACGAATTAGCTTATAAATAATCTCTTAGGCCTCCGTGAAATTATATACATTTTTTATCGAATCCATATATAGTTCACAGTTTTTCCAACCAAACAGATTCCAGATTTTCCACAGCTGTCAGTTCACAACTGTGTGAACTGACAGTTCACAGCAGATTTCTCACAACTATTTTTCTAGAATCTGCAGCTGAACCAAACACACCCTTAGTCCATCCATCCAGCGACCTATTTGCTTTGGTCCGGCGATTCCTAGCGAAGCTGATAGGAAGGCCATAACACAACAATAACTGGATGGTGCACAGGGCTGGCAAGAGCAGGAACAATCGAGCACAGGGACGGATAGCGAGCAGGGGGACGAGCCAACGCTTTAGTCGTGAGGAAGACGACCAAATATCCGAGAGTATATTCTATTTTACGGTATGCATATGCAGTATCTTTTCTGCGTCGATGGTTTTCAGACAGAAAAACAGCTTTGTAGTACACCGTTATCCGTGTTTCCGACACCGCAGGATGCGCTATTTGCTAAAGATGATTTTAGAGCGCTGACCCGGACGAAATAGAGACTCTAGGGTTGACGCCATAGCCGCATGCATGGCTTTGAACTCTATGAGCTTGTTTCGCTTGCAAAAGTGCCTAAGTTTTTTTCTACACGAGGATACTAGTCGTTGAGATAAACAAGTTCAATGCCATAGAGGATGGAGTTGAGCAAAATGCGCCACCCCTGCCATCGACCCCTCCCTTCCATCCCGATGTCGGCCTAATCGCCTTCTCTGCCACCCGCAGCCGACGGTGCCTCGCCACCCCACCATGATCGAGTCGTTGCCTCCACCTGTTCTCCACAACCTCGACTTCCCTCTGAACTTCCATGTCTCCGGCCCGCAAACCTTGAGATTCCGTTATGGGCGAGCTCCTTGCACCCTACGTTGTCCCTAAGTCCATTTCTCTCATATGCAAGCGACGTCACAACCAGTTAGGTCGTCCCCATCTCCAACGAAGTTGATGTGGCGTCTTCATCTTCTCCGCAAGTCACCTTCTTCGTCCCCGACTATCGTGCCATATGCCAGCAACCGGGCTGAGGTCCACAGCACCCGCTCGCGAGAATGTTGACGCTACAAGTGTCAAAGGGGTTTGGCGGTTTTGCCATTGGGAGAGGCTAAGAAAAGATAGGCTAAGGTGATGCAAGCAACTCAGTGAGGTTGTATGGGCCTGGCTGTATGGAACCAACATAACGCTGCATTGGCATTCCGAAAACCAGCCCAAAACTAGGCCCACATTTACCAGGGAGCCCAACTGTTGAGCCCAGCTCCAAAGTTTTCCGATTAATTTTGGTCTGACATCTTCGATCTCCAGCTAGCGCGAGGGCGGAAACCCTCCCAACCTTTCAGTTTTCCCTCCCAAAATTCCCCCAAAATCCCCAAATCCACACTCCCCTCCCAGCCACTTCGACTTTCCCCAAATCTCCCCACCACCAACTCGCTCCTCGCCTGGTATACCTCGCCTCCGGTCCTGCCAAGGGAAAGCGGCGGCGGCGGTGGGGGAGATCTCCAGCCAGGTGAGTGCCGTCGTCTGGGTAGGGCGAAATCGCTGCGGCGGCGCTCGCGCTCCCGTCTCAAGCGGCCGCACTTTGAAATACTGAGATACCTCGGCGTCGTTCTTCCATGGAGACCTCGACGCCGCCGTCGCCTTCGCCGGCTAGTTCGCCGGGCAGACCGGCGAAGCCGCGGCTGTTCATACAGGAGATGGTTCTCCGCAACTTCAAGTCCTACGCCGGAGAGCAGCGCATCGGCCCGTTTCACAAGGTCTCTTTCTCCCCCCCGCAGGCGCGAGCCCTAGCTAGTCTCTACTTTGACGTGCTCGTATCCTCGACCCACGGGAAGGGAGTTAGGGCGGCCGGGGGTCGCCCGCATGGTGTTCCCCCTCTTCCGCTCTCAGAGTTTCACTTGTTTTGGAGCTGATTCGATGCCCTAGGAGCATAATTTTGCATGCTAGAGTCACATTTCTCACCTGATCTGAAAAATCGTTGGAACCCTAGAAATTTCATTTGGATTACAGTTTTACTTAGGTTTTGACCTCTCAGTAGGAGTTCTGTATGGTTCAGTTAGAATTTTGCATCTCTGGTCTCCCGGTGCCTTCGAAATTTTAAATCACTCGTACCATTCGTTATCCCTTCAGTTTCTGAGTTCTGTTCTGGCTCGTCTGGTTGTGTCCACCGAAAATGTGAACTGGAATTTTTGTAGCCAACTACTAGCTTGCGGTGTTTCTGAAACCTTGGATTTGCACCAACACACCCATCAGTATTTTTCTTTTGTGGGGAACACACTCATCAGTACTTTGTTTGGTCATTTTGCTCAAGTTGCACAATCAGCACCATGAAGCATAAACACCTATTTCGATTGTGATATATTGAGCACATAAAAGTGCACGAACCATAGCTTATGCATTTGCATCCAATTTTCACTTTGTACATCATCTTAGATTTAAAGATGCTCAACTAAATCATATGGAAGAAACACCAAAAGCGACTTCTGTGCATTCTGTCGTACTTTCAGTTCTATCTCGTGATCCTTGTCCTCTAAGTCTGATCCCATTTTTTTTCTTAAGTATAGTTAACACTGGTGATTCTGTAACCATATGGTTTACTGTGTTTGCTTTTTTTGTTGAGAAAACTTGCTTTGTGTAGTTAAATTCAGTGTTTGTTGCCACTGAACATTTTAGTGCAGAACCTTTAATTTGCTAAGACAAGAAGGATCCAAGTGCAATTGTCTGAAATAATAACATAAGCATCATTTAATCCCCCAAAATACACAAATATTCTCAGGATGCAGAACACTTTATCTTAAGTCATAAAGCCACAACCCTAAGCAGCTATAATCTGATAAGCAGATATACCATCAAAGTGTAAACTAGAGTTCTAGCCTTTTGGGACACAGGACTACCATACAACAGATAGGATTCATGCACAACAGAATTTTCCTGACTGCATGTTTTTTTGTCTAACAGTGCTTGTTGAGTGACAATTCCTAGAAGCAAAACAAATTATGATAACGTTTTCTTTGTTGCAGAGCTTTTCAGCTGTTGTTGGGCCAAATGGCAGTGGAAAGAGCAACGTGATTGATGCAATGCTCTTTGTGTTTGGGAAGCGAGCAAAGCAGGTGAACATTAGTGCTCCACAGTCCGCATCGTAAATGTTTTTAATATCATTGGAATATTTGCTTGTTTAATATTGGTAGTATGTATGTATTACATGTCAATGCATCATCTCATTTTGGCCTATCCAATGGTTAAAGGCCAGCACTGTCATGGCAGTTTAAGCGACTCAATGATTTCAAAGGTTGAGAGTAGCAACTCATGGTTCCTCTGAGATTGTATAGCAGATAAGAGTAAGCTCATAGTTCCTTGCCTCAAGGTATCATGTAAGCATACTGGTACTTTGATGATACTAGCTTTTTGGTTGCTAAGTGCGTTATGTCCAATATTTTGACATGGTGTGACCCTTCTTTATGAAGTATTATGGAGTATTGTCCTATGTTTCATCGGCTATTTCCTGCAAAGGTTTCCTTTGGATGTTTTGATTAACACGGAAAAGTTCTAAAGTATGTCAAGCTCATGAAAGATGACCTTTTGCATTCACTAGATGTTATCTTAATATAGAACAATATATTAGTCTAGTTGTTGCGTTGCATATACTGTTTTCTGATTGGTTCTTCCCTAACTGCAGATGCGCCTAAACAAGGTCTCAGAGCTCATACACAACTCTTCCAACCACCAGAACCTAGACAGTGCTGGGGTTTCTGTCCATTTTCAAGAAATCATTGACATGGTATTGCCTGAGCCTTGTACCTATACTTTCTTATAGTTTCGTTAGTGCCAATAATTCTTTGTTGCTTTTTTACTTCGCCATATGCAGGATGATGGAAATTACAAGGTTGTTGAGGGCAGTGACTTTGCCATAACAAGAGTTGCATTCCGTGACAACACGTCTAAATATTACATAAATGACCGTGGAAGCAATTTTACTGAAGTAACTAAACTGTTGAAGGGCAAAGGAGTTGACCTTGATAACAATCGCTTTCTGATCCTTCAGGTTCTGTGCAGTTCTACATGTGAATTATGCTGATACTTTAAGATATCTCTTAGATTGGATTACCTTCATATTTCCACAAGTTGTATATTTCTTGATTTAAATTTACATGGAATGCTTTTCCAACTGTGTTTTGTTGGTATTGCATATGCGTAACTTCTGAGCTGACACTGTACAGGGCGAGGTTGAGCAAATCTCCCTGATGAAACCAAAATCTCAAAGTCCACATGATGAGGGTTTTCTAGAATATCTGGAAGACATCATTGGGACAAACCAATATGTTGAGAAAATTGAAGAAGCTAACAAACAGTGAGTTTCTTAACAAAAAATCCAATGCCTGTTGTCATGATAGTTTGTTCTGTCCATTTGGTGAGATGCCATCATTCTCATCTTCTGACACCTTTAGATTGGAAGAGCTCAATGAAAAGAGAACCGCATCAGTTCAAATGCTGAAATTGGCTGAGAAGGAAAGGGACAGTTTAGAGGTGCTGATCCGGATGTCACAAATTGGTTCTTTTGGTTGATTAACACTATTTTGACATAATTATATTCCTGTAGAATGCGAAAAATGAAGCTGAAACATACATGCTGAAGGAATTGTTGCTGTTGAAATGGCAAGAAAAGGCAACCACAATGGCTTCTGACGATGCTACCTCACATGTTACCCAGCTCCAAGACAATGTTACTGACCTTGAGAAGAACCTTACCTCTGAAAGGTGATTTATTGCCACGGTTGCTCTTGATTTTCAACGTCACTTGTTTAGAACTAATTGCTTTGTTATAATCCAGGGAACAAATTAAACAGAATACTCAAGATCTGAAGAAAATGGAGTCTGCTTACAACAAACATGTCAAAAGGCAAGAGGTATGGTCTTTAATTACAGTTTTCTGAAACCAATGTTCCGTGAATTTGAAATTGAATTATTCCTGCATATGCATTGACTCTACCATACTAAATGCCCCACTGTTATATTTGCTTTCTTTATACATGCAGGACCTTGAGAATAACATGAAAGCCTGCAAGGATCAGTTTAAGGAGTTTGAGAGGAAAGATGTAAAACATAGGGAAGATCTAAAGCATCTTAAGCAGAAGATTAAGAAGGTGGAGGACAAAGCCGAAAAGGTATGTTAGCATGATTTCAGATGTAATACAAGCAATAAATTCTAAGTTTCATGTTATTACAGGATGTTGCAAAAATTGAAGGATCAACAAAAGAGATTGAAGAATCATCCAATCTCATTCCACAGCTTGAGGAAGAGATACCAAAATTGCAAGAGCGATTTAACCAAGAAGAGAAAGTGCTGGAGCGAATCAAAGAAAGCTCTCGAGGTGATAATCTTTTTTCTTCAGCACTTGCCTATTCTTCCCTTTTCATCAAACTGTTCTGTTTGATAGCCATGTTCATAATTACAGAGGAAACCAAGAGACTACGTGCTGAACTTACCCAAGTAAGGACTGAGCTTGAACCATGGGAAACTCAAATTATTGAGCATAAAGGAAGGCTGGATGTTGCTTCCGCAGAGAAAGAATTAATGAAACAGAAGGTTCCATCCTTGCCTTTCACTTCTTTATACAGTGAACAATAAACGATACCACCATCTATTTTCTCCAATATGTTTTCCCCTATCACGAGTCACTTGACTGCCAGTCTTGGGCACGTGTTTCATTGAGGGTACAAGAAATCGTCACTATTAGAATCACATTGCAGTAGTCAGATTCTAGGCAAAAACTGTTTTCTGTCGTTGTGGTCTGTAGGCTGGACAAGGTGAGACCTTTTGTCCTTGCAGTCTGTAGTTGCTGGCACCTCCTCACCTGGTTTGGTGAGGACGGTGATGTGTGTGGGTGTGTCCCTCCTGCAGTCCTGCGGGAGGTGTCCCACCTGTAATCGCTTCCTGTTCAATGAAATGAAACACATACTCTTTTGGGTTTTCTCGAAAAAAACTGTTTTTTTGCAAATCAATGTATGTAATATATAATGTTCTGACTTTTGTTAATTTACATGAACCTTATTACCTGTTTTCAGCATGATGGAGCTCGAGCAGAATTAACTGATGCTCAAAACCAGATGGAAATTATCAAGGAAAAAATCAAAACAAAGGATACATATATTATGGAGCTCCAAGGAAAAATAGAGAAGCACCAGAGTGAAGCATCTGAAGCTCGTAAAGTTGAACAGGTAAATCACTTCCATGTCAATTTGAGTAATTTCTTCTCACTGGGGCTGTTAAGTTCTATCATTTTTTTGTGAGGTTCCTGGATCCTAACTTGGGATTTGTAATAGGAATGCCTTAAAGAAGAGGAGACCCTAATTCCTCTTGAACAAGCAGCTCGACAGAAAGTTGTGGAGATCAAATCCACACGGGATTCTGAGAAGAATCAAGGCACTGTTCTGAAAGCAATTTTACAAGCTAAGGAATCAAAAGAGATAGATGGCATACATGGAAGGCTAGGTGATCTTGGTGCAATTGATGGTAAGATATAATCTTAGCCACCAAAGAATGACTTCCAAATTCACAAAGCTAAACCATTCCGACCTTTTCTGGACTATGTTGATTTGCCACACCTGTGTCTGCTGAAGAGTTTTGCCTCTTTATTTGGTGCTTGTAACACATCTCAACTTTTTTGTTCAAGAAACAAATTCTCTGAACCAGGTCAGGGGGTTCAATGGGGATGCTACCCCCACACTTCCCACTTGGACCAATGGTATCTGATACTCCCTCCATTCCTGAGGATAGGGCGCAGTTTTGTTTTCAGATTTTCCCTCTGAAAGGAAGTCGGGGGCGACTCCCAGGTGCGGGAGTATCTCTGTACTCCCGAAAGTACCCCTTCTCACAACGGCTTCTCAAAAATCTCGTTACCTCCATCTACTCGTCTGATCTTGATCTGCACCGTGCGATTTGGGACTGATCTGCAGCAAACCAATCTCCCCAATGGATGGTGAATGGGTTCCACTCCGACTGGCCAACAAATTTCACTGCGGATCGACAACTCCATTGAAGGTGTGTGCGTACGTGAGAGAAAGAGGGGGCACGCTGGAGGATGGAGAGAGAGGGCGACGCCGTGAGCAAGAAATCAAGAGTCCGTGTGAGTAATGACATACAATTAAGGAGAGGTTTACTCTGTGCATGCAGGGGCAATATAGAAAGGTTTTGCGCTCCCGATCGCCTCCTTAATTGCTGCGCCAGAAGATTTGTGCCTTTTCCTCAGGAATGGAGGGAGTAGAACACATGATTGAGATGAGCACATTTGACATCAGAATTATTTCATATCGTGCATGCACCTTTTCTTTTCAATTGCATTGTAATAGTGAACTTTTATTGAAATTTAAAAGCTAATATTAGGTGAAATTTGCTTTTGACAAGTTCTGTACTTTTATTGTACTGAAATTGTGCATAACTTCTGCTGATACCCTTTGTAGATGAGAGCGATGGTCAACTCATGATCATTATATATCTATAAAATTTCTATTGTTATAATCTGAAGAGGACATTCTATACTATATAATATTCTGTGGAAACATTTATTAAGCTAAATATCCCTTTTATTCCCTGCAGCAAAATATGATGTCGCCATATCCACAGCGTGCAGTGGGCTTGATTATATTGTTGTTGAAACAACAAATTCAGCCCAAGCTTGTGTTGAACTATTACGCAGAAGAAATCTTGGGATTGCTACTTTTATGATACTGGTAATTTCTAGTTTATTTTCCTTTTGCTTCTGTGCTTACTTGCATATAAACCTTTTTACCTGTTGGCTTTATTGCTTTATGCATGATTTTGGTATTTAACCTTTACAGGAAAAGCAATCACATCATCTTCGTAAACTAAAAGAGAAAATAAAAACACCTGAAGGAGTTCCACGTCTCTTTGATCTGGTAAAGGTTAAAGATGAGAAGCTGAAATTAGCTTTCTTTGCTGCCTTGGGAAATACTGTTGTTGCAAAAGATCTTGATCAGGTAAATCTTAAGTAACTTATTCTACTTGGTCTATTTGCATCTGTCTTAGCTGCTCGCAGTTACTGTGTGCCTTATTCATTTGTATCTCAAGTAGCTTCTAAATTAGTTTACTCTAGCATTTTCATGGAGCTGTTGTAATAAATTCTGAAAAATACTTTATTACGGGACATATCATATTCTGTTACCAAACAATACCACTCCTTTTTACGTTGAAACAGTAACATGAAACATCTATTTTTTCAGGCTACTCGAATTGCATATACTGCAGATAGTGAATTCCGCCGGGTAGTTACCCTTGATGGTGCACTTTTTGAGAAGTCTGGGACCATGAGTGGTGGTGGTGGCAAACCAAGAGGTGGCAAGATGAGCACATCCATCCGAGAAAGCGTTTCAGAAGAGACAGTTAAAAATGCCGAAAATGATCTCAACAAACTTGTTGACCAACTCAACAGGTTGCGTGAACGTATTAATGATGCTAAAAAACGCTACCGGTCCCTGGAAGAAGCTAAATCTCGTCTCGAGA
Source organism: Avena sativa (assembly GCA_916181665.1). Lineage (NCBI taxonomy): Eukaryota > Viridiplantae > Streptophyta > Magnoliopsida > Poales > Poaceae > Avena > Avena sativa. The sequence goes on from OV702279.1 coordinate 344,299,234, forward strand.
TGGAACTGGCAAAAGCTAAAAAAGAGGTACCTGAACTACAAAATTTCTTCTTATCATCAAGTTGTTTGTTATAATGAGATCACCTTATTTTTTTTCTCCTGTAACAGGTGGAGAGTATGAATACCCAATACAGTTACAATGAAAAGCGCCTAGATTCCCTGAAAGATGCATCACATCCCAAAGATGATGAAGTCAGCAGAATGAAAGAGCTGGATGGCATCATATCTACTGAACAAGCCGAACTAAATAAACTTGCGAAGTGTTCCAGCAAGCTCAAAGATCAGGCAAGTGCCCATACAAAGTTACAAACCTTGAAGTCTCATTCAGACCTCTCCCAGTTGAATGATGTGTCTACATCTACCAATTTGTTGTTGTAGTAGTTTAGTTACCAAATACAGTCTCTACTTCATAACGTATCTTCATTCTCTAAATATACCACAGGCTTCAGAACTTCAGCAGAAAATTGAAAATGCAGGGGGGCAGGTGCTCAAGGATCAGAAAGCAAAAGTAGCAAAAATACAATCCGTAAGCACATCCTTGTGTTTGTTCCTTTTTCTGGTGTCTGTGTTAGCGTGTGTGCCTTTGACGTTTATGAATTTGTACTTTAAACATCAGGAACTTGACAAAGCAAGCTCAGACATCAACCGCCACAAAGTAAAGATAACTACATGTGAAAAGTTGATTAAAAAGTTAACCAAGGGCGTTGAAGAGTCGAGGAAAGAAACTGAAAATCTGGTTGCTCAAAAGGAAAAATTGATGTCAGTTTTCAAAGAGACCGAGAAGAAGGCCTTTCTTGTTCAAGAAGACTACAAGAAAACCCAAGAGGTAGTTTAGTTATGTCTTCTCTATGGTCTGGACGCTGACTGGCTTGTTGTGTGTTTGGAAGGTTAATGTTAGTCCGTTGAACTTGTAGATGATTGACAGCCATAAAGAGGAGCTTGACAAAACAAAGGAAGACTACAATAAAACAAAGAAAGTGGTGGATGAACTGAGAGCCTCCGAGGTTTCTTCCATTAATTTGCATTCTATTATATCTTATTAACTTGGCTAATGGTTCTTTTAGTGACCTGAACTTTTCTTGAAGCAAAATAACACAAGCTGTTTGTGTAAAAACAGGTTGATGCAGAGTACAAACTGCAAGACACAAAAAAGCTTGCCAAGGAGTGGGAAATGAAGGTGAAGGCATTTGGGAAAAGGCTTGTTGACATTCAGGCGAATCTTGCTAAACACATGGATCAGTATGTTCAAATGTTTTATTCAGTTACTTTATGAATCATGTATGTTTTTATGCTTTTTAAATGGTATGCGTTTTCCTCACAGAATTCAAAAGGATGCTATTGATCCTGAGAAACTTAAAGAAGCATTAGGTGATGAGCATCTCAATGAAATGTCTGACCTGAAAAGAGCAATGGAGATGGTGGCATTGTTGGAAGCACAGCTTAAAGACTTGAGTCCAAATCTGGATTCAATAGCAGAGTATGGATTAATGCCATATACCTATTGACAAAACCTTTTCTGTCAATGCCATCATTACTTATCTTGATTGAACCAGGTACCGCACAAAGGCTCGTTTATATAGCGAACGCGTCGATGAGCTAAATGCTACCACTCAGGAGCGCGATGATCTTAAAAAGCTATATGATGGGCTGAGGAAGAGAAGGTAACTTCTTGCTTTCAGTTTTATTATTTGGATTGATTGATTTGTCTCCTTACATGCAATATATATTATTGCAGGTTAGATGAGTTCATGGCAGGATTCAACAAAATTTCTCTGAAACTGAAAGAGATGTATCAGGTATGACTATGTATAGGAAGCATGTAATATGACACTCCTTTCACAAATTAAGACCAACCACTCAGTTACCATGGAACAGACCAGGCCCAGAATGTAGAGTTAATTCAATTAGTCTGTGCTTACTCATATTAACTTTAATGGGCTCATAGGGGGTGGGAAAAATATAATATCTCTACTCATGCTTAGCCTGGTGACGTCAGCTCATTGTTGCAAAAATGATGTGTTCATTGCATTGTCTTTATCTGTTGTGCAAGTTCACTTGTGGATGAACTCTTGTTAGCTACAAAATATTATAATTTCACAATATTGTTAAAAAAACATGTGGGAAGCTGGTCAAAATGTTAACCAACTACAATGAGTAAAAGAAAAAGTTCCTTGCAGAAAAGGAAATGTTTATTTTCGAATCTGTTGTGAAATGATTTGACAATATTATCTTGTTGTATTAGATGATTACTCTTGGAGGCGATGCTGAGCTGGAACTTGTTGATTCACTGGATCCCTTCTCAGAAGGTGTTGTTTTCAGTGTAAGACCTCCTAAGAAAAGCTGGAAGAACATTGCCAATCTATCTGGTGGCGAGAAGGTATTTCTTTATCCATACTTGTAGAAGTGTCAGAAAACTAAGTTAACGTTATTTTATGCATACATATGGCATGTCGGAAGTCAAATACCAGAACTATCCATCTACATGGAATTTTACAATTTTAACTTTAATCAGTTATAGGTGCATATTCCCAAGAGCATAAAATCCTTCTCCACTTTGTATTATTTTTCTAATGCATAACAATGGGCTTTACGAATCATTGCATATGGAAAACTGAGAACACCATAAGGATCAGAAAAGTTGTACTGCATTATTGGCTATTGCTCATTTAATAATTAAGACATTTGTTTTTTCTCACATTTCATTTCAGATGGAAAAGATAAATATACTTGATTAAGTTGCATGCCTCATTTATGAGGCTAGATATAGAAAGGAAGTGAATGTTTAATGTTAATCTTTGATTCCAAGCACTTAAGAGTTTATTTTGTGGGTCCAGGCACTTAAGAGTTGGCCTCCTTCAATCACAAACCTTATTTGAAAATGCACACTTGGATTTTTATTGGCAACGAAACAATCTACTTGTGTTTCCTGGTTAGAAAGGCTGTACATCTTAAGATATCACAGTGCATCAAGATTATTTGATTAGAGTCAAAAACATCTCTTCAGAACCTGAAATAAGCATTTCAGGTGTGTTTGATATATGCAGTACACCTTTGTTCTTGTTTACTTTGTCTGGTGCAACACATGGAGTGCCAGATATTTCCCATCTTAATATTATCTGCTGGGTATGTACCAATTTAAACATTTTTGTTGCACAGACGCTTAGCTCCCTGGCTCTGGTGTTTGCTCTTCACCATTATAAACCGACTCCATTATATGTTATGGATGAGATAGATGCAGCGTTGGGTAAGCCTTTTGACCATTCTCTTTAACTAATACTATCTGACATTTCAGTAGACTAATCAAACTGCTGTTTATAGATTTTAAGAATGTATCCATTGTTGGGCATTATGTGAAAGATCGTACCAAAGATGCCCAGTTCATTATTATCAGGTATGTTTGTTTAAGCCCACTTTCTCACATTTTACTTCTCTTTGCTTCTTTATCTTGTATTTAAACTGGAAATTCTGTTTGGGTTGTTTGAATCCTTGGTAGGATTATTTGCCTCGGTCCCTTAAAGATAAGCTGAAAAAATCATCTAAAATCTCTACATATCCCAACAAGTCTTCTGAAAAACGTTGATATACACAAGTTTTCCAACTGCCTACAGTAATTATTATTGAGATAGAATACCTTTGCAAAAACATGTCCAAATTTGATATACAAAGTGTGTAAAAGCAGAGCTGGAATAATATTGATGACACAGAAGCAAAGTGAAAATGTCATTTCACGTTTGATTGCTTATGTAACTCACTTTTGTCACCCTATCTGCAGTCTCAGGAACAACATGTTTGAACTTGCCGATAGGCTGGTTGGCATCTACAAGACAGATAATTGCACCAAGAGTATAACCATAAACCCTGGAAGCTTCGCTGAGAGCACGAAGGTCTAGTCTGTACTGGGCAGTTTCATCTGTGTATGTAATCTTAGGTGGTGCCCTCCTGGAACCGAGGTTCCTTAGGCATCAGGATTTATTGTACTGCTAAGATAGGTTTATGCCATGTAAAGGTACGATTGACAGAACGAGGCTAGTACATTTGGGGTTCAAAGCAACTAACTAGCTTATCTTCCTTGTTTTCATAATAAGGCAAGAGATATTGCAAATGTAGAGACTAGTTTCTTTTAGAAACAATTGACATGTGCATGAATTATTTATTCCACTTCGTTCTATAAAGCAGCATTGCTTTGGGGTTTATAAACCTCTTATGCTCCCAGTGGAACAAATTTGTTTGACCAAGTGACTGGATTTACGTCACCGAACCTTTTTGTTCCCACGTTTCTTTGGGGTTCAAAGCAACTATCTTATCTGCCTTCTTTTCATAACAAGGCAAAAGACATTTCATTGTAGAGACTGGTTTCTTTTAGAAACTATGTAGACGCGTACATGAATTATTTATTCCACTTCGTTCTATAAAGCAGCAGTGTTATTAACGCTTTGGCCAACAATGAAAATACGTAAAACAACCTTGTAGCCCTGTGTTAAGTTCTGTCTAAGCCTACATCCTTAGGTTAAAACGACTCTGTAGTGGTGTTGCCTTTTATTTTGCTACCTCAGAAATCCTTCCATATTTGGGTTCCCTCAAGCTGTGAAAACTTTGTACTCCTTCCGTCTCAAAATACATGCGGCGGATCCGACAAAACTTGGATGAATTTAAATTTAGTGTATAGATTCATCCAATCTTGATAAACCTACGACATCTATTTGAAACAGAGAGTAACGTGGTTTTATTGCTACAATGGAACCAGGGCCAGACCCTTTCCGTCTATAAAACACTATTTTCTGGAAGTTCAGCACATCTGGTAGGTTGAAAGAGTGACATGACGTTAAAAGACAATGTGAAAAAGGTCCGGCCTGGCTTAGAGCATCTCCAGCCACCTCCTCCCCTCCCTTCTTTTTTTCTGTCAAAGGAAGGTTGTTCTCCCGGTCAGCCCCTCGCGAGCCTGATTTCCGCTGGATTTGATCGAAAATTTATTCGACGTTCCTAGACCGAACCCAACGCAGTAGGGGCAATTGGGGACGCTAGCGGAAGGAAGAAGGCAAGTGAGCCAGCTTTGTCGGTGTCTGCAAAGCTACTTCCCCCCTCGTCAACATGTCACTGCCGGCACCTCTCCTCTACCATTGGCCGCAAACACGCCGCTAGCAAAGTCGCCTTTCAGCGCACCAACCTCCATCTCCCTACTGGCCGAGTTTTCATTTGTGATTCGGCGTCGCAGGAAGCTTCGCGCCCACCATGCCCACGAGGTGTTCGGTGATAGACTCCGTTGATAAGTAGATGGTCGCCGCTCTGATGGAAGAGGCGGTCTCCACAGCCGCCGATGATGAAGAGCACTTGGAGATCCTAGCCTGTTTGGTCGGACTGTACGCGCGGCGCCAGGTGCTGCAAGAGTAGGCCGAGGCCGCGGATGGAGGGTTGCGGCATGCTGTACACCGACTACTTCATCGACATTTCATTGCACGCCGAGACGGTGTTTCAGCGCCGTTTCAGGATGAGCCAGAAGCTCTTCCTCAAAATTGTGCATGCCATCCGGGAGTTCGACACCTATTTCGTCTGCAAGAAGGATTGCACAAGAACGATAGGATTTTCCTTAGTCCATAAGTGCATGGCCGCTTTGAGGATGCTTGCATATGGAGCTCCCGGTGATACACAAGACTATCTACGCATGGACGAGTCCACCACCATTGAGTGCATGTACAGGTTCTATGGTGGTAGTGTTTGGACCAACATATTTGTGATCACCCAATAATGAAGACACTACTCGGATCCTAGCATAGAATGAAGCAAGAGGATTTGCTAGGATGCTTGAAAGCATCGACTAAATGCATTGAGCATGGAAGTATTGTCCATTTGCTTGGCAGGAAATATACAAAGGCTACAAAGGAGCTTGCAATGTGATCACTGGATTTGACATGCTTTCTTCGGTATAGCAAGATCTTATGGTGACATCAATGTCATGCAATGCTTGAATGTCTTCGCTAAGTTTGTTAAAGGTCAATGCTCTTCCGATGGACCGTGTGATCAATGAGCATCACTACAACAAGGGGTACAACTTGGTAGATGACATCTATCAAAGATGGTTAATATTTGTGAAGACTATTTCAAACCCTGTTGTAGGCAAAAATACCAACTTCGCCAAGGAGCAAAAATCTTGCAAGAAGGATATCGAACGGGCGTTTCGTGTGCACCAAGATTGATTTACTGTTGTCCGGAAACCCGTTCTGACTTGACCAAAATCTCAGATGTGGGAGATGTTGAATACTTTTGTGATCTTGTACAACATGATCATTGTGATTGAGCATAAGGAGCTAGTAATTGACACTGAATCATATTTCAGACAGGGTCCTCTTGCAGCTTGATCAAAATCTCCGATTTGGCATGCCTCCCTTTATATGTTAGGAGACCTGAGAACCAAATATGCATCAACAACCGTAGCAAGATCTGGTGGAGCACCTGCGGAGACGCAAAGAAAACACCAAGTTTAATGTATGAGGTTGCTTTGTGGAACTATTTGCTTTGTCTTATTTTTTATGTCAAATTATGTGATAAAAATATGCCACGTGACATTTGTGTTATTCCCGCGCCCCTCCCCCTTGAAATCTTCGGTTTGGGACGCCAACAGCTGGAGATGCTTTTATGTTAGCCTGATGTGTTTTTGACATGTTTAACGTGCACTGTTTCAATCGGTTGTGCTGAGTTTCAGTTAGTTCAGATTTTACCAAACATAGTAAACATAATAATAGTTGTGCCGTGGTCTGTTCTCCAATGCAAAGATCATGGTGCATGCCGCCCTTCTCGTCATTCTCCACCTCGACATGGCTCAAGAAAATAGGCCCCTATCCGCCAGCGAATTTGATCTTCGGGCACAGTTGAAACGTAAAGTCATTGCTTTAGCCGTGGTTGAGAGGGCTAGAAGAAAGCAATGTGCCCGAATTGCCAACATCAAGGAAGGGGATGCCAACACAAAAAAGTTCCACTTGCGAGTCAATGCAAGAAGGAGGAAAAACCACATCCATAGGCTCAAGCACAACAATGGGTGGATCACCGACCATCATGCTAATGAAGCAATTATCCACAATCATTTCAAAGCGGTCATTGGGCGAGAGGAAGGGAGAAGGCAAGATTTCAATTGGGAGGGGCTGCATTTTGAGGACCCGGACTTACGCGAGCTTGGTGAGCCTTTCTCCGAGGAGGAAGTCCTTAATGCAATAAACCAAATGTCGGGCGACAAAGCCCCCGGACCGGATGGGTTTACGGGAGCCTTCTTCAAAAAGTGTTGGCCTATTATCCAAGAAGACGTCATGAAAGTGGTGCACCAATTTGGGAACCTACACGTCGCAAACTTTCATTGGATTAACTCCGCTAACATTGTGCTCTTACCAAAGAAAGACGGGGCGGAAGACATCTCCGACTTTAGGTCAATTAGCCTAATTCATGCAATTGCCAAAATCATTGCCAAGATGCTTGCCCTCCGTCTTGGGCCGCTCATGAACGACCTAGTCTCCAATGCCCAAAGTGCCTTCATCAAGAGAAGAAGCATCCATGATAATTTTCTTTATGTGAGGAATCTTGCTAGAAGGTTCTATAGAAACAAGACTCCGGTGCTGCTTTTCAAGCTTGACATTCGCAAAGCTTTCGACTCCATTCGTTGGAATACATCATTGACCTCCTCCAACGCCGGGGTTTCCCGAACCGGTTTCGCAATTGGATTGTGGCCTTGCTATCAACTTCATCTTCACACATTCTTCTCAACGGGATTGCCGGGACTCCTATCATGCATGGCCGTGGCCTTAGACAAGGCGATCCGCTTTCACCACTACCTTTTGTCCTTGCAATAGACCCGCTCACGCAAATCTTGGACCTTGCAACTGCTCATGGTTTCCTCCACAAGCTCCGTGGTAGAGGGACCATCTTGAGGACCTCTCTCTATGCGGATGACGCCGCACTTTTTGTTGCTCCCTACAAGGAGGATATCAATAATTTGGCAAACATTTTGGAAAGCTTTGGAGAGGTCACCGGATTATGTACCAACTTCCAAAAAAGTTCAGTGGTTTCAATAAGGTGTGGGCAAATCAACCTTGAAGACATTCTTGAGGGCATTCCGGCCGCGCGGGCATCCTTCCCTTTGAAGTATCTTGGACTACCTTTATCCATATGTCAGCTAAAGCGGGTGGACTTCCAACCTTTAGAGGACAAATGCGCCGGAAAACTTCCTAATTGGATGGGAAATTCATTACTACGGCCGGTCGAGCCTCCCTTATTAAGTCAGTCCTCTCTTCGCAAGCCCTCTACTACTTAACGCCCCTTGTCGTCCCCCGGGCACAATCAACTTTATTAAGAAATTGGAAAGGGCTTTCCTTTGATCCGCGAAGGACAAGACCACTGGGGCCAAATGCAAAGTGAATTGGGAAACAGTTTGCCGCCCAAAAAGACCTGGAGGCCTCGGAATACTAAATCTTTACAAGTTCGCGACGCCGCTTAGGCTTCAGTGGCCTTGGCTTGAATGGAAGGAGCCTAGAAAAATTTGGGTGGGCACCGGCAATCCTTGCAATGAGGCGGATATGGATATTTTCTATGCGGCAACCTCTATTTCGGTGGGCAATGGGCGCAAAACGCCATTTTGGCATGCTCCATGGCTTCAAGGAAGAAAACCTATAGACATTTCCCCCCTCATCTTTGCATTATCCAAGAGAAAGAATTGGAATGTTTTCCAAGCCTTACATGGAGGTGCTTGGATAGAAAAAATTGCGCTGGGGCCTCGATTCACTCTCCAACATTTGGAGCAATTTGTGGAGCTTTGGAGGCTAATCAATCATGTCCATCTTGATGACAATGTGGAAGACGACATCTTATGGAAGCTCACGGACTATGGTGAGTACTCGGCAAAGTCGGCTTATGAGGTGCAATTTTTAGGCTCCACCTTATCCAACATGGAAAAGACTGTTTGGAAGGCTTGGGCCCCTCCTAAGGTCAAGTTCTTCGCATGGCTTGTAACTCAAATTAGGATTTGGACGGCGGATAGATTGGAGAAGAGGGGGTGGAAAAATTGTGTCTTGTGTCCTCTTTGCAAGCAAACCATCGAAACGGTTAATCATCTTTTTGTATCTTGTCGGTATACCATACGGGTTTGGAACCTCACGAAGAGTTGGATAGGCATAAACGACATTGAACCTCAACAATGGCAAGGTGCGGGTCTTTCAATGAAGACTTGGTGGAGCATGATAACGGATGGAGTAATCCCCAACCGGAAAGCGTTGGCTTCCCTAACCTTACTTATCACGTGGGAGTTATGGAACGAGAGGAACGCACGGGTCTTTCGCAACAAGCACGCACCGCCTTTTGTTGTGTTAGATAGAATTAAGAATGAGATTCGCTTGTAGGTTATTGCGGGCGCCAAACATTTGGGCGAAATAATGCCGGGAGAGTAGGTTTATTGTAATATTCACCTTTCTTTTCTTCGCTCTGTTCGTCAAACTCTTTCTTAATTAATAGATTGAGGCAAAGCTTTTGCCTCCGTTTCAAAAATAATATTGAAACTTAATAACATGTCATGGCACGAATCTAAAAGCATTATATTGAAGGAAGAGAAACTCAGACGGAAATATATCGTGCACGTCAAATTCGCTGCTCTCTCTTATGCTCGCCCATTCCAATCGGACGTCATTGCGACAAGGACAATTAAAACAGGGGGACACCAGATACGTTCAGAGACTACACGATGACTTTGGTTAACAACCACTGTACGGCCAAAACTGGTGCGCACGTACGCCCCCTTGCGGCACATGCGACGAACCTTGGAAACTGGGCCGATAGAGGCCCACTTGGTGTGACATCTATCAGGTTAGGGTTGGTCCATGTGGGTATCGTATCCCTCTTTAGCCTATAAATAGAGGAACAACCTTTGTATGTGAGTTTACCGAGAGAGTTATCAATAAAGTTCTCTGTTTCATCTATTTTGTACTGTGTGTCTTCCTCTAGTCTTCTTCTTCGGTGTGGAACAGCCTCGGGACCGACCAGTCGGCAGGAGGGTGTCCAACACGTTATCAGCACGTGTCTCTCCGTTGAGCCACCGTCGAGCCTGCATCATGCAGGCTTTCGTTGAAGGTAACACATATCTGACCGCAAAAATGGATTCGTCTCGCGTTTTCCTTTCAAAATTTGCGTTCAGATTTTAGATCAGATCATATCTTAGGTGCGGATTTTTCTTTCTGGGAGTCGAGCTGACCTGCTGTCGCCGACCAATGTCGATCTAATCACTCCCAGATTAGAAATTTGTTGACTGTACCGTCGATGCGTGCACCTGCTGTGCAGATCTGGATTTTTTCTTAGCAGATCGGGCTGATCTCGACCGTTTTCGGATCAGATCTACAGTTTTTGCACGTATTTTTTTGTAACCGGATACGTACGTGCCTTGCAAATGGAGAGGCCATGGCTATGAAGCAGCCCCGCTGGCTACTCGCACCCCGCACGCGCCACGCACGACGGGCTGGCCCCGTTGGCCGCCGCCAGAGTGCGCCACCGCGCCGGCCGACGCTCCCGCGCCCGCCGCCTGCCTGGCCACCGCCGCCGCCGAGGCCACGCTGGCCGCGTGCCTGGCAGTCGCCGCCGCCGAGCGCGCCCGCATGCCGCCACCGGCCTCCCACGCCGCTGCCCGCTGCGGCCGCCGCGCCGCGTTCGCATGCCACCGCCGGCCTCCCGCGCCGCCGCCCGCTGCGGCCTCCCGCGCCGCCGCCCGCCGCGCCACGCTCGCGTGCCGCCGCCGGCCTTCCGCGCCTGGCCGCGCGCCTGAGCGCGCTCGCCGCGTCCGCCGTGCGCGCTGGCCGCTCGCTCGCGTGCGCCGCCGCGTCGCCCGCCGTGACCTGCGCCCGCACGCGCCGCCTGGCCGCACGCCGCCGCGCGATCGCATGCCGCCGCCGGCCTCCTGCGCCTGGCCACGCACCTGCGCCTGCACGCGCTTGCCGTGCCGCCGCCTGCTGCGGCCGCCGCGCCGCGCCCAGCTGCCGCAACCCCGCCGGCCGCGTGCGGTCCGCCGCCGCCCCCTACCTCGCCGCCGGTCCGGCCCGCTGCCGCCCCAGTCGGGAGCTAGCTCTGCTAGCTCCGTTCCCCCGTTAAGCGGGCAGGGACAGTCTGGAGCGGGCCGACCGCATTGAGGCAAGTGTGGCCGGGCCGTTTGGGAGCACATGAACGCTGGGCGGTGGGACCGTTTTTGGCTCTGTTTTCAGTCCGATTTAGCACAAGCTTTTGTAATATGTTTTACTACAGTTATTAATTACCGTATGTTTTTAATACTTTGTATCTCATAGATAGCTTGCGCCGTTTTTAAATTAAATTTTGGAACGCCGTCCTATTTGAATTATTGTATCGATTATCGCATTTATGCAACCGATTACCAGCTGTAATCTTACACACTTTGCATAAATTGCAGATGACCGGAATCGTCAGCCGCGAGTTCCCGGAGTTGACCAAGGATGGGCTTAACTACCTGACTTGGGCCTCGGACGTTGAGATCGTCCTTGAGGGCCGATGCATCAAGGATGCGTTGATTGCGGGGACCCCGACGGTCCCCAGCAAAACCATCCCGGCGGATAACGCCAAAGCCCCGCACTTCCTCCGCCATCACATGTGTGAGACTCTCAAGAATGAGTACATGGCAGAACGGAGTGCTTCTGCCCTTTGGACCGCTCTCAACAAGCGGTTCTCTAGGCTGAAGTACACCATTCAGCCACAAGCGGAGGCAGATTGGATACGTCTGAGGTTTGCGGACTTCAAGACGGTGGGAGAGTACAACTCCAGGTTGCACCGGATTTGTACTATTCTTCAGCTGTGTGGGACCAGTACCACCGATCAGCAGAAGATAGACAAAACCATCTCCACATTCCATCCGGACAACATCCAGTCCTCGCGAAACTTTCGCCAGGAAGGATTCACGGAATATGCAGCGCTTATTGATGCTCTCCAGGTGGCCGAGGCGCATGATAATGTTCTGAAAAAGAACTTCTCCGCGCAACCCTTCGCAGGGGGCCCAAGTCATGAGGCCAATGCTGGTGCCTACAAGATGCGCAAGCCCATCCACAAGAAGAGAGGCAAGAAGGGCCCCAATTCCTCCAACCCGGCCAAGCAACGCACGGCGGGCAAGGGGGAGGCGAGGCCCCAGAACTGCTTCCGCTGTGGCTCCAAGACTCACTTCTCCAGGCAGTGTTTGGCCCCTAAACACGTCGTGGACGCGTTCAAGGCCAACAAGAAGGCGCGCGAGGCGCATCTTGTCCAGGTTGAGGCAACACTGACGCCCGGAGCGGCGCCTGTGCAGAACGCCACGCACATAGTGGCGCAGGACGTAGCACAAGTGGCAGCACCCTCAGCGGTCCCCACGAACGCCGCTGTGCCCATGGAGGTTGAGCACGTTGTGCCCCCGCCGCCTCAGCTAGGTCCCCTGTCCATGATGATGACCAACAAAGAGCCGCCCACTGACCTCGAGATACTGGCTGAGCTTGGTGATTTCCTCGCAGAATCCACCTGAGCTCCTTTTGTTGTGATGATTCCTTCTTCCGCAATAATCAGATACATTTTTTTCGATATGGTTGTAAGCTCTATGAGAGCATAACACTTATTTTTCGGCGATTGGATGCCATTTATTTTATCCATTTATTCCATTATTTGATTGTGTGATGTTCTGATATGTCTATGTGTTTTACTTACTTGATGTAGCAACTTCCTCGCTCCATTATATTAATTAGGCACTATATTTTAGAACGCGTGTGGCGCCCAAATGGAGGAAACGTGCCTTGCTGATAGCGCCACCACCAATACCATCTTGAGAGAAACAAAGTATTTTGAGTCCATTACCAAAAACCCTGGTAACATAATGACGATCGCCGGCTGCGGTCCGAATGTAGTTGGCTCCGGAAGAGCAACTATCATACTCCCAAATGGAACAACTCTGATCACTGAAGAGGCATTGTTGTATCCAGAATCGACTCGTACTCTCTTAAGTTTTAGAGACATCCGCGCAAATGGTTTCTATGTTGAAACCGATGATGATGAGAATGAAAAGGAGTTCCTACTCATTACCAAGCGCGACGAAAATGGTAAACATGTTGTCGAAAGACTCCCTTCATTATCTACTGGGCTGTACTACACTAAGATAGTAGCACCACCTATTTACACTACCCTTAAGACTGTCTTTAGAAGCTCCGAACTATTCTGCCTTTGGCATGATAGGTTAGGCCACCCCGGTCTTAGGATGATGAGAAATATAATTAACAACTCGAACGGTCATAATGTTAATGTAAAAAATTTCCTGAATCCCGATGATTTCGTGTGCTCCGCATGCGCAACGGGGAAATTGATCATTAGACCGTCCCCCCTAAAGGTGAAGGAGGAACTCCCCGCGTTCTTGGAACACATTCAAGGGGATATATGTGGTCCAATACAGCCCCTCTCAGGGCCGTTTCGGTACTTCATGGTGCTCATCGATGCTTCCTCTAAATGGTCCAATGTTTGCCTGCTGTCAACAAGGAACCATGCTTTTGCAAAGTTGATCTCCCAGATCATACAAATAAGGAATAAATTCCCTGATTATCGTTTAAAGTCTATTCGAATGGACAATGCCGAAGAATTTACTTCAAAGGCATTCGATGATTATTGCATGGCAACTGGAATCAAACTTGAGCACTCCGTACCGCATGTCCACACTCAAAATGGACTCGCGGAGGCATTGATTAAAAGGATTAAATTCATTGCTAGACCACTCCTTCAGGGTTATAATTTACCAACTACATGTTGGGGACACGCGGTGTTACACGCCGCTAATCTCATCAAATTTCGACCATCGGCCTACAACATCCACTCTCCCATCCAACTTGCGCAAGGGTCGGCACCGAAATTTTTTCACCTACGTAGGTTCGGCTGCCAGGTATATGTACCTATACCACCACCCCAGCGATCAGCAATGGGACCGCTCCGTAAGTCGGGGATATACGTTGACTGTGTCCATAATCAGGTTCTTGGACCCCTTGACAGGTGACTGTCACACAGCCCGTTTTGCTGACTGCATTTTTGACGAGGATCTTTTCCCGACTTTGGGGGAGGTAATCAACCCCTGGATGACAAAAGTCGAGAAATCACGTGGAAAGCCACGGGGATCCACGCTCATGACCCGCGCACTGTTGAGACTAATAGAGAAGTCCAAAAGATACTAGATTTGCACTCCCTAGCGAATCAACTGTCCGATCATTTTAGTGATTTAAAGACTGTAACAAAGTCGCATGTGCATGCACGCAATGCACCGGAAAGGGTTGAAATACCAAAGAAAAATGATGGTATACCCGCTCCTGCTCCAAGGCCTAAGAGGACGCGGATTCCGGTTTCTCAAATCCCAAGTACCCGGGGACGCCCGAAGAAAAAGGATAAGAGAGACTTATTACAGACTGCCCCTGTTGAGGGGAGCCAGTTGAGACCTGGCACGAGTACGGATATTTCAGTGCACGAAATTCTGGACTTGAACTTTCCTATATCGGAAATACCCAGCGAAGTTGTGTGCGCACACATCGGAGCGGGAAAGCTAAAGGACCTAGCTCCTGGATTGGGAAATCCGGTGGAGCAAGAGGATGTGCCTGATGCACTCCATGACGAAATGGCCATTAACTATGTTAATTCGGGCGAGTCATACAACCGAGCCATGGCAAATGTCGACGTTAATTTTGCCAAGAAAATTGCCTCAATCATAGATCTTAACCCTGAGCCTAACACGCTCGCTGATTGCAAGAAAAGGTCGGATTGGAAAGATTGGCAGAAGGCAATTACTGCTAAATTATTATCGTTAAACAAAAGAGAGGTATTTGGACCTGTTTGTCTAACTCCTCCTCACATTCGCCCCGTTGGCCATAAGTGGGTTTTTGTACGAAAGAGAAACGAGAATAATGAAGTAGTAAGGTACAAAGCAAGACTCGTTGCTCAAGGTTTCACTCAGCGACCAGGTGTCGACTTTGAGGAAACTTACTCCCCAGTCATGGATGGAATTACCTTTAGATACTTGATCTCAATGGCAGTAAACATGGACTTAAAAATGAAACTAATGGATGTTGTCACCGCTTACCTATATGGTAACTTGGATTCGGACATATACATGAAAGTACCAGAAGGTATCCCTGTCCGAACCAGGATAGAGCAAACATGAGCTTATACAGTGTTCAGCTTAAGAAGTCATTGTATGGACTAAAACAGTCAGTTAGGATGTGGTATAATCGTTTAAGCGATTTCCTTCATGAGAAGGGCTACGCGAGCAATGAAGATTGCCCATGTGTTTTTATACGGAGATCCCAAGATGGTTTCTGTATTATCTCGGTGTACGTGGACGATTTGAATATAATCGGTACACCTGACGATATTGAGGAAGCGAGTTCCTACCTGATGTCGGAATTCGAGATGAAAGACTTAGGCAAAACCAAGTTCTGCCTCGGTATGCAACTTGAGCATTCCCCTGCTGGGATTCTAGTTCACCAGTCGGCCTACACCCAGAAGGTGTTGGAACGATTTGGGTTTGAAAAGGCATATCCTTCTAAGACCCCGATGGTCGGAAGATCTTTGCAGCAAGACAAGGACCCGTTCAGGCCTAAAGAAGAGGGGGAGGAAATTCTGGGACCGGAATTCTCCTACTTAAGTGCAGTTGGCGCACTTATGTACCTCGCAAATTGTACACGGCCGGATATTACATTCGCCGTCAATTTGCTTGCAAGGTATAGTTCTGAGCCTACCAAGAGGCATTGGAAAGGCGTTAAAGACATCTTTAGGTACATACAAGGGACAAAGGACCTTGGCTTGTTTTACCAAAAGAACCAAGACCTATCTGTTATAGGCTATGCAGATGCTGGGTACCTTTCGGACCCGCATACATCCAAGTTGCAGACTGGATATGTTTTCCTTTGTGGTGGAACAGCTATTTCCTGAAAATCGTCTAAGCAAACTCTTGTGTCGACTTCGACGAACCACTCAGAAATCATAGCATTATATGAAGCATCACGAGAATGTGTATGGCTTCGACGATTAGTCAGTCACATCCAGATGTCATGTGAACTGAACACCGTACAAACCCCAACAATTATCTATGAAGATAATGCCGCTTGTGTTGCACAAGTCCAGACGGGTTACGTGAAGAGCAATCTCACAAAGCATATAAACCCCAAGTTCTTCTATGCACATGAGTTGCAAAAGATGAACGAAGTGAAAGTCTTGCATACTAAGTTGTGTGAAAATCTCGCTGATTTGTTCACTAAATCATTGCCAGCGTCTTTTTTCGAGAGATGTGTCCGAGGGATCGGCATGATGAGACTTAGGGAGATGCAAGGTTCAGGGGGAGAATCTTCACAAACTCATCGCTGAAATCTTGATTCCGATGATTGAGTACTTAACTTTATAGTTAAGTGAATTGTACTCTTTTTCCCTTAGTGAGTTTTTATGAAGTTTCTCACGTGAGGTTTTTAATGAGGCAATTCGTGCAACATAGCAAGAAGTATACCGTGTGCATTTCTCCATATTTTTCCCACTGGGTTTTTCGGAGTTTTAAGCCATGGTTATACAGATAAGATACCCAGGGGGAGTGTTGGGAAACTGGGCCGGTAGAGACCCACTCGGTGTGGCCTCTACCAGGCTAGGGTTGGCCCATGTGGGTATCGTATCCCCCTTTAGCCTATAAATAGAGGAACAACCTTTGTACGTGAGTTTAGCGAGAGAGTTATCAATAAAGTTCCATGTTTCATCTACTTTGTACTGTGTGTGCCTTCCTCTAGTCTTCTTCTCCGGTGTGGAACAGCCTCGGGACCGGCAAGTCGGCAGGGGTGTTCCAACATTCACATCGCACGAACACAAACCCTGTTCAGAAGCAATAATGCTAGACCTATGGTAGTTTGGTTACGGAAAGATCTTATGGAATCACGAACACAAACCCTGTTCAGAAGCAATAATGCTAGACCTATGGTAGTTTGGTTACGGAAAGATCTTATGGAATGAAGTGTAACCATCAGATTGGTTCATATTTTTTCATGTTCCGTCATTTTAAGAGCAATAATGTTAGACCTACGGGGCCTACGGGAGTTTGGTTACGAAAAGATCTTATGGAATGGAGTGTAACCACCGGATTGGTTCATATTTTTTCATGTCCCGTCATTTTAGGATCATGAGCCACCACTCTTTTACACCACGTAACCCCGTACCCTGATTCCGTAAGTAAGATTAGCAAACACCGAATGACAGTCGCAGGAAGACGAGTGAAGACGAGATCGAGAAGGCCAAATTTTCTTAATGAGGCAGTATATGTACACACGGAGCAGTGATTTCCGAATCACCTCCTCTACAGACTACAACTACTACTACAACGATGATCCTACCACTGGAGAGCTCTACACAGCCGTGCGCGCGCGCCCTCAGAGATCACGACCCGAACAGCAGGGACGGCGGCTCGTTGAGGTCGAACGCGGCGGGGACGCTGGGCCCGGTGCGGAGCTCGAGCACCGTGGACGGGAGCGACGGCGCGGGCTCCCTCTTGACCGGGAGCGGCTGCGCGAGGAAGTCCAGCACCGTCGACGACAGCCTGGACGGGAAGTAGACGCAGTGCCAGGGGGTCGCGTGCGCGTAGTCGTGGCCACCGCGGAAGAGGCCCGTAGGCGGCGGCGGCGGCCGCGGAGGCAGGCACTGATGCTGCTGCTGCTGCTGG
This sequence comes from Avena sativa, assembly GCA_916181665.1. NCBI lineage: Eukaryota > Viridiplantae > Streptophyta > Magnoliopsida > Poales > Poaceae > Avena > Avena sativa. The sequence continues at coordinate 344,316,934 of OV702279.1, forward strand.
TGGTGGCGGTACTGCAGGTGCGCGTGCGGGAGAGGGTGCTGTCCGTGGCCGCTGCCGAAGTTGGTCCTGGCCTTGGGCCCGCGGAGCGCGACGGCGGCGCGGTCGTATGCGAGCGCGGCGTCGACGGGGGTGTCGTAGGTGCCGAGCCACACCCGCGTCTTCTTCCACGGGTCACGGATCTCCGCCGCGTACCGGCCCCACGGCCGCTTCCTCACCCCGCGGTAGTGCGTCTGCGCGTCCGCTCGCGGTCCGCCAGCACCGGCAGTACCTCCTCCTCCGCCGCCGCCACTGTTGCGCTCTCTGCTCATGCCTTGGATATGCATGCTATGCGTTCTCGCTCAGTACGGCACGTTGTGAGCTTGTTGTGCGAAGACAGATACTTTCTACTACTGCGATGCGCGGCCAAGTCGCTCGCCGAGGTGGTGGCTCTTATACGGCCGGGAGGGAGCCAGGGGGATGGGTTCGCTGCAGCAGCTCGCTGGCCACCCTTGCTGCTGCTGCCTAACCTAGGAGGAGGCTATGGCGCGCCTCGTGAAGCGAGGAGGTAGCGGTAGTAGAATACTCAGGTTTTATGGGTCTCCGTGTGGGTAGGCGTCGTGGGGCTTGAGGCTGTCGCTGACCAGGCCTAGCCTAGGCAGCTCGTGCGGATGCCACCACTGCCGCCGCGAGATTTGACACCCAGCGGGACCCTGCCGCCCCTGCCGGTGGTGACGCAAGCCCTACACCATCCGTCCATCCATCCATCCATGCGCTCCCTCCCGTCCCGTCCCGTCGTCTCCACCGTCCGGCCGTACCGGCTAGGCGCGCGCACTCATTGACCCAGCCGCTGCCGCAGCTAGCACTGCGCGGTGCCGTGCGCGGGCGGGCAAAACGACCTTGATGATGAGCCTGGCCTGCCCTGCCCCCGTTACGTTGCGTCACGTACGTACGTACGCCCGTGCCGCAGGTGGATGCCCGGCGTTGCCCAATGGGAAAAGGGATGGGGTACGAGACCATTTGACCTGTTGTGTGGCTGGCTCTGGCTGCCAAGAATCGTACTGTACGTGCGCCTCGCCCAGGCGCCGAGGTTCCGTGGGTGGGGCGACGTGCCGCGGCGCCATTCGGCGGTGGGGGTGGGTTCACGTGGTGTCGTGGGTCGGGAGGCAGCACGGCTCCGGACAGGAGCCGCCGCATGCGTGCGTGCGTGCGTGCGGCGCGGCGGGGCCCGCCCACCGGCGCCGTGGCCAAGGCGCGGGCCGCTGCCCGATTCGTTTTCTCGGGCCCGGACCGGCGGTGGTGGGGGCAGGCAGGCCATTCATTTCGGGCTTCTCGCGAGACGATTTCGGGAACGTGGCGAGCCTGCTGCTGCTGCTGCCGCGGCAGCAGGAGAGGCGTGCATCGGGAAGGCGCGAGCCGAGCCCTCTGCTCCTCCTTGACTGCCATCGTCGTGCCTGCCTGCCTTCCTCCTCCGTTCCTTCTGGCGAGCCCCTGCCGCTGTGTGCATGCCCCGGCGGGACAGTGCCACGCCTGTCGCCATGCGTTGGAAAGAGGCGCACATTCAATGGAATCCCTTCGCTGCACTGTTGGTGCACGCACCGCCACCGGCCGGCCCCGACGGGGGCGTATTCCTCCGATACACATATTTCTGTGTGGTGGTAGCTTTTGCTAGTCGTAGCAGCTGCATCCGCCTTCGAGTTTAATTTTGCACTGCTGACAGACACTGACCACCGTTGTAGCGGTATTTGCTTCGCTCCTCTGTGTGTGTAGGTGTACTGGTACGACTCCATAATTACTGTACTCGTCTACTTCCACTCCCAGCTTGAATCGCTGATTTGACGAGTCGTGTGGATTTTTTTTATGCGTGCTGTGTTGACGGAATGACAGCAGTGTATGGCATGGCATCACACTGAATAATCGATTCTTGATTTTGCCTCACCTCGGATGCTCTACAGGCTACAACCACAATGCGCGCTAGTTGCATACTACTAGCATCTACTCCTGCAAAATCGTGGAGTACTGTTAACGGCATGTCCCGGTTAATCGTGGATGTGTCGAGCGCAAAAGTCTAGGGATTAAACAGTGTAAGTGCCTGATACTAGTACTGCTCGCTCGCCAAATTACAGGTAGTATCGGTACGATGACGCCATAAAGGCCATTGTCAAGTGTTTTAAGCTCTCAAGCGTACGAACCCAAGCTTTCGTATAAACGGCTCTAGCTCCCTCGCATAGCACGCAAGCGCAACAAGATATGAATTGATTCTCCATGGAAACTCTACGCCCTCTGTCTGTCCGTACCAAAGGTGCGGAGCCCCTGACCGGTCTCATCGGGTGACGCCCACCACACGTACGAGAGAGAGAGAGAGCGTGGGAGCGTTATGCAGGTACGCTGGCCTGCCGCTCGCCCTGCCGTGCGCCGTGCACGATTCTGCGCTGCGCTCCGCCGTGCGGGCCAACAATAATTTCGTGGAGCCGTATGGGGTTCCGCTGCCGCCTCTGACACCGCCGATGGCAGGGCCCGTGCGCGCGGCCGTGGCATGGCGTGGCCCCGGCCCGGCCGATCGACCGATCGCCGCTCACTGACTCACGTGAGCCCGCCTGCCACCACCGCCGATTCCCCGCCTGATGTCATTTACCGCATTGCCTGCTAGTAGCAGAACGACCTGTTGCTTCGCGTTCTAGGTTTCAAGGCCAGTGCGGCCTCGCCGCGTTCGGCGCCGATCGGCGCACGGCCACCAGGCGCCGTGCAACAACTTTTCAATGCAGATGCCGATGGATCGGTCGATCGACGGCATCAAGGCGTGACTGCGAGGCCATAACCGAGCGGTACGCCACGGAAAAAAAGGCTTGGCCACGACACGAGAGGAGGAGAGGTAGTACCAGTATCAGCGACGCGTATGCTGGCCAATAAATTGGTCCGACGAGCGCTGCGTACGGGGCTAGCGGCATGGCTAGGCTGGGGGTGAGCGCACGTGTGACGTGTCGAGCGGGCAGAGGTGGAGGGGCGGGATGGGGGGCCCGTCGGCGAGGACGATCTATCGGGGAGGAGGAGCCGCACGTGGGAGGGCCGATCGAGGCGTGGTGTCGCCGTGATGGGGGCACGGTCGGGGCCGGCGCGCACGTGGATCGGGGAGAAATTTTGGGTCGGAGCACGATCGGACCAGGCCCGCCCAGTCTGCTTTGTCCCTTTTGACCGCGCTCTGGCCGGTGCAAGGGTTTCCCGTGTGGTTGGCTGTACGCCTGTACGTACACGCATGGGCCGTCTCCGTCAGTAGTACAACACGTATTGAGCTGTTCAAATCAAACTGATTTTTGCGCCAACCGCACTGGAAGCTGGAGTAGCACACACCTACCGGGCTATATATCGGTCTTGATGGGAGGAGATCCGCCGTAGGATGCTACGTACAAGACCCCAGCAGCAGCCCAGCGCTCATCATGAATGAACGAACAAAAAAAACTCATGTATGTACGTATATGTAAAACTAAAGTGCGTGACAGGACCTCACGGGATGATGGGCTTGACATCGGCTGACGCATCTCGATCCGTCCCACACGCATCTCCTGGAGAAAGGCAAGGCGGTCGTTGCCGTGTAACTATACCGGCCGTACCGTGCGCTCTGACCAGCCAGCGGCGCCGCACCTGCAGGTTTCACCTTTTACCGCCAGGATCCACGACCGCGTGACGGAAGCAAGGACCAAAGGGGAGAACGTACTAGTACGTACAGGGGAATCAACGCGGGGAACAGTACCGCTGCTGCTGCTACTAGTAGCGGCAGCAGGGGCAGCGGTAGGGTAGGGGGCTACCGGTGGTAGGGCACTACTGTACGGGCGCTAGGCCAGGCGTAGACGGCACACGGTCATGGCGCCTACTGGAGCGTAGACAGGTGACCACGAAATGGGGGAGCCTACTAGGTAGCTGCTGCTGCAGCGGCCTAGCTACCTGGTTTAGGCCTTGCGTGCCGTCTAGGGAGGGAAGGACAAAGCGTGCGCGGCTAGCGTTCGCCGCTCGCACGGGTGCCGCAGACCCGCCGCTCGTGCGGCTGTTACCTCCGGATTCCCCTGTCGAGTTCCTGATGGATAGCATTTTCCTCTTGGAAATGCCTAGATCATAGGGGCCTGAGAATTTTTTATGTCTAAGTCGTTGATATTATTCGACTATTTAATTCTTAGTTATAACTTATATAATTTATACTAATTCTTAGTTGCAACCTAGTTGGTTGCAACTCATTAAAATCCTAGTTACAACTAGAAGTCTAAAGTTATAACTCATATACTCCCTCCGTCCCGGTTTAAAGGACACAATTTGCAAATCATGCAATCCCAAAATACTTAGACACAAAAGCGTTTAATCTCTTCAGTGTGAAAAGAACAAACTGCTTGCATGCATATGTGTGAACAAATGTGAACGTTTTTCTAACTCTTTTTCTTTTCATGCATGTTCTACTTTATGCTATTAAATAGACCAATTAGATGACACCTAGGACCCAGAGAATTGCAAATTGTGTCCTTTAAACCGGAATGGAGGGAGTAGAAGTCTAAAGTTGCACGAATCGCAAGAAAAATCTAATGGCAAGAGAGGTGACTGAGACCTAAGAAGTTGTCAGGCGCCTGAGAACTAGCAAATCCGTTTTCGCTTTGAGGGCGTCTTCACCCGGGTTGACCTATTCGGTCGATTGAAATGGTTTGTTTTTGTCAGGCCATAGTCGCTTTTGGATTCAGGTTTTGGCATGTCTGGCTAGACGCGTCCAGCGGTCTAAACCATCTGTCCCTCTCCTTCCGCTGTCACCGTTGACATCTCATCAACCGTTGACATCCTCATGATGAGATGTTAACGGTGACGCGTCGTTAGCTATCAACGCCAGCGGCTTACCGTGCGACAAGCGTTTCCCGCTCGCATCTCGTTTTCTGCGACCAGAAAACTTTTCACGCCTCCCCGGTCGTTTCTCCCCTTCGCCGCGATGTATAAAAGACGTTGATGGCCAGGCGCATGAGCGAGGCGCGGGTGTTAGCCTTCGAGGAGAAAGGTCATGTGGCGAGACGACGTTGGAGCGGGTCGTGTCGACATAAATACTAAATCTAGTATTATATTTATTTTTATTGTCCTTTTGTTGTTGTTATCCTTGCTATTATTATCATTGTTTACATAAATAAGTTATTGTAGAAATATAAATTTTGATTGTGCCTCGCTCAAGAAAAGTTACATGAAAATAGCATTATTGTTTACATCAATCATAATATATCCTTTTATTGAATAATGTAAATATTCCCATCCCTTTAAAATATGTAAAAATGACATAGCAGGGGTTTTCTCACATGATTTTGTGTAAAAAATCAAAATGGTAATATTGCTACAAATATAGGATACAATATCTATTCGACTCAAGATTTAAATATACATGATTAGTCTTTTACTTTTTTGAAAAAATTGAAAGAATGATTAGCGAATGACAATTGACCGTCAGCTTGGTTTTGTGCTTCAATCTTACACACAATTCATACGCGAGGCCCCACATGAGAAAAAGCTATTTGCAGCAAGAATGGCCTTGTTTTCTTGTTCCTATCTTCTATACTAGTATGCCATTTTATCTTCGATATCTATGACACACGGAATTTCTTTATGTGCCTAGAACTTTATGTGCCAAACGATTTTGTTTGTTTGTTTAAATAGTCCATGAACCACACCCCTCGGATGAGTGTTTCATGTATTACACATCAAGCGTGCTATGTAATTATAAGCCGCGAGTCTCTATTAAATCATAGCCTTCAATTATGTTTCTAACAAATATAATTAATTTAAGTGATATGATCACCATGGTGTCTCCAGTTTAGATCTTTTTATCTTTCTTAAGTGATGTAGATTAACATGGTGTCTCCAGTTTAGTTTCAGTTATCCATCTCAATTTGTTGATTTTTCTAGTGGATATTATTTATCTTTTTGGAGAAAGATGTATATTCTAGTGGATATTATTTAACATGGTGTCTCCAGTGATGTAGATTAACATGCTAAACATGTATTCCACAAACATGCAAAAACCCAATTCAAATTTTTTTATATTCCGACATACACAAAAATGACAAATTCTAATTCTTTTTGGAGAGTTGGAATCACTATACTCAGTTCCACATTTTTGTCATTTCCGTTTCACTCAAAATACAAAACCTTTCAAATTGATATTTTGCAAGTTTGTGAGATACGTCATTAGCAAATTTTAGGATCTTACTTAACCAATTTTTAAAACTCATAAATATATTTTTCAAATTTTTTAATATGCAGGAAGCACTGGAACTTGGGAGCAGAAAATGTTTACTCTAAATTGGTAGATTATATTGAGAAGTTAGTAATCATTGTGTACGTGATCATATGGACCAAATGCTTGTTATGAGCAAAATATAATTTTCGAGTTTAAATTTTATTATCGTTGGAATTTTATAAGGATTATATGTCTGGTAACTTTTAAGCTTTTCGTATCATAAAATAAGTGTGATCATATACTATTCAATTTTCACGGTTCTATCCTCCTTAAAACAACTGATAAAGCGGCAATGAAAGTACTTTTAAGGACTTATAATGTCTCATGTGAAATCTACACATGTTTGGTTTGTTCATTTTTCACGACAATGAACTAACGACCGAGTTCGTGTCATATGATATAAAGGCCTGTCTAATTTTCCTGGCATTTCTTTGAAAATCTTAGTGTTGTACTATTGTGACTTATTAAAAACTGTGTGGTATTTTGAGAGAAAAAAGTGTGGTTAGTTTACCATTTATGTAATTTTTTAATTATTTTTATAGACCCACATGTATTTTTCCGGTACCCACATCCTACTGTAGTCTGTCCTTCCAAACACCGATATACAAACTGATCCGCTTTGTTAGTATTATTTTTGGAGAGGTTGATCAGCTTTGGAGTTAGCTTCATGCCGTATGTTACACGCAAACAAAAGTAAGATATTGATTGATCATCTTTGCTTTTGATTGGTTGATGACTGATCCGTTCTGGACTTAGCTCCACCTATGTACGTGACGCCATGCATATATTGATCCATCTGTTTAGGCATATTCACTCTTTATTTTTTGCACATATTCATTCTTTTTTTGAATCGTATTGACACAAACCGTAGGAAGGGTGGCACCTAGACGTGACAGGTTGTGTATGTCCATAAAATATATGCTGGTACATGTTATGTGAAATCTTAGAATCTTGGCCTTTAAAATTATAGATCTAACAGTTTAAAACAATTTTGATGATGTGACTCAACATGGTGTCTCTATTAGACATCCTTATATTACTTTTAGTATATAATAGATAGTTTAGTCTGAGTGTTTATTTCATATTTAAATGCTATCAAATTATACCGGTTATCAAAATGTACTTCAAAAACGTGAAATTCTATGGGTTTGAATATCCTGTGGCTGTTTTTCATATACGTGCAATTTTTGCATGTACTATCATGGAACGGTAGCATAATTAGGCAAGTTTTTCATATACGTGCAATTTTGCAAGTTTCTTTATACCATTATACCTATCTACATTCAGAAAATAATTAGGCAAAAAGGACAAGCCTTCTTGAGTTGTGAAGGGTTGCATAATGTTGCATACGCGACTTTAAGAAAATAATTTTGAATATATTTATGTGATGGACGGGGCTTGCCTGCGCCCAAACCTGGCCAATGGCCGGGCTTTGGCGTGCCAATGCCACGGACCAATAATCCTACACCTACGGACGCGTGAATTACATAAATCTTTACGGACATACGTGTGATTTTTTGATTGGCTGAATTTTCACCCAGGCCTTCAAAAGCGGGCACGTTCCTGTTTCCACCCGGGCCTGCTGTGCTATCGTGTGAGTCCGTAAACAATTTCCGTAAAACCTCCCCGGGCCACGGCCTCAGGCTCACGGCCCGTGATTAATGGGAATAAGTGGAAAAAATAGTCACCCTAGGGTTCGAACCAGAGACCTATGTCTCCTCCGTCCACCACTACACCACCAAATCCTACTTGTAATAAGAACAGTTCGGACCCTTTAGTAGTTTTTATCATGGGCCTGCAGGAACAAAGGCTCTCTGTGTTGATGGGCCGGCGTGTCCTGCGTGCCACGAGCCGGCCCGTCTAGCTTAGGTGTCCGACATAGCATGCCAGCTAATGGGCCACCACATGCCATGCGATGCTAGGCCCATAAAGGCGGTGCCGTGCCAAGCCAGCCCATTGGTTAGGTTTGCATGCGCACCATTTATGCTCCCATCGGTGCGCCCCTGCAAGTGGCAAGCATCAGATGGATCTGCCGCCTCCAGCTATGGGCTATCGCGCTCGAGCTAATCGATGATGCTGCGCCACGGCGGAACCTCTTTCTCCAGATCTGGGCTTCTTCGCTCGAGCAGGGAGCATATGTTGTGTCTACCCACGGGATTCACCTCCTTCAGATCCGGCCTGCCTCCATGCCTCGCTTGATCCATTGACAAGCTTCGCGTCCGACAGGAGAAGAAAGAGGATAGCAGCGAGAGGAGCCTCTATGCGTGTGAGAGAGGAGGGTGACCGTGGAAGAGGTGGGCGCAGCGGAGGAGTTCATCAGAGCGATCTCATCCTCTCCGTCCTTCATTGCTCTCCTTGAAGCCGTGAGTTCCGACAAGAGAAGATAGATTAGGAAAGTATAATACATGGGTGTCCACTCGTAGGTACAGATCGATTCATATTGCCTTGTATTGTTCCTATAGTTTTTTTTTGCAATAACAAACGGGAAGACTGGACGCTGGCCACGTGCAGGGACGGGACGCACCGATGGGAGCACGGTAGCAGGGCAGGCAAGCCCCGTCCTTTATGTGATAACATATCTTTAGGAATAAGTTAACGCTATAAGCATAACATTGGTCGAGCAGTCCAGGATTCCATCCCACTGCATACATGATTTATTGTGAGTAATTTCAAGTTTCCTTAGAAAAAACCATTGTTTAAAAAATAATTACACGACATGAGCAAGACTGAGTGAGCCATCTAAGTTTGGGTAACATTGCATACAAACATATTTTCAATTAAAGTGTATGGCTATTTTTTTTTTAAAATAATACGTTTTTTTTCATAATTTTCACGAATAATACATGAATTAAAAGATTTGCAATTCTAGCGACCTGTCAGCATTTGAATAGCCGATAAGACTAATCGGCTTTTGAAAAGCGGATTAGTCCCGTCGGCTATTCAAATGCCGACAAGTTATAGAGGCGGTGTGAAGAATAGGCGGGAAAAGCCGATAGGACTAATCGGCTTTTGAAAAGCTGATTAGTCAAAAGCCAATTAGTCACGTCGGCTATTCAAATACCGACACTGTGCTAGAATTGTAAATCTTTTAATTCGTATATTATTCATGGAAATTATTACAAAACGTATTATTTAATTTTTTTAGCTAATGTGTATGTATGCGATATTGGTTGAGCGGTTTAGGATTACATGGAAATAAATAAAATAGACTATGTATTTGATAAAAGTAAACAATGCACTTGGCCAATATCCAATTTGCGCGTTCTTTATTGCATAATCCATCCACCAATTCTTTGACTTGGGTCCTAAGATAAATCAATATACGATGACAAATGCCGATTCAAAATGCAATTCCATTTAAACTAGGCTCCTTCCTGCGCCCCTCCTCCGGGGCGTGGCTCGTAGGCTTTCCGTTTGATGAGACTATTGTGTAGGGACGTATCGTGTAAGATAACTTCTCAAGATTTCTCTCTATGCGCGGCCAACAAACGATTTTGCATACATAGAAGCTCCGTCATCTTCTGATAAGAATCCGACCAAACCAAGCTATGGCTAGAAAGCCGTGCGTTCGAGACTATAAACCGTGTAACTCCCTATGCGCACTCTCCAATCGTTCACTATATATTTTTTACACACGCCTATTACTGAGTTTATAGACTGTTAGTCATTTTGTATCGAACGCGATCAGAATGAACAACAAAAAGCCATGTCTTAGGGCTTTCCCTTAGGACTCGGAGACCCTAAGGGGAAGACCAGCATATGGCTGACTCGAGAAGCATCTTTTGGTATCTAAGCTGGTCGAAACCGTTTTAAGTTGTCGAGGTGGAGGTAAAATTCTAGCAGACAAAACAAGGGCAAAGCTGGTCGAGTCAAACATGATTGATACACCATACAATTCTTAGGATTAAGCGGGGAATCGTGTGACGCGGTGGACACCGAAGATGGGAGAAATTGTCTACCATTCACTTAAGTCATACGCGCTTATTCGAAAATATGTCGCGGACATTCGTTTGATGTAGGTGCGTGAGACGCGAGTGTTCGGAGAAATGGAAAACATGTACTCTGAAGTGACTCTTGAAGGTGGTAACACAGAAAACGCTGCGGTGTAAAACAAAAGAAAGACATAAATTTCCGTGTATCTTTATTTCAATAACATAAACGGAAAAACAGTTTGCAAAGTGAAAGGTGCATACACTTATAGTACATTCCTAAACAATCTAAATTAATCTATGCAGTGCTATGATTGTTGACTCTAGAAGTCTACTCTTGATGGTATCAACGTCTTTAAGGATGGCGAGGAGCATCCTCTTATTTTTCTTCACGTCTTCAAGGACTGTGTACTTAAACTCGTGGAGCAACCTAATGATGGCTTCGTCGATTCCTCTGCAAGAACTCTTATTCGGTTTGTTTGCGCCATGGCCAGGACGTTTCCTCCTTTTGCTCGCTAGAGAATCAAGAGGAGGCGGCGAGCAGAGAACACAGTCGTCCGGGAAAAGAACTCGTCCAGCAGAAAAAATTAAACAACATAGAAAGAGAAAGCGAAAAACTAACGTTAAAATGATTTTGTGAAAAAAAGTCTTACAGAAAAATAGTGACGCGGGGGCATACCATGTTCCCTAGCATTCTGTCCATTGCATTCTGTCCATGATCTTTCACGTCAACTAAACGAGACGACCCTAGAGAGCACAGAAAGAGAAGTTAGTACGTGCACATCACGGAAAAGGCGTGGAAAGAAAGCGAGAAAAAGAAAGTTGAAATAGAATAGAGGTGAGGCAACGTACCAAGATAAAACACCGACTCGCGTAAGATGTTAGCGATGAGCCCGTCGAAGAAGTAGAGTTCAGACGTAATAGCCTCCAAACATTATCGTTTATCGGCAAGTTCTAAGATCAAAGAATCAAAAGTTAGGTATGCAAATCCAAAGTTTGAGAACAAACACGCAAGAGTGCACAAGACCATTCAACCTAAGACGACATACCTTGCTTTATCCGAACATGAGACACCTCATCCTCCATTGGAAGCCATCGGAAAGGGAAGAGATATCTGGCAACCGTAGTCAAACAGGAGCGTCAAGGAAGACGCAGACAGTAGGAGGAGCCTAAAAGAAAAAACACACGATAAAAACACACGCTAAACAACACAATGAAATAAAATTACACTGATCGCGAAATACATGTGCCTTTTTTTGAAGCGCGAATGTTAAAGCAAAGAACATGCAAGCGAACAAAAACACGAAGCTGAATGCCAAAAACCAAAATAAAGCGAAAAACATAGGGTAGTTAAAGCATACTTACCACGCGAAATCGCTTTATGGTCGAGAATAGAAAGATATCTACAAAAGAAGAAAGACGAACTGAGTACAGAAAGAGTGGAGGAGCCATGCACAGGACGTATGCAAGAGGGATATACCTTTCATGATGAAGAACTAAGAGGAAGTAGCTCCAGTGAGTAGAGCACCATCTAGAAGCTAGAGAAGGGAGAAGATAAGACCGAAGAAGTAGTTCCGTGAGGAGAGTGACGTACAGAAGCCAGAGCAGGAAGAAAGGAAGAACGAAATAACAACGAAGGGTCTCGGCACCACAAGGAACATGAAGAAAAGTCCTAAATGACAGAGCAGCATGGCTTCGCGTTAAACCTGTCCAAGAATGCGTCCCACAAAGGAACATGGGATCTGACTAACCCTGAGTTCGAGAGGGGGGATGAATCACGCACTCGGAGCTTCTCAATGATGACGGTGATGGCGGGTCACGCACACGACATAGAGTGGACACGGGTTTTTTACATAGGTTCAGGACCCTCGTGAGGAGGTAAAGTCCCTACTCCTGCTTTGTTCTATTGCTCGCGGTGTCTCACTTGGGTACAATGGTGGATGAATGTCTAGAGTTTTAGATCCCTAGGATCCCCCTTCTGTAAGGTAAGATGATCCATCTTTTTATAGTGTCGTCGGGCCTCTTCCCCAAACTCCTAGGTGGGAAGGGTCACCACACTGCCGCCCCTCGAAGTCCTAGTCTACAAGACTGCTTTGCATGGACTCGGTCATGCTCGTCGGGGGCTCTCCGTTCCTGCATAAAGCTGGCTCCGCTGGTTTCACATTTCGTTACCCGACGCTACCTGCTCCCCTCCTTGCACCAAAACGGCAAAGGGTGGCGCTGCCAGTGCCGAGGTCGTCCTCCCTACTTTTGCATCGAAGGGGCCGAACCGGCTTCTCTTTATTGAGGCAGCCCGCATGGTCCGTAAAGTCATGGCGCCACTTGTCGGGTTGCGTTGTCCTTGACACCTTTGTTGCAAGATTACATGTGTGCCCCTGAGGCACGCTACGAGGTATCCAAGGCCCAGGGGCAAGCCAAGGGGCCACACGAGACCCCTTCTCGCGTGGCAGTCCATTGAAGTCGAGTCGGGTGGAGCTGAGGCATGAGGCTCACGAGGGACTACATCCAAACGTTTAGGCAATGGGCCGTCACTCAAGCGATGGCCCCGTTGATCGTCCTGGCATGGCAACCCCGCTGCCAGGACCCCGACAGTAGCCCCTAGGCACTTGCGGCGCACATGTCCCTTGATGGACACGAAGGGGCAAGGGCCCAAACGGTCGATGGGCCCCGACACCCTCTTGATCAACATGGAACTGTCACCGTGCTTATCCTGGCCATGCACATGAAGCGTCCGTGTGCCCTCCATTGTCGGACACGGTAACGCCTGCCCCGCCTTGGAAGTTGCTTCCATGATTTGATGGCGCGTGGGGGGGGGGAGCTAGCGGTTAATGACGTACGCCCGGGGCAATGATGCGACCTCCTGTCTTGTCTTGTTAAATTGGGGCACGGGCGCATTGCCTTCTTTTTTATGCCATTTCTCCCGCTCCTCCATCCTTTCCCCCCATTGCACAGAGCCAAGACCCTGTTTTACCCATGGCGCCCAAGTGCTTCTCTTCCACGAGAAGGGTAAGTCTGCGATGGTGGAGGTGGAGGAGACCCCACCGGTGAAGTGTGGCTGCAGAAGACCACGCGGGAGCCTCAACGACGCCTCCCTGGCTGCTACTTCTTTCTCTAGAGCTGTCATGGAGGCTAAGGGGGATGTGCCGACAAAGCGCGGCCACGGTCGCCCTCGAGGTAGCTACTGGGGGCATCATAGAGGGCCATGCGGCATCTCGGGGCCTACATCGCTCCCACCTTCGTCTCCCCTGCTGGTCGTGATTAAGGTCGAGGATGAACCTGGGCCCGTCTGGGTCACTGATTTATTCCTCATCCTCCAGGGCGATGTCTAGTCCACGAGGGTGAAGCGCCGAGCTTCACCCTCGTATCCTAGGCTGACATCCAGGAGAGCATGCGGCCGAAGCACTCCGGTGGTGGCGATTGTCGTGGTATTGCCGACGAGTATGCCATGGAGGGGTCCTCATAGAGCGTGTTTAGAGACTTGGGGTAAGGCGGAAGGTTGGCGGGTATGAGGTAACACCGCTTACCCAGGTTCATATCCCACAACGGTGGTGGAATCCTACTCCTGCTATAAATCACTATAATGGCAAAACGCCGAGTTACATGGATCGGTTCGCAGTGCACGATATGAGTTGAGTTATCCCTAAGGCTCCCATAGGTCCGGCTTATATAGTCGCCAGATCCTAGGGTTACAGGCAAAGTCCTAGCCGAACATGTTATAGAGTCCTACATGGTACACTACTAATCTAACGTGTCTTGCACTCCAAGGCTGCCGGTGACTCCTCCGTAGCCTTCCTTTATCCGGCATGGGCCTCCCTTGTGGATCCATCTAACTGGGCCGCCCAGCAGGCCAAGGGCCTTGCTACCAACTGTGGGCCACCTGGGTTATCCGGATTAGAGACATGCTATGGTGATACCCATTTAGCATATCCCCAACAGTAGCCCCCAGAGAACTCCGAGATCTTGCGCCGTCTTGCCTCTTCAGGTTGTTTGCTTCGTCTAGATGAATGTTAGCAAATCGTCAAGCAATATCTTGTAGTCCTTCCAAGAACCCTGCAAAGCTCTCCGTCTTCAATATGTAAGTCACAAAACTGCTGAATCTTCCATCGTACTCTTCTCGTAGCCGGACAGGATCCGTCCATGCCGGAATATTCAGATGGGATGGTTCACCTGCCTATGTCAGTAGGGCGTCGTAGACCATAGGTCAGCGATGCCTCATAACTCACACATGCATATAACGCAATCATAGCCGTTTTTCTCGCGAGAAGGATGCGAAACGTTGGTGGCGGCGGTGGGAACATGGCGAAATTTCCGCGCACGCGCACGCACACGCTGTCCACACAGCAACCGTTCGATCAACTTGCACGAATCTTGACGCTGAGTACTATAAATTATAACCATGGAAATTTCTATCTTTTCACCGTATTCTTCCTCACGTCATCTTCTTCCTCCAGCGAACGCCACCTCAAGCTCTCCGCGCGCACCGCGAAAAACCCTAGCTTCCCCAATCCCACAGTGTGGCATCCCGCAAAAACCACTACTAGAAAATCGCGTCGTTTTTGTGCATTGCATCATCATGACCGCATGCTCATGTCATCATGCCACATTGCATTTGAGCATCGTCATCATCTTGCATTTGCTTGCATCAAACCATTTGCAGAAAAACCTGTCTTTATTTTCTAAACGCCCGTCTTGTTTTCAAAATGCAAACCCCGGTTCCCCGAATTATTTTGTTTTGCCTGTTATCGGGTTGCCAAGGCCCTGTTTTAAATAAATAAAGCATTTAAATTATTTTAGTGGGGCAGTCGAACGGGCCAAATCGACCCGAACGACCACCCCCGTACAAAACAGATCGGTCCGCCTAAAATCCTAAAGTTACCAACCTATCTACCCACCCCTCTGGCCACCTCACCCGGACCAACCCATGACCGCCACCTCACCCCTCTCCTGCCCTAAACCTATCAAACCCTGCCACCTAGCCCACCCCACTCCCTCTCCTCACTCCCAGCAGCCCCACCCCTGGACACACTCACGCCACACGCGCGCGCAGCGCCTGCCACCCGGCCCACCTCCTGCAGCCGGCCCCACCCGCAGTGCCCACACCCCGCCCCTGGGCCCCACGCACGCTTCCCACGCTCACGCACGCGACCGCCCCACCCCGCGTCGTCTTCTTCCTCCCCCGCTCCTCTCTCCTCCTCCTACCTTCTCCCCGACGACCCCGCTCGCCTGACCACCTCTCGCGCGCAGCCTGCGACCCCCGACCGTCCGCCGCCCTCGGCCTTTCCCCGCAGCCGCCGCTACCCCTCTCTTCCCCGTCGCCGGCGCTCGCCTGCCCCCAGTCGCCGCCGCCTCCCTCAAGCCACCGCCTCCCGCGCGCCCCCTCAAGCTTCCTCCGAGCGCGCCGCTCCCCTCCGCGCCCAACCAACCGCCCTCCCTCGCCGGCTCTCTCCTCCTCCGCCTCCCCTGTTGCGCCCCCCTCGCCGGCCTTGAACCGCGCCGCCTCAACCTCTGACCCGCGCCTCCCCGCCGTCGGCCACACCGTCCTCTCCCGCCTCCCTTTCGTCGGAGCGCCGCTGTCCGCTTCTCTCCTCGGCAGGAGCTCGACGTGCCGCCGCCCTCCGTCCGCGTCCAGGCCCGACCGTCCCTTCTCGCCTGCGTCAGCCCTTTGCCTCGCGGAGCCAGTCTCCCATCCGTCTGCGTTGAGGCACCACTGGCATGGTGGCCCCGCTCGGGCAGCCGCCGCGGCGTCGTCGGTGTTAGATGCGGCGGTAAGGGTGCTCTGGGGACGTTGCTCCCGGTCATGGTTTCCAACAAACGCCAGGCCATGGGCATTCCAAGATCTGCGACGGGGATTCCGAACATCCCAACAAGGAACTCCAAGGACCCTCGTCAGGGAAAACCAAGCTCTCCTCGCGGACCCGAAGAGGCCAAGTCCCGTTCCGACGTCCGAAGACCGATCCCGGTAATTCGAAGGCCACACCAAGACCTTCCTGGAGACCGAAGACCGTACCAGCCGGTGGCACTCGAAGAACCTCCGGCAAGATCTTCGACATGGACAAGATCTACCACTGACCCAACCAAGATCCTAAGGTCGATCCCGCCGACGCCAAGCGCTGCAACGACATCGAACCGTCAAGTCAAGTTCATCCGCGGACAAGACCGACAATGGCACATGATAACCCAAGAGCGACATGAGGCCCCGAAAAGATCTGCTTCATGGAACCGAGACCGATCCGGCACTCCAAGTACTCCCTCGAGGACGCCGAGTACTTCACCCCGAACACCGAGACCCTGGACGACTAGCTCTCCTTCCGGAAACATTGACGCCCGTGCGACAAAATCTACCCAGTAACCGAGAACGACCCCGGAGTCCGAGAACGTTCCCGTCGAGCCCTGAGACCGAACCCCGAACCCCGAACCCCGGAACACCAAGTTCGTCGAACCCTAATGTGTGAATCCCTTCCCGAAACCCTATTTTATAACATAATACAACTTGTTGCATATTAAATTGTCATGCTCGCATCATATCATGTGGTTTGGGGGCCTTATGCCGATTCACCTAATAATTAAATATGGGGCCCATATGCGGGCAAATCTAGTCTCATATTGGCCTCATTTAAATTTGTGTAGCGAACCGGTGATATAATTTTGCCTTGTTAAGACAACATTTAAATTGCGGGGTAGCTATACAACTGGAACCATTTAATTAATTGTCGGGACCCCGGTTCCGCTTAATATGACCTAATTGCATCGCATCTTCGCCATGCCATACATCATACATGCATCATGCCGATCTTCTGCCGTGGTATTAAATATTGCATCCGGTGTTTCTTCTAGCGTTTTGCTTCTTCGCGGATAAGGCCGTTGAGTTGATGTGAGCTTCGCCCCGATCTTCGGTTGAACCGTCGGCAATGTTTTCAGGCGAGCATCTCCCCCTTTCTACCTATCTTACTTTTATAGTATTTATTCCCTCCTGTTGATCTATTGCTATCCGTGTTGCGATGCTCTAGATTTCGTACCCATGATATCCCTTGCAGACTTATATTGCCTTGGACACACCCTATTACCTGTTGTTTGGTAGATAGTTGGACTTGCGCGTCGTAGTCGCTTGCTCAAGTGCTGTTGCGTGTCGTCAAGTACCTCAATTGTTGGAAGGCCGCCATATGCTTATGTTGGAGACGATCATGGTTTTACTTATCGTTCACTTTAATTCCTGTTTAACAACTAAAATTGAAGTAAGCAGAGGCATCGGTGGGTGATAGAAAATATTGGTTTCCGAACGCCCACTTGTGTCCCGTAGGACCCCGAGTACTTGATACCTGTTCCTTGATTTATCGCGCTATCCACATCCGGGAGGTATATGGGACCCCCCTTAGCCAGAGCTTGATTCAGTCTTATTTCTTGGGGCCACAAACTAGCTTGAGGTTTTATTTACGATCCTGTACTTATGCCATGCTTTACTGCTTTATTTAAATTGTGCGATGGATAGCACACTGTACTGTTTAGGATCGGGACACGATTCCGCGGTGTCGACAAGCCCAGTTTTGGGTTCCCAGTCGTTCACAGCCGTATACCCAGACCTTGAGTCCGTCTCGGAGCTAGCTTACTTCGTTGCGGGTAGCTTAATGGGGTGGCCCCCTGAAATATTTCTGAATCCTGTGATTGCTTTGTCGTGAAGGCCTCGTTGGGTTTTGATTTGGTTTTTCCGAGGTTGATCGAGTGTGTGTTGCTATTGGTGCACCCCGGCCGGGTAAAACTTTCTGAAAGCCGTGTCCGCGGTTATGGACGACTTGGAGCACAGTATCTCGACCATAGACAAGCATAACTAAAGTTTATTGCTATAAATTTGACTTTAAGATGACTAGTAATCAGCTTCACTATAATGGAATGGCTAATTAATACTGCCCACAATTGCTTGTTTGGAGTGTCGCTTGCGACCATTGTACCTGACTAGTAAGTATTGCAACTACAACGGAATGGCTGAATAAAAGTACCAACAACTGCTGGGTTTTGGATTATCTCATGCCATTTGTATCTGACTAGTAAGTGTTACAACTACAACAGAATGGTTAACTAAAACGGCCCACTGTTTATTTTATCAGGACGATTATTTACACCTGACTAGTAATTACTGCAACGATAACTGAATAAGTAAAACTGCCAACTGTGTGAGTTCCTCGGTTGCCTTCCTCGTTTGGTCTCGAGGGGGAAATGCCAGGATGGGTTTGTTTGTTGGTAGTATCAGGTTGGTTCCGAATAGGTCTTTCTCACCCCTCTCTGATAGCCGCCAGTTGTATCGAGTCTCTATAGGTTGTTTAGTGCATGATGCCGCTGCCGCTCAGTCCACCATACCTATGTAGGCGAGGACCGCCGAATTCTAGTCTCGCCGTGTACTGGCCTCAGTACTGACGCTCCTCTTTTTCCTTTGCCCTTTGTCGGCACCCCTTTTGTTTAAGCAGGTTTTGAGATCGACGTCGTTAGCAGGGTTACCCTTCCGGCTTGGCCTGGGCAGGGTTATGGACGCCATTGGTTATTTTTCAGGGCTCTTAGCCCCATTTGCATCTTGTCCGTAGTCGAACGTTGTATCGTTTTACAGGTGATTTGGATCTTTGTATTGTATATATGTATTCTTGACTCTTTGAGTCGCTGTTATATATATCTGTTCTGTGGGTCCCGTCGAGGACTGTTGTGTAATGTTATTACTTCGTTTTCCACCCGCACGAAAGTGCCTGGTGGGCACCTTTGAATCGTTTCTATGCGGGTTTGGCGGGTTTTCGCTAAAACTTGCATAGGTCTGATTCTGAGGGTGTTACAGAGTGGTATCAGAGCTCAGCAGTTGCGATACCCCACAAGTCCAGCCTGTAGGATAACCTAGCTAACGGCCGAAGTAGAGTGTCAAAACTATTTTGAAAAATCGGTTGGATAGTTCTGACTAGGTCTGGTTTTACTCCTTACCCTCTGCTGTTCTCCTCTTACCTCTACGTGTTTTGAATCCGCTCTCTTCTCTCTCTTCGAGTCCAGGACTTCTCGTGGTTGGGTTTCCGTCGTACCTTCAGGGTTTCGCTTTCTCCCTTTTGTAACGGAGGTGCTACGATCATCAATCTGCAACTTGTCTGTTGTACCCTTCATCCAATCTTTTGTTCTTGAGCTCTTTATCCATATGTGTTCCTTGCTGGATATCAGTGTCGTTTAAAAACATATGAGAAGGACGAGCATTGGTGAAGTTGGAGTATACCTTGAGCATGTGTTGTTCATGCCAATGGAACCATCGCGGAACCTAATCATTGTGTCTTTCACACGATTTCTGCTGGCATCATCCCTTTGTTCTGGATACCGCCTATGAAGATCTTCAGTCTAAATCTCGAGAGTTGAGTTGCCTGATTCTCCTACTCATGTATAGAGTTGATAGTTTGGGTACGGGATGGACTGATCACCCTACCCGACTCTTACTGTTCGCTCTGTACATCGAACTGGTGGATCAATGTAACTTTTCCTCTTCTAATGGAAGTTAGGGGTGGCTTTATTTGTTGATACCTCTACCTTCGACCTTTTGTTCCCGGAGTGTTCTCTCGACGATAACGGACAACGACCTCTTGTTAGTGGTGTCGCGAGGATCTACACGATGCGAGAAGTTTCAGATCGCCGACCTTCTTTCCGGTACCATGAGGCGGATCTCGAGGGCGAGATCCATTGTTAGTGGTGTCGAATTGTGGCATCCCGCAAAAACCACTACTAGAAAATCGCGTCGTTTTTGTGCATTGCATCATCATGACCGCATGCTCATGTCACCATGCCACATTGCATTTGAGCATCGTCATCATCTTGCATTTGCTTGCATCAAACCATTTGTAGAAAAACCTGTCTTTATTTTCTAAACGCCCGTCTTGTTTTCAAAATGCAAACCCCGGTTCCCCGGATTATTTTGTTTTGCCTGTTATCGGGTTGCCAAGGCCCTGTTTTAAATAAATAAAGCATTTAAATTATTTTAGTGGGGCAGTCGAACGGGCCAAATCGACCCGAACGACCACCCCCGTACAAAACAGATCGGTCCGCCTAAAATCCTAAAGTTACCAACCTATCTACCCACCCCTCTGGCCACCTCACCCGGACCAACCCGTGACCGCCACCTCACCCCTCTCCTGCCCTAAACCTATCAAACCCTGCCACCTAGCCCACCCCACTCCCTCTCCTCACTCCCAGCAGCCCCACCCCTGGACACACTCACGCCACACGCGCGCGCAACGCCTGCCACCCGGCCCACCTCCTGCAGCCGGCCCCACCCGCAGTGCCCACACCCCGCCCCTGGGCCCCACGCACGCTTCCCACGCGCACGCACGCGACCGCCCCATCCCGCGTCGTCTTCTTCCTCCCCCGCTCCTCTCTCCTCCTCCCACCTTCTCCCCGACGACCCCGCTCGCCTGACCACCTCTCGCGCGCAGCCTGCGACCCCCGACCGTCCGCCGCCCTCGGCCTTTCCCCGCAGCCGCCGCTACCCCTCTCTTCCCCGTCGCCGGCGCTCGCCTGCCCCCAGTCGCTGCCGCCTCCCTCAAGCCACCGCCTCCCGCGCGCCCCCTCAAGCTTCCTCCGAGCGCGCCGCTCCCCTCCGCGCCCAACCAACCGCCCTCCCTCGCCGGCTCTCTCCTCCTCCGCCTCCCCTGTTGCGCCCCCCTTGCCGGCCTCGAACCGCGCCGCCTCAACCTCTGACCCGCGCCTCCCCGACGTCGGCCACGCCGTCCTCCCCCGCCTCCCTTTTGTCGGAGCGCCGCCGTCCGCTTCTCTCCTCGGCAGGAGCTCGACGTGCCGCCGCCCTCCGTACGCGTCCAGGCCTGACCGTCCCTTCTCGCCTGCGTCAGCCCTCTGCCTCGCGGAGCCAGTCTCCCATCCGTCTGCGTTGAGGCACCACTGGCATGGTGGCCCCGCTCGGGCAGCCGCCGCGGCGTCGTCGGTGTTAGATGCGGCGGTAAGGGTGCTCTGGGGACGTTGCTCCCGGTCATGGTTTCCAACAAACGCCAGGCCATGGGCATTCCAAGATCTGCGACGGGGATTCCGAACATCCCAACAAGGAACTCCAAGGACCCTCGTCAGGGAAAACCAAGCTCTCCTCGCGGACCCGAAGAGGCCAAGTCCCGTTCCGACGTCCGAAGACCGATCCCGGTAATTCGAAGGCCACACCAAGACCTTCCTGGAGACCGAAGACCGTACCAGCCGGTGGCACTCGAAGAACCTCCGGCAAGATCTTCGACATGGACAAGATCTACCACTGACCCAACCAAGATCCTAAGGTCGATCCCGCCGACGCCAAGCGCTGCAACGACATCGAACCGTCAAGTCAAGTTCATCCGCGGACAAGACCGACAATGGCACATGATAACCCAAGAGCGACATGAGGCCCCGAAAAGATCTGCTTCATGGAACCGAGACCGATCCGGCACGCCAAGTACTCCCTCGAGGACGCCAAGTACTTCACCCCGAACACCGAGACCCTGGACGACTAGCTCTCCTTCCGGAAACATTGACGCCCGTGCGACAAAATCTACCCAGTAACCGAGAACGACCTCGGAGTCCGAGAACGTTCCCGTCGAGCCCTGAGACCGAACCCCGAACCCCGAACCCCGGAACACCAAGTTCGTCGAACCCTAATGTGTGAATCCCTTCCCGAAACCCTATTTTATAACATAATACAACTTGTTGCATATTAAATTGTCATGCTCGCATCATATCATGTGGTTTGGGGGCCTTATGCCGATTCACCTAATAATTAAATATGGGGCCCATATGCGGGCAAATCTAGTCTCATATTGGCCTCATTTAAATTTGTGTAGCGAACCGGTGATATAATTTTGCCTTGTTAAGACAACATTTAAATTGCGGGGTAGCTATACAACTGGAACCATTTAATTAATTGTCGGGACCCCGGTTCCGCTTAATATGACCTAATTGCATCGCATCTTCGCCATGCCATACATCATACATGCATCATGCCGATCTTCTGCCGTGGTATTAAATATTGCATCCGGTGTTTCTTCTAGCGTTTTGCTTCTTCGCGGATAAGGCCGTTGAGTTGATGTGAGCTTCGCCCCGATCTTCGGTTGAACCGTCGGCAATGTTTTCAGGCGAGCATCTCCCCCTTTCTACCTATCTTACTTTTATAGTATTTATTCCCTCCTGTTGATCTATTGCTATCCGTGTTGCGATGCTCTAGATTTCGTACCCATGATATCCCTTGCAGACTTATATTGCCTTGGACACACCCTATTACCTGTTGTTTGGTAGATAGTTGGACTTGCGCGTCGTAGTCGCTTGCTCAAGTGCTGTTGCGTGTCGTCAAGTACCTCAATTGTTGGAAGGCCGCCATATGCTTATGTTGGAGACGATCATGGTTTTACTTATCGTTCACTTTAATTCCTGTTTAACAACTAAAATTGAAGTAAGCAGAGGCATCGGTGGGTGATAGAAAATATTTGGTTTCCGAACGCCCACTTGTGTCCCGTAGGACCCCGAGTACTTGATACCTGTTCCTTGATTTATCGCGCTATCCACATCCGGGAGGTATATGGGACCCCCCTTAGCCAGAGCTTGATTCAGTCTTATTTCTTGGGGCCACAAACTAGCTTGAGGTTTTATTTACGATCCTGTACTTATGCCATGCTTTACTGCTTTATTTAAATTGTGCGATGGATAGCACACTGTACTGTTTAGGATCGGGACACGATTCCGCGGTGTCGACAAGCCCAGTTTTGGGTTCCCAGTCGTTCACAGCCGTATACCCAGACCTTGAGTCCGTCTCGGAGCTAGCTTACTTCGTTGCGGGTAGCTTAATGGGGTGGCCCCCTGAAATATTTCTGAATCCTGTGATTGCTTTGTCGTGAAGGCCTCGTTGGGTTTTGATTTGGTTTTTCCGAGGTTGATCGAGTGTGTGTTGCTATTGGTGCACCCCGGCCGGGTAAAACTTTCTGAAAGCCGTGTCCGCGGTTATGGACGACTTGGAGCACAGTATCTCGACCATAGACAAGCATAACTAAAGTTTATTGCTATAAATTTGACTTTAAGATGACTAGTAATCAGCTTCACTATAATGGAATGGCTAATTAATACTGCCCACAATTGCTTGTTTGGAGTGTCGCTTGCGACCATTGTACCTGACTAGTAAGTATTGCAACTACAACGGAATGACTGAATAAAAGTACCAACAACTGTTGGGTTTTGGATTATCTCATGCCATTTGTATCTGACTAGTAAGTGTTACAACTACAACAGAATGGTTAACTAAAACGGCCCACTGTTTATTTTATCAGGACGATTATTTACACCTGACTAGTAATTACTGCAACGATAACTGAATAAGTAAAACTGCCAACTGTGTGAGTTCCTCGGTTGCCTTCCTCGTTTGGTCTCGAGGGGGAAATGCCAGGATGGGTTTGTTTGTTGGTAGTATCAGGTTGGTTCCGAATAGGTCTTTCTCACCCCTCTCTGATAGCCGCCAGTTGTATCGAGTCTCTATAGGTTGTTTAGTGCATGCTGCCGCTGCCGCTCAGTCCACCATACCTATGTAGGCGAGGACCGCCGAATTCTAGTCTCGCCGTGTACTGGCCTCAGTACTACGCTCCTCTTTTTCCTTTGCCCTTTGTCGGCACCCCTTTTGTTTAAGCAGGTTTTGAGATCGACGTCGTTAGCAGGGTTACCCTTCTGGCTTGGCCTGGGCAGGGTTATGGACGCCATTGGTTATTCTTCAGGGCTCTTAGCCCCATTTGCATCTTGTCCGTAGTCGGACGCTGTATCGTTTTACAGGTGATTTGGATCTCTGTATTGTATATCTGTATTCTTGACTCTTTGAGTCGCTGTTATATATATCTGTTCTGTGGGTCCCATCGAGGACTGTTGTGTAATGTTATTACTTCGTTTTCCACCCGCACGAAAGTGCCTGGTGGGCACCTTTGAATCGTTTCTATGCGGGTTTGGCGGGTTTTCGCTAAAACTTGCATAGGTCCGATTCTGAGGGTGTTACACACAGTCACCTTTCTCCCCACACCAATGGTAAGCAGCAGCGCCACCCCATCCATGGTGGCGTCGAGCGATGCCACGACCAAGCCGACGGGCTCATGTGCCACCAGAAGGCCTGGTGTTGCCATGCGCCGCGATGGTGGAATCCACCAGCGGCGACCATATTCCAGCGGGGCTAGAACCGCTAGAGGAGGAGGGCGACTCTCACAAAGGAGAGTGGTGCGGCTCCGATATAACAGAGAGTGATCTCAAAGAGATGCTCATCGAGGGGTACCTCCCCGCGATGGAGGGGCTGGTCTAGCGGGCGGCGCTGGCCGGCAAGGTCATCCCTTCTCCCCAAGCAGGAGAAAAGGTGTTCCTCAAAGCCCAACTGGTACGCGGTGTCTCCCTCCCAATCTCCGACTTATTCATATAGGTCCTTAGTCACTACCGGGTTCAACCTCAGAACCTTCCTCCGAATAGCATCCTCGCGCTTGGAAACTACGCGACGCTTTGTGAGGGATACGCAGGAATTAGGCCTAGGTTAGATCTGCTTATATATTTCTTCACCGTCCAGAGGGAAGCAGGAGTGAGCAAGGATGAGCTCAGAAATTGTGGAACCATTAGCTTCAAGATTTGGCCTGGCCGGCGGTTCCCCGACATTGTAGGCCATGAGTCCTGCAAAAAATGGCAAATGACGTACTTCTACGGCCTAGTATCACTCTGACTAGCCGAGAAACATCGTACCTAGACTTTGTCGACGGGGCCGCCGCTGAAGCCCCGACATGGAGATCCCAATCCCTGCTTCCCTCCGACGACGAAGCCTCCCACACTGTTAGGCGGATCGAGTGGTTCGTAGACACGGGTCTGACCGGGTTGGACGTAGCCATGTGCTGGTTCATCAGGCGGATCCAGCCTCGGTAATGCACCAGTATACCAAGATAGTAAGGATATCCTCCGCATCTCCGAGGACAACTTCTCGAGTGACTCCATCAAGCTCCGCCTCAAAGACATCGTCAAGCTGAAGGATAGGAATCGTGGCTTCACCATCACCTACGACATGTTCGAGGGCGGCACGTGCCCAGAGTTACCTGTTTATTTTCCATGTATGACATATACTCCAGTTCTTCCGTCTAGCCATTACCATTGCATCTAACACTTCAGGATTCACTTAACAGCTAAAGAGTATAGACGAGGATAGCATGGATGTCCAAGTCTATGACCCCAAGATGAAGGAAGTCACCGTCGTGTCCGACGATGATGTTCCGTTGGCGCGTAAGCAGAAGATCTCCACCTCTGACGCTGCCGACGGAGGCAATAAGAAGAAGACGGAGGGTGGAGCCTCCAAGAGATCCACCGCCTCCCTGGAGGCGGAGAAAAGAAGAATGATTGGCATCCCTTTGACCAAAGCACCAACCGTTGTGTAAGCTTCTTATCATCCGACATTGTCCCTTGCTCGTCTTGTTCTTGTAACTATACTTTTGCACGTTTCAGGAAGAAGGCCGGTATGAGTTTTAAGAAGACCTCCAAAACATCGGGGGCTTCTAAAAACATCAAACAAATGTTCCACCAAGCATATCCCTCCATCGCCCCCACAACTCCAAGCGTCCAGCCTGCTGCCGCACCGACAAGCTCTCCAGATAAGGTAACATCTGAACCTTCCGCCATGGAAGTGGACCTAGGTGTTGCCACAGAACTTGCTATTGTCGGCGAGTAGGCGACACAAGAAAGCACTGCATCCAAAGTGGCTGAAGCTCCATCTAAGGATTCCACTGGTAGCGGTAAGGCGATGGTGGAAGGCGGAACTTCTGCCGCAGGCGGCGCCACTGCACCTAGGACACCAGCAGAATTTCCAAAGATCGTCTACCCGGTGCTTACACCGAGTAGCTCAACTCTGGTTCCTGGTGCTGCATCGACTTCTCCGACATGCGGTCTTGAGGAGTTGCTCAAGCACACGGATATCCTTCATGGAAACAGCCTTGCCTTCAGCAAGATACTTGCCGAGAGCGCCACCAACCTCAAGATCATTGCACTTGTAAGTTTTGTATGCCTTTTACATTTCATATGTTGTATCCCACTATAGCCCCTGAGGATTTAGACGGAAAACCATAGTTCTTTGTGTCTGAATGCTCTAAGAAAGACTAAGCTAGAAAACTTCGCACTGTAGCCCCCCAAGTATGTAGTTTGAATGAATTATTCCGACTAGATACTTTTAGAGTAGCATACTTAGTGTTTGTAAATTTCAATATTGTATCCCCCAAGCCTCTAGTTGAAACAAAATTAGTTCCGACTAGATGCTTAAAGAAAGACTAAGCATTTTGCCGAGTTAAAAACTCTCACTGTAGCCCCCAAGCCTCTAGGTGGATATTTATCCGGCTAGATGCTCCAAGTAGACTAAGTAACTTTGATCTTTTTCGCAGAATGAGAATGCTCGGAGAGGCGTAGCCAACGAGAAGTTCCACACGATGCGTGCTGCCTTGGAAGCTGAAAAGGGTAAAACTGCCTTCTTGAAGGATCAAATCACAAAAAGCAAGAGTCTGTTTTTCTTTTCAATTTTGCACTCAAACTTGGTCTTGTGCCATCCCGCTCCGATTACTCATTGTGCACTATTATTTCTCTGACATGCAGAAACTATTGCCAAGGCGAAGGACATTGTCGAGCAATCCAAGCACATAGAACTGTTGGATAGCGAGAACAAGATCCTCAAGCAGGAAAGGACTGACACTCTAAAGATGCATGAAGCATCCATGAAGGCCGTGCAGGAGTCTGCCAACACGGAGATCAACCGACTGAAGGAGGAAATTGCGATCCTCAAGGAGCAGAAGAAAGCTGCCAAAGAGCAGAACAAACACAACCTTGAGGCTTATAAGGTCCTCTGACAAGAACAGAGCTCCATGGCAGAGACGCTCCAACAAGCCGAGGCGAGAATCTTTAGTAAGCAATCTCCGTATTGTACTTTCTGTAAGCCAGGTACTCTGAACTTTTACGTTATTTGAACTCATGTACTCCATTGCTTGGTCGAAAACGCAACTCCTATTGGTTTAACCAATAATCCTCATTTGCCAAAGGAATGCATGGTCCTCGCCGGCAACTTCATCAGTACCGCCATCAAGCAAGCCAAGGAGATTGCCAAGCCCCTGAACATCAACATCAAGGCGGTGGATTCCGTCATGAAGTACTCAGAGATTCTACGCCAAGCCCCCGTGCGTATCATAAGATGGAAGTCTTCATGTACCCAGGCTGGCGCAAGAATGTCGCTGGCGATGGTCAAGGCTCACTACGAAAATGCCGACATCGACACGGTGACCTCGGGTCTACCTGACGTAGACGATGACGGCCAGAATATTGATCACAAAGCTATCTAGGCATCACTCGCCGGATATGACACCAGGGTTGCCGAGTTGGTCGATCCAAACTCCTGTGTGCCTCATTGATGGCGACCATCACAGCTCCTCTGAGTCCCTCAAGACCACTGACTTCGAAGATGATCAGGATGACTCTCCTTCCGCCGATGATGTTACCTGAAAGTCTCATGCGCTAGAGGAATGAAAAATACTTATGTCATATTTGTTTCCTCTGGTTGTATTTATGCGGAAAGACTACTGTTTTAATCTTAAGGCGGAAAACAATAGCTATATGTTTCCTGCTACTTAAGTACTAGTTCCAGCATGTATATATTTTTTAACCAAGTGCTGTCTTATCCATTACTTTGGTTTTTATGCTTGACTTTTCGTGAGTCGGAAGACTCGTAGTCGGAACCATGCGCTCGAGTGATGATGCCCAATGGCACCGTCAAAACCTAAGCACAAAATTGCCGACTTCAAGTGCCGAAAGTCTCTACTCCAGAATCCACATCAAAACAACGAAGAACGTATAGACCAGAAAACTTAAGCTAACGCCCGTAGGCGGAATTTTCATAAGTGCAAATGCAAAAATTGCGCATGAAGGTTTTATACGATCCAAAAATGAACACTAAAGGAGGTAAAAGACTCAGGAGTATGAGTGAACCAAAGAGCTTTATTTTATTGATCATATAAGAGGTACACAGTAGATAAAAAATATGCTAAGTGTAAAAGGGACGTAGCTGTGCTATGTTCCATGGCCGATCAAGCTCCGGGTAGTCATCATCTGGGTCACGTTGCTTACGCTTATGATCATCGTTGGGTCTATCCTCAAGTTCACGATTGTCAACGAGGTAGTAAGACCCATTGAGTAGCGCCTTGCTTATGATGAATGGTCCTTCCCATGGTAGGGATAATTTGTGTGACTTCTTCTGCTTAAGTCGGAGCACCAGATCCCCCTCTTTAAATGAGCGATGCCAAACGCGACGACTATGGTAGCTGCGTATCTTCTACTGGTAGATAGTGGATCTTTGGCATGCCAATACACGCTCTTCCTCGAGAAGGTCCACACCTAGGCGTTTGGATTCTTCAGTGTCATATTCATCATAGGCGGCAACTCTTGGTGAATCATGAAGGATGTCGGAAGGCAGGATGGCTTCTGCTCCATATACCATGAAATAAGGGGTGTAGCCGGTAGATCTGTTGGGTGTAGTTCGTAAACTCCACAAAACAGATGGTAACTCCTCCGCCCAGGCTCCAGCTGCTCTATGTAGCGGTGCCTCTAGACGTGGCTTGATTCTCTGCAGAATTAATCCATTGGCTCGCTCAACTTGCCCATTGGATTGTGGATGTGCCACAGATGCTAGGTCAAGTCGGATGCCCTTCTCCCAACAATAAGCTTCCACTTCTCCGAGTGAAAAGTTGCTGCCATTGCCGGTGATAATGCTATGTGGGAGACCAAATCTCACCATTAGATCCCGGACAAATCTAAGGGCAGTTGTCCCATCAAGCTTTATAATGGGTTTAGCTTCTTTCCATTTGGTGAATTTATCAACTGCCACTAGCAGATGTGTAAACCCACATGGTGTCGTCTGTAATGGACCAACTATGTCTAGCCCCCCATACTACAAATGGCCAAGTTATTGGTATTGTTCGCAATTCTTGATCTGGAACATGTGGTTGTCGGGCATAGTACTGGCATCCCATGCATGTATCAACCAGCTTGTCGGCGTCCGCCTTGGCGGTCATCCAGTAGAATCCTTGCCGGAAGGCGCTGGAGACCAAAGATCGAGGAGCGACGTGATGCCCGCAATCTCCGAGATGGATCTCACGAAGGATTTCAATACCCTCTTGCCGGGAAACACACTTGAGATATACACCAGTGGTGCTTCTTTTATAGAGATGTCCATTGATTATGGTATAGCCCTTTGCTCGACGTACTATTTGCCGACTTTTGACGTTGTCGATGGGCAAAGTTCCGTGTACGAGATATTCCATGAATGGTTTTGTCCAAGCCGGAGGGACCTTTGCCACTATGTGAACAAAATATTCAAATCTATCAGGGTTCTCGGGGTCCGCTCCCTTTACGGATGGTGTCCGTAGATGCTCCCGAAACACGCCAGGTAGAATTTGTTTGCGCCCTAATCGAAGCTTTGTCAGCAGATCAGCCGCCTCATTTTCCTCCCTAGGGACATACTTGACCTCGTAGCCCAAGAAGCTCTTGGCTATCTCGTCCACTTTGTCTCGATATGCCGCCATCATAGGGTTCCGTGCGTCCAGGTGACATCCACCTGCTGGGCAACCAAGTCGGAGTCTCCATAGCAAACTATGCGCTTGATGCTAATATCCTTGGCTACGCGAAGTTCGTGAATGAGTGCTTCATATTCCGCCATGTTATTTGTAGCCTCGAAGTGGATCTGTAGAACGTAGTGTAGCTTTTCCCCTGTTGGTGATTGTAGCAGTACACCAGCCCCCGAGCCGTTGAGTAGCTTTGATCCGTAAAAGTGCATCACCTAGTTTTCTGGCTCTGGTATAGGGGTAACATCTGGCATCTCTGTCCAATCTGCAATGAAATCCGCCAAGACTTGTGATTTGATAGCTTCGCGTCTCTTGTAGGTGATCTCGAAGGCGGCAATCTCAATTCCCCACTTCGCAACCCTTCCTGTAGTGTCGATGTTGATGATGTCGGACAGTGGAGCTTTGCTCACAACTGTGATAGGGTGCTCCTGGAAATAGTGCCTTAACTTCCGAGAAGCAAGGAACACTCCATAAGCTAGCTTCTGGTAGTGCGGGTAACGCTGCCTGGACTTTGCTAAGACCTCTCTTACATAGTAAACTGGTCGTTGCACTCCGTACTCATGCCCTGGTTATTTACGCTCTACCACGACGACGATGCTGATTACCCGGTTGGTGGCCACATGTAAATCAACAATGGCTCCATAGGCTCGGGTGCTGCAAGTACAGGTACCGAGGAAAGTATCTCCTTTAGCTTCTTGAGTGCAGCATCTGCTTTATCCGTCCATGTAAATTTGTCCGCCTTCTTCAGCAACTTGTACAACGACAGAGCCATCTCTCCAAGTAGGCTGACGAACCGGCTTACTACTACAAAGCAACCTTTTAGTCGTTGTATGTCCTTCAGGCATGTAGGACGGTTTATGTTTAGGATGGCCTTGATTTTCTCTGGGTTGACCTCGATTCCGCGCTGGGAAACGATGAATCCCAACAATTTGCCGGCTGGAACCCCGAAGACACACTTCTTTGGGTTAAGCATCATGTTGTATTTCCGGAGATTATCAAAGGTTTCTTTTAAGTCGGAAATTAATTCATTTGACTTTTTAGACATCACCGCTATATCGTCCACATAAGCATGAACGTTCTGACCAATTTGATCGTGTAGGCAACGCTGCATAGTCCACTGGTACGTAGCACCTGCGTTTTTCAACCCAAAGGGAATCATGACATAGCAAAACGTGTCGTAAGGATTGGTGAACGAAGTGGCCAATTGGTCCGACTTCCTCATTTTTACCTGGTGGTATCCTGAGTATGCATCAAGAAAACACAAAAGTTCTGAGCCAGCCGTCGAGTCAATGACTTGGTCAATGCGAGGCAAAGCAAACAGATCTTTGGGACATGCTTTGTTCAAGCCTGTGTATCAACGCACATTCTTAATTCTTTGATTCCCGTTTTGGGGACAAGTACAGGATTGGCCACTCATCGGGTGTGAAGGACTTCTCGGATAAAATTAGCCTTAAGTAACCTAGCTATCTCTTTGCCTATGGTGCGTCTCTTCTCGTCTCAGAAGCGTCATAGAGGTTGTTTCACCTGTTTGCATTTTGGATCAATATTCAATCCGTGCTCGGCAAGTTCCCTAGGTACACCTTTCATGTTGGCAGGTTGCCATGCAAAGATGTCCCTATCCTCACGGAGGAACTCGATGAGCGCGCTTTCCTATTTAGGGTCGAGGTTCGTCCCAATGGCGGTGGTCTTGGAGGCATCACCTACCACAAGTTCCACCGGCTTGGTCTCGATGGCGGCCTTGAAGGCGGGATCAGAGTCAGAAATCTGCTTCTTCGATGTCGGCATCTCTGTGGCATCGACCTTGCTCTAGATCTCCTTGAATTCTTCGCTGTAGAGGACAACTTCTGCAAAGGCTGCTTCTCCAATCTCGCAGTTCCTTGCCTTGGTAAAGCTTCCGGATACGATGATGATGCCGTTTGGTCTGGGTATCTTGAGCTTGTTGTAGACGAAGAATGGCTTGGCCATGAAGGCGTGGAAGGTGTCACGTCCGAAGATGACGTGGTACACGCTCTTGAAGGGGACCACCTCGAAGGTCATGCATTCTTGGCGGTAATTATTAACATCGCCAAAAGCGACCTGAAGCGTGATGCACCCAAGGGACCGCACCTCCCGGCCAGGAACTACGCCATGGAACATGGTGCTGGTCCGCCTTAGGTTGGCCTCCGTCAAGTTCATCTTGTGCAGCGTATCCAGGTACATGATGTTGATGCTGCTTCCACTGTCCACCATGCATTTGGTGAACTCATTGCCGTCAATCAGGGGGTTGATGATCATGGCGTACTGGTTCTCCGTAGGGATGAGGTCTGGGTGATCCTTCCTGTCCCAAGTGATTGGAATCTCCGACCAGCGCATGTACTGGGGAAATGGGGGTAGGGCGGCCATCAATATCCTCATGGAGGTTTTCTGTTGCCGGACAGTAGGGGTGCTAAGGAAAGTGTGGTAGACGGCGGCCTTCTTCTCAAAGGGGTTCTTGCCTTTTCCATCGCCCTTGTCGGCATGCTTGGGGTTAACATCCTCTTCCATGTCACTTGAATCCTTGGACTCCTCTTCCTTCTTCTTCCCTTTGCCCTTGCCTCATGGTCCGTTCTTTCGGCTTCGCTTGTAACCGGACTCCGGGTCCTCCTTGAGGTCGTTGATGAACTTGCAATGGTGATTGGTGTGAGTGGACTTGCCGTTGGTGTCGAGGCGTACGAGGCACGACATATCACGATACTCCTCGTATGTTTGGGGAATGCGGAGCGCTCCCGGGGTAGTTTCACTACCTCACTGCTGCCCACTACCAGCCCCCGTCCTCGGCCACGCTGCCCGCCATCACCTCGTCCTGCAAATGTCATGGCGACCATGTCGAAGGTTTGCTTTTCTTCTGGCGGGTTCTTCCGCTTGGTGCTCTTGTTCCTGTTAGCTTGGGTTGGAATGGATGTTGCCGGCAAGGAGCCGCAAGCATCGTCGGCGGCGGCCGTGAACTCACTAGCCAGCTGGATCATCTGGTTGAGATCGAGCCTATGGTTGTCCTGCAGGCGCTTCAACTTATGTCGGAGCAACGTACCTTTTCTCCAACCCATAGATGAAGGCGGCCATGGAGGTCTGAGCATGCACTCCTGCGCAGGAATTCTTCGCATCCAGCCAACAGGAGAGGTAGACGCGAGATGACTCATCTTTCTCTTACACACACCGCTGTAGATCGCCAACGGTGCAGGGACACTTATATGTACCCTCGAAGTTTTTGGTGAACGCTTCTTTCATGTCCAACCAGTTGCAGATGGACTTCTCCGGCAAGTCATCAATCCATTGGCGGGCCGTGCCCGTCAACATCAGTGGGAGGTACTTGACAGCAACGTTGGGGTTACCCCCGGCGATCTCCATCGTGTTGCCGTAATCCAGCAACCACGTAGCTGGTTTGGCGGTGCCATCATAGGGCTTGATCGTCTTGTCAATCCGGAAACCCCTGGGGTAAGTTGCGGTCCGTATTACAGGTCCAAAGCAACGTGGTCCTAGGTATGGTCCTTCCCGGGCCCCGTGAATCTTATCCAGACGTGAACGTGCATCGTATGGCTTCGGGCTTGCTTTTTTCTTCTTGCCGTCAGGGGATGGGCTGCGTAAACAACGTGGGCCTCCTCCGCCATGGTGGCTGCTAGGTGGCGACAGAGACGGAGGTGGTGGTGGGTTAGCCTTTTTGCTGTTACCCTCCTGCGATGCCTCGCGCTTGTCGCGGTTGCTTGTCGGACATGGAGGGTCATGGCGTGACCTTCTCTTGTTTCCTTGGTTGCGCTCTCCATCGTGACGGCGCTTACTCCGTGTTGTCGCGTATGACGATGCCGCCCTGCCTTGGCGGAGGCATGCTTGCACGATGGTGAGCCTTTGGGTCTTTGCGATGTTGGGGAGACCGTGGAGGTGGATATGGGCGACAAGGATGAGCCTTGCCTCCATGGTCGGAGGATATGGGGATAGCGTCCTTACTGATGCGTGCATCCCTCCGTCTTCGTTCTGATGAACCCGTCTGTGACCCGACATCCTGAGGAGATCTGTCCCTTGACGACATAGGATTGCTAGACTAGCAATATGCTGGGTTAGACTCAAGCCTCTGAGAGGTGGCCTTTTTCCTGCTGTTTGACCGCCTTTGCTACAAGGTCATATACTTTTTCCACAGCTGCGAGTGATCTATCCTGCTCCAGAAGGGTCTTGGCAATGGCTAGGCTAAGAATAGGAGTGGGCATGACCTTCCTGCCCTCGCTGTCAATGTATGGCTTGTCTTGTGGTGGCTTCGGGGGATCCCATCCTAGGTTTCGCCGTACACTAGGATCATTGATGACATGAGCCGGAGCTTTCTTAGCCTTATGCTGCTTGAGCAGAGTCTTGTACTCGGCCTCCATGGCTCTAGCTTTCTCGATTGACTTCGGCGCCTTGGCCAGATCTTGATCCAGCTTTGCGCCTTGCTCCACGATGTCCTGCGCTGCCTCCAGCAGCTGCTGGTGCTTCTCATCAAGCTGGACTACGTTCCTTATGTGAGCCACAATCATGGGCTTGACGAGCAAATTGCCGTACATCACTCTATCCGCTAGAGTGATTTGGGCAGCAGCAGACGTAGATGCCGGAGGTGGTGGGTTTGCGATGTTTTTGTTACTTGGACCGACGTTGAGTTCCTACGGCTGCTGCACTGGGTTAGGTGGAGGGGGCATGGCCTTTGCGCGATCATCGTCGGCAGCAACAGGTGGTCCCTTCCCCTTGTCCAGCGCTATAGGCAGAGCTTGTCTGGGTTGATCTTCCTCCATCATGGTCCCAATGACGACGAACACCTCTCGGGATATGATGGCCTTGTTGGCCTGCTCGTCGCGTCCGATGTCCTCCTCCATCTCCTGCATAGCAGAGTCGAGTTCCTCCGAGCTGAAGTCTATCTCCTCCGAGTCAGCACTAATGTCAACGTAGAGCGCATCCAAGACGGAGTCGGAGGGTGACGGTGCCTCCTAGATGATGGGTGGTGGTGGTGGTGCGGCTGCAGGTACGTTGACTGGAGGCGGTGGTGGCCAAGGCTGAGGCGGCGGGGGGCCGGGTACGTCTGCGAGCATTGCCTGAGTGTCTGCTTCCGCAGCCGCGTAGTTGTTGATGGTGTGAACCATGCCCTCGAAAGTGAGGAGACCCACGACCTGTTGCCGTCTTACCATATGCCGGAGAAGTGTACCGTGGTCCAGTCCTTCCAGAAAGTGATACATGACATCATCATTGGGGTAATGCTCCAGATCGTCCCATATATGGAGCCACCTGGATAGGTAATCAGGGGGGTTTTAACCCTCTCTCTGAACACAACGCGCCATATCGAAGTTAGTCACCATGCCGGCGAAATTGGATATCTGCTGTCCATACGCACGGGCAAAGCCGACAGACTTGCAACGATCTTCCACCATTATATCCTGCACAGGGGCGTTTGGGTGGGCCTTGAATTTTCCCGATCTATGCCGACAAACTCCGAAGAGAGATCCGACTTTGATCCTTCCACGAACGTATCCTGCCCGTAGGTGGTCCATGCGGGCCTTAACGATCCTCCGACTTCCAGGGAGCTAGTGCCCGAGTCGGTTTCGCCGATGAAGAGGTGGATGTCCCCGATTGGGACGATCGAGCACCGGGTGGGGTTTGTCTTCGCCGGGATATAGAACTCGTCGGGAGGGACGACTGGAACATTGCCGGAGAAGAAAACACGGCCGATGGATACTATTTTACCGATTCTAAAGCGCCTCTTGCCCCATGGTGGGCGCCAACTGTCGTGGTATTACCGATGAGTACGCCATGGAGGGGTCCTCATAGAGCGTGTTTAGAGACGTGGGGTAAGGCGGAAGGTTGGCGGGTACGAGGTAACACAGCTTACCCAGGTTCAGATCCCACGATGGTGACGGAATCCTACTCCTGCTATAAATCACTATAATGGCAATATGCCGAGTTACAGGGATCGGTTTGCTATGCGCGATATGAGTTGAGTTATCCCTAAGGCTCCCATAGGTCTGGCTTATATATTTGCCAAATCCTAGGGTTACAGGAAAAGTCCTAGCCGGACAGGTTACAGAGTCCTACACGGTATACTACTATTCTAACGTGTCTTGCACTCCAAGGCTCCGGGTACGCTGGTGACTCGTCCGTAACCTTCCTTTATCTGGCATGGGCCTCCCTTCTGGATCCATCTAACTGGGCCGCCCAGTAGGCCATGGGACTTGCTACCAACAGTGGGCCACCCGGGTTATCCAGATTAGAGACATGCTATGGTGATACCCATTTAGCATATCCCCAACAGCGATGGCTAGATTGTGACCGCCGAGGCCGCCGCGCTAGGCGAGATGTACCTTACTTCTGGCTGGAAGCGCTTCATCTGCGATCACTGCATCGGGTGCGGCTCGGTGCTTCGGCTTTGCTACATCAGTGGCGGGACTTCACCATATCGGTATATGACCCCTAGACATGCCACATAAACTACCCACGCCACCTCTGTAGTATCTAGGTGGGGATCCTGCCGGGGCCGTAGTTGCATAGCAATCGATGTCATGAGTATTTTGCTGGCATGGATGTGACACCGTAGTGATCTTTAGCCTTTTGTCCTAAAGTCATGACTATAATGAACATCTTTTAGCTGACTTCTGTGCTAGTTGTCTTCTTTTCCGTGTACTTTATTGAGGCGCCAGCCCCCGAGTGAGGCGAAAGCATTCTCCCCTGGGGACGGACAGATGGAGCCACATGCGGGGGAGCGTTGATGACTCCAAACCCCATAGTCATGGCATTCTCGGGCCACTCGAGGAGGTGAATTCGCTCGTGGGTTGTCTCACGCCTTTCTTCCATGGGACTCGCATTTTTTCTAGAAGCCTCTCGGGAAGACGACCGTAGGCCTTACGCGTCCTGCCCCGTAGGTTCTCTCATGGAGAGGGTCGTAGGTCCCGTACTCACCCCACTGGCTTCCTCGAGAAGACAACCTTAGGTGTAGTATGCATAGGATTCTTCTAGAGAGCGTTGACCCTCAAGGGCTACCCCGCAAGTCCCTCATGGGGGCGGCCGTGCAGCTGATTGATCTCCACCGAGGCAGCTGCCTCTAAGGCCTACCATGAAGAGGGTTCCTAAGGAGGGATATGGCACCGCTTATCAACCGTAGACAACTCTCTTAGGAGTATTTTTAGGTGACCCGTTGTCATGGTATTGCCGACGAGTACGCCATGGAGGGGTCCTCACAGAGCGTGTTAGGGACATGGGGTAACGCTGAAGGTTGGTGGGTACAAGGTGACACAGCTTACCCAGGTTCAGATCCAATGACGGTGGAGGAATCCTACTCCTGCTATAAATCACTATAACGGTAATATGCTGGGTTACAGGGATCAGTTTGCTGTGCGTGATATGAGTTAAGTTAGGCCCTAAAGGCTCCTCTAGGTCCGGCTTATATAGACACCAGATCCTAGGGTTAAAGGGAAAGTCCTAGCTAGAAAGGTTACAGAGTCCTATACGGTATACAACTAGTCTAACGTATCTTGCACTCCAAGGCTCCGTGTACGTCAATGACTCCACCGTAGCCTTCCTTCATCTAGCATGGGCCTTCCTTCTGGATCCATCTAACTTGGCCGCCTAGCAGGCCATAGGCCTTGCTACCAACTGTGGGCCACCCGGGTTATCCGGATTAGAGACATGCAATGGTGATACCCATTTAGCATATCCCCAACAATAGCCCCCGGAGAACTCCGAGATCTTGCGCCGTCTTGCTCTTCAAGTTGAATGCTCCGTCTAGATGAATGTAGGCAAATCGTCAAGAAATATATTGTAGTCCTCCCAAGAACCCTGCGATGCTCTCCGTCTTCGATACGTAAGTCGAAGAATCACTGAGATTTCCATCGTACTCTTCTCGTAGCCGGACAAGATCCGTCCATGCCGAAATCTTCAGATGGGACTGTTCACCTGCCTATGTCAGTAGGGTGTCATAGACCATAGGTCAGCGACGCCTCGTAACTCACACATGCAGAGAACATAATCATAGCCATTTTCCCGCGTGAAGGATACAAAACGTTGGCGGCTGTAGTGGGAACATGGAGAAATTTCCGCGCGCGCTCGCGCACACGCTGTCCATGCATCAACCATTGGATCATCTTGCACGAATCTTGACACCGAGTACTATATATTATAACTGCGGTTACATATATCTTTTCACCTCATTCTTCCTTGTGTCATCTTCTTCCTTTAGCCAAACCTCTCCATGAGCTCTTCGCGCACACAGAGGAAAACTCTAGCCTTTTTCCAATCCTTAGTCAGCTTCCATCCACCCCAATGGACAACAGCAGTAGTGCCCCGTCGATGGTGGCGTCAGGCGAGGCCACGACCAAGCCATCTGGCTCTGTTCATGTCCCGCCGGAGCGCGTGGTGGTGCCGCATTCTGCGGTGGTCGAATCCACCGGCGGCGACTAAATTCCAGCGGGGCTGGAGCTGCTGGAGGAGGAAGATGACTCCCATAAAGGGGAGTGGCGAGGCTCGGACACCTTTGAGAGCGATATCAAGGAGATGCTCGCCAAAGGGTACCTCCCCGCGACGGTGGGCCTGGTCTAGCGAGCGGCACCGGCCTGCGAGGTCGTCCCTTCTCCCCTATTCGGAGAAAAGGTATAACTCAAAGCTCAGTTCGTGCGCGGCATCTCGCTCCCAATTTCCGAATTCTTCATCCAAGTCCATCAAAACTACCGGGTTTAACCTCAGAACCTTTCTCCGAATAGCATCCTCGCGCTTAGAAACTACGCGGCGTTATATGAGGGATACTTAGGAATTAGGCCTAGGTTAGATATGTTCATTTATTTCTTCACCGTGAAGAGGGAAGCTGGGGTGAGCAAGGAGGAGCTCAGAAATTGTGGAACTGTTAGCTTCAATATCCGGCCTGGACGGTGGTTCCCCAACATCGTAGGACACGAGTCCTACAAAAAATGGTAGATGATGTATTTCTACGGCCCAGATATCCCTCTGGCTGGCCGAGAAACATTGTACCTGGACTTTGTCGATGGGGACACCGCTGAAGCCCCGACATGGAGATCACAAGCCCTCCTTCCCTCCGACGACGAAGCCTCTCGCACCATAAGGCGGATTGACTGGTTCATAGAGACGGGTCTAACCGGCTTGGACCTAGCCATGTGCTGGTTCATCAGGCGGATCCAGCCTCTGCAGCACAACGTGAAGCTTATGCATCAGTACACCAAGGATAGGAAGGATAGCCTCTGGATCTCCGAGGACAACTTCTCTAGTGACTCCGTCAAGCTTCGCCTCAAAGACATAGTCAAGTCGAAGGATCGGAAGCATGGCTTCACCATCACCTACGACATGTTCGAGGGAGGTAGGTGCCCAGAGGTACTTGTTTTTCCGTGTATGACATATGCTCCAGTTCTTCCGTCTTGTATATACCCTTGCATCTAACACTTAGGATTCACTTAACAGTTGGGGAGTTTGGACAAAAGAAGCATGGCTTCCCAAGTCTATGACCCTAAGATGAAGAAAGTCACTATCGTGTCCGACGACGAGGTCTCGTTGGCACGAAAGCGGAAGAGCTCCAGCTCTGACGCTGCCGATGGAGGCAAGAAATAAAGACGGAGGGTGGAGCATCCAAGAGATCCACCGCCTCCCTGGAGGCAGAGAAAAGAAGAATGACTCGTATCCCGTTGAACAAGGCACCAACCATTGTGTAAGCTTCTTATCATCCAACATCGTCTTTTGCTCATCTTATTCCTGTACTTATACTCTTGCATGTTTTAGGAAAAAGGCTAGTGTGAGTTTGAAGAAGACCTCCAAAACATTGGGGGATTCTAAAAACATTAAAGAAATTGTTGTCCAGGTGTCTCCCGCCATCGCCCCTACTACTCCCAGCGTCCAGCCTTCTGCCGCACCCGCTGGATCTCCGACAAAGGTAACATCTGAACCTTCCGCCATGGAAGTGGACCTAACTCCTTCTCAGGAGGTCTCCGATGCTACCGCGGAAATCCCCGTTGTTGGCGAATAGGCGACGCAGGAGATTACGTCTTCCAAAGTGACTGAAGCTCCGGCTAAGGATGCCACTGGTAGCGATAAGGCGGTGATGGAAGGCGGAAATTCTGCCGGAGACAAAGCTGTTGCACCCAAGACGCCAGCTGAGCTTCCCAAGATTGTCTATCCGTGCTCACACCGAGTGGCTCATCTCTGGCTCCTGGCGCTGCGCCGACTTCTTCTATGTGCGGTCTTGAGGAGCTGCTCAAACAGGCGGATATTGTCCGAGTTAATACGCTTGCTTTTAGCAAGATATTTTCTGAGAGCGCCAGCAACCTCAAGATCATCGCACTTGTAAGTTTTTCATGTCTTTTGCATTTTATATGTAGTATCCCACTGTAGCCCCCGAGGATTTAGACGGAAAATCATAGGTCTTTGGGTCTGAATGCTCTAAAAGTGACTAAGCTAGAAACTTTGCACTATAGCCCCCAAGTATTTTGTTTGAATGAATTATTCTAACTAGATACTTTTAGAGTAGCATACATAGTGTTTGTAAATTTCAATAATGTAGCCCCCAAGCCTCTAGTGGAAACAGAAATAGTTCCGACTAGATGCTTAAAGAAAGAATAAGCATAGATTTTGAGTTAAAAACTCATACTATAGCCCCCAAGCCTCTAGGCGGATACTTATCCGGATAGATGCTCCAAGTAGATTAAGTAACTTTGTTATTTTTGCAGAATGAGAATACTCGGAGGACTTCTGCTAATGATAAGTTCCACAATATGCGTGCGGACCTCAAAGCTGAAAATGGTAAAATCGCCTTCTTGAAGGGACATATCGCCAAGGGCAAGAGTCTTTTTTCTTTTCAGTTTCACGGTCAACTTGTTCTTGTGCTGTTAACTTCTGACTACTCATTGTGCTATGTCATTTCTCCAATTTGCAGATGCTATCGCCAAGGCCAAGGACATTGTTGAGTAATCCAAGCACATACAAGAGTTGGATAGCCAGGGATCCTGAAGAAGGAGAGGGCTAACACGCTGAAGATGCATGAAAAGTCTATGGCTGCCGTGCAAGAATCTGCAAACACGAAGATCAACCACCTTAAGGAGGAAATTGCCACCCTCAAGGAGCAGAAAAAAGCTGCCGACGAGAAAAATACTCGAAACCTTGAGGCGTACAAGACCCTCCGGAAGTAACAGGACTCCATGGAGGAAATTCTAAAGCAAGCTGAGGATAGCGTCTTTGGTAAGCATTCTCCATCTTGTACTTCTGTATACTAGGTACTTTGGTCTTATTGTGTTGAACTCATGTACTCAAACATTTTGGTCGGAAATGCAACTCCTATTGGTTTGACCAATAATCCTCCTCTGCCAAAGGAATGCATGGTTCTTGCTAGCAACTTCATCAACACTGCCATCACCCAGGCCAAAGAAATAGCCAAGCCCTTGGACATCAACATTAAGGCAGTTGATTCTATAATGAAATACTCGGAGATCCTGCGCCAAGCCCCCGAGTGTATCGTGAGCTAGAAGGCTTCATGTACCAGGGCTGGCACAAGGATGGCTCTAGCCATGGTCAAGGATCACTAAGACGATGCCGACATCTCCACGGTGACCTCTAGTTTGCCGGACATAGAGAAAGACGGATAGAAGATCAATCACGATGCTATCTGGGCTTTGCTTGCAGGCTATGATACTAGGGTCACCCAGTTGGTTGATGAGAAAACCTTCGTGCCTCTTGAGGGAATCGACGCCGACCAAGCTAGCTCCTCCGAGTCCCTAAAAGCTGACTTTGTTGATGGGCCAGATGATTCTCCTACAGTTGATGACGTTACCTCAAAGTCTCCTGCACCAGAGAAGTGAAAACACTATGTAATATTTGTCACCTCTGGATGTTGTATGTTTGAAGAAAACAATGTTGTTTAACTTAAGGCGGAAAACTTTGGCTATAAGCTTCCAACTGCTTTGGAACTAATTCCAGCATGTATATATTTTTTAAGCAAGTGCTGGCTTATCTATTACTCTGGTTTTTATGCTTGACTTTTTGTGAGTCGGAAGACCCTTAGTCGGAACTATGCATTCAGGTGATGATACCCAATGGTACCGTCAAGAACCTAAGCACAAAATCGCCGACTTCGAGTGCCAAAAGTCACTTCTCCAGAATCCACATAAAAACAACAAAGAACGTGTAGACCAGAAAACCTAAGCTAAAGCCCGTAGGCGGAATTTTCACAAGTGCAACTGCAAAACTTGCGCATAATGGCTTTATATGATCCAAAAATGAACACTAAAGGAGGTAAAAGACTCAGGCATATGAGTGAACCAAAGAGCTTTACTTCATTGATCATATAAGAGATACACAGTAGATAGTAAAATATGCTAAGTGTAGAAAGGACGTAGCTATGCTATGTTCCATGGCCGATCAATCTCGGGGTAGTCATCATCCGGGTCACGTCGCTTACGCTGATGATCCTCGTTTGGCCTATCCTCTAGTATACGATTTTCAACGAGGTAATAGGAACCATTGAGTAGAACCTTGCTTATGATAAACGGTCCTTCCCATGGTAGGGATATTTTGTGTGACTTCTTTTGCTTAAGTTGGAGCACTAGGTCCCCTCTTTAAACGAGCGATGCCAAATGCGGCGAATATGGTAGCTGCGTAGCTTTCGCTGGTAGATGGCGGATCTTTGGTATGCCAATACGTGCTCTTCCTCGAGAAGGTATACATCTAGGCGCCTGGATTGTTCAGCGTCATCCTCATCATAGGCGAAAACTCTTGGTGAATCATGGAGGATGTTGGATGGTAGAAATGCTTCTGCTCCATATACCATGAAATAAGGGGTGTAGCCGGTGGATCTGTTGGGAATAGTTCGTAAACTCCATAAAACAGATGGTAATTCCTTCGCCCAGGTTCCAGCTGGTCTATGTAGCGGTGCTTCTAGATGAGAATTTTAACATGCGGTCCGAAAGTTCAGACACCAAGGCAACACGGGGTCCAAGTTACGTGTAATCTCGCAGAAGGGCTGTAGTAGCTTCACCAATTGTCGAGAGGGGCCAGATGGGGGTAAATACAAATCTAACGGCCAAACGATCATTAGAACCTGTCAAAAAAACGGTTGAACTCAAATCCCGCTGTTAGGTTAACTCTTCTTGCATTGACCCGTCAGTATTTCCCGTTATACTTTGCGGTCGTGGACTGGTTTACCCCTACGAGGACTAGATCTTCTTCTCTACTTTGCTCTTCTCCCCTATTATTCCCCTCTCCATTACCTTGCTTAGCTCCGGCTACTAGTATCTAGATCGGAGCTTGCCGTTGCTCTCCTTGCGTCCCCGCCATGGCCGGTCAACCTCACACGCCCTTAATCTAAGCTCACCGCCGTTGCCCTCGCCTCATTTTCCTAGTTGGCGTGTCGGAGCTTCGCTCCCCCAGCCTAGCCCCTCGCCGCTGCCTAGACCTTCTCGCACGGTGGGGCGTGTCCGGCCGAGCAATCCGGACCGGTGACTGGCCTCGGCCGGTTGCATGCCGTCGCGCACCCCAGGCATGGTAGCCTTGGCAGGGGAGTTAAACGACAACGCTCTCATGACCATAGTCCTGGGTATGTGTCCCGTCGTGTCACCGGTAGACTTGCTGTCGACTTTCAGGTCTCGTCTTGGGATCAGACGTAAAGTGGTCAATATTGAGGTATGCGTGCCGCCATTTGATTTCTTCATCCGGTTTGCCCACAGCTCAGACACCGAGCGCGTTCTGCATTCTTCCCTTTTGAGTGCTCTAGGGAGAAAAAATGAGCTTCCTGCGATGGCATCACGCCTGTGGGTGGGACGATTGCTTGGGGCAGCTTCGGTTCTTCTTTAAACTCGTCTTTGACGGACTCCCTTTGCATGCTTGGGAACCGGAGGCCCTCAAGCAGGTCATCAGTAGCCTTGGCGGCGAGCTAGTGGAGATTGTGCCACTGAGTGACTGATGGATCATCGAGGTAAAGGCGTGGTTGAAAAATCTAGACACCGTTCCTAAGATGTACAATGTGGAGATTCCAAGCAGGGCAAGAGGACAGCTTTGCTGGAAGCACCCAGTGATCATCCACCTACATGAATTTCTGGATCCGGTACATGGCATTCAGGACCCCGACGAGGCGGCTAGAAAGCGTCCTCGTCGCCTGCAGTGTTGACCTGGAAGGATCGATGGCACAGGACCACCACCGTTCTGCGACGGAGCGCACGGTTTCGGTATGGGGGGGGGACCGGTCGTGGACAGGCTGGTGGTTCTGATTTCCCTCGAGTGAAGACAGAGGTTTAGTGAATCTGAAAGATTGCTGACTTGAGAGTCGAGCACGTAGTACGCCTTATGTAATAGTTTGAACTGCTGTAGTATGTGTGGCTATTGAATTTGTAATATGTGGCTACTGAATTCATAGTATGTGTGGCTAATGATTTGTAGTTTGTGTGGCTAATGATTTCGTAGTACGTGTGGCTAATGATTTGTAATTTGTGTGGCTAATGAATTTGTAGTATGTGTGGCTAATGAATTTGTGTGCATAACCAAGGTAAGCCTCCTGAAAATAGGGTGGGCTAGCAATGATCAATGTCACCATTGCCGGGAAAATGCTGCTGGTGAGCGATCCGAAAGGCATGAAATGCTGCTGGTTTGTATGCATGGAACCATTTTTACATATATTTGTTCGAGCTGGTGCGTGATTCTGCATGGAACTTGCATGAATAAACCATCCAAAATCAGTTCATAAAATGCTGTATGAATCTTGTCTGCCTCGGATAAGTATGACAGTAAACTGAATTTAACCGCCAGTAGTAATTGAATAAATATAT
Organism: Avena sativa; assembly: GCA_916181665.1. Taxonomy (NCBI): domain Eukaryota; kingdom Viridiplantae; phylum Streptophyta; class Magnoliopsida; order Poales; family Poaceae; genus Avena; species Avena sativa. Next base: position 344,361,473 of record OV702279.1, read on the forward strand.
CTTGATAGTATTTGGTTACTTCCAAACTTGTTCCATACTACATTATGGGATAGCTGCACAAAATGGGGCTATTGCCTCTACAAAAGGCATTCTACAGAGTTAGTCTCTGAACTTAACTGTTCTACAATGAAGAAACTGCAGATCTCCACCATAAAAGTTGGCTAGCCAATTTCCTTGAGAGGACGTAAGTTCAGCGATCGTTCAACCACAACTGATCTTTTTTCCTTCCTGCCAAACTTCAAGAGATCTGCAATTTTCATGCACTAGTTGACACGCTTGAACCAGTCCCGGTTTAGTACGAATAGCCGCGCCGCCGCAACGATTTCTTCGAAAGTGAACTCCGGCTTCTCATGGCAGGGATCGTAGGTCCCTGTGAATCTAAACCTGAATTCCGGTGCTGAGTTGTTGTCCGTCGTTGGCTCCAGCTATCGAACACTCCAACAAGCTGAGTGTAGATGGATGCATGCCGCCGTGGTGTTGCCGCCGACGGTGTGTACGATGGATTGTCTTTGCCGCTGATGGCATGCACCCAGATTGCCCCACGGTAAGGTCGCCCGCACCGAGGCATGGAGGCGAGAGTTTGTTGACCTTGGAGCCGCCCTGTTCGGGGGTTTGTTTCCTCGGCGGCAAGCTCGCAGGAATGCTCGGAACATACCTTATTTCTCATGCGCAAAGAACACGAAAATGCCGCTGCACGCATTGTCTATGACGCTCGGTTGGCCCTTCTTGACGCCGCGACAGCCTTTGCCGTTGCCACTGCCGCCGCTGCAGCTTCAACACATTCTACGAAATCAACCGTCTCGGATGGCAATGGAAGATCGTCCTTGTAGTATAGCCGCATGGCCTGCCTTAGAGGGGCCAAATAGCCAAGCTTCGGCGGTAGCCGGGGCGGCGGCGGCTTATGCTTAGGCGGGGCCATAGATAAGCTTCCTAAGAGTGTATCTTCTTTATTCAAAACAAGTTCGACTAAATGCTGAATCTTTATTTCCCTTTCTCAGCATAAGAGTGCTAAGTTATTAAAAATACAGGTCGTGCCTAGCAACCGGATCGGGCAATGTACCAGGTCAGGGTTCCATTTTAAGTATATTTATGAGTGTGTCCTTAGTTGTGTCTAGAAATTTTGCATGTGCCACTACGATCGTACAATTGTAACAACACCATCAGAAACAGGGGAAGATGACGTGGCGTTTTGCTGACTGGTGGGACCCGCAACCTCGACCGTCGACGGAGCGCATCCTAGGTTCGAGGATTAGTGCTCCCCATTATTCTGTGATTTTCCATTTTCAGTCGCTCGCTCGCAGCTCTACGCCACCACTCTAGTCTTGCACGCCGCCACTTCGTCCCCTCCGGAAACACTCTCGTCCTCCCCCTGGACTATCGTCCTCCCGTCATCCCCTACCCACCCTGCCTTGCCCCCTTGCCTTGTCTCCTTGCCTCCATCGCCGCCCAGGCGCATCTGGGAATGAAAATCGTTTGGTGGGCGCTAGGTTCTCGCGCAACGGCAGTGGCTTTGATCTAGATCCCGCACGGAAATGGATCCTGTGTGGCTGGAGAACACGGAGATGGGTACTTCCCGGACAAAGAGCGAGGATATGGACCCTTCAAGGCTGAAGAACATTGAGGAGCACGAAATAGGGGAAGATGGCGCGGGGTGTAAAGCTTTGGTGCTCTGGAGCCCATTGAACGTGTCGTACATCCTCCCTGAAGGGTAAGAATTGCAATTCCATCTCTGCATCTCCCAATTAGCGTTTCTAGTCCCGTGTTAATGGAGAGGATCTGTGTTTGTGACCGTAGGACATCTGCTTCATCCAGATTTCTTTTGAAGATTCGGCATGGGTGTCAGACTGAAACCTTGTCCGACGGTAGAATCGCAGTTACCAGTGGATTTGATTATCGACTGATAGTAGACGCGGAGGACATAACTCTAAGTGACTTGCACATGCAATTTGGCAAGTTTCCCATTGACCAGCATGATGAATTCGTAATCAGGTACTACAACACAAATTCACAGACTTTCTGGGACGTTAGAGCTAAGGAGGCTCTGGCCATGATGTGGAGTAAACACCTCAGCACGAGGACTGTGCTGATGTTTGTGCACATCATTAACAAAGATACTGGGGAAGAGACTGTCCTGAATGATACTGGGCCATGTGGAGCGCGAATAGAACATGCTCTGTTTTCGATACCGAGCGTGACCGACCAGCCTTTCGTTGAGCATGAAGACATCAAAATGTGTGGCGTTCAGGGTGATTTTGTGCTCGAAGATGATGATGATGAGAAAGCATATCCAGATGTGACTGCTGACCCTGATAGGATGGAGAGTAGGGAATATTTGGTTGATTCGAACTATGAGCCTGACTATGGGACTGATGAGGAAGAGGAATGTGAGGATGGGGAAATGGGATACAAATACGATGACGAAGACGAGGACAAGCCAGTGATACACTTTGACAGGGACAACCCTACAATTAATGAGGGGACTGTCTTTGATACCGTGGAGAAATGCAGATATGCCACTGCTACCTATGCAATAAGAGCTGGGTTCGAATTTATCATTGAAAAGAGCGATCAAAAGAGATTTAGGGTGCATTGTAGGGAAAGTAAGGTGTGTAAATGGAGATTGCATGCATCTCCAATGCGGGGTGGACACCCATTTCAGGTTGCAATACCTACATTTTGTTTCGGTCTTTCTCATATTTGTTCTGCTGATGAGTCCTCTGATTTATTTTTATTCCCATTGAATGCAGATCAAGGTAAACACGAAGAAACACAACTGCCCTAATACTTCTTTAAGTGGTAAAGTTAGACCGACGACAACCAAGTGGATTACTGCTAAGGTACTTGACTGGGTGATGCAGGATCGTAGCATTTGACCTGCTGAACTCAGAACTAAGCTTAGCGAAATTTTTAATGTTCTAATTCCTTACCATAGAGACTTTGATGAGAATGAGATGGCTCTAGACTTCATTCAGGGCAAGTGGACTGACAATTTTCACATGTTGTATAGTTTCAAAGATGAGGTAGAGAATACATCACCTGGTAGTGTTGTTGACATTGATTACGAGGTTGTGAAAGGAAGAGAAAAGGTCTCAAGGGGGGTCAAGTATAAGTAGGCAGATAAGAAATGCTTCAGGAGATGTTCTGCCTGAAGGCATGATGGAAGGGGTTCCTAGACGGCTGCAGACCATACTTGGCAACATATGCAACTTCTTTAATAGGGAAGTTCAGGGGATATCTTGCCACCGCTTGTGCCGTGGACGCGCATAATTGGCTTTTTCCCGTAGCCTATGCTTCTTGAGGGTGAATCTACTGAAAGCTAGACATGGTTCATGCAGAGACTACGTGCAGTAATTAGTCACCCTGAAGGCTTGGTGATACACACTGGTGCATGTAAGGGGCTTCAGATTGCTGTTGATCCTGTGTTTCCTGAGGTTGAGCATAGGGAATGCATGCGGCACCTCGCTACTAGCTTCACGAAGAAGTTTAAAGGAAAGACCTTTGAAGACAAATTGTGGCGCTTAGCATACACGTACACCCCAAGAACGCATGCTACTTACATGCAGAACTTGTATACCATGCCAAAGCTGAAAGAATACCTCGAAGAAGATCATAATAAGTTATGGGCCAGAAGCAAGTTTGCTGAGTTAAGCAAAGTGGATTTTGTTTGCAATAATCTGACAGAAAGGTTCAATGCTAAGATCAGGAGCATGAAGTCACTTGCAATTTTTATTTTGTTAGATGCAATAAGACAGTGTATAATGGTGAAGATAGATTTTAGGCAGAGAATTTGTGCGAGAAAATTTGTAGGCCATAAAATAATCCAAAGGTGGTTTTATTACCGAATGCAAGAACCAGGGCAATGAGAACGATAAAGACGAGGATGGTCAGAAGTTCAAATACATTGGCTGAGGTTTATGCAAAAGACAAGCACGGAACTGAACGGAGGTTTACTGTAGACATTGGTAACAAAACTTGTTCATGCAAGAAGTGGCAGGTTACTGGTCTGCCATGCCACCATGCACTATGCTTCATCTTAAAGCTGAGAGATAGAGGTGATGAAATAGAGAACTATGTTCATAACTATTTCTCCATGGACAAGTTTGCTGCAACTTATGCAGAAAACGTACCACCTATTGCTGACAAAAATGATTGGAAGATAGTCGATCCAGGGTTCAAACTCGAACCACTAGTTCTTAGGAGGCCACCTGGGAGGCCTGAAGGGAATATGCCCTGAGAGGCAATAATAAAATGTTTATTATGTGTATTCCAAGTATATGATAGATGTTTATTTTGCATGCTATAATTGTATTAATACGGAAACGTTAATACATGTGTGTTGAATAAGCAAACAGAAAGTTCCTAGTTATGCCTCTCTCATAAACTAGCTCGTTGATTAACAAGATGATCAAGGTTTCCTGATCATGGACATTGGATGTTGTTAATAACGGGATCACAACATTAGTGTAATGGTGTGATGAACGTTCATCCGAAGTATAGCATTACGATCAAAGTCATTGAGTTTATATTGCTATAACAACTTACGAAGTGATCCTAATCCTTAGACCATGAGATCATGTCAATCACTAACACCGGAAGAGTTTCTTGATAACATCAAACGTCACACCGTAACAGGGTGATTATAAAGATGGATTCAGAACTAATAAAGTGTTATGTTGAGGCTCATGTATCGAGAGTGGAATTTGTTCATCCCGATGACGGATAGATATACTCTAGGCCCTCTCGGTGATATCACATTGATTAGCTTGCAAGCAAGTGATTTGATCACTAGAATGTTATATCACAGGAACGAGAAAAGAGTGTATGTAGGTAACGAGATCAAACTAGGTATGGAGATACCGATGATCGAATCTCGGACATGTAATATATCGTGAAACAAAGGGATTAAGATACTAGCGTAAAAGGTTCCGACGATCACAAGAAAGTCATCGTTGAATGTGTGGGAGTCAGTATGGGTCTCCAGATCCCGCTTCTGATTATTGATCCGAGAGGGGTCTCGATCATGTCCGCATTATTCACGAACTGTAGGGTGACACACTTAAGAGACACCGACATCCAATTGGAGCAAATGTTTCATGCCGAAAGAATGAACAAGCGCAGGAATTTATTTCACTAGATACCGAAATAGGTTTTCGGGTGAAATTGCATAAAGTGGTTATGCATGTGAAATAGAATTCTATCAAGGGGTTATTTGTGAATGTTTGTCATTAAAGTAATTGACAAAATTCTGAATAAAATAAAAGAGTTTTATTTAATGAGAGTTTGCATTAAATTTGGTGGAAATTTAATGGGAATTTGAGTGGACTTTTGAGTGGAGGGAATTTAAAGGGCATTTTGTGAGTGGAGTGTCCACCCACATGAATGAAGGAGGGGAGGGGGCAGCCCCCATGGCCAGCGGCCACCCCCTTGGGTGCCCCCCTCCTCCTATAAAAGGAGCCCCCTCCTCACTTGTCTCTCACACCTCCTCGTGAAGGATCTCTCTCCCCCTCTAGAATTTATCCCCCATGGTCTCGGACTAGCGAGATACATGTTCCCGGTGGCTATTCGGCAAGAAAGAGTTGTGCTTCCGCTGCATCGCTGGAGCGAGGAGGCGGAGGTTGCTCGGTGCCTCGAACGTGTGTGCGAGCACGGATGCGCTGCTGATTTGCGGCGCTAGGACTTCCTCTCGATCTTGAGATCGGCAAGAGATCGTCTACATCAACCACGAGTTGAACTTGTTAAGCTTTGTCGGTCTTCAAGGGTATGTTCTCTACGGATATACATCCGCCCGTTGTTTGTATCTAGTAGATAGATCTTGGTATATAGTTCACATCGTAGGAAAATTTTTGTTTTCTATGCTGCGAACCCTACAGTGGTATCAGAGCCGGATCTATGCGTAGATACTTTACACGGGTAGTACACGTATGAGTATGTGGGCGATGATGATCATGTTGTTGCTCCTTTGTTGTAATTTTGGATATTGGTGGCATAGTGGGATGAAGCGGCCCGGACAAACTTTACATGTCCTCGCACATGAGACCTGTTCCACGCTTGACATGCAACTAGTTTGCATAAGTGGATAGCGGGTGTCTGTCTCTCCTACTATAGTCAATATCTATTTTGCAAGCGAGTTGTCAACAATTTGATTATCCTCGTTGTGGTTCATGTTCGTAGGTAAGAACGGTTCTATCTCGAAAGCCCTAAGCCACGTAAAACTTGCAATGGATAAATTAGAGGCGTCTAGTTTAGATTGTTGCTGGGCTAGTGTTATGATATGGTAGTGTTGTAAGTAGAAGTATGAGATGATACTCTTACAACACACATAGCGTGTAAAATCCATAGACCTTGGATTTACACATATAGGTATGATAGTGATCATACCACGATGCACATGATAGAGATCATCTGCGGGAACCATATAATTTCACTAATAAACATATGATGTTTGATAGCATCTTATATTGCTTGTTTAGCGCTTTGTTAGCATAATAAGATGATCCCTCATTTAAATATCAAGATAAGAATGTGTTCATCCTTTAGTATGCACCGATTATGTTTTCGTCGCTCCAAGACATCACGTGATGATCGGGTGTTCTTGGATCCACGACCATATTTCGGGTGTAAAACAGTTACACACGCGAATACTAAGGTTCTAACTTGGCGAGCCTAGCATGTACAGACATGGCCTCGGAACACGGACCGAAAGGTTAAGCATGAGTCATATAGTTGATATGATGCCCATTTGATGCTCGCCTTTGAAGCTATACCGACTCACGTGATGATCGGACTTGGTGTAGTGGATTTGGTTCATGTAATCACCAAAAAGGCACGAGGGATGTCGTTTTTGAGTGGGAGTTCATTCGTAATATAGATTAGTTGAACTCAATCTATCATACACTTAGTCTAAACTTTACAAATTCTGTTGTAGATGACACCACCTGCTTTTAATTTCAATGTGTTCATGGATAAAGAGAAACTAGCAACGAACGGTAGCAACTTTACCGAATGGGCCATGAATTTGAGGATTCTCCTCTCTGCTGCACAAAAGCAATATGTGCTAGAAGCGCCGTTAGGCCCCCCACCTTTTGATGATGCCCCTAAGGAGGAGAAGAATGTCTATCAGACTCGTTAGGAGGACCACAACTTAGTTCATTGCGGCATATTGTATGGGCTAGAGCCGGAACTTCGAAAGCGTTTCGAAAACGGCAATGCATTTGATACAATGGGTGAGTTGAAAATGATTTTCGACACACATGCTGCTGTAGAGAGCTACAACGCTTCAGAAAAGTTCTTTAGCTGCATGATGGAAGAGCACAGCTCCGTTAGTGAGCATGTACTCAAGATGTCGGGTTACGCCGATAAGCTTGTGTCCTTGGGAATATCGATTCCCATTGATTTAGGCATCCATCGTGTTCTGCAGTCTCTGCCACCTAGCTATAAGAGCTTCGTGATGAACTATAATATGCAAGGCATGAAGAAGTCTCTCCCCGAGCTTCTGTCAATGCTTAAAACTGCAGAAGTGGAGATCAAAAAGAAACATCAAGTGTTGATGATCAATAGGAACACTGGTTTCAAGAAAGATAAGAAGGGAAAACGGAAGGGAAGTAAGGGCGGCAAGCTGGTTGCCGCGCCTGAAAAGAAACCCCGAGTTGGACCTAAGTCTGATTCCGAGTGCTACTATTGTAAGGGGACTGGCCACTGGAAGCGCAACTGCCCCAAGTATCTGGAAGACAAGAAGGCCGGCAAGGCAAACAAAGGTATATATGATATACATGTTATTGATGTGTACTTGACTAGTGCTCGCAGTAGTACCTGGGTATTTGATACCGGTTCAGTTGCTAATATTTGTAACTCGAATCAGGGGCTGCGGAACAAGCGACCGCTAGCAAGGGGTGAGGTCAAGATGCGTGTCGGCAATGGATCAAGCGTTGATGTGATCGCCGTCGGAACGCTGCCTCTCCACTTGCCGTCAGGATTAGTTATAAACTTGAATAAATGTTATCTGGTGCCTGCACTGAGCATGAACATTGTATCTGGATCGTGTTTGATGCGAAGTGGTTATTCATTTAAATCCGAGAACAATGGTTGTTCCATTTATATGAATGAAATCTTTTATGGTCATGCACCGATGATGAATGGTTTATTTCTATTAGATCTCGATGATAATGTTACACATATTCATAATGTTGATGCTAAAAGGATTAAACTTAATGATGATATATCCGCATATATGTGGCACTGCCGTCTAGGTCATATTGGTGTTAAACGCATGAAGAAGCTCCATTCGGATGGACTTTTGGAATCACTTGATTATGAATCATTTGATACATGTGAGCCATGCCTTATGGGCAAGATGACTAGAACGCCGTTTTTCGGTTCAATGGAACGGGCGACAGATTTATTGGAAATCATACATTCTGATGTATGTGGTCCAATGAGTGTGTCGGCGCGAGATGGATATCGTTATTTTGTTACTTTCACGGATGATTTGAGTAGATACGGTTATATCTACTTGATGAAACACAAGTCTGAAACCTTTGAAAAGTTCAAGGAATTTCAGAATGAAGTGGAAAATCATCATAATAGAAAGATCAAATTTCTACGGTCCGACCGTGGAGGTGAGTATCTAAGTTACGAGTTTAGCACTCACATGAAAGAGTGTGGAATTGTTTCACAACTCACACCTGCCGGAACACCACAGCGAAATGGTGTGTCGGAACGTCGTAATCGTACTTTATTAGATATGGTTCGATCTATGATGTCTCTGACGGACTTGCCGTTGTCATTTTGGGGTTATGCACTAGAAACTGCTGCATTCACTTTAAATCGGGCACCATCTAAATCCGTTGAAAAGACACCGTATGAATTGTGGTTTGGAAACAAACCTAAGCTGTCATTTCTTAAAGTTTGGGGATGCGATGTTTATGTGAAGAAACTTCAACCGGATAAACTCGAACCCAAAGCGAAAAAATGCGTCTTCATAGGATACCCTAAAGAAACTATTGGGTATTCCTTCTATCACAGATCCGAGGGCAAGGTTTTTGTTGCCAAGAATGGATCCTTTCTAGAGAAAGAGTTTCTCACGAAAGGTGTGAGTAGTCGGAAGGTAGAACTCGAAGAAGTTGTGGAACCTTCTCTTCAAAGTATGGCGAGTAGCGCAGCGCCGGAAGTTGTTCCGGAGTTGGCTCCACCTGTTGAAGAGGGAACTAATGATAATGATCATGAAACTCCGAAAGAGAGTACTACGGAACCTCGCAGGTCAAACATGACGCGTGCAGCTCCCGAGCTGTACGGAAATCCTGTCATGAATTTCATGGTTGATGAAAATGATGACCCTGCGACGTATGAAGAAGCGATGATGAGCCCGGATTCCAACAAATGGTTAGAAGCCATGAAATCCGAGATGGAATCCATGTATGAAAATCAAGTTTGGAACTTGGTGGAATTACCTCACGACCGAAAGGCCGTGGAGAACAAATGGATTTTCAAAAGGAAAACTGATGCTGATGGTAATGTGACCGTCTATAAAGTTCGACTTGTCGCAAAGGGGTTTCGACAAATTCAAGGAGTTGACTACGATGAGACTTTCTCTCCCGTAGCGATGCTAAAGTCAGTTAGGATTATGTTAGCAATTGCTGCATATTTCGATTATGAGATATGGCAGATGGATGTCAAAACCGCGTTTCTCAATGGTAATATTGAAGAAGAGTTGTATATGATACAACCAAAGGGTTTTGTCGATCCTAAGGATGCTAACAAGGTGTGCAAGCTTCAGCGATCCATCTATGGATTGAAGCAAGCATCACGAAGTTGGAATCTCCGCTTTGATGAGGTGATCAAAGAGTTTGGATTTGTCAAAACTTATGGAGAAGCTTGTATTTACAAGAAAGTGAGTGGGAGCAATGTGGCATTTCTGATATTATATGTGGATGACATATTATTGATCGGAAATGATATAGATCTTTTAAACAGTGTTAAAAGTTATCTAAACAGCAAATTTTCAATGAAGGACCTAGGTGAAGCGTCATACATATTAGGCATAAAGATCTATAGAGATAGATCTAGGCGCCTAATAGGGCTATCGCAAAGTACATACCTTGATAAGATTTTAAAGAAGTTTAAAATGGACGGAAGTAAGAAGGGGTTCTTACCTATGTTGCAAGGCAAGACATTGAGTAAGACTCAAAGTCCGGCTTCGGCGGAAGAAAGAGAGATAATGGACAAAGTCCCCTATGCTTCAGCCATAGGCTCTATAATGTACGCCATGCTATGTACAAGACCGGATGTGGCACATGCTATTAGTTTGACTAGTAGGTACCAATCGGATCCAGGTTCGGAACACTCGATAGCGGTCAAGAATATCCTTAAGTACTTACGAAGAACTAAGGATATGTTTCTTGTATACGGAGGTGAAGAAGAGCTCGTCGCTAAGTGTTATGTCGACGCTAGCTTTGACACCGATCCGGATGACTCTAAGTCTCAATCCGGATACGTATTTCTCATGAATGGCGGAGCGGTTAGTTGGAGGAGCTCCAAACAACCTGTGGTAGCGGGATCAACAACGGAGGCCGAATATGTTGCTGCTTCAGAAGCGGCTCAGGAAGCAGTTTGGATGAAGGAGTTCATATCCGAACTAGCAGTGGTGGCAAATGCGTTGGACCCAATGGTGACCTATTGTGACAACAATGGTGCCATTGCCAATGCCAAAGAGCCGAGGTCTCACAAGCATTCCAAGCATATTAAGCGCCGGTTTCACTCCATCCGCGAGCATGTCAAGGATGGAGATATAAAGATTTGTAAAGTACATACGGATCTCAATGTAGCAGATCCGTTGACTAAAACTCTCCCTAGAGCAAAACATGATCAACACCAGAACTCAATGGGTGTTAGATTTATCACTATGTAACTAGATTATTGTCTCTAGTGCAAGTGGGAGACTGAAGGGAATATGCCCTGAGAGGCAATAATAAAATGTTTATTATGTGTATTCCAAGTATATGATAGATGTTTATTTTGCATGCTATAATTGTATTAATACAGAAACGTTAATACATGTGTGTTTAATAAACAAACAGAAAGTTCCTAGTTATGCCTCTCTCATAAACTAGCTCGTTGATTAACAAGATGATCAAGGTTTCTTGATCATGGACATTGGATGTTGTTAATAACGGGATCACAACATTAGTGTAATGGTGTGATGAACGTTCATCCAAAGTATAGCATTACGATCAAAGTCATTGAGTTTATATTGCTATAACAACTTACGAAGTGATCCTAATCCTTAGACCATGAGATCATGTCAATCACTAACACCGGAAGAGTTTCTTGATAACATCAAACGTCACACCGTAACAGGGTGATTATAAAGATGGATTCAGAACTAATAAAGTGTTATGTTGAGGCTCATGTATCGAGAGTGGAATTTGTTCATCCCGATGACGGATAGATATACTCTGGGCCCTCTCGGTGATATCACATTGATTAGCTTGCAAGCAAGTGATTTGATCACTAGAATGTTATATCACAGGAACGAGAAAAGAGTGCATGTCGGTAACGAGATCAAACTAGGTATGGAGATACCGATGATCGAATCTCGGACATGTAATATATCGTGAAACAAAGGGATTAAGATACTAGCGTAAAAGGTTCCGACGATCACAAGAAAGTCATCGTTGAATGTGTGGGAGTCAGTATGGGTCTCCAGATCCCGCTTCTGATTATTGATCCGAGAGGGGTATCGATCATGTCCGCATTATTCACGAACCGTAGGGTGACACACTTAAGAGACACCGACATCCAATTGGAGCAAATGTTTCATGCCGAAAGAATGAACAAGCGCAGGAATTTATTTCACTAGATACCGAAACAGGTTTTCGGGTGAAATTGCATAAAGTGGTTATGCATGTGAAATAGAATTCTAGCAAGGGGTTATTTGTGAATGTTTGTCATTAAAGTAATTGACAAAATTCTGAATAAAATAAAAGAGTTTTATTTAATGAGAGTTTGCATTAAATTTGGTGGAAATTTAATGGGAATTTGAGTGGACTTTTGAGTGGAGGGAATTTAAAGGGCATTTTGTGAGTGGAGTGTCCACCCACATGAATGAAGGAGGGGAGGGGGCAGCCCCCATGGCCGGCGGCCACCCTCTTGGGTGCCCCCCTCCTCCTATAAAAGGAGCCCCCCTCCTCACTTGTCTCTCACACCTCCTCGTGAAGGATCTCTCTCCCCCTCTAGAATTTATCCCCCATGGTCTCGGACTAGCGAGATACATGTTCCCGGTGGCTATTCGGCAAGAAACAGTTGTGCTTCCGCTGCATCGCTGGAGCGAGGAGGCGGAGGTTGCTCGGTGCCTCGAACGTGTGTGCGAGCACGGATGCGCTGCTGATTTGCGGCGCTAGGACTTCCTCTCGATCTTGAGATCGGCAAGAGATCGTCTACATCAACCACGAGTTGAACTCGTTAAGCTTTGTCGGTCTTCAAGGGTATGTTCTCTACGGATATACATCCTCCCGTTGTTTGTATCTAGTAGATAGATCTTGGTATATAGTTCACATCGTAGGAAATTTTTTGATTTCTATGCTGCGAACCCTACAAGGCCTAGAAAGGAAAGGACCGAAGCCTTCACCGCAAAAGGTTCGAGACTAGGAGCAAGGAAGCGGAAGTGCAAACGGTGTGGAGGGTTGGGCCATATCAAGAGGCTATGCAAAACCCTAGTTCCACGTGATTTCGGAGATGCTGACCTTGTCCCCATTCACATTATGCAGGAACAAGATGAGGCTTCTCAGGCAGAACCGGAGGAAGCGCAGAGAGATGACGTGGAGGAAGTGCTGCATGTGAAGGAAAACGGTGATGCACATGTTGAGGAAAACGTTGGTAAGCAGCAATTTGGCTGAGGACGTGGATGTGCCGGCGGGGATAGGGGGAGAAAAGAAACAAAAGGGTAAGCAGGAGCGGAAGGGAAACGATAATAATGGAGTTGAGTTTGAATATGAAGAAGTTGCTGGGGTGATTGAGGATGTTCTTGAGGATCTTTCGGCTAAATGCAGGAGAAACAATAAATCCCTATCAATTTCGTCTCTGTACGATTCTCCGGATGAAAGGTAAGCTTGAAACTAGTTTTACTTGGCATTTTTATCATTTTTGTTTCTGTCCTCATCAACTATTGTTTAGTGCAGTGCGGGATTGAATAGTAATAAGAGGAGCAGAGAGGAGGTGGCACAGTAACGTCGTTTCTTGAATTTTCATTGAAATTTATTTATATCTGGTACTTGTAACGGGTATGTGATGTGTGGTGTCAACCTGATTCGAGGTCGTTAGATTGTACATTAATTTTTAAACTGATGACCCATAAACAATAATCATGGATTTGTAACAATTCAACGACCAAAATTATGGCCATGCCATGGAGTTTCCTCGTCACGTGCAGTGTTGGCCTGGAAGGATTGATGGCATAGGACTAGCATGATGGAATTTTTTCATTCGCTCCCGCTACCCTGTTCCGAACTTGATTGCACTGCCATTTAATCACGCATCTGGACCCACATGTCATCCTATCATTAGAAGAAACATGTGTATGATGGATTTCGAAGTGAGCGATTCAGCAATACAGACACTGAAACACAATAGCAGTACAGATAGAACCAGTTCTTGCTTCATATCTTAAAACCTTGGTCGACTAGAATCAACATCAATACCTAATCCCAAATTTGAATTGCAGATCATCAGAATCAAGACCGTCATATCTGTCATCTACCACCTTGTGGATGCAGAATGAGTAATCTAGGATGAACCTATCATGTTTATTAATCAGAAAATTCCGTAAATCTTTAGTCATCCTGGCGGCAGCTGGCGACGCGCTGCTCTTTGGCTCAAAAAATAGGCTATATTTGACGAATTCCTCCTCGTCCCCTCCCATCATTGAAGGTTTATACAAGTGCAACTCCACCATGTACCGTGGAAACTTGCATGCCGCCGACCTGACACTCTCGACGGATATGGCGAGGCCAGAGTGGAGCATGTCAAATTGCACGATGAACACTGTACCATCATCCCTGGATCCGATGGTCTCTACTCTCCATGAGCATGGTGCCAGCAAAGGCTGAGAGATGTATCTTTTTTCCACACCGTAGTGGAAACAGCGCACTTCCATCAAGTGGGATTTTTTGAGATGGGCGAGGAGCGCTGTGGGTGGGGCGGCGAACTCGCAGCCAGGCTTAGGGAAGTAGCACAGACAGTGCGGGCACGCCATCTTGTGGTTAAGAAAGTCGTGGAAGGCGACCAATGTCCCGTAGCCGTTGTTGGGGCATCTGCTACCTTTTCTGCTAGCAACTTGGCGACGCAACTCCTTGGAGCATGCGGCTAGCCTGACGGCGCTGGTAGTGTCCATACGCGTAGAGATTTCTCTGAAGGCGTCGTCACTGAACTTTCTGCAGCCACTGTACCGAATCTTGTGCATCAAATCCGCTATTGAGTCCGGATGAACTGGGGGCGAGGGCGGATTCATTATTGCTGGGGTTTCTTGGAGGAGAGTGATGGCGGCCTGCAAGAACCGATTCTGCGGGCGAAAACGAAGTGCACAGTAGATGGAGAATATGGGAGGGTCTTTGATCAAGGGTTGTTTGCATGTTGCCTCGTCTGTCTTCTGAAGTGCGCAGCTGTATCGAGGACGCCGACTGGACTAGCAAGCGGGGAGCAGATATTTTGTGGATACGCGTGTCTCCTTCTCCTCTGACTATGCCATCAAGTGCTGGGAGAAGAGACAGCGTACCATCCCATCGCATTGGCAACATTAGGGGAATTGATGTTTTATAAGAGGAAAAAAGCTAGACTCAAACAACGCTGTACACGCTCTTACAACTTGGCCATTATATCCGAACAGGTCATTAAAGCTACTGTACATAGATTAAATTTAGGCTCAAGTGACCCTAATCGACTATGCCGCTCCCGCTCACGAGTGCTGCACGGCGAACAACATCGATAACGATGGAGGGCGTATGCCCAGGCAATGCCCAGAAGCGCTGCCTCTTTCGGGGTTGCGCAGATCCGGGTGGATATCCAAACGGCGAGCTCTGCAAATCCAAATCAACACCTCCCGCTCCTTCTTGAAGCACCTTGGCCAGTACGCGCTGGTGCGCGCGTATCGGTCCATTGCCCTCTTCCGCTCTGGCAGCTGGCGGTGACGCTCCTCGATCTGCCTCGATAGCGCGATGCCGTGCAGGAGCGACGCCACGGGCACCCCGGCGTAGCTGAGCTCGTAGCCGGCCGGTAGCCTCACAAGCGGCAGTGCTAGTATGTCGTACTGGTCGAACAACTCGGCCTTGTGCAACCTGAAATGGGGCCTCTCCATGGCGAGGTGCCGTTTCTTCAGGTAGGATTCAATGCTTGAACTGACACGAGTTGCAGGGAATGAACGGGGTTTGAGCTTCGGCCACACGGCCACGTTTATAAAGTCAAGGAGCTAGGCCCACTAGTGGTTGCCAGGGCCAATCGGGACGCAACAATGCCTACTCGCGGATCGCTATTGCAAAGGATGATCCTTATCGTCCATTGTCCCCAATGCAACAGTGCCTAACAATTGGGATGCAGAATCAACCTGGCCCCATGGGGGAGGAGGGGCTTCTAGAAGGCCCTAATCTTGCACCTCCTTTGGGAAAACGCCGGTTTTTTAGGTTGAGAAAATGGAAAGCTGGAATTTGTCCAAGGCACCACAAAATCTCTAGTTGGAGAAGTCGCTTGCGATGCCGAGAGGGAGCTAGGTGCCAGGTTTGGGCTCAATCCATGGAGTGGTTCCATGTTCTGGGCAGCGAGGGGGGGGGGATCTAGGGTTGGAAGCCATGTTTACTCACACTCGATAGACATCCTGGTGGTGCCTTGGGTGCCAAATGACCTGGTATGCCTTGCCTATGATTTTATGAGGGAACTGGGTCACATGCAAGGGCCCCAGGAGCCGTTTTCATGTTTTTTATTTTTTTAGATTTTGTTTGGTGCTGCCCAAGAAAACGGCGAAACCCGTCGACGGCCACGGCAACACGACGGTCGGTGCAATCTTGGATCTAGGCATGCATCTAGCCTAGGTACCCCATGGGGCACCCCAAACCATTTTTCCCCGAAAATTGAGAGTGTCTTATAGGGTACATATAGTTAGAAACTGTATTTACCGGGCTATAACTTGGAAAAAATACAGTACATACCTGCACCACGAGATAAATACCCACCTCCCGGGAATTGCCATGCACCATGGTGTAGCATGCATGGAAATTGCCTCGGGCCCATGGGCGCGCCCTAATCTTGCACCTCCTTTGGGAAAACACCGGTTTTTTGGGATTAGAAAATGGAAAGTCGAGATTTCACCAAAGCACCATGAAATCTCTAGTTGGAGAAGTCGCTTGCGATGCCGGGTCTTGGCTCAATCCATGGAGTGGTTCCATGTTCTGGGCAGTGAGGGGGGGGTCTAGGGTTGGAAGCCATATTTACTCACACTCGATAGACATCCTAGTGGTGCCTTGGGTGCCTAATGACCTGGTACGACCTGCCTATGCTTTTATGAGGGTAGTGGGTCACATGTAAGGGCTCCAGGAGCCGTTTTCATGTTTTTTCTTGTTTTTTTAGATTTTGTTTGGTGCTGCCCAAGAAATCGGAGAAACCTGCCGGCGGCCGCGGCAACGCAACAGTCGGTGAAATCTTGGACCAAGGCTTGCATCCAGCCAAGGTACCCTATGGGGCACCCCAAACCATTTTCCCCGAAAATTGAGAGTGTCTTATAGGGTACATACAGTTAGAAACTGCATTTACCGAGCCGTAACTCGAAAAAATACAGTACATGCCTGCACCATGAGATAAATACCAACCTCCCGGGAATGGACATGCACCATGGTGTAGCATGCGTGGAAATTTCTTCAAGCCCATGGGAGTGCCCTAATCTTGCACCTCCTTTGAGAAAACGCCGGTTTTTCGGGTTCAGAAAATGGAAAGTCAAGATTTCTCCAAAGCACCACGAAATCTCTAGTTGGAGAAGTCGCTTGCGATACCGAGAGGGAGCTAGATGCCGAGTTTTGGCTCAATCCATGGAGTGGTTCCATATTCTGGGCAGAGAGGGGGGGTGTAAGGTTGGAAGCCATGTTCACTCACACTCGATAGACATCCTGGTGGTGCCTTGGTGCCAAATGACCTGTTATGTCCTGCCTATGATTTTATGAGGGCAGTGGGTCACATGCAAGGGCTCCAGGAGCCATTTTCACGTTTTTATATATTTTTATATTTTGTTTGGTGCTGCCCAAGAAAATGACGAAATCCACCGGCGGCCGCGGCAACGCGACGGTCGGTGCAATCTTGGACCTAGACATGCATCCAGCCTAGGTACCCCATGGGGCACCCCAAACCATTTTCCCCGAAAATTGAGAGTGTCTTATAGGGTACATACAGTTAGAAACGACATATACCGGGCCGTAACTCAGAAAAAATACAGTACATGCCTGCACCACGAGATAAATACCCACCTCCCGGGAAAGGCCATTCACCATGGTGTAGCATGCGTGGAAATTTCCTCGGGCCCATGGGCGCGCCCTAATCTTGCACCTCCTTTGGGAAAACGCCGGTTTTTTGGGTTTACAAAATGGAAAGTCAAGATTTCTCCAAAACACCACGAAATCTCTAGTTGTAGAAGTCGCTTGCGATGCCTAAAGGGAGCTAGGTGCCGGGTTTGGGCTCAATTCATGGAGTGGTTCGATGTTCTGGGAAGCGAGGGGGGGATCTAGGGTTGGAAGCCATGTTTACTCACACTCGATATACATCCTGGTGGTGCCTTGGGTGCCAAATGACCTGGTATGCCCTGCCTATGATTTTATGAGCACAATGAGTCACATGCAAGGGCTCGAGGAGCCGTTTTCACGTTTATTTTTATTTTTTAAGATTTTGTTTGGTGCTGCCCAAGAAAACAGCAAAACCCGCAGGCGGCCGCGGCAATGCGACAATCGGTGCAATCTTGGACCCAGGAATGCATCCAGCCTAGGTACCCCATTGGGCACCCCAAACCATTTTGCCCCAAAAATTGAGAGTGTCTTATAGGGTACATAGAGTTAGAAACCGCATTTACCGGGCCGTAACTTGGAAAAAATACAGTACATGCCTGCACCACGAGATAAATACCCACCTCCCGGGAATGGCCATGCACCATGGTGTAGCATGTGTGGATATTGCCTCGGGCCCATGGGCGCGCCCTAATCTGGCACCTCCTTTGGGAAAACACCGGTTTTTCGGGTTGAGAAAATGGAAATTCGAGAGTTCTCCAAAGCACCACGAAATCTCTAGTTCGACAAGTCGCTTGCGATGCCGAGAGGGAGCTAGGTGCCGGGTTTGGACTCAATCCATGGAGTGGTTCCATGTTCTGGGCAGCGAGGGGGGGATCTAGGGTTGGAAGCCATGTTTACTCACACTCGATAGACATTTTGGTGGTGCCTTGGGTGCCAAATGACATGGTAGCCTATGATTTTATGAGGGAAGTGGGTCACATGCAAGGGCTCCAGGAGCCGTTTTCATGTTTTTTTATTTTTTTAGATTTTGTTTGGTGCTGCCCAAGAAAACGGCGAAACCCGTCGGCGGCCGTGGCAACACGACGGTCGGTGAAATCTTGGACCCATGCATGCATCCATCCTAGATACCCCATGGGGCACCCCAAACCATTTTTCTTCGAAAATTGATAGTGTCTTATAGGGTACATACAGTTAGAAACCGCATTTATCGGGCCGTAACTCGAAAAAAATACAGTACATGCCTGCACCACGATATAAATACCCACATGCCGGGAATGTCCATGCACCATGGAGTAGCATGTGTGGAAATTGCCTTGGGCCCATGGGCACTCCCTAATCTTGCACCTCCTTTGGGAAAACTTCAGTTTTTCGAGTTCAGAAAATGGAAAGTCGAGATTTCTCCAAAGTACCACGAAATCTCTAGTTGGAGAAGTCGCTTGTGGTGCCGAGAGGGAGCTAGGTGTCGGGTTTGGGCTCAATCCATGGAGTGGTTCCATGTTCTGGGAAGCGAGGGGGGGGGGGATCTAGGGTTGGAAGCCATGTTTACTCACACTCGATAAACATCCTGGTGGTGCCTTGGGTGCCAAATGACCTGGTATGCCCTGCCTATGATTTTATGAGTGCAGTGAGTCACATGCAAGGGCTCGAGGAGCCGTTTTCACATTTTTTTTATTTTTTTAGATTTTGGTTGGTGCTGCCCAAGAAAACGGCAAAACCCGTCGGCGGCCGCGGCAACGCGACGGTCGGTGCAATGTTGGACCCAGGCATGCATCCAGCCTAGGTACCCTATTGGGCACCCCAAACCATTTTTCCCCGAAAATTGAGAGTGTCTTATAGGGTACATGCTGTTTGAAAATGCATTTACCGGGTCGTAACTCGAAAAAAATACAGTACATGCCTGCACCACGAGATAAATACCCACCTCCCAGGAATGGCCATGCACCATGGTGTAGCATGCGTGGAAATTGCCTTGGGCCCATGGGCGCACCTAATCTTGCATCTCCTTTGGGAAAACGCCGTTTTTTCGGCTCCAGAAAATGCAAAGTCGAGATTTCTCCAAAGCACCACGAAATCTCTAGTTGGAGAAGTCGCTTGCGATGCCGAGAGGGAGATAGGTGCCAGGTTTGGGTCAATCCATGGAGCGGTTCTATGTTCTGGGCAGCGGACCTGGGGGTCTAGGGTTGTAAGCAATGTTTACTCATACTCGATAGACATCGTGGTCGTGCCTTGGGTGCCAAATGACCTGGTATGCCCTGCCTATGATTTTTTGAGGGCATTGGGTCACATGCAAGGGCTCCAGGAGCCATTTTCATATTTTTTTTTCATTTTTTCATTTTTGTTTGGTGCTGCCCAAGAACACGGCGAAACCCGCCGGGAGCCGCGGTAACGCGACGATCGGTGAAATCTTGGACCCAGGCATGCATCCAGCCTAGGTACCCCATGGGACACCCCAAACCATTTTTCTCCGAAAATTGAGAGTGTCTTATAGGGTACATACGGTTAGAAACCGCATTTACCGGGCCATAACTCGAAAAAAATACAGTACATGCCTGCACCACGAGATAAATACCCACCTCTCGGGAATGTCCACGCACCATTGTGTAGCATGCGTGGAAATTGCCTCGGGCCCATGGGCGCGCCCTAATCTTGAACCTCCTTTGGGAAAATGCCGGTTTTTTGGGTTAAGAAAATGGAAAGTCAAGATTTCTCCAAAGCACCGCGAAATCTCTAGTTGGAGAAGTCGCTTGCGATGCCGAGAGGGAGCTAGGTGCCGGTTTTGGGCTCAATCCATGGAGTGGTTCCATGTTCTAGGCAGCGAGGGGAGGGGATCTAGGGTTGGAAGCCATGTTTACTCACACTCGATAGACATACTGGTGGTGCCTTGGGTGCCAAATGACCTGGTATGCCCTGCCTATGATTTTATGAGCGCAGTGGGTCACATGCACGGGCTCGAGGAGCCGTTTTCACGTTTTTTTTATTTTTTTAGATTTTGTTTGGTGTTGCCCAAGAAAACTGCAAAACCCGCCGGGGGCCGCCGCAATGTGAAGGTCGGTGCAATCTTGGACCCAGGCATGCATCCAGCCCTGGTACCCCATGGAGCACCCCAAAGCATTTTCCCCGAAAATTGAGTGTCTTATAGGGTACATATAGTTACAAACCGCGTTTATCGGGCCGTAACTCGGAAAAAATACAGTACATGCCTGCACCACGAGATAAATACCTGCCTCCCGGGAATGTCCATGCACCATGGTGTAGCATGCTTGGAAATTTCCTCGGGCCCATGGGCGCGCCCTAATCTTGCACCTCCTTTGGGAAAACACCGGTTTTCCGGGTTCAGAAAATGGAAAGTCGAGATTTCTCCAAAGCACCACGAAATCTTTAGTTGGAGAAGTCGCTTGCGATGCCGATAGGGATCTAGGTGCTGGGTTTGGGCTCAATCCATGGTGTGGTTCCATGTTCTAGGAAGCGAGGGGGCATCTAGGGTTGGAAGCCATGTTTACTCACACTCGATAGACATCCTGGTGGTGCCTTGGGTGCCAAATGACCTCGTATGCCCTGCCTATGATTTTATGAGGGCAATGGGTTACATGCAAGGGCTCCAGGAGCCGTTTTCACATTTTTTTTAGATTTTGTTTGGTGCTTCCCAAGAAAACGACGAAATCCGCCGGCGGCCGCAGCAGCTCGACTTTCGGTGCAATATTGGACCCAGGCATGCATCCAGCCTAGGTACCCCATGGGGCACCCCAAACCATTTTTCCCCGAAAATTGAGAGTGTCTTATAGGGTACATAAGTTAGAAACCGCATTTACCGGGCCATAACTCGAAAAAATATAGTACATGACCGCACCACGCGATAAATACCCACCTCCTGGGAATGGCCATGCACCATGGTGTAGCATGCATGGAAATTGCCTCGAGCCCATGGGTGCACCCTAATCTTGCACCTCCTTTGGGAAAACGCCGGTTTTTCGGGTTCAGAAAATGGGAAGTCAAGATTTCTCCAAAGCACCATGAAATCTCTAGTTGCAGAAGTCGCTTGCGATGCCGAGAGGGAGCTAGGTGCCGGGTTTGGGCTTAATCCATGGAGTGGTTCCATGTTCTGGGAAGCGAGGGGGGGTCTAGGGTTGTACTCACACTCGATAGACATCCTGGTGGTGCCTTGGGTGCAAAATGAACTGGTATGCCCTGCCTATGATTTTACGAGGGCAGTGTTTCACATGCAAGTGCTCTAGGAGCCATTTTCACGTTTTTTTATTTTTTCTAAATTTCGTTTGGTGCTTCCCAAGAAAACGGCAAAACCCGGCGGCGGCCGCGACAACGCGACGGTCGGTGCAATCTTGGACCCATGAATGCATCCAGCCTAGGTACCCCATCGGGCAGCCCAAATCATTTTCCCCGAAAATTGAGAGTGTATTATAGGGTACATACAGTTAGAAACCACATTTACCAGGCCGTAACTTGGAAAAAATACAGTATATGCCTCCACCACGAGATAAATACCCACCTCCCGGAAATGGCCATGCACCATGGTGTAGCATGCGTGGAAATTGCCTCGGGCCCATGGGAACGCCCTAATCTTGCACCTCCTTTGGGAAAACACTAGTTTTTCAGGTTCATAAAATAGAAAGTCGAGATTTCTCCAAAGCACCACGAAATCTCTAGTTGGAGAAGTTGCTTGCGATGCCGAGAGGGAGCTAGGTGCAGGGTTTGGGCTCAATCCATGGAGTGGTTCCATGTTCTTGGCAGCGAGGGGGGATCTAGGGTTTGAAGCCATGTTTACTCACACTTGATAGACATCCTGGTGGTGCCTTGGGTGCCAAATGACCTGGTAGCCTATGATTTTATGAGGGCATTGGGTCACATGCAAGGGCTCCCGGAGCCGTTTTCACGTTTTTTTATTTTTTTTAGATTTTGTTTGGTGCTGCCCAAGAAAACGGCGAATCCCGCCGGCGGCCGCGGCAACGCGACGGTCGGTGCAATCTTGGACCCAGTCTTGCATCCAGCCTAGGTACCCCATGGGGCACCCCAAACCATTTTCCCTGAAAATTGAGAGTGTCTTATAGGGTACATATAGTTAGAAACCGCATTTACCGGGTCGTAACTCGGAAAAAATATAGCACATTCCTGCACCACGAGATAAATACCCACCTCCCGGGAATGGCCATGCACCATGGTGTAGCATGCATGGAAATTGCCTCGGGCCCATGGGCGCGCCCTAATCTTGCACCTCCTTTGGGAAAACGCCAGGTTTTCGGGTTTAGAAAATGGAAAGTAAAGATTTCTCCAAAGCACCACGAAATCTCTAGTTCGATAAGTCGCTTTCTCCAAACGTTCATGTTGTTTGTACTAAATATCCTTGGTCATTGAGGTCGTGCTGGACACACAACTTAGACCAATGTGAAAGTCGGCTTGATGACTCGGTTCCACTTGTCATGTTCATGGTGATGCTATTCCGACTTACATAGATTCGGCTAAAGAGTTTAGCTAGTCGGATTGACCCATATTGAGGTACAACGAACAAGTTGTCATTTGTATATCTCAATCAATGTAATCCTTAGACCTGAGGTTGTTGCATAGTCCGAGTTGAGGATCACCGACTTAGGTTCTATCAAACACTGATCCGTAACTGGGCAGTTATAAAGGCAGAGTTCGGGTCGACTGAGAATCAAGCTGCGTGATGTGAATAACCAAGTTGGGATTTTGCCCCTCCATTTGGAGAGAGATTCTCTGACCCCTCTCGGATGATATGATTCGGAAATCATGGCCTTGCACGACTCGGTTAAGTGTTAACCGAGGCGATCGACTAAGAGTTAGTCAGGTGAATCACTTATCTCGGATCGAGAAGAGAGTCGGACTATTTAAGGGATGACAATTATTCGCCTATAGTCTGACAAGTTATATCGTGAGGCAAAAGGGACTCGGACGCAAGTCGCATTGGAAAGGTAAGTCGTCATGACTCATTGGTACTTGGGATTCGGCATGTTCTGCTAGGAGCCGCTACCGACTGATCGATTGAGAGTCGGACTCTAATCGTGTCCAAGTAGCCATGAGCCTGCAGGGTCACACACTTAAGAGCGGGAGCAAGTTAGGTTTGGATCTGAACTGGAAATCTGGTTGGGTTGGACCCAAGCCGGATTAGGACTGAGTCAGTGAGTCGGACTCACGGTGACTAGTGTTATATGGGATTTAGTGAATGGGCCACGTGAGGAGCCCACGTTCACTCCCTATATATAGTGGAGCACAGTAACCCAGAAGGGTTAATCGTTGATCGGTTAGGTCATTCCATGTGTTGGAAACCCTAGCTCCACAACAGTCCTGTCGTCGTAAAGAACCTAGAAGTTCGCCGCCGGTGCTCCTCCTTGTACATGTGGATACCAGCAGAGGTGCTGTACGATCATCACCAGGACGATCGGATCGAACAGGACTGCACTGCATCAACTGACGCGCTTCATCAGTAATCCACAACTGTGCGTCTAGTTGTAAACCTCGTGGCCTTCTACCTCAGCTGGATCTTGGGATCACTACATTAGAGGGAAAAAGTTTTGTTTTATCTCTACGTGGCACAACAGTGGTATCAGAGCAATAGCTTCTGGTTTTAGGCTCGAGATCGCCGCATATGTGATATGCGGTTGGCTGTAGATGAGATCTATGTGCTGGTTTGGTGGTCGATCTATGAGATAGATCAGTTTTGTACGAGGTTGATTGGACCAACTGTACTTGGGGAATGGTAGATCTGATTTCTGTGATCATACTGCTAAGGGCGTGGAATGACATACCCCTATCGGTTGGCTTCTGCCATCGGGGTAGACTATGACATGTAAATCCAGAGGCAGTGATCGAAGATCAAAAAGTTTGATCGAATCGGAACAATGGTCGGAATCCATGTCCGGATCGTAGATGAGATCTACGTTTTCGGAAAAATCGTCGGGTGTTGCCCACACCCGCGATGGGCGCTGCCCCTTCGATCCTCGCCCGCTATCCGGCTAACGGGACCGCCGGCTTCTCCCTGTCATAGCGCCTTAGATGTCGTTGCGAGTTTCACAACGTCGGAAGATAGCGTATCTATGCATAACTTTTTTTTGCAGGAAGTTGTGAATGGTATGGTTCATGTGCATGTGATGTATGTGTATAATCCATACGTGATCTGCGAATCACGGTTTTGTTAGCCGACTGGAGCCTAGGTGCTGTCATATTATTGTATAACGACCTATATGTCGGATTCTCCTTGTAATTTACTTTACTAAGCTAGTGTAGCTGTTTGGAGAACCCGGATGGCATGCAAGGCGTTGTACATGTCGGCGATATGGAGTAAGACGGCAAGTGATAAGAGTTGGCACGAGTCAGATTACATGCTTTGTGGAGATGGAGATCGCCATGAAGGGAGCCATACCATTTCACATTATAATTTCTTTATTTTGTGTTATTGTTATGTCTCTGTTTTACCTCTATTAGATAGTCGGTAAAATTTGATCCCTCAAAGAAGGTCTAGTCAGTTTTCCCGCCAGTGTTTGCACCATCACAAATCGGACATTTTTGGTAGTGGGCTCATAAAATTGAGGTGCTGCCAATTCTTTCCGACTAGGTGGGTTCGAGTCAGACTCTTACTGCGGAAACACTCAGTAAGTTAGATGGGTCTATCACAACGGTTGTGGGGCTTGGGGAAAAGTCGGATGGGATCCGGGGCATATGATGCCACCCATCCAACAGGAGTCGTATGAGATACGATTGACAAGGAGTTGTCTACCTAGATCACTTGGCGGCTAGCGGTGATGCTAAAGCTCACTAACCGACTTGATTATTTAGGGTCCTGAATCACTAAGTAACCATTAGAGGGGTGTTGGTTCTAGTGGGAGCATAAAATATTAAAGTGTTTAATATACTTGCTCTTTTATGAATACATGTCTTAAGTGTTTTGCATATTTTCTATTGTAGATCATGGCACCAAGTAGCAGTCACTCTCAGATATCCGGTTTTGCGGTGAGAACCATTCTTGAGAAAGATAAACTGAATGACACTAATTTTACCAACTGGTATCGAAATCTGAGAATTGTTCTCAAACAAGAAAAGAAGGACCATGTCCTAGACAACCCACTTCCAGATGAGCCGAATGAGAATGTGACTGTCGCTACCACCAATGCCTACCGTCGGGATAAGGATGAGTCCACGTACATTAGCTGTCTTATGCTTGCTCACATGGAACCGGACTTGCAAAAGCACTTCTATAATGTTGAGGCCTACGATATGATCGAAAGCCTCAAATGTATGTTCCAGGCTCATGCGAAGACTGAGAGGTATCAAGTCTCTCAGGCTTTGTTGAGTTGCAAGCTTAAGGATGGAGATCCACTGAGTCCGCATGTGATAAAAATGGTTGGTTATGTGCAGTCTCTAGAGAGGCTTGGCTATCCCATTAGCGAAGAGTTCGCTACGGATATAATTCTGAACTCTCTTCCTAGTGCATATGGGCAGTTCATTTCGAACTACCACATGCATGGTATGGATAAGAAGCTCACTGAATTACATGGGATGCTCAAGCAGGCAGAGGCGGATGTCAAGAAGGGCGCCAGTCAAGTGTTGACGGTGAAGAATATGGCTAGGTTTAAGAAGAGTTCTTGGACTAAGAAGAAGGCTAAGTCGGGAGGAAATCAGGCTCAGGACCCGGTCCCAAGCGCTTCCTGAGGGACTAAGCCATTTACTTCAGCCGGATCCACTTGCTTCTATTGCAAGGCGGATGGACACTGGAAGAGGAACTGCAGCAAGTATTTGGCTAATAAAGCCAAGAGTGGAGGTATGACTTCCGACTCAGGTACACTTGTTTGCAATGTTATAGACATATATCTTGCTGATGCACCTAATAGTTCTTGGGTATATGATACCGGATCAGTTATTCACATCTGCAACTCGTTGCAGGGACTAGTAAGAACTAGGAGCGTAGCAAGAGGCGAAGTTGATATTTGAGTCAGCAACAAAGCAAGAGTTTCTGCGTTGGAAGTCGGCACGATGCAGCTTCATTTACCTTCTAGATTCATTATGGAATTGAATAATTGTTATTATGTTCCAGTGCTCAGTCGAAACATTATTTCTGCTTCATGTTTGATGAGGCAAGGCTATGAGTCGAATATCAAGAATAATGGTTGTTCTTTGTATTTGAATGATATGTTTCACGGCTTTGCACCCGTCTAGGACGGGTTATTTATTTTGAATCTTGATGGTGAGTCGGTTTATAACATAAATGTTAAAAGGTTGAAACCAAATGATCTGAATATGACTTACTTTTGGCACTGTCGACTTGGTCATATAAGTTGGAAACGCATGAAGAAGCTCCATGATGATGGACTCCTAACTTCGTTCGACTTGGAGTCATTCGAGACATGCGAATCTTGCCTACTCGGCAAAATGACCAAGACACCTTTTTCAAAGAGTTGCGAAAGGGCGTCCGACTTGTTGGGACTAGTACATTGTGATGTATGTGGACCAATGAGCATGACAGCCAGAGGTGTCGTGGTACTGTCGACACGTACGCCATAGGGGTATCGCAACGGCGAGTTTAGAGACGTGTGGGGAAGACGGAGAGCGTCCGGGTCGGCGTGACACAGTTTACCAAGGTTCAGATCTCACGACGGTGGCGAGATCCTACTCCTGCTATAAATCACTATAATGGCAATACGCCGAGTTACAGGATTGGGGTTTGTTGTGTGCGAGTAGTGCTATGCACTTGTTGTTATGCCCTAAAGGCTCCCGTAGGCCGGCTTATAAGGACGCCGAGACCTAGGGTTACATGGAGAGTCCCAGCCGGATACGGTTACAAAGTCCTAGACTAACACTAACTAGTCTTCGTGTCCTCCAAGGCTCCGGCTTCCATCATAGGCGGTGGCACGTCGCCTTCCTTCATCCCTGTTGGACCTCCGGCCTACTATCAGCAACTGGGCCGCCTGTTTATGCCATAGGCCTAACCACCAACTATGGGCCACCCGGGCTTGCCGGTATGAGACTATGCCGTAGGTATACCTATTTGGTATATCCACAACAGTAGCCCCCGGAGTTCTTCAAGATCCTCGTGTTCCTCCATCTAGCATTGAGCGTAAGTATCACGTCGTCTTCAATTTATAGGCGTGCTTTGCGAAGAATCTTGGAGAGCTCCCATATCATATTCTCATCCGACTAAGCCTAGCCAGAGAGTTGCTTGTATGCTTCTACGAACGAATCCAAGGCGAAGAATTCTCTAACGAATCGTTAGTGATTCTTCCAAGCTCTAGGAACGTCTTCAATATCATCATCCATGCAGGACGATAGGTAAGCCGGAAAAAATCACGGCTACTAGTCCACGATCGTAAAGGCTGCCAAACTACTGACTTAGAGCCAGCAAAGTCACCAACATAAGATCTTACCGAATTAAGGTCTCAGAGCCTCTCAAGTCATGGATGTTCAGGCCATCGAGCTGTGTAACCCAGGAAACTTCCGTGAAGGCAAAGTTAATGTCAAGCCCCCAAGTTTCGTTAGCCGGATTTTTCACCGTCTTGAAAGTTTTGTTGACATAACCATATGTAGCCCCCGAGCATTAAGTCGGCTTCGTCGAAGGCGGCTTGATGCTTAAAAGAACATGCATAATTGTACATCAAGCTATTGTAGTCTCCCGAGCGCTAAGTCAAAGTTTCAAAATAAATTTGTCTTGGTGCTCTAAGAGTAGCTTTAGTAAAAATGTGAATAGTGTAGCCCCCGAGCGCCAAGTCAGAAATAATTTCGGCTTGGTGCTCCAGAGAGAACTTCACAAAAAATTCAACATTGGTGTAGCCCCCGAGCGTCAAGGTGGAATTCACATGAATTTTCCGTCTTGATGCTCAAAGAGAACTAAACCATGTCTTGGAGATCATCGTACTGTAGCCCCCGAGGTTTGTTCCGGCTTGGACGCAAGGCGGGACAAAGCTCTTAAATTAGAGATGTGAATCCCCCAAGCATCGATCCAACATTCTCAAAGGCGGCTCAAATATTGGTCAACAATTGCAATTGCAGCCTCCGAGGTGTCAAGCCTAGTGAAGATCCGACTCAAAACACCTTAATTTGAGGAACACGTCAATGTCCAAGCATTATATACCTGAAATATAAATATAAAAATACAAATGTATTAAATTGTTCCCTTAATCGTGTCCAAAAAACAAATGTAAGGCGGAACAAACATAGCCTTTAAATAAATGCTTTAAAGCTGAAACAATGCAGCAGTTGAACACATAAAACTGTTTAGCAGAAAAAAAACTCAACTAATTTAAACAGTTTATGTAAAATTTTGTTTAAGCAAGTGCTGGCCTATCCATTATTCTGGTTTTTACGGTTGACCTTTCATGAGACGGAAGACTCGCATCACAGAACCATGTCCTTAGGTGATGATGCCTAATGGCACCGTCCAGAACCCAAGGCCAAAACACCGGCTTTGAGTGTCGAAAAGTCACTACTTCGGAATCCACATAAAAACAACAGACAACATGTATCCAGAAAACTTAAGCTAACGCCCGAAGGCGGGTTTTTTGCATGGTACTGGGCCTTAAATGGCAAGCCAGTAAAAATTTATACTCACGAGCACAAGAAAAATCGTGGAAAAGTATGACCAAAATGAAAATGGTAAAATACTCAGAATATGAGTGAACCAATCTTAATATCATGATCATAAATAATTAAAATATAAATATAAATAGAAACTTAGCTGTTTGAGCGAAGTCGGGCGTCGTTCGTGACGATGACGAATCTGGCCCGGATGAAGCTGAGATGACGAAACAGTCGATGGTGTTTGTCAAACCTGATAGATGAAATTAAAACGTCTGCCAGGTACTCGCATAGGTATGTGTCGTGCATCTTATTGCCGGCCTTGGTCCGAAATAGATGAAAATTTTGATCGATTAGCCAAACGCGTCCGGCTTCATGAAATGATCATGGGAGTTACATGCAAAATTTAGCACGCTCACCAACAAATCCATGCATGTAATTAGTACTGTGGTTTGGAAAATCCATACAACACAGCATGTTTTTTCACAAGAATGCTGATTGGTTTCGTGCACGGAAGTAATATCTCCAAGCGTATACCGATCAGAATCGGAATTGGCCAGCTACCCGGCCACGCGATAGGCAAGGCGAGCGTGCTTTTCTGACCGATCGAATATTTCGATTCAATCCGCAGCACGCGTAGATGACTATGATGTCAGTTCTCGTGCGACTAAGGTTGTCCGTTCCATCAACCTGTCAGCGAGGAAAATTCAGACAAAACCGTCATCGTTTTGATGATAAAGATTTCCACGACATTGCCGATTTAGCCACACGCTCGAGAGGAGAGACGATAAATCGTCCTCATACTCTTAATAACGATGACGAAGTCGGAGTGCCGAGGGAGAAGCGATTTGTCCTCCTTCGAAGAAGGCGAGGGATTCCGCCCGAATCCGTGCTGTAAGCGCCTCTTGCCCCACGGTTTGCGCCAACTGTCGTGGTATGTCGACACGTACACCATAGGGGTATCCCAACGGCGAGTTTAGAGACGTGGGAGGAAGACGGAGAGCGTCTGGGTCGGCGTGACACAGTTTACCCAGGTTCAGATCTCACGACGGTGGCGAGATCCTACTCCTGCTATAAATCACTATAATGACAATACGTCGAGTTATAGGATTAGAGTTCGCTGTGTGCGAGTAGTGCTATGCACTTGTTGTTATGCCCTAAAGGCTCCCGTAGGCCGTCTTATAAGGACGCCAGGACCTAGGGTTACATGGAGAATCCCAGCCGAATACGGTTATAGAGTCATATACTAACACTAACTAGTCTTCGTGTCCTCCAAGGGTCCGGCTTCCATCATAGGCGGTGACATGTCACCTTCCTTCATCCCTACTGGACCTCCGGCCTCCTATCAGCAACTTGGCCGCCCAATTATGCCATACTCTTAACCACCAACTGTGGGCCACCCGGACTTGCCGGTATGAGACTATGCCGTAGGTATACCTATTTGGTATATCCACAACAAGAGGTGGTTATGAGTACTTCATTATCTTCACTGATGATTTGAGTAGGTATGAATATATCTATTTGATGAAACATAAGTCAGATGCCTTTGAAAAGTTCAAAGAATTCCAGAATGAAGCACAAAATCAACTCGGCAAGAAAATAAAGTTTTTCGGTCGGATCGAGGAGGCGAGTACATGAGCCATGAGTTTCATGACCATCTGAAAAGTTGTGGAATAGTTCCCCAACTTACTCCGCCAGGAACGCTGCAAAGGAATGGTGTTTTGGAAAGGAGGAATCAGACCTTGTTGGACATGGTACGATCAATGATGAGTCAGACATATCTGCCTTTATCATTTTGGGGTTATTGTCTAGAAACAGCGGCGTTCACACTAAACAGAGTACCATCAACGTCGGTAGAGAAGACACCGCATGAGATGTGGACAGGCAAAAAGCCGAGTTTGTCTTTTCTTAATATTTGGGGCTGTGAAGCATTTGTTAAGCGACTTTAGTCGGACAAGCTTATGGCCAAGTCGGATAAGTGTATTTTCGTGGAGTATCCGAGGGAAACCTTGGGTTACTACTTATACAACCGAGAAGAGGGCAAAGTGTCGCTCGGAACGGTGTCTTCCTTGAGAAAGAGTTTCTCAGTCGGGGAGTAAGTGGGAGTACGGTGCAGCTCGAAGAAATTCGATAGGAACCGGCTAGTAGCGAGTCGGAAAAAACCTTGGAGGTTGAGCCGGCAGCAGCACCTATACTACGAAGATCGACAAGATTACGAAGTGTTCGTGATGTATTATTGTTAGACAGTGACGAGCCGGCAAATTATTCGGAAGCGATGGTGGGATCAGATTCCGAGTCATGGCTTGGAGCCATGAGATCCGAGCTAAAGTCCATGTATGAAAATCAAGTTTGGAACTTGGTTAATCTGCCAGACGGTGCAAGACCCGTCGAGTGCAAATGGGTCTTTAAGAAGAAAACTGATATGGATGGAAATGTTTCCGTCTATAAAGCACGTCTTGTCGCAAAGGGGTTCCGACAAGTTCAAGGAGTTGATTACGACGAGACTTTCTCACCTGTAGTGATGCTTAAATCAGTTCAGATCATGTTAGCTATAGCAGCCTATTTCAACTATGAGATATGGTAGATGGATGTCAAAACGACTTTCCTTAACATAAATTTAACCAAGGACGTGTATATGATACAACCCGAGTGTTTTGTCGATCCGGCTAATGCTGACAAGGTATGTAAACTTCAGAAATCCATTTATGGGTTGAAGCAAGCATCTCGGAGTTGGAATATTCGCTTTGATGAGGTAGTCAAAATGTTTGTCGTCATCAAGGGTGATCATGATTCTTGTTTATACAAGAAGTTTAGTGGGAGCAAAGTAAACTTTCTAATCTTATATGTGGATGACATATTACTGATTGGAAATGATATCCAGATGTTTCAAGATACCAAGGAATTATTGGAAAGGAGTTTCTCAATGAAAGACTTGGGCGAGGCAACATATATTCTTGGAATCCGGATCTATAGAGATAGATCAAGACGGCTCATTGGATTGAGTCAGAGTACTTATTTGGACAAAGTGTTGAAGAAGTTTAACATGGAATCTTCTAAGAAGGAGTTCTTACCGATGTCCCATGGCGGAAAACTTAGCAAGACTCAGTGTCCTTCGATAACTGATGAGCGAAGTCGGATGAGTGCGATTCCGTATGCTTCTGCAGTCAGATCCATCATGTATGCCATGATTTGT
This sequence comes from Avena sativa, assembly GCA_916181665.1. Lineage (NCBI taxonomy): Eukaryota > Viridiplantae > Streptophyta > Magnoliopsida > Poales > Poaceae > Avena > Avena sativa. The sequence continues at coordinate 344,393,723 of OV702279.1, forward strand.
ACCAGGCCGGATGTTTCCTATGCTCTAAATGTTGTGAGCAGATACCAGGCTGATCCTGGAGAAATCCACTAGACAGCGGCTAAAAATATCCTAGTACTTGAGAAGGACTAAGGATATGTTCTTGATTTATGGTGGTGAAGATGAACTCAGTGTAAAGGGTTACACAGATGCAAGTTATCTTACCGACTCTGATGAGTCTCATTCACAATCCGGATACGTGTTTATTATAAACGAAGGTGCTGTGAGCTGGAAGAGTTCCAAGCAAGAGACTATGTTTGCATCTACAACAGAGGTTGAGTATATTGCCGCCTCGGAGGCAACAAAGGAAGATGTTTGGATGAGGAATTTCCTCATGGATCTTGGTGTGGTTCAGGGCTCGTCCAGTCCATTAGACGTGTATTGTGAAAACAATGGTGCTATCGCACAAGCCAAGGAACCTAGACAACACCAGAAGAACAAGCACATACTCATGCGATACCACCTGATTCGCCAGTTCGTGGATCAAGGTGATATCAAGTTATGCAAGGACACACTGATGCAAATATTGCAGATCCATTGAGAAAGCCGTTACCACAACCGAAGAATGAGGCGCACCTGAGAGCCATGGGCGTTAGATGCTTAGACATGTGATGTCGGAAGATTGAATCTAGTGCAAGTGGGAGACTGTTAGGAATATGCCCTACAGGCAATCATGTATGATGATATTTCCCATTGTATTCATAAAGATATTAAGTTGTCCTTGTATAAACATCTGGTGTGTATCATTGAATATGTGATTCAGTTGTGGAACTATGCGTTCATGTTGTTTGTACTAAATATCCTTGGTCATTGAGGTTGTGCTAGACACACAACTTAGACCAATGTGAAAGTCGGCTTGATGACTCGGTTTCACTTGTCATGGGCATGGTGATGCTATTCCGACTTACATAGATTCGGCTAAAGAGTTTAGCGAGTCGGATTGACCCATATTGAGGTACAATGAACAAGTTGTCATTTGTATATCTCAATCAATGTAATCCTTAGACCTGAGGTTGTTGCACAGTCCGAGTTGAGGATCACCGACCTAGGTTCTGTCAAACACTGATCCGTAACTGGGTAGTTATAAAGGCAGAGTTCGGGTCAACTGAGAATCAAGCTGTGTGATGTGAATAAACAAGATGGGATTTTGCCCCTCCATTTGGAGAGATATTCTCTAGGCCCTCTCGAATGATATGATTCGGAAAGCATGGCCATGCATGACTCGGTTAAGTATTAACCGAAGCGATTGACTAAGAGTTAGTCGGGTGAATCACTTATCTCGGATCGAGACGAGAATCGGACTATTTAAGGGATGACAATTATTCGCCTATAGTCTGATAAGGTATATCGTGAGGCAAAAGGGACTCGCACGCAAGTCGCATTGGAAAGGCAAGTCGTCATGACTCATTGGTACTTGGGAGTCGACATGTTCTGCTAGGAGCCGCTACCGACTAATCAATTGAGAGTCGGACTCTAATCATGTCCAAGTAGCCATGAGCCTACGGGGTCACACACTTAAGAGCGGGAGCAAGTTAGGATTGTATCTGAACTAGAAATCTGGTTGGGTTGGACCCAAGCCGAATTAGGACTATGTTAGTGAGTCGGACTCACGGTGACTATTGTTATATGGGATTTAGTGAATGGGCCACGTGAGGACTCCCTATATATGGTGGAGCACAGTAACCCAGAAGGGTTAATCGTTGATCGGTTAGGTCATTCCATGTGTTGGAAACCCTAGCTCCACAGCACTCCTGCCGTCGTAACGAACCTAGCAGTTCGTTGCCGGTGCTTCTCCTTGTACGTGTGGATACCAGGAGAGGTGTTGTACGATCAGCACCAGGACGATCGGATCGCAAAGGACTGCACTACATCAATTGACGCGCTTCATCAGTAATACGCAACTGCGCGTCTAGTGGTAAACCTCATGGCCTTCTACCTCAGCTGGATCTTGGGATCACCACGTTAGAGGGAAAAAGTTTTGTTTTATCTCTACATGGCACAACACACTATCCTCCGCTTCTGCCTCCAACTGCTCTATGAACGCCTCCTCGTTGCCCGAGTGAGAGTCTTCCTCGTCGTTGGCTCCTCTATTCCTCCTGCCCTTCTTCATGGTGGTATCGCATGCTTTCCTCCTGCACTCCCCCGTCTTGGCTGCTGCTAGACGCTCCTCCGTCTCTGGTGTGGCAGGTACGACAAGCTTCGACGTCGCGGTGTCCTCGAGTGCCGATGTCGATGGATCCAGGAGCGGCTGGACACGTCGTTGTGCCTCAGATGGGTGCCGACATGCATGAACGATGCCGCGACGAGCAGGTGACACAGGACGGTCAGCCACCGGCAAGTATCTGCCACTGCCACGACACAGATCCATGTTGCGCTAGGAAGTTGTTCGAAAATGCACAATGGCGGGTACGCAGAGATGGGTGCCGATCCTGGGGCGCCAGGAGCATCTCATAGTCTAGTCATCTAAAAATTGTGCTACATCGTAAAATATTGACGTACTGGTAGTGTTGTCATGTAACAAACCGCAAAATGCGCCATGTGGCAGCGTCGAGAAGTGTCCAGTGCGTGCCTGTCAACGTGGAGTTTAACGTTCCATCATGTTCTGTCCATGCAGAAGTTGCACGCGTCGTGACAAACCCTTGAGCACGCATGCACGTTGGACGTGCAGCCCGTGATAACTTCCTCCATCGTAGTCCCACCCCTATCCATGGGAAACTAGGCGGCACACGCCGAAGCCCTCGCTGAACCGTTGTGACACCCCCGGGATTAAGGTTAGACAAATTCCAGACCACCGTATAAACATAATCCTAACCTAATCTCGAAAGCGTACAGAGAGAAAATCGGTAACACAACAATGACCCTACGACACAAAAATTATCACGGCAAGATCATAACTGAGCGAAGAAATAAAATATTACAAGCAAATGTCACTAACCACAAACATCAAACAACGGAAGGCAAATTATGCTATTAAGTATAGCAAACTTAACAAATGGCCTAAGAGGCCTGAAGCATAACGATGGCATCCAATCCATAGATCCCAGACTACCGACTGTGAACTCCAAACTAGTCGTAGATGTCAATGTAGTGAAGAACTCATCTTCTATGGTAAGAATTAATCTTCTGCAAAAGTATCAACGAAGCAAGGGTGAGTACAAGGTGTACTCCGCAAGACTTATGGCTGATGGAGTTATTTTGCACAAAGCCATCTTTGTTTGTAAAACAAGAGGGAGAAGAATCTCGACTAATCAGAATATTTTAAAAGGGGATAAGAGAGCGGTAACTCTAGTTTTGATCATCTCTTGATATCCACCGAATCATCATCAGCTGAACCTATCTAGGATTTCCCCCTTGATCCCTGAGGAAGCATCCTTAAGCACACGTTGATCAACTTGCCAAGTTTTACGATTAGGTTAAAGTTCTCTATGATCTTAGAATCTGGTCTCCAAGTTCTTCCATAACCGTGGACACGGCTTTTCGAAAAGATTAATACCCTGCAGGGGTGTACAACTTTACCCACACGTACCAACCGATTCTTAATGCCACTATAGATTAGCCCTATTCCTTGGAAGACCAGTAGAGAGTGGTTGGACACGACCTTTACCTTGCTTTCGCCGAGACCATGAGTCACGCACTAGGGAGATGCCGTCGCAACGGGTCGAGTCCCGAAGTCGGTCCCTAATGATGTGAACAGGTTTCAAGATTACGGATGTCGGGCATCTCTTGTTCCCTGCCACGCTTACCTACCTATATGAATGCACCTCCTTCACCTCCATTCAAGAAGAACTAGAATGCGTATGTCGAATGGAAAGCCCGAACTATGTGACTCATGGAATCTACTAGGTAAGTTAGTTGGTCGAGGGGGTTTCCAGGCTTCTGTGTGGCTGTACGCTCGTCTTGCACCATAGGCAAGAACTCAGGTCCTAGTAGTGGCAAGTATGGGACTGCAAAAACCATAACCCACCGTGGCCTCCCATACAAGCCTTAGCATGTTTAACTTTCATCTCTGATCATACCACGTCATCCTATCAAACTTGGTTTATTCGCAACTCTGATTCATCAACAGGATGGACCATCGATAACAACTAAGCATGGCTAAGCACAACAGATGTAACAGCTCAAGCAACGCTTCACAAGCCAAACCCTAGTTATGCTACGAGTAGTGGATCAGGGAATATAGGCTTCAAAGGTAACATGCATCAGATAGGATTACTCTATCTATCGATAAAAGACTTTAGAATCGTATGCACATGGCAAGAATGTAAATACTTTGAAAGCATAGGATTCATATGTATGTGTGTGGCTTCGCTTGCCTTTGCCAGTTGATAGCAGAAAGCAGAGCTCCGGACACCTGGTATTTGACTTGTTTGCAGTTGGTCAAGTATTGGTCTTCAAGCTTCGACGGTGTTGATCTCGATCTTCAATCTCAATCCCGATTCCGATATCGTATTCTACCAGAGAAGAACCAAACACCGGAAAGAGAGGGAAACAATCAACACATGGCATCGATGCAATGCTCAATCAGGAATGATGATATGAAAAGTTAATTTGTATTGAAATTGAAACCCTAAACATGCTCGACCATTTTAAACAGGGGCCGAGAGGTGCAAACCCTAATTCGGAGAAACCCCGGATGTATATGGGAGGGTGCATTTAGTTCTTCTAACTAACTTTCAATTGAAGTTGTTTAACAATGCATTATTATAGTTTAATTAGGTATATCTCATTTTTCTGAACATTTTGATATATTATTTATATTTTTCTGATTTAAAATGAATTAGTTATGAATTTCTCCATTTTTATTTCATTTTAAATCATTTTTGGAATACTATAAAATAATTACATTTTGGAATTACTTCTAAATTTTTATTAATCAGAGAACATTTCTGAAAATATTTAAATAATTTAAAGATAGGGCCCACATGTCAGGTATTTGTTATTTACTGAAAACAATTACAGAAATTGATTTACTGAAAAATAAATAAATAAAAGAAAAAAGATTATGGCATCATGCTGATGTCACCCTGACATCAGCAAGACATTGTTGTAGATCGAGCGCGGCCACAGTGATTCTGAGCACGCGGGACGACGCTGAGGCGCGCGTGGGAACAAGGAGAGAAAGGGGAGGCATATGGTGGCTGCGCCGCCCGGTTTTGGTAACCGGAGGGCAGCCGACGACGAGCTGCTATGGCGGCGGCCTCGGATGGATGGCGGGAGCAAGCTATAGAGGGGGAGGAAGACGATTGGGAGGTGCTGGAGCACCCGCGGCTCACCAGGAATGCGATGGAGGCCTCAGAAGGGCACGAGGAGGCCGAAATCAGTGGCGCGCATGGCGGCGGAGCTCGGGAGGGAGCTGTCTATTGCGGCGCCTAGGGATTCTCTGGCTCGCGTGGTTGGACAAGGTGAACGAGGATAGCACGGCAGTCACGACAGTGGCCTCAGAACAATGAGGGGTGGTCGGAAACTGCGGGGCGTCGGTGATGTATGGGGCTAGGGTTCATCAGCCTGAGAGAAATTGGGGAGAGGAAGAGGAGAAATGAGGCACGACTATGGTTCTTCCGGCGGCGACATCGATCTTTATAGACACAGGGGCGGCGACGCATATCGTGGCGACGAAGAGGAGCATCGGGTGGCTAGGGAAGAGCCACCGAGATGCTTCCCTCCGTCGGGGAGGAAGACGACAGAACAGAGGAGGTCGAAGAGGTACGAGCCACACTGGGCTGCTTTGGGCACCAGGTGGGCGTTGAATGGGCCGAGACAGAAAGAGAGGGAGGGATGGTTGGGGCCTGCTTAGAATAGAAACCTTTTTTTCTGCCCAGATCTTTTTCTATTTCTGTTTTCCATTTTCTCTTGTATTTTCATTTTGTAATCTGTTTTGTATAGCTTAAAATTAGTAAACAGGTTCAAAACATTTTCAAATACACATGGCCCTCCTTTATATATTGAAAGGTCCATGTAGGCTTATTTGTTGAAGCATTGGTAACATTTCCCAATGCATTACTTAGAGAGGGAAAATTCCAAAGTAGGTTTTTTTAGGGTTTTGTTTTTCCAAACCTTTTCAATGCATTTTCTCTTAACAAAATATGCATGAATGCTCATGATGCACAATCAATTCATAATTATATATTAATAAAAAATAGGGTTGTTACAATTCTATCCCCCTTAAAAGAATCTCTTCCCGAGATTCCTAGGTAGGAAGATAGAAGGAACAAGGTTACACTAAACTTCGACGATCTTCTCGAAGAGGTTGATCCATGCCACCATGACGAATGGACGAAACGCTTCGTAATCTTCGAGGTGGCTACTCACACTAAGGAAGATAGAGAAAGACAGATAACCACAAACTGAGTATCTCATGGTCAACTCATGGATAAATGTTTCACAAACATCTCTAAAGCCAACCGACATGAAACACGCCAAGGTAACGGAGGAAACAAAAGGAGAAGGCTTCAAGGTAACATGTAATTGGTCTTCATAAGGATTGAAACCATGAAGCTTGCAGAAGAGTTTAACTTCTGAAGGAAGAAGACTTCCAACAGAAAGAACATGACCACATACTTCGAGAGATAAACCTCTACTAAACAACTCAAGTAGAGCTTCGCAGGTGAGAGAGATTGATATCAACAAAACCAAGCTGTTGAACTACTTTTGAAATAGAAGGGTCACTCTTTCATTCAACAGAAGGCCAAGACAGAAAAGTTTTTTGGTGGAGAGGATTCGTAAGAGTCACAAGGAACACGCATCGAAAGAACTATTGATTGTCAAAATCATGGTCGCTCTTCGAACATGTTTAGGAAAACGAGAAGGAATCTCTTTATTCATCCATGACTACCAAAATCTTTGCCAACAATCTTGATATCACTTTACATCACCAAGATGAATAGTGGAGAATATTCCTGATGACATGAGAAGAAAGAAACTTCATTCTGGGACTCCAAGTACTTGGCATAACAAGATGATGGCCATCATAACAGGGTCTGGAGGATTGGCCGAGAGACATTTAGCGACTCTACTTTAAATGTTCTCCTTGATGTTCGAAACACTGATATCAAGCTATTGACAAACCTTTAACCAGTCATCAAGTAAAGTCCGGACTTCAGATACAAAAGAAACCATAAGAACAACTCCTATAATAAAATATAGAAGAGGCCTCATGAGGAGTGATTGTTATTGATGATTCAAGGAATATGGCAGTAGATCTTCCGACTGATTGTGCCAACCAATACATTAATCTTGCCAGAGTTACAATAGACCTACATCATAACCTTGAGGAACACCAATCATCATTGCTGCTTGAGATTCAGCTTTGGTTAGGTGGAGAGATGCTTCAGACTCAGCATGTCCAAATAGAAAGTGTGCAACATTTACGCTAAGGTAAAGTTACTAGATTCTCAAGAAATGAACTTCAATGTCAAGCTCCAAAAGATGAGATAGATTGCGGAACCCATGTGATAGCAAGTTATCGAAAGATAATTGCATCTACATGAATTGTTTGCAACGAACACAACTGAATCCCGTTTAAGAAACTTTTAGGAGGATATCAAAGTTTTGTTGAACTTCTTATCTTCCATGATCAAATCAATTAGTGGCTTGGTGTACTTGGAGGTTCTTCTCGATATGTGAAGATATCAACCTACAATATCAAGAATACTTCGCACATGCTTGACTAATTTGAAATGAGTCTCGAAGAAAGAAAGATAACTCTACTCGAATCCACGGTGACATCTTTCAACAATTGCACGTGATCCAGAGTAGGTTACTTCTAACATCCAGAACACTTACTTCGAGATAACACGAATATGGTTCTCAAAAGTTTTCCAACATTAATGCCAAATGTTTCATATGGATTTAATATTTCATGGAGAAGGTAAGGATGTCATTGATGGGCTCAATAAATTTTTTATCTATGAACTCCAAGAAGACGGATCACATGTTGTATGAACAAAGCATAGACATTGGTCAGACCAGAGGACATGAAGATGTACTCAGGTGAAACATCACGAGTAGATACACCATCAAGGTTGTCCTTGGAACTGAGTTTGATTCGATGATAACCCGAATCAAATCAAAGGCATGGAAAGATAACATATCCACAAAGGACATACTATCTTACTTCAGCACGAACAAAACTAGACATCCCGTTAAGGAAGAATAGAGTTGGATAGAACTTTTGTCTTACAACTCTCCAAGTTGTTATTTAAGCTCAACCAACTAGTTCAGGTTATCCAATATGGATCCTGTGGAGAAAGGAGCGGTTTAAAGAAACATCTTACTCAAGAACCTGACAACACGGTCATGTGGCAACATGGCGATACTTCTAGTAGACATCTAGAATATCACGAACTATTGATATGTCACTTAGTTCGAGAGGAATCTTGCTTGATAAGGCAAGAAGACATAGTCGTAGAGTGTTGGCACAAGCCTAACTCTTTGACCTAAGAAGGTGCACTAAAATGACGGACTTAGTATCACAATCATCCTTTGATTAGTGATAGGGTTAACCATCCCGCTAATAATGATACAAATGTCCTTTGAGTTCAAAGTAGTATAAATTGCTAGGAATGTCGAATGGCCACATCATTACGCACACGCAACATTCCTGAGCGCGAACAGCTCAGAGGAAGGGTGGGTAAGGATGTATAAGAGCATCACTTCATTAAGAGGGCCATGAAACTGAGCACGAAATCTTAATATAAAGGATTGTGATACTCTAAGGTAGAACAAAAGATAAACTAATCAAGGCTTATTGGTCTGCGGATTACAACACTTTGACCCGGTCCTGGATATGACGAGGTACTGGAGTTTGTTTCTCCTGACATCCCGAACTGGTTTGTCATGATGGACCACAAGAGTATCTTGCATCGAAAGACACCAATGCACATTTACTACTTGGCTACCAACTGGTAGACAAAGGTCGTAAAGCAACAGGGAAGGAACATGCTCAGGATAGAATCCTAAGAAGTGGATGCATAAGAAAACAATCTTTCAAAGATAGATGCAGAAAAGAGAGGTGTGTCAGAGTCACGAGTATAGATGCGAGACTCTCGAGGAGTACTCTTATTGTGATATATTCGGTTCTATTAAAGAACATCTTCCATAACATGTGGTAGGGGAAGTCCTTTATCGTCACTGTTCAATAGCGACAATATCCACAAGCATGAAGGCTATACTGGAAGGTACTAGACATCCTGAAGTAATGTGTGAACATTAGCGACAGGGGTCAACAATGGATCTTGGGTTAAAGGTCAGCTTCATGTACAAGATTCACAATATCGGAATCTAGCACAATCGTGGATCTTAGGTTCAAGTCGGAGGGTTAAAACCCAGAGAAGGAGTAACTGCTACTTGAGTGACAAAGCGTACACTACGAAATAGTAATCATGAGGTAGCTTCCAAGAGAAGAAACAACTTCGAAAGTACCCAAACAAATGAAAAGGAGGCACATGAGGCGAAAGGAAACTTCGAGGCCTAGAACAGATCACTGTGGAACCATCAACATGAAGTTGTGAACCCATAAAATAGAGAGATTATGATCGAAAGAAATGTCTCAAGTGATACGGAACAAAGAGAATCAAGGAACACACACACAACTGACTCTAGAGAACTCAACACTAGGTCAAATGGTTGAGAACCGGCATGCCTGAAAAGGCACCTAAGCTTTAAAGGAAGAGACGAGATAGCAAAAACTTTTACAAATCAACACAAGATAAGATGACCCAGAGTTAGAGAGAAACTGAATAATAAGAAAAATAAGCATACCGGAGTTTTCAAACATAATTTTCATCCTTGAAAATAGTTTTCACAAATACTATACTCAATGTCGACCAATAGAAAGGTTTCCTACAGTCGGTACTGCTCTGATACCAAAACATGTACCACCCCCGGGATTAAGGCTAGACAAATTCCAGACCATCGTCTGAACATAAGCCTAACCTAATCTCGAAAGCGTATAGAGAGAAAATCGGTAACACAACAGAGACCCTACGACACAAAAATTATTACAGCAAGCTCATAACTGAGCGAAGAACCAAAATATTACAAGCAGAGGTCACCGACCACAAACATCAAACAACGGATGGCAAATTATGCTATTAAGTATAGCAAACTTAACAAATGGCCTAAGAGGCCTAAAGCATAATGATGGCGTCCAATCCATAGATCCCAGACTGCCGACTGGGAACTCCAAACTACTCGTCGATGTCAATGTAGTGAAGAACGCATCTTCTATGGTAACACTTAATCTGCTGCAAAAGTATCAACGAAGCAAGGGTGAGTACAGGGTGTACTCTGCAAGACTTATGGCTGGTGGAGTTATTTTGCACAAAGCCATCTTTGTTTGTAAAATGTAACATCCCAAAAATATTAAACTTAAATCATCAAACTCTAATCATCAAAATTAGGGTTAACAAAAAATTTTCTAATTAAAATTATGAAGGCATGCATATGTGTATGCATTTAATTTGAAATTCTTTTGAACCACCTTGTTTGTATGTTTCCTTGCTTGTAAAATGTTTCTTAGGTGAAATAAACATCATCTAAACATTTCCCAAACTTTTCCTAAAGACAAATAAATCAAAACCAATAAAATAAAGGAATGGTCATTTTGACCAATTTAACTCCCATGCCTACTTTGGCTGTCTCAAACTTTCAGAACCTAATGGAAACTTTTCTGGATCTTTGGACCCGTTGAATGTACTCATAACAAGGTATCAAGGCCCACTTTGTGATCATCCAGAAACTTTCAAATGCATAGTTTAAATGACAATTCAAAATTGAATCTTTATCATATGGGAAGATCCCACTTTTTCAAAAACCACTCAAACAAGCTCAACTTTCAAAACCCAAGCATCTGCAGACTCACTAGCACCAATCTAGCAAACCCACCAAAAATCTTTTCAAAATTCAAAACTTAATTTCATGCGGCCATTTCATCAAACAGGTTGCAGACACAAATCATACAAAATCTAAACACTATAGTGAGCAGTGATTGAAGCCTAACTTGTTCCCTCTCTGGACACCAGTAGACTTAGTAGATCATCTAACAACCTAAACTAAACCTTAGCATCACTGTAAGCTTGGCATTGCCATCAACGGTGAACAGCCGAGCACACCCATGTCACCCCCATGTCGATAGCAAGCTAGGAAGAAAAGCAAGCCTAGCCAGCATGTCGGGGAGGCAGCCCACCGTCCACCGCCACTCACTGTCCCAGCCGCGAGCGTTGCCAAGCCCTAGACCACACGCACGAACCATGCCAACCTCGCCAGCAACCATGCCGAGCGTGCGCCAGAGCGCCACCCTCGACCAGTGCCCACAGACCGCGCGCCGCCCTCACCGCGTGCATACACAATCCCCACCGACCCAGGAGACCACCAGACATCCTCGTTCGCCGCCCCGTGACGCACAACCACCGCTCGCCGTCGAAGACGCCGCCTCTGCCGCGCAGAGCGTCGCATGTTCCAGACCAAGCCGCACCGCCCACGCCTCAAAACCATGTCGTTGAGCATCGCCAGGGAACACCGCACCGCCCCTACCTTCGCCCATGCCAATAGACGCCTGTAACATCGCCCCCGACGAGCTCACCGTGCGCCCCGTCGGTCCCCTCGCTTGACTATAAATAGAGGCCACCCCCGCTCGATTTCTTCACACCATCTCACTCCCCTCTCCTCACTGATCGTGCCACACCGTTCCCAGAGCAAGGCGAGCACCACCTCACCGGAATTTCACCGGAGCCCGCCGCCTCTAGAGAAGAAGGGCACCATCGATTTCGTCCACCCCAGGAGCTGCCGCGACCACCCCTGAGTTCGCCGTCGTCGACTTCGTCGTTCGCCCGCCTCGCCGACCCTCGCCTGCACCCCGGTGAGCCCCCAGCACCCCTCACTGGCCGCGCTAGGTTTCTTTCTCGCCGGCGTTGCTCAACGTCGACGATGACTCTCAGACGTTGGATTAGAACTAGATCGAACGATCCACATCGCCCCGTACCGCTTCGCCCCTCCCTGTCTCACTGACAAGTGGGGACACCCACTTAAGCAGCCCGCGGGAGCACTGCGCTTAGCAGGCCGGCCCGTTAACTTTTCCCGCGTAGCCCAGTTATTTGAATTAAACCTTTTTCATTTTGTTTCAAACTCACTTCTATACCCAACTTCAAAAATCAACCCAGATCGATTTAGTGCACCAAATTGAATGAAACCAATTTTGTTAGAAAGGTCTGAGAATGCTGAATCCAAGCCCGTTGGATTCAAGTCATTTGGATCTATATATCACCCATGGTAAAAATAACAAGGCAGAAGCTTTTCTGCATTCAAACATTTTTCAAATTTAAACCATAATAGCTTTTGAGTTGATTCCAACTCTCAAAAATCACATTTAACCATACCTTTCAGAATATATAAAAATATATAGGTTTACCTTCAGAAATAATGTTCAGTTAATAAAAGAATGCTACATAGGCATTTCTAGCCACTTTAAATAATTAAAATAAAAGGGTAAAACCTTATTAAATTGTGACACCACTTTAAATCATATTCCCATGGACTAAAATATGTGGTGATGACATGTGTCAACATGATCCCATGTTTGGTTTGGAGAATATTAAATCTTAAGTAGTTTTTCAATGAGTAGAAATTACTTTTCTAAAAATAAAAAGAATTAAACCAAGCTTTAATCTTGTAATGTTAGTGATGATGTTAGATCATCTATAGGACCCTTGTGTGTGATGATTGCAAGTAGTTAAGTATTGTTTGGTGATTGTGTACCTCGTATTTATTTATAGACGCTAGTACCGACCAAGGATATGAGGAGGAAGGAGGATACTACGAAGAAGAAGCCGAGGAGAACTTCAACCACTGCTCTGCACAAGGCAAGCTATTAACCTTGCAAGCTAACACTTGAAATTTAGCAAGCTAACACTTGCAATTTAGCAAGCTTATACTGATATTGTGCAAGCTTTATTAACTAAGTGGACCAATGCAAGCCAACCCTTGCAAGATACCCTACCGATGCCACAACCCACTACTTGTTACTCTGCCCACTATATGCCTTAAGCATATATGATCCAACCCACTTGACCAACCAATCCTAGTTTTTACTTACAATCTTTATACTTTATTTATTTATCAAAGCCATTCCTTAGAGTTTACTTAAGTGAATTATAGATACTAGAAAGATATCTGAAGGTTGCATAAAGAGCATAAAATTTGGCCTAAGCTAGATAATCTTGATGTCATCTTAAGGCATGAGTTTGAACTTAGTTAGAACTCCACTAGTTTACCACCCCTCATTATTGCTTACCCCCACCTGTAGATGCTAGTGCTAAGCATAAAACTTGATCAACTTTAGATGGGAATACTTGGTGGAAAAATGGTTATGAAAACCTTGGAATGATGGATCATTCTATTGAAATGTTTTGGACATGTGTTTCCAAACACCTGATGATTTTGGTGATGAAAACGATGAGGCATGAGCCTTAGCCCTTTCTAAAACTGATGGTTGTCTGGATGCGATACCATTCCAATTTTATCGTACAACCACAATACCCGAAGATTGAGTAGGGCTTGACTGGAAACTTATATACCTTAGTATTAGTTCCCTCACGGCCAAGGTCTGAGCTGAGGCTACCTTGTGAAGATTGTCCACCTGTGCAGTACCCAAGATGACAGTTGGTCATGGTTGGGAGGCCAAACTCACAGGAGAGGTGCTTATACTAGGGCGTGTAATCGAAAGGTTAGGATTGATTATCCGCATACTGAGTATGGTGAATTCAGGATTTGTTCCTGACGGATGTATCGAATGTTGTGGTGAAAGTGTACAATATCTGCAGAGTGTTAAACTATTCGAATAGCCGCGTCCGCGGTTATGGACTTTTCAAAATGACTTGTGAAATGATTTGAAACTTTGACTTGACCACAACAGAGTTGTGATATGAAATACAAGTTCCCACTTAGGAGTTATAAAATTGTGACGAGCATTCGTTGCCTCTAAACATAGTAGGGATAAATCTGGCTTTTGCAAAACAACCCTAGAGCCTAGTGTCCTATTATCCAAAACCCCTTTACCTGTTAGTATTAGTTTGCGAGTACTTAAAGAGTACTCATGGCTTTGTCCCTGGCTATTCCCATGGCCAGACTATGAAGAGGAGTACCTGGAGGATGGACCCCAGGAAGGTTACGATAACTAGGATCATCTCCCATCATCAGCATTGCCTATGACCCCGAAGATGGAGCTTCTCCTATGCTACCGTTATTATTACGTATTCCGCTGCTTGATATTGTATTAAGAACTGGATCATGAGATCCCTATTTGTTTAAGAACTTATGTATCGTTTGCAATGGATGATGTACTATGGTATCCAATTCTGTTATGTCTCGCAAAAATGGTAATCCTGGGATTGCGATGTATGGCATAACAGGCATCTGGGATTAAAAATCCGGGTGTTGACATAAAGCAAGAGGGAGAAGAATCTTGACTAATAAGAATATTTTAAAAGGGGATAAGAGAGCGGTAACTCTAGTTTTGATCATCTCTTGATATCCACCAAAACATCATTAGTTGAACCTATCTAGGATCACCCCCTTGATCCCTGTGGAAGCATCCTTAAGCACACATTGATCAACTTGCCAAGTTTTATGATTAGGTTAAAGTTATCTATGATCTTAGAATCTGGTCTCCAAGTTCGTCCATAACCGTGTACATGACTTTTCGAAAAGATTAATACCCTGCAAAGGTGTACAACTTTACCCACACATACCAACCGATTCTTAATGCCACTATAGATTAGCCATCTTCCTTGGAAGACCGATAGAGAGTGGTTGGACACGACCTTTACCTTGCTTTCGCCGAGACCATGAGTCACACACTAGGGAGATGTCGTCGTAACGGGTCGAGTCCCGAAGTCGGTCCCTAATGATGTGAACAGGGTTCAAGATTATGGATGCTGGGCATCTATTCTTCCCTGCCACGCTTACCTACCTATATGAATGCACCTCCTTCACCTCCATTAAAGAAGAACCAGAATACGTATGTCGAATGGAAAGCCCGAACTATGTGACTCATGGAATCTACTAGGCAAGTTAGTTGGTCGAGGGGGTTTCCAGGCCCCCGTGTGGCTCGCTCGTCTTGGACCATAGGCAAGAACTCAGGTCCTAGTAGTGGCAAGTATGGGACTACAAAAACCACAACCCACCATGGCCTCCCATACAAGCCTTAGCATGTTTAACTTTCATGTATGATCATACCACGTCATCCTGTCAAACTAGGTTTATTCGCAGCTCTCATTCATCAACCGGATGGACCATTGATAACAACTAAGCATGGCTAACCACAACAGATGTAACAGCTCTAGGAACGCTTCACAAGACAAACCCTAGTTATGCTAGGAGCAGTGGATCAGGGAATATAGGCTTCAAAGGTAACATGCATCAGATATGATTACTCTATCTATCGATAAAAGATTTTAGAATCGTATGCACATGGCAAGAATGTAAATACTTTGAAAGCATAGGATTCATATGTATGTGTGTGTGGCTTCGCTTGCCTTTGCCAGTTGATAACAGAAAGCAGAGCTCCGGACACCTGGTACTTGACTTGTTTGCAGTTGGTCAAGTATTGGACTTCGAGCTTTGACGGTGTTGATCTCGATCTTCAATATAAATCCCGATTCCGATATCGTATTCTATCGGAGAAGAACTAAACACCGGAAGGAGAGGGAAACAATCAACACATGGCATCGATGCAATGCTCAATCAGGAATTATGATATGACAAGTTAATTTGTATTGAAATTGAAACCCTAAACATGCTCGACCATTTTAAATAGGGTCCGAGAGGTGCAAACCCTAATTCGGAGAAACCCCGGATGTGTATGGGAGGGTGCATTTAGTTCTTCTAACTAACTTGCAGTTAAAGTTGTTTAACAATGCATGATTATAGTTTAATTAGGTAGATCTCACTTTTCTGAATATTTTGATATATTATTTATATTTTTCTGATTTAAAATGAATTAGTTATGAATTTCTCCATTTTTAATTCATTTTAAATCATTTTTGGAATATTATAAAATAATTTTACATTTTGGAATTACTTCTAAATTTGTATTAATTAGAGAACATTTCTGAAAATATTTAAATAACTAACAGATAGGGCCCACATGTCAGGTATTTGTTATTTACTTAAAACAATTACAGAAATTGATTTACTAAAAAATAAATAAATAAATAAAAGAAAAAGGATTATGGCATTATGCGGATGTCACCCTCACATCAGCAAGACCTTGCTGCAAATCGAGCGCGGCCACAGTGATTCTGAGCGCGTGGCACGACGCTGAGGCGCCCGTGGGAACGAGGAGAGCAAGGGGAGGCAGATGGTGGCTGCACCGCCCGGTTTTGGTAACCGGAGGGCAGCCAGCGACGAGCTGCTGCAGCGAAGGCCTCGGATGGACGGCGGGAGCGAGCTATGGAGGGGGAGGAAGACGATTGGGAGGTGCTGGAGCACCCGTGGCTCACCAGGAACGCGATGGAGGGCTCGGAAGGGCACGAGGAGGCTGGAATCTTTGGTGCGCACGGCGGCCGGAGCTTGGGAGGGAGCTGTCGATTGTGGCGCCTGGGGCTTCTCTGGCTCGCGTGGTTGGACGAGGTGAACGAGGATAGCACAAGAGTCACGACAGTGGCCTCAGAACAACGAGGTGTGGCCAGAAATTGTGGGGCACCGGTGATGTCTCGGGCTAGGGTTCATCGGCCAGAGAGAAATTGGTGAGAGGAAGAGGAGAAATGAGGCATGACTAGGGTTCTTCCGGCAGCGACATCGATCTTTATAGACGCAGGGGTGGCAGCCCGTATCGTGGCGACGAAGAGGAGCATCGGGTGGCCAGGGAAGAGCCACCGAGCCGCTTCCCTCTGTCGGGGAGGAAGACGATGGAACAGAGGAGGTCAAAGAGGTACGGGCCATGCTGGGATGCTTTGGGCACCAGGTGGGTGTTGACTGGGCTGAGCCAGAAAGAGAGGGAGGGGTGGCTGCGTCCTGCTTAGGATAGAAACCCTTTTTTCTGCCCAGATATTTTTCTATTTTCTGTTTTCCATTTCCTCTTTGTATTTTCATTTTGTAATCTGTTTTGTATAGTTTAAAATTAGTAAACAGGTTCAAAATATTTTCAAATACACATGGCCCTCCTTAATATATTAAAAGGTCCATGTAGGCTTATTTGTTGAAGCATTGGTAACATTTCCCAATGCATTACTTAGAGAGGGAAAATTCCAAAGTATTTTTTTTAGGGTTTTGTTTTTCCAAACCTTTTCAATGCATTTTCTCTTAACAAAATATGCATGAATGCTCATGATGCACAATCAATTCCTAATTAGATATTAATAAAAAATAGGGTTGTTACAACCGTCCATCTCATTAAAGCCAGTCGAATCGAGTCCTATCGTGTGGACTTTGGGGTTTTATTCCCTGGTTCTTCCATTAACGCTTCTTTGATAAGGAAGCGACATAGGCCATCGATTAACAAATGAACTGTGGATGTAGGTTGAGATAGCACCAGAGTAAACTGTGGTCTTGTATAAGACTTTCCCATGGACTAGAATCTTTGAGAATTCTCCCCCGCACATCACTTTCTTCTTCCTCCTACCCCCACCTTCCACCATCTGCATTAGCCATGGCTCCCCGGAGGAGAGGCAGAGGAAGATAGACCGTGCGCACGGAGAGAATGGAGAAAAATCGCCGCCTTGGACTTACTGCTCAACCAGCTGCTCAGTCCCCCTCGCACAGAGACCCAATCTCTCCTAGCAATGGCGTTGAATGTTCCAGCAGGCTGGAGCTCCTGCCGCTCCTGGTACAGTCTTCTTCTTCTTATCTGTTTTCTTCTTCTTCTATGTCTACTTTTTATTCTTCTTATTACGATGCTACATATTCCAGGGCGGCCGTGGACCCTGAAAGCAGCACGATGGCGGTGGCGGCGCTGCATGTTGCAGCAGGCCCGGGCTCCTCCCGGTACAGTCTTCTTCTTCTATGTCTACTTATTATTCTTCTTATTACTATGCTACATTATCCAGGGAGGCCGTGGACCCTGAAAGCAGCACGATGGCGGCGGCGGCGGCGCTGCATGTTGTAGCAGGCCAAGGATCCTCCCGGTACAGTATGCTTCTTATTCTTCTATGTCTACTTCTTATTCTTCTTCTTATTACTATGCTACATATTCCAGGGCGGCCATGGACACTAAAAGAAACATGATGGCGACGGTGGCGCTACATGTTGCAGCAGGTCAGGGCTCCTCCCGGTACTATGCTACATATTCCAGGGCGACCGTGGACCCTGAAAGCAGCACGATGTCGGCGGCGCTGAATGTTGCAGCAGGCCAGGGCTCCTCCCGGTACAGTCTTCTTCTTCTATGTCTACTTCTTATTATTCTTCTTATTACTATGCTACATATCCTAGGACGGCCGTGGAACCTAAAAGCAGCACGATGGCGGCGGTAGCGCTGCATGTTGCAGCAGGCCAGGGCTCCTTCCGATACTATTCTACATATTCCAGGGCGGCCGTGCACCCTGAAAGCAGCACAATGGTGGCGGCGGCACTGCATGTGGCAGCATGCTAGGGCTCCTCCCAGTACAGTCTTCTTCTTCTTTTTCTTCTTTTTCCTTTTCTTCTTCTTCTTCTTCTTCTTCTTCTTCTTCTTCTATGTCTACTTCTTATTCTTCTTCTTATTACTATGCTACAAATTCCAGGGCGGCCGTGGACCCTGAAAGCAGCACGATGGCGGCAGTGGCGCTGCATGTTGCAGCAGGCCAGGGCTTCTCCCGGTACTATGCTACATATTCCAGGGCGGCCGTGGACCCTGAAAGCAGCACGATGGCAGCAGCGGCGCTGAATGTTGCAGTAGGCTAGGGCTTCTCCTGGTACAGTCTTATTCTTCTTCTTCTCCTTCTTCTTCTTCTTCTTATTATTATTATTATTCTTCTCCTTCTTCTTCTTATTCTTCTTCTTCTTCTTCTTCTTCTTCTTCTTCTTCTTCTTACTCTGCTACATATTCCAAGACGTTCATGGATCCTGAAACCAGCACGATGGCGGCGGCATCACATGACCCGTTCGGCACTGTTCCCCAGCTTGCCAAGGTAGGAAATCCCGACATGCATTTGGTTTTATTTTTGAGATTCTAAATGTGGAAATATTACCGTGTCTGCCCGCAAGTAGCCTCCAAGTAGGGACCACGCTCAATATTCATAGACACATTTGGTGTTTTTGTGACTTGAATATTGTGCTTCCCTGGAACATGCAGTAAACTTATAGAGTGCCCATTTTAAATAACATGAATGATGCATCAAGCAAAGGCCGATTGCCGTGACAAGGTGGCCACGATCAATGCCAAGATAGACAACCAACTGCAGGGTGCACGCTCCCTAACCCAGGCTAATGATCGCCTTTGAAGGCGTTTGTCTCTGCAGAAGGAGATCACGCATGATTTTTGACTTACCATCAGGAGGCTCGAAGCAGAGCGCGACGAGCTGCATAGGGTGATCAACGAGCTGCAGAAGTTGATCGCACATAGCTTGTCCAAACAAGAACTGACCATCAACTTAATTACGAAGCTCTTGCGTGACAAGAAGAATCTCTAGGATAGACGCGTCCTCCTGCTGGACGAAGCCACCGAGACACGCAGAGAACGCATCATCGAAGCAAAGGCTGCCATCGAAGCCTACAATGACAGGGACCGTTGCCTGGATGCATTGAGACAGATGAAGGAGGACATGGGCCAATGTCTCACCGTGCCCAAGAGTCCAAACAAGGAGAACGAGGAGCCAACGGCAATGCCCAATTCAGATTCAGAGTAGGGGGGGGGGGGCAGGAATCTCAGTTCATGCTCCGCTGCTTTTGTAATTTATACATGTCGTGCAATTAAGCAATCTTGGAGCAACTCCTTATTTCTCTGTTTATCTTACTTGCCTGTAAACTTAATTATGGGTTTGTGTTCTCATGAATGATCATCATCCTTTCTTTCCATTATGTATCTGAGGTTGGAATTAGATTATGACTATGCCACTACTATTTGGTTACATTGGAAAAACCCACAGCACCCTTAGTTGTATATAGTCCCACATTGCTTTGAAATTGAAATTAGGACCATGCCACTACTTTATCCTGTTGAATTGGGAAAATTAGGCTTTATTGCTCTAAAATTGAAACTAGGACCGTGCCACTATTTTATCCCATTGAATTGGGAAAAATAGGCTTTAATGCTCTGAAATTGAAATTAGTACTGTGCCACTACTTTATCCTTTTGAATTGGGAAAAAAGGCTATATTGCTCTGAATGGAAATTAGGACTGTGCCACTACTTTATCCTGTTGAATTGGGAAAAAGGCTATATTTCTCTGAAATTGAAATTAGGACTATGCCACTACTTTATCTTGCTAAATTGGAAAAAAAGGGTATATTGATCAGTCATATAAATTAGAAGTATGCCACTAGTTTATCTAGTTGAATTGGGAAAAAGCCTATATTGCTCTGGCATTATCTCTCTAATTAGGACTGTGCCACTAGTTGATTCTGTTAAATTTGTATAATACTTTATTGCTCTGTCCTTCAAATTATGAATTTGACACTAGTTAACTGTTTAAATTGTGGAAAATAACCACATATTTTTGTTGTAGCAGAAGAGGCGAAAGCTCAACCCAGAACTACCGACCTACCTAAAGGACAAGATGCCTATCCAACTGTAGAAGCAGAATTTTCACAAAGTGTCCCATGGCCGCCTAAGAGAAGAAGTCACAATCCTTTTTGACAAGTGCCACATTCTGAAGGTGGACATCGCCGGCTGGAAGGAACTTCACGAGAAAAGTATCGCCTCGGCGCGTGCGAAGGAGGACATCATTAAGGATATCATGGTGGATAATCTTAAGCTTACTGATAAGCTTGTCGCTTCCCAGACGGAGCGCTTGAACCAGCAGGAGGCGCACGTCCAAGTACTGAGGGAGAAGGTAAAAACCAAAGCGGACCTGATCGAATGAACCCTCGAACTAGAGCTTCTCAGAAAGTAACACGACCATATCTGACCCATGCTCAGTGCAAACTATAACTTCCTCTGAAGTTAGTTTGCAAACTATGTGTTCTAACGGACCAAATTGTGTTTTATCCATGTGTAGTAGTGATTTTGTAAACATGGACCTCTCTCTATGCAAACTATGCTTTCTTCTGAAAGGTTATTTTGCTCAAGGATTGAGTTTGGATTAGTCAAGATATTACAACTGCAAGTCTTATAGTTAACTAGTTTCAGATATTGCCACGACACAAATTATTCATCTAAAATTTCATTGATCGTCTGTAGCTTGTCCTTTTTCACCTCGTGCTCCTTCTTCATATCCTTCAACAGCTCCGCAATGCATTACTCTATCTTCTTATTATCTTCCATGAGCTGATCCCTCTCCTTTTCCGCCTTGTAAATCTTCCGTGCAGTTTCCACCACCAAGCTCCCATTGATTGTGTCATTTAGTTTTGACCGCAAATGCTTGATTTCCTATTCCAGCTCCTTATTTCATACCAAGAGCTTGTAATTTTCTACAGCTGCATCACGGGCATATTTAAATCTCCCGACCTTTCGAGCTCATACATATCCCACAACTGGGCCAAACATTTCTTAAGTGTGTCTGGCCACTCAAGATCTACCCACTCTACTACTTTACACCGGGCCAACCAAAAAAACACGGGACCTAATTATCAACATAACACTACACAATTTTCTTCATGTCACCATTGTACATAACGAAAGCAAACCTGATTTGTACAGCCCAAAAACCTTGTTCTAGTGTTACTGCCTTCAAATGCAACATATTTCCTTAGTTTTAGCCCATGGTCACATGGTACTTCCCAATCGAGATCAAGGCCGTCCCAATCGGGGTCGTAGATCGTGAGTGGTACCTATAAGGGAAAGAAAAGCTAGAAATAAACACGATTGCATGCACATTTAAAGTCTTGGGTCGAGGTTATTACCAATGCCTAACCATTGCCGAGAAAACAGAGGAACTCACGTCGGGGAGGGAAGACTCGATGTTGGAGAGAAAGCTTTCGCTACTCGATTGGTCGTCCTCGTCGTTCCAGGGCGGCATGGCGAATGCGGCCACAATGACGCGCCGACGACGGTAAGGAGAGAGAGAGGAGGGTAGTGAGTGGAGAGAGAAGGAGTGGGTAAAGTGAAGTGCGTCAATGTTGCAACATTGACTAAATTGGCATGCTACAATGGTTTAATTGATACAATGTCCCGTGGCAGGATTACTATCTCATACTGTATCTAATAGTTTTTCTCTTCCTTCATTTTAATTTGTAATATTAATCATGTACTTCCTCCTTCCCAATTTGTTTGACTTATAGCAACATACATAATATTATGTACCGAACAATATAGGATTATGGTTTCTGGTTTATGTAGGGTTTGCAGCATAGAAAACAAAAAAATTCCTACGATGGGAACAACTATGTACCAAGATCTATCTACTAGATACAAGCAACAGGTGGATATACATCCATAGAATACATACCCTCGAAGACCGAATAGCGTTAATGAGGTTGTACTCGTGGATGATGTAGTCGAACGCTTGCCAATCTCAAGATCGTGATGAAGTCCATCTGATCCAGCCGGTCCAACACCATCAAGTCCAGCACCGCAAATCACGTGCATCCGTGATCGCACACACATCCGGGTATCTCGATAACCTCCGCGTCCTCACTCCAGCGAAGCAGCGGAAGCAACATATCCTTCTAGAAAAAGCCACTGAGAACATGTATCTCGCTGATCCGAGACCATGGGGAAATTCTAAAGGGGGGAGAGAGATCCTTCACGAGGAGGTGTGAGAGTGGAGGAGGAGAGGGAGGCCTTTTATAGGGAGAGGAGGGCACCCAAGGGGCATGGATCCCAGCCATGGTGGATGCCCCCACCTCTTCCACATTCATGTGGGTGGAGATCCCACTCAAAATGAAAAGCCTCCACTCACATAAACATGCCTCCACTCAAAAATCCACTCACATGCATTAAATTTCCACCAAATTTAATGCAAGCTCTCATTTAAATAAAACTCTTTTTTTTATTTATTCAGAATTTTGTTAATTACTTGAATTAACAAAAATTCACATAAAACCCCTTACAACATTTCAATTTCACTTGCAGAACCAGTTTCAGCAATTTCAACTCAACCGATTCCGGTGTCTAGTGAAATAAATTCCTGCGCTTTCTTATTCTTTCTCTAGCATATCATTTGCTCCGAATGGTGTCGGTATCCCTTAATTGTGTCACCCTACAGTTCATGAATAATGTATACATGATCGAGACCCCTCTCCGATCAATAATCAGAAGCGGGACCTGGAGATCCGTACTGACTCCCACACATTCAACGATGACTTCTGTGATCATGTGAACCATATACGCATGTAACTCAATCCCTTTGTCTCGCGATATATTACATGTTCGAGATTCGATCATCGGTATCTCCATACCTAGTTTGATCTTGTTACCGACATGTACTCTTTTCTCGTTCCCGTGATATAACATTCTAGTGATCAAATCACTTGCTTGCAAGCTAACTAATGTGATATCACCGAGAGGTCCCAGAGTATATCTCCTCATCATCGGGATGGACAAATTCCACTCTTGATCCATCAGCCTCAACATAATACCTTCGTAGCACTGAACTCATCTTTATAGTCACCCTGTTACGGTGTGACGTTTGATGTTATCAAGATACTCTTCCAGTGTTAGTGATTGACATGATCTCATGGTCTAAGGACTAAGATTACTTCGTATGATGTTATAGCAATATAAACACAATGACCTTGATCGTAATGCTATACTTAGGATGAATGTTCATCACATCATTCCAACAATGTTGTGACCTCGTTATTAACAACATCCAATGTCCATGATCAGGAAACCTTTCATCATCTTGTTAATCAACGAGCTAGTTTATAAGAGAGGCATAACTAGGAACTTCCTTTTTGTTTATTAAACACACATGTATTAACATTTCCGTATTAATACAATAATATCATGCAAAATAAACATTTATCATAAATAAGGAATACGATAATAACCACTTTATTATTGCCTCTCGGGCATATTCCCTTCAGTTTAGGGTATAATGAACTATTTATCATACTAACCCCTTAACCCTTTATTCCTAAATCCTAGACCTATGCGTCCAATAGATTACTGTCTCCTACTTCGTAAGTTTTTTTATTGATCCAACAGAGCATTATATTACATCATAATCATGTTAACTACAAGGTACTTATATATCACCTTGTTCGGTGATGGTTTCAATGAATGATATGTCCCAAAATCCCAACAGCTTACAACACATTATATTACAATCTCTCAACAATCATAATCTCAGAAACAAATTTATCACATCATCTCAGCAAACACAATCATGTCAACTACAATGTACTTGTGTCTTATTACGACAACGATGCTTTCATCGAGTTATATGTCCAAAAATCTCAACAGCTCACAGAACATCGGATTGTAGTCTGTGAACAAACATGACCACATCAACACAGTTTCAAAGCAAAAACAATCTTTGTTACAAATACAGGTAGGGGAGCCCTGCGGTCTAACTGACAAGCCCTGGGTAGCATCTCTCGTCAGATCAGATCAACGTCTATCGACTCATTCTATTCAGCCACAGCAGGGGCCTCTGCATCCACTACAGCATGTCTAACAACATCAGAAATGGAAGCCAGGAATAACACCCTCCTGGTTTGCTTCTTTCATCACATAATCTGCATCAGATCATCGGTATCCAAAACCTCTATGAACTCCTGCTTCTTATGATACCACCACCGGAGTCGTGCCATCTGCTTAGGGCCAATAATGATTTCCTTACCAATCATCTCTCTCAGTTCAACAAGAGTTATGTTTTTGGAATCGACGGCTATCTCTAGAGTACATGACAAAATTTGCTTACTAACTCCGCCATCAAGTTTTGTTGTGTATGAATCCACCTCTAGGTGTATATTGAACTTAGCTTGATCAGCATCTGGTGGTCCGTAAACTCGAGCAGCAGAAGCTCTGGCAACAAGATCTTTAGTATCTGCATACATATCATCAATCATCGCTTCAACTTTCAGATGACGATCAGCTGCACAACACTCCCAAAGCATCTGAAGCTCTTGGGAGTGCTCAATTTGCACATAGGTATCACTCATGTTACGCCACACCAATTTTTCCCTCTGTCTAGATCCCCAAGGAATTCTAGAATGAAGCATATCTATCAGCTGCGAAACAGACACAACCTCTTTGTAGTTTACAAGCACACGCACATCTTGCCCGAACACAACCCTCTCGCAACCAAAATCTAGTTTTGCAGTGTACTGGCGGACATGAACCGTGAACTCATATAGGTCCGCTGCATCAAAGATGTTCCTAATTTGATTAAAAAGGAGATCTTTTAGTTCATTCGACACTACTTTGCAGTAAATAATGTATTTGCAAGACAAGGCACATATAAGAAAAATTCACCTCTCGCTCTTCTCCCGGGTGGTTTTCTTCGAGATCTGGGTTGCACGACCCCGCACTGCAGCCGAACACTCCGTCGCTGGCCTAGCTTTTCTCTTCAACCCGCTGCTCGTAGGTACCCTATTAGCAGACTTCTGGCTAACCTCATCGCTAACCTAGGCTACCGACCCCGCCACTGCTTCGCTTTTCTGACTTTGTGCCCGAGACGCTAGCTTCGATGAATCTGAATCAGTCGCCGATGTAGCTACCACCTTGGCCTCGCTTGACATGTCACCTCCGGATTCAGTGTGTGTGTGTGGGTGGGTGGGAGGGAGGGGGAGGGGGTGGGGAAAGTACATAAAAACGACCGTCTCCGCTGCTGAACCGGATTCAGTGTAGGGGAGGGAGAAAAAGGACCGCCGCCACCACCAGATTCAGTGTCCGGGGTTAGGAAAGTACAGAAATGGATTTTCCCATATGGCACGTGGACAGAGACTTAGAAGGGGCACAACAGGGGCACGACAGGTACTAATGTAATGGAAAATCCTGACATAACGACTAAGATTTGAAAATATTTGGTTTGGCCACCATTCACTCGAAATGCCCCTCTCGGTAATTACCCCTCAAACTTTTCGAATCACGGTGATTACATGCAACTCGGGCCCTGCGTTGCCTTCGCCTGCGAACTTTCGGGCCGCAACATAGTATCCCCCATGACCACGGGAAACTGCGGCCGACATGGGCTTATGGTGCCACGTCGGCTCCGCATGGGCCCCATGACCACGAGAATCCATGGCTGGCATGAGAACACAGAGCCAGGTTGGATCTCGGCGGGCCTAGCAACTCGGCAGGTGTAGAGGCGTGTCACGCCAGGAATGCCTCTCATAGAGACCAGTACTGACGGTAGGCCCATGGCATGCAGACAGTCCACCATCCTGTGATGCGGGGTACAAAAAGATGCACGATACCCGTCCACGGTCAGGAATCTGCTATCCAGGCCTACAACGGGTCTCGCCTCCCAGAATAGCTCGGCTCTATTGCGATGGCACCGCGTGTCCTTTATGGTGTCCATCCGATGAAAGAAAAGAATCAGGGCGACATGGATATTTGTTTGAGCCAAAATATTCTAGATATATTATTTACTGTGATATCAATTTGTGCACATGTCATTTTTAGAAGTACTTTAGGAATCCCAATAATTACATACAAGCTTTAATGCCATTAATTTCAAGTGTCCTTATCTCCTTAGTTATCTATGGAAAATAATTACAAAGGACTTAGGGAGATGTTTCCTTCTATAAAGGGTCTCCCATCTCATCTCTTATTCCCCAACCCATTTCTCAACATTGATACTTCTAGCAAAAAATCACTCTTCGCTACGAGTATGTCGAAGAAAGGGAGTAGGTCAGGTGTGAAGGAGATAAATGATGAGGGGAAGAAGGAAAGGATTGTATTTTTGCAATCCGAGGTTGCCGAGTTGGAGAGAAAAGCGATGATGGAGGATGAGAGGGCCAAACACAATGTCCAAAAGTTCAAAGAGCTCGAGGAAGAGAGTAGGGGGATGGTGGAAAATTATATATTCCGCAAGGAAGAGGATCTCAAACTTGAAGAGCTTCTGGAGTACTACCAAGAACTCAAGAGGGTCCAAAAAGAAATTACAGATCAATTGGATTCAGTGGCCGTGGGCCCAAGCGTGCCACCGCCACAATCGTTTTATACTATGCAACATCAAGCTAAGGAAGAGAAGTGATGAAATATTTGTATTGGGCCCATTTGAAGGCCATGTCCTATTAGTTGAAGGGTATCCCTTACTTTTAATGAATAATGGACATGTTGCTTTATGTAGGGGTGAATAAGTTTCCCTGCATGTATTGGATCTATATAAAGGAAACATTTCTTAAAGTGTGAGTTTCTGTGACTTAGTAAATCATATGTATACTCCCTAAATAAGGTGTCGTTTGTGGGAACACAGACCTTATGGATACCGCCTACCCCCTTGCTTTGTTCGTCGGTGGGGTGGAAATCACATCCAAGATTTCTCATCCTATCTAAGAACACAAACACACACACACAAGTGAACCCAAGGATTTCTTCTTTATCCCTTCTGGTCACCACACTGCCGCCCCTCGAAGTCCAGGTCTACAAGATTACTTTGTGTGGACTCGGTCCTGCTCGGCGGGGTCTCTCCGTTCCTTCATAAAACTGACTCTGCTGGTGTCACCGGTCATTACCCGACTCTACATGCTCCCCTCCTTGCACCAAAATGGCAAAGGGTGGTGCTGCTAGTGCTGAGGTCGTCCACCAATCTTTTGTACCAAAGGGGCCAGACCGGCTTCTCTTTACCGAGGCAGTTCATGTGGTCCATAAAGTCATGTCACCACTTTTTGGGTTGCGTTGTCCTTGCCACCTTTGTTGCGATATTAAGGGTGTTCCCCTGAGGCACACTCCGAGGTATCCGAGGCCTCAGTGCGAGCCAAGGGGCCACGCTAAACTCCTTCTCACGTGTCGGTCCCTTGAAGTCGAGTCAGGTGGAGCCAAGGCATGAGGCTCACGAGGGACTACCCTCTGACATTCCCTCCCGAGGCACTGTTCCTGGTGACACAGCCTCCATAGGGTGCCGTCGCTCAGGAGGTGGTCCCATAAATCTTCATGGCGTGGCACCCTCGTTGCCATGACCTCGAAAAAGCCACATATGATACCTACGATGTGATAAAAGAGTAGGCAGATTTGCGCCTACGGTAGTCTACACTGCCTATGCCTCGTGATAAACTGTAGTCGGCAAAGGAGAATGGTGCCATCTAAAGTGTGGATGGGCCCCATATCACTATATGGACGTGAGAAACTGCGGATTCCTATGTGTATTTCTACGCTCTACAATGCCATCTCGGCTGTCTGCCCGCAAAAACCCGCGTCTTCTAAGGTCTACAATGATAGACGATGCGGGTTTATATCAACACGTCAACCCTGGAAGGGCCCCACGTCCATGGGAGACTGCTGCCGAAATGGGCTTATGGCACCACGTCGGCTCCGTATTGGCCCCATGACCAAGAGAAGCCGCGTCCAGCATGAGTACACAAAGACAGGTTGGCTCTTGGCAGGCACTGCAACCCAGTAGGTACAGAGGCGTGTCATGCCAGGAACGCCTCTCAAAGAGCCCGGTCCTAACGGCGGGCCCATGGCATGTAGATGGTCCACCATCCTGCGATGCGGGGTATGACAAGATGCACGATACCCGTCCACGGTCAGGAATCTGTTGTCTGGGCCTGAAATGGGTCTCTCCTCCCGGAATAGCAGGGCTCTGTTGTGATTGCCCCGCGTGTCCTTTGCGGCACCCATCCCATGATGGAAAAGAATTGGGGCGATGTGGATAGTAGTTTGAGCCGAAATATTCTAGCGATATTATTTACTCTGATATCAATTTGTGCACATGTCATTTTTACAAGTACTTTAGGAATCCCAATAATTACATACAAGCTTTAATGCCATTAACTTCAAGTGTCATTATCTTATTAATTATCTTTGGCAAATAATTACAAATGACTCAGGGAGATGTTTCCTTCTATAAAAAGGGATCCCATCTCATCTCTTATTCCCCAACCCATTTCTCAACACTGATACTTCTAGCAAAAAAATCACTCTCCGGTACGAGTATGTCAAAGAAAGGGAGTAGGTCAGGTGTGAAGGAGATAAATGATGAGGGTAAGAAGGAAAGGATTGTATTGTTGCAATCTGAGGTTTCCCAGTTGGAGAGAAAAGCAGTGATGGAGGAAGAGAGGGCAAAACACAATGTCCAAAAGTTCAAAGAGCTCGAGGAAGAGAGCATGGGGATGGTGGAAAATTATCTATTCCACAAGGAAGAGGATCTCAAACTTGAAGAACTTCTGGAGTACTACCAAGAACTCAAGAGGGTCCAAGAAGAAATTACGTATCAGTTGGCTTTAGTGGCTGTGGGCCCAAGCGTGCCACCTCCACAACTATTGTCTACTATGCAACATCAAGTTAAGGAAGAGAAGCGTTGAAATATTCTTATTAGGCCCATTTGAAGGCCATGTCCTATTAGTTGAAGGATATCCCTTACTATTTAATGAATAATGGACATGTTGCTTTATGTACAGGTTAATAAGTTTCCTTGCATGTATTGTATCTATATAAAGGAAACATTTCTTATAGTGTGAGTTTTCTGTGACTTAGTAAATCATATGTATAATCCCTAAATAAGGTGTAGTGTGTGGGAACACAGACATCAAGGATACCGCCTATCCCTTGCTTTGTTCGGCGGTGGGATGGAAAGCACATCCAAGATTTCTCATCCTCTCTAAGAACACAAACACACACACAAGTGCACCCAAGGATTTTACCCAGGTTCAAGCCGCCCTGAGGCTAACATCCCTTCGGCCTACATGTCTGATTGTATTTCTCATCGAAGAAGATGGAGTGTGTTACACTAGCTATACAGGGTGAGGATCCCTTGCTAGAGTGCCTAGGCAAAATGATGAACTACTGCTAACTCTCCATGGATTTCCCTCTCTAAGTCCTCTAGTATGTCTTGTCCTATCTTTCTCCAATTGGACTACTTATTTGGGTCCAAAATATCAATGTCCCCAATGCCATGGTCCACCTTTTATATTTCAAGGGGATACCACAATGTCCTAGAGAACTTTCTACGGCTATTGTAAACCCGCCTTACACTAGTAGCCGAGGTGCGATAGGTCCATGTTCTCTTTGTATTGTCCTTCGTGCTTGGTCACCCTTTAGTTCCCGGGTGTTGTCCTTATCTTGACATCTGACCCTAGGTGTTTTCTCCATGTGTTGGGTTAGGTCTCTAGGGGGACACTTTGATCGACCATGTAGAAGACTCCTTTAGTTATAGTTGGACAAAATTGTGTATTTCTCTGTGCACCACCTTTCTCCTTTCAGTAATGGCCTTGCTAGAGATGTCTGTGCCATAGACAACATCCAGACGAGTCTAAGCTACATAGCTGGCCTTGCCACATCATTAATGATGTCTTTTTTCCAGGATCCTCTAGTGGCACGTCATGGCTGACATACCATTTCCGGGTCCATGGACGGTGGGCTCCTTCCGGGTGCTTGACTGGGATTCCTAGGATGTATTTGGGATCCATTCCACGTCACTCGATGAGGACCCTGAAGGGAATATGCCTTGAGAGGCAATAATAAAGTTGTTATTATAAGTATTCCAAGTATATGATATATGTTTATTTTGCATGCTATAATTGTATTAATACGGAAACATTAATACATGTGTGTTTAATAAACAAATATAAAGTTCCTAGTTATGCCTCTCTTATAAACTAGCTCGTTGATTAACAAGATGTTCAAGGTTTCCTGATCATGGACATTGGATGTTAATAACGAGGTAACAACATTATAGGAATGATGTGATGAACATTCATCCGAAGTATAGCATTACGATCAAAGTCATTGTGTTTATATTGCTATAACATCATACGAAGTAATCCTAGTCCTTAGACCATGAGATCATGCCAATCACTAACACTAGAAGAGTATCTTGATAACATCAAACGTCACATCGTAACAGGGTGACTATAAATGTGGGTTCCGTGCTACGAAGGTGTTATGTATATGCTCATGGATCAAGAGTGGAATTTGTCCATCCCGATGACAGATAGATATACTCTAGGCCCTGTCGGTGATATCACATTAGTTAGCTTGCAATGAAGTGATGTGATCACTAGAATGTTATATCACGGGAACGAGAAAAGTGTACATGTCAGTAATAACGAGATCAAACTAGGTATGGAGATACCGATGATCGAATATCGGACATGTAATATATCGTGAGACAAAGGGATTAAGTTGCTAGCGTAAAATGTTCTCACGATCACAAGAAGTCATCGTTGAATGTGTGGGAGTCAGTATGGATCTCCAGGTCCCGCTTCTGATTATTGATCCGAGAGGGGTCTCGATCATGTATGCATTATTCGCAAAACGTAGGGTGACACACTTAAGAGACACCAACACCATTTGGAGCAAATATGTTCTAGACGAAATAATTACAAAGTGCTGGAATTATTTCAATGGACACCGGAATTGTTTAGGGTGAAATTACTGAAATTGTTTCTGCATGTGAAATTGAAAAGGAGCAAGGGGTTTTATGTGAATGTTTGTTAATTAATTCAAAATTCTTAATGAATAAATAAAAGGAGTTTTATTTAATGAGATATTACATTAAATTTGGTGGAAATTTAATGGGAATTTTGAGTGGGATTTTGAGTGGACAATATGGAGGGACATTTTGTGAGTGGGATCTCCACTCACATGAATGGAGGAAGGGGTGGGGGATGCCCCCATGCTCCGGCCATGGCCTTTGGGGTGACCCCCCTCCTCCTATATAAATCTCCCTATCCCTCTCTCACTCACACCTCCTCGTGAAGGATCTCTCTCCCTCCTCTAGAATTATTCCCCCATGGTCTTGGACTAGCGAGATACATGTTCCAGGTGGCTTTTCGTCTGGAAGGAATTGCTGCTTCTGCTTGATCGCTGGAGCGAGGAGGCGTAGGTTGTTTGGTGACTTGAACGTGTGTGTGATCACGGATGCGCTGCTGATTTGTGGTGCTAGACTTTTTCTCGATCTTGAGACCGGCAAGCGTTCAACTACATCATCCACAAGTAAAACCTCGTTAAACTTTGTCGGTCTATAAGGGTATGTTCTCTATGGATGTATATCCACCCATTTCTTGTATCTAGAAGATATATCTTGGTGCTTAGTGATGGCTGCAAGTGCATAGATCGTTTGTAGCTAGTTTCAAAGTTAAGATGTCGATCCCACAGGGAGCCCAAAGGTAAGTTTTTATTGGTGAAGTCTATGTGACACCCGAAGTTGTCACAGGTATTCGAGTGAATTGAATGCAAGTGTTGAAAATGAGAATGGGATTTGGATTAAACGAAAGTATTTAAATAAAACTAAAATGTAAACTTCATAAATAAAAAGCATAAAAGTAAAGAACGATTCGTTTGTTGTTTTGTGCAAATGACGAAGTAGGCACGTGGAGTTTCAGTTCATGGTGATAGTGATAAGTGTAACAATTATAAGTTTATAAGTATGTGTGTAGGCGAGCAACCCATAATTAGCCGGAACTCCTCTTGGCAGATTTCATCCCAACTTCATTAATCTTACTAGCCTGTTTACAATAACAATTGTCAGTCACTAGACAATTAAGATCCTTCAGGTTTCTTTGCAATTAAGATCCTTGGATCAGACTAATGCAATAAGCTCCGTGGTTCCTCGTTATCCTCGAGTCAAACTAGTTTCCCATTGATATCCCCGTGTCACTCGGGAGTGGCCGGTCTGCTAGCAAACAAGGTTCTATCTATGCAGAACAAAGCTTAATGTTGTTTGGGCCCTTAATTGGGCATTAGGCATTAAGCATCCCACAGATAGTCAAGCACACATAATATAATAATTAAAATCAACCACAAACTTAATGGAAAT
This sequence comes from Avena sativa, assembly GCA_916181665.1. NCBI lineage: Eukaryota > Viridiplantae > Streptophyta > Magnoliopsida > Poales > Poaceae > Avena > Avena sativa. The sequence continues at coordinate 344,426,682 of OV702279.1, forward strand.
TATATAGGCACATCACATCTCACCAATCCCCTACATCTCCCACGCCCAAGGGGACTTACTCACACATGAGAGAAGAAAGCATCATCAATATAATTAAATAAAGGGAGTTCTTCTTGACATTACCGTGGAGATCCACAATAAGAAATAGAAATAAATCCAACACAATTCAAGATGGGAAGAACAATCTCAAACCCTAGTCTTGCAAGGTGGAGATCTCTCTCTCTCAAGTACAAGTAATGGCTATGGAGGTGTGGTGGCTAGGAGATCAAAGATCGTGGAGCATGATGAAGAATGTCTTCTCCTTATTCTCCAGATCTCTTCTTTATCCCTTCTGGATGGTACGGAGGCTCGTGTGTTCTGTTTTTGTCCTCAGCCTCTTCATGAAAGTTGTCCTTTTAATAAGATGAAGGAGATGGCAGCTATACGGTGGGAACTATACGGCCAGAAAAATATTCCCGCCGTATAATTGCTCGTTAAAGCTTCTGTAAATTCCCCTCAATTGCATCCAAAAATAGACTTACTTGTTTTTGTCTAAATAATGTGTTTTTGATGTTAAATCCCTCTGTTGATGTTCAAAACCTGAAACACAAATTAAAAACCAAGTTTTCTTTGCTACCGAAGTATTAGCGTTAGGTATATCTAGAAAACCATCAATAGAGACCATAAAAAATGTGTAGAATCTCACAGCTATCAACTCCCCCAATCTTAGATGTTGCTCGCCCTCGAGTGACAAGGAAATAAGAAATGATAGAAGATATTCGAAACTGAAATAAAAGAACTTATAAGCTTGAATTGGTGTCAAATTATTTTCTTCACATTTCCTACAATCTTAAACATGATCATGCAAATATTCACAAGATTGCACTGATTTCACTTCCTAACCACGTATATCTTGCTAGCAAATAAATCATATGCACGAGCAAGTGTAGAAAGTTTAGCTAGGAAAGTGAAACAAATCTTTTTGGTTTCTCTCTTATTGAGAGATGAAAACTTTTTTCTCTTGTTCCTTTAATCAATTAAGAGTACTCATGTTTGCACCAAGAACATTTCATTTAAGAACAACTCATCTACTCCCACATCAAAATTTCAAGACTCTCAAAGAACCTTTTTCCTTTCCTTGTTTTTCAAAAACTTCAACTCTTTCATAGATAAATCATGCCACTGTTTTTAACATGTTAATTGGGGTTGTGTTGCGCACTCGTGACCATGCCAATAGATAGCTGTTGAGCAATAGTGGGTCATAAGAGTACTACAACTTCACTTGGAACATAAAACCACGAGGATACTAAAAAATTTACACGTCATAGCATTGCAGCTACAGACGTTTACAAAAATCAATAACCGAAATCGAGTGGTTTTCCACATTTAGATCGTTCGTTGGCCAGCAGAGTTAATAGTTCCCCATGGAGTACGACAGTTTTTGTAGTGACACGCGTAAAGCAATATCCTACTGTAATTATTAGAAAAAGCAGTGGCATAATCTCTACTACTTCGAAGTATCCATTTTATCAGACAATTTCATTCAAGGGTGTATCGAGTCTATTTACATTAAGGTCAATGGGGTTGAGTAGTTTCTAAAATCAAATCCTTTGGGCTAAACATGGACTCAAGTCATCTCTTGGATGCTTTTTCTTGTTGTAAAAATGTTGGAAATATTTTGACCAAGTTCATTGCTCATTCTTTTAAAGCTAAAAGAGGACACTAGCAAGGGAATATAATTTATAAGATAACAAGCTAGGTGGCGAGTGACTCAAGTGCAAGCGATTAAATAATTGTAGGATCAATTTAAAGTTGCAGGAGAGGTGATGAAAGGAATGTGATACCTCCTCTTGCTTGCTTCGTTCTCGTACTTGAGTCGAATCCTCTCTATATTTCCCTATTGCCAAGTCACCTGAAATTGAGCAATCTTCAAGAAAAACAAAGAAACAAATTGCAAATGAAAGTTACAACTATTTTTTGTGTTTTTGGTTTTAAGAATGCAAACTAAAATTAAACGTGCTATTATTGGAAAAGAAAACAAATCAAAAGAAGAAATAAAAATATGAATGCAAGTTTGGAGGTTTTCAAAACCTCCCCCAAGCTTAGGTTGTTGCCATGCTTAGTTGTTGCCGTCGTCCGACGGTGGTTGCTGGTGCTGCTGGTAGTAGTCGGGGAAGTAGGTCATGAAGGTACTAAAGGTGTTAGTTAAAGCACTCACATCTTCACTTACTCCATGTAGAGTTTGGTCGATCTCCCCAACGCGCTGGTTGAGCTGCAGAAAATCTTGGTAGGGGACATTGTTGAACCCCTGTTGCTGTTGTGGCTGATTGGGCTATTGGTCCCAAGCCTGTTCCTCCTGCTGCTGCAGTCCCTCCCAAGCACGGTTGTACTCCTGCTGCTGCTCCTGTTGCTTCTCCTTCTCATCCTGTTGCCCTCCTTCTTCCTCTTCATCGGAGTCAAGATAGAGCTTTGCCATGATTTCAGTCACTTGATCCTTGGTGAGGATCCAGTGGTCCCTTCCCTGAACCTCGAAGGCTTGCGGGCAAGGCAGTGGCACCTGACCATCATGCACATCATTAAGATAACCAAATTGATAGGCTCGGAGCCTCCTGTTAGCTCGGTAAACACCGAGGAAACCACAAGCAATTATATATCTGACATCCATAAGTATGGAGCCATCAACAAGTTGCGCAATATGAATTGCAATTTCAAGGGCTTGGATTAGGTGGGTTACCATTCCACTGATGTGAATATCACCTTTCCTTTTGTTTCTCTGGTGGCGAAGGTGCTGGATCTACAAGAGTGGGACTTTGCGGCGCATTAGGGAAGAGTGCCTTGGTGATCATGGCCATGTCTGTATTGGCTATCGAGCCGGTATCTCCTCTTCCTAACAAAGTGTTAGCAAGAAACATAGCAAAGTAACAGATGGTTGGGTTCTCTATGGTGGACATCTTCTTCTAGTAGAAGTCCCTACCACCATTAATAGAAACAACCTCCCAAGTATTTGCACTCGAGATGCTATACAAGTTTGTCACAGTTGGTTCCCCTTCTTGAGGGAGTCCATAAGCATCATAGAATTGTTGATAGGTAATTTGGTACGGTCATTGGTTAACGGTGAAATTTATTTTGCATGCATTACCTTTCTCCCTATAGTCGTCGTAGAAAGAGGCAAGGAACTCATGGGTGAGCCCTTCGTAGGTGTAGTGGCTGGCATTGGCGAGGTTGGCGAGCCCTGCATTTGCACACAGGTAGTCTAAGTCTGCCTTCAACTTTGCTGAGTTGAGAAATCCGTTATCGGCCCATCGTGTGGGCAGAACCTTCCTCTCTAAAACCATGTCGTACTTGTTGTCGGGCTCAGCCCGGAGCCCCAAGCCCTCACCACATTGGCGCTTGATATTGCGAATAATACTACCTAGCTTGTTCATCTTGATGCACTGAGAAATTTCAACATAAAACCTTAGGCATATAGTTTCTATATGATATATGAACGATTCTATGTGGAGGAAATCAATCCTAACGTGTGAAATTAAAAGATAAAATCAATCAAGCTTGAGTTCATCCATATTCAATGAGAATATTTCAACCATGGAATTTTGAAAATTAAGCATGGTTAGGGAGAGAAACATACCAATCTATTGATTCCCCCACTCAAACGAACGAAATCCGCAAAGAATTGAGAGTTCTTGAGAGTTTTTGAGAGAGAGGTTGAGAGAAATAATGAGAGGAGGAAGAACCTTGCCCTGCCAGACTCGTTTAAGTGGTCGGGCCAAACTATACGGTGAGATCTATACGACCGGGCTAGGTAGCTCCCACCGTATAGTTGTGGGGGCGGTGATGGTTAGGGTTTCCCAATGCTAGATCACAACTATACGGCCACACCAAATGGTCCTGTCGTAGAGTTGTTCGTCAAACCTTCTGTATCCGAACCCCAAGTTTTGATAATTTTGTTGATAACTATACGGCCGCAACTATACGGATGGAATAAATATTCCCTCTGTATAGTTGGTCGTTAGACCTCCTGGAACATGCTTTTTCACCCAAATTTTTAGAGATGCATTTTTTTATCTAAACAATATTATTAAGCTAGTTTCTATAGATATAACTCAAACTTTATTTTCTACTCTATACTATGCTTATTCAGTCGGTATTTCTGCTACTTTTTAACAACTACATCTTTACGGCAGTACTTCCGCAAAAATGTCTGTGAAAAAGTTGTAGGAATGCTATGAACATCTTATTATCTAACTTTAGTTTATTTTATTGATATGATGAGTTGACTCCTATTAAGAATTTTATTGAGAATGGTTGAATATTTCAACCCCTTCTCTATTCTCGAATTCGTACCTTTGGTTGCCCTTTCTCAAAGACACTTACCACATGAACTCGTTTTGCTGGTGGAACTTACCTTTCTCTTGCTTCTAGTTTCTTTGGAAAATACTGGATTATTTCCGCATCATAAACATTGAAGATTATTTTCCCTTCAGCACAGTCAACTGATGCTCCTACAGTTCTAAGAAAAGGTCTTCCAAGTATTATAGATAATCTTTCATCCTCCGGAATTTCAAGAATAATAAAGTCAATGGGAATAACATGCTCATCTATTCTAAGTAGAACATCCTCAATCATGGCAACATGTGGTTTAGTGGATTTGTCATCCATCTGTAAAGTGATAGAAGCGGGGGAGTACTCCCCCAATCCTAACCTTTTATAGAGGGAGTATGGCATTACACTAACTCTTGCACCTAAATCACAAAAGGCATTATGAATATCAGTTTTGCCTATTGAACATGAAATAGTTGGTATATCAAGATCTCCTGACTTAGACAATAGTCTCCCATTAGCAGGGTAACTAGTCACCATGGCAACGGTTTCAGTTATCTTTTTCTTTCTATTAAGAATATCACGAAGAAATTTAGAATAGGCAGGCACTTTTATTGCATTCTCAAATGGAATTTCTAGACGAAGATCATTAAGTGCCTTTGCGAAAGAATCATAGATTACCTGATCCGGTGATTTCTTTTTGCGATATGGATATGGAAGTTTCTTCCCTTTATGTTTTACCTTTTGTGGAGGATCAGTCTCTTTAGTCGCTTTCTTTTGTTGTTGCTTGTCGCTCTTCTTATTTTCTATTTCAACAACTTCATCTTCTTTGCTTGTGTCTTTTTCTTCTCTTGGATCAACAGTCTCTACATCAGAGTTATAACTGTCATCCTGTGTATCATTCTTCTCCTTCAAGGTTTCATCTTGTGTTTCTTGAGAAGTCTCGTCTTGAGGATCCACGAATGTATCATCTTCCTAGCTTGCTTTAAGAAAGGCTTTTTCCTTTCGATCATTTTCAGCTTCATATTCTGGTGGTCCTAACGGCCTTTAACAACTGCACCTCTTGTTGTAACAACATTAGTAGAAACAGGAATATTTATATCATCGCGGAGAAAAAATTGATAACCGTATGCTATTTGTTCACACTGGGTTTCAATCATACTGAGGTACTTGTTAAATAATTTTATTTCTTGTCCAATTTCCTCATAATTTTTGTAAGTTTAGCCAAAATATTTTTATGTCTTTGAAATTGCTTATGCAAGTTACTATAAGACTCTGTCTGTCAATGTTTCAATTCTTGAAAAACTTTTCTAGTTTCATCCTCTTCAGTAAAAACCTGTAACAAATCTACTTTGTTTTACTTGACAAGTTCAGAAGGTATAACTTTTTCTTTCATGGTTTTGCATACTTCAGGCATAAGATCAGGATTTATACGAAGTATTCCCTTTTCTGGCTTAGTGCCAAAATCAGGATTATATAAAGAATCATTCTTAGCCCTAGTAGCCATTAATTCCAAACATACTTTAATAGTTAAAGTATTTATCGATCCTCCTGCTGATGAATCTAGCAACTCTCTGCATTGGGTATTAAGATCGTGGTAAAATAAGTGGCAAACAGTTGACTTAGAATAGCCATGATTAGGAATAGTATTGATCATTCCAAAGAATCTTTCCCAGGATTGTGGGTAATTTTCTCCCACGTTCTAACTAAAGTTGCCTATATTCTTTCTAAGTTTTTTTACCTTTGTAAAAGGATTAATTCTGTTTATAAATTTAACAATGCAGTTTTACCAACATTTAATATAATGGCGAGGGAGAGAATATAACCAGTCTAGAGCTTTACCTTTGAGAGACCAATGAAATAGTTTTAGACGAGATAATTCTCTTGGCAAACCTTTTGGTCCAAGTGATGTTATCACATCATCAAACTCTCTAAGATGTCTTCATGGGTCTTCATCTTCCCTTCCACTAAAATCTTTTTCCTGCAAATTTTTAATAATTTCACCGTCAAATCGATATTCCCTAACTCCAGGATTAGGAAATTCTATTGGTTGTTTAAGAAATGCAGAATTTGTAGCACTATATTCTCTGAGAGTCTTCTTAGGTTTCTTGGGGGTCGTCCTATGAATGGACATGATTTCCATGAAGTCACTTAGGTTGTCAACTTCAACTTTATCCGACCTCAAAAGTTTTTCAATAATTTCCTCGCGCCTTTGAGTAGCCACGCGTTCAAGATAATCTGGTAGATAAGCCCTAATAGAGCGTGTAGACACTTTGTATCCTAGGGAGAGCATCTTGTAATAGTAACACCTGAAATGTCAAGAGACAAAACACGCAACTCTTGGTAATTACCCTCTCGGTTTGTCCACCATTCAAGAGACATAACGGATAAGATTTGAAAATATTTGGTTTGGCCACCATTCACTTGAAATGCCCCTCTCGGTAATTACCCCTCAAAATTTTCGACCACGAGAATCTGCGGCTGACATGAGCACACAGAGCCAGGTTGACTCTCGGCGGGCCTAGCAACCCGGCAGGTGTAGAGGCGTGTCATGCCAGGAATGCCTCTCATAGAGCCCGGTACTGATGGCAGGCCAATGGCATGCAGATGGTCCACCATCCTGCAACGCGGGATTCAAAAAGATGCACGATACCCGTCCACGGTCAGGAATCTACTATCCAGGCCTGCAACGGGTCTCACTTCCTGGAATAGCTGGGCTCTTTTGCGATGGCACCGGGGTGTCCTTTACGGTGTCCATCCGATGACGGAAAAGAATCGGGGCGATGTGGATAGTTGTTTGAGCCAAAATATTCTAGCTATATTATTTAATCTCATATCAATTTGTGCACATGTCATTTTTACAAGTACTTTAGGAATCCCAATAATTACATGCAAGCTTTAATGCCATTAATTTCAAGTGTCCTTATCACTTTAGTTATCTATGGAAAATAATTACAAAGGACTCAGGGAGATGTTTCCTTATATAAAAGGGGATCCCATCTCATATCTTATTCCCCAACCCAATTCTCAATATTGATACTTATAGCAAAAAAATCACTCTTCGGTACGAGTATGTCGAAGAAAGGGAGTAGGTCAGGTGTGAAGGAGACAAATGATGAGGGGAAGAAGGAAAGGATTGTATTTTTGCAATCCGAGGTTGCCAAGTTGGAGAGAAAAGCGATGATGGAGGAAGAGAGGGCCAAACACAATGTCCAAAAGTTCAAAGAGCTCAAGAAAGAGAGCAGGGGGATGGTGGAAAATTATCTATTCCGCAAGGAAGAGGATCTCAAACTTGAAGAGCTTCTGGAGTACTACCAAGCACTCAAGAGGGTCCAAAAAGAAATTACAGATCAATTGGCTTCAGTGCCCATGGGCCCAAGCGTACCACCACCACAATCGTTGTCTACTATGCAACATCAAGTTAAGGAAGAGAAGTGATGAAATATTCGTATTAGGCCCATTTGAAGGCCATGTCCTATTAGTTGAAGGGTATCCCTTACTTTTAATGAATAATGGACATGTTGCTTTATGTAGGGGTGAATAAGTTTCCATGCATGTATTGGATCCATATAAAGGAAACATTTCTTATAGTGTGAGTTTTCTGTGACTTAGTAAATCATATGTATACTCCCTAAATAAGGTGTCGTGTGTGGGAACACAAACCTTATGGATACCGCCTACCCCCTTTCTTTGTTAGTAGGTGGGGTGGAAATCACATCCAAGATTTATCATCCACTCTAAGAACACAAACACACACACACACACACAAGTGCACCTAAGGATTTTACCCAGGTTCAAGCCACCCTGAGGCTAACAGCCCTTCGTCCTACATGTTTGATTGTATTGCTCATCACAGAAGACGAAGTGTGCTATACTTGATATACAGGGTGAGGATTGATACGTCCAATTTGCTTCACCTTTCTATATCATAAATACCTCTATTCATTGATATATTTCATATTAAGAGGTGTTACTTATGTCTTTTCATCTGTTTTTGCATGTTGGATGATTCTTGGAGGATGAACTGCCAGAGTCAGGATTCTGATGGAAAAAGCGTTGTTTTGATGCAATTTTACGAAGATCAGAAAAATACCAGAAAAACTAGAGAAAACTATATTTTCCCAGAAGACGAAGGAAGCCAGAAGGGGGGCGGAGTTGGGCCACAGGGGGCCCACACCCCCTAGGCGCGGGCCACCCTGGGTCGCGCCTACAGGGGGTGTGGACACCCTGGCCCACCTCTGGCTCCTCCCTCTCGCCTACATTTTCTCCTCGAAACCCTAATACACGGGGAGCGACCACATAAATATTTCGCCGCCTCTGCGGGGTGGAAAACACCGAGAGAGAAAGAGCTCTCCGGCAGACAGATTTCTATCGGGGAAATTCCTTCCCGGAGAGGGGAGATCATCGCCATCAACACCATCATCAAGCTAGACTTCATCGGGATCATCATCATCATCATCCACACCATCATCTCCACCAGCACCATCATCACCACTCCATCCCGCTGTAACAATTGTGTTGAATCTTGCATAGTTCTTAGGGGAAACTTTCCCGGTGTTGATTACTATTGTAGTTGATGCTTGTGAGTGGAACCATTGAATTATTGTTTATGTTCAGATTGTTATCCATCATTATATCATCTCTGATCTTGATCCATATGATGTCTCATGAGTAGTTCATTTAGTTCTTGAGGACATGGGAGAAGTCATGTTGTTAGTAGTGGATTTGTGTTGAGGTATTATTCAATGGTTTAATATTTAATTTGTGGTGCTATTCTTCTAGTGGTGTCATGTGAACATCAACTACATGATAGTTCACCATTTATGGGCCTAGGGGAATGCATTGTGTATTAGGCTACTAATTGTGGGGTTGCCGGAGTGACAGAAACCTGAACCCCCGTTAGGAAACCATTACACGAGGGAGTGTAGGATCTCAGAGTTTAAGGCTGTGGTTAGGTTTATATCTTAATTGTTTCTAGTAGTTGCGGATGCTTGCAAGGGGTTTAATCACACGTATGTATTAGTACAAGTAAGGTTGGTACATTAGCACAGGTTCACCCACACAACACTTATAAAACCAAAGAATATTAATCAGCTATATGAAACAAAAGGACTTGACAGTATTCCCATGTGTCCTCGAGAACGTTTGGTCCTCATTAGTATTTCCACCGGCTTGTCCTTTGCTAAGAAATGATTGGGTCACTTGCTGCAATTATTTGCTGTTTTATTTACTTGCACTTTATTTACTTGCTTTATCAGAAAACCCCTAAAAATCCGTTTGCTAAGTATTTACAGAGATTTCCTGCTCCATACCACTAGTCAACACCTTCTTCTCCTCGTTGGGATCGACACTCCTATTTATCAAAAGTACTACGATACACCCCCTATACTTGTGGGTCATCAAGACTATTTTCTAGCGCCGTTGCCGGTGAGTGAAGCGCTATTGAAGAGTGGAACTGGTAAAGGAAGCTTCTATTGTGAGTATTGATTTTTATTTCTGCTTGTTATTTTGTTTCCAATATGGATAACCTACTTGGTTTTTTGTTTGGGAAAACTACTACCACTGTTAGGGTAGTAGACGAACCACCACCTATTGAGAAATATCCTTTTAAGATACCTACAAGTATTGTTGATCGTGTTATGGATAATTATTATTTAGAGGATGGAACTGTCCATCCTGGTGACCACTTGCTTTTTATCCATGAATTCTGCGGATTTTTTAAGTGTGTAGGTATCACAACTGAATAGGTGAAGAAGAAGTTACTCTCTATATCATTGAAAGGAAGAGCTGAAGAATGGTATAAGCTGTTGAAGAATGGACAATCCATGGAGTGGGAGGAAATAGTTCCTCTCTTTTATTCTAAATTATATCCTCCCAGTGAGATTCATAAGGATAGGATCAAATATATAACTTTTGGCCTCGTGATGGAGAGAGTACAACTCAAGCTTGGAGGAGATTGAACTTATTAATGCTTAAATATCCTATTCATGAACTCCCTAACAATATTATTATTAATAACTTTTATGCAAGGCTTTCTCTTCATGATAAAGATTTACTAGATGCTTCTTGTGCTGGATCATTTACACGTATGAATGAAGAAGCTAAATGGGATCTTATAGACCGTATTCAAGAGAACACTAAAGCTTGGGAGAATGACAAAGGAATAAAGTCAGGTATAAACTATGATTATGAATGCATTACATCTTTTATGGGAACTAATGAATTCCGTGATATTAGTACTGAGTATGGTCTTGATTCTCAAAGTATTTCCAATTGTTTTAAGGCATTTGCCTCTTATATAGAAATTCCTAAAAATAAGTGGAATAAGTACCATGCACCTTATAAAGATGTTGTTAATCATGTTCCTACTAGAAATACTGAAGTTTGTACTATTGATCATATTTTGCCTGAACCTTATGTTGAGAAAACACCTTTCCCAGCTAAGGTAAAGGAGTATTCTATGATAATTAGTGCGGTTCACAAAAGTACAAAGAAAACTGTGGAACCTAATGAGCAAATAAACATTGAACCTGTAGTAACCATTGAGAAAGATTTTGTCACTAAATACACTGAAGTTGGGCACATTGTCTTCTGTGAAGCCGCTTCTAATATTGTCTCTCCTCCTAGTAAAGCTAGGAAAACTAGTGTCCTTGTGCTTTTTGTTAGAATTGGTGATCATTTCTATTATGGTTTATGTGATATTGGTGCTAGTTCTAGTGCTATTCCTTATGAGCTTTATAGGGAAATTATGCATGAAATTGGTCCTTGTGAGCTTAAGGAAATTGATGTGGTTATTCACCTTGCTAATAAGGAAACCATTTTCCCTATTGGTATTGTAAGAGATGTGGAAGCCCTTTGCGGTAAGATTAAGTATCCTACTAATTTTCTAGTGCTTAGTTTAGTAGCTAGTAAAACTTGTCCTATTATCTTTGGTAGACCTTTCTTGAACACTTGTGGAGCTATTATATATTGTAAAAAGGAGAAAGTTTTAACTAGGTTTGATGGAGATTCTTATGAGTTTAACTTTTCCAAATTTGCTAAAGCTCCTTATGAAAATAGTTTTCCCAATGAAGATTTCAGGGTTGAACAACTTGCTTCTATTGATCCAGTTTATGACCTTGGACCTCTTTTTGATGATTGTAAGTATGCCCATTCTGATGATAAAGTTCTTTCTTGTGACAGTTATATTGTAAACTTTATTCAAAGTGCTCCTGAAAGTTATTATGAGAGAGGGAAACATGGTTTTATGCGCCTCAATAAAATAATGTTTCCCCGTTTTATGTTGAAAGCTTTGAAGTTGCATTTGTTTTATCTTCCTATGGTAGTGGCCTTTTGTTTTAACCAATTGTTTTCTCATGAGACTCCCTTGCATAGGAAGTGGGTTAGACTCAAATGTGTTGGATATTTGCTTCTTGATGCTCTTTTTCACTTCAAATCCATATCTCCTATGTGAGCATCTTTGAAACTATCAAGCCTAACTTAAAGGCATTAAAGAAAAGTACTTCTTAGGAGATAACCCAATAGTTTTGTTGAGTCTTGGAAGTTATTACCTCAGTAATAACCCGTCCTTATCCTTTTCTTTTGGTTTTTGTGTCAAGATCAACTAATTTTGAGAAGTAGAGGAGTTGTGAAAAGTGGCTGGCCCGGGACAGATTTTTGTGCTGCGTTGTAAAAATTCGTGAAGGAGCTTAGTACTTCGGATGGAGCTGTAATTTTCTGTGCTTACTCTCCAAGTTGTTATACAACTTTCATTAGTTTTGTACTTTTTTATTTGAGCAACAGAAGTTTTTCGAAAAAATCAATCTTTACTTGTTGGTCTGTTTTGACAGATTTCTTCCATCATTTGCATTTGCCTCTTAAATCAATTTCCTTTCGGATTCTTTTGGGTTTTTGGAAGGAATTGCTTTAGTAGCTTTTGTTTTGTTGGATTTAAATTGAAATGTTTACCTAGAGGTTTACTGTTTTTGCATACACTAATGTTGCCAATGAGGTTTGTGTAAGGCCTTGTATGAAATGAATTTTCAGGAGATGGAGAGAAGGAATCTGCAGAGTCCGTCTTTGAATAGGTAAAAGTGCTGCAAACTAAAGGTTCGTGAAAACCTTATATTTTTATATTTTTGATGTTTTTATTACATACGGAAGGTTACAAGACGAAACAGAGGAGGAAACGGAGGCTAGGTGGGCCACACCCACCAGTGGCGCGGGCCCCAGCTAGTCGCGCTACCAGGGGGTGTGACCCCCCTGGAGTCTGTCTCCGCCTCGTTTTTGCACGGTACCTTCCTTATGAAGTTAAACTTTGTACTTTATAACTCCCGGATCCCCCGAGGTTCGTATATCATGTTATCGTCGTGTTTTTGTTTCGATCTGTTTCTGTCAGGAAATCTTCTCAAGTTTAGAGGCACCATGGTCTCCGCCAACGACAAGGGTAAGGAGTCTGTGGAAGAAGAAAGGATCGCTGCTAGGCACAAAGACATGGGTTGGAGCATCAAGGAGAAAGTAAAGGACTTGTCAGCAGGCATCAAGGGACAAGCTGCCACAGGATCAAGGGCAAGGAAACCTACTTATGTAAGGGCAATTAATACTGGACGTTCTTTTTCTCATAATATGCAGGGTATCATGACCTCCGTTCCAGACTTCAGATCCTGCCCTGAGGCAGTGGAAGCCCTCCGAACCACTGATGAGTTTTGTGTTAAGTACCATGCTCTAAGGATGAAGGCGGATATACTTAAAGAGGAGAATAACAGGCTTCGTAAGATGCTGGAGGGTTTTCTCACCCTAAACAAGGGAACATCGCCACCACCGAAGGAGTAATTCGTCATCAGGTTTGGCATCCCCTTGGCTTGTTCCAAGCTTGGGGGAGTGTCGCGGTATCACATCATTATCTTTTACCTTTTTAGTAGTTTCATATCTTGGGTAGAGAAGTTATCTTATAGGTTTGTTTGCATTGTGGAAGTATCTCTCCTTTAGTTGGTTATCTATGTATCCCTTGGTGTGAGTGCCTTTATGGAATATTAATGATAAGTCTCATATTTTACTTTTTGCACTTCCTATTTTAGTTTGCATTCTCTATTATATGATTGATCTTGTTGATTAGTATTGGTATCACTTTGGGAGCATCAAGTAAATCTAAATTGGTTTTGGCAAACCGAGCTTTGGTCAGTAGCAACACTTTTTGAGGTTTAAAAGGAAAAGAGAAAAAAAGCTTACAGGTATTTTATATCATATATTTTCTTTCTTGATTGGCTCATAAGCTTAGTATTCTTTATTAAGATCTTTTGTGTCTTCAACGAAGATTGCATGTTTGTCTTTATTACTTGTATGTTTTATTGTTTCCTTCAACTCTTTTGCTTGCTACCCAGCCTTGCTAGCCAAAAGCCTGTTTTGAGAGGGCATACTTCTCATGCATCCAATCCTTTTAAACCAAAACCTATGCCATTTGTGTCCACCATATCTACCTATTAGCATTATTGCTATTCCAAGTAAATCTCAAGCTTCATCTATCTTTCAAATTAAAAATTCTTTTGTTATGTGATTTTTTTTAGTAAAGCTCTCACGAACTTGATGGCACACCTTATTTTCTTGCCCCTAATAAACTTGAACCATTGTGTCATCGAAGTTGTATATGCTTGCACATATGCGTTGGAATTAGCAGAACCGTTTTGTCATAGGGAACGCTTTCAACATTGCACCTGTACGCTGTACACAGTTGATATCATGCTCTTTTGTTTGCGGATGTTGTCAATGTGAAATAAAAGGGGAGCTTGTAAGTCCATGCAGTTATGTATATGTGTTAGATAAACGCCTGGGCCGCTAGTCTAAGCCATGTCTAATCATGGTGGAAACTTGCAGGATAACCATAGTGAGCTATCTGTGAAGTATCCTCAATAAAAACCTATGCAAATAGCAAATAAAAAGATCGCTGAGATGCTCAATGTCTGCTTGCCTTGTCATTTTGATATGGGATATCTCTTGTATCATGTGCAAGGGGTACCCCGTTGGTGGTTCTTTATGATACACATGTACTTACTATGACAAGAACTTACCGGTAACTAAAGTTCAGTATCATGAGGAGCGACCCTCGTACTCAAGGGACATGAGATTTCCAACTTATATTTCATCAAGCATATACTCCATCTTTGTTCACTTTAACCTTAATCACCTCAATATGCTTATGATAGGGGAAATGAGAGCTCAAAGCTAGTAAGTACCATAATCTTTTGAAAGCTCTTTATGAACTTGAAATCCCTACTTCCCTCTGTGAAGGGCCTTTCTTCTACTTCTAAGTTGAGTCAGTAAACCTACTTCATATCTATCTCCAACAAGCATTTGAGTTGTTGTGTTTCAATAATTCATATGATGATTTATTCAATCATGTTCTCTATCTTCCTTGTTTGCACAGGACTCTTATCTAAGTGAGTATTACTTTGAAAGCCATCATTGTGAAAAACCTTTTATGTTTGAGCAAAGAGTACTCTTGTTGTAAACGTCTTTACAAAAGCTTTACTTGAAAACTGTTTGCCAACTGTTCTCTGACCAAGAACAAAGTTTGCCAATCCCAATTATGATTTATCTTTATGCATCTTTATTGTGACTCCCTTACCTGTTGCAAGCTAAGTTATATAATGGTGAGTTGCTTTCTACTATGAGTTGTGTATTGGTAAGTGTGATGCTTCTTGTCCGTATTCTTCTTATCGACACTTCACTCCATAAACCTGTGGACATGTTTACTAAGCTCAGTTTTCACTTGGGGACAAGCGAGGTCTAAGCTTGGGGAGAGTTGATACGTCCAATTTGCATCACCTTTCTATATCATAATTTACCTCTATTCATTGATATATTTCATATTAAGAGGTGTTACTTATGTATTTTCATCTATTTTTGCATGTTGGAAGATTCTTGGAGGATGAACTACCGGAGTTAGGATTCTGATGGAAAAAGCGGTGTTTTGATGCAATTTCACGAAGATCAGAAAAATACCAGAAAAACAACAGAAAATTATACTTTCCCAGAAGACGAAGCAAGCCATAAGGGGAGGCGGAGTTGGGCCACAGGAGGCCCACACCCCCTGGAGCGGGCCACCCTGGGCCGCGCCTACAGGGGGTGTGGCCACCCTGGCCCACCTCTGGCTCCGCACTCTCGCCTATATATTCTCCTCGAAACCCTAATACACGGGGAGCGACCATAGAAAGATTCCGCCGCCTCTGCGGGGTGGAAACACCGAGAGAGAAAGAGCTCTTCGGCAGACAGATTTATGCCGGGGAAATTCCTTCCCAGAGAGGGGAGATCGTCGCCATCAACACCATCATCAAGCTAGACTTCATCAGGGTCATCATCATCATCCACACCATCATCTCCACCAGCACCATCATCACCACTCCATCCCGCTATAACAATTGTGTTGAATATTGCATAGTTCTTAGGGGAAACTTTCCCAGTGTTGATCACTGATGACTCCTTGGTGGCGCCAGAGAACTTGGTGTTTGATGTGGAGTCTTGTTGGGAACCCCAAGAGCAAGGTGTGAAGAGTACATCAGCAAGTCTTCCATCAGTTGAAACCGAGGTTATTGAACTTATAGGAGGAAGGAAACGTCACACAGGTGTTGCAAGCAACGCGGAGACCTGCACAACACAAACTCAAGACTTTGCCCCAACGAATCAGTGAGGTTGTCAAGCTCACTGGTTTGTGATAACAAAGGATTAAACGTATGTTGTGGAAGGTAATGGTTTGCAGCAAGTAAAAAGTAACAGTGGAATATGTATCAATGGTAAAGATTGTACCGGGGTCCATAGTTCACTAAAGGTGCTCTCCTTAAATAAACAACATGGCATGAAGGGTAAACAAATTATAGCGGGGCAATTGACAGGAACTGAGCAAGACATAACAATGCAATTACTAGTCAGAAATATCCTATGAGGTTGATTGGGCTATACAACAATATACATAGACCGCCATCCAACTGCATCTATGACTAGAAGTCTACCTTTAGGTTATCATCTGAACCCCCTCTAGTATTAAGTTGCAAGCAACAGACAACTGCTTTAAGCAAAGTGTGGAAGGTAAATAGTCCACATGTTCCATGAACAAGAGACCGTTGTTTTCTCCATAGTAGCAACAACACATCTACAACCGAAGAGATTATTGTCACTTCCCTTGGAAACTAGAGGCATGAACCCACTATCGAGCATAAATACTCCCTCTTGGAGTCACTAGCAACTACTTGGCCAAGATAACCACTAGCAACAGAGAGCATGCAAGATTACAAACAACACAGACATGATATAATCATAAAGACAAAACCATTAATGAAACCAACATAATAATCTCAATATCCATTGGATCCCCGCAAACACAACATGCATGATTACAAATAGATTAGATCTTGATCATGAACGGAGCTCACAAGATCTATACATGAAAGCACAAAGGAGGAGATACAACCATCTAGCTACTAGATGGACCCATAGTCCAAGGTGGAACTACTCACGCATCATACCGGAGAGAAGGCCTCCAGGATGATCTCCCCTCCGGCAGGTTGCCGAGACGAGCTTCAGATCCCCCCGATCTAGGGACGATGGTGGCGGTGGCTATAGACGGTTTCGTGGAGATTTCATCGGGTCCTCAGGGTTTCTGCATCGGGGAATTCTTATAGGCGAAGGGGGAGACCGAGGAGGCGGCCAGGGCAGGCAAACCCTAGCCAGGCGCGGGCTAGGGCCCACACACGCCTAGGGTGGGTCTGGCCCCCCTGGCTGGCCTCCCGGTCTCCCTTCTGGACTTCTTGTTCCCCACGGAAAGTTGTTTACTTTGTCCTTCGTCCCGTCCAATTCCAAGAATATTTCTTTACTAACTTTTCTGAAACCAAAAACAGTAGAAAACAGACATCTAGCACTGTTGCAACTTGTTAATAGGTTAGTACCAGAAAACATGTAAAAGCACCTCAAAGTGTGGAAAAGTAAAGCAAAGTAGATACAAAACAAGCATGGAGCATCAAATATTATAGATACGTTTCCAACGTATCAGCATCTCCAAGCTTAACTCCTGCTCGTCCTCGAGTAGGTAAGTGATAAACAGAATAATTTTTTAGCAGACATGCACCCTCACAATAAAGATCCAACCGTTTGCCAACATTGAAAGCTGGGATCAAAGAACTCTAAACATGTGCATGAAAGATGGAGTTCTAACAGTAGGACATAGTAACTATGCATGCAACATGACAAGCTACAAACAAAGATCATGAATAACATGTATTGGAAAACGTTTGTTTGTTTCACATGCAGAAAACATAGCATAGTGGGAATCAGCTTGTCCCTCATGGAGTAGCAATATAATGCATAGGACACCTGCAAAGTTCACAAGGGTGACTAGAAACAAATAGCACAAGAGCAAGTAATAACACAATATGCAGCAATTAATAAGCTTTGGAACACTGAACACAGAATGACAACTATGCTATCTTAATGGTGCCTAAAGGTAGAAGGTGGAGACTCAGTTGTGGTGGAAGAAAGGCCTTTTTGTAAAGGAAGCAGGGATTACAAGTTTCAAAAAGAGATTCCAAAAATTATGGTACTTGTTAGCTTTCAGCCCTCATTGCCCCTATCATAAGCATCTTGAAGTGGTTAAGGTTAAAGTGGCAAAGCTGGAGAATATGATTGACGAAGTATAAGTTGGCAATCTCATGCCCCTTGAATACGAGGGTCGCACTTCATGCATACTCAACTTTGGGTCCAGGTAAGTTCCTATCACTGTAAGTATTTGCATATCATTGAGAACCGCCAACGGGGTACCCCTTGCACATGGTACATGAGCTTTCCCATAACCAAAATGACAAGGCAAGAAGACAATGAGCATCTCAGCAATCTTCTTGTGTACCATGGGAATATGGTGCTTTTTCCTCTCTTTCCTATTTTCTCAATGTGTCTCTTTTTTATAAGAAGAATGCTTCATAGATGTCACTATGGTGATGCTGCAAGTTTCCACCATGATTAGGCATGGCTTAGGCTAGCGGCCCAGGCGTTTATCTAACACACATACATAACTCCATGGACTTACAAGCTCCCCTTTTATTTCACACCGGCGACATCCATAGACAAAATAGCATGATATCAACTATGTACAAAGTACAAGTGCAATATTGAAAGCGTTCCCCGTGACAACACGGTTCTGCTAATTCCAACGTATAACACTACTAGAAAAACCATCTTCGGTTTGACGTGAACAAGGCCAGCAGTCCTGGCCAGGCACAGCCCGCGGCTAGTGGGAGCACTAGTCCTGGGCCGTGAGGCCTCTAACGGCTAGAAACGGCCGTAGTCACTAGTCTCGGGCCGGGCCAGGTCATTAGTACCGGTCCGTAATACGGCCCGGGACTAATAACCTAGAGCAGGCCAGCTGGTCCTTTCATGGACTATTAGTCCCAGGTCGTATCACGGCCCGGGACTAGTTGTCCACCACTATATATTCTTCTTCCTGTCCTGCTGCCCTAAAGCATATGGTGGCCATTTTTCTCAAAGAAGCAAGAGAGTTCATGCCATTTTTTTCTCAAGATTTGTCAAGATTTAGTTTGCAACACCTAAATCCAAAGCTTTAAAAGGTTAGAACTTCATTCTTTCATCTCTTATTGCTACTTCAGCTCTATAATGCTCTAGAAGTATAGATATATGGATCAATGCATGCATGATCTAGAAGTAGCTAGAAGGATTTTGATATATATGTGTAACAAATTTTGATTAGGCACATAGTTACTGAAAATTGAAATGTGTAATTTTAGAGTTTCAGAGCTTAGATTGGAATGAGGTTTTCACTGATAGAACAATAATAAAAAACTCCACATTTATCATGTTGATTGTTTTCTCCAATTCACAAATTGGTGCATGTAAATTTTTCAAAATTCAAAATTAATGCTCTAGAAGTTCTCGATATAACTTGTAATAATTTTATCATGTTGTGTAATGGTTTTTGATATACTTTTACTATAATGCAGATGGTCCGGGAATGGATGTACAATACTGACCGACGCTCTGGCGAGTTCATTAATGGCGTGCATGAATTAATCCGTGTTGCTGATGCAAACAAGCGCAATGGTTTTGTATTCTATCCATGTAATGGATGTAGGAATCAGAAGGATTACTCTGACTCAAAAACCCTTCACAGCCACCTGTTGAAGTCCGGCTTCATGCCCAGTTATAATTGTTGGACCAAGCACGGAGAGAGAGGGGTTATAATGGAAGGCAATGAAGAAGAGGAGGAGGATGACAACTATCATGGTTTCCCTGAGTACGGAGATACTTCCATGGGGGATGCTGAAGGGGAGGATGAAGAAGAGACACATGATGAACCCGCTGATGATCTTGGTCGGACTATTGCCGATGCACGAAGAGATTGTGAAACTGAAAAGGATAGGGAGAAGTTCAATCACATGTTAGAGGATCACAAAAAGTTGTTGTACCCAAATTGCGAAAATGGTCTGAAAAAGCTGGGCAGCACACTGGAATTGCTGCGATGGAAGGCTAAGTGTGCTATACCTGACTCCTCATTTGAAAAGTTGCTGAAAATGATGAAGAATATGCTTCCAAAAGATAACGTATTGCCTGCCAGTACGTACGAAGCAAAGGAGGTTATATGCCCTCTAGGTTTAGAGGTTCATAAGATACATGCATGCCCTAATGACTGCATCCTCTACCGTGGTGAGGAGTATGATAATTTGGATGCATGCCCGGTATGCACTTCACTTCGGTATAAGATTAGACGAGATGACCCTGGTGACGTTGAGAGCGAGCCCCCCGGAAGAGGGTTCCTGCCAAGGTGATGTGGTATGCTCCTATAATATCACGGTTGAAACGCTTATTCAGAAACAAAGAGCACGACAAATTGTTGCGATGGCATAAAGAGGAACGTAAGTCAGAAGGGATGTTGAGACACCCCGCTGATGGGTCGCAATGGAGAAAAATCGATAGAAAGTACCCGGACTTTGCAGATGACGCAAGGATTTTAAGGTTTGGTCTAAGTACAGATGGCATGAATCCCTTTGGGGAGCAGAGCTCTAGTCACAGCACCTGGCCCGTGACTCTATGCATCTATAACCTTCCTCCTTGGTTGTGCATGAAGCGGAAGTTCATTATGATGCCAGTGTTGATCCAAGGTCCGAAGCAACCTGGAAACGACATTGATGTGTACCTAAGGCCATTAGTGGAAGAACTTTTACAGTTGTGGCACGAACCCGGGATACGCGTGTGGGATGAGCACAAGCAGGAAGAATTTAACCTCCGAGCATTGATTTTCATAACAATCAATGATTGGCCTGCTCTTATTAACCTTTCAGGACAGTCAAACAAGGGATACAATGCATGCACGCACTGTTTAGATGAGACTGAAAGTATATATTTGGAACATTGTAAGAAGAATGTATACAATGAGCATCGTCGATTTCTTTTGGCCAAGCATCCCTTAAGAAAGAAAGGCAAGCATTTCAACGGTCAGGCATGTTACCAGACGAAGCCTAAGGAGCGTACTGGTGCTGATATATTTGATATGGTCAAAGATTTGGATCAAACGGTAACCTTTGGAAAGGTTCCTAGCGGAAAATCTGTTCCGAAGGACGCTGAAGGACACGCACCCATGTGGAAGAAGAAATCTATATTTTGGGAGCTACCATATTGGAAATTCTTAGAGGTCCGCTCTATAATCGATGTGATGCATGTGACGAAGAATCTTTGTGTGAACCTGCTAGGCTTCTTGGGCATGTATGGGAAGACAAAAGATACACCGGAAGCATGAAAGGACCATCAACGTATGAAAGACCCAGATGGCCTGCATCCAGAATGGTTTCAAGGTCATGCCAGCTACGCTCTTACCAAACAAGATAAGGAAATATTTTTTGAATGCCTAAGCAGTATTAAGGTCCCGTCTGGATTCTCATCGAATATAAAGGGAATAATAAATATGGCAGAAAAAAAGTTCCAAAACCTAAAGTCTCATGACTGCCACGTGATTATGACGCAAATGCTTCCGATTGCATTGAGGGGGCTTCTATCAGATAATGTTTGAGTACCCATTGTGAAGCTATGTGCATTTCTCAATGCAATCTCTCAGAAGATAATCAATCCTGAAGATCTACCACGGTTACAGAATGATGTGGTCCAATGTCTTGTTAGTTTTGAGTTGGTGTTCCCACCATCCTTATTCAATATAATGACGCACCTGCTGGTTCACCTAGTCGAAGAGATTTCCATTCTCGGTCTTGTATTTCTACACAATATGTTTCCCTTTGAGAGGTTCATGGGAATCTTAAAGAAATATGTTCGTAACCGTGCTAGGCTAGAAGGAAGCATCTCCAAGGGCTATGGAACAGAGGAGGTCATTGAATTTTCTGTTGACTTTGTTCCTGACCTTAGGCCAATTGGTCTTCCTTAATCGCGGTATGAGGGGAGACTGAGTGGAAAGGGTACTCTAGGAAGGAAATCAATAATATGTAGGGACGGAAATTCTACAGAATTGGTCTTCCTTTACACCGAAGCACATTACACCGTTCTACAAAATTCTATCTTGGCAGCCCCATATATCGAGGAACACAAGAAAATCTTACGCTCCAACAACCCTGGAAAGCATGACTTTTGGATTAGAGATGAACACATGAAGAGTTTTGGTGGTTGGTTGAAACATCTCATCAAAAACAAAACTCTTGGAGATCAGCTATACTTGTTTTCTAGGTCACCATCTTCGACTATATCGACTTTCCAAGGGTACGAGATAAATGGGTATAGATTTTACACGATAGCCCAAGATAAAAAGAGCACCAACCAAAACAGTGGTGTCCGCTTTGATGCAACAGACAACAATGGGTCAAAGACCACATATTATGGTTACATAGAGGAGATATGGGGACTTGACTATGGACCTACTTTTAAGGTCCCCTTGTTTCGGTGCAAAATGGGTCAAGCTGATAGGAGGAGGGGTTGAGGTAGACAAGAAATACGGAATGACATCGTTGGATCTCAACAATCTTGGGTACTTAGACGCACCATTCGTCCTAGACAATGATGTGGCTCAGGTTTTCTATGTGAAGGACATGTCTACCAAACCTAGAAAAAGAAAAAATAAGAAAAGGAACACATCAGACGATGAGCCAAAGCGCCACATAGTTCTTTCAGGAAAAAGAAACATCGTGGGAGTGGAGGACAAGACAGACATGTCAGAAGATTGTGATAAGTTTCATGAAATTTCGCCCTTCGCGATGAAGGATGACCCAAGCATCATGTTAATGAATGAAGATGCTCCATGGATACGATGGGATCAGAAAGGAACACACGTGAATAAATGATATGTAATAATTGTAACATTTTATGAGTGAAGATGCTCCATGTGTCCATTTTTATAGTGTTGTCTACAAACAATCTTGAGTGTGTTAGTCCCGTTTTGTGGCTGGACCGGGACTAAAGGAGGGCCTTTAGTCCCGATTTATACTTACCATTAAGATCTGATATCCAAACGCGTGAGGTCACATATTAGAGAGTGCCTCTATGACCAGTTTCTTGGAGATGCCAGAGGACTGGGCTCCAGCGGCATCTCCCTGAAACTGGCCGTAGTGGTGTCCCTCCTCTCGAAAACCATCTTGCAGCTTGTACCCTCTCTAACTAGTGTAGGGTTCGCAGCATAGAAAACAAAAATTTTCCTACGATGGGAACTATGTACCAAGATCTATCTACTAGATACAAACAACGGGCAGATGTATATCCGTAGAGAACATACCCTTGACGACCGACAAAGCTTAACGAGTTCAACTCGTGGTTGATGTAGATGATCTCTTGCCGATCTCAAGATCGAGAGGAAGTCCTAGCGCCGCAAAGCAGCAGTGCATCCGTGCTCGCACACACGTACAAGACACCGGGCAACCTCCGCCTCCTCGCTCCAGCGATGCAGCGGAAGCACAACCCTTTCTTTCCGAATAGCCACCGGGAACATGTATCTCGCTAGTCCGAGACCATGGGGATAAATTCTAGAGGGGGAGAGAGATCCTTCATGAGGAGGTGTGAGACACAAGTGAGGAGGGGGGCTCCTTTTATAGGAGGAGGGGGGAACCCCAAGGGGGTGGCCGGCGCATGGGGGCTGCCCCCTTGCCCTCCCCTCTTCATGTGGGTGGACACTCCACTCACAAAATTCCTTTAAATTCCCTCCACTCAAAAGTCCACTCAAATTCCCATTAAATTTCCACCAAATTTAATGCAAACTCTCATTAAATAAAACTCTTTTATTTTATTTAGAATTTTGTCAATTACTTTAATAACAAACATTCACAAATAACCCCTTGCTAGAATTCCATTTCACATGCATAACCACTTTATGCAATTTCACCCGAAAACCTGTTTCGGTATCTAGTGAAATAAATTCCTGCGCTTGTTTATTCTTTTGGCATGAAAC
The DNA here is from genome assembly GCA_916181665.1 of Avena sativa. Classification (NCBI taxonomy): domain Eukaryota; kingdom Viridiplantae; phylum Streptophyta; class Magnoliopsida; order Poales; family Poaceae; genus Avena; species Avena sativa. Next base: position 344,450,389 of record OV702279.1, read on the forward strand.
ATTTGCTCCAACTGGATGCAAGTGTCCCTTAAGTGTGCCACCCTACGGTTCGCGAATAATGTGGACATGATCGAGACCCTTCTCCGATCAATAATCAGTAGCGGGACCTGGAGATCCATACTGACTCCCACACATTCAACGATGACTTTTCCTGTGATCGTCGGAACCTTTTATGCTTGTATCTTAATCCCTTTGTTTCACGATATATTACATGTCCGAGATTTGATCATCGGTATCTCCATACCTAGTTTGATCTCGTTACTGACATGCACTCGAACGTATCTGTTCATCCCGATGACGGATAGATATGAAGGGAATATGCCCGAGAGGCAATAATAAAGTGGTTATTATCGTATTCCTATTTATGATAAATGTTTATTTTACATGCTATAATTTTATTAATACGGAAACTTTAATACATGTGTGTTTAATAAACAAAAGAAAGTTCCTAGTTATGCCTCTCTTATAAACTAGCTCGTTGATTAACAAGATGATCATAGGTTTCCTGATCATGGACATTGGATGTTGTTAATAACGAGGTCACAACATTAGTGTAATGGTGTGATGAAAATTCATCCGAAGTATAGCATTACGATCAAAGTCATTGAGTTTATATTGCTATAACATCTTATGAAGTGATCCTAATCCTTAGACCATGAGATCATGTCAATCACTAACACCGGAAGAGTTTCTTGATAACATCAAACGTCACACCGTAACAGGGTGATTATAAAGATGGATTCAGAACTACTAAAGTGTTATGTTGAGGCCCATGGATCGAGAGTGGAATTTGTTCATCCCGATGACAGATAGATATACTCTGGGCCCTCTCGGTGATATCACATTGGTTAGCTTGCAAGCAAGTGATTTGATCACTAGAATGTTATATCACGGGAACGAGAAAAGAGTGCATGTCAGTAACGAGATCAAACTAGGTATGGAGATACCGATGATCGAATCTTGGACATGTAATATATCGCGAAACAAAAGGATTAAGATACTAGCATAAAAGGTTCCGACGATCACAAGAAAGTCATCGTTGAATGTGTGGGAGTCAGTATGGGTCTCCAGATCCCGCTTCTGATTATTGATCTGAGAGGGGTCTCGATCATGTCCACATTATTCGCGAACCGTAGGGTGACACACTTAAGAGACATCGACATCCAATTGGAGCAAAAGTTTCATGCCGAAAAGAAAAGGAAAGCGCAGGAATTTATTTCACTAGACACCGAAACTGTTTCGGTTGAAATTGCTGAAACTGGTTCTGCATGTGAAATGGAATACTAGCAAGGGGTTTTATGTGAATGTTTGTTAATTAAATTAATTAACAAAATTCTGAATAAATAAATAAAAGAGTTTTATTTAAATGAGAGCTTGCATTAAATCCACTCTTGATCCATGATTCTCAACATAACACTTTAGTATCTTTGAAGCCATCTTTATAATCACCCAGTTACGGAGTGACGTTTGATGTGAACAAGAAACTCTTCCGGTGTTAGTGATTGGCATGATCTCATGGTCTAAGGATTAGGACTACTTCGTAGTTTGTTTATAGCAATATAAACTCAATGACTTTGATCGTAATGCTATACTTCGGATGAATGTTCATCACACCATTACACTAATGTTGTGATCTCGTTATTAACAACATCCAATGTCTATGATCAGGAAACCGTGATCATCTTGTTAATCAACGAACTAGTTTATGAGAGAGGCATAACTAGGAACTTTCTGTTTGTTTATTAAACACACATGTATTAACGTTTCCGTATTAATACAATTATAGCATGCGAAATAAACATCTATCATATACTTGGAATACACATAATAAACATTTTATTATTGCCTCTCAGGGCATATTCCCTTCAGTCTCCCACTTGCACTAGAGACAATAATCTAGTTACATTGTGATGTATCTAACACCCATGGAGTTCTGGTGTAGATCATGTTTTGCTCTAGGGAGAGTTTTAGTCAACGGATCTGCTACATTGAGATCCATATGTACTTTACAAATCTTTATATCTCCATCCTTGACATGCTCGCGGATGGAGTGAAACCGGCGCTTAATATGCTTGGAATGCTTGTGAGACCTTTGCTCTTTGGCATTGGCAATGGCACCATTGTTGTCACAATAGATCACCATTGGGTCCAACGCGTTTGAAACCACACCTAGTTCGGATATGAACTCCTTCATCCAAACTGCTTCCTGAGCCGCTTCTGAAGCAGCAACATATTTGGCCTCCGTTGTTGATCCCGCCACCACAGGTTGTTTGGAGCTCCTCCAACTAACCGCTCCGCCATTCATGAGAAATACGTATCCGGATTGAGACTTAGAGTCATCCGGATCGGTGTCAAAGCTAGCGTCGATATAACACTTAGCGACGAGATCTTCTTCACCTCCGTATACAAGAAACATATCCTTAGTTCTTCGCAAGTACTTAAGAATATTCTTGACCGCTTTCCAGTGTTCTGAACCTGGATCCGATTGGTACCTACTAGTCAAACTAATAGCATGTGCCACATCCGGTCTTGTACATAGCATGGCGTACATTATAGAGCCTATGGCTGAAGCATAGGGGACCTTGTCCATTATCTCTCTTTCTTCCGCCGAAGCCGGACTTTGAGTCTTACTCAATGTCGTGCCTTGTGTCATAGGTAAGAACCCCTTCTTACTATCTTCCATTTTAAACTTCTTTAAAATCTTATCAAGGTATGTACTTTGCGATAGCCCTATTAGGCGCCCAGATCTATCTCTATAGATCTTTATGCCTAATATGTATGACGCTTCACCTAGGTCCTTCATTGAAAATTTGCTATTTAGATAACTTTTAACACTGTTTAAAAGATCTATATCATTTCCGATCAATAATATGTCATCCACATATAATATCAGAAATGCCACATTGCTCCCACTCACTTTCTTGTAAATACAAGCTTCTCCATAAGTTTGGACATATCCAAACTTTTTGATCACCTCATCAAAGCGGAGATTCCAACTTCGTGATGCTTGCTTCAATCCATAGATGGATCACTGAAGCTTGCACACCTTGTTAGCATCCTTAGGATCGACAAAACCCTTTGGTTGTATCATATACAACTCTTCTTCAATATTACCATTGAGAAACGCGGTTTTGACATCCATCTGCCATATCTCATAATCGAAATATGCAGCAATTGCTAACATAATCCTAACTGACTTTAGCATCGCTACGGGAGAGAATGTCTCATCGTAGTCAACTCCTTGAATTTGTCGAAACCCCTTTGCGACAAGTCGATCTTTATAGACGGTTACATTACCATCAGCATCAGTTTTCCTTTTGAAAATCCATTTGTTCTCCACGGCCTTTCGGTCGTGAGGTAAGTCCACCAAGTTCCAAACTTGATTTTCATACATGGATTCCATCTCGGATTTCATGGCTTCTAACCATTTGTTGGAATCCGGCCTCATCATCGCTTCTTCATACGTCGCAGGGTCATCATTTTTATCAACCATGAAATTCATGACAGGATTTCCGTACAGCTCGGGAGCTGCACGCGTCCTGCTTGACTTGCGAGGTTTGGTAGTACTCTCTTTCGGAGTTTCATGATCATTATCATTAGTTCCCTCTTCAACAGGTGGAGCCAACTCCGGAACAACTTCCGGCGCTGCGCTACTCGTCATACTTTGAAGAGAAGGTTCAACAACCTCTTCGAGTTCTACCTTTCGACTACTCACACCTTTTGCGAGAAACTCTTTCTCTAGAAAGGATCCATTCTTGGCAACAAAAACCTTGCCCTCGGATCTGTGATAGAAGGAATACCCAATAGTTTCCTTAGGGTATCCAATGAAGACGCATTTTTCCGCTTTGGGTTCGAGTTTATCCGGTTGAAGTTTCTTCACATAAACATCGCATCCCCAAACTTTAAGAAATGACAGCTTAGGTTTGTTTCCAAACCACAATTCATACGGTGTCTTTTCAACGGATTTAGATGGTGCCCGATTTAAAGTGAATGCAGCAGTTTCTAGTGCATAGCCCCAAAATGACAACGGCAAGTCCGTCAGAGACATCATAGATCGAACCATATCTAATAAAGTACGATTACGACATTCCGACACACCATTTCGCTGTGGTGTTCCGGCAGGTGTGAGTTGTGAAACAATTCCACACTCTTTCATGTGAGTGCTAAACTCGTAACTTAGATACTCACCTCCACGGTCGGACCGTAGAAATTTGATCTTTCTATTACGATGATTTTCCACTTCATTCTGAAATTCCTTGAACTTTTCAAAGGTTTCAGACTTGTGTTTCATCAAGTAGATATAACCGTATCTACTCAAATCATCCGTGAAAGTAACAAAATAACGATATCCACCTCGCGCCGACACACTCATTGGACCGCATACATCAGAATGTATGATTTCCAATAAATCTATCGCCCGTTCCATTGAACCGGAAAACGGCGTTCTAGTCATCTTGCCCATAAGGCATGGCTCACATGTATCAAATGATTCATAATCAAGTGATTCCAAAAGTCCATCCGAATGGAGCTTCTTCATGCGTTTAACGCCAATATGACCTAGACGGCAGTGCCACATATATGCGGATATATCATCATTTAGTTTAATCCTTTTAGCATCAACATTATGAATATGTGTAACATTATTATCGATATCCAAAAGAAATAAACCATTCATCATCGGTGCATGACCATAAAAGATTTCATTCATATAAATGGAACAACCATTGTTCTCGGATTTAAATGAATAACCACTTCGCATCAAACACGATCCAGATACAATGTTCATGCTTAGTGCAGGCACCAGATAACAATTATTCAAGTTTATAACTAATCCCGACGGAAAGTGGAGAGGCAGCGTTCCGACGGCGATCACATCAACGCTTGATCCATTGCCGACACGCATCTTGACCTCACCCCTTGCTAGCGGTCGCTTGTTCCGCAGCCCCAGATTCGAGTTACAAATATTAGCAACTGAACCGGTATCAAATACCCAGGTGCTACTGCCACTAGTGGAAACAGGGCCTTTTGTTGATCCAGAAAAAGGGCTTTAACACCGGTTCTTCTACTAACCGGTGTTAAGGGGGGGGGGCGTACCAGCGTGGCCCCTGCGGCAAAAAAGGAGCCCCCCCTTTAACACCGGTTCGTGCCACGAACCGGTGTTAAAGGACCCTGCAACAGTGGCCCGCGCAGCCCCCCCTTTAACACTGGTTCGTGGCATGAACCGGTGTTAAATGGGGGGCTATATAAGACACCACCCCAGCCCACACACACCCCACTCTTCCATTTTTTCAATATCTCATTTTGGAGCCTAGCAAGAGGGTGTGAAGAGTGCTAGTTTGTGTTTTTTTCATATGCACAAGAGGTGTTCGGTGAAATGCCCGAGAGCTCAAAATAAGTTTTCTTGTTGCTCTTTCCGTCTCGGTCGAGGTCGGCAACTATCCTTTCATGTGTCATTGATGTACTATATATATAAATGTTCATCTCCCTATTAATTTTTGATATATACTACATATTAATGCAGATGAACCGGCAATGGATGTACGGTGACCGCCGCACTTCCGAGTACATTACGGGCCTCCAAAATTTCATCGTTGTGGCTAATGTAAACCGTGGTCACAATGGTTTTATGTGTTGTCTGTGTGTTCACTGTCAGAACAAGAAAGACTACTCAAATACCAGATCCATTCACGCCCACCTTCTTCGATCCGGTTTCATGCCCAGCTATAATTGTTGGACCAAGCACGGAGAAAAAGGGCTTGTGATGGAAGACAACGAAGAAGAAGAGGATGATTACAACTATCATAATATGTATCCTGAATATGATGATACTGCAATGGGGGTAGATAATGAAGATCAAGAGGGAGCAGATGGGCCCGCTGATGACGATCTTGGTCAGGCCATTACTGATGCAAAGGAAGAATGTGAAACTGAAAAGGAGAAGGAGAAGCTAGAGCAGATGTTAAAGGATCACAAAACATTGTTGTATCCAACTTGCGAAGATGGCCACAAAAAGCTAGGTACCACACTGGATTTGCTGCAATGGAAGGCAGAGAATGGGACTGACAGCGCATTTTCAAAGTTGTTGGTAAAAATGAAGAATCTTCTTCCAAGAAATAATGAGTTGCCCGACAGTACATACCAAGCAAAGAAAGTTGTCTGCCCTCTAGGATTAGACGTGCAGAAGATACATGCCTGCATTAATGACTGCATCCTCTACCGCGGTGAGAAGTACGAGAATTTGGATGCATTCCCGGTATGCACTGCACTGCGGTATAAGATCAGACGAGATGATCCTGGCGATGTTGAGGGCGAGGCCCCTAGGAAGAAGGTTCCCTCCAAGGTTATGTGGTATGCTCCTATAATACCACGGTTAAAACGTCTCTTCAGAAATAAAGAGCATGCCAAGTTGTTGCGATGGCACATAGAAGACCTTAAGAAAGACGCGATGTTGAGACACCCCGCTGATGGGTCACAGTAGAGAAAAGTCGAGCGAGAGTACCCGGACTTCGCACGTGACGCAAGGAACTTAAGGTTTGGTCTAAGTACAGACGGCATGAATCCTTTTGGTGAGCAGAGCTGCAGTAACAGCACCTGGCCTGTGACCCTATGTATCTATAACCTTCCTCCTTGGTTGTGTATGAAGAGGAAGTTCATTATGATGCCAGTGCTCATCCAAGGCCCAAGGCAACCCGGCAACGACATTGATGTGTACCTAAGGCCATTAGTTGAAGAACTTTTACAGCTGTGGTCCAAACCAGGTGTACGTATGTGGGATGAGCACAAAGGGGAGCCATTTGACCTACGAACATTGCTTTTCGTAACCATCAATGATTGGCCTGCTCTTAGTAACATTTCAGGGCAGACAAACAAGGGATACAATGCATGCACACACTGTTTAGATGAGACTGAAAGTGTATATTTGGATAAATGTAAGAAGGTTGTGTACCTAGGGTATCGCTGATTTCTTCCGAACCTGCATCCAGTAAGAAAGAAAGGCAAGCATTTCAAACGTCTGGCAGAACCCCGGAGGAAGCCTGTCCTTCGTACCGGTGAGGAGGTATTTGGTATGGTCAAGGACCTAGAAGTAATCTTTGGAAAAGGTCCTGGCAGTCTATCTGTTCCGAATGACGATGCCGGACACGCGCCCATGTGGAAGAAGCAATCTATATTTTGGGACCTACCCTATTGGAAAGTCTTACAGGTCCGCTCTTCAATCGACGTGATGCACGTGACGAAGAATGTTTGCGTGAACCTGCTAGGCTTTCTAGGAGTGTATGGGAAGACAAAAGATACACCGGAAGCACGGCAGGACCAGCAACGTCTGAAAGCCCCTGAAGAGCCTATGCATCCTGAGAACGAGAAGGGTAAACGATGCCACTTAACTCCTGCCAGCTACGCTCTTACCAAAGCAGAGAAGGAAATCTTTTTTGAATGTCTGAGCAGTATCAAGGTCCCGTCTGGCTTATCATCGAATATAAAGGGAATAGTAAATATGGCAGAGAAAAAATTCCAAAACCTGAAGTCTCATGACTGCCACGTGATTATGACACAATTGCTTCCGATTGCATTGAGGGGGCTTCTACCTGAAAATGTTCGAGTACCCATTGTGAAGCTATGTGCATTCCTCAATGCAATATCTCAGAAGGTAATCGATCCAGAAAGCCTACCAGGGTTACAAACAAATGTGGCCCAATGTCTTGTCAGCTTTGAGTTGGTGTTCCCACCATCCTTCTTCAATATTATGACGCATCTCCTGGTTCACCTAGTAAAAGAGATTGCCATTCTCGGTCCTGTATTTCTACATAATATGTTCCCCTTTGAGAGGTACATGGGAGTCTTAAAGAAATATGTTCATAATCGTGCTAGGCCAGAAGGAAGCATCTCCAAGGGCTATGTAACAGAGGAGGTCATTGAGTTCTGTGTTGATTTTATTCCTGACCTTAAGGCGATTGGTGTTCCAGAATCACGACATGAGGAGAGACTGCGTGGAAAAGGCACCCTAGGATGTAAAGCAATGATATGTAGGGACGGGCATTCTCTCAAGCAAGCACACTACACGGTTTTACAAAGATCTATCTTGGTTGCCCCGTATATCAATGAACACAAGAATTTAATACGCCTCAAACACCCGGGGCAGTCCGATGAATGGATTATAAGTGAACACATGGCAAGTTTTGGCGGCTGGCTGCAAAGACTTCTCACGAATAACACCACTGTTGGGGATCAGCTGTACTTGTTGGCCAGGACACCATCTTCGACTGTATGTACTTTCCAAGGGTACGAGATAAATGGGAATACATTTTACACGATAGGCCAAGATAAAAAGAGCACCAACCAAAATAGTGGTGTACGCTTCGATGCAGCAGAAGACAATGGGCAGAAGACCACGTATTATGGGTTCATAGAGGAGATATGGGAACTTGACTATGGACCTAATTTTAAGGTCCCCTTGTTTCGATGCAAATGGGTCAAGCTAACAGGAGGAGGGGTTGAGGTAGACAAGAAGTACGGAATGACAACGGTGGATCTCAACAATCTTATGAAGGTAGACAAGAACTTAGACGAACCATTCGTCCTAGCCAATGATGTGGCTCAGGTTTTCTATGTGAAGGACATGTCCTCCAGACCAAAAAAAAAGAAAAAATATGCAAACGAATACATCATATGATGAGCCAAAGCGTCACATAGTTCTTTCAGGGAAAAGAAACATCATGGGAATCGAGGACAAGACAGACATGTCAGAAGATTATAATAAGTTTGATGAAATTCCGCCCTTCACAGTGAAAACTGACCCAAGCATTCCGTTAAGTAAAGAAGATGCTCCATGGTTATGTCTGAAGCGATCATAAGGAAGGACATATGCCAAGAAGTTCATGCTCATATTATGTAACTCTAGTTCATGTTTTTAATATTAATACATGTCTTGAGTGTTAGTCTTGTTTTGTGGATGGACCGGGACTATGAGAAGAAGTTGTCCTGATTCGTACTTACCATTAAGATCTGATCTCCAAACGCGCGCGGTCACATATTAGGGAGTGCCTCCATGACCAGTTTCTTGGAGATGCCGGAGGACTGGGCTCTGTCGGCATCTCCCTGAAACTGGCCGTAGTGGTGTCCCTGCTCTCGAAAACCATCTTGCAAGTTTGTAACTTCTCTAACTAGATCAATACGCCTGGGAGCTAAATAATTTCACATATTAGGGAGTGCCTCTATGACCAGTTTCTCGGAGATGCCGGAGGACTGGGCTCCGTCGGCATCTCCCTGAAACTGGCCGTAGTGGTGTCCCTGCTATCGAAAACCATCTTGGAGATGCCTCAAACTGGCTGGAGGACTGGACTCACAAGGATGCCTATTTATAGTACAAGCAGCTCGACATAGTGTCGACACTTCCAAAATAATGTCGACACTCACCCCTATTATTAGTGCTGACTCGTGTTTTGTCCCGGTTGGTGTCTCCAACCGGGACTAAAGGTTCATCTTTAGTCCCGGTTGGTGTCTCCAACCGGGACTAAAGGTTCATCTTTAGTCCCGGTTGCTGACACCATCCGGGATAAGATACACGCCGCACGACATAATGTCGAGACTCACCCCTATTATTAGTGCTGACTCGTGTTTTGTCCCGGTTGGTGTCTCCAACCGGGACTAAAGGTTCATCCCGCCATTGTTTCCCGCCATTTTTCTTCCCGCCAGTTCTTCCCTCCAGTTCTTCCCGCTAGTTCACTATATATATATGTAGGGTTGGCCTCCATTGTCATTGCACATCTCTAGACTCATATCTGCAACCTCATCACTCTTTCCCATGGCTTCCACCATAGCACTAACCCCCAGGGAGGCGGAGGCTTTTTGCGCCTCGAACTACCCCTGCCCGCCGGGCTACTGTGTCCCCATCGACTGGATGCTGAGCGTCGGAGGCTCGCCGGTTCCTCCTGTCCCTCTAGGTGTGGCACGCCGGATGGCCATCACGAACCACTACTACTTCGAGCTCACGCCGGAGCAGCGGAGTAATCCCATATGGCATCCCGACTATTTCCCTACTTGGGAAGCCTTCTTCGTGGATCGGCGTGAGAGGGCGCTCGCCAGGCACGAGGAGGACGGCCCACCTCCTCCTAACTTCAACGAGGCCGGCCGTCGGCTATGGTGGCGCGGTCGGACTCTCCAGAGCGTCATGGCCTATGACACTGCCGCCGACTCTAACCCCCGTCTGCGCTACCCTCAAGTCCAGCCCACGCGCTACCCTCAAGTCCAGCCCACGCGCTACCCTCAAGTCCAGCCCACGCGTACTCTCCAGAGGTTCAATTACGGCAACCCCGACGATGACAGCGATGACGGCGGCGGCGAGTACGACGACTACAGTGGCGAGTATTATAGGTGTAGGCAGGAGCATGACTGAATCACTCGAACATTTCGAAACAAGTTCGGCCGATTGTTACTTAATCTGGCCATGTATCTTAATTTTTAGTTCTTTTATGTATCTTAATTTTCAGTTCTTTTATGTATCTTAATTGTTACTTAATCTGGCCATGTATTCATTTTTAGGTTCACAATATGCTATTTTATCAAAAAAACAATGCAAGTTGAGTGAGGCTTGGCTCCGAGCTAAGAATCATCATGCCCGTTGTTCGACAAAGTTTGTCGATAGTTTAAAACGGGGATAAAAAAATAAAAAAAGATCGAAACAGTGTGAAACCTTCGCGTGGTGTTATATTATGTGACATAGTTAGAAGGAAAAATCTCAAACTTGGTATATTGATTATGTCTCAAAAAAACCTTCACAAAATGACCTGTCTCATTCGAGGTTTCTTGGCTTTCGGGTCAAATGACCAATGTTATGGCTAGAATTAAGGCATAGTTTGTGATAATATGGCCATATTGTGCATACATGTGCATCATGGCATGGAAAACAATGTTACAAGAGGAAGTTTTCCTTTTTATAGCACCAAAAAGGCATTTTCCATTTTCCGAGCATAAAAAACGGACGGTTTTGTGAAGCAACCACCAAATGGCTAATTCAAAAAACCACCAAAACATTTTACAAAAATACTAGACCACCTTATATGGACAATGTACCAACAGGGGGATCTGAAACCTTTCCGTCCACCTCTGGTGAAAAAGACAAATTCCTGCCGAATCGGTAGGAAGTGGGTCAGATATGAACTACAGGTACATGATACGATGCTCATGATTTTTTACAAAATTCATTTTTAGGTTCACAGTATGCTATTTTATCAAAAAAACAATGCAAGTTGAGCGAGTCTTGGCCCCGAGCTAAGAATCATCATGCCCGTTGTTCGACAAAGTTTATCGATAGTTTAAAACGGGGATAAAAAAATAAAAAAAAATCGAAACAGTGTGAAACCTTCGCGTGGTGTTATATTATGTGACATAGTTAGAAGGAAAAATCTCAAACTTGGTATATTGATTATGTCTCAAAAAAAACCTTCACAAAATGACCTGTCTCATTCGAGGTTTCTTGGCTTTCGGGTCAAATGACCAATGTTATGGCTAGAATCAAGGCATAGTTTGTGATAATATGGTCATATTGTGCATACATGTGCATCATGGCATGGCAAACAATGTTGCAAGAGGAAGTTTTCCTTTTTATAGCACCAAAAAGGCATTTTCCATTTTCCGAGCATAAAAAACGGACGGTTTTGTGAAGCAACCACCAAATGGCTAATTCAAAAAACCACCAAAACATTTTACAAAAATACTAGACCACCTTATATGGATATTGTACCAACAGGGGGATCTGAAACCTTTCCGTCCACCTCTGGTGAAAAAGACAAATTCCTACCGAATCGGTAGGAAGTGGGTCAGATATGAACTACAGGTACATGATACGATGCTCATGATTTTTTACAAAATTCATTTTTAGGTTCACAGTATGCTATTTTATCAAAAAAAAATGCAAGTTGAGCGAGTCTTGGCCCCGAGCTAAGAATCATCATGCCCGTTGTTCGACAAAGTTTATCGATAGTTTAAAACGGGGATAAAAAAATAAAAAAAAATCGAAACAGTGTGAAACCTTTGCGTGGTGTTATATTATGTGACATAGTTAGAAGGAAAAATCTCAAACTTGGTATATTGATTATGTCTCAAAAAAACCTTCACAAAATGACCTGTCTCATTCGAGGTTTCTTGGCTTTCGGGTCAAATGACCAATGTTATGGCTAGAATCAAGGCATAGTTTGTGATAATATGGCCATATTGTGCATACATGTGCATCATGGCATGGCAAACAATGTTGCAAGAGGAAGTTTTCCTTTTTATAGCACCAAAAAGGCATTTTCCATTTTCCGAGCATAAAAAACGGACGGTTTTGTGAAGCAACCACCAAATGGCTAATTCAAAAAACCACCAAAACATTTTACAAAAATACTAGACCACCTTATATGGACAATGTACCAATAGGGGGATCTGAAACCTTTCCGTCCACCTCTGGTGAAAAAGACAAATTCCTGCCGAATCGGTAGGAAGTGGGTCAGATATGAACTACAGGTACATGATACGATGCTCATGATTTTTTACAAAATTCATTTTTAGGTTCACAGTATGCTATTTTATCAAAAAAAACAATGCAAGTTGAGCGAGTCTTGGCCCCGAGCTAAGAATCATCATGCCCGTTGTTCGACAAAGTTTATCGATAGTTTAAAACGAGGATAAAAAAATAACAAAAATCGAAACAGTGTGAAAACTTCGCGTGGTGTTATATTATGTGACATAGTTAGAAGGAAAAATCTCAAACTTGGTATATTGATTATGTCTCAAAAAAACCTTCACAAAATGACCTGTCTCATTCGAGGTTTCTTGGCTTTCGGGTCAAATGACCAATGTTATGGCTAGAATCAAGGCATAGTTTGTGATAATATGGCCATATTGTGCATATATGTGCATCATGGCATGGCAAACAACGTTCAAAGAGGAAGTTTTCCTTTTTATCGCACCAAAAAGGCATTTTCCATTTTCCGAGCATAAAAAACGGACGGTTTTGTGAAGCAACCACCAAATGGCTCACCAACACATTTTACAAAAAATACTAGACCACCTTATATGGACAATGTACCAACAGGGGGATCTGAAACCTTTCCGTCCACCTCTGGTGAAAAAGACAAATTCCTACCGAATCAGCAGGAAGTGGGTCAGATATGAACTACAGGTACATGATACGATGCTCATGATTTTTTACAAAATTCATTTTTAGGTTCACAATATGCTATTTTATCAAAAAAAATGCAAGTTGAGCGAGGCTTGGTCAGATTCAAGTGTATACAAAAGATGCGGCGTTTAAATATCCAATCAATTCAAAAATGTTAATACAAAAGACGCGACATTAAAATATGATTTGCTCTAATAAAATAGGGTTAGATTCCTTTTTAGATGCTTAATATTTCTTATGTTCAAAGTTTTAGGATTTAACAATTTATTTTTGTTTGAATTGAATATTCAAAATTTATATGTAAGTGTTTTAATTATTTTACAAATTTTCATGTAAAGTAAATATAAAATGTTTTTACATGAATGGATAGATATTATTTTTCTGAAAATTATGATATATTATTCATATTTTTCTGAGTTGAAATGAAAAAGATATGAATTTTCCAAATTCATATCCTATTATTTGAATTAAAAATGCCCCTTTAATGCATGAAATAAATGCCCCCCCTTTAACATCGGTTCCAGACACGAACCAGTGTTAAAGGGGGGCGCATTTATTTCGTTTCGCGCGCGCACCCCCCCCCTTTAACACCGGTTCGTGTCTGGAACCGGTGTTAAAGGGGGGGGTGTTAATAAATGCGCGCGCGAAACGGAATTCCCCCCCTTTAACACCGGTTCGTGTCTAGAACTGGTGTTAAAGGGGGGGTATTAAATGCGCCTCCCCTTCCTTTCTTCCCCCCAGTGCCAGATCGAACCACCGCCCGCCGCGCAGAGAGCAGAGAGCGAGCAGCTGCCGCGCCGCGTCCAGCCCTCGCGCGCGCCAGCAAGACCGCCACCGCCACCGCGCGCGCGCGCCGCGCGCAGAGAGCAGCCGCGCGCCGGCGCCGCCCTCTCCCTCGCCGTCGGAGCCGCCGTCGCCGTACGACGAAGTCGCCGCCCTCGCCCTCGCCGTATGTTGGAGCCGCCGCCCTCGTCGTACATCGGAGCCGCCGCCCTCGCACTCGCCGTACGTCGGAGCCGCCGCCCTCGCCGTACATCGGAGTCGCCGCCCTCGCCCTCGCCGTCGGAGCCCGTGTGAGGTCCTCTCTGCAGCTAGCTCGTCTCGTTCGTCAAGTTCGGTGTCATGCCCGTGTTAAATTTTAGTGCTACTGTTGTTACCCATAGTGTGCTCGGCTCAGTGGTCGTGTGTCATGTTATAGTGGAGAAGTTGGTGTGGAGGTAATAGTGTTGTTTCTGACCATACGAACAATGTGTAGAAGTGTTGATGCGATTCCAGTGTCGTGTCCCCAAACAAAAAGATCGACACCGACCAAGATAACCTGGTGAACCATGGGCGCCGAATCCGAGCCGGCACCGGCACTAGAAAAATTCAACCCGGAACATCAAGATCTCCTTCCGGGACCAATGACCTGAGTTCGACAACATGGTTCCGATGATCAAGACCATGAGCCCCCTCAGAACGCCAAGTTATTCAACCCGAACCCGAACCTTAGAACCCAATATCTTTGACCTTATGTGTGACCCCTATCCAAGGCCTCTATTTTTTTAAAATATGACATTATAACTTATTACATATAAATTGTACATGTTTGCATGCATATTGTGGTTGTTTGGGGGGTATTATGCCGATTCACCTCATAATTAAACATGGAGACCATATGCGGTATATTCTAGGCTTATATTGGCTCCATTTAAATTTGTGTAGCAAACTGATGACATGTTTTGCCTTGTGAATATAACATATAAACTGTGGGTATCTAAACAACATGAACATACTAAATAATTGTTGGGATTGTCGCATCGCATATTCCGCCCTCGCCCTCGCCGTCGGAGCCGCCGTCGCCCACCGCCACCTCCATCCGTCCACAAATATTGACCGTCATTTGGTGAACAATGTGGGGAATATGTGTGATGTATAAAAGATATAGTCGTGTATTCATATTTGAGTAAAGTTTCTGATGTTGTAACATCGATAATATTGTTTACTTAGTGTTGGTGGTGAACTTGATGGTCAAAATCGGGAAACTCGAAACTAAGATGGCATGTAATTATGGAGGGAGTAGTAGTATAGATAGGGTGTCAAGCGGGGCGGGTTCGCGGGCAACATAGTTTCATCCTGATTAGGGTTTGGACCCCTCGGAACTCATTTAAAATGATCAAGCATCCTTAGGGTTTTAATTTCATTTGTGTATTTATTTGTGTATTTTTGTATGAATAATATGTATATTTGTGTATGAATCCAAGTCCACTTGAATGTTTACACTCTTACTCTAGATAATATTATTGTTTTAGAAACTATGGATCCACTTAGTAGAAACCTTGAAGAAGAAGAAATAATGGAGAACATTATTGATGAGGACACCTCACAATATCTGAACTTGGAGGGACATGATGACAGCTCAAGTAGTCATGGAGAAGATGAAGACTCCGGTGAACGCAATTTAGTGATTACAAAGTCCGGCGAGGTATATGCATTGATTAAGCCTCTGCTGACTTCCACCAACAATCTTCTTCTACATGTATTAATTAACGCTTCTTTCTTCTTTTAGCCCTCTGGATCGACCAGCCAGCAACCATCTTCTTCTACGAAAAAGAGCAAGCGAGGCGCGAGCCATCGGTTGAAAGATCGTGCAAAGTTCACGATCGAAGCAGTCCGTGTTGATGGTAGGCCGATGGAGCCCAAGAAGGCCGCAGACAAATTTGTACGTCAGGCTGGAGTTCTTGTTAGGGACCAAATCCCAATCATAATTAAAAATTAGAATAAGCCAAAGAAGGGCGACGGTACCTTTGTCGATGAAAGATCCAAAGAAATGCTTTGGAATTCGTTGTTGGTAAATTTCACCCTTCCGCCAGAGGAGGATGAAAACAACCCGGTTATAAAGGAAAAGGTCAAAGAGTGGACTCTAAAGAAGATGGCTGACGCTTTCCGCAATTGGAAGACAAAATTGAACAAATTTGTCAAAGCTGGCGAGACTCCAGATTTCGAAGACGCATATTATGCGAAGATAAGACCTCACTGGCCCGAATTTGTGACATATAAATAAGTGCTATAGCTAAAAAGAGGGCAGAAACCAATACGCTTAATGCCCAGAAGAAGGAATATCACCAGAGGACGGGGTCAGGTGGCTACATATCTCAGAGGCCTAAGTGGGAGGAAGTTGAGAAGGCCCTGCACGCTAGAGGGATCACACCCCAGCCAGATGGGTGGGACCTACGTGCAAAGACTTGGTTCTACGGAATCGGGGCAAGGTTGGACCCAGAAACAGGATTGTGTATCTTCCCAACCCTCCTTGCCAAACCCGTCACTGAACTCATCACGGCATACGAGGAAACATCCGCCAGGACCTTCCATCCCGACAGAGAGAATGACCAGCTCACACGCGCCATCGGTAAAAAAGAACACCCTGGACATGCACGAGGCACAGGGGGTATGACGTGGAAGGATGGGTTTGCCGAGTGGAGCGACTCTTATAGATGGCGCGGCAGAAAAGAAAAAGAGCGTACAGAGCGGATGACACAGATAGAACATGCACTTGCGGCGCCGCAGGCGCAAGTGAATGCACAACATAGCCATCAAGCTACCGGCCCATCTCAGTGGCACGAAGAGCCTGCATTGGAAGCTGCCGGCGGCCCAGACTCTGCGCGGAAAAGCAGCGTGGCTTCCACGGAGAACGTGCAGCCCACGCTTGAAATGGCGGGTCCTCGATACCCCGTGGATGAGATCACGGAGAGCGAACACGCTGAGCTGCATGTGAGATTAATGGGCTTATCCATTAAGGTGGCTGTCGGCTATGCCTTACCTCCTGTAGCTGGTGGAACTTACCACTGCCGACCGATTCCAGATGGCTATGCTATTGTCGGGGTGGATGAGGTTGTGAAGGAATATGAGGAAGCACAGCTTGACCATGCTATAGGTGAAGGGGAAACTCAACTCAAATTTCTAGTGAAAACAACCATTCTTTGGAAGAAGGAACACATCGTCCTTCCAAATTGGAGGCCCCTGGCACCCCCGCCATCTCCGCAGCGTCAGCAGTCTAAGCCGCTTCAGCTATCTCCTACGCGGCAGCCATCTCCGGTGCTTCAGCCATCTCCTGCGCGGCAGCCATCTCCGGCGCGCCAGCCATCTCCTGCCCGTCAGCCATCTCCGGTGCTTCAGCCATCTCCTCAGCGTAAGCAGAAGAGCACTGCCACGAAGAGCATCAGTAGCACTGCCACAAAGAAATCCGCAGGAAACCGTACGCCAAAGAGTTCAAACAACTACGTCCCGCAGCCTTCCGCCAAGCCATTGCCGGTTTTACCGTGGAATCGCAGCGACGAGGAGACCAATAGGATCTCGAAAGAAGAGGTCAAGAAATTCTTTTCACCTAGACGGGCCGAGCCAAAGGAGAAAATAGATCCGGCGGTGGTGGAGAAGTTTTACAAAAATCTTTTGAAACCTGAAACCCCACTTGTGCCATACTACGAGCGCCAGATTTTGAAGGCGGATGCAAGGCGCCGTAGGGATACTGAAAGTAGCAGTCCTGAGGCACCCCGGAAAACAGTTCCCATGCTCGGAGAGCAGGAAAACCAATCATGCGCCCCACTCCAAGTGTTCGACACACGGGACGCTCCTCCCGTAAATGATTACGAGGTAGAGCTACAAAGAAAGGCCAATGAGATGGGGATGAGTTACATTGCATACTTGAACATCATGGGAGACAACTTGCCCAAATGCGATGCCAACACCATACAGCCATGGAAGTATGGGAAGAATCTCGTCAAGAAAGAGGAGCTCAAGAATCTACCAACAAAGATGCGAAAATTGCACAAGTGGTACCTTGATTTCTGCAAGACGAGAAAGGAAGAATGGATCACGGTGCATATAAGAGATGAGATTTTCTTCTGCGGAGATGACGGGATCGACTTCAACATTCAAGACTTGCATTTTCTATTCAATCAGAAGGAACTCGACAAAGCTGCCATCAGCCTTTATTGTGTGTAAGTACTATTTCTGTAATTTATATCTCATCTCATTCACTTCATTAATTGCATGTTTATATATATATGCTCACCATATATGTATATACTATTATGCAGGAAAAAGGTTATGGAATGCAGGAAAGGAGGCCCTTTTGACATTGGGTTCGTTGACCCAAATAGAGTTCATGAAGAAGTGGTAAGAACCAAACCCGGGCAAACAGAAGATTACTTGCTAAGGTCTTTACTGAGACAACAAACCAAAAGGGAAATACTATTGCCTTACAACTTCTCGTGAGTACTGTTACCCTCTCTCTTGTACACATTCTATTTCGGCTTACTCGATGTTAAGTGTAACTGATAATGAGTTATGCGTGCGTAGGTTCCACTTTATTCTGCTAGTCATTCAACCCGACTCAGGAAAAGTCCTTGTCATGGACTCGTTACGAAAAGAAAAAGAGATATGGGCAGACTTTAGAGAGATGCTCTAGAGGTAATTTCAATCATATTATCGCACTAGATCAAAAACTTTCGTGACAACAAGTAATTAATTACTCCTTTATCCATTTTCTTTGCCGGACAGGGTTTGAAAAGGTTCACGGGCAGGGCCGTGGGTGAATGGTCAGAAGAACTAAAATTTGTAGACCAAAATGTAAGTAATACTAGCTAGCTTCCAATTCCATTATATCATGCTTTATTGATTATTATTTTGATTGAACTCTCTATTCTCGTAAAGTGCGCGCATCAGGGACACGGTAATAACTTATGTGGGTACTATGTTTGCAAGTTCATTCGCAACACGATATGTGCGACGGGCCAAGCCGCACTAGAAAAACTTAAAGTAAGTAAACAAAGTCCACAACATTATTTTATTACGATCAATTGTGTTGAGTTTTATTCTTATATATATATTGACGGCCCATTCTTCATATATATTCAGATCAAACGGATGCGGGACCAACTCCTACCATTTGAACGCATACGAGCCATTCAAGAGGAAGTGGCGGGGTTCATACTTGATGAGGTCGTCACGGCTGGCGGAGAACTCTTTAGATATCCACCAAAATAAATCTGTCGCCCGTTCCATTGAACCGGAAAACGGCGTTCTAGTCATCTTGCCCATAATGCATGGCTCACATGTATCAAATGATTCAAAATCAAGTGATTCCAAAAGTCCATCTGAATGGAGCTTCTTCATGCGTTTAACGCCAATATGACCTAGACGGCAGTGCCACATATATGCAGATATATCATCATTAAGTTTAATCCTTTTAGCATCAACATTATGAATATGTGTAACATTATCATCGAGATCTAATAGAAATAAACCATTCATCATCGGTGCATGACCATAAAATATTTCATTCATATAAATAGAACAACAATTGTTCTCGAATTTAAATGAATAACCACTTCGCATCAAACACGATCCAGATACAATGTTCATGCTCAGTGCAAGCACCAGATAACAATTATTCAAGTTTATAACTAATCCCGACGGCAAATGGAGAGGCAGTGTTCCGACGGCGATCACATAAACGCTTGATCCATTGCCGACACGCATCTTGACCTCACCCCTTGCTAGCGGTCGCTTATTCCGCAGCCCCTGATTTGAGTTACGAATATAAGCAACTGAGCCGGTATCAAATACCCAGGTGCTACTGCGAGCACTAGTCAAGTACACATCAATAACATGTATATCATATATACCTTTGTTTGCCTTGCCGGCTTTCTTGTCTGCCAAATACTTGG
This sequence comes from Avena sativa, assembly GCA_916181665.1. NCBI lineage: Eukaryota > Viridiplantae > Streptophyta > Magnoliopsida > Poales > Poaceae > Avena > Avena sativa. Next base: position 344,470,252 of record OV702279.1, read on the forward strand.
GGTAGTTGCGCTTCTAGTGGCCAGTCCCCTTACAATAGTAGCACTCGGTATCAGACTTAGGTCCAACTCGGGGTTTCTTTCCAGGCACGGAAACAGGCTTGCCGCCCTTACTTCCCTTCCGTTTTCCCTTCTTGTCTTTCTTGAAACCAGTGTTCCTATTGATCATCAACACTTGATGTTCCTTTTTGATCTCCACTTCTACAGTTTTAAGCATTGACAGAAGCTCGGGGAGAGACTTCTTCATGCCTTGCATATTATAGTTCATCACGAAGCTCTTATATCTAGGTGGCAGAGACTGCAGAACACGATGGATGCCTAAGTCAATGGGAATCGATATTCCCAAGGACACAAGCTTATCGGCGTAACCCGACATCTTGAGTACATGCTCACTAACGGAGCTGTGCTCTTCCATCATGCAGCTAAAGAACTTTTTTGAAGCGTTGTAGCTCTCTACAGCAGCATGTGTGTCGAAAATCATTTTCAACTCACCCATTGTATCAAAAGCATTGCCATTTTCGAAATGCTTTCGAAGTTCCGGCTCTAGCCCATACAATATGCCGCAATGAACTAAGTTGTGGTCCTCCTGACGAGTCTGATAGACATTCTTCTCCTCGTCAGGGGCATCATCTAAAGGTGGGGGGCCTAACGGCGCTTCTAGCACATATTGCTTTTGTGCAGCAGAGAGGAGAATCCTCAAATTCATGGCCCATTCGGTAAAGTTGCTACCGTTCGTTCCAAGTTTCTCTTTCTCCATGAACACATTGAAATTAAAAGCAGGTGGTGCCATCTACAACAGAATTTGTAAAGTTTAGACTAAGTGTATGATAGATTGAGTTCAACTAATCCATATTACGAATGAACTCCCACTCAAAAATGACATCCCTCGTGCCTTTTTGGTGATTACATGAACCAAATCCACTACACCAAGTCCGATCATCACGTGAGTCGGTGTAGCTTCAAAGGCGAGCATCAAATGGGCATCATATCAACTATATGACTCATGCTTAACCTTTCGGTCCGTGTTCCGAGGCCATGTCTGTAGATGCTAGGCTCGCCAAGTTAGAACCTTAGTATTCGCGTGTGTAACTGTTTTACACCCGAAATATGGTCGTGGATCCAAGAACACCCGATCATCACATGATGTCTTGGAGCGACGAAAACATAATCGGTGCATACTAAAGGAAGAACACATTCTTATCTTGATATTTAAAAGAGGGATCATCTTATTATGCTAACAAAGCGCTAAACAAGCAATATAAGATGCAATCAAACATCACATGTTTATTAGTGAAATGATATGGTTCCCGCATATGATCTCTATCATGTGCACCGTGGTATGATTACTATCATACCTATATGTGTAAGTCCAAGGTCTATGGAGATTACATGTTATGTATGTTGTAAGAGTATCATCTCATACTTCAACTTACTTACAACACTACCATATCATAACACTAGCCCAGCAACAATCTAAACTAGACGCCTCTAATTTATCCATTGCAAGTTTTACGTGGCTTAGGGCTTTCGAGATAGAACCGTTCTTACCTACGAACATGAACCACAACGAGGATAACCAAATTGTTGACAACTCGTTTGCAAAATAGATATTGACTATAGTAGGAGAGACAGACACCCGCTAGACACTTATGCAAACTAGTTGCATGTCAAGCGTGGAACGGGTCTCATGTGCGAGGACATGTAAAGTTTGTCCGGGCCGCTTCATCCCACTATGCCACCAATATCCAAAATTACAACAAAGGAGCAACAACATGATCATCATCGCCCACATACTCATATGTGTACTACCCGTGTAAAGCATCTACGCATAGATCCGGCTCTGATACCACTGTAGGGTTCGCAGCATAGAAAACAAAAAATTTCCTACGATGGGAACTATGTACCAAGATCTATCTACTAGATACAAACAACGGGCGGATGAACATACCCTTGAAGACCGACAAAGCTTAACGAGTTCAACTCGTGGTTGATGTAGACGATCTCTTGCCGATCTCAAGATCGAGAGGAAGTCCTAGCGCCGCAAAGCAGCAGCGCATCCGTGCTCGCACACACGTACAAGACACCGGGCAACCTCCGCCTCCTCGCTCCACCGATGCAGCGGAAGCACAACCCTTTCTTGCCGAATAGCCACCGGGAACATGTATCTCGCTAGTCCGAGACCATGGGGGATAAATTCTAGAGGGGGAGAGAGATCCTTCACGAGGAGGTGTGAGAGACAAGTGAGGAGGGGGGCTCCTTTTATAGGAGGAGGGGGAACCCCAAGGGGGTGGCCAGCGCATGGGGGCTGCCCCCTTGCCCTCCCGTCTTCATGTGGGTGGACACTCCACTCACAAAATTCCTTTAAATTCCCTCCACTCAAAAGTCCACTCAAATTCCCATTAAATTTCCAACAAATTTAATGCAAACTCTCATTAAATAAAACTCTTTTATTTTATTCAGAATTTTGTCAATTACTTTAATGACAAACATTCACAAATAACCCCTTGCTAGAATTCCATTTCACATGCATAACCACTTTATGCAATTTCACCCGAAAACCTGTTTCGGTATCTAGTGAAATAAATTCCTACGCTTGTTTATTCTTTCGGCATGAAACATTTGCTCCAACTGGATGCCAGTGTCCCTTAAGTGTGTCACCCTACGGTTCGCGAATAATGCGGACATGATCGAGACCCTTCTCCGATCAATAATCAGTAGCGGGACCTGGAGATCCATACTGACTCCCACGCATTCAACGATGACTATTCCTGTGATCGTCGGAACCTTTTACGCTTGTATCTTAATCCCTTTGTTTCACGATATATTACATGTCCGAGATTCGATCATCGGTATCTCCATACCTAGTTTGATCTCGTTACTGACATGCACTCTTTTCTCGTTCCCGTGATATAACATTCTAGTGATCAAATCACTTGCTTGCAAGCTAATCAATGTGATATCACCGAGAGGGCCCAGAGCATATCTATCCGTCATCAGGATGAACAAATTCCACTCTTGATCCATGATTCTCAACATAACACTTTAGTAGCTTTGAAGCCATCTTTATAATCACCCAGTTATGGAGTGACGTTTGATGTCAATAAGAAACTCTTCCGGTGTTAGTGATTGGCATGATCTCATGGTCTAAGGATTAGGACTACTTCGTAGTTTGTTTATAGCAATATAAACTCAATGACTTTGATCGTAATGCTATACTTCGGATGAATGTTCATCACACCATTACACTAATGTTGTGATCTCGTTATTAACAACATCCAATGTCTATGATCAGGAAACCGTGATCATCTTGTTAATCAACGAACTAGTTTATGAGAGAGGCATAACTAGGAACTTTCTGTTTGTTTATTAAACACACATGTATTAACGTTTCCGTATTAATACAATTATAGCATGCAAAATAAACATCTATCATATACTTGGAATACACATAATAAACATTTTATTATTGCCTCTCAGGGCATATTCCCTTCAACTAGATCAATACGCCTGGGAGCTAACTAATTTCACATATTAGGGAGTGCATCTATGACCAGTTTCTTGGAGATGCCGGAGGACTGGGCTCCGGTGGCATCTCCCTGAAACTGGCCGTAGTGGTGTCCCTACTCTCGAAAACCATCTTGGAGATGCCTCAAACTGGCTGGAGGACTGGACTCACAAGGATGCTTATTTATAGTACAAGCAGCTCGGCATAATGTCGACACTTACGACATAATGTCGACACTCACCCCTATTATTAGTGCTGACTCATGTTTTGTCCCGGTTGGTGTCTCCAAATGGGACTAAAGGTTCATATTTAGTCCCGGTTGGTGACACCATCCGGGACAAGGTACAAGCCACACGACATAATGTCGACACTCACCCCTATTATTAGTGTTGCCTGGCCCAGTCTGCCGCAATCCCTTCAGTCGCGGTTGGTTTCTCCAACCGGGACTAAAGATGAACCCTCTCTTTATAGGCATTTCCCTCTATTTATAGGCTGCCCGATCCAGCCTGCTCTATTTATAGGCCTTTTCCTCTAAATACAACATCTTCATACTACTAGGAAAATGGCTATAGGTAATCAGCACATCCGTGGCTCACATGGTTGAAGTGCCCCACGGCTAAAACAGGCGTGGCTCACCTATGGGCAGTGCCCTACTAGTAACTAGAACAACTGTGGTGCACATGATCATAGTGCGCCACAGATATGTGTGGGCCAGGGCCCTGCTAGCCGCACGCCAGATATCCGTAGCGCACATAGGGTAGGTGCGCTACGCTTGTTAGTGTTATTCGTGGTGCACATTGGGGGGGTGCGCTATGCCTAAGCGCATGCCCCTCTGCTCCGTAAAACGAGAAGACACATACGTGGCGCACTATGGCATGCGCGCCACGGATGTTATTAATCCCTGTGGCGCACTGGGGCCACGTGCGCCACGGATGTGGCGACCCTTTTTTTTGGCAGCTCCACTTTGTTCACATGTGTGATCATCCACCACCCCACACTTCACTTTCCCCTTCTTCTTCCTCCTTAGATCTAGTCGGGATCCTTCTCCTTCCCACCTCAATTTCTCCACTCATTCACCATTTTTAGCATGTAAAACTTGTCTTGGATGTTACATACGTAATAGAGGAAGCTCTCCGGTCTCTCCTTCTCCGGTCTCGCGTGCGCACCTCTCCTTTCCATCTTCTCGCGATCGGTCTCTCATCTCGGTAAGTTGTCCATGTAAGGATGTGTTCATGTGTATATGGATGATATGCTCATATGTGTGTAGATGATCGATGATGTGTGTATGGAGAGGATCTCGATGGTCATGTGTGTGTGTATATGGAGAGTATCGATGATGCTCATGCATGTGTGTATGGATAGGATAATGATATGTTCATGTGGGTATGGATCGGTCTCTCTCTCTTGTGTTTGTGTGTGAACAAGTTGCCATTTGTTTTGCCAAAATGTTGATTCATTTCCATTTTGGCAAGACTTTGGCATTTCGCAAAGGCCCTAATTTTAGGATAGGTCATGCCAAAATTTTCTATCGACCATTGGATGCATGCATTCATTATGTGGTTCTAATAGACTTCTAATTGTACCGTGTACACAGTGCAGGCAAAAATGGTCTGCATAATGAGCGAAGGCATTGTGGCTAGATTTTTGAAATGTGCAACGGCCCACATGATACGAAATAACAAGACGGATATAAGATGTCCGTGCAGAAGATGCAAACTCAACTGGGTGATTGACCCAGATTCCGAGAATCTGCAGGCGCACCTCCTCCGCCATGGTTTCATGGATGGATACACTCGTTGGATAAGCGATGACGAAGACGATGGAGACGGTGAAGGTGGGCAACATGACGATGATCATCATCACGGCGAGAACGGGCGAGATGATGAAGAGTCTCCTGGAGATGGTGAAGGTGCGGAAGCAAACCGGGATGATGATGATCTAGATGCCGGAGGAGGAGACGACGATGGAACAACGTCAGGCTGGGTGCGGGACCCTTATGTGCAAGAGCTGCTTCTCAAGCAGACGAGTAACGCCAGGGCTGTCGCTAGAGAGAAAGCCAAGCTTGCGCAACTTGAGAAAGACGTGGTTACTCCATTGTATGAAGGATGCAGGCCCGATGATACCCGGTTGAATGTAACGCTCAAGGCTATGGATATGAAGGCAAAACACAAATTGAGTGACGCAAGCTTCGACGATATGATGGCATTCTGGCACGATCGTCTCCCGGAGGGGAACACATGTCCAACTAGTATCGAGGATGCCAAGAAAATCGTCTGTCCGCCCGATCTACCGCACGTTAGATATCACATATGCATCAACGATTGGATCATTTATCGGGGCGAGGACGCGGAGAAAACCACATGTCTGGTGTGCGGCGTGAGTTGATACAAGAAAGGGAAGAAAGCACCTCAAAAAGTGGTATGGTACTTTCCTATCACTCCTTGTCTGCAGCGCTATTTTTCGGACCCTAAGGAAGCGAAGCTCATGCGATGGCATGCGGAAAGGACGAAGCCAGGAGATGACGATGATGACCCCGAAAAGGATGAGCTGCTGACGCACCCTTCAGATGCTAGCCAGTGGAAATCATTGGACCTCGAATTCCCAGAATTCGGTGGAGATTCGAGGAACATCAGGCTTGGTGCGAGCACCGATGGACTCAATCCGTTCGGTAGCCAGAGTAGCACGCACAACACTTGGCCCGTGTTTGTATGGATGTACAACCTCCCTCCATGGTTGTGCATGAAGAAGAAGTACATACAAATGAGTATGCTAATTCAAGGGCCAAAACAACCTGGTACCGACATCAATCTGTATCTCGGGCTGTTGAAAGAGGAGCTAGCCACGTTATGGGAATCTGGAGCCAATAATTACGACGCCGTCGCACAAGATTATTTCACTATGAGAGCCGCGTTGGTCACTACGGTGCAAGACTATCCAGGTTGCGGGTATATCTCGGGGCAGGTTATCCAAGGATTTTGCGCATGCATTAGGTGCATGGATAACACAAGCTATCTCCAACTAGATAAAAATCCAGGGTCTTTGAAAACCATGATCATGGCGCACCGGAGGTGGCTCGGCAAGAATGATCCATGGAGAAAACGTGGAGACATGTTCGATGGCATATCCGAGACCCGAGGAATCCCAGAGCGTAGGAGCAGTGAAGAAGTGGAAGAGTTGCTGAAAAACTGGAAAGATTGTCCTAAGCCTGGAAAGAAGCGAAAGAGGCAGCAAGACAAGCCGCTAATGAAGGTATGTAAAACAAGGTCTGTTTTCTGGGAGTTGCCATACTGGAAGTTTCTCCGCACGCCTCATAGCCTCGAATCATGCATATCACGAAAAACGTGTGCGAGAGTCTGGTCGCCACCATAATCAACATGCCATATAGGACGAAAGATGGTCCGAAATCAAGGCACGACCTGATATGCTTGGGTATCCGGAAGGAGCTTCACGGAGGACGCACTACTCCTGATGATCAGGAAGATGACGATGATCATACGACGGAGACGACACAAGGTCGTCGGAAGGGTAAAAAGTTCAATAAGAACGAATATTACTGCCCTCCTTCTTGCTTCACTCTAAGCCAGGATGAGATCAAACAGTTTTTCAAGTGCCTTCTAGGAGTCAAATTTCCTTACGGCTATGCGAGCAAGATAAGCAGATACCTAGACGAGGCGAAGAAGAGGTTCAGTGGCATGAAGTCTCACGACTGTGCCGTGCTAATGACACAGGTACTTCCGGTTGCACTAAGAGGGATAATGGACGAGCACGTCCGTGAAACGTTATTTGGCCTCTGCAAGTTTTTCGACGTCATCTCTAGGAAGTCGATTGGCGTGAATCAGCTCGGGAGGCTACAGGAGGAGATAGTGGTGATACTATGCGAGCTTGAGGTCTACTTCCTACCCGCATTCTTCGACATTATGGTGCATCTGCTGGTCCATGTCGTGGAGGACATCATCCAACTCGGGCCGATGTTCCTCCGCAGCATGATGGCGTTCGAAAGGATGAACGGACACATCAAAGGATACGTTCGCAATAGGTCCCATCCAGATGGAAGCATAGCCAAGGGCTTTCTGGCCGAAGAGTGCATCTCTTTCTGCATGAATTATCTAGACATCGAGAACCCTGTCGGTCTTCCCGTCAACAAGCACCTTGGCAAGCTCGATGGATCTGGTCACCGAGAGGGTCGTCGCAGACTGCATGCAGACTTCGATTTTCGACGCGCAGACTTTGATCGAGCAAACCTCGTCACGCTACACCATTTAGAACTGGTCGATCCTTGGGTACAGAAGCACAAAAGGTTAATCGAGAAGAAGTACAGTGACCGGGGCATACAGAGGACGCAGGGAGAAATAATCAAAGAGCACAACTCAGATTTCACGCGTTGGTTTAGGCAGACGCTCCTTGATAATCCCCCGCGATCACATTCTTCTGACATGGAAAAGATCATATTCACCTTGTCGCAGGGACCGATGCAAAACCTGGTGACCTACCAGGCGTATGATATCAACGGCTACACATTCTACATGGAGGAAAAGGACAACAAGTGTGATTATCAGAACTCAGGTGTAACGTCAGAATTCTACACCGATGACAACGTCAAGGAAAGATTCTACGGAAGAATCGAGGAGATCTGGTAGCTCGACTACTGTGGAGAAAAGGTGAAGATGTTCCGTGTCAGATGGGCAAAGAGCGTCGAAAGAGAAGACCGGTATTTCACAACCATGGTTATACCCGAAGCAGCCAAATCCAAGGCCGCCGGGGCGAACGTGGCCGCGAAAAATGAACCGCGGGTACTGGCTACCAAAGTGGACCAATGTTTTTTCATTACCGACCTGACAAAGCCTAGCCGTGTTGTCGTGAGGAGAGGAAAAAGAAACATCATCAGAATGGATGGAGTCGCCAACGAGCAAGACTTCGACCAGTACGGCGATCCAAAGATTGAAGATGACGACGACTACGATGCAGCAACATACATCACAAGAAGAAAAATGACAACCCTACCCAAAAAGGTAGCCCGTTCGAAAGAAGAAACATTAAAGTGCTGGGGCTAAATTATTCAACCGCGACAAAGAAGGGAAAAAAGATTGTAAAATGCTAGCTCAAAAAATATTGTAAACGCGTGGTCGAAAAAGATTGTAATATTCATGGACAAATTATTATGAAATTTATTTATACTTTGAATCATATTTGTACCACTTTTATGACATATATTATCACTTTTGGGCATTTTTGGAATATTTAAAAGTATTTTAAAAACAAAAAAAACTTCTATAGCATATATCAACACTTTTGGGCATTTTTTGGAACATTTAAAAGTATTTTTGAAATAAAATTAAAAAATATGGGCACCAGGATTCGAACCTGGGTGCTCATAGATTGAGAATAGAGCTAAGGGCAGAACCAGTGGGATAGGCTAGTGTAGTTGTTATACAGTGGAGCTACAGCCATCTTATACAGTCGATAAATTTCGACAGGCGTAGCGCACTATGCCCAAGTGCGCTATAGATATCCGTAGCGCACTATGCCCAAGTGCGCTACGCCTATCTGGTCACGGCTGGTCAACGGCGCCACGTCCTCCTCCATCTCAGACACCATCTCAATCGAGCCCGACCCCGAGCCCTGTGCCGCCGCTCTCTCGATCCGCCACCTCGCCAGCCACCGTCGCTTGAGGAGGAGGCCGTGGAGCAGGAGCAGGAGGAGGCCCGCCGCCGCTCGAGGAGCAGGCCCGCGCGCCAGCCATCGTCGTTCGCCCGCCCACCCGCCATCGTCGTCCGCCCGCCCGCCATCGTCGTCCTCATCTCAGAGGTGAGCATCGCCCCTCCCCTCTCTCCCTCTCTCTTCCTCTCTCCCTCTCTCCCTCTCTCCCCTCTCTCTACAGGCCATGGTTAGGGTTCAGAGAAGTGAACTATTATCGTAGCATTTTCTCCTATTCACATTAGGGTTTAGATTAGGGTTCAGATTAGGCCAAGTTCAGATTAGGGTTCATTATCGTAGCATTTGCTCATGTTGAATGGGTTCAGATTAGGGTTCAGATTGTGCTGTCAACTTGAAAATTCCATGCAAACTGCAGTAATAAGACCAAACATTGTCGTTCACCAAGCCCAAGCCAAGGGAAAACATGGTAATTAATTCAAATACTATCAATTGCAACACTTAGTTACTACATATTTCCTCATTATCCTCGTTGTATGCAATCATGTATCGGTCCTCTACTTGCAACGTAATTAGCCAACAGAATGCACCTATAAATTATTATGTGGTTAACTCAACAGTATGCGGCTCCTACCGGAGTAAATGGACCCCCAACTACCAGCGTTCATCATGCTACCTATGTCTGGAACCATAAAGGAATATCAAATGACAATAGAATAATGCGTCAACGAATAATTTAACTGAACAATATAAAACAGAAGTGTATTTAGGAACTAGAGAATAGTATAAATTGATTTCATAGCTTACTCCTATTGAATAGTCCTTCCCACTAAAAACATTTCAATTAGAAACTCTCCCACTGTTTTGCCCAAAAAAAGCTAGATTGGTGCCTGGTGAATCCAGATGATAAATGTAAGTGCCCATTGCTTGATGTGGCTAGGCATGCTAGCTGATGCATTCTTAAGCAATGTGTTTTCTACCTAGATGTTTTGTGGTGAGTTTTTATGAATCACTCAATGTACTTATTTTTATTGCTTTATACATAAGATAAAACCACTAAAGCTAAGCAAATTACTTCAATCTGGGTGGTTCTTAGTGGTGCCTTAAGACCACTAAAGCTAAGAAGATTACTAGTTCATATTCCTAGCAAACAGAGAGCTTGTAGGTTTAGGCTTGTAGGTTTAGGCTTGATTTTTTTAGCAAACAGAGAGCAATATGATCCTGGTTTGTGACCTCCTGGTGATGGTTTTAGTGTTGAATGGTATCCACACATATATAGCTCAAACAATGTGTATATACTTGTATTTGCTTGATGTCATATAATGACAGGTGCTATAATCTACATGTATTTGCTTGCTATCATCAATGACAGGTGATATAATCTGTGGTGATATAATTCTAGCACTTGAAATTGTGCCTGTGCTTGTATGAAGCACTTTATTATGTCGTGTATGCAGGTTCTTGTATGAAATGAGTCCCGATTTTTGCCGGAATGTTGATTAACTTTCGTTTCGGCAGAAATCGGGCACTCCTAGTTTAAGAAAATTAGCAAAGGTCATGACGGATTTTTCCGTGCATTTAACCAATTATTTGTTTTTTATTAGTGCAAAGATGTGTGACAACAACGAGGCTGGATGTTCTAAGCGCATCAGCGCTGAAGGAGAACTCAGACCTCCGAATAAACAATTGACATTGTGGGAGGCAGCCCAGCGGCTAGAAGACGATGAAGAATACCATCCTTCGGAGAGCGAGGATGATGAGATGGAAGACGTGGAGGAAGAAGCCGAAGGAACGGCGGGTGATGAAACCACTGATGGCGTCGAGGGCACAGGGAGTGGTAGCAATCCTCCTAAGAAGAAGAAGAAGCCGAAGGAACGGTGCCTGAACACGGCCGGCACCTTCAGGGAGGAAATTACCGAAGTGAGCCCATCAGGGGTTCCTTTGGAGCCCGCCCTTGTCTCAAAGGGTACGGTGGGCAAGTGGCGGCGATCATCCGGACAACCATCTCGATCAACACCGAGAATCTCCGGCATAAAGATAATGGCCACTTGCGACCACTCCTCTTCGAGAAGCTGCACGCAAGATACAAGTTCCCCGCTAAGTATCAGAACACAAATTATCATGGGAACGAAGTAAAAAAATCCGCCCTCACAAAGATGAGCACCGCCCTGGCCAGCTGGAGAACCCAGATAAAGAAGATCTATAAAGAAGGAAAAAGTCTCGAGGAGATCCAGAAGATTGACCCGCAGATCACCGAAGATCAGTTCCGGGAGTTCAAGGAGAGGTGTGAATCCGAAAGAGCCCTGGCCAATAGTAATCGGGGAAAGGTGCTGCAGGTGATGAATATAGGTCATCACCATCTCGGATCTGGTGGATACAGAACCGCGGAGGCCAAATGGAATAAGGAGGACGAAGAGTATAGATCCAAGGGGATATAAAACCCCTTTGCGAAATTCGAACACGGGCAGGTTCGAAACTTCATCAGGGCCCGTTACCATGTGGACCCAAAAACCAAACAACTCACCGCGGATCCTGCGGTGAAGGAATTCGAGGAAATTGTGGTAAGTAATCTAATTACCGCGGATCAACTCGATTGCATTCTAATCAATGATCTAAACGATTCACTGTTACTTCTTCTGCAGGAGGAGGAAATTGTTTCTAGTCATGGATCCCAGGGTTCCTCATCCTAGGGGTCGACGGCGGCCACCCGGTGGGATAACCCTTTTAACAGGGCGATGAACCGGGCCAAGAAAATAGAGCCGGTTACGAAGAAGCCGTCGTCGGCTGGCCGTCTGGCCGGCCTCGGGGGTAAGAATTGGGTGGATCATTTTGGTCCACCGTCGAGGACGCATGTGGCGCCGTTGGGAAGGAGCGAGGAGGAAAACCGCGAGGTTCAAGAACTTAAGGAACAAGTGGCGCGGATCCCGCAGATCATCCAAGACAACCTGGGAATCACCCTCACGTCCTTCCTGCCTACCTTGGTGGAGTCAATAGCGAACTGGAGTGCGGGTGGTCGAGTAGGGCCGTGCCCGATTCCAAGCATGGTCAGCAGCCACTCGAACAACGCGGCGCCGACGAATCAGGCGAACTACGTGTTCGTGACTCCGCCCGCTAGCACCGCGGTGCCGCAAGTGTTGGTGACTCCCCCTGCCATCACCACGGCGCCGGAGTACATGTTGGTGCCCCCTGCCATCGTTGCGGCGGCACAGGAGCTCCAAGCACCCGGCGATAGGGAGAATACACCGGCGGCCAGCACCGCGCCATCAAGCAGCCATTCCGTCTCTTGCACGCCCGTCGTCGTATGCGGTGCCTCGACATTAGCCGATCTCGACGCCATCACGGTAAACAAATTGCTTTACCGCCTTTCACGCCATCTATTACTCTTATGGCATCTCTGACGACGATGTACATGTTTTCCGCAGACGGTTGTTCCTTGCACTCTCTTATGCTATGTGAACAACAAGCTGAGGGATGTTTCCAAGGGTACCATCGTTCAACCCTTGCAGCGCACGTTCCACTCAAGGCCGATGCCAGATAGCGTGCACAGGGTTAAAATTAGGGTGCTAAGGGGCTGCGACGACCTGGAACCTCCCATTCAACCCCCAGGAGCGGATGAAGAAGATCCGCCTGTCCTCAGAAGTTGCTTCGGCTTATTCTTGCAATGGCCAAAGAGCATGATCCGTTTGGGGACTGCGGGGTCCATCACGCCACAGACAACAGCACCGCCTGTCGTGCTAGCGACAAGCGGTGGCAAGGCCCCCTTACCGCCCTCGCCGTCACCTCCACGCGGTGGGTCGGATGATCATGTTGATGATGCATGGCGTAGGATCCGGCCGAGGACGACGAAGACTGGAATGATCACTTCTTCAACACTCAGTTTAGCAACGAAGACCTAGCTGGTGGCCCCATAGAGAAAGCCACTATCACCAAGCGTCTGTTTGGTTCTCAGGAGACGCCTCCAGCCTGCGCCTTTACAGAGCCAGCTGATACAACCAACTGGCCCTTTATTGTAAGCCTTGACACACTACATAGGGCGGCCGGTGCTCAGATTGTGGTGCCTGCCCGCTCTCCAAAAGGAAAAAAGGGCAGGAAAAGAAAATCTAGCATCTCGAGCCAGCCGGTGGCGTCAACAACTGCGAATCCGATCAGGTTTCAGGATGGGCCACCAAGACCCGAGGTAATTATGTGGAGGATTCATGTGGCGGGTGAGCCCATGCTACCTAAGAATTTGTGGAGGCTCGCCAGTTCGGAACTGCATAGTGTGCATGACGGCGTGCTGACGATAGAGAGACGCCTTCTATCGGAGAAAGATCCATCGCACCCGGTATTCGTGGTTAAGGTGCCACCAGGATTGGGCTTCATCGACAATGCCCCTGCGGATCTATACTTCATGTGGTTCAACGACATCTTCAATATGTTCCACCTATACCCGCTGCACTATACCATGGTCCGCCTGTTTTCTCTCAGTCTGGCCATGCAGATCATTAGAGAGAACACACCGAGCATCGCTATAGTGGACCCCTACTACATGCGTGACGGATGCTTGGGTTCCCCCGCCGAACGATGTATCGTGGCCTCATACCTAAAAAGAATCCTCGTGGCGAACAAGACAAAGGAATACATTCGCGTGCCTTACTTTCCCGAGTAAGTCGTTATTCACTCGCCACCGTCGATTGGCTTTATTAGATTATCATTATTCTTTTTCCAACACATTCCATTTGATTTTTTTGCGTAGAGATGAACACTGCACGCTCATCTCCTTACGCCGAAGCATTCCCACACCATGTATTTCGACTCGGGGAGTCTATAAAAGAAGAAAAACTATGACAAGATCAAGGAAGTTCTGGATGATGCTCTCACTGGCTATGCCTCGACGGAAGGCACCACCTTCGTGCGTACGAAGGTCAAGTTCGGCAGGCACATCTTCAACCACGTAACGAAGTTCCCCTGCGTGAAGCAGCCGGAAAACAGTACGCAGGAAGCCTACTATGCACTCCATCACATGAGGGCGTTCCTACTTGACCAGCAGAATTCTACGCTGCCAGATCATCTCAAATAGTGGGCCGAAGCAAAGGCCAAGATCACTGATTCAGATATTAGACAAGAGATGTATCGCATCCAGCAGCAGTTTGGGGCAATCATCTTTTGTGATGTCATGACTTCGGGGGGGGGATCTTCTACGGAGGAAATATCCCGAATAACCGTGACATAGAAGATCGCCTAGAGATGCAGGGTGACTATAGGAAGTTCATGACGAGACAAGGCGTCCTCCCGTTCTCTAAGCCGAGCCAGAAGGCTTGATGTTGGCCTAGTTGTAGTTTCAAACTATAGATGACCTCTGTGTTTGTGGACAAGTGTATATGCTACTATACTTATCTTATTAGGTTTATGAATCATCGCTTACTTCTTTTGCTTATTATTATTATATATCAATCAATGCTTGGTTTTTTTGCTTACTCTTTGGTCCTTTGCTCACTTTGGTCCTTCTTTTCTCCTTACTCTTTTTTCGAGAATAATGCGATGATTGAAATGTCATGGCACACTATATATGTGAATGTGCTACGACGGGATTGTGAGCCTTGTGATATGCACAAGTCCAGGTCTTGTGCATCCTACTTGGCTCACGGTTCCGTCGTAGCATATTCCTGTGTCCAACGACCTATGTATATATATGAGGCGGTCTTTTTGATTTACTTTGGTCTTTTTCGATAATATAATGCCAATGATTGAAATGTCATGGCACAATATATATGTGAATGTGCTACGACGGGATTGTGAGCCTTGTGATATGCACAAATCCAGGTCTTGTGCATCCTACTTGGCTCACGGTTCCATCGTAGCATATTCATGTGTCCAACGACCTATGTATATATATGAGGCATTCTTTTCGAGTTACTTTGGTCTTTTTTCGAGAATAATGCCAATTATTGAAATGTCGTGGCACACTATATATGTGAATGTGCTAATATGCACAGGTCCAGGTGTTGTGCATCCTACTTGGCTAACTGTTCCGTCGTAGCATATTCCTATGTCCAACGACCTAGCTAGTTATATATGAGGCATTGTTTTTGAGTTACTTTGGTCTTTTTCGAGAATAATGCCGACGATTGAAATGTCGTGGCACACTATATATGTGAATGTGATGCGATGGGATTGTCCGCCTTGTGCTATGCACAGGTCCAGGTGTTGTGCATCCTACTTGGCGGACAGTTCCATCGTAGCATATTTCTGTGTCAAACAACCTAGTTATATACGAGGCATGCTTTTTGAGTTTGGTCTTTTTGATTTAGGAGTACTTTCTATAAGTGTATCTTCATATGCGACTTTAATTATATATGTTTTTTTCAATCATCGGTTAATTATTATTGTCAACTTGTAGATGACGTGGTACGTCGTGTACAAGAGACGGGTTCCCGGAGTCTACGATGATTGGGAAGACTGTCGGAGATAGGTGCACCATTTCAGTGGCAATAGCTACAAAGGGTACAACACTATGGCGGAGGCGGAAGCTAGATACACGCGCTATCTAGCGGGAGTTAGGACGAGGAACCGGATGAAGACCTACACCTTCGTCGCGGTGATCATGCTTATCTTCTTTGGTTGTTTATCCCGCGTTTGTGTCTAGCTAGTTTAGATGTCTAGACGAGCTTCCGAGCTCTAACTTGTTCGATCGACACATGTATTCGCATGTAACCAACTACTTTGTAACATGATCAAAACAATGTATAACTTATGTATTCATGTATGAGACTTATCTATATGTATTTGTTTCAATCTTGTTTTGCGAATTGTGTATTTATATATATAACTGTATATCTTATATCTGTATGTATATCTGTGTGTATATCTTCTTATATAATCTGTATTGTATATCATCTGGCCCTGAAATTAAAAAAAAGACACCCATGGCGCACATGGCACAGCTTCTGTGGCGCACTACAACTAAAGTGCACCTGCGCAGCTTAGTGGCGCACTGCAACGTGCGCCACAGAAGATCCAAGGCATAGCGCACCTGCCAACATATCCGTGGCGCACTAGCAAGTGCGCTACGCCTATCTCGACATAAGCGTGGCGCACCAGGCAGTGCGCCACGGCTAGGAGATAGCCATAGCGCAAGGCCCGTGGCACACCACTAGTGCGCCACGGATGGGCTTTTTAGGTGCGCCACAGACGCCCGTTTTCCTAGTAGTGGTCACTCAAGACATTTATTAATATTAAAAATTGGGACAAACCGGGACTAGCTAACACTCAGGACTAAAGCCGCCCCCTTTAGTCATAATCATGCCTAGTCCTATAGTATGCAGCTTCAGGGTCTTCTTCGTCATCGTCATCGTCATCGTCATCATCATCGTCATTGTCACCTGCCACTCCGGGGATCCTCAGCCCAGCCATGGCATATACCAGGGGCCATTCCGGCCTCGGATTCACGGCGGGCGGGGGAGGGGTCTCCTGGAAGACAATGCGGCTACTGCCGGGCGGGTGTGGGGCCTTTTTATGACTTTGTGGCAGGTGGACTCGTGGGCACCGCAGGCGAGGATGGTCTCCCCCGACGATGTAGCGCATCACTCCGATGATAGTATGATTCGCCCACCACAAACGACGGCCGGCTTCGTTGTGGTTCACCGGGGGCGGGCCATCACCCTCGTACCTGGCGAGCTCCCTTTCCTGCCTATTAGCGAAGAACGCATTCTAGGTGTCATATTTTTCGGGATCCCACTAGGGATCCATCCGCTGCTCCGGTGTGAGCTCGTGGTAGAAGTGGTTCGTGATGGCCACCTGGCATGCGGAACCTTGAGGGACAGGAGGGACAGGAACCCCTCTAGTGCTTAGCATCCAGCCGGCGGGCGTCCAGTAGCCCGACAGACAAGGGTAGTTTGAGGCGCACAGCGCCTCGGTCTCCTCGAGGGTCAGAATGGCCCAGTAGACGTTGTCCATTGTTCTAAGAGAGGAAGGTGTGGATGTGTGGATAGCCATGGCGTGATCGCCCTAGATATAGAGGGAAAGGGGGGAAAACTTGGTGTGAAGCTTTGGGAAATGGCGGGAAATATCTTTAGTCCCGGTTAGTGACTACAACCGGGACTAAAAGCTCTTGTAGAAAGGAAAGGGCGGGAAAACTTGGCGGGAAGCGGTGGGAAATGGCGGGAAATACCTTTAGTCCCGATTTGTGACTACAACCGGGACTAAATGGATATTATATTAAGATTCTTTATATTTTTCTGATAATAATAGACATATTATTTGTTTTATTTGGATTTTGAAAATAAAAAATATGATTTTCTAAAGTTTTATATTTGATTTGAACTAAAAAAGAAATTTACAAATGAAATAAATTATAAATGATGCAAACAGATAAATGGATATTATATTAAGATTCTTTATATTTTTATGATAATAATAGACATATTATTTGTTTTATTTGGATTATTACAATAAAAGATATGATTTTCCAAAGTTTTATATTTGATTTGAATTAAAAAAGAAATTTACAAATGAAATAATTTATAAATGATGCAAACAGATAAATGGATATTATATTAAGATTATTTATATTTTCCTGATAATAATAGACATATTATTTGTTTTATTTGGATTTTTACAATAAAAGATATGATTTTCCAAAGTTTTATATTTGATTTGAAATAAATAAAGAAATTTACAAATGGAATAATTTAGAAATGATGCAAACAGATAAATGGATATTATATTAATATTCTATATATTTTTCTGATAATAATAGAAATATTATTTGTTTTATTTGGATTTTTACAATAAAAGATATGATTTTCCAAAGTTTTATATTTGATTTGAATTAAAAAAAGAAATTTACAAATGAAATAATTTATAAATGATGCAAACAGATAAATGGATATTTATTAATATTCTTTATATTTTTTTGATAATTAGTAGACATATTATTTGTTTTATTTGGATTATTACAATAAAAGATATGATTTTCCAAAGTTTTATATTTGATTTGAACTAAAAAAGAAATTTACAAATGAAATAATTTATAAATGATGCAAACAGATAAATGGATATTATATTTAGATTCTTTATATTTTTCTGATAATAATAGACATATTATTTGTTTTATTTGGATTTTTACAATAAAAGATATGATTTTCCAATGTTTTATATTTGATTTGAATTAAAAAAAGAAATTTACAAATGAAATAATTTATAAATGATGCAAACAGATAAATGGATATTATATTAAGATTCTTTATATTTTTATAATAATAATAGACATATTATTTGTTTTATTTGGATTTTTACAATAAAAGATATGATTTTCCAATGTTTTATATTTGATTTGAATTAAAAAAAGAAATTTACAAATGAAATACTTTATAAATGATGCAAACAGATAAATGGATATTATATTAAGATTCTTTATATTTTTCTGATAATAATAGACATATTATTTGTTTTATTTGGATTATTACAATAAAAGATATGATTTTCCAAAGTTTTATATTCGATTTGAATTAAAAAAAGAAAATTTACAAAAAAATAATTAGTCGTGGGTCGTGGCTGGACCCGGGAGTAAAGGGTGCCTGCGCGCGTGAAAACGAAGCGGCCGAAAAAACCCTTTAGTCCCAGGCCATGGCTTAACCCGCGACTAAAGTGGGGGTCTTTAGTCGCGGGTTAAGCCACGGCCCGGGACTAAAGACCCTTTAGTCGCGGGCGGTGGCTTAGCCCGGGACTAAATGTTCGTCCCTTTATATTTCGCGCGCCACCGCCCCTGCCCAACACTTGCATTTCTTGATAAAGACGAAGACAAAGTAGACGCAAACACGAAACGCAGGGGAGGTGTTGTCCGGCCGCCGATTCCACCGCGCCGCCGCCCTCGTCTCCGGCCGAACGTGCTCTGCCGCTCCGCCGTGTCGCGCTCCGCCATTCATATACGTGCTGTCGCGTGTGCCGCCGTTTCGCCGCCTCGCCGTGCCGCACGCCGCCACTCCGCGCCGCCTCGCAGTGCCGACGTCACGTGCTGTCGCGCGCCAGCGTCGGTGAGCGCTCGATCGAGGCCAGGGGTGGTTTTTTTTATTTTAGTTAGGATTAGGATTATTGTTTTAGTTATTATTGTTTTATTTAAAATATTAGAATTAGGATTAGGATTAGGATTATTGTTTTACTTATTTTTTATTTTTATTTATTAGGATTATATTGTTTTAGTTATTTTTTTTGTTATTAGGATTATTAGGATTATAATTATTGTTTTAGTTATTAGGATTAGTATTAGGATTATAATGTTTTAGTTATTAGGATTATTGTTTTAATTAAAATATTAGAATTAGGATTAGGATTATTGTTTTAGTTATTTTTTTTGTTTTATTTATTAGGATTATATTGTTTTAGTTATTTTTTTGTTTTACCACAAATAATATTAGGATTATTGTTTTATTAGGGTTTTTTTGTTTTAGTTATTATGATTATTGTTTTAGCACAAATAATATTAGGATTATTATAATTAGGATTATATTGTTTTAGTTATTAGGATTATTGTTTTTTCTAACCTGTTTAACTCTCTTTTTATTATAGATAATTAAGTCATGGATCCATCCGAAGATCCTAGTCGCATCGGTGAAGGTTTTCTTCAGGGCATGATAAGAGGTGAAATTCCTCTTAATATTACTACCGGCGAAGATATTTTGCTCGAGGAAGAGATATCCTCATATCTGAATCCATCCGGTGATGGACTAGAGGAAAACCTAATGTACCAAGGGGAAGACCAGATGGACGAAGGGCAAACAAATAACAACAATAATGATGGCCCCTCGACAGGATCCGGCGAGGTACATATATATATATATATATATATATAAAGTCTCGTGTTACCTCTATTCATTAACTGATCTAGATATATATTAATCACTCTCTCTTCTTATTTTAGCCCACCGGATCAAAGCAATCGACAGCTCGAACGAAACGAGGGCCGAACAAAAAGTTGGATGGTAATCAGAGGTTCACCATCGAAGAAATAGATGATGATGGTGAACCGATTGCTCCAGAGAAGCACCAGAGGATGTTTATAAATCAATACGGGGTGCTTGTTGTCCTGCCGATCACCATCCAAGAATGGAATCAGTCAAACAAATCCGGTGAAGAATCTAGCTATGTCACCGATGATGCCAAAGATGACCTTTGGCAGAACCTCATAGCGCATTTCATACTACCTCCAGAGTATGAAGAATTTGAGGTAGATGGTATTACCCCAAGGCCGGGTGGGCTTGAAAATAGAGCAAAAGTGAAGGAGTAGGCTCTGAACAAGATGGCTGAACTGTACCGGAACCACAAGAAAAGTTTATACGCGAAATATGTCGCGAAAAAGAAAACTCCATACTTCAAAGGAGTAAATGATAAGTTGAGAGAACAGTGGCCCGATTTTGTAAAGTACAAGCAATCTGATAAAGAAAAGGCAAAGTCGACAAAGAATACGTTAAATGCTGCCAACAAGAAGTACGATCATAAAATGGGGATAGGTGGCTACAAGAGTGTCGTCCCTAAGTGGGAAACTATGGAGAAGAACATGAGGGCTAGAGGCGTCACTCTTGGTACAGATGGATGGCCCGAGAGGTCAAAGCACTGGTGGTACGGGCACGGGGGATCCTTGGACCCAGAAACAGGGAAGACATTATTTCATATAAAATTCTAAAACCCTCCAAGACCTTATTCAAGCAATGAACTATGCTCAATTGGGATTGTTCCGTCCCGAGAGAGAGAGAGAGAGAGAGAGAGAGAGAGAGAGAGAGAGAGAGAGAGAACGACGAGCTGACACACGCCCTAGGGAATCCTGAAAAGCGAGGACGAACACGAGGCAAAGGCGCCGGTGTCTCGTGGAAGAAAGGGTTTCCTCAGTACGATGCTAGTTACAGAAGCCGTCAGAGAAAGAAGGACTAGGAGGCAGACCGGATATCCATGGTAGAGCAGGATCTAGCTGATCTGAAGAACCTCATGCATGAAATTAGCCAAAGGCCGTCGTCGTCAACTCACCCGCGAGTTGATGATCCTGCATTGGATCTTAGCCAGCGGAGAAGCAGCGTGGCTTCCACGGAGGTCCTGGCTGATGATCAAGCACTGCTGGATGATGCACCGGCTCCTCACTACCCCGTGGATGATGTTAGAGAGATGGCACAATGTGAGCTACATCAGC
Source organism: Avena sativa (assembly GCA_916181665.1). Taxonomy (NCBI): domain Eukaryota; kingdom Viridiplantae; phylum Streptophyta; class Magnoliopsida; order Poales; family Poaceae; genus Avena; species Avena sativa. The sequence goes on from OV702279.1 coordinate 344,491,563, forward strand.
CAATGAACAACCTGTCCTTCAAGGTGGCGATCGGCACTGCTTTACCTTGTCTACCTGGAGCACTCCACCATTCACTTCCGATTCCACCAGGCTATGCTCGTGTCATGGTGGATGAGATAGTGGAGGATTTTGCGGACCTAGAGATTGAAATCGCTACGCCTGAAGGCCTTACGAAACTAGGAGATGTCAAGCGCAACATCATTCTATGCAATAAGAAGTACATCAAGTTTCCAGGCTCGGCGCCAAGGCCACCGACTCCGAGGAATCCAAGTCCACCCCGCATCGAATATCGTCAACCTCCAAGTCCACCCCAACCCGATTATCGCCAACCTCCAAGTCCACCCCGCCCCGCTGACGATCGCCGCAACAGGAGTACATCAACTCGATCTCCGCCTCCGCGCAATACTCGATCTCCACCTCCTCCTCCGTGCAATACTACTACCTCATCGAAGAAACGGAACTTCGACGGTCCCCCGCGCCCCACATCGAAGAAAGGTCAAACGGCGAAGATAGTCGACATCCCGTAGGCTCTTCCAAAGATACCTTATGACAAGACCGATGAGGAAACTAACGCGGATGTGTATGCCCAAGTTAAGGCGCATTTTGCACCCAAAAATCCTGAGCCAAAGCCGGTATATAATGAAAAAACCAAAAAGTGGGCTAAGTCCTTTCTTGAGCAACCATCCCAGATATCGATGAACCTGGAATCAGACTATGACCGGGAGATTATTAAGCAAGCACAGAAGAAAAAAATCACAAGTGCAAAAGGAGGGAAGCAAGTTGCCCAGCTTGGAGCATAGAAGAATCAATCGGTCGCCCCGCTCAAAGTCATTTCAGACCTCGACAAGGCCTTCAGAGCTGAAATGGATATGGACATGCAAATAATGGACCCCAGAGCCCGTAATAATGCTGCACTTATGGGAATCACTGTATCGCAGGCCAAAGCACTTGTTAACAAAGCAAATATGTCTCTTGGTAAATATTTAGGCTATGAAGATACGCCAGTGGGTCAGATAGTATGGCAGTATGTCCAAGGGGAGCCTCTAGTCAGTAATGTGGAGCTCGCGCGTCTATCCACACATATGCGAAATCTGCACGAATGGTACATGTCGCAAGCAGAAAAAAAGCATCAGAAAGATTGGTTTCCGGTGGACGTTAGAAAGGAGCATCACTTCAAACCATACTCGATACAGGTTCAAATGACCGAACTGTTTCAGTTATACAACCAGCGCGCCCTCGAAAAATCTATCATTGGTTGCTACTGTATGTAAGTGATTTATTTCTATAATTAAGTTTGTAGCTTAGCTCGTTCATTGCATTTAATATATTATCCTAACTATATATCCTTTTGTATGATGATATTATATTCTGCAGAATGAAGATGCTTGAATGCAAAAGAGCTAGAAGATACGACGTTGGGTTCATTAACCCATATATCATTAATGAATATATGTTAAAGAATCACCCCAAGGACGTGGAGGAAGACCTGTGCAGGTTCTTAACCGAGAATAATTTTGTTAAGGAAATACTATTTACTTACAACTTCAAATGAGTGTTTATATCTTGTACACATTTTACTTTTTCTTACTGGATGAGCTATGCATGTATGCTTATGTAAACGTCCGCATATTCCACTGGATCTTGCTAAACATTCAAGTTGACAACTCCCTAGTTGAAGTCCACGAGTCATTAAGTTGGTACCAAGAGCAGTGGAGCGACATGAAAGCAATGCTCCATAAGTAATTTCAATCATTATCGCATTATATCGTCCTCTTTCATTCATTTCCTGATATCAATTAACTAATAACTCCTTTGTTCATTTTATTTGCCGAGAAGGTGTTGGACACGGTTCAGACAGAAAATACCAGGTCCATTCAAAGAGGAGTTAACTTACAAAATGGTGAAGAGTTTACAGCAGCCACCAGGAACTCATTTATGTGGATACTACGTCTGCGAGTACATCCGCGAGTTGAACAGTGAGTGGAAAGTTGACTCATATTATCTTTATGATTTGCGGGAGAAACTAGAGCCAGACCAGCGCATAAGAGAAATTCAAGAGGAGCTGTCGGTATTTATGATGAAGGAAGTCCTTGATGTACATGGAGAGCATTATGCGGATGACGTGGAACTCGATTTGCCTTATTCATCTCCATGTAGCTGATATGATATATATATTCATAAATGACCATGTAATTTCAAAATTTCTTCCTTTTGATATGATTGATTATATGTATGCTTGCAAGGGATTAATTATATAAATGCATCGACGTGTAGTGTGTATGTAGTAGCGTATAATATGTATACTGAAATATATGTTTGAATTATAGTGAAACACAAAACTAAAAAGGAACGAAATGGCAAAAAAAAGGAAGTACACAATCTCTGCCACGGCAGAGAAACACACAATTCTCTGCCGCGACAGGAAACCGTATAGTCCCGAGTGATGTTACGGCCCGGGACTAGAGGGTTCCCCCCCCCGGCGCTGAAACATCCACGTGGCTGTTGTCAGTCGTGGGCCGTAGCGAGCCGGGACTAGAGGGGGGGCCTCTAGTCTCGTTTTCGCAGTCCCGGGTCCAAAACCGGGACTAAAGCCAGTTGCGGCCCGGGACTGCAGGCCCTTTTCCACCAGTGTAAGTGCAATAATATACAACATAGATGACACAATGATTCAATTTTATTAGGGGAAAAGAATATAAAGTGTGCCATCAAGTTCGTGAGGGCTTTAATCACTAAGTTTTCACATAACAAAATAGTTTTTAATTGGAAGATAGTTGAAAATAAGAATATACTTGGAATGGTGTACCACACCATGCATAGGAATTTATAGTGGAAACTTTGGAATAACTTGGTTTGTTGGGAGTTGGAGGCATGAGTAGAACTTACTCATACAAGTGGAGGCTAGCAAAAGACTAGGAGCAACCAACTAAGAGAGCAATAATGGCCAAAATCATGCAGTGCAACAAAGCATACTAATCAAAGCAAAGAGTGGTACTACAAGTCAAGTACTAAATGATCATAGAGGCTAATGGTGACTTGTGAGACTCATAACATGGTGTGGGAATGTGCCAAGTCAACCCAAGGAAAGCATCAAAGGAGAATACCACAATACTATGCTTTTGCATGCTAAAACAACGCATAATTTCTTGAAGGCACACTAAGAAATCCCAATTGTTTGGAACAAGACATGCTACAGCAATAATCACTAAGCATAGTGCTAAAACAACACATAGCATGTCATGCTAAAGTCTAAGTCACAGTCAATGCAAGATCTTCTTGCACTTCAAGCAAGAACTTACTACTCCTTTCCAAACACCAACCAACCTTACTTGCAAAACAACACAGCGAGAACGGGGGCTCCAAACTTCTTTATTCAAGAAAACTAAACAACCTAAGCAAAGCAAATGAAAACTAAGATGCTCCAAGAACAACACAACTGTGCATGAAACAATAAAAACGAAGTGTCTGGACAGACCTAAGCTTTTTATTGATGAAGAAGGGGATGCCTTGGGCATCCCCAAGCTTTGACGCTTGTACCTCTTGGATATTTCTTGGGGTGACACCATGGTGGCATCCCCAAGCTTGATATTTTTTCCATTCTTCATCTCATTGCATCATTCTCTCTCTACACCTGAAAATTTTCCTTCATACAAAACTTCACACAATCTTCATTAGCAACATTAGTGTATTCAAAAGATATTAGACAACTGGAAAATCTTTGGAACAACAAGGATTTTCACTAAAAACACAAGATATTGTAGTAACTCCTTCAAAAAACTCAATTTACCTAAAGAGAGCTCAAAAAGGAATCAATAAGAAGCAAATGCAAATAATGGCAGAAATCTGTCAAAACAGACCAGAAGGTAGAAACCGATTTTTTTCGAATATCTTTTGTTGCTCAAATCAAAAAGTATTCAACTAACGAAAGTTAGCTAACATACTGGTGGATTTATTCGTAAATTTTGAGCTCAATTCGAGTTACAGAGCCTCCTCATGAATTTTTTTGGTGGAGGACAGAAATCTGTTTCGGGATAGCAACTCCCCAAATCTTGCTTCCCTCTCATTAGAGGTTATTCTTGGCACAAAAAGTAAAAAAAAGATAAGAAGAGGTCATTACTGAAGTAATAACTTCCAAGACTTAAGGAAACTCTTGGGTTATTGCGGTGGCCCAGCATACCACTGCATGATGTAGTATACTATAGTTGTTGACATAACACTAATGAAACACCATTCACTAGTATTACATCCCTCAGAATGGCACAACAGAAACACAACGTGTCCAATACATGTCTAGAGGTTACAACGCACTCTTTACATAAGATCCAGAGAACACTCTAGGTTAAAGAGAGATAAAGAACTTCTTACGAAGAAGAATCAAAGATAAAAAACGCAAAAAAAACTATTATACTAATAAAACTAGTATTTTTAACTAAGGAATTGGCATTGCTGCTATTGCAATACACTACAGAATTAGGTTCTTTGGCTAGAAATTATATTCCTATCTAATCAGTAACTTCGTCTTCATTTGAGTTGTGGTATATGTCGACTTCCTTGTCTCCATTGAAGAGCTTTTAGCTGTTGATGATTCCTGGAGCATAACTTGGTGTAGACATCATCTTTATGGCTTCAGACTCTAGCAAGGGTTAAGAAGATACTTTGAGTACGAGCGTACTCAGCAATTTCACTAGAAAAGGAGTGTTTGATGCACTATAACTATAGCCGCAGACCGTAGGTCGTAGGCAATGCAAGTTTTCATAAACATTTCTTCAAAGGTTGCTTTTATTCTAAAAAGCTATGTCCGTCAGCCTTCACGGGTTTATTAGAACTTTCATGGAGTTCCATTCCCGCCGCGTTCGCAGCTCCTTCCTGGAACAGGGAGTAACAAGTTATAGTTCTTACACTCTACAAAGGTGTGTTACTTTACCCATGAGAGATCAACTCTTTGTTGCACAACCAGGCAGCTTATTCCCGTCCACAATTCTATGATGTGGGGCCTAGAAGATGAACCAAGCCAATCACTGCCCCCTTCGCGACCTTGCATGCCTCCTTGGTGTACACCATGCCCACATAAAGGATTACGGCAATGGTTTGTACAAACCGTTAGATGTCAGAACTATCATGGGACGATGAGGGTTCCCACCCATATGCTGCATATCCTCTATGAATTACCAATTAATATGCATGCTACGAGGATAACAGCCACGACCTACACATCCGGCTTCATGTGAGAGGAAGAAGATACGGCTGACTTCTCTGTCCCATTACAAATCTCATGGTCAACACGTAATATACGGCGCAAGAATCACTGGCAACATTGGTTGTTAAGTCCTAGGTGATATAGTTCTGAACAGTGGTATTCCAACTGTCAGATTTAATAGATTAGCTGATCACCATGTATCAGTAACCAATAGTTCACATTGTTATCGAAAATAATGTTTTTAGACCTTTTTCAAATGCAGGTGATAACAACACTGGATTTGTAAAATACTTTACAGAAAATAAACAAAGGACATGAGCAAGTGTGAACTTGCCTTTTGTGATTGCAATATTATGCACTCACGGTCTTCGAGCCAATATAAGATCCAAAATCTGAAATCATCATCATTGGTCCGGTAAGGAGTTAACATAGTTTTTGTAATTTGGTAGTTAACATAGATGGAAAGGATTTGGTGTATTTATAAGTTGTTCTTTAAGGTTAATTTTATAAGTGGAAATCTTTTTAGAATATAATTCTTACTTAAAGTAGAAGATAATTTAATACTAAGGTACTTGTAATTTTTTAAACCATTATGGCTTATATTATTAATACTTAAGACTAATACTATTTATTATACTTAATTTACTCATTTTAGGAATATTAATAAATTTTATTTATTCTTATATGAATTATTAATGAAGTAAATAAGTTTAAATTTGAGTTATTAAAATATTTGAATTTTTATTTAACTCAAAAGTAGAATATTAGATTTTAACATGTAGATATTATTTTTGTGATCATTTTGGTATATTACATTTATTTTTGTGATTTATAAATAATAAGATATGATTTTTATAATTCTCCTTACTTTATAATTACTTAATAAATAATAAATATTTAATTAAGTGAAATAACAATACATGATTATAATTTTAAATTATAATTCTTATTGTGCTAAGATTTTTTGGTATTTTATTTATATTTTTAATATTCACCATTATTTAAATATAGATTATTAAAGTTTAATTACTTATAAGACCTTTATTAAATAATATTTGTTTAAATAGTTATCACAATAATATTTGATAATAGTTTTAAGTTATAGATTTTGTTTTTCTGAAAATTTTCATATATTATACATATTTTTTTGAATTACAAAACAAAAGTTATTAATTAAACAAGATTTAATCATTTATTTGATTTCTCGAATATTAATAATTAAGTTTATAACATTTTATCTATTTCTAAAACAGGAAATACTTTTTACACCGCACCTAAAGCTAGCCTGATTCACTGACCCGTGAGCCACTGTCGACCTCAGCTCTCAGGTTTAGAAAATGTATTTGTTACTAACCCTCTCTCTACTCTTAGTCGATGACACATGGGCCCAAGGCCATGTCATCAGCCACGCGAGGCAAGACTAGTCAAACTAGCTGACATGGTTCGACCCTGAGGTGAGCATGACGTCACTCCAGTTGATCCTCACTGGTTGAGGATCAATCGATCGATCAGGCGCAAGCGCGGGGCTGTGGCTAGGTACGTTGGACAGAGGAGATCGATGCGAACTTATTGGTGGTGGGGCCGCTATCTAATGGTCATCGGAGGGCTACCGGCGACGAGATTCTACGGCGGCCAGCGGCGGTGCTCAACGAAACTAGACCTACGGTGAGATTTAGCAAGAAAAATTAGGGTCCAGAGATGCGTAAGCTTACCCTGATGACGATAGAGCGGTCGAGGAGGCTTGGGGAGGCGTGACGACGGCGAATCAACGGTAATGGCCATGGCGGACGAGGAAAAGGAATGCTCGATTTCACATGATTCTCGGCGAGCGGGCCTCTGTGCTTGGTCCTAGATGGTTCAGTCCACGACGGCGCGTCCAACGGTGACTACTACGAGGCGAGGGGTGGTCGGAGTTGACTGGAATGATGAACTCCGACGAGCTAGGTTTTCGGGTGAGGAAAGGAAGTGAGTCTGGAGAGCGAGATTAAGGATGAGGACGAGCAGGGTTGTCGCGGTGGCCTTCTTATCCTCTCCTGGCGATGGCGGTGATCTTGGCGCAAAGACGACGATGACGGCATCGGGCGGCGGCGAGCTCCTCCAGCGAGCTGTCTGTGTGCGTGAAGATGACGACGACGGGATATTTTGTAGATAACCCCCTGGCGGATCTTTCAGCTCAACCTGCGGTCCTTTCCTGACCCCACTCGTCAGTCGCAGATGGAAACGAGCTAGGCTCAGTGCTGGGCTTTTGTGGGCTGCATATGGCGTCAGATAAGTATAGGGGTGTTGGGCCACGGCCAGGTAATGTTTTTATTTGTTTTACCCTTTTTCTATTTTCTGTTTTCCTATTCAGATTTGAATTTGATTTATATTTTGAACCTTTCTTTGTAGGATTTATTTGCTGGATATTTGCAATAATAATAAAATATATTAGGTATCATTTGTGAACTTTTATTATATAATCTTTTTATATTTCTTTTATTTGCTCTATATGAACCCCTTTTAATAATTTATAGAAACTTTTCTTATTATTTTACTCTCCTCTTTTAGTTATGGATTTCTAAATTATATATTCTTATTTGTTTATAAACTTAACTCTAGTTGGTTCATAGTTTGAATAGAAACTTTTATATGTATAATGATCCTATACCATTATTTGATGCATGAAATATAAAAGACATTAATATGGTTATAACTACTCCCATTAATTTGAAAAATGGCAATGTATATATTCTATTATTTTAAACAAAGAAGTTTAGGATTTTGAATTATGAATATTACCCTAGGGTTTAGGGTATTGAATATACTTGGATTCCTTTATGGATATGAGTAAAGATTTAATAACAAAGCATATTGTCTTCTGTTTGTGATATTTGATGACATTTCCCTTTATAATAGAAAGTTATAATTAGAATGTTTTATAGAAAGGAATTAGTAGGGATATGCTTATATGATTTGCTAAAGGAAAATATTACTATGAATTGATATGGATATAAAATGATAGATCAATAACATGAAATGGATATTCTACTTGGTTTGAGATTTAGAGTTGCTTGTTTACCAAGAATTACTATCTTCCATAATTCATAATTCTAGACTTCTTATTAAGGAATTCCTTTCCTAGTTATACTACCTTTTTCTATCTATCATCATGATTAACATGATGAGCTTTTCTCATTAAATTCTTCTTATTCATACATCATTCTTCTAAACTCATGGATGAATCCAATGAGTTTGATATTAAAGTATTTCATAGTTTTCTTATATCCTTTCTTGGTTATACCCACTATTCTACTATTGAAAATCTTCAATCCAACAAGTAGTTCTTTCAAACTCCATTCATAACCTTCTTTAATCATTCATCACTAATATTTCTCTAATAGTTGCATGCATCCAACTACTTTTCTCTAAAGTTGACTATCCTTTAAGATGAATATCACAACTTCTATAACTCTATGCTATACTAGCTTTAATTGAATAGTATCATCTTATATTCACTTTACTCCAATAACTCACATTCCAACCCTAAATCATATTTATGTGGTTTGTAATGACTACTCTAGGATAACTTAGCTCTACTAGGGTTTCAATCATGTTTTATCTACCAATACCACTTATACATGACATCAGTACTCAATCTTGGTGAATAAGGCTTTATCAATACCCCTTTTCAATGGTATTGATATTATCTTTTGGATTAAGGTTGTTATTCATTGATTATGTCCACTTGGCCTAATAGAATTACTATTGGTAACTATCCTCAGAATTTATCCTTGTAATCTTCTTTACTACCATAGGATTAGATAATATAAATAGTTCTTATATTTATCTAGGAGGAATTTAACTTCATCAATTATCCTGTTGATTGGATTCTTTTCAATCTTTCCCATCCTAAAGATGATTTCTAAAGCTAACATCACTATTTACCTCTTCTTAATTGTTTCTATATAGGCACTTTAAGTGTAAACTATGATATGGTCAAGAGTTGATAGATTGAGATCTGGTGAATCAATAGTTGATTTCTCAACATTAATGAACAACAGATATTGAAATATAACTCATTAGTGATGATAAGGATTGATATGGAAAGAAAGATATAGGGTAAATGATCTAAACTCAGTTTCTTTCCTACTCAATCTTACTTAAGAAGTAGGGTTAGACATTACCATGATACCCATGGTATATGCAGATGAGATTAAGATATAGTTGTTAAATTCATATTTGGTGTTATATCCTTTAACTTGGTACTCATGAGTGACCATAATGAATACTATAATATGATAACCTAATGACAAGTATAATTCACATTGTATCATGGTTTAATTTTTAGTACATTTGATCTACCCTTAGATCAAATCTCCCTTACCCAAAATAAGGTTTTAGCAAAGGTCTTATTGAAACTTATCGCTGTCAACTTGATGATCTACTTCAATTCCATCAAGTTAAGAGAAGCTTCATTCAATTTGACAAGTTTTGTTTTAAGAGCGTGAAAATTATTCGGATTTTCTATGCATGAATGCAATGCACACACCTGGGTTCAGGTTATTTCTAAGCTCTAATGCTGGGATGTTACAGTTATCTCCCAACAAGTACTTTTCTTTAACACCTTTAAGTTAGGCACAAGAAGCAAGAAGAATCAAGTATTTTCAAATGAAGAAGCATTAACATCCAATCTTTCTTTCAAAGGAGGAGCAAAAAGCAACTTCTATCTCCTCATAGGGAAGTGTTCAATACCTTTCTTGAATGGAAAATGATATTTGATGGTGCCTTCTTTCATATCAATGATGGCACCAACTGTTCTAAGAAAAGGTCTTCCCAAAGTAATAGGACAAGAAGCATTGTATTCAACATCCAAAACATAGAAATCCACAGGGACATAAGCATTATTAACCATAATAAGAACATCATTAACACTCCCCATGAAGTTCTTCTTAGCATTATCATTAAGTGGGACATCCAAATAACAATCTTATAATGGTGGTAAATCAAGCATTTCATAAATCTTCCTAGGCATAATAGAGATACTAGAACCAAGATCACATGAAGCTTTGAGATCAAAGTCATTCACTTGCATATTAATAATGGGTTCCCATCTATCTTCTACTTTCCTCGGAATAGAAGCTTTGTGTTTTAGCTTCTCTTCCTTAATCTTAACAAGAGCATCTGTAATGTGTTTGGTAAAGGCAACATGCATATCACTAGCATCAGGACTTCTAGCAAGCTTTTGCAAGAACATAATTTCTTCAGAAATATTGCAACCATCAATATCAAAGTCAAACTTAGCATCACTAGTAGTAGGCTCACTAGGCTTAGGCATAGTAGGAGGAGGAATAGGGGCTACTTATGGTTTAGTGGTGATGGTGCACACACTATTATTTCTATCAATTTCAGCTTCCCTTTCCCACCTAGCATGAAGTTGAGCTAGCAGCCTAACATTTTCATCAATAGTAACTTGTATGGCATGAGAAGTAGCAAAGGTGTTTTCCATAGTTTCAGGTTTAGCAGCCATTTTATTAACAAGGAAGTTTGAGCTTCAGACAAAGAGGATATATTTTTCTCAGCACTCAAAATTTTTGACTGTAAACTAGGAATTTCTCTATTCAAATTCTCAAGCTGATGACTAATGTTTTTCAAGATAATAGATTGCTCCTCCATAGTTTTAGTGAAAATCTTATTTTGCTCATATTGCATTTGCATAAAATTCTTAGTGGATCTCTCTACTTCTAGCATCCTTTCTTCACTAGGCATTCCAGATCTACCATGATAAGCATTCCCACTAGGAGGATAAGGCCTATAATTACCATAAGCATTGTTGTTGAAATTGTTGTTTCTAATGAAGTTCACATCAACTTGCTCTTCTTGAGCAACCAAAGAGGCTAAGGGAACACTATTAGGATCTAGAGGAGCTTTCCCATTAACAAGCATAGCCATAATAACATCAATCTTTTCACTCAAAGAGGAAGTTTCCTCAACAGAATTTACCTTATTACCGTGTGGAGCTCTCTCAACATGCCATTCAGAGTAGTTAACCATCATATTATCAAGGAGCCTTGTTGCAGCACCCAAAGTGAGGCCCATGAAGGTACCTCCAGCAGCAGAATCTAACAGGTTTCTTGAGGAGAAGTTCAAACCTGCATAAAAAGTCTGGATAATCATCCAAGCAGTGAGTCCATGAGTAGGGCAGTTCTTAACCAAAGATTTCATTCTTTCCCAAGCAGGAGCAACATGTTCACTATCAAGCTGTTTAAATTTCATAATATCACTTCTCATAGATATAATCTTAGCAGGAGGATGGTACTTTCTAATAAAAGCATCTTTGCACTTAGTCCAAGAATCAATACTATTTTTAGGCAAAGAAAGCAACCATTCTTTAGCTTTTACCCTCAAGGAGAAAGGAAAAAATCTTGAGCTTAATAATATCTCCATCTACATCCTTATACTTCTGCATCTCACAAAGTTCAAGAAAGCTATTGAGATGGGCAGCAGGATCATCAGAACCAGCACCAGAAAATTGCTCTCTCATCACAAGATTAAACAAAGCAGGCTTAATTTCATAAAAGCTAGCATCTGGAGCAGGTGGAGCAATAGGAGTGCTAAGGAAATCATTGTTGTTGGTTCTAGTGAAGTCACACAACTTGGTGTTCTTAGCAGAGTTCATTTTGGCAAAGGTGGGAAAGCCAAAAACAGCAGCAACAGCTAGAGCAGGAACTAATTTTTTTGTGTTTTTGAATAAAGCAAGCAAACCAAACTAGACTAAATTTTTTGGGTTTTTTGAAAAGAGGTAAACAAAACCAGGCAAAAGAAACAAAGCAAACAAAAAACAAAGTAAAGAGAAAGGAAGTGAAGTACTCCCCTAGTGAAGACGTCCTTAGCCTCCCCGGAAACGGCGCCAGAAAACTTGTTGATGACTCCTTGGTGGCGCCAGAGAACTTGGTGCTTGATGTGGAGTCTTGTTGGAAACCCCAAGAGCAAGGTGTGAAGAGCACAGCAGCAAGTCTTCCCTCGGTTGAGACCGAGGTTATCGAACCAGTAGGAGGAAGGAAACGTCACATAGGTGTTGCAAGCAACGCGGAGACCTGCACAACACAAACTCAAGACTTTGCCCCAACGAATCAGTGAGGTTGTCAAGCTCACCGGTTTGTGGTAACAAAGGATTAAACGTATGGTGTGGAAGGTAATGGTTTGCATCAAGTAAACAGTAACCGTGGAACATGTATCAATGGTAAAGATTGGACCGGGGTCCATAGTTCACTAGAGGTGCTCTCCTTAAATAAACAACATGGCATGAAGGGTAAACAAATTATAGCGGGGCAATTAACAGGAACTGAGCAAGGCATTATAATGCAATTACTAGTCAGAAAGATCCTATGAGGTTGATTGGGCAATACAACAATATACATAGACCGCCAGCCAACTGCATCTATGACTAGAAGTCCACCTTCAGGTTATCATCCGAACCCCCTCCAGTATTAAGTTGCAAGCAACAGACAACTGCTTTAAGCAAAGTGTGTAAGGTAAATATTCCACATGTTCCATGAACAAGATACCGTTGTTTTCTCCCTAGTAGCAACAACACATCTACAACTGAAGAGATTATTGTCACTTCCCTTGGAAACTAGAGGCATGAACCCACTATCGAGCATAAATACCCCCTCTTGGAGTCACTAGCAACTACTTGGCCAAGATAACCACTAGCAACGGAGAGCATGCAAGATCACAAACAACACAGACATGATAGAATCATAAAGACAAAACCATTAATCAAACCAACATAATAATCTCAATATCCATCGGATCCCCGCAAACACAACATGCATGATTACAAATAGATTATATCTTGATTATGAACGGAGCTCACAAGATCTATACATGAAAGCACAAAGGAGGAGATACAACCATCTAGCTACTACATGGACCCATAGTCCAAGGTGGAACTACTCACGCATCATACCGGAGAGAAGGCCTCCGGGATGATCTCCCCTCCGGCAGGGTGCCGGGAAGAGCTTCAGATCCCCCGATCTAGGGACGATGGTGGCGGTAGCTACAGACGGTTTCGTGGAGATTTGATCAGGTACTTAGGGTTTCTGCATCGGGGGCTTCTTATAGGCGAAGGGGGAGACCGAGGAGGCGACCAAGGCAGGCAAACCCTAGCCAGGCGCGGGCTAGGGCCCACCCGCGCCTAGGGTGGGTCTTCCCTCCCAGGCTCCCCTCTAGACTTCTTGTTCCCCACGGGAAGTTATTGACTTTGCCCTTCGTCCCATCCAATTCCGAGAATATTTCTTTACTAACTTTTCTGAAACCAAAAACAGCAAAAAACAGGCATCTAACATTGTTGCAACTTGTTAATAGGTTAGTACCAGAAAACATGTAAAAAGCACCTCAAAGTGTGGACAACTAAATCAAAGTAGATACAAAACAAGCATGGAGCATCAAAAATTATAGATACGTTTCCAACTTATCAATTACTATTTTAGTTGATGCTTATGAGTGGAACCATTGAATTATTGTTTATGTTCAGATTGTTATCCATCATTATATCATCTCTGATCTTAATCCATATTATGTCTCATGAGTAGTTCGTTTAGTTCTTGGGGACATGGGAGAAGTCATGTTGTTAGTACTGGATTTGTGTTGAGGTATTATTCAATGGTTTAATATTTAAGTTGTGGTGCTATTCTTCTAGTGGTGTCATGTGGACATCGACTACATCATACTTCACAATTTATGGGCCTAGGGGAATGCATTGTGTATTTGGCTACTAATTGTGGGGTTGCCGTAGTGACAGAAACCTAAACCCCCGTTAGGGAACCATTGCACAAGGGAGTGTAGGATCTCAGAGTTTAAGGCTGTGGTTAGGTTTATAACTTAATTGCTTTCTTGTAGTTATGGATGCTTGCAAGGGGTTTAATCACAAGTATGTATTAGTCCAAGTAAGGTCGGTACATTAGCACAGGTTCACCCACACAACACTTATAAAACCAAAAAAGATTAATCAGCTACATGAAGCAAAAGCACTTGACAGTATTCCCATGTGTCCTCGAAAACTTTTGGTCCTCATTAGTATTTCCACCAGCTTGTCCTTTCCTAAGAAAGGATTGGGCCACTTGCTGAAATTATTTGCTATTTTATTTACTTTCACTTTATTTCCTTGCTTTATCAGAAAACCCCTAAAAATCCGTTTGCTAAGTATTTACAGAGATTTCCTGCTTTATACCACTAGTCAACACCTTCTGCTCCTCGTTGGAATCGACACTCCTATTTATCAAAAGTACTACGATACACCCCCTATACTTGTGGGTCATCAAGGATCCCTTGCCAGGGTGCCTAGGAAAAGGATGAACTAGTGCTAACTCTCCATGGATTTCACTCTCTAAATCCTCTAGTATGTCTTGTCCTATCTTTATCCAATTGGACTACTTATTTGAGTCCAAAAGATTCATCTCCCCAATGCCATTGTCCACCTTTTATATCTCAAGGGGATACCACAATATCCTAGAGAACTTTCTACGGCTATCAGAAACCCGCCTTTCACCGGTAGCCGAGGTGCGATAGGTCCGTGCTCTCTTGGTACTGGCCTTCGTGCTTGTTCACCCTTTAGTTCCCGGGTCTTGTCCTTATCTTGACATCTGACCCCAGGTTTTTCTCCATGTGTTGTGTCAGGTCGCTAGGGGACCTTTGACCAACCACGTCGAGGACTCCTTTAGTTATAGTTGAACACAATTGGGCCTTTCTCTGTGCACCACCTTTATCCTTTCATTAATGGCCTTGCTAGAGATGTCCGTGCCATAGATAGCATCCAGACGAGTCTAAGCCATGTAGTTGCCGTTGCCAAATCATTAATGATGTCTTTTTCCCGGATCCTCTAGTGGTCGTCATGGCTGATGTATCATTTTCGGGTCCATGGACTGTGGGCTCCTTCCTGGTGCTTTTCTGGGATTCGTAGGATGGATTTGGGATCCATTCTGTATCACTTGACGAGGACCCCACCATCCTTCTTAGCGAGCAAGGCGCTCTATGGCCCATACTTAGTAAATCTGGACGAACCCTGCTGGTTTCTTCGAATATGGCATAAGCGCCCAGGCATGTCACTGACTAAATTGTTAACGCTAGGTCTATGCCCAAAAAAGTGTGGGCCTATGTGTTGGACTACTGTCATTGCTCCTTGAGCACACGTATCATGCCGTCACATCCTTGTTGCTGGTTCCTGGCAACATGCGACGTGGATTGCCTGTTGCGACGAGATGTTTCCTTGCTCTTCTCTTGTGTCAGGAACTTCTAATGGTCATGTGCAACGCCACGATCATCGTGACATTAAATTCCCAAAGAAAATGAGGAGGAGGGGTGGGTGGCATGACGTTTCAAAGCTGGTTCCTCATATGTCTGGAACCACCGCGCATATGTCTACTTCTTGACTCGTATTATTCTTCTATATTATTCATCTTTCTTCCTCCCTTGCTTCCATCGCTCCAGCCTGGATCTCTTCCGATTTTTGCAACAATATATGGCCCCCAAGAAAGTCACAGCTATGGTGACCCAGTATATCACTGCATGTTGTAATACAAGTCATTGACATGACACTCATGTAAGTCCACATCCGTAATATCACATCCCTCAGAGTGGTAAAACAGAAACATTGCAAGCCCAACAACTTTATTTATTCATGCCAAGAGCCGAAAGTGTACAAAAGCTTTGAGATCATCCTCGGTCCAATGAGGATTCACAACACGGTGGAAATTCAAATGTAGAAGGAATTTCTTTCTAGTCAATGGTAATACTAAGCTTAAAACCATCGGAACTGGCAACTTATTGGAGAAGCTATACCATTGCTAGCTCATGTACCTATACGTACTCTGGTGGATCCTATATCTATATTCTGCCTTATTTATACTAATATGACACCGTGTTGTTGATTCAACTCTTCGTGTCGGTCGCCGTGTCTTCTCACAACCTAAGAAAGGGTTTAAGAAGATAAATTAAGTACATACATACTCAACAAGTTATATGGTGTTTGTTGATGCTCTATTGAAAGTCGTTGATCAAAGATCCAAGACTTGTGCAGTATTTAGAAAATGTTTTTTTAGAAAAGATAAGTTTTATATTTTATAAATCAGTCTTCACGAGATTTCTGTACTTTCTTGGAGTTCCTTTTCACGATGCGATCGTAATCTTTTCCCAAGATAGGTACTGGCATGTGATATTTATACACTCTCGAGAGGTGTACTACTTTTCCAACAAACGTCATTGGCCATATTACTCTTTCCATACTTCCTTAGGTATGGATTATGTTACCAAGTTTCTCCGAGACCTACGTTCAATTGACCTTCCTTCTAATATACTTAGTCGTTATCCTGAGACATATGATAGGGATGTCATGGGCTCCTACCTGCTGATCACCGGTTTGATTCACATCCCCACTAGGTATACAAGGACAAACGAAAGGAAGAAAGTACTTCTGGCTCACTCGCCCATAATAAGATTTGTGGTTAGAGTGGTATTGTACGGCGCAAGAAAGGTCGGCTATTATTTTTATTAATACAGACTTTCCTGATATAATGGAATCTCGACCACATGATCTTTCAACAATGTATACATCCGTGATTCCATGGCCCACCATTTATTATTTCATTCCGAAAATGGTATTGTGTTTGAATGCAAGTAATAATAATGTTTTGAAAATATTTTCAAAATTAAGCCAAAGGAAATGTAAGATTTCACTTGGAACTGGGTTGAAAGTTTGGCCTCACCAAGATGATGCAAGAATGAACTTTCTTGGTGACTACGAGATAATGCAGTTTGAAGGTTTTACTTAATCCTCGACCTCTAGTTCTAAAATCCGCAACATCATCTCCTAAAGACAATGCTTCGGCTACAAATATGTGATGCTCTAATGCAAACTCTTCGTGTGTTGTGTTTGAATTTCTCTGATTTAACTTCTTTGTTTTTGGTGAATTTCTCCCTTTTTAGGGTTTTATTGTATTTTCTTTGGTATTTTATTTATTTTTGTAATTCACAAGGTAATATCAAGAATTATTACTTAGAATTTTAATAATTTTATGAAGTTTACATATTTATCCTTATTTGTTTCTCATATTATGGAATTTTCTATGAATTTTAAAGTCTAGAAATTAATTATTTCCACTCATCAATTCACAAAAATAAAAGTATTTGCAAAAATCCCACAAAAATGCCTTTTGGATTCCTTGCATTTTTCTACACATAGATCTATTTTTATTTTATATTTCTGGGTTTTTATGTGTGAGTTAGGATTATTGGGGTATTTTTCCTATTTGTGAAATGACTAAAATGCCTCTATGTGCCTAGGCCCACTAGTCGTACTCTATGAGCCAAAACTAGCCTCTGGACTAGGACCAGCCTAACGATGACCCACTCTCACTCGCACATATCTCTCTCGCGCGCATGTGCTCACGCAGGCGACTACGCTTCGCTGTCGTGTCGCATGTCCGCTCCGGCCGCCTCAGGCCTCCTCCGCCACCGTGCTTCCGCTCAAAACACTCCCTTCCTCCACTCTAAAATCCTATCGGTCATATTTGTTCCTCCCTGTCTCTGTTTTACGGTCATAACCCTAACCCTAACTAGGGTTTTAGTGATGCGTCGCCTCTTTTGACTCTAGCGCAACTCTAGTGCTCCCCGCCGTCACGATGGTATTCTACCGCATCTACAACTCTAGTGCTCCCACTTCTCGAAGGTAAATCACTCTCCCTCCTTTTCTTCTCTTCCTCTAGTTCTAATATACTTGTTGATCCTATGGTATATCTACTTTTATTCTTCAGTACCGGTATTTCTAGGGTTTCTTAGCATGTTCTAGGTGCTTCTAAGCTATCTATCATGTTAGATAGGCTACTAGGGTTCAACATGGTTAAGTAGTATCTATGTTCTTTTTTTGAGGGTTTAGTATCTATGTTCTAGTCTCTAGTAGTGGTTCTGGTACTTGGTAGATTTCTAGTTTTACAGTTAATACTTGTATTGTGTACTTGGAGGTTTCTTTAGTTAAGAAGTGTCAATTCATAGTATGTACATGTGTTGTAGCCAGTCAATAGTTACTGGTACTAAGTATTTTTAGTATACTAGCCTACTGGATTTTGTTTGTTCTTATTAGTTAGTTCTAATTGGTATACTACTTATGCTAATTATGTATTTCACCAAGTGTAATTTGGTAGTATGTTTAGTTCACTAATACTTGAGCTTTTGAGTCAAGCTGAATTTTGTAAGTGTGTTAGGTTAAGGATTGTTTACTGTTTCTTATGCATGTGTTTTAATTTAGAATGCTTGTTCTTTATCTCCCTTCTCATCCTTATGCATATCTTAGGTTTCTATCTAGGGATGAGTGGTGAGATTGGGAATTAGTGTTCTATTAGTGGTTGATTACTTGTTTTTACTGTTCTTCTTCCACCTCCGGCTAATGGCTATGACTATTCCAATATTAGGGTGCAGTTGTGCCTGTGGCATTCTTCACTTAGTGAAGATGCACAGTGTGCATCCCTCCTAATTTATTGGGTGTATTCTATTCCTATTTATCTCTCTAGATTCCTATGGACTTTATGCTTCCTAATTTAGGATTTATGACTAACAAACTTTGTATATTAAAAAATGTGCTTCTTGAAGATCTATAGCTATTGCTATGGTCCTTCTCCTTCTGTTCTTGAGTTCTTCCTCCTTTCCCTCTCTTCCATCTCTCATATTTCTCTCTAAACTCTAAGTGTGTGTTTTTGGTCCAACTCCGAGTGGTGAGTTATGAGCTCTAGGGTGTGAGATCCCCAGCTATTTATAATGCCATGGAATCACTATGAGACTGACACCTCAAGCATGCATTTAGGTGAATCACCTGCTTGGGCATGTGCGAAACTGTCTTTGTGTGTTAACCTATGTGCAGGTGGCATGGGTTTTTTGGTGCTTAATCCCATGATGTTTTTAACTTATGTGTGTTTGCCAAATTTGGCATATGAGCCTTTTGTTCTTATATGCAGGGGTTGGTATCTACATTTACCTAATCAGTCATGTCGGTTTGATTTTGTCATGTACTAGTTTTGGACAATGACAAGTGTAATTTCATTTATAGTGGATTTTTTAGATTTTTATAATGAGGCCTTGCAATTTCCTTTGGATGATTGTTCCTAGTAGTGGTTCCTGTGAACTTTGATTATTTTATTTATTTCTTATATCATGTTTAAACATTCTAGTTTTCTCTGGTTCTTACAGAATCCAAAGCCATGGTTTTCCCCTTAGACATTGATCTTGTATTTTGGTTGTTGTTACTACTATTAGTTTAGAATTTCCACTTGTTCTATTAGACATTCTAAGATAGTTTGCTAATATTAATACTTTTTTTCTATTTTGGGTTTCTGTTGGTGTATTGTGAGATACTTTTTTCTAAGATACTATCTGGTGATGTTTTCTTCAGGTTTTCAACATGATCTCTACCCCTTTTCACTCTGCCATGGTTTTTACTAGCCCATGACCAGGCTCTAAGTTCAGGACTAGTTCTTGGACTCATGTTTATAGGATTCTTAGATCAAATGGTATTTCCTCAGGGAAAAACCAACATTTTAACATTAACAAATGGTTTTATTTTTTGTTTGTGTTCACGGGTTTTGAAGGTGTCCAAGTGGGAGGAAGGATAAAAAATATAGATTGATAGGTGTAGTCTAGGTTCTTGTCTTTCGTAATTAGGGTTTTACTTTGTCATATTTGTATCTTTTGTAACTTGATCATGTAGTCATGTTTGTGAATGAATAAAGATCACACTTCTACTTATTATTATTATTATGTATTTATCTCTTATCTAATTATGTTTGTGTATTTTGAATTGAAGTTTGACTTAGGTCAAATATCCATTTTGAATTAATTTAAGTCCTTAGGTGAATATGGTTTCAATTCCTAATGACCATTTGGTTGCAAAACTACCTCACTAGAACCAAATTCAAACAAAGTTTTGAAACTTTCAAATTAACCCTAAAATTTCTACATGCATGCTATGCAAGCATCCAAATCATATTTCTACCTTTTCCTATTGTTTATTCACTGGGTCATTATAGCAGCTTCCTACGAGCCATGGGGAAGAATTGCGGCGGACTCATGGCGGCATGCGCTTGTCGAAAGAGGAGGCCAAGGATCGAGATGAGCAAGATTGTGCAGCGACACGGTCCAAGAAGTCCCACGTCTATAAGGCTAAGAAGGTGGCGTGTCACTGTAAGGTTAATGGTATCGGATGTGGGCCTTCTTCTCCTCAGATTTTGCCATCCTCGATCCAATTGGGCCAACTAAGTTGCTGGTGGCTGAAAAGAGCCAATAATGTGGGGGCGCACCCCTCAGGATCACCTCCACAACCAAGGAGCTAATAGACATCCCTATTTTTGGTTACTTCATGGCAGCGGGCATGGTGCTTCCTCCATCTCGCTTCTTCCTAGCCATACTATTCCCTCCGTTTAGAAATATAAGATGTTTTAGGTTTGTGAAGAAGATGTATCTAGACATCTTTTAGTGTATAGGTTCAAATGAATCTAGACACTAAAAGTTGTCTAGATACATCTCATTCACAAACCTAAAATGTCTTATATTTCTAAACAGAGGGAGTAGATGCGTACGACCTCCTCCTCGCCAGCTAAGACTGAAAGCGGCATCGACCATGACGACCTTCCAGCACCTATGCAAGGGCTATATGGATGTGTTTCCATTAGTGCCACTATTCCACTAGCTCTTCATACCCGCTGTTGATCCCGGGCCAAAAGATGATTTCAGGTGGCGTCTCATTAAACCTCCATGAGGGTCGTGCCACCGAATATCTGTCTAGTACATTCTGCCATCGGGCGCTATAGTGGCATAACAAGTGGAGCTTTGTGGGTGTTCCCACGGCCATCCCTGCTACCAATATCCCAGGGATCCCATGGAGCTCCATGTGAACTGGTCACACACTCCCAACTTGGACGCAAGGTTTGGCATTCTGTTGGAGCACATTCACCATCATGGGGACAAGGGGCTATCGGTCAGGAGCATGTTATAAAATTCTCTTTGGAAGCTCATGGATCCGCTGCACGAGCACCCACACCCTGTCTACGCGTACAAGGGATGCCACGATCCCATGGGCTGAGCACTTTGTAAGATAGTGTTGTCTCCCAAGTGCAAGATACATATTGTAGTACCTTTCAATATAGAAAAGGTTATCAAATCCACAAGCAGCCGAAGGTATTTGTTAGCAAGTTCAACAAGTAAAACAGTAAAAGATGCAAAAGTTTTGCGTGTTGCAGAAAAGTAAATTGTTGTAAAGTAAATTGCAAGAAAGTAAATGCTCTTTTCAGAGAAATCCCAATCCTCTATGTAGCAAGAGGACAAGCTTAAGTGTTTATTATTATATGTGACGTACGTTCCTAAGGGCAAAATGGATTCACTTAGCAAAAATATTTCTAAACAGTATGATAAGTATCTTGTCAAGTTTTACTCTCCTTGGACATAGCGTAAAATAGATGTAGCCATATACATGTGCAAATACACACCTAATGATTGGTCCTAAGGCCATTTTTATGTGCAAGCAAAGGATTCATTAAGAAATCAAAGTCCAACCATGGCTTAAAGTTGTAAGGTCCTTGATCAAGAACCCTCCTAATGCGACTAAAAGTTTCAAGGCACGGCTTCTTTCATTCCGTCCCTCCCAAATCTCTTCACTACACTAAGGTGCATCCCTATGAGACCGTATAAAGGCGAAGTAACATGCAACCAACATTTTCATATTACTATCATATAGAACCACATAAAATATTAAACTTAACCAAATAGTCATTGAATACTATATGGAAATCATAGCCAATTCATCACATGCCCTTAGGAATATGGGGAACTACTCACGACGGTGAAACGTGATTACAAAACAATCTGAAGTATAACATTACCACAAAATAAATACTAGTTACCAAGCAAAATCATGCACACAACGGTTAAACAATATTCTAGGGTTCAATCTACCAGAAACTATGAGGTGGATTATGTCAATCTCGATATGGAGATGATGCTGATGTAGGGGAGATGGGGATGATGGAGAGACTCTCCTACACCAAGGAGGCGTGTTGATGACGATGGCATCAATTTCCCCCTCTCTGGAAGCCTTAGAACAGGAGGATCTTCCCTCCCTCAGAGTAGGAGAATACTTTCTCCTCTGTTGCCGCCTCTATTAATCGTGGAAAAATTAGGGAGTTAGTTTTATGTCAAGATGGAGGCGTGTGTAAAAGGAGGAGCTGAGATGGTGCTCGAGGAGGGAACATGCCCATGTGGCACGACCTAGGGTGTGGGTCGCACCACTTGGTCTCGCTCGACCATTATTTCTCCTCCCGCATGTTTGAATGTCCTTCTCATGATGAAAAACTTCTGTGGTAATTCTCCCCAAATTAATTCATGTCCAAAAGGTCCCTGAAATATCAAAATATGAAAAATAAGTCTTTCTGCCTCCCAAAAATTAAATACCAAAGCAAGGGACTTTGTAGGAAAGTCCCAGAAGTAATCTAAAAATGTATAATAGTGATGTATCAATGCAAATAACAATATGAATTAGTCCTATATGTGGCTATTATAATGATAAAAATGCAAGTATTAACTCCCCCAAGCTAAAACATGTGCTCGTCCTCGAGCAAATAAGTGAATATATCATATCTTGCATCAATGAGATTATGGTTGATAAAATAAATACACAAATTGTATCATCAACTTATGCATGTTCAATTATCTATAAATATTTACAAACTAAGAGGTGTAGGGGTTCGTAGCATGGAAAACAAAAATTTTCTATCGCATACAAACAAACAAGCCAAGATCTATCTACTAGAATGTAGCAACGAGTCGATAGAGGAACTCACCCTCGAAGATTCCAAAGCGGTTAACGAGAGCGGATTCTCGTGGGTGATGTAGTCGTACTCTTTCCGATCTCAAGATCGCGTAGACGATCCTTCCGGCGCCACGTTCCGGCAGCGCTCCCGCAGTCGGTCACACGTTCGGTACTCGACGAAGACCTTCCTCTCCCTTATTCCAGCAGGCAGCGGATGTTGTAGCACTCTCCTCGCGATTCCGGCAGCACAACGGCGTGGTACCGGAAGTAGAGGGAAAATCCCGCAGGGCTTCGCCTTAAGCCGGTGCGAGTATGGTGGAGCTTATGAGAGAGGCTATTAGTGGTCTAGTAATTAGACACACCAATTAGAAGGCTCTAAACCAATTAGAAGGCTCTAAACCGCTGGCTAAAGCAATTAGAAGCTCTAAACCAAAACGGCTCTAAACCGGAGGTAGAAGATAGGAACTTGTGTGTTCTAGGAGGGAGCCCTGCCCCTCCTTTTATAGGTGGGGAGGCGCGGACAGGGGAGGGGAGTCCCTCCCCAAGTCGGCCTTGGGCTGGGCGCCGGCTTGGAGGAGTGGGACTCCTCCTCCAAGTTGGTTCCAACTCCTCTTGCTTGTTTCCCACAGTTTCCTGTTTCCCACAGTTTCCTGTTTTAGCCGTTTGACTTTCAAACTGGCAATTTGACTTTCATGTTTTTGGAACAGCAAGAACACTTAGTACATGATGCAATCATTCAATGACACACTCATGTACCCTCCCCCCCCGGAGTGCCGGACAATCCGGAACCTTCTAGAACATTCCCGATGAAAACACCGGAATCATTCCCGAACTCCGAAACGGGACTTTCCTTATATGAATCTTATTCTCCGGACCATTCCGGATCACCTCGTGATATCCCGGATCCCATCCGAGACTCCGAACAACATTCGGTCTCTTTCTCATAATACCATAACTACTCAAACAACGTCGAATCCTTAAGTGTGTCTCCCTACGGTTCGTGAATTATGCGGACATGATCGAGACACTTCTCCGAACAATAACCAATAGAGGAATCTGGAAATTCATATGGCTCCCACATATTTCTACGATTACTTTGCGATCGAATGAACCACTTACATACGATACCAATTTCCCTTTGTCTCACGATATGTTACTTATCCGAGGTTATGATCGTCGGTATCTCTGCATACCTAGTTCAACCTCGTTACTGATAAGTACTCTTTTCTCGTTCCCGTGATATGTGATCCCTTGTGACCAAGTCACATGCTTGCAAGCCAATTGGATGACATTCCACCGAGAGGGCCCAGAGTATATCTATCCGTCATGTGGATGGACAAATCCCACTCTTGATCCATGTGTTTCAACCAATACTTTCCGAACACTTAATGCCACCTTTATAGCCACCCAGTTACGGTGTGGTGTTTGATGTCATCAAAGCATCCATCCGGTAAAGGTGATATGCATGATCTCATGGTCGAAGGAATTAGGTTACTATGTATCAGAAAGCATATATCAATTTGAACTATTGAAATGACTTTGATCTTTATGCTACGCTTATCAATAGGAGTATGTCCACCATATCATTCTCCTAACGATATGATCTTGTTGTTGATAACATCTCAATGTTCATGATATGGAAACCACAATCATTTAATCAACCAACAAGCTAGTGAAGTATAGAGGCTATACTAGGGACTTCAATTTAAGTTTACAATTCACACAAGTATTAATGTTTCCTTGTTAATACTATTATAGCATGAATATAAACATTTATCATAAACACAAAGATATAATAATAACTATATTTATTATTGCCTCTAGGGCATATCTCCAACAGTCTCCCACTTGCACTAGAGTCATCTAATCTAGATTACATGGTAATATACCGAACACCCATGGCAGTTTGGTGTTGGTCATGTTTTGCCCTCGGGAGAGGTTTAGTCAACGGATCCGCCACATTCAGATCTGTGTGTACTTTGCAAATCTTTATATCCCCATCCTGGATATGTTCTTGAATAGCGTGAAAACGCAGCTTGATATGCTTCAGCTTCTTGTGTGACCTTGGTTCTTGCGCATTGGCTATGGCGCCCATGTTATCACAGTAGATAGACATTGGGTCCAGCGCACTTGGAACCACACCCAGCTCTGTAATGAACTCTTTCATCCATATCGCTTCTTGTGAAGCCTCCGAAGCAGCCATGTATTCCGATTCAGTTGAAGATCTCGCCACAACGCTTTGCTTTGCACTCCTCCAGCTAACTGCTGCACCATTCAAAATAAATACGTATCCAGATTGTGATTTAGAATCATCCGGATCGGTGTTCCAACTAGCATCGGTGTAACCATTAACAACGAGCTGTTCATCACCTCCATAAGAAAGAACCATATCCTTAGTTCTTCTCAAGTACTTAAGAATGTTTTTGACCGCTGTCCAATGATCCACTCCTGGATCACTTTGATATCTGCTAGTTAGACTAACAGCATATGCGATGTCGGGTCTAGTACATAGCATGGCATACATTAGAGATCCTATGGCTGAGGCATAGGGAGTTTTACTCATCCTTTCTCTATCTTCTGCCGATGTCGGACTTTGAGTTTTACTCAAGGTCGTATTGGGCAACATGGGCAAGAACCCTTTCTTGCTTTCTTCCATTCCAAACTTCTTTAGAACTTTGTCCAAATATGTACTCTGTGACAATGATATTTGGCGTTTCGATCTATCTCTATAAATCTTTATGCCTAATATGTAAGCTGCTTCGCCAAGATCCTTCATTGAAAAACTATTATTCAAATATTCCTTGACACTATTAAGAAGGTCTACATCATTCCCAATCAACAATATGTCATCCACATACAGTATTAAGAATGCTACAGAGCTCCCACTCACTTTCTTGTAAATACAAGCTTCTCCATAAGTTTATATAAAACCAAAACTTTTGATTACCTTATCAAAACGTTGATTCCAACTTCGGGATGCTTGCTTCAATCCATAGATGGACCGTTGAAGCTTGCACACCTTGTTAGCATCTTTAGGATCGACAAAACCTTTGGGTTGCATCATATACAACTCTTCATCAATGTCTCCATTGAGGAATGCTGTTTTGACATCCATCTGCCATATCTCATAATCATAATATGCAGCGATTGCTAACATAATCCTCACAGACTTTAGCTTCGCTACCGGTGAGAAAGTCTCATCGTAGTCAACTCCTTGAATTTGTCGAAACCCTTTTGCGACAAGTCGAGCTTTATAGACAGTAACATTACCATCAGCATCTGTTTTCTTCTTGAAAATCCATTTGTTCTCGACAGCCTTCCGGCCATCCGGTAAGTCCACCAAAGTCCATACTTGGTTTTCGTACATGGATCCAATCTCGGATTTCATGGCTTCTTGCCATTTATTGGAATCTGGGCTCATCATCGCTTCCTCATATGTCTCGGGGTCATCGGTGTTGTCCACCACCATGACATTCATAACGGAATCATACCAATCTGGAGTGGTACGAGTTCTCGTTGACCTCCGAGGCTCTGTAGTAACTTCAACCGAAGTTTCATGATCACCATCATTAGCTTCCTCTCTTATTGGTGCAGGCACCACAGGAACTTCTTCCGGTGC
The DNA here is from genome assembly GCA_916181665.1 of Avena sativa. NCBI lineage: Eukaryota > Viridiplantae > Streptophyta > Magnoliopsida > Poales > Poaceae > Avena > Avena sativa. Next base: position 344,518,200 of record OV702279.1, read on the forward strand.
TGCGCTACTCGCAATTTCGAGAGAAGGTTCGACAACCTCGTCGAGTTCTACTTTCCTTCCAGTCACTTCTTTCGAGAGAAATTCCTTCTCTAGAAAGGATCCATTCTTGGCAACGAAGATTTTGCCTTCGGATCTATGATAGAAGGTATACCCAATAGTTTCCTCCGGGTATCCTATGAAGACGCATTTTTCCGCTTTGGGTTCAAGCTTGTCCGGCTGTAACTTCTTTACATAGGCTTCGCATCCCCAAATTTTAAGGAACGACAATTTAGGTTTCTTCCCAAACCATAATTCATACGGTGTCGTTTTAATGGATTTAGACGGTGCCCTATTTAAAGTGAATGCGGCTGTTTCTAATGCATAACCCCAAAATGATAGCGGTAAATCTGTAAGTGACATCATAGAACGAACCATATCTAAGAGAGTTCGATTACGACGTTCGGACACACCATTACGCTGTGGTGTTCCCGGCGGTGTCAATTGTGAAAGTATTCCGCACTTCTTTAAATGCTCGCCAAACTCGTAACTTAGATATTCACCTCCACGATCAGAACGTAGAAATTTAATCTTCTTGTTACGTTGATTCTCTACCTCACTTTGAAACTCCTTAAACTTCTCGAAAGTTTCGGACTTATGTTTCATGAAATAGATATACCCATATCTACTCAAGTCATCCGTGAAGGTAAGAACATAACGATAACCACCGCGCGATGCTACACTCATTGGACCACACACATCGGTATGTATGATTTCCAATAAGTCCGTAGCTCGCTCCATCATACCAGAAAATGGAGTCTTAGTCATTTTACCCATCAGACATGCTTTGCATCTTTCAAGTGATTCAAAATCAAGTGATTCAAGAAGTCCATCGGAATGGAGTTTCTTCATACGTTTCACTCCGATGTGACCAAGACGACAGTGCCACATATAGGTCGAATTATCGCTTGATTTCAAACGTTTAGCCTCAATGTTGTTGATATGTGTATTTCCACTATCGAGATTCAATAAGAATAGACCATCTATCAAAGGTGCATGTGCATAAAACATATTACTCATATAAATAGAACAACCATTATTCTCAGATTTAAACAAGTAACCGTCTCGCAATAAACAAGATCACGATATAATGTTCATGCTCAACGCAGGCACCAAATAACAATTATTTAAGTATAAAACTAATCCCAATGGTAGATGAAGAGGTAGCGTGCCGACCGCGATCACATCAACCTTTGATCCGTTTCCTACGCGCATCGTCACCTCGTTCTTCGCTAGCTTCCGTTTATTCTGCAGCACCTGTTTCGAGTTACAAATATGAGCAACGGAACCAGTATCAAATACCCAGGCACTACTACGAATACTAGTGAGATACACATCAATAACATGTATATCAGATATACCTTTCTTCTTGATGTTGCCGTTCTTCAAATCCGCCAAGTACTTTGGGCAATTCCGCTTCCAGTGACCTACTCCCTTGCAGTAAAAGCACTCAGTTTCAGGCTTTGGTCCAGCCTTGGTTTTCTTCGTTGGCGTGGTAACTTTCTTACCACCCTTCTTGAAGTGTCCCTTTTGCTTAGACTTGCCCTTCTTGAATTTGGTGTCTTATTGACCATCAACACTTGGTGCTCTTTCTTGATCTCCACTTCTGCAGATTTTAACATAGCAAATAGTTCTGGCAACTCTTTGTTCATGTTCTGCATGTTGTAGTTCATCACAAAGTTCCTGTAACTTGGTGGCAATGACTGGAGGACGCGGTAAACCCCCAAAGCATTAGGAATCACTATACCCAAGCTTTGAAGTTTGTTTGCGTGCCCAGACATCTTAAGCACATGCTCACTGACGGAGCTGCCCTCTTCCATCTTGCAGTTAAAGAACTTTTCAGAAGCTTCATAACTTTCAATTGCCGCATGAGTCTCAAAAATTAATTTGAGATCCTCGACAATATCATATGGGTCTGACTCTTCAAACCTTTTCTGAAGCTCCGATTCTAAACCATACAAGATAGCACACTGAACTATGGAGTACTGATTCTTCCGAGCGAGGTAAACATTCTTTACTTCATCGGGAGCATCAGCTGCAGGTGAGTCACCCAGCGGTGCATCCAGCACATAGGTCAAATTACCAGCTGTGAGGACAATCCTCAAATTGCGGAACCAATCCGCGAAGTTGCTTCCATTGTTTTTCAACTTTTCTTTCTCTAGGAACGCATTAAAATTGATGGTAGGGGCTGCCATTGATCTACAACATATTTGCAATAGTTTAGACTAAGTTTATGACAAATTGAGTTCAAATTAATTAATGAAATTAAACTAGGTGAACTCCCACTCAAAACAATATCCCTCACATTGTTTTAGTGATCACACGAACCAAATCCACTACATCAACACCGATCATCACGAGAGTTGATATAGTTTCAATGGCGAACAATCATCATGTTCATCATATCTACTATATGATTCATGCTTTATCTTTCGGTAATCCGTGTTCCTGAGACCATGTCTGTACATGCTAGGCTCGTCAAGATCAAACCTTAGCCACCGCATAAGCAAATCTGGCTTGCTTACGTTGTATACACTTGCGGAATCTAACACACCCGATCATCACGTGGTGCTTCGAAACAACAAGCTTTAGCAACGGTGCTAACTAAGGGCGAACACTTTATGATTTGAAATTCATGTGCATGAGGGATCATCTTATAATGCTACCGTCGTCTACTAAGCAATACAAGATGCATAAAGGATTAACATCACATGCAATTCATAATATGTGATATGATATGGCCTTTCTTCTTTGTGCTTCCGATCTCCATCTTCAAACACGAACATGATCTCCATCATCTCCGGCATTGCATCAAGGTCAATGACGCTTCACCATGGTTGTCGTCCACCGGCTTCAACTATTACAACTACTTTGAATAGACACGCGGGTCTTAACATAAATTAAAGACAACCATATGGCTCCTGCCGGTTGCCAACTTACAATAAGGAACATTGCATACATCAAATATAATCACAATCATGGCCATATCACATCACTGCACACCCCTGCAAAACAAAGTTAGACGCCTCTACTTTCTTTGCATATTTTACGTGGTTTGGGGCTTTCAATAAGTTTCGTTCTAACTTACGAACAAGAACCACAACATTGATACTAGCATTGTTGATTACCCGTTGTAAATTGGATCTTAACTATGCTAGGAGAAACAGGCACCCGCAAAGCCACTTATGCAATACAAGTTGCATGTCAAGCGTGGAGCAAGTCTCATGAACGATGTCATGTAAGGTTAGCCCGGGCCGCTTCATCCCAACATACCGCAAGATGCAAAGTACACAAAAAGCAATCTACAATAAAAGCATCAACGCCCACAATGACCATTGTGTTCTACTCGTGCAACAGATCTACATATAGACACGGCTCTGATACCACTGTAGGGGTTCGTAGCATGGAAAACAAAAATTTTCTATCGCATACAAACAAACAAGCCAAGATCTATCTACTAGATTGTAGCAACGAGTCGATAGAGGAACTCACCCTCAAAGATTCCAAAGCGGTTAACGAGAGCGGATTCTCGTGGGTGATGTAGTCGTACTCTTTCCGATCTCAAGATCGCGTAGACGATCCTTCCGGCGCCACGTTCCGGCAGCGCTCCCGCAGTCGGTCACACGTTCGGTACTCGACGAAGACCTTCCTCTCCCTTGTTCCAGCAGGCAGCGGATGTTGTAGCACTCTCCTCGCGATTCCGGCAGCACAACGGCGTGGTACCGGAAGTAGAGGGGAAATCCCGCAGGGCTTCGCCTTAAGCCGGTGCGAGTATGGTGGAGCTTATGAGAGAGGCTATTAGTGGTCTAGTAATTAGACACACCAATTAGAAGGCTCTAAACCAATTAGAAGGCTCTAAACCGCTGGCTAAAGCAATTAGAAGCTCTAAACCAAAACGGCTCTAAACCGGAGGTAGAAGATAGGAACTTGTGTGTTCTAGGAGGGAGCCCTGCCCCTCCTTTTATAGGTGGGGAGGCGCGGCCAGGGGAGGGGAGTCCCTACCCAAGTCGGCATTGGGCTGGGCGCCGGCTTGGAGGAGTGGGACTCCTCCTCCAAGTTGGTTCCAACTCCTCTTGCTTGTTTCCCACAGTTTCCTGTTTCCCACAGTTTCCTGTTTTAGCCGTTTGACTTTCAAACTGGCAATTTGACTTTCATGTTTTTGGAACAGCAAGAACACTTAGTACATGATGCAATCATTCAATGACACACTCATGTACCCTCCCCCCCCCGGAGTGCCGGACACCGGAACCTTCTAGAACATTCCCGATGAAAACACCGGAATCATTCCCGAACTCCGAAACGGGACTTTCCTTATATGAATCTTATTCTCCGGACCATTCCGGATCACCTCGTGATATCCCGGATCCCATCCGAGACTCCGAACAACATTCGGTCTCTTTCTCATAATACCATAACTACTCAAACAACGTCGAATCCTTAAGTGTGTCTCCCTACGGTTCGTGAATTATGCGGACATGATCGAGACACTTCTCCGAACAATAACCAATAGAGGAATCTGAAAATTCATATGGATCCCACATATTTCTACGATTACTTTGTGATCGAATGAACCACTTACATACGATACCAATTTCCCTTTGTCTCACGATAGTTTACTTATCTGAGGTTATGATCGTCGGTATCTCTGCATACCTAGTTCAACCTCGTTACTGATAAGTACTCTTTTCTCGTTCCCGTGATATGTGATCCCTTTTGATCCAGTCACATGCTTGCAAGCTAATTGGATGACATTCCACCGAGAGGGCCCAGAGTATATCTATCCGTCATATGGATGGACAAATCCCACTCTTGATCCATGTGTCTCAACCAATACTTTCCGAACACTCAATGCCACCTTTATAGCCACCCAGTTACGGTGTGGTGTTTGATGTCATCAAAGCATCCTTCCGGTGAAGGTGATATGCATGATCTCATGGTCGAAGGAATTAGGTTACTATGTATCAGAAAGCATATAGCAATTGAACTATTAAAATGACTTGATCTTTATGCTACGCTTATCTATAGGAGTATGTCCACCATATCATTCTCCTAATGCCCAAAACATAAGAAGCTGCACCAAGATCTTTCATATCAAAATTTGAGGACAAGAACTTCTTTGTTTCTAGTAGTAGACTGACATCGCTGCTAGCAAGCAAGATATCATCCACATACAGAATTAGAAAAATGTATTTCGCACTTTTAAACTTTGCATAAATGCAGTTGTCCTCAACATTCTCTTTAAATCCAAATCTTTTGATTATATCATTGAACTTTAAATACCACTGTCTAGAGGCTTGCTTTAACCCATAAATGGATTTCTTTAGGCGGCATCCCATATGTTCCTTTCCTTCCATGAAAAAACCCTTGGGTTGTTTCATGTAAACATTTTCTTCTAAATCTCCATTTAGAAATGTTGTCTTTACATCTATTTAATGAAACTCTAAATCAAAATGTGCAACTAGTGCCATTATGATTTTGAAGGAATCCTTACATGAGACCGGAGAAAAAGTCTCATTGTAATCTACCCCTTCTGTTTACGTAAAACCTTTTGCCACAAGTCTTGCTTTATACTTTTATACATTCCCATTGGATTCATACTTTGTTTTGTAGACCCATTTGCATCCTACTATTTTGGCTCCTTTAGGAATTTCCTCTAAGTCCCAAACATTGTTGGAACTCATCAATTTCATTTCATCTTCCATTGCCTCCACCCACTTGGCTGAGTGAGGGCTTCTCATGGCTTCTTCATATGAGGTGGGATCACCCTCCATATGAACTATTTCTGTGTTATAAACTTTGTAAATTTGTTTATAAATAGCTGGTCTTCTTTCTCTTTTAGATCTTCTGAGTTCGTCAGACTCTTGCTCATTTCGTGCCTCAGGTTCTGGCACATTAGTTGTGCGTGTGGCTGTTCCAGCTCCCTTTCATGCTCAATAGTGGGTTCAGGCGGCTCCTGATGGACAAGTTCCAAACCTTATCCCATTGCTGTCACATGTGGAGTCACAATAGGTGTCGGCACCACAACCTTAGGGGTTGTAGATGGTGGCACAACAGGTAGCGAGAAAAATGGCTCTTGAGTCATCGGATTAGGTGCATGCACCCTCTTCTCCTCAAGATCAATTTTCTGAGCTACCATGCTCCCCCTCATCAATTCGTCCTTCGAGAAGATTGCATGTCTCGTTTCTACAAACTTTGTGTATTTGTCAGGACAGTAGAAACGATAACCTTTTGATCTATCTGGATAGCCAATGAAGTGGCAAGACACTATTTTGGGGTCTAACTTTGCAATATTTGGATTAAAAACTTTTCTCTCAGCAGGGCTCCCCTAGACCCTCAAGTGGCACAGAGAGGGGACTCTGCCTGTCCACAACTCGTATGGTGTTTTGGGCACCGACTTGCTTGGAACTCTGTTGAGAATGTGAATGGTGGTTTTAAGCGCCTCCATCCATAATCCCAATGGGAGGGTGGAATAGCTCATCATGCTGCGCACCATATCCATAAGGGTACGGTTACGCCTTTCAGCTACTCCATTTTGCTGAGGTTCGCCCGACATCGAATACTGGGCGACTATTCCATTTTCCTGTAGAAACCTTGCAAAAGGTCCTGGTACTTGACCATATGGAGTGTGCCGACCGTAGTACTCCCCCCACGGTCAGATCGGACTATTTTAATTCTTTTATCATGCTGATTTTCAATCTCAGCTTTGAATATTTTAAAATTATCCAATGCTTCAGATCTTTCTTTAATTGGATAAATGTAACCATATCGGGAGTAATCATTTGTGAATGTTATGAACGAATCATAACCATCCACACTTTTCACAGGAAACAATCCACAAATAGCAGTGTGGACGATTTCTAGTGTTGTTGTACTTCGGTTTGCACCATTTTTGATTTGCTTTACATATTTTCCTTTGATGCAATCTATGCATTGTTCGATATCTGATAACTCTAACGGAGGAAGAATATCATTTTTAACGAGGATTTCTATTTTTCCCTCGAAATATGGTTAATCTATAGTGCCATAACTTCGATGAGTCATGAGTTCGCTTTCTTTTCTTTTGTTCTTTGTTCGACAAGGAAACTTGCTCACTCACATTACACATAGAAATCACTTTATCATGCAAGTGTAACAAATAAAGCTTATCGTGAAGTAAACCAATACCCACACAAGCATATTTAAACCAAATGGCACACTTGCCATGTCCAAAATAACATTCATACATGTCTTTATCCAAGCATGACACACTTATTAAGTTTCTGTGGACGGAGGGAACATATAAAACATTTTTTAACAGAATAGTAAAACCATCAGCTAGCTCCAAAGGAATGTCGCCAACAGCTTCAACTTCTGCTTGAACCCCATTCGCGACCTCAATGCATCTTTCTCTTCTTTGTAAAGTCCTTGTCGAATGGAATCCTTGTAAAGAATTGGCAACATGAACAGTTGCACCAGAGTCAATCCACCAAGTAGATTTAGAAAACTGTTCATACAAGGATTCATTTACAAAAGAAACTATGTCTTTACCGTTCTTTGCCATTATGGACTTGAGACATATTGGGCAATCTTTCTTGAAGTGACCAAGCTTCTTGTAGTGGTGACACTAGTCCTTGTCCCCAGGGAGACTCTGCTGATGATGATACTATTGGGGGCCTTTGCCATGTAGCTTGGAAAGAGAGCCACCATGGTTGCTATTATTGAAGGTTCTCTTCCTGTTGTCCTTCACGTAGTTCAGAGAACCACCGTGAATGGACTTGAGACTTTCTTCCTCTTGAGAACACATCCCAATGGTCTTTTCAATGTCCCATTTTTCAGGAGACATGTTGTAGTTGATCACGAAGTTCTCGAACTGTTGGGGAAGGGAAGCCATGACAAGGTGCACTAGTAGAGCAGGCTTGAGCTCGAGGCCAGCATCCATGGGATTTAACTTATCCTCAAGATGTGCTCCATGATGCCATGTGGCCCCCCAGTATACTTTTTCTATTACCAGCTTTTTGAGCAGCTGGGTGGCATACATATTTGAAGAGCTAGTAAACTGGCTCTTTATCTTTGCTAGATACTCCCCAACAGAGGCACACTCTTCGATTGAGACCACAATTGCGTTCTCAATCGTATTCTTTACAAAGGCCAAGCACTTTTTGTTAGCATTGACCCACTTTTGATTATCTATAGAGTATGCCAGCTCCACTGGAGCATGGTCCCTCTTCCTCTTTTCCCAAGCAGCATTATCCTCAGCATCATCTCTTACTAGGTATTTTGGCTTGACTGGCTGTTTGGTTTCAACAACCCAGTCAACCTTGGCACAGACAAAGGCCAAGTCTACTTTCTTCCTCCACTCAATGTAGTTATCCCCCTGAGCATTGGAATGTCCTTGAAGCAACTCATGAGGTTGAGACCTCCTGAAAACCATAAAAGATGTGAGATAACAAAAAACAATCGTATGCATTAATCCAACATTGTTATAAATTAAGCATGCAACTATTTATAACATTAAAATTATATCACCGTTGGGCAAAAATAAAATAAATGCAACTTTGACTCATAATAAACGGATCATGATCATGCTATTAATAACGTTGGTCATTTAATAACAGGAGCATAATCAACTTTAATATTTTCTTTATCACATTAAAAAAAACACTTTATTGCATTCAAGCAATTTATATCAACTATTTGCAGCGGAAATAATATTACAATATTCATAAACTTTAAAACTTTATAGAAAAAAACTGTCACTTTTGTATTCTCTCATCAAAACTTTCAGTGGAATATTTGAATAGAGAAAACTATATAAAAAATGCTCAAAAAACTGAGCAAATACAATTAAAACATCTAAAAAACTGTTTCTGTCCAAAAAAAACAACAAAACAGGGGGAAAGGGCTGAATTGCGCCCTATATAGCCTTTACCGCGCGCGCGGCCCAGCTCTATCGTGGCCCAGCCGCGACCCAGCGCAGTTGCTCTCTCCCTGGCGCCTATCTGCCGCACATGCGCGCTTGCGCCGCCAGCAGACCGCGGCCTGGCCCGTGTTGGCCCGCTCGCTGACCGCGCTGCCGCTGCCCGCTTCGCCCAGCCACGCGGCCTGCCCAGCCCAGCTAGCAGCCCACTCGTGGCCTACCTGCGCGCGCCCCCGTCCGCGCCGCTCAATCTGAGCCGCCCATCTGCATACCCTAGATCCTATATCTCACCGCGCGATTCGCTGGAACAAAAACGCTAGTGCCACAGCCCCCCAGAAACCCTAGCCCCATTTCCCCCACTCTACCCACTCTCTGGCTCGCATGCTCTGCAGGCGGCAGCATCACCCTGCCCTGGCGAGGCGGCGAGGAGGTCGCGCTGCCCGGCACATGGCCAGCAGTGAACCCCTCCCCCTCTGTTGCGAGCCATCTCCCCCTTTCTTCCCTGATCTCCACCTTCCCCACACCCTCCATTGACGACGGCGAGTGAGAGAGAGAGAAGGCCGGCGTACTCCTGCCCCCGTTGCCAGCGGTGTGTCCACCCGAGGGTGGGCACACCACCGTCAAACGGCGCAGTGGAGACGCCCTCTGCCGTCACACGGTGGCGGCCCTTTGCACTTTTCGGATTTGGGATCTGGGGTATTGGATCTAGGGTTTGGGGATTTGGGGATGTTCTTTTCGTGGCTTTTGCATGCAGGATCTTTCTTTCTGTTTCGATTTGGGGTTATATCTAGGGAAGAACTAGGGTTACAACTTGGGATTTGCTTTGCCCCCGAAGGGGTGTGTCCTTCTTCCGTATGCCTCGGCTTGCCGATGCACATAGGGATCGAGGGGGACAGCGCGGCCGTAGGGCAGGGCGCACTTTAGATCTAGGGTTTCTTTGTCTATTGATTCTTTCTACCGAAAAATCTAGCATCTAAGATGCTCTAATACCATTGTTAGAGCTAGTCTAGTCTTGGTAAATGTACTATAGGGTTAGATCTAGGAGATCTGAGAGAGAGGACGGGTACTACCCGCGCCTTGGCTCGACGAGCACGAGCCCAAGGGGATACCGGAGTTGGCACTACTGCTAGCGTCCATGGGGAATAGGGGCGACGACGTGGGTGTGCGGTGGTGGCAAAGCTTCCCGTCGGCTCACGCTAACCCTAGATCGGTAGGGATGTTGGTGGGGCGAGCGGCACTGCGATGAACCTCGTATTGAGTGCAGCCGGTCCCCCACCTCTTTATATAGCGCGGCGATAGGGGCCCACCAACCATGATAAGGTTGTGCACCCCTGATCAGGGCGCGGATAGGGGCGTGGCAGGCTGTTGGGCTCTGTCATGTTAGAGATCAATCTAACAGCTTGGTCCAATCACGAGGAGGAAAAATAAATGACCGAAATTTTTTCCCAGACACGCAATAAACTGACGGAAAAATTAGCGAGGAGCACCGCGCGGCACGACACCTCGATGATGGAGTTGGCGAAGGCGACTACGGCGGAGAGCGTTCCTGAGGGCCTCGGAGGGCGGCGGCGCCTATGGTTTGCGGTCATGTCTTGTGGCGAACACGCGGGATGGACAAGGGCCTTCATCGACATCTCCCTCGCCTCGTCCATGCCTTCCTCAAGGCCAAGCCACAACGACGCGCTCACCAGGTGGTGCCTCCATATGATTGGCGGACAGACCTTCCCTCTCTACGTGTTGAGCATGCTGGGAGTAGGGGTGGAATCGAGCCGAGCCGAGCCTCGGTCAGGCTCGGGGCCAGGACTTGGCTTGGTGGTCCAAACTTCCTAGAAAATAGGCTCGAGGCTCGCTCGTTACGCTCGTCGAGCCGGAGCGCTGCACCCAGACCTATCGTTCCCCTCCATCCTTCTCTCTGTCCTATGCTCAAACGTCGCTGCTGCCGGCGTGATTTGGACCGTCTCTTGCCGCTGGAGGTCTATTTCTCGTGCAGGCCGCCTCGCCGCCTTCTTTCCCACCCGTTCCCGTGTTGATTTTGCCGACTCCTGCGCCCCACCGTCGCCATGAACCGCGCCTAGTCGAGCTCCTCCATCGTCCTAGGTCTGAGCCGCCACCTCGTCTAGGCCGGACAGCACCGCCGCTGAAGCTGTGTAGGCCGAGGTGCGCTGCTGGACGAGGTCCACCTGCTGGACGAGGCACGCTGATGGATAAGGACAAGGCTGGGGAAACCGAGATAGCTCGTGATCTAATAACATATGCTATATTTGGATGGTACATAGGGAAATTAGCATCTTGTTAATCACCATGTTCGATCCTAACACATACACACGATATATTGGAGTGCGCACACAAAATTTAATCAACTAATGGACACCAAGTTGAAGTCATTTAGATAAGACGACGATGCTCAACTTATCTCAGCTTTACCTTGGTGTAATTCACTCGCTGATAATGTAAACTGCCATTGTAGCTAGGAAAGGATTATTGGCTGAGATAGTGCTGTGGGGTTAAATACTTAGGAAGTGTTTTTTCTTCAAATATACATTGTTAAAATTGTGGAAAAGTTTTGTCACATATTGAGTGTCTTATAATAGTGATGTATGGATCTACTTATACTCAATTACGGATTATAATTATAAATTTTTACATTTTTAAAAAAGGTCATGTCAATTTTTAAATTACATCAAGCCTTCAAGCCGGCTTGCAAGCTTGATCGAGCGGGGCTTGTCAAGTCTCGAGCCTGAATTCCAGATTTTTTGGCTTGGCTTGTTCAATCTCCGATCTTCGAGCCGACCCTTGACGAGCCCGAATCGGGCCTCGAGCCTTGAGCTATAGGTCCACCCCTAGCTGGGAGCAAGGAAACAGGTGCTGCGTGGAGCGGTGCTTGGCTGGGGGCAGGCCTCACGGGAGAAAGGCAGCCACGGAACTAGGGAAGAGAGGGAGGTGACACCGGATCTAGGCCGAGGAGGCGGTGCTGGACCTGGGGAAGAGAGAGAGGTGGCGCCATACCTTTGGAAAAGAGGAAGGCGGAATTGGACCTGGGGAAGAGAGGGAGGTGGCACCGAACCTGGGGAAGAGAGCGAGCAAGCGCGAGAGGTCCAGAGCTGAGAACGACAGGGGCGTGGAGAGGATTCGCTTACATGTAAAAAAATATTCGCTTGGACCTATTTTAGTGCAATGTGGTTTCGTACTATTTTTTTCATCTATTAGCTAATTAGCATCTTCTTTTGGCTAATCAAGTATTTGACCAAAATATACACGTGTTGGGCAGGGTGTGGGCAGAGCCGGCTCTATGTTTTGCCGGACCCTAGTGTGAAGTTGACATCATGAGGTCCCTAACGCTAATGTATACATACACATATTTAGAAATATAGAGATATATGTATCTACTTGCACTTGCAAAATATTAAAAATTAGCATCCAACCACACATAATATATTCTTAGTGTCAAAACATTTGGTAACTTATCGTCATCCAAGGACCGTTCGTTGACCTCATGATTGGTATTTGAGTTATGATCGTCGTCTTGTCCGGGTTCAGATTCTTCACTTTGATTATCGTCATTCACATCAACACTATCCGCTATCAGAAAATGCCGTTTTAAAGCACATTTTTGTGATTCAATAAATTCAACCTCTAGCTTTCTTTTATTTCTTTTTGTAGTGCCATACTTATGTCTCCGTGCCATATCACCTAAAATATAATACACGAAGAATTAAAGAAATAATCCTAATATACTTTCCTACAAGTTTGGCTAAAAGACAAGAAACAAGAACTAAAAATTCCGGGAAGATTGAATATACCAGAGAGTAAGGGTGCAAAGCCAAAGTACCGAATTTCCAATCGGGAATTGGTTTGGGTTGGGGCAGCTAGAAATGGGCGATCGAGAGAAAGAGCGGTCAAGCCATCAAGGCGTATCCGCATATCGGTGTATGTCGTAGAGATCGAGGCGTCCTAGGCTCCTTTTGTCATGTTCGTGTGAGGCACGTCGAGGAGATCGACCGTTCGGACAATCCCCTACAAGTCGCTGTCGATCAGTACAATCACTAGTACAATCACTGATTTCCAAATTCCAATTCAAGTTCACATAATCACATTCTCTTGCTTAGGGCGGCCAGCTATGGGCCTTTTTCTAGAGATACGTAGAATATAAAATATAGAAAAATATGTAATCATGGCCCCAGCCGGCATGGGCCCTTGGCCTTTGCCACGGTGGCCATGGCTTAGAGCCGGCCCGGGTGTGGGTGCGCATCTATACACCTAGGTAGCAATTTATTTTGTGACCTTATTTGAGTCATTCATTTACATTCTATTTATTTATTGAGATTAATTCTATGCTTGTCCAATATGCTGAAGTTAATTTATTCTAAAGCAAGATGTAACTTTTCAATAAAGGGTGCTTTTATTAACCTTCAATGGTTACATCAAGGTGATACAAAACAAAAGGAACCACACCCGGCCTCTGCATATTAAAGATGCACACAACCAACAAGACCAGAGCTGTATTGCTGCCAACCGCACTTGTAGAACGTGCCATGAGGCAATACGTACCCCAATGAGGTCTCATTTAAAAGTCATGTTAGGAGGAGAAATACTTAATATTTCCTTTATCGTATCACTCTTATTATGCGCAATGTTGTACAAAGCTAGGTACTAATCCTTGAGAGGAACGTTCCCTAACCACGTGTCCTCCCAGAACCTTATCTTTGTTCCGTCGTTAATAAAAGAGTGAATTCTTCGCACGTATCAGACCAGTCCAAAAGTGTGAATACCCTGGTTTCCAGTATATTTGGGATAACGCTTTCGAGCTGATGTATTTCCTTATCAAGAGGATCTTCCATACTCCCTCCTCGGTTAATAGCTTAAATAGCCATTTTACAAGTAGAGCAGTATTTTTTTGCCTCGAGATCATGTATCCCAAGCCCCCCTTGGTCCTTTGGACGGCATACGGCATTCCATTTTGCCAGTCTATATTTTTTCTTTTCCGTATCTCCTTGCCAAAAGAATCTTGAGCGATAATAATCTAAACGCTGCAAAACTCCTTTTGGCATTTGGAAGAAGGATAGCATATACAAGACCATGTTGGTTAGGGCATAATTGATCAGGACTAGTTTTTCGCCAACTCGTAGGAGTTTTCCTTTCCAGCTGCTTAGATGTTTCTGCAATCGTTCCTCTACCTCTTTCCATTCCGCATTAGTAAGTCTCTGATAATGAATCGGGATCCCTAAATACGTCATTGAAAATTGTCCTTGTTCGCATCCAAATAATTTGGTATATTGAGCCATTGACTCCTTTGCTTCCCCAAAGAAAAACAAATTGCTCTTATGAAAGTTTATTTTTAGACACGATAATTGCTCAAACGCTGATAGTATTAACTTCAGGTTCTTAGCCATTTCGATTTCGTGCTCCATAAAAAGAATTGTGTCATCGGTATATTGGAGTATCGAAAGACCTCCATCAACTAAATGAGGTACGATACCATCAATTTGCCTATTATTTTTGACTCGCTCTATCAAGATCGCCGCTAATTTTTTTTAAATAATACATTTTTTTTATTAAATTTCACAAATAATACACAAAACGGGTAAATTACAAAACTGTTTGTTGGTCGGCCGTTCAACAGACGAAACACTGCCTTCGTCCGTTCAACGACGCACGCAGCCTTCGTCCGTTGAACGGACGATAGTCTCATGTCAGCTGCCGCCGCGCGCTCGCTTGCCGTGTAGCTGCCGCCTGCTGCTCTGCGCGCGAGCTGCTGCATGCTGCTTGCCCGCGACTGCATGCGCGCTGCATGCTGCTTGGGCCCGCGACTGCATGCGCCTGCTTGCATGCTGCTCTGCATGGCCTGAGCGCACGCGATGCTGTGCTGCGCTGCATGCGGCTGCTGCTGCGCGCCTGCAACGCTGGGCCCCGCCCAGCTGCTGCTGACAGCAGACGTGTCGTCCGTTCAACGGACGAAGGCTTCGTGTCGTCCGTTGAACGGACGAAACGAGTCTGTCGTCTGTTGAACGGCCGACCGATAAACAGTTTTGCAATTTGTCCGTTTTGTGTATTATTTGTGAAATTTAATAAAAAAAATGTATTATTTTAAAAAAATTAGCAAGATCGCCAATATATCAACCACGGTATTAAATAACATCGGGGATAATGGGTCACCTTGACGTAATCCTTTCTTTGTTTGTAAGTAGTGACCAGTGTTATCATTGACTTTTATGGCAACACTACCTCCTTGTACAAAGTTTCTGATTAAAGCTCGCCATTCCGGTGAAAAGCCTTTCATTTTAAGAACCAAAACTTCTAAACATGGTCTGAGCATCTGGATGAGTGTTATCCATATAAATCTCCAAGTAATGGAACCATGGATGACACCATACTGTATATTTTCATTATAAACCACTCACCCTAGGATACATGATAATGCTCTAAGACCTTTCATAAACTTAAGATAAAGATAGATAAAATATAAAACACTCACATACTAAAAATAATAACAAGATACAATGTGATAAACTAAAAAGCATAAAAGTCTAGGTGGAATTCCACCAAGCTTAAGTTGTTGTATGTTCCTCTTCTTGTGCATTATTTGCCTCATATTGAGCATCCTACTCCTTGTGATTCTTGGGGTCTCTGGAGGTGAGATGATATCGCAGCTCTTGCTGAGGGGCAAAGCGATGCCGTCGAGCTTGGGGGCATCGTTGGACCGCGAAACCGGGTGCGAACCCGCAAACCCTGGCGCCATGTCTTCGGCCTGAGCCTCCTGCCCCGCCTGGGCGGGGGCGGTGATTTTGAGGAGCCTGTCCAAGCAGTCGCACCACTTTCCTTGCACCGCTTTGGCCAGCGGGTGGTGCAGCAGCTCCTGCACCATGCACTTGGCAGCTTCCTGCGTGGGCCAGCCAGTATTGTCGTGGGAGGACGCGGTGCGGGAGAGCGAGGTGTTGCCGCGCGAGGAGAGCTGGAGTTCCCGCGATGGGCGGAAGGAGGAGCCCTTCTCGTCTTTCGTCCACAGGGTTTGCATCATGGTGGTGCGTCGGGGAACGAGCTCCATCTGAGCCTTGCTTGCCGACAGTGGAGGGAGCGCTCTACCCAAGTCTCGTTGCGAGCCAACATGCCGGCGAGGTTAGTTAAGATATTGGAAACGCGCCTCAGCTCCTTGCCTGGCGTGCCAAATGTCGGAGAATTTGTCCCGCGAAGCAACAACAGATCTGACTAACCCTAACATTAAGAGGGGGGATGAATCACGCGCTCAGAGCTTCTCAATGATGATGGCGATGGTGGAGCACGCACACGACAGAGAGTGGACATGAGGTTTGTTTCCTAGGTTCAGGAACTTCATGAGGAGGTAAAGTCCCTACTCCTGCTTTGTTGTATTGTTCATGGTGTCTCGTGAGGGTACAATTGTGGATGAATTTATAGGGTTTTAGATCTCCAAGATCCCCCTTCTCTAAGGTAGGAAGAGCCCTCCTTTTCTACTGGTGTCGTGCCTCTTCCCCCAATTCCTGGGTGGGAAGGGTCACCACACTGCCGCCCCTCGAAGTCCTGCTCTACAAGACTACTTTGCGTGGACTCGGTCCTGTTCGTCGGGGGCTCTTCGTTCCTTCATAAAGCTTACTCCACTGGTGTCGCCTGTCGTTACCCGACGCTACCTGCTCCCCTCCTGCACCACAACAACAAAGGGTGGCGCTGCCAGTGCTGAGGTTGTCCGCCCTACTTTTGCACCGAAGGGGCCGAACTAGCTTCTCTTTACTGAGGCAGTCTGTGTGGTCCGTAAATTCGTGGCACCACTTGTCGGGTTTCTTTGTCCTTGCCACCTTTGTTGCGAGATTATGGGTGTTCCCCTGAGGCACGCTCTGAGGTATCCGAGGCCCCGGGGCGAGCCAAGGGGCCATGCAAGACTCCTTCTCGCGTGGCGATCCCTTGAAGTCGAGTCGGGTGGAGCTGAGGCATGAAGCTCACGAGGGACTACTGATGACCCACAAGTATAGGGGATCTCAACAGTCTTCGAGGGAAGTTAAACCCAATTTATTGATTCGACACAAGGGGAGCCAAAGAATAATTATAATCCTTAACAACTGAGTTGTCAATTCAGCTACACCTGGAAATAGTCTTGCTTGCATTAGTTTATTAGTAGCAACAGTTTTGTAGTAACAATAGCAAAGTAACAGCGGTAATAAAATAAGGATAGTGGTAACCATTGTAGTAAACAACATGATTAAAGTGCGGTAAGCATAGGGATGGATGGACAGGTGTTGCATGGATAAGAAAAATCATGTAATAAACAAGACAAGGGCATTTGCATATAAATAAGATAAAGCATCCAAGTACTAAGTAATCATAGGCATGTGTTCCATATATATTCATACATGCTCGCAATAAGAACTTGCACAACATCTTTTGTCATGTCAGCCCGTTGCAGCGGGGCCTCTAGGGAATCTACTAGAAATTAAGGCACTCCTTTTAATAGAGCACCAGAGCAAAGTATTAACACTCCGTGAACACACGTGATCCTCATATCACAGCCATCCCCTTCGGTTATACCGATTTCTGTCACTTCGGGGCCTCGGATTCCGGACAATAATATGTGTATAGAACTTGCAGGTAAGATCACAAACAATAATATCATCATGAATCAATAACATGTTTAGATCTGAGATCATGGCACTCGGGCCCTAGTGACAAGCATTAAGCATAACAAGTTGCAACAATGTCTAAAAGCACTAACAGTAGATGCTAGGCACCATGCCCTAACAATCTTATGAAATTACATGAGAGATCTCATCCAATCCCTACCATCCCCATAGCCTACAGCGGGGGATTACTCACTCATGGATGGTTGATGGAGAGGCGTTGGTGATGATGATGGCGATGATCTCCTCCAATTCCCCGTCCTATTAGGGTGCCAGAACGGAGTTTCTGGTTCCGAATCGCAGTTTCTGGTGGTGGCGGCGCAGCGGAACTCTATCTGAAAAAACGTCGAACCCTCCAGCGTTTTTAGGCCAGAGGCTATTTATTGGCGGAAGGAGAGGTCGAGAGGGAGACCGAGGCAGCCACACCACCGCTGGCATGGCCTGGCCTGGCTCGCGTCACTAGGTGGTGCGGGCCCCTCGTGGCCCTTCTCCGTCTTGTATTTTGGCTCCATGAGTCTTCTAGTAAAATAGGAGTTTTGTGATATTTTCTGGGATTTTTCCTGAAAGTTGATTTCCTGCACAAAAACAAGACACCAAAGCAATTCTGCTGAAAACAACGTCAATCCTTGTTAGTTATATCCAAATCACACAAATTAGAGGAGAAACAATAGAAAAAGTGTTCGGGAAAGTAGATACGTTTTGGACGTATCAACTCCCCCCAAGCTTAGCTTATTGCTTGTCCTCAAGCAATTCAGTTGAAAGTTGAGTGCGATAAAAGAAACTTTCACGAACACATTTTCTTCATAAGATGTATATATTCTCAGCATATATGAGTAAATACATAGGCAATTCATAATAAAGAGTATGCAAATAAGTCTACCTAATAGTCATGCAAGCTTATTAAGAGATTCCAACACAATAATAACAAGCAACATGAAATATAAGCATATGCAAGATTGTAATGCTCATAAGAAGGTATGATAAAGTGGTATCTCGCTTGCCTTTCTTTTGGAGCAAAACATAAATGCCAAGGCACCTCTGAAGTTCAAGTAAAGACTAGAAGTAAAAATATCAAAGATACATGCATCAAAATTATGTCACAATTAACCGTGTTCTGAGACAAGCACATTACACTAAGAATGACAACTATTCTCTCGGGAAGGTGCTCATAGAATAAATGGTGACTCAACATAAAAGTGAAAGAAAAGATTAAAAGGTTTGAAAGGCTTACAAATGTTGAAAGTATGGTACTCATTAGCTTTGAGATCTCATTGCCCCTATCATAAGCATCTTTAAGTGGTTAAGGTTAAAGTGAGGTCAACTACGAGTTATATGCTTGACAGATCATAAACTGGAAATCTCATGTCCCTTGAGTACGAGGGCCGTTCCTCATGCTACTCAACTTTAGTCACAAGCAAGTTCTTGTCATTGTAAGTATATGCGTATCATAGAGAACCGCCAACGGGGTATCCCTTGCCCCATGACACGGGAGCTATCCCATATCAAATGACAAGGCAACAGACAGTGAGCATCTCAGCGATCTTTTTATTTACCATGAGTGTGGTGCATTTTTTTTTCACTTATCTCTTTTTTTCATTTTTTTTGAAGATGCTTCATAGATTGCTCACTATGGTTATGCTGCAAGTTTCCACCATGATTAGGCATGGCTTAGGATAGCCAACCAGACATTTATCTAACACATATATAATACTCCATGGACTTACCAGATCCCCTTTTATTTCACACCGCCGATATCCATAAACAAAATATCATGATATCAACTGGATAATATTTACAGGTGTTGAAAGCGTTCCCCATGACAGCATGGTTCTGCTAACTCCCAGCCTATAATTTGCAAGCATATAACTACATAGATCGTTACAATGGTTCAAGTTTATTAAGTGCAAGAAAATAAAGTGTGCCATCAAGTTCGTGAGAGATTTACTAACTAATTTTCTCATAACAAGCAAACATTTTTATTCGGAAGAAAACAAAGCATAATAAATATGCAAGGAATAACAATGATGCTAATAGGTAGGTATGGTGGACACTTTTTGACAACTTTGGTTTTGGGTAGTTGGATGCACGAGTAGAGCTCATACTCAGTGCAAGTGAAGGCTAGCAATAGAAAAGGAGCGATAATCGAGAGTGCAGTAACCGTCATAATCATGCTTGAAACAAAACAAAATTAATTATGGCATAAAAGTGACACAAGCACTCTGAGGCAAAATTGATCATCGAGGCTTAACTGACTTTTTGTTTAGTCATATGCATGCGTGAGCATGTGCCAAGTCAATTCAAATAAAACATTTAGAGGAGGATACCACAATGTCATACCAAGTTATGAATAGAACAATTCAAGCAAACATTTATATGACATGCTACAAACTATTAGCAAGTTGGAACTAATCATAAGAGAGAAAGAACTACTAAGCATCCATTAAATAATATACACCCTACACGAACAGGTTAAGCTTGCCCACAATGATTAGTATATGTACAAAAATGAAAACAAATAGAGTTCATACCAGCCTCTTATCACACCTCGAGTTGTCATAAATCGTTATTATTGCCTTTCACTTGTGTGGCTTGAATAATAAGATAAAACCAAACTCCAAAGGATTCACTGAGAACCGCTGAACCCTGCAACGAACTTTACAAAACCAGAGAAGAACAACAAATATTTTTGGGTTTTTTGATTTTTAAAGATAAGAACCGAAGGCAAAAGCAAACAAAGCAAAATCTTTTTGGTTTTTTCGAATAACAAAAAAAAGCTAAAAAGAGTGAAGCAAACTAAATCTAGAAAATAAAGAAGTGAACAAAGAGAAATAACAAAAATATTTTTGGTCTTTTTGTGTTTTGGAAAGCAGAAATAAAGAAAGAACAAAAACTAAAAAGAAAGAAAGCGAAACATGATATGCAAAGTACCGACAGAACATGATATGTAGATGAGTGTGATGTCGGTATACCGCCCCGCAAGCTTAGGCTTTTGGCCTAAGTGGAGATCAACCAAAACACGGGTAGGAGCTCCAAGACGGTGGGTCATCAAAAGAATGATCATAATCAGGCCCTCGTGAAGAAGAAGCTCCCCAATCATAAGTGGGCTGCTGGTACGAAGATTCCCCCGTGTTGGAGGGATATGCCGAATTATCCTCGGCCTCCCTTCCAACATTCTGGTCTTGCCGGGAGAGATCCTCCTCGTATGTGTCGAGTTCTTCCTCCGTGAGTGACCATCCTTCCCTGGTATCAAGGTTAAACAAAGCAGGTGCAGGCAAAAGGACTACTCGCCCAGACTTACCTCCTCTCCAACAACTCTTGAGAAATTTTATTTCATAAGGTAAATTGCTCAACTTAGCCCAAGAAGAAACAAATTTATGTTGTATCATGGAATTAAGATCAAGCCTCTGTATGCGAAATTGTAAGTCTGAATGATGATGCGCTAAACCATGCAAAGCTAATAAACGAGAGGCAATAAGGCCTCCACAAATTCCACCTTTCTCACGGTTAGTAGCAAGACGGAAAGCTATCAAAGCACCCAAGTTATAACTCCTATCCCGTTTAGAAGCTGAGATAAAAGCTAGATCATATGAAGATAATTTACAAGCAGTCTTCCTAGCAAGAACACACTTGGCAACGAAATAGGAAAAATATCAAATAGATGGGAGATCAATATTCCGAATTTTACCACTCTCCTTTGAAAAGCTGCTCCCTTGGAAAATCTATGCATATAAGTTCACGTGTGGCGTAGGCCTCTCTCTAATCCTCTCGCGTGAACCCCACTTTGGAACCTTAATAGCTGCACAAAAATCATTAAAAGGGAGATCGACAGCTACATTGTAAATTTTGTAATGAACCATGGGGTTAGGCAAGGACCAACTAAATCGAAAATCCTGCACCATAGACATAGTTAGTTTCACATATTGGTAAGGTTCATCTCCAACAAAATGCTCCATCTCACATTAGAAATTAGAGTCTAGAAATCCTGAAAAATTCCTACAGCTCTCATGAATTCGGGACATGGATAAATAGAAGGGAAAATTTCCTCCTCGCGGTGGACTTTCATAATCTCAGGTACCCTTAATTCATGTTGATTCAGCTGGTGCTCACTCATCTTCTTTTCTAAAAAATTTGGACATCAAACAAAGTAATTTCAAAGCTAATAAGTTATGGGGAACTACTATAGAGACTTGTAAGAGGGCTAAACATGCATCAAAATGATTTATCTAAGCATAGAATAAGCATGCAAACTCACATAACCTGTCACCTATAGTAGCAAAATACTCAAGATATAATCCACCAATCAAAAATCTAATTGGACAAGCAGAGGAGGCACATACCAGAGAGCAAACCCTCCAAAAATCAGCAGCTAAGGTGGGTTGGGCAAGGAGATCAAAAAATCATGAGCAAGAATGGCAAGAACACGGGCTTGAGAATTTTTTAGGTGTTTTTCGGGAGAGAAAGTAAAGTGGCAGGAGGGAGAATAAGTGGAGGGCCAGGGGTGGCCCACACCATGGCTAGGCGCGCCCCTGGTCTGGCTGCGCCACCAGTGGGTGTGCCTGCCTGGTGGGCCCCCCTGGGTCACTCCAGGTACCTCTCTGCCCCATTTTTTCGTAAAAAGTTAAAATGATTTTTCTGGAATTTTTCGAGAAACTTTATTTTTGAGAAATTTTCAGGTATTAATAAATGATTTTCTTGCAGAAAAATGATTTTGGAAATATGAAAAAAATACTAAAACTAAAATTACAGAAGTTCTAAGACACTCTAATATGCAAGGTACTAGCAAAACAAAGATGAACAAGGTAAAAGCAAAAATTAAAGTAAATAAAATAAAAGTGAGCAAGGATAATCATGGTGAAAACATTGTTTTGTTCATTAAAATCCCTATGTTAACAAGGTTGATCAGGTCTTGTTACCAAATCAATTTTATATGAAACAAAACTTTGCATTTCACTAAATGATTATGTTACCTCAACCTTGATAGCAATAGTCCCAATCATAATAGTTTCATAATTTTCTTGTGGTATGGGACAATAAATTTCTCCAACTTTGATGCCATCAATATTTTCAATTGAATTTAGGCCACAATTCTTATAAATCTTATTAGGGAAATAAACAGTATGCTACTTTTCATTAACATTAAAAGTTACTTTTCCTTGGTTACAATTAATGACAGCACCTGCAGTTTTAAGAAAAGGTCTCCCAAGAATAATAGACATATTATCATCTTCAGGCATTTCAAGCACAACAAAGTCAGTTAGTATCAAACAATTATGAGCCACTTAAACGGGAACATCCTCACATATACCAATAGGATTAGTAGTAGACTAATCGGCCATTTGTAAAGATATATCAGTTGGTATCAATTTTTACAGTTGAAGTCTCTTGTAGAGAGAAAAATGCATAACACTAACTCCTGCTCCCAAATCACACAAATAAGTTCTAACATAATTATTTTTAGTAGATCAGGGAATTGTTGGAATCCCTGGATCCCCAAGTTTCTTTGGAACCTTACCATTGAAGGAATAATTAGCAAGTAAAGTAGAAATTTCCTCATTAGGAATCTTCCTTTTATTAGAGACAATATGCTTCATATACTTTGAATAAGGAGGCAATTTAATAGCATCAGTCAAAGGAATTTGCAAAAACAAAGGTTTCATCCACTCACATAAATTTTTATAGTGTTCTTCTTCTTTTGACTTGTGTTTCTTATCAGGGAAAGACATTGGTTTTTGAAGCCAAGGATCTCTTTCACTACCATGTTTATTAGCAACAAATTCTTCCTTAGTGTACTTAGTGTTCTTAGTGTGCCTTTCAGGTTCTTCTTCAACTTCATATTTATCAGGAGCATCATTTTTATCATTACCACTTTCAGTCTTAGCATCAGAAACATATATGCTATTAGGATCTATAGCAGGTTCACAAGCTTCTACAATTGTTTTATGTTTCTTTTTTTTCTCTTAGAGTAAGTACCATTATTTTCAACTTGTTGAGAATCCTGCTCAATTATTTTAGGATGTCCCTCAGGATACAAAGGATCCTGAGTGGAAGCACCACTCCTAGTCCTAATTTCATAAGCATGTTTTTCTCTAGAAGCATTAACTAGCATATCTTTTTGTACTTTAGTAAGCTGATAAATTTGAGTTTGAACCATTTGGAAATGTTTAACAAGCATTTTAACATCATTGGAGGTTCTTTCCACAATATCTTTCAACTCATTAATATCTCTAGAGTTTTCGATTAAATGATTCTGCGCTGTCTTATTAAAAATTATCTTGCTTAACAATATAAATATCAAATTCCTCTAAGCATTGATTAGGAGGTTTAGAATAAGGAATATCTCCTTCATAAAAATGTTGGAGAGTGTACCTTAGTAGTGGATGAGTGGGAGATTGGCTTACATAATTCTTCTATAGGAGGTAAATTCTTCACATCTTCATATTTAATACCCTTCTCCTTAAGACATTTCTTAGCTTCCTTCATCACTTCATCATTTAATTCAATCACTCCCCTCTTCTTTGGTGTTGGTGTTGGGGTTGGCTCAGGCACAATTGGTTCAGGTGTAGTTGGCTCAGGTGTAGTTGACTTAGGTGTAGTTGATTCAAATGTAGTCCAATCATCATAATGCTTGCTTATTTTATCCATTAATTCCTCAGCTTCTTCAGGAGTTCTTTTCCTAAAAACACAATCAGCACAACTATCCAGGTATGTCCTAGATTCATTAGTTAGTCCATTATAGTATATATCAAGACGCTCATTTTTAGGTATTGGACATACAGGTTGTGCGTGAATTAAAGCACAAAACATTGCCCATGATTCAGGCAATTTCTCATGTTCTCCATGTTTAAAATCAAAAAGTTCCTGCAAAATGGCATGTCGAGCACCAGGAGGGAAATATTTCTAAAAGAAAGTATCAATCAAGTAATCAGGGCTATCAATGGATCCAGGAGGTAAATTATTAAACCAAGCTTTAGCTTCTCCTTTCAATGAAAAAGGGAAAATTTTAGCAACAAAGTAGGTGCGCATCTTAATATCATCAGAAAATAAGCCACTCATAGTAGAAATCTCAGTCATATGTGCCACATCACTTTCATTTTTAGTCCCACAAAAAGGTTCTTTCTCAACAATGGTTATGTAAGATAAATCAAGAGAGAAATCATAATCTTTATCTTTAATGTTTATGAGAGATGTGGCAAACTTAGCATCAGGAAATAGTTTAGGTCTAATAGTATGTCTCTCAAGAATACTTTTAATAGGACTTGTACCATGAATGTTTTGACATTCTTCAATAAATTCATCAGTCAATTCAATATAACCATCATTAATATCATAGCTAGGTCTCTCTCTAGACTCAGGGGAACTAACAGGTGTAGTAATATCTTCATTAGGAGTTTCAGTGTTTCCAATTATAGTTCTAGCAATTGTATCATCTAGGAAAGAACCTAATGAACCACTCTCATCAAGCATAGTAGAAGTAACATCATGAGTATCAGAAGCAATTTTAGATTCAGCAGAAATAGCAGTATGTGTAACATGTGTATGTGGTGGTGGTGTAAGGAGCTTACTCATCACAGATGGTGAATCAAGAGCAACAAAGGTGTTCAGAACTATACCTCTTCTTGTAGTGGATGGTAATATAGGAAATTTTCCTTCACGAGTTTTACCCATGATGAATGGATAGCAGCGAACAATAATAATTCCATGTGAACTTTATAAATAAAGCTATGCTCCCTGGCAGTGGCGCCAGAAAATAGTCTTGATGACCCACAAGTATAGGGGATCACAACAGTCTTCGAGGGAAGTTAAACCCAATTTATTGATTCGATACAACGGGAGCCAAAAAATATTTATAAGCCTTAACAACTGAGTTTTCAATATTCAGCTGCACCTGGAAATAGTCTTGTTTGCAGTAGTTTATCAGTAGCAACAGTTTTGTAGTAACAATAGCAAAGTAACAGCGGTAGTAAAATAAGGATAGTGGTAACAATTGTAGTAAACAGCAGGATTAAAATGCGGTAGGCATAGGGATGGATGGACGGGCGTTGCATGGATAAGACAAATCATGTAATAATCAAGACAAGGGCATTTGCAGATAAATCAGATAAAGCATCCAAGTATTAAGTAATCGTAGACATCTGTTCCATATATAGTCATACGTTCTTGCAATGAGAACTTGCACAACATCTTTTGTCCTGCCAGCCCGTTGCAGCGAGGCCTCTAGGGAATCTACTGGAAATTAAGGTACTCCTTTTAATAGAGCACCGAAGCAAAGCATTAACACTCCATGAACACACGTGATCCTCATATTACAGCCACCCCCTCCAGTTATCCTGATTTCTATCACTTCGGGGCCTCGGGTTCCGAACAATATATATGTATACAACTTGCAGGTAAAATCACAAACAATAATATCATCATGAATCAATAACATGTTCAGATTTGAGATCATGGCACTCGGTCCCTAGTGACAATCATTAAGCATAAAAAGTTGCAACAATGTTAAAAAGCACTAACAATAGATGCTAGGCACCATGCCCTAACAATTTTATGAAATTACATGAGAGATCTCATCCAATCCCTACCATCCCCATAGCCTATAGTGGGGGATTACTCACTCATGTATGGTTGATGGAGGGGCGTTGGTGATGATGATGGCGATGATCTCCTCCAATTCTCTGTCCCGGCAGGGTGCCAAAATGGAGTTTCTGGTTCCGAATCGCGGTTTCTGATGGTGGCGGCGCAACGGAACTCTATCTGGAAAAACATCGAACCCCCCTGCGTTTTTAGGTCAGAGGCTATTTGTAGGCGGAGGAGAGGTCAAGGGGGAGACCGAGGCGGCCACACCACCCCTGGCACGGCCTGGCATGGCCCGCGCCACCAGGTGGTGTGGGCCCCTCGTGGCCCTTCTCCGTCTCGTTTTCTGGCTCCATGAGTCTTCTAGTAAAATAGGAATTTTGCGATATTTTTCGGGATTTTTCCTGAAAGTTGATTTCCTGCACCAAAACAAGACACCAAGCAATTATGTTGAAAATAGCGTCAGTCCATGTTAGTTATATCCAAATCACACAAATTAGAGAAGAAACAATAGCAAAAGTGTTCGGAAAAGTAGATACATTTTGGACGTATCAACTACCCCCAGACATTCCCTCCCGAGGAACCATTCCTGGTGACACGGCCTCCAGAGGGTGTTGTCACTTAGGCGTTGGGCCCATCGATCTTCGGGGCGTGGCACCCCCGTTGCTAGGACCCTGACAAAACCACATACGATATCTATGATGTGAGAAAAGTGTATGCAAATTTTCTCCTACGATAGTGTACACTACATATCCGTCGCGATAAACCGCAGACGACGAGGGATAACGGTGCCAGCTCAACTATGGATGGGCCCCATATCACGACATGGATGCGAGAAACTACAGATGCCTATGTGTACTCGGCCTCAGCCAGCGAAAACTCGCGTCGTCTAAGGTCTATGCAGACAGACCATATGGGTTTAAGTTGCCACGTCGGCCCTGGAAGGGCCCCACGGCCACGGGAAACTGCGGCCGACATGGGCTTATGGCACCACGTTGGCTCCACATGGGCCCCATGACCGTGAGAATCCACTATCGGCATGGGCTCAGGGAGCCAGGTCGGCTCTCGACAGACCCTGCAACCCAGCGGGTGCAGAGGCATGTCGTGCCAAGAATGCCTCTCACAGAGTCGGGTCCTACCTGCGTCCACTAATGGTGGGCCCATGGCATGCACACGGTCCACCATCATGCGACGCGGGGTACAAAAACATGCACGATACCCGTCCATGGTCAGGAATGTGCCGTCTAGGTCCACAACGGGTACCGCCTCTCAAAAGAGCAGGGCTCTGTTGCGACGGTGATGCGTGTCCTTTCCGGCGTCCATCCCACGGCAGAAAAGAATCGGGGCAATGTTGATAGAAGTTTAAGCCAAAATATTCTAGCACTATTATTTACTCTAATACCAATTTGTGCACGTGTCATTTTAACAAGCTACAATTGGAATCCTAATAATTACACACAAGCTTTAATGCCATTAATTTCAAGTGTCCTTATTTGATTAATTATCTTTGGAAAATAATTACAAAGGACTCGGAGAGATGTTTACATCTATAAAATGGGCTCCCATCTCATCTCTTATTCCCCAACCCATTGCTCACCGTTGATACTTCTAGCAAAAATCACTCTCCGGTACGAGTATGCCGAAGAAAAGGAGTAGGTGAGGTGTTGTCAACACCCGAATTTTTAATCCCAGATGCCTGTTATGCCATACATCGCAATCCCAGGATTACCATTTTTGCGAGATATAACAGATTTGGATACCACAGTACATCATCCATTACAAACCATACATAAGGTCTTACACAAATAAGGATCTTATGATCCAGTTCTTAATACAACTCAAGCAGTGGAATACGTAATAATAACGCTAGCGTAGGCAAAGCTCCATCTTCGGGGTCACAGGCAATGCTGACGATGGGAGATGATCCTAGTTGTCATAACCTTCCTGGGGTCCATCCTCCAGGTACTCCTCTTCATAGTCTGGCCATGGGAATAGCCAGGGACAAATCCATGAGTACTCTTTAAGTACTCGCAAACTAATACTAACAAGTGAAGGGGTTTTTTGGTAGTAGGACACTAAGATCTAGGGTTGTTTTGCAAAAAGCCAGATTTACCTCTACGAAGTTCAGAAGCAAGAAAAGCTAGTTGAAATTTTATAACACCTAAGTGGGAACTTGAATTTCATATCACAACTCTGTTGTGGTCAAGTCAAAGTCTCAGTTCGTTTCACAAGTCATTTTGAAAACATCTAATGGGGGAACAGTATGGCCACTCCAACTGTCCATAACCGCGGACGCGGCTATTCAAATAGTTTGACACTCTACAGAGATTGTACACTTTCACCACAACATTCGATACATCCGTCAGGAACAAATCCTGAATTCACCATACTCAGTATGCGGATAATCAATCCTAACCTTTCAATTACACGCCCTAGTATAAGCACCTCTCCTGTGAGTTTGGCCTCCCAACCATGACCAACTGTCATCTTGGGTACTGCACAGGTGGACAATCTTCACAAGGTAGCCTCAGCTCAGACCTTGGCCGTGAGGGAACCAATACTAAGGTATATAAGTTTCTAGTCAAGCCCTATACAATTCTCGGGTATTGTGGTTGTACGGTAAAATTGGAATGGTATCGCATCCAGACAACCATCAGTTTTATAAAGTGTTAAAGCTCATGCCTCAACATTTTCATCACCAAAATCAGCTGGTGTTCGGAAACACATGTCCAAAACATTTCAATAGAATGATCCATCATTCCAAGGTTTTCATAACCATTTTTCCACCAAGTATTCCCATCTAAGTTGATCAAGTTTTATGCTTAGCACTAGCATCTACAAGTGGGGGTAAGTACTAATGAGGGGTGATAAACTAGTGGAGTTTAACTAATTTCAATCTCATGCCTTAGGATGACATAAAGATTATCTAGCTTAGGCCAAGTTTTATGCTCTTTATGCAACCTTCAATTATCTTTCTAATATCTACAATTCACTTAAGTAAACTCTAAGTACTAGCTTTGATAAAGAAAATAAAGTATAAAGCTTGTAAGTAAAACTAGGATTGGGTATCATCAAATGTATCTAACCAAGCATGCTTAGTGCATTGCCTAGGTTATTTAACTTCTCATAATTGCAAGGGTTAGCTTGCATAGGTAAAGAATCTTGCAAGTATTGGCTTGCATCAATATCAGTATAAGCTTGCTAATGTAGGGTATCTTGCAAGTGTTAGCTTGCCTTGTGCAGAGCAGTGGTTGAAGTTCTCCTCGGCTTCTTCTTCGTAGTATCCTCCTTCTTCCTCGTATCCTTGGTCGGTACTAGCGTCTATAAATAAATACGAGGTACACAATCACCAAACAATACTTAACTACTTTCAATCATCACACAAAAGGGTCCTATAGATGATCTAGCATCATCACTAACATTACAAGATTAAAGCTTGGTTTAATTTCTTTTATTTTTAGAAAAGTAATTTCTACTCATTGAAAAACTACTTAAGATTTAATATTCTCCAAACGAAACATGGGATCATGTTGACACATGTCATCACCACACATTTCAGTACATGGTAATGTGATTTAAAGTGGTTTCACAATTTAATAAGGTTTAACCTTTTTATTTTAAATAAAATAAGTGACTAGAAATGCCTATGTGGCATTCTTTTATTACTTGAACATTTTTTTGTAAGTAAACCCATATATTTTTATATATTCTGAAAGGTATGATCAAATGTGATTTTTGAGAGTTGGAATCAACTCAAAAGGTATTATGGTTTAAATTTGAAAAATGTTTGAATGTAGAAAAGGTTCTGCCTTGTTATTTTTACCAAGGTTGATCTATACATTCAAATGATTTGAATCCAACGGGCTTGGATTAAGCATTTCAATGTCTTTCTAACAAAATTGGTTTCATTAAATTTGGTTCACTGAATCGAGCTGGGTTGATTTTTGAAACTAGGTACAGAACTGTGTTTGAATTAAAATGGAAAAAGTTAAATTCAAACGACTGGGCTGCGCCGGAACTGCTAATGGGCCGGCCTGCTACGCACAGCGCTTACGCGGGCTGGTTAAGTTGCTGTACCCACGTGTCAGTGAGACGGGGGGGGGGGGTGCGAAGCAGTACGGGGCAACGTGATGCGTTGGATCTAGTTCTAATCCAACGGCTCTGGTTCATCGTCCACGTCGGGCAGCGCCGGCGAGACAGAACCCTAACGCGGTAGGTGGGGGTCGTCGGGGGCTTACCGGGGCTCAGGCGAGGGTCGGTGAGGCGGGCGAACGACGAAGTCGACAACGGCGAACCTCCTGGTACCGACAGCTTCTCCTGGGGCGGCTCCAATCGTTGGCTCCCTTCTTCTCCAGCAGCGGCAGACTCCGGCCAAATTTCGGAGATGCGCTGCCGCCTTGCTCCGGGAACGGGGTGGAACGATCAGTGAGGAGAGGGGAGTGAGATGGTGTGCTCAATTCGGCCGGGGGTGGCCTCTATTTATAGTGGCGGGAGGGAACCGACAGGCGCAAGCTGAGCTCGTCGTGGTCGATGGCACAGAGGGCTATTGGTGTGGGCGATGGTAGGGGGCGGTGCTGTGCTCCCTGGTGAAGCTCAACGGCGTGGTGGCGAGGCGTGGGGCGGTGCTGATCGGTCGGAATGCTGTGGTGCTCTGAGCGTGCCCGACGGAAGTTTTTATGGCGCACAGCATGCGTGGTCCGCGCGGCGGCGAACGAGCGTGTCTACGGGGTTGCTGGGACGGTGGTGATCACGTATGCATGCGGCGAGGGCGGCGCACGGTCTGTGGGCGTCTGTCGAGCGTGGCGCACGGGGCGCGCTCGCGGCATGGTTGCAGAGAAGGTTGGCATGGTCTGTGCGTGTGGTCCAGGGGCTGGCATCGCTCGCGGATGGGACAGGGAGTGGCGGTGCGGTGCTGGCTTGCTCCCAGACATGTTGGCTAGGCTTGGTGCTTCTCCTAGCTTGCTGTCGACATGTGGGTGGCAAGGGTGCACTCGACCTGCTCACCCTTGATGACAATGGCTAGCTTACAATGGTGCTAGAGATTAGTTTAGGTTGTTAGATGATCTACTAAGGCTAGTGGTGTCCAGATAGGGAACAAGTTAGGCCAGAATCACTGCTCAAAATAGTGTTTGTGATTTTGTTGATTTGAATCTGCAAGATGTTTGATGAAATGGCCGCATGAATTCAAGTTTTGAATTTTGAAAAGATTTTTGGTGGGTGTGCTAGGCATGTGCTGGTGAGTCTGTAGATGCTTGGGTTTTGAAAGTTGAGCTTGTTTGAGTGGTTTTTGAAAAAGTGGGATCTTCCCATATGATATAGATTCAATTTTAAACTGTCATTTAAACTATGCATTTGAATGTTCTGGGATGATCACAAGGTGGGCCTTGATACCTTGTTATGAGTACTATCAAGGGGTGCAAAGATCCAATCAAGGTTCTGTTAAGTTCTGAAAGTTAGAGACAGCCAAAGTAGGCATGGGAGTTAATTTGGCAAAAGTGACCATTCACTTAATTTGTTTGTTTTGATTTATTTGTCTTTGGGAAAAGTTTGGGAAATGTTTAGATGATGTTTATTTCACCTAAGAATCATTTTACAAGCAAAGAAACACACAAGCAAGGTAATTCCAAAGAATTCAAATGGGATGCATACACACATGCATGCTTTCATATTTTTATTTACCTAGGATTTGAAGAGATCAGGAAACTCCGTCCTGATATGATCTTCGCGCTCCCAGGTATCTTCCTCTTCTGTGTGGTTGCTCTACTGAATCTTGAGAAACTTGATGCTTCGGGTTCTGGTGGTTCGGAAAGCTTCTTCCAAAATGAAGATTGGTACTTCAGGATAGGTCAGGTCATCGTTGATCTCTATGGTCCGGTGATCGATATTCTTGAACACTTCGGTCTTCTCTGGAACTTCGAGGCACTTGCGAAGTAATGAGATATGGAACACATTGTGCACGGCTGACATTTCTTCGGGTAGTTCCAATTGATACGACACTTCTCCTAGACGGTTCAGAATCTTGAAGGGGCCGATATATCTGGGGGCTAACTTTCCTTTGAGTTGGAAACGCTGCATTCCCTTCAATGGCGACACTTTCAGATATACAAAATCTCCTATGTTGAAGGCGAGGTCTCGACGTATCTTGTCGGCGTAACTCTTCTGTCTGGACTGGGCTGTCTTGAGGTGCTCACGAATCTTGTGAACCTTCTCTTCTGCTTCTCGTAGGATGTCAGGTCTGAAAATCTGACTCTCTCCTACTTCCGACCAGTTCAAAGGGGTGCGACACTTCCTTCCGTACATGAATTCAAATGGGGCCATTTGCACACTATCTTGATAACTATTGTTGTATGATTCTGCGAACGACAGACAATCTTCCCACTTAGATCCATACTCTAACACACATTCTCTCAGCATATCTTCGAGTATTTGATTTACTCACTCCCTTTGTCCATCGGACTGAGGGTGATACGCGGTGCTGAAATCTAGGCGAGTTCCTAAACCTTCTTGGACTTTCTTCCAGAATCTCGAGGTAAATTGAGTTCCTCGATTAGATACGATATTCTTGGGGACTCCATGCAAACTAACGATTCTAGCGATGTATAACTCCGCTAGCTTCGAACTCTGATATGTGGTTTTGACGGGTAAGAAATGGGCGACTTTGGACAATCTGTCCACTATGACCCAGATAGAATCATTTCCCCTACTAGAAGTAGGCAATCCGGTGATAAAGTCCATTCCAACGGAATCCCATTTCCATTCCGGAATCTGCAATGGTTGCAAAAATCCAGCGGGTCTTTGATGTCCGGCCTTGACTCGCTGACATATATCACACTTGGCGATATAGCTTCCGATTTCTCTCTTCATCTTATGGCACCAAAATTGCTCTTTCAAATCTTGATACATCTTAGTTCCTCTGGGGTGGATAGAATAAAGAGTATCATGAGCTTCCTTCAAAATAACTTCTTTCAACTCAGAATCTGCTGGTACACAAAGGCGTCCTTTGTACCACAGAACTCCTCCTTCGTCTTCGGTGAATCCGGGTACTTTGCCTGTACCGATAAGACGCTTGATTTCGTCAATACTAGCATTTCCATTCTGCGCCTCTTTGATCTGGCTGATCAAATTTGGTTGAAGTTCTATGCTAGCCAAAAATCCTTCACTCACTAATTCCATTCGAAAATCTTCCATCTCTTTGTGCAAGCTTGGTTGCTCCTTCAAAATCGTGGAGTTCAAGCGGCACGGCAATCTGCTAAGGGCATCTGCTACCACATTGGCTTTACCAGGGTGATAGTGAATGTCCAGATCGTAATCCTTGATTAACTCAATCCATCTTCTCTGTCTCATATTCAGCTCCTTCTGAGTGAATATATACTTCAGGCTCTTGTGATCCGAATAAATCTCACAACGATTTCCCATCAGGTAGTGCCTCCATGTCTTCAGGGCTAGAACTATGGCTGCGAGTTCGAGGTCATGGGTTGGGTAATTTTGCTCATATTGTTTCAATTTTCGAGATAGATAAGAGATAACTTTGCCTTCTTGCATTAGCACACATCCGAGACCCGATCTTGGACGCGTCACAATACATGTCGAAGAACTTCGTGATATCCGGCATGATTAAGATTGGGGCTGAAATCAATCTCCTCTTGAGTTCTTGAAAACTCGCTTCACATTTGTCGGTCCATTCAAACTTCTTGTCCTTCTTCAGCAATTGGGTCATGGGTCTGGCGATACTCGAGAATCCTTCTACGAACTTGCGGTAGTATCCCGCCAATCCAAGAAATGCACGAACTTGGGTTTGAGTGGTTGGGGCTTGCCAATCTTCGACATCTTTCACCTTTGCAGGGTCAACGGCAATTCCTCCGGCTGATACAATGTGGTCGAGGAATCCTACCTCCCGTAACCAGAATTCACATTTGCTAAACTTGGCATACAACTGATGCTCTCTAAGGGTTCCAAGAATGGTCCTTAGGTGTAGCTCATGTTCTTCTTCTGATTTGGAATAAATTAGAATGTCGTCGATGAAAACAACGACAAACTTATCCAGGAAGTCCATAAAAATCTTATTCATGAGATTCATGAAATAAGCGGGGGCATTGGTTAATCCAAAAGACATGACGGTATACTCGTATAATCCATATCTGGTGGTAAAGGCAGTCTTGGGAATATCCTCTGCGCGAATCTTGAGTTGATGATAGCCAGTTCTAAGATCAATCTTAGAAAACACTTTGGCACCGGTCAACTGATCAAACAAATCTTCTATCTTGGGTAACGGGTATTTGTTCTTGATGGTGACATCATTCAATTTCCGATAATCCGTACACAGACGGTTACCTCCATCCTTCTTGTCCACAAATAAGACAGGGGATCTCCAAGGTGACGCACTTGGTTGAATTAATCCAATTTCCAACATGGAATCCAGTTGCTTCTTCAGTTCTGCTTGTTCAGACGGGTTCATACTATAGGGTATCTAGGCTATGGGTCCTGTTCCAGGGATTAGTTCAATGATAAACTCGATATCCCGATCCGGGGGCATACCGGGCAAAACATCTGGAAATACATCGGGGTATTCAGAGACTATCCGGACTTGGTCAATGGTAGGTTGGGCTATACTCTTGTTGCACTTGAATTGACGAGGTAAGGTTTCAGATATATGCTCGACCGATATTCCGGCTGTACTGGTCATGGTTATGGCTTTCTTGGCACAGTCAATCAATCCTTTATGTTTGGACATCCAATCCATTCCTAGTACTACTTCCAAACCTTTAGTTCCGAGTACTATCAGGTTAGCAAAAAAACCTATGCCATGGATTCGGATAGGGACGACTTTGCAAATTTGCCTAGCCTTGGTGGTTGAACCGGGGATTTGAACGATCATAACATGCTTCAGTTTTGTTGGTTGAATCTTACTAGTGCGGGCAAATTCTTCGGTGACAAATGAATGCGATGCACCCGAATCAAACAACACTCTTGCAAGTACTGAATTAACAGAAAACATACCCAGCACGAGGTCTGGCGCTTCCTGAGCTTCTTCAGCATGCATGAGAAAAAGACGACCGTTGCGGTTGAGCGAATTCCCTGGGGAAAATCTTCTTCCAGGCTGAACACGATGCTGCTGCTGAGCTGGGGCATTTGCTTTGGGGGATGCGGCATTCTTTTTGTTGGGGCACTCGTTGGATTAGTGACCCTTATTTCCACAGTCATAACAAGTCACTTGCGACTTGTCCTTTGCTGCAACAAGCACATCGTTGCTTCCAGTCCCCGGGGCAGTGTTGGTGTTGGCGGTAGCATTGTTGTTGTTGAACTTGGGTGGGGCACAGTTGAAATTGCTAGAGTTGCTGGGGTTGTTTTGATTTCCTCCGGGCCTTGGGTTTCCACGATTGGATAGGTCGGACGGTTCATCAGGGTTCTGTTGGTTCTCAGGGCAAATCCTGGAGATGGGTTGGGGCAATACTTTGGGGTCTGATGGGTTCCTGGCTGATGCATCATGCGACGCTTGCGGTTCTCATTGGCTTGGTTGATCTTTCCTTCCATATGGATGGCAGAGTCGACTAGGGCTTCAATATCATCAAAGGGGATATTGACTAACACTGTCTGCATCTCATCGTGCAGACCATTCAGGAATCTTTCCTTCTTCTTGGCTTCAGTTTCGATCTCATCCGGGGCATACCTAGCTAATGACAAGAATTTGTCACGGTATTCCACTACGGTCATCCGTCCTTGCTTCAGTTCTCTGAATTCATCTCTCATCCTCTTGATCAAACTAGGTGGCACATGGGTTCTGCTGAACTTGACCTTGAATTCCTCCCAGGTCATCATCTGTCCTCCGGTCATTGCACGAACACTGTTCCACCATGCTCTGGCATCTCCGGCTAGATATTGGGTGGCGAACAAAACTTTCTCGTTAGCTTCCACTCCTGCGACTTCTAGGTTGTTTTCCATGGTCTGCAGCCAATCGTCGGCATCTAGGGGCTCTTCCGACTTAGTGAAAACAGGTGGGTTGGTGTTCTGGAAATTCTTGAGCTTAGATCCATGGTTGTCCTGATTTCTGTGGCCTTGATTGTTGTGGGCTAGCTGGGCTATCTGTTGAAGGGTGGCTAAGTTGGCTTGACGTTCGGCTCTTTCAGCTTCGCGGTCAGAAACCAACATTTGCAGGATCTGCAACATTGGGTCTGGGGATGAACCACTTCCTCCGCGTGGCATCTGAATATTGAGATAGATCATGAGATAAGAGGGAAATTTCTAAGGTTTTGGGACTTTGAAAAGTTTTTTAAAGTTTGACTCTGATTTTCTAGCAACTTGCTTTTCATTCATTCATTCATAGCACACGATACAAACACACACCACAAAACAAGAAAAACAGATGGTTTTAAGAACCATTCTAGAAACTACGATAAAGTGGGACCGAATACTACTCACTACGCTAGTGCTCAAGTGCTACTACTCCTCGGAGTCGGTGTAGTCGTCATCCTCATCGTCATTGATGAAGGCGGAATCCTCCTCATCGGTGAATAAGTCCATAGCCTGATCCTCCAGAAA
Organism: Avena sativa; assembly: GCA_916181665.1. Classification (NCBI taxonomy): domain Eukaryota; kingdom Viridiplantae; phylum Streptophyta; class Magnoliopsida; order Poales; family Poaceae; genus Avena; species Avena sativa. Next base: position 344,554,860 of record OV702279.1, read on the forward strand.
ATCATCATCATCGCTAAGATAGGAGTAGGGGTCTCCACGAAGATCCTCTCCGACATTCTCCCTTTCCTCTAACTGCATGTCTCTCTCATGGATGGTCTCCTCCAAGTCCAAGATACGGTGGCGAAGACGGGCAATGATGCGCTCCTTCTTATCGAGCTGACGGCAGTGATACTTGCGATCCTTTGCTAGCATGGTGATGGTCTGATCCTTCGTCTTGATGATGGCGGACTTGTGGTTGGAGTAGTCACGGCAATTATCCAACTCGTGCTGACGATCGTACATCATGAAGCTAAGGTGGTCCAACTGAGTCTTCAGCTCGTGGTGGTATGGGGCTTCCAGTGGCTGTCCATTAGCATCGCGCCTTGGGCAAAACTCAAAGCGAGTACCCTTGATCTGGTTGATACTCTGCCCACACAGACGGGCAAGAGCTTCTTGCATGGCCCTGACAAGTCCATCGAGCCAGTTGTTCTCTCTTAAGGTGAACTAAATTCCCTCGGCAGTGGGAGGTTCAATCTTTCCTCGGAGACTTGCAACAATTAGCCACTGTAGATCTTCTCCTCCTTGATCATTGAGCCGAGCTCCAAAGAACTCGGGGTGCGGACGCTCCAGAAGTTCCGAAAGCTGGTCCAAATCCCTCTCAAAGATAAGGTCTCCTCCATTTCCCAACTGATAAAACTTGCTGTACTTCACGTCCATCTAAAATAATATAAGATGAGTAAGTTAGTAGAGTGATCAAGTGTGTCAAATTTTATGTATTTTGCAAGAGTTTTTGAGGAACATGAATTTTTAGGAAAGAATCAAGGTGATAAGAATGGGAATAAGTTTTTGTAAATATTTGCTTCCTTTGGTTTTGAAACTAAGTTTTTGATTCAATGTTCATTCTAACTAGGGTCTTCTATGGTCATGATGGCTCTGATACCAACTTGTCAACACCCGGATTTTTAATCCCAGATGCCTGTTATGCCATACATCGCAATACCAGGATTACCATTTTTGCGAGACATAACAGATTTGGATACCATAGTACATCATCCATTACAAACCATACATAAGGTCTTACACAAATAAGTACCTCATGATCCAGTTCTTAATACAACTCAAGCAGCGGAATACGTAATAATAATGGTAGCGTAGGCGAAGCTCCATCTTCGGGGTCACAGGCAATGCTGACGATGGGATATGATCCTAGTTGTCGTAACCATCCTGGGGTCCATCCTCCAGGTACTCCTCTTCATAGTCTGGCCATGGGAATAGCCAGGGACAAAGCCACGAGTACTCTTTAAGTACTCGCAAACTAATACTAACAAGTGAAGGGGGGTTTTGGTAGTAGGACACTAAGCTCTAGGGTTGTTTTGCAAAAAGCCAGATTTACCTCTACGAAGTTCAGAAGCAAGAAAAGCTAGTTGAAATTTTATAACACCTAAGTGGGAACTTGAATTTCATATCACAACTCTGTTGTGGTCAAGTCAAAGTCTTAGTTCTTTTCACAAGTCATTTTGAAAACATCTAACGGGGGAACAGTATGGCCACTCCAACTGTCCATAACCGCGGACGCGGCTATTCGAATAGTTTGACACTCTACAGAGATTGTACACTTTCACCACAACATTCGATACATCCGTCAGGAACAAATCCTGAATTCACCATACTCAGTATGCGGATAATCAATCCTAACCTTTCAATTACACGCCCTAGTATAAGCACCTCTCCTGTGAGTTTGGCCTTCCAACCATGACCAACTGTCATCTTGGGTACTGCACAGGTGGACAATCTTCACAAGGTAGCCTCAGCTCAGACCTTGGCCGTGAGGGAACCAATACTAAGGTATATAAGTTTCCAGTCAAGCCCTATCCAATTCTCGGGTATTGTGGTTGTACGGTAAAATTGGAATGGTATCGCATCCAGACAACCATCAGTTTTATAAAGGGTTAAAGCTCATGCCTCAACATTTTCATCACCAAAATCAGCTGGTGTTCGGAAACACATGTCCAAAACATTTCATAGAATGATCCGTCATTCCAAGGTTTTCATAACCATTTTTCCACCAAGTATTCCCATCTAAGTTGATCAAGTTTTATGCTTAGCACTAGCATCTACAAGTGGGGGTAAGTACTAATGAGGGGTGGTAAACTAGTGGAGTTTAACTAATTTCAATCTCATGCCTTAGGATGACATAAAGATTATCTAGCTTAGGCCAAGTTTTATGCTCTTTATGCAACCTTCAATTATCTTTCTAATATCTACAATTCACTTAAGTAAACTCTAAGTACTAGCTTTGATAAAGAAAATAAAATATAAACCTTTTAAGTAAAACTAGGATTGGGTATCATCAAATGTATCTAACCAAGCATGCTTAGTGCATTGCCTAGGTTATTTAACTTCTCATAATTGCAAGGGTTAGCTTGGATAGGTAAAGTATCTTGCAAGTATTGGCTCGCATCAATATCAGTATAAGCTTGCTAATGTAGGGTATCTTGGAAGTGTTAGCTTGCCTTGTGCAGAGCAGTGGTTGAAGTTCTCCTCGGCTTCTTCTTCGTAGTATCCTCCTTCTTCCTCGTATCCTTGGTTGGTACTAGCGTCTATAAATAAATACGAGGTACACAATCACCAAACAATACTTAACTACTTTCCATCATCACACAAAAGGATCATATAGATGATCTAGCATCATCACTAACATTACAAGATTAAAGCTTGGTTTAATTTATTTTATTTTTAGAAAAGTAATTTCTACTCATTGAAAAACTACTTAAGATTTAATATTCTACAAACCAAACATGGGATCATGTTGACACATGTCATCACCACACATTTCAGTACATGGGAATGTGATTTAAAGTGGTGTCACAATTTAATAAGGTTTAACCTTTTTATTTTAAATAAAATAAGTGACTAGAAATGCCTATGTGGCATTCTTTTATTACTTGAACATTTTTTTTGTAAGTAAACCCATATATTTTTATATATTCTGAAAGGAATGATCAAATGTGATTTTTGAGAGTTGGAATCAACTAAAAAGGTATTATGGTTTAAATTTGAAATATGTTTGAATGCAGAAAAGGTTCTGCCTTGTTATTTTTACCAAGGTTGATCTATAGATTCAAATGATTTGAATCCAATGGTCTTGGATTAATAATTTCAATATCTTTCTAACAAAATTGGTTTCATTCAATTTGGTTCACTGAATCGAGCTGGGTTGATTTTTGAAACTAGGTACAGAACTGTGTTTGAACTAAAATGGAAAAAGTTAAATTCAAACGACTGGTCTGCGCAGGAACTGCTAATGGGCCGGCCTGCTACGCATAGCGCTTACGCGGTCTGGTTAAGTTGCTATCCCCACGCGTCAGTGAGACAGGGGGGGGTGCGAAGCGGTACGGGGCAGCGTGGTGCGTTGGATCTAGTTCTAATCCAACGACTCTGGTTCATCGTCCACGTCGGGCAGCGCCAGCGAGACAGAACCGTAACGCGGCAGGTGGGGGTCGTCGGGGGCTTACCGGGGCTCGGGCGAGGGTCGGAAAGACGGGCGAACGACAAAGTCGACGACGGCGAACCTCCTGGTATCGGTAGCTTCTCCTGGGGCGGCTCCAATCGCTGGCTCCCTTCTTCTCCAGCAGTGGCGGGCTCCGGCCAAATTCCGGCGATGCGCTGCTCGTCTTGCTCCGAGAACGGGGTGGAACGATCAGTGAGGAGAGGGGAGTGAGATGGTGTGCTCAATTTGACTGGGGGTGGCCTCTATTTATAGTGGCGAGAGGGAACCGACGGGCGCAAGCTGAGCTGATCGTGGTCGACGACACAGAGGGCTATTGGCGTGGGCGACGGTAGGGGGCGGTGCTGTGCTCCCTGGCGAAGCTCAACGACATGGTGGCGAGGCGTGGGGCGGTGCTGATTGGTCGGAACGCTGCGATGCTCTAAGCGTGCCCGACGGAAGTTTTTATGGCCCACAGCGTGCGTGGTCCACGCGGCGGCGAACGAGCGTGTCTACGGGGTTGCTGGGACGGTGGTGATCACGTATGCACGCGGCGAGGGCGGCGCGCGGTCTGTGGGCGTCTGTCGAGCGTGGCGCACGGGGCACGCTCGCGGCATGGTTGCAGAGAAGGTTGGCATGGTCTGTGCGTGTGGTCCAGGGGCTGACATCGCTCGCGGCTGGGACAGGGAGTGGCGGCGGGGTGCTGGCTTGCTCCCAGACATCTTGGCTAGGCTTGGTGCTTCTCCTAGCTTGCTGTCGACATGTGGGTGGCAAAGGTGCACTCGGCCTGCTCACCATTGATGACAATGGCTAGCTTATAGTGGTGCTAGAGATTAGTTTAGGTTGTTAGATGATCTACTAAGGCTAGTGGTGTCCAGAGAGGGAACAAGTTAGGCCAGAATCACTGCTCAGAATAGTGTTTGTGATTTTGTTGATTTGAATCTGCAAGGTGTTTGATGAAATGGCCGCATTAATTCAAGTTTTGAATTTTGAAAAGATTTTTGGTGGGTGTGCTAGGCATGTGCTGGTGAGTTTGTAGATTCTTGGGTTTTGAAAGTTGAGCTTGTTTGAGTGGTTTTTGAAAAAGTGGGATCTTCCCATATGATATAGATACAATTTTAAACTATCATTTAAACTATGCATTTTAATGTTTCTAGATGATCACAAGGTGGGCCTTGATACCTTATTATGAGTACTATCAAGGGGTGCAAAGATCCAAACAAGTTTCTGTTCAGTTCTGAAAGTTAGAGACAACCAAAGTAGGCATGGGAGTTAATTTGGCAAAAGTGACCATTCACTTAATTTGTTTGTTTTGATTTATTTGTCTTTGGGAAAAGTTTGGGAAATGTTTAGATGATGTTTATTTCACCTAAGAATAATTTTACAAGCAAAGAAACACACAAGCAATGTAATTCCAAAGAATTCAAAATGGGATGCATACACACATGCATGCTTTCATATTTTTATTTAGAAAAGTTTTTGTTAACCCTAATTTTGATGATTAGAGTTTGATGATTCTAGTTCAATATTTTTGGGATGTTACAGGTGTGAGGGAGATCAATGATGAGGGGAAGAAGGAAAGGATAGTATTGTTGCAATCCAAGGTTGCCCAGTTGGAGAGAAAAGCGGTGATGGAGGAAGAGAGGGAAAAACACAATTTACAAAAGTTCAAAGAGATCAAGGAAGAGAGCATGGGGATGGTGAAAAATTATCTATTCCTCAAGGAAGAGGATGTCAAACTTGAGGAGCTTCTTGAGTACTACCATGAACTCAAGCGGGTCCAAAAAGAAATTACAGACCAGGTGGCTTTAGCATCCGTGGGCCCAAGCGTGCCACCGCCACAACCGTTGTCTACTATGCAACATCAATTTAAGGAAGAGAAGCAATGAAACATTCCTACTGGGCTCATTTGAAGGCCATGTCATGTTAGTTGAAGGGGTATCCCTTACTATTTAATGAATAATGGACATGATGCTTTAGTTAGGGTGAATAAGTTTCCTTGCATGTTTTGATTTATATAAAGGAAACATTTCTTGTAGTGCGAGTTTTCTTTGACTTAGTAAAACATATGTATACTCCCTATGGGCATGTGCGCCACAGAAATATAAATTACACTACAAGGGAAAGACTGCTTGAGCGATCAAGGGTTGCATAACATTGTATACACATATAGTTTTAAATGTATGCACGTGATAAATTATCTTTCTAAATAAGTTAATGCAACAAGGGTACCATGGTTTATCACTTGTTATATCACCACACCGTCTTCTTGCTTGTGCTAGTTCTTGTTTGTGTTCATGGATATATGTGTAATTTTACAATAAGGAAGAGAAGTGCTTCCCTCATTTCTCATTATGCTGGAGATGTTGGAACTATGCCCAAGAGGCAATAATAAAATGGTTATTATCATATCTTTATGTTTATGATAAATATTTACATCCCATGCTATAATTGTATTAATCAGAAACATTAATACTTGTGTGTTTTGTAAACATAAAAGAGTCCCTAGTAAAGCCTCTTGTTAAAACTAGCTTGTTGATTAATAAATGATCATGGTTTCCTGATCATGGACATTAGATGTTATTAATAACAAGATCATGTCATTAGGAGAATGATATGATGGACACACTCCTATAGTAACCGTAGCATAATATTAAGTCATTTAGAATTTGTTTGCTATAAGCTTTCAAATACATAGTAACATAATCCTCCCTGGAAGGGGTACATGAATGTGCCATGCCAATGTGGAATCGTTGCATCATACCCTAGGTCACCTGGCTAGGCAATGGAAAGAGAAATAATCAAACTCTAGTTTGAATAGTCAAACTCCAATTTGAAAAGTCAAATCCCAATTTAAAAGTCAAAGTCCAAGTGGAGGGAGGGAAGGAAACCTACATGGGAGAGGTTTCCCTCTCCCTCCTTGCCGCTGGCCATCAAGGGGTGTTGGGGGAGGACTCGGCCCCCCCCCCCCTAGCCGCCTCTCCCACCTATAAAGGGAGGGGGTGGGGCTCCCCCTTGGCTCACACATAAACCCTAGGCCACGGCCCTCTACCAAGTCGCCGACGCCCTAAACCCTAGCTCTCCTCTAAACCGCCGCCTATCTCTAGCCCTAGTCATCGGCCACCTCCTCCCCTTGGCGTCTAAACCCTAGCCACTGAGGGCCTCTCTAAATCCACCATACCTGATCCGGCTTAGGCGAAGCCCTGCAGGATCTACTCCTCCACCTCCACCACCACACTGTCATGCTGTTGAATCGAGAGGAGATCTACAACCTCCACGGCCTGCTAGAACAAGGGAGATGAAGGTATTCATCAAGTACCGAACATGTGACCGACTGTGGAAGTGCTATCGGAACACGATGCCGGAAGGATCGTCTACGCGATATTGAGAACGACAAGTGATCGACTACATCAACCATGAGAATCTGATATCGTTAAATGCTTTGGATCTTTGAGGGTTTGTTCTCTATGAACTCGTATCACCAATCTCATAGATTAGATATTGGCTTTTGTGTGTTCATGCGCTGGAATTTTTTTGTTTTCCATGCTACGAACCCCTACAGGAGAAAACATCACCATGTATCATTTATCATCTATCGAACAAACAACAAATCTTTTATTTTTGATCTCATTGGATAGATTTGACTCAAGCTGATTGCTAGCTTGTAGATCTATGTGTATGTTTGAATGGACAAAAATACTAGACAAGCTTGTTTTCATTTCATTCTTATTTTTGTGTCAGGTTTTTTGGATTTGATATTTTGCAGAAAGGTTAGATTTGAACATTAATTATGCTACCTACCCTAGATGATTGCTGGAACGTAGATCTTAACACTGAAAGGATATTTGAAAACAAGACATGTTTTGTTGTCGAATATATGTGTGCACTATAAGGAAGATAAGTGCTTCCATTTATCATTAAGATGAAGAAAAAATAACCATGAATCATTTATCATATATCTCACACACAACAGATGTTTCCTTTTGGATCTTATTGGACAGGTTTGACTCAGGGTGATTGCTAGCTTGCAGATCTATGCATATGTCTCAATGAAGTGAAAAACTAGATAAGCTTTATTTTATTTCAATGTTTTTCTGGATCTGGTTGATTGGATTTTATTTCTTTGGGTAAAGGCAAAATTTGAGTATTGTACTACATATTCAAGCTAATTGATTGAATGTTGGTCTAAACACTGAAGGGATATTGAAAAAGAAGACGTGTTTTTAGTTTTTTATCGCCACACCACCTTGTAATGTGTGCTAGTTCTCATTTCTGTTCTCGGATAGATGTGCGATTTTACTATCTGTTCTCATTTCTATTGAATTCGAGTAGCAAATTTCGAGACGATCGTTTTGATAGGTAAAACATTTTTCTGACATCGTATGCAAAAGTTATGGCCGTTTTACCGTGCCATGACCTTTTTTTGCAAAATACATTAAAATTCATGTTTTAAATTTTCCATACAACTATATCCCAAAATATAACTACATCTCAAAGGAATTATTTTTTGAAGTTCTTATCATTTTTGTTTGTTTTTTATAAAACTTAAAATGCGACCAAGGATCTGTTTTTGAACTTTCTGTGGCGCATATGTCTATATGTGCCACGGAAACATTACTTTGTATAGAGTATATAGACATATGCTGTCACATCCCAAAATTCTCCTAATTTTGGAATGTGAAATAAATAAATAAGTTTGATTGATTGTTAGACTATGTTGAAAATTCTCAAAGAGAAGAAACTTTTTAAATAGAAAATCCTCTCAACCTTGAATTCAAAATCTTATATTCTTTTGTTAAGACCTAAGTAGCCATATAGGCAAAAGGGCATGGATTGATTTTGGATTGTAGAGTTGGTGTGCAAGATTTCAAAATGAAAAGCATGAAGCATTCATAAGCATTTCATCCATGCAAAGTTCTCACAAACTAAATCCAAATCCTGGTATCTAAATCCTATAGTTGATTCGCCCAAATGTTCCTAAGGGTAATTAAATTGACTTTATAAAACCCATTATTCTTAAGGCATAAATTATTGATAGTTATAGCCTAAAGAGATCTAATTAATACTACAAAATTTTAGAAACAAAATTGAGCTCATTTGGAGCTAGTATGAAAAAGTTATGAAACAAATACAAACACATAAAGATATAAATAAAATGAAATATACAAGGATTTATAAATCCACTACTTCCAAACTATTAAAAAGATTACAAATTTGATCCTATAATGATCTATTCGATTTTAGAAAAATTTAGAAACAAGAATCATGTCATTTGGAGTTCGTATGCAAAAGATATGAGGGAAACAAGTAAATAAAAAAGAAAAAGAAAAAGAAAAGGAAAAAAAAAACTACGCGGGCCGGCCCAGCAAGGGACCGACCGGACCAGGCATGCAAAAATCTGTTTTCTATACCTATCTCTACTCAAACTCTTATAACTTTTTATCTACAACTCCGAATTGACTTCCGTTTGTTTCTACTTGTTCCCTACTTCAAGGCCTATCTCTAAACCATCTCAAACCTCCATATAAACTCGTGGAGTCACAGCTGTATGAGTCTTTCCTCTCGAAATCCCGAATCTACATATGCCCGAATCTTGTTTCGCTTTTTAACCCATCTAGACTTCGTCATTTGCCTTTGGTCAAAAAACGAAAGTTGTAGGGATCGTCGAAATCTTTCAATCCCGACAAACCTCACCTCTTTTCATCCACCACAGCCGGAGAATTTCGTATCGCAATATTTCAGATCTTACGGTGTAAATCCAAGATCTACTCGCGCTCGTTTCTTCAAATCCAAATTCCTTTGGTGATAAGGTAGGAATAATGATTCCCCACAACTTTCATGTTTTGAGTTTTTCGATTTGACCTACGGATTTGTCTCTCTAACACAGATCTATTTCTTGTCTATTCTGAGCCAAAATCGGGTCAATCTCTTCTTCTAGCCACCAGATCCTATCCAGACGGTCGAGATCCAATCAAACCGGTGCGTGCCATATCGTTATCCCAGTCATCTTCCTCATCAACGCCACGTCCACGTAAGGTCAACATCTAGTCCCAGTCAGCATGCAAAGTCAATCTGTCCAGTCAGCGGAATATTTCCTGTAATATTCCGTTCGAATTTAAAATTGCATATTATAGATCTAACTTGTAAAATTCATTAGAAATTCATACCACGTTCAAAAATTGCGTATAATATATCAAATTGAAGATAATTTCACGTAGAATCATCTTATTGGAATAGATCCAACTTTTACTGTACGTGGTTACTGCAGTAATTTAATTAGTTTTAATGGTCTTTTAGGTTAATAAATTCATAAGAAATTATCTGTAACTCGAAAAAATATGAACAATATATCAAATTGAAGCTACTGTAATGTACTTTAATAATATCTGGTTGGATCTAGCCTTTGCAGATTATTTAAACCCGTAGCAATTTAATTAGTTTTAATGGCCTTATAAATCATTAAATTCATAGTAAATTAATTGCTTGTCACAAAAACATAAATGATATACCGTTGGAAAGCTGGTTCCATGTAGATCATCAATATGCAATTAGTTCAGCATTTTACTGTAAGGTTTTGCCGTGAAGATTTAAATGGTTTAATGGCCTATTTAGAGTAATAAATTCATAAGAAAATAAAGACTATTTAGAAAATTACAAATAATATGTCCCTGAAATCAAAATTCCGTGGAGATTACAGATATAATTTTAGTTTGATTTTTAGACAACAGAAACTATAGGAATCATCTAAAACCATTAAACACTATTTAAATCATACAAAAAGATCTATAACTCCGATTAGGGTGAATCCAAGTGCTAAGGTTTTGTATTGACAATAGCTATACAGAGAAATTTCATGACAAATTATTTGGCACAGTTAAAACAGAAATTCATACAGAAATATTTAAACCCATTGAAATAGTGTTTTAATCATAGGAAAATATCTATAACTCCTTTTTAGGTGATTCAAATTGCCACTGTCTCTAAATTGCATTATCTATCCAGTAGCTTCTAGTTCACAATTTAGTACGACATAAACATCTTTAGTTCAATTAAAGTGGTATACGCCATATTAAATCGATACGACTTTAGTAATAAAAGCTTTAGTGCATTAAATGACTTTCCACATACATCATGTAATCTAATTATGTTTAGAACACTAAATGCAACCATTGTGACTCGTTAAATCGTCATGCATGCATCTGTTCATCATTGTTTTCTTGTAATGTTGCACTGTTGTATGTTTGCAATGTTTTGAATGGTGTTTGTTGTGTTTGCTTCAAACGTTAGATTGCGAGGAGTGCAACTACTGTGATTGCAACTACTATGATTGCAAGTATTGTGGTTATTACGAAAGAGGCCATTATAATTGTGAGAATTATCTAATCGACTACATCTACAACAAAGGCAAGTGGTGCTATCTTGGTCATAAATGTCCTACTGTTTTCCTATGCATTGTAGATGTTTTTGTAGAATTGCATATGTAGGAATTGATGTGTATATGCTATGCTATGACCCATACTATTCCCTAGTATTCCTTGTTTATGAGCCATCGTATTGGTAGATTGCTTAGCTATGCTATTTAGACGAGGAAGGGAATCACATCATGGAAAGTTATATGTTTTGAAAGGATTATGTTTTGCTAAATGACAAACCAACATGTTTTAATGAACCACCTGGGCGGAATGGCATTGATTGGGTCATCGAGTGTGGATTTTGGTGGGGAATGCCGCCCAGGACACTGAGAAAGGATTGGTTTCTTTGTTTGGAAGCTTTCGTGTGAAACCATGTGCCAATAATGAAATGGGCGGTTGGTTGAACTCAGTAGGTTGTGGTAACTCGAACCCGCGTATCCAGAGATGTAGATAGTGTAGGTTGGATCGGTGCGCTTCGGGATTGGGGAGCTACTTCCCGAACGGTTCCTTCTTGGACTTCTCCCTATCATCACCCAATATGAGAGTGGTGGTACGAGCTGGGCTGGCCAAGTCACATGGGTAAAGTGTACTAACCCCTGCAAGGTGTATAAACTAAGTGCTTAGCCGTGTCCCCGGTTATGGACAATTTGAGCGACCTGATACTGATGCTATGATATTTCTCACTCATCCTTATTTCTTAATTACTTAAAACTTGTTGGGTGAACATAATTGGGTAGGAGCACCTGGGAGGAACCAGAGTGTCCTATTTATCGTATTGGAAAACTACTTTGTTACAAATATTAGGATAAAACTGTTGCTTTATGCAAATGAGCCTGAACTCCACTTGGCCAAATAAGCATGTAGTTGATAATCTGTTGTTAACCACTTTAGCCTACTTGCCATACATTCAATGTATTGACCATTCGTGGCTGCAACGTTTCATGTTGCAGGTTATATCGTATCTGAGTGATCGTTCATAGGTCGCGAGACTCCACTCAACAATTGTTCGCCTGTGGCACATTTGAAGGATGGAGATCTACCTTGTATTCGTTTTCCGCTGTGTACTTGAATAAATAATGTAAATTCTGGATCATATTTGTTGTATTTATGATGCACAGTTATATTTGGTATCATTTTATACTGTGTGTGCCAGTGAACCGATCCAGGGATTGGCACTATACACATGAACTCAGCCTTATCAGGCGAGGGTGTTACATATGCGCCACAGAAAGTTGGTCAACCAAATTCTGTGGTGGGGCCCTCTTCACTTTCTGTGGCACGTATGGGCATAAGCGCCAAAAAATATAAATTACGCAACAAGTGCAAGACTGCTTGCGCGATCAAGGGTTGCATGCCACTGTATACTAATGACCCCAAAAGTATAAGAGGTGTATAGTAGTACTTTAAATAAATAAGAGTGTCGAACCCAACAAGGAGCAGAAGGTGTTGACAAGCAGTTTGGATCAAGGATTCACTGTAAATACTAGCAAACGGATTTTTAGTTTTTTTGGTAATGCAGATAAATAAAGTGCGAGTACATAAAAGATAATAATAATAATTGCAGCGAGTGGACCAATCCTTTCTTTAGCAAAGGACAAGATGGTTGTATTACTTATGATGACCAAACGTTTTCAAGGACACATGGGAATATTGTCAAGTGCTTTCGCTTCATATAGCTGATTAATCTTCATTGGTTGGATAAGTGTTATGGGCGTGAACCTATGCTAATGTACTACCCCAACTTGGACTAATACATACTTGTGATTATACACCTTGCAAGCATCCGCAACTACAAGAAAGAAATTAAGATAAAAATCTGACCACAATATTAAACTCTGAGATCCTACACTCCCTTATGCAATGGTTTCCTAATGGGGGTTTAGGTTTCTGTCACTTCGGCAACCCCACAATTAGTAGCCAAGTACACAATGCATTCTCCTAGTCCCATAAAGGTGAAGTATCATGTAGTCAACGTTCACATGACACCACTAGAAGAATAACACCACAACATAAAGATCAAACCATTTAATATAACTCAACATAATTCCACTACTAACAGCATGACTTCTCCCATGTCCTCAAGAACTAAACCAACTACTCATAAGACATCATATGGATCAAGATCAGAGATGAAATAATGATAAGTAATAATCTGAACATGAACAATAATCCAATGGTTTCACTCAATAGCATCAACTACAACAAGTAATCAACACCGAGAAAGTTTCCCCTATGAACTACACAAGATTCAACCCAATTGTTACAGCGGTATGGCGTGGTGGTGATGGTGCTAGTGGTGATGGTGATAAGGATGATGATGATTCCGATGAAGCCTAGCTCGATGACGGTGTCGATGGTGATGATCTCCCCTCTCCGGGAAGGAATTTCCCCGGCAGATTTCTGCGTGCCGGAGAGCTCTTTCTCTCTCTGTCGTTTTCGCCCCACAGAGGTGGCGAAATATTTCTGTGATGGCTCCCCCCGTCTTAGGTTTTCGGGAGCAAGATATATGCGAAAGGGCGACGTCAAAGGTGGGCCAAGGTGGCCACACCACCTAGCCACGCGACCTAGGGGGACCCGCGCCTAGGGGTGGTGTGGGTCCCTTGTGGCCAATATCCACTCCCTCTTCTAGCTACCTTCGTCTTCTGGAAAAATAGGAATTCTGGAATATTTTATGGATTTTTCTGATATTCGGAAATATTGTATCTAGAAAGCGCTTTTTCCAGCAGAATTCTGACTCTTGCAGTTAATTCTCCAAAAATCATCAAACATGCAAAATAGATGAAATAACATAAGTATCATCTCTAAATATGAAATATATCAATGAATAACAGTAAATTATGATATAAAATAGTGATGCAAAATGGATGTATCAACTCCCCCAAGCTTAGACCTCGCTTGTCCCCAAGCGAAAACTGAACTCATTAAACATGACCATAGGTTTATGGAGTGAAGTGTCGATAAAGAGAATACACACAAGAAGCATCACATTTATGAATACACAAATCATAATATAAAGCAACTCGCTCTGATATAACTTAACTTGTAATGAGTAAGGGAGTCACAATAAAGGTGCACAAATAAAATCATAATTGGTGATGGCAAACTTTGTTCTTGGTTAGAGAACAATTAACAAATCATATTTATTTTTGAGCAAAGCTTTTATAATGAAGCTTATATTGTAGGATTCTCTTGCTCAAACATAACGGTATTTTCACCAACAATGATAGCTTTCAAAGTTATATTCATTCGGATAAGAGCATTGTGCAAAACAAGGAACATAAGAAACAAGATTGAATAAATCAACATATAGATGATTGAATGACAACAACTCAAATGCTTGCTTGAGATAGATAGGAATAGGCTTCCACACTCAACATAAAAGTAAAAGATAGGCCCATTCACAGAGGGAAGCATGGATTAGCAAGTTTTAAAAAGCTTCCAAAAATTATGGGTACTCATTATCCTTGAGCTCTCATTACCCCTATCATAAGCATCTTGAAGTGATTAAGGTTAATGTGAGGGGAAATATGAGTTATATGCTTGACAAATCGCAAGTTGAAAATCTCATGCCCCTTGAATACGAGTACTGAGACCTCACGCTACTCAACTTTGGTCCCAGATAAGTTCTTGTAATTGTAAGTATATATGTATCATAGAGAACCGCCAACGGGGTGACCCTTGCCCCATGACACAAGAGCTATCCCATATCAAAATGACAAGGCAACAGATAGTGGGCATCACAACAATCTTTTTATTTGCTATTTGCATAGTTTTTTATTGAGGATGCTTCAGAGAATTTCCATTATGGTTTTGCTGCAAGTTTCCACCATGATTAGGAATGGCTTAGGCTGGCCGCCCAAACGTTTCTCTAACACATATACAAACTCCATGGACTTAAAATCTCACATATTATTTCACACCGGCGGTATCCATAACTAAAGATCATGATATCAACTAAATAGTAATAAGGGCAATGTTGAAAGCATGCCCCATGACAGCATGGTTTTTCTAACTCCCAACTTACAATTTTCAAGCATATAATCATCATAGGTGGTCACAATGGTTCAAATTTATTAAGTGCAAGAAAATAAAGTGTGCCATCAAGTTTGTGAGAGCTTTACTAACTAATTTTCTCATAACAAAATTTTTAATTTGGAAGATAGATAAAACTCGAGAATTTACTTGAAATAGCAATAATACTAATAAGTGGATATGGTGGACACAAATGACATAGGTTTTGGTTCAAAGTTTGGATGCACGAGAAGCATTCCCTATCAGTACAGGTTTTTGGCTAGCAAGGCTGGGTAGCAAGCATAAGAGTTGAGTGAAACAAGCAAACATACATGTGATGGAAACAATCATGCAATCTTCCTTAGAAGCACAAATAATCTTAACTTGAGAATACTAAGATTATGAGCCAATCAAGAAAGAAAGATAATGAAATAATATATCTACAAGTATTTTTCTCTTTTCTACTCAAGCCTCAAAATATTGTTGCTACTGACCAAAGCTAAGTTTGCCAAAACCAACTAAATTTACTTGATGCTCCCAAAGTGATACCAATACTATCAACAAGATCAATCATATAATAGAAATTGCAAACTAAAATAAGATGTGCAAAAAGTAAATGATAAAACTTCTCATTAATATTCCATAACGGCACTCACACCAAGGGATACATAGATAACCAACTAGAGGAGAGATACTTCCACACTGTAAACCATCCTATATGATAACTTCTCTACTCATGATATGACTCTACTAAAAAGGTAAAAAGATAAAAGATAATGATGTGATACCGTGACACTCCCACAAGCTTGGAACAAACCAAGGGGATGCCAAAACCTGATGACGAATTAATCCTTCGGCGGTGGTGGTGTGATCATGATCGGGAAGAGAAAATTATCCAGCATCCTGCGAAGCCTGTTATTCTCCTCTTGAAGTATCTCCACCTCTCTCCTCAGAACTCGATACTTATCACAAAACTCAGCAGTGGCTCGAAGGGCTTCCACTGCTGCAGGGGAAGAGATAAGGTCTGGAACTGGTGGTATTGCTTCGTGCATATTATGAGAAAAAGCACGTCCAGTGTTAATTGACCCCACAAGAGTAGATTTTATTGCCCTTGATCCCGCAATAATCTGTCCCTCCTTGCTTGCTGACATGTTATTTACTTCCTCCTTGACGCTCTGATCCATGTCTTCGCGCCTAGATCTGATCCTTTCTTCTTCCACCCATCCGACGAAAGTCTTCTGCTCAAGATCACGAAGGAGCTCGCGCATGCATCGGAACTCGTAGTCCTCCAAAGGCGAACCCTGGGACGACATCTGAATAGAACAGATCAAATGAAAACACGACGAGAAAACGATATACAGACCTCGGGGGATCTAGGGGATTATATATCACAAAGTTTAACGACAAAAGGAAGGTACTGGGAGAAAATGGGTCAGAGACGAACTCCGAGGCAGCCACACCACCTGGTGGCGCGACCAGGTGGGCCTGCGCCTAGGGGTGGTGTGAGCCCTGCGGACTCCGTTTCCATCCCTTTTTGGAATCATAATCTTCCATATTAAATAAAAACTACAAAAATATAAGTTGGAAAGTTTTTCACGAACTTTTTCTTACCAAAACTGTTACCTATTCGTAAACGGACTCTGCAGATTCCTGAGTTTGGTCTTTAATAAATTCTTCCAGAGTCACCACTTGAATAATACGAATATCTTCATTATAAGAATCTCCAGAAATATAATGTTTGAGTCTATGACCATTCACCACTTGCATAGTGTTGTCTCTCAATGAAGAAATTTTTATTGCACGTGAACGATACACCTCTTCAATAATAAAGGGTCCTTCCCATTTTGAGAGTAATTTTCCTGCAAAAAATCTGAGACGAGACCTATACAATAGAACTTTCTCACCAACATGTAACTCTCTCTTAAGAATTCTCCTATCATGCCATTTTTTTACTTTTTCTTTAAAGAGTCTAGAATTTTCATAAGTTTCACTTCTTCACTCATCTAAAGAACTCAAGTTAAGCAATCTTTTCTTACCAGCAAGTTTAAAATCTCTATTAAGTTCTTTCGCTGCCCAATAAGCTTTGTGTTCTAATTCTAAGGGAAAGTGACAAGATTTTCCATAAACCATTTTGAAAGGAGACATTCCCATAGGATTTTTATAAGCAGTTCTATAAGCCCATAAAGCATCATTCAACTTACTAGCCCAATTGTTTCTAGATTTATTAACAGTCTTTTACAAGATAGATTTAATTTATCTATTTGATAATTCTACTTGCCCACTTGTTTGGGGAAGATAAGCTGAAGCAATTCTATGATTAACATCATATCTAGCAAGGGTCTTCCAAAAACCACCATGAATAAAATGAGAACCTCCATCAGTCATAAGATATCTAGGCACACCAAACCTAGGAAAAATAACATTCTCAAGCATTTTTAAAGAGGTCTCACCATCAGCACTTTTTGTAGGTATGTCTTCTACCCACTTAGTAACATAATCGACAACAACAAGAATATGAGTATAACCTTTTGAAGGAGGAAAATGACCCATAAAGTCAAATCCCCAACAGTCAAATGGTTCAATAACAAGAGACTAATTCATAGGCATTTCATTGCATCTAGAAATATTACCAACTCTTTGACATTTATCACATGATAAAATAATCTTTCTTGCATCTTTAAAAAGAGTAGGCCAATAAAAACCTGATTGTAGAACCTTTTGTGCGGTTCTATCTCCAGCATGATGTCCTCCATAAGCACTACCATGACATTTTCTCAATATCTCTTGTTGTTCATATTCTGGAACACATCTTCGCATAATACCATCCACTCCTTCTTTATATAAGTGTGGGTCATCCAAAAAATAATGCCTCAAATCATAAAAGAATTTTCTTCTTTGCTGAGCTGTAAAAGTTGGAGGCAAATACTTGGAAACTATAAAGTTAGCATAATCAGCATATCAAGGACTCTCTCACGAGCGTACCTTTATTGCAGCCAACTGTTCATTTGGAAAACTATCATTAATAGGAATAGGATCAAATGAAATGTTTTCCAATCGAGACAAATTATCAGCAATAAGATTTTTAGCACCTTTACTCTCTACAACATGTAAATCGAACTCTTGTAAAAGCAACACCCATCTAATAAGCCTAGGCTTATCATCTTTCTTTGTCATAAGATATCTAATAGCAACATGATTAGTATGAATAGTAACTTTTGAATCAACAATATAAGGTCTAAACTTATCACAAGAAAATACTATATCTAAGAACTCTTTTTCAGTAGTAGCATAATTCCTTTGAGTAGCATCAAGAGTCTTACTAGCATAATGAATAGCAGTCAACTTCTTATCTATTCGTTGTCCAAGAACATCACCTACAGCAAAGTCACTAGCATCACACATAATTTCAAAGGGTAAATTCCAATCAGGTGGTTGGACAATAGGAGTAGTAGTTAAAGCTTTCTTTCGAGTTTCAAAAGCTTCCTTACAATCATCACCAAAAACAAAAGGTACGTCTTTTTGGAGAAGATTAGTAAGAGGCTTTGATATCTTAGACAAATCTTTAATAAACCTCCTATAGAAACCAGCAGGACCAAGGATATACGAATACCTTTAACATCCCTAGGACAGGGCATTTTCTCAATTGCTTCAACTTTGTCTCTATCAACTTCAATACCTCTTTCAGAAATTTTATGTCCAAGGACAATTCTTCATTAACCATAAAGTGGCATTTCTCCCAATTAAGAACAAGATTAGTTTCTTCACATCTCTGCAAAACTTTATCAAGATTGTGCAAACAATTATCAAAATAAGTTCCATAGACAGAGAAATCGTCCATGAACACTTCCATAATTTCTTTACAAAAACCATGAAAGATAGAAGACATACATCTTTGAAAAGTAGCAAGAGAATTACACAAACCAAAAGGCATACGCCTGTAAGCATAAGTTCCATAAGGACACGTAAAAGTGGTTTTCTCTTAATCTTGCCTTCTAACAGCAATTTGAGAGAACCTAGAATAACCATCAAGAAAACAAAAATGAGTCTTCTTAGACAACCTTTCTAACATTTGATCGATAAAAGGTAAAGGATAATGATCTTTCTTAATAAATTTGTTAACCTTTCTAAAATCAATGCACATCCTATAGCCAACTACTACTCTTTGAGGAATAAGCTCATTATTTTCATTAGACACAACAGTAATTCCTCCTTTCTTAGGGACACAATGAACAAGACTAACCCATCTACTATCAGCAATAGGATAAATAATACCAGCATCAAGAAGTTTCAATAACTCATTTCTTGTCACTTCCTTCATCTTAGGAATTAAACGACATTGATGTTCATCAACTGGTTTTGCATCAGGTTCCATATTAATAGCATGCTGACATATAGTAGGATAAATCCCTTTTAAATCATCAAGAGATAACCCATAGCTCCTCGGTGTTTCTTCAATACTTCCAATAATATTTCCTCTTCCTTTCCTGAAAGTTTAGAACTAATAATAACAGGATATATTTTATTATCATCAAGATAAGCATATTTAAGATCATCAGGTAGAGGTTTTAGATTGAAAACAAGATCCTCTTTAGGTGGTAATGTGGTACCCAAATCTTCCACAGGTAGATTATGCTTAAGCATCTTAGGCTGACAAAGAAGAATATGGTCAATCTCATTTCTTTCTTCCATGAAGATCTCACTTTCGCAATCTTCCATATATTGCTGCAAAGCTTTGTTAGGAGCAAGAGCAATAGAAGCAAGTTGTTCAACTCTAAAATCCTCATTAGGAAATTCATTTTCATAAGGAGCTTTAGCAAATTTAGAAAAATTAAACTCGTAAGATTCTCCATCAAATTTAGTTAAATTTTTCTCCTTCTTACAATCTATAATAGCTCCATAAGTGTTCAAGAAAGGTCTACCAAAAATGATAGGACAAGTTTTACTAGCAACTGAACCAAGTACTAGAAAATCAGCAGGATACTTAGTCTTACCGCAAAGAACTTCCACATATCTTACAATCCCAATTGGAGAGATGGTCTCTCTATTAGCAAGATGAATAAACACATCAATTTCTTCAAGTTCGCAAGGATCAATTTCATGCATAATTTCTTTGTAAAGCTCATAAGGAATAGCACTTGAACTTGCACCAATATCACATAAACCATAATATCAATGATCACGTATTCTGACAGAAAGCAGAGGAACACTAGCTTTCCTAGTTCTACTAGGATGTGAGACAATATTAGAAGCATCTTCACAAAAGATAATGTGTCCATCTTCTACATTTTTAGTGACAAGGTCTTTCACTATTGCTACTGCAGGTTCAACATTTCTTTGTTCATCAGGTTCTACAGCTTTCTTTGTACTTTTTTTAACCACACTAGTTATCATAGAATGTTCCTTTACCTTAGCAGGGAAAGAAAATTTCTCAATATAAGGTTCATGCAAAATACGATCAACGGTACAAACTTCAATATTTCTAGTAGGAACACAATTAACAATATCTTTATATGGCGCATGATACTTGTTCCATTCCTTTTTGGAATATCAAGATAAGAGGCAAAGGTCTTAAATTGTTTTGCAAGAATTTGAGAATCAATACCATAAACAACACTAACATTATGAAGTCATCAGTTCCCATAAAATATTTAATGCATTCATAATCATAACTTATACCTGACTTTCTTACTTTGTCATTTCCCATGCTTCTGTATTTTCTTAAATACGGCAGAGAAGATCCCATTTAGCTTCTTCTTTCATACGTGTAAATGATCCAACACAAGAAGCATCCAATAAATCCTTATCATGAAGAGAAAGCCTTCCATAGAAGTTATTAATAACAATATTACTAGGGAGCTCATGAATGCGACATTTGAGCATTAGTGACTTCAATATCCCCAAAGCTTGGGCAATAATCTCTCCATCATGAGGCCAAAATTTTTATATTTGATTCCGATCTTTATGAATCTCACTAGGAGGATAGAATTTAGAATAAAAGAGATGTACAATTTCCTCCCATTCAATAGATCGACCATTCTTTAGCAGCTTATAACATTCTGTGGCTCTGCCTTTCAATGATATAGAGAATAGCTTTCTCTTAACTTGAACCAT
This sequence comes from Avena sativa, assembly GCA_916181665.1. NCBI lineage: Eukaryota > Viridiplantae > Streptophyta > Magnoliopsida > Poales > Poaceae > Avena > Avena sativa. The sequence goes on from OV702279.1 coordinate 344,575,860, forward strand.
TGTAATACCTGCTGTAACATCCCTAAAATCATGTTTTCAAAGTTTTGCATATCATCCATGCATGCATGATCATTTTAGGTTCATTTTCAAAGTTATTACAAAAATAGAAGCATTTGTATGCTTATTATTTTATGCAAGCAAAGCATTGTTCCAATGCTACTCTCTAATGAGAGATTATTTGTTTCAAACCAAGATTGTTTGTTCATGAGTTGGTTTGGTTGAGTTACAAAGCTTGGACAAATATTTCAAAACAAAATATGGTTTTAAAACCCTTTACTTTATTACATCTTATGTAGAGGCACTGTTTTATTTTAAAAAAAAACTCCAAAGGAACCAAGCAAGTCTGGTGAGACAGCATGGTTTTATATTAAAAATGTGGAGGTTTCATTTTATAAAAATCCAGAACAATTTTGAAATCAAACACATTTGAATTCATTTGAATTTGATTCCTGGAAATTGAAACAGAAAAAGAAAAAGAGTAAAGAAATGGAAAAGGGCCTGCGCCAGCATTTCAGCCCAACAGCAAACTCAGCCCACTAAGCCCACCCGGGGTATTCCTCTCTCTCTCACGCGACGCAGACCTACCCCGCGCTCGCTGACCGGTGGACCCAAATGCCACACGGTCATCGTCCCCAAATCACGCCCACGACCACGTCGCCGGCTATTTCCTCCGCCATCACTGCCGCGTTTTAAAACCCGAGTTATTGCCGGTGTTTCCTTGCATGATCCTCGCCCCTGCTATGGCTAATTAATCCCCTCCCCTATCCGCATCTTTCCCCTCACACCACTCGCTCGCTCCGCCACCAGGCTGCCTCAATTTCGTGTTGCATCGCTGCAGACAGAACTAGCTCCGGCGACTGATTCCGGTGAGACGCGACCGCCCCTTTGCCTCTACTTCAAACAAGCACGACCAACATGTTCTGGCGCATCTCCTGATGCCTTTCTTTTGCCTTCTCGTGACCCAGGTCGTCGGCTCTGTTAGCATCCGCAAGCGACAGCACCGCTGTCCAACTCCGACGAGGAATACTGGTAAACTTCTAGCGCCCCTCGTTTCTTCTCCGACCCTATCATGTTCGCCACGGCCTTGCGCACCTCCTGATCCATCTGATTCATGCTAGGGCGATCCAGAGCCTCGACAACGTCCCCATCCGCAAACACCCGACGCCACCAGCGACTCCGACGAGGTCATGCCGCTGTGTCCGTGCGCCCCTCGACTAGCTACTGCTATGTTGAGTTTCCTCGTGATCTTGCGAGTCCGATAAGCCACGCCACACACCCCAGCCCCTCTTGTATTCGCCGGACCATCGCCGCCAGCAGCGCTGTCGCCGCCAGCACCCAGCTGCGCCGCCAGTCTTTGGTCGCAAGCTTCGCAGCCGTTAGATCTGGATTTGAAGCTCAGGATTAGATCACTTACTCGAACCGTTACGCGCAGATCTGACCGTGCGCTACCACTTAAACCTAACGGCTCTCGTTGATCGATCCGCACGAAGCGGTATCGACGAATCAGAAAGCGCCGCGTGTCTGTAGGTTTGATTTAAAAATCTTAATTAGATCTATTAGAGTTTCAAACTTGTAAAATTCATAACTTTTGATCCACACATTCAAATTTTACAAATTTTATATCATTGGAATCAGGAGAAAGAATGCTATCTGTTTATGCAATATGTTTAATGTTTTGCTTCTGTAAAATTTATTATTTTTCAGAGACATTTATAAGCTTATTTTGAGTATAGAAATTATTTGAAAAATGATTTAAAGATCAAATAAAGTTTATTTAGTGTGTCTTGGTCTTGTTTATGAATCAGTATATTATGCTTGTCTTGTTTAGTGTAGAAAATCATCACATGGCATTTTTGCATGCATTCATATAGTTTTGTTTGTATATTTTGTTATGTGATTTTGGTGCCATTATTTTATGTGTAGATTTTGGTGCTAATAGTGATTGTGGTTGTGAAGATTTTTGCTACTCCCCAAACTACCAAGGAAAGTGGTGCTTCATGTTTCTTCCCAATATTTTACCTATGCACTAGAAATATTTTGTATAGGACTTACATGATTATTTTGCTAAGTATCTATATGCTATGCTTGGGAAATCCTAGTAGTTGTAGCAATGTTAGAATTTCCTCTAAGTTAAGATACTTGCTATTTCCATGCTTAGCCTAGTAGCAACCAAGGGTGGATTATATAATCATGCTATGAGAAATATTTCTAAGTCTTTGGACTTATGTTTTGCCTAAATAAAACAACTAAGTGAATGAAACACCTGGGTGGAATGGAAAGATTGGTTTGTGTTGAGTGGTTACACAAGGCCTATTTCTATGGTTTACCTTGTGTATCACACTTGTGGAAAGCCACCCAGGAACAAAGGGATTTGAGATGCCAAATGTTAAGAAGCTTCTAGTGGAGCCACATGGCAATATGGGCTCTGCCTGGATCATATAGGTTGCAATAACTTAGCCATTTGGACAGTTCGTGGTAGTGGGATGATAGGTTAACCCATTTGGTCTAAGGGAAGGCTTCTGAAAGGTCCTGTCTTGGTGAAAATAAAGTCTTGTGGGGAAAGTGCACAACCTCTGCAGATGGACGAATCTAAGTGCTTAGCCATGTCCCTGGTATTGGACAACTTGAGCATCAAGACATGGAAGCTATCAAGAATCTCCTCATCCCAATTTTCTAAGTTAAAACCTGTGGTTGAACAAGGGTTAAGGTTCACCAATTTCTATTGGTGGTTCCTTAGGAAAGTTTTGTCAAAGAAAAACTTAGTGTTTTCAACTAATAGGTAAAACCTATTTTGAGCAAAGCAAGCGTAAGCTACACTTAGACAAATTTATATAGTATCTAGATGTTAGTATTCTACTAAGGTATCACTTGCCAATACTATTCCAATGTATTGACCCACTGTGGCTGTAACTTGTGATGTTGCAGGTTATTCTGATGATGATTAGGGGTTATGAGTCTACACTCAACATGCTTGCCTGTGGCACATGAAGATGAAGACTTATTTGTATTGTTATGGTTAAACTCTTGTATTAGGCCTATGGCCATGGAGTTGTAAAGACTATGTTTGTCTCTAGAATGATATGTAATAATGACCTTTGTTTCTGTGTACTTTCATCTTAAACTGTGGATGCTAGCATTGATCCAGGGACTAGCATTGCAATCACAGGGATCCTTACCTTTAAAAGGGAGGGATCTTATAGATGGTATCAGGGCACTGTGTTGCCTATAGGATTGGATTAGAAACCACTAAGGAAAAATTTCCACACTTTGAATTTTTTCTACACTTGTCTTTTCTTCTCGTAAACTTTTCTAATCTTCTTTCTCATCTCTATTGGTAGAAGGATGCTTTGATAGCCTTTAGTCTAGAGAGTGAGAGTTGTAATGTGCTTTGTTAGTTGGACCACCACACTTATCGTTTGATTTCCAAAATTTTGTCTAAGTTATGATGAACGTTGGAATGATTGTAATAAATGATGTATGCCATGACTTGTGTGTTTGTAATGATATGCTTGTGATGCTTTGTCTTGAGATTTTTCTATTGGTGATTAATTGTAACTTTTCTTATCTCATAAAATAGATGCCTAATGTTACTATCAGCATGGCTGAAGAGTTCAAGGGAACTCGTTTTGGCACTCGTCTATTGAGCTCACTAGTGTGCTCAATCTTCCGCTCCCTAGCATCATGATGCTTCCCCTCACCAAGTTTGAGAGGAAGGACCTTTGGGGCTTCAAGGTTACTTAGCCAGGACGCCAGACTGAGCCAGCCATAGAGGCTATCACCTTCAAGCTTATGCATGACGACAGGGAGAGAGGCCTAGAGGTAGTCATGCAAGATTTACTTGGGCGTCTGTTAGGGAGGCACTCTCTGGAGATTAGAGGTACTCACTTTCACGCCTTCGGGAGATGCGACGAGGATGGTGAGGCTATTGAGTTCGAGGATACTGCTAGAGAGACGGCAGAGCCGATTCGTCTGTACCTTCAGGACCTAGAGGTTCTACTTAGGCACCTAGATACTGATAGGACCAACGTCATGCTTATCAATGACGAGCTCCAGGTGCAGCTTCGTGAGAAGGACAAGCTCTTCGCGGAGCAAGACGAGATAGTCAAGGAAATGGAGGCCAAGTTTGAGAGCCAGGATAGGAAGTTCAAAATCCAAGAGAAAAGAGTCCAAGACAGAAACAAGAGGATTCGAGAGATGACTACAGAACTAGAGGCCAAGGACTTAGAGCTCGAGCATCAGCAGGGTGTGACTGAGAGACTTTGTTCACAGAAGAGGGCTTTCAAAGCCAAGGTAGAGGCCTTGACTACCAATGTCGAGGAATACAAGACCGCTATGGAGGATGCAGGTCTTACACTTGTTGATGAGGAGGTTGACGCAGAGGAGTAGTGATGACTACTCATTTATCTATCATTTACCATGCTTATGATTATTGAGTCTCCATGACCATCCAACATGTGGATGGCTTGCTATTGGTGTTTTTGCTTTTCAAACTTGTTGTTTATGTCGTTGAACTTTATGTTATTTTGGTGCTTGTTTGGTGATTGTCTATGTGATGTATTGTGCATAATAAGAATCTATGGGTATCTCATTCTTATCCTTATTTGAAAACCACAGATGCCTCCTCGACGTGCCAACCCCAACCCGAACAACAACAGTGTCACCCCCGAGATGCAGCAGTTGATGACAGCACAGACACATCTAATGCAGATGATGACTACTTTCATGCAGAATCATAATAACAACAACAACAACAATAACAACAACAACAACAACAAGCAGAACAATCCACCAGGATTTGACATGCTCACCAGATTCTTAAGACCGAGGCCTGCAAAGTTCTCAGGAACTACTGACCCCATGGTGGCCAATGATTGGCTACGTGCAGTGAACAAGGATTTTGTGACTGTCGGCTGTACCGACGAGGAGAAAGTCAGCTTTGCAGCACACTTGTTGGAAGGACCAGCAACTACTTGGTGGGATAACTTCCAGATCACCACTCCCATTGAGGATGTGACATGGGCTATCTTTGAAGATGGTTTCCGTACAGCTCACATCTCATCTGGAGTGATGAGTTTGAAGAAGAAGGAGTTCCATAATCTGAAGCAGCGCCACCGCAGTGTGGCTGAATATATTGAGGAGTTCAACAATCTGGCGCGTTATGCACCGGATGAAGTTGACACTGATGCCAAGAGGAAAGATAAGTTCCTCGAAGGACTGAACGATGAACTGAATCTGCAATTATCTGTGGCCTATGTCCCCACCTACCAATCCCTTTGTGACAAGGCTACCATGTTGGAGAACAAGATGAAGCAGGTTGAAAGCAGAAAGAGGAAGCACAGCTCTGACAAGCACAGCTCGGGATCGTCTCACAAGTGTTCCCATTATGATGATAGTGGGAGTTCTGGATCCCACAAGCATGGAAAGTACAACAGCCACCACAACCACAACCGTCATCATGACAACAAGCATCACCGTAGTCATGACAATGACAAGTACATGAACCACAAGGGTGGATACAAGAGCCACCACAATGGAAGTGGAAGTGGTAGTGGAAGCCAGCCTGTCAAGAAAGATCTTAGTCAGGTTGAATGCTTCAAATGCAAGAAGATGGGGCATTATGCAAATGAATGCCTAGAAAATAAAGTTGAAGGACCCAACAAACCCAACCCTTTCCAGAAGGGACAGGTGAACCACATCAATGTGGAAGAGATCTATGAAGAACCTGATGCTGTTGCTGGTAAGTTCAAACTCAATTCTGTTCCAGCACTTGTTCTTTTTGATACTGGTGCATCGCATTCATTCATATCAAGAGCATTTGTTGAAAGAAATGAACTTACAGTTGAAACTATTAGGTGTCCTATAAAAGTAAGTTCTCCTGGTGGAGAAATGATAGTGAACTCAGGATGTTATGACCTAGTCATAGAGTTCGGGAAGTATAAGTTTCCCGTTAATCTGATAATCCTAAATTCCCAAGGATTGGATGTCATTTTGGGAATGGACTGGATGACCAAGTACAAGGGAGTGCTAGATTGTGCCAATCATACTGTCACACTCACAACCCCGGATAATAAAAGGATTAGATTCAAGACTAACTTTGAATCAAAAGGGAGTAAGCTAAATTCTCTTAAGGGGGTTAGCATAGACAGTGTGCCAATTGTGAGAGAGTATCCGGATGTGTTTCCGGAAGAATTGTTGGGAATGCCACCAGATAGAGATGTGGAATTTCTGATTGACTTGCTGCCAGGATCAGGACCAATAGCAAAGATACCTTACAAGATGTCAGTTGATGAGTTGAAAGAACTCAAGAAACAACTTGGAGAACAGTTGCAGAAAGGGTTTATTCAACCAAGTTCTTCATCCTGGCGAGCACCAGTCTTGTTTGTGGAAAAGAAAGATAGAAGTCAAAGGTTATGCATAGATTACCTTTCACTCAATGAGGTGACTATCAAGAACAAATATCCTTTGCCTAGAATCAGTGACTTGTTTGATCAGCTAGAAGGAGCCTGTGTGTTCTCAAAGATTAATCTCCGGTCAGGTTATTTCCAGCTTAAGATAAGGGAACAAGACATACCTAAGACAGCTTTCACCACTAGGTATGGATTGTATGAGTACACCGTGGTGCCATTTGGTTTGACCAATGCACCAACTTATTTCATGAATATGATGAACAAGGTGTTCATGGATTTCCTTGACAAGTTTGTTGTCATTTTCATCGATGACATTTTGATCTACTCCAAGAGCAAAGAGGAGCATGAAGGACATTTACGTTTGATACTTGAGAAGATTAGAGAGCATAAGTTATATGCAAAATTCAGCAAGTGTGAGTTCTGGTTGAATGAAGTTGGATTTCTTGGACACGTTGTGTCAGGAGATGGTGTAGCAGTTGATCCCGCAAAAGTGTCAGCTGTAACCGAGTGGGAATCTCCTAAGTCAGTAAAGGAGGTTTGTAGTTTCCTTGGCTTGGCAGGATACTACAGAAGATTCATTGAGAATTTCTCCAAGGTAGCTAAGCTAATGACGAAGTTACTAAAGAAAGACAAGAAATTTGCCTGGTCTGAAGGATGTGAACTCAGTTTCCAAGAATTGAAGAAGAGACTAGTGACAGCACCAGTCTTGTGTCTACCAGATTTGGAGAAATATTTCCAAGTGTATTGTGATGCATCTCATCATGGAGTAGGTGCAGTTCTAATGCAAGAAGGGAAAGTTGTGGCTTATGCCTCGAGACAACTCAGAACTCATGAGGTAAATTACCCTACTCATGATTTAGAGTTAGCCTCTGTTGTCCATGCACTTAAAACATGGAGACATTATCTATTGGGAAAGCGATGTGAAGTGTTCACAGATCACAAAAGTTTGAAGTATATCTTCACCCAGAAAGAAATCAACATGAGACAAATAAGATGGCTAGAACTCATCAAGGACTATGCCTTGAGTTTGCAATACCACCCCGGTAAAGCAAATGTTGTAGCGGATGCTCTAAGCCGTATGGTATTTGTGAATGACCTTACTAAGGGAGAATTGCCAGATGATCTGTGTGCCCAATTTAAAGACCTAAGATTGGAGATTGTGCCTGAGGGACATCTTATGTCATTGGATGTTCAACCCACATTGTTGGACAAGATCAAGGAAGCCCAAAAGACGGACAAGGAAATAGAAGAGATTAAGGAAAAGATTGGCAAGGGAAAAGCCAAAGGATTCCATGAATACGAACAGGGTACTTTATGGTATGGAAAACGTATATGCATTCCGCAAGATCCGAAGCTTTGGAAACTGATTCTACAAGAAGCACACAACTCACCATATTCCATTCATCCGGGTAACACCAAAATGTACATGGATATGAAGGAAAGATTTTGGTGAAATAATGTCAAGAAGGACATCGCCGAACATATTGCTTTGTGTGATGTATGTAGTAGAGTGAAAGCGGAACATCAGAAACCAGCAGGATTGCTACAACCACTACCTATTCCTGATTGGAAGTGGGATAATATTGGCATGGATTTCATCACCGGATTGCCAAGGACCAGGTCAGGATATGACTCTATTTGGGTAGAAGTGGATCGCCTCACTAAAGTGGCTCATTTCATACCCGTGAAGACAACCTACACAAGTGCTAAGTTGGCCAAGATCTACATGAATAGGATTGTGTGTTTGCATGGAGTACCCAAGAGTATTGTGTCTGATAGGGGAACCCAATTCACTTCTCATTTTTGGAGGAAGCTACATGAGTCATTGGGAACGAGATTGGAATTCAGCACTGCTTCTCATCCTCAGACTGATGGACAGACAGAAAGGACCAACCAGATTCTATAAGATATGTTGAGGGCATGTGCCCTAGACTATGGAGCTAGTTGGGATGAAAGTCTGCCATACACAGAGTTCTCTTACAATAACAGCTATCAAGCCAGTGTTGAGATTGCACCATTTGAGTTTCTCTATGGGAGAAAGTGTACCACCCCATTGCTATGGAATGGTGTGGGAGAAAGAAATTTATTCGGGCCATAACTAATCAAAGAGGGTGAAGAGAAAGTCAAGCTAGTAAAAGACAGATTGAAGATAGCACAGTCCCGACAGAAAAGCTACGCAAATCCTAAGCGTAGAGAGGTCACCTATGAAGTGGGTGATAGAGCTTATCTTAGAGTGTCACCACTTCGTGGAGTGAAGAGATTTGGAGTCAAAGGAAAATTGGCCCCAAGATATGTTGGACCATTCAAGATTCTGAGTCGTAAAGGAGAAGTAGATTATAAAATTGAATTGCCAGAATTATTGTCTGCAGTTCACAATGTATTTCATGTGAGTCAGTTAAATAAATGCCATCCAGAGATGAAAGAGACTTCTTTGAAGGATACTATACCCTTGGAGGAGGTCCAATTGGAAAGTGATCTCACTTATGAGGAAAAACCCATCAAGATTCTTGAGACTGCAGAAAGAGTTACTCGGACTAAGACTATCAAATTCTGCAAAGTTCAATGGAACCATCATTCCGAAGAAGAAGCAACATGGGAAAGAGAAGATGATCTTCGGAAAGACCACCATCACCTATTTGCTAGCCAATCCGAACCTTGAGGGCGAGATTCACCTTAAGGGGGTTAGATTTGTAACATCCCTAAAATCATGTTTTCAAAGTTTTGCATATCATCCATGCATGCATGATCATTTTAGGTTCATTTTCAAAGTTATTACAAAAACAAAAGCATTTGTATGCTTATTATTTTATGCAAGCAAAGCATTGTTCCAAAGCTACTCTCTAATGAGAGATTATTTGTTTCAAACCAAGATTGTTTGTTCATGAGTTGGTTTGGTTGAGTTCCAAAGCTTGGACAAATATTTCAAAACAAAATATGGTTTTAAAACCATTTTCATATCTTTATTACATCTTGTGTAGAGGCACTGTTTTATTTAAAAAAAACTCCAAAGGAACCAAGCAAGTCTGGTGAGACAGCATGGTTTTATATTCAAAAATGTGAAGGTTTCATTTTATAAAAATCCAGAACAAGTTTGAAATCAAACACATTTGAATTTGATTCCTGGAAATTGAAAAGGGCCTTGGCCAGCATTTCAGCCCAACAGCAAACTCAGCCCACTAAGCCCACCCGGGGTCTTCCTCTCTCTCTCTCTCTCTCTCATGCGACGCAGACCTACCCCGCGCTCGATGACCGGTGGACCCAAATGCCACGCGGTCATCGTCCCCAAATCACGCCCACGACCACGTCGTCGGCTGTTTCCTCCGCCATCATTGCCGCGTTTTAAAACCCGAGTTATTTCCGGCGTTTCCTCGCGTGATCCTCGCCCCTGCTCTGGCTACTTAATCCCCTCCCCTCTCCGCATCTTTCCCCTCACACCACTCGCTCGCTCCACCACCAGGCTGCCTCAATTTCGTGTTGCATCGCCGCAGACAAAACCAGCTCCGGCGACTGATTCCGGTGAGACACGACCGCCCCTTTGCCTCTAGTTCAAACAAGCGCGACCAACATGTTCTGGCGCATCTTCTGATGCTTTTCTTTTGCCTTCTCGTGACCCAGGTCATCGGCTCCATTAACATCCGGAAGCGACCGCACCGCCGTCCAACTCCGACGAGGAATACTGGTAAACTTCGAGCGCCCCTCGTTTCCTCTCTGACCCTATCATATTCGCCACGGACTTGCGCACCTCCTGATCCATCTGATTCATGCTAGGGTGATCCAGAGCCTCGGCAACGTCCCCATCTGCAAACACCCGACGCCGCCAGCGACTCCGACGAGGTCCTGCCGCTGTGTCCGTGCGCCCCTCAACAAGCTACTGCTACGTTGAGTTTCCTCGTGATCTTGTGAGTCCGGTAAGCCATGCCACACACCCCAGCCCCTCCTGTATTCGCCGGACCATCACCGCCAGCAGCGCCGCCGCCGCCAGCACCCAGCTGCGCCGCCAGTCTTTGGTCGCAAGCTTCACAGCCGTTAGATCAGGATTTGAGGCTCGTGATTAGATCACTTACTCGAACCATTACGCGCAGATCTGACCGTGCGCTACCACTTAAATCTAACGGCTCTTGTTGATCGATCCACACGAAGCGGTATCGATGAATCAGAAAGCGCCGCGGTCTGATATAAAAATCTGAATTAGATCTATTAGAGTTTCAAACTTGTAAAATTCATAACTTTTGATCCACACGTTCAAATTTTACAAATTTTATATCATTGGAATCAGGAGAAAGAATGCTATCTGTTTATGCAATGTGTTTAATGTTTTGATTCTGTAAAATTGATTATTTTTGCAGAGACATTTATAATCTTATTTTGAGTATAGAAATTATTTGAAAAATGATTTAAAGATCAAATAAAGTTTATTTAGTGTGTCTCGGTCTTGTTTATGAATCAGTATATTATGCTTGTCTTGTTTAGTGTAGAAAATCATCACATGGCATTTTTGCATGCATTCATATATTTTTGTTTGTATATTTTGTTATGTGATTTTGGTGCCATTATTTTTGTGTGTAGATTTTGGTGCTAATAGTGATTGTGGTTGTGAAGATTGTTGCTACTCCCCAAACTACCAAGGAAAGTGGTGCTTCATGTTTCTTCCCAATATTTTACCTATGCACTAGAAATATTTTATATAGGACTTACATGATTATTTTGCTAAGTATCTATATGCTATGCTTGGGAAATCCTAGTAGTTGTAGCAATGTTAGAATTTCCTCTAAGTTAAGATACTTGCTATTTCCATGCTTAGTCTAGTAGCAACCAAGGGTGGATTATATAATCATGCTATGAGAAATATTTCTAAGTCTTTGGACTTATGTTTTGCCTAAATAAAACAACTAAGTGAATGAAACACCTGGGTGGAATGGAAAGATTGGTTTGTGTTGAGTGGTTACACAAGGCCCATTTCTATGGTTTACCTTGTGTATCACACTTGTGGAAAGCCACCCAGGAATAAAGGGATTTGAGATGCCAAATGTTAAGAAGCTTCTAGTGCAGCCACATGGCAATATGGGCTCTGCCTGGATCATATAGGTTGCAATAACTTAGCCATTTGGACAATTGGTGGTAGTGGGATGATAGGTTGGAACGCGTCCATCTGGTCTAAGGGAAGGCTTCTGAAAGGTCCTGTCTTGGTGAAAATCAAGTCTTGTGGGGAAAGTGCACAACCTCTACAGATGGAAGAATCTAAGTACTTAGCCATGTCCCTGGTATTGGACAACTTGAGCATCAAGACATGGAAGCTATCAAGAATTTCCTCATCCCAATTTTCTAAGTTAAAACCTGTGGTTGAACAAGGGTGAAGGTTCACCTATTTCTATTGGTGGTTCCTTGGGAAAGTTTTGTTAAAGAAAAACTTAGTGTTTTCAACTAATAGGTAAAACCTATTTTGAGCAAAGCAAGCCTAAGCTACACTTAGCCAAATTCATATAGTATCTAGATGTTAGTATTCTACTAAGGTATCATTTGCCAATACTATTCCAATGTATTGACCCACTGTGGCTGTAACTTGTGATGTTGCAGGTTATTCTGATGATGATTAGGGGTTATGAGTCTACACTCAACATTCTTGCCTGTGGCACATGAATATGAAGACTTATTTATATTGTTATGGTTAAACTCTTGTATTAGGCATATGGCCATGGAGTTGTAAAAGAATATGTTTGTCTCTGGAATGATATGTAATAATGACCTTTGTTTCTGTGTACTTCATCTTAAACTGTGGATGCTAGCATTGATCTAGGGACTAGCATTGCAATCACAGGGATCCTTACCTTTAAAAGGAAGGGATCTTACACCTGCACACTTGAACAACTCACATAATCCATGTATAAAGAGCAAATTATCACTAGGATGGACCGTTCCATCTCCAAGAAAGCAGTTATTCATAACGCGTTCAACAATTTTTGTAGGTATTTTATAAGGATCCAATTCAGCAGGAAGTGGTTCATCTACTACTTTAGTAGTGATAGTCGTTTTCCCAAATAGGGAACCAAGTGTGTTATCCATAATGAAATAAAATAATAGACAAAAATAAAAACAATACTCACAGTAGAAATTTCCTTTACCAATTCCACTCTTCAATAGCGATTCACTCCCTGGCAACGACGCCAGAAAATAGTCTTGATGACCCACAAGTATAGGAGGTGTATCGTAGTACTTTCGATAAATAAGAGTGTCGAACCCAACGAGGAGCTGTCACATCCCAAGATTTTCCAAATCTTGTAATGTGAAAAATAAATGAATAAAATAAAACTTTGTTGATTTTCAGGGTGAGAAGAAACTTTTTGAATCCAATTGGAAACCTTCAAACCAATTTGGATTAAACAAATCCTAAAGGGATTTAAAAAGATAAACATTTGATAAAGAAGATATTAAATAATTTTACTATTTTGGATCTCTTAATAAAAGATTTGGTTTTCAAAAGAAAAGGTGGATTTATAAATAAAGATTATTTTATAGAGCCAAATTAAATCTTGGCCAAGCCTTTGAAATAAAATATTTCTATTTGATAAAAATAGTAAGGGTTTAATTTAAATAAAATAAAAAGGATTTAATATCCAAGTTTTATAAATAAAGGTTTTACTATTTTAATTAACCATCAAAACTTATTTATTTATTTCAAATAAGTTTTCCAAGTATTTTATATTTTCAAATAAAACCTACTGTTTTGTTTTTTGAAAAATATTGAGATTTCAAATGGAGATTTTATTAAATAAACCAAAACCTATTTGAATTAATATCAAGATCTATTTTATTTAATTATTAAATAGATCCTAAAAAGAATAAAAAATATTTTATTTGGGATTTGGTTTATGTTGTTAAACAGAACCAAATTCATTTGCAAAGTGTGTTGAATGTTTGAATGTGTTTGAATGTGATTTGAATGCTTGAGTGTTGTTTGAATTTCAAAACAGAAATTAGAAATAGAAAAAGAAAAGGCTTTCAGGAAGAAAAAATAGAAACAAGCAACAGCCCAGTCGACAAAGCCCACTAGGCCCAGTACCAGCCCAGCTTCCCTCTCCCCGAAAGAAAACGGTTCGCACTCAATTTTGAACCCACAGAGACGCTGACGAGTGGCCCCTTTCTTCCCTCTCACTCCCTCGCTGACTTCCGGACCCCACCCCTCCAGCTCACCTTCTTCCTCGCGACGACCACGCCAGCCGTTTCCTGCCGTTGATGCCGCGCGTAAATTCGCAGTAATGCCGCAGTGATTCCGCTCAGCAATCTCGCCCTCTTAAGCGCCCACTCTCTCTCTCCATTTCCCCTCTGTCACCCCACCTCTATACGCCCCCGGGCTGCCGAATTTCGCTCAACACCACCCTTTGCTCCGACGAGCTTCCACCTCCGATTCCGGCCGAGCCTCGCCACCTCCTGCCTCCCCGAGCACACGAGCACACTCACCACTCCCAGACGCTCCTCCCAGTACCCTCTGTTCAACCGCGAGCGCCCCAGAAAGCCGTCTTCGACAAAGCTCTGAGCGCCGCCGCGTCTGCAACTTCTCCGGCGAAGTCCCTGGTAAACACTGACCGCCCCACGCCGTCTCGTTCACACTCCCACACTCGCCTCACCCTCCTGCACCTAACCATGCCCTCTGTTTGACTTCTCGTGATCGACAGCGTCGCCTCCGACCACGACTAGAGCCGCCTGACGCCGTCCTTGACTCCGGCGAGGAATTGCTGCCGTCCCTGAGCACCCCCTGCCACGTCGACCACACGTTGAGCACCACCTCGACCTCGCGAACACGATGAGCCTACTCCCTCCCTCTCTCGCTTCCTGTTCTCGCCGTTACGCCATATCCAGAGCGCCGCCGCCGCGCTCCACCGTCGTCGCGCCGCCAGTTCTTGGCAAGGCATTAGGAGCCGTCCGATCCAGATCCGAGGCACACGATAGATTGACTTATCGAAGGGGTAAGATCGATCCTATGCCGCACGATTCACTTTAAATCCTGCGGTCCACGTTGCTAATCCGAACGAACCGGTACCGTCCAATAAGAAAGCTACGCGTGGCCAGACTTTGTTTAAAACAGAATTTGAAAACAGATTTGAGTTGCAAATTGAAACCCTTGTAACTTTTGATCCACACGTCCAAAAATTACAAACTTTATATCGTTGGAATCAGTGGAACAAGCCCTAGCCAACCATGCCTTTTGTTTAGTAAATAGTATCTGTTAGATTGTTTGTTTTTGCAGAAACAATTGTATGCTTGTTTAGTTTAGAAAATTGTTCAAAAATGTTTTTGAGGTTGAAACCTTGGAAAATTGGTTTGTTGTGAACTTACTAACCCTAGGAACCAACCCATGGTTTTGAAAATGGATTTGGTGAAGTTTAGGATGGATTAATTAGTTTAGCCCATTTCTAGCCAAATAAAAATAATGGTTTTGTTATGAAAATGTTTTTGGAGTAAAAGCTTTGGGAAAATGATTGGAATCAAACCTACTGACCCTAAACACCAAGTTTTGAGAAACAACAACTTATTTGGTGAACAACCTAAAGTTGTTGCTTTGATAAAAATATTTTCCACCACATGAAATAATGAATGGATTTAAAAATGGCTTATAGACAAAACCCTTTTGCAAATGACTTTGCCACTTTGGAAAAAGACCACTTTGAACCTTACAAAGTTTAGAAGCCTAGTGGAGACCATCTTTGCAAATAAAACTATCTCTTGCATGCTTACAAGCATGACTTAGATCCCATTATTTTATGTGTGTGAATTGTTTTATTGATTATTGGTTGGGAATGCTAGTTGATATTGTGTTTGCTTGATTGATTGTAGTGAAGTTAGAAAAGTGTGAGACTAGCAAGATCAAGGAGTGAACCAACATTCCCTACCAAAAGAAAGGCAAGTGACACTATCATCTAAAGTCCTACTATTTTCATTATATTTAGTGGATTTTGAAACATGCATGAAAAGAATTTCTATACTTATGCTATGCTAAATCCTAATAGGATTCCCTATACATTCCTTAGTGAAAACAATGTAGTTGTTACATGCTTAGACATGCTATATTTTGAAAAGAGTTACATGTTGAGATTTTATGAAGTTGAGAAAAGGACTTGTGTTTTTATATAATAAAACAAGGACTCAATGAACCACCTGGGTGGACAAGGATACTTTGAGTTTTGGAGAAGGTGGCAACAAAAGTAACTATGTCTATGGCAATCTCTTTGTGTTGTGCTCCAAAGGAAACCACCCAGGAAACTTAGAGATTGAACATGTTTCTCCAATTGTGGCTTTCGTGTGCAACCACATGCTATTTATGGCTCTGGCTTAGTCAACTACATTGGCAAGACCCATGCATTGTCTTCAGATTACTGGACATGGGGACCTGGAATCCTACATGGGTGCTGAAGACAAGCTAGCAATGGTGTATGGGAGGACCCTCTGGAAAGACTTCGTCACATTCTCAATCTGCCGGTACTCCATCTTGGTGAGCACTAATCCAGTGGCCACTGGTGGCAACAAGATGGGATTGTGACATGTAGGTAAAGTGTACTACTTCTGCAGAAGATAATAAAATCTAAGTACTTAGCCGTGTCCCCGGTTATGGACAATACTGAGCAACTAAAGTTTGAAGCTATGGGAAATCTCGACATTCCAATTTCTAAAAGAAAATTTTCTAAGTGATAACAAAAGACTTGATGCACTTGGGGGTACCAAGGAGCTCAAGAGATTTTTGATGAAAAATTGATGCACTTGGGGGTACCAAGGAGCTCAAGAGATTTTGATGAAAACTTGATGCACTTGGGGGTACCAAGGAGCTCAAGAGATTTTTGACAAGGACTTGAATACTTGGGGATACCAAGGAGTTCAAGGGATTTTGATAAAGAGATTTGACAAAGGAAACAAAACCATTTGAAGAGATAGGATAAAGTATTGCTTTATGCAAATGAGCCTAAAACTCTACTAGCCAAATATGCATGTAATGATAGGATCCACTCATATTATACTTAGTAGTGAAACTTGCCAATACAATTCAAATGTATTGACCCTTCTGGCTGTAACTTGTAATGTTGCAGGTTTGATTGATTTTAGTGAAGATTGATTGATTAGGATTACAAAGTCTACAACCAACATCTGCCTGTGGCACTTTGAAGATGAAGGACCCCATGTTATAGTTATTCCGCTGCAATGTAATGTAATAGCCAAATGAGCTATGTAAGATGTAATAAAATTATGTTATTCCTGGTTATAAAGTTATAATATGACCTTTGTTTCTTGGTATTACATCTTAACTGTGGATGCTAGCTATTGATCCAGGGACTAGCATTGTAAACACAGGGGACTCCACCTTATATTAAATAAAGGTTGGGACACTCCCTCTATAGGAGCAGAATGTGTTGACAAGCGGTTTGGATCAAGGATTCATTGTAAATACTAGCAAACGAATTTTTAGGTTTTTTTAGCATTATGACAGTAGGATCCCAGTGGGACCTACTGCCTCTCGATCTATATTAATAAGGCCCCATTGAAGGGACAGAAGGAAATTACAACAGTTTACAGGTGTAATCTAGTATCAGGAGCCATAGACAGGTAAAAGAACGTAGATTACAAAGAGGCTAAAACAGCAGAGATGACAAGATGTAAAGAGTCCTTTGTTCTATATATCAGTTGCCCAAGATCAGTTTTGAACCTATTCTTCCAGGAGATAACTTCAGGTATAATGCCATTGAAATAGAGATTATTTCTTTCTTTCCAGATACTCCATGCTGCATACATAAAAATTTCCAAGAACATTGGTCTGTTATCTCTTTTCTTAGATTCAGCAATAAAGTCCAAATGATCCCGAAGCTAAGCCCAAGTAACATTTAGCAATGACCAACAACTCCTACTGAAGCTGCAGTGAAAGAAAAGATGTTCCACTATTTCCTCCATATTGTCCTGGCAGAGTATACAATTATAGCCTGAGTTAAGAATTTGTTGTTTCCTTTTCAGCAAGTTTCTAGTGTTTAATCTGTCAGAAAACAACAGCCAACAAAAGAATTTGATCTTTGGATTTGATCTTGGTTTCCATATCCATTTAAATGCTTCATGTACCACAATGTTTCTGAAACAGAAGTTATAGTAGAGCTTAGCTTTGTACTCCTTGCCCCAAGTGTAATTCCATGTATCAGTTCTTTGATTCCCAAAATCCAGATCAGAAGCAAGATGTTGATGATCTCTGACCTCCTGTTTAGCCTCTGGGAAATAGGTAAGTGAAAGATTTGTGATAGGTGTGTGGCATGTAGAAATTCTTGCACAGACACATCCTCCTTCAAACAAAAAGAAAAAGCTTTGGGGAACATTGCTGAAGCTGGCTCATTAAATTAGTTGTCTTTCCAAAATAGCACAGTGCAGATAAATAATGTGCGAGTAAATAAAATACAATAATAATAATTGCAGAGAGTGGCCCAATCCTTTCTTCAGCAAGCCAATTGTATTACTTATGATGACCAAACGTTCTCGAGGACACATGGGAATATTGTCAAGTGCTTTCACTTCATATAGTCGATTAATCTTCATTGGTTGGATAAGTGTTATGGGGGTGAACCTATGCTAATGTACTACCCCAACTTGTACTAATACATACTTGTGATTATACCCCTTGCAAGCATCTACAACTACATGAAAGCAATTAAGATAAAAATCTAACCACATCAATAAACTCTGAGATCCTACACTCCCTTATGCAATGGTTTCCTAACGGGGGTTTAGGTTTCTGTCACTCCGGCAACCCCACAATTAGTAGCCAAGACAATGCGTTCTCCTAGGCCCATAAAGGTGAAGTATCATGTAGTCGATGTTCACATGAAACCACTAGAAGAATAACACCATGACATAAATATCAAACCATTAAATATTACTCAACATAATTCCACTACTAACAACATGACTTCTCCCATGTCCTCAAGAACTAAATGAACTACTCACAAGACATCATATGGATCGAGATCAGAGATGAAATAATGATAAGTAACAATCTTAACATGAACAATATTCCAATGGTTTCACTCAATAGCATCAACTAACAAGTAATCAACACGGGAAAGTTTCCCCTATGAACTACACAAGATTCAACCCAATTGTTACAGCGGTAAGTGATACGTCGGAAACGTGTCTATAATTTTTGATGTTCCATGATTGTTTAGTATCTACTTTGCTTTTCTTGTCCACACTTTGAGGTGTTTTTTACATGTTTTCTGGTACTAACCTATTAACAAGTTGTCACAATGCCAGTTGCCTGTTTTTTTTCTTTTTTTGGTTCCAAAAAAGCTAGTAAGGAAATATTCTCGGAATTGGACGGGACAAAATCCAAAGTCAATATTTCATCAAGGAGAACACGGAGTCCAGATGAGAGACGGAGGGGCGCCACAGGTGGGCCACACCCTCCCCCTCCCAGGCGCGACCTAGGGTGGGCCCGCGCCTGGGCAGGGTGTGGGCCCCCTGGCCGCCTCCCAGCCTCGCCTCTTCTCCTATAAGAAGCCCCCGATGCCGAAACCCTAAACACCCGATCAATATTCCATGAAACCGTCTGTAGACGCCACCACCATCTTCCCTAGATCGGGGGATCTGAAGCTCTTCCCGGCACCCTACAGGAGGGGAGATCATCCCGGAGGCCTTCTTCATCATCATGCCAGCCTCCGGTATGAAGCGTGAGTAGTTCCACCTTGGACTACGGGTCCATGTAGTAGCTAGATGGTTGTATCTCCTCCTTGTTCTTTCATGTCTAGATCTTGTGAGCTCCGTTCATGATCAAGATCTCATCTATTGGTAATCATGCATGTTGTGTTTGCTGGGATCTGATCGGTATTGAGATTACTATGTTAGATTGATTAATGGTTTTGTCTTATTGATTCTATCATGTCTATGTTGTTTGTGATCTCGCATGCTCTCCGTTGTTAGTAGCTATCTTGGCCAAGTAGTTGCTAGTGACTCCAAGAGGGGGTATTTATGCTCGATAGTGGGTTCATGCCTCTACTTATCAAGGGAAGTGACAGAAATCTCCACGGTAGTAGATGTGCTGTTGCCACTAGGGAGAAAACAATGGTCTCTTGTTCATGGAACAAGTGGACTATTTACCTTACACACTTTGCTTAAAGCAGTTATCTGTTGCTTGCAACTTAATACTGGAGGGGGTTCAGACGATAACGTGAAGGTGTACTTCCAGTCATAGATGTAGTTGGATGGCGGTCTATGTATAATGTTGTATTGCATTGTTATGCCTTGCTCAGTCATGTAAATTGCCCTGATGTAATTTTTTTACCCAGAATGCCATGTTTGTTTATCTAAGGAGAACACCTCTAGTGAACTATGGACCCCGGTCCAATCTTTACCATTGATACATCCTCCACTATTACTGTTTACTTGCTGCAAACCATCATCACCTTCCACACCATACAGTTAATCCTTTGTTACAGCAACCGGTGAGATTGACAACCTCACTATTAGTTGGGGGCAAAGTCTTGAGTTTGTGTTGTGCAGGTTTCCATGTTGCTTGCAACACCTTTGGGACGTTTCCTTCCTCCTACTGGTTCGATAACCTTGGTTTCTTACTGAGGGAAAACTTCCTGCTGTACTGCATCATACCTTCCTCTTGGAGTCTCCCAACGAAGTGTTATTTCACGCATTAGTAAGGCGTGGTGGTAATGGTGCTGGTGGTGATGGTGATGATGATGATGATCCCGATAAAGCCCAGCTCGATGATGGTGTCGATGGCGATGATGTCCCCTCTCTGAGAAGGAATTTCCCCGGCAGATTTCTGCCTGCCGGAGAGCTCTTTCTCTCTCTGTCATTTCCGTCCCGCAGAGGCGGCGGAATATTTCTGTGCTGGCTCCCCCGTCTTAGGTTTTCGGGAGGAAGATATATGCGAAAGGGCGACGCTAGAGGTGGGCCAGGGTGGCCACACCACCTGGCCATGCGGCCCAGGGGGACCCACGCATAGGGGTGGTGTGGGCCTCGTGTGGCCCATCTCCACTCCCTCTTTCGGCTACCTTTGTCTTCTGGTAAATAGGAATTTCTGTATATTTTCTAGAATTTTTTGATCTTTGGAAATATTGTATCTGGAAAGCGCCTTTCCAGCAGAATTCTGACTCCGGAAGTTAAATCTCCAAAAATCATCAAACATGCGAAATAGATGAAATAACATAAGTATCATCTCTAAATATGAAATATATCAATAAATAACAGTAAATTATGATATAAAATAGTGATGCAAAATGGACGTATCATATACACATAGTTTTAAATGTATGTATGTGATAAATTATATTTGGAAATAAGTTAGTGCAACAAGGGTACCATGGTTTTTCACTTGTTATATCGCCACACCATCTTCTTTCTTGTGCTGGTTCTCGTTTGTATTCTCGGATAGATGTATAATTTTACTATAAGGAAGATAAGTGCTTCCCTCATTTCTCATTATGATGGAGAAAACATCGCGATGTATCATTTATCATCTATCCAACAAACAACATATCTGTTCTTTTTGATCCCATTGGAAAGATTTGACTCAAGCTGATTGCTAGCTTGTAGATCTATGTGTATTATTGAATGGACAAAATACTAGTCATGCTTGCTTGCTTTCATTTCATTCTTGTTTTTTGGGACATGTTGTTTGGATTCGATTTTTTGCAGAAATGTTAGATTTCAACATTAATTGTGCTACCTATCCGAAGCCGATTTCTGGAATGTTGATATCAACACTGAAAGGATATTGAAAAACAAGACACGTTTTGTTCTCGAATAGATATGTGCACTATAATGAAGAGAAGTGCTTCCATTTCTCATTAAGATAGAGAAAAAAATCACCATGGATCGTTTATCAACTATCGTACACATAACAAATGTTTTATTTTGGACCTTATTGGACAGGTTTGAGTCGGGCTAATTGCTAGCTTGCAGATCTATGCATATGTCTTCATGGAGTGAAAAACTAGATAAGCTTTGAGTTCATTTCAATGTTTTTCTGAATTTGGTTGATTGGATTTGATATTTTGGGTAAAGGCCAGATTTGAGTATTGTACTATGTATTCAAGCTGATTGATGGAATGTTGATCTAAGCATTGAAGGGATATTGAAAATGAAGACATGTTTTTGACTTTTATTTCGCCATGCCATCTTGTTGTGTGTTCTAGTTCTCATTTCTATTTTCGGATAGATGTGTGATTTTACTTTCTGTTCTCATTTCTATTGAATTTGAGTAGAAAATTTCGAGATGATCGTTTTGATAATTAAAACATTTTTTCCGACATCATATGTAAAAGTTATGACCGTTTTAGGGCCATGACCTTTTTTACAAAATACATCAAAATTCTGTGATGGGGCCCTCTTCATTTTCTATGGCACGTATGGGCATATGCGCCACAGAAATATTAATTATGCAACAAGGGCAGGACTGCTTGAGTGATCAAGGGTTGCGTAACATTGTTGATGCATGTAAAATGCATACACAAACTTTGTAGTTTGTTAACATTTTTTCCGACATATTTTCATCATATATAATGCTATATCCATGTTTTATATTGATTTTTGGGGATTTACCAATGATCCCCTTTATTTGGGGTATAACCGGACAGGGCAGAAAAACCCTGTTTTTAATGTTTCGGGACCTATACGAATTCAAATGGACCTGCCCTTTTGGGAATGCCAATATTTATCCACGAGAAGCATCTAGAGGACAAGAATCCCACTAGGAGGGCTAAGGAGGGCCAAATGAGCCCAGGTGGCGCACCTAGCCCAAGTGGGCACGACACCCATGCCCGTTTCCTCCTTGGTCATCCGATCGCCTTGATTCTTTCGCCCACGGAGTTCTCTTGACCTAAAAATCCCTATATAAGGACCCCCCGGGGATTCCTTGAGAGAGCACACTAGAGACAAAAACACCACCAAACAAAGTCAGATCCAGTGAATATTGGAGGGGGAAACTCTATCGAAGCCACCTCCGGGGAGATCTCCACCCTCTGCAACATCTCCAGCATCATGACCATGATGAAGAGGGAGTAGTCAAATTCCAAGGTATCGGTTTGTGGCAGTAGCTTCATCTATTTCTCTCTTGTTCTTCACAGATCTAGTACATATGAGCTTCCCTACGTGATTATGGTCATATTTGTAATTCCTATGTGGTGGATCTTTGTTCTATCATTTGATATTTGAGATTAGAATCTATTTTGTGTAAGATGTTTTTATAGATGCATACCATGCACCCTGTTATTAATTGATTGTTTTGATCCAACTTTTATGTGGAGAAGTGTGTGTTAGTTGGAATAGCATGGTTGTAGAGATTGAATTGTGACACATAATATTCAAGATATACTTTGGTTTTTACCTTTCTTTTGCTACCTCACTAGGGATGAAGTGAAATCATGTGCTATATTTATCATGTGACGGTGTGATAACCTTGTTAGATCAAGGTAGCATATTTGTATTTCAAACATTATATACTATTTCTTAAAGCTATACTCTGATTGTTCTTCATTCAAGGTTGCATGGAGATTTTCCTTTCTTGAGGAGTATAAGAGAGATGTATTCCATCTCTATGTTAGAATGTGATGCCCATATTAATTCCTTTATCAAGCACATATAGAAATTCCATGAATCTTTATCATTGATGAATTGTTTTGTGATCACTACAACTTAAAAAAAAGTATACAAGTGAACCCATGGACTCCGGTTTGATTTTTATCATAAGAGACACCTTTCTATTGCATCTACCATCCTTTATAATTTTTGCAATTTATTATTTCAAAAATACAAAAATATTTTCCCTACTTGCAATCACTCATAAAACCCCAAAAACAACTCTACTATCTTCCATATCATCTAGTTTGCATTACCTTACCTTGCTTACTTTGTTTATTTTAGTTTCATTATATTTTATTCCATATTACTAATATGAAACCTTGTGGTTGACAAGCACTTTGTGGAGTTGGGGACACAAAACAAATTATTTTACTTTACAAGTTTCTTGAAGAGGATAAGCCCCTTCCATAACCAATTCCTAGAGAGTTCACCCTCGAGTCACCCTTATGGGGACAAGAAGCTTGCTACAACGCTCTGCACTTGGAGTCCCAATGAAAAGTCGCCACGTTTGTTGCTATCAAGACTATTTTCTGGTGTCGTTGCCGGGGAATTGGCGAAGGTACACCACAACTGAATCCTCATCAAGTTTCAAGAGCAAGGTAACCCCCACAACAACTACCTATTTTCTGGCACCATTGAAGAACAAGGCAACTGCCAAACTACTTTCTGGCACCATCACCTTCATCAACTTGTGCAACAACCCAAGCTTAGGGATGTTGCACCACTATGAGATTTTTCTTCTCCTTTTAGATTTTTAAAGTATTTTATTTTTATTTGTTTTTAGTCTTTTTAAGTTTTCCTTAAAACACAGAAACACATAAAAATTAATACCAAACTTTTGCTAAGCATGACTAGGAAAAATAAAAAATTAAGTTGGGAACAAGTCCATTCACAAACAAGTTTGATTGCAACATTGATCCTGAGGTGCTAGGTGCCATAGTCTGTAATCGTTTTTCTAATGGGAATGTAGCAGCTGCTCATTGGCATATTAAAATCTTTGAATATTTATGCAATACTCTAGGGGCCCTAGACATTGATCCTAAAATAGTGGAAGTACAATTATTTTCGCATTCCTTAAAAGGAATAGATAAAATATGGTATAATTATGCACTTACAAGAGATTTACAAACTTAGTACAATATGAAAGTATCCTTTCTAGAAATATTTGGTAAAAAGACCCTTCATTGCAAAAAAATGATATGTGATTTCAGGCAATATGAAAATGAACCTCTAACTAGTGCTTCGGTAAGGTTTAAACAACTCACACATAAAGTAGAACATGGGATAAAGGATTGGATGCTTGTAGGAAGTTTTTATGAAGGCCTTACACATGAATATAAGCAATCCCTAGATAACGAAACCGAAAAATCCTTTTTATATTTAAATCCCCATGAAGCATTTACATTGTTAGATGGAATTTTGGTAGAAACTAGTATCAACAAGAGCTTAAGTGAACTTAACCCCAACTTTACCCTTAGGAGAATTCATGGTGAAAATGAGTAAAAGTGGAAGTCTTAGAAGATTTTGGCATACTCTTTGGGGACAAAACTTTAGGATCATTAAAAAGGAAAAGGGAAGATCCTACTATGATTGAAAATGAAAAAGAACCAACAAATGATAAACAAGTAAAGTTAAAATGCTAAGTGAAACAAAAGGACCTCTACTTGATCTTGATAAATGTATCATGCATGAACTCATTAACTTGTTGCAATTTTTTTCTAATGATCCATATTTTAATGGTCATCAAGCAGGATTTGGTTCTTACCTAGCAAATTATGTTATAAAAGAAAAGATTGAAATATATAACAAAGAAGCTATGATACCACCTAATCTTGGGGATGTATGGATCCCCAAGGTATTAATCACTATTGGAAAAGAGACACATCATGCTATTCTAGATTTAGGATCTATTGTCTCAGTTTTATCTAAAGATCTATATGATTTACTTGATTTGAAACCTATGAAAAATGCTCTATAGATATTTTACTTGCTAATGATTCAACTAAACATGCTTTAGGAAAAGTTCACAATATTATGGTTGAATTACATATGGCATTTGTACATGTTGATTTTATTGTCATGGACATAGGGAGCAATGTCTCAAGTCCTATAATACTTGGTAGACCTTTTTTGAGAACCACAGGAGCAGTCATTGATACAAAAGAAGGAAATGTGAAGTTTTAATTTCCTCACAAGAAGTGTATAGAACACTTTCCAAGGAAGGAGTTATCAAAGAAGCATAAGTTATCCCATGAATTGCATATCACCTAAACCAAGTAAGTAAAGCCTAGCTATTTGGCCATACAGAAAGCGCTTTGCGGGAGGCAACCCGGTTATTTTATTTTGTATTTTTGTTTTGAACTCTTGCTGTAGAAAGAGAGTTTTTGTTTTGGTTTTATTTCTGTAGTTTTTAATAAAGTACCAATTGGAACTCATTTTGGATGTTTTAAAAGTTGCTAAACATATGGAGAGGCAAATTTCTGAAAAAAAAATTAAGCGCAAGAATTTTCTAAATTTTTCTGTAACTCTGATTGTGATCAAATTTACATAGAGTTTACAAATTTTCATCCTATGTATGCACAAACTTTTTCTAAAAATCCAAACATGTCTAAGTGGGAGAAAATAATTCGTTTTGCTGCTGCTGAAAATTTGGACAGATTCTGCCATGTTTTATTTTAACCATTCCCAAGTGTCCCAGAATGATTTGTATGAGTCATATTATATGCTAGGGATATGTAGTAAAATTATATGCTTTATGGAACATTTATAAGTAATTTTATATTTGATATATATGCAGCAACCATTATAATATCGTGCCACTAATGTCACCTCTTAGAAAAGAGATGGGAGAAAAAGTTTTGTGTTGAAGCTTTTTGATAGGGAATAGAGAAACATCACACCAAGAGCAATCCAAGGATGGTGCAAACCATAAGCTTGGATATTACCAAGGCACCCCACTAGACCTACTCAACTCTCGGTTTGCAAACCTCTAAACTTTGTTTTCTGAGCAACATAAAACTAATGTAGAAACTTGGAGGGTCTGTTTTGTCATTTTACTTTTTTTGCATTAAAAATACCATCAACATTATTATAAATTTTTATGATCATCTACTTAAAAGAAAATTTACCTTAATGATATTAAAAAATAATGCCATGGAAAAAAATAAAAGGGGAGATAAAAACAAAATCTGAAATTCATGTTATGTCTAGTTCTTAAACTCAAGTACTTTATATGAAGCATGATCTGTTTTATGCATATTAATTTGTATCCTTTTCTTGTGCATATTTATGTTCAACATTAAGAACCAAGGTGATAAAATAACTGTTGACACTATAAACTAGATGTCACTCTTTAGATCTCTTTTTGCTAAGCCTTTTGTACATAAGCTAAGACTTGTTCCAGGCCCCTTAAAACTAGACTAGGAATATCCACCTACTTGTGGCAAAAGCTACTTTCAAGTAAAGTATGTATGTTAATCCTCCAAACATTCTTAAAAACACCTTTTTCATGTATTTTAAAGATTATAAGAAAGTAAGGTTTGGGGTGATACCACTATGGAAATTTTTGTGCTTCACATCTTATTAGTTGTTGTTGGCGGAACCATGCTAGCATGGCACAAAGCTTTCAATGTTGAATGTTGATAATTAATCATGTTTAAGTTCTACATATGGATTGCATCGATGTGAAATGAAGTGTGCACACTGGAGTAAGCATGTTGAGAGAAAACGCTCCTGAACCGCTAGTCAAACCCATGCATGACATGGTGGAAACTTACAGCATAATGATCCTTGTTGATATGATTCATATGTCTACTTTTCTTGTTCTTATGGAGTATAGATACTGCCCCCCACCTTGAACACAACCAAGGAACTATATTGTCTCTTATTCTAAATGAATAAATGAATGTATAAGTAAATAAATACAAACAAAAAGGGGGTCATATATCTACATAGGGGCAAGATGTACTTTAGTGATGCGGTTTCAAAGACCAACATGAGTATACAATGACATGCCTAAGTTGAGTAGCATGAGGAGTGCAAGGTCATAGATTGGGTGCATGAAACAACCAACTTGTAAGATGTTTAGCACATAAACCATATAAAGCTTTGAAATAAAAGATACTTGGAACCACATCCTTATTAGTATTGTTGACATGAACTTCATAGCTCAAAATCTTATTTTACATTCTTTATGGAGGATTAAGATATACATTCAATGCCTACTACTGGTACGGGATGCAAAACATCTCAAGGGAATACATAAAACTAAGAAGAAAGTCTTCTCGTCAAGGGCATGAAACTAAGAAGTAGCCCAAAAATAAAGGCATGAAAAACCAATGCCAATCATGAAAAGAGTCTAGAATTCTATAGGTTCATCAAAGTGTGCTTGAAAGTTTATGTTATTCATCATTTGTTTTATCACACCATCACTTATTGTTCAATATATTTATAGATGTGTAAAACATACTACTTGATAGTACACTTGCATATTATGTTTCATTGAAAGGAATTGAGCCTATGAACTCTACACGATGATGAAGGGAGCAAAGATAACACTAGTACAAACGCGTTACTTAGAGACTGTGCCTAGAGTCGGGTTATCCCAAAAATACAATCTACCGGTTGTATTCATCACCCTCAGGCAGTCGTAATTGTTTGACCACCTCTAACTTTAACCTCAGACGGTTGTTAATATGCACCGTCTCTAGTACGACTACCCTCTCAGCCGCTCATTAAAACGAAACGCCTCTAAATAGAACCTAAGACTATGGCAATTATTGTCTATCTCCCTAGATCACTCAATCGCAGTCGGTCAGAAATATTAATCGCCTCTAGGGGTCTACTGAGGCAGACCATTATGTCGCATGTCTCGAAAACTCGCGTCGTGCATGTTCCCGAGGTAGCGTGCGCGTGTTGTTAATGCAATTAGAAAGTGGATATCATGCATTATCCCCCACCCGCAAGTGTACATACCCACATGTGTCCACTCAAGGACTACAAAAGGTCTTGCGTATATAAATCCGCTCGGCCTTCTTATTCTACGATCCCGCTCGTGTCATTTTCCCCCAATCTATCTAGTAAAAAACCCCAATCTGCACCTTCCGTGCGCGCCGAAGGTCCTTCGCTTCAACCACCGCGTTCCGTAGCCGCGCCATGAAGCATACGCATGGAGACGAGCCGGAGGTAAATCCAGTTGGAGACGCAGCCGCAGATGCCTCGGTCGTCGCCGAGTAGGCAGAGACAGCTCTGGGTATGCACGCCGCTTGTTGCCGAGCAGTCGAAGTAGTTGCCATCGAGCAGTAGGTGGCCGACAATGTCGTGGTGCTAGCGGCAGATATAGAGGAGCGGTAAGCGTTGGCAGGCGAAGGCAACCGGCGAATGATCTACATCAATTGTCACATCCCAAAATTTTCAAATAAACAAAATAAAACTTTGTTGAAATTTAGGGTGAGAAGAAACTTTTTGATTCCAATTGGGAACATCCAAACCTATTTTGATCAAATAAATCGTAAAAGGATTTAAAAAGATAAACAAATAATAAATAAGGTTATAATAGCTGGATTTGGTTTTCAAAAGAAAAGGGTAGAATTATAAATAAAGATTATTTTTATAAAGCCAAATTAAATCTTGGCCAAGCTTTTGAAATGAAATATTTCTATTTGATAAAAAGAATAAAGGTATATTTAAATAAAATAATGAGGATTTATTAATATCCAATTTTATTAAGGTAAAGGCTTTTCCATTTTAATTAAATAAACACTAAAACTTGTTAATTTAATATTAAATAAGATTTCCAAGTGTTTTATATTTTCAAATAAAACCTACTGAATTGTTTTTGATGTTATTTAGATTTCAAATAGCGCTTTTAAATAAATTAAATCCTATTTGAATTAATGACTAAGATCTATTTATTTAATTATTAATGGATCCTAAAAAGAATAAAAATTATTTTGCTTTGGACTTTGTTTTGTGTTATTAAACAGAACTAAAATCAATACAAAGTTTGGTGGAAGTTTGAATTCATTTGGAGTTTGAATTGTTTGATTGAAAATCAAAACAGAAAATCAAATAGAAAAAGAAAAAGCTTACAGAATAAAAAATGAAACAAAACAGCCCAACTAAGCAAGCCCAGCAAGGCCCAGTCGCAGCCCAACTCTCCCCCTCCCTCAGCGAAAAGTGTTCTACGCGCAAACACACCCGCAGAGACGCTGAACGGTGGACCCATCTCCCTCTCTCTCTCCCTCGCTGACAGACAGGCCCCACGCCAGCATGTCGTCGTCCTCACCCGCGACCAAGTCCCCTGCCGTTGCAGCCGAGTAATTCCGGATATGAATACGCGTTGATGGCGACCTTAATTCCTCGCAGTGACCACGCTCGTTAAATCGCCCCACTCTCCTCTCTCTTTCCCCCAGACAGCGCCTCCCTTCTGCCCCAGGGCTGCCCAGATTTTCCCTTGCACCGCCGCGGACTCCGACGAGCTTCGCGATCAATTCCGGCGCCGTCCAGCCTCGCCTCGACTTCCACTGCACACTAGCCTATTCCCCACCTCCTGGTGCATCTCCTCGTGCCCAGTCGCAGCCCAACTCTCCCCCTCCCTCAGCAAAAAGTTTTCTACGCGCAAACACACCCACAGAGACGCTGAACGGTGGACCCATCTCCCTCTCTCTCCCCCTCGCTGACAGACAGGCCCCACGCCAGCACGTCGTCGTCCTCACCCGCGACCAACTCCCCTGCCGTTGCAACCGAGTAAGTCCGGCGATGAATACGCGTTGATGGCGGCCTTAATTCCTTGCAGTGACCACGCTCGTTAAATCTCCCCACTCTCCTCTCTCTTTCCCCCCAGATAGCGCCTCCCCTCTGCCCTAGGGATGCCTAGATTTTCCCTTGCACCGCCGCGGACTCCGACGAGCTTCACGATCAATTCCGGCGCCGTCCAGCCTCGCCTCGACTTCCACTGCACACTAGCCTGTTCCCCACCTCCTGGCGCATCTCCTCGTGCCACCCGTTCGCTCGCGCTTTCCCTAGAGCGTCGGCAAGGACAAGCTCGACTCGCCACCGCCGTCTGCCATTGCTCCGTCGAGCATCCCAGGTGAACTCCGACCGCCCTAAGCTCTCTCGATGATGCACCTATCTTCCCCAGATCAGTGCGCGTCTAACCATACCCCTACCTTGCCTTAGGGCGACCTGCAGCCTCACCTCCACCAGCAAACAGAGCCGCCCGTCGTCAGTAGCTACTCCAGCGAGCAATCGTCGCCGTTCCTGAGCGCCCCTCGCCAAACCATCAACGCCTTGAGCTTCACCAGGACCCTGCGAGCACGGTGAGCACCTCCGCTTCTCCCCTTGCTTCCTGTAACCGCCGCGACGCCACCGTCTGACTGTGCGCCGCCATCTGCCACCGCCAGCGTCGCCAGATCTTGGTCGAGCTGCTGTGAGCCGTGCGATGTGAATCGTATGGCTGCGATTAGATTTTAACTGAAAGGGTATGGGCGCATCAGAGCCGAGCGATTTAACTTAGATCCAACGATCCAGAGAGCCCGATCCACCCGAATCGGTACCGGCCAATTATATTGCGCCACGTGGATGAAGTTTGGTTTAAAAACAGAAATAGAATCTGATTGAATTGCAAATTTGTAAATTGCATAACTTTTGATCCAGATGCCCAAAAATTGAAAATTTTATATCAATAGAATCAGTAGAACAAGTACTTTGCAACTATGCAATTTGTTTAATGATTTTCTTCTGGAAAATTGGTTTAATTTGCAGAAATATGTGTAGGCTTATTTTGAATATAAAAATTGTTCTAAATAAAATTTTAATGTAAAATCTTTGCAAAATGGTTTGTTGTGAACCTACTGACCTTAGGAACCAACTCATGGATTTAAAAATGAATTTTGTGAAGTTTAGGAATAAATACTTGAATTAGCTCATTTCTAGTCAAATAAAAATATTGATTTTGATATGGAAATGATTTTTGAGTAAAACCTTTGGGAAATGTTTTGATTCAAACCTTATGACCCTAAACACCAAGTTTTGCGAATTAACAACTTATTTGATGAACAATATAAAATTATTGCTTTGATAAAAGCGTTTTCAACACATAAAATATTGATTTGATTTAGAAATGGTCTATAGATAAAACCTTTTGCAAATGGTTTTACCACTTTAGAAAATGACCACTTTGAAATTTATAATGTTTAGAGCTTAGTAGAAACCACCTTTGCAAATAAAACTATCCTTTGCATGCTTGCATGCATGACCTTGTTTCTATTATTTTATGTGTGATAAATTGTTTGAATATTGGTTGGAATGCTAGTTGAATTGTGTTTGCTTGATTGAATTGTAGTGGAATTAGAAGAGTGTGATATTTGCAAGATCAAGAAGTGAACCAACATTCTCTACTAAAAAGGCAAGTGACACTATCATCCAAGTCCTACTATTTACATTATACTTAGTGGATTTTTGAAACATGCATGATAAAGTTTACTATATTTTATGCTATGCTAAAATCCTAATAGGATACCCTTATATATTCCTTAGTGGAAACAATGTAGTTGTAGTATGCTTAGCCCTGCTATATATTGGGATGGGATACATGTTATGATTATATGAAGTATTGAAAAGATATATGTTTTTTTATAATAAAACAAGTACTCAATGAACCACCTGGGTGGACAAGGATACTCAAGGTTGGACAAGGTGGCAACAAAAGGAACCATGTTTATATGGCTATCTCTTTTTGTATGTGCACTAGAAGAAAACCACCCAGGGACTTAGAGATTGAACATGTTTCTCGTACAATGGCTTCCGTGTACAGCCACATGCTAAATGGGCTCTGGCTTAGTCAACTACATAGTGGAAGACCCATGCATTGGCATCTTCAAGTTAACTAGGATTGTGTAAGGGAACTTGAAACCCTACATTGGTGCCTGGATAACAAGCTAGCATTGTGTATTGGGAGGACTCCTATGGAAAGACTTTGTCACATTCTCAATCTGCTAGTACTCCATCTTGGTGAGTACTTATCCAGCGGCCACTGGTGGCATCAAGATGAGATTGTGTCATGTGGGTAAAATGTACAACTTCTGCAGAAGATAAAATTCTAAGTACTTAGCCGTGTCCCCGGTTATGGACAACACTGAGCAACTAAGGCCTGAAGCTATGGAAGATCTCGACATTCCAATTTCTCAAAGTTAAAACTCGAGGGTGACAACAAGGGATTTGAAGCACTTGGAGTTTTCCAAGAAGTTCAGAAAGATTTGACAAAAGATCAAAACTATTTTCAAAAGATAGGATAAAACTATATTTCTTTCTGCAAAAGAGCCTAAACCCTACTTAGCCAAATATGCATGTAAATGATAGGATCCACATATTTCTACATAGTAGTGAAACTTTCCAATGCAATTCAAATGTATTAACCCTTGTGGCTGAAACTTATTATGTTGCAGGTTTGTTTGATGTTAGTGAAGTTTGTTGAATAGGATTACAAGTCGACAACCAACATGATTGTATGTGGCACTTGAAGATGAAGGACCCCATGCATATAGATATTCTGCTGCAATGTAATGTGATAGCCAAATGAGCTATGTAAGATGTAATAAATTATTTTATTCCTGGTTATAAAGTTGTATTATGACCTTTGTTTCTTGATATTACATCTTAACTGTGGATGCTAGCTATTGATCCAGGGACTAGCATTGTAAACACAGGGATCTCTACCTTATTAAAGGTTGGGAACCTTACAGATGGTATCAGAGCACTGTGTTGCCTGTAGGATTGTAACCCTAGGATTGGACAAAACCCCTTAGAAAAATAGGAGTTGTATTTTTTCCAAAACTTATTTACAAACAATCTTGTAAACTCTTTCCTCAACCATTTTGGTTTTGAGTCTACATCTCTTCTGTTTCAAACTTGATGGACAAAGCCTACCCCATGGCCAAAGACTTCACCATGTGCAAAAGATTTCATCAACTCTAATGACTTCAACATCTTCAAGTGATTTCAACTTTAGTTTCACCAAGGACTTCAACCTTAGACATCACTAAGGACTATAAGTGAAAAACCAAGAGACATTAGATTGCCTACCAAAGACATTGATATCATGTTAGTGTATGGATCATATTGACCTATGAGGTATGACTATACTAGGTTGATTATTTCAAGAAAACTTGTTGTTTCCTTCAACTCATGAGTTAATCTCATAAGTTGTTAAGTGAATGGTTGCTTGTTGATTGTTTGATTGTTTGATTGAACCTGGTTGGTTTTGAGTTGTGTGTTAAAACTTCTTAAAAATCTATCCACCAATACTTATCCCTATCAAACCAACAGATGCCCCCTCGTCGTGCCAACCCCAACCAAAACAACAACATCACTCCTGAGATGCAGCAGTTGATGACAGGCCAAACTCAACTGATGCAGATGATGACCACACTCATACAGAATCAGAACAACAACAACAACAATAATCAGAATAATCCTCCAGCACCTGACATGCTCACCAAGTTTCTGAAACTTAGGCCTGCAAGGTTCTCTAGAACAACTGATCCAATGGAAGCTGATGATTGGTTACGTTCAGTGAACAAAGACTTAGTGACTGTTGGCTGCACCGATGAAGAAAAAGTTAGGTTTGCAGCATTTCTACTTGAAGGACCAGCAACAACATGGTGGGACAACTTTCAGATCACCACTCCCCTTGAAGATGTAACTTGGGCTATTTTTGAGGATGGATTCAGAACAACTCACATCTCACCTGGAGTAATGTACTTGAAGAAAAGGGAGTTTCACAATCTGAAACAGCGTCACCTCAGTGTGGCTGAATATATTGAATAATTCAACAATCTGGCACGATATGCACCGGATGAATTTGATACAGATGCTAAGAGAAAAGAAAAATTTCTTGAAGGACTTAATGACGAGTTGAACCTGCAGCTAGCTATTGCCTATGTCCCAACTTATCAATCACTCTGTGACAAAGCCACTATTTTGGAAAACAAGATGAATCAAGTTGAGAACAGAAAGAGGAAACATAAACTCAAGATCATCAAAAAAGAAGCATTCATTCAAAAAGAGCAATGAAGATTGTGAACCACATCAGCATCACCACAACAACAATGGAAGTGATAATAATGGAAATGATACTGACAATGGAGATGACCTTG
This sequence comes from Avena sativa, assembly GCA_916181665.1. Taxonomy (NCBI): domain Eukaryota; kingdom Viridiplantae; phylum Streptophyta; class Magnoliopsida; order Poales; family Poaceae; genus Avena; species Avena sativa. The sequence goes on from OV702279.1 coordinate 344,610,034, forward strand.
GTCAGAACCAACAAGACACTTTCAAGAAGAAAGACATTAGCCAGTTGCAATGCTATAATTGCAAGGAGCTTGGACACTATGCATCAGACTGTCCTGAGAAGGGAAAGAATAAGGATGCTAGAAGAGCCAATGGAAATAACTCCAATGTGACCCAGAAAGGACATGTGAACCACATTGACATGGATGGAAACTTTGAAGAGATAGAAGAAGTGGATGTCAGGAATTAGTTAACTCAGAAGAGTCAAATAAGGATTCCTTGTCTGGATATCAAGTGTTGAACCATAGTCAAGTGAACCATCAATGTAACCCTATGAGACTTTATTTTAAGGGTGGTAGTACCCTAGTTGCCTTGAAGCCAACTTGTAACCTTTAGCCTTCCCAAATCTCGGGACGAGATTTATTTTAAGGGTCGTAGCCTGTCACATCCCAAAATTTTCCAAATTTTGAAATGTGAAAAAAATAAATAAACAAAATAAAACTTTGTTGAAATTTAGGGTGAGAAGAAACTTTTTGATTCCAATTGGAAACATCCAAACCTATTTTGATCAAATAAATCCTAAAAGGATGTAAAAAGATAATCAAATAATAAATAAGGTTATAATAGCTGGATTTGGTTTTCAAAAGAAAAGTGTAGAATTATAAATAAAGATTATTTTTATAAAGCCAAATTAAATCTTTGCCAAGCTTTTGAAATAAAATATTTCTATTTGATAAAAAGAATAAAGGTCTATTTAAATAAAATAATGAGGATTTATTAATATCCAATTTTATTAAGGTAAAGGCTTTTCCATTTTAAATAAACACTAAAACTTGTTAATTTAATTTTAAATAAGATTTCCAAGTGTTTTATATTTTCAAATAAAACCTACTGAATTGTTTTTGATGTTATTTAGATTTCAAATAGAGCTTTTAAATAAATTAAATCCTATTTGAATTAATGACTAAGATCTATTTATTTAATTATTAATGGATCCTAAAAAGAATAAAAATTATTTTGTTTTGGACTTTGTTTTGTGTTATTAAATAGAAATAAAATCAATACAAAGTTTGGTGGAAGTTTGAATTCATTTGGAGTTTGAATTGTTTGATTGAAAATCAAAACAGAAAATCAAATAGAAAAAGACAAAGCTTACAGAATAAAAAAATGAAACAAAACAGCCCAACTAAGCAAGCCCAGCAAGGCCCAGTCGCAGCCCAACTCTCCCCCTCCCTCAGCGAAAAGTTTTCTACGCACAAACACACCCACAGAGACGCTGAACGGTGGACCCATCTCCCTCTCTCTCCCCCTCGCTGATAGACAGGCCCCACGCCAGCACGTCGTCGTCCTCACCCGCGACCAACTCCCCTGCCGTTGCAACTGAGTAAGTCCGGCGATGAATACGCGTTGATGGCGGCCTTAATTCCTCGCAGTGACCACGCTCGTTAAATCGCCCCACTCTCCTCTCTCTTTCCCCCCAGATAGCGCCTCCCCTCTGCCCTAGGGATGCCCAGATTTTCCCTTGCACCGCCGCGGACTCCGACGAGCTTCACGATCAATTCCGGCGCCGTCCAGCCTCGCCTCGACTTCCACTGCACACTAGCCTGTTCCCCACCTCCTGGCGCATCTCCTCGTGCCACCCGTTCGCCCGCGCTTGCCCTAGAGCGTCGGCAAGGACAAGCTCGACTCGCCACCGCCGTCTGCCATTGCTCCGTCGAGCATCCCAGGTGAACTCCGACCGCCCTAAGCTCTCTCGATGATGCACCTATCTTCCCCAGATCAGTGCACGTCTAACCATACCCCTACCTTGCCTTAGGGCGACCTGCAGCCTCACCTCCACCAGCAAACAGAGCCACCCGTCGTCAGTAGATACTCCGGCGAGCAATCGTCGTCGTTCCTGAGCGCCCCGTGCCAAACCATCAACGCCTTGAGCTTCACCAGGACCCTGCGAGCACGGTGAGCACCTCCGCTTCTCCCCTTGCTTCCTGTAACCGCCGCGACGCCACCGTCTGACCGCGCGCCGCCGTCTGCCACCGCCAGCGCCGCCAGATCTTGGTCGAGCTGCTGTGAGCCGTGCGATGCGAATCGTATGGCTGCGACTAGATTTTAACTGAAAGGGTATGGGCGCATCAGAGCCGAGCGATTTAACTTAGATCCAACGATCCAAAGATCCTGATCCACCCGAAGCGGTACTGGCCAATTAGATTGCGCCACGTGGACGAAGTTTGGTTTAAAAACAGAAATATAATCAGATTGAATTGCAAATTTTTAAATTGCATAACTTTTGATCCACACGTCCAAAAATTGCAAATTTTATATCAATAGAATCATTAGAACAAGTACTGTGCAACCATGCAATTTGTTTAATGATTTGCTTCTGGAAAATTGGTTGAATTTGCAGAAACATGTGTAGGCTTATTTTGAATATAAAAATTGTTCTACATAAAATATTAATGTGAAATCTTTGCAAAATGGTTTGTTGTGAACCTACTGACCTTAGGAACCAACTCATGGATTTAAAAATGAATTTTGTGAAGTTTAGGAATAAATACTTGAATTAGCTCATTTCTAGTTAAATAAAAATATTGATTTTGATATGGAAATGATTTTTGAGTAAAACCTTTGGGAAATGTTTTGATTCAAACCTTATTACCCTAAACACCAAGTTTTGCGAATTAACAACTTATTTGATGAACAATATAAAATTATTGCTTTGATAAAAGCGTTTTCAACACATAAAATATTGATTTGATTTAGAAATGGTCTATAGATAAAACCTTTTCAAATGGTTTTACCACTTTAGAAAATGACCACTTTGAAATTTATAATGTTTAGAGCTTAGTAGAAACCACCTTTGCAAATAAAACTATCCTTTGCATGCTTGCATGCATGACCTTGTTTCTATTATTTTATGTGTGATAAATTGTTTGAATATTGGTTGGAATGCTAGTTGAATTGTGTTTGCTTGATTGAATTGTAGTGGAATTAGAAGAGTGTGATATTTGCAAGATCAAGAAGTGAACCAACATTCTCTACTAAAAAGGCAAGTGACACTATCATCCAAGTCCTACTATTTTCATTATACTTAGTGGATTTTTGAAACATGCATGATAAAGTTTACTATATTTTATGCTATGCTAAAATCCTAATAGGATACCCTTATATATTCCTTAGTGGAAACAATGTCGTTGTAGTATGCTTAGCCCTGCTATATATTGGGATGGGATACATGTTATGATTATATGAAGTATTGAAAAGATATATGTTTTTTTATAATAAAACAAGTACTCAATGAACCACCTGGGTGGACAAAGATACTCAAGGTTGGACAAGGTGGCAACAAAAGGAACCATGTTTATATGGCTATCTCTTTTTGTATGTGCACTAGAAGAAAACCACCCAGGGACTTAGAGATTGAACATGTTTCTCGTACAATGGCTTCCGTGTACAGCCACATGCTAAATGGGCTCTGGCTTAGTCAACTACATAGTGGAAGACCCATGCATTGGCATCTTCAGGTTAACTAGGATTGTGTAAGGGAACTTGAAACCCTACATTGGTGCTTGGATGACAAGCTAGCATTGTGTATTGGGAGGACTCCTATGGAAAGACTTTGTCACATTCTCAATCTGCTAGTACTCCATCTTGGTGAGTACTTATCCAGCGGCCACTGGTGGCATCAAGATGAGATTGTGTCATGTGGGTAAAGTGTACAACTTCTGCAGAAGATCAAATTCTAAGTACTTAGCCGTGTCCCCGGTTATGGACAACACTGAGCAACTAAGGCCTGAACCTATGGAAGATCTCGACATTCCAATTTCTCAAAGTTAAAACTTGAGGGTGACAACAAGGGATTTGAAGCACTTGGAGTTTTCCAAGAAGTTCAGAAATATTTGACAAAAAGATCAAAAATATTTTTAAAAGATAGGATAAAACTATATTGCTTTCTACAAAAGAGCCTAAACCCTAATTAGCCAAATATGCATGTAAATGATATGATCCACATATTTCTACATAGTAGTGAAACTTGCCAATACAATTCAAATGTATTGACCCTTGTGGCTGCAACTTATTATGTTGTAGGTTTGTTTGATGTTAGTGAAGTTTGTTGAATAGGATTACAAGTCTACAACCAACATGATTGCCCGTTGAACTTGAAGATGAAGGACCCCAGGCATATAGATATTCTGCTGCAATGTAATGTGATAGCCAAATGAGCTATCTAAGATGTAATAAATTATTTTATTCCTGGTTATAAAGTTTTATTATGACCTTTGTTTCTTGATATTACATCTTAACTGTGGATGCTAGCTATTGATCCAGGGACTAGCATTGTAAACACATGGATCTCTACCTTATTAAAGGTTGGGAACCTTACATCAATGACCCCATATTCATGAACAAATCGTCGAAGTAGTCTCGGAGAACGACAAGTTCGAGGAGGAGGTCTCCGATGAGGCGTATGAGGTACTACTTTGCTAGCTTCTCTAGTCGCAGCCGCAGATTTCACTATTCGGATTTTCTCAATCATCTATAGATTCTTTTTCTCTTGATGTAGGGATTATATATGGTTTGAATGGTCGATTTTTTGGAGATTTGATTAGATTTGCTCATCTACCATCTCGTAAATTTACATTTACTTGGCTTGTTGTTGTTCATACACATACGGCTTGTGCTGTAAATTTAATCAATCTATAACATTTAATTTTAGGGGTTTTAGGGATTGCTAGCTGAGTGTTGATTTTTTTACACAACATGCATATAAAATTACATTTATATTACTTATTGAGGAGAATGATTCAATTTTGCCCCAAAAGAGTGCAAGGGGAGACACATATATGATGTCAGATTTTTTTAGGGTTGGTGTCAGTGAACCTGAGGCAATGTACAACAATATAAGTTGTGCAATTGGTACTTTGGTTTGTTAACACCATATCAAAAAAACTATGAGGCCCCAAATTTATTCTACACATATGAACTATCATCTTTGAACTATTTTTGCATTCATTATTAGGCCGATGATTGAAATTTGCCCTAAAAGTTTGAAGGGGCCAGGTGACACACATTTTTTTGGTGTCGTTTTTTTAGGTATGGGTTAGTGAAGGTGATGCAATGTACACAAATACAATATAGGTTGTGTTGTTGGTACTTTGGTTCGCTGATGCCGTATCTGAAGAAACTTATGAGACTCCTAGGTTTATTTTATATTCATATGAACTATGCTATTTGAATTATTATTGCATGCATTCATAGTGTATAAGAATTACATTTCAGTTTCTCACTAAGATCGATGATTGAAATTTGCCCCAAAAGATTGCAGGGGTGACACACATTTGTTGGTATCAGTTTTTTGGGAAAAGTAAGTGAACCTGAGGCAATGTACACAAACAATATTGGTTGTGTTGCTGGTACATTGGTTCGCTTACACACATTTTGTTGGTGTCGGTTTTTTAGGTACGGGTTAGTGAAGGTGAGGCAATGTACAGAAATACAATATAGGTTGTGTTGTTGGTACTTTGGTTCGCTGATGCCGTCTTTGAAAAAACTTATGAGGCCCCTAGATTTATTCTACATTCATATAAACTATGATTTTTGGATTTTTACTGCATGCATTCATAGTGTATAAGAATTAGATTTCAGTTTCTTAGTGAGGCCAATGATTGAAATTTGCAACAAAAAATTGCAGGGGTGACACACTTTGTTGGTCTCGTTTTTTATGGATGGGTAAGTGAACTTGAGGCAATGTACACAAACAATATAGGTTGTGATGTTGGTACTTTGGTTCACTTACTCCGTGTCTGAAAAAACTTATGAGGCCCCTGATTTATTCTCATATGAACTATATGATCTTTGAATTGTTTCTACTATATATCTTATTATGGCCAAAGATTGAAATTTGCCCCAAAAGAGAGACATACACATTGGTGTCAGATTTTTTCAGGTATGAGTTAGCGAACCCGAGGCAATATAAAAGAACAATATGTTATTGTTGGGTTCGCAGCATAGAAAACAAAAAATTTCCTACGATGGGAACATCTAAGTACCAAGATCTATCTACTAGATACAAGCAATGGGTGGATATACATCCATAGAATACACACCCTCGAAGACCGAATAGCTTTAACGATGTTGTACTCATGGATGATGTAGACGAACGCTTGCCGATCTCAAGATCGTGATGAAGTCCATCTGGTCCAGCCGGTCCAGCACCATCAAGTCCAGCACCGCAAAGCAGTGGTGCATCCGTGATCGCACACACGTACGGGTACCCCGACAACCTCCGCGCCCTCGCTCCAACGAAGCAGCGGAAGCAACAAATCCTTCCAGAAAAAGCCACCGGAAACATGTATCTCGCTGATCCGAGACCATGGGGAATTCTAAAAGGGGGAGAGAGATCCTTCGCGAGGAGGTGTACTTTGAGAGGATGAGAGGGGGGCCTTTTATAGGGGAGAGGGGGGGCACCCAAGGGGCATGGCTCCCAGCCATGGGGGCTGCCCCCACCTCTCCCACATTCATGTGGGTGGAGCTCCCACTCAAAATGAAAAGCCTCCACTCCCATAGAAGAGCCTCCACTCAAAAACCCACTCACATGCATTAAATTTCCACCAAATTTAATGCAAGCTCTCATTTAAATAAAACTCTTTTATTTATTCAGAATTTTGTTAATTACTTTAATTAACAAACATTCACATAAAACCCCTTGCTAGTATTCCATTTCACATGCAGAACCAGTTTTAGCAATTTCAACCGAAACAGTTCCGGTGTCTAGTGAAATAAATTCCTGCGCTTTCCTTTTCTTTTTCTGACATATCATTTGCTCCGAATGGTGTCGGTAAACCTTAAGTGTGTCACCCTAAGGTTCGCGAATAATGCAGACATGATCGTGATCCCTCTCCGATCAATAATCAGCAGCGGGACCTAGAGATCCGTACTGACTCCCACACATTCAACGATGACTTCTGTGATCGTGTGAACCTTTTACGCTAGTATCTTAATCCCTTTGTTTCACGATATATTACATGTCCGAGATTCGATCATTGGTATCTCCATACCTAGTTTGATCTCATTACCGACATGCACTCTTTTCTCATTCCCGTGACATAACATTCTAGTGATCAAATCACTTGCTTGCAAGCTAATCAATGTGATATCACCGAGAGGGCCCAGAGAATATCTATCCGTCATCGGGATGAACAAATTTCACTCTTGATCCATGGGTCTCAACATAACACTTTAGTAGTTCTGAAGCCATCTTTATAATCACCAAGTTACGGTGTGACGTTTACTGTCATCGAGAAACTCTTCCGGTGTTAGTGATTGACATGATCTCATGGTCTAAGGATTAGGATCACTTCGTGTCACATCCCAAGATTTTCCAAATCTTGTAATGTGAAAAATAAATAAACAAAATAAAATATTGTTGAAATTAGGGTGAAAAGAAACTTTTGTTTCTAAATGAAACTTAAAATCCCATATTGAACAAACTTTAATTAAAGTTTGAATCCAACAAAATCCAAATCAAAAGAAATGCATTCCTCATAAAATGCATCTGGAAATTTAAACACTTGGAAAATAAATCCAAACCCAAAACCCTAATGGAATAAAAATCATTTCCAAGTTATCTCCAAGCCTATGGATTTGATCCATATAAAAACTTGTCAACAAACATTTACAAAATATCAAAATGACAAATAGAAATATTAGAAGACTATATAAATTGGTTTCACTTAATTTGGAACCATAAATAAAAACTTATGAATTAATAAGATAAGGAATTGAATTTTCAAAGCTAATAAAGCCCTTATCTAAAACCCATACCAAATTGTGAGCAAATAATCCTAAAGATATTTAAAAGGATAAATAAATCTCAAATAATATTTTACCAAATTGGAATCACCAAGTTTGAATCTATTAATAAAAAGATATGGATTTTATAAGATGAAGAAAGAAATATTAAATAAAGAATATTTGAAGACCAAATCAAATCTTGGCCAAATCCATAAGCAAATGGAATGAATTATAATCCAAATCCAAATGAAATAAAATGATGAAGAATTTCCAAAATAAATAAAATGGCATTAACCATTCTATCCTTTTTTTTACAAAGACAAATCTCTAATGAGAATAATTATTAAAACATGAGAAAATATTATTTTGGAATTTACCCAAGTGAAATAAAAGTGTTTTAATTCAACTTAAATAAGATCAAAGAAAACTTCCAAATAAAAATTAGGGAATTAAAACTATATTTAAATTCCATTGGAATTAAAACAAATACCCAATTCAAATGAATTATGAATCATATTAAAAAAATCCAAATAATTCAAGATGAATTATTTGAACCCAAATAAACAATTAAAAACCTACTGAAAGGATTTGGAAAGTTTAAGAATTTAAATGGAGATTTAAAAATATTATTAAATCTTATCTAATTAAAACTAGAGCCTATTTTTGAATAATTAAAAGACTTAAAAAGAATAAATAAATTATTCTAAAAAATGATATCAGAATGTTTTATTAATCAGTATTTAAACCTACACAAATTTTGGAAAAGATTTGAATTCAAATGAGTGTTTGAATTGCTTATTCAAATCAAAACAGAATAAAAGAAAAGGAAAAAAGAAAAACAATCTGAACAAAAAAATATGAAAAGGACCCAGCCTAGCTTAACTAGCCCATTAAGCCCAATAGCAGCCCACTCCCTCTCTCTCGCAGCGCGAAACGTTTTCTACTCAAACTCTCACCCGCGTAGTCACTAATTTCTCGACCCCACGCACCCCCTCTCTCTCTCGCTGACCGCTGGACCCACTGAACACGTCACCGTCTTCCTCCCCGCGGTGACCACGCCCCCTTTCCTCCTCGCCGTTTCTGCCGATTAAACGCCGACGTCAATACGCCTTAATGCCGCGTTAATCTCTCGCCGTGACCATGCAGTAATAAACGCCAGGCTTCCCTCTCCCTTCTCCCCCAGACCACACCCCACAGGAGCCACCAGGCTGCACAAATTTCTCCCTCAAAGCTTCTCTGTCCGACGACACTCCGGCGACACTTCCGACCAAACCCTGCCGCCCCTTGCCTCCTCGACCAAGCTCACATACTCCCCACCTCCTGGCGCATCTCCTCGTAGCACCAGCTCGCCCCCGCATGCCCCGCGGCCTCGGTTCCGTCCATGTCTGAGCGCCACCAAGGATGAACTCGACTCCGGCGAGCTATAGCCGACGACCTCGTGCGCCCCTTGCTCACTGGTGAGTATTCTCATGATCCTTGAACTCGTGTGCACCTTCCTGATGCGTTATTTTTCTCTTTTGCATCCCAGAGACCCGCCTTCGACCACGGCCGTGCGTGCCCGAGCCCGCAAGCTACTCCGGCGAGAGATTGACAGCAACCTCGTGCGCCCCTTGCCTTCCCGCTAGTACCTTGAGATTCGTCGTGATCTCCTGAACCTGGTGAGCATCTCCTTACTCTTCCTTGCTTCCTCTAGCGCCTGCTCCGCCGCTAGCCGAGCACCGCCGCTGCGCGTCAGAGTCCAGCGCCGCCAGTTAGTGGCAAATCGATGTTAGCCGTCCGATCTAGATCCTAGAGACGCGATAGAACGACTAACTGAAGCAGTATGGATCCATCCTCACCGTGCGATTTCATTTTAATCCAACGTCTCACAGCGCGTGATCCAGACGAACCGGTACCAGCGTATTAAATCAAGACACGTGTCCCTGCTGGTTTGTTTTAAAACAGAATAGTTCTATTAGATGTTCCATTTTGTAAAATCTATAACTTTTAGTCTACACGTCCAAATTCTGCAAACTTTATATCAATCGATTCAGAAAAACAAACCCTAGACAACCATGCACTTTGTGTAGTAAAAAGCTTCTGTTAAGTTATTTGTTTTTATAGAAACTTGTGTATGCATGTTTAGGATATAAAATTTGTTCTAAAATGATTTTGGGAATAAAATCTTTGGAAAATGGTTTGTTTTGAACCTAATAACCCTAGGAATCAATTGGTGGTTTCAAAAATGTATTTGGTGAAGCAAAATAGTGAATCTTTGATTTAAACCATTTCTAGTCAAATAAAAATATGGTTTAATTATTAAAAATAGTTTTGGAAGAAAACCTTTGACAAATGTTTTGGAAATAAACTCTCTGACCCTAAACACAAGGTTATATGGTTTGAAAACATATTTTGTGAAACCTATAGAATTTTGCCTTATTAAAAGCATTTCTTCACCACATAAAATAATGACTTGATCTAAAAATGGTTTATGAAGTAAAATCTTATACAAATGATTTTGCCACTTTATAAAATGACCATTGGGTGTTTTCAAATGTTTATGACCCATTAGAAACCACTTATCCAAATAAAACAATCCTTAGCATGCTTGCATGCATTGTTTTGTTATTATTATTTTATGTGATGAATTACTTGAATGGTAGATTGAAATGTTGTGTGCTTGATTGAATTGTAGTAATTTGAAGTGAGTGAACATTGAAAAGATCAAGGAGTGAACTTATACTCTCTACCAAAAAGGCAAGTGATGCTTCATACTCTTGTCCCATTATTTTCACTATGCATTAGTGATATTCCTAAGTAGGACTTGCATGGAATTTTTACTAAGTATAAACTATGCCAAGGGAAATCCTAGTAGATGAAACTTTAGTAGAATTTCCTAAGTTAAGATTCCTACTACTATCATGCTTAGCTTAGCTAGTAGAAGACAAGGGTGGAATATATATTCATGCCATGGAAAAATTTCTAAGTCTGAGGACTTGAGTTTTTGTTTAATAAAACAACTAAGTGAATGAATCACCTGGGTGGAATGGAAGGAATGGTTTGTGTTGAGTGGTCATGCAAGTCCAGTATGCTGGGGGAAACTTGGGCATCACCAAGTCCAGCATGCTGGGGAAAACTTGGTGTCTCACTTGTGGATGGCCACCTAGGAACAAAGACATTTGAGATGTCAAATGTTGAGAAGCTTCAAGTGCAGCCACTTGGCATTATGGGCTCTACCTGGATCATATAGGTTGCAATAACTTAGCCAAATGGACAGTTGGTGGTAGGGGTTTGATAGGTTGGAACGCGTCCATTCTAGTCTGAGGGAAGGCTTCTGAAAGATCTTGTCTTGGTGAAACCAAGTCTTGTGGGGAAAGTGCACCACCTCTGCAGAGTGTAAAATCTAAGTACTTAGCCATGTCCCTGGTAAAGGACAATTTGAGCATCAAGACATGGAAGCTATCAAGAATCTCATCATCCAAATTTCTAAGTTAAAAATCTTGTGGGTGAACAAGGGATTGAAAGGATCACCAATTTCTATTGGGAGATGCCTTGGGAAAGATTTTGTCAAGCAAAAACTTAGTGTTTTCAAATGATAAGGAAAATCTATTTTGAGCAATGCAAGCCTAAGCTCCACTTAGCCAAATGCATATAGATGATAGACTCCACTATACTGCCATAGTATCACTTGCCAATACAATTCAAATGTATTGACCCTTGTGGCTGTAACTTGTTATGTTGCAGGTTTGTTTGATATTAGTGAAGTTTTATTTATTAGGATTACAAGTCTACAACCAACATGTCTTCCTGTGGCACTTTGAAGATGAAGGACCCCATGCTATTGTTATATTCTGCTGCATTGTAATGAGTTATCCAAATGAGCTATGTAAGATTTAATAAATTATGTTATTCCTGGTTATAAATTTGTATTATGACCTTTGTTTCTTGATATTACATCTTAACTGTGGATGCTAGATATTGATCCAGGGACTAGCTTTGTAAACATAGGGATCTCTACCTTATTAAAGGTTGGGAACCTTACACTTCGTAAGTTGTTATAGCAATATATACTCAATGACTTTGATCGTAATGCTATACTTTGGATGAATGTTCATCACATCATTACACTAATGTTGTGACCTTGTTATTAACAACATCCAATGTCCATGATCAGGAAACCTTGATCATCTTGTTAATCAATGAGCTAGTTTATAAGAGAGGCATAACTAGGAACTTCCTTTTTGTTTATTAAACACACATGTATTAATGTTTCCGTATTAATACAATTATAGCATTCAAAATAAACATTTATCATAAATAAGGAATACGATAATAACCACTTTATTATTGCCTCTCGGGCATATTCCCTTCAGTCTCCCACTTGCACTAGAGACAATTTTGAAAACTTTTCGTATTTGACACCTATGGCTTTCTGGTGTTCCATATACGCAACTGAAAGTGGTTAACATAATCTACAGATCTGACGCTTTCAGGTCCTGTGTATTTGCATGTCTTTGCGTCTCCATGCATCACTCATTCTCTAATGAGATGGCATTGTATAAATTTGGTCTTTTGGTGAGACCTTTAGTTCCTTGGGGTTAAATCATGACGATACTATTGTCGTACAATATATCTTTAGTGTTAGCCCGTTGCGAACCACACCTTAGTTTGATAACAAACTACTTGACACAAATGCCCTCCTTTGCTGCTACTATAGCAGTCATATACTTAGCCTTTTGTTGTAGTATTCATCACAATGTCTTAACTTTGGAACTCTTCCAAATCCATCATGGAAACTTTCTTTCCATTTTATTGTGCCACCCATAGTTTAAATTGAGATAAACTTAATTTGTATCTTGTGACAAAACTAGTATCAATGTAATGCTTTACAGTGAACTATTTGTAATTGTTTGTCACCTCTACACAAATATATTCTTAGTTCTTCCAAAAGATCATAAGAATATCCTTACTATCGTCCAATGATCATTTTATGATTCATTCTGGTATATGCTCATAACACTTAGAGCATAGGACATATCTGGATGTGTACATATCATGGTATGATTGATCAAAACATTCTCGTGATTTCACTCATCAAGTGTCAAAGCACTTGAATCTTGTTTCACTTATCAAGTGTCGATACACTTGAATCTTGATTCAATTCCTTTCCATGTGACAAGAACCTTTTCTTGTCGTTTCTATATTGAACTCCTTCAATATCTCATATACGTATGTTTGGCACAACCATATTAGCGTCACAGTCTATCCACTATAGACATTCATGCTAAATATTCGGATTTTGCCTAAGTTTTTCATCGAAATGAAATTCTTAACCTTTTTCAATAAAAGATACATCAGTTCCAATCAACAAGATGTCCTCCACATAATGTATTAGAAATATTTCTCAGTGCTGCCACTTAATTTCTTGCAAATGCAAGCATCTTCATCGTCTCTAGATGAAAACTCCTTTTTGTCACGGTGAAGATTCCAACTCCGCGATTCTTACTTCAACCATTGAAGTTTGCATGCCCTTTTAGCATCCTTTGAATTTAACAAAACCCTTTGGACCATGTCATGTACACGTCCTAGGTAACCATTCTATTGAAAGAACTTTTTTTTCTTTATTCATCTACCATATACCAAATTATATGTAGTGGTTGCTACTTTAATCCGTCTAGACAAAATATCGCTATGAAAGATCAAATCTTGTCATAGTCAACTTCTTAAACATTGTCATAAAATACTTTACGACATGTCGACTATTTCATAGATGTGAAACATCCATGTCTGTTTCTTTATAGATCCAAATACGGACGATAGGTTTTTAGACCTTTCCGGAGGGTCTTCCAAGTTCAAAACTTGATTTCTCATGTATGGAACTATCACGGATTTTATGGCTTTAAGCCATTTGACAGATTCAGGGACCATCATCGCTTCTTTGCATGTAGTCGGTTCATCATTATCAAATAATGATTTACTCTCAAATCTCAACATTTGATTGTTTATCCGACCGACTTGGTTCAATAAGAACTTAGATCCCCGTGACCACAACCTTTGAGGAACATAAGCTATGAGCATTATGGCAGCCTCTGGAACGATTTCTGGCACTGCGCAACTCAGCACATTTAGCTAAGGTTCTTTAACCTTATAAAATTTCTATTGTCCTCCCATTTAACTTTTGCAACAAGAAACTTCACATTTCAAGCGACAAACCATTTTGTCCTCGGTGTTATGGAGGAATAACCAATTTTTATTCGAAATAACCTACAAAGATATGCTCATCCGACTTTGGTTGTAAACATCTTACTTATGCTTAGCATACCAAAATTTAAGAAATGACAATTTGGGCTTTCCCCAAACCATAACTCATATGGTGTCATTTCAACGGATCAAGATAGAGGTATTTTCAGTGTAAAAGGGGTAGTCTCTAAAGCTTTAATCTTTTAAAACATAATGGCAGTTTTATAAATAACACCTTTGATCCAACCATGTCAAACAAGGTTTCATTACAAATCTCAAACACTCCATACTCTTATGGTGTTTCGGGAGATGTAAATCTAGGTGTTTTGCTAAACTTGCAACTCAAATAAATCCCTTTATGATAAATCATTATTCATTTATTTTTCTTGTTACACTTGTAACTCAAATAAATCCCTTATGATAAAATCATAAACCATTTATTTTCTTGATACAATGATTTTCCACTTCATCTTGAAAGTCTTTGAACGTTTTCAAATATTTCACACTTCTTTCTCATTAGTTGAATATTCACTCAAATTTCCGGATAAATCATATGAAGTTGAAATCCATCGCTTACGACTATACATAATGGAATACATACATCGATATGTATAAATTCTAATATTTTAGTCGTTCGTTCTTCTTTGGCCTTTGAACAAATTTTAATTATCCCGAGGAAAGTCTCACAAGCGTCACTTGATCAAATCAAAGACTCCAAAAATCCATGAATATGGAGATTCTTCATGTTTTCTTTTCAATATTATTTAAACAGCGATGTCACTTCGTAAGTGATCTTTCAATCATTTGTCTTGCGACATTTTAGCATTAGCTTTATGGATGTGTTTTCTCCAACTAGATTTGTAAATCATCCATCTTATATGGAATACAGTAATTATTTGAACAACCTTTGTTCTCATAATACCTGATTTAAATAACAATTATTAAAACAAATCTTGAAGTCAAGCTTTGATGTCAACGAGAAATACAAACAACGGTTTGTTTGTTTTTGATGAGCATCATCACATATTATCTTGCTAGTTACTTATTTGGCCATTGTGTTTCATGAATTGCGTCGTTCCGTATGAAATTTCATACCAACCAATTAGGTATCCAATACCCAAGAACCAAATTGTTTAACAAGCAAAGAATACAACCATAACATGTATATCATCCATATAGCTAAATTGGATATTTCCAATATTTTCTTTTCTGAGAAATATATTTTATAGATTCTCTTTCAGCATTTCCTTTTCCTTTTAAAAGAATATATCAATATCAAAAGTGGCGCCATATACATGATACATAGTCCAAAGCGTGTATATTCAAATAAGAATACCTTTGGACTTGCACTTTGAAGTAGATCACCATCATCAAAATGGTCGACATTCTTTCAAAATCCATTCTTTAGTAATCTTTTAGTGTATTAAACACTTTACATACATCTTCTATTCATCCTTATCATGACGACTTTCATGATCAAGCTAATGTAGCTTATAAAGACGAGTCGTGAGTATAACGTTACTTTCCAAAACCCTTTTGGATGATTAGGATGTCTAGCATCTCCAACCTTTGTGAATTCTCATCCAATATGAGAACATACATTATACTCTATCATATTGCAACCAAAACATTGTTTCAGATATCGTTATATCTGCCACACATGATGGTTTCTGAAACAATTCTTTCAGCTCCTAGATAAATTTGATATTAAAACAATCAAGAATCATGGAGGCAAACATGATACTTAAGATACTAACACTGAAATTGTTACTCTTGATTTAATACTAATTATTAAACTTCACGGAGTAAACAGAGTTTGCTGAAAGTTTGCAATAGGACTTTAAACTTTAGATTGACACTCAACACAATACGATACCAGTTCGTAAAGTAAATATCCAGAATTCTATAGTTCTATTATCTCAATTACAACTAAGCATAAGGTGGTGAACGAATGCCAATGACTACAATAAATTATGCAAATTCACTTTGATTTAATTTATGATAAATTGAGTTCTACTAATCCAAATTAGAAATGAACTCTCACTCAAAAACGACATCCCTCATGCCTTTTTGGTGATTACATGAACCAAATCCACTACACCAAGTCCGATCATCACGTGAGTCGGTGTAGCTTCAAAGGCGAGCATCCATATGTTCATCATATAAAAACGTATGACTCATGCTTAACCTTTCGGTCCGTGTTCCGAGGACATTTCTGTACATGCTAGGGTTGCCAAGTAAGAACCTTAGTATTCGCGTGTGTAACTGTCTTACACCCGAGATATGCTCGTGGATTCAAATACACCCGATCATCACGTGATGTCTTGAAGCGATGAAACATTGTCGGTGCATACTTAAGGAAGAACACATTTTTATCTTGATATCTAAATGAGGGATCATCTTATTATGCTAATAAAACGCCACAAGCATTATAAGATGCAATTAAACATCACATGTTTATAAGTGAAATGATATGGTTCCCGCATATGATCTCCATCATGTGCACCGTGGTATGATCACTATCATACCTTTATGTGTAAGGCCAAGGTCTATGGAACTTACATGTTATGTGTGTTGTAAGAGTATCATCTCATACTTCTACTTACAACATCACCATATCATGATACTAGCCCAACAACAATCTAAACTGGACGCCTCTAATTTATCCATTGCAAGTTTTACGTGGCTTAGGGCTTTCGAAGATAGAACTGTTCTTACCTACGAACATGAACCACAACGAGGATAACCAAATTGTTGACAACTTGTTGCAAATTAAATATTGACTATAGTAGGAGAGACAGACACCCGCTAGCCACTTATGCAAAACTAGTTGCATGTCAAGCGTGGAACAGGTCTCATGTGCGAGGACATGTAAAGTTTGTCCGGTAGATCTGTTGGGTGTAGTTCGTAAACTCTACATCACAGATGGCAATTCTTCCGCCCAGGCTACAGCTGCTCTATGTAGCGGCGCCTCAAGACGTGGCTTGATTCCTTGCAGAATTAATCCATTGACTCGCTCAACCTGACCATTGGATTGTGGGTGTGCCACAGATGCAAGGTCAAGTCAGATGCCTTTCTCCCAGCAATATGCCTCCACTTCTCTGAGTGATAAATTGCTGCCGTTGTCGGTGATAATGCTATGTGGGAGACCAAATCTCACCACTAGATCTCGGACGAACCTTAGGGCAATTGCCCCATCAAGCTTTCTAATGGGTTTAGCTTCTATCCATTTAGTGAATTTGTCAACTGCTACAAGCAGATTCTTAAATCCACAGGGTGCCGTCTGTAACGGTCCCACCATGTCCAGCCCCCAGACTGCAAACGGCCAAGTTATTGGTATTGTTCGCAGTTCTTCAGCAGGAACATGTGGTTGTCGGGCATAATACTAGTATCCCATGCATGTCTCAACCAGCTTGTCGGCGTCCGCCTTCGCGGCCAGCCAGTAGAATCCTTGCTGGAAGGCTTTCGCGACCAACAAGCGAGGAGCAGCGTGATGCCCGCAATCTCCGAGATGGATTTCGCGTAGGATTTCCATACCTTCTAGCTGGGAAACACACTTTAGGTATACACCAGTAGTGCTCCTTTTATAGAGTTGCCCATTGATTATGGTATAACCCTTTGCTCGTCGTACTATTTGTCGTCTTTCGACTTCGTCGTCGGGCAAAGTTTCGTGTTCGAGATACTCCATGAACGGTTTTGTCCAAGCCGGAGGGACCTTAGTCACCATGTTGACGAAAGAGTCAGCTCTATCCGGGTTGTCGATGTCGGCGCCCTTCACGGATGGTGTGCATAGATGCTCTAGGAAAACTCTTGGGGGAATTCGCTTGCGCCCTGATCCAAGCTTAGATAGCAGATCAGCCGCCTCATTTTGCTCCCTAGGCACATACTTGACTTCGTAGCCCAAGAAGCTCTTGGCTATCTCGTCCACTTCGTCTCGATATGCCGCCATCATAGGGTTCCGCGCATTCCAGGTGCCAGCCACCTGCTGGGCAACCAAGTCGGAATCTCCACAGCAAACTATGGACTTGATGCCAATATCCTTGGGTACACGTAGTCCATGAATTAGTGCTTCATACTCCGCCATGTTGTTTGTAGCCTCAAAGTGGATCTGCAGAACGTAGTGTAGCTTGTCTCCTGTTGGTGACTATAGCAATACACCAGCCCCCGAGCCGTTGAGCAGCTTTGATCCGTCAAAGTGAATCACCCAGTACTCTGGTTTCGGCAACGGAGTAGCGTCTGGCATCTCCGTCCAATCTGCAACAAAATCCTCTAAGGCTTGTGACTTGATAGCGTTGCGTCTCTTGTAGGTGATCTCGAAGGCGGCAAGTTCAATGCCCCACTTCGCGACCGTTCCTGTAGCGTCGCTGTTATTGATAATGTGGGACAGTGGGGTCTTGCTCACCACTGTGATTGGGTGCTCCTGAAAGTAATGCCTCAGCTTCCGAGAAGCAAGGAATACTCCATAAGCTATCTTTTGGTAGTGAGGGTAACGCTGCTTGGACTCCGTCAAGACCTCGCTTACGAAGTAAACTGGTCGTTGAACTCCGTGCTCATTTCCTGGTTCCTTCCGCTCTACCACAACGACGATGCTGATTACCCGGTTGGTTGCCGCCATGTAAATTAACAGGGGCTCACCAGGCTCGGGTGCTGCAAGGATGGGCGCTGAGGAAAGAATCTCCTTGAGCTGCTTCAATGCTGCATCTGCTTCGTCCGTCCACGTGAATCTGTCCGCCTTCTTCAGCAACTTGTACAGCGGCAGAGCCTTCTCTCCAAGTCGGCTGACGAACCGACTAACTGCTGCAACACAACCTGTTAGTCGTTGAATGTCCTTTAGGCATGTCAGACGATTTATGTTTAAGATGGCCTTGATTTTCTCCGGATTGACCTCGATTCCACGTTGGGAAACGATGAAGCCCAACAATTTGCCGGCTGGAACCCCGAAGACGCACTTCTTGGGGTTGAGCATCAAGTTGTATTTCCGGAGATTATCAAAGGTTTCTTTTAAGCCGGAGATTAAGTCGTTTGACTTTTTAGACATCACCGCAATATCGTCCACATAGGCGTGAACGTTCCGACCAATTTTGTCGTGGAGGCAACGTTGCATTGTCCGCTGGTAAGTAGCACCTGCGTTTTTCAGCCCAAAGGGCATCGTGACATAGGAAAACATGCCGTAAGGGGTAGTGAACGAAGTGGCCAATTGGTCCGACTTCCTCATGTTGATATGGTGGTATCCTGAATATGCATCGAGAAAACACAAAAGTTCCGAGCCAGCCATCGAGTCAATGACTTGGTCAATGCGAGGCAAAGCAAACGGATCTTTGGGACATGCTTTGTTCAAGCCGGTGTAATCAACGCACATTCTTAATTCATTGGTTCCCTTTTTGGGGACAAGTACAGAATTGGCCACCCATTGGGTGTGAAGGACTTCTCCGATAAATCTAGCCTTAAGTAACCTAGCTATCTCTTTGCCAATGGCGTGTATCTTCTCATCTCCAAAGCATCGTAGAGGTTGTTTCACTGGTTTGCATTTTGGATCAATGTTTAAGCTGTGCTCGGCAAGTTACCTAGGTACACCTTTCATGTCGGCAGGTTGCCAGACAAAGATGTCCCTGTTCTCACGGAGGAACTCGATGAGAGCGCTTTCCTATTTGGGATCCAGGTTCGTCCCAATGGCGGTGACCTTGGAGGCATCGCCTACCACAAGTTCCACCGGCTTGGTTTCGATGGCGGCCTTGAACGTAGGAGCGGAGTCGGAGATCTGCTTCTTCGACGCGGGCATCTCTGAGTCATCGACCTTGCTTTGGATCTCCTTGAATTCTTCGCTATAGAGGACAGCTTCTGCAACGGCTGCTTCATTGATCTCGCAGTCTCTTGCCTTGGTAAAGCTTCCGGATACGGTGATGATGCCGTTAGGTCCGGGTATCTTGAGTTTGTTGTAGATGAAGCATGGCTTGGCCATGAACGTGTGGAATATGTCGCGGCCGAATATGACGTGGTACACGCTCTTGAAGGGGACCACCTCGAAGGTCATGCACTCTTGGCGGTAATTATTAACATCGCCTAAGGCTACCTGAAGTGCAATGCACCCAAGAGACCGAGCCTCCCGACCAGGAACTATGCCGTGGAAAACAGTGTTGGTCCGCCTTAGGTTTGCCTCCGTCAAGTTCATCTTCTGCAGTGTATCCAGGTACATGATGTTGATGCTACTTCCACTATCGACCATGCACTTGGTGAACTCCACGCCGTCAATCAATGGGTTGATGACCATGGCGTACTGGTTCTCCATGGGCACAAGGTCTGGGTGGTCCGTCCTGTCCCAAGTTATTGGAACCTCCGACCAGCGCAGGTACTAGGGGACGGGGGGAGAGTGGCCATCAGGATCCTCAGAGAGGTCTTCTGTTGTCGGACGGTGGGGGTGCAAAGGAAAGTGTGGTAGACTGGGGCCTTCTTTGCGAAGGGGTTCTTGCCCTTGTCGTCGCTCTTGGCAGCGTGCTTGGGGTCAATGTCCTCGTCCATGTCACTTGAATCCTTGGAATCCTCCTCCTTCTTCTTCCCCTTGCCCTTGCCTCGCGGTCTGTTCTTCCGACTTTGCTTGTAGCCGGACTCCGGGTCTTCCTTGAGGTTGTTGACGAACTTGCAGTGTCGATTGGTATGAGTGTCCTTGCCATTGGCGTCGAGGTGTACGAGGCACGGCATATCGCGGTACTCCTCGTAGGTTTGGGGAACGCGGAGCGGCGCCAAGGTGGTTTCACTTCCTCGTTGCTGCCCACGACCAGCTCCCCTTCCTCGGCCACGTTGTCCTCCTTCTCCTCTTCCTGCAAAAGTCATAGCGACCATGTCGGTAGATTGCTTTTCTTCTGGAGTGATCTTCCGCTTTGTAGTGCTGTTCCTCCGAGCTTGAGTTAGAACGGCCGTTGCCGGCAATGAGCCACGAGCATCGTCGTCGGCAGCTGCGAACTCGCTAGCCAACTGAATCATCTGGTTCAAGTCAAGCTGGTGATTGTCCTGCAAGCGCTTCAGCTTATGTCGGAGAAACGTGCCCCTTTCCAATCCATCGATAAAGGCGGCCATGGCGGTCTGAGCGTGCACTCCTGCGCAGGAATTTTTCATATCCAGCCAGCGGGAGAGGTAGGCGCGAGATGTCTCGTCTTTCTCTTGCACGCACCGCTGTAGATCACCCACAGTGCAGGGACGCTTGTATGTATCCTCAAAGTTCTTGGTGAACGCTTCTTGCATGTCCAGCCAGTTGTAGATAGATTTCTCCGGCAAGTCGTCGATCCATTGACGGGCCGTGCCTGCCAACATTAACGGGAGGTACTTGACGGCGACGTTGGGGTTGCCTCCGGCAATTTCCACCGCGTTACCGTAGTCCTGCAACCATGTGGCTGGCTTGGCGGTGCCGTCATAGGGCTTGATGGTCTTGTCAATCTGGAAACCTCTGGGGTAAGTTGCGGACCGTATTGCAGGTCCAAAGCAACGTGGTCCCAGGTATGATCCTTCCTGGGCCTCGTGGATCTTATCGATCCGCGAACGTGCATCGTACGGCTCCGGGTTCTTCTTCTTTTTGTCAATAGGGGATGGGCTGCGTGAACGACGTGGGCCTCCTCCGCCATGGTGACTGCTTGGTGGTGACGGAGGCGGAGGCGGCGGTGGGTTAGCCTTCTTGCTGTTACCCTCCTGCGATGCCTCACGCCTGTCATGGTTGCTTGTCGGACGCGGAGGGTCATGGCGCGACCTGCTCTTATGTCCTTGGTTGCGCTCTCCGTCATGACGGGTCTGCTCCGCGTTGTCGCGGATGACGATGCCACACTGCTTTGGTGGGGGCATATCCGTACGATGGTGAGCTTTGTAATCTTCGCGATGTCGGGGAGATCGAGGCGGTGGCGATGGGCGGCGAGGTCGGGCCTTTTCTCCGTGGTCGGAGGATATGGCGATGGCATCCTTCCTGTTGCGTTCATCCCTCCGTCTTCGTTCTGATGAACCCGTCTGGGATCCGACATCAAGAGGAGATCTGTCCCTTGGCGGCTTGTATTGGCTAGATTGGCAGAGCGTTGGGTTAGACTCAAGCCTCTGAGAGGTGGCCTTTTCCTGCTGCTTCACCGCCTTGGCCACTAGGTCGTAGACCTGTTCCATTGCCTCAGGCGATCTATCCTGCTCCAGAAGGTTCTTGGCGACGGCGAGGTTAAGGAGTGGGGTGGGCATCACCTACTTGCCTTCACTGTCAATAAATGGCTTGGCCTGTGGCGGCTTCGAGGGAGCCCATCCTAGGTTGCGCCGTACACCAGGATCATTGATAACGCGAGCCGGAGCTTTCTTAGCCTTCTGCTGCTATAGCAAAGTCTTGTATTCGGCCTCCATTGCTCTAGCTTTCTCTATGGATTTCTGCGCGTGACCAGATCTCGATCTAGTTTAGCGCCTTGCTCCGCGATGGCTTGCGCCTCCTCCAGCAGCTGCTGGCGCTTCTCGTCAAGCTGGGTCACGTTCCGGATATGAGCGACGGTCAGTGGCTCAACAAGGAGATTGTCGTACATCACTCTATCACCTGGAGTAACTTGGGATGCTGCCGATGTAGATGCTGGAGGTGGCACGTTTGCGGTGTTATTGTTTCTCGGGCCGGTGCCGAGTTCCAGCGGATGCTGCACTGGGTTAGGTGGAGGAGGCATGACCTTTGCGCGATCATCGTCAGTGGCAATAAGTGGCCCCTTCCCCTTTTCTGGCGCCATAGGCAGAGCTCGTCCCGGTTGATCTTCATCCATCGCCGTCCCAATGGTGACGAACACCCCTCGGGACGTGACGGCGTTGTTGGCTTGCTCCTCCATATCCTGCATAGCGGAGTTTGGCTCTTCTGGACTGAAGTCTATCTCCTCTGAATCTGCACTGAAATCATCATAAAGCGCGTCAATGAAAGAGTCGGAGGGTGCTAGGACTTCCTCGATGACGGGCGGTGGAGGTGCAACGGGCTCGACGATGACTGGAGGTGGTGGTGCTGCTGCGACGATGGCGGCAGGAGGCGGTGGTGGCGGCTGCAGAACCGGAGGTTCTCCGTCTCTAAGCGCAAGCTCCATCTGGGCTGCCGTGTCAGCTGCCGCGTAGCTGTTGACAGTGCTCACCATCTCTTCGAGGGTAAGGCATCCTGTTGCCTGCTGTCGTCTTAAGGAATGTCGGAGAAGCGTGCCGCGGTCCAGTCCTTCCACGAAGTGATACAAAGCGTTATCATCGGGGTAGTGGCCTATATTGGCTCGTATACGGAGCCACCTGGCCAGGTAATCGCGGGGGTTTTCGCCCTCTCTCTGAATGCAGCACGCCAGATCGAAGATGGTAACCACGCCGACGAACTTGGATCTCTGCTATCCAGACGCACGGACGAAGCCGGTGGATTTGCAGTGATCTTCCACCTTTATATCCTGCACAGGGGCGGTTTGGGTGGGCCTTGAATTTTTCCGATCTTTGTCGGCAAACTCCGAAGAGAGATCCGACATTGATCCTTCCGCGAACGTATCCTGCCCGTAGGTGGTCTGTGCGGGTCTTGATGCTTTCCGATCTTTGCCGGAAAACTTCGAAGAGAGATCCGGCATCGATCCTTCCTCGAACGTATCCTGCCCGTAGGCGGTCCGTGCGGGTCTTGATGCTCCTCCGACTCCCAGGGAACTAGTGCCCGAGTCGGTTTCGCCGATGAAGAGGTTGATGTCTCCGATAGGAACGATCGAACACCGTGTAGGGTTCGTCTTCGCCGGGATCCAGAACTCGTCGGGAGGGACGATCGGAACGTTGCCGGAGAAGAGAACACGACCGATGGCTATGGTTTCGCCGATTCCCGCGAAGATCTTGGTCCTCGCACTACTAGAGAAAAGGCTATAGGAGACATGCTTATGCGAGGCACATTTAGACCATATGGTCCTCCTATAAAATAGGCGAGGCACACTCCTTCTCCATGCGCCTCTAGTATAAAATAGGCGAGGCGCATATGATAAGAATGCGCCTCCTATAATCCCTGTACGGACTAAATCTACCAGCCCCAGATTATGCGAGGCGCATTCTAATCATATGCGCCTCCTATATATCAGATATGCGAGGCGCATATGGGCAAAATGCGCCTCGCATAAGTAGCGTGGACCCAGATGAAAATCGGTGGTCGAATATACGAGGCGCATATAGTCATATGCGCCTCCTATAGTTGACAATATGCGAGGCACTTATTGTCACATGCGCCTCCTATACTCTGCCGGCCCCACCCCATCTCCTACCATAGCCACATGACCCCACCCCGCGTGTCCACCTCGTCCCTCACCAACCATGTTCGCGACCCCTCCCTCGCTCGCTAATCCCTGCCACCGCCAGGCTCCCTCGTCTTCCCTCGCTCGCCTCCGCCTCCCCCTCCCCACCGCCTCCACCGCCTCCGCCTCCCCCTCCTCTCCCCAACCCCCTCGCCTCCAAGCTCTGGCTCTCCAGCAAGCTCTCCCCGCCCCCACCTCCCCCGCCCCCCAAAACGCTCCATCACCCTCCTCCGCCCCCGCCGCTGGAACCGGAGCCCGAGTCGGAGCCAGAGGCGCTGCCACTCGAGGACGAGGACGAGGAGGACTTTAGGCAGAAGGGCAAGGTCTTCGTGGGGAACCTGCCGCTGCGGGCGGGGAAGGCCGAGGTGGCCGAGTTCTTCCGCCAGTTCGGCTCGCTCGAGAAGGTCGAGCTCGTGCGCGCCCACGACGACCCCGAGCGCAACCCCGCCCGCCGCCGCACCCTCCACCTCCCCCGTCCTCCTCCGCGTCGCCGCTCGCCGTCGTCTGCAGCTTCTGGAAAGGTCCGCCGTCGATCTCACCCGCACTCTGTTTGACTAGATGGCGATGCTGGTCCGAATTGGCGAGCCCTGAAGGCATGCTAGATTGGTTCGCGGGCTTAAGCAGCGGAGAATCGCGATTCCCAGTTGCGTGCACCTCTACTGGCTTGTAGGTGGAGAATTTGGCCGGTTTTCAACTAATCGTGACTTGGAGATCTTACTTGCTTGAAATGCTTACCTTGTCCACTCGCATTTACATCTGCTAGCATTTTTTTTTGCTTGCCAGTTCCTCAGTTGGCCTCAAACTGTATGACATGCTCGTGCCAGGCAGACCGAGTGGTTACAGTGTCTTCATCTCAAACTTAAATTCGCCTTAAGCTCGGCAAGCTCTTATTGTCATAGATTAGTTTCTGTGCTGATCGAGAGAGAATAGTTTTTGTGCATAGACAATGCTATATAGCCACTCTGCAAAAACAAAACAAAAGCTATGTAGCTTCATTTATTTGGACAAGTAGTTGGTGATTGATCACAGATGCCATGAACGTTTGCTGTCTTCTGAAATTATTTGCACCCTTACCGAGTTGGGAGACTAGCTGTGAGCTAACATGCTGCTTGACTGTTATGGCTGTTTCCGTTTGGCGGTTTAGAAATTATAATGCAGTAATAGCTTGCAAGTGTGAATGCTCATGCACCCTAGAGAACATATTGACTTTTTCCTTGTTCTTTCATGTGGAATGCAGGATGATGTCTTCATGTAATGTTTTCTGTTATCCATGGTGGATAATCTGACTCTTGTTTTTCTGTACAATCTAGACTTCGATTTGGAGAAAGAAAGAGGTGGTTTGGATGAGCAGGGTTTGAAGATCGCAGAGAATCAAGAGACGAGCCAGAAGAACTGGCGTAGACTTGCTGAGAACACTCGGGATTTCAAGAAAGCATCTTCAGATGACTAGCTCAGTTTGTTCAACTCATTGCTCAAGAGTTACCAAGAGGAAGTTGACAATCTCAGAAGCTTTATCAGAAGCTCTATGAAGCCCCTAATCCATATCCAGCTCTTGCTTCTATGGTCGTATGTCTTTCAAACTTATTCTGTACTATAGGTGCTTTAATCCGGAATTTTTATGTCATGATTGATGTGTAATGTGATTGTGAACTTGTACTCGGAGGTGTGAACTTGTGGCACAAACACTTGATGTATGAACTTGTATGTCATGATTGATGTGTAATGTATTGTATTCATGTTGGTTCTATTATGCTTTGGCAAATTGCAAGTTTCTGAAAAATTATGTGCTCTTTATACTGTATTCTGGACTATATTGTATATTTGAATATCTGTATATTATTATTTATAGTGGTCTGTAAAAGTTCAATTTCGAAAATATTACCGGAGGCGCATATAGGATATTATAGGAGGCGCATATACTATAAATATACGAGGCGCATTGTAAAACATATGCGAGGCGCATATGATATGCGCCTCCTATACTTCACATATGCGAGGCGCATATCGATATGCGCCTCGCATATGTGAAGTATAGGCCTCGCATAAAAAATACCCGAGGCTTGAAGCTAGAGGTGCATATAATATGCGCCTCGCATAAGCTTTTAGGTGCGCCTCGCATAGGCTTTTCTCTAGTAGTGTCGCCCGCTGAAGAGACTGAAGCGCCTCTTGCCCCACGGTGGGCGCCAACTGTCGTGGTATTGCCGACGTGTACGCCATGGAGGGGTCCTCATAGTGCGTTTTTAGAGACGTGGGGTAAGGCGGACAGTTCACGGGTACGAGGTAACACAGCTTACCCAGGTTTATATCCCACAACGGTGGTGGAATCCTACTCCTGCTATAAATCACTATAAGGGCACTACGCCGAGTTATAGAGATGTGTTCGCTGTGCGAGGTTGTCTGAAGTTGTATGAGATTGTGCCCTAAAGGCTCCCATAGGCCTGACTTATATAGTCGCCAGGTCCTAGGGTTACAGGAAAAAGTCCTAGCCGGGCAGGTTACAGAGTCCTACACCATCTATTACTAGTCTTGTGTATCTTGCACTCCAAGGCTCCGGGTACGCTGGTGACTCCACCGTATCCTTCCTTTATCCGACATGGGCCTCCCTTCTGGATCCACCTAACTGGGCCGCCCAGCAGGCCATAGGCCATGCTACCGACTATGGGCCACCCGGGTTAGTCGGATAAGAGACATGCTATGGGGATACCCATATAGCATATCCCCAACAGAGAGAGCCTCCCCAACCATCTGTATTTGTCCCAACTCTTTTCCCTTGTATAAATCTCAAAATCTGCAATTGTCACTTCTAGCAATAGAGATTTATTTGTCACTTCATTGGTCTCTCTTTATCTATTTTAATTATCACTTCATTAGTTTGCTTGCATCTTAATTGTATTAACATGCTCTCTGTATGTATCTATTTAAAAGATGGGAACCTATAGTGACGATGCAATAATGCTATCTAGCGACGACAATTTTCGCTTTACCTTTTTGGTTTTGAATTCCAATCATCAGATGAAGATCCCACTGAGACGATTGAGTATAGAGGTATCAAAAGAACATAAAAATTGCAGTTATCTGTTTTGTATGCATTTAGACGGTAGACATTAATATTTCCACTGCATTGAAACTTTTATGTGTTGTTGCATTAGGGCCTCAACACAAGGGGACACTGATTTTGATAAGTAGAGCCTTTTTGAAAACGACATGTATCTGAAAGAAGTTCATGTAGACTTCCTCTTAGACTGGTGTGAACCTGAAGTTCCACCATAAATCAAGTAATACATCTACATGTTGACCTATTCATCTGGCATGAAAAAGAAGTGCAAGCTGGTAAGATGATATATTCTTAATAATGTTATAAACAAGCTATTCTATGATATTTAAATATTTCCAATAATCACAAGCATGCTAATTCTTCAATTCTCTGTACTTGCCTAGACATTTGGAGTTGAGTTCACAAGAAAATACCTAAAGAATCTCCTTGATGAACCTATTGATGTCCATGTTTGGAAAATGAAAAGAAAAAGGCAAAGTTTTGGTTAGGATGAAGATGAGAGATGGGTCAAATGCAATCTTGACGACTGGATGGGAGACGGTTGTGAGAAGCTTCAACCTAAAACATGATAGCATTGTCCTTTTTTCCTTTGATGAAAAAGATAATGGAGAGTTACATATTCTGGTTCAACAACTTCCACATGGTGTCCCATTATAAATGCAATGCTGATTTCTTAGAGAATACTAATTATGCTAACTGGTTTATTTATGTAATGCACTTTGTATGTACTGCCATATTGTGTTGTGTAATGTTTAAATTTGTATGGATTCCCCAATTATATATATATATATATCTGGCTAATGTGTTTACCGCGATCGAGCTGCTATATATATATACGTGTGTGTGTCCTTGAGTTAATATGTTTATCTGGATACTAAATCATGATTATGTGTCAGCTATTATCAAGTTCTAATTAGGATTATACTATTTAAAATGGTTAACACACACTAGAGACGATCACTTTAAAAATCCGCTTCAAGGCACACAAGTTCTAGAGATGGTCTTTGTTAGAATCTGACTCAGGTCGCCCCACTATTGGAGATGGTTCCTAGTAAGCCGTCTGAGGTTGAGGATTTCTTGCAAGAGGTCATAAATATTGGACTTATCGATCTCGTAGATGTTAGAGGTGTTTTCGTTTTTGCACCATCTAAGGTCACGTATCTTAGAGCCGCAAAGAAAAACCGTCTTAGGTGGTGTGTTCTTAGAAGCTATGCGCTTGAATCAGAATGATAAACCATCTGAGAAATTGACGTCTCTAAGTGGTGAGTTTTTACTAGTGTAAAAAACTCCAAAGCCCATGTTTAGTTTTATCACCTTCATGCTAAAGGAAGAGCATAGGTTAAGCTTTGGGATGTTGATGCATGTATAATGCATACATGAACTTTGTAGTTTGTTAACATGTTTTCCCACATATTTGCATCATATATAATGTTATATCCATGCTTTATATTGATTTTTGGGGATTTACCAATGATACCTTTTATTTTGGGTATAACCTAGCAGGGCAAAAAAAACCTTGTTTTTGATGTTTCAGGACCTATACGAAGTCAAATGGACCTGGACTTTTGGAAGTTCCAATATTTAGCCACGAGAAGCATCTGGAGCACAAGAATCCCACCAGGAGGGCCAAACGAGCCCAGGTGGCGCGCCACCCATGCGCGTTTCCTCCTCGATCGTCCGATCGCCTCGATTCATTCTCTCGCAGAGTTCTCTTGACCTAAAAATTCTTATATAAGGACCCCCGGTGAGTCCTCGAGAAAGATCACACCAGAGACAAAACCACCACCAAACATAGTCAGATCCAACGAATATTAGAGGGGGAAACTCTGTCGGAGCCACCTCCGAGGAGATCTCCACCCTCTCTAACATCTTGAGCATCATCAACATGATGAAGAGGGAGTAGTCCACCTCCGATCTATGGGTTTGTGGCAGTAGCTTGATCTATTTCTCTCTCGTTATTCATAGATCTAGTACCATATGAGCTGCCCTACATGATTATGGTCATATTTGTAATTCCTATGTGGTGGATCTTTGTTCTATGATTTGATATTTGAGATTGGAATCTATTTTGTGTAAGATGTTTTGATAGATTCATATCATGCACCCCATTCTTAATTGCTTGTTTTGATCAAACTTGTATTAAACAACTTCTATGGGGAGAAGTTTGTGTTAGATGGAGTAGCATGGTGGTAGAGATGGAATTGTGACACATAATATTCAAGATCTACTTTGGTTTTTACCTTTATTTTGCTGCCTCACTAGGGATAAAGTGAAATCATGTTCTATAGTTATCATGTGACAGTCTGATCACCTTGTTATATCAAGGTAGCATATTTGTATTTCAAACAGCATATAATATTGCTTAAAGATATACTCTGATTTATTCGTAATTCAATATTGCATGGATATTTACCTTTCTTGAGGAGTATAAGAGAGATGTATTCCATCTCTATGTTAGAATGTGATGCCCATATTAATTCCTTTATCAAGCACATATACAAATTCCATGAATCTTTATCATTGATGAATTGTTCTGTGCTCACTACAACTTAAAAAGAGAGTAGACAAGTGAATCCATGAAATCCGGTCCAATTTTTATCATAATAAACACCTTTTTATTGCATCTACCATCTTTTATAATTTCTGCAATTTATTATTTCGAAAATACAAAAAATATTTTCCATACTTGGAATCACTCATCAGAACCCAAAAAGCAACTCTACTATCTTCCATATCATCTAGTTTTCATTACCTTACCTTGTTTACTTTATTTATTTCAGTTTTCATTATATTTTATTTTATATTACTAATACGAAACCTTCTGCTTCACAACCACTTTTTGGAGTTGGGGACACAAGACAAACATCGCCATATATCGTTTATCATCTATCCAACAAACAACAAATCTTTTATTTTTGATATCATTGGAAATATTTGACTCAAGCTGACTTCTAGCGTGTAGATATATGTGTATGTTTGAATGGACAAAAATACTAGAAATGCTTGCTTTCATTTCATTCTTGTTTTTTTAGTCAGGTTTTTTGGATTTGATTTTTTGCAGAAAGGTTAGATTTGAATATTAGTTGTGCTACCTACCCAAGCTGATTGTTGGAACGTATATATTAGCACTAAAAGTATGTTGAAAAACAAGACACATTTTGTTCTTGAATAGATGTGTTCACTATAAGGAAGAGAAGTGCTTCGATTTCTCATTAAGATGGAGAAAAAAATCACCATGGATTGTTTATCATCTATCCGACACACAACAGATGTTTTATTTTGGATCTTATTGGACAGGTTTGACTCAGGCTAATTGCTAGCTTCTAGATCTATGCATATGTCTCGATGGAGTGAAAAACTAGATAAGCTTCATTTCTTTTTAATGTTTTTCTGGATCTTGTTGATCACATTTTATTTTTTTTGGGTAAAGTCTAGATTTGAGTATTGTTGTAACATCCCTAAAATCATGTTTCAAACTCATGCATATCATCCATGCATCCACGATCATATAGGATTCATTTCAAACAAAACAATTCAAAAACAGGAGCATATGAGATCATTATTTTTATGTGATCATCATTTGAAAACAAATGCTACTCTCTCCATGAGAGATTGTTGTTCTTGAGACCAAACCTTGTTCCTTGTTGTTTCTGAATGAATTGCTTGATTCCTAAGGCTCAAACTAAAATTTTCAAAGCAAATACCATTTGAAAATCAATTTCAAAACCAATGTGAATCAAGTGCTATGTCACTGTTATTTTATTTTATTCCCAAATGACCAAGCCATTTTAAAGTGACCACTTGGTTTTATGCCCAAAATTGTGACCGTTGCACACTGCAAAAATCCCAAAAAGATTTGAATTCAAATAGAGTTTGAATTCATTTGAAACTCATTCCAGAAATTCATTTTAGAAAAAGAAAAGAGAAAGGAAATGGAAAAGGGCCGGCGCTAGGATTTGAGCCCAGCAACAGACGCAGCTCATTTAGCCCACCCGGATCCCTTCTCTCTCTCTCGCACGCACAGACGCACATGCGGAGTCGCTGACGCCAGGACCCCACCTCCCCTCTGTTTATTTCGCGGACAGGTGGACCCATGACCCCGTCGTCGTCTTCATCAATCACGCGCGCCCGCGCCGCTCACGCTGCCGTTACTCGCCGCAGTCACTGCCGCGTTGATTCCCCTTGATTCCGCGAGTAACTCCACGCCCAGCTCTGGCTATAAGAACCTCTCCCCCTCGCGGTCATTTTCCCCCACACTGCACACCCTTCTCGCCACCAGGCTGCCAGTATTCGCTCTTGCGCCGCCGCAGACAGAACCTGCTCCGGCGACCAATTCTGGTAAACCTCGTGCGCCCCTTCCTCTTTGGTTCATACGAGCAGCTTCGCAACTCCCTCGCGCACCTCATGATCCCCTTTGCTTGTCTGTTTGTGATCCAGAGCTTCGACTTCGACGAGCACCGAGAGAATCCGACGCCGTCTCCAACTCCGGCGAACCTTCCTGGTTAGTTCTGACCGCACCT
Organism: Avena sativa; assembly: GCA_916181665.1. Lineage (NCBI taxonomy): Eukaryota > Viridiplantae > Streptophyta > Magnoliopsida > Poales > Poaceae > Avena > Avena sativa. The sequence goes on from OV702279.1 coordinate 344,641,867, forward strand.
TGTCCTCTCTTTGACACTCACACGACCAGCATCACTCCGTGCATCTAACGCACTGCTTATTTTACCTTGGCGCGATCTGTATCTTCGCCAACGTCGACGAGCAGCCGCACCCGACACGTTCGTGAACTCCGGCGAGGAATCTTCGACGACCCCGTGCGCCCCTTGCAAAGCCACCGCCACGTTGAGATTCACCTCGTCACGGCAGTTCTGGTAAGCATCCTCTCCCCTCCCCGAGCGACCTAGAACGCCAGCACCGCCACTGGCAGAGCGCTCCGCCGCTCGCCGTCGTCGCGCGTCGTTTGATCAAGAGCCGTTGGATCTAGATCCAACGCGTACGATAGAATCACTTAACGAAACGATATGTTAGATCTGAGCCATACACGATCACTTAAATCCAACGATCTGCATCGACCGATCCGTGCGAAGCGGTACGCGCCAATAGGATAGCGCTGTGTGGCAGTGAGTTAGATTTAAAACAGATTTTGAATCAGATTTTAGTTCAAATTTGTTTTGTTTGTACCTTTTGATTCCCACGTTAGATTTTGGCAAATTTTATGCCGTTGGAATCAGGAAGACAAGCCCTTTCTAAATATGCAATGTGTTTAATATTTAGCTTCTGTTAAAATGGTTTCTTTTGCAAAAACATGTGTAGGGATTATTTAGTCATATGAATTGTTTAGGAATTGTTTTAGTGTTAAATAAAATTTGGTTTGGCAAAGTTTGGACTTGTTTAGAATTCAGTACTATGCACTTGCATGGTTGAGCTTTAAAAATCATCACTTAGCATCTTGCATGAATGCATATATATTTTTGATTGAATATGTCTTGTATGTGATTGTGGCTATATTCTTTGTGTAGACTTTGGTGCTAGTGATTGTGATTGTGAAGAGTTCTATTCTCCCAACTACCAAGGCAAGTGGTACTTCATGAATATTTCCACCCCTATATTTTATACTAAGCATTAGAAATATTTTGCAAAGTCTTGCATGTTATTATTATTTTGCCTAATGCCATGTTGGGAAATCCTAAGTAGTTGTAGAATTGCTAGGCGATTTCTAAGTTAAGTTACTATCTATGCCACGCTTAGCCTAGCTAGTAGCAAACAAGGGTTCGTAAAATATACATGCTATGGTGAAAATATTTCTAAGTCTTTGGACTTATGTTTTTCTTAATAAAACAACTAAGTCAATAAATCACCTGGGTGGAAAGGGACTTGATTGGTGGTTTTGGTTGAGTGGTTACACAAGGCCCATGGCTATGGTTTACCTTGTGTATCTCACTTGTGGAAAGCCACCCAGGAACAAAGGGATTTTAGAGGCCAAGTGTTGAGAAGCTTCTAGTGCAGCCACTTGGCAATATGGGCTCTGCCCTGGATCACATAGGTTGCTAGAACTTAGCCATTTGTACAGTTGGTGGTAGTGGGAATGATAGGTTGGAGCGCGTCCATTTGGTCTAAGGAAAGGCTTCTGAAAGGTCCTGTCTTGGGAAACCAAGTCTGGTGGGGAAAGTGCACAACCTCTGCAGATGGAAAAATCTAAGTACTTAGCCAAGTCCATGGCAATGGACAACTTGAGCATCAAGACATGGAAGCTATCAAGAATCTCACCACTCCAACTTCTAAGTAAAAACTTGTGGGTGAACAAGGGTGAAGGACCTTAATGTCTATTGGTGGTTCCTTGGGAAAAGTTTTGACAAAGAAAAACTTAGTGATTTCAACTAATAGGAAAAACCTATTTTTGAGCAAAGCAAGCCAAGCTACATTTAGCCAAATTGCATATAGTAATATAGTCCACTTAAATTTTACTAAGGTATCACTTGCCAATACTATTCCAAAGTATTGACCCACTGTGGCTGTAACTTGTGATGTTGCAGGTTACTCTGATGAGGATTAGGTGTCATGAGTCTACACTCAACATGTTTGCCTGTGGCACATGAAGATGAAGACTTATTTTATTTACTTATTCAAACTCTTGTATTAGGCCTGTGGCCTTGAGTTGTAAAGACTATGTTTATCTCTGGAATGGATGTAATAAATGACCTTTGTATTTGTGTACTTCATCTTAAACTGTGGATGCTAGCAATGATCCAGGGACTAGCATTGCAATCACAGGGATCCTTTTCCTTTATAAAGGAGGGATCTTACAGATGGTATCAGAGCACTGTGTTGCCTGTAGGATTATGACCCTAGGATTGGAAACCACTAAGGAAAAATTTTCAGCCAGTTCTACACTTGTCTATTCTTCTCGTAAAACTTTTCTAATCTTCTCTCTCATATCTATTTGTAGATGAACTCCATCAACGAAGCCGTAAGGAAAGGACCACTCATGACAATGACTTTGGAGTGTGAGAGAGAATTCCCCAAGGCTCTCAAGGACCTCATGGTTGCATTAGAGATACAAGGTGCAGTTGTGTACAAGGGTTTTCCAGTGATGGATGAAGGAGTGGAATACTGGTGGGTGCAACTTCACTTGTATAAAAACAAGGAAGACAACCATCAAGAAAAAGGATTCGGCATGTTCACCAATTTAGTGGTGCACCCTACATTCTTTGAATCAGCAAGGGATGCAGCTTGGAAGACCATCAAATAACTTGGTGATAGAGTCAAGTGCAGAATGCTCAACCTCCAAAATGATCTAAGGAAAGAGAAGGAACATACCCAAGAGTTGGAAGCTACCAACCAAACCTTAAGAGGAGATATTATAGACTTAGTGATGGAATCATGTGAGCAAGATAGGCTGATTGCTTCTAGAAACATTGTGTTAGCCAATAGATCCAGTGAGATAGGATTGCAAACGTACTTCATTAGTTGGACCACCACCTATCACCTTATTTTCCAAAATGTTGCTTAAAATAAGATTGAACCTTGGTTGTTGTAATGGTTTCATGTATGCATGACTTGTGTGTTTTGCTTCCCAAGGTTATGTATGTGTTGTTTTGTCTTTTGTTTTGTCATGATTTGTGTTGTTCTAACTTTTCTATCTTATAAATAGATGCCTATTACCATCAGCACTGTTGAGGAGTTCCAGGTTACCCTCTTTGGTCCTCGTATCGTTGAGCTTACCACTTTGCTCAATCTCCCTCTTCCCACCATCATGGTGCATCCCCTCACCAAGTTTGAGAGGAAGGACCTCTGGGGATTCAAGGTCAACCAGCCCGGACGCCAGACGGAGCCTACCACGGAGGCCATTGTCTTCAAGCTGATGCACGATGACAGGGAGAGAGGCCTTGAGGTAGTTATGCAGGACCTGATAGGACGTCTGCTAGGGCGACACTCCCGACAGGTTAGAGGTACCCACTTCCACGTCTTCGGAAGACGTGATGAGGATGGAGAGTCCATCGACTTCGAGGACGATTCGAGGGACACAGCAGAGCCGATACGCCTGTACCTCCAGGACTTAGAGTCTCTCATTAGGCACGTGGACATGGACAGGACCAATGTCATGCTCAGCAATGATGAGCTCCAGGTGCAGCTTCGCGAGAAGGACAAGCTCTTCGCGCAACAAGACGAGATAGTCAAGGAAATGTAGGCAAAGTTCGAGACCCAGGACAGGAAGTTCAAGAGTCAGGAGAAGCGTGTCCAGGATAGGAACAAGAATATCCGGGACATGACTGAAGAACTGCAGTCCAAGGACTTCGAGCTCGAGCAGCAGCAGACGGTGATAGAGAGGCTTCGTTCCCAAAAAAGGGCTCTCAAGGCCAAGATAGAGACCTTGACCACTAGCATTGAGGAGAACAAGACCGCGATGGAGAACGCAGGTCTTACCTTTGTCGAGGAGGAGATTGATGCCGATGAGTAGACTTGACTACTCGTTTATCTTTTATTATCATACTTGTTATTTGAGAACTTGTTATTGGACCATCCGACATGTGGATGGCTTGCTACTTGTGTGTTTTACTTTATGAACTTGTTATCTTGTTGTTGAACTTTTATATTTGTGTTGCATTCTTGTGTATGCTTATGTGATGTAATGTGCATGAAAGCATCTATGGGTATCTCATTCTTATCTCTATTTCAACAAACCACATATGCCTCCCCGTCGTGCAAACCCCAACCCCAACAACAACAACAACATCACTCCAGAAATGCAGCAAATGATGACTGCTCAAACACAACTGATGCAGATGATGACAACATTCATCCAGAACCAAAACAATAACAACAACAACAATAACAACAACAACAACCCACCGGGTTTTGATATGCTTACCAGATTCTTGAGATTGAGGCCAGCAAAGTTCTCAGGAACAACTGATCCCATGGTGGCCAATGATTGGCTACACTCAGTAAATAAGGACTTGGTAACCGTGGGCTGTACGGATGCTGAAAAGGTCAGATTTGCGGCACATCTGCTGGAAGGGCCAGCCGCCACTTGGTGGGACAACTTCCAGATCACCACTCCCATAGATGAAGTGACATGGGCTATCTTTGAGGATGGCTTTCGCACTGCTCATATCTCATCAGGAGTGATGAGTCTGAAAAAGAAAGAGTTCCACAATCTGAAGCAGCGCCACCGCAGCGTGGCTCAATACATTGAGGAGTTCAACAATCTGGCGCGTTATGCACCGGATGAAGTTGACACTGATGCCAAGAGAAAAGAAAAAATTCTTGAAGGCTTGAATGATGAGCTGAATCTGCAGTTGGCTGTGGCATATGTTCCCACTTATCAGTCGCTCTGTGACAAGGCTGCAATATTGGAGAACAAAATGAAGCAAGTTGAGAATAGAAAGAGGAAGCACTCCGACAAGCACAGCTCGGGATCGTCTCACAAACGATCTCATTATGATGACAGCGGAAGCTCAGGATCCCACAAGCATGGGAAATTCAACAAGCACCACAACCACAACCGTCATGACAACAAGCATCACCGTAGTCATGACAATGATAAGTACAAGAACCACAAGAGTGGACATAAGATCCACCACAGTGGTAATGGTGGTGGAAGTGGAAGTCAGCCTGTTAAGAGAGACATAAGTCAGGTGGAATGCTTCAAATGCAAGAAGATGGGGCATTATGCAAATGACTGCCCTGAAAAGAAAGTTGAAGGACCCATCAAGCCCAATCCTTTCCAGAAAGGACAGGTGAACCACATCAGTGTGGAGGAGGTCTATGAGGAGCCTGATGCTGTTGCTGGTAAGTTCAGACTCAATTCTATTCCAGCATTTGTTCTTTCTGATACTGGAGCATCGCATTCATTCATATCAAAAGCATTTGTTGATAGAAATGGGTTTCCAACTGAAAACATTGGGTGTCCAATAAAAGTTAGTTCTCCGGGTGGATATATGATAGTAAGTCTTGGATGCCGGGATCTAGTAATAGAGTTTGGAAAACATAAATTTCCAGTGAGTCTGATAATCCTAGATTCCCAAGGACTGGACGTAATATTGGGAATGGATTGGATGGCTAAGTATGAAGGAGTACTGGATTGTGCTAATCGTACAGTTGCACTCACAACCCCGGAAAGAAAGCGGATTAAATTCAAGTCCAACTTTGAATCTAAGGGAAGTAAGCTAAATTCTATTAAGGGGGTTAGCATGGACAGTGTGCCAATTGTGAGTGAGTATCCAGATGTGTTTCCGGAAGAATTGCCGGGAATGCCACCAGATAGAGATGTGGAGTTTCTTATAGATTTGGTACCAGGGTCTGGACCAATAGCAAAGAAACCGTACAAAATGTCAGTTGATGAACTAAAATAACTCAAGAAGCAACTTGGAGAGCAGTTGCAGAAAGGATTCATTCAACCAAGTTCTTCATCTTGGGGAGCCCCAGTCTTGTTTGTGGAGAAGAAAGATAGAAGTCAAAGGTTATGCATAGATTACCGTTCGCTCAACGAGGTAACTATCAAGAACAAATATCCTTTGCCTAGAATCAATGACTTGTTCGATCAGCTAGAAGGAGCCTGTGTGTTCTCAAAGATTGATCTCCGGTCAGGCTATTTTCAACTCAAGATAAGAGAACAAGACATACCTAAGACAGCATTCACTACAAGGTATGGATTGTATGAGTATACCATAATGCCTTTTGGGTTGACCAATGCTCCAGCATACTTCATGAATATGATGAACAAAGTGTTCATGGAATTCCTTGACAAGTTTGTTGTCGTTTTCATCGATGACATCTTAGTCTACTCCAAGAGCAAAGAAGAGCATGAAGGACATTTGTGTTTGATACTTGAGAAGTTACGGGAGCATAAACTTTATGCCAAATTCAGCAAGTGTGAGTTCTGGTTGGAGGAAGTTGGATTTCTTGGTCATGTTATGACAAAGGATGGTGTAGCAGTTGATCCTGCTAAAGTTTCAGCTGTGACTGAATGGGAATCTCCCAAGTCTGTGAAAGAAGTTCGTAGTTTCCTTGGCTTAGCAGGTTACTACAGAAGGTTCATTGAGAATTTCTCTAAGGTAGCTAAGCCCATGACTGAATTGTTAAAGAAAGACAAGAAGTTTTCTTGGTCTGAAGGTTGTGAACTTAGCTTCCAGGAGTTAAAGAAGAGACTTGTGACAGCACCAGTCTTGTGTCTGCCAGATTTGGAAAAATATTTCCAAGTATATTGTGATGCGTCTCATCAGGGTTTGGGTGCAGTACTTATGCAAGACGGTAAAGTTGTGGCTTATGCCTCGAGACAACTCAAAACTCATGAAGTGAACTATCCTACTCATGATTTAGAGTTAGCCTCTGTTGTCCATGCACTCAAAACATGGAGACACTATCTTTTGGGAAAGCGTTGTGAAGTGTTCACAGATCACAAAAGTTTGAAGTATATCTTCACCCAAAAGGAAATTAATATGACACAAAGAAGATGGCTAGAACTTATCAAAGACTATGACTTAAGTTTGCAATACCACCCCGGTAAAGCAAATGTTGTAGCAGATGCTCTAAGCCATAAGGTTTTTGTGAATGGCCTTACCAAAGGAGAATTTCCAGATGATCTGTGTACCCAATTTAGAAAACTCAGATTGGAGATTGTGCCTGAAGGACATCTCATGTCTTTGGATGTTCAACCCACTTTGTTGGACAAGATTAGAGAAGCCCAGAAGACTGATAAGGAAATTGAAGAGATTAAGGAAAAGATTGGCAAAGGAAAAGCCAAAGAATTCCATGAAGACGAGCAGGGTACTTTATGGCATGAAAAACGTATCTGTGTTCCACAAGACCCGGAGTTGCGGAAACTGATTTTGCAAGAAGCACACAACTCTCCGTATTCCATTCACCCAGGTAACACCAAAATGTACATGGACATGAAAGAAAGATTTTGGTGGAATAATCTCAAGAAGGACATCGCCGAACATATTGCTTTGTGTGATGTGTGTAGTACAGTGAAAGCGGAGCATTTGAAACCAGCGGGTTTGCTTCAACCACTACCTATTCCTGATTGGAAGTGGGACATGATCGGTATGGATTTCATTACCGGATTACCAAGGACCAGGTCAGGTTACGACTCTATTTGGGTTGTAGTGGATCGCCTAACTAAAGTGGCTCATTTCATACCCGTGAAGACAACCTATACAAGTGCTAAGTTAGCCAAAATCTACATGAGTAGAATTGTATGTCTACATGGAGTGCCCAAGAGTATTGTGTCTGATAGGGGAACTCAGTTCACTTCCCATTTTTGGAGACAGCTACATGAGTCATTGGGAACGAGGTTGGAATTCAGTACTGCTTTTCATCCTCAAACTGATGGACAAACAGAAAGGACTAATTAGATTCTTGAAGACATGTTGAGGGCATGTGCCCTAGATTATGGAGCCAGTTGGGATGAAAGTCTGCCTTACGCAGAATTTTCTTATAACAACAGCTATCAAGCCAGTATTGAAATGGCACCATTTGAGTTTATCTACGGAAGAAAGTGTACCACCCCATTGCTATGGAATGGTGTGGGAGAAAGAAGTCTATTCGGGCCAGATCTTATCAAAGAAGCCGAAGAGAAGGTAAAATTGGTTAAGGACAGGTTGAGGATAGCACAGTCCCGACAGAAAAGCTACGCAGATCCTAAGCGTAGAGAAGTCACCTACGAAGTCGGTGATAGAGCTTATCTTAAAGTGTAACCACTTCGTGGAGTGAAGAGATTCGGAGTCAAAGGAAAATTGGCACCAAGATATGTTGGGCCATTCAAGATTATGAGTCGCAAAGGAGAAGTTGCCTATGAAATAGAACTCCCAGAATCTTTGTCAGCTGTCCATAATGTGTTTCATGTGAGTCAGCTTAAGAAATGTCATCCAGAAATGGAAGAAACTTCTTTGAACGATACTATACCTTTGGAGGAGGTTCAACTGGAAAGTGATCTCACTTATGAAGAGAAACCTATCAAAATTCTTGAGACTGCATAAAGATTCACAAGGACTAAGACTATCAAGTTCTGCAAGGTGCAGTGGAATCATCATTCCGAAGAGGAAGCAACATGGGAAAGAGAAGATGATCTTCGAAAAGACCACCCTCACCTATTTGCTAGCCAATCCGAATCTCGAGGGCGAGATTCACCTTAAGGGGGTTAGATTTGTAACATCCCTAAAATCATGTTTCAAACTCATGCATATCATCCATGCATCCATGATCATATAGGATTCATTTCAAACAAAACAATTCAAAAACAGGAGCATATGAGCTCATTATTTTTATGTGATCATCATTTGAAAACAAATGCTACTCTCTCCATGAGAGGTTGTTGTTCTTGAGACCAAACCTTGTGCCTTGTTGTTTCTGAATGAATTGCTTGATTGCTAAGGTTTAAACTAAAATTTTCAAAGCAAATACCATTTGAAAACCAATTTCAAAACCAATGTGAATCAAGTGCTATGTCACTGTTATTTTATTTTATTCCCAAATGACCAAGCCATTTCAAAGTGACCACTTGGTTTTATGCCCAAAATTGTGACTGTTGCACACTGCAAAAATCCCAAAAAGATTTGAATTCAAATAGAGTTTGAATTCATTTGAAACTCATTCCAGAAATTCATTTTAGAAAAAGAAAAGAGAAAGGAAATGGAAAAGGGCCGGCGTCAGGATTTGAGCCCAGCAACAGACGCAGCCCATTTAGCCCACCCGAATCCCTTCTCTCTCTCTCTCGCATGCACAGACACACCCGCGGAGTCCCTGACGCCAGGACCCCACCTCCCCTCTGTTTATTTCGCTGGCAGGTGGACCCATGACCCCGTCGTCGTCTTCGCCAATCACACGCGCCCGCGCCGCTCACGCCGCCGTTACTCGCCGCAGTCATTGCTGCGTTGATTCCCCTTGATTCCGCGAGTAACTCCACGCCCAGCTCTGGCTATAAGAACCTCTCCCCCTCGCGGTCATTTTCCCCCACACTGCACACCCTTCTCGCCACCAGGCTGCCAGTATTCGCTCTTGCGCCGCCGCAGACAGAACCTGCTCCGGCGACCAATTCTGGTAAACCTCGTGCGCCCCTTCCTCTCTGGTTCATACGAGCAGCTTCGCAACTCCCTCACGCACCTCCTGATCCCCTTTGCTTGTCTGTTTGTGATCCAGAGCTTCGACTTCGACGAGCACCGAGAGAATCTGACGCCGTCTCCAACTCGGGCAAACCTTCCTGGTTAGTTCTGACCGCACCTTGTCCTCTCTTTGACACTCACATGACCAGCATCACTCCGCGCATCTAACGCACTGCTTATTTTACCTTGGCGCGATCTGTATCTTCGCCAACGTCGACGAGCAGCTGCACCCGACGCATTCGCGAACTCCGGCAAGGAATCTCCGACGACCCCGTGTGCCCCTTGCAAAGCCACCGCCACGTTGAGCTTCACCTCGTCACGACGGTTCTGGTAAGCATCCTCTCCCCTCCCCGGGCGACCTAGAACGCCGGCACCGCCACTGGCAGAGCGCTCCGCCGCTCGCCGTCGCCGCGCGCCGCCAGACCTTGGTCGTTTGATCAAGAGCCGTTGGATCTAGATCCAACGCGTACGATAGAATCACTTAACGAAACGGTATGTTAGATCTGAGCCGTATGCGATCACTTAAATCCAACGATCTGTGTCGACCAATCCGTGCGAAGCGGTACGCGCCAATAGGATAGCGCCGCGTGGCAGTGAGTTAGATTTAAAACAGATTTTGAATCAGATTTTAGTTCAAATTTGTTTTGTTTGTAACTTTTGATTCCCACGTTAGATTTTGGCAAATTTTATGCCGTTGGAATCAGGAAGACAAGCCCTTTCTAAATATGCAATGTGTTTAATGTTTAGCTTCTGTTAAAATGGTTTGTTTTGCAAAAACATGTGTAGGGCTTATTTAGTCATATGAATTGTTTAGGAATTATTTTAGTGTTAAATAAAATTTGGTTTGGCAAAGTTTGGACTTGTTTAGAATTCAGTACTATGCACTTGCTTGGTTGAGCTTTAAAAATCATCACTTAGCATCTTGCATGCATGCATATATATTTTTGATTGAATATGTCTTGTATGTGATTGTGGCTATATTCTTTGTGTAGACTTTGGTGCTAGTGATTGTGATTGTAAAGAGTGCTACTCTCCCAACTACCAAGGCAAGTGGTACTTCATGAATATTTCCATCCCTATATTTTATACTAAGCATTAGAAATATTTTGCAAAGTCTTGCATGTTATTATTATTTTGCCTAATGCCATGTTGGGAAATCCTAAGTAGTTGTAGAATTGCTAGGAAATTCCTAAGTTAAGTTACTATCTATGCCATGCTTAGCCTAGCTAGTAGCAAACAAGGTTTGGTAAAATATACATGCTATGGTGAAAATATTTCTAAGTCTTTGGACTTATGTTTTTTTAATAAAACAACTAAGTCAATGAATCACCTGGGTGGAAAGGGACTTGATTGGTGGTTTTGGTTGACTGGTTACACAAGGCCCATGCCTATGGTTTACCTTGTGTATCTCACTTGTGGAAAGCCACCCAGGAACAAAGGGATTTTAGAGGCCAAGTGTTGAGAAGCTTCTAGTGCAGCCACTTGGCAATATGGGCTCTGCTTGGATCACATAGGTTGCTAGAACTTAGCCATTTGGACAGTTGGTGGTAGTGGGAATGATAGGTTGGAGCACGTCCATTTGGTCTAAGGAAAGGCTTCTGAAAGGTCCTGTCTTGGGAAACCAAGTCTGGTGGGGAAAGTGCACAACCTCTGTAGATGGAAAAATCTAAGTACTTAGCCAAGTCCATGGCAATGGACAACTTGAGCATCAAGACATGGAAGCTATCAAGAATCTCATCACTCCAACTTCTAAGTAAAAACTTGTGGGTGAACAAGGGTGAAGGACCTTAATGTCTATTGGTGGTTCCTTGGGAAAAGTTTTGACAAAGAAAAACTTAGTGATTTCAACTAATAGGAAAAACCTATTTTTGAGCAAAGCAAGCCAAGCTACATTTAGCCAAATTGCATATAGTAATATAGTCCACTTAAATTTTACTAAGGTATCACTTGCCAATACTATTCCAAAGTATTGACCCACTGTGGCTGTAACTTGTGATGTTGCAGGTTACTCTGATGAGGATTAGGTGTCATGAGTCTACACTCAACATGTTTGCCTGTGGCACATGAAGATGAAGACTTATTTTATTTACTTATTCAAACTCTTGTATTAGGCTTGTGGCCTTGAGTTGTAAAGACTATGTTTATCTCTGGAATGGATATAATAAATGACCTTTGTATTTGTGTACTTCATCTTAAACTGTGGATGCTAGCAATGATCCAGGGACTAGCATTGCAATCACAGGGATCCTTTTCCTTTATAAAGGAGGGATCTTACAATTGTACTACATATTCAAGCTGATTGATGGAATGTTGATCAAAGCAGTGAAGGGATATTGAAAAAGAAGACATGTTTTTTAATTTTATATCATCACTCCATCTTATTGTGTGTGTGCTAGTTCTCGTTTTTGATCTCGGATAGATATGTGATTTTACTTTCTATTCTTGTTTCGGTTGAATTCGAGTAGAAAATTTCAAGATGATTGTTTTGATAGGTAAATTTTTTTTCCAACATGGTATTCAAAATTTATGGCCGTTTTACCGATCCATAACTTCTTTTTTGCAAAATACATCGAAATTCAGTTTTTGTGGCACATATAGACAAATGCTCCACAGAAATTTGGTCAACCAAATTCTGTGGTGGGGCCCTCTTCACTTTCTACGGCACATATAGGCATATGCATCATAGAAATATAAATTACGCAACAAGGGCAAAACTACTTGAGAGACCAAGGGTTGTATAACATTGTATACACACATAGTTTTAAATGTATGTATGCGATAAATTATCTTTGGATATAAGTTAATGCAACAAGGGTAGCATGGTTTTTCACTTGTTATATCGCCACACCATCTTATTGCTTGTACTGGTTCTCGTTTGTGTTCTTGGATAGATGTGTAATTACTATAAGGAAGAGAAGTGCTTCCCCCATTTCTCATTATGATGGATAAAACATCATCATGTATCATTTATCATCTATCCGACACACAACAGGTGTTTTATTTTGATCTCATCGGACATATTTGACTCAAGTTGATTGCTAGGTTGTAGATCTATGTGTATGTATGAATGGACAGAAATACTAGACACCCTTGCTTTCATTTCATTCTTATTTATTTGGATCAGGTTGATTGGATTTCATTTTTTGCAGAAAAGTTAGATTTTAATATTAGTTGTGCTACCTACCCAAGTTGATTCCTAGAACATAGATCTTAGCACTGAAATAATATTGAAAAACAAGACACGTTTTGTTCTCAAATAGATGTGTGCACTATAAGGAAGAGAAGTGCTTCCATTTCTCATTAAGATGGAGAAGAGAATCACCATGGATCGTTTATCATCTATCCGACACACAACAGGTGTTTTATTTTGGATCTTATTAGACAGGCTATTTTGAAGATCTATGCATATGTCTCGATGGAGTGAAAAACTAGATAAGCTTGATTTCATTTCAATGTTTCTTTGGAACTGGTTGATTGGATTGATTTTTTCGGGTAAAGTCCAGATTTGAGTATTGTACTACGTATTCAAGTCATTGATGGAATGTTGATCTAAGCACTGAAGGGATATTGAAAAATAAGACATTTTTTTACTTTTGTATCGCCATGCCATATTTTTGTGTGCTAGTTCTCTTTTCTGTTCTCGGATAGATATGTGATTTTACTTTCTGTTTTCGTTTATATTGAATTCGAGTAACAAATTTCGAGACGATCATTTTGATAGGTAAAACATTTTTTCCGACATCGTATGCAAAAATTATAGCAGTTTTACCCGCCATGACCTTTTTCGCAAAATACATCGAATTTTTTTTTGTGACGCATATAGACATATACGCCATAGAATATTGGTCAACCAAATTCTTTGGTGGAGAACGCTTCACTTTCAATGGCATGTATGGGCATTTGCGCCAGAGAAATATAAATTACACAACAAGGGCAAGAGTACTTGAGCAATCAAGGGTTGCATAACATTGTATACACCCATAGTTTTACATGTATGTATGTGATAAAATAATCTTTGGAAATAATTTAATGTAATAAGGGTTGCATGGTTTTTCACTTGTTATATCGCCACACCATCTTCTTGCTTGTGCTGGTTCTCGGATAGATGTGTAATTTTACTATAAGCCTGAGAAGTGCTTCTCCTATTTTTCATTGTGATGGAGAAAATATCACCATGTCTCATTTATCATCTATCCAATAAACAATGGATCTTTTCTTTTTGATCTCAATGGACAGATTTGACTCAAGATGATTGCTAGGTTGTAGATCTATGTGTATGTTTTAATGGACAGAAATACTAGACAAGCTTGCTTTCATTTCATTCTTATTTTTTGGGGTCAGGTTGTTAGGATTTGATTTTCTATAGAAAGGTTAGATTTGAATATTAATTGTGCTACCTACCCAAGCTGATTGCTGAAACGTAGATCTCACATTTTGTTCTTGAATAGATGTATGTACTATAAGAAAGAGAAGTGCTTCCATTTCTCATTAACATGGAGACAAAAGTCACCATGGGTTGTTTATCACCTAGCCGACACAGAATATATATTTTCTTTTGGATCTTATAGGAGATGTTTGACTCCGGCTGATTGCTAGCTTGCAGATCTATGCATATGTCTCAATGGAGTGAAAACCTAAATAAGCGTGATTTTATTTCAATATTTTTCTGGATTTGGTTGATTGGATTTGTTTTTTTGGGTCAAGGCCAGATTTGAGTATTGTACTATGTATTCAAGCTGATTGATGGAATGTTGTCAAAGCAGTGAAGGAATATTGAAAAAGAAGACATGTGTTTTACTTTTATATCGCCACGCCATCTTGTCGTGTGTGCTAGTTCTCGTTTTTGTTCTCGGATATATGTGTGATTTTACTTTATGTTCTTGTTTCGGTTGAATTCGACTAGCAAATTTCTAGATGATCATTTTGATAGGTAAAACATTTTTTTCAACATTGTATACAAAATCTATGGCCGTTTTACCGGTCCATAACCTTTTTTTGCAAAATACATTGGAATTCGGTTTTATGGCACATATAGACAAATGCGCCACACAAAGTTGGTCAATGAAATTTTGTGGTGGGGCCCTCTTTACTTTCTATGGCACGTAGGGGCATATGCGTCATATAAATATAAATTACACAACAAGGGCAAAACTACTTGAGCTATCAAGGGTTGCATAACATTGTATACACACATAGTTTTATATGTATGTATGCGATAAATTATCTTTGGATATAAGTTAATGCAACAAGGGTAGCATGGTTTTTCACTTGTTATATCGCCACACCATCTTCTTGCTTGTGCTAGTTCTCGTTTGTGTTCTTGGATAGATGTGTAATTTTACTATAAGGAAGAGAAGTGCTTCCCCCATTTCTCATTATGATGGAGAAAAATCACCATGTATTGTATATCATCTATATAAAAAATAAGAAATCTTTTCTTTTTGATCTCACTGGACATATTTAACTCAAGTTGATTTTTATGTTGTAGATCTATGTGTATGTTTGAATGGACATAAATACTAGAAAAACTTGCTTTCATTTCATTCTTATTTTTTTAGGTCAGGTTGTTTGGATTTGATTTTTGCAGAAAGGTTAGATTTTAATATTAATTCTTCTACCTACCCAAGCTGATTCGTGGAACATAGATCTCAGCACTGAAAGAATATTGAAAAACAAGACACGTTTTGTTCTCGAATAGATGTGTGCACTATAAGGAAGAGAAATACTTCCATTTCTCATTAAGATGGAGAAAAAAATCACCATGGATCGTTTATCATCTATCCGACACACAACTGATGTTTTATTTTGGATCTTATTGGATAGGTTATCTTTAAGATCTATGCATATGTCTTGATGGAGTGACAAACTAGATAATCTTGATTTCATTTCAATGTTTTTTTGGATCTAGTTGATTGGATTGATTTTTTTGGGTAAAGGCCATATTTGAGTATTTTACTATGTATTCAAGCTGATTGATGGAATGTTGATCTAAGCACTGAAGGGATATTGAAAAATAAGACATGTTTTTTACTTTTATATCGCCATGTCATCTTGTGTAACACTACGGTTTTGAAAAGACCGTAGCTTCTATGTGACATGCCAATCCCTGGATCGGTTCATTGGCCCACAATAGAATAAGATGAATAACATAGCAAAATATCCGTGTATCAGAAATAACGAAGATCCAGAGTATCATTATTACAATAAAAGCTTAGCTCAAGGCTATCTCAAATAACTCAAGTAGCAACATAAATAAAGCAAATCCTCCATTCTTCAAATTGTCCACAACTGAACAAGTGCCGAGTGGAGTACCGTGGCCTAAATCGATTACTCAGAATCGGAATATCCTGCAACATGAAACATAGCAGCCCCGAAGGGTCAATACATGGAATGTATGGCAAGTAGAGCTATTAAAGGAGACAATAGAGCTAACATCTACATGCATATCTGGCAAGTGGAGCTGTGGCTAGCTTGCATTTGCAAATACCTTTGTCCTACTTTCTTAAACAGTTTTTGATTTTCTTTGAAGAGATCCCAATTAAGTTAACCCAACAACATTAAAGCAATTATGAAATTGGAATGAGCGAGAAACATGTCATGGAATCAATATCAAGCAACTCAGATGTCCATAACCGGGGACACGGCTAATCGATTAGATTATACACCCTGCAGGTGTTAGTACACTTTACCCATGTGACTTGGCCAGCCCAGCTCGTACCACCACTCTCATATTGGGTGATATTAGGAAGAAGTCCAAGAAGGGACCGTTCGGAAAGTAGCTCCCCAAACCCGACACGCACCGGTCCAACCTACCAAAATTCTACATCTCTGGATACGTGGGTTCGAGTTACCACAACCTACTGAGTCCAACCAACCGCCCACTAGATTATTGGCACATGGTTGTACACGTAATCTACAAAATATAGAAGCCAATCATTCTCTCTTGATACCTGGGTGCCTTTCCGCAATAATACCACCAAAAATTATCAATCCCATCACACCCAGGAGATTCATTGATTAAGTTGTTTTTAGTTTTCACAAACCAACACATTTAGAGACAACTTTCAGTGATGTACCCCAGCCCTCGTTCATCATAGCATGGCTAAGCACATCTACCAACGGTGGCTCATCTACAGGAAAGCCCTACCACATAATAGGACATAGCATAGCGATAGTATTATCCTACACATGCATCTACAAAATACACGACAATGCATTGAAAATAGTAGGACAACATCATGAACAAAGTAGCATCTACTTGCATTGGCTGTAGCGGTCGGAAGAACAATCCACACACGAGCAAACGTTGCACTCGTCACAATCTACACAATACAATTGCAATCATAAACAAACCATCCACAATCATATGCAAACAAAGACGATGCAAGATGCATGCATGACAAGCTGAATAACGCTAAAGTAGCATCACATAATCTTATTCAGTATAACTATTGTATGCATGCATGGAAATTATTTTGAGTGCAAAGAAACAAAGCATGCAATTTATAATGCTCAAATAATAGAGCTAGAAACTAATTAATTAGCCACTGCTAACATACTATTTGTAAAATCTTGGAAAATTTCCACTGCGTAGGCAACTCATAATAGAATCAGTACCAATTGGAATTTCTCAAAAAGAATTTATATATTTCCCTGAGTAATTAAAATACTACAGTAAGCATTTAAATAGATTCTGCAAATTCCAATTGTGTAAGCCTAACTTTTTAATTCACTATAAGATTCCCCTTGTTCTACTGATTCCAGGTACATCTTATTTGCAATTTTTGGAGTTACAGAACTTATTCTATGAATTTATTACTCTAAAAAGGGCATTAACTCATTTAATTAACCAGGATAAAACCTTGCTGTAAAAGTGTAAAACAACTGTGCAGCAATATTCAACGTGAAACACTGAATCCATACATATTTTATTTGCAATTTTTGGCCCAGTAGATCTAAAGATATGAATTTTACAAGTTTTAGTTATTTTCTACCAATTGAATCGAATTAAAATTAATCGGTCAAACCTGACCGTTTGACTACGCCTACGTGGCACACTGACGCGGCGGTTGACCGGTCAGCGGCCAGTGCTGACCTTTCCACTATCCAGATGGACCGTTGGATCGAGATCAAGCGGCTGAGGGGGCACGCGAGGGGAGGCTCACCGGAGCAGTTGGCAGCGGCCGCGGCGATGGTCGGGCGGCAGCGGTGGAAGGTGGGACGGCGTCGGGGGCGAGATGGCGGATCTCCTCGCGGTGGTGGCGCGGGTCGGCGAGCGCGCAGACGGCGGCGGTCGGCGGCTGGAGGGGCGGGCGGCGTCGGTGGCGACGGCGGCTCGCGGCGTCGGTCCTGTGGGGGAGAGAGGGAGAAAGCGGGTCAGTGGGATGTGGCGGCGACCCCAGCGGTCGAGCGGGGCGAGGGGGAGGTCGCGGGTGGCGGCGACGACGTCTTACCGCATCAATGGCGGCAGCGGCGGTGGCGTACTCCGGCGAGAAATCGCCGGAGATTGGAGGTGGTTTAGGTGAGGATTTTTCGGGGGTTTTCGAGAGGAGGGCGAGGGCTATAAGAGGGGGAAATTGCGGGCGGCGCGCGGAGTCCTCCTCGGAAAAGACCGCGCGAAGATCGGTGAGGCAGCGGTGTCCTGTTCGTCGCTGGCTGCCGTGCTGACAGGTGGGCCCCACCTGGCGGTGGAGGGCAGCGGCTGACGGGCGGGTCCCGCTCCTCAGCGGGCTGGCGAGGCGGCGAGCGGCGTTTACTAACTGCCGCGCGGGCGCGCGCTGCGCTACTGCTGCTGCTGGCGCGGCTGGGCTAGCGGCCCAGCAGGCTGCGTCGGCTGTTTTTCTTTTTTTTTTTGATTCTTTTAATTTTTTTTTGTCTAACGATTTTTCTTATCTGAATTTTTGCTGAACTGTCTAGAATTTTAGTAAAAATTCAGATTGTCGTAACTTTTTCTTCGAAGCTCCGATTTGGGCGATTCAAAGTGCTACGGGTTCGTGACGGAACCCTCTATGCACCTATGCCTTCCATATACCCAAAATATAATGTTTTTAACAGAGGCATGGTAAAACCTAGTGTTCAATTGTAGGTGTCAAAATGCAAATGCAAGTGGTCTGTTTTGCCAAAATCTTGTCAAACTGAAATTTTGCAAAGATGATCATGATGCAATGCCATGAATGTTATGCAGTACCAATTCTAAAATTTGGGATGTGACAAGACTAACCCCCTTAAGATGAATCACGTCCCCGAGATTCGGCGTGGCTAGAAAATAGGTGTGGGTGGTCCTCTCGGATGTCATCCTCACGCTCCCATGTGGCTTCCTCTTCGGTGTGGTTGCTCCATTGCACCTTGCAAAACCTGATCGTCTTGGTACGGGTAATCATCTCCGCTGTCTCTAGAATCTTGATCGGCTTCTCCTCATAGGTCAAGTCATTCTCAAGCTAAACCTCCTCTAATGGCACTGTGTCTCTCAATGGTGTATCCACCATCTCCGGATGGCACTTCTTCAGCTGGGACACGTGGAACACATTGTGGACGGCGGACAGAGCCTCTGGCAACTCCAACTGGTAAGCAACCTCTCCTTTGCGTGCTAAGACCCGATATGGTCCAATAAACCGAGGTGCCAGCTTACCCTTGATTCCAAACCTCTTAATTCCACACAGTGGTGACACTCTGAGGTATGCTCTATCACCTATCTCATACACCACTTCCTTGCGCTTGGCATCGGCGCAGCTCTTCTACCTTGATTGTGCTACCTTCAGCCTGTCCCTAATCAAGGCGACCTTCTCCTCAGCGTCCTTGATCAAATCAGGTCCAAACAGCTGACGTTCTCCCACTTCATCCCATAGCAATGGTGTCCGGCACCGTTTCCCGTATAGCACATCGAACGGTGACGTCTTGATGCTGGTTTTATAGCTGTTGTTGTAGGAAAACTCAGCATACGACAAATTCTCATCCCAACTAGAACCATGAGCCAAGGCGCAAGCTCCCAGCATATCCTCCAAAATCTGATTTACCTTCTCGGTATGTCCATCAGTCTGGGGGTGGAATGCTGTGCTAAACTCCAACCTAGTCCCCAATGACTCGTGCAGTTGGCGCCAAAAGTGTGAGGTAAATTGGGTGCCTCTATCTGATACTATACTCTTGGGAACTCCATGTAGGCACACAATTCTGTCCATATAAATCTTGGCCAACTTTGGACTCGTGTACGTCGTCTTCACCGGTATAAAGTGGGCTACCTTGGTCAAATGGTAGACCACTACCCAAATGGAATCATATCCCGACCTGGTCCTGGGCAATCCTGTGATAAAATCCATTCCCACTCTATCCCACTTCCAATCCGGCACAGGCAAGGGTTGTAGTAGTCCCGCTGGCTTCTGGTGTTCCGCCTTCACTCGGCTACAAACATCACATAGGGCAATATGCTTGGTGATGTCTCCCTTCATGTTGTTCCACCAAAACCTGCCTTTCAAATCCATATACATCTTTGTATTGCCCGGATGTATGGAGTATGGCGAGTCATGATCTTCCTGTAGAATCAGCTTCCTTATCTCCGGGTCGCTGGGTACACACAAACGACCTCCATACCACAAGGTACCATGCTCATCCTCGCGAATATCCTTTTCTCGATTTTCCTTCATCTTTTCCTTTATCTCCTCTATTTCCTTGTCTCCTACCTGAGCCTTCCTGATCATGTCCTGTAGTGTTGGTTGGACTTCCATTGCTGCCAAATATCCTTCAGACACTACCTCCAGTCTAAGGTCCTTGAATTGCTTGCACAAATCCTCGGGCAATTCCCCAACAGTCAATCCATTGGCATAGACCTTCCGGCTCAGAGCATCTGCTACTACATTTGTCTTTCCTGGGTGGTACTGCAGATTCATGTCATAATCCTTGATAATCTCCAACCATCTCCTTTCCCTCATGTTCAGTTCCTTCTGTGTAAATATGTATTTCAGGCTCTTGTGGTCGGTGTACACATCACAGTGTTTTCCAATTAGGTAGTGCCTACATACTTTGAGCGCATGAACAACTGATGCTAATTCCAAGTCATGAGTGGGATAATTCCTCTCATGGTGTTTAAGTTGTCGTGAGGCATATGACACCACTCTCCCATATTGCATCAGCACACTCCCAAGTCCCTGTCGAGAAGCATCACAGTACACTTGGAAATCCTTCTGAAGATCAGGTAAACACAGAATAGGTGCGGTCACCAGTCGACGCTTCAGTTCCTGAAAGCTGGCTTCACACGCATCTGCCCACTCAAACTTCCTCTCCTTCTTTAGAAGTTCCGTCATCGGTTTAGCAATCTTGGAGAAATTTTCAATGAACCTCCAGTAATATCCAGCAAGTCCCAAAAAGCTCCGAATATCTCCCACATTCTTGGGCGCTTCCCACTCAGTTACGGCAGTCACTTTGCTTGGATCAACAGTGACTCCTTCTCCTGACACCACGTGTCCAAGAAATCCAATAGTGTTAAGCCAGAATTCACACTTGCTGAATTTGGCATACAGCTTGTGTTCCCGCAGCTTTTCCATAATTAGTCGCAGATGTTTCTCATGCTCAGCATCATCTTTGGAATATATCAGTATGTCATCAATAAACACCACCACGAACTTGTCCAAGTGCTCCATGAATACCTTGTTCATCATGGTCATGAAATATGCCGGAGCATTCGTTAGTCCAAAAGACATAACTGTATACTCATATAAACCATACCTAGTAGTGAAGGCAGTTTTTGGTATGTCCTCCTCCCGGATCTTCAATTGGAAGTAGCCCGATCGTAGATCAATTTTGCTGAACACCTTTGCTCCCTCCAGTTGATCAAACAAATCATTTATGTTCGGCAGGGGGTATTTGTTCTTGATGGTCACTTCATTCAGCGAGCGATAGTCCACCACTAACCTCTTGCTGCTGTCTTTCTTCTCCACAAATAGAACAGGTGCACCCCATGACGACGAACTAGGCTGAATGAATCCCTTGTCCAACTGATCCTTTAGCTGTTTCTTTAATTCCATCAACTCATCCACATCCATCTTATATGGTCTCTTTTCTATAGGTCCTGTTCCCGGCATCAGATCGATGAGAAACTTCACATCCATGTCCGGTGGCATCCCTGGCAGCTCTTCCGAAAACATGTCGGGGTATTCCTTAATCACAGGCACAGTATCCATGCTAACCCCCTTAAGATAATTCAGCTTACACCTTCTCGGTCGCACAGCCGACTTGAACCTAATCCTCTTACCATCCGGGGTTTTGAGTGAAACTGCTCGCTGTGCATAATCTATGTGTCCCCCATGCATAGACATCCAATCCATGCCCAGAATTACATCTAAACCTTGTGATTCCAAAACTACCAGATGTGCAATGAAATTGTGTGCTCCAATCCTCACAGTTAAATCACGGCATCCCGCGCTAGCTATCATATCCCCTCCAGGTGAACTCACTCTAATAGACCCTTTCAGAGACTCCGTAGGTAACTTATACTTATCCACAAATGCCCTTGATATGAATGAATGCGATGCACCAGTATCGAAAAGTATAAGTGCAGGGTGAGTGTTGATTGGAAACTTACCAATCACAAGATCATGCTCATCTGGGATCTCCTCCACATTCATGTGGTTCACTGTGGCCTTCTGGTTGTTGCCTGGCTTCAGTCCCTTCTTCTCCAGACAGTTGTCCGCATAATGTCCCTTCTAGCCACACTTGAAGCATGTCACCTCACTCAGGTCCTTCTTCACAAAGCTGCGATCGCGGTTGCGGTCATGTCCACTGTGTCCTCGAGAATGGTGAGTGTGTCCTCCCTTGTGGCTGTGGTGGTTGCTCTTGTGGCTGTCATGGTGATGTCCATCGCCTCCATGGTTGTGGCGGTCATGGATTCCATGGTGCCCATGGTCACTTCCCCATGTTTGGAGTATCCATCATAAGAAGTGCGAGACTTGTGGTGAGAACCAGAGTGGTGATTGTTGCTCTTCCTCTTGCGGCTTTCCACCTGCTTGTGCTTCCCTTCTAAGATTCTGGCCTTGTCCATAAGCTCCTGGAAAGTGGGACAATAAACCACCAGCAGCTGCACTGAAAGCTCATCACTGAGGCCATCCAGGAATCTCTCCCTCCTTTTTGCATCAGTGTCAACATCCTCAGGTGCATAACGAGACAGGTTGTTGAACTCCTCAATATACTCAGCCACGGTGCGGTTGGTTTGGCGCAAGATGGGAAATTCCTTCCTCTTCAGGCTCAGAACTCCTGAAGATACGTGGTTGGTCATGAAACCTTCCTCAAACATTGCCCAAGTCACAGTGTCCAGCGGGTGGGTGATCTGAAAAGTGTCCCACCACGAAGCGGCCGGTCCTTCCAGTAAGTGAGCGGCAAACCTCACCTTCTCAGCATCCATGCACCCAACAGTTACCAAATCCTTATTCACTGAACGCAACCAGTCAAGAGCAACCATTGGCTCCGTTGCAGTAGAGAACTTCGCTGGCCTTAGCCTCAGGAACCTAGTAAGTGCATCTCCCTGAGGCTGGTTGTTCCCATTGTTGTTGTTGTTGTTGTTGTTGTTGTTGTTGTTGTTGTTGTTGTTGTTGTTGTTGTTGTTGTTGTTGTTGTTGTTGTTCTGAGCTTCCATGAACTGGGTCATAACTTGGGTCAGCTACGCCTGAGCTGCCATGAGCTTCTCCAACTCAGTAGGTTGACGACGGGGAGGCGTCTACGGTTCATCACAGGTAAGCTTAGAAAGAATCGATTACGAAAACAGGATTCTACCCATGCATTATGACCAAACAACAACAAAACAATCACATACAATCTCAAGCAAGCAACACATCAGCAAGCAAATGATCCAGAAATATCCCAGGGGTTATCCTAGCAGTATAAGTCTACTGAAACAATTTTTAGAAGAGTTGGCAACAGTTATTTACACAAAAGGTCAACAAAGCATTAAAAACAGGAATCTGCCAGAACAGTCCAGCAGTGTTCACGAATTTTTCTACCTGACTTAAACTCGTCAGGAATTTTTGATGATTTTTGTGTATACGGTACAGAGAGTTTCGAACCAGACCTATTTTTTCCAGATTTTTCCGAGTTACCAGTAAAATATGAAAAATAGTTCACTACAGCTGTGTCAACAGAAAACTGCAACAGGAATAACTCAGATATCAACCAAACTTGCCATAACTCTTCCATAAAATTCGCACAAATAATCCTGGGATATTGGAGTACACATATGAGCAACTAAACACTCTTAAACAAACAGTAATTAAGTTTTACATCGATCGAGACTAATCCTAACGATTTTACCTAACGAAGACTAATTGGTGGACTTCTATCTACTTCTTGAAGAGATTGCGGTAGGTACTTGCACTCATGCATTGGCGCTTCTGTCCACGAACCAACCATGGCGGCGGAGTATACACCTCTCCTGAATCATCTCTTGAAATCTCAAACTCCACCTCTTAGGGATCCTTCTCTTCTTCTTCATTCTCTGCTGCGGCTGCAACATCCTCATCTCCTCCACCATCATCGTCTCCATCATCATCATCCTTGTCCTCATCATCATCATCGTTCCCACTATCATCATCATCATTATTGCCATCATCTCCATTGTCATCATCAGAGGTTGGATTCAGCTGTGCTTGGAGAGCGGCAATCTGGGCTGCCATATCTTCAATAGTTTGATCCCTTTCCTGGACGGTCCCTTGCAGCTGTTGTATGGCCTGGTTGTTTTCCTGCACAGTTCCATTAAGCTGAGCTATGGTTGCATCCCTGCCTATCAGGGCATTCTTCAGAACATCCACAGCTTCATGCAAGGTCTCTATCTCCAGTCCTTGGACCACCATACCATTGTTGGCAAAATCTGCTATCTCTTTTACCATCATCACTTTCTCAGCTAGAGCTCCATTCTCCCTTTCCATATCCTCTATGTGCCTCCGATGGGGCGGCATGTTGTTCCTGTCGCCCGGGGTAACCACAACGTTCCCATACTCATCCCGCCTCCCGTAGTCATGGTAGGGTGAGTCTGCTGGCAGTAGGTGTCGGACAAGATGGCACTGGCGTGACAGGGCTTCATGCAGGGCCAAGTTTATTCCAAGTCCCCAGTTGCAGTATGTCTTGGTGTAGATCAGATGCACAGGGTTTGGCAAGGCGGCATCCCTAAAGATGAAGGTGGTGATCTCCCATGCATCCTCGCCATATCCATAGGTGTACAGCCTTCTTCCCTTGAACATGGACAGTGGCAATCCCAATGACTGCGAGAGCTGTGCTAACTGTCTTGCAAAGGGCCTGGGTGACTCCATGGTTGCATACTCAGTCCTGACTTCTCCCATCTATCAATTAAAAGAGGAAAGTGTGAGAATAGGTAAGAATTTACGAGAGTGAAAGGCATAAGATGAAAGACAGAGTTAATATAAGCTTTAATAATTCTATGGCTTCCTAATCCAAACCTAGGTCACGATCCTACAGTCGACACACGGGCTCTGATACCATCTTGTAACACTACGGTTCTGAAAAGACCGTAGCTTCTATGTGACATGCCAATCCCTGGATCGGTTCATTGGCCCACAATAGAATAAGATGAATAACATAGCAAAATATTCGTGTATAAAAAATAACGAAGATCCAGAGTATCATTATTACAATAAAACCTTGGCTCAAGGCTATCTCAAATAACTCAAGTAGCAACATAAATAAAGCAAATCCTCCATTCTTCAAATTGCCCACAAGTGAACAAGTGCCGAGTGGAGTACCGTGGCCTAAATCGATTACTCAGAATCAGAATATCCTGCAACATGAAACGTAGAAGCCCCGAAGGGTCAATACATGGAATGTATGGCAAGTAGAGCTATTAATGGAGACAATAGAGCTAACATCTACATGCATATCTGGCAAGTGGAGTTGTGGCTAGCTTGCATTTGCAAATACCTTTGTCCTACTTTCTTAAACAGTTTTTGATTTTCTTTGAAGAGATCCCAATTAAGTTAACCCAACAACATTAAAGCAATTATGAAATTGGAATGAGCGAGAAACATGTCATGGAATCAATATCAAGCAACTCAGATGTCCATAATCGGGGACACGGCTAATCGATTAGATTATACACCCTGCAGGTGTTAGTACACTTTACCCATGTGACTTGGCCAGCCCAGCTCGTACCACCACTCTCATATTGGGTGATGATAGGAAGAAGTCCAAGAAGGGACCGTTCGGGAAGTAGCTCCCCAAACCCGACACGCACCGGTCCAACCTACCAAAATTCTACATCTCTGGATACGTGGGTTCTAGTTACCACAACCTACTGAGTCCAACCAACCGCCCACTCCATTATTGGCACATGGTTGTACACGTAATATACAAAATAAAGAAGCCAATCATTCTCTCTTGATACCTGGGTGCCTTTCCGCAATGACCACCAAAAATTATCAATCCCATCACACCCAGGAGATTCATTGATTAAGTTGTTTTTAGTTTTCACAAACCAACACATTTAGAGACAACTTTCAGTGATGTACCCCAGCCCTCGTTCATCATAGCATGGCTAAGCACATCTACCAACAGTGGCTCATCTACAGGAAAGCCCTACCACATAATAGGACATAGCATAGCGATAGTATTATCCTACACATGCATCTACAAAATACACGACAATGCATTGAAAATATTAGGACAACATCATGAACAAAGTAGCATCTACTTGCCTTGGCTGTAGCGGTCGGAAGAACAATCCACACACGAGCAAACGTTGCACTCGTCACAATCTACACAATACAATTGCAATCATAAACAAACCATCCACAATCATATGCAACCAAAGACGATGCAAGATGCATGCATGACAAGTTGAATAACGCTACAGTAGCATCACATAATCTTATTCAGTATAACTACTGTATGCATGCATGGAAATTATTTTGAGTGCAAAGAAACAAAGCATGCAATTTATAATGCTCAAATAATAGAGCTAGAAACTAATTAATTAGCCACTGCTAACATACTGTTTTTAAAATCTTGGAAACTTTCCACTGCGTAGGCAACTCATAATAGAATCAGTACCAATTGGAATTTCTCAAAAAGGATTTATATATTTCCCTGAGTAATTAAAATACTACAGTAAGCATTTAAATATATTCTGCAAATTCCAATACTATAATCCTAACTTTTTAATTCACTATAAGATTCCCCTTGTTCTACTGATTCCAGGGACATCTTATTTGCAATTTTTAGAGTTACAGAACTTATTCTATGAATTTATTACTCTAAAAAGGGACTTAACTCATTTAATTAACCA
Organism: Avena sativa; assembly: GCA_916181665.1. Lineage (NCBI taxonomy): Eukaryota > Viridiplantae > Streptophyta > Magnoliopsida > Poales > Poaceae > Avena > Avena sativa. The sequence goes on from OV702279.1 coordinate 344,668,583, forward strand.
GGACAAAACCTTGCTGTAAAACTGTAAAACAACTGTACAGCAATATTCTACGTGAGACACTGAATCCATACATATTTTATTTGCAATTTTTAGGCCAGTAGATCTAAAGATATGAATTTTACAAGTTTTAGTTATTTTCTACCAATTAAATCGAATTAAAATTAATCAGTCAAACCTGACCGTTTGACTACGCCTACGTGGCATGCTGACGTGGCGGTTGACCGGTCAGCGGCCAGTGCTGACCTTTCCACGGTCCATCTGGACCGTTGGATCGAGATCAAGCGGCTGAGGGGGCACGTGAGGGGAGGCTCACCGGAGCAGTTGGCAGCGGCGGCGATGATGGTCGGGCGGCGGCGGTGGCGGTCCTTGGCGGCGGTGGAAGGTGGCACGGCGTCGGGGGCGAGGTGGTGGATCTCCTCGCGGTGGTGGCGTGGGTCGGCGAGCGCGCATACGGCGACGGTATGCGGCTGGAGTGGCGGGCGGCGGCGGCTCGCGGCGTCGGTCCTGTGGGGGAGAGAGGGAGAAAGCGGGTCAGTGGGAGGTGGCGACGACCCCAGCGGGCGAGCGGGGCGAGGGGGAGGTCGCGGGTGGCGACAACGACGTCTTAACGTGTCAATGGCGGCGGCAGCGGTGGCGTACTCCGGCGAGAAATCGCCAAAGATTGGAGGCGGTTTAGGTGAGGATTTTTCGGGGGTTTTGGAGAGGAGGGCGAGGGCTATAAGAGGGGGAAATCGCGGGCGGCGCGCGGAGTCCTCCTCGGAAACGGCCGCGCGAAGATCGGCGAGGCAGCGGTGTCCTGTTCGTCGCTGGCTGCCGGGCTGACGATTTTTCTTATCTGAATTTTTGCTGAACTGTCCAGAATTTTAGTAAAAATTCAGGTTGTCGTAACTTTTGCTTCGAAGCTCCGATTTGGGCGATTCAAAGTGCTACGGGTTTGTGACGGAACCCTCTATGCACCTGTGCCTTTCATATACCCAAAATATAATGTTTTTAACAGAGGCAAGGTAAAACCTAGTGTTCAAGTGTAGGTGTCAAAATAAAATTGCAAGTGGTCTGTTTTTGCCAAAATCTTGTCAAACTGAAATTTTGCAAAGATGATCATGATGCAATGCCATGAATGTTATGCAGTACCAAATCTAAAATTTGGGATGTGACATCTTGTTTTGTGTGCTAGTTCTCATTTCTGTTCTCGGATAGATGTGTGATTTTACTTTCTGTTTTCGTTTCTGTTGAATTCGTGTAACAAATTCCGAGACGATCGTTTTGATAGGTAAAACATTTTTTTCGACATCGTATGCAAAAGTTATGGCCGTTTTACCGGTCCATGACCTTTTTCTCAAAATACATCAAAATTTAGTTCATGTGACGCATATAGACATATACGCCATAGAATGTTGGTCAACCAAATTCTTTGGTGGAGCACTCTTTACTTTCTGTGGCACGTATGGGCATTTGCGCTAGACAAATATAAATTGTATACACACATATTTTTAAATGTATGTATGTGATAAATTATCTTTGGAAATAAGTTAATTTAATAAGGGTAGCATGGTTTTTCACTTGTTATATCGCCACACCATATTCTTCCTTGTGCTAGTTCTCGGATAGATGTGTAATTTTACTATAAGGAAGAGAAGTGCTTCTCCCATTTTTTATTATGATGGAGAAAACATCACCATGTCTCATTTATCATCAATCCAATAAACAATGGGTCTTTTCTTTTTGATCACATTCGACATATTTGACTCAAGATAATTGCTAGGTTATAGATCTATGTGTATGTTTTAATGGACAGAAATACTAGAGAAGCTTTCTTTTATTTCATTCTTGTTTTCTAGGGTAAGGTTGTTTGGATTTGATTTTGTGTAGAAAGGTTAGATTTGAATATTAAGTATGCTACCTATCCAAGCTGATTGCTGGATCGTAGATCTCAACACTAAAAATATATTGAAAAACAAGACACGTTTTGTTTTTTACTAGATGTATGCACTACAAGGAAGAGAAGTGTTTCCATTTCTCATTAACATGGATACAAAAGTCACCATGGTTCGTTTATCACCTAGCCGACACACAATATATATTTCCTTTGGATCTTATAGGAGATGTTTGACTCAGGCTGATTGTTAGCTTGCAGATCTATGCATATGTCTCAATGGAGTGAAAACCTAGATAAGCATGATTTTATTTCAATATTTTTTAGATCTGGTTGATTGGATTTTTTTGGGGTAAAGGTTAGATTTGAGTATTGTACTACGTATTCCAGCTGACCGATGGAATGTTGTCAAAGCAGTGAAGGAATATTGAAAAAGAAGACATGTGTTTTACTTTTATATCGCCACGCCAGCTTGTTGTGTGTGCTAGTTCTCGTTTTTGTTCTCGGTTAGATGTGTGATTTTACTTTATGTTCTTGTTTCGGTTGAATTCGAGTAGAAAATTTCTAGATGATCATTTGAATAGGTAAAACATTTTTTTCAACATCGTATACAAAAGTTATCGCCATTTTACCGATCCATAACCTATTTTGCAAAATACATCGGAATTCAGTTTTTGTGGCACATATAGACAAATGCGCCACAAAAAGTTGGTCAATCAAATTCTGTGGTGGGGCCCTCTTCACTTTCTATGGCACGTATGGGCATATGCGTCATAGAAATATAAATTACGCAACAAGGGCAAAACTACTTGAGCAATCAAGGGTTGCATAACATCATATACACACATATTTTTAAATGTATGTATGCGATAAATTATCTTTGGATATAAGTTAATGCAACAAGGGTAGCATGGTTTTTCACTTGTTATATCGCCACACCGTCTTCTTGCTTGTGCTGGTTCTCGTTTGTGTTCTTGGATAGATGTGTAATTTTACTATAAGGAAGAGAAGTGCTTCCCCCATTTCTCTTTATAATGGAGAAAAATCACCATGTATCGTTTATTATCTATCTAAAAATAATAGATCTTTTCTTTTTGATCTCATTGGATAGATTTGACTCAAGTTGATTTCTAGGTTGTAGATATTATGTGTATGTTTGAATGGACAGAAATACTAGACAAACTTGCTTTCATTACACTCTTATTTTTCGGGTCAGGTTCTTTGGTTTTGATTTTTTGTAGAAAGGTAAGATTTTAATATTAATTCTTCTACCTACCCAAGCTGATTCGTGGAACATAGATCTTAGCACTGAAATAGTATTGAAAAACAAGACATGTTTTGTTCTCGAATAGATGTGTGCACTATAAGGAAGAGAAGTACTTCCATTTGTCATTAAGATGGAGAAAAAATAACCATGGATCATTTATCACCATGGATCGTTTATCATCCATCCGACGATTATCTTTAAGATCTATGCATATGTCTCGATGGAGTGAAAAACTAGATAATCTTGATTTCATTTCAATGTCTTTTGGATCTAGTTGATTGGATTGATTTTTTTTGGTAAAGGCCATATTTGAGTATTTTACTATGTATTCAAGCTGATTGATAGAATGTTGATCTAAGCAATGAAGGGATATTGAAAAATAAGACATGTTTTTTACTTTTATATCTCCATGTCATCTTGTTTTGTGTGCTAGTTCTCGTTTCTGTTCTCGGATAGATGTGTGATTTTACTTTCTGTTTTTGTTTCTGTTGAATTCGTGTAACAAATTCTGAGACGATCGTTTTGGTAGGTAAAACATTTTTTCCGACATCGTATGCAAAAGTTATGGACGTTTTACCGGGCCATGACCTTTTTCTCAAAAAACATCAAAATTTAGTTTCTGTGACGCATATAGACATATAACCCATAGAATGTAGGTCAACCAAATTCTTTGGTGGAGCACTCTTCACTTTCTGTGGCACGTATGGGCATTTGCACTAGACAAATATAAATTACGCAAGGACAAGACCACTGGAGCAAATCAAGGGTTGCATAACATTGTATACACACATTGTTTTAAATATATGTATGTGATAAATTATATTTGGAAATAAGTTAATTTAATAAAGGTAGCATGGTTTTTCACTTGTTATATCGCCACACCATCTTCTTGCTTTGCTGGTTCTCGGATAGATGTGTAATTTTACTATAAGGAAGAGAAGTGCTTCTCCCATTTTTTTTTATGATGGAGAAAACATCACCATGTCTCATTTATCATCAATCCAATAAACAATGGGTCTTTTCTGTTTGATCTCATTCGACAGATTTGACTCAAGATAATTTCTAGGTTGTAGATCTATGTGTATGTTTTAATGGATAGAAATACTAGACAAGCTTGCTTTTATTTCATTCTTGTTTTCTGGGGTCAGGTTGTTTGGATTTGATTTTTTGTAGAAAGGTTAGATTTGAATATTAATTATTCTACCTATCCAAGCTGATTGCTGGATCGTAGATCTCAGCACTAAAAAGATATTGAAAAACAAGACACGTTTTGTTCTTTAATAGATGTATGCACTATAAGGAAGAGAAGTGCTTCCATTTCTCATTAACATGGATACAAAAGTCACCATGGTTCGTTTATCACCTAGCCAACACACAATATATATTTTCCTTTGGATCTTATAGGAGATGTTTGACTCAGGCTGATTGCTAGCTTGCAGATCTATGCATATGTCTCAATGGAGTGAAAACCTAGATAAGCATGATTTTATTTCAATATTTTTTAGATCTGGTTGATTGGATTTTTTTGGCGGTAAAGACCAGATTTGAGTATTGTACTACGTATTCAAGCTGACTGATGGAATGTTGTCAAAGCAGTGAAGGAATATTGAAAAAGAAGACATGTGTTTTACGTTTATATCGCCACGCCAGCTTGTTGTGTGTGCTAGTTCTCGTTTTTGTTCTCGGTTAGATGTGTGATTTTACTTTATGTTCTTGTTTCAGTTGAATTCGAGTAGCAAATTTCTAGATGATCATTTTGATAGGTAAAATATTTTTTTCAACATCATATACAAAAGTTATGGCCGTTTTACCGGTCCATAACCTGTTTTGCAAAATACATCGGAATTCAGTTTTTATGGCACATATAGACAAATGCGCCACAAAAAGTTGGTCAATCAAATTCTGTGGTGGGGCCCTCTTCACTTTCTATGGCACGTATGGGCATATGCGTCGTAGAAATATAAATTACGCAACAAGGGCAAAACTACTTGAGAAATCATGGGTTGCATAACATCGTATACACATATAGTTTTAAATGTATGTATGCGATGAATTATCTTTGGATATAAGTTAATGCAACAAGGGTAGCATGGTTTTTCACTTGTTATATCGCCACACCATCTTCTTGCTTGTGCTGGTTGTCGTTTGTGTTCTTGGATAGATGTGTAATTTTACTATAAGGATGAGAAGTGCTTCCCCATTTCTCTTTATGATGGAAAAAAAATCACCATGTATCGTTTATCATCTATCTAAAAATAATAGATCTTTTCTTTTTGATCTCATTGGAAAGATTTGACTCAAGTTGATTTCTAGGTTGTAGATATATGTGTATGTTTGAATGGACAGAAATACTAGACAAACTTGCTTTCATTTTATTCTTATTTTTTGGGTCAGGTTGTTTGGATTTGATTTTTTATAGAAAGGTAAGATTTTAATATTAATTCTTCTACCTACCCAAGCTGATTCGTGGAACATAGATCTTAGCACTAAAAGAATATTAAAAAACAAGACACGTTTTGTTCTCGAATAGATGTGTGCACTATAAGGAAGAGAAGTACAACATATGTTTTATTTTGGATCTTATTGGACAGGTTTGACTCAGGCTTGATTTCATTTCAATGTTTTTCTTGATTTGGTTGATTGGATTGATTTTTTGGGTAAAGGCCAGATTTGAGTATTGTACTATGTATTCAAGTTGATTGATGAAATGTTGATCTAAGCACTAAAGGTATATTGAAAAAGAAGACATGTTTTTTCTTTTATATCGCCATGCCATCTTGTTGTGTGTGCTAGTTCTTGTTTCTATTCTTGGATAGATGTGTAATTTTACTTTTTTCGTTTCTATTGAATTCGAGTAACAAATTTCGAGACGATCGTTTTGATAGGTAAAACAATTTTTCCAACATTTATGCAAAAGTTATGGCCGTTTTACCGGGCCATGACGTTTTTTGAAAAATACATCGAAATTTAGTTCCTGTGTCGCATATTGACATATGCGCCACAGAATGTTGGTCAACCAATTTTTTTGGTGGAGCCCTCTTCACTTTCTGTGGCACGTATGGGCATATGCGCCAAAAATATATATTACACAACAAGGGAAAGACTGCTTGAGTGATCAAGGGTTGTGTAACATTATATACAAATAGTTTTATATGTATGTATGTGATAACTTATCTTTGGAAATAAGTTAATGCAACAAGGGTAGCATGGATTTTCACTTGTTATATCGTCACACCATCTTCTTGCTTGTATTGGGTCTCCTTTGTGTTCTCGGATAGATGTGTAATTTTACTATAAGGAAGAGAATTGCTACCCCCATTTCTCATTGTGATGGAGAAAACATCACCATGTATCATTTATCATCTATCCAACAAAAAACAAATCTTTTCTTTTTGATCTCATTGGACATATTTGACTCAAGTTGATTTCTTGATTGCTAGGTTGTAGATCTATGTGTATGTTTGAATGGACAAAAATACTAGACAAGCTTGATTTCATTTCATTCTTGTTTTTGGGGGTGAGGTTTGTTGGATTTGATTTTTTTTAGAAAGGTTAGATTTGAAAATTAATTGTGCAACCTACCAAAGATGATTGCTAGAACGTAGATCTCAGCACTCAAAAGATATTGAAAAACAAGACATATTTTGTTCTCGAATAGATGTATGCACTGTAAGGAAGAGAAGTCCTTCCATTTCTCATTAACACGGAGAAAAAAGTCACCATGGATCATTTATCACCTAGCCGACACACAATATATGTTTTCTTTTGGATCTTATTGGACATGTTTGACTCAGGCTGATTGCTAGCTTGCAGATCTATGCATATGTCTCAATGGAGTGAAAACATAGATAAGCTTGATTTTATTTCAATATTATTCTGGATCTGGTTGATTGGATTTGATTTTTTGGCTAAAGGCCAGATTTGAGTATTGTACTACATATTTAAGAAGATTGATGAAATGTTGATCAAAGCAGTGAATGGATATTGAAAAGGAAGACATGTTTTTTACTTTTATATCACCACGCCATCTTGTTGTGTGTGTTAGTTCTCGTTTTTGTTCTCGGATAGATGTGTGATTTTACTTTCTGTTCTTGTTTTGGTTCAATTTGAGTAGCAAATTTCGAGATGATCATTTTGATATGTAAAACATTTTTTTCAATATCGTATGCAAAAGTTATGTCCGTTTTACCGGTCCATAACCTTTTTTGCAAAATACATCGAAATTCAGTTTTTGTGGCACATATAGACAAATGCGTCAGAAAAAGTTGGTCAACCAAATTCTATGGTGGGCACTCTTCACTTTCTATGGCACGTATGGACATATGCGCCATAGAAATATAAATTATGCAACAAGGGCAAAACTACTTGAGAGATCAAGGGTTGCATAACATTGTATACACACATAGTTTTAAATATATGTATGCAATAAATTATCTTTGGATATAAGTTAATGCAACATGGGTAGCATGGATTTTCACTTTATATCGCCACACCATCTTCTTGCGTGTGCTGGTTCTTGTTTGTGTTCTTGGATAGATGTATAATTTTACTATAAGGGACAGAAGTGTTGTGACACCCCCGGGATCAGGGCTAAACAAATCACAGACCTCTGTCTGACATAAGGTTAACCTTGAGCTTGAGAATATCCAGTGAAGAATCGGTAACGCAACAGTGACCCTACGACTCAAATTTTATTACAGCAAGCTCATAACTGAGCAGAGAACCAAATTATTACAAGAAGAGGTCACTGACCACAAACATCAAACAACGGAAGGCAAATATGCTGTTAAGTATAGCAAACTTAACAAATGTCCTAAGAGGCCTAAAGCATAACGATGACGTCCCAGCCCATAGATTCCAGGCTACCGGCCGGGAACCCCAAGCTACTCGTCGATGTCAATGTAGTACGGAACTCGTCTTCAAGGGACACTTACTCTGCCAAAAGTATCAACAAATCAAGGGTGAGTACAGGGTGTACTCTGCAAGACTTATGGCTGGTGGAGTTGTCTTGCATAAAGCCATCTTTTGTTTATAAAACAAGAGGGAGAAGAAGCTCGTCTAATCAGAGTATTTTAAAAGGGGATGAGAGAGCGACATCTCTGAAATATTGATCATCATCTTTTGATATCCACCAAATCATCATCATCTATAAACTAGGATCACCCCCTCTTACCCATGAGGAAGCATCCTTAAGCACATGTTGATCTGCCAAGTTTTACGATTAGGTTCAAGTTCTCTATGATCTTGAGTCCGGTCGCCAAGTCGTTCATAACCGTCAAGACGACTTTTCGAAAAGATTATTACCCTGCAGGGGTGTACAACTTTACCCACACGTACTAACCTTCTCTTAATGCCACAATGATTAGCCCTCTTCCTTGGAAGGCCGACAGAGGGTGGTTAGACACGACCTTTATCTTGCTTTCGCCGTGACCATGAGTCACGCAATAAGTATGGTTCCGCCGTAACGGGTCAAATCCCGAAGTCGGTACTTAAAGACGTGAGGCGAGGTTGGTTAACAGGGACTCCATCGACCCCAAGCAACCCGGTCCATGCTTACCTACCTGTTATGAATGCACCAACTTCACCCGACAAATATTTCAAAAGATTTTCTATGCATACGTCGAATGGAACGCCCGAACTATGTGACTCATGGAATCTACTAGGTAAGTTAGTTGCTCGTGAGGTTGTCCAGGCCCCGTGTGATTGCACGCTCATCTTGGTTCCAAAGGCAAGAACTCAGGTCCTAGTGGTGGCGAGCATGGGACTAGAAAAACCACATCCCACCGTGGCCTCCCATATAAGCCTTAGCAAGTTTAATCTCATATTACTTATCTCATCTCATCAAGTTCTCCTGTCATACTAGATTCTCTGCATCTGATACATCATCTGGATGGACCAGACTCAATAGCTATGCATGGCTAAGCAGACACATATATTAGCTCTAGCAGTGCACACAAGCCAAAACTAGTTATGCTAGGAGCAGTGGATCAGGTAATATAAGCTCAAAGGGAGTAATGTAATAGATAGGATACTCTATCTATCGATAAAAGACCATAGTAGAATTGTATGCATTATGGAAGAATTGAAATGCTTTCGAAATCGTAGGATTATATCATGGTGGGGCTATGCTTGCCTTTGCCAGTTGATAGCAGATAAGTAGATCTTCGAAAGCCTTCATATTGACTTGATTATTGTTGGTCAAGTATTATTCGTCGATCTTCGATCTTCTATGGTCTTTTTCTCGGTCTTCGATCTCGATCTCGATATCGTATTCTACTGGGAAGAACCAAACACCGGAAATAAAGGGGAGACAACCAACACATGGCATCAATGCAATGCTCAAACAAGAATTATGATATGACAAGTTAACTTGCATTTAATTGAAACCCTAAAGCATGCTCGACAAATTAATCGGGGTTCCGAGGGGTGAAAACCCTAATTCGAGGAAAACTCCGGAATCACCTATTAGGGTTACTAGAGTGTTCTAATTAAACTTGTTATTTAAGTTGTTCAACAATTCATGATTATAGCTTAGATAGCTAGGTTTCATTTTTCTGAACAATTTGATATATTATACACATTTTTCTGATTTATAAATAATTAGATATTGAATTTACAAGTTCTATTCAAATTTTGAAATTATTAAATCAATTATTAAAAGCTTATTAAACTTTTTACACCCAGACAAAGTCTACCCTCAGTGACTGACCAGTGGGGCCGAGGCCACATTGGCATCCACGCAAGAAAAGTGAGGTCAGGGCGTTTTTCACTGTGTCTGGCTCTAGCCAAAGAGGCTGACGGGTGGGCCTGGTCCATGCGGGCAAGCCATGCAGGCGCCACGCGGACATCGCTGGAGAGCCGCCAGACGGTGGCTGGTTATGGCGTAGGAGGGCGAACTGGGGCACGGGAGAGGACTTACTCGACGCGGCGCTCTACGGGGAGCCTAACTATGGCGGCGCCGCCATGATATGGTCGCCGGAGCGACTTCCATGACGACGGCCGACGGCGGCAAGCGGCGGTGCACGGTGGGGTGGTGATTCAGAGCGAGAGGGAGAGATTGGGAGGGACTGGGAGGCGCAGAGGCTCACCGTGAACGCGATGATGGTGTCGGTGAGGCAAGAGGTGGCCAGACGACGGCGAATCGACGGCGACGAGCTCCGTCGGTGGTGGATAAAACGACGACCAGGAGCTCTATTGGCAAGGCCTCGTGTCGATTCCTTCGGGGAAGATGACTTAGACGATGAGGCGCAGCTCGTGGATGGCTTAGTGAGGCGAGGCAAGCTCGGATTCGATGGGGCCATGGGGTACCTGAGGCTAGGGTTTTCGCCCGAATGGGGGAAAACGCAAGAGGGAAAGAGAGGAGGAGAAATTCGTACTGGAGAGAGAGCACGACGCGGAGATTCTTATCCACACGTCCTGGGGCGGCGGCGAGCATCGCAACGCGGCGGCCGACGGACGGCATCGCTGTGGCCACACAGCTGCTTGTCGGCCGGGGAGGAAGACGACGACAGAGGCTGCGAAGAGGTACGGGCCGAAGCTGGGCTGACTTGGGTCGTAGTCGGGCCGCGGCAAAGCAAGGGCGACAGGCTGATGCGGTGGTGTTGTACGGCAGATAGAGGGAGAGGAAGAGATGGGATGCGGCCCAGAGAGAGTTAGGAGCAGATTTTTTTTATTTGCAGATTCTTTTTCTATTTTCTGTTTGCAATTTCTGTTTTAATTTTTGTTTTGTATTTTGAATTCAAATACTGTTTTAAACATTACAAAAATACTAGAAGGTTTACAAAATAGATAGGAAATAATTAGGGTCCCTTTTAATCCATTTGGGATCCATACTTTTTGATACTTTTCAAATATTTCAAAACCATTTGAGTTGATTTTCAAATAGAGAGGGGGAATATTAGGGTTTAGGGTTTGCATTTTATTTCTTAGTGCATGCAAATTTTGATATGATTCTCATGGATGCACAATAAACCCTAAATATAGATTAATTAAAACTGGGGTGTTACAAGTGCTTCCCCCATTTCTCATCATGATGGAGAAAACATCTGACAAGGTACGATCTCGTCAATGCCCATTGTTATGGACTTGGGTTTTGGAGAAGATGGGGATGCTGGAATTCGCGAAACGGTTAGCAGACAAGCAACACGGGACACTGGATTTACCCAGGTTCAGCCCCTAGAGGGAAAACCCTACTCCTGCTTGTCTGCTCTTGATTATGGCAGAACCGTAAGTTACAGGGGTGCGCAGATGCAATCTGTCATGGAGGTGTGTATGCGATGGTGAGAGATCTAGATCTGTAGATCTTTTGAGGTCTAGTCTATTGTATCATAATCTGTCCTCCTTGTTGGACCCTCCTAGCCTTTATATATGGGGAGGTTAGGTGTCGGGTTCCAATACGATTTGGTTACAAGTTTTATTCAAACTCTAGTCTTGAGCTTTCCTTGTCTTGTGTGCTTGCGAGTCTGTGTCCATATGGGCCTCATAGCAGCCAAAACGTCATAGGCGTCATGCACCCTGGCAGGTCGTCGAGTGGGCCTTCCGTCGGGCTTTACCAGGTATGCTAACATCGGGTACCCGTAGAGCATATCCATCTCAGTAGCCCCCGAGTGTCCATTCAAAACGTAGATTCAGGTGGCGACTTAGTTGTCTTGAACCTTGCATTTGGATGTCGAAAGTTGTGTCGAGTGAGAAGCACTTCACCCGAAAGTTCATCAAGTCAGCTGAATTTATTCGGTTGTTGTAAAGGAGTCGACATTATGGAAATAATCAACACAATGAACTATGGGGTGCACGGCCAGCGCTCCCTATGGGAGTAGCCCCCGAGTGTCTATTCGAGTCGTAGACTCGAGCAGAGACTTATAGTCATCGGTTACGGGTTACGGCGACCCAGAAGTTCTTCTGGTGACCTTGCAGATGCCCTGAATGCCTTCATTTTTTCGAATGCGCGACCAGCGCTCCCTATGGGAGTAGCCCCCGAGTCCTCTGTCTCATCGTTTATTTGAGTGACAGATCGAAACGTGCCACTCGAATATCTTCTATGTGCGCGACCAACGCTCCAGTTTGGAGTAGCCCCTGAGTGTCTGGCAGAGTCGTAGACTCGGGCAGAGACTCGAGTTTTGTGAAGTTGTAGTTGACAATCTTGATGAGTGCGTGAACACTTCGTTGGGAGACCCCAAGAGGAAGGTACGATGAGCACATCAACAAGTTTTCCCTCAGTAAGAAACCAAGGTTATCGAACCAGTAGGAGGAAGGAAACGACTCAAAGGTGTTGCTAGCAACTTGGAGACCTACACAACACAAACTCAAGACTTTTCCCCAACGAACAGTGAGGTTATCAATCTCACCGGTTTGCTGTAACAAAGGATTAACTGTATGAGGTGGAAGGTAATGTTGGTTTGCAACAAGTAAACCGTAAACAGTGGAAGATGTATCAATGGTAAAGATTGGACTGGGCTCCATAGTTCACTAGAGGTGTTCTCCTTAGATAAACAAACATGGCATGATGGGTAAACAAATTACAGCAGGGCAATTGACATGACTGAGCAAGACATAACAATGCAATACTAGACATCATGATCCTATGAGATTCGATTGGGCAATACAACAAGATACATAGACCGCCATCCAACTGCATCTATGGCTACAAGTCCACCTTTGGGTTATCATCCGAACCCCCTCCAGTATTAAGTTGCAAGCAACAGACAACTGCTTTAAGCAAAGTGTGTAAGGTAAACAATCCACTTGTTCCATGAACAAGAGACCATTGTTTTCTCCCTAGTGGCAACATCACATCTACAACCTTAGATATTCTATCACTTCCCTTAGATTAAATAGAGGCATGAACCCACTATCGATCATAAATACCCCCTCTCGGAGTCACTAGAAACTACTTGGCCAAGATAGCTATTAACAACGGAGAGCATGCAAGATCACAAACAACACAGACATGTAGAATCAATAAGACAAAACCATTACTCAATCTAACATAGTAATCTCAATATCCATCGGATGCCTGCAAACACAACATGCATGATTACAAATAGATGAGATCTTGATCATGAATGGAGGCCACAAGATCTAGACATGAAAGCACAAAGGAGGAGATACATGATGTCTACGCACTTCTATTCTTGTAGACAGTTGTTGGGCCTCCAATTGCATAGGTTTGTAGAACAGCAGCAAGTCCCTTAAGTGGATTACCAAAGGTTTATCAAACTCGGGGAGGAAGTGGTCAAAGGTATCCCCTCTCAAGCAACCCTGCAATCAAGATACAAGAAGTCTCTTGTGTCCCCAACATACCCAATGCACTTGTCAGGTGTATAGGTGCACTAATTCGGCGAAGAGATAGTGAAATACAAGTGGTAACGGTGCCAGAAAATAGCTTGATGGTGAGGTAAAGACTAAAGCAAGCAAACATGCAACAGATCTAGATGTGAATGGTGTTTCAATGTTTAGAAACAAGGCCTAGGGATCATACTTTCACTAGAGAACACTCTCTCATATGAATATCCTCTCTTCATGATACTACTCTTAACTACTGTCCGGTTGGACACTCTAATCCATGGTAGGGCTATAACAGCACACCTCAAAGTCCGCCTTCCCCAATCTAGATAACCCCACACTATCACCTTGAGAGCTAGATGGTTCCAACAAACACCACAATTTCATAGAGACATCCGACTCCAAATATAACTCATAACAAATATTCAATCTAGCCAAAGAGCCACACATGGTATGCACATTGTCACTTTCACAAGTGGGGAAAAGCATAGATCTATTAAAGCACAAAGAGTATTTATGTAGACTCAAACCTAAGTGCCACCATGGCGTGCATGTTGTCACTTTCACACACATGGGGAGAGCAGAGATCTATTAAAGCACTTTAGTAGAAAGGTAGATCTACTTGATTACAAAGCTCATGATCACAATATGACCATGCATAGAGAGAGAGATGAACAAATAGCTACCGGTAGAGCCCTTAGCCTCGACGAAGAACTACTCCCTCCTCATCATGGGAATCAGCAACAGTGATGGAGATGGTGTTGGAGATCGATGGATATGTAGGGTTCGCAGCATACAAAACAAAAAATTTCCTACGATGTGAACTATGTACCAAGATCTATCTATTAGATACAAACAACGGGAGGATGTATATCCGTAGAGAACATACCCTTGAAGACCGACAAAGCTTAACGAGTTCAACTCGTGGTTGATGTAGATGATCTCTTGCCGATCTCAAGATCGAGAGGAAGTCCTAGCGCCGCAAATCAGCAGCGCATCCGTGCTCGCACACACGTTCGAGGAACCGAGCAACCTCCGCCTCCTCGCTCCAGCGATGCAGCGGAAGCACAACTCTTTCTTGCCGAATAGCCACCGGGAACATGTATCTTGCTAGTCCGAGACCATGGGGGATAAATTCTAGAGGGGGAGAGAGATCCTTCACGAGGAGCTGTGAGTGAGAAGTGAGAGGAGGGGCTCCTTTTATAGGAGGAGGGGGGCACCCAAGGGGGTGGCCGCCGGCCATGGGGGCTGCCCCCTCCCCTCCTTCATTCATGTGGGTGGACACTCCACTCACAAACTGGCCCTTCAATTTTCTCCACTCAAAAGTCCACTCAAATTCCCATTAAATTTCCACCAAATTTAATGCAAACTCTCATTAAATAAAACTCTTTTATTTTATTCAGAATTTTGTCAATTACTTTAATGACAAACATTCACAAATAACCCCTTGCTAGAATTCTATTTCACATGCATAACCACTTTATGCAATTTCACCCGAAAACCTGTTTCGGTATCTAGTGAAATAAATTCCTGCGCTTGTTCATTCTTTCGACATGAAACTTTTGCTCCAATTGGATGTCGGTGTATCTTAAGTGTGTCACCCTACGGTTCGTGAATAATGCGGACATGATCGAGACCCCTCTCTGCTCTAATTGGATGTCGGTGTCTCTTAAGTGTGTCACCCTACGGTTCGTGAATAATGCGGACATGATCGAGACCCCTCTCGGATCAATAATCAGAAGCGGGATCTGGAGACCCATACTGACTCCCACACATTCAACGATGACTTTCTTGTGATCGTCGGAACCTTTTACGCTATTATCTTAATCCCTTTGTTTCACGATATATTACATGTCCGAGATTCGATCATCGGTATCTCCATACCTAGCTTGATCTCGTTACCGACATGCACTCTTTTTTCGTTCCCGTGATATAACATTGTAGTGATCAAATCACTTGCTTGCAAGCTAATCAATGTGATATCACCGAGAGGGCCCAGAGTATATCTATCCGTCATCGGGATGAACAAATTCTACTCTAGATCCATGAGCCTCAACATAACACTTTATTAGTTCTGAATCCATCTTTATAATCACCCTGTTACGGTGTGACGTTTGATGTTATCAAGAAACTCTTCCGGTGTTAGTGATTGAAATGATCTCATGGTCTAAGGATTAGGATCACTTCGTAAGTTGTTATAGCAATATAAACTCAATGACTTTGATCGTAATGCTATACTTCGGATGAATGTTCATCACACCATTACACTAATGTTGTGATCTCGTTATTAACAACATCCAATGTCCATGATCAGGAAACCTTGATCATCTTGTTAATCAACGAGCTAGTTTATGAGAGAGGCATAACTAGGAACTTTCTGTTTGTTTATTAAACACACATGTTTCCATATTAATACAATTATAGCATGCAAAATAAACATCTATCATATACTTGGAATACACATAATAAACACTTTATTATTGCCTCTCAGGGCATATTCCCTTCAGTCTCCCACTTGCACTAGAGACAATAATCTAGTTACATAGTGATAAATCTAACACCCATTGAGTTCTGGTGTTGATCATGTTTTGCTCTAGGGAGAGTTTTAGTCAACGGATCTGCTACATTGAGATCCGTATGTACTTTACAAATCTTTATATCTCCATCCTTGACATGCTCGCGGATGGAGTGAAACCGGCGCTTAATATGCTTGGAATGCTTGTGAGACCTTGGCTCTTTGGCATTGGCAATGGCACCATTGTTGTCACAATAGATCACCATTGGGTCCAACGCGTTTGCAACCACTCCTAGTTCAGATATGAACTCCTTCATCCAAACTGCTTCCTGAGCCGCTTCTGAAGCAGCAACATATTCGGCCTCCGTTGTTGATCCCGCTACCACAGGTTGTTTGGAGCTCCTCCAACTAACCGCTCCGCCATTCATGATAAATACATATCCGGATTGAAACTTAGAGTCATCCGGATCGGTGTCAAAGCTAGCGTCAACATAACACTTAGCAACGAGCTCTTCTTCACCTCCGTATACAAGAAACATATCCTTAGTTCTTCGTAAGTACTTAAGGATATTATTGACCGCTATCCAGTGTTCCGAACTTGGATCCGATTGGTACCTACTAGTCAAACTAATAGCATGTGCCACATCCGGTCTTGTACATAGCATGGCGTACATTATAGAGCCTATGGCTGAAGCATAGGGGACTTTGTCCATTATCTCTCTTTCTTCCGCCGAAGCCGGACTTTGAGTCTTACTCAATTTCTTGCCTTGCAACATAGGTAAGAACCCCCTCTTACTTCCGTCCATTTTAAACTTCTTTAAAATCTTATCAAGGTATGTACTTTGCGATAGCCCTATTAGGCGCCTAGATCTATCTCTATAGATCTTTATGCCTAATATGTATGACGCTGCACCTAGGTCCATTGAAAATTTGCTGTTTAGATAACTTTTAACACTGTTTAAAAGATCTATATCATTTCCGATCAATAATATGTCATCCACATATAATATCAGAAATGCCACATTGCTCCCACTCACTTTCTTGTAAATACAAGCTTCTCCGTAAGTTTGGACAAATCCAAACTCTTTGATCACCTCATCAAAGCGGAGATTCCAACTTCGTGATGCTTGCTTCAATCCATAGATGGATCGCTGAAGCTTGCACACCTTGTTAGCATCCTTAGGATCGACAAAACCCTTTGGTTGTATCATATACAACTCTTCTTCAATATTACCATTGAGAAACGCGGTTTTGACATCCATCTACCATATCTCATAATCGAAATATGCAGCAATTGCTATCATAATCATAACTGACTTTAGCATCGCTACGGGAGAGAATGTCTCATCGTAGTCAACTCCTTGAATTTGTCGAAACCCCTTTGCGACAAGTAGAGCTTTATAGACGGTCACATTACCATCAGCATCAGTTTTCCTTTTGAAAATCCATTTGTTCTCCACGGCCTTTCGGTCGTGAGGTAATTCCACCAAGTTCCAAACTTGATTTTCATACATGGATTCCATCTCGGATTTCATGGCTTCTAACCATTTGTTGGAATCCGGGCTCATCATCGCTTCTTCATACGTCGCAGGGTCATCATTTTCATCAACCATGAAATTCATGATAGGATTTCCGTACAGCTCGGGAGCTGCACGCATCCTGCTTGACCTGCGAGGTTCGGTAGTACTCTCTTTCGGAGTTTCATGATCATTATCATTAGTTCCCTCTTCAACAGGTGGAGCCAACTCCGGAACAACTTCCGGCGCTGCGCTACTCGCCATACTTTGAAGAGAAGGTTCAATAACCTCTTCGAGTTCTACCTTCCGACTACTCACACCTTTCGCGAGAAACTCTTTCTCTAGAAAGGATCCATTCTTGGCAACAAAAACCTTGCCCTTGGATCTGTGATAGAAGGAATACCCAATAGTTTCCTTAGGGTATCCTATGAAGACGCATTTTTCTGCTTTGGGTTCGAGTTTATTCGGTTGAATTTTCTTCACATAAACATCGCATCCCCAAACTTTAAAAAAAGACAGCTTAGGTTTGTTTCCAAACCACAATTCATACGGTGTCTTTTCAACGGATTTAGATGGTGCCCGATTTAAAGTGAATGCAGCAGTTTCTAGTGCATAACCCCAAAATGATAACGGCAAGTCCGTCAGAGACATCATAGATCGAACCATATCTAATAAAGTTCGATTACGACGTTCCGACACACCATTTCGCTGTGGTGTTCCGGCAGGCGTGAGTTGTGAAACAATTCCACACTCTTTCATGTGAGTGCTAAACTCGTAACTTAGATACTCACCTCCACGGTCGGACCGTAGAAATTAGATCTTTCTATTACGATGATTTTCCACTTCATTCTGAAATTCCTTGAACTTTTCAAAGGTTTCAGATTTGTGTTTCATCAAGTAGATATAACCGTATCTACTCAAATCATCCGTGAAAGTAACAAAATAACGATATCCACCTCGTGCCGACACACTCATTGGACCACATACATCAGAATGTATGATTTCCAATAAATCTGTCGCCTGTTCCATTGAACCGGAAAACGGCGTTCTAGTCATCTTCCCCATAAGGCATGGCTCACATGTATCAAATGACTCAAAATCAAGTGATTCCAAAAGTCCATCCGAATGGAGCTTTTTTGTGCGTTTAACGCCAATATGACCTAGACGGCAGTGCCACATATATGCGGATATATCATCATTAAGTTTAATCCTTTTAGCATCAACATTATGAATATGTGTAACATTATCATCGAGATCTAATAGAAATAAACCATTCATCATCGGTGCATGACCATAAAAGATTTCATTCATATAAAAGGAACAACCATTGTTCTCGGATTTAAATGAATAACCACTTTGCATCAAACACGATCCAAATACAATGTTCATGCTCAATGTAGGCACCAGATAACAATTATTCAAGTTTATAACTAATCCCGACGGCAAGTGGAGAGGCAGCGTTCCGACGGCGATCACATCAACGCTTGATCCATTGCCGACACGCATCTTGACCTCACCCCTTGCTAGCGGTCGCTTGTTCCGCAGCCCCTGATTCGAGTTACAAATATTAGCAACTGAACCGGTATCAAATACCTAGGTGCTAATGCGAGCACTAGTCAAGTACACATCAATAACATGTATATCATATATACCTATGTTTTCCTTGCCGGCCTTCTTGTCTGCCAGATACTTGGGGCAGTTGCGCTTCCATTGGCCAGTCCCCTTACAATAGTAGCACTCGGTATCAGACTTAGGTCCAACTCGGGGTTTCTTTTCAGGCACGGCAACAGGCTTGCCGCCCTTACTACCCTTCCGTTTTCCCTTCTTGTCTTTCTTGAAACCAGTGTTCCTATTGATCATCAACACTTGATGTTACTTTTTGATCTCCACTTCTGCAGTTTTAAGCATTGACAGAAGCTCGAGGAGAGACTTCTTCATGCCTTGCATATTATAGTTCATCACAAAGCTCTTATAGCTAGGTGGCAGAGACTGCAGAACTCGATGGATGCCTAAGTCAATGGGAATCATTATTCCCAAGGACACAAGCTTATCGGCGTAACCCGACATCTTGAGTACATGCTCACTAACGGAGCTGTGCTCTTCCATCATGCAGCTAAAGAACTTTTCTGAAGCGTTGTAGCTCTCTACAGCAGCACGTGTGTCAAAAATTATTTTCAACTCACCCGTTGTATCAAATGCATTGCCGTTTTCGAAACGCTTTCGAAGTTCCGGCTCTAGCCCATACAATATGCCGCAATGAACTAAGTTGTGGTCCCACTGACGAGTCTGATAGACATCCTTCTCCTCGTCAGGGGCATCCTCTAAAGGTGGGGGGCCTAACGGCGCTTCTAGCACGTATTGCTTTTGTGCAGCAGAGAGGAGAATCCTCAAATTCATGGCCTATTCGGTAAAGTTGCTACCGTTCGTTGCTAGTTTCTCTTTCTCCATGAACACATTGAAATTAAAAGCAGGTGGTGCCATCTACAATAGAATTTGTAAAGTTTAGACTAAGTGTATGATAGATTGAGCTCAACTAATCCATATTACGAATGAACTCCCACTCAAAAACGACATCCCTCGTGCCTTTTTGGTGATTACATGAACCAAATCCACTATACCAAGTCCGATCATCGCGTGAGTCGGTATAGCTTCAAAGGCGAGCATCAAATGGGCATCATATCAACTATATGACTCATGCTTAACCTTTCGGTCCGTGTTCCGAGGCCATGTCTGTACATGCTAGGCTCGCCAAGTTAGAACCTTAGTATTCGCGTGTGTAACTGTTTTACACCCGAAATATGGTCGTGGATCTAAGAACACCCGATCATCACATGATGTCTTGGAGCGATGAAACATAATCGGTGCATACTAAAGGAAGAACACATTCTTATCTTGATATTTAAATGAGGGATCATCTTATTATGCTAACAAAGCGCTAAACAAGCAATATAAGATGCTATCAAACATCACATGTTTATTCATGAAATGATATGGTTCCCGCATATGATCTCTATCATGTGCACCGTGGTATGATCACTATCATACCTATATGTGTAAATCCAAGGTCTATGGAGTTTACACGCTATGTGCGTTGTAAGAGTATCACCTCATACTTCTACTTACAACACTACCATATCATAACACTAGCCCAGCAACAATCTAAACTAGACGCCTCTAATTTATCCATTGCAAGTTTTACGTGGCTTAGGGCTTTCGAGATAGAACCGTTCTTACCTACGAACATGAACCACAACGAGGATAACCAAATTGTTGACAACTCGTTTGCAAAATAGATATTGACTATAGTAGGAGAGACAGACACCCGCTAGCCACTTATGCAAACTAGTTGCATGTCAAGCGTGGAACAGGTCTCATGTGCGAGGACATGTAAAGTTTGTCCGGGCCGCTTCATTCCACTATGCCACCAATATCCAAAATTACAACAAAGGAGCAACAACATGATCATCATCACCCACATACTCATATGTGTACTACCCGTGTAAAGCATCTACGCATAGATCCGGCTCTGATACCACTGTAGGGTTCACAGCATAGAAAACAAAAAATTTCCTACGATGTGAACTATGTACCAAGATCTATCTATTAGATACAAACAACGGGCGGATGTATATCCGTAGAGAACATACCCTTGAAGACCTACAAAGCTTAACGAGTTCAACTAGTGGTTGATGTAGACGATCTCTTGCCGATCTCAAGATCGAGAGGAAGTCCTAGCGCCGCAAATCAGCAGCGCATCCGCGCTCGCACACACGTTCGAGGCACCGAGCAACCTCCGCCTCCTTGCTCCAGTGATGCAGCGGAAGCACAAATCTTTCTTGCCGAATAGCCACCGGGAACATGTATCTTGCTAGTCCGAGACCATGGGGGATAAATTCTAGAGGGGGAGAGAGATCCTTCACGAGGAGGTGTGAGTGAGAAGTGAGAGGAGGGGCTCCTTTTATAGGAGGAGGGGGACCCAAGGGGGTGGCCGCCGGCCATGTGGGCTGCCCCCTCCCCTCCTTCATTCATGTGGGTGGACACTCCACTCACAAAATGGCCCTTCAATTTTCTCCACTCAAAAGTCCACTCAAATTCCCATTAAATTTCCACCAAATTTAATGCAAACTCTCATTAAATAAAACTCTTTTATTTTATTCAGAATTTTGTCAATTACTTTAATGAAAAACATTCACAAATAACCCCTTGCTAGAATTCTATTTCACATGCATAACCACTTTATGCAATTTTACCCGAAAACCTGTTTCGGTATCTAGTGAAATAAATTCCTGCGCTTGTTCATTCTTTCGGCATGAAACTTTTGCTCCAATTGGATGTCGGTGTCTCTTAAGTGTGTCACACTACAGTTCGTGAATAATGCGGACATGATCGAGACCCCTCTCGGATCAATAATCAGAAGCGGGATCTAGAGACCCATACTGACTCCCACACATTCAACGATGACTTTCTTGTGATCGTCCGAACCTTTTATGCTAGTATCTTAATCCCTTTGTTTCACGGTATATTACATGTCCGAGATTTGATCATCGGTATCTCCATACCTAGTTTGATCTCGTTACCGACATGCACTCTTTTCTCGTTCCCGAGATATAACATTCTAGTGATCAAATCACTTGCTTGCAAGCTAATCAATGTGATATCACCGAGAGGGCCCAGAGTATATCTATCCGTCATCGAGATGAACAAATTCCACTCTCGATCCATGAGCCTCAACATAACACTTTCTTAGTTCTGAATCCATCTTTATAATCACCCTGTTACGGTGTGACATTTGATGTTATCAAGAAACTCTTCCGGTGTTAGTGATTGACATGATCTCATGGTCTAAGGATTAGGATCACTTCGTAAGTTGTTATAGAAATATAAACTCAATGACTTTGATCGTAATGCTATACTTCGGATGAATGTTCATCACACCATTACACTAATGTTGTGATCCCGTTATTAACAACATCCAATGTCCATGATCAGGAAACCTTGATCATCTTGTTAATCAACGAGCTAGTTTATGAGAGAGGCATAACTAGGAACTTTCTGTTTGTTTATTAAACACACATATATTAATGTTTCCGTATTAATACAATTATAGCATGCAAAATAAACATCTATCATATACTTGGAATAAACATAATAAACACTTTATTATTGCCTCTCAGGGCATATTCCCTTCAGGAGATGACTCCGGGGGCACTTCCCCGTCCCGGCAGGGTGCCAGAATAGAGACTTTTTGTCCTCCGAATCTCCCATTCGGTGGTGGCGGCGCTACAGAGGTTTTTGTTGGGCCACGCAGAGATAAAACAAAACTTTTTCCTCTAACGTGGTGATCCCAAGACCTAGCTGAGGTAGAAGGCCACGAGGTTTACCACTAGACGCGCGGTTGCGGATTACTGATGAAGCGCGTCGGCTGATGCAGTGCAGTCCTCACGATCCGATCGTCCTGGTGCTGATCGCACATCACCTCTGCTGGTATCCACACGTACAAGGAGGAGCGCCGGCGGCGAACTGCTAGGTTCGTTACGGCGGCTGGACTGCTGTGGAGCTAGGGTTTCCAACACATGGAATGACCTAACCGAACAACGATTAACCTTTCTGGGTTACAGTGCTCCACTATATATAGGGAGTGAATGTGGGCTCTGCTCACGCGACCCATTCACTAAAGCCCATATAACACTAGTCACCGTGAGTCCAACTCACTAACTCAGTCCTAATCTGGTTTAGGTCCAACCCAACCAGATTACAGATTCGGATCCAATCCGAACTTGCTCCCGCTCTTAAGTATGTGACCCCGCAGGCTCATGGTTACTTGGACACGATTAGAGTCCGACTGACAATCGATCAATCGGCATCGGCTCCTAGCAGAACATGCCGATTCCCAAGTACCAAAGAGTCATGACGACTTGCCTTTCCAATGCGACTTACGTCTGAGTCCCTTTTGCCTCACGATATACCTTGTCAGACTATAGGCGAATATATGTCATCCCTTAAATAGTCCGACTCTCTTCTCGATCCGAGATAAGTGATTCACCCGACTAACTTTTAGCCGATCGCCTCGGTTAACACTTAACCGAGTCGTGCATGGCCATGCTTTCCGAATCATATCTCACGAGAGGGCCCAGAGAATATCTCTCCGAGTGGAGGGGCAAAATCCCATCTTGGTTATCCACATCACGCAGCTTGATTCTCAGTCGACCCGAACCCTGCCTTTATAACTGCCCAGTCACGGATCAGCGTTTGACAGAACCTAAGTCGGTGATCCTCAACTCGGACTATGCAACAACCTCAGGTCTAAGGATTACATTGATTGAGATATACAAATGACAACTAGTTCGTTGTACCTCAATATGGGTCAATCCGACTCGCTAAACTCTTTAGCCGAATCTGTGTAAGTTGGAATAGCATCTCCATGCCCATGACAAGTGGAACCGAGTCATCAAGCCAACTTTCACATTGGTCTAAGTTGTGTGTCCAGCACAACCTCAATGACCAAGGATATTTAGTATAAACAACATGAATGCATAGTTCCACAATCGAATCACATATTCAATGATACACATCAGATGTTTATACAAGGACTACTTAATAACTTTATGAATACAATGGGAAATATCATCATACATGATTGCCTCTAGGGCATATTCCCAACAGTTTTCGTCGATTTCTTCTAGATGTTCTAGGGTTTTTAGGTCGGAGGATTCTTATAGGCGAAGGGGGAGGCCGAGGAGGCGACCAGAGGGCCCACACCCTCCCTAGGCACGGGCCAGGCTTGGCCACGCCTAGGGGGGGGGTCTAGCCATGATATGTCCAAAACGTATCTACTTTCTCGAACACTTTTCTACTGTTTCTTCTCTAAACTTGTGTGATTTGGATACAACTAACACAGACTGACACTGTTTTCAGCAGAATTACCTTGGTGTCTTGTTTTTGTGCAGAAAATGAACTATCGGGAAAATCCCAAAAAATATGCCAAAAATTATATTTCACCAGAAGATCCACGGATCCAGAAGGGGAGACAGAGAGGAGGCCTGGGGGGCCCAGACCCACCCCAGGCGTAGGCCCACCTAACCCCGCACCTGGAGGGGTTTGGCCACCCTAGGCAGCTCCTCGGCCTCCCTCCACGCCTATAAGTTGCCTTCTGACCTAAAAACTCAGGGGGGTTCGGTAGTTTTCCAGAAAAAGTTCCGCTCCGCTCGCTCCACGAGAAACCAAGATTCAGATCCAGAAACTCCGTTCTGGCACCCTACCGGGACGGGGAATTTGGAGAGGATCATCACCAACGCATCTCCATCAACCACCGATGTTTCCCTCATCCATGAGTGAGTAATCGCCCGCTGCAGGCTTGGGGATGGTAGGGATTGGATGAGTTCTATCATGTAATCGAATAAGATTGTTAGGGCATAGTGTCTAGTATCTCTATTAGTGCTATTTGACTTTGTTGCAACTTGTTGTGCTTAATGCTTGTCACTAGGGCCCGAGTGCCATGATCTCAGATATGAACTTATTATTAAATCATTATGATAGTATTGTTTGAGATCTTATCTGCAAGTTGTGTACACATATCATTGTCTGGATCCAAAGGCCCCAAAGTGACAATAATTGGGACAACCGGAGGCGATGGCTGTGGTGTGAGGATCACATGTGTTCACGGAGTGTTAATTCTTTGCTCTGGTGCTCTATTAAAAGGAGCACCTTAATTTCCAGTAGTTCCCTAGAGGCCCCGCTGCCATGGGCTGGCTGGACAGAAGATGTTGTGCAAGTTCTCATTGCGAGCACGTATGACTATATATGGAGCACATACCTAGGATTGTTTAGTACTTGGATGCTTGTTATTATTTATTTGCAATGCCCTAGATCTTGAAGCTACATGTTTATACTCGTCCATGCAACTCCCGTCCATCCATCCCTATGCCTACCGCACTCGAATCCTACTGTTACCATTACCGTTATTGCTACTGTTTCACTATTCCTGTTGTTGTTGTTGTTGCTACTACCAAACTGTTGCTACTGATAAAATTCTGTGAGCAAGAACTATTTCCAGGTGCAGCTGAACTGACAACTCAGTTGTTAAGGCTTGCAAGTATTCTGTGGCTCCCCTTGTGTCGAATCAATAAATTGGGTAATACTACCCGCGAAGACTGTTGCGATCCCCTATACTTGTGGGTTATCAAGACTATTTTCTGGATCATTGCCGGGGAGCATAGCTTTATTTGTGAGTTCACTTGGATCTATAATTGTTCACTGCTACTCCTTTCATCATGGGGAAGTCTCGTGATGGAAAGTTCCCTATTTTACCATCCACTACAAGAAGAGGTACAGTCCTAAACACCTCTGTTGCTCTTGATTTACCGTCTGTTTTAAGTAAGATTGTCACACCACCACCACATACACATGCTACACACACTGCTACTACTGCTGAATCTGAAACTGCTTTCGATTCTCATTATGTTACTTCTACTATTCTTGATGCGAGTGGTTGATTAGGTCCTTTTCTAGATGCTACTATGGCTAGTCTAGGAAATACCGAAACTCCTAGTGAATACACGGTTACACTTGTTAGCTCACCTGAGGCTAGTGAGAGTTATGATATTAATGATGGTTACATTGAGTTCACTGATGAATTTGTTGAAGAGTGCTGAAACACACATGGTACTAGTGCTATGAAGAGTCTCCTTGCTAGACGTACTATTATGCCTAAGTTATCCTCTGATCCTAAGTTTGCCACTTCTCCCATAGATATTAAAGATGAAGATTATGATTTAGCTCTTGATTTATCTTATTTAGATATTCTTGAGAAAGAAACCTTTTTGTGGGACTGAAAGTGAGAGTGTTGTGGCTCATATGAATGAGCATTCTACTATGAGTGTTTTGTCTGTGATGATTTTAAGATGCGCAAGTACTTTGTTACTAAGATCTTCCCTTTTTCACTAAAAGGAGAAGCTAGGGCTTGGTTTAATATATTACCTCCTAGTTCATTGATAGCCCCGAT
This sequence comes from Avena sativa, assembly GCA_916181665.1. Taxonomy (NCBI): domain Eukaryota; kingdom Viridiplantae; phylum Streptophyta; class Magnoliopsida; order Poales; family Poaceae; genus Avena; species Avena sativa. Next base: position 344,695,037 of record OV702279.1, read on the forward strand.
TGCTTGATTGATTCTTTCTTCCATAAATATATTCCTCCTAGTGCTAGACATGTTGATTTGCAGAGACTTTTTGATTTTAAACAGGGAGAAGAAGAGAAATTGCCTGAGTCATGGAAAAGATTCTGTGCCTTGATTCATGCACATCCTGGATGTCCATTACCTAAGAATGAGCTTCTTGATATTTATTATAATGGGCTAACTAATGATTCTAGGACCTACCTAGATAGCTTTGCTGATTGTGTTTTCAGGAAAAGGACTCCTACAGATGCTGAAGAATTAATGACCAAGATAAGCAAGAATTATGATGATTTGACTTCAACTGAGCTAAATGCACCTGAGCCTATTACTCCTGAACCAGTTGTTCCTGAACCAGTTCCAACACCAACAACAAATAAGAGGGGAATTATTGCATTAAATGATGAAGTGATGAAGGAAGCTAAGAAGTGTCTAAAGGAGAAAGGTATTAGAGTTGAAGATGTGAAGAATCTACCTCCTATAGAAGAATTATGTAAGCCAATTACCCACTCATCTACTATTGAGGTACACTCTCTCCAACACTTTGATGAAGGTGATATTCCTTATGGTAAGGCTCCTGATCAATGCTTAGAGGAACTTGACATTTTTATTGTTAAACAAGGATTTAATAAACAAGTTCACAATCATTTATTGGAAAACTCTAGGGCTATCCATGATTTGAAAGATATTATGGAAAGAACTTCTAATAATATTAAAATGCTTTGTAAACACTTTAAATGGTTCAAACCCAACTTGATCAACTTGCTAAGGTACAAAAGGATATGCTAGTATGCTTCAAGAGATAAACATGCTTATGGAATTAGAACTAGGAGTGGTATAGCTACTCAAGATCCTTTATATCCTGAAGGACACCCTAAAAGAATAGAGCAGGATTCCTGTCACATCCCAAGATTTTCCAAATCTTGTAATGTGAAAAATAAATATACAAAATAAATAATTGTTGAAATTTAGGGTGAGAAGAAACTTTTTGATTCCAATTGGAAACATCAAAACCTATTTTGATCAAATAAAAATCCTAAAGAGATTTAAAAAGATAAACAAATAATAAATAAAGTTATAATAGTTGGAGTCACTATTTTTGGATCTTTTAATAAAAAGATATGGTTTTCAAAAGCAAAGGTAGAAATATAAATAAGGACTATTTTAAAGGGCCAAATTAAATCTTGGCTAAACAAATGAAATAAAATATTTCTATTTGATAAAAAGAGTAAAGGATTATTTGAATAAAATAATAGGGATTTATTATACCCAATTATATTTGAGTAAAGGCTTTTTCAATTTTAAAATAAACATTAAAAACTTATTAAAGTGTTTTAAATAAAATTCCAAAGTGTTTTATAATTTCAATTAAAACCTACTGAAAAAGGTTTTGGAAAAAAATTTAGAAAGTCAAATAGAGTTTTTAAACATATTTGAATCCTTTTTTGAATTAAAGACTAAAGTCTATTTAATTATTCTTTTTAAATAAATAATAAACCCTAAAAATAATTGTTCTATTTTGGACTTTGAAATATGTTGATAAACAGAACTAAAATTCACCCAAGGTTTGGTGGAGATTTGAATTCAAATGGAGATTGAAAAGAAATATTATTAAATCTTATTTAATTAATACTAGAGCCTATTTTAAATAATTAAAAGACCCTAAAAAGAATAAATATATTATTCTGAATTTGACTTTGGAATGTGTTATTAATCAGTATTTGAATCTACACAAATTTTGGTTGAGGTTTGAAATCAATTGATGTTTGAAATAATTAAACAAAATCAAAACAAAAATTAGAAATGGAATAAGAGAAAAACATTCAGAACAAAAAAAATGAAACGGAGCAGCCCAGCCCAGCAGCCCACCTAGTCATCGTCCTCCCCACAACCAGTTCGTCCCGAACGTTCCCTACGTTGATTTCGCGAGATAAATTCACGAGTAATGGCGCAGTAAATCTTCCCCGTGACCACGCCCTGTTAAACACCTCCATCCCCTCTCCATTTCCCCCCCCCCCAGACTCCACACCTCGAGATCCCCCAGGCTGCCCTGATTTCTGTTTAAACCACCGCTGCCTCCGACGAGTTTCTCGGCGAAATTCCGGCGAGCCCAGCTACTCTTCTGCCCCCTGGACCACACAAGCATGTTCCCCAGACCTCCGCGCATCTCCTAGTGACCTCAGCTCGCCCGCGCGTGCTCTGCAACATCGACAACTTCTCCAACAGAGCATCGCCGCCGTCTGCTCCCTCTCCGGCGACTTTCCTGGTAACCTTCTGACTGCCCTCGTCCTTCCGATGATACGCCTGTGACCAGTGAACTCGTCCGCATCTAACGCCGCCTGTTTCGTGTCCTAGCGCGCTTCGTAGCCTCGACCCCGTCAACATCAGAGCGTGCCCGACGCCGTTGCGTACTCCGACAAAGAATTCCCGTCGACCCCGAGCGCCCCTTCGCCAGCAAGGACCACCTCGAGCATATCCACGCCGCGACGAACTCGGTGAGCTTCTCCGCTCCTTCCCTTGCTTCCTATATTAGCTGGAGCACCACCGCCTGAACGCGCCGCCGCCGCTCGCCGTTGTCAGCGCCGCCAATCCATGACCAGATGATTAGAGCCGTTAGATACAAATCCAAAGGACACGATAGAACCTTAACCCGAAGGGGTAAGATCGATCCTGTGCCGCACGATTCACCTTAAATCCTGCGGTCCACGTTGCTGATCCAGACGAACCGGTATGGGCGAATAGAAACGTTCCACGTGGCCATGTCTGTTTATAAAAACTAGGATTTGTTCTATTAGATGTTCAATTTTGAAAATTGCATAAATTTCAAACCATACGTGCAAATTTTGCAGATTTTATATCAATGGAATCAGCAAGACAAGTACTTTCTAACCATGCACTTTGTTTAGTAAATTGCTTATGTTAAATTGATTGTTTTTGCAGAAACTTGTATAGGCATATATAGAATATAAAATTTGTTCTAAAATGATTTTTGAGATAAAATCTTTGGCAAATGGATTATTTTGAACCTACTGACCATAGAAATCAATTTGTGGTTTCAAAAACATATTTGGTGAAGCAAGAGAGTAAAACTTTGAATTAAAGCATTCCTAGTCAAATAAAAATCTTGTTTATGTGTTAAAAAATGCTTTTGGAAGAAAACCTTTGGGAAATGTTTTGATTTAAACTCTCTGACCCCAAATACCAAGTTTTATGATTTAAAAATGTATTTGGTGAACCCTATAAAAATTATTGCTTTGCTAAAGGCATTTTCAACCACATAAAATAATGATTTGGTTTAAAAATGATTTATAAGTAAAATCTTTTGCAAATGGTTTTTGCACTTTTATAAAATGACCAATAGGTGTTTTAGAATGTCTATAACCTATTAGAAACCACTTTTCCAAATAAAACAACCTTTGGCATGCTGGCATGCATTGTTTTGTTACTATTATTTTATGTGATGTTTGCTTGAATGGTAGATTGAAATTGTGCCTTGCTTGATTGAATTGTAGTGATTTTAAGAGTGTAAATATTGCAAGATCAAGGAGTGAACTTATATTCTCTACCAAAAAGGCAAGTGATGCTTCATATTTTTGTCCCATTATTTTCACTATGCATTAGTGATATTTCTAAGTAGGACTTGCATGGAATTTTGCTAAGTATACACTATGCCATGGGAAATCCTAGTAGATGAAACCTTAGTAGAAATTTCCAGTTAATATTCCTACTACTATCATGCTTAGCTAAGCTAGTAGAAAACAAGGGTGGAATATATATTCATACTATGGAATATTTCTAAGTCAAGGACTTGTGTTTTGTTTAATAAAACAACTAAGTGAATGAATCACCTGGGTGGAACGGAAGGAATGGTTTGTGTTGAGTGGGTCACAAGGCCCATTTCTATGGTTTACCTTGTTTATCACACTTGTGGATGGACACCCAGGAACAAAGAGATTTGAGATGTCAAATGTTGAGAAGCTTCAAGTGCAGCCACTTGGCATTATGGGCTCTGCCTGGATCATATAGGTTGCAATAACTTAGCCAAATGGACAGTTGGTGGTAGGGGTATGATAGGTTGGAACGCGTCCATTCTGGTCTAAGGGAAGGCATCTGAAAGATCTTGTCTTGGTGAAACCAAGTCTTGTGGGGAAAGTGCACCACCTCTGTAGAGTGTAAAATCTAAGTACTTAGCCATGTCCCTGGTAAAGGACAATTTGAGCATCAAGACATGGAAGCTATCAAGAATCTCCCCATCCCAATTTCTAAGTTAAAATCTTGTGGTTGAACAAGGGTTGAAGGACCACCAATTTCTATTGGGAGATGCCTTGGGTGATTTTGTTAAGCAAAAACTTAATGTTTTCAAATGATAAGGAAAAATCTATTTTGAGCAAAGCAAGCCTAAGCTCCACTTAGCCAAATGCATATAGATGATACACTCCACTATACTACCATAGAATCACTTGCCAATACAATTCAAATGTATTGACCCTTGTGGCTGTAACTTGTTATGTTGCAAGTTTGTTTGATATTAGTGAAGTGTGTTGATTAGGATTACAAGTCTACAACCAACATGTCTGCCTGTGGAACTTTGAAGATGAAGGACCCCATGCTATTGTTATATTTTGCTGCATTGTAATGTGATAGCCAAATGAGCTATGTAAGATGTAATAAATTATTTTATTCCTGGTTATAAAGTTGTAGTATGACCTTTGTTTCTTGATATTACATCTTAACTGTGGATGCTAGCTATTGATCCAGGGACTAGCATTGTAAACACAGGGATCTCTACCTTATTAAAGGTTGGGAACCTTACAGATGTTATCAGAGCATTGTGTTGCCTATAGGATTGTAACCCTAGGATTGGACAAAAACCCTTAGAAAAATAGGTGTTGAATTGTTCCAAAACATATTTGCAAACAATCTTGTAAACTCTTTCCTCAACCATTTTGGTTTTAATTCTACATCTTGTCTATTTCAACTTGATGGATAAAGCCTCCACCATGACCAAATACTTCAACTATATTTTCACCAAGGACTTCAACTTTGGATATCACTAAGGACTACAAGTGAGACAAGAAATATTGCTCAAGACTTGAAGACTAAGGAAACACAACTTAGAAGGAAACATCATCACCTTTGAAGTTTTGTGACCAAGACACAAGAATTTTCCGAAGGAAACCATGATCTCATTCAAGAAGAACCAACTAAGAAGGATGGAATGATCTCAAGTGAACCAGATAGTTGGACCACCATGTTTAGTTTAAATTAAACCCACCAACTTATGTGGTGTAGCAAAAAATATATTTTGTTGCCTAAAAATGTGCTTAAACTTGTTGTTTGAGTGGAATGATTGTTTGAGATTGCTTGCAATTGCTTGTGTGAATTGTGATGTGTGTGATTAGAACTATTCCCTTAGAAATCTTTTGCCTATTCTAATCCCAATACACCCAAACAGATGACTACTCCAGGAAACTCCAACATCAAGGTTAGTGACAACAACAACCAAGAGGACAACATGAGAGAACTCATAGTAACCCAAACCCAGTTGAACCAAGTGACAGCTCAATTTCTAGCCAACACCAGTGAGATAGATCCAACCATGCAAAGGTTTTTGGAAACCCAAAACCAATTGTTGCATAAGGTGACAGATCAAATGATCAACATGGGAAACAACTCTTCCCAAGGAGTTTGTGACAACAAGGATGTCAAGGATGATATTCTAGAAGGAACCCAAGCTTGCAATGTTTGTGGAGACAAGGATCACACTTCCAAAGAGCATGAAGATCAATGCCCCAATTGTGAAGAGAAACATCCAACTGATCAATGCCTCACATCCCAAGCGACTTGTTTCCTATGTGAAGGAAATAATCATGTCCCTATCCAATGCCCCATCTATTCCATAGTTCAACAAAGGAAACAAGGTGGAGTGCAACAACTGATTGCAGACTACCATGAGAAAACAACTTCTACCAAGAAGGATGAAGACAAAGGAAAATCTCATCTTGCACCTCCATGCAATATGACTCAATTTAAAGGACCAAAGAGGAGACATATGTATTATCCAAGGAAAAGGTCAAGGAGACCAGGAAACTTTCCCACCTTTGAGATAAGATATGAAGAGCATGAACTAGAAGCACTCCTAGCTTTGGAGAAACCCAAGAAAAAGAAGTACAAAAGTCAAGTGCAGTGTTGCCATTGCAAAGAGATGGGGCACTATGCCAATGAATGTCTAGAGAAGAAGAAAAAGTATAAGGAGATTAGCCAATTATGGTGCAACAACTGCAAAGAGTTAGGCCATTATGTGTCAACTTGTCCACAGAAGATACGTGAAGAACTCAATCTTATCACATGTTACAATTGTGGTAACCAAGGACATTATGCAAGCAATTGTCTAGAAAAGATGAAGCACAAGATAAAGCCTATGAAGGATCTCAGCCTTGTCACATGTTACAAATGTGGAAACAAAGGACACTATGCAGATGTTTGCCCAGAGAGGTTTCAACAAGATTCCAAGCAAGCCAAGAAGTAATCTAGTTGGAAAAATTTTAAGGGTGGTAGTACCCTCGTTGCTTTGAGCCAACTTGTAACCCTAGCCTTCCCAAATCTCGGGACGAGATTTATTTTAAGGGTGGTAGCCTGTCACATCCCAAGATTTTCCAAATCTTGTAATGTGAAAAATAAATAAACAAAATAAATAATTGTTGAAATTTAGGGTGAGAAGAAACTTTTTGATTCCAATTGGAAACATCAAACCTATTTTGATCAAATAAAAATCCTAAAGATATTTAAAAAGATAAACAAATAATAAATAAAGTTATAATAGTTGGAGTCACTATTTTTGGATCTTTTAATAAAAAGATATGGTTTTCAAAAGCAAAGGTAGAAATATAAATAAGGACTATTTTAAAGGGCCAAATTAAATCTTGGCTAAACAAATGAAATAAAATATTTCTATTTGATAAAAAGAGTAAAGGATTATTTGAATAAAATAATACGGATTTATTATACCCAATTATATTTGAGTAAAGGCTTTTTCCACTTTAAAATAAACATTCAAAACTTATTAAAGTGTTTTAAATAAAATTCCAAAGTGTTTTATAATTTCAATTAAAACCTACTGAAAAAGGTTTTGGAAGAAAATTTAGAAAGTCAAATAGAGTTTTTAAACATATTTGAATCCTATTTTGAATTAAAGACTAAAGTCTATTTAATTATTCTTTTTAAATAAATAATAAACCATAAAAATAATTGTTCTATTTTGGACTTTGAAATATGTTGATAAACAGAATTAAAATTCACCCAAGGTTTGGTGGAGATTTGAATTCAAATGGAGATTGAAAAAAAAAATTATTAAATCTTATTTAATTAATACTAGAGCCTATTTTAAATAATTAAAAGACCCTAAAAAGAATAAATATATTATTCTAAATTTTACTTTGGAATGTGTTATTAATCAGTATTTAAATCTACACAAATTTTGGTTGAGGTTTGAAATCAATTGATGTTTGAAATAATTAAACAAAATCAAAACAGAAATTAGAAATGGAAAAAGAGAAAAACATTCAGAACAAAAAAAATGAAACCGAGCAGCCCAGCCCAGCTAAGCCCACCTGGCCCAGCAACCCACTCCCTCTCTTCTCCCGCAGGAAAATGTTTCGAACCAGAGAAGACACCCGCAAAGACACTGACCGCTGGACCCCATTTCCTTTTTCTCTCTCTCGCTGCGAAGCGACCCCACTGCCACGTAGTCATCGTCCTCCCCACGACCAGTTCGTCCCGAACGTTCCCTGCGTTGATTTCGCGATATAAATTCACGAGTAATGGCGAAGTAAATCTTCCCCGTGACCATGCCCTGTTAAACACCTCCATCCCCTCTCCATTTCCCCCCAGACTCCACATCTCGAGAGCCCCTAGGCTGCCCTGATTTCTGCTTAAACCACCGCTGGCTCCGACGAGTTTCTCGGCGAAATTCCGGCGAGCCCAGCTACTCCTCTGCCCTTGGACCACACAAGCATGTTCCCCAGACCTCTACGCATGTCCCAGTGACCTCAGCTCGCCCGCGCGTGCTCTGCAATGTTGACAACGTCTCCAACAGAGCATCGCCGTCGTCTGCTCCCTCTCCGGCGACTTTCCTGGTAACCTTCTGACTGCCCCTCGTCCTTCCGATGATACGCCTGTGACCAGTGAACTCGTCCGCATCTAACGCCGCATGTTTCGTGTCCTAGCGCGCTTCGTAGCCTCGACCCCGTCAACATCAGAGCGTGCCCGACGCCGCTGCGTACTCCGGCGAAGAATTCCCGTCGACCTTGAGCGCCCCTTTGCCAGAAAGGACCACCTCGAGCATATCCACGCCGCGATGAACTCGGTGAGCTTCTCCGCTCCTTCCCTTGCTTCCTATATTAGCTGGAGCAGATGATTAGAGCCGTTAGATACAGATCCAAAGGACACGATAGAACCTTAACCGAAGGGGTAAGATCAATCCTGTGCCGCACGATTCACTTTAAATCCTGCGGTCCACGTTGCTGATCCAGACGAACCGGTATGGGCGAATAGAAACGTTCCACGTGGCCCTGTCTGTTTATAAAAACCAGGATTTGTTCTATTAGATGTTCAATTTTGAAAATTGCATAACTTTCAAACCACACGTCCAAATTTTGCAAATTTTATATCATTGGAATCAGCAAGACAAGTACTTTCTGACCATGCACTTTGTTTAGTAAATTGCTTATGTTAAATGATTGTTTTTTCAGAAACTTGTATAGGCATAGTTAGAATATAAAATTTGTTCTAAAATGATTTTTGAGATAAAATCTTTGGCAAATGGATTATTTTGAACCTACTAACCATAGAAATCAATTTGTGGTTTCAAAAACATATTTGGTGAAGCAAGAGAGTAAAACTTTGAATTAAAGCATTCCTAGTCAAATAAAAATATTGTTTATGTGTTAAAAAATGCTTTTGGAAGAAAACCTTTGGGAAATGTTTTGATTTAAACTCTCTGACCCCAAACACCAAGTTTTATGATTTAAAAATGTATTTGGTGAACCCTATAAAAATTATTGCTTTGCTAAAGGAATTTTCAACCACATAAAATAATGATTTGGTTTAAAAATGATTTATAAGTAAAATCTTTTGCAAATGGTTTTGTCACTTTTATAAAATGACCAATAGGTGTTTTAGAATGTCTATAACCTATTATAAACCACTTTTCCAAATAAAACAACATTTGGCATGCTTGCATGCATTGTTTTGTTACTATTATTTTATGTGATGTTTGCTTGAATGGTAGATTGAAATTGTGCCTTGCTTGATTGAATTGTAGTGATTTGAAGAGTGTGAATATTGCAAGATCAAGGAGTGAACTTATATTCTCTACCAAAAAGGCAAGTGATGCTTCATATTTTTGTCCCATTATTTTCACTATGCATTAGTGATATTTCTAAGTAGGACTTGCATGGAATTTTGCTAAGTATACACTATGCCATGGGAAATCCTAGTAGATCAAACCTTAGTAGAAATTTCCTAAGTTAATATTCCTACTACTACCATGCTTATCTTACCTAGTAGAAAACAAGGGTGGAATATATATTCATACTATGGAATATTTCTAAGTCAAGGACTTGTGTTTTGTTTAATAAAAAAACTAAGTGAATGAATCACCTGGGTGGAACGGAAGGAATGGTTTGTTTTGAGTGGTTACACAAGGCCCATTTCTATGGTTTACCTTGTGTATCACACTTGTGGATGGCCACCCAGGAACAAAGAGATTTGAGATGTCAAATGTTGAGAAGCTTCAAGTGCAGCCACTTGGCATTATGGGCTCTTCCTGGATCATATAGGTTGCAATAACTTAGCCAAATGGACAGTTGGTGGTAGGGGTATGATAGGTTGGAACGCGTCCATTCTGGTGTAAGGGAAGGCTTCTGAAAGATCTTGTCTTGGTGAAACCAAGTCTTGTGGGGAAAGTGCACCACCTCTGTAGACTGTAAAATCTAAGTACTTAGTCATGTCCCTGGTAAAGGACAATTTGAGCATCAAGACATGGAAGCTATCAAGAATCTCCTAATCCCAATTTCTAAGTTAAAATCTTGTGGTTAAACAAGGATTGAAGGACCACCAATTTCTATTGGGAGATGACTTGTGTGATTTTGTTAAGCAAAAATTTAGTGTTTTCAAATGATAAGAAAAATCTATTTTGAGCAAAGCAAGCCTAAGCTCCACTTACCCAAATGCATATAGATGATACACTCCACTATACTACCATAGTATCACTTGCCAATACAATTCAAATGTATTGACCCTTGTGGCTGTAACTTGTTATGTTGCAGGTTTGTTTGATATTAGTGAAGTGTGTTGATTAGGATTACAAGTCTACAACCAACATGCCTGCCTGTGGCACTTTGAAGATTAAGGACCCCATACTATTGTTATATTTTGCTGCATTGTAATGTGATAGCCAAATGAGCTATGTAAGATGTAATAAATTATTTTATTCCTGGTTATAAAGTTGTATTATGACCTTTGTTTCTTGATATTACATCTTAATTGTGGATGCTAGCTATTGATCTAGGGACTAGCTTTGTAAACACAGGGATCTCTACCTTATTAAAGGTTGGGAACCTTACAATTCCCAACAAGGTGAAGATAGTGGTAGTCCTCGTAAGAGGAAGAAAAAGAAACATAAGATAGTTGAGGAACCACTTGAACCTGCTGTAGATCCTAATAGTATATCTGTCTCTGATGCTGAAACTGAGAGTGGTAATAATAATGAGTCTCCTGATAAGGAGGAAGGTGAGGAAGAGCCTGAGAATCACACTAAGAACACTAGGTACACCAAGGAAGATTTTATTGCTAATAAACATGGTATAGAGAGAGAACCTTGGGTGCATAAACCTATGCCTTTTCCAGGTAAGATACACAAGTCAAAGGAGGAAGAACACTATAACAAGTTTTGTGAGTGGATGAAAACTTTATTCTTGCAAATTCCTTTGACTGATGCTATTAAGTTGCCTCCTTATTCAAAGTATATGAAGGATATTGTCTCTAATAAAAGGAAGTTTCCTAATGAGGAGATTTCTACTCTACTTGCTAATTATTCCTTCAATGTTAAGGTTCCAAAGAAACTTGGTGATCCAGGTATACCACCTATTCCTTGATCCATTAAGAATAATTATGTTAGAACTGCTTTATGTGATTTGGGAGTTGGATTTAGTGTTATGCCGTTTTCTCTCTACAAGAGACTGTAGCTAGAAAAGTTGATACCAATTGATATTTCTTTGCAAATGGCTGATAAGTCAACTACTATTCCTGTTGGTATATGTGAGGATGTTCCTGTTCAAGTTGCTCATAATTGCATGGTATTAACTGATTTTGTTGCATGGTATTATTCATGGTAACATTTAATATTAATGACAAAGAGCACACTGTCTATTTCCCCAAGAAGGTTGTTAAGAGCTATTGCCTGAATTCCATTGAAAATATTGAGAGCATCAAAGTTGGAGAAATATATTGTCCCATTCCACAAGAAAATTTTGAAACTATTATGATTGGGACCATTGCTATCAAGTATGAGGTAAGATAATCACTTGGTGGAATGCAAAGTTTTGCTTCATATAAGATTGTTTTGGTAACAAGACTTGATCAACCTTGTTAACAAAAGGATTTTAATGAACAAAATAATGTTTTCACAGTGGTTATACTTGCTCACTTTTATTTTTCTCCTTTCCAATCTTTGCTCTTCGCCGTTCCTAACTTAAAGGCGTTAAAGAAAAGACTTGTTGGGAGATAACCCAAGAGTTTACTTGAGTCTTGGAAGTTATTACTTCAGTAATGACCTCTTATTATCCTTTTTGTTTGCTTTTTGTGCCAAGAATGACCTCTAATGAGAGGGAAGTAAGATTTGGGGTGTTGCTGTCCTGAAACAGATTTCTGTCCTCCACCAAAAAAATTCATGAGGAGTCTCTGTAAGTCGGATTGAGCTAAAAATGTACTAATAAATCCCCCTGTATGTTAGATAACTTTTGTTAGTTCAACACTTTTTGATTTGAGCAACAGAAGATCTTAAGAAAAATCGGTTTCTACCTACTGGTCTGTTTTGACAAATTTCTGCCATTATTTGCATTTTCTTATTGATTCCTTTTCGGGTTTTTTTTGGGAAATTGAGCTTTTTGAGAAAATAATAAATTGGGATTTGCCAAAGTGGATTAAAAAATTTATCTAATTAACTTAAAAAGAATAAAGGATTAATTAAAAAAATTATGGTTTAGAACCATATTCAAATTCATTCAAATAAAGACAAAGGCCTCATTTAATTAAATATTAAATCATATTAAAATATCTGAAATAATTCGAAGTGAATTATTTAAACACACTAATGAATAAATAAAACCTACTAAAAAGGTTTGATAAACATTTGAATTTAAAACAGATGTTTAAATCTTTTGAATAAAATAAAGTGGATTGGAACCATATTTAAAATCTTATTTAAAATAAAGACAAATGTCTGTTTTAAATAAATAAATAAACCATAAGAGAATATAAGAAAATATTCTAAAATGGAATTTAAAATACATTATTAAACGGTATGAAAACATACTGAAAGTTTGGAAAAGTTTTGAAAAAGAAATATAAAATTCAAATGAGAATTTGAATTGAAAACAGAAAATTAGAAAAGAAAAGGAAAACAGAGAGAAAAAAATGAAAAACAACCAGCCCAACTAACCCTACCCAGACCCCAGCCCAGTAGGCCCAATCCCCAGCCCACACGGCTCCTCTCTCTCCCCTGCTCGTTCTTTTCTCACCGCAGGTCATACCCCTCACTCGCTGACACCCGGTCCCACGCCACGTCAATGTAACACCCTCAGAATCGACCCTATGCAAGTTTTAGCGAAAACCCGCCAAACCTGCATAGAAACGATTCAAAGGTGCCCACCAGGCACTTTCGTGCGGGTGGAAAACGAAGTAATAACATTACACAACAGTCCTCGATGGGACCCACAGAACAGATATATACAACACGACTCCATGAGTCAAGAATACAGATATACGGTACAAAGATCCAAATCACCTTAAAAATGATACAGCGTCCGACTACGGACAAGATGCAAATGGGGCTAAGAGCCCTGAAGAATAAACAATGGCGTCCATAACCCTGCCCAGGCCAAGCCGGAAGGGTAACCCTGCTAACGACGTCGATCTCAAAACCTGCTTAAACAAAAGGGGTGCCGACAAAGGGCAAAGGAAAAAGAGGAGCGTCAGTACTGAGGCCAGTACACGGCGAGACTAGAATTCGGCGGTCCTCGCCTACATAGGTATGGTGGACTGAAGCGGCAGCGGCAGCATGCACTGAACAACCTATAGAGACTCGATACAACTAGCGGCAATCAGAGAGGGGTAAGAAAGACCTATTCGGATCCAACCTGATTCTAACATCAAACAAACCCATCCTGGTGTTTCCCCCTCGAGACCAAACGAGGAAGTCAACCGAGGAACTCACACCGTTGGCAGTTTTATTTATTCAGTTATCGTTGCAACAATTACTAGTCAGGTAGAGATAATCGTCCTGATAAAATAAGCAGTGGGCACTTTTAGTTAACCATTCCGTTATGGTGGCAACACTTACTAGTCAAATACAATTAGCATGAGATAACCCAAAACCCAGCAGTTGTTGGTACTTTTATTTAGCCATTCCGTTATAGTTGCAATACTTACTAGTCAGGTACAGTGGTCGCAAGCGGCAACCAAACAAGCAATTGTTGGCAGTTTTATTTAACCATTCCATTATAGTGAAGCTGCTTACTAGTCATTATAAAGTCAAATTTATAGCACTACTTTAGTTATAGTTGTCTATGATCGAGATACTGTGCTCCAAGTCGTCCATAACCGCGGACACGGCTTTCAGAAAGTTTTAACCCGGCCGGGGTGCACAAATAGCAACACACACTCGATCAACCTCGGAAAAACCAAATCAAAACCCAACGAGGCCTTCACGACAAAGCAATCACAGGATTCAGAAATATTTCAGGGGGCCACCCCTTAAAGTAGACCCGCAACGAAGCCGGCCGGCTCCGAGACGGACTCAAGGTTGTGGGGACGGCTGTGAACGACTGGGAACCCAAAACTGGGCTTGTCGACACCGCGGAATCGTGCCACTATCCTAAACAGTACAGTGTGCTCCTCGCACAATCGTAAATAAAGCAGTAAAGCATGGCATAAGTACAGGATCGTAAATAAAACCTCAAACTAGTTTGTGGCCCCAAGAAATAAGACTGAATCAAGCTCTGGCTAAGGGGGGTCCCATAAGCCTCCCGGATGTGGATAGCGCGATAAATCAAGGAACAGGTATCAAGTACTCGGGGTCCTACGGGACACAAGTGGGCGTTCGGAAACCAAATATTATCTATCACCCACCGATGCCTCTGCTTACTTACTTCAATTTTTGTTGTTAAACAGAAATTAAAGTGAACGATAAGTAAAGCCATGATCATCTCCAACATAAAGCATATGGCGGCACTCCAACATCTGTGGTACATGACGACACGCAACAGCACTTGAGCAAGCGACTACGACGCGCAGGTCCAACTAGCTACCAAACCACAGGTAATAGGATGTGTCCAAGGCAATATAGGGCTGCAAGGGATATCACGGATACGGAAACTAGAGCATCGCAACACAGATAGCAATAGATCAACAGGAGGGAATAAATACTATAAAAGTAAGATAGGTAGAAAGGGGGAGATGCTCGCCTGAAAACATTGCCGAAGGTTCAACCGAAGATCGGGTCGACACTCGCATCAACTCAACGGCCTTATCCGAGAAGAAGCAAAACACTAGAAGAAACACCGGATGCAATATTTAATACTACGGCAAAAGATCGAGCATGATGCATGTATGATGCATGGCATGGTGAAGGTGCGATGCACTTAGGCCATATTAAGCGGAACCGGGGTCCCGACATTTAATTAAACGGTTCAAGTTATTTAACTACCCCGCAATTTAAATGTGGTATTAACAAGGCAAAATATAATACCGGTTCGATGCACAGATTTAAATGAGGCCAATATGAGACTAGATTTGCCCGCATATGGGCCCCATATTTAATTATTAGGTGAATCGGCATAAGGCCCCCAAACCACATGATATGCATGCGAGATGAACAATTTAATATGCAACAAGTTTATATATAGCATTTATAAAATAGGGCTCGGGAAAAGGTTCACACATTAGGGTTCGACGAACTTGAGGTTCCGGGGTTCGGGGTTCGGTCTCAGGGTCCAGGGTTCGACGGATCGTTCTCGGACTCCGGGATAGATCTTGGCGTTCCGCGAGGAAGGACTTGGTTCGGCGTCGGGGCGCATCGGACCCGCCCTGGTCGATGGCGTTCTTGTCGTCATGAAGAACTTGTCGGGTCCGCGGTCAGGTCGGACTTGGCGTCCGGGGTGAAGTACTTGTCGTTCCATGGCGATCTTGGCGTCCGGGCGACGATCTTGTCGCCTCCGCGGTCGTCGGTCTTGTCGTTACACCGTGGAGATCTGGTCGTCGGTGCACTCAGGGTTTCGGGACCGGTCTTCGGATCGAGGGATCGGAGATCTTGGTTCGGGTTCGGTCTTCATATCCTTGTAGGAGTGCTTGATGGTACGAGAGGGAGAACACGGGGCCGGCGTCTTCAGTAGAAGTTCTTCGAATGTTAACTGATGGTCTTAGGTCATGCCAGACAGGAGTATCTCTTGTTCGTCCTCCCAGCGTCTTGTCATTGGTTGTGCTTGGTGACAGTACTGCCATTTCCAAAGGGCCAGGGGAACACACGTACTCTCTGGCCAGCAGGTGTACGGCTGGCGTAGGTCATCGAGGATGCGATGTCGAGCGGGGCGACAAGGACGTGCGGTCCCGGTGATGGAGAACCTGGCAACAACGCGCACAGGAGGCGAGCCTGGCGATGCCTTCGGGGTTCCTAGGACAGGCTGCAGGGAGCGGTGGTCGGCTCGAGCGGCAGCACCCACAAGCGCAGGCGGCGACGGAGGAGGTTGGCCGGCGGCGAGCGCCGGGAGGAGCTGGCGAGGGAGGCCGCGGGTCGACGGAGGCGGCCGGGACGGAGCTCGACAGCAGGGGGGCGGCCGGAGGGAGGAAGCTGCGGGCGGCGCCGGCGGACGGAGGCCGCGGGGCGTCGGGGTGGGCCGGAGAAGAGGAGGCGGGGCGCGCGCGGGGCGAGGGGAGGCGCGGGGTCCGCGGGTCGACGGAGACGGCTGGAGGAAGCGCGCCGGCCGGCGAGGTGGAGGGGCCGTGGGGCGGCGAGGCCGGCCGGAGAGGAGGAGGCTGCAGGCGGGCGGGGTCGGGGTCGCCGGCGAGGGGGCGTGGTGGGCGCCGGAGAGGAGGGGGAAGGGGTGGGGCGCGAGCCGGTGGCGGAGGAGAGGAGAGGGCGCGGCGGGGAGGTCGACGAGCGGGGACGGCGGAGGCGGAGCTCGCCGGCGGGAGAGGAGCTCGAGGGGGAGCGGCCGCGGGCGGGCGGCGCCGGGCGCGGAGGGGACGGAGGGGATCCGAGGCGGTCCGGCGAGGACGGCCGACGGGGAGATGCAGGCGGAGGGGGGGCAGCTCGGGCCGGGGTGGCAAGAGGGGGAGGGCGGCCGCGGGAGCGCCTGAGCGGAGGAAGAAGGAGAGAGGCGGGGGCGAGCGCGTCGGGCGGTTGCGGGAGAGGGTGAGGGAGCGCGTGGGTGGGGGACGCGAGGGTGGGCCTGCCGAGGGAGAGGAGGGTCGGTGGGGGGCGGGTCCCGCGGGTGGGGACAGGTGGTGCGGGTTTTGGGTGGGTCGGATGTGTGAGCTGAGAGAGGGGTGGGGCCAGAGTGTCGGTGGGAGGGTGAGTGGGTGGTTAGCTGGGGCTGTGGTGGGAAAAAGAGGGGGAAAGAGAGGGAGTGGGTGAGGTGGCTGTTTGGGGGTGAGATGGCAGCATGTGAGTGGGTAAGGGTTTGGGTCAGGGTGACATGTCGGGTGGGGATTGGCCGGGGTGAGGTGGAGAGGGGCTGAGTAGATTAGGTTGGGTAGCCTTAGGATTTTAGTGGACCGATTTTTATTCTGGGGGTGGTCGTTCGGGTCGAATCGGCCCGTTCGACTGCCCCCATTAAAATAATTTAATATTTTGTTCATTTTAACGGACCGTTTGCAACCCGTGGTTGGTCAAAACAAAATATTCCGGAGACCCGATTTTGGTTTTGAATTAAAGACGGGGCGTTTAGAAAACAAAATCAGGCTTTTCAAAAATAGTTTTATGCGAACAGATGCAAGATGATGACGATGCTCAAATGCAATGTGGCATGATGACATGAGCATGCTGTCATGATGATGCAATGCACAAAAACAACGCGATTTTCTAGTAGTGGTTTTGCGGGATGCCACAGTCAACGTCTTCGTCTTCACCCGCACGCCAGACCCGCTCCCTTTCCCCTTTTCCTTCGCCGTTTCTGCTTTGATTCCGCGGACTAAAATTTGATTGAATGCCGCGATTAAACCGCCCAGTGATCACGCACATTAAAGTGCCTCCCTCCTCTCTCCCTTTCCCCCCAGTCATCACACCACCGGAGCCACCAGGCTGCTCCAATTGCTCACCCAAACCCCACTGTACCGACGACTCTCCGGCACCAATTCCGGCCAACCCTCACCTCCCCACTGTCCCTGGATTCCAAGAGCGAGCTCACCAACACCATGTGCATCTTCCGATAGTCCTAGCTTGCTCGCGCGCGTACCAGAACGCCGACAACGACAACTCCTGAACGCCGCTATCGTCTGCGTCCGCTCCGGCGACCTCTCCAGGTGAACCCTGACCTACCGTCTCCCTTGCGATGATGCTCGGATACTCTCTATTCTCTCGCGCTTCTAACGCCCCCTTCCATTTGTCTTCTCGTGGTCTGTAGCTTTGCCAACAACGACTCCCCGTGCACTCCGTCGCCAGTAGCAGCTCCGGCGAGGAATTGTTGTCGCGTCCGAGCACCGCTGGCCTCCCCACGACCTCCTCGAGCATCAGCACATCGCGGTGAACCAGGTGAGCCTCTCCTCCCTCTCCCACGCTTCCTAGTTTCGTCGGAATACCTCTGCCCAAGCGCGACCGTCCACCGTGGCTAGCTCCGCCCATCTTAGGTCACCGTTCTGTCAGCCGTCAGATCTAGATCTGTGCCGTGCGTTGTTAGTTAGATCTAACGGTCAATATTAGTCGATCCAACCGAACCGTTATCGTCCAATAGCAACTAGCCACGTGGCCGAGACTTTGTTTTAAAAACAGAAAATGTTCTATTAGATGTTTAGATTTGAAAAATTCATAACTTTTGATCTACACGTCCACAATTTGCAATTTATATCATTGGAATCAGAAAAAAGAAACCTTTGCAACCATGCCCTTAGTTTAGTATTTTGCTTCTAGAAAATTTGTTATTTTTGCAGAAACATTTCTACGCCTAATTTTATTATAAAATTTATTCTAAAAATAATTTTTGGGTAAAATCTTTTTCAAATGGTTTGTTTTGAACCTACTGGCCATAAAAACCAACTTTTGGATTTAAAAGTATATTTTGTGACACTAAGGAATTATTCCTTGAATAAAAGCATTTCTAGTAAAACAAAAATTGTTGATTATGTTTTAAAAATAATATTTGAGTAAAACTTTTGCAAATGGTTATTTAAACTCTCTGACCCTAAACACTAAGTTTTGGATTTAAAAATGTATTTGATTAACCCTAGAAAATTATTACTTTGATTAAAGGCATTTCTAGTAAAATAAAATGTTGCTTTGTTTTAAAAATGATTTTTGGGTGAAACCTCTTGTAAATGGATTTACTTTAAACACCTTGATTCCTAAACACTAACATTGTGTTTAAAAACATATTTGTCTAACTCTACAAAATATTCCTTTGATTAAAATTATTTCTAGCAAAGCAAAAATGATATAAATGGCCCAATTTCACTAACTTGATTTTAAATGGTTTTGCCACTTTTATAAATGACCAATAGGTGTTTTAAAATGTTGATAGCCTATTATAAACCACCTTTCCAAATAAAACAATATTTTTGCATGCTTGCATGCATTACTTTATTTTTATTATTTTATGTGATGAATTGTTTGAATTCTAGTTTGAATTTGTGCCTTGATTGAATTTTAGTGAAATTTGAAGAGTGTGACTATTGCAAGATCAAGGAGTGAATCTAGTTTCTCTACTAAAAAGGCAAGTGGTGCTTCATACATTTTGTCCTATTATTTTCACTATGCATTAGTGATATTTTGAGTAGGACTTGCATGGAATTTTTACTAAGTATGCTATGCCTTGGGAAGTCCTAGTAGATGATGCCTTAGTAGATTTTCCCTAAGTTAAGATTCTTGCTACTATTATGCTTAGCCTAGCTAGTAGAAAACAAGGGTGGATTACATTCATGCTATGAAATATTTCTAAGTCTATGACTTGTGTTTTGTTTAATAAAACAACTATGTGAATGAATCACCTGGGTGGAATGGTGTGAATGGATTATGTTGAGTGGTTACGTAGGGCCCCATATTCATGGCCTACCCTAGTGTATCTCACTTGTGGAAAGCCACCCAGGAACAAAGAGATTTGAGATGTCAAGTGTTGAGAAGCTTCTAGTGCAACCACATGGTATATGGGCTCTGCCAGGATCATATAGGTTACAATAACTTAGCCGGATGGACAGAAGGTGGTAGGGGGTGATAGGTTTGGAACGCGTCCATTTGGTCTAAGGGAAGGCTTCTGAAAGATCTTGTCTCGATGCATGTCGAGTCTTGTGGGGAAAGTGCACCACCTCTCGAGAGAGTAAAATCTAAGTACTTAGCCGTATCCCCGGCAATGGACAATTTGAGCATCAAGACATGGAAGCTATCAAGGATCTCCTCATCCCAATTTCTAAGTTAAAAGCTTGTGGTTGAACAAGGGTCAAAGGATCTTCAGTTTTTAATTGGTAGATGCCTTGGGTGATTTTGACAAAAAAAACTTAGTGTTTCCAAATGATAAGGAAAATATATTTTGAGCAAAGCAAGCCTAAGATCCACTTAGCCAAATGCATATAGATGATAGATACCACTATTCTACCATAGTATAACTTGCCAATACAATTCAAATGTATTGACCCTTGTGGCTGTAACTTATTATGTTGTAGGTTTGTTTGATGTTAGTGAAGTGTGTTGAATAGGATTACAAGTCTACAACCAACATGATTTCCTGTGGAAATTTGTAGATGAAGGACTCCATGATATATATATATATATATATATATATATATTCTGCTGCATTGTAATGTGATAGCCAAATGAGCTATGTGAGATGTAATGACTTATTTTATTCCTAGTTATAAAGTTGTATTATGAACTTTGTTTCTTGATATTACATCTTAAACTTTAGATGCTAGCTATTGATCCAGGAACTAGCATTGTAAAACAGGGATCTCTACCTTATCAGGTTGGGACCTCTACAAGAACTCAAAAAGGAATCAATAAGAAGAAAATGCAAATAATGGCAGAAATCTGTCAAAACAGACCAGCAGGTAGAAACCGATTTTTTCGAAGACCTTTTATTGCTCAAAAAAAGTGTTGAACTAACAAAAGTTATATGACATACTGGGGGATTTATTCGTAAAGTTTCAGCTCAATCCGACTTATAGAGACTCCCCCCGAGGGAGATCGACATTGGAGTCCCGCTACAGCCGGACGCAGCCCTGGTCGCACTCGTCATCGAGCCAGACGACTGGACCAAGCCCTACGTCGCCTACCTGCTGGTCTGTTTTGAGACTGGACCTTGCCCACCATGAGACGGACGCGAGGATGATCGCACGCCGATGCAAGTACTACACCATCATCAACGGCGAGCTCCACAAGCGCAGCGTCAACGGCGTGTTCCAACGTTGCGTCCAACTCGCCGAAGGACGCAAGATCCTCCACGACATCCACTCCGGCGACTGCGGCCACCACGCCAGCGCCTGCTCCCTAGTCGCCAAGGCTATGCGGCATGGATTCTACTGGCCCACCGCACACGCCGACGCCGTCGACATTGTCCAGCGGTGTGCCGGGTGCCAGAAATACGCCAACCAGACGCACGTGCCGAGCTCGGCGCTGAAGACAATCCCCATCACCTGGCCATTCGCCGTGTGGGGCATGGATATGGTAGGTCCCTTCAAAAAGGCCCCTTCCGGCTACACCCACCTCCTGGTCGCAGTCGACAAATTCACAAAGTGGGTGGAGGCCAAGCCAGTCCGAAAATGCGACGGGAAGACCGCCACTAAGTTCCTACGCGAGCTCATATATCGCTACGGGATCCCAAATAGCATCATCACGGACAACGACACCAACTTCGCCAAAGGATCCATGGCCGAATTCTGCGAAGAACACCACATCCGGCTCGACCTCGCGTCACTCGCCCACCCGGAATCCAACGGCCAGGCGGAACAGGCCAATCAAAGCATCCTCCACGGCCTGAAACCGCGACTCCAAGTACCACTCGAGCGCATCGCCGGGTGTTGGGTCGAGGAGCTACCCTCCGTCATCTGGGGCATCCGCACCTCGGTCAACAGGTCGACAGGATTCACCCCCTTCTTCATGGTATACGGCGCCGAGGCAGTCATGCCCACCGACCTTGAGCACGACTCGCCGCGGGTCGTCCACTACACGGAGGCTGCGAACGAACTCGCACGACAGGATGGAGTCGATCAACTCGACGAGGCACACGACCTAGCTCGCTCGCGCACCGCCATCTACCAACAAGGACTCCGCCGCTACCACAGCCGGCGGGTGAAAACTCACACCTTCCAAGAATGCGACCTGGTGCTACGCCTTATCCAGGACAAGAAGGGCATGCAGAAGCTTTCCCCCCCATGGGAGGGACCATTCGCCATCGGGGCGCGTACTCGGCAACGATGCCTACTACTTCATCGACGTCCGCGGGGACGGCAAACTCGACGTCAAGCGACCATGGAATGTAAACCTCCTACGGAAGTTCTATTCCTAGAACTCCACATATGTACTCTCCAGTCGCTATGAAATAAAAAGAATCGGTTACCGCAAATTGCGCCTACTCTCCGTGTCTTGTGCCACTCGCACTCGTAATAACAGCGTCAAGCTAACCGCAGAAGTCAACCTTTGGTAAAGCGATCGGCACGGCTAAGTAGTGCGATGCAAGAGCACTGGGTCACCTCAGGTTTTGCATCGTCCACGAAAAACGCCTACCCGGAGCCCCATTGGAGTCGCCTAGCCCGACTGGCTCTACGAGCCAAGACAACTGCCTTCGCTTCTCACAGCGACCACGATCCTCCGCATCCTCGACATAGCGACTCGAACGGCCACGTACCACGCTCGGGGACTGATGACCAGTTCAGCGCGAGCGGCTCGGGAAAACGCCAAGTATGAGAGCATGCCTAGGACTCGCCACGCGACTGACCCAACGGGCCAGGCAGGAGTGATGCGCTCAAACTAACGCGCCAAGTCCTCACCCATCCTTGAGTCGCGCCTAGAACAACCAAGTACCACGCTCGGGGACTCGGCCACCCGACCTCGTTCGCGCAAGGAAAAACGGCGAAGTACAGAGCGATCAAGGGAGTCGCCTAGCGACTGGCTCTTCGAGTCTGGGCGAGTCGACCACAATAACAAAACATTCAAAAACCACAAACACATCACACATGAGGTAAACCCCATAAAAGGGCGGACACGCTCGGGGACTCGTTCAACCACAAAACACATGACAAATCACAAAACAAGACACGATATCTCATTCAATAGCATGTCGCATTGTCTCAAATTACACAGTATGCCGAATGGCAGAACTGCTACTAACGCCCCAGGGCAACCTAGCTTATTCCGCAGGCTTCGACGATGACTCGCCAGCACCCTTGTGATTGCGGATGAAGGGAGTGTACGGGTTCGACGGATACGTCGTTAGTTCACCCGCCATCGCCACACGAAAAGGCTGCTCGACCTTGAAGTCTCGGTGCTGCGGCTCGGGGTCGTTGGGCGCGACGACCGTCTCCTGGTAAGGAAGGAGGTCACCCATCGCCTAGACGCACTCGGAGTACACCGCGGCGCGGTCAGTCAACTTGAGCACCTCGGAGATCTCCACCTCGCCAGTCGACGACGGGTAGCCACTCGTCACATCGTCCAGATCGAAATCTTCTGGAAAATGAGCAAGCCCAAGGCTAAGCTCCGTTGCCGCTCCACGCCGGAACGCTAATCGCGTCATGAACTCAACGACCGACGGCGCCTTCTCCAAGTACTTCCACACCTCGACGAGGTCGCTGGGAATTACTTCCGTGGGCGATATTTCCTGGAGGTAGGCTCGGATGCACGTCGCCGACAATGTCGCCGAGTCGACGAGCGTGGACACACATTGCCGCGTGTCGAACGAGCTCGCCTCTTCCGCGCTATCAAGGATGCGACCTACGGATAGAAGATAATAGTGAGTACATCGGATATTACAAGAAGACACATGCAATAGGCAAGGGCAGACAAACTCACCAATCAAGGGACGGGAGAGATCCGTGATGAAGCTTTGAAGAGAAGTATAGTCGTCCTGAAGCCCAGCAACAAGGGCATCAGAAACTTTACGCTCTTCCGCGGCGGCCGTAACGGCGGCCTTGGCTCGACCATCCGCCGAACTCGCCTCATCTTTCGCCTCCCTCAGCTCGCGCTCGATCTCGGCGATTCGCTTCTCAGCCGAGCTCAACGCCGATTGAGCTGTTGCCAACTCACCCGCGGGGACAAGTCCCTGGCGAGCCTCTTCTGCCTTCGCGGCAACTGCCTGAAGTCCCTTATTCGCCTCTTGGACGGTGGCCAGTTCCTTCTCCGCGCGGTGTTTCGCTGCCAATCGGTCAGCTGACTCACGTTGCAGCCCCTGCACATAATTCAAACAGTTAACCAAAGCAAAATCCTCAGTGCCCACCCGCTGAAATTCAGCGAGTGTGCACTCGGGGACTGGCAATCAAAAAATCCTAAGTGCCCACCCGCTAAAATTTAGCGAGTGTGCACTCGGGGACTGGCAATCAAAAAATCCTAAGTGCCCACCCGCTGAAATTCAGCGAGTGCGCACTCGGGGACTGGCAATCAAAAAAAAATCCTAAGTACCCACCCGCTGAAATTCAGCGAGTGCGCACTCGGGGATTGGACGCGAAAATAACAACAAGACACCAAAAGAATCAGACCGCTGCTGCACACCGACCTGATCCTCGGGGACTGGACATACCTGGATAGCTGCGCCCAGCATACCGTGAAGTTGTATCGCGTCCACGGATGCGAGGAGAGCCGGCGTGTGCCCACGACGCTGCTCGACCTCTACGTCTGCGACCCCAGGTGCACAGCTCGAGGGCGAGGTCCCACTCGCTGCAGCCGCCTTGGTCATGAAGCGCGGGAACGTGGCGATGGAGGCACCGGCACCAAAGGAAACCGGCTCGGTCACCCCAGGCGAGGGAGCACCCTCCTTCGTGGGTACGGCCGCCTCCATTGCGGGTTCATTCGGCACGACCGCCGTGTCGTCGGAGATCGTGACGACATCGTCGCCCTTGGCCTTCTTGGCGCCATCTACAGGAACGACGACTTCGTCCGCCTTCCTCTTGCGGGAAGGATCCTCCTCGCTGACGACGGGTGGCACCTTAGACACGGTCGGGTGGCCTATCTTCTTCGCTCCGGTCCTGTAAATCGATCGTGTGAGCAAAATAATTCAAGATGCTATGAAAGACAAAAGTAGGTGAGCGAACTCACTTGGCGACCGGAATGAAGCGTAGCCCCGTGCGGATGCTGACTGGCTTCTCCAGTTCGGGGCCCAGTTGGCGGCTGAGGCCCATCTCCAGGACGTCGCGTGCCCAAGACACGGTCGGCTTCTTCGTGGTCGAGGCTGCAACGGGAGCCTCTAGGACATCTTCAGCAGGGGCTTCCCTGCGAGGTGAAGCCGCCGCGGCCGGAGCGGCCCCTAGCCCAGAAACTGGGGCGAATGGTGGAGGCATCAAGGCCAATGGCACCTCGACAGTGGCCGTGTCCAGCGTGGCTGCCGCCGGCGGCGCCTCGTCCTTGTCCGGGCTGGGGGCGTCGGAGCTGCTCGCCGAGTGCGGTGGCGAGGCCGGCCTCATCGGCTTCGTCTTCTTCTTTGGAGGCGCCTTCGCCTCCTTCTCCTTCTTCTTCTTCTTCTTCTTCGACGGAGTAGCCTGGCGGCGCGAGGTGGTCTCCGGAAGTTCGTCATCGTCATCATGACGCTCGAGGCTTTTACTCGCCTCAAGTTCACGTTGACGCTGCCCACGGGTCTTGCAGACCAGCGGGGCGACCTCCTCCTCTGATTCGTCGTCGCCATTGCTCTCATCGCTTTTGGTGTCGCCCTTGGCGGGAGGCGACTTGCCCATGTCCTGTACGGACGAGATCGAGTTCTCGTCGTCTGAAGGCAGGAGCCATCCTTCCACCGCTTGGAATAGCTGCAATGAACACAAAATGAAATTAGACCGACCGCGACTGCAAAAACTGCGACTGCGAATGATGCGAGGTGACTTACCGTTGGGGCTGGATGCTTTGCGGTGTAGGGGGCGACCCCAGCCTTTGCGTCCAGGTACACCGCCTGGGTGATCTTCTTCAGTGCTGGGGTGTAGTCCTCAAGATTCCACTCGGCGAGGCAGGATTTCGTCGAGTCCTCCCGGCCCATGTACTGGTACATGTAGTGGTCGCGCCGAGCCAGAGGGACGAGCCGCCGCCCGAGCGAGCAGTTGTATAAGTTGATCGTCTGGAGGCCCTTCTTCTTCAGACCGCGGATGGTTTGAAGCATTTCGTCCACGACCATCCGCTGGTCGCTGGGGAGCTTGCCAACTTGAAGCCGGCGCGGTTCGAACCGGTTGGAGGAGTACCGTGGGATCGTCGTCTTGCCCTCCGGGGTCGCCTCGGCAACGTAGAACCAAGACTTCTTCCATTCGCTCGCCGCCTTGGCGGGCAGCATCAAGTCAAAGAACGAAGCCTTCGACTTCAGCTGGAATGTTAGGCCGCCCGTGGCAAGCATTGGGTCGCCCGCTTCCTTGCGGCTGATCCGTCCGTGGAACAGATCTTGCCATAGAGGGAAGTAGGGCCGGCAGCCCAAGTAGCACTCGCAGAACGCCACGAAGATGGCGAGCTGCTCGATGCTATGTGGACCCAGGTCCGACGGTTGGATCCCGTAGTAGGCGCAGAAGCGCCGGAAGAACAGGGACGTGGGGAATCCTAGCCCCCGTTCTAGATGGCTGGTGAAGCAGATGAATTCCCCCTCGCGCGGGTTCGGGGTCACCTCTCCGGCCGCGGGGATGCGCCAGCAGCCGGCGCGCAGGATCCCGGCCTCCTCAAAGGAAGCCAGTTGCGCCCTTGTACACTTAGATCTACCCCAAGGTTCGGTGGAGAGGGCCATGGCAGAAGGATTTGTGGGGGGTCGGAGGATTTCGGGTCGGCTGGATCGTGATGCGAAGGAAGGCGAAAGTGCGTGCAATCGGAGGAAATGGCGAGAAGATGGCTCTCTGATCGCCTGCCATTCCCCTTATATAGCGGTTGTTACCCGCCAAATCAGGGAGCCGTTACTACGCGGTGATTACGTCAGAAGTTACTGTTGTATTACCCCAACGGCTAGTTTGACCACGTTTAACGGTCCAACTTCAGCCACTCGGCTCGCCGACCCGATCACTATGACAGTGTTTCGCCGACTCGACTCGCCAAAGCTGCGATCAGGATGACTAGTTCTCTCCTTTATACAGGAGCCCGCCGACGATTCGACTAGATGTCTACTCTGAAGCCGTATACTCCGACTGCCAGCAGCCACCTACGCCTAATCGACGACGGCCTCGGGGACTACTGATGGGGATATGCCTACCGGGGTATACTCAGCAGGACGTTTCCGACTGGCCCAATAACTGGCGAGTGGGCCTGCAAGACGGCGACTGGATCAAGGCCCGGCGTGGATCCGAGCGACTGAAAGCTGAAGGCCCAGGCGAGTAGATAGGCCTAGTCGGATTAGGTTAAACAAGTACCGAAGCCTTAACTGATTCGGTTGAGATATGTAAACCCTAGGGGAGGTGAGCCTATATAAACCTCCCTGCAGGGCGTGTAGAGATACGTTCCATCATATACCCAAGCGACTCGCCGCCCAGCCGCCGAGCTCGCCTATTGTACCACCTTCATAATACAATCTAGCAGGAGTAGGTCTTTACCCTCCGGGGGGGCGAACCTGGGTAAAACCCTGTGTCTCCGCCCTCATCTCGCACCACAGATGGCTGGCCGCCCTTGCCCTTCGTTCTACTACTCGCTGCCGATTGCAGCATCTGCCGTGACCATTCCCACGACAAATGTGACCGGTCGCCGCAATCGAAGATCGCATCGGGTCGCTGCATCCGAAGGATGCAGCGGGTCACCGCAGTTGAACACCTTAGAGGATCGTCGCAGTCGAAAACCGCAACATGTCGATGGTCACGAGTCATGTGGCCAAGTAGGCGTAGCCACCGAGTGTAGAGTTGATGTGGTCGAGGCGGCGTCCGAGAGCCGATGCGGCGGACCGGAGTCAACGTGGCAGCGGATCGCCGAAGCCGATGGTGGCAGTAGTTTGCTGCAATCGAAGATCGCAGAAGGTCGACGTAGTCGAAAAGTATAGCAGGTCGTCAGGCGACGCAGCTCCCTAATATAGTTGATGGGTCACGGGAGACGTCACGGTGATATACGCTGATTGCAATTCCGACCGCAAAATCCATATGTACTTCACGTACAGCTTTGGTTGATTTGATCATATGCATGCACTCTCAGCAGCGTCCCTAGCTTCTTGTTCAGCAAATAACAAACATCCATAGCGAAGCTTTATCATGTGTTGAATTTACTAATCGTTCGATCGGAAAGCAAAAAGTCACAGCTTCAATTAGTTTTTCAAAGACTCCTATGCATGCAACCGACGCCAGGCCGCAAAATCCATGCAAGAAGGTGTAGATACGTATGGTGTTTGTGGTGTTTGTACTGAGTCTTGATGCATATTAATCCAAATATCTTGTTTGCTCGTGTAACCAGCTGATTCTACTTGAATTAATATATCCACTTCTATTCCAAGATGCATATGTGCACGTCTTCATTGGTCTTGATGAAACCGTTTTGAATACCGATAGCTCTTGTAGATTTGATCAGCAGTATACTAAGCCGGTGGAGACAAGTTTGGCCGTAGCAGAGATGTTGATGACGAAGCTGAGTGCGCGGATGTGGACACAGACGCATCGACCGGATGTGATCCGATCTAACTGATTTTGATGATAAGGGAACCAAATTAGATTCACTTCTAGTAGCCGACGAATCGTAGATTGTAGTGGATGGGACCGTCGCGACCGCACGATCAGCGCCCCCAGTTTTCACAGACGGCGCTAATTGACGAGGTTCGATCTTGTCAATGCCCATTGTTATGGACTTGGGTTTTGGAGAAGATGGAGATGCTGAAAGTCGTGGAACGGTTAACAGACAAGCAACGCAGGACACAGGATTTACCCAGGTTCAGGCCCCCGGAGGGAAAACCCTACTCCTGCTTGTCTGCTCTTGATTATGGAGAAACCAAAAGTTACAGGGGTGCGCAGATGCAATCTGGCGTGGAGGTGTCTATGTGATGCTGAGAGATCTAGATCTGTAGATCTATTATGGTCTAGTCTATTGTATCATAATTTGTCCTCCTCGTTGGACCCTCCTAGCCTTTATATATGAGGAGGTTAGGTCTCGGGTGCCAATACGATTTGCTTACAAGTTGTATTCAAACTCTAGTCTTGAGCTTTTCTTGTCTTGTGCGTTTGGGAGTTCATGTCCATATGGGCCCCATAGCAGCCGAAACGACATAGCCGTCATGCACCTTGGCAGGTCGTCGAGTGGGTCTTCCGTCGGGCTGGACTAGGTATGCTAACATCGGGTATCCGTAGGGCATATCCATGTCAACATCACCATATATCGTTTATCATCTATCCAAAAACAATAGATCTTTTATTTTTTTTATCTCATTGAACATATTTGACTCAAGTTGATTGCTAGGTTGTAGACCGATGTGTATGTTTGAATGGACAGAAATTCTAGAAAGCTTTCTTTCATTTCATTCTTATTTTTTGGGTTAGGTTGTTTGGATTTGATTTTTTGCAGAAAGGTTAGGTTTTAATTGTGCTACCTGTCCAAGCTGATTCCTGAAACATAGATCTCAGCACTGAAAGAATATTCAAAACCAAGACACGTTTTGTTCTCGGATAGATGTGTGCATTATAAGTAGAGAAGTTCTTCCATTTATCATTAAGATGGAGAAAAAAATCACCATGGATCCTTTATCATCCATCTGACACGCAACAGATTTTTTCTTTTGGATCTTATTATACAAGTTTGACTCAGGATGATTGCTATCTTGCAGATCTATGCATATGTCTCGATGGAGTGAATAACTAGATAAGCGTGATTTCATTTCAATATTTTTCTAGATCTGGTTGATTGGATTGATTCTTTTGGTAAATGCCAGATTTGAGTATTGTACTATGGATTCAAACTAATTGATGGAATGTTGATCTAATCACTGAAGGTATATTGAAAAAGAAAACATGTTTTCACTTTTATATGGCCATGACATCTTGTTGTGTGTGCTAGTTCTCGTTTCTGTTTTCAGATAGATGTGTGATTTTACTTTCTTTTTTCGTTTTTGTTGAATTCGAGTAAAAAAATTCGAGACGATCGTTTTGATAGGTAAAACATTTTTTCCGATGTCGTATGCAAAAGTTATGGCTGTTTTACCGGGCCATGACCTTTTTTCGCAAAATACATCGAAATTTAGTTCCTGTGACGCACATAGACATATGCACCATAGAATATTGGTCTACCAAATTCTTTGGTGGAGCACTCTTCACCTTTTGTGGCACGTATGGGCATATGCGCCAGAGAAATATAAATTACGCAACAAGGGCAAGACTGCTCGAGAAATCAAGGGTTGTGTAACAGTGTATACACACATAGTTCTAAATGTATGTATGTGATAAATTATATTTGAAAATAAGTTAATGTAATAAGGGTAGCATGGTTTTCACTTGTTATATCGCCATAGCCACACCATCTTCTTGCTTGTGCTGGTTCTCGTTTTTGTTCTCGGATAGATGCGTAATTTTACTATAAGGAAGAGAAGTGCTTCCCCCATTTCTCATTATGATGGAGAAAACAACACCATGTCTAGTTTATCATCTATCCAATAAACAATGGATCTTTTCTTTTTGATATCATTGGACAGATTGGACTCAAGCTAGCTGATTGCTAGGTTGTAGATCTATGTGTATGTTTGAATGGATATAAATACTAGACAAGCTTGCTTTCCTTTCATTCTTGTTTTTTGGGATCAGGTTGTTTGGATTTGATTTTTTGTAGAAATGTTAGATTTGAACATGAATTGTGCAATTGTGCTACCTACCCAAGCTGATTGCTGGAACGTAGATCTCAACGCTGAAAAGATATTGAAAAATAAGACACGTTTTGTTCTTGAATAGATGTATGCACATGTCTCAATGGAGTGAATATAAGGAAGAGAAGTGCTTCCATTTCTCATTAACATGGAGACTGGATCGTTTATCACCTAGCCGACGCACAATATATGTTTTCTTTTGGATCTTATTGGACATGTTTGACTCACGATGATTGCTAGCTTCTAGATCTATGCATATGTCTCAATGGAGTGAAAACCTAAATAAGCTTGATTTTATTTCAATATTTTTCGGATCTGGTTGATTGGATTTGATTTTTTCGGTAAAGGTCAGATTTGAATATTGTACTAGGTATTCAAGCTGATTGATGGATTGTTGATCAAAGAAGTGAAGGGATATTGAAAAATAAGACATGTTTTTACTTTTATATCGCCATGCCATCTTGTCGTGTGTGCTAGTTCTCGTTTTTGTTCTCAGATAGATGTGTGATTTTACTTTCTGTTCTTGTTTCGGTTGAATTCGAGTAGAAAATTTCTAGATGATCGTTTTGATTGGTAAAACATTTTTTCCAACATCGTATACAAAAGTTATGGCGGTTTTACCGGTCCATCACCTTTTTTGTAAAATACATCAAAATTCATTTTTCGTGGTACATATAGACAAATGCATCACAGAAAGTTGGTCAACCAAATTCTATAATGGGGCCGTCTTTACTTTCTATGGCACGTATGGACATATATGCCATAGAAATATAAATTATGCAACAAGGGCAAAACTACTTGAGCGATCAAGGGTTGCATAACATTGTATACACATATAGTTTTAAATGTATGTATGCGATAAATTATCTTTGAATAAGTTAATGCAACAAGGGTAGCATGGATTTTCACTTGTTATATCGCCACACCATCTTCTTGCTTGTGTTGGTTCTCGTTTGTGTTCTTGGATAGAAGTGTAATTTTACTATAAGAAAGAGAAGTGTTTCCCCCATTTCTCATTATGATGGAGAAAACATCACCATGTATCGTTTATCATCTATCCAAAAAACAATAGATCTTTTCTTTTTGATCTCATTGGACAAATTTGACTCAAGTTCATTGCTAGGTTGTAGATCTATGTGTATTTTTTAATGGATAGAAATAGTAGACAAGCTTGCTTTCATTTCATTCTTATTTTTTTGGGTCAGGTTGCTTGGATTAGATTTTTTGCAGAAAGGTTAGATTTGAACATTAATTGTGCTACCTATCCAACCTGATTTCTGGACCATAGATCTCGGCACTGAAAGAATATTGAAAAACAAGATACGTTTTGTTATCGAATAGATGTGTGCACTATAAGGAAGAGAAGTGCTTCCATTTCTCATTAATATGGAGAAAAAATAACCATGGATCATTTATCATCGATCCAACACACAACAAATGTTTTCTTTTGGATCTTATTGGACAGGTTTGACTCAGCCTAATTGCTAGCTTGCAGATCTATGCATATGTCTCGATGGAGTGAAAAACTAGATAAGCCTGATTTCATTTCATTGTTTTTCTCGATCTGGTTGATTGGATTGATATTTTTGGGTAAAGGCCAAATTTGAGTATTGTATTACGTATTCAAGCTAATTGATGGAATGTTGATCTAATCACTCAAGGGATATTGAAAAAGAAGACATGATTTTACTTTTATATCGCTGTGCCATCTTGTTGTGTGTGCTAGTTCTCGTTTCTGTTCTTGGATAGATGTGAAATTTTACTTTTTATTTTTGTTTCTGTTGAATTAGAGTAGCAAATTTCAAGACGGTCATTTTTATAGGTAAAACATTTTTTTCGATATCGTATGCAAAAGTTATGGCCGTTTTACCAGGCCATAACCTTTTTATGCAAAATACATCGAAATTTAGTTCCTGTGACGCATATACACATATGCGCCATAGATGTTGGTCAACCAAATTCTTTGGTGGAGCCCTCTTCACTTTTTATGGCCGTATAGGATATGCGCCAGACAAATATAAATTACGCAACAAGAGCAAAACTGCTTGAGCTATCAAGGGTTGTGTAACATTGTATACACACATAGTTTAAATGTATATGTGATAAATTATCTTTGGAAATAATTTAATGCAATAAGGGTAGCATGGTTTTTCACTTGTTATATCGCCACACCATCTTCTTGCTTGTGCTTGGAAATAAGTTAATGCAATAAGGGTAGCATGGTTTTTCACTTGTTATATCGCCACACCATCTTCTTGCTTGTGCTGGTTCTCATTTTTGTTTTCGGATAGATGTGTAATTTTACTATAAGGAAGATAAGTGTTTCCCCCATTTCTAATTATGATGGAGAAAACATCACCATGTATGGTTTACCATCTATCCAATAAACAATGGATCTTTTCTTTTTTATATCATTAGACATATTTGACTCAAGCTGATTGGTAGGTTGTAGATCTATGTGTATGTTTGAATAGAGAACTACTAGACAAGCTTGCTTTCATTTCATTCTTGTTTTTTTGGGTCAGGTTGTTTGGATTTGATTTTTGTAGAAATGTTAGATTTGAACATTAATTGTGCTACCTATCCAAGCTAATTGCTAGAACGTAGATATCAGCATTGAAAAGATATTGAAAAACAAGACACATTTTGTTATTTAATAGATGTATGCGCTATAAAAAAGTGAAGTGCTTCCATTTCTCATTAACATGGATAAAAAAGTCATCATGGCTCATTTATCACCTAGCCGACACACAATATATGTTTTATTTTGGATCTTATTGGACATGTTTGACTCAGGCTGATTGCTAGCTTGCAGATCTATGCATATGTCTCGATGGAGTAAAAAGCTAGATAAGGTTGATTTTATTTGAATATTTTTCTAGATCTGGTTGATTGGATTTGATTTTTTTGGAAAAAGGCCAGATTTGAGTATTTGTACTACGTATTCAAGGTGATTGATGGAATGTTGGTCTTAGCACTGAACGGCTATTGAAAAAGAGACATGTTTTTTACTTTTATATCGCCACACCATCTTGTTGTTTGGGCTAGTTATCGTTTCTATTCTTATATAGATGTGTGATTTTACGTCCTGTTCTCGTTTATGTTGAATTTGAGTAGAAACTTTCGAGGCGATCGTTTTGATAGGTAAAACATTTTTTCCAACATCATATGCAAAAGATATAGCCGTTTTACCGTGCCATGACCTTTTTTTTATAAAATACATCAAAATTCATATTTTTCAATTCCTCATAAAACTATACACCAAAGTATAACTAGATCTCAAAGGATTTTTTTTTTGAAATTTTATCATTTCTGTTTATTTTTTAGAAAACTTAAAACGCGATCTGAGGGATCTGTTTTTGAACTTTCTAACGTGCATATAGACATATGCGCCACAAAAAGTTGGTCAACCATATTCTATGGTGGGGCCCTATTTAATTTTTTTGGCACATATGTGCATATACGTCACAGAAATATAAATTACCCAACAAGCGCAATACTGCTTGAGCGATCAAGGGTTGCGTAACATTGTATACACACATAGTTTTATATGTATATGTTACAAATTATCTTTAGAAATAAGTTAATGCAATAAGGTTACCATGGTTTTTCACTTGTTACATCGCCACACCATCTTCTTGCTTGTGCTGGTTCTCGTTTGTTTTCTCGGATAGATGTGTAATTTTCCTATAAGGAAGAGAAGTGCTTCCCCCATTTCTCATTATGATGGATAAAACATCACCATGTATCGTATATCATCTATCCAACAAACAACAGATCTTTTCTTTTTGATCTCATTGGACAGATTTGACTCAAGTTGATTGCTAGCTTGTAGATCTATGTTTATGTTTGAATGGATAGAAATACTAGACAAGCTTGCTTTCATTTCATTCTTGTTTTTTGTGTCAGGTTGTTTGGATTTGATTTTTTCCAGAAAGTTTAGATTTGAATATTAATTGTGCTACCTACCCAAGGTGATTGCTAGAACTTAGATCTCAACACTGAAAGGATACTCAAAAACAAGACACGCTTTGTTCTTGAATATATGTATACACCATAAGGATGTCGAAAAAGAAGACATGTTTTTTTCTTTTATATCGCCATGTCATCTTCTTGTGTGTGCTAGTTCTCATTTTTGTTCTCGTATAGATGTGTGATTTTAATTTCTGTTCTCATTTCTATTGAATTCGAGTAGCAAATTTTGAGACTATCGTTTTGATAGGAAAACATTTTTTGGACATCCTATGCAAAAGTGATGGCCATTTTACCGTGCCATGACCTATTTTTTGAAAAATACATCGAAATTTATGTTTTTCAATTTCTCCTACAACTATACGCCAAAATATAACTACATCACAAAGGAATTATTTTTTTGAAGGTTTTATCATTTTTGTTTATTTTTTGCAATACTTAAAACTCGATCCATGGGGGGTCTATTTTTGAACTTTCTGTGGCACATATGTCATCACTTTGTGTGGGGCATAGATACATATGCGCCACAGAAAGTTGGTCAACCAAATTCTATGGTGGGGTCCTGTTCACTTTTCATGGCGTATATGGGCATATGCGCCACAGAAATATAAATTACGCGACAAGAGCAAGACTGCTTGAGAGATCAAGGGTTGCGTAACATTGTATACACACATAGTTTTAAATGTATGTGTGTGATAAATTATCTTTGGAAATAAGTTAATGAAACAAGTGTACCGTGGTTTTTCACTTGTTATATCACCACACCATCTTCTTGCTTGTGCTGGTTCTCATTTGTGTTCTCGGGTAGATGTGTAATTTTACTATATGGAAGATAAGTGCTTCCCCCATTTGTCATTATGATGGAGAAAACATCACCATGTATCGTTTATCATCTATCCAATAAACAATGGATCTTTCTTTTTTATCTCATTGGAAAGATTTGACTCAAGCTAATTGCTAGGTTGTAGATCTATGTGTATGTTTGAATGGACAGAAATACTAGACAAGCTTGCTTTCATTTCATTCTAGTTTTTGGGGTCAGGTTGTTTGGATTTGATTTTTTTATAGAAAGGTTAGATTTAAACATTAATTGTGATATCTACCCAAGCCGATTGCTGGAACATAGATCTCAATACTGAAAGGATATTGAAAAACAAGACATGTTTTGTTCTCGAATAAATGTGTGCACTATAATAAGAGAAGTGCTTCCATTTCAAATTAATATGGATAAAAGAATCTCCATGGATCATTTATCATCTATTCGACACACAACAGATATTTTATTTTGGATCTTATTGCACAGGTTTAACTAAGGCTGATTGGTAGCTTGCATATCTATGCATATGTCTTGATGGAGTGAAAAACTAGATAAGGTTGATTGCATTTCAATCTTTTTATAGATTTGGTTGATTGGATTTGTTTTTTTTATAAAAGCCAGATTTAAGTATTGTACTATGTATTCAAGATAACTGATTTAATGTTGATCTAAGCATTGAAGGGATATTGAAAAAGAAGACATGTTTTTTACTTTTATATCGCCACACCTTCTTGTTGTGTGTCCTAGTTCTAGTTTCTGTTCTTGGATAGATGTGTGATTTTAACTCCTGTTATCGGTTCTGTTGAATTCGAGTAACAAATTTCGAGACGATCGTTTTGATAGGTAAAACATTTTTTTCGACATCGTATGCAAAATTAATGGCCGTTTTTCCGTGCCATGACCTTTTTTTGCAAAATACATCGAAAGTCATGTTCTTCAATTTCCCATACAACTATAGGCCAAAATATAACAACATCTCAAAGGAATTGTTTTTTAAGGTTTTCTCATTTTTGTTTATTTTTTACAAAACTTAAAAATTGATCCAGGGGGTCTATTTTTCAACTTTCTGTGGCGACTTCACTTTGTGTGGCGCATATAGACATATGTGCCACAAAAATTTGGTGAACTAAATTTTGTGGTGGGGCCCTTTTCACTTTCTGTGGCGCATATCGGCATATGCGCCATAGAAATATAAATTACGCAAAAAGGGCAAGACTGCTTGAGCGATCAAGGGTTGCGTAAAGTTGTATACACAAATAGTTCTAAATATATGTATGTGATTAATTATCCTTGGAAATAAGTTAATGTAACAAGGGTACCACGCCACACCATCTTCTTGCTTGTGTTGGTTCTCATTTGTGTTCTCGGATATATGTGTAATTTTACTATAAGGAAGAAAAGTGCTTCCCCTGTTTCTCATTATGATGGAGAAAACATCACCATGTATTGTTTATCATTTATCCAACAAACAACAGATCTTTTCTTTTTATCTCATTGGACATATTTGACTCAAGCTGATTGCTAGGTTGTAGATCTATGTGTATGTTTGAATGGACAGAAATACTAGACAAGCGCGCTTTCATTTTATTCTTGTTTTTTGGGGCCAGGTTGTTTGGAGTTGATTTTTTGTAGAAAGGTTATATCTCAACATTAATTGTGCTACATGCCCAAGCTAATTGCTGAAATGTAGATCTCAGTACTGAAAGGATATTGAAAAACAAGACATGTTTTCTTCTCGAATAGATGTTTGCACTATAAGGAAGACAAGTGCTTCCATTTCTCATTAAGATGGATAAAAAAATCACCATGGATCGTCTATCATCTATCCGAGACACAACAAATGTTTTATTTTGGATTTTATTGGACAAGTTTGACTCAGCCTGATTGCTAGCTTGCAGATCTATGCATATGTATCGATGGAGTGAAAAACTAGACAAAGCTTGATTTCATTTAAATGTTTTTCTGGATCTGGTTGATTGGATTTGATTTTTTTGGGTAAAGGCAAGATTTGAGTATTATACTACGTATTCAAGCTGATTGATGGAATATTGATCTAAGCACTAAAGGGATATTGAAAAAGAAGACATGTTTTTTACTTTTATAACGCCACACCATCTTGTTGTGTGTGCTAGTTCTCGTTTCCGTTCTCGAATAGATGTGTAATTTTACTCTTTTTTCTCGTTTCTATTGAATTTGAGTAGCAAATTTCGAGACGATTGTTTTGATAGCTAAAACATCTTTTCCCGATATCGTATGCAAAAGTTATGGCCGTTTTACCGTGCCATAACTTTGTAATAATTGCAAATTCTGGATCATGTGATGTAATAATGATGCACTGTTAGATACTTTGGTATTTATGTATATTGTGTGTACTAGTGAACTGATCTAGAGATTGATACTATACACAGGAATTCAGACTTATCAGGTTGGGTGTTATAGAAAGAGAGTAAGTTGGGTGTGGAGGAGATCAAGAATGAGGGGAACAAGAGAAGGATTGTGTTGTTACAATCTGGTGTCTCCCGATTATAGATAAAAGAGGCAATGGAGGAAGAGATGGAAAAACACAGCATCCAAAAGTTCAATTAGCTCGAGGAAGAGAGAAAGGAAATAGTGAAAAATTATCTATTCCGCAAGGAAGAGGAACTCAACCTTGAGAAGCTTCTAGAGTACTACCAAGAACTCAATAGGGTCCACAAAGAAATATGATATCAACTGGCTTTGGAGTCCATGGACCCAAGCTTGCCACCTCCGCAACCATCGTCTTATGTGCAACATCAAGTTATGGAAGAGAAGAGATAAAACATTTGTACCGAGCTTGTTTGAAGGTCATATAATGTTAGTTTAACTGTATCCCTTACATTTTAATGCATAATGGACATGTTGCTTTATGTTGCGGTGAATACATTTCTTTGCATGTATTGGATTTGTTTGAAGGAAACATTTTTTTAGTGTGAGTTTCTCATGACTTACTAAATCGTATCAAGGCGATATAATACACAAGAGTTTACCGCAAACCTCGGCGTAATATGATGTACATAATCCATAAAGATGATAGATGACTTATTTCTACAGGCTACACCGCTTGAGCGGTCGAGGGTTGCATAATGTTGTATACATACCTTTTTTATTTACTTTCAAATATATGTATGTATGTATACGATAACTTATCTATAAAAATAAATTATGCAACAAGGGTAACACTTACTGAGTGGTCTAGATTTCTTTCCACTGCATACACAATTAAGTATCTTCACGGATAACCTATGCTTGGGAAATAATTACGCAAGACAGGCAAGACTGCTTGTGTGGTCAGAGGTAGTATATATATAATGTTGCTTACACTTTTTTACAGGTAATTTTAAGTGCAAGTATCCGACACTTCATCTTAAGAAATAATATGACACAAGGACAACACCAACTGAGTGGTCCAAGATAACGTACTGTTTCAACCTTAAACCATAGACATGGTTGCAATTAATTACAAGTGTAGCGTACGTGATAACTTCTCTTATGGAAAAACATGCAACAAGGGAAAAAGTGGTTGAGCGGTCTAAGATTGGCTACCATTGCATACATTGTTTATAACGATTAATTTCAAGTGTCCTTATTTGACAAATTATATTTGATAATTTCAATTTTATTTATAGCATAACTTATGTGTGTAATATTTGGAAAATAATTACGCAATAAGTGCAAGACTACTTGAGGCGTCAAGGGCTATAGAATTTTGCACACAAACCTTTTTTTAATTAATTTTAAATTATATGTATTTGATAATTTGTCTTTGGAAATAAATTTTGCAACAAGGGTAACAATGGTTGAGAGGTCTAGGATTGCGTACTATTGCATACATGAATTATTGCGCTTAATTTGGAGTGTCCTTATCTATAACCTATATTTTATAAATAATTATGCAAGACGGCCAAGACTTCTTGAGTCGTAGGAGTTGTGTAATGTTGTATAGACACCTTTTTCCAATTAAATTTAACTGTCTATATACAATACCTTATCATCAGAAAAACTACGCCAAGAGGGCAACACTGGCTGAGAGGTCCAAAATTGCACACCTTGCTTTATTGTGATTAATTTTAAGTTCCTTGTTGGATGAACTATATTTGCCAAATAATTTAAAGTGCCTTTACACCATAACCTATATATGTCCGGAACATAATTACGCAACAAGGGCAAGACCGCTTGAGCGATCTAGGGTTGCGTAACATTATACACACAATTTTTTAATGTATGTATGTGATAAATTATCTTTAAAAATAAGTTAATGCAACAAGGGAACCATGGTTTAGCATTTCAAGATTCTATACCACTACATATCTCGTTTATTGCGATTAATTTCAAGTTTCTTTATCAATAACCAATGTTTCGTAAATAATTACGTAACAGGAGCAACATAGGTTTGGGGTCAAGGATGCATAATGTTCCATACAGAGATGTTTGCAATTATTTTCAAGTGTTTGTATGCTATCTTAGAAAAAATACGCAAGAAGGGAAACACTATTGTGCGGTCTAGGTTTCCATGGAATACAAAATTTCCTTTATAGTTAATGAAATTGAATAATGCACTTGACCAATATCCAAATTGTGTGTTCTTGTTTCCATAAGCTACCCACCAATTCTTTGACTTTGGTTCCTAAGATAAATCAAGATTCTGGGGTACATTTCGGTTCAAACTATGATTCTGTTTAGAAAAAAATAATTTGGGCACATGTCATTTGTATAACCTACTTTTGGAACCACAACAATTGCATATAACCTCTAATGCCACTAATTTCAA
The DNA here is from genome assembly GCA_916181665.1 of Avena sativa. Taxonomy (NCBI): domain Eukaryota; kingdom Viridiplantae; phylum Streptophyta; class Magnoliopsida; order Poales; family Poaceae; genus Avena; species Avena sativa. The sequence goes on from OV702279.1 coordinate 344,735,025, forward strand.
GTGTCCTTATCTGACAAATTATATTTGGCAAATAATTACAAAGGATTCAGAGAGATGTTTCCAACTATAAAAGTGGTTCCCATATATATATCGTCTCTTATTCCCCAACCTATTTCTCAATATAGATACTTCTAGCAAAACAATCAGTTTTCGGTATGAGTATGCTGAAGAAAAGGGGTAGGTTGGGTGTGAAGTATAGATCAAGGATGAGGGTAAGAAGGAAAGGATTGTGTCGCTGTTACAATTCGAGGTTGCTAAGCTGGAGAGAAAAGTGTTTACGGAGGAAGAGAGGGGAAAACGCAGCATCGAGAAGATTAATGAGATCGAGGAAGAGAGCAGGGGTACAATGAAAAATTATCTATTTCACAAGAAAGAGGAACTCAAGATTGAGGAGCTTCTAGAGTACTACCAAGAACTCGAGTGGTCCCATAAAGAAATATGATATCAGTTGGCCTTGGAGTCCGTGAACCCAAGTGTGCCACCGCCGTAACCATCGTGTTCTATGCAACATCAATTTAAGGAAGAGAAGCCATGAAACATTCATGTCGGGCCCATTTTAAAGTAATATAATGATAGTTGAAGGGTATCCTTTGCGTTTTAATGAATAATGGACATGTATGGATTTATGTTGCGGTGAATAAATTTTCTTGCATATATTGTATTTATAAGAAGGAAAAGAATTTTTTAATGTGTGAGTTTCTCATGACTTGAAATACACAATAGTTTTCCAAAAACCTTGGTTTAACATGATGCACATAATCCATAAAGATGACGAGGATTGATTCCTATAGACTACACCTCTTAAGAGATCCACGACTGTCTAATATTGTATACATACCTTTTTTGTATTTCATTTCAAATGTAGGTACGTATATGATAAGTTATCTATAAAAATAAATTCTACAACAAGGGTATCATTGATTGAGTGATCCAGATTGCATACCACTACATACATCGATTACTGGGTTTAATTTCAAGTGTCCTCGTAGATAACCTATGCTTAGGAAATAATAATGCAAGAGGGGCAAGATTGTTTGTGTTGCCAGGGAAACTTTAATGTTGCGTACACACTTTTTGAATTTAATTTTAAGGGAAAGTATACATCACCTTATCTTAACAACAAAGATGATACAAGGGAAATAGCGATTGAGTGGTCCAATATTGTGTACTATTACAACAACTAACCGTAGACATGCCTGCAACAAATTTTAAGTGTATGCATGCGATAACCTCTCTTATGTAAAAATACACAACATGGCAACACTGTTTAAGTGGTCTAGGATTTCTGACCATTCAATACACACTTTATTACAATTAATTTCAAGTGTCCTTATTTGAGAAATTGTATTTGATAAATAATTTAAGTTTTCTTTATACCATAACTCATATGTGTGACATTTAAAAAATAATTATGCAACAAGGGCAAGTCAACTAGAGGCACTGAGGGTCGCAGAATGTTGCACACACACTTTTTCAATTAATTTCAAATTGTATGTATGTGATAGAGCTATTAACACTATTGGTACCACCACTTGCACCCGGATTGCATTTTAGACCCGCTTCTTGTAAAATGGACATCTTAGTATCACAACTTGCTTAGCATAAACACTTTTAGTCCTAACAGTCCGAATTGTGTACGTGGCTGCCAAAGTGGAAATTTTGTTTTGCGTTGAAGTCCTGGAGAGATCAAAAAAGTTGTGTAGCTGGTCCTTGCGCACGTGATAATTGTAATTTTACAAGCAGGCCCTCAATCTCCCTCCAGTTTTCTCTCCTATCTGCCTTACCTCTTCGTCTAGAACAGCCTGGGCGGAAGTTACGCCGCGGCGGCTGCGAGCAGTACGGGAAGAACCAGCGATCATCGACGTCGATTCTTTCTCTCCCTCTTTAGATCCCCGCCGCCATGCATTACCGAGAGGACGGTGAAGATCCGCCGCCGTATGGTACGGTTTCATTTTTCTCATCCTCGCACTTCTCCTCACGCGGGGTTCTGCAGGGTGTCGCGATGGTGGACGCATGATCGGGACGATCTGAGTTGGTGTTAGGGGGTGAAATCGTACGCAAGTTGTGTTCTTAGTATAAGCACATTGTTTACTAGGCTAAAAACTTATGAACGTAGGAGATGTGTTAGAGTTCTGAATTTCAACCCCTTAGTACAAGCATATCGCTGAACTGCCAATCACATTGATCGCTGAAAGATGTGGCGCGCCGCCGGGATGGCAATGGATGTGGCGCGCCGCGCACTCGACGATATCCTTGCGTGACAGGGAGCTGCAGGGTCAATCCTTCTCCTCATCGGTAGCTTTGTCCTGAAGTTGTTGTTATGTGCAGAAATACTAAAGAACAATGGTAGGTCACGCTTTCTCATTTTCAGAGCCAGTCCTACCATCACTACTGCAATCTCTACTCCCTGACGGTTCTCTTGCATTAAATTATCTTGGCTCCTGCTATTGTGCATGTTCATTTGTGAATGCTCGTAAGCACTATTTCAGTTATTATGCCTGCTGTTGGTCAATCCTTTGCCATGGAGCTATAGTTTCAGTTCTGAATTTGTGAGCATGTACACTATAAATCTATTCAGATACTTAAAGTCTTTTGGTCAGTGTCGAATATAATTTAATTCACTTTTTTGAACTTTGCTTATATGACTAAAACCATATTACTCAACATTATATATGTGAATTCTCCTTGAATAAGATGTTGTTTGTTCCATGTTTGTTCGGTGCAGTTTTAGCTGCAAATGAATTTGGTATGATTGGTATTTAGTTGGACATTATTAGTGTGATCAACTTTAGTTTTGTGTTTATGATGTCACTGAATTTTATTTAGTAATGTTCTCTTGTGCTCTCTTGTGCAGTGATGTTCCCAGGAGAAGATACTTGTATGTTCACAGTAGAAGTGGTGTACAATGGATTTTTATGTGGGTTAAGAGGACATTTGGAGTATGTATGTGCAACAACAACACATTTTTACAACTGCACAACTAACACTTGGTCACTCAGCTGGGTTGATAATATTCTCAGGATATTGGGCCATACAAGAGGAGGGAGAATAAGTGTGTATTGGTGCTTGCCAGACAAAGATTTGAATGATGGATTGGTGCTTATTGAGAATCAAGCAGGCATAAGGAAGATGATCAATGCTGCCAAAACTGTGAAGACACTAGTGATGTTTGTTGATCACACAGACTTTTTGAAGGGGTTGAGGATGATGCCTTCGTTAGGCCAGCAGGTCCAGTTGTTCCATATACAACAGCCGCAGCTACACATGCTTCAACAGATGGTCCATCCGTTCCATCTATAGCAGCTGCAGCTACTCATACTCCAACAGTGGGTCCATCTACAGCAGCTGCATCTACACATGCTCCAACATCTAGTCCATCTAGTGCACCTGCACCTACACATGGTCCATGTACAAATGGTGGCAGTTCAAGCTTTTCGGTGATAATGACAAAAAAAGATTTACCAGATGAATCAGGTGATGATGATGTGGAAGTTGCAGCTGATAGTAATTCCTCAACTAACGATGATAATGACTTCATCGACAGTGACTACAATGCTGAATCAGGTGATGATGACCTATTTGCTGATAATATCGACAAATCAGTGCATGATCACAATGAAAAGGAAATATGTGATGAAAAAGAACACGGGGAAGCATTGGAAGATAATGATCTGAATATTGGAGAAGGAGATAGGGAGAAGCTGAGTAAGTCTATTAAGCCATTTAATCCAGAAGTTGACATGGATAATCCTTCTTTCAGGCTAGGGATGAAGTTCACTGGTGTTGAGGAACTAAGAAAGGCACTTACCACATATGGCATTAGAAATAGGAAGCACATAAAGAAAACAAAGAATGATAGAAGGAGGTTAGAAGCTCATTGTGCTCCTGGCTGCACTTGGTTTCTGAAATCATCTAATGATGCAAAAAGAACCGGTGGGTTTCGTTATCACATCATATGAGGGAAATCACACATGTGAGGGAAGCTGGCCTATCAAAGCAATTACTACTAGAGTTCTTACAGAGAAATTCATGCATGAGTTTAGAGATAACCAGAAGTTGGGTCTTCAAAGCTTTTCTGCAAAGGTTATTAGAGAATTCAAAATGAGCCCTCCAAGGTGGAAGCTAAGGAGAGCTAGAAAAGCAGCCTTGGAACAAATCTATGGTGATGAGGTTTAGCAGTTCAACCAACTGTTTGATTATGGGCAGGAGCTGAGGAGAAGCAACCCTGGATCACAATTTTTTATCACAACAAATTCTATGAATGACCTAGATAGCCCTGACCATAGGGAGCACTTGTCTATAGTGTACTGGAGTTATGATGCTTGCAAGAGGGTTTCCTTTCTGGATGCAGGCCTTTTATTTGATTAGATGGTTGCCATATAAAAACAAAATACAAGGATGTGCTTTTGACAGCTGTAGGAATAGACCCAAATGATTGCATATATCCTATTGCATTTGGGCTAGCTGAAGTTGAGTGCACTAGTTCATGGGAGTGGTTCCTTACAAATCTAAAAGATGATCTCAACATAACAAACACAGCCCCATGGACAATTATGAGTGACAGGCAAAAGGTTTGCAATTTTTGGCAAATTTTTACTTCTTGTTCTCATGTTTACTTACCAACTAACAAGTAATTATATCTACATTTGCAGGGTCTAATTAATGCCGTGGAGAAGATATTTCCAGATGCAGAACACATATTTTGTGTTAGACATTTGATTCAAAATTTTCAGAGGGAAGGACATAGAGGAGAGACATTGAAGAAATACATTTGGGAAATTGCAAGGTCAACATTTGTTCCCAAGTGGCAGAGAACCATGGACAAGCTAAAGGTGGACAGCACTTCAGCATTTACATGGATTGAACAGCTTGTCCCAAGAACATGGATAAAAGCTTTTTTCAGTGAATTTCCCAAGTGTGACATGCTATTGAACAATCATTTAGAGGTTTTCAATAGCTCTATTCTAGATGCCAGAGAAATTCCTTTCTTATCCATGCTCGAAACTATATTCCACAAGATTCTCCAAAGGATTGAGAGCAAGCAGGGAGAAGGCTTGAAGATGACAGGAAGGATTTGTCCTAAAATTAAGAAGAAGTTGGACAAATTCATAGAATGGAGCAATGAGTGTGATGTCACACCAGATGGTAACTACAAGTAATCTGTAAGCAGCTTTGAGTTTGACAAAGATTACTGTGTGGATTTGAGAGCAAGAACCTGTGATTGCAAGAGGTGGCAACTTACTGGAATTCCTTGTCATCATGTAGTTGCTTGTTGTAGGAAAGATAACATCAATTCAGAGAATCTTGTGCATAGTTTCTACACAGTTGACACATACAGCAAAGCATGTGCATTCAACTTGGCACCACTCAGAGGGAGAACATTTTGGAAAAAATGTAATGGGCCAACCATTCACCCACCTCTGTTTACCAAAGTTATAGGAAGGCCTAAAAAAATAGGAGGAAAGCACCCGAGGAGAAAATAAAGAAGGGGAAGAAAATATTTACAAAGGCAGGGGTGAAAATTCATTGTTCCATTTGTGGGAAAGCAGATCACAACAAGAAGGGGCACCAAAGATATCTTGACAATCTTGCAGACCAAAGGCAGAATAATATTTTCGAAGAGGATGAAGAAATTGACATTCCTTCAATTCTTGAGGTATATTATCCATTGCTTGTGCATTGGTTCAGTTATGTAAGCTATTGGAATATATGGTACTATTTCATAACTTAATTAATTTTTTTAGCACGCCATCCCGCACACTCCAAATCCAACAATGGACCCTACAAACCAGCAAGAGAGCATGGTCTTCATGATGCAAGCAGAGGTTTGATTTTACTATTTTTGTGCATTTCCAACTGAAGATGCAATTATGTAATGTTTTCATGATTTCCCTCTTTTCAAGAGCAAGAACATGTGCCTATCGAGAGGTTACTTGGCCCACTACCAGAGAATGCTTTTGTTGTTGCTACTAGAGAAAGTATTCCAACAGCAAGAGGCAGGGTCATAACTGCATCTACTAGAGGAAAGTTGAGGGGAAAAGGTAGCAGAGGAAGGAGAAATGAACCTAGGGCAGAACTAAGAGGAACTTTGCAGCAAGGTAGTAGCAGTACAAGAGGATGAGGGAAGGGTAAAAAGAGGCCTGCTAGTGAAAGTTCAATTCTTGATCTGAATGTAGAAGTTCCTCATGTCAATGTAGAAGAATTCCATTTCAGTCAGAATGCACCAGCTTTTGATTGACATTTGCATTGAGAGTTTCTGAGTGGGGTGGGCTTCAAATATTACGTGTGATGTTGCATTCTTATGGATTACTATGGATTATGCATTTCTATAGCTTTTTGAAGAATTCTGTGGAATTATGTGGATTCATATAATTTATATGGATTTGTATCATTTAAATGGATTTATATAATATATATGGATTATATGCATTTCTGTATCTTTTAGAAGAATTATGTGGATTTACATAATTTATATGGAGTTGTATCATTTATATGGATTTTTATGGATTACTACGGATTATATGCATTTCTGTCGCTTTTCCATTGTTTTTCTATAATATTGGACATACTTTGTTAAGATAATATGGGAAAACAGATTTCTATTGTAATATGGCCGATTCCCTCATACATTTCTTAGATAATATAGACTAAAACACTTATATATTTTCTAGGTACTGTAGCTCATACATTGATAGTACAATAGATCATAAGATACACACACATTGACACATTTACCCAGCTGTGATCACAGCTCAACACACACATACTCACACATATTCTACTTGTTGGCAGTGACAGTACATTCACTTCTCTTCTCCTTCTCCGTCTTCTACTTGTTGCCATTCTTCTTTCCTCTGAAGTTGAGAAAATTCAATACACACATACAGACACATATTCTACTTGTTGGCATTCTGCTTTCTTGTTGGCAGTGATAGTAAATTCATTTTGTATACTTCTCCATCTTCTTCTTGTTAACTTTGGATCATCTTTGTACTTCAGTTCAGAAACCAAATTGAGTCACTTTCCACCCGCAGCGGACCAGGGCAACACTAACAGGAGGTTTTGATGCCTGAAGACCAGCAGCAACAGAATTCCTGCATTTTGACAGTGTGACAGAAAACTAACAGACAAATAGTCAAATTATATTAAGCAGAAAATTTGTGACTTGTTAAGAAAGAGTGACTCGAATATATTACACGAATGTTTACATAGTAAATATTAACTTCTTTTTTAACCTGCCGGTTTAGGCGAGCCCCCCCCCCCCCCCCCCCCACCCCCCACATCTGCATCGAAGTGCAGACAATTTCACGCTGCCCCTGAACCGCACCCTCGGCAAACAGGCCCAGAGGACCTGGCCGTGATATCCAGGAACACTTGCGCCGTCGACTTGATCTCCATCCGCCATCTATCCAGTTGCCGCCGTCGAGCCGGCCGCCACCGTCTCGCGATTTCACTAGAGTGGGTCGTTTTTTTTTTTTGAGGAACGAGCGGGTCAAAGGATTTCTGGGAGCTTCTTACTAAACAGTCTAGGTGGGTCGTGAAAATTAAAGAACAAACAAACCAAGGGGTTCTATACAAATGTAATTGACCATGTTGGCAGCTACGTGTCATCAGTAGACTGGATAGGACGAAAATTCAGTCCGATTTGCAAGTTGTGGTACTAAGATGTCCATTTTATAGGAAATGGGATTAAAATGCAATCCGGGTGCAAGTTGTGGTACCAATAGTATTAATAACTCTATGTGATAACATATATCTGGAAATAAATTATACAACAAGGGTAACAATGGTTGGGCGGTGTACATTGCAGAGATGATTTATTGCAATTAATCTCAGGTGTCCTTATCAAGAACTATTTTAAATAATTACATACGATAGACAAGACTTCTTGAGACTTCTTGAGCGGTAATGGGTTGTTTAGTTTTGCATAGACATATTTTTATAAATTAATTTCATCTCTCTCTATATACATATATACGATAGCTTATCTTTGAAAAAGGTACGCAACAAGGACAACACTGGTTTGAGAGGTCCAAAATTCCAAACCTTGCTTTATTTTGATTAATTTTCAATTTGTGTTCCGATGAACTATATTTTCCAAATAATTTGAAGTGCCTTTACACCATAACCAATATATGTCCGGAACATAATTACGCAAGAAGGACAAGACTGCTTGAGTGATCAAGGGTTGCGTAATATTGTATACACACATAGTTTTAAATGTATGTATGTGATAAATTATTTTTAGAAATAAGTTAATGCAACAAGGGAAACCATGGTTTAGCGGTTCAAGATGATATACCACTACATATTCGGTTTATTGCGATTAATTTCAAGTTTCTTTATCAAGAACCAATGTTTCAGAAATAATTACGCAACAAGAGCAACATAGGTTGGGGTTTAGGGATGCGTAATGTTTTGTACAGAGATGTTTGCAATTATTTTCGAGTGTTTGTATGCTATAAGTTATGTTACTAAAAAATACATAGAGTTGTGCTATAAGTTATGTTACTAAAAAGGTACGCAACACTAGTTGTGCTGTCTAGGTTTCCATGGAATACAAAATTTCCTTTATAATTGATAAAAATGAACAATGCACTTGACCAATATCCAAATGGCGTGTTCTTTTTTCCATAAGCTACCCACCAATTCTTTGACTTTGGTTCCTAAGATAAATCAAGATTCTAGGGTAAATTTAGGTTCAAACTATGATTCTATTTAGAAACAAATAATTTGGGCACATGTCATTTGTATAACCTACTTTTGGAACCACAACAATTGTATACGACCTCTAATGCCATTAATTTCAAGTGTCCTTATCTGACAATTTATATTCAGCAAATAATTACAAAGGATTCAGAGAGATGTTTCCAAATATAAAAGTGGTTCCCATATATATAGTCTCGTATTCCCCAACCTATTTCTCAATATAGATACTTCTAGCAAAACAATCAGTTTTCGGTATGAGTATGGTGAAGAAAAGGAGTAGGTTGGGTGTGAAGACGATCAAGGATGAGGGTAAGAAGAAAAGTATTGTGTCGTTGTTACAATTCGAGGTTGCTCAGCTGGAGATAAAAGTGTTTAAGGAAAGTGAGGGGAAAACGCAGCATCAAAAATTTCAATGAGATCGAGGAATAGAGCAGGGGGACAATGAAAAGTTATCTATTTCTCAAGAAAAAGGAACTCAATCTTGAGGAGCTTCTAGAGTACTACCAAGAACTCGAACGGCCCCATAAATAAATATGATATCCGTTAGCCCTAGAGTCCGTGAACCCAAGTGTGCCACCGCAGTAACCATCATGTTCTATGCAACATCAACTTAAGGAAGAGAAGCCATGAAACATTCACGTCGGGCCCATTTTAAAGTAATATAATGGTAGTTGAAGGGCATCCCTTGCGTTTTAATGATTAATGAACATGTATGGATTTATGTCGCGGTGAATAAATTTTCTTGCATGTATTGATTTATAAGAAGGAAAACAATTTTTTAAAGTGTGAGTTTCGCATGACTTAGTAAATCATATCGAGGCGATAAAATACACAACAGTTTACTAAAAACCTTGGTGTAACATGATGCACATAATCCATAAATATGACGAGGATTGGTTACTATAGACTACACCTCTTAAGAGATTGATGACTGCATAATATTGTACACATACCTTTTTGCATTTCATTTCAAATGTAGGTATGTATATGATAAGTTATCTATAAAAATAAATTATACAACAAGGGTATCATTGATTGAGTGGTCCAGATTGCATACCACTACATACACAATTACTGAAATAAATTTCAAGTGTCCTCGCCAATAACCTATGCTTGGGAAATAATTATGCAAGAGGGGCAAGATTGTTTGTGTGGTCAAGGAAAGTTTAATGTTGCGTACACACTTTTTTGAATTTAATTTCAATGACAAGTATACAACACCTTAACAAAAAAGATGACACAAGGGAAATAGCGACTGAGTGGTCCAACATTGTGTACTTTTGCAACAACTAACTGTAGACATGATTGCAACAAATTTTAAGTGTACACATGTGATAACCTCTCTTAGGTAAAAATACGCAACAGGGCAACACTGGTTTAGCGGTCTAGGATTTTCAACCATTACATACACACTTGATTACAATTAATTTCAAGTGTCCTTATTTGATAAATAATTTGAGTTGTCTTTATACCATAACTCATATGCGTAACATTTAAAAAATAATTATGCAACAAGGGCAAGACAACTGGAGGCATTGAGGGTTGCAGAATGTGCACACAACTTTTGCAATTAATTTCAAATTGTATGTATGTGATAACTTATATTTGGAAATAAATTTATACAACAAGGGTAACAATGGTTGAGCGGTCCAGGATTGTGTACCATTGCATAGATGATTTATTGCAATTAATCTCATGTGTCCTTACCAATAACCATTTAAAAATAATTACACAAGATATGCAAGACTGCTTGAGTGGTAAGGGGTTGTTTAATATTGCATAGACATATTTTTCTAAATTAATTTCATCTCTCTCTCTCTATATATATATATACCATAGCTTATCTTTGAAAAAGGTATGCAACAAGGAAAACACTGGTTGAGAGGTCCAATATTACAAACCTTGCTATATTTTGATTAATTTTAAGTTCCTTGTCTGATGAACTATATTTTCCAAATAATTTGAAGTGCCTTTACACCATAACCTATATATGTCCGGAACATAATTACACAAGAAGGGCAAGACTACTTGATCGATCAAGGGTTGCGTAACATTGTATACACACGTAGTTTTAAATGTATGTATCTGACAAATTATATTTAGAAATAAGTTAATACAACAAGAGAAACCATGGTTTAGTGGTTCAAGATTATATACCACTACATATCCGGTTTATTGCGATTAATTTCAAGTTTCTTTATCAATAACCAATGTTTTGCAAATAATTACGCAACAGGAGCAGCATAGGTTGGGGGTTCTAGGATGCGTAATGTTCCATACAGAGATGTTTGCAATTATTTTCAAGCGTTTTTATGCTATAAGTTATCTTAGTAAAAAATACGCAAGAAGGGTAACACTAGTTGTGCGGTCTAGGTTTCCATGGAATAGAAAATTTCCTTTATAGTTGATGAAATTGAATAATGCACTTGACCAATATCCAAATTGTGTGTTCTTGTTTCCATAAGCTACCCACCAATTCTTTGACTTTGGTTCCTAAGATAAATCAAGATTTTGGGATAAATTTCGCTTCAAACTATGATTCTGTTTAGAAAAAATAAATTGGGCAGATGTCATTTGTATAACCTACTTTCGGAACCACAAAAATTGCATACGGCCTCTAATGCCACTAATTTCAAGTGTCCTTATCGAACGAATTATATTCGGAAAATAATTACAAAGGATTTAGAGAGATGTTTCCAACTATAAAAGTGTTTCCCATATATATCTTCTCTTATTCCCCAACCTATTTCTCAATATAGATACTTCTAGCAAAACAATCAGTTTTCGGAGTATGGTGAATAAAAGGAGTTGGTTGGGTGTGAAGTAGATCAAGGATGAGGGTAATAAGGAAAGGATTGTGTCATTCTTACTATCCGAGGTTGCTTAGAGGGAGATAAAAGCGTTTAAGAAGGAAGAGAGGGGAAAACGCATCATCGAAAAGCGCAATGAGATGGAGGAAGAGCGCATGGGGACAATGAAAAATTATATATTTCTCAAGAAAGAGGAACTCAAGCTTGAGGAGCTTCTAGAGTACTGCCAAAAACTTGAGCGGGCCCATAAAGAAATATGATATTAATTGGCCTTGGAGTCCGTGAACCCAAGTGTGCCACCGCCATAACAAACGTGTTCTATGCAACATCAACTTAAGGAAGAGAAGCCATGAAACATTCATGTCGGGCCCATTTTAAAGTAATACAATGGTAGTTCAAGGGCATCCCTTGCGTTTTAATGAATAATGGACATGTATGGATTTATGTTGCGGTGATTTTTTTTTTGCATGTATTGGATTTATAAAAAGGAAAGAAATTTTTTAAAGTGTGAGTTTCTCATGACTTGGTAAATAATATCGATGCGATAAAATACACAACAGCTTACCAAAAACCTCAGTGTAACATGATGCACATAATCCATAAAGATGACGAGGATTGATTACTATAGACTACACCTCTTAAGAGATCGATGACTCCATAATATTGTATACATACATTTTTGCATTTCATTTCAAATGTGGGTATGTATATGATAAGTTGTCTATAAAAATAATTATATAACAAGGGTATCATTGAGTTAGTGGTCCCGATTGCATACCACTACAAACACGATTACTGAAATAAATTTCAAGTGTCCTGGCGGATAACCTATGCTTGGGAAATAATTATGCAAGAGGGGCAAGATTGTTTGTGTGGCCAAGGAAAGTTTAATGTTGCACACACACTTTTTTTGAATTTAATTTCAAGGGAATGTATAAAACACCTTATCTTAACAAAAAAGATGACACACAAGGGAAACAACGATTGAGTGGTCCAACATTATGTACTATTGCAACAATTAACCATAGACATGCTTGCAACAATTTTTAGGTGTACGCATGCGCTCTCTTAGGTAAAAATAAGAAACATGCCAACATTGGTTAAGCGGTCTAGGATTTCTGACCATTACATACACACTTTGTTACAGTTAATTTCAAGTATCCTTATTTGATAAATAATTCCAGTTTTCTTTACACCATAACTCATATATAAAACATTTAAAAAATAATTATGCAACAAGGGAAAGTCAACTGGAGGCATTGAGGGTAGAAGAATGTTGCACACACACTTTTTCAACTAATTTCAAATTGTATGTATGTGATAACTTATATTTGGAAATAAATTGAGTTAAATACACCACTAGTCCTAAAAGTTGCTTCTTAGGTGCACTTTGGTCCCAATTCTTGCAAATTGGGGTAGAGTAGTCCTAATAGTTGTCCGTTGGTGCAAAAGTAGTCTCATTTGTTCGGAAACAGAGAGTCCACAGCCACGCTGGCACCTGGTCAGATATGGTATGTTTGCAAATATGTCCCTGTAGTTCTTGGCGTCACAGATCGAAGACCCACATGACTGTCGCCTCTGCATTTATTCCAGGTAGCACCCTGTTTTTTTTGTGCCGCAGTTGTTGGAGCGGAAGGAAAGAAAGAGGCAATGATCGACAGAGCGGTTGTCACCGCCGTCCTCGTCCATGGCTGATTCATAGGATGTCTCCAGACCTACAGTACCGAGGATGGGAGGATCAGCCTCTGTACTACGGTATGTGGACAGATTCCTTGATTTCGCATCCAATTTTGGTTTCCGCGATGATCTTTTAACTGCGATGGTATAGGGTTAGTCGCTGACGATGATCGGTTTGATCTGATGTTTGAAACAGCGATGGATTGGGTTATATGGTGTAGTACGAAGGCTAAGGTGTAGTTCAAACTGTACGATGATATGATTTGATTCAGTTTTGGCTGTGCTTTTGTTTAGGCACAGATGGCATGAAATCATTCAGAAAATTCAGTTATGTGTAGATGAATTGTAAATTCTGATGATATATGTACTATATGATAACTACATATTGTTTATACCGCTTGACCAACCTGCCCTGTTTCTCTGAACATGTTGGACTCGTTATCTGAATTTTTATTATTAGATTGATACTTTGGTTGGGATATCATGGTGAATTTTTCGTTATTAGTTGAATTTAAGTGCTTAATGTAGTGTGTAGGCATTTAAATGCTTCTCTGTTTCTCTAACCCATTATTTGGACTTTTAATTATGTTTGTGTTATATGCAGGAAATGATCCAAATTTGTTCACTATTGAGTTTGAACACAATGGTGTTTCTGTGGTTTGAAGGACAATCTGACATACATCAGTGGCAGTACTGAATACTTTGACTACTTCCACTCTCACACATTTTCAATGTGTTATGGCTTGAGGATTTTATGAATTTTTTTGTCTTATGAAGAAAGCACAAGAGGAGAAGGAGAAAAATGGTGCCAAATATGTGACAAGAGGATGCTTAACAATGCATTGCTCTATATGTGGAAAAGCAGATCATAACAAGAAGGGCCACTACAAGCATGTACAAGTAGAGCAAATGGAAGAAGATGAAGCAGAACTACACCAAGAAGAAGTGGGGGCAGATTATGATGATCCTTCAGTTGTGCACAACATCATCCATCACCCAGTTGATCCAAGAATAGACCCAACCCACCTAGTTCAAAGCATGATCTATAGAAGGGGACAAGAGGTACAATGCCAAATGATTGTTTTGCTAGTTTTCATCATTTTACCATGCCCTGTATTACTGTGGAAGTAACTGTTTATATTTTTCTAGGAGGTGGATCATGTTGTTCCTAGTACTAGAGCACAAGGACCAATTCCACATGAAAGTTATTTTGTTGCTTCATTGAGAGATTCAATTCCAGCTACTAGGGTCAGAACCACTACTACTACTACTACTACTACTGCAAGGCGTAGAGGTAGAGCACCAACTACCAGGGGAAGAACTGTAGGAGCAGCACAAGGAAGAGGAAGATTAACAAGTGCAACATCAGGACAAGGAAGCGGAACATCAGCAAGTACAGGAGCAGGACAAGGAAGAGGAAGATCAGCAAGTGCAGCATCAGGACAAGGAAGAGGAACATCAGCAATTGCAGGAACATGACAAGGAAGAGGAAGATGGAGAGGAAGAGGAACAAAAAGAAATAAAGAAACACCAGAATCTGGTTCAAATGGAGATGCAAGTGAGAATGCAAGATCACGAATAAGAGGATACAAGAAAGGACCTAGAAGTGCTCATCACCCCTTGTTTGGTGAAGATCATCAAACTCGTAGCAAACTGCCTGATCTAAATGAAGATGTTGAGGCTGACGAAGTTCAACTAACTCAAAATGCACACCAGGATGTACATGAACTACTAGTAGCTCAAGATTCAAGTTACAGACCATGTTGTGACTTTGAGTGCACAAGTTATTCAACAACTTGCATGTTTTCAGTGTAGTTCGAATAGTATGTCATTTAGTGTCTTGTCCATGCATGTCTATGAATTTTCAGAGTTGTTTGTCCTATTTCAGTGTTGTACTGAATTTCAACATCAATGTCAACATGAATTTGCTTACTAGTTGTTCATGCAAGTGTGAGAAGTGACTCTGAATTTGAATGCAATATTCTTATGAACATTTGAAATAATTTGAAAGATGCAAAACAAATAACATAGCATAGATCGGGGCATTCTCATTAGCATAAGAGCTGAAGAACATAACACATTCCCTTCACCAAGATAGCTTAGTAAAACACAGACTACGGACACCATAGCTTAGTGCTAACACAACATAGCTACATAGATCATTCCTTTCACCAAAATAGCCTAGTACCAACATATATAGTGGAGTACACCAAGAACGTGCTGCGAACACAACCTAAATTCCATTCAATGCCTTCAACTTTTTTGCTTCAGCGCTAACACAACATAGATACACATAGCTCATTCCCTTAGTGCTTCTGGTTCTGCAATTGAGCAAAGAAAACAACAAGTTTCAGTTAAATACTCACTGTCAGAACTGACCAAAATTTTCAGTGCTAAAATTAGTGTCACACTGACCTGCAATCACTCCGCCAGAGGCGACGACGGCTCTGCGACGGCGGTGCAGATATGTGACGTTGTTCTCCTTCCACTTCATCTCCACCAACAACCCCTACGAGATGAACCTCCGCTTCCTCGCTGCCGACACCCTGCAGAAGTTGCTCGACATGTCCCTACTCGCCGCGTTCTCACGCCTGCTCGTCCCCTCGTCGCGGCTGGACTGGTCCATGACGGTATTTTTTCTTTCCACGCGGCCCAACACTCTCGTGATGGGGATTCCGCTGCCCTACGCCGGCTCACTGATGGTCCAGATCGTCATGCTCTAGTGCATCATCTGGTACACGTTGCTGCTCTTCCTCTTCGAGTTCCGCGCTGCGCGGATGATGATCGTCGACGCTGCTTCTCTTCCTCTTCCAGGTGACGGATGGACCTCGCATGTGCTCTCTAGCGAATCCTCACCCTCCTCAACCACCCCCCCTCCGTTATCTCATACTGCAGCGCCTCCGCTTTCCTCTTCTTGATTTGGAATAGAATATAGAAAGCTCTCGATTTGGGAATTTGACAGGTGGGCCAAAATAATAAGCCAGGTCTGGAAGAAAGAAGGAAATACCAGCTTTAGAGGGAGTTATGAGAAAAAATACAAGACGTGGTCGTGTGTGATTTGCCACCGCGGCATTGACACGTGTCAGGCGCTCAGCATGTGGGACTACTAATCAATCCAAATACAACTATTAGGACTACTCCCCAATTTGCAAGAATTAGGACCAAAGTGCACCTAAGAAGCAACTTTTAGGACTAGTGGTGTATTTAACTCAAATAAATTATACAATGAGGGTAACAATGGTTGAACGGTCCAGGATTGTGTACCATTGCATAGATGATTTATTGCAATTAATCTTAGGTGTCCTTACCAATAACCATTTAAAAATAGGGATTTCTATTTCCGTGCCCCTGGTTCGTTAGCTGTACTCACTTTTTCCCAGTCGCTTAACGTTTCCTCACTTTTGCCCATCTCCTTGTCCAAAACTCTCGCATCGGTCTGAAACTCGCTGTCCGTCAGGACCCGTTAGTGGACCCTCGTCGTTACGTGTTAACAAGTGGGGCCACATTCAGTCGGATCCCATAGTGGACCCTCGTCGTTACGTGCTAACAAGTAGGACCCCCTCCCCCCGTTACGTGCTGACAAGTGGGGCCACGTTAAGTCGGGTCCTGTAGTAGGACCCCCCACCCCCACCACCATGTTGGACTGCATGGGGCCAGCTTATTAGGAACGCGTTTTGGGGATGTGGTGTGGGACCATGTGGGACGCGTTTGGTACTTACGTGCGCCCTGTCGCCTAAATTAGAAGATTTCTTTTTTCTTTTTATGATTGACCTTTTAAGAGCGCCATTTTCTCTTTATGTCGCTAACAGTTTGATGACCCACGAGTATATGGGATCGCAACAGTCTTCGAGGGTAGTATAACCCAATTTATCGATTCGACACATGGGGAGCCAAAGAATACTTATAAGCCTTAACAACTGAGTTGTCAATTCAGCTGGACCTGGAAATGGTCTTGCTCATAGTAGTTTATTAATAGCAACAATTTATAGTAGCAATAGCAAAGTAACAGCAGCAGTTGAACAAAAGCAATAGTAACAATAGTAGCAAACAGTAGAATATGAGTGCGGTAGGCATAGGTATGGATGGACGGGCGTTGCATAGACAAGACTATTCATATAACTTTAAGATTTAGGGCAATTGCATATAAATAAGATAAAGCATCCAAGTACTAAACAATCATAGGCATGTGTTCGATATATAGTCATACGTGCTCGCAATGAGAACTTGCACAACATCTTTTGTCCAGCCAGCCCGTTGCAGCAGGGCCTCAAGGGAATCTACTGGCAATTAAGGTGCTCCTTTTAATAGAACACCGTAGCAAAGCATTAACACTCCGTGAACACGTGTGATACTCATATCACATGCATCCCCTCCAGCTGTCCCAATTTCTGTCACTTCGGGGACTTTGGTTCCGGATAATGATATGTGTACACAACTTGCAGATAAGATCACAAAAATACTATTATCATGATTTAATAACATGTTCAGATCTGAGATCATGGCACTCGGGCCCTAGTGACAAGCATTAAGCACAACAAGTTGCAACAAAGTCAAATAGTGCTAATAAAGACACTAGGCACCATGACCTAACAATCTTATTCGATTACATGATAGATCTCATCCAATCCCTACCATCCCCATAGCCTACAGCGGAGGATTACTCACTCATGGATGGGGGAAACATGGATGGTTGATGGAGAGGCGTCGGTGATGATGATGGCGATGATATCCTCTAAAACCCCGTCCCGGCAGGGTGCCAAAATGGAGTTTCTGATTTTGAATCACGGTTTTTGGTGGTGGCGGCGCAGCGGAACTCTATCTAGAAAAATATCGAACCCCCCCAGAGTTTTTAGGTTAGGAGGATTTATGTAGGCGAAGAGGGAGGCGGAGGGGGTGACCGAGGTGGCCACACCCCTCCCAGGAGCGACCAGTGCTGGCCCGTACGGCCAGGGGGTGTGGGCCCCTCGTATCTCTCCCCCGTCTCGTCTTCTGGCTCTGTGAGTCTTCTGGTAAAATAGGAGATTTGGCATATTTTCCGGGATTTTCCTAAAAGTTAATTTTCTGCCCAAAAACGAGACACCAAAGCAATTCTGCTGAAAACAGCGTTAGTCCGTGTTAGTTGTATCCAAATCACACAAATTAAAGGAGAAACAATAGCAAAAGTGTTCGGGAAAGTAGATACGTTTTGGACGTATCAACTCCCCCCAAGCTTAGCTTATTGCTTGTCCTCAAGCAATTCAGTTGAAAACTGAGTGCGATAAAAGAACTTTCACGAACACATTTGCTTCATATGATGTATATATTCTCATCACATGAGTAGATACTTTAGACAATTCATAATAAGGAGTATGCAACTAAGTCTACTTAATAGTCATTGCAAGCTATGAAGAGATTCCAACAAAATAATAATAAGTAGCATGGAACATAAACATATCATTGCAATGTTCATAAGAAGGTATGATAAAGTGGTATCCCACTTTCCTATGGTTGTAGCGCAAAACATGAATGCCAAGGCACCTCTGAAGTTCAAGTGAAGACTAGAAGCAAAGATATCAAAGATACAAGCATCAAAGTCATGACATAATTAACCAAGTTTTGAGACAAGCACATTACACTAAGAATGACAACTATGCTCTCAAGAAGGTGCTCATAGAATAAGTGGTGACTCAACAAAGAAGTGAAAAGGTTTTGAAAAGTTTGAAAGGCTTCCAAATGCTGAAAGTATGGTACTCATTAGCTTTGAGCTCTCATTGCCCCTATCATAGGCATCTTTAGATGGTTAAGTTTAAAATGTGGTCCAATATGAGTTATATGCTTGACAGACCATAAACTGGAAATCTCATGTCCCTTGAGTATGAGGGCCGCTCCTCATGCTACTCAAGTTTAGTTACCGGTATGTTCTTGTCATCGTAAATGTAAGGTTACCAACCTTTAATAAGGTAGAGATCCCTGTGTTTACAATGCTAGTCCCTGGATCAATAGCTAGCATCCACAGTTAAGATGTAATATCAAGAAACGAAGGTCATAATACAACTTTATAACCAGGAATAACATAATTTATTACATCTTACATAGCTCATTTGGCTATTATATTACATTGCAGCAGAATATCTATAAACATGGGGTCCTTCATCTTCAAAGTGCCACAGGCAGACATGTTGGTTGTAGACTTTGTAATCCTAATTAACACACTTCACTAAATCAATCAAACCTGCAACATAACAAGTTACAGCCACAAGGGTCAATACATTTGAATTGTATTGGCAAGTGATACTATGGTAGTATAGTGGAGTCTATCATCTATATGCATTTGGCTAAGTGGAGCTTAGGCTAAATAGATTTTTCCTTATCATTTGAAAACACTAAGTTTTTGTTTGGCAAAGATCACCCAAGGCATCTACCAATCAAAGATTGAAGATCCTTTAACCCTTGTTCAACCACAAGTTTTTAACTTAGAAATTTGGATGATGAGATTCTTGATAGCTTCCATGTCTTGATGCTCAAATTGTCCTTTACCAGGGACATGGCTAAGTACTTAGATTTTACACTCTACAGAGGTGGTGCACTTTCCCCACAAGACTTGGTTTCACCAAGACAAGATCTTTCAGAAGCCTTCCCTTAGACCAAAATGGACGCGCTCCAACCTATCATTCCCACTACCACTAACTGTCCAAATGGCTAAGTTCTAGCAACCTATATGATCCAGGCAGAGCCCATAATGCCAAGTGGTTGCACTTGAAGCTTCTCAACATTTGACATCTCAAATCTCTTTGTTCCTGGGTGGCCATCCACAAGTGAGATACACAAGGTAAACCATAAAAATGGGCCTTGTGAAGCACTCAACACAAACCATTCCTTCCATTCCACCCAGGTGATTTATTCTCTTAGTTGTTTTATTAAACAAAACACAAGTCCAAAGGACTTAGAAATTTTCCATAGTGTGAATATATTTCCACCCTTGTTTTCTATTAGCTAAGCTAAGCATGATAGTGGTAGGAATCTTAACTTAGGGAATTTCTACTAAGGTTTCATCTACTACCCATAGCATGGTTTATACTTAGCAAAATTCCATGCAAGTCTTATTTAGAAATATCACTAATGCATGGTGAAAATAATAGGACAAAGTATGAAGCATCACTTGCCTTTTTGGTAGAGTATAGGTTCACTCCTTGATCTTTGCAATGTTCACACACTTCAAGTCACTACAAATCAATCAAGCAAACAATATTTCAACCTACCATTCAAGCAATTCATCACATAAAATTATAGAAACAAAATAATGCATGCAAGCATGCAATAGGTTGTTTTATTTGTAAAAGTGGTTTATAGTAGGTTGTAAACATTTGGAAACACCTATTGGTCATTTTATAAAGTGGCAAAGTCATTTACAAAAGGTTTCACTTTATAAACCATTTTCTAAACCAAGTCATTATTTTATGTGGTTTGAAAATGTCTTTAGTAAAGTAGTAGTTCTATAGGGTTGACCAAATACATTTTCAAATCATAAAACTTGGTGTTTGGGGACAGAGAGTTTGAAACAAAACATTTCCCAAAGGTTTTCTTCCAAAACCATTTTTTAATAAATAAACCATATTTTTATTTGACTAGAATTGGTTTTAAATCCAAGATTCATTCTTTTGTTTCTCCAAATACATTTTTGAATCCACAAAGTGTTTCCTATGGTCAGTAGGTTCAAAACAATCCATTTTCCAAAGATTTTATCCCCAAAATCATTTTAGAATTATTTTTATAACCTAAACAAGCATACACAAGTTTCTGCAAAAACAAACATTTTACCAGAAGCTTTTTACTAAACAAAGTGCATGGTTGTCTAGGGCATGCTTTTCTGAATCCATTGATATAAAATTTGCAAAATTTGGACGTGTAGATCAAAGGTTATGGAATTTACAAAATCATATATCTAATAGATTCAAATCTGTTTTTATAACCAGAGTCTGGCCACGCGGCGGCTTGCTATTGGCTGATACCGGTTCGGTCGGATCAACCTCTCTGGTGCGTTAGATCTAAATAAAATCCTGTGGCTCTGATTCAAACTTACCCCTTCGACCTAATCTAATCATAGCCACTGGATGACGATCCAACGGCGCATAGCAGCTTGACCAGTAACTGGCGGCGCTGCACGGCGGCGACTGGCGGCGCGGCTCTGCTCGCGGTGGTTCAGGCGAAGCAGGAAGGAAGGGAGGGAGAGGAGATGCTCACAGGGTTCGCAAGGGTGCAGAGAAGCTCAACGTGGTTGTAATAATCCAAGGGGCGCACTGTGATGTCAGGGATTGCTCGCCCGAGTTGCGTCTGACGACGGCCATGCTCTGTCGTCGTCGAGGGCGGTGCTACAGGTCACGAGGAAACAAACGGGAAGCACGGTTAGATTCGTACACGAGTCACGGTCATGCGTGCATCAACGAGAGGAAAGGGGGTGGTCAGATACTACCTGGAGGTCTCGCCGGAGTAGCAAACAGACGGTGGTGGCGCTTGGAGTCATCGCTGTCGAGGCTCAGGGGCGCGCGCGAGCGAGCTGCGGATGCAGAAAGATGCGCCAGGGCCTGGTGTGGCATCCCGCAAAACCACTACTAGAAAATCGCGTTGTTTTTGTGCATTGCATTGTCATCATCATGCATTGTTTGCCTAAAACTATTTTCTAAACGCCTGTTGTTGTTTTCCAAAATTATCCTTCTCTTTATTCAAATCGAAAACCTAGGTCCGTTCGGGTCTTTTATATGTCCCAAACCTTTTTTGCAAATGTTTTGTTTTAAGAGAAATAAAAATAATAGATAATAAAATACTTTATACCGGGGAGGCCGCCACCGGCCAGGCCGAAACGGCCCAGCCGGCAGCAGCCTACTTCCCCAGATAAATATCTACCCAGTCCCCCTAAATCTTTTCTTACCCAACCTAGTCTACCCACCCCTCTGGCCACCTCACCCCGACCACTCCCCTCGTGACACCTCATCTCTCCTCAACCCCCACCCAATCCCTCACAGCCACCTCACCCCACTCCCCCTCTCTCCCTCACCCACCACACAACACACCCAACGCAGCACACACCCAGCCCCAAACAACCCAACCCACACACGCACCCACGCACGTCCACCCTCCCCTCAGGCCCCTGGGTCCACCCTCCGGCCCCACCTGCCTCTCCCTTCCCCCGTTCTCTCTCTGGCGCCCCGCACCGCCCCGTTCCCGTGCCTCCCACCTCCCGAGCTCGCCCTGCCTCACTGCTCTTCCTCCCCTCTGCCGCCGTTGAGCCCCACCGCTCTTCTCCCCACACGCCTCCCGCCTCGCTCCTCCTCCCCCGTCCGCCGCCCTGGCTCACCGCCGCCGCGACCGTCTCCCTTCCCCTGCGAGCGCCGCCGTCGCGCCCCCTCTCGCCTTCCCGCCGCCAGCACGTCCTCCCCGCGCCGCCGCTCGCCCCACAGCTGCCCCGCCGGCCGCCTCCGCTCGGCTCCTCGCCGCCGGTGCGCCCCGGAGCTCCTCCGGCCCGAGCTCGCCCCGGCTCGGCTCCCCTCCCCCTCGGCCCGAACCGGCCGCCCCCGGCCGTCCCCGCCTCTGCCGCCTCGCCGGCTCACCCCAGCTCCTCCCCGCGCGTCACCGTCGCCGCCCGCCGCCCCAGCGCCGGCCCCGGGCCCCGTCCTCCTCCCGACGGCCTCTGCCCCGACGCCACCGCCTCCTTTCCCGTACCCCGCTCGCCCCACCGAGCTCGCCTCCGACCGCGGCCGCGTGCCCGCCGCCGGCGCGCCCTCCCTGGCTCTCCACCTCGCCGTCTCCGAGCACAGCCCCTGCACCGGCCGTGCCCACGCGCCTGTCCGCTCTCTGCCGCCGTCACCCTCCTCCGTCGCCTCTGCGTCAGCCCTGGGCTCAAGCACCGCCTCTAGCACGTTGTGCTACTTGGAATCAGCTCGGTGTGTCCCCATGTTAACAGATGGACTGGTTGTGTGAAGACACCCGTTCGTCAACTCAATGTGGTGACCGATGTAGGAGTGTGGTGTAGAAGTGGTGATGATGTTAAGCTGTGGCTCGATGTCGTGCCGTGTTGATGTTGCGAGGGCATGAGGAGATTCTTGTACAAGGTCGCCAAGACTCCGATAAGATGGGAGTACCTAGACGCCCAAGATCGCCACCGACAATGGTCGGAACCCAAGCGCTCCGTCCCGGAATCTGGAGACCGAACCCGATAACCGCCAAGATCGTCGACACGGTTACGACATGAACTCCCGCTCGGCAACGCCAAGTACTCCTTCCCGGACGCCAAGGTCGCCGACCCGGACGCCAAGATCACCAACCCGGAACGATAAGACCTCCTTCCCGCACCGATGCCGACGACGTCGCGCGCCGAGTTCTTCACCCCGAATGCCTAGACCGACTTGATGGCGCGGACCCGACAAGGACTTCGCAACGACAAGATCGACACCGACCAGGGCGGGAACGATGCGCCCCCGACGCCGAACCAAGTCCTCCTTCACGGAACGCCAAGACCTACCCCCGTTATCCGAGAACGTTCCTGCCAAGACCGCTTCCGTCGAACCCTGGACCCCGAGACCGGACCCTGGACCCTGTCGAACCCCGAACCCCGGAAACCCAAGTTCGTCGAGACCCCCTAAAGTGTGAACCCCTTATCCGAGAACCCTATTTTATAAATGTCACCTATATAACTGTTGCATATAAATTGTTCATGCATGCATACTTGTCTGTGGGTTGGGGGCCTTATGACGATTCACCATATAATTAAATATGGGGCCCATATGCGGGCAAATCTAGTCTCATATTGGCCTCGTTTAAATTTGTGTAGCGAACCGGTGTTATATATTCTGCCTTGTTAAACAACATTTGAATTGCGGGGGTTTTAAACAACTTGAACCATCTAATTAAATGTCGGGACCCCGGTTCCGCTTAATATGACCTAATTGCATCGCATCTTGCCATGTCATACATCATACATGCATCATGCTGATCTTCTGCCGTGTATTAAATATTGCATCCGGTGTTTATTCTAGTGTTTTGCTTCTTCGCGGATAAGGCCGTTGAGTTGATGTGAGCTTCGCCCCGATCTTTGGTTGAACCTTCGGCAATGTTTTCAGGCGAGCATCTTCCCCTTTCTACCTATCTTACTTTTATAGTATTTATTCCCTCCTGTTGATCTATTGCTATCTGTGTTGCGATGCTCTAGTTTCGTACCCGTGATATCCCTTGCAGCCGTATATTGCCTTGGACACATCCTATTACCTGTTGTTTGGTAGATAGTTGGACTTGCGCGTCGTAGTCGCTTGCTCAAGTGCTGTTGCGTGTCGTCAAGTGCCACAGTTGTTGGTGTATGGCCGCATGTTGATGTTGGAGATGATCATGGTTTTACTTTTCGTTCACTTTAATTCCTGTTTAACAACTAAAATTGAAGTAAGTAAGCAGAGGCATCGGTGGGTGATAGATAACATTTGGTTTCCGACCGCCCACTTGTGTCCCGTAGGACCCCGAGTACTTGATACCTGTTCCTTGATTTATCGCGCTATCCACATACGGGGAATTATGGGCCCCCCTTAGCCAGAGCTTGATTCAGTCTTATTTCTTGGGGCCACAAACTAGTTTGAGGTTTTATTTACAATCCTGTACTTATGCCATGCTACTGCTTTATTTACGATTGTGCGAGGAGCACACTGTACTGTTTAGGTAAGCGGAGTGTTTTCGCGGTATCGACAAGCCCAGCCACACTTTCGGGTTCCCAGTCGTTTACAGCCATTGACGCAAACCTTGAGTTCGTCTCGGAGCTAGCTTACTTCGTTGCGGGTCTACTCAATGGGGTGGCCCCCTGAAATATTTCTGAATCCTGTGATTGCTTTGTCGTGAAAGCCTCGTTGGGTTTTGATTTGGTTTTTCCGAGGTTGATCGTGTGTGTGTTGCTATTTGTGCACCCCGGCCGGGTTAAAACTTTCTGAAAGCCGTGTCCGCGGTTATGGACGACTTGGAGCACAGTATCTCGATCATAGACAACTATAACTAAAGTAGTGCTATAAATCTGACTTTATAATGACTAGTAATCAGCTTCACTATAATGGAATGGCTAAGTAAAACTGCCAACAATTGCTTGCTTGGGTCGTCGCCAGTGACCATTGTATCTGACTAGTAAGTATTGCAACTACAACGGAATGGCTAAATAAAAGTACCAACAACTGCTGGGTTTGGGGAATATCTCACGCTTATTGTATCTGATTAGTAAGTGTTGTAACTATAACGGAATGGTTAACTAAAAGTGCCCACTGTTTATTTTATCAGGATGATTATCTATACCTGACTAGTAATTGCTGCAACGAAAACTGAATAAATAAAACTGCCAACTGTGTGAGTTTCTCGGTTGACTTCCTCGTTTGGTCTCGAGGGGGAAACACCGGGATGGGTTTGTTTGATGGTAGCATCAGGTTGGTTCCGAATAGGACCTTCTTACCCCTCTCTGATTGCCGCTAGTTGTATCGAGTCTCTATAGGTTGTTTAGTGCATGCTGCCGCTACCGCTACAGTCCACCATACCTATGTAGGCGAGGACCGCCGAATTCTAGTCTCGCCGTGTACTGGCCTCAGTACTGACGCTCCTCTTTTTCCTTTGCCCTTTGTCGGCACCCCTTTTGTTTGAGCAGGTTTTGAGATCGACGTCGTTAGCAGGGTTACCCTTCCGGCTTGGCCTGGGCAGGGTTATGGACGCCATTGGCTATTCTTCAGGGCTCTTAGCCCCATTTGCATCTTGTCCGTAGTCGGACGCTCTATCGTTTTAAAGGTGATTTGGATCTTTGTATATTATATCTGTATTCTTGACTCATGGAGTCGTGTTGTATATATCTGTTCTGTGGGTCCCATCGAGGACTGTTGTGTAATGTTATTACTTCGTTTTCCACCCGCACGAAAGTGCCTGGTGGGCACCTTTGAATCGTTTCTATGCGGGTTTGGCGGGTTTTCGCTAAAACTTGCATAGGGCCGATTCTGAGGGTGTTACACCTGGGGAACTTGCCTATGTGCTCAGGGAGGCAAGGGGTGGCGAATACTGGCCGGAATCGGCAGAGAGAGTCGTCGGAGACAGAGGTGCTCGGAGAGGAATTAGGGCGGCCTGGGGGCGTGCTAAGGTGGGGCGATAGAGGGGAACGAGAGAGGAGGGAGAGACGTTTTAACGTGCGTGGTCGCAGGGGGTAAAGGCAGCATCAATGCCGCGAATTAAAGCGACCATTCATCGGCGGAAACAGCCGGCGAGGTAAGGGGAGAAGGAGTCGCGGTGGGTAAGGAAGAAAGCTAGGGTGTGGGGCCGTTTCGTCAGCGAAGTGAGAGAGGGGAGTTGGGGTCCACATGTATGTCGCTGAGCGGGTAGGGTGTTTGGTCTGAAACGTTTTTCTGCAGGAGAGAGCTAGTTGGGCTGGACCAGGCTTGCTGGGCTGGCCAGATGGGTTGGGCTTGTTTCTATTTTGTTTTTTATACTGAAAGCTTTTCTTTTTCTATTTGATTTTCTGTTTTGTTTTTCAAACAATTAATTCAAACATCAAAACAAATCAAACCACCACCAAACTTTGAACAATTTTTAGTTCTGCTTATCAACACAATTCAAGTCCCAAAATAAAATAAAATTATATTTTTATTTTAGGGTCCATTAATAATTAAATGAATAGACCTTAATCATTTAATTCAAATAGGATTTGTTTTATTAAAATCTTTATTTTGAAATCTAAAATAAACCAAAAACACTTCAGTAGGTTTTATTTGAGAATATAAAATACTTGGAAAACTTATTTAAATTAAATTAATAAGTTTTGATATTTAATTAAAATGGTAAAGCCTTTGCTTTAACAAAATTGGGTATTAATAAATCCCCATTATTTTATTTAAATAAACCTTTACTATTTTTATCAAATAGAAATATTTTAATTCAAAAGCTTGTCCAAGGTTTAATTTGGCTCTATAAAATAATCCTTATTTATATTTCTACCTTTTCATTTGAAAACCAAATCTTTTTATTATAAGATCCAAAAGTAGTATTTCTACTTATTTAAATTTTCTTTATTAATTGTTTATCTTTTCAAATCCCTTTAGGATTTGTTTGATCAAACAGGTTTGAAGGTTTCCAATTGGAATCAAAAAGTTTTTTCTCACCCTGAAAATCAACAAAGTTTTATTTTATTCATTTATTTTTCACATAACAAGATTTGGAAAATCTTGGGATGTGACAGTAAATACATGTGTATCATAGAGAACCGCCAACGAGGTACCCCTTGCCCCATGATAGAGGATCTATCACATATCAAAATGATAAGTCAAGCAGATAGTGAGCATCTCAACAATCTTATTATTTACCATGGGAAAATGGTGCTTTTTTCTCTCTTTCCTCTTTTCTGTGTCTCTCTTTTTTATATAAGAAGAAAGCTTCATAGATTGCTCACTATGGTTATGCTGCAAGTTTCCACCATGATTAGGCATGGGCGTTTCTCTAACACATATACATAACTCCATGGACTTACAAGCTCCCCTTTTATTTCACACCGACAACATCCATAAACAAAAGATCATGATATCAACTGGGTATATATTTACAGGTGTTGAAAGCGTTCCCTGTGACAGCACAGTTCTACTAAATCCTAGCCTATAGTTTGCAAGCATATAAATTTCATGGATAGTCACAATGGTTCAAGTTTATTAAGTGCAAGAAAATAAAGTGTGCCATCAAGTTCATGAGAGCTTTACTAACTAACTTTCTCATAACAAGCAAACATTTTATTTGGAAGAAAACAAGGCATAATAAATATGCACGGAATAGCAATGATGCTAATAGGTAGATATGGTGGACACTTTTGACAACATTGGATTTTGTGGAGTTGGAAACACAATTAGAGATCATACTTAGTGCAAGTGAAGGCTAGCAATAGAAAGGGAGCGACAAACAAGAGAGCAATAACTGTCATAATCATGCTTGCAAAAAAACAGAATTAATTATGGCATAAAAGTGATACAAGAACTCTGAGACAAAATAAATCATCGAGGCTTAACTAACTTTGGTTCAGTCATATGCATGCATGAGCATGTGCCAAGTCAATTCAAATGAAACATTCAGAGGAGGATACCACAATGTCATACCAAGTTATGAATAGAACAATGCAAGCAAACATTCATATGACATGCTACAAACTATTAGCAAGTTGGAGCTAATCATAAGGGAGCAACAACTACTAAACATGCATTAAAAACATACACCTTACATGAACAAACTAAGCATGCCCACACTGATGAGTATATGTATAAAAATGAAGACAAATAGAGTTCATTACCAGCCTCTTAGCACACCTTGAGTTATCATAAATCATCATAATTGCCTTTCACTTGTGTGGATTGAATAATAACATGAAACCCAAACTCCTTTGAGGACCGCTGAACCCTACAACCAACTTCACAAAACCAAAGAAGAACATCAAATATTTTTTGGTGTTTTTGATTTTTCAAAGCAAAAACAAACAAAGCAAAATCTTTCTGGATTTTTCTTAAAGCAAACCAAAGCTAAAAAGCAAAGAAACAAGCCAAGAGAAACAATGAAAATATTTTTGGTCCTTTTGTGTTTTGGAAAGCAGAAAAAAACTAAAAAGAAAGCGAAACATGGATATAAAAAGAACCGACGAAACATCATATGTAGATGACTGTGATGTAGGTGTACCTCCACCCAAGCTTAGGCTTTTAGCCTAAGTGGGACTCAATCCTAGCCTTGCCATGAAGGAGTGCCTCTGTAATGTGACGAAGAGGCCCCTTCGTCCCGATACGTTCTCGAGGAAGCCCCTGTGTAGTGCACATAGTGGTCATAAGAGGGCGCATCCCCCTGGTAGTGTCCGTGGAAACCACGGATGCAGAGCTGATCGTCCATATCCTCCTTGGAGCATGACCAAGGTCCCCTGCAAATACTGAACAAAGTAGACTGTGGCAAAGAAATTTCCCTCTCATCCCCGTCAGTAAACATCATCCTGTAAACTAAACTCTCAAGGCTAGAGCTAGCAGTAACAGAGTGATGCGCTTTCATGGCAGCCATATCAAGCCTCCATGGAGCCAAAATTGTATCATTTAGATCAACAGAAAGTTCTAGGGCAGCAACTACACATGCAGCAATAATACCCCCATAGATGGGTCCTCTAGCAGCTAGGCGGCGAGCAATGAGAGCACCAAGATTATACCTGGTTTCATTGTTAAGTGCAGTAGCTAGAAAGGCCAAATGATAGTTGGAAATATTGAGTGTTCTCCCTACCATGAATACTAGTGGCAAGATAATAAGCAAACTGATATCTAGGAGTTGAATATTTCTTATCTTCCTGCACTGGGTTGTGCGGTCATCATCATTTGTTACCCCACAATAAATCTCCAACAAATCAGAGGGTCGAGCTTGAATCTTTTTCACCATCCCAGCCATGCCAATACTTATAATGATGCAAAATCTTTTCAATGTCATGGTAAAAGGCCTATCATAGATTTTGAATGAAACCTATGTCGTGAAAGGGTTGTTAGTGAAAGAGAAACTCTCCACAAAAGTTTTGGTGAGTATAGCATATTGCTCACTCTCATCCTGCATATAATCAGTTAGACCAACCCTCCTAACAAGAGTTAGGAAATCATCGAGAATCCCCGTAGCTTGCAAAAAGGTAAAACAAGGGAAGGTAGAAGGAAGCGCATCCCCCTCATGTCCCTTGTTACCAAAGCGCGGCGCAATAAGATCCTCATTATATGATGACCTAGCCCGGGAGGCTGATCTCGAAGGCCTTGTCCTCCTAGGTGCATCACTTTCTGTAACACCCTCGCCTGATAAGGCTGAGTTCATGTGTATAGTGCCAATCCCTGGACCGGTTCACTGGCACACATGGTACAAAATGATACCAAATATAACTGTACATCATAAATACAACGAATATGATCCAGAATTTACATTACATTACACAAATACACAGCAAAAACAATAACAAGGTAGATCTCCATTCCTCAAATGTGCCACAGGCGAATAATCGTTGAGTGGAGTCTCGCGACCTATAACGATCACTCAGAAACGATATAACCTGCAACATGAAAGGTTGCAACCATGAATGGTCAATACTTTGAATGTATTGGCAAGTGTCACTAGTATGTGGATATAAATGGAACCTATCAATTGCATGCATATTTGGCTAACTGGAGTTTCAGGCTCATTTCCATAAAGCAATAGTTTTATCCTAACATTTCCAAATAGTTTTAATCCTTTCTGAAAATTGTCTCAACACATTGGTCAATACCAAGTGTTCCTGATCCCTTGTTCAACCATCAAATTTTATTAAGAAATTGGAATGTCGAGATCATCCATAAGCTTCAAGCCTTAGTTGCTCAATATTGTCCATAACTGGGGACACGACTAATCGATTAGATTTATATCTTCTGCGGAAGTTGTACACTTTACCCACACGACACAATCTCGCCTTAACGCCACCAGTGGCCGCTGGTTTAGGACACACCAATTGGTATACCGGCAGATCAATAATGTGACGAAGTCTTTCCATAGAAGTCTGTAGGGTTCGCAGCATAGAAAACAAAAAATTTCCTATGATGGGAATAACTATGTACCAAGATCTATCTACTAGATAAAAACAACGGGCGGATGTATATCCATAAAGAACATACCCTTGAAGATCGACAAAGATTAACGAGTTAAACTCGTGGTTGATGTAGACGATCTCCGGTCGATCTCAAGATCGAGAGGAAGTCCTACCGCCGCAAATCAGCAGCGCATCCGTGCTCACACACACGTCCGAGGCACCGAGCAACCTTCGCCTCCTCGCTCCAGTGATGCAGAGGAAGCACAACTCTTTCTTGTAGAATAGCCACTGGGAACATGTATCTCGCTAGTCCGAGACCATGGGGGATAAATTCTAGAGGGGGAGAGATCCTTCACGAGGAGGTGTGAGTGAGAGAGAGGAGAGGGGGTGCCTTTTATAGGAGGAGGGAGGCACCCAAGGGTGTGGCCGCCGGCCATGGGGGCTGCCCCCTCCCCTCCTTCATTCATGTGGGTGGACATTCTACTCACAAAAACCTCTTCAATTCCCTCCACTCAAAATCCCACTCAAAATTGCTATTAAATTTCCACCAAATTTAATGCAAACTCTTATTAAATAAAACTCCTTTTATTTATTCAGAATTTTGTCAATTACTTTAATGACAAACATTCACATATAAACCCTTGCTATAATTCCATTTCACATGCAAAAACACTTTCTGCAATTTCACCCAAAAACCTGTTTCGGTATCTAGTGAAATAAATTCCTGCGCTTGTTATTCTTTCCGGCATGAAACTTTTGCTCCAATTGGATGTCGGTGTCTCTTAAGTGTGTCACCCTACGGTTCACGAATAATGCGGACATAATCGATACCCCTCTCGAATCAATAATCAGAAGCGGGATCTGGAGACCCATACTGACTCCCACACATTCAACGATGACTTTATTGTGATCGTCGGAACCTTTTACGCTAGTATCTTAATCCCTTTGTTTCGCGATATATTACATGTCCCAGATTTGATCATCGGTATCTCCATACCTTTGATCTCGTTATTGGAATGCACTCTCTTCTCGTTCCCATGATATAACATTCTATTGATCAAATCACTTGCTTGCAAGCTAACCAATGTGATATCACTGAGAGGGCCCAGAGTATATATATCCGTCATCGGGATGAACAAATTCCACTCTCGATCCATGGGCCTCAACATAACACTTTATTAGTTCTGAATCCATCTTTATAATCACCCTGTTACGGTGTGACGTTTGTTGTTATCAAGAAACTCTTCCGGTGTTAGTGATTGACATGATCTCATGGTCTCAGGATTAGGATCACTTCGTAAGTTGTTATAGCAATATAAACTCAATGACTTTGATTGTAATGCTATACTTCGGATGAATGTTCATAACACCATTACACTAATGTTGTGATCCCATTATTAACAACATCCATTGTCCATGATCAGGAAACCTTGATCATCTTGTTAATCAACGAGCTAGTTTATGAAAGAGGCATAACTAGGAACTTTTTGTTTGTTTATTAAACACACATGTATTAACGTTTCCGTATTAATACAATTATAGCATGCAAAATAAACATCTATCATATACTTGGAATACACATAATAAACACTTTATTATTGCCTCTCAGGGCATATTCCCTTCAGTCTCCCACTTGCACTTGAGACAATAATATAGTTACATAGTGATGAATCTAACACCCATGGAGTTCTGGTGTTGATCATGTTTTGCTCTAGGGAGAGTTTTAGTCAATGGATCTGCTACATTGAGATCCGTGTGTACTTTACAAATCTTTATATCTCCAGCCTTGACATGCTCGCGGATGGAGTGAAACCGGCGCTTAATATGCTTGGAATTCTTGTGAGACCTTGGTTCTTTGGCATTGGCCATGGTTCCATTGTTGTCACAATAGATCACCATTGGGTCCAACGCGCTCGCAACCACACCTAGTTCAGATATGAACTCCTTCATCCAAACTGCTTCCCGAGCCGCTTCCGAAGCAGGAAGATATCCGGCCTCCATTGTTGATCCCGCCACCACAGGTTGTTTGGAACTCCTCCAACTAACCGCTCCGCCATTCATGAGAAATACGTATCCGGATTGAGACTCAGAGTCATCTGGATCGGTGTCAAAGCTTGTGTCAACATAACACTTAGCGACGAGCTCTTCTTCACCTCCGTACACAAGAAACATATCCTTAGTTCTTCGTAAGTACTTAAGGATATTCTTGACCGCTATCCAGTGTTCCGAACCTGGATCCGGTTGGTACCTACTATTCAAACTAATAGCATGTGCCACATCCGGTCTTGTACATAGCATGGCGTACATTATAGAGCCTATGGCTGAAGCATAGGGGACTTTGCCCATTATCTCTCTTTCTTCCGCCGTAGCCGGACTTTGAGTCTTACTAAATGTCTTGCCTTGCAACATAGGTAAGAACCCCTTCTTACTTCCGTCATTTTAGACTTCTTTAAAATCTTATCAAGGTATGTACTTTGCGATAGCCCTATTAGGCGCCTAGATCTATCTCTATAGATCTTTATGCCTAATATGTATGATGCTTCACCGAGGTCCTTCATTGAAAATTTGCTGTTTAGATAACTTTTAACACTATTTAAAAGATCTATATCATTTCCGATCAATAATATGTCATCCACATATAATATCAGAAATGCCACATTGCTCCCACTCACTTTCTTGTAAATACAAGCTTCTCCATAAGTTTGGACAAATCCAAACTCTTTGATCACCTCATCAAAGCGGAGATTCCAACTTCGTGATGCTTGCTTCAGTCCATAGGTGGATCGCTGAAGATTGCACACCTTGTTAGGATCCTTAGGAGCGACAAAACCCTTTGGTTGTATCATATACAACTCTTCTTCAATATTACCATTGAGAAACGCGATTTTGTCATCCATCTGCCATATCTCATAATCGAAATATGCAACAATTGCTAACACAATCCGAACTGACTTTAGCATCGCTACGGGAGAGAATGTCTCGCCGTAGTCAACTCCTTGAATTTGTCGAAACCCCTTTGCGACAAGTCGAGCTTTATATACGGTCACATTACCATCAGCATCAGTTTTCCTTTTGAAAATCCATTTGTTCTCCACGGCCTTTCGGTCGTGAGGTAAGTCCACCAAGTTCCAAACTTGATTTTCATACATGGATTCCATCTCGGATTTCATGGATTCTAACCATTTGTTGGAATCCGGGCTCATCATCGCTTCTTCATACGTCGCAGGGTCATCAATTTCATCAACCATGAAATTCATAACAGGGTTTCCGTATAGCTCGGGAGCTACACGCGTCCTGCTAGACCTGCGAGGTTCGGTAGTACTCTCTTTTGAAGTTTCATGATCATTATCATTAGTTCCCTCTTCAACTAGCGAAGCCAACTCCGGAACGACTTCTGGTTCTGCGCTACTCGCCATACTTTGAAGAGAAGGTTCAATAACCTCTTCGAGTTCTACCTTTCGACTACTCACACCTTTCGCGAGAAACTCTTTCTCTAGAAAGGATCCATTATTTGCAACAAAAACCTTGCCCTCGGATCTGTGATAGAAGGAATACCCAATAGTTTCCTTAGGGTATCCTATGAAGACGCATTTTTCCGCTTTGGCTTCGTGTTTATCCGGTTGAAGTTTCTTCACATAAACATCGAATCCCCAAACTTTAAGAAATGACAGCTTAGGTTTGTTTCCAAACCACAATTCATATGTTGTCTTTTCAACGGATTTAGATGGTGCCCGATTTAAAGTGAATGCAGCAGTTTCTAGTGCATAACCCCAAAATGACAATGACAAGTCTGTCAGAGACATCATAGATTGAACCATGTCCAATAAAGTACGAATTATGACGTTCCAACATACCATTTCGTTGTGGTGTTCCGGCAGGTGTGAGTTGTGAAACAATTCCACACTCTTTCATGTGAGTGCTGTCGTGGTGGTGGCACGGAAGATGCCATGGGTAGGCTAATGTTTGGGGCCAATGGATGCTAGAGGGATCCGGGGAGGGATGATGCAGTTAGTTCTACACTCAAATGACTAACATGCAAATCTTTATTTCTCCTCTCTGGACTACAAGTGCTCCTCGAGCTGTTTGAAGTAAGAAGAGAAAAGCTACACGAGCCTTACGGCCTTGAATGAATTGATCCCCTTCTCAGGATTCCATGCCTCTCCTTATAAAGGGGTGCCCTGGCTCCTCTAGGGCTGACATGGCAAGCATATTAGATCCCCTTCTAATGATGGCAAAGGTCCAGAGAACCCCACCTGCACGCCTCGGGCTCTAGGACTGTCACCTCCATGACCTCCTTCTGCTGCTCTGCGCCTTGTCCTTTGTGCTTGGCTCTGCTCAGATTCTTCCTAGCCCGTGGCTAGGGTTTGACTATTGGCACCTCCTTTTCCTGCAAGCTTCATGTCATTCGGCCCTGTCTCGCTTGACTCGGCTTGGCCTTCACCTGCATTTAGGTTATTCGGACTTACTCGGCCGACTTAGCCCATATGTCGGCCGGGTAGTGTACATCTCCTCCCATAGGTGTCATGGTCGTGCTTATGTCGGCTGACCTTTACATGACTCGGCCGATATAGACAGTAACTCGGCATATGACAGGAGAAACTCCTTTTATCTTCCCCTGTCTTGACCCTATCTGGGGTCACCTCCCCAACATTAGTCCCCAAAGCTGGTGTGGTCCTGCTCGTAACCTCGGTCGGGCCACATCAGTTTCCCAATATTCATTTCTCCTCATCTCCGAGTTACTCTTTCCTGTTCGAGGTATCCGTGTAGCTTCTTGTGCATGCCTCATCCTACGTGTAACACTCA
This sequence comes from Avena sativa, assembly GCA_916181665.1. Lineage (NCBI taxonomy): Eukaryota > Viridiplantae > Streptophyta > Magnoliopsida > Poales > Poaceae > Avena > Avena sativa. Next base: position 344,770,593 of record OV702279.1, read on the forward strand.
TCATTATTTCTCTAGTTTTTTATTCCTCTACAGTGCCCACTGACAATGCTACAGTGATTACTGCGCCTGTCACGTCGGCGTTGCGACGCCTCACGCACCGCATCGGTCAGGAGGCCTAATCCTCTCCTGCGTCGTATGGTCTTCGGTGTGGCTCCACTCAGCCGCGAGCGTTTCCGTCGCACGCACGATCTACACGGTTAGCGCTCGCACGCACGATCCCACTACGGCCAGGGCCGCGCGGTTATAAAGAGGGGCACAGGGCTAGAGGTTTCACTTTTCCCCCTTCGCTCGTTGTTGCTCTTCTTCCTCCTCGCTCCCGTGCGTCTGCTTGTGCTCCTGCGGCTGCGCCATTGTCGAAATCTTCGACGGCGAGGCCACAACTTCTCTGTTCCGTCGACCTCGTCCCCGTTCGCTTGCTCCGGCGCCGTCGCCGGTGAGTTTTTCTGCGGTCCCATTGCCTAGATTTCTCTCTAGACACATCTGCCGCTTTCTAGACTTCCCATGGCGGTTCTTTTCCGCTCCGCCGTCGTCCTCGCTCAGAGCCACGACGGGGCCCTGTGCCTCTAAGCCTTGCTCCGCCATTAGTTCTTCTTCCGTTGATTCCTCTGGCGACCCTATGTCGAGCTCAGTTAGTGGCGCGCTCGCCGAAGATGACAACGTAGCGTCTGGTCTAGAGCGGGGCTCCTGGCAGGGTTCCTCGGTCACTCGTCGTGAGATTGAGTGGCTAATTAGGACTCGCTGGATTCCTGCCGAGGTAAGCTGTCGATTATCCGGCAGCGAATCTTCTCCCGTACTCCACGACGGCGAGTATGTCGTCTTTATGTCTCACTTTGCTCGTGGGTTTGGTCTTCCCCTTAGCGATTTTGCTAAAGATTTCCTTGGTTACTTCGGCCTTCAGCCGCATCATCTTCCGGCTAATGCCATCGCCTCCCTATCCGCTTTTATCTCGGCCTCGGAAGGATACGTCGGCCTCTGGCCGTCTATGCACGTATGGTCCAATTTTTTCCAGATCCGATCCAATGTCATTCCAGACAAATCCCTTCAGCCCTCTGAGAAATTACTCACCCAGTGTGGAGCCGCGTCCATCACACCTCGGACAAAATCCGAGTTTCCTCGTGTTGCTGGTCTCGAGTCTTGCAAGAAGTGGCATAGATCATTTTTATATGTCAAGAACACTGGGAAGGAAGACAAGATTCGGCTTCCTGCCTTCTCCATCGGCCCCCCTTCCAAGAGGAATTGGACCTACCACCCCAGGAAAAGCCATGCTTTGGCCGAGGCCTTCGAGATTCGGCTGAAGGAGTTGATCCGCGCCGGGTTACGCGGCGAGGATCTGATGACCACCTTTGTCAGCAGCCGAATCTGCCCTTTCCAGCATCGCACGCACAAACACTGTTATATGAGCGGTCCCCTCGATACCAACCGAGTCTCATCGGTTGATCTCGAGGATTATCTTATTTACAAGCGTGTCCGAGCTATCTTCAAGACTGATATGCCGGAAGACTGGACCTAGGGGCTGAAGCCGTTCACTCGCGGGAATCCCCCTCCTGAGGTAAGTTTATGCATTTGTGTTTTGCTTTCTAATTGCGTTTGTGACTCCTTTTGCTAACTCATCTTTGTCTCTTTTCTTGTAGAGATTTGCGCAGCAAAAGATCGAAGATGCCGAGGTTCTGGCCCTCCCGTGGACCGCAGATCGGAACACCCCGGACAGCGGGGAGCCTGACTCAGAGGAGTTTGTTCCCAAGTCAGACCTTGCTCCGGCTCGTTCCCGTGGCAAGACCTCGGCCCACGGGGAGGAAGGTGATTCGGACGACATCCAAAATCTTGAGGTAGTCGCCATAATGCCTATCTCTTATGTATTTTCGGCTTCTACTTCCCCATCTAATTAGGCCGGTCAGGTGCACGACGCCGAGCCTCTCGCCTCCCAACCTCCTGCTACCTCGAGGAAGCGTACCGCTCCCGCAGGTGTCTCCGAATCCGCTCCCAAGAAGCGAACAAAGAAGTCATCCCAGCATCTTCCGAAGCGTAAAACTATGCCCGGAGTTACTGGGTGAGTTCATTTTCATTTGTATTTCTTGTTTCTCTTTTTCTGTCTTTTGATTTGACTTTCCGTTCTTTTGCAGCGCTCCTCTTTCTGTTAAGCCCAGTGGTCCAAGTATGACGAGTCATACAACTAGGCTGCCTTCTCCTCCGCCTCCTGAAGATACCAGAGTTCCTAGTCCTGCTCGCGTTGACTCTCCTCCTGCTCCGACTCAGACATCACCCCGGCAAGATGCATCCGTGGTTTCCATTGCTGATGCCGATATATCTCGGCCAGTAGATCCTCCTACCGAACCTGTTGTGAACCCCGGAGTTTCCCCCGAGATTCCTTTGACCCCCACAATTCCAACCGCAACTCCAACTCCAGCCGAGGATATCACCATCCGGCGCTCTCGGAAACCATAATTCCTCCGGCCCCCAAAGATGCCACTCCAAGTGCCGAGGTTGCGGCCCCTGCCGACATATCTTCTAAGGCTAAGAAAGTTGTTGTCACCAGACCCTCCTCATCTCAGAAGGGGCCGGCTAGCTCCTCTCAACCCAATATTGCTGATGCGTTCCGCAAGGAGGTTTCCTCTGCTAAGACCGCTGTCACCTTGGCCGCGGATACTCAGCTTACTCTCCACAAGAGTCCCGCGGCGGCGGTGGTTACACAACGCGTCCGAGGTAAAGTCCTGACTCGTATTGAGAGTGGGAACAGCCTCGGCTCCTTGGTTGAGTATGCCAATAATTGGAACGCTGCTGATCAGCTCGAGGGCAATCCGAGCAATCAGCCATTTCAACTCTCCGACATCAGCAGTCGCTTGCATATGGCTGCCAAGATCGTGCTTGACAGCGATAAGATGAACGAGGTAATTGCTTTTATTGACATTTGGTTAGTTATTCGAATGATAATATATATACTCTAGTCCCCGAAGCTTGCAACCGATAACTTGTTATTCGTTTGGAAGCTTTGGTAGGCCTAAAGTGCGTTATTTTCCAAGTGAATTTCCTGTATGACTTCGACTCCTCGTGGTTCATTTGTATTCCACATTAAGTGTTTGCTGAATCCGGATCCGTTTCAGCTTTGATTACCCAGCTATTTAGGTCCGAAATAAGTTTTGCTTGACTCGTATTTGTCTTTGCTTTGAACATCTAGCCACCTAGGTCCGAGTTAAGCTTTGCTTGATTCGGATTTGTCTTAGCTTCGACTATCCAACCACCTAGATCCGAGTTAAGCTTTGCTTGATTCGGATATGTATTAACTTCGAATATCCAGCCACCTGGATCCGAGTTAAGCTTTGCTTGATTCGGACCTATCTTAGCTTCGAATATCCAGCCACCTAGATCCGAGTTAAGCTTTGCTTGATTCGGATCTGTCTTAGCTTTGTTTATCCAGCCACCTAGATCCGAGTTACGCTCTGCTTGATTCGGATCTGTTTTAGCTTTGAATATCTGACTGTAATTTATTTGGTCGCTTAGGTTGCCCATGATCGGCGGACAGACGAATTCCAAAGGCTGCTTTTCGCACACAAGAAATTGCAAGAGAAGTATGAGAAAGTTCTTCCCGTGGTGAAGAAAGCTGGTAACTTAACAAATCTTTGTATTGTCCCTTAAGTTCTTAATATTTTCGACTTGAGGTGCTAACCCCTTTTGCTGGTAAACAGGTAATATCAATAATCTTAATATCCGTCTTGAGAAGAAAATCAAAGCTTTGGAAGGTTAGTTATTATTTTTCCTCTATTAATTTTCGTTTGATACTTATCCTGGGTTTCTTATAGCCTACTGGCTTTGGTATAGCCGAGTTTCAGACTCTTGCAGCGTCGCATCAAGAATGTATACCCATGCCTGATATGATGCTGCATTTTTTAGAGCAAGTCGCCACTCATTTGGCGCAATTGAAAGAGAAAGATGACGAGATAACCCGGTTGAGTGCCGAGGTGGAGTCCCTCAAGCTTTCTCAAAAATCCGAGTTAGAGAAAGTTGACCAGGAGTTCTCCGAAGAAAATAACCGGCTAAGTCTACAACTGCAGAAGGATAAAGAACTCCTCGAGGCTGCCGAACTTAAGAATCAGACGATGAGCGAGGAAATCACTCGCTTTGAGAAGACTAAGGTTGACTGGACTCAGGATCTCCAGAAAATGTTGAGCTATATTCATCGTAAGTCTCTGACCATGGCCGAGTTATCTTCTTCTCTTTCTTACTTTTAACTGATATACTTTTATTTTGCGTAGATCATTTTCCGGAAGCTAGGCCCGTGAGCTCTAGAGCGGTCATTACTGCTCGCCAGCGCCGAGGTGTCCCCGCAGATGCGAGCCCAGAATATTCAATGGAAGACTTCTTGGTTGTCGTTGGCGCTGCCATTGGTCCGATGAAGATTATGGGCAGGGATTTGGTGCAAGCAGCCATTCAGGCCTACCATGTTCTCTGGCCGAATACTTCTAGAACTCCTGATATTGACGAGATCAAGATACTGGTGGAAAGATTAATGGCATCCCAGAGCCAGTTAAATCTCTGGAGGGAATCCGCTGGACGGGCTGGTGCTGATATGGCGCTCATAGTCATTATGTCTTGGTACGAGGACATTTCGCTCGATACCTTGATAAACTTGCGCACTGTCTCCCGTTGGGTTGAGGATCCAGAATTCGTCGCTCGCCGCCAAGCTCGTGCCTTCCAGCTGGTTGAGTATGCTGATATGCATAACTGGATTGAAGGGCTGAGTTTTCTTCCCAACCCAGCGGATGACGTCGAAGTCGAAGATGCCTCTGATAATAGTTCGGCCGACCAGGATGAGTGTGAGGGCGACTCGGACACTTCTGGTGATTCCAGCGCAAGCTCGGATGGGGACGGCTACGCGCGGTCATCTTCCAAAGGGACTGGGCATTCTCAAGCTCAAGCTAATGTTTCTCAGCAACCCAGGACTTCCCCCGAAGTTACTATTGCTTCAGTGGAAGGCGAAGTAACTTCGGCCGAGGCGCCGTCTACCTCGGAGCGCCCAGTACCTGATCATAGCGCTGCCCCTTAGGTTCAAAAAACTTCTTAAATTATTTCCAGTCCCCGGTATGCCGGGCGTATGATGTGTGTGAAACAATTATTCGACTTTATGTGTGGTACAAAACCTTTTTGCCTTTTGCCGCTGAGACATGGGTGATGGTGATCCTTATTAGTTTGTCTGAACAGATCTTGTTGCTTTATATCTTTGCTTTGGTGACCTTCAATCTCATAGGTTCGGATCATATGTTTTCATCTGGTTGCTCTTAGTTCGATACTTATATTGCCTAGCCTTTATAAATTTGACGGCCTGGCCATTGTGTTCTTGACCCCTATCCAAGATATCAACCTTGAAGCCCATACCTGGCAACACCTGAGTCATTGCTCAAGGCGCCGGGGTTTGATGCATGACCCCAGATGAGGGATAATACGACGCAGTCTACGATTCCCTACCCGAGGTCTTGAAACTTAACATGTAATTCGTGAGTAAGAGATAACACGGCACAGTCCCTGAGTCCTTGCTCGAGGCGTCGAGGTTCAATGTGTGACTTAGAATAAGAAACATTCACGGGGCAGTCCCCGAGTCAATGCTCGAGGCGCCGAAGTTCAATATATAACTCAGAAATAAGAATATTATAAGGCAGTCCCCGAGTCAATGCTCGAGGCACCGAAGTTCAATATATAACTCAGAAATAAGAATATTATAAGGCAGTCCCCGAGTCACTTGCTCCAAGGTACCGAGGTTGAATACATAACTCAAAATAAGAAATAACATAGTGCAGTCCCCGAGCCACTGCTCGAGGCGCCGAGGTTTAATACATAACTCAGATAAGAAATAACATAGGGCAGTCCCCGAGTCACTGCTCAAAGGTGCCAAGGTTTAATACATAACTTAGATAAGAAATAGCATAAGGCAGTCCCCGAGTCACTGCTCGAGGTGCCGAGGTTTAATACATAACTCAGATAATAAATAGCATAAGTCAGTCCCTGAGTCACTTCTCGAGGTGCCGAGGTTTAATACATAGTTGATATTTTGACTTGAAGCGTCATATTACAACGGATCATAGATGGCTCCTACGAGTAAAATGGACGAAGTAAAGCTATGTTCCATGGCCTTTTCGATTATTCGTCGGCTTTATTTGCCTTGTTCTTTCCTGGTGACTGAGCATCGATTAGGTAATATGCATCATTGTGCAATGCTTTACTCACGATGAATGGCCCCTCCCATGGGGGTGATAGTTTGTGCATGTCGGCTGTGCGTTGCACTAACCGAAGAACCAAATCTCCTTTTTTGAACACTCTTGGATTGAATTTCTTGCTGTGATATCATCGTAGGTCTTGCTGATAAATAGCTAACCTTGATAGTGCCAACTCACTGGCCTCTTCTAGTAAATCGACATCATCTTGCCGAGCTACCTCATTTACCTCAGCAGTTGTATACTGGGTTACTCTTGGCGAATCATGTATTATGTCGACTGGAAGCATGGCTTCTGCCCCATATACTAGAAAAAATGGGGTATACCCCGTTGACCTGTTTGGTGTAGTTCTGAGGCTCCATAGCACTGCTGGTAGTTCCTCAATCCAGCATCATGCCGACCTTGGCAGAGGTTCGATGAGTCGGGGTTTTATTCCGGACAATACTAGTCCATTAGATCTTTCTACCTGGCCATTTGATGCCGGGTGAGCCATCGAGGCGACATCTAGTCTTATGTGTTTTTCTTGGCAGAATCTAGCAAAAGCCCCTTCAGCAAAGTTTGTGCCATTGTCTATAGTAACACAATGTGGATAACCATATCTCAAGATAATATCTTTGAGGAATTTTACTGTTGTTGGCCCGTCACATTTTTTTATTGGTTTTACTTCAATCCACTTTGTGAACTTATCCACCATGACTAAAATGTGAGTCATTCCGCCCCTGGCTGGCTTGAAGGGTCCCACCATATCCAAGCACCATACAGAAAATGGCCAAGTGATTGGTATCGTCTTTAACTCGGACGATGGCATGTGTATCTTGCTAGCGTATCTCTGGCAACCATTACATTTTTCTACCAACTCTTTGGCCTCTTTCAACGCCGTCGGCCAATAAAATCCATGACTGAATGCTTTGGCCACTAAAGCTCTGGACGAAGCGTGATGCCTGCATTCTCCCTGATGTATATCTAGGAGGATTTCCCGGCCTTATGCCGAGTCAACACATCTCTGCAGTACGCTTGTGATGCTTCTTTTATACAGTTCATTGTTTATGATTGTATAAGATTTTGCTCTTCTTACTGTATGTCTAGCCTGTACCTCATTGCTCGGCAAAATTGCATCCTTAAGGAAGGAAAATATGGGTTGCGCCCATGTCGGCATGATTTTCTCTAGGATAATTTCACTATCTATCTCCATATTTTCCGCCGACATAACAGCCTCGGATTTTTCCATATCTATTCGTACGATGGCCGAGTTTACTTTCGGAAATTCCGGGTTACATTCTTTGTCAATTTCCATTGGCATACTATCCTCTCTTGATTCTGCCGAGATATAAATGGATTCGGACTCTCGTGATGGTGCTATTGATGGTTTTCTCAGGTGCTCTAGGGCGATACCCGGGGGAATTGATTGCCTAGTTGATCCGAGTTTTGACAGCGTGTCTGCAGCGTCATTTTCTGCCTGAGGTATATGATGAAATTCACATCCATCGAAATATCCGCTGATTTTTTGCACATGGAATCTATACAGGGCCATATTCGCATCTAGCGCGTCCCAATTTCCTGATACTTGCTGTACTAATAAGTCTGAATCCCCGTTACATAGGATCCGACATATGCCAATCTCTTTTGCCACCTTTAACCCATGGACGAGTGCTTCGTACCCGGATACATTATTTTACGCGGCAAAATGTATTTGCAGCACATATTTTAGCTGATCTCTTTTTGGCGAGGTTAACACTATCCCTGCCCCCAAGCCATTCCTGAGCTTGGAACCGTCAAAGTGCATTGTCCAATAATTCGGATCTGGTAACGGCGGCTCATATTGTACCTCGGCCCAATCCACCAAGAAGTCTGCCACCGCCTGAGATTTGATTGCATCTCGCCTATCGAATTGCGGGGCATAAGGTGATAACTCGATTGCCCATTTTGCTATTCGGCCACTGGCATATTTATTGCTCAATATCTCGGTTATGGGAGCTTCACAAATCACTTTTATCGGATGTTCCTCAAAGTAATGTTTAAGTTTTTCACCGACATATATACTCCATAAACCATCTTTTGGTAGTGCGGGTAGTTCTGTTTTGAGGCTGACAGTACCTCGCTTAGGTAATGTACCGGCCTTTGTACCGACTTATCATCTTCATTCCGTTCCACGACAACCACCGCGCTTACCACTCTGTTAGTGGCAGCTACATAAAGTAGCATGGGCTCCTTTGATAATGGAGAGGCCAGAATTGGAGACGTGACCAACATCTTTTTTAATTCATGAAATGCATTATCTACTTGCGGTGTCCAAATGAACTTATCAAATTTTTTCATCAGTTGATATAGGGGTAATGCCTTTTCCCCGAGCCGACATACAAATCGACTAAGCGAGGCTAGGCAACCCGTGAATTTTTGTACATCATTTAGACACTTCGGCAATTCCATTCTTTCAACTGCTCGTATTTTAGTTGGATTTCCCTCTATACCTCGGCTGGATACAAGAAAACCGAGTAATTTTCCAGCCGGGACACCGAAGGTACATTTCTCCGGGTTAAGCTTCATTCAGAATCTTCTCAGGTTTGCGAATGTCTGCCGAATATCATCCAGCAGTGTTTTACTTTATTTTGTTTCTATAACCACATCATCCACATATACTTGCACATTTTTTCCCTATCTGATCATTTAGACACTTTTGCATGCATCTCTGGTATGTTGCTCCTGCATTGCGCAGGCCGAACGACATGGTACGATAGCAATAAGCCCCATACGGGGTAATAAATGTAGTCTTTATTTGATCAGCCAGATTTAACGGTATCTGGTGGAAACCAGAATACCCGTCTACAAATGACAATAGCTCACAACCAGCGGTCGAATCAATGACTTGGTCTATCCTAGGTAAAGGAAAAGGATCTTTGGGACACGCCTTGTTTAGGTTCGTGTAATCAATACACATTTGCCATACAATAGCTACATTTGGGTCATCCTTTTTATTTTCCACTAACACCAGATTTGATAGCCAATCAAGATGAAGTACCTCCATGATGAACCCGGCCGCCAGGAGCCGAGCTATCTCATCCCCTATTATTTTTCTCCTGTCTTCGGCGAAGCGGCGGAGAGGTTGCTTCACCGGCCTTGCTCCTGGCCTTACATGCAAAGAGTGCTTAGCCAACTCCCTCGGCACACCTTGCAGGTCTTGAGTTGACCATGCAAAGATATCTAAATTCTCACGGAGGAAGTTGGTGAGCTCACCTTCCTATTTGGCATCTAGGCCGGCACCAATGGTGATAGTGCGTTCTGGGAACTGCTCATCTATCTGGACCTTTTTTGTTTCTTTAGTCGGCTGAAGGGAAACACTTCCATGTGGGTTGGCCAATGCCGGCATATTCAGCTGTGCCGACTGAGCGAGATCCGCTACCTCTTGAATCCTTCTTTTTTCTCTTGCGATTACCAATGACTCGGCCAGGTTTGATCCAGCCGAAGCACATTCCATCGACTTCCTGTAATCTCCTGCTACTGTTATCACCCCTTGTGGTCCGGGTAACTTTATTTTTAAGTAAGTGATGTCGCAGCTGCTCATGAATTTGGCCAATGCCGGCCGCCCGAGTAAAGCATGATAGCAGCTTTCTAGATCCACCACCTCAAACTCCAAATTTTCCGCTCTACGGTTATCCCTTGTGCCGAATAATACATCTACTCGAACCTTCCCAATGGGTTCGCATGAAAGTCCCGGCACTATTCCATGGAACGTGGTTCTCGTGGATTGCAGCATATTCTGCGATATTCCGAGTTTATGCATTGTATCTTTGTACATGATATTGATACTGCTCCCATTGTCAATGAGTACTTTTGAAAATTTCACATTAATGTTGGGCCCGACAAATGTCAGATCTAGTACCAGTGCGTAGGACCCTGGATTCGGCATTATTTTGGGATGATCCTTTATGCTCCAAGTTACTTCTTGATCTGACCAAGGTACATATCTTGGTACTGCCGGCATAACTGCATTCACTTCCATATGCCGGCGCTGTACACTTTGCTTGTCTTGATGTTCTGTTGTGAACACGCAATATGATTGATGATGTTCCCTGTAATCATTGCGTCCAGTATTTCCGGGGTTTGTCCTTCCATCCTGACCCTGATTTATTACTTGATGCACTACATCCCTCCGGTCCGAGTTATCATACCTCGGGGGAGGAGGGGTAACATTAACTATTGTGCATTTGCCCAGTCAACTGCGGCTGCTGCTGCTGATGTGCCTGAGAGGAGGTGCTTGCATGCCTGCCGGGTTCCCCATTGCGTTTTTCATCCAGGCGCATTGCCAAGTTGTATGATTAGCGGGCTTGGCCGGGTTTGGAGTGTGAAACTTACACGGTTGATCCAACATGGATTCAAACGTGTACTTCGGCCTTTCCTGCCACTGCTTCTTCTGTTCTGGTGTCCACTGTCTCTTCCCTTCATTCCTTGGTGTCCATTGCTGAGGACCATTCTTCTGCCGCTGACTGTTTCCGTGACTCGGCTGATCTTGCACTACTGCTGCCACCTGATTGGAGGCATATCTGTAATCCGGTCTTTCCTCTCTTCTTCTACCTATGAACTCATTGCGCCTCGATGACCCGACCACATCTCTTGCATATTGATCTTGATGCTCCCGATCATCCGCCGACATTAGCTCTGGTTGTGTCGGATCTCCCAATGCATACGAATCCGCTATCCTGATGGTTTCTGCCAAACTGGTTGGCATATCTCTTTACAGTCGCTGCCACAAAACACTGGCATATCTGCATCCCTGAGCGAACCAAGATATCGCTTGCGATTCTATAACTCCCTCGCATGAATTCCTGAGGTTACACCACCGAGTCAAGAATTCTCTGTCTGTCTCATTCGGCCTTTGCTTGCACATTGCAAGCTGCTGTGGCCTGTTTGGTCTCTTGTATGTACTGGTGAAGTTGCTGACAAACATCTCTTCAAAATCTAGCCAGCAGTTAATACTTCCTGTTGGCAGATTATTCAACCATACTCTGGCCGGTCCTTCCAGCATTTGCGGGACATATCTTACTGCCCATCGCAAGTTTCCGCTAGCTATTTTTACTGCAGTGGCATAGTCAATTAACCAATCTTGTGGTTTGGTACTCCCATTGTATGTTTTTGTGCCCCTTGCCAGCTGAAAATTCGGCACAGGCGGCTCGCCCATGATTCGGGGTCTGAAACATGTCGGACCTGGCGGACCTTGCTCCTCTAACAACTCGGACCGGTACAACCTGTCCAGTTTTAGTCTTGCATCATTTGATGGCAAGCTTCTGTAATTGACTCTCTCTTGCACTCCATAATGGTCGTTTCTACCATGACCTGCATACTCCATATCTGAATAACCATCATTATACCTCTCATTTTCCTGATTATGGCGAGCTGGTCTTACTTCTCTTTCCTGTCGAGGTTCATACCTCGGCTGAGGATTGGGCGGCGGATCCCTCCTTCCTTCTGCTGGGATATTGTTCTCATGATTTCCTGTTCCGAGGTCTCCATTACCTCGGCTTCCATTGCCTTTGTTGGCACGGTGGGGGTTTCTTTCGCCACTATTACCTCGGCTTTCATTGCCTCTGTTCTCATTGACCTTTTTGGCTACCGCCGGATCATACAGTACAATCTGCTTGTTTCTCTTTCCTGAAGTTACTGCTCTATCTTTTCGCACCTTGTTTCCGGGTGAAGATGCTGCTGCCATAGATAGGGCGGGTGTTGCCCCAGTCGAATGAACCATGCGTGAGGCACCAGGTATTGCCGGGTCTGACCTAAGCATTTCTTCATTCTGCTGGTTCGCAATGCGCACCAGCTCATTCACTCTTTCTTGCTGTTTCTTCCGAGCTTCGCCGGTCAGTCCTTCCAACTCTAGTGCAGCGGCATTTGCCGCCCTTAGGTTCTTTGCCGGGGTGCTATACCTCGGCAAGCCTAGATTGATTGAATCTGCCTTATGAGCCTCATGCTCTTTATTGATATCATTCATGAGGTTTTTCCCTCTCAATATTAATTCATCGACCCGCTCGGGGGCAACATCTAGCTTATTTGCCTTAGCATATTCTCGCAAGGTCCTGTTTAAGGATTCCCGCAATGCCGACACCTTTTTTTCCTCTACTAGTACTTTTTGCCTAGTTTCTTCCAACTCTGCCTGAGCATTAGCCGGATCAAGTATCGGTGCCACAGGCGTGGTTAAGTTATCTATGGTTGCCTGGAGAATGTTTTCTGGTCTTTCTAGAGGTGGCCACTTTACCCTTGGTGCCTTCGGGGTTGTCTCCTGCACCTCGGCTGGCTTGGCTACTGGCGGATCTACCTCTGTGGGCTGTGGAGCTGCTTGCTTTGTAGTCGTATGTCCTCCCGTCGTCGGGTCCTTGCTTGATCCGGCGCCTCCTGTTGCTGCCTATACCCCGGTTGCGACCATTACCTCGACGCTGCTGGCGGGGCGTTCTCCACACGGACCCTTTGCAGCGCTGAGGGGGGCTCTCCTGCAACAATAACCAGGTGAGGATAAATGCATGATGTGTCGACGCCGACGTAGATCCGGTGCATGCCCAGGTTGATGAAGACGCCATTGCGCAGAGGAACTTTTTTCCTGAAGCTGCCTGCGTTATCGCTGACATAGTCACAGAGATCAAATCTCTGGACTAAGCCAGAGACAACGCGCTCGCCGGTGTGGATGAAGTTTCCCGTCTGGATCTTGACTCCAGCTAGCACCGCTGCTGGCCCCACGGTGGGCGCCAACTGTCGTGGTGGTGGCACGGCAGATGCCATGGGTAGGCTAATGTTTGGGGCCAATGGATGCTAGAGGGATCCGGGGAGGGATGACGCAGTTACTTCTACACTCAAATTACTAACATGCAAATCTTTATTTCTCCTCTCTGGACTACAAGTGCTCCTCGAGCTGTTTGTAGTAAGAAGACAAAAGCTACATGAGCCTTACGGCCTTGAATGAATCGATCCCCTTCTCAGGAATCCATGCCTCTCCTTATAAAGGGGTGCCCTGGCTCCTCTAGGGCTGACATGGCAAGCATATTCTTCGAATATGCTTGTCCCAATATAGTAACTCGGCGACCTTCTTTCCGTGTCGCCCTTCTAATGACGGCAAAGTTCCAGAGAACCCCACCTGCACGCCTCGGGCTCTAGGACTGTCACCTCCGTGACCTCCTTCTGCTGCTCTGTGCCTTGTCCTTTGTGCTTGGCTCTGCTCAGATTTTTCCTAGCCCGTGGCTAGGGTTTGACTATTGGCACCTCCTTCTCCTGCAAGCTTCATGTCATTCGGCCCTGTCTCGCTTGACTCGGCTTTGCCTTCACCTGCATTTAGGTTATTCAGACTTACTCGGCTGACTTAGCCCATATGTCGGCCGGGTAGTGTACATCTCCTCCCATAGGTGTCATGGTCGTGCTTATCTCGGCCGACCTTTACATGACTCGGCCGATATAGACAGTAACTCGGCATATGATAGGAGAAACTCCTTTTATCTTCCCCTGTCTTGACCCTATCCGGGGTCACCTCCCCAACAAGTGCTAAACTCGTAACTTAGATACTCACCTCCACGGTCGGACCATAGAAATTTGATCTTTCTATTACGATGATTTTCCACTTCATTCTGAAATTCCTTGAACTTATCAAAGGTTTCAGACTTGTGTTTCATCAAGTAGATATAACCGTATCTGTCATATCCCAAATTTTAGATTTGGTTCTGCATATCGTTCATATCATTGCATCATACTCTTCTATGCAAAACCATCGATTGAAAAGATTCGGCATAACATTATCTTCTAAACCCTACTCTATTTTACTACGAGGCTCCTGCGGGAGGCATTAGTAGGACTAGTGTAGTCCACCCTTGTGGCCTAATGGTTTCACTCAACCCTTGACCCTAGGTTGTTCCCCTCGTTTTTACAAAAATTTAGGAGCAAGAATCGCCCGATTCGGAGCTCGTACGGAAAAGTTACGGCCGTTTTACTAAAAGATCAAAAAAATCGGCGCCGACTTCGCCGTGTCCGCGTCCAACCGCGCCCCGTATCCGACTAGGACCCGCGTGGGGCCCATATAGGCGGACCCCGCCGCCCACGCCGCCTCTCCCTCGAACCCCGCGCCCGACCCCGCCCGCCTCGGCCTCCGTGCCCGCCGCCGCCTCCAGGTACGCGCCGCCTGCCGCCTCACCCCACCGCCGCGCCGCACCCTGCCGCCGCGCCGCACCCCGCCGCCGCGCCTCACCCCGCCGCCGCTGCACGCGCGCAGCCGCGCGCAGCTCCCGCCGTCCGCCGCCGCAGGCTGCCGCCGCCACGCGATCGCCCGCCGCCGCCAGCCGCGCCCGCCCCGCGCGCCGCTCGCCCGCGCGCGCGCCGCACGCCGCGCTGCTCCGCGCCGCGCCGCACGCCGCCGCCTCGCGCGCTGCTCCGCCGCGTGCTGCCGCCGCCCGCGCTGACCGTTTTCCCCTCCGCGCAGGAACCGCCGTCGCTGGAGCCGATCGCCGCCACCGTCCCGAGCTCGCCGCCGTTCGTTTCCGGTGAGTCCGCAGCCGCCATTTCTTCGGACCGTTGGATCTCAGATCAGCGGTCCAGATCGGTCGTTGACCGGTCAGCCCCAGGCGTTGACTAGTCAGACGCCCAGTCAGCGCCCAGTCAGCAGCCACGTGGACCAGTCAACAGACACAGTTGACTGGGTATTTTCTTTAATCGTTTTAGTTGACAGATTTCGGTAGAAACTTGTAAATTGCGTAGAAATTAAACCGCTGGGCCAAAAATTGCAAATAAAATATGTGTAGGTTCAGTAAGTCGTGTAGAATCTTGGTGTACCTTAGTTTCACACTTTTGCAGCAAGATTTAGTACAGTTTAATCAAATGAGTTAATGGTCTTTTTGGACTAATTAATTCATAGAAAAAGATCTGTAACTCCAAAAAATGCGTATGATATGTCCCTGGATTCAGTGGAACGAGGGGAATCCCATCGTGAATTAAAAGGATAGGCTTACAGTGAAAACTTCTGCAAAAACTGTCTAGTGGCTTTCTGCAGTGTTTTAATTACTCGGGGAGTTTTATAATTCCTTTTTGAGTAATTCCAATTGGTACTGTTCCTAAATAGCTATGCCCATACTGTAGAATTTTCCCTAGATTTTACAAACAGTATACTACCGGTAGTGAATTAATTGGTTTCTAACTCTAGTTTTGAGTATTATGTTTTGCATATTAGTTTTCCTTGCGCTAAAACTATTTTCCATGCATGCAATCAGTACCTCTACTGATTTCTATTATGTGGTGCAGCTGTAGCACCAACCCACTTGTCATACATGCATTCATGCATCATCTTTGTTGCATATGCTTGTGGATTGTTTGTTTATGATTGCAATTGTATCGTGTAGATTGTGACGAGTGCAACGCTTGCTCGTGTGTGGATTGTTCTTTCGACCGTTACAACCAAGGCAAGTAGATGCTATATTGTTCATGATATTGTCCTACTATTTTCTATGCATTGTCGTGTATTTTGTAGACGCATGTGTAGGATGATACTATCGCTATGCTATGTCCTATTATGTGGTAGGACCCTCCTTGTAGATGAACCACCGTTGGTAGATGTGCTTAGCCATGCTATGTTGAACGAGGGTTGGGTTACATCATTGAGACTTGTTTCTAAAAGTATTGGTTTGTGAAAACTAAAACAACTTAATCAATGAATCCCCTGGGTGTGATGGTATTGATAATTTTTGGTGGTTTCATTGCGGAAAGGCACCCAGGTATCGAGAGAAATTGATTGGCTTCTTTATTTGGTAGCTTACGTGTACAACCATGTGCCAATAATGAAATGGGCGGTTGGTTGGACTTAGTAGGTTGTGGTGACCCGAACCCGCGTATCTAGAGAGATGTAGAATTTTGGTAGGTTGGACCGGTGCGCGTCGGGATTGGCGAGCTACTTCCCGAACGGTCTCTTCTTGGTCTTCTCCCTATCATCACCCAAAATAAGAGTGATGGTACGAGCTGGGCTGGCCAAGTCACATGGGTAAAGTGTACTAACCCATGCAGGGTGTATAAACTAATCGATTAGCCGTGTCCCCGGTTATGGACAACTGAGTTGCTTGATATTGATTCCATGACATGTTTCTCGCTCATTCCAACTTCATAATTGTTTTAATATTGTTGGGTTAACTTAATTGGGATCTTTTCAAAGAAAATCTAAAACTGTTTACGAAAGTAGGACAAAGGTATTTGCAAATGCAAGCCAGACACAGCTCCACTTGCCGAATATGCATGTAGATGTTAGTACTATTGTCTCCTTTACTAGCTCTACTTGCCATACATTCCATGTATTGACCCTTCGGGGCTGCTACGTTTCATGTTGCAGGTTATTCCGATTCTGAGTAATCGATATAGGCCACGGTACTCCACTCGGCACTTGTTCACTTGTGGGCAATTTGAAGAATGGAGGATTTACTTTATTTAAGTTGCTACCTGAATAATTTGAGCTAGCCTTGAGCTAAGCTTTTATTGTAATAATGGTACTCTGGATCATCTTTATTTATGATACACGGATATTTTGCTATGTTATTCATCTCATTCTATTGTGGGCCAATGAACCGATGCAGGGATTGGCATGTCACATAGAAGCCACGGTCTTTTCAGAACCGCGGTGTTACAAGATGGTATCAGAGCCCGTGTGTCGACTGTAGGATCGTGACCTAGGATTGGATTAGGGAGCCATAGATTTATTAAAACCTATAATAACTCTGTCTTTCATCTTATGCCTTTCACTCTCGTAAATTCTTATCATATGCTATTCTCACACTTTCATCTTTAATTGATAGATGGGAGAAGTCAGGACTGAGTATGCCACCATGGAGTCACCAAGGCCCTTCGCAAGGCAGTTAGCACAGCTCTCGCAGTCATTGGGATTGCCACTGCCCATGTTCAAGGGAAGAAGGCTGTACACCTATGGATATGGTGAGGATGCATGGGAGATCACCACCTTCATATTCAGGTATGCCTCCTTGCCAAATCCAGTGCATCTGATCTACACCAAGACATACTGCAACTGGGGACTTGGAATTAACTTGGCCATACACGAAGCCCTGTCTCGCCAGTGCCATCATGTCCGACACCTACTGCCAGCAGATTCACCCTACCGTGACTATGGGAGGCGTGATGAAGATGGGCACATTGTGGTTACCCCGGGCGACAGGAACAACATGCCGCCCCGTCGGAGGCACATAGAGGACATGGAAAGAGAGAATGGAGCTCTAGCTGAGAAAGTGATGATGATAAAGGAGATCGCAGATTTTGCTAGCAATGGTATGGTGGTCCAAGGACAGGAGATTGACACCTTGCATGAAGCTGTGGGAGTTCTGGAGAATGACCTGATAGCCAGAGATGCAACCATAGCTCATCTTCATGGTACTGTGCAGGAGAACACCCACAGCATACAACAGTTGCAAGGGACCGTCCAGGAAAGGGATCAAACTATTGAAGCTATGACAGCCCAGATTGCCGCCCTCCAAGCACAGCTAAATCCACCCTCTGATGATGAAAATGGAGAAGATGGCAACAATGGGGATGATGATGATAGTGGAAACGATGATGATGAGGACGAGGATGATGATGGAGACGATGATGGTGGAGGAGATGAAGCTGTTGCAGTTGCAGCTGAAAGTGAAGAAGAAGAGGAGGATCCAGAAGAGGTGGAGTTTGAGATCTCAAGTGATGATTCAGGAGAAGTGTATACTCCTCTGCCATGGTTGAACCGTGGACCGAAGCGCCAACGCATGAGTGCAAGGACCTACCGCAACCTCTTCAAGAAGTAGATAGAAGTCCACCAATTAGTCCACGTTAGGTAAATTCGTTAGGATTAGTCTCGATCGATGTGAAACTTAGTTGCTGTTAGTTTAAGAGTGTTTAGTTGCTTATTTGTGTATTCCAATATACCAGGAATTATTTGTGCGAATTTTATGGAAGAGTTATGGCAATATTGGTTAACATATGTGTTATTTTCGCTGCAGTTTTCTACTGATACAGCAGTACTGTAAGAATTTTCATATTTTTCTTGTAACTGGGAAAAATCTGAAAAAAATTGGGCTGATGCGAAACTCTCTGTACTGTATGTGAAAAAATCAGCTAAATTTTCTGACGAGTCTAAGTCAGGCGGAAAAATTCGTGAACGCTGCTGGACTGTTTTGGCAGATTGCTGTTTTTGCTGTTTAGTTGATCAACTGTTTAGTTAACCATTGTCAACTCTTGTAAAATTATTTCAGTAGGTATATGTTGCTAGGATAACCCCTGGGATGTTGCTGGATCACTTGTTTGTTGATGTGTTGCTTGCTTGTGATTGTCTGCCATTGCTTATTGTTGTTTGATCATAATGCATGGGTAGAATCCTATTATCGTAGCTGATTCTCTCTAAACTTACCTGTGCTGAACCGCAGATGCCTCCCCGTTGTCAACCCACTGAGTTGGAGCAGCTCATGGCAGCTCAGGCACAGCTGACCCAAGTTATGACTCAGTTCATGGAAGCTCAGAACAACAACAACAACAACAACAACAACAACAACAACAACAACAACAACAACAACAATGGAAACAACCAGCCTCAGGGAGATGCTCTCACCAGATTTCTGAGGCTAAGGCCAGCTAAGTTCTCTACTGCAGCGGAACCAATGGTAGCTCTCGACTGGTTGCGTTCAGTCAACAAGGATCTAGTAACTGTTGGATGCACTGATGCTGAGAAGGTGAGGTTTGCCGCTCACCTACTGGAGGGACCAGCCGCTTCTTGGTGGGACACATTTCAGATCACCCACCCGCTGGACACTGTGACTTGGGCAATGTTTGAGGAAGGTTTCCGGACCAACCACGTGTCTTCAGGAGTTCTGAGCCTGAAGAGGAAGGAGTTCCGCAACTTGCGCCAAACCAACCGCACTGTGGCTGAGTACATTGAGGAGTTCAACAACCTGTCCCGTTATGCACCTGAGGATGTTGACACTGATGCAAAAAGGAGGGAGAGATTCCTGGATGGCCTCAGTGATGAGCTTTCAGTACAGCTACTGGTGGTTTATTGCCCCACATTCCAGGAGCTTATGGACAAGGACAGGATCTTGGAAGGGAAGCACAAGAAGGTGGAAAACCGCAAGAGAAAGAGCAACAATCACCACTATGGTTCACATCACAAGTCTCGCACTTCATATGATGGATACTCCAAGCATCGAGGAAGTGACCATGGGAGCCATGACCGCCACCACCATGGAGGCGATGGGCATCGTCATGACAACCATAGGAGCACCCACCACAGCCACAAGGGAGGACACTCTCACCGCTCTGGAGGACACGGTGGACATGACCGCAACCGTGATCGCAGCTTTGTGAAGAAGGATCTGAGTGAGGTGACATGCTTCAAGTGTAAACAGAAGGGACACTATGCTGACAACTGTCTGGAGAGGAAAGGACTGAAGCCAACCAATAACGAGAAGGCCACAGTGAACCACATGAATGTGGAGGAGATTCCAGATGAGCCTGACCTTGTGATTGGTAAGTTCCCAATCAACACTCACCCAGCACTTATACTTTTCGATACTGGTGCATCTCATTCATTCATATATAGGACTATGATATGAATCTACAATACCACCTAGGAAAGGCCAATGTTGTAGCAGATGCTCTGAGCCGGAAGGTCTATGCCAACGGATTGACAATTGGGGAATTGCCTGAGGATTTGTGCAAGCAGTTCAAGGACCTTAGACTGGAGGTAGTATCTGAAGGGTACTTGGCAACGATGGAAGTCCAACCAACGCTACAGGACAGAATCAGGAAGGCTCAAGTGGGAGACAAAGAGATAGATGAAATAAGGGAAAAGATGAAGGAGGATCGAGCAAGGGAATTCCGCGAGGATGAGCAAGGAACCTTGTGGTATGGAGATCGTTTGTGCGTCCCCAACGATCCCGAAATAAGTAAGTTGATCCTGCAGGAAGCTCATGACTCGCCGTATTCCATACATCCGGGCAATACGAAGATGTATATGGACCTAAAAGACAGATTCTGGTGGAACAACATGAAGGGAGACATCGCGGAGCATATTGCCCTATGTGATGTATGTAGCCGAGTGAAAACGGAACACCAGAAGCCAGCAGGATTGCTACAACCATTGCCCGTGCCGGATTGGAAGTGGGATAGAGTGGGAATGGACTTTATCACAGGATTGCCCAGGACCAGGTCAGGGTACGACTCCATTTGGGTAGTGGTCGACCATTTGACCAAGGTAGCCCACTTTATACCGGTGAAGACAACCTACACGAGTGCAAAGTTGGCCAAGATTTACATGGACAGAATTGTGTGCCTACATGGAGTTCCCAAGAGTATTGTATCAGATAGAGGCACCCAATTTACCTCACACTTCTGGCGCCAGCTGCACGAGTCACTCGGTACTAGATTGGAGTTTAGCACAGCGTTTCACCCACAGACTGATGGACAGACCGAGAGGGTGAACCAGATTTTGGAAGACATGCTGAGAGCTTGCGCTTTGGCTCATGGTTCTAGTTGGGATGCGAATTTGCCGTATGCTGAGTTTTCCTACAACAACAGCTATCAAACCAGCATCAGGACGTCACCGTTTGATGTACTGTATGGGAAACGGTGCCGGACACCATTGCTATGGGATGGAGTAGGAGAACGTCAGTTGTTTGGACCTGATTTGATCAAGGACGCTGAGGAGAAGGTCGCCTTGATTAGGGACAAGCTGAAGGTAGCACAATCAAGGCAGAAGAGCTACGCTGACGCCAAGCGCAAGGAAGTGGTGTATGGGATAGTCGATAGAGCATACCTCAGAGTGTCGCCACTTCGTGGAATCAAGAGATTTGGAATTAGGGGTAAGCTAGCACCTTGATTTATTGGACCGTACAGGGTCTTAGCACGCAAAGGAGAAGTTGCTTATCAGTTGGAGTTGCCAGAGGCTCTGTCCGCTGTTCACAATGTGTTCCACGTATCCCAGCTGAAGAAGTGCCATCCGGAGATGGTGGATACACCATTGAGAGACACTGTACCACTAGAAGAGGTTCAGCTTGAGAATGACTTGACCCATGAAGAGAAGCCGATCAAGATTCTGGAGACAGCGGATAGGATTACCCGTACCAAGACGATCAGGTTTGGCAAGGTGCAGTGGAGCCACCACACTGAAGAAGAAGCCACTTGGGAGCGTGAGGATGACAACCGAGAGGACTACCCACACCTATTTGCTAGCCGCGCCGAATCTCGGGGACGAGATTCATCTTAAGGGGGTTAGTCTTGTCACATCCCAAATTTTAGATTTGGTTCTGCATATCGTTCATATCATTGCATCATACTCTTCCATGCAAAACCATCGATTGAAAAGATTCGGCAAAACATTATCTTCTAAACCCTACTCTATTTTACTACAAGGCTCCTGCGGGAGGCATTAGTAGGACTAGTGTAGTCCACCCTTGTGGCCTAATGGTTTCACTCAACCCTTGACCCTAGGTTGTTCCCCTCATTTTTACAAAAATTTAGGAGCAAGAATCGCCCGATTCGGAGCTCGTACGGAAAAGTTACGGCTGTTTTACTAAAAGATCAAAAAAATCGGCGCCGACTTCGCCGTGTCCGCGTCCAACCGCGCCCCGTATCTGACTAGGACCCGCGTGGGGCCCATATAGGCGGACCCCGCCGCCCGCGCCGCCTCTCCCTCGAACCCCACGCCCGACCCCGCCCGCCTCGGCCTCCGTGCCCGCCGTCGCCTCCAAGTACGCGCCGCCTCCAGGTACGTGCCGCCTGCCGCCTCACCCCGCCGTCGCGCCTCACCCCGCCGCCGCTGCACGCGCGCAGCCATGTGCCCCTCCCGCCGCCGCCATGCGATCGCCCGCCGCCGCCAGCCGCGCCCGTCCCGCGCGCCGCTCGCCCGCGCGCGCGCCTCACGACGCCGTCTCGCGCGCTGCTCCGCCCGCGCTGCCGTCTCGCGCGCCGCCGCGTTGACCGCCACCGTTCCGCGCGCTGACCGTTTTCCCCTCCGCGCAGGAACCGCCGTCGTCGGAGCCGATCGCCGCCACCGTCCCGAGCTCGCCGCCGTTCGTTTCTGGTGAGTCTGCAGCCGCCATCTCTTGGGACCGTTGGATCTCAGATCAGCGGTCCAGATCGTCCGTTGACTGGTCAGCCCCAGGGACTAGTCAGACGCCCAGTCAGCGCCCAGTCAGCAGCCACGTGGACCAGTCAACAGACACAGTTGACTGGGTATTTTCTTTAATCGTTTTAGTTGACATATTTCGGTAGAAACTTGTAAATTGCGTAGAAATTAAACCGCTGGGCCAAAAATTGCAAATAAAATATGTGTAGGTTCAGTAAGTCGTGTAGAATCTTGCTGTACCTTAGTTTCACACTTTTGCAGCAAGATTTAGTACAGTTTAATCAAATGAGTTAATGGCCTTTTTGGACTAATTAATTCGTAGAAAAAGATCTGTAACTCCAAAAATTGCGTATGATATGTCCCTGGATTCAGTGTAACGAGGGGAATCCCATCGTGAATTAAAAGGATAGGCTTATAGTGAAAACTTCTGCAGAAACTGTCTAGTGGCTTTCTGCAGTGTTTTAATTACTCGGGGAGTTTTATAATTCCTTTTTGAGTAATTCCAATTGGTAATGTTCCTAAATAGCTATGCCCATACTGTAGAATTTTCCCAAGATTTTACAAACAGTATACTACCGGTAGTGAATTAATTGGTTTCTAACTCTAGTTTTGAGTATTATGTTTTGCATATTAGTTTTCCTTGCACTAAAACTATTTTCCATGCATGCAATCAGTACCTCTACTGATTTCTATTGTGTGGTGCAGCTGTAGCACCAACCCACTTGTCATACATGCATTCATGCATCATCTTTGTTGCATATGCTTGTGGATTGTTTGTTTATGATTGCAATTGTATCGTGTAGATTGTGACGAGTGCAACGCTTGCTCGTGTGTGGATTGTTCTTCCGACCGCTACAACCAAGGCAAGTAGATGCTATTTTGTTCATGATATTGTCCTACTATTTTCTATGCATTGTCGTGTATTTTGTAGACGCATGTGTAGGATGATACTATCGCTATGCTATGTCCTATTATGTGGTAGGACCCTCCTTGTAGATGAACCACCGTTGGTAGATGTGCTTAGCCATGCTATGTTGAATGAGGGCTGGGTTACATCATTGAGACTTGTTTCTAAAAGTATTGGTTTGTGAAAACTAAAACAACTTAATCAATGAATCCCCTGGGTGTGATGGTATTGATAATTTTTGGTGGTTTCATTGCGGAAAGGCACCCAGGTATCGAGAGAAATTGATTGGCTTCTTTATTTGGTAGCTTACGTGTACAACCATGTGCCAATAATGAAATGGGCGGTTGGTTGGACTTAGTAGGTTGTGGTGACCCGAACCCGCGTATCCAGAGAGATGTAGAATTTTGGTAGGTTGGACCGGTGCGCGTCGGGATTGGGGAGCTACTTCCCGAACGGTCTCTTCTTGGTATTCTCCCTATCATCACCCAAAATGAGAGTGATGGTACGAGCTGGGCTGGCCAAGTCACATGGGTAAAGTGTACTAACCCCTACAGGGTGTATAAACTAATCGATTAGCCGTGTCCCCGGTTATGGACAACTGAGTTGCTTGCTATTGATTGCATGACATGTTTCTCGCTCATTCCAACTTCATAATTGTTTTAATATTGTTGGGTTAACTTAATTGGGATCTTTTCAAAGAAAATCTAAAACTGTTTACGAAAGTAGGACAAAGGTATTTGCAAATGCAAGCCAGACACAGCTCCACTTGCCGAATATGCATGTAGATGTTAGTACTATTGTCTCCTTTACTAGCTCTACTTGCCATACATTCCATGTATTGACCCTTCGGGGCTGCTACGTTTCATGTTGCAGGTTATTACGATTCTGAGTAATCGATATAGGCCACGGTACTCCACTCGGCACTTGTTCACTTGTGGGCAATTTGAAGAATGGAGGATTTACTTTATTTAAGTTGCTACCTAAATAATTTGAGCTAGCCTTGAGCTAAGCTTTTATTGTAATAATGGTACTCTGGATCATCGTTATTTATGAGTACACGGATATTTTGCTATGTTATTCATCTCATTCTATTGTGGGCCAATGAACTGATCCAGCGATTGGCATGTCACATAGAAGCCACGGTCTTTTCATAACCGCGATGTTACAGTATCTACTCAAATAATCCATGAAAGTAACAAAATAACGATATCAACCTCGTGCCGACACACTCATTGGCACACATACATCAGAATGTATGATTTCCAATAAATCAGTCGCCTGTTCCATTGAACCGGAAAACGGCGTTCTAGTCATCTTGCCCATAAGGCATGGCTCACATGTATCAAATGATTCAAAATCAAGTGATTCCAGAAGTCCATCTGAATGGAGCTTCTTCATGCGTTTAACGCCAATATGACCTAGACGGTAGTGCCACATATATGTGGATATATCATCATTAAGTTTAATCCTTTTAGCATCAACATTATGAATATGTGTAACATTATTATCGATATCCAATATAAATAAACCATTCATCATCGGTGCATGACCATAACAGATTTCATTCATATAAATAGAACAACCATTGTTCTCGGATTTAAATGAATAACCACTTCGCATCAAACACGATCCAGATACAATGTTCATGCTCAGTGCTGGCACCATATAACAATTATTCAAGTTCATTACTAATCCCGATGGCAAGTGGAGAGGTAGCATTCCGACAGTGATCACATGAACACTTGATCCATTGCCGACACGCATCTTGACCTCACCCCTTGCTAGCGGTCGCTTGTTCCGCAGCCCCTAATTCGAGTTACAAATATTAGCAACTGAACCGGTATCAAATACCCAGGTGCTACTACGAGCACTAGTCAAGTACACATCAATAACATGTATATCATATATACCTTTGTTTGCCTTGTCGGCCTTCTTGTCTGCCAAATATTTGGGGCAGTTGCGCTTCCAGTGGCTAGTCCCTTTACAATAGTAGCACTCGGTATCAGACTTAGGTCCAACTCGGGGTTTATTTTCAGGCACGACAACTGGCTTGCCGCCCTTACTTCCCTTCCATTTTCCATTCTTGTCTTTCTTGAAACCAGTGTTCTTATTGATCATCAACACTTGATGTTCCTTCTTGATCTCCACTTCTGTAGTTTTAAGCATTGACAGAAGCTCAGGGAGAGACTTCTTCATGCCTTGCATATTATAGTTCATCACGAAGCTCTTATAGCTAGGTGGCAGAGACTGCAGAACATGATGGATGCCTAAGTCAATGGGATTTGATATTCCCAAGGACAGAAGCTTATCAGCGTAACCCGACATCTTGAGTACATGATCACTTACGCAGCTGTGCTCTTCCATCATGCAGCTAAAGAACTTTTCTGAAGCATTGTAGCTCTCTAGAGCAGCATGTGTGTCGAAAATCATTTTCAACTCACCCATTGTATCAAATGCATTGCCGTTTTCGAAACGCTTTTGAAGTTCTGGCTCTAGCCCATACAATATGCCGCAATGAACTAAGTTGTGGTCCTCCTGACGAGTCTGATAGACATTCTTCTCCTCGTCAGGGGCATCCTCAAAAGGTGGGGGGCCTAGCGGCGCTTCTAGCACATATTGCTTTTGTGCAGCAGAGAGGAGAATCCTCAAATTCATGGTCCATTCGGTAAAGTTGCTATCGTTCGTTGCAAGTTTCTCTTTCTCCATGAACACATTGAAATTAAAATCAGGTGGTTCCATCTACAACAGAATTTGTAAAGTTTAGACTAAGTTTATGATAGATTGAGTTCAACTAATCCACATTAGGAATGAACTCCCACTCAAAAACGACATCCTTCATGTCTTTTTGGTGATTACATGAACCAAATCCACTACACCAAGTCCGATCATCACGTGAGTCGGCGTAGCTTCAACGGCGAGCATCAAATGGGCATCATATCTACTATATGACTCATGCTTAACCTTTCGGTCTGTGTTTCGAGGCCATGTCTGTACATGCTAGGCTCGCCAAGTAAGAACCTTAGTATTCGCGTGTGTAACTATCTTACACCCGAAATATGGTCGAGGATCCAAGAACACCCGATCATCACGTGATGTCTTGGAGCGACAAAAACATAATCGGTGCATACTAAAGGAAGAACACATTCTTATCTTGATATTTAATTGAGGGATCATCTTAGTATGCTAATAAAACGCCAAACAAGCAATATAATATGCTATCAAACATCACATGTTTATTAGTGAAATGATATGGTTCCCGCATATGATCTCTATCATGTGCATCGTGGTATGATCACTATCATACCTTTATGTGTAAGGCCAAGGTCTATGGAACTTACACATTATGTGTGTTGTAAGAGTATCATCTCATACTTCTACTTACAACATCACCATATCATAACACTAGCCCAGCAACAATCTAAACTAGTTGCATGTCAAGCATGGAACATGTCTCATGTGCGAGGACATGTAAAGTTTGTCCGGGCCGCTTCATCCCACTATGGCACCAATATACAAAATTACAACTAAGAAGCAACAACATGACATCATCGCCCACATACTCATATGTGTAATACCCATGTAAAGCATATACGCATATATCCGGCTCCGATACCACCTTAGGGTTCGCAGCATAGAAAACAAAAATTTTCCTACGATGGGAACAACTATGTACCAAGATCTATCTACTAGATACAAACAACGGGCGGATGTATATCCGTAGAGAACATACCCTTGAAGACTGACAAAGATTAATGAGTTAAACTTGTGGTTGATGTAGACGATCTCTTGCCGATCTCAAGATCGAGAGGAAGTCCTAGCGCCGCAAATCAGCAGCGCATCCGTGCTCGCACACACGTCCGAGCCACCCAGCAACCTTTGCCTCCTCGCTCCAGCGGAAGCACAACTCTTTCTTTCCGAATAGCCACCGGGAACATGTATCTCGCTAGTCCGAGACCATGGGGGATAAATTCTAGAGGGGGAGAGAGATCCTTCACGAGGAGGTGTGAGTGAGAGAGAGGAGAGGGGGTGCCTTTTATAGGAGGAGGGGTGGCACCCAAGGGGGTGGCCGCCGGCCATGGGGGCTGCGCCCTCCCCTCCTTCATTCATGTGGGTGCACACTGCACTCACAAAAACCACTTCAATTCCCTCCACTCAAAATCCCACTCAAAATTGCTATTAAATTTCCACCAAATTTAATGCAAACTCTTATTAAATAAAACTCCTTTTATTTATTCATAATTTTGTCAATTACTTTAATGACAAACATTCACATATAACCCCTTGCTAGAATTCCATTTCACATGCAAAAACACTTTCTGCAATTTCACCCGAAAACCTGTTTCGGTATCTAGTGAAATAAATTCCTGCGCTTGTTATTCTTTCGGCATGAAACTTTTGCTCCAAATGGATGTCGGTGTCTCTTAAGTGTGTCACCCTATGGTTTTCGAATAATGCGGACATGATCGATACCCCTCTTGGATCAATAATCAGAAGCGTGATCTGGAGACCCATACTGAGTCCCACACATTCAACGATGACTTTCTTGTGATCGTCAGAACCTTTTACACTAATATCTTAATCCCTTTGTTTCGCGATATATTACATGTCCGAGATTCTATCATCAGTATCTCCATACCTAGTTTGATCTCGTTACTAACATGTACTATTTTCTCGTTCCCGTGATATAACATTCTAGTGATCAAATCACTTGCTTGCAAGCTAACCAATGTGATATCACCAAGAGGGCCCAGAGTATATCTATCCGTCATCGGGATGAACAAATTCCACTCTCGATCCATGGGCCTCAACATAACACTTTATTAGTTCTGAACCCATCTTTATAATCACCCTGTTACGGTGTGATGTTTGATGTTATCAAGAAACTCTTCCGGTGTTAGTGATTGACATGATCTCATGGTCTCAGGATTAGGATCACTTCGTAAGTTGTTATAGCAATATAAACTCAATGACTTTGATCGTAATGCTGTACTTCGGATGAATGTTCATCACACCATTACACTAACGTTGTGATCCCATTATAACAACATCCAATGTCCATGATCAGGAAACCTTGATCATCTTGTTAATCAACGAGCTAGTTTATGAGAGAGGCATAACTAGGAACTTTCTGTTTGTTTATTAAATACACATGTATTAACGTTTCCATATTAATTCAATTATAGCATGCAAAATAAACATCTATCATATACTTGGAATACACATAATAAACACTTTATTATTGCCTCTCAGGGCATATTCCCTTCAAAGTCCTCCCAATACACAATGCTAGCAGGTCTAACAGGCACCAATGCAAGGATATAACCTCCAATACACAATTCTAGTTAACCTAAAGATGTACCAACGCAAAGGGTCTTCCGCTATGTAATTAACTAAGCCAGAGCCCATATTAGCATGTGGTTGTACACGGAAGCTACTGTACGAGAAACATGTTCAATATCTAAGATGCCTAGGTGGTCTTCTAGTGCACACACGAGAGAGGTAGCCAAAGATACGGTCCCCTTCGTTGCCACTTCTTCAAAAATCAACAACAACAATATTCCACCAGGTGATTCATTAAGTACTTGTTTTATTATATAAAACATAGATTTTTCAATAACTCACAATACTCATAACATGATATTCCATCCCAAATCTATAGCAGGGATAAGCATACTATAGCTACGATGTTTCCACTAAGCAAGATACAAAAGGATATCCTAAATAGGACATAGCATAGCATAGCACATACTTCAAAATATTAGATTACATGATACATGTATAGAATCTTTAATGCAATAGGGTATTTATTATTAAATCTTGATTACCAAAATAGGGGTTTTAATAGTTCTGTTACAACTTTAGTTCTAGTTATCATATTAAATTTCTGTCTGGTGTGTACTGTATAGAGGACATTATTACGAACCAGTAGCAATTGGATTCACCTTAATTGGAGTTGTAAATCTTTTTCTATGTTAGTTACTATTTAAGAGGGTTTACATCATTTAAATAGTTTAAATTGTCTAAAATTCAAACTAAAGACAGATCTGTAATATACACGAGATTGTGATTCCAAGGACATATTATTCATATTTTTCTGATCTATAAAGTATTTACTATGAATTTTATACTCTAAAACGACATTAAAACTATTTAAATTACTACAGTAATTTTACACTGCAAAAGTTGGATCTAGCAGTGTATTAATGTTTTATATGTAATTACTAATCCATAGACATCTTATTTGTATTTTTAGGATCTACAGATAATTTACTATGATTTATTTAGTACAAATTGTCCATTAAACTATTTAATTTATTACAGTAAATATGTACCATAAAAGTTAGATCTAATCTCGTATTAATTTTCTACACAATTTCATGAATCCAATGACATATTATACGCTATTTTTGGACAACTATTCAATTTTATATGAATTTTACAAAATTACCCAATATTCTGCCTATTTAAATCAATTTCAATTTAAAAGGGAGTATGCTGGGAATACGCTTTGCTACGTGGACAGTGATTGGGCGCTGACCTGCTGACTGGTATCGACGTGGCTGCTGACCCGAGCGAGTGACGTGGCGATGAGGACAAGGAGGCCATTTGGCGGCAGATGGTTCGACAATACCCCTTCAATTGGGCGACCTAATCTTTGACGTTCAAGTGAGATCGGACGATGCGGAGTGACTGCGTCCTGGCTCACCGGACTTGCAACATGGACGACGGTGGCAGACGATGGTCTCCGGTGTCGCTCCGGTGGTAAACGGTGACGGGGAATAACACCACGGGACTGAGGAGAGGACGGTGAGGCGGACGACGTAGTCGACGTCATTCTTCGCTTCCCGTAACGACGACTGCGAGCGGACGGAGCTCAACTGCGACAGTGGAGCTCCGGCGAGTGCGTGCGGGCTCTGTAGTGCTCCCGCAGAAGAGGAAGGAGGTCAGGGCGAAGAAGAGCAGCTAGAGGGAGATGTTAGGGGCAAAAGGAGGCAGCGAGGTGCTCGGGAACGTTGACCTCGACCTCGTCTGGGGCTTCAATGGCGGCGGCGGCTGCAGATCAAAATCAACCGATTCGGCGGCTTAGGGTTTGCAGAAAAAGAGGGAAACCGAGGGATATCGACGCGGGGGATTTTATAGAGGGGTATTGCGTGGAGTAGAGGTCGAATCAGAACCAAATCGGAGCAGATTTTGCGGGATTCCTTGTTCGGGTTCGCACTGTGTTCGTCACGGTCTCTGGTGCGAGGAAGGAGAATACCAAGGTGGGGTCCACATGGTGGTGGCGTGGTGGAGGCAGACAGGCGGGTCCCGCACTAAGAGAGAGGGCAAGGGGAACACGGGTGGGGGCTGGGCGTTGTGGCTGCTCCTTGGGCCGGTACTAGGCCGGCAGCTGCTGCTACGTGTGCGCGCGCGGTAGGTAGGGCTGGGTCGGGGAGCGCGACTAGGTTAGTTTAGTTAGGTTTTTTTTCTTCTTTTTCTTCTTATTTTCTGTTTTTAATGTTTCCTTTATAACTTTTGCATAACAAGTCCAAATGACTTGAAATTTGTTTCTGAAATTTTCTAATATTAAGTAGATCATTTTAGGATCATTTTTGTATCCTTTTATTGAGTACAAAAATATTGGATTTATAAAACCCATGTTTATTCCTCATAGGAATATTTGCAAAACCTATTAGGGTTATGGTTTTCAAATTCAATTCTTAAATTTTTTGCATGGATGCAATGCAATGCACATGAATGGCATGTAAAAACAATTTTTTCTAGTCCCAAATTCCAAAATCTTGGGATGTGACAGACTAAACCCCTTAAGATGAATCTCATCCCGATATTCGAAATAGCTAGCAAGGTTGTGAGTGGTTTCTCGATGATCATCTTCTTACTCCTAAGTGGCTTATCTCACTATAGGTACACTCTCTAGGCTAACCTCCTTAAGAGAACAAAAGTTGGCATCTGTTTGGGACAACATAGATGAGTATTGATAGAAGAGGGCTAAGATAAATATTTTCTACCCATACACAACAAATTCAAACAATAACAAGAAAACACTCAGACAATCCTAATATTGACATATCACCAGTTTTGATATGGTAAATAGCGAAGTGATATCGACATCCTAATGAAGAACTAGATGGTAGGCATGATTCTAACTACTCTCGTCAATTTCACAGTATGGTGTCTCCTCTATATTAGAAGAGTATGAGAATCGAAGTGATAATAAGATACTAGAGTGAAATATATGAAGATAAGAAAGAATGAAATAGTGTTTATAGTTCATATGGTTTTCCTATTCCATTCCTAGGTCACGATCATGCGGTCAACACACAGCTCTGATACCATCTTGTGACACCCTCGCCTGATAAGGCTGAGTTCATGTGTATAGTTCCAATCCCTGGATCGGTTCACTGGCACACACAGTACAAAATGATACCA
This sequence comes from Avena sativa, assembly GCA_916181665.1. Taxonomy (NCBI): domain Eukaryota; kingdom Viridiplantae; phylum Streptophyta; class Magnoliopsida; order Poales; family Poaceae; genus Avena; species Avena sativa. Next base: position 344,802,229 of record OV702279.1, read on the forward strand.
AATATAATTGTACATCATAAATACAACAAATATGATCCAGAATTTACATTACATTACAGAAGTACATAGCAGAAACAATAACAAGGTAGATCTCCATTCCTCAAATGTGCCACAGGCGAACAATCGTTGAGTGGAGTCTCGCGACCTATAACGATCACTCAGAAACAATATAACCTGAAACATGAAAGGTTGCAGCCATGAATGGTCAATACTTTGAATGTATTGGCAAGTGTCACTAGTATGTGGATATAAATGGAACCTATCAATTACATACATATTTGGCTAACTGGAGTTTCAGGCTCATTTGCATAAAGCAATAGTTTTATCCTAACATTTCCAAATAGTTTTAATCCTTTCTGAAAATTGTCTCAACACATTGGTCAATACCAAGTGTTCCTGATCCCTTGTTCAACCATTAAATGTTATTAAGAAATTGGAATGTCGAGATCATCCATAAGCTTCAAGCCTTAGTTGTTCAGTATTGTCCATAACCGGGGACACGGCTAATCGATTAGATTTATATCTTCTGCAGAAGTTGTACACTTTACCCACACTACACAATATCGCCTTAACGCCACCAGTGGCCGCTGGTTTAGTACACACCAATTGTTATACCGGCAGATCGAGAATGTGACGAAGTCTTTCCATAGAAGTCCTCCCAATACACAATGATAACATGTCTAACAGGCACCAATGCAAGGATATAACCTCCAATACACAATTCTAGTTAACCTGAAGATATACCAATGCAAAGGGTCTTCTACTATGTAATTAAGTAAGCCAGAGCCCATATTAGCATGTGGCTATACACGGAAGCTACTGTACGAAAAACATGTTCAATCTCTAAGATGCCTAGGTGGTCTTCTAGTGCACACACGAGAGAGGTAGCCAAAGATACGGTCCCCTTCGGTGCCACTTCTTCAAAACTCAACAACAACAATATTCCACCCACGTGATTCATTAAGTACTTGTTTTATTATATAAAACATAGATTTTCCAATAACTCACAATACTCATAGCATGATATTCCATCCTGAATCTATAGCAGGGCTAAGCATACTATAGCTATGATGTTTCCACTAAGAAAGATACAAAAGGATATCCTAAATAGGACATAGCATAGCATAACACATAGTGCAAAATATTCCTACACATGCACTTCTACTAAAAACAACTACAATGCATAGGAAAAACAATAGGACATTTAGGATAGTACCACTTGCCTTTAGTTGATGTAGTCGTTCAAAAAATCCTCACAATTGCAATCTTTGAACTCGTCACAATCAAAATAGTTGCACTCCTCGCAATCTATCGATCAAATAATTGCACAACAAACACACCATTCAAAACAATGCAATTATGCACAATCCAACAAAACAATGATGAACAAATACATGCATGATGATTTAATATGTCAGAATGGTTGTAACTAGTTCTCTGAACACTATTAGATTACATGATGCATGTATAGAATCTTTAATGCAATAGGGTATTTATTATTAAATCTTGATTACCAAAATAGGGGTTTTAATAGTTATGTTACACCTTCAGTTCTAGTTATCATATTAAATTTGTGTCTGGTGTGTACTGTATAGAGGACATTATTACGAACCAGCTAGAGGGAGATGTTAGGGGCAAAAGGAGGCAGCGGGGTGCTCGGGAACGTTGACCTCGACCTTGTCTGGGGCTTCAATGGCGGCGGCGGTGGCTGTAGATCGAAATCAACCGATTCGGCGGCTTAGCGTTTACAGAAAAAGAGGGAAACCGAGGGATATCGACGCGGGGGATTTTATAGAGGGGTATTGCATGGAGTAGAGGTCGAATCAGAACCGAATCGAAGCAGATTTTGCGGGATTCCTTGTTCGGGTTTGCACTGTGTTCGTCACGGTCTCTGGTGCGAGGAAGGAGAAGACCAGGGTGGGTTCCACATGGCGGTGGCATGGTGGAGGCAGACAGGCGGGTCCCGCACAGAGAGAGAGAGGGCAAGGGGAACACGGGTGCGGGCTGGGCGTTGTGGCTGCTCCTTGGGCCGGTACTGGGCCGGCAGCTGCTGTTGTGTGTGCGCATGCGGTAGGTAGGGCTGGGCCGGGGCGCGCGACTAGGTTAGTTTAGTTAGGTTTTTTACTTCTTTTCTTTTTCTTATTTTCTGTTTTTAATGTTTCCTTTATAACTTTTGCATAACAAGTCCAAATGACTTGAAATTTGTTTCTGAAATTTTGTAATATTTAGTAGATCATTTTAGGATCATTTTTGTATCCTTTTATGGAGTGCAAAAATATTGGATTTATAAAACCCATGTTTATTCCTCATAGGAATATTTGCAAAACCTATTAGGGTTATGGTTTTCAAATTCAACTCTTAAAATTTTTGGATGGATGCAATGCAATGCACATGAATGGCATGTAAAAATGATTTTTTTTCTAGTCCCAAATTCCAAAATCTTGGGATGTGACACTTTCAAACACTTCTCCAAAGGTGTGGTTGTCCATGACCCTTTTTCTGAAATCTTTAGACAAACATCAAACCAAGTGATTTCCAAGTTTATAAAATGATGAGGAACTACTATGGGAACTTGCTAGAGGGATAAACATGCATCAAAATAAAATCTCTAAGCATATAACAAGCATGCAAGCTCACACAACCTATCACCTATAGTCGCAAAATACTCAAGATACAATCCATCAATCAAAAATCTAATTGGACAAGCAGAGGAGGCACATACCGGAGAGCAATCCCTCTAAAAATCAGCAACAAAAATGGGCTGAGCAAGGAGATCGAAATTCCGGAGCAAGAACAGCAGGAACTCGAGCTTGAGAAAGTTTTCCGGTGTTTTTTGGGAGAGAGAAAGAAGTGGCTGGATGGAGGCATCTTGGAGGGCCATAGGTGGGCCCTACCGAGGCCAGGCGCGCCCTGGGGCTGGCCGCGCCACGAGGGGGAGTGATGGACTGATGGGTCCCCATGGGCCAATCCAGGTGCCCCTCTGCCCCTTTTTTCGAGGAAAAAATTAATATGAATTTTCTGGAATTTTTTGGGAAACTTTATTTTTGGCCAATTTTCAGGTTATGATAATTGATTTTCTAGCAGAAAAAGATTTTTTGAAAGACACAAAAGCAAACAAAACCAAAACTACAGAAGTTCTAAGACACTATAACAAGAAAGCAACTAGCAAAACTAAAACTAACAAGAAGAAAAACAAAGAATGGAAAGCCGGAAAAATAAAAGTTGATGGGGATATGCCTACCGGGGTATACCCAGCAGGACGTTTCCGACTGGCCCAGGAACTGGTGAGTGGGCCTGCAAGACGGCGACTGGATCAAGTCCCGGTGTGGATCTAAGCGACTGGAAGCTGAAGGCCCAGGCGAGTAGATAGGCCCAGTCGGATTATGTTAAACAAGTACCGAAGCCTTGACTGATTCGGTTGAGATATGTAAACCCTAGGGGAGGTAAGTCTATATAAACCTCCCTACAGGGCGTGTAGAGATACGTTCCATCATACACCCAAGCGACTCGCCGCCTAGACGCCGAGTTCGCCCATTGTACCACCATCATAATACAATCTAGCAGGAGTAGGTCTTTACCCTCCGGGGGGCCGAACCTGGGTAAAACCCTGTGTCTCCGCCCTCATCTCGCACCGCAGATGGCTGGCCACCCTTGCCCCTCGTTCTACTACTCGCTGCCGATTGCAGCATCTGCCGTGACCATTCCCACGACAGTGGTGCCCACCGTGGGGCCTGGCCGGTCTAGCCGGTGTTCTGCGGTGAGATCCAATCTTCCCATCAACGAGACGGTCGCCACCGGCCGCATGATAGCGATTGGCGAGATGCTCCAGATCTTGCCGAGCAGCTACGTCTCGGCGGCGCGACCCGTCACGCACAGCGTGATACTGCCGGTCGGCACGATCAGCCTCTTCGTCGGCCTCACCGACGTCATCGTCTCGGAGGATTCGGCTCGCATCCGCGAGTCGCCGCCATGCGACCGACTCTCCGAGAGCCAGGTCCGCACGATCCATCGCCTCGCCTCCGAGTACAACTCGGCCCACAGCAACGTGGCCGAAAACTCCGCGGCCGCGGAAGACGCGGCCCTCAACGACGACGCCGACTCGGCGACCCCGGCGTCACTCGCCGGATCCATCACCGCGGCTTCACCCGTGGGCTCCATCACCCAGGTCTCCAACGTGGGAGACTTCGAGGATCCCTCCATCCTTGGGATATTCGACTTCGACTTCGGGTCGGAAAATTCCGCCGACCTACGCGACGGGACCGGTCGCCACGCCGCGACCTACATGGCGACCGGCACCGATCCGCCGGAGGATCCCTTCTCCACCCCGATCACACATAACGCCACGGCAACGGAGGTCGAGGAACTCCGCCTAAAGCTGGCGGAGGCAGTCCGCAAGGAGCAAGCCGAGCGCGAAAAATTTCGCCTCGAGCAGGTGACAGCACAGGAGCTTTCGCGTTACCACCAGCAGCGAATCAGGTCGCGCCTGAACCCCACCGTCTAGGGTCGTGCCCTGAACTTCGACGACGAGAACGACCCGGCCCGCGTGGCCGAGCGCGCGATCTGCGAGAACGCGCCGCCAGGAGGAAGCGCCCGGCCCCCACCAGGGTCGAAGGCAATGGGCGCCCCACCTCCACCCAACCGCACACCCCCAGGGATCAGCTGCGGATAGTAGTCTCCTCACGGGAGCGAGACGCGAACGGCCTCCCACTGTTCTCCACCCCGATGGACAACCTCGTGGCGGGCCGAGCAGCAGCTGACAACATCACGGCCACCGGCGACGGCGCCGTACAGATCCAGTATGTCAGGGCCCTGCTCGCAAAGGCCATCGAGCGGCAAAACGCAGGCGCCGACTCACAGGGTCGAGTGTACTCGCGTTCTTCGGGAAGCAGAGCGGCCTCAAGCGGCCGCCCAATGGCGGCAAACACCCTCAACTGCCCGCCACCAGAGCCACTGCAGCTCCAACACCGACCCGCGAACGCGGCACTCTCCACCAACGACCCCAGGCCAGCGACCAACTTCGTCGCCGCCAACGGTCAACCCATCGACGCCCGCACCCACATCATCAACAACCAAAGCTGGGCACGCCAGCCCGATGACCTGCGACACACCCTAACCAATCGCCGCGACGGCGAGCCAATGGGGTCGCTAAGTCGACTCGGGCCCAGGTGCTTTGGACCAATGATCCGAGGCGAGAAATACCCGGTGAACTTTAAGGCGCCGAAAGAGATAGAAAAGTACGACCCTTCGTACGACCCCTCCGTGTGGCTTGATACATACCTCATGGCGATGGGGATCGCGGGCCACACCGACCTGCTAGCCGCCCGTTACCTCCCCTTGATGATGGAGGGGACGTGCAGGCAGTGGATCAACACTCTCCCCCAGGATAGCATCGACTCCTGGGAGGAGATGCGCGACGCCTTCGTCGGGCACTTCGAGGGCTCTTACACCCGGGCCACCACCATCGAGGACATGGAGCGATGCGTCCAGGGACCCAGCGAGTCGACCCGCAACTGGGTCCAGCGGTGGCAAGAACTATGGTACAACGCGGTCGGCATCCACCCGGACACCGCGATCCATTGCTTCAAGACCTCGTGCCGCTATGAGCCCTTGGTCGCCAAGCTCAAGTGACATTCTCGCACACTCGACAACATACCGGACCTCCTCGAGATCGCCAAACGGTACGCGGAGGAAGATCCAAACCAGGAAACCGACGACGAGTCGGGAGGCCAACGCCGCACGAGCGGCAACGACAACGGACGATTGTCCGACCTACGCTATAGCAACACTCGCCTCACCGGCAAGCGCCGCAGTGACGGGCGAGTCGACTTCGTCGCCAACGCCGGGCACGCGCAGCGCGAGCCCAAGAGCTTCCACCGCGACGGAGGGCAACGCCGCGACGGCGGCAATTACAAGGTGAAACCAAGGTACGACCCCGCGGCCCTCCTTAACCAACCTTGTGCGTTTCACAGCAGGGAAGGGAAGCCCGCTACACACACGACCACCGACTGCCACACTCTCAGGGAGATCGAGAAGGCACGGCGAGCACGGGAGAACCCCGACAACAACCCGCCAAACGGCGGAAAATTCGGCAACGTGGATGGCTTGATCCATACCTTCGCAGGCTTCAACACGAAGCGCGAGAAGAAGGTCATCACCCGCGCCGTCGCCGTCAACGCGGTGGCCCAGGTGGACGTTCCCCAGTTCCTCAACTGGTCGGAGCAGCCCATCACCTAGAGCCGCCAGGACCACTCGCCACGCATCGAGTACCCAGGCCGAGTCGCCCTGGTAGTCAAGCCTAAGGTGGGCGACTACTGGCTTCCCAAGACATTGATGGACGGCGGCAGCTCCATCAACATCCTGTACCTGGACACCTTCAGGCGGCTGCGACTCCCGCAGTCGATGATCGAGACGACCCACACCACGTTCCACGGCATCGTCCCCGGTCATAAGGCGTACCCGATCGGCAAGGTCACGCTGCCAGTCACCTTCGGCACACCAGCAAACTTCCGCACCGAGCAGATCGTCTTCGAGCTGGTACCCTTCGACAGCCCCTACCACTGCGTCCTGGGGCGCCAGGAGTTCGCTAAGTTCATGGCAGCGCCGCACTACGCGTACAACGCGATGAAGCTCCCCGGGTCGTGCGGCGTCATCACCATCAACGGCGACCCCGACATGGCCGCCGAGTGCGAGGCCAAAGGAGCCGAACTCGCCGACGCCGTCATCACGGCAGAGGCCAACCACGCCGACGAGCTTGCCAAGTATGCGAGCGGGCTCAACAACGACGACCCCACCATACTCAAGAAGCCCAACTCGGAGGGCGCGAACACCTCAGCCTTCGAGGCAACGACCCACACCCGCACCGTCGAGCTGGTCCCAGGCGACTCCAATCAGACGGTGACAATCGGAACGGGCATGAGCCCAGCCTAGGAAGGCGCGCTCATCGAGTTCCTCCGTGAGAACAGGGACATCTTCGCATGGAAGCCCTCTGACATGCCTGGTGTTCCTAGGGAGCTCGCTGAGCACAAACTAAACGCCGACCCCAAAGTGCGACCCGTCAAGCAGTCGCTGCGGCCCTTCAATGAAGAGCGCCGCCGAGCTATCGCCGAGGAGGTGCAGCGTCTACTCGCTGCAGGCTTCATCCGGCCAATTAAATACTCCAAGTGGCTGGCAAACCCAGTCTTGGTCGAGAAGAAGAACGGGACCTGGAGGATGTGTATCGACTACACAAACTTGAACAGTGCCTGCCCGAAAGAGCAGTTCGTCCTCCCGCGGATCGACCAAATAATAGACTCCACCGCGGGCTCAGAGTCGCTATGTTTTCTCGACGCCTACTCTGGGTACAACCAGATCAAAATGGATGTCAAGGACGAGGAGAAGACGGCGTTCATCACGCCATTCGGAGCCTTCTGCTACACCGCCATGACCTTCGGCCTCAAGAACGCCGGGGCGACCTACCAGCGGTGCATGCAAGAGTGCCTCACGAGCCAAATTGGCCGCAACATCCACGTCTACATCGACGATGTGGTCGTAAAATCCGCCCGCCAGGTGATCTACTCGCCGACCTGGCGGAAATGTTCGCCAACTTGCGGAAATACAAGATAAAACTCAACCCAGGCAAATGCACCTTCGGTGTACCAGTGGGACAACTACTAGGGTACGTCGTATCCAAGCGCGGGATCGAGGCGAACCCCACCAAAATCGACACGATCGCCTGACTCGGCAAACCCGAGTGCCTGCGCGACATCCAGAAGCTGGCCGGGCGAGTAGCGGCTCTCAGTCGCTTCATCCCCCGCCTAGGAGAAAAGGCGATGCCCCTATACCGCCTGATGCGCAAGAACCCCACCTTCCAGTGGGACAAGGAGGCGTACGACGCGCTCCGCGACCTCAAAAAGGTGCTACTCGCCGCACCGCTACTCGCTGCCCCCGCCGACAAAGAACCCATGCTGGTCTACGTCGCGGCCTCCGAGTGCGTCGTCAGCGCCGTCATGGTCGTCGAACGACCGGAGGAAGGAAAGGAGCGCCCAGTACAGCGACCGGTGTACTACATCAGCGAGGTCCTCACTGAGTCGCGCCAGCGATACCCGCAGTACCAGAAACTGGTATACGCGGTCTTCAGAGCACAGCGACGCCTGCCGCACTACTTCCAGGAGAACCCAATCACGGTCGTCTCCTCAGCACCGTTGCAGGACATCATCCGCAACCGCGAGGCGACCGGGCGAGTCGCCAAGTGGGCCATCGAGATCGGCGTCCACAACATCAAGTACGAGCCACGAAAAGCGATCAAGTCGCAGGCTCTAGCGGACTTCATCGCCGACTGGGAAGAGACCCAGCAGCCAGAAAAGCTGCCATACCTCCACTACTGGATCCTGCACTTCGACGGCTCCAAGAACGCGGACGGCGCAGGAGCAGGGATCGTGCTGACTTCACCGAAGGGCGACAAGCTCCGCTACGTCCTCTGCCTCGACTTCACCCCCTGCACCAACAACATGGCCGAGTACGAGGCACTACTCCACGGCATGCGAGCTGCCAAGGAGATGAACGTCAACCGCCTACGCTGCTACGAAGACTCCAACCTCGTCGCTGGGCAAGTCGCTGGCACCTGCGACGCCGTCTCTCCCACCATGGCGGCATACCGCCAAGCAGTGGACAAGCTGGGTGGACACTTCGCAGGCTACTCCGTCAAGTGGATCGACAGGCGGAAGAACGAGGAGGCCGACACACTCTCTCGCATTGGGTCGGCTCGACTCGCACCACCCGCAGGCGTCTTCCTGGACACGATCACCAAGCCATCAGTCTCTCCCCCAAGGGAGATCGACATCAAAGTCCCGCTGCAGCCAGAGGCAGCCCTGGTCGCACTCATCACCGAGCCAGACGACTGGACCAAGCCCTACGTCGCCTACCTGGAGGTCAGCACCTTGCCGGCAGACGATACGGACGCCCGGATGATCGCACGCCGATGCAAATCCTTCACCATCATCGACGGCGAGCTCCACAAGCGCAGCGTCACCGGCGTGTTCCAACGCTGCGTCCAACCCGCCGAAGTACGCAAGATCCTCCACGACATCCACTCTGGCGACTGCGGCCACCACGCCGGCGCCCGCTCTCTGGTCGCCAAGGCTATGCGGCATGGCTTCTACTGGCCCACCGCACATGCCGATGCCGTCGACATTGTCCAGCGGTGCGCCGGGTGCCAGAAGTACGCCAACCAGACGCACGTGCCGAGCTCAGCGCTCAAGACAATCCCCATCACCTGGCCATTCGCCGTGTGGGGTATGGACATGGTAGTCCCCTTCAAAAAGGCTCCCTCTGGCTACACCCACCTCCTGGTCGCGGTCGACAAATTCACAAAGTGGGTGCAGGCCAAACCAGTTCGGAAATGCGACGGGAAGACTACCAGTAAATTCCTACGCGAGCTCATATATCGCTACGGGTTCCCACACAGCATCATCACGGACAACGGCACCAACTTCGCCAAAGGAGCCATGGCCGAGTTCTGCGAGGAACACCACATCCGGCTCGACTCGCGTCAGTCGCCCATCCGGAATCCAACGGCTAGGCGAAACGGGCCAATCAAAGCATCCTCCACGGCCTGAAGCCGCGGCTCCAAGTACCACTCGAGCGCACCGCCGGGTGCTGGGTCGAGGAGCTACCCTCCGTCATCTGGGGCATCCGCACCTCGGTCAACAGGTCGACAGGGTTCACCCCCTTCTTCATGGTGTACGGCGCCGAGGCAGTCATGCCCACCGACCTCGAGCACGACTCGCCACGGGTCGTCCACTACACGGAGGCTACGAACGAACTCGCCCGTCAGAATGGAGTCGATCAACTCGACGAGGTACGTGACCTCGCTCGATCACGCACCGCCATCTACCAGCAAGGACTCCGCCGCTATCACAGTCGGCGGGTGAAAACTCGCACCTTCCAAGAAGGCGACCTGGTGTTGCGCCTCATCCAGGACAAGAAGGGCATGCACAAGCTTTCCCCTCCGTGGGAGGGACCATTCGCCATCGGGCGCGTACTCGGCAACGACGCCTACTACCTCATCGACGTCCGCGGGGACGGCAAACTCGATGTCAAGCGACCGTGGAATGTAAACCTCCTACGGAAGTTCTACTCCTAGAACCCCACATATGTACCCTCCAGTTCCTATGAAATAAAAAGAATTGGTTACCGCAAATTGCGCCTACTCTCCGTGTCTTGTGCCACTCGCACTCGTAATAACAGCGTCAAGCTAACTGCAGAAGTCAACCTTTGGTACAACGATCGGCACGGCCAAGTAGTGCGTTACAAGGGCACTGGGTCACCTCAGGTCTTGCAACGTCCATGAAAAACTCCTACCCGGAGCCCCATCGGAGTCGCCTAGCCCGACTGGCTCTACGAGCCAAGACAACTGCCTTCGCTTCTCACAGCGACCATGATCCTCCGCATCCTCGACATAGCGACTCGAACGGCCAAGTACCACGCTCGGGGACTGACGACCAGTCCAGCGCGAGCGGCTAGGGAAAACGCCAAGTATGAGAGCATGCCCAGGACTCGCCATGCGACTGATCCAACGGGCCAGGCGGGAGTGACGCGCTCAAACTAATGCGCCAAGTCCTCACCCACCCTCGAGTCGCGCCTAGAACAACCAAGTACCACGCTAGGGGACTCGGCCACCCGACCTCGTTCGCGCAAGGGAAAACGGTGAAGTACAGAGCGCTCATGGGAGTCGCCTTGCGACTGGCTCTCCGAGTCCGGACGAGTCGACCACAATAACAAAACATTCAAAAACCGCAAACACATAACAAACGAGGTAAAACCCCATAAAAAGGGTGGACGCGCCCGGGGACTCGTTCAACCCTCAATCGAAAAACACACGACAATTCACAAAACAAACACGATATCTCATTAATAGCATGTTGCAATCATCACAAAATACAAAGTATGCCCAACGGTAGAACTGCTACTAACGCCCCAGGGCAAACTATTCTACTCCACAGGCTTCGACGATGACTCGCCAGCACCCTTGCGATTGCGAATGAAGGGCGTGTACGGGTTTGACAGGTACGTCGTCAGCTCACCCGCCATCGCCGCACGGAAGGGTTGCTCGACCTTGAAGTCCCGGTGCTGCGGCTCGGGGTCGTTCGGCGCGACGACCGTCTCCTGGTAAGGAAGGAGGTCGCCCATCGCCCAGACGCGCTCGGAGTACACCGCGGCGTGGTCCGTCAACTTGATCACCTCAGAGATCTCCACCGAGCCAGTCGACGACGGGTAGCCACTCGTCACGTCGTCCAGGTCGAAGTCCTCCGGGAAGTGAGCAAGCCCAAGGCTAAGCGCCGTTGTTGCTCCACGTCGGAATGCCGATCGCGTCATAAACTCGACGACCGACGGCGCCTTCTCCAAGTACCGCCACACCTCGACGAGGTCGTTGGGAATTACTTCCGTGGGCGACATCTCCTGGAGGTAGGCCCGTATGCACGTCGCCGACAACGTCGCCGAGTCGACGAGCGTGGCCACACATTGCCGCGCGTCTAACAAGCTCGCCTCTTCCGCGCTATCAAGGATACGACCTGCGGATAGAAGATAACAGTGAGTACATCGGATATTACAAAAAGGCACATGCAACAGGCAGGGGCAGACACACTCACCAATCAAGGGACGGGAGAGACCGTGATGAAGCTCTGAAGAGAAGTGTAATCATCCTGAAGCCCAGCAACAAGGGCGTCAGAAACCTTACATTCTTCCGTGGCGGCTGTAACAGCGGCCTTGGCTCGACCATCCGCCGAACTCGCTTCCTCTTTCGCCTCCCTCAGCTCGCGCTCGAGGTCGGTGATCCGCTTCTCAGCCGAGCTCAACGCTGATTGAGCTGCTGCCAATTCACTCGCTGGAACAAGTCCCTGGCGGGCCTCCTCTGCCTTCGCGGCAATTTCCTGAAGCCCCTTGTTCGCCTCTTGGACGGTGGCCAGTTCCTTCTCCGCGAGGCGTTTCGCAGCAAGCCGGTCAGCCGACTCACGTTGCAAACCCTGCACACAATTCAAACAGTTAACAAAGTCGGAATCCTAAGTGCCCACCCGCTGAAATTCAGCGAGTGCACACTCGGGGACTGGAAATCAAAAAATCCTAAGTGCCCACCCGCTGAAATTCAGCGAGTGCGCACTTGGGGACTGGCAATCAAAACATCCTAAGTGCCCACCCGATGAGATTCAGCGGGTGCGCACTCGGGGACTAGACGCAATAAATAAAAACAAGCATTTAAAGAATCAGACCGCTGCAACGCACCGGCCTGATCCTCGGGGACTGGACATACCTGGATGGCTCGCCAAGCATGCCATGAAGTTGTATCGCATCCACGGACGTGAGAAGAGCCGGCGTATGCCCGCGACGCTGCTCGACCTCCGTATCGGCGACCCCAGGCGCATGGCTCGAGGGCGAGGTACCACTCGATGTAGCCGCTTTGGCCATGAAGTGCGGGAACGTGGCGATGGAGGAACCGGCACCAAAGGAGGCCGGCTCGGCTGCCTCAGGCGAGGGAGCACCCTCCTTGGTGGGCAAGGCCGCCTCCTCTACGGGTTCACTCGGCGCGATCGCCGTGTCGTCAGACACCGTGACAACTTCGTCGCCTTTGGCCTTCTTGGCGCTATCTGCGGGAACGACGACCTCGTCCGCCTTCCTTTTCCGGGAGGGATCCTCCTCGATGACGATGGGTGGCACCTTGGCCACGGTCGGATGGCCTATCTTCTTCGCTCCGGTCCTACAAATTGATCGCTTGAGCAAGATAATCCGAGTACAATGAAAGACAAAAGTAGGTGAGTAAAACTCACTTGGCGACTGGAATGAAGCGTAGCCCCGTGCGGATGCCGGCCGGCTTCTCCAGTTCGGGGCCCAGTCGGCGACTGAGGACCATCTCCAGGACGTCGCGTGCCCAAGACACGGACGGTTTCTTCGTTGTCGAAGCTGCGGCCGGAGCTTCCGAAACATTTTCGGCTGGAGCATCCTTGGGTGGCGAAGCTACCGCGACCGGAGCGGCCGCCGACCCGGAGACTGGGGCGAACGACGGAGGCATCGAGGCTAGAGGCACCTCATTTAGGACGGCGGTGATACCCGGCGCCGTCGCCATCTGTGGGGCTTCACCCCCAGCCAGGCTGGTGGCGTCGGAGCTGCTCGGCGAATGAGGCGGAGACACCTGTTTCGCTGGCTTCGCCCTCTTCTTTGGAGGGGCCTTCACCTCTTTCTTCTTCTTCTTCTTCTTCGATGGAGTGGCCTCGCAACGCGAGGTGTGCTCGGGGAGCTCGTCGTCGTCATCGTCATGACGCTCAAGGCTCTTGCTCGCTTCAAGCTCACACTGTCGTTGTCCGCGCGTTTTCCGGACCAGCGGGGCGACCTCTTCCTCGGATTCGTCGTCGTCGCTGCTCCCGTCACTTTTGACGCCTCCCCTCACTGGAGGCGATTCGCCCGCCTCCTAGACGGACGAGCTCGAATTCTCGTCGTCCGCGGGCGGAAGCCACCCTTCCACCACTTGAAATAGCTGCAATAAGCATAAACAACATCAGTATGACCGCGACTGCATTTAACTGCGACTGCGAATGGCGAAAAGTTGACTTACCGTTGGGGCTGGATGCTTCACGGTGTAGGGGGCGACCCCGGCCTTCGCGTCGAGGTACGTCGCCTGGGTGATCTTCTTCAGCGCCAGGAGGTAATCCTCGAGTTGCCACTCGTCGAGGCAGGACTTCGTCGAGTCCTCCCGGCCCGCGTACTCGTACATGTAGTGGTCGCGGCGGGCCAGGGGTACAAGTCGCCGCCCGAGCCAGCAGTTGTACATGTTGATGGGCAGGAGACCTCTTTTCTTCAGGCCGCGAATGGTCTGGAGCATTTCGTCCACGACCATCCGTTGGTCTATGGGAAGTTTGCCGACTTGGAGTCGGCGTGGTTCAGGCCGGTCGGCGGAGTATCTTGGGATCGCCACCTCGCCGTCTGGAGTCGCCTCACTGACGTAGAACCAAGAATTCTTCCATTGGCTTGCCGCCTTGGCGGGTAGCATCAGATCGAAGAAGGAAGCCTTCGATTTCAGCTGAAACGTCAGGCCGCCCGCGGCGAGCATTGGGCTGCCCGCTTCCTCGCGACTGATCCGCCCGTGGAATAGATCTTGCCACAGGGGGAAGTAGGGCCTGCAGCCCAGGTAGCACTCGCAGAACGCCACGAAAACGGCGAGCTTCTCGATGCTATGCGGGCCCAGGTCCGACGGTTGGATCCCGTAGAAGGCGCAGAAGCGCCGGAAGAAAAGGGATGTTGGGAATCCCAGCCCCCGTTCTAGGTGGCTGGTGAAGCAGACGAACTCGCCCTTGCGCGGGTCCGAAGTCACCTCTCCGGCCGCAGGGATGCGCCACCTGCCGGCGCGCAGGATCCCGGCCTCCTCGAAGGACGCCAGCTGCACTCTCGTGCACTTGGACCTGCCCCAAGGCTCGGTGGAGGGGGCCATCGGTGGAAGGATTCGTGGGGGTCGGAGGATTTCGGGTCGGCTGGATCGCGATGCGGAGGAAGGCGAAGGTGCACGCAATCGGAGGAAATGACGAGGAGGTCGTTCTCCGATCGCCTATCATTCCCCTTATATAGCGGTTGTTACCCGCCAAATCAGGGAGCCGTTACTACGCGGTGATTATGCTAAAAGTTACCGTTGGATTACCCCAACGGCTAGTTTGACCACGTTTAACGGTCCAACTTCAGCCACTCGGCTCGGGGACTACTGATGGGGATATGCCTACCGGGGTATACCCAGCAGGACGTTTCCGACTGGCCCAGGAACTGGCGAGTGGGCCTGCAAGACGGCGACTGGATCAAGGCCCGGTGTGGATCTAAGCAACTGGAAGCTGAAGGCCCAGGCGAGTAGATAGGCCCAGACGGATTAGGTTAAACAAGTACCAAAGCCTTGACTGATTCGGTTGAGATATGTAAACCCTAGGGGAGGTAAGTCTATATAAACCTCCCTATAGGGTGTGTAGAGATACGTTCCATCATACACCCAAGCGACTCGCCGCCTAGCTGCCGAGTTCGCCCATTGTACCACCATCATAATACAATCTAGCAGGAGTAGGTCTTTACCCTCCGGGGGGGCGAACCTGGGTAAAACCCTGTGTCTCCGCCCTCATCTCGCACCGCAGATGGCTGGACGCCCTTGCCCCTCGTTCTACTACTCGCTGCCGATTGCAGCATCTGCTGTGACCATTCCCACGACAATAGTGAGCAAGTATAATCATTGTGAAAGCATTGTTTTGTCCATTAAAATCCCTTTGTTAACAAGGTTGATCAAGTCTTGTTACCAAAACAATTTACAATGAAACGAAACTTTGCATTTCACAAAATGATTATGTTACCTCAATCTTGATAGAAATAGTCCCAATCATAATAGTTTCAAAAACTTTCTTGTGGAATGGGACAATATATTTCTCCAACTTTATGCTCTCAATATTTTCAACTGAATTCAGGCCATAGCTCTTATCAATCTTCTTTGGGAAATAGACAGTATGCTCTTTGTCATTAATATTAAAAGTTACTTTTCCTTGATTACAATTGATGACATCACCTGCAGTATTAAGAAAAGGTCTCCCAAGAATAATAGACATATTATCATCTTCAGGCATCTCAAGCACAACTAAATCAGTTAAAACCAAGCAATTATGAGCCACTTGAACAGGAATATCCTCACATATATCAACAGGAATAGTAGTAGACTTATCAGCCATTTGCAAAGATATATCAGTTTGTATCAACTTTTCTAGCTGAAGTCTCTTGTAGAGAGAAAAAGGCATAACACTAACTCCAGCTCCAAAATCACACAAAGAAGTTCTAACATAATTATTTTTAATAGAGCAAGGAATAGTTGGAATACCTGGATCACCAAGTTCCTTTGGAACCTTACCACTGAAGGAATAATTAGCAAGCAAAGTAGAAATTTCCACATTAGGAATCTTCCTTTTCTTAGAGACAATATCCTTCATATACTTTGAATAAGGAGGCAACTTAATAGCATCAGTCAAAGGAATTTACAAAAATAAAGGTTTCATCCACTCACACAACTTTTTATGGTGTTCTTCCTCCTTTGACTTGTGTTTCTTATTAGAAAAGGCATTGGTTTCTGCACCCAAGGTTCTCTTTCACTACCATGTTTATTAGCAATAAAATCTTCCTTAGTATACTTAGTGTTGTTAGTGTGCTTCTCAGGTTCTTCTGCAATTTCTTCCTTATCGGGAGCATCATTGTTATCATTACCATTTTTTAGTTTCAGCATCAGAGACAGATATACTATTAGGATCTACAGCAGGTTCAGAAGGTTCCTCAACTGTTTTATGTTTCTTTTTCTTTCTCTTAGAAGGACTACCACTATTTTCAACTTTTTGAGAATCTTGCTCAATTCTTTTAGGGTGTCCCTTAGGATATAAGGGATCCTGAGTGGCAGCACCACTCCTAGTTATAATTCCATAAGCATATTTTATCTCCAGAAGCATTAACTAGCATATCTTTTGTACATTAGCAAGTTAATCAATTTGAGTTTCAACCATTTGAAAGTGTTTAACAAGCATTTTAACATCATTAGCAGTTCTTTACACGATATCTTTCAACTCATTAATAGCTCTAGAGTTTTCCAATAAATGATTCTGAACTTGTTTATTAAAATAACCTTACTTAACAATAAAAGTATCAAGTTCCTCTAAGCATTCATCAGGAGGTTTACCATAAGGAATATCACCTTCATCAAAATGTTGGAGAGAGTGTACCTCAATAGTTGATGAGTGGGAGATTGGCTTACATAATTCTTATATAGGAGGCAAATTCTTCACATCTTCAGATCTAATACCCTTCTCCTTAAGACATTTCTTGGCTTCTCTCATCACTTCATCATTTAATTCAATCACTCCCCTCTTCCTTGGTGTTGGTGTTGGAGTTGGTTCAGGCACAATTGGTTCAGGTGTAGTTGGCTCAGGTGAAATTGGCTCAGTTGAAGTCCAATCATCTATATTCTTGCTTATTTTAGCCATTAATTCTTCAGCTTCTGCATGAGTTATTTTCCTGAAAACACAATCTGCAAAACTATCTAGGTATGTCCTAGATTCATCAGTTAGTCCATTATAATATATATCAAGAAGCTCATTTTTAGGTAATGGACATCCAGGATGTGCATGAATCAAGGCACACAACCTTTTCCATGAATCAGGAAATTTCTCCTCTTCTTCCTGTTTAAAATCAAAAAGTTTTTGCAAAGTAGCATGTCTAGCACTAAGAGGGAAATATTTCTGAAATAAAGTAGCAATCAAGTAATCAGGGGTATCAATGGATCCAGGAGGTAACCTATTAAACCAAGCTTTAGCTTCTCCTTCTCGTGAAAATTTGAAAATTTTAGCAACAACGTAGGTGCGCATCTTAACATCATCAGAAAATAAGGCACTCATAGTGGAAAGCTCATTCATATGTTCCATAGCCCTTTCATTCTCAGTCCCACAAAAAGGTTCTGTCTCAACAATGTTTATATAGGATAAATCAAGAGAGAAATCATAATCTTTATATTTGATGTCTATGGGAGAAGTAGCAAACTTAGCATCAGGAGACAGTTTAGCTATAATAGTACGTTTCTCAAGGAGATTCCTAATAGCACTAGCACCATGTGTGTTTCGATATTCTTCAATAAATTCATCAGTCATTTCAATGTAACCATCATTAATATCATATCTCTCTCTAGACTCAGGTGAGCTAACAGGTGTAATAGTGTATTCACTAGGAGTTTCGGTGTTTCCCAATATAGTTCTAGCAATAGTAGCATCTAGGAAAGGACCTAATGAACCACTCTCAGCAAGCACAGTAGAAGTAACATCATGAGTATCAGAAGCAATTTCAGTTTTAGCAGTAGTAGCAGTGTGTGTAGCATGTGTATGTGGTGGTTGTGTAACAAGCTTACTTATAACAGATGGTGAATCAAGAGCAACAAATGTGTTTAGAACTGTACCTCTTCTTGTAGTGGATGGTAAAACAGGAAACTTTCCATCACGAGATTTACCCATGATGGATGAATAGCAGTGAACAGTAATAGATCCAAGAGAACTTACAAGTAAAGATATGCTCCCCAGCAACGGTGCCAGAAAATAGTCTTGATGACCCACAAGTATAGGGGATCGCAACAGTCTTCGAGGGTAGTATAACCCAATTTATTGATTCGAAACAAGGAGAGCCAAAGAATACTTATAAGCCTTAACAACTGAGTTGTCAATTCAGCTGCACCTGGAAATAGTCTTGCTCATAGTAGTTTATCAGTGGCAACAGTTTTATAGTAGCAATAGAAAAGAAACAGCAGCAGTAGAACAAAAGAAATAGTAACAATAGTAGCAAACAGTAGGATATGAGTGCGGTAGGCATAGAGATGGATGGACAGGCGTTGCATGGAGAAGTATATTCATATAACTTCAAGATCTAGGGCAATTGCAGATAAATAAGATAAAGCATTCAAGTACTAAACAATCATAGGCATGTGTTCCATATATAGTCATACATGCTCGCAATGAGAACTTGCACAACATCTTTTGTCGAGCCAGCCCCGTTGCAGCGGGGCCTCAAGGGAATCTACTGGCAATTAAGGTGCTCCTTTTAATAGAGCACCGGAGCAAAGCATTAACACTCCATGAACACATGTGATCCTCATACCACAGCCATCCCCTCCGGCTGTCCCAATTTATGTCACTTCGGGGCCTTTGGTTCCAGTCAATGATATGTGTACACAACTTGCAGATAAGATCACAAAAAATACTATCATCATGATTCAATAACATGTTCAGATCTGATATCATGGAACTTGGGCCCTAGTGACAAGCATTAAGCACAAAAAGTTGCAAAAAATTCAAATAGCACTAATTAAGATACTAGGCACCATGCCCTAACAATCTTATTAGATTACATGATAGATCTCATCCAATCTCGTATTAATGTTCTACATAATTTCATGAATCCAATGACATATTATACGCTATCTTTGGACAACTATTCAATTTTATATGAATTTTAAAAAATTGCCCAATATTTTGATTATTTAAATCAATTTCAATTTAAAAGGGAGTATGCCGGGAATATGCTTTGCTACGTGCACAGTGACTGGGCGCTGACTGGCATCGACGTGGCTGCTGACCCGGGCGAGTGACGCGGCGATGAGGACAAGGAGGCCACGTGGCGGCAGATGGTTCGACAATACCCCTTCGATTGGGCGACCTAATCTTGGACGTTCAAGTGAGATCGGACGGTGCGGAGTGATTGCGTCCTGGCTCGCTGGACTTGCGATGTGGACGACGGTGGCATACG
The DNA here is from genome assembly GCA_916181665.1 of Avena sativa. Classification (NCBI taxonomy): domain Eukaryota; kingdom Viridiplantae; phylum Streptophyta; class Magnoliopsida; order Poales; family Poaceae; genus Avena; species Avena sativa. The sequence goes on from OV702279.1 coordinate 344,821,540, forward strand.
GTGGCTGGCGGTGGCTGGCGGCACAGAAGGTGATCTCCGGTGTCGCTCCGGTGGTAAACGGTGATGGGGAATAACACCACGGGACGGAGGAGAGGACGGTGAAGCGGACAGCGTAGTCGACGTCTTCCCTTGCTTCCCGTAGCGACGACTACGAGCGGACGGAGCTCAGCAGCGACAGTGGAGCTCCGGCGAGTGCGTGCGGGCTCTTTAGTGCTCCCGCGGAAGAGGAAGGATGTCAAGGCGAAGAAGAGCAGCTAGAGGGAGATGTTAGGGGCAAAAGGAGGCAGCGGGGTGCTCGGGAACGTTAACCTCGACCTCGTCTGGGGCTTCAATGGCGGCGGCGGTGGCTGTAGATCGAAATCAACTGATTCAGCGGCATAGGGTTTACAGAAAAAGAGGGAAACCGGGGGATATAGATGCGGGGGATTTTATAGAGGGGTATTGCATGGAGTAGAGGTCGAATCAGAACCGAATCGGAGCAGATTTTGCGGGATTCCTTGTTCGGGTTCGCACTGTGTTCGTCACGGTCTCTGGTGTGAGGAAGGAGAAGACCAGGGTGGGTTCCACATGGCGGTGGCAGAGAGGCGGGTCCCGCACTAAGAGAGAGGGCAAGGGGAACACGGGTGGGGGCTGGGCGTTGTGGATGCTCCTTGGGCCGGTACTAGGCCGGCAGCTGCTGCTGCATGTGCGCACGCGGTAGGTAGGGCTGCGTCAGGGCGCGCGACCAGGTTAGTTTAGTTAGGTTTTTTTTCTTCTTTTCTTTTTCTTATTTTCTGTTTTTAATGTTTCCTTTATAACTTTTGCATAACAAGTCCAAATGACTTGAAATTTGTTTCTGAAATTTTCTAATATTTAGTAGATCATTTTAGGATCATTTTTGCATCCTTTTATTGAGTACAAAAATATTGGATTTATAAAACCCATGTTTATTCCTCATAGGAATATTTTCAAAACCTATTAGGGTTATGGTTTTCAAATTCAATTCTTAAAATTTTTGCATGGATGCAATGCACATGAATGGCATGTAAAAACGATTTTTTCTAGTCCCAAATTCCAAAATCTTGGGATGTGACACTTTCAAACACTTCTCCAAAGGTGTGGTTGTCCATGACCCTTTGTCTGAAATCTTTAGACAAACATCAAACCAAGTGATTTCCAAGTTGATAAAATGATGAGGAACTACTATGGGAACTTGATAGAGGGATAAACATGCATCAAAATAAAATCTCTAAGCATATAACAAGCATGCAAGCTCACACAACCTGTCACCTATAGTTGCAAAATACTCAAGATACAATCCATCAATCAAAAATCTAATTGGACAAGCAGAGGAGGCACATACCGGAGAGCAATCCCTCTAAAAATCAGCAACAAAAATGGGCTGAGCAAGGAGATCGAAATTCGGGAGCAAGAACAGCAGAAACTCGAGCTTGAGAAAGTTTTCCGGTGTTTTTTGGGAGAGAGAAAGAAGTGGATGGAAGGAGGCATCTTGGAGGGCCACAGGTGGGCCCTACCCAGGCCAGGCGCGCCCTGGGGCTGGCCGCGCCACGAGGGGGAGTGCTGGCCTGATGGGTCCCCCTGGGCCAATCTAGGTGCCCCTCTGCCCTTTTTTCGAGGAAAAATTTAATATGAATTTTCTGGAATTTTTTGGGAAACTTTATTTTTGGCCAATTTTCAGGTTATGAAATTGATTTTATCGCAGAAAAAGATTTTTTTAAAGACACAAAAGCAAACAAAACCAAAACTACAGCAGTTCTAAGACACTCTAACAAGCAAGCAATTAGCAAAACTAAAACTAACAAGAAGAAAAACAAAGAATGGAAAGGCGGAAAAATAAAAGTGAGCAAGTATAATCATTGTGAAAGCATTGTTTTGTCCATTAAAATCCCTTTGTTAACAAGGTTGATCAAGTCTTGTTACCAAAACAATTTATAATGAAACAAAACTTTGCATTTCACAAAATGATTATGTTACCTCAATCTTGATAGAAATAGTCCCAATCATAATAGTTTCAAAACTTTCTTGTGGAATGGGACAATATATTTCTCCAACTTTGATGCTCTCAATATTTTCAACTGAATTCAGGCCATAGCTCTTATCAATCTTCTTTGGGAAATAGACAGTATGCTCTTTTTCATTAATATTAAAAGTTACTTTTCCTTGATTACAATTGATGACATCACCTGCAGTATTAAGAAAAGTTCTCCCAAGAATAATAGACATATTATCATCTTCAGGCATCTCAAGCACAACAAAATCAGTTAAAACCAAGCAATTATGAGCCACTTGAATAGGAACATCCTCACATATATCAACAGGAATAGTAGTAGACTTATCAGCCATTTGCAAAGATATATCAGTTGGTATCAACTTTTCTAGCTGGAGTCTCTTGTAGAGAGAAAAAGGCATAACACTAACTCCAGCTCCAAAATCACACAAAGAAGTTCTAACATAATTATTTTTAATAGAGCAAGGAATAGTTGGAATACCTCGATCACCAAGTTTCTTTGGAACCTTACCATTGAAGGAATAATTAGCAAGCAAAGTAGAAATTTCCACATTAGGAATATTCATTTTATTAGAGACAATATCCTTCATATACTTTGAATAAGGAGGCAACTTAATAGCATCAGTCAAAGGAATTTACAAAAATAAAGGTTTCATCCACTCACACAACTTTTTATAGTGTTCTTCCTCCTTTGACTTGTGTTTCTTATTAGAAAAGGCATTGGTTTCTGCACCCAAGGTTCTCTTTCACTACCATGTTTATTAGCAATAAAATCTTCCTTAGTATACTTAGTGTTATTAGTGCGCTTCTCAGGTTCTTCTGCAATTTCTTCCTTATCAGGAGCATCATTGTTATCATTACCATTTTTTAGTTTCAGCATCAGAGACAGATATACTATTAGGATCTACAGCAGGTTCAGAAGGTTCCTCAACTGTTTTATGTTTCTTTTTCTTTCTCTTAGAAGGACTACCACTATTTTGAACTTTTTGAGAATCTTGCTCAATTCTTTTAGGGTGTCCCTTAGGATATAAGGGATCCTGAGTGGCAGCACCACTCCTAGTTATAATTCCATAAGCATGTTTATCTCCAGAAGCATTAACTAGCATATATTTTGTACATTAGCAAGTTAATCAATTTGAGTTTCAACCATTTGAAAGTGTTTAACAAGCATTTTAACATCATTAGCAGTTCTTTCCACGATATCTTTCAACTCATTAATAGCTCTAGAGTTTTCCAATAAATGATTCTGAACTTGTTTATTAAAATAACCTTACTTAACAATAAAAGTATCAAGTTCCTCTAAGCATTCATGAGGAGGTTTACCATAAGGAATATCACCTTCATCAAAATGTTGGAGAGAGTGTACCTCAATAGTGGATGAGTGGGAGATTGGCTTACATAATTCTTATATAGGAGGCAAATTCTTCACATCTTCAGATCTAATACCCTTCTCCTTAAGACATTTCTTGGCTTCTCTCATCACTTCGTCATTTAATTCAATCACTCCCCTCTTCCTTGGTGTTGGTGTTGGAGTTGGTTCAGGCACAATTGGTTCAGGTGTAGTTGGCTCAGGTGAAATTGGCTCAGTTGAAGTCCAATCATCTATATTCTTGCTTATTTTAGCCATTAATTCCTCAGCTTCTGCATGAGTTATTTTCCTGAAAACACAATCTGCAAAACTATCTAGGTATGTCCTAGATTCATCAGTTAGTCCATTATAATATATATCAAGAAGCTCATTTTTAGGTAATGGACATCTAGGATGTGCATGAATCAAGGCACAGAACCTTGTCCATGAATCAGGAAATTTCTCCTCTTCTTCCTGTTTAAAATCAAAAAGTTTTTGCAAAGTAGCATGTCTAGCACTAAGAGGGAAATATTTCTGAAATAAAGTAGCAATCAAGTAATCAGGGGTATCAATGGATCCAGGAGGTAACCTATTAAACCAAACTTTAGCTTCTCCTTTTAGTGCAAATTTGAAAATTTTAGCAACAACGTAGGTGCGCATCTTAGCATCATCAGAAAATAAGGCACTCATAGTGGAAAGCTCATTCATATGTTCCATAGCCCTTTCATTCTCAGTCCCACAAAAAGGTTCTGTCTCAACAATGTTTATATAGGATAAATCAAGAGAGAAATCATAATCTTTATATTTAATGTCTATGGGAGAAGTAGCAAACTTAGCATCAGGAGACAGTTTAGGTATAATAGTACGTTTCTCAAGGAGACTCCTAATAGCACTATCACCACGTGTGTTTCGATATTCTTCAATAAATTCATCAGTCATTTCAATGTAACCATCATTAATATCATATCTCTCTCTAGACTCAGGTGAGCTAACAGGTGTAATAGTGTCTTCACTAAGAGTTTCGGTGTTTCCCAATATAGTTCTAGCAATAGTAGCATCTAGGAAAGGACCTAATGAACCACTCTTAGCAAGCATAGTAGAAGTAACACCATGAGTATCAGAAGCAATTTCAGTTTCAGCAGTAGTAGCAGTGTGTGTAGCATGTGTATGTGGTGGTTGTGTAACAAGCTTACTTATAACATATGGTGAATCAAGAGCAACAAATGTGTTTAGAACTGTACCTCTTCTTGTAGTGGATGGTAAAATAGGAAACTTTCCATCACGAGATTTACCCATGATGGATGAATAGCAGTGAACAGTAATAGATCCAAGAGAACTTACAAGTAAAGATATGCTCCCCAGCAATGGTGCCAGAAAATAGTCTTGATGACCCACAAGTATAGGGGATCGCAACAGTCTTCGAGGGTAGTATAACCCAATTTATTGATTCGAAACAAGGAGAGCCAAAGAATAATTATAAGCCTTAACAACTGAGTTGTCAATTCAGCTGCACCTGGAAATAGTCTTGCTCATAGTAGTTTATCAGTGGCAACAGTTTTATAGTAGAAATAGCAAAGTAACAGCAGCAGTAGAACAAAAGAAATAGTAACAATAGTAGCAAACAGTAGGATATGAGTGCGGTAGGCATAGAGATGGATGGACGGGCGTCGCATGGATAAGAATATTCATATAACTTCAAGATCTAGGGCAATTGCAGATAAATAAGATAAAGCATTCAAGTACTAAACAATCATAGGAATGTGTTCCATATATAGTCATACATGATCGCAATGAGAACTTGCACAACATCTTTTGTCCAGCCAGCCCCGTTGCAGCGGGGCCTCAAGGGAATCTACTGGCAATTAAGGTGCTCCTTTTAATAGAGCACCGGAGCAAAGCATTAACACTCCATGAACACATGTGATCCTCATACCACAGCCATCCCCTCCGGCTGTCCCAATTTCTGTCACTTCGGGGCCTTTGGTTCCAGTCAATGATATGTGTACACAACTTGCAGATAAGATCACAAAAAATACTATCATCATGATTCAATAACATGTTCATATCTAAGATCATGGAACTTGGGCCCTAGTGACAAGCATTAAGCACAACAAGTTGCAACAAAGTCAAATAGCACTAATTAAGATACTAGGCACCATGCCCTAACAATCTTATTCGATTACATGATAGATCTCATCCAATCCCTACCATCCACATAGCCTACATCGGGGGATTACTCACTCATGGATGGGGAAAACATGGATGGTTAATTGAGAGGCGTCGGTGATGATGATGGCGAAGATCTCCAAAACCCCGTCCCGACAGGGTGCTTGGACGGAGTTTCTGATTCCGAAATCGCGGTTTCTAGTGGTGGCGGCGCAACGGAACTCTATATGTAAAAACGTCTAACCCCCAGAGTTTTTAGGCCAGGAGGCTTTATGTAGGCGAAGAGGGAGGCCGAGGGGGTGCCCGAGGTGGCCACACCCCTCCAAGGCGTGGCCTGGGCTGGCCCACGCGGCCAGGGGGTGTGGGCCCCTTGTGGCCCTCCTCCGTCTCGTCTTCTGGCTCTGTGAGTCTTCTGGTAAAATAGGAGTTTTGGCATATTTTCCGGGATTTTCCTGAAAGTTGATTTTCTGCACAAAAACAAGACACCAAAGCAATTCTGCTAAAAACAGCGTCAGTCCGTGTTACTTGTATCCAAATCACACAAATTAGAGGAGAAACAATAGCAAAAGTGTTCATGAAAGTATATACGTTTTGGACGTATCACAGTTGTGTTAATTTTTGCGCAAAAATGTAGCGAATCTAGAGCAGGTTCTCTCTTCATTCATGGTTCCTTTTGGACCTCGTATTTTCCCAATCTGGTAGCAAATCTAACAAGCACCATAAATACATTCAGTAAACAGAGCAGATGTAGATAAACAGGTAATATAGGATATATAGTATGGTACTTAAACGAGGTTCGACAATTAGGTTGCTTAGTAGCAGCAGACAAGTTCAACGCAGACAACAAAACGAAAGAAGCTGCTTTACAGCAGTAGCATCAGCACAAGATCAGTGGCCCCTCATGGCCTCCGCTAGGAGGGCATTCGCCTCCTCCCTCTAGCGCTTCCTCCACTTCTTGCTGCCCAGTCCCTTGACCTTGGCTGTCTTGGGCTTGAACAGGGGCATGCGACCCTCCTCGATGGCCGCCTTATAGAGGTTGCGGAGGTGAAAACCAAGCGCCTGGTGCTTGGCTTTGAAGCCGTGGACGTTCAAGGACGGGTTGTGGGTCTTCATGTCCTCGGCATGCCTCACGAGGGAGTTGAAGTCGGTGGCATGTAGCCTCCTCGTGCAGAAGGGGCACCTGTAGACGTCGCCGGCGAAGAAGTTATCAAACTGTCCGGACTTCAGCTTTCTCAGCACCTGGCGAGTCTTGGTGTCCATGCACTCGTCGTCGCTGCAGACATCGCTACTATCCACCTATTGGAAAAAACCGTTGAGTGCAATAAGGACATGTTTGAGATACCTTGATTATCTGGATTGATTACTTGCATAAATTAACCGATTGAGATCCCTGATTATTCCCCAGTCCCCAAATCTCTAACCAAATCGAATACTGATCCCAACTACAGACCGATGCTAGTACTAACTAGGTAATTCATAGAAATACGAGATCTAACACAAGAGGATTAGCTATTGTAAAAATACCTAGCATCCAACGTTTGAAAATACAAACAACCAAGCCCTAATAACACACGATCTAGCATCCAACGATGGGAATGTGGGAAGAACAAAGGAAGGGGAGAAAGCCCTAGTTACCTCCAACCATGGGTTGGGTAAGCTGGTATCATAGGGGTTCTCGGCCTGATGTAATCGTTCTCCTTTTAGGGGTCCCAGCCGTGTGGGGGCCTCCTCGCTGGCGGCTATGGAGGAAGCGGGGACGGGGTCTGGACGGGGATGGTGGCTGTCTTCGATGCCTCGACGGGGGCCTGTACAGGGACGGGGGGCCTCCTCGGCGGTTACGGCAGAAGCGGGGACGGGGGTCTAGACAGGGATGGCGGCTGCCTTCGATGCCTCGACAGGGGCCTGTACGGGTACGAAGGCCTCCTCACTGGCGGACTTGGAGGCAACGATGGCCACCGCGTCATTCTTATCCATCGCTGGCATGGTTGGGGGGGGGGGGTTTGCAGAAGGATAAGGGACAATGGAGATGGTTGTGTTAGTGAGCGAGCGAGTGATGAGTGAGAGTGAGGAGGCCTCTATAAAGGTGAAGGGAGGAGAAGTTTCGTTGCACCACCGTGCACCACGTAACCGCGTACGCTACTGCACCGTGCACGGCCACACGCGTGCGCTATCGCCCCGTTCACCGCAACACGCGTACCGTGTGTCACGTTTTCCCTCTCGTGTCTAACCTTGTCCACTTAGTTATGCTCATTTATACCCTCGAGTGTAACACTGGCAGTTTGGTTGTACTCAGCTTTGTCCTCCAGTACTAACACTGCCATGTGTAATAATACTCACTTTTACCCTTCAGTGGTTGGTCAACCGAGAGTCAACAAATGGGTTTTAGCTATCTAATTGAGTCATTTTATACACAACAAATTCAAAAAGATCAAAACATAGTGGCATCTATCCAGGGAGTCTTATTATGTGACCTGACACCATAAGAAATGTATATAAATCAAGTTTTATCATAAATCACCACTTCTCAAATCACCTACTATCTATGAAGGTTCATGGCTTTCTACTCAAGCCTCTTCCCAAAACATCCCTCCCCAAAACATAATTTTTCTGAATAAGGCAATAATTGTCAAACTGATATATATATTTGAATTGCAAATAGTTTGATGTATTAAAAGATGTATTTTATTGTATAAAAGAAGAATTTTCCATTTTTTAAATCTCTTTTTGTTTTCTATTTGAACCCCTTTGTCGGTTTTGCCCTTGGTTTTTAAGTTCTACTCAGTTTTGCCCTAGGTTTTTAAGTTTTACTTAGTTTTCCCCTCTCTCTTACTCACAAACTCTCACACCTGTACTCATCTTGGCTGCTACGCTCTAATTGGTCGAGACAGTTGTCACGCAGATCATACCCACCAACCGTTGATCCTCTGATTGATCCTTTGTGATCTAGCGGGCAGGATAACCCATGTATATGTCGGGGGACACCCTCTATGCATGCAAAATAACAAGTTTTCCACTGATACTTTAACTTCATAAACAAATGATTTTGAATATAATTTGAAGGGAAAGTGTTCAAAGGTGTATAATTTTCGTATATGCAAGTTTATGCATTATATTTCACTCCATGAAAATGATAAATGATCAGGATTTTATTAGCACAACATTATCATGTCCTAAGTGCGATTTCAAAGAGTTCAAAGGTGTATAATTTTTGCCATATGCAAGTTTATGCATTACATTATATGAAAATGATAATCTCTCAGGATTTTCTTAGCACATCATTATCATGTATTAAGTGTGATTTCACAGTGTTCAAAGGTTTATAATTTTCATATACTCAAGTTTAGGATCACTTTTCACGCTCTAAAAATGGTACCTCTCAATATTTTCTTAGGACGCTATAATTTGAAAGTGTTCAAGAGTTGTGTCAATTATAAACACTTTTTTACATTAAGAGTTGTATAATTTTTTCAATTTGAAAGTGTTCAAGAGTTGTGTCAATTATAAACACTCTTTTACATTAAGAGTTGTATAATTTTTTTAATTTTAAAGTGTTTAAGGGTTGTTTCAATTATAAACACTCTTTTACATTAAGAATTGTATAATTTTTACAATTTGAAAGTGTTCAAGCGTTGTGTCAATTATAGACACTCTTTTACATTAAGAGTTGTATAATTTTTTTTATTTGAAAGTGTTCAAGAGTTGTGTCAATTATAAACACTCTTTTACATTAAGAGTTGTATAATGTTTTCAATTTGAAAGTGTTCAAGAGTTGTGTCAATTATAAACACTCTTTTACATTAAGAGTTGTATAACTTTTTTAATTCTAAAGTGTTCAAGAGTTGTGTCAATTATAAACACTGTTTTACATTAAGAGTTATATTTTTTTAATTTGAAAGTGTTCAAGAGTTGTGTCAATTATAAACACTCTTTTACAATAAGAGCTGTTTTTTTAATTTGAAAGTGTTCAAGAGTTGTGTCAATAATAAACACTCTTTTACATTAACAATTGTATAATTTTTAATTTGAAAGTGTTCGGGAGTTGTGTCAATTATAAACACTCTTTTACATAGAATTATATAATTTTTTTAATTTAAAAGTGTTCAAGAGTTGTGTCAATTATAAACACTCTTGTACATTAAGAGTTGTATAATTTTTTTTAATTTGAAAGTGTTCAAGAGTTGTGTTATTTTCTTATTTATTATATATCCATCTTCCTATTTTTTTAATTATAAATACTCTTTCACTTGATTGCAGCCGAGACATTAAATCTATAAATCAATTAAATCATCGGAATGGCTCGTCGGACGCATTCTCCACAGCAAGTGACCCCGTCTAATCAGAACATTTTGGTGCGAGATCTAACATTCTCTGCGCACGGTTGCCATTGTCATCCTTCATATAGGTCAACCGGACGGCACCATATTGCGTCCAGGATGAACGGGAGGCCGAAATAAAGCTCGACAAAGGGTCTCCTTCGTTGGAAAAGAAGAAAGGGGAGGCAACGACACGGGCGCGGGGCTGGCTCACGTGGATAAGCTGTGGGTCCGACGCTCACGTGGATAAGTTGTGGGTCCCATGCTGATCTGGATAAGTGGAGAGAGGTGCCCACTACGGGAACCAACTTAACGCGGCCTCACTTTTCAGCATGTAACGGCAAGGGTCCACTACGTGGCCTGACAGACCGCAGCCCCACTTATCAGGACATAACGACGAGGGTCCAATACGGGACCCGACTGAATGCGGCCCCACTTGCCAGCATGTAACGGCAAGGCTGACGGACAGCGAGTTTCAGAACGTGCGAGAGTTTCATAATTGGAGATGGGCAAAAGTAATGAAAAGTTAAGCGGCTGCGGAAAAGTGAATACAACTAAGGAACCAAGGGTACGAAAATAGAAATCCCTTAAAAATAATTACACAAGATAGGCAGGACTACTTGAGCCGTAAGGGATTGTTTAATATTGCGTAGACATATTTTTCTAAATTAATTCCAACTCTCTCTCTATATATACGATAGCTTATCTTTGAAAAAGGTAGGTAACAAGGACAACACTGATTGAGAGGTCCAAGATTGCAAACCTTTCTTTATTTTGATTAATTTTAAGTTCCTTATCTAACGAACTATATTTTCCAAATAATTTAAAGTGCCTTTACATCGTAACCTATATATGTCCGGAACATAATTATGCAACAAGGACAAGACTGCTTGAGCGATCAAGGGTTGTGTAACATCGTATACACACATAATTTTAAATGTATGTATAAGATAAATTATATTTGTAAATAAGTTAATGCAACAAGGATACCATGGTTTTTCACTTGTTATATCACCACACCATCTTCTTGCTTGTGCTAGTTCTTTTTTGTGTTCTCGGATAGATGTGTAATTTTACTATAAGGAACAGAAGTGCATCCCCCATTTCTAATTATGATGGAGAAAACATCACCGTGTATTGTTTATCATCTTTCCAACAAACAACAGATCTTTTCTTTTGATCTCACTCGACAGATTTGACTCAAGCTTGTTGCTAGCTTTTAGATCTATGTGTATGTTTGAATGGACAAAAATACCAGACATGCTTGCTTTCATTTCATTCTTGTTTTTCTAGGTCAGGTTGTTTGAATTTGGTTTTCTGCAGAAAGGTTAGATTTGAACATTAATTGTGCTACCTATCCAAGCTGATTGCTGGAACATAGATATCAGCACTGAAAGGATATTGAATAACAAGACACGTTTTGTTCTCGAATAGATGTGCACTATAAGGAAGAGAAGTGCTTCCACTTCTCATTAATATGGAGAAAACAACCACCATGGATCGTTTATCATCTATCCGACACACAACAGATGTTTTCTTTTGGATATTATTGGACAGGTTTGACTCAGGCTGATTGCTAGCTTGCAGATCTATGCATATGTCTTGATGGAGTGAAAAACTAGATAAGCTTGATTTTATTTCAATGTTTTTCTGGATCTGGTTGATTGGATTTGATTTTTTTTTTTGGGTAAAGGCCATATTTGAGTATTGTACTATGTATTCAAGCTGATTGATCGAATGTTGATCTAAGCACTGAATGAATATTGAAAAACAAGACATGTTTTTTACTTTTATATCGCCATGCCATCTTGTTGCGTGTGCTAGTTCTCATTTTTGTTCTCAGATAGATGTGTAATTTTACTATAAGGAAGATAAGTGCTTTACTTTCTCATTATGATGGAGAAAACATCACCATATATCATTTATCATCTATCCGACTCACAACGTATGTTCTCTTTTGGATCTCATTTGTAGAGTTAACTCAAGATGATTGCTAGCTTGTAGATCTATACATATGTGAAGTACGAGACAAGCCCTTTTGTGATGAATAATACTACACAATTTATTTGATTCCATGTATGGCAAACTTAGATAAGGGACAGTACATAGATGTTTTCTTATTTTTCCTTTATATGATTAGACATTATGATCAATTCTTTCGCCATTGCAGAATATGGGTTTAGATTAGCCTGCATATGTATTGTCTTTGCTAAATTTCGTTTTGTTGTATCAAATCATTGGTCAATTCTTCCTCCACTGCTATTCATGGTCTGATTGTGGAGTGGAAGTAGCAGCTACAGATGCGGGTGACCATCGCCGCCCCCAGAGTTGGTGCCAGGACAAAGTTCTTAGTTAGTGTAGTGGATCCTTAGAAGTATTCTTGTGGTATTATAAGAAATTTTGTTGATTGATCTTGTTGTTCATGGAATTTTCTAATTGCTGCAGTGTGTTGTTAGAATGGTAAAAATTGCATATTATAAATAATATTATGGAGTATTCCTTTGTAATAGTATTATCGCTGAATCGTGTGTATATGTATTTTTATTGAATGATGTGTATGTGTATTTGCAACTTTTTACATGTGTAATATGATTGAGAAACCCTACCATGGGGCAGGGATTTGTTTTCTATTCATCCACCAAACATTGGAGCTGGTTCTTTCTAGGAACCGACTGAGGGTTCCGAACTTTTGGAGATGGCTGTTAAGCCAGCCGGCTGAGCATGTTCATTTTTGGAGCTGGTTATATTTATTTCTCAGTAACTAGGGGCTAAAGACAAATGGCAAAACTGGCTGAGGGCAATGGTAAGGAACCGCCTCTAATTCTCAGTTATGTACTAGTGGTAAGTGGACTCAGTTTAAAACCTAACATATACATGCACCTTTGGCTAGTGGGGTTCATGCTTATTTGCATAAAGCAACATTTTCTACTACCTTTCCAAATAAAAACTTAGTTTTACAAAATAACTAAGTACATACTCGAGTCCACGGGGTGCTCCTCATAAAACTAATAAGGACACATTGGATTCCACCAAGTGCTCCTAAAACCCATTAAGTTCATAAATCAAGTTTTATTAGAGAAATTATAATGGATAAGATCATTCGAATGCATCAAGAGAAGTTACTCATAATTTTCCATTATCAGGGACACGACTAAGCACTTAGGTTTAAACCATATGCATAGGCTAGTACACTTTACTCACAAGACCCAAGCAACCCCTTTTGGGAGAAGACCAAAACGAGACCTTTGAGAAATAGAATCATGAGCCTATCCCCGGACGCATACCACCTACACACTTACATCAACCAGTCACGGTAGGTCAAGATCCCATAACTTAATCAGTCTATCCAAAGCCCACATGACAAGTGGTTGTATTTGTAAGTTACTAATCATGACCGTATATTAATCTCTTTAAGCCTGTGTGGTCGTCCCCATCATATATCCACTCGTTGTCCCAATTAATGCCATTCCACCAAGGTGATTCATTGATTAAGTGGTTTTTAATATATCAAAACAATATTTCTAGCTCACATATCAGGTTATGAGAACCACCCACACAACTAATAGCATGCTAAGCAATCTACAACACGATGGCTATCAAGGAATTATCGGGGGTCTATGAAAATTCTATTGGGTACTCATACCTTAGCATAGAGCATATATATAAGATAAAACATTTCCTACACATGCAAGCTATTGAAAACTAAATGCGTAGGAAACAATAGGAGATTTATGATAGTGACACTTGCCTTTGATATTTGTAGATCACACGCTCTTTGCAAACAAACTGTATCACTTCACACAATCTTCAACATCACAATCAAAGTAAATATGCACAATCTCAAATCACTAGCATCTGAAAAACAATGCAATGTATGCAAGAATACAACATGGTCATTTTATTGCACAAGTTGTTACAACAAGTTTATGAGCACTACAAACACCTACTGGTCATTTTATATAAGTTGGATGCCAATTATAACAATTAGTGCTTTTAGTCTATTTAGAAGCACTTTTTTATTAGAAAAGCCTTATTGAATAGCATAATTACTAATGAGTTCAACATTTAAACCTTAATTTTTTGTGTTGATGTTTCTGGTCAGATTGTTCACCATATAATCATTTGCAAAAAAATTCACTCAAAAATTGTGTTTAGAACATTTTCTATAGTCAAAATACCCCCACAATATGGTTCTACATAAATATTGATTTTACTAGAAGAAAAAGTACCAAATTATTTGTTCATTATATTCTACATATTTTTATAAATCTAGGGACATATCATTTGTAATTTTTGGATTAACAGAACAGTTTCTATGATTTAAATACTACCAAATAGCCCCAAAAATATTTAATTTTTTCTCTTCTGTAAAAGTTGAATTTTTATTACATAGAAGTGTTTCACACTTTTCTGAATCCATACAAATATTATTTTTAATTTTATGAGATATAAATTGTTTTCTCTGAATTTTCAAAGATTGGCATATATTTTGCCATTTTTAATATAAAAAAATCCAACTTTGATTGGTTGACTGGGTTTTGCTAATTGTGTGTGCTGACACGGCAGGTGACTGGAAAAAGGATAATGTGTCTTGCAGACTAGGAACTTAGTAGGTGATAACGTGTCCAACACGCGGCGAACTCCAGTTGGCTGGTACCGGTTCACTAGCCCTTCTAATCTGAGGCGTCCACCTCAGATCCGATGGACGAGATCGAAACATTCCTCCTTTACAGCGACCGACGGTGGCAGGCGGTGGCGTTGCTTCGATGGTGAAGGTTTCCGCACTTTTGGTGGTTCCTAACGACCACGAAGTGGTCGACATGAAGCGGGGGAGGATGGCAAATGTGGAGGTGGCCTTGACGTCGCCTCGTCCTTCCCACAATAGCGGTGGGGAGTGGCTGGAGGCGTGTAGTGCCGATGAAGCTCCGGCAGCCTCGGGAGCCAGCCACGGTGCTCTGTAGGAGATGAAAATCTTCAGGGTGAAGCAGCATTACGGGGGGTGAAGCTTAGAGGGAAGGGAATGGCACAGGCGGTTCAAAACCTCGAGCTAGAGCTCGAACTGGATCTCCAATGGCGATGGTGGCAGTGACCAAAAAATCGGGAAGCTTGGTTGGCGATTTCTAGTTTTTTTGTGAGGGGAAACGGCGGGGGTGGAGGGATTAAATGGGGAAGGAATTTCGGAAGCAGGGCTAGGAATAATCAAATGGAATCGAAGGTATCTGATGTGGTAGTTCGAGTCAACGAAGAACTCAATGGAGGGAGGGGATGTCACGTGGGTCCCATCGGTCAGCGGCAGCACGGAGAATGACATATGCGGTCCCAACATGTTAGGAAAAATAAAGGTGAATAAGAGGGTGGGTGCTGCTCTCTGCCACTGCTTGGGCCAGCCACGGGCCTCTGGCTAGAGCACGGTGTGGGAGGCTGGCTGGGCCAGGCCAGTTGGTTCGCCTGGTCAGCTGGTTGGCCATTTTTTTAAAAAAATCCTTTGAGTCTTTTCTATTTTATTTTCTAGAATTTGTTTTGGAGCTCCAAAATCATTCAAACCATTTCCTATTTTTATAAAAATATACTCTATCAATATACACCATTCATGAATATGTTTGCTGTATTTTTACTATGGACAAAACCATAGCTCTTAGGTTGCACTTAGAATGGGAAAATCCCATTTAGGGTTTTGAATTTCTTTTCGATCCATAGTATGTATCCTCTTAGGGTTTGTATGCAATGGTGTTCATGCATGCTCCATGATTTTGGCGTTTGCAATTTTTCACACTAATACTAAAAACCAACATCATATCATGCCGTTTTTTCCTCTGTATGGCTAGTTAGGTCATTATCAAAAGATAAAAGGTTTTATAAAGCCTCAAAATGGAAAATTCGAAATAAAATGGATAGGTCAGATTATCTTCTCTCATGCTAATCAAATGGTAAAATGCATTTTATAAACCCATAAATCAAATAGATAGTTGAAAGTCACATGACACTAGTATTACAAGATCACCACCATAATTGGGAAAGTCATTTCATTCCCTCTAAAAAATTTAAGTATGGCCGGTTTAATATTTCAAAATTTATTTAATTAAGTAAAACAAAAAATCATGTTCAATAGTCATGTTTATCCACTCTCTTATAAATGTTTTGAATTCAGGATTGAGAAAATTCAAGCAAGTCTTAAAAGTTTCTTTTCACTCATAAATTTCAATAAAGTCAAACAATCAACTAAACTTTTTTTCACATTCTAGAATTTTCCAACAAGACTGCTTAAGTGGTCGAGGATTGCATAGTGTTGTATACAAACCTTTTTGCAATGAATTTTAAATGTATATATGTGCTATTTTTTTGGAAATAAGTGAACGCAACAAGGGTAACCTTGGTTGAGTGGTCCAAGATTCTGTACACTACATCTAGGGTTTATTGCAATTAATTTTAAGTCTCTTTATCAATAACCTTTGTTCATGAAATAATTATGCAACAAGGGCAACACTAGTTGAGCAGTAAAGGGTTTCGTAATGTTGCATACAGATATGTTTGCAACTGATTTCAAGTTTTTCTACATGATAACTTATCTTACGAAATAAATACGCAACAAGGGAAACACTTATTGAGCGGTCTAGGATTGCGTGGAATACAAAATTGCCTTTGTAGTTGATGAAAGTGAACAATGCACTTGGCCAATATCCAAATGCTGTGTTATTTGTTCTATAAGCTACCCACCAATTATTTGACTTCAGTTCCTAAGATAAATCAAGATCGTAGGGTATATGTCGGTTCAAAATTTGAATCAATTAAGTAATTATTAATTTTCGCACATGTCATTTGTGTAAGCTACTTTAGGAATCACACAATTGCATGCAAGCTTTAATGCACTAATTTCAAGTGTACTTGTGACAAATTATATTTGGAAAATAATTATGAATGATTTAGAGAGATGTTTCCATCTAGATAAGAGGTTCCCATAACCTCTCTTGTTCCCCAACCCATTACTCAATATATATACTTCTAGAAAAAGTATCACTCTTATATGAGTATGCCGAGTAAAGGGAGTAGGTGTGAAGGAGATCAAGGATGAAGGGAATAAGGAAAGGATTGCATTTTTACAATCCGAGGTTTCCCGATTGGAGATAACAATGGTG
This sequence comes from Avena sativa, assembly GCA_916181665.1. Classification (NCBI taxonomy): domain Eukaryota; kingdom Viridiplantae; phylum Streptophyta; class Magnoliopsida; order Poales; family Poaceae; genus Avena; species Avena sativa. The sequence continues at coordinate 344,838,508 of OV702279.1, forward strand.
ATGGAGAGGTAAAATGCATCATCAAAAAGTTCGATGAGCTCAAGGAAGAGAGCAGGGGCACAATGATAAATTACCTATTACGCAAGGAAGAGGAACTCAACATTGAGGAGCTTCTAGAGTTCTACCAAGAACTCGATTGGGTCCATAAACAAAGACGATATCAATTGGCCTTGGAGTCTATGGTCCCAACAAGCATGCCACAACCGCAACAATCGTCCTCCATGCAACGTCAAGTTAAGAAAGAGAAGCGATGAAACATTCGTATCGTGCCCATTTTAAGGTCATGTTATGTTAGTTGATGGGTATCCCTTATGTTTTAATGAATAATGGACATGTTGCTTGATGTTGCGGTTAATAAATTTTCTTGCATGTATTGGATTTATATAAAGAAAACAGTTTTTACAGTGTGAGTTTCTTGTGAATTAGTAAATCATATCAAGGTGATATAATACACAAGAGTTCACCGCAAACCTCATCACAACATGATACACATAATCCATAAAGATGGCGAAGAACTGATTTCTATAGAATGCACCGCTTGAGCGTTCGATGGTTGCGTAATGTTTTATACATATGTTTCTATATTTATTTTCAAATATATGTATGTATATGATAACTTATATATGAAAATAAATTATGCAACAAGGGTAACATTGATTGAGTGGTTCAGATTTCTTACCATTGCATACACAATTGTTGCGATGAATTTTAAGTGTCTCCACCGATAACCTATGCTTGGGAAATAATTACGCAAGAGGGACAAGACTGCTTGTGTGTTCAGGGGTATTTAGTGTTGCATACACACTTTTTTGCAATTAGTTTCAAGTATAATTACACGACACCTCATCTTAAGAAATAATATGACACAAGGGCAACACCGATTGAGTGGTCCAAGATTGCATACCGTTACAACACTAAATCCTAGACATGCTTGCAATTCATTTCAAGTGTACTTATTAAACAACACGGGCAACACTAGTTAAGTTATCTAGGGTTGTGTGTACATGCTTTATTATGATTAATTTCAAGTGTCCTTATTTGACAAAATGTATTTGATAAATAAATTTAATTGTATTTATACCATAACTTATATGCGCATCATTTGAAAAATTAATATGCAACAAGGGAAAGACTATTGGAGGCGCCGAGGGCTGTAGAACTTTGCACACACCATTTTCAAATTAATTTTAAATTATATGTATATGATAAGTTATCTTTGGAAATAAATTATACAACAAGGGTAACAATGGCTGAGCGTACTATTGCCGTACATGATTTATTGTGATTAATTTGAAGTGTCCTTACCAATAACCTATGTTTTAACATAATTACGAAAGACAGGCAAGACTGCTTGAGTGGTAAGGGATTGTGTTATGTTCCATAGACACCTTTTTGCAATTAATTTCAAATGTCTATATACGAATAACTTATCTTTAGAAAAAGTACGCAACAAAGGACACACTGGTTGAGAGGTCCAATATTATATAATTTTCTTTATTGTAATTAATTTCAATGTCCTTGTGTGATCAACTATATTTGGCAAAAAAATGAAGTGTCTTTATACCATAACATATAGATGTTCAGAACATAATTACGTAGCAAGGGCGAGACTTCTTGAGCAGTCTAGGGTTGCATAACATTGCATAAATACCTTTTTTCAAAAAATTGAAATATATGTATGTGATGAACTTATCTTTGGAATTAAATTAATGCAAAAAAGAGTAACCTTGCATTGGTTAAGTGGTCTAAGATTCAGTACCACTACATACACAGTTTAATGAGACTAATTTCAAATTTCTTTATCAATAACCTTTGTTTTGGGAATAATTACACAATAGGAGCACCACTGGTTGGGCGGTCAAGGGTTGTGTAACTTTGCGTGCATATATGTTTGCAATTATTTTCAAGTGTTTGTATGCGCTAACTTATCTTAGGGGTACACAACAAGGGCGACACCGGTTGATCGTTCGAGGATTGTGTGGAATATAAAATTGCGTCTGTAGTTGATGAAAGTGAACAATGCACTTGGCAAATATCCAATGGGCGTGTTATTTTTACTATAAACTACCCAACAATTCTTTGACTTCAGTTCCGAAGATAAATCAAGATTATAGGGTAAATGTCGGTTCAAAATGTGATTCTCACTAGTAGAAAATAGGCTATCCGTTCGTGCCTCCTAACAGCATTAGTCCCGGTTCCGCCACGAACCGGGACTAATGATGACACGCGTCCCGATTGCCCCGTCCCGGTTGGGGAACCGGGACTAAAGCCCCTTACCAACCGGGACACATGGGGCTGTTTCCACTAGTGTCTAATGTCTGCTAAGTAATTATTATTTTACACACATGTCATTTGTATAAGCTACTTTAGTAATCACAACAATAGCATACAAGCTTCAATGTCATTAATTTCTAGTGTACTTATGTGGCAAATTATATTTGGAAATTTATTACATAGCATTCAGAGAGTAGTTTCCATCTATAAAAGGGGTCCCCATCTGCTCTCTCATTACCCAACTCATTGCTCAATATAGATACTACTAGCAAAAAAATCATGCTCCAGTATGAGTACGCCAAAGAAAGGGAGTAGGGCAGCTGTGATGGAAATAAGGATGAGGGGAAGAAGGAAAGGATTGCACTATCACAATCCGAGGTTTACCAGTTGGAGAGGAAATCATGGATGGAGGAAGAGAGGGCATATCGCAGCAAGTAAGAGGATCTCAACCTTGAGGATATTCTAGAGTACTAACAAAAACTCAAAGCTGGTCTAGAAAGATATCAAATATCATTTTGTTGGATGTCGGTGGGCCTAAGTGTTGCCACTGCTATTGGTTGAGCGGCCACCAATTGCGTACATTGCATACATGCTTTATTATGATTAATTTTAGGTGTCGTTATCTGGCAAACTGTATTTGAAAAGTAATTTTATGTGTATTTTTACCATAACCTATGTGTGTAACATTTGGAAAATAATAACGCAACAAAAGAACACTACCTGTGGGGTCGCGGAACTTTGCACACATGCATTTTTGCAATTAATTTCAAATGTATATATTCGGTACCTTATGTTTGAAAATAAATTATGCAACAAGGGTAACATTTGTTGAGAGGTTTAGGATTTTCTTTTTTGAGAGAAAAGATCGTTCTACTATTTAGTTGATGGGGTTCGTTCCATAGAACACAAAAAATTTCCTATGGTTTGCAACTGCCAAGATCGAATCTAGATGTCACATCCCAAAATTTTCCAAATTTTGAAATGTGAAAAATAAATAAACAAAATAAAACTTTGTTGAAATTTAGGGTGAGAAGAAACTTTTTGATTCCAATTGGAAACCTTCAAACCTATTTTGATCAAATAAATCCTAAAGGGATTTAAAAAGATAAAAAATTAATAAAGAAATTTTAATAGTTGGAATTACTATTTTTGGATCTTTTAATAAAAAGATTTGATTTTCAAAAGCAAAGATAGAATTATAAATAAGGATTATTTTATAGAGCCAAATTAAATCTTGGCCAAGCTTTTGAAATAAAATATTTCTATTTGATAAAAAGAGTAAAGGTTTATTTAAATAAAATAATGAGGATTTATTAATATCCTATTTTATTAAAGTAAAGGCTTCTTCATTTTAAATAAACACTAAAAACTTGTTATTTTATTTTAAATAAGTTTTCCAAGTGTTTTATATTCAAATAAAACCTATTGAAATGAGTTTGGTATTATTTAGATTTCAAATAGAGATTTAAAATAAATTAAACCCTATTTGAATTAATAACTAAGGCCTATTTTATTTAATTATTAATGGATCCTAAAAAGAATAAAATTAATTGTTTTGGACTTTGATTTGTTTTGTTAAACATAATTAAAATCTACACAAAGTTTGGCAAAGGTTTGAATCCATTTGGGTGTTTGAATTGTTTGAATAAAAACAAAACAGAAATTCAAATAGAAAAAGGAAAAAGCTTCTGTATAAAAAAAATGAAACGAACTGACCCAACTCAATAGGCCCAGTAGCGCAGCCCACCAGCTCTCACCATGGCGAAACGTTTTCTCACGCGAAAATGAACCCACCGAGTCACAGACAGCAGGACCCCACTCCCTCCTTCCCCACCTCACTGACGAGCGGACCCGACAGCCAGCACATCATCCTCTTCACCGCGACATTTCCTCCTCGCCGTTTCTGCCCTATAACGCCGGCGATCAATTCGCGTTATTGCCTGCGTTATTGTCGCCCCCGACCACGCACACTTAAGCGCACGCCTCTCCTCGACATTTCCCCTCACTCGCCCCTCCTTCTCTGCCCCAGGGCTGCCCCGATTTCCTCTTGCACCGCCACTGCTCCGGCGAGCGTCTCCGAACAATTCCGGCCACACCCCGCCGCCTCTCGCCTCCCACTGCACACGAGCTCGCTCCTCACCTCCTGGCGCATCTCCCCGTGCCACTCGTTCGCTCGCGCGCGCTTCGAATCGTCGGCTTCGTCATCACCTGAGCACCGCTGCATCTGACTCGTCTCCGGCGAACTCCCCTGGTAAGCTCAGACCTCCCCAGCACCTCCCGATGATGCTCCCTTACTCGCGACCCTCGTGCGCTGTCACATCCCAAAATTTTCCAAATTTTGAAATGTGAAAAATTAAAATAAACAAAATAAAACTTTGTTAAAATTCAGGGTGAGAAGAAACTTTAGATTCCAATTGGAAATATCAAACCTATTTTGATCAAATAAAATCCTCAAGGGATTTAAAAAGATAAATAAACAATAAAGTTAAAATATTTGGAATTACTATTTTGGATCCTTTAATAAAAAGTTTTGGTTTTCAAAGGCAAAGGTAGAATTATGAATAAGAATTATTTTATAGAGCCAAATTAAATCTTGACCAAGCTTTTGAAATAAAATATTTCTATTTGATAAATAGAGTAAAGGTTTATTTAAATAAAATAATGAGGATTTATTAATATCCAATTTTATTAAAGTAAAGGCTTTTCCATTTTAAACAAAACACTAAAACTTGTTAATTTATTTTAAATAAGATTTCTAAGTGTTTTATATTTTCAAATGAAACCTACTGAATTGATTTTGGTATCATTTAGTTTTCAAATAGAGTTTTTAAATAAATAAAATCCTATTTGAATTAATGACTAAGGTCTATTTATTTAATTATTAATGGATCCTAAAAAGAATAAAAATTATTTTATTTTTGGACTTTGGATTGTGTTGTTAAACAGAACTAAAAATGATACAAAGTTTGGCAAAGCTTTGAATTCATTTGGATGTTTGAATTGTTTGTTTGAAAATCAAAACAGAAAATCAAATAGAAAAAGAAAAAGCTTACAGAATAAAAAACTGAAACAAAACAGTCCAACTAAGCAAACCCAGCAAGGACCAGTCGCAGCCCAACTAGACTCCCCGCGGTGAAACGTTTTCTACCCAAACCTACACCCGCGCAGTCACAGACGAGTGGACCCCGCTCCCCCTCTCTCTCTCCCTCGCTGACAGACAGGTCCCACAGCGCCAGCACATCATCTTCAACCCGCGACATTTCCTTCTCGCCGTTTCTGGCAGTAACTCCGACGTTGAATTCACGTTGATGACGGCCTTAACTCCTCCGGTGACCACGGACACTTAAGCGCACGCCTCTCCTCTACCTTTCCCCTCACTCGCCTCTCCCTCTCTGCCCCCAGGCTGGGTAAATTTTGGCTCGAGCAGCTCTATCTCCGACGAGGTTCTCCGTCGATTCCGTCCACCCCTCGCCGCCCCTCGCCCCCCACTGCACACTAGCATGCTCTCTAGTCCCTTGCGCGTTTGCCCATAGCCCCAGCTAGCTCCCGCGCACTCTGGAAGCTCGGCTTTGTCGACCACAACTCGCCACCGCCATCTGTTCCGCCTCCGGCGACCTTCCCAGGTGAACTCCGACCGCCCCGAACCCTCTCGATGACGCTCACGTGAACCCCACGTTCGCCCGCATCTAACCGTGTCTTTGTTTTGCCTTGGGGTGAACTGCAGCGTCGCCCCGTCGTCAACCAGAGCCGCCAGACGCCGTTGCAAACTCCGGCGAGGAATTGCCAGCAGCTCCGAGCGCCCCTCGCCAAGCCAGCGCCACCTTGAGCTTCACCTCGACCTCGCGAGCACGGTGAGCACCTCCGCTTCTTCCCTTGCGTCCTGTACCGCCGGCACCGCCGCATCCCAAGCGTGCGCCGCCAGTCGCCGCCGCCAGCGCCGCCCACTCTTGGTCAATCGCATGGCATCCGTTAGATCTTGATCGTCTTGCCGTGATTAGAACTTAGACGAAGGGGTATGTGCGCATCTGAGCCGTATGATTTAAATGAAATCCAGCGGTCTAGAGAGATCGATCCACCCGAAGCGGTATCGTCCAGTTATATTGTGCCACATGGACAAGGTTTAGATTAAAACAGAATTTAGAATCTGATTCATATGCAAATTTGAAAAATTCATAACTTTAGTTCTACACGTCAAAATTTTACAAATTTTATATCAATGGAATCAGTAGAACAAGTACTTTCCAACCATCCACTTTGTTTAATGATTTGCTTCTGGAAAATTGGTTGAAATTGCAGAAACATGTGTAGGCTTATTAGAAATATAAAAATTATTCTAGATATAATTTTAATGTGAAATATTTTCAAAATGATTTGTTGTGAACCTACTGACCCTAGGAACCAACTTATGGATTTAAAAATTTATTTTGTGAAGTTTAGGAATAAATATTTGAATTAACTCATTTCTAGTCAAATAAAAATAATGTTTATGGTTTAGAAATGATTTTTGAGTAAAACCTTTGGGAAATGATTTGATTCAAACCTTCTGACACTAAACACCAAGTTTTGAGAATTAAAATATATTTGGTGAACTTTTTAAAGAATATTGCTTTGCTAAAAGCATTTTCAACCACATAAAATAATGATTTGGTTTAAAAAAGGTTTATAGATAAAACCTTTTGCAAATGGTTTTACCACTTTAGTAAATGATCACCTTTGAACTTTACAATGTTTAGAGCCTAGTAGAAACCACTTTTGCAAATAAAACCATCTTTTGCATGCTTGCATGCATGACATTGTTTTTGTTATTTTATGTGTGATAAATTGTTTGGAATGCTAGTTGAATTTGTGTTTGCTTGATTGATTTGTAGTGAAGTTAGAAGAGTGTGATATTAGCAAGATCAAGAAGTAAACCAACATTCTCTACTAAAAAGGCAAGTGACACTATCATCCAAGTCCTACTATTTTCATTGCACTTAGTGGATTTTTGTAACATGCATGAAAAGGATTTCTATATTTTATGCTATGCTAAATCCTAATAGGATACCCTTATATATTCCTTAGTGGAAACAATGTAGTTGTAGTATGCTTAGCCCTGCTATATATTGGGATGGGATACATGTTATGAATTATATGAAGAGTTGAAAAGTTATAAGTTTTATATAATAAAACAAGTACTCAATGAACCACCTGGGTGGACAAGGATACTCAAGGTTGGACAAGGTGGCAACAAAAGGAACCATGTTTATATGGCTATCTCTTTTTGTTGTGCACTAGAAGGAAACCACCCAGGGACTTAGAGATTGAACATGTTTCTCGTACAGTGGCTTTCGTGTACAGCCACATGCTAAATGGGCTCTGGCTTAGTCAACTACATAGTGGAAGACCCATGCATTGGCATCTTCAGGTTAACTACAGCCACATGCTAAATGGGCTCTCGCTTAGTCAACTACATAGTGGAAGACCCATGCATTGGCATCTTCAGGTTAACTAGGATTGTGTAAGGGAACTTGAAACCCTACATTGGTGCCTGGATGACAAGCTAGCATTGTGTATTGGGAGGAATTCTATGGAAAGACTTTGTCACAATCTCAATCTGCCAGTACTCCATCTTGGTGAGTACTTATCCAGCGGCCACTAGTGGCATCAAGATGAGATTGTGTCATGTGGGTAATGTGTACAACTTCTGCAGAAGATCAAATTCTAAGTACTTAGCCGTGTCCCCGGTTATGGACAACACTGAGCAACTAAGGCCTGAAGCTATGGAAGATCTCGACATTCCAATTTCTCAAAGTTAAAAACTTGTGGGTTACAACAAGGGATTAGAAGCACTTGGAGTTTTCCAAGAAGTTCAAAAAGATTTGACAATGATCAAAAAAAAACTATTTTGAAAAGATAGGACAAAACTATAATGCTTTCTTCAAAGATCTTAAACCCCACTTAGCCAAATATGCATGTAATGATAGGATCCACATATTTCTACATAGTAGTGAAACTTGCCAATACAATTCAAATGTATTGACCCTTGTGGCTGCATCTTATTATGTTGCAGGTTTGTTTGATGTTAGTGAAGTTTATTGATTAGGATTACAAGTCTACAACCAACATGATTGCCTGTGGCACTTTGAAGATGAAGGACCCCATGCCTATAGATATTCTTCTGCAATGTAATGTAATAGCCAAATGAGCTATGTAAGATGTAATGAATTATTTTATTCCTGGTTATAAAGTTGTATTATGACCTTTGTTTCTTGATATTACATCTTAACTGTGGATGCTAGCTATTGATCCAGGGACTAGCATTGTAAACACTGGGATCTCTACCTTATTATAGGTTGGGGACCTTACAGATGGTATTAGAGCACTGTGTTTCCTGTAGGATTATAACCCTAGGATTGGACAAAACCCCTTAGAAAAATAGGAGTTGTTTTTGTTCCAAAACATATTTACAAACAATCTTGTAAACTCTTTCCTCAACCTTTTTGGTTTTGATTCTACACCTCTTCTTTTCAACTTGATGGATAAAACCTTCACCATGACCAATGACTTTAACTTTAGATTCACCAAAGATTTCATCAACTCTAATGACTTCAACATCTTCAAGTGTTTTCAACTATAGTTTCACCAAGGACTTCAACTTAGACATCACTAAGGACTACAAGTGAGAACCAAAAAACACTAGATTGCCTACCAAAGATATTGATATCAAGTTAGAGTATGGATCATATTGACCTATGAGGTATGATTATAGTAAGTTATTATTTTCAAGAAAACTTGTTGTTTCCTTCAACTCATGAGTTAAGCTCATAAGTTGTTAAGTGGATAGTTGCTTGTTGATTGTTTGATTATTTGATTGTTTGATTGAACTTGGTTGTTTTTGAGTTGTGTGTTAAAACTTCTTAAAAACCTATCCACCAATACTTATCCCTATCAAACCAACAGATGCCTCCCCGTCGTGCCAACCCCAACCAAAATAACAACATCACCCCTGAGATGTAGCAGATGATGGCAGCTCAGACACAACTGATGCAACAGATGACCACATATATACAGAATCAGAACAACAACAACAACAACAACAACAACAACAACAACAACAACAACAACAACAACAACAATAACAACAACAACAACAATAATAATCAGAATAATCCTCCAGCACTTGATATGCTCACCAAGTTTCTGAAACTTAGTCCTGCAAGATTCTCTGGAACAACTGATCCCATGGAAGCCAATGACTGGTTACGTTCGGTGAATAAGGACTTAGTGACTGTTGGCTGCACCGATAAAGAAAAAGTTAGGTTTGCAGCATTTCTCTACTTGAAGGACCAGCAGCAACATGGTAGGACAACTTTCAAATCACCACTCCCCTTGAAGATGTAACTTGGGATATTTTTGAGGATGGATTTAGAACAACTCACATCTCACCTGGAGTGATGTACTTGAAGAAAAAGGAGTTTCACAATCTGAAACAGCGTCACCTCAGTGTGGCTGAGTATATTGAAGAATTCAACAATCTGGCACGCTATGCACCGGATGAAGTTGATACAGATGCTAAGAGAAAAGAAAATTTTCTTGAAGGACTTAATGATGAGTTGAACCCGTAGCTAGCTGTTGCCTATGTCCCAACTTATCAATCACTCTGTGACAAAGCCACTATATTGGAAAACAAGATGAATCAAGTTGAGAATAGAAAGAGGAAGCATAAACTCAAGAATCACTCAGGATCATCAAAAAATAAGCATTCATTCAAAAAGAGCAATGAAGATTCTGAACCACATCAGTATCACCACAACAACAATGAAAGTGAAAATAATGGAAATGATACTGACAATGGAGATGACCTTGGTCAGAACCAACATGACACTTCGCCTGATAAGGTTGAGTTCATGTGTATAGTGCCAATCCCTGGATCGGTTCACTGGCACACACAGTACAAAATGATACCAAATATAACTGTGCATCATAAATACAACGAATATGATCCAGAATTTACATTATTTATACAAGTACACAGCGGAAAACGAATACAAGGTAGATCTCCATCCTTCAAATGTGCCACAGGCGAACAAATGTTGAGTGGAGTCTCGCGACCTATGAACGATCACTCAGATACGATATAACCTGCAACATGAAACGTTGCAGCCACGAATGGTCAATACATTGAATGTATGGCAAGTAGGCTAAAGTGGTTAACAACAGATCTATCAACTACATGCTTATTTGGCCAAGTGGAGTTCAGGCTCATTTGCATAAAGCAACAGTTTTATCCTAACATTTGTAACAAAGTAGTTTTCCAATACGATAAATAGGACACTCTGGTTCACTCCCAGGTGCTCCTAACCAATTATGTTCACCCAACAAGTTTTCAGCAATTAAGAAATAAGGATGAGTGAGAAATATCATAGCATCAGTATCAGGTCGCTCAAATTGTCCATAACCGGGGACACGGCTAAGTACTTAGTTTATACACCCTACAGGGGTTAGTACACTTTACCCATGTGACTTGGCCAGCCCAGCTCGTACCACCACTCTCATATTGGGTGATGATAGGGAGAAGTCCAAGAAGGAACCGTTCGGGAAGTAGCTCCCCAATCCCGACGCGTACCGGTCCAACCTACACTATCTACATCTCTGGATACGCGGGTTCGAGTTACCATAACCTACTGAGTTCAACCAACCGCCCATTCCATTATTGGCACATGGTTGCACACGAAAGCTTCCAAACAAAGAAACCAATCCTTTCTCAGTGTCTTGGGTGCCTTTCCGCAATGATACCACCAAAAATTATCAATCCCATCACACCCAGGAGATTCATTGATTAAGTTGTTTTAGTTTTCGCAAACCAACACATTTAGAAACAACTTCAGTGATGTAACCCAGCCCTCGTTCATCATAGCATGGCTAAGCACATCTACCAACGGTGGCTCATAAACAAGGAATGCTAGGGAATAATATGGGGCATAGCATAGCATATACACATCAATTCCTACATATGCAATTCTACAAAAACATCTATAATGCATAGGAAAACAATAGGACATTTATGACCAAGATAGCACCACTTGCCTTTGAAGAATGTTTCCATGGGCACGAACTAATGCTCTATGTATACTCCCATGTATTCAATCAAAAAAATCTACTACTAAAACTAAACTGTCGATACTTCAACTTTCAGGTTGCGTAATCTACTACATAACATCATGTGCAACACTTCATACTTCCACATCCTTCTGTTGCATTAGATGAACTATTCTCCTTTGTCGATGCATTATGTTGTAAAACTTTCCACTTAATCCTTATCCATGTATTCAACACATCATTATAGTTCCATGGGTTTGAGATAGAGAAGAATTGATTGTAGGGAGAAGAAGCTACTAAGGAAGTAATCCTACTCATAACTATATGAAGCAATCAATGTCACAAATAAGAAAACAATCATAAGAAATCAACACACAATCAAACACTTGTATAATAACATTACAGGGGTATAAATATAGCAGTATATAACCACAAAATAGTTTGAAAGAATTGGGAACAATACTAGAGTAAAATAGAGCAACATATAAGCAATAAACAAAATCTGTCAAAACGGTACAGCATACTTCATGAATTTTCCTCACCGACCTAAACTCGTCAGGAATTTTAGACAATTTTTGTGCATGTACTACAGGTAATTACGCTCCAGATCCTATTTTTTTTGGATTTTTATGAGTTACCAGTAAAATATGAAAAATCGCGCGGTACAACAGGTCATGCTGAAAACTGCAGCAGTAAAGTCACGAATTTCAATCAATTCACACCATTAAACTAATTTAAAACCTCATCAAAGAAAGTGAGAATGCCCGAGTGATAGAAAAACGTGATTCACCTATCCTCATACAGGGTAATGATTTGGGTGCAGGATGGATTGATCACCATTCCTACTACTCTTATTATTCGCTCTTGTACTGCTGGCTTTGCGAATCTTGAGTGCCTTTCAGCCTTAGCAGAGAGCCGGCGTTGAGCCTAAACCTTAGAATGGTAGATTGTTCCACCTCTATAAAATCATTCATTGCTAAGCGTAGGAATATACGGTAAGGATGAATTCCAACCATTATTAATGGGCACCGTGAAGTAAACATCCCCTAATTGACCACCATGAGAGTTTTGCTAGTTTAAGAAGAGCTTTCTCGGAAACTATCAATCATGATGTTTAGAATATACTAGAGACATTGTGCCAATAAAATTCTAAAGGAGAACCAATCTGAGCTAAGTGAATCCTCGAGAAATGACCTAGTCAATTTTCTTTTAAGGGTGGTAGCATCCTAATGGATCTCGAACCTTTCTTTCTTTCTAGCCTTCCCAAATCTCGGGACGAGATTTCTTTTAAGGGTGGTAGTCTGTCACATCCCAAAATTCTCCTAATTTTGGAATGTGAAATAAATAAATAAGTTTGATTGATTGTTTGACTATGTTGAAAATTCTCAATGAGAAGAAACTTTTTGAATAGAAAATCCTCTCAACCTTGAATTCAAAATCTTATATTATTTTGTTATGACCTAAGTAGCCATATAGGCAAAAGGGCATAGATTGATATTGTATTGTAGAATTGGTGTGCAAGATTTCAAAAATAAAAATCATGAAGCATTCATAAGCATTTCATTACATCCATGCAAAGTTCTCACAAATTGAATCCAAATCCTGGTATCTAAATCCTATAGTTGATTCGCCCAAATGTTCCTAAGGGTAATTAAATTGACTTATTAAAACCCACTGTTGCTAAGGCATAAATTATTGATAATTATAGCCTAAAGAGATCCAATTAATACTACAAAATTTTGGAAACAAAATTGAGCTCATTTGGAGCTAGTATGAAAAAGTTATGAAACAAATACAAACACATAAAGATATAAATAAAATGGAATATACAAGGATTTATAAATCCACTACTTCCAAACTAGTAAAAAGATTACAAATTTGATCTTATAATGATCTATTCGATTTTAGAAAAATTTAGAAACAAGAATCATGTCATTTGGAGTTCGTATGCAAAAGATATGAGGGAAACAAGTATATAAAAAAAACTAAACGTGCCGGCCCACCCGGTCCGACCGGACCGAGCCAGCCGGCTGGACACGTACAGGATCGATCGGTGGAGTGCTTTAAAATCCGTGCAAATCAGTTTTTCTCTAACCTATCTCTACTCAAACTGGTATAACTTTTTATCTACAACTTCGAATCGACTTTCATTTGTTTCTACTTGTTCTCTACTCTAATACATATCTCCCCATCATCCCAAACCTCCATATAAACTCGTGGAGCCACAGCTGTACGAGTTTCTTTCCTCGAAATCCCGAATCTACACATGCCCGAATCTTATTTCGCTTTTAACCCATCTAGACTTCGTCGTTTGCCTTCGGTCAAAAAACGAAAGTTGTAGGAATCGTCGAAATCTTTCAATCCCAACAAACTTCACCTCTTTTCATCCACCACAGCCAGAGAATTTTGTATCGCAATATTTCAGATCTTACGGTGTAAATCCAAGATGTACTCGCGCTCGTTTCTTCAAATCCAAATTCCTTTGGTGAGAAGGTAGGAATAATGATTACCCACAACTTTCACGTTCTAAGTTTTTCAATTTGACCTACGGATTTGTCTCTCTAACACAGATCTGTTTCTTGTCTATTCTGAGCCAAAATCGGGTCAATCTCTTCTTCTAGCCACCGGATCCTATCCAGACGGTCGAGATCCAATCAAACCGGTGCGTCCCATGTCGTCATCCCGGTCATCTTCCTCATCAACGCCACGTCAACGTAAGGTCAACATCTAGTCCCAGTCAGCATGCAAAGTCAACATGTCCAGTCAGCGGAATATTCCCTGAAATATTCCGTTCGAATTTAAAATTGCATATTATAGGTCTACTTGTAAAATTCATTAGAAATTCATACCACGTCCAAAAATTGCGTATAATATATCAAATTGAAGATAATTTCACGTAGAATCATATTATCAGAATAGATCCAACTTTTACTGTACGTGGTTACTGCAGTAATTTAATTGGTTTTAATGGTCTTTTAGGTTAATAAATTCATAAGAAATTATCTGTACCTCCGAAAAATATGAACAATATATCAAATTGAAGCTACTGTATTGTACATTAATAATATCTGGTTGGATCTAGCCTTTGCCCACTATTTAACCCGTAGAAATTTATTTAGTTTTAATGGCTTTATAAATCATTAAATTCATAGTAAATTAATTGCTTGTCACAAAAATATAAATGATATACCCATGGAAAGCTGGTTCCTTGTAGATCATCAATATGCAATTAGTTCAGCCTTTGACTGTAAGGTTTTGCCGTGAAGATTTAAATGGTTTAATGGCTTATTTAGAGTAATAAATTCATAAGAAAATAAATACTATTCGGAAAATTACAAATAATATGTCCCTGAAATCACAATTCCGTGGAGATTACAGATATAATTTTAGTTTGATTTTTAGACAACATAAACTATATGAATCATTTAAAAACCATTAAACACTATTTAAATCATACAAAAAGATCTATAACTCCGATTAGGGTGAATCCAACGCCTACTGGTTCGTATTAATGTCCTCTATCCAGTAAACCCAAGAAAAAAAATTAATTCGGTAGTTAAAACAGTTGTTACAACAGAACTATTAAAAACCCTATATTGGCAAGTAATTATTAATAGCAAGTACTCCATTGCATTAATTGGCCTCTTGCATGCATCATATAGTTCAATATTGTTTAGAGAACTAAAGTAACAACCATTGTGACTCATTAAATTGTCATGCGTGCATTTGTTGTATTTGTTTGATCTCTATGTGCTATTGTTTATGTTGTATGCAATTGTTTGATCGATAGATTGCGAGGAGTGCAACGTGTGTGATTGCAACTACTATGATTGCAAGTATTGTGGTTATGACGAGTGCAACCATTATATCTATGAGGATTTTAAGGATTATCTAATTGACTACATCTACAACAAAGGCAAGTGGTGCTATCTTGGTCATAAATGTCCTATTGTTTTCCTATGCATTATAGATGTTTTTGTAGAATTGCATATGTAGGAATTGATGTGTATATGCTATGCTATGTCCCATATTATTCCCTAGCATTCCTTATTTATGAGCCACCGTTGGTAGATGTGCTTAGCCATGCTATGATGAACGAGGGATGGGTTACATCACTGAAGTTGTTTCTAAATGTGTTGGTTTGCGAAAACTAAAACAACTTAATCAATGAATCTCCTGGGTGTGATGGGATTGATAATTTTTGGTGGTATCATTGCGGAAAGGCACCCAGGACACTAAGAAAGGATTGGTTTCTTTGTTTGGAAGCTTTCGTGTGCAACCATGTGCCAATAATGGAATGGGCGGTTGGTTGAACTCAATAAGTTGTGGTAACTCGAACCCGCGTATCCAGAGATGTAGATAGTGTAGGTTGGACCGGTGCGCGTCGGGATTGGGGAGCTACTTCCCGAACGGTTCCTTCTTGGACTTCTCCCTATCATCACCCAATATGAGAGTGGTGGTACGAGCTGGGCTGGCCAAGTCACATGGATAAAGTGTACTAACCCCTGTAGGGTGTATAAACTAAGTACTTAGCCGTGTCCCCGGTTATGGACAATTTGAGCGAACTGATACTGATGCTATGATATTTCTCACTCATCCTTATTTCTTGATTGCTTAAAACTTGTTGGGTGAACATAATTGGTTAGGAGCACCTGGGAGTGAACCAGAGTGTCCTATTTATCGTATTGGAAAACTACTTTGTTACAAATGTTAGGATAAAACTGTTGCTTTATGCAAATGAGCCTGAACTCCACTTGGCCAAATAAGCATGTAGTTGATAGATCTGTTGTTAACCACTTTAGCCTACTTGCCATACATTCAATGTATTGACCATTCATGGCTGCAACGTTTCATGTTGCAGGTTGTATCGTATCTGAGTGATCGTTCATAGGTCGCGAGACTCCACTCAACATTTGTTCGCCTGTGGCACATTTGAAGGATGGAGATCTACCTTGTATTCGTTTTCCGCTGTGTACTTGTATAAATAATGTAAATTCTGGATCATATTCGTTGTATTTATGATGCACAGTTATATTTGGTATCATTTTGTACTGTGTGTGCCAGTGAACCGATCCAGGGATTGGCACTATACACATGAACTCAACCTTATCAGGTGAGGGTGTTAAGAAGAAAGACATTAGTCAGTTGCAATGCTATAATTGTAAGGAACTTGGACACTATGCATCAGACTGTCCTGAGAAGAAAAAGAAAAAGGATGCTAGAAAAGCCAATGGAAATGACTCCAATGTAACCCAGAAAGGACATGTGAACCAGATTGATATGGATGGAAACTTTGAAGAGATAGAAGAAGTGGATGTCAGGAACTAGTTAACTCAGTTGAGTCAAATAAGGAATCCTTGTCTGGATAACAAGTGTTGAACCCATAGTCAAGTGAACCATCAATGTAACCCTATGAGACTTTATTTTTAAGGGTGGTAGTACCCTAGTTGCCTTGAAGCCAACCTGTAACCCTAGCCTTCCCAAATCTCGGGACGAGATTTATTTTAAGGGTGGTAGCCTGTCACATCCCAAAATTTTCCAAATTTTGAAATGTGAAAAATAAATAAACAAAATAAAACTTTGTTGAAATTTAGGGTGAGAAGAAACTTTTTGATTCCAATTGGAAACCTTCAAACCTATTTTGATCAAATAAATCCTAAAGGGATTTAAAAAGATAAACAATTAATAAAGAAATTTTAATAGTTGGAATTACTATTTTTGGATCTTTTAATAAAAATATTTGATTTTCAAAAGCATAGATAGAATTATAAATAAGGATTATTTTATAGAGCCAAATTAAATCTTGGCCAAGCTTTCGAAATAAAATATTTCTATTTGATAAAAAGAGTAAAGGTTTATTTAAATAAAATAATGAGGATTTATTAATATCCTATTTTATTAAAGTAAAGGCTTCTTCATTTTAAATAAACACTAAAAACTTGTTATTTTATTTTAAATAAGTTTTCCAAGTGTTTTATATTCAAATAAAACCTACTGAAATGAGTTTGGTATTATTTAGATTTCAAATAGAGATTTAAAATAAATTAAACCCTATTTGAATTAATAACTAAGGCCTATTTTATTTAATTATTAATGGATCCTAAAAAGAATAAAAATTAATTGTTTTGGACTTTGATTTGTGTTGTTAAACAGAATTAAAATCTACACAAAGTTTGGCAAAGGTTTGAATCCATTTGGGTGTTTGAATTGTTTGAATAAAAACAAAACATAAATTCAAATATAAAAAGGAAAAAGCTTCTGTATAAAAAATATGAAACGAACTGACCCAACCCAATAGGCCCAGCAGCGCAGCCCACCAGCTCTCACCACGGCAAAACGTTTTCTCACGCGAAAATGAACCCGCTGAGTCACAGACAGCAGGACCCCACTCCCTCCTTCCCCACCTCACTGACGAGCGGACCCCACAGCCAGCACATCATCGTCTTCACCGCGACATTTCCTCCTCGCCGTTTCTGCCCTATAACTCCGGCGATCAATTTGCGTTATTGCCTGCGTTATTGTCACCCTCGACCATGCACACTTAAGCACACGCCTCTCCTCGACATTTCCCCTCACTCACCCCTCCTTCTCTGCCCCAGGGCTGCCCCGATTTCCTCTTGCACCGCCACTGCTCCGGCGAGCGTCTCCGAACAATTCCGGCCACACCCCGCCGCCTCTCGCCTCCCACTGCACACGAGCTCGCTCCTCACCTCCTAGCGCATCTCCTCGTGCCACTCGTTCGCTCGTGCGCGCTTCGAATCGTCGGCTTCGTCATCACCTGAGCACCGCCGCGTCTGACTCGTCTCTGGCGAACTCCCCTGGTAAGCTCAGACCTCCCCAGCACCTCCCGATGACGCGCCCTTACTCGCGACCCTCGTGCGCACCTAACCATGCCTCTACCTTGTCTTAGCGTGGTCCTAAACGATGCCAGCGACGACGCCTGAGCACAACCGACGCCGCTGCACACTCCGGCGAGGAATTACCGTCGTTCCTGTGCGCCCCTTGGACAGCTGCGACCACCTCGAGCTTCACCTCGACCACGCGAACACGGTGAGCTGTTTCCCTTCTTCCTTTGCTTCCTGGAATCTCCGCGACACCACCGTCTGAGCGCGCACCGCCGCTCGCCGCCGCGCAGCGCCGCCAGTCCTTGGTCGAAGCAGCTGAGCCCGTTGGATCCTAATCCTGCGGCTAAGATTAGATTTAAGCGAAAGGGTATCGTGTGCCTCTGCGCCGCACGAACTCCCTTAGATCCAACGATCCAGAGAGCTCGATCCAAACAAAACGGTACCGTCCAGTAGAAACGCGCCACGTGGACATGGTTTAGTTTAAAACAGAAATTTGAATCTGATTGATATCCAAACTTGTAAAATTCATAACTTTAATTCTACAAGTCCAAATTTTGAAAAATTTATATCAATGGAATCAGTAGAACAAGTACTTTGTAACCATGCACTTTGTTTAATGATTTGCTTCTGGAAAATTGGTTGAAATTGCAGAAACATGTGTAGACTTATTTTGAATATAAAATTTTTTCTAGATATAATTTTAATCTGAAATCTTTGCAAAATGGATTGTTGTGAACCTACTGACCCTAGGAACCAACTTATGGATTTAAAAATGTATTTTGTGAAGTTTAGGAATAAATAATTGAATTAGCTCATTTCTAGTCAAATAAAAATATTGATTTTGCTTTAGAAATGATTTTTGAGTGAAACCTTTGGGAAATGATTTGATTCAAACCTTCTGACCCTAAACACCAAGTTTTGAGAATTAAAATATATTTGGTGAACTCTTTAAAGAAATATTGCTTTGCTAAAATCATTTTCAACCACATAAAATATTGATTTGATTTAGAAATGGTTTATAGATAAAACCTTTTGCAAATGGTTTTACCACTTTAGTAAATGACCACTTTGAACTTTATAATGTTTAGAGCCTAGTAGAAACCACCTTTGCAAATAAAACTATCTTTTGCATGCTTTCATGCATGACCTTGTTTCTATTATTTTATGTGTGATAAATTGTTTGAATATTGGTTGGAATCCTAGTTGAATCTATTGTTTGCTTGATTGAATTGTAGTGGAATTAGAAGAGTGTGATATTTGCAAGATCAAGAAGTGAACCATCATTCTCTACTAAAAAGGCAAGTGACACTATCATCCAAGTCCTATTATTTCCATTACACTTAGTGGATTTTTGAAACATGCATGATAAGGATTTCTATATTTTATGCTATGCTAAATCCTAATAGGATACCCCTATATATTCCTTAGTGGAAACATTGTAGTTGTAGTATGCTTAGCCCTGCTATATATTGGGATGGGATACATGTTATGATTATATGAAGAGTTAAAAAGATATATGTTTTATATAATAAAACAAGTACTCAATGAACCACCTGGGTGGACAAGGATACTCAAGTTTTGGACAAGGTGGCAACAAAAGGAACCATGTTTATATGGCTATCTCTTTTTGTATGTGCACTAGAAGAAAACCACCCAGGGACTTAGAGATTGAACATGTTTCTCGTACAGTGGCTTCCGTGTACAGCCACATGCTAAATGGGCTCTGGCTTAGTCAACTACATAGTGGAAAACCCATGCATTGGCATATTCAGGTTAACTAGAATTGTGTAAGGGAACTTGAAACCCTATATTGGTGCCTGGATGACAAGCTAGCATTGTGTATTGGGAGGACTTCTATGGAAAGACTTTGTCACATTCTCAATCTGCCAGTACTCCATCTTGGTGAGTACTAATCCAGCGGCCACTGGTGGCATCAAGATGAGATTGTGTCATGTGGGTAAAGTGTACAACTTGTGCAGAAGATCAAATTCTAAGTACTTAGCCGTGTCCCCGCTTATGGACAATACTGAGCAACTAAGGCCTGAAGCTATGGAAGATCTCGACATTCCAATTTCTCAAAGTTAAAAACTTGAGGGTGACAACAAGGGATTTGAAGCACTTGGAGTTTTTCCAAGAAGTTCAGAAAGATTTGACAAAAGATCAAAACTATTTTGAAAAGATAGGATAAAACTATATTGCTTTCTCCAAATGAGCCTAAACCCCACTTAGCCAAATATGCATGTATTGATAGGATCCTCTTATATTCTACATAGTAGTGAAACTTGCCAATACAATTCAAATGTATTGACCCTTGTGGCTGCAACTTATTATGTTGCAGGTTTGTTTGATGTTAAGTGTGTTGATTAGGATTACAAGTCTACAACCAACATGTTTGCCTGTGGCACTTTGAAGATGAAGGACCCCATGCTTATAGATATTCTGTTGCAATGTAATGTAATAGCCAAATGAGCTATGTAAGATGTAATGAATTATTTTATTCCTGGTTATAAATTTGTATTATGACCTTTGTTTCTCGATATTACATCTTAACTGTGGATGCTAGCTATTGATCCAGGGACTAGCATTGTAAACACAGGGATCTCTACCTTATTAAAGGTTGGGAACCTTACACTAGGCAATACTTTGTAATGGTTACAGATGGACTCACCCTCGTAGACTGTAAGCGGGATAACTTTCCCGCCAACAAACGTAACTGATGTATATGGTACACGACCGTCCTCAAGGACGTGCAGACGATCATCGCCACAGATGGGCACTGCCTCCGTAATCGGTTACACGTTTGATGTGCCGACGACTCCTGATCACTTGCTCTGGCCGGGCAGCGGAAGTAGTGGATCCCCAGGAACTCCAACAGTGCTACGCCATGGTAGTGGTGGTGGAGGGGAAGGTTTAGAGTAGGGCTTCGCAAAGCACCTTTTCTAGTGGCAATGGACAAGGCAAGCAATGGGGATAAGATGCCAACCTTGAAACATATGAGAGTGCTTGTGAAACAGTGTGTGGAGAGAAGGAGGATGCCACCTCCTTTTATAGGCTCCATGGGGCTGCCCCATCCCCTCCTCTCATTCAATCTCCATTAAAACACTTTAATTCCATTAAAGTTCTTGATAC
The DNA here is from genome assembly GCA_916181665.1 of Avena sativa. Taxonomy (NCBI): domain Eukaryota; kingdom Viridiplantae; phylum Streptophyta; class Magnoliopsida; order Poales; family Poaceae; genus Avena; species Avena sativa. Next base: position 344,859,834 of record OV702279.1, read on the forward strand.
GTCCAATTTGCATCACCATTGTATATTATAATTTTCCTCTATTCATTGATATGTGTCTTATTATGAGGTGTTACTTATGTATTTTCCTCTGTTTGTGCATGTTGGATGATTCTTGGAGGATGAACTGCCGGAGTCAGGATTCTGATGGAAAAAAGAGGTGTTTTGATGCAATTTCGCGAAGATCAGAAAAATATTGGAAAATTATATTTTCCCAGAAGACGAAGAAAGCCAGAAGGGGAGGCGTAGCTGGGACACAGCCCCCCCCCAGGCACGGGTCCCCCCTGGGCTGCGTCTAGGGTGGGTGTGGCCCACCTGGCCGGCCTCCCACTCCGCCCTCTCGCATATATCTTCCTCTCGGAACCCTAATACCAGGAGGGCGACCATAGAAATATTTCCAACGCTTCTGCGGGGCGGAAAACACCGAGAGAGAAAGAGCTCTCCGGTAGACAGATTTCTACTAGGGAAATTCCTTCCCGGAGAGGGGAGATCGTTGCAATCAACACCATCATCAAGCTAGACTTCATCGGGATCATCATCATCCACACCATCATCTCCACCAGCACCATCATCACCACTCCATCCCGCTGTAACAATCGTGTTGAATACTTGCATAGATCTTTGGGGAAACTTTCCTAGTGTTAATTACTATTTTAGTTGATGCTTGTGAGTGGAACCATTGGATTGTTGTTTATGTTTAGATTGTTATCCATCATCATATTATCTTTGATCTTGATCCATATGATGTCTCGTGAGTAGTTCGTTTTGTTCTTTAGGACATGGGAGAAGTCATGTTGTTAGTAGTGGATTTGTGTTGAGATATTATTCAATGGTTTAGTATTTAAGTTGTGGTGTTGTGTCAACACCCGGATTTTTAATCCCAGATGCCTGTTATGCCATACATCGCAATCCCAGGATTACCATTTTTGTGAAACAAAACAGATTGGATATCACAGTACATCATCCATTACAAACCATACAAAAGGTCTTACACAAATAAGGATCACATGATCCAGTCTTAATACAAAACATGCAGCGGAATAACGTAATAATAAAGATAGCATGGGCGAAGCTCCATCTTCATGGTCACAGGAAATGCTGATGATGGGAGATGATCCTAGTTGTCGTAACCTTCCTACTGTCCTCCCTCCTGATAGTCCTCTTCATAGTCTGGCCACGGGAATAGCCAGGGACAAAGACATGAGTACTCTTTAAGTACTCACAAACTAATACTAACGAGTGAAGTGGTTTTGAGTAGGATACTAAGCTCTAGGTTGTTTTGCAAAAAGCCAGATTTACCTCTACTAAGTTCAGAAGCAAAGAAACCTAGTTGAAAGTTTTATAACACCTAAGTGGGAACTTGAATTTCAGTCACAACTCTGTTGTGGTGAAGTCAAAGTCATAATTCATTTCACAAGTCATTTTGAAAACATTTGACGACAGAAAAGTATGGCCACTCCAACTGTCCATAACCACGGACGTGGCTATTTGATTAATTTGACACTCTGCAGAGGTGGTACACTTTCACCACAACATTCGATACATCCGTCAGGAACAATCCTGGATTCACCATACTCAGTATGCGAATAATCAATCATAACCTTTCAATTACACGCCCTAGTATAGGCACCTTTTTTGTGAGTTTGGACTCCCAACCATGACCAACTGTCATCTTGGAAACTGCACAGGTGGACAATCTTCATAAGGTAGCCTCAGCTCAAACCTTGGCCACAAGGGAACCCATACTAAGGTATATAAATTTTCCAGTCAAACCCTACCCAATTTTCAGGTATTATGGTTGTACGGTAAAATTGGAATGGTATCGCATCCAGACAACCATCAGTTTTATAAAGGGCTAAGGCTCATGCCTTAACATTTTCATCATCAAAATCATCTGGTGTTCAAGAACACATGTCAAAACATTTCAGTAGAGTGACTCATCATTCTAGAGTTTTCATAACCATTTTCACCAAGTATTCCCATCTAAAGTGATCAAGTTTTTATGATTATCACTAGCATAACCAAGTGGGGGTAAATACTAATGAGGGGAGGTAAACAAGTGTGAACTAGATAAGTTCAATCTCATGCCTCAGGATGACATCAAGATTATCTAACTTAGGCCAAGTTTTATGCTCTTTATGCAACCCTCAATTATATTTCTATAATCTACAATCCACTAAGTAAACTTTTGATAGAAAGCTTTGATAAAGAAATAAAATACTAAGCTTGCAAGTAAAACTAGGATGGTGTGTCATCAAGGTGTAAGCTTGCTAGGTCAACTTATATAGTAAGGCTTGCAAGATTGCAAGTATAGGCTTGCAAATTCAATAGCTTGATAATTCAACCAGTAGTATTAGGCTTGCCTTGTGCAGAGCAGTGGTTGAAGTTTTCCTCGGCTTCCTCCTCATAGTATCCTCCTTCCTCCTCGTATCCTAGGTCGATACTATCGTCTATGAATAAATACGAGGTACATAATCACCACACAATTCTTAACTACTCTATTTAACACACAAAGGGTCACACTAGATGATCTAGCATCATCACTATTATCACAAATATTAAAGCACTTGTCTTATTTATTTTCTTTTAGAAAAGTAATTTCTACTCATTGAAAAACTACTTAAGATTTAATATTCTCCAACTAAAACATGGGATCATGTTGACACATGTCATCACCACATATTTCAGTACTTGGGAATGTGATTTAAAGTGGTGTCACAATTTAATAAGGTTTAACCTTTTTATTTTAATTAAATAAAATGACTAGAATGGCCCATGAGGCTTTATTACTTGATCATTATTTCTGCAAGTAACCCTATATATTTTTATATATTCTGAAAGGTATGGTTAAATGTGATTTTTGAGAGTTGGAATCAACTCAAAAGCTTTTATGGTTGAATTTTGAAAAATGTTTGAATGTAGAAAAGCTTCTGCCTTGTTATTTTTACTATGGGTGCTCTACAAATCTAAGTGCTTTGAATCCAACGGACTTGGATTAAGTACTCCAGTACCTTTCTAACAAAATTGGTTTCATGCATTTTGGTTCAGTGAATCGAGCTAGGTTGATTTTTGAATCTAGGTACAGAACTGATTTTGAAACTAAATGAATAAACCTAAGTTTGAATTGCTGGGTTGCGCAGGAGGTTTAACTGGGCGGGCCCACTACGCACAGCGCGCACGGGCTGAATAAGTGGGCGACCCCACTCGTCAGTGAGACAGAGAGTGGCGAAGGGGTACGGGGCGATCTAGGCTGTGTGATTAAGTTCTAATCCTACGGCTGTGGTTCATCGTCCACGGCTGAACAGGACGCGGCGAGGTTGAACCCTAGCGCGGCCAGTGGGGGTCGACGGGGGCTCACCGGGGCTCCGGCGATGGTCGGCGATGGGGGTGAAGAACAAAGTCGATGACGGTGATCCTCCTGGTACCGGCAGCTCCTCTTGGGGCGGCTCCAATCGACAGCGCCTCTCCTCCTCTGCAGCGGCGAACTCCGATGAAATTCCAGCCACCTGGTGCTCGCCTTGCTCCAGGGGTGAGTGGGTGTGTTCAGTGAGAGGCGGGGAGTGAGATGGTGTGTTCAAATCGAACGGGGGTGGCCTCCTTTTATAGTGCATGAAGGGGACCGACGGGCGCGGGTGGAGCTCATCATGGTCGTCGACACAGCATGCTAGTGGCATGGACGACGATAGGGGACGGTGCGTTGCCTCCTGGGAATCTCAACGGCTTGATGGCTCCACGTGGAGCGGTGAGGAATGGTCGGTACGTCGCGGCGCTCTGGGCGGGTCTGACGGCAATTTTAATGGCACACAGCGTCCATGGTCTGCGCGGCGGCGAATGGGGTTGTCTAGCGGGTTGCTGGGGTGCTGGCGATCACGCACGCAAGCAGCGAGGGCGGCGCGTAGTCTGTGGGCTCGTGTCGCTGATGGTGCAGTGGCGCTCTCTCGGCACACACGCAAAGAAACTGGGTGCGAGCTTTCCATGTGGTCTAGTGGCTGGCAAGGCTCGAGCGTTGGACAGGAGGTGGCGGGGGACGGTGGTTAGTGCTCCAGACAAGGTTGGCGAGGCTAGAGCTTCTCCTAGCTCGCTGGCGACATGGGGGTGGCAAGGGTGCTCTCGGCATGGTCACCATTGATGGCTATACATGCTCACAGTGATGCTAAGGCTAGTTAGATTTGTTTGATCATCTACTGAGAGTGTAGAGTGAGCTAGAGAGGGGACAAGGTTGGCCAAAATTACTGCTACTAATAGTGTTTGTTTGTTTGCTGATTACAAGGTGTTTGATGAAATGGCCGAAAGAAATTCAAATTTGAATTTTGGATTCAAACTTGGTGGGTTTGCTAGGTACATACTAGTGAGTCTTGGGTTAGTTGGATTGGTCAAGGGGCACATATTTGGTTGGGTTTTGAAAATGTGGGATCTTCACATATGTTATAGATTCAATTTTCAATTGTCCTTTGAATCAAGTTGCCAAATGTTTCTGTAAGTTTGAAAGGTGGGCTTTGATTCACTTTTACTTGGTCTTTCTAGGGGTGAAAAGAAATTGAAAAGTTTCTGTTTGAAATCTTGGACTAGAAACACTCAAAATGACCTAGTGAGCAAGATTGGCAAAAATGACCATTTGCTTTATTTGTTTTTTTATATTTTCTCTTTATTTGTTTCTGCTTGGAAATGTTTTGGATGATGTTATTTTCATCTTTAAACCATTCCTTGCTATTTAGGTTAATCGCACAAGTCCATTCATGCATTCATAGAATCATCACATACACACATGCATTCATTTGGTTTTTATTAAATCAAAGTTTTTGTTAACCCTAATTTTTGTGATTAGAATTTGATAATCATGATCAATATTTTTGGGATGTTACAAACCTTCCCTCCTTAAACAAAATCTCGTCCTGAGATTTGAAAAAGAAGAAAAATGATTACCTAGGATTTAAAGAGATCAGGAAACTCCGTCCTGATGTGATCCTCTCGCTACCAGGTAGCTTCTTCTTCAGTGTGGTTGCTCCACTGAATCTTGAGAAAATTGATGCTTCGGGTTCTGGTGGTTCTGAAAGCTTCCTCCAAAATATGGATGGGTACTTTGGGATACATCGGGTCAGTGTTGATCTCTATGGTGCGGTGATCAGTGTTCTTGAAAACTTCAGTCTTCTCCGGGACTTCTAGCCATTTGCAAAGTAACGATATATGGAACACATTATGCACTACGGACATCTCTTCTGGCAGTTCCAATTGATACGATACTTCTCCTCGACGATTCAAAATCTTGAAGGGTCCAATATATCTGGGGGATAACTTTCCTTGGAGCTGGAAACGCTGCATTCCCTTCAAAGGCGACACTTTGAGATACACAAAATCTCTGATATTGAAAGCGAGGTCTCGACATCTCTTGTCGGCGTAACTCTTTTGTCTTGACTGGGCGGTCTTGAGGTGCTCACGAATCTTGTGAACTTTCTCTTCTGCTTCTCGTAGGATGTCGGGTCCAAAGATCAGACTCTCTCCTACTTTTGACCAATTCAAAGGGGTACGACACTTCCTTCCATACATGAATTCAAATGGGGCCATTTGCAAACTAGCCTGATAAATGTTGTTGTAAGAAAATTCTGCGAACGGTAGACAGTCTTCCCATTTAGATCCATACTCTAGCACACATGCTCTCAACATATCTTCGAGTATTTGATTTGCTCGCTCCGTTTGTCCATCAGTCTGAGGGTGATACGCTATGCTAAAATCGAGTCGGGTTCCTAAACCTTCTTGGACTTTCTTCTAGAATCTCAAGGTAAATTGAGTTCCTCGATCTGATACGATGTTCTTGGGGACTCCGTGCAAACTGACGATCCTAGCGATGTATAACTCTGCTAGCTTCGAACTCTGGTAGGTGGTCTTGACTGGTAAGAAATGGGCTACCTTGGAAAATCTGTCAACTATGACCCAAATAGAGCCATTTCCCCTACTAGAAGTAGGCAATCTGGTGATAAAGTCCATTCCAACGGAATCCCACTTCCATTCTGGAATCTGCAATGGTTGCAATAGTCCTGCGGGTCTCTGATGTCCCGCCTTGACTCTCTGACATATATCACACTTGGCGATATATCTTCCGATTTCTCTCTTCATCTTATGCCACCAAAATTGCTCCTTTAGATCTTGATACATCTTTGTTCCTCCGGGGTGGATAGAATAAAGAGTATCACGGGCCTCCTTCAAAATAGTTTCCTTCAGCTCTGAATCTGCTGGTATACAGAGACGTCCTTTGTACCACAGAACTCCTTCATCCTCGGTGAATCCGGGTACTTTGCATGTAACGATGCAACGTTTGATTCCGTCGATACTAGCATTTCCTTTCTGCGCCTCCTTGATCTGACTGATCAAAGTGGGTTGAAGTTCTATGCTAGCCAAAAATCCTTCACTTACTAATTCCATTCTGAAATCTTCCATATCTTTGTGCAAACTTGGTTGCTCCCTCAGAATAATGGAGTTCAAGCGGCACGGCAATCTACTAAGGGAATCTGCTACCACATTGGCTTTATCGGGGTGATAGTGAATGTCCAGATCATAGTCCTTGATTAGCTCAATCCATATTCTCTGCCTCATATTCATCTCCTTCTGAGTGAATATATACTTAAGGCTCTTGTGATCCGAATAAATCTCACAACGGTTTCCCATAAGATAATGCCTCCATGTCTTCAGGGCTAGAACTACAGCTGCTAGTTCAAGGTCATGGGTTGGATAATTCTGTTCATGCTGCTTCAGTTGTCGGGATAGGTAAGATATAACTTTGCCTTCTTGCATCAACACACATTCGAGACCGATCTTGGATGCGTCACAATACACATCAAAGGGCTTCGTGATATCTGGCATGATCAAGATTGGGGCTGAAATCAATCTCCTCATGAGTTCCTGAAAACTCGCTTCACATTTGTCCGTCCATTCAAACTTCTTATCTTTCTTCAACAATTGGGTCATGGGTCTTGCGATACTCGAGAATCCTTCTACGAACTTGCGGTAGTATCCCGCTAATCCGAGAAATGCACGAACTTGGGTTTGAGTGGTTGGGGCTTGCCAATCTTCAACATCCTTCACCTTTGCAGGGTCGACGGCAATTCCTCCGGTTGATACAATATGTCCGAGGAATCCTACCTCCTGTAACCAGAATTCACATTTGCTAAACTTGGCATATAGCTGATGCTCTCTAAGGGTTCCAAGGATGGTCCTTAGGTGTAGCTCATGTTCTTCTTCTGATTTGGAATAAATCAGAATGTCATCGATGAAAACAATGACAAACTTATCCAGGAAGTCCATAAAAATCTTATTCATGAGGTTCATGAAATAAGCGGGGGCATTGTTTAATCCAAAAGACATGACAGTATACTCATATAATCCATATCTGGTGGTAAAGGCAGTCTTTGGAATATCCTCTGCGCGAATCTTGAGTTGATGATAGCCAGTTCTAAGATCAATCTTAGAAAACACTTTGGCACCAGTCAACTGGTCAAACAGGTCTTCTATCATGGGAAACGGGTACTTGTTCTTGATGGTGACATCATTCAACTTCCGACAATCCGTACACAAATGGTTACCTCCATCTTTCTTATCCACAAATAAAACAGGTGATCTCCATGGCGATGCACTTGGTTGGATCAATCCTATTTCCAGCATGGCATCTAGTTGCTTCTTCAGTTCCACTAGTTCAGACGGGTTCATACTATATGGTCTCTAGACTATGGGTCCAGATCTAGAGATTAGTTCAATGATAAACTCGATATCCGGATCTAGGGGCATACCAGGCAAAACATCTGGAAATACATCGGGGTATTCACAGACTATCTGGACTTGGTCAATGGTTGGCTGGGCTATACTCTTGTTGCACTTGAATTGACGGGGCAAGGTTTCAGATATATGATCGACTGATATTCCGGTAGTACTGGTCATTGTTATGGCTTTCTTGGCACATTCAATTAATCCTTTATGTTTGGACATCCAATCCATTCCTAGTACTACTTCCAAACCTTTAGTTCTGAGTACTATTAGATTAGCATAAAAATCTATGCCATGGATTTGGATAGGTACGACTTTGCAAATTTGTCTAGCTTTGGTGGTTGAACCAGGTATTTGAACTATCATAACATGCTTCAATTTGGTGGGTTGAATCTTACTAGTGGATGCAAATTGTTGAGTAACAAACGAGTGCGATGCTCCAGAATCAAACAACACTCTTGCAAGTACTGAGTTAACACAAAACATACCCAGCACGACATCTGGCGATTCTTGGGCTTCTTCAGCATGCATGAGAAAGAGACGACCGTTGCGGTTGAGCGAGTTTCTTAGGCAAAATCTCCTTCTAGGCTGCACACGACGTTGTTGCTGAGCTGGGGCATTTGCATTGGGGGATGCGGCAATCTTCTTGGGGCACTCATTGGAGTAGTGACCCTTGGTTCCACATTCATAACAAGTCACTTGGGACTTTTCCTTTGCTGCAATAGGCACAACATTGCTTCCAGTCCTTGGGACAGTGTTGGTGTTGGTGGCGACATTGTTGTTGTTGAACTTAGGCGGTGCACGGTTGAAATTGCTGGGGTCCCCGGGGTTGTTGTGGTTTCCTCCGGGCCTTGGGTTTCCACGGTTGGGATAGGTCGGACGGTTCATCGGGGGTATGTTGGTTCTTGGGGAAAATCCTGGAGATGGGTTGGGGCGATACTTTGGTGTATGGTGGGTTCCTGTTTGATGCATCATGTGATGCTTGCGGTTCTCATTAGTTTGGTTGATCTTTCCTTCCATCTGAATGGCGGAATCCACTAAGGCTTCAATGTCCGCAAAGGGGATATTGACTAACACTATCTGCATTTCATCATGCAGACCATTCAGGAATCTCTCCTTCTTCTTGGCTTCAGTATCTATCTCATCCGGTGCATGCCTAGCCAATGACAAAAAATTGTCATGATACTCCACTACTGTCATCCTGCCTTGCTTCAGTTCCCTGAATTCATCTCTCATCCTCTTGATCAAACCCGGTGGCACATGGGTTCTGCTTAACTTGACTTTGAACTCTTCCCAAGTCATCATCTGTCCTGCAGTCATTGCGCGAACGCTTTTCCACCATGCTCTTGCATCTCCGGCCAAGTAGTGGGTAGCAAACAACACTTTCTCGTTAGCTTCCACTCCTGTAACTTCCAGATTGTTATTGCTCAAAAGCTTTTATGGTTGAATTTTGAAAAATGTTTGAATGCAGAAAAGCTTCTACCTTGTTATTTTTACTATGGGTGCTCTACAAATCTAAATGGTTTGAATCTAACGATCTTGGGTTAAAAACTCCAGTACCTTTCTAACAAAATTGGTTTCATGCATTTTGGTTTAGTGAATCGAGTTGGCTTGATTTTTGAATCTAGTTATAGAACTGATTTTGAAACTAAATGAATAAACCTAAGTTTGAATTGCTGGGTCGCGCGGGAGGTTTAACTGGGCCGGCCCACTATGCATAGCGCGCGGGGGCTGAATAAGTGGACGACCCCACTCGTCAGTGAGACAGAGAGTGGCGAAGGGATACGGGGCGATCTAGTTCTAATCCTACGGTTGTGGTTCATCGTCCACGCCTGAATAGGATGTGGCGAGGTTGAACCCTAGCGCGGCTAGTGGGGGTCGATGGGGACTCACCGGGGTTCCGGCGATGGTCGGTGATGGGGGCGAACGACGAAGTCGACGACGGCGATCCTCCTGGTACCGGCATCTCCTCCTGGGATGGCTCCAATCAACGGCGCCTCTCCTCCTCTGTAGCGGCGAACTCCGGTGAAATACTGGCCACCTGGTGCTCGCCTTTCTCCAAGGGTGAGTGGGTGTGTTCAGTGAGAGGTGGGGAGTGATATGGTGTGCTCAAATCGAATGGGGTGGCCTCCTTTTATAGTGCCTGAAGGGGACCAATGGGCACGGGTGGAGCTCGTCGTGGTCGTCGGCACAGCGTGTTAGTGGCATGGGCGATGATAGGGGACGGTGTGTTGCCTCCTGGCGAAGCTCAACGGCTTGATGGCGCAGCGTGGGGCGGTGAGGAACGGTCGGAATGTCGCGGCGCTCTAGGTGGATCCGACGGCATTTTTAATGGCGCACAGCGTCCATGGTCCGTGCGGCGGCGAACGGGGTTGTCTGGCGGGTTGCTGGGGTGCTGACGATCATGCACGCAAGCGGCGAGGGCGGCGCGCGGTCTGTGGGCTTGTGTCGCTGATGGCGCACTGGCGCGCTCTCGGCACGCACGCAGAGAAACTGGGCGCGAGCTTTCCGTGTGTTCCAGTGGCTGGCAAGGCTCAAGCATTGGACAGGTGGTGGCGGTGGATGGTGGTTAGTGCTCCAGACAAGGTTGGCGAGGCTAGAGATTCTCCTAGCTCACTGGCGACATGGGGGTGGCAAGGGTGCTCTCGGCATGGTCACCATTGATGGCTATACATACTCACAGTGATGCTAAGGCTAGTTTGATCATCTATTAAGAGTGTAGAGTGAGCTAGAGAGGGGACAAGGTTGGCCAAAATTACTGCTACTAATAGTGTTTGATGTTTGTTTGTTTGTTTGCTGATTACAAGGTGTTTGATAAAATGGCCAAAAGTAATTCAAATTTGAATTTTGGATTCAAACTTGGTGCGTTTTCTAGGTACATACTAGGGAGTCTTGGGTTAGTTGGATTGGTCAAGGGGCACAGGTTTGGTTGGGTTTTGAAAATGTGGGATCTTCACATATGTTATAGATTCAATTTTCAATTGTCATTTGAATCAAGTTGCCAAATGTTTCTGTAAGTTTGAAAGGTTGGCTTTGATTCACTTTTACTTGGTCATGCAAGGGGTGAAAATAAATGGAAAAGTTTCTGTTTGAAATCTTGGACTAGAAACACTCAAAGTGACCTAGTGAGCAAGATTGGCAAAAATGACCATTTGCTTTATTTGTTTTGTTTTTGATTTTCTCTTTGTTTGTTTCTGCTTGTAAATGTTTTAGATGATGTTATTTTCATCGTTAAACCAGTCCTTGCTATTTAGGTTAATCACACAAGTCCATTCATGCATTCATACAATCATCACATACACACATGCATTCATTTGGTTTTTATTTAATCAAAGTTTGTGTTAACCCTAATTTTAGTGATTAGAATTTGATAATCATGATCAATATTTTTGGGATGTTACATGCTATTCTTCTAGTGGTGTCATGTGAATGTCGACTACATGATACTTCACCATTTATGGTCCTAGGGGAATGCATTGTGTATTTGGCTATTAATTGCGGGGTTGCCGGAGTGACAGAAACCTGAAGCCCCGTTAGGACACCATTGCACAAGGGAGTGTAGGATCTCAGAGTTTAAGGCTATGGTTAGGTTTATATCTTAGTTGCTTTCCTGTAGTTACGGATGCTTGGGGTTTAATCACAAGCATGTATTAGTCCAAGTAAGGTCGGTACATTAGCACTGGTTCACCCACACAACACTTACAACACCAAAGAAAGCTACTCAGCTATTTGAAGCGAAAACACTTGATAGAATTCCCATGTGTCCTCGAGAACGTTTGGTCCTTATAAGTATTTCCACCGGCTTATCCTTTGCTAAGAAAGGATTGGGCCACTTGCTTCAATTGTTCGTTGTCTTTATTACTTGCACTTTGTTTCTTTGCTTTATCAGAAAACCCCAAAAATCCGTTTGCTAAGTATTTACAAAGATTTCCTGCTCCATACCACTAGTCCACACCTTCTGCTCCTTGTTGGGATCGACACTCCTATTTATCAAAAGTACTACGATACACCCCCTATACTTGTGGGTCATCAAGACTATTTTCCAGCGCCGTTGCCGAGGAGTGAAGCGCTATTGAAGAGTGAAACTGGTAAAGGAAACTTCTACTTATTGTTTTTATTTCTGTTTGTTACTTTATTTCCAATATGGATAACCCACTTGGTTTTATGTTTGGGAAAACTACTACCACTGTTAGGGTAGTAGATGAACCACCACCTGTTGAGATAGATCCTTTTAAGATACCTACAAGTATTGTTGATCGTGTTATGGATAATTATTATTTGAGGGATGGAACTGTCCATCCTGGTGATCATTTGCTTTTTATCCATGAATTATGCGGGTTGTTTAAGTGTGGAGGTATCACAACTGAACAGGTGAAGAAGAATTTACTCTCTATATCCTTGAAAGGGAGAGATGAAGAATGGTATAAGCTACTGAAGAATGGACAATCCATGGAATGGGAGGAAATAGTACCTCTCTTTTATTCTAAATTCTATCCTCCCAGTGAAATTCATAAGGATAGAAATCTGGTATATAACTTTTGGCCTCGTGATGGAGAGATTACAGCTCAAGATTGGGGGAGATTGAAGTTACTAATGCTTAAATGTCCTATTCATGAACTCCCTAAAAATATTATTATCAATCACTTTTATATTAGGCTTTCTCTTCATGATAAAGATTTCCTAGATGCTTCTTGTGCTGGATCATTCACACATATGAAGTAAGAAGCTAAATGGGATCTCCTATACCGTATTCAAGAGAACACTGAAGCTTGGGAGAATGACAAAGGAAGAAAGTCAGGTATAAACTATGATTATGAATGCATAAAAATATTTTATGGGAACTGATGACTTTCATGATATTAGTAATGAGTTTGGTCTTGACTCCCAAAGTATTGCCAATTGTTTTAAAGCCTTTGCCTCTTACATAGAAATTCCCAAAAAGAAGTGGAATAAGTACCATGCACCTTATAAATATGTTGTTAGTCATGTTCCTGTTAGAAGCACTAAAGTTTGTACTACTAATCATATTGTGCATGAACCTTATGTTGATAAAATACCTTTTCCAGCTAAGGTAAAGGAGTACTCTATGATAATTAGTGCGAATAACAAAGGTACAAATAAAAATGTGGAACCTGATGAGCAAATGAATACTGAACCTGTGGTAGCTATTGTGAAAGATCTTGTCACTAGAAATATAGAGGATGAGCACATTGTCTTCTATGAAGACGCTTCTAATATTATTTCTCATCCTAGTAAAGCTAGAAAAGCTAGTGTCCATGTGCTTTCTGTTAGAATTGGTGATCATTGCTACTATGGTTTATGTGATATTGGTGCTAGTTCTAGTGCTATTCCTTATGAGCTTTACAGGGAAATTATGCATGAAATCGGTCCTTGTGAGCTTGAGGACATTGATGTGGTTATTCACCTTGCTAATAAGGAAACCATTTGCCCTATTGGTATTGTAAGAGATGTGGAGGTTCTTTGCGGTAAGATTAAGTATCATGCTGATTTTCCAGTGCTTAATTCAGCAGCTAGCAAAACTTGTCCTATCATTTTTGGTAGACCTTTCTTGAACACTTGTGGAGCTATTATAGATTGTAAGAAGGAGAAAGTTTTAACTAAGTTTGATGGAGATTCTTATGAGTTTAACTTTTCCAAATTTGCTAAAGCTCCTTGTGAAAATAGCTTGGCTAATGAAGATTTCAGGATGGAACAACTTGCTTCTATTGATCCAGTTTATGACCTTGGATCTCTTTTTGGTGATTGTAAGTATGCTCATACTGATGATAAAGTTCTTGACAGTGACAGTTATATTGTCAACTTTATTCAAAGTGCTACTGAAAGTTATTATGAGAGAGGGAAACATGGTTTTATGCATCTCAATAATGTTAAGTTTCCCCGTTTTATGTTGAAAAGCTTTGAAGTTGCATCTATTTTGTCTTCCTATGCTAGTGGCTTTTTGTTTCAACAATTTGTTTTCTCATGATACCCCCATCCATAGGAAGTGGGTTAGACTCAAATGTGTTGGTTATTTGCTTCTTGATGCTCTCTTTCACTCCAGATATTTATCTCCTATGTGAGCATCTTTGAATTATCAAGCCTAACTTAAAGGCAATAAAGAAAAGTACTTCTTGGGAGATAACCCAATAGTTTTGTAGAGTCGTGGAAGTTATTACCTCAGTAATAACCGGTCCTTATCCTTTTTGGTTTGGTTGTGAAAAGTTTTGAGAAGTGGAGGAGTTGTGAAAAGTGGCTGTCCTGGGACATATTTTTATGCTGCATTGTAAAAATTCGTGAGGGAGCTCAGTACTTCAGATGGAGCTGTATTTTTTTGTGCTTGTTATCCAAGTTTTTACCCAACTTTAATTGGTTTTTCACCTTTTTATTTGAGCAACAGAAGGTTTTTGAAAAAATCTATCTTTACCTGCTAGTCTGTTTTGATAGATTTATGCCATCATTTACATTTGCCTCATACAGAAGCCTTTGTTTTGATGGATTTCAGTTGAAGTGTGTACCTAAAGGTTTATTGTTTTTGCTTACACTAATGTTGCCATTGAGGTTTGTGTATTTCCTTGTGAGAAAAGGAATTTCCAGGAGAAGGAGGATAGGAGTCTGCAGAGTTCGTCTTTGAATTGGTAAAAGTGGTGAAAACAGAAGGTTCGTGAAAACCCTATCTTTTTATATTTTTGATGTTTTGATTACATACGGATCCGGGTGGCACCCACCGGGTTCGGGTCCGGGTCCTGCCCCCCCCCCCCCATACCCGCACCCGCCTCATTTCCCCGCCCCACGACCCGCCCCCGATTACATCGGTGGGTACAGATCCCCACCATACCTGTCACCCGCCGGGTAAACGGGGCCCCAACGGGTATTTTAACCCGTCAAAAATGACAACAATAGGCATTTTTGACAATAGTTTCATAGCAAAACAGACTAGACAACGACAAACAATACATTTAGCAACAATATATTTGGGATTTGCTTGACAGCTGACACTTACATGTAGGGTCCACATCATATGCGGGTATGCGGGTATGCGGGTTCGGGTTTGGCATGTCCATACCCGCCTCCACTAGACCCGGTGGGTATGATTTCTAACCACTAATTAGCCCCGTGGGTATTATTTTTTACCATACCCGCCCCATTTAAAGCGGGGCCCCGTCGGGTACGCGGGTACTGGGTACCCATTGCCATCCATACATACGGAAGGCTACGATGAAACAAAGGAGGAAACGGAGGCCGGGGTGGCCACACCCACCCCAGGCGCGGGCCCCAGCTGGCCGCGCCTGGAGGAGGTGTGAGCCCCCCGGGCTCCGTCTCCGCCTCATTTTTGTACCAGTACCTTCCTTATGCATCGAAACTTCGTAATATATAACCCCTGGGTTCCCCGAGGTTCATGCATCGTGTTCTTGTTGTGTTTTCGTTTCGATCTGTTTCTGTCAGGAAATCTTATCAAAGTTTAGAGCACCATGTATATAACCCCGTGGGTTCCCCGAGGTTCGTGCATCGTGTTCTCGTTGTGTTTTCATTTCGATCTGTTTCTGTCAGGAAATCTTCTCAAAGTTTAGAGCACCATGGTCTCCTCCAGCGACAAGTAATGAGATATAACCCATAGATGCCATGCACAATACATCACATAGCAACAAACACAATAAAAAATCACAAGATAACAAAGAGTTTAAACAACATAAACAACAAGTTTTGGAAAAAGTAAACACACCATAGCAAGCCATCCACATGTTAGATGGTCATTGCGACTCAATAATCAAGTATGATAGATAAAAGATAGTCGAGTAGTCTACACTACTCCTCCATGTCGACCTCCACGTCAACAAGAGCAAGACCTGCTATCTCCATGGTGGCCTTGTACTCCTATACACTAGTGGTCAAGGCCTCAATCTTCACGCGAAGAGCTCTCTTCTGCGAGCGAAGTCTCTCAATCACTCCCTGCTGAGTCTCTAACTAAAAGTCATTGGCCTCTATCTCGGCCCTCATGTCCTTGATCTTCTTGTTTCTGTCCTGAACTCTCTTCTCCTTATTCTTGAACTTCCTGTCCTGGCTATCGAATCTGGCCTCCATCTCCTTGACGATCTCGTCTTGCTCCGCGAAGAGCTTGTCCTTCTCCCTCAAATGAACCTGGAGCTCGTCATTGCTAAGCATGACGTTGGTCCTATCTATGTCGAGGTGTCTAATAAGTCCCTCTAGGTCCTAGAGGTATAGACGAATTGGCTCTATCGTCTCTCTAGTAGCTCCCTCATACACCAATGCCTCTCCCTCCTCGTCATGTCTCCCGAATGGGTGGAAGTAGAGGCCTCTAAGCTCGGTGGAGTGGTGTCCGCAGAGGCGTCCGAGTAGCTCCTGCATGACTACATCTAGACCCTTCTCTTTGTCATCGTGCATCAGCTTGAAGGAAATCTCCTCCGTGAGTGGCTCCGTCTGGCGTCCTGGATGTGTGACTCTAAAGCCCCAAAGGTCCTTTCTCTCAAATTTGGTGAGCTGAAGTGGCTTGATACTAGGAAGTGGGAGGTTGAGCACACTAGTAAACTGCACGATGCGTGAACCAAAACGAGTTCCATTAAACTCCTCGGCAGTGCTGATCACAAAGCTAGGCATCTAACGTAAGATAGAGAAATACTAGAACAACACAACTAAGATAAAAACAAGATAGTAATGTGAAAGCAAAAGTATACATCACCCACAAAAAATACAAGTCATGGCATACAAAGTCTACCACAAATACTAAGGTTCAAACATAAATTAGACAAATTTTTGCGAGAAAACGATAAGTGTGGTGGTCCAACTAGCGGAGTACGTTACAATTCTCACTCATATGCTAAGTCTATGATATCTTCACTCAGACGTTTTATGGCAGTCTCTAAGTCTTGGTTATACTTCTTTTCTTCCTCAAGGTCATTTTTAGTGTTGAGCATTCTACACTTGAGTCTTTCACCAAGCTCCTTGATAGCATTCCAAGCTGCATTTCTTGCAGAATCAAAGAATGTTGTATACATTTCTGAGTTGGTGCCCATGTAGAATCCTGACTCTTTGTGGTTGTGTCCCTTGTTTTTGTACAAGTGAAGTTGCACCCACCAATATTCTTCTCCTTCATCCATTACTTGAAATCCCTTGTACATGGCCTCACCATGTATCCCCAAGCTAACCATAAGGGTTTTGAGTGCTTTGGGAAACTCCGTCTCACATTCTAAAGTCATGGTCATGAGTGGTACCTTCTTTGACGGCTTCGTTGATGGTGGCCATCTACAAATTGAGATGAGAAAGAAGATTAGAAGGGTTTACGAGAAGAAAAAGACAAGTGTGGAATTTGCAAAGAGTTGCATTTTTCCTTAGTGGTTTTCTTAGTCTAATCCATCCTAGGTTCATAATCCTACAGGCAACACGGTGCTCTGATACCATCTGTAATACCCCACCTTTATAAGGTAAAGGTCACTGTGATTGCAATGCTAGTCCCTAGATCAAATGCTAGCATCCACAGTTTAAGATGAAGTACACAGATACAAAGGTCTTTATTACATCATCATTCCAGAGATAAACATAGTCTTTTACAACTCCATAGCCAAAGGCTAGTACAAGAGTTCACAACTTAAGTATATAAATTAAAGTCTTCATCTTCATGTTCCACAAGCAAGCATGTTGAGTGTAGACTCATAACCCTAATCCTCATCAGAGTAACCTGCAACATCATAAGTTATAGCCACAGTGGGTCAATACATTTGGAATTGTATTAGCAAGTGATACCATAGTAGAATAGTAGTATCTAACATCTATGTGAATTTGGCTAAGTGTAGCTTAGGCTTGCTTTGCTCAAAATAGGTTTTTCCTATCAGTTGAAAACACTAAGTTTTTGTTTGACAAAACTCCCAAGGAACCACCCATAGACATTGGTGAAGCTTTACCCTTGTTCAACCACAAGTTTTTAACTTAGAAATTGGGATGAGGAGATCCTTGATAGCTTCAATGTCTTGATTCTCAAATTGTCCATTTCCGGGGCCACGGCTAAGTACTTAGGTTTTACCCTCTCAAGAGGTGGTGCACTTTCCCCACAAGACTCGACATGCATCGAGACGAGATCTTTCATAAGCCTTCCCTTAGACCACCATGGGCGTGTTCCAACCTATCACCCTACCACCATCTATCCATCTGGCTAAGTTATTGCAACCTATATGATCAAGGCAGTGCCCATATGCCATGTGGTTGCACTAGAAGCTTCTAAACACTAAGTATCTCAAATCCCTTTGTTCCTGGGTTGCTTTCGACAAGTGTGATACACAAGGTAGACCGTAGACATGGGCCTTGTGTAACCATTCAACACAAACCATCATACCAATCCACCCAAGTGATTCATTCACTTAGTTGTTTTATTAAACAAAAACACAAGACAATGACTTAGCAAAATTTCCATAGCATGTAATATAATCCACCCTTGTTTGCTACTATCTAGGCTAAGCATGATAACATACAAGTATCTTAACTTAGATAAAATTCTACCAAGACTGCAACTACTAGGATTTCCCATGGCATAGCATAGTTTATACTTAGCAAAATTTCCATGCAAGCCCTAATCAAAATATTGCTAGTGCATAGTCAAAATAATATGACAAAAATACATGAAGCACCACTTTCCTTGGTAGTTGGGGGAGTAACAACAATCTTCACAATCACAATCACCACTAGCACAAAAATCTATACATAAAATGATAGCACCAAATTTATATTCAAATAATCAAACAAAAAAAATATATGAATGCATGCAAATGCAATGGAATGAATTTTATACACTAAACTATTCAAACCAAACAGTACTGAACACAAAACTAACTATATTTAGTCTAAATAAACTTAAATTTGCTTTAATAACATTTTCTAAATAATTTATATGGACAAAATAAGCCTATATTTGATTGTGCAAATAAATTCAATTTTACATAATCATAATACAAATTCAAGCCCACAGTAGTGTAGGATTTATTTTTCTGAATCCAATGATATATTATTTGCATTTTTGGATAAACAGAACAAAATATATGAATTTTACAAGTTTAAATATTTAATAGATTCAAAAACAGATTTTAAATCTAAATCTCAGACACGTGGACGCATCTGATTGGTCTGTACCGCTTCGCGCGGATCGTCCAACATGGGCCATAGGATTTAAGTTAGATCTTATGGCTCAGATCTAAGTGTACCCCTTCGTTAAGTGATCTAATCAGATCCACTGGATCTAGATCTAACAGCTACGACGCATGCGACCAGAATCTGGCGGCGCTAATGGGTGCTGGCGGCGGCGGAGCTACTGGTGGCGATTCCAGAGGGGGCTAGGGGTGGTGCAGCAGCTTACCAGGCTTGCAAGAACACAAGGATTCTCAAGGTGTCTCTGGCGTGGACGGGGGCGTGTTGTAGTGGCCGTGAGAGCTCGCCGGAAACCTTGCTGGCATCGGGAACGGGTTGGCGGAGACGAGGCGACGTTCTAAGTCTCCCTAAGACAAACAAATAGCATCAGTGCATGCACAAGGACGAGGCACTCAACATGGATTGGACCTGAGGTCAAGGTGCGTTCGATTCGTACCGATATTGCTCGCCGGAGTTGATGACGGCGTCGGGTGCTCGCAGTGCTCGATGGAGTCGATGACCTGGGCCAGTACAGGACGAACCAGTGGTGCCAGAGTATGCGCAAGGGGCAGAGGAACAACACCTAGTGAACTAGGGGAAAGGGGGCGCTCGAGGCTAACCGGAATAGCTCACCGGAGATGCTCGGGCAGCGGCGTCGCAAGTGCAAATACGCGCAGCCTAGTGGCGTTCTGGCAAGGAAAGTTGGGGGGAAATGACCGCGACGGCGAGGGGGTTAAGTAGCCAGCGGGGGCGAGGTAATCACGCAGAGGATTAATGGCTATTAAGACCATAATCAACGCGGTATTGATGGGGGAGGAAACGAGCGGTGACGGCGTCTGCGCGCGCAGGGTGGGGAAGATGACGTTGAGCTGGCACGGGGCCACTAGCAGTGTCAACGGGGTAAGGAGAACACGGGTGAGAGATAGGGGAGAGGGGGAAACGGTCGAGTGGGCTTGCTGGGCCTATTCTAGAGTTGGGCCAAAAGGGCAGTGGGTGTTTTATTTTTTCCTTTTTCCTTTTCTTTTTCTGTTTGATTTTTCAGGAATCATTTTCAAACCCAAATTCAAATGAGTTTGATTTCAAATCTTCTCTAGATTTTTGTAGTGTGAACCTTGCTCCTAAATGTGTGTCCAACACCACAGTTTAGTCCACTACACTTTGATCCTTTGAAAATAAAATAAAACCATTCCTTAATGATATATAGATAATAGGCATAAAAATGGTTTTATTTGGAGTTTTGATTTGAAATTTTTTGTGCAAGTCAAGAATGCTATGAATGCATGAATGAAATGCACGCTTTTGTAATTTATGAATTTTGGGATGTTACAAATCTAACCCCCTTAATATGAATCTCGCCCTCGAGATTGGGATTGGCTAGCTCATAGGTGTCCGAAGGTCATCTTCTCTTTACCAAGTTGCTTCTTCTTCGGAGTGATGGTTCCACTGAACTTTGCAGAATTTGATAGTCTTGGTACAAGTAACTCTTTCTGCAGTCTCAAGAATCTTGATAGGTTTCTCCTCATAGGTGAGATCACTCTTCAACTGAACCTCTTCCAAAGGTATAGTATCCTTCAAAGAAGTTTCTTCCATCTGCGGATGGCATTTCTTCAACTGACTCACATGAAACACATTGTGAACAGCAGACAGATAGAAAAGGTAATAAAGAAATATTATCGGAATTGGACAGGACGAAGGGAAAAGTCAATTACTCTCCGTGGGGAACAAAAAATTTAGAGGAGAGCCGGAGGGGCCAACCAGGGGGGCAGACCCACCCCAGGCGTGGGTGGGCCCAGGCCCACGCCTGGCTAGGGTTTGCAGCCCCTGGCTGCATCCTCGGTCTCCCCCTTTGTCTATAAGAAGCCCCCGATGCAGAAACCCTGAGGACCCGATCAGAAATCCACGAAACCGTATGTAGCCGCCGCCACCATCGTCCCTAGATCAGGGGATTTGAAGTTCTTCCCGGAACCCTGCCGGAGGGGAGATCATCCTGGAGGCCTTCTCTCCGGTATGATGCGTGAGTAATTCCACCTTGGACTATGGGTCCATGTAATAGCTAGATGGTTGTATCTCCTCCTTTGTTCTTTCATGTATAGATCTTGTGAGCTCCATTCATGATCAAGATTTAATCTATTTGTAATCATGCATGTTGTGTTTGCGGGGATCCGATGGATATTGAGATTATTATGTTGGTTTGATTAATGGTTTTTTCTTTATGATTCTATCATGTATGTGTTGTTTGTGATCTTGCATGCTCTCCGTTGTTAGTAGCTATCTTGGCCAAGTAGTTGCTAGTGACTCCAAGAGGGGGTATTTATGCTCGATAGTGGGTTCATGCCTCTAGTTTCCAAGGGAAGTGACAATAATCTCTTTTGTTGTAGATGTGCTGTTGCTACTAGGGAGAAAACAATGGTCTCTTGTTCATGGAACATGTGGACTGTTTACCTTACACACTTTGCTTAAAGCAGTTGTCTGTTGCTTGCAACTAATACTGAAAGGGGGTTCGGATGATAACCTGAAGGTGGACTTCTAGTCATAGATGCATTTGGATGGTGGTCTATGTATCTTGTTGTATTGCCCAATCAACCTCATAGGATCTTTCTGACTAGTAATTGCATTGTTATGCCTTGCTCGGTTCCTGTCAATTGCCCTGTTGTAATTTGTTTACCCTTCATGCCATCTTGTTTATCTAAGGAGAGCACCTCTAGTGAACTATGGACCCTGGTCTAATCTTTACCATTGATACATCTTCCACCGTTACTTGTTTACTTGCTGCAAACCATTACCTTCCACACAATACGTTTAATCCTTTGTTACAGCAAACCGGTGAGCTTGAAAACTTCACTGTTCGTTCGGGCAAAGTCTTGAGTTTATGTTGTGAAGGTCTCTGCGTTGCTTGCAACACCTGTGTGACGTTTCCTTCCTACTTCTGGTTCGATAACCTCGGTCTCAACTGAGGGAAAACTTGCTGCTTGCTGCTTCATACCTTGCTCTTGGGGTTCCCAACAGATTGTGCGTAGACAGTCGTCAAGCTTTTCTGGCGCCGCTGCCGGGGAGGCCAAGAACGTCTTCACAAGGGGATTCCTTCACTTCCTTTCTCTTTACTTTGTTTTTAGTTTTCTTTGTTTATTTTGCTTGGTTTTGTTTGCCTCTATTCAAAAAAAACACATAAGAATTAGTTCCTGCTCTAGTTGCCACCTTGCTCTAGCTCACCATGTTGCTCCCCAAGTTCGCCCTGAAAGATCTTGCAATATGTAGTGGTTTCCATAATTGGGAAAGATAATATTGGAGAATTCTTTAATTATTTTATCAAGCATGAGGATATTGAGGATAAATCTATAGCAGAGCTTGCTCCTAATTATGAGATTGTTGCAGCTTCTTTAGTTCATATGTTGGAGGCTAGGTTTGTTAGCCTTTATCCCTTCATACAATTCTTGTTCCTAAAACTAAAAGAAGAGAAGAATGCTGAAAAGAGGGAATTCATCCTTGAAACTTTATCAAGAGAATTCCATGATGTTGCTAGGGAAGCCAAAAAGGTTTTTGAGCGTTTCAATAATGTAGGCTCAAGTGTAGATGTTGTGGGTATTTCTGATAAAACTAATCCTAGAGAAGAATTCAATATACACATCCCCTTTAAGCTTGTTGGAATGCACGAAGCCTTTGAAAAGAATTTTGATTGGATTGCTCCTGAAAATATTTTTGATGAAAGTAGTAGACCAAAGAGAGATGAGAAGGGATCCTCCAAAACCCATTTGGATGAGATACCTTTCATAGTTTAAGAATTTGCAAGTATGAATGTTAATGCTTCTTTATTTGAAAATACTTGATTCTTCTTGCTTCTTGTGTCTAACTTAAAGGCGTTAAAGAAAAGTACTTGTTGGGAGATAACCCAAGAGTTTCCTTGAGTCTTGGAAGTTATTACTTCAGTAATGACATCTCCTTATCCTTTTTGTTTGCTTTTTGTGCCAAGAATGACCTCTAATGAGAGGGAAGTAAGATTTGGGGAGTTGCTGTCCCGAAACAGATTTCTGTCCTCCACCAAAAATATTCGTGAGGAGGCTCTGTAACTCGGATTGAGATCAAAATTTACTAATAAATCTCCTAGTATGTTAGATAAGTTTTGTTAGTTCAACACTTTTTGATTTGAGCAATAGAAGATGTTCGAAAAAATCAGTTTCTACCTGCTGGTCTGTTTTGACATATTTCTGCCATTATTTGCATTTGCTTCTTATTGATTACTTTTTGAGTTCTCTTTAGGTAAATTGAGATTTTTGAAGGAGTTACTACAGTAGCTTGTATTTTTAGTGAAAATCCTTGTTGTTCCAAAGCTTTGCCAGTGGTCTAATATCTTTTGAATACACTAATGTTGCTAATGAAGATTGTGTGAAGTTTTGTATGAAGGAAAAATTTCAGGTGTAGAGGGAGAATGATGCAATGAGATGAAGAATGGACAAAAGCTCAAGCTTGGGGATGCCACCATGGTGTCACCCCAAGAAATATCCAAGAGGTACAAGCGTCAAAGCTTGTGGATGCCCAAGGCATCCCCTTCTTCATCAATAAAAAGCTTAGGTCTGTCTAGACACTTCGTTGTTATTGTTTCATGCACAGTTGTGTTGTTATTGGAGCGTCTTAGTTTTTATTTGCTTTACTTAGTTTGTTTAGTTTGCTTAGTAGTTTGGACCCCCGCTCTCGCTGTGTTGTTTTGCAAATAAGTTTGCTTGGTGTTGGAAAGGAGTAGTAAGTTCTTGCTTGAAGTGCAAGAGGAGCTTGCATTGACTATGACTTAGACTTTAGCATGACATGCTAGGTGTTGTTTTGGCATTATGCTTAGTGATTATTGATGTAGCATGTCTTGTTCCAAACAATTGGGATTGCTTAGTTTGCCTTGAAGAAATTATGCGTTGTTTTAGCATGCAAAAGCATAGTATTGTGGTATTCTCCTTTGATGCTTTGCTTGGGTTGACTTGGCACATGCTCACACCATGTTATGACTATGACAAGTCACCATTAGCCTCTACGATCATTTAGTCCTTGACTTGTAGTACCACTCTTTGCTTTGATTAGTATGCTTTGTTGCTGTCAACACCCGGATTTTTCAATCCTAGATGCATGTTATGCCATACATCGCAATCCCAGGATTACCATTTTTGCGAGACATAACAGAATTGGATATCATAGTACTTCATCCATTACAAATGATACATAAGTTCTTACACAAATAGGGATCTCATGATCCAGTTCTTAATACAACATCAAGCAGCGGAATACGTAATAATAACGGTAGCGTAGGCGAAGCTCCATCTTCGGGGTCACAGGCAATGCTGACGATGGGAGATGATCCTAGTTGTCGTAACCTTCCTGGGGTCCATCTTCTAGGTACTCCTCTTCATAGTCTGGCCATGAGAATAGCCAGGGACAAAGCCATGAGTACTCTTTAAGTACTCGCAAACTAATACTAACAGGTAAGGGGTTTTTGGATAATAGGACACTAGGATCTAGGGTTGTTTTGCAAAAGCCAGATTTATCTCTACTAGGTTCTGAAGCTAGTCATAATTTTATAAATCCTAAGTGGGAACTTGTATTTCAAGTCACAACTCGGTTGTGATCAAGTCAAAGTCTCAATTCATTTCACAAGTCATTTTGAAAAGTCTGACGGGGGAACAGTATGGCCACTCCAACTGTCCATAACCGCGGACGCGGCTATTCGAATAGTTTGACACTCTGCAGAGATTGTACACTTTCACCACAACATTCGATACATCCGTCAGGAACAAATCCTGAATTCACCATACTCAGTATGCGTAAAAGGGTAAAACCTTATTAAATTGTGACACCACTTTAAATCACATTCCCATGGACTACAACATGTGGTGATGACATGTGTCAACATGATCCCATGTTTAGTTTGGAGAATATTAAATCTTAAGTAGTTTTTTAATGAGTAGAAATTACTTTTCTAAAAATAAAAAGAATCAAACCAAGCCTTAACCTTGTAATGTTAGAGATGATGCTAGATCATCTATAGGACCCTTGTGTGTGATGATTGCAAGTAGTTAAGTATTGTTTGGTGATTGTGTACCTCGTATTTATTCATAGACGCTAGTACCGACCAAGGATACGAGGAGGAAGGAGGATACTACGAAGAGGAAGCCGAGGAGAACTTCAACCACTGCTCTGCACAAGGCAAGCTGATACTATACCAATGCAAGCTAACACTTGCAAGATACCAGTCACTTAACCCTTGATGTTTGTATTAAATTGGCCAAAATGACCATTCACTTAATATATTTGTTTTGATTTACTTGTCTTTAGGAAAAGTGTGGGAAATGTTTTAGATGATGTTCATTTCACCTAAGAAACATTTTACAAGCAATGGATCACACAAACAAGGTGGTTTTTAAAGAAATTCAAAATCCATGCATACATGATGATTTCATTTAGAAAAGTTTTTGTTAACCCTAATCTTGATGATTAGTGTTTGATGATCTAAGTTTGGTATTTTGGGATGTTACAGTTGCACTGCGTGATTTTGGCCATTATTGCTCTCTTAGTTGGTTGCTCCCAGTCTTTTGCTAGCCTCCACTTGTATGAGTAAGTTCTACTCATGCCTCCAACTCCCAAGAAACCAAGTTATTTCAAAGTGTCCACTATAAACTCCTATGCATGGTGTGTTACACCATTCCAAGTATATTCTTGTTTTCAACTATCTTCCAATTAAAAACTATTTTGTTATGTGAAAACTTAGTGATTAAAGCCCTCATGAACTTGATGGCACACTTTATTCTTTGCCCCTAATAAACTTAAACCATTGTGACAACTTTTTTGTATATGTTTGCACTTATAAGTTGGAATTAGCAGAACCGTGCTGTCACAGGGAACGTTTTCAACATTGCACTTGTACCTTGTTGTACTCACTTGATATCATGTTCTTTTGTCTATGGATGTCACTGGTGTGAAATAAAGAGGGAAATTGTAAGTCCGTGGAGTTTGTATCCTGTGTTAGAGAAACGTCTGGGCCGCTAGCCTAAGCCATGTCTAATTATGGTGGAAACTTGCAGCATCACCATAGTGACATCTATGAAGCATTCTTCTTATAAAAAAGAGACACATTGAGAAAAGAGGAAAGAGAGAAAAAAAAGCACCATATTCCCATGGTACATAAGAAGATTGCTGAGATGTTCATTGTCTGCTTTCCTTGTCATTTTTGTTATGGGAAATCTCCTGTACCATGTGCAAGGGGTACCCCGTTGGCGGTTCTCAATGATATGCAAATACTTATAGTGACAAGAACTTACCTGGACCCAAAGTTGAGTATGCATGAGGTGTGGCTCTCGTATTCAAGGGACTTGAGATTGCTAACTTATACTTCGTCAAACATATACTCCAGTTTTGCCACTTTAACCTTAACCACTTCAAGATGCTTATGATAGGGGAAATGAGGGCTGAAAGCTAACAAGTACCATAATTTTTGGAAGCTCTTTTTGAAACTTGCAATCCCTGCTTCCTTTACAAAAAATACCTTTCTTCCATCACTATTAAGTCTCCACCTTCTACCTTTAGGCACCATTAAGAGAGCATAGTTGTCGTTCTGTCCGCAGTGTTCCAAAGCTTATTAATTGATACATATTGTGATATTACTTGTTCTTATGCTACTTGTTTCTAGTCACCCTTGTGAACTTTGCAGGTGTCCTATGCATTTAATTGCTACTCTATGAGGGACAAGCTGATTGCCACTATGCTATGTTTTCTGCATGTGAAACAAATAAACAAACGTTTTTTATTGCATGTTATTCATGATCTTTGTTTGTAGCTTGTCATGTTGCATGCATAGTTACTATGTCCTATTGTTAGAACTCCATCTTTCATGCACATGTTTAGAGTCTTTGATCCCAGCTTTCAATTCTTGCAAATGGTTGGATCTTTATTGTGAGGGTGCATGTCACCTCAAAAATTATTCTGTTTTCACTTACCTACTCGAGGACGAGCAGGAGTTAAGCTTGGGGATGTTGATACGTTGGAAACGTATCTATAATTTTTGATGCTCCATGCTTGTTTATTGTCTACTTTGCTTTACTTGTCACCACTTTGAGGTGCTTTTTACATGTTTTTTGGTACTAACCTATTAACAAGTTGTAACAGTGCCAGATGCCTGTTTTATGTTGTTTTTGGTTTTAAGAAAGTTAGTAAAGAAATATTCTCGGAATTGGACGGGAAGAAGGACAAAGTCAATTACTTTCCGTGGGGAACAACAAGTCCAGAGGAGAGCCGGAGGGGGCAGCCAGGGGGCAGACCCTGCCCAGGCGCGGGTGGGCCCAGCCACGCGCCTGGCTAGGGTTTGCAGCCCCTGACCGCCTCCTTGGTCTCCCCCTTCGCCTATAAGAAGCCCCCGATGCAGAAACCCTGAGGACCCGATCAGAAATCCACGAAACCATCTGTAGCCACCGCCACCATCGTCCCTAGATCGGGGGGTCTGAAGTTCTTCCCGGCACCCTGCCGGAGGGGAGATCATCCTCGAGGCCTTCTCTCCGGTATGATGCATGAGTAGTTCCACCTTCGACTATGGGTACATGTAGTAGCTAGATGGTTGTATCTCCTCCTTTGTGCTTTCATGTATAGTGTCAAGCTTCATGCACTAGCCAACGCAACAAAAAGTCCAAACTGATGGAAAGGGCTAGTGCAATCCACTTATACACTTCAACACCCCCTCTCACGTGTGACGGGGAGAAGTCAGCACGTGCAACCGAAAGAGGGCGACGGCGCGCGAAACTCACGTATGACTCAAGAGGCCTATACGTGGACATAGAGGGGTCAACAGCAATTTTAGGATAAATTGCGAAAGCCAGGACTCGAACTCGAATACCATGTCAAGCTTCATGCACTAGCCAACACAACCAAAAGTCTGAACTGGTGGAAAGGGCTAGTGCAATTCACTTATACACTTCAACACCCCCTCTCACGTGTGACGGAGAGAAGTCAGCACGTGCAACCGGAAGAGAGCGACGGCGCACGAAACTCACTTATGACTCAAGAGGCCTATACGTGGACACAGAGGGGTCAACAGCAATTCAACTTATACACTTCAACATGTAGATCTTGTGAGCTCCGTTCATGATCAAGATCTAATCTATTTGTAATCATGCATGTTGTGTTTGCGGGGATCCGATGGATATTGAGATTATTATGTTAGTTTGATTAATGGTTTTGTCTTTATGATTCTATCATGTTTGTGATCTTGCATGCTCTTCGTTGTTAGTAGCTATCTTGGCCAAGTAGTTGCCAGTGACTCCAAGATGGGGTATTTATGCTCGATAGTGGGTTCATGCCTCTAGTTTCCAAGGGAAGTGACAATAATCTCTTTGGTTGTAGATGTGATGTTGCTACTAGGGAGAAAACAACGGTCTTTTGTTTATGGAACATGTGGACTGTTTACCTTACACACTTTGCTTAAAGCAGTTGTCTATTGCTTGCAACTTAATACTGGAGGGGGTTCGGATGATAACCTGAAGGTGGATGTCTAGTCATAGATGCAGTTAGAAGGCGGTCTATGTATCTTGTTGTATTGCCTAATCAATCTCATAGGATCTTTCTGACTAGTAATTGCATTATTATGTCTTGCTCCGTTCCTGTCAATTGTCATGCTGTAATTTGTTTACCCTTTATGCCATGTTGTTTATCTAAGGAGAGCACCTCTAGTGAACTATGGACCCCTGGTCCAATCTTTACCATTGATACATCTTTCACTGTTACTTGTTTACTTGCTGCAAACCATTACCTTTCACACAATACGTTTAATCCTTTGTTACAGCAAACCGGTGAGCTTGACAACATCACTGTTCGTTGGGGCAAAGTCTTGAGTTTGTGTTGTGCAGGTCTCCACGTTGCTTGCAACACCCGTGTGACGTTTCCTTCCTCCTTTCGGTTCGATAATCTCGGTCTCAACTGAGAAAAAACTTGCTGCTTGCTGCTTCACACCTTGCTCTTAGGGTTCCCAACGGCTGTGCGTAGACAGTCGTCAGGGAGAAAGAAAAAGGCGAAACCTCGGCGAAGTGGCGGAAGTTGAGCCAGGACCGGCCCTGAGGGGGTCTAGAGGGGCAGCCGCCCCGTTCCCCGGAACCAAGGGGGCCCAAATACCAGGTAGCTATGCATGAGTGGAGGAGGAAATCTTGTCGAGAAGATGATTCCCCTAGTTTTTCAAGGAGACCAGAAGGAACAGTTATTATGGCCAAATTAACAATTAGTTGTACGCTGCTTGTAGTGGCTTGGATATTGGGCCTTTTTTCCTTTTCATTAGTTGGGTCTTCTTTCTTGTGTTAGAATGGGCTATTTTTCCCTTTACCTTCAAAGGGGTTAACTGAGGTGGGGCCAATAGGCTGGAAGAAAAAGGATCAGAGAAACATTAGTCGATGCAATTTCCTAATCAAAATGAAAAGTCGATCAGAGAGTACTCAGTCGATTGTTTGGCTAGAGGACCCTCCTGATTTTCTTTTGCATGTAATAGCTGACGATGTATCTGTGATTTCTAATCAATAAAACAGGCCATGATGGCTTTCCCTCAAAAAAAAGTCGACGCATTTTTGTACTGAGCGTTCATTTCTCTAATAGTTGGAAAAGGTGTAATTGCAAGATTAGAACTTGGTACACGTTTAGTTCTTCATTATCTGGAAGCCGTGGAGGCATTTTTCGGCTGTTCTCTCGACAAGACGGGGAGATGACCGATTGCTGGCCCTCTCATTGGCATGCCCTTTATTGACGATTTCCACAGTTCACATACATCAAAAATCTGCACATCGTTCCTTCATGAATTTTTTCGTTGACGCACCGCTTCTCTCGTGGTGGCATCAAAAGGTCATGCCATTTAAAATTTATGCATTAGTAAATAAGGAGATGAGTTAAATGAGTTACATATGTATTTTATCAGCGATTTAAACCTAATGTCTGTCAATTATGTGATATCAATAATGCCTTCTGAATACACTTTTAATATGTAAAATTTTACTAGATACCAGAGGCCCAAATTTTACGTTCGCCCCGGGCCCTTAAAATCTCAGGACCGGCCCTGAGTTGAGCTTTCTCTTGCCGACAGAGCTGGCCTTACCTACGTCCGTTTCGCTGCGTCCGACGTTCCCAGGGCGTATCCGAGATCCTGCGTACGGTCTGAAAAGGCCGGACCAAAGTTTGTCCAAATTCAAACGAAAACAGGTTTTCAGATACACGATTGGACTGATTTTCGACGTTCGAACTAAATTTCGGCATGCGGATTGGGCGTCCTAGGCGGAGATGCTCTTACGCGCAGCAACGCGGGACGACAGGGGAAGTAGTCTATGAATTCACGCCTTGCCGCGCGTCCCTATCCAAGGAAGGAGCCGCCAACGAAATTCACGAGCAGAGTAGTATACTGCCGGCCTCCAGTCGTGGCGCAACCGATTCCCCGGCCTCCTCCCACGCGAACACGTAGGTATAGAAAAGAAAAACTAGTGGAGCAAGCCGCCGTCCGTCGCCGCACGAGGAAAAGCAATAGAAAAAACCCAGGCCAGCGAGCCGCGACGAAACCGGCGCCCGTCCGTCCTGTTGCGTAGCTGGATCGTCTCATGGATGAGGCAGGCAAAGGCAGGCGCGGCGCCGCGCGCGGGGCCCACCCCATGCCCGCAGGCGAGGGCGAAACTGCCGCCGCGCGAATCACTGCACACCCGCGCGCCGGTCCCGCACCAGCTTGTCTGCCGCGACCACGCACGCCAGGTCTCCTCCCCGCATCCCCTGCGCGTTCGCGCACACGCACCGCCCCACGCAAGCCGCGCTGAGTACGTTCTCACCAGGCCGCACAGGTGGGTCGCAGGGCCGCGCGCCGCAGCCTGGATCCCGGGCAGGCAGGGAGTGGCCGGCAGCGGCGGCACACGTGGCCCGTGGGGGGGCGCGTCGTCGCCCACACGCTCACGTTACTCCCAAGGTCACGAGCGGAAAAAGGGCGACCAACCACCCCACCCCCGCGCGCGCGCACGGTCGCGATCCCCCGCCGTACGCACCCACACCGACGGAAAGATCCATCCGTCCCCGCCGGGCCCCACCACGCAGTGGGCACCGCACTGCTGGCAGCCGCCGCGGCACCCGCTTTCTTTTTAATTCTTTATTAAAGCTCGCTCGCTCCTCACGCTCCTACCTCGTTCGTTATCCACATGCCTCACCTACGTCTTCCCCTCCTCTCCCTCCGTGACAAACCAACAGCCTGGCCCGGCCGACACGTACGCAGCTGTGTTTTTTAAATGTATTTATTACTTTTCTAATCGAGCTCTGACGCCGGACAGTTCGATACCGCTGCCGCCGCGCGGAGACCTGGCCAAAGCATGGGCAGGACAGAATTTCTCCGTCGGCAGGACGGCTGCTGCGTCCGAGAGGGATTTATCTTGTTGTTATTACACGTACGTAACGCCTGTGTTTCGACAGCAACCACTACGTGCGGCCGCGAACAGCTTGAAAGGTGGGGGACAAGGACGGTTTTCCCCCCAAGGAACGGCATACATCGTCGTCGTTAATGGCGATTGATCGGGAGCGCAATACCGACGGAGCGAGTGAGCAGTACTCGAATTCGACACGTAGAGGGAGACGAGACGAGCATGGATCCATGCAGGACGAGGTGACCCGACCCGAGCTTTCTTCTTCAACCGACCAATAATGACCCGTCTCGCATGGGTCGCAAGCAAGAGGCGACGGGTGCGGAC
This sequence comes from Avena sativa, assembly GCA_916181665.1. Lineage (NCBI taxonomy): Eukaryota > Viridiplantae > Streptophyta > Magnoliopsida > Poales > Poaceae > Avena > Avena sativa. The sequence goes on from OV702279.1 coordinate 344,891,420, forward strand.
GCACGGGCCGGCCACCCGAAACGCACTTACTTCCATCTCGCTTCAGTTTCCATTTCCATTTCCATTTCAACACCAAAAAACAACTCAGATGCAGAAATAAGTAAAAATTAACTCAACACAAGTGGTTTCATGAGGCTGTCAAAGTAGTAAGTAATACTTAACTCAATATAATTCGGTCCATAACAACGCCGGCAGGACTTGTCTTGGGCGACAGTACATCCATCATGGGTCTTGCATCTCAAGCTTCCTACTCCGGCGAAAAAAAAGGAAACCGTATTTACAGTGAACTGCCCTCGCCTCCGTTACGCGACAGGGCCGCCGGCCGCCTAAACATAACATACATGGAAATCTTCTTCTTCTTCTACGGGAAAAAAAAAGAGAGGAGCCGACGAAAGAAACTAGCGGGTCATATTATCAGCTAAAAACTCCGGCGACCGATCAGAGCTCCGCCGGCGGCGGGCCGTTCAGATCGAGGTCAAAATCGACGGGGGCCCTCTTCGCCGACGCGGCGGGCGGCGACGGCGCCAGATCCACCACCGACGAGGAGTCGGAGTCGCTGTGGGACACGGCCGCCACGGTCACCTGCGGCGGCATGCTGCTGTACATGTGGCACCCGGAGGCGGCGGCGGCGGCGGCCTGGCCGAAGAAGTAGTAGGGGTGCGATACGGGGTAGCCGCTGAACGGGAAGCGCACGCCGGCGCCGGCGTTGCCCGTGGCGGCGGCGGCACGGTGGAAGAGGTCCAGCTCCAGGGAAGGAGGGAGCGGCATGGCCTGCATGGGCGTCTGCACGTCGCCGCCGAACGACTCCACGGTGCTGCTGTTGCTGCTCCGGCTGCCGTCACCGGTGACGGCGGCCACGGCGAGCGCGGAAGGGAACGGGAAGTTGGTCTTGGCCTTGGAGCCGCGGTACTCGCGCGCGGCGGCGTCGTAGGCGCGCGCCGCCTCCTCGGCCGTGTCGTACGTGCCCAGCCACACGCGGCTCTTCTTGGCAGGGTCGCGGATCTCCGCCGCGTACCGCCCCCACGGGCGCTTCCTCACGCCCCTGAAGTGTGTCCCGACACCTCCGCCGCCGCTGACGCCGAGCGCCAGCCCGGTCGCAGCCGCAGACGGTGCCGCCGCCTTCTCGGATGTCCTCGGCGCCATGGCTTCCTTTCCTTTCCTTTCTTTTCGTATGTTGTTGCGGAGGAGACGGATGGTGTGTGCGTATGGATGCGTGTAGGATCCGGTGGGGAGGAGGGACTTATTATAGGGGGGAAGCGGCTGGTTAAAAAGGGGGAGCAAATGGGGAGCGAGTGGTGGAGCGGCAACAAGGAATAAAACGCGGCGCAGTCGGGGAGCCGGTTTGACTGTCTGCGCGCCGCCGCCCCCCTCGTCTTTAGCGTGGCGGCATTACAATTTAGCGGACCGCTTTTCCATCCGAACCCTCAAGTTTAGGGAAAATTGCCGTAACATCTGGAACGGTTACTCTTTGGTTGCTTCTCGGCCACGCCTGGTGCATGAGGTTTGTGTGTGTACGCACTGGAAATTTTCAAAGCTAAACATTAGCGCTAGCACGTTGTGCATAATGCATTTCAGAATTTAACCTATTTTTGACGCCTAACTCCAAATTGTTTGACTGTTATACTGACAGTAAGGTTCTTCAAAATAAAAATGAAAATCATACACCATTCTCGTTATTATTTTTTGTCGTATACAACTTTGCTTGCAACTGCTTCTAAGTGTCTAAGATAACGACAACCCTAAGATTTACTCCAATCTCACATAAATGAAAAGATGACGTCGGTCCTACTATATGACAAGAGATGTTAGATAGATCATGTGTGCATTGCTTCGTGTTGTGTGATTGGCGGCGAGGCCCCTCGCGGACTTCCAACGTATGATGCAAGCTTAAGTTGGACATGCAAAGTGGGTTGGAGCTAAGCAATTGTCTCCATGTATTAAATCTCTTTGTAGTAACTAAATCATGACCAATCTCTTCATTACCAAAATATATAGGCTTTTGTACAAGTAGATCAAAAGAGTAATGGTTGACAAATTACCTCCTAAAAAATTCTCGTCCATACAGGGGCCGGCCAGAGTTTCGAGTATGGCTATTCAAAATTATAATAACATTTCTTTATAGAAATAAAACTTTCTATTTATCTTATATATGCTTGAGTATCGAAACCCTCACAATGAAAGATACTTGTGCTTGAGAAACATATGAGTTTACTAAAATAAGAGTATCGAATGTGTTACTTCGTACAAGTTTCTGACAAATGGAGTTAACATAAAATGTAAGAGTTAGAAGAAACACTACATAAAATCTTTAACAAAACTACATGCAAACTGATTATTTTGAAAAATAAAGAAATAACATAAACTTTGGCTAACACTGAACAAAATAATTTAACCATTTCTTCTATAACAACTGAGCTAATACACCATTTATGTCATCACTAGTTGAATGCGTGTGCGTTGCCATGGCCGATTAAAAAAACTTAACTGAGGTCTCCCATTTAGTCGTTGTCGCTGCCAACCTCTACCTCAAGGTGCTCGCAGAGAGAGAGAGAGAGAGAGAGAGAGAGAGAGAGAGAGAGAGAGAGAGAGAGAGAGAGAGAGAGAGAGAGAGAGAGAGAGAGAGGAGGCGTCGGGACACGTAGGATTCGTCTAGGCGGCGAGAAAGATGAGAGAATTGATTTTGCCAAATAGGAGAGGTTGAGAGGGGAGTGCTTTCTACTGGTGAGCGACTCTGTGCGGCGGTTGGACATGTGAAACCAGTTGGGTCTTCTGTTGGAAAAGGGAGATGTCCCAATTAACGATGGAGTCTAAGCTACTGCGGGGAGTAGGAACGATCGCATAGACATACCAATCAACCATCATGTTTGTTTTTGCTTTAATAAGTAGTAAAGTTATGACTATTTATAATTATTATATATGCCACATAACAATAACATACCATTATATTTCAAAATATTTAGGTATTGAATTGCATACCCTTGAATTAAAGTGGCCCCGCCCTTCCGTAGAGTATGGAATTTCCAAATAAACCAAAATGTGTTAGGTTAGTGCATGGACTCGAGACTTGACTCAAGACTCTTTTTTTCATTAATCCTAAGGTGGAACTTAGTTTTATTTTGACTTTTGACACATCACGACACCCTATATAAAAATATTAACGAGTTTAGCCAATTACCTTAATCTGGAAGATACAAATATTAGTGAGACAAAACAATTATTAAGTAGTATGTGATATTGTATTACATGTAAGTTTGCAGTTTTTGGTATTCCACTTGTTTTATTAGTTATTTTTTTTGGACAGGTTCCATTTGTTTTAGATGGTTTACCGGAGTAGTATGCTTTTCAAGGAGGAGAAAGCTTTGTGTTTTGGATCGGAACAAAATAAAGAATATCATACGGGTGCTAGAGCGCAAAACCTGCGGAGGCGATCGCATCGCATAAACAAAAGGCATCAAAGCCGCCGCTGGCGGGGCCCAGTCGCGGTGCGTAGGGCGGCACGTTGTGGCAGCACGTCACGGGCAGAGGCGGGCCCCGCAGAAGGACAGGCGCGCGCATCACGATCCGTGCGTCCCGAGCAGCGGCCCGGTCGGCAGCCGGGCGTGCGGGTCGGGGCAACCAGTACTGCTAGAACCCGCCGCCCGCGTGGGCTGCAGGCACGTGGCCCCGCCCCCGCCTGCCGGCCACGCCTCTGCGCTGTGCTCGACGACGCGGCACGGCACGGCACCGCAGGCACCAGCTCCTCGTCCTCAAGAGATGTGTGTGGGATGGGATGGCTCCTCTCGTTCGTCGTCAGATTTGGTTGTTTAGAAAATCTGGTCCAGCCGCATCGTCGGCGCCGGCTACGTGACGTCGCGCGGGCACGGGGTCGCGGTTTGGGAGAAACGGTAGTAGCGGAGCCGCCCGCCGCTGTGCGCCCGTCGCGACCACGTAAAGTGCGGCGATAAATAAATGAATAAATAAATACGGAAGTAAAGCTCGGAGAGGGGGGACAGGTGAGTGAGGCGACGACGTCACGTTAGCTAGGCGGCAGCACTAGCTAGCAGCCGGGGAAAGGTCGCGGCCGCGCCAAGTGTCGGCATCGGCCGGCACCAGCGCCCGCGGGTGCGTCGTGTTGCCTGGACGGCGATCGAGATCGGGCGCGCGCTGTGCGTGCAGTGCAGTGCAGGCACCTACCGCTTCCTTTCCATGGCCCCGCCCGGCGCCCGCGCTCGCGCATTGAAAGCGGTGGAGGCGCGGCGTATGGGGTGTGGACCGACAGCGCGCGTAGACCGGCACGAGCCGGTAGTTGAGTTGCTCGCCGCGGTACTACGTATGTATGGACGACGGGCGAGGCCGTGCAGCCGTGCCGTGCCCGTGGGGTGGGCGAGCGTGCCTGACAGCGCCACCAGCCGTCCAGCCTCGACGACGACCCCACGCCGCACGCTTGCGGCGCTGCCACACTTTCCTCTCGGCGCCAGGACCACGTACGTACGGGGATCGATCGCGGCGGACGGTGGTTCCCGCGGTGCACGTTCACCGTATCGCGTAGTACTACTGACCAGGCACCGCCTCCGGTACTGGTACGTAGAGTGCAATCAATTCGCGTGAGGTGGGAGCGGCGTACGCGTGTTCGGGAGCGCGGAAAGCGAGGACCGCCAGCCACGAAATTCCAGGTGGGTCTCAGGACGGCAGTAACGTTGTCGGGCGCTCACGCTCGCCGACGTCCGCGCCCTCGGGGTCGGGGCCGTGTACTAGTACTACTCTCCGTTTTCAAAAGATGCTGCGGCACCGCCTGTCTTTGCGGTAGTAGTAGCTCTTCGTCGGCAAAACGCTGCTACCTCCGTTTCAAGGCTTAATCCGTTTCAACGCTTAACACACGCTTTTCAAAGCAAAGTTTGACAAAAGAATTGAGTAACAAAATCTTGATTATATTGTACATAATTAGTACTGTTGGATTCGTATTGAAAAATACTTTTCAGTGATACTAGTTTTATACCAAAAATCTTTACGTATTTAGAGTAATTTCTGGTCAAAAAAACACGCAAAACGAGGACGCCTTGACCTCTGAAACGAAGGGAGTAGTACTGCTAGAATCATTTTCTCTCTTGCTAGATTTTGCTTTGCTACCATGAACTGCCGGTAGTTTTAGCACGCAACTAAGCTCAGATCCCTCGTGAATTTTGGAGGGTCATCTCTCGTTCCAAACAACAGCTGAAAGCCTGAAAAAAAAATTAGGTTTCGTTGTGGGTTCGTGGATTTGTTTGTTGTGGTGGTACGCCAGGGCACACGCGCAGCTCGTGTCCGGTGTCACATCGGTCAAGCTTTTTCTCATCGTGGCATACATCGATGCCATACCATGTCTTGTCGGCCTTGGAATTGTATTCCTTGGACTGCACAGTGATTGTTCTAATAGCCCATCAAGTTATAGGACGACACGAGTGTAATTTTTGAATGGTACCTGCCACCTAGTGTGGCTAGCGGCACCCGCATGGCGGCATGCAAAAGTAAAATATAGACAAAATAAGGCCCTGAAACCAGCAAAATTAGAGAATGATTATTAAAAAAAATAATGTCACAACCCGCTCCGCTTGACACCCTACTTCCACGCAATATAATCCAACATGGTACAAGGAATATTATTACCGCAGATGGCCTAATTAGGGCAGCTCCAACACGGCTTCCATATCCGATGTGCCTGCTAGTCCATTTGCATGATCTTCCGGTTTGGGCAACGTCACCCAACGCTTCCACCCCTCTATCTGGTATGGGCAATGTGCCGCATGTCCTTTATTTCCCGTTTTTTTCATCTATTTTTCATATGATAGACAAATTTAAATGAAAACACTGGCCTTTAAATTACCAATACTTGCAAATTTAATTATGTTGTGGCGGTATACATGAAAGTATCAGAACGATCACAAATAACACATAGTTCATAGAAAAACACAATATGAGTTGACAAATATCAAATGATCAATCATCCCTGTGATCTTCTTTTCGAATCAACCCCTCGCCGTTGGTCCACGAGGCTCAGGTCGACCGTCATGATCCAGGTCTCTATTGTGAGTAGCTTGAGCTTTGCTTTTTTTAATCTCTTGACAGGGCATTGACCTCATCAATTTCGAGCTTCTTTTTTGGACTTCGAGTTAGTTTTTGATGTGTTCATCTTTCTCCCGTATTCTCCTATTGTCTATCTTCTCACTTAACACATCCTTGACAGCTATCAAATCCTTCAATGTCTCTTGCGATGTGAGTATCGAAGCCTCACGCTTTGCATCCAGTTTGCAATTAGTCCTTCCCCTCGGCTAAACCGCACGAGTGCCTGCACTTGCAGTGACCTCATCAAGGTTGATTATCGACGAATCATTGACATGTTTATTTCCCTTGGATGAATCATTGCCGTCATCTTTTAGAAGCGACAGTTAGAGATCTTGCCACTTGGGACATTCTTTGATCTATGTCCAACAATGAATCCAATTAAATGGTTTAGCCTCATATTCCTCCTTGAAGTAAGCCCAAGCTTGAAACACATAACATAAATTCACATGTGTACAGAAGACAAGTTACATTCACATATGTAGAAAGGAATACAATGTGCCATGTCATTGACGACAATACCACTCACGGGTCGGTTCTTGGTGTGGTCATACACACTACATAACTTGTTGCATTTCGATTGGATAAATGCATGCCAACCTCTTATGAAGGAAAATTTATTGCGATCATTTTAAATTTGGTAGGAAACAAAGGCATATCCTCTCATGGAAGTAGTCAAAATCCCTCTTCCCATATGTGGTTCCTCTTTTTTTTTTGCACCACAAAATGGATCTTGCCCAACTTCTTCTCCACCCAAGCGACGATGTTGAGAATAATTGTGTTGGAAAATGGCCTAGAGACAAACATATATGATATATTCATTAGTGTATTCATAAGTTTGTAATGTCTTCGAACGAACACCAATGGTACATGTCATCGAATATCCAACTTGGCTAAAGTGTTCATTTTGAGACACAACAAGGACATGTCCATTTTGAGACACAACGAGCAGGTTATCATTTGTTTGTCTCAAGAAATGTAATTCTTAGACCTGAGGTGATCGCACAACTTGAGTTGTGCATTGGTTTACACCTGATCTACCAAATATTGTTCTATAACTAGGTGGTTTTAAAGGCATCATTTAAGACGGTTGTGAATACAACTGTGTGACATGGAAAACTAAGACGGATTTCCCCCTCTAATTAGAGATATTCTCCAGGATCTATCGAGTGATATGATCTCAAATCATGGTCACGGGGTGACTCGGTTAAGAGTACCAAGGAGTTGTACTAAGTATTAGTCTAGTGAATCACATATAACGGATCAAGAAGAGAGTTAAGGTACTAAATAGATGAAAACTACTCGCTGACAAGGAATATCGTGAGGCAAATGGACTTAGACAAAAGTCACATTGAAAATGTTCATCTTATGACTTCGCATCACTTTAGAGTTGGCATGTTTTCCTAGACACAACTGCCAACTATTGACCTAAATCCGAGTGTTCATGGAAGCGAGTTGGACTCGGAGCCATGATGGGATACATGGAGGACTAACTCTACTTGTCCAAGTGGCCGTGAACCTACAAGGTCACACACACACTTAAGGAAAGGAGCCCACATGGATTGGATCCGTGTGTACATTGGGGATATGGTCTAGATGAGTCCACAAGGAAGGCTATATAAGTGGAGTGGTATGAAAAGTTTCCTAATCCTAGATGTCGCTCACTCCACTCCCAAACCGGGATAGATTGGATCTAGCGGTCAACTACTCATTGATCCTCCTATATATGTGGATATCATAGAGGTGTTTCACGTGTGACGCTCAAGACGAAGGAGTTTATGGACTCGAGGAGATATTCGTAGGTTCGAACTACACTCCCTAACGCACATCATCAACTTTCGGATTTGCGCATCTAGTGGTAAATCTGTAGCATAATCCCTAAGCATAGATCTTGGTGTTGTGCCTAGAAAAAGTTTTGTTATGCAATGGTTGCATTCCATGCTCCCTGATACGTCCATTTTGCATCACTATTTTATATCATAATTTGCTGTTATTCATTGATATATTTCATATTAAGAGGTGATACTTATGTTATTTCATCTATTTTGCATGTTGGATGACTTTTGGAGGATGAACTGCCGGAGTCAGGTTTCTGATGGAAAAAGTGGTGTCTATATGCAATATTCGCGAAGATCAGAAAATTCCAGAAAATATATGGAAATCCCTATTTTTTTAGAAGACGAAGGAGGCTAGAAGGAGAAAGAGAGATGGGCCACAGAGGGCCCACACCACCCCTGGGTCGCGCCACCAGGTGGTGTGGCCACCCTGGCCCACCGCTGGCATCGCCCTTTCGCCTATAACATCCCCTTGAAACCCTAAGACTCGGGGGAGACCACAAAAAGATCCTTCCGCCTCTGCGGGGCGGAAACTACAGAGAGAGAAAGAGCTCTTCGATAGGTAGAAATCTGCTGGGGAAATTCCTTTCCGGAGAGGGGATATCGTCGCCATCAACACTGTCATCAAGCTAGACTTCACCGAGATCATCATCCTCATCATCCTCACCACCATCTCCACCAGCACCATCGCCACCACTCCATCCCGCTATAACAATTGGGTTGAATCTTGCATAGTTCTTAGGGGAAACTTTCTCGGTGTTGATTACTTTTGTAGTTGATGCTATTGAGTGGAACCATTGAATTATTGTGTATGTTAGATTGTTACTTATCATTATATCATCTCTGATCTTGATACATATGATGTCTCGTGAGTAGTTTGTTTAGTTCTTGAGAACATGGGAGAAGTCATGTTGTTAGTAGTGGAATTGTGTTGAGAAATATTCAATGGTTTGATATTTAAGTTGTGGTGTTATTCTTCTAGTGGTGTCATGTGAACGTCGACTACATGATACGTCACCATTTATGGGCCTAGGGGAATGCATTGTGTATTTGGCTACTAATTGTGAGGTTGTTGGAGTGACAGAAACCTGAACCCCCGTTAGGAAACCTTTGCACAGGGGAGTGTAGGAACTCAGAGTTTAATGCTGTGGTTAGGTTTTATCTTAATTAATTGCTTGTAGTTGCGGATACTTGCAAGGGGTTTAATCACAAGTATGTATTAATCCAAGTAAGGTCGGTACATTAGCATAGGTTCACCCACACAACACTTATCCAACCAAAGAAGATTAATCAACTATATGAAGCGAAAGCACTTGACAGTATTCCCATATGTCCTCGAGAACGTTTGGTCCTCATAAGTAATACAACCGGCTTGTCCTTTGCTGAAGAAAGGATTGGGCCACTTCCTGCAATTATTATTGTCTTTTATTTACTTGCAATTTTTTTGTCTTCATTATCAAAAAACCCTAAAAATTTGTTTGATAAGTATTTACAGAGAATTCTTGATCCAAACCACTAGTCAACACCTTCTGCTCCTCGTTGGGATTGACACTCCTATTTATAGGAAGTATTACGATACACCTCCTATACTTGTGGATCATCAAGACTATTTTGTGGCGCCGTTGCCGGGGAGTGAAGCGCTATTGAAGAGTGGAACTGGTAAAGGAAATTTCTACTATGAGTATTGTTTTTATTTCTGTTTGCTACTTTGTTTCCAATATGGATAACTCACTTGGTTTCATATTTAGAAAAGTTACTACCACTGCTAGGGTAGTAGATGAACTACCACCTGCTGAGATAGATCCTTTTAAAATACCTACAAAAATTGTTGATCGTGTTATGGATAACTACTATTTTGGAGATGGAACTGTCCATCCTGGTGATCATTTGCTTTTTATCCATGAATTATGCGGCTTGTTCAAGTGCACAGGTATCATAACAGAACGAGTTAAGAAAAAGTTACTCTCTATATCATTGAAACGTAGAGCTGAAGAATGGAATAAGATGCTGAAGAGTGGACAATCTATGAAATGGGAGGAAATTGTACCTCTCTTTTATTCTAAATTCTATCCTCCTAGTGAGATTCATAAAGACCGGAATCAAATATATAACTTTTGGCCTCGTGATGGAGAGAGTATAGCCCAAGCTTGGGGAGATTGAAGTTAATAATGCTCAAATGTCCTATTCATGAGCTCCCTAATAATATTATTATTAATAACTTTTATGCAAGGCTTTTTCTTCATGATAAGGATATATTAGATGCTTTTTGTGATGAATCATTCACACGTATGAAAGAAGAAGCTAAATGAGATCTTCTATATCGTATTCAAGAAAATAATAAAGCATGGGAGAATGACAAAGGAAGAAAGTCAGGTATAAATTATGATTATGAATGCATAAAATCTTTTATGGAAACTGATAACTTTCATAATATTAGTACTGAGTATGGTCTTGATTGTCAAGTTCTTGTAAATTGTTTTAAGGTCTTTGCCTATTATATTGAAATTCCAAAAAAGGAGTGGAACAAGTACCATGCACCTTATAAATATAATTATAATCATGTTCCTGCTAGAAATACTGAAGTTTGTACTGTTGATCGCATTTTTCCTGAACCTTATATCGAGAAAATACTTTTCCCTTCTAAGGTGAAGGAACATTATATTATAGCTAATGTGGTTAACAAAAGTACAAAGAAAGTTGTACAACCTAATGAACAAATAAATGTTGAACCTGTAGTAGCAATTGTTAAAGACCTTGTCACTAAAAATGTAGAAGGGCACATTATATTTTGTGAAGATGCTTCTAATATTGTTTCACATCCTAGTAAAACTAGGAGAGCTAGTGTCACTGTGCTTTCTATTAGAATTGGTGATCATTGCTATTATGGTTTATGTGATATTGGTGCAAGTTCAAGTGTTATTCCTTATGAACTTTATAAATAAATTATGCATGAAATTGGTCTTTGTGAACTTGAAGACGTTGATGTGGTTATTCACCTTGCTAATAGAGAGACCATCTGTACAATTGGTATTTAAGAGATGTGGAAGTTCTTTGTGGTAATACTAAATATCCTATTGATTTTCTAGTACTTGGTAAGGAAGCTAGTAAAAATTGTCCTATCATTTTCGGTATACCTTTCTTGAACACTTGTGGAGCTATTATAGATTGTAAGAAGGAGATAATTTTAACTAAATTTGATGGAGAATCTTATGAGTTTAATTTTTCCAAATTTGCTAAAACTCCTTATGGAAATGAATTGCCTAATGAGGATTTCAGAGTTGAACAAATTTCTTCTATTTCTCTTGCTCCTAACAATGCTTTGCAGCAATATATGGACGATCATGAAAGTGATATCTTCATGGAAGAAAGAAATGAGATCGACGAGATTTTTCTTCGTCAACCTAAGATGCTTAAGCATAACCTACTTGTGGAAGATTTGGGTACCACACTACCACCTAAAGGGGATCCTGTCTTTGATCAAAAACCTCTACCTGATGATCTTAAATATGCTTATCTAGATGATAAGAAAATATATCCTATTATTATTAGTTCTAAACTTTCAGGAAAGGAAGAGGAAAGATTATTGGAAGTATTGAAGAAACACCGAGGAGTTATGGGTTATACTCTTGATGATTTAAAAGGGATTTCTCGTAATATATGTCAGCATGCTATTAATGTAGAACCTGATACAAAGCCAGTTGTTAAACATCAACGCCCTTTAAATCATAAGATGAAGGAAGTGGTAAGAAATGAGGTATTAAAACTTTTTGATGCTGGTATTATTTTTCCTATTGCTCATAGTAATTGGGTTAGTCTTGTTCATTGTGTCCCTAAGAAAGGAGGAATCACAGTTGTGCCAAATGAAAATAATGAGCTTATACCTTAAAGAGTAGTAGTTGGTTATAGGATGTGCATTGATTTTAGAAAAGTGAACAAAGTAACTAAGAAAGATCATTATCCTCTACCTTTTATTGACCAAATGCTAGAAGGTTGTCTAAGAAGACTCATTTTTGTTTTCTTGATGGTTATTCTGGGTTTTCTCAAATTGCTGTTAAAGCGCAAGACCAAGAGAAAAAACTTTTACGTGTCCTTATGGGACCTATGCATATAGGCGTATGCCTTTTGGTTTGTGTAATGCTCCAGCTACTTTTCAGAGATGTATGTCTGCTATCTTTCATGGTTTTTGTGAAGAAATTGTGGAAGTGTTCATGGATGATTTCTCCATCTATGGAACTTCTTTCGATAATTGTTTGCACAATCTTGATAAAGTTTCGCAGAGATGTGAAGAAACGAACCTTGTTCTTAATTGGGATAAATGCCACTTCATGGTTAATGAAGGAATTGTCCTTGGGCATAAAATTTCCAAAAGAGGTATTGAAGTTGATAGAGCCAAAGTTGAAGTAATTGAGAAAATGCCTTGTCCTAGGGATGTTAAAGGTATTCGTAGTATCCTTGGTCATGCTGGTTTCTATAGAAGGTTTATTAAAAATTTCTCCAAAATATCAAAACCCCTTACTAATTTTCTAATAAAACATGTACCTTTTTTTATGATGATTGTAAGGAAGCTTTTGAAACTCTAAAGAAAGCTTTAACTACTGCTCCTATTGTCCAACCACCTGATTGAAATTTACTCTTTGAAATTATGTGTGATGCTAGTGATTTTGCTGTAGGTGTTGTTCTTGGGCAACGAATAGATAAAAAATTGAATGTTATCCATTATGCTAGTAAGACTCTTGATGCTGCTCAAAAGAATTATCCTAATATTTAAAAAGAGTTCTTAGCTGTAATCTTTGCCTGTAATAAGTTTAGACCTTATATTGTTGATTCAAAAGTTACCATTCATACTGATCATGTTGCCATTAAGTACCTTATGAAAAATAAAGATGCTAAGCCTAGGCTTATTAGATGGGTGTTGCTTTTATAAGAGTTTATTCTACATATTGTAGATTGGAAAGGTGCTGAAAATCCTGTTGCTGATAATTTATCTCGATTGGAAAACATTTCTTTTGATCCTATGCTTGTTAATGGTAGTTTTCCAAATGAACAGTTGGCTGCGATAAAGGTAAGCTTGCGAGAGAGTCCTTGGTATGATGATTATTCTAACTTTATTATTTCCAAGTATTTGCCTCCAACCTTTACAACCCAACAAAGAAGGAAATTCTTTTATGATCCGAGGCATTATTTTTGGGATGTCTCGCATTTATATAAAGGAGTGGATGGTATTATGCGAAGATGTGTTCCAGAATATGAACAACAAGAGATATTGAGAAAATGTCATGGTAGTGCTTATGGAGAACATCATGCTGGAGATAGAACCGCACAAAAGGTTTTACAATCAGGTTTTTATTGTCCTACTCTTTTTAAAGATGCAAGAAAGTTTATTTTATCATGTGATGAATGTCAAAGAGTTGGTAACATTTTTAGACGCAATGAAATGCCTATGAATTATTCTCTTGTTATTGAACCATTTGATTGTTGGGGATTCGACTTTATGGGTCATTTTCCTCCTTCAAAAGGGTATACTCATATTCTTGTTGCTATTGATTATGTTACTAAGTGGATAGAATCCATACCTACATAAAGTGTTGATGGTGTGACCTCTTTAAAAATGCTTAATTATGTTATTTTTCCTAGGTTTGGTGTGCCTAGATATCTTATGACTGATGGAGGTTCTCATTTTATTCATGGTGGCTTTAGGAAGACCCTTGCTAAATATGATGTTAATCATAGAATTTCTTCAGCTTATCATCCTCAAACAAGTGGGCAAGTAGAATTATTAAATAGAGAAATTAAAACTATCTTGCAAAACACTATCAATAGATCTAGGAAAAATTGGGCTAAAAAGTTGAATGATGCTTTATGGGCTTATAGAACTACTTATAAAAATCCTTTGGGAATGTCTCCTTAAAAATGGTTTATGGGAAAGATTGTCACTTGCCTTTAGAATTAGAACACAAAGCTTATAAAAATCCTATTTCTGATAATTTGTCTCGATTGGAAAACATTTCATTTGATCCTATTCCTATTAATGATAGTTTTCCAAATGAACAGTTGGCTGCAATAAAAGTACGCTCGCGAGAGAGTCCTTGATATGTTGATTATGCTAACTTTATAGTTTCCAAGTATTTGCCTCCAACTTTTACAGCTCAGAAAATAAGAAAATTCTTTTATGATTTGAGGCATTATTTTTGGGATTACCCACACTTATATAAAGAAGGAGTGGATGGTATTATGCGAAGATGTGTTCCATAATATGAACAACGAGATATATTGATAAAATGTCATGGTAGTGCTTATGGAGGACATCATGCTGGAGATAGAACCGCACAAAAGGTTCTACAATCAGGTTTTTATTGGCCTACTCTTTTTAAAGATGCAAGAAAGTTTATTTTATCATGTGATGAATGTCAAAGAGTTGGTAATATTTCTAGATGCAATGAAATGCCTATGAATTATTCTCTTGTTATTGAACCATTTGACTGTTGGGGACTTGACTTTATGGGTCATTTTCCTCCTTCAAAAGGTTATACTCATATTCTTGTTGCTGTTGATTATGTTACTAAGTTGTAAGGTTCCCAACCTTTAATAAGGTAGAGATCCCTGTGTTTACAATGCTAGTCCCTGGATCAATAGCTAGCATCCACAGTTAAGATGTAATATCAAGAAACAAAGGTCATAATACAACTTTATAACCAGGAATAACATAATTTATTACATCTTACATAGCTCATTTGGCTATTACATTACATTGCAGCAGAATATCTATAAGCATGGGGTCCTTCATCTTCAAAGTGCCACAGGCAGACATGTTGGTTGTACACTTGTAATCCTAATCAACACACTTCACTAAATCAAACAAACCTGCAACATAACAAGTTACAGCCACAAGGGTCAATACATTTGAATTGTATTGGCAAATGATACTATGGTAGCATAGTGGAGTCTATCATCTATATGCATTTGGCTAAGTGGAGCTTTAGGCTTGCATTTCTCAAAATAGATTTTCCTTATCATTTTAAAACACTAAGTTTTTGCTTGACAAAAATCTTTCCCAAGGCATCTCCCAATCAAAGATTGAAGATCCTTTAACCCTTGTTCAACCACAAGATTTTAACTTAGAAATTTGGATTATGAGATTCTTGATTGCTTCCATGTCTTGATGCTCAAATTGTCCTTTACCAGGGACATGGCTAAGTACTTAGATTTTACACTCTGCAGAGGTGGTGCACTTTCCCCACAAGACTTGGTTTCACCAAGACAAGATCTTTCAGAAGCCTTTCCTTAGACCAAATGGACGCACTCCAACCTATCATTCCCACTACCACCAACTGTCCAAATGGCTAAGTTCTAGCAACTTATGTGATCCAGGCAGAGCCCATATTGCCAAGTGGTTGCACTTGAAGCTTCTCAACATTTGACATCTCAAATCTCTTTGTTCCTGGGTGGCAATCCACAAGTGTGATACACAAGGTAACCATAGCCATGGGCCTTGTGTAACCACTCAACCAAAAACCACCAAGCAATTACCATTCCACCCAGGTGATTCATTAACATAGTTGTTTTATTAAACAAAAACACAAGTCCTCAGACTTAGAAATTTTTCCATAGTATGAATATATATTCCACCCTTGTTTTCTATTAGCTAAGCTAAGCTTGATAGTAGTAGGAATCTTATCTTTAGTAAATTTCTACTAAGGTTTCATCTACTAGGTTTTCCCATAGCAAGGTTTATACTTAGCAAAAATTCGATGCAAGTTTTACTTAGAAAAAAAATCACTAATGCATAGTGAAAGTAATTGGGACAAAAGTATGAAGCATCACTTGCCTTTTTTGTAGAGAGTATAAGTTCACCCTTGATCTTTGCAATGTTCACACACTTCAAGTCACTACAATTCAATCAAGCAAACAATATTTCAATCTACCATTCAAGCAATTCATCACATGAAAGGATAAAGTCAAAGTAATGCATGCAAGCATGTCAAGCTTTGTTTTATTTGAAAAAGTGGTTCCTAATGGGTCATAAACATTTCAAAAAACACCTAATGGTCATTTTAGAAAGTGGCAAAGTCATTTGCAAAAGATTTCACTTCATAAACCCTTTTTAAAACAAGGTATCATTTTATGTGGTGTAAAAATGTTTTCAATAAGGCATTAATCTATAGGATTCACAAAATGTGTTTTCAAACTATAAAATTTTGTGTTTAGGGTCAGAGAGTTTAAAACAAAACATTTCCCAAAGGTTTTCTTCCAAAACCATTTTTAATAAATAAACCATATTTTTATTTGACTAGAATTGGTTTTAAATCAAAGAATCATTCTTTTCTTCACCAAATACATTTTTGAAACCACAAATTGATTCCTATGGTCAGTAGGTTCAAAACACATCATTTGCAAAAGATTTTATTCCCAAAAATCAATTTTGAACAATTTTTATAACCTAAACAAGCATACATAAGTTTCTGCAAAAACAAACATTTTACCAGACGCTTTTTACTAAACAAATGGCATGGTTGGCTAGGGCTTGTTTTTCTGAATCCATTGATATAAAATTTGCAAAATTTGGACGTGTGGAACAAAAGTTATGGAATTTACAAATTCACATATCTAATTGAAATGTTTATGTTTTTAAATAACACTCAGAGCCACGTGGCTGTTTCTTATTGGGCGGTACCGATTCGTGTGGATCGAGCGATACAGACCACAGGATTAAAAGGGGCCTGTGCGGCTTAGATCATCGCATACCCTTTCGTTTAAGTGAATCTAACACAACCGCAGGATTCGCATCTAACGGCTCAACTATCTTGACCAAGGACGGGCGGCGCTCGACGGTGGCGGACGACGGCGCGTGCTCGGCCAGTCAGGTTGCCGACGAACTAGGAAGCGCGGAAGAGGGAGAATATGCTCACCGAACTCGCCGGGAAGTGCTGATGCTCGAGGTGGGGTCGGTTCGTCGAGGGGCGCTCGGGGAGAGTGGCAATTTCTCGCTGGAGTGGGTGGCGGCGTCGGGCGGCTCTGGAGGTCGTCGAAGGCGAGGATGGAGGGCACCCTAGGACAAAAGGGAGACACCGTTAGGTTCGCAAGGGCATGGTGATCATTATAGTGTCCACGGGGAAGAGAGGGGTGGTCGGGTTTACCGAGGAGACGTCGCCGCAGTTGGAGACAGATGGCGGCGCTGGCTCGGGGAAGACGTTGTCGAGCTCACGGTGCTCGCGCAGATGAACGGAAAGCACAGGGAGATGCATCAGAAGGTAAGGAGCGAGCTCGTGTGCTCCAGGGGCAATGGGGTTGTCTGGCTTCGCCGGAATTTGTGCTGCAGCTCGTCGGAGCAGAGGAGGTTCATGCGCAAAATCGTGGCACCCCTGTGGCCAGGAGAGAGGAGTGAGCGAGGGGAAATGGGGAGGAGACAGAGGGGGTTAAGACGGCAGGGTCCAGGGGGAGAATTAACCGCGCATTTAAACGAATTCAACCGAATTCATTTGGCCAGAAACAGCGAGGCGAGAGAAAGGGAGGAAACGGTCGCGAGGTTAGGGATGACGATGAGGTGGCGGTGGGGTCCTCTGGCAGAGAGAGAGAGAGGGGGAGGGTGGGGTCCTACTTTCTGTGACTGCGCGGGTGTGAGTTTGAGTGGAAAACGTTTCGCAGAGGGGTGAATTGGTGGGCTGGAACTGGGCTTGCTGGGCCAGGCTTAGTTGGGTCGAGTCCGTTTCATTTTTTTTCTGTTCTGAATCTTTTTCCTTTTTCCAATTCCATTTCTGTTTTGAAATTCAAATCACAATTCAAACAACCAAATCAAATAAACTTCCACTAAACTTTATATTGAGTTTAGCTCTGTTTATCAACACAAATCAAAGTCCAAAACAAAATAATATTTTTAATCTTTTTAGGATCCATTTATTAATTAAATAAAATGGACCTTAGTTATTAAATCAAATAGGGTTTGATTTATTTATTTTTAAAACTCTATTTGAAATCTAAAATAGTACCAAAACCATTCAGTAGGTTTTATTTGAAAATAATAAACACTTGGAAACTTATTTAAAATAATTTAATAAGTTTTTTGATGTTTAATTAAAATGGGAGAAGCCTTTACTTTAATAAATTTGGTTTATTAATAAACACTCATTATTTTATTTAAATAAACCTTTACTCTGTTTAATCAAAACAAAACATTTTATTTCAAAAGCTTGTCCAAGGTTTAATTTGGCTCTATAAAATAATCTTTATTTATAAATCTACCTTTTCTTTTTGAAAACCAAATCTTTTTATTTAAAGATCCAAAATAGTAATTCCAAATATTTTTAATTTTTATTAATTGTTTTATCTTTTCAAATCCTTTAGGATTTGTTTGATCAAATAGGTTTGAAGGTTTCCAATTGGAATCAAAAAGTTTCTTCTCACCCTGAAAATCAACAAAGTTTTATTTTATTCATTTATTTTTCACATAACAAGATTTGGAAAATCTTGGGATGTGACAGGCTACCACCCTTAAAATAAATCTCGTCCCGAGATTTGGGAAGGCTAGGGTTACAAGTAGGCTCAAAGCATCTAGGGTACTACCACCCTTAAAAATTTCCAACTAGATTACATCTTGGCTTGCTTGGGATCTTGATGTAACTTTCCTGGACAGAAGTTTGCATAGTGTCCTTTGTTTTCACACTTGAAACATGTGACAAGGCTGAGAACTTGAGGTGGATTCTCTAGACAATATGATGCATAATGTCCTAGCTCTTTTCAGTGGTTGCACATCACTTGGCTAATATCCTTCCTCATCTTGGGTTTCACTAGCTTTTGTTTGTCTTCTTGGCTCTTCTTCTTTTCTGGGCATTCACTGGCATAGTGTCCCATCTCTTTGCAATTGTAACATTGCAACTAGCTTATGTCCTTCTTCTTCTTTTTGGGTCTCTCCAAAGCTAGGAGTTCTTCTAGTTCATGCTCTTCATATCTCACCTCAAAGGTGGGAAATCTTTCTCTCTTCTTGGGGCAGTTACTAGAGATATGACTTTCTTCTTCACAATTAGGGCATTAATCTTCATGCTCCTTGCATGTATGATCCTTGTCTCTACAAATATTGCATGCTTGGGTTCCTTCTAGAATAACATCTTTGTCATCCTTGTTGTCATTAGCTCTTTGGGAAAAGTTTTCTCCCATGTTGATCATTTGTGTAACCAATCCTTGCAACAATTGGGATTGAAGTTTCAAAATCCTTTGTATGGCTGGGTCTAGTCCATTGTTGTTGGCTAAAAGCTGAGTTGTCCTTTGGCTCAACTGGTTTTGGGTTGCTATAAGTTCTCTCATGTTGTCCTCTTGGTTGTTGTTGGTGTCACCATCCTTGATGTTGGAGTTTCTTGGAGAAGTCATCTGTTTGGGTTGAATTGGGATTAGGATAGGAAAAAATATTTCTAAGGAATAATTCTAATCACACACATCACAATTCACACAAACAATGTGCAAGCAATCACAAACAAACACTCCACTCAAACAACAAGTTTCAAGCACCCTTTTAGGCATCCAAAAATAGTTTTGTTACACCACATAAGTTGGTGGGTTTGACTTAAACTAAATATGGTGGTCCATCTATATGGTTCACTTGAAATCCTTCCATCCTTCTTGGTTGATTCTTCTTGAACAAAATCTTTGTATCCTTAGAGAATTTCTTGCATCTTAGTCTCACAACTTCAAAGGGATGATGGTTCCTTCTAAGTTGTGTTTCCTTAGTCTTCAAATCTTGAGCAAGGTTCCTTGTCTCACCTGTCCTTAGTGATATCCAAGGTTGAAGTCTTTGGTGAAAATGCTGAAGATGTTGAAGTCATTAGAGTTGAAGATGTTGAAGTCATTAGAGTTGATGAAGTCCTTTGCACATGGTGAAGTCCTTGGCCATGGGGTAGGTTTTTCCATCAAGTTTGAAATAGAAGAGATGTAGAATCAAAACCAAAATGGTTGAGTAAAGAGTTTACAAGATTGTTTGTAAATAAGTTTTGGAACAAATACAACTCCTATTTTTCTAAGGGGTTTTGTCCAATCCTAGGTTTACAATCCTACAGGCAACACAATGCTCGATACCATCTGTAAGGTTCCCAACCTTTAATAAGGTAGAGATCCCTGTGTTTACAATGCTAATCCCTAGATCAATAGCTAGCATCCATAGTTAAGATGTAATATCAAGAAACAAAGGTCATAATACAACTTTATAACCAGGAATAACATAATTTATTACATCTTACATAGCTCATTTGGCTATTACATTACATTGCAGCAGAATATCTATAAGCATGGGGTCCTTCATCTTCAAAGTGCCACAGGCAGACATGTTGGTTGTAGACTTGTAATCCTAATCAACACACTTCACTAAATCAAACAAACCTGCAACATAACAAGTTACAGCCACAAGGGTCAATACATTTAAATTGTATTGGCAAGTGATACTATGGTAGCATAGTGGAGTCTATCATCTATATGCATTTGGCTAAGTGGAGCTTTAGGCTTGCATTGCTCAAAATAGATTTTCCTTATCATTTGAAAACACTAAGTTTTTGCTTGACAAAAATATTTCCCAAGGCATCTCCCAATCAAAGATTGAAGATCCTTTAACCCTTGTTCAACCACAAGTTTTTAACTTAGAAATTTGGATGATGAGATTCTTGATTGCTTCCATGTCTTGATGCTCAAATTGTCCTTTACCAGGGACATGGCTAAGTACTTAGATTTTACACTCTGCAGAGGTGGTGCACTTTCCCCACAAGACTTGGTTTCACCAAGACAAGATCTTTCAGAAGCCTTTCCTTAGACCAAATGGACGCGCTCCAACCTATCATTCCAACTACCACCAACTGTCCAAATGGCTAAGTTCTAGCAACTTATGTGATCCAGGCAGAGCCCATATTGCCAAGTGGTTGCACTTGAAGCTTCTCAACATTTGACATCTCAAATCTCTTTGTTCCTGGGTGGCAATCCACAAGTGTGATACACAAGGTAACCATAGCCATGGGCCTTGTGTAACCACTCAACCAAAAACCACCAAGCAATTACCATTCCACCCAGGTGATTCATTAACTTAGTTGTTTTATTAAACAAAAACACAAGTCCTCAGACTTAGAAATTTTTCCATAGTATGAATATATATTCCACCCTTGTTTTCTATTAGCTAAGCTAAGCTTGATAGTAGTAGGAATCTTATCTTTAGGAAATTTCTACTAAGGTTTCATCTACTAGGTTTTCCCATAGCAAGGTTTATACTTAGCAAAAATTCCATGCAAGTTTTACTTAGAAAAAAATCACTAATGCATAGTGAAAGTAATTGGGACAAAAGTATGAAGCATCACTTGCCTTTTTGGTAGAGAGTATAAGTTCACCCTTGATCTTTGCAATGTTCACACACTTCAAGTCACTACAATTCAATCAAGCAAACAATATTTCAATCTACCATTCAAGCAATTCATCACATGAAAGGATAAAGTCAAAGTAATGCATGCAAGCATGTCAAGCTTTGTTTTATTTGAAAAAGTGGTTCCTAATGGGTCATAAACATTTCAAAAACACCTAATGGTCATTTTAGAAAGTGGCAAAGTCATTTGCAAAAGATTTCACTTCATAAACCCTTTTTAAAACAAGGTATCATTTTATGTGGTGTAAAAATGTTTTCAATAAGGCATTAATCTATAGGATTCACAAAATGTGTTTTCAAACTATAAAACTTTGTGTTTAGGGTCAGAGAGTTTAAAACAAAACATTTCCCAAAGGTTTTCTTCCAAAACCATTTTTAATAAATAAACCATATTTTTATTTGACTAGAATTGGTTTTAAATCAAATAATCATTCTTTTCTTCACCAAATACATTTTTGAAACCAAAAAGTGATTCCTATGGTCATTAGGTTCAAAACACATCATTTGCAAAAGATTTTATTCCCAAAAATCAATTTTGAACAATTTTTATAACCTAAACAAGCATACATAAGTTTCTGCAAAAACAAACATTTTACCAGAAGCTTTTTACTAAACAAATGGCATGGTTGGCTAGGTCTTGTTTTTCTGAATCCATTGATATAAAATTTGCAAAATTTGGACGTGTGGAACAAAAGTTATGGAATTTACAAATTCACATATCTAATTGAAATGTTTCTGTTTTTAAATAACACTCAGAGCCACGTGGTTGTTTCTTATTGGGCGGTACCGATTCGTGTGGATCGAGCGATACAGACAACAGGATTAAAAGGGGCCTGTGCGGCTTAGATCATCGCATACCCTTTAGTTTAAGTGAATCTAACACAACCGCAGGATTCGCATCTAACGGCTCAACTATCTTGACCAAGGACGGGCGGCGCTCGACGGTGGCGGACGACGGCGCGTGTTCGGCCAGTCAGGTTGCCGACGAACTAGGAAGCGCGGAAGAGGGAGAATATGCTCACCGAACTTGCCGGGAAGCGCTAATGCTCGAGGTGGGGTAGGTTCGTCGAGCGGCGCTCGGGGACAGTGGCAATTCCTCGCTGGAGTGGGTGGCGGCGTCGGGCGGCTCTGGAGGTCGTCGAGGGCGAGGATGGAGGGCACCCTAGGACAAAAGGGAGACACCGTTAGGTTCGCAAGGGCATGGTGATCATTATAGTGTCCACGGGGAAGAGAGGGGTGGTCGGGTTTACCGGGGAGACGTTGCCGCAGTTGGAGACAGACGGCGGCGCTGGCTCGGGGAAGACGTTGCCGAGCTCATGGTGCTCGCGCAGATGAACGGAAAGCATAGGGAGATGCGTCAGAAGGTAAGGAGCGAGATCGTGTGCTCCAGGGGCAATGGGGTTGTCTGGCTTCGCCGGAATTTGTGCTGCAGCTCGTCGGAGCAGAGGAGGTTCATGCGCGAAATCGTGGCAGCCCTGTGGCCGGGAGAGAGGAGTGAGCGAGGGGAAATGAGGAGGAGACAGAGGGGGTTAAGGCGGCAGGGTCCAGGGGGAGAATTAACCGCGCATTTAAACGAATTCAACCGAATTCATTTGGCCAGAAACGGCGAGGCGAGAGAAAGGGAGGAAACGGTCGCAAGGTTAGGGATGACGATGAGGTGGCGGTGGGGTCCTCTGGCAGCGAGAGAGAGAGGGGGAGGGTGGGGTCCTGCTGTCTGTGACTGCACGGGTGTGAGTTTGAGTGGAAAACGTTTCACAGAGGGGTGAATTGGTGGGCTGGAACTGGGCTTGCTGGGCCAGGCTTAGTTGGGTCTAGTCCATTTCATTTTTTTTTCTTTTCTGAATCTCTTTCCTTTTTCCAATTCAATTTCTGTTTTGAAATTCAAATCACAATTCAAACAACCAAATCAAATAAACTTCCACTAAACTTTACATTGAGTTTAGCTCTGTTTATCAACACAAATCAAAGTCCAAAACAAAATAATATTTTTAATATTTTTAGGATCCATTTATTAATTAAATAAAATGGACCTTAGTTATTAAATCAAATAGGGTTTGATTTATTTATTTTTAAAACTCTATTTGAAATCTAAAATAGTACCAAAACCATTCAGTAGGTTTTATTTGAAAAAAATAAACACTTGGAAACTTATTTAAAATAATTTAATAAGTTTTTTGATGTTTACTTAAAATGGGAGAAGCCTTTACTTTAATAAATTTGTTTTATTAATAAACACTCATTATTTTATTTAAATAAACCTTTACTCTCTTTAATCAAAACAAAACATTTTATTTCAAAAGCTTGGCCAAGGTTTAATTTGGCTCTATAAAATAATCTTTATTTATAAATCTACCTTTTCTTTTTGAAAACCAAATCTTTTTATTTAAAGATCCAAAATAGTAATTCCAAATATTTTTAATTTTTATTAATTGTTTTATCTTTTCAAATCCTTTAGGATTTGTTTGATCAAATAGGTTTGAAGGTTTCCAATTGGAATCAAAAAGTTTCTTCTCACCCTGAAAATCAACAAAGTTTTATTTTATTCATTTATTTTTCACATAACAAGATTTGGAAAATCTTGTGATGTGACATAAGTGGGTAGAAGCCATACCTACAAAAAGTGTTGATGGTGAGACCTCTTTAAAAATGCTTAAGAATGTTATTTTTCCTAGGTTTGGTGTGCCTAGATATCTTATGACTAATGGAGGTTCTCATTTTATTCATGGTGGTTTTAGGAAGACCCTTGCTAGATATGATGTTAATCATAGAATTGCTTCAGCTTATCATCCCCAAACAAGTGGGCAAGTAGAATTATCAAATAGATAAATTAAATCTATCTTGCAAAAGACTATTAATAAATCTAGAAAAAATTGTGCTAGTAAGTTGAATGATGCTTTATGGTCTTATAGAACTGCTTATAAAAATCCTATGGGATTGTCTCCTTACAAAATGGTTTATGGAAAATCTTGTCACTTGCCCTTAGAATTAGAACACAAAGCTTATTGGGCAGTAAAAAAAACTGAATAGAGACTTTAAACTTGCTGGTAAGAAAAGATTGCTTGAATTTAGTTCTTTATACGAGTGGAGAAGTGAGCCTTATGAAAATGCTAGACTCTTTAAAGAAAAAGTTAAAAGATGGCATGATAGGAGGATTCTTAAGAGAGAGTTTCATGTTGGTGAGAAAGTTTTATTGTATAGGTCTCGTCTCAGATTTTTTGCAGAAAAACTACTCTCAAAATGGGAAGGACCTTTTGTTATTGAAGAGGTGTATCATTCAGGTGCTATAAAAATTTCTTCTTTAAGAGACAACACTACACAAGTGGTGAATAGTCAAAGGCTCAAATATTATATTTCTAGAGATTCTTATAATGAAGATGTTGATATTATTCAAATTGTGACTCCGGAAGAATTTATTAAAGACCGAAGTCAGGAATCTGCAGAGTCCATTTTCGAAAAGGAAACAGTTCTGGTAAGAAAAGATTCGCGAAAAACTTTCCAATTTATATTTTTGCAGTTTTATTTCATATGGAAGATACTAAGTCGAAAGAGGGAAGGAAACGGAGCCTGTGTGGCCGACACCACCCTGTGGCGCGGGCCCACCTGGCCGCGCCACCAGGTGGTGTGACCACCACGGAGCCCATATCTGTCCCGTTTTCTCCCAGTACCTTCCTTTTGTCTTTAAACTTCGTAATATATAATCCCCCAAACCCCCCGAGGTCCGTATATCATGTTCTCGCCGTGTTTTTGGTTCGATCTTTTCTATTCAGATGTCATTCCAGGTCTCGTATTCGGAGGACTATGAGCTGCAACGCCGGCGTGATCTCCTACGCGATCTTGAGCAACGAACTTTCATTGGGTGGGTGGAAGAGGAAAGGATCACAACTAGGCGTGAAGTCATGGATCAGAGTGTCAAGGAGGAAGTAAAGAACATGTTAGAAGGCATGGAGGGACAGATTGTTGTAGGATCAAGGGCAAGAAACCTGTAGAGGCCCCAACCTTTAATAAGGTAGAGATCCCTGTGTTTACAATGCTAGTCCCTGGATCAGTAGCTAGCATCCATAGTTAAGATGTAATATCAAGAAACAAAGGTCATAATACAACTTTATAACCAGGAATAAAATAATTCATTACATCTTACATAGCTCATTTGGCTATCTCATTACAATGCAGCAGAAATAACTATAGCATGGAGTCCTTCGTCTTCAAAGTGCCACAAGCAATCATGTTGGTTGTAGACTTGTAATCCTAATCAACACACTTTACTAACATCAAACAAACCTGCAACATAATAAGTTACAGCCACAAGGGTCAATACATTTGAATTGTATTGGCAAGTGATACTATGGTAGTATAGTGGAGTCTATCATCTATATGCATTTGGCTAAGTGGAGCTTAGGCTTGCTTTGCTCAAAATAGTTTTTCCTTATCAGTTGAAAACACTAAGTTTTTGTTTGGCAAAAACTCCCAAGGAACCACCAATAGAAATTGGTGAACCTTCACCCTTGTTCAACCACAAGTTTTAACTTAGAAATTGGGATGAGGAGATTCTTGATAGCTTCCATGTCTTGATGCTCAAATTGTCCATTGCCAGGGACACAGCTAAGTACTTAGATTTTTCACTCTGCAGAGGTGGTGCACTTTCCCCACAAGACTCGACATTCATGGAGACAAGATCTTTCAGAAGCCTTCCCTTAGACCAGAATGGACGCGCTCCAACCTATCATCCCCTACCACCAACTGTCCATTTGGCTAAGTTATTGCAACCTATATTATCCAGGCAGAGCCCATAATGCCAAGTGGCTGCACTTGAAGCTTCTCAACATTTGACATCTCAAATATCTTTGTTCCTAGGTGGCATTCCACAAGTGAGATACCAAGTTTTCCCAGTATACTGGACTTGGTGATGCCCAAGTTTTCCCCAGTATACCGGACTTCTTCTTATTCTCTAGACATTCATTGGCATAGTGTCCCATATCTTTGCAATTGCAACATTGCACTAGGCTTGTGTCCTTCTTCTTCTTGGGTTTCTCCAAAGATAGGAGTTCTTCTAGTTCATGCTATTCATATCTCACCTCAAAGGTGGGAAAGTCTCCTTGTTTCCTTAATCGTTTTCTTGGATAATACATATGTTTCCTCTTCTGTCCATCAATGTGAGTCATAGTGCATGGAGGTGCAAGCTGAGATTTTCCTTTGTATTCATCCTTATTGATAGAAGTTGTCTCCTCATGGGGGTTTACAAACTGTTGATGCACTCCATCTTGTTTCCTTTGTTGAACTATAGAATAGATGGGGCATTGGATAGGGACATGATTATTTCCTTCACATAGGAAACAAGTCACTTGAGATGTGGGGCATTGTTTAGTTGGATGTTTCTCTTCACAATTAGGGCATTGATCTTCATGCTCTTTGGAAGTGTGATCCATGTCTCCACAAATATTGCAAGCTTGAGTTCCTTCTATAATATCATCCTTGACATCATTGTTGTCACAAACTCCTTGGGAAAGGTTGTCTCCCATGTTGATCATTTGATTTGTCACCCTTTGCATCAATTGGGTTTGGGTTTCCAAAAACCTTTGCATGGTTGTGTCTAACTCATTGTCGTTGGCTAAAAATTGAGTTGTCACTTGGTTCAACTGGGTTTGGGTTACTATGAGTTCTCTCATGTGCATCTCTTGGTTGTTGTTGTTGTCACCATTCTTGATGTTGGAGTTTCTTGGAGTAGTCATCTTTTTGGGTTGGATTGGGATTATAATGGGCAAAGATTTCTAAGGAAGAAGTCTATCACACACAACAATTCACACAAGCAATGTGCAAGCAATCACAAACAAACATTCCACTCAAACAACAAGTTTCAAGCACATTTTTAGGCAACAAAATATTTTTGCTACACCACATAAGTTGGTGGGTTTGATCTAAACTAAACATGGTGGTCCAACTATATGGTTCACTTGAGATCATTCCATCCTTCTTAGTTGATTCTTCCTAAACAAGATCATTGTATCCCTGGAGAGATTCTTGTATCTTGGTCACAAAACTTCAAAGGTGATGATGGTTTCTTCTAGGTTGTGTTTCCTTAGTCTTCAAGTCTTGAGTAACATTCTTGTCTCACTTGTAGTCCTTAGTGATATCCAATTTGAAGTCCTTGGTGAAAATAAAGTTGAAGTCCTTAATGATGTTGAAGTCGTTTCAGTTGGTGAAATCCTTTGCTCATGTTGAAGTCTTCTCCATCAAGTTTGAAAAGGAAGAGATGTAGAATCAAAACCAAAAGTTTGAGGAAAAGAGTTTACAAGATAGTTTGTAAATAAGTTTTGGAACAAAAACAACTCCTATTTTTCTAAGGGGTTTTGTCCAATCCTAGGGTTACAATCCTACAGGCAACACAGTGCTCTAATACCATCTGTAGAGGTCCCAACCTTTAATAAGGTAGATATCCCTGTGTTTACAATGCTAGTCCCTGGATCAATATCTAGCATCCATAGTTAAGATGTAATATCAAGAAACAAAGGTCATAATACAACTTTATAACCAGGAATAAAATAATTCATTACATCTTACATATCTCATTTGTCTATCTCATTACAATGCAACAGAAATAACTATAGCATGGAGTCCTTCATCTTCAAAGTTCCATAGGCAATCATGTTGGTTGTAGACTTGTAATCCTAATCAACACACTTCACTAACATCAAACAAACCTACAACATAATAAGTTACAGCCACAAGGGTCAATACATTTGAATTGTATTGGCAAGTGATACTATGGTAGTATAGTGGAGTCTATAATCTATATGCATTTGGCTAAGTGGAGCTTAGGCTTGCTTTGCTCAAAATAGTTTTTCCTTATCAGTTGAAAACACTAAGTTTTTGTTTGGCAAAAACTACCAAGGAACCACCAATAGAAATTGGTGAACCTTCACCCTTGTTCAACCACAAGTTTTAACTTAGAAATTGGGATGGGGAGATTCTTGATAGATTCCATGTCTTGATGCTCAAATTGTCCATTGCCGGGGACACGGCTAAGTAATTAGATTTTTCACTCTGCAGAGGTGGTGCACTTTCCCCACAAGACTCGACATGCATCGAGACAAGATCTTTCAGAAGCCTTCCCTTAGACCAGAATGGACGCGCTCCAACCTATCATCCCCTACCACCAACTGTCCATTTCGCTAAGTTATTGCAAACTATATGATCCAGGCAGAGCCCATAATGCCAAGTGGCTGCACTTGAAGCTTCTCAACATTTGACATCTCAAATCTCTTTGTTCCTGGGTGGCATTCCACAAGTGAGATACCAAGTTTTCCCAAGTATACTAGACTTGGTGATGCCCAAGTTTTCCCTAGTATACCGGACTTGTGTAACCACTCAACACAAACCTTTCTTTCCATTCCACCTAGGCGATTCATTCACTTAGTTGTTTTATTAAACAAAACACAAGTCCTTGACTTAGAAATATTCCATAGCATGAATATAATCCACCCTTGTTTTCTACTAGCTAGTCTAATCATGATAGTAGTAGGAATCTTGACTTAGGAAAATTCTACTAAGGTTTCATCTACTAGGATTTCCCATGGCATAGTTTATACTTAGCAAAAATTCCATGAAAGTCCTACTTAGAAATATCACTAATGCATAGTGAAAATAATGGGACAAAAGTATGTAGCACCACTTGCCTTTTTGGTAGGGAATATAAGTTCACTCCTTGATATTGCAATATTCACACTCTTCAAATTCCACTACAATTCAATCAAGCAAGCAAATATTCAATCTACCATTTCAAGCAATCATCACATAGTATAGTAAAAACATAGCAGTGCATGCAAGCATGCCAAAGATTGTTTTATTTCGAAAAGTGATTTCTAGTAGGTTATAAACATTATAAAACACCTATTGGTCATCTATAAAGTTGTCAAGGTCATTTATAAATGTGGTAAAACCATTTGATATTAAGTTAGTGAAAATGGCCATTTTAAGTCATTTTTGTTTTGCTAGAATGGTTCCAATCGAAGTAATATTTTCTAGTTTTTGACAAATACATTTTTAAACACAAATGTTAGTGTTTTATGGTCAAGTGTTTAATATTAAAACCATTTGCAAAAGGTTTCACCTATAACCCATTTTTATACCAAAGCAATATTTTATGTTGTTGGAAATGCCTTTAAACAAAGTAATATTTTTATAGGGTTTACCAAATATATTTTTAAATCCAAAAACTTGGTGTTTAGGGTCAGAGAGTTTAAATCAAATCATTTCCCAAAGGTTTTACTCAAAAAGCATTTTTAAAAACATATTGAATAATTTTATTTAGCTAGAAATGCTTTATTTCAAAGATTTATTCCTTAGAATCTCAAAATATGTTTTTAAAACCAAAAGTTGGTTCCTATGGTCAGTAGGTTCAAAACAATGCATTTGCCAAAGATTTTACCTTAAAAATATTTCTAGAATAATTTTTGTAAACAAATTATGCCTACACAAGTTTCTGCAAAATCAACTAAGTTTACAGAAGCAAATCATTAAACAAAGTGCATGGTTGGAAATTACTTGTTTTGTTGAATCCATTGATATAAAATTTGCAAAATTTGGACATGTGGATCAAAAGTTATGCAGTTTACAAATTCACACATCTAATAGAAAAGTTTGTGGTTTTTAAATCAAACTCTAGGCCATGTGGCTGTTTCTTATTAGGCGGTACCGATTCGGGTGGATCATCAGATACAGGCCGTTAGATCTAAGTTACATCGCACGACACAGATGCAAATATACTGATTCGTTTAAGGATCTATCGTAGCGCTCGGATTTAAATCCTACGGCTCACAGCAAGGCAGCCAAGATCTGGCGGCGCTGGGCGACAGCGAGTGGCGGTGCGCTCAGCCTGCGGTGGTCCGGTGGCTACGGGAAGCGAGGAAGAGGATGGGGAGGCTCACCAGGTTCGCAGAACATTGCTGATGCTCAACTTGCTTGCGGGAAGGCAGGAGGCGCATGGGGTGGACGACAATTGCTCGCCGGAGTCGTTGTCACCGTCGGTTGCGCTCAGACGTCGTTGAAGGCGAGGCTACAGAGCATGCCATAGAAAAAGGGGAGCACGGTTAGATGCACCGAGTTGTGGTGAGTACGCGCGTGTGAAGGAGGAGGAGAGGGGCGGTTAGACACTACCTGGGGAACTCGCCGGAGTGGAGGCAGTGGACGGCGACATCGTGTCTTGGTCATTGCTGACGTTCTAGGGCGCGCGCGAGTGAGCTGAGGGTGCTGGAAGGTGCAGAGGTCGATAGGGAATAGTCTCGCGTGGTCGAGCGGGCAAGGCGCGGTCTGGGCTTGCTGGAATTTGTCGGTGGGCTCGTCGGGGACGGGGCGGGCAGAAATTCTCCCAGCCTAGGGGCTCCTATGGTGTGGCGTCTGGGGGGAAAGAGAGGGAAGAGAGGGGCGATTATGATGGCGGGATTACTGGGCGGTTTAACTGCGGCTGTAAGGTTCCCAACCTTTAATAAGGTAGAGATCCCTGTGTTTACAATGCTAGTCCCTGTATCAATAGCTAGCATCCACAATTAAGATGTAATATCAAGAAACAAAGGTCATAATACAACTTTATAACCAGGAATCAAACAATTTATTACATCTTACATAGCTCATTTGGCTATCTCATTACAATGCAGCAGAATATAACAATAGCATGGGGTCCTTCATCTTCAAAGTGCCACAGGCAGACATGTTGGTTGTAGACTTGTAATCCTAATCATTAAACTTCACTAATATCAAACAAACCTGCAACATAACAAGTTACAGCCACAAGGGTCAATACATTTGAATTGTATCGGCAAGTGATACTATGGTAGTATAGTGGAGTCTATCATCTATATGCATTTGGCTAAGTGGAGCTTAGGCGTGCTTTGCTCAAAATAGATTTTTCCTTATCATTTGAAAACACTAAGTTTTTGTTTGACAAAATCTTTCCCAAGGCATCTCCCAATAGAAATTGGTGATCCTTCAACCCTTGTTCAACCACAAGTTTTTAACTTATAAATTGGGATGAGGAGATTCTTGATAGCTTCCATGTCTTGATGCTCAAATTGTCCTTTTCCAGGGACATGGCTAAGTACTTAGATTTTACACTCTGCAGAGGTGGTGCACTTTCCCCACAAGACTTGGTTTCACCAAGACAAGATCTTTCAGAAGCCTTCCCTTAGACCAGAATGGACGCGTTCCAACCTATCATCCCCTACCACCAACTGTCCATTTGGCTAAGTTATTGCAACCTATATGATCCAGGCAGAGCCCATAATGCCAAGTGGCTGCACTTGAAGCTTCTCAACATTTGACATCTCAAATCTCTTTGTTCCTGGGTGGCCATCCACAAGTGAGATACACAAGGTAAACCATAGAAATGGGCCTTGTGAACCACTCAACACAAACCATTCCTTCCATTCCACCCAGGTGATTCATTCACTTAGTTGTTTTATTAAACAAATCACAAGTCTACAGACTTAGAAATATTTCATAGCATGAATATATATTCCACCCTTGTTTTCTACTAGCTAAGCTAAGCATGATAGTAGTAGGAATCTTAACTTAGGAAATTTCTACTAAGGTTTCATCTACTAGGATTTCCCATGGCATAGTTTGTACTTAGCAAAAATTCCATGCAAGTCCTACTTAGAAATATCACTAATGCATAGTGAAAATTAATGGGACAAAAGTATGAAGCATCACTTGCCTTTTTGGTAGAGAGTATAAGTTCACTCCTTGATCTTTGCAATGTTCACTCACTTCAAATCACTACAATTCAATCAAGCAAACAATATTTCAATATACCATTCAAGCAATTCATCACATAAAATAATAGTGACAAGACAATGCATGCAAGCATGCCAAAATTTGTTTTATTTACAAAAGTGGTTTATAACAGGTTATAAACATTCTAAAACACTTATTGGTCATTTTATAAAGTGGAAAAACTATTTGCAAAAGATTTTACCTATAAACCATTTTCAAACCAAATTATTATTTTATGGGGCTGAAAATGCCTTTATCAAGGTAGCAATCTTTATAGGGTTTACCAAATATATTTTTAAGTCATAAATCTTGGTGTTTAGGGTCAGAGATTTTAAATCAAAACATTTCCCAAAGATTTTCTTCCAAAACCATTTTTAATAAATAAACATTATTTTTATTTGACTAGAAATGGTTTAAATCCAAGATTTATTCTTTTGCTTCACCAAATATATTTTTGAAACCACCAATTGATTTCTAGGGTTAGTAGGTTCAAAACAAACCATTTTCCAAATATTTTATCCCCAAAATCATTTTGGAATAAATTTTATATCCTAAACATGCATACACAAGTTTCTGTAAAAACAAACAATTTAACAGAAGATTTTTACTAAACAAAGCGCATGGTTGGCTAGGGCTTGTCTTTCTGAATCCATTGATATAAAATTTGCAAAATTTGGACGTGTGGTTTGAAAGTTATGGATTTTACAAAATTGAACCACAAATATATCAAATCTTGTTTTTAAATCAGACTCTGTGACACGCGGCGTGTTTTTATTCGTCGGTATCGCTTCAGCCGGATCGCGCAACGAGAGGCGTTAGATCTAAATAGATCGTGCGGCACAGAGGCGAGCGTACCCCTTTGTTCACATTCTAATCCTAACCGTCAGATTAAAATCCTATGGACCATATCGCCTTGACCATTAGGCAGCGGCGACTGGCGGCGCACGGTCAGACGGCGATGTTGCTGGCGATGCAGGAAGCGAGGGAGAAGAAGGAGATGCTCACCAGAATCGCAGAGTCCCGGTGATGCTCAAGGTGCTCGCGAGAGTGCAAGGGGCGCACGGGGCCACTGGCAATTCCTCGTCGGAGTTGTCCTCTGGCTCGGGCTCGTCCTATTGAAGATGATGGCGAAGGCACGGGGCACGCCAGAGAGAAAAGAATACGTGGTTATATGCACGGGGTCGTGGCGAGTATGCACGTGTCACATCCCAAGATTTTCCAAATCTTGTAATGTGAAAAATAAATAAACAAAATAAATTATTGTTGAAAATCAGGGTGAAAAGAAACTTTTGTTTTTAAATGGAAATTAAAATCCCATCTTGAACAAACTTTAATTAAAGTTTGAATTTAACAAAATTCAAATCAAGTGAATTGCATTCCTCAATGAATGTATCTTGAAATTAAAACATTTGGAAAATAAACCCAAACCCTAAACCCTAATGGAATAAAATAATTTCCAAGTTATCCCCATGCCTATGAAATTGAACCATATAAAAATTTGTCAACAAACATTTACAAATAATCAAGAATGACAAATAGAAATATTATAAAACCATATAAATTGGTTTCACTTAGTTTGGAGCCTTAGATAAAATCTTATGAATTTAATAAAGATAAGGAATTGAATTCCCAAAGCTAATGAAGCACTTATCTAGAATCCATACAAAATGGTGAGAAAATAATCCTAAAGAGATTTAAAAGGATAAGCAAATATTAAACAAGATTTTATAAATTGGAATCACCAAGTTTGGATCTCTAAATAAAAAGATATGGATTTTATAAGATGAAGAAAGAAATATTAAATAAGGATTATTTAAAGACCAAATCAAACCTTGGCCTAAGCCATAACAAATGGAATGAATTATAATCCAAAACCCAAATAAAATAAAAGGATAAAGAATTTTCCAAAATAAAATAAAATGGCATTAACCATTCTATCCCTATTTTAATAAAGACAAATCTCTAATAAAATTATTATATAATTCATGAGAAAATAGTATTCTGGAATTTACCCAAATGAAATAAAAGTGGTTTAATCCAACTTAAATAAGATTAAAGAAATCTTCCAAATAAGCTTTAGGGAATTAAAAATATATTTAATATCATTGGAAATAAAACAAATACCCAATTCAAATGATTTATGAATCATAATAAATACTTTCCAACTAATCCAAGATGAATATTTTGACACCCTATTAATCAAATAAAAAAAACCTACTGAAAGGATCTGGAAAGTTTAAAAGAATTTAAATGGTGTTTGAAAATATTATTTAATCTTAATTGATTTAAAACAAGGGCCTAACTAAATAATTAAAAGACCCCAAAAAGAATAAAATTTTATTTCAAAATTGACTTCAGATTATATTACTAATCAATATTTAAACCTACACAAATTTTGGCAAAGTTTTGAATTCAAATGGATGTTTGAATTGACCAAACAAAATCAAATTGGAAAAAGAAAAATAACAGGAGAAGAAAAAAATATGAAACGAGGCAACCCAACTAGCCTAGCCCACTAAGCCCATCGGTAGCCCATCTCCCTTTCCCGAACCGTTTTCCTTCTCACTCAAACACACACCCGCAGCGTCGCTGACAGATGGACCCCATCTCCCCACTCACTCTTTCGCTGACGCCGGACCCCACAGCCACCTCACCTTCTTCCTCCCCGCGGTGACCACGCCCCCCTTTCCTCCTCGCCGTTTCTGCCGTTAAACGCCGACGTCAATACGCCTTAATGCCGCGTTAATCCCTCGCCGTGACCACGCAGTAATAAACGCCAGACATCCCTCTCCCTTCTCCCCAGACCACACCCCACAGGAGCCACCAGGCTGCACAAATTTCTCCCTCGAAGCTCCTCTGTCCGACGACACTCCGGCAACGATTCCGGCCGAACTCTGCCGCCCCTTGCCTCCTCGACCAAGCTCACATACTCCCCACCTCCTGGCGCACCTCCTAGTGTCTCCTGTTCATCCACGTGTGCTGTGAATCATCGACAACATCATCACCGAGCAAGCGTCGCCGCCTGCTACCTCTCCGGCGAGCTACTGATGCTAAACCAGTGCGCCCCTCGTGTTCTGGTGAGTACCATCGCAACCCCTGCAAGCGTGTGCACCTTCCTGACTATTTTCCCTGCCTTACTATGCCACAGGAACTCGCCCCCGTCGACGACCGTACGAGTCCGAGGCGCAGCGCAGCTCCGGCGAGCGATTGCCGTCACCACCGTGCGCCCCTCGACGAGATAACACCACCTTGAGCTTCCCCACGCCACGGCGAACCTGGTGAGCCACACCTTTCTCTCCCTCGCTTCCTGTAACCGCCGCGACGCCGTAGCCAGACACGCCGCCGCCACCTGCCGCCGCCAGCGCCACCCATCTCTGGCAAGTGTGCTGAGCGTCGTCCGATCTTGATCTGACGATTAGGATAGAATCTAACCCGAAGGGGTAAGTAACACCTCTGTGCCGCGCGATGCAACTAAAATCTAACGGTATGCGCCAATAGGATAGCGCCGCGTGTTACAGAATCTGGTTTAAAATCAGAATTTGATCTATTAGTTGCTAGATTTTGTAAAATCTATAACTTTTAATCTACACGTCTAAATTTTGCAAATTTTATATCAATGGATTCAGCAAGACAAGCCCTATCCAACCATGCACTTTGTTTAGAAAATTTCTTCTGTTAAATTGTTTGTTTTTACAGAAACTTATGTATGCATGTTTAGAATATAGAAATTGTTCTAAAATGATTTTGAGGACAAAATCTTTGGCAAATGATTTGTTTTGAACCTACTGACCATAGGAAACAAATTGTTGTTTCAAAAATGTATTTGGTGCAGCAAAAGAATAAATCTTTGATTTAAACCATTTCTAGTCAAATAAAAATATGGTTTAATTGTTAAAAATGATTTTGGAGGAAAACCTTTGGGAAATGTTTTGGAATAAACTCTCTGACCCCAAACACCAAGTTTTATGATTTGAAAATATAATTGGTCAACCCTATAAAGATTATTACCTTGCTAAAAGCATTTTCAACCACATGAAATAATGATTTGGTTTAAAAATGGTTTAGAGATAAAATCTTTTGCAAATAGTTTTGCCACTTTATAAAATGACCAATAAGTGTTTTAGAATGTTTATAACCTGTTATAAACCACTTCTGTAAATAAAACAAATTTTGGCATGCTTGCATGCATTGTCTTGTCACTATTATTTTATGTAATGAATTGCTTGAATGGTAGATTGAAATATTGTTTGCTTGATTGAATTGTAGTGATTTGAAGTGAGTGAACATTGCAAAGATCAAGGAGTGAACTTATACTCTTTGCCAAAAAGGCAAGTGATGCTTCATAATTTTGTCCCATTATTTTCACTATGCATTAGTGATATTTCTAAGTAGGACTTGCATGGAATTTTGCTAAGTGTAAACTATGCTATGGGAAATCCTAGTAGATGAAACCTTAGTAGAAATTTTCCTAAGTTAAGATTCCTACTACTATCATGCTTAGCTTAGCTAATAGAAAACAAGGGTGGAATATATATATTCATACTATGGAAAAATTTCTAAGTCTGAGGACTTGTGTTTTGTTTAATAAAACAACTAAGTGAATGAATCACCTGGGTGGAATGGAAGGAGTGGTTTGTGTTGAGTGGTCATGCAAGTCCAGTATGCTGGGGAAAACTTGGGCATCACCAAGTCCAGTATACTGGGGAAAACTTGGTGTCTCACTTGTGGATGGCCACCCAGGAACAAAGAGATTTGAGATGTCAAATGTTGAGAAGCTTCAAGTGTAGCCACTTGGCATTATGGGATCTGCCTGGATCATATAGGTTGCAATAACTTAGCCAAATGGACACTTGGTGGTAGGGGTTTGTTAGGTTGGAGCGCGTCCATTCTGGTCTAAGGGAAGGCTTCTGAAAGATCTTGTCTTGGTGAAACCAAGTCTTGTGGGGAAAGTGCACAACCTCTGCAGAGTGTAAAATCTAAGTACTTAGCCATGTCCCTGGCAAAGGACAATTTGAGCATCAAGACATGGAAGCTATCAAGAATCTCATCATCCCAATTTCTAAGTTAAAAACTTGTGGTTGAACAAGGGTTTAAGGTTCACCAATTTCTATTGGTGGTTCCTTGGGTGATTTGGTCAAAGCAAAAACTTAGTGTTTTCAAATGATAAGGAAAATCTATTTTGAGCAATGCAAACCTAAGGTCCACTTAGCCAAATGCATATAGATGATAGACTCCATTATACTACCATAGTATCACTCGCCAATACAATTCAAATGTATTGACCCTTGTGGCTGTAACTTGTTATGTTGCAGGTTTGTTTGATATTAGTGAAGTTTAATGATTAGGATTACAAGTCTACAACCAACATGTCTGCATGTGGCACTTTGAAGATGAAGGACCCCATGCTATTGTTATATTCTGCTGCATTGTAATGAGATAGCCAAATGAGCTATGTAAGATGTAATGAATTATTTTATTCCTGGTTATAAAGTTGTATTATGACCTTTGTTTCTTGATATTACATCTTAACTGTGGATGCTAGCTATTGATCCAGGGACTAGCATTGTAAACACAGGGATCTCTACCTTATTAAAGGTTGGGAACCTTACAGCGCGTGTGAAAGAGAGGGAGAGGGGAGGTCTGGTCTTACCAGCAGTGCTCGTCGGAGTGGAGGCAGACGGTGGCGGCGGTGGTCGTCGTCGTTGCCGAGGTTCTGGGGCGCGCGGGGGCGAGCTGGAGCTACGGGGAGGTTGGGAGTGGGGAGCAGGTGAGAGTGGTCGAGGGGGCAAGGGGCGGAGGAGGCTGGCCGGAATCGAAGAAAAAGTTCGCCGGAGACAGTGGTGTTCTTGGAGGAAATTAAGTAGCCTGGGGGCGTGCTAGGGTGAGGCGACTAGGGGGGAAATGTGTTAGAGATATGCCCAAGAGGCAATAATAAAATGGTTATTATCATATCTTCATACTTATGATAAATGTTTACATACCATGCTATAATTGTATTAACCGGAAACATTAATACTTGTGTGATTTGTAAACATAAAAGAGTCCCTAGTAAATCCTCTTGTTAAACTAGCTTGTTGGTTAATATATGATCATGGTTTCCTGATCATGAACATAGAGATGATATTAACAACAGGGTCATATCATTAGGAGAATGATGTGATGGACATACTCCTATAGTTTAGCATAGCATAAAGATCAAGTCATTTAATATAGTTCATTTGCTATAAGCTTTCTGATACATAGTAACCTAATTCCTTCGACCATGAGATCATGCTTATCACCGGAAGGATGCTTTGATGACATCAAACACCACACCGTAACTGGGTGGCTATAAAGATGGCATTTAGTGTTCGGAAAGTATGGGTTGAGACACATGGATCAAGAGTGGGATTTGTCCATCCATATGACGGATAGATATACTCTGGGCCCTCTCGGTGGAATGTCATCCAATTAGCTTGCAAGCATGTGACTGGCTCACAAGGGATCACATATCACGGGAACGAGAAAAGATTACTTATCGGTAACGAGGTTGAACTAGGTATGCAGAGATACCGACGATCAAAACCTCAGATAAGTAAACTATCGTGAGACAAAGGGAAATTGGTATCGTATGTAAGTGGTTCATTCGATCGCAAAGTAATCGTAGAAATATGTGGGAGCCATATGAATTTCCAGATTCCTCTATTGGTTATTAATCGGAGAAGTGTCTCGATCATGTCCGCATAATTCACGAACCGTAGGGAGACACACTTAAGGATTCGATGTTGTTGAGTAGTTATGGAATGATGAGTAAGAGACTGAATGTTGTTCGGAGTCTCGGATGGGATCCGGGATATCACGAGGAGATCCGGAATGGTCCAGAGAATAAGATTCATATAAGGAAAGTCCTGTTTCGGGGTTGAAGAATGGTTCCGGTGTTTTCATCGGGAATGTTCTAGAAGGTTCCGGAATGTCCGGCACTCCGGAGGGGAAGGGTACATGAATGTGTCATAACAAGTTGGAATGATTGCATCATGTACTAGGTGTCATCGCTGAACAAAATAAAGGGTTTAATCAAATCCTAGTTTGAAAAGTCAAACGCCAATTTGAAAAAGTCAAACGGCTATTTTGTGAGGTGGAGGGAGAGAAGGAAACCTGGGAAGAGAAGGTTTCCCTTCTCTCCTCCAAACCGCCGGCCAGCAAGGGAGTTGGGGGAGGACTCGGCTAGCCCTAGCCGCCCCTCCCACCTATAAAAGAAAGGGAGGGGGCGCCCCCTCTCCATACACCTTGTCCCTCAGCCGGCGCCCCTCTAAACCCTAGGCCAGCCGCCGCCCCCCCCCTCTAGATGCGGCTGCCCTAGAGCTCCTCTAAACCGCCGTCTAGCTAATCCATAGCTGCTGGTTGCTCTAAACCCCTTGGTGCCTCTAAACCCTAGACCACCAAGGCCTCTCTCATAGTCCACCATACTCGCTCCGGCTTAAGGCGAAGCCCTGCGAGATCTCCCCTCTACTTCCGGTACCAAGTCGTCGTGCTGCCGGAATCGCGAGGAGAGTGCTACAACCTCCACTGCCTGCTGGAACAAGGGAGAGGAAGGTCTTCATCGAGTACCGAACGTGTGACCGACTGCGGAAGCGCTGCCGCAACGCAGCGCCGGAAGGATCGTCTACGCGATCTTGAGATCGGAAGTGTACGACTACATCACCCACGAGAATCTTCTCTCGTTAACCGCTTTGGAATCTTCGAGGGTGAGTTCCTCTATCGACTCGTTGCTACAATCTAGTAGATAGATCTTGGCTTGTTTGTTTGTATGCGGTAGAAAATTTTTGTTTTCCATGCTACGAACCCCTTCAGTGGTATCAGATCCATGTCTATATGTAGATCTGTTGCACGAGTAGAACACAATGGTCATTGTGGGCGTTGATGTTTTTGTTGTCGATTGCTTCTTGTGTACTTTGCATCTTGCGGGATGGTGGGATGAAGCGGCCCGGGCTAACCTTACATGACATCGTTCATGAGACTTGCTCCACGCTTGACATGCAACTTGTATTGCATAAGTGGCTTTGCGGGTGCCTGTTTCTCCCAACATAGTTAAGATTCAATTTACAACGGGTGATTGACAATACTAGTATCAATGTTGTGGTTCTTGTTCGAACGACACTTATTGAAAGCCCCAAACCACGTAAAATATGCAAAGAAAATTAGAGGCGTCTAACTTTGTTTTGCAGGGGTGTGCTGTGATGTGATATGGCCATAATTGTGATTATATATGATGTATGCAATGTTCCTTATTGTAAGTTGGCAACCGGCAGGAGCCATATGGTTGTCTTTAAATTCTTTTTAGACCCGCGTGTCTATTCAAAGTAGTTGTAATAGTTGAAGCTGGTGGACAACAACCATGGAGCGGCATCATTGACCTTGATGCAATGCCGGTGATGATGGAGATCATGTTCGTGCTTGAAGATGGAGATCGGAAGCACAAAGAAGAAAGGCCATATCATATCACATATTATGAATTGCATGTGGTGTTAATCCTTTTATGCATCTTGTATTGCTTAGTTTACGACGGTAGCATTATAAGATGATCCCTCAAGCACACAATTTCAAGTTTTAAAGTGTTCATCCTTAGTAAGCACCGTTGCTAAAGCTCGTTGTTTAGAAGCACCACGTGATGATTGGGTGTGTTAGATTCTGCGAGTGTATACAACGTGAGCAAGCCAGATTTGCTCATGCGGAAGCTAAGGTTTGATCTTGACGAGCCTAGAATGTACAGACATGGTCTCGGAACACGGATCACCGAAAGGTAAAGCATGAGTCATATAGTAGATATGATGAACATGTTGATTGTTCGCCATTGAAGCTACATCAACTCTCGTGATGATCGGTTTTGATGTGGTGGATTTGGTTCGTGTGATCACTAAAACAATATGAGGGATATTGTTTTGAGTGAGAGTTCAACGGCAATGTAATTAAAAGTTGAACACTATTTATCATAAATTAAATCAAGTGAATTTGCATAATTGTTGTAGTCATTGGCATCCATTTACCACCTTGCGATTAGTTTTAATTGAGATGATAGAACTATATAATTCTGGTTAGTTACTTTACAAACTGGTATCGTATTGTTTTGAAGTGTTAATCTAAAGTTTAAAAGTCCTATTGCAAACTTTTAGTGAGTTCGGGTTACTGCATGAAGTTTAATAATTGGTATTAAAACAAGAGTGACAATTCCAAGAGTTAGTGTATGAGTATCATGTTTGTCTCCATGATTCTTGATATTCAAAGGATTGTCTTAATATCAAGGTTATCTAGGATCTGAAAGAGTTGTTTCAGAAACCATGATGTGTGGAAGATATTATGATATCTGAAACAAAGTTTTGGTTACAACATGATAGAGTATAATATGGCAAAAGTCATGTTCTCATGAGAATTTGCAAAAGGTTGGAGACACTAGTTGTCCTAATCCTCCAAAAGGTTTTGGAGAGCAACATTATACTCGCAATTCACCATTATAAGCTAAAATTAGCTTGATCATGGATAATTCCATGATAAGGGTGAATATTTGATGTAGGTAAAATGTTTACTACACCAAGATATTACTAAAGAAAGGAATTTGAAAGAACACCAAACATTTGATAATGGTGATCTACTTCAAAGTGCAAGTCCAAAGACATTGGTATTTAACTATACACGCTTTGGACTATGTGTCATGTGTATGGCTCCACTATTGATGTTGATAGATTCTTTCAAACAAAAAAGGAAATACTGAAAGAGAATCTCATAAATATATGGCAGAAAAGAAAGACTAGAATTGTTCAGTTTAAGTATATAGATGATATATATGTTATGGCTATATTCTTTGCTTATTAAACAATGTGGTTCTTAAGTATTTGATACTGAATTTGTTGGTGTGAATCGTCATACGAAACAACACAATTCATGAACTACAATGGCCTAAGTAACTAGCAAAAGAATATGTGATGATGTTCATCGAGAACAAATAAAGGGTTATTGTGTTGCTCGTTAAACATCAAAGCTTGCCTTCAAGATTTGTTTTATCAGGTATTATGAGAACAAAAGGGTTGTTCAAATAATTGCCGTAATCCATAAAATATGGATGATTCACAAATCTCGTTGGAGAAATCACATCCATAAAACTAGTGCTAAAAAGGTCGAAAGACAAATTGATTGAAGGATCACTTCGGAAGTGACATCGCCGTTTAAATTATATTGGAAAGAAAACATGAAGAAACTCCATGTGTATGGAACTTTGGAGTCTTTTGATTTTTGATCAAATGACGCTTGTGAAACTTTCCTAAAGATAATTAAAACTTCGTTCATAGGCCAAAAGGGAATGAATGACTAGCTTATTGGAACTTGTACATATTGTTGTATGAAGTCCATTATGTGTAGTCAAGAGCGATGGATTTCAACTTCATATGCTTTCTCCGAAAATTTGAGTGAATATATGAATATTTACTTAATAAGGATAAAGTATGAAACATTTGAAAAGTTCAAAGACTTTCAAGATGAAGTGCAAGATCATTGTAACAAGAATATAAATAGTTTATGATAAGATCATAAAAGAAGATATTTGAGTTACAAGTTTAGCATAATACCTAAGATTTAAGGAATCGTTCCGTGGATTTGCATGTCCCGAAACACCATAAGAGTATGGAGCGTTTGAGATATGTAATTAAACCTTGTTTGACATGGTAAGATCGAAGGTGTAATTCATAAAACTGCCATTATATTTTAAAGATTAAAAGCTTTAGAGACTACCGTTTTTCCACTGAAAAGAGATCCATCATAATCCATTGAAATGACACCATATAAAGTTATGGTTTGGGATAAAACCCAAGTTGTCCTTTCTTAAACATTGGTATGCTATGCATAAGAAAGATGTTTGCAACCAAAGTCGGATGAACCTGTCTTTGCATGTTATTTCGAATAACTGTTAAGTAATCCTCCATAACATCAGAGACAAAAGTGTTTGTCACTTAGAACGTCAAGTTTCTTTAAGAAGGAATTTTTCGTGAAAAGATAAGTGGGAGGACAATAGAACTTTGACAAGGTTAAAAGAACCTTAGCTATATATGATCAAAGTTGCGCAGCGCTAAAAAGTGTTCCGGAGGCAGCAACAATGCTCATGGCTCACGTGCCTCAAAGGTTGTGGTTACGAAGGTCAAAGTTTCTATTGAACCAAGTAGGTCGAGTAAACAATCAAATACCAAGATTTGAGGGTTGAATCATTATTTGAGAATAATGAACGTACTACATGCAAAGAAGCGATGATGGGCCCTGACTCCGTAAAATGGCTTGAAGCCATAAAATCCGTGATAGTTCCATACACGAGAAATCAAGTTTTGAACTTGAAGGACCCTCGAGAAAGGTGTAAGACCTTACAGTTGTGTTTGGATCTATAAATAAATAGACATGGATGTTGCACATCTATGAAATAGTCGACATGTTGGGAAAGAGTTCACAACAATGTTCAAAGGTTGACTATGACAAGATTTGATCTTTCATAGCGATATTTAGTCTAGACGGATTAATGTAGCAGCCACTACATATAATTTTGTTATGTGGTAATTGAATAAACAAAACAAGTTCTTCTAATAGAATTGTTACCTAGGACATGTGCATAACGTGGTCCATAGGATTTTGTTAATTCAAAGGATGCTAAAAGCATATGCAAACTTCAATGGTTGAAGTAAGCATTGCGGAGTTGGAATCTTCACCATGATGAAACTGTTAAAATAGTTTAATTTCATCAGAGACGATGAAGATGCTTGCATTTGCAAGAAATTAAGTGGGAGCGCTAAGACATGTTTCTAATACATTATGTGGAAGACATATTGTTGATTGTAAATGATGTATCTTTTATTAACACATATTAAGAATTTCATCCCGATGAAAGACTTAGGATAAACCCAAATATTTGGCATCAATAGACGCTAATATGGTTGTGCCAAAAGTACATAGATGGTGTATTGAATGAGTTCAATATAGAAATTACAAGAAAGGTTCTTGTCACACAGAAAGGATTGAATGAGTTCAATATTGATGATATATTCAAGTGTATTGACACTTGGTAAGTGAAACAAAGATTCAAGTATAGATTGATACTTGATGTATGAAATCACAACAGATTATTTATATCAATCATACTGTGATATGTACAGATCCAGATATGTCCTATGCTCTAAATGTTGTGAGCATATACCAGAATGATTCATAAGATGATCATTGGACGATAGTAAGGATATTCTTGTGATCTTTTGGAAGAACTAAGAATATATTATTTTTGAAGTGACAAATAGATGGTTAGTTCATTGTAAATGAATTACATTGATACTAGTTTTGTCACAAAGTACAAATTAAGTTTATCTCAATCTAAACTAAGGGTGGCACAATATGATGGAAAGTAAGTTCCATAATGGATTTGGATGAGTTCCAAAGTTAAGACATTGTGACAGATACTACAACAAAAGGCTAAGTATATGACTGCTATTATAGCAGCTAAAGAGGGCATTTGTGTCAAGTAGTTTGTTATCAAACTAGGTGTAGTTCACGGCGGGATAATACTA
This sequence comes from Avena sativa, assembly GCA_916181665.1. Taxonomy (NCBI): domain Eukaryota; kingdom Viridiplantae; phylum Streptophyta; class Magnoliopsida; order Poales; family Poaceae; genus Avena; species Avena sativa. Next base: position 344,936,041 of record OV702279.1, read on the forward strand.
TGAAGATATATTGTACGACAATATTATCAACATGTTTTAACCCCCAAAGAACTAAAGGTCTCACCAAAGGACCAAATTTATACAAAGCCATCTCATTAGAGAATGAGTGATGCGTAGAGACGCAAAGACATGCAATTACACACGGACCTGGAAGTGTCAGATCCGAAGATCAGTTGACCACTAGCAATCGTGTATATACAACACCAGAAAGCCATAGGTGTTGAATACACAAAGGTTTGAAACTAGATTTTTGACTCTAGTGCAAGTGTGAGACTGTTAGAGATATGCCCAAGAGGCAATAATAAAATGGTTATTATCATATCTTCATACTTATGATAAATGTTTACATACCATGCTATAATTGTATTAACCGGAAACATTAATACTTGTGTGATTTGTAAACATAAAAGAGTCCCTAGTAAAGCCTCTTGTTAAACTAGCTTGTTGGTTAATATATGATCATGGTTTTCTGATCATGAACATAGAGATGTTATTAACAACAGGGTCATATCATTAGGAGAATGATGTGATGGACATACTCCTATAGTTAAGCATAGCATAAAGATCAAGTCATTTAATATAGTTCATTTGCTATAAGCTTTCTGATACATAGTAACCTAATTCCTTCGACCATGAGATCATGCTTATCACCATCACCGGAAGGATGCTTTGATGACATCAAACACCACACCGTAACTGGGTGGCTATAAAGATGGCATTGAGTGTTCGGAAAGTATGGGTTGAGACACATGGATCAAGAGTGGGATTTGTCCATCCATATGACGGATAGATATACTCTGGGCCCTCTCGGTGGAATGTCATCCAATTAGCTTGCAAGCATGTGACTGGCTCACAAGGGATCACATATCACGGGAACAAGAAAAGAGTACTTATCGGTAACGAGGTTGAACTAGGTATGCAGAGATACCAACGATCAAAACCTCGGATAAGTAAACTATCGTGAGACAAAGGGAAATTGGTATCATATGTAAGTGGTTCATTTGATCGCAAAGTAATCGTAGACATATGTGGGAGCCATATGAATTTCCAGATTCCTCTTTTGGTTATTAATCGGAGAAGTGTCTCGATCATGTCCGCATAATTCACGAACCGTAGGGAGACACACTTAAGGATTCGATGTTGTTGAGTAGTTATGGAATGATGAGTAAGATACCGAATGTTGTTCGGAGTCTCGGATGGGATCCGGGATATCACGAGGAGATCCGGAATGGTCCGGAGAATAAGATTCATATAAGGAAAGTCCTGTTTTGGGGTTGAAGAATGGTTCCGGTGTTTTCATCGAGAATGTTCTAGAAGGTTCCGAAATGTCCGGCACTCCGGAGGGGAAGGGTACATGAATGTGTCATAACAAGTTGGAATGATTGCATCATGTACTAGGTGTCATCGCTGAACAAAATAAAGGCTTTAATCAAATCCTAGTTTGAAAAGTCAAACGCCAATTTGAAAAAGTCAAACGGCTATTTTGTGAGGTGGAGGGAGAGAAGGAAACCTGGGAAGAGAAGGTTTCCCTTCTCTCCTCCAAACCGCCGGCCAGCAAGGGAGTTGGGGGAGGACTCGGCTAGCCCTAGCCACCCCTCCCACCTATAAAAGAAAGGGAGGGGGCGCCCCCTCTCCCTACACCTTGTCCCTTAGCCGGCGCCCCTCTAAACCCTAGGCCAGCCGCCGCCCCCCCTCTAGATGCGGCTGCCCTAGAGCTCCTCTAAACCGCCTCTAGCTAATCCCTAGCTGTTGGTTGCTCTAAACCCCTTGGTGCCTCTAAACCCTAGACCACCAAGGCCTCTCTCATAGTCCACCATACTCGCTCCGGCTTAAGGCGAAGCCCTGCGAGATCTCCCCTCTACTTCCGGTACCACGCCGTCGTGCTGCCGGAATCGCGAGGAGAGTGCTACAACCTCCGCTGCCTGCTGGAACAAGGGAGAGGAAGGTCTTCATCGAGTACCGAACGTGTGACCGACTGCGGAAGCGCTGCCGAAACGCAGCGCCGGAAGGATCGTCTACGCGATCTTGAGATCGGAAGTGTACGACTACATCACCCACGAGAATCTGCTCTCGTTAACCGCTTTGGAATCTTCGAGGGTGAGTTCCTCTATCGACTCGTTGCTACAATCTAGTAGATAGATCTTGGCTTGTTTGTTTGTATGCGGTAGAAATTTTTTGTTTTCCATGCTATGAACCCCTTCAAAATGGAGAGTAGATGCTGGCGATTAAGAAGGCATGGTCGAAGGGGGAATTCACTGGGACATTTACGCGTATTGATTCGAGCAATCAATGGCAGAAACGGTCAGGCGAGTTCATCGCGGGGAGGAAGACGATGACGTGGTGCTGGGGTCCGTTGGCAGTGAGAGAGAAAGGTTAGGTGGGGGACAGTAGTCAGCGACTGTGCGGGTCTGCTTCTGAGTGAGAAACAAATCGCTGCGGGGGGAGAGGGAAGATGGGCTGGACTGGCTTAGTGGGCTGGGCTGGCTTGTTCTCTTTTTTTATACTGCTTTGTTTTTCTTTTTCTATTTCTAATTTCTGTTTTGGTTTTGTTTAATTAATTCAAACACTCATTTGAATTCAAATATTTGCCAAATTTTGTGCAGACTCAAATACTGATTATTAGTATAATCTGAAGTAAATTTTGGAATAAAATTTTATTCTTTTTGGGGTCTTTTTAATTATTCACAAAGGCCCTTGTTTTAAATCAATTAAGATTTAATAATAAATTCAAACACCATTTAAATTTCTAAATCCTTCCAAAACTTTTCAATAGGTTCTTATTCAATTATAAGGATGTCAAAATAGTTCACTTTGAATTATTTGGAATAATTTTAATATGATTTATAAATCATTTGAATTTGGTATTTGTTTTAATTCCAATGGAATTTAATATAGTTTTAATTCCCTAATTTTTATTTGGAAGATTTATTTTAGTTAAGTTAATTAAACAACTTTTATTCCACTTGGATAAATTCCAAATATCTTTTTCTATGAATTAATTAATCATTCCAATAGGGGTTTGTCTTTATTTAAATGGAATTTGGTTTAAGCCATTTTATTTTTATTTTGGAAAATTCTTTATCCATTTATTTTATTTGGGTTTTGGATTATATTCATTCCATTTTTTTATGGCTTAGGCCAAGGTTTGATTTGGTCTTTAAATATTCTTTATTTAATATTTCTTTCTTCCTCTTATAAAATCCATATCTTTTATTTAGAGATCCAAACTTGGTGATTCTAATTTGTGAAATCTTGTTTAATATTTGTTTATATTTTTAAATACCTTTTAGTATTATTTTCTCACCATTTTGTATGGATTTTAGATAAGTTCCTTATTAGCTTTGGAAATTACTTTTCCTTATCTTATTTAAATTCCTAAGATTTTATTTATGGTTCCAATTTAAGTGAAACCAATTTATATGGTTTTATAATATTTCTATTTGTCATTCTTTATCATTTGTAAATGTTTGTTGACAGATTTTATATGGATCAAATCCATAGGTTTGGAGATAACTTGGAAATGATTTTTATTCCATTAGGGTTTAAGGTTTTGGTTTAGTCTCCAAGTGTTTAAATTTCCAGATGCATTTATGAAGATTGCATTTCTCTTGATTTGGATTTTGTTGGATTCAAACTTTAATTAAAGTTTGTTCAAGATGGGATTTTAATTTCCATTTAAAAACAAAAGTTTCTTTTCACTCTAAATTTCAACAATAATTTATTTTGTTTATTTATTTTTCACATTACAAGATTTGGAAAATCTTGGGATGTGACAGCGGCACTCAAACGAATTTAATCGGATTCATCAACGGCAGAAACGGTCAGGGAGAGGGCGAGGTCACTGCGGGGTGAGGAAGAAAGGTCTGGCAGGTGGGGTCTGTTTGACAGCGAGAGAGAGAGAGAGAGAGAGAGAGAGAGAGAGAGAGAGAGAGAGAGAGAGAGAGAGAGAGAGAGTGGGGGCCAGCGATCAGTGTCTCTGCGGGTTCGTTCTCTGGTGCGAATGGTTTTCTGCGGGGAGAGGGCTAGTTGGGCTTGCTGGGTTTGGTTGTTTTCCATTTTTTTGTGCTGTTTGATTTTTCTTTTCCCATTTTCATTTCTGTTTTGAATTTGTTTAAACAATACAAACAACCATTTGAATTAAAAAAACCTCCAAACTTTTCAGTAAATTTTTAATATGTTTTAAACATGTATTTAAAGTCCTTTTTAGGAATAATCCCTTTATTAAATAAGATTTCATTATATTTTCATACCCTTATTTAAATTCCAATTTTGTACAAAACCTTTTCAGTAGGTTTATTTATTTAATATGGTGTTAAATAATTCATTTTTAATTATTTAAAATATTTTAATATGACTATTAATCATTTAATTTGGGCAATTGTCTTTATTCCAATGAAATCAAATATGGTTTTAATTCCATATCACTTTATTTAAATTATTCTTTTATTTCATTTAAGTTAATTAAATAACTTTTATTTCACTTGGCAATTTCAATTATTATTTTCCCATGATTTAATTAATCATTCTCATTTAGTGATTTGTCTTTATTCAAATAGAAATAGAATTTGGTTAATGCCCTATTATTTTATTTGCATATTCTTTATCCTTCTATTTTATTTGGATTTAGATTATATTCTTTCCATTTGCTTATGGATTAGTCCAAGATTTAATTTTGGCTTTTAAATACTCCTTATTTATTATTTCTTTCTTTATCTTATGAAATCCATATCTTTTTATTTATAGATCCAAAATTGGTGATTCCAATTTGTATATTTTTATTTAATATTTGTTTATCCTTTTAAATATCCTTAGGATTATTTGATCACCATTTGGTATGGATTTTATATAGGAGCATTATTTAGCTTTGGAAATTAATTCCTTTTATCTTAATCAATTCATAAGTTTTTATCTATGGATCCAAATTGAATGAAATCAATTTCTATGGTTTTATAATACTTGTATTTATCAATCTTGATCATTTATAAATGTTCGTTGATAAATTTTTATATGGATCAAATACTTAGTCTTTGAGATAACTTGGAAATGTTTTTCTTCCATTAGGGTTTTAGGGATTTGGTTTTATTTTCCAAGTGTTTAAATTTCAAGATGCATTTTTGAAGAATGCATTTCACTTGATTTGAATTTAGTTGGATTCAAGTTTTATTCAAAGTTTATTCAAGATGGGTTTTTTAAGTTTCCATTTGGAATCAAAAAGTTTCTTTTCACCCTAAATTCCAACAATTATTTATTTTGTTTATTTATTTTTCATATTTCAAAATTTGGAAAATTTTGGGATGTGACAAAACCCTACTCTTGTAGGGGCAATTAACACTAGACGTGTTTTTTCTCATAATATGCAAGGGATGATGACCTCAGTTCCAGACCTCAGCTCCTTCCCTGCGGTAGTGGAAGACCTTCGAGTCACTATGAGTTTTGTGATAAGTACAGAGTCCTAAGGAGAAAGGTGGATATACTTCAAGAGGAGAATAATAGGCTTCGCAAGATGCTGGAGAATTTCCTCACTCCAATCAAGATAACACCACCACCACCGAAGGAGTAATTCGTCATCAGGTTTTGGCATCCCATTGGTTTGTTCCAAGCTTGGGTGAGTGTCGCGGTATCACATCATTATCTTTCATCTTTTTACCTTTTTAGTAGAGTCATGTCATGAATAGAGAAGTTATCATATAGCATGGTTTGCATTGTGGAAGTATCTCTCCTCTAGTTGGTTATCTATGTATACCTTGGTATGAGTGCCTTTATGGAATATTAATGAGAAGTTTCACCATTTACTTTTTGCACATCTTATCTTAGTTTGCAATTCCTGTTATATGATTGATCTTGTTGTTAGTATTGGTATCACTTTGGGAGCTTCAAGTAAATTTAGTTGGTTTTGGCAAACCTAGCTTTGGTCAGTAGCAACACAACTTTGAGGTTTGAAAGAAAAAGATAAAAGTACTTGCAGATATATTATATTATTTTCTTTCTTTCTTGATTATCTCATAAGCTTAGTATTCCCAGGTTAAGATCTTTTGTGTTTTCAAGGAAGATTGCATGATTGTTTATATCACTTGTATGTTTGTTTGTTTCCTTCAACTCTTATGCTTGCTACCCAGCCTTGCTAGCCAAAAACCTGTACTGAGAGGGAATGCTTCTCGTGCATCCAATCCTTAAACTAAAACATATGCCATTTGTGTCCACCATATCTACCTATTAGCATTATTGCTATTCGAAGTAAATTCTCGAGTTTCATTGATGGAGTTGCGACAACATGGAGCGCTTCGTCAGGAAACCCCAAGAGCAAGGTGTGAAGCAGCAGCAGCAGCAAGTCTTCCCTCAGTAAGAAACCAAGGTTATCGAACCGGTAGGAGGAAGGAAACGTCTCAAAGGTGTTGCAAGCAACGTGGAAACCTACACAACACAAACTCAAGACTTTGCCCAAACGAACAGTGAGGTTGTCAATCTCACCGGTTGTTGTAACAAAGGATTAACTATATGGTGTGGAAGGTGATGATGATTTGCAGCAAGTAAATAGTAACAGTAGAAGATGTATCAATGGTAAAGATTGGACCGGGGTCCATAGTTTACTAGAGGTGTTTTTCTTAGATAAACAAACATGGCATGCTGGGTAAACAAATTATAGCAGGGCAATCGACAGGACTGAGCAAGGCATAACAATGCAATACTATACATAAAGATCCTATGAGATTCGATTGGGCAATACAACAAGATACATAGACCGCCATCCAACTACATCTATGACTAGAAGTCCACCTTTGGGTTATCAACCGAACCCCCTCCAGTATTAAGTTGCAAGCAACAGATAACTACTTTAAGCAAACTGTGTAAGGTAAAAAATCCACTTGTTCCATGAACAAGAGACCGTTGTTTTCTCCCTAGTGGCAACAACACATCTACAACCTTAGAGATTTCTATCAATTCCCTTGATTAAATAGAGGCATGAACCCACTATCGAGCATAAATACCCCCTCTTGGAGTCACTAGCAACTACTTGGCCAAGTTATCTACTAACAACGGAGAGCATGCAAGATCACAAACAACACAGACATGATAGAATCAGTAAGACAAAACCATTAATCAATATGACATAGTAATCTCAATATCCATCGGATCCCCACAAACACAACATGCATGATTACAAATAGATGAGATCTTGATCATGAACGGAGCTCACAAGATCTAGACATGAAAGCACAAGGAGGGGATACAACCATATAGCTACTACATGGATCCATAGTCCAAGGTGGAACCACTCACGCTTCATACCAGAGGCTGGCATGATGAAGAAGGCCTCCGGGATGATCTCCCCTCTGGAAGGGTGCCAGGCAGAACTTCGGATCCCCCCGATCTAGGGACGATGGTGGCGGCGGCTACATATGGTTTCTTGGAATATTGATCGGTTGCTTAGGGTTTAGGCATCAGGGGCTTCTTATAGGCGAAGAGGCGAGGCTAGGAGGCGGCCAGGGGGCCCACACCCTGCCCAGGCGCGACCCAGGGTGGGCCCGCACCTAGGGGGTGCTGCCGCCCTGTGGCCCCCCTCCGTCTCTCCTCTGGACTCCGTGTTCTCCTCGATAAAATATTGACTTTGTCTTTTGTCCCGTCCAATTCCGAGAATGTTTCCTTACTAGCTTTTCTGGAACCAAAAACAGCAGAAAACAGGCAACTGACACTGTGGCAACTTGTTAATAGGTTAGTACCAGAAAACATATGAAAAGCACCTCAAAAGTGTGGACAGAGAAAATTAGATACTAAACAAGCATGGAACATCAAAAATTATAGATACGTTTCCGACGTATCATTCGTCTATCTTTCAAATTAAAAATTCTTTTGTTATGTGAAAACTAGTTAGTAAAGCTCTCATGAACTTGATGGCACACTTTGCTTTCTTGCACCTAATAATCTTGAACCATTGTGTCATCTATGTTGTATATGCTTGCACTTATAAGTTGGGAATTAGCAGAACCATGCTGTCTTGGGGAACGCTTTCAACACCTGTAAATATCTACCCAGTTGATATCATGATCTTTTGTTTATGGATGTCGGTGTTGTGAAATAAAAGGGGAGCTTGTAAGTCCATGGAGTTATGTATATGTGTTAGAGAAATGCCTAGGCGGATAGCCTAAGCCATGCCTAATCATGGTGGAAACTTGCAGCATAACCATAGTGAGCAATCTGTGAAGCATCCTCAATAAAAACCTATGCAAATAGCAAATAAAAAGATCGCTGAGATGCTCATTGTCTGCTTCCTTGTCATTTTGATATGGGATAGCTCCTGTGTCATGGGGCAAGGGGTACCCCGTTGGCGGTTCTCTATGATACACATATACTTACAATGACAAAACTTGCTTGTGACTAAAGTTGAGTAGCATGAGGAATGACCCTCGTACTCAAGGGATATGAGATTTCCAACTTATGATTTGTCAAGCATATACTTCATATTTGTTTCACTTTAACCTTAATCACCTCAATATGCTTATGATAGGGGCAATGAGAGCTCAAAGCTAGTAAGTACCATAATCTTTTGGAAGGTATTTATCAAAATTGAAATCCCTGCTTCCCTCTGCGAAGGGTCAATATTTTACTTTTAAGTTGAGTCAGTAAACCTATTCCTCTCTATCTCCAGCAAGCATTTAAGTTGTTGTGATTCAATCATCCATATGATGATTTATTCAATATTGTTTCTTATGTTCATTGTTTTGCACAGTGCTCTTATCTGAATGAATACTACCTGTGAAAGCTATCTTTGTAAAAAGCCCATTATGTTTGAATAAGAGATTCCTGCTTTATAAACTCCATTATAAAAGCTTTGCTGAAAACTAAGTATGATTTGTCAACTGTTCTCTGACCAAGAACAAAGTTTGCCATTACGGATTATGATTTTCTTTATGCATCTCTATTGTGACTCCCATACTCATTGCAAGTTAAGTTATATAATAGTGAGTTGTTTTCTATTATGACTTGTGCATTAATGAATGTGATGATTCATGTTCGTATTCTTTTTATCGACACTTCACTCCATAAACATGAGGTCATTTTTACTAAGTTTAGTTTTCGCTTGGGTACAAGCGAGGTCTAAGCTTGGGGGAGTTCATACGTCCATTTTGCATCACTATTTTATATCATAATTTGCTGTTATCATTGATATATTTCATATTAAGGGGTGATACTTATGTTATTTCATCTATTTTGCATGTTGGATGACTTTTGGAGGATGAACTGCCGGAGTCAGGTTTCTGATGGAAAAAGTGGTGTCCAAATGCAATATTCGCGAAGATCATAAAATTTCAGAAAATATATGGAAATCCCTATTTTTCCAGAAGACGGAGGAAGCCAGAAGGAGAAAGAGAGATGGGCCACAGGGGCCCACACCACCCCCTGGCGCCCCTCCCTGGGCCGCACCACCAGGTGGTGTGGCCACCCTAGCCTACCTCTGGCATCGCCCTTTCGCCTATAACATCCCCTTGAAACCCTAAGACTCGGGGGGGGGTGACCACAGAAAGATTCCGCCGCCTCTGCGGGGCGAAAACTACAGAGGGAGAAAGAGCTCTCCAGCAGGCAGAAATCTGTCAGGGAAATTCCTTCCCGGAGAGGGGAGATCGTCTCCATCAACACCGTCATCAAGCTAGACTTCATCGGGATCATCATCATCATCCTCACCATCATCTCCACCATCACCACCACTCCATTCCGTTGTAACAATTGGGTTGAATCTTGCATAGTTCTTAGGGGAAACTTTCCCGGTGTTGATTACTTTTGTAGTTGATGCTATTGAGTGGAACCATTGAATTATTGTTTATGTTCAGATTGTTACTTATCATTATATCATCTCTCATCTTGATCCATATGATGTCTCGTGAGTAGTTTGTTTAGTTCTGGAGGACATGGGAGAAGTCATGTTGTTAGTAGTGGAATTGTGTTGAGAAATATTCAATGGTTTGATATTTAAGTTGTGGTGTTATTCTTCTAGTGGTGTCATGTGAATGTTGACTACATGATACTTCACCATTTATGGGCCTAGGGGAATGCATTGTGTATCTAGCTACTAATTGTAGGGTTTCCAGAGTGACAGAAACCTGAACCCCCATTAGGAAACCTTTGCACAAGGGAGTGTAGGATCTCAGAGTTTAATGTCGTGGTTAGGTTTTTATCTTAATTACTTTCTTGTGGTTGCGGATGCTTGCAAGGGGTTTAATCACAAGTATGTATTAGTCCAAGTAAGGTCGATACATTAGCATAGGTTCACCCACACAACACTTATCAAACCAAAGAAGATTAATCAACTATATGAAGCGAAAGCACTTGACAGTATTCTCATGTGTCCTCGAGAACGTTTGGTCCTCATAAGTAATACAACCGGATTGTCCTTTGCTAAAGAAAGGATTGGGCCACTTGCTACAATTATTATTTTCTTTTATTTACTTGCACTTTATTTGTCTTCATTATCAAAAAACCCAAAAAATATGTTTGCTAAGTATTTACAGAGGATTCCTGATCCAAACCACTAGTCAACACCTTCTTCTCCTCATTGGGATCGACACTCCTATTTATAGAAAGTACTACGATACACCCCCTATACTTGTGGGTCATCATTCCCCAACAGTTTCAAGGTGGGTTGTTCATGAAAGATCCCGAGCTTGCTGCTATGTAGTTGGACATTACATGGATGAGCGCATGTTCCTTGAGCATGAGGAGAACCTAATGCGTGGCTTGGGAGGCAAGGACGTCAGCGGTAGCATGATCCTATATAACAATGATGCTTTGCAAGGACAAATCTTGGGCGGCACCGACCTAGAGGATCCTCTTTGTATCCCTTCGATCCACTCATGTTTTGGTCTAATGCTCTCAACGCTAGGTTGAGGTCTTTCTTGGGCTTGAGCAGGGCTACGGTGGTGGCAGTGGTTGGTAGCGCATCGGCCATAGATTTCTACGACACCAATGGGGGAAGATGACTAGATTTGGGATATCAAGGTGTTGGGAGAGAGTGTGGAAGAATTTTGAGGTCACTACTTGCGGGCCAATGGACATAAGACAGAGCAGGGCAGATGCGAGTGCCCCAACTTGGGGCAAAAATGGATCGAAAACAAGTAGGTTGTCGACTACATGTCCGTTTGGGGTACCCCTAAGGGCTATTTTTAGGCATCTGTAGACAAAAAAGAACACATGCAGACCAAATGTGGGCTCATCCAATATGTCGGCAACAAGCTGTGTATGGGAAAAAAGGTGAATAGTAAGGCCTACCACATACATAATGGAGCCTATCCATAAGCTACCCACTAGCTCAAGAAGTAGTATAATATTACCCGAGGGAGAAAATTTTAGATGAAGCACCCTATAGACTTCTTCGTGAACGCTCCTCCTCGAGTATCGATAACCACTACTCCTCCATGGTCTATGCAGCTACCCCACGTCCTCCTACCTTGGACTTCGTGGTTGTCGGGCTCTCCTCCTCTCATGATGCTCCTTCTCCCATGGATGACGTGGCCGCCAGCCCCTCCTCCAATGGACGATGTGGCCACTGACCCCTCTTCCTTCCATGGCCCTTCTCGTATCTGTCATGCTAAAGGTAGGGCAGAGGTTGATCCAGGCTCACTAGAGGTGCTTGAAAAATGGATCAGGTCGAGGTCATGCGGGAGTGATCGAGTGTGATGAGATTTTAGTAAACTCGATAGGGTTGGATGAGGGAAATCACATAAAGAGGGGATATACCAAAATTCACATGAAGGTTGTGAGGCGGGTTTTTTGACAATTGTTCTGCCACATGGGGCCTACCTTAAGACTTGCTTTTGCAACATACATTGTGATACGGTCTATTTGACATAAGCCTTCTTAGCGCGTCTTATGGATATTTGAACCATATACACAAGTGATGTCCTTAGAGCATCTCTTACAGATCCCGGATAAACTGATACTGCAAAATATGGATGGCGTAAAATGGAAAACGTTTTCTAGCCCCAAACGTGGGTATATGAGGGACGAGGGACTAAATATCAGGGGAGCTGTAGTTTTTCTAGTTTTAGCGTTTTCACGGTATTGCAATATATGACAACAAACTACAAAGTTTATGTATGTATTTTACATGCATCAGACGCTTTCAAGAAGGAATCAGTGCACAAGCTCCATCATCGCCTGATCGTAGATCATACGTTTTCACTCTCAAAAAAGTCCACACTCTCAAAACAATGTCTTCAAAAAGATCATTGTCATACATGACCAATTAAGGCTAGACTTGGATTTTCACCCTGAAACACAAGACTCCCTACTTCTTATGTGATGTTGTCCCACTTGCCAATGATAGTGCTATGAGTCATGAATCATCAAGCAAATTGACTCAAACTACCATTGGTAGTCCGTATATCTCGACCTTCATGACATGCTCCACCTCTGACTTCACCATGGAATGCAAAAGCCATATCCCATGATGGCAACGGACAACGATGCTCTACTTTGCTCTAGAAAAACAAGGGTATGCTCGATCAAATCCCATCTGATTCAACAATCTCTAGGTATGAGGCGCCCAAGGGAGATCACTAACAGAGCCTTTCGAAACTCGTCACCATCGGCCAGATTAATGAGGACAGGATTCAAGCAGACCATCATCATAGCGAGAAGAACCCTAGGACCACCACCTCAGTGTTGCCCACGCGAACAGCAAGGCAAACTGCCTTTTTACGATCGATGGTGTAACATCCCAAAAATGTGAAACAATGATCACCAAATTCTAATCACTAAAATTAGGGTTAACAAAAACTTTGATTAATTTAAATCATATGAATGCATGTGTGTATGTGATGATTTGATAAATGCATGAATGATCTTGTGTGATTAACCTAAATAGCAAGAAATGGTTTAAAGGTGAAAATAATATCATATAAAACATTCCCAAGCAGAAACAAATAAAGAGAAAATCAAGAACAATTCAATTAAGGCAAATGGTCATTTTTGCCAATCTTGCTCACTAGGTCACTTTGAGTGTTTCTAGTCCAAGATTTCAAACAGAAATTTTTCCAATTCTTTTCACCAGTTGCTAGACCAAGTAAAAGTGAAGCAAAACCCACCTTTCAAACTTGCAGAAACATTTGACAACCTCCTTCAAATGACAATTCAAAATTGAATCTTTATCATATGTGAAGATCATACATTTTCAAAAACCAACCAAACCAATGCCCCTTGACTAATCCAACTAACCAGAGACTCCCTAGCATGTTCCTAGCAAACCCGCCAAGTTTGAATCCAAAATTCAAATTTGATTTTCTTTCGTCCATTTCAACAAACACATTGTGATCAGCAAACAAACAAACACAAAACACTATAGTGTGCAGTAATTTTGGCCTAACTTGTTACCTATCTAGCTCACACTACACCCTCGGTGGATCATCTAACTTGTTTAACCCCTCTAGCTCACTGTAAACCAGACCATGCCATCAATGGCAAGCATGCCGAGAGCACCCTTGCCACCCCAATGTCGCCAGCCAGCTAGGAGCCTCACTAGCCTCGCCAACCTTGTCTCACAGACGCAGCACCGTTCGCCGCCACCCCCCCGTCCCAGCCTCGAGCACTGCCAGCCCCTAGACCACGCGGCAAGATCGTGCCAAACCTCTCTGCGGGCGAGCCGAGAGCGCGCCAGTGCGCCACCCTCGACCAGCACCCACAGACCGCGTGCCGCCCTCGTCGCTTGCGTGCGTGATCACCACCGCCCCAGCAACCCCACAGACATGCCCGTTCGCCGCCGCGCGACCAGGAGCACCCGTGCGCCATTAAAATCGCTGTCAGACCCGCCTAGAGCGTCGACGTGTTCCGACCGATTAGCACCGCTCCACGCCTCGCCACCACGCCGTTGAGATTTTCTAGGGAGCACAACACTGCCCCCTATCGTCGCCCATGCCATTAGCCCTCTGTGTCATCGACCACGACGAGCTCAGCCCACAACCTTTGGTCCCCTCGCCGCACTATAAAAGTAAGCCTCCCCCGCTCGTTTTCTTCACACCAGTTCACTCCCCACCTCTCACCGATACTCCCCACTCACCCCCGGAGCAAGGCGAGCAGCGCATCGCCGGAATTGGCTGGAGTTCGCCACTAGAGGGGAGGAGAGGCCCCGTCGATTGGAGCCGTCCCAGGAGAAGCTGTCGGTACCAGGAGAACCGCCGTCGTCGACTTCGTCGTTCGCCCCCATCGCCGACCATCGCCGGAGCCCCGGTGAGCCTCCCACGACCCCCCTGGCCGCGCTAGGGTTCCTGCTCATCGCGTCCTATTCAGGCGTGGACGATGAACTCGAGCCGTCCGATTAGAATTAGATCCCACGGTCCACATCGCCTCATACCGCTTCACCCCTAGTTGTCTCACTAACGCGTGGGGACAGCCACTTAACCAGCTCGCGTGTGCGCTATGCGTAGTGGGCCGGCCCAATTAAACCTCCTGCGCGACCCAACAATTCAAATTTACTTTTATTCATTAATTTTCAAACACAGTTTTGTACCTAGATTCAAAAATTAACCCAGCTCGATTCACTAAACCAAAATGCATGAAACCAATTTTTTTTAAAAGGTATTGGAATGCTTAATCCAAGCCCGTTGGATTCAAACCATTTATATTTGTAGATCACCCATGGTAAAAATAACAAGGCAGAAGCTTTTCTGCATTCAAACATTTTTCAAAATTCAACCACAAAAGCTTTTGAGTTGATTCCAACTCTCAAAAATCACATTTAACTATACCTTTTAGAATATATAAAAATATATAGGTTTACTTACAGACATAATGTTCAAGTAATAAAAGAATGCCACATAGGCATTTCTAGTCACTTTAATTAAATAAAATAAAAAGGTTAAACCTTATTAAATTGTGACACCACTTTAAATCACATTCCCATGTACTAAAATATGAGGTGATGACATGTGTCAACATGATCCCATGTTTGAGTTGGAGAATATTAAATCTTAAGTAGTTTTTTAATGAGTAGAAATTACTTTTCTTAAATAAAATAAATAAGACAAGTGTTTTAATCCTTGTAATGCTAGTGATGATAGATCGTCTAGTGTGAACCTTTGTGTGATGATTAGAAATAGTTAAGTATTGTTTGGTGATTGTGTACCTCGTATTTATTTATAGACGCTAGGACCGACCAAGGATACGAGGAGGATGGAGGATATTACGAGGAAGAAGCCAAGGAGAACTTCAACCACTGCTCTGCACAAGGCAAGCTTATACTGATATCTTAGCAAGCCTATACTTGCAACCTTGCAAGCTAACACTTGCAAGATACCCTACTTATGCAAGCTACTACTTGCTTGTTACTATGCCAACTATATGCCTTAAGCATATGTGATTATACCCACTTGACACACCATCCTAGTTTTACTTGCAAGCTTAGTATTTTATTTTCTTTACTAAAAGCTTTCTAGCAAAAGTTTACTTAGTGACTTGTAGATTCTAGAAAGATAATTGAAGGTAGCATAAAGAGCATAAATTTTTTGGCCTAAGTTAGATAATCTTGATGTCATCCTAAGGCATGAGATTGAACTTAGATCATTCACCTTTGTTATCACCCTCATTAGTGTTTAACCCCACTTATAGATGCTAGTGCTAAGCATAAAACTTGATCAACTTTAGATGGGAATACTTGGTGAAAATGGTTATGAAAACCTTAGAAGGATGAGTCATTCTACTGAATTTTTTTGACATGTGTTCTTGAACACCAGATGATTTTGATGATAAAAATGTTGAGGCATGAGCCTTAGCCCTTTATAAAATTGATGGTTGTCTGGATGCGATACCATTCCAACTTTACCGTACAACCACAATACCCGAAATTTGGGTAGGGCTTGACTGGAAATTTATATACCTTAGTATGGGTTCCCTTGCGGCCAAGGTCTGAGCTGAGGCTACCTTGTGAAGATTGTCCACCTGTTCAGTACCCAAGATGATAGTTGGTCATGGTTGGGAGGCCAAACTCATAGGAGAGGTGCCTATACTAGGGCGTGTAATTTAAAGGTTAGGATTGATTATTCGCATACTGAGTATGGTGAATTCAGGATTGTTCCTGATGGATGTACCGAATGTTGTGGTGAAAGTGTATAATCTCTGTAGAGTGTCAAACTATTCGAATAGCCGCGTCCGCTGTTATGGACAGTTGGAGTGGCCATACTGTTCCCTCGTCAGATGTTTTCAAAATGACTTGTGAAATGAATTGTGACTTTGACTTGACCACAACAGAGTTGTGATATGAAATTCAAGTTCCCACTTTGGTGATAAAACTTTCAACTAGTTTTCTTTGCTTTTGAACTTAGTAGAGGTAAATCTGGCTTTTTTGCAAAATAACCCTAGAGCTTAGTATCCTACTACAAAAACCCCCTTAACTTGTTAGTATTAGTTTGCGAGTACTTAAAGAGTACTCATGGCTTTATCCCTGGCTATTCCCGTGGCCAGACTATGAAGAGGAGTATCAGGATGACAGACCGCAGGAAGGTTACGACAACTAGGATCATCTCCCATCGTCAGCATTGCCTGTGACCCTGAAGATGGATCTTCGCCTACACTATCGTTATTATTACGTTATTCCGCTGCTTGATTGTATTAAGAACTGGATCATGAGATCCTTATTTGTGTAAGACCTTATGTATGGTTTGTAATGGATGATGTACTGTGATATCCAAATCTGTTATGTCTCGCAAAAGTGGTAATCCTGGGATTGCGATGTATGGCATAACAGGCATCTAGGATTAAAAATCCGGGCGTTGATAGAGGACGCAACAAATCTGGCCTTAACCTGCCCAGGCCATGGAAACCATGTGCTGGTCGGTCAAACGATGCAGCGTGCCCTGCCCACCTCTAACGCCGGAGGAAACTGCCATCCACCACCTGCCGCCAAACTCGATCGCGACCTCCGCACCGGTCGCAGCTCGCAACCCGGATCCGCAGCTCCGTTCCTGCACAGAACGTTGTCGTGCGCCCTCGGACAAGGAAGCTAGCGCTGTCGCCTTGACCGGGATCACTGCACCTGTCGCCGCGTGCCGTCCCGGCTTCACATGACGCCGTCGTTGCCCTCTGCCCTCTAGCACCTTTGGCGTTTAGGCTCGCCGTCGTCGTGGACAAGGCCAGCGGCAAAGGCGGCCAAGATCTTCTCAAGGGAGGGGGGAGGGGGACAGTGGTTCGGCGATGGCTAGGGCTGCCCCCTGGTGCCTCTATGGTAGAGACGTGAGAGGTGTTTTCTTCATTAGTCGTCTTTTCGTTTTTCATGTATCTGTAAGAGATGCTCTTAGTACCTAGGTCAGTTGATTTCTTTGACTATGATAAAAGATTCTTTGGTCAGAATTGCATACCCGAGAGGATCTATGGACTACGTGTTCCAGCATAACGAAAATTAACCTAATATATTGAATTTCATGAAGCATGTTCGTTTGGTCCGAGTCCCACTAGTCCACTGGGGATCTGAAAAAAAAACTAGTCCACTGGGTTAGCCAAGAGCCGCAATAACTTGAGCGTGATGCACGTGTGTGCAGGCATATTCGTTCCCTCAAAAAAAAAAACAATGGAGCGTATCCAGTATTTAAGCGAAGGTCACATCTCGGTAAAGCTACGGAGACATGGTCACGAACTCACGATGGAGCGGGCATATTCGTTCACTCAAAAAAAAAATACTTCCTCCGTTTTAAAATAGATATTTTAGATTATCAAATTTTAAATAAACTATTATATAAAATAATGTTTAGATTTATCTAAATTTTGATAGATCTGAGACATTCATTTTAGGACGGAAGGAGTATTATATATACTCGTGTGTTCTAACAAAGCAAGGGAGTAGTATAACCGTATAAGATTAAAAAATTCCCCACCGGCTGCTAATCGAGAGACGAGCTCTCCGGGAGGAAGCTGCCGGCTTGCCGCTGATGCACCACGCACCGGGACCACGTACACGTCGCCGCCATCCCCTTTGTTTTTTCTTTTCAAAATCCATCTCGCCGCCCTCCAAATTACAGTACTCGCCCGACACATTTGCTTCAGAAAAAATACTACGACAGCTACTAGCCTGCTACCACACCACAGCGCCCGCCCGCCCTCGCTGAGATCACACGCACCGCCGGCACTGCACGTCGACCATCATGTGCGGGCCCCGGGGCGGCGGCCGGGTCAGTGGCATCATAGTTGGCGGATTACGGCACGGATCTGGTCGCGCACGGCACGGCGCGGCGCGGCGCGGAATAATTCGCGTGAGCGGCCGTCGACAGGCGCGGGGGGCGGGGCGGGGACCCGGAAAGGGACAGCCAGCGACCGGCCGCGCCTGCACACACAGCACACCGCGAAGCGTACGTACGTACGTACGTCGGCAGTACGTGCCCCGCGCCCCCGTGGTCGCTGTCCTGTCCAGATTTCCGCCGCCGGGCCGTGCCGCGTACGTGCCCACCGCGGAGCGAGAGAGAGAGAGAGAGACGTGCCGGCGCCCGCGCCGCTGGTTTATTCCGCCGCTCACCTTCTTCCCTGCTCTGGGTCAGTACGTGGGACGTCGGTGTTCGTCTTTGCGTTGCGTCTGAGCTCCATCATCCAGCGAGTCTCGCTCGCCACGCTAGCTGTCAGGCAGCGAGCCGGCCGGCCCGCCAGATCTCAACGGCCGATCCGTCGATTTGTTTACCTGCCCACGCGCAGCCGCTGCCGCCTCGTGGATCGCATGACCCCGCCGGATTCGCCGGATCGTCTACGCCTACGCGGATGATGACAGGCAGCAAAGCAAGCAGGTGGTGGAGCTTTTCTGCCCGCGGGTCGCCGGTGCGTGCGTTCCAGATTCCGTTGGGATGGGGGGTCCGGTCAGCGACACCGTGTGCATGCTTCCGATCCGTTTTTTAAATTAAATCAAGCAATCAATCAGTCACGGTAACGCCGTACGCGTCCGTCGTCCCGGTCCAGAGCAAAGAAATTCCCCCGGATAACACATGTCGCCGGTGAAGCCTGGCAGCGCCACTACGACAAATCTGTAATCTCCTGCTCCGTCATGTGACTTCCGTTGACCTCTCCGTGCTCCGCGTAGTACTAGTAGGTGGAGGGAATCCGTGTCACCGTGTGGACGCCGGACGCAGGTGCGGCGGCGGCTAAACCTTTATCGTCGGTCTATTTATTAAGCATATATATATTCAGATCAGATCTCTTTATAATTACATGGACGGGGGCCGAGCTGATCCACGGCCAACCACCGCTGCTAGCTACTGCTACTACTACTGTCGACCGACGGACGGCGACAGGGGCGTACCACCGCGTACGTGCGTGATGGGCCGTGGGGACGCACGCACGATCGCGGGGGTTGGAAGTGTCCCCTCCACGGTGACGCGAGGCGGCTCTCCGCTCGTGGTGGCTCGTGCATCCCGCATCGGATCGGATCTCCGCGGTGACGTCTCAGATATCGGCGGATCCTTTTCCCCAGTTGGCGGTTGTTCGGAACCGTGAAGACCCCCGCGCGTCTGCCTGTACCAAACGGGGCTGTTGCGTGAGGGAAGCCTCCCCCTCCCCTGATGCTTCTTTTCATGGAGTCGTTGCTGTCAATGGAGCAAGGAGCATCTAGCCATTCCCCCCTACTCCCTGAATGCTATGCCCAAAAGCTACAGTGTGAAGCCGGACACTGATAATGATATATACAGTATCAGCATCAGCACGGATCGGGTTGCTGCCGGTGCGTGACGACGAGCCGAAAGTGGCTCTGATCTGTTGCTCGGAATCACCAGTGTTGGCTTTGCTCTGTATCGACCAGACCGGAGATGACCGTGTCAGCAAGCAACCGAGCTGCTTCCTCCGGAAAGAGCAATACTTTGCTCGACGCTTTTCAGATTTAGCTGCGCCTAAACGAGGAGACCGCGTTTTTCAGGCGGGAAAAAAGCTTGGGCACGCACGGTAATAACTAGATCGATGTTAAAAGCTGTAAACAACCGACCTCGCTTTCTGTGTGCTTGGAAGATTCTTGCGGTCAAAGAATGAACTACTAGATGATGTTAAAGCCACAAAGACTCGACCTCGCTTTCTGTGTGCTTGCTACTCCTTGTCTACAAGACGAGCTGACATAAAATGAGCAATGAGCAGTACTAGCAAAAACAAGTATTTAAGAAGGCTATCCATTTAAGAAGGGGCATGGAGCTGCGTCCAATTTCCTATAAATGGAAGCTGCATCTTGCTCAAACTGAAAATATCATCCCAAGTTCTTCCATTTGCAGCTAGCCAGCTACTAGTATCCATGTAACCTACTCCTACCCGTCACTGGACGGACGAAGGGGGGCAACCTAGTGTGTGGTTTCGGAGTTGTCACCTCCGGTTGACACCACGATCGGTGCCCCCAATCAGTGTATGGTCAAGTATGGCCACAGATCGAGGTGTATTCATGTCTGTCCGCCAGCGATTTCCAACTATATATACCCAAGCAGCCAAGCTGATGCAAAGCAGCAAGGTGCAGCACCACGCTATCTTTGTTCAGTAAATATATGGGAATTCAACAATAAACATCTACTGGACTGGAGTAGTACAATCCGATTCAGAGCCTGAGATGATCACACAGCTTAAGCAACTTCCCAAACTGAACAATAGCATGGTGACAAAAGAGACTAGCCTGTTTCTCACTACATAATGCTCTAAACCAGCCACGACCCCAGAGATAACAAAGCTGAGTTTTAGCTTAAAACTGTGCATGATGTGCAGAGTGCGAAACTGAAGGACAGAAAACACACTGTTGCGACACTGCCCCCTTGCATCGCTCATATATTTGATTGGACGTGCAGCATTCATTCTAGTACACAACGAACAGCTAGCTACCACCTGACTAGTACAGAGGCAAGAAATCATACAGCTTACCTTGTGATAAAAGGAAGGATGTACTGATAACTTTTAGAGCTAATGAACAGTTCGACGACAGAAGTCCTGGAAGAAGGGAGCAATGAGCAGTAGCATGTGTGTTGTTTGATCCTGAACCAACATTTCGGTCCCAACTTTAAGAAATTTCTGAAAACAGAAAGACGAAACGCAAAAAAAAAATACTATGACAGAACATATTTCCCTTATTGGATACTTTGTGCTGGCTGTGAACCATACGTAAAAAAAGAGCAGTGAAATGCTCATCTGTATTCCATCCATTTCAAAATCCCTATCGATTCAACATTATGTAGCGAGTGCATCTGAGCATTTCATTTGATAGGCATATAGTATTATTCTGAACAAACCACAACTTCTTTTATTCAGAAAACCAGAAGCAAAGAAGAACTGTCGTCAGCTCTGCACCTAGCAACTTAGCAAGAGCCATCAGGAATCAGAAAACTTCAGTAACAATTGAGGAGGGAGACTACAAAGTTGCAATACAGAAAACGCTACAACTACTCGACAGTAGAGAAGTAAGATGCAACGTAGTAGAAAAGGCTAGTACAACTATTGAGAGTACAAGCTTCAACGTTAAGCTTCAAGATCGGTCTGACGCATCAACTAGCAGAAGCCTACACCTTGTCACCTCATTAGCAGTAGGACACCCAGACTGCATGAGATGTGTTGCAGATAGGTAAGCATCTATATATGCCTCACATATTTGAAAGGTGGCAAAAGAGTTCAGAATTTAGTACCTTGAGACTTCGAAGTATGGTTAACAACCATGTTTGCGACAAAATAATGCTCCTGTTGCTCAAAACTATCCTGACGTTCTGGTTCCAGACATTGTAAGAGCAAAACTGAAATAAACTTGCACCCAACGTAACAACTATACTATTTGCATCTGTATCACATCAGTGACTCGGTAATCCCGTGAGCAACAATATTTGACAAAGAATAAAGTCATTTCTGCATGACTATCGCGCTAGTACCAATCAAAATCATCTAGGTCATCATCAGCAGCATTGACAGAAACATGCTCCTCTTTGGGCTCAGATTGGTGCGTGCCCAGCTCTTCATCTGACCAATTGGGAACATTCTCCTCCTCGTTGATGACATGCGACTCATTCTTAAAAACAGAAAGATACAGATTAAAGGTTAGTGAAATAATTCAGTATTAAATATTGTGCATGTTAGTTTCAGAAGAAACCTCATTTCCAGTGTCTCCTTCATTTGAGGCAACCTCTTGTTTATGTGTACTGTTGATCTGCACATCCTCAATGTTGAGCTGTTTGATTACTTGTTTTAAATACACATTATCTGTAAACAGTCACAAAACAGAAGCATTAAGTTAAGCACTCACAAATAAGAAATCAGAATATGGGCCGGACCACTTATAAAGCAATTGATAACCTTTCGAGCGATGAAGTATAGCATCGTGAACTTGCATTGGATGTTTTTTCTCCTCAGATTTAAACTTTTGCCGCACCTGATCACGGGACTTATCAGGGAATAATTGCTGTATCATTGCAAAATCACTACCAAATTGTTGAAGTCCCTGGACCAGAAGAGTTAAAAATGTTGAAGTTTCCCATAGATAGGCAAAGCCAAAACGTAGGCACAAAAAAGTTATATTCAACATGAAATAGTTGCCTTAGTTGATTTCTAAATACCTGGTAAAACAACTCAGTGTCAGATTTTGTCCATCTGGTCCGTGTTTTTATGTTCATGTAGGAATGGTAATTCAGCTTTGTTGCATTTTCTAATGCTTGATTCTCTGTTGTGTCATTGGCATAGTTGTCTCCAAAAGGATCAAAATCATCGGTATTTCCATATAGGGAGCTGCTGTGAAAAAACACCAAAAAGAACATGGAAGGAGGAAAGTTAGTAGAAAAAGTGATTGAAGAGCTGGTTAAAATAACCTCTCTGAAACAGCAAGTGTCTACATAATAAATAGAAAGTGTGCAAATCAATAGCAGCATTCTTATTAACAAGTGGTCATCTTACTACATTACGTGGATAGGAAACACGAAATGACACTTGAACACGTAACAGAGAAAATATCCATACACAATATTTGAAGTGAAAAGGAATAGCACACCTTTGATTAGAGGATGATGGTCCTGAAGGAGTTGTTTTACTCTGGGAAGAGCGAAAACAAAATCATGAAGCAACAGCATAATAATGTTTCATAAATAGAACCAGCAAACAAGCCTCAAAAGAACTCACCTGAATACGCTCTCTGGCCTCTTGTAACAACCTGAGATGCATCACACTTAGCTTCATGCGATCGATCTCATGATCAGGTTTTTGCAGTAAGGTTTGGACTTCTGAAACTACAAAGGCAAAAATTGCAAGAGTTAAGAGCTCATATCATGTAAAATTGATGCTTTGTTATCTGTGTGCCATTGTTATTTTAGCCAGATACCTTTTGTTCTTTTTTGACGAATCCTGTGAGTAAGTTTCTTTTCAGGCTGTTTTGTCAACTTATCTTTCAAGGCTCTCTTACGACCGCGTGAGGGTACTTCACTTTTATTTTTGTGCTGGTTCTGCTGTGCTGGCTTTTCTGCACTGGAATTCTTCGAGGTGCGCTTCGAGCCCCTCAAAGGTTCTTTGTTTGGATCTTTCTCCCTAGACTTTCTCTGTGCCTTCTGCTTTTCTCCAGCAGTGTACTCATCACCACTATCATTATCTTGTTCGGCTGCTGAAGGTTCAGCAAATTCTTCATCAAAATTATCATCAGTAATATGCTCAGATACCCCAACTTTCTGTAAATTTTTCCTGTTTCTTAGTTCCACAGCTAAATTTTCTTTTCCAACATTCTGTTTTGGTTGTTGTTGACCACCAAGATCTGACGGCGCTCCCTCATGGTGCTGACTCTCCTTGTCAGCCTGATCATCTGAATGTTCTTCTTCAGCAAGATAATGCTGAAAAAATTAACAAAGTAAGAGTAGGGTTCTTGCAAAAAGAAAAATCTAGTCACAAGTGCAAATTTCAGCAGACTTACGTTTTGAGCTGTTTGCTGAGGCAAGGTGTCCAAATTGTCATCAGTCCCTCTGCCATTACGGTCCTCAGAATTGGTATCTGTTGGAGCGAGCCCCTCAGAATCATTCGGTAAAACAAATGTTACTGATTTGTGTTTTCCCTTTTTCTTTCCACCATTAGGTAGAAATTTAGCAGTGGCTTCAGCTGTATCAGAAATATGTGCCCCCTATGAGAACTTAAGAACCAGTAAATCTAGTCAAAGCTATGTAAAGTAATAAATGCACTGAGCAACTCAAATATACTGTCTGGTCAAGAATGGGTATAATGCCAGGTAGCATATCACTCACAATTTGGAGAGAAAAAACCGTAACCTGGTACTCCCTCCGTTTGGAAATATAAGATGTTTTAGGTTTGTGAATGAGATGTATCTAGACATCTTTTAGTGTCTAGATTCATTTGAACCTATACACTAAAACATGTCTAGATACATCTCCTTCACAAACCTAAAACATCTTATATTTCTAAACGGAGGGAGTAACAAAGAAGCATGTAATATTTATTCTATTTTATTTCCTAGAAGATTGAGGGTATTGGGAACATATCGTAAAGTATTAAGCAATTGACAAATTATGTTTTACCAATGTGTTGAAAACTTTTGGTTTATACAGGCACTATAGTACTAATAGTTCAAATTAGGGCATGAATCAGAAAATCGTTACCTGCAGAACAACTTTAGTTAAGATTACTAGAAATATAAGGGAAAAGAATCAAAACAGGGCATGATTGAAAAGGAGGCTTCCACTAAAAACAACAAAATTTGAGAAAATGCTGATTCTAAACCGAAATCCTTCATTCAACTAACACACAAAAGTAGCAGATTTCACGGAAAATTCATATTAGAGTTCAATCCCTCTTGCCAGAAAGCCAATTTGGAATATAATGGTTTCCCCGAAAATTAAGAAAAAATTCTCAAATGCAATGAACAAAGAGGTTATCGGTAAACTTTGAACTACAAGATGTCACATGGAAAAATAAGTTACACGAGTAAATCAGTGCACACCTGAGGATTCTCCAAAGATTGGTTGGGTATCATCAGAAGGAGGATTCATGACCCCATCCTGAGAGTCTAAATCAACATCAGCATTGAGATCCTAAAAGAATTAAAAGCATAGCATCAGCATATCATATCATATTTGCGAAGTTTCTTAAAATCCTAATGGATTTGCCTATAAATATAGACTAACATGTGGTGGCAAAGTGTCTGGAACAGTAGTGGCTTCCTGATCTGTAGATTTTTGGCACAGATCACTGTTCTGGTCTTCACAATGGTTATCATCTTGAGATATCACAGCCGCTTCCTCTTGAATAGGTTCTTCGAGGATGTGGCCGTGGTCAGTGTAAACTGTACTACTGAGTGGTTGAGAATCTGAGGTCTGTACATGTTCTTGATGGCTAGGAGCTTGCACCTGCTCATCATTGCATCCTGGTAGATTATCAGTACTATCCTCTTTATTTTGTGAGACCATGTCTACAGGAGAAGCTACCACATTTTGGTCCGTCTTCTGTGACTTGGATGCTGCCTTACTAAGTTTCACCTGTTTTTTTGGCTTGAACTTTGTAACTCTTTCCGCTTCAATATGTGTTTCAAATGGCCCTCCAAAGTCAGCTAAATCATCAACTATGTTGCTAGTTGGATGGGCGGATGATGCTTGGGTATCTGAAACAACCAAGTTTTCTTGATGTGCTACTTCAGACTGGTCACCATCATGATCTTCATTTTGAGAAATCGTATCTACAGCAGAAACTGTCAGCACATCATCAGGTGTGTGCAGAATACCCCCGCAAGCATCTGGGTCATCAACCGTTTTGGTACCAAGGACAGTCGAAGATGTTATTTCTTGATTGGTAGCAATTCCTTGAGACAAATTATCTCGACTTACAGCTCCATCCTTCTCATCAGTTGTTTCCAAAGAACAATTGGGTACAACAGGTCTTGATGGCGCGGATGGCTTTTGGGGCTTTGCCCGTTTATTTGGACGAAACTTTACAGCGGCTTGCGCTTCTACCGGGGCATCAGTGATGTCGCCAAAGTCAAAGTCATCATCAATCATTTTGGATCACCGCTGTGGCCTCTAATAAACTGATTTTACCTGCCAAAGTCACCCAAGGAAATATTGCATAATCAGAACGCAGCAGCAAGGGGAGCACACCATGAAAAAGAGATGGGTAGTATTATTATCTGACAAAACAATAAAATAGAAGGAAAATGGAAATCCATGTTGGTGCTATATATTTCTGTAAAATGACTAGATGCAGAAACACAGGGGCGAACTGTCGTCGTGCCAAACTGCATACTGAACCGTACAAGTACTTGGCAATCGATGTGATGCTTGGGCAATATGCTAAGGCTTAAAGATAATTGGCAACAGAACAAGCACTTATTAGGAGAAAAATCACGGTTCTTCATTAAAACTATCTCAAGTCCATCCACTCTAATGTTCAAGTCAAACAACGAAATTGGGTTCTGAAGGCATACCAGAGGCAGGAACAAGAACTCCAGTTCCCAGGGCTGAATCCCGAGGGCGCCCACCGGTCCCAAGGCGGGCGCGGATGGTGGAGGCGCGGCCGGCGGCGGGCGGCTGGGACAGAGTCACGGTGGCAGAGACGCGGGATGGGGCAAGGAGGAGCAGGGACGTGAAGGGCGGCGCGTCACGGCGGCGGCAAGGGCAGCCGCGGTCGTGGCGCCAGTAGTGGGCGAGGGATTTCACGATTTCCTGATAGTAGTACCGTGCTGTTGGGCTGACCAACTACGCAGACATCGCTCACGTCTGTCATCCGACGGGCCGGCCCAATAGCATCGTTCTTGTACTAATATAAAAACAAAGCAGACGTACAACCGGCTTCCACACCTTCGTGGCACCAAATAGGTCATATGAGAGTGAGACTAGAGGAAGGCTCGAAAGGTAGGAGATCAAATCCTTTTTCATATTCTTTCTGCCGTGCATATATATCAGGCTGTAAATGGTCATTGCCCACGGGCCACGGCCGCCCACCAAGTAACCGCATATGCCCCTTTAAACTAATCGGAACACCGCTAATGACCCATATACGATCTTGTTTAGCGGCTGCCCCAGCTCCGATACAGGTAGTACAATCAAGGTCGTTCTGGTACTTGTGGAAGTTTGTGGATACCGTTTCTCTCTCTCTCCTCTCCCCTTCCAACTACAGCGTTGTTTCTTTTCGCCGCCGCCCGCCGGTAGCATCTTCACCACCGACATCTCTCCTCTCCCCTTCCAACTACAGTCTCCCTTTGGTCTGATCTCCCTTCTCCCTCTTCTCCATGCCCATCGCTCTCTATCCTTGATCTGATTGCCTAGTAAATCAATCCCCAATCGTCCTTGTCTTCCTCCACTCCCAAAAATCTCAAAAGATTAAATTTCAGGAACACCTAGAGGCGGAAGAAGAGGAGCAGAGAGGTTGAGTGGAGGGATGGGGCGGCAACCGTGATGGTGGGCAATTTCCTTGGGGCACGACGCCCGACTCCATTGTCATGGCTGGAGTCTCGATGTGGTGCGGCGGCGGTACCGCGCACACCGTGACCTCGTCGGACCTCTGATGCTCGAGGGACAGGATGGCCGTGGCTTGAGAAGGGGAGCGAAGGACAGACCTCTGCTGCTCGATCGAGGGACGGGGTGGCCGTGGCCGGAGAAGGGGGTAAAGGACAGGATGGACATGGCCGGAGAAGGGGAGCGAAGGAGTGGAGCAGAGCGATTGGGTGGCGGATTTTTTTTCCTTGCCATGCCCAGCATGGAGCCTCAATGCGGCGAGGCGGCGGTAGCGAACGCGACGTGGGTGTCCATGATATTTTTTCGTCTCCTCGTGGGTGTCTAGTAATCGGAAATAACTGGGATGGGTAGGCGGCGCCGTGGGCAGCTCGAGCCCAGTTACAGTCTGACATATATATGCGGGGAGCCCAGCGTTCTTGCTTTGCTCGTCTCGAAATAAATGAAGGAAGAGAGCAGAAAAGAATCCTAGATAAATAGTAATGCTATCTGGTTCTTTATATTTTTCATCTCTTCTTGCAAGTATCAACAGGTCAGAATGCCAAATATAAGAGTTTGTTGTGGTTGAAATCAAATGGTAACCTGTTTCTATTAGTCTCAAAAGCTTACAAAACAAGAGTGGGAGGGTGACGCATAATCAACCATGGGTTAGGTTCACCTCAAAAAAAAATCATGGGTTAGGTATTGTCTCGTATGTTTTGAGGGCGAACCGACTAACCTATTTATTTGACACCGTCCAGAGTAGGGCAGCGCTAACTCATGATCACTAGCGCGCGGTCATTTTCAACGGCAAATGACAAGCGTGTCGCCGGCCCGAACCCTAGTTCTTTCCCGTATTCGGCTGCTTCGTCCTAACAGACCAACGCCGACTAAACCGCCTGCCTCCACTGTCTATGCCTGGTGTGTCATTCTCGTGACACCAGCCGACCACCTTCTTTGATCGGCCATCAACCCCTTTTAAGTCCCCACTGCGTAGCTTCTGCTCTGCCACAAGCCCCTCCTCCCCCCAATCGTAAGATTTGACCTCACATGTGCTGCCTCTATCATGGCTAGCCACGTCGACAACAGCTCCACGAGTTCTATTTCTCAGTGTGGGAGGGGAGAGAAAGAGTGTGTGAGAGGGAGAGGTGAGCGAAGAGCACTTGCAGGTAGGGCATAAGGCCAAAATTGGTGGGGCTCACAGGTGAACGTGTGGCACCGGCCCATAATTTGTCATGGATATCAGGTTCTAAATGAAGCTATTTTTTGGAACTGTCACAAACTAAAGCTATAATATGCAACACTAAATCCACATATTATGAATTTGTTTAAGTTAAGGAAAATGATAAGGTTCGTCCGGGGATCGTGCGACTCGCATCCCCTGGCTCGTCGCGCTGACGCGTGTCCTTACTCGCACGGAAAGGGTCCACCACCAACCTTATCTTCATGTATGATGGTGTCTCCCTTCCACTTTGTTCTCTCAAGGCAAAATCGACGCCGCCACCGCAAAAATCCATGGTGCCACCCCTGCTCTCCCCTCCACATGCCGCCCTTCTCCTCCCGCCGCGCACCGGCCTGCTCCTTCCCTACCACGCGCCCATCAATCTGCCTGAAATCCCATGCTGCCTCTTCGAATGACCATCAATCTGTTGCGTGCATGCTGCCAGGCAACCCTCTGCCTGCTCGCCTCCGGCGGCCCTCTGCCCGCCCGTCGCCACCGGCTCTTTGCCCATCGCCGGTTTACCTCGCTGGCCCTCTCCCTATGTCTCTCCGCATGCTGTGAGCTGCTCCGTCAAGCGCAAGGACGATGGTCGGCGCGCACGTGCCAGAGTAGGGTGCTACGAGCTGCCTTAGGGGTCCGGCTTGTGGCCGGCGGCGATGCTACAAACATCCCGGCTAGGCCCCGATGCTACAGCGGCAGGGCGCTATGCTACAATGGCGGCGAGCCCTGCTACAAGCCGTTCACCAAACTCGTTGTCTTTGCTACGAGCGTTTTGCTACCTTAGCGTATTTTTTTGCTACTTTCCCACTATTATTTTGCTACAACCGATTTCTACGATTTTGCTACGAGGTCTCCGGCAGGAGCCTCCGGTGATGTACCCTTTGCTACATTAGAAAAAACATTTTGCTACAACCATTTTGTGGTTTTGCTGCAATAACATAAATTTTTTGCTACGAGGTCTCCGGCGATATTTTTCTCGACGAGTGTCTTCAACGATGTCTTCGGCAAAGTCAGTTTTGCTACATTAAGATTTATTTATTTTTGCTATAAGGTCACCGGCGAGGTCCAGTCTATTTGTTTTTCTGAAACGAATCATTTTCTGCTACGTATACCAAAAGCGGGAGTATTTGTAGCAAAAGCAGGTATGACTGTAGCAAAAGCAGAATTTAGAGCTTTTTGGAGAATACTTGTCAGCGGGGCCGGGGAAATTATTCCCCGAGGGACGCAAGGGCTGCGGCACCGATCGCGAAGTACCCACCTCCGAAACCCAACCCTATTAACCGTCAAGCTTCAATCAATGCATTCTCCGGTATTAGCCATATTCTCGGTTTCATAGTAGGAATAAGATGTCAGAATTGGATCAAATTGTACAAGTAGGTCAGACCGAACACTATACTCATATCGAGAATATGAAACGAACAGCTTTCCTATTTACTTCCTTATTTATGCTTAGGCTTTTCCTTCCTCATTCACCAATCTATCTCAGTAGGGAAAAGAGGAGTTATGGTATAGAGAATACCGACCTACTGGATGCATTGATTAGCGTAGTACGACCCTTAAGTTAATGTTTCTAGGCAATCCCTTGCATTTCTCCTTTTTTTTGGGTATAAACCGGATCCATATGATCGTTCAAATTGTTTGAAGTGCAAATGTTTAGAGGTCGCATGAATCCACAAATATCAAACAGCATAAGCACATACCAAATCTCTCATTATTCAATTGGACATGTGATCAAGCATATGCTCTTTTGTTTCATGCAAAATGTACAAGTAAGAACGCTTGGTAACTATCTGATGACAAGTGTAAATGAGTAGTCCATGACACTAGATAAATGGAGTGATGCACTCACCTTGTTACTCCCTGTGATCCATATTAAGTGGTGATGCACTCACCTTGTTACTCCCTGCGATCCATATTAAGTGTCACTGAATTAGATATATTTAGCACTAAAACATCTCTAGATACATCCATTTCAACAACGATTAACATGGATCGGAGGGGGTACTGCAAACAATATATGAGTATAATAGATTCAAGTTACAACTGCCAACTAGGATCGGAGCTGAAACATCTTATCAAACTCATACAATAGCAAATAGGTCACAGAGAACTGCTATAACACAACACGTTGTGCGCTACAGCAGCCACAACTAGGAAGAAAACAAAATGAGCTTTAGATTAAATTGTACTTCCTCCGTTCCAAAATATAGATGTTTTAGGTTTGTAAAGAAAATATAGCTAGACTTCTTTTAGTGTATAGATTCACTCCAAACTAGAGTGAACCTTAGACACTAAAAAAAAGTCTAGATACATTTATTTCACAAAGCTAAAACATCTTATATTTTGAAACGGAGGGAGTACATCACAGTTTGTAGTTTTAGCATAATCTGCACGTTCCTGCTCATAGATTGCAAGTGTAACATCCATTCAAGTCTACAATGAAGAGCCATCCGCCACCGGACCAGTGAAGAGACAAAAAAACATCTTGCTTTGGTGTGCACTGGACCATGTGACATCCATCGAACTAAAGGAAGCATGCCAGGGACTGAAGAATGTATCTTGAATCTCTTAGTATTCATGATATCTTTATATCTGCATGTTTCTTTATCAGAGAGATCTCCGACGAGGACCACTGTCCAGTTCCAAGAACATACATGACAAAGAAACTCCAGAAAACGAAGAGCATGTCCTGAATCCCAATAGCTTTAGAGCTAATGAACAGTTTGACCACACAAGTCCTGGAAGGAGCAGGGAGCAGCAGCCAGCGTCTTATTTGATCCTCAACCAAACATCAGTGCCAACTTTAGAGGATTCAAAAGATGGAAAGATAGCAGCAAATGAATGTGCCATGCAGAACAAGTTTGCACTATGTAACTAAGCCAGGAAAAACGCACACTAGAGCGAGCCAAAATAGTAGGATGCATCAACGTAGCGTAGAAATTCATCAGAAGTAAACCATTAAGTCTGATTAGACACAGTCCAAACAGCGCTTCCCCGTCAGGATACTTTGTGCTGCCTTAAAGGAATCCGTAAAAATCAGTGAAGCTCATATGTACTCTGTTGCCATTTTAAAACCCTGCAAGAGCATTCATATTACCAAGTGAGCACATTGATCAATTCATTTGGTAACCATGCATCAACTAGCAGAAGCATAAACCTTGTCACCCTCAGTCCCTTATTACCAGTAGCGCTGCATGAGGTATGTTGCAGATAAGTAAGCATTTATATATGCCTCACATATTTGATAGCTAACATACTACCAAAAGGTTACATTTAGTACCTTCAGATAGCAATATATGTTTAGCGTCCCTGTTAGAGACGAAGTCATGCTCCGATGGCTATTAAAGGGTGGATATAGTGATTTAGTTTGCAATTAGGAGAGGTCTCTATTTCCATTGCTCACTATTTTTTGAATCTTGCTCTGGCTTCGTGAGTGCGTGGAATCTAAAGAAGGAACACAACTACTAGCTCTATGAAGGAATTGCGCCACCAAGGATCTCCTGGATGTAGCACTTCAAATCTGATATGCCTTCTGATTTATAGGGTCAAAGAAAACCTGAAACAGTACCTTGTTAATTTCATAGTCTTTAGTTTTGCGTTTTCGGTGGTTGCACTGGGGTCCGGACAGCCTCACGTGTACATATTTTATTTATTGATATATATAGCACAGGCTGCACAGTAGAAGCCTCTCCTATTGTTTTCCAGTAATGAACAGAAGGAATCAATGCCTGTTTTAGAAGTAAACCAAAGCCTTCAAAATCTCAGAATACTCATGGGTAACACAGAACCAAAACCAATAGCCAAGCCACACCTTGCTGCTGGAGAAAATAACAGAACAGTCACGACGAGGGCAGAGAGGTTGAGCATGAGGCGGGCAATGGAGATGGCCAGCCAGCTACCTTCACGTTATGCCAGCAGGGCTGGGTTGAGCTTCTCCTCCCATAGGAAACAGAGACCAACCTGACCAGCGAGGTGTTTACAGTTTGGATGAGCATGGACATTTGGGGGCAGATGTTTGGTTGGACCACCTTCTGGCCGAGCAAGGACATGGAGGCTCTTTTAGTATTAGCGTCCCAATCTGGAAACCCCTTCCAAATAGTGTCCATTACTGTACGCTTTTTGAGAGAGCGTCACTTTTATTGTTTCAAATTATAAGCCCATTATTATTAGTTTAACAAAAAAATCAGCTTCCTTCAAGGTGTGAGCTAGGGTTCCAGCTCGAAGTATTTGCGTAGGTTCAAATAAGAAGTCAGCAGGAGAAAAAACATCACATTTGGAACTTCACCAAACAATAAGACATAAGAAACACCAAATATACTTTGTGCCTTAGGGATATAGCAACACAGGAACAGTGTGGTATACCTTTTCAGCAGAATGGGCAATGAATTAATAATGGCAACATAGGTCGCCAAAAATCGGAGAAGGCGGATCAGCTCTGTGTTTGTTTCTGCAGTGTGATATACTGAAAACAATATAGTGGAACGTGTCAAGCACAACGTAAATAACATAAGAACATAGCAAAGGGAATAGATAGTATACTATATCTGGAATTAAGTACAAGTGAAAGCACAGGAATTTCACTGGGGCAAAATCTAAAAAGAAATTATTCAGGTATCGATAACTGCAAGCTAAGGCTATTCTTGTTACACCAAAGGCAGTAGCTATACTATTATGAGTACCTGTGTTCGTGTTATGACATCTCTCATTGGTTTCATAACAATATCTGGCAACCTTAAAGAGGCAAAATTTAACACTTCCCTGAGTCCACTTCACTTCAAGTTAGCTGCAGAAAAGAAAGCCATGTATCAAGATTCGAGAAACAAGCTAACAAAAACATCAATCCTCAAGAAACAGTTTGACAGCCAAATGCAACTTTTTGAAGAAAAAACGACCTAGACACTGGAAACATTAGTACACTAGCATTTGGGAAGAGCAAAAAGGCTTTTCCCTTTTGACGTTTCAAGAAAGGGCAATAACTTAATTCAGGTGGCTAAGGAAATACAACTCAAGTACTCCCTCCGATCCAAATTAATGGCCTCAGATTTGTCTAGATTCGGATGTATCTAGCACAAATCTGATCCAAATTAATGGCCTCAGATTTGTCTAGATTCGGATGTATCTATAGGCCATTAATTTGGATCGGAGGGAGTATTGACTTAGCTAAGGAAATACAACTCAGATTTGTCTAGATTCGGATGTATCTAGCACAAATCTGAGCCAAATTAATGGCCTCATATTTGTCTAGATTCGGATGTATCTATAGGCCATTAATTTGGATCGGAGGGAGTATTGACTTAGCAAGTGGTTATTTCCTATGCCCCCCCCCCTCGACGATGGATGGAAATTTCGGCCAGGAATGGCCGAATGCTATCTATGCGCCGGATGGATGGAACTTTCGGCCTAGGAATGGCCAAATTCCCACTCATGTTCCCAGGGTCCTTTCACGGAAATTCTAAAATTCCCCAAAATTTGACAAAACATAGTAAAGTTAGAGCAACTCCAGCAGTCGCACGATAGCACGGCGCGCTAAAATCAGTTTGCAGCGCGGTGCATCCCGCTATCATGTGCGGTGCCGGCTTTTCCTCCACCCGGCGCTCTAAAATGCAGCACGCGCCAGCATTGCCAAAAACCCCTCCAAGGGGGTTAAAATGCAGCGTGCGGCGCCAGCACAAACAACATACTCAAGCAACAATACAATCAATAAGATCAAACAAATCAAAATAATTCAACAATAAATGGCTCTAAAATCTCCAAATCTCAATCATAGTTCAAATCCATGACATAGTTCAAATCCAAAGCATAGTTTCACACAACCAAGTTCAACACAAATTTGCTACAAATAAACACAAACACATCATTTGTCAACATCATCATAGTCATTGCAATGGTCGTTTCCATCTCCATTGTGTGCTTCATCTTCTTCGGAGTCTTGGACGATCGTCTTGGTAGAAGGTGTTAGATCCATCAAGGAGGCCATGAATCCCCCTGGCGGTGCTCCCATGCCACCCATGTCGTCGTGCGGTGCTCCCATGCCACCCATGCCACCGTGCGGTGCTCACATGCTACCTATGCCACCGTGCGGTGCTCCCATGCCACCCATGCCGCCGTGCGGTGCTCCCATGCCTCACGGCGTCGTGTGGTGCTCCCATGCCTCCAACTTGACCCATCGGTGCACCCTCCCATGCCTCCATAGCCTCCGTGTGGTGCTCACATGCCTCCAAATGCACCCGGTGGTGCTCCCATGCCTCCATAGCCACCCATGCCTCCAAAGACGCTCATCCGTGATGCATTCATCCCTCTTAAGGTTGCAAAGCTTGCCATCATTCTCTTTTTGACCAACACTTCATAGCGATCAAGATTTACGTATTCCTTTTGTCTTTCATCCATGTTGGAAGTGTCCATGTAAAAGAGCTTCCTCTCTTCTTTCGCTAGGCATTGTTGCTCTTCATTGGCCAACTTCTTCTCCTCCAATGCCAACCTCCTCTCCTCGGCGGACGCCATCCTCTGCCATCCTCTCCTCCAACACCACCCTCCGCGCCTCGGCCTCAGCCTCCAAGTTTCTTGCCAACTTCCTATCCTCGTTGTATTCCAACCTTGCATTGGCCATTCTTTCCATAGCTTTTGCTATGTCATCATCTCCAGCCATCATCCCCCTCATGTGTATTTGGCGGCCTTCTTTCCAAGCAAGGGCCTTTTTGTGTTGGCAACCAAGTGTGGAGTGGAGCATCTCTTGTTGTCATCACTTGATGCATCACTATGGCATCGGCGGTTGCATTCATCCCTATTTTGTGCACATCCAGCCCATCACGGTTCTTCCACTTCTCCTCATTCTTTATCTCGTCATAACAATGGGCCAACACAAATGACTTGCCATGAATTTTCTTGCCCTTGGTCCTTCTCCCCTCATCTTTGAACAAATTTTGTGCAATGGTCAACTACATTGTGAACATAAGAGAAGTCATGAATAAAAAAAAACATATGCACATGGATAACAACAAACATATGCACATAAGAGAAGAAATTACCCTATCCACGTCACCCGTGCCACTTGGATTGATCCTATCAACGTCGATCAAAGCCGACGCCCACTTTCCGCAATCGGTGTCAAAGATCGACCAACGAGACCGAAGAGAACGCTCGGTGCGCTCATTGCCACTTGTGTTGTGTGAATCAAAGTACTCCTTCATTCTCTCCCAATATGTGCCTTTTGTTTGGTTCGTGCCAACCGTCGGGTCCATGCCAATATGCAACCATGTTTTGCAAAGCAACCAATCCGCATCCACGGTGTAGTTAGCCGATCTACCTCTCGGCGGTTCAATCAAACCCTCACCATGCTCATCCACTACAAACTCCTCTTCTTCATCGCCATTTTCTTCTTGATCCATTTGTGAGAAAGAGGAGCCAACATTCATTCGCGAGAAGAATGTCTCAGCGTCGACACTACATTCCAAACGATTGAACACATAAGAACATCATTGTGCACATTCATTTATCTTAAAAGAACAAAAGAAGGCAATTTTTACCTTGTGATTTTGTCGACTAGGTTGCGGGCGGTGGCGGCGGCTGCCGGGGCGCGCTCGCCTCGTTGTAGCAACGGGAAACAGTTGACCTTGCCGCCTTCTTGGTCGGCTGTTGGGCTGCCGCCGCGGAGGCCAAACGCTTGGGAGCTCCGGCCCTTCCCTTCGACGTGGGCGTCGGCTGCGGTGGCGCGGCGCTTGGGTTGTGCGAGTTCGGCAGCTGCAGCACGAAGAGGGCACTGGTGTCCGAACTATCGGCGACGGCGACGGCGCTACGGTTTGACGCGGGCGGCGACAAAACTGCAGCGGCCGATCATGGGGTGGACGGAGTAGGGAGGGGTCGCAGGAGTGTCGTACGATCCGTCCATCGCCAGAGTGTCACCGGCGACCGCGTAGAGGGGAAGGGGAATCAAGGGCACGGGCGCGAGGGAAGTTGCTGGGCGGCAAGTGTTTCACACGTGAGCCAGAGAGATAGCGCAAGAGATAGTGCGGGCTTGACTCAACGCACCAAAATGACACGCTAGAGGAGGCAAAATGCCACGCGCAAATAAAGATTTAGCGCACGCCCAACTATGGTGCGTCTGCTGGAGGACGCAAATCTGCCGCGCGTGCTATATATCAGCGGTTATTTTAGCGCGGGCGCGGCTGGAGTTGCTCTTAGTACTAATTCAGGCGATTGCATTAAAATATAAGCAAGTTCATACATAGTATGCCAGATTCTTGAAGAACATAAACAAATAGTAAATGCCGAGAGGATGCCGATGCTGGGCCGTTCACATGCCGAGGCAGCGGTAGAAGACGGTGCAGTCGTTGTCCTCGATGTCATCGCTTAGTGCTTCGGCGGCTGCGAGCTGCCCTGGCCGGCGTCGCCGCAGCGCCACTGCTGCGACGAGGGGCCCGGTCCAGACTCATCTTCGTCGTCGTCGTCGAGGAAGATGAGTGGCGCACCCTAGTAGGTGTGCTCTCGCCAAGCTCTACGTGCGGCCTGGCGCTCGGCCTGCTCCTGCAGGCGGCAGATGCGCTCGGCCTCCTCCCGCTACCAGTCCGTCTGGCACCAGGCGCACGCGTCAGGGGATGGCGGGACGTCGTTCAACGAAGCCTCCATCACCATCTAGAGGAGTTAGTCCTCGTCCACCGGCACCACCCACTCCATCGGCTCCGTCCACGGGGCGCGCAGCTTCGGCCTAACCAGGCGAAGGTGGCTGCTCGGCGGCGATGGAGCACGTCGTTCGTTGATGACGATGCCACGCGAGCGCATCCGCGGTGGTGAGCCTACCGGAGACTCTGGCTCTCGCTTCACGGGCTGGAGCGGCGCCATGAAGTGCGGCGCATGGCCTGGCGTCGAGCCGGACAAGCGCGAGGCCGACACCCACGCCAAAGAAGATGATGAGGCACAGAGCATCCTTCTCGGCATCCAGGAAGCCGCCCCGCTGCGTCGAGTAAACGACAGCGGCGAGCGCAGCGGGTGTTGCCATCGGCGATGTAGTCGAGAACGACGGCGAGGGTGTGTCCGGGCACGCTCCACCAGCGCCGGGACTCTTCTTTTCCGGAAGCGCAACTCTATAGAACCTCTCGGTTAAGCGTCTTTTGTTGGGGCAATATTGGGATTGGTGACCTACCGAGAAGTTTCAAGGTTGCGCAAGAGTAAGAGACAAAGCACACTGGAAAAACTTGTGTTGGTTTGAGGCCATTCTAAAGAACCTAGTGAGCTACCAAGAGTAACTATTGTCAACCCGAGAGTAGCTCGGGTATTATATTTGGCATCAGAGTCTACCCTCGCAATAATATGAACGTTATATTTGGCATCAGAGTGTACCCTCACAATAACATGAACATGTACGGGTCTAGGGCATATCGAACATGCACAGACACTAGATGCAGGAACGTGTGCCAAGAGGGAACGTTCCTGGTTGGGTGTGTTTTATTAATGGTGATGTTGATCTTTTAAGTAGGGGTGTATGTGACATCCTTGCCTAGGCCTTAATAGGCTGCCATGGGATGGGTGACCTCCTACAAAGTTTCTCGGGGTGCGCACAAGTAAGGACAAGATGCACTAGAAAAAACTTGTGTTGGTCTGTGGAGTGAGTCTATGCCTTTTTAGGAATAGCCCGTCCTAAGCCCAGATAAAGGGTGATAAGCTT
This sequence comes from Avena sativa, assembly GCA_916181665.1. Taxonomy (NCBI): domain Eukaryota; kingdom Viridiplantae; phylum Streptophyta; class Magnoliopsida; order Poales; family Poaceae; genus Avena; species Avena sativa. Next base: position 344,974,286 of record OV702279.1, read on the forward strand.
GGCAAGCCAAAGTACAATTGCTATGGACATGAAACCCAATAGAAAGGTTTCATATCAAGCCTACCAAACTTGCTTGAGAAAAAGGCTTTGATGTTGTCGTGGTCTGTGGGGCGAGGGAGTCTAAAGATCTGCCATGAGTAACTGATGTCGGCCCAAGAGTCGATAGGGCTAGATTGCCAGAGACGCTTGATCCCAAAAGTGGACCTTAGTGAGTTCAACCAAGAGTGTGTATAAATATGCCACACTATGTGTATTTTAGTAGTGCTACAAATATTGGTCCATACTATGTTGAGTAGGGTTTGCTTTGTTTACTATCCATGTAGAAGTTAGATATGGATAGAAGTTAGAAATCTACGCCCCCCCCCCCCCCCAATCCCTCCTCTATGTCCATTGTCTTTTACATCTCCTGTACACTTCTACTCCCTCCGTTTCAAAATATAAGATGTTTTAGGTTTGTGAAGAAAATGAATCTAGACTTGTTTTAATATGTAGGTTCACTCAACTTTAGGATAAATCTACACACTAAAAGAAGTCTAGATTCATTTTCTTCACAAACCTAAAACATCTTATATTTCGAAACGGAGGGAGTATTCCACAAGTTGTTGATCCTTCTATCTCCCTCAATCAAAATTCAAAGTGCAATGGGTTACATAGACATTGCACTTCAAGCAAGATGAGTACTTCACCAAACAGAATGGACGACAATGACATTGCACTTTAAGCAAGATGAATACTTCACCAAACAGATTGAACAACAATATATAGGTATCACTCCATATATTAACCACACATGCAGTTAAGACTATAGCTTGCTGCAGTAGGTGTCCTCTCAGCTACAGGCATTAACTAGTACTACGAAGGCTAGATTAAGTCTACAAACCAGCCAGGGTCATGCAACAGAATACCTTACTAGGAAATATCTAGCATGCCAACAGAACTGATCGGGCCTAACAACATTGCACTTGTAGATTAATCACATTGGGAAGGCATCTGGCTGAAACCCCATGTCTATGGTGGTGTAGCTCAACATTTAAAAGTTTGGATCTCATCTCGTACGATGCTTATCAACATATGCCTGTGATGGAATAAATAGACAGGAATCAATCATAGGAAGGTTAATGGCTATGTGCATCATTGAACTGCATATTAGTTTTTACCTTCACAAGTTTCTCAATCTTTGTTCCAGCTATGGTTATATAATCAGTTACCAATTCTTTAGTAGCTGGTACTTGATGCAGCTCAACTGAAGAAAGAACTTTATCAACGGATTTTTTCACTATGAGTTTATAGGCATCTTTACTCAGATTGCCTTCTTTCCAAAATGGTTTCAGCAACTCCTTCACATGTTCTGCCAAATGAAGACGGAAATCTCTTGTTTTCTCGTTAATTGCTTCATCATTTTTTCTTTCAAAAGCTTTCACCATAGTATCACCATCCAGGCTAGATCGTTCCTTATCAGCTGCAACCAAGCCTGCAAACTCATTTGACCCTTTGGCTGACATATTCCTTGCCAACTTGTCATTGTAATTAATTGACTTGCTGTTCTCTCCACCTATAACAACATTCCCAGCAGTGCGCTGACTTGAAGTGCTGCAAGATATGTTCGAAGACTTGAGAATATTAATACCTTCAACTTTGGTAGGGTCCATACTGTCAACAGGCGGGTCATATTGACTATAAGGAGGTGATGTACTGCCAGGAAAACTAACAAGAGGTACAAAAGGTACTGAAGTTATCCAAGGCTCATCCTTGATAGGGGAATGGTGCCCAGGTTGACGTGAACTGCTTGCAAGTAAAGCAGGCCTAGATGTACCACATCCCTTGTCAAATCTAACATCCTTATGGAGACCAACCTTCTCAATACCAGGTGTTAACTGATGGAGGGACGGCATTCCTAGGTGAGCAGTTGCTCGGAAAGGTTGACTACCCAAGGAACTAGCAGAGCTATTGTGACCTGGATTTCTAAACCCTGTTATACTATTTGAACTGTATGAGGCAAAACTTGAACTAGGTTCTGTCTGTTGTTTGTGAGGAAGATTCTCTGTTGGTCCACCGTAAGCAGATTGCTTCTCACAATATTGGAGATAGTCAAATGGTCGATACCGATAATCAGGATGTAACGGGTGCACCTCAAGGTAAGTTCCTGATACATGAGAATCACTTAGGCTGCGTGCTTTGGCCACATCTGACAGCAGCTTTCCTCCATCTAAATGCAATCTGGGTAAGGTTCCCCTACCATCCAAGTAGCCATCAGAAGGCAGACTAGCATGGCGACCAATGAAATAAGGTTTGTGATTCTTCTCTTGAACTATTGGGATCTGCACCAGCTCATTTACAGGAGGGGTACGCTTTGTAGTCCATAAATCATCAGTTCTGCAAGACCTCTCTTCTGAAACCTCAAGGGTCGGCAAGTTATGTGCTACCCCCCTATGCTCTTCTCCATAAGAATGAATGAGGGTCCTACATAGCTCATGTTTCGACGAAGCAGCAAAATTCTCGAAGTGTAGATCTTTCAAGTTGGATAAACCTTGTGCTTCAGATCCTTCTTCAGAGCCTGAGCACGGATGGAAGCAATCAGAAGTCCTTAGATTTACGGAGCAATCAAAAGTTTGCGGCTGTAAGATACTTTTTAAAGATAACCCAATTAAAAGCTCATACCTCTATCTTTTCCAACACCAACTGGTGCAAATGAACCAGCCTTTTCTGCTTCACTCCACAGGTTACCACAACCAGGACCCTCTCTTTCATGACGGAAATTGCAACCCTCTCCTTTCTTGCAATGGCCTTGAGCATAAAAGGTACATATTTTCGGAGGGGCTCTGGTTTTGCTCCTTGGATCTCCAACAGGAGATGAGCTACTAAATCTAGGTTGTCAAATGTGTTCAGCAAATTAGTGCACCAAATGATTGTTTAAGACGTGCAAGATAAAAGAGGACTACGTCTCTGTCAGACACCACAAAAAAGATGGAAATATTGTTCGAAGGTTTAAAATTCCTGGTGCACACAAGAGTAGCAAGAATAATGGATGTACCTCGAAGCATTAGGATCTGGTAGTGTCTGTGATCCATGTGTATCATTCAGATAAAGACCTCCTGTTTTAGAAGTGGCGTCAATGTCTGGCCGTAGAAGATTGCCATTGACAGCTTTCTTCAGAAATTTGACATTCTTATGAGGTTGCAGTGTTGGTTTCTTCTCAGCAGTAGTCACTCCAATAAAACCTAGGTAATGTAGGTTTATTATGAGATCCAAGTTGCAACATATACAACATATTCATCATAGTGATCTTCAGAGAAGATTTGTACCTATATTTTACCTTATTCATACTATCCATTCTATATTCTACCAGTCAGTTTAAACACTTAATCTCAAAAAACTTTTGACCATTTCAAATAGCTGAATCCCAACACTGCTGACCATCTCACCTAAAGGATTATTTTTATTCCAGCAGACTGAGAACCAACATATACAACATATTCATCATAGTGATCTTCAGAGAAGATTTGTACCTATATTTTACCTTATTTGCATTATCGATTCTATATTCTACCAGTCAGTTAAAACACTTGATCTCAAATAACTTTTGGCCACTCCAAATAGCTGAATCCCAATACTGCTGACCATCTCACCTAAAGGATTATTTTTATTCCAGCAGACTGAGAACCAACTAATGTTGACTCTGGACTTCAGGGTTTCAATGTTTCTTTCCAGTTTTAATGAAACCCAGAAGCTGAAAAGCTTTAATTTTCAGAAAACATGAGTTTTGAGCAAACAATAAATGGACATAGCCGATTGTTTAATCACAGGATATTGGATATAATAGTCCCAGATAAAAAAGGCAGTGTAGGCTATTAACTTGACCATGGAGAAAACAATCTGTACCTATACCTAATAATAATAAAAGGAGGAGTGTTTCTTTGGTTTGTCCGTTTTCTGGACCGTTTTGCCCCTGGATTTTGGACATATTACGCGGTTTGCCACCGCCAAGTTAAGTAACAGTTTGTGCCTGAGACAGCTCCGCATAACCCTTCCTTCTCATGCGAGGCAGCCTATACGAGCAGGGAGCTGTGACGCTCCGTGAGCTATGGCGCCCTCGCCGACACGTGCCCCCCAACCCTGACGGCCAGCGAGACAGGAGGTGGAGCCCTCAGATCTGGCCATGGCTCGCGAGGCAGCCTATATGAGCCCTCAGAGACAAGAGCGGAGCCCCGACGAGGTTAGCGGCCTCGTCCCAGCCCCCCCCCCCCCCCCCAACACACATAGAGAGAGAGAGTTTGATTCGGGCGTCCTACCTCGACTGGTGGCTGGAATTCGGTTTTGATTTTTATATATTATAGTAATCCCCAAATCCAAAAAAAGATAATATGAAAGGGAGTCCTTTACCTCGATCTGTTTCCGTTTTTCTATCTCCTACCATTTCGTTTTTGGAGTCCTATCCTAATATAATACATGTGTATGACTTTGTTACTGAATCCCATCCAAACGGACAAGATCCCAGAATTTCTAGTGCAGAATAAATTTTATGGTCTATTATTTTCTCTTAGCACTTTGATCGGCAAGTACCAAAGTGGTTTCGATGAAAGAGTCGCTAATCTCCTATGAACTTGGCCATGTTTTTTCAACCATTTCAGGCAACCTATTCACCTTCGCTCTGTTCCTATCACATGTGTAAGCATATATATACGATGTTTCTTTGTTTTATTGGTTTGATCATCATGGAGAGAGGTTTTTGATGGATTGTGTTCCTGGTTTCCATACCGACGTTCAAGAGGATCCTGAAAGACAAATCCATGGAGCAATTCGATGGGCTCCCTTACTTGCTTTCCCTGCTCAACTTCTTCATTCGCATGTGGTATGGCCTCCCCTGGGTCTCTGACGGCAGGCTCCTCGTCACCACCGTCAACCGCACCGGAGCAGCATTCCAGCTCGCATACATTTCCCTCTTCTTCATCTACGCCGACAACAGAAAGGCAAGGGTAATTTTCTTCCCACCGTAAACCCATTTCACTTTCATCTAAGAGAGGACAACACCTGCAGAGTGTAGACTCTGGCACAACTATACTGAATTCTTTTATCCATTTCCTTCACAGCTGTGGATCACAGGGCTCCTGGTGCTCCTGGTTTGCGGGTTTGCATTCGTCGCGTTTGCCAGTCTCACCTGCCTCGATAAGCCGATGCGACAACAGTTCGTTGGCGCCGTGAACATGGCATCACTCATCTCCATGTTTGCTTCACCACTAGCCGTCATGGCATGCCTTTCAGCCAAACTGGGCTCCTGATTAAATTTCCCTAGCTCATGTCCTTAATAAGAGATAGTCCCGCAACATGGAACTATTCTCACATATGTCTGAATATCTCCATCTTTGGTTCTTCAGGGCGCAGTGATTCGGACGGAGTGCATGCCGTTCTACCTGTCCCTCTCTACGTTGCTGATGAGTGCCTCTTTCACAATATACGGGTTGCTGCTGCGTGATTTCTTCATCTATGTGAGCACCCGATCCCATTTCGATTTTGACTAGGTTAGAAAGAGTGGGTGGTCTTCTATAGGAGAGTACTGCATATTATGAACACCACACACCCTGATACATATGCAGTTTATCTCACGTGTACACAAAAACGAAGGCAAAAGAATTTCAAGTGAAGATGGAGAAGGAGACCGTGTGAGATAGTCAAGAGTTCAGAATCTGGAGGTAAGATCATATAAGTGGAGTGATTTAGCATGATAGCGACAGAGCCAGAGATAAGGCAAAGGAGTAATATAAAAGTAAAGGAACTGAGGCTACAGGCTTATCTATGCCTGACGATCATGCGCAAAATGGAGCAATGGAGTAAAACTATAGTTGAAGACGACACATACTTATACCCACAGCAGCGCGCGGGCATATTTGCTAGTGATGAGTAAATATGATTGAACTTGAAGGACAAAATAAGTGCAAAAAAACCAAGTCAGCCATAGCGGCATGGTACAGGTCAAATCTGGTTCATGCATGTTATGGATGTAGACAAGGACAGAAGCAGTAGCTACTTAGAGAAGCTGCTGCTGGAATTTGTGGAATGAAGTTGGCCAAGAGTCAGAAGTCCAAGTGAAAGGATAAGTACTTATCACAAGAATAGAAGGAAGAGAATTAATTTCCTCATAATAAGAAAATCTCTGGTTGGAGGGGAAAATTAATTTCCTATGAGGGTAAGCTTACTTTGATTAAGGATCGCCTGGCTAGTATACCCACCTATCTTCTCTCTGTCATTAAATTCCCCAAATGGGCTATTAATGCCATCTATTCACAGATGGCACAATTTTTCTGGGGTAATTTAGATGATCAACATAAATACCATTTGGCTAACTAGGGTTTGGTGATTAGAAAAAAGAATTTGGAGGCTTAGGTGTTCCTAATCTTAGGGATATGAATTTGTGCCTGCTGGGTTCTTGGTTTAAGCGTTTCTTTTCTGCAGAAGATAAAACTTGGAGGAAAATCATTGAGTATAAATATAACACTCTTCCCAACATATTTTGGAGTAATTGTAATTCCCTTTCCCCCTTCTGGAAAGGAATAATGTGGGCTGCTCCCTCTATCCGTACTTGCTATCAATGGAAACTAGGGGATGGGAGAAATGTTCTTTTTTGGTTGGACAAATAGTCTGTGATTGTTCTTTGGCGTCCCTTTTTTGGGATTTATATTCCATTTGCAATGAACCTACAGCAACTGTGGCTGAGGTTGTGGTTGGAGATGAAATTCGCTTGTCTTTTCGACTTTGTTTCAGTTCTCCTATGATGTGTAGATGGTTGGAACTGTGTAGGTTGCTGGGACCAATTTCCCTTTCTTGCTGTATGGATAAACCTGTTTGGAGCCTTGCGGCTTGTGGTCAGTATTCGGCTAAAACTTTTTATCAAAGGGTCAATGATGGTGGTGTTCGTATGCCACATCTGGCTGCTATTTGGAAAATTCAAATCCCAGGTCAGGTCCAAGTGTTTCTGTGGCTTTTAGCACAGAATCGTTTGTTGACTAGGGAGAACTTGGCCAAACGCCGTAATATGTCTGATCAGACTTGTCTTTTCTGTTTGGAAATTGAAACTAATCATCACCTGTTCTTTGATTGTTGGTAGCTAGACAACTGTGGAAAATGCTTGCTGAGATTTTTGTCAGCAACCATATATCCAGCATTGATGCTTTGTTCCACCTTTGGATGTCTGGCAAAACCATTTACAATATCACTGCTGCTGCTTTTCTCTGGTCCTTATGGAGATCTCGAAATAACATGTGTTTTCAGGAGAGGCAGTGGTCAAGCTTGGTGACGGTTTGGGATCGTGCCACCTCAATGCTGAGGAGATGGCGGCCACTATGCAAGGAATCACACTCTCTGTTGATGGACAGAAACCTACAGCTGTTGGACTTCAAGCGGGGACAATTAGTGCAGATTGCTTGGTCGGCCTGAAGACAGATGCAGAGCGCCGGCAATTCTTTCTGGACAACACCAATTGGTTCCAGTAGTTAGCTGTTTGTCTCGCCGGCATGTCTGTGCGGGTTTCCTTGTGTTTTAGTTAGTTGTGAAACTGAAGTCTGTAATAAGTGATACTAGCTAGGAGCTGACTTTCTTCTCCTCGCACGCTACATGTGTTTGTTCCAAGGTAAAAAATAGCATGCTATAGCAAATAGCGTCGACCTTAAAATACGCTATTAGCGTGCTATAACACGCTATAGCATGCTATTAGCAGGTCATTATACACTGATTTATTTAGCGAGACATGGCTCAGAACGCTATAGTGTGCTATTAGCGGCGCTATAGCGCGCTATTTTTTACCATGGTTTGTTCTGTGGCTTCATTTTAATAAAGATGCAGCTGGAGTGGTTTTGGCCCCTCTGTTTTTCTAAAAAGAAGGAAGAGAATTAGGAAAGGCTCCAGGAAATTATAGAAAGTCGATATATAAATAGAAAGGTCAGCGGGATCCAGTTATGCAAGGTCTTTCTTCCTCCTCAACTAACAAAGATACGCTTTACACTTTACAATTGTCATGAATCCAAGACAAGTATTTACTGCTGTAATGTGTAGGCCATTAGAATTTTCCATTTCATACTTATATTTGTGAATCATGAGGTTTTTAGGCGTGAGAAGCCAAAATACTGCTCAAGATGGACTTATGACTCATAACTTGCCATGGAAATCTGTTTCATATTGGTGTGCAAGCCTAGGCAATCGGCCAATCGCTTACTTGTCAGAAACAATAAGTTGGACAACATCAAAGCAGTAATCACAAAATTAGCACAAGGGCACGTATTGCCACGAGAGGACATTTCATCATATTTGCCAATTGGTCGACTTGATGGTTGATCAAACATTCTACATACCTTCGACAAAATTATCAAAATGAGGGTTTGCCTCAACAATTGTTGTCTTACGCCGGCTGAAAAAAAAGGTTCATTTTAATAGAACAAAAACAAGGAATCTAAACCAGTAATCTTCCTGAAAGGTGGAGCTCTAACACCAACTGTCTGCACGTGCGTCACGCAACGTCACACCAGCTGATCTAGATCCACGTGATGGCGTAATCTAGCGGATATACATAAATGGCAACAAACTTCCATAAACACCACGACATATCGCTTCACGTCAAAATGCTTGGCTGTACTATATTACTATTGCATCAAGCTACCATCTAGTTGCTGCTATACTGCAACAGCTGCTACACCACGAGTCCACGACAAACACGCTTTTAGATCCTCGTTGTATGGCAACTAATAGTACCTATTACATCATAAGCACAGATCGATACAAGCCATCAAGCCAAACCATACTGAGCAGCAAAACTTCAGCATAACCCATTTATCCAAACAGCATAGCAGTTCCAGCAGCATAATCACACGCTAAAAGGCCAATGTAGAAAAATCAAGCACTAAAGGCTCGGTTATGCAACTCAGGCCAAACCCTACATAACGGTATGTCGGATTTCTGGCCATCTGCCAGAGCTCCAACCCCTTACCCAGCACTCCTTCCACACAACCTACTAGCAAGTATCAATAATCAACCACATAAAAAGTGCGCCTTTTCTCCATTGGCTACCCTATCACCGCCTCGCCTGCGCAGATCTAACGCTTCAAAGCAATCACGAACCACGATTGGAAGTACAAGCAGCATATGGACCGGGGTAAAGCATGCATGTACAGGACGATCGAGGCGCTGGTTTATACCGTAAGAGCCGTTGCCGATTGCAGACCTCCAAGCCCTCTTCAGACCCACCGGTCGCTCCGCCGCCTCCTCCGACGGCTTCAGAACCTCCAAGTCCACATCCGCAATCTCGTCCTTCTCCCGCGACCCACCGACGGGGCCGGCGGCGCTCGCCATCCCGAGGCTACCCTGCTGCTGCCGCTAGGGACTTGGAGGAGGGAGCGGCGGCGGCGGCGAGGTGTGTGGGGATGGGAGGGGATTTGGGTCAAAACCTCACCGGTCGCTTCAGTTTCTTTGCCCTCTCCTCTCTGCTCTGTTCTCCCCCTCGCATTTGGATCGCCACGGCATCGAAGCCAACTCTCTAGCCGTCTATAAACGGGGCCCGCCTTCGGGACACCTGTGCCTGCCTGCTGGCTGCGCCCGCCGCCCGCCAGACTGTGTTAGAAGGACTTAGCGCGCTTTGCCGTGCCGTCCTCTTCTAATGGCATTTAAATTCTTTAATAGAGAGGCTTATTTGCTGGAGTATATAAGATTTGTATTTGGTCTTTGTGTCCTAGGATTTCATCAGGATCACCCAAGCTAACCCCACTAACATAGATCACATCATGGAGAAAACAGTGGCACCGATAGCAAAAACACTTCGCAAGGCAGTAGCCAAACCAAGAACAACAAATATGCAAAATGCGCACGACGACCCTAACCTGACTCGCCCAACGGCAGAATCGAATCACCATTGAAGATCATCGCTACCACATTGCACAATATGCAAGCACCAATTTATATAAACAATCAAGAAGATACATGATGAAATAGAAAAGAAAGACATACAAAAGGCAAGCACCATCAAATAAAATACCAACGCACTTCGGACCATGCTAACCACACGTGGGGTTGTGTGACATCCATCCGCTGCAGCAACAAATAGACGACCCTAGGCACACCGGCCCCAAATCTTTCACACAAGGAACAACAACAAAACTCAGAGCATGCCAACACTAAGACGACGCACTCGTTGAACCATCAAGGGCACACACATGACATACTCACAATGACAGGAACTAACTCTCCATATGAACCAAAAGAAATCGACCCTGGAACCACCTCCCCGTGGACCCAAACCATATACGCGTGCTGACAAAATTGGAACTGAAAAAAAATATCACATCAATTTTAAAAAAATCACCCAAAAATTGCATCTAAGACACCCCAAATCTAGAAATCTACAACACATCCACACCTGGCTCGACCAGCTATCAACCGCCTTAACGACCACCACCACATATCCATATCACACATGCCCAAACACGTAACACACCACATAAATTGTGCCAATGAAACCAGTCCTCACAACAACATTGAAAAAAAACACAGAGTAGAGAGCATAGGAAACAAACGTGGGTTAGAAGAAGCCTCGAAGAACACGCATGACGCAACGGCTACCCCAGAACCAGCCCACACCAATGAAGCGTAGGAAGCAAAAAAAAGGAGGAAGTCACCATATCACCAAAGAAAAACTACCACTACAGCAAAAAGAGCAGAAGAGAAACCATGTAGAACACAGGCGGCTACACATTGCATGACGTCATGTCACAAGGCACGCAGACAGACATGCCTGCATCGAACCACTACGTCTATTGAAGGGATTACATGCCGACAATTGGGGGCCAACGGAAAGGACAAAATTGAAACAACCACAATGACCCAATTCCACCGACAAGGAAGTGACAACACACTGATAGGCATGCCCTTGCTATTGGGACACGACCCATCCAACCACTAGCTACCAATCTAATAGGCAACAAAATGTAACCACTATATATCCCTTATAGCAAGGTGGAGCACCGACTTGCCCTAAGCGACAGCCTCCACATGGGCTGACCCAAGTTCTTTCTTCGTGTCACTATTTTATTTCATATATTTATGTTGCATGCTTGTTCAAGCGGTACTCCTTCACATTCGAATTCCTTTAGGACATTTTCTTCTTTCTTTTATTTTCTATCTTTGTTTCTTACTTTCTTCTAGCTTGTCTATTCAATTTGTCATGGTTTTTTATTTTTGATTTCATTTTCCACTAAATATTTACCTTATTTTGTTTATATTTCTTAATTTTTCCTTTTTCCATGTTTTCTTTCCTTTTTCTCCCTTTTTAAATCAGTTGAACATTTTTTAAACCCGTGAAAAGTTTTTGAAATAATGCAAACATATTTTCCAGACATGTGAGAGTTTTTCTAGAGTGATAAACATATTTTTTCAACCCCGTGAATAATTTTCAAAATTACTTGACCATTCTTTTGACCAGTGTGATTTTTGTATAATCGATGACCATTTTCAAAAATACATGTATTTATTTTTTTCTAAGCGAAGAATTTTATCGGTAGATGTGAATACAATTCGTGTTCTCAGAATGAATATTTGCGTAATTACTAAACAATTAAAATACGTTGTTAGCTAATCGGTTTTGTGAAATAAGTATAAATAATAATAATCATACCTAGACTCATCATTCGATTATATGCACATGCCATTTTCTCAATTGCGAGCAACATAACACGTCATACAAAGGGGCCCACCCAGAAACACGTCATGAGAAAGAAGAGACCCTCAATTCAAGGAAGCTTAGATCTCTTTAGAGATTGATTGCCTCGTCGGACATAAAAAGACATGCTAGATCTTTGAAACGTACCTATTACATGTAGGATATCTAGCGATGTACTCAGTAGATTGGATAATTTTTCGGAAAATCTAGTTTCAGAACTTATGAACTTTTTTTTAGGGAGCTAACAAATACCGTTGGATTGGGATTCCACGGATATGATTCACGCGTGCAAACGATTGAGATCGTCGCGGTACTTAACCAAACGCAGACACGACCACACATGGAGCCCACGTGTCGGACACACCTCGCCTCCCACACCGCCCACTCCGCCCAAACTGTTTCGAACTCCATCGTCGCCGCGACGGTTCTCCTCTTCTCGTTATGGCGACGATCGGATTAGGGGTTTCTCGGCGCGTCTCCGGTGTACTTGCGCCCCCCCCCCTCCAAGGTAATAGCGCATCTTCCTGCTATTTCTCTTCTGCGCATCCATTTTCCCATTGATGTGCTCGTGGGGTGGCTATTAATGGTACTTCTCTTGCCCATCCGGTTTGCTCGCGCAAATGCATGCGAAATAACAGCATCACCACGGTAGACCTCCTCTGGCGAGTTAGCCTTCCCCGTTATACTCCTTCCACGCGACCTATTTTCCTCCCCTGCTACTCTCATGGTGTGGCTTTCAATGGTGCTTCTTTAGTGGATTTCTCTGTTTGGGTCGCGCGTGCACATGCGAAATAAACCCATCGCCGTGGTAGATCTACTCCGACGAGTTAGAACTTCTCTGTTTAGTTGATTTCTAGGAAGGACGACGACATTTTCATAGGTGGAATTTGTCCCTATTATTTTTCTACGGGTTTATTTTTGATAAATCAATTGCTAATAGGTGCTAATCTAGTAAATATCGATGATACTTCGTGAGTTGTGTACTTCATATAATTTGTGAAGTATAGGTCATCTATTTCCCCATGTATTTGTTCATGTGTGCAACATATATTTAGAGTTAATGAGTGATTTTATGTGTGTTTTTATTGTAGCTCAATTGTATACGAATTGTTTTTTGGTTCATCATATGTTATGTCTTTTTTATTTTTGTGGATATCTGAAAGATTAGAAACTACTTTTTATCGTGTAGTTTGCTATTGTACATGTGTGTTTCTGACTTTTTGTTTTTGTTATTTAAATATCAAAGATGTCGCCTAGAGGGAGGGTGAATAGGTGATTAATTTTTTTTACGAGATGGGCTTAACAAAGGCGAAATAAAACTAGTATTTTCTTTTGTCAAGCACAAAGCTTATATAAACTATGGTTCACCTATGTGCACCAACAACTTATGTTAAGCAAGACAAGTAACAAAGTGATAGCAAGAAATATTACTTCAAACACGAAGACTATCACAATATAAAATGCATAAGTTAAGAAATCGGATATAGAGATAACCGAGTTACGCGGAGACGACGATGTTTTACCGAGTTCCTCCCTACAAGGGAATACGTCTCGTTGGAGGGGAGGCGGTATTAAGATCACCAGCGCCACAAGAGGCCTCACCCTATTATTTCGAGCACCCGCTGCACGACAAGCACCCGATCCACTATGGGACGCTCGAGGGCGGTCACGAAACCCGTACAAGATTGAGAAAATCTCTACAACTTAATTAAATACTCCCAATAATCACCACCAACGTGACTAACTTAGGGAGAGCTCCATAACTTAATTGGAGGCCCCAAGAACTCACCACAAAGGTCACACAACCGTCTAGGATTTCAAGAACCCAAGAGTAACAAACTTATTGATTTCACAAACCAAATCCTTCGAGGAGATCTCCCAAATTCCAAATTGATGCACCTAATGCAATGGAAAGTCCTTCACTCCCAAATTCCACCAAAGCTACAAAAGCTATTGGAATAATAAGAGAGCAAGAACACAAGAGGAAAAACACACAAGTCTCCAAGATCTAGATCCCAAGATATTCCCCTCACTTAGAGGAGAGATGGATTGGTGGGATTGTAGATCTGGATCTCCTCTCTCTTTTCTCTCAAAGAGATGCAAGAATCATGGGAGGAAGAGGGAGAGGACAAGCTCAAGAGATGCAACAATGGAGGAGGCAAATAGCTCCAAATGGATAGGTCCAGTGGAGAAGAAGGGCCCCTTTTATAGTGGAGGTCCGAAATCTAACCGTTGGAGCCTGATACGACCGGTACTATCGGAACCAAAAGCGGTATTACCGAAAATGACCGGTACTACCGGAATGGTACCTGATGTGGTATCGGGCGTAAAAGAGTAGAGGAAGAAATATATATCGCCATTAGTAGGACACGTTGCATGAACCGGTAGTACCACAAAGTGATAGTACCAGAAAATACAGCGGTACTACCGAACACTGCGGTAGTGTCGGGCAGGTGGTACCGGCCGGGCCTGAGAGGGAGTCTTAGCTTGCCAATGGACTCAGACTCGTCCGATAATGCCAGGCGGTACTACAGGTGCCAAGAGGTAGTACCGGATGGAATATCTGGTACTACCAGTTGGTACAAACAACACGTGCAGCAATAGCAAAACGCAAATAACTCGAGCAGCCGAACTCTGAATGGGATTAAACCAATTTTGTTGGAAAGATAATGCCGTGTAGAAACGAAATATTGGATACCACTAAGGTAGAAAATATCAAGTATTATAATGTGAGATACCTCCCTTGGCGAGGATCCGTAAAACCTCTGGGATAAAAAATGCCATAAGATATGAGAGGGAAATCCGTTTTTGATGAATTAGAGCTTGTTATGAAGATTACTACAGGCTCTAGAACCACATGGGGATAAGATACAAATAAGAACCAAGAAAGATGATGCTAAGTATGAAAAAAAGTAAGCTCTCTCTGAAATATATGGCCGAGTTACTCATTTGAGAGTCTCTCTTGATAGTACGGTTATCTATCCTAAACCTGGTCTCCCAACTAACATCATGAGACCGTCAAAAGGGAAAACCTATCAAGATTATACTTTTGCCTTGAAAATTCCACTTGAGCTCGATGTAGATGATCTTATCCTCCTCAAGATGGAACACCTTTCTCGATTGCTCTTGCTCGCGCTCGCTTGATGAAGACTTGCAACTTGCTCTAGTGGCGGAGCTTGAAAAAAATTCTGGGGGGCGAATGACGAAACAAAATTTAAAACAAGGGACCAAAGCAAAATTTATAGACTTGAGACAAATATGTATTAGTATTAGCCACATTTGTTGCAAAATACATGTATAGAAGATCCATATATATATACAAATTACTGAACAACAGTATAGACTATACTACTATACCAAAATGTTCTACTTGATCGTACTGTTCAGCATTGAAAGAGTCACTGTCATTTGCCAAGCCATGGAGCTAGGCATTACAAATCAACTTTTCGATCACCCTTCCTCTTAAATTCAGTTAAACAGCCTCGAAGTTGTACTTCTCGGCAATTTCACGCTCTATGTGAACTACCAAATTATTGGCAAGGTTCTCATCCGCCATCTTATTACGTAACCTTGTCTTGATGATCTTCAAACTTGAAAATGCATGCTCTGCACTTGCAATAGAAATGGGAAGAGTGACAAGTAGCTGTAGTAACCTGACAATTAGATTATAGATGGCATCTCTTCCTATCTCAACAAGGCAATGACAAAGTTCAGTCAAAGTTGAGATATTTTTGAGCTCTCCATCATTAGAAGCATCAACAACAAAGGGTTTGAGACATGGAGTCAGTAGAGAAAGCTAGAGCCATGGAGTCCGAGTGCAAGACTATGCTTCAGCAGCAGAAGGCTAAGAAGGCTCCAGCTCGCGTCATCAATGATCCTGGTGTACGGCGAAACCTAGGATGGCCCCCCTTGAAGCCGCCACAAGCAAAGACATACATTGACAGCGAAGGCAGGCAGGTCATGCCCACTCCGCCGTCGCCAAGACCCTTCTGGAGCAGGATAGATCACCCGCAGCATTGGAACAGGTTTATGACCTTGTGGCAAAGGCGATGAAACAGCAGGAAAAGGCCACCTCTCAGAGGCTTGAGTCTGACCCAGCGTTTTGCCAGTCTAGCAATCCTAAGAAGCCAAGGGAAAGATCTCTTGATGTCGGATCTGGGACGGGTTCATCAGAGCAAAGACGGAGGGATGCACGCAACAGGAAGGACGCTATCCCCATATCCTCCGACCATGGAGGCAAGGCTCACCCTCGTCGCACATCTCCATCGCCCCGGTCTCCCCGACATCGCGAAGACCCCAAGGCTCACCATGGCGCGGACATGCCTCCGCCAAGGCAACGCGGCATCGTCATCCGTGACAACACGGAGCAACCACGCCATGATGGAGAGCGCAACCAAGGACACAAGAGCAGGTCGCGCCATGACCCTCCGCGTCTGACAAGCAACCATGACAAGCGTGAGGCATCGCGGGAGGGTAATAGCAAGAAAGCTGACCAACCGCCACCTCCCCCTCCGCCTCTGTCACCACCAAGTAGCCACCATGGCGGAGGAGGCCCACGTCGTTCACGTAGCCCATCCCCTGATGGCAAGAAGAAAAGAACAAGCACGAAGCCATACAACGCACGTTCACGTCTGGACAAGATTCACGAGGCCCGGGAAGGACAATACCTGGGACCATGTTGCTTTGCACCTGTAATACAGACCGCAATTTACCCCAAGGGTTTCCGGATTTACAAGACCATCAAGCCCTTTGACGGCACCGCCAAGCCAGCTACGTGGTTGAAGGATTACGACAACACGGTGGAGATCGCCCGAGGTAACCCCAACGTCACCGTAAAGTACCTCCCAATGATGCTGGTGGGAACGACCCGACAATGGATTGATGACTTGCCGAAGAAGTCCATCTGCAACTGGTTGGACATGCAAGAAGCATTCACCAAAAACTTTGAGGGTACATACAAGCGTCACTGCACTGTTGGTGATCTACAACGGTGCGTGCAGGAGAAAGATGAGTCATCTCGCGCCTACCTCTCTCGCTAGCTGGATATGAAGAATTCCAGCGCAGGAGTGCACGCCCAGACCGCCATGGCCGCCTTCATCGATGGGTTGGAGAAAGGTACGTTGCTCCGGCATAAGTTGAAGCGCCTACAGGACAATCACCAGCTATATCTCAACCAGATGATCCAGCTAGCTAGTGAGTTCGCGGCTGCCGACGATGATGCTCGCGGCTCCCTGCCGGCAACGGTCGTTCCAACTCAAGCTTGGAGAAACAGTAGCACCAAGCGAAAGATCCCGCCAGAAGAAAAGCAAACCTCTGACATGGTCGCCATGACATTTGCAGGACGAGGTGATGGCGAACAGCGTGGCCGAGGACGAGGGGCTGGTCGTGGGCAGCAGCGAGGTAGTGAAACAACCTCGGCAGCGCTCCGCGTTCCCCAAACCTACGAGGAGTATCGTGATATGTCGTGCCTCGTACACCTCTACGCCAATGGCAAAGCCACTCACACCAATCGTCATTGCAAGTTCATCAACGATCTCAAGGAGGACCCGGAGTCCGGCTACAAACGAAGTCGGAAGAACAGACCACGAGGTAAGGGCAAAGGGAAGAAGTGAAGGGAATATGCCCTGAGAGGCAATAATAAAGTGTTTATTATGTGTATTCCAAGTATATGATAGATGTTTATTTTGCATGCTATAATTGTATTAATACGGAAACGTTAATACATGTGTGTTTAATAAACAAACAGAAAGTTCCTAGTTATGCCTCTCTCATAAACTAGCTCGTTGATTAACAAGATGATCAAGGTTTCCTGATCATGGACATTGGATGTTGTTAATAACGGGATCACAACATTAGTGTAATGGTGTGATGAACATTCATCCGAAGTATAGCATTACGATCAAAGTCATTGAGTTTATATTGCTATAACAACTTACGAAGTGATCCTAATCCTTAGACCATGAGATCATGTCAATCACTAACACCGGAAGAGTTTCTTGATAACATCAAACGTCACACCGTAACAGGGTGATTATAAAGATGGATTCAGAACTAATAAAGTGTTATGTTGAGGCTCATGGATCGAGAGTGGAATTTGTTCATCCCGATGACGGATAGATATACTCTGGGCCCTCTCGGTGATATCACATTGATTAGCTTTCAAGCAAGTGATTTGATCACTGGAATGTTATATCACAGGAACGAGAAAAGAGTGCATGTCGGTAACGAGATCAAACTAGGTATGGAGATACCGATGATCGAATCTCGGACATGTAATATATCGTGAAACAAAGGGATTAAGATACTAGCGTAAAAGGTTCCGACGATCACAAGAAAGTCATCGTTGAATGTGTGGGAGTCAGTATGGGTCTCCAGATCCCGCTTCTGATTATTGATCCGAGAGGGGTCTCGATCATGTCCGCATTATTCACGAACCGTAGGGTGACACACTTAAGAGACACCGACATCCAATTGGAGCAAATGTTTCATGCCGAAAGAATGAACAAGCGCATGAATTTATTTCACTAGATACCGAAACAGGTTTTCGGGTGAAATTGCATAAAGTGGTTATGCATGTGAAATAGAATTCTAGCAAGGGGTTATTTGTGAATGTTTGTCATTAAAGTAATTGACAAAATTCTGAATAAAATAAAAGAGTTTTATTTAATTAGAGTTTGCATTAAATTTGGTGGAAATTTAATGGGAATTTGAGTGGACTTTTGAGTGGAGGGATTTTAAAGGGCATTTTGTGAGTGGAGTGTCCACCCACATGAATGAAGGAGGGGAGGGGGCAGCCCCCATGGCCGGCGGCCACCCCCTTGGGTGCCCCCCTCCTCCTATAAAAGGAGCCCCCCTCCTCACTTGTCTCTCACACCTCCTCGTGAAGGATCTCTCTCCCCCTCTAGAATTTATCCCCCATGGTCTCAGACTAGCGAGATACATGTTCCCGGTGGCTATTCGGCAAGAAAGAGTTGTGCTTCCGCTGCATCGCTGGAGCGAGGAGGCGGAGGTTGCTCGGTGCCTCAAACGTGTGTGCGAGCACGGGTGCGCTGCTGATTTGCGGCGCTAGGACTTCCTCTCGATCTTGAGATCGGCAAGAGATCGTCTACATCAACCACGAGTTGAACTCGTTAAGCTTTGTCAGTCTTCAAGGGTATGTTCTCTACGGATATACATCCGCCCGTTGTTTGTATCTAGTAGATAGATCTTGGTATATAGTTCACATCGTAGGAAATTTTTTGTTTTCTATGCTGCGAACCCTACAGTGGTATCTATGCGTAGATACTTTACATGGGTAGTACACATATGAGTATGTGGGCGATGATGATCACGTTGTTGCTCCTTTGTTGTAATTTTGGATATTGGTGGCATAGTGGGATGAAGCGGTCCGGACAAACTTTACATGTCCTCGCACATGAGACCTGTTCCACGCTTGACATGCAACTAGTTTGCATAAGTGGCTAGCGGGTGTCTGTCTCTCCTACTATAGTCAATATCTATTTTGCAAGCGAGTTGTCAACAATTTGATTATCCTCGTTGTGGTTCATGTTCGTAGGTAAGAACGGTTCTATCTCGAAAGCCCTAAGCCACGTAAAACTTGCAATGGATAAATTAGAGGCGTCTAGTTTAGATTGTTGCTGGGCTAGTGTTATGATATGGTAGTGTTGTAAGTAGAAGTATGAGATGATACTCTTACAACACACATAGCGTGTAAAATCCATAGACCTTGGATTTACACATATAGGTATGATAGTGATCATACCACGATGCACATGATAGAGATCATCTGCGGGAACCATATAATTTCACTAATAAACATATGATGTTTGATAGCATCTTATATTGCTTGTTTAGCACTTTGTTAGCATAATAAGATGATCCCTCATTTAAATATCAAGATAAGAATGTGTTCTTCCTTTAGTATGCACCGATTATGTTTTCGTCGCTCCAAGACATCACGTGATGATCGGGTGTTCTTGGATCCACGACCATATTTCGGGTGTAAAACAGTTACACACGCGAATACTAAGGTTCTAACTTGGCGAGCCTAGCATGTACAGACATGGCCTCGGAACACAGACCGAAAGGTTAAGCATGAGTCATATAGTTGATATGATGCCCATTTGATGCTCGCCTTTGAAGCTATACCAACTCACGTGATGATCGGACTTGGTATAGTGGATTTGGTTCATGTAATCACCAAAAAGGCACGAGGGATGTCGTTTTTGAGTGGGAGTTCATTTGTAATATAGATTAGTTGAACTCAATCTATCATACACTTAGTCTAAACTTTACAAATTCTGTTGTAGATGGCACCACCTGCTTTTAATTTCAATGTGTTCATGGAGAAAGAGAAACTAGCAACGAACGGTAGCAACTTTACCGAATGGGCCATGAATTTGAGGATTCTCCTCTCTGCTGCACAAAAGCAATATGTGCTAGAAGCGCCGTTAGGCCCCCCACCTTTTGATGATGCCCCTGACGAGGAGAAGAATGTCTATCAGACTCGTCAGGAGGACCACAACTTAGTTCATTGCGGCATATTGTATGGGCTAGAGCCGGAACTTTGAAAGCATTTCGAAAACGGCAATGCATTTGATACAATGGGTGAGTTGAAAATGATTTTCGACACACATGCTGCTGTAGAGAGCTACAACGCTTCAGAAAAGTTCTTTAGCTGCATGATGGAAGAGCACAACTCCGTTAGTGAGCATGTACTCAAGATGTCGGGTTACGCCGATAAGCTTGTGTCCTTGGGAATATCGATTCCCATTGACTTAGGCTTCCATCGTGTTCTGCAGTCTCTGCCACCTAGCTATAAGAGCTTCGTGATGAACTATAATATGCAAGGAATGAAGAAGTCTCTCCCCGAGCTTCTGTCAATGCTTAAAACTGCAGAAGTGGAGATCAAAAAGGAACATCAAGTGTTGATGATCAATAGGAATACTGGTTTCAAGAAAGACAAGAAGGGAAAACGGAAGGGAAGTAAGGGCGGCAAGCCTGTTGGCGCGCCTGAAAAGAAACCCCGAGTTGGACCTAAGTCTGATTCCGAGTGCTACTATTGTAAGGGTACTGGCCACTGGAAGCGCAACTGCCCCAAGTATCTGGCAGACAAGAAGACCGGCAAGGAGGCCGGCAAGGCAAACAAAGGTATATATAATATACATGTTATTGATGTGTACTTGACTAGTGCTCGCAGTAGCACCTGGGTATTTGATACCGGTTCAGTTGCTAATATTTGTAACTCGAATCAGGGGCTGCGGAACAACCGACCGCTAGCAAGGGGTGAGGTCAAGATGCGTGTCGGCAATTGATCAAGCGCTGATGTGATCGCCGTCGGAACGCTGCCTCTTCACTTGCCGTCGGGATTAGTTATAAACTTGAATAAATGTTATCTGGTGCCTGCACTGAGCATGAACATTGTATCTGGATCGTGTTTGATGCGAAGTGGTTATTCATTTAAATTCGAGAACAATGGTTGTTCCATTTATATGAATGAAATCTTTTATGGTCATGCACCGATGATGAATGGTTTATTTCTATTAGATCTCGATGATAATGTTACACATATTCATAATGTTGATGCTAAAAGGATTAAACTTAATGATGATATATCCGCATATATGTGGCACTGCCGTCTAGGTCATATTGGCGTTAAACGCATGAAGAAGCTCCATTCGGATGGACTTTTGGAATCACTTGATTATGAATCATTTGATACATGTGAGCCATGCCTTATGGGCAAGATGACTAGAACGTCGTTTTCCGGTTCAATGGAACGGGCGACAGATTTATTGGAAATCATACATTCTGATGTATGTGGTCCAATGAGTGTGTAGGCGCGAGGTGGATATCATTATTTTGTTACTTTCACGGATGATTTGAGTAGATACGGTTATATCTACTTGATGAAACACAAGTCTGAAACCTTTGAAAAGTTCAAGGAATTTCAGAATGAAGTGGAAAATCATCGTAATAGAAAGATCAAATTTCTACGGTCCGACCGTGGAGGTGAGTATCTAAGTTACGAGTTTAGCACTCACATGAAAGAGTGTGGAATTGTTTCACAACTCACACCTGCCGGAACACCATAGCGAAATGGTGTGTCGGAACGTCGTAATCGTACTTTATTAGATATGGTTCGATCTATGATGTCTCTGACGGACTTGCCGTTGTCATTTTGGGGTTATGCACTAGAAACTGCTGCATTCACTTTAAATCGGGCACCATCTAAATCCGTTGAAAAGACACCGTATGAATTGTGGTTTGGAAACAAACCTAAGCTGTCATTTCTTAAAGTTTGGGGATGCGATGTTTATGTGAAGAAACTTCAACCGGATAAACTAGAACCCAAAGCGGAAAAATGCGTCTTCATAGGATACCCTAAAGAAACTATTGGGTATTCCTTCTATCACAGATCCGAGGGCAAGGTTTTTGTTGCCAAGAATGGATCCTTTCTAGAGAAAGAGTTTCTCGCGAAAGGTGTGAGTAGTCGAAAGGTAGAACTCGAAGAGGTTGTGGAACCTTCTCTTCAAAGTATGGCGAGTAGCGCAGCGCCGGAAGTTGTTCCGGAGTTGGCTCCACCTGTTGAAGAGGGAACTAATGATAATGATCATGAAACTCCGAAAGAGAGTACTACCGAACCTCACAGGTCAAACAGGACGCGTGCAGCTCCCGAGCTGTACGAAAATCCTGTCATGAATTTCATGGTTGATGAAAATGATGACCCTGCGACGTATGAAGAAGCAATGATGAGCCCGGATTCCAACAAATGGTTAGAAGCCATGAAATCCGAGATGGAATCCATGTATGAAAATCGAGTTTGGAACTTGGTGGAATTACCTCACGACCGAAAGGCCGTGGAGAACAAATGGATTTTCAAAAGGAAAACTGATGTTGATGGTAATGTGACCGTCTATAAAGCTCGACTTGTCGCAAAGGGGTTTCGACAAATTCAAGGATTTGACTACGATGAGACTTTCTCTCCCGTAGCGATGCTAAAGTCAGTTAGGATTATGTTAGCAATTGCTGCATATTTCGATTATGAGATATGGCAGATGGATGTCAAAACCGCGTTTCTCAATGGTAATATTGAAGAAGAGTTGTATATGATACAACCAAAGGGTTTTGTCGATCCTAAGGATGCTAACAAGGTGTGCAAGCTTCAGCGATCCATCTATGGATTGAAGCAAGCATCACGAAGTTGGAATCTCCGCTTTGATGAGGTGATCAAAGAGTTTGGATTTGTCCAAACTTATGGAGAAGCTTGTATTTACAAGAAAGTGAGTGGGAGCAATGTGGCATTTCTGATATTATATGTGGATGACATATTATTGATCGGAAATGATATAGATCTTTTAAACAGTGTTAAAAGTTATCTAAACAACAAATTTTCAATGAAGGACCTAGGTGAAGCGTCATACATATTAGGCATAAAGATCTATAGAGATAGATCTAGGCGCCTAATAGGGCTATCGCAAAGTACATACCTTGATAAGATTTTAAAGAAGTTTAAAATGGACGGAAGTAAGAAGGGGTTCTTACCTATGTTGCAAGGCAAGACATTGAGTAAGACTCAAAGTCCGGCTTCGGCGGAAGAAAGAGAGATAATGGACAAAGTCCCCTATGCTTCAGCCATAGGCTCTATAATGTACGCCATGCTATGTACAAGACTGGATGTGGCACATGCTATTAGTTTGACTAGTAGGTACCAATCGGATCCAGGTTCGGAACACTGGATAGCGGTCAAGAATATCCTTAAGTACTTACGAAGAACTAAGGATATGTTTCTTGTATACGGAGGTGAAGAAGAGCTCGTCGCTAAGTGTTATGTCGACGCTAGCTTTGACACCGATCCGGATGACTCTAAGTCTCAATCCGGATACGTATTTCTCATGAATGGCGGAGCGGTTAGTTGGAGGAGCTCCAAACAACCTGTGGTAGCAGGATCAACAACGGAGGCCGAATATGTTGCTGCTTCAGAAGCGGCTCAGGAAGCAGTTTGGATGAAGGAGTTCATATCCGAACTAGGAGTGGTGGCAAACGTGTTGGACCCAATGGTGATCTATTGTGACAACAATGGTGCCATTGCTAATGCCAAAGAGCCAAGGTCTCACAAGCATTCCAAGCATATTAAGCGCCGGTTTCACTCCATCCGCGAGCATGTCAAGGATGGAGATATAAAGATTTGTAAAGTACATACGGATCTCAATGTAGCAGATCCGTTGACTAAAACTCTCCCTAGAGCAAAACATGATCAACACCAGAACTCAATGGGTGTTAGATTTATCACTATGTAACTAGATTA
The DNA here is from genome assembly GCA_916181665.1 of Avena sativa. Taxonomy (NCBI): domain Eukaryota; kingdom Viridiplantae; phylum Streptophyta; class Magnoliopsida; order Poales; family Poaceae; genus Avena; species Avena sativa. Next base: position 344,998,285 of record OV702279.1, read on the forward strand.
TTGTCTCTAGTGCAAGTGGGAGACTGAAGGGAATATGCCCTGAGAGGCAATAATAAAGTGTTTATTATGTGTATTCCAAGTATATGATAGATGTTTATTTTGCATGCTATAATTGTATTAATACGGAAACGTTAATACATGTGTGTTTAATAAACAAACAGAAAGTTCCTAGTTATGCCTCTCTCATAAACTAGCTCGTTGATTAACAAGATGATCAAGGTTTCCTGATCATGGACATTGGATGTTGTTAATAACGGGATCACAACATTAGTGTAATGGTGTGATGAACATTCATCCGAAGTATAGCATTACGATCAAAGTCATTGAGTTTATATTGCTATAACAACTTACGAAGTGATCCTAATCCTTAGACCATGAGATCATGTCAATCACTAACACCGGAAGAGTTTCTTGATAACATCAAACGTCACACCGTAACAGGGTGATTATAAAGATGGATTCAGAACTAATAAAGTGTTATGTTGAGGCTCATGGATCGAGAGTGGAATTTGTTCATCCCGATGACGGATAGATATACTCTGGGCCCTCTCGGTGATATCACATTGATTAGCTTGCAAGCAAGTGATTTGATCATTGGAATGTTATATCACAGGAGCGAGAAAAGAGTGCATGTAGGTAACAAGATCAAACTAGGTATGGAGATACCGATGATCGATTCTCGGACATGTAATATATCGTGAAACAAAGGGATTAAGATACTAGCGTAAAAGGTTCCGACGATCACAAGAAAGTCATCGTTGAATGTGTGGGAGTCAGTATGGGTCTCCAGATCCCGCTTCTAATTATTGATCCGAGAGGGGTCTCGATCATGTCCGCATTATTCACGAACCGTAGGGTGACACACTTAAGAGACACCGACATCCAATTGGAGCAAATGTTTCATGCCGAAAGAATGAACAAGCGCAGGAATTTATTTCACTAGATACCGAAACAGGTTTTCGGGTGAAATTGCATAAAGTGGTTATGCATGTGAAATAGAATTCTAGCAAGGGGTTATTTGTGAATGTTTGTCATTAAAGTAATTGACAAAATTATGAATAAAATAAAAGAGTTTTATTTAATGAGAGTTTGCATTAAATTTGGTGGAAATTTAATGGGAATTTGAGTGGACTTTTGAGTGGAGGGATTTTAAAGGGCATTTTGTGAGTGGAGTGTCCACCCACATGAATGAAGGAGGGGAGGGGGCAGCCCCCATGGCCGGTGGCCCCCCCTTGGGTGCCCCCCCTCCTCCTATAAAAGGAGCCCCCCTCCTCACTTGTCTCTCACACCTCCTCGTGAAGGATCTCTCTCCCCCTCTAGAATTTATCCCCCATGGTCTCGGACTAGCGAGATACATGTTACCGGTGGCTATTCGGCAAGAAAGAGTTGTGCTTCCGCTGCATCGCTGGAGCGAGGAGGCGGAGGTTGCTCGGTGCCTCGAACGTGTGTGCGAGCACGGATGCGCTGCTGATTTTCGGCGCTAGGACTTCCTCTCGATCTTGAGATCGGCAAGAGATCGTCTACATCAACCACGAGTTGAACTCGTTAAGCTTTGTCGGTCTTCAAGGGTATGTTCTCTACGGATATACATCCGCCCGTTGTTTGTATCTAGTAGATAGATCTTGGTATATAGTTCACATCGTAGGAAATTTTTTGTTTTCTATGCTGCGAACCCTACAAGAAGAAGGAAGAAGAGTCCAAGGATTCAAGTGACATGGACGAGGACGTTGACCCCAAGCACGCCGCCAAGAGAGATGGCAAGGGCAAGAACCCCTTTGAGAAGAAGGTTGCCATCTACCACACTTTCCTTGGCACCCCTACTGTCCGACAATAGAAAACCTCTATGAGGATACTCATGGCTACTCTACCCCCAGTCCCCCAGTACCTGCACTGGTCGAAGATTTCAATTACTTGGGACAGGAAGGATCACCATACCTCATCCCTACGGAGAACCAGTACGCCATGGTCATCAGCCCCCTGATTGATGGCAGCGAGTTCACCAAATGTATGGTGGATAGTGGAAGCAACATCAACATCATGTACCTGGATACGCTGCACAAGATGAACTTGAAGGAGGCCAACCTAAGGCGGACCAACATCGTGTTCCGTGGCGTAGTTCCTGGACGAGAGGCTCGGTCCCTGGGGTGCATCATACTTCAGGTCGCTTTTGGCGATGTCAACAATTACCACCAAGAACGCATGACCTTCGAGGTGGTCCCCTTCAAGAGCGTGTACCACGTCATATTAGGACGTGACATCTTCCACGCCTTCATGGCCAAGCCATGCTTTGTCTACAACAAGCTCAAGATACCCGGACCAAACGGTGTCATCACCGTATCTGGAAGCTTTACCAAGGCAAGGGACTGCGAGATTGGAGAAGCAGCCTTTGCAGAAGCTGTCCTCTACAGCAAAGAATTCAAGGAGATCCAGAGCAAGGTCGATGTCATGGAGATGCCGGCGTCAAAGAAGCAGATTTCTGACTCTGCCCCAGCATTCAAGGCCGCCATCGAAACCAAGCCGGTGGAACTTGTGGTAGGCGATGCCTCCAAGACCACCGCCATTGGGACGAACTGGACCCTAAATAAGAAAGCACGCTCGTGGAGTTCCTCCGTGAGAATAGGGACATCTTTGCCTGGCAACCTGCCGACATGAAAGGTGTACCTAGGGAACTTGCCGAGCACAACTTGAATATTGATCCAAAATGCAAACCGGTGAAACAACCTCTACGACGCTTCAGAGACGAGAAGAGACGCGCCATAGGCAAAGAGATAGCTAGGTTACTTAAGGCTAGTTTTATCCGATAATTCCTTCACACCCGATGGGTGGCTAATCTTGTACTTGTCCCCAAAAAGGGAACCAGAGAATTAAGAATGTGCGTTGATTACACCAGCTTGAACAAAGCGTGTCCCAAAGATCCGTTTGCTTTGCCTCGCATTGACCAAGTCATTGACTCGACGGCTGGCTCGAAACTTTTGTGTTTTCTTGATGCATACTCAGGATACCACCAGGTTAAGATGAGGAAGTCAGACCAATTGGCAACTTCGTTTACCACACATTACGACATGTTTTGCTATGTCACAATGCCCTTTGGGCTAAAAAACGCAGATGCTACGTACCAGCGGACAATGCAGCGTTGCCTGCATGATCAAATTGGTCGGAACGTTCACGCCTATGTATAGCGGTGATATCTAAAAATTCAAACGACTTAATCTCCGACTTAAAGGAAACCTTTGATAATCTCCAGAAATACAACATGGTGCTTAACCCAAAGAAGTGCGTCTTCGGGGTTCCAGCCGGCAAATTGTTGGGCTTCATCGTTTCCAAGCGAGGAATCGAGGTCAACCCGGAGAAGATCAAGGCCATACTAAACATAAACCTTCCGACATGCCTAAAAGACATACAACGGCTAACAGGCTGCGTTGCAGCAGTTAGTCGGTTCGTCATCCGACTTGGAGAGAAGGCTTTGCCGCTGTACAAGTTGCTGAAGAAGCCGGACAAATTTACATGGACGAACGAAGCAGATGCAGCACTGAAGCAGCTAAACGAGATACTTTCCTCAGCGCCTATCCTTGCAGCACCCGAGCCTATGAAGCCTATGTTAATTTATGTAACACCCTCGGATCGGCCCTATGCAAGTTTTAGCAATTCCCGCCAAACCCGCATAGAAATGATTCAGAGGTGCCCACCAGGCACTTGCGTGCGGGTGGAAAACGAAGAAATATCATTACACAATAGTCCACGATGGGACCCACAGAACAGATATATACAACAACGACTCCAAGAGTTAAGAATACAAATATACAATACAAAGATCCAAATCACCTTTAAAATGATACAACGTCCGAGTACGGACAAGATGCAAATTGATCTAAGAGCCCTGAAGAATAACCAATGGCGTTCATAACCCTGCCCAAGCCAAGCCGGAAGGGTAACCCTGCTAACGACGTCGATCTCAAAACCCGCTTAAACAAAAGGGGTGTCAACAAAGGGCAAAGGAAAAAGAGAGCGGTCAGTACTGATGCTAGTAAACGACGAGACTAGAATTCGGCGGTCCTCGCCTACATAGGTATGGTGGACTGAAGTGGCAGCGAAGCATGCGCTAAACAACCTATAGAGACTCAATACAACTATCGGCTATCAGAGAGTGATAAGAAAAACCTATTCGGAACCAACCTGTTACTACCACCAATCATACCCATCTTGGTGTTTCCCCCTCGATACCAATCGAGGAAGTCATACCGAGGAAACTCACACAGTTGGCAATTTTATCCATTCCCTTATAGTTGCGGCAATTACTAGTCAGATATAGATAGCATGAGTCATCCTGATAACATAAGCAGTGGCAGTTTTAGATAACCATTCCTTGTAGTTGCAATAATTACTAGTCAAATACATATACCATGAGACATTCAAAAACCCAGCAGTTGTTGGTACTTTTATTTAGCCATTCCGTTGTAGTGAAGCTGATTACTAGTCATTATAAAGTCAAATTTATAGCACTACTTTAGTTATAGTTGTCTATGATCGAGATATTGTGCTCCAAGTCATCCATAACCACAGACACGGCTTTCAGAAAGTTTTACCCTGCAGGGGGCACAAATAGCAACACACGCACGATCAACCTCAGAAAAAATCAAATGAAAAACCAATGAGGCATCATGACAGAACATTCGCAAGATTCATATATGATTTCAGGGGGCCACCCCACTAAGCAACCCGCGACGAAGTTGGCCAGCTCCGAGACAGACCCGGAGGTTTGTGTCAATGGCTATAAATGACCGGGAACCCGAAAGTGTGACTGGGCTTGTCGATACCGCAGAAACATTCCACTTACCTAAACAGTACAGGCGCTCCACGCACAATCATAAATAAAACAGTAAAGCATGGCATAAGTACAGGATAGTAATAAAGCCCCAAACTACTTTGTGGCCCCAAGGAATTAAATATGACTCAAGCTAGGGTTAGGGGTATTCATGGTCCCACATGCGGATAGTGCGAATATTCAAAGAACATGTATCAAATATTCGGGGTCCTACGGGACACAAGTGGACGGTTAAAAACCAAATAACGTTTTTTGCCCACGTGTGCCTCTGCATTATTTTCCTACTTTAATTTTAGTTATTAAACGGTAATTAAAGCCATGATCATCTCCAACATTAAACATGCGACATTACTCCAACAATTGTGGACGATCGACAACGCGACACATCACCTGCGCAAGCAACTACGACTCGCAAGGCTGACTATATACCAAACAACAGGTAATAGGATGTGTCCATGGCAATATAAGGGCTGCAGGAACATATAACGGGGTACGGAATCTATAGCATCGCAACACATATAGCAATAGATCAACATGAGGAAATAAAGACTATAAATGTAAAATAGGTAGAAAGGGGAAGAATGCTCGACTGGAAAACATTGCTGAAGGTTCATCTGAAGATCGGGTCGACACTCGCATCAACTCATCGGCCTAATCCATGAAGAAGCAAAGCACTAGCAGAAACACCGGATGCAATATTTAATACTACGACAGAAGATCGGGCATGATGCATCTATGATGTATGACATGTCAAAGGTGCCATGCAATTAGGCCATATTAAGCGGAACCGGGGTCCCAACAATTATTTAAGTGGTTCAAGTTATTTAGATACCCCACAATTAAAATGTTGTATTAACAAGGCTAAATTTATAATCGGTTCGATACACCAATTTAAATGAGACCAATATAAGACTAGATTCACCCGCATATGGTCTTCATATTTAATTATGAGGTGAATTGACTATAAAACCCGGACCCACGAAATATGTATGCAAGCATGAATGATTTATATGCACAAGATGTATATAGCATTTATAAAATAGGGGCTCAGAAAAGGGTCACACATCGGATCGACAATCTTGGTTAGAGTTCGACGGGGTTCGGTCTTGGAACAGGGCTTCAGGGTTCCGTGTGGGCGACCTTGGCATCCAGGAATCTGCAGGACCGCGGCTCCGGTAGACGTCTTTGTCGTTCCATGTCGAAGGTCTTCGGTTTTGAGTAGGAGACCTTGCGTCGTCCAAGCCGGAGTACTTGGGATTCATGTCGAGGTGTCAAGAATCAGCGACACTGATTCAACCGGCCTTGGAACAATAGACAAAGCACAGGGTGTTGCCTCCTCGGACGATCTTGTCTAACAAAAACACAAGATGGTACGTTGAGGCCAAGAAACATACACAAAGGCGTACACGGACGTGGGCATGCCCATCGCAGGCTCCGAGGACAGGCAGGGCCGACGGCCGCGGGATGACAGCGACGAGCAAGAGCTTGCTGGGACTCGCACTGCAGAGAATAAATAGATCAAGGGGAAGGTGGGGGCGCACGCCGGCCTGGCGGTGAGGCGCAAGGCGACAGAGCTTGGCGGTGAAGAAAAGGGGCCGTGGTCGGACGGAAGCGAGGGCGAGCGGCGGCGCGTGCTTGCGGGCAGAGGGAAATCATGGGTGGCGGTTGCACGCAGAGGCGAGCGATGGCGGTTGGGAGAGGTGTAGGGCGAGGCGGTGCCACATGTGTGTCCTGGGAGAGCTCGAGGCCGGCACGCTCGGGGATCGAGCAGGGAGGGCGACGATGGGAGAGGAGAAGCGGGCGGAGGCCTCGCTCCTGGCGGCGACGGGGTCCTACGCGAGGAGGCCGGGCTCTTCGGGGAAGGAGGTCACGGCCGGCAGAGGAGGTCGACGGGGCGAAGGGCATTCACGGCGGTGCTAGGAGGAGAGACGAGTGGGGTAGAGGATGGGGATGGAGCGATGGCGGCAGTGGAAAAAGGGGAGGAGGAGAACGCAGGGTAGGATGCGGGTATCGAGGCCAGCGGTGGGGCCGGTTTTCGGTCACAGGGTGGGCATCGCGGGCGTCGTGGGGTCGAGAGCGAGAGAGGATCCTGCATCATGGGGAGTGGGTCCAGTGCGGGGTTGGGTTGGTGGTGAGGGTGGTGTGGTTTGCTATGGCGCGCGGCCAGGGTGGTAGCGGCTGGGGGAAGTAGGGAGTAGGGTTTGGGGAGGGTGAGGCTAGGGTTTATTTTGCTGGGTTGTAGGTGGACCCTGGTTGGTTCATTGGGCCTGGCCGCCGGTTGTGTGCCTCCCCAGTTTTTAAAAGAATATGTTTTTATTTATTTAGTTTGTTTTAAATAGTATTTTGATAAATAGTTTTAAACAAACATAAGATCCGGGCAGACCTAGGGTTTGATTTGAAATAAGACGGGGTATGCATGATGATGCATAGATAAACACATGTGATTTTCTAGTAGTGGTTTTAATCGGGGTGCTACAATTCAACACCACTAACAATGGATCTCGCCCTCGAGATCCGTCTCATGGTACGGGGAAGAAGGCCGACGGTCTGAATCTTCTCGTTTCATGTAGATCTTTGCGACACCACTAACAAGGGTTCTTGTTCCATCTTGAAATCGGTGACACCACCAACAAATATCGTTGCTCATGTTCGTCAAGAGAACGCTCTGGAGAACAACAGCCGAAGGTATCAAAATATAAGGCCACCTTCAACTTCTGTGAAAGGAGTAAAGTTACTTGATCCACCGATTCAATGTACAACAGCGAATGATAAGAGTAGTCGGATGGTGATCAGTCCATCGCGCACCCAAATCATTACTCTGCACATGAATAGAAGAATTATGCAACCAACTCTCGGAATTCAGACTGAAGATCTTGACAACAACGTTTGGAAACAAATGAGTGATGCAGACTCTTCACTGGATGTGATGTGGATGACTTCGTCATATTGGAAAACACTAGAGGATACAAAGAAAATTTTTAGTGAATTTTGGTTCACTGACAAGGCACAACAGAGGGAAATTCCTCATATAGCATGAAGATCGGATGTCGAAGCATCGTTACAAGAGGATGGAAACGAAACCCCGAAGGTACGACGGAAACCCAACTGTGGCATCCCGCAAAACCACTACTAGAAAATCGCGTTGTTTTTGTGCATTGCATCATCATGACCGCATGCTCATGTCATCATGCCACATTGCATTTGTGCATCGTCAAGTCATCATGCATTTGTTTGTCGAAACCTATTTTCTAAAAGCCTAGTTTGGTTATCTAAATATTCCCCGTCTCAATTTCAAATTATAGTGCCGGGTTTTTCCGGGTCTTTTATTTGTCTAAAAACTAATTACAAAAGTTATTTTAAATTAAATAAAAATCTATATTATTTTTAGGGGGCAGTCGAACGGGCCGATCCGACCCAGTCGACCACCCCCAGTTCAAAACAAGCCTACCCGAATTCCTAAAACTACCCAATCCTAGTCTACCCAGCCCCTCCACATCACCCCGGCCAACCACGGCACGACACGTCACCCTGCCCCATTCCCCACCCAACCAAACACCGCCACCTCACCCCCAGCCACCTCTCTCACCCACCTCCCAAATTCCCCCTGGACCCGGCCCCACCGACCCACCACCTGTCCCACCCCACCCCACACAGCACACACGACCCCCAGCCCCACTTCCTGCATGCAACACACCCACCCCGCGCCCGGTACCCTCCCTCTGGCCCCACCGCTGTTGACCGCGCCCCCACCTCACGTTTGCCCCGTTCCTCCCGCACGATCCCCTCCTCCTGCCTCCTCCCGTCAGCCACAGCCCCGCTCGTCGTTTTGCCCAACCCCACCGCCCGGTGCTCCTCCTTCTGCCCCGTCTCTCTCCTCCCCAGAGAAACCACCCCCGCCGCCAGGAGCTTACGCCTCCCTGGCCTCTCTCCCCGCCGGCGCCCGCCTCCTCTCCGGGGCCACCGACCCCGTCATCCGCCGCCTGCGTCCGGCCCCTCCGCCTGCAAGCCGAGCCCCGCCGCCAACTGCCCCGCCGTTCGCCACCCAGCGCCGCCGCACGCCCTCTCTCCCTTCCCTGCAGGCACGCCCCGCCCTCTCCTCCTCGCCCCCGCCTCGCGGCTGGCGCCGGCGCAGCCGTCTCCCCGCCGCCCGGCCTCTCCCCTCCTCCGAGCGCCGCCTCCTCTGTCCACCCCGCGTCGCCTGCCGCCGTGCTCGGCTCCGGCCGGCCTCGGCCGCCTCGCCTTCGGCCGCCGACCCACTCCCCCCGACCCCGCGTCCCCGCCACCTGCAGGGGCTGCCCGCCTGCGCCTCCTCCCCCGAGCAGAGTCGCCTACCTCCGTCGGCCTCCTTCCCCTCTGCCGGCCGCGCGGTGCCTCCAATCTCCCTGCCCCATGCCTCGTCACCATCTCCCCCCTCTTCTCGTCTTCGGCCTCAAGCCACCGCCGGCGTCGCCGGCCTCGCTCCTCCCTGGCCCGCGTCTGCTGCCCCGTGTACCACCCCCTCGTGCCCCTGCAGCGTCCCGTGCAACCTCCTCTGCACCAAGCGCTCAAGGCAGCCCTTTGTTCTATGATCTTTTTGCTAGGCCGTGTTCGCAGGTTATCTATTTTGGCACCACGATGCGCGTTGCAGTTTGGCTTTGGGATGTTTACCTCGTCGGGTACTCTGCCGATGCATCTTCTTGGGTGTTTATGTCAATACATCGTGGGACCTTCCGAAGATGGGCACCTCAACACCGAAATCCAAGAGCTTCACCAACACGTGAAAAGAACCTGAAGATCCTACAGCACCCGGCGACCCTCGAAGAACCACTCTCAAGTTTTCCGGACGGCACGTTCTTCTTCATGGATCCTCATGATCTCCTTCTGGAACCCGAAGATCGAACCTAAACCCTCGGACGCCAAGATCGCCACCAGGAACCGAAGGTGTCTAGATCCTGAAAACCGGTCCTCCCGGAGTCGGAAGACCGAACCCTGGCGTGCCAAGTTCTTCGACCCGAAGGCCACAGATGCGACAAGTACTTCAACCCGAACGCCAAGATCGCCGACGCGAATACGCCAAGTTCGTCTTCCCGGACACCGTGCGACAAAATCTACTTCACGGATCCGAAGACCCCGGTACCCGATCCACTCAAGTTCGCCATCGATGACAAGATCGACACCGACCCAGGGCGAGTCCGATGCGCCCCCGACGCCACACCAAGTCCTTCTTCCCGGAACGCCAAGCTCTTCATCTTGCAACCGACCTTTGAAGACTGATCCCGTCGAACCCTGAACCCTGAGACCGACCTCGAACCCCAAACCCCCAAGATCTTCCGAACCCCGATGTGTGAACCTTTTCCTGAGCCCCTATTTTATAAATGCTAGATATAAAACTGTCGCATATTAAATTGATCATGCATGCATACTTGTCTGTGGTTTGGGGGCCTTATGCCGATTCACATTATAATTAAATATGGGGCCCATATGCGGGCAAATCTAGTCTTATATTGGCCTCATTTAAATTTGTATAGCGAACCGGTGCTATCTTTTGCCATGTTAAGACAACATTTAAATCGTGGGGTAGCTAAACAACATGCACCATTTAACTAATTGTCGGTACCTTGGTTCCGCTTAATATGACCTTATTGCATCGCATCTTTGCCATGTCATACATCATGCATGCATCATGCCCGATCTTCTGTCATAGTATTAAATAGTGCATCCGGTGTTTGTGCTAGTGTTTTGCTTCTTCGCGGATTAGGCCGATGAGTTGATGCGAGTATCGACCCGATCTTCGGATGAACCCTCGGCAATGTTTTCAGGCGAGCATCCCTTCCCCTTCTACCTATTTGGCATTTATAGTCTTTATTCCCTCCTGTTGATTATTGCTATCTGTGTTGCGTTGCTCTAGTTTTCGTACCCGTGATATCCCTTGCAGCCTTATATTGCCTTGGACACATCCTATTACCTGTTGCTTGGTAGATAGTTGGACTTGCACGTCGTAGTCGCTTGCTCAAGTGCTGTTGCGTGTCGTCCCGTACCACAGTTGTTGGAGTGTTGCCGCATGTTTAAGGTTGGAGATGATCATGGCTTTAATTATCGTTTACTTTAATTACTGTTTAACAACTAAAATTGAAGTAGGTAAGCAGAGGCATAGGTGGGCAATAGATGTCATTTGGTTTTTAACCGTCCACTTGTGTCCCGTACGACCCCGAGTACTTGATACATGTTCCTTGAATATTAGCGCTATCCACATCCGGGAGGATTATGGGACCCCCCCTGAGCCAGAGCTTGATTCATTCTTATTTCTTGGGGCCACAAACTAGTTTGAGGTTTTATTTACTATCCTGTACTTATGCCATGCTTTACTGCTTTATTACGATTGTGCGAGGAGCACCTGTACTGTTTAGGATCGGGACACGTTTTCGCGGTATCGACAAACCCGAGTTTTCGGGTTCCCAGTCGTTTATAGCCGTCCACCCAAACCTCGGGTCCGTCTCGGAGTCAGCTAACTTCGTTGCGGGTGTACTCCAAGGGGTGGCCCCCTGAAATATTTATGAATCCTGTGATTGCTTTGTCGTGAAGGCCTCGTTGGGTTTTGATTTGGTTTTTCCGAGGTTGATCGAGTGTGTGTTGCTATTTGTGCACCCCTGCAGGGTAAAACTTTCTGAAAGCCGTGTCCGCGGTTATGGACGACTTGAAGCACAATATCTCGATCATAGACAACTATAACTAAAGTAGTGCTATAAATTTGACTTTATAATGACTAGTAATCAGCTTCACTATAACGGAAGGGCTACATAAAACTGCTCACAATTGCTTGTTTGGGTTGTCGCTTGCGACCATTGTACCTGACTAGTAAGTATCGCAACTATAACGGAATGGCTAAATAAAAGTACCAACAACTGCTGGGTTTTGGGTTATCTCATGCTAAATGTAATTGACTAGTAAGTGTCGCAACTACAACGGAATGGTTAACTTAAATTGCCCACTGCTTATTATATCAGGATGATTATCTATACTTGACTAGTAATTGCTGCAACGAGAACTGAATAAATAAAACTGCCAACTGTGTGAGTTCCTCGGTTGACTTCCTCGTTTGGTCTCGAGGGGGAAACACCAGGATGGGTTTGATTGATGGTAGCACCAGGTTGGTTCCGAATAGGTCTTTCTTATCCCTCTCTGATAGCCGCCAGTTGTATCGAGTCTCTATAGGTTGTTTAGTGCATGCTGCCGCTACCGCTTCAGTCCACCATACCTATGTAGGCGAGGACCGCCGAATTCTAGACTCGCCGTGTACTGGCCTCAGTACTGACGCTCCTCTTTTTCCTTTGCCCTTTGTCGGCACCCCTTTTGTTTAAGCAGGTTTTGAGATCGACGTCGTTAGCAGGGTTACCCTTCCGGCTTGGCCTGGGCAGGGTTATGGACGCCATTGGTTATTCTTCAGGGCTCTTAGCCCCATTTGCTTCTTGTCCGTAGTCGGACGCTCTATCATTTTCAAGGTGATTTGGATCTTTGCATATTATATCTGTATTCTTGACTCATTGAGTCGCTGTTGTATATATATCTGTTCTGTGGGTCCCATCGAGGACTGTTGTGTAATGTTATTACTTCGTTTTCCACCCGCACGCAAGTGCCTGGTGGGCACCTTTGAATCGTTTCTATGCGGGTTTGGCAGGAATCGCTAAAACTTGCATAGGGCCGATTCTGAGGGTGTTACACCAACCACGAGAATTCCTAGACTCGAAGAAAAGATAAGAGAGCGGATTCAAAACACGCAGAGGTAAGAGGAGAATAGCAGAGAGGTAAGGAGTAAAATCAGACCTAATCAGATCTATCCAACCGATTTTTTTAAAATAGTTTTGACAATCTACATCGGCCGTTAGCTAGGTTATCCTACAGGCTGGACCAGTGGGGTATCGTAACTACTGAGCTCTGATACCACTCTATAACACCCTCAGATTGGCCCTATGCAAGTTTTAGTGATTCCCGCCAAACCCGCATAGAAACGATTCAGAGGTGCCCACCAGGCACTTGCGTGCGGGTGGAAAACGAAGTAATATCATTACACAATAGTCCACAACGGAACCCACAAAACAGATATATACAACAACGACTCCAAGAGTTAAGAATACAGATATACAATACAAAGATCCAAATCACCTTTAAAACGATACAGCGTCCGAGTACGGACAAGATGCAAATTGAGCTAAGAGCCCTGGAGAATAACCAATGGTGTCCATAACCCTGCCCAGGCCCAGCCGGAAGGGTAACCCTGCTAACGACGTCGATCTCAAAACCCGCTTAAACAAAAGGGGTGCCGACAAAGGGCAAAGGAAAAAGAGAGCGGTCAGTACTGAGGCCATTACATGACAAGACTAGGATTCGGCGGTCCTCGCCTACATAGGTATGGTGGACTGAAGCGGCAGCGAAGCATGCGCTAAACAACCTATAGAGACTCGATACAACTATCGGCTATCAGAGAGGGATAAGAAAGACCTATTCAGAACCAACCTGTTACTACCACCAATCATACCATCCTGGTGTTTCCCCCTCGATACCAATCGAGGAAGTCATACCGAGTAAACTCACACCGTTGACAATTTTATCCATTCCCTTATAGTTGTGGCAATTACTAGTCAGATATAGATAGCATGAGTCATCCTGATAACATAAGCAGTGGGCAGTTTTAGATAACCATTCCATTGTAGTTGCAATACTTACTAGTCAAATACATATACCATGAGACATTCAAACCCAGCAGTTGTTGGTACTTTTATTTAGCCATTCCGTTATAGTGAAGCTGATTACTAGTCATTATAAAGTCAAATTTATATCACTACTTTAGTTATAGTTATCTATGATCGAGATACTATGCTCCAAGTCGTCCATAACCGCGGACACGGCTTTCAGAAAGTTTTACCCTGCAGGGGGGCACAAATAGCAACACACGCACGATCAACCTCAGAAAAAACAAAATGAAAACCCAACGAGGCATCACGATAGAACATTCACAAGATTCATATTTGATTTCAGGGGGCCACCCCACTAAGCAACCCGCGACGAAGTTGGCCGGCTCCGAGACGGACCCAGAGGTTTGTGTCAATGGCTGTAAACGACTGGGAACCCGAAAGTGTGACTGGGCTTGTCGATACCGCAGAAACATTCCACTTACCTAAACAGTACAGGCGCTCCACGCATAATCGTAAATAAAGAAGTAAAGCAAGGCATAAGTACAGGATATTAATAAAGCCCCAAACTACTTTGTGGCCCCAAGGAATTAAATATGACTCAAGCTAGGGTTAGGGGGATTCATGGTCCCACATGCGGATAGTGCGAATATTCAAAGAACAGTACTCAGGGTCCTACGGGACACAAGTGGACGGTTAAAACCAAATAACATCTATTGCCCACTTGTGCCTCTGCATTATTTACCTACTTCAATTTTAGTTATTAAACGGTAATTAAAGCCATGATCATCTCCAACATTAAACATGCGGCATTACTCCAACAACTTTGGAAGATCGACGACATGACACATCACCTGCACAAGCAACTACGACTCGCGAGGCCGACTATCTACCAAACAACAGGTAATAGGATGCGTCCATGGCAATATAAGGGTTGCAGGAACGTATAACGGGGTACGGAATCTATAGCATCTCAACACATATAGCAATAGATCAATAGGAGGAAATAAAGACTATAAATGTAAAATAGGTAGAAAGGGGAAGAATGCTCGCCTGAAAAACATTGCTGAAGGTTCATCTGAAGATCGGGTCGACACTCGCATCAGCTCATCGTCCTAATCCATGGAGAAGCAAAGCACTAGCAGAAACACCAGATGCAATATTTAATACTACGACAAAAGATCGGGCATGATGCATCTATGATGTATGACATGTCAAAGGTGCCATGTAATTAGGCCATATTAAGCAGAACGGGGTCCCAACATTTATTTAAGTGGTTCAAGTTATTTAGATACCCCACAATTTAAATGTTGTATTAACAAGGCTAAATTTATAATCGGTTCGATACACCAATTTAAATGAGACCAATATAAGACTAGATTCGCCCGCATATGGTCTTCATATTTAATTATGAGGTGAATTGACTATAAAACCCGGACCCACGAAATATGTATGCAGGCATGAATGGTTTATATGCACAAGATGTATATAGAATTTATAAAATAGGGGCTCAGAAAAGGGTCACACATCGGATCGACGATCTTGGTTAGAGTTCGACGGGGTTCGGTCTTGGAACAGGGCTTCGGGGTTCCGTGTGGGCGACCTTGGCATCCAGGAATCTTCAGGACCGCGGCTCTGGTAGACGTCTTTGTCGTTCCATGTCGAAGGTCTTCGGTTTTGAGTAGGAGATCTTGCATCGTCCAAGCCGGAGTACTTGGGATTCATGTCGAGGTGTCAAGAATCAGCGACACTGATTCAACCGGCCTTGGAACAACAGACAAAGCACAGGGTGTTGCCTCCTCGGATGATCTTGTCTGACAAAACCAAAAGATGGTATGCTGAGGCCAAGAAACATACACAAAGGCGTACACGGACGTGGGCATGCCCATCGCAGGCTCCCAGAACAGGCAAGGCCGGCGGCCGCGGGATGACATCGACGAGCAGGAGCTTGCTGGGACTCGCACTGCAGAGAATAAACAGATCAAGGGGAAGGTGGGGGCGCACGCCGGCTCGGCGGTGAGGCGCAAGGCGACAGAGCTTGGCAGCGAAGAAAAGGGGCCGCGGTCGGATGCAAGCGAGGGCGAGCGGTGGCGCGTGCTTGCGGGCGAAGGGAAATCATGGGCGGCGGTTGCACGGAGAGGCGAGTGACGTCGGTTGGGAGAGGCGCAGGGTGAGGCGGTGCCACGCGCGTGGCCTGGGCGAGCTCGAGGCCGGCACGCTTGGGGATCAAGAAGGGAGGGCGATGACAGGAGAGGAGAAGCGGGCGGAGGACTCGCTCCTAGTGGCGGCGGGGTCCTACGCGAGGAGGCCGGGATCTTCGGGGAAGGAGGTCGCGGCCGGCAGAGGAGGTCTACGGGGTGAAGTGTGTTCGCGGTGGCGCTAGGAGGAGAGACGAGCGGGGCAGAGGATGGGGATGGAGCGATGGCGGCGGCGGAAAAAGGGGAGGAGGAGAACGGGGGGTGGGATGCGGGGATCAAGGCCAATGGTGGGGCCGGTTATCGGTCGCAGGGTGGGCATCGCGGGCGACGTGGGGTCGAGAGCGAGAGAGGATCCCGCGTCGTGGGGAGTGGGTCCAGGGCGGGGTCGGGTTGGTGGTGAGGGTGGTGTGGTTTGCTGTGGCACGCGGCCAGGGTGGTGGCGGCTGGGGGGAAGTAGGGAGTAGGGTTTGGTGAGGGTGAGGCTAGGGTTTATTTTGCTGGGTTGTAGGTGGACCCTGGTCGGTCCATTGGGCCTGGCCGCCGGTTGTCTGCCTCCCTAGTTTTTAAAAGAATATGTTTTTATTTATTTAGTTTGTTTTAAATAGTATTTTGATAAATAGTTTTAGACAAACATAAGTTCCGGGCAGACCTAGGGTTTGATTTGAAATAAGATGGGGGTATCTAGGAAAACAAAAATAGGCTTTGGAAAATAGTTTGAGGCAAAATAATAGGCATGATGATGCATAGATAAACACTTGGGATTTTCTAGTAGTGGTTTTAATCGGGGTGCTACAATTTACATGGCGGCCACCAACCGTGTAATCAACATCGTTTACTATGTAAGCGAGGTATTGACGGAGTCCAAGCAACATTACTCGCACTACCAGAAGCTAGCTTATGGACTATGCCTCGCTTCTCGGATGCTAAGACACTATTTTCAGGAGCACACTATCACAGTTGTGAGCAAAGCTCCACTGTCCGACATCATCAACAATAGCGACGCTACAGGAAGGGTCGCGAAGTGGGGCATTGAGCTTGCCGCCTTCGAGATCACCTACAAGAGACGCGACGCTATCAAGTCACAAGCCTTGGCAGATTTTATCGCAGATTGGACGGAAATGCCAGATGCTACCCCTACGCTAGAGCCAGAATACTAGGTGATGCACTTTGATGGATCAAAGCTACTCAATGGCTCGGGGTCTGGTGTACTATTACAATCACCAACCGGGGAAAAGCTACACTACGTTCTGCAGATCCACTTCGAGGCTACAAACAACTTGGCAAAGTATGAATCACTCATTCACAGACTACGCGTAGCCAAGGATATTGGCATCAATCACATAGTTTGTTGTGGAGATTCCGACTTGGTTGCCCATCAGGTGGATGGCACCTGGAACGCGCGGAACCCTATGATGGCGGCATATCGAGACAAAGTGGATGAGATAGCCAAGAGATTCTTAGGCTACGAAGTCAAGTATGTCCCAAGGGAGCAAAATTAGGCGGTTGATCTACTGTCAAAGATTGGATCAGGGCGCAAACAGATTCTGCCTGGCGTTTTTCTAGAGCATCTCTAGACACCATCCGTGAAGGGAGTGGACACCGAGAACCTGGATAGAGTTGAATCTTTCGTTCATACAGTGACAAAGGTTCCTCCGGCTTGGACAAAACCGTTCATGGAATATCTCGTACACGGAACTTTGCCTGACGACGAGGTTGAAAGACGGCAAATAGTATGTCGAGCAAATGGCTATACCATAATCAATGGACAAATCTATAAGAGAAGCACCACTGGTGTATACCTCAAGTGTGTTTCCTAGCAAGAAGGTATTGAAATCCTTCGTGAGATCAATATCGGAGATTGCGGGCATCACGCCGCTCCTCGATCGTTGGTCTCCAAAGCCTTCCGGCAAGGATTCTACTGGTTGACCGCGAAGGCGGATGCCGACAAGCTGGTTGAGACATGCATGGGATGCCAGTATTATGCCTGACAACCACATGTTCCAGCTAAAGAATTGCGAACAATACCATTAACTTGGCCGTTTGCAGTCTGGGGGCTAGACATGGTTGATCCGTTGCAGATGGCACCATGTGGGTTTACGCATCTGCTAGTAGCAGTTGATAAATTCACTAAATGGATAGAAGCTAAACCCATTAGAAAGCTTGATGGGGCAACTGCCCTTAGGTTTGTCCGGGATCTAGTGGTGAGATTTGGTCTCCCACATAGCATTATCACCAACAACGGTAGCAACTTGTCACTCGGATAAGTGGAAGCTTATTGTTGGCAGAAAGGGCATCCGACTTGACCTAGCATCTATGGCACATCCACAATCCAATGGTCAGGTTGTGCAAGCCAATGGATTAATTCTGCAGGGAATCAAGCCATGTCTTGAGGCACCGCTACATAGAGCAGCTGGAGCTCGGGTGGAGGAATTACCATCTGTGTTGTGGAGCTTACGAACTACACCCAACATATCTATCGGCTACACCCCTTTTTCATGGTATATGGAGCAGAAGCCATCCTACCTTCCGACATCCTTCACGATTCACCAAGATTTTCCATCTACGACGAAGATGACGCTGAAGAATCCAGACGCCTAGATGTGGACCTTCTCGAGGAAGAGCGCATATTGGTATGTCAAAGATCTGCCATCTACCACCAGAAGCTACGCAGCTACCATAGTCGCCGCGTTCGGCATCGCTCGTTTAAAGAGGGGGATCTGGTGCTCCGACTTAAGCAGAAGAAGTCACACAAATTATCCCCGCCATGGGAAGGACCATTCATCATAAGCAATGTGATGCTCAATGGGTCTTACTACCTCGTTGACAATCTTGAACTTGAGGATAGACCCAGCTGTAGGGTTCGCAGCATAGAAAACAAAAATTTTCCTACGATATGAACTATATACCAAGATCTATCTACTAGATACAAACAACGGGCGGATGTATATCCGTAGAGAACATACCCTTGAAGACCGACAAAGCTTAACGAGTTCAACTCGTGGTTGATGTAGACGATCTCTTGCCGATCTCAAGATCGAGAGGAAGTCCTAGCCCGCAAATCAGCAGCGCATCCGTGCTCGCACACACGTTCGAGGCACCGAGCAACCTCCGCCTCCTCGCTCCAGCGATGCAGCGGAAGCACAACTCTTTCTTGCCGAATAGCCACCGGGAACATGTATCTCGCTAGTCCGAGACCATGGGGGATAAATTCTAGAGGGGGAGAGAGATCCTTCACGAGGAGGTGTGAGAGACAAGTGAGGAGGGGGGCTCCTTTTATAGGAGGAGGGGGGGAACCCCAAGGGGGTGGCCGGCGCATGGGGCTGCCCCCTTGCCCTCCCCTCTTCATGTGGGTGGACACTCCACTCACAAATCTCCTTTAAATTCCCTCCACTCAAAAGTCCACTCAAATTCCCATTAAATTTCCACCAAATTTAATGCAAACTCTCATTAAATAAAACTCTTTTATTTTATTCATAATTTTGTCAATTACTTTAATGACAAACATTCACAAATAACCCCTTGCTAGAATTCTATTTCACATGCATAACCACTTTATGCAATTTCACCCGAAAACCTGTTTCGGTATCTAGTGAAATAAATTCCTGCGCTTGTTCATTCTTTCGGCATGAAACATTTGCTCCAATTGGATGTCGGTGTCTCTTAAGTGTGTCACCCTACGGTTCGTGAATAATGCGGACATGATCGAGACCCCTCTCGGATCAATAATCAGAAGCGGGATCTGGAGACCCATACTGACTCCCACACATTCAACGATGACTTTCTTGTGATCGTCGGAACCTTTTACGCTAGTATCTTAATCCCTTTGTTTCACGATATATTACATGTCCGAGATTCGATCATCGGTATCTCCATACCTAGTTTGATCTCGTTACCGACATGCACTCTTTTCTCGTTCCTGTGATATAACATTCTAGTGATCAAATCACTTGCTTGCAAGCTAATCAATGTGATATCACCGAGAGGGCCCAAAGTATATCTATCCGTCATCGGGATGAACAAATTCCACTCTCGATCCATGAGCCTCAACATAACACTTTATTAGTTCTGAATCCATCTTTATAATCACCCTGTTACGGTGTGACGTTTGATGTTATCAAGAAACTCTTCCGGTGTTAGTGATTGACATGATCTCATGGTCTAAGGATTAGGATCACTTCGTAAGTTGTTATAGCAATATAAACTCAATGACTTTGATCGTAATGCTATACTTCGGATGAATGTTCATCACACCATTACACTAATGTTGTGATCCCGTTATTAACAACATCCAATGTCCATGATCAGGAAACCTTGATCATCTTGTTAATCAACAAGCTAGTTTATGAGAGAGGCATAACTAGGAACTTTCTGTTTGTTTATTAAACACACATGTATTAATGTTTCCGTATTAATACAATTATAGCATGCAAAATAAACATCTATCATATACTTGGAATACACATAATAAACACTTTATTATTGCCTCTCAGGGCATATTCCCTTCAGTCTCCCACTTGCACTAGAGACAATAATCTAGTTACATAGTGATAAATCTAACACCCATTGAGTTCTGGTGTTGATCATGTTTTGCTCTAGGGAGAGTTTTAGTCAACGGATCTGCTACATTGAGATCCGTATGTACTTCACAAATTTTTATATCTCCATCCTTGACATGCTCGCGGATGGAGTGAAACCGGCGCTTAATATGCTTGGAATGCTTGTGAGACCTTGGCTCTTTGGCATTGGCAATGGCACCATTGTTGTCACAATAGATCACCATTGGGTCCAACGAGTTTGCCACCACTCCTAGTTCAGATATGAACTCCTTCATCCAAACTGCTTCCTAAGCCGCTTCTGAAGCAGCAACATATTCGGCCTCCGTTGTTGATCCCGCTACCACAGGTTGTTTGGAGCTCCTCCAACTAACCGCTTCGCCATTCATGAGAAATACGTATCCGGATTGAGACTTAAAGTCATCCGGATTGGTGTCAAAGCTAGCGTCGACATAACACTTAGCGACGAGCTCTTCTTCACCTCCGTATACAAGAAACATATCCTTAGTTCTTCGTAAGTAATTAAGGATATTCTTGACCGCTATCCAGTGTTCCGAACCTGGATCCGATTGGTACCTACTAGTCAAACTAATAGCATGTGCCACATCCGGTCTTGTACATAGCATGGCGTACATTATAGAGCCTATGGCTGAAGCATAGGGGACTTTGTCCATTATCTCTCTTTCTTCCGCCGAAGCCGGACTTTGAGTCTTACTCAATGTCTTGCCTTGCAACATAGGTAAGAACCCCTTCTTACTTCCGTCCATTTTAAACTTCTTTAAAATCTTATCAAGGTATGTACTTTGCGATAGCCCTATTAGGCGCCTAGATCTATCTCTATAGATCTTTATGCCTAATATGTATGACGCTTCACCTAGGTCCTTCATTGAAAATTTGCTGTTTAGATAACTTTTAACACTGTTTAAAAGATCTATATCATTTCCGATCAATAATATGTCATCCACATATAATATCAGAAATGCCACATTGCTCCCACTCACTTTCTTGTAAATACAAGCTTCTCCATAAGTTTGGACAAATCCAAACTCTTTGATCACCTCATCAAAGCGGAGATTCCAACTTCGTGATGCTTGCTTCAATCCATAGATGGATCGCTGAAGCTTGCACACCTTGTTAGCATCCTTAGGATCGACAAAACCCTTTGGTTGTATCATATACAACTCTTCTTCAATATTACCATTGAGAAACGCGGTTTTGACATCCATCTGCCATATCTCATAATCGAAATATGCAGCAATTGCTAACATAATCCTAACTAACTTTAGCATCGCTACGGGAGAGAAAGTCTCATCGTAGTCAAATCCTTGAATTTGTCGAAACCCCTTTGCGACAAGTCGAGCTTTATAGACGGTCACATTACCATCAGCATCAGTTTTCCTTTTGAAAATCCATTTGTTCTCCACGGCCTTTCGGTCGTGAGGTAATTCCACCAAGTTCCAAACTTGATTTTCATACATGGATTCCATCTCGGATTTCATCGCTTCTAACCATTTGTTGGAATCCGGGCTCATCATCGCTTCTTCATACGTCGCAGGGTCATCATTTTCATCAACCATGAAATTCATGACAGGATTTCCGTACAGCTCGGGAGCTGCACGCGTCCTGTTTGACCTGCGAGGTTCGGTAGTACTCTCTTTCGGAGCTTCATGATCATTATCATTAGTTCCCTCTTCAACAGGTGGAGCCAACTCCGGAACAACTTCCGGCGCTGCGCTACTCGCCATACTTTGAAGAGAAGGTTCCACAACCTCTTCGAGTTCTACCTTCCGACTACTCACACCTTTCGCGAGAAACTCTTTCTCTAGAAAGGATCCATTCTTGGCAACAAAAACCTTGCCCTCGGATCTGTGATAGAAGGAATACCCAATAGTTTCTTTAGGGTATCCTATGAAGACGCATTTTTCCGCTTTGGGTTCGAGTTTATCCGGTTGAAGTTTCTTCACATAAACATCGCATCCCCAAACTTTAAGAAATGACAGCTTAGGTTTGTTTCCAAACCACAATTCATACGGTGTCTTTTCAACGGATTTAGATGGTGCCCGATTTAAAGTGAATGCAGCAGTTTCTAGTGCATAACCCCAAAATGACAACGACAAGTCCGTCAGAGACATCATAGATCGAACCATATCTAATAAAGTACGATTACGACGTTCCGACACACCATTTCGCTGTGGTGTTCCGGCAGGTGTGAGTTGTGAAACAATTCCACACTCTTTCATGTGAGTGCTAAACTCGTAACTTAGATACTCACCTCCGCGGTCGGACCGTAGAAATTTGATCTTTCTATTACGATGATTTTCCACTTCATTCTGAAATTCCTTGAACTTTTCAAAGGTTTCAGACTTGTGTTTCATCAAGTAGATATAACCGTATCTACTCAAATCATCCGTGAAAGTAACAAAATAACGATATCCACCTCGCGCCGACACACTCATTGGACCACATACATCAGAATGTATGATTTCCAATAAATCTGCCTCCCGTTCCATTGAACCGGAAAACGGCGTTCTAGTCATCTTGCCCATAAGGCATGGCTCACATGTATCAAATGATTCATAATCAAATGATTCCAAAAGTCCATCCGAATGGAGCTTCTTCATGCGTTTAACACCAATATGACCTAGACGGCAGTGCCACATATATGCGGATATATCATCATTAAGTTTAATCCTTTTAGCATCAACATTATGAATATGTGTAACATTATCATCGAGATCTAATAGAAATAAACCATTCATCATTGGTGCATGACCATAAAAGATTTCATTCATATAAATGGAACAACCATTGTTCTCGGATTTAAATGAATAACCACTTCGCATCAAACACGATCCAGATACAATGTTCATGCTCAGTGCAGGCACCAGATAACATTTATTCAAGTTTATAACTAATCCCGACGGCAAGTGGAGAGGCAGCGTTCCGACGGCGATCACATCAACGCTTGATCCATTGCCGACACGCATCTTGACCTCACCCCTTGCTAGCGGTCGCTTGTTCCGCAACCCCTGATTCGAGTTACAAATATTAGCAACTGAACCGGTATCAAATACCCAGGTGCTACTGCGAGCACTAGTCAAGTACACATCAATAACATGTATATCATATATACCTTTGTTTGCCTTGCCGGCCTTCTTGTCTGCCAGATACTTGGGGCAGTTGCGCTTCCAGTGGCCAGTCCCCTTACAATAGTAGCACTCGGATTCAGACTTAGGTCCAACTCGGGGTTTCTTTTCAGGCGTGGCAACAGGCTTGCCGCCCTTACTTCCCTTCCGTTTTCCCTTCTTGTCTTTCTTGAAACCAGTGTTCCTATTGATCATCAACACTTGATGTTCCTTTTTGATCTCCACTTCTGCAGTTTTAAGCATTGACAGAAGCTCGGGGAGAGACTTCTTCATGCCTTTCATATTATAGTTCATCACGAAGCTCTTATAGCTAGGTGGCAGAGACTGCAGAACACGATGGATGCCTAAGTCAATGGGAATCGATATTCCCAAGGTCACAAGCTTATCGGCGTAACCCGACATCTTGAGTACATGCTCACTAACGGAGCTGTGCTCTGCCATCATGCAGCTAAAGAACTTTTCTGAAGCGTTGTAGCTCTCTACAGCACCATGTGTGTCGAAAATCATTTTCAACTCACCCATTGTATCAAATGCATTGCCGTTTTCGAAACGCTTTCGAAGTTCCGGCTCTAGCCCATACAATATGCCGCAATGAACTAAGTTGTGGTCCTCCTGACGAGTCTGATAGACATTCTTCTCCTCGTCAGGGGCATCATCAAAAGGTGGGGGGCCTAACGGCGCTTCTAGCACATATTGCTTTTGTGCAGCAGAGAGGAGAATCCTCAAATTCATGGCCCATTCGGTAAAGTTGCTACCGTTCGTTGCTAGTTTCTCTTTCTCCATGAACACATTGAAATTAAAAGCAGGTGGTGCCATCTACAACAGAATTTGTAAAGTTTAGACTAAGTGTATGATAGATTTAGTTCAACTAATCTATATTACAAATGAACTCCCACTCAAAAACGACATCCCTCGTGCCTTTTTGGTGATTACATGAACCAAATCCACTATACCAAGTCTGATCATCACGTGAGTCGGTATAGCTTCAAAGGCGAGCATCAAATGGGCATCATATCAACTATATGACTCATGCTTAACCTTTCGGTCCGTGTTCCGAGGCCATGTCTGTACATGCTAGGCTCGCCAAGTTAGAACCTTAGTATTCGCGTGTGTAACTGTTTTACACCCGAAATATGGTCGTGGATCCAAGAACACCCGATCATCACGTGATGTCTTGGAGCGACGAAAACATAATCGGTGCATACTAAAGGAAGAACACATTCTTATCTTGATATTTAAATGAGGGATCATCTTATTATGCTAACAAAGTGCTAAACAAGCAATATAAGATGCTATCAAACATCATATGTTTATTAGTGAAATGATATGGTTCCCGCAGATGATCTCTATCATGTGCATCGTGGTATGATCACTATCATACCTATATGTGTAAATCCAAGGTCTATGGATTTTACACGCTATGTGTGTTGTAAGAGTATCATCTCATACTTCTACTTACAACACTACCATATCATAACACTAGCCCAGCAACAATCTAAACTAGACGCCTCTAATTTATCCATTGCAAGTTTTACGTGGCTTAGGGCTTTCGAGATAGAACCGTTCTTACCTACGAACATGAACCACAACGAGGATAATCAAATTGTTGACAACTCGCTTGCAAAATAGATATTGACTATAGTAGGAGAGACAGACACCCGCTAGCCACTTATGCAAACTAGTTGCATGTCATGCGTGGAACAGGTCTCATGTGCGAGGACATGTAAAGTTTGTCCGGGCCGCTTCATCCCACTATGCCACCAATATCCAAAATTACAACAAAGGAGCAACAACATGATCATCATCGCCCACATACTCATATGTGTACTACCCGTGTAAAGTATCTACGCATAGACCTGGCTCTGATACCACTGTAGGGTTCGCAGCATAGAAAACAAAAATTTTCCTACGATGTGAACTATATACCAAGATCTATCTACTAGATACAAACAACGGGCGCATGTATATCCATAGAGAACATACCCTTGAAGACCGACAAAGCTTAACGAGTTCAACTCGTGGTTGATGTATACGATCTCTTGCCGATCTCAAGATCGAGAGGAAGTCCTAGCGCCGCAAATCAGCAGCGCATCCGTGCTCGCACACACGTTCGAGGCACCGAGCAACCTCCGCCTCCTCGCTCCAGCGATGCAGCGGAAGCACAACTCTTTCTTGCCGAATAGCCACCGGGAACATGTATCTCGCTAGTCCGAGACCATGGGGGATAAATTCTAGAGGGGGAGAGAGATCCTTCACGAGGAGGTGTGAGAGACAAGTGAGGAGGGGGCTCCTTTTATAGGAGGAGGTGGGGAACCCCAAGGGGGTGGCCGGCGCATGGGGTTGCCCCCTTGCCCTCCCCTCTTCATGTGGGTGGACACTCCACTCACAAATCTCCTTTAAATTCCCTCCACTCAAAAGTCCACTCAAATTCCCATTAAATTTCCACCAAATTTAATGCAAACTCTCATTAAATAAAACTCTTTTATTTTATTCAGAATTTTGTCAATTACTTTAATGAAAAACATTCACAAATAACCCCTTGCTAGAATTCTATTTCACATGCATAACCACTTTATGCAATTTCACCCGAAAACTTGTTTCGGTATCTAGTGAAATAAATTCCTGCGCTTGTTCATTCTTTCGGCATGAAACATTTGCTCCAATTGGATGTCGGTGTCTCTTAAGTGTGTCACCCTACGGTTCGTGAATAATGCGGACATGATCGAGACCCCTCTCGGATCAATAATCAGAAGCGGGATCTGGAGACCCATACTGACTCCCACACATTCAACGATGACTTTCTTGTGATCGTCGGAACCTTTTACGCTAGTATCTTAATCCCTTTGTTTCACGATATATTACATGTCCGAGATTCGATCATCGGTATCTCCATACCTAGTTTGATCTCGTTACCGACATGCACTCTTTTCTCGTTCCTGTGATATAACATTCTAGTGATCAAATCACTTGCTTGCAAGCTAATCAATGTGATATCACCGAGAGGGCCCAGAGTATATCTATCCGTCATCGGGATAAACAAATTCCACTCTCGATCCATGAGCCTCAACATAACACTTTATTAGTTCTGAATCCATCTTTATAATCACCCTGTTACGGTGTGACGTTTGATGTTATCAAGAAACTCTTCCGGTGTTA
Organism: Avena sativa; assembly: GCA_916181665.1. NCBI lineage: Eukaryota > Viridiplantae > Streptophyta > Magnoliopsida > Poales > Poaceae > Avena > Avena sativa. The sequence continues at coordinate 345,024,826 of OV702279.1, forward strand.
GCGATTGACATGATCTCATGGTCTAAGGATTAGGATCACTTCGTAAGTTGTTATAGCAATATAAACTCAATGACTTTGATCGTAATGCTATACTTCGGATGAATGTTCATCACACCATTACACTAATGTTGTGATCCCGTTATTAACAACATCCAATGTCCATGATCAGGAAACCTTTATCATCTTGTTAATCAACGAGCTAATTTATGAGAGAGGCATAACTAGGAACTTTCTGTTTGTTTATTAAACACACATGTATTAACGTTTCCGTATTAATACAATTATAGCATGCAAAATAAACATCTATCATATACTTGGAATACACATAATAAACACTTTATTATTGCCTCTCAGGGCATATTCCCTTCACCAGCGATGATCATAAGCGTAAGCGACGTGACCCGGATGATGACTACCCGGAGCTTGATCGGCCATGGAACATAGAACAACTACGTCCTTTTTACACTTGGCATTTTTTATCTATTGTGCACCTCTTATATGATCAATGAAATAAAGCTCTCTAGTTCACTCATATTCTTGAGTCTTTTACCTCCTTTAGTGTTCATTTGTGGATCGTATAAAACCTTTATGCACAAGCTTTGCATTTGCACTTGCGAAAATTCCGCCTATGGGCGTTAGCTTAAGTTTTCTGGTCTACACATTCTTTATTGTTTTTATGTGGATTCTGGAGTAGTGACTTTCGGCACTCGATGTCGGCGATTTTGTGCCTAGGTTTTTGACGGTGCCATTGGGCATAATCACCCGAGTGCATGTTTCCGACTACGAGTCTTTCGACTCACGAAAGGTCAAGCATAAAAACCAAAGTAATGGATAAGCCAGCACTTGCTTAAAAATATTTACATGCTGGAACTAGTACTTGAGTAGCAGGAAATTACAGCTATTGTTTTTCCGCCTTACGGTTAACATAGTAGTTTTTCTGCATACACCAATCCAGAGGAAACAAATATTACAAAGTGTTTTTATTCCTCTGGCGCGGGAGACTTTGAAGCAGCATCGTCGGCGGCAGGAGAGCCATCATGTTCATCATCGAAGTCGGTGGTCTTGAGGGACTCAGAGGAGCTTTGGTGGTCGCCGTCAATGATCTCCAAAGGCACGAAGACGTTGTGGTCGCCCAACTCGACAACCCTTGTGTCAAAACCCGCGAGCGACTCCCAGATAGCCATGTGGTCAATCTTCTGGCCTTCGTCGTCTACGTCGGGAAGACCTGAGGTTACTGTGTCGATGTCAGCGTTCTCGTAGTGGGCCTTGACCATTGCCAGCGACATTCTTGCGCTAGCCTGGGTACATGAAGCTTTCCAGCTTATGATACGCTCGGGGGCTTGGCGCAAGATCTCCGAGTACTTCATCATGGAGTCCACCGCTTTGATGTTGATGTTGAGGGGCTTAGCAATCTCCTTGGCTTGCTTGACGGCGGTACTAACGAAGTTGCCGGCGAGAACCATGCATTCCTTTGGCAGAGGAGGCGACTTGGTTAAACCAATAGGAGTTGCATTTCCGACAAACAAAGAAGCGCATGAGTTCAATAACAAAAAAAATCAAAGTAACTGGCTTACAGAAGTACAAGATGGAGAATTGCTTGCCAAAGATGCTCGCCTCGGCTTGCTGGAGTGTATCCGCCATGGAGTACCGTTCTTGTCGGAGGATCTTGTATGCGTCAAGATTGCGCCGATTCTGCTCATCGGCAGCTTTCTTCTGCTCCTTGAGCATCGCAATCTCCTCCTTCAAGCGGTTCATCTCCGTATTGGCGGACTCCTACAGGGCCTTCATGGATTCTTCGTGCATTTTCAAAGTGTCAGCCCTCTCCTGCCTAAGGATTTTGTTGTCGCTATCCAGCAGCTTAATGTGCTTGGATTGCTCGACAATGTCCTTGGCCTTGGCGATAGCTTCTGCATGTCGGAGAAAAGAGTACAAAATGAGTAGTCAGAAAAGTGATGGCACAAGACCAAGTTTGAGTATGGAAACGAAAGGAAAAACAGACTCTTGCTCTTGGTGATTTGTTCCTTTAAGAAGGCAGTTTTACCCTTTTCGACTTTCAGGCTTCCAGCTCTGCGTGCATTTTGTGGAACGTCTCGTTGATGACACCTCTCCGAGCGTTCTCGTTCTGTGGAAAGAAGATCAAAATCACTTAGTCTACTTGGAGCATATAGCCGGATAAATATCCACCTAGAGGCTTGGGGGCTACTGTGAGAGTTTTTTTTAACTCAGCAACATGCTTAGTCTTTCTTTAAGCATCTAGTCGAAACTAATTCTGTTTCAACTGGAAGCTTGGGGGATACAGTAAGAGTTTTTAACTCGACAAAATGCTTAGTCTTTCTTTAAGCATCTATTCGGAACTAATTCAGTTTCAACTAGAAGCTTGGGGGCTACATTATTGAAATTTACAAACACTACGTATGCTACTCTAAAAGTATCTAGTCGGAATAATTCATTCAAACTAAATACTTGGGGGCTATAGTGAGAAGTTTTCTAGCTTAGTCACTCTTAGAGCATTCAGATGCAAAGACCTATAGTTTTCCGTCTAAATCCTCGGGGCCTATAGTGGGATACTACTTATGAAATGCAAAAGGCAAACAAAACTTATAAGTGCGACAATCTTGAGATTGGTGGCGCTCTCGGCAAAAATCTTGCTGAAGGAAAGGCTATTCCCTCGCAGGATATCCGCCTGCTTGAGAAGCTCCTCAAGGCCGCATGTCAGAGAAGTTGGCGCTGTACCTGGAGCCAGAGTTGAGCTACTCGGTGTAAGCGCCGGTTAGATAATCTTTGGGAGCTCTGCTAACTTCTGGGGTACAGAGGCACCGCCTTCGGCAGCCGTACTGCCTACCACTATCGCCTTGTCTCTACCGATGGCATCCTTAGCCGGAGCTTCAGCCATTTTGGTCGCGGTACTTTCTTGTGTCGCCTGCTCGCCGACAAGAACAAGATTCGCGGAGACACCTGGATCCACCTCCATGGCGGAGGGGCCAGATGCCACCTTAGCTGGAGAGCTTGTCGGAGCGGCGACAGGCTGGACGCTGGGAGTGGTAGGGGCGATGGCGGGAGATGCTTGGTGCGACACATCTCGGTGCAACATATCTCTAATGTTTTTGAAGCCCTCGATGTTTTGGCTTCATACTCAAACTGGCCTTCTTCCAGAAACATGCAAAAGTATAAGTACAGGAATAAGACGAGTATTGGACAATGTCGGAAGATAAGAAGCTTACACAACAGTGGGTGCCTTGGTGAAAGGGATGCCGGTAATTCTTCTTTTCTCCACCTCCAGGGCGGCAGTGGACTTCTTGGAGGCTCCACCCTCCGTCTTCCTCTTCTTTCCTCTGTCGGCAGCGTCAGAGGTGGAGCCCTTTCGCTTACGCGCCAACGGAACATCGTCGTCGAACACGACGGTGACTTCCTTCATCTTGGGGTCATAGATTTGGATAGCCATGCTATCCTTCTCTAGACTTTTGAGTTGTTAAGTGAAATCCTACAGTGTTAGATGAGATGGAAAATGGTTAGACGGAAGAACTAGAGTATATGTCATACACGGAAAATAAATACATACCTCTGGGCACGTGTCATCAATGAACATGTCATAGGTGATGCACCTTGACGATGTACTTGAGGCGGAGCTTGATGGAGTCACTCGAGAAGTTATCCTCGGAGATGCGGAGGCTATCCTTCTTGTCCTTGGTGTACTGGTGCATCAACTTCGCGGGGTGCTGCAGAGGCTGGATCTGCGTGATGAACCAGCACATGGCCAGGTCCAATCCAGTCAGACCCGTCTCTACGAACCACTCTATCCGCCTTATAGTGCGAGAAGCGTCATTGTCGAAGGGAAGGGTGGCCTGGGATCTCCATGTTGGGGCTTCAGCAGCGGCCCCATCGACGAAGTCAGGGTACATTTCTTCTCGGCCAGCCAGAGGGACATCTGGGTCGTAGAAGTACTTCCGCTGCCAGTTCTTGCAAGACTCGTGGCAAACGATATCGGGAAACCGCCGGCCAGGCCGGATCTTAAAACTAATGGTTCTGCAATTCCTGAGCTCGTCCTTGCTCGCTCCGGCTTCCCTCTTGACGGTAAAAAAGTAGATGAACAGATCTAACCTAGGCCTAATCCCTAGGTAACCCTCACAAAGAGCCGCGTAGTTGCTAAGCGCGAGGATGCTATTGGGGGATGGGTTCTGAGGTTGAATCCGATAATGGCTAAGGACAAAAAGGAAGAAGTCAAAGATCGGGAGGGAGACGCCGCGTACCATCTGTGCTTTGAGGTACACCTTCTCTCCGGCTTAGGGAGAAGGAGTGACCTCGCCGGCCGGCGCCGCCCACCAGACAAGCCCCTCCATCGCAGGGAGGTATCCTTCAGCGAGCAGCTCCTTGATATCGCTATCAGCAATATCAGAGCTGCGTCATTCTCCCTTATGGGAGTCGCTTTCCTCCTCCAGCGGCTCCAGCACCACTGGAATATGGTCGCCGCCAGTGGACTCCACCACCACGGACCGTGGCAGCACCAGACCCTCTGGGGGCACCTGGACAGAGCTCGCCGGCTTCGCCATAGCGTCGTCTGTTGCCGCCATGGAAGAGGTGGAGCTGCTGCTCGCCATTGGGAGGGGAGAGAATGAGGTGAAAAGATAAAATCTGCCATGGTTATAATTTATAACCCCCAGCGTCAAGATTTGTGCAAAGTGATCGAATGGTTGTCACGTGGACGACGTGTGCGTGTGCGTGCACGGAAATTTCGCCACGTTCCCAACCGTCGCCGCCAACGGTTCGTATCCTTTGCGCGAAAAAATAGACATGATTGTTTCTCTGCATGTGTGAGTTACGAGGCGTCGCTGACCTATGGTCTACATCGCTCTAGCTGAGACAGGTATATGAGCCATCCCATCAGAAGGTTCCGGCGTGGATGGATCCAGTCCTGCTACGAGAAGAGTACGATGGAAGATTCAGCTGTTCTCCGACTTACAAGCTGAAGACGAAGAAGCATTGCAGGGTTCTTGGGAGGACTACAATATATTGCTTGACGATTTGCCGACATTCACATAGACAGAGCATTCAACCTGAAGAGGCTAGACGGCGCAAGATCTCGGAGTTCTCCGGGGGCTACTGTTGGGTATATGCTATATGGGTATCCTTATAGCATGTCTCTTATCTGGATAACCCGGGTGGCCCATAGTTGGTAGCAAGGCCCATGGCCTGCTGGGCGGCCCATTTAGATGGATCTAGAAGGGAGGCCCATGCCGGATAAAGGGAGGCTACAGAGGAGTCACTGACGTACTCGGAGACTTGGACTGCAAGACACGTTAGACTGATTGTATACTGTGTACGACTCTGTAACCTATTCGTCTAGGACTTTCCCTGAAACCCTAGGACCTGGCGATTATATAAGTCGGGCCTATGGGAGCCTTTAAGGCACCAATCAACTCATACCTCGCACAGCGAACCAATCCATGTAACTCGGCGTATTGCCATTATAGTGATTTATAGCAGGAGTAGGATTCCGCCACCGTTGTGGGATCTGAACCTGGGTAAGCAGTGTTACCTCGTACCTGCCAACCTTCTGGCTTCCCCCACGTCTCTAAACACTCACTATGAGGACCCCTCCATGGCGTACTCGTCGGCAATACCACGACAGTTGGTGCGCACCGTGGGGCAAGAGGCGCTTCAGGCTCTACAACGGGCGAGGACCAAGATCTTCACAGGAATCGGAAAAACCATAGCCATCGGTCGTGTTCTCTTCTCCGACAACGTTCCGATCGTCCCTCCCGACGAGTTCTGGATCCCAGCGAAGACGAATCCTACCCGATGCTCGATCGTCCCCATCAGAGACATCCACCTCTTCATCGGTGAAACCAACTCGGGCACTAGTTCCCTGGAAGTCGGAGGAGTGTCAAGACTCGCACGGACCGCCTAAGGGCAAGATATGTTCACGGAAGGAACGAAGTTGGATACCTCTTCGGAGTTTGCCGGCAACGGTCGGAAAAATTCAAGGCCCACCCAAACCGCCCATGTGCATGATATAATGGTGGAAGATCACTGCAAGTCCGCCGGCTTCGCCCGTGCGTCTGGACAGCAGAGATCCAAGTTCGTCGGTGTGGTGACTATCTTCGATCTGGCGATTACATATAGAGAGAGGGTGAAAACCCTTGCGATTACCTAGCCAGGTGGCTCCGTATACGGGACGACCTGGCGCATTACCCCAATGATGATGCCATGTATCACTTTGTGGAAGGGCTGGACCACGGTACATTTCTTCGACATACGCTAAGGCGGCATCAGGCTTTAGGACGCCTCACTTTCGAAGGCATGGTGAGCACCATCAACAACTACGCGAAAGCGGAGGAGGCAACCCAGACAACGCTTGCGCTCTTAGACGACGCCCCTCTGCCTCAGCCACCACCACCATCGCCTCCGGTCATTGTCGCTGCAGCTGCACCACCGCCTCCGATCGTCGTTGTTGCACCACCGCCTCCATTCATTGTCGCCGCCATCGCGCCTCCACCGCCCATCATCGAGGAAGCCCCAACACCCTCCGACTCCGTCTTGGACGTGCTCTATGCCGACATCAGTGTTGACTCGGAGGAGATAGACTTCAGCCCGGAGGAACTCGAGTCTACCATGCAGGAGATGGAGGAGGACTACAAGCACGACGATCAGGTCGACAAGGCCATCACATCCCGAGGAGTATTTGTTGCTATTTGGACCGTGACGGAAGAATATCAACTCGGACAAGCTCCGCCTAAAGCACCGGACAAGGGGAAGGGACCACCTGTTGCTGCCGACAATGATCGTGCAAAGGTCATGCCCCCTCCGCCTAAACCAGTGCAGCAGCCGCAAGAACTCAACGTCGGTCCGAGTAACAACAACACTGCAAACCCGCCAACTCCGGCATCTATGTCTGCTGCTGCCCAAATTACTCCAGCAGATAGAGTGATGTACGACAACCTCCTCGTCGAGCCCATGACTGTGGCCCATATACGGAACGTAGTCCAGCTTGACGAGAAGTGCCAGCAGCTGCTGGAGGAGGCGTAGGCCATCGTGGAGCAAGGCGCAAAGCTAGATCGAGATTTGGCCAATGCGCAAAAGTCAGTAGAGAAAGCTAGAGCCGTGGAGGCCGAGTACAAGACTCTGATCCAGCAGCAGAAGGCTAAGAAGGCTCTGGCTCGTGTCATCAATGATCCTGGTGTACGGCGAAACCAAGGATGGGCCCCCTCGAAGCCGCCACAAGCAAAGCCATACATTGACAGCGAAGGCAGGCAGGTCATGCCCACTCCTATTCTCAACCTCGCCGTCTCCAAGACCCTTCTGGAGCAGGATAGATCACCCACAACAGTGGAACAGGTCTATGACCTTGTGGCAAAGGCGGTGAAACAGCAGGAAAAGGCCACCTCTCAGAGGCTTGAGTCTTACCCAGCATTTTGCCAGTCTAGCAATCCTAAGCCGCCAAGGGACAGATCTCCTCAGGATGTCGGATCTCAGATGGGTTCATCAGAGTGAAGACGGAGGGATGCACGCAACGGGAAGGACGCTATCCCCATATCCTCTGACCATGGAGGCAAGGCTTACCCTCATCGCACATCTCCATCGCTTCGGTCTCCCCGACATCGCGAAGACCCCAAGGCTCACCATCGCGTGGACATGCCTTCGCCAAGGCAACGCGGCATCATCATTCGCGACAACATGGAGCAGCCACGTCATGATGGAGAGCGCAACCAAGGACACAAGAGCAGGTCGCGCCATGACCCTCCGTGTCCGACAAGCAACCATGACAAGCACGAGACGTCGCAGGAGGGTAATAGCAAGAAAGCTAACCCACCGCCACCTCCGCCTCCGTCACCACCAAGCAGCCACCATGGCGGAGAAGGCCCACATCGTTCACGCAGCCCATCTCCTTATAGCAAGAAGAAAAGAACAAGCCCGGAGCCATACGATGCACGTTCACGTCTGGACAAGATTCATGAGGCCCGGGAAGGACAATACCCGGGACCACGTTGCTTTGGACCTGTAATACGGACCGCAACTTACCCCAAGGGTTTCCGGATTGACAAGACCATCAAGCCCTATGACGGCACCGCCAAGCCAACTATGTGGTTGTAGGATTACGACAACACGGTGGAGATCACCGGAGGTAAGCCCAACGTCGCCGTCAAGTACCTCCCACTGATGCTAGCAGGAACGGCCCGACAATGGATTGATTACTTGCTGGAGAAGTCCATCTGCAACTGGTTGGACATGGAAGAAGCGTTCATCAAAACTTCGAGGGTACGTACAAGCGTCCCTGCACTGTTGGCGATCTACAGCGGTGCGTGCAGGAGAAAGACGAGTCATCTCACGCCTACCTCTCTCGCTAGCTGGATATGAAGAATTCATGCGCAAGAGTGCAAGCCCAGACCGCCATGGCCGCCTTCATCGATGGGTTGGAGAAAGGTACGTTGCTCCGACATAAGTTGAAGCGCCTAAAAGACAATCACCGGCTATATCTCAACCAGATGGTCCAGCTAGCTAGTGAGTTCGCGGCTGCCGATGATGATGCTCGCGGCTCCCTGCCGGCAACGGCCATTCCAACTCAAGCTCGGAGAAACAGCAGCACCAAGCGGAAGAGCTCGACAGAAGAAAAGCAAACCTCCGACAAGGTTGCCATGACGTTTGCAGGACGAGGTGATGGCGGACAACGTGGTTGAGGATGGGGGATGGTCGTGGGCAGCAGCGAGGTGATACGTTAGAACTGTATCTATAATTTTTGATGTCCCATGCTTGTTAGTATCTACTTAGCTTTTCTTTGTCTACACTTTGAGGCGCTTTTTATATCTTTTCTGGTACTAACCTATTAACAAGTTGCCACAGTGCCAGTTTCCTGTTTTCTGCTGTTTTTGGTTTCAGAAAATCTAGAAAATAAATATTCTCAGAATTGGACGGGACAAACATCAAAGTCAGTAACTTTCCGTGGGGAACAAGAAATCCAGAGGGGAGACGGAGAGGCGTGCCAGGGTGGCCACACCCTCCTAGGCGCGGCCAAGGGTGGGGCCGCGCCTAGGCAGGGCGTGGGCCCCCTAGCCACCTCCTCGGCCTCCCCCTTCGCCTATAAGAAGCCCCCGATGCCTAAACCCTAAGCACCCGATCAAATCTCCACGAAACCGCATGTAGCCGCCGCCACCATCGTCTCTAGATCGGGGGGGGGGGTCTGAAGTTCTTCCCGGCACCCTGACGAAGGGGAGATCATCTCGGAGTCCTTCTTCTCCGGTATGATGCGTGAGTAGTTCCACCTTGGACTATGGGTCCATGTAGTAGCTAGATGGTTGTATCTCCTCCTTTGAGCTTTCATGTATAGATCTTGTGAGCTCCGTTCATGATCAAGATCTAATCTATTTGTAATCATGCATGTTGTGTTTGCGGGGATCCGATGGATATTGAGATTATTATGTTGGTTTGATTAATGGTTTTGTCTTTATGATTCTATCATGTCCGTGTTGTTTGTGATCTTGCATGCTCTACGTTGTTGGTGGCTATCTTGGCCAAGTAGTTGCTAGTGAATCTAAGAGGGAGTATTTATGCTCGATAGTGGGTCCATGCCTCTAGTTTCCAAGGAAAGTGACAGAAATCTCTTCGGTTGTAGAATGTGTTGTTGCCACTAGGGAGAAAACAACGGTCTCTTGTTCATAGAACATGTGGACTATTTACCTTACACACTTTGCTTAAAGCAGTTGTTTGTTGCTTGCAACTTAATACTAGAGGGGGTTTGGATGGCGGTCTATGTATATTGTTGTATTGCCCAATCGAATCTCATAGGATATTTCTGACAAGTATTGCATTGTTATGCCTTGCTCAGTTCCTGTCAATTGCTCTGCTATAATTTGTTTACCCTTCATGCCATGTTGTTTATCTAAGGAGAGCACCTCTAGTGACCAATCTTTACCATTGATACACCTTCCGCTGTTACTTGTTTACTTGCTGCAAACCATTACCTTCCACACCATACGTTTGATCCTTTGTTACATCAACCGGTGAGATTGACAACCTCACTGTTAGTTGGGGCAAAGTCTTGAGTTTGTGTTGTGCAGGTCTCCACGTTTCTTGCAACACCTGTGTGACGTTTCGTTCCTCCTACTGGTTCAATAACCTCAGTTTCTAACTGAGGGAAGACTTGCTACTGTGCTGCTTCACACCTTGCTCTTGGGGTTCCCAACAAGCTCCACATCAACTGAGCCATCAACAAGTTTTCTGGCGCCGTTGTCGGGGAGGCTAAGGACGTCTTCACAAGGGGAGTCCTCCACTTCCTTTCTCTTTACTTTGTTTTTAGTTTTCTTTGTTTATTTTGCTTGGTTTTGTTTGCCTCTTTTCAAAAAACACAAAAAAAATTAGTTCCTGCTCTAGCTGTTGTTGTTGTTTTTGGCTTGCCCACCTTTGCCAAAATGAACTCTGCTGAGAACACCAAGTTGTGTGACTTCACTAGCACCAACAAAAATGATTTCCTAAGCACTAATATTGCTCCACCTTCTCCTGATGCTAACTTTTATGAAATTAAGCCTGCTTTGTTGAATCTTGTGATGAGAGAGCAATTTTCTGGTGCTAGTTCTGATGATCTTGTTGCCCATATCAATAGCTTCATTGAACTTTGTGAGATGCAAAAGTATAAGGATGTAGATGGATACATTATTAAGCTCAAGCTTATTTCTTTCTCCTTGAGAGGAAAAGCTAAAGAATGGTTGCTATCATTGCCTAAAAATAGTATTGATTCTTGGACTAAGTGCAAAGATGCTTTTATTGGAAAGTACTACCCTCCTACTAAGATTATATCTATGAGAAGTGACATTATGAAATTTAAACAACTTGATAATGAACATGTAGCTCAAGCTTGGGAAAGAATGAAAACTTTGGTTAAGAATTGTCCCACTCATAGACTCACTGCTTGGATGATTGTCCAGACTTTTTATGCAGGTTTGAATTTCTCCTCAAGAAACCTGTTGGATTCAGCTGCTGGAGGTACCTTTATGGGCCTCACTTTGGGTGCTGCAACAAATCTCCTTGATAATATGTTGATTAACTACTCTAAATGGCACATTGAGAGGGCTCCACATGGTAAGAAGGTAAATTCTGTTGAAGAAACCTCCTCTTTGAATGATAAGATTGATGTTATTATGGCTATGCTTGTTAATGGGAAAGCTCCTCTAGATCCTAGTAGTGTTCCCTTAGCATCTTTGGTTGCTCAAGAAGAGAAATTTGATGTGAAATTCATTAGAAACAACAAGTTCAACAACAATGCCTATAGGAATAATTTTGGTGGTAACAACAATTATAGGCCATATCCTCCTAATAATGGCAATTCCTATGGAAAATCTTATAACAATGCTAGAAGTGCTCCCTCTGAACTTGAAGTCATGCTCAAAGACTTTATTAGTAAACAAACTACTTTCAATAAGGCTATAGAGGAAAAGATTTTAAATGTTGAGAAAAATTTACCCTATTTGTTTGAAGCTCAGTCCTCCTTGATTAATAAAACGGCTGCTAAACCTGAAACCATGGAAATTACCTTTGCTACTACTCATGCCATACAAGTTACTATTGATGAAAATGTTAGATTGTTAGCCCAACTTCATGCTAAGTGGGAAAGGGAAGCTGAAATTGATAGAAACAATAGTGTGTGCACCATCACCACTAAACCACAAGTAGTCTCTATTCCTCCTCCTACTATGCCTAAGCCTATTGAGCCTACTACTAGTGATGCCAAGTTTGATTTTGATATAGATGGTTGCAATATTTCTGAAGTGATTATGTTCTTGCAAAAGCTTGCTAGAAGTCCTGATGCTAGTGATATGAATGTTTCTTTCACCAAACACATTACAGATGCTCTTGTTAAGATTAAGGAAGAGAAGTTAAAACACAAAGATTCTATTCCTAGGAAAGTAGAAGATAGTTGGGAACCCATTATTAATATGCAAGTCAATGACTTTGATCTCAAAGCTTCATGTGATCTTGGTTCTAGTGTCTCTATTATGCATAGGAAGATTTATGAAATGCTTGATTTGCCACCTTTGGAAGATTGTTATTTGGATGTCCCACTTAATGATAATGATAAGAAGAAACTCATGGGGAGTGTTAATGATGTTCTCATTATGGTTAACAATGCTTATGTCCCTATTGATTTCTATGTTTTGGATGTTGAATACAATGCTTCTTGTCCTATTACCTTGGGAAGACCTTTTCTTAGAACTGTTGGTGTCATCATCGATATGAAAGAAGGCACCATTAAATATCATTTTCCATTCAAGAAATGTATTGAACAATTCCCTATGAGGAGAGAGAATTTGCTTTTTGCTCCTCCTTTGAAAGTAAGGTTTGATGTTAATGATTCATCATTTGAAAATACTTGATTCTTCTTGCTTCTTGTGCCTAACTTAAAGGCGTTAAAGAAAAGTACTTGTTGGGAGATAACCCAAGAGTTTCCTTGAGTATTGGAAGTTATTACTTCAATAATGACCTCTCCTTATCCTTTTTGTCTGCTTTTTATGCCAAGAATGACCTCTAATGAGAGGGAAGTAAGATTTGGGGAGTTGTTGTCCCGAAACAGACTTCTGTCCTACACCATAAACATTCGTGAGGAGTCTCTATAACTCGGATTAAGATCAAAATTTACGAATAAATCCCCCAGTATGTTAGATAACTTTCGTTAGTTCAACACTTTTTGATTTGAGCAACAGAAGATTTTCAAAAAAATCAGTTTCTGCCTGCTGGTCTGTTTTGACAGATTTCTGCCATTATTTGCATTTGCCTCTTATTGATTCCTTTTTAGTTCTCTTTTGGGTAATTGAGCTTTTTGAAGGAGTTACTATAGTAGCTTATGTTTTTAGTGGAAAGTCTTGCTGTTCCAAAGCTTTGCCAGAGGTCTAATATCTTTTGAATAAACTAATGTTGCTAATGAAGATTGTGTGAAGTTTTGTATCAAGGAAAAATTTCAGGTGTAGAGAGAGAATGATGCAATGAGATGAAGAATGGACAAAAGATCAATCTTGGGGATGCCACCATGGTGTCACCCCAAGAAATATCCAAGAGGTACAAGCGTCAAAGCTTGGGGATGCCCAAGGCATCCCCTTCTTCATCAATAAAAAGCTCAGGTCTGTCTAGACACTTCGTTTTTATTGTTTCATGCACAGTTGTGTTGTTCTTGGAGCGTCTTAGTTTTCATTTACTTTGCTTAGTTGTTTAGTTTGCTTGAGTAGTTTGGACCCCCGCTTTCTCTGTGTTGTTGCAAATAAGTTTGCTTGTTGTTGGAAAGGAGTAAAAAGTTCTTGCTTGGAAGTGCAAGAGGAGCTTGCATTGACTGTGACTTAGACTTTATCATGCCATGCTAGTTGTTGTTTTGACCTTATGCTTAGTAATTATTGCTGTAGAATGGCTTGCTCCAAGTCATTGGGATTGCTTAGTGTGCCTTGAAGAAATTATGCGTTGTTTTAGCATGCAAAAGCTTAGTATTGTGGTATTCTCCTTTGAGGTTTGTTTGGGCTGACTTGGCACATGCTCACACCATGTTATGACTCTCACAAGTCACCATATCCTCTATGATCATTTAGTTATTGACTTGTATTACCACTCTATGCTTTGATTAGAAATGCTTTGTTGCTCTCCATGATTATGGCCACTATTGCTCTCTTATTTGGTTGCTCCCAGTCCTTTGCTAGCCTCCACTTGTATGAGTAAGCTCTACTCATGCTTCCAACTCCCAAGAAACCAAGTTATTACAAAGTTTCCACTATAAACTCCTATGCATGGTGTGTTACACCATTCCAAGTATATTCTTGTTTTCAACTATCTTCCAATTAAAAACCATTTTGTTATGTGAAAACTTAGTGATTAAAGCCCTCACAAACTTGATGGCACACTTTATATTCTTTGCCCCTAATAAACTTGAACCATTGCGTCTCTATGTTGTATATGCTTGCACTTATACGTTGGAATTAGCAGAACCATGCTGTCATGGGGAACGTTTTCAACATTGCACTTGTACTTTGTACTCAGTTGATATCATGCTATATTGTCTATGTATGTCACCGGTTTGAAATAAAGAGGGAACTTGTAAGTCCATGGAGTCTGTATTCTGTGTTAGAGAAACGCCTGGTCCGCTAGCCTAAGCCATGCCTAATCATGGTGGAAACTTGCAGCATCACCATAGTGAGCTATCTATGAAGCATCCTCAATAAAAAGCTATGCATATAGTAAATAAAAAGATCACTGAGATACTCATTGTCTGCTTGCCTTGTCATTTTGGTTATGGGAAAGCTCATGTACCATGTGCAAGGGGTACCCCGTTGGCGGTTCTCAATGATATGCAAATACTTACAATGACAAGAACTTACCTGGGCCTGAAGTTGAGTAGCATGAGGTGTGTCCCTCATATTCAAGGGACTTGAGATTTCCAACTTATACTTTGTCAAGCATATACTCCATAGTTTGTTCACTTTAACCTTAATCACTTCAACATGCTTATGATAGGAGCAATGAGGGCAGAAAGCTAACAAGTACCATAATTTTTGAAAGCTCTTTTTGAACTTGAAATCCCTGCTTCCTTTATGAAAAGGCCTTAGTCTCCACCTTCTACCTTTAGGCACCATTAAGAGAGCATAGTTTCCATTCTTAGTTTTATGTGCACTGTCCCAAAGCTTATTGATTGATGCATATTGTGATATTACTTGTTCTTATGCTACTTGCTTCTAGTCACCCTTGTGAACTTTGAAGGTGTCCTATGCATCTATTTGCTACTCCATGAGGGACAAGTTGTTTACCACTATGCTATGTTTTCTGTATGTGAAACAAACAAACATTTTTCAATGCATGTTATTCGTGATCTTTGTTTGTATCTTGTCATGTTGCAACAATAGTTGCTCTGTCTTACTGTTAGAACTTCATTATTTCATGTTCATGTTTAGAGTTCTTTGATCCCAGCTTTCAATGCTTGCAAATGGTTAGATCTTTATTGTGAGGGTGCATGTTACCTCAAAAATTATTCTTTTTATCAGTAATCTACTCGAGGATGCGCAGGAGTTAAGCTTGGGGATGCTTGATATGTCGGAAACGTATCTATAATTTTTTATGTTCCATGCTTGTTAGTATCTACTTTGCTTTGCTTTGTCTATACTTTGAGGTGCTTTTTATATCTTTTATGGTACTAACCTATTAACAAGTTGCCACAGTGTCAGTTGCCTGTTTTCTGCTGTTTTTGGTTTCAGAAAAGCTAGTAAAGAAATATTCTTGTAATTGGACGGGACAAACGTTAAAGTCAATAACTTTCTGTGGGGAATAAGAAATCCAGAGGGGAGACAGAGAGGCGTGCCAGGGCGGCCACACACCCCTAGGCACGACCAGGGGTGGGCCCACGCCTAGGCAGGGTGTGGCCCCCCCTGGCCACCTCCTCGGCCTCCCCCTTCGCCTATAAGAACTCCCGATGCCTAAACCCTAAGCACCCAATCAAATCTCCACTAAACCGTATGTAGCCGCCGCCACCATCGTCCCTAGATCAGGGGGATCTAAAGTTCTTCCCGGCACCCTGCCGGAGGGGAGATCATCCCGGAGGCCTTCTTCTCCGGTATGATGCGTGAGTAGTTCCACCTTGGACTATGGGTCCATGTAGTAGATAGATGGTTGTATCTCCTCCTTTGTGCTTTCATGTATAGATCTTGCGAGATCCGTTCATGATCAAGATCTAATCTATCTGTAATCATGCATGTCATGTTTGTGGGGATTCGATGGATATTAAGATTATTATGTTGGTTTGATTAATGGTTTTGTCTTTATGATTCTATCATGTCTGTGTTGTTTGTGATCTTGCATGCTCTCCGTTGTTGGTGGCTATCTTGGCCAAGTAGTTGCTAGTGACTCCAAGAGGGAGTATTTATGCTCGATAGTGGGTTCATGCCTCTAGTTTCCAAGGAAGTGACAGAAATCTCTTCGGTTGTAGAATGTGCTGTTTCCACTAGGGAGAAAACAATGGTCTTTTATTCATGGAACATGTGGACTGTTTACCTTACACACTTTGCTTAAAGTAGTTGTATGTTGCTTGCAACTTAATACTGGAGGGGGTTCGGATGATAACCCGAAGGTGGACTTCTAGTCATAGATGCAGTTGGATGGAGGTCTATGTATATTGTTGTATTGCCCGATCGAATCTCATAGGATCTTTCTGACTAGTATTGCATTGTTATGCCTTGCTCAGTTCCTGCCAATTGCCCAACTGTAATTTGTTTACCCTTCATGCCATGTTTTTTATCTAATGAGAGCACCTCTAGTGAACTATGGACCCCGGTCCAATCTTTACCATTGATACATCTTCCACGGTTACTTGTTTACTTGCTGCAAACCATTATCTTCCACACCATACGTTTTATCCTTTGTTACAGGAACCAGTAAGATTGACAACCTCACTGTTAGTTGGGGCAAAGTCTTGAGTTTGTGTTTTGCAGGTCTCCGCATTGCTTGCAACATTTGTGTGACATTTACTTCCTCCTACTGGTTCGATAACCTCGGTTTCTAACTGAGGGAAGACCTGCTGCTGTGCTGCTTCACACCTTGCTCTTGGGGTTCCCAACAGGCTCCACATCAACTGAGCCATCACGAGGTAGTGATACAACCTCGACAACACTTCGCGTTCCCCAAACCTACGAGGAGTACCGTGATATGACGTGCCTCATACACCTCGACGCCAACAGCAAAGCCACTCACACCAATCGCCATTGCAAGTTTGTCAACACTCTCAAGGAGGACCCGGAGTCTGGCTACAAACAAAGTCGGAAGAACAAACCGCGAGGCAAGGGCAAGGGGAAGAAGAAGGAAGAAGAGTCCAAGGATTCAAGTGACATGGATGAGGATGTTGACCCCAAGCACGCAGCCAAGAGCGATGGCAAGGGCAAGAACCCCTTTGAGAATAAGGCTGCCATCTACCACACTTTCCTTGGCACCCCTACTGTCCGAAAACAGAAAAACCTCTATGAGGATACTGATGGCTACTCTACCCCTAGTCCCCCAGTACCCGCGCTAGTCGGAGATTCCAATTACTTGGGACAGGAAGGATCACCCATACCTCATCCCTACGGAGAACCAGTACGCCATGGTCATCAACCCCCTGATTGACGACAACGAGTTCACCAAATGTATGGTGGGTAGTGGAAGCAACATCAACATCATGTACCTAGATACGCCACACAAGATGAACTTGACGGAGGCCAACCTAAGGCGGACCAACACTGTGTTCCATGGTGTAGTTCCTAGACGAGAGGCTTGGTCCCTTGGGTGCATCACACTTCAGGTCGCTTTTGGCGATGTCAACAATTACCGCCAAGAATGCATGACCTTCGAGGTGGTCCACTTCAAGAGCATGTACCACGTCATATTCGGACGCGACATATTCCATGCCTTCATGGCCAAACCATGCTTATTCTACAACAAGCTCAAGATACCCGGACCAAACGGTGTCATCACCGTATCCGGAAGCTTTAGCAAGGCAATGGACTGCGAGATTGGAGAAGCAGCCTTTGCAGAAGTTGTCCTCTACAACAACGAATTCAAGGAGATGCAGAGCAAGGTCGATGCCACGGAGATGCCGGCGTAGAACAAGCATATTTCTGACTCTGCCCCAGCATTCAAGGCCGCCATCGAAACCAAACCGGTGGAACTTGTAGTAGGCGATGCCTCCAAGACCACCACCATTGGGACGAACCTGGACCCTAAATAGAAAAGCGCGCTCATGGAGTTCCTCCGTGAGAATAGGGACATCTTTGCCTGGCAACCTGCCGACATGAAAGGTGTACCTAGGGAACTTGCCGAGCACAGCTTAAATATTGATCCAAAATGCAAACCGGTGAAACAACCTCTACGACGCTTCAGAGACGAGAAGAGACGCGCCATAGGCAAAGAGATAGCTAGGTTACTTAAGGTTAGTTTTATCCGATAAGTCCTTCACACCCGATGGGTGGCCAATCCTGTACTTGTCCCCAAAAAGGGAACCAAAGAATTAAGAATGTGCGTTGATTACACCGGCTTGAACAAAGAGTGTCCCAAAGATCCGTTTGCTTTGCCTCGCATTGACCAAGTCATTGACTCGACGGCTGGCTCAGAACTTTTGTGTTTTCTCGATGCATACTCAGGATACCACCAGATTAAGATGAGGAAGTCAGACCAATTGGCCACTTCGTTCACCATACCTTACGACACATTTTGCTATGTCACGATGCCCTTTGGGCTGAAAAACGCAGGTGCTACGTACCGGCGGAGAATGCAGCGTTGCCTGCACGATCAAATTGGTCGGAACGTTCACGCCTATGTGGACGATATAGCGGTGATTGAAGGGAATATGCCCTGAGAGGCAATAATAAATTGTTTATTATGTGTATTCCGAGTATACGACATATGTTTATTTTGCATGCTATAATTGTATTAATATGGAAACGTTAATACATGTGTGTTTAATAAACAAACAGAAAGTTCCTAGTTATGTGTCTCTCATAAACTAGCTCATTGATTAACAAGATGATCAAGGTTTCCTGATCATGGACACTGGATGTTGTTAATAACGAGATCACAACATTAGTGTAATGGTGTGATGAGCATTCATCTGAAGTATAGCATTACGATCAAAGTAATTGAGTTTATATTGCTATAACAACTTACGAAGTGATCCTAATCCTTAGACCATGAGATCATGTCAATCACTAACACCGGAAGAGTTTCTTGATAACATCAAACGTCACACCGTAACAGGGTGATTATAAAGATGGGTTCAAAACTAATAAAGTGTTATGTTGAGGCCCATGGATCGAGAGTGGAATTTGTTCATACTGATGACAGATAGATATACTCTGGGCTCTCTCGGTGATATCACATTGGTTAGCTTACAAAGCAAGTGATTTGATCACTAGAATGTTATATAACGGGAACAAGAAAAGAGTGCATGTCAGTAACGAGATCAAACTAGGTATGGAGATATCGATGATCGAATCTCGGACATGTAATATATCGTGAAACAAAGGGATTAAGATACTAGCGTAAAAGGTTTCGACGATCACAAGAAAGTCATCGTTGAATGCGTGGGAGTCAGTATGGGTCTCCAGATCCCGCTTCTGATTATTGATCTGAGAGGGGTCTCGATCATGTCCGCATTATTCATGAACCGTAGGGTGACACACTTAAGAGACACTGACATCCAATTGGAGCAAAAGTTTCACGCCGAAAAGAATAACAAGCGCATGAATTTATTTCACTAGATACGGAAACAGGTTTTCGGGTGAAATTGTAGAAAGTGTTTTTGCATGTGAAATGAAATACTGGCAAGGGGTTATATGTGAATGTTTGTAATTAAAGTAATTACAAAATTCTAAATAAATAAAAGGAGTTTTATTTAATGAGAGTTTGCATTAAATTTGGTGGAAATTTAATAGCAATTTTGAGTGTAGGGAATTGAAAGGATTTTTGTGAGTGGAGTGTCCACCCACATGAATGAGGGGAGGGCAAGGGGGAAGCCCCATGCACCGGCCACCCCCTTGGGGTCCCCCTCTCCTATAAAAGGCACCCCCTCCTTACTTCTTACTCACACCTCCTTGTGAAGGATCTCTCTCCCCCTCTAGAATTTATCCCCCATGGTCTCGGACTAGCGAGATACATGTTCCCGGTGGCTATTCGGCAAGAAAGAGTTGTGCTTCCGCTGCATCGCTGGAGCGAGGAGGCATAGGTTGCTCGGTGCCTCGGACGTGTGTGCGAGCACGGATGCGCTGCTGATTTGCGGCGCTAGGACTTCCTCTCGATCTTGAGATCGGCAAGAGATCATCTACATTAACCACGAGTTTAACTCGTTAAGCTTTGTCGGTATTCAAGGGTATGTTCTCTATGGATATACATCCGCCCGTTGTTTGTATCTAGTAGATAGATTTTGGTATATAGTTGTTCCCATCGTAGGATTTTTTGTTTTCTATGTTGCGAACCCTTCAGTGGTATCAGAGCCGGATCTATGCGTAGATACTTTACACGGGTAGTACACATATGAGTATGTGGGCGATGATGATCATGTTGTTGATTCTTAGTTGTAATTTTTGATATTGGTGGCATAGTGGGATGAAGCGGCCCGGACAAACTTTACATGTCCTCGCACACGAGACCTGTTCCACGCTTGACATGCAACTAGTTTGCATAAGTGGCTAGCGGGTGTCTGTCTCTCCTACTATAGTCAATATCTATCTTGCAACGAGTTGTCAACAATTTGGTTATCCTTGTTGTGGTTCATGTTCGTAGGTAAGAACGGTTCTATCTTCGAAACCCTAAGCCACTAAAACTTGCAATGGATAAATTAGAGGCGTCTAGTTTAGATTGTTGCTGGGCTAGTGTTATGATATGGTGATGTTGTAAGTAGAAGTATGAGATGATACTCTTACAACACACAAAACGTGTAAGTTCCATAGACCTTGGCCTTACACATAAAGGTATGATAGTGATCATACCACGATGCACATGTTAGAGATCATATGCGGTAACCATATCATTTCACTTATAAACATATGATGTTTGATAGCATCTTATATTGCTTGTTTGGTGTTTTATTAGCATAATAAGATGATCCCTCATTTAAATATCAAGATAAGAATGTGAAATTTATCTCTATGATAGTGAAATTTATCTCTGCCTCGGAAGGATACTTCGGCCTCTGGACGTCTGTGCACGTATGGTCTAAATTCTTCCAGATCCGATCTAACGTCGTTCCAGACAAATCCCTTCACCCCTCTAAGAAGTTGCTTACTCAGTGTGGGGCTGCTTCCATCACTCCTCGGAGAAAATCCGAGTTTCCTCGAGTTGCAGGTCTCGAATCTTGCAAAAAGTGGCATAGATCGTTTTTCTATGTCAAGAATACTGGAAAGGAAGATAAGATTCGGCTCCCCGCTTTCTCCATCGGCTCCCCCTCAAAGAAGAACTGGACCTACAATCCCAGGAAGAGCCATGCTCTGGCCAAGGCTTTTGAGATTCGGCTGAAGGAGTTGATCCGCGCCGGGCTACGCGGCGAGGATCTGATGACCACCTTTGTCAGCAGCCGAATCTGCCCTTTCCAGCACCGTACGCACAAGCTGTGTTACAGGAGAGGTCCTCTCGATCCCAACCGAGTCTCAACGGTTGAGCTCGATAATTATCTCATTTTCAAACGTGTCCGAGCTATCTTCAAGACAGATATGCCGGAGGACTGGACCTGGGGACTAAAGCCGTTTACCCACGGGAATCCCCCTCCCGAGGTAAGTTTACGCATTTATGTTTTGTCCCATAATTGCGTTTGTGATTCCTTTTGCTAATTTCCCTGTGTATCTTTTCTTGCAGAAATTTGCGGAACAGAAGATCGAGGATGCTGAAGTTCTAGCCCTCCCGTGGCCCACGGATCGGAATACCCCGGACAGCGGGGAGCCTGACTCGGAGGAGTTTGTCCCCAAGTCAGACATCGCTCCGGCTCGCGCCCGTGGCAAGACCCCGACCCACGAGGAGGAAGGTGATTCGAACGAGGTCCAAGTTCTTGAGGTAGTTGCCACAATGCCAATTTGTTATGCATTTCCGGCCTCTACTTTCTCAGCTAATCCGGCCAGTCAGGTTCACAACGCCAAGCCTCTCGCCTCCCGACCTCCTGTTACTTCGGGGAAACGTAGCGCTCCATCCGGTGCCTCGGAAGCCGTTCCCAAGAAACGGATAAAGAGATCTGCCCCGCACCCCCCTAAGCGTAGAACTATGCCCGGGGTTACTGGGTGAGTTGCTTTTTATTTGTATTTCTTGTTTCTCTCTTTCTGCCTTTTCACCTGATCTTTTTTGCCTTTGCAGGGCTCCTCTTTCTGTTAAGCCTAGTGGTCCCAGTATGACGAGTCACACGACTCGCCCGCCTTCTCCTCTGCCTCCTGAAGATACTAGAGTTCCTAGTCCTGCTCGTGTTGACTCACCTCCTGCTCCGAATCAGATGCCATCTCACCAGGATACGCCTGAGATCTCTCCTACTGATGCCGGTACAACTCGGGCCGTAGATATTTCCACTGAGCCTGCTGTCTCCTCGGTGAATCCTGAAGTTTCCCCTGAGGTACTTTTGACCCCCACCACCTTTACTGCGACTCCGATTCCAGCCGAGGATCCCAATATCTCGGCGCCCTCAGAAACCGTAATCCCTCCGGCCCCTAAAGACGTCATTCCAAGTGCCGAGGTAACGGCTGCTGCCAACGCCTCTTCTAAGGCAAGAAAGGTCGTTGTCACCAAGCCTCCCTCATCTCAGAAAGGACTCGCCAGTTCTTCTCAGCCTACAATTGCTGATGCGCTGCGCAAGGGGGTTTCATCTGCCAAGAGTACAGTTACCCCGGCTGCTGATACACAGCTCGCTCTCCACAAGAGTCCCGCGGCGGCGGTGGCTACCCAACATGTCCGAGGTAAAGTTCTGACTCGCACGGAGAGTGGGAACAGCCTCGGCTCGTTGGTCGAGTATGCCAACAATTGGAATGCTGCTGATCAGCTCGAGGGCAATCCGAATAGCCAGCCCTTTCAACTCTCTGACATCAGCAGCCGCTTACATCTGGCTGCCAAGATTGTTCTTGACAGCGACAAGATGAATGAGGTAATTGTTTTTATCGAGGTTTGATTAATCATTCGAATGATATTGTATATACTCTAGTCCCCGAAGCTTGCAATCGAATAATTTGTTATTCGTTTGGAAGTTTTATTAGGCTTTGCCTGGTTCAGTTTTGTCTTAGTGTTCGAATATCCATCCACCTAGATCCGAGTTAAGTTTTGCTTGACTCAGATCTGTCTTAGTTCGAATATCCAGCCATCTAGATCCGAGTTAAGTTTTGCTTGACGCGGATCTGTCTTAGGTTCGAATATCCAGCCGCCTAGATCCGAGTTAAGTTTTGCTTTACTCGGATCTGTCTTAGGTTCGAATATCCAGCCACCTAGATCCGAGTTAAGTTTTGCTTGACTCGGATCTGTCTTAGGTTCGAATATCCAGCCACCTAGATCCGAGTTAAGTTTTTCTTGACTCGGATCTGTCTTAGTTTCGAATATCCAGCCACCTAGATCCGAGTTAAGTTTTACTTGACTCGGATCTGTCTTAGTTTCGAATATCCAGCCACCTAGATCCGAGTTAAGTTTTGCTTGACTCGGATCTATCTGAGGTTCGAATATCTTATTGCTATTTGTTTTGTTGCTTAGGTTGCGCATGACCGGCGGACCGCCGAATTCCAAAGGCTACTCTTTGCGCATAAAAAATTGCAAGATAAGTATGAGAGGGTCATTCCCATGGCAAAGAAAGCTGGTAAGTTAACAAACTTTCGCATTATCCCTAAAGTTCTTATTGTTTTGGATGTGAGGTGCTAACTCATTTTGCTGGTGAATAGGTAATATCAACAATCTTAATATCCGTCTTGAGAAAAAGGTCAAGGCCTTGGAAGGTTTGTTACTCTTCTTTCTTTTACAGATATCAATTTGAAATGTGCACCGGGTTTCTTTTAACCCTTTTGGCTTCGGTATAGCCGAGTTACAATCTTTTGCAGCGTCACACCAAGAATGCATACCCATGCCTGATATGATGCTGCATTTTTTAGAACAAGCCGCCACTCACTCGGCGCAGCTGAAAGATAAAGATGACGAGATAGCTCGCTTGCACGCCGAGGTGGAGTCGCTCAAGCTTTCTCAAAAATCTAAGTTGGAAAAAGTTGACCAGGAGTTCTCCGAAGAGAAGAATCGGCTAGCTCTGCAGTTGCAGAAAAATAAAGAGCTCCTCGAGGCTGCCGAACCGAAAACCCGGGGGATGAGCGAGGAGATCACTCGCTTTGAGAAAACCAAGGGTGACTGGACTAAAGATCTTCAGATAATGCTGAGCTATATTCACCGTAAGCCTTTGACCGTGGCCGAGTTATCTTTATCTTTTTCTTACTGTTGACCGACGCATTTTTGTTTTGCGCAGACCATTTTCCAGAAGCTAAGCCCGTGAGCTCTAAAGCGGTGATTAATGCTCGTGTGCGCCGAGGTGTTCCTGCCGATGCGAGCCCAGAATACTCGATGGAAGATTTCTTGGTTGCCGTTGGCGCTGCCGTCGGTCCGATGAAGATTATGGGCAGGGACTTGGTGCAAGCAGCCATTCGGGCCTACCATGTTCTCTGGCCGAATACTTATGGGACTCCTGATATTGAGGAAATCAAGATACTGGTGGAAAGATTAATGGCATCCCAGAACCAGTTGAATCTTTGGAGGGAATCCGCTGGACGAGATGGTGCTGATATGGCACTCACAGTCATTATGTCATGGTACGAGGATATTTCCCTCGATACCCTGATAAATTTGCGCACTGGCTCCCGTTGGGTTGAGGATCCAGACTTCGTCGCTCTCCGACAAGCTCGTGCCTTCCAGCTCATTGAGTATGTGGATGTGCATAACTGGATTGAAGGGCCGAGTTTCCTTCCTAACCCGGCGGATGAGGTTGAAGTTGAAGATGCCTCTGAGGATGATTCAGCCAACCCAGACGAGGCTGATGGCGACTCGGATACTTCTGGTGGTTCCAGCTCGAGCTCGGATGGCAATGGCAACGCGCGATCCTCCTCCAAAGGTACTGGGCATTCCATAGCTCAAGCTGATGTTTCTCAACAGCCCCGAGCTTCCCCCGAAGTCGCTCCTGGTTCTGTGGAGGGCGAAGCAACTTCGGCCGAGGTGTTGTCTACCTCGGAGCGCCCAGCTCCTGATCAAGTCGCTGCCCCTTAAAAAATTCTAAGTCGTTTCTTATCCCCGGTATGCCGGGCGTATGATGTGTGTCAGATACTTGTCCGACTTTCTGTGTGGTATGAACCTTTTTTGCCTTTTGTCGCTAAGGCACACATGTTTGTGATCTTTATTATTCTGTTTAAACTAATCCTGTTTGTTTAAATCTTTGCTCTGGTGGCCATTAATTTCTTAAGTTCGGATTGTGTGTTTTGCCTTTGTCGTACGGTAGTCCGGCGTCTAATATTGCCTGACCTTGATGAATTTGACACTTCAACCATTGTGTTCTTGAATTTTATCTGGGGAGAACGAAATAATATTGCCTGACCTTGATGAAGTTGTCAATCTCGAAGCCTATATCTGGGGAGAACGAAATAATATCGCTCTGGGTGCCGAAGTTCGATACCCATTTCTGTAACGAAGGACAATTGTGGGGCAATCCTCTAATCACTGTTCTAAAAATGGAGACTCAACACATTACTAAAAGTGCGAAATAATATTGGCCGGTCTTCGAGTCATTGCTGGAGGTGCCGAGGTCTAATACATAACCCAAACTCAAAAACAAAATATGGCAGTCCCCGAGTCATTGCTCAAGGTGCCGAGGTTTAATTCATATCCAAAACTCAGAAGCAATATAGGGCAGTCCCTGAGTTACTGTTCAAGGTGCCGAGGTGTGATACATAACCCAAACTCAAAAACAACGTAGGGCAGTCCCCGAGCCATTGCTCAAGGTGCCGAGGTTTGATACATAACCCAAACTCAAAAACAACATGAGGCAGTCCCCGAGCCACTGCTCAGGGTGCCGAGGTTTAATACATAACCCAAACTCAAAAACAACATAAGGCAGTCCCCGAGCCACTGCTCAAGGTGCCGAGGTTTAATACATAACCCAAACTCAAAAACAAAATAGGGCAGTCCCCGAGCCACTGCTCAAGGTGTCGAGGTTTGATACATAGTTGATATTTTGTCCTAGAGCGTTTCTTTACAACTTGTCGTAGATGACTCCTACGAGTAAAATGGACGAAGTAAAGCTACATTCCATGGTCTTTTCGATTCTTTTCCGGCTTTGTCTGCCTTGTTCTTTTCTGGTGACTGAGCATCAATTAGGTAATACGCATCATTGTGCAATGCTTTGCTCACAATGAACGGTCCTTCCCACGGGGGCGATAGTTTGTGCATGCCGGCCGTACGTTGCACTAACCGAAGAACCAAATATCCTTCTTTAAACACTCTTGGATTTACTTTCTTGCTGTGATATCGCTGCAAGTCCTGCTGATAAATAGTTGATCTTGATAGTGCCAACTCCCTGGCTTCCTCTAGCAGATCGACATCATCTTGCCGAGCTATTTCATTTACCTCAGCGGTTGTATACTGGGTAACCCTTGGCGAGTCATGTATTATGTTGGCTGGAAGCACAGATTCTGCCCCATATACTAGAAAAAATGGTGTATACCCTGTTGATCTATTTGGGGTAGTTCTGAGGCTCCATAGTACTGCTGGTAGTTCCTCAATCCAACACCCTGCCGACCTTTGCAGTGGTTCGACGAGTCGTGGTTTTATTCCGGACAGTACTAGTCCATTAGATCTTTCTACTTGCCCATTAGATGCTGGGTGAGCCACCGAGGCGACATCTAGTCTTATGTGTTTTTCTTGACAGAATCTAGCGAAGGCTCCTTCAGCAAAGTTCGTACCATTGTCAGTAATAACATTGTGTGGGTAACCATATCTCAAGATAATATCTTTGAGGAATTTTACCGCTGTTGGCCCATCACATTTCTTTATTGGTTTTACTTCGATCCATTTTGTGAATTTGTCGACCATGACTAAGATGTGGGTCATCCCGCCTCGGGCCGGCTTGAATGGTCCCACCATATCTAAGCACCATACCGAAAATGGCCAAGTAATTGGTATCGTTTTTAACTCGGACGATGGCATATGTATCTTGCTGGCATATCTCTGGCAACCATTACATTTTTCGACCAGTTCTTTGGCCTCTTTCAACGTTGTCGGCCAATAAAACCCATGCCTGAATGCTTTGTCCACTAAAGCTCTGGACGAGGCGTGATGCCCGCATTCTCCTTGATGTATATCTAGGAGGATCTCCTGGCCTTTCGACAAGTTGACACATCTTTGCAACACGCTTGTGACGCTCCTTTTATACAGCTCATTGTTTATGATTGTATAAGCTTTAGCTCTTCTCAGTGTCTGTCTTGCCACTACCTCGTCATTCAGCAAAATCGCATCTCTAAGGAAAGAAAATATGGGTTGCGCCCATGTTGGTATGATTTTTTCTGGGGTAATCTCACTATCTATTTCCATATTTTCCACCGACATAATTACCTCGGATTTCCCTATATCCATCCTTGCATCGGCCGGGTTCATTTTTGGAAATTCCGGGTTACATTCCTTGTCAATTTCCATCGGCACACTATCTTCTCTTGATTTTGTCGGAATAAAGATGGATTCGGACTCTGGTGATGATGTTATTGATGGTTTCCTCAGGTGCTCTAGGGCGATACCTGGGGGAATTGATTGTCTGGTTGATCCGAGTTTTGACAATGTGTCTGAGGCGTCGTTTTCCGCCCGAGGTACATGATGAAATTCACATCCATCGAAGTATCCACTGAGTTTTTGCACATGAAACCTATATAAGGCCATATTGGCATCTAACGCATCCCAATTGCCTGAGACTTGTTGTACTACTAGATCTGAGTCTCCGTAGCATAAGATTCGGCGTATGCCAATCTCTTTCGCCACCTTCAATCCATGGATCAGTGCTTCATATTCGGCTACATTGTTTGATGCGGCGAAGTGTATTTGCAACACATATCTCAGCTGATCTCTTTTTGGCGAGGTTAACACTATTCCTGCCCCCAAACCATTTCTTAGTTTGGAACCGTCGAAGTGCATCGTCCAATAATTCGGATCTGGTAATGGTGGCTCATACTGTATCTCGGCCCAATCTACGAAGAAGTCGGCCACAGCCTGAGATTTGATCGCATCTCGCCTATCGAATTGCGGAGCATGGGGTGACAATTCAATTGCCCATTTTGCTATTCGGCCACTTGCATCTTTGTTGCTCAATATGTCGGCTATGGGTGCTTCACAGATCACTTTGATGGGGTGATCTTCGAAGTAATGTTTAAGTTTCTTTGCTGACATGTATACCCCATATGCCATCTTCTGATAATGTGGGTAATTTTGTTTTGAGGCTGATAGTACCTCGCTTAGGTAATATACCGACCTTTGTACTTATTTATTATCTTCAATTCGTTCCACCACGATCACAACGCTTACCAATCTGTTCGTGGCGGCTATGTAAAGTAACATAGGCTCTTTCGACAATGGAGAAGCCAGGATTGGCGTTGTGACCAACATGTTTTTCAATTCATGAAACACATTGTCTGCTTGTGGTGTCCAAATGAACTTATCAGATTTTTTCATCAGTTGATAAAGTGGTAATGCTTTCTCTCCCAGCCGACATACAAATCGGCTAAGCGAGGCCAAGCAACCTGTGAACTTCTGTACGTCATTTAGACATCTCGGCAATTCCATCCTTTCTACTGCTCTTATCTTAGTTGGGTTGGCCTCTATGCCTCGGCTAGATACGAGAAAACCGAGTAGTTTTCCAGCCGGCACACCGAAAGTGCATTTTTCCGGGTTAAGCTTCATTCGGAACCTTCTCAGGTTCGCGAAAGTCTGCCGGATATCATCCAGTAGCATTTTGCTTTCTTTGGTTTTGATAACCACATCATCCACATACACTTGTACATTCTTTCCTATTTGGTCATGCAGACATTTTTGCATACATCTCTGATACGTTGCCCCCACATTAGCAGGCCGAATGGCATGGTGCGATAGCAATAAGCCCCGTACGGGGTAATAAACGCAGTCTTTATTTGATCGGCCGGATTTAACGGTATCTGGTGAAAACCAGAATACGCGTCTACAAATGATAATAGTTCACAACCAGCGGTCGAATCAATGACTTGGTCTATTCTAGGTAAAGGAAAATGATCTTTTGGACACGCCTTATTTAGGTTCGTGTAATCAATACACATTCATCATACAATGGTTACATTCGGATCATCCTTCTTCTTTTCCACTAACACTGGGTTCGATAACCAATCCGGATACGGCACCTCCATGATGAACCCGGCCGCAAGGAGCCAAGCTATTTCATCCCCTATTATTTTTCTCCTGTCTTCGGCGAAGCGGCGGAGAAGTTGCTTCACCGGCCTTGCTCCTGGCCTTACATTCAGAGAGTGCTCAGCCAACTCCCTCGGCACACCTTGCAGATCCTGAGTTGACCATGCAAAGATATCCCGATTCTCACGGAGGAAGTTGGTGAGCTCGCTTTCCTATTTAGCATCTAGGCCGGCACCAATTGTGACGGTGCGCTCTGGGAACTGCTCATCTATTTGGAACTTTTTTGTTTCTTTAGTCGGCTGGAAAGAGACACTTCCATGCGGATTGGCCAATGCCGGCATATTCAGTTGTGCCGACTGAGCGAGGGCTGCTACCTCCTGAATCCTTCTTTTTTCTCTTGCTATTACCAATGACTCGGCCAGGTTTGATCCGGCTGAAGCACATTCCATTGACTTCCTGTAATCTCCTGCTACTGTTATCACCCCTTGTGGCCCGGGTAACTTCATTTTCAAGTAAGCTATGTGGCAGGTGCCCATGAATTTGGCCAACGCCGGCCGTCCGAGTAGAGCATAATAACAACTCTCTAGGTCCACCACTTCAAACTCCAAATTTTCTGCTCTGCAGTTATCTCTTGTGCCGAATAACACATCCACTCGAACCTTTCCAATGGGTTCGCATGAAAGGCCTGGTACTATCCCATGGAATGTGGTCCTCATGGATTACAGCATATTCTACGATATTCCAAGTTTATGCATTGTATCTTTGTACATGATATTGATACTGCTCCCGTTGTCAATGAGTACTTTTGAAAATTTCACATTAATGCTTGGTCCGACAAATGTCGGATCTAGTACGAGTGCGTACAACCCCGGATTCGGCATTATTTTGGGGTGATCCTTTATGCTCCAAGTTATTTCCTGATCTGACCAAGGCACATATCTTGGTATTGCCGTCATAACTGCATTTACTTCCATATGTCGGCGCTGCACACTTTGCCTGTCTTGCTGTTCTGTTGTGAACACGCAATATGATTGATGATGTTCTCTGTAATCATTGCGTCCACTACTTCCTGGGTTCGTCCTTCCATCCGGACCCTGATTTATCACTTGATGCACAACATCCCTCCGGTCCGAGTTATCATACCTCGGGGGAGGAGGTGGTAACATTAGTTGCTGTGCGTTTGCTCCAGTCAACTGTGGCAGATGCTGCTGATGTGCCTGATGGGATGTTGCTTGCATGCCTGCTGGGTTGCCCATTGCATTTTTCATCCAGGCACACTACCGAGTCGTATGATTGGCCGTCTTGGCCGGGTTTGAAGTGTGAAATTTACACGGTTGATCTAACATAGACTCAAACATGTACTTCGGCCTTTCCTGCCATTGCTTCTTCTGTTCTGGTGTCCATTGTCTTTTCCCTTCATTCCTCAGTGTCCATTGCTGAGGACCATTCTTTTGCCGCTGATTGTTTCCGTGACTCGGCTGATCTTGCACTACCGCTGCCACCTGATTTGAACCATATCTATAATCCGGTCTTTCTTCTCTTCTTCTCCCTCTGAACTCATTGCGCCTTGATGACCCGGCCGCATCTCTTGCATATTGATCTTGAAGTTCTCGATGATCTGCTGACATTAATTCTGGTTGTGTCGGATCTCCCAAGGCATAGGAATCCGCTATCCTGATGGTTTCTGCCAAGGTGGTTGGCATATCTCTTTGCAATCTCTGCCATAGTACACTGCCATAGAGGCACCCTTGAGCGAACCAAGCTATCGCCTGTGACTCTATAACTCCCTCGCATGAATTCATGAGGTTACACCACCGAGTCAAGAATTCTCTGTCTGTCTCATTCGGCCTTTGCTTGCACATGGCTAGCTGCTGCGGCCTGTTTGGCCTTTTGTAAGTGCTGGTGAAATTGCTAACAAACATTTCTTTGAAATCCAACCAACAGTTGATACTGCTTGCTGGCAGGTTATTCAACCATACTCTAGCTGCTCCTTCCAACATTTGAGAGACATATCGTACTGCCCATCGCAAGTTTCCGCCAGCTATTTTTACAGCTGTGGCATAATCAATCAACCAATCCTGCGGTTTGGTGCTCCCATTATACGTTTTTGTGCCTCTTGCCAACTGAAAGTTCGGCACTAGCGGCTCGCCCATGATCCGAGGTCCGAAGCATGCCGAGCCTGGTGGACCTTGTTCTTCTAACAGCTCGGACCGGTATAGCCGGTCCAGCTTTACTCTCGCATCACTTGACGGCAAATCTCTGTACAGAATTATTTCCTGCATTCCATAGTGGTTATTTCCACCATGAACCGCATATTCCATCTCGGAATAACCATCATTATACCTCTCATTCACCTGATTGTGGCGAGCTGGTCTCACTTCTCTTTCCTGCCGAGGTTCATATCTCGGTTGTGGATTGGGTGGCGGTTCTCTCCTTCCTTCAGCCGGGATATTATTCTCGTGATTTCCTCTTCCGAGATCTCCATTACCTTGGCTTCCGTTGCCTTTCTCGGCACGGCCGGGGTTTCTCTCGCCACTGTTACCTCGGCTCCCATTTCCTCTATTTTCATTTGCTTTTCCGGCTATCGCCGGATCATATGGAACAATTTTCTTATTTCTTTTTCCTGAAGTTACCGCTCTGTCTTTCCGCGCATTGTTTCCGGGCGAGGATGCTGCTGCCACCGATAAGGCAGGTGCTGCACCAGCCGAATGAACCATTCGCGAGGCACCAGGCCTTGCTGGGTCTGCCCTGAGCATTTCTTCATTCTGCTGGTTCGCAATGCGCACCAGTTCATTCACTCTCTCTTGCTGTTTTTGCCGGGCTTCGCCGGTCAATCCTTCTAACTCTAGTGCAGCGGCATTTTCCGCCCTCAGGTTCTTTGCCGGGGTACTGTATCTCGGCAAACCTAGATCAACTGATTCTGCCTTATGAGCATCATGCTCTTTATTGATATCATCTATGAGGTTCTTCCCCCTTAGTCTCAATTCGTCGACCCGCTCGGGGGCGACGTCAAGCTTGTTTGCCCTAGCATATTCTCGCAGGTTCCTGTTTAAGGACTCTCGCAATGCTGACACCTTTTTTGCCTCTACTAGCACTTTTTGCCTGGTCTCTTCTAACTTTGCCTGAGCGTTTGCCGGATCAAGGATCGGCGCTACAGGTGTAGTCAGATTATCTATAGTTGCCTGGAGAATCTTTTCTGGTTTTGGGGGTCGTATCCTGCACCTCGGCTGGGTTTGCCGTTGAAGGAATTACCTCGGTGGGCTGTGGAGCTGCCTGCTTGGTGGCCACCTGCACACCCGTCGTTGGATCTCTGCTTGATCCGGCGCCTGCTGTTCCCGCCTGCACCCCGGCTGTGACCATCACCTCGACGCTGCTGACAGAGCGTACTCCGCGCGGACCGTTTGCGGCGCTAAGGGGAGGCTCTCCTGCAACAACAACTTGGTGAGGGTAAACGCCGGAGGTGTCGACGCCGACGTAGATCTGGTGCATGCCCAAGTTGATGAAGACGCCGTTGCGCGGAGGAGTTTTTCCCTTGAAGCTTCCTGCGTTTTCGCTGACGTAGTCACAGAGATCAAATCTCCAGACTAAGCCAGAGACAATGCGCTCGCCAGTGTGGATGAAGTTTCCCGTCCGGATCATGACTCCAGCTAGCACCGCTGCTGGCCCCACGGTGGGCGCCAACTGTCGTGGTGGTGGCACGACAGATGCCATGGGTAGGATAAAGTATGGGGCCAATGGATGCTAGAGGGATCTGGGGAGGGAAGATGTAGTTGATTCTACACACAGAAGACTAACGTAAAGATCTTTATTTCTCCTTTCTTGGGCTACAAGTGCTCCTTGAGCTGTATACAAGTGGAGAGGAAGAACTTTACCAGCCTAACGGTACCAAATGAGTCGATGCCCTTCTCCGAATCCAAGCCTCTCCTTATAAAGGAGAACCTTGGCTCCTCTAGGGCTGACGTGGCAAGCATATTCGAGGAATATGCTTGTCCCGATATAGTAATTCGGCGGCCTCGTTTCCCTATTGCCCTTCTAATGACGGCAATGTTCTAGAGGACCCCACCTGCACGCCTCGGGCTTTAGGACTGTCACCTCCGTGACCTCTTTCTGCCCTTCTGTCGCTCTACGCCTTGTCCTTTGTGTTTGGCTCTGCTTAGATTCTTCCTACCCTGCGAGTAGAGTTTGACTATAGGCATCTCCTTCTCCTGCAAGCTTCATATCATTCGGCCCTGTCTCGCTTAACTCGGCTTGGCCTTCACCTATATTCAGATTATTCGGGCTGACCCAGCCGACTTACATAGTATGTCAGACGGGTTACGCCTTGCTCTTCTCATAAGGGTCCTGCTCTTGCTTACCTCGGCAGACCTTTAGAGGACTCGGCCGATTTAGATTGTAACTCAGAAACTTGACGGGGAACTTCCTTTCGTCTTTCCCCATTCTTACCCTATCCGGGGTCACCCCCCCAACAATATTCCTTATTTATTTATTTATTTCGTTGTCTTATAAAATCCATATTTTTTTATTTATAGATCCAAAATTTGTGATTCCAATTTGTATAATTTTACTTAATATTTGTTTATCCTTTTAAATATCTTTAGGATTATTTTGCTCACAATTTGGTATGGATTTTAGACAGGAGCTTTATTAACTTTGGAAATTATTTCCTTTTACCTTATTAAATTCATAGACTCTTATCCATGATTCCAAATTAAATGAAACCACTTTCTATGGTTCTATAATATTTTTGTTTACCATTTTGATCATTTATAACTGTTTGTTGCTGAATTTTCATATGGATCAAATCCATAGTCTTAGTGAGATCTTGGAAATGATTTATTCCATTAGGGTTTTAGGGTTTTTGGTTTACTTTTCCAAAGGTTTAAATTTCAAGATACATTCATTGATGAATGCATTTCACTTGATTGAAATTTGTTGGATTCCCTTTTCATTCAAATTTTGTTCAAGATGGGTTTTGATGTTTCCATTTGGAATCAAAAAGTTCCTTTTAACCCTAAATTTCAACAATTATTTATTTTGTTTATTTATTTTTTCACATTTCAAAATTTGGAAATTTTTGGGATGTGACACTTCATGAGTTAGCCAAGTATCCAATGCCCTCCATAAACACCTATTGATCAACTTTGAGCTTGTTGGTCCCCAACCAAGTTGGGTCCTAAGAGGTTAGTCACAATAGACTTGGCAACCCAAATGGTTCTTTTCTTGACACCACTTTGAGTTCCAACAAACTTGGCAAACACATTGCCATCCTTATCCTTCCTAAGAGAATAATCATCATCAACAATGATAGGGTTAGATAAGGTACCGTTTGAACATGAAGAGGCAAAGTGCCCCTTCACACGACATATGTAGAAACAAGTGCTCCCCTTTCTCTTCTTCATTGATTTCTTGGCTTGGGTAGCATTATCTTGATTCTTCTTCGGAAGTGGCCTAACTTCAACTTGGGCTTGAACATGTGATGGGGATATGCCTACCAGGGTATACCCAGCACGACGTTTCCGACTGGCCCAGGAACTGGCGAGTGGGCCTGCAGGACGGCGACTAGATCAAGACCTGGCGTGGACCTAAGCGACTGGAAGCTGAAGGCCCAGGAGAGTAGATAGGCCCAGTCGGATTAGGTTAAACGAGTACCGTAACGTTAACTAATTCGGTTAAGATATGTAAACCCTAGGGGGGTGAGTCTATATAAACCTCCCTACAGGGCGTGTAGAGGATACGTGCCATCATCCACCCAAGCGACGCGCCGCCTAGCCGTCGAGTTCGCCCCATTGTACCTTCATCATAATACAATCTAGCAGGAGTAGGTCTTTACCCTCCGGGGGGCCTAACCTGGGTAAAACCCTGTGTCTCCGCCCTCATCTCGCATCGCAGATGGCTGGCCGCCCTTGCCCTTCGTTCTACTACTCGCTGCCGATTGCAGCGTCTGCCGTGGTCATTCCCACGACAGTGGCGCCCACCGTGGGGCCTGGCCGGTCTGGCCGGTGTTCTGCGGCGAGATCCAATCTACCCATCAACGAGTCGGTCGCCACCGGCCGCATGATAGCGATCGGCGAGATGCTCCAGATCTTGCCGAGCAGCTACGTCCCGGCGGCGCGACCCGTCACGCACAGCATGATCTTGCCAGTCGGCACGATCAGCCTCTTCGTCGGCCTCACCGACGTCATCGTCTCGGAGGACTCGGCTCGCATCCGCGAGTCGCCGCCACGCGATCGGCTCTCCGAGAGCCAGGTCCGCACGATCCATCGCCTCGCCTCCGAGTACAACTCGGCCCACGGCGACGTGTCCGAAAACACCGCGGCCGCAGAAGACGCGGCCCTCAACGACGACGCCGACTCGGCGACTCCGGTGTCACTCGCCGGGTCCATCACCGTGGCTTCGCCCGCAGGCTCCATCACTCAGGTCTCCAACGTGGGAGACTTCGAGGATCCCTCCATCCTTGGGATCTTCGACTTCGACTCCGGATCGGAAAACTCCGCCGATCTCCGCGATGGGACCGGTCGCCACGCCGCGACCTACATGGCGACTGGCACCGATCCGCCGGAGGATCCCTTCTCCACCCCGATCCCTCCCAATGCAATGGCAACGGAGGTCGAGGAACTCCGCCTGAAGCTGGCGGAGGCAGTCTGCAAGGAGCAAGCCGAGCGCGAAAAATTTCGCCTCGAGCAGGTGACGGCATAGGAGCTGTCACGTTACCACCAGCAGCGAATCAGGTCGCGCTTGAACCCCACCGTCCAGGGGCGCGCCCTGAACTTCGACGACGAGAACGACCCGGCCCGCATGGCCGAACGCGCGATCTGCGAGAACGCGCCACCCCTGCCAGGGTCGACGGCGAACGGCGCCCCACCTCCACCCAACCGCGCACCCCCCAGGGACCAGCCGCGGATCGTGGTCTCCTCACGAGAGCGAGACGCGAACGGCCTGCCACTATTCTCCACCCCGATGGACAACCTCGTGGCGGGCCGAGCAGCGGCCGACAACATCACGGACACCGGTGACGACGCCCTCCAGATCCAGTACGTCAAGGCCCTGCTCGTAAAGGTGGTCGAGGAACAAAATGCAGGCGTCGACTCACTGGGCTAGATGTACTCGCGTTCGTCGGGCAGCAGGGCGGCCTCAAGCGGCCGTCCATTAGCGGCAAACACCCTCAACTGCCCGCCACCCGAACCACTGCAGCTCCAACACCGACCCGCGAACGCGGCACTCTCCACCAACGACCCCAGGCCAGCGACCAACTTCGTCGCCGCCAACGGTCAGCCCGTCGACGCCCGCACCCACATCATCAACAACCAAAGCTGGCGCGCACGCCAGCCCGACGACCTGCGACACACCCTAACCAATCGCCGCGATGGCGAGCCGATGGGGTCGCTAAGCCGCCTTGGGCCCCGGTGCTTCGGACCGATGATCCGAGGCGAAAAATACCCAGCGAACTTCAAAGCGCCGAAGGAAATAGAAAAGTAGGACCCTTCGTACGACCCCTCCGTGTGGCTGGACACCTACCTCATGGCGATGGGGATCGCAGGCCACACCGACCTGCTAGCCGCCCGCTACCTCCCCCTGATGATGGAGGGAGCGTGCAGGCAGTGGATCAACACTCTCCCCCCGGATAGCATCGACTCCTGGGAAGAGATGCGTGATGCCTTTGTGAGGCACTTCGAGGGTTCCTACACCCGCTCCACCACCATCGAGGACCTGGAGCGATGCGTCCAGGGACCCCGCGAGTCGACCCAAAGCTGGGTCCAACGGTGGCAAGAGCTATGGTACAACGCGGCCGACATCCACCCGGACACCGCGATCCACTGCTTCAAGACCTCGTGCCGATACGAGCCCTTGGTCGCCAAGCTCAAACGAGCATATCGCACACTCGACAACATACCGGACCTCCTCGAGATCGCCAAAAGGTATGCGGAGGAAGACCCCAACCAGGAAACCGACGACGAGTCGGGAGGTCAACGCCGCACGAACGGCAACGACAACGGACGACGGTCTGACCTACGCTACAGCAACACTCGCCTCACTGGCAAGCGCTGCAGTGACGGGCGAGTCGACTTTGTCGCCAACGCTGGGCACGCGCAGCGTGAGCCCAAGAGCTTCCGCCGTGACGGAGGACAATGCCGCGACGGCGGCAACTACAAGGCGAAACCAAGGTTCGACCCCGCAGCCCTCCTTAACCAGCCTTGTGCGTTTCACAGCAGGGAAGGGAAGCCCGCAACGCACACGACCGCCGACTGCCACTCTCTCAAGGTGATCGAGAAGGCACGGCGAGCACGGGAGGACCCCGACAACAACCTGCCGAACGGCGGAAAATTCGGCAGTGTGGCCGGCTCGCTCCACTCCTTCACAGGCTTCAACACGAAGCGCGAGAAGAAGGTCATCGCCCGCGCCGTTGCCATCAACGCGGTGGCCCAGGTGGACGTTCCCCAGTTCCTCAACTGGTCAGAGCAGCCCATCACCTGGAGCTGCCAAGACCACTCGCCACGCATCGAGTACCCAGGCCGAATCGCCCTGGTTGTCAAGCCCAAGGTGGGAGATTACTGGCTCCCCAAGACATTGATGGACGGCGGCAGCTCCATCAACATCCTGTACCTGGACACCTTCAGGCGACTACGGCTCCCGCAGTCGATGGTCGAGACGACCTACACCACGTTCCACGGCATCGTCTTCGGTTGGAAGGCGTACCCGATCGGCAAGGTCACGATGCCAGTCACCTTCGGCACACCAGCAAACTTCCGCACCGAGCGGATCGTCTTTGAGCTGGTACCCTTCGACAGCCCCTACCACTGCGTCCTGGGGTGCCAGGCGTTCGCCAAGTTCATGGCAGCGCCCCACTACGCGTACAACGCGATGAAGCTCCCCGGGCCGCGCGGCGTCATCACCATCAACGGCGACCCCGACATGGCCGCCGAGTGCGAGGCCAAAGGAGCCGAGCTCGCTGACGCCATCATCGCGGCAGAGGCCAACCACGCCGACGAGCTCGCCAAGTACGCAAGCGGGGTCAACAACGACGACCCCACCATACTCAAGAAGCCCAATTCGGAGGGCGCCAACACCTCAGCCTTCGAGGCAACGACGCACACCCGCACCGTCGAGCTGGTCCCAGGTGACTCCAGCCAGACGGTGACGATCGGGACGGGCATGAGCCCAGCATAGGAAGGCGCGCTCATCGAGTTCCTCCGTGAGAACAGGGACATCTTCGCATGGAAGTCCTCTGACATGCCTGGTGTCCCTAGGGAACTCGCTGAGCACAAACTCAATGCCGACCCCAAAGTGCGACCCGTCAAGCAGTCGCTGTGGCCCTTCAATGAAGAGCGCCATCGAGCCATCGCCGAGGAGGTGCAGCGTCTACTCGCTGCAGGCTTCATCCGGCCAATCAAATACTCCAAGTGGCTGGCAAACCCAGTCCTGGTCGAGAAGAAAAATGGGACCTGGAGGATGTGTATCGACTACACAAACTTAAACAGTGCCTGCCCGAAGGAGCAATTCGTCCTCCCACGGATCGACCAAATAATCGACTCCACCGCGGGCTCGGAGTCGTTGTGTTTCCTCGACGCCTACTCTGGGTACAACCAGATCAAAATGGCTGTCGAGGACGAGGAAAAGACGGCGTTCATCACGCCATTCGGAGCCTTCTGCTACACCGCCATGACCTTCGGTCTCAAGAACGCCGGGGCGACCTACCAGCGGTGCATGCAGGAATGCCTTGCGAGCCAAATTGGTCGCAATATCCACGTCTACATCGACGACATGGTAGTGAAGTCCGCTCGCCAGGGCGATCTACTCGCCGACCTGGCGGAAACATTCGCCAACCTGCGGAAATACAAGATAAAGCTAAACCCAGGCAAATGCACCTTCGGTGTACCAGCAGGTCAACTACTGGGGTACGTCGTCTCCAAGCGCGGGATCGAGGCGAACCCCACCAAGATCGACATGATCGCTCGACTCGGCAAACCCGAGTGCCTGCGCGACGTCCAGAAGCTGGCCGGGCGAGTCGTGGCTCTCAGCCGCTTCATCACCCGATTGGGCGAAAAGGCGATGCCCCTATACCGCCTGATGCGGAAGAACCCCACCTTCTAGTGGGACAAGGAAGCGGACGACGCACTCCGCGACCTCAAGAAGGTGCTACTCGCAGCACCGCTACTCGCCGCCCCCGTCGACAAAGAACCCATGCTGGTCTACGTCGCGGCTTCCGAGCGCGTCGTCAGCGCCGTCATGGTCGTCGAGCGGCCAGAGGAAGGAAAGGAGCGCCCGGTACAACGACCGGTGTACTACATCAGTGAGGTCCTCACCGAGTCGCGCCAGCGGTACCCGCAATACAAGAAACTGGTGTATGCAGTCTTCAGAGCACAACGGCGACTGCCGCACTACTTCCAGGAGCACCCGATCACGGTCGTCTCCTCAGCACCGTTGTAGGACATCATCCGCAACCGTGAGGCGACCGGGCGAGTCGCCAAGTGGGCCGTCGAAATCGGCGTCCACAACATCAAGTACGAGCCACGAAAAGCGATCAAGTCGCAGGCTCTCGCGGACTTCATCGCCGACTGGGAAGAGGCCCAGCAGCCGAAAAAGCTTCCGTACCTCCACTACTGGAGCCTGCACTTCGACGGCTCCAAAAACGCAGATGGCGCAGGAGCAGGGATCGTGTTGACTTCCCCGAAGGGCGGCAAGCTCCGCTACGTCCTCTGCCTCGACTTCACCCCCTGCACCAACAACATGGCCGAGTACGAGGCACTGCTCCACGGCATGCGAGCTGCCAAGGAGATGAATGTCAACCGCCTACGCTGCTACGGATACTCCGACCTCGTCGCTGGCACCTGCGACGCCATCTCTCCCACCATGGCGGCATACCGCCAAGCAGTGGACAAGCTGGGCGGACACTTCGTAGGCTACTCCGTCGAGTGGATCGACAGGCGGAAGAACAAGGAGGCCGACGCACTCTCTCGCATCGGGTCGGCTCGACTCGCACCACCCGCCGGCGTCTTCCTTGACACGATCATCAAGCCGTCCGTCTCTCCCCCAAGGGAGATCGACATTGGAGTCCCGCTGCAACCAGAGGCAGCCTTGGTTGCACTCATCGCCGAGCCAGAAGACTGGACTAGGCCGTACATCGCCTACCTGGAGGGAGGCACCTTGCCGGCAGACGAAACAGACGCCCGGATGATAACGTGGCACTGCAAATCCTTCGTCATCATCGACGGCGAGCTCCACAAGCGCAGCGTGACCGGCGTGTTCCAACGCTGCGTCCAACCCGCCGAAGGACGCAAGATCCTCCATGACATCCACTCCGGCGACTGCGGCCACCACACCGGAGCCCGCTCTCTGGTCGCAAAGGCTATGCGACATGGCTTCTACTGGCCCACCGCACACGCCAACGCCATCGACATTGTCCAGCGGTGCGCCGGGTGCCAGAAGTACGCCAACCAGACACACGTGTCGAGCTCAGCGCTCAAGACAATCCCCATCACCTGGCCATTCGCCGTATGGGGCATGGACATGGTAGGCCCTTTCAAAAAGGCCCCCTCCGGCTTCACCCACCTCCTGGTCGCGGTCGACAAATTCACAAAGTGGGTGGAGGCCAAGCCAGTCCGGAAATGCGACGGGAAGACCGCCACCAAATTCCTACATGAGCTCATATATCACTACGGGTTCCCAAACAGCATCATCACGGACAACGGCACCAACTTCGCCAAAGGAGCCATGGCCGAGTTCTACGAGGAACATCACATCCGACTCGACCTCGCATC
The DNA here is from genome assembly GCA_916181665.1 of Avena sativa. Lineage (NCBI taxonomy): Eukaryota > Viridiplantae > Streptophyta > Magnoliopsida > Poales > Poaceae > Avena > Avena sativa. The sequence continues at coordinate 345,065,454 of OV702279.1, forward strand.
AGTCGCCCACCCGGAGTCCAATGGCCAGGCGGAACGGGCCAACCAGAGCATCCTCCACGGCCTGAAGCCGCGGCTCCAAGTACCACTCGAACGCACCGCCGGGTGCTGGGTCGAGGAGCTACCCTCCGTCATCTGGGGTATCCGCACCTCGGTCAACAGGTCGACAGGGTTCACCCCCTTCTTCATGGTGTATGGCGCCGAGGTAGTCATGCCCACCGACCTCGAGCACGACTCGCCAAGGGTCGTCCACTACACGGAGGCTGCGAACGAACTCGCACATCAGGATGGAATCGATCAACTCGACGAGGCACGCGACCTAGCTCGCTCACGCACTGCCATCTACCAGCAAGGACTCCGCCGCTACCACAGCCGGCGGGTGAAAACTCGCACCTTCCAGGAAGGCGACCTGGTGCTGCGCCTCATCCAGGAGAAGAAGGGCATGCACAAGCTCTCCCCCCCATGGGAGGGACCATTCGCCATCGAGCGAGTACTCGGCAACGACGCCTACTACCTCACCGACGTCCGCGGAAACGGAAAACTCGACGTCAAGCGACCATGGAATGTAAACCTCCTACGGAAGTTCTACTCCTAGAACTCCACATATGTATCCTCCAGTCGCTATGAAATAAAATATATTGGTTACCGCAAATTGTGTCTACCCTCCGTGTCTTGTGCCACTCGCACTCGTAGTAACAACACCAAACTAACTGCAGGAGTCAACCTCTGGTACAGCGATCGGCACGGCCAAGTAGTGCGCTACGAGGGCACTGGGTTACCCCAGGACTCGTAACGTCCACGAAAAACGCCTACCCGGAGCCCCATTGGAGTCGCTTAGCTCGACTGGCTTAACGAGCCAAGACAACTGCCTTCGCTCCTCACAGCGACCATGATCCTCCGCGTCCTCGACACAGCGACTCGAACGGCCAAGTACCACGCTCGGGGACTGACGACCAGTTCAGCGCGAGCGACTAGGGGAAAACGCTAAGTACGAGAGCGTGCCTAGGACTCGCCATGCGACTGACCCAACGGGCCAGCCAAGAGTGATGCGCTCACTCTGACGTGACCAGTCCTCACCCACACTAGAGCTGCGACTAGAACCACCAAGTACCACGCTCGGGGACTCGGCTACCCGACCTCGTTCGCACAAGGGAAAGCGGTGAAGTAAAGAGCACTCACGGGAGTCGCCCTGCGACTGGCTTTCCAAGCTCAGGCGAGTCGACCTCAATAACAAAACACTCAAAACCACCAACACATAAACAAACGAGGGAAACCCCATAAAAAGGGCGGACGCGCTCGGGGACTCGTTCAACCCTCAACCTCAAACGCAAGACAATTCACAAAATAACACGATATCCCACTATAGCAGATCAAAGTTGTTACAAAATACATGTTGTGCCTAATGGCCGAACTGCTACTAACGCCCCAGGGCACAAAGTTTTACTCCGCAGGCTTCGACAACGACTCGCCGCCACCCCTGCGGTTGCGAATGAAGGGAGTGTACGGGTTCGACGGGTACGTCGTCAGCTCACCCGCCATCGCCGCACGGAAGGGCTGCTCGATCTTGAAGTCCCGATGCGGCGGCTCGGGGTCGTTGGGCGCGACGATCGTCTCCTGATAAGGAAGGAGATCGCCATCGCCCAGACACGATCACAGTATATCGCGGCACGGTCCGTCAGCTTTAGCACCTCGGAAATCTCCACCAATCCCGTCGACGATGGGTAGCCACTTGTCATGTCGTCCAGATCGAAGTCCTCCGGGAAGTGGGCGAGCCCAAGGCTGAGCGCCGTCGCTGCCCCGCGCCGGAACGCCGACCGCGTCATGAACTCGACGACCGACGGCGCCTTCTCCAAGTATCGCCACACTTTGATGAGGTCTCTGGGAATCACTTCCGTGGGCGACATCTCCTGAAGATACGCCCGAATGCAAGCCGCGGACAAAGTGGTCGAGTCGACCAGAGTGGCCACACACTGCCGCGCGTCGTACGACTGCGCCTCCTCCGAGCTGTCGATGATCCGACCTGTGGACAGGGGGTGGCAGTGAGTCCAACAAAGATCACGCAATGCAAATATTACACGCAGAGGTAGGCACACTTACCAATCAAAGGACGAGCGAGATCCGTGATGAAGCTTTGAAGAGAGGAGTAGTCGTCTTGTAGCCCAGCAACAAGGGCGTCAGAGACCTTACGCTCCTCAGCGGCGGCCGTAACAGCAGCCTTAGCCCGCCCATCCGCCGAACTTGCCTCCTTCGCTTCCTTAAGCTCGCGCTCAAGGTCGGCGATCCGCTTCTCAGCCGAGCTCAACGCAGATTGAGCCGCCGTCAATTCACTCGCCGGGACAAGGCCCCGACGAACCTCCTCTGCCTTCGCAGCAATCGCCTGGAGTCCCTTGTTCGCCTCTTGGATGGCGACAAGTTCCTTCTCCGCGCGACATTTCGCAGCAAGCCGGTCGGCTGATTCACGCTGCAAACCCTGTGCAAAAGCCAAACAGTCAACAAAAACGAAATCCTAAGTGCCCACCCGCTGAAATTCAGCGACTGGCCACTCGGGGACTGGAGATCAAAAATCCTAAGTGCCCACCCGCTGAAATTCAGCGACTGGACACTCGGGGACTGGAGATCAAAAATCCTAAGTGTCCACCCGCTGAAATTCAGCGATTAGACACTCGGGGACTGGGCGCGAGAAATAAAAACAAAAACCAGAAGAATCCGACCACTGCAATTCAGTGGCCCGATCCTCGGGGACTGGACATACCAGGATGGCTGCGCCAAGCATGCCATGAAGCTGCAGCGCGTCCATGGATGCGAGAAGAGCTGGAGTGTGCCCGCGACGCTGTTCGACCTCTGTTTCGGCGACCCCATGTACGCGGCTCGATGGCGTGGTACCACTCGCCGTAGCCGCTTTGTCCATGAAGCGGGGGAAGGTTGCGATGGATGCGCCGTCACCAAAAGAGGCCGGCTCGGCCATCCCAGGCGAGGAAGCACCCTCCTTGATCGTCAAGGCCGCCCCCGCCGCAGGATCACTCGGAGCAATCGTCGTGTCGTCAGACACCGTGACGACATCGTTGCTCTTGGCCTTTTTGGCACTGTCTGTGGGGGCAGCGACCTCATCAGCCTTCCTCTTCCGAGAATGGTCCTCCTAGGCGACGATTGGCGGTACTTTGGCCACGGACGGGTGGCCTATCTTTTTAACCCCAGTCCTGCAAATTGATTACATGAGCAAAGTGGTCCGAGTACAACGAAAAATAAGGCAGGTGAATAAAACTCACTTGGCGAATGGTATGAACCGCAGCCCCGTGCGTATGCTAGCCGGCTTCTCCAGTTCGGGGCCCAGTTTCCGACTGAGGCCCATCTCCAGGACATCATGCGCCCAAGACACGGACGACCTCTTTGTTGACGAGGCCGCGACAGGAGCCTCCACAACGTTTTCGGCAAGAGCTCTCCTGGGAGGCGAAGCTGCCGCGGTTGGAGCAGCCCCCGACCCAGAGACTGGGGCGCATGGGGAGGAATCGAGGCCAGAGGTACCTCACTCAGGACGGCGGTGACATCCGGTGCTGCCGTCGTCTGTGGCGCTTCCTCCCTGGCCAGGCTGGTGGCGTCGGAACTACTCGCCGAACAAGGCGGAGACACCTGTCTCCTTGGCTTCGTCTTCCTCTTCGGAGGAGCCTTCACTTTCTTCTTCTTCTTTTTCTTTTTCGACGGGGTGGCCTCGCGACGCGAGGTGATCTCGGGAAGCTCGTTGTCGTCATCGTCATGACGTTCAAGGATTTTACTCGCCTCGAGTTCGCGCTGACGCTGCCCGCGAGTTTTGCGAACTAGTGGGGCGGCCTCTTCCTCGGACTCGTCGTCATCGTTGCTCCTGTCGCTCTCGGCGCCGCCCTTGGTGGGAGGCGACTTGCCCCCGTCCTAGACGGACGAGCTCGAGTTCTCGTCGTCCGCGGGCGGAAGCCACCCTTCCACCACTTGAAATTTTTGCAGCAAGCATGAGGTAATATCAGTATAACCGCGACAGCATCAACTACGACTGCGAATGGTAGAAAGTGACTTACCGTCGGAGCTGGATGTTTCGCGGTGTAGGGGGTGACCCCAGCCTTCGCGTCCAGGTACACCGCCTGGGTGATCTTCTTCAACGCCGGGATGTAGTCCTCGAGTGTCCACTCGGCGAGGCAGGATTTTGTCGAGTCTTCCTGGCCCGTGTATTCGTACATGTAATGGTCACGGCGGGCCAGGGGAACGAGTCGCCGCCCAAGCCAACAGTTGTACAAATTGATGGTCTGAAGACCCTTCTTCTTCAGGCCGCGGATGGTTTGAAGCATCTCATCCACGACCATCCGCTGGTCTGTTGGGAGCTTGCCGACTTGGAGTCGGCGTGGTTCGGGCCGGTCGGCGGAGTACCGTGGGATCGCCACCTCGCCGTCTGGAGTCGCCTCGGTGACGTAAAACCAGGACTTCTTCCACTCGCTTGCCGCCTTGGCAGGAAGCATCAGGTCGAAGAAGGAGGCTTTCGATTTGAGCTGGAACGTCAGGCCACCCGCCGCCAGCATTGGGCCGCCTGATTCTTCATGACTAATCCTCCCGTGGAACAGATCTTGCCACAGGGGGAAGTAGGGCCTGCAACCTAGGTAGCATTCGCAGAACGCCACGAAGATGGCGAGCTGCTCGATGCTGTGCGGGCCCAGGTCCGATGGCTGAATCCCGTAGAAGGCACAGAAGCGCCGAAAGAAGAGAGATGTGGGAAACCCCAGCCCCCGCTCCAAGTGGCTGGTGAAGCAGACGAATTCTCCTTCGCGCGGGTCCGGAGTCACCTCTCCGGTCGCAGGGATGCGCCACCTGCCGGCGCGCAGGATCCCGGCTTCCTCGAAAGACGCCAGTAGCGCTCTCGTGCACTTGGACCTGCCCCACGGCTCGGCGGAGGGGGCCATTGGCGGAAAGGTTCGAGGAGGTCGGAGGATTTTGGATCGATTGGATCACGATGCGGAGGAAAACGGAGATGCGCGAAATCGGAGGAAATGACGAGAGGGTGGTTCTCCGATCGCCTACCATTTCCTTTATATAGCAGTTGTTACCCGCCAAATCAGGAAGCCGTTACTACGCGGTGATTATGCCAAAAGTTACCGTTGGATTACTCCAACGGCTAGTTTTGACTGCGTCTGACGGTCCAACTTCATCCATTCGACTCGCCGACCTTATCACTACAACAGTGACTAAATATTTCGCCGACCCATTCGCCGAGCTGTGACGAGAGTGACTAGTTTTTTCCTTTATTCAGGAGCCCGCCACCGATTCGACTGGGTGCCCGCATTGGACCCGTATGCTCCGACTTCCAGCAATCACCTGCGCCCAATCGACGGCGGCCTCGGGGACTACTGATGGGGATATGCCTACCGGGGTATACCCAGCAGGACGTTTCCGACTGGCCCAGGAACTGGCCAGTGGGCCTGCAGGACGGCGACTGGATCAAGCCCTGGCGTGGACCTAAGCGACTGGAAGCTGAAGGCCCAGGAGAGTAGATAGGCCCAGACGGATTAGGTTAAACGAGTACCGAAACCTTAACTGATTCGGTTGAGATATGTAAACCCTAGGGGGGTGAGTCTATATAAACCTCCCTACAGGGCGTGTAGAGGATACGTGCCATCATCCACCCAAGCGACTCGCCGCCTAGCCGTCGATTTCGCCCCATTGTACCTTCATCATAATACAATCTAGCAGGAGTAGGTCTTTACCCTCCGGGGGGCCGAACCTGGGTAAAACCCTGTGTCTCCGCCCTCATCTCGCACCGCAGATGGCTGGCCGCCCTTGCCCTTCGTTCTACTACTCGCTGCCGATTGCAGCGTCTGCCGTGGTCATTCCCACGACAACATGAACTTGTGGCTGCTTCCCTTGTTGCTTCTCACTCAAGTGCTCTTTCTTCAATGGACAAGATCTTACATGATGCCCTTCAACCTTGCACTTGAAGCAAATAATCTTGGCCGAATTCTTGACTTGGTTTTGGCCCTTCTTCTTATTTCTCTTGGACTTGTTCTTGTTATTGGAGTTGAATCCAAGTCCACTTTTATCATTGGGGGATTTTTGCACATTCAAAATATTATCGAGTGTGGATTTCCCTTCATGACTCTTTTCCAAATCATTCCTCAACGAGGTGACTTGGGCCTTCAGCTCTTTGATTTCCTCTACATGGTTAGTAGAAATACAAGTACTAGAGGAAGTAGAAGCTTCATTGTTAGAGCAACAAGGCAAAGCAAGTAATCCAACACAAGGTTTATCAATAGTATGGCTAGATGGATTACTAGGACTAGCAAACGGCAAAATAGCATTTTGAGTAGAAGTTGTGCTAATGTCCAAAAGAGGCTCACAAGATGTTACCTTGGTAATACTTGCGTCACGAGCTAACATTAGACCATCATGGGAGATTAGAAGATCATTATGAGAGCCCGAGAGCTTTTCATGACTTCCTTCCAATTTCCTATACTTGCTAGTTAGCAACTCAAGTTGAGCCCTTAGCTCAGCGTTCTCCTTTAGGGCAGATGCTTCACAAGAAGTAGAGTTAGTAGCACAAGCATCATTAATGGAATTTTCCTTTTCAAGCTCATAAGATTCAACTTTTTGTGTGAGGAGACAATTAGTGTGCTTCTCCCCGGCAAGCTCTTGCTTAAGGAGATTGAATCTCCGACTCCCATCATCAAGTTGGAAATCCAACTCCTATATGGTTCCCGTTTGTTTAGTTATGGTGTCCATAACGTGTTTGAGACAAGTAACGTCCTTATTATTACCACGAAGAGAGGTACACAAAAAATTCAACTCAAGCAAGAGAGCACTAGTATCCTCATCAATGTCATCATCACTATCATCATTATCATTGCTATTATCTTTAGAATATATATTGGGACACAAAGTAGGAGATACCTTTGATCCTCTTGCCATAAGGCACATGTGAGCACGGGAGAATGAAGATGAGGATATTATTGAATCTTCATTCATGATCATTTCTTGCTCCATAGAATGTTTGATTTCCTCTACATTGTTAGATAAACAACTAGAGGAAATAGAAGCATTTTGTTCATGGGAACAAGGCAAATCAAGCATATCATCTACACTAGTACTCAAATAATTTCTAGATGATATACAAGGACTAGCAACAAAAGGGGATATAGCATTATTGTTGCAAGAAGTGCTTAAGTCCAAAGAAGAAACATTGCAATGGGATAGAGATGAAGTATCATCATCAGCGAGCACAATATCAACATTGCAATTCCCAACACCACTCACCATATCTTTACCTTGTGTCTTGCCACGCGTTGGTGAAGTGGGTGAAGATGAGAACTCATCGCTGCCGGAGGTGGAAGCAACTTGGAGCTCTTCATGATGTGAAGGAAAAGAGATATCCTCGGAGAAAACACCGACAATATTAGAAATGGAACCACCAAATATTTATTTAAGCTTGGTCCACTTCTCATGGGACGACTTGCGCTTCACAATCGTCAAGAACAAATTAACTGTGGGGCTCAAAGAGAAAATAATCTTATTAGAAACTTGAGCTTCGAGATGTAAATTTTTCTCATCCTCTAAAGATAGAATTTGAGGATCCATCGGAGGAGAAAAACCTACATCTAGAAAACGCTCAATATTTGGACACAAGGTCCTAAGATTACAAAGCAAGCAATTTCTCCACAAAGCATAATTTGTGCCATCAAAGATAATTGTGTCATTATGCACTATACTACTAGTCGACATCTTATCACTCTAGGTGGTGAAGCCTAAACAAGGAGAGACCTTTCTCTGATACCAATTGAAAGGATAGAGATGTCGCCTAGAGGTGGGTGAATAGGCAATATTAAAACTATTACAATTTTGGCTTGACAGAATGCGGAATTAAACTAACGTTTATTTTATAAGCACAAAATCTAAATACACTAGGCTCAACTAAGTGCACCAACAACAAGTTAAGCTAAGAAAGATAGCACAAGATGAATATACCACAAGTGATAAACAAGATATAAGTACTTCAAGCTCGATGGCTATCACAAGGAAAGTAAGCTCGGATATAGAGGTAACCGAGACACGCGGAGACGAATATGTATTCCCGTGTTCCCTTACAAGTAAGGTACGTCACGTTGGAGAGGTGTGGGATTCCACAAAGGATTTCCCAACGCCACGAAGGCCACCTTCTTCTCCGAGTCTATCCCATGAAGGAATAGGCCCTTTCCTTATGGCTAGCTTTTCCTCCACTCTGGAGATGGCAAGCTCCACAACCACTTCACAAGCTCCACGAAGGAGAAGCCCGGGTCTCTTCACAATCTTTCACGAAAAGGACACCGCGGTACCAACCGCCAAGCCAACTAGGAGGTCACCCTCCAAGAGTAACAAGCTCACGGTCTCTCACTCGAACAAATCGTAATGGAGAGCTCAACACTTATGCAAGAATGCAAAGCAAGAACACCAAGGGTGCTCAAATCATCCACTCTCAAATCCCACCAAAGCAACAAGTGCTAGGGAGGAATTAGAGAGGAAGAACAATGGTGGAAACCAACAAATGACTCCAAGATCTAGATCCAATGGGTTCCCCTCACTTAGAGGAGGAATTGATTGGTGGGGATTATAGATCTAGATCTCCTCTTCCAAAGCCCTCAAAAAGATGCAAGAATCATAGGAGGGAAGGGAGAGGAAGAAAGATCAAGGGGGTCAACAATGGAGGTCAAAAACGTGCTCAAGATCCGTAGAACTTTGGGGAAGAATCCCCCCTTTTACCCCTTTAAGGGGGATGACCGTTGGAAGCAAGATGCGCTGGGCGAACATGTTTCAGCGACGAAACCGGTGCCGCCAGATTAGCCCCGGAATTTTCGGTCAAAACCGAAAGTTCCGGTACAAACCGAAACAGCATACAGAACAGTTTTTCGGTGGTTTGCCGGAAATTTCCGGCAAAATTCCGGCCACAGACTTGGTCCGCCAACCAAACAGGGCACACGAAAACGGCGATAACTTTTGCGTCCGGACTCCAATTTTGATGATCTTGGGCTTATTTTGACGAGCACAACAAGCCCTACAAGATGGTGCAGAGAAACATCATAGTCCAATAGAGTAGGATAGAACCAAATGAATAAATTTATGAAGCCTCCCTATAAGAAGAATCGATAAAACCTTCAAACTCGAAAACGCCATAGAAGATGCATACGAATTCCGTTTTTGATGAACTTGGGATTGTTGAAGAGCTAGAAACAAGCTAAAGAACCTCACATGGAGAAACGCCAAGAAGCAACAAAATAGGAATATGCAAATAATGCAAATGATTGAGTTCCCTATGACGATGTGATCAAGTTACCCAACCGAAAGCCCCTCTTAATAGTGCGGCTATGTATCCTATAACCCGGTATCCCAACAACCACCTTTATACTGGTAAAAGGAAAACCTAGAAAGGCCATACCTTTGCCTTGCACATCCCGCTTGATCTTGATGACAACACTTCAATCTCCATCCAAGCCGGAATGCATCACTTAATCATTGTTGCTTCGTGAAGACTCCTAATTTGCTCCCCCCATACACCACTATTGGATAGCTTCATTAATACATGTCTTCACATGTCCATTATCACCAACATGGACGGCAATCTTCAAGCAAATAATCTTCTCAAGATGCTTAACTTGAACTTGCCCTTCTCAACCTTGATGACAATCACCACTTGATGTCATCCTCTCATGGGCTATATAAGATCTTCACTTTTGAAGCATGCACATATAAAGATACCTATCCCATATAGAAAATGAAAAGGCACATATATAATGGGTTAGTTCATGATGCATAATTGACAAGGCTTACCATACCACAAGATCCATGTGGTACATTCTTTATGCTTCATGTGTTGACCAACTTGAAATCACTCTTCACTCTTTGTATAGGTCAACCATGTACCTTCTCATGCTCCATCTCAATATCTTGAGGTATATAAAGAACTCTTAATTTTATTACATGCTCTAAATCTAAGTCAATCATAGCTCAACTAATGAGGCTATCATGACACCGTCTTAGAGCCATATCTTGAATTCTTCTATTGAGATCACACTCTCAAGATCTTGATCATATCATATTATTCTCTTCAACTCGATGATCTAGATGCCAATACTCAAGGTATATCTTTATCTTCATGGCATCCATACTTGAATCCAACACATAGACTACAAGCATGACCTATGGAATATTCCTTCATATAAAACTCAGTGAAAACATTAGTACATAGGGATTGTCATTAATCACCAAAACCACACATAGGGGCAATTACACTTTCAATATGCTTAAGTGATTTGCTATAGGAAAATATTCCTATAATCCATTGGGAAATAAGATGATTGATCAAATAGATGAAATAAATATTAAGTTTGCTTATGGATTTAAGGGTGAATGATTACCCAGAATTCCTATCTTCCATACTTCATAATTCTAGACTTTTAATTAAGGAATTCCTTTCCTAGATATTCTACTTCTTCATATACATCATCATGTGTTAACATGATGAGTTTTACTTCACAAGAATATTCTTATCAACCCTTTCTTCTTCTAAATCCATTTGTAAATCCAATGAGCTTGACACTAAAGCTCTATATGATCTCCTTATAGAGATAATTCGCATCTCTAGAATGCTTCTAATGAATCTAATTTCACTTGAATGATTACTCTCTTAATTCACCAACTACTTTGTAATATCACTCATAAATCTCAGAAGCTTGTCATTGAGGCTTTTCATATCTACACTTGGTTATACTAAACCATTCTACTAATTATAATCTCCAATCCAACAAGTGTTTATAGTTAACTCCATTCAGACACTTCCTTAATCATCTATCACTAATATCACTCCAATATATATATGTATATATCAATTCCTACTTCACCTCAAGTGTTTAGTATTCCCTAAGAAAAATAATGCTACTCCTATCATCCAATGTTGCCTTAGCATCAGTTTAATCATACTACCGTGTCTTAACTTAACTCCAGTATCTTATATTCAAACTTCACATCATATCATGGTGACTTATCATGGCTAACCTAGGATAACATATCTATACTAGGGTTTAATCATGTTATATCCACCAATGTCACTTATACATGATATAATCCTTCACTCTTAGTGACTTGAGAATGATCATCATAATCCTTTGATCATTTATGGCTTAGGTTTCCAGTTGGCTAATCAAGGCTTAATCAATACAACATTACAGTTGTATTATAATCATCTTCTCAGTATCTCTTACTGAATAGAATATATTATTCATTGACTATACCTGCTTGATCCAATAGGATTACTCCTGGTAACTATCTTCAAAATTCATCCTTGTAATCTTCTTTGTTACCACATATATCTTTGTTCTAATAACTTTTCTATTCATCCAAGAGTGAGTTAACTCCATCAATTATCACATTGATCTTATTCTCTTCCAACATTCCCATCCTATAGATGATATATAAATCTAGCATTACCACCTACCTCTTCTTACTTCTTTCTCTAAAGGACTTGAGTGAATGCTATGATAAGGACATGGGTTAATAGATCAGGAATTGATAAGTTAAGAATTGGTGAATCAATAGTTGATTACTCAACATTGATGAACAATAGATATTAAGATAAGATTCATTAGAGATGATAAGGATTGATATGGAAAGAAAGATATGTGGTAAATAGTCTTGACTTGGTTTCCTTCCTACTCAATAAGTGATAAGGAATTAGCGTTTAAGAAATACCATGATGCTCATAGTAGGAATATATGGAAATAAGATAAATCAGGACTTATTTATTATATTCTTGTTACTTGAGTTATAATCTTAACTTAGTACCCATGAGTTGTTGAATGAATATCATGATATGATCTCTTATGGATCAGATAATATTATCATTAAGTAATATGTTGTGGTTTAGTTTTATTACATTTGATCTACCCTTAGATCAAATCCTGTTTACCCAAAATAAGGTTTTATCAAAGGTCATATTCAAACTTATCGCAGTCAACTTGGTGATCTACTTCAATTCCATCAAGTTGAGAGAAGCTTCAATCACTTTGAAAAGTTTTGTTCAAAAGCGCGAAAATTATTCGGATTTTCTATGCATGAATGTAATGCACACATTTGAGTTCAGCTTATTTCTAAGCTCTAATGTTGGGATGTTACAGCAATCAACAAAGATGTTCCATCTTGAGGTGTAGAAGATCGTCATCATCAACATCAAGTGGAATATTCACAAGGAAAAGGTTTGATCTTGATAGGGTTTTTTATTATCGGTCTCGTGGTATTAGTTGGGGAGACCATTTTATAGGATAGATAACCGTACTATCAAGAGGGGCTCTCGAGTGAGTAACTTGATCATATCCCTCGGTGAGATCTCAAACCTTTGCATACTTGGAATCATCTTTCTTGGTTCTTATTTGGGTCTTACTCATATGAGGATTTAGAGCTTGTGTTAATCTCCATGACAAGCTCAAGTTTTTCGAAAACGAATTTCATATGCATTCACTATTGTGTTTTCAATATTGGAGGTTTTACCGGTTCGTATTTTTGAGAGAGGTCAAACCTTTTGTCGCCTGATTCTACCCCCCTTGTTGTACTACGATGTTTATCTGTATGATCTTGTAGATCTCATTGTCCTCATTAAAACGAGCCCAAGATCATAAAAATGGAGTCCAGATGCAAAACTAATGATTGTTTCACAGTTTTCAAGGGGTAGATTATCCGGCCCAATTTTTGGAAAACGACTAAGGACTTTGAGGTGTGGCTCCCAGTAATGGTGGCGTATTATCCGGCCCTCTGGGGGCGGATTATCCGGCCCAAATATCCGCCCCCTATACTGAGGGACGCGCCGCGAAGTCCTTAGCCATTTTTTGGCCCGAGGAACCCGGAATATCCGGGGGAGGGGCAGATTATCTGGCCTGAAAGGTATCAAATGGTCATATTTCATTGGAGAGGGTTATAAATAGACACCTTCTTCCTCCTTAGGCTGGTGGCTTGCATTCTCTCTCTCCTCCATTGTTTTGACCTTCAAGAGCTTGCAAATACTCTCAATCCCTCCCATATTTCTTGAATCTTTTGGGGGGTTTTGAAAGGGGAGATCCAGATCTACAACTCCATCAATCCATCTCTTCTCTATGCGAGGGGAACACATTGGGATCTAGATCTTGGGGTTTCTTTTATGGATTTCCTCTTGTGTTCATCCTCTCTTATTCTCCCACTAGCTTTTGTAGCTTTGGTGGAATTTGGAAGAGAGGGACTTGAGCACTTCTTGTGTTCTTGCCATTGCATTTGATGCATCAATTTGAGTTCTCGGTGAGGATTCGATTGGGTGAAAGGTGAGAAGCTTTTTACTCTTGGGTTCTTGGAACCCTAGACGGTTTAGTTATTTTGCAGGGTTGTGGATTACTTGGGGCCTCCAGTTAAGTTGTGGAGCTTTCCCCGAGCTTGTTTGTTAGGAGTCTCCAATTGAGTTGTGGAGAAGTGCCCCAATCTTTTGTGAGAGGTTACAGATTGCCACCGACAAGTGCACCGATAGTGAAGAAGTGAACCATGCCTCTTGTGGCGAGGTTCACAGGAGAATAGGCTGAGGCCTTTTGTGGCGTGGTGGTATTAGTACCGCCCACCCCTCCAACGAGATGCACTCTCTTTATGGGAGGAACTCGGTAATAAATCATCATCTTCACGTGCCTCGGTTATCTCTATCCCCGAGCTATTTACTTATGCACTTTACTTTGTGATAGCCTTCGTGCTTGAATTCATCTATCTAGCTATCACATAGTTTCTTGTTTTGCTTAGCATAAGTTGTTGGTGCACATAGGTGAACTGTAGTTTATATAGGTTTTGTGCTTGACAATGTAAACTCTAGTTTTATTCCGCCTTTGTTAAGCCCATCTCGTAAAAGTTTTAAACCGTCTATTCACCCCCCCTATAGGAGTCATTTGTATCATTCAAAGTTGTCATGCAAATGATAAACTTGAGGTTTTAATTACTTAAAAAAATGCTTCACAGATGGCCTAAAATGTAGGAACATGTTTGAGTTTGAAGCCAAATGACAAGGGTCATGGACATATCCACATTGTAGTTTATAAATATTGTGCCCATATTTGGTATATGGGCACATCCGCGAAGCAATATTTACAATCGTAGTTTCTTACTTTTATAAACAAAAATATTATTTTCAATTTTCCAAGTGACAGAAAGTGTTATTTTTATTAATAAAGTACACAAGAAAAAAGACCTAGAATTCCAGTACCTCGTTTTTCATGTACTCCTATATATTGTACCATTTTTTAAACAGACTCAGAGTATCAATTCTAATTGTTGGTCACCTAAATCTAATGGCTGTGGGCAAAGGGATTTGTCCTGAATAATGGTCTGAGCTGCTTCCTGTATTCTAGAACCATCATGTCTTCGTAATTGAAAAAAATCTCATATCAGCCTTACATATGTTTTCAGCTGAAACAAAAGTGCAGTGCAGTTGGCCTGCCATAACTTAACAATTTGACGTGAGCGGGTTTGGCTAATTTTTTATTTTGACAATGGTTGTTTTTTGTTTATTATAATTTCTCTTCATCATCAATAAATCAGATTATCCTTGTGTTTACGCTCATGTATGTTCATTTTCCTTAACATTTTGCAAGATGCTCACTCTGTGTCTTTTTTTTATGCAAAGCTGCCTTGTAGTGTTAATACGCATTGCATGTGTATACATAATGAAGAGGTTCACAGCAGAAAACAAAATATTTTCGACTAGACGTAGCATCAATATACCCAAGATCTATCTAGAAGTAATGTTATTATTGAGAGAGACTTCGATAACATACCCCTGTAGACTAAAAGCACTTAACGCTCACATAGGAATATGGATGATATAGTCGTATTCGTACCGATCTCAAGGACGCAAAGTTTCTTGAACGTCACCTCCTGGTCCTGGCACGACAGCTCCTGGTGCCACAAGTAGCAGCACCCTCGAGGTCTCCCACATGTTCGCTGCTTGACGACGATTGCCACTCTCCTTGATTCAGCCCGGATGCGAACGTAGATCTTCTGGCCGGAATCACCCCAGCGCAACGGCGTACCGCAGTAAAGCAATCTCCCACACGCGCAATCCTTACTTGGTTTTGAGAGAGAGAGAGATTTCCTAAAAAAATTGCCTTAGAGAATATTGTTTGTCCTTTTCCCTCTCATATAGACCTTTATATATAGGGAAAAAGAGTCTACCCTATCCCTTTAAAATCCTGGGGTGGAACTAAACCAAGAGGAGGTGGAGGCCCACGCGCCAAGAGGGGAGGGTCAGCCGTCCGGGTCGGGTGGGCCCCGCGTGCAGCCCATCGGAGTCCAATGGACGGTGTGGGACCCACTCGTGCCTAGCCCTAGCGGCGCGACGGCTGCCCCATTGCTGGCTTGTCTATTGGGCCTTATTCCCTCCAGGGACTTACCCATTAGGGAAGTTTGCCCAATAATTTTTTAATTTTAAATATTAATTTCAATAATTAATAAAAATACATATTATTAAATTTTAGTAAGTAATAATGGAAAAAGGTAGTAGAAGCGTACTAGTATATCTATTTAGGATTCAAGGTTGAGAGTCACATCAACTAATTGTCCATGATCATATATTTGCACTAAAAAATAGATACCTCTGATTCAAATGGGATGTGCGGTAAATTTTGCCACTCAACTAAAATTTTGAATTTGGCTATGATAAAGTAATACTTCCTCCATTTTGGTTTATTAAGCCAAATGGTAGTTTAATAAACATGCTTGACCATAAATTTGGTAAACAAAATATGAACTATATGTCACAAAAATTGTATCACCAGAAGCGTCTTTTAAATATGAATGTGATGGTATAATTTATAACATATATCTCATATTTTGTTGACCAATTATATGGTCAATTTTTTTTTCTAGGAGTACATATTAGCCTAAGTAAAACTTTTTTCTTGGACCACATATTAGCATAAGTAAAAAATTATGGACAAAATATTTGGGTAGGTGCAGGAATTTTTAGCCCTGGACTGAGATATTGAGTTTGGCTATAGTACAAGTAGTAGTAATAATTTACGGGTCCTCCTAAACCGTACTATCTTTATTCAAAATCAGTGGGCTTTTAAATCAAGCTATCGACCAATGAATGGAAAAAATATATGGCCTGACACGTCCGATTCAAAGAATTTGTAAAAAATGGGAATAGGAAAAAATTACAGGACTATTATAGCATGGCACCTGGAATCTTACGTGAATGAAAATTTAAATCGGTAAATAAGCTATTTGATTGCACCGCAGAAAATCGTTGTAGTGTTTCGATACATGTCATAGCTGTCATAGACACATAGAATTTTTTCCCAAGAGGTCTCATCCCTTGTTAGAAATGATATAGAATTGTAGTGTAGGAAAACAATACATATACATTTTATAGGATTCATTCCTTTGAAACATATATACTCTATAGGAAAAATTCCTATGGATTGGAATTCTATAAAATTTCTTTGAAGATCCTTTGAATCAAACATGATCTAAGTATATTTCGGTTCCTAGGACTACTAAATTTATGTGCTAAGCAAGCTACTAGTGATATCGACGAATAGGGATTTTCTCGTACCCTAGTAAAAACTTGCTTCACAATATGGCGGGATTTTCTCGTACATTAGTACTCATTTATTTTTAAAATATAAAATGTTTTAGCTTTTTTTTCTAAAATACATATATCTAAATGCCTTTTAGTATGTAGGTTCACTCATTTTGCTTCGAACTTGTACACTAAAAGTTGTCTAGATATGTTTTTCAGAAAAAATCAAGTAAAACATATTATATTTTGAAACGGGGGGATGACTATATAGTAGTTTGTATTCTCTACTAGTAACCTCACAAGCAACTATTTCTAGCCTTTCGAGAAAAAGGAAAAACAATGCTTTCCCCATCAAAAAATGGAAATCGTGTTTGAGCATCTAGAATAATTTCCTACATCTTTTTTAGGACTGAACTCTAAAATACTTTTTTTTTGGAAAATCGAACAAAACTAAGTAAAGCGAAGGTTATCATGGTGAATTATCAGTATTCAAAAAGTAGATATATTAAAGGGAAACTATGAATGGGACAGAGATAGAATCGAAATTGCTGTGAGTATGATAACTTATGGCAACTATACTAAAATACTCCCTCTATACCAAATTTTTTTTCAACATTGTGTATACTAGCCTTCTCTCTTTGCCTCCCGGGGCATTGCCGTTAGGCAGAACATTGATGAGGCAAATCGTTTCTCTCAATATTTCCCAGAGCGAGTAATAGTGACTTGCGATGGTAAATCGTGACAACAAAATAAACAGTTAAATATCATCACGATCTACAGTTCAACTAGTATTACTGCTATAACTAAAACATGTCTAGAACATGCGAATCTATATAAATCCAAGTCACTTATTGTTGGACGAAGAGAGTACCATGAACAACAAAACTAAGAATATGTAGAAAAATTATTAGCCGGGAAGCGCAAGTTGGTCACGGTCCTCGCGCAATGTCGTTTGGAGGCGCACACGTTCGGTCTGGGGCATGTACTCTTCCTCTCGCGCGTTCGAAGGCTCACCGAAGTTGAACTCGTCCAAACCACATTGTTCATCGATGCGGCTGGCACATACTTCCTTCGACTCGGTCCAGAATCGTTGGCCCACATCCACGCCATGCTAGGTCGCTTAGCGTGGGGGGTTGGTTGCGATCGAACTCGACCCAGACAAAACCGTCACCAATTGATGTCTTCTTATTCCTTCGAGGGTCACGTCGATGCGGTCTAAAAGAGTTGGCATGTATCCTCGCCGGTTCACTTAGAAGGAGCTCAGGTTCGCCGCGGTCGAGCTCGAGCGTGACAACGTCGTCGACCGCGTCATCGACCAATGCAGCCGGCGTGTACCAAGAGGAGATTCACCAAGGGATGCCTCCGCAACCACCCTGAATCCATCACCGTCGACTTCAAGATGTCTACCTAGACCACGTTTGCGTCGTATCGGTGTCATCCGATGCGTGGAGTAAGAGCTAAAGCTATTTTGCTGGCCAGGACTAGCTAGGGAAGAGAGATTAAGAGGGGGAATGGTGCGGTGACCCAGCACACCACTACAGATTGTAGTGCACAAGTCGTTAATATAATATTCACGAAATACCGTTTTACAAATATTGCATCCCTAAGAGTGGTATAACAGAAAAATTGTGGGTCCACTACTTTTACATGTTCATAACATTCAAACAAAGTTGTATGAAGGTTTCGAAATCCTCCTCGGTCTATTGACGACTTCTTCGAAGGTTGAAGTTTAAACTAACTAATTTGAGTAGCAATGACATAACTAGATGAAATGCCACTGGAGCTCAGCAACTCATTCTAGGTAGTTCTATGCTGCTTGTCTCATATATTCTATCATATAGGCTATTCTTCTGTTTCTATGTCTTCTTGTCCCGCTCCATATTCTATAGCATGGTCTACTCCTTCAATGCCTCTAAAAAGATCTGGCTCCTCATATTAGACCTCTTTGTCGTCCCTGTCTACACTATTCTCCTCTGTCTCGATATTATCATAGTCTAGTAATAATTAAGAAGATAATTTGAATACGAGCATACTCAGCAAGTTCTATTAAAAGTTTATAATCATGGATTAAACATCCAGGTTCCTGTTTTTTGTTTTTCAAACTGGTTTCTTGTCCGTTAGTTTTCACGGGTTGTTAGAACTTTCTAAAGTTCTTTTCCACGCTGTGTTCACAATTCATTCCTCGGACAAGAAGTATCATGACAAGTTTTATACACTCTTGAGTGATGCGCTACTTTTCCCACAAATTTCCCTGGTCTTTTGCCATAACGCACTTCCTAAGGTGTGTGGCATGTTACCAAGTTTTTCCAAGTTATGTAGAGACCTACTCTATTTCGTATTTATTCCTTGGCACTGAACCCGTTCAATAACCGTCACTCAATTGCTATCCTTCCGGAGAACTAAAGTTGTCATATTGTAGCACAAGATAGGGACGTTACGAGCTCCCACCCACTGCAATTCCTCTTACGGAATACAACCCAACTTATTCATCTGAAATTCTACGAAATAAAGCAAAAAATTCTAACTTGCTTGTCCCATTTCAAGATTTGTGGTCAACGTGGTTTATATTGTTCCTTGGAATAACTGACTATAGTGGTTGTCTACTCCTAAATTTATTCTTGATACAATGGAATCTATTTCCACAATATCTCATACTGTGGCTTTCATTTACCTCATGGTATTCATTTCATTCATAAAACAATATTTTCGTTTGTAGCAATATTTGTGGTACTTTGGAAAATTATTTGATAAAAATAACTTGCAAGAGTGTGCAAGTTTTAATTTGTCAATTGTATGCAAGATTGAACTTGCCTGGTAACTGCGAGATAATGCAGCTCGAAGGTTCGAGTTGATCCTTGACTTCGGTTTCAATAAAAAGCAATCATTGTCCGTAAAGATAATGCTTTAAAAACCAATATGTTTTTAATGCAAATACATATTATGCAAGGATTTCATTTTATTACTTGTAGATCCTTTTTTATTTAAGTTATTGTGATTTTTGATGATTTTTTCCTATTATAAGGGGTTTCTTTTGATTTCACTTTAAAATTTTCATATATCTATTTTAGATAAATTCTATTAAAAAAAATTTGTGAACCTTTGGATTTAAGATAATATTTCTATATTTTTAAATAATATTATTTACATTTATCAGGATTTTTTAGTATTTTACTCATTTTAAAGTATTTTAATAAGTCATTTTCATTTCTTGAAATTTTTATACTATTAAATTAATTTTAATAATTCCAGAAAAATAGGATTTAGAATCGTAACATTTTTCCTATTTGGACTATTTTTATTTTATTTTTAGAAAATATCTAGGTTGTTTTTTGGTCAATTGGCCATTTAAAGAAAAAAAGTGAAAATACCAAAATACCCCTAGGCACACTAGTCAGACCCAGCTGGTCAAAACGAGTTGACACGGTTTAGTAGGAACAAACCGACCCACATGCACTCACTCGCTCTCTCCTCATTCGCGCTCGCTCTGTAGGGTTCGCAGCATAGAAAACAAAAAAAATTCCTACGATGGGAACGACTATGTACCAAGATCTATCTACTAGATACAAGCAACGGGCAGATATACATCCGTATATAACTTACCCTTGAAGATCGATAAAGCTTAACGAGGTTGAACTCGTGGTTGATATAGATGATCTCTTGTCGATCTCAAGATCGAGAGAAAGTCCTAACGCCGCAAATCAGCGGCACATCCGTGCTCGCACACACGTCTGAAGCACCGAGCAACCTCCGCCTCCTCGCTCCAGTGATGCAGCGAAAGCACAACTCTTTCTTGTCGAATAGCCACTGGGAATATGTATCTCGCTAGTCCGAGACCATGGGGGATAAATACTAGAAGGGGGAGAGAGATCCTTCACGAGGAGGTGTGAGTGAGAGAGTGGGAGGGGGTCCTTTTATAGGAGGAGGGGGAACCCCAAGGGGTGGCCGGCGCATGGGGGATGCCCCTTTCCCTCCCTCCATTCGTGTGTGTGGATGCTCCACTCACAAAATGCCCCTTCAATTTTCTCCACTAAAAAAACCCACTCAAATTCCCATTAAATTTCCACCAAATTTAATGCAAACCCTCATTAAATAAAACTCCTTTTATTTATTCAGAATTTTGTCAATTACTTTAATGACAAAAATTCACATATAACCCCTTGCTAGTATTTCATTTCACATGCAGAAACACTTTCTGCAATTTCACCCGAAACCAGTTTCGGTATCTAGTGAAATAAATTTATGCGCTTTGTTATTCTTTTCAACATGAAACTTTTGCTCCAAATGGTGTCGGTGTCTCTTAAGTGTGTCACCCTACGGTTCGCGAATAATGCGGATATGATCGAGACCCCTCTCAGATTAAATCAGAAGCGGGACCTAGAGATCCATACTGATTCCCACACATTCAACGATGACTTTCTTGTGATCGTGAGAACCTTTTACGCTAGTATCTTAATCCCTTTGTTTCGCGATATATTACATGTCCGAGATTCGATCATCAGTATATCCATACCTATTTTGATCTCGTTACTGACATATACTCTTTTCTTGTTCCCGTGATATAACATTCTAGTGATCAAATCACTTGCTTGCAAGCTAATCAATGTGATACCACCGAGAGGGCCCAGAGCATATCTATCCGTCATCAAGATGAACAAATTTCACTCTCGATCCATGGGCCTCAACATAACACTTTAGTAGTACTGAACCCATCTTTATGATCATCCTGTTATGGTATGACGTTTGATGTTATCAAGATACTCTTCCAGTGTTAGTGATTGACATGATCTCATGGTCTAAGGATTAGGATTACTTCGTATGATGTTGTAGCAATATAAACTCAATGACTTTGATCGTAACGTTATACTTCAGATGAATGTTCATCACACCATTCCAATAATGTTGTGACCTCGTTATTAACAACATCCAATGTCCATGATCAGGAAACCTTGATCATCTTGTTAATCAATGAGCTAGTTTATGAGAGAAGCATAACTAGGAACTTTCTGTTAGTTTATTAAACACACATGTATTAATGTTTCCGTATTAATACAATTTTAGCATGCAAAATAAACATCTATCATATACTTGGAATATACATAATAACCACTTTATTATTGCATCTCAGGGCATATTCCCTTCACGCTCTCTCTCGCTCGCGATCCCCTGGCGACAACGCTCGCCGCTGTCGCCACGCTAGATTTCGTCCATTCCCGGACTCCGCTGCCGTCATCATAGCCAACAATCGAACCACCGTTTGACGCTCCACCATTCCACTTCACAATTCTTCTCTCTCTCTCTCTCTCTCTCTCTCTCGCTCTCTCTCTTGGCCTAACGCTACCCTATTGATGCATGTAAAATGCAAACATGAACTTTGTAGTTTGTTAACATGTTCCCACATATTTTCATCATATATAATGATTATCCAAGTTTTATATTTATTTTTGGGGATTTACCAATGATCCCCTTTATTTTGGTTATAACCCGGTAGGGCATAAAAACCCTATTTTCAATGTTTTTGATGTTTCATGACCTATACAAAGTCAAATGGACCTGAACTTTTGGGAATGTCAATATTTATCCAGATAAGCATCTGGAGCACAAGAATCCAACCAGGAGGGTCAGGAGGTCCAAACGAGCCTATGTGGCGCACCCAGCCTAGGTGGGCGTGCCACCCACCCTCGTTTCCTCCTCGTCCATCTGGTCGCCGTGATTCTTTCGCCCACAGAGTTCTCTTGACCTAAAAACCCCTATATAAGGATATCCCGGGGAGTCCTCGAGACAGAGAACACCAGAAACAAAAACACCACTAAACAGAGTTAGATTCAGCAAAGATTGGAGGAGGAAACTCCGTCAGAGCCACCTCCGGGGAGATCTCCACCCTCTCCAACATCTCCGGCATCATCACCATGATGAAGAGGAAATAGTACACCTCCGGGCTATGGGTTTGTCGTAGTAGTTGGATATATTTCTCTCTTATTATTTATAGATCTAGTACCATATGAGCTGCCCTACATGGTTATGGTCATATTTGTAATTCCTATGTGGTGGATCCTTGTTCTATGATTTGATATTTGAGATTATAATATATTTTTGTGTAAGATGTATTGATAGATGCATATCATGCACTCCGTTCTTAATTTCTTGTTTTGATCCAACTTGTATGCAAGAACTTGTATGAGAAGTGTGTATTAGATGGTGTAGCATGGTGGTAGAGATTGAATTGTCACAAACAATATTCAAGATCTACTTTGGTTTTTACCTTTCTTTTGGTGCCTCACTAGGGATAAAGTAGAATCATGTGCTATAGTTATCATGTGACAGTGTGATAATCTTGTTATATCAAGGTAGCATATTTATATTTCAAACATCATGTTATATTACTTAAAGCTATACTCCGATTTGTTCTTAATTTAAGATTGCATGGAGTTTCCCTTTCTTGAGGAGTATAAGATATATGTATTTCATCTCGATGTTAGAACGTGATGCCCATGTTGATTTATTTATCAAACACATATAGAAGTTCCATGAATATTTATTATTGATGAATTGTTTTGTGATCACTACCACTTAAAAGGAGAGTAGACAAGTGAGCCCATGAACCCCAGTACAATTTTAATCATAAGAAACACCTTTCCATTGCATCTACTATCTTTTATATTTTATGCAATTTATTATTTCGAAAATACAAAAATACTTTCCCTACTTGCAATCACTCATAAAAACCCAAAAACAACTCTACCATCTTCCATATCATCTAGTTTGCGTTATTTTACTTTATTTATTTTATTTATTTCAGTTTATATTTTATTTTATTTCATATTACTAATACGAAACCTTGTGCTTGACAACCACTTGATGTAGTTGGCGAGACAAGACAAATTATTTTCCTTTACAGGTTGCTTAAAGAGGAGAAGACAAATACCCTCCCATTTCCAATTCCTCGAGAGTTAGATATAAACCCTCGAGTCACCCTTGTGGGGGAAAATAAACTTGCTACAACACTCTATACTTGGAGTCCCAATGATAAGTGACCATGATTGTTGCCATCAAGATTATTTTCTAGCGTCGATGCTGGGGAAGTTGGTGAAGGTACACCACACGACAACTGCCAAGACTATTTTCTAGCGTCGTCATCTTCATCAACTTTTCCAACAACCCAAGCTTGGGGAGGTTGCACCACTGTGAGATTTTTATTCTCCTTTTAGATTTTTAAAGTATTTTATTTTTTCTTGTTTTTAGTCTTTTTAAGTTTTTCTTAAAACACATAAAAATTAGTGTCAACCTTTTTGCTAATAAAACATGACTAAGAAAAATAAAAAAAGCAAGTTGGGGACAAGTCCATTCGCAAACAAGTTTGAGTGCAACATTGATCCTGAGGTGCTAGGTTCCATAGTTCATAATCATTTTTCTAAGGGGAATGTAGCCACTTCTCATTAGCATATTAAAATCTTTGAGGATTCATGCAAAACTCTAGGGCCCCCAGATATTGATCCTGAAATAGTGAAAGTAAAGTTATTTCCACACTCTTTAAAAGGAATATCTAAGAGATGGTATAATGATGCACCTAAAATAGATTTAAAAACATGGTACAATATGAAAGTATCCTTTTTAGAAAAATTTGGTAAAAAGACCCTTCATTGCAAAAAAATGATTTGTGATTTCAAGCAATACGAAAATTAATCTCTCACTAGTGCTTGGGTAAGATTTAAAAAATTCACACACAAAGTAGAACATGGACTAAAGGATTGGTTGCTTATAGGGAGTTTTTATGAATGCCTTCACATGAATCTAAGCAATCCCTAAATAACGAAACTGAAAAAAATCCTTTTTATATCTAAATCCCCGTGAAGCATTTACATTGTTAGATGGAATTTTGGTAGAAACTAGTATCAACAAGAGATTAAGTGAACTTAGCCCCAATTTTTCCCTTAGGGGAATTCATGGTGAAAATGAAGTAAAAGTGGAAGTTTTAGAAGATTCTGGCATGCTCTTTGGGGACAAAAATTTAGGATCATTAAAAATAAAAAGGGAAGAAACTACTATGATTGATATTGAAAATGAACCAACAAATTATAAACAAGTAGAAGAAGTCAAAATGCTAAGTGAAACAAAAGAACCTCTACTTGATCTTGATAAATGTAGCTTGCATGAACTCTCGGTTAGCAAACGTCTAAACTTTGTTTTTTGAGCAACATAAAACTATCGTAGAAACTTGGAGCATTGATACGTCGTAAACGTATCTATAATTTTTTATGTTTCATGCTTGTTTAGTATCCACTTTGCTATGCTTTGTCTATAATTTGAGGTATTTTTATACGTTTTCCGGAACTAACCTATTAACAAGATGCCATAGTGCTAGTTGCCTATTTTTTGTTGTTTTTGGTTTCAGAAAAGCTAGTAAAGAAATATTCTCGGAATTGGACGGGACAAAAGACAAAGTCAATATTTCACCGGGACGAACATAGAGACCCAAGGGCGACCAGAGGGGAGCCACAGGGTGGCCACCACCGCCCCATGCATGGGCCCACCCTGGGCTGCGCCTGGGCAGGGTATGGGCCCCCTGGCCGCCCTCCTGCCTCTCCTCTTCGCCTATATAATCCCCCCGATGCCAAAATACTAAGTATCCGATCAGATCTCCACAAAACAGTCTGTAGCCACCGCCACCATCGTCCCTAGATCGAGGGGATCTGAAACTCTTCCCGGCACCCTGCTAGAGGGGAGAGATCATCCCGGAGGCCTTCTTCATCACCATGCCAGCCTCTGGTATGATGCATGAGTAGTTCCACCTTGGACTATGGGTCCATACAGTAGCTAGATGGTTGTTTCTCCTCCTTTGTGCTACCATGTTTAGATCTTGTGAGCTCCATTCATGATCAAGATCATCTATTTGTAATCATGCATGTTGTGTTTGGATGATAGCATCTATGGGTCCATAAATAGTCTGTAGCCGCCGCCACCATCGTCCCCTGATGCCAAAACTTCTTGGGACTGACTTCTTGGATGATTATCCAGACTTTTTATGCAGGGTTAAACTTCTCTTCAAGAAATCTGTTGGATTCTGCTGCTGGAGGTACCTTTATGACCATTAATTTGGGTACCGCAACAAAGCTCCTTGATAATATGATGGTTAATTATTCCGAATGGCACACTGAGAGAGCTCCACATGGTAAGAAGGTAAATTCTATTGAAGAAACCTTCTCCTTGAGTGATAAAATTGATGTTATCATGGCTATGCTTGTTAATGGAAAAGCTCATATTGATCCAAATAATGTTCCTTTAGCCTCTTTGGTTGCTCAATGAGAGCAAGTTGATATGAACTTCATTAGGAGTAGTAATTTTGGCAACAATGCTTATGGTAATAATAACTATAGGCCTTATCCTCCTAATAATAGCAACACTTATCATGGTAGATCCGGAATGCCTAGTGAAGATAGGATTATAGAAGTTGAAAGACCCACTAAAAAATTTATGCAAATGCAATATGAGCAGAACAAAATATTCACTAAAACTATGGAAGAACAATCTGCTATTTTGAAATATATTAGTCATCAAATTAGAATTTGAACAGGGAAATTCCTAGTTTACAGTCCAAAATTTTGAATGTTGAGAAAAATATTGCATCTTTTTCTGAAGCACAATCCTCTTTGATTAATAAGATGGCTGCTAAACCTGAAACCTCGGAAAGTACCTTTGCTGCTACTCATGCCATACAAGTTACTATTGATGAAAATGTTAGACTGTTAGCTAAATTACATGCTAAGTGGGAAAGAGAAACTGAAGTTGCTAGAAACAATAGCGTTTGTACTATTACCACCACCAATATGGATGCTAGCAAACCACAAGAAGTCCCTATTCCTCCAACAACAATGCCTAAACCCAATAAGTCTATTACCTATGATGCTAAGTTTGATTTTGATCTTGATGGTTGCAATATCTCTAAAGTAATTATGTTCCTACAAAAGCTTGCTAGAAGTCCTAATGCTAGTGATATGAATATTGCTTTCACCAAACACATTACAAATGCTCTCATTAAAATTAAGGAATAAAAATTGAAACACAAAGCTTCTATTCCTAACTTAAAGGCGTTAAAGAAAAGTATTTCTTAGGAGATAACCCAATAGTTTTCTTGAGTGTTGGAAGTTAAAACTTCTATAATAACCTATCCTTATCCTTTTTATTTGATTTTTGTGCCAAGAATAACCTCTAATGAGAGGGAAGTAAGATTTGGGGAAGTGTTGTCCCGAAACAGAATTTTGCGCTTCACAGTAAAAATTCTTCAAAAATCTTTGTAAGTCGTATTGAGCTGTAATTTTCCTAATAAATCCCCCAGATTGTTAGCTAACTTTCGTTAGTTCAACACTTTTTGATTTGAGCAACATAAGGTCTTAGAAAAAATCTGTTTTCACCTACTTGTCTGTTTTGATAGATTTCTGCCATTATTTTCATTTGCCTCTTTATCAATTTCTTTTTTAGTTCTCTTTGGGAAATTGAGCTTTTTGAGGGAATTGCTACAGTATATTGTGTCTTTAATGAAAGTTTTGCTCTTTTGAAACTAAACCCCAAAGGTTTATTATCTTTTGAATGCACTTATGTTGTTAATGAAGATTGTGTGAAGTTTAGTATGAAGGAAAAATTTCAGGTGTAGGGAAAGAATGATGTAATGAGATGAAGAATGGACAAAAGATCAAGCTTGAGGATGCCACCCCATGTCACCCAAAGAAATATTCAATAGGTACAAGCGTCAAAGCTTGGGGATGCCCAAGGCATCCCTTTCTTCATCAATAAAAATCTCATGTCTTTATAGACACTTCGTTTTTATTGTTTCATGCACAGTTGTGTTGTTCTTGGAGCATATCGGTTTTTGTTTTTGGTTTTCGTTTGCTTAGTTTGCTCGAATAAAGTAGTTGTACCCCCGCTTTTGATGTGTTGTTTCAAATAAGTTGATTGGTGTTGGAAAGGAGTAGGAAGTTCTTGCTTAAGTAGTACACGAAGGAGCTTGCTTTGACTGTGACTTAGACTTTATCATGTCATGCTAGATGTTGTTTTGACCTTATGCTTAGTGATTATTGTTGTAGCATGACTATTTCCAAACAATTAGGATTGCTTAATGTGCCTTGAAAGAATCATGCGTTGTTTTAGCATACAAAGGCATAGTATTGTGGTATTCTCCTTTAATGCTTTGTTTGGGTTGACTTGGCACATGCTCACACCATGTTATTACTATGAACCAGTCACCTTAGCCTCTATGATAATTTAGTTTCTGACTTGTGGTACCACTTTATGCTTTGATTAGTAATGTTTTGTCGCTCTGCATGATTATGGCCATTATTGTTCTCTTAGTTGGTCACTCCCAGTCCTTTGCTAGCCTCCACTTGTATTGAGTAAGCTCTACTCATGCATCCAACTCCCAAGAAACCAAGTTATTCCAAAGAGTCCACTATAAATTCCTATGCATGGTGTGTTACACCATTTCAAGTAAATTCTTGTTTTATCTTCCTTCCAATTAAAAAGTCACTTTGTTATGTGAAAATTAGTGATTAAAGCTCTCACAAACTTGATGGCACACTTTATTTTTCTTGCCCCTAATAAACTTGAACCATTGTGTCATCTATGTTGTATATGCTTGCACTTATAAGTTGGGATTAGCAAAACCGTGCTGTCATGGGGAACGCTTTTAACACCTGTAAATATCTACCCAGTTGATATCATGCTCTTTTATTTATGGATATCATCGGTGTGAAATAAAAGGGGAGCTTGTAAGTCCATGGAGTTATGTATATGTGTTAGAGAAACGCCTGGGCCGCTAGCCTAAGCCATGCCTAATCATGGTGGAAACTTGCAGCATAACCATGGTGAGCAATCTATGAAGCTTTATTCTTATAAAAAAGAGAGAGAGACAGAAAAGAGGAAAGAAGAGAAAAAAACACCATTTTCCCATGGTAAATAAGAAGATTGTGAGATGCTCATTGTCTGCTTGCCTTGTCATTTTGATATGGGATAGATCCTGTATCATGGGGCAAGGGGTACCCCGTTGGCGGTTCTCTATGATACACATGTACTTACTATGACAAGAACTTACCGGTAAATAAAGTTGAGTAGCATGAGGAGCGGCCCTCGTACTCAAGGAACATGAGATTGCCAACTTATACTTTATCAAGCATATACTCCATATTTTGTTCACTTTAACCTTAATCACTTTAAGATGCTTATGATAGGGGAAATGAGAGCTGAAAGCTAACAAGTATCATAATTTTTGGAAGCTCTTTGTGAAACTTGAAATCCCTGCTTCCCTTTATGAAGGGCGTTTCTTCCACTTTTATATTGAGTCTCCACATTCTATCCTTAGGCACCAATTAAGAGAGCAATTCTTAGTTCTATGTGCATTGTCCAAAAACTTATTGATTGATTCATATTGTTGATATTGCTTGTTCTTGAATTATTTGTATCTAGTCACCCTTATGAACTTTGAAGGTGTCCTATGCATTTATGTTTTGATATTCCTTGAGGGACAAGCTGAATGTCACTATGCTATGTTTTCTATATGTGAAACAAACAAACGTCTTTCAATGCATTGTTATTTATGAATCTTTGTTTGTATCTTTTCATGTTGTAGCATAGTTACTATGTCTTAGTGTTAGAACTTCATATTTCATACTCATGTTTAGAGTACTTTGATCCCAGCTTTCAATGCTTGCAAATGGTTTGATCTTGATTGTGATGGTGCATGTCACCTCAAAAAAATATTCTTTTTATCACTTACCTACTCGAGGATGAGCAGGAGTTAAGCTTGGGGATGCTTGATGTTCCATGCTTGTTTAGTATCCACTTTGCTATGCTTTGTCTACACTTTGAGGTATTTTTATAGGTTTTTTGGAACTAACCTACTAAAAAGATGCCACAGTGCGAGTTGCCTGTTTTTGGCTGTTTTTGGTTTCATAAAGCTAGTAAAGAAATATTCTCAGGATTGGATGGGACAAAATCCAAAGTCAATATTTCACCGGGACGAACACGGAGATTGAAGGGCGACCGGAGGGGAGCCACAGGGTGGCCACACCCCCCCATGCGCAGGCCCACCCTAGGCCGCGCCTAGGCAGGGTGTGGGCCCCCTGTCCACCCTCCTGCCTCGCCTCTTCTCCTATATAATCCCCCTGATGCCAAAACCCTAAGTACCCGATCAGATCTCCACGAAATAGTCTGTAGCCGCCGCCACCATCGTTCCTAGATCGGGGGCATCTAAAGCTCTTCCCGACACCCTGCCTGCCGGAGGGGAGAGATCATCCCGAAGGCCTTCTTCATCACCATGCCAGCCTCCGGTATGATGCGTGAGTAGTTCCACCGTGGACTATGGGTCCATACAGTAGCTAGATGGTTGTTTCTCCTCATTTGTGCTACCATGTTTAGATCTTGTGAGCTCCGTTCATGATCAAGATCATCTATTTGTAATCATGTATGTTGTGTTTGCAGGGATCCAATGGATATTGAGATTAATATGTCAGATTGATTAATGATTCTATCTTATTGATTCAATCATGTCTGTGTTGTTTGAGATCTTGCATGCTCTCTGTTTCTAGTAGCTATCTTGGCCAAGTAGATGCTAGTGACTCCAAGAGGGAGTATTTATGCTCGATAGTGGGTTCATGCCTCTATTGAATCTATGGAAGTGACATAAATCTCTAAGGTTGTAGAGAAAACACCAATCTCTTGTTCATGAACAATTGTATTGTTTACTTTACACACATTGCTTAAAGCAGTTATCCGTTGCTTGCAACTTAATACTAGACGAGGTTCGGATGATAACCTGAAGGTGGATTACTATTCATAGATGCAGTTGGATGGCGGTCTATGTATATTGTTGTAATGCCCAATCAAATCTCATAGGATCATGAATGTCTAGTATTGCATTGTTATGCCTTGCTCTGTCCTGTCAATTGCCCCGCTGTAATTTGTTTACCCATCATGTTATGTTATTTATCTTAAGGAGAACACCTCTAGTGAACTATGGACCCCGATCCAATCTTTAACATTGATACTTCATCCACTGTTACTGTTTACTTTCTGCAAGCAACCATTACCTTCCACACCATACGGTTAATCCTTTATTTTTAGCAAACCGGTGAGATTGACAACCTCACTGTTCGTTGGGGCAAAGTCTTGAGTTTGTGTTGTGCAGGATTCCAAGTTGTTAGCAACACCTTTGAGTCGTTTCCTTTCTCCTACTGGTTCGATAACCTTGGTTTCATACTGAGGGAAGACTTACTGCTGTGCTCATCATACTTTCCTCTTAGGGTTTCCCAACAAAGCTCTATAGTGATCTGAGCCGCATCAAGCATCTTTTTGTTTATTTTACTTTTGTTTGCATTAAAAGGACCACCACCAACATTATTATGATTTTTATGATCAAGCTACTGAAAATAAACTTTGACATGATGAGATTAGAAATTAGTAAGAATGCCTTGAAATAAAAGAAAAGGGGGAAATAAAAGCAAAAGGCTAAAATTCATGTTGTGTCTAGTTCTTAATCTCAAGTACTTTATATGAAGTATGATTTGTTTTGTGCCTATTATTTGTATCCTTTGCTTGTGTATATTTATGTTCAACATTAAGGAGCAAGGTGATAAAATAAATGTTGGCATTATGAACTAGATGACACACTCTTTAGATCTCTTTTTGCTAAGCCTTCACAATACAAGCTAAGACTTGTTACAAACCCCATAAACTAGACTAGGCATATCCACCTATTTGTGGCAAAAGCTACTTTCAAATATAGTATGTATGCTAATCCTCCAAACATTCTTAAAAACACCTTTTCGTGTATTTTAAAGCTCATCAAAAAGAAAGGTTTTGGGTTATACCACTATGGAAAATTTTGTGCTTTATATCTTATCAGTTGTTGTTGGCTAAACCATGCTATCATGGCACAAACTTTCAACGTTGAATGTTGATACTTAATCATGTTTAAGTTCTGCCTATGGATTGCATCGATGTGAAATAAAGTGTGCATACTGGTGTAGGCATGTTAAGAGAAAACGCTCCTGAACCGCTAGTCAAATTCATGCACCATGCAGCAACTCATGGTGGAAACTTACAACATGATGATCCTTGTTGATATGATTCATATGTCTGTTTTTCTTGTTCTTCTGGAGTAAAGATACTGCCCCTCCCACCTTGAACATAACGAAGGAATTATATTGACTCTTACGTTAAAAAAGGGGGGCATATTGCTACATACAGAGCAAGATGTACTTCAGTGATGCAGTTTCAACGACCAACATGTACATACAATGACCGGCCTAAGTTGAGTAACATGATGAGTGCAAGGTCATAGGTATGGTGCATGAAACAATCAACTTGTAAGATGTTTAACACATAAACCATATGAAGCTTTGAAATAAAATATACTTGGAACCCCATCCTTATTAGTATCGTTGACATGAACTACATAGCTCAAAACTTTATTTTTACATTCTTTGTGGAGGATTAACATATGTATTCAATGCTTACTTTTGGCACGAGATGCAAACCATCTCAAGGGAAGACATAAAACTAAGAAGTGAGTCTTCTAGTCAAGGGCATTAAACTAAGAAGTAGCCCAAAAATAAAGGCATAAAACACCAATGCCAATCATGAAAAGAGTCTCTTACTCTATAGGTTCATCAAAGTGTGCTTGAAGGTTTGTTTTGTTCATCATTTATTTTATCACACCATTACTTATTGTTTAACATGTTTATATATGTGTAAAAGATACAACTTAATAGTACACTTGAATATCATGTTTCATTGAAAGGAATTGAGCCTATTAAATTTACATAATAATGAAGGAAGCAAAGGTAACAAACTCCAAAGTCCATGTTTAGTTTTTATCACCTTCATGCTCGAGGACGAGCATAGGTTAAGCTTGGGGATGTTGATGCATGTAAAATGCATACGTGAACTTTGTAGTCTTTTAACATGTTTTCCCACATATTTGCATCATATATAATGATTATCCATGTTTTATATTGATTTTTGGGGATTTATCAATGATCCCCTTTATTTTGGCTATAACCCGACAGGGCAGAAAAACCTTATTTTCAATGTTTTAGGACCTATAAAAAGTCAAATGGACCTAAACTTTTGGGAATGCCAAAATTTATCCACGAGAAGCATCTGGAACACAAGAAGCCCACAAGAAGGGTCAGGAGGCCCAAACGAGCCTATGTGGCGTGCCTAGCCTAGGTGGACGTGCCACCCACCCTCGTTTCCTCCTCGGTCGTTCGATCGCCTTGATTTTTTCGCCCATGGAGTTATCTTGACCTAAAAACCCCTATATAAGGATACCCCGGGGAGTCCTCGAGACAGCACACCAAAAACAAAAACACCACCAAACAGAGTTTGATTCAGCAAAGATTAGAGGGGGAAACTCCGCCGGAACCACCTCCGGGGAGATATCCATCCTCTCCAACATCTCCGGCATCATCACCATGATGAAGAGGGAGCAGTACACCTCCGGGCTATGGGTTTGTGGCAGCAGCTTGATCTATTTCTCTCTTGTTCTTCATAGATCTAGTACCATATGAGCCTCCCTACAGGATTATGGTCATATTTGTAATTCCTATGTGGTGGATCCTTGTTCTATGATTTGATATTTGAGATTATAATATATTTTGTGTAAGATGTATTGATAGATGCATATCATACACCCCGTTCTTAATTGCTTGTTTTGATCCAACTTGTATGCATGAACTTGTATGGGGAGAAGTGTGTATTAGATGGGGTAGCATGGTGGTAGAGATTGAATTGTGACAAACAATATTCAAGATCTACTTTGGTTTTTACCTTTCTTTTGGTGGCTCAATAGGGATAAAGTGGAATCATGTGACATAGTTATCATGTGATAATGTGATAATCTTGTTAGATCAAGGCAGCATATTTATATTTCAAACATCATGTTATATTACTTAAAGCCACTTTTTAATAAATAAGCCGAATCAGCGATTAATAAGCCGATTAATTGCTACTAGGGACCTGACCGTGTCGATTACCACTAATCATTTGTGTTAATCGTTTCGCCTGATTAATAGCTCTGACACTCCAATTACTAGGTATATTCTCGATTAACTACTACACTTGGTCAAAAAAAGTTGCAAAATTATCAACACAAATCGCCCATCCATCCGCTAGCTCACCCCAATGAAGTAGGTTTTTTGAAGCTCCCGCTCGATCCCTCCCTCAAGGAGCTCTATTTCTGACATCACCAGCCAGTTCCTTGTCATGGTTGACTAGGTCCTCGTAGTTGCCGATCAGAACTCAGATACAAGAGCTCGAGCGCCTCGAGGATCTCATCCGGGAGCTCGAGGCTACCTTTAATAGGGTAGGTGGTTGAGGTGCAAGAGGATTCATATGTGTTTTAGGTGCTAATTTTTGTAGGTTGCACCGATTAATAGCTGATCGATTAAATCGGTTAATTGTTCGAATTCCGATTAGTTGCTACTCCCAAGACAACCGAGCAGTTAACGATTACCGATTTCCTTACCATTGCTTAAAGCTATACTCCGATTTGTTCTTAATTTAAGATTGCATGGAGTTTCCCTTTCTTGAGGAGTATAAGAGAGATGTATTTCATCTCTATGTTAGAACACGATGCCCATATTGATTTCTTTATCAAACGCATATAGAAGTTCCATGAATATTTATCATTGATGAATTATTTTGTGATCACTACAACTTAAAAAGAGAGTATACAAGTGAACCCATGAACCCTGGTCCAATTTTAATCATAAGAAACACCTTTTCGTTGCATCTACTACCTTTTATATTTTCTGCAATTTATTATTTCGAAAATACAAAAATACTTTCCCTACTTGCAACCACTCATAAAAACCCCAAAACAACTCTACTATCTTCCATATCATCTAGTGTAGGGTTCGCAGCATAGAAAACAAAAAAAATCCTACGATGGGAACTATGTACCAAGATCTATCTACTAGATACAAACAACAGGCGGATGTATATCCGTAGAGAACATACCCTTGAAGACCGACAAAGCTTAACGAGTTCAACTCGTGGTTGATGTAGACGATCTCTTGCC
Source organism: Avena sativa (assembly GCA_916181665.1). Lineage (NCBI taxonomy): Eukaryota > Viridiplantae > Streptophyta > Magnoliopsida > Poales > Poaceae > Avena > Avena sativa. Next base: position 345,100,073 of record OV702279.1, read on the forward strand.
GATCTCAAGATCGAGAGGAAGTCCTAGCGCCGCAAATCAGCAGTGCATCCGTGCTCGCACACACGTTCGAGGCACCGAGCAACCTCCGCCTCCTCGCTCCAGCGATGCAGCGGAAGCACAACTCTTTCTTGCCGAATAGCCACCGGGAACATGTATCTCGCTAGTCCGAGACCATGGGGGATAAATTCTAGAGGGGGAGAGAGATCCTTCACGAGGAGGTGTGAGAGACAAGTGAGGAGGGGGATCCTTTTATAGGAGGAGGGGGGCACCCAAGGGGGTGGCCGCCGGCCATGGGGGCTGCCCCCTCCCCTCCTTCATTCATGTGGGTGGACACTCCACTCACAAAATGTCCTTTAAATTCCCTCCACTCAAAAGTCCACTCAAATTCCCATTAAATTTCCACCAAATTTAATGCAAACTCTCATTAAATAAAACTCTTTTATTTTATTCAGAATTTTGTCAATTACTTTAATGACAAACATTCACAAATAACCCTTTGCTAGAATTCCATTTCACATGCATAACCACTTTATGCAATTTCACCCGAAAACCTGTTTCGGTATCTAGTGAAATAAATTCCTGCGCTTGTTCATTCTTTCGGCATGAAACTTTTGCTCCAATTGGATGTCGGTGTATCTTAAGTGTGTCACCCTATGGTTCGTGAATAATGCAGACATGATCGAGACCCCTCTCGGATCAATAATCAGAAGCGGGATCTGGAGACCCATACTGACTCCCACACATTCAACGATGACTTTCTTATGATCGTCGGAACCTTTTACGCTAGTATCTTAATCCCTTTGTTTCACGATATATTACATGTCCGAGATTCGATCATCGATATCTCCATACCTAGTTTGATCTCGTTACCGACATGCACTCTTTTCTCGTTCCCGTGATATAACATTCTAGTGATCAAATCACTTGCTTGCAAGCTAATCAATGTGATATCACCGAGAGGGCCCAGAGTATATCTATCCGTCATCAGGATGAACAAATTCCACTCTCGATCCATGAGCCTCAACATAACACTTTATTAGTTCTGAATCCATCTTTATAATCACCCTGTTACGGTGTGACGTTTGATGTTATCAAGAAACTCTTCCGGTGTTAGTGATTGACATGATCTCATGGTCTAAGGATTAGGATCACTTCGTAAGTTGTTATAGCAATATAAACTCAATGACTTTGAACGTAATGCTATACTTAGGATGAATGTTCATCACACCATTACACTAATGTTGTGATCCCGTTATTAACAACATCTAATGTCCATGATCATGAAACCTTGATCATCTTGTTAATCAACGAGCTAGTTTATGAGAGAGGCATAACTAGGAACTTTCTGTTTGTTTATTAAACACACATGTATTAATATTTCCGTATTAATACAATTATAGCATGTAAAATACACATCTATCATATACTTGGAATACACATAATAAACACTTTATTATTGCCTCTCAGGGCATATTCCCTTCAATCTCCCACTTGCACTAGAGACAATAATCTAGTTACATAGTGATAAATCTAACACCCATTGAGTTTTGGTGTTGATCATGTTTTGCTCTAGGGAGAGTTTTAGTCAACGGATCTGCTACATTGAGATCCGTATGTACTTTACAAATCTTTATATCTCCATCCTTGACATCCTCGCGGATGTAGTGAAACCGGCGCTTAATATTCTTGGAATGCTTGTGAGACCTTGGTTCTTTGGCATTGGCAATGGCACAATTGTTGTCACAATAGATCACCATTGGGTCCAACGCGTTTGCAACCACTCCTAATTCGGATATGAACTCCTTCATCCAAACTGCTTCCTGAGCCGCTTCTGAAGCAGCAACATATTCGGCCTCCGTTGTTGATCCCACTACCACAGGTTGTTTGGAGCTCCTCCAACTAACCGCTCCGCCATTCATGAGAAATACGTATCCGGATTGAGACTTAGAGTCATCCGGATCGGTGTCAAAGCTAGCGTCAACATAACACTTAGCAACGAGCTCTTCTTCACATCCGTATACAAGAAACATATCCTTAGTTCTTCGTAAGTACTTAAGGATATTCTTGACCGCTATCCAGTGTTCCGAACCTGGATCCGATTGGTACCTACTAGTCAAACTAATAGCATGTGCCACATCCGGTCTTGTACATAGCATGGCGTACATTATAGAGCCTATGGCTGAAGCATAGGAGACTTTGTCCATTATCTCTCTTTCTTCCGCCGAAGCCGGACTTTGAGTCTTACTAAATGTCTTGCCTTGCAACATAGGTAAGAACCCCTTCTTACTTCCATCCATTTTAAACTTCTTTAAAATCTTATCAAGGTATGTACTTTGCGATAGCCCTATTAGGCGCCTAGATCTATCTCTATAGATCTTTATGCCTAATATGTATGACGCTTCACCTAGGTCCTTCATTAAAAATTTGCTGTTTAGATAACTTTTAGCACTGTTTAAAAGATCTATATCATTTCCGATCAATAATATGTCATCCACATATAATATCAGAAATGCCACATTGCTCCCACTCACTTTCTTGTAAATACAAGCTTCTCCATAAGTTTGGACAAATCCAAACTCTTTGATCACCTCATCAAAGCGGAGATTCCAACTTCGTGATGCTTGCTTCAATCCATAGATGGATCGCTGAAGCTTGCACACCTTGTTAGCATCCTTAGGATCGACAAAACCCTTTGGTTGTATCATATACAACTCGTCTTCAATATTACCATTGAGAAACGCGTTTTTGACATCCATCTGCCATATCTCATAATCGAAATATGCAGCAATTGCTAACATAATCCTAACTGACTTTAGCATCGCTATGGGAGAGAATGTCTCATCGTAGTCAACTCCTTGAATTTGTCGAAACCCCTTTGCGACAAGTCGAGCTTTATAGACGGTCACATTACCATCAACATCAGTTTTCCTTTTGAAAATCCATTTGTTCTCCACGGCCTTTCGGTCGTGAGGTAAGTCCACCAAGTTCCAAACTTGATTTTCATACATGGAGTCCATCTCGAATTCCATGGCTTCTAACCATTTGTTGGAATCCGGGCTCATCATCGCTTCTTCATACGTCGCAGGTCATCATTTTCATCAACCATGAAATTCATGACAGGATTTCCGTACAGCTCTAGAGCTGCACGCGTCCTGCTTGACCTGCGAGGTTCGGTAGTACTCTCTTTTGGAGTTTCATGATCATTATCATTAGTTCCCTCTTCAACAGGTGGAGCCAACTCCGGAACAACTTCCGGCGCTGCGCTACTCGTCATACTTTGAAGAGAAGGTTCCATAACCTCTTCGAGTTCTACCTTCCGACTACTTCCACCTTTCGCGAGAAACTCTTTCTCTAAAAAGGATCCATTCTTGGCAACAAAAACCTTGCCCTCGGATCTGTGATAGAAGGAATACCCAATAGTTTCCTTAGGGTAACCTATGAAGACGCATTTTTCCGCTTTGGGTTCGAGTTTATCCGGTTGAAGTTTCTTCACATAAACATCGCATCCCCAAACTTTAAGAAAAGACAGCTTAGGTTTGTTTCCAAACCACAATTCATACGGCGTCTTTTCAACGGATTTAGATGGTGCCCGATTTAAAGTGAATGCAGTAGTTTCTAGTGCATAACCCCAAAATGACAAAGGCAAGTCCGTTAGAGACATCATAGATCGAACCATATCTAATAAAGTACGATTACGACATTCCGACACACCATTTCGCTGTGGTGTTCCGGCAGGCGTGAGTTGTGAAACAATTCCACACTCTTTCATGTGAGTGCTAAACTCGTAACTTAGATACTCACCTCCACGGTCGGACCGTAGAAATTTGATCTTTCTATTACGATGATTTTCCACTTCATTCTGAAATTCCTTGAACTTTTCAAAGGTTTCAGACTTGTGTTTCATCAAGTAGATATAACCGTATCTACTCAAATCATCTGTGAAAGTAACAAAATAACGATATCCACCTCGCGCCGACACACTCATTGGACCACATACATCAGAATGTATGATTTCCAATAAATCTGTCGCCCGTTCCATTGAACCGGAAAACGGCGTTCTAGTCATCTTGCCCATAAGGCATGGCTCACATGTATCAAATGATTCAAAATCAAGTGATTCCAAAAGTCCATCCGAATGGAGCTTCTTCATGCGTTTAACGCCAATATGACCTAGACGGCAGTGCCACATATATGCGGATATATCATCATTAAGTTTAATCCTTTTAGCATCAACATTATGAATATGTGTAACATTATCATCGAGATCTAATAGAAATAAACCATTCATCATCGGTGCATGACCATAAAAGATTTCATTCATATAAATGGAACAACCATTGTTCTCGGATTTAAATGAATAACCACTTCGCATCAAACACGATCCAGATACAATGTTCATGCTCAGTGCAGGCACCAGATAACAATTATTCAAGTTTATAACTAATTCCGATGGCAAGTGGAGAGGCAGCGTTCCGACGGCGATCACATCAATGCTTGATCCATTGCCGACACGCATCTTGACCTCACCCCTTGCTAGCGGTCGCTTGTTCCGCAGCCCCTGATTCGAGTTACAAATATTAGCAACTGAACCGGTATCTAATACCCAGGTGCTACTGCGAGCACTAGTAAAGTACACATCAATAACATGTATATCATATATACCTTTGTTTGCCTTGCCGGCCTTCTGGTCTGCCAGATACTTGGGGCAGTTGCGCTTCCAGTGGCTAGTCCCCTTACAATAGTAGCACTCGGTATCAGACTTAGGTCCAACTCGGGGTTTCTTTTCAGGCACGGCAACAGGCTTGCCGCCCTTACTTCCCTTCCGTTTTCCCTTCTTGTCTTTCTTGAAACCAGTGTTCCTATTGATCATCAACACTTGATGTTCCTTTTTGATCTCCACTTCTGCAGTTTTAAGCATTGACAGAAGCTCGGGGAGAGACTTCTTCATGCCTTGCATATTATAGTTCATCACGAAGCTCTTATAGCTAGGTGGCAGAGACTGCAGAACACGATGGATGCCTAAGTCAATGGGAATCGTTATTCCCAAGGACACAAGCTTATCGGCGTAACCCGACAGTACATGCTCACTAACGGAGCTGTGCTCTTCCATCATGCAGCTAAAGAACTTTTCTGAAGCGTTGTAGCTCTCTACAGCAGCATGTGTGTCGAAAATCATTTTCAACTCACCCATTGTATCAAAAGCATTGCCATTTTTGAAACGCTTGTGAAGTTCCGGCTCTAGCCCATACAATATGCCGCAATGAACTAAGTTGTGGTCCTCCTGACGAGTCTGGTAGACATTTTTCTCCTCGTCAGGGGCATCATCAAAAGGTGGGGGGCCTAACGGCGCTTCTAGCACATATTGCTTTTGTGCAGCAGAGAGGAGAATCCTCAAATTCATGGCCCATTCGGTAAAGTTGCTACCGTTCGTTGCTAGTTTCTCTTTCTCCATGAACACATTGAAATTAAAAGAAGGTGGTGCCATCTACAACAGAATTTGTAAATTTTAGACTAAGTGTATGATAGATTGAGTTCAACTAATCCATATTACGAATGAACTCCCACTCAAAAACGACATCCCTCGTGCCTTTTTGGTGATTACATGAACCAAATCCACTACACCAAGTCCGATCATCACGTGAGTCGGTGTAGCTTCAAAGGCGAGCATCAAATGGGCATCATATCAACTATATGACCCATGCTTAACCTTTCGGTCCGTGTTCCGAGGCCATGTCTGTACATGCTAGGCTCGCCAAGTTAGAACCTTAGTATTCGCGTGTGTAACTGTTTTACACCCGAAATATGGTCGTGGATCCAAGAACACCCGATCATCACGTGATGTCTTGGAGCGACGAAGACATAATCGGTGCATACTAAAGGAAGAACACATTTTTATCTTGATATTTAAATGAGGGATCATCTTATTATGCTAACAAAGCGCTAAACAAGCAATATAAGATGCTATCAAACATCACATGTTTATTAGTGAAATGATATGGTTCCCGCAGATGATCTCTATCATGTGCATCGTGGTATGATCACTATCATACCTATATGTGTAAATCCAAGGTCTATGGAGTTTACACCCTATGTGTGTTGTAAGAGTATCATCTCATACTTCTACTTACAACACTACCATATCATAACACTAGCCCAGCAACAATCTAAACTAGACGCCTCTAATTTATCCATTGCAAGTTTTACGTGGCTTAGGGCTTTCGAGATAGAACCGTTCTTACCTACGAACATGAACCACAACGAGGATAACCAAATTGTTGACAACTCGCTTGCAAAATAGATATTGACTATAGTAGGAGAGACAGACACCCGCTAGCCACTTATGCAAACTAGTTGCATGTCAAGCGTGGAACAGGTCTCATGTGCGAGGACATGTAAAGTTTGTACGGGCCGCTTCATCCCACTATGCCACCAATATCCAAAATTACAACAAAGGAGCAACAACATGATCATCATCGCCCACATACTCATATGTGTACTACCCGTGTAAAGTATCTACGCATAGATCCGGCTCTGATACCACTGTAGGGTTCGCAGCATAGAAAACAAAAAATTTCCTACGATGGGAACAATGTACCAAGATCTATCTACTAGATACAAACAACGGGCGGATGTATATCCGTAGAGAACATACCCTTGAAGACCGACAAAGCTTAACGAGTTCAACTCGTGGTTGATGTAGACGATCTCTTGCCGATCTCAAGATCGAGAGGAAGTCCTAGCGCCTCAGCAGCGCATCCGTGCTCGCACACACATTCGAGGCACCGAGCAACCTCCGCCTCCTCGCTCCAGCGATGCAGCAGAAGCACAAATCTTTCTTGCCGAATAGCCACCAGGAACATGTATCTCGCTAGTCCGAGAGCATGGGGGATAAATTCTAGAGGGGGAGAGAGATCCTTCACGAGGAGGTGTGAGAGACAAGTGAGGAGGGGGATCCTTTTATAGGAGGAGGGAGGGCACCCAAGGGGGTGGCCGCCGGCCATGGGGGCTGCCCCCTCCCCTCCTTCATTCATGTGGGTGGACACTCCACTCACAAAATGTTCTTTAAATTCCCTCCACTCAAAAGTCCACTCAAATTCCCATTAAATTTCCACCAAATTTAATGCAAACTCTCATTAAATAAAACTCTTTTATTTTATTCAGAATTTTGTCAATTACTTTAATGACAAACATTCACAAATAACCCCTTGCTAGAATTCCATTTCACATGCATAACCACTTTATGCAATTTCACCCGAAAACCTGTTTCGGTATCTAGTGAAATAAATTCCTGCGCTTGTTCATTCTTTCGGCATGAAACTTTTGCTCCAATTGGATGTCGATGTCTCTTAAGTGTGTCACCCTACGGTTCGTGAATAATGCGGACATGATCGAGACCCCTCTCGGATCAATAATCAGAAGCGGGATCTGGAGACCCATACTGACTCCCACACATTCAACGATGACTTTCTTGTGATCGTCGGAACCTTTTACGCTAGTATCTTAATCCCTTTGTTTCACGATATATTACATGTCTGAGATTCGATCATCGGTATCTCCATACCTAGTTTGATCTCGTTACCGATATGCACTCTTTTCTCGTTCCCGTGATATAACATTCTAGTGATCAAATCACTTGCTTGCAAGCTAATCAATGTGATATCACCGAGAGGGCCCAGAGTATATCTATCCGTCATCGGGATGAACAAATTCCACTCTCGATCCATGAGCCTCAACATAACACTTTATTAGTTCTGAATCCATCTTTATAATCACCCTGTTACGGTGTGACGTTTGATGTTATCAAGAAACTCTTCCGGTGTTAGTGATTGACATGATCCCATGGTCTAAGTATTAGGATCACTTAGTAAGTTGTTATAGCAATATAAACTCAATGACTTTGATCGTAATGCTATACTTCGGATGAATGTTCATCACACCATTACACTAATGTCGTGATCCCGTTATTAACAACATCTAATGTCCATGATCAGGAAACCTTGATCATCTTGTTAATCAACGAGCTAGTTTATGAGAGAGGCATAACTAGGAACTTTCTGTTTGTTTATTAAACACACATGTATTAATGTTTCCGTATTAATACAATTATAGCATGTAAAATAAACATCTATCATATACTTGGAATACACATAATAAACACTTTATTATTGCCTCTCAGGGCATATTCCCTTCATCTAGTTTGCGTTATTTTACTTTATTTTCTTTATTTATTTCAGTGTATATTATATTATATTTTATTTCATATTACTTATACAAAACCTTGTGTTTGATAACCACTTGGTGGAGTTGGTGATACAAGACAAATTATTTTACTTTACAGGTTGCTTGAAGAGAAGACAAATACCCTTCCATAACCAATTCCCCGAGAGTTCAATATAAATCGTCGAGTCGCCCTTATGGGGAAAAGAATCTTGCTACAACACTCTGCACTTGGAGGTCCAACGAAAAGTGGCCACGATTGTTGCCATCACCTATTCCTAACCCTAGGGTTTCAGTGACATGGCGTCATCACGCTCTGGTGCTCATCCAGCATTCCCTCGCCGTTCAGATGATACTGGCGCACTCCTTGGTGTCTCCTCTATGCGCTACTGTCTTGCGTAGATCGAGTTTCCTCCCTCCCGGGTTCTATGACGTACCTTTTCCCAAGGAAGAGAACATGGGATTACATATTTGTCTCCGCGTGCTTCAGTTATTCCCAACCGAGATATTTACTTATGTTGTTTACTTTGTGATAGCCTTCATTCTTAAAGTATCATTTCATCATCTAGGTTGCCTCACCTAGTTTGCATTTAGGCATACTTGTATTCCGTAAAGCCTAAAACTTCTGATGGATTGTAAAGAATTATGTAGAAACCTATTACCCCTCCAGTTTAACCATCTCTATTCTTTCAAAAGCCTTCTCAAAAGTTTGTGTCATGCATGGCTTATGTTGAATTTCAAGCCAAATCAACTCTCCAAGTCGTATGCTGAATTTCAAGCACACTCTCCTCTCTCCACTTGGATAATAACTCTCTTTCCACTAGTCTCGAGAAGCTTCCCCTTATTTCAAGATGAATGTATCTTTTATCTTGCCATGGGAAAAATCACGACCACAATGTCTGCCATCCCTCTCCCCTTCACGCTCTTCTTCTAACTGTGTAACATTGTTCATTGTTCTCTCCGGGAGATAGCTAACCATTGTTCGTAGTTATAAGAAGCTCGAGAAGGGAAGAAAATCCGTTGCTCTTCTCCGCACTCTATCTATATGTCTCGACTCTCTCAATTGCTCTCTCCTATGGACAAACCACATGGGAAGAATCACCGTTATCCAACATGTATAAAAGATCCGTTGCTCTTTTTCACACTCTGTCCACATGTCCGTACTCTCTCAATTGCTCTCTCCTAGGGAGAGGCCTAGAGGGTGTCAGACATATGGACAAATCAAAGGGGCACAATCACCACACGGATGGACAGAATCATTGGAACCAAGCATAGGTGAAAAAGCCAAACGGTGGCACTACCGTTGTAATGGAGTGTTTAGTCGCTTGGGGAGCCGCCACCGTCGCCTGCTACAGTCGAGGACAGAGAGGGGGAGTAGAAGCAGATGATGTAGATTAAATAAAATTTACTTATTTTTATCTTAAATAATGTCAGTAGTTTGCCTAAACTCTTGTTTAGTTAAGTTGAAATGGTGTTGGCATTTGGTTTCCTTTTCTTCATATTCATGGCAAGCAACTATTAAAAGTTAACACAAGGGATAGTCAACACAATCAGTTGCCATAAAATAGTCAATAGGGGTCAAATACCCCGTCGAGATACCTGCAAAAAATTACCTAGTCGATGCGTCATCGCATGGAATCAATTGACGGCAAATAGGTCATTGCACTAGCAAGTCCCGCTATCAGCATTTTGTAGGTCTCACTCATGTTGGAATTTGTGATAGGTAACGGTCAAAAGCCTTGACTCGAAGAAAATGCTCCATGTAGGTACTCACGAGGCTGCAATAGAGAGAGGATGACAAAAGTGAGGAGTGTTCCGAGCCCTGGGCAGAAGTGAGTAGCAGAAGGCTTAGTGGGGGCACGGACCCATTATTCTTACAAATTATGACTCATATATCATGTGTAGAAATATGTTTAGAATTGCTATTTAGCAGTTGTCTATTAGATTGCATGACTATTTTATTCCTATATTATTACTCATGTTTTACTACTTTTATGAATTAATTCATGTGATAAATTGCTAATATTTCCAACATCGCCTATCTTAACACTTTGGCAACTACAAAATTAAGAAAATTTATGCGGCATATTTTGGTAGTGGACTCCACTCTAGGTGCTTCCGCAACCAACACGGTGCACATAGCGAAAACGGCGTCACGATGCTCGCATGAGCGTAGGAGTAGATTTACAACCCTGCCAAACATTCACAGAAAGAGATTTTAGTTTCCTTTTCAGTTCTCGTTTGAAAAGTGAGAGAAACGTTTTTTTATCTAGAAAAGAGAAACACGACTCAAGGACATATTGAGAGCGCCGCTGGGAGAGACGAACCCAGTAAACATGTGTTAGCTCCCCCACCGCTCGTCCAACACCATTAGCATACGGCTTTCGAGCAAAAGGAATTGGCCATACACATAAATCCTCGCCTAGATCTAATATCTCATATCATATTACTACGAAATGGTACCAAAAACCACTATGCTAACACTTCGATGGCTACAAACCCAATTTCACACGATATATTTTGGAAGTTGTCCCCACTCCGTGTGCCACGACACCGTGCCACACGCGACGCCCGCGGAGGTAGCGGCGTCACGATTGCTGGCCGGAGCATAAAACGTACCAACCATTCACGGAAAAGGATTTCGGTTTCTTTGTCCGGCTCACATTTTAATAAGAGAAATAATATTTTTTCTTGTAGGCTAGAAAAGAGAAACAACATCCAGAGGACTCATGGGTGCTGTGTTCATCTCCAAAAGCATTTAAGTAGAGTAATAAGCTTTTCACTTACGGATATGAAAGTATTTTTTTTTTGCCAATAGACATGTAGTCGATGGAACGGCCGGAGCGAATAGTCCTCGTGTCCATGACCACACACGAAACACAGCTTACATGGATGCATAGTCAACCTTCCTAGTACATCGGGTAATCCTACGTAGTACGTCTCGTTGCATCATCCAAGCGCTTTCTCCTCGGAGCTCATACTAGTCTACCGCGTACCGGCCGTCGTTCCCGTTGACCCAGAAGTTTCACCGACGACGAACCGGAGACGGAGACGGAGACGGAGACGAGCTCGTTTCCTACCTGGCAGGTCGCAGCGATCCGATTCGACTGAGGATTTTGTTGTTGGAGAGCGCGGTTTGATTTGATCCTTGGTGAGCCAATCCGGCGGGCCGGGTCGGGTCGGGTCGGGTCCGGGTGGACGCAGGCAGGCAGCCACGCGCACAGGCGGCACCAACCCAAAGTTACACGCGACACACCACAGGGCACCACCACCCCTGCCTCGCCTCGCCTCGCCTCGCCTTTCTTTTCCTCTCGCTCTCCGCCTCCCTCGAGTCGAGCCGCTTCCACCCACCTCCTCCTGCCTCCTGCCTCCCCTTCCTCACTCCTCCGCCCGCACGCGCCCATCCCTCCTCTCCCCCTCGGGGCCGGGACGACCGCCGCGCCCACCAGCGCCGCGGACACCCAGCCGCCCGGAATGCCCGCGCAGAAGCGCCCGCACCCGTCCTCCGCTGCCCCCGAAGCCCACGTCCACGACGAAGCTACCGGGGCCGCTGGCTCGGGCACCGAAGGCCGCTCCCCGAGGACCGCCAACGGTGTCCCCGCGGAGATGCCCAAGGAGGAGGACCGGCGCGCTGACGGTGGTGAGCTTCGAGCCACGCGCGGAGCCGACGCCGATTCTCCTCCGCGATGCGTACCACGCGCGCGCATCGCGTCCTCCTCTGTTTCCGTGCGGGGTTCGCTGAGTCGGCTTCCGTGTTTCGTGGCCTTGGCAGATTCCGATGCGGGGGACGAGGAGGAGAAGCAGCAGCAGGAGCAGGACGAGGAAGGCGGCGACAGCGGCGGCGGGAGCGACCAGGAACGCGACGACGACAGCCAGTCGTCGCAGAGCGACGACGCCGACGTGGGCGAGTAAGTGGACCGTCAAACGCCTCTCCGCCCTCCCTCCCATCTTCCCACCCCCTTCCCATCTCCTCCTCCTCCTCCTGCTCTGCCCCGATTTCCCGTCGTCGTCGTCGCGCCGCGTCCCCCGTACGCTAGCTTCGGGTCGGCAGCTCGGCACCGCAGTCCTCCGTCGGGAGGAGCCTTGCCGGGCCTCGTGGGTAGCCGCCCCCGTCTTACCTCGTCGGCTTGACCGCTCCTGCGGGGCACGGGATCTTCGTGGTCTCGTGCCTCGTATGCTGGGTTGGGTCTCGTGGCGGCGGCGGGGACCCACCACAACTACGATAGGCGGCGGTGGCCGCCGCTTCGTTCGTCCATCCCGCGCCGGCGTCGAGCGTTCCCGTCACCGCCGACTCATGGGATCTTTCTGTGGCATGCATGCTTTCGTCGCACGGCTCCGCAAAGGCGCCGTGGTCGCGACGCCAAATGCTGGGAGCGACATCAAGGGTGGATCGCCGCCTGCCCAAAGCCTCTTACGACGGAGCCGCCACCCACATCTGAACCTCTTCGTCGTGCTTCAGCTCTCTATTTGCAAGACTTCCACTGTTCCCTGTTTCTCTTTGCTCCTGAATCCTGTGCCGCCAGCCACGCCCAACTCTTTCGTCCTGGCTACTTGATGCTCCGATCGCAATTGTCTCGCCATGCTTGGAGCATAATCCTGCACCCGTGATCATCTTTTCAAATGGTTCCGTGGAGATGCCATGCTCTTATGCCAAACAGCATTCAAGCTTAAGATCTTCCAGTTGTTCTATCAGTTTCGTAACAGCCGCCGCTTTCCTCTGTATTGGAGACCTCTTCGTGTTTCCTGCAGTGCATTGGAAGAGTCCGCAGATTTCTTGGTCATGAATTGTCTTGTCGTGCTCTGCATATCTATCTGGTTCTACTGTTGCTATCCTACCTCCATGACTGCGATAGGTCTTAACTCTGTTTAGGTGTCTTATCTCAGTTGTATGCACGTGCATTTCTTCTTATTCGCGATAGCGTATGATTTACCTTACATCAACTGTCTTTATGATCTTTTCTCGGTACTGAAATCCACGGCTGTTTCATGAATCACTCCTCGCTGCTGAATTCAAAAGCGATCAGACATGATGGATCGAAGTTCTTTTTCTGTAGACAGCTTTTGTATTGTGTCTCCTGCAGTTTTTTTCTAGCTCTTAGGTGCAGATCAGCCCCACGGTTACTGTAGGATCAGTGCAGTTTCCTGTTAGGAAAGCATTTTGCTCATTAGAGAAACTCTTGTCAGATTGTGTCACACATACCTAGTCAGATTTATAGGCAGATTTTTTGCTGACTCCAATTATGCATCTTTTGGGTTTTCTTGATGCTGCATACATCTCTCAGCTGGTTAACTGAATCCAATCGACTCTTCTTTCGCCTGTCAATTAGTTTCCAGTATTCAAGTACTCCTGTGGTGCTAATAGTTTAATTTTTCTCCACTGTTTTTTGTTGTCCCATTGTGAAAACCTGTCTTTAAAAAAGAAAAGAAAAAATATCACAGAAAACTTCTCGTGTTCCATAAATTCTTAGTCAGTAATTGATATGCCAATTGATTATGGAAGATTTGATTTTCATGTTATCCAAAACTTGAAACTGGTAGCTAAACAAATATTATTTTCTCAAGCAGGTTCATACTGGTGAAATTGATGGATATACGGAAGGAAGTGCAGTGCCCTATATGCTTAGGTGGGAATATGCCTTGTCAACTTGCTTTCAGATTGAGAGATCATAATTCTGTTTACTTTGTATGATTTCTGTCGTGAATGCATTACTTGTAACTAAAACTGGATACTGTTGTTCTTTAGATGTCAAGTTTTTTTGCAATTGTTTACTACAAATGTTGAAAGTAGCACATTCAAGGTTCACATGTTTCTGTTACGCAAATATACAAGTTTGAACTGTCCACAGATCAATGAGGAGGCGTCTACAGAATATGTACCTTTTTTTTCCTTGAAAAAGGCCCACAAATCTTGTGATCTTCACATCTCACAGAAGTTTATACAAGTGCAACTAGCTTTTATAATATTATAAGATAGGAAGAGTAAGATTTTTGTACGTGAAACTAACTAGCATCGCTGTGCAAACTGTGATATCTGAGAATTTGTTTGTCTTATTGTGTTCTGTTGCAGGCATTATCCGGAAAACAAGAACGGTTATGGAGTGTTTGCACCGGTTTTGTAGGGATTGCATTGATAAATCCATGCGGCTTGGGTATGTGCCCTTGTATTATTTGTGTCTTTCAAAAAAGTGTAGATCCAACCTGATTGGTGGTTTGAATGTACACTATATTTCAGTGAGTACAAATGATGTTGGTGTTTTTTTTGCAGAAATAATGAATGCCCGGCATGCCGCACTCATTGCAAGAGCAGACGTTCCTTGAGGGATGATCCTAATTTTGACGCTTTAATTTTAGCTTTATATCCAGATATTGACAAGTACGAGGAAGAGGTGAGATGCATAAGTTATCCAGTTGTCATTCTGAATTGTTCTGTTACTCTTATTTATCTAGCTTCTGTTGTAGTACCTGTCCCAGTGATTCTAATGTACTTGATACCTCAGGAACTTGCTTTTGGTGAAGAGGAGAAGACTCGCAACAAAAAGGTGGGTTTATTTGGCTGTTTATGTCCTGTATGAAATGCCCTGCCTACTTGGTATCTGTCTTCTTGTTATTGACATTTGCTTCATTTGTCATGAAAGATTCAAGAGTCCATTGCTGAAACATTCCGAAGACAAACAGAAGCGCTTGTCAAGAAGCGCTCCTATGCAAAAGCAATAGCATCATCAAGAAAGACTCGGGGGAATCTGCGGACAAAGAGGAGAGGTCGGAATAGTTCTCCTGATATTGCGGCGACTGACATCGATGAGGAAGAGATAGAAGAGAATGGCAATGACGGCAGCAAAGAATCGTCTTCTGTCGATGATCGTTCACCAGATGTGAAGCAGAAAAGAGCTCGGAGGTGGCCTGTGCCACGATCATCCCCTGCCAAGGTTATCGGCAGCGTCGACAGTAGCTATGAGGAAAATGATGATATGGGAGGTCCCAGAGACATCCTGGCTACTTCTCCGCTGCGCGGAGAGATGCTTGCCTGGGGCAAGAATGGCGCCCGCAGTCAAACCCGACATGGCAGTGCCGGTGGCTCCAGTGGGAGGATGGTCAAGGGTGGGCGTGTTGCCAAGTTGGTGGATCATCTCCGTAATGCTGATGAGTTTGATAGTAAGGTAAAAAAAAACAGAATACCGCAATAGTTTAAATTTGCAGTTGCTTTCTCTCAAAAAGGAAAAAAAAAGGGATAGAGTTGCTATTTCGTACTTGCACTTCCGAAGATTGATATTACACTAAAAGGCTGGATGCATTCTATGTATCATTCTGTCTAGTGTTGCACAGGCAACATAAACATCAGCACATGCACTTACACTAGCTGGTCTAAGAAAAATCTTGTGCAAGAAGGCCATGATGGCTCGTATCCCACTAGGTTTGCTGAATAATTTTCGTTGTGTCGTGCAGCTGAACCTGTATCTTGTTCTGGTTCCACTTGATGGACAAAGCATGCCGAAACTGGAAAATTCGTACCTGAGCTGCCAGCCAACATTCTCCGTTCGCCATCTGTGCCAGGTCACCCCTAATCACTTGCTTCTACTAGTACACACTTAGCTGTAGGTGAAGACTCTGCTTACTCTGTTTCTTCATCTGTTTCAGTTCGTTGCTCTTCAGCTGTCCCGACAAGCCAAGGAGGTGGAGATATACTTGAGGAAGAACACCAGGAACGGATCCTTTGTGAAAGAAGAAGAGACCGGTACTGACGAGGCGAAGCCGGATCTGTTGTTCGACGGCCTGGAAAGACTGAAGGAGGAGAAATCGCTTTCGGAGCTTTACCCTTCGTTTGCCTCCGGTTTTGGGGACCTGGTAATTTCTATCTCCCGATGACTGCCTTGGTGTGCCGCTCTTCGCTGTTCCTTTCTGATGATGATCTGTACCGTTTTCCCCAGGAACTGCTCTACTCCCTGAAGGCGCAAGGCTAGGCGCGATCCGTGGCACACTCAGCTCTCTTCATCACCGTCAAATTAATCAAGTCACCGTGCGCACCATTACCTGGAGGGACCTGCGTGCGGTGAAAACCTGTACATAGGTCATTCGATATAGGAGAAAAACGGGCGTCAAAGTAGTACTGGAGTAGTACAGTTTATTATCCGTGTCCTATTTGTTTAAATTTATTATTACCGTGTTCTTATCTTGTGGAGTGGTTCATTGGTTACTGGTCAAAATTGAGTACTGGGAGTTGGAAAACAGGTTAAACAAACAAAAATACCGTCTTTTTATTCATATGTATATGTACTGGGTGGTGGTGCTGCGCATGTAGGAGCAGCGGTAATTCTTGTTGGTCGCTGTCTAATCTGAAACCGGTCTGGGGAGTGGATTGCCCTGACCACCGTTGGAAAATCACGCCGGGTACTGCACGTCCGGTTCTGCATCTTTTGACAGTTTGACCATCACAGTCACTCCAGCGCGGAGCGTAGGTATGTACTGTGAGCCGGTGACGGTTCGCAGAAGCCTCTTCGCTTGCATGCCAGATGTTTGACCATCCACGCTGAGGTCTTGACACGCAGGCGCTGCCTGTCCATGTCAGATATGTACACCTCAGAGTATCTGCAATGGTACACTGCCAACACATCGTCATAAAGTTGTCTCTCCGGCCCCGGTCGTCGCTGACGCCCACCAAAGAAGCTGACTACGGGGTCCGCCCCGCGGCAACTGCCGCTGCCGCCGGTGAAGCCACGCAAGAGAACCCCACTAGTAGTGGTAAAAGTCCTCGTCGCTGACGCACGCGCCTCGCCAAGTTGGAGATCGAACCGCCGGGGTAGGGGTAGGGGTAGGGCGATCCCACGCCGCCGCCGCACGGTCCACGGCTGGCACCAGCCGTACCCGTACGTACGTACGTACTCCTCCTGCCTCACGTCCAATCGGAAAGATGCTTCGCTAGGCCAACTGGCGGTTGGCTACTGCTCCTACCGCGGTACAGTGCCCCTACTACTAGTCTACTACTAGCTAGGGAGTAGGGAGAAAACAAAGGAGCCATCTGCAGAATCTTGGGGGAAAAGAATACTGAGAAGAAGGAATGGGCTGTGCCAAGGGGACAGCACGTGCCTGCTCTAGGGCTTTTGTAGTGAAGCTGCTGCCATGATCGGGTGTAATCTAAAACCTCGTTTGGGAGGTGGATGATTATACTGAGTGGTGATTTTTCTTCTCTCTAGTCGCCAGGTTCGTAGGAGTAGATCGACCGAAGTTCCTTTTTTTTAGAGAGAAGAAGGGGCCACCGAAGTTGTACTTGCACAAGCTTTACCTGCTCAGGTCTCATTTTTGTCCTGGTGTAGTCGGGGTCTGAGAATGGTGGTTGCTTCACGTTCATGGACCAATTTGATGTCCTCCTAGCGTTGATTTGGCATTAATGTATCCACTTGGATTGATTGTGCATTAAGTTCAAAGGCTGGTTCTAGTGATAGTATTATAAGGTATATTATGCATGCCAACTTGGCAAAAATTTAATGTGGCATCACAATTAATAAAAAGAGGGTGGTTAGAATATCATAGGTAGATACTGTATCATAGCACGTAAGGGCACGTACAATGCGGTGATGTCAGCCTTCTCTTATGCTCGCCACGTTGGATTTTTGCTTAGTTGGAGGAGAGAGAAACAAGAGAGAGAGGGTTGTCTTCCCTTAGCTAAGGGATGATCTCTTAGCAATAAGAGAAGACTATTTTTCTCCATTGTATCATACGCCTTCTCTTAGTCAACCAATTTTTACTAAAAATAGTTAATTCTATTAATTGCTAGAGATAGCAATAAGAGATAATGCATTGTACAAGTTATATATTGTGTCTTCTCTAAATGATGTGGAGAGCTAAGAGAAGACATGCCTTCTCTAGCATTGTACATGCCCTAAAACTAGAAATCATAATGGCAAATAAATCTTATAGACACATTTTACATAGAGATTTTACAAATCAATAATATATCACTACTATGATACTACTATATGATACAATGCACTAGAGACATAGTATCATACTAGTATCATATGCATGATACTATTATTATGATACTCCCACTATGACCAGTCTAAGGAGTAGTGAACCATCTACTTGGTGGGTGGTAGATTTTCCGTGGCACGGCTCTACTTCCGAAGTTTGCATATCGTGATCAGAGCATCTCTAACCATTCCTAAAAAGGCTATAGGGAGCAAATATAACCCTCTAATGGTCGAAACCGTACCTAACCGGACCCTCAATGACTTTAGAGGAGAATTAGGAATCGACCTCCGTGGCTAATATTTTTGCTCGGTCGCGACCACGAGAACTTTCCTCACCCACCCGCGTCCACTAACCTCCCACGGCGCCGCGTCATCGCCATCGGCAGCTCGTCGACCAACTCTGGGCTCCCCGACCCTCCTGATCTTCTCCGCGTAGCCGCCGTTGGAATCGGGCGGCGCAAGCTACGGTTCCTGCCCGCAAATCTACCACCAACGTCGCCGGATTCGACTAACCGCATCCATGATTCGTCGAGCTACAACCCAATCCATGCGGGCGCGCATCTCTGGCATGTCTTCCTCCTCCATGAGTCGTTGCATCTTGCCGCTTTAGGGTTAAAGGAGATACCGGATCTCGTAGGAGTGTCGAGCCAGCACCCGCACCGGCACCATCTTCAGCACCGACACTTGCATGGGCACCAGCACCGGCACCGGCACCTTCTCATCCTAGTGCCGGAACAAGGTGAGTTTTATCCTCATTTTGATGCAGCCCGTCCTACGAACACTACTACATCTACTCCTACTAGTTACCCAAAGGGACAAATGACTCGCGCTCGAGCCAAACTTCTACAAGCTAAGGTTAACTCGCTCCTTTCCTTGTGTGATTTCGATACGCCCTTGGATGGTTTGCTACTTCATACCCCGACTCTATGCATCCTCAGGTATGAAGGGAAGGACTGTTGGAATTTTGGCCCAAATAGTCTAGCCCATTTTCCATTTCAATAATTCCTGAAAATCCTAGAGGCCCATGTGGCCCATTCATGCAAGGCAAGAGCTGGGACAAATGTTTAGTCCCACATTGCTAGTTGAGTGGAAGTTGGACCAGCTTATAAGGTGAGCTCTCCTACCACTTGGTAAAAGGATGAGAGGGAGAAGGAGAGAGTTCCACACGCGCGCTCCTCCTCCTCGCTCGCCTCGCCACGCCACGCCACGCCACGCCTCGCCTCGCCTCGCCTCGCCTCGTCACGTCACGTCACGTCACGTCACGTCACGACGCGCGCCGCGGGTTGCGGGAATCTCGCCGAGCCGAGCTTTATTTTGCCACGCATGAATGGTATATGAACAGATGTACAGAAGGTGAAACGTTTGCTTTGAATGGACTTTAATAGGAAGGTGAAACATTTGCTTTTAATACGAGTTAAATGAATACGAATTGAGTGGAGGCTGTCCGGTGAGCTGCCGCCTGTTCGCTTCATCTTCCGTCCATTCGTTTCATCTTCTGCACTGTCTGCCTTCCCCTCTGCGCCTATAAAAGAGAGAGGTCGCGCCTCCTCTCAGTTACACTGCCACACATCCCTGCGCCTCCAGTTCCAGAGCACTGCACTACCTCCATCTTCCCCATCCCGTCTTGCGGCGTGCACCGCGAGCCGGGACAGTAGGCCTCCGAGACCCCGCTGCTTCGAGTCCTGTACGGGAGAAGGGCGATAAGGTTTTTGGGGAGCGCTATCAGCGCGACTACTGGCTTCGTCACGGACTCCCTCACAGATAGCGACGTCTTCCCCGACGAGGACTTCTTCCCCGACATCAGCACTCTCTTCCTCGACGAATGGCCAACGATGGTTCCAACGCCAGCGGTTCCACTTCTGCTAATGCCGTGTACATCTTCTGTCTCAATCTTGATCTGATCCTATCCAAAGTTTTATGCCTTGCAGTTTGTTTGACTATATGCCTTAATATGTATTCGCTATTTAACATGATTAGTATGTTGCTTATTATTCTAGTCATGTTTTATCTAGCGTTTATTAAGAATAATTCGCTTGGTAAATTGCTCTATTTCTCAACAATCCAAAAACCTTATTTCAGGCAATTTGCCCCAAGTGGCTTTGTTGCTTCTATGAAGCCACCTGTGTTTGAAGGTGTGAATTACAAACGATGGCGTGCGAGAGCAGTGCTCTGGTTTCAGACCATGAGCTGCTATAACGCCATCTATGGCGCACCTGAGGGGGAACTTAATCCCGCTCAGGAAGAGGCGTTCCAAAAACTTGATACCACTTTCAAGGCTGCCTTGATCAGCATCCTTGGCCACAATATTGTCGATTCATATCTATCATTTAGCAATGGCAAAGATATGTGGGATGCGCTCGAGAGAAAATTTGGAGTCTCTGATGCTGGCAGTGAACTGTATGTCATGGAACAATTCTATGACTATAAGATGATTGATGACCGCTCCATTGTGAAGCAGGCTCATGAGATACAGTCACTTGCCAGGGAACTTGAGCACTTCACTTGTGTGTTACCGGACAAGTTTGTTGCCGGAGGCATCATTGCCAAACTTCCCCAGTCATGGAGGAATTTTGCTACTTCTCTGAAGCACAAGAGACAAGAGTTCTCCGTGAAAGATCTCATTGGGACTCTTGATGTGGAAGAGAAGGCGAGAGCAAAAGACACACGTGCTCGAGGTACCGAGGGAGGTTCTAATGCCAACCTGGTACAGAAAAGGAACTTCCAGCCTCACAAGTTCAAGAACAAAGGCAAGTTTGATGACAAAGGAAAGTTCGATGGAAAGAACAAGGCCACACAGTCCACCAGCTTCAAGAAGAAGACTGATAAGAGGAAAGGTGCTTGTCATGTGTGCGGTGATCCTAATCATTGGGCTCCTGCTTGTCCCAACCGCTTTGACAAGCGCCAGCATGGGAAGAGCAGCAAGACTGCTAATGTTGTCATGGGCGACGTTGAGATGAAAGATGTTGGGTATGGTATATTACCTACTGTTCTTTCATTATGTCATTCTCCTGATTGGTGGATTGACACGGGCGCTAATGTACATGTCTGTTCTGATATTTCCATGTTTTCTTCATATCAGGTCAGAGGGACTCAAACCGTGCTGATGGGGAACGGCTCGCATGCTTCTGTTCATGGTGTTGGTACGGTCGATCTCAAGTTCACTTCGGGAAAGACTGTGCGCCTGAAGAACGTGCATCATGTTCCCTCAATAAATAAAAATCTTGTTAGCGGATCTCTTTTGTGTCGAGATGGCTACAAGATTGTATTCGAGTCAAATAAATTTGTAATTTCGAAGTATGGAACCTTTATTGGTAAAGGCTATGAATGCGGAGGCTTGTTCCGCTTATCTCTGTCAGACATTTGTAATAAAGTTGTTAATCATATTTACACAAATTTTGAATCAAATGTCTGGCACTCTCGTCTTTGTCATATTAATTTTGGTTGTATGACGCGGCTAGCCAAAATGAATTTAATCCCTGATTTATCAACTGTTAAGGGATCTAAGTGCCAAGTCTGCGTGCAAGCTAAACAACCTCGCAAGTCACATACGACTGCAGAAGTGAGAAATTTAACACCACTAGAGCTCATACATTCTGATCTTTGTGAGATGAATGGTGTGTTGACAAAAGGTGGAAAGAAATATTTCATGACTTTGATCGATGACTCTACGAGATATTGTCATGTGTATCTTCTGAAATCAAAAGATGAGGCTTTGAGTTTCTTCAAAATCTATAAAGCTGAGGCAGAAAATCAACTTGATCGAAAGATTAAGAGGCTTAGGTCTGATCGTGGTGGAGAGTATTTTTCCAACGAGTTTGATTTCTTTTGTGCGGAACATGGCATAATTCATGAGAGGACGCCTCCCTACTCACCCCAGTCAAATGGAGTAGCCGAAAGAAAGAACCGTACTCTAACAGATTTGGTTAACGCCATGTTAGACACATCGGGTCTTTCTAAGGAATGGTGGGGGGAGGCATTATTGACCGCGTGTCATGTCCTAAACCGAGTTCCCACAAAGAACAAAGAAATTACTCCATTCGAAGAATGGGAGAAGAAAAGGTTAAAACTCTCTTACTTACGTACTTGGGGTTGTTTGGCAAAGGTTAATGTACCAATCCCCAAGAAGCGCAAGCTTGGACCAAAAACCATTGATTGTGTTTTTCTGGGCTATGCTTTTCATAGCATTGGTTATAGATTCTTGATAGTAAAATCTGAAGTACCTGACATTCATGTCGGTACAATCATGGAGTCGACTGATGCGACTTTCTTTGAGGATATCTTTTCAATGAAGGATAAACCTAACTCATCGAATCCGGAGATACCTAGTTCATCTGATCAGGAATTTGCTATATTCTCTGAACCTATCATTCCGATTGAACACTCTGAAAGTCCTAAGGAGGAGGATAATGAAATTCCTAAAAGGAGCAAGAGACAAAGGACTGCAAAGTCTTTTGGTGATGATTTCATTGTGTACCTTGTGGATGATACTCCCACTTCCATTTCAGAAGCTTATGCATCTCCTGATGCTGACTACTGGAAGGAAGCTATTCATAGTGAGATGAATTCCATCTTAGCTAATGAAACATGGGAGATCACTGATCGTCCTTATGGGTGCAAACCTGTAGGATGTAAATGGGTGTTCAAGAAGAAACTAAGGCCTGATGGTACTATTGAGAAGTACAAGGCAAGGCTAGTGGCCAAGGGTTATACCCAAAAGGAAGGTGAAGACTTCTTTGACACTTACTCACCTGTAGCAAGGTTGACCACTATTCGAGTACTACTTTCTCTGGCTGCCTCACACGGTCTTCTCGTTCATCAAATGGACGTTAAGACGGCTTTCCTAAATAGAGAGTTGGATGAGGAAATTTATATGGATCAACCAGATGGTTTTGTAGTAAATGGTCAAGAAAGAAAAGTGTGCAAGCTACTGAAGTCTTTGTATGGTCTTAAACAAGCACCTAAGCAGTGGCACGAAAAATTTGATAAAACCTTAACCGCTGCAGGCTTTGTTGTAAACGAAGCTGACAAGTGCGTATACTATCGCCATGGTGGGGGTGAGGGAGTCATCCTTTGTTTGTATGTTGATGACATACTGATTTTCGGAACCAACCTTAATGCAATTAAGGAGGTCAAAGATTTCTTATCTCGTTCCTTTGAGATGAAGGATCTGGGAGTAGCTGATGTCATCTTGAACATCAAGCTATTGAGAGATGATGATGGTGGGATTACATTGCTTCAGTCCCACTATGTGGAAAAGATCTTGAGTCGTTTCGGGTATAGCGACGTCAATTTTTCTCCTACACCGTATGATCCTAGTGTGTTACTTCAAAAGAATTGAGGAAATGCTAGAGACCAACTAAGATACTCTCAAATCATTGGGTCGCTTATGTACTTAGCTAGTGCCACGAGACCTGACATCGCCTTTGCTGTAAGCAAACTCAGTCGATTTGTCTCAAATCCAGGAGATGATCACTGGCATGCTCTTGAGAGAGTTATGCGATATCTAAAAGGCACTGCGAGCTATGGCATACACTATACCGGGTATCCAAGGGTACTAGAGGGATATAGTGATTCAAATTGGATATCTGATGCTGACGAGATAAAGGCCACGAGTGGATATGTTTTCACACTTGGTGGTGGCGCTGTTTCTTGGAAGTCTTGCAAGCAGACCATCTTAAGGAGGTCAACTATGGAAGAAGAACTCACAGCACTAGACACGGCCACTGTTGAAGCAGAGTGGCTTCGTGAACTCTTGATGGACTTATGTGGTTGAAAAACCTATACCCGTAATTCCAATGAACTGTGATAATCAAACTGTGATTATTAAGGTGAACAGTTCTAAGGATAATATGAAGTCCTCAAGACATGTGAAGAGGAGACTGAAATCTGTCAGGAAAATGAGAAACTCCGGAGTTATTGCATTGGATTATATCCAAACATCTAAAAACTTGGCAGATCCCTTCACAAAGGGTCTATCACGCAACGTGATAGAAAATGCATCGAAGGAGATGGGTATGAGACCCACAATTTGAGCTTTCCACAGTGGTAAACCACTCTATGTGATCGGAGATCCCGTGAATTAGAATTGGGAAACAAGCTGTTGGTTAGCTGAGAGGAAAGTATCCCTACTTTAATAAACACCACTCCATATAGATGCAATACTTTCCTATTCTGCATGGCAGGTTGATTTATTATCTTAATGTGTTCTAAGTGGCTTATCCTAAGCAAAGATGTTGTCCTGCAGAACATCTTTTGAAGAACACACCTATATGAGTCTGACTGTTAAAACGTCGCAGTCTATGAGAGTAGGGTGCTCTCTAATAAACTCATGAAAGGTCATGGAGTATGACGTATAAGCTCCACCCGCGGGGCAGTCCCACGGTAGCCCAGTATCGGTCAAGACTTCCTGTGAAGCTAGATTGCAGCAAACTTGCAGTTCAAGGCATAGTCCACTGTACAAGTCGCAACCTAGTGTAGCATAGAATTCTAGGTGGAAGTTCAACTTAACAGTCTCCACTATAGTACCGGTATATAAACAGTGTTTTGGAACCAAAGGCAGATTACATGTGCCTCTGGGATCTGGTGGGGGATTGTTGGAATTTTGGCCCAAATAGTCTAGCCCATTTTCCATTTCAATAATTCCTAAAAATCCTAGAGGCCCATGTGGCCCATTCATGCAAGGCAAGAGCTGGGACAAATGTTTAGTCCCACATTGCTAGTTGAGTGGAAGTTGGACCAGCTTATAAGGTGAGCTCTCCTACCACTTGGTAAAAGGATGAGAGGGAGAAGGAGAGAGTTCCACACGCGCGCTCCTCCTCCTCCTCGCTCGCCTCGCCTCGCCTCTCCTCGCCTCGCTTCGTCACGTCACGTCACGACGCGCGCGCGCCGCGGGTTGCGGGAATCTCGTCGAGCCGAGCTTTATTTCCGTCCATTCGTTTCATCTTCTGCACTGTCTGCCTTCCCCTCTGCGCCTATAAAAGAGAGAGGTCGCGCCTCCTCTCAGTTACACTGTCACACATCCCTGCGCCTCCAGTTCCAGAGCACTACGCTACCTCCATCTTCCCCATCCCGTCTTGCGGCGTGCACCGCGAGCCGGGACAGTAGGCCTCCGAGACCCCGCTGCTTCGAGTCCTGTACGGGAGAAGGGCGATAAGGTTTTTGGGGAGCGCTATCAGCGCGACTACTGGCTTCGTCACGGACTCCCTCACAGATAGCGACGTCTTCCCCGACGAGGACTTCTTCCCCGACATCAGCACTCTCTTCCTCGACGACATGGCCAACGATGGTTCCAACGCCAGCGGTTCCACTTCTGCTAATGTCGTGTACATCTTCTGTCTCAATCTTGATCTGATCCTATCCAAAGTTTTATGCCTTGCAGTTTGTTTGACTATATGCCTTAATATGTATTCGCTATTTAACATGATTAGTATATTGCTTATTATTCTAGTCATGTTTTATCTAGCGTTTATTAAGAATAATTCGCTTGGTAAATTGCTCTATTTCTCAACAAGGACCAATGGAACGGAGCAACCACGACGGAAGCGACCAACAACCTTTTGGCCCCAGTGGTACTATCGGATCCCAACACCGGTACTACCGAATGAGCGGTACTACCGGGCCCTGCTATCGCACACTCCAGAAGGATTCCATCGAAGCCCCAAGCCACTCAGCGGTACTGCCGAACGTCAAAACTGGTACTACCGGCCAGCGGTACTGCCGCCCCCTACTACCGCGCACTCCAGAAGGATCCCACGAAGCCCCAGGATCGCAAGCGGTACTACCGGATACCTAGAGCGGTACTACCGGTGATGACCGGTGCTACCGGTCGTATCCGTACCTGCACGCGCCAACTCGGCCCAGCGCCATGTACCCTTTACTATACTTTCCTGTTTCGTTCCCAAACTATCCCTATTTATGTGGCTGGCATATAAATAGCCCCCACCCTCTATTGTAAACCCTAGACTTGGATAATTGTAATTGAAGACACCCCTTGAGGATCTATCAATTGCTAGTATCATGCTCCTTGACAAGGAGCACCAATTATCCCCTGCCTCTTGGATTTTGCCTCGTGCGTTCAAGTTGTACAAGTCCTTGGAGTTCGGTGTCTCGTCTCCAAGTAGCCAAGATCTCATCAAGGCTCTCACCCCCGTTGTTGGTCGTGGGAGAGTGTCTTGCCCAATGTCGATCCTAGGGATTGTGTTGGACCAATTGCCACCAGCGTGAGCTATCGGCATGTATCGTGTTTTCGTGTGTGTGTGTGTGCGCGTTTGCATCGAGTTCTTCGTGTGTGAGTTCGTGGATTGCATCCCCCTCCTCCTCCCACTCGCCTTCCCCTCGATTTCCATGGAATTCGTGAAAGATCGGGCCACCCTAAGGGTTCACCCTAACATATTGGTATCAAGAGCAAGGTTGATCACGAATTTCCCCTCAATTTTTCTTCTATCGATCATAAATTCAAAAATCCCCAAAAAGAGCCCAAAATTGCCTTCGGACCGATCTCTGATTTTGGTGAGTTTTTCGTGGTTTTGGATCATAGACCTATTGTTTTTGGAGTCGATCTACCTTCTTCATGTGTTTCTAGCCAACTTTTTGGTCAGATCACCATGAATTTGAGGATTTCAAGGCCAATTGCGTGCCTAGTTCCGCGCTCGGCGGTACTACCGAATGGAACTTGCGGTACTACCGCAACTCACCAGTACTATCGGTCATAGGTTGTGGTACTACCGCCCGAGACAGAAAGTTGTGCTTCCCCTTTGTGCCTCAAATTCGTTTTCTGATTGTCCTTCTTTGTTTGTTCGTGTTTCGCGTGTTTGTCGCCTTACTAACAACAACTTCCGCAACAACGCTCATCCCGCACTCATCGACACCGCGACACTCGAACATCATTCCCAACACCGTTTGCAAGTCGTCAACAATACCTGAAGGTATAACTTGCACCACCTTGACAGCCCCATATCTTCCTTTGTGTGTATCTATCCTATGAGAGCAGCTCATTTTGTGTTTGTCTAAGCATTGTGCACTTGCCATTAGAAAGTGAGAGTGTGAGGGCAAATACAAAAGTTAACATAGTAGTATAAAAAGAATCAAAAAGAAAGAAAAAGCAAAAGAAAAATAGAAAGATACATAGTCTTCCAATACAAAGAGAGATCAAGCTTGTAAGCAAAAAGAGAGAGAAAAGCGCGACCAAGGCGAGTGCACAAATCCGTTGCTTAACCCTCTTTTGGCAAATGAGTTGTGGTATCTCCTTGCGTTGGCACGACACCGAGCTTAGTCTACGTTAGGTCATTTTGTGCTCATTTTCATAGTCGTGCTAACCCCATTCATCTCCACGTATGTGTTTCCTAGTGTTTTTGTAGATCGTATACTTCTTGCTTTTGATCTTTGGTTCTTTAACACCTAGAAAAATAACCTTTTCTTGGATCGTTTAGTTTGTTTTTCCATAATCCTAACCTACCACCAAAAGCTTTTGAGAGTTGTAGTTTCTTTGTGTGTGAGTCTCCTTGCGATTTCACTTTGCAAGCTCTTAGTTCTCTTGTGTGAAAATTGGTTTGATACAATCCCCAAGGTGAGGTGAAAGTCTAACTCTCCACGTATTCTCCTCCATATACAATCCTTGTTGGCTTTGCATCATGGACATGAACGGTGAGTGGTCCCAACTAACGCCACCTCAAGAGGAGGACGCACAATACATGACAAGGTTGGATCGTTGGAAGATCCGAGGAGAATTCAACTACCATTGTGACGCCCTTGAGCAGCGCCAATACGAACAATTTAGCGAAACCCGAGTGGAGTTCAAGAGCATCGACAACCGCTTCGAGGAGGCCCGAGGACAAATGCATGCCATGCAACACAACCTCGACCATCAAAATGAATCTCTTCATCGCACCCTCGCCGCAGCCGATGACAAGCTTAAACGTCTCATTGATGGGTTGGCAAGGCCGCAATCTCGCGCTTCAAGCTCGCCACGGCACTCCTCAAGTGAATCAAGCTCTTCACACCATCGCGCTTCAAGGCACAACGACGGACCCGTCCTTCACTCCATGAGCTCTTCTCAAGCGGTACCATCTCCGTGACACGCTGCAACGTCAAGCTATGATGGTGACCTCTCCGCAAGACCTCCAAGACATGAAGCGCATAGTCCACAACCAAGGGCACTAATGATCCAACAAGAGTAACCTCAAGTGGATCCCCAAGCCCCTCGTCACCGACACATTCCTTCAACAACAAGTGAAGCCTCCGAATTGGACGAACAAGATCACCGTCGACATGAAGCACTCGAAGATCCACCAAGGCGTCATCATCGACATGAACGTCAATGTCGACAACATGATCACCATGATGAGCCTCCAACGCATCATGAAGAAAGGGAGCGGCCCATTGCACACGCGGCACGCCGTCCTCCTTGCCACATGGCTCAAGACAATGCTCGTCGTCATGATGGTCAAAGGCCGAACCAACCTCGTGAGGACCAAGAGGCTCCTCCTCGTCCACAACCGCGCCAAGAACAAGAGCAAGCTCCCCAAGCTCGTCGTGAGGACCAAGTTCTACCACCAAATGCCGCACCACAACCACCGCAAGGGCAACACCACAATCACGAAGAAAGACGTGAGAGATCGGATGATGAAGATGGCCACCAACATCATGGCAACCGCCGATGCCGGAACCGCAATGAAGAGGAAACTTTCGGCCAGCTCAAATTCACCATGCCCAAGTTCACCGGTTCCAATGAACCCGAAGAATATCTTTCATGGGAACTCAAGGTTTACAAGATCTTCCGCATGCACAACTATAACAATTATAAGATGATGGCCATGGCGTCCCTAGAGTTTGATGACTATGCCAACCTTTGTTGGGAACAAATCCAACTCGCTCGTGAAGCAAAACAAGAGCCTCCAATTACCACTTGGAAAGATATGAAGGCTCATATGAGATCCCGCTTTGTTCCTTCGCACTACACGCGTGACCTCTTCAACAAGCTTCAAACGCTTAGTCAAGGGACAAAGACCGTGGAAGAGTACTTCAAGCAAATGGAGCTCAACATGATCCGTGCCAACATTGAAGAGCGTTGATATGCCCAAATTGCATCACCTTTCTATATCATAATTTACCTCTATTCATTGATATATGTCTTATTATGAGGTATTACTTATGGCTTTTTCATTTGTTTATGCATGTTGGATGATTCTTGGAGGATGAACTGCCGGAGTCTGGATTCTGATGGAAAAGAAGGCCTTTCGGTGCAATTTCGCGAATATCAGAAAAATACCAGAAAAATATGGGAAAATATTATTTTTCCAGAAGATTGAGGAAGCCAGAAGGAGGAGCGAAGAGGGGCCGCAGGGGGCCCACACCCACTAGGCGCGGGCCCCTCCTGCCTAGGGCAGGTGTGGCCCACCTGCCCGGCTCCCGTCTCCGCCCCTTCGCCTATATCTTCCCTATGAAACCCTAAGGCTGGGGGAGTGACCACAGATAGATTTCTGCCGCCTCTGGGGGCGGAAAACACCGAGAGAGAAAGATCTCTCCGGCAGATAGATTTTTGTCGGGGTAATTCCTTCCCAGAGAGGGGAGATCGTCGCCATCAACACCATCGTCAATCTAGGCTTCATCGGGATCATCATCATCCACACCATCATCTCCACCAGCACCATCATCATTACTCCATCCCGCTGTAACAATTGTGTTGGATATTGCTTTAGTTCATTAGGGGAAACCTTCCCGGTGTTAATTACTATTGTAGTTGATGCTTGTGAGTGGAACCATTGGATTATTGTTTATGTTCAGATTGTTATCCATTACCATATCATCTTTGGTCTTGATCCATATGATGTCTTGTGAGTAGTTCGTTGTGTTCTTGAGGACATGGGAGAAGTCATGTTGTTAGTAGTGGATTTGTGTTGAGTTATTATTCAATGGTTTAGTATTTAAGTTGTGGTGCTATTATTCTAGTGGTGTCATGTGAACGTCGACTACATGACACTTCACCATTTATGGGCCTAGGGGAATGCATTGTGTATTTGGCTACTAATTGTGGGGTTGCCCGAGTGACAGAAACCTGAACCCCCGTTAGGACACCTTTGCACAAGGGAGCGTAGGATCTCAGAGTTTAAGGCTCTGGTTAGATTTATATCTTAATTACTTTCCTGTAGTTACAGATGTTTGTAGGGGGTTTAATCACAAGTATGTATTAGTCCAAGTAAGGTCGGTATGTTAGCACAGGTTCACCCACACAACACTTACAACACCATAGAAGAGTACTCAGCTATTTGAAGCGAAAGCACTTGATAGAATTCCCATGTGTCCTCGAGAATGTTTGGTCCTTATAAGTATTTCCACCGGCTTGTCCTTTGCTAAGAAAGGATTGGGCCACTTGCTCCGTTTGTTCGTTGCCTTTGTTACTTGCTCTTTGTTTTGTTGCCTTATCAGAAAACCACTAAAATCCGTTTGCTAAGTATTCACAGGGATTTCCTACTCCACACCATTATTCAGCACCTTCTGCTCCTCGTTGGGATCGACACTCCTATTTATCGAAAGTACTGCGACACACCCCCTATACTTGTGGGTCATCAAGCGTGATGAGCAAACAATGGCACGTTTCTTCAATGCTTGAACCACCCAAGCAAGCACATCACCGAGTTCCAAAAGTACAAAAACATGGTTGAGCTTGTGCACATAGCAACAAAAGCCGAACGTCAAGTGCAAGAGGAAATCAAGTACAATAAGCCAAAGACGTACTTCACCTACAAGCAAGCGCCAACCACTACATCAACAACCCCAAATGGAATCTCATAAAGTACCACCAAACTACCCTTCAAGCCAACACTTCCTCAAGGAAAACTGCCCACAAGTGGAAAATACACAAAATATGATCAACAATTCAATGGTGAATGCTACAAGTGTGGAGGCAAAGGACACAAGTCGGCCACATGTGGAAACAAGAAAGTTTTGTTCATCCACGATAATGGCGATGAAGAATACTTGAGTGAAGATGCGTTTGATGCAAGAGTCAAGGAAGCTTTGGCAAGGCAACATTTGGAAGATGACCAAGAGCTACTTGTGTGTGAGCATGACGCAAGTCCATCGCTTGTTGTCACAAGGGTCTTAACTACTCAAGTCCATGAGCATGAAGACCAAAGATCAAACATCTTTCAAACTCGTGCCTGTATCAATGGGAATGTAGGGGTTCGTAGCATGGAAAACAAAATTTTCTATCGCATACAAACAAACAAGCCAAGATCTATCTACTAGATTGTAGCAACGAGTCGATGGAATAACTTACCCTCGAAGATTCCAAAGTGTTTAACGAGAGCGGATTCTCGTGGGTGATGTAGTCGTACTCTTCCTGATCTCAAGATCGTGTAGACGATCCTTCCGGCGCTGCGTTCCGGCAGCGCTCCCGCATTCGGTCACACGTTCGGTACTCGACGAAGACCTTCCTATCCCTTGTTCCAGCAGGCAGCGGAGGTTGTAGCACTCTCCTCGCGATTCCGGCAGCACAACGGCGTGGTACCGGAAGTAGAGGGGAAATCCCGCAGGGCTTCGCCTTAAGCCGGAGCAAGTATGGTGGATTATGAGAGAGGGCTATTAGTGGTCTAGAGATTAGACACACCAATTAGAAGGCTCTAAACCGCAGGCTAAAGCAATTAGAAGCTCTAAACCAAAACGGCTCTAAACCGGAGATTAGAGGTAGAAACTTGTGTGTCTAGAGGAGGAGGCCCTGCCCCTCCTCTTATAGGTGGGAGGCGCGGCCAAGGGGAGGGGAGTCCCTCCCCAAGTCGGCCTTGGTTGGCGCGCCGGATTGGGGAGGAGACTCCTCCCCCAAGTCGGTTCCCAACTCCTCTTGCTTGTTTCCCACAGTTTCTTGTTTTAGCCGTTTGACTTTCAAACTGGACATTTGACTTTTCTGTTTTAGGATTCAATTTAATCCTTTATTTGGAACAACAAGAACACTTAGTACATGATGCAATCATTCCAATATGTAATGACACATTCATGTACCCCTCCCCCCTCCCGGAGTGCCGGACATTCCGGAACCTTCTAGAACATTCACCGGAATCATTTCCGAACTCCGAAACGGGACTTTCCTTATATGAATCTTATTCTTCGGACCATTCCGGATCACCTCGTGATATCCCGGATCCCATCCGAGACTCCGAACAACATTCGGTCTCTTTCTCATAATACCATAACTACTCAAAACAATGTCGAATCCTTAAGTGTGTCTCCCTACGGTTCGTGAATTATGCGGACATGATCGAGACACTTCTCCGAACAATAACCAATAGAGGAATCTAGAAATTCATATGGCTCCCACATACTTCTACGATTACTTTGCGATCGAATGAACCACTTACATACGATACCAATTTCCCTTTATCTCACGATATGTTACTTATCCGAGGTTATGATCGTCGGTATCTCTGCATACCTAGTTCAACCTCGTTACCGATAAGTACTCTTTTCTCGTTCCCGTGATATGTGATCCCTTGTGAGCCAGTCACATGCTTGCAAGCTAATTGGATGACATTTCACCGAGAGGGCCTAGAGAATATCTATCCGTCATATGGATGGACAAATCCCACTCTTGATCCATGTGTCTCAACCAATACTTTCCGAACACTCAATGCCACCTTTATAGCCACCCAGTTACGGTGTGGTGTTTGATGTCATCAAAGCATCCATCCGGTAAAGGTGATATTCATGATCTCATGGTCGAAGGAATTAGGTTACTATGTATCAGAAAGCATATAGCAATTGAACTATTGAAATGACTTGATCTTTATGCTACGCTTATCTATAGGAGTATGTCCACCATATCATTCTCCTAATGATATGATCTTGTTGTTGATAACATCTCAATGTTCATGATAGGGAAACCACAATCATTTATCAACCAACAAGCTAGTGAAGTATAGAGGCTATACTAGGGACTTCAAATTAAGTTTACAAATCACACAAGTATTAATGTTTCCTTGTTAATACTATTATAGCATGAATGTAAACATTTATCATAAACACAAAGATATAATAATAACTACATTTATTATTGCCTCTAGGGCATATCTCCAACAGTCTCCCACTTGCACTAGAGTCATCTAATCTAGATTACATGGTAATATACCGAACACCCATGGCAGTTTGGTGTTGGTCATGTTTTGCCCTCGGGAGAGGTTTAGTCAACGGATCCGCCACATTCAGATCTGTGTGTACTTTGCAAATCTTTATATCCCCATCCTGGATATGTTCTCGAATAGCGTGAAAACGTAGCTTGATATGCTTCAGCTTCTTGTGTGACCTTGGTTCTTGCGCATTGGCTATGGCGCCCATGTTATCACAGTAGATAGACATTGGGTCCAGCGCACTAGGAACCACACCCAGCTCTGTAATGAACTCTTTCATCCATATCGCTTCTTGTGAAGCCTCCGAAGCAGCCATGTATTCCGATTCAGTTGAAGATCTCGCCACAATGCTTTGCTTTGCACTCCTCCAGCTAACTGCTGCACCATTCAAAATAAATACGTATCCAGATTGTGATTTAGAATCATCCGGATCGGTGTTCCAACTAGCATCGGTGTAACCATTAACAACGAGCTGTTCATCACCTCCATAAGAAAGAACCATATCCTTAGTTCTTCTCAAGTACTTAAGGATGTTTTTGACCGCTGTCCAATGATCCACTCCTGGATCACTTTGATATCTGCTAGTTAGACTAACAGCATATGCAATGTCGGGTCTAGTACATAGCATGGCATACATTAGAGATCCTATGGCTGATGCATAGGGAGTCTTACTCATCCTTTCTCTATCTTCTGCCGATGTCGGACTTTGAGTTTTACTCAAGGTCGTATTGGGCAACATGGGCAAGAACCCTTTCTTGCTTTCTTCCATTCCAAACCTCTTTAGAACTTTGTCCAAATATGTACTCTGTGACAATGATATTTGGCGTTTCGATCTATCTCTATAAATCTTTATGCCTAATATGTAAGCTGCTTCGCCAAGATCCTTCATTGAAAAACTATTATTCAAATATTCTTTGACACTATTAAGAAGGTCTACATCATTCCCAATCAACAATATGTCATCCACATATAGTATTAAGAATGCTACAGAGCTCCCACTCACTTTCTTGTAAATACAAGCTTCTCCATAAGTTTGTATAAAACCAAAACTTTTGATTACCTTATCAAAACGTTGATTCCAACTTCGGGATGCTTGCTTCAATCCATAGATGGACCGTTGAAGTTTGCATACCTTGTTAGCATCTTTAGGATCGACAAAACCTTTGGGTTGCATCATATACAACTCTTCATCAATATCTCCATTGAGGAATGCTATTTTGACATCCATCTGCCATATCTCATAATCATAATATGCAGCGATTGCTAACATAATCCTCACAGACTTTAGCTTCGCTACCGGTGAGAAAGTCTCATCGTAGTCAATTCCTTGAATTTGTCGAAACCCTTTTGCGACAAGTCGAGCTTTATAAACAGTAACATTACCATCAGCATCTGTTTTCTTCTTGAAAATCCATTTGTTCTCGACAGCCTTTCGGCCATCCGGTAAGTCCACCAAAGTCCATACTTGGTTTTCGTACATGGATCCAATCTCGGATTTCATGGCTTCTTGCCATTTATTGGAATCTGGGCTCATCATCGCTTCCTCATATGTCTCTGGGTCATCGGTGTTGTCCACCAACATGACACTCATAACGGGATCATACCAATCTGGAGTGGTACGAGTTCTCGTTGACCTCCGAGGCTCTGTAGCAACTTCAGCCGAAGTTTCATGATCACCATCATTAGCTCCCTCTCTAATTGGTGCAGGCACCACAGGAACTTCTTCCGGTGCTGCGCTACTCGCAATTTCGAGAGAAGGTTCGACAACCTCGTCGAGTTCTACTTTCCTTCCAGTCACTTCTTTCGAGAGAAATTCCTTCTCTAGAAAGGATCCATTCTTGGCAACGAAGATTTTGCCTTCGGATCTATGATAGAAGGTATACCCAATAGTTTCCTTCGGGTATCCTATGAAGACGCATTTTTCCGCTTTGGGTTCAAGCTTGTCCGGCTGTAACTTCTTTACATAGGCTTCGCATCCCCAAACTTTAAGGAACGACAATTTAGGTTTCTTCCCAAACCATAATTCATACGGTGTCGTTTCAACGGATTTAGATGGTGCCCTATTTAAAGTGAATGCGGCTGTTTCTAATGCATAACCCCAAAATGATAGCGGTAAATCTGTAAGTGACATCATAGAACGAACCATATCTAAGAGAGTTCGATTACGACGTTCGACACACCATTACGCTGTGGTGTTCCCGGCGGTGTCAACTGTGAAAGTATTCCGCATTTCTTCAAATGCTCGCCAAACTCGTAACTTAGATATTCACCTCCACGATCAGAACGTAGAAATTTAATCTTCTTGTTACGTTGATTCTCTACCTCACTTTGAAACTCCTTAAACTTCTCGAAAGTTTCGGACTTATGTTTCATGAAATAGATATACCCATATCTACTCAAGTCATCCGTGAAGGTAAGAACATAACGATAACCACCGCGCGATGCTACACTCATTGGACCACACACATCGGTATGTATGATTTCCAATAAGTCCGTAGCTCGCTCCATCATACCAGAAAATGGAGTCTTAGTCATTTTTCCCATCAGACATGCTTCGCATCTTTCAAGTGATTCAAAATCAAGTGATTCAAGAAGTCCATCGGAATGGAGTTTCTTCATACGCTTCACTCCAATGTGACCAAGACGACAGTGCCACATATAGGTCGAATTATCGCTTGATTTCAAACGTTTAGCCTCAATGTTGTTGATATGTGTATTTCCACTATCGAGATTCAATAAGAATAGACCATCTATCAAAGGTGCATGTGCGTAAAACATATTACTCATCTAAATCGAACAACCATTATTCTCGGACTTAAACAAGTAACCGTCTCGCAATAAACAAGATCCCGATATAATGTTCATGCTCAACGCAGGCACCAAATAACAATTATTTAAGTATAAAACTAATCCCGATGGTAGATGAAGGGGTAGCGTGCCGACCGCGATCACATCAACTTTTGATCCGTTTCCCACGCGCATCGTCACCTCGTTCTCCGCTAGCTTTCGTTTATTCTGCAACACCTGTTTCGAGTTACAAATATGAGCAACCGAACCAGTATCAAATACCCAGGCACTACTACGAGTACTAGTGAGATACACATCAATAACATGTATATCAGATATACCTTTCTTCTTGATGTTGTCGTTCTTCAAATCCGCCAAGTACTTTGGGCAATTCCGCTTCCAGTGACCTTCTCCCTTGCAGTAAAAGCACTCAGTATCAGGCTTAGGTCCAGCCTTGGTCTTCTTCGCCGGCGTGGTAACTTTATTACCACCCTTCTTGAAGTGTCCCTTTTGCTTAGACTTGCCTTTCTTGAATTTGGTGGTCTTATTGACCAACAACACTTGGTGCTCTTTCTTAATCTCCACTTCTGCAGATTTCAACATGGCAAAGAGTTCTGGCAACGTCTTGTTCATGTTCTGCATGTTGTAGTTCATCACAAAGTTCTTGTAACTTGGTGGTAGTGATTGGAGGACACGGTAAATCCCCAAAGCATTAGGAATCACAATACCCAAGCTTTGAAGTTTGTTTGCGTGCCCAGACATCTTAAGCACATGCTCACTGACGGAGCTGCCCTCTTCCATCTTGCAGTTAAAGAACTTTTCAGAAGCCTCATAACTTTCAATTGCCGCATGAGTCTCAAAAATCAATTTGAGATCCTCGACAATATCATATGGGTCTGAATCCTCAAACCTTTTCTGAAGCTCCGATTCCAAACCATACAAGATAGCACACTGAACTATGGAGTACTGATTCTTCCGAGCGAGGTAAACATTCTTTACTTCATCGGGAGCATCATCTGCAGGTGGGTCACCCAGCGGTGCATCCAGCACATAGGTCAAATTACCAGCTGTGAGGACAATCCTCAAATTGCGGAACCAATCCGCGAAGTTGCTTCCATTGTTTTTCAACTTTTCTTTCTCTAGGAACGCATTAAAATTGATGGTAGGGGCTGCCATTGATCTACAACATATTTGCAATAGTTTAGACTAAGTTTATGACAAATTGAGTTCAAATTAATAATGAAATTAAACTAGGTGAACTCCCACTCAAAACAATATCCCTCACATTGTTTTAGTGATCACACGAACCAAATCCACCATATCAACACCGATCATCACGAGAGTTGACATAGTTTCAATGGCGAACAATCGACATGTTCATCATATCTACTATATGATTCATGCTTTACCTTTCGGTGATCCGTGTTCCGAGACCATGTCTGTACATGCTAGGCTCGTCAAGATCAAACCTTAGTTTCCGCATGAGCAAATCTGGCTTGCTCACGTTGTATACACTTGCAGAATCTAACACACCCGATCATCACGTGGTGCTTCGAAACAACAAGCTTTAGCAACGGTGCTAACTAAGGGTGAACACTTTATGACTTGAAATTGATGTGCATGAGGGATCATCTTATAATGCTACCGTCGTCTACTAAGCAATACAAGATGCATAAAGGATTAACATCACATGCAATTCAATATATATGTGATATGATATGGCCTTTCTTCTTTGTGCTTCCGATCTCCATCTTCAAGCACGAACATGATCTCCATCATCACCGGCATTGCATCAAGGTCAATGACGCTTCTCCATGGTTGTCGTCCATCGGCTTCAACTATTACAACTACTTTGAATAGACACGCGGGTCTTAACATAAATTAAAGACAACCATATGGCTCCTGCCGGTTGCCAACTTACAATAAGGAACATTGCATACATCAAATATAATCACAATCATGGCCATATCACATCACTGCACACCCCTGCAAAACAAAGTTAGACGCCTCTACTTTCTTTGCATATTTTACGTGGTTTGGGGCTTTCAATAAGTGTCGTTCTAACTTACGAACATGAACCACAACATTGATACTAGTATTGTTAATCACCCGTTGTAAATTGGATCTTAACTATGCTAGGAGAAACAGGCACCCGCAAAGCCACTTATGCAATACAAGTTGCATGTCAAGCGTGGAGAAAGTCTCATGAACGATGTCATGTAAGGTTAGCCCGGGCCGCTTCATCCCAACATACCGCAATATGCAAAGTACACAAGAAGCAATCAACAATAAAAGCATCAACGCCCACAATGACCATTGTGTTCTACTCGTGCAACAGATCTACATATAGACACGGCTCTGATACCACTGTAGGGGTTCGTAGCATGGAAAACAAAATTTTCTATCGCATACAAACAAACAAGCTAAGATCTATCTACTAGATTGTAGCAACGAGTCGATGGAATAACTTACCCTCGAAGATTCCAAAGTGTTTAACGAGAGCGGATTCTCGTGGGTGATGTAGTCGTACTCTTCCTGATCTCAAGATCGTGTAGACGATCCTTCCGGCGCTGCGTTCCGGCAGCGCTCCCGCAGTCGGTCACACGTTCGGTACTCGACGAAGACCTTCCTCTCCCTTGTTCCAGCAGGCAGCGGAGGTTGTAGCACTCTCCTCGCGATTCCGGCAGCACAACGGCGTGGTACCGGAAGTAGAGGGGAAATCCCGCAGGGCTTCGCCTTAAGCCGGAGTGAGTATGGTGGATTATGAGAGAGGGCTATTAGTGGTCTAGAGATTAGACACACCAATTAGAAGGCTCTAAACCGCAGGCTAAAGCAATTAGAAGCTCTAAACCAAAACGGCTCTAAACCGGAGATTAGAGGTAGAAACTTGTGTGTCTAGAGGAGGAGGCCCTGCCCCTCCTCTTATAGGTGGGAGGCGCGGCCAAGGGGAGGGGAGTCCCTCCCCAAGTCGGCCTTGGTTGGCGCGCCGGCTTGGGGAGGAGACTCCTCCCCCAAGTCGGTTCCCAACTCCTCTTGCTTGTTTCCCACAGTTTCTTGTTTTAGCCGTTTGACTTTCAAACTGGACATTTGACTTTTCTGTTTTAGGATTCAATTTAATCCTTTATTTGGAACAACAAGAACACTTAGTACATGATGCAATCATTCCAATATGTAATGACACATTCATGTACCCCTCCCCCCTCCCGGAGTGCCGGACATTCCGGAACCTTCTAGAACATTCACCGGAATCATTTCCGAACTCCGAAACGGGACTTTCCTTATATGAATCTTATTCTCCGGACCATTCCGGATCACCTCGTGATATCCCGGATCCCATCCGAGACTCCGAACAACATTCGGTCTCTTTCTCATAATACCATAACTACTCAAAACAACGTCGAATCCTTAAGTGTGTCTCCCTACGGTTCGTGAATTATGCGGACATGATCGAGACACTTCTCCGAACAATAACCAATAGAGGAATCTGGAAATTCATATGGCTCCCACATACTTCTACGATTACTTTGCGATCGAATGAACCACTTACATACGATACCAATTTCCCTTTATCTCACGATATGTTACTTATCCGAGGTTATGATCGTCGGTATCTCTGCATACCTAGTTCAACCTCGTTACCGATAAGTACTCTTTTCTCGTTCTCGTGATATGTGATCCCTTGTGAGCCAGTCACATGCTTGCAAGCTAATTGGATGACATTTCACCGAGAGGGCCCAGAGAATATCTATCCGTCATATGGATGGACAAATCCCACTCTTGATCCATGTGTCTCAACCAATACTTTCCGAACACTCAATGCCACCTTTATAGCCACCCAGTTACGGTGTGGTGTTTGATGTCATCAAAGCATCCATCCGGTAAAGGTGATATGCATGATCTCATGGTCGAAGGAATTAGGTTACTATGTATCAGAAAGCATATAGCAATTGAACTATTGAAATGACTTGATATTTATGCTACGCTTATCTATAGGAGTATGTCCACCATATCATTCTCCTAATGATATGATCTTGTTGTTGATAACATCTCAATGTTCATGATAGGGAAACCACAATCATTTATCAACCAACAAGCTAGTGAAGTATAGAGGCTATACTAGGGACTTCAAATTAAGTTTACAAATCACACAAGTATTAATGTTTCCTTGTTAATACTATTATAGCATGAATGTAAACATTTATCATAAACACAAAGATATAATAATAACTACATTTATTATTGCCTCTAGGGCATATCTCCAACAGGGAAGTCCATCAAAGTTGTCATCGATGGAGGGAGTTGCCACAATCTTGCAAGCACGTAATTGTGTGAGAAGCTCAATCTCACCCTCCATCCACACAAGCACCCCTACCATATAAAATGGTTAAGTGACCAAGGGTCTGTGAAAATCAAGCACACCATCTCGGTAACATTCTCAATTGGAACATACAAGGACACTGTGGAGTGTGATGTGGTCCCCATGACGGTTTGCCATATGTTGCTAGGAAGGCCTTGGAAATATGACAAGCGTGCTTTCCATGATGGTCACACACACACTTATACCTTCAAATGGCTTGACAAGACGTGTGTTTTGCAACCAATGACTCCTAGCCAAATAATTGCGGACAATGCAAAGGCTTTAGCAAGGACACAAAACCACCTTGTGAGAAGAGTGGTGAGCGAGAGCCACAAGCCAAACTCGAGTGGAAAAACTAAGAGTGTTCTTCTTGGCACCAAAAGTGAGATGAGAGAAGTGCGGAACAACCCATCCATCTTGCACTATGTCCTTATATGCAAGGACCTGCGCAATGAACTAATGACTTGACAAATGTCCCTCCCTCTTTGATGACTATTTTGCAGGAATTCCAATATGTGTTTCCCGAAGAACTTCCTCATGGACTACCCCCTCTTCGTGGAATCGAGCACCGCATCGACCTCATACCCGGTGCACCTCTCTCAAATCGCACCGCATACCACACGAACCCATAAGAGACAAAGGATATAGAACGACAAATCAACCAACTCGTCTCCAAAGGTTTGATACAAGTAAGCACTAGCCCAAGCGCGGTACCTGTGATTCTTGTTCTAAATACGGATGATACGTTGCGATTATGCATGGACTGCTGTCCAATCAATGCTATCACCGTGCATTATCGACATCCTATACCGCGTCTTGATGACATTCTTTACGAGTTGTGTGGAGCCACTATATTTCGAAAATTGATCTTCATAGTGGTTACCATCAAATACGCATGGCCGAGGGTGATGAGTGGAAAACCGCCTTCAAGACCAAACTTGGTCTCTATGAATGGTTGGTTATGCCTTTTGGCTTATCTAATGCCCCATCCACCTTCATGCGCCTTATGAACCATATTTTAAGATCTCTCATTGGAAAGAGTGTCGTTGTTTACTTTGATGATATTCTTGTCTATAGCAAGTCACTAGAGGAGCATGTTACACATGTTAAGGAGGTTCTTCAAATCCTTCGTCATGAAAAGCTATATGCTAATCTCCCAAAGTGCACTTTTGCAAAAGACA
This sequence comes from Avena sativa, assembly GCA_916181665.1. Classification (NCBI taxonomy): domain Eukaryota; kingdom Viridiplantae; phylum Streptophyta; class Magnoliopsida; order Poales; family Poaceae; genus Avena; species Avena sativa. The sequence continues at coordinate 345,141,696 of OV702279.1, forward strand.
AACTGATTTTCCTTGGTTTTATTGTTTCTTCTAGTGGCATTGAAGTTGATATCTCAAAAGTTAAGGACATACGAGATTAGCCCGTCCCTACCAATGTTAGTGAACTTCATAGTTTTTATGGGTTGGCCGGTTTCTACCGTTGCTTTGTGAAAGACTTTTCTACCATTGCTTGCCCTCTCAACGAGTTGACCAAGAAAAATGTCACATTCGTTTGGGGCAAAGCACAACAAAAGACATTTGATGAGCTCAAAAAGAGGCTCACCGAAGCACCACTCCTTGCTTTACCAGATTTCACAAAAACTTTTGAGATCGAGTGTGACGCTAGTGGTATTGGTATTGGAGGCGTCCTTATGCAAAACGGGCATCCTATTGCATACCATAGCGAGAAACTTGATGGCGCGTGCCTTAACTATCCGATTTATGACAAAGAGCTTGTTGCCTTAGTTCGCGTCCTTCAAGTGTGGCAACACTACCTTTGGCCCAAAGAATTTATTATACATTCCGACCATGAGTCGTTGAAATATTTAAGGGTCAAACCAATTTAAGTAAAAGGCACGCCAAGTGGGTTGAGTTCATGGAGTCCTTTTCTTACATTGTCAAGTACAAGAAGGGCAAAGAAAATGTAGTAGCGGACGCCTTATCTCGCAAAAATACTAGCCTTCTTACGCGCCTCGAAGTAAGTGTGTTTGGTCTTGATAACATCAAATCGTTGTATGCTTCCGACCCATTCTTTGAATCAATTTTCGCAAAGTGTTCAATAGACAAAGGGGTTGATGATTTCTATTTGCATAAGTTTTTTATTCAAACAAAACAAGCTTTGCATTCCGAAGTCGTCTCTCCAAATTTTGCTTCTTCAAGAGTCCCATGATGGAGGCCTTATGGGTCACTTTGGTCGTGACAAGACATATGACATTGCTCTCCACTCACTACTTTTGGCCAAAGATGAAACGCGACGTGGAGCGCCACGTCCAATGATGCACTACATGTGTCCAAGCTATATCTAAGTCTAACCATTTTGGTCTTTATATGTCATTGCCTATTCCTCATGAGATTGGCAAACGGGTGGAATCTGCGAGCATCCCAGCGGCTGCCAAATTCAAGTACTCCTGATGGCCCGAACAAGATGAAAGGTGTAAACCAAAAAAGTATTTTTCTGATGTAAATTTTTACTCCTTTTGGGTGATCATCAAGTATGCCTTTCACCTCTTTGGGGTTGCACAAACATAAGCCGCAATTGGTGTTGGTTGCTATATTAATATAGCGGGACGAAAGTCTGATCGAGGAGGTCTCAAGGAAGTCAGCTCGCAACCCATAGATAGAGCTTTTTTTGGACATGGAATAGAGGTAAAACTTCTTTTGTCTGCGCTCAATTAGAGAGAAAGGGCGTGTGCAGCTGAATATATCAGCCAAACGGCTCTCCTTACCAAATAATGGTAAATCACAATGGTCAAAACCTATCTAGGTTTTTTATCCTTTTTATCATAGATTCTTGAATCCTAGAATGATTTCTCATATTGCATGTTTTATTGGCAGGCAGAATCATGTAGTACATAATAGTTAATATCAAGGTTGCATCATACAACGGCTTAAAAGTTGCATAAAAATTTGCATTCCATTGGAAATCCTACTTAATTCGTTTATATAACAAAATCTGCAAGAATTCTGTAAGACGCTTTATATGAGTAACTGGCTGGTCTTTTTCTCTCACACAGACTTGCATTGTGCCTAGCATGCTTGCTATGTATCATCCAAGAAACTGATATGTCTCTCCTCTTTTCTGCTATGCATGTCCTTGAAATCAACACTCCGAAATTCAGGAAGCTTTATTTCTAAAGTTGGTGGAGAACCAGCGAAGGGAACATACTGGCGAGCGCTCCTAGCGAAGTCTGGAAGCAAGTTGAGTTACATGCCTGGCACATACCGTTTGCAATGTCAGTTAGGAAAATCTGTTGTTCATAACTTCATTTTTTGTAGAGTTCTCCTTTTATACTACATATAACTTAGTTTATACTCTTCTGATTACATAAGAAGGATTTAACGACTGTAATCCGTCATAAGACCTGCCAAAAAAACATGACATGTATTTTTTGGTCTTATCCATCCACAAATAAATATGGAAGACTCAAAACACGTCTAGATGAAACGGCACGAGAGCCCACGACACCCGCAGCCTTTTCACCGACACTTGAATAATAAAGATGGACTCCAAAATTAAAAAATACACAAACCAGCATACAGAAAACGTGCGGCTGCGCGCGAGGTCCTTCTAGTTTATTATGTGAAAGCTCATAAATTTTGGAGGTTGAGGATGATTATTCTTCATTTAAATACGTAGCAAGGTGAAGAAGAAACAAGCAAAATGGTCAGAGAATAAGGACAATGATTTGTATCTCGCATGGCATCATCAAACACTTGTTGAAGCTAACCAACCATTCCAACAATTTTGGGAAGAGATCCATGATAACTTCAATCAAAAAACTAATAGGGAAGATTTGTCGTTAATATCGATTATGAGTAGGTAGAACATGCTAGTAATGCGCTCTAATGCGTGCGTCTAGAAATGCTATGTTGATGTATGCCTAAATTGTCCATATGTGACTTTGACAACTATTATCAGATATTATGATGATGCTATCAATTTGTATGACTAATCTATCGATCTATATGAATTATAAATCTTATCTTATATGCTCAATTTTGCAAACTATGTTGAAAAATATTTTGCTCCTCTAAACTATTGGGGATCGGTTCTGCATGACATTTTCTAGAGGAGCAAATTTGGTCCGTTAAGATAAAGGGAGCCTTTTAGTCCTCTAAATTTTTGGTATTGGTTAGAGATGCTATGAGTCCCGTTTCACGATTAGTAAGAGCATCTCCACTAGCATTTCTAGGACGCCGAAATTAGATCCGAACGTCAAAAATCGGCCTAGTCGCGTTCCTAGGAATCTCTTCTCATCTAGATTTGGGTCAACTTTGGTCCGGACTTCTCAGGCCATTCCCAGGATCCCGAGAACGCTCTGGGAACGCCGAACGAAGCAAATTCGCCGAGTGGACCAGTCTGTCAGCGATAGAAGCCGAGTCATCGTCATCCTTCCCGCCGTTTCCCCTTTTCCTTCCCTCACCCTCCCGCCCTCGCCAGCGACCTCAGCCTATAAAAGGCGTACATCTCGCCGTCTCCCTTCACACTCGCTCACACCGCTCCCAACTCCGGCAAATTCCAGACGCTCGCACCTTTCCACCTCCACAATTCCGTCGAAAAGCCAAGGCCGAGAGATTTCCCGGCGACATCGTGGTGGCGAACGGCCGCCTCACGCTGCAGACGTGGGAAGCCTGGATGCTCCACGACGCGGGCTATACGGTACCGCCGGACTTTCGTCTCCCCATCGGTGGAATCTCAGCGCCGGCGGGATCCCTATTCTGCCGGTGCCCGCCGACGAGGACATCGCCGGAGAAATCCAGGGGGCTATTGCCGCCATGAAAGATCCAGATCTCGCCGAGGATCCTGGCAACCTGGTCTTCTGAGGCAGTTCTTCGCCGACAGGAGCCTCCAGGATCTTGCCCGACACGAGGGACCGCTAGACTCGTCGTCGACGTGTCACAATGCGGTGTTTCGCCGCTGCTGGTGGAGCGTTCCAGGGCAAACTCTCGCCGCCGTGCTGGAGCACATTCAGGCCTGCAACCACCCCGCCTCGGCCTGTAGAAGCGGCGTCCGGCGGCGGCCTTTTCCTAGTTTGAATTTAATATTTTCCTAGTTAAATTCGATGTAATATGTATACCCTTGACCTAATTAATGAAATCCGCCTATATTCGCTAAATTTCGCCGTGTTTAATTGAATTTAGCCGAACGTGGGAACTCGACCTAGAAACATGAGTGAAAAACTCAGTGTTCTCAGGCCGAACACGAGTTTTGTCCGGCCCAAAATTGGTTCGGGTTTCGGCCTGAAATCGTCGTGGGATGCTCTAACTACACATTGTTATTTATTTTTGCATACAAATACAGATTGTTATTTTGGTTACGCAAAAGCAAAGCCTGTATCACGTGAACAAAGCTCGCAAAAAGACACAAAACTGTTCCTGTAAAACTGGCGAAGCATACCGAGAAAAGAAGGGGACCACGGCGGCAGAAAACAAAAACGGCCCCCTGAAGTGTACTGTAGCCACCGAGACCACACGTTGCAGCACCAAAAATCGGCCGTGTTCCGAACCCGCGCTCCACGCACTGGTTTGGGCGCTGGGCGAGTGAGCGGCGCGCGACCAAAGGAAAAAAAAAATGCTGCCGCTGGCGCGCGCCGGCCGCGCCCCTCTCCGCCGCCTCGGCCGCCTCCTGGTCGCCTCGCCCCAAACCCTATCGCGGTGCTCCGGCGGCGGCGGTAATAACCTCTCGCCCCTTCTCCTGATGCTCTCCGCTCGCCCCTCGGCGTCCCGCGTCGGCGAGGGCTCCCCTGCCGCAGCAGGGTCACCGAGCGGCGCCTCGTCGAGAGGCTTCTGCGCCCGCGCGGTCAGCGTGGACGACGAGGCGCCCTCCAGCTCCGCCACCGCCGCGGGATACGACGACCTGTCCGCGCCTTACCTCTCCGTCCGCATCCGCTGCCGCAAGGAGGACGCCGTCAGTACCCATCTCGTCCCATCCTCTATTCACCTATATTGCCCGACAGAAGTTTCATGTGGCATATAAAACCAGGAATTGCTCTCCGAGTCCCTCCTGTGCTTTGGTGCTTGCTCCGTCACCGTGGACGACATTGCCGACGCTGCAAACCTCGATGAGGTGAATTTCTTCCTTTCTGCCTTTTGTAATTCGATCTTGATCTGGTTGGTTCGAGCTGCGAAATTTGGGATTGTATGATATATTTCTCAAAATATGTAATGTGCAGATCTCCATGACGACCATATTCGCCTATGGGGAGAACGTGGGGTCGAGCGTTTCGAGTGCTGCAAGCTCAGCTGGTCTGAGCTACAGCCCGCCGTATGAAACCTCTGTAGGAAAGCAGTGCGATTGGGTGACACTTGTGCAGGTCAGACATAGGATCTAGATGCTGTGCAGTTCTCGTACACATGATCTCTGAAGTCCATTGTTCCGCCCTCTAATTCCCACGCACGCACCTGTGCAAGTATCCAGTTCACTGCTATACTTCATGCACATATACATTGATTTTACCTGGCAGATCTTGAAAACACTACTGTTACTCCTACTTATTTGTGTAGGAATCGTACGAGTCTACCAAAGTTATCGATGGCCTCTGGATTATTCCTAAATGGAGAACTCCCCCTGTATGTATGCATACATCATGCTGTTTCCTTTAATTTCTGTATAGATAAGCATTATTTACATTTAAGTTTATGTTTATCTGATCATCTACTTGAGTACTTGGACTGAAAATGACTTAATCATGCATAATGTTAATGCTTTTCCATCCACAGGATCCACATGCCACAAACATAATTATCAATCCAGGTCTTGCTTTTGGAACTGGGGAGCATCCCACAACTAAGCTGTGTCTTCTATTTCTGAAAGAAGTTATTAAAGGGGGTGAGCATGTCTTGGACTATGGAACCGGCACTGGAGTATTGAGTATTGCGGCTTTGAAGGTGTCATGTCTGGGCGCTCTGCTCTTACTATTTATACTACCAGCAATTTTCGCGAAAAGACATCACTACTACGTTATTTTATACGCTCACTGTTGGCTTATGAAATGCAGATGGGTGCTGCTCTGTCCACCGGGATAGACATCGACCCACAAGCTGTAGCATCTGCTCATGAGAACATGTTGCTGAATGGTATGGATTCCAGCAAGATGCTAGTTTACTTGGTACCGGCAGGTGCAGAGCCTTCATGCTTCTCAAGTAGCATTGACAAATCAGAAGAGAAAAAACCCAGCAGTGACCTTGAGCTGAAGTCCTCAAGGGGGAAATTCGACATTGTTGCAGCAAATATACTGCTGAATCCCTTGCTGGAGCTGGTCGAGGATATAGTTGGTTATGCCAAAACTGGCGGGACGGTTGCTGTTTCAGGGATATTGTGTGAGCAGGTAATTTTTAAATTGTTTCCCTAATTTAGCAGTCAGTCAGGGTTTTATTTCCTTCCTTAATATGATGTTTCTCTTATATCTTTGTCTAATTCAGGTTCCAAAGATCGAAAAAGCTTACTCCGGGTACTTGGACAATATATCAGTATCTGAAATGGATGGATGGGCCTGTCTTCAGGGAACAAGAAAAACGTAGAATTTCAATTTTCCTCTCCCATTGTAAAGGCATATTGACCCTCCTTTTTTTTGTAAGGAGAGATTTTTTCCCCTTGGAAAGAATGTTTTTGGCTTAACCGCTTAACTCATTTTAGTAGGCTTACTTGAATGTTGTTGACTACACCGTACACTCTTTTGAATGCATGTTTGACAATTTCCTTCTGAGGTGACGCGTAACTGTTTTCCATCACCACTTTCCCGCACGTTATAAGACGATGTGTTGTTTCACAATACACGAGTCCAAGCAGTGCATGGATGCTGGATGGATTCTATGTCCGTACCGTAAATATATGATGTATTGACACGCCAAAGAAATTTGCTGAACGAAAATAACATCTGTTTTACGCCCACCATTTTTATCACTAGGATAGCGTGAGCAGTTCACAAAAGGCGCAAATGTGGCAAACATACAGTTGTATTAGGATATGAAAAATCCTGGAACGGTTTTGAGGAGAAACCCAGATCCATTTTCATTATGAATACAAAGGCTTTGGCAGGATGAATGAGAAAACCTAGTTGAAGTTATCAAAGTAACTGCAGATGTTAGTACAACTCAAGGGCAAAAGGCACAATGTTTTCTTTTCAGTTAGTGCAAGCTGTATTGCTTCCTGTATCTTCATTCAATTCCTGAAGACATGTCAACTTTGTGAAATCAAGCTCACCGTGCTCTGATAATGCCCTTCAACTAGGAAATAAACTTTGTATGAATCAACATGTATCTTTCGGGAAAGAAACTGTGCACTCTATGCTTCGAAGGCCTTTGCTGAATCTTGTCAAAGTTTAGGTTAATAGACTGCCATTTTGATGTTCAGATTATCTGAATCCTTTTTTCTTTTGTTATATTCTTCTCCTTCACTCCTATGTTAAGAGTACTTCTACTATCCATTGTGCTTTGCAGAAACACTCCCATCTAAATTTTACTGGGAATCTTCTCTCTAAGCAAAGCCTCTATATCAATTCCAGATTTCAAACCTTCTTGCTGATTGGCGAGAAACTTTGAGAACTCCAAAACTTTTCCCTCTCTGCTCTTTTCAGTGTTGCTACTGAGAAATGGGAGAGATGATGGTGCTTGTGCCAGTGCCCACACTGATGAGAGCAATTCATTGGGTTTGTCCAACTGCTCCAAAATTGTGGAATCTCCATTTCCTGTTCAAAAAGGGGAAAAGGTTGAAAACTCCTACATTCCCTGGAAGGCTCTGATGGAAAAAAAAGATGGTTTGAACAAAATTAGGTAGGACCTGAATACTTGAAGATAATTTCCAAAGATTTGCTGGGGATGCTGCAATTTAGACGAGGTATTGTGCTCCCACCACCATGCTTAGCATTGCTGGATATGATAATAACAGAAATAAGATGAGCGTAAAGCCAGTATTACAATCGCTGGAATTCAGGACACTAGTGAAGTAGATCACACTGCATGCGCGAAGCAGGAAAACTAAAGGGCATGTTTGATTCAAAGGATTTGTATAACACAGGAATAGGAAAAGTGTAGGAATAGCATGGCATGACACTTAGAATCCTACAGGAATGAAAAATGCAGGAATCGATAAGATAAGCTGTTTGATTGCACCGCAGGAAAAACACAGGAAATTTTATAGGGTTTAGGTACATGTCATAGTTGTCATAGACACATAGGATTTTTTCCAAGAGGTCTCACCTCTTGTTAGAAATCCTATAGGATTGTAGTGTAGGAAAGCAATGCATAGGAATTTTGTAGGATTTATTCCTTTGAATCAAACACACTCTATTGGAAAAATTCCTATGGATTGGAATCCTATAGAATTCCTTTGAAAATCCTTTGAATCAAACATGCCCTAAGATGGCGTTATAAGTTAGGTTTCGAACAGTACATATCCACCACAAAAATTAGTAATGTTGATACAAATTGTATGCAATTTGACAGTGGTGTCCATTGTTGTATAATAAAGTTTGTTTATACCTTGTTATTAACCCAACCATTCGACCGTGTGAATTAACAAGAACACCACCACTAGCTCCTGGATGAACTGCCGCTGTTGTCTGCAGCATTACTGGCATGTTCATATTGTCAGTCTCTAAAGTGCTAGGCAGCTGAGAATGTTGACCTGATGGGATTTCGACAACCTTTGAGACCACCCCAGAGGAAACGGAGGAACATAGACCTACAGACAAATACTCAAATATCATAGGTGTAATAATAAAAATAGTTGAGATATACATGCCATAAATTGATCATCAAAATGCTTTGAGCACATTTTGAGAACTATGATTCTGAGGCTTATTACCTGATCGAGGTCCAAGAAGGCCATGCCCAATAGCATATACAGACGAACCTGCTGTTGGACAAACAAATTCTGGTCTCATTGCACACAATTCAATCGCAACCTTTTCCATCTGAAGTAAGGCAACATCAAGCGGCCCCTTGGAGACAAAAACCACACTGGCACTGTACCATGTCTGTCTCTCCCCATGATCCAAACGAACAGATATTTTCTTCTCTCTTTTGAAACCCAAACTAAACAATGAAACTTCATGCTTAATAGCATCTGTGTTGGACAATGTGCATTTTTGTGACTGCAACAGTTTATTTTCTTCTTCAGGGAGATGTTCTCCAGCAAGTGAGGTGGTTTTATTTTGTAAACCTAGAGGTGAAGTTCTCCCAAATCTCCAAGGTTCCAACAGATGAGCATTTGTCAGAACTAAGCCATTCTTGTTGAGGAGAATACCTGAAGCCCAAGATGTATCACCGACTGTGACAAGAACAACTGAAGATATAGCATCTCTGAGTGAAGGAGGATTGCTATATAGATTAAAACCATCAGCTGAATTAGAAACAAGCCTCCTTTGGTTATCCGTGCCACATGGTTCAATTGTTGTATTGTCTGCATTATTGCCATCAAGTAGTTCATTTGATGCTTGATCAACTTCTTCGAGTTTGTTGCTGCTCCATGCAGAGCATATTCCGTCCCATGTAATCACAAGCTGTCATGCAGGTAGCTAAGTTAACATATCGTTCTATGTGCAAAATTCTATTACTGACACCAGTAAACTCACCTGAACTTGTATGCTACTGCCTCTCTGTCTTAATGGCTTCATCAGCATCCCCACAAGACAAGATTTTTTGTCAAACACTGGAGCACCTTCCATACCTTAGAATATTTGACAATATGTTAGAAGCTGATGTCATAGTGTATGTCCTAAGAGAGACAATGATATTTTTATACCAGGAAGACAGTGGATATCGGCCATCAGCAGTGAGCTCCTGACAGCGCCTGGGGGTAGGCAATTTGCAACAGCACCAACTGATGTACTGCTTAAAGAACAACAATGATATTACGGATTAATCTGACCATAACTCTTTGTTTTTGAATAAACATGACATTTTATAGTGAATGACTGCATGCATGTCTTTCCAATTGACAATTAATAGGCATTCACAGGTTCATAGACATGCACTGAAAAAAAAAGTAGACTGTCTCTGCTCTTAAGCTTTAGTGGGCGTAGAGAGAAAATATAAAGAGCAACCAGGTACGTAATGGCATCAAGTTTTCAACTGTTTGGAGTTTAACATTACATTGATTAATAACATAAACATGTATTTGATTGAAACTGCCTGATTGAACTTATAAACCCACTAGGTGCATATGGTTACAAAAGGAACTAAAGCAGTAGAAACAATATTTACCTGTTGAAGAAATGGAACGGTGACAGGATGCCAAAGGGAGACCCTATTACCAGCAGAGAGTCCCCTCGCTGTGGTGTCGGTGAAACATTAATATGTCTTGCATTCTGATCACCATTGGCCAATATCATCAATTCAATATGTACACCTTGTAATTATGAAGGTACTGCAGATCAATGAAATGAAAATGTGTCAGATGAACCTTACATTTGATATTAAGGCTGAAACTCCTAATATGGCAATTCTTGTGGCTGACTTGGCTAATATTGACGGGTCAATTGACTCAGCATAAACATTCTTCCTGTTAGACTCAAGGGAAGACCGGACATCATTTTCAACCTGATAATGACTGATAGTTGTAAGTATTTTATCACTATAAAATCAGGACAGGAAATTTTAGCCTGGTAAGTAGACAACCTGCTTCTGATTGACATCGGCCAATGACCAGCCAACATCCCATGTTGAACTTCCAATCAGTGAACCATCATATGTTAACATGGATAATACAGAATCAGCAGATGCTGAGACATCAACCTAAAAAATGGAAACAAAGTCGCTGAGCAGATGATTAATCATATTTTCCATTCACAATGTCATATATAAATATTTAGAACCTTAAAAATAACCAAATAACCATCTGCAGTTCTGATTTTAATTATGAAGTATAAGTCTACGATTACTGTTTCTGAGCTCCAAGATTACCTTCTGAATCCAAAAAATTCAAAACAGTCACCGTGTCCATTTTTCTAATCACGTATGCACCTTTATTAAAAATGGCACGAGCACTGCCCATTCATATAGCACGTAAAGAATATCTACTGAGTTTTAAACTGTCTCACGGCAAAAGTCCCAACTAAGTAGCACTAGAATCTGGGTAAACAAAAAGGCAATACTAGTAACGAGCATATATCTTCACAGGGAAAGAAACACCTACCATCGCAAGTAACTGAGCTGAAAGCCACTGCGGAGCTCCAGAATCTCCATGACTGAAGTACCCTGATTCCTCACTCTGCATATGCCAGAAGAAGTTCAGGCTTTCAGGAAAATCTTCCTAAAATTCCCCTGTGTAGTTCTTCAAACCAGAATTAAGCACCGAATATTCTTCATCTAATCCTACTCCTTGACCCTCTTGCAATACTGTGGCCATTGATCTGAAGTCTAAATACATCATCTACCTATCTGCATTAGTTTTTCCTGCCTGTGGTGATTGACAGCTTAACACACTTTCATCAGTATGAATTCACTTTTTTCAGGGCATGCAAGTGTGGATTATAAGCACAATACAGTACCAGTGTAACACCAATAACAGATGCTAATCTCCCTCACCTCAACTAGCACATTGAGACGTGCCTCCGGTACTAACCTCGGCTGCAGTTCCTGCAGGCATCCATCAAGCAACAAAACCTGAGCACTGAAATCGTCCCAATTACACAGGTGAGTACGACCGTACGAGAAGCTGCAACCAACCTCGCTGGGGCTGTCGCGCTGCTCCGCGACCAGGAACGGCTCGACGAGCGACGCGGCCGTAAGCGCGACGCCCCCTGCGTGGCCGTGAGACGCGCAGACACGGGCTAGAAGCGGTGGCGGCTCCGCGAGGGCGCCGGGCGGCAGGAGTATGGCCGACGCCGAGAGCGTGGTGGACCCCGACCTGGAAGCAAACCAAGTCACGATTGAGCTCAAAATTGGTGAGGATTTACCGAATCAGACGAGGGAGGGGAACGAGCGCCGTACTGATGGAGGTGGAAGGCGTGGCGGCGCATCTTGACGGCCTTGGGGTCCTGGAGGAAGCGGAGAGGAGCGTGGTGCTTAGCGAGATAGCTCGGAAGAAGCTGGCAGAGGTAGATGGAGAGGGAAGGAGGCGGTAGCTGACCGGGCCGACGATCCGCGCCATGGCCGAGAAGCTTCGCGCGGCGGCGGCGATCTCCTGCGGCTCCATGGTGCGCGGCGGCGGGGAGCCGGGAAGGGAGGGGACGGCACGGCAGCGTGTCTCCCTTGGTTCCTTGCTTGCTGTTTTTTCCTTTTCAGAATCAGCTTGCTGGTTGAAATGGGAAGTCAGACTAACGACTACCGTTATCCATGTACTACTTGTGTGCGTTAACTTGGGGCGTGTGCAGCGTGATATCACGAGAGCTACAAATATACTCTTTCAGTTTTAAAATATAAGATGTTTTAGATTTATGAATAAAATATATTTAGACTTATTTTAGTGTGTAGATTCACTCTAAACATGAGTAAACCTATATACTAAAAAAAGTCTAGATATATTTGCTTCACAAAACTAAAACATCTTATATTTCGAAACGGAGGAAGTTACTACACTAAAATATATCTAAAATTAAAATATTTGATTTTATATGAGTTTTAGAGTGGTTAGTATTTTTAATAACCAGCCATCCACTTCGATCTAACGGTGAAAAAATGGCGGCACAAACATGGCGGTAATAGACAGTACAAATAGTGTGATACCAGTATAAAAATAAGGTTGTGATACCAGTATATTTGCTTGCAAGAGACTAAGCTTAGTAGTATTGATGTTTTTAAGGTCAGGGAATTTCTTGCAAGAGACTAAGCTTAGTAGTATTGATGTCTTTAAGGTCAGGGAATTTCTTCCGCCTGTGTATTCTGGATTTGTTTACCAACGAGCAGATGGCTCGGTAGCAGGTGGTACCCTGATCGGCTGGTCTGATAGAGAATTCTAAGCCAATATCAGATCATAGAACATATCAGCACTAACAGTGGATGTACTGTCCACAACAAATAACACACATTTTTTACTCACTAATGTATACGCATCCTGTGACGCACAAGACAAAGCAATTTTCTTTGATGACATGCTGCAACTAAAACAAGATATCACATTGCCATGGGCACTCGCAGGGGACTTCAACATCTATAGATACATCACTGAGAAAAACAACCACAACATAGCGTGGACAGAAATGGAGAACTTTAACTGCTGGATCAATGATATGGAGCTAATGGACATCGAAATCTTCAACACAAAGTTCACATGGTCGAATAAAAGGCGAGATCCGACCTTAATCAAGCTAGATAGAGTGTTAGTTAATATTGACTGGAGCCAAAAGTTTATTCACTCATAGTGCAAGTCCCTAGGAAGACCAACCTCAGATCACAAGGCCATTCTGATAGACACCTCCACCACCACGAAAACTGCCAAGATCTTCATGTATGAGGACTATTGGCCACGCTGTCCATGGCTAGTCCAAATATATAAAGAACTGATAAAACAAAACACTAAGCATATGTCAGCAGTGTCCAAACCGAACTACAAGCCGAGAGTCACCAGAGCGGCTACAAGGAAATGGCAAAAAAGGGAACAGTCTGACAAGAAAACGCACTACAACCTTAACCACTCCATCTTATTCTTTGATGCAATCGAGGAATTGCGACCATTATCTGAAATGGAGTATATACTCAGGATGTTGTGCCAGGAGAAGCTTGAATCCCTATGCGCATCTGATAATCAGAGATGAAAAAGGAGGGCCAAGATCAAATGGCGCCAGCTGGGTGATGAAAACACCAAGTTTTTCCACACAATGGCAACATATAGGTTCAGGAAGAATAAGATTAAGATGTTCAAGATAGAACAATAACACTTCTTTGGAGAGAAAGAAAAAATGAAGATTGCAACAGATTAATACACTGACATTTTTGCCGAGAGAAGAGAATGGAACAGATCAATTGACCTGAATCAACTGTACAACGCTGACCAACAAACGCTCCACAATCTGACAGATCCCTTTAACTAGGAGGAAGTCAAGGAGGCAATATTAAGGGCCCCTGCTAACAAGAGCCCAGCCCAGATGGGTTCACAAATGAGTTCTACAAATTCTACCTACAAGAATTAAAAGTCCACATTATGGATGTTTTCAGGTCTATGCACAACATGTGTAGGGATTCGTAGCATGGAAAACAAAAATTTTCTATCGCATACAAACAAACAAGCCAAGATCTATCTACTAGATTTTAGCAATGAGTCGATGGAATAACTCACCCTCGAAGATTCCAAAGTGTTTAACGAGAGCGGATTCTCGTGGGTGATGTAGTCGTACTCTTCCCGATCTTAAGATCGCGTAGACGATCCTTCCGGTGCTGCGTTCCGGCAGCGCTCCCGCAGTCGGTCACACGTTCGGTACTCGACGAAGACCTTCCTCTCCCTTGTTCCAGCAGGCAGCGGAGGTTGTAGCACTCTCCTCGCGATTCCGGCAGCACAACGGCGTGGTACCGGAAGTAGAGGGGAGATCTCGCAGGGCTTCGCCTTAAGCCAGAGCGAGTATGGTGGACTATGAGAGAGCCCTCGACGATCTAGGGTTTAGACACGCCGAGGAAGAGGCAAGGCCGGCGGATAGGGTTTAGCTAGGCGGCGGCGAGTTGCCCTAGGGCCGGCGGCGGCTATGGAGGCGGCGGCGGCTAGGGTTTAGGTTTAGAGGTAGGAACTTGTGTGTCTAGGAGGGGAGCCCTGCCCCTCCTCTTATAGGTGGAGGGAGGCGCGCCAGGGGAGGGGAGTCCCTCCCCAACTCGGACCCAAGGTGGGCCGGGTGGAGGTGGAGGGACTCCTCCCCAACTCGGATTCCACCTCCCCTCCACTTCCCAAAATTAGCCGTTTGACTTTCAAATTGGCGTTTGACTTTTCAAACAAGGATTTGATTAAATCCTCTATTTTGTTCAGCGATGACACTTAGTACATGATGCAATCATATCAACTTGATATAACACATTCATGTACCCTTCCCCTCCGGAGTGCCAGACATTCCGGAACCTTCTAGAACATTCCCGATGAAAACACCGGAACCATTCACCAACTCCGAAACAGGACTTTCCTTATATGAATCTTATTCTCCGGACCATTTCGGATCTCCTCGTGATATCCCGAATCCCATTCGAGACTCCGAACAACATTCGGTCTCTTTCTCATCATTCCATAACTACTCAAACAACGTCGAATCCTTAAGTGTGTCTCCCTACGGTTCGTAAATTATGCGGACATGATCGAGACACTTCTCCAAACAATAACCAATAGAGGAATCTGGAAATTCATATGGCTCCCACATATTTCTACGATTACTTTGCGATCGAATGAACCACTTACATACGATACCAATTTTCCTTTGTCTCACGATAGTTTACTTATCCGAGGTTATGATCGTCGGTATCTCTGCATACCTAGTTCAACCTCGTTACCGATAAGTACTCTTTTCTCGTTCCCGTCATATGTGATCCCTTGTGAGCCAGTCACATGCTTGCAAGCTAATTGGATGACATTTCACCAAGAGGGCCCAGAGTATATCTATCCGTCATATGGATGGACAAATCCCACTCTTGATCCATGTGTCTCAACCAATACTTTCCGAATACTCAATGCCACCTTTATAGCCACCCAGTTACGGTGTGGTGTTTGATGTCATTAAAGCATCCATCCGGTAAAGGTGATATGCATGATCTCATGGTCGAAGGAATTAGGTTACTATGTATCAAAAAGCATATAGCAATTGAACTATTAAAAATGACTTGATCTTTATGCTATGCTTATCTATAGGAGTATGTCCACCATATCATTCTCCTAACGATATGATCTTGTTGTTAATAACATCTCAATGTTCATGATAGGGAAACCACAATCATTTATTAACCAACAAGCTAGTATTATAAAGAGGCTTTACTAGGGACTTCAATTTAAGTTTACAAATCACACAAGTATCAATGTTTCCTTGTTAATACTATTATAGCATGAATGTAAACATTTATCATAAACACAAAGATATAATAATAACTATATTTATTATTGCCTCTAGGGCATATCTCCAACAACATGACCTTGGACATGTCTGGAGTGAACTTGGCATATATCGCTCTCCTGCCAAAAAGGGAGGTGCCAGAGGAGGTCACTGACTACAGACCGATCTTCTTACAGCATTCCATCCCTAAATTAATAGCAAAGGTTTTGGCAAACAGGTTGCAACCAAAGATTGCAAAATTAGTGGATCAAATGCAGTCAGGCTTCATTAAGAACAGATCCATTGTGGAAAACTTTGCCTCTGCAATAGATATGATACAGTGTGCTAACAAACACAAAATTCCGATACTAGTCCTCAAGCTTGACTTCCAGAAGACGTTTGACTGTGTGCACTGGGAAGCAATCTATGAGACCATGATAGTCAGAGGGTTCCCAGATAAATGGATCGCATGGGTAAAAGAACCGTTACACACATCAAGGGCACAACTGCTGATCAACGGGATGATAGGGGGAAAGTTCAGAATTGAGAAGCGAGTTAGGCAGGGCGATCCACCGCCCCCTACATCTTCATCCTACTTGCAGATATCCTGCAAAGGATGGTTCAAAAAGCATATGAGAACGGTCTGTTACAATACGCAGATGACACATTGATAATCCTAAAAGGGACAGCAGAACAAGCACAACTTGCCAAACATCTGCTCGACGCATTTGCAAGCTTCACTGGATTACATATCAATTATCAAAAGAGCACTTTCGTTCCTATAAACCTGCCACCATAGACAACAAACGATATTGCCTCAATTCTCAGATGACCGATAACTCAGCTACCTTGTACATACCTTGGACTTCCACTAACGCAAACAAAGATAACCAGATCAATGCTGCAGCCTGTGGTGGATCGCGTAAGTCACAGACTGCCATGCTGGATACCAAGGATGTTGAACATGGGTGGCCGATTACAAATGATAAACGCTGTGTCTCAGCGATCCCTAATTTTTTCATGGCATGTATTCAATGGTATCAAGCAAGTATAGATGCTGTAGACAAGATCATAAAGACGTTTCTCTAGAAAAATGAAAAGGTAGTCAAGGGTGGTCACTGCCTTGTTTCCCGGGATGTGGTTACCACACCAAAAAAACAGGAAGGACTTGGGATCTAAAACCTAAGAATACACAACAGACCACTAATGGCTAGCCTGACTACCAAGCTATTATCACAGGGGACGAGACCCTGCTTCTCATGGTTACACAACTGGTACCTGAGCAATAGCATACCACAGTTTATAACTTGGTGGGACTCACCACTATAGAAATTCCTGATAGCCATGATTCAGGTAGTTCAAAGTGCTACATACTGTCAGATCAAGAATAGGGACAAAATTGCGTTCTGCAAGATAACTGGACTAAGCTTGGAAGGCTGCAGTTCACAATGCCAACTCTCTACTTGTTCGCAATGGATCAATTCTGCACTGTCCGATCACAGTTCTATAATGGAAACTGGGTTCTTGGGCTGCATCACCCCCTCTCTACTGACGAGCAACCGCAGTCGCTACTGACAGCCCTATCAGACATAACACTACAAATGGATGGGACAAGAGACAGTAGACTTATGTCCATAATATAAAAGCCACCAAGAACCAAGATTACTAAAAACTTTTCTCGGAACACGGTACAATTTGGGCGTCGGACAAATGGATATGGTTAAAACCAATTCCACATAGACATAAGGTGTTCTTATGGCTAGCCTACAAGGGAAGGTTAAACACAAGGAGCAATATGGTTACTAAGAAGTGGTGCACAAACGGCGGATGTGACCAGTGTCTTGCCTTGGAAACCTTTGAGCACATAGCACTACACTGCATCCAAGCCACTTGGTTATGGGAAGGATTAGGGATACATCAAACAATTAAAAGAGCAACTGAACCGCCAGCGCTTCATGATGTCAGGATCCACGGACAAGACGTTGTGACCTGGCCCATCTGTGTGGCGGCCTGCCTCTTGTCACTCTGGTATGCAAGAAATGATAGAATCTTCAACAAAAAGAAGACCAACAGGAACGCACTACTAGCTAACATTGCTAATCTGTTGGAGCTTTGGGCCTTCATGACAGACAAGCAAAGAGTTCAACTGCTAGCCTGTGCAACCTTAATAAGAGAGCAACGCACTTAGTTGCCACTTTTTTTCTTCTACTTCCCCACCCCTGGATCAGACCAGGTTGTACATTCTGACCCCCCGCTGTAACTCTGCTGTACCCACAAGGTCAGGGCGAAAACCCTATCTTCTAATATATATATCAATTCAAAAAAAATAAGGTTGGGCCGGTATTGTAAAACCTATATTATTTTAGTTGATTAAAGGACGATCATTTAAGTGCGTGGTCTAAAATCCATATTTTATCCATGAAAAATCCAAATTATATCCACTCATCTCTCCCCATCGTCTTCCTCGTGTCTCTTCTCCATCGGCTCCTCACTAAAGTGAGATTGGAGATTGTCGGTGGCGGCGGTCTGAGATAGGGAAAGACTGGAGGTGGGCTTTTCGAAGGGAAGGGGCACGCGGCAGCGTGGTTACCTTTCCCTGCTCCGGCGGTGTATCTTGTTGTCGCCATTGTGGCTTTGTCGATCTCACCGTCGACGTTTGGTCTGGCCTGGCTTTGCGGCGCTTGGGCTGGACTTTATCTGCGTGCGCGGCGAATTTGGCTGGTTCTTGAGGATTTGTGCGGGGCTTCAAAGGGGATGGGCACGCCGCGGCAGGACTCCTGTGCTGTGCTAGGCGGCGGCGCAACCTTTTTTTAAATGAAAATGGGAGATGAAGGCAGTGGTTGGCCTCTCCTACGATAGTCTCCTATTTTGAAAGTACGATGGAAACTTAACAACTATTTTAATCGATGCTTATAAAATATTAGAACCAATGGTACCCAATGGCACCCGACGGTACCAGGAGTACCTCACCGTAAAAGAGCTCTTGATTTTAACATGGTATTTTTGTTTACATTAATCTAAAGTTGAACAAATCAAACAAAACTAGTAACCTTGGCATGCTATTTTGATCTTGGCTATGCGCAAAGCGTTGAAGGATAGGTAACTCATCAAGTCCGACCACGCCATGTCTTTTTGGCAAAAACCCACTTAGTTTTTGGGAATCGTTTCAAGAACCAAAACCCATTCATGTTCTCAAACATGAATGGCATGATTGTGATATGAGAGGTGGTGATAACACAAGAACATACCACTAACGCACTACAACACGTCATCACTCCCTCCCTCCCCCCCCCCCCCCCCCACCCCCCACCCCACACACACGCACACACCCACACACAACACCATCCCCAGTTCCCCACCACACACAACCCAATACTACAATAATTTGCTATTGCTTCATTTCATTTTCATCTTCAACCAAAGTAGGTAGGGTGGTTACCAATGATTATATATATTGAAGGTATGGCTTGTTAGGCCCTTTTTTGCACGATTACTGATAGCGTGGAAAATGATGAACGCAAATGCTTTATAAAAATGTGGCCATCTAATTAAACTATAATATGAATTCGAACTGATATATAAGACCTAAAAGTTCTCTATGTACCCGGATGCTACTTCACGAGGGAGAGGGTGCTCACAATAGCACATGCATTCACATGTGCTCGTTATGGCACGACTGAACTACATGAAAGTATTCATCGCATGGTCGTTCATATAACAATATCAAACATTAATGTAATATAGTATGCCTATATATGCACTAGAAGAAAGAGGATACATTCTCATAGTTTGCATAGAAGATAGAAAGCATATATGATCCGAGCAAGGAGTAGAGCTCAATCGCTGCTAATCTCATACCAATGTAATATACTTAATGTACACAAGTTTTGCACTTAGTTGTATTAGTATTCTACTGTCATTGGAACCCACATACATATTAGGATTAGGAAGCATCCGAACCTACCGCCGTTCCTATCTAAATTTCTACACACAAAGTAACATCACCATGATGATCTCTTTGGACATACCACTTCTAGAATTAATCTTAGACTGTCCGACCAAGTCAAATGCCTCGATCTGTTGTTTGTTAACCGGATTCCAGAATGTAGACTCGTTGGTCTTCTACTTACTGAAGGTTTTTATTTGTGAACTTTGAAGTGGAATTATGGAGTATCGCCTTTAATAGCTTGTTTATATATGGTCTCTTACAAATGTTGCATCATTCGAAGGTGTTGTCTTAGTGCCCCAACTACTACATAGATTTTATGTTTTTGTAGTCTATATTTGATTGTAAGCGTTGTAGCTTTTTGCCTATCATCGGTGGGATTACTAGATGTTAGCCTCCACGCTCATATTATTGCCTTTTGTAAGCCATTCATCTTTGACGTTTTGGTTGTTACTAGATAAAATAAAAGTTGGGTGCAATAAATCGGAAAATTCCATATTAGTATTTGTTTGTTTTATCTTTTATACATCAACATGACATCATCATCCTCAGCGTTGTATTTTTTCACATATGTGTTTGCTAAAAAACCTAAAAACTATTTGGCTAAATCCTATGTTTTTGTTGCTAAAAAATCTGTTAATTTTTATTTGGATTAAAACCCATTCTGCACATATTTTTCCTTCTAAAATAAATTAGAAATGTTTTAAAGAAAATCAAAAAGTATAAAATAGGGGAGGCAGCCAACCGGCCAGGCCAAGTGGCCCAGTCGGAGGCCACCGACTCTACCTATCTAACCCGAACCACAAATCTCACACGAAGTACACACACCAAACACTCACGGGAGACACACCATCCAAACCCTACCTAACCCCCACCCACTTGGTCGTCTCCATCCGCGATCCCGCCCCC
Organism: Avena sativa; assembly: GCA_916181665.1. Lineage (NCBI taxonomy): Eukaryota > Viridiplantae > Streptophyta > Magnoliopsida > Poales > Poaceae > Avena > Avena sativa. Next base: position 345,162,186 of record OV702279.1, read on the forward strand.
ACCATTGGATTCTCTCATCTCTCGCTCTGTCTCTTCCTTGCCCGCGAGCGCAGCCACCCCTTTCGCTCATCTCTAGCCTCTTCCCATTGACTCCTACCTCTACTTCTCCTCCCAAGCCATAGCGCAACTCTCGCACATGAAGCAGCGCAGACATGAGCTCCATGTTCCTCAGCTCGACTAGTTCCTCATAGGCGTCGACCTGGCCTTCCTCGACCAAACTCTGGTGCCCTACCGCCTCGTCTCGGTCCCCAGCAGCACTAGTACTTCTACCTCGCCCCGTCAGTAAGGACGTGTTTGGTAGACCGGGGCAGCTTAGAATTTCCCCTCTCAACCGAGATTTTTGGTGATGTAGCTGTTTGTTAGCCCGGGTCGGACCATCTCACCAGTGCGGAGCTCATACGAAAAATGCCTCTCAGCCGGGGCGAGCTGTGAAGCTCAAATCGAGCTTCACAGCTCAACCGTGCTGAGCTCGTCCCGCAAACCACTGTAGCAGGCCCCGTAGCACCCCCACCCCCACCCTTTTCTCTCCATTCCCCCATCCTCCTCTTCTCCCGTCGGGCAGAGGCAGCAGCCCTCCTCCTCCCGCTCCGACACTCCGCCCGCCCTGCCGACCACCCTACGCCGCCACGACGCGCCGCTTCGCACGACCACGGCTGCCTCGGCCGAGCACGCATCTCCGCCGCCACGGCCGAGCATGCATCTCCACCGCCACAGCTGCCTCCTCGCACGACCACGGACTCCACGGCCGCCTCCTCGCACGACCAGGCCAGCTCCATGCGCCGCCTCCTCGCGCCGCCAGGCCGGCTCCATCCACCGCCGCCTCGATCCGCTGCCACGGCCGCCACGAAGCGCCCATACGGCCGTCAGGACGCGCCGCCATGGCCGTCGGCAAGAACTGCCTCCTTGCGCCGCGACAGAAACCATCCACCACCGCGACGACCTGCTGCTTCCACCACCGCCACGACGCGCCCCTACGTCCTCCAGCAAGCGCCGCCTCCACGAGCTGTTGCCTCCACGCGCAGCCATGGTCGGAGTGGCCTCCTCAATGTGGTGGTCAAATGAAAGGACCCAATTGCTTTTTCATTTTTCTGTGTAGGAACCTTTGTGTAAAGATCTGGACTCAACAGTATCTCAACTCATACACCCCACCAAACAGCATCTCAACTGAGCATCTCTCAACAAATACAGGCCACCAATCAAAGCACAAAATCTGGGCTCAGCATAGCTGAGGTCAACATAGCTGAGGTGAGAAACACTTGTTGAGGTCACCCGACCTACCAAACACACCCTAATCTTCTCCTCTTGCTGCTCTCTACTATGCATACCCGTCCGCAAGCTCGCCCCATCTTCTACCAAGCTTTGACTCCCTGCCTCTGCTCCATGTCGTGGGTGTTCATACCCTTAGCCGCCAACGACTTCCTCGATGTCACAGGTCCGTGTCCCACCCTCAGATGAACGCATAACTAGCAATAAGCCATCACATCCACGTGTGTGGACATCAGTAGCTCCATGACCATGTCCTTCCTCTATGCCTGTCACATCTATGTTCACACGAAGGAGTCTCGGAAGTCTAGAAATCGTGCCTGCCTATGGTTTCCCCGTGAGTGTCTAGCTTTAGCAATGAACCAACACCATATCCTTGCCTCGCCATTCTGTCGTGTTGCTGTTATTTTGGTTGTGCATCCCTATCGACTCATCCCGGACTCCAGCCTTTTGAAGCGACCCGAAGTACCAGCAAGTTGATCCCCAGGAACAATGAGTTTCACCCGTGTCCCATGGAATGCCAAGTTTTTCAGCTCAGCGTTGCTCTGATGTGGCCGACGTCATAAGATCTTCCACATTGCACCGAGCCAATGCCAAGATCCTCGACCGCCTCCAGTTCCTCCAGGCAGTCATGCACGCTTCACACTACAAAAATACCTCCATACCCGACACTTTTTGGGGGTGGCACAAACGAAAAGTACCTGCAAAATTTATTTAGCCTACGAATGAGCAACCATGGTACCATTTTTCCGCGGCGGACACTTATATGTCGTTGCAGTCATGGTACCAGTAGACTTTGGTGCCATGGTAGGTGTCCATGTAGGCCGGCGCATTGTAATGCCATAGTAGATGTATGGAGGCATATATTAGTGCGACGTGCATTTGTACGCGACCCTTAGAGTGTGTCCCACACTGTCATTTGGTTGACCAGCATCAATAGACTGGTCAGGTTAGTATCACTAACTAGTGTGACCCACCACTGCCGAGCCGTTCCGTTTTCTATTATTTATATATCCCATTCTACATCCACACCCTCTTCATACTGCTCTCACTAACACAATGGAGTGTACTGTAGAGGCGCCTGCCGGCGGCGACATCAAGACGTAGAATCCTCAAGGTGCAGAGTGCAAAGGCGGTAACGTGATGCAGCGGACATGTACCTAGGGACGGCAGCAAAGTTCGTGCTTATGTAATTTAGTATTTCTTTATCTCCTATCTGAAACACTAATTTGGGGTTTTCTCGATTATGGCAATGGTGCCGAGGTGGATCAATTTGAAGGTAGATAGGTGGACCAACATCTTCAAGTCAAACTCCGATCTACTTTGCAAGTGTGGCCTATAGTCGCGTTGCCTCATCGCATACGAAGGCATGAACACCGTCGCAAGTTCCTTGGGTGTGACCACGAGCAAACAAAGTGCGCATTCGTCTTTTATGTTGATAAAGAACACTCGTCGGAGTTACAACGTGTGTTGGAGGTTGACGAGGTTTGATCTCATCAATGCCCATTGTTATGGACTTAGGTTTTGGAGAAGATGGGGATGCTGGAGATCGTGGAACGGTTAGCAAACAAGCAACACGGGGACACAAAGGGTTACCCAGGTTCAGGCCCCCGGAGGGAAAACCCTACTCCTGCTTGTCTGCTCTTGATTATGGCGGAACCGAAGGTTACAGGGGTGCGCAGATGCAATCTGGCGTGGAGGTGTGTATGCGAAAGTATGAGTCGAGAGATCTAGGTTGTGACCTCCTAGCTTTTATATAGACTTAGGCAGGTCCCGGGCATAGACCTAGTCGGTTACAGGTTCTAGGGTTTTACCCCTTTGAATTTCCTGTCTACTCTAGTCTTGCTCTCCAAGGATCCGAAGGCGTCGTGGGCCTGGGCCACCCAAAAGTCTTCATGGGCTGGCGTACATTTGTCGTGGGCCTTCCTTGGGCTGGACCAGGTATGCTGAGATCATGCACCCGCGGGGTATAACCATGTCAGTAGTCCCCGAGTGATCGGTCGAATCGTAGGTTCGTTTGAGGACTCTTCAATCTTTCGGATGCAACTATATATTTCAATAGTTCATGTGTAGGGATTGTTGATGCGTGTGCCTGACTTACCCAACGGATCAGGGTCAGTTAACTGTCTTATGACGAAACTACACGATCTTCTTCAGGTTCGAGTCCCTCAACTCGAACCCAGAACATATGCTAGTGTAATTTGACTCAGGCCGCGGAGGACTTACAGGAGTGGAATTCCAGTGATTTTAATTGATGTACCCAACGCGTCCGTCGGGATTTTTCATCGCGCCTGCTGGCACGGTTCATACTAGCAGAGCGCAGTCGTGTGCGTTGCCAGGCCATCAGATGATATCTGTAGGTCTTATCTTTGTGTCGCAGACACATCATCCGAATGTTTGTCACCGCGGAGGTATTTCGGGTGGCCAAGGAGATCGTTGCTCACTCAGCGTTTTGTTGGGGCAGAGTTGCCGAAAAGTTTTTTGCATGCTGATCCGAAAGATCGCAGTTGAAGAATTCATAGGGTGCGCGACCAGCGCTCCCTATGGGAGTAGCCCCCGAGTGTCTGTTCGAGTCGTAGACTCGAGCGGAGACTTTAGTTCAAACGTTGTTCAGTTGTTAAGTCCGTAGGACACAAAAAATTTCGGATGCTTAAATCCATCCTCCCTATGGGAGTAGCCCCCGAGTCCGTAGTAGAGTCGTAGACTCGACGTAGGACTCAAAGGAACAGTTCATTTTTATTCATCCTTTGGGTGCGCGGCCAGCGCTCCTAATAGGAGTAGCCCCCGAGTATTTAGTTGAATCGTAGATTCGAGTGAGTACTCTTAGCTTTGAAGCCGAAGAAATTGTAGTTATTGCTAGTATAGCTTTTGATGACATCAGTGCTGATGATCAATGACCTCAAGCATCTGCTGCGCCAGAGATGACTTGACTGGACGAACGTGGGTCCTACTTGCTTACCTTGAATTGACCGGTCACGCGCGGCGTGGAGATAATTACGGCGTCTCCTCGATTTCCGTGCGTAGTGGACGGCGTGGTAACGACGGTTCGTTGTGCTGCTGACACGTGTATGGCCAGATCTGCCGTTGGCGTTAGGTCTTCTTGATAAACGGTTGCCGTGCATCGTCTTCGCCGTTATAATCATTGGGGAAAGCTGCAGTTTGTTTTCACCGCATCTACTCTTGTTTTCACTGCCTCCTTGTGCTCTAGCAGTTCTTGCTGCGCACTGGAATTTCCTTCCACATTTCCCTCTTCCCTTCTACGCTCTCACCGCCGGTGCCGTCGTAGCGCGATGGGGAAACCGAAGAAGTCATCCTCTGCTGTTGGTACCAGCGCCGCCGGAGGGAAGAAAAGTGTCACCGCTACCCGCGTCACCGACGGTGGTTGGCGGCGATTAGAGACACGGGAGAGTGACCTCCGCAAACTTCGTGAGCGGGGCTTGATCCCGCAGGATAGGGAGGCCGTCAGACTCCCCGGCAACGAGGTAATCCCCCGTCCCCCCGCTGGGTATCGGGTTATGTTTCTCGCCTTCGTTATGCGTGGGTTTTCCTTTCCAGTCCACAACTTTCTTCGTGGGCTGCTCTTTCTCTATGGCATCCAGCTGCATCATCTTTCGCTCAATTCTCTTCTTCACATTGCTTGTTTCATCACTTTCTGTGAGTGCTGGCTCGGCATTGAGCCGCACTTTGGCCTCTTCCGAAAACTTTATTCCGTGAAGAGGCAGTCTGGTTCGGATGGTGTTTATCCCATTGGGGGTTGCATCATCTCCCTCAGGCCCAATCTGCTTTTCTTTTCCTTTTCCATGTCCGAATCTGTCCAGTGCTGGCGGAGGCGATGGTTTTATATTCGCGACTCCGTAGTGCCTAGGCAAGATTTTGGTCTTGTTCCTTTTGACCCCTCCCAAAAGATTGAGCCGAAAAGGTCTTGGAAAAACAAGATCTTGGATGGCGAGGAGGCGTAGATAGAGGCGCTATATCGTCGGGTGAAGGATCTCCAGTTGATTCCGGAGAAGGAAGTTAATGGTGTGGATATCATCCGCACCTTCCTCGAGCGTCGGGTGCAGCCACTCCAGGCTAGGGTGCACCCATTGTTCCTTTATGCTGGCCGGACATAGTTGACGACTTCTACGAATTGCCTGACTCCGACTATGAAGAAACAATGAAGGAAGTGAAGAAGGAATCGTAAGCGCGATTAAGGCGACATGTATGGCTATGGCTGACATGTTGGAGCCACTTGCGAAAACTCTAGATCAACTTACTTATGAGTACTAATGCTTTTTAATTTAGGAAGCAATATGTAAAACACATATGTGTATTTTCGACAAGAATAATTTAGTAGTTCGTGTTCATTTTTCATAGTCGATTTTACAAAATATAGCAGCTTGCAGAAATTAAAATCACTTAACAAGCACACTCTACTTCTCTCACTGACTAGTGTGTCCCACAAACAAATGACCAGCGGATTGGCCTAACGTGGGCCCTCGGAGCAACCGCGGCCCATAATATTGTGTCACACGTACTAAAGGCCCATAGGAAACCCTAATCCCTATACCCAATTCTAGTTCCTATATGATACAACAAATCCTTGCCCTACTTCCTACTATGCAGCCACCATACTCCTGCATCTCCCCAATATCTCAATCAAAAAAATTCCCACTCCATCATTATGACTTGAACTTTCTCGCCGCACCCAAGTGTAAGGCTTCATCCAATCTACAGATTTCCATTTGTATCATTCTCCTTCTCTTCTTTAATCATGTCTTTATGCCTTTTAGATCCATGTCGTCGTGTCTAGGTCCTTGTAGATCCACCACAGGGAAGATGGTAGTCAGGGCTATGTAGATCCACAGCGGGGAAGATGGTGGCCAAGGCCTTGCAGATCCACCACGCAGAATATGGTGGCCAGGGCCGTGAGTTAAAGAATCGACAAAATTCATGACCAAGTATCTAAACCATAGTAAGACTTCTTTAGGATGTAATTTTAGGCATGATTTTTAGCACATCTTTCCTTATTTCTAGCATCCTAAACAAGGCTTCTATCAACGACTCTCCTGAAAATTTCTTAAAGGTGGAAATCTCATCATTAATAGGTAGGGGTGGTGTATCAAAATGAGACCTTATTCAAATAAATAAGATTTTTTTTGGGGGAGGGGTTGATTTCTGTAAAGTGAAGACAAATGCAAATCTGAAAGTAAATCTACAAAACTAAAATACTTATGCAAGCAAACAAAATTAAACAAATAAAAAACAAGACAAAAAATGCTTTATAGATCTACATGAAAAGAAAAGCGTGTGCAAGTACATCATTATCAAGCATGTGGCCAATATTGATTAATCTAGCCATGAAAATAATTAAGCTCACTATAAAATATTTTTATTGGCATGATCATACTGTGATAACAAAATGAAAGTAAACCATGACGCATTATGTTAATTGCTAAGAATAGTAGTGCATCGGCATCCTAGTAGCTGGAAGGAGGGGAAATGGTTGCTTATATTATATAAGGAGGAGAAGTGAGGGTTAGTTGGTTAGTGTTTGTTTTATGGGCTCTTCAACAAGTGGGCCACACGTGCACAATAAACCCCTAATGGTGTGTCCAATTTGCCTTTCAGTAGCTTATTGAAAACACATAAACATGATTTTTACAACATAATAACATCCTTAATTATTAGTAATGCCTAGAGATAGGCCACCTTGTATAAGTCTAACAGGATTAAAAGATATAGCAACATCCAGACACATATCATGAGGCGCCCTTAGTGAAGGGGCAATTTCTTATTTGGCTAGCTCCCTCGCTTCTTTCTCGAGATCCTCCACATTGGAGCTTTCGTTCAGATCTTCTTCCTTGGTTTACTTCCATGTTTTGACCAATGCACGCTGCAGTTGCTTTGAGTGTGGTCTATCCTTCCATAACAAGTACATGCACTTTGGCGTTTTGAAGTGGCAACCGAGGAATTTGGCGCCGGTGTGCTTGCCATGGAAAGCGACGAGTCCACGCAGGAATATGTCGCACAAACATCTTGTCTTATAGCTATATCTCATAGGGACACCGTTCCAGGATGGATTAGAGATCCAGCGTGGCACTACCTCATCCTAGGAAAATACCCAAAATGTGTTATTGAGATCTAAGGTGGTATCCAAATGAAACTAGCAAATTGGATCTAGACTAGAATCAATATATAATTAACTTACATATCCAGCACCCGTCGGAGGCTCCATTGCAGTGTCACACCGGTCGCCACTATAATCTCCACCACCGCACGACCGCTGCAGATTCGTGGAGAGGGATTTCGAAGAGGAGAGCAAGATAAAAAGTCCGGGCTTGATGGTGGGCCATGATAGTCAGCGAGACATGGTTAACCAGTCAACTAGATGTATTTGACCACTATCTGGCGTTGGACAAATTTACTCGACGCTTTAAATGCACGACGCAGTAGGTAATGCCACCCTTGTCCAAGCGCGGCATGGATTAGCGCCGCTCTTGCATTCCACCTACCATGGGTCGCAAATCCTCCGACATCATGTGTGCCATGACGTATAAGTGGCCGCCACGGAAATATGTTATCATGCTTGCTCATATACCGGGTTTCCATCTTTTGCAGGAACTTTTTTCTTATGACGCCTAAAAAAATGTCAAGAAGAATTACTAATGGAGTACAATTATAAAGAGAGAGTTGAGTAGAGGTGTGGAAGGTATAAGCATGGTAGTTCAAGCGGTCGTAGTGGATTAGGTGATGGTAAACGTGTGACAAAAGTATTTGATTCCGAGCTTGCACGTTCCAAGGCATCGGTATAAAACCAAAATTGATACAATTTGGTCAGAGAAATAAAACAAAGAGATACTCGCATTAGCTTGGTCTAAGTGATTTAATGCAAGAGATGTCCCTATCCGCAAAGCTAATTGCTATAATGAAGGAGACTTGAAATCAACTCAGAGGCTTGTTGAGGGTGTTCCTATCCCAAAGGGGCCATAAAGAATCGTCCATATTTAAACTTAAACTATAATGAACTTAAAGAGTATGTGCTACAGTTCAAGGAAGATTGATATACATATGGTGTCACCGTCATGTGTGATGCATGAACAGGCTTCACAGATATGAGCATTATCAACTTTATGATCTTTTGGAATGGTCGTATGCTTTTCCATAAGTTAGTGCATGCAATCAGGGAAATACAGAATGCAACATATCTATGCAAGATCATTCAAGAGGTGGTTGTTAATGAACTAGGATCTGAATATGTTGTCCAACTTGTCACTAACAACAGAGCCCATTTCGAGAAAGAATATTAGATGATGGTAGAGGAGTTCCCATCTATTGTTTGGCAACCATGTTATTCTCATACTGCTAATTTGACGTTGAAGGATATTTCCAAGTTTCCTGAGGTGGTACAAATTGTGACTAGCGCAAAGAGGATTAGCAAATTCTTCCATAGCCATAGTAGGATCCATGAAACTATGAGGAGATGGGTTGGAGGAGAGATCATACAACCTAATGCCACAAGGTTTGAGACATTGTTTGTATTTTTACAAAGTTTCATGGAAAAAACCTATGCATCTTTTATTATCCACAAAACTTTGTAAAAATATAAACAATGTCCTAAACCTTGTGGCATTATGTTGTTATCTCTCCTCCAACCCATCTCCTCATAGTTTCATGGAGCATACTATGGTCATGGAATAATTTGCTAATCCTCTTTGCACTATTCACAGTCTATACCACCTCGTGAAACTTGGAAATATCCTTCAACATCAAATTGATAGTATGAACACAACATGGTTGCCAAACAATAGATGGGAACTCCTACCACCATCGAATATGTTTTCTACAAATTGGCTCTGTTGTTATTGACAAGTTGGATAACATATTTAAGACCCACTTGATCCACAACCACATCACGAATGATCTCACATAGGTATGTTCCATTATGCATTTCCCCGATTGCACCCACTAACTTCTGGAAAAGCATATGACCATTGCAAAATATCAGAAAGTTGATAATGCTCATATATGTGGGGCATGTCCATGCATCGCACATGATTGTAATACCATAGGTATGCCGATATTTCTTGTACTGTAGCGCATAATTTATAAGTTCATTGTAGTTTGAGTTTAAATATAGACCATCTATTATTTGACCCTTTAGGATAGGAACACCCTCACGAAGCCTATGAGTTAACTTCATGGCTCCTACAAAGTGTAGGAAATTAGCTTTGCGGCCGGGGATATTTTTTGCATGAAACCACTTGGACCAACCTAATCCGAGCATCTCCTTGTTTTTTCTGTGACCAAATTTTATCAATTCTAGTTTGCACCGGTGCCTTGGCATGTGTCAGGCCAAAATCAAAACCTTTCGTCACACGTTTATCGTCACCCAATCCACTACCACCGGTCAAACCACCATACTCATATCTTCCACCCCTCTTCTCAACTCTCTTCCTATAATTGTACTCCGTTAGTGATTCTTCTCTTACTCGACGCAGATCCCCATCATCAAACATGCCTTCACATGCATGGACATTCTTCAATCCACATGAGGACATCGTGTTCCACCACTTGGGTCCTCCTTTCACCCCCGGCTAAATGTATCATAGGCCTTATGACACCTCCACTCTTTATTGCAAGGCCACAATAATTGCTCTTGAAACCTGCATGATAAGGCCTTCTATGGCTCCATGCATATGATACACCATAATTTTGCAGGTACAACATCACAAGGTCCCACGTCTTCTTTGACGCTGGCTAAATGTACCTTAAGCCTTGTGACACCTTCACTCTTGACCATGAGGCCGCAATAATTGTACTTGAAACCTGCATGATAAGGCCTTTTGTGGCTCCATGCATAGATACACCATCGTTAGCTGATAATGTAAATACAAGCCAATGTTACATTAAATATGAAATGGTTAACAACTATCTAATATGATCATGTTACATGTGAGAAGTCATACTGTTCTTAGCAATTAACATAATGCATCTTGGTTTACTTCTAGTTTGTTATGGGGGGAAATTTTGTTTTTGCCACATTGGTTTTTGCCCATTTTTCTTTTGCCACTCTAAATTTTGACATTTTGCTTTTGCCCCAACAACTAATGCTAATACATCATTTTTGCCCTTGGTGGGGCAAAAACAAAATGGAAATGGAGAAATTTGGTTTTGCTTTTGCCCCATTTTTTTTTGGTGTTTTGGTTTTGCCCCTCAATGGAGAAAAGTTGGACAAAAGCAAAATGACAAAATTTAGAGTGGTAAAAGAAAAATGGACAAAAACTAGTGTGGCAAAAACATGATTTTCCCGTTGCTATGACAAGATGACTATGACAAAAATATATTTTATAGTGAGTTTTATTACTACTTGCATGGTTAGATTACTCAATATTTGCTAGATGCATGATAATGGTGTACTTAGAGCAGTAATGTTCACCTACAACTGAAACAACTCAGATAGAATAAGGCAAGAATTAAGCATACTTCGTTGATCTTCAGAGTTCAGACCAAGCTCTAGATAAATTCACGGAATCACATGTCCGATCTGTGTAGTACTACAAATAGTCTATATGGCCAAGCAATCAGAACACACGGCTTGATTTAAACACCCTAAAGTAATCGGACGGAAATCATCCTTGTGCAATTCTCCTAGAGATTAACAAGGCACCAGCAGTGGTACAGATTATAATAATGATCAAAGTGGTACAGATTATAATAATGATCAAACCCCTGTATCATACATGCAATTCTCCTAGAGATTAACAAAGCACCAGCAGTGGTACAGATTATAATAATGATCAAACCCCTGTATCATACATGCTGTATGTGTATCGACGTACAACGACTTGAACTGGAAGAAAGATCTACAACATGCTGCATCTCACGAACAGATGAACATATACTCGATCAAGAACAATACCTGAAGCACCGTTGAGTGCGTCGGCACTTCGGTCGACGGCTCGGCCGTCTCTGACATTGTCGCCGTCGTCCGCGCGTTGGCACCTTCGTTCTGCTTGTTATCTCCCTTCTCACTATATGCTTCGTCCACTTCGCCCGCCAGCCATGATAGAACAAAACGCGCCGCCAGATGACTCAGAAAACACGGTAAAACCTAGACGACGTATGCTCTGTGCTACCTGGATGCGGCTGAATACTAGTAGTAACATGGAAGTGGGCCAGGCTGGGCCGAAAATTTTACAAAAGGCCGAAACGATCGAGCCATATGGGCCTTTTCTCGCCCCTTGGCGATAACCGTTAATTTCATAATTTCGGTCGAAATTTCTTTGATTTTATTTTCACTGGTTGTGTCCCGGCCTCAGGCTCGATCTATGCCGTTCAGTTGCATGCTGGAGTTCTATCGGCACGGAGGAGCCGGCGAGGGGTGCTGCTCTTTTCCGCCAGTGGCGTGCGCGTATATGCATCACCTCAAGGGTTTTTCATGTGGGCCGGCCCATTAATCCTTCGCTCTTCTTCTTTGCAGTTTGCTTTGATATTCTTTCATATATTGTTGAAATTTAAATTTGAATATTATCTAAAACTGAACAAAAAAAAATAGAACAAATTTCAAATATGAAAAGAATAAATTTGAACAAATTTCAAATCAAAACAAAAATAAAATTTGAACAAAATTTAGAAATGTTCAATTTTGAAAACTGTTCAAACAAAAGAAAAGAAAAAAGAAAAAGAAAAACAGAAAAAAAATAAGAAAAGAATAAATGCTATATAGGCTGGCCCAATGCTGATGCCCGTGTAAGCAGAGCCTATTAACGCGGGGCGATACATAGCATTTGCCGCCGACGAGCCTCCAGGTTCAACATGGATGCACACACATATGAGCAAGTCACGTGAAGAGACGATGAATGGTCGTATGTGGACTATGAGTAATTTTTTTCGAACGGGAAAAGGACGCAGACGCAACCTAAACTTTCCATTAACTCAGAAGCATTGTATATCGTGAATTACATATTTCAGATGCCGAATCACATCAACTGTGGCTGGCACCGGGTAACAGATGCTGTTGTGATCTTGGTTCCTACATGAACAAGTACGTGCCATATGTGTACGTAGTGTCTAGCTCTATATGACTATATGTGACGATCATGTCAATGGACAGAAACAGTGTGAAGATGAAGCCACATTATCCATTGCTGCTGCTGAGTTCTGACATCCGATTCCAATTATGCTTTCTGAAACATGTGTAACACTACTACACCTGCATCCCCGTTCTAATGAACTACTGCCCACGATCAGGTTACTGTAAAAAAAAAGAATCTACTGCCCTCAGGTGTTCGCGCGTACGTACTGCAGACGTACAATCAGCACCGCGACGATGAGAGCGACGACGGCGCCAATCACCAAGAGGCCCCATCGTCCCAGTCCCACGGCAGTGTTCTGGTCCACGCCGGGCGCCGCCGTGGCGCCGTCGGTAACAATGCCCGTACTCGGGTGCGGGTACGTGGACCCACCTTCTTCTTCGCCACTTCCCGATCTGCCAGCGCCTGCCGCCTCGCCGCCTTCGCTGGCCTCCCCTCCTTCGACGGCGCCGGCACCGGCACCGGACCCCTCCCCTTCGCCGACGCCGACACCGACACCCGGGCAGACGATGCCTTGGAACCGCGCGGCCAAGCAGAGTAGCGTCAGCAGCACCGCCCAGAGCCGCCTCGTCGACGTACTCCCGCCTCTCATGGTCGTCGTCGTCGTGCGCTCGTGCCGCGATGCTCCCTCGTCCGTTGGGAAGATGGATAAGTATCTCTCGCTCGGTCGGTTTCCCGGCTGGCCGGGCTGGTTGTTGCGCGTTATGTGGAGGTGGAGACTGGAGAACGAGCGAGGCGGCGTAGGCAGTTGTCATCTTGGTCAGGCTGTAAGATTTGTGTGATCCGACCGCATGACCGTACCATTACCATTACGCCTGACCCGACTGCTGGGACATGGTCTTCTAACTAGGTTCACTTAGATCTGTTCTGTTAAATTCAAGTGGCTAGAATTATCCATGACCTTTATCTTACTCCTACTCCCTCCCATCGCCTCAATTTTATCTAGATTCGTATATAGTACTCCCTTCGTTCTAAAATAGATGTCAAAGATTTGTCAAAATTTGAATGAATCTAGACACTATTTAGTATATAGATTCATTCAAATTTTAAAAAAATCTGAGACATCTATTTTAAGACGTAGAGAGTTTATAGTTAAGTATTTGGATTAGATATATTTGTATGTAGATAAAGTTAAGATTGTTAATAACTTAATATAGACAAAAAGGAATAGTACAATTTTTGCTCTTGCTCCACCAATGCACACCGATGTTTTGTACTAAAGGCATAGAATTTGAGTACCGACACATCGTACCTGTTCTACACGATCGAAGCTGTAATAGAGTTCTCAACTGTCTTACGTTTCAATCGAGTGGCACTACAACACTTGCATCTCCGATGACGGCCCGCAAACGGACTGTCCGTATCAGATCCTGTTCAAGCGGACCGAGAATATTTTTTTGTTGAAACGAGGCAAACGATTTACCATTTTTATTGATTAAGGAGAAAGGTTTTTAGAGGTCTTACAAACCGAGTTGGTCCATAGCCAAGCCAATACAAAAAAAGCCTACTCTCGCGGCAACACGCTACTCAACGCTTTGGCCCCAGCTAGATACCACATTGCCGCCTCGTCTTTTATTTTCGTTACTAGCATGAAAGACATCATGAAAGTGTTGCGGAAGAGGCAGGTATTTCTTTTTTTCCAAATTTTCCATGAAACCAAAATGGCAAGCGAAACCATCGCCCTTCTCGATTGCCCTCTCTTGTGGACGTCTTGGAGTCACCATTCTTTGACTGTGCTCATAATTATGCTTTCTGAAACATGTGTAACACTACTATACCCCTGCATCCCCGTTCTAATGAACTACTTCCCTCAGGTGACTGTAAAAAAAAACTACTGCCCTCAGGTTTTCCCGCGTACGCGGCGTACATATTGTATACGTACAATCAGCACCGCGACGAAGAGGGCGACGACGGCGCCAATCACCAAGAGGCCACATCGTCCCAGTCCCGCGGCAGTGTTCTGGTCCACGCCGGGCGCCGCCGTGGCGTCGGTAACAATGCCCGTACTCGGGTACGGGTACGTGGACCCACCTTCTTCTTCGCCACTTCCCGATCTGCCAGCGCCTGCCGCCTCGCCGCCTTCGCCGGCCTCCCCTCCTTCGACGGCGCCAGCGCCGGCCCCCTCCCCTTCGCCGGCGCCGACACCACCTCCACCCCTCGCGGCACCCGGGCAGACGATGCCTTGGAACCGCGCGGCCACGCAGAGCAGCGTCAGCAGCACCGCCCAGAGCCGCCTCGTCGACGTACTCCCGCCTCTAAAGGTCATCGTCGACCGTCGTGCACTCGTGCCGCGATGCTCCCTCGTCCTCGTCCGTTGATCAGATGGATAAGTATCTCTTTTCCCGGCTGGCCGGGCTGGTTGTTGCGCATATGTGGAGGTGGAGACTTGGAGAACGAGGGAGACGGCGTAGGCAGTTGGCATCTTGGTCAGGTTGTAAGATTTGTATGGAGAAACGGCAGAGCCTATGCGTCGCATGTGTGATCCGACCGCATGACAGTACCATTACGCCTGACCCGACTGCTGGGACATGGTCTTCTACCTAGGTTCACTTAGATCTGTTCTGTTAAATGCAAGTGGCTACTATTATCCATGACCTTTATATTACTCCCTCGGGCCGCCTTAACTTTATCTAGATTCGCATGTAATACATAGTTAAGTTTTTAGATTAGACATATTCACTTAGATAAAGTTAAGAATATAGACGGTACAATTTTTGCTCTTGCTCCACCAATGCACAATCCGCACCGATGTTTTGTACTAAAGGCATAGAACATGAGTACCGACACACGTACCTGTTCTACACGATCGAAGGTGTAATACAGTTCTCAACTGTCTTACGTTTCAATCGAGCGGCACTACAATACTTGCATCTCTGATGACGGCCCCGCAAACGGACCGTCTGTATCAGATTCTGTCCAAGCGGACCGAGAATATGACCCAACGGCAACCCGCAATTTGGCGCGAGTACCTAGATTGATCCGTTTTGCGCATTCCTAGCCTAATATTGGCCCCGGTTTGACGGGACGGACACCCGCATGTCCGAATCCATCTTCCAACGGGCCGTGCGTAATACACAGTAATGGCAGATAAAAGAGGAATCTTTATTAAAGTTCATAAATAAGAAAAATTACAACATAAACTAATTAGGCCTAATCTTAACTACGTGGCAGCCTCGTCCTCGCCGTCGATCCCCTTGACCCACCTGGCCACGGTGGCTTCCTTTGCCTGGCGGTAGTGCTGACACCGCCTCCTTCCTTCTTCACATCCTAGCGAGGGACATCCTTCACCTCTCCCTAGCCATCGTCGTCGCTCGGCGGTTCGGTCGAGGCCACCACCGCTGCACGGAAGGCCACGACTTCGATCTGCCGATCGGTGAAGGTACCGAGGGTGTCCTCCCTGCTGCGGTATCTGCTGCCAAGAGAACGCCGTGTCTCTCCATGACATAGTTCGTGGCGTAGGTGGCGCCGCGAACCACGTCCTGCCGCGTCATGTCGAGGGAGGCGAGGTTGTCCTCCATCACCGTTGTCCTTCCATTACCCTGTGGCCTCTTCCTCCTCGTTAGCCTCCCACGCCTCCACCTACTCCACCACCACCTCCTCCCCCGCAAACAGTACGTTAAGAAGTTCTTGAATGCGATCTGTGTACCCTCAACTCTTGAGCTGAGACAGGCGCAGGTCAAGTGATACTCCGATGCACGTGTTGGAATTTGGTGAGTTTTGGGTTGCTGGCCCATTAGACAAATTCTGAAATTCTTTTTGGCCCATTTGTATATGGCAGCATATGGTTGTGCTAGTGGTGCTAAAGTTTAGTCCCACATTGCTAGTGGAAAAAGAGTTGGACCACCTTATATAGTAGTGTTACACCACTCACTAAGGTGTGACAAGAAGAGAAGCCCTCACGCACTCCTCCTCCGACGCCGCCCGCCTCGCCACACCTCGCCTAGTCACGACGCGCGCGCGTCGTGGGTTGCGGGAATCTCGCCGAGCCGATCTTTATTTTGCTGGTTGGGAAAATTAATTATGAGTCATTAACGGACGCGTTACTTACAGTCGTTTCCAGTTTTTATGGACGTGGGCTGTTACCGACTCGGACGTGGGCTGTGTCCCACGATATCCCTGACCTGCACTATATAAGCGTCTGCGCTAAACCTAATCGGTGTAGAATCAATATACACACGCGCCTACCTCCAGAACATTGCGTCGCCGCTTTTGTCTTCCCCATCCCGGCTTGCGGCATGCACCGCAGATTGGGACAATAGGCCTCCGGAACCCCACCTCTCGTGAACCTGTACGGGTGAGGGGCGATCAGATTTTTAGGGAGCGCTCAAGCACGACTACTGGCAGCCATGACGTCGTCCCACTGCCGCAACTACATCGCATGTGATCTCAATCTCTCTCTTTCGAATTATGCTAGAGTTTCTAGTTCTAGCATTTGGCGTAGATGTGATAGGTTTGTCTTGTATAGATGTAATCTGTTTATCTACTTTTTTGATATGCATGATTGGTTTTACTACTGTTTGTATGATCATGCTTTATCAGTTTATTATTCGGATTAAATCATATAGATTATTGCTTATATTTTCAACAATCCAAAAACCTGAGTATAGGCAACTGAATTCCACTGGTGTAGTCGCGGCTACTAGGCCGCCTCCTTTTGATGGCATGCACTATAAGAAATGGCGCAAGAGAGCAGTTCTCTGGTTTGAAAACCCAAACTTCTATAGCGCCACTCTTTGCGAGCCTAAAGGAGATCTTTCTGCTGAGCAAGAAGGAAACTTTAAGAAAGCTGATACCATGTTTATGGCGGCTTTGTTCAGTGTTCTTGGGGACAACATTGTTGACCCGTATATGTCATTTGATAATGGCAATGACGCGTGGGAAGTGCTCGAGGCGAAGTTTGGGGTCTCGGACGCTGGCACTGAGTTGTATGTCATGGATCAATTCTATGACTACAAGATGGTTGATGAGCGCTCCATCGTTGTGCAAGCTCATGAGATACAATCACTTGGCAAAGAACTTGAGCAGTTCAAGTGTACCTTACCGGACAAGTTTGTAGCCGGTGGCATTATTGCCAAGCTTCCTCCCTCGTGGAGGAACTTTGCTACCTCTCTGAAACATAAGAGACAAGAGTTTTCCGTTACGGATCTCATTGGGTCTCTTCATGTGGAAGAGAAGGTGAGAGAAAAGGACAAAACTGCTCGAGGATTGGTGGATAGACATGGGTGCTAATACACATGTATGTTCTGATATTTCCATGTTTTCCTCTTATTAGGTCTCAAGGACTTCTTCCGTGCTGATGGGAAACGGCTCACGTGCTTCTGTTCATGGTGTTGGTACGGTAGATCTGAAGTTTACTTCGCGTAATACCGTACAGCTGAAGAATGTGCATCATGTTCCCTCCATCAATAAGAATCTCGTCAGCGGATCGCTTTTATGTCGAGATGGCTTTAAGTTGGTTTTTAAGTCCAATAAAGTTGTAATTTCTAAGTATGTACAATTTATTGGAAATGGTTATGAGTGTGGAGGTCTGTTCCGCTTGTCTTTGTCAGACTCATGTACTAAAGTTATTAATCATGTTTGCAATGATAATGAGTCCAATGTTTGGCATTCACGACTCTGCCATATTAACTTTGGTTGCATGACGCGGCTAGCCAATATGAGTTTAATTCCGAAATTTACCATTGTTAAAGGTTCTAAGTGCCAAGTTTGTGTGCAAGCAAAGCAACCCCGCAAGTCTCATACGGCTGTGGAACCGAGAAACTTAGCACCACTAGAACTTATACATTCAGATCTTTGTGAGATGAATGGTGTGTTGACAAAAGGTGGAAAAAGATACTTTATGACGTTGATTGATGAATCCACTAGATACTGCTATGTTTATCTTCTGAAATCTAAAGATGAAGCTTTGAACTACTTCAAAATCTATAACGCTGAGGCAGAAAACCAACTTAATCTTAAAATCAAGAGGCTAAGGTCGGATCGTGGTGGAGAGTACTTTTCAAATAAATTTGATTTATTCGGTATGGAACATGGTATTATACATTAGAGGACGTCTCCCTACTCACCTCAGTCAAATGGGGTGGCCGAAAGAAAGAACCGCACTCTAACTGATTTGGTTAATGCCATGTTAGATACATCGGGTCTTTCCAAGGAATGGTGGGAGAGGCGCTAATGACTGCATGTCATGTCCTAAACTGTGTTCCTATAAAGGATAAAACCATGACTTCATTTGAGGAATGGGAAAAGAAAAGGCTCAAACTCTCTTACTTACGAATTTGGGTTTGTTTGGCAAAAGTCAATATTCCAAGAAGCGAAAGCTTGGACCAAAAACCATTGATTATGTTTTTCTGGGATATGCTTTTCATAGCATTGGCTATAGATTTTTGATAGTAAAATCTGAGGTATTCGACATGCATGTTGGTACAATTATGGAGTCGAATGATGTGAAATTTCTTTGAGGACATCTTTCCTATGAAAGGTATGTCTAGCTCATCAAATCAGGAGATGACTAGTTCATCTAGTTAGGAATTTGCTATAATTCCTGAACCCACTATGCCGATAGAACACAATGATGATCCTGTGGAGGATGACAATGAAGCTCCCAAAAGGAGCAAGAGAAAAATGACTGCAAAGTCATTTGGTGATGATTTCATTGTGTACCTTGTGGATGATACTCCCACTTCTATTTCAGAAGCCTATGCATCTCAAGATGCTGACTACTGGAAGGAAGCTGTCTGAAGCGAGATGGACTCCATATTAGCTAATGGTACTTGGGAAGTTACTGATCGTCCTTATGGGTGCAAACCTATAGGATGTAAGTGGGTGTTCAAGAAAAAGCTTAGACCTGATGGTACAATTGAAAAGTACAAGTCACGTCTTGTGGACAAGGGTTATACCAAAAAATAAGGTGAATACTTCTTCTATACCTACTCACTCATAGACAGATTGACCACTATTCGAGTACTACTATCCTTGGCTGCCTCACATGGTCTTCTCGTTCATCAAATGGACGTTAAGGCAGCTTTTCTAAATGGAGAGCTAGATGAGGAAATTTATATGGAGCTGCCTGACGGATTTGTAGTAGATGGTCAAGAAATAAAGGTGTGTAAGTTAGTGAAGTCTTTGTATGGTCTTAAGCAAGATCCTAAGCAGTGGAACGAGAAGTTTGAAAGAACTTTAACTACTGAAGGCTTTGTTGTAAATGAAGCTAACAAATGTGTGTACTATCGCCATGGTGGGAGCGAGGGAGTTATTATGTGTCTCTACGTTGATGACATATTGATATTCGGGACCAACCTCACTGTTATCGAGGAGGTCAAAGAGTTCCTATCTCGCTATTTTCAGATGAAGGACTTGGGAGTGGCTGATGTAATATTAAACATCAAGCTACTAAAGGATGACAATGGTGGGATTACACTGCTTTAGTCTCACTATGTGGAAAAGATATTGAGTCGCTTCGGGTATAGCGACTGCAAGTTTTCTCCAACTCCTTATGATCTGAGTGTGCTACTTCGAAAGAATCGAAGGACTGCTAAAGATCAATTGAGATATTCTCAAATTATTGGCTCGCTCATGTATTTAGCCAGCGCTACTAGACCCGACATCTCCTTTGCTATAAGCAAACTGAGTCGATTTGTGTCAAATCCTGGAGATGATCATTGGCATGCTCTTGAAAGAGTTTTGCGCTATTTTAAAGGCACTGCGAGTTATGGTATTCACTATACTGGGTATCCACGGGTACTTGAGGGCTATAGTGATTCAAACTGGATATCTGATGCTGATGAGATTAAGGCCACAAGTGGTTATTTGTTTACACTTGGTGGTGGAACTGTTTCTTGGAAGTCTTGCAAACAGACCATCTTAACGAGGTCAATAATGGAAGCATAACTCACAACATTAGACATAGCCACTGTTGAAGCAGAGTGGCTTCGTGAGCTCTTGATGGACTTACCTGTGGTTGAAAAACCAATACCCACCATCCCGATGAACTGTGATAATCAAACTGTGATTGTCAAAGTAAACAGTTCTAAGGATAATATGAAGTCATCAAGGCATGTGAAGAGGAGATTGAAATTTGTCAGGAAACTAAGAAACTCCGGAGTTATTGCATTGGATTATATCCAAACATCTAAAAACCTGGCAGATCCCTTCACAAAGGGTTTATCACGCAATGTGATAGATAATTCATCGAGGGAGATGGGTTTGAGACCCACGCTATGAGTTGATCCTAGTGGCAACCCACTCTATGTGATCGGAGATCCCGTGAATTAGAACTGGGAGACAAGCTGTTGGTCAGCTGAGAGGAGAGTATTCCCATATTATATTTACATATCCATAAAGATGCAATACTCTCTTAATCTGCATGGCAGGTTGATATTTATCTTAATGTGTTCCAAATGGCTTTTATAAGCGGAGATGTTATCTTGCAGAACATCTCTTAAGGAACACACCTATATGAGTCTGACTATCAAACGTCGCAGTCCGTGAGAGTTGGGTGCTCTCTAATAAACTCATGAAAGGCCCTAGAGTATGACGCACAAGCTCCAAACCACGGGAAAGCCGACGACAGCCATGTATCGGTCTAGATTTTATGTGAAACTAGTGCGCAGAAAACTTGTAGTTCAAGGCATAGTCCACTATTCAAGTTGCTAGCTAGTGTAGCATGAAGTTTAACGTGGAAGTTCAACTTAACAGTCTCCACTACACACCGGTATATAAAAGAATGTTCTGGAAGAAAAGTGATGTGATATGCCAATGAGACTTTGTGGGGGATTGTTGGAATTTGGTGAGTTTTGGGCTGCTGGCCCATTAGACAAATTCTAAAATTCTCTTTTGCCCACTTGTATATGGCAGCAGCATATGGCTGTGCTAGTGGTGCTAAAGTTTAGTCTCACATTGCTAGTGGAAGGAGAGTTGGACCACCTTATATAGTAGAGTGTTGCACCAATCACTAAGGTGTGACAAGAAGAGAAGCCCTCGCGCACTCCTCCTCCTCCGACGCCGCCCGCCTCGCCTAGTCACGACACGCGCGCGCCGTGGGTTGCGGGAATCTCGCCGAGCCGAGCTTTATTTTGCTGGTTGGGAAAATTAATTATAAGTCATTAACGGGCGCATTAATTACAACCGTTTCCAGATTTTATGGACGTGGGATGTTACCGACTCGGACGTAGGCTGTGTCCCACGATCTCCCCAACCTGCACTATATAAGCGTCTGGGCTAAACCAAATCGGTGTAGAATCAATACACACACGCGCATACCTCCAGAACATTGCGCCGCCGCTTTCGTCTTCCCCATCCCAGTTTGGGGCGTGCACCGCAGATCGGGACAGTAGGCCTCCGGAACCCCGCCTCTCATCAGCCTGTACGGGTGAGGGGCGATCAGGTTTTTGGGGAGCGCTCAAGCGCGACTACTGGAAGCCACGACGTTTGATGATGCCCGACGTGGCACTTCATTGGTAACCCCAAGCGTAGGGTTCGAAGAGCAAGCATCAAGTTTTCCCTCAGTTGAGACTGAGGTTATCGAACCAGAAGGAGGAAGAAAACGTCACACAGGTGTTGCAAGTAACACGGAGACCTGCACAACACAAACTCAAGACTTTGCCCCAAAGAATAAGTGAGGTTGTCAAGCTCACCGGTTTGCTGTAACAAAGGATTAAACATATGATGTGGAAGGTAATGGTTTGCAGCAAGTAAACAAGTAACAGTGGAAGATGTATCAATGATAAAGATTGGACCGGGGTCCATAGTTCACTAGAGGTGCTCTCCTTAGATAAACAACATGGCATGAAGGGTAAACAAATTACAGCAGGGCAATTGACAGGAACTACGCAAGGCATAACAATGCAATTACTAGTCAGAAAGATCCTATGAGATTTGATTGGGCAATACAACAAGATACATAGACCGCCATCCAAACGCATCTATGACTAGAAGTCCACCTTCAGGTTATCATCCGACCCCCCTCCAGATTAAGTTGCAAGCAACAGACAACTGCTTTAAGCAAAGTGTGTAAGGTAAACAGTCCACATGTTCCATGAACAAGAGACCGTTGTTTTATCCCTAGTGGCAACAACACATTCTACAACCGAAAATATTATTGTCACTTCCCTTGGAAACTAGAGGCATGAACCCACTATCGAGCATAAATACCCCCTCTTGGAGTCACTAGCAACTACTTGGCCAAGATAGCTACTAACAACGGAGAGCATACAAGATCACAAACAACACAGACATGATAGAATCATAAAGACAAAACCATTACTCAAACCAACATAATAATCTCAATATCCATCGGATCCCCGCAAACACAACATGCATGATTACAAATAGATTAGATCTTGATCATGAACGGAGCTCACAAGATCTATACATGAAAGCACAAAGGAGGAGATACAACCATCTAGCTACTACATGGACCCATAGTCCAAGGTGGAACTACCCACGCATCATATCGGAGAGAAGGCCTCCGGGATGATCTCCCCGCCGGCAGGGTGCCGGGAAGAACTTCAGATCCCGCCGATCTAGGGACGATGGTGGCGGAGGTGGCTACAGACGGTTTCGTGGAGATTTGATCGGTTACTTAGGGTTTCTGCATCGGGGGCTTCTTATAGGCGAAGGGGGAGGCCGAGGCGGCGACCAGGGGGGTCAAACCCAACCCAGGCGTGGGCCCACCCCTGGCCGCGCCTGGGGGTGGGGGGTGGCCACCCTGGGACGCTTCCTCGTCTCCCCTCTGGACTTCTTGTTCCCCATAGAAAGTAATTGACTTTGACGTTTGTCCCGTCCAATTCCGAGAATATTTCTTTACTAACTTTTCTGAAACCAAAAACAACAGAAAATAGGCATCTGGCACTGTTGCAACTTGTTAGTAGGTTAGTACCATAAAACATGTAAAAAGAACCTCAAAGTGTAGACAAGGAAAAGCAAAGTAGATACTAAACAATCATGGAACATCAAAAATTATAGATACGTTTCCGACGTATCAACATCCCCAAGCTTATCTCCTGCTCGTCCTCGAGTAGGTAAGTGATAAAAAGAATAATTTTTGAGGTGACATGCACCCTCACAAAGATCCAACCATTTGCAAGCATTGAAAGTTGGGATCAAAGAACTCTAAACATGTGCATGAAAAATGGAGTTCTAATAGTAGTACATAGTAACTATGCATGCAACATGACAAGCTACAAACAAAGATCATGAATAACATGCATTGAAAAACATTTGTTTGTTTCACATACAGAAAACATAGCATAGTGGCAATCAGTTTGTCCCTCATAGAGTAGCAATATAGATGCATAGGACACCTTCAAAGTTCACAAGGGTGACTAGAAGCAAATAGCACAAGAACAAGTAATATCACAATATGCATCAATTAATAAGCTTTGAAACACTGCACACAAAATGACAACTATGCTCTCTTAATGGTGCCTAAAGGTAGAAGGTGGAGACTCAATAGTGGTGGAAGAAAGGCCTTTTTGTAAAGGAAGCAGGGATTACAAGTTTAAAAAAGAGCTTCCAAAAATTATGGTACTTGTTAGCTTTCAGCCCTCATTGCCCCTATCATAAGCATCTTGAAGTGGTTAAGGTTAAAGTGGCAAAGATGGAGTATATGCTTGACGAATTATAAGTTGGCAATCTCAAGTCCCTTGAATACGAGGGCCACACCTCATGCATACTCAACTCTGGGTCTAGGTAAGTTCTTGTCATTGTAAGTATTTGCATATCATTGAGAACCGCCAACGGGGTACCCCTTGCACATGGTACAGGAGCTTTCCCATAACCAAAATGACAAGGCAAGAAGACAATAAGCATCTCAGCAATTTTTTTATTTACCATATGCATAGCTTTTTATTGAGGATGCTTCATAGATAGCTCATTATGGTGATGCTGCAAGTTTCCACCATGATTAGGCATGGCTTAGGCTAGCGGCCCAGGCGTTTCTCTAACACAGGATGCAAACTCCATGGACTTACAAGTTCCCCCTTTATTTCACACCGATGAAATCCATAGACAAAAGAGCATGATATCAACTGAGTACAAAGTACAAGTGCAATGTTGAAAACGTTTCCCATGACAGCACGATTCTGTTAATTCCAACGTATAAGTGCAAGGATATACAACAAATTTGTCACAATGGTTCAAGTTTATTAGGGGCAAATAATATCAAGTGTGCCATCAAGTTCGTGAGGGCTTTAATCACTAAGTTTTCACATAACAAAATAGTTTTTAATTGAAAGATAGTTGAAAACAAGGATATACTTGGAATGGTGTAACACACCATGCATAGGAGTTTATAGTAGACACTTTGGAATAACTTGGTTTCTTGGGAGTTGGAAGCATGAGTAGAGCTTACTCATACAAGTGGAGGCTAGCAAAAGACTGGGAGCAACCAACTAAGAGAGCATAATGGCCATAATCATGCAGAGCAACAAAGCATACTAATCAAAGCAAAGAGTGGTACTACAAGTCAAGGACTAAATGATAGTAGAGGATAATGGTGATTTGTCATAGTCTTAACATGGTGTGAGCATGTGCCAAGTCAACCCAAGCAAAGCATCAAAGGAGAATACCACAATACTATGCTTTTGCATGCTAAAACAACGCATAATTTCTTCTAGGCACACTAAGCAATCCCAAATGTTTGGAACAAGACATGCTACATCAATAATCACTAAGCATAATGCTAAAACAACACCTAGCATGTCATGCTAAAGTCTAAGTCACAGTCAATGCAAGCTCCTCTTGCACTTCAAGCAAGAACTTACTACTCCTTTCCAAACACCAAGCAAACTTATTTGCAAAACAACACAGCGAGTACGGGGGTCCAAAATTCTTTATTCAAGCAAACTAAACAACCTAAGAAAAGCAAACGAAAACTAAGACGCTCCAAGAACAACAGAACTGTGCATGAAACAATGAAAACGAAGTGTCTAGACAGACCTGAGCTTCTTATTAACGAAGAAGGGGATGCCTTGGGCATCCCCAAGCTTTGACGCTTGTACCTCTTGGATATTTCTTGGAGTGACACCATGGTGGAATCCCCAAGATTGAGCTTTTGTCCATTCTTCATCTCATTGCATCATTCTCTCTTTACACCTGAAATTTTTCCTTCATACAAAACTTCACACAATCTTCATTAGCAACATTAGTGTATTCAAAATATATTAGACCTCTGGCAAAGCTTTGCAACAGCAAGGCTTTTCACTAAAAACTCAAGCTACTGTATTAACTCCTTTAAAAAGCTCAATTCACCTAAAGAGAACTAAAAAAGGAATCAGTAAAAAGCAAATGCAAATAATGGCAGAAATCTGTCAAAACAGACCAGCAGGTAGAAACCGATTTTTTCGAACATCTTATGTTGCTCAAATCAAAAAGTGTTGAACTAACGAAAGTTAACTAACATACTAGGGGATTTATTAGTACATTTTGAGCTCAATCCGAGTTATAGACACTCCTCATGAAATTTTTTGGTGGAGGACAGAAATCTGTTTCGGAACAGCAACTCCCCAAATCTTACTTCCCTCTCATTAGAGGTCATTCTTGGCACAAAAAGCAAACAAAAAAGGATAAGGAGAGGTCATTACTGAAGTAATAACTTCCAAGACTCAAGGAAACTCTTAGGTTATCTCCCAACAAGTACTTTTCTTTAACGCCTTTAAGTTAGGCACAAGAAGCAAGAAGAATCAAGTATTTTCAAATGAAGAAGCATTAACATCAAATCTTGCTTTCAAAGGGGGAGAAAAGAGCAAATTCTCTCTCCTCATAGAGAAGTGTTCAATACCTTTCTTGAATGGAAAATGATATTTAATGGTGCCTTCTTTCATATCAATGATGGCACCAACTGTTCTAAGAAAAGGTCTTCCCAAAGTAATAGGACAAGAAGCATTGCATTCAATATCCAAAACATAGAAATCCACAGGGACATAAGCATTGTTAACCATAATGAGAACATTATTAATACTCCCCATGAGTTTCTTCTTAGCATTATCATTGAGTGGGACTTCTAAATAACAATCTTCCAATGGTGGCAAATCAAGCATTTCATAAATATTCCTAGGCATAATACAAACGCTAGAACCAAGATCACATGAAGCTTTGAGGTCAAAGTCATTCACTTGCACATTAATAATAGGTTCCCAACTATCTTCTACTTTCCTAGGAATATAAGCTTTGTGTTTTAGCTTCTCTTCCTTAATCTTAACAAGAGCATCTGTAATGTGTTTAGTGAAAGCAACATGCATATCACTAGCATCAGGACTTATAGCACGCTTTTGCAAGAACATAATTACTTCAGAAATATTGCAACCATCAATATCAAAGTCAAACTTAGCATCAACAGTAGTAAGCTCAATAGGCTTAGGCATAGTAGGAGGAGGAATAGGGACTACTTGTGGTTTAGTGGTGATGGTGCACACACTATTGTTTCTAACAATTTCAGCTTCCCTTTCCCACTTAGCATGAAGTTGAGCTAACAACCTAACATTTTCATCAATAGTAACTTGTATGGCATGAGAAGTAGCAAAGGTATTTTCCACGACTTCAGGTTTAGCAGCCATTTTATTAATCAAAGAGGACCGAGCTTCAGACAAAGAGGATATATTTTTCTCAACAGTTAAAAGCTTTTCCTCTATAGTCTTATTGAAAGTGGTTTGTTTACTAATAAAGTCTTTGAGCATGACTTCAAGTTCAGAGGGGGCACTTCTAGCATTATTGTAAGAGTTTCCATAGGAATTGCCATCATTAGGAGGATAAGGCCTATAATTGTTGTTGCCACCAAAATTGTTCCTATAGGCATTGTTGTTGAAACTTTTGTTTCTAATGAAGTTCACATCAACTTGCTCTTCTTGAGCAACCAAAGAGGCTAGGGGAACACTATTAGGATCTAAAGGAGCTTTTAACAAGCATAGCCATAATAACATCAATCTTTTCACTCAAAGAGGAAGTTTCCTCAACAGAATTTACCTTCTTACCATGTGGAGCTCTCTCAACATGCCATTCAGAGTAGTTAACCATCATGTTATCAAGGAGCCTTGTTGCAACACCCCCAAAGTGAGCCCCATAAAAGTACCTCCAGCAGCTGAATCCAACAGATTTCTTGAGGAGAAGTTCAAACCTGCATAAAAAGTCTGGATAATCATCCAAGCAGTGAGTCCATGAGTAGGGAAATTTTTAACCAAAGATTTCATTCTTTCCCAAGCTGGAGCAACATGTTCAATATCAAGTTGTTTAAATTTCATAATGTCACTTATCATAGATATAATCTTAGCAGAAGGATAGTACTTTCCAATAAAAGCATCTTTGCACTTAGTACAAGAATCAATACTATTTTTAGGCAAAGAAAGCAACCATTCTTTAGCTTTTCCCCTCAAGGAGAAAGGAAAAAGCTTGAGCTTAATAATATCTCTATCTACAACCTTATACTTTTGCATCTCACAAAGTTCAACAAAGCTATTGAGATGGGCAGCAGGATCATCAGAACCAGCACCAGAAAATTGCTCTCTCATCACAAGATTCAACAAAGCAGGCTTAATTTCATAAAAGGTAGCATCATGTAACATCCCAACATTTGATCTCAGAAATAAGTTGAACTCAGATGTGTGCATTGCATTCATGCATCAGAAAATCCGGAGAATTTTCGCGCAAAATTAAAGAAGCTATAGGGGGATCGAGATCTCTCTTGCTCTGATGAAAACATCAGGGCAAGTGCAATGGATTTCGACATGACCTCTATTGTACTCTTGTGTTTGAGGGAAAGGAGATTCAAAATTGAATATTCAATTGATGAATCTGAATTCTAAAAGAATTTGAAATGGAATAACAAATGGAAACTAAATTGTAATGGAAAATAAAAAAGTGAACTCTTATTTATAAACAAGGTAGAACCTTTTATTCAAATATAAAAGATAGTGGAAATTTAAATAAAATGAAATGAGTAAATGAGTAATGTAATATGATATTACAATAATGACATAATAAACAAGAATTGATAAAGAATAATCTTATTTACATTACACATTATTATATTATCTTTACAATTATGAACCAAAGGGATAATAAGATAATGAAATAGAGAGGAATCATTTTATTACAATAATACAAACATTTCACTATTTTTATTAAGTTCCAAACAAATGAAGAATTACAATAATGAATACAAGAATAAAAGTGCACTATTATAAAACAAATAAAAAAAATGAAATACATAAATAAAGAACTTAAAAGATTCTTATTATAAGCAGATATAAATATTACATTGTCTTTGCAAATGTATTATAAAAGAAAAATAAAACTAGTATATTTTATTGAATAAAATAAAAAATACAATATTCATTACAAAAGAAGAATGAATAAATAAAAATAATTCCTTTATTACAATGCTTTACATTTCACAAAAGAAAAAGTAGATTACAAAAGAATAAAGAAAAACTTAAAACTAAATTCATCTTCATTTTCTTCATCTTCTAAATCCTCTCTTTATATTCGTGATCCTGTTCCCTGCAAGCACAAACAACAAACAAAAGAAATGCAAAACAGGGGGTTATGGGGTTATGGTACTCTCAGGTTTAGCAATGTAATGCATTGCTTTTCCTCATCATTGAGTAGTATTAAATAAGAGGGGCCAATGTGAAATCTGTTCTTATCTAGTTTTTTGCTTCAGGCTTATGCATCATATGCAGGGTCAAGTTTCACCAAATTAGTAAAAGATAAAATTCAAAACAGTAATACCAATAAAAGATCTATCTTCACTTGATCTTATCCACAAGACACAGCAAACTGTTGGAATTGTGCCCTATAGGCAATAATAAAGATGTTATTATTATAATTCTTGTTCATGATAAAGTTTATATTCCATGCTAGAATTGTGTTAAGCGGACACTTTAATACTTGTGTGGTTTGTAAACAACACCGTGTCCCTAGTACGCCTCTATGGACTAGCTTATTGATTAATGATGGTTAAGGTTTCCTAACCATAGACATGAGTTGTCGATTTATAATGAGATCATATCATTGGGAGAATGATATGATGGACAAACCCAAATTAAGCGGAGCAATTAGATCGCGTCATCGTGTTCATCTTTGCGAAGCTTTTCTTATGTCAAATATTGTATTCCTTAGACCATGAGATAATGCAACTCCCTGGTATCGGAAGAAAGCTTTGAGGTCATCAAACGTCATCCTATGAGAGGGTGATCATAAAGGTGTCTCTCAGGTGATCGGAAAGTGCCACTTGGGTTGTATGTATCGAGATGGGATTTGTCCCTCCCAAGTCGGAGAGATATACTTCGGGCCCACTTGGTAATCGATATCAACACCGCTTGCAAGCACGTGGTTAAGGAGTTAATCACAAAGTGATATCGGATTACGGAACGAGTAAAGTACTTGCTGTGAACGAGATTGAACTAGGTATGACGGTACCGACGATCGAATCTCGGGCAAGTAAAATATCGCGAGACGAAGGGAATGATTGATTGAATCCTAGCATCGTGGTTCATCCGATATGATCATCGATGAATGTGTGGGAGTCAATATGGGTTTCCAGACCCCGCTGTTGATTATTGATAGAAGATCATGTCTGCATATTCTCGAACCCGAAGGGTCACACACTTAACATGTATCGACGCTAGGATAGAATGGATAATTGGTTTATGAGTTTTTGTTCGGAGTCTCGGATGAGATCCAGGACATCACGAGAGGTTCTGGAATGGTCCGGAGAATAAGATTCGTATAAGGCAAAGCATATTTTGGAGTTCGGAATTGTTTCGGGTTGTCCGGTATTGTACCGGAAGCTTCTAGAACCTTCCAGAGTGGGACCAACGTGGCCCCACTTGTCGGGAGGGGACGTGGGACTACGGGGGAGTGCCCTGGACGCATTGGGCCAGGGGCACAAGGCCCCATAGTCCTAGCCGGCCAAGCCCTAGGGGAAACCCTAGGGGAGCTTCTAGAAGGGGGGAACTTGCCCCCCACTCCTTCCTCCTTGGCCGCCGGTCCTAGGACTTGGGGAAGGGGAAAGGGCCAGCCGCCCACCCCTCTATATAAAGAGGGCTAGGGGCACACCCTCCCTACACCTCCTCCTCAAGCCCTAGCCGCCCTGCTGCCCTCCTCTCTCTCCCTCCCGACTGCGCGTAGGCGAAGCCCTGTTGCAGAAACTCTCCACCACTTGCACCACGCCGTCGTGCTGTAGATCCATCCTATCTCTCCACCCCACTTTCTGGACCAAGGAAGGAGGAGACGTCGAGGTGCCGCACGTGTGCATCTCTCGGTGGCATCGCCACTTGCGGTGTTAGATCGGATCGGATCGCGAGGAGGAGAAGCGAGTACGACTACATCAACCACGTTTCGTCGAACGTTCCGCTGTGCGAATATTCAAGGGTATGAAGATCTCATCTATCCCCCCTCGTTGTTTGCATCTCCTAGATTAGATCTTGGCTTTCCCGTTCGCATCCGTAGAATTTTTTTGATTTACTATGCTGCGAAACCCTTCAGTGGTATCAGAGCTAGATCTATGTGTAGATGTGTTTCACGAGTAGAACGCAACATGCTTGTTGTGGGCGTTGATGTTTTCTGTTGCAAGCCTCTTGTTTGTGTACTTCTTATGACGCGGTATAGTGAGATCGAAGCGGTCCAGGCCAACTTTAAGCGACCTCGTTTGCGAGACCGGCTCCGCACTTGACGTGTGGCTTGTTCCACACATGCAGCTGGTGGATGCCATTTTCTCTCACTATAGTTGTCATGGAATTTACACCGGATTTTGGCAACCATAATATCACCGTTGTGGCTTTCGTAGGTAAGAATCGTTCTTAGCTTGTTACTCCCATAAGCCACGTAAAACATGCAACAACAAAGTAGAGGCGTCTAACTTGTTTTTGCAGGGAGTGTTTTCTGTGATATGGTATGGCCCAAGATGTGATGTGTACGTTGTATGCAATGATCATGTTTTGTAATGTTTCACGACTTGCATGTCGATGAGTACACAACCGGCAGGAGCCATATGGTTGTCTTTATAATTGTGTATGACCTGTGTGTCAACTTCTTATACGCCATGTAATAGCTTTACTTTATCGCTAAGTAGTTAGCAATAGTTGTAGTTGCTATTCGTGGTGGAGGCAATCATGGTGGAGTGATGGAGATCATTCCGGCACGCACAAGATGGAGATCATTGCGCGAATATTGGCTATACCATGTCACATAAAGTTATATGCATGTGATGTTTATCCTTTTATGTATCTTATTATGCTTAGATCGCGATGGTAGCATTGTAAGATGATTCCTCACTTAAAGATCAAGATAAAACCGTGTTCTCCCCATGTATGCACCATTGCGAAAGTTCGTCGTGTTCAAGCATCACGTGATGATCGGGTGCTATAAACTCTACGTTCACATACAACGGGTGCAAGCCAGTTTTGCACACGCGGAAATACTTGGGTTTGACTTGACGAGCCTAACATGTACAGACATGTCCTCGGAACACATGAACCGAAAGGTTAAGCATGAGTCATATGAATGATATGATCGACACTTCATTGTCCACCATTGAAACCACATCTCTTCTCGTGAAGATCGGATTAGGTGTGGTGAATTTGGATCATGTTCACTAAACAACTTGAGGGATGTTGAATTTAGTGGGAGTTCATCTAGTAATTTGATTAAGTTGAACTAGTTATCATGAACATAGTCTAAATTGTACTTGCAAATTTTGTAGATCAAATGGCTAAGTCCAACTTCAACTTCAACGTTTTTGCTGAGAAAGAAAAGCTTAAGAACAATGGGTCTAACTTCACCAACTGGTTCCGCAATCTGAGAATCATTCTCGCTGGCGGACAAAAGGACTATGTCCTTGAGAAAGTGCTAGGTGACGCCCCTGCTGTAGATGTGCCGGCTGATGAGAAAGCTGTTTATCAGTCGCGCAAAGATGATTATGGTGTGATTAAGAGCACCATGTTGTTTGCTATGGAATCGGACCTTCAAAATCGTTTTGAGGATT
This sequence comes from Avena sativa, assembly GCA_916181665.1. Taxonomy (NCBI): domain Eukaryota; kingdom Viridiplantae; phylum Streptophyta; class Magnoliopsida; order Poales; family Poaceae; genus Avena; species Avena sativa. The sequence continues at coordinate 345,194,502 of OV702279.1, forward strand.
TCCCGGGGCCCTTTGAGATTCTTGAGGAACTGAAAACTATGTTTCAGACTCAGGCCCGTTCTGAGAGATATGAGATCTCTGAGAAATTCTTTAACTGCAAGATGGAGGAAGGGAGTTCCGTTAGTGAGCATGCCATTAAGATGTCGGGCTACACTCCACGCCTTGAGAAACTAGACTGCAAGATTCTAGAGGAGCTCAAGATTGACAGGGTTCTGCAATCACTCCCTCCTAGCTACAAAGGTTTTGTAGTTACTCATAATCAGATTGGTTCCACTGATACGATCACCGAGCTCTTCGCTAAGCTGAAAGCTGCGGAGGTGGACATCAAGAAAGATAATCATGTGTTGATGGTCAACAAGCCCCCCAGCTTTAAGAAAGGTAAGGGTGCAAAGAAGCCCTTCAAGAAAGGCGGCGGCAAGCGCGTTGCCCCTGCTGAGAAGAAGCTCAAGTCTGGACCTAAGCCGGACACTGAGTGCTTCTATTGCAAGGACAAGGGTCACTGGAAAAGCAACTTTCTGAAGTACTTAGCGGACAAGAAGGCTGGCACCATCAAAGGTATATTTGATATACATGTTATTGATGTTTTCCTTACTAGCCCTAGTTGTAGTGCCTGGGTATTTGATACTGGTTCAGTTGCTAATATTTGTAACTCGAAACAGGAGCTACAGAATAGACGGTAGCTGGCGAGGGATGAGGTTACGATGCCCGTTGGCAACAGATCAAGAGTTGATGTGATGGCCGTCGGCACGCTCTCCTTAGTTTTACCTTCGGGATTAGTTTTAAACCTCAATAAGTGTTATTATGTGCCTGCGTTGAGCATGAACATCATGTCTGGATCGTGTTTATTGCAAGACGGTTATTCATTTAAATCTGAGAATAATGGTTGTTCTATTTATATGAGTAACATCTTTTGTGGTCATGCACCTGCTGTGAATGGTTTATTTCTTCCGAATATCGAAAGGGATGAAACACACATCCATAACATTGAGGCTAAGAGATGCAAGGTAGATAGTGATAATACTACTTATTTGTGGCACTGCCGTCTAGGTCATATTGGTGTAAAACGCATGAAGAAACTCCATTCTGATGGACTTTTGGAGTCTCTTGATTTTGAATCATTTGACACATGCGAACCATGCCTCATGGGCAAGATGATCAAAACCCCGTTCTCCGGAATAATGGAGCGAGCAACGGACTTGTTGGAAATCATACATATCGATGTATGCGGACCGATGAGTGTTTCGACGCGCGGTGGTTATCGCTACTTTCTCACTTTTACTGATGACTTAAGTAGATATGGGTATATCTATTTAATGAAACATAAATCTGAAACATTTGAAAAGTTCAAAGAATTTCAGAATGAAGTGGAGAACCATCGTAATAGAAAAATTAAATTTCTACGATCCGATCGTGGAGGTGAATATTTGAGTTATGATTTTCTCATGCATCTTAAAACAAGCGGAATCATTTCGCAACTCACGCCACCCGGAACACCACAGCACAATGGTGTGTCTGAATGCCGGAATCGAACTCTATTAGATATGGTCCGATCAATGATGTCTCTTACAGATTTGCCGTTATCATTTTGGGGTTATGCATTAGAAACCGCTGCATTCACTTTAAATAGGGCACCATCTAAATCCGTTGAGACGACACCGTATGAACTGTGGTTTGGTGCTAAACCTAAGTTGTCGTTTCTTAAAGTTTGGGGATGCGAAGCTTACGTCAAGAAGTTGATGCCGGACAAGCTCGAACCCAAAGCGGAGAAATGCGTCTTCATAGGATACCCTAAGGAAACTATTGGGTATACCTTCTATCACAGATCCGAAGGCAAAGTGTTTGTCGCAAAGAACGGATCCTTTCTTGAGAAGGAGTTTCTCTCAAAAGAAGTGAGTGGGAGGAAAGTAGAGCTAGACGAGGTTATTGAACCTTCTCTTGAGTTGGAGAGTAGCACAGCGCCTGAAATTGTTCCAGTGCCGTCTGCACCGACAATAGAGGAAGCTAATGACAAGGATCATGAAGCTTCGGACGATGCTACTACTGAACGTCGCAAGTCGACAAGGTCGCGTGCCCCTCCTGAGTGGTACGGCAACCATGTCTTAACTGTCTTGTTAGTAGACGACAGTGAGCCTACGAACTATGAGGAAGCAATGATGAGCCCAGACTCTGAGAAATGGCTAGAGGCCATGAAATCCGAATTAGGATCCATGAGTGAAAACCAAGTATGGACTTTGGTGGACCCTCCTAGCGACCGAAAGGCCGTCGAGTGCAAATGGATATTCAAGAACAAAACGGACGCAGATGGTAATGTTACTGTCTATAAAGCACGACTTGTCACGAAAGGTTTTTGACAAGTTCAAGGTGGTGACTACAATGAGACTTTCTCTCCCGTAGCGATGTTTAAGTCCATTCGGATCTTATTAGCAATTGCTGCGTTTCATGATTATGAAATATGGCAGATGGATGTCAAGACTGCATTCCTCAATGGAAACATTGATGAAGAGTTGTATATGATGCAACCCGAAGGTTTTGTCGATCCTAAGGATGCTGATAAAGTATGCAAATTTCAGTGTTCCATTTATGGACTGAAGCAAGCATCTCGGAGTTGGAACCTTCGTTTTGATCAAGTAATCAAGAGCTTTGGATTTGTTCCAAATTGCTACGAAGCTTGTATCTACAAGAAAGTGAGTGGGAGCTCAGTGAAATTTCTGGTACTATATGTGGATGACATATTGATTATTGGAAATGACATTGAAATGCTTAACAATGTGAAGAGTTATTTGAACAAATGTTTTTCAATGAAAGACCTAGGGGAAGCTGCTTATATATTAGGCATCAAAATCTATAGAGATAGACAAAGACACCTGATAGCTTTAAGCCAAAGTACATACCTAGACAAAGTTCTGAAAAGGTTCAAAATGGATAAGGCAAAGAAAGGTTCAGTGCCTATGTTGTTAGGTAAGATATTGAGCAAGGCTCAGTGTCCAGCTACGGTAAATGATAGAGAACCTATGAGCAAAGTGCCTTATGCCTCGGCCATAGGTTCTATCATGTATGCCATGTTGTGTACTAGACCGGATGTGTCCAATGCTCTTAGTTTGACGAGCAGATACCAAAGTGATCCAGGAGTGGAACACTGGACAGACGTGAAGAACATCCTAAAGTATCTAAATAGGACTAAAGAAATGTTCTTAGTCTATGGAGGTGATGAACAACTCATCATAAAGGGTTACGTCGACGCTAGTTTCGACACCGACAAGGATGATTCTAAATCTCAGACAGGATACGTTTATATTTTGAATGGAGGAGCTGTGAGCTAGAGAAGCTGCAAGCAAAGCATGATCGCGGGATCTACAGTAGAAGCGGAATACATGGCTGCTGCAGAAGCGTCAAGTGAAGGAGTTTGGATCAGGAACTTCATCACTGAGCTTGGTGTGGTTCCAAGTGCCTTGGACCCACTGGAGATATTGTGTGACAACACTAGCGCCATAGCACTGGCTAAGGAACCAAGATATCATCCAAAGACCAAGCATATCAACCGCAAGTTTCATATAATCCGAGATTATATAACAGATGGGGATCTGAAGATTAGCAAAGTACATACAGATCTGAATGTCGCAGATCCATTGACTAAACCTCTTCCACGAGCAAAACATGATCAGCACCTTAGTGCCATGGGTGTTAGATTGTTGCCAGATGTAAACTAGATTATTGACTCTATTGCAAGTGGGAGACTGTTGGAATTATGCCCTAGAGGCAATAATAAAGATGTTATTATTATAATTCTTGTTCATGATAAAGTTTATATTCCATGCTAGAATTGTGTTAAGCGGAAGCTTTAATACTTGTGTGGTTTGTAAACAACACCGTGTCCCTAGTACGCCTCTATGGACTATCTTATTGATTAATGATGGTTAAGGTTTCCTAACCATAGACATGAGTTGTCGATTAATAATGAGATCATATCATTGGGAGAATGATATGATGGACAGACCCAAATTAAGCGGAGCAATTAGATCGTGTCATCGTGTTCATCTTTGCGAAGCTTTTCTTATGTCAAATATTGTATTCCTTAGACCATGAGATAATGCAACTCCCTGGTATCGAAAGAAAGCTTTGAGGTCATCAAACGTCATCCTATGAGAGGGTGATCATAAAGGTGTCTCTCAGGTGATCGGAAAGTGCCAGTTGGGTTGTATGTATCGAGATGGGATTTGTCCCTCCCAAGTCGGAGAGATATACTTCAGGCCCACTTGGTAATCGATATCAACACCGCTTGCAAGCATGTGGTTAAGGAGTTAATCACAAAGTGATATCAGATTACAGAACGAGTAAAGTACTTGCTGTGAACGAGATTGAACTAGGTATGACGGTACCGACGATCGAATCTCGGACAAGTAAAATATCGCGAGACGAAGGGAATATATATATGGGATTGATTGAATCCTGGCATCGTGGTTCATACGATATGATCATCGACGAATGTGTGGGAGTCAATATGGATTTACAGACCCCGCTGTTGATTATTGATAGAAGATCATGTCTGCATATTCTCGAACCCGAAGGGTCACACACTTAACATGTCTCGACTCTAGGATAGAATGGATAATTGGTTTATGAGTTTTTGTTCGGAGTCTCGGATGAGATCCAGGACATCACGAGAGGTTCTGTAATGGTCCGGAGAATAAGATTCGTATAAGGCAAAGCAGATTTTCGAGTTCGGAATTGTTTCGGGTTGTCCGGTATTGTACCGGAAGCTTCTAGAACCTTCCGGAGTGGGACCAACGTGGCCCCACTTATCGGGAGGGGGCGTGGGCCTACGAGGGAGTGCCCTGGCCGCATTGGGCTAGGGGCACAAGGCCCCATAAGCCCAGCCGGCCAAGCCCTAGGGGAAACCCTAGGGGAGCTTCTAGAAGGGGGGGGGGGACTTGCCCCCCACTCCTCCCTCCTTGGCCGCCGGCCCTAGGGCTTGGGGGAGGGGCAAGGGCCAGCCGCCCACCCCTCTATATAAAGAGGGCTGGGGGCGCACCCTCCCTACACCTCCTCCTCAAGCCCTATCCGCCATGCTGCCCTCCTCTCTCTCTCCCTCCCGACTGCGCGTAGGCGAAGCCCTGCTACAGAAACTCTCCACCACTTGCACCACGCCGTCGTGCTATAGATCCATCCTATCTCTCCACCCCACTTTCTGGACCGAGGAAGGAGGAGACGTCGAGGTGCCGCACGTGTGCATCTCTCGGAGGCATCGCCACTTGCGATGTTAGATCGGATCGGATCGCGAGGAGGAGAAGCGAGTACGACTACATCAACCACATTCCGTCGAACGTTCCGCTGTGCGAATATTCAAGGGTATGAAGATCTCATCTATCCCCCCTCGTTGTTTGCATCTCCGAGATTAGATCTTGGCTTTCCCGTTCGCATCCGTAGAATTTGTTTGATTTACTATGCTGCGAAACCCTTCACAAACAAGTTAGGAGCTTAGTCACTGCATGCTGGTGTGCTGTCAAACATAGGAGCACATCAGGGGAAGATAAAAAGGAACCAGATGTGGCAGTTCACTGCTGCTAGCTACTTCTTACACCCAGTTCATTTCTTAGCACTAGAACACCTAAGCTTTACACATAAACAACCACAGCCCAGTATCAGATCATCACTGATCTATCCAGACCTATATCATCAAGAACCAGCTCCGACAACACTATTAAAAGCAGACCAGAAATCCACACCACAAGTAACTGGTTGCTTAAAAAGCCACCCAAGAACTAGTGAGGATGAGTTTCACAGGGAAGGCAACAAACCAAAAGGAACTGGCTAGCAGTTCATGGAAGAGCACCAGGACAAAGAAGGCTAGATGATCAAGTAATGGTATCAGCATAGCAACATCAAGCTAACATCAGGTTATTATTCCACACTAATATCATCCGTAGCATCTGTTCTTACGAGTTCCATTATAAAAGATTTTTGGGAGAGTTGAGATTGTTCTCAGATAGGCATAGAAATGCTATGCTTGTCTCATCATAGAAATTCTAGGCATCAATAGTATTTGTCTATGTTGTTTCCAAATTAAATCCTCAACATTTGCATCATAGGCCAGGTCCAGAAATCAAGAACAAAAAAATTTGTTCTTATTTAAATCTTGTGCCTCAGCCTTGACATCATTGGCTGGGTCAAGAATTTCCTCCACACAAATCAACCCTGAGTTATTTGGCTTCAGACCAACATCATTAGCCTGTTACCTAGTTTTTACTAGACTAACATATACCACAACTGCTAGGCTACATGGCACATTCCCAGAGGGTAGCACCTCTATGCCTAGCAGCTTTAGATTGTCCTGAGCACAAACTCAAGTCCATTTTCTTAAATCCACAATTCATTTTCCTAAAAGAATTAGGAATCATTTAAAATGATTGTTGTCATATATGCAGTGTATTCATATTGGCCACTCAGTTACACTTACTAACCAAACAATCTTATCATCTTCCTAATAGAATATTTAGGAATCAAAATTGTATGTTATCTCACTATCAGATTTGACAGAGAATAAATCATTCTCATAGAAGGGGTTTCTAGGAAAGAATTCAAGCCATCATTGAACCATATATTCAGATCACCAATTATACCTCATATATGATCATAGCACAACCACATAACATGAGAAAACAGTCCTGGATAGATGAATGAACACATCCAGGAGGATCCCACCTTGGTGGATATCAAAGGCAACCAAAGCTACTAGCTAAAACCTCCAGCAATCTCAATAATACAAGCAACCAACACAACTAACCTGACTCTAGAATAAATTCTAGGAGGTTAGGAGGGGTCACTCTAACTATATCCTTCTCATATCCCCAAATTGATGATCATGAGATCATTTCATTATAAATTTTCTTTATAAACATAGGCTCAAGCATATGAATGCTTAAGTAAACCTCCAGCACTAAGATCAATAGTCTAATTAGAATACCACCAACAGAGATCATATGCTATCATCTGTTCTAGCAAACCATGAAGCATAGCTTCACCTCAACAATGCACTGAACCAAGAATTCAGATAAACAATAGTACCAATAATTAACATATCCACTAACATATGCATGGATGAATAATTCATCCAAACTGAAGCACAAGGCATTTAGTACTATCTCATGTAACCCAGGAAAATCCTAAGTATAGCAAGGACAACATCACTGAAACATCATCATCATATATCAACACTCCACATCATGTGTTGGCTCAAAAGAGACACCATACACCACTAAGCAGGGTCATCGGCTCGATGGCCGGTCACAGGCAAGAACTCACCATGGGTGTCGAGCACCTGGAGCATTGGCTTAACGAAGCCATGGAACAGATCTTGCCCAACACCATCACTAAATCGGAGAAAGCATCGGATGCAGGGGTTGCCCTATCAGCGCCCTCCCGCAAGCATCAGGAGAAGGGAACGCCAGGGTTATGCTTGCGCACCTTCCCACTGGCGTCATGTTGAGGAAGAGGAAGTCCAGGCCGGCAAAGAGCACCACAGGACCACCGACACATGGCGACCGGCGATACCCACGGCTAGGGTTAGCTGAAACGTGGGTTCGTATGGGAGCTAAATAACATCAAGGCGGCGGGGATCATGGGAAGGAGATTGGCGAGGCAGCACCTGCAAGCGTCGGTGGTGGGCGCCGACGGCGATAGCCGGAGAGGAGGCAGGCGGTGGCTCTGCCAGCGGAGAGGAGAGTGCAGGGAGTGAGAGAGGAGAAACCCGTGCGGGTATGCGTGTGTGAGTGGTGTGAGAGAGATAGGGATAGGATGGAAACGACCCAACTATATGGGACTAAATGGGCCGAAAGGCCAGATGGTCTTATACACCAGGTTAAATTAAAAAAAAGGTTGTTTAACCAATTACTAAATGACCAAACTACCCCTAAACATAATTTATACTCTATGGAAATATAGAAAAATCATAAAAATATATATACAATACATCTAAATAATCACAACAACAAGATCTATCTAAGAAAAATATAAAACTATTTGTTTGAGCTAAATAAAATAAAACTAAATATTAAAGCTACTAAAATCCTAAATGAAATTTCATAAAATAAGGAAAAATCCTAAAAATGAATAAAAATCATTTTTATGTATAAAAATAAATCTACTATTTTATAAAAATAATAACTTATTTTTTATAAATAAATTTTAAAGTAATATTCAAAGACAATTGATCCTTTATGGAATTTTATAAATATAAAAATAATACTTAAAAATCAAATAAAAACCATTTTCAAAGTCTTGAATAAATATATTACAATATAAAAATACTAAATATATTAGTAGAAAAGTTTTTAATATTTTAAAATAATAAATCCTTATCCATTATATATTTTTGAAAATTCTTTAAGAACATTTCTTACGTAAGAAATAATTATATTTCTTCAGAAATATTAATACCCTAAAAATCAAATTACAAAAGTTCTAAACCAGAACTAAGGTTTATAATAAAACTTAAGTGTAAATTATTAACTTTATAATATATTTTGAAACCTCAAATAAAGATTTAAAACCACAACCTTCAAAATAACTTTATAAGCTTTCACTTAAATATAAAGTGAATAATTCCACACCTTAGTTATACTCATCATAAATGGAAAACTTAGGAATAATTTAAACATATTACACCTTAACTTTACTTACCCTTTTAAAGTTAACTTTAGTCTAAAAAATCTTAAAACATTATGTCTAATAAACTACTTATGTTTTTATAGTTAACTTTGATCTATTTCAATTAAGACATAAAACATCTCACGTCCAAACTAATCAATCAAACACCAAAAGGCATTGATAACATCCTATTAACAATAAAGATTGTTTAAACCTTAAGAAGGAAATCTTTTCTTCAAATGTTATTCTTTTGCCACTTCAAAGAATAATCTCATAATAAATTCTTCAACTCTTAACAACTAAAACCAAGGACTCTTATCTTAGTCACCAAATGACAATTAAACATAACCACTTTGCTTTATACTTTACCTGTATATTTAGAATTATTATCACTTAAGTTCCTTATTAATGTCATTACTTATAAAGTAAAATTTGAAGATAAACCAACTCTTAAAAGAATCACCTAAATTCACTTCACTCAAAGCATTGGGGATTCACTTTGGGAGTTTTACAAAATGCATATCATTACTTATGCATAACATCTTGCTTCTTTAAACATTAGTCCTTACCGGACCAATGATGCTGATTTCAGATATTGGATCTTATATTGTCTCGAAGAACGTGAGTGCATAATCTTGCAATCACAAAAGGCAAGTTCACACTTGCTCATGTCCTTTGATTATTTTCTATAAAGTATTTTGCAAATCCAGTGTTGTTATCACCTGCATTTGAAAAGATCCGAAAACACTATTGTCATAATAATGTGATTATTGGTTATTTACCATGAGGTAATAACCTACTATGAAAGTTCCAGTGGTAAAGGAACATATTATCTAGGACTTAAAAACCAATGTCGCCAGTGATTCTTGCGCCGTATATCACGCGTTAACCATGAGATTTGGAATGGGACGGAGAAGTTAGCTGTATCTTCTTCCTCTCGCATGTAGCCGAATATGTAGGTCATGGATGTTATCCTCATAGCGTGCATATTAATTGGTAATTCGTAGAGGATATGCAGCATATGGGTGGGAACCCTCAACATCCCACGACAGTTCTGGCATCTAACGGTCTATACAAACCATTGTCGTAATCCAATATGTGGGAATGGTGTACACCAAGGAGGCATGCGAGGTCGCGAAGAGGGCAGTGATTAGCTTGGATCATCTTCTGGGCCCCACATCATGGAATTGTGGACGGGAATAAGCTTCCCGGTTGTGCAACAAAGAGTTGATCTCTCGTGGGTAAAGTAACGCACCTCTGCAGAGTGTAAGAACTGTAACTTGTTACTTCCTGTTCCGGGAAGGAGCTGCGAACGCGGTGGGAAAGGAACTCCATGAAAGTTTGGTAAACCCGTGAAGGCTGACGGACATAGCTTTTCAAAATAAAAGAAACCTTTGAAGAAATGTTTACAAAAACCTGCATTGCCTACGACCTATGGTCTATGACTGTAGATATAGTGCATCAAACACTCCTTTTCTAGTGAACTTGCTGAGTACGCTCGTACTCAAAGTATCTTCTTAACCCTTGTTAGGTTCTAAAGCCAGTACAGACAATGTCTACATCAAGTTATGCTCCAGGAATCATCATCAAAAGCTAAAGTTCTTCAATGAAGTCAACATATACATCAACTCAAGTGAAGACAAAGTTATTGATTAGATAGGAATACAATATCTAGCCATAGAACCCATTTCTGTAGCGTATTGCAATAACAGCAATGCAAGCCCCAATAGTTTAGATACTAATCTTATTAGTATGATGGATTTGGAGTTGTTAATCTTTGATTCTTCTTGTAAGAAGTTTATTTCTCTCTCTTTAACCTAGAGTGTTCTCTGGATCTTGTGTAAAGAGTTGAATTGTAACCTATAGTCATGTCCTGGACCTGCTGTGTTTCTGTTGTACCACTCTGAGGGATGTAATACTAGTGAATGGTGTTTCATTGGTGTTATGTCAATGACTATAATGTACTACATCATGCAGTGGTATGCTGGGTCACCGCACATCAGGAGCAGGTGGAGAAATAGGAGTGCTTAGGAAATCATTGTTGTTGGTGCTAGTGAAGTCACACAACTTGGTGTTCTCAGCAGAGTTCATTTTGGCAAAGGTGGGCAAGCCAAAAACAGCAGCAACAGCTAGAGCAGGAACTAATTTTTTTTTGTGTTTTTGAATAAAGCAAGCAAACCAAACTAGACTAATTTTTTTGGGTTTTTTGAAAAGAGGCAAACAAAACCAAGCAAAAGAAACAAAACAAACTAAAAACAAAGTAAAGAGGAAGTAAGTGAAGGACTCCCCTTGTGAAGACGTCCTTAGCCTCCCCGGCAACGGCGCCAGAAAATCCTTGATGATTCCCGACGTGGAACTTCGTTGGTAACCCCAAGCGTAGGGTGCAAAGAGCAAGCAACAAGTTTTCCCTCAGTTGAGACCGAGGTTATCGAACCAGAAGGAGGAAGGAAACGTCACAGAGGTGTTGCAAGCAACGCGGAGACCTGCACAACACAAACTCAAGACTTTGCGCCAATGAATCAGTGAGGTTGTCAAGCTGACCAATTTGTTGTAACAAAGAATTAAACGTATGGTGTGAAAGGTAATGGTTTGCAGCAAGTAAACAAGTAACACTGGAAGATGTATCAATGGTAAAGATTGGACCGGGGTCCATAGTTCACTAGAGGTACTCTCCTTAGATAAACAACATGGCATAAAGGGTAAACAAATTACAGTAGGGCAATTGACAGGAACTGAGTAAGACATAACAATGCAATTACTAGTCAGAAAGATCCTATGAGATTTGATTGAGCAATAAAATAAGATACATAGACCACCATCCAACTGCATCTATGACTAGAAGTTCACCTTTAGGTTATCATCCGAACCCCCTCCAGTATTAAGTTGCAAGCAACATACAACTGCTTTAAGCAAAGTGTGTAAGGTAAACAGTCCACATGTTCCATGAACAAGAGACCGTTGTTTTATCCCTAGTAGCAACAACACATCTACAACCGAAGAGATTTCTGTCACTTCCCTTGAAAACTAGAGGCATGAACCCACTATCGAGCATAAATACCCCCTCTTGGAGTCACTAGCAACTACTTGGCCAAGATAGCTACTAACAACGGAGAGCATGCAAGATCACAAACAACACAGACACGATAGAATCATAAAGACAAAACCATTAATCAAACCAACATAATAATCTCAATATTCATCGAATCCCCGCAAACACAACATGCATGATTACAAATAGATTAGATCTTGATCATAAACAGAGCTCACAAGATCTATACATGAAAGCACAAAGGAGGAGATACAACCATCTAGCTACTACATGGACCCATAGTCCAAGGTGGAACTACTCACGCATCATACCGGAGAGAAGGCCTCCGGGATGACCTCCCCTCCGGCAGGGTGCCGGGAAGAACTTCAGACCCCCCTGATCTAGGGACGATGGTGGCGGCGGCGACAGGCGGTTTCGTGGAGATTTGATTGGGTACTTAGGGTTTCTGCATCGGGGGCTTCTTATAGGCGAAGGGGGAGGCCGATGCGGCGACCAGGGGATCAAACCCTACCCAGGGGGGACACCCTGGCACGCGTCTCCCCTCTGGACTTCTTGTTCCCCATAGAAATAATTGACTTTGACGTTTGTCCCGTCTAATTACGAGAATATTTCTTTACTAACTTTTCTGACATAAAAAACAGCAGAAAACAGGCATCTGGCACTGTTGCAACTTATTAGTAGGTTAGTACCAGAAAACATGTAAAAACACCTCAAAGTGTAGACAAGGCAAAACAAAGTAAATACTGAACAAGCATGGAGCATCAAAAATTATAGATACGTTCCTGACGTATCAATGTCGTCTGACGACGAGTTCCCGAACGACGACATCTTCCCGAACGTCAGCGACCTCTTCGGCAACCTCAACATGGGCGATAGCTCTACTGCTGCTACTGCCGCAACTGCATCGTATATGATCTCAATCTCTCTCTTTCGGATTATGCTAAAGTTTCTAGTTCTAGCGTTTGGCGTACATGTGATAGGTTTGTCTTGTATAGATGTAATCTGTTCATCTACTTTATTGATCTGTATGATTGGTTTTACTACTGTTTGTATGATAATGCTTTATTAGTTTATTATTCGGATTAAATCATATGGATTATTGCTTATATTTTCAACGGCACGGAGGCCACAATTGTCCCATGTCATTTTGCCTCAAGGCCAAGATACATGGACTGACAGGATGAGAAGGTGAACTAGTGCATCTGGGATTCTGGGCTGTACAAATCACGATGACGTACACTACTTGTCATCAAAATCGATCTGGCTAAACCCATCTTTCCTCCCTAGTTTGACGGTTGCAAAAGGAAATGAACATAGATTAAGTAATGTTGGTGTTTGATCTGCGTTGCCTCCGACAAGAACAAATTACGAGTAGTACTTTCTCCGTTCTAAAATAAAATATGTATTAGCTTTGTAAAGTAAATGTATTTAAATTTTGGAAAATGATACTACACCCCCGGGGAACGAATCCCCCAGGTCGTTGCTAGCAGCTGTATGTGGGAGGGCCCACCACGTTCGTATCTTCTTTCTTCTTTCTTGTTTTTTCCTCACGGAACCTGTAGCCGCCGTCGTGTCCATCCGCCCGCGTGCAGCTCCGGCCGCCGCACCACCCTACAGATCTGGCCGCCGCGCCACCACCCTCCCCTGTAGCTTCGGCCGCCGCGCCGCCGCCGGGATCTCCACCGTCGCCCACTCCATGGCATCTGGACGCGGGGAGCTCGCTTCGCCGCACCTCTTCCCGCCCGATGTTGTCGCCGCCGGCCCTCTCCCTGCCTCTCCCTCCCCATGCGCACCTCTGCTCCATGGCCGCTCTGCTCGCACACCATACGTTTGCTGCAAGTCGTGGCCTGTCGTGGACATGTGCAGACAGTCGGCGGTGATGCTACACACGGCGACCGAACCTGCTACATACGGCTTATCATGTTGCTACCTACGACTATAGTAGTTGCTACCTCCGGCATCTGGACTTGCTACCTGCGGTGAGCGGTGCTGATACCTGCAGCGAGTAGTCCTGCTACACACGGCGACCGGACCTGCTACATATGACTTGTGTCGTTGCTACATGCGCGAGCGACGCAGCTCTATGGCATATTTTTTTGCTACAATTTTTTCTCTGACGATGTCTAGCGAAGTTAGGCTTTTGCTACATCAGCATAATCATCTTGCTACATCCGTTTTTTGATTTTTCTACAAAAGTACAATTTTTTTGCTATGCAGTATCCGGCGAAAGGCTCCGGCGAAGTCGGTTTTGCTACATTAGTACTTTTTTTTGCTACACGGTCGCCGGCGAGGTCTCCGTCAAACTCTTCGGCGAAATCTAGTATGTTTTTTTTTATTTTTGTGTTGAACCGTTTTTTGCTACGGTGTAGCAAAAGCGGGGCATATGTAGCAAAAGCGGGTCTGAGTGTAGCAAAAGCGAGATTTGGGTGGACACGTGTCAGCACGAGGACCCAGGGAATCCCGGGGACGCTTAGCACCGTCCTTAAATTTTTTAAGTACTAGATTGCTCTCTCAGATTTAAAGTGAATCTAAACGAAGTCTAGATACACTTTTTTCAAATCTAAAACATCTTATATTCAAAAAATGGAGGGAGTGCTATTTACAGCATCCAACGATCCAATAAACTGAGTGCTTACTATATAGACTAACTTAACTTACTTTGTCTACTGTAGATATGTACAGATAATGGGTTGAGCGGTTGTGCCACCCGAACGATGGATCAGCCTTCAGCCCAACACGAGCGCGGCGGCCGCGAGAGCAGCGGACGCCGTCCAGACGCCACGCCCATGCGGGCCACTGGCGGCGCTTCCCCCATACGAATACGATCCCGCGGCGGCAGCCGCAGCGGCGCCGCCCACGGCCACGCCACCGGCGGCCATACCCGCAGCCGGCAGGCCATACCCGTACCCACCTCCTTTCCCGCCGCTTGATCTGGACCCGCCCGTGCTCCTCCCGCCGCTCCCGGAACCGCTTCCATACCCGCCGGCGCTCCTCCCGCCGCTCCCCGCAGAGCCACCGCCTCCTCCCCTCCCACCACTGCTGACCCCTCCACCGGAGAAGCCTCCGCTCCTGCCGCCTCCGCCGCCACCAAAGGAACCACCGGCGCAGCAGGCGCCCTGGAAGCGCGCGGCCACGCAGAGCAGCACCAGCAGCAGCGCGCCTAGCAGCTTCGCCCGGCCTCCCATGGTCGTCTGGTTGCTAGGGGTTATGTGAACACGGCCCACGCGGCCGGGGGTGTCAGCGGCTCGGCCGGCGTCTGGTTGCCGCTTGCAGGAAGGAGCAGCAGCGAGATTGCGGCGTACGTGCCGTGAACTTGGGGGCCTAGTCTAGCCTGTTGATGGCGATATATGGTAGGCTGATCTTTTCGGTAAGATCTGTATAGGGTAGACGCTCGTCAGGCTTATCTTGTGCAGGCAGGCAGGGGCAGGGCTTGCGATGTGCCGATATGTGCCGAACGAAAGTTGTTTAGGTCGGTGCGGAGAGGTAAAACTATTCACGTCCTCGGAGCCAGGTTCTGGATGCATGGTCTGGCTTATCTTATCTTATATTTTCACCTCTGCAGCAACCTAAGGGCACGTACAATGCGGTGACGTCAGCCTTCTCTTATGCTCGCCACGTTGGATTTTTGCTTAGTTGGAGGAGAGAGAAACAAGAGAGAGAGAGTTGTCTTCCCTTAGCTAAGGGATGATCTCTTAGCAATAAGAGAAGAGTATTTTTCTCCATTGTACCATATGTCTTCTCTTAGTCAACCAATTTTTTACTAAAAATAGTTAATTCTATTAATTGCTAGAGATAGCAATAAGAGATAATGCATTGTACAAGTTATATATTATGTCTTCTCTAAATGATGTGGAGAGCTAAGAGAAGACACGTCTTCTCTAGCATTGTACATGCCCTAAGGATCTTCTACTATGACGTGATTTTTGTGGCATTTGTTCAATCCGTTTAGGCCATCCCAACTGGCCCCGCATTTCACAGTTTCGTTCGAATCGATCCGTTTGCGTGGTGGAGAAACGGTAATCCGGGCTCAGTTTGGTTGCGGTGGCATGTGTCTTCAACTGCCACTTACCCAATTTTTTTTGAAAAGAATGACAAAAACAAAAATTATTAAATATATTACATATTTAGGTCTTGTCCTAGGTCCCTCGGTCAGAAAATATACACATAAAAAAAACCCAATATTATAGGGTGCCTTAGGGAGTTGGGGTCTAGCTAACCTGTTGACGACGATGGTAGGCTGATCTTTTCGGCAAGATTTATATAGGCTAAGGAATGACAATTTTAGGTACGGCTACCCATGGTATCGTATCCACATTGATAGAATATGTGCATATTTTTATACACATGGGTAATATCTATACCCTACCATTAAGTCATGGGTAGGGGTATGGATATAGACTTGTATCGATGAGTATACTGATACCCTGCCCGTTTAAAGTGACACGGAAAACTTATCTATAGAGTTTCAACCTATACGGCCGAGAAGTCTAGACACGAGTATGAGATTGTGACTCCTAGACTTTAATTTGATACTTTCATCTACTCGTCTATTATTAGTATTTTGAAATTGCGTCCCTTACCATTGTCTTTTTCAAATATGCTATTTATAAAGTACAATTTTGAATAACTTATGTACTGTTGTATATACCTGTCGGATACCCAATGGATACGGGTACCGCCGGATATGGATATAGGTAAAGTTTTATACCCGCGATTACGGGTATGGTAAACTTTTATACGCATTGACTATACAGGTAAGAGTATGGTATTTCTCTTTTCTGCCCATACACTGCCCATTACCATGTGGGTGCCGCTGGTAGACGACGGATAGTATGTTGGTGTTCGGTGTGTTGAAGTCAAACTGTTCACGTTCTGTATCACAACGTGGTCGATACCACAGCGTGGTCGATACGTATATATAACAGCACAACCAGGTGCTCGTCAGGCTTATCGTGCTACTTTCTCCGACCCATATTAATTGACTCAAATTTGTCTAGATTTAATGAATCTAGACACTATTTACTATATAAATTTATCTAAATTTTAATAAATTAAAGTCAATTAATATAGATCGAAGGGAGTTGTACATCTACAGGCAAGGCAGGGCTTGCGATGTGTGCCTCACGTACGACTACCGTACGAAAGTTGTTTACGGCGGATCATCTTGAACTTTCGAACTTTTTAAACAAGCATAGGCACAGTAGAAGATCGGCTCTCTGCCTGTACGTGGTAGCAGGCTGGTTCTATTAGGCAAAATACTGATAGAGATAAGTCGGTGCGGAGACCGGAGAGGTTAAACAACTCACGTCCTCGGAGCCAGGTTCTCCATGGTCTGGCTTATCTCACCTCTGCAGCCACTCGGGGATCTTCTACTATGACGTACGTGATTTTGATGGCATTTGTTCAATCCGTTACTCTGCAGGTAGCTAGATTAAATTGCACTGTTTAGGGAAGGGGATCCTCTGACTGATTCAGCCCTCGGTGAGCATTGAGTCACTGACGACCTCACGTACGTCAGGGTACCGTGCATCAGAGGACCTGTCTTCTGTTCAGCCCGGCTTCTATAGATCCATGGCCGATCCTGAGATTTGGGGTCACGGGCGAAACTAAAATTTTAGGCCTTTTGTTATAATTTTTTTTGTATATATGAGATGATGAAAATTTAATATTATACATATATTCCAACTATAATATTCATATAGAAATAAAAAAAATTACATGATACCTTAAAATTTCCTCCGAACATTTCTAGAAGAAAAGTCAGAAAATTACAACGGAACTTAAATGGGAAAAAGTTTAAAAACATGAGAAAACAATCACGATTACTGCCGAAACACAATTTTAGTATGGAAGAAAATCGCAAGAGATAATTCTTTTTAGAATAAACAGAAACAATGTTTAGAGACATGCGGAACAAAGTCATAAAAATATAAATCCAATTTAAACATGATAAAAGGTAAAAAAATAAATTAAAAGGAAAAGGCTTGAAAGAAATATACCAAAGAAAAAAAACAGAAAAAATGATAAAAGGGAATGAAACAGAAAGAAAATACATAGTGGAACTTATGTAAGAAAAAAAAAGTAAAGGAAAGAGACATGCGTTGATATGTTGAAAAGAACCCGTCTCGTATGTCTCTGATCAGTACTCCCTTCTAGCTTTTAACTAAGTCAAACTTTATCAAATTTGCCAATTTTATAGATAAATATAGCAACATATATTACATCAAATTAATATATTTTGAAACTAAATTTGAAAACATTTCTATTGGTACGAATTTAGTGTCATAAATGTTGTTACATTTTGCTATAAAGTTGGTCAAACTTTACTAACTTTGACTTAGAACAAAACTAGAAGTGCACTTAGTTGCGGACGCAGGGAGTATGCTGATACATTTTTGAGTGGGTGCGGGAATCGATAGTCTGACAACACCCGAAGCTACATGCTCTAAACAGGTTCAACCCACTACCGATTTTCTTTAGCGAAACCGTACTAGGAAATGCTCGCGCACGACTCAAGAAGTGAACGGGGCGATCTATAAATCAATCAATGTCTAAGATTGTCCACCGGGAGTCGAGCGTTGCCCACAAGCCCATAACAAATCTATTTTATATGTATACTAGCCTTATAATTTTTTTAGGTCCCTAATATTTTTGGGGACGGGCGGCTGCCCCGCCGGTCCCCCCAAGGGCCGGCCCTGTATAAATCTTGTTATGATTGTAGTTTAAATATGAACATGAATTGAGAACCAAGCGCCGGCTTGGTGGCAAGGCTAGCGGGTGCGTAACCAGCCCATCCGGGTTTAAGGGGATCGAATTAAACGTGGTATTATCCGAGCGCATATATTTCGCTGCTGGAGAGGTCTCATCTACCTAACAACATATAGCCCGCGAGGAATCATTCCTCGGGGTTAACATTTTTTAAATATGAACACGAATTATAAAACAATGCGGATAAAATGACTCTCTAGTTCTTCGTAACTTTTTTGCGAAAATTCAACCGTTTTTTTAATTATTAGCAGAGGTACCAAAGAGGTTTATCAGTAATAAAAATTACAAATAGGTCCATGGACCACCTAGCAACAACTACAGACACTAGTATGAGCCGAAGACTCGCCGCCATCCTCGCCCTCCATCGCTAGAGCCTGAAAAATGTTGTTATAGTAGAGCTTGTTGTAGTAGACATACGTGAAGTCGTCGTGCTAAGGCCTCAAAATACCAGCGCACTGGAGCAGTAACCATCGCCGAAGAGGACAACAGTAGATCGGAAGAGACTGATCCGCTGGACACATGACTCCGCACACTCTCCGCTGGCGCTAGACGCACCACCAGAGCATGGATAATGCGGGAAGGACCTTATTCTGACTTCAGGATATAGCCGCCGCCTCAACAACCATAAAAACACTAAATATAGTCTAAACAAAGAACAAAAACCTCCCCACGATGAGAGGTCGTGGTCCGCCACACCTCCAACGCCCTAAGGTCACTAGAGACAGATAGGATTGGCGGCGTCGCCAGCCATGGGACGAAACCCTAGATTGGTTTTACTCTGTCTCAATCGCCTATGCGATTCCCGCGCGTATGAAAATACATTAATCTAAACTTGAACGTATAAAACAAAACTAGTAACCTTTGCATGCCATTTTGATCTTGGTATGCGCAAAATAGTGAAGGATATGTAACTCCTCTACATATCCGACCACTGTTGGAGATATGCCCAAGAGGCAATAATAAAGTTGTTATTATTATATCTTTGTGTTTATGATGAATGTTTGCATCCCATGCTATAATTATATTAACCGGAAATATTAATACTTGTGTGTTTTGTAAACATAAAAGTGTCCCTAGTAAAGCCTCTTGTTAGACTATCTTGTTGATTAATAGATTATCATGGTTTCCTGATTATGGACATTGGATGTCATTAATAATAAGATCATACCATTAGGAGAAAGATTTGATGGACACCCTCCTATAGTTAAGTATAGCATAAGATCAAGTCATTTCAAGTCCGTTTGCTATAAGCTTTCAAATACATAGTAACTTAAATCCTTCGACCATGAGATCATGTTAATCATCATCACCGGATGAATACTTTAATGACATCAAACACCACTTCTGTAACTAGGTGATTATAAAGGTGGCATTAGTTATTTTGAAAGTATGTGTTGAGGCACATGGATCAAGATTGAGATTTGTCCATCCATATGACGGATAGATAATACTCTGGGCCCTCTCGATGGAATCCCATCCAACTGGCTTGCAAGCATGTGACTAGGTCACAAGGGATAACATATCATGGTATGAGTAAAGAGTACTTATCGGTAACGAGGTTGAACTAGGTATAGAGATGCCGACGATCAAACCTCTGACAAGTAAAGTATCGCGCGACAAAGGGAATCAGTTTGGTATGTAAATGGTTTATTAGATCACAATGTAATCATAGAAATATGTGGGATCCATAATGGATTTCCAGATTCCTCTAATGGTTATTGATCAGATAGGTATCTCGATCATGTCTGCATAATTCACGAACCGTAGGGAGACACACTTAAGGATTCGATGTTGTTTAGTAGATATGAAATATGAGTTGGAGACTGAATGTTGTTCAGAGTCTTGGATTGGATCCAGGACATCACGAGGAGTTCCAGAATGGTCCAGAGAATAAGATTCATATAAGGAAAGTCAATTTTCGGGGTTCGGAAATGTTTTCGGTATTTTGACTGAAAGCTTCTAGAATGTTCTAGAAGGTCCACCACCCCGGGGGAGGGGTACTTGGAATGTGCCATACCAATGTGGAATGGTTGCATCATACCCTAGGACACTTGGCTAGGAAATAGGAAGAGAGAAATCAAACTGTAGTTTGATTAGATCAAACAATTGTTTGAAAATGTCAAATCCTAAATTGAAAGTCAAAGCCTAGTGGAGGGAGGAGAGGAAACCTAGAGGTTTCCCTCTTCCTCCCCAATCCTTCGGCCAAGAGGGAGTTGGGGGAGGACCTCCCACACCCATATAAGGAGGGGAGGGGCGCCCCACCCCTCCACCCAAAAAAAACCTAGGCCGTCGCTGCCTTGCCCCAAGCCGCTGGCGTCCTAGCCCTCCAAGCCGCCACCGCCCTACACCCCAAGCCTCTAGCGCCTCCTCCCCTCGGTGCCTATTCCCTAGCCGCCGAGGCCCTCTCTCCTCCATCATACCTGCTCCGGCTTAGGCAAAGCACTGCAGGATCTACTCCTCCACCTCCACTACACCGTCATGCTATTGGAATCGCGAGGATATCTATAACCTCCGCTGCCTGCTGGAACAAGGGAGAGGAAGGTCTTCATCGAGTACAACGTGTGACATATTGCGAAAGCGCTGCTGTAACGTGGCGCCGAAAGGATCGTCTTCATGATCTTGAGATCGGCAAGTGAATGACTACATCAACCACGAGAATTCGATCTTGTTAAACGCTTTGGATCTACGAGGGTTAGTACTCTATAAACTTGTTGCATCGATCTCATAGATTAGATCTTGGCTTTTGAGTGTTCATGCGATGGAGATATTTGTTTTACATGCTACGAACCCCTATAACCACGCCATGTCTTTTTGGCAAAAGCCCACTTAGTTTTTCGTGAAATCTCTTCAAGAGCCTAACCCATTTGTGTCCTCAAACACACGACATGATTGTAATGTGAGAGGTGGTGATCAGTGATCACAGAAGAACATACCACTGATGCATTAGAACACGTCAGTTCCTCCGACTTCCCTACCACCACCACTAGCACACACAACCTAGTACTACAGTAATTCGATATTGCTTCATTTCATTTTCATCTTCCACCGAAGTAGGTGGGGTGGTTACCAATGATTATATATTATGAAGTTATGGCTTGTTAGGCCCATTGTTTGCATGACTATTGATGGCGCAAAAGACGAAGAATACAAATGCTTTATAGAAATGCGGTCATCTAATTATACTACAGTGTGAACTTGAACCAAAAGTTCCCCATGTACCCGGATGCTCACGTGGGAGGGGGTGCTCACAATATCACATGCATGACCATGTGCTCGTTAAGGCATTACTGAAAGACATGAAAGTATTCATCGCATGGTCATTTCATATGACAATATGTAACATTAATGTAATAATAGTATGCCTATAAATGCCCTAGAAGAAAGAGGAAACAGTCTAATAGTTTACACAGAAGACACAAATCATATCTGAGTCAAGCAAGGAATAGAGCTTAATCGTTGCTAATATCATACCAATGTAACATATACTTAATGTATAGAAGTTCTGCACTTAGTTGTAATGGTTTTCTCATGCCATTGGAACCGACATACATCCTAGGATTGGGAAGCATCTGGACCTACCATCATGTCTACCTAAATTTCTACACACAAAGTAACATCACCATCATGGTATCTTTGGACATTCACTTCAATAATTAATCTTATAATGCCCACCAAGTCAAAATCCTGGATCTGATCTTTCTTGACCGGGTTCCAGAATGACAAGACTCGTTGGTCTTCTCCTCATCGAAGGTTTTATAGTTGTGAACTTTGTAGTGGAAGTATGGATTGTTGCCTTTCCTAGCTTGTTTATATATGGTAGCTTACTAGTGCTTTGACGTGGAGCACTTCGTTGGAAACCCCAAGATCAAGGTGTGATGAGCATAGCAGCAAGTCTTTCCTCAGTAGAGACCGAAGTTATCGAACCATAAGGAGGAAGGAAACGTCATATAGGTGTTGCAAGCAACACGGAGACCTGCACAACACAAACCCAAGACTTTATCCCAACGAACAGTAAGGTTGTCAAGCTAACCGGTTTGTTGTAACAAAGGATTAAACGTATGGTGTGAAAGGTAATGGTTTGCAGCAAGTAAACAAGTAACAGTGGAAGATGTATCAATGGTAAAGATTGGACCGGGGTCCATAGTTAACTAGAGGTGCTCTCCTTAGATAAACAACATGGCATGCAGGGTAAACAAATTACAGCAGGGGAATTGACATGAACTGAGCTAGGCATAACAATGCAATACCAGACAAAAAGATCCTATGAGATTCGATGGAGCAATACAAATATACATAGACCTCCATCAAACTGCATCTATGACTAGAAGTCCACCTTCAGGTTATCATCCGAACCCCCTCCAGTATTAAGTTGTAAGCAACAGACAACTGCTTTAAGAAAAGTGTCTAAGGTAAACAATCCACTTGTTCCATGAACAAGAGAACATTGTTTTCTCCCTAGTGGCAACAACACATCTACAACCGAAGAGATTTCTGTCACTTCCCTTGGAAACTAGAGGCATGAACCCACTATCGAGCATAAATATCCCCTCTTGGAGTCACTAGGAACTACTTGGCCAAGATACTAAAAACGGAGAGCATGCAAGATCACAAACAACATAGACATGATAGTATCAAATAGACAAAACCATTAATCAATCTGACATAGTAATCTCAATATCCATCGGATCCCCGCAAACACAACATGCATGATTACAAATAGATTATTTCTTGATCATGAACGGAGCTAACAAGATCTATACATGAAACCACAAAGGAGGAGATACAACCATCTAGCTACTACATGGACCCATAGTCCAAGGTGGAACTACTCACGCATCATACTGAAGAGAAGGCCTCCGGGATGATCTCCCCTCCGGCAGGGTGCCGGTAAGAACTTCAAATCCCCCCGATCTAGGAACGACGGTGGCGGAAGCTATAGAAGGTTTCGTGGAGTTTTGCCCAGGCACTTAGGGTTTCTGCATCGGGGGCTTCTTATAGGCGAAGAGGCGAGGCCGGGAGGCGGCCAGGGGCCTCACACCGTACCAAGCGCGGGGCAGGGCCCACCCGCGCCTAGGGGGTTCTGTCCGCCCTGGTTCGCTTCACCGTCTCGTCTTCTGGCTTCGTGTCCCCCACGGTAAAATATTGACTTTGGATTTTGTCCCGTCCAATTCCAAGAATATTGATTTTCTGCCTTTCTGGAACCAAAAACAGAAGAAAACAGGCAACTGGCATTGTGGCAACTTGTTAATAGGTTAGATCCAGAAAAGATATAAAAACAACTCAAAGTGTATACAAAGCAAATCAAAGTAGATACTAAATAAGAATGGAGCATCAAAAATTATGGATACGTTTTATAGTTGTGAACTTTGTAGTGGAAGTATGGATTGTTGACTTTCCTAGCTTGTTTATATATGGTAGCTTACTGGTGCTTGACATGGAGCACTTCTTTGGAAACCCCAAGAGCAAGGTGTGATGAGCACAACAGCAAGTCTTCCCTTAGTAGAGACCGAGGTTATCGAACCAGAAGGAGGAAGGAAACGTCACACAGGTGTCGCAAGCAACGCGGAGACCTGCACAACACAAACCCAAGACTTTGTCCCAATGAACAGTGAGGTTGTCAAGCTCACCGGTTTGCTGTAACAAAGGATTAAACGTATGGTGTGGAAGGTAATGGTTTGCAGCAAGTAAACAAGTAACAGTGCAAGATGTATCAATGGTAAATATTGGACCGGGGTCCATAGTTCACTAGAGGTGCTCTCCTTAGATAAATAACATGGCATGCAGGGTAAACAAATCACAGCAGGGCAATTGACAGGAACTGAGGTAGGCATAACAATGCAACACTAGACAAAAAGATCCTATGAGATTCGATTAGGCAATACAACAATATACATAGACCGCCATCCAACTGCATCTATGACTAGAAGTCCACCTTCAGTTATCATCCGAACCCCCTCCAGTATTAAGTTGCAATCAACAGACAACTGCTTTAAACAAAGTGTGTAAGGTAAACAATCCACTTGTTCCATGAACAAGAGACCGTTGTTTTCTCCCTAGTGGCAACAACACATCTACAACCGAAGAGATTTCTGTCACTTCCCTTGGAAACTAGAGGCATGAACCCACTATCGAGCATAAATACCCCCTCTTGGAGTCACTAGCAACTACTTGACCAAGATAGCTACTAACAACGAAGAGCATGCAAGATCACAAAAAACACAGACATGATAGAATCATAAATACAAAACCATTAATCAAACCAACATAATAATCTCAATATCCATCGGATCCCCGCAAACACAACATGCATGATTACAAAGAGACGAGATCTTGATCATGAACGGAGCTCACAAGATCTATACATGAAAGCACAAAGGATGAGATACAACTATCTAGCTACTACATGGACCCATAGTCCAAGGTGGAACTACTCACGCATCATACTGGAGAGAAGGCCTCCGGGATGATCTCCCCTCCGGCAGGGTGCCGGGAAGAACTTCAGATCCCCCCCAATCTAGGGACGACGGTGGCGGCGGCTACAGAAGGTTTCGTGGAGTTTTGATCAGGCACTTAGGGTTTCTGCATCTTGGGATTCTTATAGGCGAAGAGGCGAGGCCGGGAGGCGGCCAGGGGCCCCACACCCTACCTAGGCGCGGGGCAGGGCCACCCGTGCCTAGGGGGGTCTGGCCGCCCTGGTTCGCTTCTCCGTATCGTCTTCTGGCTTCATGTCCCCCACGGTAAAATATTGACTTTGGCTTTTGTCCCGTCCAATTCCGAGAATATTGATTTTCCGCCTTTCTGGAACCAAAAACACAAGAAAACATGCAACTAGCACTGTGGAAACTTGTTAATAGGTTAGTTCTAGAAAAGATATAAAAACACCTCAAAGTGTAGACAAAGCAAAGCAAAGTATATACTAAACAAGCATGGAGCATAAAAAATTATGGATACGTTTCCGACGTATCACTTACAAATTTTGGGGTCCTTCTTTAATATGTTGTCTTAGTGCCCCAACGGCTACCTAGATTTTTATGTTTTATAGTTCTATATTTGATTGTAAGTGTTGCAGTTTGTCGCTCCGTCATTGGTGGGACTACTGGATGTTAGCCACCACACTCATATTGTTGCCTTTTGCAAACCATTTGGCTTCCACGTTTTGGTTGTCATTAGATAAAATAAAAGTAGGGTATTAGAGCATCTCCAGTCGCGCCCCCTAAAGGGCTCTCCAGGCGGCTATTGGGCGTGCCCTGCCGCATGCCTCAAGGGCGCGTTTGGTCATACGTGGCCTGATACTTTGTCTGGCACACGCCCATCCCGTCCCCATGCTACTCGGGCGCCTTGTGGGCATGCCAGACACAACGCAACCAACGCATGGGCTAGCACTTACAGTGACCAGACCCCATTTCTCGGTCACCATTTTATTGTGCACTGTCCACAGGGTTCAAGACATCACAAGAAAAAATAAACCAGAAGAGACAGCGCCTCTTACCAGGAACATTTGCGCAGGTTTCAAGGACTCGCCTATATCCTGAGCATCCCATTTGGGGCCAGTGCTTCTTGGATAAAGTTCCATAGAAACCGGGCCGCGTGCAGGTGAACAATATGTGTGATCTGTTCTCTGGGATCGTACATAAAGGACATAACTTGTCTCCTGGCCCATATCGCAGTGTTACCTCTACCCCCGAAGGAAGATGACCGCGGAGCAGTTGCCACACAAAAATCTCCGTCTTTAGGGGTAGAGGTGTAGGGTTCGCAGCATAGAAAACAAAAAATTTCCTACGATGTGAACTATATACCAAGATCTATCTACTAGATACAAACAACGGGAGGATGTATATCCGTAGAGAACATACCCTTGAAGACCGACAAAGCTTAACGAGTTCAACTCGTGGTTGATGTAGACGATCTCTTGCCGATCTCAAGATCGAGAGGAAGTCCTAGCGCCGCAAATCAGCAGCGCATCCGTGCTCGCACACACGTTCGAGGCACCGAGCAACCTCCGCCTCCTCGCTCCAGCGATGCAGCGGAAGCACAACTCTTTCTTGCCGAATAGCCACCGGGAACATGTATCTCGCTAGTCCGAGACCATGGGGGATAAATTCTAGAGAGGGAGAGAGATCCTTCACGAGGAGGTGTGAGAGACAAGTGAGGAGGGGGGCTCCTTTTATAGGAGGAGGGGGGGCACCCAAGGGGGTGGCCGCCGGCCATGGGGGCTGCCCCCTCCCCTCCTTCATTCATGTGGGTGGACACTCCACTCACAAAATGCCCTTTAAAATCCCTCCACTCAAAAGTCCACTCAAATTCCCATTAAATTTCCACCAAATTTAATGCAAACTCTCATTAAATAAAACTCTTTTATTTTATTCAGAATTTTGTCAATTACTTTAATGACAAACATTCACAAATAACCCCTTGATAGAATTCTATTTCACATGCATAACCACTTTATGCAATTTCACCCGAAAACCTGTTTCGGTATCTAGTGAAATAAATTCCTGCGCTTGTTCATTCTTTCGGCATGAAACATTTGCTCCAATTGGATGTCGGTGTCTCTTAAGTGTGTCACCCTACGGTTCGTGAATAATGCGGACATGATCGAGACCCCTCTCGGATCAATAATCAGAAGCGGGATCTGGAGACCCATACTGACTCCCACACATTCAACGATGACTTTCTTGTGATCGTCGGAACCTTTTACGCTAGTATATCTTAATCCCTTTGTTTCACGATATATTACATGTCCGAGATTCGATCATCGGTATCTCCATACCTAGTTTGATCTCGTTACCGACATGCACTCTTTTCTCGTTCCTGTGATATAACATTCTAGTGATCAAATCACTTGCTTGCAAGCTAATCAATGTGATATCACCGAGAGGGCCCAGAGTATATCTATCCGTCATCGGGATGAACAAATTCCATTCTCGATCCATGAGCCTCAACATAACACTTTATTAGTTCTGAATCCATCTTTATAATCACCCTGTTACGGTGTGACGTTTGATGTTATCAAGAAACTCTTCCGGTGTTAGTGATTGACATGATCTCATGGTCTAAGGATTAGGATCACTTCGTAAGTTGTTATAGCAATATAAACTCAATGACTTTGATCGTAATGCTATACTTCGGATGAATGTTCATCACACCATTACACTAATGTTGTGATCCCGTTATTAACAACATCCAATGTCCATGATCAGGAAACCTTGATCATCTTGTTAATCAACGAGCTAGTTTATGAGAGAGGCATAACTAGGAACTTTCTGTTTGTTTATTAAACACACATGTATTATCGTTTCCGTATTAATACAATTATAGCATGCAAAATAAACATCTATCATATACTTGGAATACACATAATAAACACTTTATTATTGCCTCTCAGGGCATATTCCCTTCAGTCTCCCACTTGCACTAGAGACAATAATCTAGTTACATAGTGATAAATCTAACACCCATTGAGTTCTGGTGTTGATCATGTTTTGCTCTAGGGAGAGTTTTAGTCAATGGATCTGCTACATTGAGATCCGTATGTACTTTACAAATCTTTATATCTCCATCCTTGACATGCTCGCGGATGGAGTGAAACCGACGCTTAATATGTTTGGAATGCTTGTGAGACCTTGGCTCTTTGGCATTGGCAATGGCACCATTGTTGTCACAATAGATCACCATTGGGTCCAACGCGTTTGCCACCACTCCCAGTTCGGATATGAACTCCTTCATCCAAACTGCTTCCTGAGCCGCTTCTGAAGCAGCAACATATTCGGCCTCCGTTGTTGATCCCGCTACCACAGGTTGTTTGGAGCTCCTCCTACTAACCGCTCCGCCATTCATGAGAAATACGTATCCGGATTGAGACTTAGAGTCATCCGGATCGGTGTCAAAGCTAGCGTCGACATAACACTTAGCAACGAGCTCTTCTTCACCTCCGTATACAAGAAACATATCCTTAGTTCTTCGTAAGTACTTAAGGATATTCTTGACCGCTATCCAGTGTTCCGAACCTGGATCCGATTGGTACCTACTAGTCAAACTAATAGCATGTTCCACATCCGGTCTTTTACATAGCATGGCGTACATTATAGAGCCTATGGCTGAAGCATAGGGGACTTTGTCCATTATCTCTCTTTCTTCCGCCGAAGCCGGACTTTGAGTCTTACTCAATGTCTTGCCTTGCAACATAGGTAAGAACCCCTTCTTACTTCCGTCCATTTTAAACTTCTTTAAAATCTTATCAAGGTATGTACTTTGCGATAGCCCTATTAGGCGCCTAGATCTATCTCTATAGATCTTTATGCCTAATATGTATGACGCTTCACCTAGGTCCTTCATTGAAAATTTGCTGTTTAGATAACTTTTAACACTGTTTAAAAGATCTATATCATTTCCGATCAATAATATGTCATCCACATATAATATCAGAAATGCCACATTTCTCCCACTCACTTTCTTGTAAATACAAGCTTCTCCATAAGTTTGGACAAATCCAAACTCTTTGATCACCTCATCAAAGCGGAGATTCCAACTTCGTGATGCTTGCTTCAATCCATAGATGGATCGCTGAAGCTTGCACACCTTGTTAGCATCCTTAGGATCGACAAAACCCTTTGGTTGTATCATATACAACTCTTCTTCAATATTCCCATTGAGAAACGCGGTTTTGACATCCATCTGCCATATCTCATAATCGAAATATGCAGCAATTGCTAACATAATCCTAACTGACTTTAGCATCGCTACGGGAGAGAAAGTCTCATCGTAGTCAACTCCTTGAATTTGTCGAAACCCCTTTGCGACAAGTCGAGCTTTATAGACGGTCACATTACCATCAGCATCAGTTTTCCTTTTGAAAATCCATTTGTTCTCCACGGCCTTTCGGTCGTGAGGTAGTTCCACCAAGTTCCAAACTTGATTTTCATACATGGATTCCATCTCGGATTTCATGGCTTCTAACCATTTGTTGGAATCCGGGCTCATCATCGCTTCTTCATACGTCACAGGGTCATCATTTTCATCAACCATGAAATTCATGACAGGATTTCCGTACAGCTCGGGAGCTGCACGCGTCCTGTTTGACCTGCGAGGTTCGGTAGTACTCTCTTTCGGAGTTTCATGATCATTATCATTAGTTCCCTCTTCAACAGGTGGAGCCAACTCCGGAACAACTTCCGGCGCTGCGCTACTCGCCATACTTTGAAGAGAAGGTTCCACAACCTCTTCGAGTTCTACCTTCCGACTACTCACACCTTTCGCGAGAAACTCTTTCTCTATAAAGGATCCATTCTTGGCAACAAAAACCTTGCCCTCGGATCTGTGATAGAAGGAATACCCAATAGTTTCTTTAGGGTATCCTATGAAGACGCATTTTTCCGCTTTGGGTTCGAGTTTATCCGGTTGAAGTTTCTTCACATAAACATCGCATCCCCAAACTTTAAGAAATGACAGCTTAGGTTTGTTTCCAAACCACAATTCATACGGTGTCTTTTCAACGGTTTTAGATGGTGCCCGATTTAAAGTGAATGCAGCAGTTTCTAGTGCATAACCCCAAAATGACAACGGCAAGTCCGTCAGAGACATCATAGATCGAACCATATCTAATAAAGTACGATTACGACGTTCCGACACACCATTTCGCTGTGGTGTTCCGGCAGGTGTGAGTTGTGAAACAATTCCACACTCTTTCATGTGAGTGCTAAACTCGTAACTTAGATACTCACCTCCACGGTCGGACCGTAGAAATTTGATCTTTCTATTACGATGATTTTCCACTTCATTCTGAAATTCCTTGAACTTTTCAAAGGTTTCAGACTTGTGTTTCATCAAGTAGATATAACCGTATCTACTCAAATCATCCGTGAAAGTAACAAAATAACGATATCCACCTCGCGCCGACACACTCATTGGACCACATACATCAGAATGTATGATTTCCAATAAATCTGTCGCCCGTTCCATTGAACCGGAAAACGGCGTTCTAGTCATCTTGCCCATAAGGCATGGCTCACATGTATCAAATGATTCATAATCAAGTGATTCCAAAAGTCCATCCGAATGGAGCTTCTTCATGCGTTTAACGCCAATATGACCTAGACGGTAGTGCCACATATATGCGGATATATCATCATTAAGTTTAATCCTTTTAGCATCAACATTATGAATATGTGTAACATTATCATCGAGATCTAATAGAAATAAACCATTCATCATCAGTGCATGACCATAAAAGATTTCATTCATATAAATAGAACAACCATTGTTCTCGGATTTAAATGAATAACCACTTCGCATCAAACACGATCCAGATACAATGTTCATGCTCAGTGCAGGCACCAGATAACATTTATTTAAGTTTATAACTAATCCCGACGGCAAGTGGAGAGGCAGCGCTCCGACGGCGATCACATCAACACTTGATCCATTGCCGACACGCATCTTGACCTCACCCCTTGCTAGCGGTCGCTTGTTCTGCAGCCCCTGATTCGAGTTACAAATATTAGCAACTGAACCGGTATCAAATACCCAGGTGCTACTGCGAGCACTAGTCAAGTACACATCAATAACATGTATATCATATATACCTTTGTTTGCCTTGCCGGCCTTCTTGTCTGCCAGATACTTGGGGCAGTTGCGCTTCCAGTGGCCAGTCCCCTTACAATAGTAGCACTCGGAATCAGACTTAGGTCCAACTCGGGGTTTCTTTTCAGGCGCGGCAACCGGCTTGCCGCCCTTACTTCCCTTCCGTTTGCCCTTCTTGTCTTTCTTGAAACCAGTGTTCCTATTGATCATCAACACTTGATGTTCCTTTTTGATCTCCACTTCTGCAGTTTTAAGCATTGACAGAAGCTCGGGGAGAGACTTCTTCATGCCTTGCATATTATAGTTCATCACGAAGCTCTTATAGCTAGGTGGCAGAGACTGCAGAACACGATGGATGCCTAAGTCAATGGGAATCGATATTCCCAAGGACACAAGCTTATCGGCATAACCCGACATCTTGAGTACATGCTCACTAACGGAGCTGTGCTCTTCCATCATGCAGCTAAAGAACTTTTCTGAAGCGTTGTAGCTCTCTACAGCAGCATGTGTGTCGAAAATCATTTTCAACTCACCCATTGTATCAAATGCATTGCCGTTTTCGAAACGCTTTCGAAGTTCCGGCTCTAGCCCATACAATATGCCGCAATGAACTAAGTTGTGGTCCTCCTGACGAGTCTGATAGACATTCTTCTCCTCGTCAGGGGCATCATCAAAAGGTGGGGGGCCTAACGGCGCTTCTAGCACATATTGCTTTTGTGCAGCAGAGAGGAGAATCCTCAAATTCATGGCCCATTCGGTAAAGTTGCTACCGTTCGTTGCTAGTTTCTCTTTCTCCATGAACACATTGAAATTAAAAGCAGGTGGTGCCATCTACAACATAATTTGTAAAGTTTAGACTAAGTGTATGATAGATTGAGTTCAACTAATCTTTATTACGAATAAACTCCCACTCAAAAACGACATCCCTCGTGCCTTTTTGGTGATTACATGAACCAAATCCACTACACCAAGTCCGATCATCACGTGAGTCGGTATAGCTTCAAAGGCGAGCATCAAATGGGCATCATATCAACTATATGACTCATGCTTAACCTTTCGGTCCGTGTTCCGAGGCCATGTCTGTACATGCTAGGCTCGCCAAGTTAGAACCTTAGTATTCGCATGTGTAACTGTTTTACACCCGAAATATGGTCGTGGATCCAAGAACACCCGATCATCACGTGATGTCTTGGAGCGACGAAAACATAATCGGTGCATACTAAAGGAAGAACACATTCTTATCTTGATATTTAAATGAGGGATCATCTTATTATGCTAACAAAGCGCTAAACAAGCAATATAAGATGCTATCAAACATCATATGTTTATTAGCGAAATTATATGGTTCCCGCAGATGATCTCTATCATGTGCATCGTGGTATGATCACTATCATACCTATATGTGTAAATCCAAGGTCTATGGATTTTACACGCTATGTGTGTTGTAAGAGTATCATCTCATACTTCTACTTACAACACTACCATATCATAACACTAGCCCAGCAACAATCTAAACTAGACGCCTCTAATTTATCCATTGCAAGTTTTACGTGGCTTAGGGCTTTCGAGATAGAACCGTACTTACCTACGAACATGAACCACAACGAGGATAATCAAATTGTTGACAACTCGCTTGCAAAATAGATATTGACTATAGTAGGAGAGACAGACACCCGCTAGCCACTTATGCAAACTAGTTGCATGTCAAGCGTGGAACAGGTCTCATGTGCGAGGACATGTAAAGTTTGTCTGGGACGCTTCATCCCACTATGACACCAATATCCAAAATTACAACAAAGGAGCAACAACATGATCATCATCGCCCACATACTCATATGTGTACTACCCGTGTAAAGTATCTACGCATAGATCCGGCTCTGATACCACTGTAGGGTTCGCAGCATAGAAAACAAAAATTTTCCTACGATGTGAACTATATACCAAGATCTATCTACTAGATACAAACAACGGGCGGATGTATATCCGTAGAGAACATACCCTTGAAGACCGACAAAGCTTAACGAGTTCAACTCGTGGTTGATGTAGACGATCTCTTGCCGATCTCAAGATCGAGAGGAAGTCCTAGCGCCGCAAATCAGCAGCGCATCCGTGCTCGCACACAAGTTCGAGGCACCGAGCAACCTCCACCTCCTCGCTCCAGCGATGCAGCGGAAGCACAACTCTTTCTTGCCGAATAGCCACCGGGAACATGTATCTCGCTAGTCCGAGACCATGGGGGATAAATTCTAGAGGGGGAGAGAGATCCTTCACGAGGAGGTGTGAGAGACAAGTGAGGAGGGGGGCTCCTTTTATAGGAGGAGGGGGGGCACCCAAGGGGGTGGCCGCCGGCCATGGGGGCTGCCCCCTCCCCTCCTTCATTCATGTGGGTGGACACTCCACTCACAAAATGCCCTTTAAAATCCCTCCACTCAAAAGTCCACTCAAATTCCCATTAAATTTCCACCAAATTTAATGCAAACTCTCATTAAATAAAACTCTTTTATTTTATTCAGAATTTTGTCAATTACTTTAATGACAAACATTCACAAATAACCCCTTGCTAGAATTCTATTTCACATGCATAACCACTTTATGCAATTTCACCCGAAAACCTGTTTCGGTATCTAGTGAAATAAATTCCTGCGCTTGTTCATTCTTTCGGCATGAAACATTTGCTCCAATTGGATGTCGGTGTCTCTTAAGTGTGTCACCCTACGGTTCGTGAATAATGCGGACATGATCGATACCCCTCTCGGATCAATAATCAGAAGCGTGATCTGGAGACCCATACTGACTCCCACACATTCAACGATGACTTTCTTGTGATCGTCGGAACCTTTTACGCTAGTATATCTTAATCCCTTTGTTTCACGATATATCACATGTCCGAGATTAGATCATCGGTATCTCCATACCTAGTTTGATCTCGTTACCGACATGCACTCTTTTCTCGTTCCTGTGATATAACATTCTAGTGATCAAATCACTTGCTTGCAAGCTAATCAATGTGATATCACTGAGAGGGCCCAGAGTATATCTATCCGTCATCGGGATGAACAAATTCCATTCTCGATCCATGAGCCTCAACATAACACTTTATTAGTTCTGAATCCATCTTTATAATCACCCTGTTACGGTGTGACGTTTGATGTTATCAAGAAACTCTTCCGGTGTTAGTGATTGACATGATCTCATGGTCTAAGGATTAGGATCACTTCGTAAGTTGTTATAGCAATATAAACTCAATGACTTTGATCGTAATGCTATACTTCGGATGAATGTTCATCACACCATTACACTAATGTTGTGATCCCGTTATTAACAACATCCAATGTCCATGATCAGGAAACCTTGATCATCTTGTTAATCAACGAGCTAGTTTATGAGAGAGGCATAACTAGGAACTTTCTGTTTGTTTATTAAACACACATGTATTATCGTTTCCGTATTAATACAATTATAGCATGCAAAATAAACATCTATCATATACTTGGAATACACATAATAAACACTTTATTATTGCCTCTGAGGGCATATTCCCTTCAAGAGGGGCTTTACATAGGTGCTTGGTCCATGGCAAGGCGGGCTCTTAAATGGGGATCTATATGCCGAGCTAACAAAAAAGGCCCCTGGCAGGGTCAGACTCCAGGTCACATAATCCACCTCTACGGAGAGGGAGGTCGTCATGCTCTTTCGCAGTACCTGCCATGCTTCTGCTTCTACAGGGTTGAAGGTCTGACGGAAGGCAACAGTCCACATCCCTTCCTGAGCTGCTGCAGCAATAGTCAACATCGGCTTCACACGGATCGCGAAGAGGTGAGGATAGGTTTCTTAGAGGGATGTCCACAAAGCCATGGATCCAACCAGAAGAGTGTACCTTTTCTGTTACCAATGATGAAGTTCACTCCATGTCGTATCTCATGCTTGATCTCCTATATCGACCACCAAAACTGGGAACCGTCTCGGTGGTCTCATTCAAGGAGTGTTCGTCCCCTGATGTATTTAGCTTCTATGAGTTGTAGCCATAAGCCTCCCTCCCTCTTTAGTATCCGCCAAACAAATTTCAGCATCAGCGCCTCAAAGAATAATTTTTGAGGTGACATGCACTATCAAAACAAAGATCAAACCATTTGCAAGCATTGAAAGCTGGGATCAAAGAACTCTAAACATGTACATGAAAGATGGAGTACTAACAATAGGACATAGTAACTATGCATGCAACATGAAAGGCTACAAACAAAGATCATGAATAACATGCATTGAAAAATGTTTGTTTGTTTCACATACAGAAAACATAGCATAGTGGCAATCAGCTTGTCCCTCATAGAGTAGCAAATAGATGCATAGGACACCTTCAAAGTTCACAAGGGTGACTAGAAACAAGTAGCACAAGAACAAATAATATCACCATATGCATCAATCAATAAGTTTTGGGACACTATACACAGAATGACAACTATGCTCTCTTAATGGTGCCTAAAGGTAGAAGGTGGAGACTCAAATAATGGTGAAAGAAAGGCCCTTCACAAAGGAAGCACGGATTTCAAGTTTCAAAAAGAGCTTCCAAAAATTATGATACTTGTTAGCTTTCAGCCCTCATTGCCCCTATCATAAGCATCTTGAAGTGATTAAGGTTAAAGTGAACAAAGATGGAGTATATGCTTGACAAAGTATAAGTTGGCAATCTCAAGTCCCTTGAATACGAGGGCCACACGTCATGCTACTCAAATTCAGTCACCTGTAAGTTCTTGTCACTGTAATATTTGCATATCATAGAGAACTGCCAACGGGGTACCCCTTGCACATGGTACAGGAGCTATCCCATAACAAAAATGACAAGGCAAGCAGACAATGAGCATCTCCGCGATCATTTTATTTACTATGTGCATAGCTTTTTATTGAGGATGCTTCACAGATAGCTCACTATGATGATGCTACAAGTTTCCACCATGATTAGTCATGGCTTAGGATAGCGGCCCAGGCATTTCTCTAACACAGAATACAAACTCCATAGACTTATAAGTTCCCTCTTTATTTCACACCGATGACATCCATAGACAAAAGAGCATGCTATCAACTGAGTACAAAGTATAAGTGCAATGTTGAAAACGTTCCCCGTACAGCACGGTTCTGCTAATTCCAACGTATAAGTGCAAGCATATACAAAATAGATGACACAATGGTTCAAGTTTATTAGGGACAAAGAATATAGAGTGTGCCATCAAGTTTGTGAGGGCTTTAATCACTAAGTTTTCACATAACAAAATAGTTTTTAATTGGAAGATAGTTGAAAACAAGAATATACTTGGAATGGTGTAACACACCATGCATAGGAGTTTATAGTGGACACTTTGGAAAAACTTGGTTTCTTGGAAGTTGGAAGCATGATTAGAGCTTAC
Source organism: Avena sativa (assembly GCA_916181665.1). Taxonomy (NCBI): domain Eukaryota; kingdom Viridiplantae; phylum Streptophyta; class Magnoliopsida; order Poales; family Poaceae; genus Avena; species Avena sativa. Next base: position 345,230,940 of record OV702279.1, read on the forward strand.
TCATACAAGTGGAGGCTAGCAAAAGACTGGGAGCAACCAACTAAGAGAGCATAATGGCCATAATCATGCAGAGCAACAAAGCATTACTAATCGAAGCATAGAGTGGTACTACAAGTCAAGGACTAAATGATCATAGAGGCTATGGTGACTTGTCATAGTCATAACATGGTGTGAATATGTGCCAAGTCAACCCAAACAAAGCATCAAAGAAGAATACCACAATACTATGCTTTTGCATGCTAAAAACAACGCATAATTTCTTCAAGACACACTAAGCAATCCCAATTGTTTGGAACAATACATGATACACCAATAATCACTAATCATAAGTCAAAATAACACCTAGCATGTCATGCTAAAGTCTAAGTCACAGTCAATGCAAGCTCCTCTTGCACTTTCAAGCAGGAACTTCCTACTCCTTTCCAACACTAAGCAACTTATTTGCAAAACAACACAGCAAGAACGTGAGTCCAAACTACTTTATTCAAGCAAACTAAACAACCTAAGCAAAGCAAACAAAAACTAAGACGCTCCAATAACAACACAACAGTGCATGAAACAATAAAAACGAAGTGTCTAGACAGACTTGAGCTTTTTATTGATGAAAAAGGGGATGCCTTAGGCATCCTCAAGCTTTGACGCTTGTACCTCTTGGATATTTCTTGGGGTGACACCGGGGTGGCATCCCCAAGATTGAGATTTTGTCCATTGTTCATCTCATTACATCATTCTCTCTCTACACCTGAAAATTTTCCTTTATACAAAACTTTACACAATCTTCATTAGCAACATTAGTTTATTCAAATATATTAGACCTCTGGCAAAACTTTGGAACAGCAAGTATTTTCACTAAAACACAAGCTATTATAGTAACTCCTTTAAAAATCTCAATTCACCTAAATAGAACTCAAAAAGTAATCAATAAGAAGCAAATGCAAATAATGACAGAAATCTGTCAAAACAGACCAGCAGGTAGAAACCGATTTTTTCGAACATCTTCTATTGCTCAAATCAAAAAAGTGTTGAACTAACGAAAGTTAGCTAACATATTGGGGGATTTATTCATAAATTTTGAGCTCAATCCGAGTTACAGAGACTCCTCACGATTTTTTTTGTGGAGGATAGAAATTTGTTTCGGGACAGCAACTCCCCAAATCTTACTTCCCTCTCATTAGAGGTCATTCTTGGCACAAAAAGCAAACAAAAAAGATAAGGAGAGATTATTGATAGAGCCTAAGCTACATACGTAAGGAGGAGAAAGACAATGTCACAATTGATTCTATTGATGTTGATCAGTTGCTATAAATAGCTTACAGGCAGTACTTTATCTTGCCGTAACAAGATTAGGCTGAGAGGTTATCGTCAGCTAATAATATTAACAAACTAACGGATGCTAACAATATTTAGTTAACACCCTGTCACAGTCTGTACATCAACGCTTGGCAAGACGTAGAGACTAGATCGGAATGACTGAAAGGATGCTGCAGGTAATCCTTTTGTCATAATATCAGCCAGCTGCTGAGTAGTTGGCACATGAACGACTCGGAGTTCACCGAGAGCCACCTTCTCACGCACAAAGTGAATGTCCAACTCAATATGCTTCGTTCGCTGATGATGAACTGGGTTGGTAGACATGTACACCGCTGATATATTGTCATAGAAGACCACCGTAGCCTTTGGAAGAGTAGTGCCAAGTTCATCGAGGAGTTGTCGCAACCACACACAGTCAGCGACAGCTTGGTACTCGACCTCCGCACTTGAGCGCGATACAATAGCTTGTTGTTTGGAAGACCAGCTAACCAAGGCACCCCGAGATAGACGCAGTAACCAGAGGTGGACCGCCACGTGTCAGGGCAGCCCACCCAATCCGCATCCGAATAGGCGACAAGGTCGAGTGAGGACGAGATCGGAAGTAGAAGGCAAGAGGTCGTAGTGCCACGGACGTATCGAAGGATCCGCTTGATGATAGCGAGATGACCATCGCGTGGATCGTGCATGTGCAAACACACCTGTTGCACAGCGTAGACGCATCATGGTTAGATACTAGAGGGCTCCGGCGAGGCTCCAATACTCGGAGGGATCAGCAACTGGAGCACCAGCATCGCCGGCTACCTTGGGAAGGGTGTCGATAGGCGTGGAGGCAGTCTTGCACTGTACCATGCCAGCTCTTTGTAGAATTTCCTCGGCGTAATGCTCCTGGCTGAGGAAGAAGCCGCTAGGCGTGCGGCGGACGCGTAGCCCGAGGAAATAGTGCAGGGGCCCCCATGTCCTTCATGGCGAACTCCAACTTGAGCTTGTCAATGTTGGCGTGGAGTAGCATCGAGGAAGAACCCGTCAAGACGATGTCGTCAACATACAACAGTAGGTATGCCGCATTGGAGCACCGCCGAAATATGAAGAGCGAGGCGTCGGAGCAGGAGGCGGTGAAGCCGATGGTGATGGTGAAGGTGGCGAAGCGCTTGAACCATGCCCGCGGAGCCTGTTTCAAGCCATAGAGGGACTTGACGAGCTTGCAGACGGGGTCGTGGTGGTTGGCGTCGACGAAACCCGCTGGTTGATAGCAGTAGACTTGTGCATCGAGAATGCCGTTGAGAAAGGCGTTCTTCACGTCTAACTGGTTTACCGGCCAGTTGCATGAGACCACCAAAGTGATCTCGGTGCGTATTGTCACCGGTTTGACGACAGGCGAGAAGGTCTCCCCGTAGTCGATGCCGGGTCGTTGGGCAAAGCCACGAACAACCTAGCGCACCTTGTACCGCTCGAGAGAGACATCATCGTGTATCTTGTGCCTGAAAACCCACTTTCCAGTGACAATATTAGTGCGCGGTGGCCTAGGAACCAGCATCCAAGTTTCGTTCAACAAGAGGGCGTCGAACTCAGCCTGCATCGCGGCGCGCCAATTTGAATCTCGCATCGCTTCTCGAACAGAGGAAGGAAGTGGCGAGATCGGAGTGGTGGCGAGGTTTGCATACTTGGGATTGGTTTGCACAATGTCGTGGCGAGCGCGAGTGATCATATGATGATGAACGGGCGGCGGCGGTGGCGGCGGTGTGGTAGAGATCGTAGCAGCACGGTCAGGGGAGCGCGAGGCAGCGACGGTTCTGGCAGGAGAAGATGGTCCGCTTCCCATGGGCTAGGCAGGATCCGGAGATGGGCTACGGATGAGGCCAGCTGGGCTGCATGGCCCGGTAGGATCACATGCAGGGGGCTGCTGGAGATCGACGTGATCAGGAGGGAGATCGTCGTCGTGTGCAGCGAGGGCTGGTGCGACGCGGAAATCCAGAGAACTGAATAGAAACATTTTTTCGACAAAAGTGACGTGACGGGAAAATATAAGACACCGTGAAACAGGATCGTAACAGCGATACCCTTTCCATCCATCGGGGTATCCTAGGAAGACGCACAAGATGGATCAGGGTGCGAGTTTGTGCGATGTCGTGGCGATGAGGTTAGGGTAGCAAAGACAGCCGAAAACTCTGAGAGGCCGATAGTTGGGTGCGACACCGTGAAGGAGTTCATAGGGTGTGGTGAGAGCGTGGGATTTGCACGGTCTGCGGTTGAGGAGATATGTGGAGGTGGCGAGAGCTTCTGCCCACCATTGAGGCGGCATGGAGGCATGTATCAGAAGAGTGCGAGTGTCTTCACTGAGGGTGCGAGGAATGCGCTCGGCCTTGCCGTTCTGCTGGGAAGTGTAGGGGCAGGTGAGGCGAAGGATGGTGCCATTTGAAGTTAAAAGTGTTTGATTTGCCGTGTTGTCAAATTCTCGTCCATTATCGGTTTGAAAGGCTTTGATGGAGCGAGAGAACTGTGTGCAGACGTAGGCATAAAACGCAGTGAGAAGGTGGTGAACTTCAGACTTTTTACGAATAGGAAAAGTCCAAGCAAAGTGTGTGAAATCATCAAGAATAACAAGATAATATTGGAAACCTGAGATACTTAATACATGACTTCTCCATAAATCGCAATGACAAAGCTCAAATGGGGCGGAGGTTTTTGTGGTGGAAGAAGAAAAAGGTAACCTAGTGTGTTTGCCCAAGCGACATGCATTACAATGTGTGGGCATAACTTTATTACAATTGAATTGAAAGTATTTGGAGGCATTGGCCAAAGCGTCAACGCCGGGGTGCCCGAGCCGCTGATGCCACAGAGCTGCTGAGACGGTGGAGAGGAGGCATTTGGGCGGATGCACGAAGGGGTAAAGGTCGTCGGTGGAATTACATCGGTGAATCACCCGTCCCGTCTGAAATCCTTAATAAAAAGCCAAAGGGGTCAAATTCAATTGAAACAAAATTGTCACGAGTAAAAGAATGAACAGAGACTACGTTTTTGATGAGTTTTTGGGATAGGAGTATGTTGAGAAGGGAATAGGATGGGAGGAAGTGGAGAGGTGGAGAGAACCGGTGCCGGTGATAGGAAGGATGGAGCCATCACCAACAACGATGTGCGGGGGGAAATTAGGAGGACAAGGAGTAGGGTGTATACCGGAACCGTAGCCCATGTGGGAGGAAGTGCCGCTGTCAAAGACCCACTCGCGACCTCCGCCGTTCCCTGGTGTCGGTTGGGTGGACATATGGTTAACTGCAGCGATGACGGCGACTTGGTCCCACTGAGGAGGCTGGGCGACCGGGCCAGCTGGCGCAGAGTTGACGTTGAGCACGACTGGTGCAGGCGATGCGGATGGGCGAGGGCCGAGGATGCCGGGTGTCGTCCAAGCCTGGAAGGTGCCGGCCATAGTTGGGGCAGTAGGGGCGGGCTGGCACAGAGCGGTGGGGCGTGCACCTGGGTAGGAGCCTGCCGCTTGACCGATGACGAGAGGACCAAAGGCGTTAGGGCCAGGGGTTTCCTTTTTCTTCTTTTTCCCTTGGCCTGGAGCTGTGGAGGGGCCGACGTGAGGAGCGTTGTAGAGGCCGACCGGGAGGGTTGAAGTAGGCTAGTGGTGCAGGATTGGTGTATGCCGGCATCGACGTGCCGATGGCCTGGAACGCTAGATGCGCCTGGGCAAGGAGCGCGTTGTGAGCGACAACACGCGCTTGGCGGCCGAGTCACTGTTCCTCCAACAGGAAGAGCGAGCGAAGCTTGATGAAGGTGGGGAGACGGCCGCGCGTCATGTGCGGGACGACATGCTGGAGCTGCTCGTTGAGGCCGCGCAGGACATTGTGGACGAGGTCACGATCCTTGACGCGAGAGCCGAGGTCGGTGAGGGTGTCCACCATGTGCTTCATCTTGGTGGTGTAGTCAATGACGGAGAGCTCGCCCTGGTTGAGGCTGTGAATTCATCGCGGAGGAAGGTGGCGCGGGTGTCGCGGTTGTCACGGAAGACATCACGGATGGAGCACCAAAGGGAGCGGGCGGTGGCGTTGCGGGCCTCCATGACCGCCAGAGTTGCCGGCGTGACCGTCGCGTCGTACCACGAGACGATGGCGAAGTCGTTGAGCACCCAGTCAGAGGTGCCCTAAGCGGGGGAGCCGTCGAACTTGGAGAGGGCGGTGAGGAATTGACGGCTCCATAGACCGTAGTTCTCCTTCTCGTAATCCAACGTGGTGAGCACGTGGTCACGGATTCGGAGCCCTTGCAGCTACGGAGTGGAGAGAGGTTGAGTTGTGACGGGGATGCCGAAGTGCTCATCGGAGCCAGAGTTGGAGTCCGATGAGGAGGAGGCGTAGGAGCTCATGGCATTGGGTGGCGGCGGAAGCTGAGTTTGGATCTAGAGACTTGATACCATGATAGAGCCTAAGCTACGTACGTCAGGAGGAGAAATGCAATGTCACAACTGATTCTATTGATGTTGATCGGTTGCTATAAATAGCTTACAAGCAGCACTTTATCTTGCTGTAACAAGATTAGGATGAGAGGTTATTGTTAGCTAATAATATTAACAAAATAACGAATGCTAACAATATATAGTTAACAGTTATTACTTCAGTAATAACTTCCAAGACTCAAGGAAACTCTTGGGTTATCTCCCAACAAGTACTTTTCTTTAACGCCTTTAAGTTAGGCACAAGAAGCTTGAGAAGATGCTCACATAAGAAATATGAATTGAAGTCAAAGAGAGCATCAAGAAGCAAATTCAAAACACATTTAAGTCTAACCCACTTCCTATGCATAGGAATCTTGTATGCAAATAAATTCACAAAGAACAAAGTGACAGGCATAGGAAGATGAAACAAGGGTAACTTCAAAACTTTCAGCACATAGAGAGGTGTTTTAATACCATGAAAACTTCTACAACCATATTTTCCTCTCTCATAATAATTTTCAGTAGCATCATGAATAAACTCAACAATATACCTATCACATAAAGCATGCTTTTCATGATCTACAAACACATAATTTCTATCAAGCTCAAAAATAGTGGGATTAAAACCTTCACAGGTTTTACCCAAAATAGATATTTCAAAAGGATCCACAGGAACATAGCATTCATCCTCCTTTGGTAAGCATGGGGGGCAATCAAATAATATAAGAGATAAAGAGTTACTCTCATTAGAAGTTTGACATGGGTAGATCCATTCTTCCTCCTCTTGCCCATCACTCTCCTCCTCTTTTTCATATAATGAGCTTTCAGTTTCAGCAATTTCTTCTTCCAGAGGCTCCTGCAAGGCATTAGTCTCTTCCATTTGTGGAAAGGCCTATTAAAATATTCAAGAATATAGCTATTTTCTTCCCTATAATTATCAAAGCAAAATTTAAGCATATCAAAAACCTCATGTTTATAAGGTGCATCATCAGTATTTTCAAGCAAACTGGCAAGTTCAAATGCACCCTTGAAGGCAATAAATTCTTCAATTTGTTCCACACCATCAAAATCATAATTTCCTTTAACATAAGAAGATATGGTAACATTATCATCATACTCACATTGAAAGGGTAGGTGTTTATACCTCCTGCAGCAACAAGCTTTATCAAAGCAATAGGTAACATTATAAGTAGAGCATGCGTCTCTAGCAATAGTCTTCAACTTATCAATTTCTTCCCATAAGTGTTTCCCTTTTTGTGACAAACAGTGTTCCTTATAATAATACTTTTGTTCTTTCGTGAACCTACCTTGCCAATAAGAACTAGTTTCAAAGAAACCATCCATTGATAGAAAGCATGACCAAGCAAGGCAATAACAGACCACCAACTAGAGTAGGAACTAATTTTTTGTGTTTTTGAATAAAGGCAGCAAACCAAACTAGACTAATTTTTTGGAGTTTTTGAAAAGAGGCAAACAAAACCAAGCAAAAGAAACTAAGCAAACTAAAAAAAAAGTAAAGAGAAAGGAAGTGGAGGACTCCCCTTGTGAAGACGTCCTTAGCCTCCCCGGCAACGGCGCCAGAAAAATTGTTGGTGCTTGACGTGGATCTGATCTTTCTTGACCAGGTTCCATAATGACAAGACTCGTTTGTCTTATCCTCATCGAAGGTTTTATAGTTGTGAACTTTGTAGTGGAAGTATGGATTGTTGCCTTTCCTAGCTTGTTTATATATGGTAGCTTACTGGTGCTTAACGTGGAGCACTTCTTTGGAAACCCCACGAGCAAGGTGTGATGAGCACAACAGCAAGTCTTCCCTCAAAAGAGACCAGGGTTATCGAACCAGAAGGAGGAAGGAAACGTCACACAGGTGTTGCAAGCAACGCGGAGACCTGCACAACACAAACCCAAGACTTTGTCCCAATGAACAGTGAGGTTGTCAAGCTCACCGGTTTGCTGTAACAAAGGATTAAACGTATGGTGTGGAAGGTAATGGTTTGCAGCAAGTAAACAAGTAACAGTGCAAGATGTATCAATGTTAAATATTTGACCGGGGTCCATAGTTCACTAGAGGTGCTCTCCTTAGATAAATAACATGGCATGCAGGGTAAACATATCACAGCAGGGCAATTGACAGGAACTGAGGTAGGCATAACAATGCAATACTAGACAAAAAGATCCTATGAGATTCGATTGGGAAATCAAACAATATACATAGACCGCCATCCAACTACATCTATGACTAGAAGTCCACCTTCAGTTATCATCCGAACCCCCTCCAGTATTAAGTTGCAATCAATAGACAACTGCTTTAAACAAAGTGTGTAAGGTAAACAATCCACTTGTTCCATGAACAAGAGACCGTTGTTTTCTTCCTAGTGGCAACAACACATCTACAACCGAAGAGATTTCTGTCACTTCCCTTGGAAACTAGAGGCATGAACCCACTATCGAGCATAAATACCCCCTCTTGGAGTCACTAGCAACTACTTGACCAAGACAACTACTAACAACGGAGAGCATGCAAGATCACAAAAAACACAGACATGATAGAATCAAAAATACAAAACCATTAATCAAACCAACATAATAATCTCAATATCCATCGGATCCCCGCAAACACAACATGCATGATTACAAAGAGATTAGATCTTGATCATGAACGGAGCTCACAAGATCTATACATGAAAGCACAAAGGATGAGATACAACTATCTAGCTACTACATGGACCCATAGTCCAAGGTGGAACTACTCACGCATCATACTGGAGAGAAGGCCTCTGGGATGATCTTCCCTCCGGCAGGGTGCCGGGAAGAACTTCAGATCCCCCCCCCCCGATCTAGGGACGACGGTGGCGGCGGCTACAGAAGGTTTCGTGGAGTTTTGATCAGCAACTTAGGGTTTCTGCATCTTGGGATTCTTATAGGCGAAGAGGCGAGGCCGGGAGGCGGCCAGGGGCCCCACAGCCTACCTAGGCGCGGGGCAGGGCCACCCGTGCCTAGGGGGGTCTGGCCTCCCTGGTTCGCTTCTCCGTATCGTCTTCTGGCTTCATGTCCCCCACGGTAAAATATTGACTTTGGCTTTTGTCCCGTCCAATTCTGAGAATATTGATTTTCCGCCTTTCTGGAACCAAAAACACAAGAAAACATGCAACTGGCAGTGTGGCAACTTGTTAATAGGTTAGTTCTAGAAAAGATATAAAAACACCTCAAAGTGTAGACAAAGCAAAGCAAAGCAAAGTAGATACTAAACAAGCATGGAGCATAAAAAATTATGGATACGTTTCCGACGTATCACTTACAAATGTTGGGGTCCTTCTTTAATATGTTGTCTTAGTGCCCCAACGGCTACCTAGATTTTTATGTTTTATAGTTCTATATTTGATTGTAAGTGTTGCAGTTTGTCGCTCCGCCATTGGTGGGACTACTGGATGTTATTCACCACACTCATATTGTTGCCTTTTGCAAACCATTTGGCTTCCACGTGTTGGTTGTCATTAGATAAAATAAAAGTAGGGTATTAGAGCATCTCCAGTCGTGCTCCCTAAAGGGCTCTCCAGGCGGCTATTGGGCGTGCCCTGCCGCGTGCCTCAAGGGCGCGTTTGGTCATACGTGGCCTAATACTTTGTCTGGCACACGCCCATCCCGTCCCCATGCTACTCGGGCGCCTTGTGGGCATGCCAGACACAACGCAACCAACGCATGGGCTAGCGCTTACAGTGACCAGACCCCATTTCTCGGTCACCATTTTATTGTGCACTGTCCACAGGGTTCAAGACATCACAACAAAAATAAACCAGAAGAGACAGCGCCTCTTACCAGGAACATTTGCGCAGGTTTCAAGGACTCGCCTATATCCTGCGCATCCCATTTGGGGCTAGTGCTTCTTGGATAAAGTTCCATAGAAACCGGTCCGTGTGTAGGTGCACAATATGTGTGATCCGTTCTCTGGGATCGTACATAAAGGACATAACTTGTCTCCTGGCCCATATCGCAGTGTTACCTCTACCCCCGAAGGAAGACGACCGCGGAGCAGTTGCCACACAAAAATCTCCGTCTTTAGGGGTAGAGGGGCTTTACATAGGTGCTTGGTACATGGCAAGGCGGGCTCTTAAATGGGGATCTATATGCCGAGCTAACAAAAAAGGCCCCTGACAGGGTCAGACTCTAGGTCACAGAATCCACCTCTATGGAGAGGGAGGTCGTCATGCTCTTTCGCAGTACCTGCCATGCTTCTGCTTCTACAGGGTTGAAGGTCTGACGGAAGGCAACAGTCCACATCCCTTCCTGAGCTGCAGCAGCAATAGTCAACATCGGCTTCATATGGATCGCGAAGAAGTGAGGATAGGTTTCTCGGAGGGATGTCCACAAAGCCATGGATCCAACCAGAAGAGTGTACCTTTTCCATTGCCAATGATGAAGTTCACTCCACGTCGTATCTCATGCTTGATCTCCTATATCGACCACCAAAACTGGGAACCATCTCGGCAGTCTCATTCAAGGAGTGTTCGCCCCCTGATGTATTGAGCTTCTATGAGTTGTAGCCATAAGCTTCCCTCCCTCTTTAGTATCCGCCAAACCAATTTCAGCATCAGTGCCATATTAAATTGGCGGAAAGCTAAAATGCCTATGCGTAAATGTCTGCCTATTTCACCATATGATATTTCTGGCGGCCGTGGGAGTCCTGCTAGAAGAAACGAGACAATTCCTTGTCGAAGGAGCCATGCAGTCCTTCAGAAGATACAACCGCATAATATACATAGGTAAGATGGACACGCAAGAGTCGATAAGGATCGTCTTGCAACCTTTCGATGTAAACTTGCCGCAGCAGGGTTCTGCTTTCGCTCTCACGTGTCCCACTAGGGGCTCTAGATCCTTGATGAAGATCCTAGTAGCCCTTACGGGTATCCCCGGGTATGTTATGGAGAATGAGGCTAGCCGACAATTCAGATAGTCAGATGTCCTCTAATTATCCCAAAATCTAAGGAGAAAACATGGCCTTTCTCACTAGTGGAAAAGAGGCCTTCAGTTCGAACCAAATCTTGGCACCAGTCCCGATAGAAAAATGGTGACTAGTCCTGGTTCATAACATCTCCAACGACTACGAATCGGGGAAAACACTAGTCCCGGGCCAGACTGGACCTCTAGTCCTAGTCCGTAATATGGCCTGGGACTAGTGACCTCGAGCCGGCCAGCTGCACTTTACGGGGACTACTAGTCCCGGGTCGTATCATGGCTCAGGATTAGTTGGTCCTCTATATAATGCAGCTTTGTGTCCACGTCCCTGTCATGGTGGCCATTTTGCTCAAAGCAGCAAGCCGAGTTCATGCCTTTTTTTCAAGATTTGGTTTGCAACCCCTAAATCCAAGGTTTTAAAAGGTTAGGAACTTCATCCTTTCATATCTTATTGTTACTTTAGCTCAATGCGATAGAATTAGAGATGGATTTGCATGCATGCTCTAGAAGTAGAGGATTTTTAGATGTGTAACAAATTTTGATTAGGCACAAAGTTATTGAAAATTGAAATGTGTAATTTTAGAGTTTCAGAGCTTAGAATGGAATGAGGTTTTCACTGATAGAACAATAATAAAAACTCCACATTTTTCATGTTAATTATTTTCTTCAATTCAAAAGTTGGTGCATGCAAATTTTTCAAAATTCAAAATTAATGTTCTAGAAGCTCTTATTATAAGTTATATTAAATTGGTCACTGGTCTCTATTTCTGATGCTGTGTAATGGTTTTGGATATACTTTTACAATAATGCAGATGGTCCAGGAATGGATGTATGGTACTGACCGAGGCTATGGTGAGTTCATTTATGGCGTGCATGAATTCATCCATGTGGATGATGCAAACAAGCAGAATGGTTTTGTATTCTGTCCATGTAGTGGATGTGGGAACTAGAAGGATTCTCTGACTCAAAAACCCTTCACAGCCACATGTTGAAGTCCGTTTCATGCCCAGTTATAATTGTTGGACCAAGGACGGGGAGAGAGGGGTTATAATGGAAGACAATAAAGAAGAGGAGGATGATGACAACTATAATGGTTTCCCTGAGTACGGAGATACTTCCATGGGGGAAGCTGAAGGGGAGGCTGAAGAAGAGACACATGATGAGCCCGCTGATGATCTTGGTCGAACCATTTCCGATGCACGGAGATACTGTGAAAATGAAAATGATAGGGAGAAGTTCAATCACATGTTAGAGGATCACATGGTCTGAAAAAGCTGGGCAGCACACTGGAATTGCTGCGATGGAAGGCGGAGTGTGCTATACTTGACTCCTCATTTGGAAAGTTGCTGAAAATGATGAAGAATATGCTTCTAAAGGATAACGTATTGCTCGCCAGTACGTACAAAGCAAAAAAAGGTTGTCTGCCCTCTAGGTTTAGAGGTTCAGAAGATACATGCATACCCTAATGACTGCATACTCTACCGCGGTGAGGAGTACGAGAATTTGGATGCATGCCCGGTATGCACTGCACTGCGGTATAAGATCAAACGAGATGACCCAAGTGATGTTGAGAGCGATCCACCCACAGAAGAGGGTTCCTGCCAAGGTGCTGTGGTATGCTCCTATAATACCATGGTTGAAACTTTTATTCAGAAACAAAGAGAACGCCAAGTTGTTGCAATGGCACAAAGAGGAATGTAAGTCAGACGGGATGTTGAGACACCCCGCTAATGGGTTGCAGTGGAGAAAAATCGATAGAAAGTACCATGACTTTGTAGATGACGCAAGAAGTTTAAGGTTTGGTCTAAGTACAGATGACATGAATCCTTTTGGGGAGCAGAACTCCAGTCACAACACCTGGCCTATGACTATGTATCTATAACCTTCCTCCTTGGTTATGCATGAAATGGAAGTTCATTATGATACCAGTGCTGATCCAAGGCCCGAAGCAACCTGACAACGACATTCATGTGTACCTAAGGCCATTAGTTGAAGAACTTTTATAGTTGTGGCATGAACCTGACATACGTGTGTGTGGGATAAGTACAAGCAGGAAGAATTTGACCTCCGAGCGTTGCTTTTCGTAATAATCAATGATTGGCCTATTCTTAGTAACCTTTTAGGACAGTCGAACAAGGGATACAATGCATGCACATGTTTAGATGAGATTGAAAGTATATATTTGGAACATTGTAAGAAGAATGTGTACAATGGGCATCGTCGATTTCTTTTGGCCAAGCATCCCTTAAGAAAGAAAGGCAAGCATTTCAACGGCCAGGCATGTCGCAAAACGAAGCCTAAGGAACATACTGGTGCTGATATATTTGATATGGTCAAAGATTTGGATCAAATAGTAACCTTTGGGGAAAGGGTCCTGGTGGAAAATCTGTTTCAAAGGACGCTAACGGACATGCACCCATGTGGAATAAGAAATCTATATTTTGGGAGCTACCCTATTGGAAATTATTAGAGGTCCGCTCTGAAATCAACATGATGCATGTGACGAAGAATATTTACGTGAACCTGCTAGGCTTCTTTGGCGTGTATGGTAAGACAAAAGATACATCGGAAGTACGGAAGGACCATCAACGTATAAAATAACCAGAAGGCCTGCATCCAGAATGGTTTCAAGGTCATTCCAGCTACACTCTTACCAAATAAGAGAAGGAAATATTAGTTGAATGCATGAGCAGTATCAAGGCCCGTATGGCTTCTCGCCGAATATAAAGGGAATAATAAGTATGGTAGAGAAAAAGTTCCAAAACCTAAAGTCTCATGACTACCACGTGATTATGTCGCAAATGCTTTCGATTGCATTGAGGGGGCTTCTACCGGATAATGTTCGAGTACCCATTGTGAAGCTATGTGCATTTCTCAATGCAATCTCTCAGAAGATAATCAATCCTGAAGATCTACCATGGTTATAGAATGATGTGGCCCAATGTCTTGTCAGTTTCTAGTTGGTGTTCCCACCATCCTTCTTCAATATTATGATGCACCTCCTGGTTCACCTAGTCGAAGAGATTTCCATTCTAGGTCCTGTATTTCTACACAATATGTCCCCCTTTGAGAGGTTCATGAGAGTCTTAAAGAAATATGTTCGTAACCGTGCTAGGCCAGAAGGAAGCATCTCCAAGGGCTATGGAACAGAGGAGATCATTGAGTTTTGTGTTGACTTTGTTCCTGACCTTAAGCCGATTGGTCTTCCTCAATCGCGGCATGAGGGGAGACTGAATGGAAAGGGCACTCTAGGAAGGAAATCAATAATATGTAGGGACATACATTCTTACACTGAAGCACATTAGACAATTCTACATAATTTCACCTTGGCGGCCCCATATATTGAGGAACACAAGAAAATTTTACGCTCCAACAACCCTGTAAAGCATGACTCCTAGATTAGAGATGAACACATGAAGACTTTCGATGGTTGGTTGCAACATCTCATAAAAAACAACACTCTTGGAGATCAGCTATACTTGTCCAGATCACCATCTTTGACTATATAGACTTTCCAAGGGTACAAGATAAATGGGTATACATTTTACATGATTGCCCAAGATAAAAAGAGCACCAACCAAGATAGTGGTGTGCGCTTTGATGAAACAAACAATAATGGGTCAAATACCACATATTATGGTTACATAGAGGAGATATAGGAACTTGACTTTGGACCTACTTTCAAGGTCCCCTTGTTTCGGTGCAAATGGGTCAAGCTAATAGGAGGAGGGGTTGAGGTAGACAAGAAGTACGGAATGACATAAGTGGATCTCAACAATCTTGGGTACTTAGACGAACCATTCGTCCTAGCAAATAATGTGGCTCAGGTTTTCTATGTGAAGGACATGTCTACCAAATCGAGAAAAAGAAAAATAAGCAAAGGAATACATCAGACGATGAGCCAAAGCGCCACATAGTTCTTTCAGGAAAAAAACATCGTGGGACTGGAGGACAAGACAGACATGTCAAAATATTGTGATAATTTTCATAAAATTCTGCCCTTCACAGTGAAGGATGACCCAAGAATCATGTTAATTAATGAAGATTCTCCATGGTTATGGCACAATCAGAAAGGGACACACACGAAGAAATGATGTGTAATAATGTATTGAATCATTTCGTCCGAAAGGAATTAAACCTCGAACATGATAGGTCATTTTGTGAAGGTTTTTTCGAGACATAATCAAATGCCAAGTTTGGTATTTTTCCTTAAAACTATGTCACATAACATGACACCACGCGAAGGATTTATATTGTTCGGACCATTTTTGAATTTGTTATGCCCGTTTCGAATTTTTCCCATTCAAAACTATGGTCAAAACGGCGGGCATGGAGATAAGGGATGAGCCTCGTTAGAACTTGCATTGGATCTCTGAAGAAACATCATATTGTGAGTCTAAAAATGTTTTTTTTAAATACGAGCGTTAGATCATGTACGTGTAGTTCAAACCGGACCCACTTCCTACCGATTCGGCAGCATTTGTCTTTTTATCCGAAAAAAACGGAAAGGTTTAAGATATCCCGGTTGGGAGATCGTCCATGTAATGTGGTCTACTATTTTAGAAAAATGGGGTGGTAGCATTTTGTAATAGCATTTTTGTGGTTGCTTCACAAAATGCCCAGTTTTTTATGCCCGGAAAATGGAAAATGTTTTTTCCATGCGACGAAAAGGAAAACTTCTTCCTGCAACATTGTTCGCCATCCCAACATCGACATACATGCACAATATGGGCACAGTATCGCAAACTATGCCGCGATTCTGCATATAACATTCTTCACTTGGTCCAAAAGCCATGAAACTTTGAACATGATAGGTCATTTTATGAAGGTTTTTTTGAGACATAATCAATATGCCAAGTTTGGTATTTTTTCTTGCAACTATGTCACACAATATGACACCACACGAAGGATTTACATTATTCGGACCGTTTTTGAATTTCTTATGTCCGTTTTGAAATTTTCCCGTTCAAAACTATGGTCAAAACGGTGGGCATGGAGATAGGGGATGAGCCTCATTATAACTTTCAAAAAAATCATGAGCGTTAGATCATGCACGTGTAGTTCAGACCAGACCCACTTCCTACTGATTCGGCAGACATTTGTCGTTTTCATCCGGCAAGGACGGAAAGGTTTGAGATCTCCTGGTTGGAAGATCGTCCATGTAATGTGGTCTAGTATTTTAGAAAAATGGGGTGGTAGCATTCTGTAACAACATTTTGGTGGTTGCTTCACAAAACGCTCGTTTTTTGTGCCCGAAAAATGGAAATGGCCTTTCCATGCAACGAAAAGGAAAACTTCCTCCTGCAACATTGTTCGCCATCCCAAGATCCACATGCATGCACAATATGGGAACAATATCACAAATTATGCCACGATTCTGCACATAACATTCATCATTTGGTCCGAAAGCCATGAAACCTCGAACATGATAGTGTTGCCACTCACCAGCATAGTGTCGCCACTCACCGAAATAGTGTCGCCATTCACTGGCATAGTGTCGCCACTCATGTTTTGTCCCTGTTGGTATCTCCAACCGGGACTAAAGATGTCCGGTTGGAGACACCATTCGGGACTAAATATGCTCACGCTGGCCCCAGCCTGCCGCAATCCCTTATCGGGACTAAAGATGAACCTTTAATCCCGGTTGGAGACACCAACCGGGATAAAACATGAGTGGTGACACTATTCCAGTGAGTGGCGACATTATGCCAGTGAGTGGCAACACTTTTTCAGTGGGTGGCAGCCTGATGGCTGTGAAATACCACCTCTTTTAGCCATATAAAATGTGCCATTTATCTCTCATATCATGTTTCTTCTAGCTATAGCTATGCCTTATATGCATGACTTCTAGTTTTCATTCTACTTTCATATGAGCTTTGCACATTTAGTAGTTTAGGTAGAATTTTATCATTTCCCTTGTCTATGACATGTGTGTAGGTGTTGATGACGATTATGGATAAAGTAGAGGCAAAAGGAACAAAGAGAGCATAGTATGGAGGAGCTGCAGGGGTCAGACTTAGCCATTTAAGAGGTTGAAAAGTGAATTTTCCAACTTCTCAAAATAAATATCCAAGACCACAGGGTTGCATCCCTCATCGATACGAACTCAACGAGCCCAAGAACACCCAAAACGGAGTTCGTATGAAGAAATAACAACCAAAATACAAAAAGGAACAAAAGGTTTAACGACCAACTATACGACGGGAGCAATATTTCCGGCCGTATAGCTCCCGTCGTATAGTTGCCAAAAAGGTCGCAAACGACAAGATTTGACACCAGAAAAGCTCTAGAAGCTTCCCAAAGTCATATGACGATATTAGGGGTACCCTAGGGCACCCCAAGGCCTATATAAGGAGGGGAGGATCCAAGAGAGAGCCAACAAGCCATACCCTCCACCACGGCGGTGCCCTGCCGTCGTGATACCACCATAGACGCCTCCAATCAGATCTACACCATCACCACCACATAACAGGAGAAGGGACTAGGATCTTGAAGGCCTCTACATCTATCTACATCGTCATCTTCATCAACAACGTCTCCATCATCGATCCCCTTTGGTTACTTGTTGTAATTCTAGATTGAATCTTGGATTTGCACTTGTTATCGATTGTATCATCATACTTCATCCATATTCTATCCATGATGTTGATTGATTTCATGTGTGAGTAGTTTCCTTTGTTCTTGGGGAGATGGAGAAACCCTACCATGTGATTAAATTGAGATAAAGATTATTATGCGATATTGTTCATTATGTGCATGTGTTAAATTGTCTTCATCTTGATGTTGGGTGAAGCGCTCCACTCAATATTTGCCTCACTGAGGACTTGATGAAGGGGATTATTTGTTGGTAGACGGAAGGATGATAGCACTTATTGTGACTATAAAATAGTTGTCATTCTTTACGTACTAACTTGGAGAATCAAGGAGAACTCATCAAGCCATGTCCATGCCACGGGAGAAATCTCTTAATAGCGCAATATCACGATGGTTGTCGGTTATTGTCTGCTGTGGTTATGACGGATGATGTGAGTAGTGGTTGTTGCCTATTCGTCCATATATGGATCTCCTTCCACATATATCATAACTAGTCTTATTCATTATAATAATTTTGATCACTCTTTCTAATAACTAGCGGTGGATCCACTACTCCCTGAGAACTCTTTCCATCATCTGCAAACCTTCGTAATCATAATCGCATGCTCTTATTTACTTATAACTTTAGTTTACTTATTGTTCTCCTATTTGAAAACCCAAAAATATATCTTACACAAAACTCGTATTTTATCTTGTTACTTAGAATGTTATTTAGCATTACTATTTCAGTATTTAGTTCAAGAGTTATTTAGACTTCAGACTCCTGTTCCCTGTGAGATCGATATCTTTATTTCAAAACTAGCTACACACGATTGGTGCACTTGCAGTCATCATAGAACTAATGACAGGGGTGAGTGTCGATATTATGCCGTGATTGTCGACACTATGTCATGCTGCTTAATCTATAAATAGGCATCCTTGTGATCCTCAGACATCTCTAAGATGGTGTGCGAGAGCAGGGACAACACTATGGCCAGTTTGAGGGAGATGTCGGAGGATTGAGTCCTCAGGCATATCCGGCAAACCGGCCATAGATGCACTCCCTAATATGTAAAATTAGTTAGCTCGCAGGCGTATTAATCTAGTTAGAGAAGTTATAAGCTGCAAAATGGTGTGCAAGAGCAGAGACAACACTACGACCATCTAGAGGCACTCCCTAATATGTGAAATTAGTTAGCTCCCTAGCACAAGAATAGAACAACATCTTCATAGTTCCGGAAAGTCGTATTAGGAAACGGTCCATTATTTGTATTATTTGGATTTATATAATAGGAGCTATGAATTTCCAAAGTTTTCGAATTGATTTGAAAATAGAATAACTGATAAAAGATGAAAATAGATATATGGATGTTATATTCAGATTCCTTATATTTTTTGATAATAATAGACATATTATTTGTATTATTTGGATTTATATAGTAGGAGATGTGAATTTCCAAAGTTTTCTAATTGATTTGAGTTATATAAACTAAAAAATAAGTAAATTACAAAAAAAGCTCTATTTTAGAAAATATTTTTGAATTAGTTATTCAAATTCAAACAATTTTCATGTTCAAAGTTTTGTTAAATTAAAAAATATGAAAAATAGTGATTGCATTTTGATTTGAAAATGGCATAACTGATACATGATGCAAATAGATGTATGGATGTTATATTCAGATTCCTTATATTTTTTGATAATAATAGACATATTATTTATATTATTTGGTTTTATACAATAGGAGATATGAATTTCCAAAGTTTTCTAATTGATTTGAATTTAAATAAGAAAATCTAAAAAAAAACTCTAGTCCCGGGTCTTTACTGCACCCGAGACTAGAGGGGTGGGTTCGTGCGCGAAAACTCAAGCTGCCGAAAACCCTCTAGTCCCGGGTCGGGGCTGCACCCGGGACTAAGGACCCCCCTCTAGTCCCGGGTCGTCTCACCGCCCGGGACTAGAAGACCTCTAGTCCCGGGTTGTACCACGGCTCGAGACTAGAGGGGATGTCTCTTTATATACCACCCGACCGCGTCCACCCGCGCAGACAAAGACGAAGACGAAGACGAAGGCCGCAGACGAATCGACAAACGCAGGGAGGTGCTACCCAAATTTTTCGTCGACCTCGCTGCCGCCCTCGTGGCGGGCCCCTCCTCGCATCGCTGCGCCGCCTCGTCGCCACATCGCCTCGTCCTCACTCCGCCGCCGACTGCATCGCCCTGACCGGGCTCGACGCCCTCGATCGACCTCGCTGGCCACGCCGCTCCCGATCGACTAGCTAGTAGTTAGTAGGGTTTTTTCATTTATTTTGTTTAGTAGTAATATTTGTTAGGCTGTTGTATTAATATTAATGTTTAGGGTATTGTATTAATATTAATGTTTAGGGTTTAGTATTAATATTTGTTATTAATATTAATGTTTAGGGTGTTGTATTAGTATTAATGTTTAGGTTTTAGTATTAATATTTGTTATTAATATTAATGTTTAGGGTGTTGTATTAATATTAATGTTTATTGTTTAGTATTAATTTCTGTTATTAATATTAATGTTTATTGTTTAGTATTAATTTCAGTTATTAATATTAATGTTTATTGTTTAGTATTAATTTATGTTATTAATATTAATATTTGTTATTAATATTAATGTTTAGGGTGTTGTATTAATATTAATGTTTAGGTTTTAGTATTAATATTGTGTTATTAATATTAATATTTATTATTAATATTAATCTTTAGGGTGTTGTATTAATATTAATGTTTAGGGTTTAGTATTAATATTTTTATTGATATTAATGTTTAGGATGTTGTATTAATATTAATGTTCAGGGTTCAGTATTAATATTTGTTATTATTATTAATGATTAGGGTGTTGTATTAATATTAATGTTTAGGGTTTAGTATTAATATTTGATATTAATATTTTTTATTAATATTAATGTTTTGGGTGTTGTATTAATATTAATGTTTAGGGTTTAGTATTAATATTTGTTATTAATATCAAGGTTTGTAGTAATGTTTAGGGTTTAGTATTAATATTTGTTTAGTATTAATGTTTATTATTAATATTTGCTAGAAATCTTATTAGTGTAGAAATATGTTAGTACTAATATTTGTTAGCATAATATTTATTTGCTAGAATGTTTATTCAATTAAATATAGCAATGCACTTATATTGTAATGTACTAAAAAAGGGTCACCTTTTTATGTTGATATGAGCAAATAATACCTATTTATGTATATATGAGGTATTATCATAAATATGTATTATTTGCTCATATCTACATAATAAAGTGACCCTTTTTTAGTACATTAATTTCTTTCTATTTTTTATAACTTGTTTTACCTTTCTTTCTAAATAGTTAAGTCATGGATGATCGCAGCGGTGAAGATCTTCTTCAGGGCATGAGAAGAGGTGAAATTCCTCTTATTACTACCGGTGAAGATATCGAGGTCGAGAAAGAGATATCCTCATATCTGAATCCATCCGGTGATGGACTAGAGCAAGACCTGATGTACGAAGGGCAAGAACGGATGGACGAAGGGCAAACAAACAACAATGATGGCCCCTCGACAGCGTCCGGTGAGGTATATATATTAAGCCTCATGTGACCTATATGCATTAATTAATCTGGATATATATATATATATTAATCACTCTCTCTTCTTCTTTTAGCCCACCGGATCGAAGCAATCGACATCTAGAACGACACGAGCCCCGAACAGAAAGTTGGATGGTAATCAAAGGTTCACCATAGATGAAATAAATGATAATGGACAACCGATTGCTCCAGAAAAGCAGCAGAGGATGTTTACAAACCAATGATGGGTGATTGTTAGGGACAACCTCCTTATCACCATTTAGGAATGAAATAAGTCAAAGAAACCAGGTGAAGAATCCAATAGTTATGTCACAGATGATGCCAAAGATGACCTTTGGCAGAAGCTCATAACATGTTTCATACTACCTCCAGAGTATGAAGAATTCGAGGCAGATGGTATTACCCCAATGTCGGGTAGGCTTTAAAAAAGAGCGAAAGTCAAGGAGTGGGCTCTAATGAAGATGGCCGAATTGTACCGGAACTATAAGAAAAATTAATACGCAAAGTATGTTGCAAAAAAAGAAAACTCCAGACTTCAAAGGAGCAAACGAGAAGTTGAGAGAACAGTGACCCGATTTTGTAACGTACAAGCAGTATTTTGTAGCCCAGGCAAAGTCGGAAAACAATGCGTTAAATGCTGCCAAAAAGAAATACCACCATTGTAACACCCCATATATCCACCATAGCTGGCAATGATACACAAACTTTAAACACTTCTCATAATGGTATAAATCTATAAATTTTAGCAGAGTCTCCTTTGTTTATGGGGACATCCATAAGAATAAAATAGTATTACACATCCAAATTGTTCTATACATACGGCCACACGGTTCAACAAGACCAAGTTACTAATTCTTATCCATGATGTCTCACAACTACGAACTTAGTAGCCACAATAAAACTTTTTGAGCAATGTTAAACTACACTATTTATAAGGTGTTGTAATGTGTGAAATTATTGTGTGTAAAATGTAGAGGTGCTACTCCCATCCCATGCATGTCGTAATTAAATGGTACCTAAAAACATAGAAGCCACAAGGATGAGTACAAAATACTCAACAAGTACATAAAGAAATAATAAGCCACGCATAAAACACGATACCAACAATTATCTTGTAACACTAGCCATGTCGCGAAGATGATCATGTATGCCTACATGCTCTTTGCTTTTATTTTTGTTTTGCGTATACCGGTACCGCTTGAGTGGACACCCATCGGCATCCCACTCACTCCAACTTGTGAAGGTTGCCGACAATGTGGGACTCGTCCCAACATCGACGGTCTGAAGGTGCCTACCTCAATAGGTCACAACACTATGCACGGTCTTTAACATGCTATGCAAAATGCAAGCACAACTATAACCTTTGCCTTTATTCTCTGTTGTATCCACTTTATCTCCACGCATAACACCAATACAATAGCAAATGAACAATAACAAGTGCTACAAAATAAAAGTTAAGTGAGTTGCCTCAACCGGCAAGTATTATCCCGTTATGGACTTGTCTCAACCGGCGAGCACAAATTGTGAGTTGTAGGACTCCCGAACGGACATACCAACACCTGTTGTAGAAATATATGCAACGCTCAATACCCCTCATCACTTCAAAAGCATACAATAAAATATACAATCGCTTCTATGCGCAAGACTATATCACCGACCTTTATAAAATATAACCATTGGACAAATTCCAAGTACTACAAAGAACTTTGTTGGCTAATACAAGACCAATAACAATTCTATTTCTTCAACCGTAAACTTGGAGTGATATATTCAGTATGTGCATAGCTTGTATTTATCTAACTTAAGCTAACTCGTAGGCAACAACTCTCAAGTTAGCATGGTACATGCCAAGAAAATGTCCCACCGTACAACCAACTAGTATGAGTTAGGAGATTAAATCAATTCTTTTCATGGGCTGACATGTTACACGAGTTTACCGTACTATTACATATAAAAGCTACAGAATTAGGCCACTTCAAGATACTAAAAGTACTACAGGAATCTGGCACTATATAATCCAATTGAGCTCGATGCTGGACCAACAATTTACTTCTAGAAAATATAAGGTGCAGGGAAACTTCTCTAAGAAATTAGGAACATTACAAACTCTAAACTTTCTAGGGATTAACAAATACATCTGCAGTCCCGCTATAACCAATCCTTTCTAGCAGCTAAACTAGATTTCCTATTATCCTTTACCAAACACTACAGTGGATACAAGTGCCATCAGTCACGAACAGAACTATAGGAGATAATCGTCCCATGGCTGCCTCTACTCAGAAAAATAAAAGTTCACCAATGATCCTAGCTATTAGAGGAGGGATGGCAGCAACTCGTACCAGACAGCTTTGCAGCTCTTGGCGATAGGATACCACAAAGAGATGAACCCAGCTGTGGAGAGCGGCGTTGGAGCCTTGCAGCAGCAACAAGGACCCGATAGCGACAGGCGCGGAACTAGGAGATGCAGCGGCGGTGGCTTGAGGGTTCTGGGGCTGGAAAAGTTTTTGGGCCTGATGCTACACTCAACAGGGAGGAAGAGTGTTTCGTTGGAAACCCTAAGAGCAAGGTATAAAGAGTACAGCAACAAGATTTCCCTCAGTAAAAACCGAGGTTATCGAACCAGAAGGAGGAAGAAAACGTCACACAGATGTTGGAAGCAACGTGGAGACCTGCACAACACAAACTCAAGACTCTGTTCCAACGAATCAGTGAGATTGTCAAGCTCACCGATTTGCTGTAACAAAAGATTAAACGTATGGTGTGGAAGGTAATGGTTTGTAGCAAACAAGTAACAGTGAAAGATGTATCAATGGTAAAGATTGGATCGGGGTCCATAGTTCACTAGAGGTGCTCTCCTTAGATAAACAACATGGCATGCTGGGTAAACAAATTACAGCAGGACAATTGACAGGAACTGAGCAAGGCATAACAATGCAATACTAGACAAAAAGATCCTATGAGATTCGATTGGGCAATACAGCAATATACGTAGACCGCCATCCAACTGCATCTATGACTAGAAGTCCACCTTCTGGTTATCATCTGAACCCCCTCCAGTATTAAGTTGCAAGCAACAGACAACTACTTTAAGAAAAGTGTGTAAGGTAAACAATCCACTTGTTCCATGAACAAGAGACCGTTGTTTTCTCCCTAGTAGCAACATCACATCTACAACCGAAGAGATTTCTGTCACTTCCCTTGGAAACTAGAGGCATGAACCCACTATCGAGCATAAATACCCCCTCTTGGAGTCACTAACAACTACTCGGCCAATATAGCTACTAACAACGGAGATCATGCAAGATCCCAAACAACACAGACATGATAGAATCATAAAGACAAAACCATTAATCAATCTGACGTAGTAATCTCAATATCCATCGAATCCCCGCAAACATAACATGCATGATTACAAATAGATTAGATCTTGATCATGAACGGAACTCATAAGATCTATACATGAAAGCACAAAGGAGGAGATAAAACCATCTAGCTACTACATGGACCCATAGTCCAAGGTGGAACTACTCACGCATCATACCGGAGAGAAGGCCTCCAGGATGATCTCCCCTCCAGTAGGGTGCCGGGAAGAACTTCAGATCCCCCCAGATCTAGGGACGATGGTGGCGGCGGCTACATAAGGTTTCATGGAATATTGATCTGGTACTTAGGGTTTCTGCATCGGGGGCTTCTTATAGGCGAAGGGGGAGACCGAGGCGACCGCCAGGGCGGCCAAACCCTAGCCAGGCGCGGGCTAGGGCCCACCCACGCCTGGGGGGTCTGGCCCCTCTGGACGGCCCCTCGGGCTCTCCTTTGGACTTCTTGTTCCCCACGGAAAGTTATTGGCTTTGTCCTTCGTCCCGTCCAATTCTGAGAATTTTTCTTTACTAACTTTTCTAAAACCAAAAACAGCAGAAAACAGGCATCTGGCACTGTTGCAACTTGTTAATAGGTTAGTACTAGAAAACATGTAAAAAGCACCTCAAAGTGTAGACAAGTAAAGCAAAGTAGATACTAAACAAGCATGGAGCATCAAAAATTATAGATACTTTTCCAATGTATCAGCATCCCCAAGCTTAACTCCTGCTCGTCCTCGAGTAGGTAAGTGATAAAAAGAATAATTTTTAAGGTGAACATGCACCCTCACAATAAAGATCCAACCATTTGCAAACATTGAAAGCTAGGATCAAAGAACTCTAAACATGTGCATGAAAGATGGAGTTCTAACAATAGGACATAGTAATTATGCATGCAACATGGCAAGCTACAAACAAAGATCATGAATAACATGCATTGAAAAACATTTGTTTGTTTCACATACAGAAAACATAGTATAGTGGCAATCAGCTTGTCCCTCATAGAGTAGCAATATAGATGCATAGGAAACCTTCAAAGTTCACAAGGGTGACTAGAAAAAGATAGCACATTAACAAGTAATAACACAATATGCATCAATTAATAAGCTTTGGAACACTGCACACAGAATGACAACTATGCTCTCTTAATGATGCCTAAAGGTAGAAGGTGGAGACTCAATAATGATGGAAGAAAGGCCTTTTTGTAAAGGAAGCAGGGATTACAAGTTTCAAAAAGAGCTTCCAAAAATTATGGTACTTATTAGCTTTCAGCCCTCATTGCCCCTATGATAAGCATCTTGAAGTGGTTAAGGTTAAAGTGGCAAAGCTGGATTATATGCTTGACAAAGTATAAGTTGGCAATCTCAAGTCCCTTGACTATGAGGGCTACACCTCATGGATACTCAACTTAGGGCCCAGGCAAGTTCTTGTCACTATAAGTATTTGCATATCATTGAGAACCGCCAACGGGGTACCCCTTGCACATGGTACAAGAGCTTTCCCATAACCAAAATGACAAGACAAGCAGACAATGAGCATCTCAACAATCTTTTTATTTACCATATGCATAGCTTTTTATTGAGGATGCTTCATAGATAGCTCACTATGGTGATGCTGCAAGTTTCCACCATGATTAGGCATGGATTAGGCAAGCGGCCTAGGCGTTTTTCTAACACAGAATACAAACTCCATGGACTTAAAAGTTCCCACTTCATTTCACACTGGTAACATCCATAGACAAAAGAGCATGATATCAACGGAGTACAAAAAGTACAAGTGCAATGTTGAAAACGTTCCCCGTGACAGCACGGTTCTGCTAATCCCAACTTGTAAGTGCAAGCATATACAACAAAGTTTCCTCAATGGTTCAAGTTTATTAGGGGCAAAGAATAAAATGTGCCATCAAGTTCGTGAGGGATTTAATCACTAAGTTTTCACATAACAAAATAGTTTTAATTGGAAGATAGTTGAAAACAAGAATATACTTGGAATGGTGTAACATACCATGCATATGAGTTTATAGTGGACACTTTGGAATAACTTGGTTTCTTGGGAGTTGGAAGCATGAGTAGAACTTACTCATACAAGTGGATGCTAGCAAAAGACTGGGAGCAACCAACTAAGAGAGCAATAATGGCCATAATTATGTAATGCAACAAAGCAAACTAATCAAAGCAAAGGGTGGTACTACAAGTCAAGGACTAAATGATCATAGAGGCTAATGATGACTTGTCATAGTCATAACATGGTGTAAGCATGTGCCAAGTCAACCCAAGCAAAACATGAAAGGATAATACCACAATACTATGCTTTTGCATGCTAAAACAACGCATAACTTCCTCAAGACACACTAAGCAATCCCAATTGTTTGGAACAAGACATGATACAGCAATAATCACTAAGCATAATGCTAAAACAACACCTAGCATGTCATGCTAAATTCTAAGTCACTGTCAATGCAAGCTCCTCTTGCACTTCAAGCAAGAACTTACTACTCCTTTCCAAACACCAAGCAAACTTATTTGCAAAACAACATAGCAAGAACAGGGGTCAAAACTACTAAAGCAAACTAAACAAACTAAGCAAAGCAAAAAAAAACTAAGATGCTCCAAGAACAACACAATTGTGCATGAAATAATAAAAACAAAGTG
This sequence comes from Avena sativa, assembly GCA_916181665.1. Taxonomy (NCBI): domain Eukaryota; kingdom Viridiplantae; phylum Streptophyta; class Magnoliopsida; order Poales; family Poaceae; genus Avena; species Avena sativa. The sequence goes on from OV702279.1 coordinate 345,257,809, forward strand.
TCTAGACAGACCTGAGCTTTTTATTGATGAAGAAGGGGATGCCTTGGGCATTCCCAAGCTTTGACGCTTGTACCTCTTGGATATTTCTTGGGGTGACACCATGGTGGCATTCCCAAGCTTGAGATTTTGTCCATTCTTCATCTTATTGCATCATTCTCTCTCTACACCTGAAATTTTTCCTTCATACAAAACTTCACACAATCTTTATTAGCAACATTAGCTTATTTAAAAGATATTAGACCGCTGGCAAAGCTTTGGAACAGCAAGGCTTTTCACTAAAAACACAAGCTACTGAAGTAACTCCTCCAAATAAACTCAATTTACCCGAAGAGAGCTCAAAAAGGAATCAATAAGAAGCAAATGCAAATAATGGCAGAAATCTATCAAAACATACCAGCAGGTAGAAACGAATTTTTTCGAACATATTATGTTGCTCAAATCAAAAAGTGTTGAACTAACTAAAGTTAGCCAAAATACTGGGGGATTTATTCGTAAATTTTGAGCTCAATCCTAGTTACAGAGCATCCTCACGAATTGTTTTGGTGGAGGATAGAAATCTGTTTCGGGACAGCAACTCACCAAATCTTACTTCCCTCTCATTAGAGGTCATTCTTGGCACAAAAAGCAAACAAAAAGGATAAGGAGAGGTCATTACAGTAATAATAACTTCCAAGACTCAAGGAAACTCTTGGGTTATCTCCCAACAAGTACTTTTCTTTAACGCCTTTAAGTTAGGCACAAGAAGCAAGAAGAATCAAGTATTTTCAAATGAGGAAGCATTAACATTCATACTTGAAAAATCTTCAACTATGAAAGGTATCTCATCCAAATGGGTTTGGGAGGATCCTTTATCATCTCTCTTTGGTCTACTACCTTCATTAAAAAGATTTTTAGGAGCAATCCAATTGAAGTTATTTTCAAAGGCTTCATGCATTCCAACAACCTTATAGGGTATGGGTATATTGAATTCCTCTCTAGGCTTAGTTTTATCAGAAATAACCACAACATCTACACTTGAACCTAGCATATTGAAATGTTCAAAAACCTTTTTGGCCTCCCTAGCAACATCATGGAATTCTTTTGATAAAGTTTTAAGGATGAATTCGTTTTTCAACATTCTTCTCTTCTTTTAGTTTTAGGAATAAGAATTGTATGAAGGGGTTAAGGCTAACAAACCTAGCCTCCAACATATGAACTAAAGAAGCTGCAGCAATCTCATAATTAGGAGCAAGTTTAGCTATAGATTTATCCTTAATATTCTCATGCTTGCTAACATAATTAAAGAATTCTTCAATATTATATTTCCCAATTATGGAGCCACTACCTATTGCAAGATTTTTCAGAGAGAACTGGGGGAGCAACATGGTGAGCTAGAGCAAGAACTATTTTTTTGTGTTTTTGAATAAGGCAAGCAAACCAAGCTAGACTATTTTTTTGTTTTTTTTTTTGAAAAGAGGCAAACAAAACTAAGAAAAAGAAACAAAGCAAACTAAAAACAAAGTAAAGAGAAAGGAAGTGAAGGACTCCCCTAGTGAAGACGTCCTTAGCCTCCCCGGCAGCAGCGCTAGATATTACTTGATGCTACACTCAATAGGGAGGAAGAGTGCTTCGTTGGAAACCCCAAGAGCAAGGTATGAAGAGTACATCAGCAAGATTTCCCTCAGTAGAAATCGAGGTTATCGAACCAGAAGGAGGAAGGAAACGTCACACAGGTGTTGGAAGCAACGTGGAGACCTGCACAACACAAACTTAAGACTCTGTCCCAACGAATCAGTGAGGTTGTCAAGCTCACCAGTTTGCTGTAATAAAGGATTAAACGTATGGTGTGGAAGGTAATGGTTTGTAGCAAATAAAAAAGTAACAGTGGAAGATGTATCGATTGGACCGGGGTCCATAGTTCACTAGAGGTGCTTTCCTTAGATAAACAATATGGCATAAAGGGTAAACAAATTACAGCGGGACAATTGACAGGAACTAAGCAAGGCATAACAATGCAATTACTAGTCAGAAAGATCCTATGAGGTTGATTGGGCAATACAACAATATAAATAGACCGTAATCCAACTGCATCTATGACTAGAAGTCCACCTTCAGGTTATCATCCGAACCCTCCAGTATTAAGTTGCAAGCAATAGATAAATGCTTTAAGCAAAGTGTGTAAGGTAAACAGTCCACATATTCCATGAACAAGAGACCGTTGTTTTCTCCCTAGTAGCAACAACACATCTACAACTGAAGAGATTATTGTCACTTCCCTTGGAAACTAGAGGCATGAATCCACTATCGAGCATAAATACTCCCTCTTGGAGTCACTAGCAACTACTTGGCCAAGATAACCACTAGCAACGGAGAGCATGCAAGATCACAAACAACACAGACATGATAGAATCATAAATATATAACTATTAATCAAACTAACATAATAATCTCAATATCCATCGGATCCCCACAAACACAACATGCATGATTACAAATAGATTAGATCTTGATCGTGAACAGAGCTCACAAGATATATACATGAAAGCACAAAGGAGGAGATACAACCATCTAGATACTACATGGACCCATAGTCCAAGGTGGAACTACTCACAAATCATACCGGAGAGAAGGCCTCCGGGATGATCTCCCCTCCGGCAGGGTGCCGGGAAGAGCTTTAGACCCCCCCGATCTAGGGACTATGGTGGCGGCGGCTACAGACGGTTTCGTGGAATATTGATCGGGTCCTGAGAGTTTCTGCATCGGGGGCTTCTTATAGGCGAAGGGGGAGACCGAGGCGGCCACCAGGGCGGCCAAACCCTAGCCAGGCGTGGGCTAGGGCCTACCCACGCCTAGGGGGGGGGTCTGGCCCCTCTGGCCGGCCCCTCGGGCTCTCCTCTGGACTTCTTGTTCCCCACGGAAAGTTATTGACTTTGTGCTTCTTCCCTTCCAATTCCGAGAATATATCTTTACTAACTTTTCTGAAACGAAAAACAGCAGAAAACAGGCATCTGATACTATTGCAACTTGTTAATACGTTAGTACCAGAAAACATGTAAAAAACACCTCAAAGTGTAGACAAGTAAAGCAAAGTAGATACTAAACAAGCATGGAGCATCAAAAATTATAGATACGTTTCCAACGTATCAGGGCCAAAGGGTGGTGGCGTCCAACTCGACCCTAAAATATGGGGCAGCGACTTCGGCCGGAGTCCAATAGACCCAACACAGACTGTTTTCTTTCTATGAGTTACAAAGATAAAATAAGTGTGCCCAGTTTTGTATTATCAAAGCATAAAAGAGAAATTCGTTGCTATACACGTTTTCAAACAACAGGTTGTGAGTTCAATCACTAGTGTACACTAACCTTCTTTCTTTTTCTCTTTTCGTTTTCTTTTCTTTAACTTCCTATTCCCAAATCAGATAGAAATATCCTCAAGGTCCTATTTATTTTCTTAAATAGAAACAAAAAGTTAGTCTTAAATTTGGGGTATTACATTTTTACCCTGTTAAACAGAATTTGACCTCGAATTCTTTCCCTCTTTATTATTCTTAAAAACATAACGTGTACAAACAAAATAATGCATCACATGCAATCCATAAATAATTCTAGATATTTCTCGCACATGTGAGAATAAAGGGGACAAGTCACATTGTTGTGTCGACCATCAACATGACGGCTTAATCCCGATCACATCCTAAGGCAAATAATTGAGCGAATAATTTATAGAGTACTCCACCACGAAGAAGTGAAAGCACACACAGCCAATCCGCACTCAACGGCACCTAGTGTCCTATGTCTCATGACTCTCTAACACACGTACAATATCCTCACAAGATAAACCCCAAGGATCAAATCTTCATAAATCGTGATTGATACCTAATCTGTCAGTGTGGACCATAAAAATTCTTCTTCGACAAGGGTATAGAGAACCAATTATCTAGACCTTTGATCAACTCACTCAAGTCAAGTCGGTAGGTTAACTTTCCTACTCGAGCAACTACCGTGGAAGGTTTCAACGTTCCATAGACTCAACTTCCCTGTGATATTATATCTTTAGAAAAATGGTTGGCACCTTTTAAGAGTGCATTTTCGACCTCTTTGATTCATCGCATTCGATCTGATGTCTAATCTCAGCTGATGTCCATAGTAGTTTGTTGAACCGTGTGGCCGTATGTATAGAACAATTTGGATGGGTAATACCATTTTATTCTTGTGGATGTCCCCATAAACAAAGGAGACTCTGCTAAAATTTATAGATTTATACCATTATGAGAGGTGTTTAAAGTTTGTGTAGCATTGCCAGATATGGTGGATATTTGGGGTGTTACAATCATAAAATGGGGATAGGTGGCTACAAGTGTGTCGTGCCTAAGTGGGAAACTATGGAGCGAAACATGAGGAATAGAGGCATCACTCCCGGTACAGATGGATGGCCCGAGAGGTCAAAGCACTGGTGGTATGTGAACGGGGGATCGTTGGACCCAGAAACAGGGAAGACAATATTTCATGAAAAAATTCTAAAACCCTCCAAAGAACTTGTTAAATCAATGAACGAAGCTCAATTGGGATTGTTCCGCCCCGAGAGAGAGAACGACGAGCTCACAAGCGCCCTTGGGAATCCTGAAAACCTGGACGAACACGAGGCAAAGGCACCAGTGTTACGTGGTAGAAAGGATTGCCCCAGTACGATGAAAATTACAGAAGCCGTCAGAGAAAGAAGGACTGGAAGGCAGACCGGATCGGGAAGATAGAAGAGGACCTAGCTGAGATGAAGAAGCTCATGGAAGCAATTAGCCAAAGGTCGTCAAATCGGCCGCAGGCTGATGATCCTGCATTGGATCTTAGCCAGCGGAGAAGCAACATGGCTTCCATAGAGGTCCGGGCTGATGATCAAGCACTACTGGATGATGCACCGGCTCCTCGCTATCCCGTGGATGATGTGAGAGAGATGACACAATGTGAGCTACATCAGCCAATGAACAACCCATCCTTCAAGGTGGCGATCGACACTACTTTACCTTGTCTACCTGGAACACTCCACCATTCACTTCCGATTCCACCTGGATATGCTCGTGTCACAGTGGATGACATAGTGGAGGATTTTGCGGACCTAGAGATTGACATCGCTATGCCTGAAGGCCTTAGGAAACTAGGAGATGTCAAGCGCAACATCATTCTATGGAAGAAGAAGTATATCAAGTTTTCAGGCTCGGCGCCAAGGCCACCGACTCCGAGGAATCCAAGTCCACCCCGCCCCAATAATCGTCAACCTCCAAGTCCACCCCGCCCCGATTATCGTCAACCTGCAAGTCCACCCCGCCCCGATGATCTTCAACCTCCAAGTCCACCCCACCCCGATGTCGATCGCCGCAACATGAGTACATCAACTCGATCTCCGCCTCCACACAATACTCGATCTCCGCCTCTGCCTCCGCGCAATACTACCTCGTCGAAAAAACGGAAGGTCGCCACTCCCCGCGCCCCACATCGAATAAAGGTAAAAGAACGAAGATAGTCGATATCCCGCCGGCTCTTCTAAAGAGACCTTATGACAAGACCGATGAGGAAAATGCCGCAGATGTGGATGCCCAAGTTAAGGCGCATTTTGCACCGAAAAAGCCTGAGCCAAAGCTGGTATGTGATGAAAAAACCAAAAAGTGGGCTAGGTCCTTTCTTGAGCAACCATCCCAATATCGATGAACCTTGAATCAGACGATGACCCTCGAAATTATTAAGCAAGCAAAGAAAAAAATAACAAGTGCAAAAAGCGGGAAACAAGTTGTCCAGCTCGGACAACAGAAGATTCAATCGGTCCCCCCGCTCAAAGTGATTTCAGATATCGACAAGGCCTTTAGATCCAAAATGGATAAGGACATGCAAATAATGGACCCCAGAACCAGTACTGCTGCACTAATGGGCATCACTGTATTGGAGGCCAAAGCATTTGCTATCTACGCAAATATGTCTCTTGGTCAATTTTTAGGCTATGAAGATATGCAGTGGGAAAGATACTACAACGGTATGTCCAAAGGGAGCCTCTAGTATGTCATGAGAGCTCACGCGTCTATCAACGCATATGCGAAATTTGCACGCATGGTACATTGCACAAGTAGAAAAAAGCATCAGAAAGATTGTTTTCGGTGGACGTTAGAAAGGAGCATCACTTCAAAAAGTACTCGATACGGGTTCAAATGACTGAACAGTTTCAGTTATATAATTAGCGCGCCCTCGACAAATCTATCATCGGTTGCTATTGTCTGTAAGTGATTTATTTCTATAATTAAGTCTCTAGATCAGCTCCTTCGTTGCATGTAATAAATTATCCTGACTATATATCTATATATATATCCTTTTGTACGGTATTATATTCTGCAGAATAAAGATGCTTGAATGCAAAAGATCTAGAATATATGATGTTGGATTCGTTGACCCATATATCGTTAATGAATATATGTTAAATAATTGTCCCAAGGACGTGAGGAAGACCTCTGCATGTTTTTAACCGAATCATTTTGTTAATAAAATACTATTTCCTTACAATTTCAAGTGAGTGTTCTGTCTTGGACACATTCTTTTTTTAAGTGTAATTGATGAGTTATGCATGTATGCTTATATAAACGTATGCAGGTTCCACTGGATCTTGCTAAACATTCAAGTTGACGAGTCCCTAGTTGAAGTCCACGAGTCATTAAGTTGGGACCAAGAGAAGTGAAGCGACATGAAAGCAATGATGCATAAGTAATTTCAATCATTATCGCATTATATCGGCCTCCTTTGTTCATTTCCTGATATCAAGTAACCAATAACTCATTTGTTCATTTTCTTTGCCGAACAGGTGTTGGACACGGTTCAGACAGAAAATACAAGGTCCATTCAAAGACGAGCTAACTTATAAAATGGTGAAGGGCTTGTATCAGCCACCGGGGACTTATTTATGTGAATTCTACGTCTGCGAGTACATTCGCGAGTTGATCAGTGAGCAGAAAGTTGATTAAAACTATATTCACGGTTTGCAGGAGAATCTAGAGTCAGAACAAACACGTACGAGCAATTTAAGAGGGACTGGCGGGATTTCTGATAAAGGAGGTCCTTGATATACATGGAGAATATTATGTAGAGGACACGGAACCCGATATGCCTTACTGATCTCCATGTAGTTAATATGATATATCATCAATAACCATGTAATTTCAATATTTTCTTTCTTTTGATATGATCGAATATATGTATGCTTGCAAGGGATCAAATATTAATTATATATATGCATCAACGTGTACTGTGTATGTAGTAGCGTAGAAGAAGTGTACGAAAACATTTTTAAAATTATAGTGAAACACAAATCAAAAAAGAATGAAATAGAAAAAAAATAAAAACACACAATCTCTATCGCGGCAAAGAAACACACGAATCTCTGATGTGGCAGGAAGCCTTATAGTCCCGGATAGTGTTACGACCCGAAACTACAGGGTTTTCGGCCCCCTCCGTGCACGAACTGCCACGTGATGGCCTCTAGTCTCGGGCCGTAGCAAACCAGGACTAGAGATAGGGACATGTAGTCCCGATTTGCAGTCTAAGGTCCGAAACCGGGACTAAAACTCGTTACGGACCTGGACTAGAGGTTCGTTTTCCACCAGTGTCTAGTCCCTCCGAGCACATACAAACATAAGTTGACATGCTATTTTTTATTTTTATGGTATTTTTGGTTTTTTCTAGATTTTCTTTGAATTCCGCCACACCATGTTCGCGTGCTAGCAGAGTCCATTATTATTGGTCGACCGAGAGTAAATTGGTATAGAGAATTGTAACCCCAATTTTATAGATGAAAATCGCAGTTGAAATCCCTCTTAAAAATGAAAAATGTCAGCTGCAACTGAATCATGATGCAAATCTAAAAACTCAGTTAACTAAGAATTAGTAGAGTCGGTAAAGAAAAGCTAGAAATGATCTTTGGCCAGGGCGGCCTTGCACCAAAGAAAATCGGAGTGTAGCTAGGCAGCAACCTTTGCTCAAAAGAAAATAAAAACTACACTAGGGTGCAACGATTCAACATTTGTTTGAATGGTTGACGAAGTCCTCAATCAAACTAACGGGCAGTTTACTTTGTACAAGCTCGTATTCAAAGCACCGATTTCTACACAATCCACTGCCACCGAAAATTCACCCAACGAGCATGTCAAAAAAAAAAATCACCAAACGAGCACCGCGGTCGCGAGGGCGGCGCCGACGACGTAGACCCTCCAAACGCCGCGGCCACAGGGCTCACTCGCGGCGCTGTGCCCGCGCGACCCCCCGCCGCCGACCCAGCCGCCGCTGCCACCCCTTCCGCCCCCACCCCTCCCTCCGCCCGTCCGCCGCCCCCGCCGCGGCAGCACGCGCCCTGGAAGTGCGCGGCCACGCAGAGCAGCACCAGGAGCAGGATCAGCCTCGCGTTTCCTCTCATAGCCGTACGTCTCCCCCCTGCAGTCTTGGGGACGTTGTATGTGATGTGCAGTTGGAGAATCTCTTTGCTCGGTTGTCCGGGTCTTCTCTTCCTCTCCCGGTGCGGTGGTTTATATGGACGGCCGACGGTGAATGGAGAGGGGGAAGGGGAAGGAGGCGGGAAACTGTGTTCGATTTTCTCGCAGATTCAGGCTATGACTGTTCCTGCTGCTCGACGCGTACAGCTTTGGTGTGGCTGGGAGCCGAACTGACAGCAAGACGTGTTTGCGTACATGCGTTCAACTACAGGGTGACGCAGACATTAGTTCAGGAAAAAACACGGCACATGCTTTTCGTGTTGACTGATGCATTCTCTGAAATCTAATGCCCCAGTGTATCAGAAAGCGACACGGCCAACAGATATCATCAACTCGATCGGTAAAACAGAACAACAAAAATGGCGTACATAAGCAATTCCCACGATGCATTGACACTTCGAAAGAAAAAAAGATCGATAAAAGTAATGCAAACGCGTGGAAGAAATGAGTACATGACTACTGTACAAAACTCCGTGGCCGGACGAGCGCAGAATACGCGCACGCACGCACACGATCAGCGCCAGACGATCGCAGCAGCCGCGACGCCGGCCGCGGCACCGGACGCCATCCAGACGCCGTGGCCATGCTTGTCACCCGCAGCGCTCTGTCCTTGCGACCCCGCCGCGTAGTGTCCTTGCGATGCCCCGGCGCCCGCAGCGTTGCCGGCCGCCACGCTGGCACCCGTAGCCGGAAGGCCGGAGCCGGAACCTGTTCCCGCGCTTCTCGACCCACTCGTGCTCCTCCCGCCGCCCGCGCCACCTCCGCCTTTACCGCCACTTCCTGACCCTCCGGTGCTCCTCCCACCACCCGAGCCTCCTCCTCCTCCAGAACCTCCGCCTCCGCCTCCACCCCTCCCGCCACCGCCGCCGCCTCCTCCACCCCCTCCTCCCCTCCCACCGCCTCCTCCACCACCTCCGCCACCGCCACCGCCACCGCCGGCGCTGCAGGCGCCCTGGAAGTGCGCGGCCACGCAGAGCAACATCATCAGCAGCGCCCCAAGCAGCTTCGCCCCGCCAATCATGGTCGTCCCGGCCTGCAGAGTCGATCGCCCCGTACGTTGTCACCGGTCAGATGATAATCTCTCTCTCACTCCCTCTGCCTCTCCGGTTGTTGCGCGTTATGTGAAGAAGGCCCCGGTCAGCGCGCTGCAACGGCTTGGGGTCTCCGGCACGTTGGGCTTCTGTTCGTGGCAGGCTGTTGGCCTGTTGCAGATATGTCGGTGCGAAGAAGTCAACTTGTTGCCGTTGTTTATAGTCTATCCCTCCATGCTGGAAGATCGGCACGTTTGAACCACAGCCAGGTGCTCGATCGTCAGGCTTTTATATATCTTTGTGCTAGCACCCCCATCGAGAGATAGCCCCTATGCATACACAAGTATTTGCTCGTTTACTTTTGAGAGGATGGAAGTAATTTTGTTGACTACTTCTAAATTTTAATTTTCGCAGCATAATGTTTTGGCTTGGAATGAACCATAGCCCTATTTGGGTTGAGTCGTCTCTCCTCCCGAGGACTTCCAACTAGAAACGGGTTTCTAGGTAGAAGTCTAGAACACCATGGCGAAGACAATAAACCACTTTATATCTAAATAAAAAAAAAACTCTCTCCTTTCACGACTTCTAACTAGAAATGATTTTCCAAAGAACCGTAGGAAATAAAAAGAAACTTCCTCCACCACTTGGCAGTGTGACTAGTACCTTCTCAAAAATGTATTTGGAGTCGGTCTTGTTTGATTCGTAGGATTCACAAAACATAGGAATAGGAAAATCAAAAGATTAGAATGGCATGCCCACTTGAATCCTATAGGATTAGGCAACTACAGGATTTTGGACCAAGTAGTGTTTGATTGCATAGGAAAATCAAAGGAACTATACAAAGAAGTTGGAGTGGATGAAAATTTTCCTTCAAAATGGAGCAAAGGAATTCTTTGAAGGGTTTCCTAAGGACTGTAATCCTTTGAATCAAACAATAGTTGTAGAAAAAATTCCTAAGGATCCAAATCCTACAAAAATACTACACAATTCCTTTAAATCAAACAAGCCCTAAGTTCTTGTGCGTGTCCCACAGGACAATGATATCGGAGACCACCTTTCCTACCTTCTGCATTATTCTTCTACTAAATAGATTCGCTAGTATGATCTTTGGTAGGTTTAATTTCGATGCAAAGATATCCCTAGTCCCATCAATCTAGGGATATCAACCACTCTTTTCTTGTTGTGTATGCAATAACGAATGTGACCCAAAAAACCAAAGGGAATACAGAACATAAATATAGTAGGGGTGGACAAGAAGATCAATCGTAGAATCAACTAGGCCACTTTATTAACACCTACACACTCGCTCTCTCATTTCTTCCTAAAACCCATGACATGCCATTTTTTCCTTAAGCACCTACTAAAGAGAGAGTAAACTTATACTAGAGAAAAGAGCAAAGACTGATCTTGAGAAGATAAAATTTGAAATTTGGATCTCATAAGTTTATATATATCTAAAAAACTGATCCAAATATCGACCATATTCATTTGCGGACCCAAAATTTAAACTTGATGGAGGAAAGAACAATAATCCATTAAATACTAGATACCACACAAATGGGAACACGCAAAATATTTAAAACACCTAAAAATCTTTTTGAATCTCTTATAATTTGTGGAAAGCCAAATATTTGGACTTCAAAATTCACAAACAAACCAGGAACCGGTACGCGACAGGAAGTCAGGAGGCGATTTCAGATCCCAGCCGCCTCCTGTCGGTGACGCCGATCTGCTCCAAATATGTGGCATTCGGGCCATGGAGGAGGGGTGGATCTCAGTGCCCATTAGCGGGAGGGATTCATTTTTCTGGTTTTAGGGTGAACGTTTGGTGGGGCGGCGCTCAGGTGGTGGCGGCAGCATCTTCTCCAATAAAGTCTCCCCGGCTTCAGCCCCATCTCGACGGTGATGTCGAGAAGCTTGTGGGAGTGGTGTGTTCTTCAAGGACTCATCGGCGGTTCATCCTTACTCTCCACCCGAGCCTCCTCCTCCTCCACCACCACCCGAGCCTCCTCCTCCAGAACCTTCGCCTCCACCCCTCCCGCCACCGCCGCCTCCTCCTCCATCACCTCCTCCCCTCCCACCGCCTCCTCCACCGCCACCGCCACCGCCACCGCCGGCGCTGCAGGCGCCGTGGAAGTGCGCGGCCACACAGAGCAGCACCAGCAGCAGCGCCCCTAGCAGCTTCGCCCCGCCAATCATGTTGTTGCGTCCCGGCCTGCAGAGTCGATCGCCCCGTACGTTGTCTCCGGTCAGATGATAATCTCTCTCTCACTCCCTCTGCCTCTCTGGTTGTTGCGCGTTATGTGAAGAAGAAGGCCCCGGTCAGCGCGCTGCAACGGCCGCTTGGGGTCTCCGGCACGTTGGGCTTCTGTTCGTGGCAGGCTGTTGGCCTGTTGCAGATATGTCGGTGCGAAGAAGTCAACTTGATACCGTTGTTTATAGTCTATCCCTCCTTGCTGGAAGATCGGCACGTTTGAACCACAGCCAGGTGCTCGATCGTCAGGCTTATCTTTGTGCTAGCACCCCCATGGAGAGATAGCCCCCTATGCATACACAAGTATTTGCTCGTTTACTTTTGAGGGGACGATGGAAGTAATTTTTGTTGACTACTTCTAAATTTTAATTTTCGCAGCATAATGTTTTGGCTTGGAATGCACCATAGCCCTATATTTGGTTCGAGTCTCTCCTCCGAGGACTTCCAACTAGAAACGGGTTTCTAGGTAGAAGTCTAGAACACCATGAAGAAGACAATAAACCACTTTATATCTAAAAAAACACTCTCCTTTCAGAACTTCTAACTAGAAATGATTTTCCAAAGAACTGTAGGAAAAAAAAACTTCCTGCACCACTTGGCAGTGTGACTAGTACCTTCTCAAAAATGAATTTAGAGTCTAAGTTCTTGTGCGTGTCCCGCGAGACAGTGATTACCGAGACCAACTTCGCTAGTGTGATCTTTCGTTGGTTTAATTTTGATGCAAAGATATCCCTACTCCCATCAATCCAGGGATATCAGTCACTCTTTTCGTGTTGTGTATGCAATAACGAATATGTCCCAAAAAACCAAAGGGAATAGTACATAAATATAGTGGGGTGGACAAGAAGATCAATGCGTAGAATCAGCTAGGCCACTTTATTAACACCCACACACTCTCATTTCTTTCTAACAGCATCTCCACTCGGCTACCGAGGACATCGATCCGGACACTGAAAATAGGTCCGGGCGTCGAAATTTCGTCCAATCGCGTACCTAGGAACCTGTTTTCGTCCGGATTGGACCAACTTTGGTCTGGACTACCAGGCCGTACCCAGGATCCCGGTTACGCCCTGAAAACGCCGGACGAAGCGAATTCGGCGAGTGGACCCGCCCAGCCAGCATATATTCGCCCATATTCGTCCAAAGTTCGTCCATATTCGCCCAAAGTTCGTTCATATCGCCATATTCGCCCAAAGTTTGTCCATATAGACCATATTCGCGCAAAGTTCGGCCATATTCGCACAAAAGTTCATCCGTATCGCCCATATTCGCCCAAAGTTCATCCATATAGACCATATTCGCCCAAAGTTCGGCCAAAGTTCGGCCATATTCGCACAAAAGTTCATCTGTATCGCCCATATTCGCCCAAAGTTCGTCCATATAGCTCATATTCGCCCAAAGTTCGTTCATACCGCCATATTCACCCAAAGTTCGTCCATATAGACCATATTCGCCCAAAGTTCACCCAATATTCAGCCATATTCGCCCAAAGTTCGTTCGTATCGCCCATATTTGCCCAAAGTTCGCCCAAAATTCGGCCATATTCGCCCAAAGTTTGTCCATATCGGCCATATTCGCCCAAAACCGCTTATATTCGCCCAAAGTTCGCCCAAAGTTTGCCAAAATTTGTTAAATTTTAGCCAAACACGGGAACTGGCCTGGGAACGCGAGTGAGAAACTCGGCGTACCCAGGCCAAAAACTTGTATCGTCCGGCCAAAATTTGGTCCGGACTTTGGCCTGGGTTCGCCCAACGAGTGGAGATGCTCTAAAACCCATGACATGCCAATTTTTTCTTAAGCACCTACTAAAGAGAGAGTAAACTTACTAGAGAAAAGAGCATATATTGATCTTGAGAAGATAATTTTTGAAATTTGGATCTCATAAGTTTATATATATTTAAAAAACTGATCCAAATATTCGACCATATTCGTTTGCAGACTCCAAATTTAAAATTGATGGAGGAAAGAGGGAAAGAGCAATCCATTAAATACTAGATACCACAAAAAACAAGAACATGTGAAAATATTTAAAACACCTAAAAATCTTTTTGAATCTCTTATAATTTGTGGAAAGCCAAATATTTGGACTTCAAAATTCACAAACAAACCAAATGTCAAAATCTATGAAATGGATAAAGTCTGAAGAAAAAAATACTATTCAAATAATTATTTACAATTAATGAGTGACTTTAGATTGTGCTTATTTGTTTTAACCATCATTCTATTGATTAGTATTGATTGCTGGCAAGGTGAGTGCGTGTGTGGCGGGGGAGGGGGGAGATTCATTATGACTCTTCTCTCTTACAACACATGCCAAAATTTTCTTAACCATGTAACATTAATGTTCACATGATAAATCTCTAATATGAATCTCAAAAAACTGTAATTTACATACTCAAAATTGTGAGATGTGTACAATATTTATGTAACATCCGAACTGAGGTATCGATATGATCTCATAGCTGTGAAAAATTATCAACATTTGGTTTCGAATGAATGTTGAAAACAATTTGACATCTCATATGTGATTACTTTATGTTCTTGGATGGTTTTTAATTGTCCTGACTAATAAAAGCTCTGGTGCGCATCATGAAGAAAAAGTAAGCGAGAGATGAGAACACATTAAAAAACTGATAGTATAGGATCTTTTCTCGGCAAAGGGAGATTTTGTTGAATCAAGCGTCACACGAGGCAACTCCATGAAGGCCTAAACATAGAAAAGGTCAATTCCATACATCAATGGACAAAATCATTGTAAATCCATAAACACTAATAACTTTTGTTGCATCTATTCTAACCAAGTTTTACAATGGACAATAGAATAGAAATAGCATGCTAATAGAAATTCTGATCCAAGAATTGCCTATCAATCATCTGCTCTCCCCAACTCTTTGCCCTAATCCATAGCAGTGGCCACTCCGTGCCTTTGTCCCAAACTCTCCGACGGGGATGGTGAAATGTCCATGGCGCTGTAATTTTCAGGGAGAGTGGCAATTGTATATTTTTCATCCTTTGACTAAATGTGAAGAGTGGAGGACTGTTTGCAAGCGTGCTTCTACAATACTAGGGATAGACGGGGCTTTAAGAAATCTGCTAGAGTTTTCTTTTCTTTATTTTAACAGTTTTTTTCCGGATAAAGGGGATTTAGTAGATCTGCTAGAGTTGCTCTAAATGCTTGTAGTTGTACTATCAATGAAGTACCGAGCAAAAAGAAAAGGTCACGGCGTTAGCATGCATGGAACAGCAATTCTGAAGACCCGCTTTGCTACCTCCTTCGGTTTATGCATCGATTCGATAGGTTCACAGTTGAACCTGATCTTTGGCAGGTTTAGTTTGTATAGAATGTTGGTGCATGCTCTTCTGACCTGTGGAGCGTTCAAGCTAGCTATACTGCACTGCATGTATAGGAGTAAAAGGTTTCGAGTACTCTTGTAGGCGGGGCGGAGCCAGGATTTGACATTGAGGGGGGCGAAGATACCGATGATCATATATAAGATTTTTTTCTTACGAAGACAACAACTAGCTATCATTTTGTGTTGGAAGAATTGTTTGGATAAAAAACATAACAATATACCAAAGTATCGGCATAGAACTGATATTAATATGTAGCACTAAATCTTAGACAATACAAAACAAAAGATTAGTTTATATTGGATCAACTTTATCTCTACGAGTATAAAGCCTGATAATTGTATTGCAGGTGACCTTCCTATTATTATTCCTCAATTATTTAGGAATAAATTATTGTCATCACCAAGCAAACATCAAACAAAAGTCACATATTTTTTGTAAATTAATAAATTAGACTATAGGTTTATGTAATCTATCGACAAAATACTAACGATTTGGTATCTTCAATCAGAGTGACAAAGATTGATTCCTACACTCGATGGCACAATATGTTTATTGTTGGTGTTGCGGCATGATTAACAAAGATAGAAACTGGCAAACAACATGGCTGGTTAGCATGGCGGCACGGCCGCGGCATCGCGTGGCGTATGGCTACTGAGTAGGAGCGAGCGATGGTGGCAGACATCCAGTCAGTTGATCTGAACAATTGCATATAGTGCTAGCTATTAGGTCTAGTTAAACAAATGAAGAATGTTGGGACATGTTACTACGATTGATTAATAAACGAATTCATAGGCTACATTTGGCTTTCGGTATAGAGAAGCATGACAAATCAATTAAATTTGGGCTTAGTATTAATTAAGCCTATGAGACCATTAGTTTAGTACTAAATTCTGCACCTATGTATTAAAGGGGGCTGATGGTTAGGGGAGGTCTAGCCCCTGCTAGCCGCCCCCCCCCCCCCCCCCCCCCCCCGGCTCCGTCCCTGCTTGTAGGCAGTAGCATACAAGAGTGACTCATCTCATCTTTTTGAAAAGAGGAAACATCTTTCGAAAGTACTAGTCAGAATTACTTGATTAACTACTTCAAAACAAATGCACGGGGCTAATTTAATTCTGAAGCTACACAAGGCACCACAAATCAATCGTCAAACTAACCTGAATTTACATACAGCGATCCACTACTGCTATATTGCTAGTGATCCAGCATGTCGCTTCCCGAGATATATCTGCAAAATTGCGTATGAAGAGATTTACAATTCCGGAAGTACATAAGCTCAGAACCACCAGACTAGCGCGGCGGCCGTGAAGGTGGTGGCACTGGCAGCACCAGAAACCCTCCAGACGTCGCGGTCACGCGGTTCAGCCGCGGCGCTGTGTCCGTGCGACCCCGGCATCAGCAAAAGAAGTTTATATAACCCCCACAACTATTAGGTTTCGGACATAGCACCCCCTAAGTTTAAAGTGGTACACATAACCCCCTCAAGTATGCAATACCGGGTAATTGACCCCCTTGTTTCTGGTAAGCTGTTTTGCAAGCCGGTTTTGCAAACCGGACTGCAAAACAACTTATCAATGGACAGGGGGTCAATTACCTGGTATTGCATAGTTGTGGGGGTTAAGTACACCACTTCAAACTTAGAGGGGTGCCGTGTCCGAAACATGATAGTTGTGGGGGTTATATAGACTTCTTTCCGGCATCAGCCCGCCGCCGCCCCCTCTCCCGAATCCGGCTCCACCTCCGCCGTCGCCTTCACCTGCCTCGCGTGGCCTCCTCTCATGGACATCTCCCTGATTCTGGCTACACGCATGGGCGTCGTCGCGCAGATGGCCAGACGTGTTCGATCTCTACGCTTCCCCGGTGCGGTGGCTGCGCGCCTTATACGAACGGAGGACAGGGAGGCGGCCGGGAAACTGTGGCCGCTGTTTTTTCGCAGATTAGGGCTAAAGCTTGTTAGCGGCCTCGTGGTACGTACGGTGCTTTTCCCTAGCTAACGGCCTAACGCTAGACGTGTCGAACGACCGCGTACAGCTACAGCGATTGGCATGGCTGCGAACGAAGCAAGTACACAGTACAATACTATCTTTGAGTACGAATTTTGTTAGGATTTGTTTGATCTAGTCAATTGAGGACCAAACTAGTGCTTGTAGTAATACTCTCTCCGTTGAGAAATATATATAAGACATTTTAGCTTTGTCAAATGAACGTATATAGACGTATTTTAGTGTATAAATTTATTTCGAACCTCTATGAACCTATACATTAAAAGATGTCTAAATACATTGGATTCATAAAACTAAAAAATCTTATATTTTTGAACGGAGGGGGTACTTTGTAATTGTTGAAAATTTTGAGTGGATATGTTTGGAAGAGTAATTTGCACGAAAACATAAGTGTTAGGGGTTTTTTCCACCACAACAAAACTATTGGGATTTTTTGTTGATACCCTAGGCTCTAGGGTTAAGTAGTAACTGAAGAACTTGTAATAGAGTAGGTTAACGGGTCAGACAGACGAGGACCACATGTCTTTGGCCAGTGACTCAAGTCGCTTTTGGCTTAAGCTATTTATTGGGCATCTTACTTATTGTTTTGAGAATATTGAGTTTGGATTCAAATTTTTGCCAAAACTTCAAAATTTTGTCCAACATTCAAGTGGATTGGCAAAATGATTTCAAAATTTAACATAATACTCATACAATACAATCTTGATTGGTCTATGGAATATTTTCCAAATACCCATACTGGCAAAAAGTTGCAAAACGATTATCCTAACTTTCAAATGGCTTGGAGAAATGATCTCACATTTTCTCAGAATACTCCATGAACCTTGATTTTTCCAAATTTTCCAATCCAAATAAAAAAAATCTACAACTCCCGAAAAAAAACCTGTCTGGAGTCGAGCACAACTAATGCCACCGGGTCTTGGCCTTCTGCTTGGTGGATCCGTTGGATCGTCAAGAGGGTGGTTAACTGGTTATACCCCAGCGATCAGATATCAAACCCTAGATTTGACGTCATGTATGTCCCATAAAGACGATATACTAATACTTCTCAATGGCA
Source organism: Avena sativa (assembly GCA_916181665.1). Taxonomy (NCBI): domain Eukaryota; kingdom Viridiplantae; phylum Streptophyta; class Magnoliopsida; order Poales; family Poaceae; genus Avena; species Avena sativa. Next base: position 345,276,000 of record OV702279.1, read on the forward strand.
ACTTCGTTAATCTTATAACTCTACAACTTCAGTATATTTTGGGGGATTTGCCTAAGCATGTGCGTCGTCGTGACGTATAGACACTAGACAATACTCGATCGTTGTGCGGATTCCTACTTGTCAGTGCGTTAAGCACGTAGTTGTACTCAATCTTCCTGCCAGTTGTATGAGAAGCGTCGTGCTGACCAACAAGAATTACTTCGTCTGCCATCCAACGGCTCCGAACCCGTGGGGGCAGGAGGTAGTTTTTGATACAATACAACTGTGTCAGTAGTTCCTTAATCACATTTCAAGCGTTGTCTTGTCAATCTTTGTACCGGAATTTCAGAATTTGGGCACTTGCCGAAGAGATTGAGGCAGAGACTGAACGCATCCTAGTTAATTTTCCCCGTACATTGGACTATGAGGCGAGGGCCGTGGCCGGAGGGTCGTCTTGACTCCGCGGCCGCACGGCTCACCCGCCCCACCGGAGACCACCAAGAACTTCATCCTAGTCAGCATTTACGTGTAGCCCTTTTGTGGCCATTTTTCTAGGCCTGGCAATACTGAAGAAGAAAGTACACGGACATTTCTACTGATACATATTTTCCAGTTATTTTACGAAAGAAATGCCAACATAGTAGTCGTAAGCTTGAGGCTTGGCATGGAAACTTAGCGCGTCTTTACAAAAAATAATACTGACCTCTAAATGCAGTGTTCTTGCCTGTTCTGGATGTTCGTTTGTCTGAATGCTCTGGATGTTGACACTTTTCTGACACCAATGTGTCGCCATAGAACAATTATCTGCTTAAGCTTTGGTCAACACAGTTCAACGTCGTCATCAAACAGCGACTGATGCATAACTGTTAGCCTAAAAGCAAACCTGTTAATCATTAGTTCTAATTAGCTAGTTGTCTTGATTTGACTCGTAGGACACGGCAAGATCATCTACGCGTGGGATGGCAGACGGCTGTGCATGACTTGCTGTTGGTCAAGTCTTTGCATTTCTTTAGCATGTAAGAACAGCTATAGGTAGTTCCCTTGAAGTTTCATTTGAACGTCTATAAAAGGAGTGTTGGATTATTAGGTATAATTTTCATGATTAATTTCAGAATATAAATCATGATAAAACCAGCTACTAGCTCATATAACTCGAACATACTAGATGTACCAAACAAGATGATCGGAAACAAACAACAGCTTAACATGTACTCGCAGAACATGATGAATAACCAAACAGAAGCACGTAGCACGTACCGTTCGGTTGTCGTAGTAGAAATTTTAGGGAAGACTGATCAAAGCAGATAGCGACGAAGATGGCGGTAGGCAGCACCGCCTGACTTGGATGGAAGACGACCCGTGATGGAGAACTTGAGCAGTCGCGCGGAACGCTTCCCAAAAACCTTATTCACCCTCTCCCGTACAGGATCACAAGGGCGAGTGGTTCCGAAGACCTGCTCTCCCGTCCACCGGTGCACGTCGGCAAGCGGGATGGAGTAGACTACAGTGACGGTGCAAGTAGAGAGGATGGCAAAACCCTAGATTGGTTTTCGGTGGTGTTGTGGCAGTAGCCGCGCAGGACTTTATATAGAGCAGCTCAGGAAACCCTAATGGAGGCGAACATGGGCCGAGTCCACGTTGCACATGTTCGGGTCGGTTACAGTAGCCCACGATCCGGGAGCGACCCGAATAAGCTAACTATTTGACACGTCTGTCAAAACCTCACAGTTTTCCTGAGCAGCGCGCGCGTGTCGTGACGAGACGAGCGGGCGGGCGGGCGGCGTCGTCGGAGCAGCGCGCGTGTATCTCTCTTATTGCCACTCACTTACAAAGTGGTGCAACATTCCACCTTATAAGGTGGTACAACTCTCCTCCAACTTTCCATGTGGGACTAAACTTGAGCTCCCACTCCACTTCCATGTGAGCTGCCACAAACATGGGCCCAAATACATATGGGCTGCCACAAATTTGGGCTTTAAGATTTAGGGAAATCTGAAATGCACATGGGCCTAAAGGAATTGGCCCATTATTTCTAACAATCCCGCACCAGATCTCAAATGCCCATTTGAAGATTTGCCAATCCTTGCTACTTGTTTATATATTAGTGTTTCAACAGAGACTGTTAAGTTCAACTTCCGCCTAGAATCTTGAACTATGTCTATCAACAATTTGAATAATGGACGAACCTTGAATTGCAAGTTTGGTGCCAATAGATTTCACTCAGAATCATAACTAGTACCTGGCTGCCAGTAGCCTACCCCGTGGGTTAGAGCATGTGCGTCATACTCCCTGGTCTCTTCATGAGTTTACTAGAGATCACCCAAGTCTCATAGACCGCGACGTTTATAGTCGAGCTCATATAGGTGTGTTCTTTCAAGAATGCCCTGTAGGACGGCATCTTTGCTAATTAAAGCCAACAGAAACACATTATTGCATATTGCCAACCTGCCTTACAGATTATGAGAGTTATGCATCTTCACATAGAGAGGGTTATAAAATACTCTCCTCCGTCAAACCACTAGCTTGTTCATCCCAGGTCCTAATTCACGGGATCTCCGATCACATAGGTTAGGTTACCACTAAGGTGTGACATCCATGGGTCTCAACCCTATCTCCCTCGATGCACTTTCTATCACATTTTGTGATAGTTCCTTTGTAAAGGGATCTGCCAGGTTTTTGTCTGTTTGAATATACGTAACAGTTATTACCCCGGAGTTTCTCAATTTCCTGACAGATTTCAAACGTCTCTTCACGTGTCTTGATGACTTCGCGTTATCCTTAGAATTGTTCACTTTGACAAGAACAGTTTGGTTGTCACAATCAAAAGGATTGTCGGCACAGGTTTCTCAACCACAAGAAAGTCCATCAAGAGCTCATGCAGCCATTCTGACTCAATAGTGGCTGTGTCTAAAGCAGTAAGTTCCGCTTCCATAGTTGACCTCGTCAATATGGTTTGTCTACGAGACCTCCATGACACTGCGCCACCTCCAAGGGTAAACACATACCCGCTCATGGAATAGAGTTCATCAACATCAGAGATCCAATTCGAATCACTATATCCTTCAAGTACATCAGGGTTCCCTGAATAGTGAATCCCATAGCTCATTGTACCACATAGATAGCGCATGACCCTTTCAAGTGCATGCCAATAATCAATACCCGGGTTAGACATGAACCTACTCAACTTGCTCACAGCAAGGTCTTGTAGCGCTTGCTAAGTACATGAGAGAACCAACAACTTGTGAATATTTCAGCTGATCTGTTGGTTTCTTCTTATTCTTTCGTAATTTCAAACTGGGATCATAAAGTGTTGGAGAAGTCTTGCCATCATTAAAGCCAAATCGGCTCAAGACCTTCTCAACATAATGAGATTGTGTTAAAGTAATCCCATTCTCGTTCTTAATAAGCTTGATGTTCAGAATGACATCAACCTCTCCCAGATATTTCATATCAAAACTCTTTGACAGGAAAGACTTAACTTCATTTATCACTTTCATGTTTGTACCAAAGATCAGAATGTCATCCACGTACAAACATAATATAACACTATCGCCCCCACCATGGCGATAGTAAACACACCTATCAGCCTCATTAATGACAAAGCCAGCAGAAAGTAGAGTTCTGTCAAACTTCTCATGTCATTGCTTAGGTGCTTGTTTCAGGCCATATAAAGATTTCAATAACTTGCACACCTTTGTCTCTTCACCTTTTACCACAAACCCATCCGGCTGATCCATATAGATCTCCTCTTCCAACTCTCCATTAAGGAAAGCTATCTTCACGTCCATTTGATGAACGAGAAGACCATAAGAGGCAGCCAGGGATAGTAGTACTCGAATGGTGGTCAGTCTAACGACAGGTGAATAGGTGTCAAAGTAATCTTCGCCTCCTTTCTGTGTGTATCCCTTAGCTACAAGACGCGCCTTGTACTTCTCAATAGTACCATCAGGCCTTAGCTTCTTCTTGAACACCCACTTACATCCCACAGGTTTACAACCATAGGGTCGTCCTGATAATTCCCAAGTTCCATTAGAAAGAATCGAGTCCATCTCATTTTGGACAGCTTCTTTCGAATCATCTACATCAGGAGATGCATATGCCTCAGTAATGGATCTGGGAGTATCATCCACAAGGTACACGATGAATTCATTACCAAAGGATTTTGCAACCCTCTGTCTCTTACTCCTCGTGAGAGGTTCATTGTCATCCTTCTCAAGAAATTCCTCATGTGGTTGTTCAAAATTCTCAATAGATGCACTAGATTCAGGAAGTATTTCAGAAGAAATCCTACCAATGCTATGCATATCTTTCATAGGAAAAATATTCTCAAAGAATATTGCATCACGAGATTCCATTATAGTATCAACATGCATATCAGGTACCTCAGATTTAACCACTAGAAATCTATATCCTACACTCCCTGGAGCATATCCTAGAAAGATGCAATCCACTGTCTTGGGTCCGAGTTTGCGTTTCTTGGGGATCGGTATGTTGACCTTCGCCAAACACCCTAGGTGCGCAGATACGAAAGTGATGTTTTCTCCCAACCCACCCCTCATAAGGGGTCTTTTCTTTATTTTTGTTAGGAACTCTATTCAGGACATGACATGAAGTCAACAAAGTCTCCCCCCACCATGCCTTTGATAAACTAGCAGTGGCTAACATGGAATTCACCAAGTCAGTCAGCGTGCGGTTTTTCCTCTCGGCAACCCCGTTTGATTGGGGCGAGTAGGGAGGCGTCCTCTCATGAATAATTCCGTGTTCCTGATAGAATTCGTCAAATATTTTGGGAAAATACTCACCACCACGATCCGACCTAAGACGTTTGATCTTTCTCTCTAGTTGATTTTCAACTTCGGCCTTATAGATTTTAAAGTAGTCTAAAGCCTCATCTTTAGTTTACAACAGTTAAACATAGCAGAATTTAGTAGCATCATCTATCAATGTCATGAAATATCTCTTTTTACCTTTTGTCAACACACCATTCATCTCGCATAGATCAGAATGTATGAGTTCTAGAGGTACCAAGTTTCTCTCCTCGGCAGCCTTGTAAGGATTTCGAGGTTGCTTTGATAGCACACAACTATGGCACTTAGAACCTTTGGCAATAGTGAAATTCAGAATTAAACTCATACTGGACATCCGAGATATCAAACCAAAATTAATGTGACATAAGCGAGAATGCCAAATACTGGTATCATCATTAACACCACCACAAATATGATTCACGGATTTATTACAAAAATTTGAAAGTGAAAACCGGAACAAGCCTCCGAATTAATAACCTTTACCAATAAATTGTCCATGTTTGGAAACAACGACTTTATTAGACTCTAAGATAACCTTAAACCCATCTCTACAAAGAAGGGAGCCACTAACGAGATTCTTGTTCATAGTAGGGACATGCTGCACGTTCCTCAGCTGCACGATCTTTCCGGAAGTAAACTTCAGATCCACCGTGCCAACACCACGAACAGAAGCATGTGATCCATTCCCTATTAGGACGGATGAATCCCGAGCGACCTGATAAGAAGTGAACATAGAGATGTTAGCACACACATGAACATTAGCACCCGTATCAAGCCACCAACACGGTGATTGAAATACTGAAAGAACAATAAATAAATTACCATACCCATCAGTATTGCTAGTGGTCACGACTTTGAAAGTCTTGGCCTTTTTCCCTCTGCGGTCTGCGCGTTCTGGACAGTCCTTGGAAAAGTGGTCGGGCTCTCCACAAGTGTAACAAGACAGTTCACTCTTGTCCATGTTCGTCTTCTTCTTCTTGAAGGTTGCAGTCTTTACAGACTTGTTAAAGGAGGGTTTGAAGTTCCCTTTATTCTTGCCTACGGATTTGCCTTTCTGCACAAAGTTGGCAGTAGCATGACTCTCTCCTTTCTCAGTAGTGTCCTTAGCCCGAGCCTTCTCCTCAACATCAAGGGACGCTATCAGATTTTCAACTGATATCTCATGTCTCTTGTGTTTGAGAGCTGTGGCAAAGTTCCTCCATGAAGGGGGCAACTTAGCAATAATGCAACCCGCCACAAACTTGTCAGGTAAGGCACACTTAAGGAGTTCGAGCTCTTTGTCAATGTACTGTATCTCATGAGCTTGTTGAACCATAGGAAGGTCCTTTGTCATCTTAAAATCATGAATGCTCTCCATGATGTACAGTTCACTGCCAGCATCTGCAGCACCAAACTTTGCGTCCAGTGCGTCCCAGAGCTCCTTCCCATCTTTTATGTGCATAAACACATCACACAGAAGGTCGGCAAGAATGCTCAGAATGCATCCCACAAAGATAGTATTGGCTTCCTCGAACTTCCTCTGATCCTCGTCAGACATAGTTCCTTCAGGTTTGCCTTTACTAATCTGAAACACTTTCATCGTGGTCAACCAAAGCTCAGCCTTGCACTTCCACCTCTTAAAGTGCACACCGGTAAACTTATCCGGCCTCAGTGCATCGGTAAAACCAGCCATTGTTAATTCAGGAAATTGCCTACAATAAGGTATTTGGATTGATGGATTATTAGGCATAATTTCCACGATTAATTCCAGAATATAAATCATGAAAAAACTAGCTACTAGCTCATGTAACTCGAACATACTAGATGTACCAAACAACAGGATGATCAGAAACAAACAACAGCTTAACATGTACTCGCAGAACATAGTGAATAACCAAACAAAAGCATGTAGCACGTACCGTTCGCTTGTCGTAGTAGAAACTTTGGGGAAGACTGATCGAAGCAGATGGCGACAAATACGACGGTAGGCAGCACCGCCTGACTTGGATAGAAGACGACCCGTGATGGAGAACTCGAGCAGTCACGCAGAGCGCTTCCCAAAAACCTTATTCGCCCTCTCCCATACAGGATCACAAGGGCGAGTGGTTCCGGAGACCTGCTCTCCCGTCCGCCGGTGCACGCCGACAAGCGGGATGGAGTAGACTATAGTGACGGCGCAAGTAGAGAGGATGGCAAAACCCTAGATTGGTTTTCGGTGGTGTTGTGGCGGTAGCCGCGCAGGACTTTATATAGAGTAGCTCAGGAAACCCTAACGGAGGAGAACATGGGTCGAGTCCACGTTGCGCACGTTCGGATAGGTTACAGTAGCCCACGATCCGGGAGCGACCCGAATAAGCTAACTATTTGACACGTCTGCCAAAACCTCACAGTTTTCCTGAGCAGCAAAATAAAGCTCGGCTCGGCGAGATTCTCGCAACACGCGGCGCGCGCGCTTCTTGACGAGACGAGACGAGTGGGCGTGCGTGCGTGCGGCAGCGTCGTCAGAGGAGGAGCGCGCGGGTGTATCTCTCTTATTGCCACTCACTTACAAAGTGGTGCAACACTCCACCTTAGAAGGTGGTGCAACTCTCCTCCAAATTTCCATGTGGGGATAAACTTGAGCTCCCACTCCACTTCCATGTGAGCTGCCACAAACATGGGCCCAAACAGATATGGGCTGCCACAAATTTGGGATTTGAGATTTAGGGAAAATCTGAAATGCACATGGGCCTAAAGGAATTAGCCCATTATTTCTAACAAGGAGAAGCCCAGGCTGCCACGATCAGAACATCACAACGCACTTCATTCTCTCTCTCTCTCTCTCTCTCTCTCAACTTGGGTGTGTGTTTCTTATCTCGCGAACAACAATAACTCCTAGAAACTCAGGTCATCATCTGGTGAAAGGCTAGGAGCAGTTCATGTTCCTTTGCTCTTCACAATGGAGGCTATCATTTCTGCATTTCTCGGGGATCTTGTAGGTAGAGCCATATCTGTCATGGTCGAGAAGTACCATGAGCAGCCAACCACCGAGGAGGATCTGCGGAGGTTGCACCAGCTGCTTCTGAGGATATTTGCAGTAGTCGAGGAGGCCGAGGGGCAGTATGTCACAAACCAAGGGATGACCCGCCAGCTTAGCATGATGATAAAGCAAATGTTCAGAGAGTACTACCTTCTCGACTCCTTCAAGTGTAGAAAGAAGAAGGCCGCTGATGAGGAGGAGGTGAGTCACTCCTCATTTGCTCAATCCAAATTTAATCCAGCTAAGCGCTTTTGCCGCCTATCAAGCAACACCCAAATTGATAGCACCGTAATTGATAGAGAAAGCAGTAAGGAGTTGAGACTAGTTGTTCTTGTCCTAGAACAGATGGTTGCTGACATGAAGGAGTTTGCTATATTTATGATCACTCTTGCTTCAGTGTGCACCCACGTGGAAACCAGAAAGTTAGGGAAAACACATGAACGACTAGGATACGCGCGAACGGTTCTTAGTCGGGGGGCACGATCATCCTTCCGAATTTTTTGTCGTTGCTCTGTAAAAAAAGAACCATAGAAGCCCGCATATAATCCTGTACGACCCGTTCACCGGCGCGTATTATACATGTATGCACGTGAGTGCCGAATCGTCGGCTTCCTTAAGTAGCATAGTCAGTGGTTGGTCTGCGTTCCAACCACTTTGAAAAATTCCCCAAATCGGATAGCAACCCTAGCTAGCCATCTCTCCACAAATCCTCGATCGCGACGGCCGTCCATGGAGAAGGGGAAGCAGGTGGCGGCGCCCGCTGACAACGCAGAGAAGGTGAAGCAGGTCGCGGATGCAGAGGGTGGCAAAGGGAGCTTCGGCTTGGGTGGGCACGTCTACTCTGGTGTGCATCCAATGAAATGGAAGTTTGAGATGGAGGCGCAGATTAGGCGGAAGAAGAAGAATCTGAAGAACAATCCGCGTCAGGAGAGGAAGGAGAGGGAGGAGAAGATCTACTCGCATGCCAACGTCAAGACCTTCCGCGAGTCCGACAGCGATGACTCCAATGAGGTAAGTCCAGATCTCGCTCATACTGTTCTTGCCACCGAGTTCTGCATCTTTCTGTTCTTGCTAGGGTTTGTGGTGCTAGTAGGGTTAGATGCGCCTAGCGATGCTAGTTTGTGCCAGGTTAGATGCATCGTAGATTAGCTTCTGATTTCCCCAGGAACCCTTTTGGCGACGTTGTGTTGGATGTAGGATCAAGTAGGATTCTGTTTTGGTAGGCTAGGTCGTCGAGTGGTTCCTCTTACTTTGAATGTTATGATATTTGTAATCTGTGCCAGGTTTACATGCATCTAGATGCTGTAGCTTATGCTTGGCCTTTGTGCCTAAGGTTTTGGTCTTGAACGATCTGACAAGTTACAACCTGGCATTTCGTTTGCAATGAAAATGGAATGGGGCTGCTGCATATTGATCTACACATATTAGCTACTGATGTGTTCTCCCTTGGTGTCAGTAATATAATTGATTTACGGGTTCTACTTGCGACCTCTTCGAAATTGTAAATTTAGGTAATGTGACCATGGATAGTTCAAGTTCATATTAGGTGTTACTTGCCAAAAATTATTAGAAAGTATAGCAATGCTAGTTTGTGAATTTGACTGTAATAGTTAAGTAAAAGAGACATGGGAATCTGTACCAGGTGCTTGTCAATATACTGTTATGTAGATTGTATTTGGCGCCATTTACTTTTCTTTTGAATTTAGTTCATTAGATCATCTGATCACTTTATACTAAGCTTAATATACCTAGTCTATGTACACATAGTCAGAGTGTCTGCCTTGGTAATTTGCTAGTATTTTGAAATGCTTTTCACACATACAACATATGGTTCTATTACATCCATGATAGTTGTTAAATTCAATACTTTTGTTTTGTATTTTGTAAAATATTTGTAACATATCAAGCATTTATGTAGTTGCAGTTCTAGAGCTGAAAGATTATGTGTTTTGTTACATATGCATAAATTCCTGGTTGTAGTACTGCTTATAAGAGTTGATGTTATCTTGCTTCATTGGTTTATTATTTTTGTTGCACTACTACTTTCAGCAGCTGTTTTCTTATGCTCCACACATAAGTTGGTAGTTAATGCTGATGTGATCTAGCTTAAGATTATTACGTGTGATACAACATTCTGCTTCATAGGATTATAATTTTTATTGCACTACTTCTTTCAGCACATGTGTTGTTCTGCTGCAAACTTAAGTTGGTATTTAATGCTGAAGTGATACAACGTAAGGTTAATAAGTGTGATAGATCAATCTGCTTGTAAGGCATAATTTTTTGTTGTACTAATGCTTCCAGTAGATGTTTTGTTTTGCTGCACACATTTGATTTGTACATAATGCTACTCATATGTGTGACATATAAACTATTCTGTTATAAATTTTAAGTTTTCAAATAAAAAACAATTGTCCAACTTTCCCGTTATTTAATATGTGGCACATATAGTCTTATTTCACAGATTAATTATTGTAAGCCTTATTTCATTTCACAAATTTGCACAGGAGTCAGACGGTGTCAGGAGGGGCATGGAGCACAGGGACTGCAAGAATCATGCTATGTTGAAGAAGCTCAAGGCTGGCGAAATCCAGTACCTTTTAGGCCCAGGGGAGTACAAGTGCCCGTGGTGCTTTCGGAAGGAGATGCCAAAGGACTACCTGGAAATGTTGCAGCATGCTACATACTATGGAGCTAGCAGCCAGAAGCATCAGCCGCACCTTAAGGCCAAACACGCCGCTTATGGCGTGTTCCCGCTGAAGCACCTCCCCCAAGCGTAGGTTGTGTCATGTGTGTCTCTGTTAATCTAGTAGTTATGTTTGTACTATGTTTATCTTTGTTGTGTTGAACTTGATTCGGTTGGTTACTATGGTTGACCTACTGTTTGAACAATCTAATGTTTGTGCTTAAGAAGGTTCTTTCATGTTTAACCTGCTTTGTTCCTGATAATTTTAAATCCTATGCATATGTACCGTGGTTGTGTATTTGCGGGAAATGGTAGCATAAAGGGAGAACAAAAAAAATCTGGGGAACGTATATGTGTTTGGGTTTCTTAAGCTAGTTCATAATGGGTTAAAATAAATGATTAGCCACATTACATTGACTAAAGTTTCACGTACTTACAAATGGATCTTTTAGTGTGGCATCTACGGTGCATTTCTAGTCAAAGTCTTATGTGAGACTCTAGATGATAGTAAGATTATCTGGCGGTGGTAGCCCTGGTTTATGGAAATGTATGTCACTACAAGGATAGCATTTGGGTTTTATAAGAGGAATAAAACTATGAAGGTCAGCCCAATAAGACACCCAGGTAATGCAGGCTGGGTATTTATAAGAGAAACAGAAACCCTAACTTCCTCACACCGCCTTCCCAAAAGAATTGTGGTGCTGCCGCCGATAGCCATATGTCGTCGGAGTTGTCGCCCTGGTTGGGATCCTTAGTAGCCGCCATGTCTGTTTCAAGGTCGTCCCGCACGTCGCATAATCAGCACCCTCCACCCTACATTCCCCTGGTTCCCTGCTCCGACTGCGGCGTCATCGTCAATAGGCACGTCTTCGGCACCAATGACCACGATGGCTAGGTCTTTTACAAGTGCAAAACTCATGGGGGTAAGCATTCATTTGATTTGGTGTGATTTTCATGTAGTCGATGGCGCGCGTAGCTACAATATGAGCAGTGTTCATATAAAATTTAGTGTTTGATATTCAGTGTTCCTAATTTTACAGACTGAATGCAATTTTTGGCGGTGGGAGCTGAAGTACGTGGATTACTTGTGTGAGAACGATATTCTGATTGGTGATGCAGCAATAGATTCTTATGGATGGGCAGAGAAGAGGAGGGAAACTCTGGAGCTAAGGAAAAAGAAAGAGAAGCATTAAAGCCTAGGAATGAGGAACTGGTACTGATGAAGTTGGTATCTACGGTTGATCTCCTTATAGAAGCAGTGCTTCTTATAAAATTTGTAATAGGTAAAAGAGCATTTCATATCCTTCTGATTTTGATGTTTGATAACAACACACTTATCGGTCTAATCGTGTGCTAAGTATATCACAGGTTTGATATATTGTGGCACAAATATTGACTTGCCCATTTGCCCTTGCCTAAAGTCAATGTGCCAACCGGTAGTACCGGAAAACTAACCGGTACTACCGCTTGGCACCGGTACTACCGGTCCTAGTACCAGTTGGACCCGTGCAAGGTTGGGAGGGATGGTTTTTCCTCAGTACCACCCAGTACCACGGAGCGGCACTACCGCTCCAACTAGTAGTACCGCTTGAGACAAGCGGTACTACCCCTTGGACACGGTAGTACCGCTCAGCAGTACCGGACAGTACTAGGGAAGGACCAGCCCTTCCCCTCTCGCACGGTGCCCATCGGTACTTGGGACCGGTACTACCGCCCTGACCGGTAGTACCGCGTATTGTGACCGGTACTACCGCTTGGGGGTAGTACCGCAGGTGTGTACCGGGCAGAACTGAAGCTGGCTCGACCAAGAATTGCATCTCTGGTACTAGACCGGTAGTACTGCTTGCAACCGGTACTACCGCTTGAGTACCGGTGCATTTATTGCTCCAACAGCCAGATTTCTCCAACGGGTATAAATACCCCTCCACCTACCTTGGGACAAGTTGCTCATTCACATTAAAGTCAAGACCACCATTGGAGCCACCAAATCCTCAAGATCTCCTCAATCCACCACCCAAAGTCCTTGATCTTTGGAGAATCAAAGGAGGAGGCCTCGATCTACTACTTCACCAAAAGATATCTTCATTTCCCCCTCATTCAATTGAGGGCCCCTTTGCTCTAGTGTTTTCCTGGAAACCCTAGTTCTAGATTTGGTTCTTACAAGCCTGTATTTGATTGTCTTGACAGCTTGCTTGTATTTGAGAGCCTCCAATTAAGTTGTGGATGTGTGCCCCAAACTTGTAAAGGTGCCGGCTTCCACCTTGAAGGTCACCGATATAGTGGAAGGTGGACCGATCCATTGGGGTGAGGTTCATCGGAGAACAAGGGAGGCCTTTCGTGGCGTAGGTGGTTTAATACCACCCCCTCTCCAAACGTAGACGTACTTCCCCTCAAAAGGAAGGAACTACGGGAAACAAATCCTTGTGTCTCCGCGTCCACCTCTTTGGTTACTTATATCCTTTACCGCACTTTACCTACTTGCTCTTGCTTAGTGTGTGTTTACTTGTGCATGTTTGTCATATAGATAAATTCACCTTAGTTGCATTATCTAGAGAATTTACCTTATTGTCAAACCCTAATTTGAAAAAGAAGAAAATTTGAAGTAGCACCTATTCACCCCCCCTCTAGGTGCGCATACGGTCCTTTCAATTGGTATCAGAGCCTCGCCTCTTTATTTGGACTTTACCGCCTAAGAGAATATGGGTAGACGTGAAGGGGATGGTGATGGTGAGCCCACCACGGTGACCATGGAAGATCTCAAAAACTTGGAAACAAGATTGAGCTCTTCCTTGGTCAACGAAGTCAAGAAGATGCTTGAGCAACTTCTTAAAGTCAAAGATGGCTCATCATCCCCCTCTCCTCAAGAGGATCCTCCATCTGTTTTACCTAAAGGGAATACTCCGGTATCCCCCGAGGATATAATGGTTAGGGGTAAATAAGACAACACTAATTCCTCCACACAAAATGATGGTGGGAAGGGTGAGCACCGTGATTCATGGTACTCTCCCGACTCTCCAATCCCTCACTCTCATGTATACAATAGAGGTGACCCACCTAAGCTTGAAGAATCTTCTACTTTTGCTCAATGGCAATCACTAATGAGAAATCATATGCGCAGCTCTTGCATTGAACTATGGAACATCATCGAGCATGTACTCTTTATTGGGGATCCAAACAACTTGACAAGAAGAGAGGTTGTCAATAGTCAACTCAATGCCACTGCTTTGCATATGATTCAACAAGGATTGGGGACAAAGGATTATCCACACATTGAGCACTTTAGCATTGCCAAGGAAGCTTGGGATGCCCTCACTGTATTGTTTGTTGGAAATGAGAGTATGAGGAGGAATCGGTATGATGCACTAAGCAATGAAGCCGAAGGCTTCTACATGATGGAAGGTGAAGATCATGAAGACATGTACCGAAGTCTCAAGACCACCGCCACCACCTTTAGAAACGTGGGTGCCTCACATGTGGATGATGCATGGATAAAAAGGAAACATGTGAGTGCACTCATGCCCTTTGATCCCACCGACTTGAAGAGCCTACAAGGAAGACACAACTACCATCTCATGACCTCTAATAAAGTTATGCAAGAGATGGCCGCTTTCAAAGTTGCCTCCAAGAATGCCAAAGATGCCCGTGCTTGTGCCCTTGGTATGAGCAATGTTGTCAATGTTGCATTGAAAGCCAAAGTTGTTGAACATGTGGATGGTGATGATAGTGATGATGACCTATGCATGAGCAACCCACATGGATTCCAATGCAAAGTTTGACCGAGTAAATAGAATAACTAAAATTTAATTATATTATGTAAAATTAGTATTGTTGGATTCGTGTTGAAACACACTTTTCAATGATGCTAATTTTGTACCAACATTCTTTGTATTTTAGAGTAAATCTTGGTCAAAGAAAAATCCTTCAAAACGAGGGCGCCTTATTCATTGGAACGGAGGTAGTAGGGTTTTAGGGGGGTTTTGGACAAGTGCGGACGAATCGTCAGGCCAAGTGTTCATGGAATGTGATATCCTTTTGCAAATTTTTCCACCATGCCCTAACAAACACCCACATCTCTTGTTTTATAAACAAGATGGTGCTTGGCCATGCACTTCCCACACTGGCTAGCTTCGGTCTAGGGTAGTAGGGTGTAACGCATCTACCTGTCGGGATAGCGGCAGGACAATTGAGGAATGACTTCAAACTTCGCACAATGGCTCACAATGACACACCACACAATTATATCACCTCAATGAGCAATTATGGCATCCTTGTGCATGCCTTTAGCTCGGTAGACGGCTAAAATCTAGGGTTTTAGGGCGGTTTGGACAAGTACGGACGAATCGTCAGGGCAAGTGTTCATGGAATGTGCTCTCATTTTGCACATTGCTCCACCATGCCCTAACAAACACCCATATCCCTTGTTTTACAAACAAGATGGTGCTTGCCATGCACTTCCCACACTGGCCAGCTTCGGTCTAGGGTAATAGGATGTAACGCGTCTACCCGTCGGGATAGCGGCAGGACAATTAAGGAATGGCTCCAAACTTGGCACAATGGCTCACAATGACACACCACACACTTATATCACCTCAATGAGCAATAATGGCATCCTTGGACATGCCTTCGGCTCGGTAGACGGGTAAAATCTATGGTTTTAGGGCGGTTTTGGACAAGTACGGACGAATCGTCAGGCCAAGTGTTCATGGAATGTGCTCTACTTTTGCACATTGCTCTACCATGCCCTAATATTGTTTATGCATACTTGAGAATTTAAGAATGTTGAAAAAATCACATGTCTACATAATAGACTGTTTATGCCTACTTGAGAGGGCCATTTCTAATAAGTCAAGGTTTTCAAAAAATTTAAAATATTCTAAAAAAATACTCTAAGATGTCCGTATTATTAGAAACACAACCGTATATTTTTTTGTCATTTTGAAACAAATGGTTATATTATTCATATTTAAATTCAAAATTTAATATATTAGGTTGGGCCGGCCCACTAGGAGGATCCTAAGGTAAACTTGGCTATTAGGGTAACTACCTCATTAAACCAGGACTATTTACCTCCCGCACGTACACAATCCCTTAGATTACCCGTCACCTCTTCACATCGACTCCTCTCATCTGAAACTGGATGGGAGAGATCTTCGTCAACGACGGTCGCTAGGTAGTAGTTTTGGAGATCCTCGGTCGCCATGGCATAGGTACATAAAATCAAAGCCCTGTCAACTATCTATATTTAGGTTAACTTACCGTTCACGGATAGCACAGACACACGATAGATCTAAGAGGACGTAGATCTAATCCTCGCAATTTTTGTTTCTTCATGAAAAATTGGTATTTATAATTAACTGAATTGTTCAAAAATACAGATCTAAATGTGTCCGTCGTAGATCTAGTATGCGCTGATCATGCTGGTGCATTTTACCGTCGGCGCAATTTAAGCTGCCGGCCGCTCCATCTCCTTTTCCATGTAGGCGAATGGTCGCTATTATCGCATGTGGACTGTGCCCTAAGGAATGCAAATCAATTGGGCGATGGAATGCTCGGCTACTTTTGATTTTCAGTTTGTACTGTTATTATCTCTTAGCATGAATGTAAACGTTTAGCATTATTCATGCTATAATATGATATATGATTTTAATTATTCTTTTATATTATGTCAGGGCTAAGCATTTTGTTCCAATTTTATTTTATAAGCAATTGATATATTGGATGTCGCTAATATGTGCAAAAATTACACGAAGGTCCTGAAATAAATAGCGAGCACGATTTTGAAGCTTTCCTTTAGTTTGGCAATCGCGTAAAGATGACTGATGAAAAATTTGATGAACTTGAGCGACTAGTCGAGGCTCACATGCCAAAAGACCTCTTTTATGTATGCACCATCAAAAAATCCAACACAGTAAAAAAATAAAGCTAAAATGGTACACTATTCCATACATACGAACTTTTCACATTTATTTGTTCGCGTAAATATGAAATAATTTATATAACTGGTTGTCAAATCTATATGCAGTACTTTTCAAGGAGCTTCACCATGAAGCATATTGTTACAAACGTTCAATTGCCAGCAATTATAAAAACCCATTCCAGAGATGAAAAAGTTGTACACGTTAAGTTGGTGATGAACAACTCAATGGTGAATGGAGTATCTAAAGGAGGTGTCATGATTAGAATAAACTGGATGGACATTGTGAGTCAGAATGATATGAGAGTTAACCAGAAATTCATGTTATGGTTCCTTCGTGCGGATGATGGTACTATGAAGCTACTGATTGACCAAGTGTGAAATCAACCTCAAATTCGTGCTCTAGTTCTATATTATGCTCACGTACTCTCATGATTGTGCAACACTTATGTAACGATTTTTGTTCTATATGAAATTATTAAGTAATAATTATTTCATGTTATGCACAATTGTTGATGCTTCATTTGTGTTTCTCACCATGAACACATGTTATGGTTTTGCATCTGGTTTATCCAAACCTTTCCTTATGTCGGTCATCCTTCGGTGGATTCGTACGCGTCATACACATCCTTTGCGTTTGAAAGGATCGTATGGGCATCTAGAGGGGGGGAGGGTGAATAGGTGCTACTTAAATTTTTCTTATTTTTCAAATTAGGGTTTGACAAGAAAGGTAAATTCTCTAGATTATGCAACTACGGTAAATTTACCTATATGTCAACCATGCACAAACTAACACAACACTAAGCAAGAACAAGTAAGTAAAGTGCGGTAAAGGATAGAAGTAACCAAAGGAGTGGACGCGGAGACACAAGGATTTGTTTCCCGTAGTTCCTTCCTTTTGAGGGGAAGTACGTCTACGTTTGGAGATGGGGTGCTTTTAAACCACCAACGCCACGAGAGGCCTCCCTTGTTCTTCGATGAATCTCACCCCATCGGGCTCGATCCACCTTCCACTATATTGGCAACCTTCGAGGTGGAAGCCGGCACCTTTACAACAAGTTCGGGGCACACATCCACAACTTAATTGGAGGCTCCCAAATACAAGCAAGCTGTCAAGACAAATCAAAGACAAGCTTGTAAGAACCAAATCAAAGTTAGGGTTTCCAATGAAACACTAGAGCTTGAGGGTCCTCAAGTGAATGAGGGGGAAATGAAGATCTCTCTTGATGAAGATGTAGATCAAGGCATCCTCCTTCGATTCTCCAAAGATCAATGACTTTGGATGGTTGGATGAAGAGATATTGTAGATTTGGTGGATCTAATGGAGTTGGTGTTCTTGAGCAGCTCGAGCAACTGGAGGAAGAAGATAAGGGTCCCTTTTTATAGGAAGCCCCCTCCATGAACCGTTTTCTAACCGTTGTACAAAAGTCAGACCAGAGACTTCGGTCTACACCGAAGAATCCGGCCAATCTCCGGACCAGCCTCCAGACCGCCCATATGAATGACCCAGACCAATCATGACCCAGCAACACCGGAGACTCCGGTCTTCCAACACCAAAGACTCCGGACTGATCAAGAACCGGAGACTCCGGAGTATCCTCCGGTGCAGGCTCCAGACCCCTAGTCAGTATATCCTAGCCCAGATCCTGAAGACACCACCAAAGACATATCCGGAAACTCCGGACCACACCGGAGACTCCGGTCTTGGCAGACCGGAGACTCCGGTCTAGAGTTTCCAGACATGTGTTAAATGAGTGTGGACTTTTCCCAAGTGTGAGGGTGCTTTTCACTTATCATAATATCAACCTGTGGACAGTGACAAACTGTAAAATGATCTAATTGTTGTTACCGAACACCAAAAGTGATTATGACAATAAATGCCCTTTCAATCTCCCCCTTTTTAGTGCTCGATGACAACAAGTGATTTGCATGGAATAAAATATATATGGGACTCCCCCTGACTATGTGCAACAAGATAATTAAGTAAATCATGTAAGGTAGATGGTATCAACGGTAGCACACATAAATCTCACATGAGTTACAATAGATGATGCACACAAGAACATAGTCATAGTCACACACATTAACATCAAATAACACACATAAAGTTCAAGTTCGAATGTGGCAAATAAAAAAGCAGATAGTAGAAAATCCAAAGTCCCAAACCCATGCAAACCGATGAGAATGTCTTCTCCCTCTTTGGCATCGAAACGCCAAAAAAGGGAAAAGACCTAAACTAGCGCCCCAATAGCTCAATAGTCATCGTCATCCTCGGCATCCTCATCCTCATCCTGGTCATCACCATCCTCATCATAGTCATCATCATCGTCTTCAGGGGCAGCAGGCCCTTTGCTGTGAGGGCGAGATGAGGAAGTACCCTGGTACCCGAAACCGGAGGTGACATCAGCAAATGTTTTCCAATCCACCAGACTATCCTGTTGGGCATTCCATGCCCCAAATGAGTGTGTGATCAGACTCTGTGGACTGCTGAGCCCCATGCTCATCATTGTATTTATCCTCACCTTCCTCATTATCCTCAACACCCTGTTCCTTGATCTCCTTGAGGAGCTTCTCAATGCGACGGTTGCTTTGGTAGGATGAATGTTGTTCCTTACGGATGTCGATGTTCATGCAACAAAGGGTCCTCTCCCAAAAGCCGGCCTTCTTGACCCGCTTATGCACATAGTCTCGAGTCATAGTAGGCATAGGGGCATTGGAGGCATTCTTCCTCCAAAATCTAGGTGGAGAGGGATCCCTCTTAGTCTCAATCTCCTCATCATCATCCCCATAGCGACGCCTCGGAGCAGGCCCCATATGCCCCTTCTGCTGTAGTGTGACCAGAGTGTGCTCAGTGAGGTGTGGTGGTATGCCAAGCGGAGAATCATGCTCCTGGGAGTTGATGAGCCTCATAACCAAGGGTGCATATGGAGGAGATTTCTTGTAAAAAATGGCATGGAACATCTCCTCGAAAATAAAGTCCATCAGATCAATAGGTGCAGCATCTGCCTCTGGTCCATCATTGTATATCCGGTGAGTGTGGTATAGAAGGTTGACGAGGCCACCCCTAATCGCATCATCATTCCCAACACTAGGTGCAATGGTATGACGGAAAATTCTTAGCATAAGGTTGTAGAGAGTCTTGAGTCCCTTGGACCCTCCCACAACACCCTCATCAAATATAGGCGCCAGCTTCAACTTGTTCTCACCCAGAGCTATAGAGTGCATACGTAGCCCAACAGGAGTGGATACACCATGAAAGGTCTCAAAGATGACGTTGGAAAAGTCATGGAATGTAGCTGTGCAGCGAGTGGTACCAGACATCCAAACCATAGTCCTGTCTTGATCAGATCCAAACACAACTGTGGCATAGAACTGCTGTACAAGGTAGATATTGTAGTCTTCACGCAGATCCATCAAGTTATACAGACCCAGCTTCTCACAGATCCATAAGGCATCATTGAAGTAGGGACTGAGGCGCATCTGCTCAACACTCATGAACTTCTGAGGGCAGACATGTGATTTGGTGAGCACACCATACACATCCTTCATGAACACAGCCTGTTCTTTCCTCCAGAAACGAGGGTCATCACTAGTGCGAGGCAGCGTGTAGAAATCTGTCTTTCTCAGCTCACGGTACTCCTGTTTAGACATTTTGTCCAAGGTCTGAAGGTTGTCATATTTGGCCTTCTTGGCACGGTCCTCTCATTCAACCCTCTCTTGATCCCTCTTCAAGTAAGCTGCATCACGTGCCAGCTGTTTCCGGTTGGACGGAGGCACGATAAATTGACCCCGAGCTTCATCATAGCGAGGATTGCCCCTTTGGGACTTGGCCTTGGTACGACGAGGACGACTAGAACCATCACCTGTGAACAACAGTGAGGGAGATAGCATGGAGATGAGTATATATGTCCCAATAATGCAGTACAAGAGCTTTGATGCATTTCTGGTCTGTTTTGATTCACCCAACACCGGAGTATCCGCACCTTATACCGGAGTCTCCGGTCCTGGGGGACCGGAGTCTCCGGCCTAGACCGGAGTCTCCGGACCTAAGTCCGGAATCTCCGGTCAGGAGGCTCGGGCATGAGATGTGGAGATTCTGGTGAGGGTGAATCTAGTAGATCGGGCAATGCAACAAGGCTAAAGTACTAGAGTGCTCGCAAACAAGTGATTCCAATGGACAAATCAGCATCAATCCTCAAAAACACATCTAGAGATGAACCCTAGGAGAAAAGGTAGAGGAGAGGTACCAGATCTGTCCATGGGATCAATTCCTCTGGTGGGAATGACCCAATGGAGGAGAGGGGAAGGTTGGCCGGCGGCACGACGGATCCCGGGGGCTTCTTGACCTCCGGGGAGGAGTTTTGGAAGAGGAGGCGACGGGTTTGGAGGTAGGGGATGGGGTGAAGAATGAGGAACTGCTGTACCAGTTCACCCCGCCCCCTACTTTAAGTGGCAAAAACCGTCTGAACCGGAGACTCCGGTCTACACCGGAGACTCCGGTATATGTACACCGGAGACTTCGGTCCTCCTCGACCAAAAGTTCCAGGATAGGTGTTTTGGGGACATATATGAGAGATAGACAGTTTTAGGATAGAGAAAGGGATTGGGTTGAGACATCAAACTGTGATGAACCAATCAAGAGCCATAGGAATTCACAAAAGCATTTAGAAAAGCTTCAAGAGACTAGAATCAAGCAAATGACAAACATGAGTAAGTACCAACCTCTCTAATGTGAGAGGGCGGTGGCCTAGGCCACCATATTTGAGTATACTCAACTTGGCACCACGAAGATATATCTTGGGTCCATTACCGAAACTCATCATTAAGCTCACATATCACAATATGATATTAAGAGGAATGAATTTGATTGCTTTGGTCATAATGGGGGGAGGGATAGTCCAATAAATTAGGACTGCACTCCCCCTATATCCATGCCTACACCTAAACCAAATATGGTTTGAAACATAGGTGAGAATGCAAGAAAATCAAGTCAAGCTCCTTGAATCTACGACATTTAGTTCATTCCTCAAGTAGCAAAACCTTTCTTCATCAAGTGGCTTCGTGAAGATATCGGCAAGTTGATCTTTGGTTGACACATATGATAGATCAATATCACCTAGAGCAACATGATCTCTAATGAAGTGATGGTGAATCTCAATATGCTTTGTCCTTGTGTGATCCACCGGGTTGTAGGCAATCTTGATGGCACTTTCATTGTCACATAGAAGAGGCACTTTGTCACACTGGACACCGTATTCCTTTAAAGTTTGCCTCATCCATAGCTATTGGGTGCAAGCACTAGCAGCTGCCACATACTCCGCTTCGGCGGTGGAGATAGATATACAATTTTGCTTCTTGGAAGACCAACATACCAAGGACCTTCCAAGGAATTGGCAAGCTCCGGATGTTGATTTTCTATCGTCCTTGTCACCCGCCCAATCCGAATCCGTGTATCCACATAGAGCAAATGTTGAGCCTCGAGGATACCAAAGACCATAAAATGGGGTATGAACTAAATATCGAAAGATTCTCTTGACCACCATTAAATGGCTTTGTTTAGGAGCCGCTTGATATCTTGCACACACACCTAAAGTCAACAAAATATCGGGTATAGATGCACAAAGGTAAAGCAAAGAACCAATCATAGACCGGTATACCTTTTGATCCACATCTTTACCATTTGGATTTTGTTCTAGATGAGTCTTTGTGGCCATGGGAGTAGGAGCTCCATTTAAATTTTGCATATTGAATCTCTTGAGCATGTCTTGAGTATACTTGGCTTGATTGAAGAATGTCCCTCCTCTAACTTGCTTGATCTCAAAACCAAGAAATACTCTCAACTCCCCCCATTAAGACATCCGGAACCTACTAGTCATAAGCTTTGAGAATTCATCATTAAAAGCTTTGTTAAATGAACCAAAGATAATATCATCAACATATATTTGGCATACAAAAAGCTCCCCATTGACTTTCTTAGTAAAAAGAGTGGGATCAATTTTCCCAACCTCAAATCCACGGTCAAAAAATAACTCTCTAAGGTGCTCATACCACGTGCGTGGGGCTTGCTTGAGCCCATAGAGCGCCTTATCAAGTTTGTTGACATGGTTTGGGAAGTTGGGGTCCTCAAAACCCGGGGGTTGCTTAACATATACCAATTCATTTAGTGGGCCATAAAGAAATGCACTTTCTACATCCATTTGTTGCAACTTGAAGTTATGATGTGCCGCATAAGCAAGAAGGATACGGACGGACTCAAGGCGAGCCACAGGTGCATAAGTCTCTCCATAGTCAATGCCTTCTATTTGAGAGAACCCTTGTGCAACCAATCTAGCCTTATTCCTTACAATAATTCCATGCTCATCTTGCTTGTTCTTGAATTCCACTTTGTTCCAATAACATTGTGGCAATCCTTTGGTTTCTCTACTAACTTCCATACTTTGTTTCTCTCAAAGTTGTTGAGCTCTTTGTGCATAGCTTCTAACCAATCAGGATCTTCAAGAGCTTCCCACACTTCATTTGGTTCAATCATGGAGATGTGTGCTTGGTGTTCACTGAACCTCTTCAATTGTGCTCTTGTGGAAATGCCTTTCCTTAGGTCACCAACCACATTTTTCAAGGTGTGGTCTCTTAATTCCAACATTCTTTCCTTTCTAGCTTCACGACGAGCGTGGATCTCCATGTTGTTTCTTGGGGGACCCTCTTCATCATTTTGATCCTCGTCTTGACCATTAACTTGACCTTGATCATCATTGGAATCATTCTCTTCATCTAGAGGCAAAGATTGACCTTGGTCATGATCAAGTGCTCTTCTAGCATCAATTTGAGCTTGTTTCAAAGCAGTTTGTACGGATCTTGCTTGAGCTGCCTTGGCACCACTTGACACCCGGGTGAATGAATCAAGCTCCCCTTGACTAGAGTTGTCACTATGATCATCATGTTGAGGGTCTACATCTTGTCTTTGGCTTGAGTCATTGTCCTCTTGAGTGGATGGAGCTTGTTGATGTTGTGAAGATGAGGGCTCCACTTGAGTGGGGCATAGTTCTTCTCGATCCGCCATAAGGGGTTCCTCAATGGGGCGGATATATCCCACACCCATTCTTCCTATGGCATCCTAAGGCATTTCATCATCTGCATCACAAGCATCAACACACCCCCCTTGGGGACCATCATATTCTTCGAAGGTCACACTACAAGATTCTATTACGGCTCTAGAGAGCTTATCATAGATTCTATAAGTGTGAGATTCGAGACCATAGCCAACAAAAATACCCTCTAATGCTTTAGACTCGAATTTGGACAAACAAACACCTTTTATGAGATAGAAACACTTACAACCGAACACCCGGAAGTAAGATATGTTGGTCTTGTTACCGGTAAGTATTTCATATGGAGTCTTGTTGATTTCTTTGCGGAGGTAGAGCCGGTTTGAAGCATGGCAAGTGGTGGAGATGGCTTCGGCCCAGAAGTTGTATGGAGATTTAAACTCCGCCAACATGGTCCTAGCCATCTCAATAAGAGTCCGGATCTTACTTTCGGCCACACCATTTTGTTGAGGGGTGTATGCAACGGAATATTGATGTTTAATCCCCTCATCACTAAGAAAATCATTCAAGGCGTAGTTCTTGAACTCGGTGTCGTTGTCACTTCTTATGATCAATATGGGAAGATTGTATTGACGTTGGACCATGTTGATGAAGTCGATGAATGTCTTTTGGGTCTCACTCTTAAACTTGAAGAAATATACCCATGAGTAATATTTCTTCCCACCAAGACTTGCATGAGATGGAGGACCAAAGAGGTCCACATGGAGGAGCTCCAAGATCTTGGTGGACTTGATGCGGTTCTTAGGCTTGTGAGGAGCATCATGCATCTTCCCTAGAACACATGCCCTGCAAACACGATCTTTGGCAAAGGAAACATTTTATTTTAGTCCAACAATATGGCCCTCCTTGTGGAGACTTTGCAAAGTTCTCATATTGACATGGGCTAGTCGGCGATGCCATAACCAACCCACATCGGCCTTTCCAAATAAGCACATCGCACTTGTAGTGGCTTGCCCCGAAAAGTCCACCACATACAAGTCATGTTCGACATACCCAACGAAAGCGACCTTGAGAGACTTGCTCCACATGAGGACCACAATATCATCATCAACAAAGACGGCAAAACCCATCTTTCCTAGAGCACGGACTGAAAGTAAATTGTATCCAAGGGTCTTAACAAGCATGACGTTCACGAGTGTAATGTCGTGAGAAACCACTACCTTGCCAAAACCCATTACCTTAGACTTTGACTTGTCGACATATGTCACGGTGATTTGATCACCTAAGTCCTTGACAATAGATGAGCTTCCGGTCATATGACTTGTGCAACCAGTATCAAGCACCCACTTTGACCCTCCGGAAGCATAAGTCTACAAAAGATCAAGCTAAGTTTTAGGTACCCATTTTTCAATGGGTCCTCTTTTGTTAGCAACAAGGGACTTGGGAACCCAAATAGACCAAGCAATATAACCATCATATGAGCCAACATATTGTGCATACACATCACCATAACAATCACGCATTAGAACATAGTGAGGGTTAGCACTTCCCACAAAGTCATCATGAGACATAGTTTTACCACTTGTGGTCTTACTATCCACAATGGCCTTGTTAGTCTCTCGTGTCGGCTCTGACTTCTTCTTCTTGTTCTTGTTCTTCTTCTTCTTCTTAGTTTTGGAGACAAAACCGATGCCCCCTTTATCACCACTAGGCCTTTGCTTACTCAAAAGATCATCAATGGACTTGTTGCCTTGTGGAAATGTGGCCTTAGCAAGCTCCCCCTTCAACCTAGCATTCTCTTCAAGAATAGTTGTACTACTAGATGGAATGAAGTTACTAGGTGAAGGAATATTGGCCAATTGAGTTTGAAGCGTTTCATGGGACTTTGTGAGTGACAAGAGTTCACTTTTCAAAGCCTTGTGAGCCTTTTTAAGCAAACTAAAGTCCTCGGCAAGTTTTTCATGAACCACACCAAACTCAACCTTGTCCTTTTTAGCCCTTTTGTATTTAGCAATAGCATGATCACGCTCTTTGGAGAGTTTGTTAACAATAATACTGTTTGCCTCATCAAGACCTTCAAGTTTTAATTCAAGAGACAACCTAGTCTCTTGTTCTTCTTCTAGAGCATTGTTTAAAGCCTCTAGCTCAATCATGTGTTCATGCCCAAGTTTACTAGGAGCTCTTGTGTGTGGGAAAGTTGATCTAGGATGTTACCAAAATGTATCTTAGCATCCCCTTGTAGTTTAGTCATGAACTCATCAAAAGCAATTAATTCCTTTTTAACATCAAGAGACATCTCATCATCAGTTTCATCATTAGCTAAGGGAGTGGAGTGAGATGATGACGATACCTCCGTTCCCCTTGCCATAAGGCAAGTGACGTTCTTGATGGGAGAATTATCATTTGGAGAATCGAAGAGAGAAAATGTCGGATTAGAGGTAGTGTCTAGAGCCGCCACACCATTAGACGTTTCCTCTTCCTCTTCTTCATCATCTTCATTGTCGGAGGAGTATTCTTCATGAGTGATCAAGACAATTTCTCCTGACTTCTTATTGAGGGGATTCTTCTTGATGAAGGGTTTCTTATAAGGTGCTTTGAGAGTGTTCTTCAACACAAGCTTACCCCCATGATCTTCTCTCTTCTCATAGGGACAACTTGCCACAAAGTGATAGCGGTCACCACAATTGAAGCAAGTTCTCAATCTAGTTGTATTTTCTCTTTTCCCATTTGGGTTGATTTTTCTTTGCATTTCCATCTTGGCCTTGGCGGGGTTCTTCCAAAAGCTATTTGCATAGAAGGCCATATATTGACTATGAGCAATCTTGACTTCATCGGGGTGGTCCATGGGGAGCCCTTCATCACTATCATGTTCATCTCCATGGTCCACAACTTTGGCCTTCAAAGCAACATTGACAACGTTGCTCATACCAAGGGCACGGGCACGAGCATCTTTGGCATTCTTGGCGGCAACTTTGAAAGCGGCCATCTATTGCATAACTTCATTTGAGGTCATGAGATGGTAGTTGTGTCTTCCTTGTAGGCTCTTCAAGTCGGTGGGCTCAAAAGGCATGAGTGCACTCACATATTTCCTTTTTATCCATGCATCATCCACATGTGAGGCACCCACGTTTCTAAAAGCGGTGGCGGTGGTCTTGAGCCTTCGGTACATGTCTTCGTGATCTTCACCTTCTTTCATATAGAAGTCTTCGGATTCATTGCTTAGAGCATCATATCGGTTCCTCCTCATACTCTCATTTCCAACAAACAATATAGTGAGGGTATCCCAAGCTTCCATGGCAATGCTGAAGTGCTCAATGTGTGGATAATCCTTTGTCCCCAATCCTTGTTGAATCATATGCAAAGCAGTGGCATTGAGTTGACTATTGATAACCTCTCTTCTTGTCAAGTTGTTTGGATCCCCAATAAAGAGTCCATGCTCGGTGTTGTTCCATATTTCAATGCAGGAGCTGCGCATATGAGTTCTCATTAGTGATTGCCATTGAGCAAAGGTAGCAGATTCTTCAAGCTTAGGTGGGTCACCTCTATTGTATACATGAGGGTGAGGGATTGGTGGGTCGGGAGAGTACCATGAATCACAGTGCTCACCCTTCCCACCATCATTTTGTGTGGAGGAATTAGTGTTATCTTGTTTACCCCTAACCATTCTATCCTCGGGGGATACGGGAGTATCCCCTTTAGGTAAAACGGATGGAGGATCCTCTTGAGGAGAAGGGGATGATGAGCCATCTTTGTCTTTAAGAAGTTGCTCAAGCATCTTCTTGACTTCGTTGACCAAGGAAGAGCTCAATCTTGTTTCCAAGTTTTTGAGATCTTCCATGGTCACCTTAGTATGCTCACCATCACCTTCCCCATCTTGGCTACCCATATTCTCTTAGGCGGTGAATCCCAAATAAAGAGCCGAGGCTCTGATACCAATTGAAAGGACTGTATGGGCACCTAGAGCGGGGGGTGAATAGGTGCTACTTCAAATTTTCTTCTTTTTCAAATTAGGGTTTGACAAGAAAGGTAAATTCTCTAGATTATGCAACTACGGTGAATTTACCTATATGTCAACCATGCACAAACTAATACAACACTAAGCAAGAACAAGTAAGTAAAGTGCGGTAAAGGATAGAAGTAACCAAAGGAGTGGACGCGGAGACACAAGGATTTGTTTCCCGTAGTTCCTTCCTTTTGAGGGGAAGTACGTCTACGTTTGGAGAGGGGGTGGTTTCAAACCACCAACGCCACGAGAGGCCTCCCTTGTTCTCCGATGAATCTCACCCCAATGGGATCGATCCACCTTCCACTATATCGGCAACCTTCGAGGTGGAAGCCAACACCTTTACAACAAGTTCGGGGCACACATCCACAACTTAATTGGAGGCTCCCAAATACAAGCAAGTTGTCAAGACAAATCAAAGACAAGCTTGTAAGAACCAAATCAAAGTTAGGGTTTCCAATGAAACACTAGAGCTTGGGGGCCCTCAAGTGAATGAGGGGGAAATGAAGATCTCTCTTGATGAAGATGTAGATCAAGGCCTCCTCCATCGATTATCCATAGATCAATGACTTTGGATGGTTGGATGAAGAGATCTTGTAGATTTGGTGGCTCTAATGGATTTGGTGTTCTTGAGTAGCTCGAGCAACTGGAGGAAGAAGATAAGGGTCCCTTTTTATAGGCAGCCCCCTCCACGAACCGTTTTCTGACCGTTGTAGAAAAGTCAGACCGGAGACTCCGGTCTACACCGGAGAATCTGGCCAATCTCCATACTAGCCTCCGGACTGCCCATCTGAATGACCTAGAACAATCATGACCCAGCAACACCGGAGACTCCGGTCTTCCAACACAGGAGACGCCGGACTGAGCAAGAACCGGAGACTCCGGAGTATCCTCCGGTGTAGGCTCCGGACCCCTAGTCAGTATGTCCCAGCCCAGATCCCGAAGACACCACCGGAGACAGATCCGGAAACTCCGGACCACACCGGAGACTCCGGTCTTGGCAGACCGGAGACTCCGGTCTGGAGTTTCCAGACATGTGTCAAATGAGTGTGGACTTTTCCCAAGTGTGAGGGTGCTTTTCACTTATCATAATATCAACCTGTGGAAAGTGACAAACTGTAAAATGATCTACTTGTTGTTACCAAACACCAAAAGTGATTATGACAACAAATGCCCTTTCAGCGTTGTACGTTGTTATCGCCATATTTTGGCCAAAGGAGGAGTTGGGCCGCAATCAAGATGGGCTTAGAAGATACGTATATGCAACGTATTGTTGAATCGGCCTCGTGCGTTGATTTGGGCTAAATTGCCCGTGTATCTTATATTGTAATAGGTTCCGTTTTGATTTAGGTAAGAGATAGAGTTGTAGAGTTATTCCAAAGATAGAAAGTCTCCGGACTATAAATATGTACCTAAGGTTATTGAGAAAAGGAGGACAATCACGTTCACAACAAACACAATCTCGGCGCATCGCCACCCCTTGTTTCTAGGGTTTTTTCTCGGGTAAGTGCCATGCTGCCTAGATCGCATCTTGAGATCTAGGCAGTATCTACTTATGCGATTATTTGGTGTTACTCGTACTGAAGCCTTGTTGATGGCGAGTAACACTATTATCATAGATTTGTTTAGGCTAGCATCGGTACTTTTTTGCTATGATCGTTTAAATATGCTGCCTCTAGTTATCTCGCCGCCTTTGCACCTTTTCCCGGGTGTAAGGGTGGCACTTTGCTTGATCTTTATTTAAGTCGACTTGATCTGTTATAGTTGTGCCTTATTCTCCAAGGTTTAGTTTGATATCTACATGATCAGGCCTTGCAAACGGGTTGAACGATCCAGTAGTATGGAAGATATGGTTTACCAATCCAAGAGGAGTTGTTCCGGGAATTAACGTTACGTTGGTTTTTAGGCCTTCTCTAGGATTGGTTTTCTATTATCTTTTGTATCTACCAGGCTCAATTACGTGTAGGACGTTCCAATTATGTAGTGAAAACGTTAAACTATCGTAGATCGATTTAACTTGTAATGATGAAGCAAAACCCCATGTTACCATAGATCTAATGCAGAACCATGGGTTAATCGGCTCTAGGAGCCGATTCACAGGGAAACCTGGGAGCCGGTCACGGCTCAAATTTTACGTATACTTGTTTACCATGCAGGAAACCAATCGAAGCAATCCTTCACCTTCCTGACCAGGTATAGGTCAGGTGGCACGCCCTCGAACCAGCCAGGATGTGTGCCGGAGTTTTGCGGGCCGTTGCCCGAGGGACCAGGGCCCACCAGCAGTCCTGGGAGCCTCCCGGCTCTCCGTGTTGCCCGTCGTTGCTCGCCGGTGGGTTTTGGTAGGCAACACATTCTGGCACGCCCGGTGGGACCTCCAACAACGTCTACATCAACATCCGACGCTGCGATGGAGAACAGACCAGTCACGTACGACGAGCTGCCTGAGGAGCACAAGGCAAAGTATGATGACGTCAAAGCTCTCTTCGAAGCCGATCTCATCGGCTCTTTTGAGAGGACTCGTAAGCATGGCATCAGGTGGAAAGGGTTCTCACCCGAGGGTGCTCTTGATGAGGTGGATCTATCTGTTCCTTCGGAGGAGCGCACCAGAGCTCTGCGACAGGAAGTCAATTACATGGTGGCTCATTCTCTTCATCTCCATTCTGAGAGCCTAGTGAACGCTTTCGAGCGTGTCGCAGTTCGCGTAGTTCAAGAGATCATGAAACATCAGTACTCTCCATCGGGTCCTACTCTAGGGACTCACCAGGGAGAAAGACCGCTCCAGACCAGGCCGCAGCTGCCATTCACGCTTGCAGCTCCGGAGCCACCAGGGGCACCGGCTTACGTCGTCTACAAGGTTGGAGGTGACCCTGGCGATTACCAATTCCTGTTTGAACCACCTAAAGAGATCCCACATGGATATGTGTGCACCTACGCGCCGGACTGCAATAACCTGACGCGCACGAACCAGGTGGCAACTGCAGGGATTTCCGGAACAGGAGTTTCTGGAGCAGGGGCTCCGGGAGCAGGTATTTCCGGAGCAGGGATGTCTGGGATGGACGCTGATAAACAGGCATGGCTAGCCAAGTACGCCACCGGAGCAAGTTCTGAGAATTTAGCCCCTGCAGCTCAAACGGTGGAGCAAATCCGTACCATCTTGAGAGACCAGTTCGGCTTCGTGCCGAAGAGAAGGACAATCGGCTATTCAAAGCCGTACCCCAACGAGTTTGACCTGATTCCGCTGCCACCCAAGTATCGGCTCCCTGAGTTCTCGAGGTTCAGCGGGTCAGAAGGGTCGAGCTCGATCGAGCACGTGAGCCGATACCTGGCACAGTTAGGCATGATTTCAGCATCGGATCAGTTGCGCGTAAGGTTCTTTGCGCAATCTCTGACAGGACCAGCTTTTGGGTGGTACACCTCGCTGCCACCTGATTCGATCTAGACCTGGAAGCAACTGGAAGAGCAGTTCCACATTCAGTATCATTCAGAGGCTACCGAGGCTGGCATTGCAGACCTGGCACAGGTGCGGCAAAAGCGGGGAGAAACTGTAGCCGAGTACATCCAGCGCTTCAGGACTGTCAAGAACCGATGTTACTCAGCTCGGTTAACTGAAAAGGAAGCAGTCGAACTGGCAGCATTGGGTCTCTCAGCACCTATCAAGGATCTGGCTTTCCAAGTAGAGTACAACTCGTTGGCGCACATGGCCCAGAAGCTGACGATATATGAACAGCGTCACCCTGAGTTGTACCAAGACAAGTTCAAACGTCCGATAGGCCTGGTCGATACAGAAGAAGATCCTACGCAAGACCAGGAGGTGGCCGTGGCTGAATGGGCTCGGGGGGCAGATCCTGTATCCTGCAAATGGGTGAAACAGCAAGGGCCTGCAAAAGGGTTTGACTTCGATGTGAGCAAAGCTGAGCAGATATTCGATTTACTGCTGAAGAAAAGCAGCTAAAGTTACCCGAGGCCACAAAATCCCTACGGCTCAAGAGATGAACGGAAGACCATACTGCAAGTGGCATCACTCGTTCACCCACACCACCAATGACTGCAAAGAGCTACGTCGCCAGATCCAAACGGCGATAGAGCAGGGCCGTCTGATCCTGGGGCAATTCGCCATGAAAGTAGACACTAACCCGTTTCCCGGCGTCAACATGGTAGAACACAGCCAGTCCACAAGGCGTCAGTTGGATTTCTCGTTCGATGTTAATATGGCAGGACCTGTGTACCACCGTGGCGCATATAAGGAGGAAGACGGTCGCTCTCGGGGCAAAGAAAGAGAGGAGGCTGGTCCACGCGACCGGCCCAGCTACGATGACAGGCGGTATTTAACTGAGGAACAGGTGAGGAGCGTGCGATATCAGAAGCCACATTCCACGCATCTCCTTAACAAGTATGAGCGTCAGTATGACCGACGTCGCCGGCGCGATGGAGACGATGAAGGATATGAGCACCTCGCTAGGGGACCGTCAAAAGAAAAGGAAGGCGCAGACAAACATTGGGATTGTCCTTTCTTCAAGTATTGCTGGGATGCGGGAATGAGCCGATTGCCTACAATCGATAACTGCCCGGAATGTGGCCAGTAGAAGGAGGACACGAGGCCAGTGTCAGTGTTCAAGCGTCTAGGGCCTCTCCCACCTCAGAGCCGATACAGGGAGTCCGCTCGAGCAAAAGATCTCGAGGAGCCAATGGGTGACAAAGGAAAGGACAGATATCACCATCCAAGGTGGTGTCCCGACGGACTCAGACACACCCAAAAGCGTAGAGTGCAGCGGCTGCGTAACTTGGAGGAAGCCGAAGCGCAGTATCTCTACGCTTTAAAGAAAGCACGGCCCGATTTGGCCGTTAAGATTCGGCAGACCTTGGAAACGGAAGATCGCCCGAAAAGGAAAGAGTGGCGCCCCAAACCGGTAAAAGCCGATGCAAAGACATCGGCTGGCACAAACATGGTGTTCATACTTCCGTCAGAGTTCTGCGCGCCAAGAACCAACGAGCTACCAGTGGCACAGTTTGACTGCGGCCCACGGCCGGTTATCTTTGAGAAGCCACGTGAGAAGGGCTACAAACATCTGAAAGCCCTGTACCTACGAGGTTACATCAATGGGCAGCCCATCAGCAAGATGTTGGTGGACACCAGAGCGGCAGTCAATATAATGCCATACTCCATGCTACGGCGTTTGGGACGCTCCACTGCAGATCTGATCAAAACCAACGTCACGTTAAGCGACTTCAACGGCCAAACTTCAGAAACGCAGGGCGTGCTGAATGTGGATCTGACCGTGGGCAGAAAAACCATCCCTACGTCATTCTTCGTCGTGGACAGCAAAAGCACCTACGCTGTCTTGCTAGGGAGAGATTGGATTCATGCCAACTGCTGCATTCCATCCACGATGCACCAGTGCCTAATACAGTGGGATGGAGATGAAGTGGAGGTCATTCATGCAGATGATTCTATCGAGATCTCCATAGCTGGCATGAACATCTGGGAAGCAGAAGACCAAGAGCCGATCTCTGGAATCAGTCTAGACGGCTGTGAGCGCATTGAAGCTACAAAAAACGGGGTGAGGCTGGTCTTATCCACTGGCCTGACAGAGTAGCAAAGTCCACGATCATACGTGGTACGGCCAATCCCTGCGATCGGCCACAAAAAACAAAAAGCAGCAATCTTACGACAAGCAGATCATGTAGTCGTAGCAGGGAGATTCCCTGCCATTGTGAAACACAGATAAGTTGTAAACCTTCCTTGACT
This sequence comes from Avena sativa, assembly GCA_916181665.1. NCBI lineage: Eukaryota > Viridiplantae > Streptophyta > Magnoliopsida > Poales > Poaceae > Avena > Avena sativa. The sequence continues at coordinate 345,309,177 of OV702279.1, forward strand.
AATGCAATGAAAAAGGGGGCCGATTCCGGTAATCGGCCCAAATTATTTTTGTCATCCTCACCTACTGTTTACCCCGTGTTTAGCATCGATTTAACAGGCGACGGAAAGCTAGGGTATGGGTTTACATCCGCTGATGAGCTAGAGGAGGTTGACATCGGTCCTGGGGATAAGCCAAGACCAACATTTATCAGCAAGAAGTTAGATCCGAATCTGCGGGGTCCGATGATAGCTTTGTTGAAAGAATATCCAGATTGCTTTGCCTGGGATTATACAGAGATGCCCGGGCTAGACAGGAGCATCATTGAGTATCGACTCCCGCTTAAAAAAGGATTTCGGCCATTCCAGCAGCGAGCACGACAGATGAAGGCCGAAATTTTGAAAGAAGTCAAGAAGGAGATCGAGAAAATGTTGACAGCCAATTTAATCAGGCCATGTAGGTATGCTGAGTGGATTTCTAGTATCGTACCTGTAGAGAAAAAGGATGGCCGCTGGCGTGTTGCCATAGATTTTCGGGATCTCAATAGAGCTACTCCGAAGGATGAATATCCGATGCCAGTAGCAGAGACGTTAATCAACGCAGCTGCTGGTCATAAAATCTTGAGCTTCATGGATGGCAATGCCGGTTACAACCAAATTTTTATGGCTCCGGAAGATATACACAAGATTGCATTCAGAGTCCCAGGTTCGGTGGGGTTGTTTGAATATGTAGTCATGACGTTTGGACTGAAGAACGCCGGCGCCACATACCAAAGAGCCATGAATTACATCTTCCATGATCTGATCGGCAAGCTGGTGGAAATTTATATCGATGACGTGGTGGTCAAGTCAGCTTCAGTACAAGGACACTTGGACGATCTGCGACACGTCCTGGACCGAACAAGAAAATTCGGGCTACGGATGAATCCAAAGAAGTGTGCCTTCGGTGTGACGGCCGGTCAGTTCTTGGGTTTCTTGGTCCATGAACGCGGAATTGAGATCGGCCTGAAAAGTCAGGAGGCAGTACGAACAATGAAGCCACCTACCACGAAGAAAGAACTGCAGTCTCTCATCGGCAAGATCAACTTCGTCAGAAGATTCATCTCCAATCTGTCGGGAAGGATAGAACCATTCATGGGACTGGTAAAGATTAAATCTGATGAGGAGTTCAGCTGGGGGGCAGAACAACAACGAGCCTTCGACGAGATCAAAGAATATCTGACGAAGCCGCCAGTATTGGTTCCGCCCTAGCCGGATAGGCCATTCTACATTTACTTATCAGTAGCTGACACATCCATCGCCTTAGTGGTGGTGCAAGTTTATGATGGGCTGGAGCGAGTTGTATTTTACATCAGCAGAAGGATGCTGGATGCAGAGACAAGGTATCCTGAGATCGACAAGTTGTGCCTCTGCCTGTTTTTCACCTGCACCAAGCTGCGCCACATTTTGCTATCAGCAGAGATTGTCATCATATGCAAATCAGATGTCATAAAGCACATGCTGTTGGCTCCTATGTTGAAAGGCCGACTGGGCAAATGGATGTTTGCATTATCAGAGTTTGACATCCGGTATCAACCCGCGAAAGCAGTTAAGGGACAGGCATTGGCCGACCTTATCGCTGAAAGGATCAACACTAATATAGCAGCACTATCTATACGAGCGTGGGCTATGTTTTTTGATGGATCGGTTTGTGACGATGGGTGCGGCATCGGCGTGCTACTCGTGTCGCCCCGGGGGGCAACATTCTCCTTCTCCATCAGGTTATCTGCCCCTCGCACCAACAACGTCGCTGAGTATGAGGCGATACGCAAGGGAATGGAGTTGCTCATCGAAGCTGGAGCAGAAGCAGTGGAAATTTTTGGAGACTCCAAGTTGGTGATTTCTCAGCTCACGGAGGAATACAAGTGTGAGAGCGAGTCGCTCTTCCCATTATGGCTGCAATGCCGTGAGATGATGGCACAGTTCCGGTACATAAACTTCACCTGGATCTCGCGATCGCAGAATACCGAGGCGAATGATCTTGCACAAATGGCTTCAGGCTACAAGGACGTAGCAGAGGGAGCCGATGTTCAGGTACAGTTCCTGGACGCAGACGACTGGAGAGCCGATATCTTCAATTACTTGAAGGATTCGGCTCGGGGGGCACCTAAACGGATAAGGTACAAGGCCATGAAGTATGTGCTCATTGGGGACGACATGTTTTACAGGACTCTGGAAGGGTTATTGCTCAAATGTCTGGGGACAGCCGAGGCCAATCGGCTCCTACACGAGGTACACGAAGGCGCCTGTGGAACTCACCAATCGGCTCACAAGATGAAGTGGTTGATCAGGCGATCAGGGTTTTATTGGCCTACCATGCTGGAGGACTGTTTTAAGTACTACAAAGGGTGTCAAGCATGTCAGAGATTTGGAAAAATTCAGATGGTACCCGCGTCAGCGATGAACCCCATCATCAAGCCTTGGCCATTCCGAGGTTGGGGCATGGATATGATTGGCAAGATCAATCCTCCGTCAAGCAAAGGCCACATGTGGATTTTGGCCATTACGGATTATTTCACTAAATGGGTGGAAGCCGTCCCTATGAAGTCAGTAAGCTCGAAGGATGTTGTCGATTTTGTGAAAGAACACGTCATTCATAGGTTTGGGATTCCCCAGACTATCACGACCGATGGAGGTTCGGTCTTCACTTCTCACGAGTTCAGAAAGTTCTGTGAGGACACAGGGATTAAGCTGATTCGATCATCTCCATACTATGCTCAAGCAAATGGGCAAGCTGAAGCGTCCAACCAGAGCCTTATCAAGCTGATCAAGAGGAAAATCGATGAGCACCCTAGGCGTTGGCACGAGGTTTTGTCAGAGGCTTTATGGGCTTACCGCATGTCATGTCATGGAGCGATAAAAACCTCGCCATACCATCTAGTCTATGGACAAGAAGCCGTATTGCCCTGGGAAATTACGGCTGGATCGAGACGTGTCACTTTTCAGAACGATCTAACGACTGAAGAATATGCGGCCCTGATGAGTGACAGTGTTGAGGATCTGACTGAGCTTAGGCTATGGTCGCTTGAGAAAATCAAAGAAAACAAGGCCAAGGTAGCTCGTGCATATAACAAGAAGGTGAGACCGAAGGAGTTCCACGTTGGCGATTTGGTATGGGAAGCTGTATTGCCATTGGGAGCTAAGGATGCAGCATATGGTAAATGGTCTCCGAATTGGCACGGGCCATACAGAGTTGATCAGGTCTTGAGGGGGAACGCGTACATGCTGGAGGAGCTGGATGGCGTGAAATTCCCAGTGGCTGTCAACGGTCAGCATCTCAAGAAATATTTCCCAAGCATGTGGGATGATGGACAGTGAGATATGGGGGCCGATACATGAAATCGGCCAATGTTTCCCAAAGCATGTGGGATGATGGACAGTGAGATATGGGGGCCGATACATGAAATCGGCCAATAAAAAAAATACAGCCGATGCACAGCCATCGACTCTAGAGGTTCAAACTGTTACAAGCAGGAGCCAGTTTACATAAACCAGCTACTGAAGAAATGCCTCGAAGGCGTGGAGGGCGTCAGAACGGACACGGTCCACCTCGGCGATCTCGGCTTCGTCATCTTCGTCCTTGCCCGTCACTAGCTGCTTGTTCAGGGCACGTATTTCTGCCAGATCGGTCTTCAGTTGAGCCTTGAGGTTTTCTGCTTCGTCTTGAGATCGGGCGATGGATTCTTCCTTGTCGCGAATGAGCTGTTTTGTCGCCCGGACTTTCTCTTCAAGATCTTCCAACTCCCTTTTCAAGGATGCGAGCTCGGCGGTACTGACGGAGGTGTCAGTTTTGGCATCCAGAGACGCCTTTTTCTCGTTGAGCTGCTGACATCTGTCTGCAATGTTGGCCTTCAGCGGAAGTTGGGCACGACGCAGGTTGATCCTTTCACGAGCTAGCTTCACCCTTGACCCGTAGAAAGACAGAGTTATAACGGGCCAGAGCTTCACCTGCAATGCTACTGGGAGTTGGTCTTTTATTTCAGCAAGAACGCTCTTCACCTCTCAGAACCCTCGATCAACTCTTCGATCGGGGAGGACAGCAAGGCTCGAAGATGCTGGAATTGAGGTAGAACAGCCCTGGCTTGTGGTTCATCGGTGGCGACAGAGGCAGTTGGTTCGATGGATTCAGGGTCGAACGTCAACAAGCCTGAAATATCACAACCCTGGCAGCCCGAAAAAGCGTCAGTATGCGTCCAACAGAGAAGAATTAGCCGAAAGAAGCTAACATACCTCTCCTAAGATCGAGGGGATTGCAGATGACGAGGCAATCGGCTTGTGTGTAGTTGCTGGAGGCTTGGCCAAAGGGGTAGCCGTTTCATCTGCACCTTCGGGGATTGCTGAATCCGGCTCGGCTAGAGGCATCGGCACTGCCCCAGCCTTCCCACTAGAAACGTCAGTCGTCTGCATTGAAGGTGTTTAGCCGATGTAAATGATGATGAATCGGCAGATAAGAAGGAATTAAGTGGTAAGAGCATGAAGGGTGATGATTTTCGAAACCTCTTGGCTCGACGAAGAAGCTTGCAGTCCTTTGCGAGCTCTCTTGGGACCCACAACTGGCCCCGCCTCGACTGATGCTCGGGGGGCAGCAGGTTCAGGAACTGGCCTTTTCCTGGGAGCCGATGGTGGCACATCTGGCTGGTTTGGTGTGGCAGTCCTCTCAGAGTCTGTTGGGCTCGGTTCTCCTTGATCAGGTTGTGTGTCCTCGTGCGAGGTGTCTTCGACGGAAGCCTGCAAGAGAAGGAAAGTTATTAGACACGAGCATGTCTGCAAGAATGAAAGAATGAGAGAAATCAACCAAGGCATGGATCAGCGTACATGCGAGCTTTCTGGAGAAGGGCTCCGGCGCCTCAAAGTCTTCCTGGCAGCTACCTTCTTCACCACCGTTCTTGTTTTAGTTGGAACTTGAGGGGCCGCTGACCTTGAGGTTACTGGCTTCTTAGAAGCCGATTGTGGTGTTATCGGCTGGTTCTGCATCATGACCCTTTTCAAAGGTGGCGAGTTTTTGCAGAAAAGAACCACAGGAGCTGGCGGAAAGAACTCAAAGGGGGAGCCATCACTGTGCGTAGGTTCAGGGCCATCTTGTTGCTGCAAAGAGAAAGAGTGGGTTAGTAGAAGAGTCATTTGTGAGCTGCATCAAGAAAATAGTGGTACCTGTTCCACGGGGATGTCATAGTCAGCATCGAGCTGTTTCAGCAACGGTCCCAGAGCTCTCTTGAAGGCGTGAGTCTTCCACATCGACCACCAGTCTTCAAAGCCATCGGTGGATGAGGCGAAGGTGAGGTCGTTGGGAATTGGGATGGTCAGAGCATCAAAGAAGGAGTAACACCTTTGACTGGTGAGAGGATCAGGCAGGTCGGCTCTGCTCTCCGTAAGATGGTGGAGAAAGAGATGGGGAGGTACTTGTCCAAGGCCAAATTGCCGAGCCACTATGACCGGCTGGTAGAATTCATACCCAGGCTTGATGATTCTGTTGGATGTACTCATGCCAACTGGAAGGAAACAGGGACGAATCACAATGGAAAAGAGTTGCCGAGTGCTGGTGTCATCGGCAAAGCTGTCTAGCCTGAAGGAGATGGGATTTTCAAAATGTTCCGATTCTTCCATGTAAGGGAAGAAGGTAGGATTATCCAGGCCTTGGAAGAAAATACTGAACCACTTGGAAGCTTCCTGAGGGGATAGTTTACTACCTGGCAGCCTATACAAAGCTTGGCCATAACTGGTGCATCTGATCTGCCTTCCTTTGACATCTGGAAAGGTGCAACTCGCCAAAAGGGGGAAGTTTGGGATGTGGTTTTGAAAATACAGCTGAGCCCATAGCTGGATGAACCACCAAGGACCACCTGTTTTGACTGCTATGCCAGAGAACAGCTTGACAGACATCAACTGGAGATATCGGTAGACCTCTCCAAGGAACAGTTTGCCGATGCCAAGTTGAGTGCCTTTAGCAAGTTCATAGGCCAGGGAGAGATAATTCTTGGTTGGAGCAAGGGAAGGGCCACAGAATATGAAATGTTCTAGCCAGAGGTTGAGGAAAGCCGTGTGTTCTTTCTCGGTGACAGGACCTCTAGTTTTCATGTGGCTTTGAATATATGCGCCCCAGTTCGTGCATTCTGTTTTGGAAGACAGTTTGTAGGGGACTTTGGTCAGTTTAAAAGCAGAAGGGCTGGGTGATGTAACATCCAGACCAGTAATCATCACCACGTCTAACAGGGTTGGTGACATAGGGCCATGACCGAACATGAAGCAATTCAGAGCGTCAGACCAGAAGTAGCCGATGGTTTTGAGAAGATTCTCATGTTTCTTAAGAGGAGACAATGACAAATGCAAGGCATCGGCTATTCCCGTGGTTTCCCATCGGGATTGGTAAGCTCTAGCTACCCTGCTGAACCAAGTGACCCAATGTTCAGGAGGATTAGGCCAGGCTCGCAAGCAGTCGGCCCAAGAGTTTAAATCTAGGTCTTGGCTTACGAAGGGGATTCGGTTTGCTTCGCAAGAAATCAGATGGGCAGGACTAAATGCTATAGCGGTTTCCCAGAATGTGCTGCCGAAATTGTCAAATCATGCACTGCGGAGAAGTGGAGAAGACAGGGCATCATGATGAGGGGGTGGCGTGACGATTCTGTTCTGCAACGCATTCTGGCAACGCGTAACCCGATACAGAAAAAAAAAGAGGAGAAGGAAAAAACAGAGTGGTTTTGGAATTATTATTGCCAAAACCAGGGGGGCATGTGTTATCGCCATATTTTGGCCAAAGGAGGAGTTGGGCCGCAATCAAGATGGGCTTAGAAGATACGTATATGCAACGTATTGTTGAATCGGCCTCGTGCGTTGATTTGGGCTAAATTGCCCGTGTATCTTATATTGTAATAGGTTCCGTTTCGATTTAGGTAAGAGATAGAGTTGTAGAGTTATTCCAAAGATAGAAAGTCTCCGGACTATAAATATGTACCTAAGGTTATTGAGAAAAGGAGGACAATCACGTTCACAACAAACACAATCTCGGCGCATCGCCACCCCTTGTTTCTAGGGTTTTTTCTCGGGTAAGTGCCATGCTGCCTAGATCGCATCTTGCGATCTAGGCAGTATCTACTTATGCGATTATTTGGTGTTACTCGTACTGAAGCCTTGTTGATGGCGAGTAACACTATTATCATAGATTTGTTTAGGCTAGCATCGGTACTTTTTTGCTATGATCGTTTAAATATGCTGCCTCTAGTTATCTCGCCGCCTTTGCACCTTTTCCCGGGTGTAAGGGTGGCACTTTGCTTGATCTTTATTTAAGTCGACTTGATCTGTTATAGTTGTGCCTTGTTCTCCAAGGTTTAGTTTGATATCTACATGATCAGGCCTTGCAAACGGGTTGAACGATCCAGTAGTATGGAAGATATGGTTTACCAATCCAAGAGGAGTTGTTCCGGGAATTAACGTTACGTTGGTTTTTAGGCCTTCTCTAGAATTGGTTTTCTATTATCTTTTGTATCTACCAGGCTCAATTACGTGTAGGACGTTCCAATTATGTAGTGAAAACGTTAAACTATCGTAGATCGATTTAACTTGTAATGATGAAGCAAAACCCCATGTTACCATAGATCTAATGCAGAACCATGGGTTAATCGGCTCTAGGAGCCGATTCACAGGGAAACCTGGGAGCCGGTCACGGCTCGAATTTTACGTATACTTGTTTACCATGCAGGAAACCAATCGAAGCAATCCTTCACCTTCCTGACCAGGTATAGGTCAGGTGGCACGCCCTCGAACCAGCCAGGACGTGTGCCGGAGTTTTGCGGGCCGTTGCCCGAGGGACCAGGGCCCACCAGCAGTCCTGGGAGCCTCCCGGCTCTCCGTGTTGCCCGTCGTTGCTCGCCGGTGGGTTTTGGTAGGCAACAACGTGCTAAATGTTCTCCAAAGATATGGGCAACACTCCTATCGTATAAAGTTGATACTGTGTAAATTTAATTAAAGTTTGTGTTGTGCATATCAAATTTGGAAAACCCTAAATATGGTAAGACATTAAAGAGTACAATAAAACACTTAAAAATACGTAAAACACATAAAAGCAGAAAAAACAAGCCATTAAAAAGTAATAACCCTGTAGGCCCAATGAAATACCTACAATGAGGCCCAATGTCGCTTTAACCACGGAGGGCGTAGTTATCGGCACGTCGATCGTCCCACAACCCACGACTCAACCTAGGTAGGCCGCCAATCACCGCTGCCTCCATTACGAGCCGACCTCGCTGTCCCACATTGCCGCCTCCCTTCTCCACCCCCTCTCGTCTGTCCTCTAGGGATTAACGCCGCCTCTCACCACTTCATCCTCCCAGGACTCCCTTTCGCCATCACTCATTGGTGCCACCCTTCGCTGCCTCTTCTCATCTGTCGTCCAGGTACTGATTTCATGTTTCATCGATTGTTTGTCGTGCATACTGACATGGTTATACCCTATGGGTACCTGATGTTAGTATACCTGGTCCAGCCCGACGGAAGGCCCACTCGACGACCTGCCAGGGTCCATGACGCCTATGACGTTTCGGCTGCTACGAAGCCATATGGACACGGACTCCCAAGCGCACAAGACAAGGAAAGCTCAAGACTAGAGTTTGAATACAACTTGTAACCTACTCGTATCGGTACCTGAGACCTAGCCTCCCCATATATAAAGGCTAGGAGGGTCCAACGAGGAGGACACGACCTAATCTCTCCACCCCCCGATAGACTAGACCACAACAGATCTACAGATCTCTTGACTTATACTTTCGCACACGCATCCACGCCAGATCGAATCTGCGTATCCTGTAACCTTCGGTTCCGCCGTAATCAAGAGCAGACAAGCAGGAGTAGGGTTTTCCCTCCGGGGGCCTGAACCTGGGTAAATCTCGTGTCCCCTGGTTGCTTGTCTGTTAACCGTGCCACGATCTCCAGCATCCCCATCTTCTCCAAAACCCAAGTCCATAACAATGGGCATTGACGAGATTAAACCTCGTCAATTGGCGCCGACCGTGGGGATCGGGGACGCTGATTGTGCGATCATGACGGTCCCATCATCGGCGATCTACGATTCGTTATCCATTGAAGATCAGATTCAACTCATCTCCCTCATTAGATCAGATGACATCTGGTCGATTCATATGCATCGGGAAAGAAGCAGACACCATGGAGTTGAGAAGCTGACCAAGTTCGTGAATCAAGTCCTGATTGGATGCGTATACTGCTAATCCCGGCCGGTTATTGCTCGTATTATTTATTCAGAATACGTCTGAGCGAAATCAAATCATGTCACCACGTCGATTGAAGCAAAGAAAAAGGATCTCATCAGATCCTGTCAATCGGTGAAGTACAAAAGACAAAAGAAGAAAAAATGATTGGCCGGTTTTAGTTCAAATTGGTCTCCACTTCGGAAACATACAGGCATCGATCAACATACTCCACGCTGGGCAAGACTAAAAATTAGTACCAAGTCAATGCATGCTGTCCACGAGACCTAGTGTGAAGAAGCAAGAAAAGTAAACAAAAAAGTATTTCGATCAGGCAGTCGAAAGAAAACAAGTACCAAAGTCATGGAGACGACCAGTTCGCCACATCGACCTCGGCCTCCACGTTGGATCCGCCATCACATCCGCCCGGGATTGCGCCGACTCTGACATGCAACCCGCTACAATCTCCGGTTACGACAAACTGCTTCGACCTGCTTCCACCATCGGTCTCGGCGACCTGTTGTCGCATTGACTCTGGTTCGCCGCATCGGCTCTCGGACGCCGCCTCGACTACATCAACTCCACGCTCGGGGCTCCGTCCACTTCGGCGACCAGCCATAACTCTTTCGGCTCTAGCAACCCGCTGCGGTCCTCGGCATCGTCAACCCGCTGCATCTTTCGGATGCGGCGACCCGACGCGACCTTCGATTGCCGCAACTGGCCGCATCGGCTTCAGCGACCACGACTCGGGGGCTCCCTCGACATCGACGGCCCAATGCGGCTTTCGGCTGCGATGACCCGATACATCCTTCGGATGTGGCGACCCGGTGCGGTTTTCGGCTGCGACAATTTTCGGATGTGGAGCTCGCTGCCGCCATCGACCCCAGGAGCCTGTCGCTGCTATGACTACGATCCGCCGTATGACCCGCTACCGCGTCAACTTCGCCATGACAACCGACAAAGCTAAGTTTTCTCTCTACTCAGAGTTGATTCTTTTATCTTTAATTCGCACTCGAAACAATCGGGGCTGCGCCCTCTTCGAATAACCTAATGTGCCATCGGCTCCACGCACTCGAGCACCTCGAACGCGACAGCCCGAGTAGCTGATTCTGCCTGATCGTTGAATCCTTGAACTCCGAGTGGCTCGGCAAGGTACTGAGACTAAGGGTAATCAGGCTAACGAAAAGGCCTAGCATAGAGTGCAATAGTGTCGACTCGATCGGCACCAGAATCTTACTATACAAGCCGACAGACAAATATTTCTTTCCAAGATACAAGTACTTCATAAATTCTTTATGTTTTTTGCAGCTTACAAGGACGACAACTGCGCCGAGCTATTCTGTTAGGTCCTCCAACAGGAGTCGACAAAACAGCTGGCTACACCATACACCGATGACTTGAGTCGAGTCACTCCTCAGATGGTTGCATCTCTTGATGCTACATAGACGCGACGCTGGCCGCGCACCCGACAGAAGCAACAACGTCGACTTCATCCGTACCGTCGACTCCGCTACGTTGACTCTTGGCTCCTTATGCAAGAGACGCTGACTCGATGCACTTCCCGGTCAGTGGTTTCTTCTCGCATGAGTCTCCACTCGAGTCTGCGACTCGACTAGACACTCGGGGGTTACTCCTATCAGGAGCGCTGGTCGCGCACCCGATGTACTTTCGGGTCAGCGGTACACCCACGAGATTGTCGACTGCGTCTACCAGATACAAGGCTCGAGTCTCTGGCCGAGTCTACGACTCCGCCAGACACTCGGGGGCTACTCCAAACTGGAGCGCTGGCCGCGCACCCGAAGCATTATCAAGATATCACACTGCAAAGCTATTCTTCGAGTCCTACGTCGAGTCTATGACTTCACTACGGACTTGGGGGCTACTCCCATAGGGAGGATGGATTCAAGCATCCGAAAAATTTGTGTCCTACGGACCTGGAGTCAAAAAATGGCTGAGTTAAAGTCTCTGCTCGAGTCTACGACTCAAACAGACACTCGGGGGCTACTCCCATAGGGAGCGCTGGTCGCGCACCCTATGAATTCTTCGACTACGATCCTTCGGATCATAATGCAAAAACTTTTCGGCAACTCTGCCCTAATTAACGCTAAGTGAGAAGCATCCTCCTTGGCCACCCGAAACGCCTCCGCGGCGATAAAAATTCGGATGTTGTGTCCGCGACAGAAAGATAAGACCTACAGATATCATCTGATGGCCTGGCAACGCACACGACTGCGCTCTGCTAGTGAAAATCCATGCCAGTAGGCGCGATGGAAATCCCGACGAACACGTTGGGTACATCATTTAAATTTACTGGAATTCCACTCCTGCACACGCATCAACAATCCCTACACACTCAAATCATTCTCTGGACAAACGGAGATAGCTGTACCCGAAGGATTGAAGAGTCCTCAGCCGAATCTACGATTCGACTGAACACTCGGGGGCTACTGACATGGTTATACCCAACGGGTACCTGATGTTAGTATACCTGGTCCAGCCCGACGGAAGGCCCACTCGACGACCTGCTAGGGTCCATGACGCCTATGACGTTTCGGCTGCTACGAAGCCATATGGACACGGACTCCCAAGCGCACAAGACAAGGAAAGCTCAAGACTAGAGTTTGAATACAACTTGTAACCTACTTGTATCGGTACCTGAGACCTAGCCTCCCCATATATAAAGGCTAGGAGGGTCCAACGAGGAGGACACGACCTAATCTCTCCACCCCTCGATAGACTAGACCACAACAGATCTATAGATCTCTCGACTTATACTTTCGCACACGCATCCACGCCAGATCGAATCTGCGCACCCTGTAACCTTCGGTTCCGCCGTAATCAAGAGCAGACAAGCAGGAGTAGGGTTTTCCCTCTGGGGGCCTGAACCTGGGTAAATCTCGTGTCCCCTGGTTGCTTGTCTGTTAACCGTGTCACGATCTCCAGCATCCCCATCTTCTCCAAAACCCAAGTCCATAACAATGGGCATTGACGAGATTAAACCTCGTCACATACAAGATGCCTCATATAGGTTTTTGGGAAACTGCTATAGATTTAGATGACGAAACATTAACACATTCTATAAATGATTCGTGCAGCATGGACGATTTAGATGGGGAGATATTTTGTAACTACATAAGATGGGCAGATTTGGTAACCGGCTTTACAAGCGCGCAACGTGCGAGATTTACCGGCACTACTTTGCGGCCTATGTTGGATGTGCCATGAATCACAATGCATGGAAACTTAATCAGATTCATCATTGAGTTGTTCAATCCATCGTCTAGCACCTTCGTCATAAAAGAAGGATCAGGAGAAATAGTAGGAACTTGTGACGACGTAGAACATATTTATAGTTTACGTAACCAAGGTTATTCTGCATTTCAAATTATAAAGGAAGATGGTCAAACAAATATGCATAACATACCCCATGTTTTCTCAACAAGTCAAGTGGTAATATAGTGATAAGAGATTCGATTAATGACATAAAGACCGAAATGGCGTCCGATAACAATTTCGTTCGCAAATCGGTGCTTGTGCTAATTGGTCCTGTCATAGCCCATTTTACCTAAGACCTTCTACTATTTAGTGGAACACGTTCCTGCGTATTTTTTAGATTATCTGGAATTACTTCATACTGAAGTTTCTCATAGATAGTTTGAATGATAGCTTTGTAGGATCTACTATGAGAGCATGGCCCAAAGGAAATCTAGGTCTAACACATGTATATATGTTAAGTCAAACAATCATTAGTTTTTATGTTCAGCTCTCGATGTAAAACTAAATTTATTTGTTGTACAATTTATTTGCAGTTTTTTACTAGGAGAAGTTGGTGATCCTACTTATATTCCCTCTGTTTCTATTCAGCCACTAATGAAAAAATGGAGAGAAGACGAAACATAAAGGAGATGTTGCTATGATTATAAGAATGGTCGAGGCCTTGGAAATAGCACTAAAGTGATGGTAGTCAGTTTAATCATTTTTTTGATATGCCACCATACATAGCTCGTGTTTGTATTTGTAATTTGTATAATTTGTTCATTTTTGAAACATGCAGATTCGTCATAATATTGGGGAGCAATATAAGTAAAAGAGTATGCAAAATCCATTAATGAATGGTGAACAGTCAAGTTCAAACAAACGGGTCAGTAACATGGATATCCTTTTCGAACGTATGGCGATAGAATTGAAAAATCGCATGGACATGAAGATGGCACTTATACCCCAGAAATGTGCAGAGGTGGTACTATCGATATTTTATGTGTTATTTCATTTTGATGATAACTATACTACACTATGAATGAAAACTCGGTACTTAATATTTTATGTTATGCAGGAGGTTCTAAAATTATTAAATACAAATGGTGTCATGTACAAACCAACTGAAGCATCACGGTCGGACAAAGGAGGAGATGATGAGGATATAAAATCTCTTCCCAGTGAATCACAATCAGCCAAAGAATTTGTCTATAAACATGGTAAGAAAGAAGCCAAGCTTGATGACATACTAAGAAATATGGCGGCTAATTCTGAAGCAGCCCAAGCAGATGATCTATTTGGTGGTGACAGTTACGTCACACCCTTGAAGGACAAACGTATGCCGACAACTGTTGTTGACATGTCAATGAATAACACACCAGACCACCTTCGGAAGATGGATGGTACAGAGGAGAATCCGTGGGACGTAAATGAAAATACCAAGTTTGCGTCATCATCGGAGGTACCGTCATGCATTTTTGGTACTCAGAAGGATACACCAAATGATGCACAGAGCGGTGTCGTGCAGAACGATGCACGCAATGATATGACTTCTACCGCGGGTAAGGAAGATGCAACAAAGTGTGCTAATTCTATTGATAGCGGCAAAAAGGAAATTGACAATGGTCTAGGCAAAAGGAAACGCGTACCCAAGGGTAATAGTAAGTATGGTTCCCCATTATTTGAGTGACAGAAACAACCGAAACATAAATCAAAAAATATGAAACGTATAATGTTTTATAGATTTCATTACTTATTTTTATTCAGCAAACAAAAAGGTTCAATGCGGTAACTTGTGTGTTTTCATAAATGTTATACAACGATATTATTTGAACAACATGGTATTAGGGAAAGTTACACTATGTTAAACCTGATGAAATAAAAGGTGTTGTCAAATATGTTTCAATAGCAGCGAAGATCCCAAAAGAAGCTATAAAAATAGCGTATCATAACTCAGATGAGGCCATCTTGTCTTCAAAAATAAAAGAATGGCTTAGTACTGCTGTAAGTAATTTGCTAATCTATTATTGTTATTTTACAACAAATCAGTATGAACATGCAATCATTGTACAACTATTATTTTCAGATACTTGATGCCTACATTCTAGAGTGTAACATCCCTAAAATCATGATTTCAAAGTTTGCATATCATTCATGCATGCATATAGAATTGAGATCAATTTCAAAACTCATTTCAGAAAAACAAAGCACATAGTGCTATCATTTCTTGTGAGCAAACTTAAATCAAATGGCCATCCCCATTTGAGAGTTTGAATGTTTTAAACCTAGATTTTTTGTCTCCCTTGTTAAATGGTTTGAGTGTGGAATTTGAACCAAGCCTTACAAATGGAAATTGTTTCAAAAATCATTTTGCAAACATTTGCAAATCAAGTGCAAAGCTCCTGTTATTTTGTTTCTCCAAAAGTGACCAAGCCTTTGCAAAGTAACCACATGGTTTTAGGCCTATATTTGAGACTATTGCACACTGCAAAAATCTCAAATTGATTTGAATTCAAATGGGACTTGAATTCATTTGAAAACCATTCCTGAAAATCAAAACAGAAAAAGAAAAGGGTAAAAGAAAAGAAAAAGGCCAGGCGCTCCTAATCTAGCCTAGCAGCAGAACCGTCCCAGCTAGCCCACCCGGCCACTCTCTCGCTCGCTCGCACGCGCAGACGCACCCACACTGACGCTGACACTCGGACCTCACCCCCTCTCCGTAGCACTCGCTGACTGGTGGCCCTCTCCACGTCACACCTTCTTCCCCAAAACACGCCCGCAGACCACGTCGCCGCTGCTGTTGATGCCGGTAATGGCGCGGCGTAATTAGACTTGATGCCGCAAGCGTTTCCTGTCGCGCTTGAGCCTATTTAAACCACACCCCACCGCGGTCATTTTCCCCCACTCTCCTCGCTCACTCCGCCACCAGGTTGCGCGCATTTAACCCCGAAACCCCGCAGTACTGACGACTAATTCCAGTGAGCCTCGACCGCCCCCCTTTCTCTGGTTCAAACAATCGCGCCCAGCTTGATCTTGCGCACCTCCTGATACCCTTCGCTTGCATTCTCGTGACCCAGGCCGTCGTCCCTGTTCGTGCCTACAACCGACTGCGCCGCCGCTTGACTCCGACAATCAATTGAGGTAAAACCCGAGCGCCCCTTGCCCCTCTTTCATACGAGAATGTTCGCCTTCGTCTTGTGCATCTCCTGACCCCTCTGGTTCGTGCTAGGGCGACGCCACACCTCGGCAACAACCTCGACTGCAAGCGACAGGCGCCGCCCGCAACTCCGAAGAGCCCCAGCGACCGTACCCGTGCGCCCCTTCCCAAACCATCGCCACCTTGAGCATCAGCAGCCCCCTGCGGTTCTGGTAAGCACAGCCTTTCTTCCCCGGTCAACCTAGAACGCCAGCGCCGCCGCTGACAGGCGCGCCGCCGCTAGTCGCTGCCGCTAGCGCCGCTCGTATTTGGACAAAGCGATTAGGATCGTTAGATGCAGATCCTGCGGCTGAAATTAGAACTTAAGCGAAGAGGTAAGCGCGCATCTGAGCCAACAGATCTGACTTAGATCCTACGGCCCGCAGAGCTCGATCCGTTCGAACTGGTACGCGCCAGTAGGGTTAAGACACGTGGCTAGGGTTTGATTCAAAAACAGTTTTGAAATCAGATTTTGATCCAAAATTGAAATGGCTCTAACTTTTGATTTCCACGTTAGATTTTTGCAAATTGTATACCGTTGGAATCAGGGAGTCAAGCCCTTTCTGTTTATGCAATGTGTTTAGTAAAAAGTTTCTGTTAAAATGACTTTTTATGCAGAAACTTGTTTAGGACTAGTTTGAGTATAGAATTTGTTTAGTAATTTGTTTTAATGCTAAATAAGTTTGGTTTAGCATGGTTTTGACTTAGTTATGTTTCAGTATTTTGCATTTGCTTGGTTGGGTTTTAAAATCATCACTTAGCATTTTTGCATACATGCATATATTTATGATTGTATATGAATTGTGTGTAATTTTGTGCTACAAATTTTTGTGTAGATTTTGGTGCTAGTGATTGTGATTGTGAAGAGTGCTACTCTCCCGATTACCAAGGCAAGTGGTACTTCATGAATATTTCCATCCCTAGATTTTGTACAAGCATTAGAAATATTTTGCTAAGTCTTGCATGTTTCTATTTTTTTCCAAGTGCTATGTTGGGAAATCCTAAGTAGTTGTAGAATTGCTAGGAAATTTCCTAAGTTAAGTTACTATGCCATTCTTAGCCTAGCTAGTAGCAAACAAGGGTTGGTAAAGTATATACATGCTATGATGAAAATGTTTCTAAGTCTTTGGACTTATGTTTTTCTTAATAAAACAACTAAGTCAATGAACCTCCTGGGTGGAATGGGACTTGAATGGTGGATTTTGGTTGAGTGGTTACACAAGGCCCATGGACATGGTTTACCTTGTGTATCTCACTTGTGGTATGCCACCCAGGCACAAAGGGATTTTAGAGGCGTGTTGAGAAGCTTACAGTGCAGCCACTTGGCAATATGGGCTCTGCCTTGATCACATAGGTTGCTAGAACTTAGTCATTTGGACAGTTGGTGGTAGTGGGAATGAAGGTTGCGTCCATTTGACTAAGGGAAGGCTTCTGAAAGGTCCTGTCTTGGGAAACCAAGTCTGGTGGGGAAAGTGCACAACCTCTGCAGATGGAAAATCTAAGTACTTAGCCAAGTCCATGGCAATGGACAACTTGAGCATCAAGACATGGAAGCTATCAAGAATCTCATCACTCCAACTTCTAAGTAAAAACTGGTGGGAAACAAGGGTGAAGGACCCCAATGTCTATTGGTGGTTTCTTGGGAAATGTTTTGACAAAGAAAAACTTAGTGATTTCAACTAATAGGAAAAACCTATTTTGAGCAAAGCAAGCCAAGCTACACTTAGCCAAAATGCATATAGTATTATAGTCCACTTAAAATATACTAAGGTATCACTTGCCAATACTATTCCAAAGTATTGACCCACTGTGGCTGTAACTTGTGATGTTGCAGGTTACTCCGATGATGATTAGGTGTCATGAGTCTACACTCAACATGCTTGCCTGTGGCACATGAAGATGAAGACTTATGTTTATTTACTTATTCCAAAACTCTTGTACTAGGCCTGTGGCCTTGAGTTGTAAAAGACTATGTTTTATCTCTGGAATGGATGTAATAAATGACCTTTGTATATGTGTACTTCATCTTAAACTGTGGATGCTAGCAATGATCCAGGGACTAGCATTGCAATCACAGGGATCCTTTCCTTTACAAAGGAGGGATCTTACAGATGGTATCAGAGCACTTTGTTGCCTGTAGGATTATGACCCTAGGATTGGAAACCACTAAGGAAAAAATTTCAACTACTTCTACACTTGTCTATTCTTCTCGTAAACTTTTCTATTCTTCTCGTTCTCATCTCTATTTGTAGATGAACTCCATCAACGAAGCTGTAAAGAAAGGACCACTCATGACCATGACCTTGGAGTGTGAGACTGAGTTTCCCAAAATTCTCAAGGACCTCATGGTGGCAATGGAAATACATGGTGCAGCTGTGTACAAAGGCTTTCCAGTGATGGATGAAGGAGTTGAGTACTGGTGGGTACAACTTCACTTGTACAAAAATAAGGAAGACAACCACAAGGAAAAAGGATTATGCATGTACACCAACACTGTGGTGCATACCACATTCTTTGAGTCAGCAAGAGAAGCAGCTTGGAGGACTATCAAAGAACTTAGTGCTAGAGTCAAGTGCAGAATGCTCAACCTCCAAAAAGACTTAGAGAAAGAGAAAGAACATACCCAAGAGTTGGAAGCCACCAACCAAACCTTAAGAGGAGATATTATAGACTTAGTGATGGAATCATGTGAGCAAGATAGACTGATTGCCTCTAGGAGCATTGTGTTAGCCAACAGATCCAGTGAGATAGGATTGTAAACGTACTTCGTTAGTTGGACCACCACCTATCACCTTATTTTCCAAAATGATACCTTAAATAAGTTTGGACCTTGGTTGATGTAATGGATTCATGTATGCATGACTTGTGTGAATTTGTGTTCCAAGGATATGTATGAGATGTTTGTCTTTGTTTTATCTTAAATTGTGTTGTTCTAACTTTTCTGTCTTATAAATAGATGCCTATTACCATCAGCACTGTTGAGGAGTTCCAGGTTACCCGCTTTGGTCCTCGTATCGTTGAGCTTACCACCTTGCTCAATCTCCCTCTTCCCACCATCATGGTGCATCCACTCACCAAGTTCGAGAGGAAGGACCTCTGGGGCTTCAAGGTGAACCAGCCCGGACGCCACACAGAGCCTACTACGGAGGCCATTGTCTTCAAGCTTATGCACGATGATAGGGAGAGAGGCATGGAGGTAGTCATGCAGGAACTGATAGGACGTCTGCTTGGCCGGCACTCCCGACAGGTTAGAGGCACCCACTTCCACGTCTTCGGAAGACGTGATGAGGATGGAGAGTCCATCGACTTCGAGGATGACTCGAGGGACGCAGCAGAGCCGATACGTCTGTATCTCTAGGACTTAGAGTCTCTCATTAGGCACGTGGACACGGACAGGACCAATGTCATGCTCAATAATGACGAGCTCCAGGTGCAGCTTCGCGAGAAAGACAAGCTCTTCGCGCAGCAGGACGAGATAGTCAAGGAAATGGAGGCGAAGTTCGAGACCCAGGACCGGAAGTTCAAGAGTCAGGAGAAACGTGTCCAGGATAGGAACAAGAAGATCTGGGACATGACTAAAGAACTGTAGTCCAAGGACTTCGAGCTAGAGCAGCAGCAGACGGTGATAGAGAGGCTTCGTTCCCAGAAGAGGGCTCTCAAGGCCAAGATTGAGTCCTTGACCACTACTATTGAGGAGAACAAGACCGCGATGGAGAACGCAGGACTTACCTTTGTCGAGGAGGAGATTGATGCTGATGAGTAGACTTGACTACTCGTTTATCTTTTATTATCGTACTTGTTATTTGTGAACTTGTTATTGGACCATCCGACATGTGGATGGCTTGCCACTTGTGTGTTTTACTTTGAGAACTTGTTATCTTGTTGTTGAACTTTTATTTTCTGTTGCATGCTTGTGTTTGCTTATGTGATGTAATGTGCATGAAAACATCTATGGGTATCTCATTCTTATCTCTATTTGAACAAACCACAGATGCCTCCCCGTCGCGCAAACCCCAACCCCAACAACAACAACAACAACATCACTCCAGAAATGCAGCAAATGATGAATGCTCAAACACAGCTCATGCAGATGATGACAACATTCATTCAGAACCAAAACAACAACAACCCCAATAAAAACAACAATAACAACAATAACAACAACAAACCTTCGGGCTTTGATATGCTCACCAGATTTTTGCGATTGAGGCCAGCTAAGTTCTCGGGGACGACTGATCCCATGGTGGCCAATGATTGGCTACGTTCTGTAAACAAGGACTTAGTAACCGTGGGCTGCACGGATGCTGAAAAGGTCAGATTTGCAGCACATCTGCTGGAAGGGCCAGCCACCACTTGGTGGGACAACGTCCAAATCACCACTCCTATAGATGAGGTGACTTGGTCTATCTTTGAGGATGGCTTTCGCACTGCTCATATCTCATCAGGAATAATGAGCCTGGAAAAGAAGGAGTTCCACAATCTGAAGCAGCGCCACCGCAGCGTGGCTGAATACATTGAAGAGTTCAACAATCTGGCGCGTTATGCACCAGATGAGGTTGACACAGATGCCAAGAGAAAGGAAAAATTTCTGGAAGGCTTGAATGATGAGCTGAATCTGCAGCTGGCTGTGGCGTATGTTCCCACTTATCAGTCGCTCTGTGACAAGGCTGCTATATTGGAGAACAAAATGAAGCAAGTCGAGAGTAGAAAGAGAAAGCACTCCGACAAGCACAGCTCGGGGTCGTCTCACAAACTATCTCACTATGATGACAGTGGAAGCTCAGGATCCCACAAGCATGGGAAATTCAACAAGCACCACAACCACAACCGTCATGAAAACAAGCATCATCGCAGTCATGACAATGACAAGTACAAGAACCATAAGAGTGGACATAAGATCCACCACAGTGGTAATGGTAGTGGGAGTAGAAGTCAGCCTGCTAAGAGAGACATCAGTCATGTTGAATGCTTCAAATGCAAGAAGATGGGACACTATGCAAATGAGTGCCCCGAAAATAAAGTTGAAGGACCTGTCAAGCCCAATCCTTTCCAGAAAGGACAGGTGAACCACATCAATGTGGAAGAGGTCTATGAGGAGCCTGATGCTGTTGCTGGTAAGTTCAGACTCAATTCCATTCCAGCATTTGTACTCTTTGATACTGGTGCATCTCATTCATTCATATAAAGAGCATTTGTTGAAAGAAATGAACTACCGATAGAAACTATTGGGTGTCCTATAAAAGTAAGTTCTCCTGGTGGAGAAATGATAGTGAATTTAGGATGCCATGATCTAGTCATAGAATTCGGGAAGTATAAGTTTCCCGTTAACTTGATAATACTAAACTCCCAAGGATTGGACGTCATTCTGGGAACGGACTGGATGACTAAGTACAAAGGAGTGATAGATTGTGCCAGCCATACTGTCTCACTCACAACTCCGGAAAATAAAAGGATCAGATTCAGGACCAGCTTTGAAGCAAAAATGAGTATGCTTAATTCTCTTAAGGGGGTTAGCATGGACAGTGTGCCAATTGTGAGTGAGTATCCGGATGTGTTTCCGGAAGAATTGCCGGGAATGCCACCAGATAGAGATGTGGAGTTTTTGATAGATTTGGTACCAGGTTCTGGACCAATAGCAAAGAGACCATATAAAATGTCAGTTGATGAACTGAAAGAGCTCAAGAAGCAACTAGGAGAACAGTTGCAGAAAGGATTTATTCAACCAAGTTCTTCATATTGGGGAGCCCCAGTTTTGTTCGTGGAGAAGAAGGATAGAAGCCAAAGGTTATGCATAGATTACCGTTCACTCAACGAGGTAACTATCAAGAACAAATATCCTTTGTCTAGAATCAATGACTTGTTTGATCAGCTAGAAGGAGCATGTGTGTTCTCAAAGATTGATCTCTGGTCAGGCTATTTTCAACTCAAGATAAGAGAACAAGACATACCTAAAACAACATTCACCACAAGGTATGGGTTGTATGAGTATACCGTGATGCCTTTTGGCTTGACCAATGCTCCAGCATACTTCATGAATATGATGAACAAGGTGTTCATGGAATTTCTTGACAAGTTTGTTGTAGTTTTCATCGACGACATCTTAGTCTACTCCAAGAGCAAATAAGAACATGAAGGACATTTGTGTTTGATACTTGAGAAATTAAGAGAGCATAAACTTTATGCCAAATTCAGCAAGTGTGAATTCTGGTTAGAAGAAGTTGGTTTTCTTGGTCATGTTATGACAAAGGATGGTGTAGCAGTTGATCCTGCTAAAGTTTCAGATGTGACTGAATGGGAATCTCCTAAGAACGTGAAAGAGGTTCGTAGTTTCCTTGGCTTAGCAGGTTACTACAGAAGGTTCATTGAGAATTTCTCAAAGGTTGCTAAGCCTATGACTGAGTTGTTAAATAAAGACAAGAAGTTTGCTTGGTCTGAAGGTTGTGAAGTCAGCTTTCAAGAATTGAAGAAGAGACTTGTGACATCACCAGTTCTGTGTCTGCCTGATTTGGAAAAGGATTTCCAAGTATATTGTGATGCATCTCATCAAGGTTTGGGTGCAGTACTTATGCAAGACGGTAAAGTTGTGGCTTATGCCTCGAGACAACTCAAAACTCATGAGGTAAACTACCCTACTCATGATTTGGAGCTAGCCTCAGTCGTCCATGCACTCAAAACATGGAGGCACTACCTTTTGGGAAAGCGTTGTGAAGTGTTCACAGATCACAAGAGTTTGAAGTATATCTTCACCTAGAAGGAAATCAATATGAGGCAAAGAAGATGGTTAGAGCTTATCAAAGATTATGACTTAAGTTTACAATACCACCCCGGTAAAGCAAATGTTGTAGCAGATGCTCTAAGTCGTAAGGTATTTGTGAATGGCCTTACCAAAGGAGAATTGCCAGATGATTTGTGTACCCAATTCAGAAAACTCAGATTGGAGATTGTGCCTGAAGGACATCTCATGTCTTTGGATGTTCAACCCACTTTGTTGGACAAGATCCGAGAAGCTCAGAAGACCGATAGGGAAATTGAAGAGATTAAAGAAAAGATTGGCCAAGGGAAAGCTAAAAATTTCCATGAAGATGAACAGGGTACTTTATGGCATGGGAAACGTATCTGTGTTCCACAAGATCCGGAGTTACGGAAACTGATTTTGTAGGAAGCACACAACTCTCCGTATTCTATTCACCCGGGTAACACCAAAATGTACATGGACATGAAAGAAAGATTTTGGTGGAACAATCTCAAGAGGGACATCGCCGAACATATTTATTTGTGTGATGTGTGTAGTAGAGTAAAAGCGGAGCATCAGAAACCAGCAGGTTTGCTTCAACCACTACCTATTCCTGATTGGAAGTGGGACAATATTGGTATGGATTTCATTACCGGATTACCAAGGACCAGATCAGGATATGATTCCATATGGGTAGTAGTGGATCGCTTAACTAAAGTGGCTCATTTCATACCCGTAAAGACAACTTATACAAGTGCCAAGTTAGCCAAAATCTACATGAGTAGAATTGTATGTCTACATGGTGTGCCCAAGAGTATTGTGTCTGATAGGGGAACTCAATTCACTTCCCATTTTTGGAGACAGCTACATGAGTCATTGGGAACGAGGTTGGAATTCATTACTGCTTTTCATCCTCAAACCGATGGACAAACGGAAAGGACTAATCAAATTCTGGAAGACATGTTGAGGGCATGTGCCCTAGACTATGCAGCCAGTTGGGATGAAAG
Source organism: Avena sativa (assembly GCA_916181665.1). Lineage (NCBI taxonomy): Eukaryota > Viridiplantae > Streptophyta > Magnoliopsida > Poales > Poaceae > Avena > Avena sativa. The sequence goes on from OV702279.1 coordinate 345,332,577, forward strand.
TCTGCCTTACGCAGAATTTTCTTATAACAACAGCTATCAAGCCAGCATTGAGATGGCACCGTTTGAGTTTCTCTATGGAAGAAAATGTACCACCCCATTGTTATGGAATGGTGTGGGAGAAAGAAGTTTATTCGGGCCAGATCTTATCAAAGAAGCCGAAGAGAAGGTCAAATTGGTTAAGGACAGGTTGAAGATAGCACAGTCCCGACAGAAAAGCTACGCAGATCCTAAGCGTAGAGAAGTCACCTACCAAGTTGGTGATATAGCTTATCTTAGAGTATCACCACTCCGTGGAGTGAAAAGATTCGGAGTCAAAGGAAAGTTGGCACCAAGATATGTTGGGCCATTCAAGGTTCTGAGTCGCAAAGGAGAAGTTGCTTATGAAATTGAACTGCCAGGATCTTTGTCAGCAGTCCATAATGTGTTTCATGTGAGTCAGCTTAAGAAATGTCACCCATAAATGGAAGAAACTTCTTTGAAGGATACCATACCTTTGGAAGAAGTGCAACTAGAAAGTGACCTCACATATGAGGAGAAACCTATCAAGATTCTTGAGACTGCAGAAAGAGTCACAAGGACAAAGACTATCAAGTTCTGCAAAGTACAGTGGAATCATCATACCGAAGAGGAAGCAACATGGGAAAGAGAAGATGATCTTCGGAAAGACCACTCTCACCTATTTGCTAGCCAATCTGAATCTCGAGGGCGAGATTCACCTTAAGGGGGTTAGATTTGTAACATCACTAAAATCATGATTTCAAAGTTTGCATATCATTCATGCATGCATATAGAATTGAGATCAATTTCAAAACTCATTTCAGAAAAACAAAGCACATAGTGCTATCATTTCTTGTGAGAAAACTTAAATCAAATGGCCATCCCCATTTGAGAGTTTGAATGTTTTAAACCTAGATTGTTTGTCTCCCTTGTTAAATGGTTTGAGTGTGGAATTTGAACCAAGCCTTACAAATGGAAATGGTTTCAAAAATCATTTTGCAAACATTTGCAAATCAAGTGCAAAGCTCCTGTTATTTTGTTTCTCCAAAAGTGACCAAGCCTTTGCAAAGTAACCACATGGTTTTAGGCCTATATTTGAGACTATTGCACACTGCAAAAATCTCAAATTGATTTGAATTCAAATGGGACTTGAATTCATTTGAAAACCATTCCTGAAAATCAAAACAGAAAAAGAAAAGGGTAAAAGAAAAGAAAAAGGCCAGGCGCTCCTAATCTAGCCCAGCAGCAGAACAGGCCCAGCTAGCCCACCCGGCCACTCTCTCGCTCGCTCGCACGCGCAGACGCACCCACACTGACGCTGACACTCGGACCCACCCCCTCTTCGTAGCACTCGCTGACTGGTGGCCCTCTCCACGTCACACCTTCTTCCTCAAAACACGCCCGCAGACCACGTCGCCGCTACTGTTGATGCCGGTAATGGCGTGGCGTAATTACCCTTGATGCCGCAAGCGTTTCCTGTCGCGCTTGAGCCTATTTAAACCACACCCCGCCGCGGTCATTTTCCCCCACTCTCCTCGCTCACTCCGCCACCAGGTTGCGCGCATTTAACCCCGAAACCCCGCAGTACTGATGACTCCGGCGACTAATTCCGGTGAGCCTCGACCGCCCCCCTTTCTCTGGTTCAAACAATCGCGCCCAGCTTGATCTTGCGCACCTCCTGATACCCTTCGTTTGCATTCTCGTGTCCCAGGCTTTCGTCCCCGTTCGTGCCTGCAACCGACTGCGCCGCCGCTTGACTCCGACGATCAATTGAGGTAAAACCCGAGCGCCCCTTGCCCCCTCTTTCATACGAGAATGTTCGCCTTCGTCTTGTGCATCTCCTGACCCCTCTGGTTCGTGCTAGGGCGACGCCACACCTCGGCAACAAACTCGACTGCAAGCGACAGGCGCCGCCCGCAACTCCGACGAGCCCCAGCGACCGTACCCGTGCGCCCCTTCCCAAACCATCGCCACCTTGAGCATCAGCAGCCCCCTGCGGTTCTGGTAAGCACACCCTTTCTTCCCCGGGCAACCTAGAACGCTAGCGCCGCCGCTGACAGGCGCGCCGCCGCCAGTCGCCGCCGCTAGCGCCGCTCGTATTTGGTCAAAGCGATTAGGATCGTTAGATGCAGATCCTACGGCTGAAATTAGAACTTAAGCGAAGAGGTAAGCGCGCATCTGAGCCACCAGATCTGACTTATATCCTACGGCCCGCAGAGCTTGATCCGTCCGAACCGGTACGCGCCAGTAGGGTTAAGACACGTGGCTAGGGTTTGATTCAAAAACAGTTTTGAAATCAGATTTTGATCCAAAATTGAAATGGCTATAACTTTTGATTTCCACGTTAGATTTTTGCAAATTTAATACCGTTGGAATCAGGGAGTCAAGCCCTTTCTGTTTATGCAATGTGTTTAGTAAAAAGTTTCTGTTAAAATGACTTTTTATGCAGAAACTTGTTTAGGACTAGTTTGAGTATAGAATTTGTTTAGTAATTTGTTTTAATGCTAAATAAGTTTGGTTTAGCAAGTTTTTGACTTAGTTATGTTTCAGTATCTTGCATTTGCTTGGTTGGGTTTTAAAATCATCACTTAGCATTTTTTGCATACATGCATATATTTATGATTGTATATGAAGTGTGTGTAATTTTGTGCTACAAATTTTTGTGTAGATTTTGGTGCTAGTGATTGTGATTGTGAAGAGTGCTACTCTCCCCATTACCAAGGCAAGTGGTACTTCATGATATTTCCATCCCTAGATTTTGTACAAGCATTAGAAATATTTTGCTAAGTCTTGCATGTTACTATTTTTTTTTCCAAGTGCTATGTTGGGAAATCCTAAGTAGTTGTAGAATTGCTAGGAAATTTCCTAAGTTAAGTTACTATGCCATTCTTAGCCTAGCTAGTAGCAAACAAGGGTTGGTAAAGTATATACATGCTATGATGAAAATGTTTCTAAGTCTTTGGACTTATGTTTTTCTTAATAAAAAAACTAAGTCAATGAACCTCCTGGGTGGAATGGGACTTGAATGGTGGATTTTGGTTGAGTGGTTACACAAGGCCCATGGACATGGTTTACCTTGTGTATCTCACTTGTGGTATGCCACCCAGGCACAAAGGGATTTTAGAGGCGTGTTGAGAAGCTTACAGTGCAGCCACTTGGCAATATGGGCTCTGCCTTGATCACATAGGTTGCTAGAACTTAGTCATTTGGACAGTTGGTGGTAGTGGGAATGAAGGTTGCGTCCATTTGACTAAGGGAAGGCTTCTGAAAGGTCATGTCTTGGAAAACCAAGTCTGGTGGGGAAAGTGCACAACCTCTGCAGATGGAAAATCTAAGTACTTAGCCAAGTCCATGGCAATGGACAACTTGAGCATCAAGACATGAAAGCTATCAAGAATCTCATCACTCCAACTTCTAAGTAAAAACTGGTGGGAAACAAGGGTGAAGGACCCCAATGTCTATTGGTGGTTTCTTGGGAAATGTTTTGACAAAGAAAAACTTAGTGATTTCAACTAATAGGAAAAAACCTATTTTGAGCAAAGCAAGCCAAGCTACACTTAGCCAAAATGCATATAGTATTATAGTCCACTTAAAATATACTAAGGTATCACTTGCCAATACTATTCCAAAGTATTGACCCACTATGGCTGTAACTTGTGATGTTGCAGGTTACTCCGATGATGATTAGGTGTCATGAGTCTACACTCAACATGCTTGCCTGTGGCACATGAAGATGAAGACTTATGTTTATTTACTTATTCCAAAACTCTTGTACTAGGCCTGTGGCCTTGAGTTGTAAAAGACTATGTTTTATCTCTGGAATGGATGTAATAAATGACCTTTGTATCTGTGTACTTCATCTTAAACTGTGGATGCTAGCAATGATCCAGGGACTAGCATTGCAATCACAGGGATCCTTTCCTTTACAAAGGAGGGATCTTACATAGAGCTTGCTCCCCGTCTTGACTATCATCGGCACATACGTGGACCATTGAGGTCAACCTATCTTATAAATGAAGTCATTAAATGTACAAAATAAAAAAAACTTGAAATTTTTTGACATACAAGAAGTGCCAAGACCAGGAGCTATAGGAAGGGTTATGAATAAATATTTTGCGCGTGACAAGGTAAAGAGTGTTTTTTATAAAGTTAATGTTGTTGTTAACTATTTGGAATCCTACATAGTACATGCTAGTGATCTTATTTTGTAGGCATATTTCCCTTTAAATATACGTGGAGAACATTGTGTGATAGTTGTAATACATAACTTCAAGCAGGAGTTCCAAGTCCTTGACAATAAGTATAGTTTAACCTATTCTCATGCAGTTATGGATGACTTGGTATTATCTACTTTTCTCATCAAAATCTTGTTATCTTTTGACGTTTTGGTAACTCTAAATCTTTTGCAGAAAGGACAAATTGCACTAGACATATGGTGGACAAACAAAACTACACGCAAACAATTTCCTAACGTCGAAACTTGGCCTATTAAAAAATATGAAATTGGAAAGTAAGATGATGGGTAAGTACTTGTGAATCATATCACTTTCTCACTACTGATGTCGTAAATGAATTTTATTTCATCGTATGGCAGCAACTCATGCGGATTATGGGTATTGCAATGTCTAGAGCACTGCGACGGAGATCGTTTGACTAATAGAATTGATCAGGTGTGTACACTATTCCTTTGTATAGTCGCAAAAATCAATATGATTACAATTCAATTTATAAACTCTTCTATATGGTACTGCAGACAACAATTAAAAAATCAAGAGGACCTACCATTGCAACGATTATTCTATCTAGAAGAAACAAGCTAGCGGCCGTGAAAAGAAAAGTTAGATCAGTGATTAATAACAGTGTACCTTTAGAATTTACTAGTGTCCCTGTAGGTTTCCATACCTGGTAAATCCATATGAAATTTGTAAAACAGTTTATTGTTTGCATTGTACGACAATAGTCCGTATCCTGTTCTGTCGAGTCAACTCAAAACTATGAAATTGTTTGGTTGTTTAACTTGTTTGTTTTGACCCAAATTAGTTGGTCACGTTGAAAAACTTGTTTGTTTCTTTCAACCAAACATGCTCTCCTCGTGGCGCTGCCCCGGCCCTCACTCTTCCTGTATCCATCACGTGCGTCATCTCGGTCTGCTGCACGCGCATGCATGCATCCATAGTCTGAAACGAGCGCATGTTGTGTTGTAAAGTATGAAACGAGTGTTGCATGCTACGTCGATCGACGTGTCCGCTCAGCTGCGCGCGCATGCATGCATCCATGGTGAGGATAGGGCCTAATAATTAATCTCACGGCCCAACGGTCCAACCACCGCTCCGTTTCAACGTGTATTAATAGTTGGGCCTTTACCATGCATGCGCCATGCAGCGTCGTAGCATGTCTATTGTATTGTCACAATGTCACAGCGTTACACGACCGGTCACGTAATAAAGTTGCGTTGTCATCATAGCATAGCTACTTGCACACCTTTTTTTGCTGCGAATTCACGCGGGCGTGTCGCTCGGTCGGTCACGCGCCAAACAAATTCACACGGGACGCAGCTTTCCCGTCACGCGCCCGCGGAAATGAGTCAAGAGGCTCCTCGATACCGTACGCCCACACCTCCTCGAAACAGTGTGCCTTAAACACGAGGGGAGAACGAAGCGACCAGGACGCACCCATTTATATGCCCCCTGACCTCTCTCACTCTCTCACTCGCTCGCACACATCCATCTAACCGCTAACCACTCAAGCAACCACTATCCGTCGCTCGCCGCCCCCACCCCCTCCCCCACCACGATTCAGTTCAACGGCCCGACATACCGCCGCCCTGCCACCATGCCGGAGAGACAGTGGCCGCACGGCCGGGTTGTGGAGAACCGCCTCCGCATCTGGGCCATCTCAAGGTGGCAGGGGCCGCTTGAGCTGGCCCGCTTCTTCCTTGCCGCCGGCTACCGCCACCTCCCTGCCGGCACTCTACCCATGTTCCAGATCGACTAGCAGTACGACGGCACCAACAACTTCTTCATAGGCCTCTAGGTCACCTTCTTCAACCACTACGACGCCTACCACCTCCTCGGCCAAGTGTTCTGGCATGGATGCGAGTTCATCGCGTTCACGACGTACAATATCTTCACCGACTTACACGGCATCTTTTCCATCAACAGTCAGGCCCACACTCTCCCGTACATCATGGTGGAGGATGATGAGGGGTATGATGCGTAAGGAGCGGCCAGGAGCCAGGGAGCGGTTGGGCCATAGGAAGAAGGTGTCATGTCCGTGTCGTGTCGTGTCTTGTCTGTTTGTGTCATGGTCTACTATCATGTATGGTTGTACTTGCTACTATGGTGTCTATGGACTTGCTTTGCTACTATGTAAGGTTTCTAATTGTGTTTTATTAATATATGTGTTTATAGTTCGTGCAAAAACACACTTGTGCATACTACTCCCTCCGTTCACATATACTTCGCGTTCTAGCTTTTTCAAAAAATTCTAGTTCGCGTTTTAGACGTTTTGCTAGTTGTTTTCCTAATTAACCCTCGTGGCAGTCTCCCGTTGCATTAAATCTCTTCCGCAAATTCCTCATCTCCCTGCACCTGCTCGTCGACGTCTTCCCCGCGTGGGCTAGGCGCGTTGAGTTGAGCTATTTTCGTGCACCAAGAGAAGATCTGGAGGCGCGCGTGCCAGTGAGAAGGAGAAGCACAGCCGGGCATGCAATCAATCCCATTGGAAGCAAGGCGTCCATACCGGTGCATGCATGCACATCTCCTCATGCCAGGGATGTGGAGGTGGGACTATAGCAGGGTAAATTAGTCCATCTGCCCTCTAATTTAGCTCATCGGGGTCTCTCCTAGGTATCTGTGTTTAGTCTAGGACGCGAAGTATATGTAAACGGAGGGAGTACCAAAACAGGTACACACATAGACCATAACATTGAACTTTCCAACCCCTTCCTTGCACACTAAAGAACTAAAGAAGCAAAACAGAGCAGATAAACAAAACCGAGAGAAATTCCATGAAAAAAGTCGCATATTTTCCTAAACAAACATCAGAAGACTATAAATGTACATCACAAATACATATTTTCACAAGAATTGCCACAAAATTAATTTCCATGTATGATACTTGAAAAATGACTACCCTTGCTGCTGTAGGACATTCCTGCACGAGATGATACATAATATTAGATAGTCTAATAAAAATGCAGGCAATATATCAAGCTAATTTTTAAAACCATACACGGGATGATATATGCACTTTGGGTTCTTCCTGTTATGTCCCTCCTGTTGGCAAGCACTTCACACCCGCTTCTTCCACTCTTTGTATCCTAGTGGTCAACCGTTTTTGGTCATGGGAGATTGTTTCTCGACTGAAACGTTCTTGATTTGCTTAGGCGCAACCTTGGTGGACACTTTTTTAGGATCACCAATATCAAACTGGCTTGCTTGACTTGCATCTACATTTTCATTAACTAAACTACGAGGGCCATATGCTCTGCATTTATCATACCCCTGTCTTCTAGAAATAATTCCATCGACGGTACTCTTCAGAAGATCGTACTCCGCTGTGTCATTGCATGCAATATGCATAGATTGTGAGACCAACACATTTATACTGCTGTATTTTTTCCGCTCCTCTGGCCCAGACCAATCCCAACCAAACATATCGCTCGTGCGTCTAGCAGGCAACCCAAACCTGGCGTTTTTTGTGAAACGCCGCAGAGCATAGCAGTCTGGTATTGTAATAAATTTTAAGTGACTAAACACACATAATAGGTGCTTGCAAGGGATCCCTTTGTGAATCATCCTTTGGCAGTTGCTGATGAGGTTCGATCTCATAAATGCCCATTGTTATGGACTTGGATTTTGGACAAGATGGGGATGCTAGAGATCGCGGAATGGTTAAAAGACAAGCAACGCGGGACACGAGGTTTACCCAGGTTCAGGCCCCCGGAGGGAAAACCCTACTCCTGCTTGTCTGCTCTTGATTACGGCGGAACCGATGGTTATAGGGGTGCGCAGATGCAATATGGCGTAAGGTGTGTATGCTATGATGGAAGAGATCCTTCTCGCCATACCCTCATGTCCTTTATATAGATAGGCAGGTTTTGGGCATAGGTCGAGTCAGTTGCAGATTAAGGTTGGTATTCTTTGAAATTCTATCTACTCTAGGCTTGTTCTCCAAGGATCCGAAGATATCATGGGCTTGGGCCACCCGAAATCTCCACAGGCCGTGTGTCTTGACGTGGGCCTTCCTTGGGCTAGACCAGGTATGCCAATGTTGTGTACCCGCGGGGTATAACCATGTCAGTAGACCCCGAGTGTTCAGTCGAATCGTAGATTCGGCTGGAGACTCTTTAATCTTTCGAGTGCTATGTAGTCGAACCTGTTTTGGGATTGTTGATGCGTGTGCCTGACTCTCCCGATGGATCGGGGCCAGTTAACTATCATAGGACAAAACAACATGGTCTTCATCAAACTCGAGTCCCTAGACTCTAATTCGGAACAATTGCTTGCGTAATTCGACTCAGGCCGTTGACGTCTTACAGGAGTCGAATCCCAGTAGTTTTCAAGTGATGTACCCAACGCGTCCGTCAGGATTTTCATCGTGTCTGCTGACATGGAAGTTTACTAGCAGAGCGTAGTCAGGTGCGTTACCAGACCATCAGATGATATCTGTAGGACTTATCTTTGTGTCGTAGACACAACATCTGAAATTTTGTCACCGTGGAGGTGCTTCGGGTGGCCAAGGAGATTGCTTCTCACATAGCATAGTATTGGGCAAAGTTGCAAAAAAGATTTTTGTTGTATTTGATCCGAAGGATCGTAGTCGAAAAATTCATAGGGTGCACGGCCAGCGCTCCCTATGGGAGTAGCCCCCGAGTGTCTGTTCGAGTCGTAAACTCGAGCAGAGACTTTAGTTCAATCGTTTTTAGCTTAGGTCCAAAGGACACGATTTTTTGAATGCTTAACCAATCCTCCCTATGGGAGTAGCCCCCGAGTCCGTAGTGGAGTCGCAGTCTCGACGTAGGACTGGAAGAAGTTGCGAGATGCGGTTACCTTAGTATTTTTCTCAGGTGCGCAGCCAGCTCTCCTGATAGGAGTAGCCCCCGAGTATTTTCTTGAATCGTAGATTCGAGTAAGTACTTGATTGATCAGCCGAAAACTTCGAGCCATTGCGGGCTTGGCTTTGATGATGTCAGTGCACACGATTTGTGATCTCACCCATCTGTGGCAGCAGAGATGATGCAACGAGACGATCGTGGGTCTGACTTGAATTTGACTAGTCACGCACGGACGTGGCGAAAATTATGGTGTCTCCTTGGTTTACGTACACAGTGGACGGCGTGCTGGTGATGGTTCGTTGCTATGCTCACACGTGTAGGGTTAGATTGAGGGTGTGTGCTAGGGCTTCTAGATCAACGGCTTGTGTGTGTCGTCTTTCTCCTTTTATACCATAGGTAAACAGTAGTTTTCTTTTACCCTTCGTTATTTGCTCATCACCATTGCCTCCATTTTTGCGAGCTTTGCTTTTCTCCACTGCGCACTGGAAGTTCTTCGCACCTTTCCCTCTGCTTTTCTCCACGCATACTGCCACACTCGTCGCCGCGTGATGGGGAAGCCAAAGAAGACCAGCGCCGGAGCCAGATCGAGCACCGCCGTCGGTGGCAAGAAGGTTGCTGCTACTGCCCGTATCACTGACGGCGGGTGGAGGCGCACGGAGATGCGCGATGCTGATCTGTGCAAGCTGCGCGATGCTGGGTTGATTGCCCAGAACAAGGAGGACGCCATCCTCCCCGGCAATGAGGTAATCCCCCGCCCACCCGAAGGGTTTCGGGTGATGTTTTTAGCCTTCATTATCTATGGTCTTTCCCTTCCTGCTCACGAATTCCTTCGTGAGCTTCTTTTTTTCTATGGGATTTAGCTGCATCATCTGTCTTCCAATTCTCTTCTTCATATCACTTGTTTTATCACTCTTTACGAGTGCTGGATCGGTATCAAGCCGCACTTTGGCCTCTTTCGGAAGTTATATTCCTTGAAAAGGCAGTTCGGCACCGGCGCAGTCTATCCGCTCGGCGGCTGCATCATTTCGATCCACTCTTCCATCCAATTTTTCTACTTTTCTATCTGCGAGTCCATCCAGCAATGGCGCCGAAAGTGGTTCTACATCCGCGACGTTAAGATGGACGATCAGCACTATGAGCTTGCTCCCTTCGACTCTACCCAGCAGATCATCTGAAAGAGATCGTGGAAGAACCACATCCTGGAGGGTGAATCTAAAGAGATAGAGGGGATATATCAGCGGGTGGAGGCTCTCCAGCTAGTGTCAAGCAAAGAGGTCAATGGTGTCGATATCATCCACACCTTCCTCAAGCGCCGGGTGCAGCCACTCCAAGCGAGGGTGCACCCCATGTTCCTATACGCTGGCTCCAACGATCCAACGAGGGTTTCATCCGAAGAATTGTCTTCAAGTGACCTTGATAGGGCCCTACGGCCCCTGCTGAAGGCCCAGGCCGGCGAGGATCTCCCGGGGAAGTCGTTGACCTCTACTTTTAGTGCCAAGAAAGTCATTTCTCAGGTGATATTTGTTCATGCGCATAGCGCTTTTTTCGAGTGTTCGCTTGTTCAACTTGCAATGTTATTGATCTTCTGTCGTTGTTTTGCAGGCCCTCAAGGTAGCTGGGATGATGCCCCCTCTACCTAAGAAATATTCGGAAGCACCAGACAATGAGGAGTTGGACTCTGAGTCTCAGCTTCCTCCGGCGCAATCTCCAACCCTGGAAGCCCCCGAGCCGAGCGAAGGGCCGACCCGAAAGCGCTCCTAGAGCGAGTCTTCGGATGCGTCTACCCCGCCAACTCCAAAAGGTCCATCCTTCCTTGAACAACATGGTGAGGATGAAGGTGCATAGTCCGCACCTATCCCCGTCGTGCCTATTCAGGCGATGGCTCCGCATCCATCGGCCAAGAAGAGGAAGGAGAAGGCGGCCCTCGTCTTCAATTGTCGGACTTCGAGTCATAAGTGACTTCACCTCTGTCTTTTTCCTGTTGTTTGTCTTTTGCAGTCGCATTGTGTTGATAATCCGGTGTTTGCTTGCAGCAACTCTTCTAGAGAGTCCCTTGACGGGGATACTCAAGAAGTTATGGCGGAGTCGAAGCCGATGGCTTTGATCCCCCAGGTGGTGGCCGACTCTGAGGATGATGGTCCGAACTCCTCTAAGCGAGATGCTCGGGTGGTCATGACTCAGAAGGCAGCTCGCAGACCTTCGGAAGCCTCACCTGAACATGTAAGTGTTACTTTTCGTACTCCATGGGGGAGCCCCCGAGCCTTTTTGGGGTGATTTCTTGATTTATTTTTCCCGTTTCTTCTACGACCCTTTGTGCGTAGCGCCAACCTCCTTGTCTAGAACCATCTGGCGTTGGTGGCTAAACTGCAGCAGCTCCAAGGTATGTGACTTCTCGCCCTGTTTTTCTTCGTCTGCTCCAATGTTTTTCTGGTATTGATCAGTTGTCTTATCGTTTTGCAGATGAAAACAATGATGCACTCCGAAGGCTGAATGCTCTCGAAAAGAGCCTTGTCCAGATGGAGAAGAGGGCAGTTGATGCTGCTGAAGCCAAGGAGCGCCTGCAGAAGGAGGCTGCTGATCGCAAGAAGCAGCTCGCGGCCGCATCGGCCTCCCACGAGAAGGAGATAGAGGATAGGCTTATGGCTGCAGCCAAAGCTATTTCTGGTGAGTTATGCTTGTATATTTTGGGTCTTCTATTTTTCGAGTGTGCTTCTATCCTTCCTCATTCGAGCACTTTTCTTTTTTGTTTCAGATGCTTCAAGCATCACGTTTAATCGTGATGCGCTGGAGCATGGAGATGCGTTGGGTGATGCCGCCGATGCGATCGAAGATTGTTGCGCCACTACCGCTGGCTCCTTGGAGAAGGCCAGGAAAATACTTGCACGCTTCTACAAGAAGGTTGTCCCCAAGGGTGTTGTCCTTGACGACGTCGACGCCCTTGCGGATGCTCTGTCAGAGGAGGCCTCGGCGGAGTACAAGCGCAAACAGAAGGGCCTCAGCACCTCTATGGGGCTGGCCATGGCGATGGCGTCCGGAGCTGACCTGGACCTGCCGCAGATCACGTCCCGGATGCCGACGGCTGCAGATGGCTCTGAGGTAGCTTTCGCCCTCTTTGCTTTGCGCTATAAGCGCTATAGGCCTAAGCTCATCGATCTCCTGGCTGATTATGCGGCGAAGCAGCAGAAGGAAGTCAAGAGCAGGCAGTCTGGATCCGAGGCCACCCCGGATGCGGGTGCCTAGACCCTTGTAATGTAGATGTTGTAGTTACTTCTTTTTATTCCTTCTGTAACCTTTTGCTGATGAACAGACCCAACTTATGCCACGAGGTGGCTTTAATGTATATAAATTTATGTTTCGAGCTATTGCTAGAGATGCTTGTGATGTTCATGCTTGACTTGTTTGCCTTTAGGGTCCTTCGGGTGAGTCTCCGGTTGTTACTCCGACTGCTCCTGAGCTGCGACCATCTTTGGATGATGCGTCGCAGTTGGCTTTTCTTCGCGATCGTTTCCGTATCTTGAAGAAGGACATCCTTAGCATTCGAGGCCACGCGGATGTGTGGAAATCCAAGGCCGAGCGGGGCACGGACAGGGAGGAGTTCTTGCTTCTGTAGTTGCTGCAGTTGGGTGAGCAACTGCAATGTAAGTCTTCTGTGAGCCAATGTTCTTTCGGGTGCACTTTATCTATATGCCATCTTATTCCGTGCTTGGTGCAGGTGCAGATCTCATTCCGAGGGAAGAGAAGGAGCATGTCGCGATTCGAATGAATTGCCTGACACAACATGATCTGGAAGCTGGTGGTTTCTTCTGGATGGACCGTGATCGGGCCATCGTCCTTGCGACAGTGCAGGATTGCATGCACCAGATTCTTTGGGTGCTTGGGAAAGCAAGGTCTGCACTGGCATCCATTTGGTCAGTTATGTTCCCCTTGGATGCCGCACCTTCTACCCTTGGGGGTCTGCTCGCGAGGTTTCAGAACGTGGGTCGTGTCAAAGAGTTGGTGTGGCATTAGCTGATTGTGGGGTCAAGGCTGCCCTTTCGCTCGTGCGGCTGCATCGTCATGATGTCAACCTTGCGGAGGTGGCGACTGGGCTGCCTCTTTGACCAAACGGCAGTCTATGGGACATGCGTACGCATTATGCGGCTATGACACAGCATGCTGAGGAGATCATAGATCTGCTTGAGCAGCGGGCGAATGTAATGCTCCAGAATAGGTAGAACCTGTAAATAAAAAACTTAATGTAAAATTTGAATTTATTCAAGTGGGCTCATAATGCCCTTTTTGTAAAGTGTTATGTATATTTGGCACGAGGTTCTTTGTAATTTGCATGTCCCTTTCGTTAGCCTGACGTGATCAGCTACTCGGGTTGTATGCGTTGTTTGCAGTCGACGAGGCCGTCGGGTGAGGCGTAGCCCCCGAGCATGTTTTTAGCGAGAAATAATGTAAATAAAATGGTATTTGGGCCAAGGAACTTAGCTTTTGTGCATAGCAAACGAGGAGGTACATTGTTCAGCTGAGTAGCCTTATTGAAAGTAAAGGGTAACTAGGGGTAGAAGCGTTGAAGTTGTACGACGTTCCAGGGGTTGGAGTATTCGACTCCTGATGTGATGTCCATGAGGCGATAGGCGCCACCTGGGATGACTTCAGTGACAATGTAAGGTCCTTCCCAGGGTGACTCGAGCTTCTTGGGGCGTTCTTGCTTGAGTCGCAGGACTAGGTCTCCTTCGACGAAGGACCTTAGGCGCAGCCGGCGGCTGTGGTAGTTGCGGAGGCTCTGCTAGTAGACCGCTGAGCGAGCCGCGGCAATGTCACGTGCCTCGTCGAGTGTGTCGACGATGTCTTCGAGTGCGGCCGATGATTCGGCTTCACTGTAGGCGACGACCCGTGGAGCCTTGTGGCTTACCTCGGCAGGCAGCACGGCTTCGGCTCCGTGCACCATGAAGAAGGGCATGTGCCCGGTTGAGCTGTTTGGCATTGTACGCAGGCTCCAGAGAATGGAGGGTAGCTCATCTGCCTAGGCGCCCGCAAGCCTTTCGAGTAGGCACAGCAGGCGATTCTTGATGCCGCTCTCTATGAGGCCGTTGGCTTTCTCGACCTGTCTGTTGGTCTGCGGGTGCGCCACTAAGGCGTAGGATATGTTGATGTTGAGGTTCCCGCAAAAAGCCTGGAATTCCTTCGAGATGAAGTTCAAACCGTTGTTCGTGATGATGCTATGAGGCACGCCAAATCTGTAGACGATGGATTCGAAGAACTTGACGGTAGTTTTGCCGCTTTGGTTGGTGACGGGCATGGCCTCGATCCACTTGGTGAACTTGTCGACTGCGACCAGGAGGAAGACGTTGCCTCCTGGCAAGGACTTTGGCAGTTTGATGATCATGTTGAGGCCCCATTGGGCGAAGGGCCAAGCCAGTGGTATGGGCCTTAGTTCAGATCTTGGCGTGTGCGGCATGTCCGCGTACCGCTGGCAGGCATTGCATCTCTGGACGATGTCCTTGGCGTTGTTCATGGTTGTTGGCCAGTAGAAGCCAGCTCGTAGAGCTTTGGTGACGAGAGTGTGGTTGCCTACATGATGGCCGCAGATGCCCTCGTGGATGTCTTGGAGGATGTTTTTGCCATTGCCGATGTTTACACACCATTGGAGCACACTCGAAATGCTGCGCTTGTATAGCTCGCCGTTGATTATGGTGAAGGATTTTGACCGGCGAGATATGCGCTGGGCATCCGTCAGGTCATCGGGAAGTTCTTTGTTTATCAGGTATCGAAGGTACGACTGCATCCATGTCTCTTCAATCGCCATGACCTGCATCAGGCTGACCAGCTCGGCCTCGGTGTCGTGCTTTTCGGGTCCTTCATGTCCTTCGGGTGGCGCAGCCCCCGAGTGCTCTGCTTCTTTGATTGAACCTTTTGGGAACTTTATCTTGATAGAGGGTACGCAGATTTGTTTGATGAACACACCTGGTGGCACCCATGCGTAGGTGGAGCCGATGTTGGCGAGCCTATCGGCTTCTTCATTGCTTTCCCTTCCGACGTGTCGAAGCTCGCAGCCGTCAAAGTCCCCTTCGAGTGAGTTGTAGAGCGCGCAGTACACGATCATATTGGCATTGTGAGCGTCACACTCGTTCATCGTCTGCTGGACGACAAGGTTCGAGTCACCGTAGATGACAAGGCGCATTGCGCCGCAGATCTTGGCAATCTTCATGCCGTGGATGAGGGCCTCGTTGTTGGAGGCACGGAATTTCATCCGAAGGACATATTTCATCTTGTCGCCCTGGGGGCATGTCAGTATGACGCCGACCCCTGCTCCAGCCTTGCGCTTGGAGCCGTCGAAGTGCATCGTCCATGACTATGACATGTCCGAAGTATCCGGTAGCTAGAGTTCCATCCAGTGGACGAGAAATTCAGGGAGGACCTGAGATTTGATGGCCTTGTGCCGTTCACAGATTATATCTAGAGGAGACAGCTCGATGCCCCACAAGGCTATGCGTCCCATGGCTTCGGGCTTGTTCAGGATGTTGGACAGTGGGGCGTCGTTGACGACCATGATCTGATGCTCCTGGAAGTAGTGGCTCAGCCGACGAGCCGTCATGAACACGTCGTAGGCGAGCTTTTGATAGTGAGGGTACCTCTGCTTTGTTGGAGTCAGTACCTCGCTGAGGTAGTAGATTGGGCGCTGGACCCCATGGGTCTTGCCATCTTCAGGTCGTTCGACCACGAGTACGGTGCTTACCGCCTGATGCGTAGCTACGATGTATAGCAGCAGAGGTTCTCGCTCCTTTGGCGTGACCAGGACAGGCGAGGTGGAGAGCAGCCGCTTGAGGTCCTTAAATGCGTCGTCTGCTTTGGGTGTCCACTCGAACATGTCCACTTTTCGTAGCAGCTGGTAAAAAGGCAGGGCCTTCTCGCCCATGCGACTGATGAATATGCTCAGCGCTGCGATCCGCCCAGCTAGCTGCTAGACACCTTTGAGGTTCTTGGGCTTCTCCATGGCTAGTATGGCCCTGATTTTATTCGGATTCGCCTCGATCCCCCGCTGGAAGATGAAGTAGCCGAGTAACCGGCCAGATGAGACGCCGAAGGCGCACTTTTCTGGGTTTATCTTGATCTTGTAGTGATCGAGGTTATCGAACGTCTCGCAGAGATCGTCGATCGGCGTCTTCGCCTCCCTCTTCTTGATCACTATGTCGTCGTCATAGACTTGGATGTTGCGACCGATCTGGTTTTTTAGGCACGCCTGCATGTACCTTTGATACGTGGCACCTACATTCTTTAGCCCGAAGGGTATGGTGTTGTAGCAGAACACGCTGAACGGCGTAATGAACGCCGTTTTTTCCTGATCTTCAACCTTTAGTTGAATCTGGTTGTAGCGTGAGTAAGCGTCGAGGAAGGAGAGTTTCTCGCATCCTGTAGTCGAATCGATGATCTGATCGATCTGTGGTAGAGGGAAGTGGTCCTTGGGGCAGTACTTGTTGAGTGATGTGAAGTCCACGCACATCCGCGGGATGTCCGTGTCCTTTTTGGGGACCAGCACTGTGTTGGCCAGCCACTCGCTCTCCTTGATTTCTCGAATGAAATTGGCATCGAGTAGTTTGTTGACTTCGATTCCAACAGCTTCAGCTCGTGGTTCGGATAGTCTTCAGATCGACTGCTTGATGGGCTTCGCATCTGGAAACACGTTGAGTGTGTGCTCGGCGAATTCCCTGGGAACTCCTGGCATGTCCGCAGGACACCAGGCGAAGATTTCACAACGCTCACAGAGGAATTCGACGAGTGCGCTTTCCTATGTGGGGCTAAGGTCGTTGGCGATCAACGCCGTCTTGGAGGCATCCATCGGGTGGACCTACACCTTTTTCGTGTTGACCATGGAGTCGAACGACATATCAGGTGAGTTTTTCCTGGTGACTGGGGGTGCCCCGTTGTCTGTCACCTCTCTGAGCCTCGTGAGCTCCTAATGCATGCCGAACGATTGGGAGATTCTGTTGAAGTCTCTATCGCAGTGGTCGGATCGGGTGAAGCTTACTTGGACGGTGATGACGCCCCTGGGTCCTGGCATCTTCAGTAGCAGGTACGTGTAGTGCGGTGCTGCCATGAATCTTGTGAATGCCACGCGCCCGAGGATGGCGTGGTACCGTGATGGCCAGTCCACCACTTCGAACTCTAGCCGCTCACGCCTGAAGTTTTCGGGCTGGCCGAAGATGACATCGAGCCATATCTTTCCCAGAGGGTATATGCCCTTTCCTGGGACTATGTCGTGGAACATTGTGTCAGATTGTTCCAGGCTGCACAGCGGAATCCGCATTTTGCGAGGGTACTGGCGAACATCAGATTGATGCCTCTGCCGCCGTCCATGAAGACGCGGCTCATCTCGAACCCTCCGATCTGCGCCTCGAGCACCAGGGCAGCATGACTTGGCGAGGGATCTGACGTGGGTGATCTGAACGATCGAACATGATGCAGGACTCCGAGCCAATGAGGTACTCAGGGATGGCGGGTGGAGCGGTCCCCGCCAGGCTTACTTGACAGGTTATCTTCTTTTGCACCCTATTTGTTGGGCGACCCTTCTAGATCATCAGGGCCCCCTTTGGTGGTGGGTATCCGCCCGCACCATTGTTTGGTGCTGGTGCGATCGCTGGATTCGGTGATCCATCGGGTGGTGGAGAAGCTCTGTGGGCGATGTCACCTGGTACAGGTGCGGGGCCAAATCCAGGGTTCACGATCTACCGCCGCATTTGGGTGAAACCCTCGCTGAGCTTCTGGAACTCGCGGTAGTCCTTTAGCATATGGTTGCCTTTTTTCTTGCCATCCTATTTGTCGATGTAGAAGTGGATGGTGCAAGGACCAGACAACTTGTCGTATGCCGAAGGCTCGTCGTCGCGGCTACGACGCTGCCACGTCTGTGTGGGTCGCCCTTCGTCATGGTACTTGCCTCCGCGGTATCCGCTGCTGCGGTTGTCGCCGTTGCCTCGATCGGCGTAGCCAGCCGCGACCATGTCGACTCCATCGTGATCGTCATAGATGCGCGATCTTTGTTTGTTGTGGTGTTCTCGCCTGCGGCCGTAGTCGTCCTTGTCATCTGAATGCATTCGGTGGAGGGAATCCTCGCCATCTGCCCATCGGCTAGAATGTCCATGAGGTGGTCGAGCGTCTTGGGCTTAACACGCCCAAGTTCTTCCTTGAAGTCTGGGCGCTTGACACCATCCTTGAAGGCATCGGTTGTCCTTTCTTCGGAGATATGTGCGGCTGAATTCTTGATATGTGACCAGCGTAGTATGTACAAGTGAATGGATTCACCAGTACGTTGGGTGCTGGCTCGCAATTCCTCAATTGAGGCTGGCCTCTTGTTGGTGCCCTTGAAGTTGCAGATGAAGCTGTATGCGAGCTCCTCCAACTTCGGATGGAGCCGGAGGAAAGGCTGCTGAGCCAGATCCTAGCTACGCCTGTCAGCTGCAGCTGAAGGCATTGTAAGGCGGTGTTCCTGTTGCCACAATGCAGCTTGACGGATGCGAGGTGGTCGCTGAGCCAAACCTTTGGGTCCTGGGTACCGTCGAAATTCAGAGTGTCCAAAGGGAGCTTGAAGTTTTTCGGCATCCGCGTTCGTCAGATGGATCTTCTAAAGCATCTGGCTCCGCATAGCTCTCTGTCGTCTTCCTTGTAGAATTCAGTCGAACACGTGCGCTTGGCACGTTCCTTGTCGATCTTGCGCTGGGTGAGGTCATTTTAGGCGTCGTAGTCGCTGCTCGGCGCCGTGGGCTCTTGCAATGTCGGGGCAGATCATGCTCGTCCTCTTCGGATGAGGGAGTAGGGTTGCGGTTGAACCTGACCGTAGCTTTCTTCGTTGTTCTGCATGAGCTTCGTTGTGGAGAGAAGCTCCGACAAGTCTGAGGCCTTCTAGCGCGGACTTGTGCATGACGCTTTTCGGGTCATTCGCCGGAGGCGGGTGGGACGCGAGATAGGTGGTGGCTGCCATGATCGCAGCCTGTAGAGTCTTCAGCGTGACGTTGCCGTTGGCGTGCATCACCATGCAGGACGTGTTGAGAGTCCTAGTGACCTTGCTTGTTGGCATGGTTGCCGTGCGAACTGGAGCTGCCAACGGCGGAGATCACAGCTCGCCGCGCGCTGGACTCCGTGGCCGCTTGCTTATGCTTGTCGAGCTCCTCCATCAGCTTCACCTGCCGGTTATGCTCATTGATGAGAAGGAGGTGGTAGGCCATCAATAGATCCCGTGAAGCATTCAAACGTAGGATGATGTTGCCTGTCACGGCCTCTCGTGCTTGGCGCCAGCCTTCCTCGTTGAGTTTGATCTTCTGGTAGGCGTTAGCGTCGCCCTCGTTGGGCCTGAGCGGCGGATCTCCCATGTTTCCTCCGTTCTCACCTTGTGGGTTGAGAGGGAGGTTAGGTGCACTCGAACCTGGTGGCGGGTCCGTTTCGTTTTGGATGACCACGGTGCATAGGTAGCACCCGCGGATGGGGTCGCTGCTGTCACAGCTTTCGGATCCGGAACCGTAGGTTCCTTCATCTGAGGGAGGGCTGCACAAATTTGAGTTGCAGCTGCTGCTGTCATCTGACTCGTCTGTCGACACGTGTCGCCGATAGGTGGGACCCATGAAGCGGTCTTGATGGATGGTGTGGCACCCGCTCTAGAAGCGGAGGGTGCCGGTCTGCCCCACCTAGAAGCAGAAGCTCCCTAACAGCATCTCGAGCCTGTCACCGACGGACTCAAAATCTTTCATGATGGCCGGTGAGTGGGCGATGAAGTCGAAGGCGCCGAAGAGGAGGTGATTCACCGTCGCCGATGAGTTGTAGATCGCTCTGGATGGAACTGTCACAACCGCACAATCAGCGCCCCTAGTTCCCACAGACAGCGCCAATTGATGAGGTTCGATCTTGTCAATGCCCATTGTTATGGACTTGGGTTTTGGAGAAGATGGGGATGTTGGATATCGCAGAACGGTTAGCATACAAGCAACACGGGACATGAGGTTTACCCAGGTTTAGGCCCCCGGAGGGAAAACCCTACTCCTGCTTGTCTGCTCTTGATTACGGCGGAACCGATGGTTACAGGGGTGCGTAGATGCAACTGGCGTGAGGTGTGTATGCTATGATGGAAGAGATCCTTATCACCGTACCCTCCTATCCTTTATATAGATAGGCAGGTCTCGGGCATAGGTCGAGTCGGTTACAGATTAGGGTTGGTACCCTTTGAAATGCTATCTACTCTAGTCTTGTTCTTCAAGGATCCGAAGATATCATGGGTTTGGGCCACCCGAAATCTCCATAGGCCGCGTGTCTTGACGTGGGCCTTCCTTGGGCTGGACCAGGTATGCCAATGTTGTGTACCCGCGGGGTATAACCATGTCAGCTGCACCTTATAATTTCTGACAAGTTGGGAGTGTATTCCACGTAAAACTTGCTGTCAAGATTATTTTTCCATGCGACGACAAAGGTGTACGAGTCAGATCCTAGCTTTATTTCTAAAATTTGCATACCGCAAATCTTCAAAATGTCACCTTGTAAAATATAGAACACAGCTGGAGTGAAGACTATTGCAGCAGCTACCTCTAGTTCTCTGAAATCAGTAACTGGCACCGGAAATGTCTGTGAAGCCGTGCAGTCATCTTTGGCCTCCTTCTCACAGAGACATGCGATGGCATTCTCGTAGTGACTAACCATGTCCACCAAGTTCATTTCCCCATCAAGGTGAAGGTGAAGAGACGAGTTTAAACTTTCACTCCTCTGGTTGCTTTTCATACCCAGCCAGAACCCTTCTGAAATATACGTGGAGGCCCATAATCTCTTCTTCGTGTACATTCTCTTAAGCCAATTTGTAGTTTTGGGTGATGTCCACTTCCTAACAAAAGCGTGCCATCACTGCTCGAATACTTGCTCCGACGTGGTGTAATATAGAAGAGTCCTAAACTCGTTCAGTGACTTGTTAGGTAGGTGCATCTCCATTTTTTTTCAACGTGAAAGCTGCAAATACGATGGTATACACCAGTAAGTACTTCATCCACAGTGGAGATCATCGCGGCATCCGCATCCGTGATTACTGCCTTTGGCTTCTGCTGGCACATGGCTTTCAAGAAAGTCCGGAGCAGCCAGACATATGTTTCTTCGGTCTCGTTTGATAGGACGGCACAGCCAAATACCATTGCTTTACGGTGATTGTTCAAGCCGACAAAGGGAACAAATGGCATTCTATACTTATTCATCTTGTATATGTTGTCAAACACAGCGACGTCGCCGTAGTCCTGGTAGTCCCGACATGATTGAGAATCGCACCAGAACAAGTGCTGCAGACGACCTTCATGTAGCGTGTAATCATAAAAAAACTCAGGGTCCCTCTTCTTTCTCTCCGCCATGATGCCCAAGGTTGTGTTAGCATCACCCTTACAAAGCAGCTTCCTTTTCTCTCTTGAGCACATGTTGTACAAATCATTTCTTGTAAATCCCACACCGGCAAATGAACCACCAGAGTTGCTAATCATTGATCATATGATGATATGCTTCCTAACCCCCATGTTATACCGTGATAATATCTCAGCTCTTTGGGAGTCGTTGATCTTTCTATGGGACCAAAGAAAAGGGACTTCATCCGGTCTTGCTAACACATGATTGTGAGTGTCATCAAAACTCTAAACGATCCAAATACCATTTTTTCTATCAAACTTTACCACCATACGTGCCTTACAGTTGCATCTAGTCTCACCTCTGAGCCTATATTTGCGGCCTTTCATTGTCAGTAACTTCTTGTTACGTTTACTTTGCTTGCAACACACAAAGCGCCTTAGAAAAACAAGTCCATCATCAAACCGTGTCACTTGGTGCTTTCTAATGCCAAATCCATGATCTTTGGCATATCTGTTGTAGAAAGAATATGCTGCTGCTTCACTATTAAATGTCATTTCAATTATCTTGTAGTACAGTTCTCTCTTATCATTAGGATACCCAGTGTCATTGCTATATTTATTTGAACTCTCAGTCTGATTACATGGTGCCTTCTACAAATTCAAAAACCTAGCCATTAGAACTATAGTAGTATGCATGTCGGTTCATTGATTGCTAAAAGACAGCCTATAAATAATACTTCACTCGTGTCAACGAACATATCAAAATTTGGTGCATCTTCACAATCATCATAATTACCCATCTCCAAGTATGATTCACCTAAATAGCTCCATACCAGAGTTATTTTGTACCTGGAAAATTTAGCAATATTTAGTATACAGTTGCATCATCCGGTGTATGACATATAAAATTTTACACCAGTACACATACCTCACTATCGACAAACATGTCCATTTCTTCATGGTTGTTAAGGCCATTGTGGAAATCATCGACATAGACAATCTAAATAAATCAAGCCATCAGATATCATATATTATTTAATATAACATTTAAATATGAAAGAAGAAGCTAATGTCCTTACATCAAACTCTTCTTCGCTCCTGCCGTCTTCGGGATGCGTATTGGCGGAAATGGAATCATCACCGACATATCCGGTTTGATCATCTTTCATACTAGATCTAGAGTCCTTCATCTCCTCTATGAGTGATTGCGTCACATTGTTAGAATCACCAATGCTACGTGTGTCTAACAATTACTAGAGACGAAGCATGATCATGGGATGAACTTACAAGATCAAAAGATGAAGCTGACGATTTGAATTAGAAACCCTAGTGACAAAGACACCGAGCCGCTGGCGTGCCTTCTACTTTCGAGCATCTGTGGCGGCGGACACGAGGATCTGCAGAGGCGAACGCGAGGATCTGTGGCGGCGCACACGGGGTAGATCAGCGGCGCCGAGGGGAATCAGATCCGCGGGTACGAGCGACCGAGTTTTACCAGGCGGCGGAGAGAAGAAAGCTCCAGTTACGCCCAAGAATGATGCATGCATGGACATGGGAGCTAATCGCGGTGATTAAATTTAGATGGGCCCCACGTGGGCTGTGTCGTACTGCGCCGCCTGTACCTGTATACAGATACGATACGATACTATACTGGGCTTGGATATGGGTTCCGCTTGGGTAAAAAAACTAAGCCAATAAAACACGCCAAACTAAAATGCCCCTAACAGTTCGGACTTCCTCTTCAACGAGAGTGGGCACCGAAGCACACCTCCTCATACCGAGCTCTATCTTCTTCTTGGCGTGCGAAGCTTGGCGCAGGTCCGCCTCCCTAGCGAACAACTGATGGCATCCCTTCAAGCCCTCCTTCCGCATTCTCTCCCAACCATGCCGTTGTCGCCGCTGTCCTGGCCACTGTCGCCATCGGGGAGCTAGAGCATCGATGGTGGCGGCCGCGTGCAATGGGGAGGTGCGTGCCGCCGCCTTCGTCCTCCTGGCGTCGTATGGGAGCAGGAAAGAAGAGGGGTTGGTCTGGAACTAGAAAGAGGTGATGATGAAGATATTTTTTCCTCCGTGAGATCTAGGTTCTCACGGGTGAAGGAGAAGACTCGTGACGCAGAGGAGAACATTTCAATGCTAAAAATTAGGGCCTGCAAGCGCACTGACCCACATGTCATTGAGGCTAGTTGCCAGCAGCGAGGAGAGGAAAAGGAAACTATACTGAGTCCGGCGACTGCAGCTCACCGCGAGAGACTCGTTGCACTGTTTTGCATCAATTCTCGAACGGCGCCAAAGCGTGCGCACGCGGGAGCAGCCTGAGAGGCCGGTAGCCCATGGCTCTGTATAGGAGTAATAATTCTCGAACGGCGCCAAAGCGTGCGCATGCGGGAGCAGCATGAGAGGCCGGTAGCCTATGGCTCTTTATAGGAGGAGTAATTCCCTTTGTCAAAAAAATTTGTTGGTGAATGGAAGTTGTCGGTTGTTGAGGTGCTGCTGACTGGTGTTTGCCTAATCGCTTGTCGTAAAGTATCGTCGTACTGCGTGCTGCAAGGCTGTACCGGGTACTCCCTCCATTTGGGATTATAAGTCCCGCGCGGATAACTAGGTTGCTAATTTAAACAATAAAATATAAATATTATGATTAGAAATTTTAAAGGTTGTATTTTCTAATGATATAAATTTTATGATATATAAGTTATATTGTATTGATCAAATTAACAACCTAGGTATCCGTGTAGGACCTATAATCCCGAACAGAGGGAGTAACAAGCAGGCGAAGCATCCGGGAAGCATCGCGGAAGCTTCCTTGTTCTTTTGAGTGGCCTGCCGGCTGCCACTGGTCGGCTCCCGTCTATAAAAGCCATGAACCACCAGTTGACACCATACACTTCACACCCATATACTACTGTAGTATTTTTCTCGTATCACATGTTATTATCTATTTCTATTCTGGGCCACTAGTTCCTTAGCAGATTCATCTTCACTGCTTCCCTAGCTTCTTGGAGTCTTAGCTCCTGCGCACCAGATTGAATCAGCTTAATTGCCTCTGCGACGATTGCTTTGCTTAGCGACGGCTGGCGGTGAAGTGTTCCGCCCAGAAGGTGAGTGAGATATAGTATATATATTCTAGTATTCCCTTCTACCCATAATAAGTGTCACAATTTTGAACCGTTAGTGGATGTGGGGTAGTACTAACTTACTACCGTCTAGCATGAACTGGTACTAACTAAACTAGCAAGAGTGAGTCTTTTATTTAGGTAGATATAGATATATAAAAGACACAAAGTGCCCAGCTTTAAATTAATAAGCCTAGAAAGAGTGAATCTTGATCTTGTTTTCAGTTTATGTCAGGAAAACTTGATCCGTGATCAGCGATCGACTGGCTGGTTAGATTCCTGCTTGTTACGTACCTACCCTCATGGGGGAAATGGTGGCATCGGCCGTCGTTCAGGAGGCCGTGAGCGGGGCCGTCTCATTCATGCTCAGCAACCGCGAGGAGAAGGCGTCCAAGAAGCGCCGCATGGAGAGGCTGGAGATGGCGCACTTGGAGCTAGAGTTCGCGCTGGAGAGGTCCAAGCGGATGCCCATCACCGACCGCTCGTTGCTTTGTAGGATGCAGATGATAGAGCACGCCTACGAGGAGTGCGGGGAGGCTCTACAGAAACACAAGGTCCGGATAGTGGAGAACGAAGAGTCCGGTCCACAAACGCAAGGGGTAATAACGCACCAATCATCATCTTTTCTTTTACCCAAGAAGGTTTTAGGTGCCATCAAATCGTACGCCTCATATTTCTTTACCCCGAACAAGGACGTCGATGTCGGAAGATTCGAGTGGTTCGCCGACAAGGCAAGCAAGCTTGTAAGAGACGTGGAGGTGCAGCCCGGCTGCTCACTGGCACGCCGCAGCTTCTTCACATCTATCCTCTCTGAACTCCTCCAGGGCAAAACACTCTCCTATAGATTGCTGCAAGGAAGTAAAACCTATCGCCTTTCAATCGAGCCCTTCCACTCCCAAGATAATGGTGTCTTGGCATTGTTATACTTCTGCAGAGAAGATCCCGATGCACCGACAGATTGTTTTGACGTTGAGTTGCTGCTGCGACTATCAGAAAGCACGGACATAGTCGGAATTACCATCAAGTGTCTGCAGTCACTTGGACCTCAGTTCGAGCCTTTGGCCAGTGATGCTACAACTGGAGAGCTCACGCGGCTACTTGCGCAAGACGTTTTCTATACCCGCCCTTCACTATGTCGGACACTGATGTCTGGCTTGAACGTCTTAACTAAACCTAAGCCTCTACCCCATGACCATATTCTTATACCACATTTTAGCAAGTTGAGTACTGCCTTGGATTCATCATCGCATAGATTTCCAGAACAAGTCATCTCGGTGTATGTTGAGTCCTATGTTTCAACCGAAAGCTCAACGTCAAGTAACCAACCTGACATAAACGTTGTGAATGATTGGCCGCTCCTACAAATGTCAGCTTTGTTCCTGCCCCATGACTTGCTGAGACTGCGGTTGCTGCAAAAAAAATTATCGGTCGAGATGATTGGAGAACAGAAGAAATTCATAGATACGCACCTAGACGAAAGAGAGGAGATGGTGCTAACAAGAGGGATCGATTGTTTCATTCATCAACCTGAGGTGTCAGTCTATAAAATGTCGTGGACCTCAGGACAAGGCAGCGCACTGTTTACTGTTGCGAAGATGGACTCGTATACACCAGGTCCATTCGAAGTCGAGTTCATGTCGGTGATACCTGCAGTACTGTTTAAAGAATCCATTCTATCATCCACCGTAGAGTCGATGCAGGCCCTGGCCGATATGTTGAGCCAACCCAGGCAACAACGGGCGCTCACTCTGTAGAACGCCGGTCTACCCATATTGTAGATCATACCAACCTGTGTGGTGTCCAGTAGTGTTTGGATTTGTGTATTATGTATACATGTGCTCCTTTTCCTTACTGGAAATAAACGATTCGAACCATCTTCTTAGTTTTAAATTTTTCCCTCGTCGTCAATGCGTGTACATCTTCCATCGGCTCATTCTATACACGCCTTCCCCTGTTGTGTCTAACTCACCTAAGCTTGACACTATTAATTTTGCCGTCTGGCAGCAGAGCTTAAAAGACGTTACTATTAATATAGATAGACATAGCTTATGCGTGTATAAGAGATCCAGTGAGCATCATGGATCAGATGTGTACTCTCTATACGCTGTCAGTTTGGTCTAGCACCAATCTGCACTTGTTTGCTAGGTATCTACACACAAGGATGAACCGTCATCAGATCCCACACCACCACATGAACTTCTCAAAAAGAAATGCTACAAGTTGCAACAAGAACTGGGTACATGCAAAGCTCTGAAACGACTCAAACTTTGTGTTCTACTTTCAAGATTGTCTCACAGGTACAGTCCCTACCTTACAAGAGTACAATCTGTCTCACGGATCATAACTCGAAAAGTAACAGCGGTCGAGCGCAGGGACGGAGCCAGCCACTAGGCTTGGAGGGGGCAATACCATGTTGAAGGGGGCAAAGTGCCTTATAATCACCAAGTCACTACAGGAATGGGAAGCTACGCCGACGGCCGGTCGCTACGCCCACGGCCAAACGTCGGGGCCGTTGGCGTAGCCATCGTCTAGGCCAGCTCCACCAAGCAGTCGTCGGCGTAGAATTTCCCTCGACATATCCTATGATACGCCGACGGCTGCCCTCGGCGTAGCATACGTCGACGGCTGCCCTCGGCGTAGCTATTTTTTATTTTATCTCATTAAACTTTGAAAAACCATAACTAAATCATTCTAATTCGGAAAAATACAAATAATATATCAAAATTTGCAGAAAAATAAGACCTATCTATCTACACTCAAATATTACACATTTATAAATAAAAATTAAGTAAAACATAAAACATTATATATAGTTTAAAACGGGCATAAAAAATTCAAAAATGATCGAAACAAGCGAAACCTTCGCGTGGTGTTATATTATGTGACATAGTTAGAAGGAAAAATATCAAACTTGGTATATTGATTATGTCTCAAAAAAACCTTCACAAAATGACCTATCTCATTCGAGGTTTCTTGGATTTCGGGTCAAATGACCAATGTTATGGCTAGAATCAAGGCATAGTTTGTGATAATGTGCCCATATTGTGCATACATGTGCATCATAGGATGGCAAACAATGTTGCAGGAGGAAGCTTTCCTTTTTATCGCACCAAAAAGGCATTTTCCATTTTCTGAGCATAAAAACGGATGGTTTTATGAAGAAACCACCAAATGGCTAATTCAAATACTACCACCACATTTAAAAAAATAATAGAGCACCTTATATGGACAATGTCCCAACAGGGGGATCCGAAACCTTTCTGTCCACCTTTGGTGAAAAAGACAAATTCATGCCGAATCGGTAGGAAGTGGGTCAGATATAAACTACAGGTACATGATCCGATGCTCATGTTTTTTACAAAAATCATTTTTAGGTTCACAATATGCTATTTTATCAAAGATCCAATGCAAGTTTAGCGAGGATCGGCCCCGAGCTAAGAATCTTCATGCCCGCCGTTCGATCACTACTAGAGAAAAGCCTATAGGAGACATGCTTATGCGAGGCACATTTAGCATATACGCCTCCTATAAAAATAGGCGAGGCGCACTTTGCGATATGCGCCTCTAGTATAAAAATAGGCGAGGCGCATATGATAAGAATGCGCCTCCTATAATCCCTATACGGACAGAATCTAGCAGCCCCATATTATGCGAGGCGCATTCTAGTCATATGCGCCTCCTATATATCAGATAGGCGAGGCGCATATGGACAGAATGCGCCTCGTATATTCTGTGTGGGCCCGCGTGTTGGTAGGTGCACGAATATGCGAGGCGCATATGGCTATATGCGCCTCCTATATTTGATAATATGCGAGGCGCATATGGCCAAAATGCGCCTCGCATATTCTGTGTGGGCCCGCGTGTTGGTAGGTGCACGAATATGCGAGGCGCATATGGCTATATGCGCCTCCTATATTTGACAATATGCGAGACGCATATGGCCATATGCGCCTCAAGTAACTCATGCGGGGCCGGGCGCTGGTAGGTGGCCGCATATGCGAGGCGCATATTGCTATATGCGCCTCCTATAGTTTGAATTATAGGAGGCGCATATTGTGCAATATGCGCCTCGCATAACGTGACACCACTTTTTTTTTCAACCGTCCTCATAAAACCAAGTGAATAGCCACGCGAATAGCCTAGCTTCCGTCCCCAACCCCCACTGCCGCTTCGCCCCCGAACTCCGTCGCCGCCTGCGCCATGAGGCCGCTCGACGAGAAGGAGACCACGATGGAGCACCTCCTGGAGCGGCCCTCCGCGGAGACCACGATGGAGCACCTCCTGGACCGGCCCCAACCTGAAGCACCTCCTGGAGCGGCCCTCCGCGGGGGGCCCCGACCCGGAGCCCGGCCGCTACTGCCTCCGCCTCCACAAGAACCGCATCTTCTACGCCTCTGAGTCGCTCGTCCGCCGCGCCACCGCCGTCTCCCGCACGCGCCTCGCCGCGGCGTTTGTTGG
Organism: Avena sativa; assembly: GCA_916181665.1. Classification (NCBI taxonomy): domain Eukaryota; kingdom Viridiplantae; phylum Streptophyta; class Magnoliopsida; order Poales; family Poaceae; genus Avena; species Avena sativa. Next base: position 345,361,544 of record OV702279.1, read on the forward strand.
TCGGTGGTCCAGATGGCGGGCGGCGGCGGCGGCGGAGAGGAGGAGGAGGAGACTCCCACGTGGGGGATCGTCGAGAAGGTGACGTGCGCGGCGTGGATACAGCGCAGGGGCGGCGGTGCCAACCGCCTCCTCGTGGTGTACGGTCGCGCCGGCACGGCTTCGTCCCCGCCCCTCCTCGAGCTGCTCCCGTTCGACGCCAGGGCGTGCGTGCTCGCCCCCGAACCCCTGGTGAGTGGTCGGCCCCGTCCCCCTCGCTGGGGCCTGCTTCTACGTGTGGCCGGCGCCCAGATCGTGTGTTTGATTTGCAGCTGCGGGTCGCGATGGGCGAGGGTGAAGACGACGCGCCGCGCGCCATCGCCGTGCGCCCCGGCAGCGACGACTTCGTCTGCGCCACCGCCAAAGGCTGCAGGTCAGTGCCCCTGACGGTTTGGTTCTTGTACATGCTTTGCTCTGCTGCGTGCGACTGACCTTCAAGTTATTTGGAAGTTGCGTTTCATTATTACGAGAGCATAGACATTCTTCAGGCTTATGATAGTACCAGAAATTACACTATTTATATTAATGCGATTGACTGCAAATCATTTGCATTTATGTTTCACTGTACTGACGGAATAGTCAGCAGGAGAACATACACATTCTCAGTTTTTTCACACCAGAAACTGAACCCTTTCCTTTGTTCTTCCTGTATACCATCAACTTCAGCCAATTTCCCCTCTTCCGTAATCTTTGTTTAAGTATGAAAAGTGTATCTAGATAGTATAAGACAACATTATATCACACGTGTAGGCTGTTCAAGCTGGTCTCTCGAGACTTCAGTATCAACCTTATTGCCATGGATACCCCACCCTCTCCAATCAGTTGGGCCTCAGAGATGTTTGGCGTTCAGCACTGACGGTGCTAAGTTTGCTATTGGTGGTGAGGTATCAGGCCATCCCATCCTTTTTCTCTCTGCATATATTTATTGTGCAAGCTCGTAGTTGTTAAGTTTCTTTTGCTCGAAGGTATATATAGCTTTTTTTACTTTTTTGAAAAAAAAATACTTAGACAATGCGCAAACATTTATTTTTGGAGGGAACAAGTACACACATTTTAGTCTGCTGAATGCAAATCATAATCTTGAGTTTCAGCTTCTGCAAATCACATAATTTTGATCTCTTAATTAATATTTCCTAATTTAATTTCACTGCAACAGGATGGACATCTCAGAATATTTCATTAGCCAAGTCTCAGGTTGCTTTTGGATGAACCTAAAGCTCATAAATCTTTCAAAGACATGGACATCAGGTGAATGAAGGCAGAAACTTTTCCTCACAAAAAATTACCACTCTGAACTTCAAATTGGGAGTCTTGGTAGTGTTGGTTTATGCTTGTTGTGGTGATGAGTTGACTTACCTCAACTATCAAATCAAGGACAATGCCTGTTTCTCATCTCTGCTGTTGGTGTAATAGTGTACACTGACAAGTTTGCCTAGCAAAACCTCTAGAATATGTTTCGTCAACCGTTGAACTTGATTGTGAGAGACACTAGCTAGTTATTTATGTTACGAACTATTTTAAGTGCTTGTTGCTTTTCATTTGTCATTGCTTTCCTACTTTCTTGTGGTTTGCTTTCTTTGTCTTTCTTCGAAATGCCGATGATTAGAACATGTTGTGGTGTCACGTGTATAACTATGCCGCTGTTCGATCTTGTGTGCCAAGTAGACTAGTAATTTGGGTATATACTCTACTTGCCGCACAAGATCGAACAGCAGCATTGTTATTTTCGTGCCCAATCTAAGTATGAGGCACTAATCCAAGTCATTCTTGGTTTGCTTTTTTTGGTCTTTCTTCGAAATGCCGATGATTAGAACGTGATTTCTTACATTTTGTTGCACCCATATATATATATATATATATATATATATATATATATATATATATATATATATATATATATATATGCATGATTCTATCTTGTGAACTGCTAGCTATTGCTTTCCACTGACATAAGTAATATTTAAATTACTTATGTGAAGTATAGGAGGCGCATATCAGATGCGCCTCGCATAAGAAATACCCGAGGCTTGAAGCTAGAGGCACATGTGATATGCGCCTCGGATAGGCTTTTTGGTGCGCCTCGGATAGGCTTTTCTCTAGTAGTGGATAAAGTTTGACGATAGTTTAAAACGGACATAAAAAATTCAAAAACGATCGAAACAATGCGAAACCTTCGCGTGGTGTCATATTATGTGACATAGTTATAAGTAAAAATATTAAACTTGATATATTGATTATGTCTCAAAAAAACCTTCACAAAATGACCTATCTCATTCGAGGTTTCTTGGATTTCGGGTCAAATGACCAATGTTATGGCTAGAATCAAGGCATAGTTTGTGATAATGTGCCCATATTGTGCATACACATGCATCATGGGATGGATAACAATGTTGCAGGATGAAGTTTTCCTTTTCGTCGCACCAAAAAGCCATTTCCCATTTTCCGAGCACAAAAAACGGACGATTTTGTAAAGCAACCACCAAATGGCTAATTCAAAATGCTACCACCATACTCCCTCCGTTCCATGGAAGAGGGCGTATATATTTTGGCTCTTGGATTAAGGAGAGTTTAGCTGGATAGATACTTTCCCAACTTGCCCCTGATAAATACCTTGCCCTCCTCGTTTCTCTCCCGTGTGACATGCTCACGTCTCTTCTCTCCTCCCAACATCATAAAGGCAATGGATAATTACTACGGATTCCTCCATGCGACATGCATGGTCAATGGATAAGGCCAATGGCAGCACTGCTTTTTTCCTTATTTTTTTCTGACTGATACGCATGCGCCATGCACGGCTAATAGCAGCGCTGCAATAATTGCTGCCACCTGAGTTTTTAGTTCATGCTGGAAGGGGTAGTTTGGGAAGATACAACATAAAACACACACTGCGCCTTAAGCTTTGGAGAAAATTTGAAAAAAAGTATACGCCCTCTTCCATGGGACGGAGGGAGTATTTTACAGAAATACTATAACACCTTATATGGACAATGTCCCAACAGGGGTATCCGAAACCTTTCCGTCCACCATTGGTGAAAAAGACAAATTCCTGCCAAATCGGCAGGAAGTGGGTCAGATATGAACTAGCGGTACATGATTCGATGTTCATGTTTATTAACAAAAATCATTTTTAGGTTCACAATATTCTATTTTATCAAAGATCCAATGCAAGTTTAGCGAGGCTCGGCCCCGAGCTAAGAATCTTCATGCCCGCCGTTTGACAAAGTTTGACGATAGTTTAAAACGGGCATAAAAATTTCAAAAACGATCGAAACAATGTGAAACCTTCGCGTGGTGTCATATTATGTGACATAGTTATAAGTAAAAATATCAAACTTGATATATTGATTATGTCTCAAAAAAACCTTCACAAAATGACCTATCTCATTCGACGTTTCTTGGCTTTCGGGTCAAATGACCAATGTTAGGCTAGAATCAAGGCATAGTTTGTGATAATGTGCCCATATTGTGCATACACATGCATCATGGGATAGAGAATAATATTGCAGGAGGAAGTTTTCCTTTTCGTCGCACCAAAAAGCCATTTCCCATTTTCTGAGCACAAAAAATTGACGGTTTTGTGAAGCAACCACCAAATGGCTAATTCAAAATGGTACCACCATATTTTACAAAAAATACTATACCACCTTATACAGACAATGTCCCAACAGGGCAATCCGAAACCTTTTCTTCCACCTCTGGTAAAAAAGACAAATTCCTGCCGAATCGGTAGGAAGTGGGTCAGATATGGACTACAGGTACATGATCCGATGCTCATGTTTTTTTACAAAAATCATTTTTACGTTCACAATATGCTATTTTATCAAAGATCCAATGCAAGTTTAGCGAGGCTCGGCCCCGAGCTAAGAATCTTCATGTCCGTCGTTCGACAAAGTTTGACGATAGTTTAAAACAGGCATAAAAAAATTCAAAAACGATAGAAATAATGCGAAACCTTTGTGTGGTGTCATATTATGTGACATAGTTATAAGTAAAAATATTAAACTTGATATATTGATTATGTCTCAAAAAAACCTTCACAAAATGACCTATCTCATTCGAGGTTTCTTGACTTTCGGGTCAAATGACCAATGTTATGGTTAGAATCAAGGTATAGTTGTGATAATGTGCCCATATTGTGCATACACATGCATCATATGGGATGGCGAACAATGTTGCAGGAGAAAGTTTTCCTTTTCGTCGTACAAAAGCCATTTCCCATTTTCCGAGCACAAAAAACGGACGATTTTGTGAAGCAACCACCAAATGGCTAATTCAAAATGCTATCACCACATTTTACAAAAATACTATACCACCTTATATGGATAATGTCCCAACAGGGGGTTCCGAAACCTTTCCATCCACCTTTGATGAAAAAGACAAATTCCTGGGCAATCGGCAGGAAGTGGGTCAGATATGAACTACATGTACATGATCCGATGCTCATGTTTTTTTAAAAAAATCATTTTTAGGTTCACAATATGTTATTTTATCAAAGATTCAATGCAAGTTTTCCTTTTCATCGCACCAAAAAGCCATTTTTCATTATCCAAGCGAAAAAATGGAATTTTCTAAAGCAACCACCAAATAGATAATTCAAAAACGGAGGGTTTGTGATTAGTTGATATGGATATCATATTTGGATTCCTCTCATTTTTATGATCAATTTAGACATATTATTTGTTAAATTCCGATTTACAGATTTAAAGATATTAATTATTCCATATTAAATAGAAAATACAAAAAAGTAAAATTATTATATTTTTATTTGAATTTAATAATATTTTTACTTATTCATTATTGTTTACTTAAATAATTGTTTGTAATTTCAAAAAAATACGAACATGTGACATGTTGATATAAGGGTTAATAGGATTGATATCATAGTATTGACAACAATGTATGAATTACTTTGCGGAAACAGATTCTGAAGGAACGAGGAAGTTAAGCGTGCAGTATTAGGATGGATAACCTTCCGGGAAGTTCGACCAAGACTGCAATTTAATTAAATATTAAGTATAATTAGTGTTAAAAATGTTCAAAGTGAGAGATTAACGAGTCAAAGAATTCAAAGATTCAAAAATTGAGAAAAAAAATAAAATAAAAAATTTAAATTTAAAAAAAAAATTATTTTTGCAACCTGTCGACAAACTATGCCGACGGCCGCTACGCCGAGGGCATTGCCCTCGGCGTAGCATACGCCGACGGCATTTTGATACGTCGACGGCCTCTATGTGCTCCGCCGAGGGAGCCCTTTGCCGAGGAGGCTACGCCGAGGGCAGCCGTCGGCGTAGTATACGCCGAGGGAATTTTAGCCTACGCCGACGGCTTTTTGCCCTCGGCGTAGCGCGCGTCCTGTAGTGAGTATAAGCATGCGTGTTATGCCATTAGTGAAGAAAATCAGTTTGTTGGGGTGGCTAAGCCCCTGCCTTCTAACAGTTTTCACAGAAAAAAGTGAAGTAACCGGAATGTTTCACAAGTAACAACTAATTTTCTTTCTTCCATGAATCAAGGCTTCGGTTGTACACTAGAGTAACACTATAATTGCAACCGCAAGACAAAATAAAAAGCTGGCCACAGGATGCAAAGGCATATATATCAGGCCCATTGTGGGTTTTCTGCTGACGCTGATATTATTGGACTATAATAATCCACACAAAAAATATAGGAAAAATATCAGCACATGTATAAGATAGAAACTAAGGGCATAGTTGACTTAAATTTGACTAGATACGGCATTAAAACTTGACTAGATACATTTGTATCTAGATAAATCTAAGTCAATTAATATGGGTCGAAGGGAGTACTAAATAGAATGATTTACTTTGTCCAAATAACGTGGCATTGCAATGCAGCAATGCTCAAATATTATTATTCAACAGATATAATTGCGTCCTAACCAATCATTTCATCAATCCCAATAAGATGCAAGAAATGAAATTTACCAAGTTATGAAAATGTTCTATATACATTCTGAATACAAAGAACCGATGCACTTCAAAGAAATCCAGGTATCGGTGATATTCAATCTTGTATACATCTTTGTAGACAGCAAAGATAACTGCATTCATTCTGCATCATTCATACCGCCGCCCTCCGGCCTACCTCTCCTTCTCCTGTTGCCTCTCGCTGTCGCAGGAATCGACCAAGCGAGCTCATTTTCGCTGGTCGCCGCACCGATTTGGATCAAATCGGGCTCCGTTGGCATCGATTCGCCGCAACTTCGAGTCATCGGAGGCTGGGAAGGCTACATAAGGCAGGCACCTCTCCCTTGACGCCTCCTCTGCCCTACCTGACGACTACCCGACGACCGCCTGGCCAACCTCGTCACCTCCTCCGCCCGTGAGGTGTTTGACCGAATAGCAAGGTGAGGTTTTTTAGCCGAATTTGTTTGTTTTGGTTTTCAAATTTGACTGGCACCGTCGTCGTGTAGATGAAGAGGTTGAGGGGGTACATCTTGGACGACTCATCGTCGGAGGAAGAGGAGGAGGACGACGAAGACGTCGAGATGTCCATGGCCATCATTTTGAACGATGAAGTTCGGCGGCCGTGGCTAGGATCGCAGTTCGGCTGCGCATACATGAACCAGGATAGAACTGAGGGCCATACCAAGATCATGCGCGAACTTTGTGAAGACAATTCCAAAAACTCTGATCAACATTCCCAAGAAAGCTCACTTTACAATGGTTCAAGAGCCTGCGAGGAAGGATGCGGCGTATTTTTTTTGGTGTGCTTCAAAAGAGATTTGGCATAATCAAAGGCCCTGCTGAGTATGGGAAGCCGAAGATGCTTTGGCAAATAATAAAGTGTTGCATCATCTTGCATAACATGATTATTGAAGATGAGCGCGACATGCCCGAGAACTTCCGGTACATCTCCAATGGTGATCAGGTTAAACCTGCACATAATGCCAACAAGATCCAAGCATTCCTTCAAGCTCTTGCGCGCATTGAGAACAAGGAGGTGCATGAATAGCTGCAGCAGGCTCCATGGTGCTACCTAGTTGAGTTTGAACTATTCTGATGATTTTTTAAATTTGAATCCTGCTATGTGTTTGGTTTTGAATTTATTTGGTTTATAAACTTAATATTTATTTATTCATAAACATTTTATTTGATTGTATCTAAACTATGCCGAATGTTTGTCTATTGATAGTTTGATTTCTAAAGAAAAAGTTTTACTTCTCTAAAGCTTAGGGGTTTGGTTCGGCGCCAACCTTCTTTTGAGGAGTACATTTACTCCTCCGTTTACTCCTCTAACCCTACTAAGATATTTAAGCAATCAGGCATAGACGACTTGTGATAAATACACATGGTTGCATATATGATCTGTATAGTTAGCATTAAATCCAGCTCACCGGTGCCCCCTCCCCCCGTTACAGATTTAACATAAGTCATGTGTACCACTTAAGTGAACCTTCAGAAAAGTTCGGAAGTTACCAAAACGATTGCAAAAGGCCAAAAAGGTGAATAGACAGCACGAATCGTGAACCGCTTCCTCGTTAACCTCCTTCTCCTTAGGTCCTGTCAAATGAGCAACAACATCCATACATCAAACCATCGCCACACAAAAAAGGTGATTTCTGAACTTGAGATATTGTCATAAAAAATCAATGGCAATAAGGGTTTTACAGACCGGGCAAAATCCCTTTCGCGTTCCCCTCTTTCTCTTTATGTCCACAAATGAACAACATGATCAGACATGACTCCTACTTTGCCACAATGAACCACCAGAGACCCACAAAACAACGGCAAAAAAAAATAAGACAAGTGCCGCCGCCGGCGGCCAACATAACAAAGGCAGACCAAAAGCAAGAATTAGGGCAGTCTGCAGAAAGCCAAGCCAAGCACAAACCTACTACGGAATCCCTCGGCGGCCGGAACTGGGCCGCGGCCCGTTGAGCGCGTAGACCTTCTCTTTTTTCGTCTTATGACAAATGATCCAGTCTTTTTTAAAATTTCAATCTCTCTCGGTCTAGTTGATACAAATCGCCCCCAACTCGAATCTAGGTTGGAGTGGCTCAACACACCGCCATGAGATTCAATTCACCCCCAAATCACCCCCAAGTCGAAGCTAATTTGGGGAAGGGGCTGAGCATGATGTCGTAAGTTCGGTTCGCTCACAAATCGAAGCTACTAGATTGGAGGAGCAACTCCTACTGTTCTTGGCACCTCTGTCTCACGGGCGCGCAGGCCGCCGGGTGAGATCGACAAAGATCAAGAGCGCGTCTAAACGTTTGGTAGCCTACATTTATTTTGGGACTAACTCGAGCATGTCTACGGCCAGCACTGTCACGCACATACAAGTGCTGAGCCACCTTTTATATTCCGTTTGGTAGCCTGCATTAAAGATGTTTTTTGCATAAGAAAAGATATGTAACTCGGGTGTTTGGTTTGCCTGCACCAGTTTCACTGTCACATTGACACACATACACTAAGACAGTCATTAGCTGTGATCTTGTTCTTCTTGTTGAAGGGATGCAACGGTGATGTAGTGCGGCAGGCACCTGCACTTATTGGCAACTGCCAGCGATTGAGTGCGATGAACACCTGCACTTACTGGCAACTGCCGCCGACGATGATGGATGGCGGCAACTTGTTCCTAAACCTCATTTTCAACCCCATCTTCCTCACCTACATGTACATAGAGATATCTATATATGTATCAAAATCCAAAACTTGTAACACGAAAAATGTAGAAAATAACAAGATCAAGCTACTTCTCGAAAAACACTTCAAGCAGTTGCTTGTGTGCGACAAATGTGAACAAACAAGCACAAAAAATCTCCAACTTAGACCACGAATCCGAGAAGATACAGTTCACCAACCTCGAAGCCGATGGTCGGAATGGAACCCCATCGTCGATGCGTATCTTTTTTATGTACAACTCGACTCTATTCAGGGCATATTTGTATTAATTGAAAGAGGATACTAGGAGCATGTCTGAGTGAGGAGAGAACAAGCTCATTTTACTGATGTACATGTACAGAGAACACTACCATCTACAAAGAGATTCATATGTCCATATCAAAATGCAAAACTTGTAACATGAAAATCGTAAAAAAAACAAGATCAAGCTACTCTTCAAAGGATACTTCGAGCGGTTGCCTGTGTGTGATGAATCTAAACAAACAAACACAAGAAAGCTCCAACTTTGACCACGGATATGAGAAGATACAGTTCACCAACCTCGAAGCTGATGGTCAGAATGGAACTCCATCCTCAATGCACATCTTTGTCTTACACAACTCGACTCGATTTCAAGCTTGTATGTGCTAGTCCCAAGCTAGTAATCATGTTTAGAGAGGGGAGAGAAAGGGGATGAGGAAGACAGCGTTGCACGCCTTCGTGCAGCCGTGCGCTCGCTCGACTCAGGTCCGCTGGAAATGGCTGAATCGAATGTTATCCCTGGGCCTGGCTCTGGACTGATTTAAAACCCGCGCGAGCCACAATTTAAGGGTGCTGCAAACAACCAAACTGACCAATTTCTGCCCCACTCAATCTGCCTGAAGGAACTGCTGGCTACCAAACGCACTCCAAAGATTCTTTGCACGTATCACCAGTAACCGAGGCTGCAGAACGAGGGAAAATGTCCACTTTTCCTCTACATGTATTGCCTTCCTAATTCTCTTTCCATTCATTCCCGTAGTTTCCTTATCTAGCAAGATATTCCTTGTACTGTGATCCTTATAATTAGCAACTGCCAAAGCTTAGTACAGAAGCATGGAAAGTAATTAAGGTGTCTGAATATATCTATCCCCGGCCGTGAGTATTCACTGCATCTGCATGTTCGGTCCCCATCTTTTATTTTGTGCATTTTCTTATTTTCTGACTTTTTGTGTCACAATATTAGAAATGATGGATTAGATGTCACAATAGAAAAAAAACAGGAGACTAATTTGTATATTTGCCATGATTGTTGGCAGAACATGAGCTACGTTTAATCGTGTCCCTTGACTTAATTGGGTGGCTTAGATAGCTGTGGAATCAGGTAGCATGCAAAGGCCATGTAGCACTAGATATTCTCTCATGTTCATACGGTGCTTCCCTAGCAAACGGTAGACGTGTCGAACGGCGTACAGCGATTGATGATATGGCTGCCTACGAAGCAGGTAGGCACAATACTCTGATGAGATCTTTGAGTATGAATTTTGTTAGGATGTGCCTGATCTACTTAGAGCATTATTAGTAGTACCCTCAAACCCTTAAATTTTCAAAGCAGTTTAAGGATTGAAAATTGGTATTTTTTGGCACTTTTAAGGGTTGAAAAACGGGGCAAAGACTAGAACCCTCAAACACAACCCTTATAACAGAATATTCCGTTATAAGGATTCGGTTTGAGGATTCTAGTCTTTGCCGCAACCCCAACCCTTAAAACTATCATTTGACATATCACAATTTTCATCATCTCAATAATGGTTTGAAGAAAACAACAATTATTCTAGTTATTATTAAAAAAAGGAAAGAAAAGGAGGCATACCTACGGGGCGGCGAGGAGAGCTCGGGGCGGCGCGGCTGCCTCTGGCCTGCCTGGCCTCTGGCGCGCGGCGAGGAGAGGTCGAGGAGGGCGGGAGGGCGGCCTCTGCTGCGGGAGGCGGCTGGGGAGAGGGAGGGCGGGGGGCAGGGAACGACGGGCGGCCGGGGGGCGGCGTGTGGCGGCTTGGGGAGTTCGAGGAGGTGGAGGAGAGGTTGAGGAGGCCGGGAGACGGCGAGGAACGGCGGGAAGAGCTCGGGGCGGTGGCGGCAGTCGCACGGCTCGGGAGGCCGCTACGCGGGGCGGGAGGCGGCGGGGACAGCGAATCCGGCGGCGGGACAGGCACGGGCGGGCCCGGCGGGCTCGCGCTCGTCGAGGGGAGGCGGGGAGCGGCCAGAATGGCGGTGGGCGGCGGCCGGTGGCGCGGACGGGAGGTTGGGGACGGGAAATTTCCCTCCCGCGCGATGAAGGAAGAGGAGTGCGGGTTGGGATCGTTTCCCGTCTCCAACCCTCACTTCTACAGGTTGGGAGCCGGTTTGAGGGTTGGATCCTCCATTTTTTTTAGGGTTTGAGGGTTAAGGGGTTCTAGTTTACGCATTTTTCGCTAGCAAACTGTAAAAAGGCGGTTATTTGAGGGTTTGAGGGTACTACTAGTGATGCTAGAGAAGGCATGCCTTCTCTTAGCTCTCCACATTATTTAGAGAAGACACAATATATAACTTGTACAATGCATTATCTCTTATTGCTATCTCTAGCAATTAATAGAATTAACTATTTTTAGTAAAAAAATTGGTTGACTAAGAGAAGGCATATGGTACAATGGAGAAAAATAGTCTTCTCTTATTGCTAAGAGATCATCTCTTAGCTAAGGGAAGACAATCCTCTCTCTCTTGTTTCTCTCTCCTCCAACTAAGCAAAAATCCAACGTGGCGAGCATAAGGGAAGGCTGACGTCACCTACCTGCCCTTAGTTGCCCATAATATCATGCTGCAAGTACTCCTCTTTTCGCATGAGAACTTCTTTCCCACTGAAAATCGTAAGCACTATAACATAAACATGGCTACAAATCAATGATGATAGAATCTGCTATGGACCAAGGTTGCTAATGTCACGTATCGTAGTATCTCATGATTTTACGATGCTACTGTGGCCAATAGATATGTTTCGTGATGTTATCTTAATATGGTTGTATCTTATTTGTATCACGATAAGATTGCGGTATCTTTAGTATCCCGATGCAAAGTCGATACCATGCGATCCTATACTTCAGATATAATATTTGTTTTCGTAACGGAGGCAAAATCTTGGTCTCGGCTCATTAATTAAAGAGATTTAAACAAGATGCAAGATCACCTGTAGTTTTCCTCAAGTATAAAACCTACTCTCGTGGCAAAATACAACTCAAACACTTAGCACCCGCTAACACCCAAGTCCTAGCTTGGGTTGAATCTTGGCAATGATGATGGATGACATAATGGAGGTGTTGCGAAACACCCATGCATTTCTCTCATTCCAAATTTTACGAACCGTGAGCATTAGGAGAGAAGATACTGCCTTCCTACGATGACCCAATATGAGTGTGATCTCTTTCCACCGTCCCTTCATGCTAGCAACATTTGGCCAATTCTCCACAGTAAGCTCGAGGAGGTCAATCCAATTTGTTAGCGGGTTCCAAATCCACAAGTATATCGACACTTAAACAAAAGGTGAGGGACGGTTTCTGGCTCCCTCTTACAAAGTTGACACATGGCACAATTTGATCATACTTTTCACTAAAGTCGGTCCGCCGTTCACTCCCTATTTTTGTTGATCAACCATGCAAAAAAAGCTTTCGATTGAGGGAGGGGCAATTGGTCCACACGATAGGCTTCATGTACGTAAAGGTGGAAGGCGGATCCCTCGAACAGAAGTTGTAAGCCGAGGAGGTGGAGTACACGGTAAACTCGTCGTGGTTCTAAATGGTAGAATCCGGCATGTTCTCATCAAGTTGAGTCAGTTGGATTTTGGCCCAAAGGGTGTAGAATTGTTGGATGTGGTGAACAGCGAGGCCACCGGAAATTTCTATTTTGGAAACCCAACGATTTCCATGCATGGCCTTTGCCACCGTGGCTCTCTTCAATCTTGAGAGGGCAAAGATGTCTGATGCTATGTCTTTGATTTTAAGCCTGCTTCTAGCCATGGGGATTGCCAAAAACGGCATTAAGATGCGTCGTCTACTGTGATGGTGATGGGCTCGTAGAAAAGGTCATGTCGGTGTCATCCCATGGATGGCCCAGGCCGACCCAAGGTTTGTCGGGGCCCATCCATTGTAGTCAAGGCCATCTCAATCTCAAGGCTTTTGCAAATTTTGTGATGTCAAGGACTCCCAATCTAGAAATCCACTTTGGCTCCTAGGTGTAGATGTACTTACTATCAAAAAGACATACTTAAAAATGTTGAATTTTGAAAAAAATATTCAGATGTACATGATAACATTATATGTTCGTACACCAAGTTTTACGAAAAAAGAAATTTTATGTTGATTGTGTAAAAAGACAATTTTTGGTGTTGCAAAATAGTTTTTTACAAGACATTTTTTGTCTTTTTGTACAGACCACAAAAAATGCCTTCTGACTGTGAGGACATAGCATGTCCGGATGCACACCCTGGATTTTGTTCCGTAACTTTTTAATATTTTTTTCACGAAAACGTAACAGACCGTTGCGTTTCATTTCATTGGATAGGTAGAAAAGGTTTAGTTCCATCAGCCTCGTGAGAGGAAACGTTAACTAAAACATGTGCATTTTTCAATATTTTGAAATTCATATAAAATGCATTTTTTATAATAGGTGCATTTAGACTTGAGAGACAAATCTCCATGTCTCAATCCGCCTAGTTTGGATGGACGACAAACCATTTTTCAATTCACCTTGCATTTACCTCCCAACATTTTATCCATTTCGACCTAAAAGAAAGCTCTCTCAATTATTTAATGAGCTACCCTCGGATGTATCGTCAGCCTCATGGCACATACTTATATTTAGACAAGTATATGTTCGATCGCCAAATGGGGAGTGAACAAGCCACCAGCTTCTTGTTACAAGCTGAGCCTTTGATTTCCAAGGTTCCTATCAATTGTTGGTCCTTGACCTATTAGGAAGAGCACCCTTGTGGAGTATGTTTTTGATAATGAGCACACACACAATCACTTCTCCTTGACCTTGCTCTACAATGGAAATGACCTTAGGATGAAACATCAACAACTTTTAGAGATCACTGTTTGATCAGGCATCAAAATGTTGTCTTGGGTGGAGAATTATCCTTGGTTATCATTGAGATTTTAGGGATGTGGACTAAGGGGCATGGAAGAGGCTGCGGCACACTATTAAAAGACTCATGTCACATCGTAGCAAAATCATAATCACTAGCCGTTCAGAGAAGATGGCCAGTGTTAGAACAACAGGAGCCATAAAGCTAAATTATCTATCTAAGGAAGCTTACTGGTATTTTTTTCAAGATGCTCGTGTTTGGTAGCACGGATCCGGAAGATCACCCAAAGTTAAAATCTGTATGCATGGAGCTAGCCCTCGAAATGCGTGGGTCCTTCATGTCCGCATATGTTGCTGCTGCCATAGCGAGAGAAAATTTTAGTGCTCGGTTCTGGGGCATGATTCTCAGATATGTTAGGGAGAACATGCAGAAGAATACCTCGTTGTTGGGTGAATATACCGAAGACCATATGTGTACATTTGGAGCGTTGTTGAAACACAACAAGGTTCTGAGGATCGTAAGTTATTTCTCCTACATGATAGTTACCAGTGTCGGCTCTATGTTTTGGAGGGCCCTAGGCCAAAACCAACACATGGGCCCCAATATGTACCTCATATAAATATGTAGACATACACGTGTCAAAATATTAAGAAGTAATGTCCAACCACACAATTTTAAATTGAATGGTATAAACATGATTGTTAAGCACTAAAACAATATCCTAAATAACTAAAAGTTCTCTTTTATTTCTCTTCTCAACACTGGACTTATGTTTTTCGTTGGTTAACATTGGAGCACCTACAATTGTGAAAGACATTGGAGCACCTACAATGTCCTAAATAACTAAAAGTTCTCTTTTATTTCTCTTCTCAACACTAGATTTATGTTTTTTGTTGGTTAACAAAATACTATGTCTGTTCGGAAATTTTACTCGGAACTTGTCTAGTTCGTACGTATCTAAACACTAAAACTCGTGTAGATAAAGGTGAATCTAGACAAATCTAGATCACTCAATTTTGGACGAATGGAGTACATTAATTTCAAAAAAAAATTGGACGGATGGAGTACATTAAACTAGGAATCCTAAATCTCTTTAAACTAGGAATCCTAGATCGCTGGAATCGGAATAAGAAACGATTAAACATACATGCAGCAGAAAGCAGGGCCATGGGAAGCAGAGCGCATAGCTCAATTTTCCAGTTCAGTTGATTAATTCCAAGTACTCCTAGAAAAATTGATCTCTAGCCTAGAGACAGGTAGTGGAATAGAACAGCCGAACACCAGCCCAGAACAAAACGGTAGCGCGGCAAGAGTATTAAAGGACCTACGATCATGGGCCTCCACATGCATGGCCCTAAGCCCTTGCACATGGTTGCCATGGGTCAGAGCCGGTTACCAAGGGCCTTCAACCAGCAGCGAGGTCCCGAGGATAACAGCCGTCGATCTTATATCCGGAACCTGCATTATGCCGGCAGGAAAATTTGAGGTCTTGTGCTGGAGGTCACTCGTACCACCATACTACATCTACACAGCTGATTGTGAGTTTGTCCACCATAAAACATATCAGGAGTCACCCAAAGCTAACTACTCCCTCTGTTTCAAAATATAAGACATTTTAGATTTGTGGAAAAAAAAATCTAGACTTCTTTTAATATATAGGTTCAGTCAAAGTTTAGATACATTTGCTTCACAAAGCTAAAACATCTTATATTTTAAAATGGAGAGAGTAGTTTTAACCTGGGAAAACGACTAAACTCTAAAGGGACAGACTAAAACCCGGAAACAGACAGACTACTACTTATATATTCGGTTACAAGGCCAAGGACCAGGTCCAAAACAAGACCGTCGTCCTTTTCTTCCTCCACTTTTTCGGGTATTCTTTTTCATTGCGAAGCCTGTCAGTCATCTTCCATGCCATCATCTTCACGGAGGCTCCTGATCGTCACCCTTCTTGCCATTTTCTGAGCCTGAAGTGCCACTTGCTGAATTCTGTCAACGCCTTCCATCATATTCCTCTTCATTAGATCTGCCCAATATCAAAGGAAAACACACATGTAGCCATGATGCTGCCGCACAGTTTGGCACCTCTCAGCGATGATGTTGGTTAATCAACAGTGCCTTGTAGAAGACAACATCACTCACGACTGCCTGGGGAGTTCAGGCAACCTCCATGTGCTGCTTCAAAAAGGTTAGTACCACAACCGAAAACCATCACGAATAGTTTGATCTAACAAGCTGTATAAACTGAGAAATGTCATTTGGCTGGATGCTGATCCCAGTAAACATTCAGCCTGAAGTTTTTGGCATGTTAACCTCTAAAAGTGTGTTACGGGACAACAAGAGATTCCAGCAGATCCACCAACAACTTCATCCTAGTGAGTATTTATGTACACCGATTTTTCGGGCATCTTTCGCAAGCCTAGCATACTGAAGAAACAATTACAGACATTTCTGTTTGTCATACTAGTACTTATGCATATTTTTCCTGTTCTTTTTAGTTTGGGCGGTGAAGCGCAGAGATGGCTTCTCCCAGATTAGAAGTTTCACCAGTGGCAGACAACGACTCGAACTTCTTTCATTGCGTGGCACTGCTCATTGTGAATAATATCAGTCCACCGTGACATCCTCGTCTTCCATGCCATCATCGTCATGGAGTCTCCTGATCGTCACCCTTCTTGCGATTTCCAGAGCCTGAATTGCCACTTCGTGAATCCCAATACCAAAGAAAAACAAACATGTAGCCATGATGTTAATTTGCAGTGCCTTGTAGAAGACAACATCACTGACGACTGCTTGGGGAGTTCAGGCAACCTCCATGCGCTGCTACGGAAAGGTCAGCACCACAACTGATAACCATCACAAATAGTTCGAACTAACAAGATACATAAACTGTTGAAAGAACCCTGTGAGCAAACACAATTACTGCCAGATTGTGCAGTTGTTGCAACAAATGGAAAGAAGATGTGATTTTTCTAGATGTTGATCCCAACAGGGAAAACATTCAGCGTCAAGTTTTCAGCATGTTGATCTCTAATTGTTCTGGATGGAACAAGCAAGACGTATGTGTGTTAAGGGACGACAAGCGATTCCAGCAGATCCACCAACAACTTCATCCTGGTCAACACTTATTACATATACCGATTTTGCGGTCATTTTTCGCGAGCCTGGTATATTGAAGCAAAAAAATTACATATTTCTGTCGTCATACTGATTTTTCCTGTTCTTTACATAAGAAAGTGTGCAAACATAGTACTCGTGGTTTTTTTTTAGTTTGGGCGGTGGAGCGCAGAGATGGCTTCTCCCGGATTAGAAGTTTTACTAGTAGCAGCAAACAACGACTCGAACCTCTTTCATTGCGTGGCACAAGCAAGCGAGCAGAAAATATCCTTATCGATCTGATTAAGTTTTCGCAACAAAGCAACAATCACATTTCAAAAAAAAAAAGCAACAATCAATGGAGTGCCTACACACACCGGAGAACTTGCAGAGCTTTTTACAAACCGACATTAAAACAACCAATAGTCACTAGTAGTATAATTCATTGTCCAGAAATACAAAAACTGGTGTTAGAATCCCTAAAATTCAGTATTATGTTCAGCGTCAAAGTTTTCAGCACCTTGACCTCTAAACATTCTGGATGGAACTTACGGGGCTATAAAGCGATTCCATCAGATCCACCGATAACTTCGTCCGAGTCAGCATTTGCATACTTATATATACTGATCCCGTGGGCATTTTTATGAATACAACTTTACCACGGATCTAGTCTAGATCTAACAGTAGCACTAAAAACATCACCTTTGTGGATCAAGAACGGAGAGAGAGAGAGAGAGAGAGAGAGAGAGAGAGAGAGAGAACGGAGACACGCTCTACCTGCTCCCTGGCTCGACAGACAAGAGCCAGAGGGAATGCCCGAACCGGCGCCGGAGCTGGAACCTCCGTCGTTGGCCATGGGTGAAAAGGGGGTGAGTGTGGCGAGCGTGTGGCTAGGGTGGCGGCGGTGGAGCTTCCCGTCGGCGCAGCGCTAGCCTAGATCGGATTGGCTTGTAGGTGGGGCGGCTAGGGCACGGCTAACCTCGTAGATCGTGCTGCCGGCTCCCCACCACTTTATATAGCGCTGGCGATAGGGGCCCACCGTCCTAGATAAGGATGGGCGCCCTGATCAGGGCGCAGTTAGGGGGGCGTGCTGGGCCGTTGGGCCCAGTCACGTTGAGATCTATCCAACAATTTTCTGTACGAATGGCATTACTGAGAAGAAACTGCACAGACGTTTGTAGTGTTAACGTAAGGAATGCAAACATAGCAGTCGCTTTTTTTAGTGTGGGCGGTGTGGAGCGCAGCGATTGCCTGTCCCAGATTAGAAGTCTTACTGCTGGCAGACAACGACTCGAACTCATCTTTCTTTCATTGCGTAACACAACTCATCAGCTATACTAATACTTCAGAAACTTTTCGCCACAAATTAAACAAAAATTAAAGGAGTACCTACACACACTGGATCGGAGTACTCGTAGAAATTTCTACAAACCTGTGTTAGACATACCGATAGTTACACATGCATCACTGGTTAACTGATCAAACCTTGGTCGCTAGTACAATTCAATTCATCGTCCAGGATAGCTACACTGCTGCTCAAAGCCTCAAATCGTTAAAATTTCGTACTCCTACTACTAGTCTGCTGAGAAGTGAGAACACACGCTTGCGCAGGTACCCTGAGAGTGAGACGTCAGAACCACCGAAAGAGCGCCGCGGCCGCGAGTGTGGAGGCCACACCGGAGACCCAGACGATGGCGCATGGCTCATCCGCGGTGATGCGTCCGTTGGAGCCCGATGTGCTCCCGCTCCCTCCGCCGTTGGCCCTTGGCACGTAGCCGCCTCCCCTGCCGGAGCTTCGACCACTGCTGCTGCCGCCTCCTCCCCTCGCACCGCCGCCGCCGCCTGCGGCCGCTCCGGCGCTCGTCCCTCCTTGGAAGCGCGCGGCCACGCAGAGCAGCACCACCAGCAGAGCGCAGAGCCGCCTCGGCTTGCCTCTCGGTACCATGGCCATCTCCCTCTCCCCCCTGTAGGCTACCGGCACTCGCTGTCGATCAGATGGACACAACAGAGCAATCTCTCGTCTAGCTGACTCGCTCGTCTTCTCTTTGGCTACCTGGTGAGGTATGGTACGGCGCCTTCGCCCTTGTTGAGCCTTATATGGAAGGCGAGGGAAGCCAGGGAAGGAGCGAGGCTCGCTATAGACGTGTCGATCGACGCGTAGAGCGCCTCCAACCAGTCACAAATGCTACGTGCACCCGCAAAAAAAAAGTGTTACGTGTGTGTGCCCCTTCAGCCACACAGATGATCTACTGACTCAAAAATATCTTCTACGCCCGCGTAACCGAAGTAAAATTTCCTTTTATATGAAAAAAAAAACCTTGACATTCTGTTTAAAAAGGTCCTAACATAATTTTCAGGCATGCAGTTGAACACATTGAAATTTTTGTCTAATCAACTAGCACGTTCCTAAGACGGGTCATAATGGTGAGTATCATATACTACTTGTGTTTTTGTATGATACTAGTCTATGATACTAACCCTATAGTTGTTACTAGCATCTAGTTTTATCATAATCTTATGGTATTTAATTATTTACAGAATCTCAGTGTTATTTTGTATACAAGATGTATTTGACATTAATTTTTTTTTTACACTTGCTAGGATATACTCCATCCGTTTTAAAATATAAGATGTTTTAGTTTTGTGAAGTAAATGTATCTAGACTACTTTTAGTATATAGGTTCACTCATGTTTAGAGTGAATCTACACACTAAAATAAGTCTAGATATATTTTATTCACAAACCTAAAACATCTTATATTTTGAAAGGGAGGGAGTAGTATCATATCAATGCCACTAGCCCATCTCTTTTTATCAATTGTTGTGCCACATCAGTATTTTGCCAAGCTAACATGCAGGATACCCTCATACTACCATTATGGCTAGCCTAACAGACTCCTTAGCTAAATTAATGCCCCTGATCATCAAATGCAAATAGAAGCATGAGCTTAATGTACTAAGAACTGCTAGGTCTAGTTCACACATTTAGCTCGCAATACCAAAGGCAAAAAAAAACATATATATGGCCACCTGACTTTTGCCAAAGTTTAAGTTGGTCTCTCAAGTAAAACCAGAAATTATTGGTCTCTCAAAGTTCAGCAAAAATCCCAACTAGATTTGATCCGTTGCTCCACTAAAAATGGTTTTAACGATAATGTGTCGGTGATGTCGCACACATATCAGGTACGAAACAATAAGAAATCAAGCATGTAGAAAATAAAAATAGAATAATAAGTGAAATCGAGAAGTTCACTCATGTTTTCTCAATTTCAAACATAACGGCCTTTCTCTAGCAAAACCATTGGTTTTATTTTACAAAAATAACTATCTCTAGGCACGGTTATCATTTCATGCGATTTTATCTACTAAAAAACGTGGTTTTCTAAATGAACATGCATGGTGTTACATTTTACACAGAGAGCTCTACCTGACACGTTCGTGTTTAGATCCTCCATTTTTCCTTTTTTTCTGGGGCACACACATATATTTTTCTAGAACATATTTCTTTAGATAAGTGTTGGCTGAAGTTTCTGTCTGAAGTGGAACGCCATGTTCACCATGCATGTTCTTAGTAGATCAAATTGCATGAACGCACAATCATCCCTTTAGTGATAGTCGTATGAGTGTGTCATTTTAGAACCCAGGCTCACTCAAGCCTTCTCGTAAAAAATAAATCGAAATTGATATATAAGAGTTTCAAAAAAAATGCATGTGGATATGTACTGATATTATCTACCTATTTGCAGAGTTTTGCTAAAACAATACGTTGTATTTTTGGCTGCACAAAAATCATAACACTATGAATCTAAAAATACAAAATTGGTTTTGATCTCCATATTTATCTTTTTGTGTAGATCACATATTAACAAATTTGTGTGGTACATAATAGATATTAAGATTTGCTCATATAAAACTTCTTCAAAAAATGAAATTTAAACAAATGGTATTCAAACTTTTTATTAAGGCTCTGATGGGCCATTCTTCCCGTAACACTGATGTATATGACAAAATGCTATCTACAACATATTTATTTATTTGGCGTGCCAGAAATATTCTATGTGTTTGGGAGGTGGTCACGAGTTCAAATAGTATCAAAATCATTAGTTTTTTTAACTAATTTCTCAATAAAAATTAATGTGCAATGTTTTTCTACCGTATATGCAGACGACGGAAATTTGTCTATATAATATATTTCACTAATTTCCTACTATGCGTGCCTTATCCTATTTGTTTTATTTGCAAATGTTAAACAAATCTTTTGATCTTGGACTCGGTATAATCAAAAACTCAAGTTTATGGCACTCTTCATTAAAAAAAATTAAAGATATCATCATGTAATAATCCCAAATCACTTGTGTTTTAAGTATGCGGATTTTAGACATAAGTGGTCATCACATATTTATATTAAATATTTTTACTTTTTTACATGATTTTAGTTCAAAATATTTGTTATTGTACTTCCATTGATACAATCTTTACTATATCTAGCAACACTGACCAGATATTATACTAAAACGACATTTCTCGGTACTACTAAGTTCAAATTTGTATCGTTGCACGAAAATGACACGATGGAACTACATTTGTCATGGACATTATATTAAATTTTATATTTTAGTACATGGCATTTTGATTCGTGAAATGAGTTTAAACAAAATACAAAAAGAGTGGCCAAACCTAATTCATTGGTGTTGTGGCACCTGAAAGTACTAATGCGTGTTATGTTTCGTCTAGTTTTAGTATTTTAAATATCATGCTAGCTAGAGACTGCTAAATATATCTTGCTAAAGATATTTATAACAAAGCACGGGTCTAGAAATATTCTTATATGGATATCTAGAGCACTATCGTCTAGTTTAGTTGTAACTAATAAAAAATAAAATGTGCACCATGTTAACAATTGGTTTGTCCACAAATTTAGCTCTTGAATCCAAAATAGAAAACTTATATTTTGCCACCTTTCAAATCAATTTGGAGGTACTGTTTACGTCTACCTCTCCCGTCGGTGAATTAGCCGGTGTTATTACGGACATCACCTTGATGCGACTTAACCTATGCCTCACATGAGCACCGTCTTGTAATACAAAGTAGATCTCCGGAGCGTATGATTCAGGCTAAAAGATGACATTCTTAAAATTTCCTCAGTCTACATTATTGTTCTTAATTTTTGTCCAGATACGAATACATCTAGATACATACGATCGAATCTGGACAAAGTGAGAACATTAATATGAACCGGAAAGAGTATAAAAAATCTTTAAAATTGTCGGACACGATACTTGTCCATTTCCTATGCATAGATGTAAAATTTCATGAAAATAGCATTTTTTGCGGCCTACGTGAAAAACAGATTCCGTGATCTTTAAATTGCTTTCTAGAGCACCGATTCTTGTTTTTTTTTGGGGTCTGGACCACCGCGTCCTCCCCCTGGGTGCCACCGCCGCCGCAGAAGTGCGCGGCCACGCAGAGCAGCCACCAGCAGCAGATCGCAGAGCAGCCTCGCCTTACATGAATCTCCAACCGATGGACAATATAGATTGCATTTCTCCAATAACGATCACTCGCTAGGTCATCCAACCTTGATTGGTGTAATTCAGTATTACACTCCTAAGGAGAAACGGGCGGGGGGTTGGTCACCCTCTCCTTCCTTCTCTCCCTGTAGCTTTGAGAGTCGTCCTCGAGAGACCGGGGCTCGCCCGCGCCCTTCTCGCCGGACTAGCCGGTGAGAAGTGGTGGCGGCGGGTCGCCGGAGTAGTAGTAGGTAGTAGGGTGTTCGGCCTTGTGCCGGTTGTGGGCGATTTGCCCAGTAGAGGTAGCGGCGCTCTAGATCTTGGCGACTGGATCTATGAGCTCCTAGGGCTTCTCCTGGTCTACCTTGTGCTTCGATGGTCGGAGTTGAGGAAGGAAGGAGGAGCAGCCGCTCCGTTGAATAAAGCTTATGTCGCTTGCTTCTGTTCAAGAGGTGGTGACGCGAGGTGCCCTGTCCCGGCCGGCCGTGGAGGCGAGGGGGATGGGTGCATCGGTGCGGCGCGTGGTGAGGTGGATCCGCTCCTGGCCGGCCGTGGAGGCGGGGGGAGTGGGGAAGCTGGGCTGCAACCATTTCTTCGCTCGGGAGCTGGTACCTTGAGCTGGAGCTTCCATGGAGGCTGGATCTCCTTCTTCGTCAACGACATCGAGGTGGTGGAATTTGGCTTGAAGAGGTCTACCTCTTTTGGTCCATTCCTGCTCTGTTTGAAGCTGCGACCGCTGGGGATCTTCTCCCCTCTGATGCTCATCCGCAGCGGCCCATGGGTGGCGGCGACTGCCGCGGGGCTGCTGCCTCTTCTGGTCGAAGGGCGACCTTGATGCGCTTTTCTGGCGCCTCTTCAAACCTCCAGTTCGGAGGCCCTTTCTGGAGCACCTCGCCGGAGCTCCCCCCTAAGCGACGCCAAGTGGTTCGTCCCTGGAGTCGCTCTGGTGGCCGGCGCAAGGAGCTCGTCGACGGCTGCGGTGGAGAAGACACCATAGGACCTGATTGCTTTTTCATTTTTAGTCCTAGGGTGTTTTTTGCAATATTTTCTGTCCTGCTTTCTCTGCTCTCCTCTTTGAGGGGCCTTTGTGTAAAATGTACCCACCGCCTGATATTTTAATGCAGCTTCTCGGGTCTTCGGACCCTTTTCCCGTTCAAAAAAAAAAGTATTACACTCCTCCGGCATAGCTACGTCCAAGATAGGCATATACACAGGGGCGAAGCTCCTCAGTGGGCAAGGTAGGGCAGCTGCCCTACCTCAATTTTTTGCAAAAAATCACATATATATATATATATATATATGTTTTTTTCGATATGTATTCAGTTTGTACAATTTATGTCTGTAGCTGAAGAAAAACTGAAGAAAAATGCTATAATGGGCCGTATTGGTAAAGGTTTGGCCTTCCCGGGTCTTAGATGGGCCGCGCGCTAGGAAATACCTGCCCCCGAAGCCGCCTGTCAATCGACCTACCTCGGCGCCTCCCCTGTGCGCTGCAATCGCTGCCTCCGTGCTGGAACCGATCGCCCTGCTGCCTCCCCTGAAAGTTTGGAACTGAACGACGCAGGGACAAGGACCGATCGCCGTCGCCCACTCGCCCCCCTTTCCTCCCGTCTCCGGTCTCTCTCAGGTCCCTGTGCGCCCAGCCCAGGTCTAGCCGCCCCTTGTCCTCCAATCTCCATTCATCATCCCTCCATTAACCCTAATCTCAAATTCTCAGTGTTCATGTCTTCATGATCTGATCTTCAATTACTTGCTAGGGCTCAGAGAATTTGTGAATTGTTCTTTGTGAATAAGCTATGGATAAGAAGAGGAAGACACAATCTTAATTTTTTCCATCAATTTTTTTTAATGCTTTGAAGTTCGCCCCACCTTAATTTTTTTTCGTCCTTCGCCACTGCATATACACTAGTGCGAAAATCGCAAAAATCTCGTACTACTATTTCACTGCTCTGCTCAGAAGTCAGAAGCACCGAACAAGCACCACGGCCGCGAGTGTGGCGGCCGCACCAGAAACCTACACGACGCCGCCATACGGCTCACCCGCGGCGCGGCGTCCGCCCGACCCCGTTCTATTCCGGCTCCCTCCGCCGTTAGCACCTGGCCTCGTCCCCTCGCACCGCCGCCGCCCCTGATCTGGCGCTCGTCCCTCCTGGGAACCTCGAGGCCACGCAGAGCGCCACCACCCTGCAGAGCAGCCTCACCTTGCCTCTCAGTACCATGGCCATCTCCCTCTACTCGCTGGGCAGATGCGCCAAACGGAAATCGTAACTCTAGCTGACTCCACTCGTCTTTCCTCTCTGGCTTCCCCGTGCGGTATTGGACGGCCCTTTGTAAATAAAATAAATCTAGACTTCTTTTAGTGTGTAGATTTAATCCTAAAGTTGAGTGAACCTATATATATATATAAAACAAGTCTAGATTAATCTTTTTCATAAACCTAAAACATCTTATATTTTGAAACGGAGGAAGTAGTAGTACTATGCATGAAGGAGAGGGAAACTAGCGAAGGAGACAGGAAACTGTGTGCGCCATAGACGTGTCGACCGACGCGTAGAGCGCCTCAACCAGTTACGTGCGCGCGTGTGTTCAGCCACACAGATGAACTATTGTACTAGCAAAAATATCTTCTGTACCGTACCCGCTCGTGTACGACGAAAATCTTGACATAATTTATAGGCCTGTCGTTGCCTCGGCTCCAAGCAGTTCAGCACATCGATTTTTACGTCTGATCCAGTAGGCACGTTCCTGATAGGCTCGTTAGCTAAATCGATGCCCCTGATCATCAGATGCAACTAGAAAACAGAAGGATAATGTACCAAAGTTCTCAAAACGGCTACTTCTAGTTCAGATCCATGTATTTGGCCCAGGTACACAGGGGAAAATGTATTCATGGACCCTCCACTACTGCCGGTGTCTAAGTTTGGTCTCTCAAATAAAACAAAAAATAGTTTTTTTTTTTTGCAAAACAGAACCTGAAATTATTGGTCTCTCGAAGTATATAAAAAAAGACCATCTAGATTTGGTCCCATCCTCCACTAAGAACCTAAAATAAAATCATAAATAATTACAAAACCTAGAATTTACATAATATGTTTGGGTGCCTTTTTATAGAAACAATGGTATGTGATGAATCTTGAGTGATTTTACTTTTATTTTTCAATTTCCCTATTTTTGTAACTTCATAGAAACCATGCAGTTTTTAATGTTTCCTTTAATTTTTAAGTTTTTCCTACTCTCCTTGTAATGTTAAATTTAAATGATTTCAAATGAATGTTTAGTTTCAAAAATTCCATATTTGGTTTCTAAAATGTTCTCGGTCTGTTTTCCCCCAAAAATCATACTCCCTCCGACCCATATTAGTTGACTCAACTTTGTCTAGATACGGATGCATCTAGGCTAAATACTTAATCAGATACATATGAATCTAGAAAAACTTGAGTCAACTAATATGGGTCAGAGGGAGTATTATTTTTGGAATTTCAAACTGCATAATTTTTTATAGAAGCCATGGTATTCGATGAATCCTATGTGGTTTTTTAATTTTTCAACTTCCCCATTTTCATAACTTCTCTACAAGATTTTATTAGAAAATATGTAGTTTCCTTGAATTTTTAAGTTTTTCCAACTCTCCTTGTAATGTTAAATTTAAAATAATTTCAAATAAATGCTTTGTATTTCAAAATTTCCATATTTGGTATCTATTCTTTTAAATCTATTTTTCTCTAAAAAAGATTTAATATTTTTGGAATTCGAATTGCATGTGTTTTTATAGAAACTGTGGTATTCAATTAATCCTAAGTGATTTTTTTAATGTTCAATTTCCCCATTTTCATAACTTCTATAGAATGTTTTATTGAAAATTATGCTATTTTTTAACGTTTCCTTGATTTATAAAAGTTTTCCCTACTCTCCTTATAATGTTAAATTTAAAATGATTTCAAATAATGCTTTAGTTTCAAATTTTCCATATTTGGTCTCTAATTTTTTTCAAATATGCCCCCCCCCCAAACAAATCTTACCACATGTTCCTTATTTTTTTTGTATGGGAGGGGTCAGCGTCAAACCGATGGCATGGGTTTTGAAGGGTGGATGTGATGTCAAACTTTCCCTCCAACCTTTGTCAATTGATTTTAGGAGATTTATCCCTCTTGGAGCTCATACCACTATGATCCCCATCCTCACTATATTTCTTTCTAGACTTGTTCTTGTAGCCTTTATCACCGCATCTAGTATTTCCAAATCATCACCACTAGTGCTAGTTTGCCACTCAACCTCAAAGCAAAGTCCATAATCCTGGATTTTTTTAAGAAGATATCTTTCTTCGTCATGGTGTTTGCCAGATGGAAGACCAACACACTACCAATGTCATATTGTCTCCTGAAGGTCATGCCAACCTTCTCATAAGCCCAAGTTAGATGTGACCACACATAGGCTCAAGTTGGCATGTAGAACCTCAGGTAAACTTCTTATGTGCACTCACAAATAATGGAGCCAGAGTTTAGCCACGACTTCTAAGTATAACTCTTCAAGTTCTAGTACAAATCATTGTAAGAGGCATTGATAACACAAACTAAAATTATCTATGTGAGCTCAAGCTTCAACGTAACTTCACCTTGAATAAATGGTCATGGTGTGGTCGAACGTCTTAATGGAATTGTTCTATGCGAATAAGCTACTCGAGATTCTCCGATTGGGAGGTATTTGACATACCTCTCGGTAAAACAACATGCCTATTAGCTTTCTATGAGGGATAAACCTGTATATAATAAATACAATTTGGTATAAATAATATTTTAGAATTATTACGTCATTATTGTGGGTATTAGATGAGGTTTACTAGACTTGCTGCTAGCCACCATTTTCTATTTTTTCTCCAATGGTGTGAAATAGAAGTTATTTACTTTTTAACATATTAGCTACTTTGTTGAAATCGAGCTTTTGGTTTGTCACACTTACGAATTGAAACAAAAGAGAAGAATGTGTGTTGTCATCTATAAAAGTAATTGTGCGGTTGAGAATAATATATATATATATATATATATATATATATAGATATAGAGTCATGTGTGCGAATAGTTATTATAAACAAAATAAAGGTTTGAAGTGTATTTATTAGCTTTCGGTAAATATTGGTGAACTCTACGGGATCACGGGTACAATGCTATATGTTTACTGGTGCGACTATGAAAACATACAATGGACCATGGCAGCGCACGGCGTTCAACTATCATTTAATAATGTTTCACATGGTTAGTTCCATAATTGTTTTAAAGTGTAACTGAGCTTTGCTCATTATGAAATATAACAAAATACCATGTTGGTACTACGTTGTTTATGCGCAAAAAAAAGTGGTCATCACATATTTATATTAAATATTTTTAACTATTATTAGATGATTTTAACAACAAATATTAACTATTGTTTTTCATTAATACAACTTATAGTCTTAACTACTATTTCGATGGTATCTATTGAAACATTAACGATATGTAATATTTAAACCACATTTGTGTGTATTATACAGTTCAAATGCTTACCATTACAAATACAAAGTGATGTAGTATACATAAATTTGTCATGAAAATTATGCAATTTTATTTAGAGACATTTCGATTTGTGAGTTTTATTGAATAAAAGTTGGAAAGTACAAAACGCTAACCAAACTACATTCATTTGCACTAAAATTTCTGCACCAAAAGTACTAAAGTGTGTTTATATGCTTTGTACGTATTTTTAGTATTTTAAATAGCATGACAACAATATTCTTATAATGTGTGAATCCAACAGATATCTAACAGAGATTTCTAGAGAAAGACTTTCTAGTTTAGGTTTCACTAATACAAAGTTCATAAAGTATATAAGATGTCAATAATTGGTTTGTCCTCAAAATTTTCTCTTGGGTCCACATCGGAGAAACTGTAATTTTGTCTCTTTTGAGTCAATTTGGCTCAGGAGCCGTAGTAACTTAGTGCATATGAACCAACGTCTTGCTTCAGTAGCCTCAGGGCGGTAATTGAAATCAATGCTTGGGTGCATATGCTCCCTTCCAAAAGAAGACACTGAAAAAGGGAAAATATAAAAAACAGACATGTGCATGTCCATGTCCTATGTGCACATGACAAAAGTGATTTTTCCAACATTTATTCTTTATTTTTTCCTAGAGGTATTTTCTTATATTATTATTGAATCTATTGTTTCATGACAGAGCACATGCTTAGTGTACAAATGTTCCCAAAACTGACATATCTATGCAATGTACTTGTCTTAGTTTATTGACGACAAAAATTATACTTCTGGTCTCTCAACAATTACCAAATTTTAAGTTTTCTCACTGAAATAAAACAAACAACCTTTGATGCCTTGCTCCGCTTAAGACCTCATAATGGTTCCACATACATGGCAAGTACATGCATGAAAAATAGTCAAGAAATTAGAAGAGAAACAATAAAAAATAAAAAGGAAAAGGGCCATGTAGAGATCTAGGTTTTCCGCACCTCTAAGCGACTAAAAGGTACCCCAAATATTAGGAGAAGTGGAACGGTTGAGGTGGAGAACATTTGTTCATTTTTTTCACCATATATTTAAATCTAACTCCTCATGGTTTAGTTACAAAATTTTGATAATTTGACAAAACTTATCAAAAATAGAAAGTTCGACAATACATTGGAGAGAAATTATTATGATACATGGATATATTCTTCTATGATCCAATAGAT
Organism: Avena sativa; assembly: GCA_916181665.1. NCBI lineage: Eukaryota > Viridiplantae > Streptophyta > Magnoliopsida > Poales > Poaceae > Avena > Avena sativa. The sequence continues at coordinate 345,390,620 of OV702279.1, forward strand.
GAGATTGTGGTTTTCAAGTTCGGTAATTTCAGTCCATCGATGCCACCATGAAACTTAAAGGTTGAAAATGGTACTCATGTCGAGATGTATGTTTGTTGGCCAAAACTAGCTGTTAGTCGGTTGTTTTGGGGCGGGTGGGGGGGTGTCAGAGGATCTCCTTAAGTGGACAAATATGGGACATCCGATCATCGCAACAGAAAACCCTTGAGAGCAAAAAAAAGTGTGTATGCAACATCGTGTGTAACAATTTTCCAATGGCATGCATTTCTAACACATTCATGTAACAAACAATATATACAACAAATCGAACATTATGCTATAGCTAGCAAAACGTAAAAATTTTCTTTGTTTGGACAAACACATGCAACGTATGTTCCCAGTGCAGACAACATTTCAGAAAAAACATTTGCATCCTTGTATGCTCAGAAAGCATTGCAACATGTTGCTCATGGGTACACAACAAAAATGATACTCATTTGTAGCATCTCAAGACATCCTCTGCAACATCAAACATTCCTAAAAACAATTACATCCGCCATCAACGAGCTCGTTGTTTCTCAGCACACCAAAGCCGGATCCGAATCTGGTGACCTTGGAGCCATCACCTCGTCCATGTCATGTTCTTCGAGCTTAGACCACAGAGGACTCTTGGGTTGGAGTTCCCTCCCTATGTTAGCAAGCATGGTGCAGGCACTCAACCTCTCTGGTATGGGCCAACACACAGAGGTGCTATTGCAGCGGTGACCCAAAGGAGAAGCCGACGGAGCTGCGGGGGAAGAGCAGCAGCCAACACTAGAGGCACAAATGCGTGGAAGAAACAATGGAGTTGGGTTGTTGCCCGACCACGCGGAACTGGATTGTGCTTATGCTCCTCATGGCAACCAACAAAGTGACTGTTATGACTTTGTGGACTCGAACATGTGAATTCGTGATGCATTGATACTCCATCGGTAGAGTTCGAGTCGTCCCGAAGCGGTCGAGCATAGCGTTAGAGGCTACACAACACGACACCATGGCTAACATGGGCTTGTTTGGTTGCTCGCAAAGGCCTCTCTTAGCGGCAGTGGGCCATAAACCACGTGTTTAGTGGCCTAGACTGCATCGATTTTCTCTATGACACAAGTTTTAAAGCGGCCTAAAAGTTGACTCCGGAGGAAAAGCGAAGGCCCCTTCACACTCGGTACCACTTCATGGCCCTACATACTCCTTATTGGCCTTGGCTAATTTTTTCCCGAAAAACATCCAGAAGGAGGTGCGCCGGTTCTCCAAGGTGGTGGTGCTGGGCGTGGTGTATGCATCGGTGGTCGGTGGGATTGCCACGTTGATGAGGACCGATGTGAACATCATCCTGGTCAGTGTGATCCTGGTGAGATTAAACTGTAGCTCCCGTATCTAAACTCGTGTTGTAGTATATCTAAACTCGTGTTGTATATCTCAACTTGCTGCAGCTGCCAAGACGAATGGACTGAATTGATCATATAGAACTGAAAAACGCAAGACGAAAAACGTGAAGGAGAACTACATCTCCCGCAGCACCGGCTGCACGCGGCGGCGGCACCCGACGGGCGACTATAACATGTTGACACGGATGCTAATTATACTCTCCCAGTGAATTTTAGGAATCTCGGGAAGCTATTAGAGTCGAATTTGGTGCACGCCAAGAAGATCGTGAAGAAGCTTGGTGGCAGGGCCGGTCCTGGGGGTGGGCGGGAGGGGCAGCCATCCCGGGCCCAAAAATATTAGGGGCCCTGTGCAGGTATGCGCTATGTACAGGAGACCATGTTCAGGGAGCGGCACAGAAAAAAAAACCAGTAAAAAAGGCCTCACCGATTGGAATTTACTATTTCCTGCACGTGCATGGAGAGCAGCAGATCAATGTTGGGGCCCATCCACTATTCCGTTTTGACTTAGCCACGCAACTCCGAAGGCCCTACTCCGGATTTTTTCTGTAAACCTCTATGCGCTAATTTTAAATCCTTTTTTTTTGCTTTTAGCATCGTTAGAAGCCTCCATTGGGTAGTGCTAAAAGAAAAACAAGAGAACCTGAAGAAATTTTGATAGTATCACATAGGGGATCTATTCAAAAAATTGAAGAGCAAAACGAGCACTTCGAAAAATCCAAACGAGTTGGCGCTACTTCTTGTTGGGAACACAATAGTGTTGATTAGGAAAACAAGGTCCCTATAGAAGATAATGTGAGTGGTAATGAGGACAATTTTAATTTTCAACATAATCTGCTAGTGCTAACGAGGAACCAATTCACGTGGACATTAATGATCAGGTATTGGGCTAGTCTTGATATCAAATTAAGGGACACATTTAGTGGAGAAGGGGCCTATTAGAGAAGAAAATATTACTTTTCATGTCGATGGCAATTCAAGACATTTTTTGTATGACCATTACTCAAGAAATATGAACAATGAAGAGGTACGCAGGCCCCTTTCTTTTTAGCTTATGCTTCTTGAGAAGCTAGCTTTTGAAAAATTGTAGGAAGAATCTGTGGTGGGAAGAAGCTTATAGAAATCAGGCTGGACCCTTCTTTTTAGCTTCTGAAAATTTGGGTTGTTTGATGTATTTGTTATAGAATGTCTACAACACCCCCCAAAAGGCAACAAAATAATAATATCAAGCGTTATGACTAGCAGACCATTGTACTCAAATTTACCGTACACTACGTGCGTGTGTGTGTGTGCTTACCCTGTATAGTATACCTAGTCAACACACACGACACCACTTTCCCACACGATCAGCAGTTAGAGCTACCCAGAGATCATGGTATCACACGATTATCGATCGGTTGAGGACACGTGATATTTAAAATAGGCTGCTGCTGGGACTTGGGAGGAAGACATGGGGAGGAAGAAATCGAACTCGAGGTCACCGGCTGGGATGTCGCGTGGGGCGGCGGGCGTCGGTCGGCGGCGGTCGCGGGTGGAGTCAGGCAACGGAGCTCCGAGCCGGCAGCGTGCGTCGGTCGGCGGTGGTCGCGGATGGCGTCAGGCGACGGAGCTCCGAGCCGACGACGGACGAGGTGATGGGCGTCGGTGAAGGAGCTCCCAGCTGGCGGCGTCCTCACCGGCGGCAGTGGGCGGCAGCACAGGAGGAACCTAGGCCTCGATGCGTGCAGGCGAGCTTGGACGTGGATGCATTGATGTGTTCCTGCAAGCCCAAACGGTTCCTGTCCAACCATTGGGTGGCAGTTTACTGTAATTACTTACAACCAAGAGGGAAGTTTCGCGGTACCGTTTGGCCCAGTGAGAGAATCGCGGAAATCTGCCCAAAAGCGCGGGCTGCTTCTAGGAATACACGTGATTTCAGATTTGCGGTGAAAATAAGCGAATGAGAAGCTAGACCCTTCTTTTGACATCGAATCTGCTGTAGAAGCAAAAAGAAGGGGACGCAGCCAAAAATGATTAGTCTATTCAAGACAAGTTGAGAAAATGTTTTGTTTCTCATGTAAGTTGTTCAACCCTATCAACTACAACAGTTCTTTGGGGGACGTAATGGGTTCAGAGATTGGAACATATCGTTAAACGACTCAAAGAACATAAAGCTAATGTCGAGTATCTTACTGACATGATCTCTTGGAATGAAATGGGAACTTGAGTGAGCAAATATGAAAAAAAATGACAAGGAGTTACAACATCACATCACAGAGAAGAAGGAGCGCATAAGGCAAGTTTTATAAAAAGTTGTTGATGTTGTGTATACTTTAAATCCTTAGTTGCATCATTTTATATAAAAAATTCGGAGCCTAACTCTAGGGCTCCAAATTTTAGTTTTGCCCCGGACCCTTCGAATCTTAGGACCGGCCCTGCTTGGCGGGAGCAAGCTCAAAGAACATATTCCATGGCATTTGGAGCCTCTGACCTTGTGGACAAGACTGCTCTGCATCAGGTGTGGAGGATCAGGGCTGAAGGTAAAGCCAGGTTCTTCTTCTGGCTTATGATGCAGAATAGAAACTGGACTGCTGACAGATTACACGAAGGGGGGTGGCCTCATGATGACAAGTGTTGTCTATGTGACTAGCAGCTGGAAACTGCAACTCACTTGGCTCTCAAATCTGGGCAATACCACACTTCTCCCCCTCCCCTCGCCCTACGTGCTTCTCCCGTTGAGAGTCGTCCATGTGTTCCCGGGCCTCCCCCGACCCAAATCCGGCGGTGATGCTGGCTGGAGGCGGCGACGGGGCGGTCCCAGAGTAGGTAGATTTAGGTTAGGGTTTGGTCTGGCCAAGATGGCCGTGTGTGGGAGTAGGACGCCGGTGGATCTCAGCTGCCATCGGCGCGTCCTGGTGCTCTCCTTCCTTGTGGCGACGCTCTGGTGGCAGGGGCGTTCGTCGCTGGAAGGTCGGAGGCCAGGCATCTCCGCCAATAAAGCTGAAGCCTGGAGCTCTTCTTCGCTGCTGATGGCGCGCACGGCGGCGGAGGCGTCTGCAGGGATGCTCTTCCTTCCATGGTGGAAGGTAACTGTCTCCCCGGCTGCAAGCTCCTCCAATAAGCGCATTGGTCGGCGGACTCGGGACGCCGATGACAAGATCCTGCCCCTGGCCGGCCGTGGAGGCGAGGGGGTGTGGGTTCTTGAAGTCTTTCGTCTCGATCTTGGCCGGCTGAGGGATACCACTGCTGCAGAGGCGAGTTCTTCCACAGAGGCGGCGGCGTGCCAGCCTCTGATCCACGCCGACAACCGGCGGCTCGTGGCGCCTGCAAGGCGCATCTTCAACCTCCATCGGAGGCCAGGAGTTGGTGGCTCGACGGCGGCGTCCCACGCTGCCCCCTTCCCAAGTGGCTTGTTCCCCGGTGAAGAGGGTGGTGGCCGGAGCTCGAGCGCACCCATCGAAAGCGAAGGAGGCGGAGGACCGGATCTCGTTTGTGGAATTAGATCTAGGGTCCTCTATGCAAAATCCAGGGGCTTGTGTGTTATTTCCGTTTCTTTGAAAGGCCCCTTTGTAATTGTACCTCCACCGCTTTGACTAAATGGCAGCAATCTAGGTCCTTCGGGACCGCCCTCGGTTCAAAAAAAAACTTGGCCCTCAAATGCCCTTTTGCCAAGAAAGTTTGGAACAAATTCCAGCACTCTTCCCCCACACCAGTAAGCCTGGCTATGAATGCTGATTGTGTTACTTTTTGTAACTGTTGTTTCCCTCTTCTATAATGCACAACACCTGCTAGTCAAAAAAGACCTTGTGGACAAGCACGCACTAGTCTTCAGTCCATACTGCTAGGTAACACATAGGGTAGATCCTAGTTCTTCTTTTTGTCCACCCTGCGTCTGCTGAACAGGCTGCATGCTGGATTTTATAGACCGCACTGCAGCAAGAAGAAACCAGAATTTGCAGTACTACTGAATTTTCCGAAGATTTTAGCAGAGTTTTCACCATGTATCATGGACCGACGTTCATATAGCCGGTTTTTGCTTACTGCTTCGAGAAGCGTCACCGGCTCGAGGCTATTGTGCTCTGGCGCCAGGTCGAGACACGACGGCTCGTGCAAATCACTAACAAGATTTGATATTTAGAGGTGAGAAATCATCCATATGTACACCATAAACCAAATAGCCGAACTTTACCTCCGAGGACTAACGGGATGCAACCAAACACCGAGGTTGTGTTTTTGCCCAGGTGCAAAAAAAAAAAAAACCTTGCGGGCAACCCAACGAACTGCAGGTACAGGCTGAGGTCGCGTTTTACCTCATGCAGTCTTCACCTGGCTAAAACTGAAAAACGTGATATTTCTAGGGGAGCAACCAAGGACCGTGTGTAGCTGTTATAAAAAAAAAAAAGGACCGTGTGTAGGACCAAGTCAATGTTTTGCCTAGGTGGCCAGAGCCAGACTGTACGTAGGACAAAGTCGATGTTTCGCCGTGGATATGATATGACCAAGGTCCAAAGGCCGTAGAACTGGGTAAGCTCTTGTGGTTTAGGCATGAGTGATGACTGACGACTGATACTAGATTGAATAGTGCGCCTTGGCGCACGATCCCGTTGGTTTAGGGACATTTTGCGACTATAATCGACGGAAGTATTTACAAAATAGTGGAAATATATGATAAAAAGTAAGTATAACGTAAAAAGCTGTTTCTAAGAAAGGAGTAGATCGACCTATACAATGAACATCAAAAGGGAGCAGGATACTTGGTTCGAGCAGAGCAACAGATGTACCCATACAAAAGAGACAGTGGTAGATCCACCTATACAATGTAACAGCAGAAAGAGTAGCAGGAACATCGAAAGGGAGCATCATACTTGTTTTGGACAGAGCAACAGATGTACCCATACAAACTAAATAGCAACAGATTTATTCAGCATACACTTTCTTAGGCTGACAAAAGAAGTTTCCGCGGTAATAGGTAAACCATAATATCAGGGACAGCAGTTATCTTGGAACAGATAATGATCTTAATTAGTGCCATACTTTACGCTGCGAGTGCTATGGCTAGCATTTCCGCTGTTGCTGCTCTGGAATTTTACAAAACAGTCGCCGTTGTGGTGTTTATCCATCGACTTCAGTACCGAAATCTATAACTTCTGAGTCGCCGAATGTTCAAAGTACTATAAGGTGGCTATAGTATTCCTGGTGCTAAAATAAATCATATGTAGCGAAAGATCATGACTGATTTAACTCTTCTTTACAAACAAACAATTAGACAATATGTTCTTTTCTTGCATCAGTCCCACCGGCCGGTTCAGCAATGGCCGGCTCATACGGTACAAACGCAGACTCTGCTTTTCTTGCATCAGTTTCACTGCACTTCTAAAGTCATACATACACAATACACAACTGAGTTTCAAAGCAAATCAAGCAGAGGAATCCTGAATTGTAGCAAATGGTGTTAAAAATTAGGTGCAACTGAAGGCATCAGAGAATGAATTACTTTATTTTGGAACTTTCAGAAGGCATCAGATGAATTATATATATGCCAGCCCGTGTATAGTATTCTATCTTCCAGGTTGTCTTCAGAAGAAATATAACGGAAAGCTAAGTTTCTGTTTTACCATTTAGTTTCCATTCTATGAATGATAGCTAGCAGCTGCCAAAGTGAGAAGATATAGGATCAGTTCCTGATAACACACTATAGAATGGAAAATGAGGCAACCGAAATGGTCTGATCCATACCTCACCCTCTATCACCACCTCTGTAACGTCAGGTGCTTCAGCCAAACGAGTCAGAGGGTCTTTCTTATGTTTGGAATGCACAACCTTCAAGTTAATGGACAAAAAATCAACTGCGCAACAGATTTAAGCAGCTATTCGACATAATATTTGCAGCTATTCGAGAGAATATTTGCATAAAGGAGAAATAACTTAGTATGGAAAATATAACATATATCCCGATCATACCGGGTGTAATTATAGCTCTATTTGGTATGCGCTGAAGTAAGAATTACAGGAAATCAAAATGAGTTGGACTTCTATTTCAACTTGACTGAACAAAAAAAAGAAACAAATAAGATGGGACATAGACGACTAAATTGAGGGGAAGGAGGAAACGTGAGGAGATGAACTGGTCACCTCGATGCTACAGTTGTTGCCTTGGTGGTCAGCAGAAGTAGCAGGTTGATTTACACATCTGAAACCACATTCAGTAATAACACAACTCATAACACAGGGTGCCTAAGAGACATCAAAGCTTGATAACATGTTGTAATCCATGAACAGAATAATAGTTGGGCAATGGTAGACCCCACCAGCATAAACAAACCATTTATCTCTTTTGTTATAAATTATTTTTTAACGGAATAACTAAATCTAAAAGAAAAAATTCATAAAAACGACATAGTTTGCAAGAACAATGCGGCAAAGGCAGAGTTATGCACTCAGTTACAAACCATGCCAATGGAACAAGTCTGAACCTAACAATCCTACATGAATCCATCTCGATCAAAATCATCTAAGCATATGCATCATGATATCAATCTTGTGTTAATAATGGAAACGAAATTTCTTGTCAAAAACACCAAACGAAACAATATTTCTGTGTTAATAATGGAAACAAAATTCTTGCCTAAGCGATTTTCATCCCAAACTGCACAATAAGTTGGGTTACTTCTCCACACCTGAGCTGTCTGCAAATCCTTCACGGTACCTGCAGAAGAACTTCAGGGAATAAAATGGGGAGACAGGGAAAAAGAGAGATAGTTAATTGGAAAGATATACAGTAGTATGTATGCAACATGGTATTGTTAATCATTTAACGCCTTGAGATTACAACGACACAACTTCACACACATAGAGGAATTGCAAAGAGCTCCAGGGAACTTACACATGGGAAGATTTGTGGGTAAACCAATATCGGCATTAGCTATGACATCCGAGGAAATTGCATCTCATGTCCCTCAGAAGACTGGGCGAGGCGTCCTCGGGCGAAGGTGTCCTCTTTCTTTGCTCTATGAGGGCCTGCTCGACATTGGAACAATGAGCACAAAAATCTAGTAGACCAAAGCACCTCACAATAATGTATTTTCATTAATTAGCCAGGAAAAAGAAAAAATGGTGGATTGATTTATCTAATAAGTACCACAATTAGCAATAATGCAGAATCTGTAAACCATCTAATATGACAAAACGCATAGATTGAATCCTCTCACCTGAAATGGACTTTCACTAAATGAATGTCTAAACTGATGAGAAACGTAGACTTGAAATTTTTCCTGGAAACAACTCCACTGGCATGAGAAAAAAAACATCAGCTGCAAATACTCATAAAACTTGCTTGATACATATAGAAAGAAACATGACAAAAAAATTCTTGCCTCAGTGTGGAGTAAGGATTGGCCATCTAATGTCTGAAGGAAATAATAACCTGTGCATACAGAAGGGAAAAATATATAGGTCACATAGTCTGAATTGGAAAACTATATATGGTTCTACATTTAAAAGTAAAGGTGCTACCACTTCAAAATCACATAACCAAGATCTTATAGCAATCTGAATAAAATAACTGGTTATGAACTCAGCCATTAGCGGCCATTCAAAAATAACGCAACAAAATTTATCTACTCTAGAAAACAGCTATTTGGGAGGGAATAGAGTCACCTTGGCCATGGCCGACCGAATCGGCTTCAAACCAACATCCTTCAATTCTATCTTCTTCACTGCTCCTTCTCCCTCTCTGATCCTCCTCTTCCGTTTAGTTCTCACCACCAGCGGCACATCACATCCTCGAGATGTTTTCACTAATTTACATTATGTGTTGCGAAAATAAAAATTAAGAGGAGGGCACTTTTTGTGCAACCTCCAGGCAAGGTTCAACTACTTTTGATTCCATGGATCTCGTAGTGGTTTCTACAGCCTTCTGCAATGGTAAAACTCTATATTAATTATTTGTAGAAACCAATGATAAGCAAACAAAATCAAGCAAGGTTTAAACATAGTTGGTATAGATCAATACACAGAACATATTCTGCCAACCACATATGGACACAAATGAAGAAGGTTAACTGTCTTATGTCAAATAGAACATCTCAGCAAAAACATAAGTTATTTATGTGCTTCAACGACATATGCTACAAACAAAAAGAAAATATGTTACCAACAAAGAATGCATGACAGATTTTGCCTCCAAAACTTGACAATGAAAATTTGATGGTAAATCTGAAGAGAAGTTATAGTGGTGAGGTCATTGGAAAGGACACCTTAGATAGCTCGAGCGGTCGCGTGTCTCATCATTGAGGCTAGTGTGGGTGTCGGCGACACCATGGCCAAGCGAGCCGCTGTCATCAATAAGAAATCCACATATGGGCTGAAAGATTCTATTTTATCACAATAGCTGAATCTTGGATGGATGTGAAATCGAGCTCCCATATGATCCACTAAATCCAAGAAGCCCTGCTATCAATGTTAAATACTGAGAATCAATGCAAATTATACGTTTTACTATGTATCGAGAATCAATGCAAATTATAATGGTTTGGTATATTCTGATATATTCATTAAGAAAGATATAAATGAAATCAAATAATCAAAAAGTATAAAGCAAAAGCAGTAAAAATAGTTATAAACGGGGTTCAAAAGTAGCTAAATGTTAATTACCCTTTCCTCCCCTGCATATGACAGCCCGGAGTCTCAAAAATTTGTGACAAAGAGACAATTGCCAACAAGTACAGCAGTCAATGCAGTAGACCCACACTGGTTTGGGGCACTATCAACTCACTGCCGGTACCTTCATAAGAATCATCTACAGATAATAATACCTTGCATAAATTCTGTTATTTGTATTTATACAACTCGATGTTCCAGCGGCTTAAAAACAAAAAGAACAAGGATTCATTTAACAATCCAATTCAGATGAAAATAAGAAAATTTGCTCTGCTTGTTCAACTTTTAACTTCTAACCATGGTGCCACCTCTGAGGCTGTGAGTAATTTATATGTTTTTTATCCATTAATCCCTCACAATATGGTTGCTTTATAATAATGAACCATACGATTTAACAATCAGATTCATATGAAAATGGAAAATTTGTTCAGCTTGTTCAATTTTTAGTTTCTAAGCACCGTTCTTAACGTGCTTAACATCGCAACTATGTACCTCTAACCACCCACTGTGAAAATCTTCTAGTAAAATAAGATGGAAACTGTAAATTGACAATATATGTGCTAGGGTATAGTCAATCAATGGCAAACAGAGATACCAAATGAGCAAGTTGGCTTGTACCGCGTAGAATGCTTGCACTCATTGCTGCTTCCGGTTTCAGGTAATGTACTTAAAAAATCTCTTTAATTCTGCTCACCGTGGGCATATTCAGATCATGACTCACAATAGAGTATATGGGATACCCATGATTCCGTAGTACTTGCCGAGATAATATCAATAAAATTCATTCATGTCAGATTCTCGAAACCAATCAATCTCATTTGATATTTAACCCTGCAAGATTGAAATATATGAGAATCTCATTTCCATTCAAGATGCAGTATGACAATTATCTCGTTCTGAAGTTCTAGTACGATACACAACTAAGCAAAGCCATAGGACAGAGGGAGGGAGGAAGGGAGGGAGAGATCAAACCAGTGCTTCCGAGGCCCTCCTTCTACTTCAGCACCAGTGGATCCATGGAGCACTTCCTCCTCTGCCTCCTCACCCGCTAATTCGGCCCCATGGAGAGCGGACATGGGGGTGGCAGAAGAACTTCTCCGCCGCTGCCCGATGTAGAGGTTCCCGGGACCGTGGTACCAGACCACCGTCTCCTGCCGTTACCGCTCCACCTCCTCTGCCTGCTCCTCCCTATGGCGCCTCCTTTTGGGGTCATGGCGTGCTGCTGCTTGCGCGTCGAGGGGGCTCACCGGCGGCTTCCGCCTAGGAGATGGGTGTGGACTGGGGGAGGTGCGGGGAGGCAGGGATTGGTGGCAGCGGCCCTTCTCAATGGACAGAGGTGGAGGGAGGAAGAGGGACCGGACGTGGGCAGGGACCATGGCGTACTGCTGCTCGCGGGTTGAGGCGGCTCACCGGTGGCGGCTCGGCCTGGAGATGGGCGTGGGGAGGGGCGCGCGAGCAGGGACGAATGGGAGGAGGCGGAGCAGCCGCGCGGCGATTTGGGAGCGAGGGGATCGTGGTTAGGGTTTTCTCGGCATGCTTCCATTTATACGACGCGCTGAAAAGCAAATTACGGGTGAGATTTACTGTGAGGCAAGATCAACGGCTAATCAAATCCGATTTTTGTGGTAAGCCCCGGGGGTCTCACCAATTACATCTTTAGATTTTTGGGCTGCAATCCGAACGATTATTCTTCAGGTGGTGGGAACCGTGTCGCGCATGTTGATTCTCACATCATAGCAATAATAACTCGAACTCATCTTCTCCGACTGCGTGACACCACCAACCGGAAAACATCACATGAACTAGAACTACGTACTGAAGGCAAGGCGACGTTATGCAAAGTACCGCTTACACATATAAGCACCCAGCGAGATGTGCTACAAGAACTTTTCTCTACGATGATCTGCTACCAGCACTACCAAATCAACCAATTCACTCGCCAAGCCGGATCACCACAGGCCTACATGGCTACATCCAGCGACCGCGTCTACTCCTCTACCAATTTTAAGCTGCTACTAATAATAAATTCAGTAAATCCACTGGTGCATCGTGATGGTACGTACGTCGTACGCTCAGAGCAACCTAACGAGCGCCGCGGCCACGAGGGTGGCGGCGGCGCCGGAGACCCTCCAGGCGGCGCGGCCGTGCGGCTCGCCCGCGGCGCTGTGCCCGTGCGACCCCGCATCCGGCCCGTGGACGACCTGACGGCCTCCACCGCCGCCGCCCTCCTCGCCACCGGAGTGGCCTCCGCCCCCGCCCCCGCCCTCGCCGTGGCCTCCACCGCCCCCGCCTCCGTGCCCTCCACCACCCCCGCCGTGGCCTCCACCGCCGCCCCTACAGTACGCACCCTGAAAGTGCGCCGCCACGCAGAGCAGCACCAGACCCAGCGCGCACAGCAGCCTCGCCTCGCCCCTCATAGTCATGGCCGTATTGCCTTAATTTGCGTACTCTCGTTGGCTAGCTAGCTAGTCTGCGTGGTTTCTCTTCACGAGTTTTATGGGCGCGGGAAGGTGGAGAGAAGAGGGCCACGAAGGAGTAGGTCGGGAACACGAGTTTCATGGACCTCCATGACGTGAATCAGTTTCATCGGCAGACGGGCGGCAGAGTTCGAACCGTCTCGAAGGGGCCGGGCATCGGCATCGGGATCGGGAGCGCTGGAGGCGACGGCCGCGCGTGAGAAACTGAGAACGGGAGCAGCAAGGGCAAGGCGCCACCACCAATCTGGCCACTGGCCAGACTGTACGGAGGAAACCATGCCGAATTTTTGACGTGGATTGGGCCGATGGTCGACAGGCTCACACACACGGACATGCACTCGCAATGACCACGCGCTGAGTCTTGGCAGAAGCCAACAACCCACAAGTCCACAACCCCGCGAATTCACTTGTGGGCTTTGGATGTGATTCAGGGCCGTCTTTTGTGGGGGGATTCTAGCTGGCGGTCGACCGCGATACCCAACCCGCGAGATCAGGTTCCGACAAGCCTTCATGTTGTAATCCCAGGTTTCCCTTTTTAGCTCTAACGATGTCCTGTAGAAGCAACGCCTACGCGTTTGAATATTGTTTCCCAGCGCGTACAATTCCCTTTCCATACAATTCCCTTTACGTGACGCTTTTTGTATAGTATGATTTTTCTTGCACAATTCCCTTTTTGAGACAATGATATTTTAGGGTAATTAAAATGGGAGGGAAATAGCACTACCACTTTCAATAAGATTGAACTTTCAATTTCAAAACAATATAGTTCTATGTACAATTCCCTTCTTCCCCTTAACAATCATCAATGTATCATTTTATTTTTAAATTTGCATACTTTGATTCAAAAAAGTTAATGTCTAGAACTTGCAATATCTGGCAAAAGTAAAACACCGGTGCTATCCGATACATGTTGAGTTGAGCAATAACGATGATTCTTCATAATTTTTTTTACAAAAACTGTCACATACAGGGAGAAAACAAGACATAAAATCATATCACTTATCAAACAAAACAGGATGTTCAAATATATAAAAAGGTCATAGGTCATACATTATGTATCTTACAGAAGGACATTAAAAAAAGCCAACATTGGCAGATAAAGTGAGCATATGATTTATACATAATGCAAAAGGTAGCCCAGATCAAACAGACATAGAAGAAGGAAGTTGCTAAAGATTTTCATCCTATAAAACCATGACAGTGAAAGTGATCTTCATTGCTGACCCGACTGTAAACTGGACACCTCTTGGCTTTGTCATGCACGAAGTTCTCTTTAGTCACAGTTTCAATTGAATAAAATTTGACAGAAATGCCATGAACAAAATAGTGGTTCCTTGTCATTATATCTGCATGTTCAGGATTCTCAAATTTGATATAAATTGCGCCATTTTGGTCAACAGCTATTTTGTATCCCTTGATCCAAGGAAAAACAAAATAAACATTTGGAATAAACTCTGAAGAAATTATGTGCTTCAAACTCACTCTCAGTAATCCATGGTTCTTCCCCTCTACCACATCTACAAAACTCATTGTTGTTTCTGACAATGTGGGGTTTTGGATTGACTCTAAGTCCATGAGAATATCAGAATAGCCAAGAGGATACCCTATAGACCTCTGCTCTTCCACAGATAGTGTCCCAAAAGATGCATGAAAAATTTCAACAGATTCATTCAAATAGATGTCTTTGTCATATGGAAGCAGATCAATTCGGGATAGCTTGATTATCTTGACACGCAGATCATCAAACTTAAATGTGTGTGGCAGTGCAGCTTCAAGCTTTTCAGTAGCACTCAGGGTTGTGCCCCTGACAAATAATTGGCATTCATAGCTCTGGTTCACAACAAACTGGAATTCCTTGTCAAGTATCTTATTAAGAACATGCAAAGCATTGAAAATTCCAGATTTATCATGCCAGAAAATTGTCTTCACTAAGAACATGTCATTAACCGGACCAGGTTTTATACCAAGTTGTCTCATAACAAGGCGAAAAACCTCGGGCATCATCTCTTCTGCAACAGAAGATGACATGTTGCTTACATGTAAGATTAACAATTCAGAAAAAAAAGTAATGAGTAAGAATTCATATTTGTATTTAATATACAAAAGTAGTTTGAAGTGCAACAACACATATTTTAGATGGTGCCTACTATTATCATGCTTATTATATTACTTGTCCAAAAAACTACTGAGCAGTGGTCAACAGAGAGGGAAAATGTCATATGATAGAAATAACTAAGCACTGATGGACAGATATATAAGCAAAAGCCATTTGACAAAATGGACAGTACCCTTTTTGATGCTAGTCAGCAAGATTATTTTGTACAACTCCTATTTTGGGACAATGATAATTTAGGGTAACATGGAGTGGGATAGCACTACCAATTCCAATCAAAGATTGAACTGCCACTTTGAACGAAAAAAATTGTTACACAATTCTCATGTTACTAGTTAACGAATCTGAATTGCATAACCACAAAAAAAAATTCACAGCTATGAAGTAAACAATCAGACAAAGAAGATCATAAACAAATCACTTATCAAATCTGAATTGCATAACCACAAAAATTGTTTACAACTATGAAGTAAACAATCAAACAAAGAAGATCATAAACAAAAGTGTCAAAGGGATGATATTGTGTGACTAGTTACTGAAAAAAGCTTGGAAGCTTCATCATATTCATACGATTATAAGAGAAATGGAAAAGAATCCTTAGAAATAAATAATCGAAAAAAGATCTGTCACATATGAATTAATATAGATCCCTAATATAGAAAAGAAAAATATAGATAATGAATATTAATTTTAGATAAGAGGAAATTGTAGATCTAATATCATCAAAAGTTAAAATTGTTATACGAACATGACAGGGAATCCATCAAAAAAGGGGGATCTATACGGGATCTGGTGATTAAACTTACAGTGAAAAGTGAAGAAAAGTACGAACTGCTTTTCCTCTAATTCACTCTTCCTAAATCTCCCTTAGAACAAAAAAAAGCTTGTAAATATGGCTTGTTGTGCAAAATCAAAGAGTAGAAAGCGGACAGAGAAACAAAAAATAAAAAGAGATTAAAAAACAAAAAGATATGAATAGGATCAATAGAGTAGAAATAGATAAATAGGAGGAGAAGAAAAAATTGAACGAACATCTATCTCATTGCCCGGACGCTTCTTCTTTCTTCTAGCTCTGGAAGTGAAGGGGAGGGGAAGTGGAAGTGAATGCTTATCCCTTTGATACTAAGCTATTGACTTCTCCGCTCCCTTATTATATAAAGGAATGCTTATTGGGCTGTCTGTCCCAATACTAAAAGGACATGATTGATAATTGTCAACACCCGGATTTTTAATCCCAAATGCCTGTTATGCCATACATCGCAATCCTATGATTATCATTTTTGCGAGACATAACAAATTGGATATCACCGTACATCATCCATTACAAACCATACATAAGGTCTTACAACAAATAAAGGATCTCATGATCCAGTCTTAGTACAATCAAGCCTTTCTTCCACCATTATTGAGTCTCCACCTTCTACCTTTTGTTGGAATTATGCCCTAGAGGCAATAATAAAGATGTTATTGTTATAATTCTTGTTCGTAATAAAGTTTATATTCCATGCTAGAATTGTATTAAGCGGAAACTTTGATACTTGTGTGGTTTATGAACAACACCGTGTCCCTAGTACGCCTCTATGGACTAGCTCATTGATTAATGATGGTTAAGGTTTCCTAACCATAGACATGAGTTGTCGATTAATAATGAGATCATGTCATTGGGAGAATGATATGATGGACAGACCCAAATCAAGCAGAGCAAATAGATCGTGTCATCGTGTTCATCTTTACGAAGCTTTTTCTTATGTCAACTATTGTATTCCTTAGACCATGAGATAATGCAACTCCCTGGTATCGAAAGAAAGCTTTGAGGTCATCAAACGTCATCCTATGAGAGGGTGATCATAAAGGTGTCTCTCAGGTGATCGGAAAGTACTTGTTGGGTTGTATGTATCGAGATGGGATTTGCCCCTCCCAAGTCGGAGAGATATACTTCGGGCCCACTCGGTAATCGATATCAACACCGCTTTCAAGCACGTGGTTAAGGAGTTAATCACAAAGTGATATCGGATTACGGAACGAGTAAAGTACTTGCTGTGAACGAGATTGAACTAGGTATGCCGATACCAACGATCGAATCTCGGGCAAGTAAAATATCGCGTGACGAAGGGAATATAAATATGGGATTAATTGAATCCTGGCATCGTGGTTCATCCGATATGATCATCGATGAATATGTGGGAGTCAATATGGGTTTCCAGATCCCGCTATTGATTATTGATATAAGATCATGTCTGCATATTCTCGAACCCGTA
Source organism: Avena sativa (assembly GCA_916181665.1). Lineage (NCBI taxonomy): Eukaryota > Viridiplantae > Streptophyta > Magnoliopsida > Poales > Poaceae > Avena > Avena sativa. Next base: position 345,407,505 of record OV702279.1, read on the forward strand.
GGGTCACACACTTAACGTGCCTCGACGCTAGGATAGAATGGATAAATGGTTTATGAGTTTTTGTTCGGAGTCTCGGATGGGATCTAGGACATCACGAGAGGTTCCGGAATGGTCCGGAGAATAAGATTCATATAAAGGAAAGAGGTTTTTGGATTTTGGAATTGTTTCGGAATGTTCGGTATTGTACCGAAAGGTTCTAGAAGCTTCCGGAGTGGGACCAACGTGGGCCCACTTGTCGGAGGGGGGCGTGGGCCTATGAGGGAGTGCCCTGGCCGCATTGGGCCAGGGGCACAAGGCCCCATAGGCCCAGCCGGCCAAAACCCTAGGGGTAACCCTAGGGGACCTTCTAGAAGGGAGGGGGAAACTTGCCCCCCACTCCAACCCTTGGGGCCGCCGCCCTAGGGCTTGGAGGAGGGGCCAAGGGGGCCGGCCATCCCTCTATATAAAGAGGGCAAGGGCACACCCTCCTCCCCTACTCCTTCAACCCTAGCCGACATACTGCTGCCCTCCCTCTCTCTCTCCCGACTGCGCGTAGGCGAAGCCCTGCCGCAGAAACTCTCCACCATAGCACCACGCCGTCGTGTTGTAGATCCAATCTATCTCTCCACCCCACTTGCTGGACCGAGGAAGGAGGAGACGTCGCGGTGCCGTACGTGTGCATCTCTCGGAGGCGTCGCCACTTGTGGCGTTGGATCAGATCGGATCGCGAGGAGGAGAAGGCTAGTACGACTACATCAACCATGTTCTGTTGAACATTCCGCTGTGCGATTTCTTCAAGGGTATGAAGATCTCATCTATCCCTCTCATTGATTGCATCTCCTAGATTAGATCTTGGCTTTCCCGTTCGCATCCATAGAAAATTTTGATTTATTATTCTACGAAACCCTTCACCTTTAGGCACCATTAAGAGAGCATAGTTGCCATTCTGTGTGCAGTGTTCCAAAACTTATTGATTGATGCATATTGTGATATTACTTGTTCTTGTTCTATTTGTTTCTAGTCACCCTTGTGAACTTTGAAGGTGTCCTATGCATCTATTTGCTACTCTATGAGGGACAAGCTAATTGCCACTATGCCATGTTTTCTGTATGTGAAACAAACAAACGTTTTTCAATGCATGTTATTCATGATCTTTGTTTGTAGCCTTTCATGTTGCATGCATAGTTACTTTGTCCTATTATGAGAACTCCATATTTCATGCACATGTTTAGAGTTCTTTGATCCCAGCTTTCAATGCTTGCAAATGGTTTGATCTTTATTGTGAAGGTGCATGTCACAGCAAAAATTATTATTTTATCACTTACCTACTCGAGGACAAGCAGGAGTTAAGCTTGGGGATGCTTGATACGTGCATAATTTTTGATGTCCCATGATTCTTCAGTATCTACTTTGCATTGCTTTGTCTTTCTTTGAGGTGTTTTTACATCTTTTATGGAACTAACCTATTAACAAGTTACCACAGTTCCAGTTGCTTGTTTTCTTCTGTTTTTGGTTCCAGAAAGGCAGAAAATCAATATTCTCAGAATTGGATGGGACAAAAGCCAAAGTCAATAACTTTCCGTGGGCAACACGAAATCCAGAGGAGAGACGGAGGAGGGCCTCGAGGGGGCCACACCCCCTGGCCGCGCGGGTGGGCCCACCCTGCGCCTGGGGGGTGTGGCCGCCTCGGGCACCCCCTCGTCCTCCCTCTTCGCCTATAAAAAGCCCCCGATGCAGAAACCCTAAGTACCCGATCAATATTCCACAAAACCTTATGTAGTCTCCGCCACCGTCGTCCCTAGATCAGGAGGATCTGAAGTTCTTCCCGGCACCCTGCCGGAGGGGAGATCATCCCGGAGGCCTTCTCTCCGGTATTATGCGTGAGTAGTTCCACCTTGGACTATGGGTCCATGTAGTAGCTAGATGGTTGTATCTCCTCCTTTGTGCTTTCATGTATAGATCTTGTGAGCTCCGTTCATGATCAAGATCTAATCTATTTGTAATCATGCATGTTGTGTTTGCGTCGATCCGATGGATATTGATATTATTATGTTGGATTGTCTTTATGATTCTATCATGTCTGTGGTGTTTGTAATCTTGCATGCTCTCTGTTGTTAGTAGCTATCTTGTCCAAGTAGTTGCTAGTGACTCCAAGAGGGGGTATTTATGCTCGATAGTGGGTTCATGCCTCTAGTTTCCAAGGGAAGTGACAGAAATCTCTTTGGTTGTAGATGTGTTGTTGCTACTAGGGAGAAAACAACAGTCTCTTGTTCATGGAACATGTGGACTGTTTACCTTACACACTTTGCTTAAAGCAGTTGTCTGTTACTTGCAACTTAATACTGGAGGGGGTTCGGTTGATAACCTGAAGGTGGACTTCTAGTAATAGATGCAGTTGGATGGAGGTCTATGTATCTTGTTGTATTGCCCAATCGAATCTCATAGGATCTTTCTGACTAGTATTGCATTGTTATGCCTTGCTCAGTTCCTGTAAATTGCCCTGCTATAATTTGTTTACCCTTCATGCCATGTTGTTTATCTAAGGAGAGCACCTCTAGTGAACTATGGACCCCGGTCTAATCTTTATCATTAATACATCTTCCACTGTTACTTGTTTACTTGCTGCAAACCATTACCTTCCACACCATACGTTTAATCCTTTGTTACAGCAAACCAGTGAGCTTGACAACCTCACTGATTCGTTGGGGCGAAGTATTGAGTCTGTGTTGTGCAGGTCTCCGCGTTGCTTGCAACACCAGTGTGACGTTTCCTTCCTCCTTCTGGTTCGATAACCTCGGTATCTACTGAGGGAATACTTGATGTTGTGCTGATCACACCTTGCTCTTGGGGTTTCCAACAAAGTGCTCCACGTCAAGCAATATCATGATGATAGTAGTTGAGTACCGTGACAAATTCCTGTCATTATCTAGGTATGCACCAGATGAGATTGACACTGAAGCCAAGAAGAAGGAGAGATTCTTGAATGGTCTGCATGATGAGATGCAGACAGTGTTAGTCAATATTCTGTTTGCTGACATTGAAGCCTTAGTGGATTCTGCCATTCAGATGTAAGGCAAGATCAACCAAGCTAATGAGAACCGCAAGCGTCGAATGATGCATCAACCAGGAACCCACCATACCCGAAAATATCGCCCCAACCTGTCTGCAGGATATGCCCCAAGAAACACTAAACCCCCGATGAACCGTCCGAAATATCCCAACCGTGGAGGAGGAAACCCAAGGCCCGGAGGAAACAACAACAACAACCCCGGCAACTCCAACAACTTTAACCGTGCACCGCCCAAGTTCAACAACAACCCCACCAACACCAATACTGCCCCAAAGACTGGAAGCAATGTTGTGCCTGTTGCAGGAAAAGACAAGTCTCAGGTTACTTGTTATGAATGCGGAACCAAGGGTCACTATTCCAATGAGTGTCCTAAAAAGCTTGCAGCAGCCCCCAATGTGAATGGCCTAGCTCAGCCGCAGCGTCGTGTTCAGCCTGGAAGGAGATTTTCCCCAGGGAACTCGCTCAACCGCAACGGCCGTCTGTTTCACATGAATGCTGAAGAAGCCCAAGAAGCGCCAGATGTCGTGCTGGGTATGTTTTCTATTAACTCAGTACTTGCAAGAATGTTTTTTGATTCTGGAGCAACGCACTCATTTGTTACCGAAGAATTTGCATGCATTAGTAAGATTCAACCAACAAAATTGAAGCATGTTATGATAGTTCAAATACCTCGTTCAACCACCAAAGCCAGACACATTTGCAAGGTCGTACCTATCAGAATCCATGGCATATATTTTTATGCTAATCTAATAGTATTTGGAACCAAAGGTTTGGAAGTAGTACTAGGAATGGATTGGATGTCGAAACATAAAGGATTAATCGACTGTGCCAAGAAAGCCAGAACCATGACTAGTACATCCAGAATATCAGTAGAGTATGTATCTAAAACCTTGCTCCGTCAATTCAAGTGCAACAAGAGTCTAGCCTAACCAACCATTGACCAAGTCAGAGTAGTCTGTGAATACCCTGATGTATTTCCAGATATTTTGCTCGGTATGCCCCCAGATCGGGATATCGAGTTTATCATTGAACTGATTCCTAGAACCGGACCCATAGCTCAGAGACCTTATAGTATGAACCCGTCTGAACTAGTGGAGCTGAAGAAGCAACTAGATGCTATGCTGGAGATAGGTATGATTCAACCAAGTGCGTCGCCATGGAGATCACCTGTCTTGTTCGTGGATAAGAAAGATGGAGGTAACCATTTGTGTACGAATTATCGGAAGCTGAATGATGTCACCATTAAGAACAAGTACCCACTACCGAAGATAGAAGATCTGTTTGACCAGTTGACTGGTGCGAAAGTGTTTTCTAATATTGATCTTAGAACTTGTTATCATGAACTCAAGATTCACGCCGAGGATATTCCAAAGACTGCCTTTACCACCAGATATGGACTGTATGAGTACACTGTCATGTCTTTTGGATTAACCAATGCCCCCGCTTATTTCATGAACCTCATGAATAAGATTTTTATGAACTTCCTAGATAAGTTTGTCGTTGTTTTCATCGATGACATTCTGATCTATTCCAAATCAGAAGGACATGAGATACACCTAAGGACCATCCTTGAAACCCTTAGGGGGCATCAGTTGTATGCCAAGTTTAGCAAATGTGAATTCTGGTTACAGGAAGTAGGATTCCTCAGACATATCGTGTCGGACGGAGGAATTGCTTTCGACCCCGCCAAGGTTAAGGATGTCGAAGAATGGCAAGCCCCAACCACTCAAACCCAAGTTCGTGCATTTCTCGGATTAGCGGGATATTACCACAAGTTTGTAGAAGGATTATCGAGCATCGCAAGACCCATGACCCAATTGTTGAAGAAAGATAAGAAGTTTGAATGGACGGACAAATGTGAAGCAAGTTTTCAAGAACTCAAGAAGAGATTGATCTCAGCCCCAATCTTGATTATGCCGGATATCACTAAGACTTTTGATGTGTTTTGTGATGCATCCAAGATCGGTCTCGGATCTTTGTTGATGCAAGAAGGCAAAGTCATATCATATCTATCCCGACAACTGAAGCAACATGAGCAGAATTACCCTACCCATGACCTCGAACTAGCGGCCTTAGTTTTAGCCTTGAAGACATGGCGACATTATCTCATGGGAAACCGTTGTGAGATTTAGTCGGATCACAAGAGCCTGGAGTATATTTTCACCCAGAAGGAGCTGAATATGAGGCAAAGGAGATGGATAGAGCTAATCAAGGACTATGACCTTGACATTCACTATCACCCCGGTAAAGCCAATGTGGTCGCAGATGCTCTTAGCAGATTGTCGTGTCACTTGAACACCATGATTCTGAAGGAGCAACCAAGTTTGCACAAGAAGTTAGAAGATTTCAGAATGGAACTAGTAGGTGAAGGATTTTTGGCTAGCATAGAACTTCAACCCACTTTGATCGGTCAGATCAAGGAGGCGCAGAAAGGAAATGCTAGTATCAACGGAATCAAACGCCGTATCAGTACAGAGAAGGTACCAGGATTTACCGAAGATGAAGAAGGAGTTTTGTGGTACAAAGTACGTATCTGTGTGCCAGCAGATTCAGAGTTGAAAAAAGCTATTTTGAAAGAAGCCCATGATACTCTTTATTTTATCCACCCCGGTGGAACGAAGATGTATGAGGATTTGAAGGAGCAATTTTGGCGGCATAATATGAAGAGAGAAATTGAAAGCTACATATCCAAGTGTGATATCTGTCAGAGAGTCAAGGCGGGACATCAAAGACCCGCAGGACTGTTGCAACCATTGCAGATTCCAGAATGGAAATGGGATTCAGTAGGAATGGATTTTATCACTGGTTTGCCTACATCTAGTAGGGGAAATGACTCTATTTGGGTCATAGTGGATAGACTGTCCAAAGTAGCCCATTTCTTATTAGTCAAGACCACTTATCAGAGTTCGAAGCTAGCAAAGTTGTACATTGCTAGAATAGTCAGTTTGCATGGAGTCCCCAAGAACATTGTGTCAAATCGAGGAACTCAGTTTACCTCGAGATTTTGGAAGAAAGTCCAAGAAGGATTTGTAACCAGACTGGAATTCAGCACAGCTTATCACCCTCAGACTGATGGACAAATGGAGCGAGTAAATCAAATACTCGAACATAAGTTGAGATCTTGTGTTCTATAATATGGATCAAAATGGGAAGACTATCTGCCTTTCGCAGAATTTTCATATAACAACAGTTACCAAGCCAGTTTGCAAATATCCCCATTTGAGTTCATGTATGGAAGGAAGTGCCATACCCCTTTGAATTGGTCGGAAGTAGGAGAGAGTCAGATTTTCGGACCCGACATCCTACGAGAAGATGAAGAGAAAGTTCACAAGATCCGTGAGCACCTCAAGACCGCCCAATCCAGACAAAAGAGTTATGCCGACAAGAGACGTCGAGACCTAGCCTTTAATATCAGAGATTTTGTGTATCTCAAAATATCACCCTTATAAGGAATGCAACGTTTCCAACTCAAAGTAAAGTTAGCCCCCAGATATATCGGACCCTTCAAGATTTTGAATCGTCGAGGAGAAGTATCATATCGACTGGAATTGCCGGAGGAGATGTCAGCCGTGCATAATGTGTTTCGTATTTTGTTACTTCACAAATGCCTAGAAGTCCCGGAGAAGACCGAAGTTTTCAAGAATATCGATCACAGAACCATAGAGATCAACGAGGACCTAACATATCCTGAGGTACCCATTCGTATTTTGGAAGAAGCCTTCAGAACCACCAGAACCCAGAGTATCAAGTTTCTCAAGATCCAATGGAGTAACCACACTGAAGAAGAAGCTAACTAGGAGCGAGAAGACTACATTAGAACCAAGTTTCCAGATCTCTTTAAATCCTAGTTTTCTCTTTTTCTCAAATATCAGGACGAGATTTTATTTAAGGAGGGAAGGTTTGTAACATCCCAAAAATATTAATCAAGGTTATCAAGTTCTAATCACCCAAGTTTAGGGTTAACAAAAACTTATGTTAATTAAAATCAATATGAATGCATGTGTGTATGTGATGAATGCATGAATGCTTGCAATGACTTGTTTGATTGTTATGAATGGCAAGGATTGGTTTAAAGATGAAAACAACATCATCTAAATCATTTCCAAGCAGAATCAAATGAAGAGAAATTCAAATATAAACTATATGAGCTAATGGTCATTTTGACCAAAGTTAACCACTAGACCACTTTGAGTGTTTCTAGTCCAAGATTCCTAACAGAAACAAATCCAATTCTTTTCACCCCTTGCTAGACCAACTAAAAGTGAACTCAAGCCCACCTTGCAAACCCACAAAAACATTTTGCAAATCTATGCCAAGGACAATTCAAAATTGAATCTAGTTCATATGGTAAGATCACCATTTCTCAAAACCCAACCAAACCAGTTCACCTTGACAAATCCAAGCAACAAGATACTCTCAAGTATGTGCCCAGTACACTCACAAAGTTTCATCCAAAGATTAAAATATGAATTTCTTTCGGCCATTTCATCAAACACCCGGAGACACAAATCAAACATTGCCTAACTACACTGTTTTGAGCAGTGATCATTCAAAACCTTGTCTCCCTTTGCTCATCCTTGTCTCCCCCAGTGACAACCATTGCATTAAACCAGCTAGAACCCTACCCTTGCACCAGTACTGAGCCACCGTGAGCACCCCCTTGCCAGCCGACCATGGCAAGCTAGCACGAGCCATCGCTGCACCTAGCCACCATGTCCAGAAGGCAGGCCACCGTCCACCGCCACCCCTTGTCTAACCCTCGAGCCCTGCCAAGCCGTGGACCACATAGAACGCGTCGTCACTCAACCCGACCACCTCAAGCTCTCGTCGGCCGTCAGCACGATCACCACCGTCCCAGGATACCACCAGACATGCCCGTTTCATCGACCGTGCCCCGTAGCCTCCGCACATCGTGAAGTTCGCCGTGAGTACCGCACAGAGCGCCACACGTTCCATACCAAAACACACCGCCCCTTTCCGCGCCATCAAGTCATTGAGCATCGCCAGGAGACCCCACACCATCCTAGCCCCTGCATCATGCCAGTAGCTTGCTGTAACACCGACCCCGACGAGCTCTGGCGATGCCACTCGACCTCTCTCGCTCGGCTATAAAAGGAGGCCTCACGCACCATTTCACTCCCTTCTCTCTCAGAAACCTCCCACACCTCTCCCCGGAGCAAGGCGAGCTCAACATCGCCGGAATTTGGCCAGAGTCCACCGCTGCTGGAGGAGAAGGGCGCCGTCGATTGCGGCCACCCTAGGAGAAGCCGCCAGTACCAGGAGAACCGCCGTTGTTGACAACCTCATTCGCCCACATAGTCGACCCTCGCCTGAGCCCCGGTGAGCCTCCCCAGACCCTCACTGGCCGTGCTAGGGTTCGTGATGTCTACGCACTTCTATTCTTGTAGAAAGTTGTTAGGCCTCCAAGTGCAGAGGTTTGTAGAACAGCAGCAAGTTTCCCTTAAGTGGATTACCCAAGGTTTATCGAACTCAGGGAGGAAGTGGTCAAAGGTATTCCCTCTCAAGCAACCCTGCAATCAAAATACAAGAAGTCTCTTGTGTCCCCAACACACCCAATACACTTGTCAGGTGTATAGGTGCACTAGTTCGGCAAAGAGATAGTGAAATACAAGTGGTAATGGTGCCACAAAAGAGCTTCTGGCGTGGAGGAAAAGACTGGAAGCAAGCAAACATGCAACATATCTAGTATCAAACGGTGTTTCAATGTTTAGAAACGAAGCCTAGGGATCATACTTTCACTAGTGAACACTCTCTCATATAAATATCCTCTCTTCATGATACTACTCTTAACTACTCTCTGGTTGGAAACTCTAATCGTTGGTAGGGCTATAACAGCACACCTCAAAGTCCGCCTTCCCCAATCAAGATAACCCCACACTGTCACCTTGAGCACTAGATGGTTCCAACAAACACCACAATTTCATAGACACATCCAACTCCAAATATAACTCATAACAAATATTCAATCTAGCCATAGTGCCACACACGGTATGCCCGCTGTCACTTTCACACACGTGGGGAAAAGCATAGATCTATTAAAGCACAAAGAGTATTTATGTAGACTCAAGCCTAAGTGCCACCATGGCATGCACGCTGTCACTTTCACACACATAGGGAGAGCAGAGATCTAATGAAGCACTTGAGTAGCAAGGTAGATCTACTTGATTACAAAAGCTCATGACCACAAGATCATGCATAGAGAGAGATGAACACATAGCTACCGGTAGAGCCCTTAGCCCTGAGGAAGAACTACTCCCTCCTCATCATGGGAATCAGCAATGGTGATGAAGATGGCGATGTAGATTGATGGAGATGGCTCCGGGGGCACTTCCTCGTCCCGTCAGGGTGTCAAAACAAAGACTTTCTGTCCCCGAATCTCCCCTTCGATGGCGGCGGCGCTATAGAGGTTTTCGTGGATGTTTCTGGGATTTTTTAGGGTTTTCTCGTCGGGGGGCTCTTATAGGGTAAGGGGGAGGCCGAGGAGGTGGCCAGGGGCCCCACACCCTGCCTAGGCGCGGGCCCACCCCTGGCCGCGCCTAGGGGGGTGTGGCTGCCCTGGCACACCTCTCCGTCTCCCCTATGGATTTCTTGTTTCCCATGGAAAGTTATTGACTTTGGCGTTTGTCTAGTCCAATTCTGAGAATATTTATTTACTAGCTTTTCTGAAACCAAAAACAACAGAAAACATGCAACTGGCACTGTGGCAACTTGTTAATAGGTTAGTACCAGAAAAGATATAAAAAGCACCTCAAAGTGTGGACAAAGCAAAGCAAAGTAGATACTAACAAGCATGGAACATCAAAAATTATAGATACGTTTCCGACGTATCAACATCCCCAAGCTTAACTCCTGCTCATCCTTGAGTAGGTAAGTGATAAAAATAATAATTTTTGAGGTGACATGCACCCTCACAATCATGATCAAACCACTTGCAAGCATTGAAAGCTGGGATCAAAGAACTCTAAACATGAACATGAAAGAATGAAGTTCTAACAGTAAGACAAAGCAACTACTGTTGCAACATGACAAGATACAAACAAAGATCATGAATAACATGCACTGAAACACGTTTGTTTGTTTCACATACAGAACAAATAGCATAGTGGCAATCAGCTTGTCCCTCATAGAGTAGCAAATAGATGCATAGGACACCTTCAAAATTCACAAGGATGACTTAGAAACAAATAGTACAAGAATAAGTAATATCACAATATGCATCAATTAATAAGCTTTGGAACATTGCACACATAATGACAACTATGCTCTCTTAATGGTGCCTAAAGGTAGAAGGTGGAGACTCAATAGTGGTGGAAGAAAGGCCTTTTTGTAAAGGAAGCAGGGATTACAAGTTTCAAAAAGAGCTTCCAAAAATTATGGTACTTGTTGGCTTTCAGCCCTCATTGCCCCTATCATAAGCATCTTGAAGTGGATATGGTTAAAGTGGCAAAGATGGAGTATATGCTTGACGAAGTATAAGTTGGCAATCTCAAGTCCCTTGAATACGCGGGCCACACCTCATGCATACTCAACTTTGGGACTAGGCAAGTTCTTGTCATTGTAAGTATTTGCATATCATTGAGAACCGCCAACGGGTACCCCTCGCACATGGTACATGAGCTTTCCCATAACCAAAATGACAATGCAAGCAGACAATGAGCATCTCAGCTATCTTTTTATTTACCATATGCATAGCTTTTTATTGAGGATGCTTCATAGATAGCTCACTATGGTGATGCTGCAAGTTTCCACCATGATTAGGCATGGCTTAGGCTAGCGGCCCAGGCGTGTCTCTAACACATAATACAAACTCCATGGACTTACAAGTTCCCTCTTTATTTCACACCGGTGACATCCATAGAAAAAATAGCATGATATCAACTGAGTACAAAGTACAAGTGCAATGTTGAAAATGTTCCCCGTGACAGCACGGTTCTGCTAATTCCAACTTATAAGTGCAAGCATATACAACAAAGTTGTCACAATGGTTCAATTTTATTAGGGGCAAAGAATAAAATGTGCCTTCAAGTTCGTGAGGGCTTTAATCACTAAGTTTTCACATAACAAAATAATTTTTAATTGGAAGGTAATTGAAAACAAGAATATACTTGGAATGGTGTAACATACCATGCATAGGAGTTTATAGTGGACACTTTGGAATAACTTGGTTTCTTGGGAGTTGGAAGAATGAGTAGAACTTACTCATACAAGTGGAGGCTAGCAAAAGACTGGGAACAACCAACTAAAAGAGCAATAATGGCCATAATCATGCAGAGAGACAAAACACTACTAATCAAAGCATAGAGTGGTACTACAAGTCAAGGACTAAATGATCATAGAGGCTACGGTGACTTGTTCATAGTCATAACATGGTGTGAGTGAAGGGTTTCGCGGCATAGTAAATCAAAATTTTCTACGGATGCGAACAGAGGGAAAGCCAAGATCTAATCTAGGAGATGCAAACAACGAGAGAGATTGGATTAGATCTTCATACCCTTGAAGATTCGCACAGCGGAACGTTCGTCGAAACGTGGGTGATGTAGTCGTACTCGCTTCTCCTCCTCGCGATCTGATCCGATCTAGCACCACAAGTGGCGGTGCCTCCGTGAGATGCACACGTGCAGCACCTCGACGTCTCATCCTTCCTCGGAACAGCAAGTATGGTGGAGAGACGGATTGGATCTACAACACGACGACGTGGTGTATATGGTGGAGAATTTCTGCAGCAGGGCTTCGCCTACAAGCAGTCGGGAGGGAGAGAGGAGGGGCAGCAGGGCGGCTAGCTCTTGGAGGGGAAGGTGTGTGGGGGTGGTGTGCCCCCAGCCCTCTTTATATAGAGGGGTGGGCGGCTGCAACCCTAGCCCCCCTCCCCCAAGCCAAACCGGCGGCCCCAAGGAGAAGGAGTGGGGGGCAAGGAACCCCCCCTTCTAGAAGGTCTATCTCGAGTTTAAAACCCTCTTGACCGGCTGGGCCCTATGGGGCCTTGTGCCCCTGGACCAATGCGGCCAGGGCACTCCCTCATAGGCCCATGCCCCCTCCCGGAAGGTGGGGCCACGTTGGTCCCCTTCCGGAAGGTTCTAGAAGCTTCCGGTACAATACCGATTAATCCGGAACAATTCCGAACTCCAAAAACTGCACTGCCTTATATGAATCTTATTCTCCGGACCACTCCGGAACCTCTTGTGATGTCCCGGATCCCATCCGAGACTCCGAACAAAAACTCATAAACCAATTATCCAATCTATCCTAGCGTCGAGACACGTTAAGTGTGTGACCCTGCGGGTTCGAGAATATGCAGACATGATCTTCTATCAATAATCAACAGCGGGGTCTGGACACCCATATTGACTCCCACACATTCATCGATGATCATATCGGATGAACCACGATGCTAGGATTCAATCAATCCCATATATATATTCCCTTCGTCTCGCGATATTTTACTTGCCCGAGATTTGATCGTCGGTACCGTCATACCTAGTTCAATCTCGTTCACAACAAGTACTTTACTCGTTCCGTAATCCGATATCACTTTGTGATTAACTCCTTAACCACATGCTTGCAAGCGGTGTTGATATCGATCACCGAGTGGGTCCGAAGTATATCTCTCCGACTTGGGAGGGACAAATCCCATCTCGATACATACAACCCAATAGATACTTTCCGATCACCTGAGAGATACCTTTATGATCACCCTCTCATAGGATGACGTTTGATGACCTCAAAGCTTTCTTCCGATACCAGGGAGTTGTATTATCTCATGGTCTAAGGAATACAATATTTGACATAAGAAAAGCTTCGCAAAGATGAATACGATGACACGATCTAATTGCTTCGCTTAGTTTGGGTCTGTCCACCATATCATTCTCCTAATGATATGATCTCATTATTAATCGACAACTCATGTCCATGGTTAGGAAACCTTAACCATCATTAATCAATGAGCTAGTCCTTAGAGGCGTACTAGGGACACGGTGTTGTTCACAAACCACACAAGTATTAAAGTTTCCGCTTAATACAATTCTAGCATGGAATATAAACATTATCATGAACAAGAATTATAATAATAACATCTTTATTATTGCCTCTAGGGCATAATTCCAACAGTCTCCCACTTGCACTAGAGTCAATAATCTAGTTTACATTTGGCAACAATCTCACACCCATGGCACTGAGGTGATGATCATGTTTTACACGTGGAAGAGGTTTAGTCAATGGATCTGCAACATTCAGATCTGTATGTACTTTGCTAATCTTCAGATCTCCATCTGCTATATAATCTCGGATTATATGAAACTTGCGGTTGATATGCTTGGTCTTTGGATCATATCTTGGTTCCTTATCGAGTGCTATGGCGCCAGTGTTGCCACACAATATCTCCAGTGGGTCCGATGCACTTGGAACCACGCCAAGCTCAGTGATGAAGTTTCTGATCCAAACTCCTTCACTTGACGCTTCTGCAGCAGCCCTGTATTCCGCTTCTACTGTAGATCCCGCGATCACGCTTTGCTTGCAGCTTCTCCAGCTCACAGCTCCTCCATTCAAAATATACACGTATCCTGTCTGAGATTTAGAATCATCCTTGTTAGTGTCGAAACTAGCGTTGACGTAACCCTTTACGATGAGTTGTTCATCACCCCCATAGACTAAGAACATTTCTTTAGTCCTATTTAGGTACTTTAGGATGTTCTTCACGGCTGTCCAGTGTTCCACTCTGGATCACTTTGATATCTGCTCATCAAACTAAGAGCATTGGACACATCCGGTCTAGTACACAGCATGGCATATATGATAGAACCTATGGCCGAGGCATAAGGCACTTTGCTCATAGCTTCCCTATCATTTACCGTAGCTGGACATTGAGCCTTGCTCAATATCTTACCTGACAACATAGGCACTGAACCTTTCTTTGCCTTATCCATTCTGAACCTTTTCAGAACTTTGTCTAGGTATGTACTCTGGCTTAAAGCTATCAGGCGTCTTTGTCTATCTCTATAGATTTTGATGCCCAATATATAAGCAGCTTCACCTAGGTCTTTCATTGAAAAACACTTGTTCAAATAACTCTTCACATCGTTAAGCATGTTGATGTCATTTCCAATAATCAATATGTCATCCACATATAGTACCAGAAATGTCACCGAGCTCCCACTCACTTTCTTGTAGATACAAGCTTCGTAGCAATTTGGAACAAATCCAAAGCTCTTGATCACTTGATCAAAACGAAGGTTCCAACTCCGAGATGGTTGCTTCAGTCCATAAATGGAACGCTGAAGTTTGCATACTTTATCAGCATCCTTAGGATCGATAAAACCTTCAGGTTGCATCATATACAACTCTTCATCAATGATTCCATTGAGGAACGCAGTCTTGACATCCATCTGCCATATTTCATAATCATGAAACGCAACAATTGCTAATAAAATCCGAATGGACTTAAACATCGCTACGGGAGAGAAAGTCTCATCGTAGTCAACACCTTGAACTTGTCGAAAACCTTTCGCAACAAGCCGTGCTTTATAGACGGTAACATTACCATCCGCGTCCGTTTTCTTCTTGAAGATCCATTTGCACTCAACGGCCTTTCGGTCGCTAGGAAGGTCCACCAAAGTCAATACTTAGTTTTCGCTCATGGATCCCAATTCGGATTTCATGGCTTCTAGCCATTTCTCAGAGTCTGGGCTCATCATCGCTTCCTCATAGTTCGTAGGTTCACTGTCTTCTACTAGCAAGACAGTCAAGACAGGGTTGCCGTACCACTCAGGAGGGGCACGCGACCTTGTCGACCTGCGACGTTCAGTAGCAACATCGTCTGAAGCTTCATGATCCTTGTCATTAGCTTTCTCTATTGTTGGTGCAGTCGGCACTGGAACAATTTCAGGTGCTGCGCTACTCTCCAATTCAAGAGAAGGTTCAATAACCTCGTCTAGCTCTACTTTCCTCCCACTCACTTCTTTCGATAGAAACTCCTTCTCAAGAAAGGAACCGTTCTTTGCGACAAACACTTTGCCTTTGGTTCTGTGATAGAAGGTATACCCAATAGTTTCCTTAGGGTATCCTATGAAGACGCATTTCTTCGCTTTGGGTTCGAGCTTGTCCGGCATCAACTTCTTGACGTAAGCTTCGCATCCCCAAACTTTAAGAAACGACAACTTAGGTTTAGCACCAAACCACAGTTCATACGGTGTCGTCTCAACGGATTTAGATGGTGCCCTATTTAAAGTGAATGCAGCGGTTTCTAATGCATAACCCCAAAATGATAACGGCAAATCAGTAAGAGACATCATTGATCGGACCATATCTAATAAGGTTCGATTCCGGCGTTCAGACACACCATTGCGCTGTGGTGTTCCGGGTGGCGTGAGTTGCGAAACGATTCCACTTGCTTTAAGATGCGTGAGAAAATCATAACTCAAATATTCACCTCCACGATCGGATCGTAGAAATTTAATCTTTCTGTTACGATGGTTCTCCACTTCATTCTGAAATTCTTTGAACTTTTCAAACGTTTCAGATTTATGTTTCATCAAATAGATATACCCAAATCTACTTAAGTCATCGGTAAAAGTGAGAAAATAGCGATATCCACCGCGCGTCGAAACACTTATCGGTCCGCATACATCGGTATGTATGATTTCCAACAAGTCCGTAGCTCGCTCCATCATACCGGAGAACGGGGTTTTGATCATCTTGCCCATGAGGCATGGTTCGCATGTGTCAAATGATTCAAAATCAAGAGACTCCAAAAGTCCATCAGAATGGAGTTTCTTCATGCGCTTTACACCAATATGACCTAGACGACAGTGCCACAAATAAGTAGTATTATCACTATCTACTTTGCATCTCTTAGCCTCAATGTTATGGATGTGTGTTTCATCCCTTTCGAGATTTAGAAGAAATAAACCATTCACAATAGGTGCATGACCGTAAAAGATGTTACTCATATAAATAGAACAACCATTATTCTCCGATTTAAATGAATAACCGTCTTGCAATAAACACGATCCAGAAATAATGTTCATGCTCAACGCAGGCACATAATAACATTTATTGAGGTTTAAAACTAATCCCGAAGGTAAAACTAAGGAGAGCGTGCCGACGACCATCACATCAACTCTTGATCCGTTGCCAACGCGCATCATCACCTCATCCCTCGCAAGCTGTCGTCTATTCCGTAGCTCCTGTTTCGAGTTACAAATATTAGCAACTGAACCAGTATCAAATACCCAGGCACTACAACGAGGGCTAGTAAGGAAAACATCAATAACATGTATATCAAATATACCTTTGATGGTGCCAGCCTTCTTGTCCGCTAAGTACTTCGGACAGTTGCGCTTCTAGTGGCCCTTGTCCTTGCAATAGAAGCACTCAGTGTCCGGCTTGGGACCAGACTTGAGCTTCTTCTCAGCAGGGGCAACGCGCTTGCCGCCGCCTTTCTTGAAGGGCTTCTTTGCACCCTTACCTTTCTTGAAGGTGGGGGGCTTGTTGACCATCAACATATGATTATTCTTTTTGATGTCCACCTCCGCTACTTTCATCTTAGCGAAGAGCTCAGTGATCATATCAGTGGAACCAATTTGATTGTGAGCAACTACAAAACTTTTGTAGCTAGGAGGGAGTGATTGCATAACTCTGTCAATCTTGAGATCCTCTGGAATCTTGCAGTCCAGTTGCTCAAGGCGTTGAGTGTAGCCCGACATCTTAATGGCGTGCTCACTAACGGAACTCCCTTCCTCCATCTTGTAGTTAAAGAATTTCTTAGAGATCTCATATCTCTCAGAACGGGCCTGAGTCTGAAACATAGTTTTCAGCTCCTCAAGAATCTCAAATGGCCCGGCGAACTCCTCAAAACGATTTTGAAGGTCCGATTCCATAGCATACAACATGGCGATCTTAATCAAATCATAATCATCCTTGCGCGACTGATAAACAGTTTTCTCATCAGCCGGCGCATCTACAGCAGGGGCGTCACCTAGCGCTTTCTCAAGGACATAGTCCTTTTGTCCGCCAGCGAGAATTATTCTTAGAATGCGGAACCATTTGGTGAAGTTAGACCCATTGTTTCTAAGCTTTTCTATCTCAGCAAAAACGTTGAAGTTGAAGTTGGATTTGGCCATGTGATCTACAGTATTTGAAAGTACAATTTAGACTATGTTCATGATAAATAGTTCAACTTAATCAAATTACTAGATGAACTCCCACTAAATTCAACATCCCTCAAGTTGTTTAGTGAACACGATCCAAATTCACCACACCCAATCCAATCTTCACGAGAAGAGATGTGGTTTCAATGGTGGACAACGAAGTGTCGATCATATCATTCATATGACTCATGCTTAACCTTTCGGTTCATGTGTTCCGAGGCCATGTATGGACATGCTAGGCTCGTCAAGTTAGACCCAAGTATTTCCGCGTGTGCAAAACTGGCTTGCACCCGTTGTATGTGAGCGTAGAGTCTATAGCACCCGATCATCACGTGATGCTTGGACACGACGAACTTTCGCAACGGTGCATACTCGAGGAGAACACAGTTTTTATCTTGATCTTTAAGTGAGGAATCATCTTATAATGCTACCGTCACGATCTAAGCATGATAAGATACATAAAAGGATAAACATCACATGCATATAAATTTAATGTGACATGGTATAGCCAATCTTCGCGCAATGATCTCCATCTTGTGCGTTCCGTCATGATCTCCATCACTCCACCATGATTGCCTCCACCACGAATAACAACTACAACTATTGCTAACTACTTAGCGATAAAGTGAAACTATTACATGGCGCATAAGAAGTTGACACACAGGTCATACACAATTATAAAGACAACCATATGGCTCCTGCCGGTTGTGTACTCATCGACATGCAAGTCGTGAAACATTACAAAACATGATCATCGCATACATTATACACATCACATCTTGGGCCATACCATATCACAGAAAACACTCCCTGCAAAAACAAGTTAGACGCCTCTACTTTGTTGTTGCATGTTTTACGTGGCTTATGGGAGTAGATGCTAAGAACGATTCTTACCTACGGAAAGCCACAACGGTGATATTATGGTTGCCAAACTCTGGTGTTAATCCCATGACAACTATAGTGAGAGAAACTGACATCCACCAGCCGCATGTGTGGAACAAGCCACACGGCAAGTGCGGAGCCGGTCTCGCGAACGACGTCGAGTAAGGTTGGCCTGGACCGCTTCAATCTCACTATCCCGCGTCATAAGAAGAACACAAACAAGAGGCTTGCAACAGAAAACATCAATGCCCGCAACAACATGTTGCGTTCTACTCGTGAAACACATCTACGCACAGATCTAGCTCTGATACCACTGAAGGGTTTCGCGGCATAGTAAATCAAAATTTTCTACGGATGCGAACAAAGGGAAAGCCAAGATCTAATCTAGGAGATGCAAACAACGAGAGAGATTGGATTAGATCTTCATACCTTGAAGATTCGCACAGCGGAACGTTCGTCGGAACGTGGGTGATGTAGTCGTACTCGCTTCTCCTCCTCACGATCCAATCCGATCTAGCACCACAAGTGGCGGTGCCTCCGTGAGATGCACACGTGCAGCACCTCGACGTCTCCTCCTTCCTCGAACCAGCAAGTATGGTGGAGAGACGGATTGGATCTACAACACGACGACGTGGTGTATATGGTGGAGAATTTTTGCAGCAGGGCTTCACCTACAAGCAGTCGGGAGGGAGAGAGGAGGGGCAGCAGGGCGGCTAGCTCTTGGAGGGGAAGGTGTGCGGGGGTGGTGCGCCCCCAGCCCTCTTTATATAGAGGGGTGGGCGGCTGCAACCCTAGCCCCCCTCCCCCAAGCCAAACCGGAGTCCCCAAGGAGGAGTGGGGGGCAAGGAAACCCCCCCTTCTAGAAGGTCTATCTCGAGTTTAAAACCCTCTTGGCCGGCTGGGCCCTATGGGGCCTTGTGCCCCTGGCCCAATGCGGCCAGGGAACTCCCTCATAGGCCCATGCCCCCTCCCGGAAGGTGGGGTCACGTTGGTCCCCTTCCGGAAGGTTCTAGAAGCTTCCGGTACAATACCGATTAATCCGGAACAATTCCGAACTCCAAAAACTGCACTGCCTTATATGAATCTTATTCTCCGGGCCACTCCAGAACCTCTCGTGATGTCCCGGATCCCATCCGAGACTCCGAACAAAAACTCATAAACCAATTATCCAATCTATCCTAGCGTCGAGACACGTTAAGTGTGTGACCCTGCGGGTTCGAGAATATGCAGACATGATCTTCTATCAATAATCAACAGCGGGGTCTGGACACCCATATTGACTCCCACACATTCATAGATGATCATATCGGATGAACCACAATGCCAGGATTCAATCAATCCCATATATATATTCCCTTCGTCTCGCGATATTTTACTTGCCCGAGATTTGATCGTCGGTACCGTCATACCTAGTTCAATCTCGTTCACAGCAAGTACTTTACTCGTTCCGTAATCCGATATCACTTTGTGATTAACTCCTTAACCACATGCTTCAAGCGGTGTTGATATCGATCACCGAGTGGGCCCGAAGTATATCTCTCCGACTTGGGAGGGACAAATCCCATCTCGATACATACAACCCAACAGATACTTTCCGATCACCTGAGAGACACCTTTATGATCACCCTCTCATAGGATGACGTTTGATGACCTCAAAGCTTTCTTCCGATACCAGGGAGTTGTATTATCTCATGGTCTAAGGAATACAATATTTGACATAAGAAAAGCTTCGCAAAGACGAACACGATGACACGATCTAATTGCTTCGCTTAGTTTGGGTCTGTCCACCATATCATTCTCCCAATGATATGATCTCATTATTAATTGACAACTCATGTCCATGGTTAGGAAACCTTAACCATCATTAATCAATGAGCTAGTCCTTAGAGGCGTACTACGGACACGGTGTTGTTCACAAACCACACAAGTATTAAAGTTTCCGCTTAATACAATTCTAGCATGGAATATAAACATTATCATGAACAAGAATTATAATAATAACATCTTTATTATTGCCTCTAGGGCATAATTCCAACAGTGGGCATGTGCCAAGTCAACCCAAACAAAGCATCAAAGGAGAATATCACAATACTATGCTTTTGTATGCTAAAACAACGCATGATTTTTTCAAGGCACACTAAGCAATCCTAATTGTTTGGAAAAAGTCATGCTACAAAAATAATCACTAAGCATAAGGTAAAAACAACATCTAGCATGACATGATAAAGTCTAGGCCAGAGTCAAAGCAAGCTCACTTTTGTACCACTATAAGCATGAGACTTTCTACTCTTTTCCAACACCAATCAACCTATTTGAAACAACTCACAAAGATAGTAATCAATAATGATCAGTGAGCTTGTCTCAAAAATCCACAAAGAAGAACTAAAAATTTCTAAGCTGATAGCACTAGAAAACTAAGGCTAAACACAGTGCTAGCAAAAGAGAACACTCACAAAACAATAAGAACGAAAACTAGAGTGTTCTAGACAATGAAAACAGAGTGTGTATTTCTCCACAAGAAGTGTATTATGACCAAACAACTTACTCAACAAAAATAAGCAAACGAAAACCAAAAACAAAATCTAAGACGCTCCAAGAACAACACAACAATGTATGAAACAATAAAAATGAAGTGTCTAGAAAGACCTTAGATTTTTATTGATGAAGAAGGGGATGCCTTCGGCATCACCAAGCTTTGACGCTTGTACCTCTTGAATATTTCTTGGGGTGACATAGGGTGGAATCCCCAAGCTTGAGCTTTTGTCCATTCTTCATCTCATTACATCATTCTTTCTCTACACCTGCAAATTTTCCTTCATACAAAACTTCACACAATCTTCATTAGCAACATTAGTGTATTAAAAAGATAATAGACCCTTGGGTTTAGTATCAAAACAGAAAAACTTTCACTAAAGACACAAGATACTGTAGCAACTCCTTTAAAAAGCTTAATTTTCCAAAAAGAACCCAAAAAGGAATCAATAAGAAGCAAATGCAAATAATGGCAGAAATCTGTCAAAACAGACCAGCAGGTAGAAACCATTTTTTCGAAACTCTTATGTTGATCAAATAAAAAAGTGTTGAACTAACGAAAGTTAGCTAACATACTGGGGGATTTATTCGTAAATTTTCAGCTCAATCCGACTTACAGAGACTCCTCAAAAAAATTTATAGTGGAGGACAAAAATATGTTTCGGGACAACAACTCTCCAAATCTTTACTTCCCTCTCATTAGAGGTCATTCTTGGCACAAAAAGCAAACAAAAATGAAAAGGAGAGATCATTACAGAAGTAATAACTTCCAAGACTCAAAAAAACTCTTGGGTTATCTCCCAACAAGTAATTTTCTTTAACGCCTTTAAGTTAGGCTTGATAGCTTGAGAAGATGCTCACATAAGAATTATGAATTGAAGTAAAAGAGAGCATCAAGAAGCAAATTCAAAATACATTTAAGTCTAACCCACTTCCTATACATAGGAATCTTATAAAGAAACAAGTCATGAAAGCACAAAGCAACAAGCATAGGAAAGCAAAACAAGTGCAACTTCAAAATTTTCAACATAAAGAGAGGAAACATAATATTTTTAAGATGCATAAGACCATGTTTCCCTCTCTCATAATAACTTTCAGTAGCATCATGAATAAAATTAACAATATAACTATCACATAAAACATTCTTATCATGAGCCACATGCATATAATAATTATTAAAGAACATGTGGGCCCCTATGTGTGGTTTTGGTAATTAATGACAATATTTATGGACTATTGTGTGTATTAAGTTATACTTGTAGGATTTGTCCATTAGCAACGCTTGGAGCATGTGTTGGCTTCAAGGTCGATGAAATGAGAAGAAGATGTGTTGTGTAAGCTCAAAATGCACCATCTATAGAAGATCTCATGTTTGATGCTTGCCATTCCCGGTGATCATGGATCGATGATGAGGAATTAAGAAAGGCGTTACATATTGAGAAGGGAAAGGTTGTATACATCAAGCTCAAGTGGAATGCTCAAGGAAAAGTTATAATCTTGATAGGTTTTCCCTTTTGCCGGTCTCATATTGTTAGTAGGAGACCGGGTTTAGGATAGGTAGCCGTACTATCAAGAGGGGCTCTCGAATGAGTAACTCGTTCACTTCGTTCGGAGAGAGCTCAAACCTTTGCATATTTGTATCATCATATTTGGTTGTTATTTGTTCTTATCCATGTGAGGATATAGAGCTTGTGGTAATCTCCATAACAAGCTCTTGTTCATCAAAATCAGATCTTCCGTTTGTATCTTGTTGCGATTTTGATCTTGGCGGCTTTTCGGTTTCTCACCAGGTGAGGTATCTCACATTATTATACATGATACATTCTCACTTGGTGATAACCAATATTTTCACCTTTAATAGGGTAGCTCATGTCGTCCTTTTTCCAACGCAATTGGAATCGGGTCGATCGGAGTTACCAATCAAAAGTTATAGAGGTTTGAATTTTCCTAGGTACCAAAATGCGGTAGTACCGCATTTTAGTACCTAGCGCGGCAGTAGGTTTTGGCAATTTGCCAAATTCCACTACCCTCCTAGGTACCAGTACCGCATTTTAGTACCTAGGACGGCAGAAGGTTTTTGACAAGTTTCCAAAAGCCACTACCGGGCTAGGTACCAAAAAGCGGTAGTACCGCATTTTAGTACCTAGCGCGGCAGAAGGTTTTTTACTTCGTCATTTGGATCTATACTCCCTTGCTTGACTATGATGTTTCTTTGCATGATCTTGTAGAGGTTGTTGTCCTCTTCGAAACGAGCCCAAGATCATCGAAATCGGAGTCCGGATGCAAAAGTTATGGTTGTTTTCGTTCTGTGATGACCGGTAGTACCGGACCAGGATCTTGTAGTACTGCATTTTGGTACCGGGGAGCGCAGATAAAAATGCGTTTGGCGCCTCAGGAACCCCAGGGAATGTCCGGTAGTGCAAGGACCGGTAGTACCGGGAATCGCGTTTTTAGGCTGCAACGGTTGGATTTTGGAGGGACCTGTATAAGGGGCCTTCTTCCCCAATGGTTCCTTAACCATTCTTGCAAGTTTTCCCCTCCATTGTTGACCTTCTTGAGCTTGCTTTGTGTCAATCCCTCCGATGATTCTTGCATATTCTTGAGGGATTTGAAAGAGGAGATCTAGATCTACAATCCCACCAATCAATCTCTCCTCTAAGTGAGGGGAACATATTGGGATCTAGATCTTGGAGTCTTTTGTGGATTTCCTCCATTGTTCTTCCTCTCTTATTCCCCCATAAGCTTTTGTAGCTTTGGTGGAATTTGGGAGAGAAGGATTTGAACACCTTTGTGGTGTTCTTGCCATTTGCATTTGGTGCATCGGTTTGTGTTCTCCTCGGAGGATTTGGTTTGAGTTACTCATTGGAGCTTGTCCCTCTTGGGTTCTTGGAACCCTAGACGGTTTTGTGGCCTTGGTGGCGTTGTGGCCTTGGTGGCGTTTGTTGGGAGCCTCCAATTAAGTTGTGGAGAAGTGCCCCAACCTTGTGAGAGGGTCCGGTTGCCACCGACAAGTGCACCGATAGTGGAAGTGTGGATCGATCCTGTTGGGGTGAGATTCACCGGAGAATAAGGGAGGCCTTTTGTGGCGTTGGTGGTTTGATACCACCCCCTCTCCAAACGAGACGTACTCCATGTTGGGAGGAAC
This sequence comes from Avena sativa, assembly GCA_916181665.1. Classification (NCBI taxonomy): domain Eukaryota; kingdom Viridiplantae; phylum Streptophyta; class Magnoliopsida; order Poales; family Poaceae; genus Avena; species Avena sativa. Next base: position 345,431,275 of record OV702279.1, read on the forward strand.
TCGGTAAAATATCGTTGTACCCGTGTGCCTCGGTTATCTCTATACCCGAGCTCTTTACTTATGCACTTTACATTGTGATAGCCTTCGTGCTTGAAGTAATATATATCTTGCTATCACTTTGTTGCTTGTATTGCTTATCACAAGTTGTTGGTGCACATAGGTGAACCTTAGTTCTTCTAGGTTGTGCTTAACAAAGTAAACACTAGTTTTATTCCGCCTTTGTTGAGCCACTCTAGGAAAAGTTTTAATCGCCTATTCCCCCCCCCCTCTAGGCGACATCCGTATCCTTTCAATTATTACTCTCCACAAAAGCATAATCATTCTTATTAATTGTAGTGGGAGCAAATTCAACAAAATAGCTATCACTATTATTCTCATCACCATAATCATCAAATATAGGAGGCATATTGTAATCACAATGAATTTTCTCCTCAATAGTAGGTGGACTGAACATATCATACTCATCATTGTAATCATCATAAATTGGAGGTTTGGTATCATCATAAGAAATAGAATAGCTATCTTCCAAAGCTGGGGGACTAAAAAGATCATTTTCATCAAAACTAGCTTCCCCAAGCTTAGACTTTTCCATAGCATTAGCAATAATGGTGTCCAAAGAGTTCATACTAATAACATTGCTATTAGCATGCAAATAAAGTTCCATAGGTTTTTTCATTTTCTCTTCAAACACTTCATGTCCTAACTCAAGATAGATACTATAAAGCTCTCTATTTTTTTCCATTAAGCCTAACTAGTGAAAACAAGAAACAAAAAGACAAAAATTGCAGAATCTAAAGGAAATAACTTCGAGCACTCACACCAGAGGATGTGAGTACCTTTTACCTTACCTCCCCGGCAATAGCGCCAGAAAAGAGCTTAATGTTTACGCACTTCTATTCTTGTAGACAGTTGTTGGGCCTCCAAGTGTAGAGGTTTGTAGAACAACAGCAAGTTTCCCTTAAGTGGATTACGCAAGGTTTATCGAACTCAGGGAGGAAGCGATCAAAGGTACTCCCTCTCAAGCAACCCTGCAATCAAAATACAATAAGTCTCTTGTGTCCCCAACACACCCAATACACTTGTCAGGTGTATAGGTGCACTAGTTCGGCGAAGAGATAGTGAAATACAAGTGGTAATGGTGCCATAAAAGAGCTTCTGGCGTGGAGGAAAAGACTGGAAGCAAGCAAACATGCAACAGATCTAGTAGAAAATGGTGTTTCAATGTTTAGAAACAAAGCCTAGGGATCATACTTTCACTAGTGAACACTCTCTCATATAAATATCCTCTCTTCATGATACTACTCTCTAGTTGGACACTCTAATCGTTGGTAGGGATATAACAGCACACCTCAAAGTCCGCCTTCCCCAATCTAGATAACCCCACACTGTCACCTTGAGCACTAGATGGTTCCAACAAACACCACAATTTCATAGAGACATCCAACTCCAAATATAACTCATAAAAAATATTCAATCTAGCCAAAGTGCCACACACGGTATGCCCGCTGTCACTTTCACACACGTGGGGAAAAGCATAGATCTATTAAAGCATAAAGAGTATTTATGTAGACTCAAGCCTAAGTGCCCCCATGGCGTGCACGCTGTCACTTTCACACACATGGGGAGAGCAGAGATCTAATGAAGCACTTGAGTATCAAGGTAGATCTACTTGATTACAAAGCTCATGACCACAAGATCATGCATAGAGAGAGATGAACACATAGCTACCGGTAGAGCCCTTAGCCCTGAGGAAGAACTACTCCCTCCTCATCATGGGAATCAGCAATGGTGATGAAGATGGCGACGGAGATTAATGGAGATGGCTCCGGGGGCACTTCCTTGTCCCGTCAGGGTGTCGGAACAAAGACTTTCTGTCCCCGAATCTCCCCTTCGATGGCGGCGGCGCTACAGAGGTTTTCGTGGATGTTTCTGGGATTTTTTAGGGTTTTCTCATCGGGGGGCTCTTATAGGCGAAGGGGGAGGCCGAGGAGGTGGCCAGGGGCCCCACACCCTGCCTAGGCGCGGGCCCACCCCTGGCCGCGCCTAGGGGGGTGTGGCCGCCCTGGCACACCTCTCCGTCTCCCCTCTGGATTTCTTGTTTCCCACGGAAAGTTATTGGCTTTGGCGTTTGTCCAGTCCAATTCCGAGAATATTTATTTACTAGCTTTTCTGAAACTAAAAACAACAGAAAACAGGCAACTGGCACTATGGCAACTTGTTAGTAGGTTAGTACCAGAAAAGATATAAAAAGCACCTCAAAGTGTGGACAAAGCAAAGTAGATACTAACAAGCATGGAACATAAAAAATTATAGATACGTTTCTGACGTATCAGTTCGTTCCCGTCGTGTCCTGTTCATGAGGACGATCGTCGTGAGCTGTTGATCCTTGATAAATCCTACGGTCGCAATCACCCCATACCCCTTCGCCACCCCCGGTCTCACTAACGAGTGGGGACACCACTTAAACCAGCCTGCGCGTGCTGTGCGTAGTTGGCCGACCCATCTAGCTCTCCTGCGCGACCCAATAGTTTAAATTTAGATTTTTCCATTTAGTTTCAAACCTAGTTCTGGCAGTAGATTTAAAAATCAATTAATAGAGTTATAGTAAACCAAATTGCATGAAACTAATTTTGTTAGAAAGGTATTGAAATTGTTAATCTAAGCCCGTTGGATTCAAACCATTTGGAATTATAGATCACCTATAGTAAAAATAACAAGGCAGAGATTTTTATGCATTCAAACATTTTTCAAAGATCAACCATAAATGATTTTGAGTTGATTCCAACTCTCAAAAATCACATTTGATAAGGTCTTTCTGAATATATAAAAATATCTAGGTTTACTTGCAGTAATAATATACAAGTATTAAAAGAATGCCCCATAGGCATTTCTAGTCACTTTAATTAATTAAAATAATAATGTTAAACCTTATTAAATTGTGACACCACTTTAAATCACATTCCCAAGTATTAAAATATGTGGTGATGACATGTGTCAACATGATCCCATGTTTTAATTGGAGAATATTAAATCTTAAGTAGTTTTCAATGAGTAGAAATTACTTTTCTAAAATAAAATAATTAATACTAAGCATTATTTCTTGTGATGATTGTGATGATGCTAGATGTTGGAGATATGCCCTAGAGGTAATAATAAAAGTAGTTATTATTATATCTTTGTGTTTATGATAAATGTTTATTCATGCTATAATAGTATTAACCGGGAAACATTAATACTTGTGTGATTTGTAAACTAAATAAGAGTCCCTAGTAAAGACTCTTTATAATACTAGCTTGTTGGTTAATAGATGATCGTGGTTTCCCGATCATGAACATTGAGATGTTGCTAACAAAAAGATCATATCATTAGGAGAATGGTATGATGGACATACTCCTATGGATAAGCGTAGCATAAAGATCAAGTCATTTTAATAGTTAGTTTGCTACAAGCTTTCTGATACATAGTAACCTAATTCCTTCGACCATGAGATCATGTTAATCACCATCACCGGAAGGATGCTTTGATTACATCAAACACCACACCGTAACTGGGTGGCTATAAAGGTGGCATTGAGTGTTCGAAAAGTATGTGTTGAGGCACATGGATCAAGAATGGGATTTCTCCATCCATATGACGGATAGATATACTCTGGGCCCTCTCGGTGGAATGTCATCCAATTAGCTTGCAAGCATGTGACTGGCTCACAAGGGATCACATATCACGGGAACGAGAAAAGAGTACTTATCGGTAACGAGGTTGAACTAGGTATGCAGAGATACCGACGATCAAAACCTCGGATAAGTAAACTATCGTGAGACAAAGGGAAATTGGTATCGTATGTAAGTGGTTCATTCGATCGCAAAGTAATCGTAGAAATATGTGGGATCCATATGAATTTACAGATTCCTCTATTGGTTATTGATCGGAGAAGTGTCTCGATCATGTCCGCATAATTCACGAACCGTAGGGAGACACACTTAAGGATTCGATGTTGTTGAGTAGTTATGGAATGATGAGTAAGAGACCGAATGTTGTTCGGAGTCTCGTATGGGATCCGGGATATCACGAGGAGATCCAGAATGGTCCGGGGAATAAGATTCATATAAGGAAAGTCCTGTTTCGGAGTTCGGAAATGATTCCGATGTTTTCACCAGGAATGTTCTAGAAGGGTCTGGAAGGTCCGGCACTCCGGAGGGGAAGGGTACATGAATGTGTCATGACAATGTGGAATGGTTACATCATGTACTAGGTCACTTGGCTGGGCAATATGATGAGAGAAATCAAATCCAAGTTTGAAAGTCAAACGCCAATTTAAAAAGTCAAATCCGAAGTTTGCTTGGTGGAGGGAGAGTAGGAAACCTACTTGGGGAGGAAGTCCCACTCCCTCCACCCGCCGGCCAAGGAGGAGGAGTTGGAGGAGGACTCCCTCCTCCCAACCGCCTCCCGCCCACCTATATAAGGAGGGGTAGGGCTGCCCCCTACCCTCACACCCAAAACCCTAGCCCCAAGTCACCGACGCCACCACCTCCAAGTGCTGCCGCCGCCTAGGGCTCCTCCAACTCGCCTAGTTAGGGTTTCCCCAAACCCTAGCCGCCGGCCACACCCTCCCCTTGGTACCCTCTAAACCATAGATCGCCAAGGCCTCTCTCATACTCCACCATACTCGCTCCGGCTTAAGGCGAAGCCCTGCGAGAACTCCCCTCTACTTCCGACACCACGCCGTCGTGCTGCCGGAATCACGAGGAGAGTGCTACAACCTCCGCTGCCTGCTGGAACAAGGGAGAGGAAGGCCTTCATCAAGTACCGAACGTGTGACCGACTGCGGAAGCACTGCCGGAACACAGCGCCGGAAGGATCGTCTACGCGATCTTGAGATCAGCAAGAGTACGACTACATCACCCACGAGAATCTGCTCTCGTTAACCGCTTTGGAATCTTCGAGGGTGAGTTATTCTATCGACTCGTTGCTACAATCTAGTAGATAGATCTTGTCTTGTTTGTGTGCATGCGATAGAATTTTTTTGTTTTCCATGTTATGAACCCGTACACTAGATCATCTAGTGTGAACCCTTGTTTGCCTAATAGAAGTAGTTAAGTACTGTTTGGTGATTGTGTACCTCGTATTTATTTATTTATTTATAGACGCTAGTACCGACCAAGGATAAAAAGAGGAAGGAGACTACTATGAGGAAGAAGCAGAGGAGAACTTCAACCACTGCACTACTCAAGGCAAGCTAACAGTTGCAAATTAGCAAGCTAGAACTTTGCAAGCTAACCCTTGCGTGATAACTATGCAAACTAGATGCCTTAGACATATTTGGTTATACCACCTTGATTATACCAAATCCTAGTTTTACTTGCAAGTTTTATTATTTTATTTCTTTATCAAAGCTCTTTATTACTTTTAATTAGTGACTTGTGAACTTTGAAAAGATATTATAGGTAGCATAAAGAGCATAAAACTTGTCCTAATTTAGATAGAACTAGAGGTCATGCTGAGGCATGAGATTAGACTTAGATAAGTCACACTTGAATATCACCCCTCATTAGTGATTACCCCCAACTTTAGTGGCTAGTGCTAAGCATAAAACTTGATCACTTTAGATGGGAATACTTGGTGAAGATGATTATGAAAACCTTAGAATGATGAGTCATTATAATGAAATTTTTTGACATGTGTTATGAACACCAAATGATTTTGATGATGAAAATGTTGAGGCATGAGCCTTAGCCCTTTATAAAACCGATGGTTGTGTTCGGATGTGACACCATTCCAATTTTACCGTATAACCACAATACCCGAATTTGGTTAGGGCTTGACTGGAAGTTTATATACCTTAGTATGGGTTCCCTTGCGGCCGAGGTTTGAACTGAGGCTACCTTGTGATGATTGTACACCTGTGCAGTTCCCAAGATGAAAGATGGTCATGGTTGGGAGGCCAAACTCATAGGGGAGGTGCCTATACTAGGGTGTGTAATTGAAAGGTTAGGGTTGATTATCCACATACTGAGTATGGTGATTCAGGATTGTTCCTGACGGATGTATCGAATGTTGTGGTGAAAGTGTACCACCTCTGCAGAGTGTCAAACTATTCAAATAGCCGCATCCACGATTATGGACAGTTGGAGTGGCCATACTGTTCCGTTGTTAGATGTTTTCAAAATGACTTGTGAAATGAATCATGACTTGACTTGACCACAACAGGGTTGTGATATGAAACTTAAGTTCCCACTTAGGTGTTGGAGATTACTAAATTAGTTTTCTTTACTTCTAAACTCAGTTAGAGATAAATCTGGCTTTTTGCAAAACAACCTAGAGCTTAGGATTCCTACTTGAACCACCTTACTTGTTAGTATTAGTTTGCGAGTACTTAAAGAGTACTCATGGCTTTGTCCCTGTCTATTCCTATGGCCAGACTATGAGGATGACTACCAGGATGATGGATAGCAGGAAGTCTATGACAACTAGGATCATCTCCCATCGTCAGCATTGCCTGTGATCTTGAAGATGGAGCTTCGCCCATGCTGCCATTATTATATCATTCCGCTGCGTTGATTGTATTAAGACTGGATCATGAGATCCTTTATTTGTAAGACCTTTATTATGGTTTGTAATGGATGATGAACTATGGTACCAATGTGTTATGTCTCGCAAAAATGGTAATCCTAGGATTGCGATGTATGGCATAATAGGCATCTGGTATTATAAATCCGGTTGTTGACGAGTTGGTATCAGAGCCATCCTGACCATAGGAGACCCTAGTTAGAATGGACGCTTGAATCAAAAATTTAGTTTCAAAATAAAAGAAGTGAGTATTTATGAAAACCTATTCTTGTTCTTATCACTTAGATTCTTTCATGAAAATTCATGTCCCTCAATATTTCTTGCAAAATTACATAAAATTTGACACACTTGATCACTCTACCAACTTACTCGTCCTACATTCTTATAGATGGACGTGAAGTATAGCAAGTTCTACCAGTTGGGCAATGGAGGAGAGCTCATCTTTGAGCGTGATTTGGACCAACTCTCGGAACTTCTGGAGCGCCCGCACCCCGAGTTCTTCAGAGCCCAACTCAACGATCAATAAGGAGGAGAATTGCAGTGGCTGATTGTTGCAAGTCTCAGAGGCAAGATTGAAGCCCCCACCTCATAGGGAATCCAGTTCACCTTAAGAGAGAACAACTAGCTAGACGGACTCACCAGGGCTATGCAGGAAGCTCTTGCCCGTCTGTGTTGGCAAAGAATCAATCAGATCAAAGGCACGCGCTTTGAGTATTACCCAAGGCGTGATGCTATGGGACAGCGATTGGAGGTCACAAGTCACCCGAAGTTGAAGCAACAAGTGGACCATCTCAGCTTCATGATGTATGACAGGCAGAAGGAGTTGGACAATGCCCGTGCCTACGCCAACCACAACTATGCCATCGCAGTCAAGAAGGACCAAACCATCGCCATGCTTGTGAAGGATTGCCAGTCACGTCGCCGTCAGCTTGACAAGAAGGATCGCATCATTGCTCGTCTTTGTTACAAGGTGACAGACTTGGAGGAGACCATCCATGAGCGGGACATGCAGCTTGTGGAGAGGGAGAATGCAGGTGAAGATATCTGTGGAGACCCTTACTCCTACCTCAGTGATGATGATGACTTACTAGAGGACCAAGCCATGGACTTCCACACTAATGATGACGATTCCGCCTTCATTGATGATGATGATGATGAAGCCATTGATTCTGAGGAGTAGTAGCACTTGAGCACTAGCGTTAGTGAGTTGTATCCGGTCCCACTATATCGTAGTTTCACAGAATTGTTCTTAAAACCATCTGTTTCCTTATTGTGGTGTGTGTTTGTATTGTGTGCTATGAATGAATGAAAAGCAAGTTGCTAGTTAACAAAACCCGAGTCAAACTCAAAAACTTTTCAAAAACAAATCCCTGAACCTTAGAAATTTCCCTCTTTTCTCATAATCTATCTCAATCTTCAGATGTCTCGTGAAGGAAGCAGCTCATCCCCGGACCCAATACTGCAAATCTTGCAAATGTTGGTTTCGGACCGCGAAGCTGAAAGAGCTGAATGTCAAGACAACCTAGCCACCCTTCAACATATAGCTCAGATGGCCAATAACAATCAAGGCCATGGAAATCAGGACAATCAAGGCCAACTATGCCATTGCATGAGTACCAGGAGAGCCTGGTCCTCAAGTATAAATAGGAACCTTAATTCGCTTCCGTGAGGATTTGAACTCAGGTGTCGGGTTTGTACATCCACTCCCCCAACCAGTTGAGCTAGACTCACTCTATGAAGGGTGTATGGATCTCGGGATGTGTTATGCTTGGTGTTGGTTAGTTAGTTTTGGATAGGTCTCTTATCACTATCTAATAGACGCAAGTTGTAGCGTGTCTATAGACTGTTCTAGTGCATGTTTTGCTGCTTAACCCCACCATACCATGTAGACAAGCACATCCTAATTCTAAACCTCATAATTACGTGCATTTGTACTTACCGCTCTCTTTCTCCCTTCTATGGGCAACCTTTGGCCCATCGAAAGGTATGTTTGGTTACGAGTAAGATGGCATTGCTTAATACATCAACTATGTTGAGGATGACTATGAGTAGTGGATCGAGGAGATCCCAGGCACGATCCTAAGATGCTTTGGATATTGGTTCCGCTTGACTATGTTCATGACATCTTATGTCATTTGTACTTTTGATCTGTTCACAGATCCTATAATCCAATAACTTTGCTTCCGCTTGATGACTGATGTAATGATGAGACATTTGTCCTCTATGTGCTATATATATATTTGATTTTGCCTATCGGCTTTACTAGATCTACTTTCTTCTTAATTTTGTGTCTTAGATATCGTGCTATGCTTGGCATATTTTGTGGTGTATTACTTGCTTGCTCACCTAGTCTTGTTCTCGCGTGTGACGCTATGATTTTCGTCATAGGTTCAGAGGTGTACGGAGCGCTAATTGGTTTACATCTGTATCTGCCGATTTATAACGTGAGACGAACTTCGACCTCGTGTTTTTTTTTAGAATAATTCGCTCGCTTTATTAATTAAGGGCCAAAATTACAGGAATTAACATACAGTAGTATCATGGGGTTCAACAAGCCACACATGGGTGATCATAACATTATCATGGGGTTCAACAAGCCACACATGGGGTATCATGGTACCTATCATACACAGCGATTCAAGATTCTGGACAGCGGGGTGGCAACAAACACAATCTCCGTGGCCGAATGAAAAATCAATGAATAGTTATTGACAGGCAGAAATTGACCAGCCGATTCTAGATTTTTGCAAGTGTACCAGACAATGACTCGAACTCATCTTCTTCCATTGCGTGAAACCAACACTCTAGAACTACTAAACGCAGAATTATGTTCAGAGTAGTACCTCGGATTCGCCATTGCTTACACATAAGCATCCACCGACCTGCTAACCACCAGTTAATTAAAGCAGCACTACCAAATCGAATATACTAATTCGTTCGTCAACCCGGATTGCATCCGGCCATCTCATCTACCACCACTGCTAAACTGCTGCTCCCTACGAGATTCAGTAAGTAAAATATGTACTCGTGTGCCGAGATTTACGGCTGAGGAAGTACGCCCGCCGCACGCTCAGAGTCAGAGCCACCGAACGAGCGCCGCGGCCGCGAGCGTGGCGGCGGCGCCAGGGACCCTCCAGGCAGCGCCGCCGAGCGGCTCGCCCGCGGCGCTGTGCCCGTGCGAGCCCGAGGCCGCCCTCCCGGCACCCGCGCCGGCGAGCGCGCCCGCCCCCGCCCCGTAGATGATCGGACGGGAACCCCCACCGCCCCCGCGGCTTCCGCTTCCGTGGCCTCCGCCGCCGCCTCCGTGGCTGCTGCTTCCGTGGCCTCCACCGCCGTGGCCCCCGCCGCGGCAGTGCGCGCCCTGGAAGTGCGCGGCCACGCAGAGCAGCACCAGGCCCAGCGCGCAGAGCAGCCTCGCCTCGCCCCTCATGGCCGTCTCCCCCTCGCTTCGCTTCGCTACGCCTGAGCTTCGGTGGTTGTCAGATTGGACAATCTCTCCCCTCGTTGGCTCGTCCGTGGTTTGGTTTCTCTTCCCGATGCGGTGGCTCCGCGAGTTTTATGAGGAGGGGAAAGCCTCCGGGACGGAGAAGTTGCGCTGGTCGTCCGAGCTGCTACTTTTGGCAGGACGCTAGCGGCTAGCCTGTTCATGTACGATCACCCCCTCACCCGGGGCGTGTAGATCCACGCGAAGGGACCGACGCGTAGCGCACCAGTAGAGCTCAGTCGCTGGAACAGGCAAGGTTTGTGTACGCGTGTTCAACTGCCACACGGACATATCTGTACTAGGAAAGGAAAATAGGAACCCACCTTGCGAGTGACGAGCACGCGTCGATTTAGAATATCACACCTGTTCTCCCAAATTTGCTAATATAGGTGGAACCCTAGTTCATCTTATATTTCGAAAATTTTATGAATAAATCTAGTATTCAATGTTGGTCATTTATAGCATTTATTTAGCCCTTGTATTCATTGGGGAACACGGGTGATGTTAATTTTGATCTTTCATGTTAGTTGGCATTTTTAGACAAGCATATTCATCAATTTAGTTAACCGGTTAGTTGACCACTAATTTAGCAACTACTCCCTCCGTTTAGAAATATAAGATGTTTTAGGTTTATGTATGTGATGTATCTAGACACCTTTTAGTGTCTAGATTCATTTGTACCTATACACTAAAAGGTGTCTAGATACATCTTCTTCACAAACCTAAAACATCTTATATTTCTAAACGGAGGGAGTAGTATTTGCCGTAGAACATGTGTATGCGGGATGTGGTTATTTAGTGACATCTATTTGTATGTGATATGTGGTTATTTTGAAATTTAGTATGCATATGTGAGATGTGGTTATTTCGAAATTTAGTCACTTGTATTTGTCCTCGTTCATAAATGTAGTGCATGTGAGATGCGGTTATTTGTGGTTTACGTGCATGTGCATGTTGTATGTGAAATTTGAATTTTCTATCTCTTATGAGTTCGATTTTGTGAAATATGTAGGATGTCGCTTCCCATCCCCATTATGAGCATGAATATCGCGCACCATTTATGGGCAGAAGAGGATCGGATAATACAAATATGCTAACCCATTTATGTCCATTTATGATCTACCTGCTGTCTTCAACTTGCTATCGTAATTATTTTTAAACACATGCAATCAATCAAGGAGTGGCTATAATATTTTGTTTAAGCCTAAGAGGGTAGCTCCACAGATCACTTGTTTGGGAAGCTACACTGTAACGCCCCCGAATCGGGTCTATGCAGATCTCAGCATTTCCCGCCGAAATCCGCATAGAAGCGATTCAAAGACGCCCACCAGACACTTTCGTGTGGGTGGGATTTGAATACAAGTAGTTACATCACAGTAGTTTACAACAGGGTCCACAAGAACTTATATATACAACATCGACTCGACGAGTCAAGAATACAAAAGATACAATACGAAGATACAACTCAAGAAGAAAGCAAAATAGTATCCGAGTACGGACAGGAACCAAATGGGACTAAGAGTCCTGAAGAATAACCAAGCGGTGTCCAACCCTGCCAGGTGTGGCATCCCGCAAAAACCACTACTAAAAAATCGCGGTGTTTTTGTGTTGCGCATCATCATGACCGCATGCTCATGTATCATGCCACATTGCATTTGAGCATCATCATGTTGATCATGCCACCTTGCATGAAACATATAATTAAATTGTTGCATTTAAATTGTCTCACTTGTATTTGATTTTTTTTATATATATTTGAATTTGATCTTGGTTTGCCTGTCTCTATTTTACATGCTCTCTAGTCTACCTCTGGTTGGTGGCATATGTGTTGGAACCATAATGTCCTATAATGTCCTTTGGTTTTGAGTCTTTGCTATCTTATATTGTCAAATGCCCAAATCGAGTTGGGGGGCATTATCTCTTATTCTTTCTACTCTATGTTGTGCCCTCACTAATATCCATATGATGCTCCATATCCAACCTGCTCCATTTAATTATTATTATTTTTCTCTACGCCACCAACATAGTAGCAGCAAAGCAGAGCAGCAGCCTCCCCTGTCTCAACCACTCCTACCCCTCTCCATATCGATCCACTTTTTCTGTTTCTTTCCCCTCCTCCACGAAAACCTCATCCTTACCATGGCCGAGCACCGGTCGCTTGCCAGGCCCTTGATCCAACCGGAGCATCATCGACGTACCAGGAGAAGCTGCATGTTAACCTTCTGAAGATGTATGTACAAGGATCTCGGAGGAGAAGTCCCGCTGAACACCGCCGCCGACCCGGGTACTTGCAGATGCCGTCCACCTCGCTGCCTCGCCTCTCAGCTCCCCGCTCCATACAGATGGGCTTGCTGACTAGTGCTAGGTGAGCCTCTGCAACCTTCCGAACACCCTCTCCTTCCTCCTCTTGCTCTGCAATGCCTCCGTGTACGTCGCACGTCCACGCCGCCGCTGTCGAACATGTTGCGTGCATCGCCGTCTCTTCTGATCTTCGCCGATCTTGACGCTCTTGTCCTCGCCAACCATAACTATGAGTTTCTCCTCGTCCGGGTGCATCTCCTAGTCGTGTTTTCCCTGCAGATCATCCCCGGGGCAACGCCAGCGGCGTCGTCGTCGCGGCAGGAAAACATCACTGCGTCGCCCGTCCTGTTTTGTCTCCTGCGAGCAACACGTCTCCAGAACTATGTGTTCCTTTCCGAATCTCGAAGAGCCTCAATGAACAAAGTTGCAGATCTACGTTCCCGATTTATTTTTCTTCCATTGAGCCAACTTCTAATTCTTTCTCAAACTCCCGCAATCATCTGACGAAGATCAGTCCAGCTAGCTAGTTTTTGCACATCACGGAGACCAATCGATCCTGTAGTCCAGTTTTGGTATCTGAAGCTTTTTAGTCATACACTATTTCTTGGTTCAGACTTAGCTATTCAATTGGTAGCTAGTCATCTGTGACTTCATCCTTTCAAGTTGATGCAGCATCTAATTTCCATAAATTGTTTATTGGTTTAACCATACTCTTCTACACGACTTTGGTTTAAACTTTTAAGCACTGTATTCTATTCAAGATCCGAAGTGTTGCCCAGTTATTATGATTCCCCTCAGTAACCCGGCGATCAAGAATTCAAATTCCCTTGTATACAGATTAATCGCACTATCCCTTGTTCAATCATTTTTCTGCATCTCCTACTTTGTTGCTTCAGTTTAGGTGCTCACTCCGTTGTACACAAATCCAAGCAAAGCCCAGCAGCTAGCTGCCTTCTCGTCTACTGTGCGAGACACATGATCGATTTCCTCATGCCGCTCCTTTGTTCTGACCTGTTTCTTTTTCTGCCTAGCTTCTATTCTTTTTCCTTGTGAAGTTTATGTTAATTTGCATATCTTTCAAACCATATCTCTATTTTAAAAGTTCTATATATGAATTTTGCTTAGAGAGTGTACCGAACATGTTTACAACATGCATGTCTTATTTGCATCACGTACCATGCCATTTAGGGGTCAATTTGCATAACACCTAACAAATTACATATGAAGTGAATTTGGAAAATGCTAATTATAGTTTCCCACTTCATTTAATTTTGTGGTAGATATATAACTTTAAACTAATCATTAATTGTCAGGACCCCGGTTCCGCTTAATATTGACTAATTGCATCGCATCTTTGCCATGTCATACATCATACATGCATCATGCCCGATCTTTTGCCGTAGTATTAAATAGTGCATCCGGTGTTTGTTCTAGTGCTTTGCTTCTTCACGGATTAGGCCGATGAGTTGATGCGAGCTTGACCCGATCTTCGGATGAACCTTCGGCAATGTTTTCAGGCGAGCATCTCCCCCTTTCTACCTATCTTACTTTTATAGTAATTATTCCCTCCTGTTGATCTATTGCTATCCGTGTTGCGTTGCTCTAGTTTTCGTACCCGTGATATCCCTTGCAGCCTTATATTGCCTTGGACACATCCTATTACCTGTTGTTTGGTAGATAGATGGACTTGCGCGTCGTAGTCGCTTGCTCAAGTGCTGTTGCGTATCGTCAAGTGCCACAGTTGTTGGTGTATTGCCGCATGTTTGATGTTGGAGATGATCATGGTTTTACTTATCGTTCACTTTAATTCATGTTTAACAACTAAAATTGAAGTAAGTAAGCAGAGGCACAGGTGGGCAATAGATGTTATTTGGTTGTTAACCGTCCACTTGTGTCCCGTAGGACCCCGAGTACTTGATACCTGTTCCTTGAATTTTCGCGCTATCCACATCCGGGAGGCTTATGGGACCCCCCTGAGCCAGAGCTTGATTCCGTCTTATTTCTTGGGGCCACAAACTAGTTTGAGGTTTTATTTACGATCCTGTACTTATGCCATGCTTTACTGCTTTATTTAAATTGTGCGATGGATAGCACACTGTACTGTTTAGGAAAGCGGAGTGTTTTCGCGGTATCGACAAGCCCGAGTTTTCGGGTTCCCAGTCGTTTACAGCCATTGACGCAAACCTTGAGTCCGTCTCGGAGTCAGCTAGCTTCGTTGCGGGTGTACTCAATGGGGTGGCCCCCTGAAATATTTCTGAATCTTGTGATTGCTTTGTCGTGAAGGCCTCGTTGGGTTTTGATTTGGTTTTTCCGAGGTTGATCGAGTGTGTGTTGCTATTGGTGCACCCCGTCCGGGTAAAACTTTCTGAAAGCCGTGTCCGCGGTTATGGACGACTTGGAGCACAGTATCTCGATCATAGACAACTATAACTAAAGTAGTGCTATAAATTTGACTTTATAATGACTAGTAATCAGCTTCACTATAATGGAATGGCTAAATAAAACTGCCAACAATTGCTTGTTTGGGTTGTCGCTTGCGACCATTGTACCTGACTAGTAAGTACTGCAACTACAACAGAATGGCTAAATAAAAGTACCAACAATTGCTGGGTCTTGGGATATCTCATGCTATTTGTATCTGACTAGTAAGTGCCACAACTACAACGGAATGGTTAACTAAAATGGACCACTGCTTATTTTATCAGGATGATTATCTATACCTGACTAGTAATTACTGCAACGATAACTGAATAAATAAACTGCCAACGGTGTGAGTTCCTCGGTTGACTTCCTCGTTTGGTTCCGAGGGGGAAACACCAGGATGGGTTTGTTTGATGGTAGTATTAGGTTGGTTCCGAATAGGTCTTTCTTATCCCTCTCTGATAGCCGCCAGTTGTATCGAGTCTCTATAGGTTGTTTAGTGCATGCTGCCGCTGCCGCTTCAGTCCACCATACCTTTGTAGGCGAGGACCGCCGAATTCTAGTCTCGCCGTGTACTGGCCTCAGTACTGACGCTCCTCTTTTTCCTTTGCCCTTTGTCGGCACCCCTTTTGTTTTAGCAGGTTTCGACGTCGTTAGCAGGGTTACCCTTCCGGCTTGGCCTGGGCAGGGTTATGGACGCCATTGGTTATTCTTCAGGGCTCTTAGCCCCATTTGCATCTTGTCCGTAGTCGGACGCTGTATCATTTTCAAGGTGATTTGGATCTTTGTACTGTATATCTGTATTCTTGACTCATTGAGTCGCTGTTGTATATATATCTGTTCTGTGGGTCCCATCGAGGACTGTTGTGTAATGTTATTACTTCGTTTTCCACCCGCACGAAAGTGCCTGGTGGGCACCTTTGAATCGTTTCTATGCGGGTTTGGCGGGAATCGCTGAAACTTGCATAGGGTCGATTTTGAGGGTGTTACACCAGGCCAAGCCTGAAGGGTAACCTTGCTAACGTCGTCAATCACATACCTGTCAAGCCAAAAGGGTGCCGACAAAGGGCAAAGGAAAACAGAAAGAGAGCGGTCAGTACTGAGGCCAGTACACGGCGAGACTAGAATTCGGCGGTCCTCGCCTACATAGGTATGGTGGGCTCAGCGGCAGCAAAGCTTGCACTATCTAACTTATAGAGACACGCTACAACTTCGGCTATTAGAGCGAGATAAGAGAGCACTACACGATAACTATATATAACACCAAGCATAACCCATCCGAAGATATCCCCCTCGAAGACCAGTCGAGGAAGTCCCCTTGCGGAACACACACGGTGGCAATTTTAGTTAAGCAGGTGTTTAGTTGATAAGGCTAATTACTAGCCATATTATTAAAGAGCGAATCATTAGTAGCGTTATCTATGATCATGACACTGTACTCCCGAGGCGTCCATAACCGTGGACACACGGCTTCTCGAAAAGATTTACCCTGCAGGGGTGCACTACTGTACCCAAACGCATGCTCAACCCATCAGGCAACATATTACGCGTGCCATCAGAATCTCACAACAAGAACTGTCCCATAACTACGCGCATATCCAGAGACATCACCTACTGTGGGGAACCAACCAAGAGGTACGACGATTCTCAAGGAAGGCACAACGTTTGCGCCTACTGGTGGATCGGGCCCTGCGGGGTAACTTGTACACACCGTGGGTGCCGCCACCGTGTACCGCATTTTATGTATGCAAGCCATGGCAATCCACCAAAATATCGAGTCCGAAGACATATCAACTCACCCATGTCCGAGGACATATTATGCGTATGCACCAAATGGAAAACCAATTTTGTAACCCTCTGGATATACGAATAGTGCCGGTAGTTGAGGGGGGATCCCAGAAGCCCCACGTTTGGTTAGCGCGATCAACTCAGAACTGGTATCGTAGAACGAACGGGTCCTAGGTCGGCTCAAGCAGTTCCCAAAGGTGGTCCCTGCCGGGGCCTTATCATTAGGTGAAACCATAACCATAACCAACATCGGATTAATTATCTTATCACCAACCATATCTGAGTATCGTGTTCCACCTGTATGAGAGCGGTTCTAGCATGCCTACGACTCGCAAGGACAAAAGCTAGCTAATCAAACAAGGCAATAGGACAACCAAGGCAGTATAGTGGAGCATATGATTAAAGGAACGGTACTATAGCATCGACAATAAGGATAGCAGTAGATCAAAGGAAGGAAGTAAAGACTATACATGCAAAATAGGTAGAAGGGGGAGAATGCTCTCCTGAGGAACAAAGTCGGATAGCCGGAGGCTTGTCGTTTCTCACATCGGCTCATCGTCCTATCTGGTGAAGAGACAAACACTAGAAAGAACACCCGATGCAATATTTAATAATACGGCGGAAGGTCCGGCATGTTTATGGTATGATGCATGACATGGCAATATGCGGTCCCACTTAGCAATATTAAGCGGAATCGGGATCCCGACATTTATTATTAGGTTCAAGTTATTTAACTACCCCGCATATTAAATGTTGAATTAACAAGGCAAAGCATGGCATCGGTTCGCTACACAAATTTAAATGGAGTCGAGATAATATAAATATAACCCGCATATGGTCTCCATATTTATTTAGGTGAATCGGCATAAGGCCCCCAAACCACACAATAGATATGCGAGTATGAATGGTTATATGCAATAAGTATATTCATATATTATAAAATATAGGGGTCTCAGAAAGAGGGGCCACACATGAAGGTTTGGCGATCTTGGGGGTTCGGTCTCGCCGGGATCGGCCTTCGGATCCATGGAATCGGGGTCTTCGAGCCCGTGAAGGAGGCCATGCGTTCCATGAGGGAGACCTTGGCGTCCTTTCCGGAGTTTTCGGGTGTCGGTGCCGAACTTAGTTTCATGTCTTCTGGTCGAGGTTGCCAAAATGCCACTCACAGGTAGACCTTTCGGCCGTCCTAACCATTTCCAAACATCAGGACAAGAACGGGCGGCGTAATCGGCAGGCGAAGGGATCAACTACATACAAAAATGAGTATGTATGCAAGCCACCATACAACAGTCCTCAGAGCCATTCCATCTAAAAAGAAATAGAAATATTGCAACGCCATACGGCAAGATCCAAATGTCCTAGATAGAAATAATAGTTTAGGATATCTCCTCATAGATCAAACATCAGAGTATCAGGCGGAAGCGGCAAACAAGATCCGAGTACGGATAAGAAGCAAACCGGCATAAGATGCCCCATAATAAACACATCCCGCCCACAGATCTCACGGATCCCCGTTCCCGGAATCTCTACACCGAATGATCGTTGTCCACATCGTCCGTCTCCTCCACCCAGTATCCATCTCGTGAGTGTACCTGTTCATCTGAATCAAATAATTTATCGTGTGAGACCCTAGGGGTACTCAGCAAGTATTTATGCCTCTAAAGGGGACACAACCTGGGGTGACGCAATTGCAGCAAAAGATAAACCCTAACAATTCTATAGATACTCGCTAACCATCCGCCTAACCAAAGATAGACGGATGTCCGTGAATTAATAACAACAGTTATAACAGTAATATTAACAGATCCATCCTCCTCCTCGCTTACCAACGAGGAAGCGGACGAACAACCCCCCCTATCCGTTGGCAGTTTTATTATCCATTCCATGAGTGTTGCACTATTTACTAGTCAGTTAATTAGTCAAATTAAAAGCGGTACTTTAGTTATACTTGTCTATGATCGAGAAACTGTGCTCCAAGTCGTCCATAACCGCGGACACGGCTTTCAGAAAGTTTTACCCTGCAGGGGTGCACAAATAGCAACACACACTCGATCAACCTCGGAAAAACCAAATCAAAACCCAACGAGGCTTTCACGACAAAGCAATCACAAGATTCAGAAATATTTCAGGGGGCCACCCCATTAAGTATACCCGCAACGAAGCTGGCCGGCTCCGAGACGGACTCAAGGTTTGGGTGGACGGCTGTAAACGACTGGGAACCCGAAAGTGTGACTGGGCTTGTCGATACCGCGAAATTGTGTCCCGATCCTAAACAGTACAGGTGCAGTACCTCGCACAATTTTAAATAAAGCAGTAAAGCATGGCATAAGTACAGGATAGTAAATAAAACCTCAAACTAGTTTGTGGCCCCAAGAAATAAGAATGAATCAAGCTCTGGCTCAAGGGGGTCCCATAAGCCTCCCGGATGTGGATAGCGCGAATATTCAAGGAACAGGAATCAAGTACTCGGGGTCCTACGGGACACAAGTGAGCATGAAAAACCAAATAGCAGATATTGCTCACCGGTGCCACTTTCATTAGTTATCCCATACTACTCAGGTTAAGTTGTTTAGGTACCTCGTTATCCATCAGACACTCACATACCCTACACATGTTGTTCTACGACTCGCATGGCTCAAACAACTCCTGTAGTAATGGCTCATGGGGTGGAGGAACAAGCTTCGGTGGGGTTTAAAAGTAAAGGCTATGCAGTACTTGGGATTCAGTTTAATGCGATCGCGACTCAATGATGCAAGAATAAGATAGAGGCAATAGGTACTATATATATGCAAGCATGTGGTAGTGCTTGCCTGGGAGATCAGTTGAAGCGAGAGAAGGATCTGGGTAGTGCTCCTGGGTTTCTTGATATATCCCCTGCTCAGCGTCTATTCGAAGAAGAACCAAACAAACAAGGGCCAACATAAATAAAGGGCACAAGCATATGAATAAAATGCGACAAGCAACAATCATGCCATGATGAATGATGCACAATTTGCATGGCAACAAAGTAGCATGGCATGGGTGAGATGTGGAGTACAGGAATAAAGCCTTTTATTGAGTTTTAGTCACATTTTATACTCAAATAAGTTGCTGTAATCTTTATATTTATATGATGCATACTGCAATTCAGAACATGGAATGCATAAACAGAAAGGTCTCGTCGAGCTGATCAATTTAGACATATTATTTGTCAAATTTGGAGTTATAAAACAAAAGTTATTAATTAATTAAGAAAGAGGGCATTTTATTGTAATTTTAATCAACTCGAAATTTAAAGTGTTCAAAATATATTTTTAAGGGCATATTTGAATTCCTCACATTTTTCTGATTTCAAAACATATATTACAAGTTTAATTTGAATTTATATTTTAAAAGTTATTTGAAAACAGATTTGAAATTTGAATTTAAATTAATTTGAAAAAGATTTAAAATAAACAGCCAAGCAGAAAACATTTTGTACTCAGGCAGAGCCAGCCACTGACGCTGACGGGTGGGCCTTGCGCTGACTCAGCAGCAGGTGGGGCCGCAGAGGGCTGCCGGGCTTTTCTCACTCGGGTCCTTCCTAACCGCACCCATGACAGGTGGGTCCGGGTACAGCGGGTCCACGCGCACGCGTCGCCCAGCCGGGGCGGGACACGTGGGCGATCCCAGGGCGCGGGGGGTCTGTCCGTGATGGCCAGGATCTTCCGGGGGTTTTCTTGCAAATAAAACACCGAGGCTGACAGGTGGGGCTCCGGGGACGGCGGGTTCAGGCGGGAAAAAGGGGAGGGGCTCTAGCGCAAAAAGACCAGCGGCTGCTGCTGCGCGCTGACGGACACGGCTCTGACGGCGGCGGATCCGGCCGTCTTCCGGCGACGGTGGCGACGCATCCGCTGGACGAAACGTGTCGCCTCAAAAACGAAAAACGACGAGGAATCCACGGGCTACAACTTTCGTTCAGAGATCTAGCACGGAGGAGGCCTACAGCGCGCGGGGCAGGGTGAGGAACAGGGCAGACGGATGCTGCGGTAACTGCTACAGACACGACGGACCTCGCGGCGGCGACGCACGGAGCTCGCTCGACGGAATGTCCGGCACGTCGGGGCCGCTAGGGGGAGGACGGGCATGTCTAGGAGCTTGAGAGGCTCACCAGGGGGTCTCCCGTGACGTCGCTGGAGCGAGAGGTGGATCGGATCGGAGCAGAGGCTGGGGTCCCGCGAGCGTCTGTTCCGGTGGCCGCGGCGTGCCCAGGGAGCTCCAGAGGACTCCGGCGAGGCTTGGCCGATGCAGGGTGAGGTAGATGAAGCAGACGAAGCTCCTCGTGTTCCTTGTACAGCTTGGCGCGCTCGGGATCGTCGGCTAGCAAGGCAGGCCGGAGCTAGGGTTTAGAGAACCCATGGCCATGGCCAGGATGTGGTGGGGAGGAAGGAGAGGGGTCTGGCTTCGCCCAGATGGGATCTAAGAGGAGTTCTGGGTGGTTGGGGTTGGGGATATGAGAGAGGAAGGATCACATGGGGGGGTCACCTTTATGCAAAAAGAGAAGGAGGAAGGCTTCGGTGGGTGCACGCCAGGCAGAGAGAAGAGAAGGAGAGAGGAGAGGGGAGACTCGGGCTAGGTTGGGGGGAGCCTCGGGTTGGGGTAGCTAGGTGGGGCCAGGGTGACCAGGTGGGGCCAGCAAGGCAGAGGGAGGAGAGAGGCCGAGAGAGAGGGTAGCTTGGTTAGGGTTTTTGGTTTAGGTTAGGGGGTGGCTCGGGTTGGTGAGAGGAGAGGTGAGGTGAGAGGGAGATGGGTGTAACTAGGGTTAGATTAGATGAGGTGTTAGGTTTAGGGTTTTGGGTTAGCTAGATTAGAGAGAGGGGAGGGAATGGCTTGGGTTTGGAGAGAGGGGGTGTTAGGTTTAGGGATGGTTTGGCTTAGCCAAACCAAAGGGTAGGTTTATATTATGGTTTAAGAGATTCAAAAACAAAGAAACATCTAGTTTGCATTAAAAGCAAGGCTCAAACCAAGAGAAAACAAAACAAAGAGAAGAAGGCCAAGGGTTATGATTGCATGGCCCATGCATGAACATTAATGCTAGGTTTCATCTTGTGAAAACAAAATAAATATCCATAGCACTTATACATATGCATTCCAAAAATATGGAATAAGCCAAGCTAAAAGAAATGAAAGGATGCCCCATGTGGAGTAGATGGAGATGACCATATTTGATTATAATTGGGACTTGCTAGTGTGTATATTCCAGTAGATGTTTAATAGTCCCAAAAATACCCCAACATGATAATAACTCCAAAACAACCCATATGGAAGCTAGGGAAAGGTTCCACTCACAAGGCATGCAAAGGTGGCCACGTGGCTCTCATAAACCAATAATGTGGAAACAATATGGTGCATATATGAGAGCAAGTGGAGATAGAATGGACCCACACCAACACATATGAGCTAGATTTAAATAGCAAAGAAAAGCAATGGCTCATATATGACTAGGGTGGTGGAATTTAGATGGAGCCAAAGAAAGGTGGTGGAGTGGAATAAAAGACATGCCCCCAACTCAACTTGGGCATTTAAACAATATATCAATAACCAAATACAATATCAAAAGGCAAATACAATTAATAATGCATATGAGAGAAGAACCAAAACAAAAAGGGTTTTATATGATGCTCAAATGCAAGGTGGCATCATGACATGAGCATGATATAATTATGATGCAACAATTCTATGTAGGAAGTAGCATTTATATATACTAGGCTAGTAGCATTGCAATTGTTAGACAATTGGGATGCTACAACTCTCCCCCACTAAACAAGAATCTCGCCCCGAGATTCCTAGGAAAAAGAGAACAACACAAGAAGAGGCGGGTGTCCGAACGAAGGTGACCCTCACATTCCCAAGTTGATGAACAACGGAATGGTGCAACCACTACACCTTGCAAAACTTGCTAGACTTGTTGCGAGTCTTGCGTTTTTCTTGAGAAACAACGGGTTAGAAGAGTTGAAGGATTGTCGTGAGACAAGAAGGATAGGATGGGCATAGCTCCGGTTTTCCCAAGAATCATGATAAAAGAATATAACTACTTGTGAAACAAAAGGAGAAGATGATGTATCATGGATAAAGAAAGACACACCATTAAGATTAAAGATTTACCGTTACGAGAGAGGATGAATCTTTGTCTCGCCGGAAGAAAGGAGCTAGATTGGAGAGGTTTTGAACCACTATTACAATAGCATCGTATCTTCTCTCGGATTTGAGAAAAGAAGTTTGGAAACAATATTGCCTTCAAACAATAGAGTCCCTTGATAACAACAGAAAGATTTAGTTAGACATCGTCGGATTAGATTCTTGTTGCGCCGGTAAGAACCAAGGATCACGCAATTTAGGTGCGCAGATATAACTTCCAGAGATGGATGTGAAGCCAGATCATGGTGGAATCCCGAGAAGCAAGGAATATGGAGGATCTGGAGTTTATTGTAGAGATACTTATTGCTTTCTTTAGCCTTGAGGCTAACGCAATAGATTTGCGGCTGATGGCATCAACCATAATTGGCTTTACCACAGAAAAAGAATTGATGAAACAAAGAGAGAGATAGTTTCCTTTAATCTTGTTTGGGGATATCGAGCATCGGTAGAAAGACGAGGATAGAAAAAGGTTTGCGTTTGTTTCCACCAGATAATTGAGGATTTTGCTCCGTGTAGAAAGGGTGAGATCACCAACAAGAGATTATTGATTACTTTCTTCGAAAGAGCACTCCGGAAAAACAAGGACGGAAGTAGAAGTATCAAGGGATAAAGGCCACTTCTAACTTCCGTGGAATGAGTGAAATCACATTAATTCACCAATTCAATGTACAAGAGCGAATGATAAGAGTAGTGGTATGGTAGCTACTCCATACCACACTCAAAGCATTACTCCGCACATGAATAAGAAAATCATGCAACCCAACTACCGAAACAGACTGAAGGTGTTGGCAAAAACTCATAGAACTCCGTTAGAAAACAAAGATAGATGCAAACGATTCACCGGATCCAAGATAGATAAAGATGATGATGTTGTCGTCATGTCGGAAGTACCAAGCCACCGGAAAGATATAAGGAAGATCACGGAGACAACTACAAAATTTCACAGATATAGAAAAAGATAGCACCACTTGAACAGAAGGAATACAAGATCTGGAAGGTCTTCATGGCCTCCGGTGGATTGAGCATAGACGATAGAGCGAGAGGGTTTCAAGAGATTACTTAACGAGATTGAGGTGAAAGAACTCCATGTTCTTCTTGAAATGATTGAGAGAGATTTAGCAGCCTTGAGGAAATCTTCAGCGGAACGACGATGATAACTTGCCAACAAGGAACAACTCCGGATTGGTTGAAGATGGAGGATGGAATTAACAATGGACTTGCTGATTCCAGAGTTGAAGTAATGTATTTAGCAGAAGGACGTGGTCGAGATATGTGACTTCGAAAAGTAAGAATTCTCACTTTGAGGCTTTGCACACATGCAGTGCTCACGAAGCTCGAGAGAAAGAGACACAGATGATCTTCCATGTCCTTCCATAGATATCGAATAGGCAAGCATATTATCAACATATACCACCATGGATTAACAAGATATTCCTAGAATACCAAGTTCAAGAGGCGGGAGAACGAACAAATGCTCGAAACACTTTCTGAGCCCAACGCTCTTTGAAAGATCAACGTTACGAGTAAGGATTCCTGTTGAAGAAGATGCGCTGACAGAATAGGTTAACTGGTCCTTCGGAAGAAAAAGAGATGTCACCTGGTTCACATTGTCGATCGGATCACCGGTTACAAAGATAAAGAGATCTTGGATAAGAACCGATGATAGCTCATACCTTAAGCAAAGCTATCAGAGACGAAAAGATGCAATTCCCTCGTATCCAGGAGAATTGTGCAGATATGGGGTTTAAAAAGGATGTGCAGCATGATGGACAGATGATAGACCTCCGTAGTGCTTGGAGAAACTCTGGATTGCCAAAGATGCTTGAATATGCATAGATATGATCACGGTGTACTCAAAATCACAGGAGATAACCGTCACTATTTGGAGAATAGTGGTGATTGCATTTTCCATATTCCACTCAAGATAAGTGTCATATAGCTATGCCGAGAACCAAATTACAATCACCAGCATCGGATCGACACATGTTATGTAATTAGCCCAAGAGAATTGGAGATGAAATAAAACTCCAGGATTAAGCATCGGTGACAAAAGAATGAGTTAGCATGGACATGCTGATAAAAGGGAGATAGATAATGTTTCACACACGACTGAAAAGGAGTGTGGAAGCACAGATGTATCAAAGAAAAATTTTCCGCATTTTTCGGCATTAAAATACCAATAGATGCGCAAAAACACTTATCAGGTAGCGATTTGCAACTGATGGTTTCACAGAATGTGGAGTTGCTAGAAGGAAGGACACCCTTAAGAAGATGGCACCGGTTAACAAGGAGTCAGATAGCTCGCGCCGGTTTTCAAAAGCCTGTCAGTATGGAATGTACCAACAGTTGATAACCAAAGGCAGATAAAGATAACATGTTGGATGCAACAGATAGACAAGGAATTACACACACACACACAACCTATGGTACTACGGAAACCCAGAACACGTGAATCCTAGTTTGAACTTTTAAGAAGAGGATTGAAAACGTTACACTTCCTTACCAGAAAAGGGTGGGTGGGTGGGTAAGAAGAAAAGTGGAAGCAGTCCTACTCTCGCGTTTTGTTTTTCCCTAGTATACATAGCTACCAAAAATATTTGCTAGACTGACAACGACCATTTGGCTGAGACACTGAAGGGCGGGATGGCTCTGATACCAATTGTAACTACCTCGGTGAATTACGCTCCTAGTTACAAGCCTGGATGAGCGGAAATGGTTAAAATAGTACGGTGGGGCCAAAATGCCACTCACAGGTAGACCTTTCGGCCGTCCTAACCATTTCCAAACATCGGGACAAGAACGGGCGGCGTAATCGGCAGGAGAAGGGATCAACTACATACACAAATGAGTATGTATGCAAGCCACCATACAACAGTCCTCAGAGCCATTCCATCTAAAAAGAAATAGAAATATTGCAACGCCATACGGCAAGATCCAAATGTCCTAGATAGAAATAATAGTTTAGGATATCTCCTCATAGATCAAACATCAGAGTATCAGGCGGAAGCGGCAAACAAGATCCGAGTACGGATAAGAAGCAAACCGGCATAAGATGCCCCATAATAAACACATCCCGCCCACAGATCTCACGGATCCCCGTTCCCGGAATCTCTACACCGAATGATCGTTGTCCACATCGTCCGTCTCCTCCACCCAGTATCCATCTCGTGAGTGTACCTGTTCATCTGAATCAAATAATTTATCGTGTGAGACCCTAGGGGTACTCAGCAAGTCTTTATGCCTCTAAGGGGACACAACCTAGGGTGACGCAATTGCAGCAAAAGATAAACCCTAACAATTCTATAGATACTCGCTAACCATCCGCCTAACCAAAGATAGACGGATGTCCGTGAATTAATAACAACAGTTATAACAGTAATATTAACAGATCCATCCTCCTCCTCGCTTACCAACGAGGAAGCGGACGAACAACCCCCCCATCCGTTGGCAGTTTTATTATCCATTCCATGAGTGTTGCACTATTTACTAGTCAGTTACTTAGTCAAATTAAAAGCGATACTTTAGTTATACTTGTCTATGATCGAGAAACTGTGCTCCAAGTCGTCCATAACCGCGGACACGGCTTTCAGAAAGTTTTACCCTGCAGGGGTGCACAAATAGCAACACACACTCGATCAACCTCGGAAAAACCAAATCAAAACCCAACGAGGCTTTCACGACAAAGCAATCACAAGATTCAGAAATATTTCAGGGGGCCACCCCATTAAGTATACCCGCAACGAAGCTGGCCGGCTCCGAGACGGACTCAAGGTTTGGGTGGACGACTGTAAACGACTGGGAACCCGAAAGTGTGACTGGGCTTGTCGATACCGCGAAATCATGTCCCGATCCTAAACAGTACAGGTGCAGTACCTCGCACAATTTTAAATAAAGCAGTAAAGCATGGCATAAGTACACGATAGTAAATAAAACCTCAAACTAGTTTGTGGCCCCAAGAAATAAGAATGAATCAAGCTCTGGCTCAGGGGGGGTCCCATAAGCCTCCTGGATGTGGATAGCGCGAATATTCAAGGAACAGGAATCAAGTACTCGGGGTCCTACGGGACACAAGTGAGCATGAAAAACCAAATAGCAGATATTGCTCACCGGTGCCACTTTCATTAGTTATCCCATACTACTCAGGTTAAGTTGTTTAGGTACCTCGTTATCCATCAGACACTCACATACCCTACACATGCTGTTCTACGACTCGCATGGCTCAAACAACTCCTGTAGTAATGGCTCATGGGGTGGAGGAACAAGCTTCGGTGGGGTTTAAAAGTAAAGGCTATGCAGTACTTGGGATTCAGTTTAATGCGATCGCGACTCAATGATGCAAGAATAAGATAGAGGCAATATGTACTATATGTATGCAAGCATGTGGTAGTGCTTGCCTGGCAGCTCAGTTGAAGCGAGAGAAGGATCTGGGTAGTGCTCCTGGGTTTCTTGATATATCCCCTGCTCAGCGTCTATTCGAAGAAAAACCAAACAAACAAGGGCCAACATAAATAAAGGGCACAAGCATATGAATAAAATGCGACAAGCAACAATCATGCCATGATGAATGATGCACAATTTGCATGGCAACAAAGTAGCATGGCATGGGTGAGATGTGGAGTACAGGAATAAAGCCTTTTATTGAGTTTTAGTCACATTTTATACTCAAATAAGTTGCTGTAATCTTTATATTTATATGATGCATGCTGCAATTCAGAACATGGAATGCATAAACAGAAAGGTCTCGTCGAGCTGATCAATTTAGACATATTATTTGTCAAATTTGGAGTTATAAAACAAAAGTTATTAATTAATTAAGAAAGAGGGCATTTTATTGTAATTTTAATCAACTCGAAATTTAAAGTGTTCAAAATATATTTTTAAGGGCATATTTGAATTCCTCACATTTTTCTAATTTCAAAACATATATTACAAGTTTAATTTGAATATATATTTTAAAAGTTATTTGAAAACAGATTTGAAATTTGAATTTAAATTAATTTGAAAAAGATTTAAAATAAACAGCCAAGCAGAAAACATTTTGTACTCAGGCAGAGCCAGCCACTGACGCTGACGGGTGGGCCTTGCGCTGACTCAGCAGCAGGTGGGGCCGCAGAGGGCTGCCGGGCTTTTCTCACTCGGGTCCTTCCTAACCGCACCCATGACAGGTGGGTCCGGGTACAGCGGGTCCACGCGCACGCGTCGCCCAGCCGGGGCGGGACACGTGGGCGATCCCAGGGCGCGGGGGGTCTGTCCGTGATGGCCAGGATCTTCCGGGGGTTTTCTTGCAAATAAAACACCGAGGCTGACAGGTGGGGCTCCGGGGACGGCGGGTTCAGGCGGGAAAAAGGGGAGGGGCTCCAGCGCAAAAAGACCAGCGGCTGCTGCTGCGCGCTGACGGACACGGCTCTGACGGCGGCGGATCCGGCCGTCTTCCGGCGACGGTGGCGACGCATCCGCTGGACGAAACGTGTCGCCTCAAAAACGAAAAACGACGAGGAATCCACGGGCTACAACTTTCGTTCAGAGATCTAGCACGGAGGAGGCCTACAGCGCGCGGGGCAGGGTGAGGAACAGGGCGGACGGATGCTGCGGTAACTGCTGCAGACACGACGGACCTCGCGGCGGCGACGCACGGAGCTCGCTCGACGGAACGTCCGGCGCGTCGGGGCCGCTAGGGGGAGGACGGGCATGTCTAGGAGCTTGAGAGGCTCACCAGGGGGTCGCCCGTGACGTCGCTGGAGCGAGAGGTGGATCGGATCGGAGCAGAGGCTGGGGTCCCGCGAGCGTCTGTTCCGGTGGCCACGGCGTGCCCAGGAAGCTCCAGAGGACTCCGGCGAGGCTTGGCCGGTGCAGGGTGAGGTAGATGAAGCAGACGAAGCTCCTCGTGTTCCTTGTACAGCTTGGCGCGCTCGGGATCGTCGGCTAGCAAGGCAGGCCGGAGCTAGGGTTTAGAGAACCCATGGCCATGGCCAGGATGTGGTGGGGAGGAAGGAGAGGGGTCTGGCTTCGCCCAGATGGGATCTAAGAGGAGTTCTGGGTGGTTGGGGTTGGGGATATGAGAGAGGAAGGATCACATGGGGGGGTCACCTTTATGCAAAAAGAGAAGGAGGAAGGCTTCGGTGGGTGCACGCCAGGCAGAGAGAAGAGAAGGAGAGAGGAGAGGGGAGGCTCGGGCTAGGTTGGGGGGAGCCTCGGGTTGGGGTAGCTAGGTGGGGCCAGGGTGACCAGGTGGGGCCAGCAAGGCAGAGGGAGGAGAGAGGCCGAGAGAGAGGGTAGCTTGGTTAGGGTTTTTGGTTTAGGTTAGGGGGTGGCTCGGGTTGGTGAGAGGAGAGGTGAGGTGAGAGGGAGATGGGTGTAACTAGGGTTAGATTAGATGAGGTGTTAGGTTTAGGGTTTTGGGTTAGCTAGATTAGAGAGAGGGGAGGGAATGGCTTGGGTTTGGAGAGAGGGGGTGTTAGGTTTAGGGATGGTTTGGCTTAGCCAAACCAAAGGGTAGGTTTATATTATGGTTTAAGAGATTCAAAAACAAAGAAACATCTAGTTTGCATTAAAAGCAAGGCTCAAACCAAGAGAAAACAAAACAAAGAGAAGAAGGCCAAGGGTTATGATTGCATGGCCCATGCATGAACATTAATGCTAGGTTTCATCTTGTGAAAACAAAATAAATATCCATAGCATTTATACATATGCATTCCAAAAATATGGAATAAGCCAAGCTAAAAGAAATGAAAGGATGCCCCATGTGGAGTAGATGGAGATGACCATATTTGATTATAATTGGGACTTGCTAGTGTGTATATTCCACTAGATGTTTAATAGTCCCAAAAATACCCCAACATGATAATAACTCCAAAACAACCCATATGGAAGCTAGGGAAAGGTTCCACTCACAAGGCATGCAAAGGTGGCCACGTGGCTCTCATAAACCAATAATGTGGAAACAATATGGTGCATATATGAGAGCAAGTGGAGATAGAATGGACCCACACCAACACATATGAGCTAGATTTAAATAGCAAAGAAAAGCAATGGCTCATATATGACTAGGGTGGTGGAATTTAGATGGAGCCAAAGAAAGGTGGTGGAGTGGAATAAAAGACATGCCCCCAACTCAACTTGGGCATTTAAACAATATATCAATAACCAAATACAATATCAAAAGACAAATACAATTAATAATGCATATGAGAGAAGAACCAAAACAAAAAGGGTTTTATATGATGCTCAAATGCAAGGTGGCATGATGACATGAGCATGATATAATTATGATGCAACAATTCTATGTAGGAAGTAGCATTTATATAGACTAGGCTAGTAGCATTGCAATTGTTAGACAATTGGGATGCTACAGCAGCAGGGCGCGTGGCCAGGGCCACGGCGGCGCAGGGTCTGATGGCAGCGAGAGGGGATCGGGCAGTGGCGTCGGCTTGCTGCAGGAGCTCGACGAGGGTGGCCAGAGGAGGTGCTCAGGGGCGGGCGGAGAGACGGAGGCCGGAGGAGATGTTCTGCAGCAGCAGGGCCGGAGGACGGCGACCGGTGGTTGAGGCGAGGTCGAGGGCGATGGGTCCTGCGGCATCAGCGCGCGCTCGGGCAGAGAGGAGGAGGCGGCCGGAGTGAGCCCGCAGGGAGAGAAAGGGCGGCGCTGGAGGCGGGAGGCAACCGGCGGCGAGGAGACGATGGGATCGGGAGATGGGGATCTCGTGCGTGTGTCCCGCGTGGGGTGTGGGTCGCGTGGTGTGTGTTTGGTGTACCGTGTTGGGTTTGGGTCTAGTGCGTGTGTGCGTGTGGGTTTGTGCGTGCAGGGGGTGCGTGTGTGCTGGGTGCGCTGCGTGCGGGATTAAGCTGGAGTGGTGCTGCGATCTGCTCAGCTCCAGATCGAGGCGGAGCCTGGCTGCATGCTCGTGCGGCGGTAGACAGAGCATACAAGCACATCTGCTGATGTTGAGCATTCTTCCAGGAATAGAGAAAGGCCAGGGCAGAGTGGTGGCGTTGGCCTGCACGCATCCAAGTGGTCAAGTCGTGGCCACCGCCATCTCTCTCGCGCAAACGGGGCAGCAAGGAAAAGAAGAGGAGCTCTTGGCTGTGGAATTTTGGAAAGAACAGAGACAAAAGGTGGAGCAACGAAGGCTTAGCTACCTGGAAGGAAAAAGGAGATGGGATCAGAATAGTCAGGATTTCAGCACATCGTGAAGAGCATACGTGAACTGAGAGAGGAATCGGCCGGCCAGCAAGAATTTTGTATAGAAACATTCAGAGAAGACGGTAGACAAAAGAGTAGAATTAGATCTTAGATTTGGGGTTTGTGCTAGGGTTTGAGGAAAGAAGGTGAATGGACTATTTATCTGGTCCAAAGTAGACTAGACGAGGCTAGTTTTGGGCTAAAACTTAGATGGGCCTTTAGCCTAGTTTTATTTTTTTTAGTCAAATAAGAAAAATCATTTATGGTCACGTATCGGACCGAAATATTATTTTGTTTTAATTTGAAAATAAGAAAAGAGAAACGGATTTAATAAAACCGTAGGAATATTTTAGTAAAACAAAAATAGGTTTTTACCAAAATAGTTTACGGTCAAATTGGCGAACAAAATATGCATGATGATGTCATGATCATGCACAAAATCAAATAACAATCAATTTTAGTTCGGAATATTTTCCGGGACATTACATACACCCTACCATGGAGCCCCCGTCGACGAATTTGCTCTTGGGAGTGTAGCTCCTGAGACAATGAGCTACCCCATGGTACTTTGCCGTTTCTGGCATAAAAATTTAGATTCTTCTTTCTTAGTTGCGCCATCGGAATTTGCTCTTGGGAAGTAGATTCTTCTTTCTTCTACTTGTTGTCTTGAACTTGTTGTGGTAATTATCTATAAATACTTGCAATCAATCAAGGAGTGGTTATTATATTTTGCCTAAGCCTAGGAGGGTAGCTCCACAGATCACTTGTTTAGGGAGCTACACTTCCATAGAGCCCTAGTCGGCAGCTTTGCTCTTGGGAGTATAGCTCCCAAGACAATGAGCTTCCCTATGGTACTTTACCATTTTCGGCGTGAAAATTTAAATTATTCTTTGTTAGTTACGCTGCCAAAATTTTGAATAGGGTACCTTGTTTGGTTGCGGCGCTACACTACTATAGCGTCCCACGCAACGCCTTTGATCTTACGACGATAGCTCCATTTCCTAGGGAGTTACCCGATAGGGCTTAGCCATCTTTTAGCGTAACAAAGCCAATTATTCTATGTTAGTTTGGCTATAAAAAGTTGTAAATAGGGCAGTTCCTTTGTTTGCGATGGTGCCCTAGTTGGGGTAAAGCCCTGCACAAATGGGCTACATGACCCATCTATGGGGCCCACGTTACCATAGTAGAACATGGTAGCTCCCTTGCATGGGAAGCTACCACATAAAGGGTAGCTCCGTTCTTGCAGGCGCTATGTTAAGGGGTTAGTGATACGTCGTAAACGTATCTATAATTTTTGATGTTCCATGCTTGTTTAGTATCAATTTTGTTATATTTGTCTACACTTTGAGGTGTTCTTATACATTTTTTGGTACTAACCTATTAACAAGATGCCGCAGTGTCAGTTGTCTGTTTTCTGCTATTTTTGGTTCTAGAAAAGCCAGAAAATAAATATTCTCGGAATTGGACGGGACAAAACCTAAAGTCAATATTTTACCGGAGTGAACATAGAGCCAGAAAGACAAACGAAGGGGGCCAGGAGGCGGCCACACCCTAGGGTGGCGCGGGTCCCCCTGGCCGCGCCAGCCCCGGGTGTGGGCCCCTTGAGGCTCCACCGACCTTGCCCTTTCGCCTATATATATATGTCTCCCCGAGACGTAAACCCGAACGGGGGCGGAAATCCACAAAAAAGGCCGCAGTGTCGCCGCCACCAAAGGGGAGATTTGGGGGATAGAAGTATCTGTTCCGTCACCTTGCCGGGACGGAGGAGTGCCCCGGAGCCATCTCCATCGATCTCCACCACCATCTCCATCGTCGTTGTTGATTCACATGATGAGGAGGGAGTAGTTCTTCCTTGAGGCAAAGGGCTCTACCGGTAGCTATGCGTTCATCTCTCTCTCTATACGTGATCTTATTGTGATCATGAGCTTTGTAATCAAATATATCTAATCTGTTACTCAAGTGCTTCAATAGATCTCTGCTCCCTCCACATGTGTGAAAGTGACAGCGTGCACGCCGTGGTGGCACTTAGGCTAGAGTCTACATAAATACTCAAGTGCTTTAATAGATCTCTGGCTCTCCCCACGTGTGAAAGTGACAGCGTGTACGCCGTGGTGGCACTTAGGCTAGAGTTCATAAATATTTATCATGAGTATATTTTGAGTTGGTTGTCTTTATAAAATTATGGTGTTTGTTGGAACCATCTAACGCTCAAGGTGACAGTGTGGGGTTATCTAGATGAATAAGACGGACTTTGAGGAGTGCTGCTATAGCCCTACCATGGATTAGAGTGTCCAACCAGATAGTAGTTCAGGATAGTATCATGAAGAGAATATATTTACTGGAAGTGTTCACTAGTGAAAGTATAATCCCTATGCCTTGTTTCTAAGCATTGAAACACCGTTTACAACTAGATTTATTGCATGTTTGCTTGTTTCTATCGTTTTGCCTTTAGTCTTTTCCTCCTGTTGGAAGCTCTTTTCTGGCACCGTTACCACTTATAATTATCCATACCACCTGTATTTCACTATCTTTTCACCGAACTAGTGCACCTATACACCTGAAAAGTGTATTGAGTGTGTTGGAGACACAAGAGATTTCTTTTATCTTGATTGCAGGGTTGCTTGAGAGGGATACCTTTGACCACTTCCTCCCAGAGTTCGATAAACCTTGGGTATTCCACTTAAGGAAAACTTGCTGCTGTTATACAAACCTCTGATCTTGAAAGCCCAATAACTGTCTACAACAATAGAAGTGCGTAGACATCAATTAGAACTTTAAAAATCATCCGAGGGTTAATTGTTCGTTAAACTTTGGCCAGAAGGTCATTCTTGTCGTTTTTTATGGAGCACACATGACCGCTAGTAGCTTTGTGCATGCGCCCATGCTAGCCTCCACGACAAGCCAACAACAGGGAATATGGCGACGCGACGGGGTCGATGGCACGATGCCAAGACAATGCAAAAGATACAGGAGAAACGGAGCACAATCCCGAACAGATGAACAATATCCTCATTGGCCTCATTCGGCGTGGATACAACCTCCGTTTCAAACTAATCATCGCAGCTTTGTCGCAATACATCTACAACTCTAACATGTCTAGATGCATGTATCTTGAAAAGGGTGTGATAATTAATCTAGGAAGGCAGCAACGTTTTACTTATAGTTTTATGAATCTTCAAATGTGGATTAATACTATACTAAATAATTTTATACACTAAGGAATTTATTACTATATATATTTTAAGTACTCTCACATATTTTAGAAATAAAGTATTTTCATAATTTAAAGTCATTTCAAGTATTTTAAACTATAAATGTTCATGTTTTGTTGAAATGTTGTTCATATAGGGCTATAACATATTTATATACTATAAACCTTTTTTCATGATCCCTAGTTCAAAAAATGTAAAACTGATATTTTTAACTTATTTGCAATAAATTAAATAATAATTACGCAAACAAAAATAAATGTCCATGTACAATACTTATGTTCATGTACCTACAAAGAATATTTATGAGGATATTCATGCATTTGTGTAGATAGGAAAATATAAAAAAGAATAAATAAAGAAGCACTAAAGAATAAAAATGCACTGAAAAATCAATGAAATAAAGAATGAAAAAGTAAATAGGGAAAACAAAAAAAGGTAGATACAATAAAATGCAAAAAAGGAAGAAAATAAAAAAACAAAGTACCCAACAAATTTTCTTGGGCCAGCTCATAAATATAAAAAGGGTGTGTGATCACTCCCTAGATGCTCAATCTTTGCTGGGTTTTCTGTGCTAAGTTGGGTTGACACATATGATAGGCCTCGGGGAGAGAGTAGAGGTATGAGGATGGGGGCTGCTATATGCACTTCAAGCGGCGTAGTCAAGCGCGCTGCCTAAAGGGTGTGGCTGCTGGGCCAACCCAGTTACAATTTTTTTTCTATTTATTCCTTTTTATTTTCTATTTTTTATTATATTTCAAACTTGGAACAATTTATATAATAATATGTTATGAACATAAACAGTTTTTGAATATTCGTATGTATTTTTCAAATATCATAAAAATACCAAAAAATCATAAATAAATTTTGAAAATCCATGAACATTTTTTGAAAAATCATGAAATGTTTCAAAAATCATGAATAATTTCAAAAATCATAAAACAATTTTCAAAATCATGAACACTTTCTAAAAAATCATAAACCAATTTTCAAAATCATGAACTAAAATTCAAAAACCATGAACCAATTTTTTAAAAATCATGAACATTTTTCAAAAAATACTAAACAAATTTTAAAAATGTGAAAATTTTACAAAAATCATGAACAATTTTGTCAAATTCTAAACTTAAAATGGAGAAAAAGAAAACAGAGAATAAAAAGAAAAACCAGAGCCAACGAAGTGAACTGGGCCGGCCTATCAGAGTGATTTCCTTACGGGGCACGAACTGGCCGCGCCGCACGCAGGCAGCGTATAGCATTTCCGAGGATTAGTTACTGCACTTGCATGAATATATCCTTATTTTGTATCCGTGCCCTCCATCACCAGGTTACTCACCTCTTTTGCATGAACATATCCTTTTTTTTCTATCCAATGAACGCGAGAAACAAGCAAACCATGTTACTGATCCATGTTGCCGACGTGCAAAGCTTGTTATAGTCTGTGCGAGCCTAGTTATCAAATGAAATTGTAGTTCACACTTTGTCAAATGTTACTACATGAGATAGTTTTCACGTCTAAGTTAAATCAAGAAACATATCTTTGCTTTTTGAAACAAAACTGGTGCACGGGTAATTGGTGCCATTAGCTTGACGACTTCCTGTGTATGTCTGTTACAACGAACTCTACTACTATAAGCTTTATCCAACTCTGGTGATGAAGGGCAAGAATGGTGACGCGCCTTCGGCTCACGCTACTGTTTGTGGTCGTCGCTAGTGGTCTAAAGACCTATTTGTAATTTTTATACTTTTAGGCCTATTTGTCCCGTGGTTGATGATTTTAATAGATCGGTGGAATTTTACAAAAAAATTGCCTTAGAGTTAATAATATTCAAATGAAATGATTCCCGTTATCTTTCAAAAATGAAACCTAACTTAGAATTGATAGGACTTAAATATATCAGTTTCAAGTATACAAAGTCAAGTCGCATGCGTATAATGTTAGTTTATTCTACTCTCTCCAATCCAAATTAGTTGACTTAGATTTGTCTAAATTCAGTTGTATCTAGATATGATATAATATTAGATTTATCTGTATCTTAACAAATTTGAGTCAACTAATTTGGGTCGGAGGGAGTATTATTTTCCATTTTGTTTCTTGAACACCTTCTCATGGAAGGTATTAGGTATACAAATTAAAACCACATGTATTCTAACTAGTGTCAGTTTTAGTTTCATATTACCGTGTTCTTTTTTGCTTGACTTTTTCATCCCATGGTACCATAACAAGTATGGACGTGTTTGGTTTTTCTTGTATAACGTTTTTCATCTGAACTGAGTAGACGATGGGCAAAAGCTAATCAATTGGTGTAAAATAAGGACATCTCTCTTCGAAGTGCACACTGCAAGTTAATGTTGCGGAAAAAATAATGGCACTAGTCAATCAAGGTAATTTATGTGTGTTGTTATTTTTGCTTCATTTTTCTGCTGGATCTTACAACCACCAATTCATTTTTAGTTTTATGAGTTCCAAAATCATGATATATATGAGATGTAGACTTATGCTCCTATAAGTAGCTAAAGTCACATTGAAGCATGTTTACTTCTTGCCATGTGGAGAGAAATAAGGAGAAAATAAATTATGTTGCTGTGACGTGGTCAAACATCACACGAACATAATTGCCTTAGACATGATCCACAAAATCGAAAATCAGGTCAAGAAATGATTGCATGAATAATTTATTAGTGGTTACGTGGGTATTAGACCAGCCACAGTATGTGAAAAAAGCGATTTAAACGCGTTTTTGAACCGGTTCCATACGATGTGGAGCATCAATTCAATCCGTCTGACAATAAAAGCGGATCACAAAATTGATTCGGTTCCTAGTGATTAAACAAGACTTATAAGCTCCGACACAAGCGCAACAAGCACGGAGTAAAGGAGATGGCTGTGCTCGTGAGGTGAAAAGGCTTGCGCATGCATGAGAGAAATTCTGATGTTTATCTTGCTGTGGGTCTCTCGTTGATTTGGAAGCGGTTCTATACACTGCGGCAAAGATATAGCGATTCCTACTTCTGACATCTTTTGGTTTGAACAGAATCAACTGTGTGGCTGGTCTTAAGCTACTCGCTTGATGCATGCTTTTCTTTCAATTCTTAGACAATAATTTTTTCAAGGATACATCCTGAAAGAGGTATCATTTTCATAGAAAAAGATCCAAGAGGCCAAGATTTACAACGCACATGGCACATGCGCCAATGGTGCAACTCCACGCCGCCTCAAGGGCAGCACACACACATCCTAAGCAACTACTCGCGGCATCTCCACCTATCTACCTGCCCTAGACAGTCGCGGAAAAGCCCCGCAGTCCTCCAGAGGCAAGCAACAAACTTGGTATCATGCTCTGATATCCAATGCCTGTTGTTCCACCAGCCCAGGCAGGCAGCCCAAACCTCATGGGCCAGGACGCATCCCATGAAAAGATGATCAATGGTCTCTCCACACTGGTCGCAGAAGAGCCGGCCGCTGGATATTGAAGGCCACGCCGGCTCAACCTATCGACGGTCCAACATCTGTTTCTCACGGCTAACCAAAATGTTAGTTTGCAGCTGGCAGGGACTCGGGACCGCCAGATCTGGAGAGCACATGACGTATCTTAGACAATAATCGTGTCAATCTGCACATGAAGACATCATGATTTCCTGACATGGCAATCTTGATATCCTGACACACGAATAAGCTCGAAAGCATTGTGATTCTTGACAGCGCGATGGCTGGCTCCAAACACGTACCCCTCTCAGCGGCCAAGAATAAAATCGATTGGAAAGAGAGAAATTGTCAAGCGCTCGCAGAAGTTTTCCTAGGACCAGACAATGACTCAAAGTCATCTTCTTCGATCGCGTGGCAAAATAACCAAACAGAAAACATCATATGAACTGAAGTATATTGGTACTGAAAAGTTTCTCGCAAGTTCATGTTCAAAACACCGCTCATCATCAACCCGGATTACATCCAGTGATCTCATCTACTACTGCTAAACCGCTACGGAATTCAGTACTACTAAAATCCAGTCGTGTGCCGAGATTTACGTCTGCCGTAGTACGTCCACGCGCTCAGAGCCACCGAACGAGCGCCGCGGTCGCGAGGAAGGCGGCGGCACCGGAGACCCCCGAGACGCCGCGGCCGTGCCGTTCGCCGGCGGCGCTGTGCGAGTGCGACCCCGACGCTGCACTGCCGGCGAGGGCGCCCGCGCCCGCACCGGCGATCGCGCCCGCCCCCGCCCCGTAGAGGAGCGGACGGGCTCCGCCGCCGCCGCTCCTCCCGCCGCCCGAGTAGCCGCCGCCTGCGTGGCCTCCGCCCGAGTAGCCGCCGCCTCCGTGGCCTCCGCCTCCCCCGCCGCCTCCGTGGCCTCCACCACCGCCACCGCGGCAGTGGGCGCAATGGAAGTTGGCCGCCACGCAGAGCAGCACCAGGCCCAGCGCGCAGAGCAGCCTCGCCTCGCGCCTCATGGCCGTCTTTTCGCCTGGCTACGCCTTGCTTCGGTGGTCGGGTTAGACGATCTCTTCCCTCGTTGGCTCGTCCGTGGTTCGGTTTGTCTTCCCGGTGCGGCGATCGCGCGAGTATATATGGGTGGGAGACGGGAGGGGGGTGCCGGGGACTTGCTTTGTATCGTGCTGCTACTTTTGGCAGGTGTTTCCGCCGGGGCCTGGCCTGTTGGTGGCTTCCTTCCTGCAGCTGCTAATAAGGCATCGGGACATGTCGATGGAAAGCTCGACCACGCGGTGCGTATCGTATATGTGCGCCAGAGTTGCCATGTGCCCCAGGCTGTTGTATATTTGGTACCTGATGCATAGTTTAGAATCCTTATTATATAGCCTCGCGCGTATCCGGAACGATTTTTATTTTCCTTTCGCACACGAGTTACCATGTGACCAGGCTTTGTATATTTGGTAGCCGTACTTGACGCGTGGTCTGAGATACCAGTATCAGATACTAGGGAATACTTTATTTCATGGGAATGCAGGAACTATTCTCAGTCGGCTGACGTGGCTGGCTCAATCGAATGGAAATATGCATGGTTTACAAATAAAAAACTACAACCAGATGGCTCAATCAAATCTTGGAACCAAAATTCAACGGTGAACAAGATGACTGGGAAATATATATACACCCAAGGAGACCTTGGGCGGAGCTAGGAAATTTTTCCGAGGGCGTGCCTCTGTCCAATTTTGTTTTTAGCATCACATGTATATTACAAAATCTTAGAAAAAAGAACAATGTAACTAACAAAATCAAGTCTTATAATAAAAACAACAATACTGATAGTTGGGAAGATTAAATAGTCTTACATAATTTGGAATCCTTATTCTATAGTCATGCACGTGGTATGAAAAGAGCATCCTATACCCTGAGGAATACTTTGTTTCGTGCATTTACACGCGAGGACGCAAGAAAAGTATGTCTCCTAGTCCTAGCCTCCTATGTGAAGAATCGGCATAAAATCGACATTAGGGCCGGCGGCTAAGTTGGTGTGATCAGCGTGTCGAATATCTATCACATTCAACGTGATCCGCCGGCGCTATAACGATCTCGTGATTTTGTCTATTAGATGTGCACACCCTCTCCTTCCGATCCAGTCGACACACATTCCTGGCAATTTTGGCGGGCAACGAGGGGTGTGTCCTAGTCATGACACGCAATCAGAATTGTCTAGCAAGCAACAATGGAGAATGTTCCCAGGTGTTTTCTCCTAAATAAATCTACCAAAGTTCTAACAACAGCCAGATCAAGCTATTTCTTCTATTTGGCTCGGTCAAAAGGTTTGAG
This sequence comes from Avena sativa, assembly GCA_916181665.1. Taxonomy (NCBI): domain Eukaryota; kingdom Viridiplantae; phylum Streptophyta; class Magnoliopsida; order Poales; family Poaceae; genus Avena; species Avena sativa. The sequence continues at coordinate 345,471,141 of OV702279.1, forward strand.
AACTAACTCTAGACTGACTTATCCCACTTAATCTAGAGGTAGTATAGATATGTAAAAGTGGGAAACCACTTGTCTCACTTTTGCATCCTTTCTCACTCCAAAGACATGAAACAAATGATAGTAGGTAATCGTTGCCTCAACGATTCCAATTGATTGTTAGAGGAATTATGTACTGGCATGCTAGTGGTCCTTGGCCAATTGTGTAGTAGTTGAGCTTGATGGTTTTTCTATCTGAACATAATTATTTCTATGTTAACGCTAAGAATCAGTCGTTATATACATCGAGGTTCATACAATACAAATAGAAAATGGGATATTCACAGGTTGACTACGAATATCGATCGAAACTATTCAATCTCTTTGACACACTTGTTTGGATGGGCAACTGAGAACTGTTCGCTACATATGTAAACTTGTAGTGCTACCATGATCCAATCTGCTACCTCGCTCCCATGAAGCTTGTTAGGACTATACGTGATTGGTTCATCGTAGGCATAAGATGATATTTGTTAGCAAAGTTTAACAATCAGCGCCTAGACCCCCAGGACATTCTTAACGAGCACACTACATGAATGGCCAGATGCGCCGACGGCCAAACGTCGGGGCCGTCGGCGTAGCACCGGACCAGGCCAGCCCAACTGGCCAGCCCTCGGCGTAGCAAGCGGACGCGTGGCACATGCCGTCCAGCACGGACAGCACGCTAACGGTGCCGTCCGTTAGGCCGACGGCGACCCTCGGCATAGTATACGCCGACGGCCACCCTCGGCGTAGCCTTCTGTATTTTTCATTTATTTTATATTTGTATCAATTATTTATATATTTTTTATTAATTGGATAATTTCGTACCCTCTGAATAGCAGTCTACACGTCCACATGAAATGTCGTTGCGAATCTTCTCACACCCCGAGAAATTTCTATATGTTTGTAAGTGTTATTATCGCATGTGGTTCTCAATAGCACTCACCACGCCCACATGAAGTGCTTGCATGTGTCCCCCCTCGCATGCATGCGCTCTAACCTAGAGACGAAGGTTCCGTACCCGTATAAGGGGGGAATCTCCCTGTTTAGGTGAAACCGGGTAGGATAGTAGCCAAACTTGTGAACCAACATGGTTTTACATCACCCTATGACCTAAACAAACACAAAACAAGAGAGAGCTAAGCCGGGCTACCCCTGTCAGAGGAACGTCTAGGGGGGTAGACGATCCGAGTGTGCACATAGATCAGGGTTTCGCCGGAGGAAGACCACGAGAATATCGAAATCAGATGAGAACTTGCATGTGTCCCTAGCATATGTGTGTGAGTGTGGTGAGAGGTTGGTATAGGTGCTTGCATGTGTCCCCCTCGCATGCATGCGCTCTAACCTAGAGGCGAAGGTTCCAGACCCGTATAAGGGGGGAATCTCCCCGTTTAGGTGAAACCGGGTAGGATAGTGCCCCAACTTGTGAACCAACATGGTTTTACATCACCCTATGACATAAACAAACACAAAACAAGAGAGAGCTACGCCGGGCTACCCCTGTCAGAGGAACGTCTAGGGGGTAGACGACCCGAGTGTGCACCGAGATCAGGGTTTCGCCGGAGGAAGACCACGAGAACATCGGAATCAGATGAAAACTTGCATGTGTCCCTAGCATATGTGTGTGAGTGTGGTGAGAGGTTGGTATAGGTGCTTGCATGTGTCCCCCCTCGCATGCATGCGCTCTAACCTAGAGGCGAAGGTTCTGGACCCGTATAAGGGGGGAATCTCCCCGTTTAGGTGAAACCGGGTAGGATAGTGCCCCAACTTGTGAACCAACATGGTTTTACATCATCCTATGACCTAAACAAACACAAAACAAGAGAGAGGTGTTGGAGATATGCCCTAGAGGCAATAATAAATATAGTTATTATTATATCTTTATGTTTGTGATAAATGTTTACATTCATGCTATAATAGTATTAACAAGGAAACATTAATACTTGTGTGATTTGTAGACTAAAATAAGAGTCCCTAGTAAAGCCTCTATATAATACTAGCTTGTTGGTTAATAGATGATTGTGGTTTCCCTATCATGAACATTGAGATGTTATTAACAACAAGATCATATCGTTAGGAGAATGATATGGTGGACATACTCCTATAGATAAGCGTAGCATAAAGATCAAGTCATTTTATTAGTTTAATTGCTATATGCTTTCTGATACATAGTAATCTAATTCCTTCGACCATGAGATCATGCATATCACCTTTACCGGATGGATGCTTTGATGACATCAAACACCACACCGTAACTGGGTGGCTATAAAGGTGGCATTGAGTGTTCGGAAAGTATTGGTTGAGACACATGGATCAAGAGTGGGATTTGTCCATCCATATGACGGATAGATATACTCTGGGCCCTCTCGGTGAAATGTCATCCAATTAGCTTGCAAGCATGTGACTGGCTCACAAGGGATCACATATCACGGGAACGAGAAAAGAGTACTTATCAGTAACGAGGTTGAACTAGGTATGCAGAGATACCGACGATCATAACCTCGGATAAGTAAACTATCGTGAGACAAAGGGAAATTGATATCGTATGTAAGTGGTTCATTCGATCGCAAAGTAATCGTAGAAATATGTGGGAGCCATATGAATTTCCAGATTCCTCTATTGGTTATTGTTCGGAGAAGTGTCTCGATCATGTCCGCATAATTCACGAACCGTAGGGAGACACACTTAAGGATTCGACGTTGTTTGAGTAGTTATAGAATGATGAGAAAGAGATCGAATGTTGTTCGGAGTCTCGAATGGGATTCGGGATATCACGAGGAGATCCGGAATGGTCCGGAGAATAAGATTCATATAAGGAAAGTCCCGTTTCGGAGTTGGAGAATGGTTCCGGTGTTTTCATCGGGAATGTTCTAGAAGGTTCCGGAATGTCCGGCACTCCGGAGGGGAAGGGTACATGAATGTGTTATATCAAGTTGGTATGATTGAATTATGTACTCGGCATCATCGCTGAACAAAATAGAGGGTTTATTCAAATCCTAGTTTGAAAAGTCAAACGCCACGTTTGAAAGTCAAACGGCTAGTTTTGGGAAGTGGAGAGGGAGGTGGAAACCAACTTGGGGGAGGAGTTCCTCCTCCCACCGCTGGCGCACCACCAAGCCGAGTTGGGGAGGGACTCCCCTCCCCTTGTCCGGCCGGCCCCTCCACCTATATAAGGAGGGGCAGGGCTCCCCTCCTAGACACACAAGATCCCCGCCTCCAAACCCTAAGCCGCCGGCGCCGCCACCTGCTGCCGCCGCCGCCCTAGGTCAAGCCGCCGTAGCCTAGCAACCCTAGCCGCCAGCCAAGCTTCCTCCTCGGCGTGTCTAAACCGTAGATCGTCGAGGAACTCTCTCATACTCCACCATACTTGCTCCGGCTTAAGGCGAAGCCCTGCGAGATATCCCCTCTACTTCCGGTACCACGCCGTTGTGCTGCCGGAATCGCGAGGAGAGTGCTACAACCTCCGCTGCCTGCTGGAACAAGGGAGAGGAAGGTCTTCGTCGAGTACCGAATGTGTGACCGACTGCGGGAGCGCTGCCGGAACGCAGCGCCGGAAGGATCGTCTACGCGATCTTGAGATCGGGAAGAGTACGACTACATCACCCACGAGAATCCGCTCTCGTTAAACACTTTGAAATCTTCGAGGGTGAGTTATTCTATCGACTCGTTGCTACAATCTAGTAGATAGATCTTGGCTTGTTTGTTTGTATGCGGTAGAAAATTTTTGTTTTCCATGCTACGAAACCCAACAGTGGTATCAGAGCCGTGTCTATATGTAGATCTGTTGCACGAGTAGAACACAATGGTCATTGTGGGCGTTGATGCTTTTATTGTCGATTGCTTCTTGTGTACTTTGCATCTTGCGGTATGTTGGGATGAAGCGGCCCGGGCTAACCTTACATGACATCGTTCATGAGACTTGCTCCACGCTTGACATGCAACTTGTATTGCATAAGTGGCTTTGCGGGTGCCTGTTTCTCCTAGCATAGTTAAGATTCAATTTACAACGGGTGATTAACAATGCTAGTATCAATGTTGTGGTTCTTGTTCGTAAGTTAGAACGACACTTATTGAAAGCCCCAAACCACGTAAAATATGCAAAGAAAGTAGAGGCGTCTAACTTTGTTTTCCAGGGGTGTGCTGTGATGTGATATGGCCATGATTGTGATTATATTTGATGTATGCAATGTTCCTTATTGTAAGTTGGCAACCGGCAGGAGCCATATGGTTGTCTTTAATTTATGTTAAGACCCGTGTGTCTATTCAAAGTAGTTGTAATAGTTGAAGCCGGTGGACGACAACCATGGAGAAGCGTCATTGACCTTGATGCAATGCCGGTGATGATGGAGATCATGTTCGTGCTAGAAGATGGAGATCGGAAGCACAAAGAAGAAAGGCCATATCATATCACATATTATGAATTGCATGTGATGTTAATCCTTTATGCATCTTGTATTGCTTAGTAGACGACGGTAGCATTATAAGATGATACCTCATGCACATGAATTTCAAGTCATAAAGTGTTCGCCCTTAGTTAGCACTGTTGCTAAAGCTTGTTGTTTCGAAGCACCACGTGATGATCGGGTGTGTTAGATTCCGCAAGTGTATACAACGTGGGCAATCCAGATTTGCTCATGCGGAAACTAAGGTTTGATCTTGACGAGCCTAGCATGTACAGACATGGTCTCGGAACACGGATCACCGAAAGGTAAAGCATGAATCATATAGTAGATATGATGAACATGTCGATTGTTCGCCATTGAAACTATATCAACTCTCGTGATGATCGGTGTTGATGTGGTAGATTTGGTTCGTGTGATCACTAAAAAAATGTGAGGGATATTGTTTTGAGTGGGAGTTCACCTAGATTAATTTTATTAATAATTTGAACTCAATTTGTCATAAAATTAGTCTAAACTATTGCAAATACGTTGTAGATCAATGGCAGCCCCTACCATCAATTTTAATGCGTTCCTAGAGAAAGAAAAGTTGAAAAATAATGGAAGCAACTTCGCGGATTGGTTCCGCAATTTGAGGATTGTCCTCACAGCTGGTAATTTGACCTATGTGCTGGATGCACCGCTGGGTGACCCACCTGCAGCTGATGTTGCCGATGAAGTAAAGAATGTTTACCTTACTCGGAAGACTCAGTACTCCACAGTTCAGTGTGCTATCTTGTATGGTTTAGAATCAGAGCTTCAGAAAAGGTTTGAGAATTCAGACCCATATGATATTGTCGAGGATATCAAATTGATCTTTGAGACTCATGCGGCAATTGAAAGCTATGAGGCTTCTGAAAAGTTCTTTAACTGCAAGATGGAAGAGGGCAGCTCCGTCAGTGAGCATGTGCTTAAAATGTCTGGGCACGCAAACAAACTTCAAAGCTTGGGTATTGTGATTCCTAATGCTTTGGGGATTTACCGCGTCCTCCAATCACTACCACCAAGTTACAAGAACTTTGTGATGAACTACAACATGCAAAACATGAACAAGACGTTGCCAGAACTCTTTGCCATGTTGAAATCTGCAGAAGTGGAGATCAAGAAAGAGCACCAAGTGTTGTTGGTCAATAAGACCACCAAATTCAAGAAAGGCAAGTCCAAGCAGAAGGGACACTTCAAGAAGGGTGGTAAGAAAGTTACCACGCCAACAAAGAAGACCAAGGCTGGACCTAAGCCTGATACTGAGTGCTTTTACTGCAAGGGAGAAGGTCACTGGAAGCGGAATTGCCCAAAGTACTTGGCGGATTTGAAGAACGGCAACATCAAGAAGAAAGGTATATCTGATATACATGTTATTGATGTGTATCTCACTAGTACTCGTAGTAGTGCCTGGGTATTTGATACTGGTTCGGTTGCTCATATTTGTAACTCGAAACAGGTGCTGCAGAATAAACGGAAGCTAGAGAAGAACGAGGTGACGATGCGCGTGGGAAACGGATCAAAGGTTGATGTGATCGCGGTCGACACGCTACCCCTTCATCTACCATCGGGATTAGTTTTATACTTAAATAATTGTTGTTTGGTGCCTGCGTTAAGCATGAACATTATATCGGGATCTTGTTTATTGCGAGACGGTTACTTGTTTAAGTCCGAGAATAATGGTTGTTCGATTTATATGAGTAATATGTTTTATGCACATGCACCTTTGATAGATGTTCTATTCTTGTTGAATCTCGATAGTGGAAATACACATATTAATAACATTGAGGCTAAACGTTTGAAATCGAGCGATAACTCGACCTATATGTGGCACTGTCGTCTTGGTCACATTGGAGTGAAGCGTATGAAGAAACTCCATTCCGATGGACTTCTTGAATCACTTGATTTCGAATCACTTGAAAGATGTGAAGCATGTCTGATGGGTAAAATGACTAAGACTCCATTTTCTGGTATGATGGAGCGAGCTACGGACTTATTGGAAATCATACATACCGATGTGTGTGGTCCAATGAGTGTAGCATCGCGTGGTGGTTATCTTTATGTTCTTACCTTCACGGATGATTTGAGTAGATATGGGTATATCTATTTCATGAAACATAAGTCCGAAACTTTCGAGAAGTTTAAGGAATTTCAAAGTGAGGTAGAGAATCAACGTAACAAGAAGATTAAATTTCTACGTTCTGATCGTGGAGGTGAATATCTAAGTTACGAGTTTGGCGAGCATTTGAAGAAATGCGGAATACTTTCACAATTGACACCGCCGGGAACACCACAGCGTAATGGTGTGTCCGAACGTCGTAATCGAACTCTCTTAGATATGGTTCGTTCTATGATGTCACTTATAGATTTACCGCTATCATTTTGGGGTTATGCATTAGAAACAGCCGCATTCACTTTAAATAGGGCACCATCTAAATCCGTTGAAACGACACCGTATGAATTATGGTTTGGGAAGAAACCTAGATTGTCGTTCCTTAAAGTTTGGGGTTGCGAAGCCTATGTAAAGAACTTACAACCGAACAAGCTTGAACCCAAAGCGGAAAAATGCGTCTTCATAGGATACCCGAAGGAAACTATTGGGTATACCTTCTATCATAGATCCGAAGGCAAAATCTTCGTTGCCAAGAATGGATCCTTTCTAGAGAAGGAATTTCTCTCGAAAGAAGTGACTGGAAGGAAAGTAGAACTCGACGATGTTGTCGAACCTTCTCTCAAAATTGCGAGTAGCGCAGCACCGGAAGAAGTTCCTGTGGTTTCTGCACCAATAAGAGAGGAAGCTAATGATGATGAGCATGAAACTTCGGTTGAAGTTGCTACAGAACCTCGCAGGTCAACGAGAACTCGTACCACTCCAGATTGGTATGATCCCGTTATGAGTGTCATGTTGGTGGACAACACCGATGACCCTGAGACATATGAGGAAGCGATGATGAGCCCAGATTCCAATAAATGGCAAGAAGCCATGAAATCCGAGATTGGATCCATGTACAAAAACCAAGTATGGACTTTGGTGGACTTACCGGATGGCCAGAAGGCTGTCGAGAACAAATGGATTTTCAAGAAGAAAACAGATGCTGATGGTAATGTTACTGTCTATAAAGCTCAACTTGTCGCAAAAGGGTTTCGACAAATTCAAGGAGTTGACTACGATGAGACTTTCTCACTAGTAGCGAAGCTAAAGTCTGTGAGGATTATGTTAGCAATCGCTGCATATTATGATTATGAGATATGGCAGATGGATGTCAAAACAGCATTCCTCAATGGAGACATTGATGAAGAATTGTATATGATGCAACCCACAGGTTTTATCGATCCTAAAGATGCTAACAAGGTATGCACACTTCAACGGTCCATCTATGGATTGAAGCAAGCATCCCGAAGTTGGAATCAACGTTTTGATAAGGTAATCAAAAGTTTTGGTTTTATACAAACTTATGGAGAAGCTTGTATTTACAAGAAAGTGAGTGGGAGCTCTGTAGCATTCTTAATACTATATGTAGATGACATATTGTTGATTGGGAATGATGTAGACCTTCTTAATAGTGTCAAGGAATATTTGAATAATAGTTTTTCAATGAAGGATCTTGGCGAAGCAGCTTACATATTAGGCATAAAGATTTATAGAGATAGATCAAGACGCCAAATATCATTGTCACAAAGTACATATTTGGACAAAGTTCTAAAGAGGTTTGGAATGGAAGATAGCAAGAAAGGGCTCTTGCCCATGTTGCCCAATACGACCTTGAGTAAAACTCAAAGTCCGACATCGGCAGAAGATAGAGAAAGGATGAGTAAGACTCCCTATGCCTCAGCCATAGGATCTCTAATGTATGCCATGCTATGTACTAGACCCGACATTGCATATGCTGTTAGTTTAACTAGCAGATATCAAAGTGATCCAGGAGTGGATCATTGGACAGCGGTCAAAAACATCCTTAAGTACTTGAGAAGAACTAAGGATATGGTTCTTTCTTATGGAGGTGATGAACAGCTCGTTGTTAATGGTTACACCGATGCTAGTTGGAACACCGATCCGGATGATTCTAAATCACAATCTGGATACGTATTTATTTTGAATGGTGCAGCAGTTAGCTGGAGGAGTGCAAAGCGAAGCGTTGTGGCGAGATCTTCAACTGAATCGGAATACATGGCTGCTTCGGAGGCTTCACAAGAAGAGATATGGATGAAAGAGTTCATTACAGAGCTGGGTGTGGTTCCTAGTGCGCTGGACCCAATGTCTATCTACTGTGATAACATGGGCGCCATAGCCAATGCGCAAGAACCAAGGTCACACAAGAAGCTGAAGCATATAAAGCTACGTTTTCACGCTATTCGAGAACATATCCAAGATGGGGATATAAAGATTTGCAAAGTACACACAGATCTGAATGTGGCGGATCCGTTGACTAAACCTCTCCCGAGGGCAAAACATGACCAGCACCAAACTGCCATGGGTGTTCGGTATATTACCATGTAATCTAGATTAGATGACTCTAGTGCAAGTGGGAGACTGTTGGATATATGCCCTAGAGGCAATAATAAATATAGTTATTATTATATCTTTATGTTTGTGATAAATGTTTACATTCATGCTATAATAGTATTAACAAGGAAACATTAATACTTGTGTGATTTGTAGACTAAAATAAGAGTCCCTAGTAAAGCGTCTATATAATACTAGCTTGTTGGTTAATAGATGATTGTGGTTTCCCTATCATGAACATTGAGATGTTATTAACAACCAGATCATATCGTTAGGAGAATGATATGGTGGACATACTCCTATAGATAAGCGTAGCATAAAGATCAAGTCATTTTATTAGTTCAATTGCTATATGCTTTCTGATACATAGTAATCTAATTCCTTCGACCATGAGATCATGCATATCACCTTTACCGGATGGATGCTTTGATGACATCAAACACCACACCGTAACTGGGTGGCTATAAAGGTGGCATTGAGTGTTCGGAAAGTATTGGTTGAGACACATGGATCAAGAGTGGGATTTGTCCATCCATATGACGGATAGATATACTCTGGGCCCTCTCGGTGAAATGTCATCCAATTAGCTTGCAAGCATGTGACTGGCTCACAAGGGATCACATATCACGGGAACGAGAAAAGAGTACTTATCAGTAACGAGGTTGAACTAGGTATGCAGAGATACCGACGATCATAACCTCGGATAAGTAAACTATCGTGAGACAAAGGGAAATTGATATCGTATGTAAGTGGTTCATTCAATCGCAAAGTAATCGTAGAAATATGTGGGAGCCATATGAATTTCCAGATTCCTCTATTGGTTATTGTTTGGAGAAGTGTCTCGATCATGTCCGCATAATTCACGAACCGTAGGGAGACACACTTAAGGATTCGACGTTGTTTGAGTAGTTATGGAATGATGAGAAAGAGACCGAATGTTGTTCGGAGTCTCGAATGGGATTCGGGATATCACGAGGAGATCCGGAATGGTCCGGGGAATAAGATTCATATAAGGAAAGTCCCGTTTCGGAGTTGGAGAATGGTTCCGGTGTTTTCATCGGGAATGTTCTAGAAGGTTCCGGAATGTCTGGCACTCCGGAGGGGAAGGGTACATGAATGTGTTATATCAAGTTGGTATGATTGCATTATGTACTCGGTGTCATCGCTGAACAAAATAGAGGGTTTATTCAAATCCTAGTTTGAAAGTCAAACGACTAGTTTTGGGAAGTGGAGAGGGAGGTGGAAACCGACTTGGGGGAGGAGTTCCTCCTCCAACCGTCGGCACACCACCAAGCCGAGTTGGGGAGGGACTCCCCTCCCCTTGTCCGGCCGGCCCCTCCACCTATATAAAGAGGGGCAGGGCTCCCCTCCTAGACACACAAGATCCCCGCCTCCAAACCCTAAGCCGCCGGCGCCGCCACCTGCTGCCGCTGCCGCCCTAGGTCAAGCCGCCGCCTAGCAACCCTAGCCGCCGGCCAAGCTTCCTCCTCGGCGTGTCTAAACCCTAGATCGTCGAGGAACTCTCTCATACTCCACCATACTCGCTCCGGCTTAAGGCGAAGCCCTGCGAGATCTCCCCTCTACTTCCGGTACCACGCCGTTGTGCTGCCGGAATCGCGAGGAGAGTGCTACAACCTCCGCTGCCTGCTGGAACAAGGGAGAGGAAGGTCTTCGTCGAGTACCGAACGTGTGACCGACTGCGGGAGCGCTGCCGGAACGCAGCGCCGGAAGGATCGTCTACGCGATCTTGATATCGGGAAGAGTACGACTACATCACCCACGAGAATCCGCTCTCGTTAAACACTTTGGAATCTTCGAGGGTGAGTTATTCTATCGACTCGTTGCTACAATCTAGTAGATAGATCTTGGCTTGTTTGTTTGTATGCGTAGAAATTTTTTGTTTTCCATGCTACGAAACCCTACAAGAGGTACGCCGGGCTACCCCTGTCAGAGGAACGTCTAGGGGGGTAGACGATCCGAGTGTGCACAGAGATCAGAGTTTCGCCGGAGGAAGACCACGAGAACATCGGAATCAGATGAAAACTTGCATGTGTCCCTAGCATATGTGTGTGAGTGTGGTGAGAGGTTGGTATAGGTGCTTGCATGTGTCCCCCCTCGCATGCATGCGCTCTAACCTAGAGGCGAAGGTTCCGTACCCGTATAAGGGGGGAATCTCCCCGTTTAGGTGAAACCGGGTAGGATAGTGCCCCAACTTGTGAACCAACATGGTTTTACATCACCCTATGACCTAAACAAACACAAAAGAGAGAGCTACGCCGGGCTACCCCTGTTAGAGGAACGTCTAGGGGGGTAGACGATCCGAGTGTGCACAGAGATCAGGGTTTCACCGGAGGAAGACCACGAGAACATCGGAATCAGATGAGAACTTGCATGTGTCCCTAGCATATGTGTGTGAGTGTGGTGAGAGGTTGGTATAGGTGCTTGCATGTGTCCCCCCTCGCATGCATGCGCTCTAACCTAGAGGCGAAGGTTCCGGACCCGTATAAGGGGGAATCTCCCCATTTAGGTGAAACCGGGTAGGATAGTGCCCCAACTTGTGAACCAACATGGTTTTACATCACCCTATGACCTAAAAAAACACAAAACAAGAGAGAGCTACGCTGGGCTACCCCTGTCAGAGGAACGTCTAGGGGGGTAGACGACCCGAGTGTGCACAGAGATCAGGGTTTCGCCGGAGGAAGACCACGAGAACATCGAAATCAGATGAAAACTTGCATGTGTCCCTAGCATATGTATGTGAGTGTGGTGAGAGGTTGGTATAGGTGCTTGCATGTGTCCCCCCTCGCATGCATGCGCTCTAACCTAGAGGCGAAGGTTCCGAACCCGTATAAGGGGGAATCTCCCCGTTTAGGTGAAACCGGGTAGGATAGTGCCCCAACTTGTGAACCAACATGGTTTTACATCACCCTATGACATAAACAAACACAAAACAAGAGAGAGGTACGCCGGGCTACCCCTGTCAGAGGAACGTCTAGGGGGGTAGACGATCCGAGTGTGCACAGAGATCAGGGTTTCGCCGGAGGAAGACCACGAGAACATCGGAATCAGATGAAAACTTTCATGTGTCCCTAGCATATGTGTGTGAGTGTGGTGAGAGGTTGGTATAGGTGCTTGCATGTGTCCCCCCTCGCATGCATGCGCTCTAACCTAGAGGCGAAGGTTCCGTACCCGTATAAGGGGGAATCTCCCCGTTTAGGTGAAACCGGGTAGGATAGTGCCCCAACTTGTGAACCAACACGGTTTTACATCACCCTATGACCTAAACAAACACAAAATAAGAGAGAGCTACGCCGGGCTACCCCTGTCAGAGGAACGTCTAGAGGGGTAGACGATCCGAGTGTGCACAGAGATCAGGGTTTCGCCGGAGGAAGACCACGTGAACATCGGAATCAGATGAGAACTTGCATGTGTCCCTAGCATATGTGTGTGAGTGTGGTGAGAGGTTGGTATAGGTGCTTGCATGTGTCCCCCCTCGCATGCATGCGCTCTAACCTAGAGGCGAAGGTTCCGGACCCGTATAAGGGGGGAATCTCCCCGTTTAGGTGAAACCGGGTAGGATAGTGCCCCAACTTGTGAACCAACATGGTTTTACATCACCCTATGACCTAAAAAAACACAAAACAAGAGAGATCTACGCCGGGCTACCCCTGTCAGAGGAACGTCTAGGGGGATAGACGATCCGAGTGTGCACAGAGATCAGGGTTTCGCCGGAGGAAGACCACGAGAACATCGGAATCAGATGAAAACTTGCATGTGTCCCTAGCATATGTGTGTGAGTGTGGTGAGAGGTTGGTATAGGTGCTTGCATGTGTACCCCCTCGCATGCATGCTCTCTAACCTAGAGGCGAAGGTTCCGTACCCGTATAAGGGGGGAATCTCCCCGTTTAGGTGAAACCGGGTAGGATAGTGCCCCAACTTGTGAACCAACATGGTTTTACATCACCCTATGACCTAAATAAACACAAAACAAGAGAGAGCTATGCCGGGCTACCCCTGTCAGAGGAACGTCTAGGGGGGTAGACGATCCGAGTGTGCATAGAGATCAGGGTTTCGCCGGAGGAAGACCACGAGAACATCGGAATCAGATGAGAACTTGCATGTGTCCCTAGCATATGTGTGTGAGTGTGGTGAGAGGTTGGTATAGGTGCTTGCATGTGTCCCCCCTCGCATGCATGCGCTCTAACCTAGAGGCGAAGGTTCCGGACCCATATAAGGGGGGAATCTCCCCGTTTAGGTGAAACCGGGTAGGATAGTGCCCCAACTTTTGAACCAACATGGTTTTACATCACCCTATGACCTAAACAAACACAAAACAAGAGAGAGCCACGCCGGGCTACCCCTGTCAGAGGAACGTCTAGGGGGGTAGACGATCCGAGTGTGCACAGAGATCAGGGTTTCGCCGGAGGAAGACCACGAGAACATCGGAATCAGATGAAAACTTGCATGTGTCCCTAGCATATGTGTGTGAGTGTGGTGAGAGGTTGGTATAGGTGCTTGCATGTGTCCCCCCTCGCATGCATGCTCTCTAACCTAGAGGCGAAGGTTCCGGACCCCTATAAGGGGGGAATCTCCCCGTTTAGGTGAAACCGGGTAGGATAGTGCCCCAACTTGTGAACCAACATGGTTTTACATCACCCTATGACCTAAACAAACACAAAACAAGAGAGAGGTACGCCGGGCTACCCCTGTCAGAGGAACGTCTAGGGGGGTAGACGATCCGAGTGTGCACAGAGATCAGGGTTTCGCCGGAGGAAGACCACGAGAACATCGGAATCAGATGAAAACTTGCATGTGTCCCTAGCATATGTGTGTGAGTGTGGTGAGAGGTTGGTATAGGTGCTTGTATTGTCTGACAGGGGCGTGAGGGTCAGGAAGGAAGACATTGTCGGTAGGAACCCTAATCCTGAGTACTCGATGACGCCAGAAGAGTACATGTCGGTGAGTAAAATGTCAATAAGATTCTACATTGCTGCTAAGTTGCCATTGCATTGTCTGGAGTTGAGTATTGCATTTTCAGGTTATCCCCGATTGGGCCAAGCCGCATCGACTCGCATGGGAGGAGCTGGTTAGGACGAGGTGGCTCAGAGAAGACGAGGAGTTTGCAGCCTTGTCGAGGCGGAACGCGGATAACCGGGGCGATGGTGGAACGCACTGCGCGGGAAACCGCAACTTTGACCGCTTCAAGGGGAAGGTGGTACGTATATACATGGAACGACATGCGTGTATTTCTCGTCATGTTTGTACTTCATATGCATAATATTTCTTTTCGCGATACAGGTGGCCGAGGCACAACCCGGGGAGGTGATTTATGACGTCGCCGTCTATGAGATGATGCGGCGAAAGAAGCCCAATTACTCGGAGCCTCATCCCTCGTTGCCCGTGTACTTCGGCACTGCCCAGAACGACTTGGGGAACTACAGCACGATGGTGAAGGCTCGTCACCCCCATGTGGATGACCCCATTCACGCGGAGATCGACGAGGAGTCGTTGGTCCTGTCGGGGCACGGATTGCAGCATGGACGCCTCAAGATTCTGAATAAGAAGGTCAAGCCTACCCTCAGCACGAGCTTCAGCCGTCTCAAGGCTACCTACCCCGCCGACGGCCCCCCTATCCCGCCTCGTGGCCAGCCTCGTCGCTCCGCCGAGGATGTAAGTTTTTCTCGTTCTCATCATCTTTATGACTTTTGTTCCTGCATGTCTAACCACTGACGAGATTCCTTGTATTTGAAATTGTAGCCTGAGTTAGACGTGGCCTACGATACCGTTTATGAGAAATATCAGGTGGCCTTTCGGCAGCATCAGGAGGCGCATGCGATCTACATGCAATACGTAAATGTAAGTCCGAACCTTTATTTTTGCAAAAGATACAAGTCCCACTTCCCCCCGTTTGTTGTACTACGGCCTGACTTCTAAACTATCTTGCAGGACATGATGGTGAATATTCAAACTGGTCAGAATAGAGATTTAGGGCCCGTGCCTCCCATGCCAGGTCCGGCACCATTTTTGCAATCGACGGACAGCTTTGCTAGGACCTACTACGCATCGACACCGGTTAGTTCTTTGCTAACCCACTGGTTATCGCTTTACTTTGCCTCGCAAGTTGCTAACATGTAGGCAACATGTAGGGAACGAGAGCTTTTGGAAACCGGCACTTTGGCCACGCCTCGCCGGATGGGCGTCAGATCACACCGCTTCATGACAATGGTCCATCTCCTGGTCATTCTGCAGGTGGTTCTCCCGAGCTTCACACTTCTCCTACTCCCTCGCCAGGTGGCTCTTCTGCTGCTTCTACTGGACGCAACCCTCGCCAGAGGTCGCCACTTTTCACTAGGGGAGATCTTGGGTACACCCCCTCTCCTCCAGAGTTGTAGGTTGTTATTGTCTATGCATGTGCGATGATGTTGATACCCCTGTATGAATGGTGTGATCTTGTTTGATACATGTTTGAATAATGTATGAATGATGTGATCTTTGTTTGATACATGTATGGCATATGTGATCTTGTTTGAATTGCTATGGAATATATTTCCACATATTTCTGTGAAAATTGGTATATATTGCTGTGAAACAAAAATGTGCCATTTGGTATATATCGCTGCGGATCAGAAAAAAAATCTGAGCAGGTGATACGCCGAGGGCCTTGCCGTCGGCGTAGGGCCTTGCTGTGTGCCATTTGGTCTGCTCTACGCCGAGGGCCTTGCCGTCGGTGTATCCGTGGGCCATACGTCAGGCTGGGAGGCCCAGGCGTCTGCCACGTGCTCCTCATACGCCGAGGGTTGGGGCCGTCGGCGTACGTCGCCCCCTGGGAAGGCCAGCGCACGCCACGTGTTGACGCTACGCCGAGGGTGCGGCCGTCGGTGTACGTGCCGCGTCGTTAGCCGGCCGTGTAACAGCGAGGATGCCGTGCGCCGACGGCTAATACGCCGACGGGCCGCCAACGGCCGTCGGCAAAGATATACGCCGACGGTCAGTGGATACGCCGACGGCCAATGTTGCTCCGCCGAGGGAGCTACGCCGATGCCAGCCCTCGGCGTAGCGTACGCCGACGACGAAAGGGGCTACGCCGAGGGCCTTTTGCCGTCGGCCTATCAGTCTGTTCCTGTAGTGACGCTTTCCCATGTAATAATCAACATTGTACATTTGACGACAAGGACAGTAAGGCCATCCAAAACATTATGATCACCACACAACACCATCTAGGTCACTGTGCCATGATCGCTGACCGTCCCCCTTGCAGTATCATTTCTAACCTAGCAGCTTCGTCTAGTCTATTTTGGCTACACATTGTGCATCTTTAGATATTAAAACCTGTTTAGAGCATCTCTAGCAGATACCCTATTTCGAGATACAGCAAAACACGGATGCGGTGTACTAAAAACTTATTCTGTCTGAAAAACATCAGCGCAAAACAGATACCGTATATGCATACCGTAAAATAGAATATACCCACAAATATTCCATAGTCTTCTTCGTAGACATGCTGATCTAGATCATGCCTAGTGTGCCCGCCGCTGCTCCGGGAAGACGCCTCGATTCACACCACCGCCGGCCGGAATCGCGTCGCCGCCGCCTGGATTCGCACATTCTTGCTTGTTACGCGCGTGCTTGGCCGGAATTGTTGCTGCGCGTGTGCTAGCTGCACACGTGCGTGCCATTGGATTCGCCTCTGCTTGGCTGCTTGTGACCCTTCGCAGCTCCGACAACCGAATTTTGGAGGTGGTGGCGATGGCGGGATGGTCGAAATCGACCTCCGGCGGTGGCACCAGTGACGAGTACGAAGGCACTGCAGCTGAACATTCCTTCCCGTCAACTGTCTTTTCGTTTGCGGTAAACCGCATCGGGAGCCCTTCATACGGAAAATATGCATCACGGAAGCACCCATTTCCGATGAACCACATTTTTTTATGCGGTATGGTTTTCGGTATCTACAAAAGCCATTTTGTTCGCTTCGTGCCGCAAACTGTCGGTTACTTTGCGGGATGGGGCAGATGCTCTTACAAGTGTTTGACTCCAACACTTAACCCTTCGTGTAACCATGTCTAATTGTATCTAAAAGTACACATAATTTTCCTAAAAAGGGAGGGTGGATAGGCAATTAAACTTTTATGGTTTGGCTTGAACAAATGCGAAAATTGTAGGGGTTCATAGCATGAAAAACAAAAAATTTCTATCGCATGAACACACACAAGCCAAGATATATCTACTAGATTGTAGCAACGAGTCGATAGAGTACTAACCCTCGAAGATCCAAAGCGGTTAACGAGAGCAGATTCTCGTGGGTGATGTAGTCGTTCACTTGCCGATCTCAAGATCGCGTAGATGATCCTTCTGGCGCTGCATTCCGGCAGCGCTCCCGCAGTCGGTCACACGTATGGTACTCGCTAAAGACCTTCCTCTCCCTTGTTCCAGCAGACAGCGGAGGTTGTAGCTTTCTCCTCGCGATTCCGGCAGCACGACAGCGTGGTGTCGGAAGTAGAGGGGAGATCCCGCAGGGCTTATCCTAAGCCGAAGCGAGTAAGGTGGAGTAGAAGATAGCCTCGGCGATCTAGGTTTTAGGTGCCGAGGGAAGAGGGCAGCCGACGACTAGGGTTTAGGATAGACGGCAGCGGCGGTTTAGAGGGGATCTAGGGTGCCGACGGCTTGGGGGGGCAGCGGCGGCCTAGGGCAAGGGGGATACCTTGGGGTGCGCCCCCACCCCTTCTTATATAGGTGGGGGCGTCCAAGGGTGTTCCCAACCCAGGTGAAAACCCTCCCTAACTCAGAAACCCTCCCTAACTCGGAAACCATGTTGGGATTTGACTTTTTCAAACTGCCTTTTTGACTTTCAAATGAGAGTTTGATTTCTCTCTTCCAAGTGTCCAGCAAGTAACCTAGGACATGATGCAACCATTCCACTTTGTCATGACACATCCATGTATCCTTCCCCTTCCGGATCGGTGAACCTTTTAGACCCTTCTAGAACATTCCGGTGAAAACACCGGAATCATTCCCGAACTCCGAAATTGGACTTTCCTTATATGAATCTTATTCTCCAGACCATTCTGGATCTCCTCGTGATATCCCGGATACCATCTGAGACCCCTAAAAACATTCGGTCTCTTTACTCACATTCCATATCTACTAAACAACATCGAATCCTTAAGTGTGTCTCCCTACGGTTCGTGAATTATGCAGACATGATCGAGACTCTTCTCCGATCAATAACCAATAGAGGAATTTGGAAATTCATATGGCTCCCACATATTTCAAAGATTACTTTGTGATCGAATGAACCATTTATATATGAAACCAATTTCCTTTTGTCTCGCGATATTTTACTTGTCCGAGGTCTGATCGTCGGTATCTCTACATACCTAGTTCAACCTCGTTACCAATAAGTATTCTTTTCTTGTTCCCATGATATGTGATCCCTTGTGAGCCAGTCACATGCTTGCAAGCTAATTGGATGACATTCCACCGAGAGGGCCCAAAATATATATATATATCTGTCATATGGATGGACAAATCCCACTCTTGATCCATGTGCCTCAACACTTACGTTCCGAACACTCAATGCCACCTTATAGCCACCCAGTTACGGTGTGGTGTTTGATGTCATCAAAGCTTCCTTCCGGTGATGGTGATTAGTATGATCTCATGGTCGAAGGAATTAGGTTACTATGTATCAGAAAGCTTATAGCAAGTGAGCTATTTGAATGACTTCATCTTATGCTACGCTTAACTATATGAGTATGTCCATCACATCATTCTCCTAATGATATGACCTTATTGTTAATAACATGTCAATGTTCATGATCAGGAAACCATGATCATATATTAACCAACAAGCTAGTTTAACAAGAGGCTTCAATAGGGACTCTTTTATGTTTACAAACCACACAAGTATTAATGTTTCCGGTTATTACAGTTATAGCATTGTATGTAAATATTTATCATAAGTACGAAGATATGATAATAACCACTTTATTATTGCCTCTTGGGCATATCTCCAACAGTCTCCAACTTGCACTAGAGACAATAATCTAGTTTCAAAACTTTGTGTATTCAACACATATGGCTTTCTGGTGTTGTATTTACACGATTGCTAGTGGTCAACCGATCTTCGGATCCGACACTTACAGGTCCGTGTGAAATTGCATGTCTTTGTGTCTCTACGCATCACTCATTCTCTAATGAGATGGCATTGTATAAATTTGGTCCTTTGGTGAGACCTTTAGTTCCTTGGGGTTAAAACATGTTGATAATATTATCGTACAATATATCTTCATAGTACTAGCCTGTTGTGAACCACACCTAGTTTGATAATCAAACTACTTGACACAAATAACCTTTTTAGCTGTTACAATAACAGTCATATACTTAGCCTTTTGTTGTAGTATCCATCACAATGTCTTAAATTTGGAACTCATCCAAATCCATCATGGAATATCCTTTCCATTACATTTTGTGCCACTCATAGTTTAAATTCATATAAACTTAATTTGTACTTCGTGACAAAACTAGTATCAATGTAACTCTTTACAATGAATTATCTATCTATTTGTCACCTTTACAAAAACAACATATTCTTAGTTCTTTCAAAAGATCATAAGAATATCTTTACTATCGTCCAATAATTATCTTATGAATCATTCTGGTATATGCTCATAACATTTAGAGTATATGACATATATGAATGTGTACATATCACAGTATGATTGGAAAAATACCCTTTGTGATTTCATTCATCGAGTATCAAAAATACTTGAATCTTTGTTTCACTTATCAAGTGTCGATACACTTGAATTTCGATTTAATCCTTGCTGTGTGGCAAGAACATTTCTTGTCATTTTCATATGGAACTCTTTCAATATCTCATCTATGTACATTTGGCACAACCATATTAGCGTCTCAATCTATCTATATAGATATTGATGCCAAATATTTGGGTTTTGCCTAAGTCTTTTATCGAGATGAAATTCTTAACATGTGTTAATAAAATATATATCATTTCCAATCAACAATATGTCTTCCACATAATGTATTAGAAATATTTCTTAGCGCCCCCACTTAATTTTTTTTGCAAATGCAAGCATCTTCATCATCTCTGATGAATTTAAACCTTTTTAACAGTTTCATCATGGTGAAAATTCCAACTCCGCGATGCTCACTTCAACCATTGTAGTTTGCATACGCATTTTAGCATCCTTTGAATTAAGAAAACCCTATGGACCGTTTTATGCACACGTCCTAGGTAACAATTCTATTAGAAGAACTTGTTTTGTTTATTTAACTACCACATAACAAAATTATATATAGTGGTTGCTACATTAATCCATCTAGAATAAATATCGCTATGAAATATCAAATTTTGTCATGGTCAGACTGTAAGGTCTTACACCTTTCTCCAGGGTCTTTCAAGTTCAAAGCTTGATTTCTCGTGTATAGAACTATCATGGATTCTATGGCTTAAAGCTATCTGACGGAGTCAGGGCCCATCATCGCTTCTTTGCATACAGTCGGTTCATCATTATCAAATAATAATGATCTACTTTCAAATCCTAGTATTTGATTGTTTACCCGACCTATTATGTTCAATAGGAACTTAGACCTCCGTGACCGCAACATTTGAGGCACGTGAGCCATGAGCATTGTTGCTACCTCCGGAACACTTTTCCGCGCTGCGCAACTTTGCACATATAGCTAAGGTTCTTTTAACCTTATCAAAGTTCTATTGTCCTCCCACTTAACTTTTCAAGAAAAAATTCTTCTCAAGAAACTTGACGTTCTAAGCGACAAATACTTTTGTCTTCGGTGTTATGGAGGAGTACCCAATGATTATCCGAAATAACCTACAAAGACATGCTCATCCTACTTTTGTTGTAAACATCTTACTTATGCATACCAATGTTTAATAAAGGACAACTTGGGTTTTATCCCAAACCATAACTTTATATGGTGTCATTTCAATGGATCATGATGGAGCTCTTTTCAGTGAAAAAGCGGTAGTCTCTAATCTTTAAAATATAATGGAAGTTTTATGAATTACACCTTTGATCTTACCATGTCAAACAAGGTTTCATTGCATATATCGATTATTCCATACTCATATGGTGTTTCGGGAAATGCAAATCCACGGAACGATTTCTCAAATCTTAGGTGTTATGCTAAACTTATAACTCAAAAATATTCCTTTATGATCCTATCATAAATTCTTTATTTTCTTGTTACATTGATTTTGCACTTCATCTTGAAAGTCTTT
The DNA here is from genome assembly GCA_916181665.1 of Avena sativa. Classification (NCBI taxonomy): domain Eukaryota; kingdom Viridiplantae; phylum Streptophyta; class Magnoliopsida; order Poales; family Poaceae; genus Avena; species Avena sativa. Next base: position 345,492,346 of record OV702279.1, read on the forward strand.
GTACTTTTCAAATGTTTCATACTTCATCCTCATTAAGTAAATATTCATATATTCACTCAATGTTTTTTTGAAGAAAGCATATGAAGTTGAAATCCATCGCTTCTTGACTACACATAATGGACTTCATACAACAATATGTACAAGTTCCAATAAGCTAGTCATTCGTTCCATTTGGCCCATGAACGGAGTTTTAATTATCTCTATGCAAGTTTCACAAGCGCCATTTGATCATAATCAAAAGACTCCAAAATTCAATCAAGTATGGGGTTTCTTCATGTTTTCTTTCCACTATAATTTAAACGGCGATGTCACTTCTTAAGTGATCTTTCAATCAATTGTCTTTTGACATTTTTAGCATTATCTTTATGGATGTGATTTCTCCAACTAGACTTGTATATCATCCATCTTTCATGGAATACGGAAATTATTTTAACAACCTTTTTGTTCTAATAATACCTAATAAAACAAATCTTGAAGGCAAGCCTTGATATTAACGAGCAACAAAACAACCTTTATTTGTTCTCGATGAATATCATCACATATTATTTTGCTAGTTACTTAGGCCATTGTAGTTCATGAATTGTGTTGTTTCGTATGACGATTCACACCAACAAATTCAGTATCCAATACTTAAGAACCACATTGTTTAACAAGCAAAGAATATAGCCATAACATGTATATCTTCTATATACCTAAGCTGAACAATTCTAGTCTTTTCTCTTCTGCCAAATATTTCTTAGATTTCTCTTTTAGTATTTCTTTATCCTTTCAAAAGAATCTCTCAACATCAACAGTGACGCCATACTCATGACACATAGTCCAAAGCGTGTATAGTTAAATACCAATGTCTTTGGAATTGCACTTTGAAGTAGATCACCATCATCAAATGTTTGGTGTTCTTTCAAATTCCATTTTCTTTAGTAATCTTTCAGTATAGTAAACATTTTACCTACATCAAATATTCATCCTTATCATGGAACTATTCATGATCAAGCTACTTTAGCTTATAACGGTGAATTACGAGTATAATGTTGCTCTCCAAAACCTTTTGGAGGATTAGGACGACCAACGTCTCCAACCTTTTGCAAATTCTCATCATATATGAGAACATGACTTTTGCCATATTATACTCTATCATGTTGCAACCAAAACTTCGTTTCAGATATCACAATATCTTTCACACATGACGGTTTATGAAACAATTCTTTCAGCTCCCTGATAACCTTGATATTAAAACAATCTTTTGAATATCAAGAATCATGGAGACAAACATGATATTTATATACTAACACTGGAATTGTTACTCTTGATTTAATACTAATTATTAAACTTCAAGAAGTAACCAGAACCTACTGAAAGTTTGCAATAGGACTTTTAAACTTTAGATTAACACATCAAAACAATACGATACAAGTTCGTAAAATAACTATCCAGAATTCTATAGTTCTATTATCTCAATTATAACTAAGCGCAAGGTGGTAAACGGATGCCAATGACTACAACAACTATGCAAATTCACTTTGATTTAATTTATGATAAATAGTGTTCAACTTTTAATCATATTGCTGTTGAACTCCCACTCAAAACAATATCCCTCACATTGTTTTAGTGATTACATGAACCAAATCTACTACACCAAGTCCGATCATCATGTGACATGATGTAGTTTCAAAGGAGAATAATCATCATGTATCGTATAATCTATATGACTCATGCTTTACCTTTCGGTATTCCGTGTTCCGAGACCATGTCTGTACATGCTAGGCTCGTCAAGATTTAACCTTAGTTTCTGCATGAGTAAATCTAGCTTGCCCCCATTGTATACACTCGCAGAAATTAACACACCCGATCATCACGTGGTGGTTCAAAACAACGAGCTTTGGCAATGGTGCCTACTAAGGATGAACACTTTATAACTTGATATTTTGTGAGAGGGATCATCTTATAATGCTACTATCGTGATCTAAGCAATACAAGATGCATAAACGGATTAACATCACATGCAATTCAAAATATGTGATATGATATGGCCTTTCTTCTTGTGCCTTCGATCTCTATCTTAAAGCACGAACATGATCTCCATTATCACCGGCATGGCGTCAAGGTCAATGGCACCGCTCCATGGTTATCGTCCACCAGCATCAACTATTACAACTACTTTGAATAATAGACACGCGGGTCTTAACGAAATTAAAATACAACCATAAGGCTCCTGCCGGTTGCCGACTTACAATAAGGAACATTGCATACATCATATATAATCACAATCATGGCCATATCACATCACATCACACCCCCATAAAACAAAGTTGGACGCCTCTAATTTTCTTTGCATGTTTTACGTGGTTTGGGACTTTCAATAAGTGTCGTTCTAACTTACGAACAAGAATCCAACGTTGATACTAGTATTGTCAATCACCCGTTGTAAATTGAATCTTCACTATGTTGGGAGAAACAGGCACCCGCAAAGCCACTTATGCAATACAAGTTGCATGTCAAGCGTGGAGAAAGTCTCATGAACGATGTCATGTAAGGTTAGCCCGGGCCGCTTCATCCCACAATCCCGCAAGATGCAAAGTACACAAGAAGCAATTGACAACAAAGCATCAACGCCCATAATGACTATTGTGTTCTACTCGTGCAACAGATCTACATATAGACACGGCTCTGATACAACTGTAGGGCTTCGTTGCATGCAAAACAAAAAATTTCTATCGCATGAACACACACAAGCCAAGATCTATCTACTAGATTGTAGCAACGAGTCAATAGAGTACTAACCCTCGAAGATCTAAAGCGGTTAACGAGAGCAGATTCTCGTGGGTGATGTAGTCGTTCACTTGCCGATCTCAATATTGCGTAGGAGATCCTTCCGGCGCCGCGTTCCGGCAGTGCTCTCGCAGTCGGTCACACGTACGGTACTCGATGAATACCTTCCTCTCCCTTGTTCCAGCAGGCAGCGGAGGTTGTAGCTTTCTCCTCGCGATTCCGGCAGCACAACGGCGTGGTGTCGGAAGTAGAGGGGAGATCCCGCAGGGCTTCGCCTAAGCCGGAGCGAGTATGGTGGAGTAGAAGAGGGCCTCGGTGATCTAGGTTTTAGATGCCGAGGGAAGAGGGCAGCCGACGGCTAGGGTTTAGGCTATACGGCAGCGGCGGTTTAGAGGGGATCTAGGGCGCCGATGGCTTGGGTGGCAGCGGCGGCCTAGGGATGGGGTCTTGGGCGCCTAGGGCAAGGGGGATACCTTGGGGTGCGCCCCACCCCTCCTTATATAGGTGGGGGGCGTCCAAGGGTGTTCCCAACCCAGGTGGAAACCCTTCCTAACTCAGAAAGCCTCCCTAACTCGGAAACCATGTTGGGATTTGACTTTTTCAAACTGCCTTTTTGACTTTCAAATTAGAGTTTGATTTCTCTCTTCCAAGTGTCCATCCAAGTGACCTAGGACATGATGCAACCATTCCACTTTGTCATGACACATCCATGTACCCTTATGTTGGAGATATGCCCTAGAGGCAATAATAAATGTAGTTATTATTATATCTTTGTGTTTATGATAAATGTTTACATTCATGCTATAATAGTATTAACAAGGAAACATTAATACTTGTGTGATTTGTAAACTTAAAGTCCCTAGTAAAGCCTCTATATAATACTAGCTTGTTGGTTAATAGATGATTGTGGTTTCCCTATCATGAACATTGAGATGTTATTAACAACAAGATCATATCGTTAGGAGAATGATATGGTGGACATACTCCTATAGATAAGCGTAGCATAAAGATCAAGTCATTTTAATAGTTCAATTGCTATATGCTTTCTGATACATAGTAACCTAATTCCTTCGACCATGAGATCATGCATATCACCTTTACCGGATGGATGCTTTGATGACATCAAACACCACACCGTAACTGGGTGGCTATAAAGGTGGCATTGAGTATTCGGAAAGTATTGGTTGAAACACATGGATCAAGATTGGGATTTGTCCATCCATATGACGGATAGATATACTCTGGGCCCTCTCGGTGAAATGTCATCCAATTAGCTTGCAAGCATGTGACTAGCTCACAAGGGATCACATATCACGGGAACGAGAAAAGAGTACTTATTGGTAACGAGGTTGAACTAGGTATGCAGAGATACCGACGATCAAAACTTCGGATAAGTAAACTATCATGAGACAAAGGGAAACTGGTATCGTATGTAAGTGGTTCATTCGATCGCAAAGTAATCGTAGAAATATGTGGGAGCCATATGAATTTCCAGATTCCTCTATTGGTTATTGATCGGAGAAGTGTCTCGATCATGTCCGCATAATTCACGAACCGTAGGGAGACACACTTAAGGATTCGACGTTGTTTGAGTAGTTATGGAATGATGAGAAAGAGTACGAATATTGTTCGGAGTCTCAAATGGGATTCGGGATATCACGAGGAGATCCGGAATGGTTCGGAGAATAAGATTCATATAAGGAAAGTCCTGTTTCGGAGTGGGAGAATGATTCCGGTGATTTCATCGGGAATGTTCTAGAAGGTTCCGGAATGTCCGGCACTCCGGAGGGGAAGGGTACATGAATGTGTTGTATAAAGTTGATATGATTGCATCATGTACTAAGTATCATCGCTGAACAAAATAGAGGATTAAATCAAATCCTAGTTTGAAAAGTCAAACGACTAGTTTGAAAGTCAAACGGCTATTTTTGGGAAGTGGAAAAGAGGAGGAAACCGAGTTGGGGAGGGACTCCTCTCCCTCCCCTTGGCCGGCCGGCCCCTCCACCTATATAAGGAGGTGCAGGGATCCCTCCTAGAAACACACAAGATCCTCTCCTCCAAACCCTAGTACCAAGCCGTCGCCGGCCCTAGGGCACTCGCCGCCGCCTAGGTGAAACCCTAGCCGCCGGCCTAGCCCCCTCCTCGGCGTGTCTAAACCCTAGATCATCGAGGGACTCTCTCATACTCCACCATACTCGCTCCGGCTTAAGGCGAAGCCCTGCGAGATCTCCCCTCTACTTCCGGTACCACGCTGTTGTGCTGCCGGAATCGCGAGGAGAGTGCTACAACTTCCGCTGCCTGCTGGAACAAGGGAGAGGAAGGTCTTCGTCGAGTACCGAACGTGTGACCGACTGCGGGAGCGCTGCCGGAACGCAGCGCCGGAAGGATCGTCGACGCGATCTTGAGATCGGGAAGAGTACGACTACATCACCCACGAGAATCCGCTCTCGTTAAACACTTTGGAATCTTCGAGGGTGAGTTATTCCATCGACTCGTTGCTTCAATCTAGTAGATAGATCTTGGCTTGTTTGTTTGTATGCGATAGAAATTTTTTGTTTTCCATGCTACGAAACCCTACAGTGGTATCAGAGCCGTGTCTATATGTAGATTTGTTGCACGAGTAGAACACAACGATCATTGTGGGCGTTGATGCTTTTATTGTCGATTGCTTCTTGTGTACTTTGCATCTTGCGGTATGTTGGGATGAAGCGGCCCGGACTAACCTTACATGACATCGTTCATGAGACTTTCTCCACGCTTGACATGCAACTTGTATTGCATAAGTGGCTTTGCGGGTGCCTGTTTCTCCTAGCATAGTTAAGATCCAATTTACAACGGGTGATTAACAATACTAGTATCAACGTTGTGGTTCATGTTCGTAAGTTAGAACGACACTTATTGAAAGCCCCAAACCACGTAAAATATGCAAAGAGAGTAGAGGCATCTAACTTTGTTTTGCAGGGGTGTGCTGTGATGTGATATGGCCATGATTGTGATTATATTTGATGTATGCAATGTTCCTTATTGTAAGTTGGCAACCGGCAGGAGCCATATGGTTGTCTTTAATTTATGTTAAGACCCGCGTGTCTATTCAAAGTAGTTGTAATAGTTGAAGCCGGTGGACGACAACCATGGAGAAGCGTCATTGACCTTGATGCAATGCCGGTGATGATGGAGATCATGTTCGTGCTAGAAGATGGAGATCGGAAGCACAAAGAAGAAAGGCCATATCATATCACATATTATGAATTGCATGTGATGTTAATCCTTTATGCATCTTGTATTGCTTAGTAGACGACGGTAGCATTATAAGATGATCCCTCATGCACATGAATTTCAAATCATAAAGTGTTCACCCTTAGTTAGCACCGTTGCTAAAGCTTGTTGTTTCGAAGCACCACGTGATGATCGGGTGTGTTAGATTCCGCAAGTGTATACAACGTGAGCAAGCCAGATTTGCTCATGCGGAAACTAAGGTTTGATCTTGACGAGCCTAGCATGTACAGACATGGTCTCGGAACACGGATCACCGAAAGGTAAAGCATGAATCATATAGTAGATATGATGAACATGTCGATTGTTCGCCATTGAAACTATATCAACTCTCGTGATGATCGGTGTTGATGTGGTGGATTTGGTTCGTGTGATCACTAAAACAATGTGAGGGATATTGTTTTGAGTGGGAGTTCACCTAGATTAATTTTATTATTAATTTGAACTCAATTTGTCATAAACTTAGTCTAAACTATTGCAAATATGTTGTAGATCAATGGAAGCCCCTACCATCAATTTTAATGCGTTCCTAGAGAAAGAAAAGTTGAAAAACAATGGAAGCAACTTCGCGGAATTGTTCCGCAATTTGAGGATTGTCCTCACAGCTGGTAATTTGACCTATGTGCTGGATGCACCGCTGGGTGACCCACCTGCAGCTGATGCTCCCGATGAAGTAAAGAATGTTTACCTCACTCGAAAGACTTAGTACTCCACAGTTCAGTGTGCTATCTTGTATGGTTTAGAATCGGAGCTTCAGAAAAGGTTTGAGAATTCAGACCCATATGATATTGTCGAGGATCTCAAATTGATCTTTGAGACTCATGCGGCAATTGAAAGCTATGAGGCTTCTGAAAAGTTCTTTAACTGCAAGATGGAAGAGGGAAGCTCTGTTAGTGAGCATGTGCTTAAGATGTTTGGGCACGCAAACAAACTTCAAAGCTTGGGTATTGTGATTCCTAATGCTTTGGGGATTTACCGTGTCCTCCAATCACTACCACCAAGTTACAAGAACTTTGTGATGAACTACAACATGCAGAACATGAACAAGACGTTGCCAGAACTCTTTGCCATGTTGAAATCTGCAGAAGTGGAGATCAAGAAAGAGAACCAAGTGTTGTTGGTCAATAAGACCACCAAATTCAAGAAAGGCAAGTCTAAGCAGAAGGGACACTTCAAGAAGGGTGGTAAGAAAGTTACCACGCCGACGAAGAAGACCAAGGCTGGACCTAAGCCTGATATTGAGTGCTTTTACTGCAAGGGAGAAGGTCACTGGAAGCGGAATTGCCCAAAGTACTTGGCGGATTTGAAGAACGGCAACATCAAGAAGAAAGTTATATCTGATATACATGTTATTGATGTGTATCTCACTAGTACTCGTAGCAGTGCCTGGGTATTTGATACTGGTTCGGTTGCTCATATTTGTAACTCGAAACAGGTGCTGCAGAATAAATGGAAGCTAGCGAAGAACGAGGTGACGATGCGCGTGGGAAACAGATCAAAGGTTGATGTGATCGCGGTCGGGACGCTACCCCTTCATCTACCATCTGGATTAGTTTTATACTTAAATAATTGTTATTTGGTGCCTGCGTTGAGCATGAACATTATATCGGGATCTTGTTTATTGCGAGACGGATACTTGTTTAAGTCCGAGAATAATGGTTGTTCGATTTATATGAGTAATATGTTCTATGCACATGCACCTTTGATAGATGGTCTATTCTTATTGAATCTCGATAGTGGAAATACACATATTAATAACATTGAGGCTAAACGTTTGAAATCGAGCGATAATTCGACCTATATGTGGCACTGTCGTCTTGGTCACATTGGAGTGAAGCGTATGAAGAAACTCCATTCCGATGGACTTCTTGAATCACTTGATTTCGAATCACTTGATAGATGCGAAGCATGTCTGATGGGTAAAATGACTAAGACTCCATTTTCTGGTATGATGGAGCGAGCTACAGACTTATTGGAAATCATACATACCGATGTGTGTGGTCCAATGAGTGTAGCATCGCGTGGTGGTTATCGTTATGTTCTTACCTTCACGGATGACTTGAGTAGATATGGGTATATCTATTTCATGAAACATAAGTCCGAAACTTTCGAGAAGTTTAAGGAATTTCAAAGTGAGGTAGAGAATCAACGTAACAAGAAGATTAAATTTCTACGTTCTGATCGTGGAGGTGAATATCTAAGTTACGAGTTTGGCGAGCATTTGAAGAAATGCGGAATACTTTCGCAATTGACACCGCCCGGAACACCACAGCGTAATGATGTGTCCGAACGTCGTAATCGAACTCTCTTAGATATGGTTCGTTCTATGATGTCACTTACAGATTTACCGCTATTATTTTGGGGTTATGCATTAGAAACAGCCGCATTCACTTTAAATAGGGCACCATCTAAATCCGTTGAAACGACACCGTATGAATTATGGTTTGGGAAGAAACCTAGATTGTCGTTCCTTAAAGTTTGGGGATGCGAAGCCTATGTAAAGAAGTTACAGCCGGACAAGCTTGAACCCAAAGCGGAAAAATGCGTCTTCATAGGATACCCGAAGGAAACTATTGGGTATACCTTCTATCATAGATCCGAAGGCAAAATCTTCGTTGCCAACAATGGATCCTTTCTAGAGAAGGAATTTCTCTCGAAAGAAGTGACTGGAAGGAAAGTAGAACTCGACGAGGTTGTCGAACCTTCTCTCGAAATTGCGAGTAGCGCAGCACCGGAAGAAGTTCCTGTGGTGACTGCACCAATAAGAGAGGAAGCTAATGATGATGATCATGAAACTTCGGTTGAAGTTGCTACAGAACCTCGCAGGTCAACGAGAACTCGTACCACTCCAGATTGGTATGATCCCGTTATGAGTGTCATGTTGGTGGACAACACCGATGACCCTGAGACATATGAGGAAGCGATGATGAGCCCAGATTCCAATAAATGGCAAGAAGCCATGAAATCCGAGATTGGATCCATGTACGAAAACCAAGTATGGACTTTGGTGCACTTACCGGATGGCCGGAAGGCTGTCGAGAACAAATGGATTTTCAAGAAGAAAACAGATGCTGATGGTAATGTTACTGTCTATAAAGCTTGACTTGTCGCAAAAGGGTTTCGACAAATTCAAGGAGTTGACTACGATGAGACTTTCTCACCAGTAGCGAAGCTAAAGTCTGTGAGGATTATGTTAGCAATCGCTGCATATTATGATTATGAGATATGGCAGATGGATGTCAAAACAGCATTCCTCAATGGAGACATTGATGAAGAATTGTATATGATGCAACCCAAAGGTTTTGTCGATCCTAAAGATGCTAACAAGGTATGCACACTTCAACGGTCCATCTATGGATTGAAGCAAGCATCCCGAAGTTGGAATCAACGTTTTGATAAGGTAATCAAAAGTTTTGGTTTTATACAAACTTATGGAGAATCTTGTATTTACAAGAAAGTGAGTGGGAGCTCTGTAGCATTCTTAATACTATATGTAGATGACATATTGTTGATTGGGAATGATGTAGACCTTCTTAATAGTGTCAAGGAATATTTGAATAATAGTTTTTCAATGAAGGATCTTGGCGAAGCAGCTTACATATTAGGCATAAAGATTTATAGAGATAGATCAAGACGCCAAATATCATTGTCACAAAGTACATATTTGGACAAAGTTCTAAAGAGGTTTGGAATGGAAGATAGCAAGAAAGGGTTCTTGCCCATGTTTCCCAATACGACCTTGAGTAAAACTCAAAGTCCGACATCGGCAGAAGATAGAGAAAGGATGAGTAAGACTCCCAATGCCACAAAGGCTCGCCTTATTATCCTGTGTGGGCACCACCAAGATGGGCATCGATTTACTATGTGATGGCCCTGAAGGCGGTTGTTGAGACCTTTACACAAGATGTGGAAAATCTTCACAACTTACTTGGAGGCTCCTAAGAATCACCATAAAGCTTTAAGCAAATAATATTGATCTTCAAGGTTACTACAACCATCTAGGTTCCAAGAACCCAAGCATAATAAACTTCTCACTTACTCTCAAATGAATACTCAAGGAGAACTCAAATCGACAAACCAAATGTAATGCCAAGAACACAAGAAGTGCTCAAGTCGTTCATATCCAAATTCCACCAAAGCTACAGAGGCTATGGACAAATAAGAGAGGAAGAATCTCGAAGGAGGAGAACACGTAATTTTTACAAGATCTAGATCCCAAGATTCTCTTCACTTGTCAAGTGTAGATCTAGATCTCCTCTCTCATTTATCTCAAAAACATGTAAAAATCATAGGAGAGAATAGAGAGATGGGGCACACTCTTCATTATTAACAATGGAGGGGAGAGAGTAGGAAGAAGCAAAAACCACTTGGGTAAGTCGGGAGACCTTATATAGATCCCCATAAAAACTAGCTGCTAGAACCACATAACCCTGGAGTCACCAGCCTAGATATGCATGATGCATGTGGATGTAAAAATAAAAACAACAAAAAAAAAATACTACAAATATTTTTCAGGAAGTTACAGTATGATGCTTTTAATTTCTACATAATTGATCAAGTTTGTATGTGTCAAGTGTTCTTCAAGTTTGTTATAACACATGATTAATTTTTCTAAGTAAAAGTCCACAAAAACATACAAAGGTATTTCTCTTGAGTTTATTTTGTTTTGCTCGGATATGTTTGGTGAGAACTTGGATGAGTGAGCAATGTTTTATTATTATTATTTTGATAGAATTTATTTTACCCTCAGATAATTAAATCAAATATAATTTATACTAAACTTTTATGCTTCTTTAGAACTTAGTTTTAACATGCTGCATTTTTAACAACTATAATTTGCATTGTTCTAAATTTAACCTAAAAATATGCTAAATATTAATTTTTGGTTGCTTAGTATACAATGTGATATATATCATTGAAAACTATATTTGCATTGTTCTAAATTTAAACTATATTCTGTAAAATAATTTCCTTCATAAAATATTCTTCGGAACTGCATAAAGTTATATAGTGTGTACATATATACGGTAGATATCTCTTAAGCTTATGGTGTAACAAATATCTTCAGAGCGACTTTTAGTGTATTATTAGGTAAGAAAATTCTAATAACTTCTAAAGTATAAATATCATTGGCATGATCTTTTCTCAATTTTTGGCGTAAAGTGTGTGTTATAAGTTACAGTGGATTCAATCAAGTTGACGGTGTGTATATGCTCTGAACTTGTTATTGAAATAACACCTTTAACAATAATCACTCACAAAGAAAAAATGGAATCGATTCTACTAACTTTTACATACATACGGTTTGATCATCTGATGTACTCTCATGTAGCGCTTGCTATCATCTGTTATAGTCAAGTGCTTTTGTGAATAACTAAAATAGAAATTGTGCACATAATTAAATATTAAATATAGTGCCCACATTGTTTACAATGTATGACTTTCACTAATGAAGAATGGCTGCCTAACTAAACTCATTGCCACATGTTAGATTTGTTTCTAAGTACATGGTACACGCTATTGGTATGTGGTGTAGACTTGCTCCTAGAATATTGAACCTTTTATCTTTATAAATATCCAATAGTATTTTGGACATAACGGGCTATAGTATCGGTACAGTTTATTAATAAGTCCTCCTCCTCCCTAGGCTAGGAAGAAATAATGGAAAATATTTCGAAGTTCTTTCTAAAAAGTTCTATCAAAGTTTTAATAACCCCCGGGTCAAGTAGTTTGATACATTTGGCTCATCTTAATAGAAGATTTGAATTCATTTTACATACGTGTAATCAAGTTGAAACTACAACAACAGTATATGTACCATCTTTTTTAGCAACAACCGAAGATGATGGCCAAATGTTTCGACATTATTGTGTACCCTACCTTGACAACTCGTACTACAAAATGCTCTATCGCTGGTCATATACCTCCTCTCTGGAACTATTTATATATATAAAGTGCTTGTTCTATGTCTTCAAGCAATTTTCAAAGCTAATTAAGTAATACGACAATATTTGCATGCAATTATTTGCTTGCCATCTTGGATATTTTTTGTTAAGTGACTTTTATATTTCTATGGACACTTTACAATATTGTTTGTCTATGTGGTTATTTCTAAATGATACTGTTTTTGGCAAGAAGAAAATCCTTAGTCCATAGCAGATCATACTATTGTGGTTGTGTTCAATGTTGCAACGGCCAATGAACATGAAACTATATGCACTAGGTAATCGTTTCCTCAGTGATTTCATTGATTTTTAGAGGATCTATGTAATGACATGATGGTGGTGCTTAGCCAATTTTGTAATAGTTTACCTTACAGATTTTTTTCTATCTGAACATAATTTTTTCTATGTTGGACGTTTAAGAATCAACCAATCTATACAATGAGACTTTCATATGATTATTTGGTTTCCATGTTGGGTAAGTTTTCTTCCGCAATCTTGTTATTTACGTTTGTAATTTACAATTTTTCTATGTTGTCATGTCAAAATTATACTGTTTTTACATGATTTATCTCATGAAAGGTTATACTGTTATGTACCAATCGTTGGCGATGTGGTCTATGTTGCAAAAGACGAAGGACGAGAAACAAACGACAATAGGTAGTCATAGCCTCGACGGTTTTAATTAATTGTCAGAGAATTTATTTACTCCACTAATATAGTGGCCGTCCTTAGTCAATTAGTACTAAGCTTAATAGGTTTTTTATCTGATCATAACTAGTTTTATGTTATAATACCGAGAATCATCTGATCTCGATACTGATATTTGCACAAATACAAACAGAGAAATAGATCTTCATGGGATAACCATGAGTATTCATCACAAAAAAAATCACTCCCTTTGACACACATGGTACAAATGGGCAATCAGTTGTTTGCTACAGCCTCTGTTTGATAACGTAGTTTTTTTTTGCAAACTGATTGTTGAACATAGGAAGTAGATTTGACAATTTCTGTTGTTGCGTATTTTACTGGGTTCGTCTAACTCTCATGACTGCGACATAAGATAAGTCTTCGTCAGGTGACGTCAGCACATGCAAATTCAATGACGTGCAACACGCTGTTAATTTCTTCGTTGATTCTGCTACGGACTGACGAAAAGAGATGTATGCATGGTCGGTAGCCTGCCTCTAGGCAACTCTTAGGGAAACAAACACTCCATGGGGCAGGCCCGCCCACCTCTAGTCTAGCTCTTATAGGCACAAAGCATGAGTTATTGAGTGAAGCATTTAATACGTTTTTTATTTTTTTAACCTAATACAAATCTCTTACCAACTATTCTCTTCTACTACTACTTTATCGAAAACTCGTCGATTAAAAACGGTTTTGCTAATTCCCAACTAGAATAAATAGTTGCTCCACGTTTTTAGCTATAAAATGCCCAATTGTAACAACCTCTAACGAAAAAAATAACTTACATATAGAAAATATCAGTTTCAACCTCACTTGATCCTGAAAAATATCAGTTGCAACCACGGTTGCAAATTCAAGCCTCAGCCGCAACTCCATTTGTAATTAGAGAAAACCTCAGTTGCAACCCTAGTTGCCGCTGAAATAATATTTCAGATTAGAATCTTAGTTGCAGCTAAAAAATATTTCCGTTGCAATTTAACCTACAACTAAACAAAATATCACAGTTACAACTAGAAAAATCACAATTGCAACAGAAAAATTATAGTTACGATAACATTTGCAACCAGAAAAAATCACAGTTACAACACCATTTGCAACTAGAAAGATCATAGTTACAACTCGACTTGCAACCGACAAAAAATCACAGTTACAACCCAACTTGCAACTCAAAAAATCATAGTTACAACTTGACTTGCAACTAAAAAAATCACAATTGCAACCTCACTTGCAACTTGAAAAGTCAAAGAAAAAATTATGGTTGCAACTGGAAAAATCACAGTTGCAACCCCACTTGCAACTCAAAAAATCAAGCTCAAGTTGCAACTAGAAAAAAATCATAGTTGTAACCCCACTTGAAACTCAAAAAATCAAATAAAAAATCATGGTTGCAACTGGAAAAAATCACAGTTGCAACCTCACTTGCAACTAGAAATAATCATTGTTACAACACTACTTGCAACTAGACAGATCACAATTACAATTCGACTTGCAATCGGAAAAAAACTCACAATTACAACCCCACTTGCAACACGAAAAATCACAATTATAACTCAATTTGCAACTGGAAAAAATCACAGTTGCAACCCCACTTGCAACTCCAAAAATAAAATAAAAATCAGGGCGGGATGCAACCGAAAAAAAACACAGTTGCAAACCCACTTGCAACTGGCATTACAGAGCCACTAGGACACACACACAAAATTAGAAAGCTTTAAAAAATTATATATAGAAAATCCACTTGCACAAAGCCCATAAGTACAAAAGTCAACTTGGAATAAAAAGAGAAACACATACAAAAATAGCTAGTAGGCGGAGAAACAAAAATTGCCTGCGCCCCAGATCGACTGAGCCAAAGGTTTACGAAAAAACTCAACCGCACTAATCTTCGCATGTATGTGAACGGTTACAAACTTGACTGCGCCCTAAGTTAAGTTACAGCTAGCTATGAATTAGCAAAACCGTATTCTTTTTACGTGAAAAACAAAAAACCGTAACTCATCCATATAAAGAGATTACACAGTACACCCCCCGGCGCTGAGAATAAAATTGATTGAAAGACATATAAAGATACTACATAGTGCACCTGGTCCTAGGGATCCTTATATACCAAAGAACTTTAGGTTTGAAAACTCTTAGTTTTTAGAACCAAATTTCAAAGAGGATTTACTCAAATATTGGCCTGCTAGGGAAAACAGGGGTATTTTGGATGCCTGGCAAAACCAGCAGCAGTGTTTGAGGAGATTCATGAAAGGTTGGGATGCTAACATTAGAGGCCAATATAGGAGGGCGAGAAGGGATCTTTCTAAAGCTATGCAAAGGCTAGATTCCAAGGAGGGTGTTAGTGGATTAAGTGATGAAGAGTGGAGGGAGAGATATGATTTTGAAAAGGCCCTTATGCAGTTATTTGCTGCTGAGGAGTCCTATTGGCAGAGAAGGGATGGAGCAAAATGGATTATTCGGGGGAAGCTAATACTGCCTTCTTCCATAGTATTGCTAATAGAAGAAGGAAAAAGAAGATTATCTCATATCTGGAGGATGGGGAGAGGACCTTGACTGATTCAGAGGATGTTAAGTGTCATGTTACTGAATATTATAAAGAGCTTTTTGGAAGTGAACCTGAACCCAACATTCACTTAAGTAATGACTTTTGGCCTGCTGAGGGGAAGGTCACTAGAGAGGAGAATGAGTTGTTAACTAAGGATTTTACTTTAGATGAGATTGAGGAAACAATTAAAGAACTGAAATCTAACACTACTCCTGGTCCTGATGGCCTGCATGTGGTGTTTTACAAAAAAATTCTTAGATAGAGTAAAACCCTTAATTAAGGAAATGTTGGATGACTGGTGGCTAGGAAGCTTGAACTCAGTAGAGTCAATTATGGTGTGATTATTCTATTGCCTAAAGTTTTGAATGCTACTGAGATCAAGCAGTACATACCCATTTGTTTGATTAATGTAGTGTTTAAAATTATTACTAAAATTATCACTAAAAGGCTCACCCCTGTAGAAGCTAGGCAGATTGGCCCTACCCAAACTACTTTTCTGCTGGGGAGGCAAATTTTGGATGGCGTGGTGGTTTTACATGAGATCATTCATGATCTTAAGAAAAGCAACTCTACATGGATCCTGATTAAGCTTGACTTTGAAAAAGCCTATGACAAGATTCATTGGTGTTTCTTGGTTGAGGTACTAAGAGGGAAAGGTTTTAATGAAACCTTTATCTCTTGGATCAAGCAGGTGGTTTAGACAGGTAGAGTTTGCATTAACATTATTGGGGAAAATGGGGTTTTTTCAGAACTTACAAAGACCCGAGGCAAGGTGATCCCCTGTCTCCCATTTTGTTTAATTTGGTTGGGGAAGCATTGGGTGAAATGTTGAATAAGGCTAGGCATGTAGGGCATGTTAAAGGTTTGGCTGGCCACCTTATAGAAGGGTGTGTGTCACACCTCCAATATGCTGATGACACGGTTTTGGTAGTTGAAACTGACCACTCTAGTGTTGCAATAGTTAAGTTTTTACTTTACTGCTATGAAGCCATGTCTGGTTTAAAAATCAACTACCAAAAAAGTGAGGTTATGGGGATTGGTGTGGAGAAAGCTATCAAACTTAGGTTTGTCGACATGTTAAATTGTTTTGTGGGGGCCCTTGCTATGAAATATTTTGGGCCTCCCCATTAGCCATGTTAAGTTGCTTGCTAATGAGTTTAACTTTGTTCCTCAGAAAGTAGATAACATACTTGACATTGGTTTTAATGCTATGGCCTCTACTGGTGCTAGATCCATTCTTATTAACTCTTGTCTTGACAGTATCCCCACTTATGCTATGGGTTTCTACCTATTGGGTGAAAGCCATCATTATAAGATGGACATGTCAAGAGCCAGATTTTATTGGAAGGGTGTGGGAGATAAAAGAAAGTACAATATGGTAAAATGGGATTGCTTGTGCAAACCCAAGGATTTGGGGGGTTTGGGCTTTGGTGATTCCAGATCTAGGAATGTGTGCCTTTTGACGAAATGGATTTACAAACTAGAAAATAATTCCCAAGATTTCAGTTGTGTTCTATTGAGAAATAAATATTTGAATGGAGATGGATTCTACCAATCTAGTGAGGTTGGTGGATCTCAGTTTTGGAAAAGTTTGCGCAAAATAAAAAATGGTTCAAAATGGGGGCTAGATATGTGGTGGGTAATGGGATAAAAACTTGGTTTTGGCATGATTGCTGGGTTGGTGAGTGCCCACTGAAAATTTCTTTCCCTGCTGTGTTTTCCTACTCTGAACAGAAAGATGAAACAATGGTCGGGGTTCTTGGCAATGGCAGTGTAGCCTTGTCTTTCTCGAGGTCTTTCAGGTCTGTGGAAGCTGGTGAGTGGCAAGATCTATTGGGTCTTCTGGAGCCTATAACCATTTCCGAATATGAGGATTCTGTGACTTGGTGCCTGGAAAAGAATGGGCTCTTTTCTACCAAATCCTTGTACAATCTTATGTTGGAGATATGCCCTAGAGGCAATAATAAATATAGTTATTATTATATCTTTGTGTTTATGATAAATGTTTACATTCATGCTATAATAGTATTAACAAGGAAACCATTAATACTTGTGTGATTTGTAAACTTAATTTGAAGTCCCTAGTATAGCCTCTATACTTCACTAGCTTGTTGGTTGATTGATGATGTGGTTTCTTTGTCATGAACATTGAGATGTTATCAACAACAAGATCATATCGTTAGGAGAATGATATGGTGGACATACTCCTATAGACAAGCGTAGCATAAAGATCAAGTCATTTCAATAGTTCAATTGCTATATGCTTTCTGATACATAGTAACCTAATTCCTTCGACCATGAGATCATGCATATCACCTTTACTGGATGGATGCTTTGATGTCATCAAACACCACACCGTAACAGGGTGGCTATAAAGGTGGCATTGAGTGTTCGGAAAGTATTGGTTGAAACACATGGATCAAGAGTGGGATTTGTCCATCCACATGACGGATAGATATTCTCTGGGCCCTCTCGGTGAAATGTCATCCAATTAGCTTGCAAGCATGTGACTTGGTCACAAGGGATCACATATCACGGGAACGAGAAAAGAGTACTTATCAGTAACGAGGATGAACTAGGTATGCAGAGATACCGACGATCATAACCTTGGATAAGTAACATATCGTGAGACAAAGGGAAATTGGTATCGTATGTAAGTGGTTCATTCGATCGCAAAGTAATCGTAGAAATATGTGGGAGCCATATGAATTTCCAGATTCCTCTATTGGTTATTGTTCGGAGAAGTGTCTCGATCATGTCCGCATAATTCACGAACCGTAGGGAGACACACTTAAGGATTCGACGTTGTTTGAGTAGTTATGGTATTATGAGAAAGAGACCGAATGTTGTTCGGAGTCTCGGATGGGATCCGGGATATCATGAGGTGATCCGGAATGGTCCGGAGAATAAGATTCATATAAGGAAAGTCCCGTTTCGGAGTTCGGGAATGATTCCGGTGTTTTCATCGGGGATATTCTAGAAGGTTCCGGATTGTCCGGCACTCCGGGGGGGAAGGGGTACATGAATGTGTCATTGCATATTGGAATGATTGCATCATGTACTAAGTATTCTTGCTGTCCCAAATAAAGGATTTATTTAAATCCTAAATTGAAAAGTCAAACGGCTAGTTTGAAAGTCAAACGGCAGTTTTGGGAAGTGGGAAAAGAGGAGGAGAGGTGGAGGCCGAGTTGGAGGGGAATTCCTCCCCTTGGCCGGCGCACCTCCCTAGGCCGAGTTGGGGAGGAACTCCTCCCCTTGGCCGGCCAGCCCTCCCACCTATATAAGGAGGGGCAGGGCTCCCCTCCTAGACACACAAGTTTCCTATCCTCTAAACTAAACCCTAGATCTAGACCCCGGTTTAGAGCTATTCGGTTTAGAGCCTTCTAATTGGTTTAGAGCCCTCTAATTGGTGTGTCTAATTACTAGACCACTAATAGCCTCTCTCATAAGCTCCACCATACTCGCACCGGCTTAAGGCGAAGCCCTGCGGGATTTCCCCTCTACCTCCGGTACCACGCCGTTGTGCTGCCGGAATCGCGAGGAGAGTGCTACAACCTCCGCTGCCTGCTGGAACAAGGGAGAGGAAGGTCTTCGTCGAGTACCGAACGTGTGACCGACTGCGGGAGCGCTGCGGGAACGCGGCGCCGGAAGGATCGTCTACGCGATCTTGAGATCGGAAAGAGTACGACTACATCACCCACGAGAATCTGCTCTCGTTAAACACTTTGGAATCTTCGAGGGTGAGTTATTCCATCGACTCGTTGCTACAATCTAGTAGATAGATCTTGGCTTGTTTGTTTGTATGCGATAGAAAATTTTTGTTTTCCATGCTACGAACCCCTACAGTGGTATCAGAGCCGTGTCTATATGTAGATCTGTTGCACGAGTAGAACACAATGGTCATTGTGGGCATTGATGCTTTTATTGTAGATTGCTTTTTGTGTACTTTGCATCTTGCGGTATGTTGGGATGAAGCGGCCCGGGCTAACCTTACATGACATCGTTCATGAGACTTGCTCCACGCTTGACATGCAACTCGTTTTGCATAAGTGGCTTTGCGGGTGCCTGTTTCTCCTAGCATAGTAAAGATCCAATTTACAACGGGTGATCAACAATGCTAGTATCAATGTTGTGGTTCTTGTTCGTAAGTTAGAACGACACTTATGGAAAGCCCCAAACCACGTAAAATATGCAAAGAAAGTAGAAGCGTCTAACTTTGTTTTGCAGGGGTGTGCAGTGATGTGATATGGCCATGATTGTGATTATATTTGATGTATGCAATGTTCCTTATTGTAAGTTGGCAACCGGCAGGAGCCATATGGTTGTCTTTAATTTCTGTTAAGACCTGCGTGTCTATTCAAAATAGTTGTAATAGTTGAAGCTGGTGGACGACAACCATGGAGAAGCGTCATTGACCTTGATGCTATGCCGGTGATGATGAAGATCATATTCGTGCTTGAAGATGGAGATCGGAAGCACAAAGAAGAAAGGCCATATCATATCACATATTATGAATTGCATGTGATGTTAATCCTTTATGCATCTTGTATTGCTTAGTAGACGACGGTAGCATTATAAGATGATCCCTCATGCACATAAATTTCAAGTTCTAAAGTGTTCACCCTTAGTATGCACCGTTGCCAAAGCTTGCTGCTTCGAAGCACCACGTGATGATCGGGTGTCTTTGATTCCGCGGGTGAATACAACGTAAGCAAGCCAGATTTGCTTATGCGGAAGCTAAGGTTTGATCTTGACGAGCCTAGCATGTACAGACATGGCCTCAGGAACACGGATCGCCGAAAGGCAAAGCATGAATCATATAGTAGATATGATGAACATGATGATTGTTCGCCATTAAAACTATATCAGCTCTCGTGATGATCGGTGTTGATGTAGTGGATTTGGTTCGTGTGATCACTAAAACAATGTGAGGGATGTTGTTTTGAGTGGAGTTCACCTAGTTTAATTTCATTAATTAATTTGAACTCAATTTGTCATAAACTTAGTCTAAACTATTGCAAATATGTTGTAGATCAATGGCAGCCCCTACCATCAATTTTAATGCGTTCCTAGAGAAAGAAAAGTTGAAAAACAATGGAAGCAACTTCGCGGATTGGTTCCGCAATTTGAGGATTGTCCTCACAGCTGGTAATTTGACCTATGTGCTGGATGCACCGCTAGGTGACCCACCTGCAGCTGATGCTACCGATGAAGTAAAGAATGTTTACCTTGCTCGGAAGAATCAGTACTCCATAGTTCAGTGTGCTATCTTGTATGGTTTAGAATCGGAGCTTCAGAAAAGGTTTGAAGAGTCAGATCCATATGATATTGTCGAGGATCTCAAATTAATCTTTGAGACTCATGCGGCAATTGAAAGTTATGAAGCTTCTGAAAAGTTCTTTAACTGCAAGATGGAAGAGGGTAGCTCCGTCAGTGAGCATGTGCTTAAGATGTCTGGGCACGCAAATAAACTTCAAAGTTTGGGTATAGTGATTCCTAATACTTTGGGAGTTTACCGCATCCTCCAATCACTACCACCAAGTTACAAGAACTTTGTGATGAACTACAACATGCAGAACATGAACAAAGAGTTGCCAGAACTATTTGCTATGTTAAAATCTGCAGAAGTGGAGATCAAGAAAGAGCACCAAGTGTTGATGGTCAATAAGACCACCAAATTCAAGAAAGGCAAGTCTAAGCAAAAGGGACACTTCAAGAAGGGTGGTAAGAAAGTTACCACGCCGACGAAGAAGACCAAGGCTGGACCTAAATCTGAAACTGAGTGCTTTTACTGCAAGGGAGAAGGTCACTGGAAGCGGAATTGCCCAAGGTACTTGGCGGATTTGAAGAACGGCAACATCAAGAAGAAAGGTATATTTGATATACATGTTATTGATGTGTATCTCACTAGTACTCGTAGTAGTGCCTGGGTATTTGATACTGGTTCGGTTGCTCATATTTGTAACTCGAAACAGGAGCTGCAGAATAAACGGAAGCTAGTGAAGAACGAGGTGACGATGCGCGTAGGAAACGGATCAAAGGTTGATGTGATCGCGGTCGGCACGCTACCTCTTCATCTACCATCGGGATTAGTTTTATACTTAAATAATTGTTATTTGGTGCCTGCATTAAGCATGAACATTATATCAGGATCTTGTTTATTGCGAGACAGTTACTTGTTTAAATCCGAGAATAATGGTTGTTCGATTTATATGAGTAATGTGTTTTATGCACATGCACCTTTGATAGATGGTCTATTCATATTGAATCTCGATAGTAGAAATACACATATTAATAACATTGAGGCTAAACGTTTGAAATCAAGCGATAATTTGACCTATATGTGGCACTGTCGTCTTGGTCACATTGGAGTGAAGCGTATGAAGAAACTCCATTCCGATGGACTTCTTGAATCACTTGATTTTGAATCACTTGAAAGATGCGAGGCATGTCTGATGGGTAAAATGACTAAGACTCCATTTTCTGGTATGATGGAGCGAGCTACAGACTTATTGGAAATCATACATACCGATGTGTGTGGTCCAATGAGTGTAGCATCGCGCAGTGGTTATCGTTATGTTCTTACCTTCACGGATGATTTGAGTAGATATGGGTATATCTATTTCATGAAACATAAGTCCGAAACTTTCGAGAAGTTTAAGGAGTTTCAAAGTGAGGTAGAGAATCAACGTAACAAGAAGATTAAATTTCTACGTTCTGATCGTGGAGGTGAATATCTAAGTTACGAGTTTGGCGAGCATTTGAAGAAATGCGGAATACTTTTACAATTGACACCGCCGGGAACACCACAGCGTAATGGTGTGTCTGAACGTCGTAATCGAACTCTCTTAGATATGGTTCGTTCTATGATGTCACTTACAGATTTACCACTATCATTTTGGGGTTATGCATTAGAAACAGCCGCATTCACTTTAAATAGGGCACCGTCTAAATCCGTTGAAACGACACCGTATGAATTATGGTTTGGGAAGAAACCTAAATTGTCGTTCCTTAAAGTTTGGGGATGCGAAGCCTATGTAAAGAAGTTACAGCCGGACAAGCTTGAACCCAAAGCGGAAAAATGCGTCTTCATAGGATACCCGAAGGAAACTATTGGGTATACCTTCTATCATAGATCCGAAGGCAAAATCTTCGTTGCCAAGAATGGATCCTTTCTAGAGAAGGAATTTCTCTCGAAAGAAGTGACTGGAAGGAAAGTAGAACTCGACGAGGTTGTCGAACCTTCTCTCGAAATTGCGAGTAGCGCAGCACCGGAAGAAGTTCCTGTGGTGCCTACACCAATAAGAGAGGAAGCTAATGATAGTGATCATGAAACTTCGGTTGAAGTTGCTACAGAGCCTCGGAGGTCAACGAGAACTCGTACCACTCCAGATTGGTATGATTCCGTTATGAATGTCATGTTGGTGGACAACACCGATGACCCTGAGACATATGAGGAAGCGATGATGAGCCCCGATTCCAATAAATGGCAAGAAGCCATGAAATCCGAGATTGGATCCATGTACGAAAACCAAGTATGGACTTTGGTGGACTTACCGGATGGCCGGAAGGCTGTCGAGAACAAATGGATTTTCAAGAAGAAAACAGATGCTGATGGTAATGTTACTGTCTATAAAGCTCGACTTGTCGCAAAAGGGTTTCGACAAATTCAAGGAGTTGACTACGATGAGACTTTCTCACCGGTAGCGAAGCTAAAGTCTGTGAGGATTATGTTAGCAATCGCTGCATATTATGATTATGAGATATGGCAGATGGATGTCAAAACAGCATTCCTCAATGGAGACATTGATGAAGAGTTGTATATGATACAACCCAAAGGTTTTGTCGATCCTAAAGATGCTAACAAGGTATGCAAGCTTCAACGGTCCATCTATGGATTGAAGCAAGCATCCCGAAGTTGGAATCAACGTTTTGATAAGGTAATCAAAAGTTTTGGTTTTATACAAACTTATGGAGAAGCTTGTATTTACAAGAAAGTGAGTGGGAGCTCTGTAGCATTCTTAATACTGTATGTGGATGACATATTGTTGATTGGGAATGATGTAGACCTTCTTAATAGTGTCAAAGAGTATTTGAATAATAGTTTTTCAATGAAGGATCTTGGCGAAGCAGCTTACATATTAGGCATAAAGATTTATAGAGATAGATCGAAACGCCAAATATCATTGTCACAAAGTACATATTTGGACAAAGTTCTAAAGAGGTTTGGAATGGAAGATAGCAAGAAAGGGTTCTTGCCCATGTTGCCCAATACGACCTTGAGTAAAAATCAATGTCCGACATCGGCAGAAGATAGAGAAAGGATGAGTAAGACTCCCTATGCATCAGCCATAGGATCTCTAATGTATGCCATGCTATGTACTAGACCCGACATCGCATATGCTGTTAGTCTAACTAGCAGATATCAAAGTGATCCAGGAGTGGATCATTGGACAGCGGTCAAAAACATCCTTAAGTACTTGAGAAGAACTAAGGATATGGTTCTTTCTTATGGAGGTGATGAACAGCTCGTTGTTAATGGTTACACCGATGCTAGTTGGAACACCGATCCGGATGATTCTAAATCACAATCTGGATACGTATTTATTTTGAATGGTGCAGCAGTTAGCTGGAGGAGTGCAAAGCAAAGTGTTGTGGCGAGATCTTCAACTGAATCGGAATACATGGCTGCTTCGGAGGCTTCACAAGAAGCGATATGGATGAAAGAGTTCATTACAGAGCTGGGTGTGGTTCCTAGTGCGCTGGACCCAATGTCTATCTACTGTGATAACATGGGCGCCATAGCCAATGCGCAAGAACCAAGGTCACACAAGAAGCTGAAGCATATCAAGCTGCGTTTTCATGCTATTCGAGAACATATCCAGGATGGGGATATAAAGATTTGCAAAGTACACACAGATCTGAATGTGGCGGATCCGTTGACTAAACCTCTCCCGAGGGCAAAACATGACCAACACCAAACTGCCATGGGTGTTCGGTATATTACCATGTAATCTAGATTAGATGACTCTAGTGCAAGTGGGAGACTGTTGGAGATATGCCCTAGAGGCAATAATAAATATAGTTATTATTATATCTTTGTGTTTATGATAAATGTTTACATTCATGCTATAATAGTATTAACAAGGAAACCATTAATACTTGTGTGATTTGTAAACTTAATTTGAAGTCCCTAGTATAGCCTCTATACTTCACTAGCTTGTTGGTTGATTGATGATGTGGTTTCTTTGTCATGAACATTGAGATGTTATCAACAACAAGATCATATCGTTAGGAGAATGATATGGTGGACATACTCCTATAGACAAGCGTAGCATAAAGATCAAGTCATTTCAATAGTTCAATTGCTATATGCTTTCTGATACATAGTAACCTAATTCCTTCGACCATGAGATCATGCATATCACCTTTACTGGATGGATGCTTTGATGTCATCAAACACCACACCGTAACAGGGTGGCTATAAAGGTGGCATTGAGTGTTCGGAAAGTATTGGTTGAAACACATGGATCAAGAGTGGGATTTGTCCATCCACATGACGGATAGATATTCTCTGGGCCCTCTCGGTGAAATGTCATCCAATTAGCTTGCAAGCATGTGACTTGGTCACAAGGGATCACATATCACGGGAACGAGAAAAGAGTACTTATCAGTAACGAGGATGAACTAGGTATGCAGAGATACCGACGATCATAACCTTGGATAAGTAACATATCGTGAGACAAAGGGAAATTGGTATCGTATGTAAGTGGTTCATTCGATCGCAAAGTAATCGTAGAAATATGTGGGAGCCATATGAATTTCCAGATTCCTCTATTGGTTATTGTTCGGAGAAGTGTCTCGATCATGTCCGCATAATTCACGAACCGTAGGGAGACACACTTAAGGATTCGACGTTGTTTGAGTAGTTATGGTATTATGAGAAAGAGACCGAATGTTGTTCGGAGTCTCGGATGGGATCCGGGATATCATGAGGTGATCCGGAATGGTCCGGAGAATAAGATTCATATAAGGAAAGTCCCGTTTCGGAGTTCGGGAATGATTCCGGTGTTTTCATCGGGGATATTCTAGAAGGTTCCGGATTGTCCGGCACTCCGGGGGGGAAGGGGTACATGAATGTGTCATTGCATATTGGAATGATTGCATCATGTACTAAGTATTCTTGCTGTCCCAAATAAAGGATTTATTTAAATCCTAAATTGAAAAGTCAAACGGCTAGTTTGAAAGTCAAACGGCAGTTTTGGGAAGTGGGAAAAGAGGAGGAGAGGTGGAGGCCGAGTTGGAGGGGAATTCCTCCCCTTGGCCGGCGCACCTCCCTAGGCCGAGTTGGGGAGGAACTCCTCCCCTTGGCCGGCCAGCCCTCCCACCTATATAAGGAGGGGCAGGGCTCCCCTCCTAGACACACAAGTTTCCTATCCTCTAAACTAAACCCTAGATCTAGACCCCGGTTTAGAGCTATTCGGTTTAGAGCCTTCTAATTGGTTTAGAGCCCTCTAATTGGTGTGTCTAATTACTAGACCACTAATAGCCTCTCTCATAAGCTCCACCATACTCGCACCGGCTTAAGGCGAAGCCCTGCGGGATTTCCCCTCTACCTCCGGTACCACGCCGTTGTGCTGCCGGAATCGCGAGGAGAGTGCTACAACCTCCGCTGCCTGCTGGAACAAGGGAGAGGAAGGTCTTCGTCGAGTACCGAACGTGTGACCGACTGCGGGAGCGCTGCGGGAACGCGGCGCCGGAAGGATCGTCTACGCGATCTTGAGATCGGAAAGAGTACGACTACATCACCCACGAGAATCTGCTCTCGTTAAACACTTTGGAATCTTCGAGGGTGAGTTATTCCATCGACTCGTTGCTACAATCTAGTAGATAGATCTTGGCTTGTTTGTTTGTATGCGATAGAAAATTTTTGTTTTCCATGCTACGAACCCCTACATCTTAACCCAGGGGTTAGAGATTTACGCATGAGGGATATGTGGGGGGCTAATTGTCCTCTAAAACAAAAAAAAACTTTATTTGGCTTTATTTCAGAGGCCAAATTCAACCAGCCTTTCAACTTAAGCACATGAACTGGAGGGGCTCGGAATTTTGTGTTCAGTGTGGGCAAG
Organism: Avena sativa; assembly: GCA_916181665.1. NCBI lineage: Eukaryota > Viridiplantae > Streptophyta > Magnoliopsida > Poales > Poaceae > Avena > Avena sativa. The sequence goes on from OV702279.1 coordinate 345,518,697, forward strand.
TGGAGGATGTTGATCATATTCTTTTTCGTTGCCTCGTTTCCTTCTATATCTAGAATTTACTGTGTGTGGGTTTTGGTGTGTCTTCGGTTCCCAGGTCAAGAGAAGAGTTTATTGACCTCTTCTTGAGGCCTGGTGGAGACAGACGCAATGCAGTGACGTGGATGTGGTTTGCGGCTGTTGCGTGGTCTTTGTGGTTAACAAGGAATGAGAGGATTTTTCAGCATAAAGTGTTGTATAACCCTGCTCATCCTCTTTATCGGGCGTTTTCTCTTTTACTGTAGTGGAAGGCACAGGTGGCAAGTAAGCGTCTGGCTACAGTGGAGGGGATGATGCGCAATATTGATGGGGATGATGCGCAATATTGATGGGGTTCTTTGCCAGTCTGCTGCCGGTGATCGCTCTAGTGTCGGCTGAAGCGTGTCTGTGGCACTGGGCGTTCCTGGCATCTCTTATTGTTCAGTTGGTTTTACTTTCTGATTCGTTTTGGAGCTGTGTTCTCCTTTGTTGCTACTCCTGGCTCTGTTGTTTGTCCTCTAGGCTAGTTTTCGCTCAATTGCTAGCGGTGCTTGCATTCTTCCTCTGTTGTAGGATGTAGCTAGGCTTGCTTTCCTGTGGCGTCAGCGGAGTTGCTGGGCGTTTTTCCTTTTGTTCTGTTATTTGAACTCATGTGAGCTTTTAATATAAGCTGGGTATCCTTGTTTTAAAAAAATTACACAGTGCACCCCCGCGACTGAGAATAAAATCAATTGAAAGACATATAAAGAGATTACACAGTACACCCCGCGGCTGAGAATAAAATCAATTGAAAAGACAGACATTGACAAACACCAGTGGAGGTTTTTAGCACCAAACAATGACTCAAACTCAACTTCTTCGATTATTTCGCACAACCAAACAGAATACATCAATTTTTTTTTTTGCGAATGCCAAACATAAAACATCATCATATGAACTGAAGTATACCACTGAAAAAGTTTCTCTTGCGAAATCATGTTGAAAACACAGCTAATCAGTCGTATTTGCACATAAGCATCCACCGATCGATCTGCTACCACCAGCTAAAAGCAGCACTACCAAAACCAACGAGTACTAGTAATTCACTCGTCAACCAGGATTACATCCAGCGATCTCGTCTACCACCCCTAAAACTGCTACTACGAAATTCAGTAAAACCCACTCCTGTAGTCGTGTCGTGTGCCGCCGGTACGTCCGCGCGCTCAGAGCCAGCGAACGAGCGCCGCGGTCGCGAGGAAGGCGGCGGCACCGGAGAGCCCCGAGACGCCGCGGCCGTGCGGTGCGCCGGCGGCGGCGCTGTGTGACGCGGCACTGCCGGCGATCGCGCCCGCGCCCGCACCGGCGATCGCGCCAGCCCCCGCGCCGTAGAGGAAGGGACGGGCTCCGCCTCCGCTGCTCCTCCCGCCGCCCGAGTAGCCGCCGCCTCCGCGGCCTCCTCCCCCACCGCCTCCGTGGCCTCCGCCTCCACCGCCACGGCAGTGCGCGCCCTGGAAGTTGGCCGCCACGCAGAGCAGCACCAGGCCCAGCGCGCAGAGCAGCCTCGCCTCGCCCCTCATGGCCGTCTCGTCTCCTTTTCGCCTGGCTACGCCTGATCTTCGGTGGTGGTCGGATTAGACAATCTCTACCCTCGTTGGCTCTTCCGTGGTTTGGTTTCTAAATTCTAATCCCGGTGCGGCGATTGCGCGAGTTTATATAGATGGACACGGGAGGGGAACGCCGGGAAGGAGCCGGGAACTTGCCTGTTCCGGCCGGGGGCTGGCCTGTTTGTGGCTTCCTTCTGCTAAGGCTCGACGATGCGCCTACAGCTTAGCTTGGCTGGAACAGCCAGGGTTCGTGTACGTGTGTGTGTTCAACTTGCGCAGAGATTACCATGTGCCCAGGCTAGCTGGTGTGTACTGTATTTGGTAGGCGTAGACGCGTAGTGTACCTGATGCATAATTTGGAATCCTTATTATTATTCTGTACCCGATCTTCAGATTTTTATATTCCTTTTGCACACGAGTGACCATGTGTACAGGATATGGTATATTTCATAATACTACTCGTAGTTTATTTGGTAGCCGTACTTGATGCCACAAAAAGTTAATTCATTTCGTACACCCTCGAAATATCATATGGAGTACTTATATATATCCGCACGCGTATCTGATCCTCTTGGGAACAAAAGTTACTAGTACTTCAGTTCGTACACGCCCACAAGGCCGCAAGAAAAAGTGCATCTCCTAGCTAGTCCTAGCCTCCTAGGCGAAGATGGAAGAATCAGCATCAGATCGACATTAGGGGGGGCTAAGTCGGTGCGATCAGCCTCGAATATCTGTCACATGAAACGTGATCCGCCAGCGCTAACGTCTCGTGATGTCGGTCCAATGTGCACACCTTTTCCTTCCGATCCAATCAACACATTCCTGGCAAATTTAGCCGGGACGACTGCTGTGTGTGCCGGTGTGTCCTACGTAGTCATGAAATGCAATCTGCAGAATTGTCTAGGAAGCAACAGTGGAAAATGTGTTATGGTTCTACTTTTTCTCTAGATTAAATCTAGAGAAGTTCCAAAAGTTGTCCGATCAAGCCGTTTCACGCCATTACCATACTACATGTTATAATTTTTTATTTTTCTTGTGATTCAAACACTTATTAAAAAAAATCTTGTAGGTTCCAAATCCTATTTGGTTTATCTGGACATGACACTCTAATCTTGTGTTTTTCATGTTATTGCGTTTTTCCTATCCTATGAATCCAACATGACCTAAACGTTGTGTCATCCTAATGTGGGCCCCTACTGTAATCACCCCTCCCCCACCCACCCCCCCCCCCCCCCCTCCCCCGCCACACACACACACACCACCACCACCACCAAAGTAGACATTACTTTTTTTGGTTCTCTCTTTCTCTCATCTTTCTTCTTCTCTCTCCTCACTTTTTCTGCCCAAGAGGCAGCCTCCTATGCAAGCGACTCTAACAGCTGCGGGGAACCTGCCGAGCCTCGGGCCTGACATCCGAGCTGAACTGGACCTGGCAGGGTAGCGGCATGAGACATATTGTTGGCCATGCCCTAACGAACCGGTAGGTGATGTGAAGATCTAGGAGGCGATCAGGAGGCGCTCCTAAGAACCCATATAGGATTTCGTCCCTCTTTTCGGTGATGTCGCCAGCCCGCTCTGATTTCGCTGGCCTTTGAGCCTTGTAGGTTTGGCGAACCAAGTCCACTTATCGACGTGAGGGTTCTCGTCCTTTGTTTAAATTAGTTTTCACTGTCTTCTTCGCGGTGGTGAGGCGGCGGCTATATCCTAAGGTCGGAACAAGGTTCTCCCGCCCTCTCCTCGCTTCGGTGGTGCGTCTCGCCGACGAAGGGCGCGTGAACCCGTGTGTCCGGCGGATCTGGACGGTTTTCATGTTCGTTGGTGTAGTTTCATGCCAGGTCCTGGGGGAGCCGAAAGTGATGGTGGTGACAGACTATCGATGACATTGATGGTAGAGGCGGCCTGACGCGGGGAAACCAAGAAAGCCACCGGGGAAACATGCCTAGTGTCCGAGAACTCGAGCATGAAGACTGGTGGAGATACGGGGCGTTGCCCACCAGCTTGACCCGCGGTGCAAGTCACCGGTGCAGTACATGTGATTCGACTTGGTGCACCCGCAGTAGGCCGCTTAAAAGGCCATCGCCGATCAGATTATCAAGACCCACATCGTCGGGACGCCGCCGCCCGTGCTAGAGACCACCGTTGAGGGTGTTCGCCATCGACGGTACACAGTGACCACAAGAAGTGAGCAACTTACAGGTCACCACCGCCGTATAAATTTGTACAAATACCTCATCTAAACTGTACTATACGAGTCTCAATGGGGCATAAGTATTTCAGTAATAAGACTAGACTTCAACTAATTATTTGCTAATGCCTATCATACCCATACCCTTAGTGGTGATGAAGGGGTACGAAGCGATCTCAGCCGTTGACGTGTTTAACTTTGAAGGAAGGTGTGTATTGAAGCAAACCTCAGAAGATATTTATTTGCAATTGTTTGGTTGCTTTGTTGGGTAATTTTTCTTTCGAAGAATTTGAAATTCCTATCGATAGTTTAGAGTATTGTTTATCAATGTGGTTATGTCGAAACAATGTTGTCGATCCTTATGCCAAGGACATGAAATGAACGGAACGACTCGGAGATTCCAATTGATTGTTAGAGGATTTATGTACCGACGTGCTAGTGGTTCTTAGAGCATCTCCACTCGCCTATCCAGAAGACCGATCTGGACACCGAAATTACGTCCGGACACCGAAAATTGGTCCAGTCGCGTATCCAGGGACCTCTTTTCGGTCGGATTTGGCCAACTTTGGTTCGGACTACCCAGGCCGAACCCAGGATCCCGGGTACGCTCTAGGGACGCCGGACGAAGTGAATTGGCCGAGTGGACCAGCCTGTCAGCGACAGAAGCTAAGTCGCCGTCATCCTTCCCGCCCTTTTCCTTTTTCCCGCCCTCGCCGCTACACCCCTCCCGCCATTCTTTCGGTCTATAAAAGCCGTACATCTCGCCGTCTCTCTTTACAGTCCCTCACACCACCACAACTCCGGCGAACTTCGGATGTTCGCACCTTTCTTCCTCCTCAACTCCGCCGAGAAGCCATGACAGAGGACCGACGCACGCTGTCACCGTGGGAAGCCCGGCTGCTCCGCGAGGCGCGCTATACGGCGCCGCCGGACACTCGTCTCCCCTTAGGCTGGAAACTCAGCGCCGGCGGGATCCCCGTTCCGCCGGTGCCGGACGAACAGGACATCGCCGGAGAGATCCAGGCGGCTATCGCCGCCATGCAAGACCCAGAACTCGCCGGAGAGATCCAGGCCGCTATCGCCACCATGCAAGACCCAAATCTCGCCAAGGATCAGGGCAACCTGATCTTCTGGAGGCAGTTTTTCGCCGACAGGCGTCTCGAGGAACTCGTCCGACACGACGGACCGCCGGGCTCGCCGCGTAACAATGCGGCTTACCGCCACCGCTGGTGGAGCGTTCCAGGGCGGACTCTCGCCGGAGTCATGGCGCACATCGAGGCCGGCAACCACCCCCGCCTCGGCCTGTAGTTGCAGCGTCCGGCATCGACCACGACGGCGGCCTTTTTCTAGTTATGAAATCCGATGTACTATGTGCCCCTTGCCCTACTTAATGAAATTCCGCCTATATTCGCCCATATTTCGTCGAGTTTAACTGAATTTAGCCGAACTTGAGAACTTAGCCTGGGTACGCGAGTGGGAAACTGGGCGTACCTAGGTCGAAAACGCATTTTGTCTGGCCGAAAATTGGTCCGGTTTTTGGGGTTCGCCCAACGAGTGGAGATACTCTTAGCCAATTATGTAGTTGTTGAACTTGACGGTTGTTCTATATGAACATAACTAATTCTATGATGACGCTAAGAATCAGCGGATCTATATACACATTGAGATTCCATAAACACAACAATAATAGACAATCTGAATACTCGAAAAACAACCACTCCCTTTGACTAGTACTGGTTGGTGCAGACGGGCAACTGACCAACAGTGCTACATGTGCAGAACAAAAGACGCAAGTCTTACTTACAAAAAAATAATGAAGATCGAAATGATGCAGGGCTCTTCTGACTGATGATACATATTGCAAAACTACTCAGAAAATCTTTCGTGTCTAATGTCTTTCGCGTTCTTTTCAAACTATACAACACCACATATTCTCCCTCGTACAAAGGGTTAGTTTTTGGTAAGATTGTGACCGCTACCACGTGAGCAGTGTTCCGTTCTCCGAAATGAAGTCTGAGATTGGCAGCGATTGATTAGCCTTTTCCACTGAAAAGGAACGAACCCCAGTTCATCGAAAGAATTGAAATCGGGATCCATCCGGGTCTGGCGACGCATTCACTCCCTGAGCTCGTGTTAATCCAAGCTCGCGTTGCCGTGGACTTGGAACTTGCTCCGCAGACGAGCGATCCTGGCGCATAGCCATGATGCAGCCTCAGGGTCGGGGATTAATTGTGTTTCCGTCGAGTGTAGCACTCCACAAATCCACACGAAATGATTGATTCAAGCAAACAGCAGTGGGCGCTACCGAGCGATCGCAGAACACGGATCGACACTTCCACACTGATAACCGAGTTCGTGATATAGGAGGAGTACTTACACATGCATCCACCACAGTTCCATCAACGGGTAAATTAAATAAAAATAACCTAAAGTCGAAGGAATTTAAAGATTAACCCTATTCGAAAACAAATTCAAACGGAATAACCCTTTTCTTTTCTGCCACTCCCGCCCGCGCGGCGCCGCAGCCTCCTGTGCAGCGCCAGCTAGGACGGCGCCGCAGGCCTGCCACGCTGGCTGGCTGGGGCCAGGCGTCGCACAGCTGCCACGCTGGCTCGCGTGTGCAGCGCCACTGAGCCTGACGCCGCACCAGCCTGCTGGGCCTCTCGAGCTGGCACAGCACACCCTGCCACGCTGGATCCGCGGGCCCCAGCACCTTAAGTGCGGCGCCAGTCGGGGTGGCGCCGCACCCAACTGTGTCGCGCCATGGTGGCTGGCGCCGCACACCTGGAGCCCTTAAGCTCACACCGGGTCGTCCCAGCCCGACCCTCTTCTCTCTTTCCTTGCTTTCCTCTCCCCTCACCACTTAGAACGGCGACGGCGGCTAGGGCTCACTCTTCCCCAATCTCCACTCAAAACCCCAAGATTTGAAGAAAAACTTAGGGGATTTCTTCCCCAATAGCCTCACCAAGCTATTTTCCTCTTCTCCCCTCAATTTCATCCGCAAATTTTAAGTTATTTGTCCCTAGATTGAGAAATTTCTCCAAATGCTAGGCCACCAATTGGATATGTAAATTTGTATGGAGCAATGAGGTCTTTGGTTGATATATAGAGTTAGAATTGGTATATTAAACCTTTATGTATATAGATAAGATTGTTAGGGTTAGGGTTAGAGTTAGGGTTAGGGTTAGGGTATGGTTGTATGAGCTTGTTGTTAGTGTAAATTTTGGCATAGATACTTATTTAATTTATGTACCGTTATGTTCTTATATTTATTTTAGGGATGGCTAGAATTGTCCATGTTCATCATATGGACAAGGAAGCTTTCTTGAGAGGCAATATTGATCCAGACCCGGATGAGATTGACTTGGTGTTTGATCGTAGTCCAAACTATGCGGAGGTGTTGCAACAAATTCGGGTAGAGTTGAATTGGATGGATCCTAGTGATGTTGTTGAGTTGGAAGGTAGGCACAATGTGGGATTTGGGATGCACAACCGTTGGAAGACAATACGTATCATCTCGGAGCAACGTTGGTTTGCATACAAGGAAGTGGTGGCCGAATCACAAGACAAAGCTCTTGAGTTATTTGCCACAAAGAAGGTTGATGGTAATATGCAAAGGAGTATCATACCGGTTGCCTCCCCATATGAAGCTCGGAGTCCTCCACCCATGAACCAAGAGGAATTGACTGAGCCTCCTTTGACACAGCAAGACGAATTGAGGACATCTCTGAGCTCCATTTCAAAGAATCAAGATGAAGCATTGGAAGAGGAGAATGATGAGTATGGGGATAGTGAGAGGGAGGTTGAGCTCTGTGACAATACTATTGGAAATTTAGACTTATATCATACACAAGAGAACATGGATCATGACATCCCGTTTTCTCGAATGTATGTATCCGACTCGGATGAGGATTGTCCCGATGAAGAAGCTGATGAGGAGGGGTTCACTAAGGATGAGGCCGAAGTGCATGAGAAGGTATTGGGCAGGGATCATCGGGTACCCTTGTTTCGTGATCTTAGTCTAGCGGATGAAGCCACGGTTGATGGCGGCAAGGGTGTAGTGCTTGGACCAAGGCCAACTTCCTATTGGGATGTTAGTCACGAGAAGAATGGGATTTCAAAAGGACAGAGGTTTGCCACATTGTTGGAACTTAAGCAATGGATCAAGGACTTCTCTATTAGGTATCATCGCCCTTTCACGGTGGTTCACTCGGACGTGAAGAAGCGTTACACGGTTAAATGCGAAGATGATGGTTGTCCTTGGATAGTGCGGGCAAGACCATACAAGGGGGGCCTGATTGGCGCATTTCAAGCTGCGTGTCAACGCACATGTGCCATGGAAAAAGGGTGGATGGAAAAGATGTGAAGCACGAGCACCGACAACTGACCTCTGAGTTTCTCGCCTTTAGGTTTTCAAACCAAATTTCTTCACTTCCGACAATGACCATCAAGATGGTCATGGAGTTCGTGGAAGCAATCTTTCACTATGAGGTGAAGTATGGAAGTCATGAAAGACGAAGCAAGCCGCATTCAGGATGTTGTATGGTGGTTGGGAAGAATCATACAGCCGAATCCCTAGGTTGTTTCTAGCAATGGCCGATGCTAACCCGGGCATGGTTCATGTGGTTGAGCCATATGGCACCGAAACGATGGTTCGTAATGAAAGAAATGTTCGAATATTTGGGCGTGCTTTTTGGTCATTCGAGCAATGTGTGAGGGGCTTCGAACATTATAGGCCGGTAATATCCGTGGATGGCACCTTCTTGACCGGGCAGTTCCGTGGCACTCTCTTGATTGCAATAGCAAATGATGCAAACAAGCGGTTGCTTCCCTTGAATTTTGCTTTGGTAGAGGCAGAGAACAATGTTAATTGGGAGTGGTTCTTCCGTCTTTTGAGAACAAAGGTTTTACCTCTTGATAGGGAAATATGTGTCATCTCGGATTGCCATCAAGGAATTCTCAACGCGGTGACGATTGACATTCCCGGGCATCCTCCTTTACACCACCGATGGTGCATGAGACATTTTTGTTCCAACTTTTATAGGGCATGTAAGAGCAAGGAGTTGGCTGATGATCTTCAAGATTGTTGTCTTGCTTTCACGGACCGATGTTTCACAAATCTATATCTCAGATTGTGGAACAACAAAAAACTCGATTCCAAGGGTCAAGAGTTTCTCAATAAGCACATTCAGCTCCGTGACAAGTGGGCACGGGCTTATGATGAGGATGGCCGGAGGTATGGTCAAATGACAAGCAACATGGCAGAGGCCTTCAACAAGGTCCTTAAAGGTGTCCGTGCATTGTCCGTCACAGCAATAGTTCGATACACATTTGACAAGTTAAATGGATATTTTTTGAACTACTCACTTGAAACCGATAAGCAAATTGCGGGACAAAACAAGAAGGAGTACAAGTACGAGTTCCCACCTAGGGTTGATGATTGGAGGACATTTCAGTCAAGGAAAGCAGACTCCCAAGTTGCCACTGTTTTTGATAATGACGAGCTCATTTACCAGGTGGTTGAGCCTGGAGGAACCACTTCGGATGGTGTCCAACACGGAGGCTGAGCCTTTAAGGTCTCACTAAGGGATTGTGATTGCACATGCGGAAGGACGTTATTGCTCCATCTAGCTTGTTCTCACTTGCTATGTGCGTCTCGAAAATGCCATGTGGATTATAATCACTAGCGCACCATTAGAGAGTCCGAGTTCTCTATCATGAAGACAAAAGATACATGGGCTCCTAGATTTCATCCATACCTTGACCAATCACAATGGCCGGAGTACCATGGACTCCAACTATGGCCCCATCCGGAATGGAAGGTTGTTAAACGTGGTAGACGCAAGACAAAGAGTTTTAGAAGTGACATGGACGGATGGGGACGTGTCGGTGCGCGGGAATCAGGAAACAACCAATTTCAAGAACCTCGTGAGATATCTCGTTGTGGGAAGTGTAGTGGTGAAGGACACAATGCACGGAGTTGTGAAACACAAGGGAAGAGGGCAAAGGGAAATGAAGCAAGCACAAGTTGTCCAAGCCAACAAATTCCAAGCCAACCAAGAAGTAGCCAACAAGTCCCAAGCCAACCAAGAAGTAGCCAACAAGTCCCAAGCCAACCAAGAAGTAGCCAACAAGTCCCAAGCCAACCAAGAACTAGCCAACAAGTACCAAGCCAACCAAGAAGTAGCCAACAAGTCCCAAGCCAACCAAGAACTAGCCAACAAGTACCAAGCCAACCAAGAACTAGCCAACAAGTCCCTAGACAACAATCTCCTAGACAACAACCTCCTAGACAACAACGAGGCCGATCATTAGGGCTTAGACGAGGAAGAGGGCGTGGCGGTTTTAACCCGGCTAGTATGTTAGGTTACTTGGCAGGACCAAATCCTTATGTTAATAGGTACGGATGAATCAATTATGTTACTACCTACTATGCTTATTTCATTGAATCAATTATTGTTCACATTCATGCATCCTTTACTAACTTGTAGCTTTTGTTCTTATAATAGGTATGGCAACTCAACCCAACAAGGGCAATGATGGGGATGGTGTGAACTACTCGGCTATCTGGGCGAATGCTATGAAGGTGGTGGAGAAGAGGAAGGAAGCCGAGGAAGAGAGGAAGAGAAAGGAAGCTGAGGAAGAGGAAGGAGGAAGAAGAAGAGAAGAAGAGGAAGGCATTTGAAGAGGTAGTTCAACTTGCTCGAGACTTGGCGAAGAAGAAGGACGAAGAGGACAAGAGAAAGAAGAAAAAGGAAGAGGAAGAGAGGAAGAAGAAAAGGGAGAAGGAAGAGGAAGAGGGGAAGAGGCAAAAGGAGAAGGAAGAGGAAGAGAGGAAGAGGCAAAAGTAGAAGGAAGAGGAAGAGAGGAAAAGGAGGGCCAATGCTAGGCCACCTTGCGCCGACCAAGAGGAAAGGCCATGGAAGGCGTTTCGTACTTCTGAGGCCCATGGGAAGGAGGTTCCTATTTGTTGGTGTGGAACCGATTGCACTGTTAAGCAATCCCAAGACTACTTTTCCGATAGTTGGGGAAAGAAGTTCTTCATGTGTGCCAACTACAACCGCTCTCCCGAGCGTAGCCGCAACCCATACGACACTCCATGGGTATGCTCAAAGCTTTTTAGTTCTTCATGTGTCCCAAACTATTTTCATATCATATCCTCTAACATGCACTATTTTCTTATAGTCTCCCCCTCCGGTATGCAGGTACTACACTTGGATAGACCTTGAGAAACCTCAATTCAATAAGGCTATCCAAGAGATCGATTTTTCCATAAGAAGAAGGCGCTACCAAGAAGGGTTGCGTGACGAGGAGATGGCGAGGAAGCGCAAGGAACGTAATGACGAGATCCGCAAGAAAGAGGAGGAAAAGGAGCGCCAAGCTAAGGAGGCTCATGCTGCGGAGAGGGAAAGGCTTCGTCAAGCGGCGTGGCGATCCATGGAGGAAGAGGAAGAGAAGAAGAGGAAGGGCAAAGGGCCTATGCTTTAGATTATGTAACCGGGAGCTCGCGTATGAACGATGGATGATGTGTGTGAACTTAGTGTGATGTCGAATTACGGATGATGATGTGTGAACTATGATTTGTGATGTTTGTGTTGGAGATATGCCCTAGAGGCAATAATAAATATAGTTATTATTATATCTTTGTGTTTATGATAAATGTTTACATTCATGCTATAATAGTATTAACAAGGAAACCATTAATACTTGTGTGATTTGTAAACTTAATTTGAAGTCCCTAGTATAGCCTCTATACTTCACTAGCTTGTTGGTTGATTGATGATGTGGTTTCTTTGTCATGAACATTGAGATGTTATCAACAACAAGATCATATCGTTAGGAGAATGATATGGTGGACATACTCCTATAGACAAGCGTAGCATAAAGATCAAGTCATTTCAATAGTTCAATTGCTATATGCTTTCTGATACATAGTAACCTAATTCCTTCGACCATGAGATCATGCATATCACCTTTACTGGATGGATGCTTTGATGTCATCAAACACCACACCGTAACAGGGTGGCTATAAAGGTGGCATTGAGTGTTCGGAAAGTATTGGTTGAAACACATGGATCAAGAGTGGGATTTGTCCATCCACATGACGGATAGATATTCTCTGGGCCCTCTCGGTGAAATGTCATCCAATTAGCTTGCAAGCATGTGACTTGGTCACAAGGGATCACATATCACGGGAACGAGAAAAGAGTACTTATCAGTAACGAGGATGAACTAGGTATGCAGAGATACCGACGATCATAACCTTGGATAAGTAACATATCGTGAGACAAAGGGAAATTGGTATCGTATGTAAGTGGTTCATTCGATCGCAAAGTAATCGTAGAAATATGTGGGAGCCATATGAATTTCCAGATTCCTCTATTGGTTATTGTTCGGAGAAGTGTCTCGATCATGTCCGCATAATTCACGAACCGTAGGGAGACACACTTAAGGATTCGACGTTGTTTGAGTAGTTATGGTATTATGAGAAAGAGACCGAATGTTGTTCGGAGTCTCGGATGGGATCCGGGATATCATGAGGTGATCCGGAATGGTCCGGAGAATAAGATTCATATAAGGAAAGTCCCGTTTCGGAGTTCGGGAATGATTCCGGTGTTTTCATCGGGGATATTCTAGAAGGTTCCGGATTGTCCGGCACTCCGGGGGGGGGAAGGGGTACATGAATGTGTCATTACATATTGGAATGATTGCATCATGTACTAAGTGTTCTTGCTGTCCAAATATAGGATTAAATTGAATCCTAAAACAGAAAAGTCAAATGTCCAGTTTGAAAGTCAAACTGCCAAAAACAAGAAACTGTGGGAAACAAGCAAGAGGAGTTGGAGTCGACTTGGAGGAGGAGTTTCTCTCCTCCAAGCCGGCGGCCAGCCTAGGCCGAGTTGGGGAGGGACTCCCTCCCTCCCCTGGCGCGCCACCCCCTCCCACCTATATAAGGAGGGGCAGGGCTCCCCTCCTACACACAAGTTTCCTATCCTCTAAACTAAACCCTAGATCTAGACCCCGGTTTAGAGCTATTCGGTTTAGAGCCTTCTAATTGGTTTAGAGCCTTCTAATTGGTGTGTCTAATTACTAGACCACTAATAGCCTCTCTCATAAGCTCCACCATACTCGCACCGGCTTAAGGCGAAGCCCTGCGGGATTTCCCCTCTACCTCCGGTACCACGCCGTTGTGCTGCCGGAATCGCGAGGAGAGTGCTACAACCTCCGCTGCCTGCTGGAACAAGGGAGAGGAAGGTCTTCGTCGAGTACCGAACGTGTGACCGACTGCGGGAGCGCTGCGGGAACGCGGCGCCGGAAGGATCGTCTACGCGATCTTGAGATCGGAAAGAGTACGACTACATCACCCACGAGAATCTGCTCTCGTTAAACACTTTGGAATCTTCGAGGGTGAGTTATTCCATCGACTCGTTGCTACAATCTAGTAGATAGATCTTGGCTTGTTTGTTTGTATGCGATAGAAAATTTTTGTTTTCCATGCTACGAACCCCTACAGTGGTATCAGAGCCGTGTCTATATGTAGATCTGTTGCACGAGTAGAACACAATGGTCATTGTGGGCATTGATGCTTTTATTGTAGATTGCTTTTTGTGTACTTTGCATCTTGCGGTATGTTGGGATGAAGCGGCCCGGGCTAACCTTACATGACATCGTTCATGAGACTTGCTCCACGCTTGACATGCAACTCGTTTTGCATAAGTGGCTTTGCGGGTGCCTGTTTCTCCTAGCATAGTAAAGATCCAATTTACAACGGGTGATCAACAATGCTAGTATCAATGTTGTGGTTCTTGTTCGTAAGTTAGAACGACACTTATGGAAAGCCCCAAACCACGTAAAATATGCAAAGAAAGTAGAAGCGTCTAACTTTGTTTTGCAGGGGTGTGCAGTGATGTGATATGGCCATGATTGTGATTATATTTGATGTATGCAATGTTCCTTATTGTAAGTTGGCAACCGGCAGGAGCCATATGGTTGTCTTTAATTTCTGTTAAGACCTGCGTGTCTATTCAAAATAGTTGTAATAGTTGAAGCTGGTGGACGACAACCATGGAGAAGCGTCATTGACCTTGATGCTATGCCGGTGATGATGAAGATCATATTCGTGCTTGAAGATGGAGATCGGAAGCACAAAGAAGAAAGGCCATATCATATCACATATTATGAATTGCATGTGATGTTAATCCTTTATGCATCTTGTATTGCTTAGTAGACGACGGTAGCATTATAAGATGATCCCTCATGCACATAAATTTCAAGTTCTAAAGTGTTCACCCTTAGTATGCACCGTTGCCAAAGCTTGCTGCTTCGAAGCACCACGTGATGATCGGGTGTCTTTGATTCCGCGGGTGAATACAACGTAAGCAAGCCAGATTTGCTTATGCGGAAGCTAAGGTTTGATCTTGACGAGCCTAGCATGTACAGACATGGCCTCAGGAACACGGATCGCCGAAAGGCAAAGCATGAATCATATAGTAGATATGATGAACATGATGATTGTTCGCCATTAAAACTATATCAGCTCTCGTGATGATCGGTGTTGATGTAGTGGATTTGGTTCGTGTGATCACTAAAACAATGTGAGGGATGTTGTTTTGAGTGGGAGTTCACCTAGTTTAATTTCATTAATTAATTTGAACTCAATTTGTCATAAACTTAGTCTAAACTATTGCAAATATGTTGTAGATCAATGGCAGCCCCTACCATCAATTTTAATGCGTTCCTAGAGAAAGAAAAGTTGAAAAACAATGGAAGCAACTTCGCGGATTGGTTCCGCAATTTGAGGATTGTCCTCACAGCTGGTAATTTGACCTATGTGCTGGATGCACCGCTAGGTGACCCACCTGCAGCTGATGCTACCGATGAAGTAAAGAATGTTTACCTTGCTCGGAAGAATCAGTACTCCATAGTTCAGTGTGCTATCTTGTATGGTTTAGAATCGGAGCTTCAGAAAAGGTTTGAAGAGTCAGATCCATATGATATTGTCGAGGATCTCAAATTAATCTTTGAGACTCATGCGGCAATTGAAAGTTATGAAGCTTCTGAAAAGTTCTTTAACTGCAAGATGGAAGAGGGTAGCTCCGTCAGTGAGCATGTGCTTAAGATGTCTGGGCACGCAAATAAACTTCAAAGTTTGGGTATAGTGATTCCTAATACTTTGGGAGTTTACCGCATCCTCCAATCACTACCACCAAGTTACAAGAACTTTGTGATGAACTACAACATGCAGAACATGAACAAAGAGTTGCCAGAACTATTTGCTATGTTAAAATCTGCAGAAGTGGAGATCAAGAAAGAGCACCAAGTGTTGATGGTCAATAAGACCACCAAATTCAAGAAAGGCAAGTCTAAGCAAAAGGGACACTTCAAGAAGGGTGGTAAGAAAGTTACCACGCCGACGAAGAAGACCAAGGCTGGACCTAAACCTGAAACTGAGTGCTTTTACTGCAAGGGAGAAGGTCACTGGAAGCGGAATTGCCCAAGGTACTTGGCGGATTTGAAGAACGGCAACGTCAAGAAGAAAGGTATATCTGATATACATGTTATTGATGTGTATCTCACTAGTACTCGTAGTAGTGCCTGGGTATTTGATACTGGTTCGGTTGCTCATATTTGTAACTCGAAACAGGAGCTGCAGAATAAACGGAAGCTAGTGAAGAACGAGGTGACGATGCGCGTAGGAAACGGATCAAAGGTTGATGTGATCGCGGTCGGCACGCTACCTCTTCATCTACCATCGGGATTAGTTTTATACTTAAATAATTGTTATTTGGTGCCTGCGTTAAGCATGAACATTATATCAGGATCTTGTTTATTGCGAGACAGTTACTTGTTTAAATCCGAGAATAATGGTTGTTCGATTTATATGAGTAATGTGTTTTATGCACATGCACCTTTGATAGATGGTCTATTCATATTGAATCTCGATAGTAGAAATACACATATTAATAACATTGAGGCTAAACGTTTGAAATCAAGCGATAATTTGACCTATATGTGGCACTGTCGTCTTGGTCACATTGGAGTGAAGCGTATGAAGAAACTCCATTCCGATGGACTTCTTGAATCATTTGATTTTGAATCACTTGAAAGATGCGAGGCATGTCTGATGGGTAAAATGACTAAGACTCCATTTTCTGGTATGATGGAGCGAGCTACAGACTTATTGGAAATCATACATACCGATGTGTGTGGTCCAATGAGTGTAGCATCGCGCAGTGGTTATCGTTATGTTCTTACCTTCACGGATGATTTGAGTAGATATGGGTATATCTATTTCATGAAACATAAGTCCGAAACTTTCGAGAAGTTTAAGGAGTTTCAAAGTGAGGTAGAGAATCAACGTAACAAGAAGATTAAATTTCTACGTTCTGATCGTGGAGGTGAATATCTAAGTTACGAGTTTGGCGAGCATTTGAAGAAATGCGGAATACTTTCACAATTGACACCGCCGGGAACACCACAGCGTAATGGTGTGTCTGAACGTCGTAATCGAACTCTCTTAGATATGGTTCGTTCTATGATGTCACTTACAGATTTACCACTATCATTTTGGGGTTATGCATTAGAAACAGCCGCATTCACTTTAAATAGGGCACCGTCTAAATCCGTTGAAACGACACCGTATGAATTATGGTTTGGGAAGAAACCTAAATTGTCGTTCCTTAAAGTTTGGGGATGCGAAGCCTATGTAAAGAAGTTACAGCCGGACAAGCTTGAACCCAAAGCGGAAAAATGCGTCTTCATAGGATACCCGAAGGAAACTATTGGGTATACCTTCTATCATAGATCCGAAGGCAAAATCTTCGTTGCCAAGAATGGATCCTTTCTAGAGAAGGAATTTCTCTCGAAAGAAGTGACTGGAAGGAAAGTAGAACTCGACGAGGTTGTCGAACCTTCTCTCGAAATTGCGAGTAGCGCAGCACCGGAAGAAGTTCCTGTGGTGCCTGCACCAATAAGAGAGGAAGCTAATGATGGTGATCATGAAACTTCGGTTGAAGTTGCTACAGAGCCTCGGAGGTCAATGAGAAATCGTACCACTCCAGATTGGTATGATTCCGTTATGAATGTCATGTTGGTGGACAACACCGATGACCCTGAGACATATGAGGAAGCGATGATGAGCCCCGATTCCAATAAATGGCAAGAAGCCATGAAATCCGAGATTGGATCCATGTACGAAAACCAAGTATGGACTTTGGTGGACTTACCGGATGGCCGGAAGGCTGTCGAGAACAAATGGATTTTCAAGAGGAAAACAGATGCTGATGGTAATGTTACTGTCTATAAAGCTCGACTTGTCGCAAAAGGGTTTCGACAAATTCAAGGAGTTGACTACGATGAGACTTTCTCACCGGTAGCGAAGCTAAAGTCTGTGAGGATTATGTTAGCAATCGCTGCATATTATGATTATGAGATATGGCAGATGGATGTCAAAACAGCATTCCTCAATGGAGACATTGATGAAGAGTTGTATATGATACAACCCAAAGGTTTTGTCGATCCTAAAGATGCTAACAAGGTATGCAAGCTTCAACGGTCCATCTATGGATTGAAGCAAGCATCCCGAAGTTGGAATCAACGTTTTGATAAGGTAATCAAAAGTTTTGGTTTTATACAAACTTATGGAGAAGCTTGTATTTACAAGAAAGTGAGTGGGAGCTCTGTAGCATTCTTAATACTGTATGTGGATGACATATTGTTGATTGGGAATGATGTAGACCTTCTTAATAGTGTCAAAGAGTATTTGAATAATAGTTTTTCAATGAAGGATCTTGGCGAAGCAGCTTACATATTAGGCATAAAGATTTATAGAGATAGATCGAAACGCCAAATATCATTGTCACAAAGTACATATTTGGACAAAGTTCTAAAGAGGTTTGGAATGGAAGATAGCAAGAAAGGGTTCTTGCCCATGTTGCCCAATACGACCTTGAGTAAAAATCAATGTCCGACATCGGCAGAAGATAGAGAAAGGATGAGTAAGACTCCCTATGCCTCAGCCATAGGATCTCTAATGTATGCCATGCTATGTACTAGACCCGACATCGCATATGCTGTTAGTCTAACTAGCAGATATCAAAGTGATCCAGGAGTGGATCATTGGACAGCGGTCAAAAACATCCTTAAGTACTTGAGAAGAACTAAGGATATGGTTCTTTCTTATGGAGGTGATGAACAGCTCGTTGTTAATGGTTACACCGATGCTAGTTGGAACACCGATCCGGATGATTCTAAATCACAATCTGGATACGTATTTATTTTGAATGGTGCAGCAGTTAGCTGGAGGAGTGCAAAGCAAAGTGTTGTGGCGAGATCTTCAACTGAATCGGAATACATGGCTGCTTCGGAGGCTTCACAAGAAGCGATATGGATGAAAGAGTTCATTACAGAGTTGGGTGTGGTTCCTAGTGCGCTGGACCCAATGTCTATCTACTGTGATAACATGGGCGCCATAGCCAATGCGCAAGAACCAAGGTCACACAAGAAGCTGAAGCATATCAAGCTGCGTTTTCATGCTATTCGAGAACATATCCAGGATGGGGATATAAAGATTTGCAAAGTACACACAGATCTGAATGTGGCGGATCCGTTGACTAAACCTCTCCCGAGGGCAAAACATGACCAACACCAAACTGCCATGGGTGTTCGGTATATTACCATGTAATCTAGATTAGATGACTCTAGTGCAAGTGGGAGACTGTTGGAGATATGCCCTAGAGGCAATAATAAATATAGTTATTATTATATCTTTGTGTTTATGATAAATGTTTACATTCATGCTATAATAGTATTAACAAGGAAACCATTAATACTTGTGTGATTTGTAAACTTAATTTGAAGTCCCTAGTATAGCCTCTATACTTCACTAGCTTGTTGGTTGATTGATGATGTGGTTTCTTTGTCATGAACATTGAGATGTTATCAACAACAAGATCATATCGTTAGGAGAATGATATGGTGGACATACTCCTATAGACAAGCGTAGCATAAAGATCAAGTCATTTCAATAGTTCAATTGCTATATGCTTTCTGATACATAGTAACCTAATTCCTTCGACCATGAGATCATGCATATCACCTTTACTGGATGGATGCTTTGATGTCATCAAACACCACACCGTAACAGGGTGGCTATAAAGGTGGCATTGAGTGTTCGGAAAGTATTGGTTGAAACACATGGATCAAGAGTGGGATTTGTCCATCCACATGACGGATAGATATTCTCTGGGCCCTCTCGGTGAAATGTCATCCAATTAGCTTGCAAGCATGTGACTTGGTCACAAGGGATCACATATCACGGGAACGAGAAAAGAGTACTTATCAGTAACGAGGATGAACTAGGTATGCAGAGATACCGACGATCATAACCTTGGATAAGTAACATATCGTGAGACAAAGGGAAATTGGTATCGTATGTAAGTGGTTCATTCGATCGCAAAGTAATCGTAGAAATATGTGGGAGCCATATGAATTTCCAGATTCCTCTATTGGTTATTGTTCGGAGAAGTGTCTCGATCATGTCCGCATAATTCACGAACCGTAGGGAGACACACTTAAGGATTCGACGTTGTTTGAGTAGTTATGGTATTATGAGAAAGAGACCGAATGTTGTTCGGAGTCTCGGATGGGATCCGGGATATCATGAGGTGATCCGGAATGGTCCGGAGAATAAGATTCATATAAGGAAAGTCCCGTTTCGGAGTTCGGGAATGATTCCGGTGTTTTCATCGGGGATATTCTAGAAGGTTCCGGATTGTCCGGCACTCCGGGGGGGGGAAGGGGTACATGAATGTGTCATTACATATTGGAATGATTGCATCATGTACTAAGTGTTCTTGCTGTCCAAATATAGGATTAAATTGAATCCTAAAACAGAAAAGTCAAATGTCCAGTTTGAAAGTCAAACTGCCAAAAACAAGAAACTGTGGGAAACAAGCAAGAGGAGTTGGAGTCGACTTGGAGGAGGAGTTTCTCTCCTCCAAGCCGGCGGCCAGCCTAGGCCGAGTTGGGGAGGGACTCCCTCCCTCCCCTGGCGCGCCACCCCCTCCCACCTATATAAGGAGGGGCAGGGCTCCCCTCCTACACACAAGTTTCCTATCCTCTAAACTAAACCCTAGATCTAGACCCCGGTTTAGAGCTATTCGGTTTAGAGCCTTCTAATTGGTTTAGAGCCTTCTAATTGGTGTGTCTAATTACTAGACCACTAATAGCCTCTCTCATAAGCTCCACCATACTCGCACCGGCTTAAGGCGAAGCCCTGCGGGATTTCCCCTCTACCTCCGGTACCACGCCGTTGTGCTGCCGGAATCGCGAGGAGAGTGCTACAACCTCCGCTGCCTGCTGGAACAAGGGAGAGGAAGGTCTTCGTCGAGTACCGAACGTGTGACCGACTGCGGGAGCGCTGCGGGAACGCGGCGCCGGAAGGATCGTCTACGCGATCTTGAGATCGGAAAGAGTACGACTACATCACCCACGAGAATCTGCTCTCGTTAAACACTTTGGAATCTTCGAGGGTGAGTTATTCCATCGACTCGTTGCTACAATCTAGTAGATAGATCTTGGCTTGTTTGTTTGTATGCGATAGAAAATTTTTGTTTTCCATGCTACGAACCCCTACAGTTTGAACTTAGTGTGATGTGTGAACTTAGTGTGATGTTTGAACTATGTACGATTTTTGATGTGTGAACTATGTATGATTTGATATGATGTGTGATCAGACAATGTGATCAGAGCGTGCGGCGCCAGCTCCCACGGCGCTGCACGTCCATATGCGGCGCCAGGCGCCTCTTGGCGCGGTAGGAAAACCTCCTGTCAATTTGACAAGAGGATGCCTGGGAGGGTGCGGCGCCATGCAGGCTGGCGCGGCAGGCCTGGGAGGGTGCGGTGCCAGCTCCTATGACGATGCACGTCCATATGCGGCGCCAGGCGCCTGTCGTGGCGCGGCAGGAAAACCTCCTGTCAATTCGACAGGAGGTGACCTGGGGGTGCGGCGCCATGTCGGCCGGCGCGGCAGGCATGGGAGGTGCGGCGCCAGCTCCCACGGCGCTGCACGTCCATATGCGGCACCAGGCGCCTGTCGTGGCGCGGCAGGAAAACCTCCTGTCAATTCGACAGGAGGTGACCTGGGAGGGTGCGGCGCCATGCCGGCCGACGTGGCAAGCCTTAAGTGTGCAGCGCCAGCTCCCATGGCGCCGCAGGCCTGGGAAGCCTGGGAGGGTGCGGCGCCAGGCGCGGCAGGCTGGGAGGGTGCGGCGCCAGCTCCCACGGCGCCGCATGCCTAGGAATGGGAAGCCTGGGAGGGTGCGGCGCCAGGCGCGGCAGGCCTAGGATAGTGCGGCACCGGGCGCGGCAGGCCTGGGAGGGTGCGGTGCCAGCTCTCACGGCGCCGCATGCACTCTTGCTGCGCCGCCAGACATGGCGCCGCATGCCTGGAGGTGCATAATTTCCTACTTTCTACCATGCAATTTCTAACTTTCTAACATGTTTGACTCAAGCATTTCTAACTTTCTAACATGACACAAACATTTCTAACATGTTTGAATCAAGCATCTCTAACATTGTCTCAAACATAGAACATTGTCTCAAACATTGTCATAGGATTAACATCACAGTACCTCAAACATTGAACCAACATAGTCTCACACAACATTGAAACAACATAGTCCTCTCCTTTCTAGAACCTACTTTCTAGCACGCTTGCTCTTGCCTCCTCTCCTCGGAGCAATCTTCTTCTGCTGCGGCTCGTCCTCGGGATCGGACTCGACAATAGGACGATTTCTTGGCCTTAGCTTGATTGCGGACCATACCTTTCGTTGATACTTCTCCAATGACATGTCGTCCGACACCTCTTCGTCTTCGGCCTTTACAATAAGAGCAATGATCTCATTAGAGTGATACATGGAAATTCAAGAAAGATGTCATCGGTTCAAGTTTGTCTCTTACCGTGGAGGATTGCTCATCGTTGGGGCTGCTTTCCTCTCGTGAAGTGGACTTTGCCGGTTCCTTGGACGACGTCGCAACAATCTCGGGATCCCGACAACCAAGCAAGTTCGCAAAGCGTCGTAGCTTTTGTGCCTGCTTCCTAACGAAATCCCTTAACTTGCTATTGCCCTCCTCATCCCTCGGGAACTCCAAAGCTCCCTCCAACTCATCCGCCTGCTTCTGGACCTCCGTGCACTGCATTGCAAGCAAATAAATGACACATTACACAAATCCGACTAAGATAGTAACGGGAACATGAACTACTTGTAGGGGTTCGTAGCATGGAAAACAAAATTTTCTATCGCATACAAACAAACAAGCCAAGATCTATCTACTAGATTGTAGCAACGAGTCGATGGAATAACTTACCCTCGAAGATTCCAAAGCGGTTAACGAGACCAGATTCTCGTGGATGATGTAGTCGTACTCTTCCGATCTCAAGATCGCGTAGACGATCCTTCCGGCGCTGCGTTCCGGCAGCGCTTCCGCAGTCGGTCACACGTTCGGTACTCGACGAAGACCTTCCTCTCCCTTGTTCTAGCAGGCAGCGGAGGTTGTAGCACTCTCCTCGCGATTCCGGCAGCACAACGGCGTGGTACCGGAAGTAGAGGGGAAATCTCGCAGGGCTTCGCCTTAAGCCGGAGCGAGTATGGTGGATTATGAGAGAGGGCTATTAGTGGTCTAGAGATTAGACACACCAATTAGAAGGCTCTAAACCGCATGCTAAAGCAATTAGAAGCTCTAAACCAAAACGGCTCTAAACCGGAGATTAGAGGTAGAAACTTGTGTGTCTCAAGGAGGAGGCCCTGCCCCTCCTTTTATAGGTGGAGGGGCTAGGCGCGCCAGGGAGGGAGGGGAGTCCCTCCCCAACTCGGCCTAGGGCTGGGCGCCGGCTTGGAGGAGAGGAACTCCTCCTCCAAGTTGGCTTCAAACTCCTCTTGCTTGTTTCCCACAGTTTCCTGTTTCCCACAGTTTCCTGTTTTCCACAGTTTCCTGTTTTAGCCGTTTGACTTTCAAACTGGCAGTTTGACTTTCAAGTTTTGGAACAGCAAGAACACTTAGTACATGATGCAATCATTCAATGACACATTCATGTACCCTCCCCCCCCCCGGAGTGCCGGACAATCCGGACCCTTCTAGAACATTCCCGATGAAAACACCGGAATCATTCCCGAACTTCGAAACGGGACTTTCCTTATATGAATCTTATTCTCCGGACCATTCCGGATCACCTCGTGATATCCCGGATCCCATCCGAGACTCCGAACAACATTAGGTCTCTTTCTCATAATACCATAACTACTCAAACAACGTCGAATCCTTAAGTGTGTCTCCCTACGGTTCGTGAATTATGCGGACATGATCGAGACACTTCTCCGAACAATAACCAATAGAGGAATCTGGAAATTCATATGGCTCCCACATATTTCTACGATTACTTTGCGATCGAATGAACCATTTACATACGATACCAATTTCCCTTTGTCTCACGATAGTTTACTTATCCGAGGTTATGATCGTCGGTATCTCTGCATACCTAGTTCAACTTCGTTACCGATAAGTACTCTTTTCTCGTTCCCGTGATATGTGATCCCTTGTGAGCCAGTCACATGCTTGCAAGCTAATTGGATGACATTCCACCGAGAGGGCCCAGAGTATATCTATCCGTCATATGGATGGACAAATCCCACTCTTGATCCATGTGTTTCAACCAATACTTTCTGAACACTCAATGCCACCTTTATAGCCACCCAGTTACGGTGTGGTGTTTTATGTCATCAAAGCATCCATCCGGTAAAGGTGATATGCATGATCTCATGGTCGAAGGAATTAGGTTACTATGTATCAGAAAGCATATAGCAATTGAACTATTGAAATGACTTGATCTTTATGCTACGCTTATCTATAGGAGTATGTTCATCACATCATTCTCCTAATGATATGATCCTGTTGTTAATAACATCTCTATGTTCATGATCAGGAAACCACGATCATATATTAACCAACAAGCTAGTTTAACAAGAGGCTTTACTAGGGACTCTTATTTTAGTTTACAAATCACACAAGTATTAATGTTTCCGTTTAATACAATTATAGCATGGTATGTAAACATTTATCATAAGTGTGAAGATATGATAATAACCACTTTATTATTGCCTCTTGGGCATATCTCCAACAGTCTCCCACTTGCACTAGAGTCAATAATCT
This sequence comes from Avena sativa, assembly GCA_916181665.1. Lineage (NCBI taxonomy): Eukaryota > Viridiplantae > Streptophyta > Magnoliopsida > Poales > Poaceae > Avena > Avena sativa. The sequence continues at coordinate 345,542,688 of OV702279.1, forward strand.
AGTTTCAAACCTTTGTGTATTCAACACCTATGGCTTTCCGGTGTTGTATGTACACGATTGCTAGTGGTCAACTGATCTCCGGATCTGACACTTCTAGGTCCGTGTGTAATTGCATGTCTTTGCGTCTCTACGCATCACTCATTCTCTAATGAGATGGCTTTGTATAAATTTGGTCTTTCGGTGTGACCTTTAGCTCTTTGGGGTTAAAACATGTTGATAATATTGTCGCACAATATATCTTCATAGTATTATCCCACTGTGAACTACACCTAGTTTTATAACAAACTACTTGACACAAATGCCCTCTTTTGATGCTAAAATAGCAGTCATATACTTAGCCTTTTGTTGCAGTATTTGTCACAATGTCTTAACTTTAGAACTCATCCAAATCCATTATGGAACTCACTTTCCATTATATTGTGCCACCCTTAGTTTAGATTGAGATAAACTTAATTTGTACTTTGTGACAAAGCTAGTATCAATGTAGTACTTTTATAATGAACTAACCATCTATTTGTCACTTCTACAAATATTATACTCTTAGTTCTTCCAAAAGATCATAAGAATATGTTGGAGATATGCCCTAGAGGCAATAATAAATATAGTTATTATTATATCTTTGTGTTTATGATAAATGTTTATATTCATGCTATAATAGTATTAACAAGGAAACATTAATACTTGTGTGAATTGTAAACTTAAATTGAAGTCCCTAGTATAGCCTCTATACTTCACTAGCTTGTTGGTTGATTAAATGATTGTGGTTTCCATATCATGAACATTGAGATGTTATCAAACAACAAGATCATATCGTTAGGAGAATGATATGGTGGACATACTCCTATTGATAAGCGTAGCATAAAGATCAAGTCATTTCAATAGTTCAATTGCTATATGCTTTCTGATACATAGTAACCTAATTCCTTCGACCATGAGATCATGCATATCACCTTTACCGGATGGATGCTTTGATGACATCAAACACCACACCATAACTGGGTGGCTATAAAGGTGACATTAAGTGTTCGGAAAGTATTGGTTGAAACACATGGATCAAGAGTGGGATTTGTCCATCCACATGACGGATAGATATACTCTGGGCCCTCTCGGTGGAATGTCATCCAATTGGCTTGCAAGCATGTGACTTGGTCACAAGGGATCACATATCACGGGAACGAGAAAAGAGTACTTATCGGTAACGAGGTTGAACTAGGTATGCAGAGATACCGACGATCATAACCTCGGATAAGTAAACTATCGTGAGACAAAGGGAAATTGGTATCGTATGTAAGTGGTTCATTCGATCGCAAAGTAATCGTAGAAATATGTGGGAGCCATATGAATTTCCAGATTCCTCTATTGGTTATTGTTCAGAGAAGTGTCTCGATCATGTCCGCATAATTCACGAACCGTAGGGAGACACACTTAAGGATTCGACGTTGTTTTGAGTAGTTATGGTATTATGAGAAAGAGACCGAATGTTGTTCGGAGTCTCGGATGGGATCCGGGATATCACGAGGTGATCCGGAATGGTCCGGAGAATAAGATTCATATAAGGAAAGTCCCGTTTCGGAGTTCGGGAATGATTCCGGTGTTTTCATCGGGAATGTTCTAGAAGGTTCCGGATTGTCCGGCACTCCGGGGGGGGAGGGTACATGAGTGTGTCATTGAATGATTGCATCATGTACTAAGTGTTCTTGCTGTTCCAAAAAGATGAAAGTCAAATTGCCAGTTTGAAAGTCAAACGGCTAAAACAGGAAACTGTGGGAAACAGGAAACTGTGGGAAACAAGCAAGAGGAGTTGGAACCAACTTGGAGGAGGAGTCCAGCTCCTCCAGGCCGGCGCCCAGCCCTAGGCCGAGTTGGGGAGGGACTCCCTCCCTCCCCTGGCGCGCCAAGGACCCTCCACCCATAAAAGGAGGGGCAGGGCTCCTCCTTGAGACACACAAGTTTCCACCTCTAATCTCAGGTTTAGAGCCGTTTGGTTTAGAGCTTCTAATTGCTTTAGCCTGCGGTTTAGAGCCTTCTAATTGGTGAGTCTAATCTCTAGACCACTAATAGCCCTCTCTCATAATCCACCATACTCGCTCCGGCTTAAGGCGAAGCCCTGCGGGATCTCCCCTCTACTTCCGGTACCACGCCGTTGTGCTGCCGGAATCGCGAGGAGAGTGCTACAACCTCCGCTGCCTGCTGGAACAAGGGAGAGGAAGGTCTTCGTCAAGTACCGAACGTGTGACCGACTGCGGGAGCGCTGCCGGAACGCAGCGCCGGAAGGATCGTCTACACGATCTTGAGATCGGAAAGAGTACGACTACATCACCCACGAGAATCTGCTCTCGTTAAACACTTTGGAATCTTCGAGGGTAAGTTATTCCATCGACTCGTTGCTACAATCTAGTAGATAGATCTTGGCTTGTTTGTTTGTATGCGATAGAAAATTTTTGTTTTCCATGCTACGAACCCCTACAGTGGTATCAGAGCCGTGTCTATATGTAGATCTGTTGCACGAGTAGAACACAATGGTCATTGTGGGCGTTGATGCTTTTATTGTAGATTGCTTTTTGTGTACTTTGCATCTTGCGGTATGTTGGGATGAAGCGGCCCAGGCTAACCTTACATGACATCGTTCATGAGACTTGCTCCACGCTTGACATGCAACTTGTATTGCATAAGTGGCTTTGCGGGTGCCTATTTCTCCTAGCATAGTTAAGATCCAATTTACAACGGGTAATCAACAATGCTAGTATCAATGTTGTGGTTCTTGTTCGTAAGTTAGAACGACACTTATTGAAAGCCCCAAACCACATAAAATATGCAAAGAAAGTAGAGGCGTCTAACTTTGTTTTGCAGGGATGTGCAGTGATGTGATATGGCCATGATTGTGATTATATTTGATGTATGCAATGTTCCTTATTGTAAGTTGGCAACCGGCAGGAGCCAAATGGTTGTCTTTAATTTATGTTAAGACCCGCGTGTCTATTCAAAGTAGTTGTAATAGTTGAAGCCGGTGGACGACAACCATGGTGAAGCGTCATTGACCTTGATGCAATGCCGGAGATGATGGAGATCATGTTCGTGTTTGAAGATGGAGATCGGAAGCACAAAGAAGAAAGGCCATATCATATCACATATTATGAATTGCATATGATGTTAATCCTTTATGCATCTTGTATTGCTTAGTAGACGACGGTAGCATTATAAGATGATCCCTCATGCACATGAATTTCAAATCATAAAGTGTTCGCCCTTAGTTAGCACCGTTGCTAAAGCTTGTTGTTTCGAAGCACCACGTGATGATCGGGTGTGTTAGATTCCGCAAGTGTATACAACGTAAGCAAGCCAGATTTGCTTATGCGGTGGCTAAGGTTTGATCTTGACGAGCCTAGCATGTACAGACATGGTCTCAGGAACACGGATTACCGAAAGGTAAAGCATGAATCATATAGTAGATATGATGAACATGATGATTGTTCGCCATTGAAACTATATCAACTCTCGTGATGATCGGTGTTGATGTAGTGGATTTGGTTCGTGTGATCACTAAAACAATGTGAGGGATGTTGTTTTGAGTGGGAGTTCACCTAGTTTAATTTCATTAATTAATTTGAACTCAATTTGTCATAAACTTAGTCTAAACTATTGCAAATATGTTGTAGATCAATGGCAGCCCCTACCATCAATTTTAATGCGTTCCTAGAGAAAGAAAAGTTGAAAAACAATGGAAGCAACTTCGCGGATTGGTTCCGCAATTTGAGGATTGTCCTCACAGCTGGTAATTTGACCTATGTGCTGGATGCACCGCTGGGTGATCCACCTGCAGCTGATGCTCCCGATGAAGTAAAGAATGTTTACCTCGCTCGGAAGAATCAGTACTCCATAGTTCAGTGTGCTATCTTGTATGGTTTAGAATCGGAGCTTCAGAAAAGGTTTGAAGAGTCAGACCCATATGATATTGTCGAGGATCTCAAATTGATTTTTGAGACTCATGCGGCAATTGAAAGCTATGAGGCTTCTGAAAAGTTCTTTAACTGCAAGATGGAAGAGGGCAGCTCCGTCAGTGAGCATGTGCTTAAGATGTCTGGGCACGCAAACAAACTTCAAAGCTTGGGTATAGTGATTCCTAATGCTTTGGGGGTTTACCGCGTCCTCCAGTCATTGCCACCAAGTTACAGGAACTTTGTGATGAACTACAACATGCAGAACATGAACAAAGAGTTGCCAGAACTATTTGCTATGTTAAAATCTGCAGAAGTGGAGATCAAGAAAGAGCACCAAGTGTTGATGGTCAATAAGACCACCAAATTCAAGAAAGGCAAGTCTAAGCAAAAGGGACACTTCAAGAAGGGTGGTAAGAAAGTTGCCACGCCGACGAAGAAAACCAAGGCTGGACCAAAGCCTGAAACTGAGTGTTTTTACTGCAAGGGAGAAGGTCACTGGAAGCGGAATTGCCCAAAGTACTTGGCGGATTTGAAGAACGGCAACATCAAGAAGAAAGGTATATCTGATATACATGTTATTGATGTGTATCTCACTAGTATTCGTAGTAGTGCCTGGGTATTTGATACTGGTTCGGTTGCTCATATTTGTAACTCGAAACAGGTGCTGCAGAATAAACGGAAGCTAGCGAAGAACGAGGTGACGATGCGCGTGGGAAACGGATCAAAGGTTGATGTGATCGCGGTCGGCACGCTACCTCTTCATCTACCATCGGGATTAGTTTTATACTTAAATAATTGTTATTTAGTGCCTGCGTTGAGCATGAACATTATATCAGGATCTTGTTTATTGCGAGGCGGTTACTTGTTTAAGTCAGAGAATAATGGTTGTTCGATTTATATGAGTAATATGTTTTACGCACATGCACATTTGATAGATGGTCTATTCTTATTGAATCTCGATAGTGGAAATACACATATCAACAATATTGAAGCTAAACGTTTGAAATCAAGCGATAATTCGACCTATATGTGGCACTGTCGTCTTGGTCACATTGGAGTGAAGCGTATGAAGAAACTCCATTCTGATGGACTTCTTGAATCACTTGATTTTGAATCACTTGATAGATGCGAAGCATGTCTGATGGGCAAAATAACTAAAACTCCATTTTCTGGTATGATGGAGCGAGCTACGGACTTATTGGAAATCATACATACCGATGTATGTGGTCCAATGAGTGTAGCATCGCGCGGTGGTTATCGTTATGTTCTTACCTTCACAGATGACTTGAGTAGATATGGGTATATCTATTTCATGAAACATAAGTCCGAAACTTTTGAGAAGTTTAAGGAGTTTCAAAGTGAGGTAGAGAATCAACGTAACAATAAGATTAAGTTTCTACATTCTGATCGTGGAGGTGAATATCTAAGTTACGAGTTTGGCGAGCATTTAAAGAAGTGCGGAATACTTTCACAATTGACACCGCCGGGAACACCACAGCGTAATGGTGTGTCCGAACGTCGTAATCGAACTCTCTTAGATATGGTTCGTTCTATGATGTCACTTACAGATTTACCGCTATCATTTTGGGGTTATGCATTAGAAACAGCCGCATTCACTTTAAATAGGGCACCGTCTAAATCCGTTGAAACGACACCGTATGAATTATGGTTTGGGAAGAAACCTAAATTGTCGTTCCTTAAAGTTTGGGGATGCGAAGCCTATGTAAAGAAGTTACAGCCGGACAAGCTTGAACCCAAAGCGGAAAAATGCGTCTTCATAGGATACCCGAAGGAAACTATTGGGTATACCTTCTATCATAGATCCGAAGGCAAAAATCTTCGTTGCCAAGAATGGATCTTTTCTAGAGAAGGAATTTCTCTCGAAAGAAGTGACTGGAAGGAAAGTAGAACTCGACGAGGTTGTCGAACCTTCTCTCGAAATTGCGAGTAGCGCAGCACCGGAAGAAGTTCCTGTGGTGCCTGCACCAATTAGAGAGGGAGCTAATGATGGTGATCATGAAACTTCGGTTGAAGTTGCTACAGAGCCTCGGAGGTCAACGAGAACTCGTACCACTCTAGATTGGTATGATTCCGTTATGAGTGTCATGTTGGTGGACAATGCCGATGACCCCGAGACATATGAGGAAGCGATGATGAGCCCAGATTCCAATAAATGGCAAGAAGCCATGAAATCCGAGATTAGATCCATGTACGAAAACCAAGTATGTACTTTGGTGGACTTACCGGATGGCCGGAAGGCTGTCGAGAACAAATGGATTTTCAAGAAGAAAACAGATGCTGATGGTAATGTTACTGTCTATAAAGCTCGACTTGTCGCAAAAGGGTTTCGACAAATTCAAGGAGTTGACTACGATGAGACTTTCTCACCGGTAGCAAAGATAAAGTCTGTGAGGATTATGTTAGCAATCGCTGCATATTATGATTATGAGATATGGCAGATGGATGTCAAAACAGCATTCCTCAATGGAGACATTGATGAAGAGTTGTATATGATGCAACCCAAAGGTTTTGTCGATCCTAAAGATGCTAACAAGGTATGCAAGCTTCAACGGTCCATCTATGGATTGAAGCAAGCATCCCGAAGTTGGAATCAACGTTTTGATAAGGTAATCAAAAGTTTTGGTTTTATACAAACTTATGGAGAAGCTTGTATTTACAAGAAAGTGAGTGGGAGCTCTGTAGCATTCTTAATACTGTATTTGGATGACATATTGTTGATTGGGAATGATGTAGACCTTCTTAATAGTGTCAAGGAATATTTGAATAATAGTTTTTCAATGAAGGATCTTGGCGAAGCAGCTTACATATTAGGCATAAAGATTTATAGAGATAGATCGATACGCCAAATATCATTGTCACAGAGTACATATTTGGACAAAGTTCTAAAGAAGTTTGGAATGGAAGAAAGCAAGAAAGGGTTCTTGCCCATGTTGCCCAATACGACCTTGAGTAAAACTCAAAGTCCAACATCGGCAGAAGATAGAGAAAGGATGAGTAAGACTCCCTATGCCTCAGCCATAGGATCTCTAATGTATGACATGCTATGTACTAGACCCGACATTGCATATGCTGTTAGTTTAACTAGCAGATATCAAAGTGATCCAGGAGTGGATCATTGGACAGCGGTCAAAAACATCCTTAAGTACTTGAGAAGAACTAAGGATATGGTTCTTTCTTATGGAGGTGATGAACAGCTCGTTGTTAATGGTTACACCGATGCTAGTTGGAACACCGATCCAGATGATTCTAAATCACAATCTGGGTACGTATTTATTTTGAATGGTGCAGCAGTTAGCTGGAGGAGTGCAAAGCAAAGCGTTGTGGCGAGATCTTCAACTGAATCGGAATACATGGCTGCTTCGGAGGCTTCACAAGAAGCGATATGGATGAAAGAGTTCATTACAGAGCTGGGTGTGGTTCCAAGTGCGTTGGACCCAATGTCTATCTACTGTGATAACATGGGCGCCATAGCCAATGCGCAAGAACCAAGGTCACACAAGAAGCTGAAGCATATCAAACTGCGTTTTCACGCTATTCGAGAACATATCCAGGATGGGAATATAAAGATTTGCAAAGTACACACAGATCTGAATGTGGCGGATCCGTTGGCTAAACCTCTCCCGAGGGCAAAACATGACCAACACCAAACTGCCATGGGTGTTCGGTATATTACCATGTAATCTAGATTAGATGACTCTAGTGCAAGTGGGAGACTGTTGGAGATATGCCCTAGAGGCAATAATAAATATAGTTATTATTATATCTTTGTGTTTATGATAAATGTTTATATTCATGCTATAATAGTATTAACAAGGAAACATTAATACTTGTGTGAATTGTAAACTTAAATTGAAGTCCCTAGTATAGCCTCTATACTTCACTAGCTTGTTGGTTGATTAAATGATTGTGGTTTCCATATCATGAACATTGAGATGTTATCAAACAACAAGATCATATCGTTAGGAGAATGATATGGTGGACATATTCCTATTGATAAGCGTAGCATAAAGATCAAGTCATTTCAATAGTTCAATTGCTATATGCTTTCTGATACATAGTAACCTAATTCCTTCGACCATGAGATCATGCATATCACCTTTACCGGATGGATGCTTTGATGACATCAAACACCACACCGTAACTGGGTGGCTATAAAGGTGACATTAAGTGTTCGGAAAGTATTGGTTGAAACACATGGATCAAGAGTGGGATTTGTCCATCCACATGACGGATAGATATACTCTGGGCCCTCTCGGTGGAATGTCATCCAATTGGCTTGCAAGCATGTGACTTGGTCACAAGGGATCACATATCACGGGAACGAGAAAAGAGTACTTATCGGTAACGAGGTTGAACTAGGTATGCAGAGATACCGACGATCATAACCTCGGATAAGTAAACTATCGTGAGACAAAGGGAAATTGGTATCGTATGTAAGTGGTTCATTCGATCGCAAAGTAATCGTAGAAATATGTGGGAGCCATATGAATTTCCAGATTCCTCTATTGGTTATTGTTCAGAGAAGTGTCTCGATCATGTCCGCATAATTCACGAACCGTAGGGAGACACACTTAAGGATTCGACGTTGTTTTGAGTAGTTATGGTATTATGAGAAAGAGACCGAATGTTGTTCGGAGTCTCGGATGGGATCCGGGATATCACGAGGTGATCCGGAATGGTCCGGAGAATAAGATTCATATAAGGAAAGTCCCGTTTCGGAGTTCGGCAATGATTCCGGTGTTTTCATCGGGAATGTTCTAGAAGGTTCCGGATTGTCCGGCACTCCGGGGGGGGAGGGTACATGAGTGTGTCATTGAATGATTGCATCATGTACTAAGTGTTCTTGCTGTTCCAAAAAGATGAAAGTCAAATTGCCAGTTTGAAAGTCAAACGGCTAAAACAGGAAACTGTGGGAAACAGGAAACTGTGGGAAACAAGCAAGAGGAGTTGGAACCAACTTGGAGGAGGAGTCCAGCTCCTCCAGGCCGGCGCCCAGCCCTAGGCCGAGTTGGGGAGGGACTCCCTCCCTCCCCTGGCGCGCCAAGGACCCTCCACCCATAAAAGGAGGGGCAGGGCTCCTCCTTGAGACACACAAGTTTCCACCTCTAATCTCAGGTTTAGAGCCGTTTGGTTTAGAGCTTCTAATTGCTTTAGCCTGCGGTTTAGAGCCTTCTAATTGGTGAGTCTAATCTCTAGACCACTAATAGCCCTCTCTCATAATCCACCATACTCGCTCCGGCTTAAGGCGAAGCCCTGCGGGATCTCCCCTCTACTTCCGGTACCACGCCGTTGTGCTGCCGGAATCGCGAGGAGAGTGCTACAACCTCCGCTGCCTGCTGGAACAAGGAAGAGGAAGGTCTTAGTCGAGTACCGAACGTGTGACCGACTGCGGGAGCGCTGCCGGAACGCAGCGCCGGAAGGATCGTCTACACGATCTTGAGATCAGAAAGAGTACGACTACATCACCCACGAGAATCTGCTCTCGTTAAACACTTTGGAATCTTCGAGGGTTAGTTATTCCATCGACTCGTTGCTACAATCTAGTAGATAGATCTTGGCTTTTTTGTTTGTATGCGATAGAAAATTTTTGTTTTCCATGCTACGAACCCCTACAGAATATCCTTACTATTGTCCAATGATCATCTTACGAATCATTCTGGTATATGCTCACAACATTTAGAGCATAGGACATATCTGGATTTGTACATATCACAGTATGATTGATATAAATACTCTTTATGATTTCATAAATCAAGTATCAATCTATACTTGATTATTTGTTTCACTTTACCAAATGTCAATACACTTGAATATATCATCAACATTGAACTTTTTCAATCCTTTCTGTGCGACAAGAACCTTTCTTGTAGTTTCTATATTGAACTCATTCAATATCTCGTCTATGTACTTCTGGCACAACCATATTAGCGTCTATTGATGCCAAATATTTAGGTTTTGCCTAAGTCTTTCATCGGGATGAAATTCTTAATATGTGTTAATAAAAGATACATTATTTCCAATCAACAATATGTCTTCCACATAACGTATTAGAAACATGTCTTAGCGCTCCCACTTAATTTCTTGCAAATGCAAGCATCTCCATCGTCTCTGATGAACTTTTAAACTCCTTTAACAGTTTCATCACAATGAAGATTCCAACTCCGCGATGCTCACTTTAACCATTGAAGTTTGCATATACTTTTAGCATCCTTTTGAATTAACAAAACCCTATGGACCGTGTTATGCACATGTCCTAGGTAACGATTCTATTAGAAGAACTTGTTTTGTTTATTCAACTACCATATAACAAATTATATGTAGTGGTTGCTACATTAATCCGTCTAGACTAAATATCACTATGAAAGATCAAATCTTGTCATAGTCAACCTTTGAACATTTTGTGAACTATTTCCCAACATGTCGACTATTTCATAGATGTAAAACATCCATGTTTATTTCTTTATAGATCCAGACACAACTGTAAGGTCTTACACCTTTCTCGAGGGTCCTTCAAGTTCAAAACTTGATTTCTCGTGTATGGAACTATCACGGATTTTATGGCTTCAAGCCATTTGACGGAGTCAGGGCCCATCATCGCTTCTTTGTATGTAGTCGGTTCATTATTCTCAAATAATGATTCAACCCTCAAATCTTGGTATTTGATTGTTTACCCGATCTACTTGTTTCAATAGGAACTTAGATCTCCGTGACCACAACCTTTGAGGCACGTGAGCCATGAGCATTGTTGCTGCCTCCGGAACACTTTTCGGTGCTGCGCAACTCTGCACATATAGCTAAGGTTCTTTTAACCTTATCAAAGTTCTATTGTCCTCCCACTTAACTTTTCACGAAAAATTCCTTCTCAAAGAAACTTGACGTTCTAAGCAACAAACACTTTTGTCTCCGGTGTTTATGGAGGAATACTTAACAGTTATACAAAGACAGGTTCATCCGACTTTGGTTGCACACATCTTTCTTATGCATAGCATACAATGTTTTGAGAAAGGACTACTTGGGTTTTATCCCAAACCATAACTTTATATGGTGTCATTTCAACGGATTATGATGAAGCTCTTTTCAGTGGAAAAACGGTAATCTCTAAAGCTTTTAATCTTTAAAATACAATGGCAGTTTTATGAATTATACCTTTGATCTTACCATGTCAAACAAGGTTTAATTACATACCTCGAACGCTCCATACCCTTATGGTGTTTTGGGAAATGCAAATCCACGGAACGATTCCTTAAATCTTAGGTATTATGCTAAACTTGTAACTCAAATATCTTCCTTTATGATCTTATCATAAACTATTTATATTCTTGTTACAATGATTTTGCACTTCATCTTAAAAATCTTTGAACTTTTCAAATATTTCACACTTCATCCTTATTAAGTAAATATTCATATATTCACTCAAATTTTCGGAGAAAGCATATGAAGTTGAAATCCATCGCTCTTGACTACACATAATGGATTTCGTACAACAATATGTACAAGTTCCAATAAGCTAGTCATTCATTCCCTTTTGGCCTATGAACGAAGTTTTAATTATCTCTAGGAAAGTTTCACAAGCGTCATTTGATCAAAAATCAAAAAGACTCCAAAATTCCATCCACATGGAGTTTCTTCATGTTTTCTTTCCAATATAATTTAAACGGCGATATCACTTCCTAAGTGATATTTCAATCAATTTGTCTTTCGACATTTTTAGCACTAGTTTTATGGATGTGATTTCTTCAACGAGATTTGTGAATCATCCATCTTTTATGGATTACGGAAATTATTTGAACAACCCTTTTGTTCTCATAATACCTAATAAAACAAATCTTTAAGGCAAGCTTTGATGTTTAACAAGCAACACAATAACCTTTTATTTGTTCTCGATGAACATCATCACATATTCTTTTGCTAGTTACTTAGGCCATTGTAGTTCATGAATTGTGTTGTTTCGTATGACGATTCACACCAAAAAATTCAGTATCAAATACTTAAGAACCACATTGTTTAATAAGCAAAGAATATAGCCATAACATGTATATCATCTATATACTTAAACTGAACAATTCTAGTCTTTTCTTTTCTGCCATATATTTATGAGATTCTCTTTCAGTATTTCCTTTTCTGTTTGAAAGAATCTATCAATATCAGTGGAGTCATACATATGACACATAGTCCAAAGCGTGTATAGTTAAATGCCAATGTCTTTGGACTTGCACTTTGAAGTAGATCACCATTATCAAATGTTTGGTGTTCTTTCAAATTCCTTTCTTTAGTAATCTCTTGTTGTAGTAAACATTTTACCTACATCAAACATTCACCCTCATCATGGATTTATCCATGATTAAGCTACTTTTAGCTTGTAACGGTGAATCGTGAGTATAATGTTGCTCTCCAAAACCTTTTGGAGGATTAGGACAACTCGTGTCTCCAACCTTTTGCAAATTCTCATCAAATATGAGAACATGACTTTTACCATATTATACTCTATCATGTTGCAACCAAAACTTCGTTTCAGATATCACTATATCTTCCACACATCATGGTTTCTGAAACAACTCTTTCAGATCCTAGATAACCTTGATATTAAGACAATCCTTTGAATATCAAGAATCATGGAGACAAACATGATACTTATATACTAACATTGGAATTGTTACTCTTGATTTAATACCAACTATTAAACTTCATGGAGTAATCAAAAACTTACTGAAAGTTTGCAATAGGACTTTTAAACTTTAGATTAACACTTCAAGACAATACGATACCAGTTCGTAAAGTAACTAACCAGATTTCTATAGTTCTATCATCTCAATTATAACTAAGCGCAAGGTGGTAAACGGATGCCAATGACTACAACAACTATGCAAATTCACTTTGATTTAGTTTATGATAAATTGAGTTCTAATTAATAATTAAATTAATCTAGGTGAACTCCCACTCAAAACAATATCCCTCACATTGTTTTAGTGATCACACAAACCAAATCCACCACATCAAAACCGATCATCACGAGAGTTGATATAGCTTCAATGGCGAACAATCAACATGTTCATCATATCTACTATATGACTCATGCTCTACCTTTCGGTAATCCGTGTTCCTGAGGCCATGTCTGTACATGCTAGGCTCGTCAAGATCAAACCTTAGTTTCTGCATGAGCAAATCTGGCTTGCTCACGTTGTATACACTTGCAGAATCTAACACACCCGATCATCACGTGGTGCTTCGAAACAACAAGCTTTAGCAACGGTGCTAACTAAGGGTGAACACTTTATGACTTGAAATTCATGTGCATGAGGGATCATCTTATAATGCTACCGTCGTCTACTAAGCAATACAAGATGCATAAAGGATTAACATCACATGCAATTCAATAATATGTGATATGATATGGCCTTTCTTCTTGGTGCTTCCGATCTCCATCTTCTAGCACGAACATGATCTCCATCATCACCGGCATTGCATCAAGGTCAATGACGCTTCTCCATGGTTGTCGTCCACCGGCTTCAACTATTACAACTACTTTGAATAGACACGCGGGTCTTAACATAAATTAAAGACAACCATATGGCTCCTGCCGGTTGCCAACTTACAATAAGGAACATTGCATACATCATATATAATCACAATCATGGCCATATCACATCACAGCACACCCCTGCAAAACAAAGTTAGACGCCTCTACTTTCTTTGCATATTTTACGTGGTTTCGGGCTTTCAATAAGTGTTGTTATAACTTATGAACAAGAACCACAACATTGATACTAGTATTGTTAATCACCCGTTGTAAATTGGATCTTAACTATGCTAGGAGAAACAGGCACCCGCAAAGCCACTTATGCAATACAAGTTGCATGTCAAGCGTGGAGCAGGTCTCATGAACGATGTCATGTAAGGTTAGCCCGGGCCGCTTCATCCCAACATACCGCAAGATGCAAAGTACACAAGAAGCAATTGACAATAAAAGCATCAACGCCCACAATGACCATTGTGTTCTACTCGTGCAACAGATCTACATATAGACACGGCTCTGATACCACTGTAGGGGTTCGTAGCATGGAAAACAAAATTTTCTATCGCATACAAACAAACAATCCAAGATCTATCTACTAGATTGTAGCAACGAGTCGATGGAATAACTTACCCTCAAAGATTCCAAAGCGGTTAACGAGAGCAGATTCTCGTGGATGATGTAGTCGTACTCTTCCGATCTCAAGATCGCGTAGACGATCCTTCCGGCGCTGCGTTCCGGCAGCGCTTCCGCAGTCGGTCACACGTTCGGTACTCGACGAAGACCTTCCTCTCCCTTGTTCCAGCAGGCAGCGGAGGTTGTAGCACTCTCCTCGCGATTTCGGCAGCACAACGGCGTGGTACCGGAAGTAGAGGGGAAATCCCGCAGGGCTTCGCCTTAAGCCGGAGCGAGTATGGTGGATTATGAGAGAGGGCTATTAGTGGTCTAGAGATTAGACACACCAATTAGAAGGCTCTAAACCGCAGGCTAAAGCAATTAGAAGCTCTAAACCAAAACGGCTCTAAACCGGAGATTAGAGGTAGAAACTTGTGTGTCTCAAGGAGGAGGCCCTGCCCCTCCTTTTATAGGTGGAGGGGCTAGGCGCGCCAGGGAGGGAGGGGAGTCCCTCCCCAACTCGGCCTAGGGCTGGGCGCCGGCTTGGAGGAGAGGAACTCCTCCTCCAAGTTGGCTTCAAACTCCTCTTGCTTGTTTCCCACAGTTTCCTGTTTCCCACAGTTTCCTGTTTTCCACAGTTTCCTGTTTTAGCCGTTTGACTTTCAAACTGGCAGTTTGACTTTCAAGTTTTGGAACAGCAAGAACACTTAGTACATGATGCAATCATTCAATGACACATTCATGTACCCTCCCCCCCCCCGGAGTGCCGGACAATCCGGACCCTTCTAGAACATTCCCGATGAAAACACCGGAATCATTCCCGAACTCCGAAACGGGACTTTCCTTATATGAATCTTATTCTCCGGACCATTCCGGATCACCTCGTGATATCCCGGATCCCATCCGAGACTCCGAACAACATTCGGTCTCTTTCTCATAATACCATAACTACTCAAACAACGTCGAATCCTTAAGTGTGTCTCCCTACGGTTCGTGAATTATGCGGACATGATCGAGACACTTCTCCGAACAATAACCAATAGAGGAATCTGGAAATTCATATGGCTCCCACATATTTCTACGATTACTTTGCGATCGAATGAACCATTTACATACGATACCAATTTCCCTTTGTCTCACGATAGTTTACTTATCCGAGGTTATGATCGTCGGTATCTCTGCATACCTGGTTCAACTTCGTTACCGATAAGTACTCTTTTCTCGTTCCCGTGATATGTGATCCCTCGTGAGCCAGTCACATGCTTGCAAGCTAATTGGATGACATTCCACCGAGAGGGCCCAGAGTATATCTATCCGTCATATGGATGGAAAAATCCCACTCTTGATCCATGTGTTTCGACCAATACTTTTCGAACACTCAATGCCACCTTTATAGCCACCCAGTTACGGTGTGGTGTTTGATGTCATCAAAGCATCCATCCGGTAAAGGTGATATGCATGATCTCATGGTCGAAGGAATTAGGTTACTATGTATCAGAAAGCATATAGCAATTGAACTATTGAAATGACTTGATCTTTATGCTACGCTTATCTATAGGAGTATGTCCATCACATCATTCTCCTAATGATATGATCCTATTGTTAATAACATCTCTATGTTCATGATCAGGAAACCACGATCATATATTAACCAACAAGCTAGTTTAACAAGAGGCTTTACTAGGGACTCTTATTTTAGTTTACAAATCACACAAGTATTAATGTTTCCGTTTAATACAATTATAGCATGGTATGTAAACATTTATCATAAGTGTGAAGATATGATAATAACCACTTTATTATTGCCTCTTGGGCATATCTCCAACACTACTGACTTACCACAAAGTTCATCACGGGGCAAAGGAGATTTGCCGCCCTTCTCTAACATCTTGGTTGTACTCAAGGTTCCTCAGCTCGTCCCACGCAGGCAGCGGCTCTTCCAATATATCTTCCGGATATGCATCCGGTAGGAGCTTCACACGAGTGTTCTCTAGAAACCAATGGAGGTACTCGCTGAAAGCGTCCTCACAATGGGGTTTTGCAGCCATTCTTTTCGATTTCTTAGCTTCTCTCACACATAAAAGAAATCTAGCTACGTGTTTCTGGTGAATCTTGCCCCAGTCAGTCTTCTTGCTCTTGAGCCTGTCCAACCTGTATGTGAATAAAGAGCAACTTTTTAAGCACACACAACTATCATACATTGTCTTCAAAAACATGTATAGAACCAATTCTTACCGATGAAAAGCTTCGTCGGTGTCCTGGTAATCCGGAGGGGTAGCCTGATAGAGACCAAACTGTCTCATAACCCGCTACGGCATATAATGCTCAACAACCCATATGCATATCATGGGGCACTCCATATACCATAGATTGCGTTCCGCGTCGCACTGTGGGTTAAGATGGAACTCCTCACAACCAAAATTGTCCCTAGGACCATATACCTCCCATACAACCTTAATCGCAAATAATATAGTTCAATGAGAAGAGCACTTGAAAGGAATGCTAAACGGTGTATGTTCAGAAATTCTTACTTGCTCCGGGAGAAGGTTGTCAAACTCATTGGTGTATCTCAGGTACGCGTTTTGTAGGTCGGTTGGAGGCTGTGAGACCACGTCCCAATTGTAAGCCCATGTGGGCCACTTCAACCTTTCCCCGCCATCACTATAGGGTTTGGAAGGCATATGTTTTGGCCTACCAACTGGAAAGCATTCCCACATCCACACCGAGAGGAGTAGCATCGTACCACCGATATAAGCCTCAGCCTCAGTCCTTCGACAAGCCTCGTCCAGCTACGCAAGAAAGCAAACAAACTTAGTCATGCATAAGTTGGAAGAACATATGTAAAAAAGGAAAAATAGAAACACCCCATTACCTGCCGGTACAAGAAGGCTAATGCCGCCGAACCCCAACTCCATTTTTTATCCATCACAGTTAAGGCCTTCAGCCAGTGCCAGTGAGCCATGTTGCCCTTACCATCAGCAAATATAGTCTTCGTGATGACATACCACACATACACACGGGCATATATAATAATCTCATCCTCGCTAGCATTCTCAGGACATGTACTAAAGTTTTGTGCTATCCACTTGAAAGTAGCCCCGACTGTGACTCTTAATTTCTCCCCCTTTGAGTTTATAGTGTCACCAGGACACTTACCACCGGTAAGGCCACACATCCGCTCACGCCCGCCGTCGGAGCCTGTGTTAATACACAGAGGATCCCCCTGGATAGGGAGTGCAAGGATCATGGACATGTCCTGCAGAGTGACGGTCATCTCACCGGTACGGAGGTGAAAACTATGCGTCTCCGGCCTCCACCGGTCGACGAGCACGGTGATAGCAGCAGGGTTCATGTGCGGTGAACCACGATTGGCCATATGGATGAATGGGAGCAATCCTAGCGCTTTGATGTGCACCATGTACCGATCATCGTACCGCATCATCTCTTGGAAATGCCCGTGATACCTAAGTCGTAGGAGAACAAGAGGCTTCACACATAGAAGCTCGATTATAACATGTCCATCCAACTTGAGAAACATATAATGATTTCGAGGTTTTTTTTTCTTACCTTGATCCCCTCGGCAAGAATGCGGCCACGGTGAACCTTGTCATACGACGGCTCAAGAAGCGACATGCCTTCTACGAACCCGGGTTATACATGGGATGGTGTACGGGCTTCTTTCGATTCCGATTTCGACAACCTAGTTAATTAAAAAAAGTAGAACTATATATGTGAACATCTATGAGAGCAAAATATATAAACAATTCTTTCTATATGAGCATCTCTATGTGACAAGGTTCCAATAGTTATGAAAAAAATTTACAACTAACAAGTACATGGAGAATTCATAGTATGGAAGTTTCCTAGTATGAAACTAACAAGTATATAAAGAATTACTATATCAACAAACTCTAGTATTAACGTTTATTACAACAACAAATTATAACTAAAATGTACATAAGAAATTCTTACCAATTACTACTAACAATAATTTTCAATCTATAACAAAAACATACTATCCCACATTATTATCCACAACAATTACTACTAACAATTCCTACTACTTACTACTAACAATTACCAATTACTAATAAGCAAGAATATTGCTAAACTAGGGTTTCCCTTAGGGCAAAATGAGAGATTTTGGACAAATACCTGGGGGATGTGGTGAAGAACAAGATCCACAGAGAGATTCTTCAAGATCTGAGCAATTGGAGGAGGGTAGCATCAACCCTAGCCGCCGCCATGTCTGTGTTCACTGAGGGGAGAGGAAAGCAAGGAAAGAGAAAAGAGGGTTGGGCTGGGCCGACCCGGCGCAGCTTAAGGGCTCCAGGTGTGCGGCGCCAGCCACCATGGCGCGGCACAGGTGGGTGCGGCGCCACCGCACTTAAGGTACTGGGGCCCGCGGAGCCAGCATGGCAGGGTGTGCCGTGCCAGCCCGAGAGGTGCAGCAGGCTGGCGTGCGACGCCAGGCTCAGTGGCGCTGCACACGCGAGCCAGCGTGGCAGCTGTGCGGCGCCTGACCCCAGCCAGCCAGCGTGGCAGGCCTGCGGCGCCGTCTTAACTGGCACTGCACAGGAGGCTGCGGAGCCACACGGACGGAAGTGGCAGAAAAGGGTTATTCCGTTTGAATTTGTTTTCGAATACATCTTTAGACCCATCAACCACAACCAAATCATTGCTAAATCACCGATCCGCCGTCAACCTAGATTTGCAACACCAATGGCAATAATCCACTACTACTAGCTACTCAACGAGCAGTACTAAATTGCTACTCCGCTCGATCCATTGCACGCGCACGATCATCATCGATAGCATCAGACGAGTGCCGCGGCAGCGCTGGCGGCGGCGGCGGCGGAAACCCTCCAGAGGCCACGGCCGCGCGGTCCAGCCGCAGCGCTGTGCCCGTGCGAGTGACCGTCGTGGTGGTGGTGGTGCGACCCTGCTGAGCCAACGCCCACACCGCCGATGAACGGGACGGTGGAGGAGCCGCCCTTCCCGCGCGAGCTCGAGCTCCCCCTGCCGCCACCTCTCACGAAACCTCCTCCACCCCTCCCTCCGCCGCCACCTCCCCCACCGCGGCAGCACGCGCCCTGGAACTGCGCGGCCAGGCAGATCAGCACCAGCAGCAGCGCGCAGAGCGCCCTTGCCTTGCCTCTCATGGTGGTTGATCGCCGTCCCTAGGCCCTGGACAATGACGTAGTCTGCTACGCCCGTTGCGGTGGGGGGATGCCGGTTTATGTGATGATGAACTGGACGGGGTCACGGAGAGGAAGGAGCCGGGGAAAGTCGATCCCCGTGCTAGCTGCTGCTGCTGCGTCTGCCAGAGTGTGGGTGGTGTGTGGTTAACTTCCGATTGCCGTATTCGTGCTAGGCGTGTGTATCGACGCGTACGCCCGGCCGTTGGCCGGAAGAGGCAATTGGGGTGTGGCTACGTGCGCACGGTGAGGCTGATATTTCCTGCCAGATTGACCGGAGTCCAGCAGACTCCAGAGAGAGCTTGACTACCCCAGTGATGTTTTCCCATTGATCATATGGTGCGGCCTAGGGTGCATAGCGCTTTCAGTGCAGCCTAGGGTTTGCTTTTGATAAAAAAAACGTGTCCAACAATTGGCAGAATAGAACGCGCGCTGTGGCTCTTGCTTAACTAGCAATAATTGTTTGTCCTTTAACTCTAGCACTTCCAAATACAATTTAATTGTAACTGGTTTAGACAATTTTTTGGCCTAAAATCATCAAAGTTTTACCTAAAATCACTAGTGGAAAAAGGGCATATAGTCCGGTTTGTAAGGGTTTTTAGTCCCGGTTTTGCAACCGGGACTGCGAAATTGGGACTAAAGGCCCATATTTCTAGTCCCGATTTGTTACAACCCGGAACTAGAGGGCCACCGCATGGCCTTTTTTGCTGCGGGGGGTGAAGGACCTTTAGTTCCGGGTCGTAATACGGCCCTGGACTAAAAATTTATTTTTCAATTTTTTTTAATTTTTTTTAATTTTTTTTTAAAATTTTTTCTTGAACATTTGAATTGTTTGACTCGTAATCCTCTCACTTGGAACATTTTTAGTACTAAGTATATTTAATCTTAGGTCAAATCACGCTTGTGGTCAAACTTCTCATTTGGTCACCCATCCTAGCACTACTCCACCCTCGCACGCTTAACTTCTCTTTTCCATCCGGATGTCCTTGCGCGAAGCCCTTTGTACCTTGTTATCAACACTATCATATCAATCCTATTAGCCCATATCAATATGTCATACATATTTATTTATTGAAACTACAAACAACTATTTTAGTAAACAACAATAAATAAGTAATAATAATATTTTGATATAATAAAATTAAAAAACTAAATAAAATAATATTTTATTCATTTTTTTGCCATTATTCATTTAATATGGCATAAATAATATCTTTAAATCTGTAAATCGAAATTCAACAAATAATATATTCATTATTATCAGAAAAATGTGAGGAATCAAAATATGAAATAAAAAATTGCTAAATAATTAAAAAAATTAAATAACTTTTTTCCCTTTTCAAATTTTAAAAATGTAAAAGAATCAGAAAAATGTGAGGAATCCATTATTTATAATTTTAAAAATCTAAAAATGTGAGTAATCCAAATAAAGCTGTTAAAATCAAACTCAAATTTTTTTCCACACATTTTGATAGCCTGTACATTTTTTTTCGACATCATACGCAAAAGTTATAACAATTTTAAGTTGCCCGCGCCTGCACACCTTTAGTCCCGGACCGTGATGGTCCGGAATACCCGGGACTAGAGTTTTCTCGGGCTCCTGGCCACTGAAAATGGTATGAACGGGGACTAGTGCTCATACTAGTCCCGGCCCGTAATAAATCGGGACTAGTGTCAGACTCTAGATCGAACCGAAGCCTCTTTTTCTACTAGTGAATCTTGCCTAAATTTGAGACAATTTAATTGAATCAGAGGTTATATATATTAGGTTTGTAGGAGAACTAATGCCAACACTGGTAAACCTCGGTGCGGCCTACAGTTTTTGAAATTTGTTT
Source organism: Avena sativa (assembly GCA_916181665.1). Taxonomy (NCBI): domain Eukaryota; kingdom Viridiplantae; phylum Streptophyta; class Magnoliopsida; order Poales; family Poaceae; genus Avena; species Avena sativa. Next base: position 345,563,806 of record OV702279.1, read on the forward strand.
TGAGAAAAGGTTGCGACCAACCAAATTTTATGATTTTTTTTCAAAATATAACGTCTAATCTAAATCTCATAGTAGGATCCAACCAAATTTTGTTTTCATCTAACATCGGTCTGAATATGATCCAAAAGAATTTGAAGTAAGTATATTTCAAAACCTGCCAAAGTTTCAAAAAAAAAACCTTTGAAACTTTAAACCATGTTGAGGCTGCGGCCGATGGCTAGTTTCTTAGTCAAAGCCATATTATTAGAAACACATGCTCCTGTACACACACAAGATCAGCCAGATTGGAAGGTTTTAACTCTTTAGTGATGCTGACTTCCCGGTCGATTTGGCTCGAAAAATATGCAAGGGTTTTTGAAAAGGTGCAAAAGACAATCAACAAGGTTTTAGATTAGATTAATGTTGAAGCTAGGAATTGGTCTTTAGCTAGCGCAGGTCACCTCTCACTTCCTTGATGATATCTGCTTCCATCTTTGCTTTGGTTGTAATAGCGATCAGTTGCTTGTGTTTTTGTAAGGCTCAATCAGGTCACTACTTTTTTTAACAAAGTACGGTCCCAAATTAATAAGGACCTAGACTGAAACATGGCAGGTACAAAATTATAAAGAGATCCTTCTACAACTATCGCACTGAGTAACCTGAAAAGAGGTCACTGTTTTTTCTATAAGACTTACACCAATTTTAGTGGGTTTTCCCCTAAATGCATTAATTAATTTCACAAAGCTAAAACATCTTGTATTTCGGTCACTCTTCTGAAGTTTGAGTCCCGGCGGCATCTCGTCCCGGCCGGGCAGACAGCAAAGTACATCTAGCTGATCTTCGATTCCCCTCGAATGTACTCCAAATGAACGAATTAATTCAAGCAAAACATGAGTTCTGTATAGTTAAATTACTCAACAGTGGGCAGTACTGCGCGATCACATAACACGGATCAACACTGTCACACCTGAGTTCGTACGTGGTACGAGTACTCACACGCACACGCACACAACTAAAATAGCATAGCTAAATCACGATCCACACTCAGTAAATATTTGCATATCACCAATCCACTGCTAGAGTGCTAGCTGCTACTATACGGCAGTACTAAATCGCTAGTAACCCACACGATCCTGACTTGCAGGCGGCGCGATTGTTGTCGATCAGCCCAACCACACGAGCACCGCGGCAGCAAGGGTGGCGGTGGCACCGGAGACCCTCCAGTCGAGGCCATGGCCACGCGGTTCAGCCGAGGAGCTGTGGTTGTGGTGGCCGTGGTCGTCGTGGTGGTAGTAGTAGTAGTAGTGGTGGTGGTGGCGCTTTTTCTTCGACCAGACGACACCACCGCCGCCTCTCCCGCCACCGCGGCCGGAGCCCCCATCAGCCATCCCGCCCACGCCCAGGTAGAGCAACACCAGCAGAACCACCGCGCACAGCTTCCTCGCCTTGACCCTCATGGCCGCCTCCGCCCTCGATCCGGACCCTAGCTAAATCGGCTTGGCGAAATGTGGTCGGTGGCAATGCCTAGTTCCTCGACTGATCTCGCTCGATCTTCTTCTCCCCTCGTACGGTTGTTGGCGTGGGTGGTGGAAGCGCCGTGCGTGCTTATATGGTGGGAGCAGAACTGATCGGAGTGGTGGAGGAAGGAGCCGAGAAACTCCACCGTCGTCCTCCTGCTGCTGCTGCCTTTGGCAGAGTGGGGCTGGACGGTGTGGGGGTGAATTTCTCGCCATTGGAGCCATTGCCTTGTTTGTGCTAGCTTTGCTGCTAATAGGTGGTTGTGCGTATCATCAACCAACGCGTACACACAGCTGCCTTGGCCGGAAGAGGCAAAGAGTACGTACATGGCCACGAGCGCGTACGTCTGGCTGATATTTCCCAGTCATCCCTAGTTCCCTACCATAACTTTTTGAAGCGCAATGTGAAAAAGAAAAGAAGATCGTTGAGTTCAGAATGGTACCTAGCTAGCCTGAGGTTCGCGCTACCGTGCTCATCTTTCCTTTTTTTTTCTTTTTTTTTTTTGCAAGTTGGAACAATCATGCTCCGTCGACCCACACGTAGTCCAGGGCCCTTAAGTTAAGGGCCTTAACGTTGATGAGGCAATCTTGTGGCCAACGAACAAAGGAACCTCAACGTACGTTGAGGCAGACACGTACGGTTCATATAGCCCTCGCTCGCCCTTACACTGACCAATTAATCCATTACAAGAGAAGCTGAATACGCCGATGGCCGGGTCCTGTCGGCGTAGTCCCTACGCCGACGGCTGCCGTCGGCGTATGTCCCGTAGGCGTAGCCTCTCCTCCCGTCGGCGTATATAGCTACGCCAACGGCAAAAGCCGTCGGCGTAGACCATAAAGGGCCCACCTAGATGACTAACGGCCGTTTGGCTACACCGATGGCTTTACCGTCGGCCTAAATTTTTGAATTGTTTAACTTATTAATCTCACATGGACATTTTTAATTCTAAGTATACTTAGTCTTAAGTCAAATTGCACAATTAGTCAAACTTCCCAACCGGTCACCCATCCTAGTACTACTCCAGCCCTAGCACGCTTAACTTCTTCATTCCTTCCACATGAGCTTCCGACAAAGAAACTAGAACTTGTTGTGAATATTATCATATCAAACCTATTAACCATTACACTATAATGTTAGACATATTTATTTTTTACATTCCATATAATTATTTGAGTAAACAACAATGAATAAGTAATAATAATCTTGAATTCACATAAAAATAAAATAAATTTTATTTATTTTGCGTTTTTCATTTAAATTTGAATAATTCATATCTACAAATCCGTAAATCACAATTCCAAAAATAATATATCCAAATCGATCAGAAAAATGAGAGGAATCCAAATATGACATCCCTATCATATATTTAATTATATATCATAACTTTTAAATATTAGACCAACTAAAACTATGTCAAGATTCATTAAACACCCCGTTTTTGGCACTTGAAAAATAAAAAATGGCTTTTTGGTGTGACGAAAAGGAAAACTTTCTCCTGCAACATTGTTCGCCATCCCATGATATACACAAGTGCACAATATGGGCACATTAGCGCAAACTATATCGCAATTCTAGCAATAACATTGGTCATTTGACCTGAAATCCAGAAAACCTTGATTGAGATAGGTTATTTTGTGAAGGTTTTTTTGAGAAACGATCATTATCCCAAGTTTTTTATTTTTCCATACAACTATGTCACATAATATGACACCACGCGAAGGTTTTGTATTATTTCGATCATTTTTGAATTTTTTTATGCCCGTTTCAAACTATCGTCAAACTTTCTAAATCGAGGAGCATGAAAATTCTTAGCTCGGGGCTGAGCCTCACTAAACTTGCATTAGATCTCTGATGAAATAGCATATTGTGAATGAAAAATTATTTTTGCAAAAAATCATGAGCATCATATCATGTACCTGTAGTTCAAATCTAACTCATTTCCTACTGATTCGGCAGGAATTTGTCTTTTTCACGAGGGGTGGACGGAAAGATTTGAGATACCCCGGTTGGGAAATTGTCCATTAAATATGGTCTAGTATTTTTGAAAAATGTGGTATTATCATTTTGACACTTTTATTTGGTGGTTGTTTCACAAAACGCCCCTTTTTTGCACTCAGAAAATAAAAAATGCCTTTTTGGTGCGACGAAAAGGAAAACTTCCTCCTGCAACATTGTTCTCCATCCCATTATACACATGCATGCATAATATGGACACATTATTGCAAACTATATCGTGATTCTAACAATAACATTGGTCATTTGACCTGAAATCCAGAAAACCTTGATTGAGATAGGTCATTTTGTGAAGGTTTTTTTGAGACACAATCAATATACTAGGTTTGGTATTTTTCCATGAAACTATGTCACATAATATGACACCACGCGAAAGTTTTGCATTGTTTCGATCATTTTTGAATTTTTATGCCTGTTTTAAACTATCGTCAAACTTTGTAAATCGAGGGGGGCATGAAGATTCTTAGCTCGGGGTCGAGCCTCACTAAACTTGCATTATATCTCTAATGAAATAGCATTTTGTGAATCTAAAAATGATTTTTGCAAAAAATCATGAGCATCATATCATGTACATGTAGTTCAAATCTAACTCATTTTCTACCGATTCAGCAGGATTTTGTCTTTTTTACGAGGGGTGGACGAAAAGGTTTGAGATATCCAGGTTGAGAAATTGTGAATTAAATATGGTCTAATATTTTTGAAAAATATGGTATCATTATTTTGAAACTTTTATTTGGTGGTTGCTTCACAAAACACCCTTTTTTCACTCAAAAAATGAAAAATATGTTATACGAAAGTATTTATATTTTTCATATATATTTTTGTAAACAAATATGTAATATTTGAGTTTATATAGATAGATCTTATTTTTCTGCAAATTTTGATATATTATATGTATTTTTCTGAATTTAAATAATTTAGTTCTGATTTTTCTAAGATTAATGGGGCAAAAAAGAAAAATGGCTACGCTGACAGCTTAAACCTACGCCGCGTAGACTTGACGCCGTCGCTCTGCCGTTAGCCTAGTATGCTACGCCGACGGCCCCGTTTACGTTGACGGCTGTCGTCGGCCTATTTACGCTACGCCGACGGCAAAACTGGGCCGACGGCCTATCAAGCTACGCCGACGGCTCCGACATATTGCCGCCGGCCTATAAAAGGTTCGTCGGCCTATATTGTTATTCCCGTAGTGATCAGGTAAGGTAGTATATACACATACACGTTGCCACTTGCCAGCAATTAATTAGGTATGTGTGTCAATCGTGTTTGTACATATCGATCAACAACAAAAGACTATCACCAACTACATTTTTTGGGGACGAGGACCAGAAAAACCTTTCACCCCTGACCTAGCCGCCAGGCTCCAGGGAGTCGACGTTCCTATCGCCTGATCTCCACTGGCGTTCTTGCTGGTCCCCTCTCCCTGCTGCTCCGGCGGCGGGAGGGAGGGGATATCCGGTTTCTCCGCTCTGTAGTTAGGGTTTGGTTTTGCGGGTCGTGGAGTGCCGTTAGGGTGGTGGGACGGCGCTCAGGCGAATAAATCTGCCTCAACTTCACTCCCACACGGACGATGACCCTCGTGGCGACGTCTCGGAGTTGATGACATTGTGTGTGTGCCGATTTCTCGGATTGGCGGCATTAGAGTTCTTGGATGGTGTCATCGAGGCGGAGGCGATGATCCCATCAGGTGTGTCCCTCCTTCTGCTATGTCCCCGTTACTACGACGTTTGCTCCGACGTCGTGGTGGAGCAGGGAGGATGTGTTGTCCAGGAATACGCGCAAACGGTCGTCTGCGTATGTGTCAGATTGAAGATGGTTTTATCATGTGCTAGGTTTGTGGATGGAAGCTGGCAGTTCTGATTTCCTCTCCCAACATGGTAGTCGTGTGTGGGTGTTAGTCCTGGAGTTTGATCGCGTGTCCGGAGACATGTTGTCCCGGTCTGATTCGTTCAACGGCAATGGTTTTGCCTTCGGCAAGCTACTTTGGAGGTCTAAAAAGCTGTTGATCAGCGATGGAGAGAAGGATAGGCGCTGGTATTTTGAATAGGTTTATCCTATCTTTTCAAATCTGTAAGGTCGTTTCGTTCCTACACTAGTGTAGAGCCCCCCCCTTTTAACTCCGGTTGGGAGGGCCCTCTAACAGCGGTTCCCCAACCGCTGTTGAGGGTTCGGTGTTAGAGGGGGGGCCCTTTAACACCGGTTCTTATACGAACCGGTGTTAAAGGGTGGCGCACGTGGGGCTGCCGCAGGCCTCAGCCCCCCCTCCTTTAACACCGGTTCGTATCTGCAACCGGTGTTAAAGGTTCTTCTGCCGCGGCAGAGATTTAGGCCGTTTTCCTGCTGCGGCAGACTTCTGCCTCTGCCCCGTTCTGGGCGTATTTCTGCGGGAGGGGGGGAGCGAGGGGGAATCGATCGGGAGTGGTATACACATAAATCATCATCGGTACATACGAGTACATGAATAATTAAGCAACTATTATTATACACAAACATTGTCATCGGCACATACATCGTCATCGGCACATACATCGTCATCGTTCATTTTGGTGGATATCTAAAGAGTTCTCCGCCAGGCGTGACGACCTCATCAAGTATGAACCCCGCCAATTCCTCTTGAATGGCTCGTATGCGTTCAAATGGTAGGAGTTGGTCCCGCATCCGTTCGATCTGAATATATATGAAGAATGGGCCGTCAATATATATATATAAGAATAAAACTCAACACAATTGATGGTAATAAAATAATGTTGTGGACTTTGTTTACTTACTCTAAGTTGTTCTAGTGCGGCTTGGTCCGTCGCACATATCGTGTTGCGAATGAATTCGCAAACATAGTACCCACATAAGTTATTGTCGTGTCCCTGATGCGCGCACTTTACGAGAATAGAGAGTTCAATCAAAATAATAATCAATAAAGCATGATATAATGGAATTGGAAGCTAGCTAGTATTACTTACATTTTGGTCTACAAATTTTAGTTCTTCTGACCATTCACCCACGGCCCTGCCCGTGAACCTTTTCCAAACCCTGTCCGACAAAGAAAATGGATAAAGGAGTAATTAATTACTTATTGTCACGAAAGTTGCCGATCTAGTGCGATAATATGATTGAAATTACCTCTGGAGCATCTCTCTATAGTTTGCCCATATCTCTTTTTCTTTTCATAACGAGTCCATGACAAGGACTTTTCCTGAGTCGGGTTGCATGACTAGCAGAATAAAGTGGAATCTACGCACGCATAACTCATCATCAGTTACACTTAACATCGAGTAAGCTGAAATAGAATGTGTACAAGAGAGAGGGTAACGGTACTCACGAGAAGTTGTAAGGCAATAGTATTTCCCTTTTGGTTTGTTGTCTCAGTAAAGACGTTAGCAAGTAATCTTTTGTTTGCCCGGGTTTGGTTTTTACCACTTCTTCATAAACTCTATTTGGGTCAACGAACCCAATGTCAAAAGGGCCTCCTTTCCTGCATTCCATAACCTTTTTCCTGCATAATAGTATATACATATATGGTGAGCATATATATATATATACATGCAATTAATAAAGTGAATGAGATGAGATATAAATTATAGAAATAGTACTTACACACAATAAAGGCTGATGACAGCTTTGTCGAGTTCTTTCTGATTGAATAGAAAATGCAAGTCTTGAATGTTGAAGTCAATCGCGTCATCTCCGCAGAAGAAAATATCATCTCTTATATGCGCCGTGATCCATTCTACCTTTCTCGTCTTGCAGAAATGAAGGTACCACTTGTGCAATTTTTGCATCTTTGTTGGTAGAGTCTTGAGCTCCTCTTTCTTGACGAGATTCTTCCCATACTTCCATGGCTGTATGAGGTTGGCATCGCATTTGGGCAAGTTGTCTCCCATGACGTTCAAGTATGCAATGTAAGTCATCCCCATCTCATTGGCCTTTCTTTGTAGCTCTGCCTCGTAATCATTTACGGGAGGAGCGTCTCGTGTGTCGAACATTTGGAGCGGGGCACATGATTGGTTTTCCTGCTCTCCGAGCATGGGAACTGTTTTCTGGGGTGCCTCACGACTGCTACTTTCAGTCTCCCTACGGCGCCTTGCATCCGCCTTCAAAATCTGGCGCTCGTAGTCCGACACAAGTGGGGTTTCAGGTTTCAAAAGATTATTGTAAAACTTCTCCACCACCGCCGGATCTATTTTCTCCTTTGGCTCGGCCCGTCTAGGTGCAAAGAATTTCTTGACCTGTTCTTCCGAGATCCTATTGGTCTCCTCGTCGCTGCGATTCCACGGTAAAACCGGCAATGGCTTGGCGGAAGGCTGCGGGACGTAGTTTTTTGAACTATTTGGCGTACGGTTTCCTGCGGATTTCTTTGTGGCAGTGCTACTGATGCTCCTCGTGGCAGTGCTCTTCCGCTTACGCTGAGGAGATGGCTGAAGCACCGGAGATGGCTGACGGGCCGGAGATGGCTGCCGCGCAGGAGATGGCTGACGGGCCGGAGATGGCTGCCGCGCAGGAGATGGCTGACGGGCCAGAGATGGCTGCCGCGCCGGAGATGGCTGCCGCGCAGGAGATAGCTGAAGCGGCTCAGACTGCTGACGCTGCGGAGACGGCGGGGGTGCCAGTGACCTCCAATTTGGAAGCACAATGTGTTCCTTCTTCCAAAGAATGGTTGTTTTCACTGCAAATTTGAGTTGAGTTTCCCCTTCACCTGTAGCATGGTCAAGCTGTGCTTCCTCATATTCCTTCACAACCTCATCCACCCCGATAATAGCATAGCCATCTGGAATCGGTCGGCAGTGGTAAGTTCCACCAGCTACAGGAGGTAAGGCATATCCGACAACCACCTTAATGGATAAGCCCATTAATCTCACATGCAGCTCAGCGTGTTCGCTCTCCGTGATCTCATCCACGGGGTATCGAGGACCCGTCATTTCAAGCGTGGGCTGCACGTTCTCCGTGGAAGCCACACTGCTTTTCCGCGCAGAGTCTGGGCCGCGGGCAGCTTCCAATGCAGGCTCTTCGTGCCGCTGAGATGGGCCGGTAGCTTGATGGCTCTGTTGTGGATTCACTTGCGCCTGCAGCGCCGCAAGTGCATGTTCTATCTGTGTCATCCGCTCTGTACGCTCTTTTTTTTTCTGCCGCGCCATCTGTAAGAGTCGCTCCAGTCGGCAAACCCATCCTTCCATGTCATACCCCCTGTGCCTCGTGCATGTTCAGGGTGTTCTTTTTTACCGATGGCGCGTGTGAGCTGGTCATTCTCTCTGTCGGGATGGAAGGTCCTGGCGGATGTTTCCACGTATGTCGTGATGAGTTCAGTGACGGGTTTGGCAAGGATGGTTGGGAAGATACACAATCCTGTTTCTGGGTCCAACCTTGCCCCGATTCCGTAGAACCAAGTCTTTGCACGTAGGTCCCACCCATATGTCTGGGGTGTGATCCCTCTCTCGCGCAGGGCCTTCTCAGCTTCCTCCCACTTAGGCCTCTGAGATATGTAGCCACCTGACCCCGTCCTCTGGTGATATTCCTTCTTCAGGGCATTAAGCGTATTGGTTTCTGACCTCTTTTTAGCTATAGCACTTTTTTTATATGTCTCAAATTCGGGCCAGTGAGGTCTTATCTTCGCATAATATGCGTCTTCGAAATTTGGAGTCTCGCCAGATTTGACAAATTTGTTCAATTTGTCTTCCAGTTGCGGAAATCGTCAGCCATCTTCTTTAGAGTCCACTCTTTGACCTTTTCCTTTATAACCGGGTTGTTTTCATCCTCCTCTAGCGGAAGGGTGAAATTTACCAACAACGAATTCCAAAGCGTTTCTTTGGATCTGTCATCGACAAAGGTACCGTCGCCCTTCTTTGGCTTATTCCAATTTTCAATTGTGATTGGGATTTGGTCCCTAACAAGAACTCCAGCCTGACGTACAAATTTGTCTGCGGCCTTCTTGGGCTCCATCGGCCTGCCATCAACACGGACTGCTTCGATCGTGAACTTTGCACGATCTTTCAACCGCTGGCTCGCGCCTCGCTTGCTCTTTTTCGTAGAAGAAGATGGTTGCTGGCTGGTCGATCCAGAGGGCTAAAAGAAGAAAGAAGCGTTAATTAATACATGTAGAAGAAGATTGTTTGTGGAAGTCAGCAGAGGCTTAATCAATGCATATACCTCGCCGGACTTTGTAACCATTAAATTGCATTCACCGGAGTCTTCATCTTCTCCATGACTAGTACTTGAGCTGTCGTCATCATGTCCCTCCAAGTTCAGATATTGTGAGGTGTCCTCATCAATAATGTTCTCCATTATTTCTTCTTCTTCAAGGTTTCTACTAAGTGGATACATAGTTTCTAAAACAATAATATTATCTAGAGTAAGAGTGTAAACATTCAAGTGGACTTGGATTCATAGACAAATATACATATTATTCATACAAAAATACACAAATGAAATTAAAACCCTAAGGATGCTTGATCATTTTAAACGAGTTCCGAGGGGTCCAAACCCTAATTCGGAGAAATCCCGGATGCATATGAGAGGGGCTAGCTACAGTGGCTGACCGGAGGCTGGCGGCGTTGGAGAGCGACCTAGGGAGCGCGAGGTAGCGTGATGCGGCCTACCTAAAACGGGTGTTGTTCGAAAGAGGAGGCCGAGGCAAACATTATAGCGACGGAAAACAACTTGGCAGAACAGATACAATGTGGAGGGGATGTCCCCAAGATAGGCCCCAGACCAGGGGGGATGCCACATCGGAGCTCGCACCCCACCTAGGCCGCATCGCGAGCTCGCACCCCATGGCCACCACCGGAGCTTGCACCCCACCTAGGCCGCCCCCGCAGCCGAGAGGGGAGGCCGTCCCTGTACCGCGCCTGGGCCCTGGGCCTCCCCGACGAATCCGCCTCCCTGACCCATCCCCTCCACTTCCCTGTCATTGGCCCCAATCCGTGGACGCGCTCGCGTAGCCGCTCCTGCTCGCCACACCCGATGACGCAAGCTACCACGTCAAAGCTGTCCTCGTGTCCGATTTGATCCTAGCTACTACTAATAAGTATAATGGAGGGGTTCGATTTCATCTTGGTACATCTGTTCGGAGGGGTTCGATTTCATCTTGGTACATCTGTTCGGAGGGCCCCAATCCGTGGACGCGCTCGCGAGAGAGCTCGCGTGGGGAGGCCGGCTCCGGCGAGGAACTGCTCGGGGGCGAGCACGGGAAGGCACGGGCGAGCACGGGGAGGCAACGGGCGAGCACGGCGACGACGGGCAGCTGCAACGGCGGACAGAGGCGGCCGGCGACGTGGCAGAGCGCAGCCTGCAAAGGGGGGCGCCGGCGACGAAACAGAGAAGGGGAGGAAACAGAGGGGACGACCAGGCGCGGTCCGCTAGCTCACCACGGCGTCGGGGTTCTTGTAGGCGCCGGCGTCGTCGTCGGCTGTGGCGCGCACGCGGTGGCGGTGGCGGTCGTCGGCTTCGGTGGCGCGCGCGCGGTGGCGGTGGCGGTCGCCGGCTTCGGTGGCGCGCACGCGGTGGCAAGGGCGGCGACGGCGAGGGCTGGAGGGCTTCGGTGGCGAGGACGACGGCGAGGGGTTCGGGGCTCTGGCGGCGGTGGCGCGATCTGGCTCTGGGGGGAAGAAAGGAGCGAAGGGGCGCATTTAATACCCCCCCTTTAACACCGGTGTTAAAGGGGGGGGAATTCGTTTGCGCGCGTATTTATTACCCCCCCCCTTTAACACCGGTTCCAGCCACGAACCGGTGTTAAAGGGAGGGGGTGCGCGCGGGAAACGAAATAACTGCCCCCCCCCTTTAACACCGGTTCCTGTATTTATTTCATGCATTAAAGGGGCTTTTTTAATTCAAAAAATATGATATGAATTTAGAAAATTCATATCTTTTTCATTTCAACTCAGAAAAATATGAATAATATATCATAATTTTCAGAAAAATAATATCTATCCATTCATGTAAATCATTTTATATTTACTTTACATGAAATTTTTAAAATAATTAAAACACTTACATATAAATTTTGATTATTCAATTCAAACAAAAATAAATTGTTAAATCCTAAAACTTTGAACATAAGAAATATTAAGCATCTAAAAAATGATTTTTATTAGATCAAATCATATTTTAATGCCGCATCTTTTGTATTAACATTTTTGAATTGATTGGATATTTAAATGTCGCATCTTTTGTATACACTTGAATCTCACCAAGCCTCGCTCAACTTGCATTGTTTTTGATAAAATAGCATATTGTGAACCTAAAAATGTGTTGGTGGTTTTTTGAATTAGCCATTTGGTGGTTGCTTCACAAAACCGTCCATTTTTTATGCTCGGAAAATGGAAAATGCCTTTTTGGTGCGATAAAAAGGAAAACTCCTCTTGCAAACTATGCCTTGATTCTAGCCATAACATTGGTCATTTGACCCGAAAGCCAAGAAACCTCGAATGAGATAGGTCATTTTGAGACAGTTACATAAAGCCGAACTGGAACTGAAAATTAAGATACATAAAAGAACTGAAAATTAAGATACATGGCCAGATTAAGTAACAATCGGCCGAACTGGAACTGAAAATTAAGATACATAAAAGAACTGAAAATTAAGATACATGGCCAGATTAAGTAACAATCGGCCGAACTTGTTTTGGAATGTTGGAGTGATTCAGTCATGCTCCTGCCTACACCTGTAATACTCGCCACTGTAGTCGTCGTACTCGCCGCCGCCGTCATCGCTGTCGTCGTCGGGGTCGCCGTAATTGAACCTCTGGAGAGTACGCGTGGGCTGGACTTGAGGGTAGCGCGTGGGCTGGACTTGAGGGTAGCGCAGACGGGGGTTAGAGTCGGCGGCAGTGTCATAGGCCATGACGCTCTGGAGAGTCCGACCGCGCCACCATAGCCGACGGCCGGCCTCGTTGAAGTTAGGAGGAGGTGGGCCGTCCTCCTCGTGCCTGGCGAGCGCCCTCTCATGCCGATCCACGAAGAAGGCTTCCCAAGTAGGGAAATAGTCGGGATGCCATCTGGGATTCCTCCGCTGCTCCGACGTGAGCTCGAAGTAGTAGTGGTTCGTGATGGCCATCCGGCGCGCCACACCTAGAGGGACAGGAGGAACCGGCACGCCTCCGACGCTCAGCATCCAGCCGACGGGGACACAGTAGCCCGGCGGGCAGGGGTAGTTCGAGGCGCAAAGCGCCTCCGCCTCCCTGGGGGTTAGTGCTACGGTGGAAGCCATGGGAAAGAGTGATGAGGTTGCAGATATGAGTCTAGAGATGTGCAATGACAATGGAGGCCAACACCCTATATATATAGTGAACTAGCGGGAAGAAATGGAGGGAAGAACTGGCGGGAAGAAAAATGGCGGGAAGAAAAATGGCGGGAAAAAATGGCAGGATGAACCTTTAGTCCCGGTTGGAGACACCAACCGGGACAAAACACGAGTCAGCACTAATAATAGGGGTGAGTGCATGTCGACATTATGTCGTGCGGAGTGTACCTTGTCCCGGATGGTGTCACCAACCGGGACTAAAGATGAACCTTTAGTCCCGGTTGGAGACACCAACCGGGACTAAAGATGAACCTTTAGTCCCGGTTGTAGACACCATCCGGCACAAAACACGAGTCAGCACTAATAATAGGGGTGAGTGTCGACATTATTTTGTAAGTGTCAACACTATGTCGAGCTGCTTGTACTATAAATAGGCATCCTTGTGAGTCCAGTCCTCCAGCCAGTTTGAGGCAGGGACACCACTACGGCCAGTTTCAGGGAGATGCCGACGGAGCCCAGTCCTCCGGCATCTCCGAGAAACTGGTCATATAGGCACTCCCTAATATGTGAAATTAGTTAGCTCCCTGGTGTATTGATCTAGTTAGAGAAGTTACAAAGCTGCAAGATGGTTTTCGAGAGCAGGGACACCACTACGGCCAGTTTCAGGGAGATGCCGACGGAGCCTAGTCCTCCGGCATCTCCAAGAAACTGGTCATAGAGGCACTCCCTAATATGTGACCGCGCGCGTTTGGAGATCAGATCTTAATGGTAAGTACGAATCGGGACAACTTCTTCTCATAGTCCCGGTCCATCCACAAAACATGACTAACACTCAAGACATGTATTAATATTAAAAACATGAACTAGAGTTACATAATATGAGCATGAACTTCTTGGCATATGCCCTTCCTTATGATCGCTTCAGACGTAACCATGGAGCATCTTCTTTACTTAACGGAATGCTTGGGTCAGTTTTCACTGTGAAGGGCGGAATTTCATCAAACTTATTATAATTTTATGACATGTCTGTCTTGTCCTCGATTCCCACGATGTTTCTTTTCCCTGAAAGAACTATGTGACGCTTTGGATCATCATATGATGTATTCGTTTGCATATTTTTTCTTTTTTTTGGTCTGGAGGACATGTCCTTCACATAGAAAACCTGAGCCACATCATTGGCTAGGACGAATGGTTCGTCTAAGTTCTTCATAAGATTGTTGAGATCCACCGTTGTCATTCCGTACTTCTTGTCTACCTCAACCCCTCCTCCTGTTAGCTTGACCCATTTGCATCGAAACAAGGGGACCTTAAAATTAGGTCCATAGTCAAGTTCCCATATCTCCTCTATGAACCCATAATACGTGGTCTTTTGCCCATTGTCTTCTGCTGCATCGAAGCGGACACCACTGTTTTGGTTGGTGCTCTTTTTATCTTGGCCTATCGTGTAAAATGTATTCCCATTTTTATCTCGTACCCTTGGAAAGTACATACAGTCGAAGACGGTGTCCTGGCCAACAAGTACAGCTGATCCCCAACATTGGTGTTATTCGTGAGAAGTCTTTGCAGCCAGCCGCCAAAACTCGCCATGTGTTCACTTATAATCCATTCATCAGACTGTCCCGGGTGTTTGAGGCGTATTAAATTCTTGTGTTCATTGATATACGGGGCAACCAAGATAGATCTTTGTAAAACCGTGTAGTGTGCTTGATTGAGAGAATGCCCGTCCCTACATATCATTGCTTTACATCCTAGGGTGCCTTTTCCACGCAGTCTCCCCTCATGTCGTGATTCTGGAACACCAATCGCCTTAAGGTCAGGAATAAAATCAACACAGAACTCAATGACCTCCTCTGTTACATAGCCCTTGGAGATGCTTCCTTCTGGCCTAGCACGGTTATGAACATATTTCTTTAAGACTCCCATGTACCTCTCAAAGGGGAACATATTGTGTAGAAATACAGGACCGAGAATGGCAATCTCTTCTACTAGGTGAACCAGGAGATGCGTCATAATATTGAAGAAGGATGGTGGGAACACCAACTCAAAGCTGACAAGACATTGGGCCACATCTGTTTGTAACCCTGGTAGGCTTTCTGGATCGATTACCTTCTAAGATATTGCATTGAGGAATGCACATAGCTTCACAATGGGTACTCGAACATTTTCAGGTAGAAGCCCCCTCAATGCAATCGGAAGCAATTGTGTCATAATCACGTGGCAGTCATGAGACTTCAGGTTTTGGAATTTTTTCTCTGCCATATTTATTATTCCCTTTATATTCGACGAGAAGCCAGACGGGACCTTGATACTGCTCAGACATTCAAAAAATATTTCCTTCTCTGCTTTGGTAAGAGCGTAGCTGGCAGGAGTTAAGTGGCATCGTTTACCCTTCTCGTTCTCAGGATGCATAGGCTCTTCAGGGGCCTTCAGACGTTGCTGGTCCTGTCGTGCTTCCGGTGTATCTTTTGTCTTCCCATACACTCCTAGAAAGCCTAGCAGGTTCATGCAAACATTCTTCGTCACGTGCATCACGTCGATTGAAGAGCGGACCTCTAAGACTTTCCAATAGGGTAGGTCCCAAAATATAGATTGCTTCTTCCACATGGGCGCGTGTCCGGCATCGTCACTCGGAACAAATAGACTGCCAGGACCTTTTCCAAAGATTACTTCTAGGTCCTTGACCATACCAAATACCTCCTCACCGGTACGGAGGACAGGCTTCCTCCGGGGTTCTGCCAGGCGTTTGAAATGCTTGCCTTTCTTTCTTACTGGATGCAGGTTCGGAAGAAATCGGCGATACCCTAGGTACACAACCTTCTTACATTTATCCAAATATACACTTTCAGTATCATCTAAACAGTGTGTGCATGCATTGTATCCCTTGTTTGTCTGCCCTGAAATGTTACTAAGAGCAGGCCAATCATTGATGGTTACGAAAAGCAATGCTCGTAGGTCAAATGGCTCCCCTTTGTGCTCATCCCACATACGTACACCTGGTTTGGCCCACAGCTGTAAAAGTTCTTCAACTAATGGCCTTAGGTACACATCAATGTCGTTGCCGGGTTGCCTCGGGCCTTGGATGAGCACTGGCATCATAATGAACTTCCTCTTCATACACAATCAAGGAGGAAGGTTATAGATACATAGGGTCACAGGCCAGGTGCTGTGACTGCAGCTCTGCTCACCAAAAGGATTCATGTCGTCTGTACTTAGACCAAACCTTAAGTTCCTTGCGTCACGTGCGAAGTCCGGGTACTCTCGCTCGACTTTTCTCCACTATGACCCATCAGCGGGGTGTCTCAACATCGCGTCTTTCTTACGGTCTTCCATGTGCCATCGCAATAACTTGGCATGTTCTTTATTTCTGAAGAGACGTTTTAACCGTGGTATTATAGGAGCATACCACATAACCTTGGCGGGAACCTTCTTCCTAGGGGCCTCGCCCTCAACATCGCCAGGATCGTCTCGTCTGATCTTATACCGCAGTGCAGTGCATACCGGGCATGCATCCAAATTCTCGTACTTCTCACCGCGGTAGAGGATGCAGTCATTAATGCAGACATGTATCTTCTGCACGTCTAATCCTAGAGGGCAGACAACCTTCTTTGCTTGGTATGTACTGTCAGGCAACTCATTATTTCTTGGAAGAAGATTCTTCATTTTTACCAATAACTTTGAAAATGCGCTGTCAGTCACACCATTCTCTGCCTTCCATTGCAGCAAATCCAGTGTGGCACCTAGCTTTTTGTGGCCATCTTCGCAAGTTGGATACAACAATGTTTTGTGATCCTTTAACATCTGATCCAGCTTCTCCTTCTCCTTTTCAGTTTCACATTCTTCCTTTGCATCAGTAATGGCCCGACCAAGATCGTCATCAGCGGGCCCATCTGCTCCCTCTTGATCTTCATTATCTACCTCCGTTGCATTATCATCATATTCAGGATACATATTATGATAGTTTTCATCATCCTCTTCTTCTTCGTTGTCTTCCATCACAACCCCTTTTTCTCCGTGCTTGGTCCAACAATTATAGCTGGGCATGAAACCGGATCGAAGCAGGTGGGCGTGAATGGTTCTGGTATTTGAGTAGTCTTTCTTGTTCTGACAGTGAACACACGGACAGCACATAAAACCATTGTGACTATGGTTTGCATTAGCCCCAACGATGAAATTTTGGAGGCCCGTAATGTACTCGGAAGTGCGGCGGTCACCGTACATCCATTGCCGATTCATCTGCATTAATATGTAGTATATATCAAAAAATAATAGGGAGATAACCATTTATATATATAGTACATCAATGACACATGAAACTATAGTTGCCGACCTCGACCGAGACGGAAAGAGCAACAAGAAAGCTTATTTTGAGCTCTCGGGCATTTCACCGAACACCTCTAGTGCATATGAAAAAAACACAAACTAGCACTCTTCACACCCTCTTGCTAGGCTTCAAAATGTGAAAGAATGGAAGAGTGGGGTGTGTGTGGGCTGGGGTGGTGTCTTATATAGCCCCCCCTTTAACACCGGTTCATGCCACGAACCGGTGTTAAAGGGGGGGGTGCGCGGGCCACTGGAGCAGGGACCTTTAACACCGGTTCGTGGCACGAACCGGTGTTAAAGGGGGCTCCTTTAATGCCGCAGGGGCCACGCTGGTACGACCCCCCTTTTAACACCGGTTCGTAGAAGAACCGGTGTTAAAGCCCCTTTTCGGGATCAACAAAAGACCTCGTTTCCACTAGTGCTACCTTATAACTTGTTTTTATCTTATTATTAAAAGACGGATTACAGTGTAAAAAAAACTACATACACGTACATGACTGGCTAGCTAATTACTGCACATACATACTTGCTCACGAGACAACTACTGTACTACTACTACTTCAACCCTGGTCATCAACAAGCCCTCTCTCTCTCTACGCGAACCAGGCAGCGGCAAGAACCGGGGCAACCATGACCGCCCCCACGTTCCAAACGCTGCCGCGGCCACCGGCAGAGTCGTAGTCGCCGACGCCGAAGCTGATCTGCTTGCTGCCGTAGTAACCGTGCGGGACGTGGGTGAACCCGCTCCCGTGGTAGGCGCCGGCCACGGGAGGACCAGCGCGGCGCCCCGGGAAAGTGGCCGCGGACTCGAGTTGGAGGACGGCGCCGTGGCCGAGGCTGAAGGTCGCCGCGAGGCCGAGCAGGAGCAGCAGGAGCACGCAGAGGCGCCGCGTCGAGAGCGCCATGTTGATGTCGATCGATCGACCGCCGAGAGTAGTTCGCACGTGTACCTGCTTTAGGGCCGGCTTGCTACAGACTTGAGATTTCCAACGGTTTGCTCTGCGACGGGTAGCTATCGGCGCGGTCTGGCCCGAGTATTTGTAGTGCACGTGCGCGGCTGGGGACACGGCCGGCTAGCTCGCCGAACGGTGCTCGGATTTTGTGTGCGGTCAGGATTCGGGTCCGTATCGTACGTGTACAACTCTGTCGCGGATTCAGCGTGTGAGTTGATCACGGAACTTCCACACTGAGAAGACCAGTACTCCGTCACGGACTGTCAAATTCCGAGTGGACACTTGTCAATACACCGTTGTGCTGCTATTGGTTTCGGAATAAAACAGAAACATATATACTACTCAGAGCAACTCTCGTTCAAATTTTGGAGGATATAAGAGTATAATTATCACACCCCAAAAATTCGGGACCGTGACGGGGAATTCCACGAGGCAAATTTCGTGAAATTCTGAGTGATTATAAAACACAGCCATCGCATACAAACACATAGAAATATTATTACATGGATAGATAATATCACATAAATAGATTTCTTACAATCCAACATTAAACGAGGTTCTCTTTGTCTTAAGATCATTAAACCCTGACTAAAACATACAAATTTCATTGATTTTTACACGGATGGCTACATTTCTAGGATCAGCCCTCGAGCGTAGGAATGACCTAGAACTTGAAATCTTCTCCGCGAAGGAAGACATCAGGATCAACCTCCGCGACATCTTCGGGTGTTTCTGAAAAATGTTCATATAGCAAGGGTGAGTACTAAAGTACTCAGCAAGTCACAAGATGGTTTCCAATTTAAAGTTTTATTCAAGATTATTTAATCAGGAAAATTCCATAAGGTTTCCTTGTGGGCAAACCCATAGTGGTATCATTTTCACCACTTTGCCGAATGGAGGGGAAAACATCGTCTGTCTGTGGCATACTTAATCTCACCAAGTGATCACACTTGGTATCATTTACTTTCTTCAGTATATATATTTACTTTTCTTTCATTCTTTACCATGAATTTTAGATATGTAAGTGTGTGCCTCCGATGGTTCCGTGCTAGGCCACAGTGGCCCAAACCACTAGGATTTGTGATATTGCTATCATCAGCATCAGAACCTTTGATCGAAAGATAAGTTTTTATCTACTCTATCTTTTGAAAATTCTACCCGGGAAGGTCTCATCACTCGAATCCCACCGGGAGTATGTCAGGGCCACGGAAATCGATAACATACTATAGCATCCCGACTCCGAGTGTCTTCCCGTTGATCACCCATACCAGGGTCCATCTACCTTGTAGAAATTCCATTGGAATAGAGTAGGGGGTTCTTACAATTTATGTGGTGTGTTTTATTGTTTTGCGTCAGGAATGTACCACATGTTTACCCATTAACCACGCCCACATACTAGGGCACATAATCCAAAGTCAAGGCTCTCATACAGGTGATGAGTCCTTTTTATACCAAGATTTTGAAGGTGAATATGACCTCCAAACAACCAAATAAACAATCAAGTATTAACCACCAAACAAGTCCAGGGTTTTTCACTACGGTTGGTCTCGAGCCATAGCATCATCAAATAATGGTTCAGAGGTTCTACTATTGCACATGGTTTCAGGGACATAAAATTGTTTATCACCAAAACTTTGTCGGTGAAGAAAGTGACTTGCCTAAAGAAAGGTCTTGTGGGAATTCCCCGACTCCGAGGTGGTGCACACCTATTCCAAAATCCTCTGAGGGTTCACCAATGGTCCTAAAATATTCAGGGATAAGTGCCCAAAGATTATTTCTTGTAAATTAGGATTGAAATATGAATAAAAGAAACTTTTATTTTCTCACATATACATACAAGGTTTTGAATTTTGAAAGCTTCAAGAAATAATTTTTGAAAATATTGGAAATGATGTTAATGTTCAGGAGTTAGAATAAACTCTTTATTTTAAAAAAGTTGGTCAAAGAAATTTTGTAAAAGAATTCGTTTTAAATCAATTACAAATTGAAAACAGAAAAAGAATTTGAAAAAGAGAAAGGGCTTAGCCCTTTTTTTTTCTCTCTGGGCTGGGAAAGAAAGCGGCCAACCCATTAGTGGGCCTGGCGCATCCCAGGCAGCGGCCTAAAGCGGCGTACCGCTTCGGCACACAGGAGGAAAAAAAAGAAGAAGAAGTGGAGGAAGAGGGAGAGGAGAGGGAGGAGCTCACCGGCGGCGGCGACAGAGTCGAGCTTGGCGGCGGCGGTGTACTAAATTGGCGCTGTTGTGATGCTCAGGAGGGTGAGAGGGATTGATTCCCACACGAAATTTTAGAAAGGGCAAGGAGAGAGGGTTTTTATAGGCGGGGGCGTAGTCTCTGGTGCCAACGTGTGGTGGCGGAGAAATTGGCGGTGGTGGAGTGCTTATCCGAGCACTGTTGGCGCCCTCTGGAGGCCTCTTGAAGCGGCGACATGGAGGGCGAGCAGCTGGAGCGCAGCGAGGTGGCAGGCAACGAGGAGCTGGGCGGCGGGCGGCAGCGTGGCCTCTGTACGGCGGAGCGGCAGCGGGGTATGGCGAAGCCGAGCTGTGCCGTGGGCGGGCGACGCGCGGTGCGTGTGTCAGCCACAGTGGCGGTGGACCAGGATAGGCGGCGCGTCTGGCCAGAGATGGGGAGATCAATGGCAGGGGCTAGTGTTCGTCCCTGTTCATCGTGTTCTTCATTTTTTTTGTTTGATTGAATTTGCACTTTCAAATTCGTTTTCAAATTTGTCAAATTGTAGCAAATATTTGGATCGTTACAATAATTTTCCTATACATGTCAGTCGTGTTTTTTTTGTAGATTTGAGCTATAGACGGTTTTTCTAAGGATTAAGTATCTTGAAAAAAATCCTTTGTTTTTATTATGTCAAAATGTTGCAAACACATCCCCGTGATCCGAGCGTGTATGACACTGCAAACCTACCCGAGTTTTCTATTTATGCATTTTAGGAATCATGCTAATAAAGAAAGAGTTTTTTTCAATCCATTGGAACAATGAAATGACTACAATAAATTCTTCTAAAATTCCTATGAAATAGGCGCAATTCCATACATGTCGAACACTGAAATTCCAAAGAGTTTGTAAAATATCCCAACGATAGTCATTTTTCTTCCATGGTCATCCTCTCCCTTCTCCACCGTGCATTGTTCGAGAGCGATCTAAAAGTAACTTAATCAATTTTGCAAAGTTCGAAATGTTGTGTCTTACTCCTACATCAATTTGTTGCATTGCCAATGATGAATGTCGATTCAACTATGATACATGCCATATAGTCGGTTACCATACACAATCCACATGAGGGCCTGTTTGATTCAAAGGATTTGTAAGACATAGGAATAGGAAAAGTGTAGGAATAGAATAGCATGACACTTAGAATCCTATAGGAATGAAAAATGCAGGATTGATAAGATAAGCTGTTTGATTGCACCGTAGGAAAAACACAGAAAATTTTATAGGGTTTAGGTATATGTCATAGTTGTCATAGACACAAAGGAATTTTTCCAAGAGGTCTCACCTCTTGTTAGAATCCTATAGGATTGTAGTGTAGGAAAGCCATGCATAGGAATTTTGAAGGATTTATTTGTTTAAAACAAACACACCCTTTTGGAAAAATTCCTATGGATAGGAATCCTATAGAATTCTTTTGAAAATCCTTTAAATCAAACAGGCCCTAAGTGTTTCCCCGCAAAAAAAAATCACGCATAAGTGTTAACCTTGACAATGCCCTCTTAGCCGTTTCCATGGCCAGCCTCAACTATGCCTAGGTCAGATTTCACAAAGACGTTGATCGATAAAGCAAACATTTATCCTTTGGATTAAAAGTTTACCCTAATTTCTCTCTCATATAAGTCACCTTAAAAAGTTGTGAAATATATAAAAAAGTTTCATAGTGTTCGCGCAAGGCATGAAAACACGCATAAAAATTATATTGTGCATCCTTTTATAAAACTATTAAACTAGCATGAATGATTAGTAAACAATAAGCTACCGAGTGACTTATTTTTCATTTTTCGTACTACACACTTGTAGGTCCATGCGCCTAGAACAATTTTTATGTAGTGGTTGGACCTAGCCATCCGATCTAATCTTGAGTTTTCTATGTGAATCTCAATGGAAATATATGGACCATGACATAGAATCTGAGACGAGGCGACTTACTCAGGAAAACCATATATTTGCACTACATATATTTTTTGCAAGTGCATGATAAACACCGATAATATCATGTGGGAATATTTGAAATATTTGTACTTCATAACTTTCGGAGTAGGCGAAAAGACAAAATATGATGCAGATCAATTTAAATCCTCACGATTTTTTTAACATGCTTTGAGATATGAGAAAATAAATCATTTACACGTTGACGCCAAACTTGCTCAACTCAATAAGAGAAAAAAATCTCTCGCTGCTTCCTGTACAAGTCAGCAAAGCCGGGCCGTGTGCAGGCTCCAGACTTCAGTCAAGATGACAGTTTTTTCTGTGGATACAGATACCCGTAGGCATATACGCGATAAGAGCAAGTACAATAGTGGACTATAAGCATGCTGACTAGGCATTTTGGTCTATGTGGAGGAGAGAGATAAACAATAATGCAAGTTGTTGGCTCTTACTATACAAGAGCCAGCTCTACACTTGCTCCTAGGCAAAAACATTAAATGAGAGAAAAGAGAAAGAGAGAAGATAGCAACTAGTACTAATTCACTACTCAACCTTATAACAACACTATTGTACAAGCTAGCTCTTAATGACATGACAGCCTCATATAGCAAACTTGCTAGCTATACTATTGTTCTTGCTCTAAGAACCGGGATGGAGAGAGAACTCCCCCCATTGGGGATAGCAGGTGCGTACCAATCAACTTAACGGCGCCAGGATGGGGGCAAATTAGCCATGTGGAGCCTCCATGGGTACCCGGACCAACATGTGTTCACGTATTTTTTCCGGTTTATATTAAGGGCTTGTTTGATTTATAAGAATTGCATATGAATTGTGTATAATTTGAATCCTATGGAATTTTTTTCTATGTAGTGTTTGATTCATAGGAACACATCCTATAGGAATTAATCCTATAGAAATCTTGTAGTGCAATTCCTATAGGAAAACAACATTAGATCACACATTCCTTTGCCACATCAAACAAAATCCCTCTTTCTATAGGATTCACATTGGCATGACATCTTAATCCTATGTTTTTCCTATTTCTATACTTTTTCTATCCTATCAATCAAACAAGTTCTAATAGTCTGGAATTTATCTAGATATGAATATATCGATCTAAATATTTAACTAGATACTAACTGCGTATATATATAGTACCGTATATATATGAATCTAGATAAAGTTAAAATCGAGTAGTAGTAATTTCGAAAAAGAAAACTAGCTACCTGCACTGCACGCCTCCACCCCTCCACGCCTTTCCCCTCGCTCCAGCCGTCCAGCGGCCGCTCTCCAGTTTCCCCAAATCGCGCCTAGGAGACCCCTGGTCCTGTACTCTCGTGGCCCGCGTTGCGCAGCCGCGCCTCCTCCTCACGAGTCGCGACCTCGCCTCCTCAGTCCTCCTCGCGACCTCGTCTCCTCCTTCCCGAGACCGCCAGGTGAGCGTCGGAGACGACGGCGCGCCTCTATCCTTCATCCCTCTTGTCCCGTGGGCACCCCAGAGCCCACACGCACGCACGCCACTTCGGACTTGGGACTCACTCACGGCCTCTCGCCGTCCCGCCGCCTCCGCGCACGGCAGCCGCGGTCGCCTCCCTCTGTCGCCGCTCCCTCCCCTCTCCGGCTCTACCCGCGTTTGCTTCCCGCTCCACCTCTGACGGGACCGCATTCCCGTACCTAGTACCTAGGGGTAGGGGGAGGCGAGGACACGCCGAGTAGAGGAGCAGGGGTAGGCGAGCGAAATGGACCAGGAGGAGATGGAGCAGGAGGATGAGGAGGAGGTTGCCGAGACGGGGATCGACTCCCAGGTGCGTATCGACTCGATCATCCGAGTTCCTCGCTCCAATCGCATTATGTGGAGTACTTTCTTCTCGCTGGAAAACCCGCAGTTATCGCCGCGCCCGACCGAATCGTGTTGTGGAAACCCCAATTTCGCGGAATACGGTCTCTTAATCTGGATTGTAGCCGGAGTTAATGGTTGTTTTCGTTTACTGTACTTTCCAAACCTGTATATGCTTGTACCGTCGGTTGCGTATTGTTTTCTGTGCATCTACTTCAGTTCAGAACCTGTTTTGAAATTGCGTGCATGTTGTGGACACTAGAAAGCTGTTCTGATGCAAGGTTGCGTACCCCTTTAGCCAAATTGTGGAAGCAGAGCATGTAAATGCTGAGGGATAATTTTCTTATTGGGGACTCTTGTTCTGCAATTTGATGGGGTTAGATGCTGTTATTGTTGTATTCGATAGGATAACTTTCTGCATAAAATCTAAAAGGGACCTTAGTATTACTTTAGATTGCAAACTTTGTTGTTTGTTATGTCACCACGCCCACCAATCTGAGCCTGATTTGAGAAATGTACTAAACTGTCTGACTTGATTTGATCAGTCTATTTGGCAATATTTGTTCTGATTGTTGAAGTGCTTCTACACATCCGAGCACTGAAGAAAAAGCTATGCACAAAAAACAGAGACACCGAACGATTGTTCGACCAGACCATTTGTATGTATGTATTTTCAGGAGTGATTAAATGGTTTTTATCACATTGTTGAGCAAGGTTATATGTTTATTAATGTCCATGAATTATTCTGAATAGGCATCTTGCTTTACAAGAGAGTTAAACAGTGCTGCTGACTGAGTCATACTCCCTCTGTCACATAATATAAGATGTTATTACAACCAATATGTGATTGTGTGTCATCTTATATTATGGACAGAGGGAGTATTTCTTAAATCTAAAGCAATTCAGAGGAGAATGGTGTGTCCACCCCTGAAGTTCTTAATAGTGCCTTCTTTAAGCTTCTTTTCATATTTTTCAAGGATAAGGCATCAAGATTTTAGTATAAATAATATTGCTATATTGAAACATCATTTTTCTGAAGAGAATGGCATAATTTCAAGCTTGTTAGGGGCCTACTATTGTTTTGATATGCATGCACTGCATGGCTGGCATGGAAGGCTTTGGATGTCTTTAGTGGAATGTTTCATAGTTCTCTGTAGCCTGAAAAGTAGTTTCTGTTTCACACTCAATGATCTAACAGATATGATTCTATCTGCACATGGTGCTTCAATAACTTCTCATGATATATCAATCACACATTCATGCTATGCAATTTACTTACTGATGTTCATCTGATTGTATTGCAGGTCCATATGGCTTGTGTAATGCAAGGAAGTAGGTAAAAACTTTAGATGTGTATTTAATTTATTGAGTTTGTTTTCTTTATTTTACGAGACATGCTTCTTTACAATAGTTTGTGTGGCAAGTAAACTTTTATCACGTTTACCGTTGCACCAAGTTTTTAAATGCTAAATTTTTCTTTCGTCGATTACTAGCACATCTTTGTATTTGTTGGATCAGTTGAAGATACACTATGAGTTTAACTGGTTATAATCCCTGTCACTTTCATGTGATATCAGGGTTGGAGTGGCATATTATGATTCAAGTACTCGCCAGCTTTTTGTATTGGAAATCTGGGAAGACAGCACTGGGGGATTTCCATTGATTGACCTCGGTATGTTGTTTACATCAATAGTATGGTATTATTTCTATTGAAATCAAAGTTTCATGTTATATACTATGTATTTATTTATATGGAAAAATGTTTTGGTAGCAAAGTACTTCAACATTTTTCCAGTGTGAAGTAATTCAACATGTAGAACAGTAAACGAAAGAGAACTGCATATCTGATTGTATTGCTTGATTTTGGGTCAGTGAAATGCCAAGCAAAACCAAGCACCATATATGCAAGTACAAAGACGGAAGAAGAACTTTTGTCGGCTTTACAACGAAATGGTTTGGACTCCATTCACTTCTTGAATTGGTATCATAAGCTCTCTTTTTGATGGCTTTGCATGGAATCACACAGATAGTAATGATGAGGCCCCTGTTGTGAAGCTCATGAAAAGCTCAACATTCAGTTATGAGCAAGCCTGGCACAGGTTACTAGCTCTGTGTACTATTTACCTGATCACTAGACCAGACATTCCTTGAATACATTGAGAACTATGGTTTCTGCACCTTACAATATACTCCCTCCGTTTCAAAATATAAGATGTTTTAGGTTTGTAAACAAAATGTATCTAGACTCTTTTTAGTGTTTAGATTCACTTCAAACCTGGGTGAATCTATATACTAAAAGTAGTCTAGATACATTTGCTTCACAAAGTTAAAAAATCTTATATTTTGAAACGGAGGGAGTACTCTACATGAATATATTAAGGATGTCAGATTTGGGTGATACTTATCTGCTTAATTATTGGATATGTTGTTTCAATTGCTATTTGCTCCTTCTTGAATATGCACGTTAGTCAACTATACCAAGATCCAGTCCAAACTTGATTATGATTTTACCAATGGCATACAATGATGAGGGCCTTTCAACATAATTGTTTTGTCAGTGAAAAATCAGTTAGCTGAACAACTGCAATTGAATGATTGTGGTTTGCATGTCGTAGAAGGCTGAGAAACTCATCCATGGAACTGTTTGCTAACTTATGATATGAATGGCGACCTTTTTTTGGTTAAAAAATGACAATCTTTGCTGTAGTTGGAAAGCTATTATCAGTAACTGGAAAGTTCATTGCAATTGGGCTAACTCTTTCTCCATCTCGTGCATTTCCCAATTCTTCAACCTGATGAACTGATGATGAATTATCTTGTGTATTGCATGTCTAAATTACAGATTACTATACTTGAAAGTTGCAGCAATGGATGATGGGTTAAGTGTAAAAGAGAGGATTTGCTTTGTAAGTGATCCAAATGAGAACCTTGCCAACTACTGTTTTCTACCTATATGTTTCACTTCTTCATAGGTTTTAAGCCTAGATAAACTCTTGTTCAGAGTGGTGTTCAAGACATTGTTTTAAATTAATATTTCATTCATTGTATATTGTATTTTCTTCCGATATTTTAGCATCCTAAAAAATCACATATCTGTACTTTGAGGACATATGATTAGAGATCAGTCCCTCTTTTGTTCATGGGTTCTTCTTGGTTTCGTCCATTACAAATGTACAAGGCCACATTTACTATTGTTTCTCTTTCTCTAGTAAAGAGTGGCAGTCCTCCTGCCTGGTTACTTTTCTTTTCACAATATTGGTGAAAGCTATATGGTAGGGATCTGAAGGTGGGCATTGTCAAAACAATTCCGCTCTATTTTACTATGCTCTTTGGTGATCGTAGAACCAACTTTTTCTACCCAACATTACTGCGTACTGGTCCAAACAGTTAGACTACTTTCATTTCCTTAGGGAATTCATATGATAGATAGCATTCGCTTCACCTCTTATGCATATAATTCCAGACGCAGTCATATTTGTTATACATCTCCATTTCTATGCGTGAATAATCTACATCCTAAATCTGGCTCTACCAAAACATTGTCGTAGCTCTTTTTATCTCTATTTGTGTTAGAATCTTAGGTTTTTGTTTCTTTTGAGGGCACTTTGGTATTTTCTTGCCCTCAAAGCGAAGCAGGTACCTTGGATCTCGCAGATTATTTGTATTGATAAGTTAACTTTTGTCTACTTGCAAGTTATGGGATTTACTTGTATAATATTTCTAGGTGTTTTATGGATCTTTACGACCAGGACATTTTTTTTCCTACTAAGCCTGATACCTATCCGATTCTTTTGTGTTCCTCTTAAACTGATTCCCTTCAGTATATCCATGAAGTTAGGACATCCTATATTTGTCTCACATGAATAGCTAAACTCTAGTTAGTTGGTTTTTGACCATTTATCTTGGTTCTCAAATCTTGTTAAACCATTTTGTCAGTGCATAGTGAAATCATTTTATGTTCTACTTGCAGCTTAATTCCATGATAGATCTTGGAAGTGATGTTCAAGTTCGTGCGGCTGGAGGTCTTCTTGCTATATTGGATAACGAGAGGCTTCTTGATACACTTGAGCAAATGGAAGGCGGAGCATCCATCGCGATTGATTCTGTGACACAGATATCATTTTATCCTTCCATCTGTAATTTTATTAGACGAGTGTAACATGTTGTTGTGATGAATTTTAAATTACATATCCACCATGATACCTTATTTCAGGCCCAACATGTTTTTGGTTCATACTTTGGAACCAACATAAACAATTTATTTAGCATCACTGCCACTCTGGAAGCAGCTTAGCAATTTATGTAGCTGAGCTGTAGGCTAACAGTGTCATATATTGACAATTCGTTGTATGTTTAATTTGGCACTGTATACCTTGACATGCATTACAGAGACAGATTCCTAAAACTTGATGCAGCTGCTCATGAGGCACTGCAGATTTTTCAAGTAGATAAGCACCCCAGTTACATGGGAATAGGAAGAGCCAAAGAAGGGTAAGAACTGAGAATCTTCGATCTATGTCTTGTACTCTTACCCTGTTTCCAGTTTGTAATTGTAATAATAACTGCAGGTTTTCAGTCTTTGGTATGCTAAACAAGGTAAATAAGCCCCCTTTTTTTCTCTTCTCCTATTTTCTAAAAGTTCACTGATTTGTCCTAAATGTAGTGTGTGACACCTATGGGAAGACGTCTCTTGAGGTCAGTTTCTACCTTTGCTAGTCATTGAAATAAGAATAAATAGCATTTTCTTAAGTGGTAACGATAATTATGCTTCATTTTAGGGCATGGTTCTTGCGTCCCATAATTGATGTCGAGGTCATAAATAATCGGCTCAACACAGTATCCTTATTTCGGACAATACATTGTCCTTCATCTCTTCCCACTTTCAGTGCCCAAGATGCCATTAGTTGGTCCTGTATTTCCTAGCAATTCTAGATTTCGTTCTTCCTTTGCTGTGAAGAAGTAATGTCTGTACTGCGTGGGACTTTGAAGTCTGTGAGAGATATTCCCCACATGCTCAAGGTGCTATTTAGTTTACTCTGCTCATGTACATTTTTAGAGATTTTGTTTGTACTGTGGTCAAAATCCCTTGCTTGAAGTGCAAGTTAGTTGGTTTCGGTCAAGTTTTAACCTTCATCTTGAGTCGTGGGTATTGTTTGCCCACTCTGCTCCATCTTGCAACACGCATTGTAAATTCGTTAAAACATAGTTTATATGCTATCTTTGTATATATCGGATCGAAGTTTTTTTTGGTACTTAATGAATGAAATCGAGAGCTCGAGACATACTATTTTGGCCACACGTAGAAAAGGCAACTCAAAAGTACTGCAAAACAGTTGAATCATATGCTGGCTAACAATTTCATGGTTATTTTTCCTTTCTTCGAGCATGCTATTTAGAGTTTTCAAATATGCACAACTAACATTTGCCTTTTTATCTGAAGAAATTTAACTCTCCAAGTTCCATCTGTACAAGCAGTGATTGGAACACATTTCTGAAGGTACCCCAGAAAGCTTTATTTCCAAGTTCAAATGTAATCCTGGAACAATATATCTCCTGCCGGCCTTTCTAGAAATTAGCTCATTTATGCCTACAGTACTAGTATCATGCTCCCTCCATATCACAAATGGTGTCATTTTGGACGTTGACACGGTCTTCAAGATTTACCTTTGACCACTAATTTTACTATTATATATGTATAAAACACAAGGAAAATATTATATATTATGAATATACTTTTTGAGAAAAATCTAAACATATGATTTACAGGTTCTTAATCTAAATATTTGAAACAATATTTAGTCAAAGTTTTAAAAGCTTGACTTAAGACATGTCTGAAACAACATCTATTTGTGATATGGACAGGGTACTTGTTATTCTGTTCCATTCCATCCTTAATGGTCGGAACTTCCCAGTCCTTAGATTTTGGAAGGTTCTATTAAGCGCTAAGCTCTGAGTGAGCGTTTTGCCTCCACTTTTCCATTTTCTAAAGGATTAAAGTGCTAAGCGCAATTAAGTGCACACTGCACAATTAAGCGCTAGGCTAGCCTCTGCTCAGCGCTTAGGCACGCTTGATTTAACATTTGATTTTGGGCAGGAAGTAACTGAACAATTATTGAGGTGCATGTTTTGATATTGCTTCATGCCATTTTGCAATGAAGCACGATTTGATATCCAATGTTGGACATTAAAGGTTACTGAATTATTGAGGTGCATGTTTTGATATTGCTTCATGCCTTTCTATTTTCTCCCATTAAATTGATGTATTCAATATTTAAGCTTGTCGAGAATTGATGTATTCAATATTTAAGCTTGTCGAGAATGTACTTGACATAATACATCCCCCCCCCTTGAAATTTAGTCACTTAGGGTAACCCCCCCACCCCTCCCCTTCCCCGGCTTGGTGTTCTGTCAGTGGCCTGTTTGTGTGTAGGTTATTTATCTCCTTTCATTTCTCTTGGTAATTTCTTTTTTATGGCTCTCTTTTTTCAGTGTCTTTGCTCTTTGCTTCATATAAACAAGATTTTTGAAATAGGAATATCAGAGCATCTGGCAAATAAGTTGCAAAATATGAGCATTGACTTGGTTGAAAAGGTACTATTTTCCAAGCAGGGGCTATCAGTTCAGCCACTACCTAATGGAAGTTTTGAACTAGTTTCATGATGTCGAAATATCATTTTTCTTTGTTCATGGATGCTTATGTTTTCAGGCAAATTCTTCTATTACAGAAGAGCTGGATTATGTATCGAATCTGGTTAGTAGCCATACAACTGTCCCTCACTTCAAATGCACAATGAAATTTGTGCATGTGTTTTACCTTTTTTTTACTTATAATGATACTCGGTTATCTTTTTTAGGTCATTAGATACAATAATATGATCATCTCGAACTTTTCATACAGTATTAGTAATGTTAAACCATATGCATATAGCTCTTAAAGGTCTGCCTACTGGTATCTCTAACTAGGCAATATTATAGTGAATTATGTGCATGCGTTATGGTCAGTATTTGGGCTTCTAACATTATGTAGCATAAATTTGCATGAAATGATTCATGGATACTCTTGTGTGAAAAGTTATTTATGAAATTTGTTGCTTCAGAGCTGAGCAAACATGTTTGACTAGGGCAAACACATATGCAATAATTGCTTCATATCTTTTTTTTCTCTGAAACAGTTGACGTTCACATTTCCGCTGAATTTGTAGCTCCGTGCAGTGAATGATTGCTATCTTGTTGTTACAATCTTTTCCAAATGGTCTATTAATATTTGATCCATTGAAGGGTGAAGGCATATTTGTTTTTTCTGGATGACTCTGGAGGCGTGCTATTGCTGTCTCATAGATCACAAATTGATGATTTATATCTATTATTGATAGGTGATTGGTGTCATTGACGTGCAACGGAGCAAGGAGAAAGGATATGAGACAGTGGTGAAAGAAAATTTCTGTGATGAGGTCAGGCATTGTGGTGCTTTCTCCATTTGTGTTCTGTTATCATAAATTATACTTCATAATTAAGAAACTTTTAGCTGTAACCCGTCACACAGTTATCAAACTCCCGTTTGAGCGATACTTGCAGCAGGCTTATTGCTTTGCCTTGCACGTAACCAGTGCTTGTGGTATTCATCCTGCTCAGTTGTTGCAGTTGGTGATTGGCATATAATATTATTTCAATTGGATCTAATTTCTTATTTTCTCAAACACAAATGTAGTTATGTTTCCTTTTGCTAAATACTTCAGTGGCTCACAGGGATCTGGTAGAATTGGGGTGATAGAAACAGATTTTCATATGTGTGGGCACCATTTGAAGTTTGTACAACCAATCCTCAATGTGATAATATTCATCATAACAAGAAAATCTTGGCAACTTGTGCAGTTCTTCTAGATATCTCGATTTTTCTTTTTAAGTGTGATATCTTGTATTGTCTATTTCTGTTTTCACAAAGATATTGGCTGGTTCCTCTTATTAAATCAACCTCCCTATGGAATACAGCTGGATGAACTGAGGATGGTATATGAAGGATTACCTGACTTTCTGGAGCAGGTGAGGGATGTTCCAAACTGAATTACTTTGAAGCATCTACATTTGCCTTTATTCGATAACTTGTAACAGTTGCTGCTTCTAGGTTTCGGAAAATGAAAATGCCTCCTTCCCTTTTTCGCTTGAATGCAGAAAAGCCCCGTTAATTGTCTACGTACACCAAATCGGTAGCTTTTTTGTTCATCCCTAAATACAACTTTTTTATTATGCTGTTTAATTTGGTACTATCTCGCCCTCTCTATGATATATATTGCTATTGCCCGCTCAATCATTGTCCTCTTTCCTTTGTTTATGCTATGAAAGGTCTCATTGTCTAATATATTAACACTAAAAATACACAGTAGTTAGTACAAAAACAGCTAGCTAGTGTTGGTTAGTCCAAACTAGAGTAGGAATAGGATTAAGCTAGCTGTTTTTGTACTAACTAGCTAGGCCTACTAACATACGGCATGCAAGCCAATTCATACTAGAACACACACTTTCCAAAAACTATGGCAAGGACTTGACTAGGAAACAAAACAGCAAGGTTTTAATCCTATTCCTACTCTAGTTCGCATTACCCAACAACAAGGCCGAGCGCTTTGGTTTCCAGGACCTCGAGCGCCTTGTTACTGTTCTGTGCCTTCACTGGCTCTGGCCAAGCCGCACTGATGAGGCACGCTCTTGGACCGGCCTGGAACTGCACTTTCCATGACAGATTTGGCGATGTTCTTCGCCTCCACCTTTATGATCATTAGCAGTGGCGCTACCTCGCTCTTTTGGGAAGACCAATGTCTTGATGGCCGCGCGGCCTGTGAGATTGTCCCCGATATTACACCCTCGTGCCTAAGCGCATCCGGAAGCCGAGGACTGTTGCTGTGGGCTCTCACAACCTTGCCTGGATACATGATATCCATGGCGTCCTGAATGTCCCAGCTCTCGTGCAACTCTTGCTGCTCTCGCGTGCAGTTTTGTAGGTACATCTCAGTGATCAGCCTGATCACCTCGTCCCGAAATGAACTGAGAGTGGTATCTACTCAGCACACCCTTGCTACCGAGCCTCCTTTTAAGGGTCCATCCGATGCCAAGCCTGGAAGCTCACTTGGGCGCTCCTTGGCACCCCGCAAAGTCAAGGTATTCTTCTGGTTGGCTCGTCTGAACTGCTTCTGGACGTCCGACCGGTTGGAACGCCGAGATATCCCCCATAATCCAACCTGCCCTCTCTGCGACCAAGCAGCTGAAACCCTTACTCATCTCCTGGCAGCTGTCCTTTCTCGCGCCGTGTGTGGGCTGACGTGCTTCCATGGATTCGGTCCCCCCTGACCCAGTGTTATCCCTTGTCGAATGGTTGCTAGGCCGCGTTCCTAAAGATCAACGCAGGGCGTTGTTTCCATTGTCCTGCTCACTAGTTGGATGTGTTGGAAGCACCATAATGCTTGCACCTTTAAAGGTGCACACACATGTTGCGGAGCTCCTTAGGCAGACCAGGGAGGATGCTAGGCTCTGGGCTCATGCTGGTGCCCTTGGCCTCAGAGCATGGCTGCCTGCAGCTTGGGATGTGCATTAATCTAAGTTGTAGTGCTTTGTGTTATGTCCAGTTGTTCTCAGTCTTTCTTTAGGCTTGTAAATTATCTACCTTTTCAATATATCGAAACACAAGCTTTGTGTTTTCTCGACAAAAAAAAGGTTATGGTTCATGGTTCAGATAGTTACTTTAACTCCTTGTTTGACTACTACTAATTAAAAGTTCGAGACAATATCTATAAGAAGATAAAAGTTTGAGTCTGTCTGCACATGAATTGAAAATATTGGCAATATGAAGGTGATTTTTTGGGGTTGATTTACTAGTTTCTTTCTCTACTTAGTGTAGTTGGAACTGGAGTCTTAAAGTTGCTAGGTGGTCCTTGTAAAATGTAATATCCAATCTGTCATATTAGAAACTAAAAGTTTTTAACGATATCACTCATGAGTTTGCCATTTATGATGCTAACAGGATACTTGATGTGTTTTTTTGATGAGAAGATAAGTGATGCCTTGTTAGTTGGACTTGAAGATTTTGAATTTGCAGTAAGCTGTTTGTTATTTTAATTTTGTTTAGTCTGTAATGTGTAATAATTTGATGTTCATCAGTTTTCAGAGGAGGGGGAGGAGAGAAGATTCTACTATCATACTCAAAAGACAAGAGAGCTGGACAACCTTCTGGGAGATATTTACCATAAAATTCTTGGTAGCTTGAACAATTTATTTACTTATGGATTCTTTCCCCAATGCTGTGATTTGATTATCAAATTACATTTACTGTTGGTGCAATAATCATATTTTCCCTGATGATAAAGATATAGCTATTCTAGGATTACAAATAACTTGGTGTTCGATGGTACTCTACCTTTAGAATTACAGTCCATGAATAAGCAAGCAGTGAGCACTTCACCTTAACAAAATTATCTTTCATACTCTCCAGATATTAGGTACCATATTAGGTACCTGCGGATTTCTAAATGTAACTTTATATTCATCTACGAAATTCTTGTTCCAGTATTTTCTGTAGTTCAAGTTTACATGTAACCCTTTCAATATGTTCAATATTAAGTTTTGGGACTTTTTTGTGATAATTTGCATATTGAGCATACCCCACCTTATCAAATTATGCAATGATATTTGACTCGAGCCTGTTCATGCTGACAGACATGGAAAGAGCAATCATAAGGGATTTAGTATGCCGTGTTCTTCAGTTTCTACCTCAACTGACAAAAGCAGTGAACTTTGCAGCAGAACTTGATTGGTATGCATACATTTGTTGCGCATATTCAACTTACTGACAATATGCCGACCTAATGAGCTCTTGTCACTGTTATATCAGTATTTTATCATTGGCAATTGTTGCTCGCCAAAATAATTATGTGAGGCCCATCTTAACTGAGGACTCCATACTTGAGATACAGAACGGAAGGTTAGTGTTTATTCATTTTCTTTTCCCATGTTACATGTTAGCCAGGTATTACTATACGTCTTATGGTTCGAGGTATTTCATCTAGAAGTTCCTAAATTTACTCTAACAGCAATTTAGACATGCTTTGCAGGAAATGACCGTTGACACATTTGTTCCGAATGATACAAAAATGCGCAGTGCAGGTGATTAGTTCTCAAGATATGTGAACTTCAAACTTACATAGTACTTTTATTGTAAACACTCAGATTCGTGACTATTTTTTATCCCAGGAAGAATAAACATAATAACTGGACCTAACTACTCAGGGAAAAGCATTTATATTAAGCAGGTAATGTTACCTGAGAAGTGCTTTATGTCCCCAGAACTAAATTGCACAAATGCTGTAGCTGTATCCATCAGTTCTGGATTAAAGAGTGGCTGCTGCTCAGATATTTTATATACTTACAATTTTGTGTTTTTTTCTTGAAGGTAGAGCATGGAAGAGCTTCTCTTCCTGCTTTCATAAACTCAAATTAGCAAAATAATAATGTTCAACCTGTGTTGGATATTTGCTTTCAGGTTGCATTGGTGGTTTTTCTTGCTCATATTGGAAGCTTTGTTCCTGCTGATTCTGCTGTTGTTGGGTTGACAGATAGGTTTGTGTTTGTATGATATATTTGTATGCTGCGGATTAAGGGAAAATTTGTGTACTAGTGTTCCAGGACAAAGGCCAAAGGAAAATATGTATACGGTTCATGAAACATACTAATACTATGAGAAGCAAGTCAATGACAACTGATATTTTTAATAACGTTTTGTAGGATATTCTGTGCTATGGGAAGCAAGTCAATGACAACTGAGCAGTCAACGTTTATGATTGATTTACATCAAGTTGGAACAATGCTGAGGTATCATAGTTGTATCCACCTTTAAGTTTGTTATCTCGTGATCTTGAACATACAGCTAAAGAAACTTTGCAGACATGCAACATCGAGATCACTGTGCTTACTGGATGAGTTTGGTAAGGGCACTCTAACAGAAGGTGAGCGCATAGAAAATCTCAAATACTCCTTCCATCCTCAACATGACTCAAGATTAGGTTGGCTCATTTTGTTTTGCGATTCCATGCAGATGGTATTGGTCTACTTGGAGGGACTATCAGTCATTTTGCAAATTATGATTATCCTCCAAAGGTTAGGTAGCCAGCTTGGTAAATGTTACTATTGAATAAACACTGTTGTCACTGTATGGCTCTCTATATATTTTTTAAGGGAAGACCTGGTCCTTTATTTCCTATCTAAGAGTTTCTTCTGTAATGGCATTTTTTTCTTGAATGGTATGAACATCGTTGACACATTAGTTTTTCCGATTGACTTGTATATCTTGCAATTAGCTTGATCCAACTCGGGCATGCTATAATCTTACTCTGCTCACAAATGAAGGAAATATTACAGTAATATTTACCACTGTAGGATATGATGTAACTGTTGCAACCTTGCAGGTCCTTTTGTCAACACATCTGACGGAGATCTTCAACGAAAACTACTTACCACAGGTTAATATCTAGTTGTTGATGTATAGAAACAGTAATGCTTTTTTACATTTGGCGTTTCCTAGCCCTGGTTATAATGGTTTTGATAAATCTGAGATATTTTGCAGTCTGAACATATAAAATGCTATACCATGAGTGTATTGAATCCTGATGGACAGACAAGCAACGAAGATATCATATTTCTTTACCGGTAATTAGACATGAAGCTTAGCTATTTCGTGTTTTTTTTATGTTTCAAGTAAAAAAAAATTGTACTAATTTCTTACATAACTTATAATACCCATGGTGAAGACTTGTACCTGGACAGGCGCTCTTGAGCTTTGGTAAGCTTGTGTAGTGCATTTATACAATGATGATAGATAGGGATACTTTTGAGTCAAATACAGTTAACACATCTTCTCTTGCAGGACTTCATTGTGCACAGCTTGCTGGTATGTTCATGGAGTAAACTTCTACGTATTTAGCTGGCAAAGTACGACAACATAATAAAATAATCTATTTTCACTTTGAAGGAAAGGCTAATTTAATGTATTTACTTGACATTGTTAGTTGCCATTGTATTCAGAAATTCACATGGTAAAGTGTGAGTGTCATTTTTCTCAATTTATGTCATTAAATGGGCGGTTCCAGGAGATATAGTGCGAAGAGAAAGAAACTAGTAGACACCATTACCGTCCATATAAAGATGATTATCATGTTTGGCTGATTCGCAGGTGTCCCTGATGAAGTTATTCAGAGAGCTGCTAGTGTTCTGGAGGACATCCATTCCAAGAGACCTGTAAGGCGCATGATCTGCGATAAATTGGTGGCAAAGGACCAGCAATACCAGGTAATGACTTCAATGCGTGTTTAAGGGATAATTTTGTTCTGCTGTTAGGCTGTTACATGCAAAATGGGCACAGTTAAGCCTAAAAAAATGGGCACATTTAAGTGAATATAGTGTGTTTTTTCTTCCAAATTTCAGAATGCGATGGCAAAATTGCTGGCCTTTGATCCTCGCAGCGATGACCTGAAGAACTTCTTCGAGGAAATATTTCCCCCCGGGCCGTAGATCAGGATGCTTTGGAGTTACAAGAGTACCCTGAATATTTGGAACCAACCAGGAGAGTGTTGTATATATACAAGACGTGCAAGTTGGAATGCTATTGGTTGCAAATACTACTTCACTCCATCTATTGCATCGTTTACAGTTCTACATGTTGGTTCTCCAGCATATTGGAATGAGTAACCAATATTGGCTGTCGCTTCCTTGATAAATCAAACACAGCTGATATTTTCCTAAGCTTTATGGAAACATTGCGGCCTGATTAACAGCTGTCGCATACAGTCTTTGTGTGTGGAGAATGTTGTCACATACAGCTCAGTCTCGTTGAGATGATGGCGGGAGGGTAGTGTAGCATACACTGGAAATGCTGGACTCAACCAGACATTCCCTTGGGTACGGAATTGCTTTTGCCATTGGGCATATAGCGTGTCAAAGAAGAGCTATGTATCATAAACTAGCTAGGCGACGTGCAAAGGAAAATGCGCACAGGTGCCAATTTCGTAAAGAGAATAGGCATTACATTCATATAATCGTACTACGGACAAGCTCTTAATCAAGGGGCCTTCGTGTAACAGGAAGCTTTGGTTAGTAAAAGGGCTCTGTGCCGCTGCCCTACTGATCAAGGAATCTTCATTTGAACAGACGTACCGCGCCCCGACCCTACTCGTACCATGTGTCCTGTACACGTCTGATCCGTCTGCGCGATTGCACATCAGCCACGTAAGAGAAAACGACATAGGCCTCCACAGGGCGCCCGGCCGGTATACGCAAGCCTGGTACACGTTCTCCGTCAGCACTTACACGTACGCGGGTCAGCCACAGTCCCAGCGCCCACATCACATCCTCTCAGCTGTTTGACTCGTACGAGTGCGTGCTACTTTTATTGCTCCTCTGAGGAGGTGGGCCCCACCGGCCATGGCGTCGTAGCGCACTGGGCACCTGCTCTGTTTCTGCGACCACCTACTACTCCCGTTGTTGGAGGAGAGGACGGACGCCACCGAACCCAACAGGCCAACATCCCATTTCCCCGCGCCATTCCCGGTTGTATTGTATCTGCCGCTCTA
The DNA here is from genome assembly GCA_916181665.1 of Avena sativa. Classification (NCBI taxonomy): domain Eukaryota; kingdom Viridiplantae; phylum Streptophyta; class Magnoliopsida; order Poales; family Poaceae; genus Avena; species Avena sativa. The sequence goes on from OV702279.1 coordinate 345,602,415, forward strand.
CAAATATGTGGTCGGACCATGCGTGTCTCGCACACACCTGAACTGAGCTGAACCCCCACCTTCGGCTGCTAGTACACGTAGCTAGCCTCCTCCTTCGTCTCCTCCTCAGCTTGAAGGTAGCCAAGCTAGCGAGCAGAGCTCACCCCGTCACTGCCATGAAGGTACGTACGTAGCGAGCTTCTCTGAGCTCACGAAAGTGAAAGTCCTACCATGGAGATCTACCTGCGGCCTGCTTCTCTCTATCTCTGCCAACAATCAATGTTTGTTTCTCTGCAGAAGGTGAGGGCGAGACCGCGGCGGATCCCGGCGTTCGGGGAGTGGAACTACTACGACGACCACGGCGGGTACGGGTACGGGTACGCCGGTGGCGACTGGCCGGTCACCCAGTACTTCGAGTCCGCCTTGCAGCTGCAGGCCGGCGGCATGGTCATCGCTCTGCCAGCTTCGCCAAAGCCAGCCAAAAAGGTGACTCCTCTAAGTTCCATTTAGAAAGATATATCGTCCTCCTGAGCATACCTACATTGCGGTGCATGATTTGTTTTGTCAAGCTAGCTGGCTCGAAAGTTTGTCTTTGGATCGAGTTCCCTCCATCCCTGATCTGCGCGATGATTATACTTTTGGAGTACTAATATAATACTAATACTATAGTTCTGTTTGGATAGAGCTTCGTTCGTACTTGCTTAGAATGAGCTGTTTTGTTCGAAAGCTAGCGGAGCGTAGCCTTAGTCCTTTTTTTTTTTTGCGGGTAGCCTTAGTCCTATTTGAAAATGATCAGAACAGATTAACTGAACCTGGTCCTTCCACGGAGATGAAACACCAACGTTCAGCATCAGTTTTACCTTTTTCTTAGTCCTATATATTTGGATTTTGTCGTGCCAATCCAACATATGAAAGTGCACCAGATTTTGTTGCTAGAAAACCGATGTACAGTACGAAATGTAGTCGGCAAGGACGAGCACGTACGAAACGTAGTCATTACTCGCAGAATAAGAATGTAGCGTGTCATCAACTTTTGAAAAGTTTCAACATGCGTCCTCAACTCTTTTTTTTGCGGGTGTACTCACAGTAAGAACTAATCGTCCTGTGCTTTTACTTTGTTGTTATTACCAGGCGGTAACGTGGAGCACTGCGACGCTGGAGACTCTGAACGGGGAGGAGGAGGAGCAGAGGCGGCAGAAGGTGGTGGTGGGTCCGCACGGCGGGACGAAGAAGCAGACTGGCGCCGGGGCCCCCGTGTCCGGGAGCCACAACCACAGGGCGTCGTCGCGCAGGGTGGTCAAAGCCGTGGACGAGGACCTCTACGTGATCCCGCCCGACATGCTCTGCCACAAGCCCAGGGTACGTACCTACCTCTACCTGCCTGCCAGCCTCTCGCAGCCTACGCTCTCACTCACACTGATCCATGGGCCCCTGAAATCCGTTTGGATCGGTCGAAACCGGCCAGAAATCCATGGGACCCTAGTGGCCTAGTGTGCTTGCTTACTGTTTAGCAATGGTGGTGGTCTTATCTTACTGACAACTGACAAGTGCGTGTTTATTCGGTGCTTTGCAGAAGGGGCTGGCGAAAAGCCTGTGGATCGGCGGGTGCCTAGGCCGCCTCAGCTGCGTCGCGTAGCCTAGGGATCTGGGCCGGCCTAGGCTCTCCTTGTTGTGCGTGCGACCTCCAAGGAGAGTGGCCATGATGCTGTCACAACACGCACCATCATGTCGAACCCCCTCTCCAAGTGGAAGTGATGCGCGCGCGGCATCGTCATTTCCCCGTGCCCAACACCCACTCGAGTGCTGCTTTTCCCCTACCCGGCCGCGTCTTTCCCGATGCGTTTGCTAGCCACCTGAAATTTCGGGAGCACGGGACTAGCAGTAGTGATTAATTAGTGTCTGAGAAGAAGCCGTAGTAGTAGTACTTGAAAGGTGTGTGTCGGTGTAGCTCCAGACACGTCCCGTACCTGTCTTGTCGAGCATGTGTGGTGAAAAGAAAGAAAGAAAGCAGCCTAGCTAGCTAGTGTGTTTGATCTTCCAGGAGTTGATCCTGATCTGTTTTATTATTATTAGTTCATCCTTGGGTGCTTTGTTCTACTACTAGCTTATGACGGTGTGATTGCGCGCTGATTATTCTCTTGGGACTTGCTTATGACGATCCACATGACATGATCGCCTCTAGCTCGTGGTGTGTCTCTCGGGAACGCGGGTGGGTGAGGCGCCACGAACGAGCGGCCACAATTCAACACAAATTTACCTATACTTTCAAATACAAAGGTCTTCCTTACAAAGGCAGACCCAAATATTTGCCTAAGCCTAGTGATGTCCCAAGGGAACTACATTTTTTCTCGACCAACTATACGCAGCAAAAAATTGTTTACACAAGAGTTCTAATGCAGAAACACAGATACTGTACATTTACAACAACTCCAAAACCGACCGACAATAACCACACTCATGTGCATACCTCGTTCCCCGATCGCATGCTGATAGGTGGGCCCATAAGACATTTTACCACCTCGAGGCAACATAGAACAAGCCACCCGGACGCACAGATAAAGGGTGAGTCTGAGCTCGAGATCAAACAAGCATTTTTTTACCATTAAAGAAAAACAAGCATTTTTGCACATTTCATACAAATGAAACTTTCAATGCAAATTATTACACGATAAGTCAATCAAAGATCAAGCTTACATCTAAAGTTCACAAACACATCTCACATAACTGAATATATGATGAATTATGTCAATATAACTCAACATAGATGAACATACAACAAATGAACATATAATGTCCAGCTCATACCTGAGGTTCACAAGCTCATCTCATGTTTCTGAAGTTCACAAACCCATCTCACGTAACTCGATATATGATAAAATGTCTCAGTTTAACTCAATACAAACAGAGCTGGTCCACAGATTTTGGGGGCCTAGGGCAACATAACACCAAGTGCCCCTTGTTTAAAGTGGCATGCCTTTCCTAAGATCAAGGGGGGCAATGACCCCCCCCCCCCCCCCCCCCAACTCTAGAAAACTCCTCAATGATATTTTTAAAATTTAAAAGATTACTCTATGTTTATACAAGATAATAGTTCTTGGGCCTCTCAACATTGTATGTTAAGCTCCAACACTTGTGCACAAATTCAAATATATTAGTATTCTACAAGAGAAATATTATTATAATGCAATAGAAAATAAATGATTCATACATTTGATAGATCCATGGTCTTTGAAATCTCGGTGAAGAAATCTGAAACTACTTATTTAAACCAATTGCTTTTTGTATACACGTGTATATACATATATACCTCTAAACTTAATCACTAAACAAAATTATTGGAGTAAAAGATCCATGTGCATAAAATGAGAAAAGAGTAGACATATTAGGCTATGTATAAATAAACTCGCTGAAGTTCACAAACCCATCTCATGTATTTGAAGTTCACAAATCCATCTCACATAACTTGATATATGATAAACCATCTCATAGTGAACGCTAGGCTATGTATAAATAAATTATGTATCACGTCACTGCTGCCCTGCACAGTGGGCAGCGTGGGATCTCCCGTGCTACCTCTTCCCTAAGGCAGCGACGGTGAAATATGTGCCCACGAGGGAGAACCGCAACACAGGCCCACGAGGGAGAACCGCAACACAGGCGTAGGTAGAAAACTAGGAGATGCCAGCTAGGAGATGCATACTGGCAGTACACCGAAGGGCCATGGACCATGGTTGCATGAATACATAATGATAGTATGAAAAAGTTTCTTTAAGCTAGGGGGGCCATGCCCCCTCCCCCCATGGCCCCAACTAAGCCCCACAACTGCTAAAGCGTACATCATTTTTATTTAGAATTTGTTTAAGATTTCTATGAAAAAAATGTTTGTGTGTTAAATAAAATATTTTCAGATCACCATGAATTTGGAGGAAAGTTTGGTCCATATACATGTAAAATGCGCCATAGGTCCTAAAAGTTTGGAGGAAACCATATACATGTCCTATCAGTTTGAACTTGTGTACTGGAGGTCCTAATTCTCATATCCATATGCACTGTAGCCAAGGCTATAGCTGAAAATTAGGACCTGCAGTGCACAATTAACTGAGAATTAGCACCTCCGATACAGAAGTTGAAACTTTTAGGACCTGCATACGGTTTTCTCCAAACTTTTAGGACCTCCGGTACATTTTACTCTTATTCCAAATACTAACATCGAAGGACTTAAAATGGGCTAATGTAGCACCCCGTTCCCTCTTGGCCCCGGGGTGCCACTCCTGACAACTCAATAGGATCTCTGGACTGGCCCCATAGACCAACACTATTTTTTTTGCGCACTTTATCCTCACTCGTGCGCACCCGGTACCCATTTCTTGGTCGGTCACCCATCCTTAAATTACTCTACACCAAGCATGCTTAACATCAGAGTTTCTTTTGGATGAGCTTTCGGAAAAGAAGTTACATCTTGTTGGTATGAGTATCCTATCAATCCTATTAAGCCATGTGACTAGATCTTATATACACCCACCCTTTGGAAGATCGATGTCCTCATCGATCAGGCAAACCCCCCAGGAACATCCTCTCTTGGCACACGTCTGTGCGTCTAGTGTCGGCATATGCGACATGTCGTGTCCACTCTGGGCCACACGCGTCATGCTCCACATATTCCGTCACTGACCCGCACACCCGTGTAACCTCGAAGATCGGCTCTGATACCACTTGTAGCACCCCGTTCTCTCTTGGCCCCGGAGGTGCCACTCCTGACAGCTCAATAGGATTTCTAGACTAACCCCACATATCAACACTAGTCTTTTCTTCGTACTTTATCCTTACTCGTGCGCACCCGGTACGCACTTTCTGACCGATCATCCATCCTCCAATTGCTCTGAGCCAAGCACGCTTAGCATCAGAATTCCTTTTGGATGAGTTTTCGGAAAAAAAGTTACAACTTATTGGTACGAGTATACTATCAATCCTATTAAGCCATATGCCTAGATCTCACAGCTAATTTCTTATCTCCCATGTAAACAAAATTTCCATGGCCGAAAAATGTCTTTTAGTGAAACACGTGAATATATACCAATGTAAAAAAGAGAGAGAGAGAGGGGCATATCCAACATATCCTGACCGTCTACTTAGATATCCCACGGTCCACGTCGTCGCACCCGGAGATAAGAGTGCTGCTTTTCCCCGCTGCGTCTTTTCCGATGCATTTGCCACTTGATCCACTGAAATTTCGGAAGGACACAGGACCGCGGAGTATTTGTTTAGTGAGGTGGCAGCAGTCGTCGATTACTACTGTCTGAGAAGCCGTGAAAGGTTGATGTTGTGTAATCATGTAGCTTCCGTACTTGTCGACCATGTTTGAAAAGAAAGAAAGCAGCCCGATGTTTTTGTAGGAGTTGATCGCGACCTCCGGTCTCTTTTATTATTGTTTCCTCCATGCCTCGGTCTAGCTTGTTTATGACGGTGTGATTGCGCGCTGATTCATTTAGGAGTTGCTGATTGATCCACATGTGATGATCGCCTATTATCTAGTTACCTTTGGAAATGTGCGTGTGAAAAGCCGCTGAGTGCAATTATGTACCCCTCCGTTAGGGATTAAAAGGTTTAAAAGCTTTTTAAAAATGTTAGAAATTGTAAGTCCTCTTTTATTTATTAGCCTCTCTTATTCAATGCATGTTCTATTTTTTCTCTATTTTCTCCCATGCATGCGTAACTATTGGTGCATGTAGTAATCAAGAGAATGAGTTATTAATTTTTTTAATCCTATCAAAGTGGTTCATAGGCCTTAATATTCTCTAACAGAGGAAGTATCTGTTACATACAAACCTTTCCCTGGTTGGAAAGGGAACGTCCAATACAGTACAAAAAGTCTAACTCAAAAGCACCGTAAAGGGCTATACTAGGATTCAAACTAAAGAGCACCTTCTAAAAATTCTCCTAAAACTTGGTTCCCACAACATTTTCTGGAAAGGTGGTACCAGTACTACAGTAAATAGTGTCTGCGAAGCCGTACATGAAAGGTGGATGTCGTGTAAAGTAAAAAATTGTTTGAGACATATATTTTGTACCTGTCTGTCGAGCATGTATGAAAAGAAAGAAAGCACCCTAGTGTTTTTTTTAGGAGTTGATCGCGATCTCTTTTATTAATGTTTCGAGGCCGAGCTTATGACGGTGTGATTGTGCGCGCTGATTGTTTTGGGACTTGCTGATGATCCACATGATCACCCCTCGTGTTGTGTCTCTCGGGAATATGTGTGTGCAATTAAGTTTTTTATTTTTCCCAAATTAGCACCAACATTTTAATATATCTATTTTTTTGGACGCGTGTGGTTGATTTTCTCGATTCAGTAAGACGCATGTGTAGTCTCTTCTCCTTCCTCCGTGTTAGGGACGATACAACTTACCGAACGCACACTATAAAGCCTCGTGCTATCGCGCCCTCATGGCACACACCAGCTCTATGATAGACACATTTTGATATCCCTTGCAGCAAAAAGACGCTCGTCTTTCTTGCGTCTGGCCGGTCCCGCTGGTGAAGCGCCCCCCGTATTGAGCATGACTCTTTTGAGGTGAAGGAGGAGAAAGCTCTAGAGGTTGTGGAGGAGGAGCACCTCGTCCCACCGCCGGACCATGACGAATGCTCCTCCACCTCGTACTAGGCTAAGTGGTCCTCTTTAGATGATGAGTTTAAAATCAATTTGGAGGACGACGCGGACGTGGCAACTGCGACTCCGGAACATGATTCACCACAGCTTGAATGGTGGGAGGAGGCTCAGCGGCAGGCCGAGGAGGAGGAAGAGATTCTCGAGAAGCAGGTTAGGCTGCTGGAGTACTTCGCCAGGAAGAAACGCGAGGAAGACAGAGCTCTTTGGGGCGTCGGATAAAAACCAAATTTTTTATGACTGAGTCCAAGTACAATATATCCATAATTATCAGTAGAGGAAAATAATATTTTAATCACTAATTTTATTGAGAAAGAGATCCATGATGCTATCATGCAAATGGAGAAAAACAAAGAACTTTCGGCCTAGACAGGGTCCTAGACCAAGGAGACCTCCACTCCGGACCTCATGGATATGTTTGTAGCTTTTCAAAATGGAGAACTCCCCCTCTTCCAGTTAAACTTTGGCACAATTGTTCTGCTTCCCAAAAAGGAAAATGCGGTTCAAATTCAACAATACAGATGCATGTGCTTATTAAATGTGAGTTTCAAAATATTCACAAAAGTGGATACAAATAGTATAATAGGAATTGCACACAAGGTCATACGGCCTATCCAAACTGCATTCATGCCATGAAGGCATATTTTAGAAGGGTTTGTGGTTCTTCATGCAACCATTCATGGGCTCCGTAAGAAAAAATGTACGGGGTACTTCTTATGATTGATTTTGAAAAGATGTATCATAAAGTTAAATGGACCTTCTTGCAACAAGTTATGCACATGAAAGGGTTTAATCCAAAATGGTGTCTATGGATTAATAACTTTATTAGTCAGGGTAGTGTGTGTTAGCCCAGACCCGGCTGTACTTTCAGCCGGGACATTGCGACGAGACGACCTGCAGCAACTTCACATAGTCCGTCGAGTACTTTCCGACAAACAGCGATGAAGACGATCCTAGTTTCCGGCAAGATGTGCACCTACACGCCACGAGCAATCGACTTGATCAATTCTGGTGGATTGCAACTCACGCACGTATGGCAAGCTTCACTAGATTGCTTTCCTAGCTAGCTGAACTCTACGTACACACAAATTGCTGGACTCGTCAAGTTGCCAGAGGCTCGTGTCGAGCCTCATAAATCTTTCTTTTTATTTCTCTGACCGCACACTTTGATTACAGGGGTATACACGTGTATATGTAGTAGTTCTAGTGTAGCTATTCTAATAGGATTAGGACTCCTAATTCCTACATCAACCGTGCTACACAAACCTACATGTACTCGTATACTACTTGTATACGACAGAGCGCACCGCGCCGTGCCGGCGTCGGTTTAGACGTGCTTATTCCTAACAATCACCCTCTAAGCACGACGTGCGCTTCATCTCGACCTGGATCCCAAATACGCCAGCTACTCCTCGCAGGCGCCATCCACGGCATTGCTTTTGCCGCTTCCTTCCTCAGCACCCATGTCACCGACTTTGCTTTTGTCGGCTTCTCCATGACTTGACGTCGACCCTTCTTGTTCGCGTCTCCGGTCTTCGTCGGTTCCTTGATGAACAACGGGTCCTTTTTGTGGTTCATCGTTACCGAATTATTTATCATCTGAAATTCCTTCTTCGGATAGTAGTCCAACACGCGTCTCATGCGTTCTCGCGTCGGTCGTAGTCGTCTCAGCTCTAGTGCAGTCGGAGGCTGTACGACATACTCTTCTACATATGACCTGATTGAACCAACACCAGTGATTCTTTCATCTCGCCAATTTGCTTCTTGCCTGTTTTCTGGGCAGGCTAGCCCTGGCTTGACTGGACCTACTTTTCTTGGTCCGTCAATTTCTTTTGGCGCTACAGCACGCACGCTGTTTGGCCTACTTGTTTTTTTAGATCCAACTTCTGGGATGGATGTCCCTAGACCTCCTGACGGAGCTCCTTGAGGCAGGTATTTTCCTTTTAGCCCGCCTCCTTCTGGCGTTTCTGGGTCGCCAGCCCCTAGACCATCCTCTGGTCTATTTTCTAGGTCTCCATATGAAGCCCCTATCGGCGGATCACATACTTTTGGACCGCCTCTTTCTGGCGTTTCTGGGCCGCCAGCCCCTGGACCTTCCCTTGGCCCGGGCTCCACACATGAAGCTCCTCCTCCTGGGATGCCGAGCAGAATACATGTGCCACGTCTGCCTACTATTGCTGGTGGCCATCCTGCCGTGCCATTGCCTCCATCATGCAACGCCACGTCTTCTCGGTCCTGGACGTCGTGTCCGGCGACGTCGGTAGTCCGAGTACTCTCCGGTTGTGCTTCCGAGCTTGAGGTGAACTCCTTCTCAGAATTTGACATGTTCACGCCGACTTCTTTTGACACCTTGGTCGCCGTACTTGGCGTCGCCACACTTGACGAACCAACCGAGGTCACTTCCGGTTCTACCAATGTCATCTCGTCGTTCAAGACAGTCTCCTGCTGCCCCACGTGAACACTAGTGTCATCGACACCTACGCATACTACCTTGATCGCTCCCCACACATCCTTCGCCGATTTCTTTCCGACGAGGTGTTGTAGCATGTCCGTCGGCATAACCGAGTAGAGAGCCATCAACGCTTGGCAACCCTCTCGGTACTTCGCACCTCCCTTGACATACTCATCGCCGCCGGGATCGATGTCCTCCCAAATCTGCTGACCTTCCATGGCGCACTGCATCACAAATGCCCATAGGCCGTAGTGCTTGCGATCCAGACGCGGATACAACTCCGCGCCCACCGTCTCAAACGCTGGTGCCGATGTCGAGCTCTCGCCAAACTTCACCATCGCCATGACCTCCTAGTACTTTCAGCAGATCACGAACAACGACCTTGGCTCTGATACCAATTGTTAGCCCAGACCCGGCTATACTTTCAGCCGGGACGTTGCGACGAGACGACCTGCAGCAACTTCACATAGTCCGTCGAGTACTTTCCGACAAACAGCGATGAAGACGATCCTAGTTTCCGGCAAGATGTGATCAATTCTGGTGGATTGCAACTCACGCACGTATGGCAAGCTTCACTAGATTGCTTTCCTAGCTAGCTGAACTCTACGTACACACAAATTGCTGGACTCGTCAAGTTGCCAGAGGCTCGTGTCGAGCCTCATAAATCTTTCTTTTTATTTCTCTGACCGCACACTTTGATTACAGGGGTATACACGTGTATATGTAGTAGTTCTAGTGTAGCTATTCTAATAGGATTAGGACTCCTAATTCCTACATCAACCGTGCTACACAAACCTACATGTACTCGTATACTACTTGTATACGACAGAGCGCACCGCGCCGTGCCGGCGTCGGTTTAGACGTGCTTATTCCTAACAGTGTGGAAGTAAGAGTTAATGATACAATCAGACATTATTTCCAAATCCATACGACTAGTCACAATGGGGAGTATCATATAATAGAATCACGCATATGATAATAGTATATGATATCATCTCTATAATGCATAGTATCATGTAGTAGTATCATAGTCTTAGTGTATTTATTGTTTCGTAGAATCTCAATGTAAAATTGCGTACAAGATTTATTTGAGATCATTTTTTCTAGTTCCATGTGCTATGATACTAACACAATATCTTTTATCACTAATTGCAGTGACACATAAGCATTTTGAATACATGTAATGCATGATACCACCTATGATATCCCATTGGGGCTAGTCTAAAGGATTACGTCAAGGGGACCCTTTATCACCGATTTTATTCAGTATTATTGCAGACATGCTAGTGATACTTGTTAGTCGGGCAAAAGAAGATTGTTAGGTTAGTGGGCTCATTCCAAATCTAGTTGATGAGAGTGTTTCTATCTTTCAATATGCCGATGATACGATAATTTTTATGAAACATGATCCGCAGAAGGTGCTTAATATGAAACTTATTCTTTGTATTTTTGAACAACTCATGGGTCTTAAGATAATTTTTCATAAAAGTGAACTCTTTTGTTTTGGACAATCCAAAACTGTAGAGGAGTATAAAGATATTTTTGGTTGTTGGTCTTGGTCTTCCCTTTTAAGTATCTGGGCATTCCTATCCATTTTCGCGAGCTTAAAAATGAAGAATGGAAACACGTGGAAGACCGCTTCGAGAAAAAAATTAAGCAATTGGATAGTCAAGCCACTATCTTATGGGGGGCATCTCGTGCTCATCATCTCGGTCTTAACTAGCTTACCAATGTTTATATTATCTTTTATGGATATACTGATTAGAGTACGGAAAAGGTTAGGTTTTTTTAGATCTCGCTTCTTTTGGCAGAAAGATGTCCATAAGAAAAAGTATCGCTTAAAAAAGTAAAATATCATTTGCTGTCCTAAGGACCAAGGAGGACTACGAGTGGAGTTCATGGACATCAAAAATAAATTTTTACTTAGAAAATGGTTATTCAAACTGATTAAAGAGAAAGGGGCATGTCAATAAATGTTACAAAATAAATATCTACACTTTAAAACATTGTCACAAGTAACCGTGCAACCCAATGATTCACCATTCGGGCAGGGTTTTATGAAAGTAAAACAAGAGTTTTTTACTAGGGTCAACTTTGATGTGCGGGATGAAACCATCACCAGATTTTGGGAATACGTTTGGTTGGCTGACACGCCTCTAGCATAGCAATATACCTCTTTGTAAAATATTGTGCAATGGAAACAAGTTACCGTGGCTAATGTGTTATCCTCGAATCCACTTTTTGTGACTTTTAGGAGATCGCTGACGGTGAACAAGTGGACTACATGGTTACATCTTGTGTCAAGGCTCATGCCTATTACTCTCGCGGAAGAAAGTGGTGTCTTTATTTAGCGCCTTAAACATTCCGATAGTTTACTATTTAATCGATGTATTTTGATCTAATGAATGGAAACATTAAAACTCCTTATAAAGTTCATTTGGAAAATTAAAACTCCTCTAAAATCAGATTTTTATATGGTTTATGCATAATAAGGTCATTCAAACCAAAGATAACCTGATAAACCGGCATTGGCATGGAGACACCAAGTGTTGTTTCTGTGACAAAGACGAATATATTCAACATCTATTTATTGATTGTCCGATTTGCGATTATTATTTGGCTCATTATCCATATGAACTTTAACATTTCTCCATCAACAAGTATTAACAATATTTTTGGGAATTGGCTCAAGGGCACTCCAAAAAAAATCAAATTCGGGTGGGATTTTGCGTTATTCTTTGGGATATTTGGAATGTTCGTAATGACTACATATTTAACAGAGCACGGTCTATATTTTTTGCAGGTTATTCACTTGGCTTCCCAGTGGATCTGGACATGGTCCTATCTCCAACCGAAGGCGGATCGACAAGCCATGGCTACGGGGTGCAACCATTTGGAGATGGTAATTAATGCAGGAATTATCCGTCCAGTGCGGCTGGCTATCTGATCTTAGAATCTGATGTCGTGCGCTTTTGATTTTTGCTATTTTAGATGGATGATACGAGTATTGGCCCTTTGTGATCCGTGAATTTTACTTGTGTTTGAGACTATGAATTTTTAAATAATGAAATAAAGAGGCAATATGCATCATTTTAATGCAGAGGCTGGGGCTATGCCTCTTTTTCAAAAAAAATAGCGGTGCGGCCGGTGAAGCCAAGCCCTCTGCTTCCACCTACAAGGAGGATATAAGATTACATCTCCAATGACGACGAGAAGTAGCTATAGTACCAGTTAACTATGTTAGTTCCTACAACAATGTGATCAGCTCCCGTGCTTATAGTACCAGTTAACTATGTTACTTCCTACAACAATGTGATCAGCTCCCGTGCTTTGTCTCTCAGGAACATGTGTGCAATTAAGTACTACAATCTCCCCCGGGGTTTGAAAGAGAACTTTCAGTAAAAGAACCTCTAACTCAAAATTTTACTACTAGTGTAAAGAGATAGTATTGAACTTAAAATCATCTCTATCCATTCACAAAAACCTTGTCACCCGGAACCACCTCCTTAAACCAAACTACCAATAAATTGAGATGTTTGTTTAACTTTGGGCATGCAAACAACCCACTCATCTAGGGAGTGCTAGCAAGCATACAGATGTTTGGATAACAGTTTGTTTGTTTTTCAGGACATGATGCCCATAGATGTATCAATAAATTTGATAAACATAGAACTTTCATCTTATATTTATCATGATTTTCTCATATTTTTACATGTTATTTGTTGCCACCATGTGTTTGTGGAGAGTGATCAAGTGAATCCATGAAACTCGGTGCATTTTCTCATACAAGAAACACCCATTGCTTCAGTTTGCTAGTTATTCAAAAAATATGTAATTAATTAAGCGCAAAATATGAAAATATTATTTTCTAATTGTCTAATTAACTTTCTTTCCGCCATATTATGTATCCATGCAATTCTTAGCAAATGGTTTCCCCTAATTTTCGTGCATTTTTTCTTATTGGAAAATAACTCACAACACACAATAAAAGGCAGAGATCTGCATGATTGCATTTTTGGTTGCTTAATACAAAAATATAATAGAAAATTTGAGACACATAACAACATAAATAAGAATTTAAAATTCAAAAGGAATGGGTAATTTCATGATGTACCACAGCTCCAAGACTACAATCACATGAAGAAGAAGATCGTGGAAGAGGAGAATGCGCACACAAAGATAGTGCTAAATCAGCACAAGGTATATGCAAAAAGAGTTGTGATGAAGAACATGAACAGAGGATCCACGATGACTATCAAAGACATCGAGGGTGCGTGCCACATCACTTCGTTCCCGGCCCTGAGTCGGACATGCAGATCATATCCAAGAAGTAAGAAGGTTTTGTGCCAAAGAGACCACAAAGGTACATTATGTTGGTATGCCACTTCAGAACGACTCAGCTAACTCTAGCATGGACACCGATGACACCTTTGACCATGTTGAGCACCTATTACGAGCTTGAGTCGAACACCAGGGTTGGCAGCTACCACAACAACGATGACGGATACAGTGACGATGGTGTTTATCTCTACCTCTTGCACGAAGAGTTCGACGACACCAACAGAAAACCACACATTGCGGCATGCTAAAACTATCACTGCTTTATTAGTATGGTGATGCAAATGACTATTGGCCTCCACTTTGTATTGCTAACAATTGTGTACAGATGTGTACCGAGGTTGCTATTTGGTTAGTTTACTTATGTTATACGGTTATCCTTATGTGTCATAGTCATGCCATGAATCACACTGATAGACATGTGCTTGCCTTGGCGTACCCCTAGAAACTAGTTTGTAGTACCCCTTCCTAATTCATCAAAAGAACGATTCAAGGACCTCATGAAAATTCTAATAGAGGCTTATGACTCATTTGCTTTGATGTATGTATGCTATTTTCTTTATTTTTCTTATTTAGTCCTAGTGGGAAGTCAACACTAGTATTTATTCAATCATTCATATATCATAAACCATATAAAATTTAGTCGATACAACCTCTAGGTCCTCCATAAGAAAACATTTCATTGATAAATGTACTTAATCCATAGCATTTATCATGAGATATAAAAGCACGCAGGCTCATATGACCTGGAGCAGGTTCTGAGTCGCCCTGGCCATTCACGTATTTGATGTCCCTAATGAATGTTGATGTTCCTTAGGCCATTGCCCGTTGCAGGACTAGCATCATTGGCATATGATCAAGTGAAACCACCCTAAGTTATGTGGTTGGCATGGTCCGCTAGATTATTAAAAATACATTTGGGCCAATATCCCACATGACTAAGGTTTTGATTATCATAGCCAAAGTGCAGCCACCAGTCACCATCATCTTCACTCTATGGTAATATAGTTAAACATAACTTAGATACTAAAAAATTATCTATACTTAAATATAATCAAAACAAGATACCACTCGTCCAAAAAAGGTTATAGATTTATACATCATGAAGTACACACAAGTACTTTATGGAGAACAAGTAGACATTAGAAACAGGTCATCATGAAAAGATCCATATCAAGAGAATAAGGTTTGGTGTGTAATTAAATGCTTTACTTACCTTAATATCTTGATCGTGACCTTTGTTTTTTCCACTGGATGCATGTATAGTGTCTCCTAGAGTAATAGGAGCATCATTTACAAGCACAAATCCCTTCAATAACAAGTTGTTGCATCTAGTCGATTTAAATCCATCAGCCTGTTTATATACAATTTTTACTCACAAAAAAGGCACGATAACTTGATTTTTTTACTAAGTCATACATGTGGTAAACTACTCACTGTCCATTCTGTAAAGAAATGTGTTTTTCTATCACCATATCTAAATGGGTTAACCTGCAATGAATTTAAAACAACTTAGAAAATAAAGAAGTCTTAGATACATAGCACCTTTGGGATGCACAAAAATTCTAGATTTCAAATAAAGCCAATAATGAGTAGAAACAAACTTACTTCCCATCCAGACACCGCGGCATTGAAGCTAATATAATCACCCCCCCCTTGTTGATTTGTTACCCATATTGATGATGCGATTATTTGGTTGTTCTCTAAAGTTGGAAAGCTAAATACATCAAATGTTCCCCATGCCCCCTTGTTGATCTAGAGGATGTGTTCGAGTCATAGCATGCATACTGTGAAAAGTTAAAAAACTAAGTCCATAGGTAAATAATACAACATGAGAAACATATTCTTTGTGCCAAATTACCAATCTTTGAACTTACATGCTTAACCATATGTGTGCCAGTCTTTGCAAGTAGCAAGCTACTATTTGATGATGCAACTACACTCTGAAGATATGAATTCTGCAACCATGATATTGCACTAACATGGTCTGAAAATACCGTGAACAATACAACTAGAAGTTGTAGAAGGTGCATAACCTATATGTATGATTCAAGAGCGAGAATTAATGCCTTTTATTTTAGATGAAGAGGATAACAATAGATTCTATGAGTTCATATGGGTAGCTCTTCTTATACATCCAAAAAGAAGATTAGTTTGCTAGAAAGAATCCATTGCATATCAAGAAAGATATGTAGTAATTAATGCACTTTAATCGAGAGAATTTACAAAATATCTTGGATATATTTAGGAATTAAATTCTAGATTTAGATATATTGACACCTCTATACATGACATCATGTTAGTACCAAGCAGCTGGGGCCCAAGCATATAACCCAACGCACCAAGTTAATTAAGCCCAAAATACAAAAACATTATTATCTAATTGTCTAATTAATTTTCTTTCACTTCACTCGAGCACCTACTTCAATGGAGATCAGTACAAGAAGGTAGATTGTTAGAACTTTTACAGGTTGCTTGAAGTAGACAAGATACATCACCTTCTCGAGTTCAATACAAACCCTATGTCATATTTGCCGGGAAATCTACACTTGGAGTCCCACTGATTGGTAGATGTCGTAGTTGTTTCCATCACCATGCTTGTTGTGGCCGTAGCCGTTGCCATCGATTAAATCACCTATTCATGTGTCACATTTGATGAGATCACGGATTCCACCTCTTTCCACCATCTTATGTATCCTTGCAAATCTTAACAAAAAGGTTTCTCCTAATTTTCGTGCATTTATATCATATCAGGAAAACAACTCACACCACACAAAATAAAAGGTGGCGATCTGCATGATCGCATTTTTTATTGATTAGTACAAAAATATGATAAAACATTTGAGACATAACAATAGAAATACAGATTTAAAATTCAAATGGAATAGATAATTTATGATGTGCTAGAGCTCCAAGAGTATAAGCACATGAAGAACAAGATCGTGGAAGAGGAACATAGGATAAAATCAACATATATCATCAAGCTCATATCCAAACTTCACAAACCCATCTCACGTGTCCGATGTTCACAAACAATCTCACATAACTTGATATATGATAAATCCTCTCTCAGTGAACACTAGTCGTTCCTCATCCATCACGCAGCAGTTGGTCCTCATCCACCACGCGTCACGCCACCGCTGCCCCTGCGCAGCGGGCAGTGTGGGATCTCTCGTGCCACCTCAGCGCCGGTGGAAGACATGCCCACATGGGAGAACCGCGACACAGGCATAGTTGTTTAATTCAGATATGCAGACTACACACACCATATGTACATCGCCTGCTGGGTACGCCATCCCCTTCAGTGGGTACATGACAAACAATATGTTCCTTGGTCGCATAGCCAGCTCCAATGTGATGAATCGATAAATTCAATAGACTAGTGCCAAAGCGATAATAAATAGTACTACTGCAATAGACTAGTGCTAAAACTTGTGGGGAAAAAAATTGGGGGTGGGGGGGGGGGGGGGGGGGGGCGATGGCCCCCCAACATGTGCATAGCTCCACCTTTGCACTCCGACCTTAACTAGAGAAGCGACAACACGACAGCCCGTAATAACAATGCCCATGCTATCGCGATGTAAGCGGCGAACACCAGGCCATTCGTGTCGAAGTTGTGGAACCCAAAGTTCACGTGGTTAGCCGCCATGGCATGCAGATTTAAGCATAAACTTAGGTTTCAGTTACACCGAAGGGCCAAGGCCCATGGTTAGGGTGCTCTCTTTGCGGGGCAAGTACAGGAAGCAAAATTTCCTCAAAACAAAGTACATGATAAGTTCTGGGCCTTATAAGTTTTAGAAAGGAACAAGTATTGATGTCAAAAGGTTAAACTAGGACAGTGGCGGAGCTAGCTCAGATTGCTCGGGGGTAGGGGCAAAAGGCAATATTTCAATGTTTGGGGGGGGGGGCAAATAGCTAAAAAAATCTAGCTAAGCCCCTAAAATATTTCTTTCTTCATTAAATGTTCCGAGTTAGGGGGGAGGGGGGCGGTGGCCCCCTCTGACCCGTGCAAACCTGAGAGGTGTGGGATGGGTTCATGGTTTAGTTGGTTAAATATGACAGGATTTTGAAGCGCAAGCTCCAGTGTGATGAAGCGCCAAACACGATAGAGAAGTGACAACACCGTAACGAACAGTGCCCCTGCTAGCACGATGTAACCGGCGAACACCAGGTCACTCGTCCCGAAGACGTCCCCATGGAACCCAGAACTCAATGTCAGTCGCCGCCATGGCCTGAGGATTTAATTGAAAATTTAGCTTTCGCTTGGTTACGTCTAAGGGCCAAGGGCCATGGTTGGTTACACTTAATGTCAAAGAGGAGAGTCAGTTTGCCTCTTTGCAGGGCCAATACAGTAAGCAAAAATTCCTCAAATAAAAAAGTATAGGATAAGTTCTAGGCCGTATATTATGTTTTTTAAAAGGGAACAAGTATTGATG
Organism: Avena sativa; assembly: GCA_916181665.1. Lineage (NCBI taxonomy): Eukaryota > Viridiplantae > Streptophyta > Magnoliopsida > Poales > Poaceae > Avena > Avena sativa. The sequence continues at coordinate 345,620,282 of OV702279.1, forward strand.
TCAAAAGGTTAAACTAGGATGTCCGTGGAAACCCGAACGGTGCAGGCTGGGTTCATGGTATAGATGGTTTGAAGTTCTTGGTTTCTCTGGAAATTGCTAGAGCTCCAGGAACACTCAGTGGGGAATCGATTTTTCTGGAGAACTCACCCTCAATCTCTATTCCTCACAGGCTAGGAATATACAGAGTGCTTTTTACATTTTCATCCCTCCTATACTTCTAGTATTACACATAAATACACCAACACTCCCCCTCAAGATGAGGTGAAGATATCAATAAGCCTCATCTTGCTACAAATATTTACAAATGATACTACACTCACACCTTTTGTCAAGATATCTGCTAATTGTTCTGATGATCTAACATAAGTAATTTTGAGTGCACCTTCATCTAGCTTCTCCTTAATAAAGTGTCTATCTATCTCAACATGCTTAGTTCGATCATGATGAACCGGATTGTGAACTATGTTAATAGCAGCTTGGTTATCACAATACAAGCAAACAGGTGCGTTAACAAATAGCCCAAGCTCCGATAATAGTATCCTTAACCACATCAGTTCACACAAACCTGATGCCATAGATCTGAACTCAGCTTCGGCTGTTGAACGTGCAACTACACTTTGTTTTTTACTCCGCCAACTAACTAAGTTTCCACCCAAAAACATGCAATAGCCAGCGGTTGACTTTCTATCATCTAGGCATCCAGCCCAATCAGCATCAGTATATCCTTCTATTTTAAGATGCCCATAATTAGAAAATAGAATTCCTTTACCTGGGCACCCTTTTAGATACCTTAAAATTCTGTATACAACATCCAAATGGCCGGTTCTAGGGTCATGCATGTATCTGCTCACAATGCTAACCGCATATGCAATGTCTGGTCTAGTATGTGATAAATAAATTAAGCGCCCCACTAATCTTTGATATCTACCTTTGTCCACTGACTCACCAGAATCCGCTAATATTCGAAGATTTTGCTCAACAGGTGTGGGTGCTGGTCTACATTCTAGCATTCCAGTCTCAGCAAGTAAATCAAGTACATACTTCCTTTGAGAGAGATAAATACCTCGTGCACCATAAACAACCTCAATCCCAAGAAAGTAGTGAAGATATCCCAGGTCTTTGACTTCAAATGACCTTGCCAATGCCTTCTTTAACCTCGATATCTCTTCATCATCATCACCTGTAATTACAATGTCATCAACATAAACAACCAAAATGGTGACCTTGTCATTATGGCGCTTAAAAAATAAAGTATGATCTGCATTGCTTTGCCGATAGCCCAACTTGCATACTTCGTTTCTGAACCTCCCAAACCAGGCTCTAGGTGATTGTTTAAGTCCATACAAGGATTTCTTTAATTTGCACACCTTGCCTTCAGTTTCTTTACTACTAAACCCTGGTGGAATCTCCATATACACTTCCTCATGTAAGTCTCCATGAAGAAAAGCATTTTTAACATCCATTTGGTACAATATCCACTTATTATTTGCTGTTATCGATATGAGGGTCCTGACGGTGTTCATTTTTGCCACGGGTGCAAAGGTTTCATCATAATCTACTCCATATGTTTGACTGTATCCTTTGGCCACCAACCTGGCCTTATATCTTTCTACCTTTCCCTCTAAATTTTGTTTTACAGTAAATACCCACTTACAACCAACAACCTTTTTATTAGGAGGAAGTGTAGTAAGTACCCAAGTGTTATTCTTGTGAAGCGCTGCCATTTCTTCCAGCATGGCATCTCTCCATTTGGGGCACCTCTTCGCTTCCTGCCAATCATGGGGAATGGGTACAGCCGAGTCAAGTGCAGCAATAAAAGCTCTATACTGAGGTCCCATAGAAGAATATGAGACATAATTAGAAATATCGTATTCGGACAAATATGATGGCAACTTTCCAATAGTGGAGCGAGATTGTTTCCTCTGAGCTATAGGAATATCAAGATCATCAAATGGAGTAGAAACTGTACCATCACTTGTAGAGGGACTTGAACTTGAATCATGCAAATCTGGTTGTACCTGAGCTTCAGGATTCTGACTCAATGGGGTATCTCCCTCCCCCTGCACTTGATCACCCTCAGCTCTACGCCTTCGTGAGTACACTCGAACCCCTTGTTCTTCATTTGGTTTTGACCACCGTGGTGCATCACTTGATGTACCTTGTTCAGTTCCTGTAGGACCCACATTTCTATCATCATCTTCTCGTGGTATTACTCCGACCACTATTTCCCTTGTTGTAATAGGGTAACTCTCTACTTTTTCTCCCCCTGCTTCGTTGTCTGTACCTGAGATATCATTAACATATAGATCAGGAAAGACATCAGTTAAATCCAATGGTTCTCCATAAAATGGTTGATATTCCCTGAACACTACATCCATGCTCACAAACATCCGTCTCTCTGATGGGCACCAACATTTATATCCTTTTTGTTTTCCTGAATATCCCACAAACACACACTTTAGAGCTCTTGGATCAAGCTTGCTCACGGAAGGTCTATAATCTTTTACAAAGCACACACATCCGAATACCTTTGGTGGAACCACATAAGAAATCTCGCCAGTTAAACATTCTATTGGAGCTTTATACCCAAGTACTCTAGATGGCATTCTATTTATCAGGTAAGCTGCTGTCATCACTGCCTCACTCCACAAAAATTTTGGAACATTCATAGCCATCATTAAACACCGGGTAACCTCCAAAAGGTGTCTATTCTTCCTTTTAGCCAAGCCATTTTGTTCAGAAGTACCTGGACAAGTTGTTTGATGAATAATCCCAAAACTAGACAAGTACTTATCAAATTCCTTGTTCACATATTCCGTCCCATTATCACTACGAAATACTTTCATGCATGCATTATATTGTGTTCTGATCATATTATGAAAATCAACAAAGCATTCAAACACATTCTCCTTGTTCCTCAACACATAAACCCAAGTAACTCTAGTACAACAGTCAATGAAGGTAACAAATGAGCGATAACCATTTAAAGCTGAAACTCCACTTGGGCCCCATACATCAGAATGAATGACTTCAAGTGGTTTCTCACTCCGGTTATCGGATGATATATAAGAGCTCCTAGTTTGTTTCCCAAATTGACATGCATCACAAGATAGATTTTCATTTCTAACCTTATTGAATAGATCTGGATAGAGCTGGACCAGAGTATTAAAGGACATGTGTCCTAGCCTGCGGTGATGAAGAAGAAACTCTTGAAGTGGTGATTGAGATATAGTTGCAGCAGCCACAGCTGACACATTATCATCTAGATAATACAGACCATCTCGCAATTTTCCTGTCCCGAGGATTTTCCATGTCCCAAGTTCCAGAAACAAACACCATGTTGGGTAAAAGATAGCAGCACAATTAAGTTCTTTGGTGATGCAGCTAATGGACATGAGATTAATCGGGAAAGTGGGAACATGGAGCACAGATGAAAGTGATAAATCAGGATTACATATAACTTTCCCTGAACCCATGATGGATTGAGCTGAGCCATCGGCCAATTTAACACTCTGATTACCTATCTCAGGAAAATACTCATCAAATTCTCTATAAGAACCAGCCATATGTCGAGATGCACCTGAATCAATCAGCCATGGTGCACCCTTGCGATCAAACCCAATAGAAGTTAAGACATTACCACAATCCTTAGCAGGGACAGCAGCAGCTTCACAAATTTTCTTATCACCTTGTTCTATACCTTTGACCTGGTACCATTTTTTCAGATCATCAACAGTCATCTGAACAGTGACCATCTGAGACCCTTTACCATCACATACTCCACTAACACTAGAAGAACGTACAGCTCCACAACGGTTACAAACACTACGGAATGCAAAATTTATATTCCCACAACTTGCTGTTGGACACAACCAATCCCCATTTCTCTGCCAATACTTTGCTTTACGGATGCTAGAACCATGACCAGGTCCTCTATTGTACCAGTTATGTCCATGTCCATAGCCTTCTCTGATCAGTCCATGACAAGATGCCATCACATGTCCTGGCCATCCACAGAAGAAACCGATTTTTTTGATTGTGTTCACTGACCTTGACATCCTTCCTTGTCTGCTCATCACTCTGAATCACCTGATGAGCCCCCCCTTGCTGTAAGCGTCACACAACAACAGCAGAACTGAGACTTGTCTTCAAGCTACCTCCCAGATTCTGCTAACAGCACACCACTACCGATGCCTATTCCGGACAGTGCCGCTTCTTTTCTTTTCCTGGACCCATAGCAACTGCTTAGACCGCGAGCCACGCGTGCTTAGCGCACCTACGCCCCGTGCTCTGCTCCTCCTCCTTCTCGTGCGAGCTGCGCCTTCTCACACGCCCACGGCCGACGCGCCACCAACCCCGTGACACAGCCGCCGATTTCAGTCACCACCACAGTCGTAGCCCCGAATTGGAACTACTGTCACAACGAATCTGACCCTGGAGCCTCTGCCTTCGTCTTCCACCACGGTGGGCCGTCAATTCGTGTGAAACCGGCCCGCCGCTCAGCCTGTCCCCTTGGCAGGCACCTAGATCGACCAAGCTGCGGTAGCGACTCCTTCCCTGAGCCTCGCCCGTCTCCACGCGGACAACCGCGTTCGCCTCCGCTTCTCCCGATGTCAGATGACCTCAACCAGCTTGCCGCCGGTCTAGTGCTCTGATACCATCTTGGTTTCTCTGGAAATTGCTAGAGCTCCAGGAACACTCAGTGGGGAATCGATTTTTCTGGAGAACTCACCCTCAATCTCTATTCCTCACAGGCTAGGAATATACAGAGTGCTTTTTACATTTTCATCCCTCCTATACTTCTAGTATTACACATAAATACACCAACAGAAGTATCGGAGGATTTTGAAGATTGGCTAGCATGGCATTATGATAAGAAAGGTCTCTTCTCCTTAAAGTCAACTATAGACTATACGTAGAGTTACGAGAGAAAGAGCAAAGCAACTCAAACAGTAGGGCTGGAAAAGCAGCGCAATGGAAAAATATCCCAGAACTACCTTGTGTACCGAAGAATGTTTCCTTAAAGGTGAAGATCAAGCAATTTTTGTGGAGGGTGGTGCATAATAATAATCTTCACTACAGGAAAGAAGTAAGGCGCCGACGGCCGGCCGGCTACGCCGACGGACAAAGGTCGGGGCCGTCGGCGTAGCTGCCTTCTCTGGCCAGCCGACCAGCCCGGCCGTCGGCGTAGATACGGCCGTCGGCGTAGATGACGGTGCCGAGGGTAGCCCTCGGCGTAGTGTGGCCGTCGGCGTAGTAGCGGGATCTGTGCCGACGGTGGCCCTCGGCGTAGATATAGCCCTCGGCGTAGCCCCAGTTCAGACACGACGACGGAAACGGCGTTAGGCAGACAGGCTGTGCCGACGGCCAGGCCGTCGGCACAGCTCTTTAAAAAAATTTGTTTGGTATGTGCCGACGGCCAGGCCGTCGGCATAGGCCTCCAGATTTTTTTCCTTTTTCATTATTTTTTGAAAAATCATAACTAAATCATTCTAATTCAGAAAATACAAATAATATATCAAAATTTGCAGAAAAACAAAGTCTATCTATCTACACTCGAATATTACACATTTATAAACAAAAATTAAGTAAAATATAAAACATTATATATAGTTTAAAACGGGCATTATAAATTCAAAAACGATCCAAACAATGCGAAACCTTCGCGTGGTGTCATATTATGTGACATAGTTAGAAGGAAAAATATCAAACTTGGTATATTGATTATGTCTCAAAAAAACCTTCACAAAATGACCTATCTCGTTCGAGGTTTCTTGGCTTTCGGGTCAAATGACCAATGTTATGGCTAGAATGAAGGCATAGTTTGTGATAATATGTCGATATTGTGCATAACTGTGCATAATGGGATGACGAACAATGTTTCAGGAGGAAGTTTTCCTTTTCGTCGCACCAAAAAGCCGTTTTCCATTTTCCGAGTGCAAAAAACGGACGGTTTTGTGAAGCAACCACCAAATGGCTAATTCAAAATGCAACCGTCACATTTTTCAAAAATACTAGACCACCTTACATGGATAATGTCATAACAGGGGGATCTCAAACATTTCCGTCTATCCCTGGTGAAAAAGACAAATTCCTGCCGAATCGGCAGGAAGTGGGTCAGATATGAACTACAGGTACATGATCGGATGCTCATGATTTTTTACAAAAATCATTTTTAGGTTCAAAATATGTTGTTTCATCATTGATCCACTTCAAGTTTAGCGAGTCTCAGCCCCGAGCTAAGAATCTTCATGCCCGCCCTTCGACAAAGTATAATGATGGTTTAAAACGGGCATTATAAATTCAAAAACGATCCAAACAATGCGAAACCTTCGCGTGGTGTCATATTATGTGACATAGTTAGAAGGAAAAATATCAAACTTGGTATATTGATAATGTCTCAAAAAAACCTTCACAAAATGACCTATCTCGTTCGAGGTTTCTTGGTTTTCGGGTCAAATGACCAATGTTATGGCTAGAATGAAGGCATAGTTTGTGATAATGTGTCGATATTGTGCATAGCTGTGCATAATGGGATGGCGAACAATGTTTTAGGAGGAAGTTTTTCTTTTCGTCGCACCAAAAAGCCGTTTTCCATTTTCCGAGTGCAAAAAACGGACGGTTTTGTGAAACAGCCACCAAATGGCTAATTTAAAATGCTACCGTCACATTTTTCAAAAATACTAGACCACCTTACATGGATAATGTCATAACAGGGGGATCTCAAACATTTCCGTCTATCCCTGGTGAAAAAGACAAATTCCTGCCGAATCGGTAGGAAGTGGGTCAGATATGAACTACAGGTACATGATCGGATGCTCATGATTTTTTACAAAAATCATTTTTAGGTTCAAAATATGTTGTTTCATCATTGATCCACTTCAAGTTTAGCGAGTCTCAGCCCCGAGCTAAGAATCTTCATGCCCGCCCTTCGACAAAGTATAATGATGGTTTAAAACGGACATTATAAATTTAAAAACGATCCAAACAATGCGAAACCTTCGCGTGGTGTCATATTATGTGACATAGTTAGAAGGAAAAATATCAAACTTGGTATATTGATTATGTATCAAAAAAACCTTCACAAAATGACCTATCTCGTTCGAGGTTTCTTGGCTTCGGGTCAAATGACCAATGTTATGGCTAGAATGAAGGCATAGTTTGTGATAATGTGTCGATATTGTGCATAGATGTGCATAATAGGATGGCAAACAATGTTTCAGGAGGAAGTTTTCCTTTTCGTCGCACCAAAAAGCCATTTTCCATTTTCCGAGTGCAAAAAACGGACGGTTTTGTGAAGCAACCACCAAATGTCTAATTCAAAATGCTACCGTCACATTTTTCAAAAATACTAGACCACCTTACATGGATAATGTCATAACAGGGGGATCTCAAACATTTCCTTCTATCCCTGGTGAAAAAGACAAATTCCTGCCGAATCGGTAGGAAGTGGGTCAGATATGAACTACAGGTACATGATCGGATGCTCATGATTTTTTACAAAAATAATTTTTAGGTTCAAAATATGTTGTTTCATCATAGATCCACTTCAAGTTTAGCGAGTCTCAGCCCCGAACTAAGAATCTTCATGCCCGCCCTTCGACAAAGTATAATGATGATTTAAAACGGGCATTATAAATTCAAAAACGATCCAAACAATGGGAAACCTTCGCGTGGTGTCATATTATGTGACATAGTTAGAAGGAAAAATATCAAACTTGGTCCTATACCTAAAGCTAACATCATATAACCCAATTGAGACAAAGCAACGAGCTTAACTTCCTAATTGGAATAATTCCCCGCTGACAAGGGTGCTATTGAGATATTGGGCCCTTATGGTATCTCGTACACATTCCGCCCGCAGAAGACTCTAACTCCTCATAGCATTACGTCAATCTGCAAATATATATTGATTATGTCTCAAAAAAACCTTCACAAAATGACCTATCTCGTTTGAGGTTTCTTGGCTTTCGGGACAAATGACCAATGTTATGGCTAGAATGAAGGCATAGTTTGTGATAATGTGTCGATATTGTGCATAACTGTGCATAATGGGATGGTGAACAATGTTTCAGGAGGAAGTTTTCCTTTTCGTCGCACCAAAAAGACGTTTTCCATTTTCCGACTGCAAAACACGGACGGTTTTGTGAAGCAACCACCAAATGGCTAATTCAAAATGCTACCGTCACATTTTTCAAAAATACTAGACCACCTTACATGGATAATGTCATAACAGGGGGATCTCAAACATTTCCGTCTATCCCTGGTGAAAAAGACAAATTCCTGCCGAATCGGTAGGAAGTGGGTCAGATATGAACTACAGGTACATGATCGGATGCTCATGATTTTTTACAAAAATCATTTTTAGGTTCAAAATATGTTGTTTCATCATAGATCCACTTCAAGTTTAGCGAGTCTCAGCCCCGAGCTAAGAATCTTCATGCCCGCCCTTCGACAAAGTATAATGATGATTTAAAACGTGCATTATAAATTGAAAAACGATCCAAACAATGTGAAACCTTCGCGCGGTGTCATATTATGTGACATAGTTAGAAGGAAAAATATCAAACTTGGTATATTGATTATGTCTCAAAAAAACCTTCACAAAATGACCTATCTCGTTTGAGGTTTCTTGGCTTTCGTGTCAAATGACCAATGTTATGGCTAGAATGAAGGCATAGTTTGTGATAATGTGTCGATATTGTGCATAACTGTGCATAATGGGATGGCGAACAATGTTTCAGGAGGAAGTTTTCCTTTTCATCGCACCAAAAAGCCGTTTTCCATTTTCCGACTGCAAAAAACGGACGGTTTTGTGAAGCAACCACCAAATGGCTAATTAAAAATGCTACCGTCACATTTTTAAAAAATACTAGACCACCTTACATGGACAATGTCATAACAGGGAGATCTCAAACATTTCCGTCTATCCCTGGTGAAAAAGACAAATTCCTGTCGAATCGGTAGGAAGTGTGTCAGATATGAACTACAGGTACATGATCGGATGCTCATGATTTTTTATAAAAATCATTTTTAGGTTCAAAATATGTTGTTTCATCATAGATACACTTCAAGTTTAGCGAGTCTCAGCCCCGAGCTAAGAATTTTTATGCGTGCCGTTTTAAACAGGCAAATGAAATTATGATAAGAATTACGACATAGTTTGTGATAAGTTGATATTGATATCATATTTGGATTCCTCTCATTTTTCTAATCAATTTAGACATATTATTTGCCGAATTCTGATTTACAGATTTAAAGATATTAATTATTACATATTAAATAAAAAATACAAAATAAAATCAAATTATTATATTTTTATTTGAATTCAATAATATTTTTACTTATTCATTGTTGTTTACTAAATAATTGCTTGTAATTTCAAAAAATACAACCATGTGACATGATGATATAAGACTTAATAGAAATGATATCATAGTATTGACAACAATGTGTAAATTGCTTTGCGGGAAGAGATTCTGAACGAACGAGGAAGTTAAACGTGCTAGAGCTGGAGTAGTGCTAGGATGGGTGACCAAACAAGAACTTTGACTAAGACTGCAATTTAATCAATTATTAACTATAAATAGTGTTAAAATAATTAAAACGACAGATTAAGGAGTCAAAAAATTAAAAAAATTAAAAAATTAAAAAATTAAAAAAAATTTAAAAAAAATTACGCTATGCCGACGGCCAGGCCGTCGGCGTAGCTCCATTCCTGTGCCGACGGCCTGGCCGTTGGCGTAGCTCCAGGCTAGATCGTTATCGAAGACGGCCGTTGACTGACATGCGGGGCCCGCTGGAAGACGCTATGCCGAGGGGGAGGGCTGTGCCGACGGCCACGGAGCTGTGCCGACGAGGACGTACGCCGAGGGGGCTAGGCCGTCGGCATAGCTCCATTCCTGTGCCGACGGCCTGGTCGTCGGCGTAGCTCCAGGCTAGACCGTTATCGAAGACGGCCGTTGACTGACATGCGGGGCCCACTGGAAGACGTTATGCCGAGGGTGCAGGGTTGTGCCGACGGCCACGGAGCTGTGCCGACGAGGACGTACGCCGAGGAGGCTACGCCGACGGCCACCGTCGGCACAGCCTGTGCCGACGGCAATTTGTAGCTGTGCCGACGGCAGCCGGCCGTCGGCGTAGTAAATTTTTCCTGTAGTGCGCTTCCCTTAAAAGACGAATATCAAACGATGTGGAATTGACTGTGAAACCCTTTGTGCCTGCTGCAAGCGTTCTGATGAGGACAGTGCACACATTTTTCTCAAATGCAAGGAGGTGAAGATGATGTGGAGATGGACTGGACTGGAGGAGCTCCGTACTCGCATGTGTTTATATACTTTCAAAGATGCAATAGTGCAGGAAATTCTCATGTTGGAAGAAGAGAAAATAATCACTACAGGAATGGTCAGATGCGCCGACGGCCGCTTGCTACGCCGACGGCCAAACGTCGAGGCCGTCGGCGTAGGACCGGACCAGGCCAGCCCAACTGGCCAGCCCTTGGCGTAGCCAGGCCGTCGGCGTAGTATACCCTACGCCGACGGTCACCCTCGGCGTAGCAAGCGGACGCGTGGCACATACCGGCCAGAACGGACTGCGCGCTAACGGTGCCGTCCGTTAGGCCGATGGCGACCCTCGGCATACTATACGCCGACGGCGACCCTCGGCGTACCCGCCACGTACGCCGACGGTCACCCTCGGCGTAGCCTTCTGCATTTTTCACTTATTTTATATTTGTATCAATTATTTATGTTCTTTTTTTATTAATTGGATGATTTCGTACCCTCTGAATAGCAGTCTACACGCCCACATGAAATGTCGTTGCGAATCTTCTCACACCCCGAGAAATTGTAAGTGTTATTATCGCATGTGGTTCTGAATAGCACTCACCACGCCCGCATGAAGTGTGTGTGAATTTTATGTATCACACATTTTGGAGAAGCTGTTCAAAGATTGAATGCTTTTATCGCAAGTGGTTCTGTCAACCCTAATGAGGAGCGGACGATAGTTTCTCTTGTAGATATAGCATGTTCCGGACCCGTATAAGGGGGGAATCTTCCCGTTTAGGTGAAACCGGGTAGGATAGTGCTCCAACTTGTGAACCAACATGGTTTTACATCACCCTATGACCTAAACAAACACAAAACAAGAGAGAGCTACGCCGGACTACCCCTGTGAGAGGAACGTCTAGGGGGGTAGACGATCCGAGTGTGCACAGATCAGGGTTTCGCCGGAGGAAGGCCACGAGAACATCGGAATCAGATGAAAACTTGCATGTGTCCCTATCATATGTGTGTGAGTGTGGTGAGAGGTTGGTATAGGTGCTTGCATGTGTCCCCCCTCTCATGCATGCGCTCTAACCTAGAAGCGAAGGTTCCGTACCCGTATAAGGGGGAATCTCCCCGTTGAGGTGAAACCGGGTAGGATAGTGCCCCAACTTGTGAACCAACATGGTTTTACATAACCCTATGACCTAAACAAACACAAAACAAGAGAGAGCTACGCCGGGCTACCCCTGTCAGAGTAACGTCTAGGGGGGTAGACGATCCGAGTGTGCACAGATCAGGGTTTCGCCGGAGGAAGGCCACGAGAACATCGGAATCAGATGAAAACTTGCATGTGCCCCTAGCATATGTGTGTGACTGTGGTGAGAGGTTGGTATAGGTGCTTGCATGTGTCCTCCCTCGCATGCATGCGCTCTAACCTAGAAGCGAAGGTTCCAGACCCGTATAAGGGGGAATCTCCCCGTTGAGGTGAAACCGGGTAGCATAGTGCCCCAACTTGTGAACCAACATGGTTTTACATCACCCTATGACCTAAACAAACACAAAACAAGAGAGAGCTATGCCGGGCTACCCCTGTCAGAGGAATGTCTAGGGGGGTAGACGATCCGAGTGTGCACAAATCAGGGTTTCGCCGAAGGAAGACCACGAGAACATCGGAATCAGATGAAAACTTGCATGTGCCCCTAGCATATGTGTGTGAGTGTGGTGAGAGCTTGGTATAGGTGCTTGCATGTGTCCCCCCTCGCATGCATGCGCTCTAACCTAGAAGCGAAGGTTCCGGACCCGTATAAGGGGGAATCTCCCCGTTGAGGTGAAACCGGGTAGGATAGTGCCCCAACTTGTGAACCAACATGGTTTTACATAACCCTATGACCTAAACAAACACAAAACAAGAGAGAGCTACGCCGGGCTACCCCTGCCAGAGTAACGTCTAGGGGGGTAGACGATTCGAGTGTGCACAGATCAGGGTTTCGTTGGAGGAAGGCCACGAGAACATCGGAATCAGATGAAAACTTGCATGTGCCCCTAGCATATGTGTGTGAGTGTGGTGAGAAGTTGGTATAGGTGCTTGCACGTGTACTCCCTCGCATGCAAGCGCTCTAACCTAGAAGCGAAGGTTCCAGACCCGTATAAGGGGGAATCTCCCCGTTGAGGTGAAACCGGGTAGGATAGTGCCCCAACTTGTGAACCAACATGGTTTTACATCACCCTATGACCTAAACAAACACAAAACAAGAGAGAGCTACGCCGGGCTACCCCTGTCAGAGGAATGTCTAGGGGGGTAGACGATCCGAGTGTGCACAGATCAGGGTTTCGCCGGAGGAAGACCACGAGAACATCGGAATCAGATGAAAACTTGCATGTGCCCCTAGCATATGTGTGTGAGTGTGGTGAGAGGTTGGTATAGGTTCTTGCATGTGTCCCCCCTCGCATGCATGCGCTCTAACCTAGAAGCGAAGTTTCCGGACCCGTATAAGGGGGAATCTCCCCGTTGAGGTGAAACCGGGTAGGATAGTGCCCCAACTTGTGAACCAACATGGTTTTACATCACCCTATGACCTAAACAAACACAAAACAAGAGAGAGCTACGCTGGGCTACCCCTGTCAGAGGAACGTCTAGGGGGGTAGACGATCCGAGTGTGCACAGATCAGGGTTTCGCCGGAGGAAGACCACGAGAACATCGGAATCGGATGAAAACTTGCATGTGTACCTAGCATATGTGTGTGAGTGTGGTGAGAGGTTGGTATAGGTGCTTGCATGTGTCCCCCCTCGCATGCATGCGCTCTAACCTAGAAGCGAAGGTTCCGAACCCGTATAAGGGGGAATCTCCCCGTTGAGGTGAAACCGGGTAGGATAGTGCCCCAACTTGTGAACCAACATGGTTTTACAGCACCCTATGACCTAAACAAACACAAAACAAGAGAGAGATACGTCGGCTACCCCTGTGAGAGGAACGTCTAGGGGAGTAGACGATCCGAGTGTGCACAGAGATCAGGGTTTCGCCGGAGGAAGGCCACGAGAACATCGGAATCAGATGAAAACTTGCATGTGTCCCTATCATATGTGTGTGAGTGTGGTGATAGGTTGGTATAGGTGCTTGCATGTGTCCCCCCTCGCATGCATGCGCTCTAACCTAGAGGCGAAGGTTCCGGACCCGTATAAGGGGGGAATCTCCCCGTTTAGGTGAAACCGGGTAGGATAGTGCCCCAACTTGTGAACCAACATGGTTTTACATCACCCTATGACCTAAACAAACACAAAACAAGAGAGAGCTATGCCGGGCTACCCCTGTGAGAGGAACGTCTAGGGGGGTAGACGATCCGAGTGTGCACAGAGATCAGGGTTTCGCCGGAGGAAGGCCACGAGAACATCGGAATCAGATGAAAACTTGCATGTGTCCCTAGCATATGTGTGTGAGTGTGCTGAGAGGTTGGTCTAGGTGCTTGCATGTGTCCCCCCTCGCATGCATGCGCTCTAACCTAGAGGCGAAGGTTCCGAACCCCTATAAGGGGGGAATCTCCCCGTTTAGGTGAAACCGGTAGGATAGTGCCCCAACTTGTGAACCAACATGGTTTTACATCACCCTATGACCTAAACAAACGCAAAACAATAGAGAGCTACGTCGGGCTACCCCTGTGAGAGGAACGTCTAGGGGGGTAGACGATCCGAGTGTGCACAGAGATCAGGGTTTCGCTGCAGGAAGGCCACGAGAACATCAGAATCAGATAAAAACTTGCATGTGTCTCTAGCATATGTGTGTGAGTGTGGTGAGAGGTTGGTATAGGTGCTTGCATGTTTCCCCCCTCGCATGCATGCGCTCTAAGCTAGAAGCGAAGGTTCTGGACCCGTATAAGGGGGGAATCTCCCCGTTGAGGTGAAACCGGGTAGGATAGTGCCCCAACTTGTGAACCAACATGGTTTTACATCACCCTATGACCTAAACAAACACAAAACAAGAGAGAGGTACGCAGGGCTACCCCTATGAGAGGAACGTCTAGGGGGTAGACGATCCGAGTGTGCACACAGATCAGGGTTTCGCCGGAGGAAGATCACGAGAACATCGGAATCAGATGAAAACTTGCATGTTCCCCTAGCATATGTGTGTGAGTGTGGTGAGAGGTTAGTATAGGTGCTTTCATGTGTCCCCCCTCGCATGCATGCACTCTAACCTAGAGGCGAAGGTTCCGGACCCGTATAAGGGGGGAATCTCCCCGTTGAGGTGAAACCGGGTAGGATAGTGCCCCAACTTGTGAACCAACATGGTTTTACATCACCTTATGACCTAAACAAACACAAAACAAGAGAGAGCTACGCCGGGCTACCCCTGTGAGAGAAACGTCTAGGGGGTAGATGATCCGAGTGTGCACATATGAGGGTTTCGCCGGAGGAAGGCCACGAGAACATCGGAATCAGATGAAAACTTGCATGTGTCCCTAGCATATGTGTGTGAGTGTGGTGAGAGGTTGGTATAGGTGCTAGCATGTGTCCCCCCTCGCATGCATGCGCTCTAACCTAGAGGCGAAGGTTCCGGACCCGTATAAGGAGGAATCTCCCCGTTTAGGTGAAACCGGGTAGGATAGTGCCCGAACTTCTGAACCAACATGGTTTTACATCACCCTATGACCTAAAAAAACACAAAACAAGAGAGAGCTACGCCGGGCTACCCCTGTGAGAGGAACGTCTAGGGGGGTAGACGATCCGAGTGTGCACACAGATCAGGGTTTCACCGGAGGAAGGCCACAAGAACATCGGAATCAGATGAAAACTTGCATGTGTCCCTAGCAAATGTGTGTGAGTGTGGTGAGAGGTTGGTATAGGTGCTTTCATGTGTCCCCCCTCGCATGCATGCGCTCTAACCTAGAGGCGAAGGTTCCGGACCCGTATAAGGGGGGAATCTCCCCGTTTAGGTGAAACCGGGTAGGATAGTGCCCCAACTTGTGAACCAACATGGTTTTACATCACCCTATGACCTAAACAAACACAAAACAAGAGAGAGCTACGCCGGGCTACCCCTGTGAGAGGAACGTCTAGGGGGGTAGACGATCCGAGTGTGCATAGAGATCAGGGTTTCGCCGGAGGAAGGCCACGAGAACATCGGAATCAGATGAAAACTTGCATGTTTCCCTAGCATATGTGTGTGAGTGTGGTGAGAGGTTGGTATAGGTGCTTGCATGTGTCCCCCCCCCTTGCATGCATGCGCTCTAACCTAGAGGCGAAGGTTTCGGACCCGTATAAGGGGGGGAATCTCCCCGTTTAGGTGAAACCGGGTAGGATAGTGCCCCAACTTGTGAACCAACATGGTTTTACATCACCCTATGACCTAAACAAACACAAAAAAGAGAGAGCTACGCCGGGCTACCCCTGTGAGAGGAACGTCTAGGGGGGTAGACGATCCGAGTGTGCACACAGATCAGGGTTTCGCTGAAGGAAGGCCACGAGAACATCGGAATCAGATGAAAACTTACATGTGTCCCTAGCATATGTGCGTGAGTGTGGTGAGAGGTTGGTATAGGTGCTTTCATGTGTCTCCCCTCGCATGCATATGCTCTAACCTAGAGGCGAAGGTTCCGGACCCGTATAAGGGGGGAATTTCCCCGTTTAGGTGAAACCGGGTAGGATAGTGCCACAACTTGTGAACCAACATGGTTTTACATCACCCTATGACCTAAACAAACACAAAACAAGAGAGAGCTACGCCGGGCTACCCCTGTCAGAGGAACGTCTAGGGGGGGTAGACGATCCGAGTGTGCACACAGATCAGGGTTTCGCCGGAGGAAGGCCACGAGAACATAGGAATCAGATGAAAACTTGCATGTGTCCCTAGCATATGTGCGTGAGTTTGGTGAGAGGTTGGTATAGGTGCTTGCATGTGTCCCCCCTCGCATGCATGCGCTCTAACCTAGAGGCGAAGGTTCCATACCCGTATAAGGGGGGAATCTCACTACAAGAAATGTGTCAAACTATGACCTTTTGGTAGTGACTGTGTCGAAAATCGTCATAAATTTATGACGACTCCGGACCAGATGGTCATGAGCTGTTTGGAAGGGTCGGAACTTAGCAAAATTATGACGATATTTCTCCAAAACGTCGTAATTTCATGAGATAAAATCGTCATAGTGTTAACAAAGATAAGATATAAGAGGAAGGAAATACCAGCCGTTGGATGTAAACATGATAGACGGTTGAGATTGTGATATGTGGAACACCAACAGTGGATCGATGAACTGGCACACCACCGATCGAATGACCTGGAACTATGCGCGACAAGAACCCAAATCCAGCGAACCCACCCTCCTAGCCACCCATCACCACATTCTCTCCTCCCCCGCCGCCCCTCCCCAACCTCCGGCCGCCGGCCTAGATCCTGGCCAGTTCTGGCCACTCACTGCCCCGCCGACCACCTCCCCCGAATCCCCTCCTCCACCTCCTTCCATTCCACCGCGTGGAACCACCAAACCCCTAGTCCGACTGAAACCCTAGCCCAGGCCCCAGATCTGCAGATAGGAGAAGGAGGTTCGCGACGCTCGATGCTACCGTCGACGGTGACGCCGCCTCCATCGAGGAGGACCTACGACTCACCTTTAGGGACTCCAACCGGTGGCTGGGCCCCTGGATCCTCTGCAACACCATTCTCCCTTCGCCCTCATGCCCCTCCTCTGTTTCCCCGACCCGAGGATGATGGCATGGGCGGAGATGGTCGTCCGCCGGCCGCTCCTGGCCGTGCCAGTGACCAAGGTCCCCTAGCCCAGGACCTTTTGTGCTTTGACATATTTCTGCCCATAACCAATGGAGCATCGGAGTTTTTCCAACCTTATCACAATAATATTCAGGGTTCATCAGGAGCTCTCTGCTGGATTCAGCCGAATCACCGGGCTCAATAAGGTACCTACGACGTGTATGCAGGTTATTCCGTGCTCTTCTTTCTGCAGTATGATGGTTTCTATATGTTCTAGCTAGCTTTCCCTCATATGTTTGGTGGTTGTGTTGTGATGATGAGGCAATTACTTAGTTTGCAATCCTAGACAAATATCAATTTATGGTTTGACACAATGCTGCTATCCACATTGTTTTATTGACAAGTAATTGATTGGTTCTACAAATCTAGGCATGCTTGATCCATAGTCAATCGATATTAAGATGGGAAAATTTTAAATATGGCACATATCTTGTGATTCTTCGGTTTGCAAGATACGTATTTGAATTGAATTTGTGGGTCAAAAGTATGTGGCTATAGCTAAATACTAAATCGACATGTTCCCACTGGAATTTATGTAGGGCTTGAATGCTTTGCCAAAAACTATCGACATGTTTGACGTGTCAGCAGGTTATTCCATGTTATTCTCTCGGCCATGTTAAGGTTTTCATGTTCTAGAACTCCCTCATATTTGGTGGTCACTGCCTACATGACTACATATATGCCATATTATGCACATGGTATGTTATGAAACGGTAGAGTACCATGAATTTATGCTATGATGCTATTACTCGATCACAGATGGTTTTATTCACATATGTAGGGCTTATTCACATATCCTAAGATAATTGGGAAAAGAAAACAAAAGGTGCTGCACCGGTTGCTCTCTTGTGCTGCGCATCGTGATTCAGTTTTAATATTAGTAGTGCAACATCCTGACATTAATTGATGTAGTTTCATTCATATTATTTTTGTGTACAAGCATAAATCATACAACTTATTTTTCTTGCCTTAATTGAATATCTTTATTGTGTATATATGGGAGATGGCTGTGTGGAGCAAGTAACTTTGGGAGGAGCTCACAGCAGCTGGCAGCGCGGAACGACCCTACCATGATGTTTTGTTCTGATATCTAGGTTTTCTTTGATTCAGGACAACTTGTGTGTATGTTCTGCTAGCCCGGTGAGTCTCATAGGCATGCTTAACTATATACTTGAGATGGTTAATACATTGCTATTATGTAACTTGAGATATCTTCTACTTGGAGGTCCTCTGGAACTTCTACTTGGAGTGCAGATTTTTATTGATTGTACTTTACTGCATTGCCTTGATATAGTCTGGAGATGCTTAATATTACCTTTTGCGTTTGTAGGTTATCATTATATGATAGTATTCTCCATGGGCCCTCTGTTGACTAGGATTTTCTCATGTTACTTGATATAGACTAGGATGTACTTGATATAGACTAATTGCTCTTCCAAATGAAAACGTTGACGCCTCTTTTATGCAGGAAAGTGGTCAAACCTATTATGGATGCATAGGAGTAGGCAGCACTGAGTCAAGGCGGCATTGAGCAGCGAAGCCGGCTAGGCCAGTGGCATAGTAATAAAATAGTGGCTCATAATTCATATAGGTGGCGTCAAGGCTGACTTTGGATTTTCTTTTGTATATGCTTATATGAGATATAATATGAGACATAGGATACCGATTTAACTAGATGGGAGTTTCTCCAATAGCTAGTTTGCAATTTCTGTAGTCTAGTCCATATTATACATATAGAACTCTTTCAGGTGATTCTACTTGACATTCCCTCAATATTCATATAAAATATGGAGGGTTTTTTCGATGAATTTACTATGCTTTTATATCTGTTGATTCGAGTAACAGTGCATTCAACATGTATTTCTAGGTCTGACATGAAAATATGAGCTACTGTTTGTATGAAATATCCTTTTAATCATATAGCACTGTACGGAATATCTAGACATGCCTGCCACTTTGTTAGTTGTGGAGAGTAATTGCTTTGTGATGAACATAAGAATATAGTTGTACTTGATCAATGAACATAAGAATATAGTTGTGGAGAATAATAGTGATGTTATGTGCTCTTCTCATTCATTATATTTGATGTTCTTCCATGTTTTCCTAGTGATGTATCCTGGTGAATGTCTACACACTACATAATGGTATGCTATATTGTTTGTTGTTGTGCTTCTTGTACTTGACCAATGCCTTGTGGAATTGGCTGTACTTGATCAATGTTTTTTAAATCTTTGTCAGATGGCCCACTGCAGTGAACCTATCTGATGGCACAACGAAGCTTCAGAATTTAGTGTCAAGGACATCTGAAACAACAAAATATGCCAAATCTATCTTTTAGGTGATAAGCTATATGAATAATGTGTGCTCACGTATAGTTATGTATCTATAGTCTATAAAAAACTTATTGTGAACTATGCATATGTGTTGAGCCAGAGGCATATAGTTAATATGTTGTGCAAGTTATATTTCTTGGATTAAAAAACTAAACTGGAACCTATGTGATGATATGAGATGGCATGAACTCTGATGTATGCATAACAGTAGGTGGGCTAGTTGTGTCTGATGTATGCGCATCTCTGAAAATAAAGAAACACTTGTGTATATGAAACGTATCTGATGTGTTAAATTTTTTTAAGGTTGTGTCTGCATCCCACTTTATTTAGTTTTGACATGATGGCCATCACAGTGTATATATATGGGGTTGCTAAGGAGTTGAGCATCTCATACATGATGAAAAAACAGTAGCAGTAGCAGTAAACTAGCAAATGACCTCTATCTTGGTAAGAAGCAATGTAGTTTGTAGTTTGTAGTTTGTAGTTTGCAATGACCTGTACCAAATGTTTAGATGTTCTGCTTGTTTATGTTTACTGGGTATTTCTTCTATTTGCACAGTGGTGATTACTGCAGTTGTTTTTACTTCTGCGATCATACTTTGTTTTCACTAGCACACTGTGTTATATGGTGATGACTGCAGTGTGTTATATGTCGACATGGACTATGTCGACGTCGTCTACTGCCACCGTCCCGGCGCCACCACGCCCATCGAGGAGACCGCCAGGGCCATGTACTGGGTCATCGACAAGGGTTGGGCCTTCTACTGGGGCACCTCCGAGTGGACCGCGCAGCAGATCAACGAGGCAAGGGGCGTCACCAACCGGCTCGATCTCGTCGGGCCCATCGCTGAGCAGCCTGAGTACAAATTCTTCTGCCGCCACAAGGTACCTCCACCAAATTATATCTCTTCTACTAGTAGTACTTACGCAGGTCTCGATTAATTTCATCTCTAATTTGTCCATAGTATAGGTGGTGCTGTACTTGTCCATAGTATAGATCAGTGTAGAAATTATATCTGAGATATAGGGCCTCAAGTTAGATATACTTACTGGTACATATATGCTACACATGTTTGCTGCAATAGTTTCTCAGAACTGCTCCCCAATTGGATAAGCAACCATTCTTGGGGAGCATGGATAATATTATGTTAATGATATGGCTACACATCTTCAGTATGTTTCTTTTTAATGATATGCTACAGATCTTTTGTGAATAAATATGAAGCCTTCGTTTGTTGGCATATGTTTTGCATTTTTTACATTTGCTGAAAGTACCTCTTGTTCTCACTCCATAGCGCTCAAGGAGGCCTCATCCTGGTTGCTGCAGGCTATATATCGTTCCCCTTGTTCTCACTGCATATCGCTGAAGTTTCATGTTGTCGTTGTAGGTTTGACGGCCTGAGCACGCCGGTGAACTGGGGCGTCAGCATCGTGCCGGAGAACAAGGCCTTCGTCATCGGGCACTCCAGGAAGTACCTCTAGACTCTCGGCTCAGGGATCCAGATTGATGGTGTTCTCTACGTTACCAAGACAGCCCCAGGGTCGGCGCAGGACTAGGGTCGGTCACATCGAACTTGAGCGCGCTGGTGATCGAGGTGTTGTGCAGGTAACCGAGCTGGTGCTTGTCGTCCCCGCTGCCGATATGTTGCATCCTAGGATTCAGTGAAGTGGAAATCCATGCCTCTTTTTTAGATTAGGTTTACTTGAAGATAAATTTCATGTTACCAACCTAGTAATAGCTTCATTGCACAATACTATTGTTCCTTTTGCTCATTTTCGTTAGCAGAAGCTGGGCAATCTCCATTCACCAAGTCTAATTCTGCATGTTCTTCCTTTTTACGATAGTCATCAGTATACATTGTTTCCAGAATGTTTCTAAAGTTTTGGAAGGAGGTTTGGTTTAGTTTATCTGTTCCTAATTTTAGTATGAAAAGTGAGTTTTTTCTTCAAATTACAGTGTGTTTATCTAAATATCTCATCGATGCCATATTGCCTTTTTGTTGGACTACAGGTACACGCCGAATAAGTTAGATAAAGAGGAAGCATGAAGTTCCGAAATATCAAAAAATTGCTATCTTGTATACTTTCTGAATGTTTTATTGTATTTTGGTACTCCACCTGATGTAAACTGTGTGTTATTGTAATGTGCTGATGTTATCCGAAATATTATTTGTAAATGTCACCTGTTTGAATCAAAGTAATTCGTTTATTCTGTTGGTCTTGATTAAATTATTAGCTGTTTAATTATTGTGAAAATGTGAGAAAATGGACACTAACAAGTGGAACCATATAAATTGTATGAACTGACAACTGGGACCCCTGTTACTAGTGGGACCAACCCAAAATAAGAAGACTGAAAGTAAGATCTGTCCATATAAAAGGCCAATGCAAAGAAAATAAAAATTCCAGGATGCTGGGCTTGGCCCATGTAGCTGGCCAGATTTAATATGAAAAACAATCCAGAATAGTTGGGCCGAGCCCATGTGGAACCTAGAAATGGACTAGGCTGATTTCGATTTAAGACGATTTAATTTCGTCACAATTTTGCCACGTAGGATCAGCCACGTAGGATCTGACATGGCATGGCTAGATGGTCTGTGACGATATTGAATCGTCATAGACGTTATGACGATCCAATATCGTCATAGACGGTTATGACAATTTTACCAAAAACGTCGTTATAGTTCATTTGCGACGCCCAGCTTTCGACGATCTTAAAATCGTCATAGAATCGTCATAAACAGACTACTATGACGATTTTGTGACGAAAATGGAGGGTCATATATTGCCAGATTCCTTGTAGTGTCTCCCCGTTTAGGTGAAACCGGGTAGGATAGTGCCCCAACTTGTGAACCAACATGGTTTTACATCACCCTATGACCTAAACAAACACAAAACAAGAGAGAGCTACGCCGGGCTACCCCTGTGAGAGGAACGTCTAGGGGGTTAGACGATCCGAGTGTGCACAGAGATCAGGGTTTCGCCGGAGGAAGGCCACGAGAACATCGGAATCAGATGAAAACTTGCATGTGTCCCTAGCATATGTGTGTGAGTGTGGTGAGAGGTTGGTATAGGTGCTTGCATGTGTCCCCCCTCGCATGCATGCGCTCTAACCTAGAGGCGAAGGTTCCGTACACGTATAAGGGGGGAATCTCCCCGTTTAGGTGAAACCGGGTAGGATATTGCCCCAACTTGTGAACCAACATGGTTTTACATCACCCTATGACCTAAACAAACACAAAACAAGAGAGAGCTACGACGGGCTACCCCTGTGAGAGGAACGTCTAGGGGGGTAGACGATCCGAGTGTGAACAGAGATCAGGGTTTCGCCGCAGGAAGGCCACGAGAACATCGGAATCAGATGAAACCTTGCATGTGTCCCTAGCATATGTGTGTGAGTGTGGTGAGAGGTTGGTATAGGTGCTTGCATGTGTCCCCCCTCGCATGCATGCGCTCTAACCTAGAGGCGAAGGTTCCGGACCCGTATAAGGGGGAATCTCCCCGTTTAGGTGAAACCGGGTAGGATAGTGCCCAAACTTGTGAACCAATATGGTTTTACATCACCATATGACCTAAACAAACACAAAACAAGAGAGAGCTACGCCGGGCTACCCCTGTGAGAGGAACGTCTAGGGGGGTAGACGATCCGAGTGTGCACACAGATCAGGGTTTCGCCGGAGGAAGGCCACGAGAACATCGGAATCAGATGAAAACTTGCATGTGTCCCTAGCATATGTGTGTGAGTGTGGTGAGAGGTTGTATAGGTGCTTGTATGTGTCCCCCCTCGCATGCATAAGCTCTAACCTAGAGGCGAAGGTTCCGGACCCGTATAAGGGGGGAATCTCCCCGTTTAGGTGAAACCGGGTAGGATAGTGCCCCAACTTGTGAACCAACATGGTTTTACATCACCCTATGACCTAAACAAACACAAAACAAGAGAGAGCTACGCTGGGCTACCCCTGTGAGAGGAACGTCTAGTGGGGTAGACGATCCGAGTGTGCATAGAGATCAGGTTTCGCCGGAGGAAGGCCACGAGAACATCGGAATCAGATGAAAACTTGCATGTGTCCCTAGAATATGTGTGTGAGTGTGGTGAGAGGTTGGTATAGGTGCTTGCATGTGTCCCCCCTTGCTTGCATGCGCTCTAACCTAGAGGCGAAGGTTCCAGACCCGTATAAGGGGGGAATCTCCCCGTTTAGGTGAAACCGGGTAGGATAGTGCCCCAACTTGTGAACCAACATGGTTTTACATCACCCTATGACCTAAACAAACACAAAACAAGAGAGAGCTACGCCAGGCTACCCCTGTGAGAGGAACGTCTAGGGGGGTAGACGATCCGAGTGTGCACACAGATCAGGGTTTCGCCGGAGGAAGGCCACAAGAACATCGGAATCAGATGAAAACTTGCATGTGTCCCTAGCATATGTGCGTGAGTGTGGTGAGAGGTTGGTATAGGTGCTTACATGTGTCTCCCCTCGCATGCATGCGCTCTAACCTAGAGGCGAAGGTTCCGGACCCGTATAAGGGGGGAATCTCCCCGTTTAGGTGAAACCGGGTAGGATAGTGCCACAACTTGTGAACCAACATGGTTTTACATCACCCTATGACCTAAACAAACACAAAACAAGAGAGAGCTACGCCGGGCTACCCCTGTCAGAGGAACGTCTAGGGGGGGTAGACGATCCGAGTGTGCACACAGATCAGGGTTTCGCCGGAGGAAGGCCACGAGAACATCGGAATCAGATGAAAACTTGCATGTGTCCCTAGCATATGTGCGTGAGTGTGGTGAGAGGTTGGTATAGGTGCTTGCATGTGTCCCCCCTCGCATCCATGGGCTCTAACCTAGAGGCTAAGGTTTCGTACCCGTATAAGGGGGGAATCTCCCCGTTTAGGTGAAACCGGGTAGGATAGTGCCCCAACTTGTGAACCAACATGGTTTTACATCACCCTATGACCTAAACAAACACAAAACAAGAGAGAGCTACGTCGGGCTACCCCTGTAAGAGTAACGTCTAGGGGGGTAGACGATCCGAGTGTGCACAGAGATCAGGGTTTCGCCGGAGGAAGGCCACGAGAACATCGAAATCAGATGAAAACTTGCATGTGTCCCTAGCATATGTGTGTGAGTGTGGTGAGAGGTTGTATAGGTGCTTGTATGTGTCCCCCCTCGCATGCATAAGCTCTAACCTAGAGGCGAAGGTTCCAGACCCGTATAAGGGGGGAATCTCCCCGTTTAGGTGAAACTGGGTAGAATAGTGGCCCAACTTGTGAACCAACATGTTTTTACATCACCCTATGACCTAGACAAACACAAAACAAGAGAGAGCTACGTCGGGCTACCCCTGTGAGAGGAACGTCTAGGGGGGTAAACGATCCGAGTGTGCATAGAGATCAGGGTTTCGCCGGAGGAAGGCCACGAGAACATCGGAATCAGATGAAAACTTGCATGTGTCCCTAGCATATGTGTGTGAGTGTGGTGAGAGGTTGTTATAGGTGCTTGCATGTCTCCCCCCTTGCATGCATGCGCTCTAACCTAGAGGCGAAGGTTCCGGACCCGTATAAGGGGGGAATCTCCCCGTTTATGTGAAACCGGGTAGGATAGTGCCCCAACTTGTGAACCAACATGGTTTTACATCACCCCTATGACCTAAACAAACACAAAACAAGAGAGAGCTACGCCGGGCTACCCCTGTGAGAGGAACGTCTAGGGGGGT
Organism: Avena sativa; assembly: GCA_916181665.1. NCBI lineage: Eukaryota > Viridiplantae > Streptophyta > Magnoliopsida > Poales > Poaceae > Avena > Avena sativa. Next base: position 345,645,349 of record OV702279.1, read on the forward strand.
AGACGATCCGAGTGTGCACACAGATCAGGGTTTCGCCGGAGGAAGGCCACGAGAACATCGGAATCAGATGAAAACTTGCATATGTCCCTAGCATATGTGCGTGAGTGTGGTGAGAGGTTGGTATAGGTGCTTGTATGTGTCCCCCCTCGCATGCATAAGCTCTAACCTAGAGGCGAAGGTTCCGGACCCGTATAAGGGGGGAATCTCCCCGTTTAGGTGAAACCGGGTAGGATAGTGCCCCAACTTGTGAACCAACATGGTTTTACATCACCCTATGACCTAAACAAACACAAAACAAGAGAGAGCTACGCCGGGCTACCCCTGTGAGAGGAACGTCTAGGGGGTAGACGATCCGAGTGTGCACACAGATCAGGGTTTCTCCGGAGGAAGGCCACGAGAACATCAGAATCAGATGACAACTTGCATGTGTCCCTAGCATATGTGCGTGAGTGTGGTGAGAGGTTGGTATAGGTGCTTGCATGTGTCCCCCTTCGCATGCATGCGCTCTAACCTAGAGGCTAAGGTTTCGTACCCGTATAAGGGGGGAATCTCCCTGTTTAGGTGAAACCGGGTAGGATAGTGCCCCAACTTATGAACCAACATGGTTTTACATCACCCTATGACCTAAACAAACACAAAACAAGAGAGAGCTACGTCGGGCTACCCCTGTGAGAGGAACGTCTAGGGGGGTAGACGATCCGAGTGTGCACAGAGATCAGGGTTTCGCCGGAGGAAGGCCACGAGAACATCGAAATCAGATGAAAACTTGCATGTCCCTAGAATATGTGTGTGAGTGTGGTGAGAGGTTGGTATAGGTGCTTGCATGTGTCCCCCCTCGCATGCATGCGCTCTAACCTAGAGGCGAAGGTTCCGTACCCGTATAAGGGGGAATCTCCCCATTTAGGTGAAACCGGGTAGGATATTGCCCCAACTTGTGATCCAACATGGTTTTACATCACCGTATGACCTAAACAAACACAAAACAATAGAGAGCTACGCCGGGCTACCCCTGTGAGAGGAACGTCTAGGGGGGTAGACGATCCGAGTGTGCACATAGATCAGGGTTTCGCCGGAGGAAGGCCACGAGAACATCGGAATCAGCTGAAAACTTGCATGTGCCCCTAGCATATGTGTGTGAGTGTGGTGAGAGGTTGGTATAGGTGCTTGCATGTGTCCCCCCTCGCATGCATGCGCTCTAACCTAGAGGCGAAGGTTCCGGACCCGTATAAGGGGGGAATCTCCCCGTTTAGGTGAAACCGGGTAGGATAGTGTCCCAACTTGTGAACCAACATGGTTTTACATCACCCTATGACCTAAACAAACACAAAACAAGAGAGAGCTACGCCGGGCTACCCCTGTGAGAGGAACGTCTAGGGGGTAGACGATCCGAGTGTGCACACAGATCAGGGTTTTGCCGGAGGAAGGCCACGAGAACATCGGAATCAGATGAAAACTTGCATGTGTCCCTAGCATATGTGTGTGAGTGTGGTGAGAGGCTGGTATAGGTGCTTGCATGTGTCCCCCCTCGCATGCATGCGCTCTAACCTAGAGGTGAAGGTTCCGGACCCCTATAAGGGTGGAATCTCCCCGTTTAGGTGAAACCGGGTAGGATAGTGCCCCAACTTGTGAACCAACATGGTTTTACATCACCCTATGACCTAAACTAACACAAAACAAGAGAGAGCTACGCCGGGCTACCCCTGTGAGAGGAACGTCTAGGGGGGTAGACGATCCGAGTGTGCACAGAGATCAGGGTTTTGCCGGAGGAAGGCCACGAGAACATCGGAATCAGATGAAAACTTGCATGTGTCCCTAGCATATGTGTGTGAGTGTGGTGAGAGGTTGGTATAGGTGCTTGCATGTGTCCCCCCTCGCATGCATGCGCTCTAACCTAGAAGCGAAGGTTCTGGACCTGTATAAGCGGGGAATCTCCCCGTTGAGGTGAAACCGGGTAGGATAGTGCCCCAACTTGTGAACCAACATGGTTTTACATCACCCTATGACCTAAACAAACACAAAACAAGAGAGAGCTACGCAGGGCTACCCCTGTGAGAGGAACGTCTAGGGGGGTAGACGATCCGAGTGTGCACAGAGATTAGGGTTTCGCCGGAGGAAGACCACGAGAACATCGGAATCAGATGAAAACTTGCATGTTCCCCTAGCATATGTGTGTGAGTGTGGTGAGAGGTTGGTGTAGGTGCTTGCATGTGTCCCCCCTCGCATGCATGCGCTCTAACCTAGAGGCGAAGGTTCCAGACCCGTATAAGGGGGGAATCTCCCCGTTGAGGTGAAACCGGGTAGGATAGTGCCCCAACTTGTGAACCAACATGGTTTTACATCACGCTATGACCTAAACAAACAAAAAACAAGAGAGACCTACGCTGGGCTACCCCTGTGAGAGGAACGTCTAGGGGGTAGACGATCCGAGTGTGCACAGATGAGGGTTTCGCCGGAGGAAGGCCACGAGAACATCGGAATCTGATGAAAACTTGCATGTGTCCCTAGCATATGTGTGTGAGTGTGGTGATAGGTTGGTATAGGTGCTTGCATGTGTCCCCCCTCGCATGCATGCGCTCTAACGTAGAGGCGAAGGTTCTGGACCCGTATAAGGGGGAATCTCCCCGTTTAGGTGAAACCGGGTAGGATAGTGCCCCAACTTGTGAACCAACATGGTTTTACATCACCCTATGACCTAAACAAACACAAAACAAGAGAGAGCTATGCCGGGCTACCCCTGTCAGAGGAACGTCTAGGGGGGTAGACGATCCGAGTGTGCACACAGATCAGGGTTTCGCCGGAGGAAGGCCACGAGAACATCGGAATCAGATGAAAACTTGCATGTGTCCCTAGCATATGTGTGTTAGTGTGGTGAGAGGTTGGTATAGGTGCTTGCATGTGTCCCCCCTCGCATGCATGCGCTCTAACCTAGAGGCGAAGGTTCCGGACCCGTATAAGGGGGGAATCTCCCCGTTTAGGTGAAACCAGGTAGGATAGTGCCCCAACTTGTGAACCAACATGGTTTTACATCACCCTATGACCTAAACAAACACAAAACAAGAGAGAGATACGTCGGGCTACCCCTGTGAGAGGAACGTCTAGGGGGGTAGACGATCCGAGTGTGTATAGAGATCAGGGTTTCGCTGGAGGAAGGCCACGAGAACATCGGAATCAGATGAAAACTTGCATGTGTCCCTAGCATATGTGTGTGAGTGTGGTGAGAGGTTTGTATAGGTGCTTGCATGTGTCCCCCCTCGCATGCATGCGCTCTAACCTAGAGGCGAAGGTTCCAGACCCGTATAAGGGGGGAATCTCCCCGTTTAGGTGAAACCGGGTAGGGATAGTGCCCCAACTTGTGAACCAACATGGTTTTACATCACCCTATGACCTAAACAAACACAAAACAAGAGAGAGCTACGCCGGGCTACCCCTATGAGAGGAACGTCTAGGGGGTAGACGATCCGAGTGTGCACACAGATCAGGGTTTCGCCGGAGGAAGGCCACGAGAACATCTGAATCGGATGAAAACTTGCATGTGTCCCTAGCATATGTGTGTGAGTGTGGTGAGAGGATGGTATAGGTGATTGCATGTGTCCCCCCTCGCATGCATGCGCTCTAACCTAGAGGCGAAGGTTCCGGACCCGTATAAGGGGGGAATCTCCCTGTTTAGGTGAAACCGGGGAGGATAGTGCCCCAACTTGTGAACCAACATGGTTTTACATCACCCTATGACCTAAACAAACACAAAACAAGAGAGAGCTACGTCGGGCTACCCCTGTGAGAGGAACGTCTATGGGGGTAGATGTAACACCCTCAGAATCGGCCCTATTCAGGTTTCAACGCTTCCCGCCAAACCCGCATAGAAACGATTCAAAGGTGCTCACCAGGCACTTTCGTGCGGGTGGAAAACGAAGTAATAACATTACACAACAGTCCTCGATGGGACCCACAGAACAGATATATATACAACACGACTCCAAGAGTCAAGAATACAGATATAATATACAAAGATCCAAATCACCTTGAAAATGATAGAGCGTCCGACTACGGACAAGATGCAAATGGGGCTAAGAGCCCTAAAGAATAACCAATGGCGTCCATAACCCTGCCCAGGCCAAGCCGGAAGGGTAACCCTGCTAACGACGTGGAAACCTGCTAAAACAAAAGGGGTGCCGACAAAGGGCAAAGGAAAAAGAGGAGCGTCAGTACTGAGGCCAGTACACGGCGAGGCTAGAATTCGGCGGTCCTCGCCTACATAGGTATGGTGGACTGAAGCGGCAGCGCAGCATGCACTAAACAACCTATAGAGACTCGATACAACTAGCGGCTATCAGAGAGGGGTAAGAAAGACCTATTCGGAGCCAACCTGATACTACCACCAAACATACCCATCCTGGTATTTCCCCCCTCGAGACCAAACGAGGAAGTCAACCGAGGAACTCACACCGTTGGCAGTTTTATTTATTCAGTTATCGTTGCAGCAATTACTAGTCAGGTATAGATAGTCATCCTGATATAATAAGCAGTGGGCAGTTTTAGTTAACCATTCCGTTGTAGTTGCAACACTTACTAGTCAGATACAATAAGCATGAGATATCCCAAAACCCAGCAGTTGTTGGTACTTTTATTTAGCCATTCCGTTGCAGTGAAGCTGATTACTAGTCATATCGGATACAAGTCAAATTATAACAGTAAACTTTAGTTATAGTTGTCTATGATCGAGACCTGTGCTCCAAGTCGTCCATAACCGCGGACACGGCTTCTCGAAAAGATTTAACCCTGCAGGGGTGCACCAAAGTTTCCACACGCACCTACACCCTTGTTGTCGGATCAGGTAGGTACAAGATCACAAAACATACACCCAACGGTATGTCGACGGGGTTTCGGACACGACGTTTCCCAGACCCAAAGCAAGCACGGGGGGCCACCCCACTAAGTACACCCGCAACGAAGTCGGCCGGGCTCCGAGACGGACTCAGGGTTTGTGGAGCCGGCTGTAAACGACTGGGAACCCGAAACTCTCGGGCTTGTCGATACAGCGAAAACGGGTCACGATCCTAAACAGTACAGGTGCTCCTCGCACAATCGTAAATAAAGCAGTAAAGCATGGCATAAGTACAGAATAGTAATAAAGCCCCAAACTACTTTGTGGCCCCCAGTACAGTACTTGGAATCAGGTACTAAATCGATGGGGGTGCCCATACATCCCACATGTGGTTAGCGCGCTCGATCTCGGAACAGGTGTCAAGAACTCGGGGTCCTACGGGACACAAGTGGACGGTTAACAACCAAATAACATCTATTGCCCACCTGTGCCTCTGCTTACCTACTTCAATTTTAGTTATTAAACAATAATTGAATTAAACGATAATTAAAGCCATGATCAACTCCAACATTAAACATGCGGCAATACTCCAACAACTGTGGTACTTGACGACACGCAACAACACTTGAGCAAGCGACTACGACGCGCAGGTCCAACTATCTACCAAACAACAGGTAATAGGATGTGTCCAAGGCAATATAAGGCTGCAAGGAATATCACGGGTACGAAAACTAGAGAAACGCAACACAGATAGCAATAGATCAACAGGAGGGAATAAATACTATAAAAGTAAGATAGGTAGAAAGGGGGGAGGTGCTCGCCTGAAACACATTGCCGAAGGTTCATCCGAAGGTCGGGTCGACACTCGCATCAACTCATCGGCCTAATCCGTGAAGAAGCAAAACACTAGAATAAACACCGGATGCACTATTTAATACTACGACAAAAGATCGGGCATGATGCATGTATGATGCATGACATGGCAAAGGTGCGGTGCAATTAGGCAAGATTAAGCGGAACCGGGGTCCCGACAATTAATTAATAGGTTCATGTTGTTTAGATACCCCACAATTTAAATGTTGTCTTAACAAGGCAAAACATAGTATCGGTTCGCTACACAAATTTAAATGGGACCAATATACGACTAGATTTGCCCGCATATGGATCCCATATTTAATTATGAGATGAATCGGCATAATGCCCCCAAACCACATGACAAGTATGCATGCATGGCAATTTTATATGCAACAAGTAATATTATTTATAAAATATAGGTCACGGAAAAGAGGGTCACACTTTGGGGTTCGGCGAACTTGGAGTCTCGGGGTTCGGGGTTCGGTCTCAGGGTCCGGATCTGGGGTTCGGTCTCGGCGGGATCGTTCTCGGATAACGGAGGTAGATCTTGGCATTCCGAGAAGAGGAACTTGGTGTGGCGTCGGGGGGCACATCGGATCCGTCCTGGTCGGTGTCGAACTTGTCGTTGCGAAGATCTTGTCGGGTCCGCGCCATCAAGTCGGTCTTGGCGTTCGGGTTGGAGGACTTGGCATTCCGCGGCGAAGTGCTTGTTCTACCGGTGGCGATCTTGGCGGTCTTCGGGTCCGGACTTCGCCTCCGGGAACGGGGTCTTGCATCCCGTGAAGGAGAGCGTGAAGCCAGTGTCAGGGTTTAGACTTCGAATCCGGGATCGAGTCTTCAACGTCTCGGCCATCGGGTTCACGACGGCATCATCGCCGTGTCGAAGGCATCAGGGTTTCCGTGACGAAGATCTTGTAGAGGGTTCGTCTAGAGCCACCGGGTACTATACGGTCTTCGGAGCACGCGGTTCTTGACGTGGTTCATCGGGCTCGGAGATCTTGTTTCGGCTTCGAGAAGATCTTTTCGGTGTCATCCTTGGCCACACGGGATTAAACCCTCGGAACACCAACGCTCCGCTATCTAGCAGCAACAAACACGGCCATACAAAAACGAGCCGAAGAAAAAAGGAGATGCACCCAGCGAGATCCACATGGGTACAACTGACTGCAGAGGGCATACACAACAATGAAGGGGCCAACCATGGAGGAAGCATGTGCGACAGCGGTTGCAGGGGAGGTCGGCACGATGAGCTCGAAGCGGCAAAGGGCGGCGGAAGGCGGCTGCAGGCCGACGGCGGCTCAAGGCGGCCCCAGCGGCGATGCGGGCCAGGCGCGAGGAGAGCGGAAGGACGCGGCCATGGCGAGGGGTAGGGGCGAGGTCCAGGGAGGACGCGCAGCACGGCCGGACGCCGGGAGGCGCGGGGTCGTGGAGTTCGGCGGGCGGCCGGAGAGGGGCGCCGGCGGGCTCCGGCAGCAGCGGCGCGTGCTTGACGGCTCGGGAGGGGCGCCGGTAGAGGGGGTGGAGGGCGGCCGGTCGAGGCAGGGAGAGGGAGGCGGCGGCGTCCGTCGGGGTGGAGGCGGAGCGAGGGGGTGATGCAGGCGGAGGCGGTGGCGGGGAGCAGAGGGCGGCGGCGGGGGAGGCCGGAGCCGCGAGGTGGAGGAGGGCGGCCGGAGGAGCTCCGGGCGAGGGAGGAGAGACGGGGAGGGCGCGCCGGCGGCGGGACACGCGGTAGGGGCGCCGGAGGGGAGGAAGAAGGGGGCGGGGTCGTCGTGCGGCGCGAGGAAGGTGGGGAGTGGGGATCGATCGGGGAGGGGAGACCGCGGGGTGGGTGGCTCGGTTGGTGGGCGGTGGGGCCAAGGAGAGTGGGGGTCGATGGGGAGAGAGAGAGGGGGTCGGCCAGGTGGCGTTGGGGGCCCCGCCCAGGTGGGCCTGGTCGGTTGGGGGGAAGTGGGGAGTGGGTCCAGAAGGGTGTTGACCAGGGAGGGGTGGGGTGGAGGCTGGGATTGGTGAGGTGGCTGTGAGGAGTGATGAGGTGGAGGGAACGGTGAGGTGGCGGGCACTGGTTGGTGGGGGTGAGGTGGAGGGGGCTGGGTAGACTAGGTTTAGGTAGAAAAGGGTTTAGGTTTTAGGTTTATTATTTTGGTAAAATATTTATTTGTTTTGTTTTGTCTTAAATCTTTTTAGCAAATAATTTTTAGTTAAATAGTTTAGCAGATAATTATGAGACTTTGTTTCAAAATAAAAGAAGGGTAATTTTAGAAAACAAAAATAGGCTTTTTGAAAATAATTTCAGACAAACAAATGCATGATGATGACGATGCTCAAATGCAATGCACAAAAATAATGCGATTTTCTAGTAGTGGTTTTGCGGGATGCCACAATTCGACACCACTAACAATGGATCTCGCCCTCGAGATCCGCCTCATGGTACCGGAAGGAAGGTCGGCGATCTGCGTCTTCTCGCTTCGTGTAGATCCTCGCGACACCACTAACAAGGGTTCTTTCTCCATCTTGAAATTGGCGACACCACCCACAAGGATTGTTTCTCACGTTCGTCGAGAGAACACTCCGGATAACCAACGGACAAAGTTAAAGGTAAGGCCACCTCTAACTTCCGCGGAAGGAGTATAACTGCCATGATTCACCATTCAATGTGCAAGAGCGAATGATAAGAGTAGTCGTATGGTGATCAATCCATCGCGCACCCAAAGCATTACTCTGCACATGAATAGGAAATTATGCAACCAACTCTCAGAATTAGACTGAAGATCTCGACAAACGAGGGTCGGAACAAAGGAGTGATGCAGACTCTGCATCGGATCTGGCGTAGATGATGTCGTCGCGTCGGAAAACACCGGAAGGCACGAGAAGGACAAAGAGAAGTCCACCAGACGAAGGATTCCTCGGTTAGCATGAAGATCAGATGTAGCAACACCGTTATCAAAGGAGGAAGCGAAACCCTGAAGGTACGAAGGAACCCAACCACGAGAAATCCTGGACTCGAAGAGAGAGAAGAGAGCGGATTCAAAACACGCAGAGGTGAGAGGAGAGCAGCAGAGGGGTAAGGAGTAAAATCAGACCTAATCAGAACTATCCAACCGATTTTGCAAAAATAGTTTTGACACTCTACTTCGGCCGTTAGCTAGGTTATCCTACAGGCTGGACTTGTGGGGTATCGCAACTGCTGAGCTCTGATACCACTCTGTAACACCCTCAGAATCGGCCCTATGCAGGTTTCAACGCTTCCCGCCAAACCCGCATAGAAACGATTCAAAGGTGCCCACCAGGCACTTTCGTGCGGGTGGAAAACGAAGTAATAACATTACACAATAGTCCTCGATGGGACCCACAGAACAGATATATATACAACACGACTCCAAGAGTCAAGAATACAGATATAATATACAAAGATCCAAATCACCTTGAAAATGATAGAGCGTCCGACTACGGACAAGATGCAAATGGGGCTAAGAGCCCTGAAGAATAACCAATGGCGTCCATAACCCTGCCCAGGCCAAGCCAGAAGGGTAACCCTGCTAACGACGTCGAAACCTGCTAAAACAAAAGGGGTGCCGACAAAGGGCAAAGGAAAAAGAGGAGCGTCAGTACTGAGGCCAGTACACGGTGAGGCTAGAATTCGGCGGTCCTCGCCTACATAGGTATGGTGTACTGAAGCGGCAGCGCAGCATGCACTAAACAACCTATAGAGACTCGATACAACTAGCGGCTATCAGAGAGGGGTAAGAAAGACCTATTCGGAGCCAACCTGATACTACCACCAAACATACCCATCCTGGTATTTCCCCCCTCGAGACCAAACGAGGAAGTCAACCAAGGAACTCACACCGTTGGCAGTTTTATTTATTCAGTTATCATTGCAGCAATTACTAGTCAGGTATAGATAGTCATCCTGATATAATAAGCAGTGGGCAGTTTTAGTTAACCATTCCGTTGTAGTTGCAACACTTACTAGTCAGATACAATAAGCATGAGATATCCCAAAACCCAGCAGTTGTTGGTACTTTTATTTAGCCATTCCGTTGCAGTGAAGCTGATTACTAGTCATATCGGATACAAGTCAAATTATAACAGTAAACTTTAGTTATAGTTGTCTATGATCGAGACCTGTGCTCCAAGTCGTCCATAACCGCGGACACGGCTTCTCGAAAAGATTTAACCCTGCAGGGGTGCACCAAAGTTTCCACAGGCACCTACACCCTTGTTGTCGGATCAGGTAGGTACAAGATCACAAAACATACACAAAACGGTATGTCGACGGGGTTTCGGACACGACGTTTCCCAGACCCAAAGCAAGCACGGGGGGCCACCCCACTAAGTACACCCGCAACGAAGTCGGCTGGGCTCCGAGACGGACTCAGGGTTTGTGGAGCCGGCTGTAAACGACTGGGAACCCGAAACTCTCGGGCTTGTCGATACAGCGAAAACGGGTCACGATCCTAAACAGTACAGGTGCTCCTCGCACAATCGTAAATAAAGCAGTAAAGCATGGCATAAGTACAGAATAGTAATAAAGCCCCAAACTACTTTGTGGCCCCCAGTACAGTACTTGGAATCAGGTACTAAATCGATGGGGGTGCCCATACATCCCACATGTGGTTAGCGCGCTCGATCTCGGAACAGGTGTCAAGAACTCGGGGTCCTACGGGACACAAGTGGACGGTTAACAACCAAATAACATCTATTGCCCACCTGTGCCTCTGCTTACCTACTTCAATTTTAGTTATTAAACAATAATTGAATTAAACGATAATTAAAGCCATGATCAACTCCAACATTAAACATGCGGCAATACTCCAACAACTGTGGTACTTGACGACACGCAACAACACTTGAGCAAGCGACTACGACGCGCAGGTCCAACTATCTACCAAACAACAGGTAATAGGATGTGTCCAAGGCAATATAAGGCTGCAAGGAATATCACGGGTACGAAAACTAGAGAAACGCAACACAGATAGCAATAGATCAACAGGAGGGAATAAATACTATAAAAGTAAGATAGGTAGAAAGGGGGGAGGTGCTCGCCTGAAACACATTGCCGAAGGTTCATCCGAAGGTCGGGTCGACACTCGCATCAACTCATCGGCCTAATCCGTGAAGAAGCAAAACACTAGAATAAACACCGGATGCACTATTTAATACTACGGCAAAAGATCGGGCATGATGCATGTATGATGCATGACATGGCAAAGGTGCGGTGCAATTAGGCAAGATTAAGCGGAACCGGGGTCCCGACAATTAATTAATAGGTTCATGTTGTTTAGATACCCCACAATTTAAATGTTGTCTTAACAAGGCAAAACATAGTATCGGTTCGCTACACAAATTTAAATGGGACCAATATACGACTAGATTTGCCCGCATATGGATCCCATATTTAATTATGAGATGAATCGGCATAATGCCCCCAAACCACATGACAAGTATGCATGCATGGCAATTTTATATGCAACAAGTAATATTATTTATAAAATATAGGTCACGGAAAAGAGGGTCACACTTTGGGGTTCGGCGAACTTGGAGTCTCGGGGTTCGGGGTTCGGTCTCAGGGTCCGGATCTGGGGTTCGGTCTCGGCGGGATCGTTCTCGGATAACGGAGGTAGATCTTGGCATTCCGAGAAGAGGAACTTGGTGTGGCGTCGGGGGGCACATCGGATCCGTCCTGGTCGGTGTCGAACTTGTCGTTGCGAAGATCTTGTCGAGTCTGCGCCATCAAGTCGGTCTTGGCGTTCGGGGTGGAGGACTTGGCATTCCGCGGCGAAGTGCTTGTCGTACCGGTGGCGATCTTGGCGGTCTTCGGGTCCGGACTTCGCCTCCGGGAACGGGGTCTTGCATCCGTGAAGGAGAGCGTGAAGCCAGTGTCAGGGTTTAGACTTCGAATCCGGGATCGGGTCTTCAATGTCTCGGCCATCGGGTTCATGACGGCATCATCGCCGTGTCGAAGGCATCAGGGTTTCCGTGACGAAGATCTTGTAGAGGGTTCATCTAGAGCCACCGGGTACGGTACGGTCTTCGGAGCACGCGGTTCTTGACGTGGTTAGTCGGGCTCGGAGATCTTGTTTCGTCTTCGAGAAGATCTTTTCGGTGTCATCCTTGGCCACACGGGATTAAACCCTCGGAACACCAACGCTCCGCTATCTAGCAGCAACAAACACGGCCATACAAAAACGAGCCGAAGAAAAAAGGAGATGCACCCAGCGAGCTCCACATGGGCACAACTGACTGCAGGGGGCTTACACAACAATGAAGGGGCCAACCATGGAGGAAGCACGTGCGACAGCGGTTGCAGGGGAGGTCGGAACGACGAGCTCGAAGCGGCAAAGGGCGGCGGAAGGCGGCTGCAGGCCGACGGCGGCTCAGGGCGGCCCCAGCGGCGATGCGGGCCAGGCGCGAGGAGAGCGGAAGGACGCGGCCATGGCGACGGGTAGGGGCGAGGTCCAGGGAGGACGCGCAGCACGGCCGGACGCGGGGAGGCGCGGGGTCGTGGAGTTCGGCGGGCGGCCGGAGAGGGGCGCCGGCGGGCTCCGGCAGCGGCGGCGCGTGCTTGACGGCTCGGGAGGGGCGCCGGCAGAGGGGGTGGAGGGCGGCCGTTCGAGGCAGGGAGAGGGAGGCGGCGGCGTCCGTCGGGGTGGAGGCGGAGCGAGGGGGTGATGCAGGCGGAGGCGGTGGCGGGGAGCAGAGGGCGGCGGCGGGGGAGGCCGGAGCCGCGAGGTGGAGGAGGGCGGCCGGAGGAGCTCCGGGCGAGGGAGGAGAGACGGGGAGGGCGCGCCGGCGGCGGGACACGCGGTAGGGGCGCCGGAGGGGAGGAAGAAGGGGGCGGGGTCGTCGTGCGACGCGAGGAAGGTGGGGAGTGGGGATCGATTGGGAAGGGGAGACCGCGGGGTGGGTGGCTCGGTTGGTGGGCGGTGGGGCCAAGGAGAGTGGGGGTCGGTGGGGAGAGAGAGAGAGGGGGTTGGCCAGGTGGCGTTGGGGGCCCCGCCCAGGTGGGCATGGTCGGTTGGGGGGAAGTGGGGAGTGGGGCCAGAAGGGTGTTGACCAGGGAGGGGTGGGGTGGAGGCTGGGATTGGTGAGGTGGCTGTGAGGAGTGATGAGGTGGAGGGAACGGTGAGGTGGCGGGCACTGGTTGGTGGGGGTGAGGTGGAGGGGGCTGGGTAGACTAGGTTTAGGTAGAAAAGGGTTTAGGTTTTAGGTTTATTATTTTGGTAAAATATTTATTTGTTTTGTTTTGTCTTAAATCTTTTTAGCAAATAATTTTTAGTTAAATAGTTTAGCAGATAATTATGAGACTTTGTTTTGAAATAAAAGAAGGGTAATTTTAGAAAACAAAAATAGGCTTTTTGAAAATAATTTCAGACAAACAAATGCATGATGATGACGATGCTCAAATGCAATGCACAAAAATAACGCGATTTTCTAGTAGTGGTTTTGCGGGATGCCACAGTAGACGATCTGAGTGTGCACACAGATCAGGGTTTCGCCGGAGGAAGGCCACGAGAACATCGGAATCAGATGAAAACTTGCATGTGTCCCTAGCATATGTGTGTGAGTGTGGTGAGAGGTTGGTATAGGTGCCATGTGTAAGTCACAAGTGTGACCCCCTTTGTAGACATGCGTTAACACTTAGTAAAATCATGGATATTATTGTTTCTTCTATAATAGTAGACACCAAATAATACATTTTCATTTGTTATATTAGTAAACATCAAATAAAGTTTCTTGAATAATTTTTTATTAATAACAAAAATAAAAAAACTAGCTACGCCGACGGCAGCCCTCGGCGTATGCCATGCCGTCGGCGTAGGTCTAAGTAAAAAAATCGCCCTAGCTACGCCGACGGCAGACCTCGGCGTACGCCTGGCCGTCGGCGTAGCCCTATCCATTAAGGGCTACCCGTGCGGCCCACCCGGGCCACTCCTCCCCAATCGATCTATCCCCAACCTCCCGCTCGCCCGCCCCGACCCCGCCGCCAGCCGCCCCGTCCTCGAGATCGTGTCCCCGCCGCCGCTGCCCCCTCAGCCTCCCCGAGCCGCCGCCGCCAGCCGCCACCCCTCCTCATCCTCCCCGAGCCGCCACCCCCTCAGCCTCCCTGGGCCGCCGCCGCTGCCTCCCCGAGCCGCCGCCAGCACCCGCTGCTTCCCCCAAGCCACCCCCCTCAGCCTCCCTGGGCCGCCACCGCTGCCTCCCCGAGCCGCCACCGCCGCCAGCACCCCCTCCCTACCCTAAGCCATCGCCGCCAGCACCCCTCCCTCCCCCATGTAGGGTTTCGTAGCATGGAAAACAAAAAATTTCTACCGCATACAAACAAACAAGCCAAGATCTATCTACTAGATTGTAGCAACGAGTCGATGGAATAACTCACCCTCGAAGATTCCAAAGTGTTTAATGAGAGCGGATTCTCGTGGGTGATGTAGTCGTACTTTTCCCGATCTCAAGATCGCGTAGACGATCCTTCCAGCGCTGCATTCCGGCAGCGCTCCCGCAGTCGGTCACACGTTCGGTACTCGACGAAGACCTTCCTCTCCCTTGTTCCAGCAGGCAGCGGAGGTTGTAGCACTCTCCTCGTGATTCCGGCAGCACAACGGTGTGGTACCGGAAGTAGAGGGGAGATTTCGCAGGGCTTCGCCTTAAGCCGGAGCGAGTATGGTGGAGTATGAGAGAGTCCCTCGACGATCTAGGGTTTAGACACGCCAAGGAGGGGGCTAGGCCGGCGGCTAGGGTTCTACCTAGGCGGCGGCGGCGAGTGCCCTAGGGCCGGCGGCGGCTATGGGGGGCGGCGGCGGCTTGGGGCTAGGGTTTAGAGGTAGGGAACTTGTGTGTCTAGGAGGGGAGCCCTGCCCCTCCTCTTATAGGTGGAGGGAGGCGCGCCAGGGGAGGGGAGTCCCTCCCCAACTCGGACCCAAGGTGGGCCGACGATGGAGGTGGAGGGACTCCTCCCCAACTCGGTTTCCACCTCCCCTCCACTTCCCAAAATAGCCGTTTGACTTTCAAATTGGCGTTTGACTTTTCCAAACTAGGATTTGATTAAACCCTTTATTTTGTTCAGCGATGACACCTAGTACATGATGAAATCATACCAACTTGATATAACACATTCATGTACCATTCCCCTTCGGAGTGCCGGACATTCCGGAACGTTCTAGATCATTCCCGATGAAAACACCGGAATCATTCCCCAACTCCGAAACAGGACTTTCCTTATATGAATCTTATTCTCCGGACCATTCCGGATCTCCTCGTGATATCCCGAATCCCATTCGAGACTCCGAACAACATTCGGTCTCTTTCTCATCATTCCATAACTACTCAAACAACGTCGAATCCTTAAGTGTGTCTCCCTACGGTTCGTGAATTATGCGGACATGATCGAGACACTTCTCTGAACAATAACCAATAGAGGAATCTGGAAATTCATATGGCTCCCACATATTTCTACGATTACTTTGCGATCGAATGAACCACTTACATACGATACCAATTTCCCTTTGTCTCACGATAGTTTACTTATCCGAGGTTATGATCGTCGGTATCTCTGCATACCTAGTTCAACCTCGTTACCGATAAGTACTCTTTTCTCGTTCCCGTGATATGTGATCCCTTGTGAGCCAGTCACATGCTTGCAAGCTAATTGGATGACATTTCACCGAGAGGGCCCAGAGTATATCTATCCGTCATATGGATGGACAAATCCCACTCTTGATCCATGTGTCTCAACCAATACATTCCGAACACTCAATGCCACCTTTATAGCCACCCAGTTATGGTGTGGTGTTTGATGTCATCAAAGCATCCATCCGGTAAAGGTGATATGCATGATCTCATTGTCGAAGGAATTAGGTTACTATGTATCAGAAAGCATATAGCAATTGAAGTATTAAAATGACTTGATCTTTATGCTACGCTTATCTATAGGAGTATGTCCACCATATCATTCTCCTAACGATATGATCTTGTTGTTAATAACATCTCAATGTTCATGATAGGGAAACCACAATCATTTATTAACCAACAAGCTAGTATTATAAAGAGGCTTTACTAGGGACTTCAATTTAAGTTTACAAATCACACAAGTATTAATGTTTCCTTGTTAATACTATTATAGCATGAATGCAAACATTTATCATAAACACAAAGATATAATAATAACTACATTTATTATTGCCTCTAGGGCATATCTCCAACAGTCTCCCACTTGCACTAGAGTCATCTAATCTTGATTACATGGTAATATACCGAACACCCATGGCAGTTTGGTGCTGGTCATGTTTTGCCCTCGGGAGAGGTTTAGTCAACGGATCCGCCACATTCAGATCTGTGTGTACTTTGAAAATCTTTATGTCCCCATCTTGGACATGTTCTCGAATAGCGTGAAAACATAGCTTGATGTGCTTCAGCTTCTTGTGTGACCTTGGTTCTTGCGCATTGGCTATGGCACCCATGTTACCACAGTAGATAGACATTGGGTCCAGCGCACTAGGAACCACACCCAACTCTGTAATGAACTCTTTCATCCATATCGCTTCTTGTGAAGCATCTGAAGCAGCCATGTATTCCGATTCAGTTGAAGATCTCGCCACAACGCTTTGCTTTGCACTCCTCCAGCTAACTGCTGCACCATTCAAAATAAATACGTATCCAGATTGTGATTTAGAATCATCCGGATCGGTGTTCCAATTAGCATCGGTGTAACCATTAACAACGAGATGTTCATCACCTCCATAAGAAAGAACCATATCCTTAGTTCTTCTCAAGTACTTAAGGATGTTTTTGACCGCTGTCCAATGATCCACTTCTGGATCACTTTGATATCTGCTAGTTAAACTAACAGCATATGCAATGTCAGGTCTAGTACATAGCATGGCATACATTAGAGATCCTATGGCTGAGGCATAGGGAGTCTTATTCATCCTTTCTCTATCTTCTGCCGATGTCGGACTTTGAGTTTTACTCAAGGTCGTATTGGGCAACATGGGCAAGAACCCTTTCTTGCTATCTTCCATTCCAAACCTCTTTAGAACTTTGTCCAAATATGTACTTTGTGACAATGATATTTGGCGTCTTGATCTATCTCTATAAATCTTTATGCCTAATATGTAAGCTGCTTCGCCAAGATCCTTCATTGAAAAACTATTATTCAAATATTCCTTGACACTATTAACAAGGTCTACATCATTCCCAATCAACAACATGTCATCTACATATAGTATTAAGAATGATACAGAGCTCCCACTCACTTTCTTGTAAATACAAGCTTCTCCATAAGTTTGTATAAAACCAAAACTTTTGATCACCTTATCAAAACGCTAATTCCAACTTCGGGATGCTTGCTTCAATCCATAGATGGATTGTTGAAGTTTGCATACCTTGTTAGCATCTTTAGGATCGACAAAACCTTTGGGTTGCATCATATACAACTCTTCATCAATGTCTCCATTGAGGAATGTTGTTTTGATATCCATCTGCCATATCTCGTAATCATAATATGCAGCGATTGCTAACATAATCCTCACAGACTTTAGCTTCGCTACTGGTGAGAAAGTCTCATCGTAGTCAACTCCTTGAATTTGTCGAAACCCCTTTGCGACAAGTCAAGCTTTATAGACAGTAACATTACCATCAGCATCTGTTTTCTTTTTGAAAATCCATTTGTTCTCGACAGCCTTCCGGCCATCCGGTAAGTCCACCAAAGTCCATACTTGGTTTTCGTACATGGATCCAATCTCGGATTTCATGGCTTCTTGCCATTTGTTGGAATCTGGGCTCATCATCGCTTCCTCATATGTCGCAGGGTCATTGGTGTTGTCCACCAACATGACACTCATAACGGGATCATACCAATCTGGAGTGGTACGAGTTCTCGTTGACCTGCGAGGCTCTGTATCAACTACAACTGAAGTTTCATGATCATCATCATTAGCTTCCTCTCTTATTGGTGCAGGCACCACAGGAACTTCTTCCGGTGTTGCACTACTCGCAATTTCGAGAGAAGGTTCGACAACCTCGTCGAGTTCTACTTTCCTTCCAGTCACTTCTTTCGAGAGAAATTCCTTCTCTAGAAAGGATCCATTCTTGGCAACGAAGATTTTGCCCTCGGATCTATGATAGAAGGTATACCCAATAGTTTCCTTCGGGTATCCTATGAAGACGCATTTTTCCGCTTTGGGTTCAAGCTTGTCCAGCTGTAACTTCTTTACATAGGCTTCGCATCCCCAAACTTTAAGGAATGACAATCTAGGTTTCTTCCCAAACCATAATTCATACGGTGTCGTTTCAACGGATTTAGATGGTGCCCTATTTAAAGTGAATGCGGTTGTTTCTAATGCATAACCCCAAAATGATAGCGGTAAATCTGTAAGTGACATCATAGAACGAACCATATCTAAGAGAGTTCGATTACGACGTTCGGACACACCATTACGCTGTGGTGTTCCCGGCGGTGTCAATTGTGAAAGTATTCTTCATTTCTTCAAATGCTCGCCAAACTCGTAACTTAGATATTCACCTCCACGATCAGAACGTAGAAATTTAATCTTCTTGTTACGTTGATTCTCTACCTCACTTTGAAATTCCTTAAACTTCTCGAAAGTTTCGGACTTATGTTTCATGAAATAGATATACCCATATCTACTCAAGTCATCCGTGAAGGTAAGAACATAACGATAACCACCGGGCGATGCTACACTCATTGGACCACACACATCGGTATGTATGATCTCCAATAAGTCCGTAGCTCACTCCATCATACCAGAAAATGGAGTCTTAGTCATTTTACCCATCAGACATGCTTCGCATCAAGTGATTCAAGAAGTCCATCGGAATGGAGTTTCTTCATACGCTTCACTCCAATGTGACCAAGACGACAGTGCCACATATAGGTCGAGTTATCGCTCGATTTCAAACGTTTAGCCTCAATGTTATTAATATGTGTATTTCCACTATCGAGATTCAATAAGAATAGACCATCTATCAAAGTTGTATGTGCATAAAACATATTACTCATATAGATCGAACAACCATTATTCTCGGATTTAAACAAGTAATCGTCTCGCAATAAACAAGATCCCGATATAATGTTCATGCTTAACGCAGGCACCAAATAACAATTATTTAAGTATAAAACTAATCCCGATGGTAGATGAAGGGGTAGCGTGCCGACCGCGATCACATCAACCTTTGATCTGTTTCCCACGCGCATCGTCACCTCGTTCTTTGCTAGCTTCCGTTTATTCTGCAGCACCTGTTTCGAGTTACAAATATGAGCAACCTAACCAGTATCAAATACCCAGGCACTACTACGAGTACTAGTGAGATACACATCAATAACATGTATATCGGATATACCTTTCTTCTTGATGTTGCCGTTCTTCAAATCCGCCAAGTACTTTGGGCAATTCCGCTTCCAGTGACCTTCTCCCTTGCAGTAAAAGCACTCAGTATCAGGCTTGGGTCCAGCCTTGGTCTTCTTAGTTGGCGCGGTAACTTTCTTAACACCCTTCTTGAAGTGTCCCTTTTGCTTAGACTTGCCTTTCTTGAATTTGGTGGTCTTATTGACCATCAACACTTGGTGCTCTTTCTTGATCTCCACTTCTGCAGACTTCAACATAGCAAACAGTTCTGGCAACTGCTTGTTCATGTTTTGCATATTGTAGTTCATCACAAAGTTCTTGTAACTTGGTGGTAGTGATTGGAGGACACGGTAAATCCCCAAAGCATTAGGAATCACTATACCCAAGCTTTGAAGTTTGTTTGCGTGCCCAGACATCTTAAGCACATGCTCACTGACGGAGCTTCCCTCTTCCATCTTGCAGTTAAAGAACTTTTCAGAAGCCTCATAGCTCTCAATTGCCGCGCGAGTCTCAAAGATCAATTTGAGATCACGGACAATATCATGTGGGTCTGAATTCTCAAACCTTTTCTGAAGCTCCGATTCTAAACCATACAAGATAGCACACTGAACTGTGGAGTACCGAGTCTTCCGAGCGAGGTAAACATTCTTTACTTCATCGGTAGCATCAGCTGCAGGTGGGTCACCCAGCAGTGCATCCAGCACATAGGTCAAATTACCAGCTGTGAGGACAATCCTCAAATTGCGTAACCAATCCGTGAAGTTGCTTCCATTGTTTTTCAACTTTTCTTTCTCTAGGAACGCATTAAAATTGATGGTAGGGGCCGCCATTGATCTACAACATATTTGCAATAGTTTAGACTAAGTTTATGACAAATTGAGTTCTAATTAATAGTTAAATTAATCTAGGTGAACTCCCACTCAAAACAATATCCCTCACATTGTTTTAGTGATCACACGAACCAAATCCACCATATCAACACCGATCATCACGAGAGTTGACATAGTTTCAATGGCGAACAATCGACATGTTCATCATATCTACTATATGATTCATGCTTTACCTTTCGGTGATCCGTGTTCCGAGACCATGTCCGTACATGCTAGGCTCGTCAAGATCAAACCTTAGCTTCCGCATGAGCAAATCTGGCTTGCCCACGTTGTATACACTTGCGGAATCTAACACACCCGATCATCACGTGGTGCTTCGAAACAACAAGCTTTAGCAACGGTGCTAACTAAGGGTGAACACTTTATGACTTGAAATTCATGTGCATGAGGGATCATCTTATAATGCTACCGTCGTCTACTAAGCAATACAAGATGCATAAAGGATTAACATCACATGCAATTCATAATATGTGATATGATATGGCCTTTCTTATTTGTGCTTCCGATCTCCATCTTCAAGCACGAACATGATCTCCATCATCACCGGTATTGCATCAAGGTCAATGACGCTTCTCCATGGTTGTCGTCCACCAGCTTCAACTATTACAACTACTTTGAATAGACACGCGGGTCTTAACATAAATTAAAGACAACCATATGGCTCCTGCCGGTTGCCAACTTACAATAAGGAACATTGCATACATCAAATATAATCACAATCATGGCCATATCACATCACTGCACACCCGTGCAAAACAAAGTTAGACGCCTCTACTTTCTTTGCATGTTTTACGTGGTTTGGGGCTTTCAGTAAGTGTCGTTCTAACTTACGAACATGAACCACAACATTGATACTAGTATTGTTAATCACCCGTTGTAAATTGGATCTTAACTATGCTAGGAGAAACAGGCACCCGCAAAGCCACTTATGCAATACAAGTTGCATGTCAAGCGTGGAGCAAGTCTCATGAACGATGTCATGTAAGGTTAGCCCGGGCCGCTTCATCCCAACATCCCGCAAGATGCAAAGTACACAAGAAGCAATCGACAATAAAAGCATCAACGCCCACAATGACCATTGTGTTCTACTCGTGCAACAGATCTACATATAGACACGGCTCTGATACCACTGTAGGGTTTCGTAGCATGGAAAACAAAAAATTTCTACCGCATACAAACAAACAAGCCAAGATCTATCTACTAGATTGTAGCAACGAGTCGATGGAATAACTCACCCTCGAAGATTCCAAAGTGTTTAACGAGAGCGGATTCTCGTGGGTGATGTAGTCGTACTCTTCCCGATCTCAAGATCGCGTAGACGATCCTTCCGGCGCTGCGTTCCGGCAGCGCTCCCGCAGTCGGTCACACGTTCGGTACTCGACGAAGACCTTCCTCTCCCTTGTTCCAGCAGGCAGCGGAGGTTGTAGCACTCTCCTCATGATTCCGGCAGCACAACGGCGTGGTACCGGAAGTAGAGGGGAGATCTCGCAGGGCTCCGCCTTAAGCCGGAGCGAGTATGGTGGAGTATGAGAGAGTCCCTCGACGATCTAGGGTTTAGACACGCCGAGTAGGGGGCTAGGACGGCAGCTAGGGTTCGACCTAGGCGGCGGCGGAGAGTGCCCTAGGGCCGGCGGCGGCTATGGAGGGCGGCGGCGGCTTGGGGCTAGGGTTTAGAGGTAGGGAACTTGTGTGTCTAGGAGGGGAGCCCTGCCCCTCCTCTTATAGGTGGAGGGAGGCGCGCCAGGGGAGGGGAGTCCCTCGCTAACTCGGGCCCAAGGTGGGCCGGCGGTGGAGGTGGAGGGACTCCTCCCCAACTCGGTTTCCACCTCCCCTCCACTTCCCAAAATAGCTGTTTGACTTTCAAATTTGCGTTTGACTTCTCCAAACTAGGATTTGATTAAACCCTTTATTTTGTTCAGCGATGACACCTAGTACATGATTCAATCATACCAACTTGATATAACACATTCATGTACCCTTCCCCTTCGGAGTGCCGGACATTCGGGAACCTTCTAGAACATTCCCGATGAAAACACCGGAATCATTCCCCAACTCCGAAACAGGACTTTCCTTATATGAATCTTATTCTCCGGACCATTCCGGATCTCCTCGTGATATCCCGAATCCCATTCGAGACTCCGAACAACATTCGGTCTCTTTCTCATCATTCCATAACTACTCAAACAACGTCGAATCCTTAAGTGTGTCTCCCTACGGTTCATGAATTATGCGGACATGATCGAGACACTTCTCCGAACAATAACCAATAGAGGAATCTGGAAATTCATATGGCTCCCACATATTTCTATGATTACTTTGCGATCGAATGAACCACTTACATACGATACCAATTTCCCTTTGTCTCACGATAGTTTACTTATCCGAGGTTATGATCATCGGTATCTCTGCATACCTAGTTCAACCTTGTTACCGATAAGTACTCTTTTCTTGTTCCCGTGATATGTGATCCCTTGTGAGCCAGTCACATGCTTGCAAGCTAATTGGATGACATTTCACCGAGAGGGCCCAGAGTATATCTATCCGTCATATGGATGGACAAATCCCACTCTTGATCCATGTGTCTCAACCAATACTTTCCGAACACTCAATGCCACCTTTATAGCCACCCAGTTACGGTGTGGTGTTTGATGTCATCAAAGCATCCATCCGGTAAAGGTGATATGCATGATCTCATGGTCGAAGGAATTAGGTTACTATGTATCAGAAAGCATATAGCAATTGAACTATTAAAATGACTTGATCTTTATGCTACGCTTATCTATAGGAGTATGTCCACCATATCATTCTCCTAACGATATGATCTTGTTGTTAATAACATCTCAATGTTCATGATAGGGAAACCACAATCATTTATTAACCAACAAGCTAGTATTATAAAGAGGCTTTACTAGGGACTTCAATTTAAGTTTACAAATCACACAAGCATTAATGTTTCCTTGTTAATACTATTATAGCATGAATGCAAACATTTATCATAAACACAAAGATATAATAATAACTACATTTATTATTGCCTCTAGGGCATATCTCCAACACCCCAAGCCACTGCCGCCAGCCAGCACCCCCTCCCTCCCTCCCGCCAGCCACTGCCCCCACTGCCCCACCCCTCCCCCACTGCCCCGCCGCCACCCCCACTGCCCCGTCGCCTCCCCCACTGCCCCGCCCCTCCCCCACTGCCCACCCCTCCACCGAGCACACCCTCCCCCATTAGGTTAGTATTGGTAATTTAGGTGTAGTTAGTTAGGTGTATTGTTAGTATTGGTAGATGTAGTTAATTTTAGGTGTATTGTTAGATGTACTTAGTTATATTTATTTAGGTGTATTGTTAGTATTATGTTAATATTTAGATGTAACTATTTTATATTGTAGATGACACAATAATGAAAATAGTTTTAGTGCCAGGCATATGTGCATTGTATATTGTAGATTAGACAATAATGGCATCTGTGCCTTTCTTTGTAGATGAGACAATAATGGCATTTGTTGGATATTTAACCATTTTCTCATTTTTTTGCAGTTACCGGAGGGTGAGCGGGGGGAGTGTTTCGACGGCGGGGTCCCGAACCATCTTCGACGATTTGATCACGCTTCGAGGGTGAGAATATGTTCGCCTCTCTTGTACCTAGGTTTATTTTCGTGTCTAGATCACCAAGTCTGTCGCGTCACCTAGGCGTCATCCCGACCGTAAGCGTTACGCGACTTAATATGCATTAGTGGTCTCGCATATTTTGGACCGTAACGCTTATGGCTTTTATCGGGCAGTCGCCGGATTCGTAGTTGGGTATGGTTCTCCCTGGCTCTATCTCGATTCGAGACAGGATTTCGGTGGCGCCTCCTCGTTGTTCTTCGGATGCACATCCTCTTGGCTTTTTGTCGTGACGTGTATCCGGAGAGCAGCGGGGAGGTGCTGCCGAAATTCTGCTTGGATCGGGGTAGAACCAGGGAGAACTTACCCAATCTACGGATCCGGCGGCTGGTTAGGACCCTCTTTTCCTATTGGACATGTAGGTTGATGAATGCGTAAAAATATGAAGCATTTAATCTCCTGTTTGATATAAAATGTTATATTTGTTGTTTGTCTCCCAACAAAGCAGAAGAGGATGGCTGATAATGGGTGGATGTACAGTGGCCGTATTAGTGCGACTAATAAAACAGACGATTGGGTACGGAACACTCATTTGTTAGTGAATGAGTTAGCGCGTGGTTCGAAGGCAATGGTTCGGGTACTTTGTCCCTGCGCTCATTGCACTAAGCGTCATCGTCAGGGAAAGGATGACATGTACAAACACCTTTTGCAATATGGGTACATGTCTACCTATGTCACGCAAGTCGACTTTGCTCGGTATGAACGTGACAGAGGTGAGGTGATGCGTCAGCAGCTCAATGGCAATGAGCACGATGGGATTAGAAACATGCTAGATGATCTTATCGATGCCGACCAGCCGAATTCGCCACCTCCACGGGAGGAATCACCAGAACCGGAGGAACCGCTAGAACCGGAGGAACCGGAGCCAACCGCGAAGGCCTTCCTTGATATGATGGCCGCGGCTAAGAGGCCTCTGTACGAGGGTGAAAAGATTTCTCAGCTCGATGCCATCTCTCAGTGTCTAGCCGACAAGTGCCAGTACTCCGCCACCCGTTCTCACTTTGAAGCTAATCTGAGAACATGTGGTAACATGTTGCCCGAAGGGCATTGTCTGCCTAAAACCTTTCACGAAACGAAGAAACTCATGAAGGATCTCAACATGGATTATGAAAAGATAGATTGTTGTCCAAAAGGCTGCCTTTTGTTTTGGAAACAGTTTGAGGGTGACAAGTACTGCTCCATTTGTAAGGCCTCTAGAATGAAGAGATAAAGGGGAAGGATGGTCAGGTGGGGTAGTCGAAGGTCGCTAAGAAGATACTTCGGTATCTCCCATTCATAAAAAGAATCCAGCGGCTTTACTTGAGCGAGGAGACTGCCAAACAGATGACGTGGCACAAGAAGGGGAAAAGATACGAGGAGGAGCACGGACGGAAGAAGATGGGACATCCATCTGATGGTAAGGCATGGAAGAACTTCGATGACAAATACCCCCGGTGGGCAGAAGAGGTTCGGAATGTTAGAATTGCGATAGCAACAGATGGCTTCAACCCATATGGTATGTCGACGGCCTCGTACAGCTGTTGGCTGGTGTATGTTATTCCGCACAATCTCCCTCTCGGAGTATTAATGCAACGGAAGACCATGTTTTTGTCGCTGATAATTCCAGGACCTGAGTATCCGGGGAAGAACTTGAGTGTCTACATGCAGCCGATTGTGGATGATTTGAACCACTCTTGGATACACGGGACGTTGACATACGACCGAGCATCAAAGAGAAACTTTTTGATGAAAGTTTGGTTACAGTATACTATGCATGACATGCCCGGGTACGCCCTAACGTGCGGATGGTGTACAACTTGTAAGTGGCCATGCCCAGTGTGCAGGCACCGACTTGAGTTCCTTTGGCTAAAGTCGGGTCGCAAATATGTTGCGTTTTACACGAATCGACAGTACCTCAAAAGAAATCATTCGTTCAGAGAAGATAGAAAGAACTTCAAGAAGGGCAAAGTTGTGCATGAAGTAAAAGAGGTACCAAAGTTCGAGGGTGCAGCTGTTGATGCCGAGATACGTGCTCTCGTGCCCGCGGCGCCGGGAACTGGCCATCAATTTGCGGGATATGGTGTAACGCATAATTGGACTCACGTGGCAGCCTTAACGAATATCGTGTATTACAAGGACCTCGAACATCCCCATAACATCGATGTGATGCACACCGAAAAGAATGTCGGGGAGTCCCTTTTTCACACAGTCCTGAACATTCCTGGGAAGTCAAAGGATAATGTCAAGGCTAGAGTCGATGTTGAGAAGCTTTGTGATAGGAAGAGATTACACATGCAGCCTCCTACTGTCCGTCGAAAGAATTGGTTCAAGCCGCATGCCTACTACTGCCTTGATAATGTCCAAAAGAAGGAGTCATTTAGGTGGCTCAAATACGTCGTGATGTTCCCTGACGGTTATTGTTCGAATATAAGTAAGGGAGTCAATCTTTTGACGGGACAAGTCAACGGGCTCAAGAGTCACGACTATCATATATGGATTGAGCGGCTGATGCCGGTGATGGTTCGAGGGTATCTCCCCGAGAAAGTATGGCGAGTGCTTGCGGAGTTGAGCCATTTCTTCCGCACCCTCTGTGCTAAGCAGATATGTCCTCTGGTGATTGAGAAGCTACAAGTTCAGGTGTCAGAGTTGCTATGTAATTTGGAGATGATCTTTCCGCCAGGCTTCTTTACTCCGATGGCACATCTCATTGTGCACCTCGCGAACGAGGCACTCTTGGGGGGGGGGCGGTGCAATTTCGTTGGCAATTTTGTATTGAGAGAGAGTTTAAGTA
Source organism: Avena sativa (assembly GCA_916181665.1). Lineage (NCBI taxonomy): Eukaryota > Viridiplantae > Streptophyta > Magnoliopsida > Poales > Poaceae > Avena > Avena sativa. The sequence continues at coordinate 345,671,717 of OV702279.1, forward strand.
TATTCGAAAGATAAGTAGAAACAAAGCCAAGATTGAAGCATGCATAGCTGAAGCAACATGCCTTCGGGAGATGGCAGACGCCGCGACAACCTACTAACCCGATGATGTTCCCACTATGCATAACCCGGTCTCTCGTTACAATGTCGACCTGCCCAAGAATGACCCCAATCTCGAACTATTCCAATTTCCCGGTGGCAAGGCCGGTAAAGGACTAAAATATAGGTTGCCGAAGGAAGAGAAGGATTGCATAATGCTCTATGTGCTTATGAACATGAAGGAAGTGGTCGATTTCATTAGGTAAAATGGTGAACACCCTATTTCTCTATGCAGCTAGTAACTCGGTCTCCGTCTAATGCTTATTTTCTCCTTCTTAGCGATTTCACGGATGAACAGTGGCCGGGACCGACGGATCCCTCTCCCATGGAGTTGGACACTCTACTGAAAGAGGGTGCTCCCGGAAATAAAAAAACTTTGTGTCCTGGTTTATGGAAAAAGTAATTTCTAACTTGTCCCTCTTACCTTGCAATATGTTACTTGTCGCTCTTATTCCACGTAACTACTGAACGCAACAAATTCCTCTTGTACCTGTAGGGAGCTGATCCCAACGTTGAGATGTCAGATGAGCTGAAATGTGTTTCCCAAGGTTGTAACAGTGTCATCATGAAGTATGAGAAGTATGATGTGAATGGGTTTTGCTTCCATACAGAGAAGCACCAGAAAGGGCGACCGAATGCAAAAACGGTAAATACTGGGGTGTTCACCAAAGGAGCCGATTCCCTTGATTACTACGGAAGGTTAGAGAATGAATACGAGCTGACCTTCAATCGTACGAATGTTGAACTCAATCTTGTTGTGTTCAAGTGCCACTGGTTTGACCCAAGGGGTGGACTGAGAAGTACCCCTTCCATTGGGTTAGTTGAAGTTAGGCCTTCAACCACCTATAGCGGAGCCGACGTCTTTGTTGTTGCTCACCAAGCCAACCAAGTTTATTATTTGCCCTACCCATGCCAGAAAGCGGAACTCCAGGGCTGGGAAGTCGTGTTCCAGGTATCGCCACATGGTAACGTACCGATTCCCTCCGAGGACGATTACAACAACATTAACCCTGTAACGTACGAGGGAATTTTCTATCAAGAGCAAGAGGACTTCGGACACTTTGATTTAGAACCGGTTGATCTTGAGGACCTTGGGAACGATGTAGAAACTCAGGGTGAGTCAGTGGTGAATCTACATGACATAAGTATGCTCGAGAAGCTCCATACCGAGAATGACAACGATGATGAGCCTACACCCTTCGATGAGAATCCAGATTTCTACTCAAAAGATAGTGATAGTGAGAATGGGAGTGAAAATGATAGTGAGTATTTATTTTTTAATGCATTTTATTTTGTCTTTGTGCTTAACTGTTTTCTTAATTGCATTATGCCTTTATTCTTTGTGTATACATTTTATTATGTCTTTGTGCTTAATTGTTTTATCTTACTTAATGCAGGTGATTGAACAATATGAGCAGCGGCAAGGCAACCAGTTCGTCCTTGCTTAATGCGCTGAAGCAGCGCAAGAAAAGAGCTACACGGAGTGGGAGACAGCCAAATCCCAATCCGCGTTACCCCGATCTTGCTCCTGCTGGCGGAGGACGGGGTCGAGGCCGAGGTCGAGGAGGACGAGGACGAGGTGCCACGGGAGGAGCCGTGGACTTTGACCCACCACCCTCTACTTCTGGCGACGTGGCTCCTGAGTTGTTCCTGACAGAGCAGCCTTTCAGGGCCGAGAGGGAGGCAGAGTCCGAGAGGGAGGCAGAGTCTGAGAGGGAGGCAGAGTCTACGAGGGAGGCGAGGACCGAGAGGGAGGCGGGGACCGATACGGAGGCGGACACTAGCCGCGAGTTGGTGGGACCGAAGAAATTGCGAAATCATGGGGAATCGGGAGTCCCTGGCGAGAAGTTTGAGCCTAGGACTCAGGAGGCGAAAGCCCTTATTATTCCAGATGGCCTTGAGTAAGTGTACTAATTTGGCAATTTAAAACATTTTATTTCATGTTGGTCATAAATAATTATTGTGTACTAATGTTTATTATTGTGTAGCAATTGGACATTTCCTCCGGGGACCAAGGCTCGCCTTCCTAACAGCCTCGTTGGAGCTCTGATTAGGAAGTTCTGGCCAGGCTATCACATTACCCACGAGGGTGACAGGAAGCTAGCTACTACTTGGGCGGACTACCAGACTACCCGTGTCCCGGGCTTTCCAACAACTGCTGATGCTGTCATCACCAAGTTTTGGGTAAGGCATATTTCTCGAGTTATGTTCATACTTGATGACCCCACCGTGCTAAATCATGACTCTTATGCATGATTGAAGTGCTTTTACCGTGTGGCCGAGGAGGACCAGGAGAAGGCGCAGAGGACTTTGCTTGGGGCTTGTGTGAAGTTGACCCCCCAGGTGTGGAACAACCAGAAGGTCACGGCCGCTAGCCACTTCTGGGCTGGCAGGGGCGTGAAAGTCAGGAAGGAAGACATTGTCGGTAGGAACCACAATCCTGAGTACTCGATGACGCCAGAAGAGTACATGTCGGTGAGTAAAATGTCAATGAGATTCTACATTGCTGCTAAGTTGCCATTGCATTGTCTGGAGTTGAGTATTGCATTTTCAGGTTATCCCCGATTGGGCCGAGCCGCATCGACTCGCATGGGAGGAGCTGGTTAGGACGAGGTGACTCAGAGAAGACGAGGAGTTTACAGCCTTGTCGAGGCGGAACGCGGATAACCGAGGCGATGGTGGAATGCACTGCGCCGGAAACCGCAACTTTGACCGCTTCAAGGGGAAGGTGGTACATATATACATGGAACGACCTGCGTGTATTTCTCGTCATGTTTGTACTTCATATGCATAATATTTCTTTTCGCGATACAGGTGGCCGAGGCACAACCCGGGGAGGTGATTCATGACGTCGCCGTCTATGAGATGATGCGGCGAAAGAAGCCCAATTACTCGGAGCCTCAACCCTCGTTGCCCGTGTACTTCGGCACTGCCCAGAACGACTTGGGGAACTACAGCACGATGGTGAAGGCTCATCACCCCCATTTGGATGACCCCATTCACGCGGAGATCGACGAGGAGTCGTTGGTCCTGTCGGGGCACGGATTGCAGCATGGACGCCTCAAGATTCTGAATAAGAAGGTCAAGCCTACCCTCAGCACGAGCTTCAGCCGTCTCAAGGCTACCTACCCCGCCGACGGGCCCCCTATCCCGCCTCGTGGCCAGCCTCGTCGATCCAGAGAGGATGTAAGTTTTTCTCGTTTTCACCATCTTTATGACTTTTGTTCCTGCATGGCTAACCGCTGACGAGATTCCTTGTATTTGAAATTGTAACCTGAGTTAGACGCGGCCTACGATGCCACTCATGAGGAATATCAGGTGGCCTTTCGGAAGCATCAGGAGGCGAATGCGATCTACATGCAATACATAAATGTAAGTCCGAACCTTTATTTTTGCAAAAGATACAAGTCCCACTTCCCCTCGTTTGTTGTACTACGGCCTGGCATCTAAACTATCTTGCAGGCCATGTTGGTGAATATTCAAACTGGCCAGAATAGAGATTTAGGGCCCGTGCCTCCCATGCCAGGTCCGGCGCCATTTTTGCCATCGAAGGACAGCTTCGCTAGGACCTACTATGCATCGACACCGGTAAGTTCTTTGCTAACCCACTGGTTATCGCTTTACTTTGCCTCGCAAGTTGCTAACATGTAGGCAACATGTAGGGAACGGGAGCTTCTGGGAACCGGCACTTTGGCCACGCCTCGCCGGATGGGCGTCAGATCACACCGCTTCATGACAATGGTCCATCTCCTGGCCATTCTGCAGGTGGTTCTCCCGAGCTTCACACTTCTCCTACTCTCTCGCCAGGTGGCTCTTCTGCTGCTTCTACTGGACGCAACCCTCGCCAGAGGTCGCCACTTTTCACCAGGGGAGATCCCGGGTACACCCCCTCTCCTCCAGAGTTGTAGGGATGTGTGATAATGTCGATGCATGTATGAACGATGTATGGATGATACATGTTTGAATTATGTGATCTTTGTTGTGGATGATACATGTATGAATGTTGTTTGAATTATGATGTATGGATGATGTTGATGCATGTATGAATTATGTTGATGCATGTATGGATGATACATATGGTGTTGTGCTGTGAATGGTGATGTGCTGTGAGTGGTGCTGTGAAAAGGCAGAAAAAAATACTGTGCAGCTGCTATGTCGAGGGCCCCAGCCGTCGGCCCAGCCCGCGTCCTGGGGAGGCCAGCAGCTGCCACGTGCCCCTGCTATGCCGAGGGCCAGGCCGTCGGCGTACGCCTGGCCCTACGCCGAGGGCCGCGGCCGTCGGCCCAGCCCATTTCCTGGGGAGGCCCAATAGCCGCCACGTGCCCCTGCTACGCCGAGGGTCGCGGTCGTCGGCGTACGGGCCGCGCCGTTAGCTGGCCATGTAACGGCGACGACGCCTTTTGCCGACGGCCGGTACGCCGACGGGCCCGCCTCGGCCGTCGGCGTAGCTCTACGCCGACGGTTGCCGCATACGCCGACGGCCATTTTTGCTCCGCCGAGGGAGACCTTCACCGAGGGGGCTACGCCGACGGCAGCCCTCGGCGTAGCGTATGCCGACGGCATAGTGGGCTACGCCGAGGGCTTTTTGCCGTCGGCGTAGCCGTCGCGTGCTGTAGTAAATTTTAGTTTGCTGCATGCTTTGGCATTTGTGTATGAGGAGGAATAAAATGAATTCTTAGGGGAAATTATTAATGTCAGACATGTCTTCCGACAAGCTAGGTATAGGGCCTCGGAATCAGTAATGTACTATGGGAAGAAGAAGGAGCAAGCTATTCCGGTTCAGATTCCCTAGAGCACTCCTGACAGTGACATGCTCAAGATTAATCTGGATCATTTGCAAATCACACAAAGAAAGGTGGCTGGGGGTTTTGTGATCAAGTAATGCGATGGTTTGACAAGAGGATCATGAGCAGGCCATCTTGCGCATGTTGCCGGTGTAGCCCAGGCTTACTCGCATGTGTCAGTTTAGTAATGAAATCATGTGTTCGAGCTAAAAAAGGTCAACTGGCTTATTGGGCCGTGGCCGTGTAGATCAGTTCCCGGATAGTTCATAGATACATACCTTGGTGGTGATTGTTTCCTGGCCCGCCTCCTCTTGCTCCCGACCCACCTCTTCCTGGTCGGCGCTCCCGCTTCCTCCTGGTCGGCGCTCCTGCTCCCGGGCCACCTCCTCCTGATCGGCGCTCATGTTCCCAGCCCGAAGAGTACTCTACAAGCTAATGGTGAGAGCAGATACTTCCTAATACCGGAGGGAGGGAACTTCATGCGAAGCTGGGATGCACATATGCACTCACAACAAAGCTATTTCTACTTAAGAACTTACCGGAGGGAGAAAAATTTGGTACTAGTTTGTTTCAGTGCTTCTAGTGGGATCTTAATGAGAGGCTTATCGCATAGTGACCAATCCTTATAACGAGGAGCGAGTTCCGTCGCCGGTAGTTTTAGGCCGAAACGGGACACCTGGTGAGGGGGGGCGATAGCCCCCGCGATACAAATCATTGAAGACCTAGGTTTTCGCCTATATATACCTCTTGTAAGCAACCGACTGAGATAAGTTATATCTGTAAATTCCCCGACGTTGTATAAACATTTTCCATTATAGTAAAGTTTTGTTGGTTGGCGTCCGCAGTTTTTTCTCTTTTTGTTAGAGATGTTACAAAACCTTGATGGCACTCTCATGAAAAATTTCACCTCCAAGCTCCTGCATTTTGATCACCTAAGAAGTTATTAGCATTAAAATTCAATTCTGCCAATGCCATAGCCGGTTTTGACAAGGAGCAAACAGCTTCCCCGTACTAGCATCGACCTGACTTACCAACACGAACACCCAATTATGTCATGTATATACCAAAGTTTGTTCTCGGTTGGTAGAAGACGCTGCCTGAGATTTCTAGCTTTTCTATACACTGGTAACATAGAATCAGAAGCGGTCTCGCGGACAGGACCCTGTGGTAGTCTTTTCGTCGAAGCCTATGACTTCTAGGATTTGAGCCTGGATCTGAGATTCGTTATGCTGATGGCACACAGCAGATAGCAGATTGAACTCCAAGAATACACGGAGAGGAGACAATGAAATTAATGGTCAGGCCTTGTTTACTTCTAGGGTATTTCAGGAGAATATACCCACAAATTCCCTTTAGAGTAGTGTATTTTTTACTAAATAAAAAACTCCCTATCATGATAGAGTATTTTTGAAAAAAGGTATTTAAAAGAATTTAAGAGTATTGGTTGAACACCAAATCCTTGCATATCCCTACATCTTTAGAAATAAAAATATCAGAGAAGTAAACAAGACCCCAGGGCCTAGATCGGTCTGTCATGCACTGTTGGGCCGAACGGATCTCGAAGCATCCATTATCTCTGCATCCGTCTGTCATGCATATACACCCCGAGATCCGAAACGAATTTTGGCTATTCAACCTGCAACTCATGTTGCACATGCGCCAAGGTCGCGTGATCCAGATACTCTGGTCGAATTTCCGCTTCAATCCATGAACAAGATGTGGCAAGAAGGGTGTCGTCCAAAGAAAGATTAAACATGGCCTTCATGAATTATTTCATTCGTTCACAATATTCTTTCACTGGTCCTCTTTGCTTCGTTTTCACTAGATTTTCCATCGATCGCCCTTCCACGTCGCCGCCAGACGTGTCTTCAACATTGTGATGAACGCACGCCACACCTAAACATCTTTTGTGCGGTTATATGTCTGCAACCATAGTGTCACTTCGCCATCCATATACACAGTGGCGGATCCCAGATCAGAGCAAGATCCGGGCCAAAAATTAAGCACAAAAAATAGTCTAAGTTCAATCGAGTACATGTGAAGAGCGCGTCCAAGTTCAATCGAGTCGATGTGAGGAGCTGGCGAGCAGAGGAGGCAGAGCCCCAAGGGCAATTGGGCGACACTAGCTGACGGTCGCGCGACGGAGGATTAGAGGCGGGCAGGAGCCACAAAAACAGGAGGAGGCGGGCCAGTAACGGGCGGGCGTCAGGCGGACATAAAGGGACACATGGAGAGACGAGGTTCGGGGTCGGGAGAGGCCGGTGGACGGGTGCGGCAAGTGGCATGGCGGCGTGGGCGTGGCCTCTCATGTCGTAACGAGCGAGAGGAACACGAGCAAGAGGTGGCTCACAGTCGAGCGGCAGGAGGCCAACTGCGAGTTGGGCAGACCTAGGTTGTGCCCTAGGTTGAACTCATTTTGTTAAGATGATGGGCTAAAACTTTTACGCGGCCCTGGGCCATGGCCCTGGTTTCTCTGGGTCTATAACCACCCATGCGTATGCATTTGATTTAGGGGTGTGATATATCCAAAACGTATCTACTTTTCCGAACACTTTTGCTATTGTTTCTCCTCTAAATTTGTGTGATTTGGATACAACTAACACGGACTGACGTTGTTTTCAGAAGAATTACCTTGATGTCTAGTTTTTGTGCAGAAAATCAACTATCAGGAAAAATCCCAAAAAATATGCCAAAAATTATATTTCACCAGAAGATCAATGGAGCCAGAAAACGAAACGGAGTGGAGGCCTGGGGGGCCACACCCCTGCCAGGCGCGGGTGGGCCCTGCCCCACGCCTAGGGGGCGCGACCACCCCAGGCACGCCCTCGGGCTCCCTCTGCGCCTATAAGTTACCCTTTGACCTAAAAACAGGGGGTTCGACGTTTTTCAGAGAAGAGTTCCTCTCCGCCGTCACCATCAAAAACTAAGATTCGAATCCAGAAACTCCGTTCTAGCACCCTGCCAGAACGGGGAATTTGGAGAGGATCATCGCCATCGTCATCACCAACGCCTCTCCATCAACCATCAATGTTTCCCTCATCCATGAGTGAGTAATCCCCCGCTGTAGGCTATGGGGATGGTAGGGATTGTATGAGTTCTATCATGTAATCGAATAAGATTGTTAGGGCATAGTGCCTAGTATCTCTATTAGTGTTATTTGACTTTGTTGCAACTTGTTATGCTTAATGCTTGTTACTAGAGCCCGAGTGCCATGATCTCAGATCTGAACTTATTATTGAATCATTATGATAGTATTATTTGTGATCTTATCTGGAAGTTGTGTACACTTATCATTGTCCGGATTCAAAGGCCCCGAAGTGACAATAATTGAGACAACCGGAGGGGATGGCTGTGGTGTGAGGATCACATGTGTTCACGGAGTGTTAATGCTTTGCTCTGGTGCTCTATTAAAAGGAGCACCTTAATTGCCAGTAGTTCCCTAGAGGCCCCGCTGCCACGGGCTGGATGGACAAAAGATGTTGTACAAGTTCTCATTGCGAGCACGTATGACTATATATGGAGCACATGCCTAGGATTGTTTAGTACTTAGATGCTTGTTATTATTTATCTACAATGCCCTAGATCTTGAATTTATATGTTTAGACTTGTCCATGCAATTCCCGTCCATTCATCCCTATGCCTACCGCACTCGAATCCTACTGTTACCGTTACTGCTACTATTGCTCTTGTTTTACTGTTGTTGTTGCTTTGCTGTTTGATGTCTACGCACTTCTATTCTTGTAGACAGTTGTTGGGCCTCCAAGTGCAGAGGTTTGTAGAACAGCAGCAAGTTTCCCTTAAGTGGATTACCCAAGGTTTATCGAACTCAGGGAGGAAGTGGTCAAAGGTATTCCCTCTCAAGCAATCCTGCAATCAAGATACAAGAAGTCTCTTGTGTCCCCAACACATCCAATACACTTGTCAGGTGTATAGGTGCACTAGTTCGGCGAAGATATAGTGAAATACAAGTGGTAACGGTGCCAAAAAAATAGCTTGACGGTGAGGTAAAGACTAAAACAAGCAAACATGCAACAGATATAGATGCAAACGGTGTTTCAATGTTTAGAAACAAGGCCTAGGGATCATACTTTCACTAGTGAACACTCTCTCATATAAGTATCCTCTATTCATGATACTACTCTTAACTACTCTCCGGTTGGACACTCTAATCCACGGTAGGGCCTTCCTCAATCTAGATAACCCCACACTGTCACCTTGAGGGCTAGATGGTTCCAACAAACACCACAATTTCATAAAGACATCCAACTACAAATATAACTCATAACAAATATTCAATCTAGCCAAAGTGCCACACACGGTATGCACGATGTCACTTTCACACACGTGGGGAAAAGCATAGATCTATTAAAGCACAAAGAGTATTTATGTAGACTCAAACCTAAGTGCCACCATGGTGTGCACGCTGTCACTTTCACACACATGGGGAGACCAGACATCTAATGAAGCACTTGAGTAGCAAGGTAGATCTACTTGGTTACAAAGTTCATGACCACAAGATCATGCATAGAGAGAGAGATGAACACATAGCTACCGATAGAGCCCTTAGCCTCGAGGAAGAACTACTCCCTCCTCATCATGGGAATCAGCAATGGTGATGAAGATGGTGATGGAGATCAATGGAGATGGCTCCGGGGGCATTTCCCCGTCCCGGCAGGGTGCCGGAACAGAGACTTTCTGTCCCCCGAGTCTCCCCTTTGGTGGCGGCGGCGCTACAGAGGTTTTCATGGGTTTCTTCTGGATTTTTTAGGGTTTTCCCATCGGGGGCTTCTTATAGGCGCAGGAATCAAGGTCAGTGGGGGTCCAGGGGGCCCACATCCCCTATGGGCACAGCCAGGGTGTGGCCACCCTGGTGTCCTCCTCCGTCTCGTCTTCGATTTTGCTTATCGTTCACGGAAATTATGAACTTTGGCTTTTGTCCCGTCCAATTCCGAGAATATTCATTTTTTAGCTTTCTGAAACCAAAAACAGCAGAAAACAGGCAACTGGCACTGTGGCATCTTGTCAATAGGTTAGTTCCAGACAGTGTATAAAAATACTTGTAGACAAAATATAGCAAAGTTGATACAAAACAAGCATGGAGCATCAAAAATTATATATACATTTACGACGTATCAAGCATCCCCAAGCTTAATTCCTGCTCGCCCTCGAGTAGGTAAGTGATAAAAAGAATAATTTTTGAGGTGACATGCACCATCACAATCAAGATCAAACCATTTGCAAGCATTGAAAGCTGGGATCAAAGTACTCTAAACATGAGCATGAAAGATGAAGTTCTAGCAGTAAGACAAAGCAACTATGCATGCATCATGAAAGGCTACAAACAAATATCATGGACAACATGCATTGAAAAACATTTATTTGTTTCACATACAGAAAACATGGCATAGTGGCATTCATCTTGTCCCTCATGGAGTAGCAAATAGATGCATAGGACACCTTCAAAGTTCATAAGGGTGACTAGATACAAATATTTCAAGAGCAAGCAATATCAACAATATGCATCAATCAATAAGTTTCGGGACAATGCACATAGAACTAAGAATGACAACTATGCTTTCTTAACTGGTGCCTAAGGATAGAAGGTGGAGAATCAATATAATAGTGGAAGAAAGGCCCTTCAAAGGGAAGCAGGGATTTCAAGTCTCATAAAGCGCTTCCAAAAATTATGGTACTTGTTAGCTTTCAGCTCTCATTGCCCCTATCATAAGCATCTTGAAGTGATTAAGGTTAAAGTGAACAAAATATGGAGTATATGCTTGACACAGTATAAGTTGGCAATCTCATGTCCCTTGAATACGAGGGCCACTCCTCATGCTACTCAACTTTAGTCACCTGTAAGTTCTTGTCATAGTAAGTACATGTGTATGATAGATAACCTCCAACGGGGTACCCCTTGCACATGATACAGGAGCTAATCAAAATGACAAGGCAAGTAGACAATGAGCATCTCAGCAATATTCTTATTTACCATGGGAATATGGTGTTTTTCTCTCTTTCCTCTTTTTTCAATATGTCTCTTTTTTTATAAGAAGAATGCTTCATAGATGTCACTATGGTGATGCTGCAATTTCCACCATGATTAGGCATGGCTTAAGCTAGCGGCCCAAGTGTTTCTCTAATACACATACATAACTCCATGGACTTACAAGCTCCCCTTTTATTTCACACTGACGACATCCATAGACAAAAGAGCATGATATCAACTGTGTACAATGTACAAGTGCAATGTTGAAAGCGTTCCCCGTGACAGCACGGTTCTGCTAATTCCAACGTACAAGTGCAAGCATATACAACATAGATGACACAATGGTTCAAGTTTATTAGGGGCAAGAACATAAAGTGTGCCATCAAGTTTGTGAGAGCTTTAATCACTAAGTTTTCACATTACAAAGAGACTTTTTAATTGGAATATAGATGAAACAAGAATATACTTGGAATGGTGTAACACACCATGCATAGGATTTTATAGTGGACACTTTGGAATAACTTGGTTTCTGGGGAGTTGGATGCATGAGTAGAGCTTATTCAGTACAAGTGGAGGCTAGCAAAAGACTAAGAGCGACCAACTAAGAGAGCAATAATGGCCATAATCATGTAGAGCGACAAAACATTACTAATCAAAGCATAGAGTGGTACTACAAGTCAAGGACTAAATGATCATAGAGGCTATGGTGACTTGTTCATAGTCATAACATGGTGTAATCATGTGCCAAGTCAACCCAAACAAAGCATCAAAGGAGAATATCACAATACTATGCTTTTGTATGCTAAAACAATGCATGATTCTTTCAAGGCACACTAAGCAATCTTAATTGTTTGGAACAAGTCATGCTAGAGCAATAATCACTAAGCATAAGGTCGAAGCAACATCTAGCATGACATCATAAAGTCTAAGCCACAGTCAAAACAAGCTCCTCTTGTACCACCTAAGCATGAAACATTCTACTCTTTTCCAACACCAATCAACTTATTTGAAACACCTCACAAGGATAATAACCAATAAAGATCAGTGAGCTTGTATCACAAATCCACAAAGAAGAACTAAAGTTCTAAGCTGAAAGCACAAGAAAACTAAGGCTAAACACAGTGCTAGCAAAAGGGAACACTCACAAAACAATAAGAGTGAAAACTAGAGTGTTCTAGGCAATGAAAACAGAGTGTGTCTCTCTCCAAAAGAAGTGTGCTGAGATCAAACCAACTTACTCAAGCAAATTAAGAAAACGAAAACCAAAAATAAAACAAAGACACTCCAAGAACAACACAACAGTGCATGAAACAATAAAAACGAAGTGTCTAGTCAGACCTGAGCTTTTTATTGATGAAGAAGGGGATGCCTTTGGGCATCCCCAAGCTTTGACGCTTGTACCTCTTTAATATTTCTTGGGGTGACACAGGGTGGCATCCCCAATCTTGAGCTTTTGTCCATTCTTCATCTCATTGCATCATTCTTTCTCTAAACCTGCAAATTTTCCTTCATACAAAACTTCACACAATCTTCATTAGCAACATTAGTGTATTCAAAAGACAGTAGACCTTTAGTCTTAGATTTAGAACAGCAAAACTTTCACTAAAAACACAAGCTACTGTAGCAACTCCTTCAAAAATCTCAATTTCCCAAAAAGAACCCCAAAAGGAATCAATAAGAAGCAAATGCAAATAATGGCAGAAATCTGTCAAAACAGACCAGCAGGTAGAAACCAATTTTTTCGAAAATCTTATGTTGCTCAAATCAAAAAGTGTATAACTAACGAATTTTTCAGCTCAATCCGAGTTACAGAGACTCCTCATGAATTTTTATGGTGGAGGACAGAAATCTGTTTTGGAACAGCAACTCCCCAAATCTTACTTCCCTCTCATTAGAGGTCATTCTTGGCACAAAAAGCAAATAAAAAGGATAAGGAGAGGTCATTACTGAAATAAAAACTTCCAATACTCAAGAAAACTCTTGGGTTATCTCCCAACAAGTACTTTTCTTTAACGCCTTTAAGTTAGGCTTGATAGTTTGAGAAGATTCTCACATAAGAAATATGAATTGATTTAAAAGAGAGCATCAAGAAGCAAATTCAAAGAACATTTAAGTCTAACTCACTTCCTATGCATAGGAATCTTGTAAATAAACAAGTCATGAAAGCACAAAGCAACAAGCATAGGAAAGCAAAACAAGTGCAACTTCAAAATTTTCAACATAAAGAGGGGAAACTTAATATTTTTGAGATGAATAAAACCATGTTTCCCTCTCTCATAATAACTTTTAGTAGCATCATGCATAAAATTAATAATATACCTATCACGTAAAACATTCTTATCATGAGCCACATGCATAAAATGATTATTACTCTACACATAAGAATAGTCATTCTTATTAGTTGTAGTGGGAGCAAATTCAACAAAATAGCTATCATCAAATATAGGAGGCATATTGTAATCACAATCAATTTTCTCCTCAATAGTAGGTGGATTGAAAATATCATAATCATCATACATTGGAGGTATAGTATCATCATAAGCAATAGAATATCTATCTTCCCAAGTGTGTTCATTTGTAAACATATCATCATTGGAAGGAACATGGATAGCACTAATAGCACAAAAATTATTAATATTATCATTTTTGGAATTGGTGCCAAAGAGATTTTCAATATCAAAAGTAGTGTGCTTTTCCCAATCATGATCACTAATATAGGTAACAGGCATAGGAACATCATCTAGTTCGGGCTCATCAGCAAAAAATATGATAGGGGCAACATGATTAGAGGAAGATACCATTTCCTCTATCCTTTTACTCCTCTTCTTATTCTTCTCCTCTTTAGGAGGGATAGGCTTGAAAGGAAGCTTCTCCACATACCCTGGCTTATTGTTAGAGACAATAGAAGTTTGGAGGATTCCTCCTTTTCATTAATAAGAACAAAACTCATATTAGTCATGTCATATTTTGGTAAAATATCATATTTTATAAGATTTTGTATGTAAGTATTCGTGTGGCAATTATCAACACAATAAAGATGACACCCATGCAGGACGCAATTCATACCAAAAGCACCCATGTCTACCAAAGAAGTTTTTCTTAATAACTCTTCACACCCAAAAAACAATGTAAGTTCGTCATGTTGATTATCAGTGATCGTGTTATCACAATACAAGCTTGCAGTACTCATATGGCCTGAACATTGAAAATTGAAATGACCCACTTCACAGCAGAGTTCACAAATAAAAGGATAGAGGGCACAAACTTTTTTACCAAGATCATCTAGAGCCTTATACCACTTTCTAGTTTTTTCATTCCAGTGGGTAATACAATATTCTTCTTCATTTTTATTCTTCTCACAAGGTCTATGCATACCACAAAAATTAACATGCTTATAAGAAATAGCACTTTTAGAAGTTTGAGCATGTTTATTGCAATCATTAATAACATTTTCATTTTCCATGCAAGTGTCTTTAAAAGGTTCATGATACATGTCCCATTTTTATTTAGGAGCATTAATATGGGAAGCAAAGGCCCTATAATATCTAACAAGAATTTGAGGATCAAGACCATATTTAGCACTAAGCTCTTGAAAATCAGCAGTTTCAGCGAAAGACTTAATGCAATCATACTCATAGTTTATACCTGGTTCTTTACCTTTGTCGTTAACCCAATCTTCGGTATTGCTTTGAATTGTTTCAAGAAGATCCCACTTATCTTTGACCTTCTTACTTGTGAAGGACCCCTCTGAACAGGTATCTAGGTAGTCCTTGTAATGTCCTGAAAGCCTTGCATAAAAATTATTGATAATAATATTACTGGGGAGCTCATCAATGGGACATTTGAGCATTAGTGACTTCAATCTCCCCCAAGCTTGGGCAATACTTTCCCCCTCATGAGGATGAAAATTATAAATATAGTTCCTATCTTTATGAATTTCATGAGGAGGATAAAATTTAGAATAAAAGAGAGATTCAAGTTCCTTCCACTCCAAATGATGAGGATCATCTAGTAGCTCATACCACTCCCTTGCTTTGTCCCTAAGTGAGAAAGGGAATAGCTTCCTCTTAACTTGGTCCATTGAAATACCTGCACACTTGAACAACTCGCATAATTCATGTATAAAGAGTAAATGATCACTAGGATGGACAGTTCCATCTCCAAAATAGCAGTTATTCATAACACGTTAAACAATTTCAATAGGTATTTTAAAAGGGACACTTTTAGTATGTGGATTTAAAATATCACAAGTATCATTAGAATTACCACATATGGGAGATAAAGTATCATAAGAGCAAATTTTCTTCCCTGAAGCTAGGGAACTAAAAAGATTTTTTTCATAAAAATTCGCTTCCCCAAGCTTATACGGTTCCATGTGTTCAAAAAATTCATACTAATAACATTGCTATTAGCATGCAAAGAAGGTTCCATAGGTTTTTTAATTTTCTTTTCAAACCACTCAAGTTCTAACTTAGGAAAAATAATAAAAAACTCTCTAATTTTGTTGTTGTTTTCCATTAAGCCTAACTAGTGAAAACAATAAACAAAAAGAAAAATTAGAGTATCTAAAGGAAATAACTTCGAGCACTCACACAGGAGGATGTGAGTACCTTTTACCTTACCTCCCCGGCAACGGCGCCAGAAAAGAGCTTGATGTCTACGCACTTCTATTCTTGTAGATAGTTGTTGGGCCTCCAAGTGCAGAGGTTTGTAGAACAGCAGCAAGTTTCCCTTAAGTGGATTACCCAAGGTTTATCGAACTCAGGGAGGAAGTGGTCAAAGGTATTCCCTCTCAAGAAATCCTGCAATCAAGATACAAGAAGTCTCTTGTGTCCCCAACACACCCAATACACTTGTCAGGTGTCTAGGTGCACTAGTTCGGCGAAGAGATAGTGAAATACAAGTGGTAACAGTACCAAAAAATAGCTTGACGGTGAGGTAAAGACTAAAACAAGCAAACATGCAACAGATATAGATGCAAACGGTGTTTCAATGTTTAGAAACAAGGCCTAGGGATCATACTTTCACTAGTGAACACTCTTTCATATAAGTATCCTCTCTTCATGATACTACTCTTAACTACTCTCCGGTTGGACACTCTAATTCACGGTAGGGCCTTCCCCAATCTAGATAACCCCACACTGTGACCTTGAGCGCTAGATGGTTCCAACAAACACCACAATTTCATAGAGACATCCAACTACAAATATAACTCATAACAAATATTCAATCTAGCCAAAGTGCCACACACGGTATGCACGCTGTCACTTTCACACACGTGGGGAAAAGCATAGATCTATTAAAGCACAAAGAGTATTTATGTAGACTCAAACCTAAGTGCCACCATGGTGTGCACACTGTCACTTTCACACACATGGGGAGAGCAGATATCTAATGAAGCACTTGAGTAGCAAGGTAGATCTACTTGATTACAAATCTCATGACCACAAGATCATGCATAGATAGAGAGAGATGAACACATAGCTATCGGTAGAGCCCTTAGCCTCGAGGAAGAACTACTCCCTCCTCATCATGGGAATCAGCAATGGTGATGAAGATGGTGATCGAGATTGATGGAGATGGCTCCGAGGGCACTTTCTCGTCCTGGCAGGGTGCCGGAATAGAGACTTTATGTCCCCCGAATCTCCCTTTCGGTGTCGGCAGCGCTACAGAGGTTTTGTGGATTTCTTCTGGATTGTTTAGGGTTTCCCATCGGGGGCTTCTTATAGGCGCAGGAATCAAGGTCGGTGGGGGTCCAGGGGCCCACACCCCCTATGGGCGCGGCCAGGGTGGGCCCGCGCCCACCTAGGGTGTGGCCACCCTGGTGTCCCTCCGTATCGTCTTCGATTTTCCTTATCGTTCAAGAAAAAATATGAACTTTGGCTTTTGTCCCGTCCAATTCCGAGAATATTCTTTTTTACCTTTCTGAAACCAAAAACAGCAGAAAACAGGCAACTGGCACCGTGGCATCTTGTCAATAGGTTAGTTCCAGAAAGTGTATAAAAATACCTCAAAGTGTAGACAAAACATAGCAAAGTTGATACAAAACAAGCATGGAGCATCAAAAATTATAGATACATTTATGACATATCACTCTTGCTACTACCAAACTTTTGCTACTGATAAACTTCTGTGAGCAAGAACTATTTCCAGGTGCAGCTGAATTGACAACTCAGTTGTTAAGGCTTGCAAGTATTCTTTGGCTCCCCTTGTGTCGAATCAATAAATTGGGTAATACTACCCGCGAAGACTGTTGCGATCCCCTATACTTGTGGGTCATCGAGACTATTTTCTGGCGCCGTTGCCGGGAGCATAGCTTTATTTGTAAGTTTAGTTGGATCTATTATTGTTCACTGCTACTACTTTCATCATGGGGAAGTCTCGTGATGGAAAGTTTCCTATTTTACCATCCACTACAAGAAGAGGTATAGTCCTAAACACCTCTGCTGCTCTTGATTCACCGTCTGTTATAAGTAAGATTGTTACACCACCACATGCTCATGCTACACACACTGCTACTACTGTTGAATCTGAAACTGCTTTTGATGCTCATGATGTTACTTCTACTGTGCTTGATGCGAGTGGTTCATTAGGTCCTTTCCTAGAAGCTACTATGGCTGGTCTAGGAAATACCGAAACTCCTAGTGAAGACACTGTTACACCTGTTAGCTCACCTGAGTCTAGACAGAGTTATGATATTAATGATGGTTACATTGAGTTCACTAATGAATTTGTTGAAGAGTGCCGAAACACACATGGTACTAGTGCTATTAAGAGTATCCTTGCTAGACGCACCATTTTTCCTAAGTTGTCCTCTGATCCTAAGTTTTCCACCTCTCCCATAGATATTAAAGATAAAGATTATGATTTCTCTCTTGATTTATCCTATTTAGATATTGTTGAGAAAGAATCTTTCTGTGGGACTAAAAATAAGAGTGATGTGGCTCATATGAATGAGCTTTCTACTATGAGTGCTTTGTTCTCTGATGATTTTAAGATGCGCAAGTACTTTGTTACTAAGATCTTTCCTTTTCACTAAAAGGAGAAGCTAGGGCTTAGTTTAATAGATTACCTCCTGGTTCCATTGATAGCCCTGATTGTTTGATTGCTTCCTTCTTCCAGAAATATTTTCCTCCCAGTGCTAGACATGCTGCTTTGTAGAGACTTTTTGATTTTAAACAGGGAGAAGAAGAGAAATTGCCTAAGTCATGGACAAGGTTCTGTGCCTTGATTCATGCACATCCTGGATGTCCATTACCTAAGAATGAGCTTCTTGATATTTATTATAATGTACTAACTGATGATTCTAGGACATACCTAGATAGGTTTGCTGATTGTGTTTTCAGGAAAAGAACTCCTACCGATGCTGAAGAATTAATGGCTAAGATAAGAAAGAATTATGATGATTGGACTTCAACTGAGCTAAATACACCTGAGCCTAATACTCCTAAAACCAGTTGTGCCTGAACCACTTCCAATACCAACACCAAAGAAGAGGGGAGTTATTGCATTAAATGATGAAGTGATGAAGGAAGCTAAGAAGTGTCTAAAGGAGAAAGGTATTAGAGCTGAAGATGTGAAGAATCTACCTCCTATAGAAGAACTATGTAAGCCAATTCCCCACTCATCTACTATTGAGGTACACTCTCTCCAACACTGTGATGAAGGTGATATTCCTTATGGTAAGCCTCCTGATCAATGCTTAGAGGAACTTGACATTTTTATTGTTAAACAAGGTAATTTTAATAAACAAGTTCAGAATCTTATTGGAAAACTCTAGAGCTATCAATGAGTTGAAAGATATTGTGGAAAGAACTTCTAATGATATTAAAATGCTTTGTAAACACTTTCAAATGGTTCAAACCCAACTTGATCAACTTGTTAAGGTATAAAAAGATATGCTAGTTAATGTCTCAGGAGATAAACATGCTTATGGAATTAGAACTAGGAGTGGTATAGCTACTCAAGATCCTTTATATCCTGAAGGACATCCTAAAAGAATTGAGCAGGATTCCCGACAAGGTGAAAGTAGTGGTAGTCCTCGTAAGAGAAAGAAAAAGAAACATAAGGTAGTTGAGGAACTACTTGAACCTGTTGTAGATCCTAATAGTATATTTGTCTCTGATGTTGAAACTGAGAGTGGTAATGATAAAAAATATGCTCCTGATAAGGAGGAAGTTGAGGAAGAACCTGATAAGCACACTAAGAACACTAGGTACACAAAGGAAGATTTTATGCTAATAAACATGGTAAAGAGAGAGAACCTTGGGTGTAGAAACCTATGCCTTTTCCAGGTAAGAAACACAAGTCAAAGGAGGAAGAACACTACAACAAGTTTTGTGAGTGGATGAAACCTTTATTTTTGCAAATTCCTTTGACTGATGCTATTAAGTTGCCTCCTTATTCAAAGTATATGAAGGATATTGTCTCTAATAAAAGGAAGATTACCAATGAGGAGAATTCTACTTTGCTTGCTAATTATTCCTTCAACGTTAAGGTTCCAAAGAAACTTGGTGATCCAGGTATACCAACTATTCCTTGCTCTACTAAGAATAATTATGTTAGAACTGATTGTTTTGGTAACATAATCACCTTGTGGATTGCAAAGTTTTGTTTAATATAAGATTGTTTTGGTAACAAGACTTGATCAACCTTGTTAACAAAAGGATTTTAATGAACAAAATAATATTTCCACTATGGTTATACTTGCTTTCTATTACTTTTCTCCTTCCTAGTCTTTGCTTTTCTTTTGCTAGCTTTGTTTTTGTTAGTTGTTTGCTTGTTAGAGTGTATTAGAACTTCTGAAGTTTGGTTTTTGGTTAGCTTTTGCTTCTTCTAAAAAAATGTTTCTGCGAGAAAATCAATTTTCATACCCTGAAAATTGGCCAAAAATAAAGTTTCCCGAAAAATCCCAAAATTTCAAAATAATTTTTTCCTCGAAAAAAGGGGCAGAGGGACACCTGGAGTGACCCAGGGGGCCACCCCAGGCGCCCACACCCCTGGTAGGCGCGGCCTGTCCATGGGTGGCGCCTAGGGGGGTCTGGCCAACCTGGGCCCCTCCAAGGTGCCCCTTCAGATGTTGGGATTATGCCCTAGAGGCAATAATAAAGATGTTATTATTATAATTCTTGTTCATGATAAAGTTTACATTCCATGCTAGAATTGTATTAAGCGGAAACTTTGATACTTGTGTGGTTTATGAACAACACCGTGTCCCTAGTACGCCTCTATGGACTAGCTCATTGATTAATGATGGTTAAGGTTTCCTAACCATAGACATGAGTTGTCAATTAATAATGAGATCATGTCATTGGGAGAATGATATGATGGACAGACCCAAATCAAGCAGAGCAATTAGATCGTGTCATCTTGTTCATCTTTGCGAAGCTTTTTCTTATGTCAAATATTGTATTCCTTAGACCATGAGATAATGCAACTCCCTGGTATCGTAAGAAAGCTTTGAGGTCATCAAACGTCATCCTATGAGAGGGTGATCATAAATGTGTCTCTCAAGTGATCGGAAAGTATCTGTTGGGTTGTATGTATCGAGATGGGATTTGTCCCTCCCAAGTCGGAGAGATATACTTCGGGCCCACTCGGTAATCGATATCAACACCGCTTGCAAGCATGTGGTTAAGGAGTTAATCACAAAGTTATATCGGATTATGGAACGAGTAAAGTACTTGCTGTGAACGAGATTGAACTAGGTATGCCGATACCGATGATCGAATCTCGGGCAAGTAAAATATCGCGTGACGAAGGGAATATATATGGGATTAATTGAATCCTGGCATCGTGGTTCATCCGATATGATCATCGATGAGTATGTGGGAGTCAATATGGGTTTCCAAACCCCGTTGTTGATTATTGATAGAAGATCGTGTCTGCATATTCTCGAACCCGTAGGGTCACACACTTAACGTGCCTTGACGCTAGGATAGAATGGATAATTGGTTTATGAGTTTTTGTTAGGAGTCTCAGATGAGATCCAGGACGTCACGAGAGGTTCCGGAATGGTCCGGAGAATAAGATTCATATAAGGGAAAGCAGTTTTTGGATTTCGGAATTGTTTCGGATTGTTCGGTATTGTACCGGAAGCTTCTAGAACCTTCTGGAGTGGGACCAACGTGGCCCCACTTGTCTGGCGGGGGCGTGGGCCTACGAGGGAGTGCCCTGGCCGCATTGGGCCAGGGGCACAAGGCCCCATAGGCCCAGCCGGCCAAAACCCTAGGGAAACCCTAGGGAAACCTTCTAGAAGGAGGGGAAAACTTGCCCCCCACTCCAACCCTTGGGGCCGCCTCCCTAGGGCTTGGAGGAGGGGCCAAGGGGGCCGGCCAGCCCCCTATATATATAGGGCAGGGGCGCAGCCCTCCTTCCCCACTCCTTCAACCCTATCCGCCATACTGCTGCCCTCCAGATCTCTCTCTCTCCCGACTACGCGTAGGCGAAGCCCTGCCGCAGAAACTCTCCACCTTTGCACCACGCCATCGTGTTGTAGATCCAATCTGTCTCTCCACCCCACTTGATGGACCGAGGAAGGAGGAGACGTCAAGGTGCCGTACGTGTGCATCTCTCGGAGGCATCGCCACTTGCGGTGTTGGATCGGATCGGATCTCGAGGAGGAGAAGCTAGTACGACTACATCAACCATGTTCCGTTGAACGTTCCGCTGTGCGAATCTTCAAGGGTATGAAGATCTCATCTACCCCCCCCCCCTTGTTGTTTGCATCTCCTAGATTAGATCTTGGCTTTCCCGTTCGCATCCGTATAATTTTTTTTGATTTACTATGCTGCGAAACCCTTCAGTGGTATCAGAGCTAGATCTATGCGTAGATGTGTTTCACGACTAGAACGCAACATGCTTGTTGCGGGCGTTGATGTTTTCTGTTGCAAGCCTCTTGTTTGTGTACTTCTTATGACGCGGGATAGTGAGATCGAAGCGGTCCAGGCCAACTTTAGCGACCTCGTTCGCGAGACCGGCTCCGCACTTGACGTGTGGCTTGTTCCACACATGCGGCTGGTGGATGCCAGTTTCTCTCACTATAGTTGTCATGGGATTTACACCGGATGTTGGCAACCATAATATCACCGTTGTAGCTTTCCGTAGGTAAGAATCATTCTTATCTTGTTACTCCCATAAGCCACGTAAAACATGCAACAACAAAGTAGAGGCGTCTAACTTGTTTTTGCAGGGAGTGTTTCTGTGATATGGTATGGCCCAAGATGTGATGTGTATGTTGTATGCAATGATCATGTTTTGTAATGTTTCACGACTTGCATGTCGATGAGTACACAACCGGCAGGAGCCATATGGTTGTCTTTATAATTGTGTATGACCTGTGTGTCAACTTCTTATACGCCATGTAATAGCTTTGCTTTATTGCTAAGTAGTTAGCAATAGTTGTAGTTGCTATTCGTGGTGGAGGCAATCATGGTGGAGTGATGGAGATCATGCTGGCACGCACAAGATGGAGATCATTGCGCGGAGATTGGCTATACCATGTCACATAAAATTATATGCATGTGATGTTTATCCTTTTATGTATCTTATTATGCTTAGATCGCGACGGTAGCATTATAAGATGATTCCTCACTTAAAGATCAAGATAAAACTGTGTTCTCCCCATGTATGCACTGTTGCGAAAGTTCGTCGTGTTCAAGCATCACGTGATGATCGGGTGCTATAAACTCTACGTTCACATACAACGGGTGCAAGCCAGTTTTGCACACGCGGAAATACTTGGGTTTGACTTGACAAGCCTAGAATATACAGACATGGCCTCGAAACACACGAACCGAAAGGTTAAGCATGAGTCATATGATTGATATGATCGACACTTTGTTGTCCACCATTGAAACCACATCTCTTCTCATGAAGATCGGATTAGGTGTGGTGAATTTTGATCATGTTCACTAAACAACTTGAGGGATGTTGAATTAAGTGGGAGTTCATCTAGTAATTTGATTAAGTTGAACTAGTTATCATGAACATAGTCTAAATTGTACTTGCAAATTTTGTAGATTAAATGGCTAAGTCCAACTTCAACTTCAACGTTTTTGCTGAGAAAGAAAAGCTTAAGAACAATGGGTCTAACTTCACCAAATGGTTCCGCAATCTGAGAATCATTCTCTCTGGCGGACAAAAGGACTATGTCCTTGAGAAAGCGCTAGGTGACGCCCCTGCTGTAGATGCGCCGGCTAATGAGAAAGCTGTTTATCAGTCGTGCAAGGATGATTTTGGTGTGATTAAGAGCACCATGTTGTTTGCTATGGAATCGGACCTTCAGAATCGTTTTGAGGAGTTCCCCGGGCCCTTTGAGATTCTTGAGGAACTGAAAACTATGTTTCAGACTCAGGCCCGTTCTGAGAGATATGAGATCTCTGAGAAATTCTTTAACTGCAAGAAGGAGGAAGGGAGTTCCGTTAGTGAGCACGCCATTAAGATGTCGGACTACACTCAACGCCTTGAGCAACTGGACTGCAAGATTCCAGAGGAGCTCAAGATTGACAGAGTTTTGCAATCACTTCCTCCTAGCTACAAAGGTTTTGTAGTTACTCATAATCAGATTGGTTCCACTGATACGATCACTGAGCTCTTCACTAAGCTGAAAGCTGCGGATGTGGACATCAAGAAAGATAATCATGTGTTGATGGTCAACAAGCCCCCCAGCTTTAAGAAAGGTAAGGGTGCAAAGAAGCCCTTCAAGAAGGGCAGCGGCAAGCGCGTTTCCCCTGCAGAGAAGAAGCTCAAGTCTAGACCTAAGCCGGACACTGAGTGCTTCTATTGCAAGGACAAGGGTCACTGGAAGCGCAACTGTCCGAAGTACTTAGCAGACAAGAAGGCTGGCACCATCAAAGGTATATTCGATATACATGTTATTGATGTTTTCCTTACTAGCCCTCGTTGTAGTGCCTGGGTATTTGATACCGGTTCAGTTGCTAATATTTGTAACTCGAAACAGGAGCTACGGAATAGACGGCGGCTAGCGAGGGATGAGGTGACGATGCGCGTTGGCAACGTATCAAGAGTTGATGTGATGGCCGTCGGCACGCTCTCCTTAGTTTTACCTTTGGGATTAGTTTTAAACCTCAATAAATGTTATTATGTGCCTGCGTTGAGCATGAACATCATATCTGGTTCGTGTTTATTGCAAGACGGTTATTCATTTAAATCGGAGAATAATGGTTGTTCTATTTATATGAGTAACATCTTTTATGGTCATGCACCTGCTATGAATGGTTTATTTCTTCTGAATCTCGAAAGCAATGAAACACACATCCATAACATTGAGGCTAAGAGATGCAAGGTAGATAGTGATAATACGACTTATTTGTGGCACTGCCGTCTAGGTCATATTGGTGTAAAACGCATGAAGAAACTCCATTCTGAGGACTTTTGGAGTCTCTTGATTTTGAATCATTTGACACGTGCGAGCCATGCCTCATTGGCAAGATGATCAAAACCCCGTTCTCCGGAATAATGGAGCGAGCAACGGACTTGTTGGAAATCATACATACCGATGTATGCGGACCAATGAGTGTTTCGACGCGCGGTGGTTATCGCTATTTTCTCACTTTTACTGATGACTTAAGTAGATATGGGTATATCTATTTAATGAAACATAAATCTGAAACATCGTAGAATTTCAGAACGAAGTGGAAAACCATCGTAACAGGAAAATTAAATTTCTACGATCCGATCGTGGAGGTGAATATTTGAGTTATGATTTTCTCACACATCTTAAAGCAAGCGGAATCGTTTCGCAACTCACGCCACCCGGAACACCACAGCGCAATGGTGTGTCTGAACGCCGGAATCGAACTCTATTGGATATGGTGTGATCGATGATGTCTCTTACAGATTTGCCGTTATCATTTTGGGGTTATGCATTAGAAACCGCTGCATTCACTTTAAATAGGGCACCATCTAAATCCGTTGAGACGACACCGTATGAACTGTGGTTTGGTGCTAAACCTAAGTTGTCGTTTCTTAAAGTTTGGGGATGCGAAGCTTACGTCAAGAAGTTGATGCCGGACAAGCTCGAACCCAGAGCGGAGAAATGCGTCTTCATAGGATACCCTAAGGAAACTATTGGGTATACTTTCTATCATAGATCCGAAGGCAAAGTGTTTGTCGCAAAGAACGGATCCTTTCTTGAGAAGGAGTTTCTCTAAGTGAGTGGGAGGAAAGTAGAGCTAGACGAGGTTATTGAACCTTATCTTGAGTTGGAGAGTAGCGCAGCACCTGAAATTGTTCCAGTGCCGTCTGCGCCAATAATAGAGGAAGCTAATGACAAGGATCATGAAGCTTCGGACGATGCTACTACTGAACGTCGCAGGTTGACAAGGTCACGTGCCCCTCCTGAGTGGTACGGTAACCCTGTCTTGACTGTCTTGTTAGTAGACAACAGTGAACCTGCGAACTATGAGGAAGCAATGATGAGCCCAGGCTCTGAGAAATGGCTAGAGGCCATGAAATACGAATTAGGATCCATGAGCGAAAACCAAGTATGGACTTTGGTGGACCCTCCTAGCGACCGAAAGGCCGTTGAGTGCAAATGGATTTTCAAGAAGAAAATGGACGCGGATGGTAATGTTACTGTCTATAAAGCTCGACTTGTCGCGAAAGGTTTTCGACAAGTTCAAGGTGTTGACTACGATGAGACTTTCTCTCCTGTAGCGATGTTTAAGTCCATTCGGATTTTATTAGCAATTGCTGTGTTTCATGATTATGAAATATGGCAGATGGATGTCAAGACTGCGTTCCTCAATGGCAACATTGATGAAGAGTTGTATATGATGCAACCCGAAGGTTTTGTCGATCCTAAGGATGCTGATAAGGTGTGCAAACTTCAGCGTTCCATTTATGGACTGAAGCAAGCATCTCGGAGTTGGAACCTTCGTTTTGATCAAGTGATCAAGAGATTTGGATTTGTTCCAAATTGCTACGAAGCTTGTATCTACAAGAAAGTGAGTGGGAGCTCAGTGACATTTTTGGTACTATATGTGGATGACATATTGATTATCGGAAATGACATTGACATGCTTAACGATGTGAAGAGTTATTTGAACAAATGTTTTTCAATGAAAGACCTAGGGGAAGCTTCTTATATATTGGGCATAAAAATCTATAGATATAGACAAAGACGCCTGATAGCTTTAAGCCAAAGTACATACCTAGACAAAGTTCTGAAAAGGTTCAGAATGGATAAGGCAAAGAAAGGTTCAGTGCCTATGTTGTCAGGTAAGATATTGAGCAGGGCTCAGTGTCCAGCTACGGTAAACGATAGAGAAGCTATGAGCAAAGTGCCTTATGCCTCGGCCATAGGATCTATCATGTATGCCATGCTATGTACTAGACTGGATGTGTCCAATGCTCTTAGTTTGACGAGCAGATACCAAAGTGATCCAGGAGTGGAACACTGGACAGCCGTGAAGAACATCCTAAAGTATTTAAATAGAACTAAAGAAATTTTCTTAGTCTATGGAGGTGATGAACAGCTCGTCGTAAAAGGTTACGTCGATGCTAGTTTCGACACCGACAAGGATGATTCTAAATCTCAGACAGGATACGTTTATATTTTGAATGGAGGAGCTGTGAGCTGGAGAAGCTGCAAGCAAAGCGTGATCACGGGATCTACAGTAGAAGTGGAATACATGGCTGCTGCAGAAGCGTCAAGTGAAGGAGTTTGGATCAGGAACTTCATCACTGAGCTTGGTGTGGTTCCAAGTTCCTTGGACCCACTTGAGATATTGTGTGACAACACTGGCGCCATAGCACTGGCTAAGGAACCAAGATATCATCCAAAGACCAAGCATATCAATCGCAAGTTTCATATAATTCGAGATTATATAACAGATGGAGATCTGAATATTAGCAAAGTACATACGGATCTGAATGTCACAGATCCGTTGACTAAACCTCTTCCACGAGCAAAACATGATCAGCACCTTAGTGCCATGGGTGTTAGATTGTTGCCAGATGTAAACTAGATTATTGACTCTAGTGCAAGTGGGAGACTGTTGGAATTATGCCCTAGAGGCAATAATAAAGATGTTATTATTATAATTCTTGTTCATGATAAAGTTTATATTCCATGCTAGAATTGTATTAAGCAGAAACTTTGATACTTGTGTGGTTTATGAACAACACTGTGTCCCTAGTACGCCTCTATGGACTAGCTCATTGATTAATGATGGTTAAGGTTTCCTAACCATAGACATGAGTTGTCAATTAATAATGAGATCATGTCATTGGGAGAATGATATGATGGACAAACCCAAATCAAGCAGAGCAATTAGATCGTGTCATCGTGTTCATCTTTGCAAAGCTTTTTATTATGTCAAATATTGTATTCCTTAGACCATGAGATAATGCAAATCCCTGGTATCGGAAGAAAGCTTTGAGGTCATCAAACGTCATTCTATGAGATGGTGATCATAAAGGTGTCTCTCAGGTGATCGGAAAGTATCTGTTGGGTTATATGTATCGAGATGGGATTTGTGTTGGAGATATGCCCTAGAGGCAATAATAAATGTAGTTATTATTATATCTTTGTGTTTATGATAAATGTTTACATTCATGCTATAATAGTATTAACAAGGAAACATTAATACTTGTGTGATTTGTAAACTTAAATTGAAGTCCCTAGTAAAGCCTCTATACATCACTAGCTTGTTGGTTAATAAATGATTGTGGTTTCCCTATCATGAACATTGAGATGTTATTAACAACAAGATCATATCGTTAGGAGAATGATATGATGGACATACTCCTATAGATAAGCATAGCATAAAGATCAAGTCATTTTAATAGTTCAATTGCTATATGCTTTATGATACATAGTAACCTAATTCCTTCGACCATGAGATCATGCATATCACCTTTACCGGATGGATGCTTTGATGACATCAAACACCACACCGTAACTGGGTGGCTATAAAGGTGGCATTGAGTGTTCAGAAAGTATTGGTTGAAACACATGGATCAAGAGTGGGATTTGTCCATCCATATGACGGATAGATATACTCTGGGCCCTCTCGGTGAAATGTCATCCAATTAGCTTGCAAGCATGTGACTGGCTCATAAGGGATCACATATCACGGGAACAAGAAAAGAGTACTTATCGGTAACGAGGTTGAACTAGGTATGTAGAGATACCGACGATCATAACCTCGGATAAGTAAACTATCGTGAGACAAAGGGAAATTGGAATCGTATTTAAGTGGTTCATTCGATCGCAAAGTAATCGTTGAAATATGTGGGAGCCATATGAATTTCCAGATTCCTCTATTGGTTATTGTTCGGAGAAGTGTCTCGATCATGTCCGCATAATTCACGAACCGTAGGGAGACACGCTTAAGGATTCGACGTTGTTTGAGTAGTTATGGAATGATGAGAAAGAGACTGAATGTTGTTCGAAGTCTCGGATGGGATTTGGGATATCACGAGATGATCCGGAATGGTCCGGAGAATAAGATTCATATAAGGAAAGTCCTGTTTCGGAGTTGGGGAATGTTTCCGGTATTTTCATCGGGAATGTTCTAGAAGGTTCCGGAATGTCCGGCACTCCGGAGGGGAAGGGTACATGAATGTGTTATATCAAGTTGGTATGATTGCATCATGTACTAAGTGTCATCGCTGAACAAAACAAAGGATTTAATCAAATCCTTGTTTGAAAAGTCAAACGCCAGTTTGACTAGTCAAACGGCTAATTTTGGGAAGTGGAGGGGAGGTGGAATCCGAGTTGGGGAGGAGTCCCTCCACCTCCACCGCCGGCCCACCTTGGGTCCGAGTTGGGGAGGGACTCCCCTTCCCTGGCGCGCCTCCCTCCACCTATAAGAGGAGGGGCAGGGCTCCCCTCCTAGCACACAACACCTCCACCTCTAAACCCTAGCCGCCGGCGCCGCCACCTCCACTGTCGCCGCCACCGCCCTAGGGCAAACCGCCGCCGCCTAGCTAACCCTAGCCGCCGGCTTGCCCCCTCCTCGGTGTGTCTAAACCCTAGATCGTCGAGGGACTCTCTCATAGTCCACCATACTCGCTCCGGCTTAAGGCGAAGCCCTGCGAGATCTCCCCTCTACTTCCGGTACCACGCCGTTGTGCTGCCGGAATCGCGAGGAGAGTGCTACAACCTCCGCTGCCTGTTGGAACAAGGGATAGGAAGGTCTTCCTCGAGTACCGAACGTGTGACCGACTGCGGGAGCACTGCCGGAACGCAGCGCCGGAAGGATCGTCTACGCGATCTTGAGATCGGGAAGAGTACGACTACATCACCCACGAGAATCCGCTCTCGTTAAACACTTTGGAATCTTCGAGGGTGAGTTATTCCATCGACTCGTTGCTACAATCTAGTAGATAGATCTTGGCTTGTTTGTTTGTATGCGATAGAATTTTTTTGTTTTCCATGCTACGAAACCCTATAATTTGTCCCTCCCAAGTCGGAGAGATATACTTCGGGCCCACTCGGTAATCGATATCAACACCGCTTGCAAGCACGTGTTTAAGGAGTTAATCACAAAGTGATATCGGATTACGGAACGAGTAAAGTACTTGCTGTGAACGAGATTGAACTAGGTATGCCGATACTGACGATCGAATCTCGGGCAAGTAAAATATCGCGTGACGAAGGGAATATAAATATGGGATTAATTGAATCCTGGCATCATGGTTTATCCGATATGATCATCGATGAGTATGTGGGAGTCAATATGGGTTTCCAGACCCCGTTGTTGATTTTTGATAGAAGATCATGTCTGCATATTCTCGAACCCGTAGGGTCACACACTTAACGTGCCTCGACGCTAGGATAGAATGGATAATTGGTTTATGAGTTTTTGTTCGGAGTCTCGGATGAGATCCAGGACGTCACGAGAGGTTCCGAAATGGTCCGGAGAATAAGATTCATATAAGGGAAAGCAGTTTTTGGATTTCGGAATTGTTTCGGATTGTTCGGTATTGTACCGGAAGCTTCTAGAACCTTCCAGAGTGGGACCAACGTGGCCCCACTTGTCGGGAGGGGGCGTGGGCCTACAAGGGAGTGACCTGGACGCATTGGGCCAGGGGAACAAGGCCCCATAGGCCCAGCCGGCCAAAACCCTAGGGAAACCCTAGGGAAACCTTCTAGAAGGAGGGGGAAAACTTGCCCCCCACTCCAACCCTTGGGGCCGCCGCCCTAGGGCTTGGAGGAGGGGACAAGGGGGCCGGCCAGCCCCCTATATATAGAGGGCAGGGGCGCATCCCTCCTTCCCCACTCCTTCAACCCTAGACGCCATACTGCTGCCCTCCAGATCTCTCTCTCTCCCGACTGCGCGTAGGTGAAGCCCTGCCGCAAAAACTCTCCACCTTTGCACCACGCCGTCGTGTTGTAGATCCAATCTGTCTCTCCACCCCACTTGCTGGACCGAGGAAGGAGGAGACGTCGAGGTGTCGTACGTGTGCATCTCTCGGAGGCATCGCCACTTGCGGTGTTGGATCGGATCGGATCTCGAGGAGGAGAAGCTAGTACGACTACATCAACCATGTTCCGTTGAACGTTACGCTATGCGAATCTTCAAGGGTATGAAGATCTCATCAACCCCCCTTGTTGTTTGCATCTCCTAGATTAGATCTTGGCTTTCCCGTTCGCATCCCTAGAATTTTTTTGATTTACTATGCTGCGAAACCCTTCATCACAGCCATCTTCTTTCTCTCTCCCGAAAAACACCGGACAACTTGCTCAAGCTCGAGTTCTTGCTGTTCTTTCTTGTGATTTTCGATCTCCTTGCTCAGCCCATCTTTGCTGCTAATTTTTGGAGGGATTGCTCCTTGGTATGTGCCTCCTCCACTTGTCCAATTAGATTTGCGATTAGTAGATTGTATCTTGAGTATTTTGCTGCTATAGGTGACATGTTGTGTGAGGTTGCATGCTTGTTCTATGCTTAGATATTTCATTTTGATGCATGTGTATCCCTCTAGCAAGTTCCTATAATAGTTGCTCATCATTTATCAACTTGGAAATCACTTGGTTTGATGTTTGTCTAAAAATTTCAGAAAAGAGTGGTCATGGACAACCACACATTTGGAGAGATATTTGAGAGTGATGCACCTAGAAGGTCAAGGCCTTAAAGATCATACTCCCGTGCTAGGCCCTCATACAATGAGGACCTCATCACTCCGCGATTCGGAGACGAGGGAGATGAGGGGGATGCGCAGCCCTCTGCCTTTCCTTGCCAAACCTTCTTGCAGGCTGCTGGGATTCTTGATGATTTTATGACCTTGGTTCGGAGGGCTGGACTAACAATCCTTATGCAGGATGAGAGCGTGCAATATGCTACGCTCACTAAAACATTTGTGGAGAGCTTCTCCTTTACTAACAGCATGTTCAATCCAGATGTTTCTTTCAAAATTTATGGTAGGTCTTACCATATGACATTGAAGAAATTTTGTGAGGCTCTGGGACTTGGTACAGCTGGGTCAGCAAAGAAGATTCCAGCTCAACTCGCTGATTTGTTGGAGCTCTATCGCGGAATAACCAATGATGATAACCATAGATCTCAACGGGGAAAGATAAGAAACATTCAGCTTCCAGCCATCAGTTACTTCACTTACTATCTTGCCACTAGTGTTCTTGGTAGGGAGAACACTAGTAATATTTCCAACTATCATTCGGCTCTCTTAGCTGCTACGCTCAACAATGATACTAAGTACAATCTTGGTTCTCTCATTGCTCGTCGCTTAACTGCTAAGGGACCCATTTATGGGAGAATTATTGCTATGTGTGTTGCTACTGCCTTGGACATTGTTGTTGATCCAAATGATACAGTTTTGGCTCCTCAGAGGCTTGATCTTGCTACCATGAAGGCGCACCACTTTGTCACCACTATCTCTACCCTTGATAACTTGTTCTATAAAATGTTGTTTATTGACGGGGAAGAGAGAGAGATCCCTCTACCCCAAACCACTTTGTTCAGTATTTCTCAGGGACCTTTGTCACGCTCCAAGGAAGAGATGGATGACAAGTTGTGCTCTCTTACCTTCCATGGCCACTATTAGGAGGAAGCGCCCTTGTATGACCCCGTTGTATACTACACAGGGGAGTCCTCGAGCTCGTACCAGGACGAGGGAGCCTCCTCGTCGTACTACGGAGGTGCACCTACTTGGGCACCTTGGGATTGATCCCCACATAGGCCAAAAGCCTAAGCTTGGGGGGAGGTATACCGACATCACACTCATCTATATATCATGTTCGGTCGGTTCTTTGTATATCCATTGTTTCGCTTTCTTTTTGGTTTTTGATGCTGCTTTCTTGAAACACAAAAATACCAAAAATAATTCCATTGTCTCTCTTGGTTTGTTTCTTTGTTTCTTTGCTCTGGTTTGCCTTTAAAGAAAAAATCCAAAAAGATTTTGCTTTGTTTGGTTTGTTTTTGCTTTGCTTGTTTTTGCTTTGTTGGCTTGTTTGAAAAAAATCAAAAACACCAAAAATATTTGTTGTTCTTCTTTGGTTTTGTGAGTTCTTTGCAGGGTTTAGCCGTCCTCAGTGGATTTTGGTTTCATGTTATTATTCAAGTCACACAAGTGAAGGGCAATAATGAAGATTAAGACAACTTGAGGTGTGGTAAGAGGCTGGCAACAAACTCTATTTGTTTTCATTTTTGTACATATACTCATCATTGTGAGCATGCTTAGTTTGTTCATTGTAAGGTGCATGTTACTGATGGATGCTTAGTAGTTCTTGCTTGTCTATGATTAGCTCCAGCTTGCTAATAGTTTGTAGCATGTCATATGAATGTTTGCTTGCATTGTTTTGTTCATATTTTGGTATGATATTGTGGTATCCTCCTCTGGAAGTTTCATGTGAATCGACTTGGCACATGCTCACGCATGCATGTGACTAAATAACAGTCAGTAAGCCTCGACGATTTATTTTGCCTCAGAGTTCTTATATCACTTTCATGCCATAATTAGTCCTGTTTTATTGCAATCGTGATTATGACAATTATTGCTCTCTCGTTTGTTGCTCCCTCTCTATTGCTAGCCTTCACTTGCACTGAGTATGAGCTCTACCTGTGCTTCCAACTCCCCAAAACCAATATTGCCAACTGTGTCCACCATACCTACCTATTAGCATCATTTGCTATTTCAGTGCATATTCTATATGCCTTATTTTCTTCCAAATAAAATGTTTGTCTGTTTTGAGAAAGATAGTTAGTAAAGCTCTCACAAACTTAATGACACACTTTATTCCTTGCACTTAATAATCCTGAACCACTGTGACTTGTCAATTAAAGTTATATGCTTGCAAATTATATGCTGGGAGTTAGCAGAATCGTGTTGTCACGGGGAACGCTTTCAACACTTTTTGGATATCCTATCCAGTTGATACTTTGCTCTTTTATTTGCGGATGTCAACGATGTGAAATAAAAGGGGAGCTTGTGAGTTCATGGAGTCTATACATTGTGTTAGAGAAACGCCTGGGCCGCCAGCCTAAGCCATGCCTAATCATGGTGGAAACTTGCAGCATCACCATAATGAGCATTTATGAATAATCCTCAATTAAAAGCTATGCACATAGTAAATAAAAAGATCGCTGAGATGCTTATTGTCTGCTTGCCTTGTAATTTTGATCACGGGATAGCTCATGTATCATGTGCAAGGGGTACCCGTTGGCGGTTCTCTATGATATGCATGTATGTACAATGACAAGGACTTGCAGATAACCAAAGTTGAGTAGCATGTGGAGCGGCCCTCGTACTCAAGGGACTTGGGATTTCCAGTTTATGGTCTGTCAAGCATATAACTCAGATTGGACCTCACTTTCACCTTAAACATATGAAGATGTCTATGATAGGGGCAATGAGAGCTAAAAGCTAATGAGTACCTTCCTTTCAGCATTTGGAAGCCTTTCAAACTTTTCAAAACCGTTTCACTTCCATGTTGAGTTACCATTTATTCTATGAGCACCTTCTTGAGAGCATAGTTGTTATTCTTGTGTTTGTTCCAAAACTTGGTTAATTATGTCATGACTTTGATGCTTGTATCTCTGATATCTTTACTTCTAGTCTTCACTTGAACTTCAAAGGTGCCTTGGCATTTATATTGTTCTCTACAAACAAAGACAAGCGAGATACCACTCTATCATACCTTATTATGAGCATTGCAATGTTGCTTATGTTTATGTTCCATGCTACTTATTATTATTGAGTTGGTTTCTCTTCATAGCTTGAAATGACTATTGAGTAGACTTAGTTGCATACTTCTTATTATGAATGGTTTAAGCATCTACTCCTGTGCTGAGAATATACATCATATGAAGCAAATGTGTTCGTGAAAGTTCTTTTATCGCACTCAGTTTTCAACTGAATTGCTTGAGGACAAGCAATGAACTAAGCTTGGGGGAGTTGATACGTCCAAAACATATCTACTTTCCCGAATACTTTTGCTATTGTTTCTCCTCTAAACTTGTGTGATTTGGATACAACTAACACGGACTGACGCTGTTTTCAGCAGAATTACCTTGGTGTCTAGTTTTTGTGCAGAAAATCAACTATCAGGAAAAATCCCAGAAAATATGCCAAAAATTATATTTCACCAGAATATCCACGGAGCCAGAAGACGAAACGGAGTGGGGGCACACCCCTGCCAGGCGCGTGTGGGCCCTGCCCTGCTCCTAGGGGGGGTGCGTGTTGGGGTTCGTAGCATGGAAAACAAAAAATTTCTATCGCATACAAACAAACAAGCCAAGATCTATCTACTAGATTGTAGCAACGAGTCGATGGAATAACTCACCCTCGAAGATTCCAAAGTGTTTAACGAGAGCAGATTCTCGTGGGTGATGTAGTCGTACTCTTTCCGATCTCAAGATCGCGTAGACGATCCTTCCGGCGCCACGTTCCAGCAGCGCTCCCGCAGTCGGTCACACGTTCGGTACTCGACGAAGACCTTCCTCTCCCTTGTTCCAGCAGGCAGCGGAGGTTGTAGCACTCTCCTCGCGATTCCGGCAGCACAACGGCGTGGTACCGGAAGTAGAGGGGAAATCCCGCAGGGCTTCGCCTTAAGCCGGTGCGAGTATGGTGGAGCTTATGAGAGAGGCTATTAGTGGTCTAGTAATTAGACACACCAATTAGAGGGCTCTAAACCAATTAGAAGGCTCTAAACTGAATAGCTCTAAACCGGGGTCTAGATCTAGGGTTTAGTTTAGAGGATAGGAAACTTGTGTGTCTAGGAGGGGAGCCCTGCCCCTCCTTATATAGGTGGGAGGGCTGGCCGGCCAAGGGGAGGAGTTCCTCCCCAACTCGGCCTAGGGAGGTGCGCCGGCCAAGGGGAGGAATTCCCCTCCAACTCGGCCTCCACCTCTCCTCCTCTTTTCCCACTTCCCAAAACTGCCGTTTGACTTTCAAACTAGCCGTTTGACTTTTCAATTTAGGATTTAAATAAATCCTTTATTTGGGACAGCAAGAATACTTAGTACATGATGCAATCATTCCAATATGTAATGACACATTCATGTACCCTTTCCCCTCCGGAGTGCCGGACATTCCGGGACCTTCTAGAATGTTCCCGATGAAAACACCGGAACCATTCCCCAACTCCGAAACGGAACTTTCCTTATATGAATCTTATTCTCCGGACCATTCCGGATCTCCTCGTGATATCCCGGATCCCATCCGAGACTCCGAACAACATTCGGTCTCTTTCTCATAATACCATAACTACTCAAACAACGTCGAATCCTTAAGTGTGTCTCCCTACGGTTCGTGAATTATGCAGACATGATCGAGACACTTCTCCGAACAATAACCAATAGAGGAATCTGGAAATTCATATGGCTCCCACATATTTCTACGATTACTTTGCGATCGAATGAACCACTTACATACGATACCAATTTCCCTTTGTCTCACGATATGTTACTTATCCGAGGTTATGATCGTCGGTATCTCTGCATACCTAGTTCAACCTCGTTACCGATAAGTACTCTTTTCTCGTTCCCGTGATATGTGATCCCTTGTGACCATGTCACATGCTTGCAAGCTAATTGGATGACATTTCACCGAGAGGGCCCAGAGTATATCTATCCGTCATGTGGATGGACAAATCCCACTCTTGATCCATGTGTTTCAACCAATACTTTCCGAACACTCAATGCCACCTTTATAGCCACCCTGTTACGGTGTGGTGTTTGATGACATCAAAGCATCCATCCAGTAAAGGTGATATGCATGATCTCATGGTCGAAGGAATTAGGTTACTATGTATCAGAAAGCATATAGCAATTGAACTATTGAAATGACTTGATCTTTATGCTACGCTTGTCTATAGGAGTATGTCCACCATATCATTCTCCTAACAATATGATCTTGTTGTTGATAACATCTCAATGTTCATGACAAAGAAACCACATCATCAATCAACCAACAAGCTAGTGAAGTATAGAGGCTACACTAGGGACTTCAAATTAAGTTTACAAATCACACAAGTATTAATGGTTTCCTTGTTAATACTATTATAGCATGAATGTAAACATTTATCATAAATACAAAGATATATAATAATAACTACATTTATTATTACCTCTAGGGCATATCTCCAACAGTCTCCCACTTGCACTAGAGTCATCTAATCTAGATTACATGGTAATATACCGAACACCCATGGCAGTTTGGTGTTGGTCATGTTTTGCCCTCGGGAGAGGTTTAGTCAACGGATCCGCCACATTCAGATCTGTGTGTACTTTGCAAATCTTTATATCCCCGTCCTGGATATGTTCTCGAATAGCGTGAAAACGTAGCTTGATATGCTTCAGCTTCTTGTGTGACCTTGGTTCTTGCGCATTGGCTATGGCGCCCATGTTATCACAGTAGATAGACATTGGGTCCAGCGCACTAGGAACCACACCCAGCTCTGTAATGAACTCTTTCATCCATATCGCTTCTTGTGAAGCCTCCGAAGCAGCCATGTATTCCGATTCAGTTGAAGATCTCGCCACAACGCTTTGCTTTGCACTCCTCCAGCTAACTGCTGCACCATTCAAAATAAATACGTATCCAGATTGTGATTTAGAATCATCCGGATCGGTGTTCCAACTAGCATCGGTGTAACCATTAACAACGAGCTGTTCATCACCTCCATAAGAAAGAACCATATCCTTAGTTCTTCTCAAGTACTTAAGGATGTTTTTGACCGCTGTCCAATGATCCACTCCTGGATCACTTTGATATCTGCTAGTTAGACTAACAGCATATGCGATGTCGGGTCTAGTACATAGCATGGCATACATTAGAGATCCTATGGCTGAGGCATAGGGAGTCTTACTCATCCTTTCTCTATCTTCTGCCGATGTCGGACTTTGAGTTTTACTCAAGGTCGTATTGGGCAACATGGGCAAGAACCCTTTCTTGCTATCTTCCATTCCAAACCTCTTTAGAACTTTGTCCAAATATGTACTTTGTGACAATGATATTTGGCGTTTCGATCTATCTCTATAAATCTTTATGCCTAATATGTAAGCTGCTTCGCCAAGATCCTTCATTGAAAAACTATTATTCAAATACTCTTTGACACTATTAAGAAGGTCTACATCATTCCCAATCAACAATATGTCATCCACATACAGTATTAAGAATGCTACAGAGCTCCCACTCACTTTCTTGTAAATACAAGCTTCTCCATAAGTTTGTATAAAACCAAAACTTTTGATTACCTTATCAAAACGTTGATTCCAACTTCGGGATGCTTGCTTCAATCCATAGATGGACCGTTGAAGCTTGCATACCTTGTTAGCATCTTTAGGATCGACAAAACCTTTGGGTTGTATCATATACAACTCTTCATCAATGTCTCCATTGAGGAATGCTGTTTTGACATCCATCTGCCATATCTCATAATCATAATATGCAGCGATTGCTAACATAATCCTCACAGACTTTAGCTTCGCTACCGGTGAGAAAGTCTCATCGTAGTCAACTCCTTGAATTTGTCGAAACCCTTTTGCGACAAGTCGAGCTTTATAGACAGTAACATTACCATCAGCATCTGTTTTCTTCTTGAAAATCCATTTGTTCTCGACAGCCTTCCGGCCATCCGGCAAGTCCACCAAAGTCCATACTTGGTTTTCGTACATGGATCCAATCTCGGATTTCATGGCTTCTTGCCATTTATTGGAATCTGGGCTCATCATCGCTTCCTCATATGTCTCGGGGTCATCGGTGTTGTCCACCAACATGACATTCATAACGGAATCATACCAATCTGGAGTGGTACGATTTCTCGTTGACCTCCGAGGCTCTGTAGCAACTTCAACCGAAGTTTCATGATCACCATCATTAGCTTCCTCTCTTATTGGTGCAGGCACCACAGGAACTTCTTCCGGTGCTGCGCTACTTCGCAATTTCGAGAGAAGGTTCGACAACCTCGTCGAGTTCTACTTTCCTTCCAGTCACTTCTTTCGAGAGAAATTCCTTCTCTAGAAAGGATCCATTCTTGGCAACGAAGATTTTGCCTTCGGATCTATGATAGAAGGTATACCCAATAGTTTCCTTCGGGTATCCTATGAAGACTCATTTTTCCGCTTTGGGTTCAAGCTTGTCCGGCTGTAACTTCTTTACATAGGCTTCGCATCCCCAAACTTTAAGGAACGACAATTTAGGTTTCTTCCCAAACCATAATTCATATGGTGTCGTTTCAACGGATTTAGACGGTGCCCTATTTAAAGTGAATGCGGCTGTTTCTAATGCATAACCCCAAAATGATAGTGGTAGATCTGTAAGTGACATCATAGAACGAACTATATCTAAGAGAGTTCGATTACGACGTTCAGACACACCATTACGCTGTGGTGTTCCCGGCGGTGTCAACTGCGAAAGTATTCCACATTTCCTTAAATGCTCGCCAAACTCGTAACTTAGATATTCACCTCCACGATCAGAACGTAGAAATTTAATCTTCTTGTTACGTTGATTCTCTACCTCACTTTGAAACTCCTTAAACTTCTCGAAAGTTTCGGATTTATGTTTCATGAAATAGATATACCCATATCTACTCAAGTCATCCGTGAAGGTAAGAACATAACGATAACCACTGCGCGATGCTACACTCATTGGACCACACACATCGGTATGTATGATTTCCAATAAGTCCGTAGCTCGCTCCATCATACCAGAAAATGGAGTCTTAGTCATTTTACCCATCAGACATGCCTCGCATCTTTCAAGTGATTCAAAATCAAGTGATTCAAGAAGTCCATCGGAATGGAGTTTCTTCATACGTTTCACTCCAATGTGACCAAGACGACAGTGCCACATATAGGTCGAGTTATCGCTTGATTTCAATCGTTTAGCTTCAATGTTATTAATATGTGTATTTCTACTATTGAGATTCAACAAGAATAGACCATCTATCAAAGGTGCATGTGCGTAAAACATATTACTCATATAAATCGAACAACCATTATTCTCGGATTTAAACAAGTAACCGTCTCGCAATAAACAAGATCCTGATATAATGTTCATGCTCAACGCAGGCACCAAATAACAATTATTTAAGTATAAAACTAATCCCGATGGTAGATGAAGAGGTAGCGTGCCGACCGCGATCACATCAACCTTTGATCCGTTTCCTACGCGCATCGTCACCTCGTTCTTCACTAGCTTCCGTTTATTCTGCAGCTCCTGTTTCGAGTTACAAATATGAGCAACCGAACCAGTATCAAATACCCAGGCACTACTACGAGTACTAGTGAGATACACATCAATAACATGTATATCAGATATACCTTTCTTCTTGATGTTGCCGTTCTTCAAATCCGCCAAGTACCTTGGGCAATTCCGCTTCCAGTGACCGTCTCCCTTGCAGTAAAAACACTCAGTTTCAGGCTTAGGTCCAGCCTTGGTCTTCTTCGTCGGCGTGGTAACTTTCTTACCACCCTTCTTGAAGTGTCCCTTTTGCTTAGACTTGCCTTTCTTGAATTTGGTGGTCTTATTGACCATCAACACTTGGTGCTCTTTCTTGATCTCCACTTCTGCAGATTTTAACATAGCAAATAGTTCTGGCAACTCTTTGTTCATGTTCTGCATGTTGTAGTTCATCACAAAGTTCTTGTAACTTGGTGGTAGTGATTGGAGGATGCAGTAAACTCCCAAAGTATTAGGAATCACTATACCCAAACTTTGAAGTTTATTTGCGTGCCCAGACATCTTAAGCACATGCTCACTGACGGAGCTACCCTCTTCCATCTTGCAGTTAAAGACCTTTTCAGAAGCTTCATAACTTTCAATTGCCGCATGAGTCTCAAAGATTAATTTGAGATCCTCGACAATATCATATGGATCTGACTCTTCAAACCTTTTCTGAAGCTCCGATTCTAAACCATACAAGATAGCACACTGAACTATGGAGTACTGATTCTTCCGAGCGAGGTAAACATTCTTTACTTCATCGGTAGCATCAGCTGCAGGTGGGTCACCTAGCGGTGCATCCAGCACATAGGTCAAATTACCAGCTGTGAGGACAATCCTCAAATTGCGGAACCAATCCGCGAAGTTGCTTCCATTGTTTTTCAACTTTTCTTTCTCTAGGAACGCATTAAAATTGATGGTAGGGGCTGCCATTGATCTACAACATATTTGCAATAGTTTAGACTAAGTTTATGACAAATTGAGTTCAAATTAATTAATGAAATTAAACTAGGTGAACTCCCACTCAAAACAACATCCCTCACATTGTTTTAGTGATCACACGAACCAAATCCACTACATCAACACCGATCATCACGAGAGCTGATATAGTTTTAATGGCGAACAATCATCATGTTCATCATATCTACTATATGATTCATGCTTTGCCTTTCGGCGATCCGTGTTCCTGAGGCCATGTCTGTACATGCTAGGCTCGTCAAGATCAAACCTTAGCTACCGCATAAGCAAATCTGGCTTGCTTACGTTGTATTCACCCGCGGAATCAAAGACACCCGATCATCACGTGGTGCTTCGAAGCAGCAAGCTTTGGCAACGGTGCATACTAAGGGTGAACACTTTAGAACTTGAAATTTATGTGCATGAGGGATCATCTTATAATGCTACCGTCGTCTACTAAGCAATACAAGATGCATAAAGGATTAACATCACATGCAATTCATAATATGTGATATGATATGGCCTTTCTTCTTTGTGCTTCCGATCTCCATCTTCAAGCACGAACATGATCTCCATCATCACCGGCATAGCATCAAGGTCAATGATGCTTCTTCATGGTTGTTGTCCGCCAGCTTCAACTATTACAACTATTTTGAATAGACACGCAGGTCTTAACAGAAATTAAAGACAACCATATGGCTCCTGCCGGTTGCCAACTTACAATAAGGAACATTGCATACATCAAATATAATCACAATCATGGCCATATCACATCACTGCACACCCCTGCAAAACAAAGTTAGACGCTTCTACTTTCTTTGCATATTTTACGTGGTTTGGGGCTTTCCATAAGTGTCGTTCTAACTTACGAACAAGAACCACAACATTGATACTAGCATTGTTGATCACCCGTTGTAAATTGGATCTTTACTATGCTAGGAGAAACAGGCACCCGCAAAGCCACTTATGCAAAACGAGTTGCATGTCAAGCGTGGAGCAAGTCTCATGAACGATGTCATGTAAGGTTAGCCCGGGCCGCTTCATCCCAACATACCAAAAAGCAATCTACAATAAAAGCATCAACGCCCACAATGACCATTGTGTTCTACTCGTGCAACAGATCTACATATAGACACGGCTCTGATACCACTGTTGGGGTTCGTAGCATGGAAAACAAAAATTTTCTATCGCATACAAACAAACAAGCCAAGATCTATCTACTAGATTGTAGCAACGAGTCAATGGAATAACTCACCCTCGAAGATTCCAAAGTGTTTAACGAGAGCAGATTCTCGTGGGTGATGTAGTCGTACTCTTTCCGATCTCAAGATCGCGTAGACGATCCTTCCGGCGCCACGTTCCAGCAGCGCTCCCGCAGTCGGTCACACGTTCGGTACTCGACGAAGACCTTCCTCTCCCTTGTTCCAGCAGGCAGCGGAGGTTGTAGCACTCTCCTCGCGATTCCGGCAGCACAACGGCGTGGTACCGGAAGTAGAGGGGAAATCCCGCAGGGCTTCGCCTTAAGCCGGTGCGAGTATGGTGGAGCTTATGAGAGAGGCTATTAGTGGTCTAGTAATTAGACACACCAATTAGAGGGCTCTAAACCAATTAGAAGGCTCTAAACTGAATAGCTCTAAACCGGGGTCTAGATCTAGGGTTTAGTTTAGAGGATAGGAAACTTGTGTGTCTAGGAGGGGAGCCCTGCCCCTCCTTATATAGGTGGGAGGGCTGGCCGGCCAAGGGGAGGAGTTCCTCCCCAACTCGGCCTAGGGAGGTGCGCCGGCCAAGGGGAGGAATTCCCCTCCAACTCGGCCTCCACCTCTCCTCCTCTTTTCCCACTTCCCAAAACTGCCGTTT
Organism: Avena sativa; assembly: GCA_916181665.1. Classification (NCBI taxonomy): domain Eukaryota; kingdom Viridiplantae; phylum Streptophyta; class Magnoliopsida; order Poales; family Poaceae; genus Avena; species Avena sativa. Next base: position 345,714,052 of record OV702279.1, read on the forward strand.
GACTTTCAAACTAGCCGTTTGACTTTTCAATTTAGGATTTAAATAAATCCTTTATTTGGGACAGCAAGAATACTTAGTACATGATGCAATCATTCCAATATGTAATGACACATTCATGTACCCTTTCCCCTCCGGAGTGCCGGACATTCCGGGACCTTCTAGAATGTTCCCGATGAAAACACCGGAACCATTCCCCAACTCCGAAACGGAACTTTCCTTATATGAATCTTATTCTCCGGACCATTCCGGATCTCCTCGTGATATCCCGGATCCCATCCGAGACTCCGAACAACATTCGGTCTCTTTCTCATAATACCATAACTACTCAAACAACGTCGAATCCTTAAGTGTGTCTCCCTACGGTTCGTGAATTATGCAGACATGATCGAGACACTTCTCCGAACAATAACCAATAGAGGAATCTGGAAATTCATATGGCTCCCACATATTTCTACGATTACTTTGCGATCGAATGAACCACTTACATACGATACCAATTTCCCTTTGTCTCACGATATGTTACTTATCCGAGGTTATGATCGTCGGTATCTCTGCATACCTAGTTCAACCTCGTTACCGATAAGTACTCTTTTCTCGTTCCCGTGATATGTGATCCCTTGTGACCATGTCACATGCTTGCAAGCTAATTGGATGACATTTCACCGAGAGGGCCCAGAGTATATCTATCCGTCATGTGGATGGACAAATCCCACTCTTGATCCATGTGTTTCAACCAATACTTTCCGAACACTCAATGCCACCTTTATAGCCACCCTGTTACGGTGTGGTGTTTGATGACATCAAAGCATCCATCCAGTAAAGGTGATATGCATGATCTCATGGTCGAAGGAATTAGGTTACTATGTATCAGAAAGCATATAGCAATTGAACTATTGAAATGACTTGATCTTTATGCTACGCTTGTCTATAGGAGTATGTCCACCATATCATTCTCCTAACAATATGATCTTGTTGTTGATAACATCTCAATGTTCATGACAAAGAAACCACATCATCAATCAACCAACAAGCTAGTGAAGTATAGAGGCTACACTAGGGACTTCAAATTAAGTTTACAAATCACACAAGTATTAATGGTTTCCTTGTTAATACTATTATAGCATGAATGTAAACATTTATCATAAATACAAAGATATATAATAATAACTACATTTATTATTACCTCTAGGGCATATCTCCAACAGTGCGACCACCCCAGGCACCTCCTCGGGCTCCCTCTACACCTATAAGTTACCCTTTGACCTAAAAACAGGGGGTTCGACGTTTTTCAGAGAAGAGTTCCGCTCCACCGCCACCATCAGAAACCAAGATTCGGATCCAGAAACTCTGTTCTGGCACCCTGTTGCGACGGGGAATTTGGAGAGAATCATCGCCGTCGTCATCACCAACGCCTCTCCATCAACCATCAATGTTTCCCTCATCCATGAGTGAGTAATCCCCCGCTGTAGGCTATGGGGATGGTAGGGATTGGATGACTTCTATCATGTAATCGAATAATATTGTTAGGACATAGTGCCTAGTATCTCTATTAGTACTATTTGACTTTGTTGCAACATGTTATGCTTAATGCTTGTCACTAGGGCCCGAGTGTCATGATCTCAGATCTGAACTTATTATTGAATCATTATGATAGTATTGTTTGTGATCTTATCTGCAAGTTGTGTACACATATCATTGTCCGGATCGAAAGGCCCCAAAGTGACAATAATTGTGACAACCGGAGGGGATGGCTGTGGCGTGAGGATCACATGTATTCACGGAGTGTTAATGATTTACTCCGGTGCTCTATTAAAAGGAGCACCTTAATTACCAGTAGTTCCCTAGAGGCCCCGCTACCACGGGCTGGCTGGACAGAAGATGTTGTGCAAGTTCTCATTGCGAGCACGTATAACTATATATGGAGCACATGCCTAGGATTGTTTAGTACTTAGATGCTTGTTATTATTTATCTGCAATGCTCTAGATCTTGAAGTTACATGTTTAGACTTGTCCATGCAACGCCCGTCCATTCATCCCTATGCCTACCGCACTCGAATCCCACTGTTACCGTTACTGCTACTATTGCTCTTGTTTTATTGTTGCTGTTGTTTTGCTGTTGCTATTACCAAACTATTGCTACTGATAAACTTCTGTGAGCAAGAACTATTTCCAGGTGCAGCTGGATTGACAACTCAATTGTTAAGGCTTGCAAGTATTCTTTGGCTCCCCTTGTGTTGAATCAATAAATTGGGTAATACTACCCGCGAAGACTGTTGTGATCCCCTATACTTGTGGGTCATTAGGGTGCACCTTGGCGCACGGTCTTGTTGATTTTGAATTAATTTAGAGATTATCATTAAATGAAAAATTATAATAGACACAAAGATCCTTTTAAATAGATTTAGACTTGGCACACTATCCCTAAGAATATTCTTTGCAATGTATGTATCAATCAGATGCCAAATGCGGTAATCCAGCACACCACTGCATGTTTTAGTGCGTCTAGGGGTAATGACCTATGGCCATCCTTCATAGACGGTTCTTGGGGCGTGTCGCATAGTTTAGTAGGAGAAAATTTATTTTTCGGCCTAGCTCTTCATGTGACCCAACAACTTGGGTGTATGCTTATATGAGACAAACATTCGCGAGAGCATCATGGATTTACTTGACATTCATATTTTTAGAATAATATGGTAAACATCTTGTCAAGTCTTATTCTTTTTGGATGGAGCCTAAGATAGGTGCAACTGTGTACACGTTCAACTACACCCCTAATGATTGATCCTACGACCATTCTCATGCGCAAACATTCATTAAGACATAACTGTCTAACCATTGCCTAACGTTTTGGGTTTTCGGTCAAGAACCCCCTAATACAACTTTGAGTCTCATGTGATAGTTTTTGTCATCTTTGGCCCTTCCTATGCTCTTTATTGGACTAAGGTGCAACCTATGAGCCCATAAAGGTGAAGTAACATGTACTTATGTTCATGTATTATCATTATAGGACCACATAGAAGTATAAAACTTGACCAAATACTCATAGCATACTTAAATAAAAATCACAATCAGTGCATCCTATGTCCTCAGAACATGGGAACCTAGTCATAACAATGAATCATGATAATGATTGGAGACACATGAATTGTGATACGTCGGAAACGTATCTATAATTTTTGATGGTCCATGCTTGTTTAGTATCTATTTTGCTTTGCTTTGTCTACACTTTGAGGTGTTTTTATATGTTTTCTGGTACTAACCTATTAACAAGATGCCACAGTGCCAGTTGCCTGTTTTCTTCTGTTTTTGGTTTCAGAAAGGCAGAAAATCAATATTCTCAGAATTGGACGGGATAAAAGCCAAAATCAATATTTTACCGTGGGGAACACGAAACCTGAATACGAGAGGGAGGAGGGCCATCAGGGGGCAACACCCCTGGCCGCGCGGCCAAGGTGAGCCCGCGCCTGGGGGGTGCAGTCTCCCTGGCGACCCCCCTGCCTCGCCTCTTCGCCTATAAAGACCCCCCGATGCCTAAACCCTAAGGACCCGATCAATATTCCACGAAACCGTCTATAGCCGCCGCCACCATCATCCCTAGATCGGGGGATCTGAAGCTCTTCCCGACACCCTGCCGGAGGGGAGATCATCCCGGAGGCCTTCTTCTTCATCATGCCAGCCTCCGGTATGAAGCGTGAGTAGTTCCACCTTGGACTACGGGTCCATGTAGTAGCTAGATGGTTGCATCTCCTCCTTTGTGCTATCATGTTTAGATCTTGTGAGCTCTGTTCATGATCAAGATCTCATTTATTTGTAATCGTGCATGTTGTGTTTGCGGGGATCCGATGGATATTGAGATTACTATGTCAGATTGATTAATGATTTTGTCTTATTAGTTCTATCATGTGTGTGTTGTTTGAGATCTTGTATGCTCTCCGTTTCTAGTAGCTATCTTGGCCAAGTAGATTCTAGTGACTCCAAGAGGGGGTATTTATGCTCGATAGTGGGTTTATGACTCTATTTAATCTAAGGGAAGTGACATAAATCTCTAAGGTTGTAGATGTGCTGTTGCCACTAGGGAGAAAACAACGGTCTCTTGTTCATGGAACAAGTGGATTGTTTACCTTACACACTTTGCTTAAAGCAGTTATCTGTTGCTTGCAACTTAATACTGGAGGGGGTTCGGATGATAACCCGAAGGTGGATTTCTAGTCATAGATGCAGTTGGATGGCGGACTATGTATCTTGTTGTATTGCCCAATCGAATCTCATAGGATCATGAATGTCTAGTATTGCATTGTTTTGCCTTGCTCAGTCCTGTCAATTGCCCTGCTGTAATTTGTTTACCCAGCATGCCATGTTTGTTTATCTAAGGAGAACACCTCTAGTGAACTATGGACCCCGGTCCAATCTTTACCATTGATACATCTTCCACTGTTAATGTTTACTTGTTGCAAACCACCATTACCTTCCACACCATATAGTTAATCCTTTGTTACAGCAAACCAGTGAGATTGACAACCTCAGTGTTCGTTGGGGCAAAGTCTTGAGTTTGTGTTTTGCAGGTCTCCAAGTTACTAGCAACACCTTTGATTCGTTTCCTTCCTCCTACTGGTTTGATAACCTTGGTTTCTTACTGAGGGAAAACTTGTTGTTGTGCTCATCACACCTTGCTCTTAGGATCTCCCAACGAGGCGTCGACAACACCGTCATCATCAAGCTTTTCTGGCGCCGTTGTCGGAGAGGCTAAGGACGTCTTCACAAGGGGAGTCCTTCTCAACCTTTCTCTTTACTTTGTTTTGGTTCTTCTTAGTTTCTTTTGCTTGGTTTTGTTTGCCTCTTTTTATCAAAAACTCCAAAAAAATAGTTTAATTTGGTTTGCTTTCTCTTATCAAAAACATAAAAAAATTAGTTCCTGCTCTACTTGCTACTGCTATTGGCTTGCTCCACTTTTGCCAAAATGAACTCCGCTGAGAACACCAAGTTGTGTGACTTCACTAGCACCAACAACAATGATTTCCTAAGTACTCATATTGCTCCACCTGCTCCTGATGCTACCTTTTATGAAATTAAGCCTGCTTTGTTGAATCTTGTGATGAGAGAGAGCAATTTTCTAGTGCTAGTTCTCATGATGTTGCTGTCCACCTTAATAACTTTGTTGAACTTTGTGAGATGCAAAAGTATAAGGATGTAGATGGAGATATTATTAAGCTCAAGTTGTTTCCTTTCTCCTTGAGAGGAAAAGCTAAAGAATGGTTGCTATCCTTGCCTAGAAATAGTATTGATTCTTGGATTAAGTGCAAAGATGTTTTTATTAGAAAGTACTACCCTCCTACTAAGATTATATCTACGAGAAGTGATATTATGAAATTTTAACAACTTGATAATGAAAATGTTGCTCAGGCTTGGGAAAGAACGAAATCTTTGGTTAAGAATTGCCCCACTCATGGACTTACTACTTGGATGATTATCAAGACTTTTTATGCAGGTTTGAACTTCTCTTCAAGACACCTGTTGGATTCATCTGCTGGAGGTACCTTTATGACCATCACCTTGGGTGCTGCAACAAAACTCCTTGATAATATGATGGTTAATTATTCTGAATGGCACACTGAGAGAGCTCCACGTGGTAAGAAGGTAAATTCTGTTGAAGAAACCTCCTCTTTGAGTGATAAGATTTATGTTATCATGGTTATGCTTGTTAATGTGAAAGATCCTTTAGATCCTAATAATGTTCCCTTAGCCTCTTTGGTTACTCAAGAAGATCAAGTTGATGTGAACTTCATTAGAAACAACAATTCAACAACAATGCCTATAGGAATAATTTTGGTAGTAACAACAATTATAGGCCTTATCCTCCTAATAATGGCAATACTTATCATGGTAGATCTAGAATGCCTAGTGAAGATAGGATTCTAGAAGTTGAAAGATCCACTAAAAACTTTATGCAAATGCAATATGAGCAAAACAAGATATTCACCAAAACTATGGAAGAACAATCTGCTATGTTGAAAAATATTAGTCATCAGCTTGAGAATCTGAATAGATAAATTCCTAGTTTACAGTCCAAAAAATTTAGTGTTGAGAAAAATATTTCCTCTTTGTCTGAAGCACGGTCTTTTTTGATCAATAAAATGGCTGCTAAACCTGAAACTTTGGAAAGTACCTTTGCTGCCACTCATGTTATACAAGTTACTATTGATGAAAATGTTAGACTGTTAGCCCAACTTCATGCTAAGTGGGAAGGAGAAGCTGAAATTGCTAGAAACAATAGTGTGTGCACTATCACCACCACCAATATGGATGCCACTAAACCACAAGAAGTCCCTATTCCTCCTCCTACAATGCCTAAACCCAATGAGTCTACTACTAGTGATGCTAAGTTTGATTTTGATCTTGATGGTTGCAATATTTCTGAAGTGATTATGTTCCTACAAAATCTTGCTAGAAGTCTTGATGCTTGTGATATGCATGTAGCTTTCATCAAACACATTACAGATGCTCTTATTAAAATTAAGGAAGAAAAGCTGAAACACAAAGCCTCTATTCCTAGGAAAGTAGAAGACAGTTGGAAACCCATTATTAATATGCAAGTGAATGACTTTGATCTCAAAGCTTCATGTGACCTTGATTCTAGTGTCTCTATTATGCCTAGAAAGATTTATGAAATGCTTGATTTGCCACCTTTGGAAGATTGTTATTTGGATGTCCCACTTAATGATAATGCTAAAAAGAAACTTATGGGGAGTGTTATGTTCTAATTATGGTTAACAATGCTTATGTACCTGTTGATTTCTATGTTTTGGATGTTGAATACAATGCTTCTTGTCCTATTACTTTGGGAAGACCTTTTCTTAGAACTGTTGGTGTCATCATTGATATGAAAGAAGGCACCATTAAATATCAATTTCCATTCAAGAAAGGTATTGAACACTTCCCTATGAAGAGAGAGAAATTGCTTTTTGCTCCTCCTTTGAAAGCAAGGTTTGATGTTAATGCTTCTTCATTTGAAAATACTTGATTCTTGCTTCTTGTGCCTAACTTAAAGGCGTTAAAGAAAAGTACTTGTTGGAAGATAACCCAAGAGTTTTCTTGAGTCTTGGAAGTTATTACTTCAGTAATGACCCTCCTTATCCTTTTTGTTTGATTTTTGTGCCAAGAATAACCTCTAATGATAGGGAAGTAAGATTTGGGGAGTTGCTGTCCCGAAACAGATTTTTGTGCTCCACCGTAAACATTCGTGAGGAATCTCTGTAATTCGGATTGAGCTGATATTTTATGAATAAATCCCCCAGTATGTTAGCTAACGTTCGTTAGTTTAACACTTCTTGATTTGAGCAACAGAAGGTCTTCGAAAAAATCGGTTTCTTCCTATTAGTCTGTTTTGACAGATTTCTGCCATTATTTGCATTTGCTTCTTATTGATTCCTTTTTGGGTTCTTTTTGAGAAATTGAGCTTTTTGAGGGAATTGCTTCAGTAGCTTGTGTTTTTAGTGAAAGTTTTGCTGTTCCAAAGCTAAGCCTAAAGGTCTATTATCCTTTGAATACACTAATGTTGCTAATGAAGATTGTGTGAAGTTTTGTATGAAGGAAAATTTTCAAGTGTAGAGAGAGAATGATGTAATGAGATGAAGAATGGACAAAATCTCAATCTTGGGGATGCCACCCCGTGTCACCCCAAGAAATATTCAAGAGGTACAAGCATCAGAGGTTTGGGATGCCTAAGGCATCCCCTTCTTCATCAATAAAAATCTCAGGTCTTTCTAGACACTTCGTTTTTATTATTTCATGCACTATTGTGTTGTTCCTGGAGTGTCTTAGTTTTTGTTTGGTTTGGTTAGTTTGCTTAGTTTGCTTGAATAAAGTAGATTGGACCCCCGTTCTCGCTGTGTTGTTTCAAATAAGTTGATTGGTGTTGGAAAGGAGTAGAAAGTTCTTGCTTGAGTAGTAAAAGAGGAGCTTGCTTTGACTATGACTTATACTTTAGCATGTCATGTTAGATGTTGTTTTGACCTTATGCTTAGTGATTATTGTTGTAGCATGACTTGTTCCAAACAATTGGGATTGCTTAGTGTGCCTTAAAAGAATCATGCGTTGTTTCAGCATACAAAAGCATAGTATTGTGGTATTCTCCTTTGATGCTTTGTTTGGGTTGACTTGGCACATGCTCACACCATGTTATGACTATGAACAAGTCATCATAGCCTCTATAATCATTTAGTCCTTGACTTGTAGTACCACTTTATGCTTTGATTAGTAATGTTTTGTTGCTCTACATGATTATGGCCATTATTGCTCTCTTAGTTGGTTGCTCCCATCTACTCATGCATCCAACTCCCAAGAAACCAAGTTATTCCAAAGTATCCACTATAAATTCCTATGCATGGTGTGTTATACCATTCTAAGTATATTCTTGTTTTCATCTATCTTCCAATTTAAAAGTATTTTTTATGTGAAAACTTAATGATTAAAGCTCTCACAAACTTGATGGCACACTTTTTTTTCTTGCCCCTAATAAACTTGAACCATTGTGTCATATATGTTGTATATGCTTGCACTTATATGTTGGAATTAGCAGAATCGTGCTGTCACGGGGAACGCTTTCAACATTGCACTTATACTTTGTACATAGTTGATATCATGCTCTTTTGTCTATGGATGTCGCCGGTGTGAAATAAAAGGGAAGATTGTAAGTCCATGAAGTTATGTATGTGTGTTAGAGAAAAGCCTGGGCCGCTAGCCTAAGCCATGACTAATCATGGTGGAAACTTGCAGCATCACCATAATGACATCTATGAAGTTTTATTCTTATAAAAAAAGAGACATATTGAAAAGAGGAAAGAGAGAAAAAAAACACCATATTACCATGGTAAATAAGAAGATTGCTGATATGCTCATTGTCTGTTTGCCTTGTCATTTTGATTATGGGATAGCTCCTGTATCACGTGCAAGGGGTACCCCATTGGCGGTTCTCTATGATACACATGTACTTACTATGACAAGAACTTACAGGTGACTAAAGTTGAGTAGCATGAGGAGCGGCCCTCGTATTCAAGGGACACGAGATTGTCAACTTATACTTTGTCAAACATATACTCCATAGTTTGTTCACTTTAACCTTAATCATTTAAAGATGCTTATGATATGGGAAATGAGGGCTGAAAGCTAACAGGTACCATAATTTTTGGAAGCTCTTTTTGAGACTTGAAATCCCTACTTCCCTTTATGAAGGGCCTTTCTTCCACCATTTATATTGAGTCTCCACCTTCTATCCTTTAGGCACCAGTTAACAGAGCATAGTTGCCATTCTTAGTTCTATGTGCATTGTCCAAAACTTATTGATTGATGCATATTGTTGATATTACTTGTTCTTCTGCTATTTGTATCTAGTCACTCTTATGAACTTTGAAGGTGTCCTATGCATTTATTTGCTACTCCATGAGGGACAAGCTGAATGCCACTATACTATGTTTTCTGTATGTGAAACAAACAAACATTTTTTAATGCATGTTATTCATGATCTTTGTTTGTAACATTTCATGTTGCATGCTTAGTTACTATGTCTTACTGTTAGAACTCCGTCTTTTATGCTCATGTTTGGAGTTCTTTGATCCCAGCTTTCAATACTTGCAAATGGTTTGATCTTGATGTTGATGGTGCATGTCACCTTAAAAATTATTCTTTTTATCACTTACCTACTCGAGGACGAGGAGGAGTTAAGCTTGGGGATGCTTGATACGTCGGAAACGTATCTATAATTTTTTATGTTCCATGTTTGTTTAGTATCTACTTTGTTTTGCTTTGTCTACACTATGAGGTGTTTTTATATGTTTTCCGGTACTAACCTATTAACAAGATGCCATAGTGCCAGTTGCATGTTTTCTTCTATTTTTGGTTCCAGAAAGGCAGAAAATCAATATTCTCGGAATTGGACGGGACAAAAGCCAAAGTCAATATTTTAACATGGGGAACATGAATCCTGAATACGAGATGGAGGAGGGCCACCAGGGGGTCACACACTCTGGCCGCGCGTCCAAGGTGGGCCCGCGCCTAGGGGGTGTAGCCGCCCTGGCGACCCTCCTGCCTCGCCTCTTCGCCTATAAAGACCCCCCGATGCCTAAACCCTAAGGACCCGATCAATATTCCACGAAACCGTCTGTAGCCGTCGCCACCATCGTCCCTAGATCGAGGAGGATCCGAATCTCTTCCCGGCACCCTGCCGGAGGGGAGATCATCCTGGAGGCCTTCTTCTTCATCATGCCAGCCTCCGGTATGAAGCGTGAGTAGTTCCACCTTGGACTACGGGTCCATGTAGTAAATAGATGGTTGTATTTCCTCCTTTGTGCTATCATGTTTAGATCTTGTGAGCTCTGTTCATGATCAAGATCTCATTTATTTGTAATCGTGCATGTTGTGTTTGTGTGGATCCGATGGATATTGAGATTACTATGTCAGATTGATTAATGATTTTGTCTTATTGGTTCTATCATGTGTGTGTTGTTTGAGATCTTGTATGCTCTCCGTTTCTAGTAGCTATCTTGGCCAAGTAGATTCTAGTGACTCCAAGAGGGGGTATTTATGCTCGATAGTGGGTTTATGACTCTATTTAATCTAAGGGAAGTGACATAAATCTCTAAGGTTGTAGATGTGTTGTTGCCACTAGGGAGAAAACAACGGTCTCTTGTTCATGGAACAAGTGGATTGTTTACCTTACACACTTTGCTTAAAGCAGTTATCTGTTGCTTGCAACTTAATACTGGAGGGGGTTCGGATGATAACCCGAAGGTGGATTTCTAGTCATAGATGCAGTTGGATGGCGGTCTATGTATCTTGTTGTACTGCCCAATCGAATCTCATAGGATCATGAATGTCTAGTATTGCATTGTTATGCATTGCTCAGTCCTGTCAATTGCTCTGTTGTATTGTTTACCCAACATGCCATGTTTGTTTATCTAAGGAGAACACCCCTAGTGAACTATGGATCCCGGTCCAAACTTTATCATTGATACATCTTCCACTATTACTGTTTACTTGTTGCAAACCACCATTACCTTCCACACCATACAGTTAATCCTTTGTACAGCAAACAGGTGAGACTGACAATCTCACTGTTTATTGGAGCAAAGTCTTGAGTTTGTGTTGTGCGGGTCTCCAAGGTGCTAGCAACACCTTTGAGTCGTTTCCTTCCTCCTACTAGTTTGATAATCTTGGTTTCTTACTGAGGGAAAACTTGTTGCTGTGCTCATCACACCTTGCTCTTGGGGTCTCCCAACGAGGCGTTGACAACACGCCTATCATTAGATTGCAACACAATCCTAAAGTATAATGTCACCACAAAATAATCATAAGTTGCCAAGCACAATCATTCACATAGAACTAGAAAACTACTCGGGGTTCCATCTACCACAAATTATGAGGGGAATAGTGTTGATCTTGATATGGAGATGGCGGCGGTGATGATGATGATGATTTGATATAGACACTCTGCATACGCCAAAGAGGAGTTGGTGATGGCGAGGACGGTGATTTCCCCCTTGTTGGAGGATGCCTAGCAACAGGATCTGCCCTCTCTTGGAGTAGGAGAAGCCTTTCGCCATTGCCGCCACCTCTGTAAAACTTGGGAAGAATATGGCCTATGTTTTCTGCTGATATGGAACCTCTAGGAAAAAGGGGGACGTGAGACGCACGAGGGCCAGATGGGCCCCCATGGCATAGCAGGCCTTTTTGGCCATGCCATGGGGCCCATCAGGGGCCTTGTGGCTCGCCTCGTTGACTTCCGCTTGTTCTCAGGGTCTTTATTTTGATGAAAAACTTTCGTGGTACCCAAATTATTTGAGCTCCAGAAGGTCCTTAATACAATAAAATACGAAAAGGATGTTTCTATCTCCCAAGAATTAAATACCAAAGTCCCATAATATAAATAAGTAAATATAATGCAAGAACAATGCATATAACTATAAAATCTAAGTATATATTATGTAACTATGATGATACAAAATGCATGTATCACCATGATGTTTCAAACCACATCACTAGAGAGGGCCATGACTAGTGGAACATCATCTCGTCCTCTGTCGACTCCCACATTAGTCTAGGTTAAGTGCTCGACTTAACTTACGACTAAGGACAACTAATAAAGAACGACTCCACAACTAAATCACTTATTCAATGACGACTATTATCGTCCATTACATCACAACTTGTGCTTACACAAATACATGTTGGCCTGTAGGGCACATAATTCCTACAACATCAACCCATCGATGGTGGCCCTCGTCCCTAGAGCACACCCATGGTGTTTGACACAATGCGAACAAGTTAAGTTTGCTTTCTTTTCTTTTTTGATTGAGGCAGGAGGATATATGCCAATGTGTTCATTTGAAATTTGGAGTTTCGATAAGGGAGTCGTTTATCCGGCGATGAAGTAAACAAAGTGAACCCAAATGGTCGGAGGATGAGGACAATGCTTTGTACTCGGCATGGAATGACTAAATGCTTTTTGAATCTTGAGGTGTAGTTAAGCAAACACAAAAAATGTATTGAAACAAAATCTTTGACAATTTCAACACAAGTTTAGAAGCTAGATCACTAGTATCAATTGTGAATAGGTGACACGTTCCTGTTATGTGTGCCAATGTCGGCTCTCGTTTGATCAAGTGGAGAAGCTATTGATTTTATATGAGGTATGAGAAAATGCCAGATTTCTATGAACTTTGAGACTATGCTATGAATTTGTATGAGCTATGAGACTATGCTATAGATTTGTATGAACTATGATCGACTATGTTTTAGTTAGATATAGCTTGTTCATTTATAAGTAACATTGAGCTCATAAAATTCACGGATAATTGAGGAACATAGGAAATTTATAGGGATGCACTTTTCTCCTTGTTGTAGCTCCCTAAAATCTTGTTTTCTCTCCTCTCTCAAAAAAGCATGTTTTGCGAGTCATTTTTTCTTCTTGTATTGGAGATGCTCTAAGTCGGTATTTTTGGTCTGAGAGAATAGTTTAGTACACCAAAATAAAATATAGAAAAAAGAGTAGTACTAATAATATAATTGTTTCTCTCGGTGGGTCGGCAGGAATCCAGAACCCTAGAGCCGTGTACAGCCTCTCTCGGAAAGGCGGTTTGCCTAATTATACGTTTCCTCCTGCTATAATTGGGCGACACCTCCCGGCCAGAGTCTCTCATATCCGCCTCTCACCGTCACCGCGTCCCCTCTTCTCTCCTCGCACCGCGTCGCCTCCCTCTCCTCCCCTCTTGCGTGCGCTCAACCAGCAAAAGGTAACCGCCCGCTTTCCCCTCCCTCCCCGATTAAATCCCTGATGATTTCTAGGACTTCCGTAACATGTAGTCGCGAATTTTCGATTGATCCGCGCTTCCACGGTTAGTGATTTGGTTATTTAGCGGATCTCGTGGTTCTGGCGTCGGCATCGGCAAATTTTTGGTGCGTCGATTTGACGCGGTTTGTTCTGGATTTGGTGCGCATGGCGTCTGAGGAGGTGGTAGATGAGGCGATCTGTCTCGTTTTAGTTGTTTGGTTGTCGGAAATTTGGGGAATCAATAGGGTGGGCAGAATCTTACGGCCGAATGATTGATTACTCTCGCGATCTGGGCTGGTAGAATCCCTTGGTAGCCTAGGTTGTGGCGATTCGTTCATTTCTGGCCTCGCGGATAGGAGAATAGGTGGATTCTTCGTCTTATAGCGGTAGGCGAATGGTTAGATGTGCTGATTTGTTATCTTCGGAGAGTTCTATCGTGTAATTTCCTCGTGTCTGCGTGGATACTGTATAAGAGTTCGTGGGGGGCGCTCTCGATCTATTGGTCTTATCTGGTATTGGTATAGACAACATCCTGTGGTCGGCTAGGTTGAAGTCTACAAATCCCTTTCTGTTGTTATTTATTTCTGAATATCTAGTCACCATTGAATAGCTTCTGATGGATATATATGGTGATTCTGTGCAGCTTCCACATAAAAGACCAGCAAGAAACTTTGATCTGTTCGGTGCCAGTCAAACCTCAACAACCAAGTTTCATGTCTGATCTTGACGTTACACTTCCATCTGCCTTCGGTATGTTTCCATTTCCTCCCTGTCTCTTACTGCTGATGAAGTAAATACTAAATTGACCATTTTATAGACTGTTGTATAACACATGTTACTCTTGAGTTTGGCAAAACATGATTATTGAGTTTGGAAATTTGAGTAGTCACCTGCTCACCCTTGGCAAGGGTTTTATGTTTAACCTGTTCCCCTTTCAGAACACCTCGGGCTGTTCATCATGCCCTTAGTATGTATGTACATGAGCTCTACATGTTCTCTGATATGTTGTCTTTGCTTTTCTAGATCCGTTTGCTGAGGCAAATGCTGAGGATGCTGGTGCAGGCCCTGGAGCAAAAGATTATGTGCATGTGCGCATCCAGCAGCGCAACGGCAGGAAGAGTCTGACTACTGTTCAGGGCTTGAAGAAAGAGTACAGCTACAACAAGATCCTCAAGGATCTCAAGAAGGAATTCTGCTGCAATGGCACAGTAGTCCAGGACCCCGAGCTAGGCCAGGTATGATACACAGCCCTCCATGCTTCAACTGGTTTGTATATTCTCTGATGATGGTGTTGATATATGATATATACTGACTAACTAGTTCACTGTCTGCAGGTCATTCAGCTTCAGGGTGATCAGCGCAAGAATGTTGCTACTTTCCTAGTCCAGGTACTTTCGACCTCTCCCAACACGAAAACCATCTCTTCATTTCGTCAATGTGTCCCCCATCTGATCACCCTCGATCCTTTTCTGCTAGGCTGGGATCGCGAAGAAGGAGCTCATCAAGATCCACGGCTTCTAAGCTGCCTACAGATGCTTACACGCAGCATATCATATCGTATCGTGTGGTACTACCAGATACCGGAAGCCTCCTCGGAAGCTTGAACCTGTGATAATACCTCCAGTAGCTATTTCTTCTCTATATTGAAGACGCAACGCTGTTGTCGCACTGTTAAAAACCGTTTCTTGCTTGATGCAAGTTGTACCGTCACCCCATTATGCTGCTGTACTACCAGCATATCAGAATGGTTCGTCTGAGATGTTGCCGACTAAATAAAACCTCCCATCGTTTGACTATCGCTCTTTGTTTGGTCCCAAGTGTTTATATTGTCTCTTTTATGCTTGTGTCGTATGTGATGATCATGAATCCAGGCTGCAAGTGGATGCGGGACATCCGCGGCGCCGCATTGCCCGCCCCACATAAAACCTCCCAACGTTTGACTATCGCTATGTGTTTGGTCCGATGCCCGCAGGCAGGACGAAAGATTAGGCGGGACTTTGCGGGCTGACCGCATACCCACATAACCGGTTCCTCGCTTTCCTCGTAACGATTTTACTCCGGTGCAAAGCTGCCCTGCTGCGGTCTGTACAAGGTAGCCTATGCGGTGGGTGCGCGCGGCGCTGATGCGCATGCTAGGCACACACTCGGTAATGATCTTGCCGGCCACGAGCGCCAGACAGAGCACTCTCCATTGCGGCCGTGCTGGTCCTGCCGATGCCATTCCCGTACATCTCTCAGTGAGCATCGCAGTCGCCGCGCCAGCGAGGTCATCAGGCTCGATCTGCCTGGTGGCCACGTACTGCAGGACGAGGACCCGCATGATCTTGGCGGAGGTCATCGAACGACGGTCACGGCCAGCTGGTTCATCGCCCGCACCGCGCGGCCGTGGGAGCCCGGCGTCGAGGAGGACGACGACGCGTTCATGCCGCTGCGCAGGGCGGTGGACTGCTGCGACGACCTTCGAGCCTTGAGCCTGAGTGTGAGCTTGACCCGGCCGTCGACGACCGTGCAGGCCCTAGCCCCCGCGCCGATCCTCGGCGACTCGTCCCCGCCACCGTGGTCCCAGGCTGTAGGGTGGCTGTTGATAGTGCCGCCATTGGCGGCTCCATTGTCTTTGCCCCTGGTGCGGCAGGACATGAAGAAGATGATGTGGTTTGCCATCGGTAAATACAGTCCGATTGTGGCTGCAGCGTGCCCGGGCACCGCGACACTTCGTGGGTTGCACTCCGTGGGTCCCTTATTCAGTGTCTCGCCTCACTCTTTTGTGTTCGTCTCATACATATAAGGGATCAGTGACACTTATGTGTTCACTCTTGCTGATTCGGTGTCATGTCAACCTGTCATCCTTTTGGGTTTGACATTTCACCTGCTTCTGGCTCGAGCTCACCTTTGGCTCCTCTCCCCAATTCAGTTAAACAAAACAGGTGTGACCCATTCTCTTGTAAAATGCACTCCCATGGAGACGGTGAAGGAAAAGCCCCCATTGGTAGAAAAAACCCCCGAGCAGAGGACTATGTGGTTGATAATGAAGCGCACTAAGCTAGCTCTAGTTGAGATGTGGGATTATGCGGGACAAGCGGGCGTCGCATAATGGACGTTGCTACTTTGCAGGCTTCCGCGTATACCCCCTTGACATATGTGGGTGTTTGCGGCGTATGCAGGCCACCCGCGGTTAGTCCCACTTGCAGCTTGAATCATGATGTACTGTGTACTGTTGTTGCGTCCTTGTTTCCAGATTGCTCCGCCAATGGAAGCATCTCCCTAATTGCAAGTGGAAAGTGAATCCTGAATAAGAATTGTAACGTGTGGCTGGAAAATTCAAATGTATTGTAACGTGTGACTGGAGAATTAAGATGTACTGTAACGTGTGGCTGGAGAATTAAGATGTATTGTAACATGTGGCTGGAGAATTAAGATGTATTATGTCGTATATGTGAATGTGATGATCCTGATGTTCTGTGTACGGTTGCTGCTTATATGCTGTTCAGTATTTGCGTCTCTGTTTCCGGATTAGTATACGTGTGCTTAAAGGTGTCGTCGTTGCGTTACCCTGAGTATGTTTCACGACGGTGATGTTCTTGTCTTTGATTGTGCATTTTGTTAGAACGCTGATGGCTCAGGTTAGGTACAAGCTTGTGCATAGCGCTTCGGCAGAGGCGTACGTGACAGGGACGCTTATCTCGAACAAGGAAGCATCTCTCTAATCGCAAGTGGAAAGTATCTCGAACAAGTGGAAAGTGAATCCTGAATAAGAATTGTGGCGTGTGGCCGGAGAGCTAAGAAGGATGTATTGTAACGTGTGGCTGGGAATTAAGCTGTAGCTACCTACAGTATTACTCCCTCCGTTTCAAAATATAAGATATTTTAGGTTTGTGAAGAAAATGAATCTAGATTTGTTTTATTATGTGATTCACTCAACTTTGAATTGAATCTATACACTAAAACAAGTCTAGATTTATTTTCTTCACAAACCTAAAACATCTTATATTTTGAAACGGAGGGAGTAGAACCGAGAGGCATGCATAATCAGTCTTACATCCCGGTCTACTTGATTTGGTTAAATATTAACATTCCCAAGTGTTTTTTTTTTTGGAACAACAGGGACCACCGTCCCCAGCTTTATTCATAGAATGAAACCCTGCAAACAGGTTTCCTAGACGAAGCAGCAGTCAAACCAAAAAAGGCCTTTTGCCAGACAACAGAGAAGGAGTGCCGAGTGCGAGATTTTCCTACTACCATAGGCATTAAAATTTACAAGGAGCTATCGGTGCACCAGACAGCAGCTCAGTTTTCAGAAGCGAATTGGAGCTCGCCTAGCACCGTCGTTGGGGTCACCCAGCAACCCTTTTCAGCTCCGGGGATCTCGGCATATCATCAGACTCGACACCGGGTTTCCTTCTCAGCCACTCACAGCATCGTGAGGGAGCGTAGTTTCTCCGCAACGAAACAGACAGAACACGCCCGTCATCTCCAGCATATGGTCCTTGAAGAGAAGTCTCCCACGTTTGATCGAACAAAGAACGAGCCGCCAGACCTGCTTGAGATCCTCCAACCAAGGGCGGCCGTTAAAGACTTTGCTCATTCCTAATTTTCCATAGGCTCCATATAAAACCGCGGCAGGGACTGAATTTAACAGGGCATGATTTTTGTTAGCCACCAAAAATCTGGACATTCCCAAGTGTTCCTATCGTCTCTTCTATGCTCACGGCGTATGCGATTATCTTGAAACAGAGGGAGTAGAAGCAACAAGACCAAGCGGACACTGGAGAATTGCCTCGCCAACAAACGATTCCCACGACGCACGAACTACCTTTTCTTGTTAAAACTGAAACATTCAGAAACGATCTGGACACAAAGGAGGAACAAAATTTAGCGATTGATTTGGTTGGGGCGCGCCAGGCCCAGGCAGCAGTGCAACGCCTGGGCGACACGTGAGGGCCCCAGCAGCAAGCTACCGTGGCAGGCCCTCCCCACAAAAAATAAATTTAATATCGTTGTGGGCACTTGGCCCACATATCAGATATTAAACTGATAAGAACAGATACTACACTTGATCTTAGCCAAAAGGCCGAGAAAGGTATGCTTCTTCCGAGCGCCCAGGGTCGACTTATATAGCACGTCTTTACTCTGCCGTGCTGTCTCGCTGCGCGAGGTGGGACTAAACGAAGGCGCTGCGTCCGCGCTGCATAGCACTCTGTTAACGAGAGGCCCTGCTCGGTTTATTTGGGCTGTATGTTGGAGAAAGCCCAATGGAAACGGGCTGGTGACTCCCGTAATGTCAGGCCCGACAGTGGAAGCAGACCTGAAGAGGCCCGTTCCGTCTCTTCCAATCCAAAAAAATAAAAATCAGTCCAAAATATTTACCAGAGATCTTAAGTTGTTCTCCTTGCAAGTTATTACAACCGCACGGAACATCAGAATCGCAAAAAAAAAAAAAAAATCTTCAGAGAATGGTGAAAAATTACTGTTTTCGAAGCGATAGTACTAGTCCTGTTCTTCCTTCTGCTGTACCCAGCAGCCTCATTTACGTTTTGCCACGTTTACGGTTCCAATAGCAAATCATCTGGAAGAACTGTTGAACGTCCAAGGCTGGGGTCTATAGATCCCAGGGGCTAAATATAGATGAACACACGCCGAATTCAATAAATGCTTCATCATTTACAGTGCATAACAACTCAAATTCGTTTGTTCAGAATCAAGTTCTCCGAAGATAGATGGTCCCCAGGACAAGCTAACCAAGTTATAAGAGGATATACCTGTATACAGTATGTCAGATTTCAACTGCAGAAGCGAGAAACGGTCCCAAGTATACAGCAAATTAAGGAAAGAGGCTATAAACTTGATGAAGTAATAATGCATTGATTGCAGATTACTGCTACTATTACATCTGATTACATGGACGTCGTAAATTTTCTACGCGAACTAAGGTGCTATCAGAACAGAAATTAGGTACAGCCAGAGATAGCGCCGATTTCATGGACACCAATGGTGCAGTGATCCTTCTTACTACAGCAGATCAGGAACGCCCCCTCACCGAGCAGCAAGGTCGTTCTATGTTCAGCCGCAGGATATAGCCGTCTGCTGGATCACGCTATATCTTCTGCCTCAACGCTTGACGCAGCTGGAGCTTGCGGCCGTCCAGAAGGTTGGACTTCAGGTTGTGCTTCTGCGCGCCTTGGGGCCACTCTATACGTCCTTTCATCGCGCGGATGACATGCGGGTTCACCGACTCCGGGCTCCACTCGCCCACGCTTGGCGAGACCGTGCACACCTCGCTGCCCTTCAGCGTGGGCGAGAGAGCCGAGTTCGACATCCTGCCGCTTGAGAGCCTGCCGTTCGTCAGCTCTGATCCTATCTTCTTGCGGCCATTGTCGTTTGACGATCTCCACAGTCTGGCAAAAGAAGACCCTTTCTTGCGGTACTTCTCTGCCGTCGTCGAGCAGACTTCGCTGATCTCGCTATTCGACCTGCAGTTCTCGCAGTCATCGCAGTCCGTTCCGCTCACCGATGCGCCGTTTTGTCCACCGAAGCCGTTTACTGACGGCTCGCTTCCATCTGGTGAGTTGCTAGAGCCGTGCTCATCAACATGGCTAACGGTCTCCCACCCGCTGTCATCTTCCTCTTCGTTTCTGGCACAGGGCTGGCGGGGATACTTCTTTGATGGTTTTTCCAGGAAGATGTCATTTTCAGGACTAACCGTATGGATCTTTGTTGCGTGGCTGATGGGAGTATCTCCATTACACTGCCCAATCTCCTTCTCACTAGTATCTTCCCTCTGTCTGAGCTCCTCAAATACAGCAAGTATGTCCTCTGAAGCAGGCGGTGGTTTGTAAGAGAACTCCTTGATATCATGAAACTTCATAGAGCAAATTGCTTCCTTGAGCATCTCTGCATCTCTTACTGTTTCTTTATCCACGCTATTGCCTCGATGGGAACTGAGGAAAGCCTCGACCTCAGACTGAAGGTCGCTCAGCTGTGAATACTTGCTGTCAAGTGTCAGCTTTGCATCAACAAGCTTCATCTGAACCCTCTCTTCACGCCAAACCTCCGCCATCTGCAACATCTTCCTTTCTTCCTCCACCTCATCTCTCATCTTCATCGATTCACTCTTCAGAGCCTCAACCTCAGCTTTGTCTTCCGCAATCTCCTTTGCTAACTCGTCACACACCTCCTCCATAAGCTCCCTGGCCTTCCTCTCCTTTTCATAATCCTGCAGGTATCGCTTTGCTACAGACTTCAACTCAGATAGCTCACTGACCAACTTGGAGTTCATGATTTCAGCCCTTTGCCGGTTCTTCCTCTCGCGGTTCAGACCCTCTTTAACACTATCAAAGATGTCACGAACCTTATCATGCTCCCTGCTCCTCCAGGAAGCCTTTTCCTCAGAAAGGCTCCTTAACATGTGATCAAGCTTCTTCTTTTCAGACCTACTCTCAGCTTCAAGCTCATGAATCCGGCTGCGGGCCCGCATAAGCTCAGCTTTCAGTGCAGAGACTTCTGCATCAGCAGTCACTTGATATCGGTCAAAGGAATCGTAGTCGGCGTCCCTCGATGTGTCTAGGCACCGACGGTCCCACTTGGTTGCCACCTCCATTTCAATGCGAGGTGATGGAGAGTAAGCTCCCACCTGATTTAGGATCAAAATCATTTCATCATTAAAACAAGAATAGAAATGAAAGCGGTTAATTGTACTCTGGGTAGTAATTCACGAACAAGGAATATACCTCATGAATACTGCCATTGACAAGAGGCTTTCTTCCTGACCTGCCTTCCAGGACAGCTTTGTAGTAATTGCACCGATCCGGTGTATGCAGAGGCTTCGGGTTAGGCTGCAAAATCGTTATGTTAGCTCACCACAAACACTTTAAAACAATCTGGTCACCATTAGATAGTACTAACACTAACAACATCTGTATCTAGGGACCACAAGCAAGCTAATAAGAGTACTGTGTAGATAATAATGGAAATATGGAGATGTGACACCCCTGGGACCAATTGGTGAAGATGCATGCAAACCTAAGCAATCTGGAACAATGATCTTCAGTTGGATCAACAAACAAAATGGACTTTGCTAAAATCTATGCATAAAAGGCAACAAATTTGCTGTTCGAAGCTGATGCACGGAGACGTACGCTGCCATCTCTTCCTAAACCCAATATGTTTTACTCGGCCAAGTTACTAATCAAGGCAATGCGATCAATGTCGAAGTAAAAATAAGCTGTGGTTTCACGCCCATTTGTGCGAGATGATAAATTCCACCTCCAGCTCAAACATTTGTGCGAGATGCTAAATTCCACCGCCAGCTCAAAATCCCCAGCCTCATATGGTGCATTCACCCCTCGAATTGGGAGTGGTGATACAATGTGCTGTGGTAAAAAAAAAGTGACAAAATTGGCGCCCAACAAAGCCGATCCCCTCACTCATTGGATGCGCAGATAGCGTAGGTTTCAGAACAATCGCCTCAAAACTTTTAGAAGAGTCCAAGGCTGGCCCTTCCCTATGACCGACAAAACTAGAAATCACAGAGCACCAAACCCACCCAATTCCTAACTACTACTTCACCGCTGATTCCACCAAAGCATGGCCACACGAAACCCTAGAACGCCACAGCAGTTGAGACACAGCCACGGGAAGATCCACGCGGATCTCGAGACGAATCCTACCTCGAACCGTCGCCGCGCTTCCCCGGACTCCCGCGGCGGCGCCTGCGGCGGATGCACCCGCCACAGCGCCGCGGCGATCTTCCGCACGGACGCGGCCGCGCCGGCACCGCTCGGCGGGGCGACGGCGTCCCCGGGCCACCGGAGCGGCGGGGTGGCCGGCGGGGCGGCCGCGCGGCGCGCGGTGGCGAGGGAGGGGCTCTGGACGCGCAGCCGGCGGCGAGGGCGGGGGCGGGATGCGGACCCCGGAACAGCGGTGGTCTCCGGCTCCTTCGGCCTCGACGGGGACCTCGCCTGCGGCGAGGGATGGGGGCGGCGGGAGCGCGCCATTCGCCGCCGGACACTCACTGGGCGTCGCTGGCGGGGGGAGACGGCGGCGAGGGCAGTGGCATTCACCGGGGGATGGCGCGTGCGGGCTGGCGGTGGAGATATGCGTGCGGGCGAGTCTGCGAGATCCAGTACTCTGCAGTAGTGCCCAGTGGTGGTTTTGATACGACTGGTACTCTAGTAGTGTAGGCCTGTGAGGAGGCTAGGGAACGTGGGAGTGGGATGGGGAAAGGGAAAGGGGGAGGGGATAAAAGGAGAGGATGGATGGAATGGAAGTATTTGTTTGTTTTTTTCTTTTCTCCATTGTTGTTTTTGTGTGTGTTTTGGACTTGTTTGGGAGTTTTGTGATATTGTGATAGTGAAATGTTTTGTGTAGAGTTGTATATTGGAATGGTTTTATTATCTTTGGATGTTGTTGATGGTGATTTCTTAGCTGTGATGAATGCATTGGGAAATTGGTTTCAGTATCATTAATTACTATTAAGAGTTCTGTGATGTTATTGTGGTGTCTCAACCTTCAACGTTCGCTTCTCTCACATTTCCTCTTTTCATAAAAAGGCAACCAAGGAGAGGTAACTTCTAATTTTTGGCGTTGGATCCAACGATCTCTATTCGTCGTGTGAATCTAGCCGAAGGTTTCAGTGGTCTAGATATGTGGAACAACAATGATGGTGTCACATAATAAGGATGCTATCCTTCATTCCATGCGCGGCAATTCCCGTCCTCGTGGTGATGGCGTGGTGATGGATCTAGGAACGTTGGTACTCATTGCCGGGATCCTTGGTCTAGATATGGATGGGCAACAATGTCTTCCATTTGCGACAACATGGGGTATTTGTTCGACATGTGCCGCTCTATTCTTGGGTTCGTCCACCTATTTATTCTTCGAGGATTACATGAACATTTGTGTAGGAGTTGGTCGGTGGGTACTATCAACCTGAGAAGCGTGGCGCAAGGTGGATGGTCTAGTGCCATTTTTCTTCGACAACGTTGAATGATGGGATTCCGGGGCAACATGTCACAACGGAGATGGCTCCATCCTTCGTGATGGCCACAATAGTGGGTAGCCGGAGTAGATCTAGTGTGAGGATTGCCTCCCCATGTCATTATGTGCTTCTCCAGTGTTTGTTGCATCAATAACGGAGGGAGGCAACAATTTTTGTGCTTTCTTTTGTTAGGGGTTGTTCTTGTAAGAATAAAGAGACAACAATTCAGGTGGACACGTCTATACCTAGTCTGTCATTTTGTAAACAAATATGTATTGCCATTCCAAAAGAAGAGTGCCCAATTATGCTCGATGATATGCGTATACCGGTTTTCTATAACTACTTGGACCCTCGCTTTATGTTAAGAATAAGAGCCTAGAAGTTTCAAAGGGGAATTTTCCAAAATATTTTATGACATTTTGTGCGTTTTATGTATGAGTGACAGGATATGTTTGTATGTTGTACATCAAATGCTTACTTTTTTTTCTGGAAAATTGGGAACTATGTTTTGGAAAACTAGTTGTGATATTCTCAAGTCTCATTTGGCTTGTGCTGCAATCTGGAAAGTGATAATTTTATCAGAACTGAAGAAATATTTTTGTACCGGTTTTTTTTTCTAATGTACAAATGGTAATAAAGATGTAATAGTGGGTAACGGTAGGCTGTCGTATTACTTTAGGAAAGTGAAAATGAGGACAATGTTCATGAAGAGAAGAACCTTAGCGACGTCAGACTATGAGAGTGACGCCGGAAAAAATGGTGGTGTTGGCCGGCGAAGACTGATATTATTTTTTGGAGCAACCGGCAGTAGCTCTGCCTTTTCAAATAGATAGAGGGAAAACGAAACATACGGTACATGGGAGCATGTTTTGGTTAAGGTGAAAACATGCGGAAAAACACTGCAGAAACAAAAAACCATTTGATGATGGCTGATATTAGCTCAACAAAAACTGCTACGCATGCCGGAGACTTTGATGATGGCTGACGAGAACCTGATAGTGATAGGGACGGTCATGTAGTAGGTCGCCTGCAAGTTAATTAGACCGACTGGAGCGATCAGTGCGTGGCCCTTTGTCTCAGGGCACCTGCTAGCTTATTTCCCAGTGTGTTCTATCAAATGGAGGTACACCCACCGCACGAGAATCCTCGTGACGTGGCGGTGGTATGTGCGGTATGCACATTGAGCAACAAAAACTTTAATTATTAGCGTGACATGTCATCTTTTTCTTTTCTTTTTAATTTCACCAACCTATTAATAATCATCAATAGCACTAGAAAAAGGCTTAAAAATAATAAAAAATACAAATAGGTCATTGGACCACCTAGCGACGACTACAAACACCAACACGGGCCAAAGACGCGCCGCCGTCCTCGCCCCTCCATCACCGGAGGGCAAAACTTGTCGTAATAGAGTTTGTTGTAGTAGACAAACAAGAAGTTGTCGTGCTAAGGCCACAAAGAACCAACACAATAGAGCAGCAACCATCACCAATGGTGACAATAGTAGATCGAAAGAGTCTGGCCTAAAACAACCAACACACACGAAAACAGACAGAATCCCAAGAGATCCGCCAGACAAACGACTCCACGCGCCCTCCGTCAATGGTAAAAGCACCATCAAAACGAGGATAGAGTGGGAAGGGTCTCATTCTGACTTCAGGACGCAGTCGTCCGTCTCAACATCACGAAGAAGACACTAAAATAAGGCTAAACAAATAACGAAAACCTCCCGCCGGCGAGAGGTCATGGTCCACCACACCTTCAAGGGCCTAGGGCCACCGGAGGCGGAGCGGACCGACGACATCGCCAGCGAGTGGTGTGGAACCCTAGATGGGTTTTATCTACTTACTATTGCCTCTCCCTGACGGCGGCGCTACGTACCGGTTTTGGAATTCCCTGCGCACGTGCCATCGACGATAAAGCTAGCCGAATATGGCTGTCTTTTTTGTGTTGACTCGAAACAGAGGCGGCAGTCTAGGGTTCCACCTGCTACTTGTCGTCTACGACCGGAATCAACGGGTCCCCGCCTCCTCTGCTTGCCGTTTCGGCGATGGGAGGGGGTGGGGACCCCAGACCTGCGCTCGGCGTTATTGAAGGGTCGCCAAAGTTAAGAGTTGTTGAAGATATGCCCTAGAGGCAATAATAAATATAGTTATTATTATATCTTTGTGTTTATGATAAATGTTTACATTCATGCTATAATAGTATTAACAAGGAAACATTAATACTTGTGTGATTTGTAAACTAAATTAGAGTCCCTAGTAAAGCCTCTTTATAATACTAGCTTGTTGGTTAATAAATGATTGTGGTTTCCCTATCATGAACATTGAGATGTTATTAACAACAATATCATATCGTTAGGAGAATGGTATGATGGACATACTCCTATAGATAAGCGTAGCATAAAGATCAAGTCATTTCAATAGTTCAATTGCTATATGCTTTCTGATACATAGTAACCTAATTCCTTCGACCATGAGATCATGCTTATCACCATCACCGGAAGGATGCTTTGATGACATCAAACACCACACCGTAACTGGGTGGCAATAAAGGTGGCATTGAGTGTTCGGAAAGCATGGGTTGAGGCACATGGATCAAGAGTGGGATTTGTCCATCCATATGACAGATAGATATACTCTGGGCCCTCTCGGTGGAATGTCATCCAATTGGCTTGCAAGCATGTGACTGGCTCACAAGGGATCACATATCACGGGAACGAGAAAAGAGTACTTATCAGTAACGAGGTTGAACTAGGTATGCAGAGATACCGACGATCAAAACCTCGGATAAGTAAACTATCGTGAGACAAAGGGAAATTGGTATCGTATGTAAGTGGTTTATTCGATCGCAAAGTAATCGTAGAAATATGTGGGAACTATATGAATTTCCAGATTCCTCTATTGGTTATTGTTCGGAGAAGTGTCTCGATCATGTCCGCATAATTCACGAACCGTAGGGAGACACACTTAAAGATTCGATGTTGTTGAGTAGTTATGAAATGATGAGTAAGAGACCGAATGTTGTTCGGAGTCTCGGATGGGATCCGGGATATCACGAGGAGATCCGGAATGGTCCGGAGAATAAGATTCATATAAGGAAAGTCCTGTTTCGGAGTTGGAGAATGATTCTGGTGTTTTCATCGGGAATGTTCTAGAAGGGTCTGGAAGGTCCGGCACTCCGAAGGGGAAGGGTACATGAATGTGTCATAACAAGTTTGAATGGTTTCATCATGTACTAGGTGTCATCGCTGAGCAAAATAAAGGGATAAATCAAATCCTAGTTTGAAAAGTCAAACGTCAATTTGAAAAGTCAAACGACAAGTTTGCTTGGTGGAGGGAGAGTAGGAAACCTACTCGGGGAGGAGTTCCTCTCCCTCCACCCGCCGGCCAAGGAGGCCGACTTGGTGGAGGACTGTCCTCCCCTGGCCGGCGCCCTCCCACCTATAAAAGGAGGGGCAGGGGTGCCCCTCTAGACCTACACCTTGCCCCACTAAAACCCTAGCCCTAGCCGCCGGCCCCCTCTTGCAGCTGCCGCCGCCCTAGGGCAAACCCTAGCCGCCGACTTGGGCTCTCCCCTTGCCCTAGCCGCCGGCCTAGCCCTCTCTCCTTGGTGCCTCTAAACCCTAGATCGCCAAGGCCTCTCTCATAGCCCACCATACTCGCTCCGGCTTAAGACGAAGCCCTGCGAGATCTCCCCTCTACTTCCGGTACCACGCCGTTGTGCTGCCGGAATCGCGAGGAGAGTGCTACAACCTCCGCTGCCTGCTGGAACAAGGGAGAGGAAGGTCTTCATCCAGTACCGAACGTGTGACCGACTGCGGGAGCGCTGCCGGAACGCAGCGCCGGAAGGATCGTCTACACGATCTTGAGATCGGCAAGAGTACAACTACATCACCCACGAGAATCTGCTCTCGTTAAACACTTTGGAATCTTCGAGGGTGAGTTATTCTATCGACTCGTTGCTACAGTCTAGTAGATAGATTTTGGCTTGTTTGTTTGTATGCGGTAGAATTTTTTTTCCATGCTACGAACCCCTACAAGAGTTTGGTCAACCGACATTGACGTTATAGTGGCTATGACGGCGTTGTGTGGCCTCCTCTTCCAGCTTGTCGGCGACGATCTTGCCGCTGGCGTTGAGGAGGGAAGGGAATCGTCTGCTCGCCGCTTCCATGGAGTTATGGATCTCGTCCAGTCTACGTGTGTTGTAGGTTTGGTGTTACAAGTTTCAGATCAATTTAAGGGATCAATGGCAACTGTTTAAGCTCTGGAGTGTTGGTCCTCAGGGGAACGCGCACGAAGACTTCCCAACTGTCATCAACAACGTCAGGCAGACTCTGGTAAGAAAGCGGCGACAACGATGCGTCAGCGGCTCGCTCCGGCGGCAGTAACGGTCGTTAGGTGGTCCAAGGATCTCGGTGTATTTTTTATTATGTTTGGGGTGTTTTATACTTCTTGTGAAGTCATGAAATAGATTCCGATATTTTTTTCCGAAGAAAAAATTCTGGCTGTTTTTTTTCTTCTTATATGTACTATGTACTTTTCTGCCTACTGTAATTGCTCCGGTTGATACTAGGAAAATTAGTTAATGGGAAAGGAATTCTTGTTTGTGAGCACGGCAGGAGGATTTGATACTCATTCATGAATGTGGTACGGTACATCTATACATATATAGGACTCATTCCCTGTATCTGCGTGGTCCCGATCGAGCACCTTGCTTCAGGCTCTGAGAACGTCAAGACCGTCACATGCATGGTCTCCAGTCCACCACTCCCCGGCCCGAGCTAGCTCTAGCTAGGTCGGAACTCAGAAGGAGCGAGAGTGCGAGACCAACCGACCCTGATCCCGTGTCAATCTCCGAATCATCAACGGACCGACGTGCGACGCACCCACACTTGCATGCACCGCCGGTCGCACGGGGTTCGCGCGTCGCGTGTCCCTTTAAATTAGTACGTAGGGGCCGATCGAGCTCACGTTTGAAACTTTTTCGCATGAAAGCCTAGGCATGGATGTTTTTCCAAAAGTACTACTCAGTAGTAATCCCACACAAAGCTAAAACATTTTATATTTTAAAATAGAGGGAGTAGTAGTATATGCATCCGGTACAATCAGGGCCCACATTTTCGGAGGATTCTGTCACGCAACGTAGTATCTGCAAACATAACCTTGCCGTGCATGTAACCTCTGTCTGTCTTAAGAAAAAAAGGGAAACACTTCAAAAAGAAATGATGTTAGTATACCAACCAGTTGGTAATCCAACAACAGTAGCGCTATCTATTAGGCTGGTCATAGTGGAGAGAACTTAGAGTAGTAACATGTGTATGTTACTAGTCTAAGTTACTAGTATCTCCATAGTGGCAAATAATATATGTGTGGTATCATGCAAAGACGTATTTTGTTTTGAAATGTGTGAGGTTATGGTAACATACTCCCTCCGTCCGTAAATAAGTGTACTTCTAGCCTTGTCCTAAGTTAAACTTTACTACGTTTGACTAACGTTTTAGAACGTACCAATATTTATGACACTAAATTGTTATCATTAGATTTATTTTTAAATCTAGTTTCATAATATGTCAATTTGATGTAATATATATTCCTATATTTCTCTATAAAATTGGTCAAATTTAGTTATGTTTGACTTAAGCAAAAGCTAGATGTACACTTATTTGCGGACGGAGGGAGTAGTTATTTACACAAGTCTCTCTCTCATCATTTAATTGCATGTCATGTCAGTTGACAATACATGTAAGACTATGTTACTTTATGACGGTTGAGAGCACTTATTGGCCGCTTATTAGCTGGAATAGTGCGAAAAGAAATGGGTCACACGAAACAGTTCGCTTTTGGCGAGAATCGAGGATGGATCCTGGGGTTGCATACAGTGCTCGCTCGCCTTCTCGCTGATGCCATGCGCCTGACGCCTGTGTCCGGCGCGGCGGTGGACCTGATGGAATGGCATGGCATGCCACGGCGGTGTCCGGGTCCGTGGAGTGGGGGCGGCGCCGCGCGGCGTTTTGCTTGGCGATCTCTCACCCCGTGCGTCGTCGCTGTTGTGGCAAGCTGATTAATTGTCTGCTTACGTGTGGTGCCAGCGGCCCACTGTCATCGTGTCAAAAATACGAGAAATTTATACTGGTAATTCTTTTGCTCTGTCTGAACAAAAATGCATTTCTCATGTACTCCCTCTGTGAGGGATTACAAGGCCCAAAAGCTTTTTAGAAATGCTAGAAATTGTAAGTCCTCTCATATTTATTAGTCTCTCTTCTCCGATGCATGTTCTACTTTTTCTCTACTATCTTTTCTCATGCATGTGGAACTATTAGTGCATGAAGTAATTAAGAGAGATAGTTATTGATTTTCTTAATCCTAGCAAAGTGTTCCATAGGCCTTGCAATCCCTAACAAAGGGAGTAAATTGCAGAGATCCCAAAGCTGGAAGATTGATCATTAACTTCTTTGGAAGATACATTAGTTGATCTGAGAAATCATGTGTTACACGTGATAAGCTACTTGAAGCCAACAAGAAAAGAAAGCTGAGAAATTTCATAACAGTATATCAGAAACCATTTTATAATTGATCTAATAGTAAAATCAAATTATGGTATAAAAGGCAGGCGTTCGCAATACACGCATACACTCGGCCCCATAAACGACTCGCATGCACACCCTACTTTTGTGGGCTATCAACGTCTTTAAAAGACTGAGCTGGCGGATCGGATCTTAAGATTAATAAAATCACTATAGATATCACGTTAATGACGGAAATGTCTCCCCGCACTTAGAAAAGGCAAAGTCAGACTTTGCGCTACTACTTTTGTAACCCGTGGATTCCAAAAAAAAATCACTTATCACGGTTGCCGAATTCTGTTTGTTCTTTTTTCCGAGGGCAAAAGTAATCTATAGTAGTATACAAATGTACAACCATAAAATTAGTGTAAAATTCAGTTATTTGTAGCACAGTACGTTCATTTCTGTACAGTCTTTTGACTCTTTCCCGAAGGATGCTTCCTATTGTAGCGCCTGCACACTGGTTGAGCGGAGCCGCAAGTTGGGACATGAAAAGGTGCAAAGAAACCCACGCAATCATACCTGCCCACACCCTCTTTCTAGCATCATCAAGTAGTACAGCGAACACGCGCCACTTGCTACAATAAGAAATGTTCATCCTGCCTTTGCTGTGCCCGCCATTTGCAGCTCGCTGCGCTTGGTCAAGGACGACCCAAGGCGACCTTCAATCACGCAACCACGTGCGCCCGTGCGTTGTGCTGGAAGCTGGATGATGATCTTCACCGAAAATTACTGCACGGTTCGAGACAGTAATAATCTACTACTGCTGCTCGTACAGTTCAAATTTCGAAGGTGCTGCTGCAGGGCAGGTTTTCAGCGAGTTTTGCCGAGATCCGGGCCCGATCGGGTTCAAACATGGTGATCTGGGCTCAACCAGTGCATATTCTGAACCCCTCTTCCTTCCTTCATCTCTTGATCAGAGTGACGAGAGATGCGTTTCTGACGACGCTCTTTTTTACTGGGATCGAGCGACGATTAATGGCGCCACGCATGGGGATCTGAATTGGCGGGTGTTTTTTGCGAAGCCCGAAACAACTTTTCTCGAGCCCTCCCCGGGTTCAAATATGGTGATCCGGGCTCGGGCGCTTTGATCAGTGTGAGATGCCTGATCAATCTGACGATGCTCGTCTGGGATCGGGCGACGGCGATTAATGCCCGCGCCCCGCGGTGCGATGCACGGGGATCCGAGGACGATCGGATAGTAGTACTATATGAGCTCCCGGGACACCTTCTCTCGGGACGGGCATCGATGGGCCGGCGCCCGATCCGAGCCCGCCGGGACCCGGGAACCATCGCGGATGTTCTCGCTCGATCCGATGGCCGAGAACGCGCACGGATAGCGGGACTGATTAATTAGTTAACGGATTAGTTAAGTGCCCTGGGTTAGTGTTGGCGGTCACTGCATGGATGTCTGCGTGCGCATGTGTTGTTTTGACCTTGGTTCGCGTGACCTGACCGCTGAAGGAATGGTTAAACTGCGGATGGGATTGAATATATCGAGCGGAAATTAATGCAGGATTCAAGTGGTTCCATGAGTACATGTTTATCCGACGTTTGTGGTAAGGTTCAAACTGGGTCCGTGATGTGCTCGATAATGACAGTCTAGTGGATGCTAGTACCGGACTGTCACTGCACCGTGCTTCATTGCAGACCGTAACCTCCCTACTTACTAGCTGCTCCATATAGCTAGCTAAGCTAGGATCATGACCTGAAAATCTTAAGATACTTCCTTCATCGAAGGGAAGCAATAAACGGACAGTTTTCATCATTCATTCGGAGGAATTAGGTGACATGGATGGAAGCATGGATTCTGATGTCGCGTATTGATTGATACTACTACTATTACTCCGTCTCGTGGTTTGGCACAGGCAACCTTAACTCTGACAATGATCCTAGGATCTAGTACTACATTTTTGCACTAGTGCTATGTTCACAAATCACTTTGCATTGGTGCACCAATCTGACACACTAGCTGCTAGCTCGTTTCAGATCGTAATTCTGGGATTCTTTTGTGCTTGCCGTTACTGGTTTCTGATGGCAGGTACCTGAACGTGACACCTTACCTTTGAATCTCTGATGCTAGAATTCTACCACATTGCAGTACTACCGGCTGCAATACATGTTCAGAAATCACTCGTATTGTTGCAACCTGACATGGAGTAGCTCTTACTAGTTTTGGATTATCTCGTCTGCCATGCCATCACTTCATTTCCTTTGTGCAGTTTTCACAACTTTATTATTCAGAGATCACTTTGGTTGGCCATTTCCATGCTTGGCTGTCGGAATGTCAATCACATCTAGTCTATTGCCCTCACACGAGCAGATTGTTCAGTGAATCTTATGGCAGCTCACATAACTGTTGTTTATTCCAGGAGGGACAACAAATTGGTAAAGAACCTGAATTGTTTTCGCTTAGTTAAGTCTATCAGCGTCTGACGTTCCAGGCAGTGATTATTGCTCCGATTCATTACTAGTATTTAGTACTAGTAGTATCGGTGCTGACAGGTACTCAACTCTTAGGGCTGCATTTCAAGCTTGAAATTCGAATTCAAATGATGTGGTGTGAGGGTTAGCTACAAAACAACGATCATGTTCTTTATTACTACTAGCCTACTGGATTCTGCTCTAAATATTGTAGCTTCAGCCCTTCCTACAATTACATCTTCAGATCCAAAACCGGTACTGTACAATTATATCGGAGAAATTAGGTGCCACGGATCAAAGCACGAATTCTTATGTCGCATATTGAACTATTGATTGGTACTGCTATTACTCCTCTTGTGGTTTGGCACAGGCAAAATGGTAGGTACTTGATCATGCCTCTTAAACTCTGACAATGGCTCTAGAATCTACACTTTACAATAGTGCTGGCATGGCTGCTCCCTTGCATTGGTGCACAAATCTGACATAGCTGCTAGCTTGTTTGAGCTCATAATTCTGGGATTCTCCCGCGCTTCCCGTTACTGATTTCTGATGGTAGGTACCTGAACATGACACCTTAACTCTGAATATCTTATGCTAGAATCGACTCCGTAAATTGCACTACTACTGGCTGAAATACATGTTCAGAAATCACACGCAATTTTTTTTGCAGGGAAAAATACACGAATAAAAAATCACCAGCATTGTTGCAGCCTGTGACATGTTGCTCATAATTTGGGATTCTCTCGTCTACCATCACTTCATTTCCTCGTTGGAGTCTTCATAACTTTATAATTCAGAGGTCACTTGGTTGGTGGTCAGTTCCATGCATGGCCGCCGGAATGTCAATCACATATAGTCTATTGCTCACACGGGCAGATTGTTCAGTCAATCCTATGGCAGCTCACACAGCTGTTCTTTATTCCAGGGGGGAAACCAAATTGGTAAAGAACCTACATTCTTTTCTCTTAGTTAAGTCTATCAGTGTCTGACGTTTCAGGCAGTGAATTACTCTTACCACTGCATTTCAAGCTTGAAATTCGAATTCAAATGATTTGCTGTGACGGTTAGCAGCAAAAGAAAGATCATGTTCTTTATTAGTACCAGTCTACTGCATTCTCTTGCTATAGATAGATCGTAGCTTCGGCCCTTCGTAGAATTAGATCTTCCGGTACAAAACCGGTACAATTATAGATAGTAGCTAGTATCTAGGATCATGTCCCGAGATCTTCAGATACTCCCTTCATCGAAGCGAAGCAATAATCGGACAGTTTCAGCATTCATTCGGAGAAATTAGGCGCCATGGCCCGTGGATCGAAGCATGAATTCTGATGTCGCGTATTGATTGATGCTACTTAACCTTCATAATGATCCTAGGATCTACATTTTGCACTAGTACTGTAATGGCTATATATGCTCGCAAATCACTTGCATTGGTGCGTGGTGCAATCTGGCATACTAGCTGCTACTAAGCTCGTTTCAGCTCATAATTCTGGGATTCTCCCGCGCTTGCCGTTACTGATTTCTGATGGTAGGTACTCCTGAACGTGACACCTTATCTCTGAATCTCTGGTGCTAGAATCTACTTACCACATTGCAATAGATGTTCACAAATCACTTGCATTGTTGCAACCTGACATAGAGGCCTTAGTGTGGGATTCTCTCGTCTGCCATCACTTCATTTCCTCTTTAGAGTTTTCAGAACTTTATTAGTATTCAGAGACCACTTGGTTGGTCAGTTCCATGCTTGGCTGTCGGTATGTCAATCACATCTAGTCTATTGTTCACACGAACAGATTGTTCAGCCGATCTTATGGTACATCACATAGCTGTTGTTTATTCCAAACTGGTAAAGAACCTGCATCTTTTTCGCTTAGTTAAGTCTATCAGTGTCTGACGTTTCAGGCAGTGATTATTGCTCCGATTCAGTAGTAGTATCGGTACTGACAGGTACTCAACTCTTACCGCTACATTCGAAGTTTGAATTTTGAATTCAAATGATGGAGTTAGCTACAAAAGAACGATCAGGTTCCTTTAGTACCAGTCTACTGGTTTCTCTTGCTACATATTGTAGCTTCAACCCTTCCTAGAATTAGATCTCCAGATCCAAAACCGGTACAATTATATCTCGTGAAAACTGCATCTGACCAAGAATTTTGTTAGGTAATACATGCACATCCCGTACTACAATGATGAGGTAACCTACTACCTTGTGCTACTAAGCATCGCCATATAAACTTTGAGTTCTTGCAATATCTCCTGCACGAAACAACTTCTTTTCATTCCATCAACCCTATCCGAGAGTATAAGCTAAATATACTTGGTATAAAAGCTAAAATAGAAGACCATAATGATATGGCCTTGAAAGCTACTTAGAGGCTGAATCCCTGTAACCTTTTTGATCTTTCTAGAACAACCTTTTGTTTCACTAGTGGAAAACGTGCCTCCAGTCCCGGTTCCAGACACGCTCTAGTCCCGGTACCGGGACTAGAGGTTCCAACCTTTAGAACCTCTAGTCCTGGTCCGTTACGAACCGGGACTAATGTCTCTGCACGTGGCCGCGCAGGGAGCGGTGGTGGAGGACCTTTAGTTTCGGTTCGTAGTATGAGCTGGGACTAGCCGTTCTCTTTCGCGGCAGGATTTTACAAATTCGGCTAGCGCGACAGCCGATGTCGGTTTCTGTCGCAGCATAAGTTTGGGGGCGATTTTTGCCGCGGCAGAATTTTTTTGGAGGGTGGGGGGAGGGTATGCCGTGGCAGGAGGATCGATAGAGGGAGAGTTTTGGCGTAAGTGACGTGCAACGAAGGATCCCATTACACATAACATCGTCATGGTTATATAGATACAATTCGATTATATATATATACAATTTGATTACATGGAGATCACAACCTGTCTATTCGATTAGATGGAGATTATTAAATCACTAGTGTCCCTTGATATGAAATTTTCCATTTGTGTTTAAGGCATGGTCAACCAAAAATCCCGCCAATTCCTCTTGAGTTGCTACCAAACACTCCTTTGGTTGGAGATTCTCCCGCAATCTTTCCAACTATAATACATAAAAGAAGAAGATCAATATGAATATCAATCGTCATAACAAATATTATGAATCACACTCAACACAACTGATGGTAATAAATTTAAATTTTGAATATATTGTTCATGTACATCTAGAAATGTCCGTCCCGTTCACTGACCTTAGAGCGAATGAACTCGCACACGAATTATCCATACAAATTAGTCCCTGGTGGCTGCCTCTCAGAGTTTACGAGAATAGAATTCAATCAAATAATAATCAAGCATGATATAATGGTATTGAAACTAGAATTGAAGAGATGCGCGGACCTAGCTCGTACTGCTTACCTCGACCCGACGAAAACTAAGCTCATTTTCAAATTCACCAATCGTACTCTTGGTAAAATCTTGCCAAACCCTGCCCGGCAAAAATAAAGAATAAATGAGTTATTAGTTACTTGATATCTCAGGATACATATGAACGAAAGAGACCGATATAGTGCGATAATGGATGAAATTTCTCTCGTGTGACTGTGGTATTAAAGCATAATTTATGGACATCGTCATGCGATGCTACCTTGTTGAAGGCATCTTCCTTGCAACAGGCGCTTCCTCCCTCGGATCGCTTCAGGAGAAACCCTAGATTTAGGTATCACGGATCGGACGATGGTAGTGCCGTTCTTCTTCCCGATGACAGGTCTAGCGAGGATTATGCGGATCTCTGTCCCAAAGACAGGCCTACGGTATGATGGTGGCGGCGGCTTCTGAAGCATGTGCAAAATGCGTATGTAACTGCGTTGTGGGTCTGTTGGACTAGGTGTGTGCTCCCTTTTCGCCATAGTGCGACTTGGTGATGCCCCTGGATCTAGTTCGTGGATGTTGTTTGTGAGTCGATCTATGGCACAATCACACAAGGACCCATGGCATGATCTCTCCCCATTCTCGGGTTCTGACCTTTGTTGTATAAATTATTAATATAGGTCGTATGCATCTCTTCGACTCAAAGGCTAGATATCTTAACCTAATTTTGGAAAAATAATCATCGACATGACCAAAAATTAAATATTTCTTTCTAAAAGAAAGAATTAAAAATAAGTAAATGAACTTTGACATAGAACCAAGAAAATAACGAAATATAGTATAGCATACGCAAAAAATAGAGACATCACACTAAAGACTTACTACCCTCAGGTCCCAAAAAAAAGACATATAAATTTTTTGAAATGTCAAATGGCGTCAAGTTTGACCATGTTTATATAAAATGTTATCACCTATTATAATACTATGCAGATATAATAAGAAAAAAAACATTTTATAAGGGCATGTACAATGCTAGAAAAGACGGGTCTTCTCTTAGCCCTCCATGTAATCTAGACAAGGTAATAACAATAAGTTGTACAATGGGTTATCTCTTATTGTCATCCCTAAAAATTAATGTGAATTGACTAATTATAATAAAAATTTGTGTTGATTAGAGAAGACATAAGATATAATGGAGAAAAATAGTCTCTCTTATTTTTAGGGGATCATCCCTTAGCTAAGAGAAGACAACCTTCTCTTTCTTCATTCCTCCAACTAAGCGAAAATTCGATGTGACGACCTTAAGAGAAGGTTGACGTCACCGCATTATATATGCCCTAATGTATCCAGGGGCGAAGCTCCCCTTTGGGCAAGGTATGTCATCTGACCTACCTTGATTTTCTATAAAAAACCGCGTATATATATGCCCCTGTCCGTTATACATACATATTTCAGCAAATATCATACGATCTGAAGAAAAACCAAAGAAATCTGATACAATGGGCCGCACTAGATGGATTTCAGGCATCCTAGGCCTTAGCTGGGCCACGCACAAGGAAAAGACCCCAAGTTGGACTGTCTCGACATGTTGTTCACGTTCAGACTGAATGGTTCAGTCCCGATCAATTGTTGATCGATCCTGGCCCGATCAAACCACACAACCGCGACCGCAACGAAAGACGGACTAGACGCGCCCAGGCAGGATAGTTGCGCCGCAGTTTGTCCTCCCGATCGGACGAGCGGCGGCTCCCTTTTTGTCTTGTGACTCCTCCTTTGGCCGGCTGCAGGACTGCCCCGCCGCCGCAGGCCGCAGGTCCGCCCGGACAACACCTAAAATTGTAAATTTTTATCATGGTTTCTCAGATCTCATCATGGTCCGCCCGTCGCAGGTCGCACACTCTTAGATGGACAAGGGGAAGCAAGCTGCAGCTATAAAGGGGGAGGGTATAAATTTTAATTATTTTGTGGTCAATTGAACTCAATTAAGATTGAAATATTGAAGAAATTTGATTTGATTTTTTATAATTCAATTGTAGATTTACAATAGTTATGGAATAGTCAGATCAAGAGATCTAAATCAAGCACTCACGAAAGTGTAAATGTTGGCTAAGAGGAAGATCAAGAACTAGAAAGAAGGATAAGAAATTCTATGGCCACGACATGGAACAAGTGGTAGACTCCACCGAAGCCGAAGTGAAAGAGAATATTGTGATTCTAGAAGCTGGAGGTATGACTGATATCATAGAGTATATAAAACTTGATACAAGGCTTCGTGTTCAAGTTGATGAATTTGCTCCCAATGTTAGATAAGATGTTAGATTTGCTTACTTAAAGAATGGTCCAACACAACCAACTCGGCATAATTTCCCGCTAAATAGAGACAAGACATCCTTTCTACCTAAATGGTATAAGGACAAAAAAGGGTTTTCAAAAGGAAGGTAGAGCTTCTTTGTTGATACGTTTATATGTTCTAATTAGATTTAAATATGCTTTTGTTGCCATTGTATTAAGTGTTTATAATCATTATGTCGAGAATTTTTTGTTTTTTTCATCAAGTTTTTTTAATGCATTAGAGTTCGCCGGACCATAGTTTTTTTCGTCCTTCGCCACTGAATGTATCTAATAATATTAATTTGACATCGTAAACGTTTCCTTTTCAATAATCTAGGTTGACTTCTCAAAAAATATATACTGTCTTGTTTGTCGAAATAATATGTTTTTTGTTTGCATGTAAAGTTATGTACAGGGTGTGTTTACATTATTGTTGATACATGTTGATGTCTCCGATGCCCACGCAGATAAGACGGCGGCGCAGGTGATTTTTTTTTTGAACAGGAGAGCCCCTGGAAGGGGCTGGAAGCCTTTCATTAAAACAAGATGGTGGAGGTACAAATTTTCACGCAGGACCCTAAATAACTGGAAAACACAACTAGGTCCAAACGCTTTACAAAGAGAACCCTACAGAAATACAAAAAAAGCAATCGGGTCCTCCTTCCAACTCATCTCTGCAACAACTGGGCCTCGCAAAGGAGGTTGGAGGATTGTCGCACTTTGTCGGCAAGCTAGAAGGCCTTGATTTGGCCGGGATAATCAGCTGGCATTCTGCCTCCGATTTGGAACCGCAGAATATGTTGGCTTCACTACTCCAAGGTTGACCGCCGCCGTTGCAACTCAGAGAGCCATTCCTTTCAGTCACAACCGTTGCGCCCAGAAAGAGAAGACACTCCGAAGAACAGCAGCAACGAGCAACCGGGATTCGTCGACGCCGCGCCAAGAAACCAAGCTCTCTCCTCAGAGCTCCTGCCCGAGATGAGGAGAAGAAACCGTAGAAGATGCAGCATCGACGAACCCGGCAAACACCCTTCCCCAAAAGAGAGGGCAACAACCACCAGACAGAAGAAGGGGATTGTGCCGCACCGGTCCGCCCTCCCTCGCCACCAAGGCCGGCCAAGAGGGACACGGGAACACCCTCTAGCAGATCGCCACGCCGCTCCTCCTCGCCATCATGGCCGGCCAGGAGCGCCGCCGCAACTACACCTC
Organism: Avena sativa; assembly: GCA_916181665.1. Taxonomy (NCBI): domain Eukaryota; kingdom Viridiplantae; phylum Streptophyta; class Magnoliopsida; order Poales; family Poaceae; genus Avena; species Avena sativa. The sequence goes on from OV702279.1 coordinate 345,753,190, forward strand.
CAACGCAACGGTGGTCAACAACGGCTTTATTGGACGGGGGTCTCACCTGAGGAACAAAATCCGACGCCTCCCACCATGGAAGTTCACCGGAGAGTTCAGCAGGTGACGCCCTAGCACCGCGCCTAGGTGCCTGGACGGGAGAAACCCTCCACCGCTCTGAAGAACTGCTGCCAAATCCGCCGCTGATCCCCTCCCCCTCGCCACCACGGCCGTCCAAGAGAGGGAACAACAACAGAGCAACAAACCAGAGCCCAGATTATTGCGGAGATCCCGAGCATGGCAGAGCTCGCCGCCGCCTCCATCCGCCGGAGCGCAGCGACAAGAAACCAGTATCGGAAGCACCAGATCCGGCCCCAAGGACCTAGCACCCTACTCCAAACTAACGGCAGACCGCCGGAAGACCTGCGACTAAGCCTAGCTACTACACCGGCGCCTCCCCTTCCCCATCTCCGGCCGGCAGCGCCGGCGTAGAGGCCCGGTTTTGGCAAGTCAACGCTACGGGAGGAGCTCAGGGGAGAGAGGAGTTTGAGTTTTTCTTTCTCGCCGAAAATCAACTTAGTACATGGCGGCGCAGGTGATGTTGGGGTTCAGACCGCGGAAACTGCGCGTCGGGTAGGGGGAGGCCCGCGTGATCTTGCCGCACCTCTCACTTCCTCCACGACATGTGCCTCCGCGCACCGCACCCTCGCGACCAGCGGCGCCCCGCGCGTCCACACCCACGCACGACCCAGGTGCGTCGCGCCCGACTCCACGAGGAGGAGCGGCACCACGAGCATGATCATAAGAAGCGCGGCCGCCGCCATTGTGCGCGGGACACGCGGTGACCGGACAGAACGATCGTCGGCGACGGAGGGGTCGAACTGAACAGAGGCCAGCGTACTGAATTACGCGCTCTCAGTTTAACAGCCGGTACACCAACACTCGTGCATTATTCGGAACGTGGCCTAAGCAAGCACGGCCAGTACTGATACACAGTAGGCACAGGTTGTCATCGTATATCGGGTCAGCAGCTTCTGCTCAGGCGACGCCGCTGCCGGCGACGCAGACCCACTGGCCGGGGAAGAGGTCCGCGCAGGTGATGTTGGGGTTCAGAAGGCGTAACCCCCCTTCGGTGAACCCAAAGGCGCGCGCCAACGAGCCGCACGTCTCCCCGGCCTTCACGCCGTGCACCTCAGTGCACCGCACCCTCGCCGTAAGGGGCGCGCGCTCGCGCGTCCTCGTCCTCGCCGTGCCCGTGTTGGCCTGCTCGCTCCCCGACGCCTCCAGGATCGGCGCCGCGAGCATCAGAAGAAGAAGCGCGGCGGCGGCGGCGGCCGAGGAGGCGTGGTGTGCCGCCATTGCACCTGTGGAGGCGGCGATCGACTGACGCAAGGTTCTTGGTTTGAGATGGTGAGAATGCGCGATGCGGAGCAGACGCGCGCTCTCGGTTTAAGAGGCGCGGCGAGGGAGGGAGTCGATCTGAAAAGGGTCGCCATGACCATAATGCCATGCCGTATCTAGCTTCCTGACTCACAATCTGCTTCAAATCTTCAAACGCTTCTTTCATCAAAATAAAACAGCAAGGAAATCTTCGGACACTTGATCTTTCGTTCAGAGAAATTAAACACGATGGACCCAAGCATGAATTCTGATGTTGCCTTTTGGTTCTGCCTCCTCTGTTCCACTGACGGACACTCGTCTGGTGCATGGTTTGGCGCAGACAAAACGGTAGGTACTTGATCATGGCTCCTTAACTCTGATGCATAGATAGTGATCCTAGAATCCAAGTTTCGGAGTTGTACTGGGCTACTGCCTACCGGCTGACACACATGGCTACGTTCACAAATCACTTGGGCTATTGCAATCTGACATAGCTGGTTGCTGGTTTCAGTTCAAAATTCTGGGATTCTCTCGCTTGCCATTACTTCGATGGCTTTGGAGTTTTAACTTTTCAGACCTTTATTAGTTTGGAGATCAAAGACCGGGTTCTTTATTAGTTCTAGTCTACCGGATCATGTTACTACCAATTGTAGCTTCACCCATTCAAGGAATTGCATCTAGTATGAAATGATATTTCCAAGCTTGTTGTTAGGTAATACTCCCTCTGTTCGGAAATATAAGACGTTTTAGCTTTGTGAATCAAATGTATCTAGACGTCTTTTAGTATATAGGTTCGTAGAGGTTTGGAGTGAACCTATACCCTAAAAAGTGTCTAGATACATTCGTTTTACAAAGCTAGAATGTCTTATATTTCGGAACCGAGGGAGTACATGCACAACCCCATGCTACATTGATGAGCTAACCTACCACGTCATAGTCCTAACATCTCCATAGATACTAGTATAATCTTTGCAAATTAATAGTATCTCTAATGCACGAAATGAACTTTCATCCCATAAAACATATTGACTATACAAGGTTGCAAAATAGCATATGCCCATGGTGGTACATGCGCATAGGGCGTCCACCGTCCGATCTTACTAAAGTGAGAACACGGTGTCTAACCTGTTGCATGCATCGTAACACTGTTTGGCAAACGCCGTCACACTGGGAGCACGTATAGGTTTTGATATATCCATGTACATTTACAAACCAAGTTTCATATTTTTTTACATTCCACCCATTCATCGGCAGGGGCAGCAAGAAATAGCCATAGATGTTTTTCGCGTGTTGTTTTCTAACAAAATTAGAACATTCTCACGGAATATGTTGATCGACGAGCTGCCATCCATCACCCGTTGTATGTTTTTAGTCTGTACCGCTAACATGAAAATATTACTTTCTGTTCCATTTCGAAGAAATCAAAACTACAATACATGCATGTACATGCACACCATACCCGACTAACCTAAAAACATTTGTGAGCGCCTTCGATTATCATCTAGCTCGAACACCGCCCCACTCAATTGATAGTAATAGCCATAGATCCTTATCAACTAAATATTAGCATCATGCTCTTTACAACCTGTAGCCCATTAACGAACAACACAAAAAAACAAAGGCCAGCATAAATAAATTAAGTAGACAGTTTGGCACAACCAAACGGTTGTGCAAATGGAGAGCACACTCCGTCACCCACGGCGTCATCCAAGTTTGGCAGGATCTTATAAAGAGAGCAAATATACATGCAATCCGACGGTCATGGTCCTATGCACCACTACCACCGCAGGCACCAAATCCACATCCATACAAGGTTTATGCATATCTAAGTTCTAAGCTCGCGGCTCGGCTTGGCCAAGGTTTTCAAATTGCGAGCCTAGCTGGGCTTGTCTCTATCTAGAAAAAAAATCTCACAATGGGGCTTCAGTTGGAATTGGCTTGGTCAAATCTGCTAAAGGAACTCAAGCCTTCTTAGACTCGTACTGACGGAGAATCATGAATCTTGACTCCCATAGTTCATGTGTGTCCGTACGTCATCGATAAAAGTAACCCGTGGTTGATTGACCCTACCCATTGTTAATAATATAATACACGGCCTTTTGGTTTAGATGGCTAGTCATCAATTTAATATGGTATCAGAGCCAAGAGGTCTTGAGTTCAATACCCTGCTCACGCAGAATTAAAAAAAAGGAAAAAAAGATTCAGTGGCCTATTCCTATCTCACGCTAAGGACTAAATAGACTAGACGTGAGGGGGAGTGTTGAATATAAATATACCAATTATCCCAAAAGACCGATCTGATGGAAAGGTCTAGGCAGTATATTTATATTCAACACTCCCCCTCACGTCTAGGCTACTTTAGTCCTTAGCGTGGGTTCGGTGCAGGCCGCATAATCTTTTTTATAAACTGCGTGAGCAGGGTCTTGAACTTGAGACCTCTTGGCTCTGATACTATATTGAATTGATGCACTAGCCATCTGAACCAAAAGTCTAAACTGATGAAAAAAACTAGGCGTGTATTATATTCTTAACACCCATCACCCATGCTACTCGGCTTCCTCACCTGGTCACTTGACATGTGTCTCCATCACATCTAGAAGTATCTCTACTGTCCCAAAACCTTTCAAAATGACGACCCAAATTCGCAAAAAAATGTTGCCACAACTTTCACTCAATAACTAACTAGGAGTCACTATTATGCTAACTAGTGGATCGGTGCATCCATGCATGCAGAGTCGACTATAGAGGCATGAAGAATTTCCAAGACAAGGGCAACCGCAAGCAGATTGAAAACACTATGTTAATGCTCAATTACATAACTTGCAACAAAATACAAGACGTTTTCCCCAACGCATAAATGGTTGTTAATGTCGAAGCCTGCTTTCTCGGTTGAGATTCACATTTGGAATAAAAGGTCACTAGATCTTAGGCTATTGAAATTGGTCCCATGTAGGGTTCACTATTAATTTTAAGTCAAGTATAATAGATAGAGTAACTTCCAATGTAGGAATAAAAACAAGACGTAATAAAAAAAAGATGAGAGGAAGAGTCCTGCTCATGGAACAGAACTGGTTTCGTCAACTTAACGCCGAGTACTAAAGGATGATTCCCTCCTTTCCCGCTTAAAAACCTGCTCCTCAACTTAGTATTTCTTCCCCATCGATCCAAGCTCAACGATTTATATACACGAGCATATACTTAATATTTAGAACAAAGTCCGCATCCTCGAAAACATGAAGAAGACGTTGGTAGAAAAACAACAATCGCTTATCGTGGCGGCTGTCCACCACGGTAAAAGGTAGTTACTCGTCTATCTCAACGTAAATGAACGGAGACACTTAAGTATTCCTACTAGTACTGTCCATTCCTACTTATTTTCTTCTAAAGAAGAAGTGTTTTTTTGTTAGTGGACGTGAATCCAATAAATTCTACATGTGTTCTTTTGTCTTACTTATGAGGAGCCGATACCTCCTGATCAAGAGTGTAGTTTGAACACTTCATGTCAACCACTAGTGAGAGTCCATACACTTTTAGTGGAACCATGACTAGTTAAAAGAGACAAAAATTATTTATTTATACTAAACCTTTTTAGTTTTTCTTTGCACTTACAACCCACTCTCCCAACATATGATCTTAACAATTACGGTTTTCTATTATAGTTAGGAAAATCAGTGCATTATAGTCCACCTAAACATTATGTAATAATTGTTATTAACCAATTTTAATGCCAACTGTAGATAATTTAGTTGCACTGGATTTGAGGGATGTCTCTTAAAATATATTATTAAATCACGAATTAGGTGGTGCTAAATATTTCCTTTTTTGAGGGATGTCTCTTAAGATCTATTACTTAACCAAATTCTTTTACATGAGAGATAAATGGAAAAGGAACAAATCACATGTGTGTTCATATAATAATTCGTTTCTTTGATGTGATTTGAAATAATAATTATGTGCTTTGTTATATTTTAGTTTCTCCTAAAATATCATGACAAAGAGCTATAAATCTAGTAGAGGTTTCTAGAATGCATGATTAATTGTCTTATGTGTAAGTATCATCCGAAATGGGCTTCTTCTAAATATCCGTTACAAGTAGCAGCAGCAGCCCGGAAATGCCCAGTAGCCGGTGCCTGTAAAATCGCATTGCTTCTGTTGCTCTCACTTCCAAGTTCCAACCCTAGTCGCACACACTGTCTCACTCTCACACTCTCGTTGATCTGTTCGATGATCTCTCCTGCTGAATCTACGAGAAGCGGCGCTCGCCGTGGCCTGCGTGCACCGCACCCTCGAGGCCAGCGGCGCCGAGCGCGTCCACGCCCGCGCACGTGTCACCCGACTCCACGAGGAGGACCGCGAGCATGATTGTAAGATGCGCGGCCGCCGCGTTGTGTGAGGGAGGCGGTCACCGGACAGAGCGATCGGCGCGCTCGGGAAGGATGTACGGATGCGCGATCAGGAGCTGACGGGCGTTCCTGGTTCAAGAGGTGCGGCGAGGGAGGGGTCGAACTGAACAGACGCCGGCTTACCGAGTGACGCGCTCTTGCGGGTAATTCGTGCATTATTCTCGAAACGTGGCCTAAGAACAGCGAGCAGTACACAGTACACCCCGCACAGGTTGTCGTCATAGCACCATATGCATGCATGAATCACTCAGCAGCTTCTGCTCAGGCGACGCCGCTGCCGGCGACGCAGACCCACTGGCCGGGGAAGAGTGCCGCGCAGGTGATGTTGGGGTTCAGAAGGCGTAAGCCCCCGTCAGTGAACCCAAAGGCCCGCGCCACCGTGTCGCACGTCTCCCCGGCCTCCACTCCGTGCACCCCCGTGCACCGCACCCTTGCCGTCAGCGGCGCGCGCTCGCGCGTCCTCGTCCTCGCCGTGCCTGTGGCCTCCAGGACCGGCACCGCGAGCATGATCAGAAGAAGAAGCGCCGCGGCGGCAGCGGCCGCTGTGGCGTGGTTTGCCGCCATTGCGCCTGTGCAGGCGTTCGATCGATGCCGATGCACGGTTCTTGGTTTGAGATGGTGAGAATGCGCGATGCGGAGCTGACGTGCGCTCTCGGTTTAAGAGGTGCGGCGAGGCGAGGGAGGGGGGTCGATCTGAAAAGGACCTAGCTTCCCGACTCACTAGCTGCTTCAAATCTTTAAACGCTTCTTTCATCAAAATAAAACAGCAAGGAAATCTTCGAACACACAATATCCTTCGATCAGAGAAATTAAACAACGATGGACCGAAGCATGAATTCTGATGTTGCTTTTGGTTCTGCCTCCTCTGTTCCACTGATGGACACTCGTCTGGTGCATGGTTTGGTGCACACAAAACGGTATGTACTTGATCATGGCTCCTTAACTCTGATGCGTGGATATAGATAGTGATTCTAGAATCCACGTTTTGGAGTAGTACTGGGCTACTGCCCACTGGCTGACACACATGGCTACGTTCAGAAACCACTTGCACTATAACTGATTGCAGGTTTCAGTTCAAAATTCTGGGATCCTCTCGCTTGCCATTACTTTGATACCCTTTGGAGACTTCAGACCTTTATTAGTTTGGAGATCAATTGGTTGGCCACTTCCATGCATGGCTGTTGGAACGTCATACTACATCTCTTGTATATCACTCACACGAACAGATTGTTCCGACAATCTTACGAGGGCAGCTCAAATAGCTGTTGTTTATTCCAGGGGGGAACCAAACCACCAAACTGGTAATAAACAGCCTGCAGTTTTAGCCTATCGAATCGGTGCCTGATGTATCATGCAGTGAATATTTCTCCATTTCATTAGTAGTATTTTCAGTACTGGCAGATACTTACTCTCACGGTTGCATTTCAAGTTTGGAATTTGAATTCGAAGGAAGTGGTGTGAGTTAGCAACAGTACAAATATCAGCTTATTTATTAGTTCTAGTCTACCGGATCATGTTACTACCAATTGTAGCTTCAACCATTCAAGGAATTGCATCTAGTATATCTCAATGCGAAATGATATTTCCAAGCTTGTTGTTAGGTAATACATGCACAACCCGTGCTACATTGATGAGCTAACCTACCACGTCATAGTCCTAACATCTCCATAGATACTTTAGTCTTTGCAAATTAATAGTATCTCTAATGCGCGAAATGAACTTTCATCCCCTCAGACATATTGACTATACAAGGTTTATGCATATATAAGTTCTAAGTTCGCGGCTCGGCTTGCCCAAGGTTTTCAAATTGCGACGAGCCAGGCTTGTCTCTATCTAGAAAAAAAAATCTCAAAACAGGGCTTCAACTTGAATTGGCTTGGTCAAATCTCGAGCCAAGATTTGAGGCCTGGGAGACTAGCTGCAAAGGAACTCGAGCCTTCTCAGACTCGTACTGGTGGAGAATCATGAATCTCGAATCCCGTAGTTCATGTATGTCTGGATGTCATCGGTAAAACTCATCCGCGGTTGATTGGTCCTACCCAGCACCTGTGCTACTCGGCTTCCTCACCTGGTCACTTGACATGTGTTTCCATCACATCTAAAAGCATCTCTACTGTCCCAAAACCTTTCAAAATGGCAACCCGAATTCGCAAAAAATGTTGCCACAACGTTCACTCAAGAACTAAGTAGGAGTCACTATTATGCTAATCAGTCGATCGGTGCATCCATGCATGCAGAGTCGACTATAAAGGCATGAAGAATTTGCAAGACAAGGTCAACCGCAAGCGGATTGAAAACACTATGCTAATGCTCAGTTATATAACTTTCACTCAAGAACTAAGTAGGAGTCACTATTACGCTAACTAGTCGATCGGTGCATCCATGCATGCAGAGTCGACTATAGAGGCATGAAGAATTTGCAAGACAAGGTCAACCGTAAGCAGATTGAAAACACTATGTTAATGCTCAATTACATAACTTGGCACAAAATACAAGACGGTCTCCTCAACGCATAAATGGTTGTTAAAGGTCGAAGCCTGCTTTCCTGGTTGAGATTCGCATTTGGTATAAAAGGTCACTAGAGCTTAGGCTATTGAAATCGGTCTCACGTAGGGTTCACTATTAGTTTTATGTCAAGTATAATATGTAGAGTAACTTTCAATATAGGAATAAAAACAAGACGTAATAAAAAAGGATGAGAGAGAGAGATAGAGTCCTGCTCATGGAACAGAACTAGTTTCGTTAACTTAATGCTGAGCACTAAAGGATGAGTCCCATTTTCCCGCTTAAAAATCTGCTCCTCAACTTAGTATTTCTTCCCCATCGATCCAAGTTCAACAGGTTATATACAAGAGCATATACTTAATATTCAGAACAAAATCCGCATCGTTAAAAACATGAAAAAGGCGTTGCTAGAAGAACAACAATCACTTACATTGGCGTTTGTCCACCACAGTCAAAAAAGTAGTTACTCGTCTATCTCAACGTAAATAAACGGAGTCACTTAAGTCTTCCTATTACTGCTGCTCCATTTTTTAATGTCTAAAAAAGTGTTTTTTTACTAGGCATGAATCAAATAACTTCTACTTTTGTTCTATTATCTTACTTATGAGGAGCTGGTATTTCCTGATCAAAAGTGTAGTTCGAACACTTCGTGTCAACCACTAGTGAGAGTCCATACACTTTTAGTGGAACCATGACTAGTTAAAAGAGACAAAAATTATTTATTTATACTAAACCTTTTTAGTTTTTCTTTGCACTTACAACCCATTCTCTCAACATATGATATTAACCATTACAATTTTCTATTATAGTTAGGAAAATTAACACATTATAGTCCACCTAATCATTATGTAATAATTGTTATTAAACAATTTTAATGCCAACTGTAGAAAATTTAGTTGCACTGGATTTGAGGCATGTCTCTAAAAATCTATTAATAAATCGCAAATTAGGAGGTGCTAATTGTTCCCCATTTTTGAGGGATGTCTATTAAAATCTATTATTTAACCAAATTCTTTTACATGAGAGATAAATGGAAAAGGAACAAATCACATATGTGTTCATATAATAATTTGTTCCTTTGATGTGATATGAAATAATAATTATGTACTTGTGTCTATTTTAGTTTCTCCTAAAAATATCATGACAAAGAGCTATAAATCTAGTAGAGATTTCTAGAATGCATGATTAATTTTCTTACGTGTAAGTAAACTGAAAATATAAAATCAATATGCTAAACATGAATGCTAGAGTATATGTACAAGATATCATGGAGGGTTTTTGTTGGAATTATACCCTATAGGCAATAATAAAGATGTTATCGTTATAATTCTTGTTCATGATAAAGTTTATATTCCATGCTAGAATTGTATTAAGCGGAAACTTTGATACTTGTGTGAATTATGAACAACACCGTGTCCCTAGTACGCCTCTATGGACTAACTCATTGATTAATGATGGTTAAGGTTTCCTAACCATAGACATGAGTTGTCGATTAATAATGAGATCATGTCATTGGGAGAATGATGTGATGGACAGACCCAAATCAAGCAGAGCAATTAGATCGTGTCATCGTGTTCATCTTTGCGAAGCCTTTTCTTATGTCAAATATTGTATTCCTTAGACCATGAGATAATGCAACTCCCTGGTATCAGAAGAAAGCTTTGAGGTCATCAAACGTCATCCTATGAGAGGGTGATCATAAAGGTGTCTCTCAGGTGATCGGAAAGTACTTGTTGGGTTGTATGTATCGAGATGGGATTTGTCCCTCCCAAGTCGGAGAGATATACTTCGGGCCCACTCGGTAATCGATATCAAGACCGCTTGCAAGCACGTGGTTAAGGAGTTAATCACAAAGTGATATCGGATTACGGAACGAGTAAAGTACTTGCTGTGAACGAGATTGAACTAGGTATGCCGATACCAACGATCGAATCTCGGGCTAGTAAAATATCGCGTGACGAAGTGAATATAATATTGAATCCTGGCATCGTGGTTCATCCGATATGATCATCGATGAATATGTGGGAGTCGATATGGGTTTCCAGATCCCACTGTTGATTATTGATAGAAGATCATGTCTGCATATTCTCGAACCCGTAGCATCACACACTTAACGTGCCTCGACGTTAGGATAGAATGGATAAATGGTTTATGAGTTTTTGTTCGGAGTCTCGGATGAGATCCAGGACATCACGAGAGGTTCCGGAATGGTCCGAAGAATAAGATTCATATAAAGGAAAGCAGTTTTTGGATTTCGGAATTGTTTCGGAATGTTCGGTATTGTACCGAAAGGTTCTAGAAGCTTCCGGAGTGGGACCAACGTGGCCCTACTTGTCGGAAGGGGGCGTGGGCCTACGAGGGAGTGCCCTGGACGCATTGGGCCAGGGGCACAAGGCCCCATAGGCCCGGCCGGCCAAAACCCTAGGGGACCTTCTAGAAGGAAGGGGGAACTTGCCCCCCACTCCAACCCTTGGGGCCGCCGCCCTAGGGCTTGGAGGAGGGGCCAAGGGGGCCGGCCAGCCCTCTATATAAAGAGGGCAGGGGCGCACCCTCCTCCCCCCACTCCTTCAACCCTAGCCGCCATACTGCTGCCCTCCCTCTCTCTCTCTCTCTCTCTCTCTCTCTCTCTCTCTCTCTCTCTCTCTCTCTCTCTCTCTCTCTCTCTCTCTCTCTCTCTCTCTCTCTCTCTCTCTCTCTCGACTGCGCGTAGGCGAAGCCCTGCCGCAGAAACTCTCCACCATAGCACCACGCCGTCGTGTTGTAGATCCAATCTATCTCTCCACCCCACTTGCTGGACCGAGGAAGGAGGAGACGTCACGGTGCCGTACATGTGCATCTCTCGGAGGCGTCGCCACTTGCGGCGTTGGATCGGATCGGATCGCGAGGAGGAGAAGGCTAGTACGACTACATCAACCACGTTCTATTGAACGTTCCGCTGTGCGATTTCTTCAAGGGTATGAAGATATCATCTATCCCTCTCGTTGATTGCATCTCCTAGATTAGATCTTGGCTTTGCCGTTCGCATCCGTAGAATTTTTTTGATTTACTATGCTGCGAAACCCATCAGTGGTATCAGAGCTAGATCTATGCGTAGATGTGTTTCACGAGTAGAACGCAACATGCTTGTTGCGGGCGTTGATGTTTTCTGTTGCAAGCCTCTTGTTGTGTACTTCTTATGACGCGGGATAGTGAGATCAAAGTGGTCCAAGCCAACTTTACGCGACCTCGTTCGCGAGACCGGCTCCGCACTTGACGTGTGGCTTGTTCCACACATGCGGCTGGTGGATGCCAGTTTCTCTCACTATAGTTGTCATGGGATTTACACCGGATGTTGGCAACCATAATATCACCGTTGTGGCTTTCCGTAGGTAAGAATCGTTCTTAGCTTGTTACTCCCATAAGCCACGTAAAACATGCAACAACAATGTAGAGGCGTCTAACTTGTTCTTGCAGGGAGTGTTTTGTGATATGGTATGGCCCAAGATATGATGTGTATGTTGTATGCAATGATCATGTTTTGTAATATTTCACGACTTGCATGTCGATGAGTACACAACCGGCAGGAGCCATATGGTTGTCTTTATAATTGTGTATGACCTGTGTGTCAACTTCTTATACGCCATGTAATAGCTTTACTTTATCGCTAAGTAGTTAGCAATAGTTGTAGTTGCTATTGGTGGTGGAGGCAATCATGGTGGAGTGATGGAGATCATGCTGGCACGCACAAGATGGAGATCATTGCGCGGAGATTGGCTATACCATGTCACATAAAATTATATACATGTGATGTTTATCCTTTTATGTATCTTATTATGCTTAGATCGCGACTGTAGCATTATAAGATGATTCCTCACTTAAAGATCAAGATAAAAACTGTGTTCTCCCCAAGTATGCACCGTTGCGAAAGTTCGTCGTGTCCAAGCATCACGTGATGATCGGGTGCTATAGACTCTACGCTCACATACAACGGGTGCAAGCCAGTTTTTGCACACGCGGAAATACTTGGGTTTGACTTGACGAGCCTAGCATGTACAGACATGGCCTCGGAACACATGAACCGAAAGGTTAAGCATGAGTCATATGAATGATATGATCGACACTTCGTTGTCCACCATTGAGGCCACATCTCTTCTCGTGATGATCGAATTAGGTGTGGTGAATTTGGATCATGTTCACTAAACAACTTGAGGGATGTTGAATTTAGTGGGAGTTCATCTAGTAATTTGATTAAGTTGAACTATTTATCATGAACATAGATTAAGTTGTACTTGCAAATACTGTAGATCACATGGCTAAGTCTAACTTCAACTTCAACGTTTTTGCTGAGATAGAAAAGCTTAGAAACAATGGGTCTAACTTCACCAAATGGTTCCGCATTCTGAGAATCATTCTCGCTGGCGGACAAAAGGACTATGTCCTTGAGAAAGCGCTAGGTGACGCCCCTGCTATAGATGTGCCGGCTGATGAGAAAGTTGTTTATCAGTCACGCAAGGATGATTATGATTTGATTAAGATCGCCATGTTGTTTGCTATGGAATCGGATCTTCAAAATCGTTTTGAGGAGTTCGCCGGGCCCTTTGAGATTCTCGAGGAGCTGAAAAATATGTTTCAGACTCAGGACCGTTCTGAGAGATATGAGATCTCTGAGAAATTATTTAACTGCAAGATGGAGGAAGGGAGTTCCGTTAGTGAGCACGCCATTAAGATGTCGGGCTACACTCAACATCTTGAGCAACTGGACTGCAAGATTCTAGAAGAGCTCAAGATTGACAGAGTTCTGCAATCACTCCCTCCTAGCTACAAAGGTTTTGTAGTTACTCATAATCAGATTGGTTCCACTGATACGATCACTGAGCTCTTCGCTAAGCTGAAAGCTGCGGAGGTGGACGTCAAGAAATATAATCATGTGTTGATGGTCAACAAGCCCCCCAGCTTTAAGAAAGGTAAAGGTGCAAAGAAGTCCTTCAAGAAAGGCAGCGGCAAGCGCGTTGTCCCTGCTGAGAAGAAGCTCAAGTCTGGACCTAAGCCGGGCACTGAGTGTTTCTATTGCAAGGACAAGGGTCACTGGAAGCACAACTGTCCGAAGTACTTAGAGGACAAGAAGGCTGGCACCATTAAAGGTATATTTGATATACATGTTATTGATGTTTACCTTACTAGTGCTCGTTGTAGTGCCTGGTATTTGATACTGGTTCAGTTGCTAATATTTGTAACTCAAAACAGGAGCTACGGAATAGACGACGGCTAGCGAGGGATGAGGTGACGATGCGCGTTGGCAACGGTCAAGAGTTTGATGTGATGGCCGTCGGCACGCTCTCCTTAGTTTTACCTTCGGGATTAGTTTTAAACCTTAATAAATGTTATTATGTGCCTGCGTTGAGCATGAACATCATATCTGGATCATGTTTATTGCAAGACGGTTATTCATTTAAATCGGAGAATAATGGTTGTTCTATTTATGTGCGTAACATCTTTTACGGTCATGCACCTGCTATGATGGTTTATTTCTTCTGAATCTCGAAAGCAATGAAACACACATCCATAACATTGAGGCTAAGAGATGCAAAGTCGATTGTGATAATTCGATTTATTTGTGGCACTGCCGTCTATGTCATATTGGTGTAAAACGCATGAAGAATCTCCATTCTGATGGACTTTTGGAGTCTCTTGATTTTGAATCATTTGACACGTGCGAGCCGTGTCTCATGGGCAAGATGATCAAAACCCCGTCCTCCGGAATAATGGAGCGAGCAACGGACTTGTTGGAAATCATACATACCGATGTATGCGGACCAATGAGTGTTTCGACGCGCGGTGGATATCGCTATTTTCTCACTTTTACTGATGACTTAAGTAGATATGGGTATATCTATTTAATGAAACATAAATCTGAAACGTTTGAAAAGTTCAAAGAATTTCAGAACGAAGTGGAAAACAATCGTAACAAGAAAATTAAATTTCTACGATCCGATCGTAGAGGTGAATATTTGAGTTATGATTTTCTCACGCATCTTAAAGCAAGCGTAATCGTTTCGCAACTCACGCCACCCGAAACACCACAGCGCAATGGTGTGTCTGAACGCCGGAATCGAACTCTATTAGATATGGTGCGATCGATGATGTCTCTTACAGATTTGTCGTTATCATTTTGGAGTTATGCATTAGAAACCGCTGCATTCACTTTAAATAGGGCACCATCTAAATCCGTTGAGACGACACCATATGAACTGTGGTTTGGTGCTAAACCTAAGTTGTCGTTTCTTAAAGTTTGGGGATGCGAAGCTTACGTCAAGAAGTTGATGCCGGACAAGCTCGAACCTAAAGCGGAGAAATGCGTCTTCATAGGATATTCTAAGGAAACAATTGGGTATACCTTCTATCATAGATCCGAAGGCAAAGTATTTGTCTCAAAGAACGGATCCTTTCTTGAGAAGGAGTTTCTCTCGAAAGAAGTGAGTGGGAGGAAGGTAGAGCTAGACGAGGTTATTGAACCTTCTCTCGAGTTGGAGAGTAGCACAGGACCTGAAATTGTTCCAGTGTCGTCTGCACCAACAAGAGAGGAAGCTAATGATGAGGATCATGAAACTTCGGACGATGCTACTGCTGAACGTCACAGGTCGACAAGGTCACGTGCCCCTCCTAAGTGGTACGGCAACCCTGTTAACTGTCTTGTTAGTAGACAAAACTTGCGAACTATGAGGAAGCAATGATGAGCCCAGACTCTGATAAATGGCTAGAGGCCATGAAATCCGAATTGGGATCCATGAGCGAAAACCAAGTATGGACTTTGGTGGACCCTCCTAGCGACCGTAAGGCCGTTGAGTGCAAATGGATTTTCTAGAAGAAAACGGACGCGGATGATAATGTTACTGTCTATAAAGCTCGACTTGTCGCGAAAGGTTTTCGACAAGTTCAAGGTGTTGACTACGATGGGACTTTCTCTCCCGTAGCGATGTTTAAGTCCATTCGGATTTTATTAGCAATTGCTGCGTTTCATGATTATGAAATATGGCAGATGGATGTCAAGACTGCGTTCCTCAATGGCAACATTGATGAAGAGTTGTATATGATGCAGCCCGAAGGTTTTGTCGATCCTAAGGATGCTGATAAGGTGTGCAAACTTCAGCGTTCCATTTATGGACTGAAGCAAGCATCTCGGAGTTGGAACCTTCGTTTTGATCAAGTGATCAAGAGCTTTGAATTTGTTCCAAATTGCTACGAAGCTTGTATCTACAAGAAAGTGAGTGGGAGCTCAGTGACATTTCTAATACTATATGTGGATGACATATTGATTATTGGAAATGACATTGGTGTGCTTAACGATGTGAAGAGTTATTTGAATAAATGTTTTTCAATGAAAGACCTAGGAGAAGCTGCTTATATATTAGGCATCAAAATATAGAGATAGACAAAGACGCCTAATAGCTTTAAGCCAAAGTACATACCTAGACAAAGTTCTGAAAAGGTTTAGAATGAATAAGGCAAAGAAAGGTTCAGTGCCCATGTTGTCAGGTAAGATATTGAGCAAGGCTCAGTGTCCAGCTACGGTAAACGATAGAGAAACCATGAGCAAAGTGCCATATGCCTCGGCCATAGGTTCTATCATGTATGACATGCTGTGTACAAGAACGGATGTGTCCAATGCTCTTAGTTTGACGAGCATATACCAAAGTGATCCAGGAGTGGAATACTGGACAGCCGTAAAGAACATCCTAAAGTATTTAAATAGGACTAAAGAAATGTTCTTGGTCTATGGAGGTGATGAGCAGATCGTCGTAAAAGGTTACGTCGACGCTAGTTTCGACACCGACCCGGATGATTCTAAATCTCAGATAGGATACGTTTATATTTTGAATGGAGGAGCTGTGAGCTAGAGAAGCTGCAAGCAAAGCGTGATCGTGGGATCTACAGTAGAATCAGAATACATGGCTGCTGCAGAAGCATCAAGTGAAGGATTTTGGATCAGGAACTTCATCACTGAGCTTGGTGTGGTTCCAAGTGCCTTGGACCCACTGGAGATATTGTGCGACAACACTGGCGCCATAGCATTGGCTAAGGAACCAAGATATCATCCAGAGACCAAGCACATCAACCTCCAATTTCATATAATTCGAGATTATATAACAGATGGAGATCTAAAGATTAGCAAAGTACATACAGATCTGAATGTCGCAGATCTGTTGATTAAACCTCTTCCACGAGCAAAACATGATGTGAACTAGATTATTGACTCTATTGCAAATGGGAGACTGTTGGAATTATGCCCTAGAGGCAACAATAAAGATGTTATTTTTATAATTCTTGTTCATGATAAAGTTTATATTCCATGCTAGAATTGTATTAAGCGGAAACTTTGATACTTGTGTGGTTTATGAACAACACCGTGTCCCTAGTACGCCTCTATGGACTAGCTCATTGATTAATGATGGTTAAGGTTTCCTAATCATAGACATGAGTTGTCGATTAATAATGATATCATGTCATTGGGAGAATGATGTGATGGACAGACCCAAATCAAGCAGAGCAATTAGATCGTGTCATCGTGTTCATCTTTGCGAAGCTTTTTCTTATGTCAAATATTGTATTCCTTAGACCATGAGATAATGCAACTCCCTGGTATCGGAAGAAAGCTTTGAGGTCATCAAACGTCATCCTATGAGAGGGTGATCATAAAGGTGTCTCTCAGGTGATCGGAAAGTACTTGTTGGGTTGTATGTATCGAGATGGGATTTGTTCCTCCCAAGTCGGAGAGATATACTTCGGGCCCACTCGGTAATCGATATCAACACCGCTTGCAAGCATGTGGTTAAGGAGTTAATCACAAAGTGATATCGGATTACGAAACGAGTAAAGTACTTGCTGTGAACGAGATTGAACTAGGTATGCCGATACCAACGATCGAATCTCGGGCAAGTAAAATATCGCGTGATGAAGGGAATATAAATATGGGATTAATTGAATCCTGGCATCGTGGTTCATCCGATATGATCATCGATGAATATGTGGAAGTCAATATGGGTTTCCAGATCCCGTTATTGATTATTGATAGAAGATCATGTCTGCATATTCTCGAACCCATAGGGTCACACACTTAACGTGCCTCGACGCTAGGATAGAATGGATAAATGGTTTATGAGTTTTTGTTCGGAGTCTCGGATGGGATCCAGGACATCACGAGAGGTTCCGGAATGGTCCGGAGAATAAGATTCATATAAAGGAAAGCAGTTTTTGGATTTCGGAATTGTTTCGGAATGTTCGGTATTATAACGGAAGGTTCTAGAAGCTTCCGGAGTGGGACCAACGTGGCCCCACTTGTCGGAAGGGGGCGTGGGCCTACGAGGGAGTGCCCTGGTCGCATTGGGCCAGGGGCACAAGGCCCCATAGGCCCGACCGGCCAAAACCCTAGGGGAAACCCTAGGGGACCTTCTAGAAGGGAGGGGGAAACTTGCCCCCCACTCCAACCCTTGGAGCCGCCGTCCTAGGGCTTGGAGGAGGGGCCAAGGGGGCCGGCCAGCCCTCTATATAAAGAGGGTAGGGGCGCACCCTCCTCCCCCCACTCCTTCAACCCTAGCCGCCATACTGCTGCCCTCCCTCTCTCTCTCCCGACTGCGCGTAGGCGAAGCCCTGCCGCAGAAACTCTCTACCATAGCACCACGCCGTCGTGTTGTAGATCCAATCTATCTCTCCACCCCACTTGCTGGACCGAGGAAGGATGAGACGTCGCGGTGCCGTACGTGTGCATCTCTCGGAGGCGTCGCCACTTGCGGCGTTGGATCGGATCGGATCGCGAGGAGGAGAAGGCTAGTACGACTACATCAACCACATTCTATTGAACGTTCCGCTGTGCGATTTATTTAAGGGTATGAAGATCTCATCTATCCCTCTCGTTGATTGCAGCTCCTAGATTAGATCTTGGCTTTTCTATTCGCATCCGTAGAATTTTTTTGATTTACTATGCTGCAAAACCTATCAGTTTTACCCTCGAATATATATGGCAAAATATGTCTTTTATTACAGAGCGATCATAATGATACAACCAATGTCAACACAACAAAAAATCACATCACGGGAATGTTTTACATTGTTTGGATCATTTTCAAATTTATCATACTTGTTTTAAACTATGCTTAAAACGGTGGACATGAATCTACGAGAAGCGGCGCTCGCCGTGGCCTCTGTGCAACGCACCCTCGAGGCCAGCGGCACGCCGCGTGTGCACACCCGCGCACGACCCAGCTGCGTGGCGCCCGATTCCAGGAGGAGGAGCTGTAGTGCGGCATCACAAGCATGATTGTAAGATGCACAGCCGCCGCCATTGTGCGCGGGAGGCGGTCACCGGACAGAACGATCGGGCGATTGGGAAGGATGTACGGATGCATCGAGGGGTCGAACTTAACAGAGGGCGGCATACCGAGTTACGCACTCTCAAATGTCCAAATGCACCCACAAAGAAACTCTAGAAGATAAAAAAGAAAAATGAATTGGTAAATCATATGACTATGCCTTCAAAATATATTCAACATGATTCATGAGGTAAACAAAAATACCGAGATAATATCAATGGTGTGCTAACTAGCCTTGCCTTAGGGATGCAAGCGGACACCCGCTATGACATCCTGGCTTGTCCGCCACGAGCTAGACCAACTGATTATTAGTCTTCCATTCGCTAATCTTTCATCCACTAATCAAACGGACTGTCCGTCTTGTCCGCCGGCCTGTCCGCCTACATGCATACTTGCCTATGAGGTGAATGTCTCCTCCTTTTCTTGGCTTGAAGCCGTTATGCAATAACAACATCATCAAGTTGTACAAATAGCTCCCGTTCGGATAACATATCATCAACTCACCATTCGCTCTTCTGCTTGTTACGCGATTTGTATTTCATGATCTTCATTGCCCAAAAAAATCACTCTCAGTTAATGTCATTAACACCGATAATATCAAAGCCAACTCATCAATAAGCTTATTTACCAATAGGGAGACCAAATGACTCCTCCTTGAAATAGGCTTTCGCCCAACTATATTAATATATTAGCCACAATACAATCACAATAGCCACAAAACAAAATAAAATGTTGAGGTAGCAGCAAACACACGTCCAAAAAAGAAGAAGAAATACAATGGAGACAAAGATGGATCAACTAAATGAAAAAAACACACAATCGTTGCGCCCAACTAAGAAGTTTCACCACGCTCCACCACGCTCATTCCTACATTCAACACATGGACAACACATAAAACCATCACGCCGCTTGTTCGCCTCGGCCACAAGAAAAAAAAGCGCACGCCTTCTCTGAAAGTGGCAGAGCGTCGGTCACAGTTATGGATCATCTGTATTATACAACTATATATCAAATGCAATCACAATAGCTTATATATATATATATATATATATATGGGAAATAGCCAGCTAAACACAGGCATAGCTGCGTATAGCCTATCCACCGTTGATTCTCTCTCCTTTTGATATAGGGAGCACATGTATCCAGACCCAGGATGTTGGCTCAATAGTAACGCTGTTAGTGTTCCTTGCATGCATGAAGCCCTAGCAAAACAAAGCTTATCAAATTTCATTTAGGTGAGGCAAACCCTAATATACAACATGCGGTAAACCCTAACCCTAATATACTACATGCATGAAGCCCTAGCAAAACAAAGCTTATCAAATATACTACATGGTAAACCCTAGCCCTAATATACTACATGCATGATGCCCTAGCAAAACAAAACTTATCAAATTTCATTTAGGTGAGGCAAACCCTAATATAATACATGTGGTAAACCCTAACCAAACTAAGCCTTATTTCATTGCGTTGAACCCAGCGTATAATGCAAAAACCCATACCAAAACAACCTTTGTTTCGTTTTCTTCACATTCTCATGGATGCATGCGGTCACCAAACACGTACCAAAACAAGCTTTGTTAGGGCACTCTTTTGCATGGCGCATAGTCTAAAGCTTCTGCATGCAAAATCTGTTTTAATCTTTGTTCTCAATCCCTTCTCATTTTAGATGCTAAAACTTTTGTAGCCAAAACAGTATGCTAAATTGGAACCCATGTCAAACCCTAGATTCTTGCATGCATGCATAAAACTCACACCATTATCTCAGCCATGTTCCACCCCACTTCCATCTAGAGGTTGCATGCATTTGATCCCTAAATCCAACGGTGCTCTGCCTATGCACAGCTACGCCTGTGAGTAGCAAATCCGCGTCGATATATATATATATATATACAGTCAGTCCATTAGTCCCGGTTTAAGATATAAACCAAAACTAAAGGGGGTGCCCGCAGCGTGCAGCAGAGCCCTAGACCCATTAGTCCCGGTTTGGGGCCTGCTGCACACTGCAGGCACACTCAAACCGGGACTAATGGCCCCAACTGGCCTGGGATTAGTGATGTGCGCCGCTTTAGGCCGTTGGGTCCGGATCACGGCTGTGGCTAATAAAAGAAAACTAAAAGAAGTCTAGATACACCTGTTTCATAAAACTAAAACATTTTATATTTCAAAACTAAGGGAGTAGGACGTACTGTCCATTTTATGATTTTAGAATAAAAGAAAACCTAGCTTGTGCATTTTAACTAACAAGTAGGCTGGAAATCAGGCGTACTAGCCGAACACGGAATGACTCTGTTCTTTCCGGTGACAGCACACGCAGGACTTTGTGCAAGGCACACGTACGACTAGTCCAGCAGACGAGTTTGCCGATTCAAAAAAAATAGTGTTCGATTTTGCCCCAAACGGATCGTGTTTGCCAGCTGAATATGGTCTCGCGCCTCACGCATAGGGAGACGAAGCCCGGACAAGCGCCGGGCGGTAGGGATGCTGCGTCCGCCCGTGCGGCCAGCAGTACACGGTACACTACGCAAAGGTTTTCACAGCACCGTATGCATGCCGCATGCCTTAGTCGGTCACCAGCTTATGCTCAGGCGACGGCGGAACTGACGACGCAGACCCACTGGACGTGGAAGAGGGCCGCGCAGGTGATGTTGGGGTTCATAACTCGTGCGCCAACGAGCCGCACGTCTCCCCGGCCTTCACGCCGTGCACCTCCGTGCACCGTACCCTCGCGGTCAGCGGCGCGCGTCATCATCCTTGCCGTGCCTATGACCACAGGATCGCCGCCGCCAGCATGATCAGAAGAAGCCTGGCGGCGTCCACAATGGCATGGTTTGCCGCCATTGCGTTTGTGTGGAGGGGAGATGATGCTGATGCGCGGTTCTTCGTTTGAGATGGGGAGGATGAGGATGAGGATGCGCGACACACGCTCTCGGTTTAAGAGGTGCGCGCTTTCGGTCGAACTGAAGAGAGGCGCCATAATGCCATGACTCGTAGGCGGAGGTTGGTGGTGGGCGCCAAAGCGTACGACAGCGATGGGGATGACCGGCGTGGCACTCTGGTGGTGGTGTGGTCGCCTGGCCGTTGGCCCAGATGCGCCTGCCCCTGCATCCGATCTTTGCCGGACGGATGGTGTGGTGGTGCGGTCGGGCACCCAGGTGCCTTCGCCCATGCACTTTCTCCGCTGATCGGATTTCGTAGGATCTCCACTGGTCTCTCTTGCGCCAGGTTGCAGTCATGGCGACCCAGGCTGCCTACTCCTCTGTCGGCCTTGCTGGTGGTGAATCAGACGTCTGGTCCCGTGGGAAGCCGGCGGGCGGCAGTGTGGGGGCCGACGATCTGCCTAATAAAGGTGGCGGTCCTAAGATCTCTCTCAAGCCATGATAATGTTCTGCTTGTCACCCGTCGTCAGTGATCTGGCCGGAGTGCCGAGTTCCGGAGTGCTATGCTGAAAAATTCCAAATGGACGACATGCCTAGAGTTTGCCAGATCGGATTTTGGTAGTGCGTATCCAAAAAAATTCTAATCGTTTGGTTTTAGAGAAAGCGTTGCGAGGCTCTGCAGTCCGTTGCCATCGTAGGACATATCTTTAGTGAGCGGCAAAGTCAGTCGTGGAGAAGGGCGACATGGAAGCCGGAGATTTGAGGAGGAATAAGAGTGGTTCGAGTTCTGGTGATGATGAGGTTTTGGCTAGGTCATTTGTAACTTGGAGCAGCGACAATGGCAAGTGGGGACGAGAACACGGGAGGAATTCAGGGTCTAATCTTACAGGGTGAAAGACCAAGGTCTGGCCTTAGTTGGTTGTGTCCGGCAATGACTTTGTTGGAAGCATTGTTTTGTAAGTTTAGACTTTCTTCTGGGTGAAAACCTATGATCGATGATCAGGACGATAACGACGTTGTGCACGGTTTCCTTCTGGGAGGCGTCACTTTGGAGAAGTTAGATTTCTGGTGTTGGTTAGTCCGCTACAACAAGGAGTAGATCACATTAGCATGACTCTTTCTCTCTTGAAACAGGCTATTCTTCCTGCTTTATAAATAAAGCCACAACGGCCGAACTGATACAAGGTGGTGAGAAGAACCTCTTACAAAGCAGATCAAAATAAAGAAAGGATAAACACGGAAAAAAACAAAACTTGCCACCGAAGATAGAGAAACAAAACCGAGAGGTATCTAGGCTCCACGATGACGCCCCCAAGAGGGTAACGACGCACAACACCGCCGCCGTCGAGACCGTGAGGTCAAGGTTTTCACCCGGAGCCATCGCGTCGGGGAGGATAGCCACAACGACGCACCCAAGAGGGTTACGATACCCGCAGCACCGCTGCCATTGGCGCAGAAGCGCTGAGCTTTCGCTCGGAAAAATCCTCACACCACGCCCGAGAACTCAGCCGCCCGTTGTCCCCGAGTTAGGTCTCCGAACCGCGATCTGGGAGCTGGCAGAGCCGGAGCACCGCCAACACCAGGATCCCCCACCGTTCGCTCCACGCCATCCACATGACCGAAGAGAGAAACCACCACCACCGCAATGTCGCTCGCCGTAGAGCCGACCGCGCAGTCCAACTTCGGGGCCGCCGCCCCGGCATCCACGGCCTTGAGCCCATGTCCCGGCAAACATCACACGACAAGACCGGCGGATTGGACAAGGTAGGGAAGCACCATAGCCAACAACCATCGGGTTGTACAGCAGCCCAAGGGAGGGGATCCGCCCTCCACCACCCGAGGTGTTCGCTGTCCGGACGCAATAGCAGGATCGAGTAGGACCGGCTCCGGCCCAGCCGCCTGCCAGGCCATGAAGAGCTCCTATCGGCCCCGCCGCCGCGATGCTGCGCTCAAGCCGCTGCCGCCGTCCACCTGCCACTCTGTGTCGAACCGTCCCTTGCCAGCATCGACCGAGTCTGCCATGTTCGTCCGCCAGTAGCCATGAGCGGCGTCACCGCCGCCTCACTCCTCATAGGCCGGTCTAGACCGCCGCAAAGAAGCACCCCAGCCACAACACCCCGGGGCAGGCCACATCATTGCCCACGCGACACCGACGCCGGTCAAGCCCGTCGCTCGTGGTACCCAAGGACTTACCTTTGCACAACACTAAGACACCGCCGCCGCGACCCTCCGGACCGGCGCATAGCAACCAGTGGAGACCACCAGCCGCGATAGGTGCCCAGGGAGCACCGGCGCTTGCCCCACCGAGGCCCGCCTGGCCAAGGCCGGGCCCGCTAGGCCCAGATCAAAGCCCGCCTAGCCTAGATCTCGGGCCGCATCACCGGTCGTCCCCTCCGACGTCGCGCACGCCGCTACTGCTCGTCACCGCCCGAGGATGCCACCGCCATGTCCTTCCTGTGCCATGAGAAAGATCTCCTGGATCCCCTAGATGCACCGCCGCCGGCCGGCCACCCCGCGCAGCCCCACCGAACGCACGAGTAGAGAAGATCCCGCCGCTGCCGGCACCGCGCGGGCTTCGCCCGGCGGCGGCTGGGAGAGGAGAAAGAGGAGGTAGGAGGAGGATGGGGAGAGGGGGGCCCTGCGTCGCTCGCGGGGAGCGAGCGCAGGAGCGGGTCTCGTTTCCTCCGTAGTTCTGTGTTTCCGAGACCTTAGCATGACTCTTTTTTGATGTAATTCTTCTTCTTTTTCTGGGCTATGTGTATCATATCCGTAAGGCTGTTAGAACACCGTAGAGCCTGAATATAATTGATATCTCAATGATATTAATATATACTTTTTTCTAAAAAGAAACCTCGACATGCTGCCTTTGGATTTTGGATCGTGTTGTGCCTGGATCTATATGTAGAAAATAATGACGGAAGAACGATAGCCCCTTTCAGTGGCTTCGGTTACGTGTTATAGAACAAGAAAAATCCCCTTGTGTGGCATAATACAAATATTATACGTATACGAGTGGAGTACTACTTCATCTCGTATACGCCCTAAGTATAACTCTAACACCCCCCCCTTAATCGAAACCTGGGAGAGGTTGGAATTACGCTTAAACTCATCGAGCTTTGTATTACATAAAGTCTTGGTAAAACCATCTGCAATTTGATCCTTGCTAGAAATAAATCTCACATCAAGTTTATTTGCAGCAACCCGTTCTCGAACAAAGAAATAGTCAATTTCAATATGCTTAGTGCGAGCATGAAAAACTAGGGTAGCAGATAGAAACGTAGCACCAAGATTATCACACCATAAGCATGGTGTTTCCTTGAGAGTGATACCAAGCTCACGAGCAAGAGCTTCGACCCAAATAATTTTAGTAGTAGCATTAGCTATAGCTTTATATTCTGCCTCTGTACTAGAACGAGAGACTGTTGCCTATTTCCGAGCACTCCAAGAAATAATATTAGCACCAAAAAATATAGCAAACCCACTTGTAGACCGTCTATCATCAAGATTACCTGCCCAGTCTGCATCAGAGTAGGCACTAAGAAGAGTAGATAACGATTTCTGAAAAGTAAGTCCAATCCTTTTGGTGCCATTTGTGTACCTCAAAGATCCTTTTTACTGTTGTCCAGTGTGTTGTGGTGGAAACATGAAGGTATTGACAAACTTTATTAACAGAAAAACACAAGTCAAGTCTAGTAAGAGTAAGATACTGAAGAGCTCCAACAATACTTCTGTACTAAGTACAATCCTCTGGACCAAGTGGCGTACCCTCAGTTAATGATAATTTGTCATTAACTGCAAGAGGTGTAGGACACGATGAGCAATGTTGCATACCCACACGCTGAATGATGTCATTAGCATACTTTTTCTGATTCAACAACAAACCATTGGAGTGCTTATGAACCTCAATACCCAAGAAATAATGCAAATCACCAAGATCTTTTAGAGCAAAATCTGTACTAAGAGTACACAGAAGGACTGATATAGCAGAGCCCGACGAACTGGTAACAATAATGTCATCAACATATATGAGGAGAAACATAGTGATACCTTCCTTGTTGAACAAAAACAGAGACGTATCAGCCTTGGATGGAATAAAACCCATAGTATGAAGCTTGGCACTGAGACGAGAGTACCACGCTCGAGGAGCCTGCTTCAAACCATAAAGAGCCTTATCCAGTTTACAAACATAATTAGGAGTAGTGGAAGACTGGAACCCTGGTGGTTGTTTCATATAAACCTCCTCTTCCAGAACACCATGTAAGAACGCATTCTTGATATCTAGCTGCCTTAAAATCCATCCTTTTAAGACTGCTACAGAGAGAACAAGTCTAATAGTGGCAATTTTAACCCTACGGCTAAAAGTATCCTCATAGTCAATGTCATACCGTTGTTTAAACCCCTTTGCAACCAACCTTGCCTTATACCTGTCAATACTGCCATCAACATGTCTTTTAATATGATAGACCCACTTAAAATCAATCACATTTTTCTTGGAGCCTGATGGAACAAGATGCTAGGTTTTGTTGTTAATGAGTGCATCATATTCCTCCTGCATTGCTTGCTTCCAGTTTTTATCAGAAAGAGCATCCTTTAGATTTTGAGGTTCTCCTGTAGATGTCAACAAAGCATATCTAACAGTGCCATCAGTATATTTTTTAGGCTGTCGAATACCTTTTTGCAAACGTGTTTGCACACCAACAGCAGGAGGCGACACAGTCTGTGGCTGCACAGAAGATCCGAGCTGCTAATCCTGGGCGGGAGATGCGTCGCTGTCGACGGCGTTGTCCGGGTCGTTGTCACGTGGCGACACAGACGCGGAGGGAGGCGGCAACGTGGAAGCATCGTAGTGGTGCGGAGGGGGCGAGGGGGACCGCGAGGGAGACCGAGCCTGGCGGGGCTCTGCCCGCCCAGACGTGGCGTCCCTGGACTCGCCCGCACGCGCGCTTCCAGGAGAGGACGACGGGTCCCAGGTGGGCTCTGACTCTGGAGAATCAGAGGGGACAGGCGCACGATCCGAGGAGGATCTGTGCCGCGTATCGATCTCGGGATCGGGCCGAGGAGCTCCTGTAGCATTGTTCCCTTGTGTTGCATGATTTGATGTGTAATCTGCATCAGTTTCACCATAATTTGGCACAACATTTTGGGACAATCTTGATGCCTCCAGAGTAGGAACCTGTAGAATAGGAATAACAAGAATATTGTGCACATATTGATCATTAGCAAGCGCACCCCCATTGTGTGAGTTTGAGTTTGGTGTGTCATATGGAAGAAGTAGAAGTTCCTCACGGAGACGGCGACCAGCATTAGGATGCAACTCAGCAAACTAAAAAATGTTTTCATCAAAGACCACATCACGAGAAATATAGACTCGACCAGTTGTAACATCTAGACATTTTACTTCTTTATGACGAAAATTGTAACCAAGAAACACACATCGTTTGGATCGAAAAGAAAGTTTGTGTTTATTGTAAGGGCGAATATTTGGCCAACATCCACAACCAAAAACACGAAGAGACTCATAGTTTGGTTTGACATGAAGAAGCTTTTCAGTGGGGGACTCAAGATTAAGAACTTTTGTGGGCAACAAGTTTATAAGAAAAGTGGCAGTGATGAAAGCATCATCCCAATACTTGAGTGGCATAGAGGCATTGGCAAGCAAAGCAAGACCAACTTCGACAATATGACGATGTTTGCATTCAGCAGAACTATTTTGTTGATGAGCATGAGGGCAAGACACATGATGAACAATGCCTACTCGCTGAAAGAAGGTATTTAACTTCTCATACTCACCACCCCAATCAGTTTGCATAGTGAGGATCTTTATACCAAATTGTCGTTCAACATATTGTTGAAAATCAAGAAAAACTTGATAAACATCAGAACATTTTTTAAGCAAATAAATCCAAGTGTACTTGCTAAAATCATCGATGAAGCTTACATAATATGCATGTTTGCCTACAGAAAGAGGAGTTGGACCCCATACATCAGAGAAAACTTGTGCCAGAGGCACTGTAGAAACACTAGTGGAAACAGGATAGGGTAGCTGGTGACTCTTGGCCTGTTGGCATGGATCACATATGTAAGAATTTATTTCTGGAGTATAAGCCAAACTATGCTTCCTAAGAACTTGCTGAACAATAAAGGATGACGGATTCCCTAAGCGACGATGCCACGTGGAGGATGAAGGCTTGACGGTGAAAAGAGCATGCTTGGAAGATGACCCCATGGAAACTGGAACAAGGGGATAGAGACCACCTTCACACGGACCTCTAAACATGATTTGCTGCGTGGCCTTATCCTTAATCAAGAAAAAGAAAGGATGAATTTCAATATAGGCATTATTGTCTAGAGTGATTTTATGTGCAGAAAGCAAGTTCATGGAAGCATCAGGAACGTGAAGAATATTTTTGAGTTTAAAAGAACATTGCGGGGTTTGCAAAACTGAATGACCAATATGAGCAATTTCTATACCTTGTCCACTAGCATTGTGAACTTGATCACGACCATTGTAGGGCTCATGAAGTTGAAGCTTGTTGAGTTGTCCTGTGGTGTGATTGGTTGCTCCTGTATCAATCACCCAGTTTGTATCAACACCATAAGCACCTTTGACATTGTGGCATCCCGCAAAACCACTACTAGAACATCGCGTTGTTTTTGTGCATTGCATCATCATGACCGCATGCTCATGTCATCATGCCACATTGCATTTGAGCATCGTCATCATCTTGCATTTGCTGGCATAAAACTATTTTCGGAAAAACCTATTTTTGTTTTCTAAACGCCCCGTCTTTGTTTAAACACAAAACCCGGGTTTTGGATTATTTTGTTTTGTCTGCCAACGTTTTGCAAAAGCCCCGTTTGGAATAAATAAATTGTTTAATTATTTTTAGGGGGCAGCCGCACCGGGCCGATCCGACCCAGTCGGCCACCCCCAGTACAAAATCGGACCACCTAAAATTTTCCTACCTAAACCTAGTCTACCCACCCTTCCAGCCACCTCACCCCAACCTATCCCAGGCCGCCACATCACCCTGGGCCAAACCCCACCCAATCCCCATCTGCCACCTCAACCACCCCCTCTCCCTCACCTTGTAACGCACACCAGCTCTCCCCCTAGCCACCATCCTGGCCCCACTGACAACCTCCCCGCCCCCAGACCCAGCTCCTGTACCGCGGGTCCCACCGAACCCACTGCCCTGTCCCGCTCAGCCCCACCCCGCGTCCACCGCTCCTGGACCGCCCCCTCCCCACGATTCCCCCACACGCCCATCCCCTCTCTCCTCAACCTCTGTCGTTCCCGACGCCCTCCGGCGAGCCGCCGTCCTCCCCTCGACCTCGCCCTCTCCAGCGTCTTCGACCCCGCCGCGCCCGGCGCTCGCCGCCTCCCTGGATCCCGCCGACGCCGCCGCCTCGCGTCTCCTCCTCCCCGAGCCGCTTCGTCCGCGAGCCGCGAGCGCCCCGCCGCTCGTCTCCCCGCGGCCGCGCGCTCGGCCTCCCTCTGCCCGACGCCGGCCCTTCCCGAGCTCCGCCCGCGTGCGTCCCCGAGCCGAGCCTCTGCGCCCCGCCGTCGGCCGCTTCTCCTCCGCAACCACGCCTTCACCCTCGCCTTCCTCCACCGCCCGTCCGCCTCTCTGCACCACCTGCCGTGGCCCGGTCGCCGACCTCGCCTTTCCACCTCCTCTGCCCCCTCTGCGGCCAAGCCCGCCGTCCTCGTCGCCTCCAAGTGTGTCTCCTAGGTACCACGGGTCCTTTCAGGCAAGGGTATCAAGTTGGTAAGAAGATCAGAGGTTCACGTGGCACGATTCTAATCATCTCTCGCTTGGATCCGATGGTCGAACCCTGAAGCCTCGTGTCCGAAGACCGATCCCGTACCCGGCGCCACGCCAAGTGCTCCTTCCCGGACCCGAAGACCATCGGTCAAGTTCACCACCGACAAAAGACGGACGACAAGTTCTACTTCACGGGCACCGAGCGTCAAGATCACCTTCCCGGGAAAACCGCAAGACATCCGTCCCGGGTTTTGAAGACCGAACCCTCGGAACGCCAAGTTCTCCCCCTTGAACGCCATGACCGTCGACATGAAACCGAAGGACGCCGAACGCCAAGCTCTTCATCTTGTATCCGACCTTCGGAGACCGATCCCGTCGAACCCTGAACCCTGAGACCGAACCCCGAACCCTCCGGAACCCCCAAGATCTTCCGAACCCTAATGTGTGAACCTTTTCCCGAGCCCCTATTTTATAAATGCTAAATATAAAACCTGTTGCATAATAATCATTCATCTCGCATGCATATTTGTGTGGTTTGGGGGCCTTATGCCGATTCACCATATAATTAAATATGGGGCCATATGCGAACATTTCTAGTCTTATATTGGCCTCATTTAAATTTGTGTAGCGAACCGGTAACTTATTTTGCCCTGTTATTACAACATTTAATTTGCGGGGTAGATAAATAACTTGAACCGTTTAATTAATTGTCGGGACCCCGGTTCCGCTTAATATTGCCCAATTGCATCGCATCTTTGCCATGTCATGCATCATACATGCATCATGCCCGATCTTTTGCCGTAGTATTAAATATTGCATCCGGTGTTTATTCTAGTGTTTTGGTTCTTCGCGGATAAGGCCGTTGAGTTGATGCGAGTGTCGACCCGATCTTCGGTTGAACCTTCGGCAATGTTTTCAGGCGAGCATTCTCCCCCTTTCTACCTATCTTACTTTTATAGTATTTATTCCCTCCTGTTGATCTATTGCTATCTGTGTTGCGATGCTCTAGTTTTCGTACCCGTGATATCCCTTGCAGCCTTATATTGCCTTGGACACCTCCTATTACCTGTTGTTTGGTAGATAGTAGGACTTGCGCGTCGTAGTCGCTTGCTCAAGTGCTGTTGCGTGTCGCCAAGTACCACAGTTGTTGGAGTATTGCCGCATGTTTATTGTTGGAGATGATCATAACTTTAATTATTGTTTAATAACTAAAATTGAAGTAGGTAAGCAGAGGCACAGGTGGGCAATAGATGTTATTTGGTTGTTAACCGTCCACTTGTGTCCCGTAGGACCCCGAGTGCTTGATACCTGTTCCTTCATTATTCGCGCTATCCACATCCGTGAGGATTATGGGACCCCCCTGAGCCAGAGCTT
Source organism: Avena sativa (assembly GCA_916181665.1). Lineage (NCBI taxonomy): Eukaryota > Viridiplantae > Streptophyta > Magnoliopsida > Poales > Poaceae > Avena > Avena sativa. Next base: position 345,783,822 of record OV702279.1, read on the forward strand.
GATTCATTCTTATTTCTTGGGGCCACAAATTAGTTTGAGGTTTTATTTACTATCCTGTACTTATGCCATGCTTTACTGCTTTATTTACGATTGTGCGAGGAGCACCTGTACTGTTTAGGATCGTGACCCGTTTACGCGGTATCGACAAGCCCAGTTTTGGGTTCCCAGTCGTTTACAGCCGGCCCCACAAACCTTGAGTCCGTCTCGAAGTCAGCTAACTTCGTTGCGGGTATAATTAATGGGGTGGCCCCCTGAAATATTTCTGAATCTTGTGATTGCTTTGTCGTGAAAGCCTCGTTGGGTTTTGATTTGGTTTTTCCGAGGTTGATCGAGTGTGTGTTGCTATTTGTGCACCCCTGCAGGGTAAAACTTTCTGAAAGCCGTGTCCGCGGTTATGGACGACTTGGAGCACAGTATCTCGATCATAGACAACTATAACTAAAGTAGTGCTATAAATTTGACTTTATAATGACTAGTAATCAGCTTCACTATAATGGAATGGCTAAATAAAACTGCCCACAATTGCTTGTTTGGGTTGTCGCTTGCGACCATTGTATCTGACTAGTAAGTATAGCAACTATAACGGAATGACTAAATAAAAGTACCAACAACTGCTGGGTTTTGGGATATCTCATGCTAATTGTATTTGACTAGTAAGTGTTACAACTACAACGGAATGGTTAAATAAAACTTGCCCACTGCTTATTATATCAGGATGATTATCTATACTTGACTAGTAATTGCTGCAACGATAACTGAATAAATAAAACTGCCAACTGTGTGAGTTCCTCGGTTGACTTCCTCGTTTGGTCTCGAGGGGGAAACACCAGGATGGGTATGTTTGGTGGTAGACTCAGGTTGGTTCCGAATAGATCTTTCTTACCCCTCTCTGATAGCCGCTAGTTGTATCGAGTCTCTATAGGTTGTTTAGTGCATGCTGCGCTGCCGCTTCAGTCCACCATACCTATGTAGGCGAGGACCGCCGAATTCTAGCCTCGCCGTGTACTGGCCTCAGTACTGACCGCTCTCTCTTTTTCCTTTGCCCTTCGTCGGCACCCCTTTTTTTTAAGCAGGTTTTGAGATCGACGTCGTTAGCAGGGTTACCCTTCCGGCTTGGCCTGGGCAGGGTTATGGACGCCTTTGGTTATTCTTCAGGGCTCTTAGCCCCATTTGCATCTTGTCCGTAGTTGGACGCTCTATCGTTTTCAAGGTGATTTGGGTCTTTGTATATTATATCTGTATTCTTGACTCATTGAGTCGCTGTTGTATATATATATATGTTCTGTGGGTCCCATCGAGGACCGTTGTGTAATGTTATTACTTCGTTTTCCACCCGCACGAAAGTGCCTGGTGGGCACCTTTGAATCGTTTCTATGCGGGTTTGGCGGGAAGCGCTGAAACTTGCATAGGGTCAATTCTGAGGGTGTTACAGACATCCTTGGAGGTATCATCATCATCATCATCATCATCATCATCGCCGTAGCGCCACCAACAGTCGGCAGCTGCATGACCCTCCTTTTTGCAGATTTGGCAGAAGACACCGTCCTGCCATGGTGTGGCAACACGGCCACGGTCCTTACGCCCCCCTTTGCGCCGTTGGTTGGTGTTGCGAGGAGGATCCTGACGCGGTGGCGATGGAGGAGGCCGCGCTGGTTGGGAAGGAGGACGGTAGTAGTGTTGTGGAGGGGGATGCATATAGGATGGTTGAGTGGTGGGGAAGGGTAGGAGAGGTGGCTGGAATTTCATGACAGGGGGTGAATGTTGTGGGTAGGATAGAGGATATGGGGCATAGTAGGGCTGCTATGGTGGCGGGTTGTAGGGGGCAGGTGGAGGCTGCGGCATAGGGTAAGAATAGGGTGTTGGCGTGGGAGGTGTGGGTGGGTGAGAATAGGCATCAGGAGGGCGACGAGACGTGGCATTAACAGATGACATGAAGGACCCCGAGGCTTGTCCTGAAGATTGAAGCATGAGGTCACGATTTTCACAAGCGAGGAGCTGAGAACACATATCAGTAAGAGTTGTGGAGGGGACATCATTAATGGCCGACACCAAATGGTTGAAGGAGCCATCCAAGCTATTAAGTATGTAGTCCTTGAGCTCGTCGTCATCGACAGGCTTGCCTGCGGCAGCAAGTTCCGAAGCAAACCCCTTCATCTTGGTGATGTATTGTTGAGCTGTGAGGTCAAGCTTTTTGTATTGGTGAGGGCACCTCGCAGGCTCGAGACCTTGGACTTGGATTGCGAGGAGAAGAGAGAAACCAGGGCTGCCCACACATCTGCAGCGTGGGGAAGGCCATAAACATGGGGAAGAACATCCTCCGAGAGTGAATTCACCAGGAAACTCACGACCTGCTGATCCCTGGTGATCCAGGTATCATAGTTGGCGTTGGGCATAGTGATCTTCTTCTGGTTCTCATCTTCGACTTCAAGGGTTGTAGGTGGAGCCTTGTCGGTGTCGTCAAGAAGACCCATGACGCGAGCACCACGGAGGGTGGGCATCGCTTGAGTCTGCCAGGAGAGGAAATTGTCGCGGGTTAGCCTCATGGCCGGAGGAGTACCGATGGAGAACGAAGGAGAGGATGAAGAGGGCGTCGACATTGGTCCTGATAGATGGATCTAGGGTTTTGTTGGAGAAGGGTTGTAGAAGGGATTTTGGGTGTAAAATTGTGGGGAATTGGTAGAGGAGAGGGAGGTGAAGGTCCTGATGTGAGTTTGGAGGAAGATCGTCGGAGGAGAGGGAGCAGCGACGGCGGTGAGAGCGCCTGCGGCGGCGGCGGCAGCTAGAGGGGAAGAGGTCGGCCTGATACCATGTAGAAAATAATGACGGGAACGATAGCCTCTTTCGGTGGCTTCGGTTACGTGTTATAGAACAAGGAAAAGCCCATTGTGTTGCATAATACAAAGATTATACGTATACGAGTAGAGTACTACTCCATCTCGTATACGCCCTAAATATAACTCTAACACTATATAATAGTCTAACACAGTTGACCGGGAGTGGATTTTCGTTTCTTGTGTATATCGATGGTGTTGTGATCCACCGGCGAAGCTGTTAATTACGATCTATCCACAAAGTCGTTAGCAGTTCCAGCTGAAGGTAACTCGATCGATCACACAATGGACGACGGCGGCGACTATGTGGCGGCGCAGCGGGGCCCGATCAACGTGGTGGAGCCGGAGCCGCTGACGAGGATTGAAGCCGTCGGGTGGTGCCTCTCCATGGCCTTCTTTATCTGCACGGTGGCCTGCGGGGTGGTGACCATCGTCGTGCGGCCGTCGCACAGACTCGATGGCACCCCGATCTCCGAGGCCGAAGTCCTTGCGATGGGGTCCATGATGATCGTCTTTGGGTCGCTGGTGGCCGCCATGGGGGTCTTCCAGCTGGCGTACGAGTGCCAGCGTGGTCGCGAGGTCGACGCCATGACTCGGCTCCACATGGTCCAGGTGTCTCTCCACGACCAACATGACCGGGTTTAATTAGTCCTTGCTTTTTTATTACTCTCATCTCCAAGCAGGCAAGTCATGACACAAACACTTACATGGAGATATTTGTTGAACAATATATACTTTGATGAACATTACACTAAGTTTTAGAGTGATTAGCATTTTTAATAACCGTCTAAATGCCTTAATCTAACAGTGAAAAAAGTGACGGAATAAACCCGGTGGAAAGAGACGAAAAAAATAGTGCCAGGCCCGAACAAAATTAAGGTGGGAACTGTGTTATTTTGGTTGATTAGAGGTCGATCGTTCCGGTACACACGGTCTAAAATCCATATTTTTTCCTACGAAAATATCAAACGGCCAACCGATCTCTCCCAAGACCAGCGCCACTCCTCAATCTATCTAGTGATCTCGACTCCTCTGCCCCAACGTCGCTCAATCACCTCCCGCAAATGACCGTAGCCGTCGGCCCCTCGATCCGCCATTGTGAGCACATCCCGCCTCGCTGCCGTCCCACTCCCTGCTCCGCTCGACCACCGTGCCATTGCCTTGATCTTCTTCGAAGGTGAGAGGCGCGTGGTGACGGAGACGACCAGGCTGGGTATGATTGTCAAAAATAGAAATCCCTATTTTGAAACGGAGGGAGTATATGGCGAAGTATGTCTTTCGTATGTGAAGACTCAGACACTATTATAGAGTGATTATAAGGATACCCAAATAGCAACAGCAAAAGGAAATCTCACGGTTGAAATTATTTGCGTGTGGCCATAAGGGGCCAACTGAGCAGAGGCCAGCTTACCGAGTGACGCGCTCTTGCCCGTACACTCGTGCATTATTCTCGAAACATGGCCTAAGAATGGCCAGCAGTACACAGTACACCACGCACGGGTTATCGTCATAGCACCATATGCATGCCTTGGTCGGTCAACAGCTTCTGCTCAGGCAGTCAGGCGACGCCGGAGCCAGCGACGCAGGCCCACTGGCCAGGGAAGAGGGCCGCACAGGTGATGTTGGGGTTCATAACACAGAACACCCTGTCGGAGAACCCAAAGGCCCGCGCCAACGAGCCGCACGTCTCCCCGACCTCCATGCCATGCACCTCCGTGCACCGCACCCTCGCGCTCGCGCGTCTCACCATGCCCGTAGCCTCCAAGATTGGCGTCGCGAGCATGATCAGAAGAAGCGTCGCGGTGGTGTGGTTTGATGGCATTGCACGTGTGGGGGCGATGATCGATGCTGATGCATGGTTCTTCGTTTGTGATGGGGAGAATGCAGAAACACATACTCCCGGTTTAAGAGGCGCGGCGAGGGAGGGGTCGAACTGAAGAGAGGCACCATAATGCCACGACTCGTAGCTTTCTGACATACTCCTCGAAACAGGCATACACCCAGCGTTATAAATAAAGCATCATCCACACAACATTCAATACGAGCCAACAACAAAGTAAACCGAAAATAATTCCAACACCACAAGTGCGGCGACACATGGCATAAGACCACCACCACGACACGAACACATAACGATACAAGAGACAACTCCCTCCAGGAGTAACACTCAACGGCTGGAAGGTGTATCAAGTTGGCGGGCTGCCACTATCAGGTGCTCTATCATCACGTCCAGTCACGCCTTGTCTCACTGTCTACTCAATGGGTACCACTGCTGCAAAAAAGTCAGAAATTTAAAGATCAAGTCAGAGGCACGGCACAGAAAGACACGCTTTATGACCATCTTATTACGGATATTCCATGGAGTCCAGGTCAAAGCCGCAAACACTAACCAAAAGAGGCGCCTCCTCCTACCGGTATTGTTTGCGTTGGCGTCCAGGAATTCCCTTAGGTCTGAGGCTTGCCAGGCAGGCCCCAAGGCCTCCCGGGTGAAGTACCAAAGAAAGCGAGCCATGGGACAAGTAAAGAAAATGTGGGTGCATGTTTTCGGGACCGCACAAAGCGGGAACAGTCCATTCCCAGGACCATGCCTCTTGGCCACCTCCACTCTTGAGGGAAGTCGATCTCACAGTAACTGCCAGAGAAAGATTTTGATCTTTAGGGGTAGGGGGCCTTCCATAGAGGGAAATACAAGGAATGGAGGGCCCACTAAATAGGGCCCGATATGCCAAACAAACGGTGGAAGATCCCGAGGGGACCAGACGCCAAGACATGTTATCCGGGGAGTGGGGTTGGGACAGCGGGAGACTTTCCCGAAGCCCTTCCCAGGTAGCCATCTCGGTTGCCCCAAAGTTCTGCCAGAATGCAACCTGCCAGATCCCGCTTTGGTAGGCCTTAGCCACCAGAAGCAAAGGATCCACGCAAATTGCGAACAGATAGGGAACCTCGTGGCGCAGGGGAAGGCCCCCAACCCAAGGGTCAAGCCAGAAAAGGGTGTCCTTTCCATCCCCGATAGAAATGGACAGCCCCTTCCGGATCTCCGGCTTGATGTCCTGGATATAAATCCAAAACTGATACCCTTCTCGGCATTCACAAGCCATTAGCGGCCGCCCCCGGAGGTATTTGGCTTTTATTAGCTGTAGCCAAAGGCCACCATCATCAGTCAGCATCCATCACACCCATCTAAGCATTAGAGCCACATTCATGTGGCAAGAAGAAAGGATGCCTATGCCCCCAAGATCCTTGGGGGCGCAAATGTCCACCCACTTGACCATATGGTAATTTTGGTGACCGTCATTCGCCATCCAAAAGAACCGAGAGAGCTCCTTGGCCGCCCGCAGGAGGTACAACCCCATGATGTACATGGGGAGGCTGGAGAGACATGAGTCGATGAGGATGGTCTTACTTCCTTTGGAGGTGAACCTTCCTTGCCATGGCTCGGATTTCGCCTTAACCCGACCCATAAGGGGCTCCAAGTCCTTGGTCAGGATCCTAGTGTCCCTGGCCGCATCCCTAGGTAGTTCAGGGGAAGGTTGCCAATCGGCAATTCAGGTGATCAGAAATCCTTTGTTGTTCTTCCAAGGGGTAACCCAGAACCATCCTTTACTCTTGTCAAAGTTGATCTTGAGGCCCGACATAGCCTTAAAGCAGAGGAGTTGGAATTTTAGGTTGATGATATTCCGATCTGACCCTTCCACCATAATCATGGTATCACTGCATATTCGAGATGGATAACCCCACCTATAGGGATCAGATGCCCCACCACACCCGACACGTGGCCAGAGATCTTGGCCTTCTCCAAGATGAATTTCCGTAAGCGCATCCACTGCGACATTAAACAAAATCTCCATAGCTTCCTGACATACTAGCTGCTTCATAGCTAGCACCATGTCCCTCAAATCTTTAAACTCTTCTTTCATCAAAACAGAGCAGTAAAATAAAGCTTCGGACACTTGATCTTTCGTTCAGAGAAATTAGATACTACAACCACAACTGGCCAGATCTCATCCGTTGCATTGATTGACACTACTCCGTTTGGAGGTTTGGCACAGACAGGACGGTAGGTACGCGATCATGGCTCCTTAACTCTGACCCACAGATAAGAATTTATTCTAGGATCTACATACCGCAGTAGCAGTAGCAGTACCGGCTGCCACATGTGTCAGGAAATAAATCGCTTGCAATGTTGCAACCTGACACGGCTGGTAATTTGAGATTATCTCATCTGCCGCTACTACTTCGATGTTTCCTCTTTGGAGTTTTCAGAACTTTCTTAGTTCAGTTAATCACTTGCATGGTTGCAACCCGGCATATATAGCTTTGTGCTCGTAATTTGGGATTGTCTCGTCTGCAATCACTTCTTTTCCACTTTGAGCTTGAGAACTTTGGTAGTAGTTTAGAAGACTTCCATTGGTTGGACAGTTCCATTCATGGCTGTTAGAATGTCAAACACCCGCTACTTTATTGCTAACACGAACAGATTAATTGTTCTGTCAATCTCATGGGCTATGGCACCTCAAATAGCTCTGCTGTTTATTCCAAGGGGACACACACCACCGAAAATTGGTAAAGAATTTTCATTTTTACCAAGTTAAGGCCATCATTGTGTGACGTTCCAGGCAGTGATTACTGCTCCAATTCATTAGTACTCCGAAGATTACGGAGTAGTATCAGTGATTACTGCTCCAATTCATTACTGTTCCAGGCCTTCAATAGGCTCTCTCTTTCTTGTTGTTTTGTCTGTGGTGGCTGTCTTCGGACATGCCGATGTGGAGTTCGTGCTGCACTCGTTGCTTACAGCGAGTGGTAGCGTTCTTGTACTCAAACCTCTGCCTTCTATAAAATTATGGTACGCTTTTGGCGTACTCTCGAAAAAAAAAGTATCAGTAAGGAGAGGCACTCCATCATACTGATACATTAGAAGTTCGAAATTTGAATTCAGATGATGTGATGCGAGTTATTAGCAACAAAAGAAAGATCAGGTTCTTTATTAGTCTACTACTGGATTGTGCTTGCTACAAATTGTAGCCTCACCCATTCAGGGAATTAGACCTTCAGATCCAAACACATGTACGATTGTATCTCGCTGAAAACTGCATCTCACCAAGATTGTTCTTAATATGTAATACTATTACATGCTCATCCCGTACTACAACGATGAAGTAAGCCTACTAGGCTCCCTAGTGCTAACCATCCCAATTGAAACTTTGAGTTTTTGGATATTAATAGTATCTCTCTGTTGAGAGAATGAAACTGAACTTTCCATGGTACATGGATTATATTAGCCATTGACAACCAAAATCTGCGACTGAAAAAAAAAGCTTGCATTGCACGATTAGCTACCCGCCCATCTTCCTCAACATAGAAAACAAATTGAGGAGGGGGATGACACAGAAGCAGCAGACAGTAGTTGCTTCAAGAATAATCAGACAACCTTAAACTCAATGCTTAAAGGAGTAACTGCAATCAAAATGGAGGAATACTGGCTGGAAATTTTGTTCGAGTCAAAGATTATTATCCAAACCAAGCAACACAATGATCAGAATAAAGTGCAGGGAACACATCATGTTTATCAGACATGTTATTTCACTCAATCAGACTAACAGTATGAACTAACTCCATGGCCTGGGGAAAATTTGGCACTTGGCACAAGCTTCAGTAGTGTTCAAGAGATCTATCACGAATCAGGTATACACATCGGGGTTTGTCTGACTTTTGATAAGTGGGACACCATCTTCCCGCCACACGATTCGGTCCTCACATAAGGCAGCAACTGCTTCAACATAAACTTGGTGCTCCTGTAATGTTGGATTAAAGTTAACAAATCAACAGAAATAATATCTAAAGCTAGTGGTAGACTGGCACTTAAGTAATACTAATTCCGATCCATAATAAGTGTCGGAACTGGGTAGTTCAAAACTGTGACACTTACTATGGATAGGAGGTAGTATAAAATAAGCATAATAACGTAGTGTGCAGGTACAGGGGAACATCGGATGCACATAAAACACACCTCGTGAAGAACCCTTGCAGCCAGTTGCTCTGGTGTATCATTGGCTAAAACAGGCACAACTCTTTGGGCTAAAGTTCTTCCCGTGTCGAACTGCTCATCCACAAAGTGCACAGTTGGTCCTGAGTATCTGCATGGTTGGAAAATATAATATAATATAATATAATACTCCCTCCGATCGGAAATATAAGACGTTAAAGGAAATCATAGCAAAAAAATTCCACGTTATGAAATTTCCCAAGTTTCCCGATTTGCCCTCGGTCACGTCGCCGACAGGCTGCCTCGCTTGCGTGGAGAGGCTCATTCCCCTCCTCCCTCCCCTCACTAGCCATCTTCGTCTCGTGCCCACCGCCGCCGGCTTGTACCTCGCTGCACCCCACCAAGTCGCCGCCGCCTAGCTCCCCACCACGTCGCCGCTGCCTTGCTTCCGCACGCCTCCTATCCCTTCTCTATTCCTCTGTCGCGCCGCCACCTCAGCTGGTCCATGGAGAAGATGGTGAGGTCAAGGCCGGATTTTTCTAGCCATGGGCGGCGGATCTGTGAGCGGCGGGGTTGGATCCTTCGACGTGGGTCGTGGGAGGAGAATATGCGACCTCGAACTATCTGGTCCCGACGACTTCGCCATCTCCCTCACAGACTGGGAGGCGCACAAGGCACTTGCCGACTGGGAGGAGCACAAGGACCCGGACGGGAAGAGCGCGAGCATGCGGAGCACGCGGTTCAACGAGGAGGAGTACCTGGAGGTCACGCTCGACATCAGGGACAACGCTGACGCCGTGGCCATCCAGAGCGTCGTCGAGATGTCGGAGGCGGCGCTGCTGCCGCCCACTCCTGGCCCCAGCGACCTGTCGTCTAGGCTCAAGGCCGAGCTGCGGTGTATCTCTTCGATGACGAAGCAGCCGCCCGTGCCCGCCAGGCGCTGATGGCCGTCCAGTTCCTCAACAAGAGTGTGGTCGCGAAGGGGAATTGGCCGGAGGCCGAGAAGCGTAGACGGCCTGCTCCTCCACTCAAACTTTGCACAGTGCATCGATAAGCTACTGATGCATTCCTCTGAAGCAGTCATGCAACTCAACTTGCAGATTGCTCGTTCTTGCATTCCTCTGAAGCGTTAGGTTCAGAACAAGAAAAACAGTCTGAATTTTCTGTCAACACTGTTGCTACTCACTTGCTGCTACTTGTACTAGACTATAGTATTCTGAAATGACATTAAACTGTAATACTCCATTTGCAGGCGTATTTTGTTGATCAGAAGATACCACATTGTAGCGTTAGGAGTAGTACAGCATACATAGTGGTTGCTCCTGCTGTTGTAGCGTTAGGAGTAGTACAGCATGCATGCATAGTGAATAATTTATCCGAGGAACTCTTGTCTAATCTGTTGTATGCTTCACCCATTGTTAGTTTCAGATTATGCCTAGTTGAATTATTTGATTATATTTTTGTCCTTTTCTTGTTTCAGGGAACAAACTCAATCTTGAGATATATCAAAGGTCCAAGTTCTGGGTCATCATCAGCTATCGTTGATCCTTCCTCGACACTGAGTTAACACCATTCGTTAGCAATCTTACTCAGATCAATGTTCATCCAATGCAATTTCAGTCTGCCCTTACTGTAATGAACTGTAAATATGTTGGCCACACCTACTAGCCTAGTGCATAGAAAAATGATTGTTTGCGTTTTATTTTTTTGATAGAAACGAGGTTACCATTTGAAAATTTTTAAAAAGAAAAGAAAAGGTAGCATTCAATGGTTCATACTGATGTTGGAAATTTGAACAGATCGAATTCAGTATCACTGTATCAGTAAGTTATGATGTCTGTACACCAAAAATGACTAAGGTTTTTTAGTTGTCCATTTCTCCTATTTGATTGGAGATTTTTGAGTACCTTCTCTTTTTTCAGCCATTTTCCTGTGTCGTTGGCATCTTATTACTAGTAAGGGTTGTTTCCTGTTCTGACTGTCACTCGTTCAATAGGTTTGGGCATTGGCTGTTGGCAGGAAAACTGAAATGCTTGACTGGTGGAACTCATTCTAATCTTAACCTTTGGCCCGATTGCACGATGGGAACTGATGCTAGAATACTGAACGAGAGAAAGCAGTCACTGGTAATGTCACGGAGAGTCACTGAGCTAATGCAGCATGGAGACAGTCTAATGGATGAGACTGACCAAGCTCTCGCACGATCTAAGCAGGTTAGCTTTCTCCTGCAGTGTTCCTTTTTAGGTTCATGTAGGTACAGTAGTTCAGCCTTGTTGGTATCTGTTCCAGCTGGGGCTGTAAATTTGAATGACCATTACTAAGGATAATTTTTCCTATATCTTCTTTCATTTTTCTTCTGAATAGTCATCCTCTACGGTCAGTTTTACTCCATTGCATTATCTGTCAATATTTCAGTTTAGAAGTGGTGTATTTCATTACCTGTCAAACATTCTTGTGAATTGTTCAGTACTGTCCTTGCTATTCAGTCTGTCAAACAGGAAATATTCAGTTATTTAGTAACTCAAACTTGTCTACTCAATTAACAGTATATGCAGCAAAATTAACTGGTCTACTCAATTTGTATTAGACTGACCATTTGGCCTCTGTGCTGGCTTCAGAGACTACAACAGCTAGAGATGGTCTCCAACTAGCTCTGGCTGCGAGGCACCGCAAGGTCATCCTCGAGAGAGGCTCATCCCAGCTGGTGCAACTATGGTGAAAGCAAGACTTTCTCCATTTTGAAATCTCACGAATTGCAAAGGAGACCAAGGAGCTCAGTGGCAGTTTAGTTTCTTTTAAGCTTGTGTACGCTAAACGTTGCTATAATGAAGCTGCACACGTGTGCTAAAGAGCATCAGGGGAATGCCATCTGAACTACTGGATTAGCCAGGTGCCGGTGTTCCTCTCTGATTGCCTGATCAAAGATTGTATGCTACTCCCTGAATTAACTAATTTGAGCTCATGTTTACTGCAAAAAATCAACCTCACCAGTTATCACAAGACGACAAACAATAATGCATACATGACAGTTTCCTTTGAATACTCATTTTCTTTCAGGTGTGCAATATACCAAGTACATATGGGAATGCAAGATACTGGAAGGTGCTAGACAAAATATAAAATACCTGGCTCCAGATGCAATAACTGCTTTATGCACTCTCGAGCCATAATAACCCTTCCCACCAAATGCCGGGAGGAGTGAAGGATGTATATTCAGCATGGATCTGGGATATGCCTGAACTAGCTCACCAGGTATGAGCTTCAAGTAACCAGCAAGTAGAACAAAATCTACCTTCAGATCCCTGTTTCACAATAGGAATAACCATGAGCTAAGATATCCTGCATGTTTCATGAAATACAATCTTCACACTTGAAGGATAAACCGAAGCCCATGGTTGCATTCTAAAGGAACAGACTATGTAACGAACTTGTATACAATGGATATTGGTCAGAGCCGTCACACTAAAGCAAAACTTGTGAACACAAGTTCATGTAGCTAGAAAACAGTAACGTATCGCAGCTGTAAGGTTGTATGCAATTTACCAACTTGTGCTCACTGGCAGCTTTAGATCATGATGGATAAACATGTGAGGCATAGAAATCCCATTCTCAATCAGAAGTTATATGTATGCATTTTACCATCAGACTAGAATTGGAAGCATGAAGAGGTCAAATGATGACCTTCTCGCACAATGAAAAATTATAGGACAAGTCGCAGCAATTATATGAGATCAACAGAACCAACCTCAGAACATTCAGAAGTCCATCCGTTGACACCCCCTCGGGCGCTGATTTCGACTTCGGAAACGCTATCACCGGTATGCCATTGCACCTTGCATACTCTGCGCCACCGCAGCCTGTAAAATTCCATTTCGCCGCATCAGGACCAGCAATCCACAGCAGAGCACTTCACCTCACAGTCCAAAGAGCTGCAGGAAGCACACCAACCATCCTCACCTGGCTTATCCGTGATGAGCGCAACCACATCCCCATTAACCTCACCACCCAGCGCCGCCTCGTGGATCGACCGGAAGTTCGAGCCCCCGCCGGACACGAACACCGCGAGCCTCTTCCTACTGACCCCGGAGTTCCCAGCTCCGCTATCCAACGCCGCCGATGCGGATGCCGCCCTGTGTAGGCGAGCGTTCGGACAGAGCAGCAACCTCCTGCAAGTGACGCCACAGGGCTGCCCCTTGGTCGTGAAGCCCACCCGCGTGCTTCGCCTCTGCTGTCTCGGGACGGCGTTAAGCGAGCAGCGCAGCCCGGTGCCGGAGGAAGCGACAGCGGCCGCCTCCATGACACAGGAAAAAACTTTGGGGTGGGCACGCTTAAAAAAAATGGTTTAGGCATCAGATCCTACAATTATACCATGTAAAAGAGCATAAACACAAATTTGGTTTAGACATAGGATCGAACAAATTTGGACTTTCGAACATACAAATTTAGGGCATCACTCATTAGACCAATTATTCCCCATTGTGAATTTGCCAATTAGGGATTTAATCAAAATAGGAGGGGAGTTGGGAGCAGGGAGCAGGGCAGGGAGTTGGAAGTTGGGAGCAGGGAGCAGGGAGCAGCAGTTTATACCTTGAATTGGAGGCGTACGGAGTCAGCCGGAGAGGAGCGGCGCAGCAACAGTGGCGGCGGCCGGATGGGCGGAGGGCAGCAGGCGAGCAGCAGCTGAAGCGGCGGCGGCGGCCGGAGGAGGCGGGCAGGCGGCCGGTCGGGGAGTCGGGGAAGGTCGCAGTCGAGGAGGCCGGAGGACACCACGCCGGAGTGCCGGACGGCCGGGACACCACGCCGGATGGCCGGATGGCCGGAGTGCCCGACGGCCGGGACGCGCGCCGCCGAGCCGCTCAAACACGTACGGGAGACTCACGGGACGCGTACGATGCCTTCCTCCCAACCCAGGCTCCACTCGCTCGCCACGGGAGACGGGACTGAAATGTTTTTCGCCCAATATTCTGGGTGGGCCGCGGCCCGTCCAGCCCGCCCCCTGCGTCCGCCCATGATCTCTATGACTTATGCTTATCCGTACCTACTTTATAAACTAAAATAAATCAACTCGGCCGAAGTGAGTTCCCACTCCAAAATAAACAGCCTGTCATTTTTTTCTTAGACCTATCAGTGCCTGATGTAGTGATGTTTCATCAGGCAGTGATTCTTGCTCCGATTCATTAGCAGTATCAGTACTGACAGGTACAGGTACTCACTTACTGCTGCATTTCAAGTTTGAAATTTGAATTCTAAAGTTTGTGGTGTGAGTTAGCAACAAAAGAGAAAGGTTAGGTTCTTTATCTAGTACTGGTCTACTGGATCATGTTGCTACCCAATTGTAGCTTTCAGCCCTACCTAGAACCAGGTCTTCGGATCCAATACCGGTACGATTATATCTTCTCCTCGAAACAGGCTTTCGCCCAGCTATATTAATATAGCAACCAACCATCAGACCGCTGCTGGCCAGACAGCACAACGCCAAAAACAAAAACAAAAAGAAGAGAAGACGAAAAAGAAAAGAAGAGAAAACAAGGCCGATAACAGCAGCTCGACGAATACAAGGTTGGCCCGCCATCGTTGCGCCCTCCGGAGAATGCCCACCACTAACCTAGCACTCCAAAACGACGCGTATCAAGCAACACCTTCAAGAAGGAAAGCGACGACACCGACGTTGTTGCCCGGAAAAATCCTAGGGTTTCCCCGATACGCGGCGGGAGGTGGAGAAGAGGTACACCCGACGCCCTTCAGGAAGGACGGCAACACCCGCGCGTTAGCGCGTCGGTGTCAAAACGACAAGGATTTCTCCCGACCCCTCAAAAAAAACCACATTCCCGGATGCTTCGGATTGCTCCACCACTCTCGCCGCCCACAAGCATGCGCCACCACGGACGAGCATCCACCCCCGTCATCTCACCGTGACCCACGATGCGATACCGGATAGACAGAAAGGAGGGGACTTCGGCGAGAGCCGACGCTACAGAAGCACGCGGGAGGGAACTGCCTCCACCGTCGGAGGACGGTAACCGACCGGATGCAGGAACATGGGAAAACCAGGCCCTCGCTGGCCTGGCCGAGCCCGAATGGACCCGTGAAGCCCCGCTGCCGCACTGCAGCAAGGGTGCCGCTGCCAACATCAACCTTAGCGCTAGCCCCACCTCCCCCGTCCACCGGAGGATCCACCGCCACTGCAGATCCCCACCGCCAAACAGCAGCATCGTCGCCATCATGCTCACCCGGACCAACCGGACCGAGACACACCATCGTAAACCACCTCCCGGAGCCGCCTTCGTTAGAAGGTCGTTCGCGCCGATCACCTTCCGGGGCCGCCGCCCTGGCATCCACGCTCTCGTGCCCGAAACAGGCAGAGAACGGCTCGCCGACGCCCAGGAATGTCACGCCACCGACATCGCACGGTTGTCAGGCAGAGCCATCTTTACCACAGCAACCAACAGAGGACACGCATCGATCCGGACCGGGACAGCGAAGGCAGCGCCAAAACCTGCAGTCAGGCCGACGACCACGACGGTGCAACCTGGCAAGCTCCAGGCCACAACCCCCTAAGGAGGTCGCCGGAGCTGACCTCCCCCGAGCCCGCCTGGCCCAGGATGAGGCCCGCAGGCCCAGATCGGGGCCCGCCTGGCCCCAAGATCTGGCCGCGTTGTCGACAACCACCCGCTGCCTCCACCCAGGACACAGAGCTGCCGCGCCGTTCGTCGCTCGCGCCGGGAGTCGCTGCCGCCGTGAAGACGCCGCCGGGCCGAGTACACGCCGCCCATGCCGCAGGTTGCTGCCGCCCGGCGAGGCCGCCCCTGCGCACGGGAAAAGAAGATCCCGCCGCCACCTGTCTCGCAATACCTCGTCCGCTTTATCGCGCATCCTCCCTCGTCAGTTCTTTCTTGCCGCGAAATTCGCCCAGGTATTAACGACACTACATACGTACGGTTTCCTAATTTTTCTCGCCACGAAATTCGCGTTCAGCTCACGTATTACGTCCGGATATGCAGCTGAATCTAGCCCACAACCAACTTCTGGCCGTCAATATCGAGCGCGTCTACCTCTTCCTCCCCTACAACACCGTCGTCCCGCTCTTGGCCTTTCTACGCGGCATCGTCCTCAATCCTCCTTCAAACTGCTCGCCATATGGAGCTCCCGCATCTGCGCTGCCGCCAAACAACTGCGACGCACCCAGATACGTGCACCTCCAGGCCGACACCATCCACAACTGTCTCTATTCCTCCTCCGCCATCATCAGCAGAGACGGGACTCTGCTCCGGGCCAAGACCTCAGCGCCGCTGATCTCGCCAGAGAGCTCTCAGGCGAAGAGGGTACGCACACTCGTGCATGCTTCACCTTTCCTTCTCCCCGACGGACGCGTTCTGTCGGTTACACACGAGATAGATCAGCGGACGCTGGATTTCCACATCTTCATCACCTCCTGACCGCAGGCATGTCGAGATCTATAGGAGCATTGCCGCTGATGGTAGAGTCCATGCTTCCACGGTTTACTGTCTGTTTCTCTTGAGCTTTAGCTATAACTGACATTGCCCCTCGTTCTATCTACTCCAATTTGAGCTGGTTTACGTAGAAGTTTTTTCTCTTGTCGTTTGTGCATTTGCTAAAAGAAATTACTATTCCAACCTTGCGGTTCGTTACGAGTCTCATGTTTCCCATGTCAAACGAGCCACTTGAGAAATATGCATAGGTACTAAGGTTGTTGTAGTGTACGATTATATAGTTGCCAAAAAACCTGAAAATTTCCATTTGCATAACTACTAAATGTGACATATTGTAGTTCAATTCTCTATTTCACATCAGATCCTCTAAATGATTGCACTATACTTTTTTAGCACCATGGGGAGTGCTAAAATCTAGGAGTTGTGTTTCGTACTGGGCAAGAGTCATATTTTACAGTAAAATCTCTGGCGTGAAGATGTATTCACTAAGTTCTTTGAGATTTAGGAGTGAAGTATTGAAGCTTACTTTGCGGTGCTATCTGGACATGCGGTCATTTTGCCAACATACATCCATGGTTCAAGTTAACATAGTTGCCAATCAACCACGACAGTAGACCAAAATATATGCAGTACCTTGTGAAATTTTTTCTATCTATCAGCTACTCCTTTTTAATAGCAATTAAGACTTGAGAACGGAGATAAATTGATGTTTGATATATTGTGCGGTGGTCAGATAGACGTTAACGCTAGGTGCTATATCATATATTCCTCTAAAAGAACATCATCTATATTTTGGGTGAGATGAGCATCATTAAGCGGGATAACATGTGCAAATTATGATCTCATATCAACATACATCTTAAATTACTTACTACTTTGTACTATTTGAATGCCCGTGCGTTGCTACGAATAAAAAACACACTGAGAAATGATAAAAAAAGTAGTAGTCTAACTTTGTTATGTATACACAACATATGAGAGTTTCCAATACATGCTACATTCCTTGCGAGCTCTCAAATTTTGTTGGTACCAGAAAATATAGCAAGATTAAATTTGTTGATCCAAAATTATAACCTAAGGATGATACAGAAAAACTTGCATCATAAATAGTATATACTATGGTTACAAATCCGCAAGTATCAACATATATCTAGTCTTAGATCAGTATTTCCCAATATATTTAGTCTTAAACAGTAGACTAAATATATTAGTCTTGATCATAAATGTTTTCCTAGAAGTTGTCAAAACAAACACATTGTGCTGCACACTTTAGTCTGAAACGATTCATTGTTACAGGTTCTTTAAGAATCTGATTTGGCACATCCAGCTAGCCCTGCAATCAAGTGAACCACGAACTTGAGTTTTGGGTGTAGCGACATATACACACAGCCTTCAAGCATAAAACAACTAACAAAACTCTGAACTATACCTTAGAGGCTACCATGAACCAAAGAAATCCTTAGACACAGCCTTGTAACCTTGGGCATAGGCCGAATTTGTCGTTCTGATTTCAAACTCTTATCTATATGAAAAACGGACATTCTCTGTAAGTAACAAAGATGATCTAATTGCAAAATTCTATTCTAAAAATATAGAAAGGTACCAGAGGAATTTTTTGTGAATAAGAAACATTGCAAGACATACGCCTTCAAATCTCACGAGTATGACTTGGATTCTCAAAAATAGCTGGACAACCATTAGGCTCCATCAGCTCCATCATAGGCAGAAACAGACCACTCCCACACATAGACGTCGTTGAACATGGCACATTCTTCCGCGAGAGGGACCTTCGGTGTGATCATTCTTGGCGCTCTTATGACTGCAATTAGAATAGGGTCAAATAAAATTGGTATTATCATCTAGAACATATAAAATGACATCAAAATTCACAATGTCTTGAAGACTGGCCGGATAAACTTTCAAAGCAGTTGTAACAAATTCGGAAGGAAACTCAATTTACTTATATTACTTACTAATGAAAATCTATCAATATTTAGCAACACATGAAGATAAACTATTCAATACAGAACTTAATTAGTTTGAACAAATCACTTGTCATATTCAGGTGACAAAGTAAGAGACACACCGGCAAAACTTTCTATGAGGATGTTCCACCAAGATTTATATATACACCTTAACTCTAGATATTAAGGAGTCGAAAGAAAAACATAGTGTCTTCGAAGCCAACATCACCGTAACTTATCAATCAAACATCTGTACTTTTTCATTTAACTGTCAAAGTAAAATGTCAAAAGGAGGATGCATAAGAGTAATAGCACGATATCCAAATAGGAGTCAGCTGTTGGCTAACCAAATAAAAATAAGTAGAGCTACCTAGGACCATTCCAATAAAAGAGAGCTCCTTGGCCAAAGAATAAAAGGGACAGGCATATGCAAATAAAAATTGATAGACACCAACTATATTCAGATTAAGAATATCTCTGCCCACTGTTTCTCAAACCAAGGCAGAACGCCTCCAAACACCAACAATTTATTGACAGTGTGGATGTGAAAATTCAGAGTGTAGTGTACATATCCAGCAAACTACAACAATTAGATGCCTCCCGGACTGCAAAATATACCAGATCTATCAACTCATCCATGTAATTCTCCAAAAAATGCTAGCCAAATTAAATGTCCAATCATACAAAATAACGGATTTCTGATTTAACAACTCATGATGACACATTGTTCTTCAGAGAAAGAAAAAGGTCATCGACTTACAAAATGGCCATACGTGAGATCTTCGATTAATTTATGTACTATTATAAAGACAATCCTATCATAGCAAGAGCCATACCATGAATTTTCAGCAATAATTAAAGAGACCTTTGTCCAGGAACACCGACAATAACACCTCTTCAAGATTTGCTAGGGGATAACTATAAGAAAGTACAGACCTGCACATCAATTATGCAAACTTGTATTTCTTTTATGTAAGTATACGTATTCAAGAGTGCTAACTACACAATTAAGTTGAGACATGGTACCACTTGAAAAAAAGTGGAGACATGATCAATCAAAATTCAAACTTTCTATGGACCATAGGAAGAAAAATTTGCAACTCTTGGGTTCACCTTAGTAAACCTGCTAATTCCTTTCTGTTTTCTTTGATCTAATGTTCTAGCTAGAAGGATTTTCCGCATGCCATGTCATCAACCAAAAAGGAGAGCCTTAGCCAAGCGATGATTAATTGGATATCTCATATGTATATGCATCCCCTCTTGTCTACTAAAAAGTAAGATTGAAAGATAAAAAATAAATTGGACCGTTGTCTCATACCTTGGGAGGAGCAAGAGAACGACAAGGGAGTAGGTCATCGTCTTCTCCAGTGGCTGCAGCCAACATCTCACTCGCACCTCAGCCATTCTATGGCCGCCTTCCTCTCGCCGTCCTCCTTGTCCTAGCGCTCCTACCAGAAGCCGCCTCTTTTGTGTTGCTGTCAGGTTGATCAAGAGGACTCACACCACACTATGGACTTAGCATAGGAGAATAACCCGACTTCGAGGAGCCCCATGCGTGCCAAGGAGGACATACATACAACTTGTCGGCATCTAGAATGCCCAGTCTCTTTCTTGATGAATGGTTTCTCACAATTGGAGTTCAACCTACAATAAGCAGATCCAAAATCACGGTGCAGACATCAATTTCTTTTGCCGACGAAAGCAGTTCCAAACAATAAATGACAATGAAAAATATAAATTTCATTAATACTCGTGTCTCCATTCCCTGTCAACATGTAGCATTGGTAAAAATAGACAGATTGATTTCCTCATGTAAAAACATCACTTTTACAACCAACCAAATCAATAAACCGGTGAAAAATAGGCTGAATAGTTACCTAGTTGCATGGTAATTTGCAGTGAGGATTGATCCTCATGAAATCCTCCTCCAGTTAATCAGGCCACTAACTGCCTCAATCTAATTCCCCACCCTAGAAACAAAATAGAATAAATGAATCAACATCAAAAGCTCCCTGGTCACATCTGCGGTGGTGTTGTCGGGAGGCGACGCCGAGTCACAGAACCAGTGAAGGTGCTGCTGTTCGCCGGTAAGAAACAACCTTGGTGAGGACGAGGCTCCCTCCCCTGGCATTCTAGTTGATCTTGCCTCCTCCTCTAATCTCCCCTCCATCCCTCCTCAACCTGACGAAATCCCATGGCGATCTCGGACCCATGCATGCGGTGTGGCGGCGGTGCACGTCGATTAGGACACCGCGGCCATCGATCTGGCCGCCAAGGCCAGGCACCAACACGGGAGAGCCCGAGGGCAGCCAACAGGGCATCTACGGCCATGCCGCCATCAGACATGCTGCATCGCGACCCGGTCTGCCTCGGATGAGCTGGCCAACCGCCGCCATACGGGTCCATCGCCGGTTAGGACCTCTGCTGCCACCGTCCTTCTCCCTCCGACCATGGTGTGAAAATGCGAAGTAGTCGAGGGAGAGGCGTCGTGGTGGTTTGGGAGAAGGAGAGGGAGGGATGAATGCGTGCGATTTTCCCTCTGATTTCTGTCGTGGTTGTGGGACGAAGGAACCATATGTGTGTTCGTGGGGCGTCCGATTTTTTCCTTTCTATTGCGCGATCGTTCGACGGGAAAGACGCCGTGTTTTTTATGCGCAAGAGCGGGACGACCTACCAACTATCGCACCATCAAGACAGCATGTAGAGATTTAATACAGTAGAGATTATTGGTGCCTAATTGTTGATTGAGATCGCTCATTATTTCGTCCTTAATTGTTGACTAGCAAAGCGAAAGAAGTTAGTCATTTTTGTGCCCATGGTGAGTTTTTTAAATGGCAGGTCACAACATAGACGGTCTTTTTAACTTGCTCGGTGACATCAGCTCCTCGATAAATTGATTGTTCCAATTCACAAACAGAATATTTCCTTTCTCCAAACCCCTCTTCCTCTTTCTTGACGTGCTTCCCTTTCATCTCCCCGTGAAGTGCGCACCGCTGGCGGCTCTTGCTGTCACCATCTCGTTTAATTGGCCCACGTATTTAGTTTATTATCAGTTTACACAATCCCTCACAATCAGTCCCATTTAATTAGACAATCCATAGCTTCCTTTAAATCAACCCAGAATCCCTCCCCTTAGTGCACCTCCATGAGCATATGCTAGCATCCAATATATTTTTGTCTGATCAAGCCCATGCAAAATTTGAACTGAGTTCTTCAAATTGCTAATGGCCATGCCACAAATTTCCTGTCGGAAACAGTACAAAAAGTAAAATTTAGCATGAACCTTGAATAGACCAATCAAGATGAAGTTATGCTAAAACCGCCTTTTGTTTATGTGATCTCCTTCATGTGCTCTACAATAAGAATCACTACAAAATTTCCTTGGGTAAGATCAATACAGCAAGAAATATCTCATTTAAAAGATCTTCAAGTACTATATATTAAACTCATATATCAGGGTTGGCTCAGTATGGAGATAACATCTATCCCTGCAAGTGTGTATCACCTGCGAACCAACATGCATATCAGGATGACAGTCTATCTACTCTTCTATGTCTTCCTAACCATCTACTTTCTCTCTCTTACTCCACGGTACAATGTAGAGCCCCATGTTCACACATGCACTGAACTCGACATGTTGCATATGATCCATACTCCGTATCTACGTACTGACGAACATCTGTGAAAGAGGGCGGAAGGTGGCACGGAACACCGGACCCTCTTGACCTCTTCTACAAGCAGTAGGTCAGCATCATGTAAGGATCCCTAACATGACCACCACACGACCTCCGGCGCTGTCCAAGGCACGCATGGGTGTACTCAAATCTAGGCATACAACATCATATATTCCCTCCGACTCGCTCATCTGTAATTCTCCCATCTCTCTCAAGAAACCGAGCACATGAGCCCATCTTCTCTCTCTGTGAAGCCGTTCAAAACTTCAAAAAAAGTTGTGGCTTTCCCACGGTCGCCACCAAACTCAATCTCCTCTAGCCATGTCTGCTACTCCCTCCGTTCCAAAATATAAGACGTTTTAGGTTTGTGAAGAAAATGAATCTAGACTTTTTTTAGTGTGTAGATTCATTCCAAAGTTGAATGAACTACATACTAAAATAAGTCTAGATTCGTTTTCTTCACAAACCTAAAACGTCTTATATTTTGGAACGGAGGGAGTAGATGGTGGAGTCAGCGGGTCTAATCGCAGTGACCCCTTCAACCTCGTTCCGAAGTGTGGAAGACGCAGAAATTGAGGTGTGCTCGGAGGAGACGGAGACGATGCAACAATGGGCGCCAAAGCCCTTGCTGCGCACTATGATCTTGGAGGAAGGCGATGAAGCTTGTCATACAAAACCTCGTCCCCAACGGGGCCCGACTTGCGGAAGATCGGAGGCCGGGTCACGGAGCACGTGAGGATGAAGCTGTAGATCATGGAGATCGCGGTGGAGATTGTGGAGCGCGACAACCGAAAGGGAAGGACCTCTCATGCGCGTCCACGGCAAGAATCGGACCAAGAACGAGTAGGTTCACATCGAGCAGTACCACACCTCGAAAGGTCACAGCGCCCATGGAATCTAGAGGGTAGCCCATGTCGGCAATCAGAATCAGATATATTCCCTCTTCATCCTCCTTTTCCATTAGACAAGCAGGGCATCCGTCCGGCGACGATGATGGCCGCGAGCCTGATCAGACCCCTTGTCCTTCTTTGTAAAATCGATCAACTACTAACGCAGGTAGCAGGTTGAGCCTGATTTGGTCCTCATCTTCCGCGATCGGATCTGGTACCCAAGGTGAGGTGGCCTGTAGTCTGGGCTTTCCTGTTTGCACGGCTTCCTCTTTATAATGATGGATATATCGAGTCCTATTTGGAAGTCGAGCTTGATCGGCAAGGAGGCACGAGCAACCACGTCTTGGACATGTATTTTGAACTCGTTATCTTTTCCCGATTGCCTCACCCGGCTTTCGATCGGTTCCTGGTCACGACCGGCTTTGTAGATTTTGGATGTACATAAGCAGTGGCAGTTATGGGTAATACATGGTTTTGTAGGAGGGCAAACCGGTCCAAAAAAGTGTTGGACCGGAAGAAACACTTCGTCCTTTATTATTATATATATTATATATTATATTATATACTAGCAAGAAGCCCGTGCGTTGCAACGGAAAAAAATAATTTTGATCAAAAAAGTCGATAAAACACAAATATTGCTCCAGTCAATGAACGTGCATGGCACCACACACACAGTGCGTCGGTGCCCTGTCCCTTTTACACTTACCACCCGGCCGCCCAGCTGTAGAAAGCAATCAGGTCCCCTTCTTCACTCTCCACTGGATCACGAGGCCTCCGTGAACCCGAGCACTCGCTCGTGTCCCCCTAGAGTCCTCTCCTCGTGCCCCATAGAGCGTCGTCATGCTTATCTCCGTCCGCCTCCAGGCGCCCTTTGAGTCTCGTCTCGCCGGCGACCGCCGCCTCCCGCCTCTGCTCTAGCCGCCGACCACGGCCCCATCCCTGAGTGCAGCGCTTCGCTCCTTGAGATCATGTCCTGTACCGGCACAACCCACGCCACTCCTCAACCTCGCCTTGCAGGTGCCACCTCCGGCAATTGCTGGCAGCCAAGACTGGCCCCGTCGCAGCATATTAAACCAACCGGGGGCCTCATGAGATTGGTACAGGTCCACCATACTACTACCCCATTGAGTAGACCCGCAACGAAGTAAGCAAGCTCCGAGACGGACTCAAGGTTTGGATAGACGGCTGTGAACGACTGGGAACCCAAAACTGGGCTTGTCGACACCGCGGAATCGTGTCCCGCTCCTAAACAGTACAGTGTGCTATACATCGCACAATCGTAAATAAAGCAGTAAAGCATGGCACAAGTACAGGATCGTAAATAAAACCTCAAACTAGTTTGTGGCCCCAAGAAATAAGACTGAATCAAGCTCTGGCTAAGGGGGGTCCCATATACCTCCCGGATGTGGATAGCGCGATAAATCAAGGAACAGGTATCAAGTACTCGGGGTCCTACGGGACACAAGTGGGCGTTCGGAAACCAAATATTATCTATCACCCACCGATGCCTCTGCTTACTTCAATTTTAGTTGTTAAACAGGAATTAAAGTGAACGATAAGTAAAACCATGATCATCTCCAACATCAACATGCGGCAATACATCAACAACTGTGGCACTTGACGACACGCAACAGCACTTGAGCAAGCGACTACGACGCGCAAGTCCAGCTATCTACCAAACAACAGGTAATAGGAGGTGTCCATGGCAATATAAGGCTGCAAGGGATATCAAGGGTACGGAAACTAGAGCATCGCATCACAGATAGCAAAAGATCAACCGGAGGGAATAAATACTATAAAAGTAAGATAGGTAGAAAGGGGGAGATGCTCGCCTGAAAACATTGTCGAAGGTTCAACCGAAGGTCGGGGCGAAGCTCACATCAACTCAACGGCCTTATCCGCGAAGAAGCAAAACGCTAGAACAAACATCGGATGCAATATTTAATACAACGGCAGAAGATCGGCATGATGCATGTAGAATGTATGACATGGCAAGGGTGCGATGCAATTAGGTCAGTATTGAGCGGAACCGGGGTTCCGACAATTAATTAGGTGGTTCAAGTTATTTACCTACCCCGCAATTTAAATGTTGTTTTATCAGGCAAGATAGGACAACGGTTCGATGCACAAATTTAAATGAGGCCAATATGAGACTAGATTTGCCCGCATATGGGCCCCATATTTAATTATGAGGTGAATCGGCATAAGGCCCCCAAACCACAGACAAGTATGCATGCATGAACAATTTAATATGCAACAAGTTGTGTTATATTATAAAACAGGGTTTCGGGAAGGGGTTCACACATTAGGGTTCGGCAGATCTTGGTTCCGGGTTCGGGGTCGGTCTCAGGGTCCAGATCTGGGTTCGGGGTTCGATGGGCTCGGCGGGATCGTTCTCGGATGGCAGAGTAGATCTCGGCGTTCGGGTAGACGAACTTGGCGTGGCGTCGGGGCGCATCGGTCTCGCCCTGGACGGTGTCAAACTTGTCGGGCCCGCGCAGTTGACCTTGTTGTTTCCGGATGATCTTGCCGACTCCATGCGAAGGCCTTGGCGCTCTAGATCGGTCTTCAGGGTCTCGGCCATCGGATCCTTGAAGGAGGTCACGGCGCCCGAGGGAAGTACTTGGCGTTCCGCGGCGAAGTGCTTGTCGTACCGGTGGCGATCTTGGCGTTCGGGTTCTCGACGTCTTCGGGTCCGGGCCTTGGCGTCCAGTGTCCGGGTATCTTCGGCTCCCTATCGACACACTTGAGGTTCCGGCTTGGTCGTCGATGGGGAACTTGGGGCTTCAGGGCGTGATTGTCGGTGTTGGGCTCGGTCTCAACGTCGGTAGGTCTTGGTGTCGCCGGTTCTTAGGAACCGGGCACTTCATGTCCATCTCCGATTTCTTGAGCGGAAGGAGTCGACGTGGTACTGCCGGCAGGATGTAGGCAACTCGCGGCCGCACTTGGCGCAGGCAGGTCCAACGACAAAAAAATACAGCAAGGTGGATGCAGGGGCGACCGCGAACGGCAGGAGGTGGCGGCGGCTTGTGCGGGCCCGGACGGAGGCCGGCGGCAGAGCACGCCCAGGAGGAGGCCGATGCCCGAGAAGGGCGGAGCTTGAGCGACGCCGGCGGGCCTGACGGTGGCGGTGACGGAGGGAGGCAGGGCCTCTAGCGGCGGCGCTCTGCGGAGGAAAAGGAGGGCGGCAAGGAAGGCGGTTGGCGGCGGCGAGCCCGCGCGGCGGGGAGGGCGCGTCCGGGGCAGGGCGGCCGAGGCGAGGGTCGGAAGCGGGGTGGAGGCGGCGAGAGGAGGAGGGTGCGGGCGAGGCAGAGGTGGGGGTCGGGGGAGACGGCCTGGCCGCGGGCAGGGGCGGAGGAGGTCCGGCGCGCGGAGGCGGGGCCGACGGAGGAGCGGGGCGCCACGGTCGCCGGGGAACTCGAGCGGGTGGAGGGGAGGGTGGCCGCGGGGTAGGCGGCGGCGTGCTGCCGGGCCGGGAGGCGAGGAGGCCGGAGGCAGTGCAAGGGAGGAGGCGGCCGGGGCCGGGGCGGGGTGGTCGCCGGCGGGGAGGGCTGAGGGAGAGCGGGCGCTGGCGGGGAGCAGAGAGAAGGGAGGATCGGGAGGAGGAAGAAGATGGGAGAGAGGAGGCGAGCGCGTCGGGGACGCGTGCTGCGGGAGAGAGAGGGAGGTGTCGGTGGAGGGGTGGGGTCAGGGAGTGGGTCCCAGGGGCAGCGGGCCAGGCAGGGGTGTGTGGCCAGACCAGGGAGGGAGTGGGTTGGCTCGGTGCGTGCGTTGTGTGGTGGATTTAGCCTAGGTGGAGAGAGGGAGTGGGGGTAGGTGGCAGCCTCTGGGTGGTGGGGAGTTTGGGGAGGGTGAGGTGGCATCTGGTTATTGGTGGGGGTGAGGTGGCCAAAGGGGTGTGGGTAGATTATCTGGTAGCCTTAGGATTTAGACTGAACCGTTTGTATTTTCTGGGGTGGTCGTTCGGGTCGATCCGGCCCGTTCGACTGCCCCTACTGAAATAATAAATATTTTTATTTGATTGCGACGAACTTTGTAAATAGTTTTAGACAAACAAAATATCCGGCAGCACCCGGGGTTTGCGTGTTGAACGAAGACGAGGCGTTTGGAAAACAAAAATAGGTTTTCGAAATTAGTTTTTGACAAACAATACATGATGATGACGATGCAATGCACAAAAACAACGCGATTTTCTAGTAGTGATTTTTGCGGGATGCCACAATTCGACACCACTAACAATGGATCTCGCCCTCGAGATCCGCCTCATGGTTCCGGAAAGAAGGTCGGCGATCTGAATCTTCCTGCTTCGTATAGATCCTCGCGACACCACTAACAAGAGGTCGTTGTCCGTGATCGTCGGGAGAACACTCCGGGAACAAAAGGTCGAAGGTAGAGGTATCAACAATTAAAGCCACCTCTAACTTCCGGGGACGGAGTAAACTGCTGGATCCACTGATTCGATGTACAAGAGCGAATGATAAGAGTAGTCGGATGGTGATCAGTCCATCGCGCACCCAAACCATTACTCTGCAGACGAATAGGCGGATTATGCAACCAACTCTCGGAATTAGACTGAAGATCTCGACAATCGAGGTTCAGAAACAAAGGAGTGATGCAGACTCTTCATCGGATCTGGCGTAGATGATGTCGTCGCGTCGGAAAACACCGGAAGGCACGAGAAGGAACAAAGGATGGTAACACAGAAGACGGATTCCTCAGGCAGCATGAACACCGGATGGTAGAACACCGTTATCAGAGGAGGAAGCGAAACCCTAAAGGTACGACGGAAACCCAACCACGAGAAATTCCTGGACTCGAAGAAGAGACGAGAGTGGATTCAAAACACGTCGAGATAAGAGGAGAATAGCAGAGGGGTAAGGAGTAAAATCAGATCTAATCAGAACTATCCAACCGACTTTGCAAAATAGTTTTGACACTCTACTTCGGCCGTTAGCTAGGTTATCCTACAGGCTGGACTTGTGGGGTATCGCAACTGCTGAGCTCTGATACCACTCTGTAACACCCTCAGAATCGGACCTATGCAAGTTTCAGCGATTCCCGCCAAAACCCGCATAGAAACGATTCAAAGGTGCCCACCAGGCACTTTCGTGCGGGTGGAAAACGAAGTAATAACATTACACAACAGTCCTCGATGGGACCCACAGAACAGATATATATATAACACCGACTCAATGAGTCAAGAATACAGATATAATATACAAAGATCCAAATCACCTTGAAAATGATAGAGCGTCCGACTACGGACAAGATGCAAATGGGGCTAAGAGCCCTGAAGAATAACCAATGGCGTCCATAACCCTGCCCAGGCCAAGCCGGAAGGGTAACCCTGCTAACGACGTCGATCTCAAAACCTGCTTAAACAAAAGGGGTGCCGACAAAGGCAAAGGAAAAAGAGGAGCGTCAGTACTGAGGCCAGTACACGGCGAGACTAGAATTCGGCGGTCCTCGCCTACATAGGTATGGTGGACTGTGCGGCAGCGGCAGCATGCACTAAACAACCTATAGAGACTCGATACAACTGGCGGTTATCAGGGAGGGATAAGAATGACCTATCTGGATCCAACCTAAAGCTAACACCAAACAAACCCATCCTGGTGTTTCCCCCTCGAGACCAAACGAGGAAGTCAACCGAGGAACTCACACCGTTGGCAATTTTATTTATTCAGTTATCGTTGCAGCAATTACTAGTCAGGTATAGATAATCATCCTGATAAAATAAGCAGTGGGCACTTTTAGTTAATCATTCCGTTGTAGTTGCAACAATTACTAATCAGATACAATTAGTATGAGATAACCCAAAAACCCAGCAGTTGTTGGTACTTTTATTCAGCCATTCCGTTGTAGTTGTCATACTTACTAGTCAGGTACAATGGTCGCAAGCGACACTCCAAACAAGCAATGGTGGGCAGTATTAATTAGCCATTCCATTGTAGTGAAGCTGATTACTAGTCATTATAAAGTCAAATTTATAGCAATAAACTTTAGTTATGCTTGTCTATGGTCGAGATACTGTGCTCCAAGTCGTCCATAACCGCGGATACGGCTTTCAGAAAGTTTTACCCGGCCGGGGTGCACCAATAGTCAGCAGTTGGATCGATCTCAGACTCTCAGTACCACGTACGTGTACCATCTAGTTCGTTTGGTAGGGGAAAAAAGAAGTACCGATCAGCCGGTGAAGCTAGGCAAACAATTCGATCAGGCTAGAAAAATACCCGTCGCCCTAGCAGAACAGCCCGGCGAATCACATACGTACGATGACTGCATGATATCTTGTGTACTCACCGGTGGCTTGGGGGTAATAAGTGGCTTAATGAGAGGACAAAACGGTCTAAAAAAGTGTAGGTACTACAAGAAACACTCCTTCCTTTATTATTAGGTATAGATATAGATTGACTGATGTTTTCTTTTCATATTTCTCCTTAGCGTGATTGGATGGTGTTGATTCTCCTAATGTTTGGTGGGTATGTTTGAAGGTTGAGATCTTCCCAATGTTTGACCCCCAAAGTAAGCCACCAACTCGAATTTAATAGTAAAGATGAGGATATGATTTTTTGGAGAAAATTAGTTGGCATATTGTATGTTTCAGACCTGACTAAGATTAAAGGAAGTCTATTGTTTTACTATAATACCATAGGGACTATATTGTGATTTTTTTTTATTTCATATATACGATGGTATGTACAAAGCGAGAGCAGGTACAAAAGAAAAAGAAAACGAAGTCTAATTTGAGCTGAATATAATGTAGTATCAAATTCTGATATTGTGCTTACAGTGAGTTCAAAGAAATCAAACTCATTCGATTGACCCAAAGAAAAATGTCCTCTTCCCGTAATGTTGAATTAGGTTATAAGATATAATTTTCCTTTCCCTGTCTTCTATGCATATATGATGTCCAATCATGTAGAATGGACATCTTTTATAGATACATGATATATGGTAACACACCGGCTGACAATGTACTTGATATTTATACCCCGTTGCAACGCACGGGCAATTACCTAGTTCATACCAATAAACTAAATCAGCTCAGTCGAAGTCAGAGCAGCAGAACCATCGTCTAGCCCTGTAATTACCAACTTAAATGCTGCATCTTAGTAACTAAAGCAGTAGGCCTCAACCCATCGCATTAGTTATCTCCCCCTAAAAGACAAAACTTAGTTATCCGAGACATGTGACTTCGTCACCTCTCAAGCCTTGGCTACCGGTCCAAACTCCTTTAGAAGAAGGTAGGATGAAGAGGAAAAACTCGAGGTCAAGCGCCTAGAACCATAGACCGGAATCCTAGAAGAATTGCCGTCGAGTTCTCCACTCCAGAGCCAGCGGGGCTTAGTATAGATCATCACATGAAAAAAAGTGCTAATGCTCCCCTGCCAAACTTACTAAACCTTTCAAAAAAAATTGGGGGTGACAAACCCTTAATATTCATCCACACTGTAAATCTTGCCAGCATGTTGCACAATTCCTATTCCAAAACAATATCAGATGAGCTAAGCATCCTGTACGGGAAATCTCAACTAATTCAACATGCCGAGAGTCTTAAGACAGACCTCCCAGAAAACAGGTTATACTGTTCGGTCCTGGCCGGCCTACGCCACTGAGAGCACTTGAACTGATGCAATGTCAATACATACAGAAAGCTAACGGTTTGGTGCACCTACGACAGAACCTTGCTTGATCTATTTTTGTTCAACCAACTTGCTCACCAATTTTCAGCTGAGTGCACCAGCTATTCAGCTGACCTGTTCTAGCGACTAGAAGTTCCAAAGTTCAAACGAGATTACCCAGCTTGAAATTCTAGCGACTATTTAGTTTATCCGTACCGATAAACTAAATCAACTCGGCCGAAGTGAGTTCCCACTCCAAAATAAATAGCCTGCCTTTTTTTCTTAGTTAAGCCTATCAGTGTCTTCTGATGTTTCAGGCAGTGATTCTTGCTCCGATTCATTAGCAGTATCAGTAATGACAGCAGGTACTCACTTACTGCTGCATTTCAAGTTTGAAATTTGAATTCAAAAGTTTGTGGTGTGAGTTAGCAACAAAAGAGAAAGGTTAGGTTCTTTATCTAGTACTCCCTCCGTTTCATAATATAAGATGTTTTAGTTTTGTGAAGAAGATGTATCTAGACTACTTTTAGTGTGTAGGTTCATCGAGGTTGACTCCGAACCTACACATTAGAATGAGTCTAGATACATTTGATTCACAAAGCTAAAACATCTTATATTTTGAAACGAAGGGAGTACTAGTCTACTGGATCATGTTGCTACCCAATTGTAGCTCCAGCCCTACCTAGAACTAGGTCTTCAGATCCAAAACCGGTACGATTATATCTCACTGAAAACAGCATCTGACCAAGATTGTTGTTAGGCAATACATGCACATCCCGTACTACATTGATGAAGTAAGCCTACTAGATGCAGGCTACTACTAGTGCTAACCAACCCAATAGAAACTTCGATTTTTTCATATTATTAATAGTATCTCGCATGCACGGAACAAACACCTACTTTTCACCAATCGAACAAGAACTTATGCTTATTCATACCAATAAACTAAATCAACTCAGTCGAAGTCAGAGCAGCAGAACCATCGTACAATTGGGTAGTTCTAGGTAGGGCTGAAACATGTGACTTCGTCGCCTCTCAAGCCTTGGCTACCGGTCCAAAATCCTTCAGAAGAAGGTAGGATGACGAGGAAAAACTCGAGGTCAAGCGCCTAGAGCCATAGACCGGAATCCTGGAAGAATTGCCGTCGAGTTCTCCACTCTAGAGCCAGCGGGGCTTAGTATAGATCATCACATGAAAAAAAGTGCTAATGCTCCCCTGCCAAACTTACTAAACCTTTCAAAAAAAATTTGTGGTGAAAAACACTTAATATTCATCCACACTGTAAATCTTGCCAGCATGTTGAACAATTCCTATTCCAAAACAATATCAGATGAGCTAAGCATCCTGTACGGGAAATCTCAACTAATTCAACATGCCGAGAGTCTTAAGACAGACCTCCCAGAAAACAGGTTATACTGTTCGGTCCTGGCCGGCCTACGCCACTGAGAGCACTTGAACTGATGCAATGTCAATACATACAGAAAGCTAACGGTTTGGTGCACCTACGGCAGAACCTTGCTTGATCTATTTTTGTTCAACCAACTTGCTCACCAATTTTCAGCTGAGTGCACCAGCTATTCAGCTGACCTGTTCTAGCGACTAGAAGTTCCAAAGTTCAAACGAGATTACCCAGCTTGAAATTATAGCGACTATTTAGTTTATCCGTACCGATAAACTAAATCAACTCGGCCGAAGTGAGTTCCCACTCCAAAATAAACAGCCTGCCTTTTTTTCTTAGTTAAGCCTATCAGTGTCTTCTGATGTTTCAGGCAGTGATTCTTGCTCCGATTCATTAGCAGTATCAGTAATGACAGCAGGTACTCACTTACTGCTGCATTTCAAGTTTGAAATTTGAATTCAAAAGTTTGTGGTGTGAGTTAGCAACAAAAGAGAAAGGTTAGGTTCTTTATCTAGTACTCCCTCCGTTTCATAATATAAGATGTTTTAGTTTTGTGAAGAAGATGTATCTAGACTACTTTTAGTGTGTAGGTTCACGAGGTTGACTCCGAACCTACACATTAGAATGAGTCTAGATACATTTGATTCACAAAGCTAAAACATCTTATATTTTGAAACGAAGGGAGTACTAGTCTACTGGATCATGTTGCTACCCAATTGTAGCTCCAGCCCTACCTAGAACTAGGTCTTCAGATCCAAAACCGGTACGATTATATCTCACTGAAAACAGCATCTGACCAAGATTGTTGTTAGGCAATACATGCACATCCCGTACTACATTGATGAAGTAAGCCTACTAGATGCAGGCTACTACTAGTGCTAACCAACCCAATAGAAACTTCGATTTTTTCATATTATTAATAGTATCTCGCATGCACGGAACAAACACCTACTTTTCACCAATCGAACAAGAACTTATGCTTATTCATACCAATAAACTAAATCAACTCAGTCGAAGTCAGAGCAGCAGAACCATCGTACAATTGGGTAGTTCTAGGTAGGGCTGAAACATGTGACTTCGTCGCCTCTCAAGCCTTGGCTACCGGTCCAAAATCCTTCAGAAGAAGGTAGGATGACGAGGAAAAACTCGAGGTCAAGCGCCTAGAGCCATAGACCGGAATCCTGGAAGAATTGCCGTCGAGTTCTCCACTCTAGAGCCAGCGGGGCTTAGTATAGATCATCACATGAAAAAAGTGCTAATGCTCCCCTGCCAAACTTACTAAACCTTTCAAAAAAAATTGGTGGTGAAAAACACTTAATATTCATCCACACTGTAAATCTTGCCAGCATGTTGAACAATTCCTATTCCAAAACAATATCAGATGAGCTAAGCATCCTGTACGGGAAATCTCAACTAATTCAACATGCCGAGAGTCTTAAGACAGACCTCCCAGAAAACAGGTTATACTGTTCGGTCCTGGCCGGCCTACGCCACTGAGAGCACTTGAACTGATGCAATGTCAATACATACAGAAAGCTAACGGTTTGGTGCACCTACGGCAGAACCTTGCTTGATCTATTTTTGTTCAACCAACTTGCTCACCAATTTTCAGCTGAGTGCACCAGCTATTCAGCTGATCTGTTCTAGCGACTAGAAGTTCCAAAGTTCAAACGAGATTACCCAGCTTGAAATTATAGCGACTATTTAGTTTATCCGTACCGATAAACTAAATCAACTCGGCCGAAGTGAGTTCCCACTCCAAAATAAACAGCCTGCCTTTTTTTCTTAGTTAAGCCTATCAGTGTCTTCTGATGTTTCAGGCAGTGATTCTTGCTCCGATTCATTAGCAGTATCAGTAATGACAGCAGGTACTCACTTACTGCTGCATTTCAAGTTTGAAATTTGAATTCAAAAGTTTGTGGTGTGAGTTAGCAACAAAAGAGAAAGGTTAGGTTCTTTATCTAGTACTCCCTCCGTTTCATAATATAAGATGTTTTAGTTTTGTGAAGAAGATGTATCTAGACTACTTTTAGTGTGTAGGCTCATCGAGGTTGACTCCGAACCTACAAATTAGAATGAGTCTAGATACATTTGATTCACAAAGCTAAAACATCTTATATTTTGAAACGAAGGGAGTACTAGTCTACTGGATCATGTTGCTATCCAATTGTAGCTCCAGCCCTACCTAGAACTAGGTCTTCAGATCCAAAACCGGTACGATTATATCTCACTGAAAACAGCATCTGACCAAGATTGTTGTTAGGCAATACATGCACATCCCGTACTACATTGATGAAGTAAGCCTACTAGATGCAGGCTACTACTAGTGCTAACCAACCCAATAGAAACTTCGATTTTTTCATATTATTAATAGTATCTCGCATGCACGGAACAAACACCTACTTTTCACCAATCGAACAAGAACTTATGCTTATTCATACCAATAAACTAAATCAACTCAGTCGAAGTCAGAGCAGCAGAACCATCGTACAATTGGGTAGTTCTAGGTAGGGCTGAAACATGTGACTTCGTCGCCTCTCAAGCCTTGGCTACCGGTCCAAAATCCTTCAGAAGAAGGTAGGATGACGAGGAAAAACTCGAGGTCAAGCGCCTAGAGCCATAGACCGGAATCCTGGAAGAATTGCCGTCGAGTTCTCCACTCTAGAGCCAGCGGGGCTTAGTATAGATCATCACATGAAAAAAAGTGCTAATGCTCCCCTGCCAAACTTACTAAACCTTTCAAAAAAAATTGGTGGTGAAAAACACTTAATATTCATCCACACTGTAAATCTTGCCAGCATGTTGAACAATTCCTATTCCAAAACAATATCAGATGAGCTAAGCATCCTGTACGGGAAATCTCAACTAATTCAACATGCCGAGAGTCTTAAGACAGACCTCCTAGAAAACAGGTTATACTGTTCGGTCCTGGCCGGCCTACGCCACTGAGAGCACTTGAACTGATGCAATGTCAATACATACAGAAAGCTAACGGTTTGGTGCACCTACGGCAGAACCTTGCTTGATCTATTTTTGTTCAACCAACTTGCTCACCAATTTTCAGCTGAGTGCACCAGCTATTCAGCTGACCTGTTCTAGCGACTAGAAGTTCCAAAGTTCAAACGAGATTACCCAGCTTGAAATTATAGCGACTATTTAGTTTATCCGTACCGATAAACTAAATCAACTCGGCCGAAGTGAGTTCCCACTCCAAAATAAACAGCCTGCCTTTTTTTCTTAGTTAAGCCTATCAGTGTCTTCTGATGTTTCAGGCAGTGATTCTTGCTCCGATTCATTAGCAGTATCAGTAATGACAGCAGGTACTCACTTACTGCTGCATTTCAAGTTTGAAATTTGAATTCAAAAGTTTGTGGTGTGAGTTAGCAACAAAAGAGAAAGGTTAGGTTCTTTATCTAGTACTCCCTCCGTTTCATAATATAAGATGTTTTAGTTTTGTGAAGAAGATGTATCTAGACTACTTTTAGTGTGTAGGTTCATCGAGGTTGACTCCGAACCTACAAATTAGAATGAGTCTAGATACATTTGATTCACAAAGCTAAAACATCTTATATTTTGAAACGAAGGGAGTACTAGTCTACTGGATCATGTTGCTATCCAATTGTAGCTCCAGCCCTACCTAGAACTAGGTCTTCAGATCCAAAACCGGTACGATTATATCTCACTGAAAACAGCATCTGACCAAGATTGTTGTTAGGCAATACATGCACATCCCGTACTACATTGATGAAGTAAGCCTACTAGATGCAGGCTACTACTAGTGCTAACCAACCCAATAGAAACTTCGATTTTTTCATATTATTAATAGTATCTCGCATGCACGGAACAAACACCTACTTTTCACCAATCGAACAAGAACTTATGCTTATTCATACCAATAAACTAAATCAACTCAGTCGAAGTCAGAGTAGCAGAACCATCGTACAATTGGGTAGTTCTAGGTAGGGCTGAAACATGTGACTTCGTCACCTCTCAAGCCTTGGCTACCGGTCCAAAATCCTTCAGAAGAAGGTAGGATGACGAGGAAAAACTCGAGGTCAAGCGCCTAGAGCCATAGACCGGAATCCTGGAAGAATTGCCGTCGAGTTCTCCACTCTAGAGCCAGCGGGGCTTAGTATAGATCATCACATGAAAAAAAGTGCTAATGCTCCCCTGCCAAACTTACTAAACCTTTCAAAAAAAATTGGGGGTGACAAACCCTTAATATTCATCCACACTGTAAATCTTGCCAGCATGTTGCACAATTCCTATTCCAAAACAATATCAGATGAGCTAAGCATCCTGTACAGGAAATCTCAACTAATTCAACATGCCGAGAGTCTTAAGACAGACCTCCCAGAAAACAGGTTATACTGTTCGGTCCTGGCCGGCCTACGCCACTGAGAGCACTTGAACTGATGCAATGTCAATACATACAGAAAGCTAACGGTTTGGCATACAGAAAGCTAACGGTTTGGTGCACCTACGGCAGAACCTTGCTTGATCTATTTTTGTTCAACCAACTTGCTCACCAATTTTCAGCTGAGCACACCAGCTATTCAGCTGCTGACCTGTTCTAGCGACTAGAAGTTTCCAAGTTCAAACGAGATTACACTATGCCACACGACAGCAGGAGGAACAAAATGTGCATCAGCATCAGGAGGGCAAACTGGCAGCCATGGTAGCACAAATCAATAAGAGAAGAATCAAGTAGTCAAAAGCAAGGTTCCAACTTTTTTTCACTATTGGTAGCACAAAAGGCAGCATCAAGTCAAATGCAAGGTTCTTAACTTTCCCAAGGTACAAGACAGATACACTCCAACAACATCAAACCACCCTCACTTTGGGGCATCATGATGCAGATGCATTACAGCATTGCCCGTCTTTCGGGGTTTCCCCGCTGGGCGTACTGCAACTACAATACATAAATAGAAGAACATACACTTCACCTAGATTAGGGACAGGCACAACACAGACAGGCTCACATCTTAGAGGCCTTCCAAGCACCGGGTCCTTTCTAGGGAAAATGCAACCAACAACAGCTTGCGCTTCATGAACGAGAGGACGTCGCGAACCACCTTCCACCACAACATTACAGGGATGATATTTACTAAAACCACAAGGCAACCACCTCTGCAGCAAACTCAGAGGTCTTCGGACTTGCACAGGTCTAGCAGTGACAGTGTCTGCAAAATCGAGACAAAGAATGTTCAGTTCTGGTGGATCAAATTGGAAATGAACCTTGTAACCAACTAAAACATAATCATCCATATACAAGTGTGACTAAACCTAAACAGAACAAATTTGAGAATCATGATTAACATAAGATATCCAAGAGAGCATGACTGAATACTAATATCTCATAACAGCATAGACATACTACATGAACATCAGCTGGTATAAGCTATATACCTCTGCTATGGAGAGCTCAAGGCGAAATTTAGGACCATCATAGTGGTGCAACACTGGCCTAAAAGCATCCTCTTCCAGAGCCTTGCAAAGCTTTCTAATGCGGATCCTCACCTGATACAATGATGATGTCAGAGCATGAAAAGCCAAAGCCTAAAGTTCCACAAACATATGTCAAATTTAGTAATTACCTGTGCTGGGAATCTGGATTCGCCTTTACACTTCTTATCTTCCCAAGCAGTGGGATCAATGTTGGATCCTCCAAAACTAGCAGCCTGACACAAAGAAAATCTGGTTAGAACACTGAAAGACAAGCGCAGCCTGCCAGATTTTAACCAAAACACATGTGCATTTAAAGTGGAACTTCAGGAGCATGCACAAGTTAATTCCAGTCAGGCAATAAGGGAAGGGCCACAGAAGCACATTAAGCTTATGGGGGCATACACATCAGGAGAATGTTGGCTAAGATTAACTGTGTGACAAAAGGATACATTTTGGTCACACCAACCATGTTTTATTACAGCCTTTTGCAATCTAAAACTGCAAAGTTCAGCGTTGTAGAAACAATTGAACATCAACAAATAAAAACATTTTAAGTTAACAGGAAAATCCAAGGCAAGGAAAAAACAAGCATACATTAGAAACTTGTAGCGAAAGATGAGTAAGTTAGCTGATTGCACATACAAGGATCTCATGGATTATTAGTTTATCATACAAATAGGGTGTTCAAAAGACAAACCAAGAAAATAAAATAATTTCAAGCAGCAAGACACACTAAATAACACAAAAACATAACCTGCTAAATTGCTACAAATACCTTACAGAAAAATGATGCACAAATGTTACCCAAAGCATAAAACATTAATAAGAGAATGGGGAAATCAAATCTAACCCTGATACAATGATACTAATACACATCAAACTCTAGCAATTCTAATTACTACCTGTAAGTGACTCTAAATAGCACAATGCAACAACATGCAGTGGCCCGTCTACTGAGATGGTGAAATTTATGTTTCTTGATTAGATATGGTAGTATCTGACCACCAGGATTACATTTGCTATTTAATGTTGCTCCAAGAATGTACACATGTAGGCAAATAAGAAAGACAAAGACACTGGCTAAAATAAACCAGCTGCATTTAGTACTTTGTTGCGTATGGATCTATAAGCTGCATAATTGTACATCAAGAGATATAAACATTTACATATGACAGATAGAACAGTTTTAAGAGATTCATGAAGAGGCTTGCAGTTTCGTTCAAATAAGGGGGGTTGTGCTTGTCAGAATATCAAATAATCACACACCTCAAACACCCCATGGAGCTGATGGGTCGTGTAGTTGTAGAGGAAAAGAGGTAGACCAGGAGTAATTGCTCGGACTGAATCACGATATCTTGCTGGCAAACCTGCACAACAGTAACAAATACTGAGAGGCCATATAAAAGTGTAACCTCTGTTTTAAATGATAATTGTAATGATCTACAAGGATATTTAGTAGCAGTGGCACATACCAAAAAGCTGCCTCTTGAGATCCTCCTGCATGGTATCATTGTTGCAGACAAAAATGTATCCACCAAGAACTTCATTCCTCGGTAGCATCTCGCTTGTTGGCAATGTTTTGAAGCGCTTGTCAATGGAGTTGCTGTTGCTGTTGCTTCCATTGTTGTTGTTACCACCATTGTGTTTTCCATTTGCCTCTTTCCCATTTATGTTGTTTGAATATTTGTTGACCCCAGCATTCATCTTGAATGAATTGACATTACCATTGTTTCCCTTGGGATACATCTGATTCATGTTATAGGGCATGTTGCGGAAAGGGTACTTCATGGCAGCCTCATTCATCTTGAGATCATTCATTTTAAAATCTAAGTTCATGAGGCCAAGATTGAGGTGGTCCATCTTGTTGTCATCTTGGTGGTAGGACAGCTTATCCCATTGCTTCATATCAGGGACAGTGTTCATCCGTGCATAGTCAAAGTCATTCATCCTCTCAGCCTTTGACTTTGTGATCTCAGCCAACTTTGACGTCATCAGAGACCATTGGCGGTCCTCCACCACCTTCGATTGCCCACGGAACTCATCTCCGAGATGCCACAAGTTGTCCATAGCTCAGTTCAAGCTTTCCACCTTTTAGAAGAAAGGATTAACAGGTCAAGAGCATATATTAGTGCAAATACACCTGCTTCCCAAAACTAAATGCACAATAGAACATAATGATATTGCAGCAATACATCACTCATACAACACAGAATTTTGAATAATCATGTTAAATAGTCCATACTATGCGCATACAGCATACATGTCAAAACTAAGAAACTAACTTTTAGCAGCTGCTATCTAACTTGAGGATCAAGAGTAGACCACAACTATTTAAGAGAATGCCAAGCTACCAAAAAAACTACAAAACCTATATTTACAACTCAAGACTACTCCCTCCGTTTCAGGGCTTAAGGCGTCCTCGTTTTGCGTGTTTTTTCTTTGACCAAGAATTACTCTAAATACGTAAAGAGTTTTGGTATAAAACTAGTACCACTGGAAAATATTTTTCAATACGAATCCAACGGTACTAATTATGTATAATATAATCAAGATTTTGTTGTTCAATTCTTTTGGTCAAACTTTGCTTTGGAAAACGTGTGCGCCTTAAGCCCTGAAACAGAGGTAGTAGTAAAGAAAGGGAACTCAACCAATCTCCAAGTAAACTTTAATAAGGCCACAAAGATAAAAACTACTCCCTCAGTCCCGAATTAGATGTCTCAGATTTGTCTAGATTTGCATGTATCTAGACGCATGTTAGTATATAGATACATCTGAATCTAGACACATCTGCGACATCTAATTCTGGACAAAGGGAGTAACAATTTAATATGTGGATCGATAATTCATGGGAGATTATCCTGAAGGGTCTCAACGTAACAACAAGCTCTCCCAAGCTACATGCTCCTGCAGAGGTGCAGCTACCATCGCTTTTAACAAGATCACACCAAGCTTTCTACTACTAGAACAATGGAACTAACACTGACCCAATTCATGTTCATGACATCTTTCTACTGCAGCCAAGCTTTGTACTATGACCAATAAATCTTCCAACCACGCAAATCAATATTTTGGTACACAACTTCATCACTAAAAACAGACCCCAGATCACAACTTTAGCTAGATGCCTAGATCTATCGGAGCTCTCAACGACTCGACCTAATTTCGAAGCCTTTTCAGATGCGGATCCCAATCCCAGATCTGCCATCCCCGCCCCTGCTACCTCGCTTTGTGGCGGGTCAAGGCAGCAGCCACCGGCGGCGCGGAGTCCACGAAGAGGGCTCCGGCGGCGCGGAGTCCACGAAGGAAGAGGCGCCAGGAAAGCGCCGGCGCGAGGGTGGAACGGTACAGTGGCTACGACGGTACCCCTCTTCCGAGGCGACGGTGCCGCGGCCGGGGGCGAGGTGGGTGCGGCGAGGAATGGAGAAACGGAGGCGCCTCGGTCGTTACGAGATGGGAAGAAAAAAACAAGGCGAATCTGGCGGAAC
Organism: Avena sativa; assembly: GCA_916181665.1. Lineage (NCBI taxonomy): Eukaryota > Viridiplantae > Streptophyta > Magnoliopsida > Poales > Poaceae > Avena > Avena sativa. The sequence goes on from OV702279.1 coordinate 345,824,575, forward strand.
CACCGCCTCTACCCGCCGCGACCGCGTCAAAATCCACGGCGAGATCACGCCGCTGAACCTATAGCGAAATAGATCGGAGGAGAGCGTCGTACCTGGCTCGATTCTCCGACGGAGACGACGCTGGATTTGGGGGAAGAATCGCGAGCGCTGCGAGAGGGAGAAGAGGGGAGACTTGGCTCCCACTTGGCTCTGCAAACACGGAGTCAGTCCACCGGTCAGAGGGATACAGAGGGGATGGTGAGGTGAGGTGTCCCTGGTGGATTTATAGGCGGTGGCGGCGAAAGAGGGCTCCGGGGTGCGGGTTATTTACGTGACGTGCCACTGGTGGGGCCGGGAATCATTTGTTTGCTTCGGTTGGTGGTCGACCTCGATGGTTGTTGTTTGGGCTGAGCGTTAGAAAACACTAGACACTAGCTAGAAGTTTGTATATGTTGCTAGTGTTGGTTAGAACCATAGATCATATTATTACTTGGTTTAGTTTAGATATGCATGGTTTTTTTTTCTTTGGCGTGAACCATCTTTTTTCAAACGGTCATATGGTTGATGTGCTAATGAGATTTCGTTTGTTGCCATGGACTCAAATAATAATGAACAACCGATGTGCGAGAACTCTTGAGGTCATAAGGTGGCAAGTCTATCCTCCAGGACCTAAACTTGATTCTCAATTGTGAACATGTGAGATGGCTTTTGAACTTCGGCTTGGCTATTTGTTATAATCTTCTTTTGTTTTTCTTGTGCTTGATCTGTAAAGCTGGCATCTCCAGCATGTTTTTATGCTTGTTTGTTTGATATAACTCCTGGTTAGTTGATGGCTTCGTCAATTGAATGTCGGGCTCATTTCGAGCCTCTGGTCTTAAAAAAGATGGCTTCTGATGAGAACTTTGTGTGGTTTCAAATTTATCATTCGTTGTTACTTTTATAAGACATGCTCGTGTAGTTTTGTATTCCTAAGTATCATAATGTGGGTTGTGGGATGAGATATATGGTAGGTGGCACCATTATCGGGTCGTCTAGAACAAATACAAGCACCGCAATGGATAGCGATAGAAGTCTAGCAATAGGGACATCATCAACGGATAGAAACATCAATATCAATACGAGGGGCTATAGAAATCTTCAAGAAATAAAAAATTTAAAAAGATGTATCTCGGCTAGATAGATAGGATAGTCATACATATACCCATTTATGACACGTTCGGTGGTGGAGGCAGGAAGGCCTTCTTATCCCTCTACCGATGAATGTCCCTTTGTTCCTTCTTCATCTTGTCGTCTTCGATCCTCTTACCTAACACATATGCCTCATCCTTCCCATGAGGGTGTGTCTTTAGTGATGTGTATGAGTATGGGTTTCTTGTATAACAACAAAATAGAAGGAGCGAGATGGTAGGTGACACCATCGTTTGGTTATCTAGAAATAAACACTAGTGCACCGCTATCGGTAGATAGAAATCCAGCGATACTAATGCCATCATTGGATAGATAGAAACATCAATGCGGGGGAAACTCTTCAAGTGAATAAACCAAGCAAAAGAAAGTAATCCGGCTAGTAATACGGTGGGAGAAGGCTAGGGAAGTCTTATTAACATTTACATATGAACATACCTTTAACCATGACCATTTTTCATTGTCATATTATTTTCCACACATAAGAGAATCGCGAATTTCGATAAATTCATGAAATTTCGTGTATTTTTTTAAAAAGTCGCTAGGTTTTAAGTTTGTTGTTCAAAATGTTTTTGAAAAATAAAATGGGGGTTATAAAATTGTGCTCCGAACCTTCCATACAACTACCTAGGCCCTTCACCACTACACTACAACTTAGTTTTTGGCAGGAACATGATTTATTTATCTTTGAAGCTTAATCTTTCAATTTCATTCAAATTTGACCAAAAAAATGACTAGGAATTATCTTTTCTCGTCTCTTACCAAAAATCATTTATTTCATGAAATTCATCCAAAAATTGGACCAACTATTTTTCATCTTCTTCTTTGGATCCTCTTAACCATCAGTTCCTTCTTCCCTGCGTGAGCTTTCTTTCTCCACATTACTGTTCACCTCGCCTCATCGACAGAGAGAAACGAGGAGTGGCCGAAACAACCCTAAATGATACACAACGGGGAAGAGATTTCAAGCTCCGCAAAGTGTCGTTGGCACTTCCTTGGGCCCTAGCTCCCTCCACCGCATGGGGCCTATCTAGGAACCCATGGTTACAGCCCTATCTAGGAACCCATCATAGTATTGTTGTTGTCAGTGTCAATGATGTTTCACTAGCCTTCTTAAAAATATACAAAGTATGCAATGCCACCATGATTAACATCGATAGGTGTCACTGAGTGCAAGCTTAGAGGCAGCTTATCATGCATGATTTTCTAAACATTGTGTATAGTAATAGAGTGAAACACAATAAAACACAGTTAGCATCGTGGAGTTAGGAAATATGTGAATGCTTAATTAGGAGCGGTGTGGAGATATTTACACTAATGAGTAATGACCTGATTAATTTACTCGACATGATCAGTTTGTAAAAAATCTTAATACTACTACTTTTTTTTCTTTTACTCTTGATGATCTCACATGGCTGCCATGTTGGCGAGTCACATGCAGGATCCTAGTAGGCTATAGATCAGCACAAGTGGGTTAGGAAAGAAACACATGAAAGGCAAGTTCATCAATTCGTGCGTATCCATCCATCTGTCTCCCAACCACACCGCCCCTGCTTTCCGGCGCTGGTGGCACACATCGTTCAGTCCGCGCTTTTGTTGCAACACACTGTATCCACACAATACAAACAGATGACGCATTCAGCCACTAGGGCCACTTTCTGCCCATGTCAGATTCAAAGTTGTTCAACGACAATATATACAGTGTGCATGTATCTGCCTAAACTACTCCTAGTTACTTCATTTGTTTCAAAATATAAGATATTTTAGCCTTATGAAACAAATGTATATAGACTAATTTTAGTATATAGGTCCACTCAGGTTTCGGGTAAATCTGCACACTAAAAAAAGTTTAGATACATCCTCTTCACAAACCTAAAACACCTTATATCTATTTTATATACTAAAAGCAATATAAAGATGTGTTTCGAGGCACCAGGTTAATCCACATGAGCTAAATTAACGTCCTCCTTTGATCCTATATTTAAAGGTTGAGATTAACAGTTAAGTAGTGTTACACACAAAATAAATGTGTACAAAAGAAGTCCTATATCACGTTCATTTGTCACATAGCTTAGCCACGTCTATTTGTTATATCTAAAAGGACACGTTTGATTTACATGGACACCTTCGCTTTCTTTTTAAAAAGTTGTTCGTGGTCGATCCAGAAAAGTCACCTAAGCCTCAAATAGTCGATCCAGAAAAGTCACCTAATAAGCCTTAAATGGGCCTAGAGCCTAGGACGAGCCAAACTTTTTTTTCCAGTTTTTTTCCTCAAATGATTTCCAGTTTTACGTGACAGGAATCCATCGTGCGGATGCTCATAAAAAAATCCATCATGATTAATATTGACGACCGGCCTGCAGCAGTCTTCATTTCAGCCTATAGACTACAAGCCACCACGTTTGAAAGAAGAGACCCTTTATGAATACAAAATGGGTACAATGAAAATAAATATGAAATGTATTCCAATCGTATAAAAGTCGGCATCTGTATTCACGTACGGGAAAAGAAAAAAATCAAACTCCTCAAAACAAAATTCAAGTCAAATTTGTTTCCCATATATCAAATATCTTTTTTTTTGAATATTTTTTTTAAGAAACACAGTACAAATACAAACACTCACAATGCGTATATACACTCATCCCTATGAACACACACACCATACCCTATGAGCATCTCCGAGAGACTGAGCCGACTGGTATTGAGATTGACAAAGTCACCACAGGCCTCGCTATCGACTGGAATGTCACATTCCACTGAAATAATATTCCGCCTTTATGAGACACCAAAGCGTCAAACCTGAGGTTTGAACTCTGGTTGGCTGGGGGTACCACTGCCTCTTAACCATCCAACCACGGGTTGGTTCTCAAATATCTAAGAATCTATCTATTATGCATTTACAAATAATAATAACGGAGAAAATCGTCACAATAAAAAAACAAAAATAAACCATCTAATAATGCGTCTTTAGAAATTCATCAAATTATTGTACTACATGGCTTATATATAAATTATGCATGCCAAGGTATTGACAATCATCCAAAATAGAAGAGACTTTGTTGAATGTCTGTCTGAATGAGATGAGCAACAACCAACAATTGACCTATGTTCATGGCTACACTTAACAGGTGACAACATGTCGACATCGAAAGTTTTCCGGCACGAAGACATCAACCCGACTTCCAATATATAGAAGTGAAGAAATAAACTTATAAAATCAATGACTTTCTCTGATTATGCAATTTTTAGATAATAGGAGAAATTCTTCACAATAAAAGAACTTATACTATATGGCGTAAATATAACTTATGATTTCCAAGGGATTGGTAACCAACAAAAATATTAGTGATATCATTAGATCCATGTTTGAATAGGACATGGAGAGCAATTGTAGTATAAATGGGGACACCAGGCAATGTTTTGTTGAATAGGAAATTAGTGCAAGACCTGGTTCTTTTTTCAGTTTTCGTGAAATCGAGGAGATGGAGCAATGCTTGGTTGATGTCTGCTCGGCACAACACATTGAATAAAAACCATTAGGTTAGATGGCAGACCATTGGAGAAATCTTGACTCTCGGATGTTACTCAACATAAAGGATTCTATGGTTTTTGTTAATTTGTGTACACAATGTTTTGTGCGCTTAGGAAAAAAATGTCTGCTCCTTTATAAATACATTCCAGATATAGGGAAACCATTGCTTCCTCAATATACCTATATCTGTTTTTTCAAGGAAAGTGTTATTGATGTTATCGCAACTCAAAGACTAACTATAAATAGGTCACATAGGAACAATAGTATACTAATTAGATTTTTTATAAAAGAATGTCTCGGAAACTTTCATATCACCAACATTTCCAAAAAAAAAGAAATGTTGGGAAGCAATTGTTGAGAATGTATCCATCTATAAACTGTGTGAATTTTAGAAGAATTGAAATAAATACGATAAAGTTACATATGTGTATAAAAACTAATATATAGCACATCCGACACAAAAAAGATGGTGCCCTCGCAATTGCGAGGGCCACCGTTCTAGTTTTGAAATAAAAAGAGTACTAGCAAGGAGTATATTTCGAAAATATGAACAAGGAATGGTACAATACTGTAGAGATATTATATATTACTCGGTTTGAATTTGAATGAGGAATAGTACAATGTCGTAGAGATACTATTATATACCGGGCTCATTTGGATCGAAGAGGTCGGTTTCTCTCTCTAACCACTACCACACACAGCCAAGCCCATGTGCATTTGTCTCGCGTGATGCGCCGTGTTTAGGAGGCAGAGACGTGGCAACCCGGTACGCATATGTACAATGTACTACAGTACGCTGCATGGAGCTAGCAACGGGAAGATGCATGACACTGTGGGGGTGGGGGGGGGGGGGGGGGGGGCAAGGTGCCGCACGGCCGCCCTCACATATTCTGTCTGTCAGCGGGTAAGTGACAAATGTGCACATGGAGTTGTTCTCTAGTGTGCATGGTACTAGTACTAATAGAACCGGTAGTACTATTTTGTTTGTGTTATATTCCGATTTTTGAATTTTGAATCGAGCTTGGCTTGCTACGCTTGGAAGATTCTTCGGACCTTGGACGGGTTAGCATTACTCCAGAGAGGATATACACAAAGATATGCGGAAGAATATCCGTTTCAATGGTGATAATCACAGGCTTCCAGCTAGCACGGTCCTGCCTACTATTTAAAAAAAAAAAAGATGTAAAAAGAAAGATAGTTAGATAGGGATAATCACATGGTTCAGCTCATCATTTAATTGCAAGTTGCAACACATCTGAACTACCAACACTTTAATCTTCCCTGACACCTCAATCTTCTCCAACATCTCTCTTCGATAGATTAGGTGGATACAGTACTTACTAGTCGAGTCCAATAATTAGCTTAACCCATTATGTTCTCCGAAAATAAACAAATTAGCTAAACCAATTCTCATAAATTAGGATCACATGGAGCTAGTGGCCATGTGCTCCAGCTTCATATGGTTGGTACAATGCAACATATTTTGTTTTCCTTTGAGAATTTGTGTATTTTGAATTTGAATGAGAAATAGTAGTAGTGTGTACGAATCTAGACAAATCTGCCTTTTGGACTGAGAGAGTATGTTAGATTATGGGGATCTGATTCTCAAAAAAAATAAGATTATGAGGATCAAAGAGGTCGGTTTCTCTCTCTAGCTACTGCCATACCACACCGAGATCTATCCCTTGCATGTGCATGTGTCTTGCGCGATGCCTACGTGTATCATGTTTAGGAGGCATAGATCGACATGGCAATCAAACACCGCACATACTTTCTCCAAGAGGGAACGGGGCGATCGATCAATGTCTAGGACTGGCCACTAGGAGTCGAGCGTTGCCCACAAGCCCAATATTTTTTTTATCATATGTATACTAGACTTATAATTTTTTGGACCCCTAATTTTTTTTGGCCCGGGCGGCTGCCCCAAGGGCCGGCCCTGGTTGCATGGAGCTTAGCAGCAGGAAGAAGAGGCTATTTTTTTTAAATAATACATTTTTTATTCAATTTCACAAATAATACACGAAATTCAAAAATTGCAAATCTAACGGACCGTCGTCCGTTGAAAAGACGAAGATGGTGGTTCGTCTTTTGAAAAGACGAAGGGGGGTCGTCTTTTGAAAAGATGACGGGATGGTTCATCTTTTGAAAAGACGATGGACATGTTCTTCACACGTTGGCTTGACGTGGTCGGTCGTCTTTTGAACGGACGAACCACCCCTTCGTCTTTAACCACCACCTTCGTCTTTTCAACGGACGACGGTCCGTTAGATTTGCAATTTTTGGATTTCGTGTATTATTTATAAAATTGTCTAAAAAAATGTATTATTTAAAAAAAATTGCCGGAAGATGACACACTGTGTGGGGAGCAAGGTGCCGCACGGCCGCTCTCACGTTGTCAGCTGGAGTGACAATGTGCACATGGAGTTGTTCTGTTCTGTCCATGGTAATAGAGCCTGTAGTACCAAATTTTTTTTGCCTTATTCTGATATTTGAATTTTGAATCGAGCTTGGCATCTTGCTCCCCTTGGAAGATTCTTCAAGACGTTTGGACAGATTGGCATTATTAGCAGAGAGGATATATACGAAGATCTGCGGAATATCCATTCAATCATGATAATCACAGGCTTCCTGCGGTTCTGCCTGCAATTCAAAAAAGAAAGGAAAAAAGATAGATAATCACATGGTTCAGTTCATCACTTAATTGCAACAAGTTGCAACGCATCTGAACTGTACTACTCCAACACCTCAATCTTCCCCAGCACCTCAATCTTCTCCAACATCTCTCTTCGATAGATTAGGTGGATATAGTAGTGCTTGCTAGCCCAGTCCAATAATTAGCTTAACCCATTATGTTCTCCAAAAATTAATAAATTAGCTAAAGCATTTCTCATAACAATGGAGCTAGTGGCCATGTGCTCCAGCTTTCAGTGGGTGCATATGCCATATTGGCATCACATGAACAGGCGAGCCTCCAATTAAGTACGGCATTGACCATCACTGGTTCCGAAGAAATGCATGGCTGGTGGTGCCATGCATGCATCAACATGCATGTGAAGAGCATAATTAGCTGCATTAACATACACACGGCGTACTAGTTGTTGTATCGTAAAGAGGAGTACTGCTACGCTTGGAGTAGTACTCCCTCCGTCCCGGTTTAAAGGACACAATTTGCAAACCATGCAATCCCAAAATACTTAGACACAAAAGCATTTAATCTCTGTAATTACTTCTGTGTGAAAGCAATAAAATGCTTGCATGCACATGTGTGAACAAATGTGAACACTTTCCTAACTCTTTTTCTCCTTATGCATGTTCTACTCCATACTATTAAATGGACCAATTAGATGACACCTAGGGCCCAGAGAATTGCAAATTGTGTCCTTTAAACCGGGACGGAGGGAGTACGAAAATCTATTGATTGGGAGCTGCGAGGACACGAGGAAATAGGGAGAATCCTATGCAAGCTCTCCTGGAGGAGCATGATGTGATCTCCATCACTCTGTTGCTGTCTACTGTTGGTGTTGATCTGTCATGTTTAACAGAGGCAAAAGAAGAGTCAATAAAAGATAAAAACAATTAAGGTTAAGTAAAAGAGAGGTCTACTCCTCCGTCCACAGATAAGTGTACTTCTAAGTTGTATTTAAGTCAAACTTTATTGAATTTGACCAACTTCTTAAATAAATATATCAACATATATCACATAAAATTGTTATATTATAAAACTAAATTTGCAAACAAATCTAGTGGTATCAATTTAGTGTTATAAATATTCCTAAATTTTTCTATAAAGTTGGTCAAAATTTACTAAGTTTGACTTAGACAAGGCTAGAAATACACTTATTTAGAAGGGAGTACAAACCAATGTTTTGGAATCCCTAGTACACTAACTTACGTGTCTTGATCGGGGGGCACCAGAACCAACTCGTGGCTCTTGGTCCCCCGTCGCTTGCGCCATATGAAGGGTGGGATGGCTGGCAGTGATCAATCTGATAAGTTCACGATCTACTACAACTCCTTCTCTACATCCCCTAAACCCTATCGATCTAGGGAGGCTCAGCAGCGAAGGGAATGCCAGGCTACACCTTGTCGATGTCAAGACAGTGCCGCCGGAGGAAAAATCAGCTAAACCCTTTTATTTATGTTCATTAGGTTTTTTAGATGCTACCCGCTTGGGACAAGGTGTGCATGCCCAAGGAGCTGGGAGGGCTTGGCATCCCCAACTTGCGGCTCATGAATGTCGCGCTCAGGGCTAGGTGGCTGTGGTTGAGACGAGTGGACGTGGACAGGCCGTGGCAGGGCCTTGACATTCGGGTTCCGGTCCTCGCAGAGCAGCTATTCGACGCCGCGACGGCCTCTGTGCTCGGGGATGGAGCCAATACTCTCTTCTGGTCAGACAAGTGGCTGCCAGGTGGACGGATCAGGGACATTGCGCCAAACCTAATGGCGGTTGTCCCACAAGCGCGATCACGACTCGCCGGGTGAGAGAGGGCCTGGGTGCATGACGTCCCTCCCGACCTCAGTGCGGCGGCCATTAGAGAGCTCCTTGAGATCGCTGACCGGCTGGAAGAGATCACCCTAATGGAAGGGACTCAGGATGTTTTCAAGTGGAGATGGGACCCCTCCGGCTGCTACCCTGCCAAGTCTTGCTACGAAGCCCTGTTTGCTGGTCGGACCTCGATGACAGGGCACTGCAGATCTGGCGCTCTCGAGCCCCCGCCAGCTGCAAGATCTCGCTTTGGTTGGCGGTGCGTAACAGGTGCTGGACCGCCGACAGGTTGCGACGCCGTGGGCTGCAGCACCCGACGACGTGCCCTTTCTGCGACCAGTGTGGAGAGTCCATCGACCATCTCCTCATGGGATGTGTCCTCGTGCGAGAAGTGTGGAGAACCTGCCTTAGTTGGTGGGGCAAAGATCGATGGATGCCCGATCATGATACAGAGCTTGTCGCTTGGCTGCAGAGTAGGCGTGGTGGCAAGGGCCGCGAGCGCGACCTTTGGACAGGTATCTCCTTGGCGTGCTGGACGCTGTGGCGTCACCAAAACGACATCGTTTTCGAGGGAGCCGTCCCCTCCTCCGCAGTGGTCATTCAGAAGATCTCCAGGGAGGCTGAGCTGTGGAGAACCACGCGACTATTTCGAGACTGCCTGAGCCCGGTGGACAAGTGAAGGTGCCACGAGTAGTTAGCTAGTGTGTGTGTGCTGTCCATGCGGCAGTGTGGGGTTTCTTACTCTCGAGGCATCTGTGCCACGACGTGTTGTAAAAGTCTGGCCTCTTGGCCTTTTTTCTATGAAACCGATACGTCTTCCAGGACGTATCCTTAAAAAAAACTACTGTCCATTTACACCTAACATCTACTACTTCCTGAATATCCATAGAGCTAGGAGGTATTAATTTGTCCTTCGGCGATTCAGAACCTTGCCGTTTGAAGTTTGAACGGAAGAAAATCAAGGCACTGAAGATTTTTTTTGTTTTAGTGGAAGTAGTCGTCGTCGTCCGTCGTGGTAGTAGTAGTAGTCTGATGACACACGATTTTACTGAAGAAAACAGCTGCTGAACGAACACGGAAGAAAAACCAGCCGTTGAAATGGCGAGTCGCGACGGCGACCTCTCTGCTTTGCTTGGTGCTCCGGCTTTGATGACGGACAGCTACGGCGGTGACACGTCCTCCCTTCTTTGTGCTGTTGCCACGTAGTTTTCCGTCCCTCCTTCTCCTTTTTGACATTTTCTTTTTCTCTCGACTCGAGGAAATCTGTCATTTTTGGCTGACGGTGCAAGAACAAAATGGCAAGAAAATCAGCGGCGGGAGCAGCAGCGACAGCAAGAGGAAACGAAAAAAAAAACTATCACTCATGGGCCATGGCCCGAGCCAGTCACTCATGGGTCGAGCCATTTTAACTTAACTGGCCACAACAAAGCCACGAAGCGCCTGGCCCATCAGGCCGTTTTGTGCAAACCGGGTACTAGGCCAAAACCACCGCGCAGGGGAGCTCGCCTCGCGGCTCAGTCGTCGCGTGCCCCGCCGGCCGCCGCTCGCCAGCAGGAGACCAGCTCAGTTTCTCGTCCGCTCTCCCCCTCACCGCTCGAACAAAGGCGCCGCGAGGTACTGGCTGCGCTGCTTATTCTTTTCCTCCCGGCGCGCCGGTCCGTGTGGCGAGGTGGCCAGCCATGGCCGTGCCCAGGCCGCTCGGCGCCCTTTCTCGCCGGCTCCGCGGTGGATGCGTGCCAGTTGGCATTCCGTCCCGCCGACCTTGTTGCTCCGCGACGCGACTCGAGCAGGTGCCCTCAGATTCCTCACCTGCACTGCACTGTACTGTACTGTACTGTACCGCCAATGCTGGCACCGATTTGGTACTAGAAGAGCGCGATAGTTGTGGCGTGAGCCTAATTGAGTAGTTCATGCCTGCATTAGTTCCGGACTAGCCGGCTGCTTGAATCGGATTGCTAGATTTCTTGTCCTAGTTGACTGTTTGGGATTGCTGGAAGCCCGCCGGTTCGTGTGGTTAGTTTCTGCCCTGAATACACTTTTGCCCATTTATTTAAAGTGAAAAAGATGAACACGTTTTTGGTGGAATCCCTAGGAAACTACTGTCCATTGTTTATCCTTCGTCTCTTGATGCTACTGGTTCTCTAACGGTTGAGATGAGTGCATTGCAGATCCATTTAAGTATTACCGAAATGGGTTTTCCTATCTGATTCATTCTTTAATTGAAAGGCTATATTTGGGATTGGCTATCATCACAGGTCCACTTTAAGAATAAAAATATCGCTGGTACGAATGCTGTTTCTGTGGAAGGCGGCGAAAGTTCTGCACCACGATTAGGCATTGTTTGGCATAGCGCGACTGTAGTGGTTGGAAGTCATCTGACACTAGTTCTACCATAATTTTGATATTCTCCATGCAGGTGAAACCATCAAGTGTCCATAATTGCAATCTACCATCAACTACTGGCTCAATTATTACACCAGGATGTCTCTTCCTGCTCAAAACTTGCTACGCCTAATCAAAGAGCTTAGGTCAGTCTCATTCGAGAATGTCATATATGTCGTTACATCCTTCCTATATATATGTGTGCTGTACATTACAACAGAGATTAGAGATGCCATACAAAGCATAAGCCCCCTTGTACCTCTACAAACCTTGCTTGCTTGATTCACACCTGCTCGTCTCAGAATTCACGTAAGCTATCTTCTACTCATCTTTTCTGGGACTGTTTTCAACTAATTCAGGTTCTCTTAGGGTAAATTCTCTGTCGAAAAAGGGACCTGATATGGGTTGAGGTTCAATGTCATCTGGAGGATCATAGTTTGGATCAGCGAGAAAGGTCAGAGCTGTCACCACATCACTGATTAGCGGGCGACTGCTTGCTTCTTCTTGTAGACACATTGACGAGATTGCAAGTGCCTGGTTTAGACCTTTCAGGGGGAACTTGCCGTCAAGCAGTGGATCAGCCATCTTGATGAACTTCTTCTTATCCCTGAAGAGTGGAGCTGCCTGCAGATATGTGACACTTAGAAAAGCAGCATCTTAATCCCAACCTGTATGGGCAATTTTTTATATCTGAAATACCAACTATTTGCTTGGTTACAATAGAGTATGACTCCTACGTGAAAAATCTCAGTCAACTACGTGTAAATCTCACCCAGTGGACAAGAATCTGCTCGCGAGTCGGCTTCGTGGTGTCGATTGCTCGCCTCCCAGTGATGAGCTCCAGGAGAACTACACCAAAACAATATATGTCCGACATCTTTGTTAGCTTGCCACTCATGGCGTACTCGGGGGCACAGTATCCGTATGTGCCCATCACCCTTGTGGTGACATGACTTTTCTCGCCGACTGGACCAAGCTTTGCCAGGCCAAAATCTGCTAACTTTGCACTGAAGCTCCCGTCCAAGAGAATATTTGATGCCTTAAGATCACGGTATATCACTGGTGGATTGGCTACCTCATGTAAGTACTCGAGGCCTCTTGCAGCACCAACTGCGATCTTCATCCGTGTATGCCAGGACAGCGGCTGAGATTTCGGAGTGAGATCTGCAGAATTCAAGTACTAAATGGGTTTACTTACAAATGTGCAATCATAATTTCTGATCATCCAAGGAATATGCTTGAAGTCCAATAACATTATTGTTCTGTATTACCTAGAAGATGATCTTGCACCGAACCGAGTGCCATATACTCATACACTAGAATCTTCTCGTCACATTCGGTGCAGTACCCAAGCAAGGTGACAAGATTTGGGTGATGAAGGAGGCTAAGCATCAGCACCTCAACGAGGAACTCACGGTTTCCCTGCAACCCATCCTTATCCAGTTGCTTAACCGCTATGACCTAGGTATGTACATAATTTACATCAGAAACATGTTGTATGTAGCATAGCATCTTGAGGTGCCAACTTAATGAAATATAGAACGGGAAGCTGAGAGAAGGAGCGCTTATTACTTCCATGGTCTCTGAAATGTATCCTCTGTACACTCTTCCGAAGCCACCTTCTCCCAGGAGATTCTCCGGGCTCAAAGAATTGGTCGCGTCTGACAATTGATTAAATGTAAACACCCTGCTAGGAATGTTGTGGTTGCCAATCCGTAGTATCTCCCCTGCTGCAGCCCTTGCCTTGGGACTATCTGCGTTTAACACCTTTGCTCAGTTAGAAATGTTCACTCAATCTATTGTCATTGTACAAAACATGAAGTATTCAGAAATTACAAATTGGAGGGGGAGGAGTAGGTAGAAGAGGGCGATTGAACTCTCCTGAACAATACTGATTTAGTGCTGCTATGTGTTTCAACAATTAATTCACACCCCCTGATTTTCTATAGAATACTTAATTGCTCTTGTCATATATATCTGCGTCGTGCAAATATTCATTTATATTGATCTGCATTGGTGAATTTAGTTTCTCTAAAAAGATGGATAATAAGATGATGGAAGGCATTACTTGCGAGTGAAATCTCCTTCACAAGGTGTGCCAACTGTTCGTTCTTGGCTTTCTTCTTTTTCCAAATCCTTTTCTTGATCCACCTTTTCTTGTCCGTCTCGGAGCTCGTCGCCCCGCTCTTCCTCTTCTTCTTTGTCTCTGATGTCAATGGCTCCTCCGCTTCTTGTGCTGTCTTGCCACAGAAGCCGCGCCCCCATTTCCTCTTTGTTTTCTTTGTCTCCGATGTCGATGTTTCTTGCCCAGCCTCCCTCTTCTTCCTGCCACATACTCTGCGGATCCACGAACAGCAGCACGCGCAGCTCGGGAGGCTGCGGATCCACGAACAGCAACTTGTGCAGCTCGGGAGACTCACACAGCTGCATCTCTTGGCGCAAACACCACGCACCCACGAGGAACAGCACCCCATCGGATCGCTGGATCGACGCGAGAGTGGGTGATCACTCTCGTGTCGATCATTACGATCGTCTGAGAGGACTTCTCACCGGCGGGAAGGAGCGGCAGGAGGCAGAGGTAAGTGCACACTTGTTCGCCGTTTACCTTTCTCTGCAACCGCAGGTTTCCTCCCACTTTGTTCTTCGTTGACGAGGAAGTCTCTCTTTTCCTTGGAGGCTTGAACGATGAAAGGTCTCAAGACAAGAAACCATTTTTGGTATGGTCTTTCTCCTTCTAATTGTTGTTAGTTTTAGGATACTGGTTTTGCCGCACCCTTGTTTCTCGCATGCTAAATAGGTGTCTGTTCGCAGTCATTGGCTGACAATGAGCTGAGGCATGCAGCCCATATATAGCACCATATTTGGAGAACCATTTTGTTTGTTCATTATTCTTGGATTCTTATTATAGTTGCATCCAACACTGTGACCACACGTCACGATTTATTTTCTAGCTATGGGGTGCATGCATGCATGCCCAAGCAACATGCTGAGTTTAGGAGAGTTCTAGCCTAGTACCGACTGGTGGAGAAGGCGCTGCCCTCCAGACGGCACATCACCGGCAGCTGCGCTGCGACCTGCCGCGCCCTAGCCACCACCTGTAGTTGCATCCTTAGACGGGCTGCCTGCTGCTGGGTGCCAAAACGGGATGGAGACGAAACCCCGCCGAACCCCGTCTGACTTTGCCTGCCGCAGTACTGGCCTTGTCCCTCCTGCTGCTGCATGGTCTCACCGAGCGCATGCTGGGCTGGCTGCCGGTAGATGATGATGCGCAAGCGGTAGGGTTCCTGTCCTTGCTGTTGCTTCTGCGGAAAAGTTTGGCTGGGGCGGTACGACCCTTGCTCTTGGTGTTGGGGACGATAAGTTTGGCTAGGAGGACCATACATCCCTTGCTCTAGCTGCTGCTGCTGAGAAGTTTGGCTAGGACCGTACATCCCTTGCTCTTGCTGCTGCTGAGAAGTTTGGCTGGGATGGTACCACCCTTGCTCTGGCTGCTGCTGAGAAGTCTGGCTGGGACGGTACCACCCTTGCTCTTGCTGCTGCTGAGAAGTCTGGCTGGGATGGTACCGCCCTTGCTCATGCTGCTGCTGAGAAGTTTGTCTGGGAATGTACCGCCCCTGTTCTTGCTGCTGCTGAGAAGTTTGTCTGGGATGGTACCACCCTTGCTCTTGTTGTGGATAAGTTTCACCGGGGTAGTATGCGCCTCCTTGCTCCTCCTCGTCCTCACTGGGGTCGTAAGGTTCTTCTCCCAGCGGCGCCACGGCTTGATGCTCGTACTGCCTCACGATCTGGCGGACGGCGGCGGCGCGGCACTCGCGGCTGATGTCCTGGAGCTGCTGACAGCATTGGACGCGTGCCCCTGTACTCAACTGCGACGATTGTGGGCGGAGGAAGGGCAGTTGGACGGCCACTTGGTGGTTGACAACTTGCTGGCACGCGTCGAGCGAGCTCTCCTGGAGCTCACGCTGGCACTGCAGCTGCAGCCTGGTGTTATCTCCTTCTGAGGCGGAGAGAGCCACGAGGGCCACGAGGACCGTGGCGAAGAAGGCCAATTTAGCCATTTCTGTGGACTGCTAATGAATTAAACTCTTGTTTCTAGAGCTCGGTGCTCTTGTTGGTGATGATGAGATTGTGGAGATTGGCTGGGTTCTTATAGGAATGAGGTGAAGGTTCAGGACCTTGATAGTGTGCACGGCGAGGTTAGTTCACATTAAGAAGAAACTTGAGAAGAACAAAATAAGTTGGATAAGCGGAGGAGTGCAGTGCTCCTAAGAGTTAAAAGGTTGTGTTTTGGAGTTTGCAGAACGGAATTTTGGACTGCCTTGCCAATGCTCTGTTATCGGTTTAAACGTGCAAAAGGACACCTTACGTACACCTAAAAGACCTTGCCAGGCTAGCTCTCACGTGAGAATTGATGAGATTGTTCTAGCGTCAGTACAAAAAATGGTTGCAGTTCTTGGATTTTGACAGATGATGTGTCTTTTAGTCATATGCAAATCATCTTCCCAAAAACTGTTATTTACTTGCGGCTTTCAGGTAGCACAAATCCATGCTATGACTCAACAACATCAATCCAGCATGACGCACAATAGATATCCATGCTATGACACAAATATCAATCCGTGCTGTGACGCGGCAAACCAAAAAGGGCGCCGATTTTTCCCTACAGTTTCTACACGCAAAGCAACATCTTCTTTCCGTGATAAATTCAACTAATTGTGATCTTTTGGACGCGCACGCATATTTGGGTGCGTTTATGTAGGAAAAATACTGCCTGGCTACCAAAACAATGCAGTATAATACTATTTTTTAAAGATAGTAATCAAACTATTTGAGCCTCATTTACAAATCGCAACAAGTCCGGTAAAACAATCTTTGTCGAAAATTGGTTATTACTGTATACCTAGCTTGCGTTAGTCAACTATTTAATTATCACTACATGGGAATCTTGGCTTCTAGCAACATAGTCTCTCTAGACTTTCTTGCAATATTTCAATGTTGTGATGCATGTATTATTTTCATAGTACTTCCCCTTCCCCTAATCATAAAAAATTAGGCTGTCAAATATAGATTCTAAAGATGCCCTCTTCCATTAATACCCCTCTTTGGCACCTCCATAAACCAACAAAATTGAATGGCTCTCCATCCCACCCCTCACGCCCCTCTTGTTACCACATGTCACCAAAGAGGTCCTCTGCGATGAGAAAATTGCATGTCGCTTCTGGTTCACTAATAACACAAACAATGTTTATATAACAAGGAAGTGTTCAAATAGAGATTTAAATTGGATTTTAACATGAAGCAATCCATGCCTAGGGTTGTTTGTGGTCACTAGCTAAATATCAGATTTTATGTTTGCTTTGTACTTTAACTTTGAGTCAGTTTGTAAACCGAGTCATATCATCGTATGATGTCTTTTTTTCTTGAATTTTTCTTGGAAATCCAAGCACAAATTTTTATAGGAAGTTCTCCTCAAGTGGATGACCTGAAGTAATCAGCTCGTGGGAGGTGATATATAGATGAACCTTTCCTTCTTCAAGCAATCCTAAAATAAATACAAAACAAAATCTTGTGCTCACCGCACCTAGTGTAGTTGTTGATTGCACCAGTTGCTTAGTTTAACAAGATATTAGAAGATTATGGAGTAAAAATTTCATATTTTCGAATATAAATAAAGTAATAAATAAAGTATTTCTTATGTGGAAAATATGATTGGGTTCATAGGTTCATTAATTAGCAGCATCGGTCATCAATATGATGGCTACGAAATAAATACTAGAATAAATATAAATAAAATCTCTTACATTCTTTTACAGATAACACATCTTTATCTATTGATTGATGATTCATATAAGCAGTCCGTCATCCAATAGCCATGGAAATACTCCCTCCGTTTACTAGTTTACTAATATAACACGTTGTGGCAAACTAATTTAGTTTGTCAAAATGTCTTCTATTAGTGAACAGAAGGAAGTACTTGGCTAGCAATTGTTTTTATCTGTTCTTTTTTCTCGTAATAATTGATTAATTGTTCCTTTTTTTGGACGGGACTGATCACATCCTCTTTTTTGTCATGCAACATAAGAACCCCTTCGCAGTCATTGGGTACAATGAGCAGAGCCATGCAACGCAGGTGGAGAAGCATTTCATATTGTGCATTATTGTTGGATTGCAACACTGTGACGACACGGTCACATTTATTTTCTAAGTGGGGTGCATCCATCCCCAAACAACATGCGAGTTACAAGAGTTGTAGCCTAGTACTGGCCGGCGGAGAAGGCCCTGCCCTGAAGCTGACACATCGCTGGCAGCTGCGCCGCGACTTGCCGTGCCCTAGCCACCACCACCGCTTGCCTTAGGCGGGCTGCCTGCTGCTCGTGCTCTGTGCCATAACGATGAGGAGACGAGGAGCCGCCGAACCCTGTCTGCTGGCCTTGCCTGCCACAGTACTGACCTTGCCCCTCTTGCTGCTGAGCGGTTTCACCGAGCTCATGTTGGGTTGCAGGCTGCCGGCCATGGCGGGTGATAAGGCTGTGCATGTGGGGGGAGCCAAAGGACTCATGTCTTCCCCGCTGCTGATGCTGCTGCTGGGCCGTCGACTGGCCGCAGACCTCTCCTTCCTGTTGCTGCTGCTGCGGAACAGTTTGGCTGGGGCGGTACGATCCTTGCTCCTGGTGTTGGGGACGATAAGTTTGGTGAGGAGGACCATACATCCCTTGCTCTACTTGCTGCTGCTGAGAAGTTTGGCTAGGACCGTACATCCCTTGCTCTTGCTGCTGCTGGTGCTGATAAGTTTGGCTGGGGCGGTACCACCCTTGCTCTTGCTGTGGCTGCTCCTGCTCCTGCCCTTGCTCTTGTTGTGGATAGGTTTCAATTGGGTAGTATCCCACTGGCGCCACCACTCGCTGCTCGTAGTGCCTCACGATCTGGCGGACGGCGGCTGCACGGCACTCAGGACTGACGTGCCGGAGCTGCCGACAGCATTGCCCCCGCACCTCCGTTCTCCACTCCGATGATCTCAGGAGCGACGATCGCGGCTGGAAGAAGGGCAGCTGGACGGCCAGTTGGTGGTCCACGACCTGCCGGCACGCCTCCAGCGAGCTCTCCTGGAGCTGACGCTGGCAGTGTTCCTGCACAATGTTGTTATCCCCTTCAGCGGTGGAGAGAGCAACGAGGGCCACGAGGACCGCCACGAAGAAGACCAGTTTAGCCATTTTTTATGGCGCTAACGATCAATTAATCTCTAGTTTGTGGTACTCGGTGTTATTGGTGATGATGAGATTGTGGAGATTGTCTGGGCTTTTATAGGAACGAGGTGAAGTTTGAGGCCCTTGGTTGTGTGCACGATGAGGTTAGTCTAGATTAAGAAGAAATACAAGAATAACAAGTTATGGTACAGAGGTAGTAATCGGTTTAATTGTGCAAGAATGACACCTCACGTGCACCTAACTTCATAGGATAGCTCTCACATGCGAATTGATAAGATTGTTCGAATTGATAAGATTGTTCTGGTGTGATATTTGGAGAAGTGTGCACATTTGTATTGATGATCTATTTCTTTATCAACAAAAAGTGGTTATGGTTCTTGGATTTTAGGAGATGATGTGGCTTTTAGTCATTAGGTTTATCTCATGTAGTTTCGACTTGCAGGTCACACAAATCCATGCTATATGAATGACTATGACTCACATCATCTATCCAGTATGACGCACAATGTTATCAATGATGTGACGCAAGTATCAATCCATGCTGGGAGGCAAGATGCCTAAAATCAAATTTCTGGAAAAAAGCAGTCCAATGTATACAAAAACATCAAACTTCTTTCCGTGATAAAATTCAACTATGGTTATTGTTGGTAAGTCATGTCAACATACATGAGTTGTAGAGAAAATTCAGGTCAAAGAGAAAATTTCCAAGTCCCAAACAACTTCATAAATGCAGATATTTTGATCAGTGAAACCATGCAGCTTTCGGGCATGCTTATGCCCCCAAACCAAAATTCCTGGTGCCCACTTCCTAGCGGAAATTGGTGTGGTGTATGAATTGCATGTTTTCTGATTGATTTTGAGGATGAACGGCTAATGGGGATTGTTCATCATCATTAGATTTGTTTGGTGGCATAATATTTTCTTTTGGTTAGTAAGTAACACAATGACAAAAGAAAAAATCACGGATGTTAATTCATCACCACTAGAAAAGTTCCGGGTTTGTCAGCCGAGCATGTATATGGCCTTAATTAGGCAGGGGGACCCTCTCACCCCCTATTGTTTGTTATCACCATCGACCTCTCCAGAAGATATCATACATTGCCATCAGTTGGGGTGGCTACGCCAATTGTACGGAAGTGGCGTCTTCTTTCACTGCATGCAGATGAAACGACTATTTCCGTCGCCCCCATCAGAAGGATAATGTGATGTTAAATATTTGGTTGATCACATCCAATGTCTAGCCATCGACCTTACCGATGTCCTTGAGAGTTTTTCTTGGGTAAATCCAGCAGGAGCTCCGCCTTTTCATATTAGACGAACGAAAGCCTAGACACATTGTTAGGAGCGGTATATGAACATATGCAGAACCCAGAAAATAATAATAATAACACCCCAAAAAACCCTCATGCGGACTACTCGTCGTGATTCCAAACTCGCGAGGCTCCTTCCGCACATTCCACATCATGTATATAGGCCATGTCCTTGAGAGTTCCCCGCCACCATTAATGTGTTTCTCATGAAGCAACATGACTAATTGGTCTCCCTGGAGTTATGTTTTGTTGTAATTATTGTTTTGGATACCTTCTCATGCTAACTATGGGTGCATCTATGTGTGTCATATATGTACTCTTGAATTCTGTGAATGAATTTTGATTATATGCAATAATTGAGAAAGAAAGGCTCTATTTGGATGCATATATAATCACGACAAAGTTTTGGTTCCAGGATGGATGCTGCATGAACAAGAATGAATCTGGAGGTGGAATCATCTTGTCGAGAATGGGTCGATTGTGTAGTTGGATTTTGGTTGGTGACTGAAACTTTTAGCAATATATCGATGTTGTGGTGTACTACCCTAAATTATCTGATATTAGGCTGTCGAATATAGATCCTAATGTTGTGGTATGCATTTTTTGCGCATGAATGTGTAATTAAATTCAACATGAGAAATATTTATGTCTTTATTATCGTCATTTGCGCATGATTCATGAACGAACATGATCACACGCATACACCACACTTATTTATCATGGCTAATACCATAGATCACTTCAGCTAGGTAGCTAGTCTAATACTGGCCGCCGGAGAAGACACTACAATCCATGGGCTCGATCTGGCACACGGTGGGTAGCCCCGCCACGTACTGCCGCACCTGCATCAGCCTCACGTGACCGACCTGCTGCATCTGCTGCGCCCCCTCGCCGTAGAACTCCGGTCCTCCCTGACGCCTCGACGTCTCGCCGTAGTAGATTCCTCCCTGCGGCTGGCTTTCAGCCGTCTCACCGCCGTAGTACTCCTGCTGCCGCGGTGGCATCTCGTGGCGGAGCACCTGTCCTTGCTGACCACGCCCTTCTTCGCCGTGGTACCCTCCTCCCTGCTGACGGTGTCCCGCTGTCTGACCACCGCAGTATCCCTGCTCTTGCTGCTCCCCCGGCGAGCCGCGGCGCCCTCCTCCCAGCGGCGGCATGCTCTCCTCGTAGTTCCTCACCATGCCGCGGATGGCGGAGCAGCGGCACCCGCGGCTGACGCTCTGGAGCTGCCGGCAGCAGCGCTCCCTGGTGTCCCACTCCGTGTGGAACAGCGGGACGCTGACGGCATCCTCGCTCCCGGCGCCGGTCTGCTTTTGCTGGAGGATCTGCCGGCACGCGTGGAGCGGCTTCTGCTGGACCTCGCGCCGGCACATCACGTCCCTGTAGCTCTGCTCGGTCAGGTCTTGGGCCTCGGAGGCGGCCATCAGGGCCGCAAAGAATACCGCGAGGAAGACGAACTTGCCCATATTTCTCTAGCTAGCTCTAGCTTGCTCTTCTCGTTTCTGGTGTACTTGAATACCTGGTGGTGGCGAGAGATGTGGAAGAGACGGTCAAATTTTATAGGAACATATATGGTGATGATTCGGCACCATGTATATGGTTGTGTGCACGGTGCTCAAGCTCTAGTTGGGTTGAAGAAGTTTTAGTTGAAGTGCAATGCTTGGAAGAGTGAAAAGGCCGGTACAAATTAAGGGTTTGGGACTTCACGTTAGCCACTTTAATTTGGGTAAGGTATAGCTTTACATCATCTCTCAGATATATGGCCCAGTTCTTTTGGCGGCTTCCCCAGAAGCTACCCTACCCCCAGCTTCCTGGGAAAGCCGGTTTAAAAAAATTGCGAGGCTTCCAAATTTGTTAAGACTAGGCCCAGTTCTTTTGGGGCTTCTCCGAGAAGCCGCCCTCCCCCCAGCTTCCTGGGGAAGCTAGTCTAAAAAATTTGCGAGGCTTCCAAAATAGTAAAGGCTAAACAAATTTAGAAGCCTCGCAAAATTTTTGAACCGGCTTCCCCAGAAAGCTGGGGGTAGGACAGCTTCTGGGAGAAGCCACCAAAAGAACTGGGCCTTAACTAGTTTGGAAGCCTCGCAAATTTTTTAGACCGGCTTCTCCAGAAAACTGTGGGGAGAGCGGCTTCTCGGAGAAGCCCCCAAAAGAACTGGGCCATAATGGCAGATGTATTTGCTGTGATGGAAGCATATGATGTGTTTTTTTGGAAGAAAAAAGTATATGATGTTGTGTAGAGTGTCAAGCTGCAAAAGTATGGATACTTGTATGTATCTCTTGATTTTTTAGATTGAGTATGTACTCCCTCCGAGTCCGCAAATAAGAGTACTTCTAGCTTTTGCATGAGTCAAACTTTATTAAATTTGACCAACTTTATAAATAAATATAGCAACATATATTATATCAAATTGACATATTATGAAACTAAATTTGAAAACATATCTAATAGTACCAATTTAGTATCATAAATATTGCTACGTTTTTCTAAAAAGTTAGTTAAACTTTACTAGCTTTGACTTTAGACAAAGATAGAAGTACACTTATTTGCGGACGGGGGGGGGGGGGGGGGGGGGTATGTGACATGCTTGCGTGTGCTGCTATGCACAACAAGTTTCATACAAGACATACATATCAACGGAATACTTTCTTGAAAGTATTTGAGATTGTTGTAATAGACAAGAAAGTGAGATTTGGAGCTTTGCTAACATATCAACAAAATGCTTTCGTGGAACTATTTGAGCTGGAAAGTTGCTTTTACTGTCAACACTATCATGCACTGATGGATGAACTCGATCTGCATGGAACATGTTTCATTGGATGTACTCGATATGCACGAAACATGTTTCACACAAGCAACGATCATGGTGCTTCTATTTTATAGGGATTCACAACATTCATGAGATTTCTCATATCTATGATCTTGTTGTGCTTTCCGCATCATTTAATCACACAAACCCATTGTGAGATTTGTTTGAACATTAAAAGTTTCCAATATCTAGTCTTTTGTGCATAGGAATAATCTCTTAAATAGGGACTCTAATGTTGGCGATATGGTAAATAATCCAAAAGTAGTGGATCTCACCTCTTTCTTTTCTGTAAAATAGGGTCCAAAAGTTTTTTTTTCTAAATCACCTACACTATGAGGGTAGATCTTTTTTTTTGTCTAACGAGTGCGATGAGGACTACAAATGGACTAGTATTCTGCTAACAGTACATAGCTAGTTAACCTAATTGTCAAGATTCCTAGTACAACTTCTGAATTATAATTTGTAGCAGAATTTCCTTTTGGTTTCTGGCTTGGCATCTCCTCATGTATGGTTCTTTTGATAGTTTATTAGTAGGCCAATGCTCCAGTCGTAGGATAAAAGCTATGTGACTAGCATATTATTGATGTTGCTAACCTAGCCACGAGCCGACAATCCATTAGCCGCTGTCTTTTGCATCTAATATTTGTTTTTCTTTATATGTATTCAGAGTTGTGATTATTAATCGTGATCGATCTGCACATACTTTGGTCTCATAGTAAATGTAAACTGTTATACTTTATACTGAAATTTCATACCTTTTCTTTTTTAGCATGGTATGGTCTTAACTACTATAACTTCCAGTACTTGGTTGGCATAATTGAGCACATAATGAAGTTGCTAAATATTAGTTATAGTGTTGTTTGTTATACAATCCCTACACATATCTTTTAGAAACTAAAGTTGCATTTTTACTAAATTTAAAATGTAGTTTGTAGCAGAATTTCTTTCAAAAATTATTTTTTACTAATTTGCAGAAACTATATAGTGTATGCATATTTATGGTTGCAATTTATAAAACACATATGGTCTTAAAATTTGTCTTAGTAGATATTTTAGTGAACGATTACGTAAGAATATTTATTGAAACATCTAGAGTCTAAATTGACAACTGGCATGATATTTTGACATTTTTTGAGGTTAGATGTGTGTTGCAACTTACAATGAGTTCAGTAATAAGTTGACAACATGTGCATACTTTGTACTTGGTATTGAAGCAGCATCCTAATACAAGTTTCTTTGTAAAGGGTAATATATTAATTTCAACAAGATACCAAGTACACCTGGGCTCTATAACAACTCAATAATCACGAGAGTTTCAAGACACCAAGAATGCACACAACCAAATAATTTTACAAATAGAAAGATAAAAAGCTAGATCTAAGACACACATTAACCAACATCAATCACTAGCTTGGCAACACACGAGCTACGAGAACGTTCTTCAAAATCAATGCCTTCAGGAAGGTAATGTCACATCGGTGTCGCCATTACTGGATCTAGTCAAAGACCGGATCATGATTTTTCACCCTAGAGAGTAAGTCTGAGCAAATTTGATGCAATGCCTTTAGCATGGTAATGATGTCAAGACCATGCCATTGCCAAGTATGACCGACGAAAGTTAGACCAAGGGTTCTCACCGAGCTCCAAATCGGTACCGATGTCGGACCACCAAAACTCAACCATGATGTGTTGCCGCATCTTATTGACCAACCCCTTCATTCCTTCTAGTATTAACATAGTCGTACTTAGGTAGATGCTCATACTTGTAGGAGTTCGTAGCATGGAAAACAAAAAAATTCTACCGCATGCAAACAAACAAGCCAAGATCTATCTACTAGATTGTAGCAACGAGTCGATTAGATAACTCACCCTCGAAGATTCCAAAGCGGTTAACGAGAGCAGATTCTCGTGGGTGATGTAGTCGTACAATTGCCGATCTCAAGATTGCATAGACGATCCTTCCGGCGCTGCGTTCCGGCAGCGCTTTCGCAGTCGGTCACACGTTCGGTACTCGATGAAGACCTTCCTCTCCCTTGTTCCAGTAGGCAGCGGAGGTTGTAGTTCGCCCCTCGCGATTCCGGCAGCACGACAGCGTGGTGTCGGAAGTAGAGGGAAGATCCCGCAGGGCTTTGCCTAAGACGGTGCGAGTTATGGTGGATCTAGGGTTTCTGGTGATCTAGGTTTAGAAGGCCGGAGAGGAGGAGGAGGAGGTGTCAGCGGCGGCTAGGGCGACGGCGATGGGCCGCCGACGGCGGCGCACAGTGGGGAGGGCTTGGTGCTGTTTGGGGGCAGCCCCCCTCTATTTATGAGAGGGAGGGCAGCCTTGGGAGGGGAGAGTTTGAATCCAAACATAAACCCAAGTTGGATAGAAGGAAGGACTCTTTTCTTATTCCACTAGGAAACTATTATTCCAGTTTGACTTTTCAAACCTCCCTTTTGACTTTCAATTTAGAGCTTTAATTCTCTCTCGCAAATGCCCAAACCAAGTGACCTAGGATATGATCCAATCATTCCACTTATCCATGACACATTCATGGACCATTCCCCTTCCGGTCCGGTGAACCTTCTAGACGCTTCTAGAACCTCTCCGATGAAAACATCAAAATCATTCTCGAACTCTAGAATCGGACTTTCCTTATATGAATCTTATTCTCTAGACCATTCCGGATCTCCTCATGATATCCCGGATCCCATCCGAGACTCCGAACAACTTTCGGTATCCCTACTTACATTCCATATCTACTAAACAACACCGAATCCTTAAGTGTGTCTCCCTACGGTTCGTGAATTATGCGGACATGACCGAGACACTTCTCCGATCAATAACCAATAGAGGAATCTGGAAATTCATATGGCTCCCACATATTTCAACGATTACTTTGCGATCGAATGAACCACTTACATACGATACCAATTTCCCTTTGTCTCACGATAGTTTACTTATCCAATGTTTGATCGTCGGTATCTCTGCATACCTAGTTCAACCTCGTTACCGATAAGTACTCTTTTCTCGTTCCCGTGATATGTGATCCCTTGTGAGCCAGTCACATGCTTGCAAGCTAATTGGATGACATTCCACCGAGAGGGCCTAGAGTATATCTATTCGTCATATGGATGGACAAATCCCACTCTTGATCCATGTGCCTCAACACATACTTTCCGAACACTCAATGCCATCTTTATAGACACCCACTTACGGTGTGGTGTTTGATGTCATCAAAGCATCCTTCCGGTGATGGTGATTAGCATGATCTCATGGTCGAAGGAATTAGGTTACTATGTATCAGAAAGCTCATAGCAAACGAACTATTTAAATGACTTGATCTTAATGCTACGCTTATCTATAGGAGTATGTCCATCACACCATTCTCCTTATAATATGATCTTGTTGTTAACAACATCTCAATGTTCATGATCGGGAAACCACGATCATCTATTAACCAACAAGCTAGTATTACAAAGAGGCTTTACTAGGGACTCTAATTTAGTTTACAAATCACACAAGTATTAATGTTTCCGGTTAATACCATTATAGCACGAATGTAAACATTTATCATAAACACAAATATATAATAATAACCACTTTTATTATTGCCTCTAGGACATATCTCCACCAGTCTCCCACTTGCACTAGAGTCAACTAATCTAGATTACATGGTAATATACCGAACACCCATGGCTGTTTGGTGCTGGTCATGTTTTGCCCTCGGGAGAGGTTTAGTCAACGGATCCACCACATTCAGATCTGTGTGTACTTTGCAAATCTTTATGTCACCATCTTGGACATGCTCTCGAATAGCGTGAAAACGTAGCTTGATGTGCTTCAGCTTCTTGTGTGACCTTGGTTCTTGCGCATTGGCTATGGCGCCCATGTTATCACAATAGATAGACATTGGGTCCAGCGCACTTGGAACCACACCGAGCTCTGTAATGAACGCAGTCATCCATATCGCCTCTTGTGAAGCCTTCGAAGCAGCTATGTATTCCGATTCAGTTGAAGATCTCGCCACAACGCTTTGCTTTGCACTCCTCCAGCTAACTGTTGCACCATTCAAAGTAAATATGTATCCATATTGAGATTTATAATCATCCGGATCGGTGTTCCAACTAGCATCGGTGTAACCATTAACAACGAGTTGTTCATCACCTCCATAAGAAAGAACCATATCCTTAGTTCTTCTCAAGTACTTAAGGATGTTTTGACCGCTGTCCAATGATCCACTCCTGGATCACTTTGATATCTGCTAGTCAAACTAACAGCATATGCAATGTCGGGTCTAGTACATAACATGGCATACATAAGAGATCCTATGGCTGAGGCATAGGGAGTCTTACTCATCCTTTCTCTATCTTCTGCCGTTGCAGGACTATGAGTTTTACTCAAGGTCGTATTGGGCAACATGGGCAAGAACCCTTTCTTGCTATCTTTCATTCCAAACCTCTTTAGAACTTTGTCCAAATATGTACTTTGTGACAATGATATTAGGCGTCTTGATCTATCTCTATAAATCTTTATGCCTAATATGTAAGCTGCTTCACCAAGATCTTTCATTGAAAAACTAGTATTCAAATAATCCTTGACACTATTAAGAAGGTCTACATCATTCCCAATCAACAATATGTCATCCACATATAGTATTAAGAATGCTACAGAGCTCCCACTCACTTTCTTGTAAATACAAGCTTCTTCATAAGTTTGTATAAAACCAAAGCTTTTGATTACCTTATCAAAACGTTGATTCCAACTTCGAGATGCTTGCTTCAATTCATAAATGGACCGTTGAAGTTTGCATACCTTGTTAGCACCTTTAGGATCGACAAAACCTTTGGGTTGTACCATATACAACTCTTCATCAATGTCTCCATTGAGGAATGTCGTTTTGACATCCATCTGCCATATCTCATAATCATAATATGTAGCGATTGCTAATAAAATCCTCACTGACTTTAGCTTCGCTACTGGTGAGAAAGTCTCATTGTAGTCAACTCCTTGAATTTGTCGAAACCCTTTTGCGACAAGTCAATCTTTATAGACAGTAACATTACCATCAGCATCTGTTTTCTTCTTGAAAATCCATTTGTTCTCGACAGCCTTCCGGCCATCAGGTAAGTCCACCAAAGTCCATACCTGGTTTTCATACATGGATCCAATCTCGGATTTCATGGCTTCTTGCCATTTATTGGAATCTGGGCTCATCATCGCTTCCTCATATGTCACATGGTCATCGGTGTTGTCCACCAATATGACACTCATAACGGGATCATACCAATCAGGAGTGGTACGAGTTCTCATTGACCTGCGAGGTTCCATAGTTACTTCAAACGAAGTTTCATGATCAACATCATTAGCTTCCTCTATTATTGGTGTAGGCGCCACAGGAACTACTTCCGGTGCTACACTACTCGCAAGTTCGAAAGAAGGTTCAACAACCTCGTCGAGTTCTACTTTCCTTCCAGTCACTTCTTTTGAGAGAAACTCCTTCTCTAGAAAGGATCCATTTTTGCCAATGAAGATTTTTCCTTCGGATCTATGATAGAAGGTATACCCAATAGTTTCCTTCGGGTATCCTATGAAGACACATTTTTCCGCTTTGGGTTCAAGCTTGTCTGGCTGTAACTTCTTTACATAAGCTTCGCAACCCCAAACTTTAAGAAACGACAATTTAGGTTTCTTCCCAAACCATAATTCATACGGTGTCGTTTCAACGGATTTAGATGGTGCCCTATTTAAAGTGAATGTGGTTGTTTCTAATGCATAACCCCAAAATGATAGCGGTAAATTTGTAAGTGACATCATAGAACAAACCATATCTAAGAGAGTTCGATTACGACGTTCGGACACACCATTATGTTGCGGTGTTCCCGGCGGTGTCAATTGTGAAAGTATTCCGCATTTCTTCAAATGCTCGCCAAACTCGTAACTGAGATATTCACCTCCACGATCAGATCGTAGAAATTTAATCTTCTTGTTACGTTGATTCTCTACCTCACTTTGAAATTCCTTAAACTTCTCGAAAGTTTTAGACTTATGTTTCATGAAATATATATACCCATATCTACTCAAGTCATCCGTGAAGGTAAGAACATAACGATAACCACCGCGCGATGTTACACTCATTGGACCACACACATCGGTATGTATGATTTTCAATTAGTCCGTAGCTCGCTCCATAATACCAGAAAATGGAGTCTTAGTCATTTTACCCATCAGACATGCTTCGCATCTTTCAAGTGATTCAAATTCAAGTGATTCAAGAAGTCCATCGGAATGGAGTTTCTTCATACGCTTCACTCCAATTGACCAAGACGACAGTGCCACATATAGGTTGAGTTATCGCTCAATTTCAAACGTTTAGCTTCAATGTTATTAATATGTGTATTACTACAATCGAGATTCAATAAGAATAGACCATCTATCAAAGGTGCATGTGCATAAAACGTATTACTCATATAAATCGAACAACCATTATTCTCGGACTTAAACAAGTAACCATCTCGCAATAAACATGATCCGGATATAATGTTCATGCTCAATGCAGGCACCAAATAACAATTATTTAAGTATAAAACTAATCCCGATGGTAGATGAAGAGGTAGCGTGCCGACCGCGATCACATCAACCTTTGATCCATTTCCAACACGCATCGTCACCTTGTTCTTCGCTAGTTTCCGTCTATTCTGCAACACCTATTTCGAGTTACAAATGTGAGCAACCGAACCAGTATCAAATACCCAGGCACTACTACGATTACTAGTGAGATACACATCAATAACATGTATATCGGATATACCTTTCTTCTTGATGTTGTCGTTCTTCAAATCCGCCAAGTACTTAGGGCAATTCCTCTTCCAGTGACCTTCTCCCTTGCAGTAAAAGCACTCAGTACCAGCCTTAGGCCCAGCCTTGGTCTTCTTCGCCGGTGCGGTAACTTTCTTACCGCCCTTCTTGAAGTTTCCCTTTTTATTAGACTTGCCTTGCTTCTTGAATTTGGTGGTCTTATTGACCAACACCACTTGGTGCTCTTTCTTGATCTCCACTTCCGCAGACTTTAACATGGAGAAGAGTTCGGGCAACGACTTGTCCATGTTTTGCATATTGTAGTTCATCACAAAGTTCTTGTAACTTGGTGGTAGTGATTGGAGGACACGGTGAATCCCCAAAGCATTAGGAATCACTATACCCAAGCTTTGAAGCTTGCTTGCGTGCCCAGACATCTTAAGCACGTGCTCACTGACGGAGTTGCCCTCTTCCATCTTGCAGTTAAAGAACTTTTCAGAAGCCTCATAACTCTCAACTGCCGCGTGAGCCTCAAATATCATTTTGAGTTCACGAACAATATCATGTGGGTCATGGTTCTCAAACCTTTTCTGAAGCTCCGATTCCAAACCATACAAGATAGCACACTGAACTATGGAGTACTGATTCTACTGAGCGAGGAAAACATTCTTTACCTCATCGGTAGCATCAGCTGCAGGTGGGTCACCCAACGGTGCATCCAGCACATAGGTCAAATTACCAGCATTAAGGACAATCCTCAAATTGCGGAACCAATCCACGAAGTTGCTTCCATTGTTATTCAACTTTTCTTTCTCTAGGAACGCATTACAATTGATGGTAGGGGCCGCCATTGATCTACAACATATTTGCAATAGTTTTAGTCTAAGTTTATGACAAATTGAATTCTAATTAATAGTTAAATTAATTTAGGTGAACTCCCACTCAAAACAATATCCCTCACATTGTTTTAGTGATCACATGAACCAAATCCACCACATCAAAACCAATCATCACGAGAGTTGATGTAGATTCAATGGCGAACAATCAACATGTTCATCATATCTACTATATGACTCATGCTTTACCTTTCGGTGATCCGTGTTCCGAGACCATGTCTGTGTTGGAATTTTGGCCCAAAATGTCTAGCCCATTTTCTATTTAAATAATTCCTGAAAATCCTAGAGGCCCATGTGGCCCATTCATGCAAGACAAGAGGTGGGACAAATGTTTAGTCCCACATTGCTAGTTGAGTGGAAGTTGGACCAGCTTATAAGGTGAGCTCTTCTACCACTTGGTAAAAGGATGAGAAGGAGAAGGAGAGAGTTCCACACGCGCGCTCCTCCTCCTCCTCGCTCGCCTCGCCACGCCACGCCTCGCCTCGCCTCGCCTCGCCTCGCCTCGTCACGTCACGACGCGCGCGCGCCGCGGGTTGCGGGAATCTCGCCGAGCCGACGTTTAATACGAAGGTGAAACGTTTGCTTTGAATGGACGTTTAATACGAGTTAAATGCGCCTGTTCGTTTCATCTTCCGTCCATTCGTTTCATCTTCTGCACCGTCTGCCTTCTCCTCTGCGCCCATAAGAGAGAGAGGTCGCGCCTCCTCTCAGTTGCGCTGTTACACATCCCTTGCCTCGAGTTCCAGAGCACTGCGCTACTTTCATCTTCCCCATCCCGTCTTGTGGCGTGCACCGCGAGCCGGGACAGTAGGCCTCCGAGACCCCGCTGCTTCGAGTCATGTACGGGAGAAGGGCGATAAGGTTTTTGGGGAGCGCTATCAGCGCGACTACTGGCTTCGTCACGGACTCCCTCACAGATAGCGACGTCTTCCCCGACGAGGACTTCTTCCCCGACATCAGCACCCTCTTCCTCAACGACATGGACAATGACGGTTCCAACGCCGGCGGTTCTACTTCTGCTACTGCCGTGTACATCTTCTGTCTCAATCTTGTTCTGATTCTATCCAGAGTTTTGGCTATATGCCTTATTTTGTATTCGCTATTAAACATGATTAGTATATTACCTATTATTCTAGTCATGTTTTATCTAACATTTATTATGGATAATTCGCTTGGTAAATTGCTCTATTTCTCAACAATCCAAAAACCTTATTTCAGGCAATTTGCCCCAAGTGGCTTTGTTGCTTCTATGAAGCCACCTGTTTTTGAAGGTGTGAATTACAAACGGTGGCGTGCGAGAGCAGTGCTCTGGTTTCAGACCATGAGCTGCTATAACGCCATCTATGGCGCACCTGAGGGGGAACTTAATCCCGCTCAGGAAGAGGCGTTCCAAAAACTTGATACTACTTTCAAGGCTGCCTTGATCAGCATCCTTGGCGACAATATTGTCGATTCATATCTGTCATTTAGCAATGGCAAAGATATGTGGGATGCGCTCGAGAGAAAATTTGGAGTCTCTGATGCTGACAGTGAACTGTATGTCATGGAACAATTCTATGACTATAAGATGATTGATGACCGCTCCATTGTGGAGCAGGCTCATGAGATACAGTCACTTGCCAGGGAGCTTGAGCACTTCACTTGTGTGTTACCGGACAAGTTTGTTGCCGGAGGCATCATTGCCAAACTTCCCCAGTCATGGAGGAATTTTGCTACTTCTCTGAAGCACAAGAGACAAGAGTTCTCCGTGACGGATCTCATTGGGACTCTTGATGTGGAAGAGAAGGCGAGAGCAAAAGACACACGTGCTCGAGGTACCGAGGGAGGTTCTAATGCCAACCTGGTACAGAAAAGGAACTTCCAGCCTCACAAGTTCAAGAACAAAGGAAAGTTTGATGACAAAGGAAAGTTCGATGGAAAGAACAAGGCCTCACAGTCCACCAGCTTCAAGAAGAAGACTGATACGAGGAAAGGTGCTTGTCATGTGTGCGGTGATCCTAATCATTGGGCTCCTGCTTGTCCCAACCGTTTTGACAAACGCCAACATGGGAAGAGCAGCAAGACTGCTAATGTTGTCATGGGCGACGTTGAGATGAAAGATGTTGGGTATGGTATATTACCTACTGTTCTTTCATTATGTCATTCTCCTGATTGGTGGATTGACACGGGCGCTAATGTACATGTCTGTTCTGATATTTCCATGTTTTCTTCATATCAGGTCAGAGGGACTCAAACCGTGCTGATGGGGAACGGCTCGCATGCTTCTGTTCATGGTGTTGGTACGGTCGATCTGAAGTTCACTTCAGGAAAGACTGTGCGCCTGAAGAACGTGCATCATGTTCCCTCAATAAATAAAAATCTTGTTAGCGGATCTCTTCTGTGTCGAGATGGCTACAAGATTGTATTCGAGTCCAATAAATTTGTAATTTCGAAGTATGGAACTTTTATTGGTAAATGCTATGAATGCGGAGGCTTGTTCCGCTTATCTCTGTCAGACATTTGTAATAAAGTTGTTAATCATATTTACACAAATTTTGAATCAAATGTCTGGCACTCTCGTCTTTGTCATATTAATTTTGGTTGTATGACGCGGCTAGCCAAAATGAATTTAATCCCTGATTTCTCAACTGTTAAGGGATCTAAGTGCCAAGTCTGCGTGCAAGCTAAACAACCTCGCAAGTCACATATGACTGCAGAAGTGAGAAATTTAACACCACTAGAGCTCATACATTCTGATCTTTGTGAGATGAATGGTGTGTTAACAAAAGGTGGAAAGAAATACTTCATGACTTTGATCGATGACTCTACGAGATATTGTCATGTGTATCTTCTAAAATCAAAAGATGAGGCTTTGAGTTTCTTCAAAATCTATAAAGCTGAGGCAGAAAATCAACTTGATCGAAAGATCAAGAGGCTTAGGTCTGATCGTGGTGGAGAGTATTTTTCCAACGAGTTTGATTTCTTTTGTGCGGAACATGGCATAATTCATGAGAGGACGCCTCCCTACTCACCCCAGTCAAATGGAGTAGCCGAAAGAAAGAACCGTACTCTAACAGATTTGGTTAACGCCATGTTAGACACATCGGGTCTTTCTAAGGAATGGTGGGGGGAGGCATTATTGACCGCGTGTCATGTCCTAAACCGAGTTCCCACAAAGAACAAAGAAATTACTCCATTCGAAGAATGGGAGAAGCAAAGACTAAAACTCTCTTACTTACGTACTTGGGGTTGTTTGGCAAAGGTTAATGTACCAATCCCCAAGAAGCGCAAGCTTGGACCAAAAACCATTGATTGTGTTTTTCTGGGCTATGCTTTTCATAGCATTGGTTATAGATTCTTGATAGTAAAATCTGAAGTACCTGACATTCATGTCGGTACAATCATGGAGTCGACTGATGCGACTTTCTTTGAGGATATCTTTCCAATGAAGGATAAACCTTACTCATCAAATCCGGAGATACCTAGTTCATCTAATCAGGAATTTGCTATATTCTCTGAACCTACCATTCCGATTGAACACTCTGAAAGTCCTAAGGAGGATGATAATGAAATTCCTAAAAGGAGCAAGAGACAAAGGACTGCAAAGTCTTTTGGTGATGATTTCATTGGGTACCTTGTGGATGACACTCCCACTTCCATTTCAGAAGCTTATGCATCTCCTGATGCTGACTACTGGAAGGAAGCTGTTCATAGTGAGATGAATTCCATCTTAGCTAATGAAACATGGGAGATCACTGATCGTCCTTATGGGTGCAAACCTGTAGGATGTAAATGGGTGTTCAAGAAGAAACTAAGACCTGATGGTACTATTGAGAAGTACAAGGCAAGGCTTGTGGCCAAGGGTTATACCCAAAAGGAAGGTGAAGACTTCTTTGACACTTACTCACCTGTAGCAAGGTTAACCACCATTCGATTACTACTTTCTCTAGCTGCCTCACACGGTCTTCTCGTTCATCAAATGGACGTTAAGACAACTTTCCTAAATGGAGAGTTGGATGAGGAAATTTATATGGATCAACCAGATGGTTTTGTAGTAAATGGTCAAGAAAGAAAAGTGTGCAAGCTACTGAAGTCTTTATATGGTCTTAAACAAGCACCTAAGCAGTGGCACGAAAAATTTGATAAAACCTTAACCGCTGCAGGCTTTGTTGTGCGTATACTATCGCCATGGTGGGGGTGAGGGAGTCATCCTTTGTTTGTATGTTGATGACATACTGATTTTCGGAACCAACCTTAATGCAATTAAGGAGGTCAAAGATTTCTTATCTCGTTCCTTTGAGATGAAGGATCTGGGAGTAGCTGATGTCATCCTGAACATCAAGCTATTGAGAGATGATGATGGTGGGATTACATTGCTTCAGTCCCACTATGTGGAAAAGATCTTGAGTCGTTTCGGGTATAGCGACGTCAATTTTTCTCCTACACCGTATGATCCTAGTGTGTTGCTTCGAAAGAATCGAGGAAATGCTAGAGACCAACTAAGATACTCTCAAATCATTGGCTCGCTTATGTATTTAGCTAGTGCCACGAGACCTGACATCGCCTTTGCTGTAAGCAAACTCAGTCGATTTGTCTCAAATCCAGGAGATGATCACTGGCATGCTCTTGAAAGAGTTATGCGATATCTAAAAGGTACTGCGAGCTATGGCATACACTATACCGGGTATCCGAGGGTACTAGAGGGTTATAGTGATTCAAATTGGATATCTGATGCTGATGAGATAAAGGCCACGAGTGGATATGTTTTCACACTTGGTGGTGGCGCTGTTTCTTGGAAGTCTTGCAAGCAGACCATCTTAACGAGGTCAACTATGGAAGCAGAACTCACAGCACTAGACACGGCCACTATTGAAGCAGAGTGGCTTCGTGAACTCTTGATGGACTTACCTGTGGTTGAAAAACCTATACCCGCAATTCCAATGAACTGTGATAATCAAACTGTGATTATTAAGGTGAACAGTTCTAAGGATAATATGAAGTCCTCAAGACATGTGAAGAGGAGACTGAAATCTGTCAGGAAAATGAGAAACTCCGGAGTTATTGCATTGGACTATATCCAAACATCTAAAAACTTGGCAGATCCCTTCACAAAGGGTCTACCACGCAACGTGATAGAAAATGCATCAAAGGAGATGGGTATGAGACCCACAATTTGAGCTTTCCATAGTGGTAAACCATTCTATGTGATCGGAGATCCCGTGAATTAGAATTGGGAAACAAGCTGTTGGTTAGCTGAGAGGAAAGTATCCCTACTTTAATAAACACCACTCCATAAAGATGCAATACTTTCCTATTCTGCATGGCAGGTTGATTTATTATCTTAATGTGTTCTAAGTGGCTTATCCTAAGCAAAGATGTTGTCCTGCAGAACATCTTTTGAAGAACACACCTATATGAGTCTGACTGTTAAAACGTCGCAGTCTATGAGAGTGGGGTGCTCTCTAATAAACTCATGAAAGGTCATGGAGTATGACGTATAAGCTCCACCCGCGGGGAAGTCCCACGGTAGCCCAGTATCGGTCAAGACTTCGTGTGAAGCTAGATTGCAGCAAACTTGCAGTTCAAGGCATAGTCCACTGTACAAGTTGCAATCTAGTGTAGCATAGAATTCTAGGTGGAAGTTCAACTTAACAGTCTCCACTATAGTACCGGTATATAAACAGTGTTTTGGAACCAAAGGCAGATTACATGTGCCTCTGGGATCTGGTGGGGGATTGTTGGAATTTTGGCCCAAAATGTCTAGCCCATTTTCTATTTAAATAATTCCTGAAAATCCTAGAGGCCCATGTGGCCCATTCATGCAAGACAAGAGGTGGGACAAATGTTTAGTCCCACATTGCTAGTTGAGTGTAAGTTGGACCAGCTTATAAGGTGAGCTCTTCTACCACTTGGTAAAAGGATGAGAAGGAGAAGGAGAGAGTTCCACACGCGCGCTCCTCCTCCTCCTCGCTCGCCTCGCCTCGCCTCGTCACATCACGTCACGACGCGCGCGCGCGCCGCGGGTTGCGGGAATCTCGCCGAGCCGAGCTTTATTTTGCCACGCATGAATGGTATATGAACAGATATACGAAGGTGAAACGTTTGCTTTGAATGGACGTTTAATACGAAGGTGAAACGTTTGCTTTGAATGGATGTTTAATACGAGTTAAATGCGCCTGTTCGTTTCATCTTCCGTCCATTCGTTTCATCTTCTGTACCGTCTGCCTTCTCCTCTGCGCCTATAAGAGAGAGAGGTCGCGCCTCCTCTCAGTTGCGCTGTTACACATCCCTTGCCTCGAGTTCCAGAGCACTGCGCTACTTTCATCTTCCCCATCCCGTCTTGCGGCGTGCACCGCGAGCCGGGACAGTAGGCCTCCGAGACCCCGCTGCTTCGAGTCCTGTACGGGAGAAGGGCGATAAGGTTTTTGGGGAGCGCTATCAGCGCGACTACTGGCTTCGTCACGGACTCCCTCACAGATAGCGACGTCTTCCCCGACGAGGACTTCTTCCCCGACATCAGCACCCTCTTCCTCAACGACATGGCCAATGACGGTTCCAACGCCGGCGGTTCTACTTCTGCTACTGCCGTGTACATCTTCTGTCTCAATATTGTTCTGATTCTATCCAGAGTTTTGGCTATATGCCTTATTTTGTATTCGCTATTAAACATGATTAGTATATTACCTATTATTCTAGTCATGTTTTATCTAGCGTTTATTATGGATAATTCGCTTGGTAAATTGCTCTATTTCTCAACAGTCTGTACATGCTAGACTCGTCAAGATCAAACCTTAGCTTCCGCATGAGCAAATCTGGCTTGCTCCCGTTGTATACGCTCACAGAATCTAACACACCCGATCATCACGTGGTGCTTCAAAACAATGAGCTTTAGCAACAGTGCCTACTAAGGATGAACACTTTATAACTTGAAATTTTGTAAGAGGGATCATCTTATAATGCTACTGTCACGAACTAAGCAATACAAGATGCATAAAAGGATTAACATCACATGCAATTCATAATATGTGATATGATATGGCCTTTCTTCTTGTGCTTACGATTTCCATCTTCAAGCACGAACATGATCTCCATCATCACCGACGTGGTGTCAAGGTCAATGGCGCCGCTTCATGGTTGTTATCCACCAGCA
The DNA here is from genome assembly GCA_916181665.1 of Avena sativa. Classification (NCBI taxonomy): domain Eukaryota; kingdom Viridiplantae; phylum Streptophyta; class Magnoliopsida; order Poales; family Poaceae; genus Avena; species Avena sativa. Next base: position 345,862,264 of record OV702279.1, read on the forward strand.
TCAACTATTACAACTACTTTGAATAATAGACACACATGTCTTAACGGAATTAAAAGGACAACCATATGGATCCCGCCGGTTGCCGACTTACAATAAGATACATTGCATACATCATATATAATCACAATCATGGCCATATCATATCACAGCACACCCCTGCAAAACAAAGTTAGACGAATCTAATTTTCTTTGCATGTTTTACGTGGTTTGGGGCTTTCAATAAATGTCGTTCTAACTTACGAACAAGAACCACAACGTTGATACTAGTCTTGTCAATCACCCGTTGTAAATTGAATCTTAAGTATGTTGGGAGAAACAGGCACCCGCAAAGCCACTTATGCAATACAAGTTGCATGTCAAGCGTGGAGCAAGTCTCATGAACGATGTCATGTAAGGATAGCCCGGGCCGCTTCATCCCACCATCCCACAAGATGAAAAGTACACAAGAAGCAATCGACAACAAAAGCATCAACGCCCACAATGGCCATTGTGTTCTACTCGTGCAATAGATCTATATATAGACACGGCTCTAATACCACTCTAGGAGTTCGTAGCATGGAAAACAAAAAAATTCTACCGCATGCATACAAACAAGCCAAGATCTATCTACTAGATTGTAGCAACGAGTCGATTAGATAACTCACCCTCGAAGATTCCAAAGCGGTTAACGAGAGCAGGTTCTCGTGGGTGATGTAGCCGTACACTTGCCGATCTCAAGATCGCGTAGACGATCCTTCCGGCGCTGCGTTTCGGCAGCGCTTCCGCAGTTGGTCACACGTTCGGTACTTGATGAATACCTTCCTCTCCCTTGTTCCAGTAGGTAGCGAAGGTTGTAGTTCTCCCCTCGCGATTCCGGCAGCACGAAGGCGTGGTGTCAGAAGTAGAGGGAAGATCCCGCAGGGCTTCGCCTAAGCCGGTGCGAGTTATGGTGGATCTAGGATTTCCGGCGATCTAGGTTTAGAAGGCCGGAGAGGAGGAGGAGGTGTCGGCAGCGGCTAGGGCGATGGCGACGGGCCGGCAGCAGCGTGCGGCAGCGGCGGCGGCTTGGCGACGGCGGCGGTGCACGGTGGGGAGGGCTTGGTGCTGTTTGGGGCAGCCCTCTCCCTCTATTTATGAGAGGGGGGGGGGCAACCTTGGGAGGGGAGAGTTTGAATCCAAACCCAAACCCAAACCCAAGTTGGATATAAGGAAGGACTCTTTCCTTCTTCCACTAGGAAACTATTGTTCCAGTTTGACTTTTCAAACCTCTCTTTTGACTTTCAATTTAGAGCTTTAATTCTCTCTCGCAAATGCCCAAACCAAGTGACCTAGGATATGATCCAATCATTACACTTACCCATGACACATTCATGGACCATTCCCCTTCCGGTCCAGTGAACCTTCTAGACCCTTCTAGAACCTCTCCGATGAAAACATCGAAATCATTCCCGAACTCCAGAATCGGAATTTCCTTATATGAATCTTATTCTCCGGACCATTCTGGATCTCCTCGTGATATCCCAGATCCCATCCGAGACTCCGAACAACTTTCGGTATCCCTACTTACATTCCATATCTACTAAACAACATTGAATCCTTAAGTGTGTCTCCCTACGGTTCGTGAATTATGCGAACATGACCGAGACACTTCTCCGATCAATAACCAATAGAGGAATCTGGAAATTCATATGGCTCCCACATATTTCAAAGATTACTTTGCGATCGAATGAACCACTTACATACGATACCAATTTCCCTTTGTCTTGCGATAGTTTACTTATCCGATGTTTGATCGTCGGTATCTCTGCATACCTAGTTCAACCTCGTTACCGATAAGTACTCTTTTCTCGTTCCCGTGATATGTGATCCCTTGTGAGCCAGTCACATGCTTGCAAGCTAATTGGATGACATTCCACCGAGAGGGCCCAGAGTATATCTATCCGGCATATGGATGGACAAATCCCACTCTTGATCCATGTGCCTCAACATATACTTTCCGAACACTCAATGCCATCTTTATAGCCACCCAGTTATAGTGTGGTGTTTTATGGCATCAAAGCATCCTTCCGGTGATGGTGATTAGCATAATCTCATGGTCGAAGGAATTAGGTTATTATGTATCAGAAAGCTTATAGCAAACGAACTATTTAAATGACTTGATCTTAATGCTACACTTATCTATAGGAGTATGTCCATCACACCATTCTACTAATGATATGATCTTGTTGTTAACAACATCTCAATGTTCATGATCGGGAAACCACGATCATCTATTAACCAACAAGCTAGTATTACAAAGAGGCTTTACTAGGGACTCTAATTTAGTTTACAAATCACACAAGTATTAATGTTTCCGATTAATACCATTATAGCATGAATGTAAACATTTATCATAAACACAAAGATATAATAATAACCACTTTTATTATTGCCTCTAGGGCATATCTCCAACAATACTCCTATGCATGTCGTGTCCTAGATCACCAGGCAATGGATCCACATAAGCCTCGTACACAAGAACCATGGAGCATGAGAGCTCAAAATATCTTCAGCCTGATTGTTGGGCCTTCAACCAGTGATCACACATACATTAACAACATGATCAATGCCATGTGACCAAGAATTGTGCCCATTAAGGGCCCATTTGGTAGGCACATGTCTTCCTAGCCTTCAGTAGATGACAAACTTGTGAAAAGTGGACCCCCTTCAAAAAGTTCCTTTCGTTGTCAGATGCAACCACACCCCAACCCCAATCTACATGCCAGAACAACATGAAGCTATAGTACCCTGCATGCATCAAATCAGGGCATAGTTGTACCACAAGTTACCACCACCACCATGGCTGGCGTCTCTGCCTTTGATCATCGTCTTGCCACCACTATAGACATTGCAACTCAAATCCATAGGCATCCGCCGCCCTTGCAGCCATCAAAAAAAGTTTCTGGGAACGCCATTCCTGTTTCCAAGCTCCATTGAGTGTAATGCTATCTAGGGCCAGGCGACGATCTAGGCTGGAGGTCGCCCGACAACCGCCACCTTCATTCCATCACTAACAGATTCTAGGATCGTCGTTCTGGTTTCCATGCTCTCCGTCGAGTGCGATGCCATATAGGGACACACGCCACTTTAGGGTAGATGCTCCCGAGGGGGAGGGGACAAGAGCCCACCACTACCGCAAGTTGAGCATGATCACCCATTGGCTTCTTCTGAGGCATTAGGATGAACAAATGAGAGGGGATACGGGACACCGAATGATTATGGTTTCTCCAGCGCCTCTGGCTAGGAGTGATGTGCGAATCATATTAATTGTAGGTCAAATAAAATATATGTATCATTTACAATTATAAAATGCAATGGATTCTGCTACTTTCCTCTTTCCTACAAATTTAGTCTGTTTCAATGATGAATAATGGTGATGTCCATTAGCTCTAGGGAAAATGTGCTCGAGAGGGTGGTCCAATCTTCATGGTACAAGGTCAAAGAACAAACGGTAATGTGGGGATGGTTACCCGTTGAGATCAGGACCCCAAACATCACATACAATTCAAGAAAACTACCGATCCACAATCCAAAGACTAAACTACACAACCATGCTTAAGCAGTGGAGCATGGATTTGGTGTAATCTGCAAGGGAACAACAAAAACTATCCAACCACACTCTCGTGGAGCACACATTATATGTGCAACTCTATGAGGAATCATGAGAATAAGGGTAGCAAGTGTAGGGGTTCGTAGCATGGAAAACAAAAATTTTCTATCGCATACAAACAAACAAGCCAAGATCTATCTACTAGATTGTAGCAACGAGTTGATGGAATAACTCACCCTCGAAGATTCCAAAGTGTTTAACGAGAGCAGATTCTCGTGGGTGATGTAGTCGTACTCTTTCCGATCTCAAGATCGCGTAGACGATCCTTCCGGCGCCACGTTCCGGCAGCGCTCCCGCAGTCGGTCACACGTTCGGTACTCGACGAAGACCTTCCTCTCCCTTGTTCCAGCAGGCAGCGGAGGTTGTAGCACTCTCCTCGCGATTCCGGCAGCACAACGGCGTGGTACCGGAGGTAGAGGGGAAATCCCGCAGGGCTTCGCCTTAAGCCGGTGCGAGTATGGTGGAGCTTATGAGAGAGGCTATTAGTGGTCTAGTAATTAGACACACCAATTAGAGGGCTCTAAACCAATTAGAAGGCTCTAAACCGAATAGCTCTAAACCGGGGTCTAGATCTAGGGTTTAGTTTAGAGGATAGGAAACTTGTGTGTGTAGGAGGGGAGCCCTGCCCCTCCTTATATAGGTGGGAGGGTGTGGGCGCGCCAGGGGAGGGAGGGAGTCCCTCCCCAACTCGGCCTAGGGCTGGCGCCGGCTTGGAGGAGTGGGACTCCTCCTCCAACTCGGCCTCCACCTCTCCTCCTCTTTCTCCTCTTTCCGAAAACTGGCAGTTTGACCGAAAACTGGCAGTTTGACTTTTTCAATTAGGATTTGAATTAACCCTTTATTTCGGACAGCGAGAACACTTAGTACATGATGCAATCATTCCAACATACAATGACACATTCATGTACCCCTTCCCCCTCCGGAGTGCCGGACATTCCGGGACCTTCTAGAATGTTCCCGATGAAAACACCGGAACCATTCCCCAACTCCGAAACGGGACTTTCCTTATATGAATCTTATTCTCCGGACCATTCCGGATCACCTCGTGATATCCCGGATCCCATCCGAGACTCCGAACAACATTCGGTCTCTTTCTCATAATACCATAACTACTCAAACAACGTCGAATCCTTAAGTGTGTCTCCCTACGGTTCGTGAATTATGCGGACATGATCGAGACACTTCTCCGAACAATAACCAATAGAGGAATCTGGAAATTCATATGGCTCCCACATATTTCTACGATTACTTTGCGATCGAATGAACCACTTACATACGATACCAATTTCCCTTTGTCTCACGATATGTTACTTATCCGAGGTTATGATCGTCGGTATCTCTGCATACCTAGTTCAACCTCGTTACTGATAAGTACTCTTTTCTCGTTCCCGTGATATGTGATCCCTTGTGACCAAGTCACATGCTTGCAAGCTAATTGGATGACATTCCACCGAGAGGGCCCAGAGTATATCTATCCGTCATGTGGATGGACAAATCCCACTCTTGATCCATGTGTTTCAACCAATACTTTCCGAACACTCAATGCCACCTTTATAGCCACCCTGTTACGGTGTGGTGTTTGATGACATCAAAGCATCCATCCAGTAAAGGTGATATGCATGATCTCATGGTCGAAGGAATTAGGTTACTATGTATCAGAAAGCATATAGCAATTGAACTATTGAAATGACTTGATCTTTATGCTACGCTTGTCTATAGGAGTATGTCCACCATATCATTCTCCTAACGATATGATCTTGCTGTTGATAACATCTCAATGTTCATGACAAAGAAACCACATCATCAATCAACCAACAAGCTAGTGAAGTATAGAGGCTATACTAGGGACTTCAAATTAAGTTTACAATTCACACAAGTATTAATGGTTTCCTTGTTAATACTATTATAGCATGAATGCAAACATTTATCATAAACACAAAGATATATAATAATAACTACATTTATTATTACCTCTAGGGCATATCTCCAACAGTCTCCCACTTGCACTAGAGTCATCTAATCTAGATTACATGGTAATATACCGAACACCCATGGCAGTTTGGTGTTGGTCATGTCTTGCCCTCGGGAGAGGTTTAGTCAACGGATCCGCCACATTCAGATCTGTGTGTACTTTGCAAATCTTTATATCCCCATCCTGGATATGTTCTCGAATAGCGTGAAAACGTAGCTTGATATGCTTCAGCTTCTTGTGTGACCTTGGTTCTTGCGCATTGGCTATGGCGCCCATGTTATCACAGTAGATAGACATTGGGTCCAGCGCACTAGGAACCACACCCAGCTCTGTAATGAACTCTTTCATCCATATCGCTTCTTGTGAAGCCTCCGAAGCAGCCATGTATTCCGATTCAGTTGAAGATCTCGCCACAACGCTTTGCTTTGCACTCCTCCAGCTAACTGCTGCACCATTCAAAATAAATACGTATCCAGATTGTGATTTAGAATCATCTGGATCGGTGTTCCAACTAGCATCGGTATAACCATTAACAACGAGCTGTTCATCACCTCCATAAGAAAGAACCATATCCTTAGTTCTTCTCAAGTACTTAAGGATGTTTTTGACCGCTGTCCAATGATCCACTCCTGGATCACTTTGATATCTGCTAGTTAAACTAACAGCATATGCGATGTCGGGTCTAGTACATAGCATGGCATACATTAGAGATCCTATGGCTGAGGCATAGGGAGTCTTACTCATCCTTTCTCTATCTTCTGCCGATGTCGGACTTTGAGTTTTACTCAAGGTCGTATTGGGCAACATGGGCAAGAACCCTTTCTTGCTATCTTCCATTCCAAACCTCTTTAGAACTTTGTCCAAATATGTACTTTGTGACAATGATATTTGGCGTTTCGATCTATCTCTATAAATCTTTATGCCTAATATGTAAGCTGCTTCGCCAAGATCTTTCATTGAAAAACTATTATTCAAATATTCCTTGACACTATTAAGAAGGTCTACATCATTCCCAATCAACAATATGTCATCCACATACAGTATTAAGAATGCTACAGAGCTCCCACTCACTTTCTTGTAAATACAAGCTTCTCCATAAGTTTGTATAAAACCAAAACTTTTGATTACCTTATCAAAACGTTGATTCCAACTTCGGGATGCTTGCTTCAATCCATAGATGGACCGTTGAAGCTTGCATACCTTGTTAGCATCTTTAGGATCGACAAAACCTTTGGGTTGTATCATATACAACTCTTCATCAATGTCTCCATTGAGGAATGCTGTTTTGACATCCATCTGCCATATCTCATAATCATAATATGCAGCGATTGCTAACATAATCCTCACAGACTTTAGCTTCTCTACCGGTGAGAAAGTCTCATCGTAGTCAACTCCTTGAATTTGTCGAAACCCTTTTGCGACAAGTCGAGCTTTATAGACAGTAACATTACCATCAGCATCTGTTTTCTTCTTGAAAATCCATTTGTTCTCGACAGCCTTCCGGCCATCCGGTAAGTCCACCAAAGTCCATACTTGGTTTTCGTACATGGATCCAATCTCGGATTTCATGGCTTCTTGCCATTTATTGGAATCTGGGCTCATCATCGCTTCCTCATATGTCTCGGGGTCATCGGTGTTGTCCACCAACATGACATTCATAACGGAATCATACCAATCTGGAGTGGTACGAGTTCTCGTTGACCTCCGAGGCTCTGTAGCAACTTCAACCGAAGTTTCATGATCACTATCATTAGCTTCCTCTCTTATTGGTGCAGGCACCACAGGAACTTCTTCCGGTGCTGCGCTACTCGCAATTTCGAGAGAAGGTTCGACAACCTCGTCGAGTTCTACTTTCCTTCCAGTCACTTCTTTCGAGAGAAATTCCTTCTCTAGAAAGGATCCATTCTTGGCAACAAAGATTTTTCCTTCGGATCTATGATAGAAGGTATACCCAATAGTTTCCTTCGGGTATCCTATGAAGACGCATTTTTCCGCTTTGGGTTCAAGCTTGTCCGGCTGTAACTTCTTTACATAGGCTTCGCATCCCCAAACTTTAAGGAACGACAATTTAGGTTTCTTCCCAAACCATAATTCATACGGTGTCGTTTCAACGGATTTAGATGGTGCCCTATTTAAAGTGAATGCGGCTGTTTCTAATGCATAACCCCAAAATGATAGCGGTAAATCTGTAAGTGACATCATAGAACGAACCATATCTAAGAGAGTTCGATTACGACGTTCAGACACACCATTACGCTGTGGTGTTCCCGGCGGTGTCAATTGTGAAAGTATTCCGCACTTCTTTAAATGCTCGCCAAACTCGTAACTTAGATATTCACCTCCACGATCAGAACGTAGAAATTTAATCTTCTTGTTACGTTGATTCTCTACCTCACTTTGAAACTCCTTAAACTTCACGAAAGTTTCGGACTTATGTTTCATGAAATAGATATACCCATATCTACTCAAGTCATCCGTGAAGGTAAGAACATAACGATAACCACTGCGCGATGCTACACTCATTGGACCACACACATCGGTATGTATGATTTCCAATAAGTCTGTAGCTCGCTCCATCATACCAGAAAATGGAGTCTTAGTCATTTTACCCATCAGACATGCTTCGCATCTTTCAAGTGATTCAAAATCAAGTGATTCAAGAAGTCCATCGGAATGGAGTTTCTTCATACGCTTCACTCCAATGTGACCAAGACGACAGTGCCACATATAGGTCAAATTATCGCTTGATTTCAAACGTTTAGCCTCAATGTTATTAATATGTGTATTTCTACTATCGAGATTTAATATGAATAGACCATCTATCAAAGGTGCATGTGCATAAAACACATTACTCATATAAATCGAACAACCATTATTCTCGGATTTAAACAAGTAACTGTCTCGCAATAAACAAGATCCTGAGATAATGTTCATGCTTAATGCAGGCACCAAATAACAATTATTTAAGTATAAAACTAATCCCGATGGTAGATGAAGAGGTAGCGTGCCGACCGCGATCACATCAACCTTTGATCCGTTTCCTACGCGCATCGTCACCTCGTTCTTCACTAGCTTCCGTTTATTCTGCAGCTCCTGTTTCGAGTTACAAATATGAGCAACCGAACCAGTATCAAATACCCAGGCACTACTACGAGTACTAGTGAGATACACATCAATAACATGTATATCAGATATACCTTTCTTCTTGATGTTGCCGTTCTTCAAATCCGCCAAGTACCTTGGGCAATTCCGCTTCTAGTGACCTTCTCCCTTGCAGTAAAAGCACTCAGTTTCAGGTTTAGGTCCAGCCTTGGTCTTCTTCGTCGGCGTGGTAACTTTCTTACCACCCTTCTTGAAGTGTCCCTTTTGCTTAGACTTGCCTTTCTTGAATTTGGTGGTCTTATTGACCATCAACACTTGGTGCTCTTTCTTGATCTCCACTTCAGCAGATTTTAACATAGCAAATAGTTCTGGCAACTCTTTGTTCATGTTCTGCATGTTGTAGTTCATCACAAAGTTCTTGTAACTTGGTGGTAGTGATTGGAGGATGCGGTAAACTCCCAAAGTATTAGGAATCACTATACCCAAACTTTGAAGTTTATTTGCGTGCCCAGACATCTTAAGCACATGCTCACTGACGGAGCTACCCTCTTCCATCTTGCAGTTAAAGAACTTTTCAGAAGCTTCATAACTTTCAATTGCCGCATGAGTCTTAAAGATTAATTTGAGATCCTCGACAATATCATATGGATCTGACTCTTCAAACCTTTTCTGAAGCTCCGATTCTAAACCATACAAGATAGCACACTGAACTATGGAGTACTGATTCTTCCGAGCGAGGTAAATATTCTTTACTTCATCGGTAGCATCAGCTGCAGGTGGGTCACCTAGCGGTGCATCCAGCACATAGGTCAAATTACCAGCTGTGAGGACAATCCTCAAATTGCGGAACCAATCCGCGAAGTTGCTTCCATTGTTTTTCAACTTTTCTTTCTCTAGGAACGCATTAAAATTGATGGTAGGGGCTGCCATTGATCTACAACATATTTGCAATAGTTTAGACTAAGTTTATGACAAATTGAGTTCAAATTAATTAATGAAATTAAACTAGGTGAACTCCCACTCAAAACAACATCCCTCACATTGTTTTAGTGATCACACGAACCAAATCCACTACATCAACACCGATCATCACGAGAGCTGATATAGTTTTAATGGCGAACAATCATCATGTTCATCATATCTACTATATGATTCATGCTTTGCCTTTCGGCGATCCGTGTTCCTGAGGCCATGTCTGTACATGCTAGGCTCGTCAAGATCAAACCTTAGCTTCCGCATAAGCAAATCTGGCTTGCTTACGTTGTATTCACCCGCGGAATCAAAGACACCCGATCATCACGTGGTGCTTCGAAGCAGCAAGCTTTGGCAACGGTGCATACTAAGGGTGAACACTCTAGAACTTGAAATTTATGTGCATGAGGGATCATCTTATAATGCTACCGTCGTCTACTAAGCAATACAAGATGCATAAAGGATTAACATCACATGCAATTCATAATATGTGATATGATATGGCCTTTCTTCTTTGTGCTTCCGATCTCCATCTTCAAGCACGAACATGATCTCCATCATCACCGGCATAGCATCAAGGTCAATGACGCTTCTTCATGGTTGTCGTCCACCAGCTTCAACTATTACAACTATTTTGAATAGACACGCAGGTCTTAACAGAAATTAAAGACAACCATATGGCTCCTGCCGGTTGCCAACTTACAATAAGGAACATTGCATACATCAAATATAATCACAATCATGGCCATATCACATCACTGCACACCCCTGCAAAACAAAGTTAGACGCTTCTACTTTCTTTGCATATTTTACGTGGTTTGGGGCTTTCCATAAGTGTCGTTCTAACTTACGAACAAGAACCACAACATTGATACTAGCATTGTTGATCACCCGTTGTAAATTGGATCTTTACTATGCTAGGAGAAACAGGCACCCGCAAAGCCACTTATGCAAAACGAGTTGCATGTCAAGCGTGGAGCAAGTCTCATGAACGATGTCATGTAAGGTTAGCCCGGGCCGCTTCATCCCAACATACCGCAAGATGCAAAGTACACAAAAAGCAATCTACAATAAAAGCATCAACGCCCACAATGACCATTGTGTTCTACTCGTGCAACAGATCTACATATAGACACGGCTCTGATACCACTGTAGGGGTTCGTAGCATGGAAAACAAAAATTTTCTATCGCATACAAACAAACAAGCCAAGATCTATCTACTAGATTGTAGCAACGAGTTGATGGAATAACTCACCCTCGAAGATTCCAAAGTGTTTAACGAGAGCAGATTCTCGTGGGTGATGTAGTCGTACTCTTTCCGATCTCAAGATCGCGTAGACGATCCTTCCGGCGCCACGTTCCGGCAGCGCTCCCGCAGTCGGTCACACGTTCGGTACTCGACGAAGACCTTCCTCTCCCTTGTTCCAGCAGGCAGCGGAGGTTGTAGCACTCTCCTCGCGATTCCGGCAGCACAACGGCGTGGTACCGGAGGTAGAGGGGAAATCCCGCAGGGCTTCGCCTTAAGCCGGTGCGAGTATGGTGGAGCTTATGAGAGAGGCTATTAGTGGTCTAGTAATTAGACACACCAATTAGAGGGCTCTAAACCAATTAGAAGGCTCTAAACCGAATAGCTCTAAACCGGGGTCTAGATCTAGGGTTTAGTTTAGAGGATAGGAAACTTGTGTGTGTAGGAGGGGAGCCCTGCCCCTCCTTATATAGGTGGGAGGGTGTGGGCGCGCCAGGGGAGGGAGGGAGTCCCTCCCCAACTCGGCCTAGGGCTGGCGCCGGCTTGGAGGAGTGGGACTCCTCCTCCAACTCGGCCTCCACCTCTCCTCCTCTTTCTCCTCTTTCCGAAAACTGGCAGTTTGACCGAAAACTGGCAGTTTGACTTTTTCAATTAGGATTTGAATTAACCCTTTATTTCGGACAGCGAGAACACTTAGTACATGATGCAATCATTCCAACATACAATGACACATTCATGTACCCCTTCCCCCTCCGGAGTGCCGGACATTCCGGGACCTTCTAGAATGTTCCCGATGAAAACACCGGAACCATTCCCCAACTCCGAAACGGGACTTTCCTTATATGAATCTTATTCTCCGGACCATTCCGGATCACCTCGTGATATCCCGGATCCCATCCGAGACTCCGAACAACATTCGGTCTCTTTCTCATAATACCATAACTACTCAAACAACGTCGAATCCTTAAGTGTGTCTCCCTACGGTTCGTGAATTATGCGGACATGATCGAGACACTTCTCCGAACAATAACCAATAGAGGAATCTGGAAATTCATATGGCTCCCACATATTTCTACGATTACTTTGCGATCGAATGAACCACTTACATACGATACCAATTTCCCTTTGTCTCACGATATGTTACTTATCCGAGGTTATGATCGTCGGTATCTCTGCATACCTAGTTCAACCTCGTTACTGATAAGTACTCTTTTCTCGTTCCCGTGATATGTGATCCCTTGTGACCAAGTCACATGCTTGCAAGCTAATTGGATGACATTCCACCGAGAGGGCCCAGAGTATATCTATCCGTCATGTGGATGGACAAATCCCACTCTTGATCCATGTGTTTCAACCAATACTTTCCGAACACTCAATGCCACCTTTATAGCCACCCTGTTACGGTGTGGTGTTTGATGACATCAAAGCATCCATCCAGTAAAGGTGATATGCATGATCTCATGGTCGAAGGAATTAGGTTACTATGTATCAGAAAGCATATAGCAATTGAACTATTGAAATGACTTGATCTTTATGCTACGCTTGTATATAGGAGTATGTCCACCATATCATTCTCCTAACGATATGATCTTGCTGTTGATAACATCTCAATGTTCATGACAAAGAAACCACATCATCAATCAACCAACAAGCTAGTGAAGTATAGAGGCTATACTAGGGACTTCAAATTAAGTTTACAATTCACACAAGTATTAATGGTTTCCTTGTTAATACTATTATAGCATGAATGCAAACATTTATCATAAACACAAAGATATATAATAATAACTACATTTATTATTACCTCTAGGGCATATCTCCAACAGCAAGAGATCTCCAATCTCATGATGAGTCTATATCTTTGTCAAAGTATAAACATTCTCAAAGTTCTCTACAAGTGGGCGCACTAGCCTATTTATACTATGGACATATCCATGTTTAGGTGTGAAAGCAAGCAAGAAAAATAACCATCTAATTAATTTGCGAAAATGACCGAAGAAATATTTCAGTTCAATAGGTGACCGTCTTAGGGACTAATCAGGTAGCTTCTAAAAATCTTCCATGGGATGCAAATGGCTGGTATCCTCCCGATACATTGCTTCGTCAGAGTCAAACACTACAACAACAAACTTGTTTCTTCATGGAGTCCACAACTTTGTTTTCTTTAGCATAAAATATTGTTTTTCATGGCCCAAAAGCTTGTTTTCTCTCTTCTGCATAGTTTCTGAGAGCAACCGTCAACAGAAGATTTGAAGATACATTCTTGTTTTGAATACTACAAGGTAAACTCAAGCTAGCGTTCACCTGATGATGCGCTTGTTTAACATGACTTCTTATGATGGTTCGTCATTGGTTATGTTGCATCAAAGGTTGGGATATCCTCATCAGATATTATTTTGGTTATTAACTTTAGTGTTGGAGGCTTCCTCATGTCTGATATTTGCCCTGTCTATGGGCTGGCCTTGAACTCAGCTCGCTGCACCAGAGTAGGCCATGGCCTTGATGAGATAGGTAGGCTTTAGAAGAGCGCGATGCGATTGTTGTCACTGAGGTTTCCTCGTACCCTCCAAGCTTAAAGGGAAGACCAACTATGGCGTGACTAGCTACAATAGTTCGTGAGCTCTTCGTGACGACAGTGGCACTGCAACGTTTCTGATCATATAGGTAGGACTGTATCTATCCGCCAGATACCATCATGGATTTGTTGCTTGCTAAGTGGTATGGCGACGACGTGGAGATACAAGATACTCCCTTCATCCCAAGGCTTAAGGTATATAACTTTTTTGAAAAGTCAAACCATGTAAAGTTTGACCAAACTTTTAGAAAAAAACTATTATATTATATAGATACCATATGAAAATATGTTTCATGATGTATGAAAGGGTATCGATTACGTATTGTAAATATGAATATTTTTTTAAAACAACTTGGTCAAACTTTAGTTGGTTTGACTTTAAAAAAAAATGCCTTTAGCCTTAGGACGGAGTTAGTAGTATAGAAGATAAAAGTGACTATAAAGTTTACGGTTAGGAGGGCCATGGCGGTAATGTTGAAAGAGTAGATGGGGTGGGAGGGGGTATGAGAAAAGTGCGAGATGATGAAAAAAAAGCTTTGATGGGCCAAGAAACACGTAGTTACTAGGCTTAGCCCAAATGGCTTATTGGACTACAACCAGGCTATGATCCAACGTTCCTGGTTAGCCCGTTGGCACTCCAGGTTGTACCAAGTGGCCGGACGAGTTCCCCTCAAAAAAAAAAAAAAAGTGGCCGGACGAGCTGTACTGTACAAATCATGTCGAGAATGCAACGTCATCCCTCTCGGCAGGAAGTTAATTTGACCGGAGCAACGCTCTCATCCGACTCGAATCTTTGTCGCAGCTTAAAGGAGGATCTCCATAGCAAGCTTGGTATATATCCCCTAACCTAACCATCGGCGCGCCCGGAAGGTGAGATCTCCCTGTCAACAACCTCGCTCGTGCGTCCAGGCAATATCCAAGTTGCAGGTAGGCAGCCCAGCCAGCCACATGCCCGCCCGCCCGGCCCCGCCGCCGGTGGAACAGACCAGTTACAAAGTACTTTGATTAGAACGCAAGAATCCCCCCCGGAACTCGCTCGCGGCCAACGTCCGCGGGCCAGCCCAGCTCACCGCCCTCATCAGCTCTTTCCCGTAGGAGAAAGAACCTCCAGAGCAGTCGAGCTGCCTGCCCTCCCTGCCCCATGTGGTGGTGGAGGGATATTGAGGCGATGCTTTCGTGTGCTAGCTAGCTGGTGCCCTCCTCCTACCCGAACCTGCCCCATGCAGATACGGCCACGTTTCCGGGGAGGTTGTTGGGGAAGGGGGAGGGGTTGGGCGCGGCCGGTGACGGGTTGATACGCGCGCGCGCGCGTGGCGACGGCGGACGTTGGTCCCCGAATGATCGGGTGGAGCTTCCTGTCCTCGAATTATCCCGCCGCACATGCTTCCACTGATTATCGGCTAGCTGCTGCCGCTTCATCGACCTGAACTGTTCGGCTTTTTTAATCGTTCTGGCTTTCAGGTTAAAACACTCAATCGGCTGGAACGTTCTCCCAATGATTGCCAGATCAATCGAGTTCACTCAGTACTACTTATTAGTTAAAGTTAGTTCCGATCGATCAAGAGGAAAATGTTTGTACTAGTCGTTGCTGTGTTGCACTCCTGGCTGTCTGGCGCCCCGTATGTTCTCTGTACACTGTGCATGCAGTCTTGATTGCGTAGCGTTTGCTTGCGTGCGACGGAGGGCTGGGCTGGTCAGGTCAGGCCAGGCGACGTACGACGTGCAGACTGCAGTACGTACGTACGAACACGTAGGTGAGCACGGAGCGAGACGCTGTACTTGGACTCCACTACTGATACTACTATTTCTGTGATGAATTGGACTCTACTTTATCATCTACAGGAAGAAGCCCTTTGGATGATGGCTACGACTCAACTGACATGCATGAAGAACGAGCCGCTGCTTAAAGCAAACGCGGGACGAGCGTCGTCTGTTTACTTGTGTTACGATCGATCAGCTTTCCTTTTCTTCCCTCTGCTTCAAATTTTTGCTTCAAGAAAAAACCACATGCATGGACGGCAGGTCCTACCTACGGAGTTACTGGCATGCGGACTGCGGACGCGTCTCTGGTGGATGACTCTGAATGGAGACTGGTCCAAGCGAACGGAGGTGGGAGGGACAGCAACGGGACACGAACTAATTCAGTTTGGACCGGGCACTATGCCTCACTAGCTTCACTTTCGCGCCGGGTTATGAACATATGAAATAATACTCACTTTACACTGTTGGGGCCTTTCTGGTAGTATTTTTTTTTCACTTTAAACACCATGTAACATGGAAGAGGATACCCAAATATTGGCTTGGGTGGGCGTGCGTACACAAGAGAAGTTCGGTTCAAGATGTTCTTCTTTGGAGAGGCGTCCGATATCGTCAGTCGAGACGGTTTTTACAGTTTAGTTTTGGGTGTGGTGGCCCTATCTGAATTGCGTCGTGGTTTTAGTGCGTGCGCGCGGTGGCTAGTCTTCGGATTAGCCTTGTAAGCCTAAATTAGGCTTTGTATACATTAACCAGGATGAGTTTGTGACTCAAACCCACAAAAAGAAAAAAAGAAAAACACATGCGGTAGCAGCAGCGACGACCCGACAACTAATTCAGAGTAGCGGCCCTGCAAAGTGCAACGTATGCTCTACTTGATCGTATGATTTAAAGATTTAAACGTATAATATACTAGTTGGGATGTTCCCCTCTTTCTTTTGAACCGGGTATGATGACCAGAATACTCACTTTTGTTTGGTGGTTTGCTTTCTATATAAAGCAGGGCATTTATATGATTTTTTTTCTAAACAAACATACAATATAGTAGTCGTCTTGACATTCACGACTAATATACTGCTGAGGTGCAAGAACACTACAAAGGCATTTTATTAACATATTAAATCAACTATATTACAAGTACGACAATATCATGACCATATGGTAGGGTGTCATACAAAATCAGGAGAAGACATTCATACATATGCACAACTCGGTAACTTGGTAAGGACATGGTGTGATTGTCTACAAAAATGTATGCAAATAAATAAATTCTTTAGAGCGTGTGAATCCAGGTTGAGTTAATATTTACTACTTCCTTAACTAGTAAACAACCTCTAAGAGCAAGGGCTTTCACGAACATTCCTGTGAGAATTAAGTAGTAAATTAACACACGATGCAGCAAGTACGCGAAGAAACGCAGTAGAAAAAGATGCAGTTGACAAACAATTTACTCAAAACATACATGTAAACATGCACTCGTTAGCGTAACACATTCTTCAAACATGAAAGATGGTAGTACGAATGTAATTAGTATGTAATAAGTGCAATAAGGAAGCACCGAGCGCAAAGTGCCAAATGGATCATGTTTACCCCCATTACCATCGGAAGGCGAATTTTGCGAGCGGGTCAAGATTTCAAGTGGCCTAGCTAACTCATGTTTTGTGAAGAGCTTGATGTTGAGCAGGTTTAGTAAATTTTGGATTTTTTTTGAAATTCATTTGGATTTTGGTCTCTCAAAAAAAAATCCACTGGATTTTATTCAATTTCGATCAATTTAATTTGGTCCGAGATGACTCTGAACCTGGCCCGAAATGAGGTCACAACTATTCCGCTACACACCGATTTAGGAACTTGGTTGAAATTTTGAGCCTAGGTTGAAGCACCACATAATATTGCAGATCGATTTCTGATTTTTTTTTCTACCCAGTTCAATGCACGTGAACATGCAAAATCAGCAGTCCCTTCCAAAATACTTCTTTTCCCTAAATGGGATCCCAAGTGCATGCTGCATGGTGTCGAGGCACAATAAAAAGCTAGTTTCTTTGTGGTTCATGTTATAACACGTGAACATGCAAACACACCATCATAATGCAAGCCATATATACCATGTGAACAAGGGAAAGTGCCGTGTACTGATACCGCGAGTACACAAATCTACGGACGACGCACGCATGAGACTTCCATATCTCTCTTCGAACTACCAGTAGGTGGCATTGACTCTTGGCCCGATCGAGGGCCGGACTCGTTAGCCTGCTTTGGGTGTGATTGGAACCGGATAACAAATTTGGCTCCGTGACTAATAACTAAGCTGATGTGAGATGTCAAAAGAAAAGAAAGCCTGATATGTGCATTGCGCTCCACTGTGGTTCCTGCATTATACGGTGGCCCGTGTTACCTGCCCTCCGGAAAAAGAGATTACATAAAAGTGGAAGCAAGCAACGAACCACTCATGGCGCCATGCATGCAAGCAAGCTTTGCTAGCTAGGGTAGCTGCTGCTGCTTCGGAGGACAGACAGCCTACCGCGTGCTGGCCCGCGCGCACGGTCCTCGCTATAAATTCATGGTGCCAGGCTCCATTCCACCAGCAGCAGCAGCACCAGTTCAAGCTTCTCCCTGTCGATTAATACTCCCTCCTTGCACAGCCAACGAAGAAGCAAGCCATTTGAGGTCTGGACATGGCGTCGAGAGCTGTGGTGGTGGCGCTGCTGCTGGCGACGGCGGCGGCGACGTGCGTCCAGGCGCAGCTGCGCGAGAAGTTCTACGGCGAGTCGTGCCCCAGCGTGGAGGAGGTCGTCCGGAAGGAGATGGTGAAGGCGCTCTCCGCCGCGCCCAGCCTCGCCGGCCCGATCCTCAGGATGCACTTCCACGACTGCTTCGTCAGGGTAAGTTGCATTGCGAGATTCAGAGGCCCGATCGACCGTGTGCACTGGCCTGACCACCGTGAATGAATGGTGAATATGCAGGGGTGCGATGGCTCGGTACTGCTGGACTCGGCTAACAAGACGGCGGAGAAGGACGCCAAGCCCAACCAGACGCTGCGTGGCTTCGACTTCGTGGAAAGGGTGAAGGCCGCCGTGGAGAAGGCCTGCCCCGACACCGTCTCATGTGCCGACATACTCGCCCTCATGGCCAGGGACGCAGTCTGGCTGGTGAGTACAGTGCAAATTGCTCGAGTATATACATTTGTAATACATTACGAGCTGTGAGAACCGTCCGATCAGACATGAAGATTCGTGCAAGCAAAAGAACGAGAAAATCTCGATGTGGCGGTTCTAGCTATGTCCACTGACATTTCAACCTCACTTATGTGTATCGAGGTAAAATTCTCAATGCTGCTTCGTGATTTTTTACCAGAGCAAGGGCCCATTCTGGGAGGTTCCGCTGGGCCGGCGAGACGGAAGCGTGTCCATCTCCAACGAGACCAACCAGCTGCCGCCCCCGACCGCCAACTTCACCGTGCTCACCCAGCTCTTCGCCGCCAAGAACCTCGACACCAAGGACCTCGTCGTGCTCTCCGCCGGCCACACCATCGGGACCTCGCACTGCTTCTCCTTCTCCGACCGCCTCTACAACTTCACCGGCAGGGTCAACCCGACCGACATCGACCCCACGCTGGAGCCGCAGTACATGGCGAGGCTGAAGGGCAAGTGCGCCAGCCTCAACGACAACACCACGCTCGTGGAGATGGACCCCGGGAGCTTCAGGACCTTCGACCTCGCCTACTTCAAGAACGTCGTCAAGCGGCGGGGCCTCTTCCACTCCGACGGCGCGCTGCTCACCAACGCCTTCACCCGCGCCTACGTCCAGCGCCACGCCGGCGGTGGGTATAAGGAGGAGTTCTTCGCCGACTTCGCGGCTTCCATGATCAAGATGGGCAATGCCGACGTGCTCACCGGCAGCCAGGGCGAGATCAGGAAGAAGTTCTCCGTGGTTAACCATTGATCGATTATTGGCCGAGGTAGAAACGGGTCTAACTCGTACACGGTGTGACGACTATATGGATGGATATATTAACGGGGCTTTGTGACCATCTTTTTCATGTAGATTACTTTTCTTCTCCCTTCAGTTCTCTCACTGTATTGATTGATTATTTTGTTATATCCATGTAAAGTTTTCTCCTGGAACTCACGATCGTGTAATAATGTTTGTTTCCACCCTTGCAATATACTCACGGTTTGTCCATGTCGCCTTCATTTTCCTTGTTTTGGTTACTTGCTTGATCTTTGAGTTGAACTTTGATGATCAATATTTGAAAAGTTTGTCTTTTTTGTATAAAATTAGTTATGTGTGATGAATGTATATTTGGTAATGAACCTAGTAATATTTTTGTTACTATTCTCTCTCTAACAACCCTCTGTTCAACATTAATGCATCTATAACGACCCTCTCTAGTCTCTGCTCTACAGTGCCTTGTGGTTGGCTCAAATAATTTTGTAGGTGTCTCCCGTGCACTCAACGGTTCATGCATCTGTACTAATCCTAAATGTTAAGGATTAATTTGATTTTCTTGTATAACATTTACACATGCTGATCCTAGGTCAAAGTTGGAATGACATGTTAACAAAGGAAACTAATTTAACTGTGAATAGTAAAATCACTATTTGAACTTCATAGGCTTGGTGGTACCGCTCAATGTCGATTTTGTCTTTATGATGCATTTCTAGAATATTTACCTGAAAATAGCATTGCTAGATATATGATGTTGTGAATGTGAAAGATCGATGTCTATATATATTAGCCAGATGGGTGTGGTGGATAGAATGTTATAAAAATATAACCAAATTTGTGATTTCGCATGTGACGGGGAAGTGATAAGAGAGCAGGACCTCTACAAAGTAGCTAGAAATAACAAGAAAAAAACCAAGCAAAATAAAAATAAAGGTAGAGAGTAAAGTACAAAGGGATCAAGAACACTGAATGGATACCAAATTTTGAATTGTTTGCGCTGCGTGCTTCTACGTGTTAGTTCGAGCGGATGAGGAACCTAGCGCTGAATTAAGACTTCTGTTTTATCACAAGGATCACTGCATGTTTAACAAGGAGAAGACAACTATACACGTAGTATGTGCAATCTAGTGCACTGTTTAACGGAATGAAACAAAAACCACATGTATACAACATTTGTTTTATATTATTCAATGGTTAGGTTACTGCAGCGTGCAATTTACAATGTCGACTGTGTCTTTATGATGTTTCTCTAGAATATTTACATGATAATAGCATTGCTACATATGTGAGATTGTGAATGTGAAAGATCGATGTCTATTGGCCAGGAGGGTGGTGGATAGAATAAAATCTAACCAAATTTGTGTTTTCGCATGAGGTGAAGCAATAAGAGAGCAGGTGTTGGAATTTGAGGCATATTTGATGTTGGTCTTTTGGCCTATAATAAATACAAATTCTGAAATTCTCTTTGGCCCATTATTCTAACAGCACATGTGTGTGCTAGTGGTGTCAAAGTTTAGTCTCATATTGCTAGTGAAAAGGGAGTTGGACCACCTTATATAGTGACCATATATTATCCAACAAGTTAGTTTAACAAGAGGCTTTACTAGGGACTCTTATGTTTACAAATCACACAAGTATTAATGTTTCCGGTTAATACAATTATAGCATGGTATGTAAACATTTATCATAAACATGAAGATATGATAATAACCTCTTTATTATTGCCTCTTGGGCATATCTCCAACAGTCTCCCACTTGCACTAGAGACAATAATCTAGTTTCAAATCTTTGTGTATTCAACACCTATGGCTTTTCGGTGTTGTATGTACACGATTGCTAGTGGTCAACTGATCTTCGGATCCAACACTTACATGTCCCTGTGTAATTGCATGTCTTTGTGTCTCTACGCATCACTCATTCTCTAATGAGATGGCTTTGTATAAATTTGGTCCTTTGGTGAGACCTTTAGTTTCTTGGGGTTAAAACATGTTGACAATATTGTCGTACAATATATCTTCATAGTATCATAGCACTATGAACTACACCTAGTTTGATAACAAACTACTTGACACAAATGCCCTCTTTTGCTGCTATAATAGAAGTCATATAATTAAGGCCGTCCGGGAGAGCAGGCCTCCGGAACCCCGTCTCCCTGATCCTGCACCGGGAGTGAGCCGATAAGGTTTTTGAGGAGCGTCTAGGCGCGACTGCTAAAGCTCTTCTTCGTCCTCTACGTCCGGCTTCCTCGACTCCATCACCATGTCTAACGACGCCTCCAAGCAGGCTGCTGCTGCCGTCGGTGGCGGATCCACTTCTGTTGCGCCATTGGTCATACTATCAATGAACTCGTACGTGTTCTTTGTCCTCTTGTTATTTTCTATGATGATTACTAGTATTGCAGTATGTGTAGATGTGCTAGGTTTTCACTTGCCTGTATGGTGCATGTATACTATGCGTATGCTAGTTAGTCTTGGAAATTGTTCTGTCATGATTTATAGTTGGATTAAATTAATGCGAAAACTGCTAATTATTTCAACGATCCAAAAACCTCATTGTAGGATGTTTTCGCGTCAAGGCTTTGCCGCTTGTCTGAAACCGAACCCGTTTATGGGTGCGCACTTTAAGTGCTGACAAACCAAGTGTACCCTCTGGCTGATGGCTATGGACGCCTTTTGGGTATCGGCTGGTAATCCTGAAGGAACGATTACTCCTGAACAGGAGAAGACGTTCAAGGAGACCACCATATTCTTTGTGGACTGTGTCATAAGCATCATTGGGAACAAGTTGGTGGATGCATATTTACATATGCGCAATGCCAAAGAACTGTGGGATGCACTCGAAGCAAAATTCGGTGCTACTGATGTTGGCAGTGAACTGTATGCCATGGAGTAGATTCATGACTATAGGATTGTTAAAAACCGTTCTGTCGTTGAACAGGCTCATGAGATTCAGTGCATTGCAAAAGAACTTGAGCTCCTGAAGTGTGCGTTGCCTGGCAAATTTGTTGTGGAATGCATTATTGCAAAGCTTCCTCAATCCCGAAGGAGTGTTGCCACTAACCTCAAACACCAGAGGCAAGAGATGTCTGTTGAGAATCTCATTGGGTTTCTGGACCTTGAGGAAAAGGCAAAAGACGCACACCCAAAGGGAGCCGAGGCATCCCAGTCAAGCGCCAATGTGGTGCAGAAGAACTTCCACAAAAAGTTCAAGGGGAAGACCAAGGCCGTTCGTACTACCAACTTTAAAAAGAATAAGAAGTACAAGTCACAGGATCCCTGCTTTGTGTGTGGCGATGTTGGACATTGGGCTCCAAACTGCAAGCAGCACAAAGGAAGGAAGAATCAAAATGGACATAACTCTAAGTCTGTCAACGTGACTATGAGCAACAATGATAAGGGTGCATCCGGATATGGTAATTTACCTACTGTTTTGTCGATTTGTCAATCTACAGATTGGTGGATCGACACCGGTGATAATATTCATGTGTGTGCTGATATCTCTGTGTTTTCTTCTTATCAGGTCACCAGAGATCTCTCCGTCTTGATGGGAAATGGATCGCATGCTTCTGTTCATGGTGTTGGCGCGGTGGATCTGAAGTTTACTTCGGGAAAGATCGTGCAGCTGAAGAACGTGCAACATGCGCCCTCAATAAATAAGAATCTTGTTAGTGGTTCCCTTCTTTGCAAAGAAGGTTTTAAGTTGGTATTTGAGTCCAATAAAGTAGTCATCTCTAAGTATGGACAATTTATTGGTAAAGTTATGAGTGCGGCGGTTTGTTCCGTCTTTCCCTATCAGATTTTTGTAATAAGGCTGTGAACCATATTTGTGCCCCTGGCAATGATACCGATGTTTGGCATTCACGACTTTGTCACATTAATTTTGGTTGTATGACGCGGCTAGCTAAGATGAATTTAATTCTGAGTTTCACTTTAACCAAAGGCTCTAAATGTCAAGAGTGTGTTCAAGCTAAGCAACTGCGCAAGCCTCACAAGCCTATGCAGGAAGCAAGAAACTTGGCACCACTGGAGCTTATACATTCAGATCTATGTGAGATGAATGGTGTGTTAACTAAAGGTGGAAATAAATACTTCATGGTGTTGATTGATGATTCTACTAAATTTTGCTATGTATATCTTTTGAAAACTAAAGATGAGACTCTACACCACTAAACTATAAGGAAGAAGTTGAAAATCAACTTGAGAGAAAGATTAAGAGAGTCCGGTCAGATCATGGTGGAGAGTATTTCTCTAATGAGTTTGATTTGTTTTGTGCGGAACATGGAATTATTCATGAGAGGACGCCTCCCCATTCTCCCCAATCTAACGGGGTTGCCGAAAGGAAAAACCGTACTCTAACAGACTTGGTTAACGCCATGTTAGGTACTTCGGGTTTATCCAAGGCATGGTGGGGGGAGGCGATATTGACATCATGTCATGTCCTGAATAAAGTTTCCACAAAAGACAATGAAACTTCTCCCTATGAATTATGGGAGAAGAGGAAGATAACACTCTCGTACTTACGTACTTGGGGCTGTTTGGCAAAGGTGAATTTGCCAATTCTCAAAAAGCGTAAACTTGGACCAAAGACCGTAGACTGTGTCTTTCTTGGCTATGCTCATCATAGCATTGTATACAAATTTTTAGTGGTGAAATCTGAGGTACCTGACATGAAGGTCGGTATAATTATGGAGTCTAAGGATGCTACATTCTTTGAGGATATTTTTCCGATGAAAGATATGCCTAGTACATTTAGACATGAATTTGTTAAAACTCCTGAACCTGCCATACCCATGGAATATTATGAACAAGCACATGATAAAATTCCTAAGGAGGTAGACAATGAAGTTCCTGTAAGGAACAAGAGGCAGAGGATTGCAAAGTCCTTTGGTGATGATTTTATTGTCTATCTCGTGGATGATACTCCCACCTCTATTTCAGAGGCTTATGCATCTCCTAATGCAGACTACTAGAAAGAAGTTGTTCGTAGCGAGATGGATTCTATCATGGCTAATGAAACTTGGGAGATCACTGATCGTCCTTATGGGTGCAAACCTGTGTAGGGGTTCGTAGCATGGAAAACAAATAATTCTACGGCATGCACACAAATAAGCCAAGATCTATCTACTAGATTGTAGCAACGAGTTGATTAGAGTACTCACTTTCGAAGATTCCAAAGCGGTTAACGAGAGCAGATTCTCGTGATGATGTAGTCGTACACTTGCCAATCTCAAGATCGCGTAGACGATCCTTCCGGCACTGCGTTCCGGCAGCGCTTCTGCAGTCGGTCACACGTTCGGTACTCGATGAAGACCTTCCTCTCCCTTGTTCCAGCAGGCAGCGGAGGTTGTAGTTCTCCCCTCGCGATTCCGGTAGCACGACGACGTGGTGTCAGAAGTAGAGGGAAGATCTCGCAGGGCTTCGCCTAAGCCGGTGCGGGTAATGGTGGATCTAGGCTTTCCGGCAATCTAAGTTTAGAAGGCCGGAGAGGAGGAGTTAGCAGCAGCGCTGGGCGGCGGCGGCGGTTTGGGCGACGGCGACACACGATGGGGAGGGCTGGTTCTTGTGTGGCTTTGGGGCAGCCCCTCCCCTCTATTTATGAGAAGGGAGGGCAGCCTTGGGAGATGGGAGTTTGAATCGTTCCCCAAACCCAAGTTGGAGAGAAAGGACTCTTTCCTTCTTCCACTAGCAATCCATTGTTCCAGTTTGACTTTTCAAACCTGCCATTTGACTTTCAATTTAGAGCTTTTATTTCTCTCGCGCAAATGCCCAACCAAGTGACCTAGGACATGATCCAATCATTCCACTTAACCATGACACATTAATGAACCATTCCCCTTCCGGTCTGGTGAACCTTCTAGACCCTTCTAGAACCTCTCCGATGAAAACATCGAAATCATTCCCAAACTCCGGAATCAGACTTTCCTTATATGAATCTTATTCTCCAGACCATTCCGGATCTCCTCGTGATATCCCGGATCCCATCCGAGACTCTGAACAACATTCGGTCTCCCTACTTACATTCCATATCTACTAACCAACATTAAATCCTTAAGTGTGTTTCCCTACGGTTCGTGAATTATGCGGACATGATTGAGACACTTCTTCGATCAATAACCAATAGAGGAATCTGGAAATTCATATGGCTCCTACATATTTCTACGATTACTTTGCGATCGAATGAACCACTTACATACGATACCAATTTCCCTTTGTCTCGCGATAATTTACTTATCCGAGGTCTGATCGTCGGTATCTCTGCATACCTAGTTTAATCTCGTTACCGATAAGTACTCTTTTCTCGTTCCCATGATATGTGATCCCTTGTGAGCCAGTCACATGCTTGCAAGCTAATTGGATGACATTTCACCAAGAGGGCCCAGAGTATATCTACCTGTCATATGGATGGACAAATCCCACTCTTGATCCATGTGCCTCAACACATACTTTCCGAACACTCAATGCCACCTTTATAGCCACCCAGTTACGATGTGGTATTTGATGTCATCAAAGCATCCATCCGGTGATGGTGATTAGCATGATCTCATGGTCGAAGGAATTAGGTTACTATGTATCAGAAAGCTTATAGCAAATGAACTATTGAAATGACTTGATCTTTATGCTACGCTTATCTATAGGAGTATGCCCATCACATCATTCTCCTAATGATATGATCTTGTTGTTAATAACATCTCAATGTTCATGATCAGGAAACCATGATCATATATTAACCAACAAGCTAGTTTAACAAGATGCTTTACTAGGGACTCTTATGTTTACAAATCACACAAGTATTAATGTTTCCGGTTAATACAATTATAGCATGGTATGTAAACATTTATCATAAACATGAAGATATGATAATAACCTCTTTATTATTGCCTCTTGGGCATATCTCCAATAGTCTCCCACTTGCACTAGAGACAATAATCTAGTTTCAAATCTTTGTGTATTCAACACCTATGGCTTTCCTGTGTTGTATGTACACGATTGCTAGTGGTCAACTGATCTTCGGATCCAACACTTACAGGTCTGTGTGTAATTGCATGTCTTTGCGTCTCTACGCATCACTCATTCTCTAATGAGATGGCTTTGTATAAATTTGGTCCTTTGGTGAGACCTTTAGTTCCTTGGGGTTAAAACATGTTGACAATATTGTCGTATAATATATCTTCATAGTATTATAGCACTATGAACTACACCTAGTTTGATAACAAACTACTTGACACAAACGCCCTCTTTTGCTGCTATAATAGAAGTCATATACTTAACCTTTTGTTGTAGTATCTGTCACAATGTCTTAACTTTGGAACTCATCCAAATCCATTATGTAACTTACTTTCCATTATATTGTGCCACCCTTAGTTTAGATTGAGATAAACTTAATTTGTACATTGTGACAAAACTAGTATCAATGTAGTTCTTTTACAATGAACTAATCATCTATTTGTCATCTCTACAAAATTAATATATTCTTAGTTCTTCCAAAAGATCATAAGAATATCCTTACTATCATCCAATGATCATCTTATGAATCATTCTGGTATATGCTCATAACATTTAGAGCATAGGACATATCTGGATTTGTACATATCACATTTTGATTGATATAAATACTCTTTGTGATTTCATACATCAAGTATCAATCTATACTTGAATCCTTGTTTCACTTACCAAGTGTCAATACACTTGAATATATCATCAATATTGAACTCATTCAATCCTTTCTGTGCGACAAGAACCTTTCTTATAGTTTGTATATTGAACTCATTCAATATATCATCTATGTACTTTCAGCACAACCATATTAGCATCTCAATCTATCCTTGTAGACATTGATGCCAAATATTCGGGTTTTGCCTAAGTCTTTCATCAAAATGAAATTCTTAACTTGTGTTAACAAAATGCATTATTTCCAATCAACAATATGTCTTACACATAATGTATTAGAAATATGTCTTAGCGCTCCCACTTAATTTCTTGCAAATGCAAGCATCTTCATCATCTCCGATGAGATTAAACTCTTTTAACAGTTTCATCATGGTGAAGATTCCAACTCCGCGATGCTCACTTCAACCATTGTAGATTGCATATGCTTTTAGCATCCTTTGAATTAACAAAACCCTATGGACCGTGTTACGCACATGTCCTAGGTAACAATTCTATTAGAAGAACTTGTTTTGTTTATTCAACTATCACATAACAAAATTATATGTAGTGGTTGCTATATTAATCCGTCTAGACTAAATATCGCTATGAAAGATCAAATCTTGTCATAGTCTCTTTCCCAACATGTCGACTATTTCATAGATGTGAAACATCCATATATATTTCTTTATGGATCCAAACACGACTGTAAGGTCTTACACCTTTCAGGGGGTCTTTCAAGTTCAAAGCTTGATTTCTTGTGTATGGAACTATCACGGATTTTATGGCTTCAAGCCATTTGACGGAGTCAGGACCCATCATCGCTTCTTTGCATGTAGTCCGTTCATTATTGTCAAATAATGATTCAACCATCAAATCTTTGTATTTGATTGTTTACCCGACCTACTTGGTTCAATAGGAACTTTGACCTCCGTGACCACAACCTTTGAGACACGTGAGCCATGAGCATTGTTGATGCCTCCGGAACACTTTTCGGCGCTGCGCAACTTTGCACATATAGCTAAGGTTCTTTTAACCTTATCAAAGTTCTATTGTCCTCCCACTTAACTTTTCACAGAAAATTCCTTCTCAAAGAAACTTGACGTTCTAAGCAACAAACATTTTTGTCTTTGGTGTTATGGAGGAGTACTCAACTATTATTCAAAATAACATACAAAGATATGTTCATCCGATTTTGGTTGCAAACATCTTTCTTATGCATAGCATACCAATGTTTAAGAAAGGACAACTTGGGGTTTATCCCAAACCATAACTTTATATGGTGTCATTTCAACGGATTATGATGGAGCTTTTTTCAGTGGAAAAACGGTAGTCTCTAAAGCTTTTAATCTTTAAAATATAATGGCGGTTTTATGAATTACACCTTTGATCTTACCATGTCAAACAAGGTTTCATTACATATCTCGAACGCGCCACACTCTTATGGTGTTTTGGGAAATGTAAATCCACGGAACGATTCCTCAAATCTTAGGTGTTATGCTAAACTTGTAACTCAAAAATCTTCCTTTATGATCCTATCATAAATTCTTTATTTTCTTGTTACATTAGTTTTGCACTTCATCTTGAAAGTCTTTGAACTTTTCAAATGTTTCATACTTCATCCTTATTAAGTAAATATTCATATATTCACTCAAATTTTCGGGGAAAACATATGAAGTTGAAATCCATCGCTCTTGACTACACATAATAGACTTCATACAATAATATGTACAAGTTCCAATAAGCTAGTCATTCGTTCCATTTTGGCCTATGAACGAACTTTTAATTATCTCTAGGAAAGTTTCACAAGTGTCATTTGATCAAAAATCAAAAGACTCCAAAATTCCATCCACATGGAGTTTTTTTCATGTTTTCTTTCCAATATAATTTAAACGGCGATGTCACTTCCTAAGTGATCTTTCAATCAGTTGTCTTTCGACATTTTTAGCACTTGTTTTATGGATGTGATTTATCCAACGAGATTTGTAAATCATCCATATTTTATGGATTACGGCAATTATTTGAACAACCCTTTTGTTCTCATAATACCTGATAAAACAAATCTTGAAGGCAACCTTTGATGTTAACGAGAAACACATCAACACTTTATTTGTTCTCGATGAACATCATCACATATTCTCTTGCTAGTTACTTAGGCCATTGTAGTTCATGAATTGTGTTGTTTCGTATGACGATTCACACCAAGAAATTCAGTATCTAATACTTTAGAACCACATTACTAACAAGCAAAGAATACAGCCATAACACGTATATCCTCTATATACCTAAGCTGAACAATTCTAGTCTTTTATTTTCTGCCATATATTTATGAGATTCTCTTTCAGTATTTCCTTTTCTGTTTGAAAGAATCTATCAACATCAATAGTGGAGCCATACACATGACACATAGTACAAAGCATGTATAGTTAAATACCAATATCTTTGGACTTGCACTTTGAAGTAGATCACCATCATCAAATGTTTAGTGTTCTTTCAAATTCCATTCTTTAGTAATATTTTAGTGTAGTAAACATTTTACCTACATCAAATATTCATCCTTATCATGGAAATATTCATGATCAAGCTACTTTAGCTTATAACGATGAATTGCGAGTATAATGTTGCTCTACAATACCTTTTGGAGGATTAGGACAACTAGTGTCTCCAACCTTTTGTAAATTCTCATCAAATATGAGAACATAAACTTTGCCATATTATACTCTATCATGTTGTAACCAAAACATCATTTTAGATATCGCAATATCTTTCACACATGATGGTTTCTGAAACAACTCTTTCAACTCCTAGATTACCTTGATATTAAAACGATCTTTTGAATATCAAGAATCATGGAGACAAACATGATACTTATATACTAACACTGGAATTGTTACTCTTGATTTAATACCAACTATTAAACTTCACGGAGTAATCAAAACTTACGGAAGTTTGCAATAGGACTTTTAAACTTTAGATTAACACTTCAAAACAATACGATACCAGTCCGTAAAGTAACTAACCAGAATTCTATAGTTCTATTATCTCAATTATAACTAAGCGCAAGGTGGTAAACGGATGCCAATGACTATAACAACTATGCAAATTCACTTTGATTTAATTTATGATAAATAGTGTTCAACTTTTAATCATATTGCTGTTAAACTTCCACTCAAAACAATATCCCTCACATTGTTTTAGTGATTACATGAACCAAATCCACTATACCAAGTCCGATCATCATGTGACATGATGTAGTTTCAAAGGCGAACAATCATCATGTTCATCATATCATCTATATGACTCATGCTTTACCTTTCGGTGATCCGTTCTCCGAGAACATGTCTGTACATGCTAGGCTCATCAAGATCAAACCTTAGCTTCCGTATGAGCAAATCTGGCTTGCTCCCATTGTATACACTCGCAGAATCTAACACACCCGATCATCACGTGGTGCTTCGAAACAACGAGCTTTAGCAACGGTGCCTACTAAGGATGAACACTTTATAACTTGATATTTTGTGATAAGGATCATCTTATAATGCTACCGTCGCGAACTAAGCAATACAAGATGCATAAAAGGATTAACATCACATACAATTCATAATATGCGATATGATATGGCCTTTCTTCTTCTGCTTCTGATCTCCATCTTCAAGAACGAACATGATCTCCATCATCACCGGCATGGCGTCAAGGTCAATGACACTGCTCCATGGTTGTCGTCCACCAGCATCAACTATTACAACTACTTTGAATAATAGACACGCAGGTCTTTCACAAAATTAAAAGACAACCATAAGGCTCCTGCCGATTGCCGACTTACAATAAGGAACATTGCATACATCATATATAATCACAATCATGGTCATATCACATCACAGCACACCCTTGCAAAACAAAGTTAGACGCCTCTAATTTTCTTTGCATGTTTTACGTGGTTTGAGGTTTTCAATAAGTATCGTTCTAACTTACGAAAAAGAACCACAACGTTGATACCAGTATTATCAATTACCCGTTGTAAATTGAATCTTCACTATGTTTTGAGAAACATGCACCCGCAAAGCCACTTATGCAATACAAGTTGCATGTCAAGCGTGGAGCAAGTCTCATGAACGATGTCGTGTAAGGTTAGCCTAGGCCGCTTCATCCCACCATTCCGCAAGATGCAAAGTACACAAGAAGCAATCGACAACAAAAGCATCAATGCCCACAATGACCATTGTGTTCTACTCGTGCAACAAATCTACATATAGACATGGCTCTGATACCACTGTAGGGGTTCGTAGCATGGAAACCAAAAAAATTCTACCGCATGCATAAAAACAAGCCAAGATATATCTACTAGATTGTAGCAATGAGTTGATTAGATTACTCACCCTCAAAGTTTCCAAAGCGATTAACGAGAGCAGATTCTCGTGGATGATGTAGTCGTACACTTGCCGATCTCAAGATCGCGTAGACAATCCTTCCGGCGCTGCGTTCCGGTAGCGCTTTCGCAGTCGGTCACACATTCGGTACTCGATGAAGACCTTCCTCTCCCTTGTTCCAGCAGGCAGCGGAGGTTGTAGTTCTCCCCTCGCGATTTCGGCAGCACGACGGTGTGGTGTCGGAAGTAGAGGGAAGATCTCGCAGGGCTTCGCCTAAGCCGGTGCGGGTTATGGTGGATCTAGGGTTTCCAGCGATCTAGGTTTAGAAGGCCGAAGAGGAGGAGGAGTCGGCGGCGGCTAGGGCGTCGCTGACGGGCCGGCGGCGACGGCATGCGGCGGCGGCGGCTTGGGCGGCGACGGCGCACGGTGGGGAGGGTTGGTTCTTGTGTGGCTTTAGGGCAGCTCCTCCCCTCTATTTATGAGAGAGAGGGCAGCCTTGGGAGAGGGGAGTTTGAATCCTTCCCCAAACCCAAGTTGGAGAGAAAGAAGGACTCTTTCCTTCTTCCACTAGGAAACCATTGTTCCAGTTTGACTTTTCAAACCTGCCATTTGACTTTCAATTTAGAGCTTTTATTTCTCTCGCGCAAATGCCCAACCAAGTGACCTAGGACATGATCCAATCATTCCACTTAACCATGACACATTCATGAACCATTCCCCTTCCGGTTTGGTGAACCTTCTAGACCCTTCTAGAACCTCTCCGATGAAAACATTGAAATCATTCCCGAACTCCGGAATCAGACTTTCCTTATATGAATCTTATTCTACGGACCATTCCGGATCTCCTCGTGATATCCCGGATCCCATCCGAGACTCCGAACAACATTCGGTCTCCCTACTTACATTCCATATCTACTAAACAACATTGAATCCTTAAGTGTGTCTCCCTACGGTTCGTGAATTATGCGGACATGATTGAGACACTTCTCCGATCAATAACCAATAGAGGAATCCGGAAATTCATATGGCTCCCACATATTTCTACGATTACTTTGCGATCGAATGAACCACTTACATACGATACCAATTTCCCTTTGTATCGCGATAGTTTACTTATCCGAGGTCTGATCGTCGGTAT
The DNA here is from genome assembly GCA_916181665.1 of Avena sativa. Taxonomy (NCBI): domain Eukaryota; kingdom Viridiplantae; phylum Streptophyta; class Magnoliopsida; order Poales; family Poaceae; genus Avena; species Avena sativa. The sequence goes on from OV702279.1 coordinate 345,894,610, forward strand.
CTCTGCATACCTAGTTCAACGTTGTTACCGATAAGTACTCTTTTCTCATTCCCGTGATATGTGATCCCTTGTGAGCCAGTCACATGCTTGCAAGCTAATTGAATGATATTCCACCGAGAGGGCCTAGAGTATATCTATCTGTCATATGGATGGACAAATCCCACTCTTGATCCATGTGCCTCAACACATACTTTCCGAACACTCAATGCCACCTTTATAGACACCCAGTTACGATGTGGTGTTTGATGTCATCAAAGCATCCATCCTGTGATGGTGATTAGCATGATCTCATGGTCGAAGGAATTAGGTTATTATGTATCAGAAAGCTTATAGCAAATGAACTATTGAAATGACTTGATCTTTATGCTACGCTTATCTATAGGAGTATGTCCATCACATCATTCTCCTAATGATATGATCTTGTTGTTAATAACATCTCAATGTTCATGATCAGGAAACCATGATCATGTATTAACCAACAAGCTAGTTTAACAAGAGGCTTTACTAGGGACTCTTTTATGTTTACAGATCACACAAGTATTAATGTTTCCGGTTAATACAATTATAGCATGGTATGTAAACATTTATCATAAACATGAAGATATGATAATAACCTCTTTATTATTGCCTCTTGGGCATATCTCCAACAACCTGTAGGATGTAAGTGGGTGTTCATAAAGAAGCTTAGGCCTGATGGTACGATTGAAAAGTACAAGGCTCGGCTTGTTGCCAAGGGTTATACCCAAAACGAAGGCGAAGACTTCTTTGATACTTACTCTCTTGTGGCTAGATTGACCACTATTCGAGTTCTACTCTCATTGGATGCCTCACATGGTCTTATCGTTCATCAAATGGACGTCAAGACAGCTTTCCTTAATGGAGAGTTGGATGAGGAGATTTATATGGATCAACCAGATGGTTTTGTAGTAGATGGTCAAGAAGGAAAGGTGTGCAAGTTATTGAAGTCTTTGTATGGACTGAAACAAGCACCTAAGCAATGGCATGAGAAGTTTGATCAAACATTAACATCAGCTGGCTTTGCTGTAAATGAATCCGACAAATGTGTATACTATCGCCATGGTGGGGGCGAAGGAGTTATACTTTGTTTGTATGTTGATGACATACTGATTTTTGGGACAAATATGATTGTCATCGAACAGGTCAAGAGTTTCCTGTCTAATTTTTTTGACATGAAAGACCTTGGAGAAGCTGATGTTATTCTAAACATCAAGTTGCTGAGAGATGAGAATGGCCAAATTACACTTCTGCAATCTCACTATGTGGAGAAGGTGTTGAGTCGCTTTGGCTACTCAGATTGTACTCCTTCGCCGACACCATATGATCCTAGTAAGATGCTTCGAAAGAAAAAAGAACAACTCGAGATCAGCTGAGATATTCTCAGATAATTGGCTCGTTAATGTATTTAGCTAGCGCAACAAGGCCTGACATCGCGTTTGTTGTGAGCAAACTTAGCCGTTTTGTTTCCAATCCGAGAGATGATCATTGGAATGCTCTTGAGAAATTAATGCGCTATCTAAAGGGTACATCGAGTTATGGTATTCACTATACCGGAGACCCTGCGGTACTTGAAAGGTATAGTGACTCAAATTGGATCTCTGATGCTGATGAGTTGAAGGCCACAAGTGGATATGTATTCACTCATGGTGGTGGCGCTGTTTCATGGAAGTCTTGCAAGCAGACCATCTTAATGAGGTCAACAATGGAAGCAGAACTCACAACACTAGATACAACTACTGTCGAAGCAGATTGGCTTCGTGAACTCTTGATTGACTTGCCGGCTGTTGATAAACCTATGCCGGCTATCCTTATGAACTGCGACAATCAAACTATGATCGTCAAAGTGAGTAGTTCAAATGATAATATGAAGTCATCAAGACATATAAAGAGAAGATCGGCATCTGTTAGGAAAATAAGAAACTCCGGAGTAATAGCATTGGATTATATCCAAACAGCTAAGAATCTAGCAGATCCTTTCACAAAAGGTCTATCCAGAAATGTGATAGATATTGCATCAAAGGAGATGGATTTGAGACCCACATGAGTTACCGTGGTAGTAACCCAACCTATGTGATCGGAGATCCCGTGAATTAGGACCTGGGGAAACAAGACAGTGGCTAACTGGAGGAGAGTAACTTTTATTAACCCACTCCGCTGAAGATGCATTACTCTCACGATCTGTATGGTAGGTTGACTTAGTCTTAATGTGTTCATAGGCTTGTATAAGCCAAGATGCTATCCTACAGAGCAGTCTTGAAAGAACGCACCTATGTGAACCCGACTGCTGGTCACAGTCTATGAGATAGGGTAATCTCTAGGAAGCTCATGAAAAAGGCCAGGAGTGTGACTTATATGCTCCACCCGAGGGGTAGCCTTCGGCAGCCTAGTATCAGCATGACATTAGGTGAAACTCATTTATACAAAACTGGCAATTCAAGGCTTTGTCCATTGACAGTTTTTGATGAGTGGAGTCTAATGCTCTAGGTGGAAGTTCAGCTTAACAGTCTCCACTGAAAAATGCTGGTATATCAAAACAGTGATTTGGAACAGAATGATGTGATGTGCCAATGAGACTTTGTGGGGGATTGTTTGAATTTGAGGCATATTTGATGTTGGGCTTTTGGCCCATAACAAATACAAATTCTGAAATTATCTTTGGCCCATTATTATGGCAGCTCATGTGTGTGCTAGTGGTGCCAAAGTTTAATCCCACATTGATAGTGGAAGCGGAGTTGGATCACCTTATATAGTAGAGTGTTGCACCACTTACTAAGGTGTGAGAAGAAGAGAAGCCCTCACGCACTCCTCCTCCGATGCCGCCCACCTCGCCACGCCACGCCACACCACTCCACGCCTCGTCTCGCCTCGTCGCGACGCGCGCACACCGCGGGTTGCGAGAATCTCGCCGAGCCGAGCTTTATTTTGCTGTTTGGGAAAATTAATTGTGTATTAATTATGAGTCATTAATGCGTCATTACGGACGCGTTAATCAACCGGCCGTTTCCACATCGTGGGCTGGTACCGACTCGGTCGTGGGCTGTTGCCTACGTCCTACCCGACCTGCACTATATAAGCAGGCAGACGTGAACCCTAGCCGTCACCAGCAATTAGATTGCATCTGCCTACCTGCGCATCGCCATTCCACCTCTCTGTGCTGCCCTCTGCTACTCCATCCCGCCGGCTGCGTGCACGGCCGTCCGGGAGAGCAGGCCTCCAGAACCCCGTCTCTTTGATCCTGCACCGGGAGAGAGGCGATAAGGTTTTTGGGGAGCGTCTAGGCGCGACTGCTCAAGCTCTTCTTCGTCCTCTACGTCCGGCTTCCTCGACTCCATCGCCATGTCTAACGACGCCTCCAAGCAGGCTGCTGCTGCCGTCGGTGGCGGATCCACTTCTGTTGCGCCGTTGGTCATACCATCAACGAACTCGTACGTGTTCTTTGCCCTCTTGTTATTTATTATGATGATTACTAGTATTGCAGTATGTGTAAATGTGCTAGGTTTTCACTTGCCTGTATGGTGCATGTCTATTATGTGGATGCTAGTTAGTCTTGGAAATTGTTCTGTCATGATTTATATTTGTATTAAATTAATTCGAAAACTGCTGATTATTTCAACATCAGGAACTCTAAAAGTAGCTAGAGATAACAAAAAAAGAGCAAACAATAAGAAATCAAGTTAGAGAGTATTGTACCAAGGGATGAAGGACACATGATGGATACCAAATTTTGAATTGTTACATGATCGTAGTCCTGAATTAAAACATTTATTTTATAACATGGAGCACTGCCCATATATCAAGGAGAACAAAGCTATACACCTAGTATGTGCAAGCTAGTGCATTTTTAATGGAATGAAACAATAACCATATGTATACACCATTTGTTTTTATTGTCCAACGGTCAGGATAATGTAGCTTGCAATTTGCAATGCTTTTATTATTAATCCTCCATGAAATATAACCCATATTTTTGGATCTTCATTACGTAGGATTGAAAACCCCCCGATCTTTTTTGTTGTTGTAGGAGCATCAACTCAATTATTTTGGTTTACATGGATATGGTATATTGATTCGGTTTTGACAAAAAGAGTGTGGTATGCTTTTCACAAGTATTGTTATCGTACAACACACACACCATTAGGAGATAGAGATTGGCGCCAAATGATTGGAATGGATTACTGGTGAGTTTATGTTCTTGTTTGGACAACGTGCATGGCCGGTCCATAGATTTTTGGGGCCCTAGGGCCAGATGACACTAAAGGCTCCTCATTTAAAGTGGCAAAGTTTTACCGAATCAAGGAGGAGGGGCAATGACCCCCCTACTTCATAAAATTGCTTAAATATATCTTTAATATTTATGCTATTTTTTATTTTACTCAAAGTTTAAGCATAATTGCATTCTTAGGACTCTAAACAATTATATAATGCATACTCTTAATAGATCCATGAATTTTAAAATCTTGATGAAGACATTCAAAACTACTCATTACTACTCGAGTAGAATATTTATAATGATACTCATTCCTATCAATTGATCCTTATGTACACGTGTATAAACAATGTATCTCTAGAATTTATCACAGAACAAAATTACGAAAGTAACGAATTCATATGCATATGTAAAAAATAAGTAGAATAGTAGACATATTAGACACTGAATTAATAAAAAAATGGAATAGTCTCTTCAACATGGATGATGGGGACAAGTAGAATAGTTGAGAATCCAAGGACAGATGATTGCGATATGATACAGTTACATGTTTGTGTTATTATTCTCTATTAATGAATACTTAAAACTTTGTAGAGGCACATGATGGCAGGTATTGTTCTGCATATTTTGAGAGGCCATAAAAATGGTGGCATCGAGAAACAATATTCAGAAATGCTAGAGCATTTGCTAGGACGATATTGGTGGTGTTCCCTCCGATTAAATCTGAAGGATATATCTCTGTGGGATTTTTAAATGGAACTCGTGCTTCACTTTTTTTTACAAAATTTTGGAGTATTCTCTCAAGGAAAGAAAGGTCGGAGTAGAGACTTAGTAGGTTGCAGCTTGGATCATCTATATTTTAAAAATTATTTCACCATATTCGGTCTCAAGAGTAGAATACAAGTACACAAACAAGTCTCAAGTCAGGGCCCCTATCTTCTTGGGGCCTAGGGCGAGCGCCCCTCTGCCCCGCCCTATGGGCCGGCCCTGACGACGTGCAGTGCATAAACTTCAAAGTGAGTGATGTGTCATCTGGCCAATTTATCTTTACTTGAGGTAGGATGATTAGTTGTTTTGTGTGGTCTATAACACTTATTGTTAGGTTATTGTTTGATAAGTGTGTGACTTGCCACACTTTTTTATTAGGCCATCTTATGTTATGACAATAGGCTTGTAATTTTTTTGGTGGTATTTGCATTTATCAATGCAGAGGCTTGGGGTAATGAAAGGTTCCAATTTCTTAAAATAACTACTCGTTCTTAACTCTAGGCTAACTAGGGTACATGGAACCCATTCTATCAAATTTTCTGGAAATCCAGGTGGGCCACTGTGATGTACCATTCCATTGAAGATAGTGTGTGAAGTCACTTAGACTTCATATTCTTCTTGACCAAACTCCAACAATAACATGTTAGATCGATCAACCAACTACTTTGTCATCAAGGGGCAACATTCCGTAACACTAGGGAGTTAGGAGACAGAAAAACTTAGAAAGTACCAACGATGCCTGCAAAACTAGGATGATTAGCACGAAAACAAACACGCGTCGAAAGAGAGGGGAGGCATCAAGAGGGACAAACTGGACGCATAGTTTCGGAATGCTAACATCGTGCCAATTTGACATGATTTTATATAGTGTATAATTACATGCTTTTATGCGTACAATGTACCCATAAGTTGTGCTAGTTAACTTAGGCCAGGGTGTATTATATGCGAATATGTATGTGCAAATTTTAAAGAAACATTGTTATAATTATATCTGTGCAAAATCTAAGCAACATTGTCGATTTAATAGTTTGCAAAAATTAACCAATGGTGTATTTTAGGAAGTATTATTTTTGTACGAATATTGTAAAAAGTATTATATTGCACTTCCACCATACAATAATATAAAATGTTATCATAATTAGTATAATGGTTATAAAATTATAATAACGCCTCATATTATTGTCACATCCCAAGATTTTCCACATCTTGTAATGTGAAAAATAAATAAACAAAATAAATAATTGTTGAAAACTAGGGTGAAAAGAAAATTTTGTTTCTAATTGGAAACTAAAATTCCCATCGGGAACAAACTTTGGTTAATGTTTGAATCTAACTAAATTCAAATCAAGTGGAATGCATTCCTCATAAGATGCATTTTGAAATTTAAACACTTGGAGAATAAACCAAAACCCTAAAACCCTAATGGAAGAAAATCATTTCCAAGTTATCTCCAAGCCTATGGATTTGATCCATATAAAAATTGGTCAAACAAACATTTCAAATTGATCAAGAATGATTATTAAAAATATTATAAAACCATAGGAATTGGATTCACTTACTTTGGAGCCATGAATAAAATCTTATGAATTTAATAAGATAAGGAAAAGTAATTTCCAAGGATATTAAAGCACTTATCTAAAAATCCATACCAAATGGTGAGAAAATAATCCTAAAAAGACTTAAAAGGATAAATAAATACTAAATAAGATTTTACAAATTGGAATCACCAAGTTTGGATCTATAAATAAAAAAAATATGGATTTTATAAGATAAAGAAAGAAATATTAAATAAGGAATATTTAAAGACCAAATTAAATCTTGGCCTAATCCATAATCAAATGGAATAAATATAATCCAAATCCAAATAAAATAAAGGGATAAAGATTTTTCCAAAATAAAATAAAATGGCATTAATCAAATTGAATAAAGACAAAATCCCTATTAAGAAATGATTAATTAAATCATGGGAAAATGATATTTGGAATATACCCAACTGGAATAAAAGTTGTTTAATTAACTTAATTAGGATCAAAGAAATTTCCAAATAAAATTTATCGAATTAAAACTATATTTAATTGGAATAAAGACAAGTACCCAATTTAAAATGATTAATAAATCATATTAAAATTATTCCAAATAATTCAAAGTGAATTATTTTGACATCCTTATAATTGAATAAGAACTTACTGAAAAGATTTTGTGGAAAAATGAAATTTAAATAAGGATTAAAAATGTATTTGATCTTATTTGATTTTAAAGCAAAGGCTTGTTTTAAATAATTAAAAGACCCTAAAAAGAATAAAAGGTTTATTCCAATTATGACTTCAGAATGTATTACTAATCAGTGTTTGATTATTCACAAAATTTGACAAAGGTTTGAATTCAAATGAGTGTTTGAATTGTTTAATCAAAATCAAAATAGAATAAAAGAAATGGAAAAAGAAAAAGAAACAGAACAAAAAAAATGAACAAGGTCGACCCAGCCCAGCAAGACCCATCTGGCCCAACAGCCCACCATACACTCCCTCCCCTGAAACGTTTTTCTCACCGCGGATCGAACCCACTCGGTCGCTGAACTCCCGGACCCACCCTTCCTCTCTCCTTTTCGGTGACGCCCAGACCCCACCGCCAGGTCATCGTCTCCCTCACCCGCGCGAAGACCTCGCCCACCTCTCCGGCTGTCTGTCGCCGTTTCTTCGATTGAATTCGCAGTAACGACGCCATTTAATCACCCCTGACCACGCCTTCTTAACCGCCTCTCCCTCCTCTCCGTTTCTCCCCAGAAACCACCTACTCCCTGCCCCCAGGCCGTCCCCATTTCCGTTTGTACCGCCGCAGCCTCCGTCGGACTCCGACGTCAATTCTGGCAGCTCCACGTCGCCCCTTGCTATCTCGACCAAACAAGCATGACCCCCATCACTCCCTGAACCTCCCAGTGGCCTCAGCTCGCTCGCACGTGCCCCCCATCGTCGACAGCAACCTCGACTGAACACGCCGCCGTCTGTCTCCAACTCCGTCGACCTCTCCCCGTAAGTTCCATCCTCCCCTCCCTCTCCTGATGACGCACGCATGGTCGCCAAACTCTTCCGCATCTAATGACACTCTTCGCGTGTCTTCTCGTGACCTGCAGCTCTCGCCAGCGACGACGAACGGAGAAGCCGTCGTCAGACGCAACTCTGACGAGCAATTATCATCAACCCCGTGCGCCCCTTCGACCAACGCGAGCAGGTTGAGCATACCTGTGCCACAGCGAACCTGGTGAGCTTCTCCCCACCCTCTCTCGCTTCCTGCATCGCCAGCAACGCCGTAGCCAGAGCCAGCGCCGCCACACACCTCCACCAGCACCGCTGCTTAATGGTCAAAGCGATAAGGACCGTAGGATCTTAATCAGATGGTTGCGATAGAATCTTAATCGAAGGGGTATCCTTTGATCTGTATCGTGCGTAGTCAATTAGATCTGATGGCCCAGGAAGGTCGATCCAACCGAAGCGGTATCGCCCAATGAAATTGCTCCACGTGGCCCTGCCTGTTTATAAAAACCAGGATTTGATCTATTTGATGTTCCAATTTGAAAAATTCATAACTTTCAAACCACACGTCCAAATTTTGCAAATTTTATATCAATAGAATCAGCAAGACATGTGCTTTCTGACCATTCTCTTTGTTTAGTGAATTGCTTCTGATAAAAGGATTGTTTTTGCAGAAACTTGTGTAGGCATGTTTAGCGTATTAAATTCATTCTAAAATTATTTTGGGGATAAAATCTTTGGCAAATGGTTTGTTTTGAACCTACTGACCTTAGAAACCAACTCATGGATTTGAAAATGTATTTGCTAAATATAAAGAGTAAAACTTTGATTTAAAGCAATTCTAGTTACATAAAAATAATGTTTATTTATTAAAAATGCTTTTGGAGAAAAACCTTTGGGAAATGTTTTGATTTAAACTCTCTGACCCTAAACACAAGGTTTTATGATTTAAAAATATATTTTGATGAACCCTATAGATTGTTACCTTATTAAAAGCATTTCTCAACCACATAAAATAATGCTTTGGTTTAAAAATGGTTTATAGGTAAAAATCTTTTGCAAATAGTTTTGCCACTTTATAAAATGACCAATAAGTGTTTTAGAATGTTTATAACCTATTATAAACCACTTTTGTAAATAAAAAAAGTTTGAAATGCTTGCATGCATTGTTTTGTTTCTATTATTTTATGTGATGTTGCTTGAATGGTAGATTGAAATATTGCTTGCTTGATTGAATTGTAGTGACATTTGAAGAGTGTGAATATTGCAAGATCAAGGAGTGAACTTATATTCTCTACCAAAAAGGCAAGTGATGCTTCATACTTTTTGTCCCATTATTTTCACTATGTATTAGTGATATTTCTAGGTAGGACTTGCATGGAATTTTGCTAAGTGTAAACTATGCCATGGAAAATCCTAGTAGATGAAACCTTAGTAGAATCTCCTAAATTAAGATTCCTACTACTATCATGCTTAGCTTAGCTAGTAGAAAACCAGGGTGGAATATATATTCATACTATGGAATATTTCTAAGTCAAGGACTTGTGTTTTGTTTAATAAAACAACTAAGTGAATGAATCACCTGGGTGGAATAGAAAGAATGGTTTGTGTTGAGTGGTTATGCAAATCCAGTATGCTGGGGAAAACTTGGGCATCACCAAGTCCAGTATACTGGGGAAAACTTGGTATCTCACTTGTGGATGGCCACCCAGTGTAACACCCTCAGAATCGACCCTATGCAAGTTTCAGCGATTCCCGCCAAACCCGCATAGAAACGATTCAAAGGTGCCCACCAGGCACTTTCGTGCGGGTGGAAAACGAAGTAATAACATTACACAACAGTCCTCGATGGGACCCACAGAACAGATATATATACAACAGCGACTCAATGAGTCAAGAATACAAATATAATATACAAAGATCCAAATCACCTTGAAAATGATAGAGCGTCCGACTACGGACAAGATGCAAATGGGGCTAAGAGCCCTGAAGAATAACCAATGGCGTCCATAACCCTGCCCAGGCCAAGCCGGAAGGGTAACCCTGCTAACAACGTCGCTCTCAAAACCTGCTTAAACAAAAGGGGTGCCGACAAAGGGCAAAGGAAAAAGAGAGAGCGGTCAGTACTGAGACCAGTACACGGCGATGCTAGAATTCGGCGGTCCTCGCCTACGTAGGTATGGTGGACTGAAGCGGCAGCGGCAGCATGCACTAAACAACCTATAGAGACTCGATACAACTGGCGGCTATCAGAGAGGGATAAGAAAGACCTATTCGGAACCAACCTGATGCTACCATCAGACAAACCCGTCCTGGTTTCCCCCTCGAGACCAATCGAGGAAGTCAACCGAGGAACTCACACAGTTGGCAGTTTTATTTATTCAGTTATCGTTGCAGCAATTACTAGTCAGGTATAGATAGCATGAGTCATCCTGATGTAATAAACAGTGGGAAGTTTTAATTAAACATTCCGTTGTAGTGGCGACACTTACTAGTCAAATACAATTAGCATGAGATATCCCAAAACCCAGCAGTTATTGGTACTTTTATTTAGCCATTCCGTTGTAGTTGCAATACTTACTAGTCAGATACAATGGTCGCAAGCGACAACCCAAACAAGCAATTGTTGGCAGTTTTATTTAGCCATTCCATTATAGTGAAGCTGATTACTAGTCATTATAAAGTCAAATTTATAGAACTACTTTAGTTATAGTTGTCTATGATCGAGATACTGTGCTCCAAGTCGTCCATAACCGCGGACACGGCTTTCAGAAAGTTTTACCCTGCAGGGGTGCACAAATAGCAACACACACTCGATCAACCTCGGAAAAACCAAATCAAAACCCAACGAGGCTTTCACGACAAAGCAATCACAGGATTCAGAAATATTTCAGGGGGCCACCCCATTGAGTACACCCGCAACGAAGTTAGCTGACTTCGAGACAGACTCAAGGTTTGCGTCAGTGGCTGTAAACGACTGGGAACCCGAAAATGTGACTAGGCTTGTCGATACCGCGAAAACACTCCGCTTACCTAAACAGTACAGGTGCTCCTCGCACAATCGTAAATAAAGCAGTAAAGCATGGCATAAGTACAGGATCGTAAATAAAACCTCAAACTAGTTTGTGGCCCCAAGAAATAAGAATGAATCAAGCTCTGGCTCAGGGGGGTCCCATAATCCTCCCGGATGTGGATAGCGCGAATATTCAAGGAACAGGTATCAAGTACTCGGGGTCCTACAGGACACAAGTGGACGGTTAACAACCAAATAACATCTATTGCCCACCTGTGCCTCTGCTTACCTACTTCAATTTTAGTTATTAAACAGTAAATAAAGTTATGATCAACTCCAACATAAACATGCGGCAATACTCCAACAACTGTGGTACTTGACGACACGCAACAACACTTGAGCAAGCGACTACGACGCGCAGGTCCAACTATCTACCAAACAACAGGTAATAGGATGTGTCCAAGGCAATATAAGGCTGCAAGGGATATCACGGGTACGAAAACTAGAGCAACGCAACACATATAGCAAAAGATCAACAGGAGGGAAATAAATACTATAAAAGTAAGATAGGTAGAAAGGGGGAGATGCTCGCCTGAAAACATTGCCGAAGGTTCAACCAAAGATCGGGGCGAAGCTCACATCAACTCAACGGCCTTATCCGCGAAGAAGCAAAACACTAGAAGAACACCGGATGCACTATTTAGTACAACGGCAGAAGATCGGGCATGATGCATGTATGATGCATGTCATGGCAAAGATGTGATGCACTTAGGTCATATTAAGCGGAACCGGGGTCCCGACATTTAATTATTAGGTTCATGTTGTTTAGATACCCCGCAATTTAGATGTTGTCTTAACCTGGCAAAATAAGTTACCGGATCGCTACACAAATTTAAATGAGGCCGATATGAGACTAGATTTGCCCGCATATGGACCCCATATTTAATTATATGGTGAATCGGCATAAGGCCCCCAAACCACATGACAAAATGCATGCATGAACAATTAATATGCAACAAGATATATCATTTATAAAAATAAGGGCTTAGGGTCACACATTAGGGTTCGGAAGATCTTGGGTTCCGGGGTTCGTGGTTCGGACTCAGGGTTCGGGGTTCGACGGGATCGGATACAAGATGGAGAAAATGTCGTGACGGAGAGCTTGGGTCCAAGCGGCCGATCTTGCCGCCGCGCAGATCTTGTCGGGTCCGTGTATCGGGACGGTCTTGGCGTCCGGGGTGCAGTGCTTGACGTCCTTCGGTTCCATGTCGACGGCCTTGGTGTCCCCGATGGAGAACTCGGTGTATCCGTGTCGACGTCCTTGGCAATTATCGGGTTCGGTCTTCGGTTCCGAAGCGGAGTACTTGGTGCTCCGAGGGAAAGACTTGGCGTTCCGGATCGGCCTCGGATCCATGTGGACGATCTTGTCCCTACGCCTCCGGGCAGGAGATCTTGTCACATCCTCGGGTTCAATTCTTGCGAGTTCCATCTTGTAGCCCTGGACAACAGTCTTCATGTTCAACTTCTATGTGGAGACATCCACGCACATCACGACGTCTCGGAGAAGGGCGACGAGGAGGTGCTGCAACGGAGGCTCGGGACGGCAGGGGCGACGCAGACCCGGCGACGGTTGCCTGAGAGGCGGCGACGCACGCAGTGGCGTCGAACAGGGGGATGGCGAGGAGGCCGAGCCCGGTGAAGGGGCGCACGGCGGCGCTCGAGGCGGAGGCTCCACGCCGGGAGGGGAGGCGACTCGGGGCGGAGATGTGGCGGCCGCTGGTGGGGGGCCGCGGCGGCGACGGAGCTTGACGGGGGAGGAGGGCTGCCAGAGGGGAGGTTGGGGACGCGAGCGAGGCGGCGCGGCCGCAGACGGGGACAGGCGGAGGAGAGGCGCCGGGCGGCGGGGTCGGAGGCGCGGTGAGGCAGAGGGGCGCTGGAGGGGAAGCCGCGGGGAGAGCGCGCGGTGGCGGCGCCGAGAAGCTCGAGGGAGGCCGGTGGCCGGCGGAGGCGCACGGGCGACGGCGGTCGCGGCTCAGGGAGGCGGAGCGCGAGCGGAGGCGGAGCGAGCGAGGTAGGTGGAGGCGGAGCGCCGGGGGTGCGGGGTCGGACGGAGGAGGGCGGCGGGTCGAGATGGACGGCACGGCGGGAGGGGTGAGGTCGACGGCGGGCGCTGCCACGCGCCGGAGAGGAAGAGGATGGCGGGGCGACGGGGGCCGGGGGTAGCGGCGACGACCGGCGCGTTAGCGGCGAGGCAGAGGGGGCGTGCCGGCGCAGAGGACGAGGGAGGGCGGCTCGGGGCCGAGGGTTCCTGCGGCGGCGCCAAGGGGAGGGAGGAAAACGCGGGGCGAGCGGGGGAACGTGAGGAGGAAGGTGGGGGCGGGGCGGTGAGTGCGCGGGGTGGGTGGGGTCTGGGTGTAAGGGAGGGGGAAAAGAAGGGGATTGGTGAGGTGGCGGTGGTTGTGATGAGGTGGAGGGACGGTGAGGTGGCAAGCTGTGGTTGGTGGGTAGACTAGGTTTGGGTAGGAATAGATTGGGGTTTGGGTTTTATTAGTTTGTAAAATATTTATGGTGTTGTCTTGTTTTAAATCTTTTTAGCAAAATAATTTTTAGGCAATTAATTTAACAGATAATTATAAGACTTATTTTGAAATAAGAGAAGAGGTATTGTATCAGATAAAATAGTTTTAGCTACAATATACTGAGAGCCAAAGATGCATGATGATGTCATGGTGATGCAATGCACAAAAACAACGCGATTTTCTAGAAGTGGTTTTTGCGGGATGCCACACCCAGGAACAAAGAGATTTGAGATGTCAAATGTTGAGAAGCTTCAAGTGCAGCCACTTGGCATTATGGGCTCTGCCTGGATCATATAGGTTGCAATAACTTAGCCAAATGGACAGTTGGTGGTAGGGGAATGATAGGTTGGAACGCGTCCATTCTGGTCTAAGGGAAGGCTTCTAAAAGATCTTGTCTTGGTGAAACCAAGTCTTGTGGGGAAAGTGCACCACCTCTGCAGAGTGAAAAATCTAAGTACTTAGCCATGTCCCTGGCAAAGGACAATTTGAGCATCAAGACATGGAAGCTATCAAGAATCTCCTCATCCAAATTTATAAGTTAAAATCTTGTGGTTGAACAAGGGTTGAAGGATCACCAATTTCTATCGGGAGATGCCTTGGGTGATTTTGTCAAGCAAAAACTTAGTGTTTTTCAAATGATAAGGAAAAACTATTTTGAGCAAAGCAAGCCTAAGCTCCACTTAGCCAAATGCATATAGATGATAGTTACCACTATCCTACCATAGTATCACTTGCCAATACAATTCAAATGTATTGACCCTTGTGGCTGTAACTTGTTATGTTGCAGGTTTGTTTGAAATTAGTGAAGTGTGTTGAAATAGGATTATAAGTCTACAATCAACATGTTTGCCTGTGGCACTTTGAAGATGAAGGACCCCATGCTATTGTTATATGCTGCTGCATTGTAATGTGATAGCCAAATGAGCTATGTAAGATGTAATACATTATTTTATTCCTGGTTATAAAGTTGTATTATGACCTTCGTTTCTTGATATTACATCTTAACTGTGGATGCTAGCTATTGATCCAGGGACTAGCATTGTAAACACATGGATCTCTACCTTATTAAAGGTAGGGAACCTTACAATTATGGTCAGGCTAATGTAGCTTGCAATTTGCAATGCTTTTAGGGTTTATTATGATGGTGGTCTCAGTTCACCCGGAAATAGGGACTGTGCCACTATGAATCAAGCAACTGGAGATATGTCGTCAGCCGACGTTGTTTCATTACGTCTATGCTCGTGTGACGCCAGTTGCCCATTACGTTGGACTTACTTGCCATCTGTTTGACTCATTTTCTTACATGTGAGACCTCCATTTTACCTCGTCAGCAGCGATGAAAACAAATAAATATGTTGCCTTCCGACATAGGGATCCCTCTGACATATGGGACCAAGCACACAACCCGCAAGCAGTGTCAAAAACAATTAGATATGTATTCCTTCTGACGTGTGGGACCCAACACTTAGTCCTGATGGTAGGAGGAAATAAGGGTCAACAAAGTCTATCCCCGAGGCCTCGCAAGCCCCCAATGCGGCCACTCTGGGCATGCTGAACGACTACACATCAATGTCAGTCATGTTTTGTTGATCTCGGTACCATCATACGGTTGGTCGTGTCCACTCGGAAGCACACATCTATAGGTACAGTAACGTTAGATCCATGGAAAGAAATGAGTTTGAGATCAGTTTAGAGCAAACATGAGTAATACAATTTAGGTATATGTTGGGACCCAACATGTATCCGCGTTAGAAGTGTTAAAAGAACACTCAAGAAAGTTTATCCCCGAGCCCTAGAGTCGAAGTGGCTTCTCTAAGCATGTCGAACGGCTACACAGCCATGCCGGTCACGTTCTGCTGATCTCGGTACCATGATACGATTGATCGTGCCCACTCGAAAACACACGTCTATTGGTAGAAGTACGTTCGATCCATGGAAAGAAACGAGTTTGAACTCGGTTTAGAGCGAACATATGTGTAATGGATTTTAGGTGTTTGTCGATTGAATTAGACGGGACTATGGGACCGGAGGGACCCAATACGTAGCCACATCAACAATGTTGAAAGAACATTCAAGAAAGTTTATTCTCGAGTCCTGCCAAGCCTCAGAGTGGCCGCTCTAGACGTGCCAAATGGCTACGCAACCATGCTGGTCATGTTCTGCTGATCTCGATACCATAATAGGTTGATCATGCCCACTCGGAAGCACACGTATGTTGGCATAAGAACGTTATAAACATGGAAAGAGAAAACTTGGAGCCTAGTTTTGAACCATTGTGAGTACTACACGCTAGGTGTTTGATGACGAACTAGATGGAAACTAATCGAACGGATTTTAAATTTCTCGATTTATTAAACCATCATAGATACAAATACACCGATTAGATCATAAATACGCATCGTATCTAGTGGTTCTATGCTTGTCCATCCTCAGATTCTACCCCAAACTGATTTTTGTACTTTGTATGCTTCTCTTTGTTACTCGCTGACGGCCTATGATCATGTCTTCTAGCCATGCATGGTGGCCTACTAACGCCATCGACGACAAACACAGTGACCCGATGCTTAAAAGCGATCAACAATCCAGGTAAGTCACAGACGATATTGAGCTCGTTCTTCTTTGGGAGGGTGCCCGGGTCCTCAAGCCAGACTTTCACCTACAAGAGCTAGCTCTCTTGGGGTAACACCTCCAGCACCTCCCCGCCAAAGTTGTAAATGATCTGGTTCAGCGCATCTGTCTTCATGGCTTCTATAAGAAGGCCTTCGAAGCATAGCTTACATAGCCTTAGGTTGATTCCGTCCATGGCGTGAGTCTAGAGATTCTGGATGTGTATGTGAAAATATGGTTACCGATGGCAAGCATATCGTTTAAAGAGCTCCTCCATCAAATTTTCGAGTTGGTCACACACCAAAGAGCTCCTCCACAAGATTATAGGGTGGGGCACCACCATCAGAACCTACCTTTATGGGGACTACGCATATATTTTTGTATCTCCTCACAAGTATGATATCCAAAACATCTCCAACATCCTTGCATGCTTTGAGAAATTACCGGTCTTGCGACAAACTTCCAAAAAAAATGGTGGTTCCCATTTATTGTCAAAGCATCAACCTTGATGATGTGCTCCTTGGTTTGCAGGTTAGTGAAGGCCACTTTCCCTATGAAATATCTTAGTCTTCCACTCTCGGTTTGGCAATTTAAAAAAGGGTTGATCTTTAACCTCTTGAGGACAAGATGAGTGGGAAACTCGTCACATGGAACAAAAAGAACATCAACACGGCGGCTGACCGTGGGTCCCTTGTTAAATCCGTGCTCACCTCGCAAGTTATTTTTCCATCTTACACCACTCAACGTTCTGCAGGATTGCATCGATAGCTTAATCAAGATTGGACGTTCTTTCACTCGGAAACAGTGTATAGGCATAATATATGATGCTATCATAATTAACCAGTATAATGGTTATTATAGACTTACAATAATGTCTCATATTATGAGACGGAGGAGGAAGTACCCTACGGGTTGAGGGACGATGCTGGTTAGGTTCAGTCGACGAATTTACTCGTCCCGTTTCTAATCACCAGTTCAAGTTTATTATGAGTCGATATGTGCTTCTGTCGTGCTGGCCGCCGACCTGGCTGCCTCTATTATGCGTACGGTGGCCGCCGGTGTACCTGCCACGGCAAAGATTCCGCAAATTGCAAACAACGGAAGGGACAACTCATTAAACCATGCGAACTTAACTTACCTGCTGGTTCGAAGGACAGCCTACCACATGCAGGCCTGGGATAGTCCCTCTATAAATTTCCTCGGCGCCTATTCAGTAGCAGCAGCAGCAGTTGAAGCTTCCCCTAATTAGCCTAGCCACCGCACGCCGTCTTTGAACAGCCAAGGAAGAGGCAAAGCTTTTTGGCTTCTGAAATGGCGTCGAGGGGTGTGATGGTGGCGCTGCTGCTCGCGGCGGTGGCTGCGTCGTGCGCGCATGCGCAGCTGCAGGAGAAGTTCTACAGCGCGACGTGCCCGAGCGTGGAGGAGGTTGTCCGGAAGGAGATGGTGAGGGCGCTCTCCCTCGCGCCCAGCCTCGCCGCGCCGCTCCTCAGGATGCACTTCCACGACTGCTTCGTCAGGGTAAGTCACCTTGCTTCTCGCTGCAAAATTAAGAGAGCTGGCACCGTGTAACTCGAGGTGAATGCAGGGTTGCGACGGCTCGGTTCTGCTGGACTCCGCGAACAAGACAGCGGAGAAGGACGCCAAGCCCAACCTGACGCTGCGTGGCTTCGACTTCGTGGAGAGGGTGAAGGCCGCCGTGGAGAAGGCATGCCCCGACACCGTCTCCTGCGCCGACGTGCTCGCGCTCATCGCCAGGGACGCAGTCTGGCTGGTGAGTATAGATAGTGGCGTACAAACTACTGACCAAAATTGCAAATGACAGTATATACCGAACCGAAGCCAAATTCTCAATGATATTCGTTGTTTTTCTTTTTCAGAGCAAGGGGCCATTCTGGGAAGTTCCTTTGGGCCGTCGAGACGGCAGCGTGTCCATGTCCAACGACACCAAAGTGCTACCCCCTCCCACCGCCAACATCACCAAGCTCACTCAGATGTTCGCCGCAGTGAACCTCGACATCAAGGACCTCGTCGTCCTGTCAGGTAATTAATTAACTGCAATATTTCTACCTTAACATACACTAATTGCAATGGCAGCAATGCCCAAAGCTTCATCAGTTCAGTAAATGATCGTTTAAGACGCCTGTCTTTTCTCTGCTTCAGCCGCACACACGATCGGGACGTCGCACTGCTTCTCCTTCTCCGACCGGCTGTACAACTTCACAGGCATGGACAACGCCAGCGACATCGACCCAACCTTGGAGCCGTTCTACATGGAGAAGCTGAAGAGCAAGTGCGCCAGCCTCGACGACAACACCACGCTCGTGGAGATGGACCCCGGGAGCTTCAAGACATTCGACCTCGACTACTTCAAGCTCGTCAGCAAGCGGAGGGGCCTCTTCCACTCCGACGGCGCGCTGCTCACAAACGAATTCACCCGTGCCTACATCCTGCGCCACGCCACTGGTGGATTCAAGGAGGAGTTCTTCGCCGACTTCGCTGCCTCCATGGTTAAGATGGGCAATGCCGATGTTCTCACCGGCAGCCAGGGCGAGATCAGAAAGAAGTGCTCCGTGGTCAATCATTAGTTAGCCGAGGAAGTACGGGTTGGCATGGCAACGCCTTTCATTCGTGACCATGTTTTTTCTGTATAGATTATTACTGTAAAATCGTTACTTCCTTTTTTCTCACTCTTAGTTCTTTTCTTCGTTGATTCATTGTTCCCATCCGTTACAGCCATGTAATCTTTCCACCAGGAATTCTAATTTCTAATTTTCCCCAATTGCAATATAAGTTATCGGGTCTTCCAAAGGCCTTCTGTGCCCAAATTACAAAAAAAATCACCACAATTATGGCTAGGGTTTAAAAAAACCACCACTTCAGGACTAACTCGTTACAAAAAAAAACAGATTTAGTTTTGATCCTCGTTAGACAACCTAACTGATGGATGGAACCCTCCGTTAGGTTAACTTGGCACAGTGTGATGGTTGTGGACAAACAATCGTTAACGGCGTGGTCGGGACCCTAACCCCTATTCATACATGCATCGAGCCGCGGTAGCTCACTCTCCCGCCCTGAGACAGAAGCAAATGGCGGAGGAGATGGCGGCGCAGGGGCATGTGGCGGGGTGCATTAAACCTACATGTTGATTTGTTTTCGATCATTGCTAGTTAAGGATTTTGAATTCAAATTTTGTTTTGTTAATTTGTGTAGCTTTGATGATGATGTATGTGGTGTGAGATTCAATTTAGACGGCCTGGATAATTTATAGCACTCATTGGGCAGATCAGACATCGCATACCTAAATCTATTAGCTATGATTGAGGGATAGAGATATGGAATGCAATACAAGATGTATTATGTTAAGGAAAGGGGAAGATGTATTACAGGGATGGAATTAAGTTATGGAATGGCTAAGAGCATTTCCAACAAATGCATTATAATAGTGCTTCACTTTTTGATTTTACGGCATAGTTTTAGCGGTTTTAGTTCGCGGTAGCCGACGGCCAAAATTCAGATGCACTAAAATATAGCGCGCCACCAGCAGAAGTTTACCAAATGTACTAAAATAGGGTACGTGGTTGGCTACAACTCACCACAATTTGCAATGATCAAACATAAGTGTGTTGAACATTTAGATATAAAATTATGACACACAAAAATACATAAACTCAACATCATAGCATAGTTCAAATGCATGACATGGTCCAAAAGGAAGGCATGGTTTGACACAAACAAGTTCATGCAAGCACATCCAATTATGAAAGCAATGCAAACGACTCTCATCATGCCTAGTCTTCTCCATTGGCATCTTCATTGTATTCTTCAATTTTATTAGAAACATCGGCGGTGTTGGGGATATTGCATATTCTTGCGAGATTGCATCATGAGACCAATAATCTCGTGAATGTGTAGAACCAACATTCATAGTTGACATGAAGTTTCATCATCAACACTACAATGCAAAAAAAATTAACACACATCAATCCTAAATTGCATTTGAACATTTCTATTCATCTACAAAATGGCAAACAACAAAGAAAAACAGTTTAATAGCATTCAGACAATCCGTCAAATGCACTGTCCGCAGCAATTGGGAGAAACTCATTCGTAGTCGATGGCGGTGGGGGTGGCGGCAAGGGAGCAGGTGGTACTTGGAATTGTCCGGTCCCTTGCTCGGCGCTCGCTGGCGGAATCCTGTCGTGCTTTGGGTAGATAATTTTGTCGTGCTTTGGCTTAGGGTCCTCAACGGTCTCCACCCGCTTCTTACTAGTCTATGCCTACCATCGTGACTTCGGGATGAGCACCGACGATGGGACGACCGATTGCATGATCGTCGGTGCTGCAGACGATCGTGGCGTTAGGGTTGGCAGCGGCGGTGAATTAGGCGGTTATCAGTGGCGGCAGAACTGCTCCAGCGGTGGCGGGGATGGGGGAGAAAGGTGGGGGTGGGAGGATTGCTAGAACCGCCAATCATCACCATATTTTTGCTGGCAGCACGAGAGGAGGGAGGCAACATCTGCGTGCGAGATTTATCAAAGTTTTTAGCACGCAGGAGCCGACTCCGCAAATATGCTGCACATGATAGGCCTTTTCTAGGAATGCACTAAACATTTAGTGCGCAATTTTAGTTTAGGGCATCTGTTGAAGACGTTCTTTTGCCTCGTGCGCACTAAAATAGCATTATTTTGGGCGTCGTCCTATTATAGTGCATTAGTTGGAGATGCTCTAAGGTGGGGAAATTTCTTGGGCAGTATGAAGAGTAGAAGTGT
The DNA here is from genome assembly GCA_916181665.1 of Avena sativa. Lineage (NCBI taxonomy): Eukaryota > Viridiplantae > Streptophyta > Magnoliopsida > Poales > Poaceae > Avena > Avena sativa. The sequence continues at coordinate 345,915,600 of OV702279.1, forward strand.
ATAAGTTTGATTGTGATTAAAGGGAAAAACAAACTATCTTGATACATTAACACTTCATCGATAGAGGACAAATACCTATATCAAAATTGGAGTGCCCAAGTTTATATAGTGGATGATGATGGTGTACTATTCCCAAACAAGAAATATGTACAATTAAATGAATATTCTGAGATGTTGTACTTGCTCACCAAGCAAAGCAACAATCTATACACAAATATAAGTAGATTATACAAGTTGAGGATGGTGATGTTGATTATTTGTTCACCAAAAATGCGACATGAAGAAGAATGACAAGGAGATTATTGAACAAGAAGACGAGCTTTTCCAACATGATTTTCAAAATGATTCAGAATAAACAATAGAGGTTTCAGAAGATTTTGACTTCGTATGGGTGATTACAAGTCAGCGAAACAGGACAAAGACAGGACGAAAGAAGAAGAAGATATTAACCAGGGATTAGTTGATATGAAGAAGAGGAAGAGGAAGCAGTCAGTGCATCAGTTTAAAGGTGAAACAGAAGCTGAAGAAATTTCCTACAATTCAGATGGTTCATCTGATGATAGTGGCGGCCAAATACTGCCCGACCTTGAGCCAATGAGGAGGAAGAAACTAATAGTGATAAAAGGGCCAACATCCAAGTCTCATTGCTATCAGTAACACACAACACCAATAGATCATTTTTCTTTAGATCATGAAGGCCCACTTGTAGATTTTGACCAGAGGATGATGATGGGGCTAAGGTGTTATCTTGGGCTCTACCTCTAGGAATAAAGAGCAGGACAGATAAGAAGACAAGAGTGTGGTATGATGAGAATAGAATCCAACCAGAAGAAGAAACTTGTCCAATCATGTTCTTTATAGATGTGTACCGGTTCATGAGAGGATTGCAAACACTACGCATTGCACAGATCATGAACTTTTTCTACCATAGAAATTGCAAGGACATGATAATTGCAAAACTTGTTAAGAAGGGTGTCCCTTTTGTATGGTTGGTTCACAAATTAGGAGTGAGAAGACTTTCTACCTAAGGAAGATACACCTAGAGCATACTTGTGGGAACATTAGGGGAATGTTACAAGGTAACATGTAAAAGGGTTGCAAATATTTGTGAGCCTTCTATTAGAATTGACCCTAGGAATGGCACATAGAAAGTTAGGGAGACAACAAAAGAGAAATATGGAGTAGAAGTGCCAAAGATGGCATATAGAGCAAAGATGAAGGCTTTGCAAGATATACTTAGTGGTCAGGTGGAACAATACACAAGGCTCGGTGCGGTGACCCAGCATACCACTGCATGATGTAGTATAATATAGTCGTTGACATAACACCAATGAAACACCGTTCATTAGTATTACATCCCTCAGAATGGCACAACAGAAACACAGCGGGTCCAATACATGGCTAAAGGTTACAACTCATTCTTTACATAAGATCCAGAGAACACTCTAGGTTAAAGCTAAATTTTTTTGGGCCCCCCTCTGGCCTGGGCCCTTGGCCATGGCACAACCCTGCCATGGGTTAGAGTCGGCCCTAAATTCATATTTGGTGTTATATCCTTAAATTGGTACTCATGAGTGATTATAATTGATACTATGATATGATCACCTAAAGATCAAATATAAATCATAATGTATTAAGTTTTATCTTTTATTTCATTTGATCTACCCTTAGGTTAAATCTCCCTTACCCAAAGTAAGGTTTTTGCAAAGTCCTACTGAAACTTATCGCAATCAACTTGATGATCTACTTCTTATTTCATCAAGTTAAGAGAAGCTTCAATCACATTGACAAGTTTTGTTTAAAAGCGCGAAATTTATTCAGATTTTCTATGCATGAATGCAATGCACACATCTGGTTTTAGCTTATTTCTAAGCTCTAATGCTGGGATGTTACAGACTCTCCCCCTTAAAATAAACTTCGTCCTCGAAGTACGCAAACTCTCACGTTTTGGAGTAAGAAATTGTTTTGTAGTGGTTCCTACATTCTCCCCTTCATGATGACCTTAAATGGAATTAATTGGAGTATTCCATAACCTGATTAGGTATCCTAATCCAATACTTCTTATTTTATCATTAAACTTTATTCCTATTTTAAATACAGTTTAGAGGTTCTCACTAAAATAAGTTTTATGTTTCTATGAACCCGTGGTAGTAGTCAAAAGACTACCTTTCTATTACTGTCGTAGTATAGTTGATCCTGGTACTCCATCCCAGATTGGATTTGAACTCAATTTGTACCTACCCATTGAATTTTTATTATTCTTGACACTTGCCCAATTAGGTATTCTAAATTACTTCTTAAGGGTTACTCAAAAGTTGTTTCTTCTAAAATTAGTCGGTTAGGATTAACCTTTTATCACCTTCAAGCTTATACCTTCTCAAGGTTTTAAAATAATCTTTCATTAGTACCTATAATACTTTTTTCAACTTTCATTTATAAGTTTTGCTCTCCCCTTTAGGGTTTATTAATAGTCTTTAATTTGTCTATATAATATTTATTGGCTTTATAACTAGAATGTTGGTTTCTGTTCAGTTTATACTTTACCTAATTAGGGTCTGATGAAAGATTGTATGGTGTATCCACATAATTGTGGATCTCCGAAGCAAATCTTTCAGTGTTATATGTCTACTTACTTTTGAACATTTTCGCTTGGATAAGTTTGACTTTGCGGAGCATCTCGATAGACGATCACCTTTAAATTTTATACTTCTTTAGGTCTTACTTAGATTAGGCCAAATTTAATGCTCTTTATGCAACTTCTAACAAGATCTAGGTAACTATGTTAACCAGATACTAGCTGCCTGACAAAACACTAACTGTGGATCATAACACCGATTATGGATTAAATACTAGCTGCAGAAATTTACCAGCTGCGAATCATCCTAGGGTATATGTATTACCCTATGATTTCTATCATACTTATGGCATTCCCTTTGAATAGTTAGAATGTAAATATCATTTTGGGTTCTAAAACTTCTTTGCGCTTATTCATGATACTTCCATGAACTTGTATAATTACCCTATTGACTTCATAGTAAAATTATCTATTTAGATTGAACTTTAAGTTCATCACTTCTTGTTGCGGATTAATGATGTTCGAAGCTTGGTCCATCCATCAAATGGTGTTACTACCTCTTATATCATGCTTCTTCCTTCAAGTCAGTCTTCATTATGATCTTCAAAACTCATCACTCCCTTACACGAATTCCTGTTTCTATCTAGGTCTATAACATCAAGTAATAACTGGGTGTTGCATCATGCATTTGCACACCTAATTAAAATTCATGTACAGATCTAGTCAATCAAGAAGAATCAAAAAGATCCAAAAGTCGATAAACAACAAAACATATACCATGTATTACACATAGGTTTAAATAATTTATAAATGTACTAGATGTTCCAACGGTTTTCTCCACACCTATTTACCCAACTATCTTACAAGAACTTCTTGCCCTTGTGGATATATCCTCACTTATTTCGGCAAACTCTTTAAACTACAATACACATTACCCTCTATATACATTATTCAAGCCCATCCCTTAGGATGTCGTTCTTTCCTTACTTTCGTCTTCCTCTAGTGCTTCCTGGAGTTCCGTCCATGATGACGTGAAGTCCTACGACTGCCTTCTGGAGCATAAGAGTATCCAGGAGGTGCGTAATCTTGATTAGAAGTACCGAGACTGAGATTAGTCATTGAAAAATGACTAGAGTTGGCATAATCTTTCATCGAATAGTTCGGGTTTTCTGGCAACGCTCCCTCATAGTAAGTTGGTTCCTTAGATTTTTCCTGGATCCAGTCATATATATTGGTGTAGTAGCTATCGGAATACTCTTCTAAGTTGATTGGATTATTATTACCCCCATATGGTCCATAAGGCTCTTTATGGTTATAGTTGGGCTCTTATTCAATACCTGTATCACAAGGTATAGGATTTCCTATGGTTTTACCTTGAGATTCTATTTCCCATCCATACTTGTTAGGCTCAGGATTACTTGGAATAACTTTATTCGATTCCTGTTGCTCGGAGTTATATTTAGTACATAGGTCTTCAGGTGTCTTGAAGTCATTTTGGTAATAGGCATAGTTTTCTGAGTTTGGATCATCAAACTCGGTTTCCTCAAACACTTCTCCTAAAGGTATGTATTTGGGATGCCTAGCTTCTTTATCTAGCTTCTTCCTACGAGCCATTGCTTTATCAGGATCAGTAAAATCCCCAATGACCGTATCCAGCTCCTGGACTAAGACTTGGTGAGTGTTATGATAAGTGTTTAGCAAAGACCGATAACGATCCATATACTCTACAGCTAGAGTAGGTTTAGCTTGGACTAAGGTAGAGTGATCTAACTCATGCTCTAAGTTTGAGGTTTCATGTGGTATAATGGTATGAGTACTACCTTCTAGCGCTTGGGATTTCTGTTCTCGGATCATGGTTATGACTGCTGCTACGGCAATCTGATATGCAGATGCCATGAACTTTGCCTCTCCTGATGGCATTTCTCCCTTAAGTCCTAACTTCTTGGGTAACATGATCATGACACGGTATTTAGCTAATACCTGCCCATCATAGTAAGTGTAAATCTTGACCAGAAGTCTTGATTCACATTCCAAACTCCATAGAAGTTGTTGGAGATTGTCTGTCCAATCCCCTCCTGTAACACCCTCAGAATCGACCCTATGCAAGTTTCAGCGCTTCCCGCTAAAACCCGCATAGAAACGATTCAAAGGTGCCCACCAGGCACTTTCGTGCGGGTGGAAAACAAAGTAATAACATTACACTACAGTCCTCGATGGGACCCACAGAACAGATATATATAACAGCGACTCAATGAGTCAAGAATACAGATATAATATACAAAGATCCAAATCACCTTGAAAATGGTAGGGCGTCCGACTACGGACAAGATACAAATGGGGCTAAGAGCCCTGAAGAATAACCAATGGCGTCCATAACCCTGCCCAGGCCAAGCCGGAAGGGTAACCCTGCTAACGACGTCGATCTCAAAACCTGCTTAAACAAAAGGGGTGCCGACAAAGGGCAAAGGAAAAAGAGGAGCGTCAGTACTGAGGCCAGTACATGGCGAGACTAGAATTCGGCGATCCTCGCCTACATAGGTATGGTGGACTGAGCGGCGGCGGCAGCATGCACTAAACAACCTATAGAGACTCGATACAACTGGCGGTTACCAGAGAGGGATAAGAATGACCTATCCGGATCCAACCTGATACTTCCATCACACAAACCCATCCTGGCGTTTCCCCCTCGAGACCAAACGAGGAAGTCAACCGAGGAACTCACACTGTTGGCAGTTTTATTTATTCCGTTATCGTTGCAGCAATTACTAGTCAGGTATAGATAATCATCCTGATAAAATAAGCAGTGGGCACTTTTAGTTAACCATTCCGTTGTAGTTGCGACATTTACTAGTCAGATACAATTAACATGAGATAACCCAAAACCCAGCAGTTGTTGGTACTTTTATTTGGCCATTCCGTTATAGTTGCAATACTTACTAGTCAGATACAATGGTCGCAAGCGACACCCAACCAAGAAATTGTTGGCAGTTTTATTTAGCCATTCCATTATCATGAAGCTGATTACTAGTCATTATAAAGTCAAATTTATAGCACTACTTTAGTTATAGTTGTCTATGATCGAGATACTGTGCTCCAAGTCGTCCATAACCGCGGACACGGCTTTCAGAAAGTTTTAACCCGGCCGGGGTGCACAAATAGCAACACACACTCGATCAACCTCGGAAAAACCAAATCAAAACCCAACGAGGCTTTCACGACAAAGCAATCACAGGATTCAGAAATATTTCAGGGGGCCACCCCTTAAAGTAGACCCGCAACGAAGCCGGCCGGCTCCGAGACGGACTCAAGGTTGTGGGGACGGCTGTGAACGACTGGGAACCCAAAACTGGGCTTGTCGACACCGCGGAATCGTGCCACGATCCTAAACAGTACAGTGTGCTCCTCGCACAATCGTAAATAAAGCAGTAAAGCATGGCATAAGTACAGGATAGTAATAAAACCCTAAACTAGTTTGTGGCCCCAAGAAATAAGAATGAATCAAGCTCTGGCTCAGGGGGGTCCCATAAGCCTCCCGGATGTGGATAGCGCGATAAATCAAGGAACGGGTATCAAGTACTCGGGGTCCTACGGGACACAAGTGGGCGGTCGGAAACCAAATATTATCTATCACCCACCGATGCCTCTGCTTACTTACTTCAATTTTAGTTGTTAAACAGGAATTAAAGTGAACGATAAGTAAAACCATGATCATCTCCAACATCCACATGCGGCCATACACCAACAACTGTGGCACTTGACGACACGCAACAGCACTTGAGCAAGCGACTACGACGCGCAAGTCCAACTATCTACCAATCAACAGGTAATAGGATGTGTCCAAGGCAATATAGGGCTGCAGGGGATATCACAGGTACGGAAACTAGAGCATCGCAACACAGATAGCAATAGATCAACAGGAGGGAATAAAGACTATAAAAGTAAGATAGGTAGAAAGGGAGAGATGCTCGCCTGAAAACATTGCCGAAGGTTCAACCGAAGATCGGGTCGACACTCGCATCAACTCATCGGCCTAGTCCGTGAAGAAGCAAAGCACTAGAGGAAACACCGGATGCAATATTTAATACAACGGCAGAAGACCGGGCATGATGCGTGTATGATGTATGACATGGCAAAGGTGCGATGCAATTAGGTCATGTTAAGCGGAACCGGGGTCCCGACATTGCTTAGATGGTTCAAGTTGTTTAGCTACCCCGCAATTTAAATGTTGTTTAACAAGGCAGAATATATCACCGGTTCGCTACACAAATTTAAATGAGGCCAATATGAGACTAGATTTGCCCGCATATGGGCCCCATATTTAATTATTAGGTGAATCGGCATAAGGCCCCCAAACCACATGATAATATGCACGCAATTATGACAATTAAATATGCACCAATTTATCTAGTTGGCAATTTATAAAAAGTAGGGTTTTCGGGTAAGGGTCACACATTAGGGTTCGGCGATCTTGGGGTTCCGGGGTTCGGGGCTCGTCTCAGGTTTTGACGGGAACGAGGTTCGGACTCCGGGGTTTAGGGTCTTCGGATCTGCGAAGGGGATCATGGCGTTCCGAGGAGAAGATCTTGGCGTGCCGAGGGTTCGGTCTCCAGATCCCGGGGAGGATGTCTTGCGGCTTCCCGTGAAGGCGACCTTGACGCTCGGTGTCCGAGAAGTAAACTTGTCGTCCGTCTCTTGTCGGTGGTGAACTTGGCCGATGGTCTTCGGGTCCGGGAAGGAGAGCTCGGTGTTCTGAGGCCTTGACGTCCCTGACGATGATCTTGTAGTTCCGTGTCCGGAGTTCTTGTCGTACCATGTAAGAAGATCTTGTTGTCCACGTAGGCGAACTTGGTGGTGTCGAGGAAATTGTTGAATTACGGCTTCGGGGTCTCGGTGTCCGAGTAGGAGTACTTGGAGTTCCATGTTGGCGACCTTGGCAAACTGAGTTCGTTGTCGAAGGCGGACTTGAATTAGACTCCTCGAGGCTAAATTTGGCTTTCAACGAACCCCAAACGAGCAGCTTCGCTTGGTTTTGGCGTCGAGCACCCGGGCGTGTGTTGTCTCGTGGCAGGTACATGACCAAAAGAACCAAGCACACAACCTGTACTTGCACAAGGCAGCGAGGCCTCCTGCGAGAAGGATGCGTCTGGGCCGGGAGACGAGCATGGGACAGCAGCACCACCCGTTACCGACGGTGGAGGCGACGCCAAGGACACTGCAGGGGCGGCCAGAGGAAACGGGCGAGGCGGGCGAGGTGCAGGGCCGGACTCCGGTGGCGGCAGAGCTCACGCGGGCCACAGGAGGGGGAGCTGCTGTGCACGGGGAGGAGAGGAGCGGTGCCAGGGGAGGAAGGAGGAAGCGGCGCCGGAGTTGGGGCAGAGGAGCGTCGACGGCGGGGGTCGGCAGGCGGACGGTGGAGGGCGGCCGGAGAGGGGCCGCGGCCGGCGGCGCTTGCGGAGCGGAGGAGCGGCCGGAGCGCCGGGGCGTGCCGGAGGAGGGAGCCGAGGCCGCGGGGGAGGAGGAGGCCCGGAGGCGGGGCCGGGGCAGAGCGCGGGCGGAGGCCGACGCGGTCGGGGTCGCGGCCGGCCGGAGGACGCCAGCGGGCGGGGCGGCGGAGGAGAGGAGGGCGGGGTGGAGGCCGCCGGCGACGCGGAGGGGGAGCGGCGCCGGGGGAGGGAGGCGAGGTGGTGGCGGCCGGCGCGCTGGCGCTCGACGGCGCGGGGCGCAGAGGGGAGGCGCGGGGCCGCGGGGCGCGCGTGCGGCCGGAGGAGGGAGGTCGAGGCGGCGGGAGGGAGCGGACAGGCGGTGGTCGGCGAGGACGCGCGGCCGGTTCGAGGCGGCTTGGAGAGGAGGGGGCGCGGCAGCCGGAGGGGGAGAGACGGCGGCGCGCGGGCGGGCGCCTGGTCGGCGGGGAGCCAGGGACGCGGGCGGTGGGGAGGTGTAGGAAGGAGAGAGGAAGGGAGGTTGGGGACGGAGCGCGCGTGGGAGTGCGTGGTGGGGCTGCGGGGTCGGGTGGGACCGGTTGGCAGCGGGTGTGGGGAAGGGGGGGCTGTGTGCGTGTGTGTTGTGTGGGTGGTGGGGAGAGGTCAGGATGAGGTGGCTAAGTTTGATAGGGTGGGGGGAATGGCCAGGGTGACGTGGCGACATAGGATAGGCTGGGGTGAGGTGGAGGGGGATTGGGTAGGTTAGGTTGGGGTAGAAAAGGGTCTAGGTTGGACCGTTTTAATTCCTGGGGGTGGTCGTCCGGGTCGATTTGGCCTGTTCGACTGCCCCCACTAAAATAATTAAAATGTTTTATTTATTTAAAACGGGGCATTTGCAACCCGATAACAGACAAAACAAAATAATCCGGAGACCCGGGGTTTGCGTTTGAATAAGGACGTGGCGTTTAGAAAACACAAACAGGTTTTTCCGACAAATAGTTTTATGCAAGCAAATGCAAGATGATGACGATGCTCAAATGCAATGTGGCATGATGACATGAGCATGAAGTCATGATGATGCAATGCACAAAAACAACGCGATTTTCTAGTAGTGGTTTTGCGGGATGCCACAATTCGACACCACTAACAATGGATCTCGCCCTCGAGATCCGCCTCATGGTACCGGGAAGAAGGGTCGGCGATCTGCGTCTTCTCGCTTCGTGTAGATCCTCGCGACACCACTAACAAGAGGTCGTTGCCCGTGATCGTCGAGGGAACACGCCGGAAACAAAAGGTCGAAGGTAGAGGCATCAAAAAATAAAGCCACCTCTATCTTCGATAGAAAGAGGGAACCGATGCATTCTCATCCACTTCAATGTACAAAAGCGAATAGAAGGGGTAGTCGGCATGGGGGCCAATCCATCACGCACCCAAACTATTACTCTGCACAATCAGTAGAAAAGAGTGCAACCATTCTCGGAATCAGACTGGAGATCTCGACAATCGAGGTTCGGAACAACGGAGTGATGCAGACTCTGCATCGGAGCTGGCATAGAGGATGTCGTCGCGTCGGAAAGCACCGGAAGGCACAAACAAGGAACAAAGAATGGTACCACAGCAGACGGATTCTCAAGCAGCATGAACACCGGATGGTAGAACACCGTTATCAAAGAAGGAAGCGAAACCCTGAAGGTACGACGGAACCCAAACACGAGAATTCCTGGACTCGAAGAAAGGGACGAGAGCGGATTCAAAACACGTAGAGGTAAGAGGAGAACAGCAGAGGGGTAAGGAGTAAAATCAGACCTAATCAGAACTATCCAACCGATTTTGCAAAAAATAGTTTTGACACTCTACTTCGGCCGTTAGCTAGGTTATCCTACAGGCTGGACTTGTGGGGTATCGCAACTGCTGGGCTCTGATACCACTCTGTAACACCCTCAGAATCGACCCTATGCAAGTTTCAGCGCTTCCCGCCAAAACCCGCATAGAAACGATTCAAAGGTGCCCACCAGGCACTTTCGTGCGGGTGGAAAACGAAGTAATAACATTACACTACAGTCCTCAATGGGACCCACAGAACAGATATATATAACAGCGACTCAATGAGTCAAGAATACAGATATAATATACAAAGATCCAAATCACCTTGAAAATGGTAGGGCGTCCGACTACGGACAAGATGCAAATGGGGCTAAGAGCCCTGAAGAATAACCAATGGCGTCCATAACCCTGCCCAGGCCAAGCCGGAAGGGTAACCCTGCTAACGACGTCGATCTCAAAACCTGCTTAAACAAAAGGGGTGCCGACAAAGGGCAAAGGAAAAAGAGGAGCGTCAGTACTGAGGCCAGTACACGGCGAGACTAGAATTCGGCGGTCCTCGCCTACATAGGTATGGTGGACTGAGCGGCGGCGGCAGCATGCACTAAACAACCTATAGAGACTCGATACAACTGGCGGTTACCAGAGAGGGATAAGAATGACCTATCCGGATCCAACCTGATACTTCCATCACACAAACCCATCCTGGCGTTTCCCCCTCGAGACCAAACGAGGAAGTCAACCGAGGAACTCACACTGTTGGCAGTTTTATTTATTCCGTTATCGTTGCAGCAATTACTAGTCAGGTATAGATAATCATCCTGATAAAATAAGCAGTGGGCACTTTTAGTTAACCATTCCGTTGTAGTTGCGACATTTACTAGTCAGATACAATTAACATGAGATAACCCAAAACCCAGCAGTTGTTGGTACTTTTATTTGGCCATTCCGTTATAGTTGCAATACTTACTAGTCAGATACAATGGTCGCAAGCGACACCCAACCAAGAAATTGTTGGCAGTTTTATTTAGCCATTCCATTATCATGAAGCTGATTACTAGTCATTATAAAGTCAAATTTATAGCACTACTTTAGTTATAGTTGTCTATGATCGAGATACTGTGCTCCAAGTCGTCCATAACCGCGGACACGGTTTTCAGAAAGTTTTAACCCGGCCGGGGTGCACAAATAGCAACACACACTCGATCAACCTCGGAAAAACCAAATCAAAACCCAACGAGGCTTTCACGACAAAGCAATCACAGGATTCAGAAATATTTCAGGGGGCCACCCCTTAAAGTAGACCCGCAACGAAGCCGGCCGGCTCCGAGACGGACTCAAGGTTGTGGGGACGGCTGTGAACGACTGGGAACCCAAAACTGGGCTTGTCGACACCGCGGAATCGTGCCACGATCCTAAACAGTACAGTGTGCTCCTCGCACAAACGTAAATAAAGCAGTAAAGCATGGCATAAGTACAGGATAGTAATAAAACCCTAAACTAGTTTGTGGCCCCAAGAAATAAGAATGAATCAAGCTCTGGCTCAGGGGGGTCCCATAAGCCTCCCGGATGTGGATAGCGCGATAAATCAAGGAACGGGTATCAAGTACTCGGGGTCCTACGGGACACAAGTGGGCGGTCGGAAACCAAATATTATCTATCACCCACCGATGCCTCTGCTTACTTACTTCAATTTTAGTTGTTAAACAGGAATTAAAGTGAACGATAAGTAAAACCATGATCATCTCCAACATCCACATGCGGCCATACACCAACAACTGTGGCACTTGACGACACGCAACAGCACTTGAGCAAGCGACTACGACGCGCAAGTCCAACTATCTACCAATCAACAGGTAATAGGATGTGTCCAAGGCAATATAGGGCTGCAGGGGATATCACAGGTACGGAAACTAGAGCATCGCAACACAGATAGCAATAGATCAACAGGAGGGAATAAAGACTATAAAAGTAAGATAGGTAGAAAGGGAGAGATGCTCGCCTGAAAACATTGCCGAAGGTTCAACCGAAGATCGGGTCGACACTCGCATCAACTCATCGGCCTAGTCCGTGAAGAAGCAAAGCACTAGAGGAAACACCGGATGCAATATTTAATACAACGGCAGAAGACCGGGCATGATGCGTGTATGATGTATGACATGGCAAAGGTGCGATGCAATTAGGTCATGTTAAGCGGAACCGGGGTCCCGACATTGCTTAGATGGTTCAAGTTGTTTAGCTACCCCGCAATTTAAATGTTGTTTAACAAGGCAGAATATATCACCGGTTCGCTACACAAATTTAAATGAGGCCAATATGAGACTAGATTTGCCCGCATATGGGCCCCATATTTAATTATTAGGTGAATCGGCATAAGGCCCCCAAACCACATGATAATATGCACGCAATTATGACAATTAAATATGCACCAATTTATCTAGTTGGCAATTTATAAAAAGTAGGGTTTTCGGGTAAGGGTCACACATTAGGGTTCGGCGATCTTGGGGTTCCGGGGTTCGGGGCTCGTCTCAGGTTTTGACGGGAACGAGGTTCGGACTCCGGGGTTTAGGGTCTTCGGATCTGCGAAGGGGATCATGGCGTTCCGAGGAGAAGATCTTGGCGTGCCGAGGGTTCGGTCTCCAGATCCCGGGGAGGATGTCTTGCGGCTTCCCGTGAAGGCGACCTTGACGCTCGGTGTCCGAGAAGTAAACTTGTCGTCCGTCTCTTGTCGGTGGTGAACTTGGCCGATGGTCTTCGGGTCCGGGAAGGAGAGCTCGGTGTTCTGAGGCCTTGACGTCCCTGACGATGATCTTGTAGTTCCGTGTCCGGAGTTCTTGTCGTACCATGTAAGAAGATCTTGTTGTCCACGTAGGCGAACTTGGTGGTGTCGAGGAAATTGTTGAATTACGGCTTCGGGGTCTCGGTGTCCGAGTAGGAGTACTTGGAGTTCCATGTTGGCGACCTTGGCAAACTGAGTTCGTTGTCAAAGGCGGACTTGAATTAGACTCCTCGAGGCTAAATTTGGCTTTCAACGAACCCTAACCGAGTAGCTTCGCTTGGTTTTGGCGTCGAGCACCCGGGCGTGTGTTGTCTCGTGGCAGGTACATGACCAAAAGAACCAAGCACACAACCTGTACTTGCACAAGGCAGCGAGGCCTCCTGCGAGAAGGATGCGTCTTGGCCGGGAGACGAGCATGGGACAGCAGCACCACCCGTTACCGACGGTGGAGGCGACGCCAAGGACACTGCAGGGGCGGCCAGAGGAAACGGGCGAGGCGGGCGAGGTGCAGGGCCGGACTCCGGTGGCGGCGGAGCTCACGCGGGCCACAGGAGGGGGAGCTGCTGCGCACGGGGAGGAGAGGAGCGGTGACAGGGGAGGAAGGAGGAAGCGGCGCCGGAGTTGGGGCAGAGGAGCGTCGGCGGCGGGGGTCGGCAGGCGGACGGTGGAGGGCGGCCGGAGAGGGGCCGCGGCCGGCGGCGCTTGCGGAGCGGAGGAGCGGCCGGAGCGCCGGGGCGTGCCGGAGGAGGGAGCCGAGGCCGCGGGGGAGGAGGAGGCCCGGAGGCGGGGCCGGGGCAGAGCGCGGGCGGAGGCCGACGCGGTCGGGGTCGCGGCCGGCCGGAGGACGCCAGCGGGCGGGGCAGCGGAGGAGAGGAGGGCGGGGTGGAGGCCGCCGGCGACGCGGAGGGGGAGCAGCGCCGGGGGAGGGAGGCGAGGTGGTGGCGGCCGGCGCGGGGCGCAGAGGGGAGGCGCGGGGCCGCGGGGCGCGCGTGCGGCCGGAGGAGGGAGGTCGAGGCGGCGGGAGGGAGCGGAGAGGCGGTGGTCGGCGAGGACGCGCGGCCGGTTCGAGGCGGCTTGGAGAGGAGGGGGCGCGGCAGCCGGAGGGGGAGAGACGGCGGCGCGCGGGCGGGCGCCTGGTCGGCGGGGATCCAGGGACGCGGGTGGTGGGGAGGTTGAGGAAGGAGAGAGGAAGGGAGGTTGGGTACGGAGCGCGCGTGGGAGTGCGTGGTGGGGCCGCGGGGTCGGGTGGGACCGATTGGCAGCGGGTGTGGGGAAGGGGGGCTGTGTGCGTGTGTGCTGGGTGGTGTGTGTTGTGTGGGTGGTGGGGAGAGGTCAGGATGAGGTGGCTAAGTTTGATAGGGTGGGGGGAATGGCCAGGGTGACGTGGCGACATAGGATAGGCTGGGGTGAGGTGGAGGGGGATTGGGTAGGTTAGGTTGGGGTAGAAAAGGGTCTAGGTTGGACCGTTTTAATTCCTGGGGGTGGTCGTCCGGGTCGATTCGTCCTGTTCGACTGCCCCCACTAAAATAATTAAAATGTTTTATTTATTTAAAACGGGGCATTTGCAACCCGATAACAGACAAAACAAAATAATCCGGAGACCCGGGGTTTGCGTTTGAATAAGGACGGGGCGTTTAGAAAACACAAACAGGTTTTTCCGACAAATAGTTTTATGCAAGCAAATGCAAGATGATGACGATGCTCAAATGCAATGTGGCATGATGACATGAGCATGCAGTCATGATGATGCAATGCACAAAAACAACGCGATTTTCTAGTAGTGGTTTTGCGGGATGCCACACCTCCTTAGTCATCCAACGTCCTGTCCATCACTTGAACATTCCGGGGTGGATATCGAGGTGCCATGTGAAACTGTGGATAAGAAATTATCATCAGTCACATAGAGTTAAAACTCTTGGGTAATGATTGTAAATTGCAATCATATAAAAGAGTTATTGCACTAGTAACATAATGGGATTATTCTCAAGTGAATATCCCTCATATCACTAGAGAACTCTTGATTATTGCTAGGATGTGTCCTACAGGTTCTACCCATTTACTAGGTTTCCAACCTAAGGTCAAAGCATATGCTCTGATACCAACTGCGGTGACCCAGCATACCACTGTATGATGTAGTATACTATTGTCGTTGACATAACACCAATGAAACACCGTTCACTAGTATTACATCCCTCAGAATGGCACAACAGAAACACAGCGGGTCCAATACATGGCTAAAGGTTACAACTCACTCTTTACATAAGATCCAGAGAACACTCTAGCTTAAAGAGAGAGAAATAACTTCTTACAGAGAAGAATTAAAGTAAATAACGCAAGAACAATTATACTATTAAGTCTAGTATTCTGGCTAAGAGGTTGGCATTGCTGCTATCGCAACGCGCTACAAAAATAGGTTTTTTGGCTAGAGATTATGTTCCTATCTAATCAATAACTTCGTCTTCACTTGAGTTGAGGTATCTGTTGTCTTTATTCAAAAATATTTAGCTGAGCATGATAAGTCCTGGGGCATAACTTGATGTAGACGTTGTCTTAATGGCTTCAGAATCTAGCAAGGGTTAAGAAGATACTTTGAGTACGAGCGTACTCAGCAAGTTCACTAGAAAAGGAGTGTTTGATGCACTATAACTACATCCACAGACCGTAGGTCGTAGGCAATGCAAGTTTTCATAAACGTTTCTTCAAAGATTGCTTTTATTCTGAAAAGCTATGTCCGTCAGCCTTCACGGGTTTATCATAACTTTCATGTTGTTCCTTTCCCGCCGGGTTCGCAGCTCCTTCCCGGAACAGGGAGTAACAAGTTACAGTTCTTACACTCTGCAAAGGTGCGTCACTTTACCCATGAGAGATCTTAGGTTTGTTGCACATCCGAATTGCAGGTTCGTTCACACTTCCTTGGTGTGAGGCCCAAATTAAGACCCAAGCCAATCACTGCCTTCTCCGCGACCCCGCATGTCTCCTTGGTGTACGCCAGCCCACCTATTGAATTACGACAATGGAAGTACAGACCGTTCAGATGCCGGAACTATCGTGGGACGTTGAGGGCTCCCACCCATATGATGCATATCCTCTATGAATTACCATAAATAATATGCACGCTACGAGTGATAACAGCCACGACCCGCACATCCAGCTCCATGCGAGAGGGAAAAGATACAGCTAACTTCTCTGTCCCATTCCAAATCTCATGGTCAACGCGTAATGTACGGTGCAAGAATCACTGGCGACATTGGTTGTTAAGTCCTAGATAATATGTTCCTTTACCACCGGAACTCTTATAGTAGGTTATTACCTCATGGTAATTAACCTATAATCACATTATTATGAAAATAGTGTTATCTGACCTTTTTCAAATGCAGGTGATGACAACACTGAATTTGCAAAATACTTTACAGAAAATAATCAAAGGACATGAGAAAGTGTGAACTTGCCTTTTGTGATTGCAAGATTATGCACTCACGGTCTTCGAGTCAGTGTATAAGATCAAAAATCTGAAATCAGCATCATTGATCCGGTAAGGACAAATGTTTAAAGAAGCAATATGCTTTTATGCATAAGTAATGTGATGCACGTTCTAAGCGCAAATCCCGGGGATAACGTTGTTTTAGGGTTTGGATTCCAAAAATGGTTACTTTGGAATGTGTAGTCTTTTAGATAAGTTTCATAGTTGTACTTTTATTAGAGTTTATGAGTGATTGTAAACAACACATATGTAGGAGTAAAGTATACATACTTATGACATACTAGTTAGGATTACTTATACAAGTGTTCTTGTTTAAAGTGGCAAAAAGGATAACCTTCGAAGAAAAGGTTTCTCTTCTAAGGTCTAAACAAACTTTGTGGTTAGTTAGTGGTGGTTGATATTATTTGTTTGCTTAAATGGTTTGGCTTGAGTTGCTTTATAGCTTAACTACTTCAGACCAAAGTTAACTATAAAATATATAGTAATATGTATTGTATTATATTTAGATTCTTGAAGACTAAAGTTAACTTTAAAAATATAGATAGTTTTGAAAGTATAGTACTTATACATTTGTATCTTGTGTATTTGAAATGTTTTCTTT
The DNA here is from genome assembly GCA_916181665.1 of Avena sativa. Classification (NCBI taxonomy): domain Eukaryota; kingdom Viridiplantae; phylum Streptophyta; class Magnoliopsida; order Poales; family Poaceae; genus Avena; species Avena sativa. Next base: position 345,932,277 of record OV702279.1, read on the forward strand.
AAGTTATTTAAGAATGGTCATTCTTTTGACTTGGGTATTGGTTTCTTGATTCTATAATAGAGTAATATCATTTATCTTTTATAGATAAGTGAGTATAGTTTATAATCTAAAACATACTATCACTTAACTACTTATGGATTTATATAATGTTGTGGTAGTTTTGTAATTTGGTGGTTAACATGGTTTAGAAAAGGTTTGGTGTATTCATAAGTTGTTCTTTAAGGTTTTTATTATGAATTGAAATATTTTCAGAATAAAATCTTCACTTAGGGTTGATGATAATTTAATAAAAATATACTTATAATGTTTTAAACCATTTAAGCTTCATTTTATTAATATTTAAGACTAATATTATTTATTAAACTTAATTTACTCATTTTAGTAATATTAGTAATTTTTATTTATCCTTATATGAATTATTAATGAAGTAAATAAGTTTAAATTTGAGTTCTTAAAATATTTAATTTTTATTTACCTCAGAAGTAAAATATTAGATTTTTAACATGTAGATATTATTTTTGTGATCATTTTGGTGTATCACATTTATTTTTGTGATTTATAAATAATAAGATATGATTTTTTAATCCTTATTACTTTATAATTACTTAATAAATAATAAATATTTAATAAAGTGAACTAAAAAGAAATGATTATATTATTAAATTAGAATTCTTATTTTTCTAAGATTTTTGGTATTTTACTTATATTATTAACATTTATCATTATAGGAGTATGAATTATTAAAGTTTTATTACTTATAAAACCTTTATTAAATAATATTTATTTAAATAATCAGCATAATATTATTTGATAATAGTTTTAAGTTGTATATTTTATTTTTCTGAAAATTTTCATATATTATACATATTTTTCTGAACTATAAATCAAAAGTTATTAATTAAACAAGATTTAATCATTTATTGAATTTCTGGAATATTATTAATTGGATTATAACATTTTATTTATTTCCTAACAGAAAAATACTTTTTACACTGTACCAAGAGTTATCCCCAGTCACTGACCCGTGGGCCAGGGTCCACCTCATCTCTCAGGTGAAAGAAATACATTTGTTATTGTCCCAGTCTTTACCCCCAGTCAATGACATATGGGCCCTAGGCCAGGTCATCAGCCACATGGGCAAGGACCAGTCAAACTGGCTGACGTGGTTCAACCATGAGGTGAGCATGACGCAACGATGGAATTAGCACCACCACCGTCGTCGGTGAGTGGTCACCGGCGACGATCTACGGCGTCCTAGCAAACGAAATGGACCTAGTTCGAATCAGCGCAACCTACTGAACCTAAAAGTGGCGTTGCCGCTCGGAAATGGTCACCGGAGCCTCAGCTCCGACGAGCTCCGATGGTGGCCAACGGTGTCTTACGGTGAAACGGCGATTTACAACGAGATCAGGCGATTCGAGGATGCTGGAAGGTTCAGGAACTTACCCTGATGATGATAGAGTGGTCGGCGAGGACAGGCACGGTCGGAAACGAGCTCCCCGACGAGTATTCCGACGAACTGCTGTGAAGAAGAACGACAAAATTCACCCGCTCTGGTGCTCCCCTTGATGCAAGATTCTATCCCGAGGATCTACGGAGGAAGGCGCTTCTCCATGGCTGCTCAGAATGGTGTGGGGAGATGTGATTCAACGGTGAGGGGTGGCTCCAGTGAGCTAGGGTTTCGGTCCCGTTCGCATATGAGAGGATAAGGAGGAATTGGAGATAGGGATTGAGGCAGGGCGTCGCGGTGGCCTTCTTATCCCCTCCTGGCAACGGCGGCGTTGATCTTGGCGCAACGACGACGATGACGACATCGGGGGGCGACGAGCTCCGCCAGCGAGCTGTCTGTGTGCGTGACGATGACGACGATGGCCGTTTTGTGGATAACCCCCTAACGATCTTTGCTTCTCAACCGCAGTCCTTTGCTGTCCCCACTTGTTAGTCATAGAAGAAAAAGAACTGGGCTGGTTACTAGGCTATTGTGGGCTGCACAGGGGCGTCAGATAGGTGTAGGGGTGTTGGGCCACGGCCAGGTTGTGTTTTTCTTTGTTTTATCCTTTTTCTATTTTCTGTTTTCTTATTCAGATTTGAGTTTAATTTATATTTTGAACTTTTCTTTGTAGGATTTCTTCGCTGGACTAATTCAATAATACTAAAACATAGTTAGTATTATTTGTGAATTTTTATTATATATAATCTTGCTATATTCCTTTTATTTTCTTAATATATGAACCCCTTTTAATATTTTGTAAAAGCTCTTCTTATAATTTTTTCCTCCTTTAGTTATGAATTTCTTAAATGATATATTATTATTTGCTTATCAACTTAACTTTAGTTGGCTCATATTTTGAATAGAAACTTTTATATGTGTAATGATCCTATACCATTATTTGATGCATGAAATATAAAAGACATTGATATAGTTATTACTACTTCCATTGATTTGGAACATGACAATGCACATATTCTATTGTAATAAAGAAAGAGGTTTAAGGTTTTGTATTATGCATATCTACCCTAAGGTTTAGGGTCTTTAATATCTTTAGTCTCCTTTATGGATGTGGTTAAAGATTCAATAGCTAAACATATTGTTTCCTGTTTGGGATATTTGATAGTCTCACCTTTAGTACTAGAAAGTTATATCTAGAATATTTCATGGAAAAGAATTGATAAAGATATACTTAAGCACATATAGTTATGATGGTTGGAATTAACAGAGATGGGCTTATGTAATTTGCTATAGGGGAATATTTCTATAAAGTGTTATAGGCATCAGATGATGGATCAATAGTATGAGATGGACATTATACTTGGTTTAAGATTTAGAGTTGGTTGTTTAACAAGAATGTCTATTTTCCATTCTTCACCATCCTTGACCTTTAATTAAAGAATTCCTTTCCTAGATATAATAATTCTTCCTATCCATCATCATAGTTAGTATGATGAGCTTTACTTCACAAGAATGTTCTTATTCACCTTTTATTCTTCTAAACTCATGGATGAATCCAATGAGTTTGATACTAAAGTATTTCATAGTTTTCTCATATCTTTGCTTGGTTATTCCCACTACTCTATTGTTGATACTCATCAATCCAACAAGTAGTTCTTTCAAACTCCACTCATAATCTTCCTTAATCATCCATCACTAATCTTTATTTAAAGTTAACTAACCTTTAAGATGAATAACACTACTTCTATAACTCTATGTTATACTAGCTTTAATTGAATAATATCATCCTATATTCTCTTTACTCTAATGGCTCACACTTAAATCCCTGAATTAAATTTATGTGGGTTGTAATGACTACTCTAGGATAGCTTACCTCTACTAGGGTTTCGATCATGTTTTATCCACCAATACCACTTATACATGACATAAGTACTCAACCTTGGCGAATAAGGCTTGATCATTATAATCTTTTGATCCATTATGGTTTAGGTTTCCAGTTGGCTAAACAAGGCTCCATCAATACAACATTGTAGTGCTATGATAATTATCTTCTGTTTAGTTCTATTGGGTTAAGAGATATAATTCATTAACTATACCTACTTGATCCAATAGGACTACTCCTAGTAACTATCTCTAGACTTCATCCTTGTAATCGTCTTTTTTATCAAGGAAGAATTTAACTCCATCAACTATCTTATTGATTGGATTCTTTTCAATCATTCTTATCAAATAAATGACATCTGAAACTAGCATCACTATTCACCTCTTATTAGTTGTTTCTTTGTAGACACTTATTTGTAAGCTGTGTTATGATCAAATACTTGATATGTTGGGAATGGATGAATCAATAGTTGATTTCTCAACATTGATCAACAAAAAATATTGAAATATAACTCAATAGGGACGATAAGGATTGATATGGAAAGAAAGGTATAGGTGAATGATCTAAACTCAGTTTCTTTCCTACTCAATATTGCTTAAGAAGTAGGGTTAGACCTTACCATGATACTCAAGTATATGCAGATGAGATTAAGATATAGTGGTTAAATTCATATTTGGTGTTATATCCTTAAATTGGTACTCATGAGTGATTATAATTGATACTATGATATGATCACCTAAAGATCAAATATAAATCATAATGTATTAGGTTTTATCTTTTATTACATTTGATCTACCCTTAGGTTAAATCTCCCTTACCCAAAGTAAGGTTTTAGCAAAGTCCTATTGAAACTTATCGTAGTCAACTTGATGATCTACTTCTTATTTCATCAAGTTAAGAGAAGCTTCAATCACATTGACAAGTTTTGTTTAAAAGCACGAAATTTATTCGGATTTTCTATGCATGAATGCAATGCACACATCTGGGTTCAGCTTATTTCTAAGCTCTAATGCTAGGATGTTACACTCAGATTACTTGCACACAGTGATTTCTAGAAATTTTGGCACTAGATGCATTCTCAAAATAGAAGTTTTGCAAAGCAGCCAAGTAAAACCCAAAATTTCATGTTTTTTGTCTCCATGCATCTACATAAGGATTCTTGAAAGGTTGTAGACATTCGTTGGTACTTTCCTTTTAAAATTAGGTTTAACAACATTTCATCTGTATAGAAACAGCTTTTAACTTGGTAAAGTTCCTTGTGCTTACACTGGTTTAGACAGATGTTTTGTAAAATTCAGGACATGCCAACAATTTCCAGCAACTAGAAGGGATCGAAACAATAATTTATTTCCCATTGCCTTTGGTATGGTTGACAAGGAGGAGACATAATCTTGGTCTTGGCTTCCCACACAACCAAAGTATGCAATTAGTGGCGATTAAAACAATTTGGGAATTACACCATCATTTTTTATTGGTAGAAGGTAATAATGAAACCACGAAATTATTTCTAGTATATACATGTGTTGGACATATGCCCTAGAGGCAATAATAAATGTAGTTATTATTATATCTTTGTGTTTATGATAAATGTTTACATTCATGCTATAACAGTATTAACAAGGAAACATTAATACTTCTGTGATTTGTAAACTAAATTAGAGTCCCTAGTAAAGCCTCTTTATAATACTAGCTTGTTGGTTAATAAATGATTGTGGTTTCCCTATCATGAACATTGAGATGTTATTAACAACAAGATCATATCGTTAGGAGAATGGTATGATGGACATACTCCTATAGATAAGCGTAGCATAAAGATCAAGTCATTTTAATAGTTCAAGTGCTATATGCTTTCTGATACATAGTAACCTAATTCCTTCGACCATGAGATCATGCTTATCACCATCACCGGAAGGATGCTTTGATGACATCAAACACCACACCGTAACTGGGTGGCTATAAAAGTGACATTGAGTGTTCGGAAAGTATGGGTTGAGACACATGGATCAAGAGTGGGATTTGTCCATCCATATGACGGATAGATATACTCTGGGCCCTCTCGGTGGAATGTCATCCAATTGGCTTGCAAGCATGTGACTGGCTCACAAGGGATCACATATCACGGGAACGAGCAAAGAGTACTTATCAGTAACGAGGTTGAACTAGGTATGCAGAGATATCGACGATCAAAACCTCGGATAAGTAAACTATCGTGAGACAAAGGGAAATTGGTATCGTATGTAAGTGGTTCATTCGTAGAAATATGTGGGAACCATATGAATTTCTAGATTCCTCTATTGGTTATTGTTCGGAGAAGTGTCTCGATCATGTCCGCATAATTCACGAATCGTAGGGAGACACACTTAAGGATTCGATGTTGTTGAGTAGTTATGGAATGATGAGTAAGCGACCTAATGTTGTTAGGAGTCTCGGATGGGATCCGGGATATCACGAGGAGATCCGGAATGGTCCGGAGAATAAGATTCATATAAGGAAAGTCCTGTTTCGGGGTTGGAGAATGATTCCGGTGTTTTCATCGGGAATGTTCTAGAAGGTTCCGGAAGGTCTGGCACTCCGGAGAGGAAGGGTACATGAATGTGTCATAAACAAGTTGGAATGGTTGCATCATGTACTAGGTGTCATCGCTGAGCAAAATAAAGGGATAAATCAAATCCTAGTTTGAAAAGTCAAACGCCAATTTGAAAAGTCAAACGGCAAGTTTGCTTGGTGGAGGGAGAGTAGGAAACCTACTTGGGGAGGAGTTCCTCTCGCTCCACCGCCGGCCTTGGAGGCCGAGTTGGGGGAGGACTCCCTCCCCCTTGGCCGCGCCCTACCACCTATAAAAGGAGGGGCAGGGCTACCCCTCTAGACCAACACCTTGCCCCACTAAAACCCTAGCCCTAGCCGCCGGCCCCTCTTACAGCCGCTGCCGCCCTAGGGCAAACCCTAGTCGCCGACTTGGGGATCTCCCCTTGCCATAGCCGCCGGCCTAGCCCTCTCTCCTTGAAACCCTAGATCGCCAAGGCCTCTCTCATAGTCCACCATACTCGCTCCGGCTTAAGGCGAAGCCTTGCGAGATCTCCCCTCTACTTCCGGTACCACGCCGTTGTGCTGCCGGAATCGCGAGGAGAGTGCTACAACCTCCGCTGCCTGCTGGAACAAGGGAGAGGAAGGTCTTCATCGAGTACCGAACATGTGACCGACTGCGGGAGCGCTACCGGAACGCAGCGCCGGAATGATCGTCTACACGATCTTGAGATCGGCAAGAGTACGACTACATCACCCACGAGAATCCGCTCTCGTTAAACACTTTGGAATCTTCGAGGGTGAGTTATTCTATCGACTCATTGCTACAATCTAGTAGATAGATCTTGGCTTGTTTGTTTGTATACGGTAGAATTTTTTTGTTTTCCATGCTACGAACCGCTACAGTGGTATCAGAGCCGTGTCTATATGTAGATCTGTTGCACTAGTAGAACACAATGGTCATTGTGGGCGGTGGTGCTTTTATTATCAATTTCTTCTTGTGTACTTTTCATCTTGCGGTATGATGGGATGAAGCGGCCCGGGCTAACCTTACATGACATCGTTCATGAGACTTGCTCCACGCTCAACATGCAACTTGTATTGCATAAGTGGCTTTGCGGGTGTCTGTCTCTCCCATTATAGTATAGATCCAATTTACAATGGGCACTTGATAGTTCAAACATCAACATTGTGGTTCTTGTTCGTAAGTTAGATCGACACTTATTGAAAGCCCCAAACCACGTAAAATATGCAAAGAAATTAGAGGCGTCTAACTTTGTTTTGCAGGGGTGTGCTGTGATGTGATATGGCCATGGTTGTGATTATATTTGATGTATGCAATGTTCCTTATTGTAAGTTGGCAACCGGCAGGAGCCATATGGTTGTCTTTAATTTCTGTTAAGACCCGCGTGTCTATTCAAAGTAGTTGTAATAGTTGAAGCTGGTGGACGACAACCATGGAGCAGCGTCATTGACCTTGATGCAATGTCGGTGATGATGGAGATCATGTTCGTGCTTGAAGATGGAGATCGAAAGCACATAGAAGAAAGGCCATATCATATCACATATTATGAATTGCATGTGATGTTAATCCTTTATGCATCTTGTATTGCTTAGTTAACGATGGTAGCATTATAAGATGATCCCTCATGCACATAAATTTCAAGTTCTAAAGTGTTCATCCTTAGTAAGCACCGTTGCTAAAGCTTGTTGTTTCGAAGCACCACATGATGATCGGGTGTGTTAGATTCTGCAAGTGTATACAACGTGAGCAAGCCAGATTTGCTCATGCGGAAGCAAAGGTTTGATCTTGACGAGCCTAGCATGTACAGACATGGTCTCAGAACACGGATCACCGAAAGGTAAAGCATGAATCATATAGTAGATATGATGAACATGTCTATTGTTCGCCATTGAAGCTACATCAACTCTCGTGATGATCAGTTTTGATGTCGTGGATTTGGTTCGTGTGATCACTAAAACAATGTGAGGGATATTGTTTTGAGTGGGAGTTCACCTAGATTAATTTAACTATTAATTAGAACTCAATTTGTCATAAACTTAGTCTAAACTATTGCAAATATGTTGTAGATCAATGGCGGCCCCTACCATCAATTTTAATGCGTTCCTAGAGAAAGAAAAGTTGAAAAACAATGGAAGCAACTTCGCGTATTGGTTCCGCAATTTGAGGATTGTCCTCAATGCTGGTAATTTGACCTATGTGCTGGATGCACCGCTGGCTGACCCGCCTGCAGCTGATGCTACAGATGAAGTAAAGAATATTTACCTCACTCGGAAGACTCAGTACTCCACAGTTCAGTGTGCTATCTTGTATGGTTTGGAATCGGAGCTTCAGAAAAGGTTTGAGAATTCAGACCCACATGATATTGTCCGTGGACTCAAAGTGATATTTGAGACTCACGCGGCAGTTGAGAGCTATGAGGCTTCTGAAAAGTTCTTTAACTGCAAGATGGAAGAGGGCAGCTCCGTTAGTGAGCATGTGCTTAAGATGTCTGGGCACGCAAACAAACTCCAAAGCTTGGGTATAGTGATTCCTAATGCTTTGGGGATTTACCGTGTCCTCCAATCACTACCACCAAGTTACAAGAACTTTGTGATGAACTACAATATGCAAAGCATGAACAAGAAGTTGCCAGAACTCTTCTCCATGTTAAAATCTGCAGAAGTGGAGATCAAGAAAGAGCACCAAGTGTTGATGGTCAATAAGACCACCAAATTCAAGAAAGGCAAGTCTAAGCAAAAGGGACACTTCAAGAAGGGTGGTAAGAAAGCTACCACACCGACGAAGAAGACCAAGGCTGGACCTAAGCCTGATACTGAGTGCTTTTACTGCAAGGGAGAAGGTCACTGGAAGCGGAATTGCCCAAAGTACTTGGCGAATTTGAAGAACGGCAACATCAAGAAGAAAGGTATATCCGATATACATGTTATTGATGTGTATCTCACTAGTACTCGTAGTAGTGCCTGGGTATTTGATACTGGTTCGGTTGCTCATATTTGTAACTCGAAACAGGTGCTGCAGAATAAACGGAAGCTAGCGAAGAACGAGGTGATGATGCGCGTAGGAAATGGATCAAAGGTTGATGTGATCGCGGTCGGCACGCTACCTCTTCATCTACCATCGGGATTAGTTTTATAATTAAATAATTGTTATTTGGTGCCTGCGTTAAGCATGAACATTATATCGGGATCTTGTTTATTGCGAGACGGTTACTTGTTTAAATCCGAGAATAATGGTTGTTCGATTTATATGAGTAATATGTTTTATGCACATGCACCTTTGATAGATGGTCTATTCTTATTGAATCTCGATAGTGGAAATACACATATTAATAACATTGAAGCTAAACGTTTGAAATTGAGCGATAACTCGACCTATATGTGGCACTGTCGTCTTGGTCACATTGGAGTGAAGCGTATAGAGAAACTCCATTCCGATGGACTTCTTGAATCACTTGATTTCGAATCACTTGAAAGATGCGAAGCATGTCTGATGGGTAAAATGACTAAGACTCCGTTTTCTGGAATGATGGAGCGAGCTATGGACTTATTGGAAATCATACATACCGATGTGTGTGGTCCGATGAGTGTAGCATCGCGCGGTGGTTATCGTTATGTTCTTACCTTCACGGATGACTTGAGTAGATATGGGTATATCTATTTCATGAAACATAAGTCCGAAACTTTCGAGAAGTTTAAGGAATTTCAAAGTGAGGTGGAGAATCAACGTAACAAGAAGATTAAATTTTTACGTTCTGATCGTGGAGGTGAATATCTAAGTTACGAGTTTGGCGAACATTTGAAGAAATGCGGAATACTTTCACAATTGACACCGCCGGGAACACCACAACGTAATGGTGTGTCCGAACGTCGTAATCGAACTCTCTTAGATATGGTTCGTTCTATGATGTCACTTACAGATTTACCGCTATCATTTTAGGGTTATGCATTAGAAACAGCCGCATTCACTTTAAATAGGGCACCATCTAAATCCGTTGAAACGACACCGTATGAATTATGGTTTGGGAAGAAACCTAAATTGTCGTTCCTTAAAGTTTGGGGTTACGAAGCCTATGTAAAGAAGTTACAGCCGGACAAGCTTGAACCCAAAGCGGAAAAATGCTTCTTCATGGGATATCCAAAAGAAACTATTGGGTATACCTTCTATCATAGATCCGAAGGCAAAATCTTCGTTGCCAAGAATGGATCCTTTCTAGAGAAGGAATTTCTCTTGAAAGAAGTGACTGGAAGGAAAGTAGAACTCGACGAGGTTGTCGAACCTTCTCTCGAAATTGCGAGTCGCGCAACACCGGAAGAAGTTCCTGTGGTGCCTGCACCAATAAGAGAGGAAGCTAATGATGATGATCATGAAACTTCGGTTATAGTTGCTACAGAACCTCGCAGGTCAACGAGAACTCGTACCACTCCTGATTGGTATGATCCCGTTATGAGTGTCATGTTGGTGGACGACACCGATGAACCTGCGACTTATGAGGAAGCGATGATGAGCCCAGATTCCAATAAATGGCAAGAAGCCATGAAATCCGAGATTGGATCCATGTACGAAAACCAAGTATGGACTTTGGTGGACTTACTGGATGGCCGGAAGGATGTCGAGAACAAATGGATTTTCAAGAAGAAAACAGATGCTGATGGTAATGTTACTGTCTATAAAGCTCGACTTGTCGCAAAAGGGTTTCGAAAAATTCAAGGAGTTGACTACAATGGGACTTTCTCTCGAAATAGGCTTTCGCCCCGCTTTATAAATAATGCACATAGGTGAGACCGCAGCTGGGCCAGACAGCACAACGCCCAAAGGACACCACATGATACAAAATGCTGGGACAGCAGCATCCACACGCCCGAGCTAACACAAGGAAAGAAAAACAGAAAAGAAAGGAGACGGATCAACTAGACGAGGAAGACCGCAACCGCTGCGCCCTCCGAAGAATGCCCACCCCGCTCCTAGCCCCGACTCGACAAGCACCAAGCAGCACCCTCAAGAGGGGAAGCGACCGCTGCTGCCCGGACCAGAGACTGGCCCTAGGGTTTCCCCCGGCACACAGAGGGGAGTGAAAGTAGGGAAGCCACAACGCCCTCCAGGAAGGAAGATGCCACCCACAGGCGGCACCACGTCGGTGTCGGTCGAGCCGACAAGGATTTCTCCCGAGGACCCTATCCACAACCCCCGGACGAGCCGAGGCACAGGAGACCCGCGAGGGCGAGGCCCCGCCACCACCAAACTTGTCGCCCACGAGCATGAGCCACTCCGGTCCCGACTCCGCCATCATCGTCTCACCGAGCAAGCCGTCGCAGGGTCTGCAGCATCGCAGCACAGGTAGAAATGAAGCAGGGTCCACAGGACCACGACCGCGCGGGAGGGAACTACCTCCACCGCCGGAGGCGGTAGTCAATCGGACACGGTTGCAGACAAACTAGACCTCCATAGGTCCGGCCGGGCCCTGCGGGCCCGTAAAACCTCCGCGGAGGCATACCAGTCCCATGGTGGTCCGGCCGGGCCCCGATGAACCCGCAAAGTCCGCAACCACGCTGCAACAGGCCGGCCGAAGATACCGCGGAGCCCTTCCACTTTACCCGCCCAGATCTGCAGATCAGACAAAACAAAGCCAGTCGGCCCGCCTAACCCAGATCCGGGCCCAAACGGGCCCGATCTGGGCCGCCATGGCCACACCCGCCCTGAGCTCCGCCTGCCGCTGCTATGCCGCGCTGCCCCGCCGCCCACAGCCGCGCCGCCGCGCCGACCCGCCCCCAGCCGAGGCAGGGCCTCGCCGAGAGCAGCGCTGCCCGAGGCCGCCCCGAGCCCCAGAGAACGCGCCGCCGCCCGCCGGAGGACCCAAGACGCCACGCCGGAGGCCACCACGCCGCCGGAGGCCGCGCCGACGCGCCCCTCGCCGAGCACGCCGCCCTCCACGACAGCCACGGCCCGCGCCGCTGCCTCCGCGCGAGGGGGAAGAAGGGCCACACCGCCGCCAGCGCCTGGGCTTTGCCCGGCGGTGCCGTCTGGCGGCGGCGAGGCGGAGGGAGCAGGAGAGTGGCCCTGGGGCGACGGCGGCAGGGGGTCCTCCCGTCGCTCGCGGGAGCGACGCGGAGGACGGGCGGTTCTTTTTGAACTCGGTTCTTCCCCGATGGGACTTTCTCACCAGTAGCGAAGCTAAAGTCTGTAAGTATTTTGTTAGCAATCGCTGCATATTATGATTATGAGATATGGCAGATGGATGTCAAAACAGCGTTCCTCAATGGAGACATTGATGAAGAGTTGTATATGATGCAACCCAAAGGTTTTGTCGATCCTAAAGATGCTAACAAGGTATGCAAACTTCAACGGTCCATATATGGATTGAAGCAAGCATTCCGAAGTTGGAATCAACGTTTTGATAAGGTAATCAAAAGTTTTGGTTTTATACAAACTTATGGAGAAGCTTGTATTTACAAGAAAGTGAGTGGGAGCTCTGTAGCATTCTTAATACTATATGTAGATGACATATTGTTGATTGGGAATGATGTAGATCTTCTTAAAAGTGTCAAGGAATATTTGAATAATAGTTTTTCAATGAAAGATCTTGGCGAAGCAGCTTACATATTAGGCATAAAGATTTATAGAGATAGATCGAGACGCCTAATATCATTGTCACAAAGTACATATTTGGACAAAGTTCTAAAGAGGTTTGGAATGGAAGATAGCAAGAAAGGGTTCTTGCCCATGTTGCCCAATACAACCTTGAGTAAAACTCAAAGTCCAGCAACGGCAGAAGATAGAGAAAGGATGAGTAAGACTCCCTATGCCTCAGCCATAGGATCTCTAATGTATGCCATGCTATGTACTAGACCCGACATTGCATATGTTGTTAGTTTGACTAGCAGATATCAAAGTGATCCAGGAGTGGATCATTGGACAGCGGTCAAAAACATCCTTAAGTACTTGAGAAGAACTAAGGATATGGTTCTTTCTTATGGAGGTGATGAACAGCTTGTTGTTAATGGTTACACCGATGCTAGTTGGAACACCGATCCGGATGATTCTAAATCTCAATCTGGATACGTATTTACTTTGAATGGTGCAGCAGTTAGCTGGAGGAGTGCAAAGTAAAGCGTTATGGCAAGATCTTCAACTCAATCGGAATACATAGCTGCTTCGGAGGCTTCACAAGAAGCGATATGGATGAAGGAGTTCATTACAGAGCTCGGTGTGGTTCCAAGTGCGCTGGACCCAATGTCTATCTACTGTGATAACATGGGCGCCATAGCCAATGCGCAAGAACCAAGGTCACACAAGAAGCTGAAGCACATCAAGCTACGTTTTCACGCTATTCGAGAACATGTCCAAGATGGTGACATAAATATTTGCAAAGTACACAAAGATTTGAATGTGGCAGATCCGTTGACTAAACCTCTCCCGAGGGCAAAACATGACCAACACCTAACTGCCATGGGTGTTCAGTATATTACCATGTAATCTAGATTAGTTGACTCTAGTGCAAGTGGGAGACTGTTGGAGATATGCCCTAGAGGCAATAATAAATGTAGTTATTATTATATCTTTGTGTTTATGATAAATGTTTACATTCATGCTATAACAGTATTAACAAGGAAACATTAATACTTGTGTGATTTGTAAACTAAATTAGAGTCCCTAGTAAAGCCTCTTTATAATACTAGCTTGTTGGTTAATAAATGATTGTGGTTTCCCTATCATGAACATTGAGATGTTATTAACAACAAGATCATATCGTTAGGAGAATGGTATGATGGACATACTCCTATAGATAAGCGTAGCATAAAGATCAAGTCATTTTAATAGTTCAATTGCTATATGCTTTCTGATACATAGTAACCTAATTCCTTCGACCATGAGATCATGCTTATCACCATCACCGGAAGGATGCTTTGATGACATCAAACACCACATCGTAACTGGGTGGCTATAAAGGTGACATTGAGTGTTCGGAAAGTATGGGTTGAGACACATGGATCAAGAGTGGGATTTGTCCATCCATATGACGGATAGATATACTCTGGGCCCTCTCGGTTGAATGTCATCCAATTGCCTTGCAAGTATGTGACTGGCTCACAAGGGATCACATATCACGGGAACAAGAAAAGAGTACTTATCAGTAACGAGGTTGAACTAGGTATGCAGAGATACCGACGATCAAAACCTCGGATAAGTAAACTATTATGAGAGAAAGGGAAATTGGTATCGTATGTAAGTGGTTCATTCGATCTCAAAGTAATCGTAGAAATATGTGGGAACCATATGAATTTCCAGATTCCTCTATTGGTTATTGTTCGGAGAAGTGTCTCGATCATGTCCGCATAATTCACGAACCGTAGGGAGACACACTTAAGGATTCGATGTTGTTGAGTAGTTATGGAATGATGAGTAAGAGACCGAATGTTGTTTGGAGTCTCGGATGGTATCCGGGATATCACGAGGAGATCCGGAATGGTCCAGAGAATAAGATTCATATAAGGAAAGTCCTGTTTCGGGGTTGGAGAATGATTCCAGTGTTTTCATCGGGAATGTTCTAGAAGGTTCCGGAAGGTCCGGCACTACGGAGGGGAAGGGTACATGAATGTGTCATAAACAAGTTGGAATGGTTGCATCATGTACTAGGTGTCATCGCTGAGCAAAATAAAGGGATAAATCAAATCCTAGTTTGAAAAGTCAAACGCCAATTTGAAAAGTCAAACGGCAAGTTTGCTTGGTGGAGGGAGAGTAGGAAACCTACTTGGGGAGAAGTTCCTCTCCCTCCACCGCCGGCCTTGGAGGCCGAGTTGGGGGAGGACTCCCTCCCCCTTGGCCGCGCCCTCCCACCTATAAAAGGAGGGGCAGGGCTGCCCCTCTAGACCAACACCTTGCCCCACTAAAACCCTAGCCCTAGCCGCCGGCCCCTCTTACAGCCGCCGCCGCCCTAGGGAAAACCCTAGCCGCCGACTTGGGGCTCTCCCCTTGCCCTAGCCGCTGGCCTAGCCCTTTCTCCTTGGTGCCTCTAAACCCTAGATCGCCAAGGCCTCTGTCATAGTCCACCATACTCGCTCCGGCTTAAGGCGAAGCCCTGCGAGATCTCCCCTCTACTTCCGGTACCACGTCGTTGTGCTGCCGGAATCGCGAGGAGAGTGCTACAACCTCCGCTGCCTGCTGGAACAAGGGAGAGAAAGGTCTTCATCGAGTACCGAACGTGTGACCGACTGCGGGAGCGCTGCCGGAACGCAGCGTCGGAAGGATCGTCTACATGATCTTGAGATCGGCAAGAGTACAACTACATCACCCACGAGAATCTGCTCTCGTTAAACACTTTGGAATCTTCGAGGGTGAGTTATTCTATCGACTCGTTGCTACAATCTAGTTGATAGATCTTGGCTTGTTTGTTTGTATGCGGTAGAAACTTTTTGTTTTCCATGCTACGAACCCCTACAACATGTCGACACACTTTCTAACCTCTTTCAAATGACTTAATAAAACCATGAAAATATGTTTAGTACTTTTTGAGAAATTTTGAATGCCTAAATAAATCCATGAAATTTTCTCTAGTACTTTGTCAGTAATTTTGAATGCATAAATAAATCCATGAAAGTATCTCTAGTTTTTTAGTAATATTAAATGGCTAAATAATACCATGAAGTTGTCTCTAGTATTTTTTGAGTAATTTTATATAGCTAAATAAATCCATGATAATATCTCTAGTATTTTTTGAGTAATTTTGATACCTAAATAAATCCATGAAAATACCTATAGTACATTTTGGGTAAATTTAAATAGGAAAAATAAATCCATGATAATATATTTAGTATTTTTTGAGTAATTTTGAGTGCCTAAATTAATCTACAAAAATTTCAGAAGTATTTTTTGAGTCATTTTAAATGTCTAAATAAATCTATAAATTTGTCTCTAGTATTTTTTGAGTAATTTTAAATTTATTATAAATCAATGAAAATAATTATAATATTTTTTTAGTAATTTTTAATGGCTAAATAAATACATGAAAATATATCTAGTATTTTTATTAATTTTGAATGACTAAATAAATCCATGAAATTGTCTTTAGTATTTTTTGAATCATTTAAAATAAACAAGGTTTGTTAAATGCAACAAACTAAGTGTTTCCGAACTTCCCTCAAAGGTACCACCTAAGACACATTTATGAAAAAAATCAAACTGTTAGGATAGGGGGAAGCTAAAGAAAATTGTGGATGCAGCTGCTCAGAATGGTTTGGTGTTGCACTAGGAAGCATGAAGGCCGAGTCTAAAGAAGGTTGAGAGTGGCTAATCAAAATTCTAGTTGTTGCATGTGCTAGATATGCCATGGACCAGAATTGTAAGACTAACTTACTTGTTAACAATTTTAGTGAGGTTTTCAATAAAATGATACTTGATGTTAGGGAAAAACTGTGAGAATAATGTTTAATAGCATTAGGAATAAGGTGATGGTAAGGAATGAATGAAAAATAACTAGAGAAGCCACAGTAACGTGGGTGATCACCCCAACCTACTCAGAAATCCTAGACGAAAACAAGAAATGGTCAAGAATGTGCAGATCTAAAAAGGTAGTGGATGGTTTGTGATAAGTGACCAGTGGGGTGGACAAAGCATATGATATAAGTTTGACAAATAGAAGATGTGGTAATCCCTTGCAGTCATGCTATTTTAGCCATTTACAAGACATACTAGCATTCTGAATACTATGTGTCTGATTTTGTCAAAAAATGTACCTAGAGGCATATAACCTTGTGGTTTACCGTGTACTTGGTGAAGACAGCTGGATCCGAGCTAACACTGTTGGGCAGAAGTCAAACAAAGAGGAAAAAATGAAAGTTTAAAGTTCCAACACCCAACTAAACATCTAAAATGACAGCAGTCATCTATAGGAATTGTGGCCTTCTGGGCTACATATACACTAAATTGTTCAACCCCACTAAATCCATCTCTTGAGATGAGAAAAAACAAGCATTGGGTACTTCTGGTTCTGCGGACTCATACTTATTTTCTAGTATTTAACTCTTTCCAATTCTTGTACTTATTTGCTACGAATTGACCACCAAGATGTTTATTTAACCAATACCAAATAGGAAAATAGAGCAGAAAATTCTAAATCTTCTATAGCTACTGCATCTGGTTCTACAGCACCACCACCTCAAGTTGGTGCTTCTGCAATTATAGCACCACCACCTGCAATATCTTCTGCTTCTTGTACTGTAGCACCACTACCTCAATAAACAAGGTGATCTATGCCCATAACCTCCTATAACTTTTGCACCTACTACTACAAGAACACCTTCTCAACCTTTCAGGGCTCCCAGGCTAGCTGAACCTGCAGCTTCTACTAACAGTACAATAAGGAATAGACATGAGAGAAGCAGGATGAAAGGCTACCTTACTACAAGCAACATTTTCAAGATGACCCTACAAGATACTAAGATCAACCTGAAGTGAATTAATCTATTATGTGGTGAACTATTGTCTCTTGAATTGCTCTGTGTTGAACTGTAGTGAAGTGGAGTGCGAGGAACCTGGGTGTGAACCTGTTTGTGTCATATTATTTTGTGTAAGTATGTGCTGGTGTTATGTCAAAAACTGGAAGATACCAGCTAGGAACAGTACATACACACAATATTTAGTTAAAATTCCAAATAATTGCAGTTAACATTGATAGCTAAATTCAATACACACTGACTTATAGTAGACTTCCATAAGTAGACAAATATTACATGGTTCATTGTTCAACACAAATTGTCTAGCTGGTTCCTTGTTGAACACAAATTCACTTGCAAAATATAGTGCAAGCACCTTTTCCTTGTTCCGCTTCTTCGCAAATTTCTCTTATCCTATTGATCTTGTCCTTGTTTCCCTCACTTGCTTTAAGTAGATCATACAAGTTATACTCTAACTTATTATTTTCCTTCTTTATTTCTTTACTTAAAAGCATCCCTTTTGCTATGTATTATATTTCATCACAAATAATTCACACTTCAGCTTTTGATTCTCCATCTTAGTTCACATACAACTAACATTTTCTCCTAACCATTTTCATTCATCTTATGCATATTTTGCTCCATCACATTCTTCTCATTATAATCCATCCATTTCTTCACATCACTCAACAAATTTATGTATTTTCCCTCCACTGTTTTCTTATCTTGTGCCAAATAGTGGAGCAACTCTGCATTTTAATGTTTTTCTTTGTACATACTGTTTTTTGTTCACATACATGCCCCCACAAACTAGCAAGTGTATTTTGGAGTGATTCAGGCCACTCAGGGTAACCCGGGCCACAAACCCACAATCGAACACTGCATATTAATTTAAATAGAATAAAGTTAGCTTACAGACCACAAGCAGTTATTATCTAAAATATATTAAACTACAAAATAGACAACTGCATTTCTAGATTCTGATTCAGTACATGTATATTATAAAGTAAATATTCAGTATATTATTATTTGGGTTTTACCTACACATTGTTCTACATTATTATGTATATATTTTACACTATCAATTAGTAACAACTGATCATAATTCATTGCATTGGATTTCTGTATTCAAAGTTTCAAATATTTAACTGAATTTTTCACCATGAGACCAATGAATGTGTCGAGCCAAGCTAGAATTAATCAAACAAAATATAACTAAGTAGCATTTACATGTTCGTCCCCTAAAAAACAAAACATCTATATAAACTTGACTTCCTGAACACGACAAAAAATAGGCGCATCAACATCAACGCTACAAAATGCAGGGTTATCCAAAGAATCTGATGTGTACTCCATAGCGGTTAACTAAAACAAAAGAAATCAACCACAAATCAAAGCTCAATTAAACAAAAAACTAAAAACCAAAATAGGGAACTGTAACCCAAAGTAATTGAAGTAGATAATTACTCATATCACAAAGCACAAACTTAGCATGTTGTCAAAGCATCGACGAAAGAGGAGGATGGCAGCGACACCAGCGATGGCAGTGAGCGGGGGGCAGATGGAGAAGAAAGATTGAGGCACTGGAGAGACAAATAGTTGATGCCAATGATTATGTGCCTAGTTCCAACCACACTGTTAATGGTCGTATGTCCGCGACCATCACACAGTGCCACATCATCCTAACGGCAGGCTCACTATCGAACAAGGATCAACACTAAATCGGTGCTTTTATAATGGGTTAGTCTTGAAGTTATGGTTTTTGTAAACCCTAACAAATAGTGGCGAGTTTCTGAAACCCTAGCCACAATTGTGGTGTTGTTTACAATTGCCATTGGGTCGAGGTCCCTACTAGTTCCCTTTTTCGCATGGTTGTTTGTCCCACGAGTCGAGGGTGACATATTTTTTCCATTTTCTCTACAACTTTGAGTTTCATTTATTGTTGTCGTAAGCAATCTTTTGGTGTCTCCAGTCGAGGTATGGATGCATTCCGTCGCTTTATCGAAAGCATTTGTTCTTTTCTTTTTCTTCACAAGCAATGTTTGGGCCAGTTTGCTCATACCACATGTCAAGGAGGTCTATTTCCCTCACTTTCTCGACAATTTTGAGCTTCCTTATTTCATCCCGTAAGCAATTTTGTGATGTGGGAGGGAGGGATACTTTGCCCTCGCATTCTCGAAAATCCATGATTTTCTGTCTTGATGCCGATGCTATTTCTTCATTTTGGTTTTTTTCCCTAGAGTGCCAACAATATTCCTTGCATGTCTTTGGCCTTGTTTGAAAATTGATTGTGTTGTCTTCATGCTTTCTATAGGTGAGATAGTGCGTTTTGAATCCTCATGAGCATACGAGGGAGCGGAAAAGTGATTGGTGTTTAGCTCAATACATGTTCATGTGGATCTTTCATATACCAAACATATTTGCAGTATTTTCAAAATTGGACAATTAATGATTTTTAGTAGGTCGGGTTGCATCATTGCATCATGGCTTAATCCTACGTTTATTAAGATACCATCCAAAGGTTTGAGCATAGTCCATGGGCCTAACAAGGCTTCACGGGGCAAAGTCAAGGCCTCGCACAACTTGGTCCGAGTTGAACACGACTGCTCAGATCCTAAACTAGAGCGCCCTGAACAAGGATTGGAGCTCTAGCCCTCTCCCCTTCTCTTATTGAATACGGAGTGGACGGGATCTTGCCCCATTAGGGTTTTATATAGGGTAAAGATTCTTGACAAATGATCAAATCTACCCTTTATGGCGATAGCTAGGTGACATAGGGATAACTAGATGGACCTAGCACGCTCTCCCGCGCCATCCTCTACTAATGTCGTTTAAATTCTGTGCAGAATGAAATTCTATTCTTTGATACCATTTAATTGTTTAAGAAGAAAGCCTCTCCTTCTTAAGTAGGTAGGCTTTAATACCATAAGAAAGCCCTAGTGACCGTAGGCAGACACACGTAACACCCCCCCCCCCCCCCCCCGACATCAATGGATCTCATAGGCGAGGAAGCAGGAGACCACCGCATCGCGAAAGGAAACCACCTACACTACGAGAACAATAAGGGAAATACGGACCCGACGATGAAAGGATCTGCGAACCGACCCCGCTTCCTGCTTCTCCCTTCCACGTAGAGGACATGAGGCCAAAAATGACCAACCACAACACCATAGACGCAAAAGCCGCTCAGCTAGGCGGGCCCAAAAATAAAACAATAAGACACCGACAGGTAGGGCATAACCGAAGGCCCATAGGAGAAACAATCATGTGGCCTCAATTCCAGGGGCACCGAAGCAGCGACACGCAAGCATGCATGCCTCATCACACGACCCGATAAATCATCAAGCCCCAATTCCACCAACTATGGACCAGGTGGGCCCCATCCAGTGGGACATGGCCCAATAAATCACGGATCCTCAATTTCACCGGCACCGGGTAGGCCTTATCTAGCGGAAAACGACCTGTGCAACCACATGCTCTCAAAACCAGGGAGCTTAGAGCTTATAAGATATAGTAAAGGTTTGGTACATTAGTCTAGTAGGGGTGTGCATGAGAAAGGGGATGGGCCATGTCCATGGTGGACTAGCCGAACTATGACTCCACCTAATGGGGTTCTTGCTTCATGGGTTTCATCTTTGACCTTGTCTTTTAACTCCTATCTTTTATCTTTGACTTGTTGACTACACAATAACATGGGATTTTTTTGTCTATATTGGCTAAAATTTGCTTGATTTTTGTCCACAAAGACGACAACAGGCAACATCCGAGAAAGCATGACCAGTCCCAGCTTTGAGGCTCGACGAAGCATAGCAATTTGAAGAAGCACGTAACTGATCACGACCTAGTGAAATAGGAAGTTTGGATGCATTTCGAAATCAAATATTAGTTGGCTCAGAAAAATTTGGACATGGACACTAGATGGAAGACATTGCTGAACCGAGTATAGAATCATACAATTAAATATGGTCTAGATCGATGCTTTTATTGATTTGCCAAATCTTGTGGCTGATAACTCTATTCTCAGATGTGGATGTCCATGCGATCAACGGGATCATCTCGGAACCTATGAAAGAACGAGCTGAAATTTTGCGCTCGCCTTTGTAGGAGATGATTTTCAAGCGCGACACAAGATACGCTAAATTAAGGTATCGTAATTTTACACGAGTATGATGTTTTCTGATTCATAGGCTAGAACTTTTGTTTTACTATGTGCTTTAGTATTGTATGGAATTGGTATATAGTCTAGCAAACTTATTACTAAATCTTGATTCATAAGTTGTTGTGGTGTGAAAGATAGAGCGAGAATGTTCATGGCCTTGGTCATTTTGCTTGAAACTCATAAAATTTCAAACATGATAGGGAATTCTGTGAAGCATTTTTCAAATTTAAAATTTATATTTTCACATGGCAACTAGTACACATAATAGACTTGATATGTTTTGAAGTATTTTTATATTTTTATTTTGCTTTCAAAAAGGGGTGCCAATTTTGTGGCATGCCATTCCATACAAATGTCTCTAAATTTTTCAAGACATCCTAAGTATATTTGTGTGGATTTATACTAGGGTACTTGAAAATGGTTTTACCCAAATTTTGTGAGCATTCTATTACAAACTTACAAATAAATTTTGAATTCCTTTTGGCAATGTCAAAAAATTCATTTAATCCATGAAATATAGATAAAGAGTTTGGAAATTCAAAATATTTCAACATTAGGCCTCCAATATATGACCTATGTCGTGTGTAAATTGCAAATGTCCAACTTGGCATATTATTTGTGGTACTTTCTTCACAAGGAAACTTTTTTTAGCCACTCAAAAATAAAAAATCATTTTCCACAAAAAGTGGAACTCTTATTTTGCACTTTTCTAAGGATGGCAATTGGCTTGAAACCTGTAAATGTTCATACATGGTAGACTATTTTGTGAAGAAAGTTTTTTTTTAAAAATCAAATTGAAATTTTATCCTTTTCATATAAACTGGTACATATAATAGGATTGCACGCCAAACAGCGTCATTTTAAAACCATTTTTCCAATCCTTGAATTTTTTTTAAAGTGGGTGCAAATTGAGGCATAACATCCCATAAAGAAGGTCTTGAATTATAAACCACATCCTAGATATATTGCCTATATTCCTACTAGGCTATGTGAAAAATGTTTTTAACGAATTTGGTGAGCATTTTATCACACATTTGTAGTTTAATTTAGAATTACATTTTGTAAATGTCTAAAAAAATCATTTAATCAGCAGGATAAAGCAAAGAATTTGAAAATGTCTGGCATCTTATCATGGTACTTTCTTCACAAGCACCTCATTTTAGCCACTAGAAAATAGAAAAACAAAAATTTCTCACAAAAGGTAGAACTCCTATTTTGCATTTATTTTGGACCGGAGGAGTATTTTCTTCATACCGAACGTAGACACCCAAAGGTATAGATACGTCATATGTTGGACGGTAGCACCTTGGTACTGGTACAAACTACCGGTTGGTGACCCTTGCCCGGAGCCCTTGTTGATTGAAACCATTGGCAACGGGAGTAAATCACCAAGTTAATAATGATCTTGATGATGATCTGCAGATACGTGCTACCGTCTGGCTGGCCGCCTCCTCCATTATACATACGGTGGCCGCCGTTGTACCTGCCAGCTGCCACGGCAAAGATTCCGCAAAGTGCAAACAAGGCAAGGGACAACTCATTAAACCATGCAAAACTTACCTGCCGGCTCTCAAGACAGCCTACCACATGCAGGCGTGGGGACAGCCCCTGATCTATAAATTTCCTGGGCGCCAATTCAGCAGCAGCAGCATCAGTTTAAGCTTCTCGACTAGCCTGTCTAGCCATCGTCTTCCTCGCATAGTTTCTGGAGATGGCGTCGAGGTGTATGATGGTGGCGCTGCTGCTCGCGGCCGTGTCGGCGTCGTGCGCGCGCGCGCAGCTGCAGGAGAAGTTCTACAGCACGACGTGCCCGAGCGTGGAGGAGGTTGTCCGGAAGGAGATGGTGAGGGCGCTCTCCCTCGCGCCCAGCCTCGCCGCGCCGCTCCTCAGGATGCACTTCCACGACTGCTTCGTCAGGGTAAGTTGCATTGCATTGCGAGATTCAGAGGTCCGATCATGGATCGGCCGTGTGCAGTGGCCTGACCACCTTGAATGCAGGGGTGCGACGGCTCGGTGCTGCTGGACTCCGCCAACAAGACGGCGGAGAAGGACGCCAAGCCGAACCTGACGCTGAGGGGTTTCGACTTCGTGGAGAGGGTGAAGGCCGCCGTGGAGAAGGCCTGCCCCGACACCGTCTCCTGCGCCGACGTGCTCGCGCTCATAGCCAGGGACGCCGTCTGGCTGGTCAGTAACTCACTAAGTCACTATAGATAGTGGCGTACAAACTACAGTGCCGAAGCCAGATTCTGAATGCTGCTCGTTGTCTTTCCTTTCCAGAGCAAGGGGCCATTCTGGGAAGTTCCTCTAGGCCGGCGAGACGGCAGCGTGTCCATGTCCAACGACACCAAAGCGCTGCCCCCTCCCACCGCCAACATCACCCAGCTCACCCAGCTCTTCGCCGCAGTGAACCTTGACATCAAGGACCTCGTCGTACTATCAGCCGCGCACACCATCGGGACGTCGCACTGCTTCTCATTCTCCGACCGTCTCTACAACTTCACCGGCATGGACAACGCCAGCGACATCGACCCCACGCTCGAGCCATTCTACATGGAGAAGCTGAAGAGCAAGTGCGCCAGCCTGGACGACAACACCACGCTGGTGGAGATGGACCCCGGGAGCTTCAAGACATTCGACCTCGACTACTTCAAGCTCGTCAGCAAGCGGAGGGGCCTCTTCCACTCCGACGGCGCCCTCCTCACCGACTCCTTCACCCGCGCCTACATCCTGCGCCACGCCACCGGCGCCTTCAAGGAGGAGTTCTTCGCCGACTTCGGCGTCTCCATGGTCAAGATGGGCAACGCCAACGTGCTCACCGGAACACAGGGCGAAATCAGGAAGAAGTGCTCCGTGGTTAACCATTAGTTAGCCGAGGAAGTACGGGTTGGCATGGCAACGCCCTTCATTAGTCACCATGTTTTTTCTGTGTAGATTATTACTGTAAACTACTTCCTTTTCTCTTTCTCTCTCCCGGTTCTTTTCTTCGTTGATTCATTGCTTCCTGAAAGCTATGTAATCTTTACACAAAGTATTCCAATTTCTATTACTTTTCCTACTGCAATATAAGTTACGGGTCTCCCAAGGGTCTTCCATGCCAAAATTACCTAGGATTTTAAAATATCACCATTATTCGTTAGGATTTCAAAAAAACCACCACTGCATGACTAACTCGCTACAGAAGGCACGAATTCAGTTTTGATCCCCAAACTGATGGGTGGGACCCTCCATCAGGCTAACGTGACATGATGTGACGGTCGTGGACAGACAATCGTTATTAGCATAGTCGGAACCCTAACACCCACCCCCTCCCCCCCCCCCCCCCCTTTCGAACACGCATCGAGTCATGGTATCTGACTCTCCTGCCCTCAAACATAAGCAAATGACGCCGGCGCAGGGTCAGGTGACCGGGTGCATTGAACCTCTCTATCGATTTGTTTCGAGCATTGCTGGCTAAGGATTTCGAATTTAAGTTTTGTTTTTTAAATTTATGTAGCTTTGATGATGATGTATGTGGTGCGAGGTTCAATTTAGATGGCCTGAATAATTTAGAGCGATCATTGGGCATACCTAAATCTATTAGCTCCGATTAAGGGAGAGGGACATGGGATGCATGACAAGATGTATTATGTTAAGGAAAAAGGAAGAGAGATTGCAGGGACGGAGTTAGGTTATGGAATGGCTAAGGCGGGGAAAATTCTTGAGAAATATGAGGAGAAGAAGTGTATAAGTCTGATCATAGTTAAAGGAAAAAAATAAACTATCTTCAAACATAGCCACTTCATCGATAGAAGAACAAATACCTATATAAGAAATTGGAGTGCCTCAAGTTTGGATGTTGATGGTGTAATGTTTCCAAACCAGAAATGCGTATAATTAACTAAAGACCAAAGATGTTGTACTTGCTCGTCCATCAAAGTAACAATCTGCACAAAAATAAGCAGATTATGCAAGTTGAGGATGGTGATGTAGATTTTTTATTCACCCGGCAGTGCAGCATGAAGAAGAAGGACAAGAGATTATTGAAGAAGAGTTTTTCCCACATGATTTTAAAAATGATTCAGAATAAATGGTAGAGGTTTCAGAAGATTTGACTTTGATATGGCACTTACAGGCCATCATAACAGATGAAGCCAGGTAGAAAGAAGAAGATATTAGCCAAAGGTTAGTTGATATGAAGAAGAGGAAGAGGAAGCATTCGGTGCAGTAGTTTGAAGGTGAAACATAAGCTGAAGAAATTTCCTACAATTCAGATGGTTCATCTTGTGATGGTGGCGGACAAATACTCCTTGAGCCCGCGCCAGTGAGGGGGGAGAAACTACTAGTGAGAAAAGGGCCAACATCCAGTTCCCATTGCAGTTAGCAAATCAAAACATCAATAGATTATTTTCCTTTGCATGATGAAGACCCACTTGTGGATTTTGATCCATATGATGATGGGACTAAGGTGTTATCTTGGGCACTATGTCCAGGAAGAAAGAGCGGTACAAAGAAGAACACAAGTTGGCGGTATGATGAGAACATAATCCAACTAGAAGAAGGCATTTGTCTAATGATGTGCTTCACAGATGTGTATAGGTTCATGAGAGGATTGCAAACATTGCACATTGCATAGCTCTGGAACTTTGTGTAGCATAGCAATTGCCAGGATATGGTCACTACCGGAAATCGAGATTTTGTTGGGTATTTTTTATTTTGCCGAGTGTTTAATTCCCGGACACTCGGCAAACATCTCTTTACCGTGTATCGTACATATGACACTCGGCAAAAAGGCCATTCACAGCAAAGACACCTCTTTGCCGTGTATGCACAGAGAAAACACCCGGTAAAGAATCACATACACGGTAAAGTTCGTACAAACACTCGGCAAAAGATGGATACACGGCAAACCGTCCTGCCACGTGTATTCCCCGCCCGCGGTTGACGGCGCAGCTTACGGCGTTACAGTTTACCGAGTGTCGGCAAAAGTATACACAGTAAAAGTACGCGCCAAATTTCTTCTCCCGCGCGCGCCAAGAACATAGCGTTTGAAACACCCCACTTTGCTGTGTGTTAGTTTACAACACTCGGTAAAGATGTAATTTGCTGTGTGTTAGTTTACAACACTCGGTAAAGAGGTAATTTGCTGTGTATCTTAGCTTTTGCCGAGTGTTTACGTCAGGTACACGGTAAAGTAGTAACAAAATGGGATTTGGGCTGAGGTGGGTCTATGTTGAAATTAGCTAGGCTCAAGCCTCGCTAAACTTGAAGGTTTCACATGGTTTGAATTTCTTATGCCCGTTTCAAACTAGGCCTGCAGATCAGGGTTCCACAGCAAACCGCGCTCCGGGGCATCGGAATACCTCAAGGACCTGCATGTGGCCCTAGCACATGCATGAGAGTGTGGTGCTATGTTGAAACATACAAAACCTACTAGTCTCTGGGTGTGCTTGCATGTGTCCTCCCTCGCATGCATGCGCTCTAACCTAGAAGCGAAGGTTCTGAACTTGTATAAGGGGTAAAGTCCCTGTTCCGGTGAAACCGGGTAGGATAGTGCCCCACCTTGTGAAACAACATGGTTTTACATTATCCTATGACCTAAACAAACACAAAACAAGAGAGAGGTATGCCGGGCTACCCCCGTCAGAAGAATGTCTAGGGGGGTAGACGATCCGAGGCCCGCAGATCAGGGTTCCGCAACAAACCGCGCTCCGGGGCATCGGAATACCTCAAGGACCTGCATGTGGCCCTAGCACATGCATGAGAGTGTGGTGCTATGTTGAAACATACAAAACCTACTAGTCTCCGGGTGTGCTTGCATGTGTCCTCCCTCGCATGCATGCGCTCTAACCTAGAAGCGAAGGTTCTGAACTTGTATAAGGGGGAAAGTCCCTGTTCCGGTGAAACCGGGTAGGATAGTGCCCCACCTTGTAAAACAACATGGTTTTACATTATACTATGACCTAAACAAACACAAAACAAGAGAGAGGTATGCCGGGCTACCCCCGTCAGAAGAATGTCTAGGGGGGTAGACGATTCGAGGCCCGCAGATCAGGGTTCCGCAACAAACCGCGCTCCGGGGCATCGGAATACCTCAAGGACCTGCATGTGGCCCTAGCACATGCATGAGAGTGTGGTGCTATGTTGAAACATACAAAACCTACTAGTCTCCGGGTGTGCTTGCATGTGTCCTCCCTCGCATGCATGCGCTCTAACCTAGAAGCGAAGGTTCTGAACTTGTATAACGGGGAAAGTCCCTGTTCCGGTGAAACCGGGTAGGATAGTGCCCCACCTTGTGAAACAATATGGTTTTACATTATCCTATGACCTAAACAAACACAAAACAAGAGAGAGGTATGCCGGGCTACCCCCGTCAGAAGAATGTCTAGGGGGGTAGACGATCCGAGGCCCGCAGATCAGGGTTCCGCAACAAACCGCGCTCCGGGGCATCGGAATACCTCAAGGACCTGCATGTGGCCCTAGCACATGCATGAGAGTGTGGTGCTATGTTGAAACATACAAAACCTACTAGTCTCCGGGTGTGCTTGCATGTGTCCTCCCTCGCATGCATGCGCTCTAACCTAGAAGCGAAGGTTCTGAACTTGTATAACGGGGAAAGTCCCTGTTCCGGTGAAACCGGGTAGGATAGTGCCCCACCTTGTGAAACAACATGGTTTTACATTATACTATGACCTAAACAAACACAAAACAAGAGAGAGGTATGCCGGGATACCCCCGTCAGAAGAATGTCTAGGGGGGTAGACGATTCGAGGCCCGCAGATCAGGGTTCCGCAACAAACCGCGCTCCGGGGCATCGGAATACCTCAAGGACCTGCATGTGGCCCTAGCACATGCATGAGAGTGTGGTGCTATGTTGAAACATACAAAACCTACTAGTCTCCGGGTGTGCTTGCATGTGTCCTCCCTCGCATGCATGCGCTCTAACCTAGAAGCGAAGGTTCTGAACTTGTATAAGGGGGAAAGTCCCTGTTCCGGTGAAACCGGGTAGGATAGTGCCCCACCTTGTGAAACAACATGGTTTTATTCGGGAAGGAGCGGGCCGACTGGATGTGGCCGCGGGGCCCACCTTGGCCAAATGCTCCATTCGGCAACGGCCTGACCGAGTGGCCGAATTGGTCATGGCCTGACCGAGTGCATGTCATCTATTCCTCAATGCGGTGGTTTGTTTTCGTCCGAGGGTTGCCTTTTTCAATCGGTTTGGGGTTGGCCGATTACTTTTCAATCGGCTTGGCTGTGACCGATTGGAGTAATCGGTTTGCTCCTAGCCGATTGCATGTTGGCAGCCCATTAATAGCGGAGTCGGTGCGGTCTAGGCCGATTAAAGCGTGGTCGGCTTGGCCTAGACCGACAATATGCTAAATATCGAAATTTTAAATTTTGTGCAATACTTTTTGAATTAATTTTAAAAAATATATTATTAAAAATAAATTCGCAAGAACGCTTACAGTTTGATAAATAAATTGTATTTATGTCTGTTTTTTTGCTGGTACGGACAGTGTGTATGCTGTGTGTCATAGACACGAATACACGGTAAAGACAAACCCTAGATCGAACGAGTACACAAAGTCCAAATCGTAAACAGGTAAAAAAAAAGGCACGCTCGCTCGCTCTCTGTCTCGCCCACATCCTCTCACCCCCGTGCGCGTTGCCGCCGCCCCCTTCTACACACCGCCGCCGCCGCGCTGCTGGGGACCGCCGCCGCGCTGCTCCGGACCGCCGCCGCCGCGCAGCTCCGGGCCGCCGCCGCCGTGCTGCCCTTCCTCCCCTGACCCGACAGCCGCCGCCGCCGCGCTGCTCCGGACCGCCGCCACGCTGCCCTTCCTCCCCTGACTCGACCGCCGCCGTCGCCGCGCTGGTCCGGACCTCCGCCGCCGCGCTGCCCTTCCTCCCCTGACCCGACCGCCGCCGCCCAATGGATCCCGGGTAAGCCCCTGCCGCCGCCCTACTCGGCCTAGCGCCCCGCAGCTGGGGACACCCGTTCGGGCCTCTACTCCGGCCGGCCGTGGCCCCTGCTCCCTTGTGGACCTGCTGCGTCGACCGATCTTTCCCGTGTCGCCAACTCCCCGCTGGACGAGCTGCACCACCGAGGGCTCCACCATCAGGAAGAGAACCAGGAGCTCCACCATGGTAGTTGATTAATTCATGCAGATTTTGCTTCCTGCCAATGATTTTGTGTAGTAGATTAATTAATGTAGACTTTGTTCCATGCCAATGACACCAAGAGTTTAATTATAGTAAGCCAATGACATGATATTTTGTTCCATGCCAATGACACCGAGAGTTTAATTATAGTAAGCCAATGACAGTTTAATTAATGCATATTTTGTTCCATGCCTATTGTATTAACATATGTACAATAGCATTGCATTTACCTTGATAAAAAAATCATGGGTGTTTAAATTTCTGATTTCAAAACGCAGCTCTGCTTCGTCGAGGCAATGCTTCGAGTTTGACACCAGGACCGGAGTCGCAGGGCTTCTTCAAGGAGCATCTCGGATATTTCTCGACGATTAGATCACGCTTCAAGGGTAAAATTCATTCAAGTCTCTTGTACTTAATGTGGGTAGGTTTATTTCTGGTCTAGATAACCAAGTCAGTCACGATACCTAGGCGTCTCCCGTTCGGAAGGGCTACGCAAATAAATATGCATTAAATTGCATATTTATAGCCATAACTCTTTCAGATTGTCCACGTTTTTGGACAACCCGAGGATGTGTAGATTGGGTATGTTTTCCATGCTTTGCTCTGCTCCGAGACCGGATTTTGGTGGCGCCTCCCCGTTGTTCTCCGGATGCACATCCTCTCGGCTTTTTTGCCGAAACGTGTATCGGGAGAACAGCGGGGAGGTGCTGCCGAAATTCTGTCTTGGTTCAGGGTATAGCATGGAGAACATATCCAATCTACACATCTTCAGGTGGGATTAGGTCCTTTACCTATTAGAGAGATATATAGGTGGATGCATGCCGTAAAACATGATTTTGCTCGAATTAAATGGACTACAAATTTGTAAATTAAATGCATTATATGCTTGTTTTGGTACTTCGTAGAGGATGGAGAATCGTCGTGCCTGGATGTACAATGGCCGACTCAGTCAGGCGAAAATGACCACAGAATGGAAGGAAAAGACCAACAAGTTCTTGGAAGTAGCGTTTGATGGCACTAGTAGAGCTTTCTGTCCGTGCAAAATCTGTCATAACAAGAATCGATTGACAAAGACACAAGTGGGTGAACACCTTTGCAAAAATGGGTTCACGCCAATGTACACCACTTGGGATTTCCATGGCGAGTCAAAATCAAAAGGTGCGAGAAATGATGTTGATGAGGCAGAGCAGAGCACACAAAGTCATGGCATGGGAGAATTTGATACTGGGATTGACCGATGCATGGCTGACTTCCGCAATGCGGTTGCGCCTGAAGATCCAGATGTAGGGGATACACAGGAGGAGGCGGAGCAAAGCACAAAGAAGTACTATGATACTTTGTTTGCGAACCAGAAACCCCTTCATGCTAACACTGAGGTGACCCGACTTGATGCCATTGCACGTCTAATGGCGTTCAAGAGCGATAGAAACTTGAGTAGAGATGGTTTTGATGATCTCTTAGTCGTTGTTGGGAGCCTTATGCCGCAAGGTCACTTGTTGCCCAAGACCATGTACGAGGCGAACAAAATCCTCTCTGGACTTAAGATGTCATACGAGCAGATAGACGCTTGTCCAAAGGGATGCATGTTATTTAGGAAAGAACATGAGAACTCAAAATATTGTGTCAAGTGCAAATCATCTAGGTATATGGAGGTTGACACTGGTGATGGTCAGAAGCGCCAGACTGGGGTTGCCCAAAAGATCCTTCGGTATCTTCCATTCATACCAAGGATCCAACGGCTCTTTATGAACGTGGAAACTGCCCAACAGATGAGATGGCCCACACTAGGCAAAAGAAGTAATCCAGAAAAGATGATACATCCATCAGATGGTTCAGCATGGAAGAACTTCGCTAAAAAGTACCCCAAGGAAGCGGGCAACGAGAGGAGTGTAGCAATTGGGATATCAACTGATGGGTTCAATCCCTTTGGTATGACGGCTGCAGCATACAGTTGTTGGCCCGTGTTTGTTATTCCCATGAATCTCCCCCTGGTATCTGCATGCAAAGACAACACATGTTCGTGTCAATGATAATCCCAGGGCCAAAATACCCGGGGAAAAATATGAGCGTGTACATGGAACCCTTGGTGGATGATCTGTTTGATGCGTGGAAGGATGGGGTGCGGACATACGATGCCGTAACAAAAAAGCACTTTGATATGTATGTTTGGTACCACACATCCCTGCATGACCTACCAGCACGTGCTTTGTTCTGCGGCTGGAGTACACATGGGAAGTGGCCTTGTCCACAGTGCAGGCAAGCAGTGACTTTCTGGTGGCTCGACAAGGGTGGCAAGTACTGTTGCTTTGACAAACATCGACCCTTCCTTGAACCAGATCATGAATTCAGGGGAGACATTGTTAGTTTTAAAAAAGGCGTTGCTGTCCACGCTCCGAAACCACATTTGATGACTGGTGTACAAATCAAGGCCGAGTTAGATGCTCTCATTCCCAATGCCAATGGGACTGGTTTTGAGGGGTATGGAGAGACACACCAGTGGACACACATTCCATCATTGTGGAAACTCCCTTACTTTCAGGATCTTGAACTTCCGCATAACATTGATGTCATGCACACTGAAAAGAATATCGCCGAGGCCCTCTGGAGCACAATAATGGAGACTGAGAAAACGAAGGATAACATCAAGGCTAGAATTGATCAAGAACGTTGGTGCCAAAGGACAGATTTAAATATGAAGCCTCCAGGAGTCAGATCCAAAGGTTGGCATAAGCCACAGGCCCCATTCAGCCCTACAAGGCCCCAGAGGAGGGAAATATTCCAGTGGATACTAGATAGCTTGTTCTTTACTGATGGGTACGCAGCTAGCTGGCAAAGGGGAGTGAATATGGATACGTTGCGAATAGGGGGGCTGAAGAGTCATGACTATCACGTATGGATTGAGAGAATAATGCCGGTGATGATTCGAGGTTATGTCGATGAAAAAATTTGGCGAGTGCTCGCTGAGTTGAGCTATTTCTTCCGCCAGCTTTGTGCTAAAGAATTAGACCGTGAAGTGGTTGACAAGCTACATGAACAAGCACCCGAGTTGATTTGCAAGCTTGAGAAGATATTTCCGCCTGGCTTCTTTAATCCGATGCAACATATGATCTTGCATCTCGCTGAAGAGGCCAAAAAGGGGGGCTCTGTGCAGTTTCGTTGGCAGTATCCACCTGAGAGAGAGAGACAAAGCATCTTCGTGCCAAGTGCGGCAATAAATGCAAGATCGAAGCATCGATAGCCGAGGCATACCTCAACGAGGAGGTGTCAAACTTCACGACAAAATACTATGATGAAAATATTCGCACCGTGCATAATCCACTCGTTCGTTACAATGCCGCCAACCCCCAAGATTTACCCGAGATTAGCATCTACACATCCTCTGGTGGCAAAGCTAGTGGCTGGCAGCACAAGTCGCTAAAGTATGGCGAATGGTCGACTATTCACTCGTATATCTTGACCAACACGCCTGAAGTGAAGCCATACATCACGTAAGTTCTCACTTAATTGTTTTGGCTATATGTTGGTAGCTTCTGTCTAACTCCTCCCCTTCTCTTTGCCATAGAGAATTTACTCAGCAATATTGGAAGCGGACAAGGCCTCCTACCGATGCCGAAGCTTTACAGCTTTTCCATAATGGATGTGATGGTGGATTCGTTGGCTGGTTTGGGGAAAAGGTAGTTTTTGCATCTAACCTGGCTTCTAGTGCTGACATTATAAGAAGTAGAACTTGTACTACAACTAATACATCAAACTTCTCCTAATTCTTCCAATATAGGGACGAACAGATGTTGGAATGAGGCCTGATTTGAAACCAATCGCCAAAGGTTTTAGGTATTCTGTCAAGACATTACATGTTTATGACGTGAATGGGTACCGCTTCCATACCCATTCACACACCATGAATCGGGCCAACCGGAAGACAATAAATAGCGGAGTCATGGTTGAAGGGGAGGATAAACTTCATTACTATGGAAGGGTCGAGGAAATATACCAGCTTGACTATGGATCTGGTTACAAGCATCAACCAGTTATATTCAAATGCCATTGGTTTGACCCTGCCAAAGTGAGACGAATACCTGATATTGGGTGGGTCGAAGTTGCACGAGACTCGGTTTATGCGGGAGATGATGTATATATTTTGGCTTGTCAAGCCACACAAGTTTTTTATCTCCCATACCCATGCAAAAACCCGAAGAAGCGTCTACAAGCATGGGATGTTGTCTTCGCGGTACCGAAGCATGGTAAAATACACCCCCCAAACAAAGATGATTACCACCGCATAGATCCCAAGACTTATGAGGGAGAATTTTACCAAGAAGAAGGCCTCCCAGGGGAATTCACTATTGAAATGTCGATTGATGAGGATATGGACACCGCCGCAGAGGAAGAAGATGAGGGCGTGTTAGTAGACAATTCACAAGATGAAATTGAGGTGGTGGAGAACCCACAAGACCTGGCATTACTTGAGAGGTTCCGCAAAGGGCTTGACCTTACTGATCCGAAAGGTCCACCTCCAGGCTTCATTGATGAATGGTGGCAACTACGTGACTGCGATGATGATGATGATCCAACATATGATCCCAATGTTGAAGACACAGGATACGGAACTTAGCCTATTTTTAGCAACAACTCTATGTCCCCGTGATTGTAAAATTAGCCTATTTTGTAATAACTCTTGTTGTACAATTAGCAACCTATGTACTCGTGGTTGTACAATTAGCCTATTTTGTAATAACTCTATGATGCATATGCTTACAATTTTTTTATGCTTTACTCATTGTCTTTTAATATGGGTCATCTCATTGTATCATGTGTACTAATCAAGATTTTTTTGTCAATGCAGGTGATTGAATCATGCCAGGTGGGAAAGGTGTGAGAGGTGGAGGAGGCGGGAGAGGTGGGAGAGGCGGGAGAACCATGCTGAAATTGAGCACGTTGTACGGGTCCACTAAGCCTGGCGTCAAGAATGTACCCACTAGAGGACGAGAGGGGCGGGAGGCGCGACGTAGGGGCCGTGGTGCACGTTCTGTGGCCCTTTCTAGTCGCATGCCCGAGGCTGATTCTGACGAGGGGGAGGATCTGGATATGACCAACTTTGTTCGTGCCCCCAATCACGATGGGGTCGGCTCCTCACGTGGCTTGGTTGAGGAGGATCAGGAGGATGAGGAGGAGCAGGAGGAGGAGGAGCAACAACATGAGGATGAGGATGGGCAGCAGGAGGATCAGGAGGATGAGGATGGGCAACAGGAGGAGGAGGAGGTGGAGGGTGAGGAGGAAGAGGAGAGTGGGGATGAGATTCTGCAGGAGCGGTTTGTGGGGAAGTCAGAACTTGCTTCCGTTCCACCGCCAAAGGAGAAAGTGTTCTTGCGTGGGGTGTCAAAGCTCCCCAATAGGCCATATGCACTTAAGCACATCCAACTTAAACCTACTGGAAAGACGTAAGTGGTTCTAAATTGTGCAACATATTGATATTGTCTTGCCATTGTTCAACGTTTTGATTATATCTTTCTATTTTTCAACATATTGACCTTGTCTTTCCATTTTTCAACATATTGATCTTGTCTTATCATTTTTCAACATATTGATCTAGTCTTTCCATTTTCAACATATTGATCTTGTCTTTCTATTTTGCAGGAGCTTCGAGTGGTTGGGACCCCAGAAGCCCAAACGCGCCTATGGTGGCATCATTGGATGTCTTATTCGGGAATATTTTCCTGGGCTGGTAAAGATGCCGGATGGTTCCCGGGAGCCTGCTTGGACATGGGATCATTACAAACGCGCGGAGGATTCCAAGTATGGCTCAGCCGCTGAACGTGTGGTCAACGAGTTTTGGGTAAGTTTCGTTCACACTATTAGTCAATAATATACTCTGATCGAGCAACACAATTTGACTTCTCTTGGTTTGCTTCATTGCAGGATTTTTTTACCCCGGCTGAGGGTACATTTGAAGAAGGATGTAAGGTGGTGGTCGAGAAAGCCAAGAAGTTAATCCCCGAGATGCACTATGATGCGCGCGTGAACTGCGTGACCAATTGGTATGGGCACGAGAAGAAGATTGCAATGCCAAAGAAGCGCGCCCGAAAAAGGCTTCTAACACGTGAGCAATACTTGAAGGTAGGCATATTTGCTTTTTTGGACTTCACACATGACTATAGTTTACTTTCATTCCTATATTAATTTATATCATGTATATGTAGGTGCCTCCTCAGTATACTGCCTCCAAGGGCCCATGCTTTCAGTTGATGGTTGCCAGGTGGGTATCCAAGGACTATGTGGAAGCTCACATGGATGCGATGCGTCGGCGTGAGATGTTGGGTGAAGGAACACACCGTCAAGGCAACCTCACCATCACTGGCGTCATCCAGAAAAGGGTGAGCCAATCCATAATTTATTTATTCCCACCACTTTATTCTATATGTGTGATTGTATATTTTATTTATCTTAATTCTTTCTCTTGCAGAAACTTGACACAGGAGAGGACATCACTCACTTTCAGGCTTTCTGTTCTACCTGGGAGGTGAAGAAACCCGAGGAGGGGAAGTCAAAGTGGATGACCCTAGGATCCGAGCTGAGGGTTGGAAAATACGAGACAAAGTACAAGGAGTCGCATGGCGAGAACTCAAACCCGCTCACGGAGCCCTTCGACCCTGAGGTTGCTATGCTAGCAGGAGACGGCAAGAAGAATGGTCGATTATATGTTGCCGACGGTTGCGTCCCTGAGATCTCCATTCCATCTAAGAGGCAACTCTACGGTAGTGGGAAGGGCTCACGTATAGAGACGCGCCCACAACCTTCACAGGTCATGTATAGCAGGATGCAGGTATGGTCCTCTTCATTGATCATACAATAATTGATTATATGTTTGCATTATAACGATGATGATGAAATTGTGATAACACTATGTAGGCTCAACTAGAGGAGGATCGCCGAAAGCGAGAGGAGGCTGAGCAAAAGGTTCTCCAAATGCAGGAGATGTGGGTTGAGCAACAACGGGCAATGCATGCTAGGTTCGAAGCCTATGATGCGCAATTTAATGTGAGTTTTTTCCCATAAGACTGGATGGCTAACTCCATTCAACTTGTAAAACTTACCTTCTGAAATTGCATTTACAGCTCTTAGCTTCTGCGAATGGCACAGCTCCTCCTGTTCTTCCTCCTTTGCCTTCGATGAACTTCCAATTTGTAAGCCGTGTTGCATCTATTCAGTAGTCCATCTTATTATCACATGTTTACCGTCTCATAACCGTTTACCATGTTTTATAGGGAATGCCTTCAGCCGGATCCAACAACAAGCCGACCCCTCCGGAGGATGAAAGCCCTATGACTCCTGCCACTACGAGCGTGCCCATGCCGACTCTGGACAACCCGAATATTAGGAGGCAACTTTGTGAGTTCCCACACTCTTCGTCAATTTCTTGTTTGTATACATCTTGTGTCAAATTATACCAAGTCATTACCATATAGCTACATAGATACCAAGTTTTATGGTTGTTCCAAATATACCCTTGTTAGAATTAAATGTCAATATTCTTCGGAGAATCATCTTACCATATACATACCAAGTCCATATAGCTACATAGATAACAAATTTGAATTTGCTTGTGCAAAACTATACCTTGTTAGAATCATGTCAATATTCTTACCATATAGCTACATAGATAATAAATTACAATTATGCTAGTGCTAAATTTACCTTATTAGTATCATGTAAATATGTTTGTTAGAATCATCTTACCATATAGCTATATATATACGTAGTTTGAACTTTGTAAGATTGCATCATTTTTACTCATGCTTGTGTGTTTTGCACTTTGTAGGATTACATCAAGGAAGCCTATGTTGTGGCGGAACATGGTCGCCGTTGATGGAGATATATATGTACCACATGCTAGAGGACTTGTGTGCCACTTGGTTGTGTTGATGGATATGTGAACTTGAATTCAAGTGTTTGTTAAACTTGTGAACTTTGTATGCATGTTTGATGTACTAGTGCACTTGTGAACCTATTATGTGAATTCTTGCTGTGATATATGTCTGCTGTGATATATGTTTGATTTACTAGTGCACTTGAATTATGTTTGTCCAGATTTGTTTTGAAATGCAGGGTACAATAAAAAACAGCATGAACCTGCCAAATTTTTGTGGACTTTGCCGTGTATCCCAGGAAAAACACTCGGCAAAGAGTACGTAATTTGCCGTGTATGGCAGACAACACACTCGGCAAAGAGTAAGTCTATGCCGTGTATTGCCATAAGAGACACTCGGCAAAGAGCAAGTATTTGCTGTGTATCACAGTAAAAACACTCGGTAAAGAGTGCGTAATTTTCCGTGTATGGCAAGCAGTACACTCGGCAAAGAGTAATTATTTGCCGTGTATCCCAATAAAAACACTCGGTAAAGAGTGCGTAATTTGCCGTGTATGTCAGGCAGTACACTCGGCAAAGGCTTGACGCCGTCTACAGCGGACGCGCCGTGAACGCATTATTTTACCGAGTGTCCAGCTGATAGACACTCGGCAAATGTTTGCCGAGTATCCGGGAGTTAAACACTCGGCAAAGTCGTGTTTACCGGCGGGGTGTACGCTGTGAACTCTTTACCGAGTGTAAATACACAGCAAATGTTTGCCGAGTGTATTTTGGCCTTTGCTGTGTATTTTTAATACCCAGTAAAAAATCGTTTTCCTGTAGTGGATAATTGCAAAAGTAGTCAAGAATTATGTCCCTTTTATATGGTTGGTTCCAAAGTTGCCAGAGTCGTGATTCTACCATGCGATTCTACGACTTTACGACCCAAATTAAGTGGATCGATTCTACGATTCTACTAAGTAGAATCTATGATTTCACGATTCTAAAAGTTATGATCCTACAATCTATGATCCTACCATAGAGGTTCCGATCCGATTCAGAATCACGATTCTAACAACTTTGGTTGGTTCACAAATTATAGGTGAGAAGACTTTCTACCTATGGAAGATGCACCTAGAGCATACTTGTGGGAACACTAAGGTAAGGTTACATGGTTACAGATAAATGGGTTCAAAGGTTTATAAGCCTTCTACTCCCTCCGACACATATTAGTTGAATTGGATTTGTCTAGATTTAGTTGTATCTATATATTTTTAGGGCTAGATACATCCGAATTTAGACAAATTTGAGTCAACTAATATGGGTCAGAAGAAGTATTAGAATTGACTCTTGGAATGGCATTGAAAAGTTAGGGAGACAAAAAAAAGAGAAATGTGGAGTAGAAGTGCCAACTATGATGGCATATAGATCAAAGAGGAATGCTTTCTATGTTGTACTTGGTGATCAGGTGGAACAATACACAAGTCTCAAATTACTTGCATACAGTGATTTCCAGAAATCTTGGCTCTATAGGCATTGTGACAACAATAATTTTTCCAGAGCATCCAAGTAAAACCAGAAATTTCATGAGTTGTTTTCTTATCATAATTCATGTATAGAAGATTCTGGAAAGGTTACAGACCAAATATTTCTACTTTACTTTTTAAATTATGTTTAATAATACTTCATATGTATGCAAACAACTTCTAACCTCGTAAAATTCCTTGTACTTACACAGGTTTAGATGAGTGTTTTGTAAAACTCAGTACATGCCAACGGTTTCTAGCAGTAACTCGAATGGATGGGAACAATAATTTATTTCCCATTACCTATGGTCTGGTTTACAAGGAGGAGACAAAATATTGGTCTTGTTTCCTACACAACTGAAGTATAAAATTGGTGGCGAGTTAGGGAAGTTACTAAATAACGCCATCATTTTAGATAGATAGAAGGTAATAATAAAATGAAATTATCTCTATTATATACCTCTCGATGTATGATTAAATAAACCATGAAAATATCTTTAGTACTTTTTGACTAATTTTGAATGCTTAAATAAATTCATGAAATTTTCTTTAGTACTTTTTGAGTAATTTTGAATGCCTAAATAAATCCATGAAAGTATCTCTAGTATTTTTTGAGTAATTGGGCTAAATAAATCCATGAATATTTCTCTAGTATTTCTTGAGTAATTTTAATGGCTAAATAAATCCAAGATAATATCTCTAGTATTTTAGTAATTTTGAACGCCAGAATAAATCCATGAAAATATCTCTAGTATTTTTTGGGTAATTTTGAGTGCCTAAATAAATCTATAAAAATATCTCAAGTATTTTTTGAGTAATTTTAAATGGCTGCATAAATCCATGAAATTATTTCTATTATTTTTGAGTAATTTTCAATTGTTAAATAAATTGATGGAAATATCTCTAGTATTTTTGAGTAATTTTGAATGGATGAATAAATACATGAAAATATCTCTAGTATTTTTTTGAGTAATTTTAATGGCTAACTAAATTCACGATAATATCTCTAGTATTTTTAGTAATTTTGAACACCTAAATAAATCCATGAAAATATCTCTAGTATTTTTTGGGTAATTTTGAGTGCCTAAATAAATCTATAAAAATATCTCAAGTATTTTTTGCGTAATTTTAAATGGCTACATAAATCCATGAAATTCTCTATATTATTTTTGAGTAATTTTAAATTGTTAAATAAATTGATGGAAATATCTCTAGTATTTTTCGAGTAATTTTGAATGGATAATAAATACATGAAAATATCTCTTTTATTTTTTATTTAATTTTGAATGCCTAAATAAATCCATAAAATTGCCTCTAGTAATTTTGAATCAACAAAAACAAATAGGGTTTGCTAAATGCAATAAACTAATTATTTAAACTTCCCACAAAAGCTATTTCCTAAGACACATTTATGAAAAAATTCAAACTTCTAGGTCGGGGGCGAAGAAAATTATGGATGTTGCTTCTTATTCTTATACACTTAAGAGTGTGGATTTGCTGCCCAGGGGGATAGCTGCCACCCCCCCCCCCCTAAGCAGCACCGTAGATTTGTGCTAAGATATAATGTCAGAAAATGGTCCTTCTACTGCCCTGCTTGTTAGTGCTCTGCACGCATTAGAAATATTTTATTTGTCGCTGTGTCCTATCTGGAGTACCGTGTCCAAGGGATTTTGCTAGGTCCAAGACTTCTTTGTACGAACCAACGAGCGAATCTCGGACGTGATTCAGCAGACCCATGCGACAGCGGGTGTACTTCATCGCATTCGTGCAGTACGAAATCTTCAAGCCCTCGTGCCACAAGTTGTCCATGGCGCGCTCACACAAGTCGAGAGCATCGCTGCAACCGAGGCCAATGCCGATGTGTCATCTACCTAAAGTGCTAGCTATGCTTGCTATGCTTGCTACCATGCAACCTGTTTCTGTCGCCCTTTCTAACTAGCCTGGTTTGTTTTTTAATGGTAGCTCTCGTGTAGTTAGGCTACATAGCCTACACAAGCGCATACGCAGACATGTGTGTCTGACAAGTTAGGAGTAGCTTGCCCATGTTGTGTACGTTCGATCTAAGTGAAAATGGCCTCAGGTTCATCTCGTGATACTTCCGCGTCTCTGGTTTGGGAAGGTGGTGAACGTGTGTGGGACTTTCGGGAGGGTGCACAAAATACATCATGTCTTAATTATCTCTCTTACTGTTCCTCCTCCTTGATATGAGCCGCTAGATTCTGTCAGCAAGATTGTAGAAAGAATGAAAAGGGCGAACTACATATGCACAAGTTGTGGTACTTACACGGCAAAGATATTGGTGTGCGCCCGGCACGCCGCCGGCGCCATGGACATGGTCTGCCTGCTTGTGCCCATCACCGGCATACCGGATCCGAAGAGTAATCCTCGGGTGCTTCTGGTCTACAGAAAAATAGATGAGCGTATAATAGAAGGAGAAGAGGCGACTGATAATTAGCTACTAGCACTAACTGTTGCGGCCATGCGGTGGCCATGCATGCCTAAAAAAACAAAAACTGCTGGTGG
Source organism: Avena sativa (assembly GCA_916181665.1). NCBI lineage: Eukaryota > Viridiplantae > Streptophyta > Magnoliopsida > Poales > Poaceae > Avena > Avena sativa. The sequence continues at coordinate 345,973,773 of OV702279.1, forward strand.
CATGTCTACCCATGCGAACCCAATCTAAACAAAGTACACATATATTGAGAAGATATTTTGTTCGCATGTACCATGTCATCTTTTGAAATATTGTTGTCGTGTTATGTTAGCTTTATTACAGACTGTTTAATCAAACCGTCTACCTTATGGTTACTTCGCACGTATCTCAGCGCATAAGATGGCGGACATAGAGGGGGGAAGCTATCCCCTGGACAGCAGACTATTAACCATACACTTAATGGTTTTGATGTTACAATGGAAAGAATGAAGGATGAATCTGAAGAAGCTTGGGAGTGTCTAATAAAAATTCTAGCTGCTGCATGGGATAGATATGCCATGGATCCCAACTATAAGAATGACTTACAAGTTAACAATAGTAGTGAATTTTAAATAAAATGATACTTGATGTTAGGGGAAACATCTAAGGACAATATTTAATAGCATCGGAAAGAAGGTGATGGTAAGGAATGAAGGGAAAAAACTGCAGCAGCCAAAGAAAGGTGGGATATCACCCCCAACCTACTTAGAAATCCTTGAAGAAAACAAGAAATGGTCTAGAATATGTAGATCTAAAAATACACTAGATGGTTTGTGAGAAGTGACCATTGGGGTAGATAAAACATATTCTACAAGTTTGACAAGTTGAACATGTGTCTGCAAAGATGGGACATCACTCGATTCCCTTGAAGTCATGCTATTTTAGCCATTTACAAGGCATACCAGCATCCTATAGAATATGTGTCTGATTTTTATTAAAAATATACCTAGAGGCATATAACCCTATGATTTATAGTTCCTTGTCAAGATAGCTGGATCAAAACTAACACTATTGATGTTGATCGAGCAGTCTTTAAAGTATTAGGAAGAAGTTAGAGAAAAAGAGGAGAAAAGGAGAGTTTGAAGTTCCAACACCCATGTACACATCTAGAATGTCAACAATCACCTATAGAAACTGCGGTCTTCTGGATCACTAATATATTGACTGTTCAACCCCACTAAAGCCATCTCTTCAGATGAGAAATAAACAAGAGTTTTGCGGGCTCATACGTATCCTTTAGTACTTAATTCTTTATAGTATTTATACTTACAAGCATGGGCTGCACGACACACGATAATAAATTGTACATGGACAATAGCGGAACACATAATTAAATCAAGTATAGAATCGTACACTTTAAAATCGCCCTGATCAGTGCTATTGTTGATCTGCAAAATCTCGTGGCTGGCAACTCGGTTCTCAATTAAGTTGATGCAGATGTCCATACGGTCAATGGGATGATCTCGAAACCGGTGGAAGCATGAGCTAAAATTTTGCACTCGAATTGGCAGGAGATCAAAGGATGGTGCAAGAGCCGCTAAATGAAGATATTGTTATTTTATATGAGTATGATGTCTTTTGATTTATTTACTAGAAATTTTGTTTTAGTATGTGCTTTAGTACTATATGGAAACTTTTGGTATATAGTCTGTCAAACTTATTACTAAATTTTGACTTATAAGTTGTTGTGTTGTGAAGGATAGGCAGAGAATGGCCATGATCTTGGTCATTTTGCTTGAAACTCTTAAATTTTCGAACATAGGGCATTTTGTGAAGCATTTTTTTTAAGTTGTCAATTTTAAAATTTATATTTTTCTATGGCAACTAGTACACATAATAGTACTTGAAATGTTTTGAACTATTTTTCATATTTTGATTTTTTTTTTCAAAATACGGTGCCATTTTTTGGCATGCCATTCCATACAAAGGATTGAATTTTTCAACACATCTTGTGTAGATTCCTACTAGGGCACTTGAAAATGTTTTTGCCCAAATTTGGTGAGCATTCTATTACACACTTGTAATTCAATTTTTAATTCCTTTTGGCAATGTCAAAAAATTTAGTTGATCCATGAAATATGACAAAACAGTTTCGAAATTCAAAATATTTCAAAATTAGGCCTCCAATATGGTCTATGTCGTGTGAAAACTGCAAATGACCAACTTGGCATCTTATTTGTGGTACTTTCTTCACAAGGAACGTCTTTTTAGCCACTCAAAAATGGAAAACACCAACATTTTCCCAAAAAAAGTGGAACTCTTATTTTGCACTTCCGTTGACTATGTTAATTGGCTTGAAACCCGTAAATGTTCATACATGATAGATATGTTTTGTGAAGAACTATTTTAAAATTTACCAAATTGTAATTTTGTCATTTTCCATGGAAACTAGTACCCCCTCCGACTCAAAATACATGTCGCAGATTTGTCAAAATTCAACTGAATTTAGACACTATTTATTATATAGATACGTCCAAAAGAAAACCGTACACAATCGAGTTAGCTAGCTGAGTCAGGAGAAAAGCATCCAACCCGCACACACGATCTGTCACCGGCATACCTAACCCTAGCAGTCGCCGCTGCCTCTTCCTCTTCCTCGCCGCTTCCTGTTGGAATTATGCCCTAGAGGCAATAATAAAGATGTTATTGTTATAATTCTTGTTCATGATAAAGTTTATATTCCATGCTAGAATTGTATTAAGAGGAAACTTTGATACTTGTGTGGTTTATGAACAACACCGTGTCCCTAGTACGTCTCTATGGACTAGCTCATTGATTAATGATGGTTAAGGTTTCCTAACCATAGACATGAGTTGTCGATTAATAATGAGATCATGTCATTGGGAGAATGATATGATGGACAGACCCAAATCAAGCAGATCAATTAGATCGTGTCATCGTGTTTATCTTTGCGAAGCTTTTTCTATGTCAAATATTGTATTCCTTAGACCATGAGATAATACAACTCCCTGGTATCGGAAGAAAGCTTTGAGGTCATCAAACGTCATCCTATGAAAGGGTGATCATAAAGGTGTCTCTCAGGTGATCGGAAAGTACTTGTTGGGTTGTATGTATCGAGATGGGATTTGTCCCTCCCGAGTCGGAGAAATATACTTCGGGCCCACTCGGTAATCGATATCAACACCGCTTGCAAGCACGTGGTTAAAGAGTTAATCAAAAAGTGATATCGGATTACGGAACGAGTAAAGTACTTGCTGTGAACGAGATTGAACTAGGTATGCAGATACCAACGATCGAATCTCGGGCAAGTAAAATATCGCATGACGAAGGGAATATAAATATGGGATTAATTGAATCCTGGCATCGTGGTTCATCCGATATGATCATCGATGAATATGTGGGAGTCAATATGGGTTTCCAGATCCCGCTGTTGATTATTGATAGAAGATCATGTCTGCATATTCTCGAACCCGTAGGGTCACACACTTAACGTGCCTCGACGCTAGGATAGAATGAATAATTGGTTTATGAGTTTTTGTTCGGAGTCTCGGATGAGATCCAGGACATCACAAGAGGTTCCAGAATGGTCCGGAGAATAAGATTCATATAAAGGAAAGCAGTTTTTGGATTTCGGAATCGTTTCGGAGTATTCGGTATTGTATCGGAAGGTTCTAGAAGCTTCAAGAGTGGGACCAACGTGGCCCCACTTGTCGGAGGCCTGCGTGGGACAAAGGGGAGTGCCCTGGCCGCATTGGGCCAGGGGCACAAGGCCCCATAGGCCCAGCCGGCCAAAACCCTAGGGAAAACCCTAGGAACCCTTCTATAGGAGGGGGAAACTTGCCCCCCACTCCAACCCTTGGGGCCGCCGCCCTAGGGCTTGGAGGAGGGGCCAAGGGGGCCGGCCAGCCCCCTATATAAGGTGGGCAGGGGCGCACCCCTCCCTCCCCCCACTCCTTCAACCATAGCCGCCGACCTGCTGCCCTCCACCTCTCTCTCTCTCCCGACTGCGCGTAGGCGAAGCCCTGCCGCAGAAACTCTCCACCATTGCACCACGCCGTCGTGCTGTAGATCCAATCTATCTCTCCACCCCACTTGCTGGACCAAGTAAGGAGGAGACGTCGCGGCACCGTACGTGTGCATCTCTCGGAGGCGTCGCCACTTGCGGCGTTGGATCGGATCGGATCGCGAGGAGTAGAAGGCTAGTTCGACTACATTACCCATGTTCTGTTAAACGTTCTGCTGTGCGATTTCTTCAAGGGTATGAAGATCTCATCTATCCCTCTCGTTGATTGCATCTCCTAGATTAGATCTTGGCTTTTCCCGTTCGCATCCGTAGAATTTTTTTGATTTACTATGCTGCGAAACCCTTCAGTGGTGTCCGAGCTAGATCTATGCGTAGATGTGTTTCACGAGTAGAACGCAACATGCTTGTTGTGGGCGTTGATGTTTTCTGTTGCAAGCCTCTTTTTGTGTACTTCTTATGATGCGGGATAGTGAGATCGAAGCGGTCCAGGCCAACTTTACGCTACCTCGTTCGCGAGACCGGCTCCGCACTTGACGTGTGGCTTGTTCCACACATGCGGCTGGTGGATGCCAATTTGTCTCACTATAGTAGTCATGGGATTTACACCGGATGTTGGCAACCATAATATCACCGTTGTGGCTTTCCGTAGGTAAGAATCGTTCTTAGCTTATTACTCCCATAAGCCACGTAAAACATGCAACGACAAAGTAGAGGCGTCTAACTTGTTTTTGCAGGGAGTGTTTTATGATATGGTATGGCCCAACATATGATGTGTATGTTGTATGCAATGATCATGTTTTGTAATATTTCACGACTTGCATGTCGATGAGTACACAACCGGTAGGAGCCATATGATTGTCTTTATAATTGTGTATGACCTGTGTGTCAACTTCTATTACGCCATGTAATAGCTTTACTTTATCACTAAGTAGTTAGCAATAGTTGTAGTTGCTATTCGTGGTGGAGGCAATCATGGTGGAGTGATGGAGATCATGCTGGCGCGCACAAGATGGAGATCATTGCACGGAGATTGCCTATACCATGTCACATAAAATTATATGCATGTGATGTTTATCCTTTTATGTATCTTATTATGCTTAGATCGCGACGGTAGCATTATAAGATGATTCCTCACTTAAAGATCAAGATAAAATTGTGTTCTCCCCATGTATGCACAGTTGCGAAAGTTCGCCGTGTTCAAGCACTTCGTGATGATTGGGTGCTATAAACTCTACGTTCACATACAATGGGTGCAAGCCAGTTTTGCACATGCGGAAATGCTTGGGTTTGACTTGACGAGCCTAGCATGTACAGACATGGCCTCAGAACACATGAACCGAAAGGTTAAGAATGAGTCATATGAATGATATGATCGACACTTTGTTGTCCACCATTGAAACCACATCTCTTCTCGTGAAGATCGGATTAGGTGTGGTGAATTTGGATCATGTTCACTAAACAACTTGAGGGATGTTGAATTTAGTGGGAGTTTATCTAGTAATTTGATTAAGTTAAACTAGTTATCATGAACATAGTTTAAATTGTACTTGCAAATTTTGTAGATCAAATGGCTAAGTCCAACTTCAACTTCAACGTTTTTGTTAAGAAAGAAAAGCTTAAGAACAATGGGTCTAACTTCACCAACTGGTTCCGCAATCTGAGAATCATTCTCGCTGGCGGACAAAAGGACTATGTCCTTGAGAAAGCGCTAGGTGACGCCCCTGCTATTGATGCGACGGCTGATGAAAAAGTTGTTTATCAGTCGCGCAAAGATGATTATGGAGTGATTAAGAGTACCATGTTGTTTGCTATGGAATCAGACCTTCAAAATCGTTTTGAGGAGTTCGCTGGGCCCTTTGAGATTCTTGAGGAACTGAAAACCATGTTTCAGACTCATGCCCGTTCTGAGAGATATGAGATCTCTGAGAAGTTCTTTAACTGCAAGATGGAGGAAGGGAGTTCCGTTAGTGAGCACGCCATTAAGATGTCGGGCTACACTCAACGTCTTGAGCAATTGGATTTCAAGATTCCAGAAGAGCTCAAGATTGACAGAGTTCTGCAATCACTCCCTCCTAGCTATAAAGGTTTTGTAGTTACTCACAATCAGATTGGTTCCACTGATACGATCACTGAGCTCTTCGCTAAGCTGAAAGCTGCGGAGGTGGACATCAAGAAAGATAATCATGTGTTGATGGTCAACAACCCCCTAGCTGTAATAAAGGGAAGGGTGCAAAGAAATCCTTCGAGAAAGGCAGCGGCAAGCGCGTTGCCCCTGCTGAGAAGAAGCTCAAGTCTGGACCTAAGCCAGACACTGAGTGCTTCTATTGCAAGGACAAGGGGCACTGGAAGCGCAACTGTCTGAAGTACTTAGCGGACAAGAAGGCTGGCACCATTAAAGGTATATTTGATATACATGTTATTGATGTTTACCTTACTAGCGCTCGTTGTAGTGCCTGGGTATTTGATATTGGTTCAGTTGCTAATATTTGTAACTCGAAACAGGAGCTACGGAATAGACGACAGCTAGCAAGGGATGAGGTGACGCTGCGCGTTGGCAATGGATCAAGAGTTGATGTGATGGCCGTCGGCACGCTCTCCTTAGTTTTACCTTCGGGATTATTTTTAAACCTTAATAAGTGTTATTATGTGCCTGCGTTGAGCATGAACATTATATCTGGATCGTGTTTATTGCAAGACGGTTATTCATTTAAATCGGAGAATAATGGTTGTTCTATTTATATGAATAACATCTTTTATGGTCATGCACCTGCTATGAATGGTTTATTTCTTCTGAATCTCAAAAGCAATGAAACACACATCCATAACATTGAGGCTAAGAGATGCAAAGTAGATAGTGATAATTCAACTTATTTGTGGCACTGTCGTCTAGGTCATATTGGTGTAAAACGCATGAAAAAACTCCATTCTGATGGACTTTTGGAGTCTCTTGATTTTGAATCATTTGACACGTGCGAGCCGTGCCTCATGGGCAAGATGATCAAAACCCCGTTCTCCGGAATGATGGAGCGAGCAACGGACTTGTTGGAAATCATACATACAGATGTATGCGGAACAATGAGTGTTTCGACGCGCGGTGGATATCGCTATTTTCTCACTTTTACTGATGACTTAAGTAGATATGGGTATATCTATTTAATGAAACATAAATCAGAAACGTTTGAAAAGTTCAAAGAATTTCAGAACGAAGTGGAAAACCATCGTAACAGGAAAATTAAATTTCTACGATCCGATCATGGAGGTGAATATTTGAGTTATGATTTTCTCACACATCTTAAAGCAAGCGGAATCGTTTCGCAACTCAGGCCACCTGGAACACCACAGCGCAATGGTGTGTCTGAACGCCGGAATCGAACTCTATTAGATATGGTGCGATCAATGATGTCTCTTACAGATTTGCCGTTATCATTTTGGGGTTATGCATTAGAAACCGTTGCATTCACTTTAAATAGGGCACCATTTAAATCCGTTGAGAGACATCGTATGAACTATGGTTTGGTGCTAAACCTAAGTTGTCGTTTCTTAAAGTTTGGGGATGCGAAGCTTACGTCAAGAAGTTGATGCCGGACAAGCTCGAACCCAAAGCGGAGAAATGCGTCTTCATAGGATACCCTAAGGAAACGATTGGGTATACCTTCTACCACAGATCCGAAGGCAAAGTGTTTGTTGCAAAGAACAGATCCTTTCTTGAGAAGGAGTTTCTCTCGAAAGAAGTGAGTGGGAGGAAGGTAGAGCTAGACGAGGTTATTGAACCTTCTCTCGAGTTGGAGAGTAGCGCAACACCTGAAATTGTTCCAGTGCTGTCTGCACCAACAAGAGAGGAAGCTAATGATGAGGATCATGAAACTTCGAACGATGCTGTTGCTGAATGTCGCAGGTCGACAAGGTCGCGTTCCCCTCCTGAATGGTACGGCAACCCTGTCTTGACTGTCTTGTTGGTAGACAACAGTGAACCTGCGAACTATGAGGAAGCAATGATGAGCCCAGACTCTGAGAAATGGCTAGAGGCCATGAAATCCGAATTGGGATCCATGAGCGAAAACCAAGTATGGACTTTGGTGGACCCTCCTAGCGACCGTAAGGCCGTTGAGTGCAAATGGATTTTCAAGAAGAAAACGGACGTGGATGGTAATGTTACTGTCTATAAATCTCGACTTGTCGTGAAAGGTTTTCGACAAGTTCAAGGTGTTGACTACGATGAGACTTTCTCTCCCGTAGCGATGTTTAAGTCCATTCGGATTTTATTAGCAATTGTTGCATTTCATGATTATGAAATATGGCAAATGGATGTCAAGACCGCATTCCTCAATGGCAACATTGATGAAGAGTTGTATATGATGCAGCCCGAAGGTTTTGTCGATCCTAAGGATGCTGATAAGGTGTGCAAACTTCAGCGTTCCATTTATGGATTGAAGCAAGCATCTCGGAGTTGGAACCTTCGTTTTGATCAAGTGATCAAGAGGTTTGGATTTGTTCCAAATTGCTACGAAGCTTGTATCTACAAGAAAGTGAGTGGGAGCTCAGTGACATTTTTAGTACTATATGTGGATGACATATTGATTATTGGAAATGACATTGATATGCTTAACGATGTGAAGAGTTATTTGAACAAATGTTTTTCAATGAAATACCTAGGAGAAGCTGCTTATATATTAGGCATCAAAATCTATGGAGATAGACAAAGACGCCTAATAGCTTTAAGTCAAAGTACATACCTAGACAAAGTTCTAAAAAGGTTCAAAATGGATAAGGCAAAGAAAGGTTCAGTGCCCATGTTGTCAGGTAAGATATTGAGAAAGGCTCAGTGTCCAGCTACGGTAAACGATAGAGAAACTATGAGCAAAGTGCCATATGCCTCGGCCATAGGTTCTATCATGTATGCCATGATGTGTACTAGACCGGATGTGTCCAATGCTCTTAGTTTGACGAGCAGATACAAAAGTGATCCAGGAGTGAAACACTGGACAGCCGTAAAGAACATCCTAAAGTATTTAAATAGGACTAAAGAAATGTTCTTGGTCTATGGAGGTGATGAGCAGCTCGTCGTAAAAGGTTACGTCGACGCTAGTTTAGACACCGACCCGGATGATTCTAAATCTCAGACAGAATACGTTTATATTTTGAATGGAGGAGTTGTGAGCTGGAGAAGCTGTAAGCAAAGCGTGATCGCGGGATCTACAGTAGAATCGGAATACATGGCTGCTGCAGAAGCGTCAAGTGAAAGAGTTTGGATCAGGAACTTCATCACTGAGCTTGGTGTGATTCGAAGTACCTTGGACCCACTAGAGATATTGGTGACAACACTGGCGCCATAGCACTGGCTAAGGAACCAAGATATCATCCAAAGACCAAGCACATCAACCGCCGGTTTCATATAATTCGAGATTATATAACAGATGGAGATCTGAAGATTAGCAAAGTACATACGAATCTGAATGTTGCAGATCCATTGACTAAACTCTTCCACGAGCAAAACATGATCAGCACCTTAATGCCATGGGTGTTAGATTGTTGCCAGATGTAAACTAGATTATTGACTCTAGTGCAAGTGGGAGACTGTTGGAATTATGCCCTAGAGGCAATAATAAAGATGTTATTGTTATAATTCTTGTTCATGGTAAAGTTTATATTCCATGCAAGAATTGTATTAAGAGGAAACTTTGATACTTGTGTGGTTTATGAACAACACCGTGTCCCTAGTACGCCTCTATGGACTAGCTCATTGATTAATGATGGTTAAGGTTTCCTAACCATAGACATGAGTTGTCGATTAATAATGAGATCATGTCATTGGGAGAATGATATGATGGACAGGACCAAATCAAGCAGAGCAATTATATCGTGTCATCGTGTTCATCTTTGCGAAGCTTTTTCTATGTCAAATATTGTATACCTTAGACCATGAGATAATACAACTCCCTGGTATCGGAAGAAAGCTTTGAGGTCATCAAACGTCATCCTATGAGAGGGTGATCATAAAGGTGTCTCTCAGGTGATCGGAAAGTACTTGTTGGGTTGTATGTATCGAGATGGGATTTGTCCCTCCCGAGTCGGAGAGATATACTTCGGGCCCACTCGGTAATCGATATCAACACCGCTTGCAAGCATGTCGTTAAAGAGTTAATCAAAAAGTGATATCGGATTACGGAACGAGTAAAGTACTTGCTGTGAACGAGATTGAACTAGGTATGCAGATACCAACGATCGAACCTCGGGCAAGTAAAATATCGCATGATGAAGGGAATATAAATATGGGATTAATTGAATCCTGGCATCGTGGTTCATCCGATATGATCATCGATGAATATGTGGGAGTCAATATGGGTTTCCAGATCCCGCTGTTGATTATTGATAGAAGATCATGTCTGCGTATTCTCGAACCCGTAGGGTCACACACTTAACGTGCCTCGACGCTAGGATAGAATGGATAATTGGTTTATGAGTTTTTGTTCGGAGTCTCGGATGAGATCCAGGACATCACGAGAGGTTCCGGAATGGTCCGGAGAATAAGATTCATATAAAGGAAAGCAGTTTTTGGATTTCGGAATCGTTTCGGAGTATTCGGTATTGTACCGGAAGGTTCTAGAACCTTCCGGAGTGGGACCAACGTGGCCCCACTTGTCGGAGGCCTGCGTGGGACTAAGGGGAGTGCCCTGGCCGCATTGGGCCAGGGGCACAAGGCCCCATAGGCCCAGCCGGCCAAAACCCTAGGAACCCTTCTAGAAGGAGGGGGGAACTTGCCCCCCACTCCAACCCTTGGGGCCGCCGCCCTAGGGCTTGGAGGAGGGGCCAAGGGGTCCGTACAGCCCCCTATATAAGGTGGGCAGGGGCGCACCCTTTCCCCCACTCCTTCAACCATAGCCGCCGACCTGCTGCCCGCCACCTCTCTCTCTCTCTCTCCCGACTGCGCGTAGGCGAAGCCCTACCGCAGAAACTCTCCACCATTGCACCACGCCGTCGTGTTGTAGATCCAATCTATCTCTCTACCCCACTTTCTGGACCAAGGAAGGAGGAGACGTCGCGGCACCGTACGTGTGCATCTCTCGGAGGCGTCGCCACTTGCGGCGTTGGATCGGATCGGATCGCGAGGAGTAGAAGGCTAGTTCGACTACATCACCCACGTTCTGTTGAACGTTTCCGCTGTGCGATTTCTTCAACGGTATGAAGATCTCATATATCCCTCTCGTTGATTGCATCTCCTATATTAGATCTTGGCTTTTCCCGTTCGCATCCGTAGAAATTTTTTGATTTACTATGCTGCGAAACCCTTCACTTCCTAAGAGGCCAGTGGGAAAATCCCAGGCGCCCCAAGGAGGGTGGCGGCAGGGGTCCCTCTCCCGTAGCTAGTGGTGTGGCACATGCCGTTGTCGCCGAGAGTGCGGGCTGCCGCCGGTGTGGCAGGTGTAGGTGGAGGCTGGTGGTGGGCGCCATGGCGGACGGCGGCGATGGGATGACCGGTGGAGCTCTGGTGGGGTCGCCTGGACCTTGTCCCAGATGCGCCCGCCCCCGCATCCGTTCTTCGTATTTCGGAGGATCTCTGTGGGTCTGTTGGCGCCAGGTTGCGGTCATGGCGGCCCGAGCTGCCTACTCCTCTGTTGACCTAGATGGTGGGGAATTGGCGTCCGGTCCCATGGGGAGCCGGCGGCGCGGGGGCCGATGATCTACCTAATAAAGCTGGCGGTCCTTGATTCCTCTCAAGCCAACACGAAGATCCGCCTGATGTTTTTCTACATTGATCTGGTTACTATGTCATGTTGAAGGCTCCGTCGGCGTACTCCATAAGTGCGATTATGCCGAGATATTGCTGGATCAGATGGGATTCGGTCGTGTGTATGCATATTTTACTCTGACCATTTGGTTTCAGAGGGCGCGTTTTGAAGCTTTGTTGGCTGTTAAGATCATGGGGCATGTTCTCGTTCCATGGTGCTAACGAAGAATGTCATGGAGACGAAGATCTGTGGACTGACAATGGTGGTTCGAGTTTGTGTGGTGATGAGGAATTGGCGTGGTGATTCGTGACTTGGAGCAGTGGCATGCAAGTGGGGGCGGCTGCACAGGAGAGGTTTATGGTTCTATCTTTCAGGTGAAAACCCAAAGTGTGGCCTTAATTGGTTGTGCCTGGCAATAGCCTTGTCGAAGGCATTGTTTTGAGAGTGTGGACTTTCTTTAAGGTGAAAACCTAAAATCCTTGATCGGGCAATGACAGTGTTTGTGCACTGTTCCCTTCTTGGAGGCGTCATTTTTGGAGAAACTAGACTTCTGGTGGCGTCTTGGTGGTGGTAGTACTGTTGTTCCAATAAATTGGTCACTGTAGCGGGACTTTTTTTAATTCTTCTTTTTTTTTGGTTGTGTGCATCCATCAGTATGGCCGCTAGGGCAATGCGTTGTTGTGGAGGCCGGATGTAATTGGTATCTCTTGATATTAATATATGCTCCTTTCCAAAAAAAAAAAGATACATCCAAATTTTTGACAAATTCATGGCATCTATTTTAAGATGGAGGGAGTACATATAATAGAATTCCATGCGAAATAGCATCATTTTTTAATCATTTTTATATTACTTGATTTTTTTTATAAAATGGGGTACAAATTGCGGGCATAACGTCCCATAAAAAGGTATTGAATTATATACCACATCCTAGATACATTGTGCCTAGATTCCAACAAGGTACGTGTAAATTATTTTTGCTGAATTTGGTGATCATTCTATCACACATTTGTAGTTTATTTTTGAATTACATTGGATAATTGTCAAAAAAAAATTAATCAAGGGAATAAAGCAAAGAGTTTGCAAGTGTCTAATTTTGAATCTTATTATGATACTCTCTTCACAAGGCACCTATTTTAGCCACTAGAAAATGGAAAAAAATTATTTTTTTCTCACAAAAGGTAGAACTCTTATTTTGCACTTATTTTGGACCGGAGGGAGTATTATTTTCGTACCTAACATAGACACCCAAGGTATAGATACGTCATACGTGGGACCATAGCACCATACTGCTACAATATACGGATCGTGGGAGATGTTCATCTCAGCAAACTACCGGTTGGTGCAATTGACCCGATAGCCCGGAGCCCTTGTTGATTGAAACTATTGGCAACGGCTTTACTCCCGTTCCCAGTCACCAAGTTAATTATGATCTTGATGATGATCTGCACATACGTGCTACTGTCTGGCTGGCCGCCTCCATTATACATACGGTGGCCGCCGTTGTACCTGCCACGGCAAAGATTCCGCAAAGTGCAAACAGGGCAAGGGACAACCCATTAAACCATGCAAAACTTACCTGCCGCTTCGCGAGCCAGCCTACCACATGCAGGCGTGGGGACAGCCCCCTGATCTATAAATTTCCTGGGCGCCAATTCAGCAGCAGCAGCATCAGTTTAAGCTTCCCCTGATTAGCTCCCTCGACTAGCCTGTCTAGCCATCGTCTTCCTCGCAGTAGCTTCTGGAGATGGCGTCGAGGGCCGTGGTGGTGGTGGCGCTGCTGCTGCTGGCGGCGGTGTCGGCGTCGTGCGCGCGCGCGCAGCTGCAGGAGAAGTTCTACGCCGCGACGTGCCCGAGCGTGGAGGAGGTTGTTCGGAAGGAGATGGTGAGGGCGCTCTCCCTCGCGCCCAGCCTCGCCGCGCCGCTCCTCAGGATGCACTTCCACGACTGCTTCGTCAGGGTAAGTCACCTTGCATACCTTGCTTCTCACTGCAGGCTGGCGCCGTGTATCGTGAACTGATATGGCGAATGCAGGGGTGCGACGGCTCGGTTCTGCTGGACTCCGCGAACAAGACGGCGGAGAAGGACGCCAAGCCCAACGTGACCCTGCGGGGCTTCGACTTCGTGGAGAGGGTGAAGACCGCCGTGGAGAAGGCCTGCCCCGACACCGTCTCCTGCGCCGACGTGCTCGCGCTCATTGCCAGGGACGCCGTCTGGCTGGTCAGTATAGATAGTGTCGTGCAAAATGACAGTACCCAAGAAAAATTCTCAACTCTGCTAGTTGCTTTCCTTTTTTCAGAGCAAGGGGCCATTCTGGGAAGTTCCTCTAGGCCGGCGAGACGGCAGCGTGTCCATGTCCAACGACACCAAAGCGCTCCCCCCTCCCACCGCCAACATCACCCAGCTCACCCAGCTCTTCGCCGCAGTGAACCTTGACATCAAAGACCTCGTCGTACTCTCAGGTAATTAATTCACGACAACATGAACTCCACCTAAGCTTTACAGTTACTAATTGCAATGGCAGCAATGCCCAAAGCTTCAGTTCAGTTCAGTAATGGTGGTCTAATTGATGAACATGCAACTTATATGCTTCTTAATCCAGCCGCGCACACCATCGGGACGTCGCACTGCTTCTCCTTCTCCGACCGCCTCTACAACTTCACCGGCATGGACAACGCCAGCGACATCGACCCCACGCTGGAGCCCTTCTACATGGAGAAGCTCAAGAGCAAGTGCGCCAGCCTCGACGACAACACCACGCTCGTGGAGATGGACCCAGGGAGCTTCAAGACCTTCGACCTTGACTACTTCAAGCTCGTCAGCAAGCGGAGGGGCCTCTTCCACTCCGACGGCGCGCTGCTCACCGACGCCTTCACACGCGCCTACATCCTGCGCCACGCCACCGGCGCCTTCAAGGACGAGTTCTTTGCCGACTTCGGCGTCTCCATGGTCAAGATGGGCAACGCCAACGTGCTCACCGGCAGCCAGGGAGAGATTAGGAAGAAGTGCTCCGTGGTCAATCATTAGTTAGCGGACCAAGTACGGGTTGGCATGGCAACGCCCTTTCATTCGTGACCATGTTTTTTCTGTGTAGATTATTACTGTAAAATTGTTACTTCCGTTTCTCTCTCTCTCTCTTTCTCTCCCGATTCTTTTCTTCGTCAATTCATTGTTCCCTTACAACCATGTAACCTTTCCACCAAGAATCCCGATTTCTATTATTTCTCTCATTGCAATATAAGTTACCAGTCTTCCAAGGGTCTTATGTGCCAAAATTATAAAAAACTACTACAATTACGGCCACCACTACGGCACACAGGCTCTTTGCCGTGTGGGAAAAAGACACGGCAAAGCCCCCCCGGAACTCAGCAAAGCCTTTGCCGTGTGCATGCACACGGCAAAAGCCACACGGCAACGGCAGCCATGGCAAAGGCTCTTTGCCGTGTGTCTTTGCGCCCGGAACACGGCAAAGCCTTTGCCGTGTGTTTACTGCATCGACACGGCAAAGTAAAGTACTTGACGGTTCCGTCCGTCTAACGGAGCCGACACATCTTTGCCGTGTTCCTCCTTTGCCGTGTGTGATGACTCTTTGCTGTGTGTTCGTTCTTCGCCGTGTGCCTCCTCTTTGCCGTGTCCCCGGTCTTTGCCGTGTGCCTCAACCTTTGCCGTGCTGATCATCGTTGCCGTGTGCATTCTTGTTGCTGTGTGTGTGCTCTTTGCCGTGTGCCCGTGGGGGGGACACACGGCAACGTTCTCTCCTTTGCCGTGTGTCTACTGCGCACTGCACACGGCAAAGACCCTGTGACATTGCCCAGGGGCGCACAGGTGGCTCACACGTGGCTTTTTTGCCGTGTGTATACACACGGCAAAGGAGCTGTCATTTTTCAATTTTTTTCCTGTTTCCAGTCATTTCCTGCAATTCAAAACATAATATATATATATATATGATCTACGGATCATCAACAACAATAATATACTCATCAACAACAATAATATACTCATCAACAACAACAATATAATCATCACCAACACCAAAATGCATCATCAACACTAGCAAACATCATCACCACGAAAGCAAGAGATTTCACAAATATTACAATTGTCAAATGCTAGTGTTTATTCTTTCCACAAGGTCATGCCACAAGTGTCAAATACTACCAAGTGCATAACCAACAAGTTATAAGACCTAAACTAGACAAATATTACAAGATCATCAACTCCGAGTGCTCCACAAGCTCATGCTCCATCGTGAGATCCTACAAGTTCAAGACAAGCACATAAATATGACAAGTAAAATCATCAATATGTACAAGTTTCTAGGCAAGTTGATGGAAATGGAAATAACATGGGATTTTGACGAGTCTCATGGCAAATTACATCAATATGACAAGTAAAATCACGAATATCTACAAATCCCATGGCAAGTCTAGAATTTCTATAAGTGTCATGGCAAGGCTAAAATTTCTACAAGTGTCATAGCATGGCTAAAATTTTGACAATGGCATAGAATTATCTACAAGTGTCATGGAATTGCTAAATTTGCTATAAGTATCATGGCAAGGCTAAATTTCCTACAAGTGTCATGGAATTTCTAAATTTTCTATAAGTATCATGACAAGGCTAAAATTTCTACAAGTGTCATATCATGGCTAAAATTTCTACAAATGCGATGGCATGGATAAATTTGACAAGTATAAGAAAACAAACCTGGAGGACTCTGATTCAGCCTCCGGACGACCGACGGATTGTTGACGGTGAAAGACGGTGGCGCCTGGTTGTTCGATCCACCCGCGGACCCACCAGGCGGCGGCATCGCATCGTCCATCTGCAGCATTGGAAATTGTGAGCATTAGACAATAAGGCAAGATTGAAAATTGCGAGCATTGGACAATAAGACACTTGATCACTTACCCACGAGAAGGCAAAAGGAGGAGTGGGAAGAGTCCCTGGTTGAGAATTGATGAGCATTTGCTGTGTCATCCACCGCATAATCTGCCCCTGTTGCTCCAGCAACCCCTGCTGATGGGCCATCTGCTGCTCCAGCTGCTGTTGCCGCTGCTCGGCCGCCTCTCTGCGTGCCCTATCAGCGGCCATCTCCTCCTGCGTCGTGTCGCCACGATTAGATGAACATTGCAACACAAAACATGTAGTAAAACATAGATGACCGAGGAAGAACATACCCGTAACTGCTCGAGAGCTACAACCGAAGGCCGTGGGCGGGTCTCTATAGCAGGCTGGTCGCTCGTCCTACCACGCCGGACCTGGCGCATAGATGGGATGGTCTTAGGGTCGACGGACCCGTGACCGATCCATAGGCGACCATTCTTCTGGCCTTCTCCCGCCAGCACGGCGACCTCGGGGTCGAAGGGGGCGGTCTCAGGGTTAGAATCTTCTCCATGCACCTCCTTGTACTTCTCAGGGTACTTCTCACCCCGGAGCCTGGCTCCCTCGTTCATCCATAGGCTCCCGTTCCTAGGCTCATCCAACGTGCGTGTCTTCTTCCAAACGGCAAACACGGACGGCTCTTGACCTGTCTTTATTTTCTGCACAAAAGAGCACGAAGTTAAGTGAAGGGGGACTCCAAAGGGCGAAGTAAAGAATAAAATTACAAGCAAGAACAAATAAAGCATTTTCTCACCTCTTTTTGCCTAAGAAGGGCGAGGGGGATGCTGCCTTGGCGGTGTGATCCACCCCCCATCTCCTCTCGCCGCTTCTTTGCATCGGCGTGTTTCTGGAGGTAATTGGGGTGTGTCCACCACGCTACCATTGCCGTGAAGCACCGCTCGTCATTACACACGAACTGAGGAGGGTTCTACTTCCACAAGACACACGTATTAGTACAATAGAAAATAGAATAAGGTCAAGAAATCAATAAAACAAAAATGCAACTACCTGCAGGTACTGCCACGGCTCGAAGAGCATCTCCCGGGCTTGGCTCTTGTTCATCCAAATCTTGCGATCACCGAACCATTTGCGAACGCAGTTCACGCGTGCCTCGTAGTGCATGTCTTGCACCTTCCTCTTGGCAAGCTCGTGAACAATCATCAAACACTCCCTTTTGCGCGTCCTGTCCATGTCGAAGAACTTCTACAAGTATGCACATAGGGAAAAAAGGGGGGTCAAAGGCGATTGAATTATGACAAGCCACGAGTTCAAGTGTATTTCATCCTCAAGGCGATTGAATTATGACAAGCAAAACAAACTTACCCAGAACAAAACCTGAACCTTCTCCGCGATGGTGGTGTACTTTTTTTCGGGATCTTCGGCATAGTGGTAATGCTTCCAAGTCCAAGCCACATCCTTTGAACCATTTGGGAGAGTGACAATCCCAGGAAAATACTTTCTAACCAAGGCTCCAAGGATGCTTGAGTAGCCACGATATGGCTTGATCCCATCCTCATATAGAAAGGCACTGCAAAATGAAAAGGACAAGGTCAGTATGTGATAAAAATTACAATGTATGGTTTAGGGTCAAATCATGTAACTCGACCCAGCGGGTACGAGTACCTTGTCCGCATAGGGATAAGGTAGGTCGGGGAGTCTTGAAACCCCACGCCGATATGGAGCCTTCTCCCGCGGCACCAGGCTCGGTTCCATGGCCGCGTACTCCTGAAGGTACTCCGTCTCATCCTCCGGAGGCGCCCACCTAAAGGACGTGTCAAGCTCGTAGGGTAAAGACCCCAACCCCTCATACTCATCCTCCTGCTGCTCCTGCTCCTCCTCGTCAGAATCCGAGTGCGTCCCCTCATCCTCCTGACGCCGAACTGGCTCCTCCTCCTCCTCGTCGTCCTCCCCCTCCTTCTCCTGCTCCTGCTCCTGCTCCTGCTCGTCCTCCTCGAAGACCGGAGGGGGACTAGGAGTCCTCGCACGCCTCCCACGCCCTCGCCGCTGTGAAGTGCGCGGTGGAGCACTAGCAGTAGCACTAGTAGGCTGCTTCCCCCTGACATCTTTTGAACCACCAGTCACCAGTTTTGCCAAGCTTTTCAGCTTTCTTGTAACTCCCTTTCCCCCCGGCATCTTTCAATCACCTGCAAAACAGAGTGAAAAGAGTAGTTTATTAGTACACATCAGTGACACAAGATTCATAACAGTACAATAATACTCAAGTTTTAAACACACACTATATTCGTATCGGCAAAGACGAAAGAAGAGAAATACTTCCATGATCCATATAGCATGGGTATGAGACGCGGCAAGCCAAGGAAAGGATTCGGTCTCCACGGCAACGACTCCTCGAAAGGAATCGTTGTAGTGGATCGAGAATCCTTTCCTGGGCTTGCCACCGTCACATCCCCATGCTATATGAATCTCGAAAATACCTGTCCTCTCTCGACTTGGGGGATACGAGATGAAGCCTTCCTTGTGTTTCTCCAAAGACGAAAGGAAAGAAACCATTTCACGATTCATATAACAATGTCGTCCATGCTATACGAATAGTGAAGTAATGTCTTTCCTTTCGACTTTAGAGCTATCTAATCTATTCCATTTAAGTCACGCTAGCTAATCTATATTCGTATCGGCAAAGACGAAAGAAGAGAAATACTTCCATGATCCATATAGCATGGGTATGATACGCGGCAAGCCAAGGAAAGGATTCGGTCTCCACGGCAACGACTCCTCGAAAGGAATCGTTGTCGTGGATCGAGAATCCTTTCCTGGGCTTGCCACCGTCACATCCCCATGCTATATGAATCTCGAAAATACCTGTCCTCTCTCGACTTTGGGGATACGAGATGAAGCCTTCCTTGTGTTTCTCCAAAGACGAAAGGAAAGAAACCATTTCACGATTCATATAACAATGTCGCCCATGCTATACGAATAGTGAAGTAATGTCTTTCCTTTCGACTTTAGAGCTATCTAATCTATTCCATTTAAGTCACGCTAGCTAATCTATATTCGTATCGGCAAAGACGAAAGAAGAGAAATACTTCCATGATCCATATAGCATGGGTATGATACGCGGCAAGCCAAGGAAAGGATTCGGTCTCCACGGCAACGACTCCTCGAAAGGAATCGTTGTCGTGGATCGAGAATCCTTTCCTGGGCTTGCCACCGTCACATCCCCATGCTATATGAATCTCGAAAATACCTGTCCTCTCTCGACTTTGGGGATACGAGTTCTTACAAATACAAAGACAAAAGGAAAGAAATTTTATTACATGGAATAGAGTTCTTACAAATACAAAGACAAAAGGAAAGAAATTTTATTACATAGCCCGGCGGGATTACATAGAAAACACTACTACAAAGATTATTACTACTACATGCATGGATCAGAAGCCTGAGTTGGGATTATGAATTGGACGAGAGGTTTCGTCATCGCTATCATTTTCCGGCCACCAATAATCATCCACGAAACCTGGAGGTGGTCCCTGTGGATCGTTCACGTCAAGGCCTGCATGGAACGCCTCGAGCAAACTCACATCTTGTTGGTTGTGAACCTCCTCAGCTTCATCTTGCGCAGTTTCTTCCTCCTCAGCTTCTTCTTTCTCATCGTCTACGACCATGTCACCATCGGCGGACAAGTCGATAGTGAATTGCCCGGGGAGCCCTTCTTCTTGATAAAACTCGCCATCATTTGTTGAGGGGTCTAGGCGGCGGTAATCATCCTTGTTTGGCAAGGGCGGCCTATTGCGTGTCGGTACCGTCATCACAACATCCCAGTCCTGTAGACGTTTTGTCGGGTTTTGGCATGGCTACGGAAGATAGAATACTTGGAAGGCCTGAGTAGCCAAAATGTAAACATCATCTCCCGCATAAACGGAGTTTCTCTTAACTTCGACCAGTCCAATTTCAGGATCCCGTTTCACCTTATGTGGGTCAAACCAATGACATTTGAATACAACGGGATTTAGCCCTTTGCCAAAACCGTAATTCAGCTCATATATACCCTCGACTCTTCCATAGTACTGGAGGCCATCTGAGCCTTCACAAAAGACCCCGCTATTTGTTGTCTTCCGGTTGGGCCGGCTAGTTGTGTATTCATGGGTATGGAAGCGATACCCATTCACGTCATAAGCATTGAACGTGTCGACTGAATGGTTAAAGCCCCTGGCAATATTTCTTAGCTCGGGTTGCATCTCTTTGTCAGTTCTTTCCTACAAGTTAGAACGAGAAGTTTAGCATAAGAAGTTTATCACAAGAAGTGTAGCACAACAAGTTGGCTCGAATAGTACCAAACCACAGAACCAGCTGACGAAACCGAAACCACCACCCTTATCGAAAAGATCCTGCTCCTCTTGAGGGTTAGGCTCCCTATTTGGATTCTTCCAATGTGCACTCTTGAATCGTCTATAACAATTTAAAGGAGAGTTAGGCACGGACATAGCAGTGAATGTTTGCGGAAAACTAAATGGTGATCACTTACTCGATGTACGGCTTCACTTCTTCCAGGGTGTTCAAGACATACGAGTGGATCAACTCCCGCTCAAGTTTTTTCATTGCGAACCTCTTTGTGCCACTTGATTTGCCACCTAGCCCAACGAAGATGCTAAGATTGGGTACATCTTCAGGGTTGGCGGCATTGTAACGAAACACTGGGTTGTGCTTTGTGGGAATGTTGGCATCATAGTGCTTTGTGGTGAAGTTTGCAACCTCCTCGTTAAGGACTGCCTCGGCTATGGATGCCTCGATCTTGCATTTATTGCCTGTTTTCTTAAGAAGCTTCTTTGTTTCTCTCTCGGGCGGAAACTGCCAACGGGCCCACACAGGTCCCCCCTTTAAAGCCTCGTCCGCAAGATGCAAGATCATATGTTGCATCGGATTGAAGAACCCTGGCGGAAGGAGCATCTCTAGATCGCAAAGCAACTCGGGTGCCTGTTCATGTAGCTTCTCAAGCACTTTACGGTCTAACTCCCTAGCACAAATCTGGCGGAAGAAAAAGCTCAACCTCGACAGCACTCGCCAAGTCTCCTCATCGACATAGCCTCGAATCATCACCGGCATTATCCGCTAAAGCCATACGTGGTAGTCATGAATCTTGAGCCCTTGTACTCGCAACGTTTCCATGTTCGCACCCCTCATCCAGTTGGCCGCATAACCATCAGGGAAAAATAAACTTTGCGCGATCCACTGGAAGATCTCCCTTCTTTGGGGCTTTGTTGGGCAGAAAGGAGCCTTTGGCTTAGACCACCTTTTTCTGCCTTTGGCTCCGGGTGGCTGCATGTTCAACTTTGGCCTATCGCACAATGCTTCTTGATCAATTCTAGCCTTGATGTTATCTTTCGTCTTCTCGGTTTGCATTATGGTGCTCCAAAGGGCCTCACCGATATTCTTTTCGGTGTGAATTACATCAATGTTATGCGGGAGCTCAAGATCCTCAAAGTAAGGGAGCTTCCATAAGCACGGAATGTGGGTCCACTGGTGCGTATCCCCGTATCCCACGAAACCATTCCCATCGGAGTTTGGCTGGAGAGCTTCCAACTCAGCCTTGATTTCCTTTCCGGTCTTTAGACGTGGCTTTGGATCATGGACAACACGACCTTTCTTGAACCTCTTTTTGTCACTCCTATATGGATGATTCGGCTCAAGACACTGTCGATGTTCATCAAAGCAGGAATGCTTGCCTCCCTTCGACAACCAGAAGAAAGTCAGAGATTGCATGCACACTGGGCAAGGCCACTTCCCATGTGTACACCAGCCGCAGAACAACGCACGTACTGGTAGGTCATGCAGAGAGGTATGGTACCAGACATACATATCGAAGTGCTCGTTGTTTGAAGCGTCAAATGTTCGGATCCCCCGACCTTCCCAGCCACGAAGCAAGTCATCCACCAGCGGTTCTAGATACACATTCATGTTCTTACCCGGGTATTTCGGCCCTGGGATTATCATCGAGACAAACATGTTCTCTGATCTCATGCAGACGCCAGGGGGGAGGTTCAGGGGAATAACAAACACTGGCCAACAACTATATGCTGAAGCCGACATGCCATATGGATTGAACCCATCGGTTGATATGGCAACTACTACGCTCCTCTTGTCACCGGCTTTATCAGGATATTTCTTGACAAAGTTCTTCCATGCACTACCATCCGACGGATGTATCATCTTGTCGAGGTATCTGTTCCCTTCTACTGCCCACTGCATCTGCTGGGCAGTATCCTCGGTCATGAAGAGTCGCTGGAGCCTCGGTATGATTGGAAGATACCGAAGAATGTTTTGGGCAACCTCGGTCTGCCTCTTCTGACCATCACCATCGGGATCGACCTCAAAGTACCTAGAGGATTTGCAGTGGATACAATAATTTGTCTTAGCATGCTCCTTTGTGAATAGCATGCATCCCTTCGGACAAGCGTGTATCGGCTCATATGACATCTTAAGGTCACGGAGGAGTTTGGTCGAATAGTAGAAGTTCTCCGGCAAGAGGTGCCCTTTCGGCAGAATGCTACCAACGACGGCAAGCATATCATCAAAGTCCTCTCTGGTCAAGTTCCTGTGGCTCTTGAAGGCCAAAAGGCGAGCTATGGCATCAAGTTGGGTAACATCTGTATGTGCATGAAGGGGTCTCTGTGAGGCAAACAAAGTCTCGTAGTACTTTGTCGTGTTTTCCTCTGGCTCCTCACTTGTCTCCGCCTCTACATGAGGGCTTTCAGGCGCATTAGCATTCACAAAGTTTTCTATGCACCTATCAAAACCAGCATCAAATTCTCCCCTTGGCTGACTCTGCTGCTGACCCTGCCGTGACTCCCTCCTAGCACGTTTCGCTAACTTTTCACCATGGAATGTCCAAGTCTTATAGGATGGTGTGAACCCGTAATTGAGCAGGTGAGTACTCACATCATCCTTCGAATGTGTATTCAGGTTCTTGCATCTTGCACAGGGGCAGAAAATTCTTCTGGGTTTGCTGGGGACGGCAAATGCCCGGTTCACAAAGTCCTCGGCCTTTTCTTGCCATTCTGAGGTAAAGTCCCACTTACTGACATAGCCATCATACATCCAGTCACGATTCTCCATCCTCTAATCAGTACCAAAAACGACATATATAATGCTTTCAATTAATCATGCCATATAAATAAATCCGGTATTAGTTCGGTTAATTTTAGCAAACATATATTTTACGCCATAAATATATCCACCTATCTCTCTAATAGGTAAAGAGGGTCCTATCAACCGCCGGATCCGTAGATTGAGTATGTTCTCCCTGCTCTACCCCGATCCGACACAGAATTTCGGCAGCACCTCCCCGCTGCTCTCCCGATACACGTCTCGGCAAAAAGCCAAGAGGGATGTGCATCCGGAGAACAACAGGGAGGCGCAGCCGAAATCCTATCTCGGACTGGAGTAGAACAAGGAAAACATACCCAACTACGCATCCGTCGGCTGTCCCGATAAATGCCGTAAGAGTTACGCTTCATAATATGCGAGACCACTAATGCATATTTATCCGCTAACCCTTACGGCCGGGAAGAGACGCCTAGGTAACGCGACAGACTTGGTGATCTACACACGAAAATAACCCTAGGTATTTGCAAGATAGGAGAATAGATTTTTACCCTTGAAGCGTGATCGAGAGGTGAAGAAGATGCTCGACCCTCCCGCAAAATGACCTACGCCGTCGACAACCCCACCCTCAGACTCGACACATATCCCCTGCATGAAGAAAAATTACTAAATTACTACTATAGACATGCCAAAAAATTACACATAATTCCTAAATTACTACTATACACATGCATATATGAAACAACATATATACATACTACTATACATATATGTAACAAATACATGGGACAAATACATGCTATATATATCTAACAATATATATACTAGAAATATATACTACACATACATACTAGCTACACATACATATATATACTAGCTACACATACACATACATACTAGCTACACATACATATATATACTAGCTACACATACATATATATACAACACATACATACTAGCTACACATACACATACATACTAGCTACACATACATATACTACACATATATACTAGCTAGCTACACATACATATACTACACATACACATAAATACTAGCTACACATACATACTACCTAGCTACACATACATGCATATACTACACATACCGATGGTGATGGGGCGGGCCGGCGGTGGGTGGAGGGGGGGCTGGACCGGGCGGAGGTGGAGCCGCGCGCCTGCGAGCTCCCAGGTGGCTGGCGCGGAGGTGGAGGGGACAGGCCGGCCGGGGCGGATGGGGCGGGGCGGATGGGCGCGGAGGCGGGTGGGGGGGTGGACCGGGTGGAGGAGGAGCCGGCAGCGGCCGCGCGGGGGCAGGTGGCGGCGGCGCGCCGGCGCCAGCGGCATGGGGCGGTGGTGGCGGCGGGGTCGGGTGTGGGGAGGGCGCGGGTCGCGGGTAGGTGTGGGGAGAGGATAAGGCAGGGGACGGGCCGGTCGGGCCGTTATGGACTCAGCGCCTTTGCCGTGTGCCAACCAGGGCGGAACACGGCAAAGAGCTTTGCCGTATACCCCCAGGAAAACACACGGCAAAGGCTTATTTTTTTGCTATTTTCTAATTTCTTATTGTTTTTTCTTTCATTTGTATTTATTTTATGTTTAAGTGAAATCTTTCTTGGCTTTTTGTTAGTATTGAGACCATAGAAATACGAACTTTGCACTAGACCACAAACTTGCATGTGTCCCCTTATACGAACTTGCATGCATGCGCTCTAACCGAAAATGTCTAGGGGGGTAGACGGTCCGAGTCCCGCAGATCAGGGTTTCGCCGGTGGAAGTCCGCAAGAACGTCGGAATCATCTGAAAACTTGCATGTGTCCCTAGCATATGTGTGTCAGTGTGGTGCAAGATTGGTATAGGTGATTGCATGTGTCCCCCCTCACATGCATGCGCTCTAACCTAGAAGCGAAAGGTTATGGACCTGTATAAGGGGGAATCTCCCCGTTCAGGTGAAACCGAGCCGTATAATGCCCCAACTTGTGAACCAACATGGTTTCACATCATCCCATGACATAATCAAACACAAGACAAGAGAGAGCTACGCCGGGCTACCCCTGCCAGAAGAATGTCTAGGGGGGTAGACGATCCGAGGCCCGCAGATCATCAGGGTTTCGCCGGAGTAAGACCACGAGAACGTCGGAATCATCTGAAAACTTGCATGTGTCCCTAGCATATGTGTGTGAGTGTGGTGCAATATTGGTATAGGTGATTGCATGTGCCCCCCCTCACATGCATGCGCTCTAACCTAGAAGCGAAAGGTTATGGACCTGTATAAGGGGGAATCTCTCCGTTACGGTGAAACCGGGCCGTATAGTGCCCCAACTTGTGAACCAACATGGTTTCACATCATCCTATGACCTAGTCAGACATAAAACAAGAGAGAGCTACGCCGGGCTACCCCTGTCAGAAGAATGTCTAGGGGGTAGACGATCCGAGGCCCGCAGATCATCAGGGTTTCGCCGGAGTAAGTCCACGAGAACGTCGGAATCATCTGAAAACTTGCATGTGTCCCTAGCATATGTGTGTGAGTGTGGTGAAAGATTGGTATAGGTGATTGCATGTGCCCCTCCTCACATGCATGCGCTCTAACCTAGAAGCGAAAGGTTATGGACCTGTATAAGGGGGAATCTCCCCGTTACGGTGAAACCGGGCCGTATAGTGCCCCAACTTGTGAACCAACATGGTTTCACATCATCCTATGACCTAGTCAGACACAAAACAAGAGAGAGCTACGCCGGGCTACCCCTGTCAGAAGAATGTCTAGGGGGTAGACGATCCGAGGCCCGCAGATCATCAGGGTTTCGCCGGAGGAAGTCCACGAGAACGTCGGAATCAGGGGGGGTGCATGTATATAGTGATCAAGACCACAATAACCTATCATCATATGTGTGATCTCATGATCCTATGAAATAATATCACCTAACATATATGTAATAAAAGCCTTGCTAAAGGTGAAAAAAATTCTTTGTCGTGTGTCTGTGGGATAGAGACACACGGCAAAGGACCTTTGCCGTGTGTTTGACGGCGACAGGCACACGACAAAGGACATCTTTGTCGTGTGTTTTGTCCTTTGCCGTGTGTCTCATGCTATTTTCTAATTTTGTTTTTATTTTTTCTTTCAAATGATTTAACTTTTTGTTGCCTATTTCTTAGTATTCAGACCATGGAAACACTAACTTTGCAATAGACCATAAGGTTCTAGAGGATGGTGAACTTCATTTCCATTAGGTAGACGATCCGAGGCCCGCAGATCATCAGGGTTTCGCCGAAGTAAGTACACGAGAACGTCGGAATCATCTGAAAACTTGCATGTGTCCCTAGCATATGTGTGTGAGTGTGGTGCAAGATTGGTATAGGTGATTGCATGTGCCCCCCTCACATGCATGCGCTCTAACCTAGAAGCGAAAGGTTATGGACCTGTATAAGGGGGAATCTCCCCGTTACGGTGAAACCGGGCCGTATAGTGCCCCAACTTGTGAACCAACATGGTTTCACATCATCCTCTGACCTAGTCAGACACAAGACAAGAGAGAGCTATGCCGGGCTACCCCTGTCAGAAGAATGTCTAGGGGGGTAGACGATTCGAGGCCCGCAGATCATCAGGGTTTCGCCGGAGTAAGTCCACGAGAACGTCGGAATCATCTGAAAACTTGCATGTGTCCCTAGCATATGTGTGTGAGTGTGGTGCAAGGTTGGTATAGGTGATTGCATGTGTCCCCCCTCGCATCCATGCGCTCTAACCTAGAAGCGAAAGGTTATGGACCTGTATAAGGGGGAATCTCCCCGTTCAGGTGAAACCGGGCCGTATAGTGCCCCAACTTGTGAACCAACATGGTTTCACATCATCCCATGATTAAATCAAACACAAGACAAGAGAGAGCTACGTCGGGCTACCCCTGCCAGAAGAATGTCTAGGGGGTAGACGATCCGAGGCCCGCAGATCAGGGATTCGCCGGAGGAAGTCCAAGAGAACGTCGGAATCATCTGAAAACTTGCATGTGTCCCTAGCATATGTGTGTGACTGTGGTGCAAGGTTGGTATAGGTGATTGCATGTGTCCCCCCTCGCATCCATGCGCTCTAACCTAGAAGCGAAAGGTTATGGACCTGTATAAGGGGGAATCTCCCCGTTTAGGTGAAACCGGGCCGTATAGTGCCCCAACTTGTGAACCAACATGGTTTCACATCATCCTATGACCTAGTCAGACACAAGACAAGAGAGAGCTATGCCGGGCTACCCCTGTCAGAAGAATGTCTAGGGGGGTAGACGATCCGAGGCCCGCGGATCATCAGGGTTTCGCCGGAGTAAGTCCACGAGAACGTCGGAATCATCTGAAAACTTGCATGTGTCCCTAGCATATGTGTGTGAGTGTGGTGCAAGGTTGGTATAGGTGATTGCATGTGTCCCCCCTCGCATCCATGCGCTCTAACCTAGAAGCTAAAGGTTATGGACCTGTATAAGGGGGAATCTCCCCGTTCAGGTGAAACCGGGCCGTATAGTGCCCCAACTTGTGAACCAACATGGTTTCACATCATCCCATGACATAATCAAACACAAGACAAGAGAGAGCTACGCCGGGCTACCCCTTCCAGAAGAATGTCTAGGGGGTAGACGATCCGAGGCCCGCAGATCATCAGGGTTTCGCCGGAGTAAGACCACGAGAACGTCGGAATCATCTGAAAACTTGCATGTGTCCGTAGCATATGTGTGTGAGTGTGGTGCAAGATTGGTATAGGTGATTGCATGTGCCCCCCCTCACATGCATGCGCTCTAACCTAGAGGCGAAAGGTTATGGACCTGTATAAGGGGGAATCTCTCTGTTACGGTGAAACCGGGCCGTATAGTGCCCCAACTTGTGAACCAACATGGTTTCACATCATCCTATGACCTAGTCAGACACAAAACAAGAGAGAGCTATGCCGGGCTACCCCTGTCAGAAGAATGTCTAGGGGGGTAGACGATCCGAGGCCCGCAGATCATCAGGGTTTCGCCGGAGTAAGTCCACGAGAACGTCGGAATCATCTGAAAACTTGCATGTGTCCCTAGCATATGTGTGTGAGTGTGGTGCAAGGTTGGTATAGGTGATTGCATGTGCCCCCCCTCACATGCATGCGCTCTAACCTAGAAGCGAAAGGTTATGGACCTGTATAAGGGGGAATCTCCCGTTACGGTGAAACCGGGCCGTATAGTGCCCCAACTTGTGAACCAACATGGTTTCACATCATCCTATGACCTAGTCAGACACAAAACAAGAGAGAGCTACGCCGGGCTACCCCTGTCAGAAGAATGTCTAGGGGGGTAGACGATCCGAGGCCCGCAGATCATCAGGGTTTCGCCGGAGGAAGTCCACGAGAACGTCGGAATCATGGGGTGCATGTATATAGTGATCAAGACCACAATAACCTATCATCATATGTGTGATCTCATGATCCTATGAAATAATATCACCTAACATATATGTAATAAAAGCCTTGCTAAAGGTGAAAAAAATTCTTTGCCGTGTGTCTGTGGGATAGAGACACACGGCAAAGGACCTTTGCCGTGTGTTTGACGGCGACAGGCACACGGCAAAGGACATCTTTGCCGTGTGTTTTGTCCTTTGCCGTGTGTCTCATGCTATTTTCTAATTTTCTTTTTATTTTTTCTTTCAAATGATTTAACTTTTTGTTGCCTTTTTGTTAGTATTCAGACCATGGAAACACTAACTTTGCAATAGACCATAAGGTTCTAGAGGATGCTGAACTTCATTTCCATTAGGTAGACGATCCGAGGCCCGCAGATCATCAGGGTTTCGCCGGAGTAAGTCCACGAGAACGTCGGAATCATCTGAAAACTTGCATGTGTCCCTAGCATATGTGTGTGAGTGTGGTGCAAGGTTGGTATAGGTGATTGCATGTCTCCCCCCTCGCATCCATGCGCTCTAACCTAGAAGCGAAAGGTTATGGACCTGTATAAGGGGGAATCTCCCCGTTACGGTGAAACCGGGCCGTATAGTGCCCCAACTTGTGAACCAACATGGTTTCACATCATCCCATGACATAATCAAACACAAGACAAGAGAGAGCTACGCCGGGCTACCCCTGCCAGAAGAATGTCTAGGGGGTAGACGATCCGAGGCCCGCAGATCAGGGTTTCGCCGGAGGAAGTCCAAGAGAACGTCGGAATCATCTGAAAACTTGCATGTGTCCCTAGCATATGTGTGTGAGTGTGGTGCAAGGTTGGTATAGGTGATTGCATGTGTCCCCCCTCGCATCCATGCGCTCTAACCTAGAAGCGAAAGGTTATGGACCTATATAAGGGGGAATCTCCCCGTTCAGGTGAAACCGGGCCGTATAGTGCCCCAACTTGTGAACCAACATGGTTTCACATCATCCTATGACCTAGTCAGACACAAAACAAGAGAGAGCTATGCCGGGCTACCCCTGTCAGAAGAATGTCTAGGGGGGTAGACGATCCGAGGCCCGCAGATCATCAGGGTTTCGCCGGAGTAAGTCCACGAGAACGTCGGAATCATCTGAAAACTTGCATGTGTCCCTAGCATATGTGTGTGAGTGCGGTGCAAGGTTGGTATAGGTGATTGCATGTGTCCCCCCTCGCATCCATGCGCTCTAACCTAGAAGCGAAAGGTTATGGACCTGTATAAGGGGGAATCTCCCCGTTACGGTGAAACCGGGCCGTATAGTGCCCCAACTTGTGAACCAACATGGTTTCACATCATCCCATGAAACCGGGTTGTGCTTTGTGGGAATGTTGGCATCATAGTGCTTTGTGGTGAAGTTTGCAACCTCCTCGTTAAGGACTGCCTCGGCTATGGATGCCTCGATCTTGCATTTATTGCCTGTTTTCTTAAGAAGCTTCTTTGTTTCTCTCTCGGGCGGAAACTGCCAACGGGCCCACACAGGTCCCCCCTTTAAAGCCTCGTCCGCAAGATGCAAGATCATATGTTGCATCGGATTGAAGAACCCTGGCGGAAGGAGCATCTCTAGATCGCAAAGCAACTCGGGTGCCTGTTCATGTAGCTTCTCAAGCACTTTACGGTCTAACTCCCTAGCACAAATCTGGCGGAAGAAAAAGCTCAACCTCGACAGCACTCGCCAAGTCTCCTCATCGACATAGCCTCGAATCATCACCGGCATTATCCGCTCAAGCCATACGTGGTAGTCATGACTCTTGAGCCCTTGTACTCGCAACGTTTCCATGTTCGCACCCCTCATCCAGTTGGCTGCATAACCATCAGGGAAAAACAAACTTTGCGCGATCCACTGGAAGATCTCCCTTCTTTGGGGCTTTGTTGGGCAGAAAGGAGCCTTTGGCTTAGACCACCTTTTTCTGCCTTTGGCTCCGGGTGGCTGCATGTTCAACTTTGGCCTATCGCACAATGCTTCTTGATCAATTCGAGCCTTGATGTTATCTTTCGTCTTCTCGGTTTGCATTATGGGGCTCCGAAGGGCCTCACCGATATTCTTTTCGGTGTGCATTACATCAATGTTATGCGGGAGCTCAAGATCCTCAAAGTAAGGGAGATTCCATAAGCACGGAATGTGGGTCCACTGGTGCATATCCCCGTTTCCCACAAAACCATTCCCATCGGAGTTTGTCTGGAGAGCTTCCAACTCAGCCTTGATTTCCTTTCCGGTCTTTAGACGTGGCTTTGGATCATGGACAACACGACCTTTCTTGAACCTCTTTTTGTCACTCCTATATGGATGATTCGGCTCAAGACACTGTCGATGTTCATCAAAGCAGGAATGCTTGCCTCCCTTCGACAGCCAGAAGAAAGTCAGAGATTGCATGCACACTGGGCAAGGCCACTTCCCATGTGTACACCAGCCGCAGAACAACGCACGTACTGGTAGGTCATGCAGAGAGGTATAGTACCAGACATACATATCGAAGTGCTCGTTGTTTGAAGCGTCAAATGTTCGGATCCCCCGACCTTCCCAGCCACGAAGCAAGTCATCCACCAGCGGTTCTAGATACACATTCATGTTCTTACCCGGGTATTTCGGCCCTGGGATTATCATCGAGACAAACATGTTCTCTGATCTCATGCAGACGCCAGGGGGGGAGGTTCAGGGGAATAACAAACACTGGCCAACAACTATATGCTGAAGCCGACATGCCATATGGATTGAACCCATCGGTTGATATGGCAACTGCTACGCTCCTCTTGTCACCGGTTTTATCAGGATATTTCTTGACAAAGTTCTTCCATGCACTACCATCCGACGGATGTATCATCTTGTCGAGGTATCTGTTCCCTTCTACTGCCCACTGCATCTGCTGGGAAGTATCCTCGGTCATGAAGAGTCGCTGGAGCCTCGGTATGATTGGAAGATACCGAAGAATGTTTTGGGCAACCCCGGTCTGCCTCTTCTGACCATCACCATCAGGATCGACCTCAAAGTACCTAGAGGATTTGCAGCGGATACAATAATTTGTCTTAGGATGCTCCTTTGTGAATAGCATGCATCCCTTCGGACAAGCGTGTATCGGCTCATATGACATCTTAAGGTCACGGAGGAGTTTGGTCGAATAGTAGAAGTTCTCCGGCAAGAGGTGCCCTTTCGGCAGAATGCTACCAACGACGGCAAGCATATCATCAAAGTCCTCTCTGGTCAAGTTCATGTGGCTCTTGAAGGCCAAAAGGCGAGCTATGGCATCCAGTTGGGTAACATCTGTATGTGCATGAAGGGGTCTCTGTGAGGCAAACAAAGTCTCGTAGTACTTTGCCGTGTTTTCCTCCGGCTCCTCACTTGTCTCTGCCTCTACATGAGGGCTTTCAGGCGCATTAGCATTCACAAAGTTTTCTATGCACCTATCAAAACCAGCATCAAATTCTCCCCTTGGCTGACTCTGCTGCTGACCCTGCCGTGACTCCCTTAGCACGTTTCGCTAACTTTTCACCATGGAATGTCCAAGTCTTATAGGATGGTGTGAACCCGTAATTGAGCAGGTGAGTACTCACATCATCCTTCGAATGTGTATTCAGGTTCTTGCATCTTGCACAGGGGCAGAAAATTCTTCTGGGTCTGCTGGGGACGGCAAATGCCCGGTTCACAAAGTCCTCGGCCTTTTCTTGCCATTCTGAGGTAAAGTCCCACTTACTGACATAGCCATCATACATCCAGTCACGATTCTCCATCCTCTAATCAGTACCAAAAACGACATATATAATGCTTTCAATTAATCATGCCATATAAATAAATCCGGTATTAGTTCGGTTAATTTTAGCAAAAGATATTTTACGCCATAAATATATCCACCTATCTCTCTAATAGGTAAAGAGGGTCCTATCAACCGCCGGATCCGTAGATTGAGTATGTTCTCCCTGCTCTACCCCGATCCGACACAGAATTTCGGCAGCACCTCCCCGCTGCTCTCCCGATACACGTCTCGGCAAAAAGCCAAGAGGGATGTGCATCCGGAGAACAACAGGGAGGCGCAGCCGAAATCCTATCTCGGACTGGAGTAGAACAAGGAAAACATACCCAACTACGCATCCGCCGGCTGTCCCGATAAATGCCGTAAGAGTTACGCTTCATAATATGCGAGACCACTAATGCATATTTATCCGCGTAACCCTTACGGCCGGGAAGAGACGCCTAGGTAACGCGACAGACTTGGTGATCTACACACGAAAATAACCCTAGGTATTTGCAAGATAGGAGAATAGATTTTTACCCTTGAAGCGTGATCGAGAGGTGAAGAAGATGCTCGACCCTCCCGCAAAATGACCTACGCCGTCGACAACCCCACCCTCAGACTCGACACATATCCCCTGCATGAAGAAAAATTACAAAATTACTACTATAGACATGCCAAAAAATTACACATAATTCCTAAATTACTACTATACACATGCATATATGAAACAACATATATACATACTACTATACATATATGTAACAAATACATGGGACAAATACATGCTATATATATCTAACAATATATATACTAGAAATATATACTACACATACATACTAGCTACACATACATATATATACTAGCTACACATACACATACATACTAGCTACACATACATATATATACTAGCTACACATACATATATATACAACACATACATACTAGCTACACATACACATACATACTAGCTACACATACATATATACATATACTACACATACACATAAATACTAGCTACACATACATACTACCTAGCTACACATACATGCATATACTACACATACCGATGGTGATGGGGCGGGCCGGCGGTGGGTGGAGGGGGGGCTGGACCGGGCGGAGGTGGAGCCGCGCGCCTGCGAGCTCCCAGGTGGCTGGCACGGAGGTGGAGGGGACGGGCCGGCCGGAGCGGATGGGCGCGGGGCGGATGGGGCGGGGCGGATGGGCGCGGAGGCGGGTGGGGGGGTGGACCGGGTGGAGGAGGAGCCGGCAGCGGCCGCGCGGGGGCAGGTGGCGGCGGCGCGCCGGCACCGGCGGCACGGGGCGGTGGTGGCGGCGCTGGATCGAGGCGGCGGGGTCGGGTGTGGGGAGGGCGCGGTTCGCGGGTAGGTGTGGGGAGAGGATAAGGCAGGGGGCGGGCCGGCCGAGCCGTTATGGACTCAGCGCCTTTGCCGTGTGCCAACCAGGGCGGAACACGGCAAAGAGCTTTGCCGTGTACCCCCAGGAAAACACACGGCAAAGGCTTATTTTTTTTGCTATTTTCTAATTTCTTATTGTTTTTTCTTTCATTTGTATTTATTTTATGTTTAAGTGAAATCTTTCTTGGCTTTTTGTTAGTATTGAGACCATAGAAATACGTACTTTGCACTAGACCACAAACTTGCATGTGTCCCCTTATACGAACTTGCATGCATGCGCTCTAACCGAAAATGTCTAGGGGGGGTAGACGGTCCGAGTCCCGCAGATCAGGGTTTCGCCGGTGGAAGTCCGCAAGAACGTCGGAATCATCTGAAAACTTGCATGTGTCCCTAGCATATGTGTGTCAGTGTGGTGCAAGATTGGTATAGGTGATTGCATGTGTCCCCCCTCACATGCATGCGCTCTAACCTAGAAGCGAAAGGTTATGGACCTGTATAAGGGGGAATCTCCCCGTTCAGGTGAAACCGGGCCGTATACTGCCCCAACTTGTGAACCAACATGGTTTCACATCATCCCATGACATAATCAAACACAAGACAAGAGAGAGCTACGCCGGGCTACCCCTGTCAGAAGAATGTCTAGGGGGTAGACGATCCGAGGCCCGCAGATCATCAGGGTTTCGCCGGAGTAAGACCACGAGAACGTTGGAATCATCTGAAAACTTGCATGTGTCCCTAGCATATCTGTGTGAGTGTGGTGCAAGATTGGTATAGGTGATTGCATGTGCCCCCCCTCACATGCATGCGCTCTAACCTAGAAGCGAAAGGTTATGGACCTGTATAAGGGGGACTCTCTCCGTTACGGTGAAACCGGGCCGTATAGTGCCCCAACTTGTGAACCAACATGGTTTCACATCATCCTATGACCTAGTCAGACACAAAACAAGAGAGAGCTACGCCGGGCTACCCCTGTCAGAAGAATGTCTAGGGGGGTAGACGATCCGAGGCTCGCAGATCATCAGGGTTTCACCGGAGTAAGTCCACGAGAACGTCGGAATCATCTGAAAACTTGCATGTGTCCCTAGCATATGTGTGTGAGTGTGGTGCAAGATTGGTATAGGTGATTGCATGTGCCCCCCCTCACATGCATGCGCTCTAACCTAGAAGCGAAAGGTTATGGACCTGTATAAGGGGGAATCTCCCCGTTACGGTGAAACCGGGCCGTATAGTGCCCCAACTTGTGAACCAACATGGTTTCACATCATCCTATGACCTAGTCAGACACAAAACAAGAGAGAGCTATGCCGCGCTACCCCTGTCAGAAGAATGTCTAGGGGGGTAGACGATCCGAGGCTCGCAGATCATCAGGGTTTCGCCGGAGGAAGTCCACGAGAACGTCGGAATCAGGGGGGTGCATGTATATAGTGATCAAGACCACAATAACCTATCATCATATGTGTGATCTCATGATCCTATGAAATAATATCACCTAACATATATGTAATAAAAGCCTTGCTAAAGGTGAAAAAAATTCTTTGCCGTGTGTCTGTGGGATAGAGACACACGGCAAAGGACCTTTGCCGTGTGTTTGACGGCGACAGGCACACGACAAAGGACATGTTGCCGTGTGTTTTGTCCTTTTCCGTGTGTCTCATGCTATTTTCTAATTTTGTTTTTATTTTTTCTTTCAAATGATTTAACTTTTTGTTGCCTATTTGTTAGTATTCAGACCATGGAAACACTAACTTTGCAATAGACCATAAGGTTCTAGAGGATGCTGAACTTCATTTCCATTAGGTAGACGATCCGAGGCCCGCAGATCATCAGGGTTTCGCCGGAGTAAGTCCACGAGAACGTCGGAATCATCTGAAAACTTGCATGTGTCCCTAGCATATGTGTGTGAGTGTGGTGCAAGATTGGTATAGGTGATTGCATGTGCCCCCCCTCACATGCATGCGCTCTAACCTAGAAGCGAAAGGTTATGGACCTGTATAAGGGGGAATCTCCCCGTTACGGTGAAACCGGGCCGTATAGTGCCCCAACTTGTGAACCAACATGGTTTCACATCATCCTATGACCTAGTCAGACACAAGACAAGAGAGAGCTATGCCGGGCTACCCCTGTCAGAAGAATGTCTAGGGGGGTAGACGATCCGAGGCCCGCAGATCATCAGGGTTTCGCCGAAGTAAGTCCACGAGAACGTCGGAATCATCTGAAAACTTGCATGTGTCCCTAGCATATGTGTGTGAGTGTGGTGCAAGGTTGGTATAGGTGATTGCATGTGTCCCCCCTCGCATCCATGCGCTCTAAACTAGAAGCGAAAGGTTATGGACCTGTATAAGGGGGAATCTCCCCGTTCAGGTGAAACCGGGCCGTATAGTGCCCCAACTTGTGAACCAACATGGTTTCACATCATCCTATGACCTAGTCAGACACAAGACAAGGGAGAGCTATGCCGGGCTACCCCTGTCAGAAGAATGTCTAGGGGGGTAGACGATCCGAGGCCCGCAGATCATCAGGGTTTCGTCGGAGTAAGTCCACGAGAACGTCGGAATCATCTGAAAACTTGCATGTGTCCCTAGCATATGTGTGTGAGTGTGGTGCAAGGTTGGTATAGGTGATTGCATGTGCCCCCCCTCACATGCATGCGCTCTAACCTAGAAGCGAAAGGTTATGGACCTGTATAAGGGGGAATCTCCCCGTTACGGTGAAACCGGGCCGTATAGTGCCCCAACTTGTGAACCAACATGGTTTCACATCATCCTATGACCTAGTCAGACACAAAACAAGAGAGAGCTACGCCGGGCTACCCCTGTCAGAAGAATGTCTAGGGGGATAGACGATCTGAGGCCCGTAGATCGTCAGGGTTTCGCCGGAGGAAGTCCACGAGAACGTCGGAATCAGGGGGGTGCATGTATATAGTGATCAAGACCACAATAACCTATCATCATATGTGTGATCTCATGATCCTATGAAATAATATCACCTAACATATATGTAATAAAAGCCTTGCTAAAGGTGAAAAAAATTCTTTGCCGTGTGTCTGTGGGATAGAGACACACGGCAAAGGACCTTTGCCGTGTGTTTGACGGCGACAGGCACACGGCAAAGGACATCTTTGCCGTGTGTTTTGTCCTTTGCCGTGTGTCTCATGGTATTTTCTAATTTTCTTTTTATTTTTTCTTTCAAATGATTTAACTTTTTGTTGCCTATTTGTTAGTATTCAGACCATGGAAACACTAACTTTGCAATAGACCATAAGGTTCTAGAGGATGGTGAACTTCATTTCCATTAGGTAGACGATCCGAGGCCCGCAGATCATCAGGGTTTCGCCGGAGTAAGTCCACGAGAACGTCGGAATCATCTGAAAACT
Organism: Avena sativa; assembly: GCA_916181665.1. Taxonomy (NCBI): domain Eukaryota; kingdom Viridiplantae; phylum Streptophyta; class Magnoliopsida; order Poales; family Poaceae; genus Avena; species Avena sativa. The sequence continues at coordinate 346,011,174 of OV702279.1, forward strand.
TGCATGTGTCCATAGCATATGTGTGTGAGTGTGGTGCAAGGTTGGTATAGGTGATTGCATGTGTCCCCCCTCGCATCCATGCGCTCTAACCTAGAAGCGAAAGGTTATGGACCTGTATAAGGGGGAATCTCCCCGTTACGGTGAAACCGGGCCGTATAGTGCCCCAACTTGTGAACCAACATGGTTTCACATCATCCCATGACATAATCAAACACAAGACAAGAGAGAGCTACGCCGGGCTACCCCTGCCAGAAGAATGTCTAGGGGGTAGACGATCCGAGGCCCGCAGATCAGGGTTTCGCCGGAGGAAGTCCAAGAGAACGTTGGAATCATCTGAAAACTTGCATATGTCCCTAGCATATGTGTGTGACTGTGGTGCAAGGTTGGTATAGGTGATTGCATGTGTCCCCCCTCGCATCCATGCGCTCTAACCTAGAAGCGAAAGGTTATGGACCTGTATAAGGGGGAATCTCCCCGTTCAGGTGAAACCGGGCCGTATAGTGCCCCAACTTGTGAACCAACATGGTTTCACATCATCCTATGACCTAGTCAGACACAAGACAAGAGAGAGCTACGCCGGGCTACCCCAGTCAGAAGAATGTCTAGGGGGGTAGACGATCCGAGGCCCGCAGATCATCAGGGTTTCGCCGGAGTAAGTCCACGAGAACGTCGGAATCATCTGAAAACTTGCATGTGTCCCTAGCATATGTGTGTGAGTGTGGTGCAAGGTTGGTATAGGTGATTGCATGTGTCCCCCCTCGCATCCATGCGCTCTAACCTAGAAGCGAAAGGTTATGGACCTGTATAAGGGGGAATCTCCCCGTTCAGGTGAAACCGGGCCGTATAGTGCCCCAACTTGTGAACCAACATGGTTTCACATCATCCCATGACATAATCAAACACAAGACAAGAGAGAGCTACGCCGGGCTACCCCTGCCAGAAGAATGTCTAGGGGGTAGACGATCCGAGGCCCGTAGATCAGGGTTTCGCCGGAGGAAGTCCAAGAGAACGTCGGAATCATCTGAAAACTTGCATGTGTCCCTAGCATATGTGTGTGAGTGTGGTGCAAGGTTGGTATAGGTGATTGCATGTGTCCCCCCTCGCATCCATGCGCTCTAACCTAGAAGCGAAAGGTTATGGACCTGTATAAGGGGGAATCTCCCCGTTCAGGTGAAACCGGGCCGTATAGTGCCCCAACTTGTGAACCAACATGGTTTCACATCATCCTATGACCTAGTCAGACACAAGACAAGAGAGAGCTATGCCGGGCTACCCCTGTCAGAAGAATGTCTAGGGGGGTAGACGATCCGAGGCCCGCGGATCATCAGGGTTTCGCCGGAGTAAGTCCACGAGAACGTCGGAATCATCTGAAAACTTGCATGTGTCCCTAGCATATGTGTGTGAGTGTGGTGCAAGGTTGGTATAGGTGATTGCATGTGCCCCCCCTCACATGCATGCGCTCTAACCTAGAAGCGAAAGGTTATGGACCTGTATAAGGGGGAATCTCCCCGTTACGGTGAAACCGGGCCGTATAGTGCCCCAACTTGTGAACCAACATGGTTTCACATCATCCTATGACCTAGTCAGACACAAAACAAGAGAGAGCTACGCCGGGCTACCCCTGTCAGAAGAATGTCTAGGGGGATAGACGATCCGAGGCCTGTAGATCATCAGGGTTTCGCCGGAGGAAGTCCACGAGAACGTCGGAATCAGGGGGGTGCATGTATATAGTGATCAAGACCACAATAACCTATCATCATATGTGTGATCTCATGATCCTATGAAATAATATCACCTAACATATATGTAATAAAAGCCTTGCTAAAGGTGAAAAAAATTCTTTGCCGTGTGTCTGTGGGATAGAGACACACGGCAAAGGACCTTTGACGTGTGTTTGACGGCGACAGGCACACGGCAAAGGACATCTTTGCCGTGTGTTTTGTCCTTTGCCGTGTGTCTCATGCTATTTTCTAATTTTCTTTTTATTTTTTCTTTCAAATGATTTAACTTTTTGTTGCCTATTTGTTAGTATTCAGACCATGGAAACACTAACTTTGCAATAGACCATAAGGTTCTAGAGGATGGTGAACTTCATTTCCATTAGGTAGACGATCCGAGGCCCGCAGATCATCAGGGTTTCGCCGGAGTAAGTCCACGAGAACGTCGGAATCATCTGAAAACTTGCATGTGTCCCTAGCATATGTGTGTGAGTGTGGTGCAAGGTTGGTATAGGTGATTGCATGTGTCCCCCCTCGCATCCATGCGCTCTAACCTAGAAGCGAAAGGTTATGGACCTGTATAAGGGGGAATCTCCCCGTTACGGTGAAACCGGGCCGTATAGTGCCCCAACTTGTGAACCAACATGGTTTCACATCATCCCATGACATAATCAAACACAAGACAAGAGAGAGCTACGTCGGGCTACCCCTGCCAGAAGAATGTCTAGGGGGTAGACGATCCGAGGCCCGCAGATCAGGGTTTCGCCGGAGGAAGTCCAAGAGAACGTCGGAATCATCTGAAAACTTGCATGTGTCCCTAGCATATGTGTGTGACTGTGGTGCAAGGTTGGTATAGGTGATTGCATGTGTCCCCCCTCGCATCCATGCGCTCTAACCTAGAAGCGAAAGGTTATGGACCTGTATAAGGGGGAATCTCCCCGTTCAGGTGAAACCGGGCCGTATAGTGCCCCAACTTGTGAACCAACATGGTTTCACATCATCCTATGACCTAGTCAGACACAAGACAAGAGAGAGCTACGCCGGGCTACCCCTGTCAGAAGAATGTCTAGGGGGGTAGACGATCCGAGGCCCGCAGATCATCAGGGTTTTGCCGGAGTAAGTCCACGAGAACGTCGGAATCATCTGAAAACTTGCATGTGTCCCTAGCATATGTGTGTGAGTGTGGTGCAAGGTTGGTATAGGTGATTGCATGTGTCCCCCCTCGCATCCATGCGCTCTAACCTAGAAGCGAAAGGTTATGGACCTGTATAAGGGGGAATCTCCCCGTTACGGTGAAACCGGGCCGTATAGTGCCCCAACTTGTGAACCAACATGGTTTCACATCATCCCATGACATAATCAAACACAAGACAAGAGAGAGCTACGCCGGGATACCCCTGCCAGAAGAATGTCTAGGGGGTAGACGATCCGAGGCCCGCAGATCAGGGTTTCGCCGGAGGAAGTCCAAGAGAACGTCGGAATCATCTGAAAACTTGCATATGTCCCTAGCATATGTGTGTGACTGTGGTGCAAGGTTGGTATAGGTGATTGCATGTGTCCCCCCTTGCATCCATGCGCTCTAACCTAGAAGCGAAAGGTTATGGACCTGTATAAGGGGGAATCTCCCCGTTCAGGTGAAACCGGGCCGTATAGTGCCCCAACTTGTGAACCAACATGGTTTCACATCATCCTATGACCTAGTCAGACACAAGACAAGAGAGAGCTACGCCGGGCTACCCCTGTCAGAAGAATGTCTAGGGGGGTAGACGATCCGAGGCCCGCAGATCATCAGGGTTTCGCCGGAGTAAGTCCACGAGAACGTCGGAATCATCTGAAAACTTGCATGTGTCCCTAGCATATGTGTGTGAGTGTGGTGCAAGGTTGGTATAGGTGATTGCATGTGTCCCCCCTCGCATCCATGCGCTCTAACCTAGAAGCGAAAGGTTATGGACCTGTATAAGGGGGAATCTCCCCGTTCAGGTGAAACCGGGCCGTATAGTGCCCCAACTTGTGAACCAACATGGTTTCACATCATCCCATGACATAATCAAACACAAGACAAGAGAGAGCTACGCCGGGCTACCCCTGCCAGAAGAATGTCTAGGGGGTAGACGATCCGAGGCCCGTAGATCAGGGTTTCGCCGGAGGAAGTCCAAGAGAACGTCGGAATCATCTGAAAACTTGCATGTGTCCCTAGCATATGTGTGTGAGTGTGGTGCAAGGTTGGTATAGGTGATTGCATGTGTCCCCCATCGCATCCATGCGCTCTAACCTAGAAGCGAAAGGTTATGGACCTGTATAAGGGGGAATCTCCCCGTTCAGGTGAAACCGGGCCGTATAGTGCCCCAACTTGTGAACCAACATGGTTTCACATCATCCTGTGACCTAGTCAGACACAAGACAAGAGAGAGCTATGCCGGGCTACCCCTGTCAGAAGAATGTCTAGGGGGGTAGACGATCCGAGGCCCGCGGATCATCAGGGTTTCGCCGGAGTAAGTCCACGAGAACGTCGGAATCATCTGAAAACTTGCATGTGTCCCTAGCATATGTGTGTGAGTGTGGTGCAAGGTTGGTATAGGTGATTGCATGTGCCCCCCCTCACATGCATGCGCTCTAACCTAGAAGCGAAAGGTTATGGACCTGTATAAGGGGGAATCTCCCTGTTACGGTGAAACCGGGCCGTATAGTGCCCCAACTTGTGAACCAACATGGTTTCACATCATCCTATGACCTAGTCAGACACAAAACAAGAGAGAGCTACGCCGGGCTACCCCTGTCAGAAGAATGTCTAGGGGGATAGACGATCCGAGGCCTGTAGATCATCAGGGTTTCGCCGGAGGAAGTCCACGAGAACGTCGGAATCAGGGGGGTGCATGTATATAGTGATCAAGACCACAATAACCTATCATCATATGTGTGATCTCATGATCCTATGAAATAATATCACCTAACATATATGTAATAAAAGCCTTGCTAAAGGTGAAAAAAATTCTTTGCCGTGTGTCTGTGGGATAGAGACACACGGCAAAGGACCTTTGACGTGTGTTTGACGGCGACAGGCACACGGCAAAGGACATCTTTGCCGTGTGTTTTGTCCTTTGCCGTGTGTCTCATGCTATTTTCTAATTTTCTTTTTATTTTTTCTTTCAAATGATTTAACTTTTTGTTGCCTATTTGTTAGTATTCAGACCATGGAAACACTAACTTTGCAATAGACCATAAGGTTCTAGAGGATGGTGAACTTCATTTCCATTAGGTAGACGATCCGAGGCCCGCAGATCATCAGGGTTTCGCCGGAGTAAGTCCACGAGAACGTCGGAATCATCTGAAAACTTGCATGTGTCCCTAGCATATGTGTGTGAGTGTGGTGCAAGGTTGGTATAGGTGATTGCATGTGTCCCCCCTCGCATCCATGCGCTCTAACCTAGAAGCGAAAGGTTATGGACCTGTATAAGGGGGAATCTCCCCGTTACGGTGAAACCGGGCCGTATAGTTCCCCAACTTGTGAACCAACATGGTTTCACATCATCCCATGACATAATCAAACACAAGACAAGAGAGAGCTACGTCGGGCTACCCCTGCCAGAAGAATGTCTAGGGGGTAGACGAACCGAGGCCCGCAGATCAGGGTTTCGCCGGAGGAAGTCCAAGAGAACGTCGGAATCATCTGAAAACTTGCATGTGTCCCTAGCATATGTGTGTGACTGTGGTGCAAGGTTGGTATAGGTGATTGCATGTGTCCCCCCTCGCATCCATGCGCTCTAACCTAGAAGCGAAAGGTTATGGACCTGTATAAGGGGGAATCTCCCCGTTCAGGTGAAACCGGGCCGTATAGTGCCCCAACTTGTGAACCAAGATGGTTTCACATCATCCTATGACCTAGTCAGACACAAGACAAGAGAGAGCTACGCCGGGCTACCCCTGTCAGAAGAATGTCTAGGGGGGTAGACGATCCGAGGCCCGCAGATCATCAGGGTTTTGCCGGACTAAGTCCACGAGAACGTCGGAATCATCTGAAAACTTGCATGTGTCCCTAGCATATGTGTGTGAGTGTGGTGCAAGGTTGTTATAGGTGATTGCATGTGTCCCCCCTCGCATCCATGCGCTCTAACCTAGAAGCGAAAGGTTATGGACCTGTATAAGGGGGAATCTCCCCGTTCAGGTGAAACCGGGCCGTATAGTGCCCCAACTTGTGAACCAACATGGTTTCACATCATCCCATGACATAATCAAACACAAGACAAGAGAGAGCTACGCCGGGCTACCCCTGCCAGAAGAATGTCTAGGGGGTAGACGATCCGAGGCCCGTAGATCAGGGTTTCGCTGGAGGAAGTCCAAGAGAACGTCGGAATCATCTGAAAACTTGCATGTGTCCCTAGCATATATGTGTGAGTGTGGTGCAAGGTTGGTATAGGTGATTGCATGTGTCCCCCCTCGCATCCATGCGCTCTAACCTAGAAGAGAAAGGTTATGGACCTGTATAAGGGGGAATCTCCCCGTTCAGGTGAAACCGGGCCGTATAGTGCCCCAACTTGTGAACCAACATGGTTTCACATCATCCTATGACCTAGTCAGACACAAGACAAGAGAGAGCTATGCTGGGCTACCCCTGTCAGAAGAATGTCTAGGGGGTAGACGATCCGAGGCCCGCAGATCATCAGGGTTTCGCCGGAGTAAGTCCACGAGAACGTCGGAATCATCTGAAAACTTGCATGTGTCCCTAGCATATGTGTGTGAGTGTGGTGCAAGGTTGGTATAGGTGATTGCATGTGCCCCCCCTCACATGCATGCGCTCTAACCTAGAAGCGAAAGGTTATGGACCTGTATAAGGGGGAATCTCCCCGTTACGGTGAAACCAGGCCGTATAGTGCCCCAACTTGTGAACCAACATGGTTTCACATCATCCTATGACCTAGTCAGACACAAAACAAGAGAGAGCTACGCCGGGCTACCCCTGTCAGAAGAATGTCTAGGGGGTAGACGATCCGAGGCCCGCAGATCATCAGGGTTTCGCCGGAGGAAGTCCACGAGAACGTCGGAATCAGGGGGTGCATGTATATAGTGATCAAGACCACAATAACCTATCATCATATGTGTGATCTCATGATCCTATGAAATAATATCACCTAACATATATGTAATAAAAGCCTTGCTAAAGGTGAAAAAAATTCTTTGCCGTCTGTCTGTGGGATAGAGACACACGGCAAAGGACCTTTGCCGTGTGTTTGACGGCGACAGGCACACGGCAAAGGACATATTTGCCGTGTGTTTTGTCCTTTGCCGTGTGTCTCATGCTATTTTCTAATTTTCTTTTTATTTTTTCTTTCAAATGATTTAACTTTTTGTTGCCTATTTGTTAGTATTCAGACCATGGAAACACTAACTTTGCAATAGACCATAAGGTTCTAGAGGATGGTGAACTTCATTTCCATTAGGTAGACGATCCGAGGCCCGCAGATCATCAGGGTTTCGCCGGAGTAAGTCCACGAGAACGTCGGAATCATCTGAAAACTTGCATGTGTCCCTAGCATATGTGTGTGAGTGTGGTGCAAGGTTGGTATAGGTGATTTCATGTGTCCCCCTCGCATCCATGCGCTCTAACCTAGAAGCGAAAGGTTATGGACCTGTATAAGGGGGAATCTCCCCGTTACGGTGAAACCGGGCCGTATAGTGCCCCAACTTGTGAACCAACATGGTTTCACATCATCCCATGACATAATCAAACACAAGACAAGAGAGAGCTAAGCCGGGCTACCCCTGCCAGAAGAATGTCTAGGGGGTAGACGATCCGAGGCCCGCAGATCAGGGTTTCGCCGGAGGAAGTCCAAGAGAACGTCGGAATCATCTGAAAACTTGCATGTGTCCCTAGCATATGTGTGTGACTGTGGTGCAAGGTTGGTATAGGTGATTGCATGTGTCCCCCCTCGCATCCATGCGCTCTAAGCTAGAAGCGAAAGGTTATGGACCTGTATAAGGGGGAATCTCCCCGTTCAGGTGAAACCGGGCCGTATAGTGCCCCAACTTGTGGACCAACATGGTTTCACATCATCCTATGACCTAGTCAGACACAAGACAAGAGAGAGCTATGTTGGGCTACCCCTGTCAGAAGAATGTCTAGGGGGGTAGACGATCCGAGGCCCGCAGATCATCAGGGTTTCGCCGGAGTAAGTCCACGAGAATGTCGAAATCATCTGAAAACTTGCATGTGTCCCTAGCATATGTGTGTGAGTGTGGTGCAAGGTTGGTATAGGTGATTGCATGTGTCCCCCCTCGCATCCATGCGCTCTAACCTAGAAGCGAAAGGTTATGGACCTGTATAAGGGGGAATCTCCCCGTTCAGGTGAAACCGGGCCGTATAGTGCCCCAACTTGTGAACCAACATGGTTTCACATCATCCCATGACATAATCAAACACAAGACAAGAGAGAGCTACGCCGGGCTACCCCTCCCAGAAGAATGTCTAGGGGGTAGACGATCCGAGGCCCGTAGATTAGGGTTTCGCCGGAGGAAGTCCAAGAGAACGTCGGAATCATCTGAAAACTTGCATGTGTCCCTAGCATATGTGTGTGAGTGTGGTGCAAGGTTGGTATAGGTGATTGCATGTGTCCCCCCTCGCATCCATGCGCTCTAACCTAGAAGCGAAAGGTTATGGACCTGTATAAGGGGGAATCTCCCCGTTCAGGTGAAACCGGGCCGTATAGTGCCCCAACTTGTGAACCAACATGGTTTCACATCATCCTATGACCTAGTCAGACACAAGACAAGAGAGAGCTATGTTGGGCTACCCCTGTCAGAAGAATGTCTAGGGGGGTAGACGATCCGAGGCCCGCAGATCATCAGGGTTTCGCCGGAGTAGGTCCACGAGAACGTCGGAATCATCTGAAAACTTGCATGTGTCCCTAGCATATGTGTATGAGTGTGGTGCAAGGTTGGTATAGGTGATTGCATGTGCCCCCCCTCACATGCATGCGCTCTAACCTAGAAGCGAAAGGTTATGGACCTGTATAAGGGGGAATCTCCCCGTTACGGTGAAACCAGGCCGTATAGTGCCCCAACTTGTGAACCAACATGGTTTCACATCATCCTATGACCTAGTCAGACACAAAACAAGAGAGAGCTACGCCGGGCTACCCCTGTCAGAAGAATGTCTAGGGGGTAGACGATCCGAGGCCCGCAGATCATCAGGGTTTCGCCGGAGGAAGTCCACGAGAACGTCGGAATCAGGGGGTGCATGTATATAGTGATCAAGACCACAATAACCTATCATCATATGTGTGATCTCATGAACCTATGAAATAATATCACCTAACATATATGTAATAAAAGCCTTGCTAAAGGTGAAAAAAATTCTTTGCCGTGTGTCTGTGGGATAGAGACACACGGCAAATGACCTTTGCCGTGTGTTTGACGGCGACAGGCACACGGCAAAGGACATCTTTGCCGTGTGTTTTGTCCTTTGCCGTGTGTCTCATGCTATTTTCTAATTTTCTTTTTATTTTTTCTTTCAAATGATTTAACTTTTTGTTGCCTATTTGTTAGTATTCAGACCATGGAAACACTAACTTTGCAATAGACCATAAGGTTCTAGAGGATGCTGAACTTCATTTCCATTAGGTAGACGATCCGAGGCCCGCAGATCATCAGGGTTTCGCCGGAGTAAGTCCACGAGAACGTCGGAATCATCTGAAAACTTGCATGTGTCCCTAGCATATGTGTGTGAGTGTGGTGCAAGATTGGTATAGGTGATTGCATGTGCCCCCCCTCACATGCATGCGCTCTAACCTAGAAGCGAAAGGTTATGGACCTGTATAAGGGGGAATCTCCCCGTTACGGTGAAACCGGGCCGTATAGTGCCCCAACTTGTGAACCAACATGGTTTCACATCATCCTATGACCTAGTCAGACACAAGACAAGAGAGAGCTATGCCGGGCTACCCCTGTCAGAAGAATGTCTAGGGGGGTAGACGATCCGAGGCCCGCAGATCATCAGGGTTTCGCCGGAGGAAGTCCAAGAGAACGTCGGAATCATCTGAAAACTTGCATATGTCCCTAGCATATGTGTGTGACTGTGGTGCAAGGTTGGTATAGGTGATTGCATGTGTCCCCCCTCGCATCCATGCGCTCTAACCTAGAAGCGAAAGGTTATGGACCTGTATAAGGGGGAATCTCCCCGTTCAGGTGAAACCGGGCCGTATAGTGCCCCAACTTGTGAACCAACATGGTTTCACATCATCCTATGACCTAGTCAGACACAAGACAAGAGAGAGCTACGCCGGGCTACCCCTGTCAGAAGAATGTCTAGGGGGGTAGACGATCCGAGGCCCGCAGATCATCAGGGTTTCGCCGGAGTAAGTCCACGAGAACGTCGGAATCATCTGAAAACTTGCATGTGTCCCTAGCATATGTGTGTGAGTGTGGTGCAAGGTTGGTATAGGTGATTGCATGTGTCCCCCCTCGCATCCATGCGCTCTAACCTAGAAGCGAAAGGTTATGGACCTGTATAAGGGGGAATCTCCCCGTTCAGGTGAAACCGGGCCGTATAGTGCCCCAACTTGTGAACCAACATGGTTTCACATCATCCCATGATATAATCAAACACAAGACAAGAGAGAGCTACGCCGGGCTACCCCTGCCAGAAGAATGTCTAGGGGGTAGACGATCCGAGGCCCGTAGATCAGGGTTTTGCCGGAGGAAGTCCAAGAGAACGTCGGAATCATCTGAAAACTTGCATGTGTCCCTAGCATATGTGTGTGAGTGTGGTGCAAGGTTGGTATAGGTGATTGCATGTGTCCCCCCTCGCATCCATGCGCTCTAACCTAGAAGCGAAAGGTTATGGACCTGTATAAGGGGGAATCTCCCCGTTCAGGTGAAACCGGGCCGTATAGTGCCCCAACTTGTGAACCAACATGGTTTCACATCATCCTATGACCTAGTCAGACACAAGACAAGAGAGAGCTATGCCGGGCTACCCCTGTCAGAAGAATGTCTAGGGGGGTAGACGATCCGAGGCCCGCGGATCATCAGGGTTTGACCGGAGTAAGTCCACGAGAACGTCGGAATCATCTGAAAACTTGCATGTGTCCCTAGCATATGTGTGTGAGTGTGGTGCAAGGTTGGTATAGGTGATTGCATGTGCCCCCCCTCACATGCATGCGCTCTAACCTAGAAGCGAAAGGTTATGGACCTGTATAAGGGGGAATCTCCCCGTTACGGTGAAACCGGGCCGTATAGTGCCCCAACTTGTGAACCAACATGGTTTCACATCAACCTATGACCTAGTCAGACACAAAACAAGAGAGAGCTACGCCGGGCTACCCCTGTCAGAAGAATATCTAGGGGGATAGACGATCCGAGGCCTGTAGATCATCAGGGTTTCGCCGGAGGAAGTCCACGAGAACGTCGGAATCAGGGGGGTGCATGTATATAGTGATCAAGACCACAATAACCTATCATCATATGTGTGATCTCATGATCCTATGAAATAATATCACCTAACATATATGTAATAAAAGCCTTGCTAAAGGTGAAAAAAATTCTTTGCCGTGTGTCTGTGGGATAGAGACACACGGCAAAGGACCTTTGACGTGTGTTTGACGGCGACAGGCACACGGCAAAGGACATCTTTGCCGTGTGTTTTGTCCTTTGCCGTGTGTCTCATGCTATTTTCTAATTTTCTTTTTATTTTTTCTTTCAAATGATTTAACTTTTTGTTGCCTATTTGTTAGTATTCAGACCATGGAAACACTAACTTTGCAATAGACCATAAGGTTCTAGAGGATGGTGAACTTCATTTCCATTAGGTAGACGATCCGAGGCCCGCAGATCATCAGGGTTTCGCCGGAGTAAGTCCACGAGAACGTCGGAATCATCTGAAAACTTGCATGTGTCCCTAGCATATGTGTGTGAGTGTGGTGCAAGGTTGGTATAGGTGATTGCATGTGTCCCCCCTCGCATCCATGCGCTCTAACCTAGAAGCGAAAGGTTATGGACCTGTATAAGGGGGAATCTCCCCGTTACGGTGAAACCGGGCCGTATAGTGCCCCAACTTGTGAACCAACATGGTTTCACATCATCCCATGACATAATCAAACACAAGACAAGAGAGAGCTACGTCGGGCTACCCCTGCCAGAAGAATGTCTAGGGGGTAGACGATCCGAGGCCCGCAGATCAGGGTTTCGCCGGAGGAAGTCCAAGAGAACGTCGGAATCAACTGAAAACTTGCATGTGTCCCTAGCATATGTGTGTGACTGTGGTGCAAGGTTGGTATAGGTGATTGCATGTGTCCCCCCTCGCATCCATGCGCTCTAACCTAGAAGCGAAAGGTTATGGACCTGTATAAGGGGGAATCTCCCCGTTCAGGTGAAACCGGGCCGTATAGTGCCCCAACTTGTGAACCAACATGGTTTCACATCATCCTATGACCTAGTCAGACACAAGACAAGAGAGAGCTACGCCGGGCTACCCCTGTCAGAAGAATGTCTAGGGGGGTAGACGATCCGAGGCCCGCAGATCATCAGGGTTTTGCCGGAGTAAGTCCACGAGAACGTCGGAATCATCTGAAAACTTGCATGTGTCCCTAGCATATGTGTGTGAGTGTGGTGCAAGGTTGTTATAGGTGATTGCATGTGTCCCCCCTCGCATCCATGCGCTCTAACCTAGAAGCGAAAGGTTATGGACCTGTATAAGGGGGAATCTCCCCGTTCAGGTGAAACCGGGCCGTATAGTGCCCCAACTTGTGAACCAACATGGTTTCACATCATCCCATGACATAATCAAACACAAGACAAGAGAGAGCTACGCCGGGCTACCCCTGCCAGAAGAATGTCTAGGGGGTAGACGATCCGAGGCCCGTAGATCAGGGTTTCGCCGGAGGAAGTCCAAGAGAACGTCGGAATCATCTGAAAACTTGCATGTGTCCCTAGCATATATGTGTGAGTGTGGTGCAAGGTTGGTATAGGTGATTGCATGTGTCCCCCCTCGCATCCATGCGCTCTAACCTAGAAGAGAAAGGTTATGGACCTGTATAAGGGGGAATCTCCCCGTTCAGGTGAAACCGGGCCGTATAGTGTCCCAACTTGTGAACCAACATGGTTTCACATCATCCTATGACCTAGTCAGACACAAGACAAGAGAGAGCTATGCTGGGCTACCCCTGTCAGAAGAATGTCTAGGGGGTAGACGATCCGAGGCCCGCAGATCATCAGGGTTTCGCCGGAGTAAGTCCACGAGAACGTCGGAATCATCTGAAAACTTGCATGTGTCCCTAGCATATGTGTGTGAGTGTGGTGCAAGGTTGGTATAGGTGATTGCATGTGCCCCCCCTCACATGCATGCGCTCTAACCTAGAAGCGAAAGGTTATGGACCTGTATAAGGGGGAATCTCCCCGTTACGGTGAAACCAGGCCGTATAGTGCCCCAACTTGTGAACCAACATGGTTTCACATCATCCTATGACCTAGTCAGACACAAAACAAGAGAGAGCTACGCCGGGCTACCCCTGTCAGAAGAATGTCTAGGGGGTAGACGATCCGAGGCCCGCAGATCATCAGGGTTTCGCCGGAGGAAGTCCACGAGAACGTCGGAATCAGGGGGTGCATGTATATAGTGATCAAGACCACAATAACCTATCATCATATGTGTGATCTCATGATCCTATGAAATAATATCACCTAACATATATGTAATAAAAGCCTTGCTAAAGGTGAAAAAAATTCTTTGCCGTGTGTCTGTGGGATAGAGACACACGGCAAAGGACCTTTGCCGTGTGTTTGACGGCGACAGGCACACGGCAAAGGACATATTTGCCGTGTGTTTTGTCCTTTGCCGTGTGTCTCATGCTATTTTCTAATTTTCTTTTTATTTTTTCTTTCAAATGATTTAACTTTTTGTTGCCTATTTGTTAGTATTCAGACCATGGAAACACTAACTTTGCAATAGACCATAAGGTTCTAGAGGATGGTGAACTTCATTTCCATTAGGTAGACGATCCGAGGCCCGCAGATCATCAGGGTTTCGCCGGAGTAAGTCCACGAGAACGTCGGAATCATCTGAAAACTTGCATGTGTCCCTAGCATATGTGTGTGAGTGTGGTGCAAGGTTGGTATAGGTGATTGCATGTGTCCCCCCTCGCATCCATGCGCTCTAACCTAGAAGCGAAAGGTTATGGACCTGTATAAGGGGGAATCTCCCCGTTACGGTGAAACCGGGCCGTATAGTGCCCCAACTTGTGAACCAACATGGTTTCACATCATCCCATGACATAATCAAACACAAGACAAGAGAGAGCTACGCCGGGCTACCCCTGCCAGAAGAATGTCTAGGGGGTAGACGATCCGAGGCCCGCAGATCAGGGTTTCGCCGGAGGAAGTCCAAGAGAACGTCGGAATCATCTGAAAACTTGCATGTGTCCCTAGCATATGTGTGTGACTGTGGTGCAAGGTTGGTATAGGTGATTGCATGTGTCCCCCCTCGCATCCATGCGCTCTAACCTAGAAGCGAAAGGTTATGGACCTGTATAAGGGGGAATCTCCCCGTTCAGGTGAAACCGGGCCGTATAGTGCCCCAACTTGTGAACCAACATGGTTTCACATCATCCTATGACCTAGTCAGACACAAGACAAGAGAGAGCTACGCCGGGCTACCCCTGTCAGAAGAATGTCTAGGGGGGTAGACGATCCGAGGCCCGCAGATCATCAGGGTTTTGCCGGAGTAAGTCCACGAGAACGTCGGAATCATCTGAAAACTTGCATGTGTCCCTAGCATATGTGTGTGAGTGTGGTGCAAGGTTGTTATAGGTGATTGCATGTGTCCCCCCTCGCATCCATGCGCTCTAACCTAGAAGCGAAAGGTTATGGACCTGTATAAGGGGGAATCTCCCCGTTCAGGTGAAACCGGGCCGTATAGTGCCCCAACTTGTGAACCAACATGGTTTCACATCATCCCATGACATAATCAAACACAAGACAAGAGAGAGCTACGCCGGGCTACCCCTGCCAGAAGAATGTCTAGGGGGTAGACGATCCGAGGCCCGTAGATCAGGGTTTCGCCGGAGGAAGTCCAAGAGAACGTCAGAATCATCTGAAAACTTGCATGTGTCCCTAGCATATATGTGTGAGTGTGGTGCAAGGTTGGTATAGGTGATTGCATGTGTCCCCCCTCGCATCCATGCGCTCTAACCTAGAAGAGAAAGGTTATGGACCTGTATAAGGGGGAATCTCCCCGTTCAGGTGAAACCGGGCCGTATAGTGTCCCAACTTGTGAACCAACATGGTTTCACATCATCCTATGACCTAGTCAGACACAAGACAAGAGAGAGCTATGCTGGGCTACCCCTGTCAGAAGAATGTCTAGGGGGTAGACGATCCGAGGCCCGCAGATCATCAGGGTTTCGCCGGAGTAAGTCCACGAGAACGTCGGAATCATCTGAAAACTTGCATGTGTCCCTAGCATATGTGTGTGAGTGTGGTGCAAGGTTGGTATAGGTGATTGCATGTGCCCCCCCTCACATGCATGCGCTCTAACCTAGAAGCGAAAGGTTATGGACCTGTATAAGGGGGAATCTCCCTGTTACGGTGAAACCAGGCCGTATAGTGCCCCAACTTGTGAACCAACATGGTTTCACATCATCCTATGACCTAGTCAGACACAAAACAAGAGAGAGCTACGCCGGGCTACCCCTGTCAGAAGAATGTCTAGGGGGTAGACGATCCGAGGCCCGCAGATCATCAGGGTTTCGCCGGAGGAAGTCCACGAGAACGTCGGAATCAGGGGGTGCATGTATATAGTGATCAAGACCACAATAACCTATCATCATATGTGTGATCTCATGATCCTATGAAATAATATCACCTAACATATATGTAATAAAAGCCTTGCTAAAGGTGAAAAAAATTCTTTGCCGTGTGTCTGTGGGATAGAGACACACGGCAAAGGACCTTTGCCGTGTGTTTGACGGCGACAGGCACACGGCAAAGGACATATTTGCCGTGTGTTTTGTCCTTTGCCGTGTGTCTCATGCTATTTTCTAATTTTCTTTTTATTTTTTCTTTCAAATGATTTAACTTTTTGTTGCCTATTTGTTAGTATTCAGACCATGGAAACACTAACTTTGCAATAGACCATAAGGTTCTAGAGGATGGTGAACTTCATTTCCATTAGGTAGACGATCCGAGGCCCGCAGATCATCAGGGTTTCGCCGGAGTAAGTCCACGAGAACGTCGGAATCATCTGAAAACTTGCATGTGTCCCTAGCATATGCGTGTGAGTGTGGTGCAAGGTTGGTATAGGTGATTGCATGTGTCCCCCCTCGCATCCATGCGCTCTAACCTAGAAGCGAAAGGTTATGGACCTGTATAAGGGGGAATCTCCCCGTTACGGTGAAACCGGGCCGTATAGTGCCCCAACTTGTGAACCAACATGGTTTCACATCATCCCATGACATAATCAAACACAAGACAAGAGAGAGCTACGCCGGGCTACCCCTGCCAGAAGAATGTCTAGGGGGTAGACGATCCGAGGCCCGCAGATCAGGGTTTCGCCGGAGGAAGTCCAAGAGAACGTCGGAATCATCTGAAAACTTGCATGTGTCCCTAGCATATGTGTGTGACTGTGGTGCAAGGTTGGTATAGGTGATTGCATGTGTCCCCCCTCGCATCCATGCGCTCTAAGCTAGAAGCGAAAGGTTATGGACCTGTATAAGGGGGAATCTCCCCGTTCAGGTGAAACCGGGCCGTATAGTGCCCCAACTTGTGAACCAACATGGTTTCACATCATCCTATGACCTAGTCAGACACAAGACAAGAGAGAGCTATGTTGGGCTACCCCTGTCAGAAGAATGTCTAGGGGGTAGACGATCCGAGGCCCGCAGATCATCAGGGTTTCGCCGGAGTAAGTCCACGAGAACGTCGGAATCATCTGAAAACTTGCATGTGTCCCTAGCATATGTGTGTGAGTGTGGTGCAAGGTTGGTATAGGTGATTGCATGTGTCCCCCCTCGCATCCATGCGCTCTAACCTAGAAGCGAAAGGTTATGGACCTGTATAAGGGGGAATCTCCCCGTTCAGGTGAAACCGGGCCGTATAGTGCCCCAACTTGTGAACCAACATGGTTTCACATCATCCCATGACATAATCAAACACAAGACAAGAGAGAGCTACGCCGGGCTACCCCTCCCAGAAGAATGTCTAGGGGGTAGACGATCCGAGGCCCGTAGATTAGGGTTTCGCCGGAGGAAGTCCAAGAGAACGTCGGAATCATCTGAAAACTTGCATGTGTCCCTAGCATATGTGTGTGAGTGTGGTGCAAGGTTGGTATAGGTGATTGCATGTGTCCCCCCTCGCATCCATGCGCTCTAACCTAGAAGCGAAAGGTTATGGACCTGTATAAGGGGGAATCTCCCCGTTCAGGTGAAACCGGGCCGTATAGTGCCCCAACTTGTGAACCAACATGGTTTCACATCATCCTATGACCTAGTCAGACACAAGACAAGAGAGAGCTATGTTGGGCTACCCCTGTCAGAAGAATGTCTAGGGGGGTAGACGATCCGAGGCCCGCAGATCATCAGGGTTTCGCCAGAGTAGGTCCACGAGAACGTCGGAATCATCTGAAAACTTGCATGTGTCCCTAGCATATGTGTCTGAGTGTGGTGCAAGGTTGGTATAGGTGATTGCATGTGCCCCCCCTCGCATGCATGCGCTCTAACCTAGAAGCGAAAGGTTATGGACCTGTATAAGGGGGAATCTCCCCGTTACGGTGAAACCAGGCCGTATAGTGCCCCAACTTGTGAACCAACATGGTTTCACATCATCCTATGACCTAGTCAGACACAAAAAAAGAGAGAGCTACGCCGGGCTACCCCTGTCAGAAGAATGTCTAGGGGGTAGACGATCCGAGGCCCGCAGATCATCAGGGTTTCGCCGGAGGAAGTCCACGAGAACGTCGGAATCAGGGGGTGCATGTATATAGTGATCAAGACCACAATAACCTATCATCATATGTGTGATCTCATGAACCTATGAAATAATATCACCTAACATATATGTAATAAAAGCCTTGCTAAAGGTGAAAAAAATTCTTTGCCGTGTGTCTGTGGGATAGAGACACACGGCAAATGACCTTTGCCGTGTGTTTGACGGCGACAGGCACACGGCAAAGGACATCTTTGCCGTGTGTTTTGTCCTTTGCCGTGTGTCTCATGCTATTTTCTAATTTTCTTTTTATTTTTTCTTTCAAATGATTTAACTTTTTGTTGCCTATTTGTTAGTATTCAGACCATGGAAACACTAACTTTGCAATAGACCATAAGGTTCTAGAGGATGTTGAACTTCATTTCCATTAGGTAGACGATCCGAGGCCCGCAGATCATCAGGGTTTCGCCGGAGTAAGTCCACGAGAACGTCGGAATCATCTGAAAACTTGCATGTGTCCCTAGCATATGTGTGTGAGTGTGGTGCAAGATTGGTATAGGTGATTGCATGTGCCCCCCCTCACATGCATGCGCTCTAACCTAGAAGCGAAAGGTTATGGACCTGTATAAGGGGGAATCTCCCCGTTACGGTGAAACCGGGCCGTATAGTGCCCCAACTTGTGAACCAACATGGTTTCACATCATCCTATGACCTAGTCAGACACAAGACAAGAGAGAGCTATGCCGGGCTACCCCTGTCAGAAGAATGTCTAGGGGGGTAGACGATCCGAGGCCCGCAGATCATCAGGGTTTCGGCGGAGTAAGTCCACGAGAACGTCGGAATCATCTGAAAACTTGCATGTGTCCCTAGCATATGTGTGTGAGTGTGGTGCAAGGTTGGTATAGGTGATTGCATGTGTCCCCCCTCGCATCCATGCGCTCTAACCTAGAAGCGAAAGGTTATGGACCTGTATAAGGGGGAATCTCCCCGTTCAGGTGAAACCGGGCCGTATAGTGCCCCAACTTGTGAACCAACATGGTTTCACATAATCCCATGACATAATCAAACACAAGACAAGAGAGAGCTACGCCGGGCTACCCCTGCCAGAAGAATGTCTAGGGGGTAGACGATCCGAGGCCCGCAGATCAGGGTTTCGCCGGAGGAAGTCCAAGAGAACGTCGGAATCATCTGAAAACATGCATGTGTCCCTAGCATATGTGTGTGAGTGTGGTGCAAGGTTGGTATAGGTGATTGCATGTGTCCCCCCTCGCATCCATGAACTCTAACCTAGCAGCGAAAGGTTATGGACCTGTATAAGGGGGAATCTCCCCGTTCAGGTGAAACCGGGCCGTATAGTGCCCCAACTTGTGAACCAACATGGTTTCACATCATCCTATGACCTAGTCAAACACAAGACAAGAGAGAGCTATGCCGGGCTACCCCTGTCAGAAGAATGTCTAGGGGGGTAGACGATCCGAGGCCCGCAGATCATCAGGGTTTCGCCGGAGTAAGTCCACGAGAACGTCGGAATCATCTGAAAACTTGCATGTGTCCCTAGCATATGTGTGTGAGTGTGGTGCAAGGTTGGTATAGGTGATTGCATGTGTCCCCCCTCGCATCCATGCGCTCTAACCTAGAAGCGAAAGGTTATGGACCTGTATAAGGGGGAATCTCCCCGTTCAGGTGAAACCGGGCCGTATAGTGCCCCAACTTGTGAATCAACATGGTTTCACATCATCCCATGACATAATCAAACACAAGACAAGAGAGAGCTACGCCGGGCTACCCCTGCCAGAAGAATGTCTAGGGGGTAGACGATCCGAGGCCCGCAGATCAGGGTTTCGCCGGAGGAAGTCCAAGAGAACGTCGGAATCATCTGAAAACTTGCATGTGTCCCTAGCATATGTGTGTGAGTGTGGTGCAAGGTTGGTATAGGTGATTGCATGTGTCCCCCCTCGCATCCATGCGCTCTAACCTAGAAGCGAAAGGTTATGGACCTGTATAAGGGGGAATCTCCCCGTTACGATGAAACCGGGCCGTATAGTGCCCCAACTTGTGAACCAACATGGTTTCACATCATCCCTTGACATAATCAAACACAAGACAACAGAGAGCTACGCCGGGCTACCCCTGCCAGAAGAATGTCTAGGGGGTAGACGATCCGAGGCCCGCAGATCAGGGTTTCGCCGGAGGAAGTCCAAGAGAACGTCGGAATCATCTGAAAACTTGCATGTGTCCCTAGCATATGTGTGTGAGTGTGGTGCAAGTTTGGTATAGATGATTGCATGTGTCCCCCCTTGCATCCATGCGCTCTAACCTAGAAGCGAAAGGTTATGGACCTGTATAAGGGGGAATCTCCCCGTTACGGTGAAACCGGGCCGTATAGTGCCCCAACTTGTGAACCAACATGGTTTCACATCATCCTATGACCTAGTCAGACACAAGACAAGAGAGAGCTATGCCGGGCTACCCCTGTCAGAAGAATGTCTAGGGGGGTAGACGATCCGAGGCCCGCAGATCATTAGGGTTTCGCCGGAGTAAGTCCACGAGAACGTCGGAATCATCTGAAAACTTGCATGTGTCCCTAGCATATGTGTGTGAGTGTGGAGCAAGGTTGGTATAGGTGATTGCATGTGTCCCCCCTCGCATCCATGCGCTCTAACCTAGAAGCGAAAGGTTATGGACCTGTATAAGGGGGAATCTCCCCGTTCAGGTGAAACCGGGCCGTATAGTGCCCCAACTTGTGAACCAACATGGTTTCACATCATCCTATGACCTAGTCAGACACAAGACAAGAGAGAGCTATGCCGGGCTACCCCTGTCAGAAGAATGTCTAGGGGGGTAGACGATCCGAGGCCCGCAGATCATTAGGGTTTCGCCGGAGTAAGTCCACGAGAATGTCGGAATCATCTGAAAACTTGCATGTGTCCCTAGCATATGTGTGTGAGTGTGGTGCAAGGTTGGTATAGGTGATTGCATGTGCCCCCCTCACATGCATGCGCTCTAACCTAGAAGCGAAAGGTTATGGACCTGTATAAGGGGGAATCTCCCCGTTACGGTGAAACCGGGCCGTATAGTGCCCCAACTTGTGAACCAACATGGTTTCACATCATCCTATGACCTAGTCAGACACAAAACAAGAGAGAGCTACTCCGGGATACCCCTGTCAGAAGAATGTCTAGGGGGGTAGACGATCCGAAGCCCGCAGATCATCAGGGTTTCGCCGGAGGAAGTCCACGAGAACGTCGGAATCAGGGGGGGTGCATGTATATAGTGATCAAGACCACAATAACCTATCATCATATGTGTGATCTCATGATCCTATGAAATAATATCACCTAACATATATGTAATAAAAGCCTTGCTAAAGGTGAAAAAAATTCTTTGCCGTGTGTCTGTGGGATAGAGACACACGGCAAAGGACCTTTGCCGTGTGTTTGACGGCGATAGGCACACGGCAAAGGACATCTTTGCCGTGTGTTTTGTCCTTTGCCGTGTGTCTCATGCTATTTTCTATTTTTCTTTTTATTTTTTCTTTCAAATGATTTAACTTTTTGTTGCCTATTTGTCAGTATTCAGACCATGGAAACACTAACTTTGCAATAGACCATAAGGTTCTAGAGGATGCTGAACTTCATTTCCATTAGGTAGACGATCCGAGGCCCGCAGATCATCAGGGTTTCGCCGGAGTAAGTCCACGAGAACGTCGGAATCATCTGAAAACTTGCATGTGTCCCTAGCATATGTGTGTGAGTGTGGTGCAAGATTGGTATAGGTGATTGCATGTGCCCCCCCTCACATGCATGCGCTCTAACCTAGAAGCGAAAGGTTATGGACCTGTATAAGGGGGAATCTCCCCGTTACGGTGAAACCGGGCCGCATAGTGCCCCAACTTGTGAACCAACATGGTTTCACATCATCCTATGACCTAGTCAGACACAAGACAAGAGAGAGCTATGCCGGGCTACCCCTGTCAGAAGAATGTCTAGGGGGGTAGACGATCCGAGGCCCGCAGATCATCAGGGTTTCGCCGGAGTAAGTCCACGAGAACGTCGGAATCATCTGAAAACTTGCATGTGTCCCTAGCATATGTGTGTGAGTGTGGTGCAAGGTTGGTATAGGTGATTGCATGTGTCCCCCCTCGCATCCATGCGCTCTAACCTAGAAGCGAAAGGTTATGGACCTGTATATGCGGGAATCTCCCCGTTCAGGTGAAACCGGGCCGTATAGTGCCCCAACTTGTGAACCAACATGGTTTCACATCATCCCATGACATAATCAAACACAAGACAAGAGAGAGCTACACCGGGCTACCCCTGCCAGAAGAATGTCTACGGGGTAGACGATCCGAGGCCCGCAGATCAGGGTTTCGCCGGAGGAAGTCCAAGAGAACGTCGGAATCATCTGAAAACTTGCATGTGTCCCTAGCATATGTGTGTGAGTGTGGTGCAATGTTGTTATAGGTGATTGCATGTGTCCCCCCTCGCATCCATGCGCTCTAACCTAGAAGCGAAAGGTTATGGACCTGTATAAGGGGGAATCTCCCCGTTCAGGTGAAACCGGGCCGTATAGTGCCCCAACTTGTGAACCAACATGGTTTCACATCATCCTATGACCTAGTCATACACAAGACAAGAGAGAGATATGCCGGGATACCCCTGTCAGAAGAATGTCTAGGGGGGTAGACGATCCGAGGCCCGCAGATCATCAGGGTTTCGCCGGAGTAAGTCCACGAGAACGTCGGAATCATCTGAAAACTTGCATGTGTCCCTAGCATATGTGTGTGAGTGTGGTGCAAGGTTGGTATAGGTGATTGCATGTGTCCCCCCTCGCATCCATGCGCTCTAACCTTGAAGCGAAAGGTTATGGACCTGTATAAGGGGGAATCTCCCCGTTCAGGTGAAACCGGGCCGTATAGTGCCCCAACTTGTGAACCAAGATGGTTTCACATCATCCCATGACATAATCAAACACAAGACAAGAGAGAGCTACGCCGGGCTACCCCTGCCAGAAGAATGTCTAGGGGGTAGACGATCCGAGGCCCGCAGATCAGGGTTTCGCCGGAGGAAGTCCAAGAGAACGTCGGAATCATCTGAAAACTTGCATGTGTCCCTAGCATATGTGTGTGAGTGTGGTGCAAGGTTGGTATAGGTGATTTCATGTGTCCCCCATCGCATCCATGCGCTCTAAACTAGAAGCGAAAGGTTATGGACCTGTATAAGGGGGAATCTCCCCGTTCAGGTGAAACCGGGCCGTATAGTGCCCCAACTTGTGAACCAACATGGTTTCACATCATCCTATGACCTAGTCAGACACAAGACAAGAGAGAGCTATGCCGGGCTACCCCTTTCAGAAGAATGTCTAGGGGGGTAGACGATCCGAGGCCCGCAGATCATCAGGGTTTCGCCGGAGTAAGTCCACGAGAACGTCGGAATCATCTGAAAATTTGCATGTGCCCCTAGCATATGTGTGTGAGTGTGGTGCAAGGTTGGTATAGGTGATTGCATGTGCCCCCCCTCACATGCATGCGCTCTAACCTAGAAGCGAAAGGTTATGGACCTGTATAAGGGGGAATCTCCCCGTTACGGTGAAACCGGGCCGTATAGTGCCCAACTTGTGAACCAACATGGTTTCACATCATCCTATGACCTAGTCAGACACAAAACAAGAGAGAGCTACGCCGGGCTACCCCTGTCAGAAGAATGTCTAGGGGGGTAGACGATCCGAAGCCCGCAGATCATCAGGGTTTCGCCGGAGGAAGTCCACGAGAACGTCGGAATCAGGGGGGGTGCATGTATATAGTGATCAAGACAACAATAACCTATCATCATATGTGTGATCTCATGATCCTATGAAATAATATCACCTAACATAAATGTAATAAAAGCCTTGCTAAAGGTGAAAAAAATTCTTTGCCGTGTGTCTGTGGGATAGAGACACACGGCAAAGGACTTTTGCCGTGTGTTTGACGGCGACAGGCACACGGCAAAGGACATCTTTGCCGTGTGTTTTGTCCTTTGCCGTGTGTCACATGCTATTTTCTATTTTTCTTTTTATTTTTTCTTTCAAATGATTTAACTTTTTGTTGCCTATTTGTCAGTATTCAGACCATGGAAACACTAACTTTGCAATAGACCATAAGGTTCTAGAGGATGCTGAACTTCATTTCCATTAGGTAGACGATCCGAGGCCCGCAGATCATCAGGGTTTCGCCGGAGTAAGTCCACGAGAACGTCGGAATCATCTGAAAACTTGCATGTGTCCCTAGCATATGTGTGTGTGTGTGGTGCAAGATTGGTATAGGTGATTGCATGTGCCCCCCCTCACATGCATGCGCTCTAACCTAGAAGCGAAAGGTTATGGACCTGTATAAGGGGGAATCTCCCCGTTACGGTGAAACCGGGCCGCATAGTGCCCCAACTTGTGAACCAACATGGTTTCACATCATCCTATGACCTAGTCAGACACAAGACAAGAGAGAGCTATGCCGGGGTACCCCTGTCAGAAGAATGTCTAGGGGGGTAGACGATCCGAGGCCCGCAGATCATCAGGGTTTCGCCGGAGTAAGTCCACGAGAACGTCGGAATCATCTGAAAACTTGCATGTGTCCCTAGCATATGTGTGTGAGTGTGGTGCAAGGTTGGTATAGGTGATTGCATGTGTCCCCCCTCGCATCCATGCGCTCTAACCTAGAAGCGAAAGGTTATGGACCTGTATATGCGGGAATCTCCCCGTTCAGGTGAAACCGGGCCGTATAGTGCCCCAACTTGTGAACCAACATGGTTTCACATCATCCCATGACATAATCAAACACAAGACAAGAGAGAGCTACACCGGGCTACCCCTGCCAGAAGAATGTCTACGGGGTAGACGATCCGAGGCCCGCAGATCAGGGTTTCGCCGGAGGAAGTCCAAGAGAACGTCGGAATCATCTGAAAACTTGCATGTGTCCCTAGAATATGTGTGTGAGTGTGGTGCAATGTTGTTATAGGTGATTGCATGTGTCCCCCCTCGCATCCATGCGCTCTAACCTAGAAGCGAAAGGTTATGGACCTGTATAAGGGGGAATCTCCCCGTTCAGGTGAAACCGGGCCGTATAGTGCCCCAACTTGTGAACCAACATGGTTTCACATCATCCTATGACCTAGTCATACACAAGACAAGAGAGAGCTATGCCGGGATACCCCTGTCAGAAGAATGTCTAGGGGGGTAGACGATCCGAGGCCCGCAGATCATCAGGGTTTCGCCGGAGTAAGTCCACGAGAACGTCGGAATCATCTGAAAACTTGCATGTGTCCCTAGCATATGTGTGTGAGTGTGGTGCAAGGTTGGTATAGGTGATTGCATGTGTCCCCCCTCGCATCCATGCGCTCTAACCTTGAAGCGAAAGGTTATGGACCTGTATAAGGGGGAATCTCCCCGTTCAGGTGAAACCGGGCCGTATAGTGCCCCAACTTGTGAACCAACATGGTTTCACATCATCCCATGACATAATCAAACACAAGACAAGAGAGAGCTACGCCGGGCTACCCCTGCCAGAAGAATGTCTAGGGGGTAGACGATCCGAGGCCCGCAGATCAGGGTTTCGCCGGAGGAAGTCCAAGAGAACGTCGGAATCATCTGAAAACTTGCATGTGTCCCTAGCATATGTGTGTGAGTGTGGTGCAAGGTTGGTATAGGTGATTGCATGTGTCCCCCATCGCATCCATGCGCTCTAAACTAGAAGCGAAAGGTTATGGACCTGTATAAGGGGGAATCTCCCCGTTCAGGTGAAACCGGGCCGTATAGTGCCCCAACTTGTGAACCAACATGGTTTCACATCATCCTATGACCTAGTCAGACACAAGACAAGAGAGAGCTATGCCGGGCTACCCCTTTCAGAAGAATGTCTAGGGGGGTAGACGATCCGAGGCCCGCAGATCATCAGGGTTTCGCCGGAGTAAGTCCACGAGAACGTCGGAATCATCTGAAAATTTGCATGTGTCCCTAGCATATGTGTGTGAGTGTGGTGCAAGGTTGGTATAGGTGATTGCATGTGCCCCCCCTCACATGCATGCGCTCTAACCTAGAAGCGAAAGGTTATGGACCTGTATAAGGGGGAATCTCCCCGTTACGGTGAAACCGGGCCGTATAGTGCCCAACTTGTGAACCAACATGGTTTCACATCATCCTATGACCTAGTCAGACACAAAACAAGAGAGAGCTACGCCGGGCTACCCCTGTCAGAAGAATGTCTAGGGGGGTAGACGATCCGAGGCCCGCAGATCATCAGGTTTTCGCCGGAGGAAGTCCACGAGAACGTCGGAATCAGGGGGGTGCATGTATATAGTGATCAAGACCACAATAACCTATCATCATATGTGTGATCTCATGATCCTATGAAATAATATCACCTAACATATATGTAATAAAAGCCTTGCTAAAGGTGAAAAAAATTCTTTGTCGTGTGTCTGTGGGATAGAGACACACGACAAAGGACCTTTGCCGTGTGTTTGACGGCGACAGGCACACGGCAAAGGACATCTTTGCCGTGTGTTTTGTCCTTTGCCGTGTGTCTCATGCTATTTTCTAATTTTCTTTATATTTTTTCTTTCAAATGATTTAACTTTTTGTTGCCTATTTGTTAGTATTCAGACGATGGAAACACTAACTTTGCAATAGACCATAAGGTTCTAGAGGATGCTGAACTTCATTTCCATTAGGTAGACGATCCGAGGCCCGCAGATCATCAGGGTTTCGCCGGAGTAAGTCCACGAGAACGTCGGAATCATCTGAAAACTTGCATGTGTCCCTAGCATATGTGTGTGAGTGTGGTGCAAGGTTGGTATAGGTGATTGCATGTGTCCCCCCTCGCATCCATGCGCTCTAACCTAGAAGCGAAAGGTTATGGACCTGTATAAGGGGGAATCTCCCCGTTACGGTGAAACCGGGCCGTATAGTGCCCCAACTTGTGAACCAACATGGTTTCACATCATCCTATGACCTAGTCAGACACAAGACAAGAGAGAGCTATGCCGGGCTACCCCTGTCAGAAGAATGTCTAGGGGGGTAGACGATCCGAGGCCCGCAGATCATCAGGGTTTCGCCGGAGGAAGTCCACGAGAACGTCGGAATCATCTGAAAACTTGCATGTGTCCCTAGCATATGTGTGTGAGTGTGGTGCAAGGTTGGTATAGGTGATTGCATGTGTCCCCCCTCGCATCCATGCGCTCTAACCTAGAAGCGAAAGGTTATGGACCTGTATAAGGGGGAATCTCCCCGTTACGGTGAAACCGGGCCGTATAGTGCCCCAACTTGTGAACCAACATGGTTTCACATCATCCTATGACCTAGTCAGACACAAGACAAGAGAGAGCTATGCCGGGCTACCCCTGTCAGAAGAATGTCTAGGGGGGTAGACGATCCGAGGCCCGCAGATCATCAGGGTTTCGCCGGAGTAAGTCCACGAGAACGTCGGAATCATCTGAAAACTTGCATGTGTCCCTAGCATATGTGTGTGAGTGTGGTGCAAGGTTGGTATAGGTGATTGCATGTGTCTCCCCTCGCATCCATGCGCTCTAACCTAGAAGCGAAAGGTTATGGACCTGTATAAGGGGGAATCTCCCCGTTCAGGTGAAACCGGGCCGTATAGTGCCCCAACTTGTGAACCAACATGGTTTCACATCATCCCATGACATAATCAAACACAATACAAGAGAGAGCTACGCCGGGCTACCCCTGCCAGAAGAATGTCTAGGGGGTAGACGATCCGAGGCCCGCAGATCAGGGTTTCGCCGGAGGAAGTCCAAGAGAACGTCGGAATCATCTGAAAACGCATGTGTCCCTAGCATATGTGTGTGAGTGTGGTGCAAGGTTGTTATAGGTGATTGCATGTGTCCCCCCTCGCATCCATGCGCTCTAACCTAGAAGCGAAAGGTTATGGACCTGTATAAGGGGGAATCTCCCCGTTCAGGTGAAACCGGGCCGTATAGTGCCCCAACTTGTGAACCAACATGGTTTCACATCATCCTATGACCTAGTCATACACAACAAATAGAGAACTATGCCGGGCTACCCCTGTCAGAAGAATGTCTAGGGGGGTAGACGATCCGAGGCCCGCAGATCATCAGGGTTTCGCCGGAGTAAGTCCACGAGAACGTCGGAATCATCTGAAAACTTGCATGTGTCCCTAGCATATGTGTGTGAGTGTGGTGCAAGGTTGGTATAGGTGATTGCATGTTTCCCCCCTCGCATCCATGCGCTCTAACCTAGAAGCGAAAGGTTATGGACCTGTATAAGAGGGAATCTCCCCGTTCAGGTGAAACCGGGTCGTATAGTGCCCCAACTTGTGAACCAACATGGTTTCACATCATCCCATGACATAATCAAACACAAGACAAGAGAGAGCTACGCCGGGCTACCCCTGCCAGAAGAATGTCTAGGGGGTAGACGATCCGAGGCCCGCAGATCAGGGTTTCGCCGGAGGAAGTCCAAGAGAACGTCAGAATCATCTGAAAACTTGCATGTGTCCCTAGCATATGTGTGTGAGTGTGGTGCAAGGTTGGCACATGTGATTGCATGTGTCCCCCCTCGCATCCATGCGCTCTAACCTAGAAGCGAAAGGTTATGGACCTGTATAAGGGGGAATCTCCCCGTTCAGGTGAAACCGGGCCGTATAGTGCCCCAACTTGTGAACCAACATGGTTTCACATCGTCCTATGACCTAGTCAGACACAAGACAAGAGAGAGCTATGCCGGCCTACCCCTATCAGAAGAATGTCTAGGGGGGTAGACGATCCGAGGCCCGCAGATCATCAGGGTTTCGCCGGAGTAAGTCCACGAGAACGTCGGAATCATCTGAAAACTTGCATGTGACCCTAGCATATGTGTGTGAGTGTGGTGCAAGGTTGGTATAGGTGATTGCATGTGCCCCCCCTCACATGCATGCGCTCTAACCTAGAAGCGAAAGGTTATGGACCTGTATAAGGGGGAATCTCCCCGTTACGGTGAAACCGGGCCGTATAGTACGCCAACTTGTGAACCAACATGGTTTCACATCATCCTATGACCTAGTCAGACACAAAACAAGAGAGAGCTACGCCGGGCTACCCCTGTCAGAAGAATGTCTAGGGGGGTAGACGATCTGAGGCCCGCAGATCATTAGGGTTTCGCCGGAGGAAGTCCACGAGAACGTCAGAATCAGGGGGGTGCATGTATATAGTGATCAAGACCACAATAACCTATCATCATATGTGTGATCTCATGATCCTATGAAATAATATCACCTAACATATATGTAATAAAAGCCTTGCTAAAGGTGAAAAAAATTCTTTGCCGTGTGTCTGTGGGATAGAGACACACGGCAAAGGACCTTTGCCGTGTGTTTGACGGCGACAGGCACACGGCAAAGGACATCTTTGCCGTGTGTTTTGTCCTTTGCCGTGTGTCTCATGCTATTTTCTAATTTTCTTTTTATTTTTTCTTTCAGATGATCTAACTTTTTGTTGCCTATTTGTCAGTATTCAGACCATGGAAACACTAACTTTGCAATAGACCATAAGGTTCTAGAGGATGCTGAACTTCATTTCCATTAGGTAGACGATCCGAGGCCCGCAGATCATCAGGGTTTCGCTGGAGTAAGTCCACGAGAACGTCGGAATCATCTGAAAACTTGCATGTGTCCCTAGCATATGTGTGTGAGTGTGGTGCAAGATTGGTATAGGTGATTGCATGTGCCCCCCCTCACATGCATGCGCTCTAACCTAGAAGCGAAAGGTTATGGACCTGTATAAGGGGGAATCTCCCCGTTCAGGTGAAACCGGGCCGTATAGTGCCCCAACTTGTGAACCAACATGGTTTCACATCATCCTATGACCTATTCAGACACAAGACAAGAGAGAGCTATGCCGGGCTACCCCTGTCAGAAGAATGTCTAGGGGGGTAGACTATCCGAGGCCCGCAGATCATCAGGGTTTCACCGGAGTAAGTCCACGAGAACGTCGGAATCATCTGAAAACTTGCATGTGTCCCTAGCATATGTGTGTGAGTGTGGTGCAAGGTTGGTATAGGTGATTGCATGTGTCCCCCCTCGCATCCATGCGCTCTAACCTAGAAGCGAAAGGTTATGGACCTGTATAAGGGGGAATCTCCCCGTTCAGGTGAAACCGGGCCGTATAGTGCCCCAACTTGTGAACCAACATGGTTTCACATCATCCTATGACCTAGTCAGACACAAGACAAGAGAGAGCTATGCCGGGCTACCCCTGTCAGAAGAATGTCTAGGGGGGTAGACGATCCGAGGCCCGCAGATCATCAGGGTTTCGCCGGAGTAAGTCCACGAGAACGTCGGAATCATCTGAAAACTTGCATGTGTCCCTAGCATATGTGTGTGAGTGTGGTGCAAGGTTGGTATAGGTGATTGCATGTGTCCCCCCTCGCATCCATGCGCTCTAACCTAGAAGCGAAAGGTTATGGACCTGTATATGCGGGAATCTCCCCGTTCAGGTGAAACCGGGCCGTATAGTGCCCCAACTTGTGAACCAACATGGTTTCACATCATCCCATGACATAATCAAACACAAGACAAGAGAGAGCTACACCGGGCTACCCCTGCCAGAAGAATGTCTACGGGGTAGACGATCCGAGGCCCGCAGATCAGGGTTTCGCCGGAGGAAGTCCAAGAGAACGTCGGAATCATCTGAAAACTTGCATGTGTCCCTAGCATATGTGTGTGAGTGTGGTGCAATGTTGTTATAGGTGATTGCATGTGTCCCCCCTCGCATCCATGCGCTCTAACCTAGAAGCGAAAGGTTATGGACCTGTATAAGGGGGAATCTCCCCGTTCAGGTGAAACCGGGCCGTATAGTGCCCCAACTTGTGAACCAACATGGTTTCACATCATCCTATGACCTAGTCATACACAAGACAAGAGAGAGATATGCCGGGATACCCCTGTCAGAAGAATGTCTAGGGGGGTAGACGATCCGAGGCCCGCAGATCATCAGGGTTTCGCCGGAGTAAGTCCACGAGAACGTCGGAATCATCTGAAAACTTGCATGTGTCCCTAGCATATGTGTGTGAGTGTGGTGCAAGGTTGGTATAGGTGATTGCATGTGTCCCCCCTCGCATCCATGCGCTCTAACCTTGAAGCGAAAGGTTATGGACCTGTATAAGGGGGAATCTCCCCGTTCAGGTGAAACCGGGCCGTATAGTGCCCCAACTTGTGAACCAACATGGTTTCACATCATCCCATGACATAATCAAACACAAGACAAGAGAGAGCTACGCCGGGCTACCCCTGCCAGAAGAATGTCTAGGGGGTAGACGATCCGAGGCCCGCAGATCAGGGTTTCGCCGGAGGAAGTCCAAGAGAACGTCGGAATCATCTGAAAACTTGCATGTGTCCCTAGCATATGTGTGTGAGTGTGGTGCAAGGTTGGTATAGGTGATTTCATGTGTCCCCCATCGCATCCATGCGCTCTAAACTAGAAGCGAAAGGTTATGGACCTGTATAAGGGGGAATCTCCCCGTTCAGGTGAAACCGGGCCGTATAGTGCCCCAACTTGTGAACCAACATGGTTTCACATCATCCTATGACCTAGTCAGACACAAGACAAGAGAGAGCTATGCCGGGCTACCCCTTTCAGAAGAATGTCTAGGGGGGTAGACGATCCGAGGCCCGCAGATCATCAGGGTTTCGCCGGAGTAAGTCCACGAGAACGTCGGAATCATCTGAAAATTTGCATGTGTCCCTAGCATATGTGTGTGAGTGTGGTGCAAGGTTGGTATAGGTGATTGCATGTGCCCCCCCTCACATGCATGCGCTCTAACCTAGAAGCGAAAGGTTATGGACCTGTATAAGGGGGAATCTCCCCGTTACGGTGAAACCGGGCCGTATAGTGCCCAACTTGTGAACCAACATGGTTTCACATCATCCTATGACCTAGTCAGACACAAAACAAGAGAGAGCTACGCCGGGCTACCCCTGTCAGAAGAATGTCTAGGGGGGTAGACGATCCGAAGCCCGCAGATCATCAGGGTTTCGCCGGAGGAAGTCCACGAGAACGTCGGAATCAGGGGGGGTGCATGTATATAGTGATCAAGACCACAATAACCTATCATCATATGTGTGATCTCATGATCCTATGAAATAATATCACCTAACATAAATGTAATAAAAGCCTTGCTAAAGGTGAAAAAAATTCTTTGCCGTGTGTCTGTGGGATAGAGACACACGGCAAAGGACTTTTGCCGTGTGTTTGACGGCGACAGGCACACGGCAAAGGACATCTTTGCCGTGTGTTTTGTCCTTTGCCGTGTGTCACATGCTATTTTCTATTTTTCTTTTTATTTTTTCTTTCAAATGATTTAAATTTTTGTTGCCTATTTGTCAGTATTCAGACCATGGAAACACTAACTTTGCAATAGACCATAAGGTTCTAGAGGATGCTGAACTTCATTTCCATTAGGTAGACGATCCGAGGCCCGCAGATCATCAGGGTTTCGCCGGAGTAAGTCCACGAGAACGTCGGAATCATCTGAAAACTTGCATGTGTCCCTAGCATATGTGTGTGTGTGTGGTGCAAGATTGGTATAGGTGATTGCATGTGCCCCCCCTCACATACATGCGCTCTAACCTAGAAGCGAAAGGTTATGGACCTGTATAAGGGGGAATCTCCCCGTTACGGTGAAACCGGGCCGCATAGTGCCCCAACTTGTGAACCAACATGGTTTCACATCATCCTATGACCTAGTCAGACACAAGACAAGAGAGAGCTATGCCGGGCTACCCCTGTCAGAAGAATGTCTAGGGGGGTAGACGATCCGAGGCCCGCAGATCATCAGGGTTTCGCCGGAGTAAGTCCACGAGAACGTCGGAATCATCTGAAAACTTGCATGTGTCCCTAGCATATGTGTGTGAGTGTGGTGCAAGGTTGGTATAGGTGATTGCATGTGTCCCCCCTCGCATCCATGCGCTCTAACCTAGAAGCGAAAGGTTATGGACCTGTATATGCGGGAATCTCCCCGTTCAGGTGAAACCGGGCCGTATAGTGCCCCAACTTGTGAACCAACATGGTTTCACATCATCCCATGACATAATCAAACACAAGACAAGAGAGAGCTACACCGGGCTACCCCTGCCAGAAGAATGTCTACGGGGTAGACGATCCGAGGCCCGCAGATCAGGGTTTCGCCGGAGGAAGTCCAAGAGAACGTCGGAATCATCTGAAAACTTGCATGTGTCCCTAGAATATGTGTGTGAGTGTGGTGCAATGTTGTTATAGGTGATTGCATGTGTCCCCCCTCGCATCCATGCGCTCTAACCTAGAAGCGAAAGGTTATGGACCTGTATAAGGGGGAATCTCCCCGTTCAGGTGAAACCGGGCCGTATAGTGCCCCAACTTGTGAACCAACATGGTTTCACATCATCCTATGACCTAGTCATACACAAGACAAGAGAGAGATATGCCGGGATACCCCTGTCAGAAGAATGTCTAGGGGGGTAGACGATCCGAGGCCCGCAGATCATCAGGGTTTCGCCGGAGTAAGTCCACGAGAACGTCGGAATCATCTGAAAACTTGCATGTGTCCCTAGCATATGTGTGTGAGTGTGGTGCAAGGTTGGTATAGGTGATTGCATGTGTCCCCCCTCGCATCCATGCGCTCTAACCTTGAAGCGAAAGGTTATGGACCTGTATAAGGGGGAATCTCCCCGTTCAGGTGAAACCGGGCCGTATAGTGCCCCAACTTGTGAACCAACATGGTTTCACATCATCCCATGACATAATCAAACACAAGACAAGAGAGAGCTACGCTGGGCTACCCCTGCCAGAAGAATGTCTAGGGGGTAGACGATCCGAGGCCCGCAGATCAGGGTTTCGCCGGAGGAAGTCCAAGAGAACGTCGGAATCATCTGAAAACTTGCATGTGTCCCTAGCATATGTGTGTGAGTGTGGTGCAAGGTTGGTATAGGTGATTTCATGTGTCCCCCATCGCATCCATGCGCTCTAAACTAGAAGCGAAAGGTTATGGACCTGTATAAGGGGGAATCTCCCCGTTCAGGTGAAACCGGGCCGTATAGTGCCCCAACTTGTGAACCAACATGGTTTCACATCATCCTATGACCTAGTCAGACACAAGACAAGAGAGAGCTATGCCGGGCTACCCCTTTCAGAAGAATGTCTAGGGGGGTAGACGATCCGAGGCCCGCAGATCATCAGGGTTTCGCCGGAGTAAGTCCACGAGAACGTCGGAATCATCTGAAAATTTGCATGTGTCCCTAGCATATGTGTGTGAGTGTGGTGCAAGGTTGGTATAGGTGATTGCATGTGCCCCCCCTCACATGCATGCGCTCTAACCTAGAAGCGAAAGGTTATGGACCTGTATAAGGGGGAATCTCCCCGTTACGGTGAAACCGGGCCGTATAGTGCCCAACTTGTGAACCAACATGGTTTCACATCATCCTATGACCTAGTCAGACACAAAACAAGAGAGAGCTACGCCGGGCTACCCCTGTCAGAAGAATGTCTAGGGGGGTAGACGATCCGAAGCCCGCAGATCATCAGGGTTTCGCCGGAGGAAGTCCACGAGAACGTCGGAATCAGGGGGGGTGCATGTATATAGTGATCAAGACCACAATAACCTATCATCATATGTGTGATCTCATGATCCTATGAAATAATATCACCTAACATAAATGTAATAAAAGCCTTGCTAAAGGTGAAAAAAATTCTTTGCCGTGTGTCTGTGGGATAGAGACACACGGCAAAGGACTTTTGCCGTGTGTTTGACGGCGACAGGCACACGGCAAAGGACATCTTTGCCGTGTGTTTTGTCCTTTGCCGTGTGTCACATGATATTTTCTATTTTTCTTTTTATTTTTTCTTTCAAATGATTTAACTTTTTGTTGCCTATTTGTCAGTATTCAGACCATGGAAACACTAACTTTGCAATAGACCATAAGGTTCTAGAGGATGCTGAACTTCATTTCCATTAGGTAGACGATCCGAGGCCCGCAGATCATCAGGGTTTCGCCGGAGTAAGTCCACGAGAACGTCGGAATCATCTGAAAACTTGCATGTGTCCCTAGCATATGTGTGTGTGTGTGGTGCAAGATTGGTATAGGTGATTGCATGTGCCCCCCCTCACATGCATGCGCTCTAACCTAGAAGCGAAAGGTTATGGACCTGTATAAGGGGGAATCTCCCCGTTACGGTGAAACCGGGCCGCATAGTGCCCCAACTTGTGAACCAACATGGTTTCACATCATCCTATGACCTAGTCAGACACAAGACAAGAGAGAGCTATGCCGGGCTACCCCTGTCAGAAGAATGTCTAGGGGGGTAGACGATCCGAGGCCCGCAGATCATCAGGGTTTCGCCGGAGTAAGTCCACGAGAACGTCGGAATCATCTGAAAACTTGCATGTGTCCCTAGCATATGTGTGTGAGTGTGGTGCAAGGTTGGTATAGGTGATTGCATGTGTCCCCCCTCGCATCCATGCGCTCTAACCTAGAAGCGAAAGGTTATGGACCTGTATATGCGGGAATCTCCCCGTTCAGGTGAAACCGGGCCGTATAGTGCCCCAACTTGTGAACCAACATGGTTTCACATCATCCCATGACATAATCAAACACAAGACAAGAGAGAGCTACACCGGGCTACCCCTGCCAGAAGAATGTCTACGGGGTAGACGATCCGAGGCCCGCAGATCAGGGTTTCGCCGGAGGAAGTCCAAGAGAACGTCGGAATCATCTGAAAACTTGCATGTGTCCCTAGCATATGTGTGTGAGTGTGGTGCAAGGTTGGTATAGGTGATTTCATGTGTCCCCCATCGCATCCATGCGCTCTAAACTAGAAGCGAAAGGTTATGGACCTGTATAAGGGGGAATCTCCCCGTTCAGGTGAAACCGGGCCGTATAGTGCCCCAACTTGTGAACCAACATGGTTTCACATCATCCTATGACCTAGTCAGACACAAGACAAGAGAGAGCTATGCCGGGCTACCCCTTTCAGAAGAATGTCTAGGGGGGTAGACGATCCGAGGCCCGCAGATCATCAGGGTTTCGCCGGAGTAAGTCCACGAGAACGTCGGAATCATCTGAAAATTTGCATGTGTCCCTAGCATATGTGTGTGAGTGTGGTGCAAGGTTGGTATAGGTGATTGCATGTGCCCCCCCTCACATGCATGCGCTCTAACCTAGAAGCGAAAGGTTATGGACCTGTATAAGGGGGAATCTCCCTGTTACGGTGAAACCGGGCCGTATAGTGCCCAACTTGTGAACCAACATGGTTTCACATCATCCTATGACCTAGTCAGACACAAAACAAGAGAGAGCTACGCCGGGCTACCCCTGTCAGAAGAATGTCTAGGGGGGTAGACGATCCGAAGCCCGCAGATCATCAGGGTTTCGCCGGAGGAAGTCCACGAGAACGTCGGAATCAGGGGGGGTGCATGTATATAGTGATCAAGACCACAATAACCTATCATCATATGTGTGATCTCATGATCCTATGAAATAATATCACCTAACATAAATGTAATAAAAGCCTTGCTAAAGGTGAAAAAAATTCTTTGCCGTGTGTCTGTGGGATAGAGACACACGGCAAAGGACTTTTGCCGTGTGTTTGACGGCGACAGGCACACGGCAAAGGACATCTTTGCCGTGTGTTTTGTCCTTTGCCGTGTGTCACATGATATTTTCTATTTTTCTTTTTATTTTTTCTTTCAAATGATTTAACTTTTTGTTGCCTATTTGTCAGTATTCAGACCATGGAAACACTAACTTTGCAATAGACCATAAGGTTCTAGAGGATGCTGAACTTCATTTCCATTAGGTAGACGATCCGAGGCCCGCAGATCATCAGGGTTTCGCCGGAGTAAGTCCACGAGAACGTCGGAATCATCTGAAAACTTGCATGTGTCCCTAGCATATGTGTGTGTGTGTGGTGCAAGATTGGTATAGGTGATTGCATGTGCCCCCCTCACATGCATGCGCTCTAACCTAGAAGCGAAAGGTTATGGACCTGTATAAGGGGGAATCTCCCCGTTACGGTGAAACCGGGCCGCATAGTGCCCCAACTTGTGAACCAACATGGTTTCACATCATCCTATGACCTAGTCAGACACAAGACAAGAGAGAGCTATGCCGGGCTACCCCTGTCAGAAGAATGTCTAGGGGGGTAGACGATCCGAGGCCCGCAGATCATCAGGGTTTCGCCGGAGTAAGTCCACGAGAACGTCGGAATCATCTGAAAACTTGCATGTGTCCCTAGCATATGTGTGTGAGTGTGGTGCAAGGTTGGTATAGGTGATTGCATGTGTCCCCCCTCGCATCCATGCGCTCTAACCTAGAAGCGAAAGGTTATGGACCTGTATATGCGGGAATCTCCCCGTTCAGGTGAAACCGGGCCGTATAGTGCCCCAACTTGTGAACCAACATGGTTTCACATCATCCCATGACATAATCAAACACAAGACAAGAGAGAGCTACACCGGGCTACCCCTGCCAGAAGAATGTCTACGGGGTAGACGATCCGAGGCCCGCAGATCAGGGTTTCGCCGGAGGAAGTCCAAGAGAACGTCGGAATCATCTGAAAACTTGCATGTGTCCCTAGAATATGTGTGTGAGTGTGGTGCAATGTTGTTATAGGTGATTGCATGTGTCCCCCCTCGCATCCATGCGCTCTAACCTAGAAGCGAAAGGTTATGGACCTGTATAAGGGGGAATCTCCCCGTTCAGGTGAAACCGGGCCGTATAGTGCCCCAACTTGTGAACCAACATGGTTTCACATCATCCTATGACCTAGTCATACACAAGACAAGAGAGAGCTATGCCGGGATACCCCTGTCAGAAGAATGTCTAGGGGGGTAGACGATCCGAGGCCCGCAGATCATCAGGGTTTCGCCGGAGTAAGTCCACGAGAACGTCGGAATCATCTGAAAACTTGCATGTGTCCCTAGCATATGTGTGTGAGTGTGGTGCAAGGTTGGTATAGGTGATTGCATGTGTCCCCCCTCGCATCCATGCGCTCTAACCTTGAAGCGAAAGGTTATGGACCTGTATAAGGGGGAATCTCCCCGTTCAGGTGAAACCGGGCCGTATAGTGCCCCAACTTGTGAACCAACATGGTTTCACATCATCCCATGACATAATCAAACACAAGACAAGAGAGAGCTACGCCGGGCTACCCCTGCCAGAAGAATGTCTAGGGGGTAGACGATCCGAGGCCCGCAGATCAGGGTTTCGCCGGAGGAAGTCCAAGAGAACGTCGGAATCATCTGAAAACTTGCATGTGTCCCTAGCATATGTGTGTGAGTGTGGTGCAAGGTTGGTATAGGTGATTGCATGTGTCCCCCATCGCATCCATGCGCTCTAAACTAGAAGCGAAAGGTTATGGACCTGTATAAGGGGGAATCTCCCCGTTCAGGTGAAACCGGGCCGTATAGTGCCCCAACTTGTGAACCAACATGGTTTCACATCATCCTATGACCTAGTCAGACACAAGACAAGAGAGAGCTATGCCGGGCTACCCCTTTCAGAAGAATGTCTAGGGGGGTAGACGATCCGAGGCCCGCAGATCATCAGGGTTTCGCCGGAGTAAGTCCACGAGAACGTCGGAATCATCTGAAAATTTGCATGTGTCCCTAGCATATGTGTGTGAGTGTGGTGCAAGGTTGGTATAGGTGATTGCATGTGCCCCCCCTCACATGCATGCGCTCTAACCTAGAAGCGAAAGGTTATGGACCTGTATAAGGGGGAATCTCCCCGTTACGGTGAAACCGGGCCGTATAGTGCCCAACTTGTGAACCAACATGGTTTCACATCATCCTATGACCTAGTCAGACACAAAACAAGAGAGAGCTACGCCGGGCTACCCCTGTCAGAAGAATGTCTAGGGGGGTAGACGATCCGAGGCCCGCAGATCATCAGGGTTTCACCGGAGGAAGTCCACGAGAACGTCGGAATCAGGGGGGTGCATGTATATAGTGATCAAGACCACAATAACCTATCATCATATGTGTGATCTCATGATCCTATGAAATAATATCACCTAACATATATGTAATAAAAGCCTTGCTAAAGGTGAAAAAAATTCTTTGTCGTGTGTCTGTGGGATAGAGACACACGACAAAGGACCTTTGCCGTGTGTTTGACGGCGACAGGCACACGGCAAAGGACATCTTTGCCGTGTGTTTTGTCCTTTGCCGTGTGTCTCATGCTATTTTCTAATTTTCTTTATATTTTTTCTTTCAAATGATTTAACTTTTTGTTGCCTATTTGTTAGTATTCAGACGATGGAAACACTAACTTTGAAATAGACCATAAGGTTCTAGAGGATGCTGAACTTCATTTCCATTAGGTAGACGATCCGAGGCCCGCAGATCATCAGGGTTTCGCCGGAGTAAGTCCACGAGAACGTCGGAATCATCTGAAAACTTGCATGTGTCCCTAGCATATGTGTGTGAGTGTGGTGCAAGGTTGGTATAGGTGATTGCATGTGTCCCCCCTCGCATCCATGCGCTCTAACCTAGAAGCGAAAGGTTATGGACCTGTATAAGGGGGAATCTCCCCGTTACGGTGAAACCGGGCCGTATAGTGCCCCAACTTGTGAACCAACATGGTTTCACATCATCCTATGACCTAGTCAGACACAAGACAAGAGAGAGCTACGCCGGGCTACCCCTGTCAGAAGAATGTCTAGGGGGGTAGACGATCCGAAGCCCGCAGATCATCAGGGTTTCGCCGGAGGAAGTCCACGAGAACGTCGGAATCAGGGGGGGTGCATGTATATAGTGATCAAGACCACAATAACCTATCATCATATGTGTGATCTCATGATCCTATGAAATAATATCACCTAACATAAATGTAATAAAAGCCTTGCTAAAGGTGAAAAAAATTCTTTGCCGTGTGTCTGTGGGATAGAGACACACGGCAAAGGACTTTTGCCGTGTGTTTGACGGCGACAGGCACACGGCAAAGGACATCTTTGCCGTGTGTTTTGTCCTTTGCCGTGTGTCACATGCTATTTTCTATTTTTCTTTTTATTTTTTCTTTCAAATGATTTAAATTTTTGTTGCCTATTTGTCAGTATTCAGACCATGGAAACACTAACTTTGCAATAGACCATAAGGTTCTAGAGGATGCTGAACTTCATTTCCATTAGGTAGACGATCCGAGGCCCGCAGATCATCAGGGTTTCGCCGGAGTAAGTCCACGAGAACGTCGGAATCATCTGAAAACTTGCATGTGTCCCTAGCATATGTGTGTGTGTGTGGTGCAAGATTGGTATAGGTGAT
Organism: Avena sativa; assembly: GCA_916181665.1. Lineage (NCBI taxonomy): Eukaryota > Viridiplantae > Streptophyta > Magnoliopsida > Poales > Poaceae > Avena > Avena sativa. Next base: position 346,051,079 of record OV702279.1, read on the forward strand.
TGCATGTGCCCCCCCTCACATACATGCGCTCTAACCTAGAAGCGAAAGGTTATGGACCTGTATAAGGGGGAATCTCCCCGTTACGGTGAAACCGGGCCGCATAGTGCCCCAACTTGTGAACCAACATGGTTTCACATCATCCTATGACCTAGTCAGACACAAGACAAGAGAGAGCTATGCCGGGCTACCCCTGTCAGAAGAATGTCTAGGGGGGTAGACGATCCGAGGCCCGCAGATCATCAGGGTTTCGCCGGAGTAAGTCCACGAGAACGTCGGAATCATCTGAAAACTTGCATGTGTCCCTAGCATATGTGTGTGAGTGTGGTGCAAGGTTGGTATAGGTGATTGCATGTGTCCCCCCTCGCATCCATGCGCTCTAACCTAGAAGCGAAAGGTTATGGACCTGTATATGCGGGAATCTCCCCGTTCAGGTGAAACCGGGCCGTATAGTGCCCCAACTTGTGAACCAACATGGTTTCACATCATCCCATGACATAATCAAACACAAGACAAGAGAGAGCTACACCGGGCTACCCCTGCCAGAAGAATGTCTACGGGGTAGACGATCCGAGGCCCGCAGATCAGGGTTTCGCCGGAGGAAGTCCAAGAGAACGTCGGAATCATCTGAAAACTTGCATGTGTCCCTAGAATATGTGTGTGAGTGTGGTGCAATGTTGTTATAGGTGATTGCATGTGTCCCCCCTCGCATCCATGCGCTCTAACCTAGAAGCGAAAGGTTATGGACCTGTATAAGGGGGAATCTCCCCGTTCAGGTGAAACCGGGCCGTATAGTGCCCCAACTTGTGAACCAACATGGTTTCACATCATCCTATGACCTAGTCATACACAAGACAAGAGAGAGATATGCCGGGATACCCCTGTCAGAAGAATGTCTAGGGGGGTAGACGATCCGAGGCCCGCAGATCATCAGGGTTTCGCCGGAGTAAGTCCACGAGAACGTCGGAATCATCTGAAAACTTGCATGTGTCCCTAGCATATGTGTGTGAGTGTGGTGCAAGGTTGGTATAGGTGATTGCATGTGTCCCCCCTCGCATCCATGCGCTCTAACCTTGAAGCGAAAGGTTATGGACCTGTATAAGGGGGAATCTCCCCGTTCAGGTGAAACCGGGCCGTATAGTGCCCCAACTTGTGAACCAACATGGTTTCACATCATCCCATGACATAATCAAACACAAGACAAGAGAGAGCTACGCTGGGCTACCCCTGCCAGAAGAATGTCTAGGGGGTAGACGATCCGAGGCCCGCAGATCAGGGTTTCGCCGGAGGAAGTCCAAGAGAACGTCGGAATCATCTGAAAACTTGCATGTGTCCCTAGCATATGTGTGTGAGTGTGGTGCAAGGTTGGTATAGGTGATTTCATGTGTCCCCCATCGCATCCATGCGCTCTAAACTAGAAGCGAAAGGTTATGGACCTGTATAAGGGGGAATCTCCCCGTTCAGGTGAAACCGGGCCGTATAGTGCCCCAACTTGTGAACCAACATGGTTTCACATCATCCTATGACCTAGTCAGACACAAGACAAGAGAGAGCTATGCCGGGCTACCCCTTTCAGAAGAATGTCTAGGGGGGTAGACGATCCGAGGCCCGCAGATCATCAGGGTTTCGCCGGAGTAAGTCCACGAGAACGTCGGAATCATCTGAAAATTTGCATGTGTCCCTAGCATATGTGTGTGAGTGTGGTGCAAGGTTGGTATAGGTGATTGCATGTGCCCCCCCTCACATGCATGCGCTCTAACCTAGAAGCGAAAGGTTATGGACCTGTATAAGGGGGAATCTCCCCGTTACGGTGAAACCGGGCCGTATAGTGCCCAACTTGTGAACCAACATGGTTTCACATCATCCTATGACCTAGTCAGACACAAAACAAGAGAGAGCTACGCCGGGCTACCCCTGTCAGAAGAATGTCTAGGGGGGTAGACGATCCGAAGCCCGCAGATCATCAGGGTTTCGCCGGAGGAAGTCCACGAGAACGTCGGAATCAGGGGGGGTGCATGTATATAGTGATCAAGACCACAATAACCTATCATCATATGTGTGATCTCATGATCCTATGAAATAATATCACCTAACATAAATGTAATAAAAGCCTTGCTAAAGGTGAAAAAAATTCTTTGCCGTGTGTCTGTGGGATAGAGACACACGGCAAAGGACTTTTGCCGTGTGTTTGACGGCGACAGGCACACGGTAAAGGACATCTTTGCCGTGTGTTTTGTCCTTTGCCGTGTGTCACATGATATTTTCTATTTTTCTTTTTATTTTTTCTTTCAAATGATTTAACTTTTTGTTGCCTATTTGTCAGTATTCAGACCATGGAAACACTAACTTTGCAATAGACCATAAGGTTCTAGAGGATGCTGAACTTCATTTCCATTAGGTAGACGATCCGAGGCCCGCAGATCATCAGGGTTTCGCCGGAGTAAGTCCACGAGAACGTCGGAATCATCTGAAAACTTGCATGTGTCCCTAGCATATGTGTGTGTGTGTGGTGCAAGATTGGTATAGGTGATTGCATGTGCCCCCCCTCACATGCATGCGCTCTAACCTAGAAGCGAAAGGTTATGGACCTGTATAAGGGGGAATCTCCCCGTTACGGTGAAACCGGGCCGCATAGTGCCCCAACTTGTGAACCAACATGGTTTCACATCATCCTATGACCTAGTCAGACACAAGACAAGAGAGAGCTATGCCGGGCTACCCCTGTCAGAAGAATGTCTAGGGGGGTAGACGATCCGAGGCCCGCAGATCATCAGGGTTTCGCCGGAGTAAGTCCACGAGAACGTCGGAATCATCTGAAAACTTGCATGTGTCCCTAGCATATGTGTGTGAGTGTGGTGCAAGGTTGGTATAGGTGATTGCATGTGTCCCCCCTCGCATCCATGCGCTCTAACCTAGAAGCGAAAGGTTATGGACCTGTATATGCGGGAATCTCCCCGTTCAGGTGAAACCGGGCCGTATAGTGCCCCAACTTGTGAACCAACATGGTTTCACATCATCCCATGACATAATCAAACACAAGACAAGAGAGAGCTACACCGGGCTACCCCTGCCAGAAGAATGTCTACGGGGTAGACGATCCGAGGCCCGCAGATCAGGGTTTCGCCGGAGGAAGTCCAAGAGAACGTCGGAATCATCTGAAAACTTGCATGTGTCCCTAGCATATGTGTGTGAGTGTGGTGCAAGGTTGGTATAGGTGATTTCATGTGTCCCCCATCGCATCCATGCGCTCTAAACTAGAAGCGAAAGGTTATGGACCTGTATAAGGGGGAATCTCCCCGTTCAGGTGAAACCGGGCCGTATAGTGCCCCAACTTGTGAACCAACATGGTTTCACATCATCCTATGACCTAGTCAGACACAAGACAAGAGAGAGCTATGCCGGGCTACCCCTTTCAGAAGAATGTCTAGGGGGGTAGACGATCCGAGGCCCGCAGATCATCAGGGTTTCGCCGGAGTAAGTCCACGAGAACGTCGGAATCATCTGAAAATTTGCATGTGTCCCTAGCATATGTGTGTGAGTGTGGTGCAAGGTTGGTATAGGTGATTGCATGTGCCCCCCCTCACATGCATGCGCTCTAACCTAGAAGCGAAAGGTTATGGACCTGTATAAGGGGGAATCTCCCTGTTACGGTGAAACCGGGCCGTATAGTGCCCAACTTGTGAACCAACATGGTTTCACATCATCCTATGACCTAGTCAGACACAAAACAAGAGAGAGCTACGCCGGGCTACCCCTGTCAGAAGAATGTCTAGGGGGGTAGACGATCCGAAGCCCGCAGATCATCAGGGTTTCGCCGGAGGAAGTCCACGAGAACGTCGGAATCAGGGGGGGTGCATGTATATAGTGATCAAGACCACAATAACCTATCATCATATGTGTGATCTCATGATCCTATGAAATAATATCACCTAACATAAATGTAATAAAAGCCTTGCTAAAGGTGAAAAAAATTCTTTGCCGTGTGTCTGTGGGATAGAGACACACGGCAAAGGACTTTTGCCGTGTGTTTGACGGCGACAGGCACACGGCAAAGGACATCTTTGCCGTGTGTTTTGTCCTTTGCCGTGTGTCACATGATATTTTCTATTTTTCTTTTTATTTTTTCTTTCAAATGATTTAACTTTTTGTTGCCTATTTGTCAGTATTCAGACCATGGAAACACTAACTTTGCAATAGACCATAAGGTTCTAGAGGATGCTGAACTTCATTTCCATTAGGTAGACGATCCGAGGCCCGCAGATCATCAGGGTTTCGCCGGAGTAAGTCCACGAGAACGTCGGAATCATCTGAAAACTTGCATGTGTCCCTAGCATATGTGTGTGTGTGTGGTGCAAGATTGGTATAGGTGATTGCATGTGCCCCCCCTCACATGCATGCGCTCTAACCTAGAAGCGAAAGGTTATGGACCTGTATAAGGGGGAATCTCCCCGTTACGGTGAAACCGGGCCGCATAGTGCCCCAACTTGTGAACCAACATGGTTTCACATCATCCTATGACCTAGTCAGACACAAGACAAGAGAGAGCTATGCCGGGCTACCCCTGTCAGAAGAATGTCTAGGGGGGTAGACGATCCGAGGCCCGCAGATCATCAGGGTTTCGCCGGAGTAAGTCCACGAGAACGTCGGAATCATCTGAAAACTTGCATGTGTCCCTAGCATATGTGTGTGAGTGTGGTGCAAGGTTGGTATAGGTGATTGCATGTGTCCCCCCTCGCATCCATGCGCTCTAACCTAGAAGCGAAAGGTTATGGACCTGTATATGCGGGAATCTCCCCGTTCAGGTGAAACCGGGCCGTATAGTGCCCCAACTTGTGAACCAACATGGTTTCACATCATCCCATGACATAATCAAACACAAGACAAGAGAGAGCTACACCGGGCTACCCCTGCCAGAAGAATGTCTACGGGGTAGACGATCCGAGGCCCGCAGATCAGGGTTTCGCCGGAGGAAGTCCAAGAGAACGTCGGAATCATCTGAAAACTTGCATGTGTCCCTAGAATATGTGTGTGAGTGTGGTGCAATGTTGTTATAGGTGATTGCATGTGTCCCCCCTCGCATCCATGCGCTCTAACCTAGAAGCGAAAGGTTATGGACCTGTATAAGGGGGAATCTCCCCGTTCAGGTGAAACCGGGCCGTATAGTGCCCCAACTTGTGAACCAACATGGTTTCACATCATCCTATGACCTAGTCATACACAAGACAAGAGAGAGCTATGCCGGGATACCCCTGTCAGAAGAATGTCTAGGGGGGTAGACGATCCGAGGCCCGCAGATCATCAGGGTTTCGCCGGAGTAAGTCCACGAGAACGTCGGAATCATCTGAAAACTTGCATGTGTCCCTAGCATATGTGTGTGAGTGTGGTGCAAGGTTGGTATAGGTGATTGCATGTGTCCCCCCTCGCATCCATGCGCTCTAACCTTGAAGCGAAAGGTTATGGACCTGTATAAGGGGGAATCTCCCCGTTCAGGTGAAACCGGGCCGTATAGTGCCCCAACTTGTGAACCAACATGGTTTCACATCATCCCATGACATAATCAAACACAAGACAAGAGAGAGCTACGCCGGGCTACCCCTGCCAGAAGAATGTCTAGGGGGTAGACGATCCGAGGCCCGCAGATCAGGGTTTCGCCGGAGGAAGTCCAAGAGAACGTCGGAATCATCTGAAAACTTGCATGTGTCCCTAGCATATGTGTGTGAGTGTGGTGCAAGGTTGGTATAGGTGATTGCATGTGTCCCCCATCGCATCCATGCGCTCTAAACTAGAAGCGAAAGGTTATGGACCTGTATAAGGGGGAATCTCCCCGTTCAGGTGAAACCGGGCCGTATAGTGCCCCAACTTGTGAACCAACATGGTTTCACATCATCCTATGACCTAGTCAGACACAAGACAAGAGAGAGCTATGCCGGGCTACCCCTTTCAGAAGAATGTCTAGGGGGGTAGACGATCCGAGGCCCGCAGATCATCAGGGTTTCGCCGGAGTAAGTCCACGAGAACGTCGGAATCATCTGAAAATTTGCATGTGTCCCTAGCATATGTGTGTGAGTGTGGTGCAAGGTTGGTATAGGTGATTGCATGTGCCCCCCCTCACATGCATGCGCTCTAACCTAGAAGCGAAAGGTTATGGACCTGTATAAGGGGGAATCTCCCCGTTACGGTGAAACCGGGCCGTATAGTGCCCAACTTGTGAACCAACATGGTTTCACATCATCCTATGACCTAGTCAGACACAAAACAAGAGAGAGCTACGCCGGGCTACCCCTGTCAGAAGAATGTCTAGGGGGGTAGACGATCCGAGGCCCGCAGATCATCAGGGTTTCACCGGAGGAAGTCCACGAGAACGTCGGAATCAGGGGGGTGCATGTATATAGTGATCAAGACCACAATAACCTATCATCATATGTGTGATCTCATGATCCTATGAAATAATATCACCTAACATATATGTAATAAAAGCCTTGCTAAAGGTGAAAAAAATTCTTTGTCGTGTGTCTGTGGGATAGAGACACACGACAAAGGACCTTTGCCGTGTGTTTGACGGCGACAGGCACACGGCAAAGGACATCTTTGCCGTGTGTTTTGTCCTTTGCCGTGTGTCTCATGCTATTTTCTAATTTTCTTTATATTTTTTCTTTCAAATGATTTAACTTTTTGTTGCCTATTTGTTAGTATTCAGACGATGGAAACACTAACTTTGCAATAGACCATAAGGTTCTAGAGGATGCTGAACTTCATTTCCATTAGGTAGACGATCCGAGGCCCGCAGATCATCAGGGTTTCGCCGGAGTAAGTCCACGAGAACGTCGGAATCATCTGAAAACTTGCATGTGTCCCTAGCATATGTGTGTGAGTGTGGTGCAAGGTTGGTATAGGTGATTGCATGTGTCCCCCCTCGCATCCATGCGCTCTAACCTAGAAGCGAAAGGTTATGGACCTGTATAAGGGGGAATCTCCCCGTTACGGTGAAACCGGGCCGTATAGTGCCCCAACTTGTGAACCAACATGGTTTCACATCATCCTATGACCTAGTCAGACACAAGACAAGAGAGAGCTATGCCGGGCTACCCCTGTCAGAAGAATGTCTAGGGGGGTAGACGATCCGAGGCCCGCAGATCATCAGGGTTTCGCCGGAGGAAGTCCACGAGAACGTCGGAATCATCTGAAAACTTGCATGTGTCCCTAGCATATGTGTGTGAGTGTGGTGCAAGGTTGGTATAGGTGATTGCATGTGTCCCCCCTCGCATCCATGCGCTCTAACCTAGAAGCGAAAGGTTATGGACCTGTATAAGGGGGAATCTCCCCGTTACGGTGAAACCGGGCCGTATAGTGCCCCAACTTGTGAACCAACATGGTTTCACATCATCCTATGACCTAGTCAGACACAAGACAAGAGAGAGCTATGCCGGGCTACCCCTGTCAGAAGAATGTCTAGGGGGGTAGACGATCCGAGGCCCGCAGATCATCAGGGTTTCGCCGGAGTAAGTCCACGAGAACGTCGGAATCATCTGAAAACTTGCATGTGTCCCTAGCATATGTGTGTGAGTGTGGTGCAAGGTTGGTATAGGTGATTGCATGTGTCTCCCCTCGCATCCATGCGCTCTAACCTAGAAGCGAAAGGTTATGGACCTGTATAAGGGGGAATCTCCCCGTTCAGGTGAAACCGGGCCGTATAGTGCCCCAACTTGTGAACCAACATGGTTTCACATCATCCCATGACATAATCAAACACAATACAAGAGAGAGCTACGCCGGGCTACCCCTGCCAGAAGAATGTCTAGGGGGTAGACGATCCGAGGCCCGCAGATCAGGGTTTCGCCGGAGGAAGTCCAAGAGAACGTCGGAATCATCTGAAAACGCATGTGTCCCTAGCATATGTGTGTGAGTGTGGTGCAAGGTTGTTATAGGTGATTGCATGTGTCCCCCCTCGCATCCATGCGCTCTAACCTAGAAGCGAAAGGTTATGGACCTGTATAAGGGGGAATCTCCCCGTTCAGGTGAAACCGGGCCGTATAGTGCCCCAACTTGTGAACCAACATGGTTTCACATCATCCTATGACCTAGTCATACACAACAAATAGAGAACTATGCCGGGCTACCCCTGTCAGAAGAATGTCTAGGGGGGTAGACGATCCGAGGCCCGCAGATCATCAGGGTTTCGCCGGAGTAAGTCCACGAGAACGTCGGAATCATCTGAAAACTTGCATGTGTCCCTAGCATATGTGTGTGAGTGTGGTGCAAGGTTGGTATAGGTGATTGCATGTTTCCCCCCTCGCATCCATGCGCTCTAACCTAGAAGCGAAAGGTTATGGACCTGTATAAGAGGGAATCTCCCCGTTCAGGTGAAACCGGGTCGTATAGTGCCCCAACTTGTGAACCAACATGGTTTCACATCATCCCATGACATAATCAAACACAAGACAAGAGAGAGCTACGCCGGGCTACCCCTGCCAGAAGAATGTCTAGGGGGTAGACGATCCGAGGCCCGCAGATCAGGGTTTCGCCGGAGGAAGTCCAAGAGAACGTCAGAATCATCTGAAAACTTGCATGTGTCCCTAGCATATGTGTGTGAGTGTGGTGCAAGGTTGGCACATGTGATTGCATGTGTCCCCCCTCGCATCCATGCGCTCTAACCTAGAAGCGAAAGGTTATGGACCTGTATAAGGGGGAATCTCCCCGTTCAGGTGAAACCGGGCCGTATAGTGCCCCAACTTGTGAACCAACATGGTTTCACATCGTCCTATGACCTAGTCAGACACAAGACAAGAGAGAGCTATGCCGGCCTACCCCTATCAGAAGAATGTCTAGGGGGGTAGACGATCCGAGGCCCGCAGATCATCAGGGTTTCGCCGGAGTAAGTCCACGAGAACGTCGGAATCATCTGAAAACTTGCATGTGACCCTAGCATATGTGTGTGAGTGTGGTGCAAGGTTGGTATAGGTGATTGCATGTGCCCCCCCTCACATGCATGCGCTCTAACCTAGAAGCGAAAGGTTATGGACCTGTATAAGGGGGAATCTCCCTGTTACGGTGAAACCGGGCCGTATAGTACGCCAACTTGTGAACCAACATGGTTTCACATCATCCTATGACCTAGTCAGACACAAAACAAGAGAGAGCTACGCCGGGCTACCCCTGTCAGAAGAATGTCTAGGGGGGTAGACGATCTGAGGCCCGCAGATCATTAGGGTTTCGCCGGAGGAAGTCCACGAGAACGTCAGAATCAGGGGGGTGCATGTATATAGTGATCAAGACCACAATAACCTATCATCATATGTGTGATCTCATGATCCTATGAAATAATATCACCTAACATATATGTAATAAAAGCCTTGCTAAAGGTGAAAAAAATTCTTTGCCGTGTGTCTGTGGGATAGAGACACACGGCAAAGGACCTTTGCCGTGTGTTTGACGGCGACAGGCACACGGCAAAGGACATCTTTGCCGTGTGTTTTGTCCTTTGCCGTGTGTCTCATGCTATTTTCTAATTTTCTTTTTATTTTTTCTTTCAGATGATCTAACTTTTTGTTGCCTATTTGTCAGTATTCAGACCATGGAAACACTAACTTTGCAATAGACCATAAGGTTCTAGAGGATGCTGAACTTCATTTCCATTAGGTAGACGATCCGAGGCCCGCAGATCATCAGGGTTTCGCTGGAGTAAGTCCACGAGAACGTCGGAATCATCTGAAAACTTGCATGTGTCCCTAGCATATGTGTGTGAGTGTGGTGCAAGATTGGTATAGGTGATTGCATGTGCCCCCCCTCACATGCATGCGCTCTAACCTAGAAGCGAAAGGTTATGGACCTGTATAAGGGGGAATCTCCCCGTTCAGGTGAAACCGGGCCGTATAGTGCCCCAACTTGTGAACCAACATGGTTTCACATCATCCTATGACCTATTCAGACACAAGACAAGAGATAGCTATGCCGGGCTACCCCTGTCAGAAGAATGTCTAGGGGGGTAGACTATCCGAGGCCCGCAGATCATCAGGGTTTCACCGGAGTAAGTCCACGAGAACGTCGGAATCATCTGAAAACTTGCATGTGTCCCTAGCATATGTGTGTGAGTGTGGTGCAAGGTTGGTATAGGTGATTGCATGTGTCCCCCCTCGCATCCATGCGCTCTAACCTAGAAGCGAAAGGTTATGGACCTGTATAAGGGGGAATCTCCCCGTTCAGGTGAAACCGGGCCGTATAGTGCCCCAACTTGTGAACCAACATGGTTTAACATCATCCCATGACATAATCAAACACAAGACAAGAGAGAGCTACGCCGGGCTACCCCTGCCAGAAGAATGTCTAGGGGGTAGACGATCCGAGGCCCGCAGATCAGGGTTTCGCCGGAGGAAGTCCAAGAGAACGTCGGAATCATCTGAAAACTTGCATGTGTCCCTAGCATATGTGTGTGAGTGTGGTGCAAGGTTGTTATAGGTGATTGCATGTGTCCCCCCTCGCATCCATGCGCTCTAACCTAGAAGCGAAAGGTTATGGACCTGTATAAGGGGGAATCTCCCCGTTCAGGTGAAACCGGGCCGTATAGTGCCCCAACTTGTGAACCAACATGGTTTCACATCATCCTATGACCTAGTCATACACAAGGCAAGAGAGAGCTATGCCGGGATACCCCTGTCAGAAGAATGTCTAGGGGGTAGACGATCCGAGGCCCGCAGATCAGGGTTTCGCCGGAGGAAGTCCAAGAGAACGTCGGAATCATCTGAAAACTTGCATGTGTCCCTAGCATATGTGTGTGAGTGTGGTGCAAGGTTGTTATAGGTGATTGCATGTGTCCCCCCTCGCATCCATGCGCTCTAACCTAGAAGCGAAAGGTTATGGACCTGTATAAGGGGGAATCTCCCCGTTCAGGTGAAACCGGGCCGTATAGTGCCCCAACTTGTGAACCAACATGGTTTCACATCATCCTATGACCTAGTCATACACAAGGCAAGAGAGAGCTATGCCGGGATACCCCTGTCAGAAGAATGTCTAGGGGGGTAGACGATCCGAGGCCCGCAGATCATCAGGGTTTCGCCGGAGTAAGTCCACGAGAACGTCGGAATCATCTGAAAACTTGCATGTGTCCCTAGAATATGTGTGTGAGTGTGGTGCAAGGTTGGTATAGGTGATTGCATGTGTCCCCCCTCGCATCCATGCGCTCTAACCTAGAAGCGAAAGGTTATGGACCTGTATAAGGGGGAATCTCCCCGTTCAGGTGAAACCGGGCCGTATAGTGCCCCAACTTGTGAACCAACATGGTTTCACATCATCCCATGAAATAATCAAACACAAGACAAGAGAGAGCTATGCCGGGCTACCCCTGCCAGAAGAATGTCTAGGGGGTAGACAATCCGAGGCCCGCAGATCAGGGTTTCGCCGGAGGAAGTCCAAGAGAACGTCAGAATCATCTGAAAACTTGCATGTGTCCCTAGCATATGTGTGTGAGTGTGGTGCAAGGTTGGTATAGGTGATTGCATGTGTCCCCCCTCGCATCCATGCGCTCTAACCTCGAAGCGAAAGGTTATGGACCTATATAAGGGGGAATCTCCCCGTTCAGGTCAAACCGGGCCGTATAGTGCCCTAACTTGTGAACCAACATGGTTTCACATCATCCTATGACCTAGTCAGACACAAGACAAGAGAGAGCTATGCCGGGCTACCCCTGCCAGAAGAATGTATAGGGGGGTAGACGATCCGAGGCCCGCAGATCATCAGGGTTTCGCCGGAGTAAGTCCACGAGAACGTCGGAATCATCTGAAAACTTGCATGTGTCCCTAGCATATGTGTGTGAGTGTGGTGCAAGGTTGGTATAGGTGATTGCATGTGCCCCCCCTCACATGCATGCGCTCTAACCTAGAAGCGAAAGGTTATGGACCTGTATAAGGGGGAATCTCCCTGTTACGGTGAAACCGGGCCGTATAGTGCCCCAACTTGTGAACCAACATGGTTTCACATCATCCTATGACCTAGTCAGACACAAAACAAGAGAGAGCTACGCCGGGCTACCCCTGTCAGAAGAATGTCTAGGGGGGTAGACGATCCGAGGCCCGCAGATCATCATGGTTTCGCCGGAGGAAGTCGACGAGAACGTCGGAATCAGGGGGGTGCATGTATATAGTGATCAAGACCACAATAACCTATCATCATATGTGTGATCTCATGATCCTATGAAATAATATCACCTAACATATATGTAATAAAAGCCTTGCCAAAGGTGAAAAAAATTCTTTGCCGTGTGTCTGTGGGATAGAGACACACGGCAAAGGACCTTTGTCGTGTGTTTGACGGCGACAGGCACACGGCAGAGGACATCTTTGCCGTGTGTTTTGTCCTTTGCCGTGTGTCTCATGCTATTTTCTAATTTTCTTTTTATTTTTTCTTTCAAATGATTTAACTTTTTGTTGCCTATTTGTTAGTATTCAGACCATGGAAACACTAACTTTGCAATAGACCATAAGGTTCTAGAGGATGCTGAACTTCATTTCCATTAGGTAGACGATCTGAGGCCCGCAGATCATCAGGGTTTCGCCGGAGTAAGTCCACGAGAACGTCGGAATCATCTGAAAACTTGCATGTGTCCCTAGCATATGTGTGTGAGTGTGGTGCAAGGTTGGTATAGGTGATTGCATGTGTCCCCCCTCGCATCCATGCGCTCTAACCTAGAAGCGAAAGGTTATGGACCTGTATAAGGGGGAATCTCCCCGTTACGGTGAAACCGGGCCGTATAGTGCCCCAACTTGTGAACCAAAATGGTTTCACATCATCCCATGACATAATCAAACACAAGACAAGAGAGAGCTACGCCGGGCTACCCCTGCCAGAAGAATGTCTAGGGGGTAGACGATCCGAGGCCCGCAGATCAGGGTTTTGCCGGAGGAAGTCCAAGAGAACGTCGGAATCATCTGAAAACTTGCATGTGTCCCTAGCATATGTGTGTGAGTGTGGTGCAAGGTTGGTATAGGTGATTGCATGTGTCCCCCCTCGCATCCATGCGCTCTAACCTAGAAGCGAAAGGTTATGGACCTGTATAAGGGGGAATCTCCCCGTTCAGGTGAAACCGGGCCGTATAGTGCCCCAACTTGTGAACCAACATGGTTTCACATCATCCTATGACCTAGTCAGACACAAGACAAGAGAGAGCTATGCCAGGCTACCCCTGTCAGAAGAATGTCTAGGGGTGTAGACGATCCGAGGCCCGCAGATCATCAGGGTTTCGCCGGAGTAAGTCCACGAGAACGTCGGAATCATCTGAAAACTTGCATGTGTCACTAGAATATGTGTGTGAGTGTGGTGCAAGGTTGGTATAGGTGATTGCATGTGCCCCCCCCTCACATGCATGCGCTCTAACCTAGAAGCGAAAGGTTATGGACCTGTATAAGGGGGAATCTCCCCATTACGGTGAAACCGGGCCGTATAGTGCCCCAACTTGTGAACCAACATGGTTTCACATCATCCTATGACCTAGTCAGACACAAAACAAGAGAGAGCTACGCCGGGCTACCCCTGTCAGAAGAATGTCTAGGGGGGTAGACGATCCGAGGCCCGCAGATCATCAGGGTTTCGCCGGAGGAAGTCCACGAGAACGTCGGAATCATGGGGGTGCATGTATATAGTGATCAAGACCACAATAACCTATCATCATATGTGTGATCTCATGATCCTATGAAATAATATCACCTAACATATATGTAATAAAAGCCTTGCTAAAGGTGAAAAAAATTCTTTGACGTGTGTCTGTGGGATAGAGACACACGGCAAAGGACCTTTGCCGTGTGTTTGACGGCGACAGGCACACGGCAAAGGACATCTTTGCCGTGTGTTTTGTCCTTTGCCGTGTGTCTCATGCTATTTTCTAATTTTCTTTTTATTTTTTCTTTCAGATGATCTAACTTTTTGTTGCCTATTTGTCAGTATTCAGACCATGGAAACACTAACTTTGCAATAGACCATAAGGTTCTAGAGGATGCTGAACTTCATTTCCATTAGGTAGACGATCCGAGGCCCACAGATCATCAGGGTTTCGCCGGAGTAAGTCCACGAGAACGTCGGCATCATCTGAAAACTTGCATGTGTCCCTAGCATATGTGTGTGAGTGTGGTGCAAGATTGGTATAGGTGATTGCATGTGCCCCCCCTCACATGCATGCGCTCTAACCTAGAAGCGAAAGGTTCTGGACCTGTATAAGGGGGAATCTCCCCGTTACGGTGAAACCGGGCCGTATAGTGCCCCAACTTGTGAACCAACATGGTTTCACATCATCCTATGACCTAGTCAGACACAAAACAAGAGAGAGCTACGCCGGGCTACCCCTGTCAGAAGAATGTCTAGGGGGGTAGACGATCCGAGGCCCGCAGATCATCAGGGTTTCGCCGGAGTAAATCCACGAGAACGTCGGAATCATCTGAAAACTTGCATGTGTCCCTAGCATATGTGTGTGAGTGTGGTGCAAGATTGGTATAGGTGATTGCATGTGCCCCCCCTCACATGCATGCGCTCTAACCTAGAAGCGAAAGGTTATGGACCTGTATAAGGGGGAATCTCCCCGTTACGGTGAAACCGGGCCGTATAGTGCCCCAACTTGTGAACCAACATGGTTTCACATCATCCTATGACCTAGTCAGACACAAAACAAGAGAGAGCTACGCCGGGCTACCCCTGTCAGAAGAATGTCTAGGGGGTAGACGATCCGAGGCCCACAGATCATCAGGGTTTCGCCGGAGTAAGTCCACGAGAACGTCGGAATCATCTGAAAACTTGCATGTGTCCCTAGCATATGTGTGTGAGTGTGGTGCAATATTGGTATAGGTGATTGCATGTGCCCCCCATCACATGCATGCGCTCTAACCTAGAAGCGAAAGGTTATGGACCTGTATAAGGGGGAATCTCCCCGTTACGGTGAAACCGGGCCGTATAGTGCCCCAACTTGTGAACCAACATGGTTTCACATCATCTTATGACCTAGTCAGACACAAAACAAGAGAGAGCTACACCGGGCTACCCCTGTCAGAAGAATGTCTAGGGGGGTAGACGATCTGAGGCCCGCAGATCATCAGGGTTTCGCCGGAGTAAGTCCACGAGAACGTCGGAATCATCTGAAAACTTGCATGTGTCCCTAGCATATGTGTGTGAGTGTGGTGCAAGATTGGTATAGGTGATTGCATGTGCCCCCCCTCACATGCATGCGCTCTAACCTAGAAGCGAAAGGTTATGGACCTGTATAAGGGGGAATCTCCCCGTTACGGTGAAACCGGGCCGTATAGTGCCCCAACTTGTGAACCAACATGGTTTCACATCATCCTATGACCTAGTCAGACACAAAACAAGAGAGAGCTACGCCGGGCTACCCCTGTCAGAAGAATGTCTACGGGGGTAGACGATCCGAGGCCCGCAGATCATCAGGGTTTCGCCGGAGTAAGTCCACGAGAACGTCGGAATCATCTGAAAACTTGCATGTGTCCCTAGCATATGTGTGTGAGTGTGGTGCAAGGTTGGTATAGGTGATTGCATGTGCCCCCCCACCTCACATGCATGCGCTCTAACCTAGAAGCGAAAGGTTATGGACCTGTATAAGGGGGAATCTCCCCGTTACGGTGAAACCGGGCCGTATAGTGCCCCAACTTGTGAACCAACATGGTTTCACATCATCCTATGACCTAGTCAGACACAAAACAAGAGAGAGCTATGCCGGGCTACCCCTGTCAGAAGAATGTCTAGGGGGGTAGACGATCCGAGGCCCGCAGATCATCAGGGTTTCGCCGGAGGAAGTCCACGAGAACGTCGGAATCAGCGGGGTGCATGTATATAGTGATCAAGACCACAATAACCTATCATCATATGTGTGATCTCATGATCCTATGAAATAATATCACCTAACATATATGTAATAAAAGCCTTGCTAAAGGTGAAAAAAATTCTTTGCCGTGTGTCTGTGGGATAGAGACACACGACAAAGGACCTTTGCCGTGTGTTTGACGGCGACAGGCACACGGCAAAGGACATCTTTGCCGTGTGTTTTGTGCTTTGCCGTGTGTTTGATGCTATTTTCTAATTTTCTTTTTATTTTTTCTTTCAAATGATTTAACTTTTTGTTGCCTATTTGTTAGTATTCAGACCATGGAAACACTAACTTTGCAATAGACCATAAGGTTCTAGAGGATGTTGAACTTCATTTCCATTAGGTAGACGATCCGAGGCCCGCAGATCATCAGGGTTTCGCCGGAGTAAGTCCACGAGAACGTCGGAATCATCTGAAAACTTGCATGTGTCCCTAGCATATGTGTGTGAGTGTGGCGCAAGATTGGTATAGGTGATTGCATGTGCCCCCCTCACATGCATGCGCTCTATCCTAGAAGCGAAAGGTTATGGACCTGTATAAGGGGGAATCTCCCCGTTACGGTGAAACCGAGCCGTATAGTGCCCCAACTTGTGAACCAACATGGTTTCACATCATCCTATGACCTAGTCAGACACAAAACAAGAGAGAGCTACGCCGGGCTACCCCTGTCAGAAGCATGTCTAGGGGGGTAGACGATCCGAGGCCCGCAGATCATCGGGGTTTCGCCGGAGTAAGTCCACGAGAACGTCGGAATCATCTGAAAACTTGCATGTGTCCCTAGCATATGTGTGTGAGTGTGGTGCAAGATTGGTATAGGTGATTGCATGTGCCCCCCCTCACATGCATGCGCTCTAACCTAGAAGCGAAAGGTTATGGACCCGTATAAGGGGGAATCTCCCCGTTACGGTGAAACCGGGCCGTATAGTGCCCCAACTTGTGAACCAACATGGTTTCACATCATCCTATGACCTAGTCAGACACAAAACAAGAGAGAGCTACGCCGGGCTACCCCTGTCAGAAGAATGTCTAGGGGGGTAGACGATCCGAGGCCCGCAGATCATCAGGGTTTCGCCGGAGTAAGTCCACGAGAACGTCGGAATCATCTGAAAACTTGCATGTGTCCCTAGCATATGTGTGTGAGTGTGGTGCAAGATTGGTATAGGTGATTGCATGTGCCCCCCCCCTCACATGCATGCGCTCTAACCTAGAAGCGAAAGGTTATGGACCTGTATAAGGGGGAATCTCCCTGTTACGGTGAAACCGGGCCGTATAGTGCCCCAACTTGTGAACCAACATGGTTTCACATGATCCTATGACCTAGTCAGACACAAAACAAGAGAGAGCTACGCCGGGCTACCCCTGTCAGAAGAATGTCTAGGGGGTAGACGATCCGAGGCCCACAGATCATCAGGGTTTCGCCGGAGTAAGTCCACGAGAACGTCGGAATCATCTGAAAACTTGCATGTGTCCCTAGCATATGTGTGTGAGTGTGGTGCAAGATTGGTATAGGTGATTGCATGTGCCCCCCCCCCCTCACATGCATGCGCTCTAACCTAGAAGCGAAAGGTTATGGACCTGTAAAAGGGGGAATCTCCCCGTTACGGTGAAACCGGGCCGTATAGTGCCCCAACTTGTGAACCAACATGGTTTCACATCATCCTATGACCTAGTCATACACAAAACAAGAGAGCTACGCCGGGCTACCCCTGTCAGAAGAATGTCTAGGGGGGTAGACGATCCGAGGCCCGCAGATCATCAGGGTTTCGCCGGAGTAAGTCCACGAGAATGTCGGAATCATCTGAAAACTTGCATGTGTCCCTAGCATATGTGTGTGAGTGTGGTGCAAGGTTGGTATAGGTGATTGCATGTGCCCCCCCCCTCACATGCATGCGCTCTAACCTAGAAGCGAAAGGTTATGGACCTGTATAAGGGGGAATCTCCCCGTTACGGTGAAACCGGGCCGTATAGTGCCCCAACTTGTGAACCAACATGGTTTCACATCATCCTATGACCTAGTCAGACACAAAACAAGAGAGAGCTACACCGGGCTACCCCTGTCAGAAGAATGTCTAGGGGGGTAGACGATCTGAGGCCCGCAGATCATCAGGGTTTCGCCGGAGGAAGTCCACGAGAACGTCGGAATCATGGGGGTGCATGTATATAGTGATCAAGACCACAATAACCTATCATCATATGTGTGATCTCATGATCCTATGAAATAATATCACCTAACATATATGTAATAAAAGCCTTGCTAAAGCTGAAAAAAATTCTTTGCCGTGTGTCTGTGGGATAGAGACACACGGCAAAGGACCTTTGCCGTGTGTTTGACGGCGACAGGCACACGGCAAAGGACATCTTTGCCGTGTGTTTTGTCCTTTGCCGTGTGTCTCATGCTATTTTCTAATTTTCTTTTTATTTTTTCTTTCAAATGATTTAACTTTTTGTTGCCTATTTGTTAGTATTCAGACCATGGAAACACTAACTTTCCAATAGACCATAAGGTTCTAGAGGATGCTGAACTTCATTTCCATTAGGTAGACGATCCGAGGCCCGCAGATCATCAGGGTTTCGCCGGAGTAAGTCCACGAGAACGTCGGAATCATCTGAAAACTTGCATGTGTCCCTAGCATATGTGTGTGAGTGTGGTGCAAGGTTGGTATAGGTGATTGCATGTCTCCCCCCTCGCATCCATGCGCTCTAACCTAGAAGCGAAAGGTTATGGACCTGTATAAGGGGGAATCTCCCCGTTACGGTGAAACCGGGCCGTATAGTGCCCCAACTTGTGAACCAACATGGTTTCACATCATCCCATGACATAATCAAACACAAGACAAGAGAGAGCTACGCCGGGCTACCCCTGCCAGAAGAATGTCTAGGGGGTAGACGATCCGAGGCCCGCAGATCAGGGTTTCGCCGGAGGAAGTCCAAGAGAACGTCGGAATCATCTGAAAACTTGCATGTGTCCCTAGCATATGTGTGTGAGTGTGGTGCAAGGTTGGTATAGGTGATTGCATGTGTCCCCCCTTGCATCCATGCGCTCTAACCTAGAAGCGAAAGGTTATGGACCTGTATAAGGGGGAATCTCCCCGTTCAGGTGAAACCGGGCCGTATAGTGCCCCAACTTGTGAACCAACATGGTTTCACATCATCCTATGACCTAGTCAGACACAAGACAAGAGAGAGCTATCCCGGGCTACCCCTGTCAGAAGAATGTCTAGGGGGGTAGACGATCCGAGGCCCGCAGATCATCAGGGTTTCGCCGAAGTAAGTCCACGAGAACGTCGGAATCATCTGAAAACTTGCATGTGTCCCTAGCATATGTGTGTGAGTGTGGTGCAAGGTTGGTATAGGTGATTGCATGTGCCCCCCTCACATGCATGCGCTCTAACCTAGAAGCGAAAGGTTATGGACCTGTATAAGGGGGAATCTCCCCGTTACGGTGAAACCGGGCCGTATAGTGCCCCAACTTGTGAACCAACATGGTTTCACATCATCCTATGACCTAGTCAGACACAAAACAAGAGAGAGCTACGCCGGGCTACCCCTGTCAGAAGAATGTCTAGGGGGGTAGACGATCCGAGGCCCGCAGATCATCAGGGTTTCGCCGGAGGAAGTCCACGAGAACGTCGGAATCAGGGGGGTGCATGTATATAGTGATCAAGACCACAATAACCTATCATCATATGTGTGATCTCATGATCCTATGAAATAATATCACCTAACATATATGTAATAAAAGCCTTGCTAAAGGTGAAAAAAATTCTTTGCCGTGTGTCTGTGGGATAGAGACACACGGCAAAGGACCTTTGTCGTGTGTTTGACGGCGACAGGCACACGGCAAAGGACATCTTTGCCGTGTGTTTTGTCCTTTGCCGTGTGTCTCATGCTATTTTCTAATTTTCTTTTTATTTTTTCTTTCAAATGATTTAACTTTTTGTTGCATATTTGTTAGTATTCAGACCATGGAAACACTAACTTTGCAATAGACCATAAGGTTCTAGAGGATGCTGAACTTCATTTCCATTAGGTAGACGATCCGAGGCCCGCAGATCATCAGGGTTTCGCCGGAGTAAGTCCACGAGAACGTCGGAATCATCTGAAAACTTGCATGTGTCCCTAGCATATGTGTGTGAGTGTGGTGCAAGGTTGGTATAGGTGATTGCATGTGTCCCCCTCGCATCCATGCGCTCTAACCTAGAAGCGAAAGGTTATGGACCTGTATAAGGGGGAATCTCCCCGTTACGGTGAAACCGGGCCGTATAGTGCCCCAACTTGTGAACCAACATGGTTTCACATCATCCCATGAAACCGGGTTGTGCTTTGTGGGAATGTTGGCATCATAGTGCTTTGTGGTGAAGTTTGCAACCTCCTCATTAAGGACTGCCTCGGCTATGGATGCCTCGATCTTGCATTTATTGCCTGTTTTCTTAAGAAGCTTCTTTGTTTCTCTCTCGGGCGGAAACTGCCAACGGGCCCACACAGGTCCCCCCTTTAAAGCCTCGTCCGCAAGATGCAAGATCATATGTTGCATCAGATTGAAGAACCCTGGCGGAAGGAGCATCTCTAGATCGCAAAGCAACTCGGGTGCCTGTTCATGTAGCTTCTCAAGCACTTTACGGTCTAACTCCCTAGCAAAAATATGGCGGAAGAAAAAGCTCAACCTCGACAGCACTCGCCAAGTCTCCTCATCGACATAGCCTCGAATCATCACCGGCATTATCCGCTCAAGCCATACGTGGTAGTCATGACTCTTCAGCCCTTGTACTCGCAACGTTTCCATGTTCGCACCCCTCATCCAGTTGGACGCATAACCATCAGGGAAAAACAAACTTTGCACGATCCACTGGAAGATCTCCCTTCTTTGGGGCTTTGTTGGGCAGAAAGGAGCCTTTGGCTTAGACCACCTTTTTCTGCCTTTGGCTCCGGGTGGCTGCATGTTCAACTTTGGCCTATCGCACAATGCTTCTTGATCAATTCGAGCCTTGATGTTATCTTTCGTCTTCTCGGTTTGCATTATGGGGCTCCGAAGGGCCTCACCGATATTCTTTTCGGTGTGCATTACATCAATGTTATGCGGTAGCTCAAGATCCTCAAAGTAAGGGAGATTCCATAAGCACGGAATGTGGGTCCACTGGTGCGTATCCCCGTTTCCCACAAAACCATTCCCATCGGAGTTTGTCTGGAGAGCTTCCAACTCAGCCTTGATTTCCTTTCCGGTCTTTAGACGTGGATTTGGATCATGGACAACACGACCTTTCTTGAACCTCTTTTTGTCACTCCTATATGGATGATTCGGCTCAAGACACTGTCGATGTTCATCAAAGCAGGAATGCTTGCCTCCCTTCGACAGCCAGAAGAAAGTCAGAGATTGCATGCACACTGGGCAAGGCCACTTCCCATGTGTACACCAGCCGCAGAACAACGCACGTACTGGTAGGTCATGCAGAGAGGTATAGTACCAGACATACATATCGAAGTGCTCGTTGTTTGAAGCGTCAAATGTTCGGATCCCCCGACCTTCCCAGCCACGAAGCAAGTCATCCACCAGCGGTTCTAGATACACATTCATGTTCTTACCCGGGTATTTCGGCCCTGGGATTATCATCGAGACAAACATGTTCTCTGATCTCATGCAGACGCCAGGGGGGAGGTTCAGGGGAATAACAAACACTGGCCAACAACTATATGCTGAAGCCGACATGCCATATGGATTGAACCCATCGGTTGATATGGCAACTGCTACGCTCCTCTTGTCACCGGTTTTATCAGGATATTTCTTGACAAAGTTCTTCCATGCACTACCATCCGATGGATGTATCATCTTGTCGAGGTATCTGTTCCCTTCTATTGCCCACTGCATCTGCTGGGAAGTATCCTCGGTCATGAAGAGTCGCTGGAGCCTCGGTATGATTGGAAGATACCGAAGAATGTTTTGGGCAACCCCGGTCTGCCTCTTCTGACCATCACCATCGGGATCGACCTCAAAGTACCTAGAGGATTTGCAGCGGATACAATAATTTGTCTTAGCATGCTCCTTTGTGAATAGCATGCATCCCTTCGGACAAGCGTGTATCGGCTCATATGACATCTTAAGGTCACGGAGGAGTTTGGTCGAATAGTAGAAGTTCTCCGGCAAGAGGTGCCCTTTCGGCAGAATGCTACCAACGACGGCAAGCATATCATCAAAGTCCTCTCTGGTCAAGTTCATGTGGCTCTTGAAGGCCAAAAGGCGAGCTATGGCATCCAGTTGGGTAACATCTGTATGTGCATGAAGGGGTCTCTGTGAGGCAAACAAAGTCTCGTAGTACTTTGCCGTGTTTTCCTCCGGCTCCTCACTTGTCTCTGCCTCTACATGAGGGCTTTCAGGCGCATTAGCATTCACAAAGTTTTCTATGCACCTATCAAAACTAGCATCAAATTCTCCCCTTGGCTGACTCTGCTGCTGACCCTGCCGTGACTCCCTCCTAGCACGTTTCGCTAACTTTTCACCATGGAATGTCCAAGTCTTATAGGATGGTGTGAACCCGTAATTGAGCAGGTGAGTACTCACATCATCCTTCGAATGTGTATTCAGGTTCTTGCATCTTGCACAGGGGCAGAAAATTCTTCTGGGTCTGCTGGGGACGGCAAATGCCCGGTTCACAAAGTCCTCGGCCTTTTCTTGCCATTCTGAGGTAAAGTCCCACTTACTGACATAGCCATCATACATCCAGTCACGATTCTCCATCCTCTAATCAGTACCAAAAACGACATATATAATGCTTTCAATTAATCATGCCATATAAATAAATCCGGTATTAGTTCGGTTAATTTTAGCAAACATATATTTTACGCCATAAATATATCCACCTATCTCTCTAATAGGTAAAGAGGGTCCTATCAACCGCCGGATCTGTAGATTGAGTATGTTCTCCCTGCTCTACCCCGATCCGACACAGAATTTCGGCAGCACCTCCCCGCTGCTCTCCCGATACACGTCTCGGCAAAAAGCCAAGAGGGATGTGCATCCGGAGAACAACAGGGAGGCACAGCCGAAATCCTATCTCGGACTGGAGTAGAACAAGGAAAACATACCCAACTACGCATCCGCCGGCTGTCCCGATAAATGCCGTAAGAGTTACGCTTCATAATATGCGAGACCACTAATGCATATTTATCCGCGTAACCCTTACGGCCGGGAAGAGACGCCTAGGTAACGCGACAGACTTGGTGATCTACACACGAAAATAACCCTAGGTATTTGCAAGATAGGAGAATAGATTTTTACCCTTGAAGCGTGATCGAGAGGTGAAGAAGATGCTCGACCCTCCCGCAAAATGACCTACGCCGTCGACAACCCCACCCTCAGACTCGACACATATCCCCTGCATGAAGAAAAATTACTAAATTACTACTATAGACATGCCAAAAAATTACACATAATTCCTAAATTACTACTATACACATGCATATATGAAACAACATATATACATACTACTATACATATATGTAACAAATACATGGGACAAATACATGCTATATATATCTAACAATATATATACTAGAAATATATACTACACATACATACTAGCTACACATACATATATATACTAGCTACACATACACATACATACTAGCTACACATACATATATATACTAGCTACACATACATATATATACAACACATACATACTAGCTACACATACACATACATACTAGCTACACATACATATATACATATACTACACATACACATAAATACTAGCTACACATACATACTACCTAGCTACACATACATGCATATACTACACATACCGATGGTGATGGGGCGGGCCGGCGGTGGGTGGAGGGGGGGCTGGACCGGGCGGAGGTGGAGCCGCGCGCCTGCGAGCTCCCAGGTGGCTGGCACGGAGGTGGAGGGGACGGGCCGGCCGGAGCGGATGGGCGCGGGGCGGATGGGGCGGGGCGGATGGGCGCGGAGGCGGGTGGGGGGGTGGACCGGGTGGAGGAGGAGCCGGCAGCGGCCGCGCGGGGGCAGGTGGCGGCGGCGCGCCGGCGCCGGCGGCACGGGGCGGTGGTGGCGGCGCTGGATAGAGGCGGCGGGGTCGGGTGTGGGGAGGGCGCGGGTCGCGGGTAGGTCTGGGGAGAGGATAAGGCAGGGGGCGGGCCGGCCGGGCCGTTATGGACTCAGCGCCTTTGCCGTGTGCCAACCAGGGCGGAACACGGCAAAGAGCTTTGTCGTGTACCCCCAGGAAAACACACGGCAAAGGCTTATTTTTTTTGCTATTTTCTAATTTCTTATTGTTTTTTCTTTCATTTGTATTTATTTTATGTTTAAGTGAAATCTTTCTTGGCTTTTTGTTAGTATTGAGACCATAGAAATATGAACTTTGCACTAGACCACAAACTTGCATGTGTCCCCTTATACGAACTTGCATGCATGCGCTCTAACCGAAAATGTCTAGGGGGGGTAGACGGTCCGAGTCCCGCAGATCAGGGTTTCGCCGGTGGAAGTCCGCAAGAACGTCGGAATCATCTGAAAACTTGCATGTGTCCCTAGCATATGTGTGTCAGTGTGGTGCAAGATTGGTATAGGTGATTGCATGTGTCCCCCCTCACATGCATGCGCTCTAACCTAGAAGCGAAAGGTTATGGACCTGTATAAGGGGGAATCTCCCCGTTCAGGTGAAACCGGGCCGTATAGTGCCCCAACTTGTGAACCAACATGGTTTCACATCATCCCATGACATAATCAAACACAAGACAAGAGAGAGCTACGCCGGCCTACCCCTGTCAAAAGAATGTCTAGGGGGTAGACGATCCGAGGCCCGCAGATCATCAGGGTTTCGCCGGAGTGAGACCACGAGAACGTCGGAATCATCTGAAAACTTGCATGTGTCCCTAGCATATGTGTGTGAGTGTGGTGCAAGATTGGTATAGGTGATTGCATGTGCCCCCCCTCACATGCATGCGCTCTAACCTAGAAGCGAAAGGTTATGGACCTGTATAAGGGGGACTCTCTCCGTTACGGTGAAACCGGGCCGTATAGTGCCCCAACTTGTGAACCAACATGGTTTCACATCATCCTATGACCTAGTCAGACACAAAACAAGAGAGAGCTACGCCGGGCTACCCCTGTCAGAAGAATGTCTAGGGGGGTAGACGATCCGAGGCTCGCAGATCATCAGGGTTTCACCGGAGTAAGTCCACGAGAACGTCGGAATCATCTGAAAACTTGCATGTGTCCCTAGCATATGTGTGTGAGTGTGGTGCAAGATTGGTATAGGTGATTGCATGTGCCCCCCCTCACATGCATGCGCTCTAACCTAGAAGCGAAAGGTTATGGACCTGTATAAGGGGGAATCTCCCCGTTACGGTGAAACCGGGCCGTATAGTGCCCCAACTTGTGAACCAACATGGTTTCACATCATCCTATGACCTAGTCAGACACAAAACAAGAGAGAGCTACGCCGCGCTACCCCTGTCAGAAGAATGTCTAGGGGGGTAGACGATCCGAGGCCCGCAGATCATCAGGGTTTCGCCGGAGGAAGTCCACGAGAACGTCGGAATCAGGGGGTGCATGTATATAGTGATCAAGACCACAATAACCTATCATCATATGTGTGATCTCATGATCCTATGAAATAATATCACCTAACATATATGTAATAAAAGCCTTGCTAAAGGTGAAAAAAATTCTTTGCCGTGTGTCTGTGGGATAGAGACACACGGCAAAGGACCTTTGCCGTGTGTTTGACGGCGACAGGCACACGACAAAGGACATCTTTGCCGTGTGTTTTGTCCTTTTCCGTGTGTCTCATGCTATTTTCTAATTTTGTTTTTATTTTTTCTTTCAAATGATTTAACTTTTTGTTGCCTATTTGTTAGTATTCAGACCATGGAAACACTAACTTTGCAATAGACCATAAGGTTCTAGAGGATGCTGAACTTCATTTCCATTAGGTAGACGATCCGAGGCCCGCAGATCATCAGGGTTTCGTCGGAGTAAGTCCACGAGAACGTCGGAATCATCTGAAAACTTGCATGTGTCCCTAGCATATGTGTGTGAGTGTGGTGCAAGGTTGGTATAGGTGATTGCATGTTCCCCCCCTCACATGCATGCGCTCTAACCTAGAAGCGAAAGGTTATGGACCTGTATAAGGGGGAATCTCCCCGTTACGGTGAAACCGGGCCGTATAGTGCCCCAACTTGTGAACCAACATGGTTTCACATCATCCTATGACCTAGTCAGACACAAAACAAGAGAGAGCTATGCCGGGCTACCCCTGTCAGAAGAATGTCTAGGGGGGTAGACGATCCGAGGCCCGCAGATCATCAGGGTTTCGCCGGAGGAAGTGCACAAGAACGTCGGAATCAGGGGGGTGCATGTATATAGTGATCAAGACCACAATAACCTATCATCATATGTGTGATCTCATGATCCTATGAAATAATATCACCTAACATATATGTAATAAAAGCCTTGCTAAAGGTGAAAAAAATCCTTTGCCGTGTGTCTGTGGGATAGAGACACACGGCAAAGGACCTTTGCCGTGTGTTTGACGGCGACAGGCACACGGCAAAGGACATCTTTGCCGTGTGTTTTGTCCTTTGCCGTGTGTCTCATGCTATTTTCTAATTTTCTTTTTATTTTTTCTTTCAAATGATTTAACTTTTTGTTGCCTATTTGTTAGTATTCAGACCATGGAAACACTAACTTTGCAATAGACCATAAGGTTCTAGAGGATGGTGAACTTCATTTCCATTAGGTAGACGATCCGAGGCCCGCAGATCATCAGGGTTTCGCCGGAGTAAGTCCACGAGAACGTCGGAATCATCTGAAAACTTGCATGTGTCCCTAGCATATGTGTGTGAGTGTGGTGCAAGGTTGGTATAGGTGATTGCATGTGTCCCCCCTCGCATCCATGCGCTCTAACCTAGAAGCGAAAGGTTATGGACCTGTATAAGGGGGAATCTCCCCGTTACGGTGAAACCGGGCCGTATAGTGCCCCAACTTGTGAACCAACATGGTTTCACATCATCCCATGACATAATCAAACACAAGACAAGAGAGAGCTACGCCGGGCTACCCCTGCCAGAATAATGTCTAGGGGGTAGACGATCCGAGGCCCGCAGATCAGGGTTTCACCGGAGGAAGTCCAAGAGAACGTCGGAATCATCTGAAAACTTGCATGTGTCCCTAGCATATGTGTGTGACTGTGGTGCAAGGTTGGTATAGGTGATTGCATGTGTCCCCCCTCGCATCCATGCGCTCTAACCTAGAAGCGAAAGGTTATGGACCTGTATAAGGGGGAATCTCCCCGTTCAGGTGAAACCGGGTCGTATAGTGCCCCAACTTGTGAACCAACATGGTTTCACATCATCCTATGACCTAGTCAGACACAAGACAAGAGAGAGCTACGCCGGGCTACCCCTGTCAGAAGAATGTCTAGGGGGTAGACGATCCGAGGCCTGCAGATCATCAGGGTTTCGCCGGAGTAAGTCCACGAGAACGTCGGAATCATCTGAAAACTTTCATGTGTCCCTAGCATATGTGTGTGAGTGTGGTGCAAGGTTGGTATAGGTGATTGCATGTGTCCCCCCTCGCATCCATGCGCTCTAACCTAGAAGCGAAAGGTTATGGACCTGTATAAGGGGGAATCTCCCCGTTCAGGTGAAACCGGGCCGTATAGTGCCCCAACTTGTGAACCAACATGGTTTCACATCATCCCATGACATAATCAAACACAAGACAAGAGAGAGCTACGCCGGGCTACCCCTCCCAGAAGAATGTCTAGGGGGTAGACGATCCGAGGCCCGTAGATTAGGGTTTCGCCGGAGGAAGTCCAAGAGAACGTCGGAATCATCTGAAAACTTGCATGTGTCCCTAGCATATGTGTGTGAGTGTGGTGCAAGGTTGGTATAGGTGATTGCATGTGTCCCCCTCGCATTCATGCGCTCTAACCTAGAAGCGAAAGGTTATGGACCTGTATAAGGGGGAATCTCCCCGTTCAGGTGAAACCGGGCCGTATAGTGCCCCAACTTGTGAACCAACATGGTTTCACATCATCCTATGACCTAGTCAGACACAAGACAAGAGAGAGCTATGCCGGGCTACCCCTGTCAGAAGAATGTCTAGGGGGGTAGACGATCCGAGGCCCGCAGATCATCAGGGTTTCGCCGGAGTAAGTCCACGAGAACGTCGGAATCATCTGAAAACTTGCATGTGTCCCTAGCATATGTGTGTGAGTGTGGTGCAAGGTTGGTATAGGTGATTGCATGTGCCCCCCTCACATGCATGCGCTCTAACCTAGAAGCGAAAGGTTATGGACCTGTATAAGGGGGAATCTCCCCGTTACGGTGAAACCGGGCCGCATAGTGCCCCAACTTGTGAACCAACATGGTTTCACATCATCCTATGACCTAGTCAGACACAAAACAAGAGAGAGCTATGCCGGGCTACCCCTGTCAGAAGAATGTCTAGGGGGGTAGACGATCCGAGGCCCGCAGATCATCAGGGTTTCGCCGGAGGAAGTGCACAAGAACGTCGGAATCAGGGGGGTGCATGTATATAGTGATCAAGACCAAAATAACCTATCATCATATGTGTGATCTCATGATCCTATGAAATAATATCACCTAACATATATGTAATAAAAGCCTTGCTAAAGGTGAAAAAAATTCTTTGCCGTGTGTCTGTGGGATAGAGACACACGGCAAAGGACCTTTGCCGTGTGTTTGACGGCGACAGGCACACGGCAAAGGACATCTTTGCCGTGTGTTTTGTCCTTTGCCGTGTGTCTCATGCTATTTTCTAATTTTCTTTTTATTTTTTCTTTCAAATGATTTAACTTTTTGTTGCATATTTGTTAGTATTCAGACCATGGAAACACTAACTTTGCAATAGACCATAAGGTTCTAGAGGATGCTGAACTTCATTTCCATTAGGTAGACGATCCGAGGCCCGCAGATCATCAGGGTTTCGCCGGAGTAAGTCCATGAGAACGTCGGAATCATCTGAAAACTTGCATGTGTCCCTAGCATATGTGTGTGAGTGTGGTGCAAGATTGGTATAGGTGATTGCATGTGCCCCCCCTCACATGCAAGCGCTCTAACCTAGAAGCGAAAGGTTATGGACCTGTATAAGGGGGAATCTCCCCGTTACGGTGAAACCGGGCCGTATAGTGCCCCAACTTGTGAACCAACATGGTTTCACATCATCCTATGACCTAGTCAGACACAAGACAAGAGAGAGCTATGCCGGGCTACCCCTGTCAGAAGAATGTCTAGGGGGGTAGACGATCCGAGGCCCGCAGATCATCAGGGTTTCGGCGGAGTAAGTCCACGAGAACGTCGGAATCATCTGAAAACTTGCATGTGTCCCTAGCATATGTGTGTGAGTGTGGTGCAAGGTTGGTATAGGTGATTGCATGTGTCCCCCCTCGCATCCATGCGCTCTAACCTAGAAGCGAAAGGTTATGGACCTGTATAAGGGGGAATCTCCCTGTTCAGGTGAAACCGGGCCGTATAGTGCCCCAACTTGTGAACCAACATGGTTTCACATAATCGCATGACATAATCAAACACAATACAAGAGAGAGCTACGCCGGGCTACCCCTGCCAGAAGAATGTCTAGGGGGTAGACGATCCGAGGCCCGCAGATCAGGGTTTCGCCGGAGGAAGTCCAAGAGAACGTCGGAATCATCTGAAAACTTGCATGTGTCCCTAGCATATGTGTGTGAGTGTGGTGCAAGGTTGGTATAGGTGATTGCATGTGTCCCCCCTCGCATCCATGCACTCTAACCTAGCAGCGAAAGGTTATGGACCTGTATAAGGGGGAATCTCCCCGTTCAGGTGAAACCGGGCCGTATAGTGCCCCAACTTGTGAACCAACATGGTTTCACATCATCCTATGACCTAGTCAAACACAAGACAAGAGAGAGCTATGCCGGGCTACCCCTGTCAGAAGAATGTCTAGGGGGGTAGACGATCCGAGGCCCGCAGATCATCAGGGTTTCGCCGGAGTAAGTCCACGAGAACGTCGGAATCATCTGAAAACTTGCATGTGTCCCTAGCATATGTGTGTGAGTGTGGTGCAAGGTTGGTATAGGTGATTGCATGTGTCCCCCCTCGCATCCATGCGCTCTAACCTTGAAGCGAAAGGTTATGGACCTGTATAAGGGGGAATCTCCCCGTTCAGGTGAAACCGGGCCGTATAGTGCCCCAACTTGTGAACCAACATGGTTTCACATCATCCCATGACATAATCAAACACAAGACAAGAGAGAGCTACGCCGGGCTACCCCTGCCAGAAGAATGTCTAGGGGGTAGACGATCCGAGGCCCGCAGATCAGGGTTTCGCCGGAGGAAGTCCAAGAGAACGTCGGAATCATCTAAAAACTTGCATGTGTCCCTAGCATATGTGTGTGAGTGTGGTGCAAGGTTGGTATAGGTGATTGCATGTGTCCCCCCTCGCATCCATGCGCTCTAACCTAGAAGCGAAAGGTTATGGACCTGTATAAGGGGGAATCTCCCCGTTTCGATGAAACCGGGCCGTATAGTGCCCCAACTTGTGAACCAACATGGTTTCACATCATCCCTTGACATAATCAAACACAAGACAAGAGAGAGCTACGCCGGGCTACCCCTGCCAGAAGAATGTCTAGGGGGTAGACGATCCGAGGCCCGCAGATCAGGGTTTCGCCGGAGGAAGTCCAAGAGAACGTCGGAATCATCTGAAAACTTGCATGTGTCCCTAGCATATGTGTGTGAGTGTGGTGCAAGGTTGGTATAGGTGATTGCGTGTGTCCCCCCTCGCATCCATGCGCTCTAACCTAGAAGCGAAAGGTTATGGACCTGTATAAGGGGGAATCTCCCCGTTCAGGTGAAACCGGGCCGTATAGTGCCCCAACTTGTGAACCAACATGGTTTCACATCATCCTATGACCTAGTCAGACACAAGACAAGAGAGAGCTATGCCGGGCTACCCCTGTCAGAAGAATGTCTAGGGGGGTAGACGATCCGAGGCCCGCAGATCATCAGGGTTTCGCCGGAGTAAGTCCACGACAACGTCGGAATCATCTGAAAACTTGCATGTGTCCCTAGCATATGTGTGTGAGTGTGGTGCAAGGTTGGTATAGGTGATTGCATGTGTCCCCCCTCGCATCCATGCGCTCTAACCTAGAAGCGAAAGGTTATGGACCTGTATAAGGGGGAATCTCCCCGTTCAGGTGAAACCGGGCCGTATAGTGCCCCAACTTGTGAACCAACATGGTTTCACATCATCCTATGACCTAGTCAGACACAAGACAAAAGAGAGCTATGCCGGGCTACCCCTGTCAGAAGAATGTCTAGGGTGGTAGACGATCCGAGGCCCGCAGATCATTAGGGTTTCGCCGGAGTAAGTCCACGAGAATGTCGGAATCATCTGAAAACTTGCATGTGTCCCTAGCATATGTGTGTGAGTGTGGTGCAAGGTTGGTATAGGTGATTGCATGTGCCCCCCTCACATGCATGCGCTCTAACCTAGAAGCGAAAGGTTATGGACCTGTATAAGGGGGAATCTCCCCGTTACGGTGAAACCGGGCCGTATAGTGCCCCAACTTGTGAACCAACATGGTTTCACATCATCCTATGACCTAGTCAGACACAAAACAAGAGAGAGCTACTCCGGGCTACCCCTGTCAGAAGAATGTCTAGGGGGGTAGACGATCCGAGGCCCGCAGATCATCAGGGTTTCGCCGGAGGAAGTCCACGAGAACGTCGGAATCGGGGGGGTGCATGTATATAGTGATCAAGAGCACAATAACCTATCATCATATGTGTGATCTCATGATCCTATGAAATAATATCACCTAACATATATGTAATAAAAGCCTTGCTAAAGGTGAAAAAAATTCTTTGCCGTGTGTCTGTGGGATAGAGACACACGGCAAAGGACCTTTGCCGTGTGTTTGACGGCGACAGGCACACGGCAAAGGACATCTTTGCCGTGTGTTTTGTCTTTTGCCGTGTGTCTCATGCTATTTTCTAATTTTCTTTTTATTTTTTCTTTCAAATGATTTAACTTTTTGTTGCCTATTTGTTAGTATTCAGACCATGGAAACACTAACTTTGCAATAGACCATAAGGTTCTAGAGGATGCTGAACTTCATTTCCATTAGGTAGACGATCCGAGGCCCACAGATCATCAGGGTTTCGCCGGAGTAAGTCCACGAGAACGTCGGAATCATTTGAAAACTTGCATGTGTCCCTAGCATATGTGTGTGAGTGTGGTGCAAGGTTGGTATAGTTGATTGCATGTGTCCCCCCTCGCATCCATGCGCTCTAACCTAGAAGCGAAAGGTTATGGACCTGTATAAGGGGGAATCTCCCCGTTCAGGTGAAACCGGGTCGTATAGTGCCCCAACTTGTGAACCAACATGGTTTCACATCATCCCATGACATAATCAAACACAAGACAAGAGAGAGCTACGCCGGGCTACCCCTGCCAGAAGAATGTCTAGGGGGTAGACGATCCGAGGCCCGCAGATCAGGGTTTCGCCGGAGGAAGTCCAAGAGAACGTCGGAATCATCTGAAAACTCGCATGTGTCCTTAGCATATGTGTGTGAGTGTGGTGCAAGGTTGGTATAGGTGATTGCATGTGTCCCCCCTCGCATCCATGCGCTCTAACCTAGAAGCGAAAGGTTATGGACCTGTATAAGGGGGAATCTCCCCGTTCAGGTGTAACCGGGCCGTATAGTGCCCCAACTTGTGAACCAACATGGTTTCACATCATCCTATGACCTAGTCAGACACAAGACAAGAGAGAGCTATGCCGCACTACCCCTGTCAGAAGAATGTCTAGGGGGTAGACGATCCGAGGCCCGCAGATCATTAGGGTTTCGCCGGAGTAAGTCCACGAGAACGTCGGAATCATCTGAAAACTTGCATGTGTCCCTAGCATATGTGTGTGAGTGTGGTGCAAGGTTGGTATAGGCGATTGCATGTGCCCCCCCTCACATGCATGCGCTCTAACCTAGAAGCGA
The DNA here is from genome assembly GCA_916181665.1 of Avena sativa. Lineage (NCBI taxonomy): Eukaryota > Viridiplantae > Streptophyta > Magnoliopsida > Poales > Poaceae > Avena > Avena sativa. Next base: position 346,083,936 of record OV702279.1, read on the forward strand.
AAGGTTATGGACCTGTATAAGGGGGAATCTCCCCGTTACGGTGAAACCGGGCCGTATAGTGCCCCAACTTGTGAACGAACATGGTTTCACATCATCCTATGACCTAGTCAGACACAAAACAAGAGAGAGCTACGTCGGGCTACCCCTGTCAGAAGAATGTCTAGGGGGGTAGACGATCCGAGGCCCGCAGATCATTAGGGTTTCGCCGGAGGAAGTGCACGAGAACGTCAGAATCAGGGGGTGCATGTATATAGTGATCAAGACCACAATAACCTATCATCATATGTGTGATCTCATGATCCTATGAAATAATATCACCTAACATATATGTAATAAAAGCCTTGCTAAAGGTGAAAAAAATTCTTTGCCGTGTGTCTGTGGGATAGAGACACACGGCAAAGGACCTTTGCCGTGTGTTTGACGGCGACAGGCACACGGCAAAGGACATCTTTGCCGTGTGTTTTGTCCTTTGCCGTGTGTCTCATGCTATTTTCTATTTTTCTTTTTATTTTTTCTTTCAAATGATTTAACTTTTTTTTGCCTATTTGTCAGTATTCAGACCATGGAAACACTAACTTTGCAATAGACCATAAGGTTCTAGAGGATGCTGAACTTCATTTCCATTAGGTAGACGATCCGAGGCCCGCAGATCATCAGGGTTTCGCCGGAGTAAGTCCACGAGAACGTCGGAATCATCTGAAAACTTGCATGTGTCCCTAGCATATGTGTGTGAGTGTGGTGCAAGATTGGTATAGGTAATTGCATGTGCCCCCCTCACATGCATGCGCTCTAACCTAGAAGCGAAAGGTTATGGACCTGTATAAGGGGGAATCTCCCCGTTACGGTGAAACCGGGCCGCATAGTGCCCCAACTTGTGAACCAACATGGTTTCACATCATCCTATGACCTAGTCAGACACAAGACAAGAGAGAGCTATGCCGGGCTACCCCTGTCAGAAGAATGTCTAGGGGGGTAGACGATCCGAGGCCCGCAGATCATCAGGGTTTCGCCGGAGTAAGTCCACGAGAACGTCGGAATCATCTGAAAACTTGCATGTGTCCCTAGCATATGTGTGTGAGTGTGGCGCAAGGTTGGTATAGGTGATTGCATGTGTCCCCCCTCGCATCCATGCGCTCTAACCTAGAAGCGAAAGGTTATGGACCTGTATAAGGGGGAATCTCCCCGTTCAGGTGAAACCGGGCCGTATAGTGCCCCAACTTGTGAACCAACATGGTTTCACATCATCCCATGACATAATCAAACACAAGACAAGAGAGAGCTACGCCGGGCTACCCCTGCCAGAAGAATGTCTAGGGGGTAGACGATCCGAGGCCCGCAGATCAGGGTTTCGCCGGAGGAAGTCCAAGAGAACGTCGGAATCATCTGAAAACTTGCATGTGTCCCTAGCATATGTGTGTGAGTGTGGTGTAAGGTTGTTGTAGGTGATTGCATGTGTCCCCCCTCGCATCCATGCGCTCTAACCTAGAAGCGAAAGGTTATGGACCTGTATAAGGGGGAATCTCCCCGTTCAGGTGCAACCGGGCCGTATAGTGCCCCAACTTGTGAACCAACATGGTTTCACATCATCCTATGACCTAGTCATACACAAGACAAGAGAGAGATATGCCGGGATACCCCTGTCAGAAGAATGTCTAGGGGGGTAGACGATCCGAGGCCCGCAGATCATCAGGGCTTCGCCGGAGTAAGTCCACGAGAACGTCGGAATCATCTGAAAACTTGCATGTGTCCCTAGCATATGTGTGTGAGTGTGGTGCAAGGTTGGTATAGGTGATTGCATGTGTCCCCCCTCGCATCCATGCGCTCTAACCTTGAAGCGAAAGGTTATGGACCTGTATAAGGGGGAATCTCCCCGTTCAGGTGAAACCGGGCCGTATAGTGCCCCAACTGGTGAACCAACATGGTTTCACATCATCCCATGACATAATCAAACACAAGACAAGAGAGAGCTACGCCGGGCTACCCCTGCCAGAAGAATGTCTAGGGGGTAGACGATCCGAGGCCCGCAGATCAGGGTTTCGCCGGAGGAAGTCCAAGAGAACGTCGGAATCATCTGAAAACTTGCATGTGTCCCTAGCATATGTGTGTGAGTGTGGTGCAAGGTTGGTATAGGTGATTGCATGTGTCCCCCCTCGCATCCATGCGCTCTAAACTAGAAGCGAAAGGTTATGGACCTGTATAAGGGGGAATCTCCCCGTTTAGGTGAAACCGGGCCGTATAGTGCCCCAACTTGTGAACCAACATGGTTTCACATCATGCTATGACCTAGTCAGACACAAGACAAGAGAGAGCTATGCCGGGCTACCCCTGTCAGAAGAATGTCTAGGGGGGTAGACGATCCGAGGCCCGCAGATCATCAGGGTTTCGCCGGAGTAAGTCCACGAGAACGTCGGAATCATCTGAAAACTTGCATGTGCCCCTAGCATATGTGTGTGAGTGTGGTGCAAGGTTGGTATAGCTGATTGCATGTGCCCCCCCTCACATGCATGCGCTCTAACCTAGAAGCGAAAGGTTATGGACCTGTATAAGGGGGAATCTCCCCGTTACGGTGAAACCGGGCCGTATAGTGCCCAACTTGTGAACCAACATGGTTTCACATCATCCTATGACCTAGTCAGACACAAAACAAGAGAGAGCTACGCCGGGCTACCCCTGTCAGAAGAATGTCTAGGGGGGTAGACGATCCGAGGCCCGCAGATCATCAGGGTTTCGCCGGAGGAAGTCCACGAGAACGTCGGAATCAGGGGGGGTGCATGTATATAGTGATCAAGACCACAATAACCTATCATCATATGTGTGATCTCATGATCCTATGAAATAATATCACCTAACATATATGTAATAAAAGCCTTGCTAAAGGTGAAAAAAATTCTTTGTCGTGTGTCTGTGGGATAGAGACACACGGCAAAGGACCTTTGCCGTGTGTTTGACGGCGACAGGCACACGACAAAGGACATCTTTGCCGTGTGTTTTGTCCTTTGCCGTGTGTCTCATGCTATTTTCTAATTTTCTTTTTATTTTTTCTTTCAAATGATTTAACTTTTTGTTGCCTATTTGTTAGTATTCAGACCATGGAAACACTAACTTTGCAATAGACCATAAGGTTCTAGAGGATGCTGAACTTCATTTCCATTAGGTAGACGATCCGAGGCCCGCAGATCATCAGGGTTTCGCCGGAGTAAGTCCACGAGAACGTCGGAATCATCTGAAAACTTGCATGTGTCCCTAGCATATGTGTGTGAGTGTGGTGCAAGGTTGGTATAGGTGATTGCATGTGTCCCCCCTCGCATCCATGCGCTCTAACCTAGAAGCGAAAGGTTATGGACCTGTATAAGGGGGAATCTCCCCGTTACGGTGAAACCGGGCCGTATAGTGCCCCAACTTGTGAACCAACATGGTTTCACATCATCCTATGACCTAGTCAGACACAAGACAAGAGAGAGCTATGCCGGGCTACCCCTGTCAGAAGAATGTCTAGGGGGGTAGACGATCCGAGGCCCGCAGATCATCAGGGTTTCGCCGGAGTAAGTCCACGAGAACGTCGGAATCATCTGAAAACTTGCATGTGTCCCTAGCATATGTGTGTGAGTGTGGTGCAAGGTTGGTATAGGTGATTGCATGTGTCTCCCCTCGCATCCATGCTCTCTAACCTAGAAGCGAAAGGTTATGGACCTGTATAAGGGGGAATCTCCCCGTTCAGGTGAAACCGGGCCGTATAGTGCCCCAACTTGTGAACCAACATGGTTTCACATCATCCCATGACATAATCAAACACAAGACAAGAGAGAGCTACGCCGGGCTACCCCTGCCAGAAGAATGTCTAGGGGGTAGACGATCCGAGGCCCGCAGATCAGGGTTTCGCCGGAGGAAGTCCAAGAGAACGTCGGAATCATCTGAAAACTTGCATGTGTCCCTAGCATATGTGTGTGAGTGTGGTGCAAGGTTGTTATAGGTGATTGCATGTGTCCCCCCTCGCATCCATGCGCTCTAACCTAGAAGCGAAAGGTTATGGACCTGTATAAGGGGGAATCTCCCCGTTCAGGTGAAATCGGGCCGTATAGTGCCCCAACTTGTGAACCAACATGGTTTCACATCATCCTATGACCTAGTCATACACAACAAAGAGAGAGCTATGCCGGGCTACCCCTGTCAGAAGAATGTCTAGGGGGGTAGACGATCCGAGGCCCGCAGATCATCAGGGTTTCGCCGGAGTAAGTCCACGAGAACGTCGGAATCATCTGAAAACTTGCATGTGTCCCTAGCATATGTGTGTGAGTGTGGTGCAAGGTTGGTATAGGTGATTGCATGTGTCCCCCCTCGCATCCATGCGCTCTAACCTAGAAGCGAAAGGTTATGGACCTGTATAAGGGGGAATCTCCCCGTTCAGGTGAAACCGGGTCGTATAGTGCCCCAACTTGTGAACCAACATGGTTTCACATCATCCCATGACATAATCAAACACAAGACAAGAGAGAGCTACGCCGGGCTACCCCTGCCAGAAGAATGTCTAGGGGGTAGACGATCCGAGGCCCGCAGATCAGGGTTTCGCCGGAGGAAGTCCAAGAGAACGTCAGAATCATCTGAAAACTTGCATGTGTCCCTAGCATATGTGTGTGAGTGTGGTGCAAGGTTGGTACAGGTGATTGCATGTGTCCCCCCTCGCATCCATGCGCTCTAACCTAGAAGCGAAAGGTTATGGACCTGTATAAGGGGGAATCTCCCCGTTCAGGTGAAACCGGGCCGTATAGTGCCCCAACTTGTGAACCAACATGGTTTCACATCATCCTATGACCTAGTCAGACACAAGACAAGAGAGAGCTATGCCGGGCTACCCCTGTCAGAAGAATGTCTAGGGGGGTAGACGATCCGAGGCCCGCAGATCATCAGGGTTTCGCTGGAGTAAGTCCACGAGAACGTCGGAATCATCTGAAAACTTGCATGTGACCCTAGCATATGTGTGTGAGTGTGGTGCAAGGTTGGTATAGGTGATTGCATGTGCCCCCCTCACATTCATGCGCTCTAACCTAGAAGCGAAAGGTTATGGACCTGTATAAGGGGGAATCTCCCCGTTACGGTGAAACCGGGCCGTATAGTGCGCCAACTTGTGAACCATCATGGTTGCACATCATCCTATGACCTAGTCAGACACAAAACAAGAGAGAGCTACGCCGGGCTACCCCTGTCAGAAGAATGTCTAGGGGGGTAGACGATCCGAGGCCCGCAGATCATTAGGGTTTCACCGGAGGAAGTCCACGAGAACGTCAGAATCAGGGGGGTGCATGTATATAGTGATCAAGACCACAATAACCTATCATCATATGTGTGATCTCATGATCCTATGAAATAATATCACCTAACATATATGTAATAAAAGCTTTGCTAAAGGTGAAAAAAATTCTTTGCCGTGTGTCTGTGGGATAGAGACACACGGCAAAGGACCTTTGCTGTGTGTTTGACGGCGACAGGCACACGGCAAAGGACATCTTTGCTGTGTGTTTTGTCCTTTGCCGTGTGTCTCATGCTATTTTCTAATTTTCTTTTTATTTTTTCTTTCAGATGATCTAACTTTTTGTTGCCTATTTGTCAGTATTCAGACCATGGAAACACTAACTTTGCAATAGACCATAAGGTTCTAGAGGATGCTGAACTTCATTTCCATTAGGTAGACGATCCGAGGCCCGCAGATCATCAGGGTTTCGCCGGAGTAAGTCCACGAGAACGTCGGAATCATCTGAAAACTTGCATGTGTCCCTAGCATATGTGTGTGAGTGTGGTGCAAGATTGGTATAGGTGATTGCATGTGCCCCCCCCTCACATGCATGCGCTCTAACCTAGAAGCGAAAGGTTATGGACCTGTATAAGGGGGAATCTCCCCGTTCAGGTGAAACCGGGCCGTATAGTGCCCCAACTTGTGAACCAACATGGTTTCACATCATCCTATGACCTATTTAGACACAAGACAAGAGAGAGCTATGCCGGGCTACCCCTGTCAGAAGAATGTCTAGGGGGGTAGACGATCCGAGGCCCGCAGATCATCAGGGTTTCGCTGGAGTAAGTCCACGAGAACGTCGGAATCATCTAAAAACTTGCATGTGTCCCTAGCATATGTGTGTGAGTGTGGTGCAAGGTTGGTATAGGTGATTTCATGTGTCCCCACTCGCATCCATGCGCTCTAACCTAGAAGCGAAAGGTTATGGACCTGTATAAGGGGGAATCTCCCCGTTCAGGTGAAACCGGGCCGTATAGTGCCCCAACTTGTGAACCAACATGGTTTCACATCATCCCATGACATAATCAAACACAAGACAAGAGAGAGCTACGCCGGGCTACCCCTGCCAGAAGAATGTCTAGGGGGTAGACGATCCGAGGCCCGCAGATCAGGGTTTCGCCGGAGGAAGTCCAAGAGAACGTCGGAATCATCTGAAAACTTGCATGTGTCCCTAGCATATGTGTGTGAGTGTGGTGCAAGGTTGTTATAGGTGATTGCATGTGTCCCCCCTCGCATCCATGCGCTCAAACCTAGAAGCGAAAGGTTATGGACCTGTATAAGGGGGAATCTCCCCGTTCAGGTGAAACCGGGCCGTATAGTGCCCCAACATGTGAACCAACATGGTTTCACATCATCCTATGATCTAGTCATACACAAGACAAGAGAGAGCTATGCCGGGATACCCCTGTCAGAAGAATGTCTAGGGGGGTAGACGATCCGAGGCCCGCAGATCATCAGGGTTTCGCCGGAGTAAGTCCACGAGAACGTCGGAATCATCTGAAAACTTGCATGTGTCCCTAGAATATGTGTGTGAGTGTGGTGCAAGGTTGGTATAGGTGATTGCATGTCTCCCCCCTCGCAACCATGCGCTCTAACCTAGAAGCGAAAGGTTATGGACCTGTATAAGGGGGAATCTCCCCGTTCAGGTGAAACCGGGCCGTATAGTGCCCCAACTTGTGAACCAACATGGTTTCACATCATCCCATGAAATAATCAAACACAAGACAAGAGAGAGCTACGCCGGGCTACCCCTACCAGAAGAATGTCTAGGGGGTAGACGATCCGAGGCCCGCAGATCAGGGTTTCGCCGGAGGAAGTCCAAGAGAACGTCGGAATCATCTGAAAACTTGCATGTGTCCCTAGCATATGTGTGTGAGTGTGGTGCAAGGTTGGTATAGGTGATTGCATGTGTCCCCCCTCGCATCCATGCGCTCTAACCTAGAAGCGAAAGGTTATGGACCTGTATAAGGGGGAATCTCCCCGTTCAGGTGAAACCGGGCCGTATAGTGCCCCAACTTGTGAACCAACATGGTTTCACATCATCCTATGACCTAGTCAGACACAAGACAAGAGAGAGCTATGCCAGGCTACCCCTGTCAGAAGAATGTCTAGGGGGGTAGACGATCCGAGGCCCGCAGATCATCAGGGTTTCGCCGGAGTAAGTCCACGAGAACGTCGGAATCATCTGAAAACTTGCATGTGTCACTAGCATATGTGTGTGAGTGTGGTGCAAGGTTGGTATAGGTGATTGCATGTGTCCCTCCTCGCATCCATGCGCTCCAACCTAGAAGCGAAAGGTTATGGACCTGTATAAGGGGGAATCTCCCCGTTCAGGTGAAACCGGGCCGTATAGTGCCCTAACTTGTGAACCAACATGGTTTCACATCATCCTATGACCTAGTCAGACACAAGACAAGAGAGAGCTATGCCGGGCTACCCCTGCCAGAAGAATGTATAGGGGGGTAGACGATCCGAGGCCCGCAGATCATCAGGGTTTCGCCGGAGTAAGTCCACGAGAACGTCGGAATCATCTGAAAACTTGCATGTGTCCCTAGCATATGTGTGTGAGTGTGGTGCAAGGTTGGTATAGGTGATTGCATGTGCCCCCCCTCACATGCATGCGCTCTAACCTAGAAGCGAAAGGTTATGGACCTGTATAAGGGGGAATCTCCCCGTTACGGTGAAACCGGGCCGTATAGTGCCCCAACTTGTGAACCAACATGGTTTCACATCATCCTATGACCTAGTCAGACACAAAACAAGAGAGAGCTACGCCGGGCTACCCCTGTCAGAAGAATGTCTAGGGGGGTAGACGATCCGAGGCCCGCAGATCATCATGGTTTCGCCGGAGGAAGGCGACGAGAACGTCGGAATCAGGGGGGTGCATGTATATAGTGATCAAGACCACAATAACCTATCATCATATGTGTGATCTCATGATCCTATGAAATAATATCACCTAACATATATGTAATAAAAGCCTTGCTAAAGGTGAAAAAAATTCTTTGTCGTGTGTCTGTGGGATAGAGACACACGGCAAAGGACCTTTGCCGTGTGTTTGACGGCGACAGGCACACGGCAGAGGACATCTTTGTCGTGTGTTTTGTCCTTTGCCGTGTGTCTCATGCTATTTTCTAATTTTCTTTTTATTTTTTCTTTCAAATGATTTAACTTTTTGTTGCCTATTTGTTAGTATTCAGACCATGGAAACACTAACTTTGCAATAGACCATAAGGTTCTAGAGGATGCTGAACTTCATTTCCATTAGGTAGACGATCCGAGGCCCGCAGATCATCAGGGTTTCGCCGGAGTAAGTCCACGAGAACGTCAGAATCATCTGAAAACTTCCATGTGTCCCTAGCATATGTGTGTGAGTGTGGTGCAAGGTTGGTATAGGTAATTGCATGTGTCCCCCCGTGCATCCATGCGCTCTAACCTAGAAGCGAAAGGTTATGGACCTGTATAAGGGGGAATCTCCCCGTTACGGTGAAACCGGGCCGTATAGTGCCCCAACTTGGGAACCAACATGGTTTCACATCATCCCATGACATAATCAAACACAAGACAAGAGAGAGCTACACCGGGCTACCCCTGCCAGAAGAATGTCTAGGGGGTAGACGATCCGAGGCCCGCAGATCAGGGTTTCGCCGGAGGAAGTCCAAGAGAACGTCGGAATCATCTGAAAACTTGCATGTGTCCCTAGCATATGTGTGTGAGTGTGGTGCAAGGTTGGTATAGGTGATTGCATGTGTCCCCCCTCGCATCCATGCGCTCTAACCTAGAAGCGAAAGGTTATGGACCTGTATAAGGGGGAATCTCCCCGTTCAGGTGAAACCGGGCCGTATAGTGCCCCAACTTGTGAACCAACATGGTTTCACATCATCCTATGACCTAGTCAGACACAAGACAAGAGAGAGCTATGCCAGGCTACCCCTGTCAGAAGAATGTCTAGGGGGGTGGACGATCCGAGGCCCGCAGATCATCAGGGTTTCGCCGGAGTAAGTCCACGAGAACGTCGGAATCATCTGAAAACTTGCATGTGTCACTAGCATATGTGTGTGAGTGTGGTGCAAGGTTGGTATAGGTGATTGCATGTGCCCCCCCCCCCCACATGCATGCGCTCTAACCTAGAAGCGAAAGGTTATGGACCTGTATAAGGGGGAATCTCCCCGTTACGGTGAAACCGGGCCGTATAGTGCCCCAACTTGTGAACCAACATGGTTTCACATCATCCTATGACCTAGTCAGACACAAAACAAGAGAGAGCTACGCCGGGCTACCCCTGTCAGAAGAATGTCTAGGGGGGTAGACGATCCGAGGCCCGCAGATCATCAGGGTTTCGCCGAAGGAAGTCCACGAGAACGTCGGAATCAGGGGGGTGCATGTATATAGTGATCAAGACCACAATAACCTATCATCATATGTGTGATCTCATGATCCTATGAAATAATATCACCTAACATATATGTAATAAAAGCCTTGCTAAAGGTGAAAAAAATTCTTTGCCGTGTGTCTGTGGGATAGAGACACACGGCAAAGGACCTTTGCCGTGTGTTTGACGGCGACAGGCACACGGCAAAGGACATCTTTGCCGTGTGTTTTGTCCTTTGCCGTGTGTCTCATGCTATTTTCTAATTTTCTTTTTATTTTTTCTTTCAAATGATTTAACTTTTTGTTGCCTATTTGTTAGTATTCAGACCATGGAAACACTAACTTTGCAATAGACCATAAGGTTCTAGAGGATGCTGAACTTCATTTCCATTAGGTAGACGATCCGAGGCCCACAGATCATCAGGGTTTCGCCGGAGTAAGTCCACGAGAACGTCGGAATCATCTGAAAACTTGCATGTGTCCCTAGCATATGTGTGTGAGTGTGGTGCAAGATTGGTATAGGTGATTGCATGTGCCCCCCTCACATGCATGCGCTCTAACCTAGAAGCGAAAGGTTATGGACCTGTATAAGGGGGAATCTCCCCGTTACGGTGAAACCGGGCCGTATAGTGCCCCAACTTGTGAACCAACATGGTTTCACATCATCCTATGACCTAGTCAGACACAAAACAAGAGAGAGCTACGCCGGGCTACCCCTGTCAGAAGAATGTCTAGGGGGGTAGACGATCCGAGGCCCGCAGATCATCAGGGTTTCGCCGAAGGAAGTCCACGAGAACGTCGGAATCAGGGGGGTGCATGTATATAGTGATCAAGACCACAATAACCTATCATCATATGTGTGATCTCATGATCCTATGAAATAATATCACCTAACATATATGTAATAAAAGCCTTGCTAAAGGTGAAAAAAATTCTTTGCCGTGTGTCTGTGGGATAGAGACACACGGCAAAGGACCTTTGCCGTGTGTTTGACGGCGACAGGCACACGGCAAAGGACATCTTTGCCGTGTGTTTTGTCCTTTGCCGTGTGTCTCATGCTATTTTCTAATTTTCTTTTTATTTTTTCTTTCAAATGATTTAACTTTTTGTTGCCTATTTGTTAGTATTCAGACCATGGAAACACTAACTTTGCAATAGACCATAAGGTTCTAGAGGATGCTGAACTTCATTTCCATTAGGTAGACGATCCGAGGCCCACAGATCATCAGGGTTTCGCCGGAGTAAGTCCACGAGAACGTCGGAATCATCTGAAAACTTGCATGTGTCCCTAGCATATGTGTGTGAGTGTGGTGCAAGATTGGTATAGGTGATTGCATGTGCCCCCCTCACATGCATGCGCTCTAACCTAGAAGCGAAAGGTTCTGGACCTGTATAAGGGGGAATCTCCCCGTTACGGTGAAACCGGGCCGTATAGTGCCCCAACTTGTGAACCAACATGGTTTCACATCATCCTATGACCTAGTCAGACACAAAACAAGAGAGAGCTACGCCGGGCTACCCCTGTCAGAAGAATGTCTAGGGGGGTAGACGATCCGAGGCCCGCAGATCATCAGGGTTTCGCCGGAGTAAATCCACGAGAACGTCGGAATCATCTGAAAACTTGCATGTGTCCCTAGCATATGTGTGAGAGTGTGGTGCAAGATTGGTATAGGTGATTGCATGTGCCCCCCCTCCCTCACATGCATGCGCTCTAACCTAGAAGCGAAAGGTTATGGACCTGTATAAGGGGGAATCTCCCCGTTACGGTGAAACCGGGCCGTATAGTGCCCCAACTTGTGAACCAACATGGTTTCACATCATCCTATGACCTAGTCAGACACAAAACAAGAGAGAGCTACGCCGGGCTACCCCTGTCAGAAGAATGTCTAGGGGGTAGACGATCCGAGGCCCACAGATCATCAGGGTTTCGCCGGAGTAAGTCCACGAGAACGTCGGAATCATCTGAAAACTTGCATGTGTCCCTAGCATATGTGTGTGAGTGTGGTGCAAGATTGGTATAGGTGATTGCATGTGCCCCCCCTCACATGCATGCGCTCTAACCTAGAAGCGAAAGGTTATGGACCTGTATAAGGGGGAATCTCCCCGTTACGGTGAAACCGGGCCGTATAGTGCCCCAACTTGTGAACCAACATGGTTTCACATCATCCTATGACCTAGTCAGACACAAAACAAGAGAGAGCTACGCCGGGCTACCCCTGTCAGAAGAATGTCTAGGGGGGTAGACGATCTGAGGCCCGCAGATCATCAAGGTTTCGCCGGAGTAAGTCCACGAGAACGTCGGAATCATTTGAAAACTTGCATGTGTTCCTAGCATATGTGTGTGAGTGTGGTGCAAGATTGGTATAGGTGATTGCATGTGCCCCCCCTCACATGCATGCGCTCTAACCTAGAAGCGAAAGGTTATGGACCTGTATAAGGGGGAATCTCCCCGTTACGGTGAAACCGGGCCGTATAGTGCCCCAACTTGTGAACCAACATGGTTTCACATCATCCTATGACCTAGTCAGACACAAAACAAGAGAGAGCTACGCTGGGCTACCCCTGTCAGAAGAATGTCTAGGGGGGTAGACGATCCGAGGCCCGCAGATCATCAGGGTTTCGCCGGAGTAAGTCCACGAGAACGTCGGAATCATCTGAAAACTTGCATGTGTCCCTAGCATATGTGTGTGAGTGTGGTGCAAGGTTGGTATAGGTGATTGCATGTGCCCCCCCCCACCTCACATGCATGCGCTCTAACCTAGAAGCGAAAGGTTATGGACCTGTATAAGGGGGAATCTCCCCGTTACGGTGAAACCGGGCCGTATAGTGCCCCAACTTGTGAACCAACATGGTTTCACATCATCCTATGACCTAGTCAGACACAAAACAAGAGAGAGCTACGCCGGGCTACCCCTGTCAGAAGAATGTCTAGGGGGGTAGACGATCTGAGGCCCGCAGATCATCAGGGTTTCGCCGGAGGAAGTCCACGAGAACGTCGGAATCAGGGGGGTGCATGTATATAGTGATCAAGACCACAATAACCTATCATCATATGTGTGATCTCATGATCCTATGAAATAATATCACCTAACATATATGTAATAAAAGCCTTGCTAAAGGTGAAAAAAATTCTTTGCCGTGTGTCTGTGGGATAGAGACACACGACAAAGGACCTTTGCCGTGTGTTTGACGGCGACAGGCACACGGCAAAGGACATCTTTGCCGTGTGTTTTGTCCTTTGCCGTGTGTTTGATGCTATTTTCTAATTTTCTTTTTATTTTTTCTTTCAAATGATTTAACTTTTTGTTGCCTATTTGTTAGTATTCAGACCATGGAAACACTAACTTTGCAATAGACCATAAGGTTCTAGAGGATGTTGAACTTCATTTCCATTAGGTAGACGATCCGAGGCCCGCAGATCATCAGGGTTTCGCCGGAGTAAGTCCACGAGAACGTCGGAATCATCTGAAAACTTGCATGTGTCCCTAGCATATGTGTGTGAGTGTGGTGCAAGATTGGTATAGGTGATTGCATGTGCCCCCCCTCACATGCATGCGCTCTAACCTAGAAGCGAAAGGTTATGGACCTGTATAAGGGGGAATCTCCCCGTTACGGTGAAACCGGGCCGTATAGTGCCCCAACTTGTGAACCAACATGGTTTCACATCATCCTATGACCTAGTCAGACACAAAACAAGAGAGAGCTACGCCGGGCTACCCCTGTCAGAAGAATGTCTAGGGGGGTAGACGATCCGAGGCCCGCAGATCATCAGGGTTTCGCCGGAGTAAGTCCACGAGAACGTCGGAATCATCTGAAAACTTGCATGTGTCCCTAGCATATGTGTGTGAGTGTGGTGCAAGATTGGTATAGGTGATTGCATGTGCCCCCCCTCACATGCATGCGCTCTAACCTAGAAGCGAAAGGTTATGGACCTGTATAAGGGGGAATCTCCCCGTTACGGTGAAACCGGGACATATAGTGCCCCAACTTGTGAACCAACATGGTTTCACATCATCCTATGACCTAGTCAGACACAAAACAAGAGAGAGCTACGCCGGGCTACCCCTGTCAGAAGAATGTCTAGGGGGGTAGACGATCCGAGGCCCGCAGATCATCAGGGTTTCGCCGGAGTAAGTCCACGAGAATGTCGGAATCATCTGAAAACTTGCATGTGTCCCTAGCATATGTGTGTGAGTGTGGTGCAAGATTGGTATAGGTGATTGCATGTGCCCCCCCTCACATGCATGCGCTCTAACCTAGAAGCGAAAGGTTATGGACCTGTATAATGGGGAATCTCCCCGTTACGGTGAAACCGGGCCGTATAGTGCCCCAACTTGTGAACCAACATGGTTTCACATCATCCTATGACCTAGTCAGACACAAAACAAGAGAGAGCTACGCCGGGCTACCCCTGTCAGAAGAATGTCTAGGGAGGTAGACGATTCGAGGCCCGCAGATCATGAGGGTTTCGCCGGAGTAAGTCCACGAGAACGTCGGAATCATCTGAAAACTTGCATGTGTCCCTAGCATATGTGTGTGAGTGTGGTGCAAGATTGGTATAGGTGATTTCATGTGCCCCCCCTCACATGCATGCGCTCTAACCTAGAAGCGAAAGGTTATGGACCTGTATAAGGGGGAATCTCCCCGTTACGGTGAAACCGGGCCGTATAGTGCCCCAACTTGTGAACCAACATGGTTTCACATCATCCTATGACCTAGTCAGACACAAAACAAGAGAGAGCTACGCCGGGATACCCCTGTTAGAAGAATGTCTAGGGGGGTAGACGATCCGAGGCCCGCAGATCATCAGGGTTTCGCCGGAGTAAGTCCACGAGAACGTCGGAATCATCTGAAAACTTGCATGTGTCCCTAGCATATGTGTGTGAGTGTGGTGCAAGGTTGGTATAGGTGATTGCATGTGCCCCCCCCCTCACATGCGTGCGCTCTAACCTAGAAGCGAAAGGTTATGGACCTGTATAAGGGGGAATCTCCCTGTTACGGTGAAACCGGGCCGTATAGTGCCCCAACTTGTGAACCAACATGGTTTCACATCATCCTATGACCTAGTCAGACAAAAAACAAGAGAGAGCTACGCCGGGCTACCCCTGTCAGAAGAATGTCTAGGGGGGTAGACGATCCGAGGCCCGCAGATCATCAGGGTTTCGCCGGAGGAAGTCCACGAGAACGTCGGAATCAGGGGGGGTGCATGTATATAGTGATCAAGACCACAATAACCTATCATCATATGTGTGATCTCATGATCCTATGAAATAATATCACCTAACATATATGTAATAAAAGCCTTGTTAAAGGTGAAAAAAATTCTTTGCCGTGTGTCTGTGGGATAGAGACACACGGCAAAGGACCTTTGCCGTGTGTTTGACGGCGACAGGCACACGGCAAAGGACATCTTTGCCATGTGTTTTGTCCTTTGCCGTGTGTTTGATGCTATTTTCTAATTTTCTTTTTATTTTTTCTTTCAAATGATTTAACTTTTTGTTGCCTATTTGTTAGTATTCAGACCATGGAAACATTAACTTTGCAATAGACCATAAGGTTCTAGAGGATGTTGAACTTCATTTCCATTAGGTAGACGATCCGAGGCCCGCAGATCATCAGGGTTTCGCCGGAGTAAGTCCACGAGAACGTCGGAATCATCTGAAAACTTGCATGTGTCCCTAGCATATGTGTGTGAGTGTGGTGCAAGATTGGTATAGGTGATTGCATGTGCCCCCCCTCACATGCATGCGCTCTAACCTAGAAGCGAAAGGTTATGGACCTGTATAAGGGGGAATCTCCCCGTTACGGTGAAACCGGGCCGTATAGTGCCCCAACTTGTGAACCAACATGGTTTCACATCATCCTATGACCTAGTCAGACACAAAAAAAGAGAGAGCTACGCCGGGCTACCCCTGTCAGAAGAATGTCTAGGGGGGTAGACGATCCGAGGCCCGCAGATCATCAGGGTTTCGCCGGAGTAAGTCCACGAGAACGTCGGAATCATCTGAAAACTTGCATGTGTCCCTAGCATATGTGTGTGAGTGTGGTGCAAGATTGGTATAGGTGATTGCATGTGCCCCCCCTCACATGCATGCGCTCTAACATAGAAGCGAAAGGTTATGGACCTGTATAAGGGGGAATCTCCCTATTACGGTGAAACCGGGCCGTATAGTGCCCCAACTTGTGAACCAACATGGTTTCACATCATCCTATGACCTAGTCAGACACAAAACAAGAGAGAGCTACGCCGGGCTACCCCTGTCAGAAGAATGTCTAGGGGGGTAGACGATCCGAGGCCCGCAGATCATCAGGGTTTCGCCGGAGTAAGTCCACGAGAATGTCGGAATCATCTGAAAACTTGCATGTGTCCCTAGCATATGTGTGTGAGTGTGGTGCAAGATTGGTATAGGTGATTGCATGTGCCCCCCCTCACATGCATGCGCTCTAACCTAGAAGCGAAAGGTTATGGACCTGTATAAGGGGGAATCTCCCCGTTACGGTGAAACCGGGCCGTATAGTGCCCCAACTTGTGAACCAACATGGTTTCACATCATCCTATGACCTAGTCAGACACAAAACAAGAGAGAGCTACGCCGGGCTACCCCTGTCAGAAGAATGTCTAGGGGGGTAGACGATCCGAGGCCCGCAGATCATCAGGGTTTGGCCGGAGTAAGTCCACGAGAACGTCGGAATCATCTGAAAACTTGCATGTTTCCGTAGCATATGTGTGTGAGTGTGGTGCAAGATTGGTATAGGTGATTGCATGTGCCCCCCCTCACATGCATGCGCTCTAACCTAGAAGCGAAAGGTTATGGACCTGTATAAGGGGGAATCTCCCCGTTACGGTGAAACCGGGCCGTATAGTGCCCCAACTTGTGAACCAACATGGTTTCACATCATCCTATGACCTAGTCAGACACAAAACAAGAGAGAGCTACGCCGGGCTACCCCTGTCAGAAGAATGTCTAGGGGGGTAGACGATCCGAGGCCCGCAGATCATCAGGGTTTCGCCGGAGTAAGTCCACGAGAACGTCGGAATCATCTGAAAACTTGCATGTGTCCCTAGCATATGTGTGTGAGTGTGGTGCAAGAAGTGTATATGTGATTCCATGTGCCCCCCCTCACATGCATGCGCTCTAACCTAGAAGCGAAAGGTTATGGACCTGTATAAGGGGGAATCTCCCCGTTCAGGTGAAACCGGGCCGTATAGTGCCCCAACTTGTGAACCAACATGGTTTCACATCATCCTATGACCTAGTCAGACACAAAACAAGAGAGAGCTACGCCGGGCTACCCCTGTCAGAAGAATGTCTAGGGGGGTAGACGATCCGAGGCCCGCAGATCATCAGGGTTTCGCCGGAGTAAGTCCACGAGAATGTCGGAATCATCTGAAAACTTGCATGTGTCCCTAGCATATGTGTGTGAGTGTGGTGCAAGATTGGTATAGGTGATTGCATGTGCCCCCCCTCACATGCATGCGCTCTAACCTAGAAGCGAAAGGTTATGGACCTGTATAATGGGGAATCTCCCCGTTACGGTGAAACCGGGCCGTATAGTGCCCCAACTTGTGAACCAACATGGTTTCACATCATCCTATGACCTAGTCAGACACAAAACAAGAGAGAGCTACGCCGGGCTACCCCTGTCAGAAGAATGTCTAGGGAGGTAGACGATCCGAGGCCCGCAGATCATGAGGGTTTCGCCGGAGTAAGTCCACGAGAACGTCGGAATCATCTGAAAACTTGCATGTGTCCCTAGCATATGTGTGTGAGTGTGGTTCAAGATTGGTATAGGTGATTTCATGTGCCCCCCCTCACATGCATGCGCTCTAACCTAGAAGCGAAAGGTTATGGACCTGTATAAGGGGGAATCTCCCCGTTACGGTGAAACCGGGCCGTATAGTGCCCCAACTTGTGAACCAACATGGTTTCACATCATCCTATGACCTAGTCAGACACAAAACAAGAGAGAGCTACGCCGGGATACCCCTGTCAGAAGAATGTCTAGGGGGGTAGACGATCCGAGGCCCGCAGATCATCAGGGTTTCGCCGGAGTAAGTCCACGAGAACGTCGGAATCATCTGAAAACTTGCATGTGTCCCTAGCATATGTGTGTGAGTGTGGTGCAAGGTTGGTATAGGTGATTGCATGTGCCCCCCCCCCCTCACATGCGTGCGCTCTAACCTAGAAGCGAAAGGTTATGGACCTGTATAAGGGGGAATCTCCCTGTTACGGTGAAACCGGGCCGTATAGTGCCCCAACTTGTGAACCAACATGGTTTCACATCATCCTATGACCTAGTCAGACAAAAAACAAGAGAGAGCTACGCCGGGCTACCCCTGTCAGAAGAATGTCTAGGGGGGTAGACGATCCGAGGCCCGCAGATCATCAGGGTTTCGCCGGAGGAAGTCCACGAGAACGTCGGAATCAGGGGGGGTGCATGTATATAGTGATCAAGACCACAATAACCTATCATCATATGTGTGATCTCATGATCCTATGAAATAATATCACCTAACATATATGTAATAAAAGCCTTGTTAAAGGTGAAAAAAATTCTTTGCCGTGTGTCTGTGGGATAGAGACACACGGCAAAGGACCTTTGCCGTGTGTTTGACGGCGACAGGCACACGGCAAAGGACATCTTTGCCGTGTGTTTTGTCCTTTGCCGTGTGTTTGATGCTATTTTCTAATTTTCTTTTTATTTTTTCTTTCAAATGATTTAACTTTTTGTTGCCTATTTGTTAGTATTCAGACCATGGAAACACTAACTTTGCAATAGACCATAAGGTTCTAGAGGATGTTGAACTTCATTTCCATTAGGTAGACGATCCGAGGCCCGCAGATCATCAGGGTTTCGCCGGAGTAAGTCCACGAGAACGTCGGAATCATCTGAAAACTTGCATGTGTCCCTAGCATATGTGTGTGAGTGTGGTGCAAGATTGGTATAGGTGATTGCATGTGCCCCCCCTCACATGCATGCGCTCTAACCTAGAAGCGAAAGGTTATGGACCTGTATAAGGGGGAATCTCCCCGTTACGGTGAAACCGGGCCGTATAGTGCCCCAACTTGTGAACCAACATGGTTTCACATCATCCTATGACCTAGTCAGACACAAAAAAAGAGAGAGCTACGCCGGGCTACCCCTGTCAGAAGAATGTCTAGGGGGTAGACGATCCGAGGCCCGCAGATCATCAGGGTTTCGCCGGAGTAAGTCCACGAGAACGTCGGAATCATCTGAAAACTTGCATGTGTCCCTAGCATATGTGTGTGAGTGTGGTGCAAGATTGGTATAGGTGATTGCATGTGCCCCCCCTCACATGCATGCGCTCTAACATAGAAGCGAAAGGTTATGGACCTGTATAAGGGGGAATCTCCCTATTACGGTGAAACCGGGCCGTATAGTGCCCCAACTTGTGAACCAACATGGTTTCACATCATCCTATGACCTAGTCAGACACAAAACAAGAGAGAGCTACGCCGGGCTACCCCTGTCAGAAGAATGTCTAGGGGGGTAGACGATCCGAGGCCCGCAGATCATCAGGGTTTCGCCGGAGTAAGTCCACGAGAATGTCGGAATCATCTGAAAACTTGCATGTGTCCCTAGCATATGTGTGTGAGTGTGGTGCAAGATTGGTATAGGTGATTGCATGTGCCCCCCCTCACATGCATGCGCTCTAACCTAGAAGCGAAAGGTTATGGACCTGTATAAGGGGGAATCTCCCCGTTACGGTGAAACCGGGCCGTATAGTGCCCCAACTTGTGAACCAACATGGTTTCACATCATCCTATGACCTAGTCAGACACAAAACAAGAGAGAGCTACGCCGGGCTACCCCTGTCAGAAGAATGTCTAGGGGGGTAGACGATCCGAGGCCCGCAGATCATCAGGGTTTCGCCGGAGTAAGTCCACGAGAACGTCGGAATCATCTGAAAACTTGCATGTTTCCGTAGCATATGTGTGTGAGTGTGGTGCAAGATTGGTATAGGTGATTGCATGTGCCCCCCCTCACATGCATGCGCTCTAACCTAGAAGCGAAAGGTTATGGACCTGTATAAGGGGGAATCTCCCCGTTACGGTGAAACCGGGCCGTATAGTGCCCCAACTTGTGAACCAACATGGTTTCACATCATCCTATGACCTAGTCAGACACAAAACAAGAGAGAGCTACGCCGGGCTACCCCTGTCAGAAGAATGTCTAGGGGGGTAGACGATCCGAGGCCCGCAGATCATCAGGGTTTCGCCGGAGTAAGTCCACGAGAACGTCGGAATCATCTGAAAACTTGCATGTGTCCCTAGCATATGTGTGTGAGTGTGGTGCAAGAAGTGTATATGTGATTGCATGTGCCCCCCCTCACATGCATGCGCTGTAACCTAGAAGCGAAAGGTTATGGACCTGTATAAGGGGGAATCTCCCCGTTCAGGTGAAACCGGGCCGTATAGTGCCCCAACTTGTGAACCAACATGGTTTCACATGATCCTATGACCTAGTCAGACACAAGACAAGAGAGAGCTACGCCGGGCTACCCCTGTCAGAAGAATGTCTAGGGGGGTAGACGATCCGAGGCCCGCAGATCATCAGGGTTTTGCCGTAGGAAGTCCACGAGAACGTCGGAATCAGGGGGGTGCATGTATATAGTGATCAAGACCACAATAACCTATCATCATATGTGTGATCTCATGATCCTATGAAATAATATCACCTAACATATATGTAATAAAAGCCTTGCTAAAGGTGAAAAAAATTCTTTGCCGTGTGTCTGTGGGATAGAGACACACGGCAAAGGACCTTTGCCGTGTGTTTGTCGGCGACAGGCACACGGCAAAGGACATCTTTGCCGTGTGTTTTGTCCTTTGCCGTGTGTCTCATGCTATTTTCTAATTTTCTTTTTATTTTTTCTTTCAAATGATTAAACTTTTTGTTGCCTATTTGTTAGTATTCAGACCATGGAAACACTAACTTTGCAATAGACCATAAGGTTCTAGAGGATGCTGAACTTCATTTCCATTAGGTAGACGATCCGAGGCCCGTAGATCATCAGGGTTTCGCCGGAGGAAGTCCAAGAGAACGTCGGAATCATCTGAAAACTTGCATGTGTCCCTAGCATATGTGTGTGAGTGTGGTGCAAGGTTGGTATAGGTGATTGCATGTGTCCCCCTCACATGCATGCGCTCTAACCTAGAAGCGAAAGGTTATGGACCTGTATAAGGGGGAATCTCCCCGTTCAGGTGAAACCGGGCCGTATAGTGCCCCAACTTGTGAACCAACATGGTTTCACATCATCCCATGACCTAGTCAGACACAAGACAAGAGAGAGCTACGCCGGGCTACCCCTGTCAGAAGAATGTCTAGGGGGGTAGACGATCCGAGGCCCGCAGATCATCAGGGTTTCGCCGGAGGAAGTCCAACAGAACGTCGGAATCATCTGAAAACTTGCATGTGTCCCTAGCATATGTGTGTGAGTGTGGTGCAAGGTTGTTATAGGTGATTGCATGTGTCCCCCCTCGCATCCATGCGCTCTAACCTAGAAGCGGAAGGTTATGGACCTGTATAAGGGGGAATCTCCCCGTTCAGGTGAAACCGGGCCGTATAGTGCCCCAACTTGTGAACCAACATGGTTTCACATCATCCTATGACCTAGTCAGACACAAGACAAGAGAGAGCTACGCCGGGCTACCCCTGTCAGAAGAATGTCTAGGGGGGTAGACGATCCGAGGCCCGCAGATCATCAGGGTTTCGCCGGAGTAAGTCCACGAGAACGTCGGAATCATCTGAAAACTTGCATGTGTCCCTAGCATATGTGTGTGAGTGTGGTGCAAGGTTGGTATAGGTGATTGCATGTGTCCCCCCTCGCATCCATGCGCTCTAACCTAGAAGCGAAAGGTTATGGACCTGTATAAGGGGGAATCTCCCCGTTCAGGTGAAACCGGGCCGTATAGTGCCCCAACTTGTGAACCAACATGGTTTCACATCATCCCATGACATAATCAAACACAAGACAAGAGAGAGCTACGCCGGGCTACCCCTGCCAGAAGAATGTCTAGGGGGTAGACGATCCGAGGCCCGCAGATCAGGGTTTCGCCGGAGGAAGTCCAAGAGAACGTCGGAATCATCTGAAAACTTGCATGTGTCCCTAGCATATGTGTGTGAGGGTGGTGCAAGGTTGTTATAGGTGATTGCATGTGTCCCCCCTCGCATCCATGCGCTCTAACCTAGAAGCGAAAGGTTATGGACCTGTATAAGGGGGAATCTCCCCGTTCAGGTGAAACCGGGCCGTATAGTGCCCCAACTTGTGAACCAACATGGTTTCACATCATCCTATGACCTAGTCAGACACAAGACAGGAGAGAGCTACGCCGGGCTTCCCCTGTCAGAAGAATGTCTAGGGGGTAGACGATCCGAGGCCCGCAGATCATCACGGTTTCGCCGGAGTAAGTCCACGAGAACGTCGGAATCATCTGAAAACTTGCATGTGTCCCTAGCATATGTGTGTGAGTGTGGTGCAAGGTTGGTATAGGTGATTGCATGTGTCCCTCCTTGCATCCATGCGCTCTAACGTAGAAGCGAAAGGTTATGGACCTGTATAAGGGGGAATCTCCCCGTTCAGTTGAAACCGGGCCGTATAGTGCCCCAACTTGTGAACCAACATGGTTTAACATCATCCCATGACATAATCAAACACAAGACAAGAGAGAGCTACGCCGGGCTACCCCTGCCAGAAGAATGTTTAGGGGGTAGACGATCCGAGGCCCGCAGATCAGGGTTTCGCCGGAGGAAGTCCAAGAGAACGTCGGAATCATCTGAAAACTTGCATGTGTCCCTAGCATATGTGTGTGAGTGTGGTGCAAGGTTGGTATAGGTGATTGCATGTGTCCCCCCTCGCATCCATGCGCTCTAACCTAGAAGCGAAAGGTTATGGACCTGTATAAGGGGGAATCTCCCCGTTCAGGTGAAATCGGGCCATATAGTGCCCCAACTTGTGAACCAACATGGTTTCACATCATCCTATGACCTAGTCAGACACAAGACAAGAGAGAGCTATGCCGGGCTACCCCTGTCAGAAGAATGTCTAGGGGGGTAGACGATTCGAGGCCCGCAGATCATCAGGGTTTCGTCGGAGTAAGTCCACAAGAACGTCGGAATCATCTGAAAACTTGCATGTGTCCCTAGCATATGTGTGTGAGTGTGGTGCAAGGTTGGTATAGGTGATTGCATGTGTCCCCCCTCGCATCCATGCGCTCTAACCTAGAAGCGAAAGGTTATGGACCTGTATAAGGGGGAATCTCCTCGTTCAGGTGAAACCGGGCCGTATAGTGCCCCAACTTGTGAACCAACATGGTTTCACATCATCCTATGACCTAGTCAGACACAAGACAAGAGAGAGCTACGCCGGGCTACCCCTGTCAGAAGAATGTCTAGGGGGTAGACGATCCGAGGCCCGCAGATCATCAGGGTTTCATCGGAGGAAGTCCAAGAGAACGTCGGAATCAGGGGGGTGCATGTATATAGTGATCAAGACCACAATAACCTATCATCATATGTGTGATCTCATGATCCTATGAAATAATATTACCTAACATATATGTAATAAAAGCCTTGCTAATTA
The DNA here is from genome assembly GCA_916181665.1 of Avena sativa. Lineage (NCBI taxonomy): Eukaryota > Viridiplantae > Streptophyta > Magnoliopsida > Poales > Poaceae > Avena > Avena sativa. Next base: position 346,107,200 of record OV702279.1, read on the forward strand.
AAGAAAAGAAAAAGGTGAAAAAAATTCTTTGTCGTGTGTACAGATGGAAGCACACGGCAAAGATACCTGACGGCGAGGGCACACGGCAAAGATTCTGCCGTCAGCCCCTGTCGGCGGGTGGCCCTGCGAGGCCACGGGGCCCACATCTTTGCCGTGAGGAAAACTTTGCCGTGTTTCTTTATTGACTTTGCCGTGATTCCTTTCTTTGCCGTGTGTTCTAGTCGGTCCATTGCCGTGTTTCTTTCTTTGCCGTGTTCTGTTTCTGCTGTTTGCCGTGCACCTGTCCTTTGCCGTGTTCTTGTTGGTTTACACACGGCAAAGATTCTCTTTGCCATGTTCCGGGACTTTTGGCACACGACAAAGGAGAGAGGCGACGGCAGCGTCCTTTTTTCCCGTAGTGCACGGTTTTAAAAAACCTTCACTATTCGCTAGGGTTTTAAAAACCACCACTTTAGGACCAGCTATTACAAAAAACACGGATTTAGTTTTGATCCTCGTTTGACAACCAAACTGATGGGTGGGACCCGTCGTCAGGCTTATGTGGTATAGTGTGATGGTCACGGATAGACAGTCATTAATGACACGATCTGAACCCTAACCCCCCATTCGGACGCGCATCGAGCCACAGTAGATCACTCTCCCACCCTCAGTCAGAAGCAAATGGCATTGTAGATGGATGCGCAAGGCCAGGTGGGTGCTTTTGTCGTGGTGGTGGCATGGCAGATGCCATGGGTAGGCTAAAGTACGGGGCCAATGGATGCTAGAGGGATCTGGGAGGGAAGATGCAGTTGATTCTACACACAAAAGACTAAGGCAAAGATCTTTATTTCTCCTTCCTTGGGCTACAAGTGCTCCTTGAGCTGTATACAAGGAGAAAGGAAGAACTTTACCAGCCTAACGGTACTAAAATGAGCCGATGCCCTCCTCAGAGTCCAAGCCTCCCCTTATAAAGGGGAGCCTTGGGTTCCTTTAGGGCTGACATGGCAAGCATATTCGTGGAATATGCTTGTCCCAATATAGTAGTTCGGCGGCCTCCTTTCCCTGTCGCCCTTCTAATGACGGCAAGGCTCCAGAGGGCCCCTCCTGCGTGCCTCGGGCTTCAGGACTGTCACCTCCGTGACCTCCTTCTGCCCCTCTGTCGCTCTGCGCCTTTGTCCCTTGTGCTTGGCTCCGCTCAGATTCTCCCTAGCCTGCGACTAGAGTTTGACTTTAGGCTTCTTCTTCTCCTGCAAGCTTCGTATCATTCGGCCCTGCCTCGCGTAACTCGGCTTGTCCTTCACCTGCATTAAGATTACTCGGGGTAACCCGGCCGACTTATTCAGTATCTCGGCCGGGTAATGCTTCACCATTATTATGAGGGTCTTGCCCTTTCCTATCTCGGCTGAACTCTACAGGATTCGGCCGACTCAGACTATAACTCGAAAACTAGACGGGGAACATCCTTCCGTTTTCCCCATCTTTACCCTATCCGGGGTCACCTCCCCAACATTAGTCCCCGAAGCTGGTATGGTCCTGTCGACAACTTCGGCTGGGCCATATCAGTTTCACGATTTTCGTTCCGTATTGTTTCCGAGTTATCTTTCTCTAGTTCAAGGTATCATCATATCTTCTCGCGTACGCCTCGTCCTACGTGTCATACTCATCATTGTTTCTCTAGTTTTTTGTTCCTCTACAGTATTTACTGACAGGCTACAGTTACTACTGCGCCTGTCGCGTCGGTGCTGCGACGCCTCGTGTGCCGTTTCCGTTGGGGATCGTGACCTTCCTTTCCAGCGTGTGGCCCTCGGTGCGGTTCCTCTTAGCGGCGTGCAGTCATGCGGCGCACACGATCTACACGATTAACCGCCACACCCACGATCCCACTACCTCGCGAGCGGCTCGGTTATAAAGAGGGGCGCGGGGCTGGGAGATTAACTTTCCCCCTTCGCTCACCTACGCCCTTCTTCTTCCTCTGGATCCTGTGCCCGTTCGCGACTCCGCCGCTGCGCGTTCATCTGGATCTCTGACGGCGAGGACCCCGCCGTACTGCTACGTCTGCCTCGTCCTAGCTCGCTTACTCCGGCGCCGTCGCCGGTGAGTTCTTCCGACCCCATCGCCTAGGTTCTCCTATAGAATTATTTGTTCCCCTTTCGTTTTCGCTCGGTAGCTCCTTTGCTGCTCCGTCGCCGTTTCCGCGTAGAATCACGACGGGGCCGTGCAGCTCTAAGTTTACCTCCGCCGCTAGTTCTTCCTCTGTAAATTTCTCCGGCGACCCTATGTCGAGCTCCGTCAGTGGTGCCCTTATTGAGGATGACGATGCTGCCTCTAGTCCCGAGCGTGGCTCGTGGCAGGGCTCTTCTTTCACCCGCCGAGAGATTGAGTGGCTGATCCAAACACGTCGGATTCCTGCCGGGGTAGCTTGTCGCTTACCCGGCAGCGAATCCTCTCCTGTTATTAGGGAGGGCGAGTATGTAGTCTTCATGTCACATTTTGCTGGCGGGTTCGGTCTCCCCCTCAGTGATTTCGCTAGGGAATTCCTCGATTACTTCGGCCTGCAGCCGCATCACCTGCCTGCTAACGCCATTGCCTCTCTCTGCCTTCATCTGTGCCTCGGAGGGATACTTTGGCCTATGGCCGTCTGTGCATGTCTGGTCAAAGTTTTTCCAGATTCGATCCAATGTGGTCCCAGACAAATCTCTTCATCCCTCCGAGAAGCTGCTTACCCAATGTGGTGCCGCGTCAATCACACCTCGGAGGAATTCCGAATTTCTTCGCGTCGCAAGTTTAGAATCATGCAAAAAGTGGCATAAGTCATTCTTTTATGTCAAGAACTCTGGGAATGAGGATAGGATTCGGCTTCCTGCCTTTTCCATCGGCACCCCTTCCAAGCTGAACTGGACCTATAATCCGAAGAAGAGTCATGCTCTGGCCGAGGCTTTTGAGATTTGGCTGAAGGAACTGATCCGCTCCGGGCTCCGCGGTGAGGATCTGATGACTACCTTCATCAGCAGCCGGATCTGCCCCTTCCAGAAACGCACACACAAGCTCTCTATATGAGCGGTCCTCTCGATCCCAACCGAGTCTCGTCAGTTGAGCTGGACAAATACCTCATCTTCAAACGTGTCCGGGCTATCTTTAAGACGGAGATGCCGGAGGACTGGGCCTGGGGGTTGAAGCCGTTCACCCGCGAGCATCACCCTCCCGAGGTGAGTTTATGCCTTTATGATTTGCTTCCTAATCGCGTCCGTGACTCTTTGTGCTAATTTTTCTTTTTCTTGTCCTGCAGAGGTTTGAGGAGCAGAAGACTGAGGACGCCGAGGTTTTGACACTTCCGTGGACTGCGGATCGGAATACACCGGACATCGGGGAGCCAGACTCAGAAGAGTTCGTTCCTAAGTCAGATCTCGCTCCGGCTCGCGCTCGCGGCAAGGCCCCGGCCCGCGAGGAGGAAGGTGACTCGGACGAGGTTCAAGTTCTAGAGGTAGTTGCCGCAATGCCAATTTCTTATGCATTTCCGGCTTCTACTTTCTCAGCTAATCCGGCCGGTCAGGTTCATGACGCCGAGCCTCTTGCCTCCCGGCCTCCTGTTACCTCGGGGAAACGTGGTGCTCCCGTTGGTGCCTCAGAAAAGGCCCCCAAGAAGCGAATGAAGAAGTCAGCTCCGCATCCTCCCAGGCACAAGACCATGCCCGGGGTCACTGGGTGAGTTTCTTTTGCTTGTATTTCTTGTTTTTCTCTTTCTGCTTTTTGACTCGACCCTTTTTTTCCGCAGTGCTCCACTTTCTGTTAAGCCCAGCGATCCCAGCATGACGAGTCGTATGGCTCGGCAGCCGTCTCCTCCGCCTACTGAAGATACCAGGATTCTGAGTCCTGCTCGCGCTGCATCTCCTCCTGCTCCGAATCAGACGCCACCTCGCCATGATGCGCCTGAGATTCCTCCCGTTGATGCCGATACCACTCGGCCAACAGATATTTCTACCGAACCTGCTGCTTCCTCTGTGAACCCTAATGTCTCCACTGAGCCTCTTTCGACCCCCGCGGTCTCTATAGTGACTCCAACTCCGGCCGAGGACGTCAATATCTCGGCGCCCTCTGCAACCGTGATTCCTCCGGCTCCTAAAGACGCCGCTCCTAGTGCCGAGGTATCATCTCCTACTGATGTCTCTTCTAAAACAAGAAAGTTTGTCATGATCAAGGCTTCCTCCTCTCAGAAAGGTCTTGCTGGCTCTTCTCAGCCTAATATTGCCGACGCACTGCGCAAAGGGGTTGCTTCTGCTAAAGCCTCTGTTACCCCGGCCGCCAGCACCCAGCTCGCTCTTCACAAAAGCCCTGCGGCAGCGGTGGCTACACAACATGTCCGAGGAAAAGTCATAACTCGCACGGAGAGAGGGAATAGCCTTGGCTCGCTGGTTGAGTATGCCAATAATTGGAATGCTGCCGATCAGTTCGAGGGTAATCCAAGCAGCCAACCGTTTCAACTCTCCGACATCAGCAACCGCCTGCATCAGGCTGCCAAGATCGTTCTTTAAAGTGACAAGATGAATGAGGTAATTGTTTTTTATGGAGTTTTGATTAGTTCTCCGGGTACTATTATATATACTCTAGTCCCCGAAGTTTGCAAGCGAATAACATGTTATTCGTTTGGAAGTTTCATGATGCTTTACTTAGTTCAGTTTTATCTTAGAGTTAAAACCTCCATCCAACTAGATCTGCATTAAATTTTGCTTGACTTGGGTCTATCTGAACTTCGAATATCCAGCCACCTAAGTCCGAGTTAAGTTTTGCCTGACTCGGATCTTGTATTAGCTTCGAATATCCAGCCACCTAGATCCGGGTAGGGAGGATGCTGAACTTCATTTCCATTAGGTAGACGATCCGAGGCCCGAAGATAATCAGGGTTTCGCCGGAGTAAGTTCACGAGAACGTCGGAATCATCTGAAAACTTGCATGTGTCCCTAGCATATGTGTGTGAGTGTGGTGCAAGGTTGGTATAGGTGATTGCATGTGTCCCCCCTCGCATCCATGCGCTCTAACCTAGAAGCGAAAGGTTATGGACCTGTATAAGGGGGAATCTCCCCGTTACGGTGAAACCGGGCCGTATAGTGCCCCAACTTGTGAACCAACATGGTTTCACATCATCCCATGACATAATCAAACACAAGACAAGAGAGAGCTACGCCGGGCTACCCCTGCCAGAAGAATGTCTAGGGGGTAGACGATCCGAGGCCCGCAGATCAGGGTTTCGCCGGAGGAAGTCCAAGAGAACGTCGGAATCATCTGAAAACTTGCATGTGTCCCTAGCATATGTGTGTGAGTGTGGTGCAAGGTTGGTATAGGTGATTGCATGTGTCCCCCCTCGCATCCATGCGCTCTAACCTATAAGCGAAAGGTTATGGACCTGTATAAGGGGGAATCTCCCCGTTAAGGTGAAACCGGGCCGTATAGTGCCCCAACTTGTGAACCAACATGGTTTCACATCATCCTATGACCTAGTCAGACACAAGACAAGAGAGAGCTATGCCAGGCTACCCCTGTCAGAAGAATGTCTAGGGGGTAGACGATCCGAGGCCCGCAGATCATCAGGGTTTCGCCGGAGTAAGTCCACGAGAACGTCGGAATCATCTGAAAACTTGCATGTGTCACTAGCATATGTGTGTGAGTGTGGTGCAAGGTTGGTATAGGTGATTGCATGTGACCCCCCCCCTCACATGCATGCGCTCTAACCTAGAAGCGAAAGGTTATGGACCTGTATAAGGGGGAATCTCCCCGTTACGGTGAAACCGGGCCGTATAGTGCCCCAACTTGTGAACCAACATGGTTTCACATCATCCTATGACCTAGTCAGACACAAAACAAGAGAGAGCTACGCCGGGCTACCCCTGTCAGAAGAATGTCTAGGGGGGTAGACGATCCGAGGCCCGCAGATCATCAGGGTTTCGCCGGAGGAAGTCCACGAGAACGTCGGAATCAGGGGGGTGCATGTATATAGTGATCAAGACCACAATAACCTATCATCATATGTGTGATCTCATGATCCTATGAAATAATATCACCTAACATATATGTAATAAAAGCCTTGCTAAAGGTGAAAAAAATTCTTTGCCGTGTGTCTGTGGGATAGAGACACACGGCAAAGGACCTTTGCCGTGTGTTTGACGGCGACAGGCACACGGCAAAGGACATCTTTGCCGTGTGTTTTGTCCTTTGCCGTGTGTCTCATGCTATTTTCTAATTTTCTTTTTATTTTTTCTTTCAAATGATTTAACTTTTTGTTGCCTATTTGTTAGTATTCAGACCATGGAAACACTAACTTTGCAATAGACCATAAGGTTCTAGAGGATGCTGAACTTCATTTCCATTAGGTAGACGATCCGAGGCCCACAGATCATCAGGGTTTCGCCGGAGTAAGTCCACGAGAACGTCGGAATCATCTGAAAACTTGCATGTGTCCCTAGCATATGTGTGTGAGTGTGGTGCAAGATTGGTATAGGTGATTGCATGTGCCCCCCCTCACATGCATGCGCTCTAACCTAGAAGCGAAAGGTTCTGGACCTGTATAAGGGGGAATCTCCCCGTTACGGTGAAACCGGGCCGTATAGTGCCCCAACTTGTGAACCAACATGGTTTCACATCATCCTATGACCTAGTCAGACACAAAACAAGAGAGAGCTACGCCGGGCTACCCCTGTCAGAAGAATGTCTAGGGGGGTAGACGATCCGAGGCCCGCAGATCATCAGGGTTTCGCCGGAGTAAGTCCACGAGAACGTCGGAATCATCTGAAAACTTGCATGTGTCCCTAGCATATGTGTGTGAGTGTGGTGCAAGATTGGTATAGGTGATTGCATGTGCCCCCCCCTCACATGCATGCGCTCTAACCTAGAAGCGAAAGGTTATGGACCTGTATAAGGGGGAATCTCCCCGTTACGGTGAAACCGGGCCGTATAGTGCCCCAACTTGTGAACCAACATGGTTTCACATCATCCTATGCCCTAGTCAGACACAAAACAAGAGAGAGCTACGCCGGGCTACCCCTGTCAGAAGAATGTCTAGGGGGGTAGACGATCCGAGGCCCACAGATCATCAGGGTTTCACCGGAGTAAGTCCACGAGAACGTCGGAATCATCTGAAAACTTGCATGTGTCCCTAGAATATGTGTGTGAGTGTGGTGCAAGATTGTATAGGTGATTGCATGTGCCCCCCCTCACATGCATGCGCTCTAACCTAGAAGCGAAAGGTTATGGACCTGTATAAGGGGGAATCTCCCCGTTACGGTGAAACCGGGCCGTATAGTGCCCCAACTTGTGAACCAACATGGTTTCACATCATCCTATGACCTAGTCAGACACAAAACAAGAGAGAGCTACGCCGGGCTACCCCTGTCAGAAGAATGTCTAGGGGGGTAGACGATCCGAGGCCCGCAGATCATCAGGGTTTCGCCGGAGTAAGTCCACGAGAACGTCGGAATCATCTGAAAACTTGCATGTGTCGCTAGCATATGTGTGTGAGTGTGGTGCAAGATTGGTATAGGTGATTGCATGTGCCCCCCCTCACATGCATGCGCTCTAACCTAGAAGCGAAAGGTTATGGACCTGTATAAGGGGGAATCTCCCTGTTACGGTGAAACCGGGCCGTATAGTGCCCCAACTTGTGAACCAACATGGTTTCACATCATCCTATGACCTAGTCAGACACAAAACAAGAGAGAGCTACGCCGGGCTACCCCTGTCAGAAGAATGTCTAGGGGGGTAGACGATCTGAGGCCCGCAGATCATCAGGGTTTCGCCGGAGTAAGTCCACGAGAACGTCGGAATCATCTGAAAACTTGCATGTGTCCCTAGCATATGTGTGTGAGTGTGGTGCAAGGTTGGTATAGGTGATTGCATGTGCCCCCCCCCTCACATGCATGCGCTCTAACCTAGAAGCGAAAGGTTATGGACCTGTATAAGGGGGAATCTCCCCGTTACGGTGAAACCGGGCCGTATAGTGCCCCAACTTGTGAACCAACATGGTTTCACATCATCCTATGACCTAGTCAGACACAAAACAAGAGAGAGCTACGCCGGGCTACCCCTGTCAGAAGAATGTCTAGGGGGGTAGACGATCCGAGGCCCGCAGATCATCAGGGTTTCGCCGGAGGAAGTCCACGAGAACGTCGGAATCAGGGGGGTGCATGTATATAGTGATCAAGACCACAATAACCTATCATCATATGTGTGATCTCATGATCCTATGAAATAATATCACCTAACATATATGTAATAAAAGCCTTGCTAAAGGTGAAAAAAATTCTTTGCCGTGTGTCTGTGGGATAGAGACACACGGCAAAGGACCTTTGCCGTGTGTTTGACGGCGACAGGCACACGGCAAAGGACATCTTTGCCGTGTGTTTTGTCCTTTGCCGTGTGTTTGATGCTATTTTCTAATTTTCTTTTTATTTTTTCTTTCAAATGATTTAACTTTTTGTTGCCTATTTGTTAGTATTCAGACCATGGAAACACTAACTTTGCAATAGACCATAAGGTTCTAGAGGATGTTGAACTTCATTTCCATTAGGTAGACGATCCGAGGCCCGCAGATCATCAGGGTTTCGCCGGAGTAAGTCCACGAGAACGTCGGAATCATCTGAAAACTTGCATGTGTCCCTAGCATATGTGTGTGAGTGTGGTGCAAGATTGGTATAGGTGATTGCATGTGCCCCCCCTCACATGCATGCGCTCTAACCTAGAAGCTAAAGGTTATGGACCTGTATAAGGGGGAATCTCCCCGTTACGGTGAAACCGGGCCGTATAGTGCCCCAACTTGTGAACCAACATGGTTTCACATCATCCTATGACCTAGTCAGACACAAAACAAGAGAGAGCTACGCCGGGCTACCCCTGTCAGAAGAATGTCTAGGGGGGTAGACGATCCGAGGCCCGCAGATCATCTGGGTTTCGCCGGAGTAAGTCCACGAGAATGTCGGAATCATCTGAAAACTTGCATGTGTCCCTAGCATATGTGTGTGAGTGTGGTGCAAGATTGGTATAGGTGATTGCATGTGCCCCCCCTCACATGCATGCGTTCTAACCTAGAAGCGAAAGGTTATGGACCTGTATAAGGGGGAATCTCCCCGTTACGGTGAAACCGGGCCGTATAGTGCCCCAACTTGTGAACCAACATGGTTTCACATCATCCTATGGCCCAGTCAGACACAAAACAAGAGAGAGCTACGCCGGGCTACCCCTGTCAGAAGAATGTCTAGGGGGGTAGACGATCCGAGGCCCGCAGATCATCAGGGTTTCGCCGGAGTAAGTCCACGAGAACGTCGGAATCATCTGAAAACTTGCATGTGTCCCTAGCATATGTGTGTGAGTGTGGTGCAAGATTGGTATAGGTGATTGCATGTGCCCCCCCTCATATGCATGCGCTCTAACCTAGAAGCGAAAGGTTATGGACCTGTATAAGGGGGAATCTCCCCGTTACGGTGAAACCGGGCCGTATAGTGCCCCAACTTGTGAACCAACGTGGTTTCACATCATCCTATGACCTAGTCAGACACAAAACAAGAGAGAGCTACGCCGGGCTACCCCTGTCAGAAGAATGTCTAGGGGGGTAGACGATCTGAGGCCCGCAGATCATCAGGGTTTCGCCGGAGTAAGTCCACGAGAATGTCGGAATCATCTGAAAACTTGCATGTGTCCCTAGCATATGTGTGTGAGTGTGGTGCAAGATTGGTATAGGTGATTGCATGTGCCCCCCCTCACATGCATGCGCTCTAACCTAGAAGCGAAAGGTTATGGACCTGTATAAGGGGGAATCTCCCTGTTACGGTGAAACCGGGCCGTATAGTGCCCCAACTTGTGAACCAACATGGTTTCACATCATCCTATGACCTAGTCAGACACAAAACAAGAGAGAGCTACGCCGGGCTACCCCTGTCAGAAGAATGTCTAGGGGGGTAGACGATCCGAGGCCCGCAGATCATCAGGGTTTCGCCGGAGTAAGTCCACGAGAACGTCGGAATCATCTGAAAACTTGCATGTGTCCCTAGCATATGTGTGTGAGTGTGGTGCAAGATTGGTATAGGTGATTGCATGTGTCCCCCCCTCACATGCATGCGCTCTAACCTAGAAGCGAAAGGTTATGGACCTGTATAAGGGGGAATCTCCCCGTTACGGTGAAACCGGGCCGTATAGTGCCCCAACTTGTGAACCAACATGGTTTCACATCATCCTATGACCTAGTCAGACACAAAACAAGAGAGAGCTACGCCGGGCTACCCCTGTCAGAAGAATGTCTAGGGGGGTAGACGATCCGAGGCCCGCAGATCATCAGGGTTTCGCCGGAGGAAGTCCACGAGAACGTCGGAATCAGGGGGGTGCATGTATATAGTGATCAAGACCACAATAACCTATCATCATATGTGTGATCTCATGATCCTATGAAATAATATCACCTAACATATATGTAATAAAAGCCTTGCTAAAGGTGAAAAAAATTCTTTGCCGTGTGTCTGTGGGATAGAGACACACGGCAAAGGACCTTTGTCGTGTGTTTGACGGCGACAGGCACACGGCAAAGGACATCTTTGCCGTGTGTTTTGTCCTTTGCCGTGTGTCTCATGCTATTTTCTAATTTTCTTTTTATTTTTTCTTTCGAATGATTTAACTTTTTGTTGCCTATTTGTTAGTATTCAGACCATGGAAACACTAACTTTGCAATAGACCATAAGGTTCTAGAGGATGCTGAACTTCATTTCCATTAGGTAGACGATCCGAGGCCCACAGATCATCAGGGTTTCGCCGGAGTAAGTCCACGAGAACGTCAGAATCATCTGAAAACTTGCATGTGTCCCTAGCATATGTGTGTGAGTGTGGTGCAAGATTGGTATAGGTGATTGCATGTGCCCCCCTCACATGCATGCGCTCTAACCTAGAAGCGAAAGGTTCTGGACCTGTATAAGGGGGAATCTCCCCGTTACGGTGAAACCGGGCCGTATAGTGCCCCAACTTGTGAACCAACATGGTTTCACATCATCCTATGACCTAGTCAGACACAAAACAAGAGAGAGCTACGCGGGGCTACCCCTGTCAGAAGAATGTCTAGGGGGGTAGACGATCCGAGGCCCGCAGATCATCAGGGTTTCGCCGGAGTAAGTCCACGAGAACGTCGGAATCATCTGAAAACTTGCATGTGTCCCTAGCATATGTGTGTGAGTGTGGTGCAAGATTGGTATAGGTGATTGCATGTGCCCCCCCTCACATGCATGCGCTCTAACCTAGAAGCGAAAGGTTATGGACCTGTATAAGGGGGAATCTCCCCGTTACGGTGAAACCGGGCCGTATAGTGCCCCAACTTGTGAACCAACATGGTTTCACATCATCCTATGACCTAGTCAGACACAAAACAAGAGAGAGCTACGCTGGGCTACCCCTGTCAGAAGAATGTCTAGGGGGTAGACGATCCGAGGCCCACAGATCATCAGGGTTTCGCCGGAGTAAGTCCACGAGAACGTCGGAATCATCTGAAAACTTGCATGTGTCCCTAGCATATGTGTGTGAGTGTGGTGCAAGATTGGTATAGGTGATTGCATGTGCCCCCCTCGCATCCATGCGCTCTAACCTAGAAGCGAAAGGTTATGGACCTGTATAAGGGGGAATCTCCTCGTTCAGGTGAAACCGGGCCGTATAGTGCCCCAACTTGTGAACCAACATGGTTTCACATCATCCTATGACCTAGTCAGACACAAAACAAGAGAGAGCTACGCCGGGCTACCCCTGTCAGAAGAATGTCTAGGGGGTAGACGATCCGAGGCCCGCAGATCATCAGGGTTTCGCCGGAGTAAGTCCACGAGAACGTCGGAATCATCTGAAAACTTGCATGTGTCCCTAGCATATGTGTGTGAGTGTGGTGCAAGATTGGTATAGGTGATTGCATGTGCCCCCCCTCACATGCATGCGCTCTAACCTAGAAGCGAAAGGTTATGGACCTGTATAAGGGGGAATCTCTCCGTTACGGTGAAACCGGGCCGTATAGTGCCCCAACTTGTGAACCAACATGGTTTCACATCATCCTATGACCTAGTCAGACACAAAACAAGAGAGAGCTACGCCGGGCTACCCCTGTCAGAAGAATGTCTAGGGGGTAGACGATCCGAGGCCCGCAGATCATCAGGGTTTCGCCGGAGGAAGTCCACGAGAACGTCGGAATCAGGGGGGTGCATGTATATAGTGATCAAGACCACAATAACCTATCATCATATGTGTGATCTGATGATCCTATGAAATAATATCACCTAACATATATGTAATAAAAGCCTTGCTAAAGGTGAAAAAAATTCTTTGCCGTGTGTCTGTGGGATAGAGACACACGGCAAAGGACCTTTGCCGTGTGTTTGACGGCGACAGGCACACGGCAAAGGACATCTTTGCCGTGTGTTTTGTCCTTTGCCATGTGTCTCATGCTATTTTCTAATTTTCTTTTTATTTTTTCTTTCAAATGATTTAACTTTTTGTTGCCTATTTGTTAGTATTCAGACCATGGAAACACTAACTTTGCAATAGACCATAAGGTTCTAGAGGATGCTGAACTTCATTTCCATTAGGTAGACGATCCGAGGCCCACAAATCATCAGGGTTTCGCCGGAGTAAGTCCACGAGAACGTCGGAATCATCTAAAAACTTGCATGTGTCCCTAGCGTATGTGTGTGAGTGTGGTGCAAGATTGGTATAGGTGATTGCATGTGCCCCCCCCTCACATGCATGCGCTCTAACCTAGAAGCGAAAGGTTCTGGACCTGTATAAGGGGGAATCTCCCCGTTACGGTGAAACCGGGCCGTATAGTGCCCCAACTTGTGAACCAACATGGTTTCACATCATCCTATGACCTAGTCAGACACAAAACAAGAGAGAGCTACGCCTTGCTACCCCTGTCAGAAGAATGTCTAGGGGGTAGACGATCCGAGGCCCACAGATCATCAGGGTTTCGCCGGAGTAAGTCCATGAGAACGTCGGAATCATCTGAAAACTTGCATGTGTCCCTAGCATATGTGTGTGAGTGTGGTGCAAGATTGGTATAGGTGATTGCATGTGCCCCCCCTCACATGCATGCGCTCTAACCTAGAAGCGAAAGGTTATGGACCTGTATAAGGGGGAATCTCCCCGTTACGGTGAAACCGGGCCGTATAGTGCCCCAACTTGTGAACCAACATGGTTTCACATCATCCTATGACCTAGTCAGACACAAAACAAGACAGAGCTACGCCGGGCTACCCCTGTCAAAAGAATGTCTAGGGGGGTAGATGATCCGAGGCTGCAGATCATCAGGGTTTCGCCGGAGTAAGTCCACGAGAACGTCGGAATCATCTGAAAACTTGCATGTGTCCCTAGCATATGTGTGTGAGTGTGGTGCAAGATTGGTATAGGTGATTTCATGTGCCCCCCCTCACATGCATGCGCTCTAACCTAGAAGCGAAAGGTTATGGACCTGTATAAGGGGGAATCTCCCCGTTACGGTGAAACCGGGCCGTATAGTGCCCCAACTTGTGAACCAACATGGTTTCACATCATCCTATGACCTAGTCAGACACAAAACAAGAGAGAGCTACGCCGGGCTACCCCTGTCAGAAGAATGTCTAGGGGGGTAGACGATCCGAGGCCCGCAGATCATCAGGGTTTCGCTGGAGTAAGTCCACGAGAACGTCGGAATCATCTGAAAACTTGAATGTGTCCCTAGCATATGTGTGTGAGTGTGGTGCAAGGTTGGTATAGGTGATTGCATGTGCCCCCCCTCACATGCATGCGCTCTAACCTAGAAGCGAAAGGTTATGGACCTGTATAAGGGGGAATCTCCCCGTTACGGTGAAACCGGGCCGTATAGTGCCCCAACTTGTGAACCAACATGGTTTCACATCATCCTATGACCTAGTCAGACACAAAACAAGAGAGAGCTACGCCGGGCTACCCCTGTCAGAAGAATGTCTAGGGGGGTAGACGATCCGAGGCCCGCAGATCATCAGGGTTTCGCCGGAGGAAGTCCACGAGAACGTCGGAATCAGGGGGGTGCATGTATATAGTGATCAAGACCACAATAACCTATCATCATATGTGTGATCTCATGATCCTATGAAATAATATCACCTAACATATATGTAATAAAAGCCTTGCTAAAGGTGAAAAAAATTCTTTGCCGTGTGTCTGTGGGATAGAGACACACGGCAAAGGACCTTTGCCGTGTGTTTGACGGCGACAGGCACACGGCAAAGGACATCTTTGCCGTGTGTTTTGTCCTTTGCCATGTGTCTCATGCTATTTTCTAATTTTCTTTTTATTTTTTCTTTCAAATGATTTAACTTTTTGTTGCCTATTTGTTAGTATTCAGACCATGGAAACACTAACTTTGCAATAGACCATAAGGTTCTAGAGGATGCTGAACTTCATTTCCATTAGGTAGACGATCCGAGGCCCACAAATCATCAGGGTTTCGCCGGAGTAAGTCCACGAGAACGTCGGAATCATCTGAAAACTTGCATGTGTCCCTAGCATATGTGTGTGAGTGTGGTGCAAGATTGGTATAGGTGATTGCATGTGCCCCCCCCCTCACATGCATGCGCTCTAACCTAGAAGCGAAAGGTTCTGGACCTGTATAAGGGGGAATCTCCCTGTTACGGTGAAACCGGGCCGTATAGTGCCCCAACTTGTGAACCAACATGGTTTCACATCATCCTATGACCTAGTCAGACACAAAACAAGAGAGAGCTACGCCTTGCTACCCCTGTCAGAAGAATGTCTAGGGGGTAGACGATCCGAGGCCCACAGATCATCAGGGTTTCGCCGGAGTAAGTCCATGAGAACGTCGGAATCATCTGAAAACTTGCATGTGTCCCTAGCATATGTGTGTGAGTGTGGTGCAAGATTGGTATAGGTGATTGCATGTGCCCCCCCTCACATGCATGCGCTCTAACCTAGAAGCGAAAGGTTATGGACCTGTATAAGGGGGAATCTCCCCGTTACGGTGAAACCGGGCCGTATAGTGCCCCAACTTGTGAACCAACATGGTTTCACATCATCCTATGACCTAGTCAGACACAAAACAAGACAGAGCTACGCCGGGCTACCCCTGTCAAAAGAATGTCTAGGGGGGTAGATGATCCGAGGCTGCAGATCATCAGGGTTTCGCCGGAGTAAGTCCACGAGAACGTCGGAATCATCTGAAAACTTGCATGTGTCCCTAGCATATGTGTGTGAGTGTGGTGCAAGATTGGTATAGGTGATTTCATGTGCCCCCCCTCACATGCATGCGCTCTAACCTAGAAGCGAAAGGTTATGGACCTGTATAAGGGGGAATCTCCCCGTTACGGTGAAACCGGGCCGTATAGTGCCCCAACTTGTGAACCAACATGGTTTCACATCATCCTATGACCTAGTCAGACACAAAACAAGAGAGAGCTACGCCGGGCTACCCCTGTCAGAAGAATGTCTAGGGGGGTAGACGATCCGAGGCCCGCAGATCATCAGGGTTTCGCTGGAGTAAGTCCACGAGAACGTCGGAATCATCTGAAAACTTGAATGTGTCCCTAGCATATGTGTGTGAGTGTGGTGCAAGGTTGGTATAGGTGATTGCATGTGCCCCCCCTCACATGCATGCGCTCTAACCTAGAAGCGAAAGGTTATGGACCTGTATAAGGGGGAATCTCCCCGTTACGGTGAAACCGGGCCGTATAGTGCCCCAACTTGTGAACCAACATGGTTTCACATCATCCTATGACCTAGTCAGACACAAAACAAGAGAGAGCTACGCCGGGCTACCCCTGTCAGAAGAATGTCTAGGGGGGTAGACGATCCGAGGCCCGCAGATCATCAGGGTTTCGCCGGAGGAAGTCCACGAGAACGTCGGAATCAGGGGGGTGCATGTATATAGTGATCAAGACCACAATAACCTATCATCATATGTGTGATCTCATGATCCTATGAAATAATATCACCTAACATATATGTAATAAAAGCCTTGCTAAAGGTGAAAAAAATTCTTTGCCGTGTGTCTGTGGGATAGAGACACACGGCAAAGGACCTTTGCCGTGTGTTTGACGGCGACAGGCACACGGCAAAGGACATCTTTGCCGTGTGTTTTGTCCTTTGCCGTGTGTTTGATGCTATTTTCTAATTTTCTTTTTATTTTTTCTTTCAAATGATTTAACTTTTTGTTGCCTATTTGTTAGTATTCAGACCATGGAAACACTAACTTTGCAATAGACCATAAGGTTCTAGAGGATGCTGAACTTCATTTCCATTAGGTAGACGATCCGAGGCCCACAGATCATCAGGGTTTTGCCGGAGTAAGTCCACGAGAACGTCGGAATCATCTGAAAACTTGCATGTGTCCCTAGCATATGTGTGTGAGTGTGGTGCAAGATTGGTATAGGTGATTGCACGTGCCCCCCATCACATGCATGAGCTCTAACCTAGAAGCGAAAGGTTCTGGACCTGTATAAGGGGGAATCTCCCCGTTACGGTGAAACCGGGCCGTATAGTGCCCCAACTTGTGAACCAACATGGTTTCACATCATCCTATGACCTAGTCAGACACAAAACAAGAGAGAGCTACGCCGGGCTACCCCTGTCAGAAGAATGTCTAGGGGGTAGACGATCCGAGGCCCGCAGATCATCAGGGTTTCGCCGGAGTAAGTCCACGAGAACGTCGGAATCATCTGAAAACTTGCATGTGTCCCTAGCATATGTGTGTGAGTGTGGTGCAAGATTGGTATAGGTGATTGCATGTGCCCCCCCCTCACATGCATGCGCTCTAACCTAGAAGCGAAAGGTTATGGACCTGTATAAGGGGGAATCTCCCCGTTACGGTGAAACCGGGCCGTATAGTGCCCTAAATTGTGAACCAACATGGTTTCACATCATCCTATGACCTAGTCAGACACAAAACAAGAGAGAGCTACGCCGGGCTACCCCTGTCAGAAGAATGTCTAGGGGGTAGACGATCCGAGGCCCGCAGATCATCAGGGTTTCGCCGGAGTAAGTCCACGAGAACGTCGGAATCATCTGAAAACTTGCATGTGTCCCTAGCATATGTGTGTGAGTGTGGTGCAAGATTGGTATAGGTGATTGCATGTGCCCCCCCTCACATGCATGCGCTCTAACCTAGAAGCGAAAGGTTATGGACCTGTATAAGGGGGAATCTCCCCGTTACGGTGAAACCGGGCCGTATAGTGCCCCAACTTGTGAACCAACATGGTTTCACATCATCCTATGACCTAGTCAGACACAAAACAAGAGAGAGCTACGCCGGGCTACCCCTGTCAGAAGAATGTCTAGGGGGTAGACGATCCGAGGCCCGCAGATCATCAGGGTTTCGCCGGAGTAAGTCCACGAGAACGTCGGAATCATCTGAAAACTTGCATGTGTCCCTAGCATATGTGTGTGAGTGTGGTGCAAGGTTGGTATAGGTGATTGCATGTGCCCCCCCTCACATGCATGCGCTCTAACCTAGAAGCGAAAGGTTATGGACCTGTATAAGGGGGAATCTCCCCGTTACGGTGAAACCGGGCCGTATAGTGCCCCAACTTGTGAACCAACATGGTTTCACATCATCCTATGACCTAGTCAGACACAAAACAAGAGAGAGCTACGCCGGGCTACCCCTGTCAGAAGAATGTCTAGGGGGGTAGACGATCCGAGGCCCGCAGATCATCAGGGTTTCGCCGGAGGAAGTCCACGAGAACGTCGGAATCAGGGGGGTGCATGTATATAGTGATCAAGACCACAATAACCTATCATCATATGTGTGATCTCATGATCCTATGAAATAATATCACCTAACATATATGTAATAAAAGCCTTGCTAAAGGTGAAAAAAATTCTTTGACGTGTGTCTGTGGGATAGAGACACACGGCAAAGGACCTTTGCCGTGTGTTTGACGGCGACAGGCACACGGCAAAGGACATCTTTGCCGTGTGTTTTGTCCTTTGCTGTGTGTTTGATGCTATTTTCTAATTTTCTTTTTATTTTTTCTTTCAAATGATTTAACTTTTTG
Source organism: Avena sativa (assembly GCA_916181665.1). Taxonomy (NCBI): domain Eukaryota; kingdom Viridiplantae; phylum Streptophyta; class Magnoliopsida; order Poales; family Poaceae; genus Avena; species Avena sativa. Next base: position 346,125,202 of record OV702279.1, read on the forward strand.
TTGCCTATTTGTTAGTATTCAGAACATGGAAACACTAACTTTGCAATAGACCATAAGGTTCTAGAGGATGTTGAACTTTATTTCCATTAGGTAGACGATCCGAGGCCCGCAGATCATCAGGGTTTCGCCGGAGTAAGTCCACGAGAACGTCGGAATCATCTGAAAACTTGCATGTGTCCCTAGCATATGTGTGTGAGTGTGGTGCAAGATTGGTATAGGTGATTGCATGTGCCCCCCTCACATGCATGCGCTCTAACCTAGAAGCGAAAGGTTATGGACCTGTATAAGGGGGAATCTCCCCGTTACGGTGAAACCGGGCCGTATAGTGCCCCAACTTGTGAACCAACATGGTTTCACATCATCCTATGACCTAGTCAGACACAAAACAAGAGAGAGCTACGCCGGGCTACCCCTGTCAGAAGAATGTCTAGGGGGGTAGACGATCCGAGGCCCGCAGATCATCAGGGTTTCGCCGGAGTAAGTCCACGAGAACGTCGGAATCATCTGAAAACTTGCATGTGTCCCTAGCATATGTGTGTGAGTGTGGTGCAAGATTGGTATAGGTGATTGCATGTGCCCCCCCTCACATGCATGCGCTCTAACCTAGAAGCGAAAGGTTATGGACCTGTATAAGGGGGAATCTCCCCGTTACGGTGAAACCGGGCCGTATAGTGCCCCAACTTGTGAACCAACATGGTTTCACATCATCCTATGACCTAGTTAGACACAAAACAAGAGAGAGCTACGCCGGGCTACCCCTGTCAGAAGAATGTCTAGGGGGTAGACGATCCGAGGCCCGCAGATCATCAGGGTTTCGCCAGAGTAAGTCCACGAGAACGTCGGAATCATCTGAAAACTTGCATGTGTCCCTAGAATATGTGTGTGAGTGTGGTGCAAGATTGGTATAGGTGATTGCATGTGCCCCCCCTCACATGCATGCGCTCTAACCTAGAAGCGAAAGGTTATGGACCTGTATAAGGGGGAATCTCCCCATTACGGTGAAACCGGGCCGTATAGTGCCCCAACTTGTGAACCAACATGGTTTCACATCATCCTATGACCTAGTCAGACACAAAACAAGAGAGAGCTACGCCGGGCTACCCCTGTCAGAAGAATGTCTAGGGGGGTAGACGATCCGAGGCCCGCAGATCATCAGGGTTTCGCCGGAGTAAGTCCACGAGAACGTCGGAATCATCTGAAAACTTGCATGTGTCCCTAGCATATGTGTGTGAGTGTGGTGCAAGATTGGTATAGGTGATTGCATGTGCCCCCCCTCACATGCATGCGCTCTAACCTAGAAGCGAAAGGTTATGGACCTGTATAAGGGGGAATCTCCCCGTTACGGTGAAACCGGGCCGTATAGTGCCCCAACTTGTGAACCAACATGGTTTCACATCATCCTATGACCTAGTCAGACACAAAACAAGAGAGAGCTACGCCGGGCTACCCCTGTCAGAAGAATGTCTAGGGGGGTAGACGATCCGAGGCCCGCAGATCATCAGGGTTTCGCCGGAGTAAGTCCACGAGAACGTCGGAATCATCTGAAAACTTGCATGTGTCCCTAGCATATGTGTGTGAGTGTGGTGCAAGATTGGTATAGGTGATTGCATGTGCCCCCCCTCACATGCATGCGCTCTAACCTAGAAGCGAAAGGTTATGGACCTGTATAAGGGGGAATCTCCCCGTTACGGTGAAACCGGGCCGTATAGTGCCCCAACTTGTGAACCAACATGGTTTCACATCATCCTATGACCTAGTCAGACACAAAAGAAGAGAGAGCTACGCCGGGCTACCCCTGTCAGAAGAATGTCTAGGGGGGTAGACGACCCGAGGCCCGCAGATCATCAGGGTTTCGCCGGAGTAAGTCCACGAGAACGTCGGAATCATCTGAAAACTTGCATGTGTCCCTAGCATATGTGTGTGAGTGTGGTGCAAGGTTGGTATAGGTGATTGCATGTGCCCCCCCCCCTCACATGCATGCGCTCTAACCTAGAAGCGAAAGGTTATGGACCTGTATAAGGGGGAATCTCCCCGTTACGGTGAAACCGGGCCGTATAGTGCCCCAACTTGTGAACCAACATGGTTTCACATCATCCTATGACCTAGTCAGACACAAAACAAGAGAGAGCTACGCCGGGCTACCCCTGTCAGAAGAATGTCTAGGGGGGTAGACGATCCGAGGCCCGCAGATCATCAGGGTTTCGCCGGAGGAAGTCCACGAGAACGTCGGAATCAGGGGGGTGCATGTATATAGTGATCAAGACCACAATAACCTATCATCATATGTGTGATCTCATGATCCTATGAAATAATATCACCTAACATATATGTAATAAAAGCCTTGCTAAAGGTGAAAAAAATTCTTTGCCGTGTGTCTGTGGGATAGAGACACACGGCAAAGGACCTTTGCCGTGTGTTTGACGGTGACAGGCACACGGCAAAGGACATCTTTGCCGTGTGTTTTGTCCTTTGCCGTGTGTTTGATGCTATTTTCTAATTTTCTTTTTATTTTTTCTTTCAAATGATTTAACTTTTTGTTGCCTATTTGTTAGTATTCAGACCATGGAAACACTAACTTTGCAATAGACCATAAGGTTCTAGAGGATGCTGAACTTCATTTCCATTAGGTAGACGATCCGAGGCCCACAGATCATCAGGGTTTCGCCGGAGTAAGTCCACGAGAACGTCGGAATCATCTGAAAACTTGCATGTGTCCCTAGCATATGTGTGTGAGTGTGGTGCAAGATTGGTATAGGTGATTGCATGTGCCCCCCATCACATGCATGAGCTCTAACCTAGAAGCGAAAGGTTCTGGACCTGTATAAGGGGGAATCTCCCCGTTACGGTGAAACCGGGCCGTATAGTGCCCCAACTTGTGAACCAACATGGTTTCACATCATCCTATGACCTAGTCAGACACAAAACAAGAGAGAGCTACGCCGGGCTACCCCTGTCAGAAGAATGTCTAGGGGGGTAGACGATCCGAGGCCCGCAGATCATCAGGGTTTCGCCGGAGTAAGTCCACGAGAACGTCGGAATCATCTGAAAACTTGCATGTGTCCCTAGAATATGTGTGTGAGTGTGGTGCAAGATTGGTATAGGTGATTGCATGTGCCTCCCCCTCACATGCATGCGCTCTAACCTAGAAGCGATAGGTTATGGACCTGTATAAGGGGGAATCTCCCCGTTACGGTGAAACCGGGCCGTATAGTGCCCTAACTTGTGAACCAACATGGTTTCACATCATCCTATGACCTAGTCAGACACAAAACAAGAGAGAGCTACGCCGGGCTACCCCTGTCAGAAGAATGTCTAGGGGGTAGACGATCCGAGGCCCGCAGATCATCAGGGTTTCGCCGGAGTAAGTCCACGAGAACGTCGGAATCATCTGAAAACTTGCATGTGTCCCTAGCATATGTGTGTGAGTGTGGTGCAAGATTGGTATAGGTGATTGCATGTGCCCCCCCTCACATGCATGCGCTCTAACCTAGAAGCGAAAGGTTATGGACCTGTATAAGGGGGAATCTCCCCGTTACGGTGAAACCGGGCCGTATAGTGCCCCAACTTGTGAACCAACATGGTTTCACATCATCCTATGACCTAGTCAGACACAAAACAAGAGAGAGCTACGCCGGGCTACCCCTGTCAGAAGAATGTCTAGGGGGTAGACGATCCGAGGCCCGCAGATCATCAGGGTTTCGCCGGAGTAAGTCCACGAGAACGTCGGAATCATCTGAAAACTTGCATGTGTCCCTAGCATATGTGTGTGAGTGTGGTGCAAGGTTGGTATAGGTGATTGCATGTGCCCCCCCCTCACATGCATGCGCTCTAACCTAGAAGCGAAAGGTTATGGACCTGTATAAGGGGGAATCTCCCCGTTACGGTGAAACCGGGCCGTATAGTGCCCCAACTTGTGAACCAACATGGTTTCACATCATCCTATGACCTAGTCAGACACAAAACAAGAGAGAGCTACGCCGGGCTACCCCTGTCAGAAGAATGTCTAGGGGGGTAGACGATCCGAGGCCCGCAGATCATCAGGGTTTCGCCGGAGGAAGTCCACGAGAACGTCGGAATCAGGGGGGTGCATGTATATAGTGATCAAGACCACAATAACCTATCATCATATGTGTGATCTCATGATCCTATGAAATAATATCACCTAACATATATGTAATAAAAGCCTTGCTAAAGGTGAAAAAAATTCTTTGACGTGTGTCTGTGGGATAGAGACACACGGCAAAGGACCTTTGCCGTGTGTTTGACGGCGACAGGCACACGGCAAAGGACATCTTTGCCGTGTGTTTTGTCCTTTGCTGTGTGTTTGATGCTATTTTCTAATTTTCTTTTTATTTTTTCTTTCAAATGATTTAACTTTTTGTTGCCTATTTGTTAGTATTCAGAACATGGAAACACTAACTTTGCAATAGACCATAAGGTTCTAGAGGATGTTGAACTTTATTTCCATTAGGTAGACGATCCGAGGCCCACAGATCATCAGGGTTTCGCCGGAGTAAGTCCACGAGAACGTCGGAATCATCTGAAAACTTGCATGTGTCCCTAGCATATGTGTGTGAGTGTGGTGCAAGATTGGTATAGGTGATTGCATGTGCCCCCCCTCACATGCATGCGCTCTAACCTAGAAGCGAAAGGTTATGGACCTGTATAAGGGGGAATCTCCCCGTTACGGTGAAACCGGGCCGTATAGTGCCCCAACTTGTGAACCAACATGGTTTCACATCATCCTATGACCTAGTCAGACACAAAACAAGAGAGAGCTACGCCGGGCTACCCCTGTCAGAAGAATGTCTAGGGGGGTAGACGATCCGAGGCCCGCAGATCATCAGGGTTTCGCCGGAGTAAGTCCACGAGAACGTCGGAATCATCTGAAAACTTGCATGTGTCCCTAGCATATGTGTGTGAGTGTGGTGCAAGATTGGTATAGGTGATTGCATGTGCCCCCCCTCACATGCATGCGCTCTAACCTAGAAGCGAAAGGTTATGGACCTGTATAAGGGGGAATCTCCCCGTTACGGTGAAACCGGGCCGTATAGTGCCCCAACTTGTGAACCAACATGGTTTCACATCATCCTATGACCTAGTCAGACACAAAACAAGAGAGAGCTACGCCGGGCTACCCCTGTCAGAAGAATGTCTAGGGGGTAGACGACCCGAGGCCCGCAGATCATCAGGGTTTCGCCGGAGTAAGTCCACGAGAACGTCGGAATCATCTGAAAACTTGCATGTGTCCCTAGCATATGTGTGTGAGTGTGGTGCAAGGATGGTATAGGTGATTGCATGTGCCCCCCCCCTCACATGCATGCGCTCTAACCTAGAAGCGAAAGGTTATGGACCTGTATAAGGGGGAATCTCCCCGTTACGGTGAAACCGGGCCGTATAGTGCCCCAACTTGTGAACCAACATGGTTTCACATCATCCTATGACCTAGTCAGACACAAAACAAGAGAGAGCTACGCCGGGCTACCCCTGTCAGAAGAATGTCTAGGGGGGTAGACGATCCGAGGCCCGCAGATCATCAGGGTTTCGCCGGAGGAAGTCCACGAGAACGTCGGAATCAGGGGGTGCATATATATAGTGATCAAGACCACAATAACCTATCATCATATGTGTGATCTCATGATCCTATGAAATAATATCACCTAACATATATGTAATAAAAGCCTTGCTAAAGGTGAAAAAAATTCTTTGCCGTGTGTCTGTGGGATAGAGACACACGGCAAAGGACCTTTGTCGTGTGTTTGACGGCGACAGGCACACGGCAAAGGACATCTTTGCCGTGTGTTTTGTCCTTTGCCGTGTGTTTGATGCTATTTTCTAATTTTCTTTTTATTTTTTCTTTCAAATGATTTAACTTTTTGTTGCCTATTTGTTAGTATTCAGACCATGGAAACACTAACTTTGCAATAGACCATAAGGTTCTAGAGGATGTTGAACTTCATTTCCATTAGGTAGGCGATCCGAGGCCCGCAGATCATCAGGGTTTCGCCGGAGTAAGTCCACGAGAACGTCGGAATCATCTGAAAACTTGCATGTGTCCCTAGCATATGTGTGTGAGTGTGGTGCAAGATTGGTATAGGTGATTGCATGTGACCCCCCTCACATGCATGCGCTCTAACCTAGAAGCGAAAGGTTATGGACCTGTATAAGTGGGAATCTCCCCGTTACGGTGAAACCGGGCCGTATAGTGCCCCAACTTGTGAACCAACATGGTTTCACATCATCCTATGACCTAGTCAGACACAAAACAAGAGAGAGCTACGCCGGGCTACCCCTGTCAGAAGAATGTCTAGGGGGTAGACGATCCGAGGCCCGCAGATCATCAGGGTTTCGCCGGAGTAAGTCCACGAGAACGTCGGAATCATCTGAAAACTTGCATGTGTCCCTAGCATATGTGTGTGAGTGTGGTGCAAGATTGGTATAGGTGATTGCATGTGCCCCCCCTCACATGCATGCGCTCTAACCTAGAAGCGAAAGGTTATGGACCTGTATAAGGGGGAATCTCCCCGTTACGGTGAAACCGGGCCGTATAGTGCCCCAACTTGTGAACCAACATGGTTTCACATCATCCTATGACCTAGTCAGACACAAAACAAGAGAGAGCTACGCCGGGCTACCCCTGTCAGAAGAATGTCTAGGGGGGTAGACGATCCGAGGCCCGCAGATCATCAGGGTTTCGCCGGAGTAAGTCCACGAGAACGTCGGAATCATCTGAAAACTTGCATGTGTCCCTAGCATATGTGTGTGAGTGTGGTGCAAGGTTGGTATAGGTGATTGCATGTGTCCCCCCTCGCATCCATGCGCTCTAACCTAGAAGCGAAAGGTTATGGACCTGTATAAGGGGGAATCTCCCCGTTACGGTGAAACCGGGCCGTATAGTGCCCCAACTTGTGAACCAACATGGTTTCACATCATCCCATGACATAATCAAACACAAGACAAGAGAGAGCTACGCCGGGCTACCCCTGCCAGAAGAATGTCTAGGGGGTAGACGATCCGAGGCCCGCAGATCAGGGTTTCGCCGGAGGAAGTCCAAGAGAACGTCGGAATCATCTGAAAACTTGCATGTGTCCCTAGCATATGTGTGTGAGTGTGGTGCAAGGTTGGTATAGGTGATTGCATGTGTCCCCCCTCGCATCCATGCGCTCTAACCTATAAGCGAAAGGTTATGGACCTGTATAAGGGGGAATCTCCCCGTTCAGGTGAAACCGGGCCGTATAGTGCCCCAACTTGTGAACCAACATGGTTTCACATCATCCTATGACCTAGCCAGACACAAGACAAGAGAGAGCTATGCCAGGCTACCCCTGTCAGAAGAATGTCTAGGGGGGTAGATGATCCGAGGCCCGCAGATCATCAGGGTTTCGCCGGAGTAAGTCCACGAGAACGTCGGAATCATCTGAAAACTTGCATGTGTCACTAGCATATGTGTGTGAGTGTGGTGCAAGGTTGGTATAGGTGATTGCATGTGACCCCCCCCTCACATGCATGCGCTCTAACCTAGAAGCGAAAGGTTATGGACTTGTATAAGGGGGAATCTCCCCGTTACGGTGAAACCGGGCCGTATAGTGCCCCAACTTGTGAACCAACATGGTTTCACATCAGCCTATGACCTAGTCAGACACAAAACAAGAGAGAGCTACGCCGGGCTACCCCTGTCAGAAGAATGTCTAGGGGGGTAGACGATCCGAGGCCCGCAGATCATCAGGGTTTCGCCGGAGTAAGTCCACGAGAACGTCGGAATCATCTGAAAACTTGCATGTGTCCCTAGCATATGTGTGTGAGTGTGGTGCAAGGTTGGTATAGGTGATTGCATGTGCCCCCCCCCCTCACATGCATGCGCTCTAACCTAGAAGCGAAAGGTTATGGACCTGTATAAGGGGGAATCTCCCCGTTACGGTGAAACCGGGCCGTATAGTGCCCCAACTTGTGAACCAACATGGTTTCACATCATCCTATGACCTAGTCAGACACAAAACAAGAGAGAGCTACGCCGGGCTACCCCTGTCAGAAGAATGTCTAGGGGGGTAGACGATCCGAGGCCCGCAGATCATCAGGGTTTCGCCGGAGTAAGTCCACGAGAACGTTGGAATCATCTGAAAACTTGCATGTGTCCCTAGCATATGTGTGTGAGTGTGGTGCAAGATTGGTATAGGTGATTGCATGTGCCCCCCCTCACATGCATGCGCTCTAACCTAGAAGCGAAAGGTTATGGACCTGTATAAGGGGGAATCTCCCCGTTACGGTGAAACCGGACCGTATAGTGCCCCAACTTGTGAACCAACATGGTTTCACATCATCCTATGACCTAGTCAGACACAAAACAAGAGAGATCTACGCCGGGCTACCCCTGTCAGAAGAATGTCTAGGGGGGTAGACGACCCGAGGCCCGCAGATCATCAGGGTTTCGCCGGAGTAAGTCCACGAGAACGTCGGAATCATCTGAAAACTTGCATGTGTCCCTAGCATATGTGTGTGAGTGTGGTGCAAGGTTGGTATAGGTGATTGCATGTGCCCCCCCTCACATGCATGCGCTCTAACCTAGAAGCGAAAGGTTATGGACCTGTATAAGGGGGAATCTCCCCGTTACGGTGAAACCGGGCCGTATAGTGCCCCAACTTGTGAACCAACATGGTTTCACATCATCCTATGACCTAGTCAGACACAAAACAAGAGAGAGCTACGCCGGGCTACCCCTGTCAGAAGAATGTCTAGGGGGGTAGACGATCCGAGGCCCGTAGATCATCAGGGTTTCGCCGGAGGAAGTCCACGAGAACGTCGGAATCAGGGGGTGCATGTATATAGTGATCAAGACCATAATAACCTATCATCATATGTGTGATCTCATGATCCTATGAAATAATATCACCTAACATATATGTAATAAAAGCCTTGCTAAAGGTGAAAAAAATTCTTTGTCGTGTGTCTGTGGGATAGAGACACACGGCAAAGGACCTTTGCCGTGTGTTTGACGGCGACAGGCACACGGCAAAGGACATCTTTGCCGTGTGTTTTGTCCTTTGCCGTGTGTTTGATGCTATTTTCTAATTTTCTTTTTATTTTTTCTTTCAAATGATTTAACTTTTTGTTGCCTATTTGTTAGTATTCAGACCATGGAAACACTAACTTTGCAATAGACCATAAGGTTCTAGAGGATGTTGAACTTCATTTCCATTAGGTAGACGATCCGAGGCCCGCAGATCATCAGGGTTTCGCCGGAGTAAGTCCACGAGAACGTCGGAATCATCTGAAAACTTGCATGTGTCCCTAGCATATGTGTGTGAGTGTGGTGCAAGATTGGTATAGGTGATTGCATGTGACCCCCCTCACATGCATGCGCTCTAACCTAGAAGCGAAAGGTTATGGACCTGTATAAGGGGGAATCTCCCCGTTACGGTGAAACCGGGCCGTATAGTGCCCCAACTTGTGAACCAACATGGTTTCACATCATCCTATGACCTAGTCAGACACAAAACAAGAGAGAGCTACGCCGGGCTACCCCTGTCAGAAGAATGTCTAGGGGGGTAGACGATCCGAGGCCCGCAGATCATCAGGGTTTCGCCGGAGTAAGTCCACGAGAACGTCGGAATCATCTGAAAACTTGCATGTGTCCCTAGCATATGTGTGTGAGTGTGGTGCAAGATTGGTATAGGTGATTGCATGTGCCCCCCCTCACATGCATGCGCTCTAACCTAGAAGGAAAGGTTATGGACCTGTATAAGGGGGAATCTCCCCGTTACGGTGAAACCGGGCCGTATAGTGCCCCAACTTGTGAACCAACATGGTTTCACATCATCCTATGACCTAGTCAGACACAAAACAAGAGAGAGCTACGCCGGGCTACCCCTGTCAGAAGAATGTCTAGGGGGGTAGACGATCCGAGGCCCGCAGATCATCAGGGTTTCGCCGGAGTAAGTCCACGAGAACGTCGGAATCATCTGAAAACTTGCATGTGTCCCTAGCAGATGTGTGTGAGTGTGGTGCAAGGTTGGTATAGGTGATTGCATGTGTCCCCCCTCGCATCCATGCGCTCTAACCTAGAAGCGAAAGGTTATGGACCTGTATAAGGGGGAATCTCCCCGTTACGGTGAAACCGGGCCGTATAGTGCCCCAACTTGTGAACCAACATGGTTTCACATCATCCCATGACATAATCAAACACAAGACAAGAGAGAGCTACGCCGGGCTACCCCTGCCAGAAGAATGTCTAGGGGGTAGACGATCCGAGGCCCGCAGATCAGGGTTTCGCCGGAGGAAGTCCAAGAGAACGTCGGAATCATCTGAAAACTTGCATGTGTCCCTAGCATATGTGTGTGAGTGTGGTGCAAGGTTGGTATAGGTGATTACATGTGTCCCCCCTCGCATCCATGCGCTCTAACCTATAAGCGAAAGGTTATGGACCTGTATAAGGGGGAATCTCCCCGTTCAGGTGAAACCGGGCCGTATAGTGCCCCAACTTGTGAACCAACATGGTTTCACATCATCCTATGACCTAGTCAGACACAAGACAAGAGAGAGCTATGCCAGGCTACCCCTGTCAGAAGAATGTCTAGGGGGGTAGATGATCCGAGGCCCGCAGATCATCAGGGTTTCGCCGGAGTAAGTCCACGAGAACGTCGGAATCATCTGAAAACTTGCATGTGTCACTAGCATATGTGTGTGAGTGTGGTGCAAGGTTGGTATAGGTGATTGCATGTGACCCCCCCCCCTCACATGCATGCGCTCTAACCTAGAAGCGAAAGGTTATGGACTTGTATAAGGGGGAATCTCCCCGTTACGGTGAAACCGGGCCGTATAGTGCCCCAACTTGTGAACCAACATGGTTTCACATCAGCCTATGACCTAGTCAGACACAAAACAAGAGAGAGCTACGCCGGGCTACCCCTGTCAGAAGAATGTCTAGGGGGGTAGACGATCCGAGGCCCGCAGATCATCAGGGTTTCGCCGGAGGAAGTCCACGAGAACGTCGGAATCAGGGGGGTGCATGTATATAGTGATCAAGACCACAATAACCTATCATCATATGTGTGATCTCATGATCCTATGAAATAATATCACCTAACATATATGTAATAAAAGCCTTGCTAAAGGTGAAAAAAATTCTTTGCCGTGTGTCTGTGGGATAGAGACACACGGCAAAGGACCTTTGCCGTGTGTTTGACGGCGACAGGCACACGGCAAAGGACATCTTTGCCGTGTGTTTTGTCCTTTGCCGTGTGTCTCATGCTATTTTCTAATTTTCTTTTTATTTTTTCTTTCAAATGATTTAACTTTTTGTTGCCTATTTGTTAGTATTCAGACCATGGAAACACTAACTTTGCAATAGACCATAAGGTTCTAGAGGATGCTGAACTTCATTTCCATTAGGTAGACGATCCGAGGCCCACAGATCATCAGGGTTTCGCCGGAGTAAGTCCACGAGAACGTCGGAATCATATGAAAACTTGCATGTGTCCCTAGCATATGTGTGTGAGTGTGGTGCAAGATTGGTATAGGTGATTGCATGTGCCCCCCCTCACATGCATGCGCTCTAACCTAGAAGCGAAAGGTTCTGGACCTGTATAAGGGGGAATCTCCGCGTTACGGTGAAACCGGGCCGTATAGTGCCCCAACTTGTGAACCAACATGGTTTCACATCATCCTATGACCTAGTCAGACACAAAACAAGAGAGAGCTACGCCGGGCTACCCCTGTCAGAAGAATGTCTAGGGGGGTAGACGATCCGAGGCCCGCAGATCATCAGGGTTTCGCCGGAGTAAGTCCACGAGAACGTCGGAATCATCTGAAAACTTGCATGTGTCCCTAGCATATGTGTGTGAGTGTGGTGCAAGATTGGTATAGGTGATTGCATGTGCCCCCCCCCTCACATGCATGCGCTCTAACCTAGAAGCGAAAGGTTATGGACCTGTATAAGGGGGAATCTCCCCGTTACGGTGAAACCGGGCCGTATAGTGCCCCAACTTGTGAACCAACATGGTTTCACATCATCCTATGACCTAGTCAGACACAAAACAAGAGAGAGCTACGCCGGGCTACCCCTGTCAGAAGAATGTCTAGGGGGTAGACGATCCGAGGCCCACAGATCATCAGGGTTTCGCCGGAGTAAGTCCACGAGAACGTCGGAATCATCTGAAAACTTGCATGTGTCCCTAGCATATGTGTGTGAGTGTGGTGCAAGATTGTATAGGTTATTGCATGTGCCCCCCTCACATGCATGCGCTCTAACCTAGAAGCGAAAGGTTATGGACCTGTATAAGGGGGAATCTCCCCGTTACGGTGAAACCGGGCCGTATAGTGCCCCAACTTGTGAACCAACATGGTTTCACATCATCCTATGACCTAGTCAGACACAAAACAAGAGAGAGCTACGCCGGGCTACCCCTGTCAGAAGAATGTCTAGGGGGGTAGACGATCCGAGGCCCGCAGATCATCAGGGTTTCGCCGGAGTAAGTCCACGAGAACGTCGGAATCATCTGAAAACTTGCATGTGTCCCTAGCATATGTGTGTGAGTGTGGTGCAAGATTGGTATAGGTGATTGCATGTGCCCCCCCTCACATGCATGCGCTCTAACCTAGAAGCGAAAGGTTATGGACCTGTATAAGGGGGAATCTCCCCGTTACGGTGAAACCGGGCCGTATAGTGCCCCAACTTGTGAACCAACATGGTTTCACATCATCCTATGACCTAGTCAGACACAAAACAAGAGAGAGCTACGCCGGGCTACCCCTGTCAGAAGAATGTCTAGGGGGGTAGACGATCCGAGGCCCGCAGATCATCAGGGTTTCGCCGGAGTAAGTCCACGAGAACGTCGGAATCATCTGAAAACTTGCATGTGTCCCTAGCATATGTGTGTGAGTGTGGTGCAAGGTTGGTATAGGTGATTGCATGTGCCCCCCCCTCACATGCATGCGCTCTAACCTAGAAGCGAAAGGTTATGGACCTGTATAAGGGGGAATCTCCCCGTTACGGTGAAACCGGGCCGTATAGTGCCCCAACTTGTGAACCAACATGGTTTCACATCATCCTATGACCTAGTCAGACACAAAACAAGAGAGAGCTACGCCGGGCTACCCCTGTCAGAAGAATGTCTAGGGGGGGTAGACGATCCGAGGCCCGCAGATCATGAGGGTTTCACCGGAGTAAGTCCACGAGAACGTCGGAATCATCTGAAAACTTGCATGTGTCCCTAGCATATGTGTGTGAGTGTGGTGCAAGATTGGTATAGGTGATTGCATGTGCCCCCCCTCACATGCATGCGCTCTAACCTAGAAGCGAAAGGTTATGGACCTGTATAAGGGGGAATCTCCCCGTTACGGTGAAACCGGGCCGTATAGTGCCCCAACTTGTGAACCAACATGGTTTCACATCATCCTATGACCTAGTCAGACACAAAACAAGAGAGAGCTACGCCGGGCTACCCCTGTCAGAAGAATGTCTAGGGGGGTAGACGATCCGAGGCCCGCAGATCATCAGGGTTTCGCCGGAGTAAGTCCACGAGAACGTCGGAATCATCTGAAAACTTGCATGTGTCCCTAGCATATGTGTGTGAGTGTGGTGCAAGGTTGGTATAGGTGATTGCATGTGCCCCCCCCCCCTCACATGCATGCGCTCTAACCTAGAAGCGAAAGGTTATGGACCTGTATAAGGGGGAATCTCCCCGTTACGGTGAAACCGGGCCGTATAGTGCCCCAACTTGTGAACCAACATGGTTTCACATCATCCTATGACCTAGTCAGACACAAAACAAGAGAGAGCTACGCCGGGCTACCCCTGTCAGAAGAATGTCCAGGGGGGTAGACGATCCGAGGCCCGCAGATCATCAGGGTTTCGCCGGAGGAAGTCCACGAGAACGTCGGAATCAGGGGGGAGCATGTATATAGTGATCAAGACCACAATAACCTATCATCATATGTGTGATCTCATGATCCTATGAAATAATATCACCTAACATATATGTAATAAAAGCCTTGCTAAAGGTGAAAAAAATTCTTTGACGTGTGTCTGTGGGATAGAGACACACGGCAAAGGACCTTTGCCGTGTGTTTGACGGTGACAGGCACACGACAAAGGACATCTTTGCCGTGTGTTTTGTCCTTTGCCGTGTGTTTAATGCTATTTTCTAATTTTCTTTTTATTTTTTCTTTCAAATGATTTAACTTTTTGTTGCCTATTTGTTAGTATTCAGAACATGGAAACACTAACTTTGCAATAGACCATAAGGTTCTAGAGGATGTTGAACTTCATTTCCATTAGGTAGACGATCCGAGGCCCGCAGATCATCAGGGTTTCGCCGGAGTAAGTCCACGAGAACGTCGGAATCATCTGAAAACTTGCATGTGTCCCTAGCATATGTGTGTGAGTGTGGTGCAAGATTGGTATAGGTGATTGCATGTGCCCCACCTCACATGCATGCGCTCTAACCTAGAAGCGAAAGGTTATGGACCTGTATAAGGGGGAATCTCCCTGTTACGGTGAAACCGGGCCGTATAGTGCCCCAACTTGTGAACCAACATGGTTTCACATCATCCTATGACCTAGTCAGACACAAAACAAGAGAGAGCTACGCCGGGCTACCCCTGTCAGAAGAATGTCTAGGGGGGTAGACGATCCGAGGCCCGCAGATCAACAGGGTTTCGCCGGAGTAAGTCCACGAGAACGTCGGAATCATCTGAAAACTTGCATGTGTCCCTAGCATATGTGTGTGAGTGTGGTGCAAGATTGGTATAGGTGATTGCATGTGCCCCCCCCCTCACATGCATGCGCTCTAACCTAGAAGCGAAAGGTTATGGACCTGTATAAGGGGGAATCTCCCCGTTACGGTGAAACCGGGCCGTATAGTGCCCCAACTTGTGAACCAACATGGTTTCACATCATCCTATGACCTAGTCAGACACAAAACAAGAGAGAGCTACGCCGGGCTACCCCTGTCAGAAGAATGTCTAGGGGGGTAGACGATCCGAGGCCCGCAGATCATCAGGGTTTCGCCGGAGTAAGTCCACGAGAACGTCGGAATCATCTGAAAACTTGCATGTGTCCCTAGCATATGTGTGTGAGTGTAGTGCAAGATTGGTATAGGTGATTGCATGTGCCCCCCCTCACATGCATGCGCTCTAACCAAGAAGCGAAAGGTTATGGACCTGTATAAGGGGGAATCTCCCCGTTACGGTGAAACCGGGCCGTATAGTGCCCCAACTTGTGAACCAACATGGTTTCACATCATCCTATGACCTAGTCAGACACAAAACAAGAGAGAGCTACGCCGGGCTACCCCTGTCAGAAGAATGTCTAGGGGGGTAGACGATCCGAGGCCCGCAGATCATTAGGGTTTCGCCGGAGTAAGTCCACGAGAACGTCGGAATCATCTGAAAACTTGCATGTGTCCCTAGCATATGTGTGTGAGTGTGGTGCAAGATTGGTATAGGTGATTGCATGTGCCCCCCCTCACATGCATGCGCTCTAACCTAGAAGCGAAAGGTTATGGACCTGTATAAGGGGGAATCTCCCCGTTACGGTGAAACCGGGCCGTATAGTGCCCCAACTTGTGAACCAACATGGTTTCACATCATCCTATGACCTAGTCAGACACAAAACAAGAGAGAGCTACGCCGGGCTACCCCTGTCAGAAGAATGTCTAGGGGGGTAGACGATCCGAGGCCCGCAGATCATCAGGGTTTCGCCGGAGTAAGTCCACGAGAACGTCGGAATCATCTGAAAACTTGCATGTGTCCCTAGCATATGTGTGTGAGTGTGGTGCAAGATTGGTATAGGTGATTGCATGTGCCCCCCCACATGCATGCGCTCTAACCTAGAAGCGAAAGGTTATGGACCTGTATAAGGGGGAATCTCCCCGTTACGGTGAAACCGGGCCGTATAGTGCCCCAACTTGTGAACCAACATGGTTTCACATCATCCTATGACCTAGTCAGACACAAAACAAGAGAGAGCTATGCCGGGCTACCCCTGTCAGAAGAATGTCTAGGGGGGTAGACGATCCGAGGCCCGCAGATCATCAGGGTTTCGCCGGAGTAAGTCCACGAGAACGTCGGAATCATCTGAAAACTTGCATGTGTCCCTAGCATATGTGTGTGAGTGTGGTGCAAGGTTGGTATAGGTGATTGCATGTGCCCCCCCCCCCTCACATGCATGCGCTCTAACCTAGAAGCGAAAGGTTATGGACCTGTATAAGGGGGAATCTCCCCGTTACGGTGAAACCGGGCCGTATAGTGCCCCAACTTGTGAACCAACATGGTTTCACATCATCCTATGACCTAGTCAGACACAAAACAAGAGAGAGCTACGCCGGGCTACCCCTGTCAGAAGAATGTCTAGGGGGGTAGACGATCCGAGGCCCGCAGATCATCAGGGTTTCGCCGGAGGAAGTCCACGAGAACGTCGGAATCAGGGGGGTGCATGTATATAGTGATCAAGACCACAATAACCTATCATCATATGTGTGATCTCATGATCCTATGAAATAATATCACCTAACATATATGTAATAAAAGCCTTGCTAAAGGTGAAAAAAATTCTTTGCCGTGTGTCTGTGGGATAGAGACACACGGCAAAGGACCTTTGCCGTGTGTTTGACGGCGATAGGCACACGGCAAAGGACATCTTTGCCGTGTGTTTTGTCCTTTGCCGTGTGTTTGATGCTATTTTCTAATTTTCTTTTTATTTTTTCTTTCAAATGATTTAACTTTTTGTTGCCTATTTGTTAGTATTCAGACCATGGAAACACTAACTTTGCAATAGACCATAAGGTTCTAGAGGATGTTGAACTTCATTTCCATTAGGTAGACGATCCGAGGCCCGCAGATCATCAGGGTTTCGCTGGAGTAAGTCCACGAGAACGTCGGAATCATCTGAAAACTTGCATGTGTCCCTAGCATATGTGTGTGAGTGTGGTGCAAGATTGGTATAGGTGATTGCATGTGCCCCCCCCTCACATGCATGCGCTCTAACCTAGAAGCGAAAGGTTATGGACCTGTATAAGGGGGAATCTCCCCGTTACGGTGAAACTGGGCCGTATAGTGCCCCAACTTGTGAACCAACATGGTTTCACATCATCCTATGACCTAGTCAGACACAAAACAAGAGAGAGCTACGCCGGGCTACCCCTGTCAGAAGAATGTCTAGGGGGGTAGACGATCCGAGGCCCGCAGATCATCAGTGTTTCGCCGGAGTAAGTCCACGAGAACGTCGGAATCATCTGAAAACTTGCATGTGTCCCTAGCATATGTGTGTGAGTGTGGTGCAAGGTTGGTATAGGTGATTGCATGTGTCCCCCCTCGCATCCATGCGCTCTAACCTAGAAGCGAAAGGTTATGGACCTGTATAAGGGGGAATCTCCCCGTTACGGTGAAACCGGGCCGTATAGTGCCCCAACTTGTGAACCAACATGGTTTCACATCATCCCATGACATAATCAAACACAAGACAAGAGAGAGCTACGCCGGGCTACCCCTGCCAGAAGAATGTCTAGGGGGTAGACGATCCGAGGCCCGCAGATCAGGGTTTCGCCGGAGGAAGTCCAAGAGAACGTCGGAATCATCTGAAAACTTGCATGTGTCCCTAGCATATGTGTGTGAGTGTGGTGCAAGGTTGGTATAGGTGATTGCATGTGTCCCCCCTCGCATCCATGCGCTCTAACCTATAAGCGAAAGGTTATGGACCTGTATAAGGGGGAATCTCCCCGTTCAGGTGAAACCGGGCCGTATAGTGCCCCAACTTGTGAACCAACATGGTTTCACATCATCCTATGACCTAGTCAGACACAAGACAAGAGAGAGCTATGCCAGGCTACCCCTGTCAGAAGAATGTCTAGGGGGGTAGACGATCCGAGGCCCGCAGATCATCAGGGTTTCGCCGGAGTAAGTCCACGAGAACGTCAGAATCATCTGAAAACTTGCATGTGTCACTAGCATATGTGTGTGAGTGTGGTGCAAGGTTGGTATAGGTGATTGCATGTGACCCCCCCCCTCACATGCATGCGCTCTAACCTAGAAGCGAAAGGTTATGGACCTGTATAAGGGGGAATCTCCCCGTTACGGTGAAACCGGGCCGTATAGTGCCCCAACTTGTGAACCAACATGGTTTCACATCAGCCTATGACCTAGTCAGACACAAAACAAGAGAGAGCTACGCCGGGCTACCCCTGTCAGAAGAATGTCTAGGGGGGTAGACGATCCGAGGCCCGCAGATCATCAGGGTTTCGCCGGAGTAAGTCCACGAGAACGTCGGAATCATCTGAAAACTTGCATGTGTCCCTAGCATATGTGTGTGAGTGTGGTGCAAGATTGGTATAGGTGATTGCATGTGCCCCCCCTCACATGCATGCGCTCTAACCTAGAAGCGAAAGGTTATGCACCTGTATAAGGGGGAATCTCCCCGTTACGGTGAAACCGGGCCGTATAGTGCCCCAACTTGTGAACCAACATGGTTTCACATCATCCTATGACCTAGTCAGACACAAAACAAGAGAGAGCTACGCCGGGCTACCCCTGTCAGAAGAATGTCTAGGGGGGTAGACGATCCGAGGCCCGCAGATCATCAGGGTTTCGCCGGAGTAAGTCCACGAGAACGTCGGAATCATCTGAAAACTTGCATGTGTCCCTAGCATATGTGTGTGAGTGTGGTGCAAGATTGGTATAGGTGATTGCATGTGCCCCCCCTCACATGCATGCGCTCTAACCTAGAAGCGAAAGGTTATGGACCTGTATAAGGGGGAATCTCTCCGTTACGGTGAAACCGGGCCGTATAGTGCCCCAACTTGTGAACCAACATGGTTTCACATCATCCTATGACCTAGTCAGACACAAAACAAGAGAGAGCTATGCCGGGCTACCCCTGTCAGAAGAATGTCTAGGGGGTAGACGATCCGAGGCCCGCAGATCATCAGGGTTTCGCCGGAGTAAGTCCACGAGAATGTCGGAATCATCTGAAAACTTGCATGTGTCCCTAGCATATGTGTGTGAGTGTGGTGCAAGATTGGTATAGGTGATTGCATATGCCCCCCTCACATGCATGCGCTCTAACCTAGAAGCGAAAGGTTATGGACCTGTATAAGGGGGAATCTCCCCGTTACGGTGAAACCGGGCCGTATAGTGCCCCAACTTGTGAACCAACATGGTTTCACATCATCCTATGACCTAGTCAGACACAAAACAAGAGAGAGCTATGCCGGGCTACCCATGTCAGAAGAATGTCTAGGGGGGTAGACGATCCGAGGCCCGCAGATCATCAGGGTTTCGCCGGAGTAAGTCCACGAGAACGTCGGAATCATCTGAAAACTTGCATGTGTCCCTAGCATATGTGTGTGAGTGTGGTGCAAGATTGGTATAGGTGATTGCATGTGCCCCCCCTCACATGCATGCGCTCTAACCTAGAAGCGAAAGGTTATGGACCTGTATAAGGGGGAATCTCTCCGTTACGGTGAAACCGGGCCGTATAGTGCCCCAACTTGTGAACCAACATGGTTTCACATCATCCTATGACCTAGTCAGACACAAAACAAGAGAGAGCTATGCCGGGCTACCCCTGTCAGAAGAATGTCTAGGGGGTAGACGATCCGAGGCCCGCAGATCATCAGGGTTTCGCCGGAGGAAGTCCACGAGAACGTCGGAATCAGGGGGGTGCATGTATATAGTGATCAAGACCACAATAACCTATCATCATATGTGTGATCTCATGATCCTATGAAATAATATCACCTAACATATATGTAATAAAAGCCTTGCTAAAGGTGAAAAAAATTCTTTGCCGTGTGTCTATGGGATAGAGACACACGGCAAAGGACCTTTGCCGTGTGTTTGACGGCGACAGGCAAACGGCAAAGGACCTTTGCCGTGTGTTTTGTCCTTTGCCGTGTGTCTCATGCTATTTTCTAATTTTCGTTTTATTTTTTCTTTCAAATGATTTAACTTTTTGTAGCCTATTTGTTAGTATTCAGACCATGGAAACACTAACTTTGCAATAGACCATAAGGTTCTAGAGGATGCTGAACTTCATTTCCATTAGGTAGACGATCCGAGGCCCACAGATCATCAGGGTTTCGCCGGAGTAAGTCCACGAGAACGTCGGAATCATCTGAAAACTTGCATGTGTCCCTAGCATATGTGTGTGAGTGTGGTGCAAGATTGGTATAGGTGATTGCATGTGCCCCCCCTCACATGCATGCGCTCTAACCTAGAAGCGAAAGGTTCTGGACCTGTATAAGGGGGAATCTCCCCGTTACGGTGAAACCGGGCCGTATAGTGCCCCAACTTGTGAACCAACATGGTTTCACATCATCCTATGACCTAGTCAGACACAAAACAAGAGAGAGCTACGCCGGGCTACCCCTGTCAGAAGAATGTCTAGGGGGGTAGACGATCCGAGGCCCGCAGATCATCAGGGTTTCGCCGAAGTAAGTCCACGAGAACATCGGAATCATCTGAAAACTTGCATGTGTCCCTAGCATATGTGTGTGAGTGTGGTGCAAGATTGGTATAGGTGATTGCATGTGCCCCCCCTCACATGCATGCGCTCTAACCTAGAAGCGAAAGGTTATGGACCTGTATAAGGGGGAATCTCCCCGTTACGGTGAAACCGGGCCGTATAGTGCCCCAACTTGTGAACCAACATGGTTTCACATCATCCTATGACCTAGTCAGACACAAAACAAGAGAGAGCTACGCCGGGCTACCCCTGTCAGAAGAATGTCTAGGGGGGTAGACGATCCGAGGCCCGCAGATCATCAGGGTTTCGCCGGAGTAAGTCCACGAGAACGTCGGAATCATCTGAAAACTTGCATGTGTCCCTAGCATATGTGTGTGTGTGTGGTTCAAGGTTGGGATAGGTGATTGCATGTGCCCCCCCCCCTCACATGCATGCGCTCTAACCTAGAAGCGAAAGGTTATGGACCTATATAAGGGGGAATCTCCCCGTTACGGTGAAACCGGGCCGTATAGTGCCCCAACTTGTGAACCAACATGGTTTCACATCATCCTATGACCTAGTCAGACACAAAACAAGAGAGAGCTACGCCGGGCTACCCCTGTCAGAAGAATGTCTAGGGGGGTAGACGATCCGAGGCCCGCAGATCATCAGGGTTTCGCCGGAGTAAGTCCACGAGAACGTCGGAATCATCTGAAAACTTGCATGTGTCCCTAGCATATGTGTGTGAGTGTGGTGCAAGGTTGGTATAGGTGATTGCATGTGCCCCCCCTCACATGCATGCGCTCTAACCTAGAAGCGAAAGGTTATGGACCTGTATAAGGGGGAATCTCCCCGTTACGGTGAAACCGGGCCGTATAGTGCCCCAACTTGTGAACCAACATGGTTTCACATCATCCTATGACCTAGTCAGACACAAAACAAGAGAGAGCTACGCCGGGCTACCCCTGTAGAAGAATGTCTAGGGGGGTAGACGATCCGAGGCCCGCAGATCATCAGGGTTTCGCCGGAGTAAGTCCACGAGAACGTCGGAATCATCTGAAAACTTGCATGTGTCCCTAGCATATGTGTGTGAGTGTGGTGCAAGATTGGTATAGGTGATTGCATGTGCCCCCCCTCACATGCATGCGCTCTAACCTAGAAGCGAAAGGTTATGCACCTGTATAAGGGGGAATCTCCCCGTTACGGTGAAACCGGGCCGTATAGTGCCCCAACTTGTGAACCAACATGGTTTCACATCATCCTATGACCTAGTCAGACACAAAACAAGAGAGAGCTACGCCGGGCTACCCCTGTCAGAAGAATGTCTAGGGGGGTAGACGATCCGAGGCCCGCAGATCATCAGGGTTTCGCCGGAGTAAGTCCACGAGAACGTCGGAATCATCTGAAAACTTGCATGTGTCCCTAGCATATGTGTGTGAGTGTGGTGCAAGATTGGTATAGGTGATTGCATGTGCCCCCCCTCACATGCATGCGCTCTAACCTAGAAGCGAAAGGTTATGGACCTGTATAAGGGGGAATCTCCCCGTTACGGTGAAACCGGGCCGTATAGTGCCCCAACTTGTGAACCAACATGGTTTCACATCATCCTATGACCTAGTCAGACACAAAACAAGAGAGAGCTACGCCGGGCTACGCCTGTCAGAAGAATGTCTAGGGGGGTAGACGATCCGAGGCCCGCAGATCATCAGGGTTTCGCCGGAGTAAGTCCACGAGAATGTCGGAATCATCTGAAAACTTGCATGTGTCCCTAGCATATGTGTGTGAGTGTGGTGCAAGATTGGTATAGGTGATTGCATGTGCCCCCCTCACATGCATGCGCTCTAACCTAGAAGCGAAAGGTTATGGACCTGTATAAGGGGGAATCTCCCCGTTACGGTGAAACCGGGCCGTATAGTGCCCCAACTTGTGAACCAACATGGTTTCACATCATCCTATGACCTAGTCAGACACAAAACAAGAGAGAGCTATGCCGGGCTACCCATGTCAGAAGGATGTCTAGGGGGGTAGACGATCCGAGGCCCGCAGATCATCAGGGTTTCGCCGGAGTAAGTCCACGAGAACGTCGGAATCATCTGAAAACTTGCATGTGTCCCTAGCATATGTGTGTGAGTGTGGTGCAAGATTGGTATAGGTGATTGCATGTGCCCCCCCTCACATGCATGCGCTCTAACCTAGAAGCGAAAGGTTATGGACCTGTATAAGGGGGAATCTCTCCGTTACGGTGAAACCGGGCCGTATAGTGCCCCAACTTGTGAACCAACATGGTTTCACATCATCCTATGACCTAGTCAGACACAAAACAAGAGAGAGCTATGCCGGGCTACCCCTGTCAGAAGAATGTCTAGGGGGTAGACGATCCGAGGCCCGCAGATCATCAGGGTTTCGCCGGAGGAAGTCCACGAGAACGTCGGAATCAGGGGGGTGCATGTATATAGTGATCAAGACCACAATAACCTATCATCATATGTGTGATCTCATGATCCTATGAAATAATATCACCTAACATATATGTAATAAAAGCCTTGCTAAAGGTGAAAAAAATTCTTTGCCGTGTGTCTATGGGATAGAGACACACGGCAAAGGACCTTTGCCGTGTGTTTGACGGCGACAGGCAAACGGCAAAGGACCTTTGCCGTGTGTTTTGTCCTTTGCCGTGTGTCTCATGCTATTTTCTAATTTTCGTTTTATTTTTTCTTTCAAATGATTTAACTTTTTGTAGCCTATTTGTTAGTATTCAGACCATGGAAACACTAACTTTGCAATAGACCATAAGGTTCTAGAGGATGCTGAACTTCATTTCCATTAGGTAGACGATCCGAGGCCCACAGATCATCAGGGTTTCGCCGGAGTAAGTCCACGAGAACGTCGGAATCATCTGAAAACTTGCATGTGTCCCTAGCATATGTGTGTGAGTGTGGTGCAAGATTGGTATAGGTGATTGCATGTGCCCCCCCTCACATGCATGCGCTCTAACCTAGAAGCGAAAGGTTCTGGACCTGTATAAGGGGGAATCTCCCCGTTACGGTGAAACCGGGCCGTATAGTGCCCCAACTTGTGAACCAACATGGTTTCACATCATCCTATGACCTAGTCAGACACAAAACAAGAGAGAGCTACGCCGGGCTACCCCTGTCAGAAGAATGTCTAGGGGGGTAGACGATCCGAGGCCCGCAGATCATCAGGGTTTCGCCGGAGTAAGTCCACGAGAACGTCGGAATCATCTGAAAACTTGCATGTGTCCCTAGCATATGTGTGTGAGTGTGGTGCAAGATTGGTATAGGTGATTGCATGTGCCCCCCCCCTCACATGCATGCGCTCTAACCTAGAAGCGAAAGGTTATGGACCTGTATAAGGGGGAATCTCCCCGTTACGGTGAAACCGGGCCGTATAGTGCCCCAACTTGTGAACCAACATGGTTTCACATCATCCTATGACCTAGTCAGACACAAAACAAGAGAGAGCTACGCCGGGTTACCCCTGTCAGAAGAATGTCTAGGGGGTAGACGATCCGAGGCCCACAGATCATCAGGGTTTCGCCGGAGTAAGTCCACGAGAACGTCGGAATCATCTGAAAACTTGCATGTGTCCCTAGCATATGTGTGTGAGTGTGGTGCAAGATTGGTATAGGTGATTGCATGTGCCCCCCCTCACATGCATGCGCTCTAACCTAGAAGCGAAAGGTTATGGACCTGTATAAGGGGGAATCTCCCCGTTACGGTGAAACCGGGCCATATAGTGCCCCAACTTGTGAACCAACATGGTTTCACATCATCCTATGACCTAGTCAGACACAAAACAAGAGAGAGCTACGCCGGGCTACCCCTGTCAGAAGAATGTCTAGGGGGGTAGACGATCCGAGGCCCGCAGATCATCAGGGTTTCGCTGGAGTAAGTCCACGAGAACGTCGGAATCATCTGAAAACTTGCATGTGTCCCTAGCATATGTGTGTGAGTGTGGTGCAAGATTGGTATAGGTGATTGCATGTGCCCCCCCCTCACATGCATGCGCTCTAACCTAGAAGCGAAAGGTTATGGACCTGTATAAGGGGGAATCTCCCCGTTACGGTGAAACCGGGCCATATAGTGCCCCAACTTGTGAACCAACATGGTTTCACATCATCCTATGACCTAGTCAGACACAAAACAAGAGAGAGCTACGCCGGGCTACCCCTGTCAGAAGAATGTCTAGGGGGTAGACGATCCGAGGCCCACAGATCATCAGGGTTTCGCCGGAGTAAGTCCACGAGAACGTCGGAATCATCTGAAAACTTGCATGTGTCCCTATCATATGTGTGTGAGTGTGGTGCAAGATTGTATAGGTGATTCCATGTGCCCCCCCTCACATGCATGCGCTCTAACCTAGAAGCGAAAGGTTATGGACCTGTATAAGGGGGAATCTCCCCGTTACGGTGAAACCGGGCCGTATAGGGCCCCAACTTGTGAACCAACATGGTTTCACATCATCCTATGACCTAGTCAGACACAAAACAAGAGAGAGCTACGCCGGGCTACCCCTGTCAGAAGAATGTCTAGGGGGGTAGACGATCCGAGGCCCGCAGATCATCAGGGTTTCGCCGGAGTAAGTCCACGAGAACGTCGGAATCATCTGAAAACTTGCATGTCTCCCTAGCATATGTGTGTGATTGTGGTGCAAGATTGGTATAGGTGATTGCATGTGCCCCCCCTCACATGCATGCGCTCTAACCTAGAAGCGAAAGGTTATGGACCTGTATAAGGGGGAATCTCCCCGTTACGGTGAAACCGGGCCGTATAGTGCCCCAACTTGTGAACCAACATGGTTTCACATCATCCTATGACCTAGTCAGACACAAAACAAGAGAGAGCTACGCCGGGCTACCCCTGTCAGAAGAATGTCTAGGGGGTAGACGATCCGAGGCCCGCAGATCATCAGGGTTTCGCCGGAGTAAGTCCACGAGAACGTCGGAATCATCTGAAAACTTGCATGTGTCCCTAGCATATGTGTGTGAGTGTGGTGCAAGATTGGTATAGGTGATTTCATGTGCCCCCCCTCACATGCATGCGCTCTAACCTAGAAGCGAAGGGTTATGGACCTGTATAAGGGGGAATCTCCCTGTTACGGTGAAACCGGGCCGTATAGTGCCCCAACTTGTGAACCAACATGGTTTCACATCATCCTATGACCTAGTCAGACACAAAACAAGAGAGAGCTACGCCGGGCTACCCCTGTCAGAAGAATGTCTAGGGGGGTAGACGATCCGAGGCCCGCAGATCATCAGGGTTTCGCCGGAGTAAGTCCACGAGAATGTCGGAATCATCTGAAAACTTGCATGTGTCCCTAGCATATGTGTGTGAGTGTGGTGCAAGATTGGTATAGGTGATTGCATGTGCCCCCCCTCACATGCATGCGCTCTAACCTAGAAGCGAAAGGTTATGGACCTGTATAAGGGGGAATCTCCCCGTTACGGTGAAACCGGGCCGTATAGTGCCCCAACTTGTGAACCAACATGGTTTCACATCATCCTATGACCTAGTCAGACACAAAACAAGAGAGAGCTACGCCGGGCTACCCCTGTCAGAAGAATGTCTAGGGGGGTAGACGATCCGAGGCCCGCAGATCATCAGGGTTTCGCCGGAGTAAGTCCACGAGAACGTCGGAATCATCTGAAAACTTGCATGTGTCCCTAGCATATGTGTGTGAGTGTGGTGCAAGGTTGGTATAGGTGATTGCATGTGCCCCCCCCTCACATGCATGCGCTCTAACCTAGAAGCGAAAGGTTATGGACCTGTATAAGGGGGAATCTCCCCGTTACGGTGAAACCGGGCCGTATAGTGCCCCAACTTGTGAACCAACATGGTTTCACATCATCCTATGACCTAGTCAGACACAAAACAAGAGAGAGCTACGCCGGGCTACCCCTGTCAGAAGAATGTCTAGGGGGGTAGACGATCCGAGGCCCGCAGATCATCAGGGTTTCACCGGAGTAAGTCCACGAGAACGTCGGAATCATCTGAAAACTTGCATGTGTCCCAAGCATATGTGTGTGAGTGTGGTGCAAGATTGGTATAGGTGATTGCATGTGCCCCCCTCACATGCATGCGCTCTAACCTAGAAGCGAAAGGTTATGGACCTGTATAAGGGGGAATCTCCCCGTTACGGTGAAACCGGGCCGTATAGTGCCCCAACTTGTGAACCAACATGGTTTCACATCATCCTATGACCTAGTCAGACACAAAACAAGAGAGAGCTACGCCGGGCTACCCCTGTCAGAAGAATGTCTAGGGGGGTAGACGATCCGAGGCCCGCAGATCATCAGGGTTTCGCCGGAGTAAGTCCACGAGAACGTCGGAATCATCTGAAAACTTGCATGTGTCCCTAGCATATGTGTGTGAGTCTGGTGCAAGATTGGTATAGGTGATTGCATGTGCCCCCCCTCACATGCATGCGCTCTAACCTAGAAGCGAAAGGTTATGGACCTGTATAAGGGGGAATCTCCCCGTTACGGTGAAACCGGGCCGTATAGTGCCCCAACTTGTGAACCAACATGGTTTCACATCATCCTATGACCTAGTCAGACACAAAACAAGAGAGAGCTACGCCGGGCTACCCCTGTCAGAAGAATGTCTAGGGGGGTAGACGATCCGAGGCCCGCAGATCATCAGGGTTTCGCCGGAGTAAGTCCACGAGAACGTCGGAATCATCTGAAAACTTGCATGTGTCCCTAGCCTATGTGTGTGAGTGTGGTGCAAGATTGGTATAGGTGATTGCATGTGCCCCCCCTCATATGCATGCGCTCTAACCTAGAAGCGAAAGGTTATGGACCTGTATAAGGGGGAATCTCCCTGTTACGGTGAAACCAGGCCGTATAGTGCCCCAACTTGTGAACCAACATGGTTTCACATCATCCTATGACCTAGTCAGACACAAAACAAGAGAGA
The DNA here is from genome assembly GCA_916181665.1 of Avena sativa. Taxonomy (NCBI): domain Eukaryota; kingdom Viridiplantae; phylum Streptophyta; class Magnoliopsida; order Poales; family Poaceae; genus Avena; species Avena sativa. Next base: position 346,152,574 of record OV702279.1, read on the forward strand.
GCTACGCCGGGCTACCCCTGTCAGAAGAATGTCTAGGGGGGTAGACGATCCGAGGCCCGCAGATCATCAGGGTTTCGCCGGAGTAAGTCCACGAGAACGTCGGAATCATCTAAAAACTTGCATGTGTCCCTAGCATATGTGTGTGAGTGTGGTGCAAGATTGGTATAGGTGATTGCATGTGCCCCCCCTCACATGCATGCGCTCTAACCTAGAAGCGAAAGGTTATGGACCTGTATAAGGGGGAATCTCCCCGTTACGGTGAAACCGGGCCGTATAGTGCCCCAACTTGTGAACCAACATGGTTTCACATCATCCTATGACCTAGTCAGACACAAAACAAGAGAGAGCTAAGCCGGGCTACCCCTGTCAGAAGAATGTCTAGGGGGGTAGACGATCTGAGGCCCGCAGATCATGAGGGTTTCGCCGGAGTAAGTCCACGAGAATGTCGGAATCATCTGAAAACTTGCATGTGTCCCTAGCATATGTGTGTGAGTGTGGTGCAAGATTGGTATAGGTGATTGCATGTGCCCCCCCTCACATGCATGCGCTCTAACCTAGAAGCGAAAGGTTATGGACCTGTATAAGGGGGAATCTCCCCGTTACGGTGAAACTGGGCCGTATAGTGCCCCAACTTGTGAACCAACATGGTTTCACATCATCCTATGACCTAGTCAGACACAAAACAAGAGAGAGCTACGCCGGGCTACCCCTGTCAGAAGAATGTCTAGGGGGGTAGACGATCCGAGGCCCGCAGATCATCAGGGTTTCGCCGGAGTAAGTCCACGAGAACATCGGAATCATCTGAAAACTTGCATGTGTCCCTAGCATATGTGTGTGAGTGTGGTGCAAGGTTGGTATAGGTGATTGCATGTGCCCCCCCCCTCACATGCATGCGCTCTAACCTAGAAGCGAAAGGTTATGGACCTGTATAAGGGGGAATCTCCCCGTTACGGTGAAACCGGGCCGTATAGTGCCCCAACTTGTGAACCAACATGGTTTCACATCATCCTATGACCTAGTCAGACACAAAACAAGAGAGAGCTACGCCGGGCTACCCCTGTCAGAAGAATGTCTAGGGGGGTAGACGATCCGAGGCCCGCAGATCATCAGGGTTTCGCCGAAGTAAGTCCACGAGAACGTCGGAATCATCTGAAAACTTGCATGTGTCCCAAGCATATGTGTGTGAGTGTGGTGCAAGATTGTATAGGTGATTGCATGTGCCCCCCCTCACATGCATGCGCTCTAACCTAGAAGCGAAAGGTTATGGACCTGTATAAGGGGGAATCTCCCCGTTACGGTGAAATCGGGCCGTATAGTGCCCCAACTTGTGAACCAACATGGTTTCACATCATCCTATGACCTAGTCAGACACAAAACAAGAGAGAGCTACGCCGGGCTACCCCTGTCAGAAGAATGTCTAGGGGGGTAGACGATCCGAGGCCCGTAGATCATCAGGGTTTCGCCGGAGTAAGTCCACGAGAACGTCGGAATCATCTGAAAACTTGCATGTGTCCCTAGCATATGTGTGTGAGTGTGGTGCAAGATTGGTATAGGTGATTGCATGTGCCCCCCCTCACATGCATGCGCTCTAACCTAGAAGCGAAAGGTTATGGACCTGTATAAGGGGGAATCTCCCCGTTACGGTGAAACCGGGCCGTATAGTGCCCCAACTTGTGAACCAACATGGTTTCACATCATCCTATGACCTAGTCAGACACAAAACAAGAGAGAGCTACGCCGGGCTACCCCTGTCAGAAGAATGTCTAGGGGGGTAGACGATCCGAGGCCCGCAGATCATCAGGGTTTCGCCGGAGTAAGTCCACGAGAACGTCGGAATCATCTGAAAACTTGCATGTGTCCCTAGCATATGTGTGTGAGTGTGGTGCAAGATTGGTATAGGTGATTGCATGTGCCCCCCCTCACATGCATGCGCTCTAACCTAGAAGCGAAAGGTTATGGACCTGTATAAGGGGGAATCTCCCTGTTACGGTGAAACCGGGCCGTATAGTGCCCCAACTTGTGAACCAACATGGTTTCACATCATCCTATGACCTAGTCAGACACAAAACAAGAGAGAGCTACGCCGGGCTACCCCTGTCAGAAGAATGTCTAGGGGGGTAGACGATCCGAGGCCCGCAGATCATCAGGGTTTCGCCGGAGTAAGTCCACGAGAACGTCGGAATCATCTGAAAACTTGCATGTGTCCCTAGCATATGTGTGTGAGTGTGGTGCAAGATTGGTATAGGTGATTGCATGTGCCCCCCCTCACATGCATGCGCTCTAACCTAGAAGCGAAAGGTTATGGACCTGTATAAGGGGGAATCTCCCCGTTACGGTGAAACCGGGCCGTATAGTGCCCCAACTTGTGAACCAACATGGTTTCACATCATCCTATGACCTAGTCAGACACAAAAAAAAAGAGAGAGCTACGCCGGGCTAGCCCTGTCAGAAGAATGTCTAGGGGGGTAGACGATCCGAGGCCCGCAGATCATGAGGGTTTCGCCGGAGTAAGTCCACGAGAATGTCGGAATCATCTGAAAACTTGCATGTGTCCCTAGCATATGTGTGTGAGTGTGGTGCAAGATTGGTATAGGTGATTGCATGTGCCCCCCCTCACATGCATGCGCTCTAACCTAGAAGCGAAAGGTTATGGACCCGTATAAGGGGGAATCTCCCCGTTACGGTGAAACCGGGCCGTATAGTGCCCCAACTTGTGAACCAACATGGTTTCACATCATCCTATGACCTAGTCAGACACAAAACAAGAGAGAGCTACGCCGGGCTACCCCTGTCAGAAGAATGTCTAGGGGGGTAGACGATCCGAGGCCCGCAGATCATCAGGGTTTCGCCGGAGTAAGTCCACGAGAACGTCGGAATCATCTGAAAACTTGCATGTGTCCCTAGCATATGTGTGTGAGTGTGGTGCAAGATTGGTATAGGTGATTGCATGTGCCCCCCCCCTCACATGCATGCGCTCTAACCTAGAAGCGAAAGGTTATGGACCTGTATAAGGGGGAATCTCCCTGTTACGGTGAAACCGGGCCGTATAGTGCCCCAACTTGTGAACCAACATGGTTTCACATGATCCTATGACCTAGTCAGACACAAAACAAGAGAGAGCTACGCCGGGCTACCCCTGTCAGAAGAATGTCTAGGGGGTAGACGATCCGAGGCCCACAGATCATCAGGGTTTCGCCGGAGTAAGTCCACGAGAACGTCGGAATCATCTGAAAACTTGCATGTGTCCCTAGCATATGTGTGTGAGTGTGGTGCAAGATTGGTATAGGTGATTGCATGTGCCCCCCCCTCACATGCATGCGCTCTAACCTAGAAGCGAAAGGTTATGGACCTGTATAAGGGGGAATCTCCCCGTTACGGTGAAACCGGGCCGTATAGTGCCCCAACTTGTGAACCAACATGGTTTCACATCATCCTATGACCTAGTCAGACACAAAACAAGAGAGAGCTACGCCGGGCTACCCCTGTCAGAAGAATGTCTAGGGGGGTAGACGATCTGAGGCCCGCAGATCATCAGGGTTTCGCCGGAGTAAGTCCACGAGAACGTCGGAATCATCTGAAAACTTGCATGTGTCCCTAGCATATGTGTATGAGTGTGGTGCAAGATTGGTATAGGTGATTGCATGTGCCCCCCCCCTCACATGCATGCGCTCTAACCTAGAAGCGAAAGGTTATGGACCTGTATAAGGGGGAATCTCCCCGTTACGGTGAAACCGGGCCGTATAGTGCCCCAACTTGTGAACCAACATGGTTTCACATCATCCTATGACCTAGTCAGACACAAAACAAGAGAGAGCTACGCCGGGCTACCCCTGTCAGAAGAATGTCTAGGGGGTAGACGATCCGAGGCCCACAGATCATCAGGGTTTCGCCGGAGTAAGTCCACGAGAACGTCGGAATCATCTGAAAACTTGCATGTGTCCCTAGCATATGTGTGTGAGTGTGGTGCAAGATTGTATAGGTGATTGCATGTGCCCCCCCTCACATGCATGCGCTCTAACCTAGAAGCGAAAGGTTATGGACCTGTATAAGGGGGAATCTCCCCGTTACGGTGAAACCGGGCCGTATAGTGCCCCAACTTGTGAACCAACATGGTTTCACATCATCCTATGACCTAGTCAGACACAAAACAAGAGAGAGCTACGCCGGGCTACCCCTGTCAGAAGAATGTCTAGGGGGGTAGACGATCCGAGGCCCGCAGATCATCAGGGTTTCGCCGGAGTAAGTCCACGAGAACGTCGGAATCATCTGAAAACTTGCATGTGTCCCTAGCATATGTGTGTGAGTGTGGTGCAAGATTGGTATAGGTGATTGCATGTGCCCCCCCCTCACATGCATGCGCTCTAACCTAGAAGCGAAAGGTTATGGACCTGTATAAGGGGGAATCTCCCCGTTACGGTGAAACCGGGCCGTATAGTGCCCCAACTTGTGAACCAACATGGTTTCACATCATCCTATGACCTAGTCAGACACAAAACAAGAGAGAGCTACGCCGGGCTACCCCTGTCAGAAGAATGTCTAGGGGGGTAGACGATCTGAGGCCCGCAGATCATCAGGGTTTCGCCGGAGTAAGTCCACGAGAACGTCGGAATCATCTGAAAACTTGCATGTGTCCCTAGCATATGTGTATGAGTGTGGTGCAAGATTGGTATAGGTGATTGCATGTGCCCCCCCCCTCACATGCATGCGCTCTAACCTAGAAGCGAAAGGTTATGGACCTGTATAAGGGGGAATCTCCCCGTTACGGTGAAACCGGGCCGTATAGTGCCCCAACTTGTGAACCAACATGGTTTCACATCATCCTATGACCTAGTCAGACACAAAACAAGAGAGAGCTACGCCGGGCTACCCCTGTCAGAAGAATGTCTAGGGGGTAGACGATCCGAGGCCCACAGATCATCAGGGTTTCGCCGGAGTAAGTCCACGAGAACGTCGGAATCATCTGAAAACTTGCATGTGTCCCTAGCATATGTGTGTGAGTGTGGTGCAAGATTGTATAGGTGATTGCATGTGCCCCCCCTCACATGCATGCGCTCTAACCTAGAAGCGAAAGGTTATGGACCTGTATAAGGGGGAATCTCCCCGTTACGGTGAAACCGGGCCGTATAGTGCCCCAACTTGTGAACCAACATGGTTTCACATCATCCTATGACCTAGTCAGACACAAAACAAGAGAGAGCTACGCCGGGCTACCCCTGTCAGAAGAATGTCTAGGGGGGTAGACGATCCGAGGCCCGCAGATCATCAGGGTTTCGCCGGAGTAAGTCCACGAGAACGTCGGAATCATCTGAAAACTTGCATGTGTCCCTAGCATATGTGTGTGAGTGTGGTGCAAGATTGGTATAGGTGATTGCATGTGCCCCCCCTCACATGCATGCGCTCTAACCTAGAAGCGAAAGGTTATGGACCTGTATAAGGGGGAATCTCCCTGTTACGGTGAAACCGGGCCGTATAGTGCCCCAACTTGTGAACCAACATGGTTTCACATCATCCTATGACCTAGTCAGACACAAAACAAGAGAGAGCTACGCCGGGCTACCCCTGTCAGAAGAATGTCTAGGGGGGTAGACGATCCGAGGCCCGCAGATCATCAGGGTTTCGCCGGAGTAAGTCCACGAGAACGTCGGAATCATCTGAAAACTTGCATGTGTCCCTAGCATATGTGTGTGAGTGTGGTGCAAGATTGTATAGGTGATTGCATGTGCCCCCCCTCACATGCATGCGCTCTAACCTAGAAGCGAAAGGTTATGGACCTGTATAAGGGGGAATCTCCCCGTTACGGTGAAACCGGGCCGTATAGTGCCCCAACTTGTGAACCAACATGGTTTCACATCATCCTATGACCTAGTCAGACACAAAACAAGAGAGAGCTACGCCGGGCTACCCCTGTCAGAAGAATGTCTAGGGGGGTAGACGATCCGAGGCCCGCAGATCATCAGGGTTTCGCCGGAGTAAGTCCACGAGAACGTCGGAATCATCTGAAAACTTGCATGTGTCCCTAGCATATGTGTGTGAGTGTGGTGCAAGATTGGTATAGGTGATTGCATGTGCCCCCCCTCACATGCATGCGCTCTAACCTAGAAGCGAAAGGTTATGGACCTGTATAAGGGGGAATCTCCCTGTTACGGTGAAACCGGGCCGTATAGTGCCCCAACTTGTGAACCAACATGGTTTCACATCATCCTATGACCTAGTCAGACACAAAACAAGAGAGAGCTACGCCGGGCTACCCCTGTCAGAAGAATGTCTAGGGGGGTAGACGATCCGAGGCCCGCAGATCATCAGGGTTTCGCCGGAGTAAGTCCACGAGAACGTCGGAATCATCTGAAAACTTGCATGTGTCCCTAGCATATGTGTGTGAGTGTGGTGCAAGGTTGGTATAGGTGATTGCATGTGCCCCCCCCTCACATGCATGCGCTCTAACCTAGAAGCGAAAGGTTATGGACCTGTATAAGGGGGAATCTCCCCGTTACGGTGAAACCGGGCCGTATAGTGCCCCAACTTGTGAACCAACATGGTTTCACATCATCCTATGACCTAGTCAGACACAAAACAAGAGAGAGCTACGCCGGGCTACCCCTGTCAGAAGAATGTCTAGGGGGGTAGACGATCCGAGGCCCGCAGATCATCAGCGTTTCGCCGGAGGAAGTCCACGAGAACGTCGGAACAAGGGGGGTGCATGTATATAGTGATCAAGACCACAATAACCTATCATCATATGTGTGATCTCATGATCCTATGAAATAATATCACCTAACATATATGTAATAAAAGCCTTGCTAAAGGTGAAAAAAATTCTTTGTCGTGTGTCTGTGGGATAGAGACACACGGCAAATGACCTTTGCCGTGTGTTTGACGGCGACAGGCACACGGCAAAGGACATCTTTGCCGTGTGTTTTGTCCTTTGCCGTGTGTTTGATGCTATTTTCTAATTTTCTTTTTATTTTTTCTTTCAAATGATTTAACTTTTTGTTGCCTATTTGTTAGTATTCAGACCATGGAAACACTAACTTTGCAATAGACCATAAGGTTCTAGAGGATGTTGAACTTCATTTCCATTAGGTAGACGATCCGAGGCCCGCAGATCATCAGGGTTTCGCCGGAGTAAGTCCACGAGAACGTCGGAATCATCTGAAAACTTGCATGTGTCCCTAGCATATGTGTGTGAGTGTGGTGCAAGATTGGTATAGGTGATTGCATGTGCCCCCCCTCACATGCATGCGCTCTAACCTAGAAGCGAAAGGTTATGGACCTGTATAAGGGGGAATCTCCCCGTTACGGTGAAACCGGGCCGTATAGTGCCCCAACTTGTGAACCAACATGGTTTCACATCATCCTATGACCTAGTCAGACACAAAACAAGAGAGAGCTACGCCGGGCTACCCCTGTCAGAAGAATGTCTAGGGGGGTAGACGATCCCAGGCCCGCAGATCATCAGGGTTTCGCCGGAGTAAGTCCACGAGAACGTCGGAATCATCTGAAAACTTGCATGTGTCCCTAGCATATGTGTGTGAGTGTGGTGCAAGATTGGTATAGGTGATTGCATGTGCCCCCCCTCACATGCATGCGCTCTAACCTAGAAGCGAAAGGTTATGGACCTGTATAAGGGGGAATCTCCCTGTTACGGTGAAACCGGGCCGTATAGTGCCCCAACTTGTGAACCAACATGGTTTCACATCATCCTATGACCTAGTCAGACACAAAACAAGAGAGAGCTACGCCGGGCTACCCCTGTCAGAAGAATGTCTAGGGGGGTAGACGATCCGAGGCCCGCAGATCATCAGGGTTTCGCCGGAGTAAGTCCACGAGAACGTCGGAATCATCTGAAAACTTGCATGTGTCCCTAGCATATGTGTGTGAGTGTGGTGCAAGATTGGTATAGGTGATTGCATGTGCCCCTCCTCACATGCATGCGCTCTAACCTAGAAGCGAAAGGTTATGGACCTGTATAAGGGGGAATCTCCCCGTTACGGTGAAACCGGGCCGTATAGTGCCCCAACTTGTGAACCAACATGGTTTCACATCATCCTATGACCTAGTCAGACACAAAACAAGAGAGAGCTACGCCGGGCTACCCCTGTCAGAAGAATGTCTAGGGGGGTAGACGATCCGAGGCCCGCAGATCATGAGGGTTTCGCCGGAGTAAGTCCACGAGAATGTCGGAATCATCTGAAAACTTGCATGTGTACCTAGCATATGTGTGTGAGTGTGGTGCAAGATTGGTATAGGTGATTGCATGTGCCCCCCCTCACATGCATGCGCTCTAACCTAGAAGCGAAAGGTTATGGACCTGTATAAGGGGGAATCTCCCCGTTACGGTGAAACCGGGCCGTATAGTGCCCCAACTTGTGAACCAACATGGTTTCACATCATCCTATGACCTAGTCAGACACAAAACAAGAGAGAGCTACGCCGGGCTACCCCTGTCAGAAGAATGTCTAGGGGGGTAGACGATCCGAGGCCCGCAGATCATCAGGGTTTCGCCGGAGTAGGTCCACGAGAACGTCGGAATCATCTGAAAACTTGCATGTGTCCCTAGCATATGTGTGTGAGTGTGGTGCAAGATTGGTATAGGTGATTGCATGTGCCCCCCTCACATGCATGCGCTCTAACCTAGAAGCGAAAGGTTATGGACCTGTATAAGGGGGAATCTCTCCGTTACGGTGAAACCGGGCCGTATAGTGCCCCAACTTGTGAACCAACATGGTTTCACATCATCCTATGACCTAGTCAGACACAAAACAAGAGAGAGCTACGCCGGGCTACCCCTGTCAGAAGAATGTCTAGGGGGGTAGACGATCCGAGGCCCGTAGATCATCAGGGTTTCGCCGGAGGAAGTCCACGAGAACGTCGGAATCAGGGGGGTGCATGTATATAGTGATCAAGACCACAATAACCTATCATCATATGTGTGATCTCATGATCCTATGAAATAATATCACCTAACATATATGTAATAAAAGCCTTGCTAAAGGTGAAAAAAATTCTTTGCCGTGTGTCTGTGGGATAGAGACACACGGCAAAGGACCTTTGCCGTGTGTTTGACGGCGACAGGCACACGGCAAAGGACCTCTTTGCCGTGTGTTTTGTCCTTTGCCGTGTGTCTCATGCTATTTTCTAATTTTCTTTTTATTTTTTCTTTCAAATGATTTAACTTTTTGTTGCCTATTTGTTAGTATTCAGACCATGGAAACACTAACTTTGCAATAGACCATAAGGTTCTAGAGGATGCTGAACTTCATTTCCATTAGGTAGACGATCCGAGGCCCGCAGATCATCAGGGTTTCGCCGGAGTAAGTCCACGAGAACGTCGGAATCATCTGAAAACTTGCATGTGTCCCTAGCATATGTGTGTGAGTGTGGTGCAAGATTGGTATAGGTGATTGCATGTGCCCCCCCTCACATGCATGCGCTCTAACCTAGAAGCGAAAGGTTCTGGACCTGTATAAGGGGGAATCTCCCCGTTACGGTGAAACCGGGCCGTATAGTGCCCCAACTTGTGAACCAACATGGTTTCACATCATCCTATGACCTAGTCAGACACAAAACAAGAGAGAGCTACGCCGGGCTACCCCTGTCAGAAGAATGTCTAGGGGGGTAGACGATCCGAGGCCCGCAGATCATCAGGGTTTCGCCGGAGTAAGTCCACGAGAACGTCGGAATCATCTGAAAACTTGCATGTGTCCCTAGCATATGTGTGTGAGTGTGGTGCAAGATTGGTATAGGTGATTGCATGTGCCCCTCCTCACATGCATGCGCTCTAACCTAGAAGCGAAAGGTTATGGACCTGTATAAGGGGGAATCTCCCCGTTACGGTGAAACCGGGCCGTATAGTGCCCCAACTTGTGAACCAACATGGTTTCACATCATCCTATGACCTAGTCAGACACAAAACAAGAGAGAGCTACGCCGGGCTACCCCTGTCAGAAGAATGTCTAGGGGGGTAGACGATCCGAGGCCCGCAGATCATGAGGGTTTCGCCGGAGTAAGTCCACGAGAATGTCGGAATCATCTGAAAACTTGCATGTGTACCTAGCATATGTGTGTGAGTGTGGTGCAAGATTGGTATAGGTGATTGCATGTGCCCCCCCTCACATGCATGCGCTCTAACCTAGAAGCGAAAGGTTATGGACCTGTATAAGGGGGAATCTCCCCGTTACGGTGAAACCGGGCCGTATAGTGCCCCAACTTGTGAACCAACATGGTTTCACATCATCCTATGACCTAGTCAGACACAAAACAAGAGAGAGCTACGCCGGGCTACCCCTGTCAGAAGAATGTCTAGGGGGGTAGACGATCCGAGGCCCGCAGATCATCAGGGTTTCGCCGGAGTAGGTCCACGAGAACGTCGGAATCATCTGAAAACTTGCATGTGTCCCTAGCATATGTGTGTGAGTGTGGTGCAAGATTGGTATAGGTGATTGCATGTGCCCCCCTCACATGCATGCGCTCTAACCTAGAAGCGAAAGGTTATGGACCTGTATAAGGGGGAATCTCTCCGTTACGGTGAAACCGGGCCGTATAGTGCCCCAACTTGTGAACCAACATGGTTTCACATCATCCTATGACCTAGTCAGACACAAAACAAGAGAGAGCTACGCCGGGCTACCCCTGTCAGAAGAATGTCTAGGGGGGTAGACGATCCGAGGCCCGTAGATCATCAGGGTTTCGCCGGAGGAAGTCCACGAGAACGTCGGAATCAGGGGGGTGCATGTATATAGTGATCAAGACCACAATAACCTATCATCATATGTGTGATCTCATGATCCTATGAAATAATATCACCTAACATATATGTAATAAAAGCCTTGCTAAAGGTGAAAAAAATTCTTTGCCGTGTGTCTGTGGGATAGAGACACACGGCAAAGGACCTTTGCCGTGTGTTTGACGGCGACAGGCACACGGCAAAGGACCTCTTTGCCGTGTGTTTTGTCCTTTGCCGTGTGTCTCATGCTATTTTCTAATTTTCTTTTTATTTTTTCTTTCAAATGATTTAACTTTTTGTTGCCTATTTGTTAGTATTCAGACCATGGAAACACTAACTTTGCAATAGACCATAAGGTTCTAGAGGATGCTGAACTTCATTTCCATTAGGTAGACGATCCGAGGCCCGCAGATCATCAGGGTTTCGCCGGAGTAAGTCCACGAGAACGTCGGAATCATCTGAAAACTTGCATGTGTCCCTAGCATATGTGTGTGAGTGTGGTGCAAGATTGGTATAGGTGATTGCATGTGCCCCCCCTCACATGCATGCGCTCTAACCTAGAAGCGAAAGGTTCTGGACCTGTATAAGGGGGAATCTCCCCGTTACGGTGAAACCGGGCCGTATAGTGCCCCAACTTGTGAACCAACATGGTTTCACATCATCCTATGACCTAGTCAGACACAAAACAAGAGAGAGCTACGCCGGGCTACCCCTGTCAGAAGAATGTCTAGGGGGGTAGACGATCCGAGGCCCGCAGATCATCAGGGTTTCGCCGGAGTAAGTCCACGAGAACGTCGGAATCATCTGAAAACTTGCATGTGTCCCTAGCATATGTGTGTGAGTGTGGTGCAAGATTGGTATAGGTGATTGCATGTGCCCCCCCTCACATGCATGCGCTCTAACCTAGAAGCGAAAGGTTATGGACCTGTATAAGGGGGAATCTCCCCGTTACGGTGAAACCGGGCCGTATAGTGCCCCAACTTGTGAACCAACATGGTTTCACATCATCCTATGACCTAGTCAGACACAAAACAAGAGAGAGCTACGCCGGGCTACCCCTGTCAGAAGAATGTCTAGGGGGTAGACGATCCGAGGCCCACAGATCATCAGGGTTTCGCCGGAGTAAGTCCACGAGAACGTCGGAATCATCTGAAAACTTGCATGTGTCCCTAGCATATGTGTGTGAGTGTGGTGCAAGATTGGTATAGGTGATTGCATGTGCCCCCCCTCACATGCATGCGCTCTAACCTAGAAGCGAAAGGTTATGGACCTGTATAAGGGGGAATCTCCCCGTTACGGTGAAACCGGGCCGTATAGTGCCCCAACTTGTGAACGAACATGGTTTCACATCATCCTATGACCTAGTCAGACACAAAACAAGAGAGAGCTACGCCGGGCTACCCCTGTCAGAAGAATGTCTAGGGGGGTAGACGATCCGAGGCCCGCAGATCATCAGGGTTTCGCCGGAGTAAGTCCACGAGAACGTCGGAATCATCTGAAAACTTGCATGTGTCCCTAGCATATGTGTGTGAGTGTGGTGCAAGATTGGTATAGGTGATTGCATGTGCCCCCCCTCACATGCATGCGCTCTAACCTAGAAGCGAAAGGTTATGGACCTGTATAAGGGGGAATCTCCCCGTTACGGTGAAACCGGGCCGTATAGTGCCCCAACTTGTGAACCAACATGGTTTCACATCATCCTATGACCTAGTCAGACACAAAACAAGAGAGAGCTACGCCGGGCTACCCCTGTCAGAAGAATGTCTAGGGGTAGACGATCCGAGGCCCACAGATCATCAGGGTTTCGCCGGAGTAAGTCCACGAGAACGTCGGAATCATCTGAAAACTTGCATGTGTCCCTAGCATATGTGTGTGAGTGTGGTGCAAGATTGGTATAGGTGATTGCATGTGCCCCCCCTCACATGCATGCGCTCTAACCTAGAAGCGAAAGGTTATGGACCTGTATAAGGGGGAATCTCCCCGTTACGGTGAAACCGGGCCGTATAGTGCCCCAACTTGTGAACGAACATGGTTTCACATCATCCTATGACCTAGTCAGACACAAAACAAGAGAGAGCTACGCCGGGCTACCCCTGTCAGAAGAATGTCTAGGGGTAGACGATCCGAGGCCCGCAGATCATCAGGGTTTCGCCGGAGTAAGTCCACGAGAACGTCGGAATCATCTGAAAACTTGCATGTGTCCCTAGCATATGTGTGTGAGTGTGGTGCAAGGTTGGTATAGGTGATTGCATGTGCCCCCCCCCCTCACATGCATGCGCTCTAACCTAGAAGCGAAAGGTTATGGACCTGTATAAGGGGGAATCTCCCCGTTACGGTGAAACCGGGCCGTATAGTGCCCCAACTTGTGAACCAACATGGTTTCACATCATCCTATGACCTAGTCAGACACAAAACAAGAGAGAGCTACGCCGGGCTACCCCTGTCAGAAGAATGTCTAGGGGGGTAGACGATCCGAGGCCCGCAGATCATCAGGGTTTCGCCGGAGGAAGTCCACGAGAACGTCGGAATCAGGGGGGTGCATGTATATAGTGATCAAGACCACAATAACCTATCATCATATGTGTGATCTCATGATCCTATGAAATAATATCACCTAACATATATGTAATAAAAGCCTTGCTAAAGGTGAAAAAAATTCTTTGCCGTGTGTCTGTGGGATAGAGACACACGGCAAAGGACCTTTGCCGTGTGTTTGACGGCGACAAGCACACGGCAAAGGACATCTTTGCCGTGTGTTTTGACCTTTGCCGTGTGTTTGATGCTATTTTCTAATTTTCTTTTTATTTTTTCTTTCAAATGATTTAACTTTTTGTTGCCTATTTGTTAGTATTCAGACCATGGAAACACTAACTTTGCAATAGACCATAAGGTTCTAGAGGATGTTGAACTTCATTTCCATTAGGTAGACGATCCGAGGCCCGCAGATCATCAGGGTTTCGCCGGAGTAAGTCCACGAGAACGTCGGAATCATCTGAAAACTTGCATGTGTCCCAAGCATATGTGTGTGAGTGTGGTGCAAGATTGGTATAGGTGATTGCATGTGCCCCCCCTCACATGCATGCGCTCTAACCTAGAAGCGAAAGGTTATGGACCTGTATAAGGGGGAATCTCCCCGTTACGGTGAAACCGGGCCGTATAGTGCCCCAACTTGTGAACCAACATGGTTTCACATCATCCTATGACCTAGTCAGACACAAAACAAGAGAGAGCTACGCCGGGCTACCCCTGTCAGAAGAATGTCTAGGGGGGTAGACGATCCGAGGCCCGCAGATCATCAGGGTTTCGCCGGAGTAAGTCCACGAGAACGTCGGAATCATCTGAAAACTTGCATGTGTCCCTAGCATATGTGTGTGAGTGTGGTGCAAGATTGGTATAGGTGATTGCATGTGCCCCTCCCTCACATGCATGCGCTCTAACCTAGAAGCGAAAGGTTATGGACCTGTATAAGGGGGAATCTCCCCGTTACGGTGAAACCGGGCCGTATAGTGCCCCAACTTGTGAACCAACATGGTTTCACATCATCCTATGACCTAGTCAGACACAAAACAAGAGAGAGCTACGCCGGGCTACCCCTGTCAGAAGAATGTCTAGGGGGGTAGACGATCCGAGGCCCGCAGATCATCAGGGTTTCGCCGGAGTAAGTCCACGAGAACGTCGGAATCATCTGAAAACTTGTATGTGTCCCTAGCATATGTGTGTGAGTGTGGTGCAAGATTGGTATAGGTGATTGCATGTGCCCCCCCTCACATGCATGCGCTCTAACCTAGAAGCGAAAGGTTATGGACCTGTATAAGGGGGAATCTCCCCGTTACGGTGAAACCGGGCCGTATAGTGCCCCAACTTGTGAACCAACATGGTTTCACATCATCCTATGACCTAGTCAGACACAAAACAAGAGAGAGCTACGCCGGGCTACCCCTGTCAGAAGAATGTCTAGGGGGGTAGACGATCCGAGGCCCGCAGATCATCAGGGTTTCGCCGGAGTAAGTCCACGAGAACGTCGGAATCATCTGAAAACTTGCATGTGTCCCTAGCATATGTGTGTGAGTGTGGTGCAAGATTGGTATAGGTGATTGCATGTGCCCCCCCTCACATGCATGCGCTCTAACCTAGAAGCGAAAGGTTATGGACCTGTATAAGGGGGAATCTCCCCGTTACGGTGAAACCGGGCCGTATAGTGCCCCAACTTGTGAACCAACATGGTTTCACATCATCCTATGACCTAGTCAGACACAAAACAAGAGAGAGCTACGCCGGGCTACCCCTGTCAGAAGAATGTCTAGGGGTAGACGATCCGAGGCCCGCAGATCATCAGGGTTTCGCCGGAGTAAGTCCACGAGAACGTCGGAATCATCTGAAAACTTGCATGTGTCCCTAGCATATATGTGTGAGTGTGGTGCAAGGTTGGTATAGGTGATTGCATGTGCCCCCCCCCCTCACATGCATGCGCTCTAACCTAGAAGCGAAAGGTTATGAACCTGTATAAGGGGGAATCTCCCCGTTACGGTGAAACCGGGCCGTATAGTGCCCCAACTTGTGAACCAACATGGTTTCACATCATCCTATGACCTAGTCAGACACAAAACAAGAGAGAGCTACGCCGGGCTACCCCTGTCAGAAGAATGTCTAGGGGGGTAGACGATCCGAGGCCCGCAGATCATCAGGGTTTCGCCGGAGGAAGTCCACGAGAACGTCGGAATCAGGGGGGTGCATGTATATAGTGATCAAGACCACAATAACCTATCATCATATGTGTGATCTCATGATCCTATGAAATAATATCACCTAACATATATGTAATAAAAGCCTTGCTAAAGGTGAAAAAAATTCTTTGCCGTGTGTCTGTGGGATAGAGACACACGGCAAAGGACCTTTGCCGTGTGTTTGACGGCGACAAGCACACGGCAAAGGACATCTTTGCCGTGTGTTTTGTCCTTTGCCGTGTGTTTGATGCTATTTTCTAATTTTCTTTTTATTTTTTCTTTCAAATGATTTAACTTTTTGTTGCCTATTTGTTAGTATTTAGACCATGGAAACACTAACTTTGCAATAGACCATAAGGTTCTAGAGGATGTTGAACTTCATTTCCATTAGGTAGACGATCCGAGGCCCGCAGATCATCAGGGTTTCGCCGGAGTAAGTCCACGAGAACGTCGGAATCATCTGAAAACTTGCATGTGTCCCAAGCATATGTGTGTGAGTGTGGTGCAAGATTGGTATAGGTGATTGCATGTGCCCCCCCTCACATGCATGCGCTCTAACCTAGAAGCGAAAGGTTATGGACCTGTATAAGGGGGAATCTCCCCGTTACGGTGAAACCGGGCCGTATAGTGCCCCAACTTGTGAACCAACATGGTTTCACATCATCCTATGACCTAGTCAGACACAAAACAAGAGAGAGCTACGCCGGGCTACCCCTGTCAGAAGAATGTCTAGGGGGGTAGACGATCCGAGGCCCGCAGATCATCAGGGTTTCGCCGGAGTAAGTCCACGAGAACGTCGGAATCATCTGAAAACTTGCATGTGTCCCTAGCATATGTGTGTGAGTGTGGTGCAAGATTGGTATAGGTGATTGCATGTGCCCCTCCCTCACATGCATGCGCTCTAACCTAGAAGCGAAAGGTTATGGACCTGTATAAGGGGGAATCTCCCCGTTACGGTGAAACCGGGCCGTATAGTGCCCCAACTTGTGAACCAACATGGTTTCACATCATCCTATGAACTAGTCAGACACAAAACAAGAGAGAGCTACGCCGGGCTACCCCTGTCAGAAGAATGTCTAGGGGGGTAGACGATCCGAGGCCCGCAGATCATCAGGGTTTCGCCGGAGTAAGTCCACGAGAACGTCGGAATCATCTGAAAACTTGTATGTGTCCCTAGCATATGTGTGTGAGTGTGGTGCAAGATTGGTATAGGTGATTGCATGTGCCCCCCCTCACATGCATGCGCTCTAACCTAGAAGCGAAAGGTTATGGACCTGTATAAGGGGGAATCTCCCCGTTACGGTGAAACCGGGCCGTATAGTGCCCCAACTTGTGAACCAACATGGTTTCACATCATCCTATGACCTAGTCAGACACAAAACAAGAGAGAGCTACGCCGGGCTACCCCTGTCAGAAGAATGTCTAGGGGGGTAGACGATCCGAGGCCCGCAGATCATCAGGGTTTCGCCGGAGTAAGTCCACGAGAACGTCGGAATCATCTGAAAACTTGCATGTGTCCCTAGCATATGTGTGTGAGTGTGGTGCAAGATTGGTATAGGTGATTGCATGTGCCCCCCCTCACATGCATGCGCTCTAACCTAGAAGCGAAAGGTTATGGACCTGTATAAGGGGGAATCTCCCCGTTACGGTGAAACCGGGCCGTATAGTGCCCCAACTTGTGAACCAACATGGTTTCACATCATCCTATGACCTAGTCAGACACAAAAAAAGAGAGAGCTACGCCGGGCTACCCCTGTCAGAAGAATGTCTAGGGGGGTAGACGATCCGAGGCCCGCAGATCATTAGGGTTTCGCCGGAGTAAGTCCACGAGAACGTCGGAATCATCTGAAAACTTGCATGTGTCCCTAGCATATGTGTGTGAGTGTGGTGCAAGATTGGTATAGGTGATTGCATCTGCCCCCCTCACATGCATGCGCTCTAACCTAGAAGCGAAAGGTTATGGACCTGTATAAGGGGGAATCTCCCCGTTACGGTGAAACCGGGCCGTATAGTGCCCCAACTTGTGAACCAACATGGTTTCACATCATCCTATGACCTAGTCAGACACAAAACAAGAGAGAGCTACGCCGGGCTACCCCTGTCAGAAGAATGTCTAGGGGGGTAGACGATCCGAGGCCCGCAGATCATCAGGGTTTCGCCGGAGTAAGTCCACGAGAACGTCGGAATCATCTGAAAACTTGCATGTGTCCCTAGCATATGTGTGTGAGTGTGGTGCAAGGTTGGTATAGGTGATTGCATGTGCCCCCCGCCTCACATGCATGCGCTCTAACCTAGAAGCGAAAGGTTATGGACCTGTATAAGGGGGAATCTCCCCGTTACGGTGAAACCGGGCCGTATAGTGCCCCAACTTGTGAACCAACATGGTTTCACATCATCCTATGACCTAGTCAGACACAAAACAAGAGAGAGCTACGCCGGGCTACCCCTGTCAGAAGAATGTCTAGGGGGGTAGACGATCCGAGGCCCGCAGATCATCAGGGTTTCGCCGGAGTAAGTCCACGAGAACGTCGGAATCATCTGAAAACTTGCATGTGTCCCTAGCATATGTGTGTGAGTGTGGTGCAAGATTGGTATAGGTGATTGCATGTGACCCCCCCTCACATGCATGCACTCTAACCTAGAAGCGAAAGGTTATGGACCTGTATAAGGGGGAATCTCCCCGTTACGGTGAAACCGGGCCGTATAGTGCCCCAACTTGTGAACCAACATGGTTTCACATCATCCTATGACCTAGTCAGACACAAAACAAGAGAGAGCTACGCCGGGCTACCCCTGTCAGAAGAATGTCTAGGGGGGTAGACGATCCGAGGCCCGCAGATCATCAGGGTTTCGCCGGAGTAAGTCCACGAGAACGTCGGAATCATCTGAAAACTTGCATGTGTCCCTAGCATATGTGTGTGAGTGTGGTGCAAGATTGGTATAGGTGATTGCATGTGCCCCCCCTCACATGCATGCGCTCTAACCTAGAAGCGAAAGGTTATGGACCTGTATAAGGGGGAATCTCCCCGTTACGGTGAAACCGGGCCGTATAGTGCCCCAACTTGTGAACCAACATGGTTTCACATCATCCTATGACCTAGTCAGACACAAAACAAGAGAGAGCTACGCCGGGCTACCCCTGTCAGAAGAATGTCTAGGGGGGTAGACGATTCGAGGCCCGCAGATCATCAGGGTTTCGCCGGAGTAAGTCCACGAGAACGTCGGAATCATCTGAAAACTTGCATGTGTCCCTAGCATATGTGTGTGAGTGTGGTGCAAGGTTGGTATAGGTAATTGCATGTGCCCCCCCCTCACATGCATGCGCTCTAACCTAGAAGCGAAAGGTTATGGACCTGTATAAGGGGGAATCGCCCCGTTACGGTGAAACCGGGCCGTATAGTGCCCCAACTTGTGAACCAACATGGTTTCACATCATCCTATGACCTAGTCAGACACAAAACAAGAGAGAGCTACGCCGGGCTACCCCTGTCAGAAGAATGTCTAGGGGGGTAGACGATCCGAGGCCCGCAGATCATCAGGGTTTCGCCGGAGGAAGTCCACGAGAACGTCGGAATCAGGGGGGTGCATGTATATAGTGATCAAGACCACAATAACCTATCATCATATGTGTGATCTCATGATCCTATGAAATAATATCACCTAACATATATGTAATAAAAGCCTTGCTAAAGGTGAAAAAAATTCTTTGCCGTGTGTCTGTGGGATAGAGACACACGGCAAAGGACCTTTGCCGTGTGTTTGACGGCGACAAGCACACGGCAAAGGACATCTTTGCCGTGTGTTTTGTCCTTTGCCGTGTGTTTGATGCTATTTTCTAATTTTCTTTTTATTTTTTCTTTCAAATGATTTAACTTTTTGTTGCCTATTTGTTAGTATTCAGACCATGGAAACACTAACTTTGCAATAGACCATAAGGTTCTAGAGGATGTTGAACTTCATTTCCATTAGGTAGACGATCCGAGGCCCGCAGATCATCAGGGTTTCGCCGGAGTAAGTCCACGAGAACGTCGGAATCATCTGAAAACTTGCATGTGTCCCAAGCATATGTGTGTGAGTGTGGTGCAAGATTGGTATAGGTGATTGCATGTGCCCCCCTCACATGCATGCGCTCTAACCTAGAAGCGAAAGGTTATGGACCTGTATAAGGGGGAATCTCCCCGTTACGGTGAAACCGGGCCGTATAGTGCCCCAACTTGTGAACCAACATGGTTTCACATCATCCTATGACCTAGTCATACACAAAACAAGAGAGAGCTACGCTGGGCTACCCCTGTCAGAAGAATGTCTAGGGGGGTAGACGATCCGAGGCCCGCAGATCATCAGGGTTTCGCCGCAGTAAGTCCACGAGAACGTCGGAATCATCTGAAAACTTGCATGTGTCCCTAGCATATGTGTGTGAGTGTGGTGCAAGATTGGTATAGGTGATTGCATGTGCCCCTCCCTCACATGCATGCGCTCTAACCTAGAAGCGAAAGGTTATGGACCTGTATAAGGGGGAATCTCCCCGTTACGGTGAAACCGGGCCGTATAGTGCCCCAACTTGTGAACCAACATGGTTTCACATCATCCTATGACCTAGTCAGACACAAAACAAGAGAGAGCTACGCCGGGCTACCCCTGTCAGAAGAATGTCTAGGGGGGTAGACGATCCGAGGCCCGCAGATCATCAGG
Organism: Avena sativa; assembly: GCA_916181665.1. Taxonomy (NCBI): domain Eukaryota; kingdom Viridiplantae; phylum Streptophyta; class Magnoliopsida; order Poales; family Poaceae; genus Avena; species Avena sativa. The sequence goes on from OV702279.1 coordinate 346,172,713, forward strand.
GTTTCGCCGGAGTAAGTCCACGAGAACGTCGGAATCATCTGAAAACTTGCATGTGTCCCTAGCATATGTGTGTGAGTGTGGTGCAAGATTGGTATAGGTGATTGCATGTGCCCCCCCTCACATGCATGCGCTCTAACCTAGAAGCGAAAGGTTATGGACCTGTATAAGGGGGAATCTCCCCGTTACGGTGAAACCGGGCCGTATAGTGCCCCAACTTGTGAACCAACATGGTTTCACATCATCCTATGACCTAGTCAGACACAAAACAAGAGAGAGCTACGCCGGGCTACCCCTGTCAGAAGAATGTCTAGGGGGGTAGACGATCCGAGGCCCGCAGATCATCAGGGTTTCGCCGGAGTAAGTCCACGAGAACGTCGGAATCATCTGAAAACTTGCATGTGTCCCTAGCATATGTGTGTGAGTGTGGTGCAAGATTGGTATAGGTGATTGCATGTGCCCCCCCTCACATGCATGCGCTCTAACCTAGAAGCGAAAGGTTATGGACCTGTATAAGGGGGAATCTCCCCGTTACGGTGAAACCGGGCCGTATAGTGCCCCAACTTGTGAACCAACATGGTTTCACATCATCCTATGACCTAGTCAGACACAAAACAAGAGAGAGCTACGCGGGGCTACCCCTGTCAGAAGAATGTCTAGGGGGGTAGACGATCCGAGGCCCGCAGATCATCAGGGTTTCGCCGGAGTAAGTCCACGAGAACGTCGGAATCATCTGAAAACTTGCATGTGTCCCTAGCATATGTGTGTGAGTGTGGTGCAAGATTGGTATAGGTGATTGCATGTGCCCCCCTCACATGCATGCGCTCTAACCTAGAAGCGAAAGGTTATGGACCTGTATAAGGGGGAATCTCCCCGTTACGGTGAAACCGGGCCGTATAGTGCCCCAACTTGTGAACCAACATGGTTTCACATCATCCGATGACCTAGTCAGACACAAAACAAGAGAGAGCTACGCCGGGCTACCCCTGTCAGAAGAATGTCTAGGGGGGTAGACGATCCGAGGCCCGCAGATCATCAGGGTTTCGCCGGAGTAAGTCCACGAGAACGTCGGAATCATCTGAAAACTTGCATGTGTCCCTAGCATATGTGTGTGAGTGTGGTGCAAGGTTGGTATAGGTGATTGCATGTGCCCCCCCCTCACATGCATGCGCTCTAACCTAGAAGCGAAAGGTTATGGACCTGTATAAGGGGGAATCTCCCCGTTACGGTGAAACCGGGCCGTATAGTGCCCCAACTTGTGAACCAACATGGTTTCACATCATCCTATGACCTAGTCAGACACAAAACAAGAGAGAGCTACGCCGGGCTACCCCTGTCAGAAGAATGTCTAGGGGGGTAGACGATCCGAGGCCCGCAGATCATCAGGGTTTCGCCGGAGGAAGTCCACGAGAACGTCGGAATCAGGGGGGTGCATGTATATAGTGATCAAGACCACAATAACCTATCATCATATGTGTGATCTCATGATCCTATGAAATAATATCACCTAACATATATGTAATAAAAGCCTTGCTAAAGGTGAAAAAAATTCTTTGCCGTGTGTCTGTGGGATAGAGACACACGGCAAAGGACCTTTGCCGTGTGTTTGACGGCGACAGGCACACGGCAAAGGACATCTTTGCCGTGTGTTTTGTCCTTTGCCGTGTGTTTGATGCTATTTTCTAATTTTCTTTTTATTTTTTCTTTCAAATGATTTAACTTTTTGTTGCCTATTTGTTAGTATTCAGACCATGGAAACACTAACTTTGCAATAGACCATAAGGTTCTAGAGGATGTTGAACTTCATTTCCATTAGGTAGACGATCCGAGGCCCGCAGATCATCAGGGTTTCGCCGGAGTAAGTCCACGAGAACGTCGGAATCATCTGAAAACTTGCATGTGTCCCTAGCATATGTGTGTGAGTGTGGTGCAAGATTGGTATAGGTGATTGCATGTGCCCCCCCTCACATGCATGCGCTCTAACCTAGAAGCGAAAGGTTATGGACCTGTATAAGGGGGAATCTCCCCGTTACGGTGAAACCGAGCCGTATAGTGCCCCAACTTGTGAACCAACATGGTTTCACATCATCCTATGACCTAGTCAGAAACAAAACAAGAGAGAGCTACGCTGGGCTACCCCTGTCAGAAGAATGTCTAGGGGGGTAGACGATCCGAGGCCCGCAGATCATCAGGGTTTCGCCGGAGTAAGTCCACGAGAACGTCGGAATCATCTGAAAACTTGCATGTGTCCCTAGCATATGTGTGTGAGTGTGGTGCAAGATTGGTATAGGTGATTGCATGTGCCCCTCCCTCACATGCATGCGCTCTAACCTAGAAGCGAAAGGTTATGGACCTGTATAAGGGGGAATCTCCCCGTTACGGTGAAACCGGGCCGTATAGTGCCCCAACTTGTGAACCAACATGGTTTCACATCATCCTATGACCTAGTCAGACACAAAACAAGAGAGAGCTACGTCGGGCTACCCCTGTCAGAAGAATGTCTAGGGGGGTAGACGATCCGAGGCCCGCAGATCATCAGGGTTTCGCCGGAGTAAGTCCACGAGAACGTCGGAATCATCTGAAAACTTGCATGTGTCCCTAGCATATGTGTGTGAGTGTGGTGCAAGATTGGTATAGGTGATTCCATGTGCCCCCCTCACATGCATGCGCTCTAACCTAGAAGCGAAAGGTTATGGACCTGTATAAGGGGGAATCTCCCCGTTACGGTGAAACCGGGCCGTATAGTGCCCCAACTTGTGAACCAACATGGTTTCACATCATCCTATGACCTAGTCAGACACAAAACAAGAGAGAGCTACGCCGGGCTACCCCTGTCAGAAGAATGTCTAGGGGGGTAGACGATCCGAGGCCCGCAGATCATCAGGGTTTCGCCGGAGTAAGTCCACGAGAACGTCGGAATCATCTGAAAACTTGCATGTGTCCCTAGCATATGTGTGTGAGTGTGGTGCAAGGTTGGTATAGGTGATTGCATGTGCCCCCCCCCTCACATGCATGCGCTCTAACCTAGAAGCGAAAGGTTATGGACCTGTATAAGGGGGAATCTCCCCGTTACGGTGAAACCGGGCCGTATAGTGCCCCAACTTGTGAACCAACATGGTTTCACATCATCCTATGACCTAGTCAGACACAAAACAAGAGAGAGCTACGCCGGGCTACCCCTGTCAGAAGAATGTCTAGGGGGGTAGACGATCCGAGGCCCGCAGATCATCAGGGTTTCGCCGGAGTAAGTCCACGAGAACGTCGGAATCATCTGAAAACTTGCATGTGTCCCTAGCATATGTGTGTGAGTGTGGTGCAAGATTGGTATAGGTGATTGCATGTGCCCCCCCTCACATGCATGCGCTCTAACCTAGAAGCGAAAGGTTATGGACCTATATAAGGGGGAATCTCCCCGTTACGGTGAAACCGGGCCGTATAGTGCCCCAACTTGTGAACCAACATGGTTTCACATCATCCTATGACCTAGTCAGACACAAAACAAGAGAGAGCTACGCCGGGCTACCCCTGTCAGAAGAATGTCTAGGGGGGTAGACGATCCGAGGCCCGCAGATCATCAGGGTTTCGCCGGAGTAAGTCCACGAGAACGTCGGAATCATCTGAAAACTTGCATGTGTCCCTAGCATATGTGTGTGAGTGTGGTGCAAGATTGGTATAGGTGATTGCATGTGCCCCCCCTCACATGCATGCGCTCTAACCTAGAAGCGAAAGGTTATGGACCTGTATAAGGGGGAATCTCCCCGTTACGGTGAAACCGGGCCGTATAGTGCCCCAACTTGTGAACCAACATGGTTTCACATCATCCTATGACCTAGTCAGACACAAAACAAGAGAGAGCTACGCCGGGCTACCCCTGTCAGAAGAATGTCTAGGGGGGTAGACGATCCGAGGCCCGCAGATCATCAGGGTTTCGCCGGAGTAAGTCCACGAGAACGTCGGAATCATCTGAAAACTTGCATGTGTCCCTAGCATATGTGTGTGAGTGTGGTGCAAGATTGGTATAGGTGATTGCATGTGCCCCCCCTCACATGCATGCGCTCTAACCTAGAAGCGAAAGGTTATGGACCTGTATAAGGGGGAATCTCCCCGTTACGGTGAAACCGGGCCGTATAGTGCCCCAACTTGTGAACCAACATGGTTTCACATCATCCTATGACCTAGTCAGACACAAAACAAGAGAGAGCTACGCCGGGCTACCCCTGTCAGAAGAATGTCTAGGGGGGTAGACGATCCGAGGCCCGCAGATCATCAGGGTTTCGCCGGAGGAAGTCCACGAGAACGTCGGAATCATCTGAAAACTTGCATGTGTCCCTAGCATATGTGTGTGAGTGTGGTGCAAGATTGGTATAGGTGATTGCATGTGCCCCCCTCACATGCATGCGCTCTAACCTAGAAGCGAAAGGTTATGGACCTGTATAAGGGGGAATCTCCCCGTTACGGTGAAACCGGGCCGTATAGTGCCCCAACTTGTGAACCAACATGGTTTCACATCATCCTATGACCTAGTCAGACACAAAACAAGAGAGAGCTACGCCGGGCTACCCCTGTCAGAAGAATGTCTAGGGGGGTAGACGATCCGAGGCCCGCAGATCATCAGGGTTTCGCTGGAGTAAGTCCACGAGAACGTCGGAATCATCTGAAAACTTGCATGTGTCCCTAGCATATGTGTGTGAGTGTGGTGCAAGGTTGCTATAGGTGATTGCATGTGCCCCCCGCCTCACATGCATGCGCTCTAACCTAGAAGCGAAAGGTTATGGACCTGTATAAGGGGGAATCTCCCCGTTACGGTGAAACCGGGCCGTATAGTGCCCCAACTTGTGAACCAACATGGTTTCACATCATCCTATGACCTAGTCAGACACAAAACAAGAGAGAGCTACGCCGGGCTACCCCTGTCAGAAGAATGTCTAGGGGGGTAGACGATCCGAGGCCCGCAGATCATCAGGGTTTCGCCGGAGTAAGTCCACGAGAACGTCGGAATCATCTGAAAACTTGCATGTGTCCCTAGCATATGTGTGTGAGTGTGGTGCAAGATTGGTATAGGTGATTGCATGTGCCCCCCCTCACATGCATGCGCTCTAACCTAGAAGCGAAAGGTTATGTACCTGTATAAGGGGGAATCTCCCCGTTACGGTGAAACCGGGCCGTATAGTGCCCCAACTTGTGAACCAACATGGTTTCACATCATCCTATGACCTAGTCAGACACAAAACAAGAGAGAGCTACGCCGGGCTACCCCTGTCAGAAGAATGTCTAGGGGGGTAGACGATCCGAGGCCCGCAGATCATCAGGGTTTCGCCGGAGTAAGTCCACGAGAACGTCGGAATCATCTGAAAACTTGCATGTGTCCCTAGCATATGTGTGTGAGTGTGGTGCAAGATTGGTATAGGTGATTGCATGTGCCCCCCCTCACATGCATGCGCTCTAACCTAGAAGCGAAAGGTTATGGACCTGTATAAGGGGGAATCTCCCCGTTACGGTGAAACCGGGCCGTATAGTGCCCCAACTTGTGAACCAACATGGTTTCACATCATCCTATGACCTAGTCAGACACAAAACAAGAGAGAGCTACGCCGGGCTACCCCTGTCAGAAGAATGTCTAGGGGGGTAGACGATCCGAGGCCCGCAGATCATCAGGGTTTCGCCGGAGTAAGTCCACGAGAACGTCGGAATCATCTGAAAACTTGCATGTGTCCCTAGCATATGTGTGTGAGTGTGGTGCAAGGTTGGTATAGGTGATTGCATGTGCCCCCCCCTCACATGCATGCGCTCTAACCTAGAAGCGAAAGGTTATGGACCTGTATAAGGGGGAATCTCCCCGTTACGGTGAAACCGGGCCGTATAGTGCCCCAACTTGTGAACCAACATGGTTTCACATCATCCTATGACCTAGTCAGACACAAAACAAGAGAGAGCTATGCCGGGCTACCCCTGTCAGAAGAATGTCTAGGGGGGTAGACGATCCGAGGCCCGCAGATCATCAGGGTTTCGCCGGAGGAAGTCCACGAGAACGTCGGAATCAGGGGGGTGCATGTATATAGTGATCAAGACCACAATAACCTATCATCATATGTGTGATCTCATGATCCTATGAAATAATATCACCTAACATATATGTAATAAAAGCCTTGCTAAAGGTGAAAAAAATTCTTTGCCGTGTGTCTGTGGGATAGAGACACACGGCAAAGGACCTTTGCCGTGTGTTTGACGGCGACAAGCACACGGCAAAGGACATCTTTGCCGTGTGTTTTGTCCTTTGCCGTGTGTTTGATGCTATTTTCTAATTTTCTTTTTATTTTTTCTTTCAAATGATTTAACTTTTTGTTGCCTATTTGTTAGTATTCAGACCATGGAAACACTAACTTTGCAATAGACCATAAGGTTCTAGAGGATGTTGAACTTCATTTCCATTAGGTAGACGATCCGAGGCCCGCAGATCATCAGGGTTTCGCCGGAGTAAGTCCACGAGAACGTCGGAATCATCTGAAAACTTGCATGTGTCCCAAGCATATGTGTGTGAGTGTGGTGCAAGATTGGTATAGGTGATTGCATGTGCCCCCCTCACATGCATGCGCTCTAACCTAGAAGCGAAAGGTTATGGACCTGTATAAGGGGGAATCTCCCCGTTACGGTGAAACCGGGCCGTATAGTGCCCCAACTTGTGAACCAACATGGTTTCACATCATCCTATGACCTAGTCAGACACAAAACAAGAGAGAGCTACGCTAGGCTACCCCTGTCAGAAGAATGTCTAGGGGGGTAGACGATCCGAGGCCCGCAGATCATCAGGGTTTCGCCGGAGTAAGTCCACGAGAACGTCGGAATCATCTGAAAACTTGCATGTGTCCCTAGCATATGTGTGTGAGTGTGGTGCAAGATTGGTATAGGTGATTGCATGTGCCCCTCCCTCACATGCATGCGCTCTAACCTAGAAGCGAAAGGTTATGGACCTGTATAAGGGGGAATCTCCCTGTTACGGTGAAACCGGGCCGTATAGTGCCCCAACTTGTGAACCAACATGGTTTCACATCATCCTATGACCTAATCAGACACAAAACAAGAGAGAGCTACGCCGGGCTACCCCTGTCAGAAGAATGTCTAGGGGGGTAGACGATCCGAGGCCCGCAGATCATCAGGGTTTCGCCGGAGTAAGTCCACGAGAACGTCGGAATCATCTGAAAACTTGCATGTGTCCCTAGCATATGTGTGTGAGTGTGGTGCAAGATTGGTATAGGTGATTGCATGTGCCCCCCCTCACATGCATGCGCTCTAACCTAGAAGCGAAAGGTTATGGACCTGTATAAGGGGGAATCTCCCCGTTACGGTGAAACCGGGCCGTATAGTGCCCCAACTTGTGAACCAACATGGTTTCACATCATCCTATGACCTAGTCAGACACAAAACAAGAGAGAGCTACGCCGGGCTACCCCTGTCAGAAGAATGTCTAGGGGGGTAGACGATCCGAGGCCCGCAGATCATCAGGGTTTCGCCGGAGTAAGTCCACGAGAACGTCGGAATCATCTGAAAACTTGCATGTGTCCCTAGCATATGTGTGTGAGTGTGGTGCAAGATTGGTATAGGTGATTGCATGTGCCCCCCCTCACATGCATGCGCTCTAACCTAGAAGCGAAAGGTTATGGACCTGTATAAGGGGGAATCTCCCCGTTACGGTGAAACCGGGCCGTATAGTGCCCCAACTTGTGAACCAACATGGTTTCACATCATCCTATGACCTAGTCAGACACAAAACAAGAGAGAGCTACGCGGGGCTACCCCTGTCAGAAGAATGTCTAGGGGGGTAGACGATCCGAGGCCCGCAGATCATCAGGGTTTCGCCGGAGTAAGTCCACGAGAACGTCGGAATCATCTGAAAACTTGCATGTGTCCCTAGCATATGTGTGTGAGTGTGGTGCAAGATTGGTATAGGTGATTGCATGTGCCCCCCTCACATGCATGCGCTCTAACCTAGAAGCGAAAGGTTATGGACCTGTATAAGGGGGAATCTCCCCGTTACGGTGAAACCGGGCCGTATAGTGCCCCAACTTGTGAACCAACATGGTTTCACATCATCCGATGACCTAGTCAGACACAAAACAAGAGAGAGCTACGTCGGGCTACCCCTGTCAGAAGAATGTCTAGGGGGGTAGACGATCCGAGGCCCGCAGATCATCAGGGTTTCGCCGGAGTAAGTCCACGAGAACGTCGGAATCATCTGAAAACTTGCATGTGTCCCTAGCATATGTGTGTGAGTGTGGTGCAAGGTTGGTATAGGTGATTGCATGTGCCCCCCCTCACATGCATGCGCTCTAACCTAGAAGCGAAAGGTTATGGACCTGTATAAGGGGGAATCTCCCCGTTACGGTGAAACCGGGCCGTATAGTGCCCCAACTTGTGAACCAACATGGTTTCACATCATCCTATGACCTAGTCAGACACAAAACAAGAGAGAGCTACGCCGGGCTACCCCTGTCAGAAGAATGTCTAGGGGGGTAGACGATCCGAGGCCCGCAGATCATCAGGGTTTCGCCGGAGGAAGTCCACGAGAACGTCGGAATCAGGGGGGTGCATGTATATAGTGATCAAGACCACAATAACCTATCATCATATGTGTGATCTCATGATCCTATGAAATAATATCACCTAACATATATGTAATAAAAGCCTTGCTAAAGGTGAAAAAAATTCTTTGCCGTGTGTCTGTGGGATAGAGACACACGGCAAAGGACCTTTGCCGTGTGTTTGACGGCGACAGGCACACGGCAAAGGACATCTTTGCCGTGTGTTTTGTCCTTTGCCGTGTGTTTGATGCTATTTTCTAATTTTCTTTTTATTTTTTCTTTCAAATGATTTAACTTTTTGTTGCCTATTTGTTAGTATTCAGACCATGGAAACACTAACTTTGCAATAGACCATAAGGTTCTAGAGGATGTTGAACTTCATTTCCATTAGGTAGACGATCCGAGGCCCGCAGATCATCAGGGTTTCGCCGGAGTAAGTCCACGAGAACGTCGGAATCATCTGAAAACTTGCATGTGTCCCTAGCATATGTGTGTGAGTGTGGTGCAAGATTGGTATAGGTGATTGCATGTGCCCCCCCTCACATGCATGCGCTCTAACCTAGAAGCGAAAGGTTATGGACCTGTATAAGGGGGAATCTCCCCGTTACTGTGAAACCGGGCCGTATAGTGCCCCAACTTGTGAACCAACATGGTTTCACATCATCCTATGACCTAGTCAGACACAAAACAAGAGAGAGCTACGCCGGGCTACCCCTGTCAGAAGAATGTCTAGGGGGGTAGACGATCCGAGGCCCGCAGATCATCAGGGTTTCGCCGGAGTAAGTCCACGAGAACGTCGGAATCATCTGAAAACTTGCATGTGTCCCTAGCATATGTGTGTGAGTGTGGTGCAAGATTGGTATAGGTGATTGCATGTGCCCCCCCTCACATGCATGCGCTCTAACCTAGAAGCGAAAGGTTATGGACCTGTATAAGGGGGAATCTCCCCGTTACGGTGAAACCGAGCCGTATAGTGCCCCAACTTGTGAACCAACATGGTTTCACATCATCCTATGACCTAGTCAGACACAAAACAAGAGAGAGCTACGCTGGGCTACCCCTGTCAGAAGAATGTCTAGGGGGGTAGACGATCCGAGGCCCGCAGATCATCAGGGTTTCGCCGGAGTAAGTCCACGAGAACGTCGGAATCATCTGAAAACTTGCATGTGTCCCTAGCATATGTGTGTGAGTGTGGTGCAAGATTGGTATAGGTGATTGCATGTGCCCCTCCCTCACATGCATGCGCTCTAACCTAGAAGCGAAAGGTTATGGACCTGTATAAGGGGGAATCTCCCCGTTACGGTGAAACCGGGCCGTATAGTGCCCCAACTTGTGAACCAACATGGTTTCACATCATCCTATGACCTAGTCAGACACAAAACAAGAGAGAGCTACGTCGGGCTACCCCTGTCAGAAGAATGTCTAGGGGGGTAGACGATCCGAGGCCCGCAGATCATCAGGGTTTCGCCGGAGTAAGTCCACGAGAACGTCGGAATCATCTGAAAACTTGCATGTGTCCCTAGCATATGTGTGTGAGTGTGGTGCAAGATTGGTATAGGTGATTCCATGTGCCCCCCTCACATGCATGCGCTCTAACCTAGAAGCGAAAGGTTATGGACCTGTATAAGGGGGAATCTCCCCGTTACGGTGAAACCGGGCCGTATAGTGCCCCAACTTGTGAACCAACATGGTTTCACATCATCCGATGACCTAGTCAGACACAAAACAAGAGAGAGCTACGCCGGGATACCCCTGTCAGAAGAATGTCTAGGGGGGTAGACGATCCGAGGCCCGCAGATCATCAGGGTTTCGCCGGAGTAAGTCCACGAGAACGTCGGAATCATCTGAAAACTTGCATGTGTCCCTAGCATATGTGTGTGAGTGTGGTGCAAGGTTGGTATAGGTGATTGCATGTGCCCCCCCCTCACATGCATGCGCTCTAACCTAGAAGCGAAAGGTTATGGACCTGTATAAGGGGGAATCTCCCCGTTACGGTGAAACCGGGCCGTATAGTGCCCCAACTTGTGAACCAACATGGTTTCACATCATCCTATGACCTAGTCAGACACAAAACAAGAGAGAGCTACGCCGGGCTACCCCTGTCAGAAGAATGTCTAGGGGGGTAGACGATCCGAGGCCCGCAGATCATCAGGGTTTCGCCGGAGGAAGTCCACGAGAACGTCGGAATCAGGGGGGTGCATGTATATAGTGATCAAGACCACAATAACCTATCATCATATGTGTGATCTCATGATCCTATGAAATAATATCACCTAACATATATGTAATAAAAGCCTTGCTAAAGGTGAAAAAAATTCTTTGCCGTGTGTCTGTGGGATAGAGACACACGGCAAAGGACCTTTGCCGTGTGTTTGACGGCGACAGGCACACGGCAAAGGACATCTTTGCCGTGTGTTTTGTCCTTTGCCGTGTGTTTGATGCTATTTTCTAATTTTCTTTTTATTTTTTCTTTCAAATGATTTAACTTTTTGTTGCCTATTTGTTAGTATTCAGACCATGGAAACACTAACTTTGCAATAGACCATAAGGTTCTAGAGGATGTTGAACTTCATTTCCATTAGGTAGACGATCCGAGGCCCGCAGATCATCAGGGTTTCGCCGGAGTAAGTCCACGAGAACGTCGGAATCATCTGAAAACTTGCATGTGTCCCTAGCATATGTGTGTGAGTGTGGTGCAAGATTGGTATAGGTGATTGCATGTGCCCCCCCTCACATGCATGCGCTCTAACCTAGAAGCGAAAGGTTATGGACCTGTATAAGGGGGAATCTCCCCGTTACTGTGAAACCGGGCCGTATAGTGCCCCAACTTGTGAACCAACATGGTTTCACATCATCCTATGACCTAGTCAGACACAAAACAAGAGAGAGCTACGCCGGGCTACCCCTGTCAGAAGAATGTCTAGGGGGGTAGACGATCCGAGGCCCGCAGATCATCAGGGTTTCGCCGGAGTAAGTCCACGAGAACGTCGGAATCATCTGAAAACTTGCATGTGTCCCTAGCATATGTGTGTGAGTGTGGTGCAAGATTGGTATAGGTGATTGCATGTGCCCCCCCTCACATGCATGCGCTCTAACCTAGAAGCGAAAGGTTATGGACCTGTATAAGGGGGAATCTCCCCGTTACGGTGAAACCGAGCCGTATAGTGCCCCAACTTGTGAACCAACATGGTTTCACATCATCCTATGACCTAGTCAGACACAAAACAAGAGAGAGCTACGCTGGGCTACCCCTGTCAGAAGAATGTCTAGGGGGGTAGACGATCCGAGGCCCGCAGATCATCAGGGTTTCGCCGGAGTAAGTCCACGAGAACGTCGGAATCATCTGAAAACTTGCATGTGTCCCTAGCATATGTGTGTGAGTGTGGTGCAAGATTGGTATAGGTGATTGCATGTGCCCCTCCCTCACATGCATGCGCTCTAACCTAGAAGCGAAAGGTTATGGACCTGTATAAGGGGGAATCTCCCCGTTACGGTGAAACCGGGCCGTATAGTGCCCCAACTTGTGAACCAACATGGTTTCACATCATCCTATGACCTAGTCAGACACAAAACAAGAGAGAGCTACGTCGGGCTACCCCTGTCAGAAGAATGTCTAGGGGGGTAGACGATCCGAGGCCCGCAGATCATCAGGGTTTCGCCGGAGTAAGTCCACGAGAACGTCGGAATCATCTGAAAACTTGCATGTGTCCCTAGCATATGTGTGTGAGTGTGGTGCAAGATTGGTATAGGTGATTCCATGTGCCCCCCTCACATGCATGCGCTCTAACCTAGAAGCGAAAGGTTATGGACCTGTATAAGGGGGAATCTCCCCGTTACGGTGAAACCGGGCCGTATAGTGCCCCAACTTGTGAACCAACATGGTTTCACATCATCCGATGACCTAGTCAGACACAAAACAAGAGAGAGCTACGCCGGGCTACCCCTGTCAGAAGAATGTCTAGGGGGGTAGACGATCCGAGGCCCGCAGATCATCAGGGTTTCGCCGGAGTAAGTCCACGAGAACGTCGGAATCATCTGAAAACTTGCATGTGTCCCTAGCATATGTGTGTGAGTGTGGTGCAAGGTTGGTATAGGTGATTGCATGTGCCCCCCCCCCCTCACATGCATGCGCTCTAACCTAGAAGCGAAAGGTTATGGACCTGTATAAGGGGGAATCTCCCCGTTACGGTGAAACCGGGACGTATAGTGCCCCAACTTGTGAACCAACATGGTTTCACATCATCCTATGACCTAGTCAGACACAAAACAAGAGAGAGCTACGCCGGGCTACCCCTGTCAGAAGAATGTCTAGGGGGGTAGACGATCCGAGGCCCGCAGATCATCAGGGTTTCGCCGGAGTAAGTCCACGAGAACGTCGGAATCATCTGAAAACTTGCATGTGTCCCTAGCATATGTGTGTGAGTGTGGTGCAAGATTGGTATAGGTGATTGCATGTGCCCCCCCTCACATGCATGCGCTCTAACCTAGAAGCGAAAGGTTATGGACCTGTATAAGGGGGAATCTCCCCGTTACGGTGAAACCGGGCCGTATAGTGCCCCAACTTGTGAACCAACATGGTTTCACATCATCCTATGACCTAGTCAGACACAAAACAAGAGAGAGCTACGCGGGGCTACCCCTGTCAGAAGAATGTCTAGGGGGGTAGACGATCCGAGGCCCGCAGATCATCAGGGTTTCGCCGGAGTAAGTCCACGAGAACGTCGGAATCATCTGAAAACTTGCATGTGTCCCTAGCATATGTGTGTGAGTGTGGTGCAAGATTGGTATAGGTGATTGCATGTGCCCCCCTCACATGCATGCGCTCTAACCTAGAAGCGAAAGGTTATGGACCTGTATAAGGGGGAATCTCCCCGTTACGGTGAAACCGGGCCGTATAGTGCCCCAACTTGTGAACCAACATGGTTTCACATCATCCTATGACCTAGTCAGACACAAAACAAGAGAGAGCTACGCCGGGCTACCCCTGTCAGAAGAATGTCTAGGGGGGTAGACGATCCGAGGCCCGCAGATCATCAGGGTTTCGCCGGAGTAAGTCCACGAGAACGTCGGAATCATCTGAAAACTTGCATGTGTCCCTAGCATATGTGTGTGAGTGTGGTGCAAGATTGGTATAGGTGATTGCATGTGCCCCCCCTCACATGCATGCGCTCTAACCTAGAAGCGAAAGGTTATGGACCTGTATAAGGGGGAATCTCCCCGTTACGGTGAAACCGGGCCGTATAGTGCCCCAACTTGTGAACCAACATGGTTTCACATCATCCTATGACCTAGTCAGACACAAAACAAGAGAGAGCTACGCCGGGCTACCCCTGTCAGAAGAATGTCTAGGGGGGTAGACGATCCGAGGCCCGCAGATCATCAGGGTTTCGCCGGAGGAAGTCCACGAGAACGTCGGAATCATCTGAAAACTTGCATGTGTCCCTAGCATATGTGTGTGAGTGTGGTGCAAGATTGGTATAGGTGATTGCATGTTGCCCCCTCACATGCATGCGCTCTAACCTAGAAGCGAAAGGTTATGGACCTGTATAAGGGGGAATCTCCCCGTTACGGTGAAACCGGGCCGTATAGTGCCCCAACTTGTGAACCAACATGGTTTCACATCATCCTATGACCTAGTCAGACACAAAACAAGAGAGAGCTACGCCGGGCTACCCCTGTCAGAAGAATGTCTAGGGGGGTAGACGATCCGAGGCCCGCAGATCATCAGGGTTTCGCTGGAGTAAGTCCACGAGAACGTCGGAATCATCTGAAAACTTGCATGTGTCCCTAGCATATGTGTGTGAGTGTGGTGCAAGGTTGCTATAGGTGATTGCATGTGCCCCCCGCCTCACATGCATGCGCTCTAACCTAGAAGCGAAAGGTTATGGACCTGTATAAGGGGGAATCTCCCCGTTACGGTGAAACCGGGCCGTATAGTGCCCCAACTTGTGAACCAACATGGTTTCACATCATCCTATGACCTAGTCAGACACAAAACAAGAGAGAGCTACGCCGGGCTACCCCTGTCAGAAGAATGTCTAGGGGGGTAGACGATCCGAGGCCCGCAGATCATCAGGGTTTCGCCGGAGTAAGTCCACGAGAACGTCGGAATCATCTGAAAACTTGCATGTGTCCCTAGCATATGTGTGTGAGTGTGGTGCAAGATTGGTATAGGTGATTGCATGTGCCCCCCCTCACATGCATGCGCTCTAACCTAGAAGCGAAAGGTTATGGACCTGTATAAGGGGGAATCTCCCCGTTACGGTGAAACCGGGCCGTATAGTGCCCCAACTTGTGAACCAACATGGTTTCACATCATCCTATGACCTAGTCAGACACAAAACAAGAGAGAGCTACGCCGGGCTACCCCTGTCAGAAGAATGTCTAGGGGGGTAGACGATCCGAGGCCCGCAGATCATCAGGGTTTCGCCGGAGTAAGTCCACGAGAACGTCGGAATCATCTGAAAACTTGCATGTGTCCCTAGCATATGTGTGTGAGTGTGGTGCAAGATTGGTATAGGTGATTGCATGTGCCCCCCCTCACATGCATGCGCTCTAACCTAGAAGCGAAAGGTTATGGACCTGTATAAGGGGGAATCTCCCCGTTACGGTGAAACCGGGCCGTATAGTGCCCCAACTTGTGAACCAACATGGTTTCACATCATCCTATGACCTAGTCAGACACAAAACAAGAGAGAGCTACGCCGGGCTACCCCTGTCAGAAGAATGTCTAGGGGGGTAGACGATCCGAGGCCCGCAGATCATCAGGGTTTCGCCGGAGTAAGTCCACGAGAACGTCGGAATCATCTGAAAACTTGCATGTGTCCCTAGCATATGTGTGTGAGTGTGGTGCAAGGTTGGTATAGGTGATTGCATGTGCCCCCCCCTCACATGCATGCTCTCTAACCTAGAAGCGAAAGGTTATGGACCTGTATAAGGGGGAATCTCCCCGTTACGGTGAAACCGGGCCGTATAGTGCCCCAACTTGTGAACCAACATGGTTTCACATCATCCTATGACCTAGTCAGACACAAAACAAGAGAGAGCTATGCCGGGCTACCCCTGTCAGAAGAATGTCTAGGGGGGTAGACGATCCGAGGCCCGCAGATCATCAGGGTTTCGCCGGAGGAAGTCCACGAGAACGTCGGAATCAGGGGGGTGCATGTATATAGTGATCAAGACCACAATAACCTATCATCATATGTGTGATCTCATGATCCTATGAAATAATATCACCTAACATATATGTAATAAAAGCCTTGCTAAAGGTGAAAAAAATTCTTTGCCGTGTGTCTGTGGGATAGAGACACACGGCAAAGGACCTTTGCCGTGTGTTTGACGGCGACAAGCACACGGCAAAGGACATCTTTGCCGTGTGTTTTGTCCTTTGCCGTGTGTTTGATGCTATTTTCTAATTTTCTTTTTATTTTTTCTTTCAAATGATTTAACTTTTTGTTGCCTATTTGTTAGTATTCAGACCATGGAAACACTAACTTTGCAATAGACCATAAGGTTCTAGAGGATGTTGAACTTCATTTCCATTAGGTAGACGATCCGAGGCCCGCAGATCATCAGGGTTTCGCCGGAGTAAGTCCACGAGAACGTCGGAATCATCTGAAAACTTGCATGTGTCCCAAGCATATGTGTGTGAGTGTGGTGCAAGATTGGTATAGGTGATTGCATGTGCCCCCCTCACATGCATGCGCTCTAACCTAGAAGCGAAAGGTTATGGACCTGTATAAGGGGGAATCTCCCCGTTACGGTGAAACCGGGCCGTATAGTGCCCCAACTTGTGAACCAACATGGTTTCACATCATCCTATGACCTAGTCAGACACAAAACAAGAGAGAGCTACGCTAGGCTACCCCTGTCAGAAGAATGTCTAGGGGGGTAGACGATCCGAGGCCCGCAGATCATCAGGGTTTCGCCGGAGTAAGTCCACGAGAACGTCGGAATCATCTGAAAACTTGCATGTGTCCCTAGCATATGTGTGTGAGTGTGGTGCAAGATTGGTATAGGTGATTGCATGTGCCCCTCCCTCACATGCATGCGCTCTAACCTAGAAGCGAAAGGTTATGGACCTGTATAAGGGGGAATCTCCCCGTTACGGTGAAACCGGGCCGTATAGTGCCCCAACTTGTGAACCAACATGGTTTCACATCATCCTATGACCTAATCAGACACAAAACAAGAGAGAGCTACGCCGGGCTACCCCTGTCAGAAGAATGTCTAGGGGGGTAGACGATCCGAGGCCCGCAGATCATCAGGGTTTCGCCGGAGTAAGTCCACGAGAACGTCGGAATCATCTGAAAACTTGCATGTGTCCCTAGCATATGTGTGTGAGTGTGGTGCAAGATTGGTATAGGTGATTGCATGTGCCCCCCCTCACATGCATGCGCTCTAACCTAGAAGCGAAAGGTTATGGACCTGTATAAGGGGGAATCTCCCCGTTACGGTGAAACCGGGCCGTATAGTGCCCCAACTTGTGAACCAACATGGTTTCACATCATCCTATGACCTAGTCAGACACAAAACAAGAGAGAGCTACGCCGGGCTACCCCTGTCAGAAGAATGTCTAGGGGGGTAGACGATCCGAGGCCCGCAGATCATCAGGGTTTCGCCGGAGTAAGTCCACGAGAACGTCGGAATCATCTGAAAACTTGCATGTGTCCCTAGCATATGTGTGTGAGTGTGGTGCAAGATTGGTATAGGTGATTGCATGTGCCCCCCCTCACATGCATGCGCTCTAACCTAGAAGCGAAAGGTTATGGACCTGTATAAGGGGGAATCTCCCCGTTACGGTGAAACCGGGCCGTATAGTGCCCCAACTTGTGAACCAACATGGTTTCACATCATCCTATGACCTAGTCAGACACAAAACAAGAGAGAGCTACGCGGGGCTACCCCTGTCAGAAGAATGTCTAGGGGGGTAGACGATCCGAGGCCCGCAGATCATCAGGGTTTCGCCGGAGTAAGTCCACGAGAACGTCGGAATCATCTGAAAACTTGCATGTGTCCCTAGCATATGTGTGTGAGTGTGGTGCAAGATTGGTATAGGTGATTGCATGTGCCCCCCTCACATGCATGCGCTCTAACCTAGAAGCGAAAGGTTATGGACCTGTATAAGGGGGAATCTCCCCGTTACGGTGAAACCGGGCCGTATAGTGCCCCAACTTGTGAACCAACATGGTTTCACATCATCCGATGACCTAGTCAGACACAAAACAAGAGAGAGCTACGCCGGGCTACCCCTGCCAGAAGAATGTCTAGGGGGGTAGACGATCCGAGGCCCGCAGATCATCAGGGTTTCGCCGGAGTAAGTCCACGAGAACGTCGGAATCATCTGAAAACTTGCATGTGTCCCTAGCATATGTGTGTGAGTGTGGTGCAAGGTTGGTATAGGTGATTGCATGTGCCCCCCCCTCACATGCATGCGCTCTAACCTAGAAGCGAAAGGTTATGGACCTGTATAAGGGGGAATCTCCCCGTTACGGTGAAACCGGGCCGTATAGTGCCCCAACTTGTGAACCAACATGGTTTCACATCATCCTATGACCTAGTCAGACACAAAACAAGAGAGAGCTACGCCGGGCTACCCCTGTCAGAAGAATGTCTAGGGGGGTAGACGATCCGAGGCCCGCAGATCATCAGGGTTTCGCCGGAGGAAGTCCACGAGAACGTCGGAATCAGGGGGGTGCATGTATATAGTGATCAAGACCACAATAACCTATCATCATATGTGTGATCTCATGATCCTATGAAATAATATCACCTAACATATATGTAATAAAAGCCTTGCTAAAGGTGAAAAAAATTCTTTGCCGTGTGTCTGTGGGATAGAGACACACGGCAAAGGACCTTTGCCGTGTGTTTGACGGCGACAGGCACACGGCAAAGGACATCTTTGCCGTGTGTTTTGTCCTTTGCCGTGTGTTTGATGCTATTTTCTAATTTTCTTTTTATTTTTTCTTTCAAATGATTTAACTTTTTGTTGCCTATTTGTTAGTATTCAGACCATGGAAACACTAACTTTGCAATAGACCATAAGGTTCTAGAGGATGTTGAACTTCATTTCCATTAGGTAGACGATCCGAGGCCCGCAGATCATCAGGGTTTCGCCGGAGTAAGTCCACGAGAACGTCGGAATCATCTGAAAACTTGCATGTGTCCCTAGCATATGTGTGTGAGTGTGGTGCAAGATTGGTATAGGTGATTGCATGTGCCCCCCCTCACATGCATGCGCTCTAACCTAGAAGCGAAAGGTTATGGACCTGTATAAGGGGGAATCTCCCCGTTACTGTGAAACCGGGCCGTATAGTGCCCCAACTTGTGAACCAACATGGTTTCACATCATCCTATGACCTAGTCAGACACAAAACAAGAGAGAGCTACGCCGGGCTACCCCTGTCAGAAGAATGTCTAGGGGGGTAGACGATCCGAGGCCCGCAGATCATCAGGGTTTCGCCGGAGTAAGTCCACGAGAACGTCGGAATCATCTGAAAACTTGCATGTGTCCCTAGCATATGTGTGTGAGTGTGGTGCAAGATTGGTATAGGTGATTGCATGTGCCCCCCCTCACATGCATGCGCTCTAACCTAGAAGCGAAAGGTTATGGACCTGTATAAGGGGGAATCTCCCCGTTACGGTGAAACCGGGCCGTATAGTGCCCCAACTTGTGAACCAACATGGTTTCACATCATCCTATGACCTAGTCAGACACAAAACAAGAGAGAGCTACGTCGGGCTACCCCTGTCAGAAGAATGTCTAGGGGGGTAGACGATCCGAGGCCCGCAGATCATCAGGGTTTCGCCGGAGTAAGTCCACGAGAACGTCGGAATCATCTGAAAACTTGCATGTGTCCCTAGCATATGTGTGTGAGTGTGGTGCAAGATTGGTATAGGTGATTGCATGTGCCCCCCCTCACATGCATGCGCTCTAACCTAGAAGCGAAAGGTTATGGACCTGTATAAGGGGGAATCTCCCCGTTACGGTGAAACCGGGCCGTATAGTGCCCCAACTTATGAACCAACATGGTTTCACATCATCCTATGACCTAGTCAGACACAAAACAAGAGAGAGCTACGCCGGGCTACCCCTGTCAGAAGAATGTCTAGGGGGGTAGACGATCCGAGGCCCGCAGATCATCAGGGTTTCGCCGGAGTAAGTCCACGAGAACGTCGGAATCATCTGAAAACTTGCATGTGTCCCTAGCATATGTGTGTGAGTGTGGTGCAAGATTGGTATAGGTGATTGCATGTGCCCCCCCTCACATGCATGCGCTCTAACCTAGAAGCGAAAGGTTATGGACCTGTATAAGGGGGAATCTCTCCGTTACGGTGAAACCGGGCCGTATAGTGCCCCAACTTGTGAACCAACATGGTTTCACATCATCCTATGACCTAGTCAGACACAAAACAAGAGAGAGCTACGCCGGGCTACCCCTGTCAGAAGAATGTCTAGGGGGGTAGACGATCCGAGGCCCGTAGATCATCAGGGTTTCGCCGGAGGAAGTCCACGAGAACGTCGGAATCAGGGGGGTGCATGTATATAGTGATCAAGACCACAATAACCTATCATCATATGTGTGATCTCATGATCCTATGAAATAATATCACCTAACATATATGTAATAAAAGCCTTGCTAAAGGTGAAAAAAATTCTTTGCCGTGTGTCTGTGGGATAGAGACACACGGCAAAGGACCTTTGCCGTGTGTTTGACGGCGACAGGCACACGGCAAAGGACATCTTTGCCGTGTGTTTTGTCCTTTGCCGTGTGTCTCATGCTATTTTCTAATTTTCTTTTTATTTTTTCTTTCAAATGATTTAACTTTTTGTTGCCTATTTGTTAGTATTCAGACCATGGAAACACTAACTTTGCAATAGACCATAAGGTTCTAGAGGATGTTGAACTTCATTTCCATTAGGTAGACGATCCGAGGCCCACAGATCATCAGGGTTTCGCCGGAGTAAGTCCACGAGAACGTCGGAATCATCTGAAAACTTGCATGTGTCCCTAGCATATGTGTGTGAGTGTGGTGCAAGATTGGTATAGGTGATTGCATGTGCCCCCCCTCACATGCATGCGCTCTAACCTAGAAGCGAAAGGTTATGGACCTGTATAAGGGGGAATCTCCCCGTTACGGTGAAACCGGGCCGTATAGTGCCCCAACTTGTGAACCAACATGGTTTCACATCATCCTATGACCTAGTCAGACACAAAACAAGAGAGAGCTACGCCGGGCTACCCCTGTCAGAAGAATGTCTAGGGGGGTAGACGATCCGAGGCCCGCAGATCATCAGGGTTTCGGCGGAGTAAGTCCACGAGAACGTCGGAATCATCTGAAAACTTGCATGTGTCCCTAGCATATGTGTGTGAGTGTGGTGCAAGATTGGTATAGGTGATTGCATGTGCCCCCCCTCACATGCATGCGCTCTAACCTAGAAGCGAAAGGTTATGGACCTGTATAAGGGGGAATCTCCCCGTTACGGTGAAACCGGGCCGTATAGTGCCCCAACTTGTGAACCAACATGGTTTCACATCATCCTATGACCTAGTCAGACACAAAACAAGAGAGAGCTACGCCGGGCTACCCCTGTCAGAAGAATGTCTAGGGGGTAGACGATCCGAGGCCCACAGATCATCAGGGTTTCGCCGGAGTAAGTCCACGAGAACGTCGGAATCATCTGAAAACTTGCATGTGTCCCTAGCATATGTGTGTGAGTGTGGTGCAAGATTGGTATAGGTGATTGCATGTGCCCCCCCTCACATGCATGCGCTCTAACCTAGAAGCGAAAGGTTATGGACCTGTATAAGGGGGAATCTCCCTGTTACGGTGAAACCGGGCCGTATAGTGCCCCAACTTGTGAACCAACATGGTTTCACATCATCCGATGACCTAGTCAGACACAAAACAAGAGAAAGCTACGCCGGGCTACCCCTGTCAGAAGAATGTCTAGGGGGGTAGACGATCCGAGGCCCGCAGATCATCAGGGTTTCGCCGGAGTAAGTCCACGAGAACGTCGGAATCATCTGAAAACTTGCATGTGTCCCTAGCATATGTGTGTGAGTGTGGTGCAAGGTTGGTATAGGTGATTGCATGTGCCCCCCCCTCACATGCATGCGCTCTAACCTAGAAGCGAAAGGTTATGGACCTGTATAAGGGGGAATCTCCCCGTTACGGTGAAACCGGGCCGTATAGTGCCCCAACTTGTGAACCAACATGGTTTCACATCATCCTATGACCTAGTCAGACACAAAACAAGAGAGAGCTACGCCGGGCTACCCCTGTCAGAAGAATGTCTAGGGGGGTAGACGATCCGAGGCCCGCAGATCATCAGGGTTTCGCCGGAGGAAGTCCACGAGAACGTCGGAATCAGGGGGGTGCATGTATATAGTGATCAAGACCACAATAACCTATCATCATATGTGTGATCTCATGATCCTATGAAATAATATCACCTAACATATATGTAATAAAAGCCTTGCTAAAGGTGAAAAAAATTCTTTGCCGTGTGTCTGTGGGATAGAGACACACGGCAAAGGACCTTTGCCGTGTGTTTGACGGCGACAGGCACACGGCAAAGGACATCTTTGCCGTGTGTTTTGTCCTTTGCCGTGTGTTTGATGCTATTTTCTAATTTTCTTTTTATTTTTTCTTTCAAATGATTTAACTTTTTGTTGCCTATTTGTTAGTATTCAGACCATGGAAACACTAACTTTGCAATAGACCATAAGGTTCTAGAGGATGTTGAACTTCATTTCCATTAGGTAGACGATCCGAGGCCCGCAGATCATCAGGGTTTCGCCGGAGTAAGTCCACGAGAACGTCGGAATCATCTGAAAACTTGCATGTGTCCCTAGCATATGTGTGTGAGTGTGGTGCAAGATTGGTATAGGTGATTGCATGTGCACCCCCTCACATGCATGCGCTCTAACCTAGAAGCGAAAGGTTATGGACCTGTATAAGGGGGAATCTCCCCGTTACGGTGAAACCGGGCCGTATAGTGCCCCAACTTGTGAACCAACATGGTTTCACATCATCCTATGAACTAGTCAGACACAAAACAAGAGAGAGCTACGCTGGGCTACCCCTGTCAGAAGAATGTCTAGGGGGGTAGACGATCCGAGGCCCGCAGATCATCAGGGTTTCGCCGGAGTAACTCCACGAGAACGTCGGAATCATCTGAAAACTTGCATGTGTCCCTAGCATATGTGTGTGAGTGTGGTGCAAGATTGGTATAGGTGATTGCATGTGCCCCTCCCTCACATGCATGCGCTCTAACCTAGAAGCGAAAGGTTATGGACCTGTATAAGGGGGAATCTCCCCGTTACGGTGAAACCGGGCCGTATAGTGCCCCAACTTGTGAACCAACATGGTTTCACATCATCCTATGACCTAGTCAGACACAAAACAAGAGAGAGCTACGCCGGGCTACCCCTGTCAGAAGAATGTCTAGGGGGGTAGACGATCCGAGGCCCGCAGATCATCAGGGTTTCGCCGGAGTAAGTCCACGAGAACGTCGGAATCATCTGAAAACTTGCATGTGTCCCTAGCATATGTGTGTGAGTGTGGTGCAAGATTGGTATAGGTGATTGCATGTGCCCCCCCTCACATGCATGCGCTCTAACCTAGAAGCGAAAGGTTATGGACCTATATAAGGGGGAATCTCCCCGTTACGGTGAAACCGGGCCGTATAGTGCCCCAACTTGTGAACCAACATGGTTTCACATCATCCTATGACCTAGTCAGACACAAAACAAGAGAGAGCTACGCCGGGCTACCCCTGTCAGAAGAATGTCTAGGGGGGTAGACTATCCGAGGCCCGCAGATCATCAGGGTTTCGCCGGAGTAAGTCCACGAGAACGTCGGAATCATCTGAAAACTTGCATGTGTCCCTAGCATATGTGTGTGAGTGTGGTGCAAGATTGGTATAGGTGATTGCATGTGCCCCCCCTCACATGCATGCGCTCTAACCTAGAAGCGAAAGGTTATGGACCTGTATAAGGGGGAATCTCCCCGTTACGGTGAAACCGGGCCGTATAGTGCCCCAACTTGTGAACCAACATGGTTTCACATCATCCTATGACCTAGTCAGACACAAAACAAGAGAGAGCTACGCTGGGCTACCCCTGTCAGAAGAATGTCTAGGGGGGTAGACGATCCGAGGCCCGCAGATCATCAGGGTTTCGCCGGAGTAAGTCCACGAGAACGTCGGAATCATCTGAAAACTTGCATGTGTCCCTAGCATATGTGTGTGAGTGTGGTGCAAGATTGGTATAGGTGATTGCATGTGCCCCTCCCTCACATGCATGCGCTCTAACCTAGAAGCGAAAGGTTATGGACCTGTATAAGGGGGAATCTCCCCGTTACGGTGAAACCGGGCCGTATAGTGCCCCAACTTGTGAACCAACATGGTTTCACATCATCCTATGACCTAGTCAGACACAAAACAAGAGAGAGCTACGCCGGGCTACCCCTGTCAGAAGAATGTCTAGGGGGGTAGACGATCCGAGGCCCGCAGATCATCAGGGTTTCGCCGGAGTAAGTCCACGAGAACGTCGGAATCATCTGAAAACTTGCATGTGTCCCTAGCATATGTGTGTGAGTGTGGTGCAAGATTGGTATAGGTGATTGCATGTGCCCCCCCTCACATGCATGCGCTCTAACCTAGAAGCGAAAGGTTATGGACCTGTATAAGGGGGAATCTCCCCGTTACGGTGAAACCGGGCCGTATAGTGCCCCAACTTGTGAACCAACATGGTTTCACATCATCCTATGACCTAGTCAGACACAAAACAAGAGAGAGCTACGCCGGGCTACCCCTGTCAGAAGAATGTCTAGGGGGGTACACGATCCGAGGCCCGCAGATCATCAGGGTTTCGCCGGAGTAAGTCCACGAGAACGTCGGAATCATCTGAAAACTTGCATGTGTCCGTAGCATATGTGTGTGAGTGTGGTGCAAGATTGGTATAGGTGATTGCATGTGCCCCCCCTCACATGCATGCGCTCTAACCTAGAAGCGAAAGGTTATGGACCTGTATAAGGGGGAATCTCCCCGTTACGGTGAAACCGGGCCGTATAGTGCCCCAACTTGTGAACCAACATGGTTTCACATCATCCTATGACCTAGTCAGACACAAAACAAGAGAGAGCTACGCGGGGCTACCCCTGTCAGAAGAATGTCTAGGGGGGTAGACGATCCGAGGCCCGCAGATCATCAGGGTTTCGCCGGAGTAAGTCCACGAGAACGTCGGAATCATCTGAAAACTTGCATGTGTCCCTAGCATATGTGTGTGAGTGTGGTGCAAGATTGGTATAGGTGATTGCATGTGCCCCCCTCACATGCATGCGCTCTAACCTAGAAGCGAAAGGTTATGGACCTGTATAAGGGGGAATCTCCCCGTTACGGTGAAACCGAGCCGTATAGTGCCCCAACTTGTGAACCAACATGGTTTCACATCATCCGATGACCTAGTCAGACACAAAACAAGAGAGAGCTACGCCGGGCTACCCCTGTCAGAAGAATGTCTAGGGGGGTAGACGATCCGAGGCCCGCAGATCATCAGGGTTTCGCCGGAGTAAGTCCACGAGAACGTCGGAATCATCTGAAAACTTGCATGTGTCCCTAGCATATGTGTGTGAGTGTGGTGCAAGGTTGGTATAGGTGATTGCATGTGCCCCCCCCCTCACATGCATGCGCTCTAACCTAGAAGCGAAAGGTTATGGACCTGTATAAGGGGGAATCTCCCCGTTACGGTGAAACCGGGCCGTATAGTGCCCCAACTTGTGAACCAACATGGTTTCACATCATCCTATGACCTAGTCAGACACAAAACAAGAGAGAGCTACGCCGGGCTACCCCTGTCAGAAGAATGTCTAGGGGGGTAGACGATCCGAGGCCCGCAGATCATCAGGGTTTCGCCGGAGGAGGTCCACGAGAACGTCGGAATCAGGGGGGTGCATGTATATAGTGATCAAGACCACAATAACCTATCATCATATGTGTGATCTCATGATCCTATGAAATAATATCACCTAACATATATGTAATAAAAGCCTTGCTAAAGGTGAAAAAAATTCTTTGCCGTGTGTCTGTGGGATAGAGACACACGGCAAAGGACCTTTGCCGTGTGTTTGACGGCGACAGGCACACGAAGGACATCTTTGCCGTGTGTTTTGTCCTTTGCCGTGTGTTTGATGCTATTTTCTAATTTTCTTTTTATTTTTTCTTTCAAATGATTTAACTTTTTGTTGCCTATTTGTTAGTATTCAGACCATGGAAACACTAACTTTGCAATAGACCATAAGGTTCTAGAGGATGTTGAACTTCATTTCCATTAGGTAGACGATCTGAGGCCCGCAGATCATCAGGGTTTCGCCGGAGTAAGTCCACGAGAACGTCGGAATCATCTGAAAACTTGCATGTGTCCCTAGCATATGTGTGTGAGTGTGGTGCAAGATTGGTATAGGTGATTGCATGTGCCCCCCCCTCACATGCATGCGCTCTAACCTAGAAGCGAAAGGTTATGGACCTGTATAAGGGGGAATCTCCCCGTTACGGTGAAACCGGGCCGTATAGTGCCCCAACTTGTGAACCAACATGGTTTCACATCATCCTATGACCTAGTCAGACACAAAACAAGAGAGAGCTACGCCGGGCTACCCCTGTCAGAAGAATGTCTAGGGGGGTAGACGATCCGAGGCCCGCAGATCATCAGGGTTTCGCCGGAGTAAGTCCACGAGAACGTCGGAATCATCTGAAAACTTGCATGTGTCCCTAGCATATGTGTGTGAGTGTGGTGCAAGATTGGTATAGGTGATTGCATGTGCCCCCCCTCACATGCATGCGCTCTAACCTAGAAGCGAAAGGTTATGGACCTGTATAAGGGGGAATCTCCCCGTTACGGTGAAACCGGGCCGTATAGTGCCCCAACTTGTGAACCAACATGGTTTCACATCATCCTATGACCTAGTCAGACACAAAACAAGAGAGAGCTACGCCAGGCTACCCCTGTCAGAAGAATGTCTAGGGGGGTAGACGATCCGAGGCCCGCAGATCATCAGGGTTTCGCCGGAGGAAGTCCACGAGAACGTCGGAATCATCTGAAAACTTGCATGTGTCCCTAGCATATGTGTGTGAGTGTGGTGCAAGATTGGTATAGGTGATTGCATGTGCCCCCCTCACATGCATGCGCTCTAACCTAGAAGCGAAAGGTTATGGACCTGTATAAGGGGGAATCTCCCCGTTACGGTGAAACCGGGCCGTATAGTGCCCCAACTTGTGAACCAACATGGTTTCACATCATCCTATGACCTAGTCAGACACAAAACAAGAGAGAGCTATGCCGGGCTACCCCTGTCAGAAGAATGTCTAGGGGGGTAGACGATCCGAGGCCCGCAGATCATCAGGGTTTCGCCGGAGTAAGTCCACGAGAATGTCGGAATCATCTGAAAACTTGCATGTGTCCCTAGCATATGTGTGTGAGTGTGGTGCAAGATTGGTATAGGTGATTGCATGTGCCCCCCCTCACATGCATGCGCTCTAACCTAGAAGCGAAAGGTTATGGACCTGTATAAGGGGGAATCTCCCCGTTACGGTGAAACCGGGCCGTATAGTGCCCCAACTTGTGAACCAACATGGTTTCACATCATCCTATGACCTAGTCAGACACAAAACAAGAGAGAGCTACGCCGGGCTACCCCTGTCAGAAGAATGTCTAGGGGGGTAGACGATCCGAGGCCCGCAGATCATCAGGGTTTCGCCGGAGTAAGTCCACGAGAACGTCGGAATCATCTGAAAACTTGCATGTGTCCCTAGCATATGTGTGTGAGTGTGGTGCAAGATTGGTATAGGTGATTGCATGTGCCCCCCCTAACATGCATGCGCTCTAACCTAGAAGCGAAAGGTTATGGACCTGTATAAGGGGGAATCTCCCCGTTACGGTGAAACCGGGCCGTATAGTGCCCCAACTTGTGAACCAACATGGTTTCACATCATCCTATGACCTAGTCAGACACAAAACAAGAGAGAGCTACGCCGGGCTACCCCTGTCAGAAGAATGTCTAGGGGGGTAGACGATCCGAGGCCCGCAGATCATCAGGGTTTCGTCGGAGTAAGTCCACGAGAACGTCGGAATCATCTGAAAACTTGCATGTGTCCCTAGCATATGTGTGTGAGTGTGGTGCAAGATTGGTATAGGTGATTGCATGTGCCCCCCCTCACATGCATGCGCTCTAACCTAGAAGCGAAAGGTTATGGACCTGTATAAGGGGGAATCTCCCCGTTACGGTGAAACCGGGCCGTATAGTGCCCCAACTTGTGAACCAACATGGTTTCACATCATCCTATGACCTAGTCAGACACAAAACAAGAGAGAGCTACGCCAGGCTACCCCTGTCAGAAGAATGTCTAGGGGGGTAGACGATCCGAGGCCCGCAGATCATCAGGGTTTCGCCGGAGGAAGTCCACGAGAACGTCGGAATCATCTGAAAACTTGCATGTGTCCCTAGCATATGTGTGTGAGTGTGGTGCAAGATTGGTATAGGTGATTGCATGTGCCCCCCTCACATGCATGCGCTCTAACCTAGAAGCGAAAGGTTATGGACCTGTATAAGGGGGAATCTCCCCGTTACGGTGAAACCGGGCCGTATAGTGCCCCAACTTGTGAACCAACATGGTTTCACATCATCCTATGACCTAGTCAGACACAAAACAAGAGAGAGCTATGCCGGGCTACCCCTGTCAGAAGAATGTCTAGGGGGGTAGACGATCCGAGGCCCGCAGATCATCAGGGTTTCGCCGGAGTAAGTCCACGAGAATGTCGGAATCATCTGAAAACTTGCATGTGTCCCTAGCATATGTGTGTGAGTGTGGTGCAAGATTGGTATAGGTGATTGCATGTGCCCCCCCTCACATGCATGCGCTCTAACCTAGAAGCGAAAGGTTATGGACCTGTATAAGGGGGAATCTCCCCGTTACGGTGAAACCGGGCCGTATAGTGCCCCAACTTGTGAACCAACATGGTTTCACATCATCCTATGACCTAGTCAGACACAAAACAAGAGAGAGCTACGCCGGGCTACCCCTGTCAGAAGAATGTCTAGGGGGGTAGACGATCCGAGGCCCGCAGATCATCAGGGTTTCGCCGGAGTAAGTCCACGAGAACGTCGGAATCATCTGAAAACTTGCATGTGTCCCTAGCATATGTGTGTGAGTGTGGTGCAAGATTGGTATAGGTGATTGCATGTGCCCCCCCTCACATGCATGCGCTCTAACCTAGAAGCGAAAGGTTATGGACCTGTATAAGGGGGAATCTCCCCGTTACGGTGAAACCGGGCCGTATAGTGCCCCAACTTGTGAACCAACATGGTTTCACATCATCCTATGACCTAGTCAGACACAAAACAAGAGAGAGCTACGCCGGGCTACCCCTGTCAGAAGAATGTCTAGGGGGGTAGACGATCCGAGGCCCGCAGATCATCAGGGTTTCGCTGGAGTAAGTCCACGAGAACGTCGGAATCATCTGAAAACTTGCATGTGTCCCTAGCATATGTGTGTGAGTGTGGTGCAAGATTGGTATAGGTGATTGCATGTGCCCCCCCTCACATGCATGCGCTCTAACCTAGAAGCGAAAGGTTATGGACCTGTATAAGGGGGAATCTCTCCGTTACGGTGAAACCGGGCCGTATAGTGCCCCAACTTGTGAACCAACATGGTTTCACATCATCCTATGACCTAGTCAGACACAAAACAAGAGAGAGCTACGCCAGGCTACCCCTGTCAGAAGAATGTCTAGGGGGGTAGACGATCCGAGGCCCGCAGATCATCAGGGTTTCGCCGGAGGAAGTCCACGAGAACGTCGGAATCAGGGGGTGCATGTATATAGTGATCAAGACCACAATAACCTATCATCATATGTGTGATCTCATGATCCTATGAAATAATATCACCTAACATATATGTAATAAAAGCCTTGCTAAAGGTGAAAAAAATTCTTTGCCGTGTGTCTGTGGGATAGAGACACACGGCAAAGGACCTTTGCCGTGTGTTTGACGGCGACAGGCACACGTCAAAGGACATCTTTGCCGTGTGATTTGTCCTTTGCCGTGTGTCTCATGCTATTTTCTAATTTTCTTTTTATTTTTTCTTTCAAATGATTTAACTTTTTGTTGCCTATTTGTTAGTATTCAGACCATGGAAACACTAACTTTGCAATAGACCATAAGGTTCTAGAGGATGTTGAACTTCATTTCCATTAGGTAGACGATCCGAGGCCCGCAGATCATCAGGGTTTCGCCGGAGTAAGTCCACGAGAACGTCGGAATCATCTGAAAACTTGCATGTGTCCCTAGCATATGTGTGTGAGTGTGGTGCAAGATTGGTATAGGTGATTGCATGTGCCCCCCCTCACATGCATGCGCTCTAACCTAGAAGCGAAAGGTTATGGACCTGTATAAGGGGGAATCTCCCCGTTAAGGTGATACCGGGCCGTATAGTGCCCCAACTTGTGAACCAACATGGTTTCACATCATCCTATGACCTAGTCAGACATAAAACAAGAGAGAGCTACGCCGGGCTACCCCTGTCAGAAGAATGTCTAGGGGGGTAGACGATCCGAGGCCCGCAGATCATCAGGGTTTCGCCGGAGTAAGTCCACGAGAACGTCGGAATCATCTGAAAACTTGCATGTGTCCCTAGCATATGTGTGTGAGTGTGGTGCAAGATTGGTATAGGTGATTGCATGTGCCCCCCCTGACATGCATGCGCTCTAACCTAGAAGCGAAAGGTTATGGACCTGTATAAGGGGGAATCTCCCCGTTACGGTGAAACCGGGCCGTATAGTCCCCCAACTTGTGAACCAACATGGTTTCACATCATCCTATGACCTAGTCAGACACAAAACAAGAGAGAGCTACGCCGGGCTACCCCTGTCAGAAGAATGTCTAGGGGGGTAGACGATCCGAGGCCCGCAGATCATCAGGGTTTCGCCGGAGTAAGTCCACGAGAATGTCAGAATCATCTGAAAACTTGCATGTGTCCCTAGCATATGTGTGTGAGTGTGGTGCAAGATTGGTATAGGTGATTGCATGTGCCCCCCTCACATGCATGCGCTCTAACCTAGAAGCGAAAGGTTATGGACCTGTATAAGGGGGAATCTCCCCGTTACGGTGAAACCGGGCCGTATAGTGCCCCAACTTGTGAACCAACATGGTTTCACATCATCCTATGACCTAGTCAGACACAAAACAAGAGAGAGCTACGCCGGGCTACCCCTGTCAGAAGAATGTCTAGGGGGGTAGACGATCCGAGGCCCGCAGATCATCAGGGTTTCGCCGGAGTAAGTCCACGAGAACGTCGGAATCATCTGAAAACTTGCATGTGTCCCTAGCATATGTGTGTGAGTGTGGTGCAAGATTGGTATAGGTGATTGCATGTGCCCCCCCTCACATGCATGCGCTCTAACCTAGAAGCGAAAGGTTATGGACCTGTATAAGGGGGAATCTCCCCGTTACGGTGAAACCGGGCCGTATAGTGCCCCAACTTGTGAACCAACATGGTTTCACATCATCCTATGACCTAGTCAGATACAAAACAAGAGAGAGCTACGCCGGGCTACCCCTGTCAGAAGAATGTCTAGGGGGGTAGACGATCCGAGGCCCGCAGATCATCAGGGTTTCGCCGGAGTAAGTCCACGAGAACGTCGGAATCATCTGAAAACTTGCATGTGTCCCTAGCATATGTGTGTGAGTGTGGTGCAAGGTTGGTATAGGTGATTGCATGTGCCCCCCCCCCCTCACATGCATGCGCTCTAACCTAGAAGCGAAAGGTTATGGACCTGTATAAGGGGGAATCTCTCCGTTACGGTGAAACCGGGCCGTATAGTGCCCCAACTTGTGAACCAACATGGTTTCACATCATCCTATGACCTAGTCAGACACAAAACAAGAGAGAGCTACGCCGGGCTACCCCTGTCAGAAGAATGTCTAGGGGGGTAGACGATCCGAGGCCCGCAGATCATCAGGGTTTCGCCGGAGGAAGTCCACGAGAACGTCGGAATCAGGGGGGTGCATGTATATAGTGATCAAGACCACAATAACCTATCATCATATGTGTGATCTCATGATCCTATGAAATAATATCACCTAACATATATGTAATAAAAGCCTTGCTAAAGGTGAAAAAAATTCTTTGCCGTGTGTCTGTGGGATAGAGACACACGGCAAAGGACCTTTGCCGTGTGTTTGACGGCGACAGGCACACGTCAAAGGACATCTTTGCCGTGTGATTTGTCCTTTGCCGTGTGTCTCATGCTATTTTCTAATTTTCTTTTTATTTTTTCTTTCAAATGATTTAACTTTTTGTTGCCTATTTGTTAGTATTCAGACCATGGAAACACTAACTTTGCAATAGACCATAAGGTTCTAGAGGATGTTGAACTTCATTTCCATTAGGTAGACGATCCGAGGCCCGCAGATCATCAGGGTTTCGCCGGAGTAAGTCCACGAGAACGTCGGAATCATCTGAAAACTTGCATGTGTCCCTAGCATATGTGTGTGAGTGTGGTGCAAGATTGGTATAGGTGATTGCATGTGCCCCCCCTAACATGCATGCGCTCTAACCTAGAAGCGAAAGGTTATGGACCTGTATAAGGGGGAATCTCCCCGTTACGGTGAAACCGGGCCGTATAGTGCCCCAACTTGTGAACCAACATGGTTTCACATCATCCTATGACCTAGTCAGACACAAAACAAGAGAGAGCTACGCCGGGCTACCCCTGTCAGAAGAATGTCTAGGGGGGTAGACGATCCGAGGCCCGCAGATCATCAGGGTTTCGCCGGAGTAAGTCCACGAGAACGTCGGAATCATCTGAAAACTTGCATGTGTCCCTAGCATATGTGTGTGAGTGTGGTGCAAGATTGGTATAGGTGATTGCATGTGCCCCCCCTCACATGCATGCGCTCTAACCTAGAAGCGAAAGGTTATGGACCTGTATAAGGGGGAATCTCCCCGTTACGGTGAAACCGGGCCGTATAGTGCCCCAACTTGTGAACCAACATGGTTTCACATCATCCTATGACCTAGTCAGACACAAAACAAGAGAGAGCTACGCCAGGCTACCCCTGTCAGAAGAATGTCTAGGGGGGTAGACGATCCGAGGCCCGCAGATCATCAGGGTTTCGCCGGAGGAAGTCCACGAGAACGTCGGAATCATCTGAAAACTTGCATGTGTCCCTAGCATATGTGTGTGAGTGTGGTGCAAGATTGGTATAGGTGATTGCATGTGCCCCCCTCACATGCATGCGCTCTAACCTAGAAGCGAAAGGTTATGGACCTGTATAAGGGGGAATCTCCCCGTTACGGTGAAACCGGGCCGTATAGTGCCCCAACTTGTGAACCAACATGGTTTCACATCATCCTATGACCTAGTCAGACACAAAACAAGAGAGAGCTATGCCGGGCTACCCCTGTCAGAAGAATGTCTAGGGGGGTAGACGATCCGAGGCCCGCAGATCATCAGGGTTTCGCCGGAGTAAGTCCACGAGAATGTCGGAATCATCTGAAAACTTGCATGTGTCCCTAGCATATGTGTGTGAGTGTGGTGCAAGATTGGTATAGGTGATTGCATGTGCCCCCCCTCACATGCATGCGCTCTAACCTAGAAGCGAAAGGTTATGGACCTGTATAAGGGGGAATCTCCCCGTTACGGTGAAACCGGGCCGTATAGTGCCCCAACTTGTGAACCAACATGGTTTCACATCATCCTATGACCTAGTCAGACACAAAACAAGAGAGAGCTACGCCGGGCTACCCCTGTCAGAAGAATGTCTAGGGGGGTAGACGATCCGAGGCCCGCAGATCATCAGGGTTTCGCCGGAGTAAGTCCACGAGAACGTCGGAATCATCTGAAAACTTTCATGTGTCCCTAGCATATGTGTGTGAGTGTGGTGCAAGATTGGTATAGGTGATTGCATGTGCCCCCCCTCACATGCATGCGCTCTAACCTAGAAGCGAAAGGTTATGGACCTGTATAAGGGGGAATCTCCCCGTTACGGTGAAACCGGGCCGTATAGTGCCCCAACTTGTGAACCAACATGGTTTCACATCATCCTATGACCTAGTCAGACACAAAACAAGAGAGAGCTACGCCGGGCTACCCCTGTCAGAAGAATGTCTAGGGGGGTAGACGATCCGAGGCCCGCAGATCATCAGGGTTTCGCCGGAGTAAATCCACGAGAACGTCGGAATCATCTGAAAACTTGCATGTGTCCCTAGCATATGTGTGTGAGTGTGGTGCAAGATTGGTATAGGTGATTGCATGTGCCCCCCCTCACATGCATGCGCTCTAACCTAGAAGCGAAAGGTTATGGACCTGTATAAGGGGGAATCTCTCCGTTACGGTGAAACCGGGCCGTATAGTGCCCCAACTTGTGAACCAACATGGTTTCACATCATCCTATGACCTAGTCAGACACAAAACAAGAGAGAGCTACGCCAGGCTACCCCTGTCAGAAGAATGTCTAGGGGGGTAGACGATCCGAGGCCCGCAGATCATCAGGGTTTCGCCGGAGGAAGTCCACGAGAACGTCGGAATCAGGGGGTGCATGTATATAGTGATCAAGACCACAATAACCTATCATCATATGTGTGATCTCATGATCCTATGAAATAATATCACCTAACATATATGTAATAAAAGCCTTGCTAAAGGTGAAAAAAATTCTTTGCCGTGTGTCTGTGGGATAGAGACACACGGCAAAGGACCTTTGCCGTGTGTTTGACGGCGACAGGCACACGTCAAAGGACATCTTTGCCGTGTGATTTGTCCTTTGCCGTGTGTCTCATGCTATTTTCTAATTTTCTTTTTATTTTTTCTTTCAAATGATTTAACTTTTTGTTGCCTATTTGTTAGTATTCAGACCATGGAAACACTAACTTTGCAATAGACCATAAGGTTCTAGAGGATGTTGAACTTCATTTCCATTAGGTAGACGATCCGAGGCCCGCAGATCATCAGGGTTTCGCCGGAGTAAGTCCACGAGAACGTCGGAATCATATGAAAACTTGCATGTGTCCCTAGCATATGTGTGTGAGTGTGGTGCAAGATTGGTATAGGTGATTGCATGTGCCCCCCCTCACATGCATGCGCTCTAACCTAGAAGCGAAAGGTTATGGACCTGTATAAGGGGGAATCTCCCCGTTACGGTGAAACCGGGCCGTATAGTGCCCCAACTTGTGAACCAACATGGTTTCACATCATCCTATGACCTAGTCAGACATAAAACAAGAGAGAGCTACGCCGGGCTACCCCTGTCAGAAGAATGTCTAGGGGGGTAGACGATCCGAGGCCCGCAGATCATCAGGGTTTCGCCGGAGTAAGTCCACGAGAACGTCGGAATCATCTGAAAACTTGCATGTGTCCCTAGCATATGTGTGTGAGTGTGGTGCAAGATTGGTATAGGTGATTGCATGTGCCCCTCCTCACATGCATGCGCTCTAACCTAGAAGCGAAAGGTTATGGACCTGTATAAGGGGGAATCTCCCCGTTACGGTGAAACCGGGCCGTATAGTCCCCCAACTTGTGAACCAACATGGTTTCACATCATCCTATGACCTAGTCAGACACAAAACAAGAGAGAGCTACGCCGGGCTACCCCTGTCAGAAGAATGTCTAGGGGGGTAGATGATCCGAGGCCCGCAGATCATCAGGGTTTCACCGGAGTAAGTCCACGAGAATGTCGGAATCATCTGAAAACTTGCATGTGTCCCTAGCATATGTGTGTGAGTTTGGTGCAAGATTGGTATAGGTGATTGCATGTGCCCCCCCTCACATGCATGCGCTCTAACCTAGAAGCGAAAGGTTATGGACCTGTATAAGGGGGAATCTCCCCGTTACGGTGAAACCGGGCCGTATAGTGCCCCAAGTTGTGAACCAACATGGTTTCACATCATCCTATGACCTAGTCAGACACAAAACAAGAGAGAGCTACGCCGGGCTACCCCTGTCAGAAGAATGTCTAGGGGGGTAGACGATCCGAGGCCCGCAGATCATCAGGGTTTCGCCGGAGTAAGTCCACGAGAACGTCGGAATCATCTGAAAACTTGCATGTGTCCCTAGCATATGTGTGTGAGTGTGGTGCAAGATTGGTATAGGTGATTGCATGTGCCCCCCCTCACATGCATGCGCTCTAACCTAGAAGCGAAAGGTTATGGACCTGTATAAGGGGGAATCTCCCCGTTACGGTGAAACCGGGCCGTATAGTGCCCCAACTTGTGAACCAACATGGTTTCACATCATCCTATGACCTAGTCAGACACAAAACAAGAGAGAGCTACGCCGGGCTACCCCTGTCAGAAGAATGTCTAGGGGGGTAGACGATCCGAGGCCCGCAGATCATCAGGGTTTCGCCGGAGTAAGTCCACGAGAACGTCGGAATCATCTGAAAACTTGCATGTGTCCCTAGCATATGTGTGTGAGTGTGGTGCAAGGTTGGTATAGGTGATTGCATGTGCCCCCCCCTCACATGCATGCGCTCTAACCTAGAAGCGAAAGGTTATGGACCTGTATAAGGGGGAATCTCTCCGTTACGGTGAAACCGGGCCGTATAGTGCCCCAACTTGTGAACCAACATGGTTTCACATCATCCTATGACCTAGTCAGACACAAAACAAGAGAGAGCTACGCCGGGCTACCCCTGTCAGAAGAATGTCTAGGGGGGTAGACGATCTGAGGCCCGCAGATCATCAGGGTTTCGCCGGAGGAAGTCCACGAGAACGTCGGAATCAGGGGGGTGCATGTATATAGTGATCAAGACCACAATAACCTATCATCATATGTGTGATCTCATGATCCTATGAAATAATATCACCTAACATATATGTAATAAAAGCCTTGCTAAAGGTGAAAAAAATTCTTTGCCGTGTGTCTGTGGGATAGAGACACACGGCAAAGGACCTTTGCCGTGTGTTTGACGGCGACAGGCACACGGCAAAGGACATCTTTGCCGTGTGATTTGTCCTTTGCCGTGTGTCTCATGCTATTTTCTAATTTTCTTTTTATTTTTTCTTTCAAATGATTTAACTTTTTGTTGCCTATTTGTTAGTATTCAGACCATGGAAACACTAACTTTGCAATAGACCATAAGGTTCTAGAGGATGCTGAACTTCATTTCCATTAGGTAGACGATCCGAGGCCCACAGATCATCAGGGTTTCGCCGGAGTAAGTCCACGAGAACGTCGGAATCATCTGAAAACTTGCATGTGTCCCTAGCATATGTGTGTGAGTGTGGTGCAAGATTGGTATAGGTGATTGCATGTGCCCCCCCTCACATGCATGCGCTCTAACCTAGAAGCGAAAGGTTATGGACCTGTATAAGGGGGAATCTCCCCGTTACGGTGAAACCGGGCCGTATAGTGCCCCAACTTGTGAACCAACATGGTTTCACATCATCCTATGACCTAGTCAGACACAAAACAAGAGAGAGCTACGCCGGGCTACCCCTGTCAGAAGAATGTCTAGTGGGGTAGACGATCCGAGGCCCGCAGATCATCAGGGTTTCGCCGGAGTAAGTCCACGAGAACGTCGGAATCATCTGAAAACTTGCATGTGTCCCTAGCATATGTGTGTAGGTGTGGTGCAAGATTGATATAGGTGATTGCATGTGCCCCCCCTCACATGCATGCGCTCTAACCTAGAAGCGAAAGGTTATGGACCTGTATAAGGGGGAATCTCCCCGTTACGGTGAAACCGGGCCGTATAGTGCCCCAACTTGTGAACCAACATGGTTTCACATCATCCTATGACCTAGTCAGACACAAAACAAGAGAGAGCTACGCCGGGCTACCCCTGTCAGAAGAATGTCTAGGGGGGTAGACGATCCGAGGCCCGCAGATCATCAGGGTTTCGCCGGAGTAAGTCCACGAGAACGTCGGAATCATCTGAAAACTTGCATGTGTCCCTAGCATATGTGTGTGAGTGTGGTGCAAGGTTGGTATAGGTGATTGCATGTGTCCCCCCTCGCATCCATGCGCTCTAACCTAGAAGCGAAAGGTTATGGACCTGTATAAGGGGGAATCTCCCCGTTCAGGTGAAACCGGGCCGTATAGTGCCCCAACTTGTGAACCAACATGGTTTCACATCATCCCATGACATAATCAAACACAAGACAAGAGAGAGCTACGCCGGGCTACCCCTGCCAGAAGAATGTCTAGGGGGTAGACGATCCGAGGCCCGCAGATCAGGGTTTCGCCGGAGTAAGTCCACGAGAACGTCGGAATCATCTGAAAACTTGCATGTGTCCCTAGCATATGTGTGTGAGTGTGGTGCAAGGTTGGTATAGGTGATTGCATGTGTCCCCCCTCGCATCCATGCGCTCTAACCTAGAAGCGAAAGGTTCTGGACCTGTATAAGGGGGAATCTCCCCGTTACGGTGAAACCGGGCCGTATAGTGCCCCAACTTGTGAACCAACATGGTTTCACATCATCCTATGACCTAGTCAGACACAAAACAAGAGAGAGCTACGCCGGGCTACCCCTGTCAGAAGAATGTCTAGGGGGGTAGACGATCCGAGGCCCGCAGATCATCAGGGTTTCGCCGGAGTAAGTCCACGAGAACGTCGGAATCATCTGAAAACTTGCATGTGTCCCTAGCATATGTGTGTGAGTGTGGTGCAAGATTGGTATAGGTGATTGCATGTGCCCCCCTCACATGCATGCGCTCTAACCTAGAAGCGAAAGGTTATGGACCTGTATAAGGGGGAATCTCTCCGTTACGGTGAAACCGGGCCGTATAGTGCCCCAACTTGTGAACCAACATGGTTTCACATCATCCTATGACCTAGTCAGACACAAAACAAGAGAGAGCTACGCCGGGCTACCCCTGTCAGAAGAATGTCTAGGGGGGTAGACGATCCGAGGCCCGCAGATCATCAGGGTTTCGCCGGAGGAAGTCCACGAGAACGTCGGAATCAGGGGGGTGCATGTATATAGTGATCAAGACCACAATAACCTATCATCATATGTGTGATCTCATGATCCTATGAAATAATATCACCTAACATATATGTAATAAAAGCCTTGCTAAAGGTGAAAAAAATTCTTTGCCGTGTGTCTGTGGGATAGAGACACACGGCAAAGGACCTTTGCCGTGTGTTTGACGGCGACAGGCACACGACAAAGGACATCTTTGCCGTGTGTTTTGTCCTTTGCCGTGTGTCTCATGCTATTTTCTAATTTTCTTTTTATTTTTTCTTTCAAATGATTTAACTTTTTGTTGCCTATTTGTTAGTATTCAGACCATGAAAACACTAACTTTGCAATAGACCATAAGGTTCTAGAGGATGCTGAACTTCATATCCATTAGGTAGACGATCCGAGGCCCACAGATCATCAGGGTTTCGCCGGAGTAAGTCCACGAGAACGTCGGAATCATCTGAAAACTTGCATGTGTCCCTAGCATATGTGTGTGAGTGTGGTGCAAGATTGGTATAGGTGATTGCATGTGCCCCCCCCTCACATGCATGCGCTCTAACCTAGAAGCGAAAGGTTCTGGACCTGTATAAGGGGGAATCTCCCCGTTACGGTGAAACCGGGCCGTATAGTGCCCCAACTTGTGAACCAACATGGTTTCACATCATCCTATGACCTAGTCAGACACAAAACAAGAGAGAGCTACGCCAGGCTACCCCTGTCAGAAGAATGTCTAGGGGGTAGACGATCCGAGGCCCACAGATCATCAGGGTTTCGCCGGAGTAAGTCCACGAGAACGTCGGAATCATCTGAAAACTTGCATGTGTCCCTAGCATATGTGTGTGAGTGTGGTGCAAGATTGGTATAGGTGATTGCATGTGCCCCCCCTCACATGCATGCGCTCTAACCTAGAAGCGAAAGGTTATGGACCTGTATAAGGGGGAATCTCCCCGTTACGGTGAAACCGGGCCGTATAGTGCCCCAACTTGTGAACCAACATGGTTTCACATCATCCTATGACCTAGTCAGACACAAAACAAGACAGAGCTACGCCGGGCTACCCCTGTCAGAAGAATGTCTAGGGGGGTAGACGATCTGAGGCCCGCAGATCATCAGGGTTTCGCCGGAGTAAGTCCACGAGAACGTCGGAATCATCTGAAAACTTGAATGTGTCCCTAGCATATGTGTGTGAGTGTGGTGCAAGGTTGGTATAGGTGATTGCATGTGCCCCCCCCCTCACATGCATGCGCTCTAACCTAGAAGCGAAAGGTTATGGACCTGTATAAGGGGGAATCTCCCCGTTACGGTGAAACCGGGCCGTATAGTGCCCCAACTTGTGAACCAACATGGTTTCACATCATCCTATGACCTAGTCAGACACAAAACAAGAGAGAGCTACGCCGGGCTACCCCTGTCAGAAGAATGTCTAGGGGGGTAGACGATCCGAGGCCCGCAGATCATCAGGGTTTCGCCGGAGGAAGTCCACGAGAACGTCGGAATCAGGGGGGTGCATGTATATAGTGATCAAGACCACAATAACCTATCATCATATGTGTGATCTCATGATCCTATGAAATAATATCACCTAACATATATGTAATAAAAGCCTTGCTAAAGGTGAAAAAAATTCTTTGTCGTGTG
Source organism: Avena sativa (assembly GCA_916181665.1). NCBI lineage: Eukaryota > Viridiplantae > Streptophyta > Magnoliopsida > Poales > Poaceae > Avena > Avena sativa. The sequence continues at coordinate 346,212,897 of OV702279.1, forward strand.
TCTGTGGGATAGAGACACACGGCAAAGGACCTTTGCCGTGTGTTTGACGGCGACAGGCACACGGCAAAGGACATCTTTGCCGTGTGTTTTGTCCTTTGCCGTGTGTTTGATGCTATTTTCTAATTTTCTTTTTATTTTTTATTTCAAATGATTTAACTTTTTGTTGCCTATTTGTTAGTATTCAGACCATGGAAACACTAACTTTGCAATAGACCATAAGGTTCTAGAGGATGCTGAACTTCATTTCTATTAGGTAGACGATCCGAGGCCCACAGATCATCAGGGTTTCGCCGGAGTAAGTCCACGAGAACGTCGGAATCATCTGAAAACTTGCATGTGTCCCTAGCATATGTGTGTGAGTGTGGTGCAAGATTGGTATAGGTGATTGCATGTGCCCCCCATCACATGCATGCGCTCTAACCTAGAAGCGAAAGGTTCTGGACCTGTATAAGGGGGAATCTCCCCGTTACGGTGAAAAAGGGCCGTATAGTGCCCCAACTTGTGAACCAACATGGTTTCACATCATCCTATGACCTAGTCAGACACAAAACAAGAGAGAGCTACGCCGGGCTACCCCTTTCAAAAGAATGTCTAGGGGGGTAGACGATCCGAGGCCCGCAGATCATCAGGGTTTCGCCGGAGTAAGTCCACGAGAACGTCGGAATCATCTGAAAACTTGCATGTGTCCCTAGAATATGTGTGTGAGTGTGGTGCAAGATTGGTATAGGTGATTGCATGTGCCCCCCCTCACATGCATGCGCTCTAACCTAGAAGCGAAAGGTTATGGACCTGTATAAGGGGGAATCTCCCCGTTACGGTGAAACCGGGCCGTATAGTGCCCCAACTTGTGAACCAACATGGTTTCACATCATCCTATGACCTAGTCAGACACAAAACAAGAGAGAGCTACGCCGGGCTACCCCTGTCAGAAGAATGTCTAGGGGGGTAGACGATCCGAGGCCCGCAGATCATCAGGGTTTCGCCGGAGTAAGTCCACGAGAACGTCGGAATCATCTGAAAACTTGCATGTGTCCCTAGCATATGTGTGTGAGTGTGGTGCAAGATTGGTATAGGTGATTGCATGTGCCCCCCCTCACATGCATGCGCTCTAACCTAGAAGCGAAAGGTTATGGACCTGTATAAGGGGGAATCTCCCCGTTACGGTGAAACCGGGCCGTATAGTGCCCCAACTTGTGAACCAACATGGTTTCACATCATCCTATGACCTAGTCAGACACAAAACAAGAGAGAGCTACGCCGGGCTACCCCTGTCAGAAGAATGTCTAGGGGGGTAGACGATCCGAGGCCCGCAGATCATCAGGGTTTCGCCGGAGTAAGTCCACGAGAACGTCGGAATCATCTGAAAACTTGCATGTGTCCCTAGCATATGTGTGTGAGTGTGGTGCAAGGTTGGTATAGGTGATTGCATGTGCCCCCCCTCACATGCATGCGCTCTAACCTAGAAGCGAAAGGTTATGGACCTGTATAAGGGGGAATCTCCCCGTTACGGTGAAACCGGGCCGTATAGTGCCCCAACTTGTGAACCAACATGGTTTCACATCATCCTATGACCTAGTCAGACACAAAACAAGAGAGAGCTACGCCGGGCTACCCCTGTCAGAAGAATGTCTAGGGAGGTAGATGATCCGAGGCCCGCAGATCATCAGGGTTTCGCCGGAGGAAGTCCACGAGAACGTCGGAATCAGGGGGGTGCATGTATATAGTGATCAAGACCATAATAACCTATCATCATATGTGTGATCTCATGATCCTATGAAATAATATCACCTAACATATATGTAATAAATGCCTTGCTAAAGGTGAAAAAAATTCTTTGACGTGTGTCTGTGGGATAGAGACACACGGCAAAGGACCTTTGCCGTGTGTTTGACGGCGACAGGCACACGGCAAAGGACATCTTTGCCGTGTGTTTTGTCCTTTGCCGTGTGTTTGATGCTATTTTCTAATTTTCTTTTTATTTTTTCTTTCAAATGATTTAACTTTTGGTTGCCTATTTGTTAGTATTCAGAACATGGAAACACTAACTTTGCAATAGACCATAAGGTTCTAGAGGATGTTGAACTTCATTTCCATTAGGTAGACGATCCGAGGCCCGCAGATCATCAGGGTTTCGCCGGAGTAAGTCCACGAGAACGTCGGAATGATCTGAAAACTTGCATGTGTCCCTAGCATATGTGTGTGAGTGTGGTGCAAGATTGGTATAGGTTATTGCATGTGCCCCCCCTCACATGCATGCGCTCTAACCTAGAAGCGAAAGGTTATGGACCTGTATAAGGGGGAATCTCCCCGTTACGGTGAAACCGGGCCGTATAGTGCCCCAACTTGTGAACCAACATGGTTTCACATCATCCTATGACCTAGTCAGACACAAAACAAGAGAGAGCTACGCCGGGCTACCCCTGTCAGAAGAATGTCTAGGGGGGTAGACGATCCGAGGCCCGCAGATCATCAGGGTTTCGCCGGAGTAAGTCCACGAGAACGTCGGAATCATCTGAAAACTTGCATGTGTCCCTAGCATATGTGTGTGAGTGTGGTGCAAGATTGGTATAGGTGATTGCATGTGCCCCCCCTCACATGCATGCGCTCTAACCTAGAAGCGAAAGGTTATGGACCTGTATAAGGGGGAATCTCCCCGTTACGGTGAAACCGGGCCGTATAGTGCCCCAACTTGTGAACCAACATGGTTTCACATCATCCTATGACCTAGTCAGACACAAAACAAGAGAGAGCTACGCCGGGCTACCCCTGTCAGAAGAATGTCTAGGGGGGTAGACGATCCGAGGCCCGCAGATCATCAGGGTTTCGCCGGAGTAAGTCCACGAGAACGTCGGAATCATCTGAAAACTTGCATGTGTCCCTAGAATATGTGTGTGAGTGTGGTGCAAGATTGGTATAGGTGATTGCATGTGCCCCCCCTCACATGCATGCGCTCTAACCTAGAAGCGAAAGGTTATGGACCTGTATAAGGGGGAATCTCCCCGTTACGGTGAAACCGGGCCGTATAGTGCCCCAACTTGTGAACCAACATGGTTTCACATCATCCTATGACCTAGTCAGACACAAAACAAGAGAGAGCTACGCCGGGCTACCCCTGTCAGAAGAATGTCTAGGGGGGTAGACGATCCGAGGCCCGCAGATCATCAGGGTTTCGCCGGAGTAAGTCCACGAGAACGTCGGAATCATCTGAAAACTTGCATGTGTCCCTAGAATATGTGTGTGAGTGTGGTGCAAGATTGGTATAGGTGATTGCATGTGCCCCCCTCACATGCATGCGCTCTAACCTAGAAGCGAAAGGTTATGGACCTGTATAAGGGGGAATCTCCCCGTTACGGTGAAACCGGGCCGTATAGTGCCCCAACTTGTGAACCAACATGGTTTCACATCATCCTATGACCTAGTCAGACACAAAACAAGAGAGAGCTACGCCGGGCTACCCCTGTTAGAAGAATGTCTAGGGGGGTAGACGATCCGAGGCCCGCAGATCATCAGGGTTTCGCCGGAGTAAGTCCACGAGAACGTCGGAATCATCTGAAAACTTGCATGTGTCCCTAGCATATGTGTGTGAGTGTGGTGCAAGATTGGTATAGGTGATTGCATGTGCCCCCCCTCACATGCATGCGCTCTAACCTAGAAGCGAAAGGTTATGGACCTGTATAAGGGGGAATCTCCCCGTTACGGTGAAACCGGGCCGTATAGTGCCCCAACTTGTGAACCAACATGGTTTCACATCATCCTATGACCTAGTCAGACACAAAACAAGAGAGAGCTACGCCGGGCTACCCCTGTCAGAAGAATGTCTAGGGGGGTAGACGATCCGAGGCCCGCAGATCATCAGGGTTTCGCCGGAGTAAGTCCACGAGAACGTCGGAATCATCTGAAAACTTGCATGTGTCCCTAGCATATGTGTGTGAGTGTGGTGCAAGATTGGTATAGGTGATTGCATGTGCCCCCCCTCACATGCATGCGCTCTAACCTAGAAGCGAAAGGTTATGGACCTGTATAAGGGGGAATCTCCCCGTTACGGTGAAACCGGGCCGTATAGTGCCCCAACTTGTGAACCAACATGGTTTCACATCATCCTATGACCTAGTCAGACACAAAACAAGAGAGAGCTACGCCGGGCTACCCCTGTCAGAAGAATGTCTAGGGGGGTAGACGATCCGAGGCCCGCAGATCATCATGGTTTCGCCGGAGTAAGTCCACGAGAACGTCGGAATCATCTGAAAACTTGCATGTGTCCCTAGCATATGTGTGTGAGTGTGGTGCAAGATTGGTATAGGTGATTGCATGTGCCCCCCCCTCACATGCATGCGCTCTAACCTAGAAGCGAAAGGTTATGGACCTGTATAAGGGGGAATCTCCCCGTTACGGTGAAACCGGGCCGTATAGTGCCCCAACTTGTGAACCAACATGGTTTCACATCATCCTATGACCTAGTCAGACACAAAACAAGAGAGAGCTACGCCGGGCTACCCCTGTCAGAAGAATGTCTAGGGGGGTAGACGATCCGAGGCCCGCAGATCATCAGGGTTTCGCCGGAGTAAGTCCACGAGAACGTCGGAATCATCTGAAAACTTGCATGTGTCCCTAGAATATGTGTGTGAGTGTGGTGCAAGATTGGTATAGGTGATTGCATGTGCCCCCCTCACATGCATGCGCTCTAACCTAGAAGCGAAAGGTTATGGACCTGTATAAGGGGGAATCTCCCCGTTACGGTGAAACCGGGCCGTATAGTGCCCCAACTTGTGAACCAACATGGTTTCACATCATCCTATGACCTAGTCAGACACAAAACAAGAGAGAGCTACGCCGGGCTACCCCTGTCAGAAGAATGTCTAGGGGGGTAGACGATCCGAGGCCCGCAGATCATCAGGGTTTCGCCGGAGTAAGTCCACGAGAACGTCGGAATCATTTGAAAACTTGCATGTGTCCCTAGCATATGTGTGTGAGTGTGGTGCAAGATTGGTATAGGTGATTGCATGTGCCCCCCCTCACATGCATGCGCTCTAACCTAGAAGCGAAAGGTTATGGACCTGTATATGGGGGAATCTCCCCGTTAAGGTGAAACCGGGCCGTATAGTGCCCCAACTTGTGAACCAACATGGTTTCACATCATCCTATGACCTAGTCAGACACAAAACAAGAGAGAGCTACGCCGGGCTACCCCTGTCAGAAGAATGTCTAGGGGGGTAGACGATCCGAGGCCCGCAGATCATCAGGGTTTCGCCGGAGTAAGTCCACGAGAACGTCGGAATCATCTGAAAACTTGCATGTGTCCCTAGCATATGTGTGTGAGTGTGGTGCAAGATTGGTATAGGTGATTGCATGTGCCCCCCCTCACATGCATGCGCTCTAACCTAGAAGCGAAAGGTTATGGACCTGTATAAGGGGGAATCTCCCCGTTACGGTGAAACCGGGCCGTATAGTGCCCCAACTTGTGAACCAACATGGTTTCACATCATCCTATGACCTAGTCAGACACAAAACAAGAGAGAGCTACGCCGGGCTACCCCTGTCAGAAGAATGTCTAGGGGGGTAGACGATCCGAGGCCCGCAGATCATCAGGGTTTCGCTGGAGTAAGTCCACGAGAACGTCGGAATCATCTGAAAACTTGCATGTGTCCCTAGCATATGTGTGTGAGTGTGGTGCAAGGTTGGTATAGGTGATTGCATGTGCCCCCCCCCCTCACATGCATGCGCTCTAACCTAGAAGCGAAAGGTTATGGACCTGTATAAGGGGGAATCTCCCCGTTACGGTGAAACCGGGCCGTATAGTGCCCCAACTTGTGAACCAACATGGTTTCACATCATCCTATGACCTAGTCAGACACAAAACAAGAGAGAGCTACGCCGGGCTACCCCTGTCAGAAGAATGTCTAGGGGGGTAGACGATCCGAGGCCCGCAGATCATCAGGGTTTCGCCGGAGGAAGTCCATGAGAACGTCGGAATCAGGGGGGTGCATGTATATAGTGATCAAGACCACAATAACCTATCATCATATGTGTGATCTCATGATCCTATGAAATAATATCACCTAACATATATGTAATAAAAGCCTTGCTAAAGGTGAAAAAAATTCTTTGCCGTGTGTCTCTGGGATAGAGACACACGGCAAAGGACCTTTGCCGTGTGTTTGACGGCGACAGGCACACGGCAAAGGACATCTTTGCCGTGTGTTTTGTCCTTTGTCGTGTGTTTGATGCTATTTTCTAATTTTATTTTTATTTTTTCTTTCAAATGATTTAACTTTTTGTTGCCTATTTGTTAGTATTCAGACCATGGAAACACTAACTTTGCAATAGACCATAAGGTTCTAGAGGATGTTGAACTTCATTTCCATTAGGTAGACGATCCGAGGCCCGCAGATCATCAGGGTTTCGCCGGAGTAAGTCCACGAGAACGTCGGAATCATCTGAAAACTTGCATGTGTCCCTAGCATATGTGTGTGAGTGTGGTGCAAGATTGGTATAGGTGATTGCATGTGCCCCCCCTCACATGCATGCGCTCTAACGTAGAAGCGAAAGGTTATGGACCTGTATAAGGGGGAATCTCCCCGCTACGGTGAAACCGGGTCGTATAGTGCCCCAACTTGTGAACCAACATGGTTTCACATCATCCTATGACCTAGTCAGACACAAAACAAGAGAGAGCTACGCCGGGCTACCCCTGTCAGAAGAATGTCTAGGGGGGTAGACGATCCGAGGCCCGCAGATCATCAGGGTTTCGCCGGAGTAAGTCCACGAGAACGTCGGAATCATCTGAAAACTTGCATGTGTCCCTAGCATATGTGTGTGAGTGTGGTGCAAGATTGGTATAGGTGATTGCATGTGCCCCCCCTCACATGCATGCGCTCTAACCTAGAAGCGAAAGGTTATGGACCTGTATAAGGGGGAATCTCCCCGTTACGGTGAAACCGGGCCGTATAGTGCCCCAACTTGTGAACCAACATGGTTTCACATCATCCTATGACCTAGTCAGACACAAAACAAGAGAGAGCTACGCCGGGCTACCCCTGTCAGAAGAATGTCTAGGGGGGTAGACGATCCGAGGCCCGCAGATCATCAGGGTTTCGCCGGAGTAAGTCCACGAGAACGTCGGAATCATCTGAAAACTTGCATGTGTCCCTAGCATATGTGTGTGAGTGTGGTGCAAGGTTGGTATAGGTGATTGCATGTGTCCCCCCTCGCATCCATGCGCTCTAACCTAGAAGCGAAAGGTTATGGACCTGTATAAGGGGGAATCTCCCCGTTACGGTGAAACCGGGCCGTATAGTGCCCCAACTTGTGAACCAACATGGTTTCACATCATCCCATGACATAATCAAACACAAGACAAGAGAGAGATACGCCGGGCTACCCCTGCCAGAAGAATGTCTAGGGGGTAGACGATCCGAGGCCCGCAGATCAGGGTTTCGCCGGAGGAAGTCCAAGAGAACGTCGGAATCATCTGAAAACTTGCATGTGTCCCTAGCATATGTGTGTGAGTGTGGTGCAAGGTTGGTATAGGTGATTGCATGTGTCCCCCCTCGCATCCATGCGCTCTAACCTATAAGCGAAAGGTTATGGACCTGTATAAGGGGGAATCTCCCCGTTCAGGTGAAACCGGGCCGTATAGTGCCCCAACTTGTGAACCAACATGGTTTCACATCATCATATGACCTAGTCAGACACAAGACAAGAGAGAGCTCTGCCAGGCTACCCCTGTCAGAAGAATGTCTAGGGGGGTAGACGATCCGAGGCCCGCAGATCATCAGGGTTTCGCCGGAGTAAGTCCACGAGAACGTCGGAATCATCTGAAAACTTGCATGTGTCACTAGCATATGTGTGTGAGTGTGGTGCAAGGTTGGTATAGGTGATTGCATGTGACCCCCCCCCTCACATGCATGCGCTCTAACCTAGAAGCGAAAGGTTATGGACCTGTATAAGGGGGAATCTCCCCGTTACGGTGAAACCGGGCCGTATAGTGCCCCAACTTGTGAACCAACATGGTTTCACATCAGCCTATAACCTAGTCAGACACAAAACAAGAGAGAGCTACGCCGGGCTACCCCTGTCAGAAGAATGTCTAGGGGGGTAGACGATCCGAGGCCCGCAGATCATCAGGGTTTCGCCGGAGGAAGTCCACGAGAACGTCGGAATCAGGGGGTGCATGTATATAGTGATCAAGACCACAATAACCTATCAACATATGTGTGATCTCATGATCCTATGAAATAATATCACCTAACATATATGTAATAAAAGCCTTGCTAAAGGTGAAAAAAATTCTTTGCCGTGTGTCTGTGGGATAGAGACACATGGCAAAGGACCTTTGCCGTGTGTTTGACGGCGACAGGCACACGGCAAAGGACATCTTTGCCGTGTGTTTTGTCCTTTGCCGTGTGTCTCATGCTATTTTCTAATTTTCTTTTTATTTTTTCTTTCAAATGATTTAACTTTTTGTTGCCTATTTGTTAGTATTCAGACCATGGAAACACTAACTTTGCAATAGACCATAAGGTTCTAGAGGATGCTGAACTTCATTTCCATTAGGTAGACGATCCGAGGCCCACAGATCATCAGGGTTTCGCTGGAGTAAGTCCACGAGAACATCGGAATCATATGAAAACTTGCATGTGTCCCTAGCATATGTGTGTGAGTGTGGTGCAAGATTGGTATAGGTGATTGCATGTGCCCCCCCTCACATGCATGCGCTCTAACCTAGAAGCGAAAGGTTCTGGACCTATATAAGGGGGAATCTCCCAGTTACGGTGAAACCGGGCCGTATAGTGCCCCAACTTGTGAACCAACATGGTTTCACATCATCCTATGACCTAGTCAGACACAAAACAAGAGAGAGCTACGCCGGGCTACCCCTGTCAGAAGAATGTCTAGGGGGGTAGACGATCCGAGGCCCGCAGATCATCAGGGTTTCGCCGGAGTAAGTCCACGAGAACGTCGGAATCATCTGAAAACTTGCATGTGTCCCTAGAATATGTGTGTGAGTGTGGTGCAAGATTGGTATAGGTGATTGCATGTGCCCCCCCTCACATGCATGCGCTCTAACCTAGAAGCGAAAGGTTATGGACCTGTATAAGGGGGAATCTCCCCGTTACGGTGAAACCGGGCCGTATAGTGCCCCAACTTGTGAACCAACATGGTTTCACATCATCCTATGACCTAGTCAGACACAAAACAAGAGAGAGCTACGCCGAGCTACCCCTGTCAGAAGAATGTCTAGGGGGGTAGACGATCCGAGGCCCGCAGATCATCAGGGTTTCGCCGGAGTAAGTCCACGAGAACGTCGGAATCATCTGAAAACTTGCATGTGTCCCTAGCATATGTGTGTGAGTGTGGTGCAAGATTGGTATAGGTGATTGCATGTGCCCCCCCTCACATGCATGCGCTCTAACCTAGAAGCGAAAGGTTATGGACCTGTATAAGGGGGAATCTCCCCGTTACGGTGAAACCGGGCCGTATAGTGCCCCAACTTGTGAACCAACATGGTTTCACATCATCCTATGACCTAGTCAGACACAAAACAAGAGAGAGCTACGCCGGGCTACCCCTGTCAGAAGAATGTCTAGGGGGGTAGACGATCCGAGGCCCGCAGATCATCAGGGTTTCGCCGGAGTAAGTCCACGAGAACGTCGGAATCATCTGAAAACTTGCATGTGTCCCTAGCATATGTGTGTGAGTGTGGTGCAAGATTGGTATAGGTGATTGCATGTGCCCCCCCCCCCCTCACATGCATGCGCTCTAACCTAGAAGCGAAAGGTTATGGACCTCTATAAGGGGGAATCTCCCCGTTACGGTGAAACCGGGCCGTATAGTGCCCCAACTTGTGAACCAACATGGTTTCACATCATCCTATGACCTAGTCAGACACAAAACAAGAGAGAGCTACGCCGGGCTACCCCTGTCAGAAGAATGTCTAGGGGGGTAGACGATCCGAGGCCCGCAGATCATCAGGGTTTCGCCGGAGTAAGTCCACGAGAACGTCGGAATCATCTGAAAACTTGCATGTGTCCCTAGAATATGTGTGTGAGTGTGGTGCAAGATTGGTATAGGTGATTGCATGTGCCCCCCTCACATGCATGCGCTCTAACCTAGAAGCGAAAGGTTATGGACCTGTATAAGGGGGAATCTCCCCGTTACGGTGAAACCGGGCCGTATAGTGCCCCAACTTGTGAACCAACATGGTTTCACATCATCCTATGACCTAGTCAGACACAAAACAAGAGAGAGCTACGCCGGGCTACCCCTGTCAGAAGAATGTCTAGGGGGGTAGACGATCCGAGGCCCGCAGATCATCAGGGTTTCGCCGGAGTAAGTCCACGAGAACGTCGGAATCATTTGAAAACTTGCATGTGTCCCTAGCATATGTGTGTGAGTGTGGTGCAAGATTGGTATAGGTGATTGCATGTGCCCCCCCTCACATGCATGCGCTCTAACCTAGAAGCGAAAGGTTATGGACCTGTATAAGGGGGAATCTCCCCGTTACGGTGAAACCGGGCCGTATAGTGCCCCAACTTGTGAACCAACATGGTTTCACATCATCCTATGACCTAGTCAGACACAAAACAAGAGAGAGCTACGCCGGGCTACCCCTGTCAGAAGAATGTCTAGGGGGGTAGACGATCTGAGGCCCGCAGATCATCAGGGTTTCGCCGGAGTAAGTCCACGAGAACGTCGGAATCATCTGAAAACTTGCATGTGTCCCTAGCATATGTGTGTGAGTGTGGTGCAAGATTGGTATAGGTGATTGCATGTGCCCCCCCTCACATGCATGCGCTCTAACCTAGAAGCGAAAGGTTATGGACCTGTATAAGGGGGAATCTCCCCGTTACGGTGAAACCGGGCCGTATAGTGCCCCAACTTGTGAACCAACATGGTTTCACATCATCCTATGACCTAGTCAGACACAAAACAAGAGAGAGCTACGCCGGGCTACCCCTGTCAGAAGAATGTCTAGGGGGGTAGACGATCCGAGGCCCACAGATCATCAGGGTTTCGCCGGAGTAAGTCCACGAGAACGTCGGAATCATCTGAAAACTTGCATGTGTCCCTAGCATATGTGTGTGAGTGTGGTGCAAGGTTGGTATAGGTGATTGCATGTGCCCCCCCCCCTCACATGCATGCGCTCTAACCTAGAAGCGAAAGGTTATGGACCTGTATAAGGGGGAATCTCCCCGTTACGGTGAAACCGGGCCGTATAGTGCCCCAACTTGTGAACCAACATGGTTTCACATCATCCTATGACCTAGTCAGACACAAAACAAGAGAGAGCTACGCCGGGCTACCCCTGTCAGAAGAATGTCTAGGGGGGTAGACGATCCGAGGCCCGCAGATCATCAGGGTTTCGCCGGAGGAAGTCCATGAGAACGTCGGAATCAGGGGGGTGCATGTATATAGTGATCAAGACCACAATAACCTATCATCATATGTGTGATCTCATGATCCTATGAAATAATATCACCTAACATATATGTAATAAAAGCCTTGCTAAAGGTGAAAAAAATTCTTTGCCGTGTGTCTGTGGGATAGAGACACACGGCAAAGGACCTTTGCCGTGTGTTTGACGGCGACAGGCACACGGCAAAGGACATCTTTGCCGTGTGTTTTGTCCTTTGCCGTGTGTTTGATGCTATTTTCTAATTTTCTTTTTATTTTTTCTTTCAAATGATTTAACTTTTTGTTGCCTATTTGTTAGTATTCAGACCATGGAAACACTAACTTTGCAATAGACCATAAGGTTCTAGAGGATGTTGAACTTCATTTCCATTAGGTAGACGATCCGAGGCCCGCAGATCATCAGGGTTTCGCCGGAGTAAGTCCACGAGAACGTCGGAATCATCTGAAAACTTGCATGTGTCCCTAGCATATGTGTGTGAGTGTGGTGCAAGATTGGTATAGGTGATTGCATGTGCCCCCCCTCACATGCATGCGCTCTAACGTAGAAGCGAAAGGTTATGGACCTGTATAAGGGGGAATCTCCCCGCTACGGTGAAACCGGGTCGTATAGTGCCCCAACTTGTGAACCAACATGGTTTCACATCATCCTATGACCTAGTCAGACACAAAACAAGAGAGAGCTACGCCGGGCTACCCCTGTCAGAAGAATGTCTAGGGGGGTAGACGATCCGAGGCCCGCAGATCATCAGGGTTTCGCCGGAGTAAGTCCACGAGAACGTCGGAATCATCTGAAAACTTGCATGTGTCCCTAGCATATGTGTGTGAGTGTGGTGCAAGATTGGTATAGGTGATTGCATGTGCCCCCCCTCACATGCATGCGCTCTAACCTAGAAGCGAAAGGTTATGGACCTGTATAAGGGGGAATCTCCCCGTTACGGTGAAACCGGGCCGTATAGTGCCCCAACTTGTGAACCAACATGGTTTCACATCATCCTATGACCTAGTCAGACACAAAACAAGAGAGAGCTACGCCGGGCTACCCCTGTCAGAAGAATGTCTAGGGGGGTAGACGATCCGAGGCCCGCAGATCATCAGGGTTTCGCCGGAGTAAGTCCACGAGAACGTCGGAATCATCTGAAAACTTGCATGTGTCCCTAGCATATGTGTGTGAGTGTGGTGCAAGGTTGGTATAGGTGATTGCATGTGTCCCCCCTCGCATCCATGCGCTCTAACCTAGAAGCGAAAGGTTATGGACCTGTATAAGGGGGAATCTCCCCGTTACGGTGAAACCGGGCCGTATAGTGCCCCAACTTGTGAACCAACATGGTTTCACATCATCCCATGACATAATCAAACACAAGACAAGAGAGAGATACGCCGGGCTACCCCTGCCAGAAGAATGTCTAGGGGGTAGACGATCCGAGGCCCGCAGATCAGGGTTTCGCCGGAGGAAGTCCAAGAGAACGTCGGAATCATCTGAAAACTTGCATGTGTCCCTAGCATATGTGTGTGAGTGTGGTGCAAGGTTGGTATAGGTGATTGCATGTGTCCCCCCTCGCATCCATGCGCTCTAACCTATAAGCGAAAGGTTATGGACCTGTATAAGGGGGAATCTCCCCGTTCAGGTGAAACCGGGCCGTATAGTGCCCCAACTTGTGAACCAACATGGTTTCACATCATCATATGACCTAGTCAGACACAAGACAAGAGAGAGCTCTGCCAGGCTACCCCTGTCAGAAGAATGTCTAGGGGGGTAGACGATCCGAGGCCCGCAGATCATCAGGGTTTCGCCGGAGTAAGTCCACGAGAACGTCGGAATCATCTGAAAACTTGCATGTGTCACTAGCATATGTGTGTGAGTGTGGTGCAAGGTTGGTATAGGTGATTGCATGTGACCCCCCCCCCTCACATGCATGCGCTCTAACCTAGAAGCGAAAGGTTATGGACCTGTATAAGGGGGAATCTCCCCGTTACGGTGAAACCGGGCCGTATAGTGCCCCAACTTGTGAACCAACATGGTTTCACATCAGCCTATAACCTAGTCAGACACAAAACAAGAGAGAGCTACGCCGGGCTACCCCTGTCAGAAGAATGTCTAGGGGGGTAGACGATCCGAGGCCCGCAGATCATCAGGGTTTCGCCGGAGGAAGTCCACGAGAACGTCGGAATCAGGGGGTGCATGTATATAGTGATCAAGACCACAATAACCTATCAACATATGTGTGATCTCATGATCCTATGAAATAATATCACCTAACATATATGTAATAAAAGCCTTGCTAAAGGTGAAAAAAATTCTTTGCCGTGTGTCTGTGGGATAGAGACACATGGCAAAGGACCTTTGCCGTGTGTTTGACGGCGACAGGCACACGGCAAAGGACATCTTTGCCGTGTGTTTTGTCCTTTGCCGTGTGTCTCATGCTATTTTCTAATTTTCTTTTTATTTTTTCTTTCAAATGATTTAACTTTTTGTTGCCTATTTGTTAGTATTCAGACCATGGAAACACTAACTTTGCAATAGACCATAAGGTTCTAGAGGATGCTGAACTTCATTTCCATTAGGTAGACGATCCGAGGCCCACAGATCATCAGGGTTTCGCTGGAGTAAGTCCACGAGAACATCGGAATCATATGAAAACTTGCATGTGTCCCTAGCATATGTGTGTGAGTGTGGTGCAAGATTGGTATAGGTGATTGCATGTGCCCCCCCTCACATGCATGCGCTCTAACCTAGAAGCGAAAGGTTCTGGACCTATATAAGGGGGAATCTCCCAGTTACGGTGAAACCGGGCCGTATAGTGCCCCAACTTGTGAACCAACATGGTTTCACATCATCCTATGACCTAGTCAGACACAAAACAAGAGAGAGCTACGCCGGGCTACCCCTGTCAGAAGAATGTCTAGGGGGGTAGACGATCCGAGGCCCGCAGATCATCAGGGTTTCGCCGGAGTAAGTCCACGAGAACGTCGGAATCATCTGAAAACTTGCATGTGTCCCTAGAATATGTGTGTGAGTGTGGTGCAAGATTGGTATAGGTGATTGCATGTGCCCCCCCTCACATGCATGCGCTCTAACCTAGAAGCGAAAGGTTATGGACCTGTATAAGGGGGAATCTCCCCGTTACGGTGAAACCGGGCCGTATAGTGCCCCAACTTGTGAACCAACATGGTTTCACATCATCCTATGACCTAGTCAGACACAAAACAAGAGAGAGCTACGCCGAGCTACCCCTGTCAGAAGAATGTCTAGGGGGGTAGACGATCCGAGGCCCGCAGATCATCAGGGTTTCGCCGGAGTAAGTCCACGAGAACGTCGGAATCATCTGAAAACTTGCATGTGTCCCTAGCATATGTGTGTGAGTGTGGTGCAAGATTGGTATAGGTGATTGCATGTGCCCCCCCTCACATGCATGCGCTCTAACCTAGAAGCGAAAGGTTATGGACCTGTATAAGGGGGAATCTCCCCGTTACGGTGAAACCGGGCCGTATAGTGCCCCAACTTGTGAACCAACATGGTTTCACATCATCCTATGACCTAGTCAGACACAAAACAAGAGAGAGCTACGCCGGGCTACCCCTGTCAGAAGAATGTCTAGGGGGGTAGACGATCCGAGGCCCGCAGATCATCAGGGTTTCGCCGGAGTAAGTCCACGAGAACGTCGGAATCATCTGAAAACTTGCATGTGTCCCTAGCATATGTGTGTGAGTGTGGTGCAAGATTGGTATAGGTGATTGCATGTGCCCCCCCCCCTCACATGCATGCGCTCTAACCTAGAAGCGAAAGGTTATGGACCTCTATAAGGGGGAATCTCCCCGTTACGGTGAAACCGGGCCGTATAGTGCCCCAACTTGTGAACCAACATGGTTTCACATCATCCTATGACCTAGTCAGACACAAAACAAGAGAGAGCTACGCCGGGCTACCCCTGTCAGAAGAATGTCTAGGGGGGTAGACGATCCGAGGCCCGCAGATCATCAGGGTTTCGCCGGAGTAAGTCCACGAGAACGTCGGAATCATCTGAAAACTTGCATGTGTCCCTAGAATATGTGTGTGAGTGTGGTGCAAGATTGGTATAGGTGATTGCATGTGCCCCCCTCACATGCATGCGCTCTAACCTAGAAGCGAAAGGTTATGGACCTGTATAAGGGGGAATCTCCCCGTTACGGTGAAACCGGGCCGTATAGTGCCCCAACTTGTGAACCAACATGGTTTCACATCATCCTATGACCTAGTCAGACACAAAACAAGAGAGAGCTACGCCGGGCTACCCCTGTCAGAAGAATGTCTAGGGGGGTAGACGATCCGAGGCCCGCAGATCATCAGGGTTTCGCCGGAGTAAGTCCACGAGAACGTCGGAATCATTTGAAAACTTGCATGTGTCCCTAGCATATGTGTGTGAGTGTG
Source organism: Avena sativa (assembly GCA_916181665.1). NCBI lineage: Eukaryota > Viridiplantae > Streptophyta > Magnoliopsida > Poales > Poaceae > Avena > Avena sativa. Next base: position 346,228,717 of record OV702279.1, read on the forward strand.
GTGCAAGATTGGTATAGGTGATTGCATGTGCCCCCCCTCACATGCATGCGCTCTAACCTAGAAGCGAAAGGTTATGGACCTGTATAAGGGGGAATCTCCCCGTTACGGTGAAACCGGGCCGTATAGTGCCCCAACTTGTGAACCAACATGGTTTCACATCATCCTATGACCTAGTCAGACACAAAACAAGAGAGAGCTACGCCGGGCTACCCCTGTCAGAAGAATGTCTAGGGGGGTAGACGATCTGAGGCCCGCAGATCATCAGGGTTTCGCCGGAGTAAGTCCACGAGAACGTCGGAATCATCTGAAAACTTGCATGTGTCCCTAGCATATGTGTGTGAGTGTGGTGCAAGATTGGTATAGGTGATTGCATGTGCCCCCCCTCACATGCATGCGCTCTAACCTAGAAGCGAAAGGTTATGGACCTGTATAAGGGGGAATCTCCCCGTTACGGTGAAACCGGGCCGTATAGTGCCCCAACTTGTGAACCAACATGGTTTCACATCATCCTATGACCTAGTCAGACACAAAACAAGAGAGAGCTACGCCGGGCTACCCCTGTCAGAAGAATGTCTAGGGGGGTAGACGATCCGAGGCCCACAGATCATCAGGGTTTCGCCGGAGTAAGTCCACGAGAACGTCGGAATCATCTGAAAACTTGCATGTGTCCCTAGCATATGTGTGTGAGTGTGGTGCAAGGTTGGTATAGGTGATTGCATGTGCCCCCCCCCTCACATGCATGCGCTCTAACCTAGAAGCGAAAGGTTATGGACCTGTATAAGGGGGAATCTCCCCGTTACGGTGAAACCGGGCCGTATAGTGCCCCAACTTGTGAACCAACATGGTTTCACATCATCCTATGACCTAGTCAGACACAAAACAAGAGAGAGCTACGCCGGGCTACCCCTGTCAGAAGAATGTCTAGGGGGGTAGACGATCCGAGGCCCGCAGATCATCAGGGTTTCGCTGGAGGAAGTCCATGAGAACGTCGGAATCAGGGGGTGCATGTATATAGTGATCAAGACCACAATAACCTATCATCATATGTGTGATCTCATGATCCTATGAAATAATATCACCTAACATATATGTAATAAAAGCCTTGCTAAAGGTGAAAAAAATTCTTTGCCGTGTGTCTGTGGGATAGAGACACACGGCAAAGGACCTTTGCCGTGTGTTTGACGGCGACAGGCACACGGCAAAGGACATCTTTGCCGTGTGTTTTGTCCTTTGCCGTGTGTTTGATGCTATTTTCTAATTTTCTTTTTATTTTTTCTTTCAAATGATTTAACTTTTTGTTGCCTATTTGTTAGTATTCAGACCATGGAAACACTAACTTTGCAATAGACCATAAGGTTCTAGAGGATGTTGAACTTCATTTCCATTAGGTAGACGATCCGAGGCCCGCAGATCATCAGGGTTTCGCCGGAGTAAGTCCACGAGAACGTCGGAATCATCTGAAAACTTGCATGTGTCCCTAGCATATGTGTGTGAGTGTGGTGCAAGATTGGTATAGGTGATTGCATGTGCCCCCCCTCACATGCATGCGCTCTAACGTAGAAGCGAAAGGTTATGGACCTGTATAAGGGGGAATCTCCCCGCTACGGTGAAACCGGGTCGTATAGTGCCCCAACTTGTGAACCAACATGGTTTCACATCATCCTATGACCTAGTCAGACACAAAACAAGAGAGAGCTACGCCGGGCTACCCCTGTCAGAAGAATGTCTAGGGGGGTAGACGATCCGAGGCCCGCAGATCATCAGGGTTTCGCCGGAGTAAGTCCACGAGAACGTCGGAATCATCTGAAAACTTGCATGTGTCCCTAGCATATGTGTGTGAGTGTGGTGCAAGATTGGTATAGGTGATTGCATGTGCCCCCCCTCACATGCATGCGCTCTAACCTAGAAGCGAAAGGTTATGGACCTGTATAAGGGGGAATCTCCCCGTTACGGTGAAACCGGGCCGTATAGTTCCCCAACTTGTGAACCAACATGGTTTCACATCATCCTATGACCTAGTCAGACACAAAACAAGAGAGAGCTACGCCGGGCTACCCCTGTCAGAAGAATGTCTAGGGGGGTAGACGATCCGAGGCCCGCAGATCATCAGGGTTTCGCCGGAGTAAGTCCACGAGAACGTCGGAATCATCTGAAAACTTGCATGTGTCCCTAGCATATGTGTGTGAGTGTGGTGCAAGGTTGGTATAGGTGATTGCATGTGTCCCCCCTCGCATCCATGCGCTCTAACCTAGAAGCGAAAGGTTATGGACCTGTATAAGGGGGAACCTCCCCGTTACGGTGAAACCGGGCCGTATAGTGCCCCAACTTGTGAACCAACATGGTTTCACATCATCCCATGACATAATCAAACACAAGACAAGAGAGAGATATGCCGGGCTACCCCTGCCAGAAGAATGTCTAGGGGGTAGACGATCCGAGGCCCGCAGATCAGGGTTTCGCCGGAGGAAGTCCAAGAGAACGTCGGAATCATCTGAAAACTTGCATGTGTCCCTAGCATATGTGTGTGAGTGTGGTGCAAGGTTGGTATAGGTGATTGAATGTGTCCCCCCTCGCATCCATGCGCTCTAAACTATAAGCGAAAGGTTATGGACCTGTATAAGGGGGAATCTCCCCGTTCAGGTGAAACCGGGCCGTATAGTGCCCCAACTTGTGAACCAACATGGTTTCACATCATCCTATGACCTAGTCAGACACAAGACAAGAGAGAGCTCTGCCAGGCTACCCCTGTCAGAAGAATGTCTAGGGGGGTAGACGATCCGAGGCCCGCAGATCATCAGGGTTTCGCCGGAGGAAGTCCAAGAGAACGTCGGAATCATCTGAAAACTTGCATGTGTCACTAGCATATGTGTGTGAGTGTGGTGCAAGGTTGGTATAGGTGATTGCATGTGACCCCCCCCCCTCACATGCATGCGCTCTAACCTAGAAGCGAAAGGTTATGGACCTGTATAAGGGGGAATCTCCCCGTTACGGTGAAACCGGGCCGTATAGTGCCCCAACTTGTGAACCAACATGGTTTCACATCAGCCTATGACCTAGTCAGACACAAAACAAGAGAGAGCTACGCCGGGCTACCCCTGTCAGAAGAATGTCTAGGGGGGTAGACGATCCGAGGCCCGCAGATCATCAGGGTTTCGCCGGAGGAAGTCCACGAGAACGTCGGAATCAGGGGGTGCATGTATATAGTGATCAAGACCACAATAACCTATCATCATATGTGTGATCTCATGATCCTATGAAATAATATCACCTAACATATATGTAATAAAAGCCTTGCTAAAGGTGAAAAAAATTCTTTGCCGTGTGTCTGTGGGATAGAGACACATGGCAAAGGACCTTTGCCGTGTGTTTGACGGCGACAGGCACACGGCAAAGGACATCTTTGCCGTGTGTTTTGTCCTTTGCCGTGTGTCTCATGCTATTTTCTAATTTTCTTTTTATTTTTTCTTTCAAATGATTTAACTTTTTGTTGCCTATTTGTTAGTATTCAGACCATGGAAACACTAACTTTGCAATAGACCATAAGGTTCTAGAGGATGCTGAACTTCATTTCCATTAGGTAGACGATCCGAGGCCCACAGATCATCAGGGTTTCGCTGGAGTAAGTCCACGAGAACATCGGAATCATATGAAAACTTGCATGTGTCCCTAGCATATGTGTGTGAGTGTGGTGCAAGATTGGTATAGGTGATTGCATGTGCCCCCCCTCACATGCATGCGCTCTAACCTAGAAGCGAAAGGTTCTGGACCTATATAAGGGGGAATCTCCCAGTTACGGTGAAACCGGGCCGTATAGTGCCCCAACTTGTGAACCAACATGGTTTCACATCATCCTATGACCTAGTCAGACACAAAACAAGAGAGAGCTACGCCGGGCTACCCCTGTCAGAAGAATGTCTAGGGGGGTAGACGATCCGAGGCCCGCAGATCATCAGGGTTTCGCCGGAGTAAGTCCACGAGAACGTCGGAATCATCTGAAAACTTGCATGTGTCCCTAGCATATGTGTGTGAGTGTGGTGCAAGATTGTATAGGTGATTGCATGTGCCCCCCCTCACATGCATGCGCTCTAACCTAGAAGCGAAAGGTTATGGACCTGTATAAGGGGGAATCTCCCCGTTACGGTGAAACCGGGCCGTATAGTGCCCCAACTTGTGAACCAACATGGTTTCACATCATCCTATGACCTAGTCAGACACAAAACAAGAGAGAGCTACGCCGAGCTACCCCTGTCAGAAGAATGTCTAGGGGGGTAGACGATCCGAGGCCCGCAGATCATCAGGGTTTCGCCGGAGTAAGTCCACGAGAACGTCGGAATCATCTGAAAACTTGCATGTGTCCCTAGCATATGTGTGTGAGTGTGGTGCAAGATTGGTATAGGTGATTGCATGTGCCCCCCCTCACATGCATGCGCTCTAACCTAGAAGCGAAAGGTTATGGACCTGTATAAGGGGGAATCTCCCCGTTACGGTGAAACCGGGCCGTATAGTGCCCCAACTTGTGAACCAACATGGTTTCACATCATCCTATGACCTAGTCAGACACAAAACAAGAGAGAGCTACGCCGGGCTACCCCTGTCAGAAGAATGTCTAGGGGGGTAGACGATCCGAGGCCCGTAGATCATGAGGGTTTCGCCGGAGTAAGTCCACGAGAACGTCGGAATCATCTGAAAACTTGCATGTGTCCCTAGCATATGTGTGTGAGTGTGGTGCAAGATTGGTATAGGTGATTGCATGTGCCCCCCCTCACATGCATGCGCTCTAACCTAGAAGCGAAAGGTTATGGACCTGTATAAGGGGGAATCTCCCCGTTACGGTGAAACCGGGCCGTATAGTGCCCCAACTTGTGAACCAACATGGTTTCACATCATCCTATGACCTAGTCAGACACAAAACAAGAGAGAGCTACGCCGGGCTACCCCTGTCAGAAGAATGTCTAGGGGGGTAGACGATCCGAGGCCCGCAGATCATCAGGGTTTCGCCGGAGTAAGTCCACGAGAACGTCGGAATCATCTGAAAACTTGCATGTGTCCCTAGCATATGTGTGTGAGTGTGGTGCAAGATTGGTATAGGTGATTGCATGTGCCCCCCCTCACATGCATGCGCTCTAACCTAGAAGCGAAAGGTTATGGACCTGTATAAGGGGGAATCTCTCCGTTACGGTGAAACCGGGCCGTATAGTGCCCCAACTTGTGAACCAACATGGTTTCACATCATCCTATGACCTAGTCAGACACAAAACAAGAGAGAGCTACGCCGGGCTACCCCTGTCAGAAGAATGTCTAGGGGGGTAGACGATCCGAGGCCCGCAGATCATCAGGGTTTCGCCGGAGGAAGTCCACGAGAACGTCGGAATCAGGGGGGTGCATGTATATAGTGATCAAGACCACAATAACCTATCATCATATGTGTGATCTCATGATCCTATGAAATAATATCACCTAACATATATGTAATAAAAGCCTTGCTAAAGGTGAAAAAAATTCTTTGCCGTGTGTCTGTGGGATAGAGACACACGGCAAAGGACCTTTGCCGTGTGTTTGACGGCGACAGGCACACGGCAAAGGACATCTTTGCCGTGTGTTTTGTCCTTTGCCGTGTGTCTCATGCTATTTTCTAATTTTCGTTTTATTTTTTCTTTCAAATGATTTAACTTTTTGTTGCCTATTTGTTAGTATTCAGACCATGGAAACACTAACTTTGCAATAGACCATAAGGTTCTAGAGGATGCTGAACTTCATTTCCATTAGGTAGACGATCCGAGGCCCACAGATCATCAGGGTTTCGCCCGAGTAAGTCCACGAGAACGTCGGAATCATCTGAAAACTTGCATGTGTCCCTAGCATATGTGTGTGAGTGTGGTGCAAGATTGGTATAGGTGATTGCATGTGCCCCCCCTCACATGCATGCGCTCTAACCTAGAAGCGAAAGGTTCTGGACCTGTATAAGGGGGAATCTCCCCGTTACGGTGAAACCGGGCCGTATAGTGCCCCAACTTGTGAACCAACATGGTTTCACATCATCCTATGACCTAGTCAGACACAAAACAAGAGAGAGCTACGCCGGGCTACCCCTGTCAAAAGAATGTCTAGGGGGGTAGACGATCCGAGGCCCGTAGATCATCAGGGTTTCGCCGGAGTAAGTCCACGAGAACGTCGGAATCATCTGAAAACTTGCATGTGTCCCTAGCATATGTGTGTGAGTGTGGTGCAAGATTGGTATAGGTGATTGCATGTGCCCCCCCTCACATGCATGCGCTCTAACCTAGAAGCGAAAGGTTATGGACCTGTATAAGGGGGAATCTCCCCGTTACGGTGAAACCGGGCCGTATAGTGCCCCAACTTGTGAACCAACATGGTTTCACATCATCCTATGACCTAGTCAGACACAAAACAAGAGAGAGCTACGCCGGGCTACCCCTGTCAGAAGAATGTCTAGGGGGTAGACGATCCGAGGCCCACAGATCATCAGGGTTTCGCCGGAGTAAGTCCACGAGAACATCGGAATCATCTGAAAACTTGCATGTGTCCCTAGCATATGTGTGTGAGTGTGGTGCAAGATTGGTATAGGTGATTGCATGTGCCCCCCCTCACATGCATGCGCTCTAACCTAGAAGCGAAAGGTTATGGACCTGTATAAGGGGGAATCTCCCCGTTACGGTGAAACCGGGCCGTATAGTGCCCCAACTTGTGAACCAACATGGTTTCACATCATCCTATGACCTAGTCAGACACAAAACAAGAGAGAGCTACGCCGGGCTACCCCTGTCAGAAGAATGTCTAGGGGGGTAGAGGATCCGAGGCCCGCAGATCATCAGGGTTTCGCCGGAGTAAGTCCACGAGAACGTCGGAATCATCTGAAAACTTGCATGTGTCCCTAGCATATGTGTGTGAGTGTGGTGCAAGATTGGTATAGGTGATTGCATGTGCCCCCCCTCACATGCATGCGCTCTAACCTAGAAGCGAAAGGTTATGGACCTGTATAAGGGGGAATCTCCCCGTTACGGTGAAACCGGGCCGTATAGTGCCCCAACTTGTGAACCAACATGGTTTCACATCATCCTATGACCTAGTCAGACACAAAACAAGAGAGAGCTACGCCGGGCTACCCCTGTCAGAAGAATGTCTAGGGGGGTAGACTATCCGAGGCCCGCATATCATCAGGGTTTCGCCGGAGTAAGTCCACGAGAATGTCGGAATCATCTGAAAACTTGCATGTGTCCCTAGCATATGTGTGTGAGTGTGGTGCAAGATTGGTATAGGTGATTGCATGTGCCCCCCCTCACATGCATGCGCTCTAACCTAGAAGCGAAAGGTTATGGACCTGTATAAGGGGGAATCTCCCCGTTACGGTGAAACCGGGCCGTATAGTGCCCCAACTTGTGAACCAACATGGTTTCACATCATCCTATGACCTAGTCAGACACAAAACAAGAGAGAGCTACGCCGGGCTACCCCTGTCAGAAGAATGTCTAGGGGGGTAGACGATCCGAGGCCCGCAGATCATCAGGGTTTCGCCGGAGTAAGTCCACGAGAACGTCGGAATCATCTGAAAACTTGCATGTGTCCCTAGCATATGTGTGTGAGTGTGGTGCAAGATTGGTATAGGTGATTGCATGTGCCCCCCTTCACATGCATGCGCTCTAACCTAGAAGCGAAAGGTTATGGACCTGTATAAGGGGGAATCTCTCCGTTACGGTGAAACCGGGCCGTATAGTGCCCCAACTTGTGAACCAACATGGTTTCACATCATCCTATGACCTAGTCAGACACAAAACAAGAGAGAGCTACGCCGGGCTACCCCTGTCAGAAGAATGTCTAGGGGGGTAGACGATCCGAGGCCCGCAGATCATCAGGGTTTCGCCGGAGGAAGTCCACGAGAACGTCGGAATCAGGGGGGTGCATGTATATAGTGATCAAGACCACAATAACCTATCATCATATGTGTGATCTCATGATCCTATGAAATAATATCACCTAACATATATGTAATAAAAGCCTTGCTAAAGGTGAAAAAAATTCTTTGCCGTGTGTCTGTGGGATAGAGACACACGGCAAAGGACCTTTGCCGTGTGTTTGACGGCGACAGGCACACGGCAAAGGACATCTTTGCCGTGTGTTTTGTCCTTTGCCGTGTGTCTCATGCTATTTTCTAATTTTCGTTTTATTTTTTCTTTCAAATGATTTAACTTTTTGTTGCCTATTTGTTAGTATTCAGACCATGGAAACACTAACTTTGCAATAGACCATAAGGTTCTAGAGGATGCTGAACTTCATTTCCATTAGGTAGACGATCCGAGGCCCACAGATCATCAGGGTTTCGCCCGAGTAAGTCCACGAGAACGTCGGAATCATCTGAAAACTTGCATGTGTCCCTAGCATATGTGTGTGAGTGTGGTGCAAGATTGGTATAGGTGATTGCATGTGCCCCCCCTCACATGCATGCGCTCTAACCTAGAAGCGAAAGGTTCTGGACCTGTATAAGGGGGAATCTCCCCGTTACGGTGAAACCGGGCCGTATAGTGCCCCAACTTGTGAACCAACATGGTTTCACATCATCCTATGACCTAGTCAGACACAAAACAAGAGAGAGCTACGCCGGGCTACCCCTGTCAAAAGAATGTCTAGGGGGGTAGACGATCCGAGGCCCGCAGATCATCAGGGTTTCGCCGGAGTAAGTCCACGAGAACGTCGGAATCATCTGAAAACTTGCATGTGTCCCTAGCATATGTGTGTGAGTGTGGTGCAAGATTGGTATAGGTGATTGCATGTGCCCCCCCTCACATGCATGCGCTCTAACCTAGAAGCGAAAGGTTATGGACCTGTATAAGGGGGAATCTCCCCGTTACGGTGAAACCGGGCCGTATAGTGCCCCAACTTGTGAACCAACATGGTTTCACATCATCCTATGACCTAGTCAGACACAAAACAAGAGAGAGCTACGCCGGGCTACCCCTGTCAGAAGAATGTCTAGGGGGTAGACGATCCGAGGCCCACAGATCATCAGGGTTTCACCGGAGTAAGTCCACGAGAACATCGGAATCATCTGAAAACTTGCATGTGTCCCTAGCATATGTGTGTGAGTGTGGTGCAAGATTGGTATAGGTGATTGCATGTGCCCCCCCTCACATGCATGCGCTCTAACCTAGAAGCGAAAGGTTATGGACCTGTATAAGGGGGAATCTCTCCGTTACGGTGAAACCGGGCCGTATAGTGCCCCAACTTGTGAACCAACATGGTTTCACATCATCCTATGACCTAGTCAGACACAAAACAAGAGAGAGCTACGCCGGGCTACCCCTGTCAGAAGAATGTCTAGGGGGGTAGACGATCCGAGGCCCGCAGATCATCAGGGTTTCGCCGGAGGAAGTCCACGAGAACATCGGAATCAGGGGGGTGCATGTATATAGTGATCAAGACCACAATAACCTATCATCATATGTGTGATCTCATGATCCTATGAAATAATATCACCTAACATATATGTAATAAAAGCCTTGCTAAAGGTGAAAAAAATTCTTTGCCGTGTGTCTGTGGGATAGAGACACACGGCAAAGGACCTTTGCCGTGTGTTTGACGGCGACAGGCACACGGCAAAGGACATCTTTGCCGTGTGTTTTGTCCTTTGCCGTGTGTCTCATGCTATTTTCTAATTTTCGTTTTATTTTTTCTTTCAAATGATTTAACTTTTTGTTGCCTATTTGTTAGTATTCAGACCATGGAAACACTAACTTTGCAATAGACCATAAGGTTCTAGAGGATGCTGAACTTCATTTCCATTAGGTAGACGATCCGAGGCCCACAGATCATCAGGGTTTCGCCGGAGTAAGTCCACGAGAACGTGGGAATCATCTGAAAACTTGCATGTGTCCCTAGCATATGTGTGTGAGTGTGGTGCAAGATTGGTATAGGTGATTGCATGTGCCCCCCCTCACATGCATGCGCTCTAACCTAGAAGCGAAAGGTTCTGGACCTGTATAAGGGGGAATATCCCTGTTACGGTGAAACCGGGCCGTATAGTGCCCCAACTTGTGAACCAACATGGTTTCACATCATCCTATGACCTAGTCAGACACAAAACAAGAGAGAGCTACGCCGGGCTACCCCTGTCAAAAGAATGTCTAGGGGGGTAGACGATCCGAGGCCCGCAGATCATCAGGGTTTCGCCGGAGTAAGTCCACGAGAACGTCGGAATCATCTGAAAACTTGCATGTGTCCGTAGCATATGTGTGTGAGTGTGGTGCAAGATTGGTATAGGTGATTGCATGTGCCCCCCCCTCACATGCATGCGCTCTAACCTAGAAGCGAAAGGTTATGGACCTGTATAAGGGGGAATCTCCCCGTTACGGTGAAACCGGGCCGTATAGTGCCCCAACTTGTGAACCAACATGGTTTCACATCATCCTATGACCTAGTCAGACACAAAACAAGAGAGAGCTACGCCAGGCTACCCCTGTCAGAAGAATGTCTAGGGGGTAGACGATCCGAGGCCCACAGATCATCAGGGTTTTGCCGGAGTAAGTCCACGAGAACGTCGGAATCATCTGAAAACTTGCATGTGTCCCTAGCATATGTGTGTGAGTGTAGTGCAAGATTGGTATAGGTGATTGCATGTGCCCCCCCTCACATGCATGCGCTCTAACCTAGAAGCGAAAGGTTATGGACCTGTATAAGGGGGAATCTCCCCGTTACGGTGAAACCGGGCCGTATAGTGCCCCAACTTGTGAACCAACATGGTTTCACATCATCCTATGACCTAGTCAGACACAAAACAAGAGAGAGCTACGCCGGGCTACCCCTGTCAGAAGAATGTCTAGGGGGGTAGACGATCCGAGGCCCGCAGATCATCAGGGTTTCACCGGAGTAAGTCCACGAGAACGTCGGAATCATCTGAAAACTTGCATGTGTCCCTAGCATATGTGTGTGAGTGTGGTGCAAGATTGGTATAGGTGATTGCATGTGCCCCCCCCTCACATGCATGCGCTCTAACCTAGAAGCGAAAGGTTATGGACCTGTATAAGGGGGAATCTCCCCGTTACGGTGAAACCGGGCCGTATAGTGCCCCAACTTGTGAACCAACATGGTTTCACATCATCCTATGACCTAGTCAGACACAAAACAAGAGAGAGCTACGCCGGGCTACCCCTGTCAGAAGAATGTCTAGGGGGTAGACGATCCGAGGCCCACAGATCATCAGGGTTTTGCCGGAGTAAGTCCACGAGAACGTCGGAATCATCTGAAAACTTGCATGTGTCCCTAGCATATGTGTGTGAGTGTGGTGCAAGATTGGTATAGGTGATTGCATGTGCCCCCCCTCACATGCATGCGCTCTAACCTAGAAGCAAAAGGTTATGGACCTGTATAAGGGGGAATCTCCCCGTTACGGTGAAACCGGGCCGTATAGTGCCCCAACTTGTGAACCAACATGGTTTCACATCATCCTATGACCTAGTCAGACACAAAACAAGAGAGAGCTACGCCGGGCTACCCCTGTCAGAAGAATGTCTAGGGGGGTAGACGATCCGAGGCCCGCAGATCATCAGGGTTTCGCCGGAGTAAGTCCACGAGAACGTCGGAATCATCTGAAAACTTGCATGTGTCCCTAGCATATGTGTGTGAGTGTGGTGCAAGATTGGTATAGGTGATTGCATGTGCCCCCCCCTCACATGCATGCGCTCTAACCTAGAAGCGAAAGGTTATGGACCTGTATAAGGGGGAATCTCCCCGTTACGGTGAAACCGGGCCGTATAGTGCCCCAACTTGTGAACCAACATGGTTTCACATCATCCTATGACCTAGTCAGACACAAAACAAGAGAGAGCTACGCCGGGCTACCCCTGTCAGAAGAATGTCTAGGGGGTAGACGATCCGAGGCCCGCAGATCATCAGGGTTTCGCCGGAGTAAGTCCACGAGAACGTCGGAATCATCTCAAAACTTGCATGTGTCCCTAGCATATGTGTGTGAGTGTGGTGCAAGGTTGGTATAGGTGATTGCATGTGCCCCCCCCTCACATGCATGCGCTCTAACCTAGAAGCGAAAGGTTATGGACCTGTATAAGGGGGAATCTCCCCGTTACGGTGAAACCAGGCCGTATAGTGCCCCAACTTGTGAACCAACATGGTTTCACATCATCCTATGACCTAGTCAGACACAAAACAAGAGAGAGCTACGCCGGGCTACCCCTGTCAGAAGAATGTCTAGGGGGGTAGACGATCCGAGGCCCGCAGATCATCAGGGTTTCGCCGGAGGAAGTCCACGAGAACGTCGGAATCAGGGGGGTGCATGTATATAGTGATCAAGACCACAATAACCTATCATCATATGTGTGATCTCATGATCCTATGAAATAATATCACCTAACATATATGTAATAAAAGCCTTGCTAAAGGTGAAAAAAATTCTTTGACGTGTGTCTGTGGGATAGAGACACACGGCAAATGACCTTTGCCGTGTGTTTGACGGCGACAGGCACACGGCAAAGGACATCTTTGCCGTGTTTTTTGTCCTTTGCCGTGTGTTTGATGCTATTTTCTAATTTTCTTTTTATTTTTTCTTTCAAATGATTTAACTTTTTGTTGCCTATTTGTTAGTATTCAGAACATGGAAACACTAACTTTGCAATAGACCATAAGGTTCTAGAGGATGTTGAACTTCATTTCCATTAGGTAGACGATCCGAGGCCCGCAGATCATCAGGGTTTCGCCGGAGTAAGTCCACGAGAACGTCGGAATCATCTGAAAACTTGCATGTGTCCCTAGCATATGTGTGTGAGTGTGGTGCAAGATTGGTATAGGTGATTGCATGTGCCCCCCCTCACATGCATGCGCTCTAACCTAGAAGCGAAAGGTTATGGACCTGTATAAGGGGGAATCTCCCCGTTACGGTGAAACCGGGCCGTATAGTGCCCCAACTTGTGAACCAACATGGTTTCACATCATCCTATGACCTAGTCAGACACAAAACAAGAGAGAGCTATGCCGGGCTACCCCTGTCAGAAGAATGTCTAGGGGGGTAGACGATCCGAGGCCCGCAGATCATCAGGGTTTCGCCGGAGTAAGTCCACGAGAACGTCGAAATCATCTGAAAACTTGCATGTGTCCCTAGCATATGTGTGTGAGTGTGGTGCAAGATTGGTATAGGTGATTGCATGTGCCCCCCCTCACATGCATGCGCTCTAACCTAGAAACGAAAGGTTATGGACCTGTATAAGGGGGAATCTCCCCGTTACGGTGAAACCGGGCCGTATAGTGCCCCAACTTGTGAACCAACATGGTTTCACATCATCCTATGACCTAGTCAGACACAAAACAAGAGAGAGCTACGCCGGGCTACCCCTGTCAGAAGAATGTCTAGGGGGGTAGACGATCCGAGGCCCGCAGATCATCAGGGTTTCGCCGGAGTAAGTCCACGAGAACGTCGGAATCATCTGAAAACTTGCATGTGTCCCTAGCATATGTGTGTGAGTGTAGTGCAAGATTGGTATAGGTGATTGCATGTGCCCCCCCTCACATGCATGCGCTCTAACCTAGAAGCGAAAGGTTATGGACCTGTATAAGGGGGAATCTCCCCGTTACGGTGAAACCGGGCCGTATAGTGCCCCAACTTGTGAACCAACATGGTTTCACATCATCCTATGACCTAGTCAGACACAAAACAAGAGAGAGCTACGCCGGGCTACCCCTGTCAGAAGAATGTCTAGGGGGGTAGACGATCCGAGGCCCGCAGATCATCAGGGTTTCGCCGGAGTAAGTCCACGAGAACGTCGGAATCATCTAAAAACTTGCATGTGTCCCTAGCATATGTGTGTGAGTGTGGTGCAAGATTGGTATAGGTGATTGCATGTGCCCCCCCTCACATGCATGCGCTCTAACCTAGAAGCGAAAGGTTATGGACCTGTATAAGGGGGAATCTCCCTGTTACGGTGAAACCGGGCCGTATAGTGCCCCAACTTGTGAACCAACATGGTTTCACATCATCCTATGACCTAGTCAGACACAAAACAAGAGAGAGCTACGCCGGGCTACCCCTGTCAGAAGAATGTCTAGGGGGGTAGACGATCCGAGGCCCGCAGATCATCAGGGTTTCGCCGGAGTAAGTCCACGAGAACGTCGGAATCATCTGAAAACTTGCATGTGTCCCTAGCATATGTGTGTGAGTGTGGTGCAAGATTGGTATAGGTGATTGCATGTGCCCCCCTCACATGCATGCGCTCTAACCTAGAAGCGAAAGGTTATGGACATGTATAAGGGGGAATCTCCCCGTTACGGTGAAACCGGGCCGTATAGTGCCCCAACTTGTGAACCAACATGGTTTCACATCATCCTATGACCTAGTCAGACACAAAACAAGAGAGAGCTACGCCGGGCTACCCCTGTCAGAAGAATGTCTAGGGGGGTAGACGATCTGAGGCCCGCAGATCATCAGGGTTTCGCCGGAGTAAGTCCACGAGAACGTCGGAATCATCTGAAAACTTGCATGTGTCCCTAGCATATGTGTGTGAGTGTGGTGCAAGGTTGGTATAGGTGATTGCATGTGCCCCCCCCCCCTCACAAGCATGCGCTCTAACCTAGAAGCGAAAGGTTATGGACCTGTATAAGGGGGAATCTCCCCATTACGGTGAAACCGGGCCGTATAGTGCCCCAACTTGTGAACCAACATGGTTTCACATCATCCTATGACCTAGTCAGACACAAAACAAGAGAGAGCAACGCCGGGCTACCCCTATCAGAAGAATGTCTAGGGGGGTAGACGATCCGAGGCCCGCAGATCATCAGGGTTTCGCCGGAGGAAGTCCACGAGAACGTCGGAATCAGGGGGTGCATGTATATAGTGATCAAGACCACAATAACCTATCATCATATGTGTGATCTCATGATCCTATGAAATAATATCACCTAACATATATGTAATAAAAGCCTTGCTAAAGGTGAAAAAAATTCTTTGCCGTGTGTCTGTGGGATAGAGACACAAGGCAAAGGACCTTCGCCGTGTGTTTGACGGAGACAGGCACACGGCAAAGGACATCTTTGCCGTGTGTTTTGTCCTTTGCCGTGTGTTTGATGCTATTTTCTAATTTTATTTTTATTTTTTCTTTCAAATGATTTAACTTTTTGTTGCCTATTTGTTAGTATTCAGACCATGGAAACACTAACTTTGCAATAGACCATAAGGTTCTAGAGGATGTTGAACTTCATTTCTATTAGGTAGACGATCCGAGGCCCGCAGATCATCAGGGTTTCGCCGGAGTAAGTCCACGAGAACGTCGGAATCATCTGAAAACTTGCATGTGTCCCTAGCATATGTGTGTGAGTGTGGTGCAAGATTGGTATAGGTGATTGCATGTGCCCCCCCTCACATGCATGCGCTCTAACCTAGAAGCGAAAGGTTATGGACCTGTATAAGGGGGAATCTCCCCGTTACGGTGAAACCGGGCCGTATAGTGCCCCAACTTGTGAACCAACATGGTTTCACATCATCCTATGACCTAGTCAGACACAAAACAAGAGAGAGCTACGCCGGGCTACCCCTGTCAAAAGAATGTCTAGGGGGTAGACGATCTGAGGCCCGCAGATCATCAGGGTTTCGCCGGAGTAAGTCCACGAGAACGTCGGAATCATCTGAAAACTTGCATGTGTCCCTAGCATATGTGTGTGAGTGTGGTGCAAGATTGGTATAGGTGATTGCATGTGCCCCCCCTCACATGCATGCGCTCTAACCTAGAAGCGAAAGGTTATGGACCTGTATAAGGGGGAATCTCCCCGTTACGGTGAAACCGGGCCGTATAGTGCCCCAACTTGTGAACCAACATGGTTTCACATCATCCTATGACCTAGTCAGACACAAAACAAGAGAGAGCTACGCCGGGCTACCCCTGTCAGAAGAATGTCTAGGGGGGTAGACGATCCGAGGTCCGCAGATCATCAGGGTTTCGCCGGAGTAAGTCCACGAGAACGTCGGAATCATCTGAAAACTTGCATGTGTCCCTAGCATATGTGTGTGAGTGTGGTGCAAGGTTGGTATAGGTGATTGCATGTGTCCCCCCTCGCATCCATGCGCTCTAACCTAGAAGCGAAAGGTTATGGACCTGTATAAGGGGGAATCTCCCCGTTACGGTGAAACCGGGCCGTATAGTGCCCCAACTTGTGAACCAACATGGTTTCACATCATCCCATGACATAATCAAACACAAGACAAGAGAGAGCTACGCCGGGCTACCCCTGCCAGAAGAATGTCTAGGGGGTAGACGATCCGAGGCCCGCAGATCAGGGTTTCGCCGGAGGAAGTCCAAGAGAACGTCGGAATCATCTGAAAACTTGCATGTGTCCCTAGCATATGTGTGTGAGTGTGGTGCAAGGTTGGTATAGGTGATTGCATGTGTCCCCCCTCGCATCCATGCGCTCTAACCTATAAGCGAAAGGTTATGGACCTGTATAAGGGGGAATCTCCCCGTTCAGGTGAAACCGGGCCGTATAGTGCCCCAACTTGTGAACCAACATGGTTTCACATCATCCTATGACCTAGTCAGACACAAGACAAGAGAGAGCTATGCCAGGCTACCCCTGTCAGAAGAATGTCTAGGGGGGTAGACGATCCGAGGCCCGCAGATCATCAGGGTTTCGCCGGAGTAAGTCCACGAGAACGTCGGAATCATCTGAAAACTTGCATGTGTCACTAGCATATGTGTGTGACTGTGGTGCAAGGTTGGTATAGGTGATTGCATGTGACCCCCCCCTCACATGCATGCGCTCTAACCTAGAAGCAAAAGGTTATGGACCTGTATAAGGGGGAATCTCCCCGTTACGGTGAAACCGGGCCGTATAGTGCCCCAACTTGTGAACCAACATGGTTTCACATCAGCCTATGACCTAGTCAGACACAAAACAAGAGAGAGCTACGCCGGGCTACCCCTGTCAGAAGAATGTCTAGGGGGGTAGACGATCCGAGGCCCACAGATCATCAGGGTTTCGCCGGAGGAAGTCCACGAGAACGTCGGAATCAGGGGGGTGCATGTATATAGTGATCAAGACCACAATAACCTATCATCATATGTGTGATCTCATGATCCTATGAAATAATATCACCTAACATATATGTAATAAAAGCCTTGCTAAAGGTGAAAAAAATTCTTTGCCGTGTGTCTGTGGGATAGAGACACACGGCAAAGGACCTTTGCCGTGTGTTTGACGGCGACAGGCACACGGCAAAGGACATCTTTGCCGTGTGTTTTGTCCTTTGCCGTGTGTCTCATGCTATTTTCTAATTTTCTTTTTATTATTTCTTTCAAATGATTTAACTTTTTGTTGCCTATTTGTTAGTATTCAGACCATGGAAACACTAACTTTGCAATAGACCATAAGGTTCTAGAGGATGCTGAACTTCATTTCCATTAGGTAGACGATCCGAGGCCCACAGATCATCAGGGTTTCGCCGGAGTAAGTCCACGAGAACGTCGGAATCATATGAAAACTTGCATGTGTCCCTAGCATATGTGTGTGAGTGTGGTGCAAGATTGGTATAGGTGATTGCATGTGCCCCCCCTCACATGCATGCGCTCTAACCTAGAAGCGAAAGGTTCTGGACCTGTATGAGGGGGAATCTCCCCGTTACGGTGAAACCGGGCCGTATAGTGCCCCAACTTGTGAACCAACATGGTTTCACATCATCCTATGACCTAGTCAGACACAAAACAAGAGAGAGCTACGCCGGGCTACCCCTGTCAGAAGAATGTCTAGGGGGGTAGACGATCCGAGGCCCGCAGATCATCGGGGTTTCGCCGGAGTAAGTCCACGAGAACGTCGGAATCATATGAAAACTTGCATGTGTCCCTAGCATATGTGTGTGAGTGTGGTGCAAGATTGGTATAGGTGATTGCATGTGCCCCCCCCCTCACATGCATGCGCTCTAACCTAGAAGCGAAAGGTTATGGACCTGTATAAGGGGGAATCTCCCCGTTACGGTGAAACCGGGCGGTATAGTGCCCCAACTTGTGAACCAACATGGTTTCACATCATCCTATGACCTAGTCAGACACAAAACAAGAGAGAGCTACGCCGGGCTACCCCTGTCAGAAGAATGTCTAGGGGGTAGACGATCCGAGGCCCACAGATCATCAGGGTTTCGCCGGAGTAAGTCCACGAGAACGTCGGAATCATCTGAAAACTTGCATGTGTCCCTAGCATATGTGTGTGAGTGTGGTGCAAGATTGTATAGGTGATTGCATGTGCCCCCCCTCACATGCATGCGCTCTAACCTAGAAGCGAAAGGTTATGGACCTGTATAAGGGGGAATCTCCCCGTTACGGTGAAACCGGGCCGTATAGTGCCCCAACTTGTGAACCAACATGGTTTCACATCATCCTATGACCTAGTCACACACAAAACAAGAGAGAGATATGCCGGGCTACCCCTGTCAGAAGAATGTCTAGGGGGGTAGACGATCCGAGGCCCGCAGATCATCAGGGTTTCGCCGGAGTAAGTCCACGAGAACGTCGGAATCATCTGAAAACTTGCATGTGTCCCTAGCATATGTGTGTGAGTGTGGTGCAAGATTGGTATAGGTGATTGCATGTGCCCCCCTCACATGCATGCGCTCTAACCTAGAAGCGAAAGGTTATGGACCTGTATAAGGGGGAATCTCCCGGTTACGGTGAAACCGGGCCGTATAGTGCCCCAACTTGTGAACCAACATGGTTTCACATCATCCTATGACCTAGTCAGACACAAAACAAGAGAGAGCTACGCCGGGCTACCCCTGTCAGAAGAATGTCTAGGGGGGTAGACGATCCGAGGCCCGCAGATCATCAGGGTTTCGCCGGAGTAAGTCCACGAGAACGTCGGAATCATCTGAAAACTTGCATGTGTCCCTAGCATATGTGTGTGAGTGTGGTGCAAGATTGGTATAGGTGATTGCATGTGACCCCCCTCACATGCATGCGCTCTAACCTAGAACCGAAAGGTTATGGACCTGTATAAGGGGGAATCTCCCCGTTACGGTGAAACCGGGCCGTATAGTGCCCCAACTTGTGAACCAACATGGTTTCACATCATCCTATGACCTAGTCAGACACAAAACAAGAGAGAGCTACGCCGGGCTACCCCTGTCAGAAGAATGTCTAGGGGGGTAGACGATCCGAGGCCCGCAGATCATCAGGGTTTCGCCGGAGTAAGTCCACGAGAACGTCGGAATCATCTGAAAACTTGCATGTGTCCCTAGCATATGTGTGTGAGTGTGGTGCAAGATTGGTATAGGTGATTGCATGTGCCCCCCTCACATGCATGCGCTCTAACCTAGAAGCGAAAGGTTATGGACCTGTATAAGGGGGAATCTCCCCGTTACGGTGAAACCGGGCCGTATAGTGCCCCAACTTGTGAACCAACATGGTTTCACATCATCCTATGACCTAGTCAGACACAAAACAAGAGAGAGCTACGCCGGGCTACCCCTGTCAGAAGAATGTCTAGGGGGGTAGACGATCCGAGGCCCGCAGATCATCAGGGTTTCGCCGGAGTAAGTCCACGAGAACGTCGGAATCATCTGAAAACTTGCATGTGTCCCTAGCATATGTGTGTGAGTGTGGTGCAAGATTGGTATAGGTGATTGCATGTGCCCCCCCTCACATGCATGCGCTCTAACCTAGAAGTGAAAGGTTATGGACCTGTATACGGGGGAATCTCCCCGTTACGGTGAAACCGGGCCGTATAGTGCCCCAACTTGTGAACCAACATGGTTTCACATCATCCTATGACCTAGTCAGACACAAAACAAGAGAGAGCTACGCCGGGCTACCCCTGTCAGAAGAATGTCTAGGGGGGTAGACGATCCGAGGCCCGCAGATCATCAGGGTTTCGCCGGAGTAAGTCCACGAGAATGTCGGAATCATCTGAAAACTTGCATGTGTCCCTAGCATATGTGTGTGAGTGTGGTGCAAGATTGGTATAGGTGATTGCATGTGCCCCCCCTCACATGCATGCGCTCTAACCTAGAAGCGAAAGGTTATGGACCTGTATAAGGGGGAATCTCCCCGTTACGGTGAAACCGGGCCGTATAGTGCCCCAACTTGTGAACCAACATGGTTTCACATCATCCTATGACCTAGTCAGACACAAAACAAGAGAGAGCTACGCCGGGCTAGCCCTGTCAGAAGAATGTCTAGGGGGGTAGACGATCCGAGGCCCGCAGATCATCAGGGTTTCGCAGGAGTAAGTCCACGAGAACGTCGGAATCATCTGAAAACTTGCATGTGTCCCTAGCATATGTGTGTGAGTGTGGTGCAAGATTGGTATCGGTGATTGCATGTGCCCCCCCTCACATGCATGCGCTCTAACCTAGAAGCGAAAGGTTATGGACCTGTATAAGGGGGAATCTCTCCGTTACGGTGAAACCGGGCCGTATAGTGCCCCAACTTGTGAACCAACATGGTTTCACATCATCCTATGACCTAGTCAGACACAAAACAAGAGAGAGCTACGCCGGGCTACCCCTGTCAGAAGAATGTCTAGGGGCTAGATGATCCGAGGCCCACAGATCATCAGGGTTTCGCCGGAGGAAGTCCACGAGAACGTCGGAATCAGGGGGGTGCATGTATATAGTGATCAAGACCACAATAACCTATCATCATATGTGTGATCTCATGATCCTATGAAATAATATCACCTAACATATATGTAATAAAAGCCTTGCTAAAGGTGAAAAAAATTCTTTGCCGTGTGTCTGTGGGATAGAGACACACGGCAAAGGACCTTTGCCGTGTGTTTGACGGCGACAGGCACACGGCAAAGGACATCTTTGCCGTGTGTTTTGTCCTTTGCCGTGTGTCTCATGCTATTTTCTAATTTTCGTTTTATTTTTTCTTTCAAATGATTTAACTTTTTGTTGCCTATTTGTTAGTATTCAGACCATGGAAACACTAACTTTGCAATAGACCATAAGGTTCTAGAGGATGCCGAACTTCATTTCCATTAGGTAGACGATCCGAGGCCCACAGATCATGAGGGTTTCGCCGGAGTAAGTCCACGAGAACGTCGGAATCATCTGAAAACTTGCATGTGTCCCTAGCATATGTGTGTGAGTGTGGTGCAAGATTGGTATAGGTGATTGCATGTGCCCCCCTCACATGCATGCGCTCTAACCTAGAAGCGAAAGGTTCTGGACCTGTATAAGGGGGAATCTCCCCGTTACGGTGAAACCGGGCCGTATAGTGCCCCAACTTGTGAACCAACATGGTTTCACATCATCCTATGACCTAGTCAGACACAAAACAAGAGAGAGCTACGCCGGGCTACCCCTGTCAGAAGAATGTCTAGGGGGGTAGACGATCCGAGGCCCGCAGATCATCAGGGTTTCGCCGGAGTAAGTCCACGAGAACGTCGGAATCATCTGATAACTTGCATGTGTCCCTAGCATATGTGTGTGAGTGTGGTGCAAGATTGGTATAGGGGATTGCATGTGCCCCCCCCTCACATGCATGCGCTCTAACCTAGAAGCGAAAGGTTATGGACCTGTATAAGGGGGAATCTCCCCGTTACGGTGAAACCGGGCCGTATAGTGCCCCAACTTGTGAACCAACATGGTTTCACATCATGCTATGACCTAGTCAGACACAAAACAAGAGAGAGCTACGCCGGGCTACCCCTGTCAGAAGAATGTCTAGGGGGTAGACGATCCGAGGCCCACAGATCATCAGGGTTTCGCCGGAGTAAGTCCACGAGAACGTCGGAATCATCTGAAAACTTGCATGTGTCCCTAGCATATGTGTGTGAGTGTGGTGCAAGATTGGTATAGGTGATTGCATGTGCCCCCCCTCACATGCATGCGCTCTAACCTAGAAGCGAAAGGTTATGGACCTGTATAAGGGGGAATCTCCCCGTTACGGTGAAACCGGGCCGTATAGTGCCCCAACTTGTGAACCAACATGGTTTCACATCATCCTATGACCTAGTCAGACACAAAACAAGAGAGAGCTACGCCGGGCTACCCCTGTCAGAAGAATGCCTAGGGGGGTAGACGATCCGAGGCCCGCAGATCATCAGGGTTTCGCCGGAGTAAGTCCACGAGAACGTCGGAATCATCTGAAAACTTGCATGTGTCCCTAGCATATGTGTGTGAGTGTGGTGCAAGATTGGTATAGGTGATTGCATGTGCCCCCCCCCCTCACATGCATGCGCTCTAACCTAGAAGCGAAAGGTTATGGACCTGTATAAGGGGGAATCTCCCCGTTACGGTGAAACCGGGCCGTATAGTGCCCCAACTTGTGAACCAACATGGTTTCACATCATCCTATGACCTAGTCAGACACAAAACAAGAGAGAGCTACGCCGGGCTACCCCTGTCAGAAGAATGTCTAGGGGGTAGACGATCCGAGGCCCACAGATCATCAGGGTTTCGCCGGAGTAAGTCCACGAGAACGTCGGAATCATCTGAAAACTTGCATGTGTCCCTAGCATATGTGTGTGAGTGTGGTGCAAGATTGTATAGGTGATTGCATGTGCCCCCCCTCACATGCATGCGCTCTAACCTAGAAGCGAAAGGTTATGGACCTGTATAAGGGGGAATCTCCCCGTTACGGTGAAACCGGGCCGTATAGTGCCCCAAATTGTGAACCAACATGGTTTCACATCATCCTATGACCTAGTCAGACACAAAACAAGAGAGAGCTACGCCGGGCTACCCCTGTCAGAAGAATGTCTAGGGGGGTAGACGATCCGAGGCCCGCAGATCATCAGGGTTTCGCCGGAGTAAGTCCACGAGAACGTCGGAATCATCTGAAAACTTGCATCTGTCCCTAGCATATGTGTGTGAGTGTGGTGCAAGATTGGTATAGGTGATTGCATGTGCCCCCCCTCACATGCATGCGCTCTAACCTAGAAGCGAAAGGTTATGAACCTGTATAAGGGGAATCTCCCTGTTACGGTGAAACCGGGCCGTATAGTGCCCCAACTTGTGAACCAACATGGTTTCACATCATCCTATGACCTAGGCAGACACAAAACAAGAGAGAGCTACGCCGGGCTACCCCTGTCAGAAGAATGTCTAGGGGGGTAGACGATCCGAGGCCCGCAGATCATCAGGGTTTCGCCGGAGTAAGTCCACGAGAACGTCGGAATCATCTGAAAACTTGCATGTGTCCCTAGCATATGTGTGTGAGTGTGGTGCAAGGTTGGTATAGGTGATTGCATGTGCCCCCCCCCTCACATGCATGCGCTCTAACCTAGAAGCGAAAGGTTATGGACCTTTATAAGGGGGAATCTCCCCGTTACGGTGAAACCGGGCCGTATAGTGCCCCAACTTGTGAACCAACATGGTTTCACATCATCCTATGACCTAGTCAGACACAAAACAAGAGAGAGCTACGCCGGGCTACCCCTGTCAGAAGAATGTCTAGGGGGGTAGACGATCCGAGGCCCGTAGATCATCAGGGTTTCGCCGGAGGAAGTCCACGAGAACGTCGGAATCAGGGGGGTGCATGTATATAGTGATCAAGACCACAATAACCTATCATCATATGTGTGATCTCATGATCCTATGAAATAATATCACCTAACATATATGTAATAAAAGCCTTGCTAAAGGTGAAAAAAATTCTTTGTCGTGTGTCTGTGGGATAGAGACACACGGCAAAGGACCTTTGCCGTGTGTTTGACGGCGACAGGCACACGGCAAAGGACATCTTTGCCGTGTGTTTTGTCCTTTGCCGTGTGTTTGATGCTATTTTCTAATTTTCTTTTTATTTTTTCTTTCAAATGATTTAACTTTTTGTTGCCTATTTGTTAGTATTCAGACCATGGAAACACTAACTTTGCAATAGACCATAAGGTTCTAGAGGATGTTGAACTTCATTTCCATTAGGTAGACGATCTGAGGCCCGCAGATCATCAGGGTTTCGCCGGAGTAAGTCCACGAGAACGTCGGAATCATCTGAAAACTTGCATGTGTCCCTAGCATATGTGTGTGAGTGTGGTGCAAGATTGGTATAGGTGACTGCATGTGCCCCCCTCACATGCATGCGCTCTAACCTAGAAGCGAAAGGTTATGGACCTGTATAAGGGGGAATCTCCCCGTTACGGTGAAACCGGGCCGTATAGTGCCCCAACTTGTGAACCAACATGGTTTCACATCATCCTATGACCTAGTCAGACACAAAACAAGAGAGAGCTACGCCGGGCTACCCCTGTCAGAAGAATGTCTAGGGGGGTAGACGATCCGAGGCCCGCAGATCATCAGGGTTTCGCCGGAGTAAGTCCACGAGAACGTCGGAATCATCTGAAAACTTGCATGTGTCCCTAGCATATGTGTGTGAGTGTGGTGCAAGATTGGTATAGGTGATTGCATGTGCCCCCCCTCACATGCATGCGCTCTAACCTAGAAGCGAAAGGTTATGGACCTGTATAAGGGGGAATCTCCCTGTTACGGTGAAACCGGGCCGTATAGTGCCCCAACTTGTGAACCAACATGGTTTCACATCATCCTATGACCTAGTCAGACACAAAACAAGAGAGAGCTACGCCGGGCTACCCCTGTCAGAAGAATGTCTAGGGGGGTAGACGATCCGAGGCCCGCAGATCATCAGGGTTTCGCCGGAGTAAGTCCACGAGAACGTCGGAATCATCTGAAAACTTGCATGTGTCCCTAGCATATGTGTGTGAGTGTGGTGCAAGATTGGTATAGGTGATTGCATGTGCCCCCCCTCACATGCATGCGCTCTAACCTAGAAGCGAAAGGTTATGGACCTGTATAAGGGGGAATCTCTCCGTTACGGTGAAACCGGGCCGTATAGTGCCCCAACTTGTGAACCAACATGGTTTCACATCATCCTATGACCTAGTCAGACACAAAACAAGAGAGAGCTACGCCGGGCTACCCCTGTCAGAAGAATGTCTAGGGGGTAGACGATCCGAGGCCCGCAGATCATCAGGGTTTCGCCGGAGGAAGTCCACGAGAACGTCGGAATCAGGGGGGTGCATGTATATAGTGATCAAGACCACAATAACCTATCATCATATGTGTGATCTCATGATCCTGTGAAATAATATCACCTAACATATATGTAATAAAAGCCTTGCTACAGGTGAAAAAAATTCTTTGCCGTGTGTCTGTGGGATAGAGACACACGGCAAAGGACCTTTGCCGTGTGTTTGACGGCGACAGGCACACGGCAAAGGACATCTTTGCCGTGTGTTTTGTCCTTTGCCGTGTGTCTCATGCTATTTTCTAATTTTCGTTTTATTTTTTCTTTCAAATGATTTAACTTTTTGTTGCCTATTTGTTAGTATTCAGACCATGGAAACACTAACTTTGCAATAGACCATAAGGTTCTAGAGGATGCTGAACTTCATTTCCATTAGGTAGACGATCCGAGGCCCACAGATCATTAGGGTTTCGCCGGAGTAAGTCCACGAGAACGTCGGAATCATCTGAAAACTTGCATGTGTCCCTAGCATATGTGTGTGAGTGTGGTGCAAGATTGGTATAGGTGATTGCATGTGCCCCCCCTCACATGCATGCGCTCTAACCTAGAAGCGAAAGGTTCTAGACCTGTATAAGGGGGAATCTCCCCGTTACGGTGAAACCGGGCCGTATAGTGCCCCAACTTGTGAACCAACATGGTTTCACATTATCCTATGACCTAGTCAGACACAAAACAAGAGAGAGCTACGCCGGGCTACCCCTGTCAGAAGAATGTCTAGGGGGGTATACGATCCGAGGCCCGCAGATCATCAGGGTTTCGCCGGAGTAAGTCCACGAGAACGTCGGAATCATCTGAAAACTTGCATGTGTCCCTAGCATATGTGTGTGAGTGTGGTGCAAGATTGGTATAGGGGATTGCATGTGCCCCCCCCTCACATGCATGCGCTCTAACCTAGAAGCGAAAGGTTATGGACCTGTATAAGGGGGAATCTCCCCGTTACGGTGAAACCGGGCCGTATAGTGCCCCAACTTGTGAACCAACATGGTTTCACATCATCCTATGACCTAGTCAGACACAAAACAAGAGAGAGCTACGCCGGGCTACCCCTGTCAGAAGAATGTCTAGGGGGTAGACGATCCGAGGCCCACAGATCATCAGGGTTTCGCCGGAGTAAGTCCACGAGAACGTCGGAATCATCTGAAAACTTGCATGTGTCCCTAGCATATGTGTGTGAGTGTGGTGCCAGATTGGTATAGGTGATTGCATGTGCCCCCCCTCACATGCATGCGCTCTAACCTAGAAGCGAAAGGTTATGGACCTGTATAAGGGGGAATCTCCCCGTTACGGTGAAACCGGGCCGTATAGTGCCCCAACTTGTGAACCAACATGGTTTCACATCATCCTATGACCTAGTCAGACACAAAACAAGAGAGAGCTACGCCGGGTTACCCCTGTCAGAAGAATGTCTAGGGGGTAGACGATCCGAGGCCCGCAGATCATCAGGGTTTCGCCGGAGGAAGTCCACGAGAACGTCGGAATCAGGGGGGTGCATGTATATAGTGATCAAGACCACAATAACCTATCATCATATGTGTGATCTCATGATCCTATGAAATAATATCACCTAACATATATGTAATAAAAGCCTTGCTAAAGGTGAAAAAAATTCTTTGTCGTGTGTCTGTGGGATAGAGACACACGGCAAAGGACCTTTGCCGTGTGTTTGACGGCGACAGGCACACGGCAAAGGACATCTTTGCCGTGTGTTTTGTCCTTTGCCGTGTGTCTCATGCTATTTTCTAATTTTCGTTTTATTTTTTCTTTCAAATGATTTAACTTTTTGTTGCCTATTTGTTAGTATTCAGACCATGGAAACACTAACTTTGCAATAGACCATAAGGTTCTAGAGGATGCTGAACTTCATTTCCATTAGGTAGACGATCCGAGGCCCACAGATCATTAGGGTTTCGCCGGAGTAAGTCCACGAGAACGTCGGAATCATCTGAAAACTTGCATGTGTCCCTAGCATATGTGTGTGAGTGTGGTGCAAGATTGGTATAGGTGATTGCATGTGCCCCCCCTCACATGCATGCGCTCTAACCTAGAAGCGAAAGGTTCTGGACCTGTATAAGGGGGAATCTCCCCGTTACGGTGAAACCGGGCCGTATAGTGCCCCAACTTGTGAACCAACATGGTTTCACATCATCCTATGACCTAGTCAGACACAAAACAAGAGAGAGCTACGCCGGGCTACCCCTGTCAGAAGAATGTCTAGGGGGGTAGACGATCCGAGGCCCGCAGATCATCAGGGTTTCGCCAGAGTAAGTCCACGAGAATGTCGGAATCATCTGAAAACTTGCATGTGTCCCTAGCATATGTGTGTGAGTGTGGTGCAAGATTGGTATAGGTGATTTCATGTGCCCCCCTCACATGCATGCGCTCTAACCTAGAAGCGAAAGGTTATGGACCTGTATAAGGGGGAATCTCCCCGTTACGGTGAAACCGGGCCGTATAGTGCCCCAACTTGTGAACCAACATGGTTTCACATCATCCTATGACCTAGTCAGACACAAAACAAGAGAGAGCTACGCCGGGCTACCCCTGTCAGGAGAATGTCTAGGGGGGTAGACGATCCGAGGCCCGCAAATCATCAGGGTTTCGCCGGAGTAAGTCCACGAGAACGTCGGAATCATCTGAAAACTTGCATGTGTCCCTAGCATATGTGTGTGAGTGTGGTGCAAGATTGGTATAGGTGATTGCATGTGCCCCCCCTCACATGCATGCGCTCTAACCTAGAAGCGAAAGGTTATGGACCTGTATAAGGGGGAATCTCTCCGTTACGGTGAAACCGGGCCGTATAGTGCCCCAACTTGTGAACCAACATGGTTTCACATCATCCTATGACCTAGTTAGACACAAAACAAGAGAGAGCTACGCCGGGCTACCCCTGTCAGAAGAATGTCTAGGGGGTAGACGATCCGAGGCCCGTAGATCATCAGGGTTTCGCCGGAGGAAGTCCACGAGAACGTCGGAATCAGGGGGGTGCATGTATATAGTGATCAAGACCACAATAACCTATCATCATATGTGTGATCTCATGATCCTATGAAATAATATCACCTAACATATATGTAATAAAAGCCTTGCTAAAGGTGAAAAAAATTCTTTGCCGTGTGTCTGTGGGATAGAGACACACGGCAAAGGACCTTTGCCGTGTGTTTGACGGCGACAGGCACACGGCAAAGGACATCTTTGCCGTGTGTTTTGTCCTTTGTCGTGTGTCTCATGCTATTTTCTAATTTTCTTTTTATTTTTTCTTTCAAATGATTTAACTTTTTGTTGCCTATTTGTTAGTATTCAGACCATGGAAACACTAACTTTGCAATAGACCATAAGGTTCTAGAGGATGTTGAACTTCATTTCCATTAGGTAGACGATCCGAGGCCCACAGATCATCAGGGTTTCGCCGGAGTAAGTCCACGAGAACGTCGGAATCATCTGAAAACTTGCATGTGTCCCTAGCATATGTGTGTGAGTGTGGTGCAAGATTGGTATAGGTGATTGCATGTGCCCCCCCTCACATGCATGCGCTCTAACCTAGAAGCGAAAGGTTCTGGACCTGTATAAGGGGGAATCTCCCCGTTACGGTGAAACCGGGCCGTATAGTGCCCCAACTTGTGAACCAACATGGTTTCACATCATCCTATGACCTAGTCAGACACAAAACAAGAGAGAGCTACGCCGGGCTACCCCTGTCAGAAGAATGTCTAGGGGGGTAGACGATCCGAGGCCCGCAGATCATCAGGGTTTCGCCGGAGTAAGTCCACGAGAACGTCGGAATCATCTGAAAACTTGCATGTGTCCCTAGCATATGTGTGTGAGTGTGGTGCAAGATTGGTATAGGTGATTGCATGTGCCCCCCCTCACATGCATGCGCTCTAACCTAGAAGCGAAAGGTTATGGACCTGTATAAGGGGGAATCTCCCCGTTACGGTGAAACCGGGCCGTATAGTGCCCCAACTTGTGAACCAACATGGTTTCACATCATCCTATGACCTAGTCAGACACAAAACAAGAGAGAGCTACGCCGGGCTACCCCTGTCAGAAGAATGTCTAGGGGGTAGACGATCCGAGGCCCACAGATCATCAGGGTTTCGCCGGAGTAAGTCCACGAGAACGTCGGAATCATCTGAAAACTTGCATGTGTCCCTAGCATATGTGTGTGAGTGTGGTGCAAGATTGGTATAGGTGATTGCATGTGCCCCCCCTCACATGCATGCGCTCTAACCTAGAAGCGAAAGGTTATGGACCTGTATAAGGGGGAATCTCCCCGTTACGGTGAAACCGGGCCGTATAGTGCCCCAACTTGTGAACCAACATGGTTTCACATCATCCTATGACCTAGTCAGACACAAAACAAGAGAGAGCTACGCCGGGCTACCCCTGTCAGAAGAATGTCTAGGGGGGTAGACGATCCGAGGCCCGCAGATCATCAGGGTTTCGCCGGAGTAAGTCCACGAGAACGTCGGAATCATCTGAAAACTTGCATGTGTCCCTAGCATATGTGTGTGAGTGTGGTGCAAGGTTGGTATAGGTGATTGCATGTGCCCCCCCCCCCCTCACATGCATGCGCTCTAACCTAGAAGCGAAAGGTTATGGACCTGTATAAGGGGGAATCTCCCCGTTACGGTGAAACCGGGCCGTATAGTGCCCCAACTTGTGAACCAACATGGTTTCACATCATCCTATGACCTAGTCAGACACAAAACAAGAGAGAGCTACGCCGGGCTACCCCTGTCAGAAGAATGTCTAGGGGGGTAGACGATCCGAGGCCCGCAGATCATCAGGGTTTCGCCGGAGGAAGTCCACGAGAACGTCGGAATCAGGGGGGTGCATGTATATAGTGATCAAGACCACAATAACCTATCATCATATGTGTGATCTCATGATCCTATGAAATAATATCACCTAACATATATGTAATAAAAGCCTTGCTAAAGGTGAAAAAAATTCTTTGCCGTGTGTCTGTGGGATAGAGACACACGGCAAAGGACCTTTGCCGTGTGTTTGACGGCGACAGGCACACGGCAAAGGACATCTTTGCCTTGTGTTTTGTCCTTTGCCGTGTGTTTGATGCTATTTTCTAATTTTATTTTTATTTTTTCTTTCAAATGATTTAACTTTTTGTTGCCTATTTGTTATTATTCAGACCATGGAAACACTAACTTTGCAATAGACCATAAGGTTCTAGAGGATGTTGAACTTCATTTCCATTAGGTAGACGATCCGAGGCCCGCAGATCATCAGGGTTTCGCCGGAGTAAGTCCACGAGAACGTCGGAATCATCTGAAAACTTGCATGTGTCCCTAGCATATGTGTGTGAGTGTGGTGCAAGATTGGTATAGGTGATTGCATGTGCCCCCCTCACATGCATGCGCTCTAACCTAGAAGCGAAAGGTTATGGACCTGTATAAGGGGGAATCTCCACGTTACGGTGAAACCGGGCCGTATAGTGCCCCAACTTGTGAACCAACATGGTTTCACATCATCCTATGACCTAGTCAGACACAAAACAAGAGAGAGCTACGCCGGGCTACCCCTGTCAGAAGAATGCTAGGGGGGTAGACGATCCGAGGCCCGCAGATCATCAGGGTTTCGCCGGAGTAAGTCCACGAGAACGTCGGAATCATCTGAAAACTTGCATGTGTCCCTAGCATATGTGTGTGAGTGTGGTGCAAGATTGGTATAGGTGATTGCATGTGCCCCCCCTCACATGCATGCGCTCTAACCTAGAAGCGAAAGGTTATGGACCTGTATAAGGGGGAATCTCCCCGTTACGGTGAAACCGAGCCGTATTGTGCCCCAACTTGTGAACCAACATGGTTTCACATCATCCTATGACCTAGTCAGACACAAAACAAGAGAGAGCTACGCCGGGCTACCCCTGTCAGAAGAATGTCTAGGGGGGTAGACGATCCGAGGCCCGCAGATCATCAGGGTTTCGCCGGAGTAAGTCCACGAGAACGTCGGAATCATCTGAAAACTTGCATGTGTCCCTAGCATATGTGTGTGAGTGTGGTGCAAGATTGGTATAGGTGATTGCATGTGCCCCCCCTCACATGCATGCGCTCTAACCTAGAAGCGAAAGGTTATGGACCTGTATAAGGGGGAATCTCCCCGTTACGGTGAAACCGGGCCGTATAGTGCCCCAACTTGTGAACCAACATGGTTTCACATCATCCTATGACCTAGTCAGACACAAAACAAGAGAGAGCTACGCCGGGCTACCCCTGTCAGAAGAATGTCTAGGGGGGTAGGCGATCCGAGGCCCGCAAATCATCAGGGTTTCGCCGGAGTAAGTCCACGAGAACGTCGGAATCATCTGAAAACTTGCATGTGTCCCTAGCATATGTGTGTGAGTGTGGTGCAAGATTGGTATAGGTGATTGCATGTGCCCCCCCTCACATGCATGCGCTCTAACCTAGAAGCGAAAGGTTATGGACCTGTATAAGGGGGAATCTCCCCGTTACGGTGAAACCGGGCCGTATAGTGCCCCAACTTGTGAACCAACATGGTTTCACATCATCCGATGACCTAGTCAGACACAAAACAAGAGAGAGCTACGCCGGGCTACCCCTGTCAGAAGAATGTCTAGGGGGGTAGACGATCCGAGGCCCGCAGATCATCAGGGTTTCGCCGGAGTAAGTCCACGAGAACGTCGGAATCATCTGAAAACTTGCATGTGTCCCTAGCATATGTGTGTGAGTGTGGTGCAAGGTTGGTATAGGTGATTGCATGTGCCCCCCCCCCCTCACATGCATGCGCTCTAACCTAGAAGCGAAAGGTTATGGACCTGTATAAGGGGGAATCTCCCCGTTACGGTGAAACCGGGCCGTATAGTGCCCCAACTTGTGAACCAACATGGTTTCACATCATCCTATGACCTAGTCAGACACAAAACAAGAGAGAGCTACGCCGGGCTACCCCTGTCAGAAGAATGTCTAGGGGGGTAGACGATCCGAGGCCCGCAGATCATCAGGGTTTCGCCGGAGGAAGTCCACGAGAACGTCGGAATCAGGGGGGTGCATGTATATAGTGATCAAGACCACAATAACCTATCATCATATGTGTGATCTCATGATCCTATGAAATAATATCACCTAACATATATGTAATAAAAGCCTTGCTAAAGGTGAAAAAAATTCTTTGCCGTGTGTCTGTGGGATAGAGACACACGGCAAAGGACCTTTGCCGTGTGTTTGACGGCGACAGGCACACGGCAAAGGACATCTTTGCCGTGTGTTTTGTCCTTTGCCGTGTGTTTGATGCTATTTTCTAATTTTCTTTTTATTTTTTCTTTCAAATGATTTAACTTTTTGTTGCCTATTTGTTAGTATTCAGACCATGGAAACACTAACTTTGCAATAGACCATAAGGTTCTAGAGGATGTTGAACTTCATTTCCATTAGGTAGACGATCCGAGGCCCGCAGATCATCAGGGTTTCGCCGGAGTAAGTCCACGAGAACGTCGGAATCATCTGAAAACTTGCATGTGTCCCTAGCATATGTGTGTGAGTGTGGTGCAAGATTGGTATAGGTGATTGCATGTGCCCCCCCTCACATGCATGCGCTCTAACCTAGAAGCGAAAGGTTATGGACCTGTATAAGGGGGAATCTCCCCGTTACGGTGAAACCGGGCCGTATAGTGCCCCAACTTGTGAACCAACATGGTTTCACATCATCCTATGACCTAGTCAGACACAAAACAAGAGAGAGCTACGCCGGGCTACCCCTGTCAGAAGAATGTCTAGGGGGTAGACGATCCGAGGCCCACAGATCATCAGGGTTTCGCCGGAGTAAGTCCACGAGAACGTCGGAATCATCTGAAAACTTGCATGTGTCCCTAGCATATGTGTGTGAGTGTGGTGCAAGATTGGTATAGGTGATTGCATGTGCCCCCCCTCACATGCATGCGCTCTAACCTAGAAGCGAAAGGTTATGGACCTGTATAAGGGGGAATCTCCCCGTTACGGTGAAACCGGGCCGTATAGTGCCCCAACTTGTGAACCAACATGGTTTCACATCATCCTATGACCTAGTCAGACACAAAACAAGAGAGAGCTACGCCGGGCTACCCCTGTCAGAAGAATGTCTAGGGGGGTAGACGATCCGAGGCCCGCAGATCATCAGGGTTTCGCCGGAGTAAGTCCACGAGAACGTCGGAATCATCTGAAAACTTGCATGTGTCCCTAGCATATGTGTGTGAGTGTGGTGCAAGGTTGGTATAGGTGATTGCATGTTCCCCCCCCTCACATGCATGCGCTCTAACCTAGAAGCGAAAGGTTATGGACCTGTATAAGGGGGAATCTCCCCGTTACGGTGAAACCGGGCCGTATAGTGCCCCAACTTGTGAACCAACATGGTTTCACATCATCCTATGACCTAGTCAGACACAAAACAAGAGAGAGCTACGCCGGGCTACCCCTGTCAGAAGAATGTCTAGGGGGGTAGACGATCCGAGGCCCGCAGATCATCAGGGTTTCGCCGGAGGAAGTCCACGAGAACGTCGGAATCAGGGGGGTGCATGTATATAGTGATCAAGACCACAATAACCTATCATCATATGTGTGATCTCATGATCCTATGAAATAATATCACCTAACATATATGTAATAAAAGCCTTGCTAAAGGTGAAAAAAATTCTTTGCCGTGTGTCTGTGGGATAGAGACACACGGCAAAGGACCTTTGCCGTGTGTTTGACGGCGACAGGCACACGGCAAAGGACATCTTTGCCGTGTGTTTTGTCCTTTGCCGTGTGTTTGATGCTATTTTCTAATTTTATTTTTATTTTTTCTTTCAAATGATTTAACTTTTTGTTGCCTATTTGTTATTATTCAGACCATGGAAACACTAACTTTGCAATAGACCATAAGGTTCTAGAGGATGTTGAACTTCATTTCCATTAGGTAGACGATCCGAGGCCCGCAGATCATCAGGGTTTCGCCGGAGTAAGTCCACGAGAACGTCGGAATCATCTGAAAACTTGCATGTGTCCCTAGCATATGTGTGTGAGTGTGGTGCAAGATTGGTATAGGTGATTGCATGTGCCCCCCTCACATGCATGCGCTCTAACCTAGAAGCGAAAGGTTATGGACCTGTATAAGGGGGAATCTCCACGTTACGGTGAAACCGGGCCGTATAGTGCCCCAACTTGTGAACCAACATGGTTTCACATCATCCTATGACCTAGTCAGACACAAAACAAGAGAGAGCTACGCCGGGCTACCCCTGTCAGAAGAATGCTAGGGGGGTAGACGATCCGAGGCCCGCAGATCATCAGGGTTTCGCCGGAGTAAGTCCACGAGAACGTCGGAATCATCTGAAAACTTGCATGTGTCCCTAGCATATGTGTGTGAGTGTGGTGCAAGATTGGTATAGGTGATTGCATGTGCCCCCCCTCACATGCATGCGCTCTAACCTAGAAGCGAAAGGTTATGGACCTGTATAAGGGGGAATCTCCCCGTTACGGTGAAACCGGGCCGTATTGTGCCCCAACTTGTGAACCAACATGGTTTCACATCATCCTATGACCTAGTCAAACACAAAACAAGAGAGAGCTACGCCGGGCTACCCCTGTCAGAAGAATGTCTAGGGGGGTAGACGATCCGAGGCCCGCAGATCATCAGGGTTTCGCCGGAGTAAGTCCACGAGAACGTCGGAATCATCTGAAAACTTGCATGTGTCCCTAGCATATGTGTGTGAGTGTGGTGCAAGATTGGTATAGGTGATTGCATGTGCCCCCCCTCACATGCATGCGCTCTAACCTAGAAGCGAAAGGTTATGGACCTGTATAAGGGGGAATCTCCCCGTTACGGTGAAACCGGGCCGTATAGTGCCCCAACTTGTGAACCAACATGGTTTCACATCATCCTATGACCTAGTCAGACACAAAACAAGAGAGAGCTACGCCGGGCTACCCCTGTCAGAAGAATGTCTAGGGGGGTAGGCGATCCGAGGCCCGCAGATCATCAGGGTTTCGCCGGAGTAAGTCCACGAGAACGTCGGAATCATCTGAAAACTTGCATGTGTCCCTAGCATATGTGTGTGAGTGTGGTGCAAGATTGGTATAGGTGATTGCATGTGCCCCCCCTCACATGCATGCGCTCTAACCTAGAAGCGAAAGGTTATGGACCTGTATAAGGGGGAATCTCCCCGTTACGGTGAAACCGGGCCGTATAGTGCCCCAACTTGTGAACCAACATGGTTTCACATCATCCGATGACCTAGTCAGACACAAAACAAGAGAGAGCTACGCCGGGCTACCCCTGTCAGAAGAATGTCTAGGGGGGTAGACGATCCGAGGCCCGCAGATCATCAGGGTTTCGCCGGAGTAAGTCCACGAGAACGTCGGAATCATCTGAAAACTTGCATGTGTCCCTAGCATATGTGTGTGAGTGTGGTGCAAGGTTGGTATAGGTGATTGCATGTCCCCCCCCCTCACATGCATGCGCTCTAACCTAGAAGCGAAAGGTTATGGACCTGTATAAGGGGGAATCTCCCCGTTACGGTGAAACCGGGCCGTATAGTGCCCCAACTTGTGAACCAACATGGTTTCACATCATCCTATGACCTAGTCAGACACAAAACAAGAGAGAGCTACGCCGGGCTACCCCTGTCAGAAGAATGTCTAGGGGGTAGACGATCCGAGGCCCGCAGATCATCAGGGTTTCGCCGGAGGAAGTCCACGAGAACGTCGGAATCAGGGGGGTGCATGTATATAGTGATCAAGACCACAATAACCTATCATCATATGTGTGATCTCATGATCCTATGAAATAATATCACCTAACATATATGTAATAAAAGCCTTGCTAAAGGTGAAAAAAATTCTTTGCCGTGTGTCTGTGGGATAGAGACACACGGCAAAGGACCTTTGCCGTGTGTTTGACGGCGACAGGCACACGGCAAAGGACATCTTTGCCGTGTGTTTTGTCCTTTGCCGTGTGTCTCATGCTATTTTCTAATTTTCGTTTTATTTTTTCTTTCAAATGATTTAACTTTTTGTTGCCTATTTGTTAGTATTCAGACCATGGAAACACTAACTTTGCAATAGACCATAAGGTTCTAGAGGATGTTGAACTTCATTTCCATTAGGTAGACGATCCGAGGCCCGCAGATCATCAGGGTTTCGCCGGAGTAAGTCCACGAGAACGTCGGAATCATCTGAAAACTTGCATGTGTCCCTAGCATATGTGTGTGAGTGTGGTGCAAGATTGGTATAGGTGATTGCATGTGCCCCCCTCACATGCATGCGCTCTAACCTAGAAGCGAAAGGTTATGGACCTGTATAAGGGGGAATCTCCACGTTACGGTGAAACCGGGCCGTATAGTGCCCCAACTTGTGAACCAACATGGTTTCACATCATCCTATGACCTAGTCAGACACAAAACAAGAGAGAGCTACGCCGGGCTACCCCTGTCAGAAGAATGCTAGGGGGGTAGACGATCCGAGGCCCGCAGATCATCAGGGTTTCGCCGGAGTAAGTCCACGAGAACGTCGGAATCATCTGAAAACTTGCATGTGTCCCTAGCATATGTGTGTGAGTGTGGTGCAAGATTGGTATAGGTGATTGCATGTGCCCCCCCTCACATGCATGCGCTCTAACCTAGAAGCGAAAGGTTATGGACCTGTATAAGGGGGAATCTCCCCGTTACGGTGAAACCGGGCCGTATTGTGCCCCAACTTGTGAACCAACATGGTTTCACATCATCCTATGACCTAGTCAGACACAAAACAAGAGAGAGCTACGCCGGGCTACCCCTGTCAGAAGAATGTCTAGGGGGGTAGACGATCCGAGGCCCGCAGATCATCAGGGTTTCGCCGGAGTAAGTCCACGAGAACGTCGGAATCATCTGAAAACTTGCATGTGTCCCTAGCATATGTGTGTGAGTGTGGTGCAAGATTGGTATAGGTGATTGCATGTGCCCCCCCTCACATGCATGCGCTCTAACCTAGAAGCGAAAGGTTATGGACCTGTATAAGGGGGAATCTCCCCGTTACGGTGAAACCGGGCCGTATAGTGCCCCAACTTGTGAACCAACATGGTTTCACATCATCCTATGACCTAGTCAGACACAAAACAAGAGAGAGCTACGCCGGGCTACCCCTGTCAGAAGAATGTCTAGGGGGGTAGGCGATCCGAGGCCCGCAGATCATCAGGGTTTCGCCGGAGTAAGTCCACGAGAACGTCGGAATCATCTGAAAACTTGCATGTGTCCCTAGCATATGTGTGTGAGTGTGGTGCAAGATTGGTATAGGTGATTGCATGTGCCCCCCCTCACATGCATGCGCTCTAACCTAGAAGCGAAAGGTTATGGACCTGTATAAGGGGGAATCTCCCCGTTACGGTGAAACCGGGCCGTATAGTGCCCCAACTTGTGAACCAACATGGTTTCACATCATCCGATGACCTAGTCAGACACAAAACAAGAGAGAGCTACGCCGGGCTACCCCTGTCAGAAGAATGTCTAGGGGGGTAGACGATCCGAGGCCCGCAGATCATCAGGGTTTCGCCGGAGTAAGTCCACGAGAACATCGGAATCATCTGAAAACTTGCATGTGTCCCTAGCATATGTGTGTGAGTGTGGTGCAAGGTTGGTATAGGTGATTGCATGTCCCCCCCCCCCTCACATGCATGCGCTCTAACCTAGAAGCGAAAGGTTATGGACCTGTATAAGGGGGAATCTCCCCGTTACGGTGAAACCGGGCCGTATAGTGCCCCAACTTGTGAACCAACATGGTTTCACATCATCCTATGACCTAGTCAGACACAAAACAAGAGAGAGCTACGCCGGGCTACCCCTGTCAGAAGAATGTCTAGGGGGGTAGACGATCCGAGGCCCGCAGATCATCAGGGTTTCGCCGGAGGAAGTCCACGAGAACGTCGGAATCAGGGGGGTGCATGTATATAGTGATCAAGACCACAATAACCTATCATCATATGTGTGATCTCATGATCCTATGAAATAATATCACCTAACATATATGTAATAAAAGCCTTGCTAAAGGTGAAAAAAATTCTTTGCCGTGTGTCTGTGGGATAGAGACACACGGCAAAGGACCTTTGCCGTGTGTTTGACGGCGACAGGCACACGGCAAAGGACATCTTTGCCGTGTGTTTTGTCCTTTGCCGTGTGTTTGATGCTATTTTCTAATTTTCTTTTTATTTTTTCTTTCAAATGATTTAACTTTTTGTTGCCTATTTGTTAGTATTCAGACCATGGAAACACTAACTTTGCAATAGACCATAAGGTTCTAGAGGATGTTGAACTTCATTTCCATTAGGTAGACGATCCGAGGCCCGCAGATCATCAGGGTTTCGCCGGAGTAAGTCCACGAGAACGTCGGAATCATCTGAAAACTTGCATGTGTCCCTAGCATATGTGTGTGAGTGTGGTGCAAGATTGGTATAGGTGATTGCATGTGCCCCCCCTCACATGCATGCGCTCTAACCTAGAAGCGAAAGGTTATGGACCTGTATAAGGGGGAATCTCCCCGTTACGGTGAAACCGGGCCGTATAGTGCCCCAACTTGTGAACCAACATGGTTTCACATCATCCTATGACCTAGTCAGACACAAAACAAGAGAGAGATACGTCGGGCTACCCCTGTCAGAAGAATGTCTAGGGGGGTAGACGATCCGAGGCCCGCAGATCATCAGGGTTTCGCCGGAGTAAGTCCACGAGAACGTCGGAATCATCTGAAAACTTGCATGTGTCCCTAGCATATGTGTGTGAGTGTGGTGCAAGATTGGTATAGGTGATTGCATGTGCCCCCCCTCACGTGCATGCGCTCTAACGTAGAAGCGAAAGGTTATGGACCTGTATAAGGGGGAATCTCCCCGTTACGGTGAAACCGGGCCGTATAGTGCCCCAACTTGTGAACCAACATGGTTTCACATCATCCTATGACCTAGTCAGACACAAAACAAGAGAGTGCTACGCCGGGCTACCCCTGTCAGAAGAATGTCTAGGGGGGTAGACGATCCGAGGCCCGCAGATCATCAGGGTTTCGCCGGAGTAAGTCCACGAGAATGTCGGAATCATCTGAAAACCTGCATGTGTCCCTAGCATATGTGTGTGAGTGTGGTGCAAGATTGGTATAGGTGATTACATGTGCCCCCCTCACATGCATGCGCTCTAACCTAGAAGCGAAAGGTTATGGACCTGTATAAGGGGGAATCTCCCCGTTACGGTGAAACCGGGCCGTATAGTGCCCCAACTTGTGAACCAACATGGTTTCACATCATCCTATGACCTAGTCAGACACAAAACAAGAGAGAGCTACGCCGGGCTACCCCTGTCAGAAGAATGTCTAGGGGGGTAGACGATCCGAGGCCCGTAGATCATCAGGGTTTCGCCGGAGTAAGTCCACGAGAATGTCGGAATCATCTGAAAACTTGCATGTGTCCCTAGCATACGTGTGTGAGTGTGGTGCAAGATTGTTATAGGTGATTGCATGTGCCCCCCCTCACATGCATGCGCTCTAACCTAGAAGCGAAAGCTTATGGACCTGTATAAGGGGGAATCTCCCCGTTACGGTGAAACCGGGCCGTATAGTGCCCCAACTTGTGAACCAACATGGTTTCACATCATCCTATGACCTAGTCAGACACAAAACAAGAGAGAGCTACGTCGGGCTACCCCTGTCAGAAGAATGTCTAGGGGGGTAGACGATCCGAGGCCCGCAGATCATCAGGGTTTCGCCGGAGTAAGTCCACGAGAACGTCGGAATCATCTGAAAACTTGCATGTGTCCCTAGCATATGTGTGTGAGTGTGGTGCAAGATTGGTATAGGTGATTGCATGTGCCCCCCCTCACATGCATGCGCTCTAACCTAGAAGCGAAAGGTTATGGACCTGTATAAGGGGGAATCTCTCCATTACGGTGAAACCGGGCCATATAGTGCCCCAACTTGTGAACCAACATGGTTTCACATCATCCTATGACCTAGTCAGACACAAAACAAGAGAGAGCTACGCCAGGCTACCCCTGTCAGAAGAATGTCTAGGGGGTAGACGATCCGAGGCCCGCAGATCATCAGGGTTTCGCCGGAGGAAGTCCACGAGAACGTCGGAATCAGGGGGGTGCATGTATATAGTGATCAAGACCACAATAACCTATCATCATATGTGTGATCTCATGATCCTATGAAATAATATCACCTAACATATATGTAATAAAAGCCTTGCTAAAGGTGAAAAAAATTCTTTGCCGTGTGTCTGTGGGATAGAGACACACGGCAAAGGACCTTTGCCGTGTGTTTGACGGCGACAGGCACACGGCAAAGGACACCTTTGCCGTGTGATTTGTCCTTTGCCGTGTGTCTCATGCTATTTTCTAATTTTCTTTTTATTTTTTCTTTCAAATGATTTAACTTTTTGTTGCCTATTTGTTAGTATTCAGACCATCGAAACACTAACTTTGCAATATACCATAAGGTTCTAGAGGATGTTGAACTTCATTTCCATTAGGTAGACGATCCGAGGCCCGCAGATCATCAGGGTTTCGCTGGAGTAAGTCCACGAGAACGTCGGAATCATCTGAAAACTTGCATGTGTCCCTAGCATATGTGTGTGAGTGTGGTGCAAGATTGGTATAGGTGATTGCATGTGCCCCCCCTCACATGCATGCGCCCTAACCTAGAAGCGAAAGGTTATGGACCTGTATAAGGGGGAATCTCCCCGTTACGGTGAAACCGGGCCGTATAGTGCCCCAACTTGTGAACCAACATGGTTTCACATCATCCTATGACCTAGTCAGACATAAAACAAGAGAGAGCTACGCCGGGCTACCCCTGTCAGAAGAATGTCTAGGGGGGTAGACGATCCGAGGCCCGCAGATCATCAGGGTTTCGCCGGAGTAAGTCCACGAGAACGTCGGAATCATCTGAAAACTTGCATGTGTCCCTAGCATATGTGTGTGAGTGTGGTGCAAGATTGGTATAGGTGATTGCATGTGCCCCCCCTCACATGCATGCGCTCTAACCTAGAAGCGAAAGGTTATGGACCTGTATAAGGGGGAATCTCCCCGTTACGGTGAAACCGGGCCGTATAGTGCCCCAACTTGTGAACCAACATGGTTTCACATCATCCTATGACCTAGTCAGACACAAAACAAGAGAGAGCTACGCCGGGCTACCCCTGTCAGAAGAATGTCTACGGGCGTAGACGATCCGTGGCCCGCAGATCATCAGGGTTTCGCCGGAGTAAGTCCACGAGAATGTCGGAATCATCTGAAAACTTGCATGTGTCCCTAGCATATGTGTGTGAGTGTGGTGCAAGATTGGTATAGGTGATTGCATGTGCCCCCCCTCACATGCATGCGCTCTAACCTAGAAGCGAAAGGTTATGGACCTGTATAAGGGGGAATCTCCCCGTTACGGTGAAACCGGGCCGTATAGTGCCCCAACTTGTGAACCAACATGGTTTCACATCATCCTATGACCTAGTCAGACACAAAACAAGAGAGAGCTACGCCGGGCTACCCCTGTCAGAAGAATGTCTAGGGGGGTAGACGATCTGAGGCCCGCAGATCATCAGGGTTTCGCCGGAGTAAGTCCACGAGAACGTCGGAATCATCTGAAAACTTGCATGTGTCCCTAGCATATGTGTGTGAGTGTGGTGCAAGATTGGTATAGGTGATTGCATGTGCCCCCCCTCACATGCATGCGCTCTAACCTAGAAGCGAAAGGTTATGGACCTGTATAAGGGGGAATCTCCCCGTTACGGTGAAACCGGGCCGTATAGTGCCCCAACTTGTGAACCAACATGGTTTCACATCATCCTATGACCTAGTCAGACACAAAACAAGAGAGTGCTACGCCGGGCTACCCCTGTCAGAAGAATGTCTAGGGGGGTAGACGATCCGAGGCCCGCAGATCATCAGGGTTTCGCCGGAGTAAGTCCACGAGAATGTCGGAATCATCTGAAAACCTGCATGTGTCCCTAGCATATGTGTGTGAGTGTGGTGCAAGATTGGTATAGGTGATTGCATGTGCCCCCCCTCACATGCATGCGCTCTAACCTAGAAGCGAAAGGTTATGGACCTGTATAAGGGGGAATCTCTCCGTTACGGTGAAACCGGGCCGTATAGTGCCCCAACTTGTGAACCAACATGGTTTCACATCATCCTATGACCTAGTCAGACACAAAACAAGAGAGAGCTACGCTAGGCTACCCCTGTCAGAAGAATGTCTAGGGGGGTAGACGATCCGAGGCCCGCAGATCATCAGGGTTTCGCCGGAGGAAGTCCACGAGAACGTCGGAATCAGGGGGGTGCATGTATATAGTGATCAAGACCACAATAACCTATCATCATATGTGTGATCTCATGATCCTATGAAATAATATCACCTAACATATATGTAATAAAAGCCTTGCTAAAGGTGAAAAAAATTCTTTGCCGTGTGTCTGTGGGATAGAGACACACGGCAAAGGACCTTTGCCGTGTGTTTGACGGCGACAGGCACACGGCAAAGGACATCTTTGCCGTGTGATTTGTCCTTTGCCGTGTGTCTCATGCTATTTTCTAATTTTCTTTTTATTTTTTCTTTCAAATGATTTAACTTTTTGTTGCCTATTTGTTAGTATTCAGACCATGGAAACACTAACTTTGCAATATACCATAAGGTTCTAGAGGATGTTGAGTTCATTTCCATTAGGTAGACGATCCGAGGCCCGCAGATCATCAGGGTTTCGCTGGAGTAAGTCCACGAGAACGTCGGAATCATCTGAAAACTTGCATGTGTCCCTAGCATATGTGTGTGAGTGTGGTGCAAGATTGGTATAGGTGATTGCATGCGCCCCCCCTCACATGCATGCGCTCTAAC
Source organism: Avena sativa (assembly GCA_916181665.1). Lineage (NCBI taxonomy): Eukaryota > Viridiplantae > Streptophyta > Magnoliopsida > Poales > Poaceae > Avena > Avena sativa. The sequence goes on from OV702279.1 coordinate 346,271,528, forward strand.
CTAGAAGCGAAAGGTTATGGACCTGTATAAGGGGGAATCTCCCCGTTACGGTGAAACCGGGCCGTATAGTGCCCCAACTTGTGAACCAACATGGTTTCACATCATCCTATGACCTAGTCAGACATAAAACAAGAGAGAGCTACGCCGGGCTACCCCTGTCAGAAGAATGTCTAGGGGGGTAGACGATCCGAGGCCCGCAGATCATCAGGGTTTCGCCGGAGTAAGTCCACGAGAACGTCGGAATCATCTGAAAACTTGCATGTGTCCCTAGCATATGTGTGTGAGTGTGGTGCAAGATTGGTATAGGTGATTGCATGTGCCCCCCCTCACATGCATGCGCTCTAACCTAGAAGCGAAAGGTTATGGACCTGTATAAGGGGGAATCTCTCCGTTACGGTGAAACCGGGCCGTATAGTGGCCCAACTTGTGAACCAACATGGTTTCACATCATCCTATGACCTAGTAAGACACAAAACAAGAGAGAGCTACGCCAGGCTACCCCTGTCAGAAGAATGTCTAGGGGGGTAGACGATCCGAGGCCCGCAGATCATCAGGGTTTCGCCGGAGGAAGTCCACGAGAACGTCGGAATCAGGGGGGTGCATGTATATAGTGATCAAGACCACAATAACCTATCATCATATGTGTGATCTCATGATCCTATGAAATAATATCACCTAACATATATGTAATAAAAGCCTTGCTAAAGGTGAAAAAAATTCTTTGCCGTGTGTCTGTGGGATAGAGACACACGGCAAAGGACCTTTGCCGTGTGTTTGACGGCGACAGGCAGACGGCAAAGGACATCTTTGCCGTGTGATTTGTCCTTTGCCGTGTGTCTCATGCTATTTTCTAATTTTATTTTTATTTTTTCTTTCAAATGATTTAACTTTTTTGTTGCCTATTTGTTAGTATTCAGACCATGGAAACACTAACTTTGCAATATACCATAAGGTTCTAGAGGATGTTGAACTTCATTTCCATTAGGTAGACGATCCGAGGCCCGCAGATCATCAGGGTTTCGCTGGAGTAAGTCCACGAGAACGTCGGAATCATCTGAAAACTTGCATGTGTCCCTAGCATATGTGTGTGAGTGTGGTGCAAGATTGGTATAGGTGATTGCATGCGCCCCCCCTCACATGCATGCGCTCTAACCTAGAAGCGAAAGGTTATGGACCTGTATAAGGGGGAATCTCCCCGTTACGGTGAAACCGGGCCGTATAGTGCCCCAACTTGTGAACCAACATGGTTTCACATCATCCTATGACCTAGTCAGACATAAAACAAGAGAGAGCTACGCCGGGCTACCCCTGTCAGAAGAATGTCTAGGGGGGTAGACGATCTGAGGCCCGCAGATCATCAGGGTTTCGCCGGAGTAAGTCCACGAGAACGTCGGAATCATCTGAAAACTTGCATGTGTCCCTAGCATATGTGTGTGAGTGTGGTGCAAGATTGGTATAGGTGATTGCATGTGCCCCCCCTCACATGCATGCGCTCTAACCTAGAAGCGAAAGGTTATGGACCTGTATAAGGGGGAATCGCCCCGTTACGGTGAAACCGGGCCGTATAGTGCCCCAACTTGTGAACCAACATGGTTTCACATCATCCTATGACCTAGTCAGACACAAAACAAGAGAGAGCTACGCCGGGCTACCCCTGTCAGAAGAATGTCTAGGGGGGTAGGCGATCCGAGGCCCGCAGATCATCAGGGTTTCGCCGGAGTAAGTCCACGAGAACGTCGGAATCATCTGAAAACTTGCATGTGTCCCTAGCATATGTGTGTGAGTGTGGTGCAAGATTGGTATAGGTGATTGCATGTGCCCCCCCTCACATGCATGCGCTCTAACCTAGAAGCGAAAGGTTATGGACCTGTATAAGGGGGAATCTCCCCGTTACGGTGAAACCGGGCCGTATAGTGCCCCAACTTGTGAACCAACATGGTTTCACATCATCCGATGACCTAGTCAGACACAAAACAAGAGAGAGCTACGCCGGGCTACCCCTGTCAGAAGAATGTCTAGGGGGGTAGACGATCCGAGGCCCGCAGATCATCAGGGTTTCGCCGGAGTAAGTCCACGAGAACGTCGGAATCATCTGAAAACTTGCATGTGTCCCTAGCATATGTGTGTGAGTGTGGTGCAAGGTTGGTATAGGTGATTGCATGTCCCCCCCCCCTCACATGCATGCGCTCTAACCTAGAAGCGAAAGGTTATGGACCTGTATAAGGGGGAATCTCCCCGTTACGGTGAAACCGGGCCGTATAGTGCCCCAACTTGTGAACCAACATGGTTTCACATCATCCTATGACCTAGTCAGACACAAAACAAGAGAGAGCTACGCCGGGCTACCCCTGTCAGAAGAATGTCTAGGGGGGTAGACGATCCGAGGCCCGCAGATCATCAGGGTTTCGCCGGAGGAAGTCCACGAGAACGTCGGAATCAGGGGGGTGCATGTATATAGTGATCAAGACCACAATAACCTATCATCATATGTGTGATCTCATGATCCTATGAAATAATATCACCTAACATATATGTAATAAAAGCCTTGCTAAAGGTGAAAAAAATTCTTTGCCGTGTGTCTGTGGGATAGAGACACACGGCAAAGGACCTTTGCCGTGTGTTTGACGGCGACAGGCACACGGCAAAGGACATCTTTGCCGTGTGTTTTGTCCTTTGCCGTGTGTTTGATGCTATTTTCTAATTTTCTTTTTATTTTTTCTTTCAAATGATTTAACTTTTTGTTGCCTATTTGTTAGTATTCAGACCATGGAAACACTAACTTTGCAATAGACCATAAGGTTCTAGAGGATGTTGAACTTCATTTCCATTAGGTAGACGATCCGAGGCCCGCAGATCATCAGGGTTTCGCCGGAGTAAGTCCACGAGAACGTCGGAATCATCTGAAAACTTGCATGTGTCCCTAGCATATGTGTGTGAGTGTGGTGCAAGATTGGTATAGGTGATTGCATGTGCCCCCCCTCACATGCATGCGCTCTAACCTAGAAGCGAAAGGTTATGGACCTGTATAAGGGGGAATCTCCCCGTTACGGTGAAACCGGGCCGTATAGTGCCCCAACTTGTGAACCAACATGGTTTCACATCATCCTATGACCTAGTCAGACACAAAACAAGAGAGAGATACGTCGGGCTACCCCTGTCAGAAGAATGTCTAGGGGGGTAGACGATCCGAGGCCCGCAGATCATCAGGGTTTCGCCGGAGTAAGTCCACGAGAACGTCGGAATCATCTGAAAACTTGCATGTGTCCCTAGCATATGTGTGTGAGTGTGGTGCAAGATTGGTATAGGTGATTGCATGTGCCCCCCCTCACATGCATGCGCTCTAACCTAGAAGCGAAAGGTTATGGACCTGTATAAGGGGGAATCTCCCCGTTACGGTGAAACCGGGCCGTATAGTGCCCCAACTTGTGAACCAACATGGTTTCACATCATCCTATGACCTAGTCAGACACAAAACAAGAGAGTGCTACGCCGGGCTACCCCTGTCAGCAGAATGTCTAGGGGGGTAGACGATCCGAGGCCCGCAGATCATCAGGGTTTCGCCGGAGTAAGTCCACGAGAATGTCGGAATCATCTGAAAACCTGCATGTGTCCCTAGCATATGTGTGTGAGTGTGGTGCAAGATTGGTATAGGTGATTGCATGTGCCCCCCTCACATGCATGCGCTCTAACCTAGAAGCGAAAGGTTATGGACCTGTATAAGGGGGAATCTCCCCGTTACGGTGAAACCGGGCCGTATAGTGCCCCAACTTGTGAACCAACATGGTTTCACATCATCCTATGACCTAGTCAGACACAAAACAAGAGAGAGCTACGCCGGGCTACCCCTGTCAGAAGAATGTCTAGGGGGGTAGACGATTCGAGGCCCGTAGATCATCAGGGTTTCGCCGGAGTAAGTCCACGAGAATGTCGGAATCATCTGAAAACTTGCATGTGTCCCTAGAATACGTGTGTGAGTGTGGTGCAAGATTGTTATAGGTGATTGCATGTGCCCCCCCTCACATGCATGCGCTCTAACCTAGAAGCGAAAGCTTATGGACCTGTATAAGGGGGAATCTCCCCGTTACGGTGAAACCGGGCCGTATAGTGCCCCAACTTGTGAACCAACATGGTTTCACATCATCCTATGACCTCGTCAGACACAAAACAAGAGAGAGCTACGCCGGGCTACCCCTGTCAGAAGAATGTCTAGGGGGGTAGACGATCCGAGGCCCGCAGATCATCAGGGTTTCGCCGGAGTAAGTCCACGAGAACGTCGGAATCATCTGAAAACTTGCATGTGTCCCTAGCATATGTGTGTGAGTGTGGTGCAAGATTGGTATAGGTGATTGCATGTGCCCCCCCTCACATGCATGCGCTCTAACCTAGAAGCGAAAGGTTATGGACCTGTATAAGGGGGAATCTCCCCGTTACGGTGAAACCGGGCCGTATAGTGCCCCAACTTGTGAACCAACATGGTTTCACATCATCCTATGACCTAGTCAGACAAAAAACAAGAGAGAGCTACGCCGGGCTACCCCTGTCAGAAGAATGTCTAGGGGGGTAGACGATCCGAGGCCCGCAGATCATCAGGGTTTCGCCGGAGTAAGTCCACGAGAACGTCAGAATCATCTGAAAACTTGCATGTGTCCCTAGCATATGTGTGTGAGTGTGGTGCAAGATTGGTATAGGTGATTGCATGTGCCCCCCCTCACATCCATGCGCTCTAACCTAGAAGCGAAAGGTTATGGACCTGTATAAGGGGGAATCTCTCCGTTACGGTGAAACCGGGCCGTATAGTGCCCCAACTTGTGAACCAACATGGTTTCACATCATCCTATGACCTAGTCAGACACAAAACAAGAGAGAGCTACGCCAGGCTACCCCTGTCAGAAGAATGTCTAGGGGGTAGACGATCCGAGGCCCGCAGATCATCAGGGTTTCGCCGGAGGAAGTCCACGAGAACGTCGGAATCAGGGGGGTGCATGTATATAGTGATCAAGACCACAATAACCTATCATCATATGTGTGATCTCATGATCCTATGAAATAATATCACCTAACATATATGTAATAAAAGCCTTGCTAAAGGTGAAAAAAATTCTTTGCCGTGTGTCTGTGGGATAGAGACACACGGCAAAGGACCTTTGCCGTGTGTTTGACGGCGACAGGCACAGGGCAAAGGAGATCTTTGCCGTGTGATTTGTCCTTTGCCGTGTGTCTCATGCTATTTTCTAATTTTCTTTTTATTTTTTCTTTCAAATGATTTAACTTTTTGTTGCCTATTTGTTAGTATTCAGACCATGGAAACACTAACTTTGCAATATACCATAAGGTTCTAGAGGATGTTGAACTTCATTTCCATTAGGTAGACGATCCGAGGCCCGCAGATCATCAGGGTTTCGCTGGAGTAAGTCCACGAGAACGTCGGAATCATCTGAAAACTTGCATGTGTCCCTAGCATATGTGTGTGAGTGTGGTGCAAGATTGGTATAGGTGATTGCATGTGCCCCCCCTCACATGCATGCGCCCTAACCTAGAAGCGAAAGGTTATGGACCTGTATAAGGGGGAATCTCCCCGTTACGGTGAAACCGGGCCGTATAGTGCCCCAACTTGTGAACCAACATGGTTTCACATCATCCTATGACCTAGTCAGACATAAAACAAGAGAGAGCTACGCCGGGCTACCCCTGTCAGAAGAATGTCTAGGGGGGTAGACGATCTGAGGCCCGCAGATCATCAGGGTTTCGCCGGAGTAAGTCCACGAGAACGTCGGAATCATCTGAAAACTTGCATGTGTCCCTAGCATATGTGTGTGAGTGTGGTGCAAGATTGGTATAGGTGATTGCATGTGCCCCCCCTCACATGCATGCGCTCTAACCTAGAAGCGAAAGGTTATGGACCTGTATAAGGGGGAATCTCCCCGTTACGGTGAAACCGGGCCGTATAGTGCCCCAACTTGTGAACCAACATGGTTTCACATCATCCTATGACCTAGTCAGACACAAAACAAGAGAGAGCTACGCCGGGCTACCCCTGTCAGAAGAATGTCTAGGGGGGTAGGCGATCCGAGGCCCGCAGATCATCAGGGTTTCGCCGGAGTAAGTCCACGAGAACGTCGGAATCATCTGAAAACTTGCATGTGTCCCTAGCATATGTGTGTGAGTGTGGTGCAAGATTGGTATAGGTGATTGCATGTGCCCCCCCTCACATGCATGCGCTCTAACCTAGAAGCGAAAGGTTATGGACCTGTATAAGGGGGAATCTCCCCGTTACGGTGAAACCGGGCCGTATAGTGCCCCAACTTGTGAACCAACATGGTTTCACATCATCCGATGACCTAGTCAGACACAAAACAAGAGAGAGCTACGCCGGGCTACCCCTGTCAGAAGAATGTCTAGGGGGGTAGACGATCCGAGGCCCGCAGATCATCAGGGTTTCGCCGGAGTAAGTCCACGAGAACGTCGGAATCATCTGAAAACTTGCATGTGTCCCTAGCATATGTGTGTGAGTGTGGTGCAAGGTTGGTATAGGTGATTGCATGTCCCCCCCCCTCACATGCATGCGCTCTAACCTAGAAGCGAAAGGTTATGGACCTGTATAAGGGGGAATCTCCCCGTTACGGTGAAACCGGGCCGTATAGTGCCCCAACTTGTGAACCAACATGGTTTCACATCATCCTATGACCTAGTCAGACACAAAACAAGAGAGAGCTACGCCGGGCTACCCCTGTCAGAAGAATGTCTAGGGGGGTAGACGATCCGAGGCCCGCAGATCATCAGGGTTTCGCCGGAGGAAGTCCACGAGAACGTCGGAATCAGGGGGGTGCATGTATATAGTGATCAAGACCACAATAACCTATCATCATATGTGTGATCTCATGATCCTATGAAATAATATCACCTAACATATATGTAATAAAAGCCTTGCTAAAGGTGAAAAAAATTCTTTGCCGTGTGTCTGTGGGATAGAGACACACGGCAAAGGACCTTTGCCGTGTGTTTGACGGCGACAGGCACACGGCAAAGGACATCTTTGCCGTGTGTTTTGTCCTTTGCCGTGTGTTTGATGCTACTTTCTAATTTTCTTTTTATTTTTTCTTTCAAATGATTTAACTTTTTGTTGCCTATTTGTTAGTATTCAGACCATGGAAACACTAACTTTGCAATAGACCATAAGGTTCTAGAGGATGTTGAACTTCATTTCCATTAGGTAGACGATCCGAGGCCCGCAGATCATCAGGGTTTCGCCGGAGTAAGTCCACGAGAACGTCGGAATCATCTGAAAACTTGCATGTGTCCCTAGCATATGTGTGTGAGTGTGGTGCAAGATTGGTATAGGTGATTGCATGTGCCCCCCCTCACATGCATGCGCTCTAACCTAGAAGCGAAAGGTTATGGACCTGTATAAGGGGGAATCTCCCCGTTACGGTGAAACCGGGCCGTATAGTGCCCCAACTTGTGAACCAACATGGTTTCACATCATCCTATGACCTAGTCAGACACAAAACAAGAGAGAGATACGTCGGGCTACCCCTGTCAGAAGAATGTCTAGGGGGGTAGACGATCCGAGGCCCGCAGATCATCAGGGTTTCGCCGGAGTAAGTCCACGAGAACGTCGGAATCATCTGAAAACTTGCATGTGTCCCTAGCATATGTGTGTGAGTGTGGTGCAAGATTGGTATAGGTGATTGCATGTGCCCCCCCTCACATGCATGCGCTCTAACCTAGAAGCGAAAGGTTATGGACCTGTATAAGGGGGAATCTCCCCGTTACGGTGAAACCGGGCCGTATAGTGCCCCAACTTGTGAACCAACATGGTTTCACATCATCCTATGACCTAGTCAGACACAAAACAAGAGAGTGCTACGCCGGGCTACCCCTGTCAGAAGAATGTCTAGGGGGGTAGACGATCCGAGGCCCGCAGATCATCAGGGTTTCGCCGGAGTAAGTCCACGAGAATGTCGGAATCATCTGAAAACCTGCATGTGTCCCTAGCATATGTGTGTGAGTGTGGTGCAAGATTGGTATAGGTGATTGCATGTGCCCCCCTCACATGCATGCGCTCTAACCTAGAAGCGAAAGGTTATGGACCTGTATAAGGGGGAATCTCCCCGTTACGGTGAAACCGGGCCGTATAGTGCCCCAACTTGTGAACCAACATGGTTTCACATCATCCTATGACCTAGTCAGACACAAAACAAGAGAGAGCTACGCCGGGCTACCCCTGTCAGAAGAATGTCTAGGGGGGTAGACGATTCGAGGCCCGTAGATCATCAGGGTTTCGCCGGAGTAAGTCCACGAGAATGTCGGAATCATCTGAAAACTTGCATGTGTCCCTAGAATACGTGTGTGAGTGTGGTGCAAGATTGTTATAGGTGATTGCATGTGCCCCCCCTCACATGCATGCGCTCTAACCTAGAAGCGAAAGCTTATGGACCTGTATAAGGGGGAATCTCCCCGTTACGGTGAAACCGGGCCGTATAGTGCCCCAACTTGTGAACCAACATAGTTTCACATCATCCTATGACCTAGTCAGACACAAAACAAGAGAGAGCTACGCCGGGCTACCCCTGTCAGAAGAATGTCTAGGGGGGTAGACGATCCGAGGCCCGCAGATCATCAGGGTTTCGCCGGAGTAAGTCCACGAGAACGTCGGAATCATCTGAAAACTTGCATGTGTCCCTAGCATATGTGTGTGAGTGTGGTGCAAGATTGGTGTAGGTGATTGCATGTGCCCCCCCTCACATGCATGCGCTCTAACCTAGAAGCGAAAGGTTATGGACCTGTATAAGGGGGAATCTCCCCGTTACGGTGAAACCGGGCCGTATAGTGCCCCAACTTGTGAACCAACATGGTTTCACATCATCCTATGACCTAGTCAGACAAAAAACAAGAGAGAGCTACGCCGGGCTACCCCTGTCAGAAGAATGTCTAGGGGGGTAGACGATCCGAGGCCCGCAGATCATCAGGGTTTCGCCGGAGTAAGTCCACGAGAACGTCAGAATCATCTGAAAACTTGCATGTGTCCCTAGCATATGTGTGTGAGTGTGGTGCAAGATTGGTATAGGTGATTGCATGTGCCCCCCCTCACATCCATGCGCTCTAACCTAGAAGCGAAAGGTTATGGACCTGTATAAGGGGGAATCTCTCCGTTACGGTGAAACCGGGCCGTATAGTGCCCCAACTTGTGAACCAACATGGTTTCACATCATCCTATGACCTAGTCAGACACAAAACAAGAGAGAGCTACGCCAGGCTACCCCTGTCAGAAGAATGTCTAGGGGGTAGACGATCCGAGGCCCGCAGATCATCAGGGTTTCGCCGGAGGAAGTCCACGAGAACGTCGGAATCAGGGGGGTGCATGTATATAGTGATCAAGACCACAATAACCTATCATCATATGTGTGATCTCATGATCCTATGAAATAATATCACCTAACATATATGTAATAAAAGCCTTGCTAAAGGTGAAAAAAATTCTTTGCCGTGTGTCTGTGGGATAGAGACACACGGCAAAGGACCTTTGCCGTGTGTTTGACGGCGACAGGCACAGGGCAAAGGAGATCTTTGCCGTGTGATTTGTCCTTTGCCGTGTGTCTCATGCTATTTTCTAATTTTCTTTTTATTTTTTCTTTCAAATGATTTAACTTTTTGTTGCCTATTTGTTAGTATTCAGACCATGGAAACACTAACTTTGCAATATACCATAAGGTTCTAGAGGATGTTGAACTTCATTTCCATTAGGTAGACGATCCGAGGCCCGCAGATCATCAGGGTTTCGCTGGAGTAAGTCCACGAGAACGTCGGAATCATCTGAAAACTTGCATGTGTCCCTAGCATATGTGTGTGAGTGTGGTGCAAGATTGGTATAGGTGATTGCATGTGCCCCCCCTCACATGCATGCGCCCTAACCTAGAAGCGAAAGGTTATGGACCTGTATAAGGGGGAATCTCCCCGTTACGGTGAAACCGGGCCGTATAGTGCCCCAACTTGTGAACCAACATGGTTTCACATCATCCTATGACCTAGTCAGACATAAAACAAGAGAGAGCTACGCCGGGCTACCCCTGTCAGAAGAATGTCTAGGGGGGTAGACGATCCGAGGCCCGCAGATCATCAGGGTTTCGCCGGAGTAAGTCCACGAGAACGTCGGAATCATCTGAAAACTTGCATGTGTCCCTAGCATATGTGTGTGAGTGTGGTGCAAGATTGGTATAGGTGATTGCATGTGCCCCCCCTCACATGCATGCGCTCTAACCTAGAAGCGAAAGGTTATGGACCTGTATAAGGGGGAATCTCCCCGTTACGGTGAAACCGGGCCGTATAGTGCCCCAACTTGTGAACCAACATGGTTTCACATCATCCTATGACCTAGTCAGACACAAAACAAGAGAGAGCTACGCCGGGCTACCCCTGTCAGAAGAATGTCTAGGGGCGTAGACGATCCGAGGCCCGCAGATCATCAGGGTTTCGCCGGAGTAAGTCCACGAGAATGTCGGAATCATCTGAAAACTTGCATGTGTCCCTAGCATATGTGTGTGAGTGTGGTGCAAGATTGGTATAGGTGATTGCATGTGCCCCCCCTCACATGCATGCGCTCTAACCTAGAAGCGAAAGGTTATGGACCTGTATAAGGGGGAATCTCCCCGTTATGGTGAAACCGGGCCGTATAGTGCCCCAACTTGTGAACCAACATGGTTTCACATCATCCTATGACCTAGTCAGACACAAAACAAGAGAGAGCTACGCCGGGCTACCCCTGTCAGAAGAATGTCTAGGGGGGTAGACGATCTGAGGCCCGCAGATCATCAGGGTTTCGCCGGAGTAAGTCCACGAGAACGTCGGAATCATCTGAAAACTTGCATGTGTCCCTAGCATATGTGTGTGAGTGTGGTGCAAGATTGGTATAGGTGATTGCATGTGCCCCCCCTCACATGCATGCGCTCTAACCTAGAAGCGAAAGGTTATGGACCTGTATAAGGGGGAATCTCCCCGTTACGGTGAAACCGGGCCGTATAGTGCCCCAACTTGTGAACCAACATGGTTTCACATCATCCTATGACCTAGTCAGACACAAAACAAGAGAGTGCTACGCCGGGCTACCCCTGTCAGAAGAATGTCTAGGGGGGTAGACGATCCGAGGCCCGCAGATCATCAGGGTTTCGCCGGAGTAAGTCCACGAGAATGTCGGAATCATCTGAAAACCTGCATGTGTCCCTAGCATATGTGTGTGAGTGTGGTGCAAGATTGGTATAGGTGATTGCATGTGCCCCCCCTCACATGCATTCGCTCTAACCTAGAAGCGAAAGGTTATGGACCTGTATAAGGGGGAATCTCTCCGTTACGGTGAAACCGGGCCGTATAGTGCCCCAACTTGTGAACCAACATGGTTTCACATCATCCTATGACCTAGTCAGACACAAAACAAGAGAGAGCTACGCCGGGCTACCCCTGTCAGAAGAATGTCTAGGGGGGTAGACGATCCGAGGCCCGCAGATCATCAGGGTTTCGCCGGAGGAAGTCCACGAGAACGTCGGAATCAGGGGGGTGCATGTATATAGTGATCAAGACCACAATAACCTATCATCATATGTGTGATCTCATGATCCTATGAAATAATATCACCTAACATATATGTAATAAAAGCCTTGCTAAAGGTGAAAAAAATTCTTTGCCATGTGTCTGTGGGATAGAGACACACGGCAAAGGACCTTTGCCGTGTGTTTGACGGCGACAGGCACACGGCAAAGGACATCTTTGCCGTGTGATTTGTCCTTTGCCGTGTGTCTCATGCTATTTTCTAATTTTCTTTTTATTTTTTCTTTCAAATGATTTAACTTTTTGTTGCCTATTTGTTAGTATTCAGACCATGGAAACACTAACTTTGCAATAGACCATAAGGTTCTAGAGGATGCTGAACTTCATTTCCATTAGGTAGACGATCCGAGGCCCGCAGATCATCAGGGTTTCGCCGGAGTAAGTCCACGAGAACGTCGGAATCATCTGAAAACTTGCATGTGTCCCTAGCATATGTGTGTGAGTGTGGTGCAAGATTGGTATAGGTGATTGCATGTGCCCCCCCTCACATGCAAGCGCTCTAACCTAGAAGCGAAAGGTTATGGACCTGTATAAGGGGGAATCTCCCTGTTACGGTGAAACCGGGCCGTATAGTGCCCCAACTTGTGAACCAACATGGTTTCACATCATCCTATGACCTAGTCAGACACAAAACAAGAGAGAGCTACGCCAGGCTACCCCTGTCAGAAGAATGTCTAGGGGGGTAGACGATCCGAGGCCCGCAGATCATCAGGGTTTCGCCGGAGTAAGTCCACGAGAACGTCGGAATCATCTGAAAACTTGCATGTGTCCCTAGCATATGTGTGTGAGTGTGGTGCAAGATTGGTATAGGTGATTGCATGTGCCCCCCCTCACATGCATGCGCTCTAACCTAGAAGCGAAAGGTTATGGACCTGTATAAGGGGGAATCTCCCTGTTACGGTGAAACCGGGCCGTATAGTGCCCCAACTTGTGAACCAACATGGTTTCACATCATCCTATGACCTATTCAGACACAAAACAAGAGAGAGCTACGCCGGGCTACCCCTGTCAGAAGAATGTCTAGGGGGGTAGACGATCCGAGGCCCGCAGATCATCAGGGTTTCGCCGGAGTAAGTCCACGAGAACGTCGGAATCATCTGAAAACTTGCATGTGTCCCTAGCATATGTGTGTGAGTGTGGTGCAAGATTGGTATAGGTGATTGCATGTGCCCCCCTCACATGCATGCGCTCTAACCTAGAAGCGAAAAGTTATGGACCTGTATAAGGGGGAATCTCCCCGTTACGGTGAAACCGGGCCGTATAGTGCCCCAACTTGTGAACCAACATGGTTTCACATCATCCTATGACCTAGTCAGACACAAAACAAGAGAGAGCTACGCCGGGCTACCCCTGTCAGAAGAATGTCTAGGGGGGTAGACGGTCCGAGGCCCGGAGATCATCAGGGTTTCGCCGGAGTAAGTCCACGAGAATGTCGGAATCATCTGAAAACTTGCATGTGTCCCTAGCATACGTGTGTGAGTGTGGTGCAAGATTGGTATAGGTGATTGCATGTGCCCCCCTCACATGCATGCGCTCTAACCTAGAAGCAAAAGCTTATGGACCTGTATAAGGGGGAATCTCCCCGTTACGGTGAAACCGGGCCGTATAGTGCCCCAACTTGTGAACCAACATGGTTTCACATCATCCTATGACCTAGTCAGACACAAAACAAGAGAGAGCTACGCCGGGCTACCCCTGTCAGAAGAATGTCTAGGGGGGTAGACGATCCGAGGCCCGCAGATCATCAGGGTTTCGCCGGAGTAAGTCCACGAGAACGTCGGAATCATCTGAAAACTTGCATGTGTCCCTAGCATATGTGTGTGAGTGTGGTGCAAGATTGGTATAGGTGATTGCATGTGCCCCCCCTCACATGCATGCGCTCTAACCTAGAAGCGAAAGGTTATGGACCTGTATAAGGGGGAATCTCCCCGTTACGGTGAAACCGGGCCGTATAGTGCCCCAACTTGTGAACCAACATGGTTTCACATCATCCTATGACCTAGTCAGACACAAAACAAGAGAGAGCTACGCCGGGCTACCCCTGTCAGAAGAATGTCTAGGGGGGTAGACGATCCGAGGCCCGCAGATCATCAGGGTTTCGCCGGAGTAAGTCCACGAGAACGTCGGAATCATCTGAAAACTTGCATGTGTCCCTAGCATATGTGTGTGAGTGTGGTGCAAGATTGGTATAGGTGATTGCATGTGCCCCCCCTCACATGCATGCGCTCTAACCTAGAAGCGAAAGGTTATGGACCTGTATAAGGGGAATCTCCCCGTTACGGTGAAACCGGGCCGTATAGTGCCCCAACTTGTGAACCAACATGGTTTCACATCATCCTATGACCTAGTCAGACACAAAACAAGAGAGAGCTACGCCGGGCTACCCCTGTCAGAAGAATGTCTAGGGGGTAGACGATCTGAGGCCCGCAGATCATCAGGGTTTCGCCGGAGTAAGTCCACGAGAATGTCGGAATCATCTGAAAACTTGCATGTGTCCCTAGCATATGTGTGTGAGTGTGGTGCAAGATTGGTATAGGTGATTGCATGTGCCCCCCCTCACATGCATGCGCTCTAACCTAGAAGCGAAAGGTTATGGACCTGTATAAGGGGGAATCTCCCCGTTACGGTGAAACCGGGCCGTATAGTGCCCCAACTTGTGAACCAACATGGTTTCACATCATCCTATGACCTAGTCAGACACAAAACAAGAGAGAGCTACGCCGGGCTACCCCTGTCAGAAGAATGTCTAGGGGGTAGACGATCCGAGGCCCGCAGATCATCAGGGTTTCGCCGGAGTAAGTCCACGAGAACGTCGGAATCATCTGAAAACTTGCATGTGTCCCTAGCATATGTGTGTGAGTGTGGTGCAAGATTGGTATAGGTGATTGCATGTGCCCCCCCTCACATGCATGCGCTCTAACCTAGAAGCGAAAGGTTATGGACCTGTATAAGGGGGAATCTCCCCGTTACGGTGAAACCGGGCCGTATAGTGCCCCAAATTGTGAACCAACATGGTTTCACATCATCCTATGACCTAGTCAGACACAAAACAAGAGAGAGCTACGCCGGGCTACCCCTGTCAGAAGAATGTCTAGGGGGGTAGACGATCCGAGGCCCGCAGATCATCAGGGTTTCGCCGGAGTAAGTCCACGAGAACGTCGGAATCATCTGAAAACTTGCATGTGTCCCTAGCATATGTGTGTGAGTGTGGTGCAAGGTTGGTATAGGTGATTGCATGTGCCCCCCCCCCTCACATGCATGCGCTCTAACCTAGAAGCGAAAGGTTATGGACCTGTATAAGGGGGAATCTCCCCGTTACGGTGAAACCGGGCCGTATAGTGCCCCAACTTGTGAACCAACATGGTTTCACATCATCCTATGACCTAGTCAGACACAAAACAAGAGAGAGCTACGCCGGGCTACCCCTGTCAGAAGAATGTCTAGGGGGGTAGACGATCCGAGGCCCGCAGATCATCAGGGTTTCGCCGGAGGAAGTCCACGAGAACGTCGGAATCAGGGGGGGTGCATGTATATAGTGATCAAGACCACAATAACCTATCATCATATGTGTGATCTCATGATCCTATGAAATAATATCACCTAACATATATGTAATAAAACCCTTGCTAAAGGTGAAAAAAATTCTTTGTCGTGTGTCTGTGGGATAGAGACACACGGCAAAGGACCTTTGCCGTGTGTTTGACGGCGACAGGCACACGGCAAAGGACATCTTTGCCGTGTGATTTGTCCTTTGCCGTGTGTCTCATGCTATTTTCTAATTTTCTTTTTATTTTTTCTTTCAAATGATTTAACTTTTTGTTGCCTATTTGTTAGTATTCAGACCATGGAAACACTAACTTTGCAATATACCATAAGGTTCTAGAGGATGTTGAACTTCATTTCCATTAGGTAGACGATCCGAGGCCCGCAGATCATCAGGGTTTCGCTGGAGTAAGTCCACGAGAACGTCGGAATCATCTGAAAACTTGCATGTGTCCCTAGCATATGTGTGTGAGTGTGGTGCAAGATTGGTATAGGTGATTGCATGTGCCCCCCCTCACATGCATGCGCTCTAACCTAGAAGCGAAAGGTTATGGACCTGTATAAGGGGGAATCTCTCCGTTACGGTGAAACCGGGCCGTATAGTGCCCCAACTTGTGAACCAACATGGTTTCACATCATCCTATGACCTAGTCAGACACAAAACAAGAGAGAGCTACGCCGGGCTACCCCTGTCAGAAGAATGTCTAGGGGGGTAGACGATCCGAGGCCCGAAGATCATCAGGGTTTCGCCGGAGGAAGTCCACGAGAACGTCGGAATCAGGGGGTGCATGTATATAGTGATCAAGACCACAATAACCTATCATCATATGTGTGATCTCATGATCCTATGAAATAATATCACCTAACATATATGTAATAAAAGCCTTGCTAAAGGTGAAAAAAATTCTTTGCTGTGTGTCTGTGGGATAGAGACACACGGCAAAGGACCTTTGCCGTGTGTTTGACGGCGACAGGCACACGGCAAAGGACATCTTTGCCGTGTGATTTGTCCTTTGCCGTGTGTCTCATGCTATTTTCTAATTTTCTTTTTATTTTTTCTTTCAAATGATTTAACTTTTTGTTGCCTATTTGTTAGTATTCAGACCATGGAAACACTAACTTTGCAATAGACCATAAGGTTCTAGAGGATGCTGAACTTCATTTCCATTAGGTAGACGATCCGAGGCCCGCAGATCATCAGGGTTTCGCCGGAGTAAGTCCACGAGAACGTCGGAATCATCTGAAAACTTGCATGTGTCCCTAGCATATGTGTGTGAGTGTGGTGCAAGATTGGTATAGGTGATTGCATGTGCCCCCCCTCACATGCAAGCGCTCTAACCTAGAAGCGAAAGGTTATGGACCTGTATAAGGGGGAATCTCCCCGTTACGGTGAAACCGGGCCGTATAGTGCCCCAACTTGTGAACCAACATGGTTTCACATCATCCTATGACCTAGTCAGACACAAAACAAGAGAGAGCTACGCCAGGCTACCCCTGTCAGAAGAATGTCTAGGGGGGTAGACGATCCGAGGCCCGCAGATCATCAGGGTTTCGCCGGAGTAAGTCCACGAGAACGTCGGAATCATCTGAAAACTTGCATGTGTCCCTAGCATATGTGTGTGAGTGTGGTGCAAGATTGGTATAGGTGATTGCATGTGCCCCCCCTCACATGCATGCGCTCTAACCTAGAAGCGAAAGGTTATGGACCTGTATAAGGGGGAATCTCCCTGTTACGGTGAAACCGGGCCGTATAGTGCCCCAACTTGTGAACCAACATGGTTTCACATCATCCTATGACCTATTCAGACACAAAACAAGAGAGAGCTACGCCGGGCTACCCCTGTCAGAAGAATGTCTAGGGGGGTAGACGATCCGAGGCCCGCAGATCATCAGGGTTTCGCCGGAGTAAGTCCACGAGAACGTCGGAATCATCTGAAAACTTGCATGTGTCCCTAGCATATGTGTGTGAGTGTGGTGCAAGATTGGTATAGGTGATTGCATGTGCCCCCCTCACATGCATGCGCTCTAACCTAGAAGCGAAAAGTTATGGACCTGTATAAGGGGGAATCTCCCCGTTACGGTGAAACCGGGCCGTATAGTGCCCCAACTTGTGAACCAACATGGTTTCACATCATCCTATGACCTAGTCAGACACAAAACAAGAGAGAGCTACGCCGGGCTACCCCTGTCAGAAGAATGTCTAGGGGGGTAGACGGTCCGAGGCCCGGAGATCATCAGGGTTTCGCCGGAGTAAGTCCACGAGAATGTCGGAATCATCTGAAAACTTGCATGTGTCCCTAGCATACGTGTGTGAGTGTGGTGCAAGATTGGTATAGGTGATTGCATGTGCCCCCCTCACATGCATGCGCTCTAACCTAGAAGCAAAAGCTTATGGACCTGTATAAGGGGGAATCTCCCCGTTACGGTGAAACCGGGCCGTATAGTGCCCCAACTTGTGAACCAACATGGTTTCACATCATCCTATGACCTAGTCAGACACAAAACAAGAGAGAGCTACGCCGGGCTACCCCTGTCAGAAGAATGTCTAGGGGGGTAGACGATCCGAGGCCCGCAGATCATCAGGGTTTCGCCGGAGTAAGTCCACGAGAACGTCGGAATCATCTGAAAACTTGCATGTGTCCCTAGCATATGTGTGTGAGTGTGGTGCAAGATTGGTATAGGTGATTGCATGTGCCCCCCCTCACATGCATGCGCTCTAACCTAGAAGCGAAAGGTTATGGACCTGTATAAGGGGGAATCTCCCCGTTACGGTGAAACCGGGCCGTATAGTGCCCCAACTTGTGAACCAACATGGTTTCACATCATCCTATGACCTAGTCAGACACAAAACAAGAGAGAGCTACGCCGGGCTACCCCTGTCAGAAGAATGTCTAGGGGGGTAGACGATCCGAGGCCCGCAGATCATCAGGGTTTCGCCGGAGTAAGTCCACGAGAACGTCGGAATCATCTGAAAACTTGCATGTGTCCCTAGCATATGTGTGTGAGTGTGGTGCAAGATTGGTATAGGTGATTGCATGTGCCCCCCCTCACATGCATGCGCTCTAACCTAGAAGCGAAAGGTTATGGACCTGTATAAGGGGAATCTCCCCGTTACGGTGAAACCGGGCCGTATAGTGCCCCAACTTGTGAACCAACATGGTTTCACATCATCCTATGACCTAGTCAGACACAAAACAAGAGAGAGCTACGCCGGGCTACCCCTGTCAGAAGAATGTCTAGGGGGTAGACGATCTGAGGCCCGCAGATCATCAGGGTTTCGCCGGAGTAAGTCCACGAGAATGTCGGAATCATCTGAAAACTTGCATGTGTCCCTAGCATATGTGTGTGAGTGTGGTGCAAGATTGGTATAGGTGATTGCATGTGCCCCCCCTCACATGCATGCGCTCTAACCTAGAAGCGAAAGGTTATGGACCTGTATAAGGGGGAATCTCCCCGTTACGGTGAAACCGGGCCGTATAGTGCCCCAACTTGTGAACCAACATGGTTTCACATCATCCTATGACCTAGTCAGACACAAAACAAGAGAGAGCTACGCCGGGCTACCCCTGTCAGAAGAATGTCTAGGGGGTAGACGATCCGAGGCCCGCAGATCATCAGGGTTTCGCCGGAGTAAGTCCACGAGAACGTCGGAATCATCTGAAAACTTGCATGTGTCCCTAGCATATGTGTGTGAGTGTGGTGCAAGATTGGTATAGGTGATTGCATGTGCCCCCCCTCACATGCATGCGCTCTAACCTAGAAGCGAAAGGTTATGGACCTGTATAAGGGGGAATCTCCCCGTTACGGTGAAACCGGGCCGTATAGTGCCCCAAATTGTGAACCAACATGGTTTCACATCATCCTATGACCTAGTCAGACACAAAACAAGAGAGAGCTACGCCGGGCTACCCCTGTCAGAAGAATGTCTAGGGGGGTAGACGATCCGAGGCCCGCAGATCATCAGGGTTTCGCCGGAGTAAGTCCACGAGAACGTCGGAATCATCTGAAAACTTGCATGTGTCCCTAGCATATGTGTGTGAGTGTGGTGCAAGGTTGGTATAGGTGATTGCATGTGCCCCCCCCCTCACATGCATGCGCTCTAACCTAGAAGCGAAAGGTTATGGACCTGTATAAGGGGGAATCTCCCCGTTACGGTGAAACCGGGCCGTATAGTGCCCCAACTTGTGAACCAACATGGTTTCACATCATCCTATGACCTAGTCAGACACAAAACAAGAGAGAGCTACGCCGGGCTACCCCTGTCAGAAGAATGTCTAGGGGGGTAGACGATCCGAGGCCCGCAGATCATCAGGGTTTCGCCGGAGGAAGTCCACGAGAACGTCGGATTCAGGGGGGGTGCATGTATATAGTGATCAAGACCACCATAACCTATCATCATATGTGTGATCTCATGATCCTATGAAATAATATCACCTAACATATATGTAATAAAACCCTTGCTAAAGGTGAAAAAAAATTCTTTGTCGTGTGTCTGTGGGATAGAGACACACGGCAAAGGACCTTTGCCGTGTGTTTGACGGCGACAGGCACACGGCAAAGGACATCTTTGCCGTGTGATTTGTCCTTTGCCGTGTGTCTCATGCTATTTTCTAATTTTCTTTTTATTTTTTCTTTCAAATGATTTAACTTTTTGTTGCCTATTTGTTAGTATTCAGACCATGGAAACACTAACTTTGCAATATACCATAAGGTTCTAGAGGATGTTGAACTTCATTTCCATTAGGTAGACGATCCGAGGCCCGCAGATCATCAGGGTTTCGCTGGAGTAAGTCCACGAGAACGTCGGAATCATCTGAAAACTTGCATGTGTCCCTAGCATATGTGTGTGAGTGTGGTGCAAGATTGGTATAGGTGATTGCATGTGCCCCCCCTCACATGCATGCGCTCTAACCTAGAAGCGAAAGGTTATGGACCTGTATAAGGGGGAATCTCTCCGTTACGGTGAAACCGGGCCGTATAGTGCCCCAACTTGTGAACCAACATGGTTTCACATCATCCTATGACCTAGTCAGACACAAAACAAGAGAGAGCTACGCCGGGCTACCCCTGTCAGAAGAATGTCTAGGGGGGTAGACGATCCGAGGCCCGCAGATCATCAGGGTTTCGCCGGAGGAAGTCCACGAGAACGTCGGAATCAGGGGGTGCATGTATATAGTGATCAAGACCACAATAACCTATCATCATATGTGTGATCTCATGATCCTATGAAATAATATCACCTAACATATATGTAATAAAAGCCTTGCTAAAGGTGAAAAAAATTCTTTGCCGTGTGTCTGTGGGATAGAGACACACGGCAAAGGACCTTTGCCGTGTGTTTGACGGCGACAGGCACACGGCAAAGGACATCTTTGCCGTGTGATTTGTCCTTTGTCGTGTGTCTCATGCTATTTTCTAATTTTCTTTTTATTTTTTCTTTCAAATGATTTAACTTTTTGTTGCCTATTTGTTAGTATTCAGACCATGGAAACACTAACTTTGCAATAGACCATAAGGTTCTAGAGGATGCTGAACTTCATTTCCATTAGGTAGACGATCCGAGGCCCGCAGATCATCAGGGTTTCGCCGGAGTAAGTCCACGAGAACGTCGGAATCATCTGAAAACTTGCATGTGTCCCTAGCATATGTGTGTGAGTGTGGTGCAAGATTGGTATAGGTGATTGCATGTGCCCCCCCTCACATGCAAGCGCTCTAACCTAGAAGCGAAAGGTTATGGACCTGTATAAGGGGGAATCTCCCCGTTACGGTGAAACCGGGCCGTATAGTGCCCCAACTTGTGAGCCAACATGGTTTCACATCATCCTATGACCTAGTCAGACACAAAACAAGAGAGAGCTACGCCGGGCTACCCCTGTCAGAAGAATGTCTAGGGGGGTAGACGATCCGAGGCCCGCAGATCATCAGGGTTTCGCCGGAGTAAGTCCACGAGAACGTCGGAATCATCTGAAAACTTGCATGTGTCCCTAGCATATGTGTGTGAGTGTGGTGCAAGATTGGTATAGGTGATTGCATGTGCCCCCCCTAACATGCATGCGCTCTAACCTAGAAGCGAAAGGTTATGGACCTGTATAAGGGGGAATCTCCCCGTTACGGTGAAACCGGGCCGTATAGTGCCCCAACTTGTGAACCAACATGGTTTCACATCATCCTATGACCTAGTCAGACACAAAACAAGAGAGAGCTACGCCGGGCTACCCCTGTCAGAAGAATGTCTAGGGGGGTAGACGATCCGAGGCCCGCAGATCATCAGGGTTTCGCCGGAGTAAGTCCACGAGAACGTCGGAATCATCTGAAAACTTGCATGTGTCCCTAGCATATGTGTGTGAGTGTGGTGCAAGATTGGTATAGGTGATTGCATGTGCCCCCCCTCACATGCATGCGCTCTAACCTAGAAGCGAAAGGTTATGGACCTGTATAAGGGGAATCTCCCCGTTACGGTGAAACCGGGCCGTATAGTGCCCCAACTTGTGAACCAACATGGTTTCACATCATCCTATGACCTAGTCAGACACAAAACAAGAGAGAGCTACGCCGGGCTACCCCTGTCAGAAGAATGTCTAGGGGGTAGACGATCTGAGGCCCGCAGATCATCAGGGTTTCGCCGGAGTAAGTCCACGAGAATGTCGGAATCATCTGAAAACTTGCATGTGTCCCTAGCATATGTGTGTGAGTGTGGTGCAAGATTGGTATAGGTGATTGCATGTGCCCCCCCTCACATGCATGCGCTCTAACCTAGAAGCGAAAGGTTATGGTCCTGTATAAGGGGGAATCTCCCCGTTACGGTGAAACCGGGCCGTATAGTGCCCCAACTTGTGAACCAACATGGTTTCACATCATCCTATGACCTAGTCAGACACAAAACAAGAGAGAGCTACGCCGGGCTACCCCTGTCAGAAGAATGTCTAGGGGTAGACGATCCGAGGCCCGCAGATCATCAGGGTTTCGCCGGAGTAAGTCCACGAGAACGTCGGAATCATCTGAAAACTTGCATGTGTCCCTAGCATATGTGTGTGAGTGTGGTGCAAGATTGGTATAGGTGATTGCATGTGCCCCCCCTCACATGCATGCGCTCTAACCTAGAAGCGAAAGGTTATGGACCTGTATAAGGGGGAATCTCCCCGTTACGGTGAAACCGGGCCGTATAGTGCCCCAACTTGTGAACCAACATGGTTTCACATCATCCTATGACCTAGTCAGACACAAAACAAGAGAGAGCTACGCCGGGCTACCCCTGTCAGAAGAATGTCTAGGGGGGTAGACGATCCGAGGCCCGCAGATCATCAGGGTTTCGCCGGAGTAAGTCCACGAGAACGTCGGAATCATCTGAAAACTTGCATGTGTCCCTAGCATATGTGTGTGAGTGTGGTGCAAGGTTGGTATAGGTGATTGCATGTGCCCCCCCCCTCACATGCATGCGCTCTAACCTAGAAGCGAAAGGTTATGGACCTGTATAAGGGGGAATCTCCCCGTTACGGTGAAACCGGGCCGTATAGTGCCCCAACTTGTGAACCAACATGGTTTCACATCATCCTATGACCTAGTCAGACACAAAACAAGAGAGAGCTACGCCGGGCTACCCCTGTCAGAAGAATGTCTAGGGGGGTAGACGATCCGAGGCCCGCAGATCATCAGGGTTTCGCCGGAGGAAGTCCACGAGAACGTCGGAATCAGGGGGGTGCATGTATATAGTGATCAAGACCACAATAACCTATCATCATATGTGTGATCTCATGATCCTATGAAATAATATCACCTAACATATATGTAATAAAAGCCTTGCTAAAGGTGAAAAAAATTCTTTGCCGTGTGTCTGTGGGATAGAGACACACGGCAAAGGACCTTTGCCGTGTGTTTGACGGCGACAGGCACACGGCAAAGGACATCTTTGCCGTGTGATTTGTCCTTTGCCGTGTGTCTCATGCTATTTTCTAATTTTCTTTTTATTTTTTCTTTCAAATGATTTAACTTTTTGTTGCCTATTTGTTAGTATTCAGACCATGGAAACACTAACTTTGCAATATACCATAAGGTTCTAGAGGATGTTGAACTTCATTTCCATTAGGTAGACGATCCGAGGCCCGCAGATCATCAGGGTTTCGCTGGAGTAAGTCCACGAGAACGTCGGAATCATCTGAAAACTTGCATGTGTCCCTAGCATATGTGTGTGAGTGTGGTGCAAGATTGGTATAGGTGATTGCATGTGCCCCCCTCACATGCATGCGCTCTAACCTAGAAGCGAAAGGTTATGGACCTGTATAAGGGGGAATCTCCCCGTTACGGTGAAACCGGGCCGTATAGTGCCCCAACTTGTGAACCAACATGGTTTCACATCATCCTATGACCTAGTCAGACATAAAACAAGAGAGAGCTACGCCGGGCTACCCCTGTCAGAAGAATGTCTAGGGGGGTAGACGATCTGAGGCCCGCAGATCATCAGGGTTTCGCCGGAGTAAGTCCACGAGAACGTCGGAATCATCTGAAAACTTGCATGTGTCCCTAGCATATGTGTGTGAGTGTGGTGCAAGATTGGTATAGGTGATTGCATGTGCCCCCCCCTCACATGCATGCGCTCTAACCTAGAAGCGAAAGGTTATGGACCTATATAAGGGGGAATCTCCCCGTTACGGTGAAACCGGGCCGTATAGTGCCCCAACTTGTGAACCAACATGGTTTCACATCATCCTATGACCTAGTCAGACACAAAACAAGAGAGAGCTACGTCGGGCTACCCCTGTCAGAAGAATGTCTAGGGGGGTAGACGATCCGAGGCCCGCAGATCATCAGGGTTTCGCCGGAGTAAGTCCACGAGAATGTCGGAATCATCTGAAAACTTGCATGTGTCCCTAGCATATGTGTGTGAGTGTGGTGCAAGGTTGGTATAGGTGATTACATGTGCCCCCCCTCACATGCATGCGCTCTAACCTAGAAGCGAAAGGTTATGGACCTGTATAAGGGGGAATCTCCCCGTTACGGTGAAACCGGGCCGTATAGTGCCCCAACTTGTGAACCAACATGGTTTCACATCATCCTATGACCTAGTCAGACACAAAACAAGAGAGAGCTACGCCGGGCTACCCCTGTCAGAAGAATGTCTAGGGGGGTAGACGATCCGAGGCCCGCAGATCATCAGGGTTTCGCCGGAGTAAGTCCACGAGAACGTCGGAATCATCTGAAAACTTGCATGTGTCCCTAGCATATGTGTGTGAGTGTGGTGCAAGATTGGTATAGGTGATTGCATGTGCCCCCCCTCACATGCATGCGCTCTAACCTAGAAGCGAAAGGTTATGGACCTGTATAAGGGGGAATCTCCCCGTTACGGTGAAACCGGGCCGTATAGTGCCCCAACTTGTGAACCAACATGGTTTCACATCATCCTATGACCTAGTCAGACACAAAACAAGAGAGAGCTACGCCGGGCTACCCCTGTCAGAAGAATGTCTAGGGGGGTAGACGATCCGAGGCCCGCAGATCATCAGGGTTTCGCCGGAGTAAGTCCACGAGAACGTCGGAATCATCTGAAAACTTGCATGTGTCCCTAGCATATGTGTGTGAGTGTGGTGCAAGGTTGGTATAGGTGATTGCATGTGCCCCCCCCCCTCACATGCATGCGCTCTAACCTAGAAGCGAAAGGTTATGGACCTGTATAAGGGGGAATCTCCCCGTTACGGTGAAACCGGGCCGTATAGTGCCCCAACTTGTGAACCAACATGGTTTCACATCATCCTATGACCTAGTCAGACACAAAACAAGAGAGAGCTACGCCGGGCTACCCCTGTCAGAAGAATGTCTAGGGGGGTAGACGATCCGAGGCCCGCAGATCATCAGGGTTTCGCCGGAGGAAGTCCACGAGAACGTCGGAATCAGGGGGGTGCATGTATATAGTGATCAAGACCACAATAACCTATCATCATATGTGTGATCTCATGATCCTATGAAATAATATCACCTAACATATATGTAATAAAAGCCTTGCTAAAGGTGAAAAAAATTCTTTGCCGTGTGTCTGTGGGATAGAGACACACGGCAAAGGACCTTTGCCGTGTGTTTGACGGCGACAGGCACACGGCAAAGGACATCTTTGCCGTGTGATTTGTCCTTTGCCGTGTGTCTCATGCTATTTTCTAATTTTCTTTTTATTTTTTCTTTCAAATGATTTAACTTTTTGTTGCCTATTTGTTAGTATTCAGACCATGGAAACACTAACTTTGCAATATACCATAAGGTTCTAGAGGATGTTGAACTTCATTTCCATTAGGTAGACGATCCGAGGCCCGCAGATCATCAGGGTTTCGCTGGAGTAAGTCCACGAGAACGTCGGAATCATCTGAAAACTTGCATGTGTCCCTAGCATATGTGTGTGAGTGTGGTGCAAGATTGGTATAGGTGATTGCATGTGCCCCCCCTCACATGCATGCGCTCTAACCTAGAAGCGAAAGGTTATGGACCTGTATAAGGGGGAATCTCCCCGTTACGGTGAAACCGGGCCGTATAGTGCCCCAACTTGTGAACCAACATGGTTTCACATCATCCTATGACCTAGTCAGACACAAAACAAGAGAGAGCTACGCCGGGCTACCCCTGTCAGAAGAATGTCTAGGGGGGTAGACGATCCGAGGCCCGCAGATCATCAGGGTTTCGCCGGAGTAAGTCCACGAGAACGTCGGAATCATCTGAAAACTTGCATGTGTCCCTAGCATATGTGTGTGAGTGTGGTGCAAGGTTGGTATAGGTGATTGCATGTGCCCCCCCCCCTCACATGCATGCGCTCTAACCTAGAAGCGAAAGGTTATGGACCTGTATAAGGGGGAATCTCCCCGTTACGGTGAAACCGGGCCGTATAGTGCCCCAACTTGTGAACCAACATGGTTTCACATCATCCTATGACCTAGTCAGACACAAAACAAGAGAGAGCTACGCCGGGCTACCCCTGTCAGAAGAATGTCTAGGGGGGTAGACGATCCGAGGCCCGCAGATCATCAGGGTTTCGCCGGAGGAAGTCCACGAGAACGTCGGAATCAGGGGGGTGCATGTATATAGTGATCAAGACCACAATAACCTATCATCATATGTGTGATCTCATGATCCTATGAAATAATATCACCTAACATATATGTAATAAAAGCCTTGCTAAAGGTGAAAAAAATTCTTTGCCGTGTGTCTGTGGGATAGAGACACACGGCAAAGGACCTTTGCCGTGTGTTTGACGGCGACAGGCACACGGCAAAGGACATCTTTGCCGTGTGATTTGTCCTTTGCCGTGTGTCTCATGCTATTTTCTAATTTTCTTTTTATTTTTTCTTTCAAATGATTTAACTTTTTGTTGCCTATTTGTTAGTATTCAGACCATGGAAACACTAACTTTGCAATATACCATAAGGTTCTAGAGGATGTTGAACTTCATTTCCATTAGGTAGACGATCCGAGGCCCGCAGATCATCAGGGTTTCGCTGGAGTAAGTCCACGAGAACGTCGGAATCATCTGAAAACTTGCATGTGTCCCTAGCATATGTGTGTGAGTGTGGTGCAAGATTGGTATAGGTGATTGCATGTGCCCCCCTCACATGCATGCGCTCTAACCTAGAAGCGAAAGGTTATGGACCTGTATAAGGGGGAATCTCCCTGTTACGGTGAAACCGGGCCGTATAGTGCCCCAACTTGTGAACCAACATGGTTTCACATCATCCTATGACCTAGTCAGACATAAAACAAGAGAGAGCTACCCCGGGCTACCCCTGTCAGAAGAATGTCTAGGGGGGTAGACGATCTGAGGCCCGCAGATCATCAGGGTTTCGCCGGAGTAAGTCCACGAGAACGTCGGAATCATCTGAAAACTTGCATGTGTCCCTAGCATATGTGTGTGAGTGTGGTGCAAGATTGGTATAGGTGATTGCATGTGCCCCCCCTCACATGCATGCGCTCTAACCTAGAAGCGAAAGGTTATGGACCTATATAAGGGGGAATCTCCCCGTTACGGTGAAACCGGGCCGTATAGTGCCCCAACTTGTGAACCAACATGGTTTCACATCATCCTATGACCTAGTCAGACACAAAACAAGAGAGAGCTACGTCGGGCTACCCCTGTCAGAAGAATGTCTAGGGGCGTAGACGATCCGAGGCCCGCAGATCATCAGGGTTTCGCCGGAGTAAGTCCACGAGAATGTCGGAATCATCTGAAAACTTGCATGTGTCCCTAGCATATGTGTGTGAGTGTGGTGCAAGGTTGGTATAGGTGATTACATGTGCCCCCCCTCACATGCATGCGCTCTAACCTAGAAGCGAAAGGTTATGGACCTGTATAAGGGGGAATCTCCCCGTTACGGTGAAACCGGGCCGTATAGTGCCCCAACTTGTGAACCAACATGGTTTCACATCATCCTATGACCTAGTCAGACACAAAACAAGAGAGAGCTACGCCGGGCTACCCCTGTCAGAAGAATGTCTAGGGGGGTAGACGATCCGAGGCCCGCAGATCATCAGGGTTTCGCCGGAGTAAGTCCACGAGAACGTCGGAATCATCTGAAAACTTGCATGTGTCCCTAGCATATGTGTGTGAGTGTGGTGCAAGATTGGTATAGGTGATTGCATGTGCCCCCCCTCACATGCATGCGCTCTAACCTAGAAGCGAAAGGTTATGGACCTGTATAAGGGGGAATCTCCCCGTTACGGTGAAACCGGGCTGTATAGTGCCCCAACTTGTGAACCAACATGGTTTCACATCATCCTATGACCTAGTCAGACACAAAACAAGAGAGTGCTACGCCGGGCTACCCCTGTCAAAAGAATGTCTAGGGGGGTAGACGATCTGAGGCCCGCAGATCATCAGGGTTTCGCCGGAGTAAGTCCACGAGAATGTCGGAATCATCTGAAAACTTGCATGTGTCCCTAGCATATGTGTGTGAGTATGGTGCAAGATTGGTATAGGTGATTGCATGTGCCCCCCCTCACATGCATGCGCTCTAACCTAGAAGCGAAAGGTTATGGACCTGTATAAGGGGGAATCTCTCCGTTACGGTGAAACCGGGCCGTATAGTGCCCCAACTTGTGAACCAACATGGTTTCACATCATCCTATGACCTAGTCAGAGACAAAACAAGAGAGAGCTACGCCGGGCTACCCCTGTCAGAAGAATGTCTAGGGGGGTAGACGATCCGAGGCCCGCAGATCATCAGGGTTTCGCCGGAGGAAGTCCACGAGAACGTCGGAATCAGGGGGGTGCATGTATATAGTGATCAAGACCACAATAACCTATCATCATATGTGTGATCTCATGATCCTATGAAATAATATCACCTAACATATATGTAATAAAAGCCTTGCTAAAGGTGAAAAAAATTCTTTGCCGTGTGTCTGTGGGATAGAGACACACGGCAAAGGACCTTTGCCGTGTGTTTGACGGCGACAGGCACACGGCAAAGGACATCTTTGCCGTGTGATTTGTCCTTTGCCGTGTGTCTCATGCTATTTTCTAATTTTCTTTTTATCTTTTCTTTCAAATGATTTAACTTTTTGTTGCCTATTTGTTAGTATTCAGACCATGGAAACACTAACTTTGCAATAGACCATAAGGTTCTAGAGGATGCTGAACTTCATTTCCATTAGGTAGACGATCCGAGGCCCAGAGATCATCAGGGTTTCGCCGGAGTAAGTCCACGAGAACGTCGGAATCATCTGAAAACTTGCATGTGTCCCTAGCATATGTGTGTGAGTGTGGTGCAAGATTGGTATAGGTGATTGCATGTGCCCCCCCTCACATGCAAGCGCTCTAACCTAGAAGCGAAAGGTTATGGACCTGTATAAGGGGGAATCTCCCCGTTACGGTGAAACCGGGCCGTATAGTGCCCCAACTTGTGAACCAACATGGTTTCACATCATCCTATGACCTAGTCAGACACAAAACAAGAGAGAGCTACGCCGGGCTACCCCTGTCAGAAGAATGTCTAGGGGGGTAGACGATCCGAGGCCCGCAGATCATCAGGGTTTCGCCGGAGTAAGTCCACGAGAACGTCGGAATCATCTGAAAACTTGCATGTGTCCCTAGCATATGTGTGTGAGTGTGGTGCAAGATTGGTATAGGTGATTGCATGTGCCCCCCCTCACATGCATGCGCTCTAACCTAGAAGCGAAAGGTTATGGACCTGTATAAGGGGGAATCTCCCCGTTACGGTGAAACCGGGCCGTATAGTGCCCCAACTTGTGAACCAACATGGTTTCACATCATCCTATGACCTAGTCAGACACAAAACAAGAGAGAGCTACGCCGGGCTACCCCTGTCAGAAGAATGTCTAGGGGGGTAGACGATCCGAGGCCCGCAGATCATCAGGGTTTCGCCGGAGTAAGTCCACGAGAACGTCGGAATTATCTGAAAACTTGCATGTGTCCCTAGCATATGTGTGTGAGTGTGGTGCAAGATTGGTATAGGTGATTGCATGTGCCACCCCTCACATGCATGCGCTCTAACCTAGAAGCGAAAGGTTATGGACCTGTATAAGGGGGAATCTCCCCGTTACGGTGAAACCGGGCCGTATAGTGCCCCAACTTGTGAACCAACATGGTTTCACATCATCCTATGACCTAGTCAGACACAAAACAAGAGAGAGCTACGCAGGGCTACCCCTGTCAGAAGAATGTCTAGGGGGTAGACGATCTGAGGCCCGCAGATCATCAGGGTTTCGCCGGAGTAAGTCCACGAGAATGTCGGAATCATCTGAAAACTTGCATGTGTCCCTAGCATATGTGTGTGAGTGTGGTGCAAGATTGGTATAGGTGATTGCATGTGCCCCCCCTCACATGCATGCGCTCTAACCTAGAAGCGAAAGGTTATGGACCTGTATAAGGGGGAATCTCCCCGTTACGGTGAAACCGGGCCGTATAGTGCCCCAACTTGTGAACCAACATGGTTTCACATCATCCTATGACCTAGTCAGACACAAAACAAGAGAGCTACGCCGGGCTACCCCTGTTAGAAGAATGTCTAGGGGGGTAGACGATCCGAGGCCCGCAGATCATCAGGGTTTCGCCGGAGTAAGTCCACGAGAACGTCGGAATCATCTGAAAACTTGCATGTGTCCCTAGCATATGTGTGTGAGTGTGGTGCAAGATTGGTATAGGTGATTGCATGTGCCCCCCCTCACATGCATGCGCTCTAACCTAGAAGCGAAAGGTTATGGACCTGTATAAGGGGGAATCTCCCCGTTACGGTGAAACCGGGCCGTATAGTGCCCCAACTTGTGAACCAACATGGTTTCACATCATCCTATGACCTAGTCAGACACAAAACAAGAGAGAGCTACGCCGGGCTACCCCTGTCAGAAGAATGTCTAGGGGGGTAGACGATCCGAGGCCCGCAGATCATCAGGGTTTCGCCGGAGTAAGTCCACGAGAACGTCGGAATCATCTGAAAACTTGCATGTGTCCCTAGCATATGTGTGTGAGTGTGGTGCAAGGTTGGTATAGGTGATTGCATGTGCCCCCCCCCTCACATGCATGCGCTCTAACCTAGAAGCGAAAGGTTATGGACCTGTATAAGGGGGAATCTCCCCGTTACGGTGAAACCGGGCCGTATAGTGCCCCAACTTGTGAACCAACATGGTTTCACATCATCCTATGACCTAGTCAGACACAAAACAAGAGAGAGCTACGCCGGGCTACCCCTGTCAGAAGAATGTCTAGGGGGGTAGACGATCCGAGGCCCGCAGATCATCAGGGTTTCGCCGGAGGAAGTCCACGAGAACGTCGGAATCATCTGAAAACTTGCATGTGTCCCTAGCATATGTGTGTGAGTGTGGTGCAAGATTGGTATAGGTGATTGCATGTGCCCCCCCTCACATGCATGCGCTCTAACCTAGAAGCGAAAGGTTATGGACCTGTATAAGGGGGAATCTCCCCGTTACGGTGAAACCGGGCCGTATAGTGCCCCAACTTGTGAACCAACATGGTTTCACATCATCCTATGACCTAGTCAGACACAAAACAAGAGAGAGCTACGCCGGGCTACCCCTGTCAGAAGAATGTCTAGGGGGGTAGACGATCCGAGGCCCGCAGATCATCAGGGTTTCGCCGGAGTAAGTCCACGAGAATGTCGGAATCATCTGAAAACTTGCATGTGTCCCTAGCATATGTGTGTGAGTGTGGTGCAAGATTGGTATAGGTGATTGCATGTGCCCCCCCTCACATGCATGCGCTCTAACCTAGAAGCGAAAGGTTCTGGACCTGTATAAGGGGGAATCTCCCTGTTACGGTGAAACCGGGCCGTATAGTGCCCCAAATTGTGAACCAACATGGTTTCACATCATCCTATGACCTAGTCAGACACAAAACAAGAGAGAGCTACGCCGGGCTACCCCTGTCAGAAGAATGTCTAGGGGGGTAGACGATCCGAGGCCCGCAGATCATCAGGGTTTCGCCGGAGTAAGTCCACGAGAACGTCGGAATCATCTGAAAACTTGCATGTGTCCCTAGCATATGTGTGTGAGTGTGGTGCAAGATTGGTATAGGTGATTGCATGTGCCCCCCCTCACATGCATGCGCTCTAACCTAGAAGCGAAAGGTTATGGACCTGTATAAGGGGGAATCTCCCTGTTACGGTGAAACCGGGCCGTATAGTGCCCCAACTTGTGAACCAACATGGTTTCACATCATCCTATGACCTAGTCAGACACAAAACAAGAGAGAGCTACGCCGGGTTACCCCTGTCAGAAGAATGTCTAGGGGGTAGACGATCCGAGGCCCACAGATCATCAGGGTTTCGCCGGAGTACGTCCACGAGAACGTCGGAATCATCTGAAAACTTGCATGTGTCCCTAGCATATGTGTGTGAGTGTGGTGCAAGATTGGTATAGGTGATTGCATGTGCCCCCCCTCACATGCATGCGCTCTAACCTAGAAGCGAAAGGTTATGGACCTGTATAAGGGGGAATCTCCCCGTTACGGTGAAACCGGGCCGTATAGTGCCCCAACTTGTGAACCAACATGGTTTCACATCATCCTATGACCTAGTCAGACACAAAACAAGAGAGAGCTACGCCGGGCTACCCCTGTCAAAAGAATGTCTAGGGGGGTAGACGATCCGAGGCCCGCAGATCATCAGGGTTTCGCCGGAGTAAGTCCACGAGAACGTCGGAATCATCTGAAAACTTGCATGTGTCCCTAGCATATGTGTGTGAGTGTGGTGCAAGATTGGTATAGGTGATTGCATGTGCCCCCCCTCACATGCATGCGCTCTAACCTAGAAGCGAAAGGTTATGGACCTATATAAGGGGGAATCTCCCCGTTACGGTGAAACCGGGCCGTATAGTGCCCCAACTTGTGAACCAACATGGTTTCACATCATCCTATGACCTAGTCAGACACAAAACAAGAGAGAGCTACGTCGGGCTACCCCTGTCAGAAGAATGTCTAGGGGCGTAGACGATCCGAGGCCCGCAGATCATCAGGGTTTCGCCGGAGTAAGTCCACGAGAATGTCGGAATCATCTGAAAACTTGCATGTGTCCCTAGCATATGTGTGTGAGTGTGGTGCAAGGTTGGTATAGGTGATTACATGTGCCCCCCCTCACATGCATGCGCTCTAACCTAGAAGCGAAAGGTTATGGACCTGTATAAGGGGGAATCTCCCCGTTACGGTGAAACCGGGCCGTATAGTGCCCCAACTTGTGAACCAACATGGTTTCACATCATCCTATGACCTAGTCAGACACAAAACAAGAGAGAGCTACGCCGGGCTACCCCTGTCAGAAGAATGTCTAGGGGGGTAGACGATCCGAGGCCCGCAGATCATCAGGGTTTCGCCGGAGTAAGTCCACGAGAATGTCGGAATCATCTGAAAACTTGCATGTGTCCCTAGCATATGTGTGTGAGTGTGGTGCAAGATTGGTATAGGTGATTGCATGTGCCCCCCCTCACATGCATGCGCTCTAACCTAGAAGCGAAAGCTTATGGACCTGTATAAGGGGGAATCTCCCCGTTACGGTGAAACCGGGCCGTATAGTGCCCCAACTTGTGAACCAACATGGTTTCACATCATCCTATGACCTAGTCAGACACAAAACAAGAGAGAGCTACGTCGGGCTACCCCTGTCAGAAGAATGTCTAGGGGGGTAGACGATCCGAGGCCCGCAGATCATCAGGGTTTCGCCGGAGTAAGTCCACGAGAACGTCGGAATCATCTGAAAACTTGCATGTGTCCCTAGCATATGTGTGTGAGTGTGGTGCAAGATTGGTATAGGTGATTGCATGTGCCCCCCCTCACATGCATGCGCTCTAACCTAGAAGCGAAAGGTTATGGACCTGTATAAGGGGGAATCTCCCCGTTACGGTGAAACCGGGCCGTATAGTGCCCCAACTTGTGAACCAACATGGTTTCACATCATCCTATGACCTAGTCAGACACAAAAAAAGAGAGAGCTACGCCGGGCTACCCCTGTCAGAAGAATGTCTAGGGGGGTAGACGATCCGAGGCCCGCAGATCATCAGGGTTTCGCCGGAGTAAGTCCACGAGAACGTCGGAATCATCTGAAAACTTGCATGTGTCCCTAGCATATGTGTGTGAGTGTGGTGCAAGATTGGTATAGGTGATTGCATGTGCCCCCCCTCACATGCATGCGCTCTAACCTAGAAGCGAAAGGTTATGGACCTGTATAAGGGGGAATCTCCCCGTTACGGTGAAACCGGGCCGTATAGTGCCCCAACTTGTGAACCAACATGGTTTCACATCATCCTATGACCTAGTCAGACACAAAACAAGAGAGAGCTACGCCGGGCTACCCCTGTCAGAAGAATGTCTAGGGGGGTAGACGATCCGAGGCCCGCAGATCATCAGGGTTTCGCCGGAGTAAGTCCACGAGAACGTCGGAATCATCTGAAAACTTGCATGTGTCCCTAGCATATGTGTGTGAGTGTGGTGCAAGATTGGTATAGGTGATTGCATGTGCCCCCCCTCACATGCATGCGCTCTAACCTAGAAGCGAAAGGTTATGGACCTGTATAAGGGGGAATCTCCCCGTTACGGTGAAACCGGGCCGTATAGTGCCCCAACTTGTGAACCAACATGGTTTCACATCATCCGATGACCTAGTCAGACACAAAACAAGAGAGAGCTACGCCGGGCTACCCCTGTCAGAAGAATGTCTAGGGGGGTAGACGATCCGAGGCCCGCAGATCATCAGGGTTTCGCCGGAGTAAGTCCACGAGAACATCGGAATCATCTGAAAACTTGCATGTGTCCCTAGCATATGTGTGTGAGTGTGGTGCAAGGTTGGTATAGGTGATTGCATGTGCCCCCCCCTCACATGCATGCGCTCTAACCTAGAAGCGAAAGGTTATGGACCTGTATAAGGGGGAATCTCCCCGTTACGGTGAAACCGGGCCGTATAGTGCCCCAACTTGTGAACCAACATGGTTTCACATCATCCTATGACCTAGTCAGACACAAAACAAGAGAGAGCTACGCCGGGCTACCCCTGTCAGAAGAATGTCTAGGGGGGTAGACGATCCGAGGCCCGCAGATCATCAGGGTTTCGCTGGAGGAAGTCCACGAGAACGTCGGAATCAGGGGGGTGCATGTATATAGTGATCAAGACCACAATAACCTATCATCATATGTGTGATCTCATGATCCTATGAAATAATATCACCTAACATATATGTAATAAAAGCCTTGCTAAAGGTGAAAAAAATTCTTTGCCGTGTGTCTGTGGGATAGAGACACACGGCAAAGGACCTTTGCCGTGTGTTTGACGGCGACAGGCACACGGCAAAGGACATCTTTGCCGTGTGTTTTGTCCTTTGTCGTGTGTTTGATGCTATTTTCTAATTTTCTTTTTATTTTTTCTTTCAAATGATTTAACTTTTTGTTGCCTATTTGTTAGTATTCAGACCATGGAAACACTAACTTTGCAATAGACCATAAGGTTCTAGAGGATGTTGAACTTCATTTCCATTAGGTAGACGATCCGAGGCCCGCAGATCATCAGGGTTTCGCCGGAGTAAGTCCACGAGAACGTCGGAATCATCTGAAAACTTGCATGTGTCCCTAGCATATGTGTGTGAGTGTGGTGCAAGATTGGTATAGGTGATTGCATGTGCCCCCCCTCACATGCATGCGCTCTAACCTAGAAGCGAAAGGTTATGGACCTGTATAAGGGGGAATCTCCCCGTTACGGTGAAACCGGGCCGTATAGTGCCCCAACTTGTGAACCAACATGGTTTCATATCATCCTATGACCTAGTCAGACACAAAACAAGAGAGAGCTACGTCGGGCTACCCCTGTCAGAAGAATGTCTAGGGGGGTAGACGATCCGAGGCCCGCAGATCATCAGGGTTTCGCCGGAGTAAGTCCACGAGAACGTCGGAATCATCTGAAAACTTGCATGTGTCCCTAGCATATGTGTGTGAGTGTGGTGCAAGATTGGTATAGGTGATTGCATGTGCCCCCCCTCACATGCATGCGCTCTAACCTAGAAGCGAAAGGTTATGGACCTGTATAAGGGGGAATCTCCCCGTTACGGTGAAACCGGGCCGTATAGTGCCCCAACTTGTGAACCAACATGGTTTCACATCATCCTATGACCTAGTCAGACACAAAACAAGAGAGAGCTACGCCGGGCTACCCCTGTCAGAAGAATGTCTATGGGGGTAGACGATCCGAGGCCCGCAGATCATCAGGGTTTCGCCGGAGTAAGTCCACGAGAACGTTGGAATCATCTGAAAACTTGCATGTGTCCCTAGCATATGTGTGTGAGTGTGGTGCAAGATTGGTATAGGTGATTGCATGTGCCCCCCTCACATGCATGCGCTCTAACCTAGAAGCGAAAGGTTATGGACCTGTATAAGGGGGAATCTCCCCGTTACGGTGAAACCGGGCCGTATAGTGCCCCAACTTGTGAACCAACATGGTTTCACATCATCCTATGACCTAGTCAGACACAAAACAAGAGAGAGCTACGCCGGGCTACCCCTGTCAGAAGAATGTCTAGGGGGGTAGACGATCCGAGGCCCGCAGATCATCAGGGTTTCGCCGGAGTAAGTCCACGAGAATGTCGGAATCATCTGAAAACTTGCATGTGTCCCTAGCATACGTGTGTGAGTGTGGTGCAAGATTGGTATAGGTGATTGCATGTGCCCCCCCTCACATGCATGCGCTCTAACCTAGAAGCGAAAGGTTATGGACCTGTATAAGGGGGAATCTCCCCGTTACGGTGAAACCGGGCCGTATAGTGCCCCAACTTGTGAACCAACATGGTTTCACATCATCCTATGACCTAGTCAGACACAAAACAAGAGAGAGCTACGTCGGGCTACCCCTGTCAGAAGAATGTCTAGGGGGGTAGACGATCCGAGGCCCGCAGATCATCAGGGTTTCGCCGGAGTAAGTCCACGAGAACGTCGGAATCATCTGAAAACTTGCATGTGTCCCTAGCATATGTGTGTGAGTGTGGTGCAAGATTGGTATAGGTGATTGCATGTGCCCCCCCTCACATGCATGCGCTCTAACCTAGAAGCGAAAGGTTATGGACCTGTATAAGGGGGAATCTCCCCGTTACGGTGAAACCGGGCCGTATAGTGCCCCAACTTGTGAACCAACATGGTTTCACATCATCCTATGACCTAGTCAGACACAAAACAAGAGAGAGCTACGCCGGGCTACCCCTGTCAGAAGAATGTCTATGGGGGTAGACGATCCGAGGCCCGCAGATCATCAGGGTTTCGCCGGAGTAAGTCACCGAGAACGTCGGAATCATCTGAAAACTTGCATGTGTCCCTAGCATATGTGTGTGAGTGTGGTGCAAGATTGGTATAGGTGATTGCATGTGCCCCCCTCACATGCATGCGCTCTAACCTAGAAGCGAAAGGTTATGGACCTGTATAAGGGGGAATCTCCCCGTTACGGTGAAACCGGGCCGTATAGTGCCCCAACTTGTGAACCAACATGGTTTCACATCATCCTATGACCTAGTCAGACACAAAACAAGAGAGAGCTACGCCGGGCTACCCCTGTCAGAAGAATGTCTAGGGGGGTAGACGATCCGAGGCCCGCAGATCATCAGGGTTTCGCCGGAGTAAGTCCACGAGAATGTCGGAATCATCTGAAAACTTGCATGTGTCCCTAGCATACGTGTGTGAGTGTGGTGCAAGATTGGTATAGGTGATTGCATGTGCCCCCCCTCACATGCATGCGCTCTAACCTAGAAGCGAAAGGTTATGGACCTGTATAAGGGGGAATCTCCCCGTTACGGTGAAACCGGGCCGTATAGTGCCCCAACTTGTGAACCAACATGGTTTCACATCACCCTATGACCTAGTCAGACACAAAACAAGAGAGAGCTACGCCGGGCTACCCCTGTCAGAAGAATGTCTAGGGGGGTAGACGATCCGAGGCCCGCAGATCATCAGGGTTTCGCCGGAGTAAGTCCACGAGAACGTCGGAATCATCTGAAAACTTGCATGTGTCCCTAGCATATGTGTGTGAGTGTGGTGCAAGATTGGTATAGGTGATTGCATGTGCCCCCCCTCACATGCATGCGCTCTAACCTAGAAGCAAAAGGTTATGGACCTGTATAAGGGGGAATCTCCCCGTTACGGTGAAACCGGGCCGTATAGTGCCCCAACTTGTGAACCAACATGGTTTCACATCATCCTATGACCTAGTCAGACACAAAACAAGAGAGAGCTACGCCGGGCTACCCCTGTCAGAAGAATGTCTATGGGGGTAGACGATCCGAGGCCCGTAGATCATCAGGGTTTCGCCGGAGTAAGTCCACGAGAACGTCGGAATCATCTGAAAACTTGCATGTGTCCCTAGCATATGTGTGTGAGTGTGGTGCAAGATTGGTATAGGTGATTGCATGTGCCCCCCTCACATGCATGCGCTCTAACCTAGAAGCGAAAGGTTATGGACCTGTATAAGGGGGAATCTCCCCGTTACGGTGAAACCGGGCCGTATAGTGCCCCAACTTGTGAACCAACATGGTTTCACATCATCCTATGACCTAGTCAGACACAAAACAAGAGAGAGCTACGCCGGGCTACCCCTGTCAGAAGAATGTCTAGGGGGGTAGACGATCCGAGGCCCGCAGATCATCAGGGTTTCGCCGGAGTAAGTCCACGAGAATGTCGGAATCATCTGAAAACTTGCATGTGTCCCTAGCATACGTGTGTGAGTGTGGTGCAAGATTGGTATAGGTGATTGCATGTGCCCCCCCTCACATGCATGCGCTCTAACCTAGAAGCGAAAGGTTATGGACCTGTATAAGGGGGAATCTCCCCGTTACGGTGAAACCGGGCCGTATAGTGCCCCAACTTGTGAACCAACATGGTTTCACATCATCCTATGACCTAGTCAGACACAAAACAAGAGAGAGCTACGCCGGGCTACCCCTGTCAGAAGAATGTCTAGGGGGGTAGACGATCCGAGGCCCGCAGATCATCAGGGTTTCGCCGGAGTAAGTCCACGAGAACGTCGGAATCATCTGAAAACTTGCATGTGTCCCTAGCATATGTGTGTGAGTGTGGTGCAAGATTGGTATAGGTGATTGCATGTGCCCCCCCTCACATGCATGCGCTCTAACCTAGAAGCGAAAG
Organism: Avena sativa; assembly: GCA_916181665.1. Classification (NCBI taxonomy): domain Eukaryota; kingdom Viridiplantae; phylum Streptophyta; class Magnoliopsida; order Poales; family Poaceae; genus Avena; species Avena sativa. Next base: position 346,310,268 of record OV702279.1, read on the forward strand.
GTTATGGACCTGTATAAGGGGGAATCTCCCCGTTACGGTGAAACCGGGCCGTATAGTGCCCCAACTTGTGAACCAACATGGTTTCACATCATCCTATGACCTAGTCAGACACAAAACAAGAGAGAGCTACGCCGGGCTACCCCTGTCAGAAGAATGTCTAGGGGGGTAGACGATCCGAGGCCCGCAGATCATCAGGGTTTCGCCGGAGTAAGTCCACGAGAACGTCGGAATCATCTGAAAACTTGCATGTGTCCCTAGCATATGTGTGTGAGTGTGGTGCAAGATTGGTATAGGTGATTGCATGTGCCCCCCCTCACATGCATGCGCTCTAACCTAGAAGCGAAAGGTTATGGACCTGTATAAGGGGGAATCTCTCCGTTACGGTGAAACCGGGCCGTATAGTGCCCCAACTTGTGAACCAACATGGTTTCACATCATCCTATGACCTAGTCAGACACAAAACAAGAGAGAGCTACGCCAGGCTACCCCTGTCAGAAGAATGTCTAGGGGGTAGACGATCCGAGGCCCGCAGATCATCAGGGTTTCGCCGGAGGAAGTCCACGAGAATGTCGGAATCAGGGGGTGCATGTATATAGTGATCAAGACCACAATAACCTATCATCATATGTGTGATCTCATGATCCTATGAAATAATATCACCTAACATATATGTAATAAAAGCCTTGCTAAAGGTGAAAAAAATTCTTTGCCGTGTGTCTGTGGGATAGAGACACACGGCAAAGGACCTTTGCCGTGTGTTTGACGGCGACAGGCACACGGCAAAGGACATCTTTGCCGTGTGATTTGTCCTTTGCCGTGTGTCTCATGCTATTTTCTAATTTTATTTTTATTTTTTCTTTCAAATGATTTAACTTTTTGTTGCCTATTTGTTAGTATTCAGACCATGGAAACACTAACTTTGCAATATACCATAAGGTTCTAGAGGATGTTGAACTTCATTTCCATTAGGTAGACGATCCGAGGCCCGCAGATCATCAGGGTTTCGCTGGAGTAAGTCCACGAGAACGTCGGAATCATCTGAAAACTTGCATGTGTCCCTAGCATATGTGTGTGAGTGTGGTGCAAGATTGGTATAGGTGATTGCATGTGCCCCCCTCACATGCATGCGCTCTAACCTAGAAGCGAAAGGTTATGGACCTGTATAAGGGGGAATCTCCCCGTTACGGTGAAACCGGGCCGTATAGTGCCCCAACTTGTGAACCAACATGGTTTCACATCATCCTATGACCTAGTCAGACATAAAACAAGAGAGAGCTACGCCGGGCTACCCCTGTCAGAAGAATGTCTAGGGGGGTAGACGATCCGAGGCCCGCAGATCATCAGGGTTTCGCCGGAGTAAGTCCACGAGAACGTCGGAATCATCTGAAAACTTGCATGTGTCCCTAGCATATGTGTGTGAGTGTGGTGCAAGATTGGTATAGGTGATTGCATGTGCCCCCCCTCACATGCATGCGCTCTAACCTAGAAGCGAAAGGTTATGGACCTGTATAAGGGGGAATCTCCCCGTTACTGTGAAACCGGGCCGTATAGTGCCCCAACTTGTGAACCAACATGGTTTCACATCATCCTATGACCTAGTCAGACACAAAACAAGAGAGAGCTACGCCGGGCTACCCCTGTCAGAAGAATGTCTAGGGGCGTAGACGATCCGAGGCCCGCAGATCATCAGGGTTTCGCCGGAGTAAGTCCACGAGAATGTCGGAATCATCTGAAAACTTGCATGTGTCCCTAGCATATGTGTGTGAGTGTGGTGCAAGATTGGTATAGGTGATTGCATGTGCCCCCCCTCACATGCATGCGCACTAACCTAGAAGCGAAAGGTTATGGACCTGTATAAGGGGGAATCTCCCCGTTACGGTGAAACCGGGCCGTATAGTGCCCCAACTTGTGAACCAACATGGTTTCACATCATCCTATGACCTAGTCAGACACAAACAAGAGAGAGCTACGCCGGGCTACCCCTGTCAGAAGAATGTCTAGGGGGGTAGACGATCTGAGGCCCGCAGATCATCAGGGTTTCGCCGGAGTAAGTCCACGAGAACGTCGGAATCATCTGAAAACTTGCATGTGTCCCTAGCATATGTGTGTGAGTGTGGTGCAAGATTGGTATAGGTGATTGCATGTGCCCCCCCTCACATGCATGCGCTCTAACCTAGAAGCGAAAGGTTATGGACCTGTATAAGGGAGAATCTCCCCGTTACGGTGAAACCGGGCCGTATAGTGCCCCAACTTGTGAACCAACATGGTTTCACATCATCCTATGACCTAGTCAGACACAAAACAAGAGAGTGCTACGCCGGGCTACCCCTGTCAGAAGAATGTCTAGGGGGGTAGACGATCCGAGGCCCGCAGATCATCGGGGTTTCGCCGGAGTAAGTCCACGAGAATGTCGGAATCATCTGAAAACCTGCATGTGTCCCTAGCATATGTGTGTGAGTGTGGTGCAAGATTGGTATAGGTGATTGCATGTGCCCTCCCTCACATGCATGCGCTCTAACCTAGAAGCGAAAGGTTATGGACCTGTATAAGGGGGAATCTCTCCGTTACGGTGAAACCGGGCCGTATAGTGCCCCAACTTGTGAACCAACATGGTTTCACATCATCCTATGACCTAGTCAGACACAAAACAAGAGAGAGCTACGCTAGGCTACCCCTGTCAGAAGAATGTCTAGGGGGGTAGACGATCCGAGGCCCGCAGATCATCAGGGTTTCGCCGGAGGAAGTCCACGAGAACGTCGGAATCAGGGGGGTGCATGTATATAGTGATCAAGACCACAATAACCAGTCATCATATGTGTGATCTCATGATCCTATGAAATAATATCACCTAACATATATGTAATAAAAGCCTTGCTAAAGGTGAAAAAAATTCTTTGCCGTGTGTCTGTGGGATAGAGACACACGGCAAAGGACCTTTGCCGTGTGTTTGACGGCGACAGGCACACGACAAAGGACATCTTTGCCGTGTGATTTGTCCTTTGCCGTGTGTCTCATGCTATTTTCTAATTTTCTTTTTATTTTTTCTTTCAAATGATTTAACTTTTTGTTGCCTATTTGTTAGTATTCAGACCATGGAAACACTAACTTTGCAATAGACCATAAGGTTCTAGAGGATGTTGAACTTCATTTCCATTAGGTAGACGATCCGAGGCCCGCAGATCATCAGGTTTTCGCCGGAGTAAGTCCACGAGAACGTCGGAATCATCTGAAAACTTGCATGTGTCCCTAGCATATGTGTGTGAGTGTGGTGCAAGATTGGTATAGGTGATTGCATGTGCCCCCCCTCACATGCATGCGCTCTAACCTAGAAGCGAAAGCTTATGGACCTGTATAAGGGGGAATCTCCCCGTTACGGTGAAACCGGGCCGTATAGTGCCCCAACTTGTGAACCAACATGGTTTCACATCATCCTATGACCTAGTCAGACAAAAAACAAGAGAGAGCTACGCCGGGCTACCCCTGTCAGAAGAATGTCTAGGGGGGTAGACGATCCGAGGCCCGCAGATCATCAGGGTTTCGCCGGAGTAAGTCCACGAGAACGTCGGAATCATCTGAAAACTTGCATGTGTCCCTAGCATATGTGTGTGAGTGTGGTGCAAGATTGGTATAGGTGATTGCATGTGCCCCCCCTCACATGCATGCGCTCTAACCTAGAAGCGAAATGTTATGGACCTGTATAAGGGGGAATCTCCCCGTTACGGTGAAACCGGGCCGTATAGTGCCCCAACTTGTGAACCAACATGGTTTCACATCATCCTATGACCTAGTCAGACACAAAACAAGAGAGAGCTACGCCGGGCTACCCCTGTCAGAAGAATGTCTAGGGGGGTAGACGATCCGAGGCCCGCAGATCATCAGGGTTTCGCCGGAGTAAGTCCACGAGAACGTCGGAATCATCTGAAAACTTGCATGTGTCCCTAGCATATGTGTGTGAGTGTGGTGCAAGATTGGTATAGGTGATTGCATGTGCCCCCCCTCACATGCATGCGCTCTAACCTAGAAGCGAAAGGTTATGGACCTGTATAAGGGGGAATCTCCCCGTTACGGTGAAACCGGGCCGTATAGTGCCCCAACTTGTGAACCAACATGGTTTCACATCATCCTATGACCTAGTCAGACACAAAACAAGAGAGAGCTACGCCGGGCTACCCCTGTCAGAAGAATGTCTAGGGGGGTAGACGATCCGAGGCCCGCAGATCATCAGGGTTTCGCCGGAGTAAGTCCACGAGAACGTCGGAATCATCTGAAAACTTGCATGTGTCCCTAGCATATGTGTGTGAGTGTGGTGCAAGATTGGTATAGGTGATTGCATGTGCCCCCCCTCACATGCATGCGCTCTAACCTAGAAGCGAAAGGTTATGGACCTGTATAAGGGGGAATCTCCCCGTTACGGTGAAACCGGGCCGTATAGTGCCCCAACTTGTGAACCAACATGGTTTCACATCATCCGATGACCTAGTCAGACACAAAACAAGAGAGAGCTACGCCGGGCTACCCCTGTCAGAAGAATGTCTAGGAGGGTAGACGATCCGAGGCCCGCAGATCATCAGGGTTTCGCCGGAGTAAGTCCACGAGAACATCGGAATCATCTGAAAACTTGCATGTGTCCCTATCATATGTGTGTGAGTGTGGTGCAAGGTTGGTATAGGTGATTGCATGTGCCCCCCCCCCCCCCCCTCACATGCATGCGCTCTAACCTAGAAGCGAAAGGTTATGGACCTGTATAAGGGGGAATCTCCCCGTTACGGTGAAACCGGGCCGTATAGTGCCCCAACTTGTGAACCAACATGGTTTCACATCATCCTATGACCTAGTCAGACACAAAACAAGAGAGAGCTACGCCGGGCTACCCCTGTCAGAAGAATGTCTAGGGGGGTAGACGATCCGAGGCCCGCAGATCATCAGGGTTTCGCTGGAGGAAGTCCACGAGAACGTCGGAATCAGGGGGGTGCATGTATATAGTGATCAAGACCACAATAACCTATCATCATATGTGTGATCTCATGATCCTATGAAATAATATCACCTAACATATATGTAATAAAAGCCTTGCTAAAGGTGAAAAAAATTCTTTGCCGTGTGTCTGTGGGATAGAGACACACGGCAAAGGACCTTTGCCGTGTGTTTGACGGCGACAGGCACACGGCAAAGGACATCTTTGCCGTGTGTTTTGTCCTTTGTCGTGTGTTTGATGCTATTTTCTAATTTTCTTTTTATTTTTTCTTTCAAATGATTTAACTTTTTGTTGCCTATTTGTTAGTATTCAGACCATGGAAACACTAACTTTGCAATAGACCATAAGGTTCTAGAGGATGTTGAACTTCATTTCCATTAGGTAGACGATCCGAGGCCCGCATATCATCAGGGTTTCGCCGGAGTAAGTCCACGAGAACGTCGGAATCATCTGAAAACTTGCATGTGTCCCTAGCATATGTGTGTGAGTGTGGTGCAAGATTGGTATAGGTGATTGCATGTGCCCCCCCTCACATGCATGCGCTCTAACCTAGAAGCGAAAGGTTATGGACCTGTATAAGGGGGAATCTCCCCGTTACGGTGAAACCGGGCCGTATAGTGCCCCAACTTGTGAACCAACATGGTTTCATATCATCCTATGACCTAGTCAGACACAAAACAAGAGAGAGCTACGTCGGGCTACCCCTGTCAGAAGAATGTCTAGGGGGGTAGACGATCCGAGGCCCGCAGATCATCAGGGTTTCGCCGGAGTAAGTCCACGAGAACGTCGGAATCATCTGAAAACTTGCATGTGTCCCTAGCATATGTGTGTGAGTGTGGTGCAAGATTGGTATAGGTGATTGCATGTGCCCCCCCTCACATGCATGCGCTCTAACCTAGAAGCGAAAGGTTATGGACCTGTATAAGGGGGAATCTCCCCGTTACGGTGAAACCGGGCCGTATAGTGCCCCAACTTGTGAACCAACATGGTTTCACATCATCCTATGACCTAGTCAGACACAAAACAAGAGAGAGCTACGCCGGGCTACCCCTGTCAGAAGAATGTCTATGGGGGTAGACGATCCGAGGCCCGCAGATCATCAGGGTTTCGCCGGAGTAAGTCCACGAGAACGTTGGAATCATCTGAAAACTTGCATGTGTCCCTAGCATATGTGTGTGAGTGTGGTGCAAGATTGGTATAGGTGATTGCATGTGCCCCCCTCACATGCATGCGCTCTAACCTAGAAGCGAAAGGTTATGGACCTGTATAAGGGGGAATCTCCCCGTTACGGTGAAACCGGGCCGTATAGTGCCCCAACTTGTGAACCAACATGGTTTCACATCATCCTATGACCTAGTCAGACACAAAACAAGAGAGAGCTACGCCGGGCTACCCCTGTCAGAAGAATGTCTAGGGGGGTAGACGATCCGAGGCCCGCAGATCATCAGGGTTTCGCCGGAGTAAGTCCACGAGAATGTCGGAATCATCTGAAAACTTGCATGTGTCCCTAGCATACGTGTGTGAGTGTGGTGCAAGATTGGTATAGGTGATTGCATGTGCCCCCCCTCACATGCATGCGCTCTAACCTAGAAGCGAAAGGTTATGGACCTGTATAAGGGGGAATCTCCCCGTTACGGTGAAACCGGGCCGTATAGTGCCCCAACTTGTGAACCAACATGGTTTCACATCATCCTATGACCTAGTCAGACACAAAACAAGAGAGAGCTACGTCGGGCTACCCCTGTCAGAAGAATGTCTAGGGGGGTAGACGATCCGAGGCCCGCAGATCATCAGGGTTTCGCCGGAGTAAGTCCACGAGAACGTCGGAATCATCTGAAAACTTGCATGTGTCCCTAGCATATGTGTGTGAGTGTGGTGCAAGATTGGTATAGGTGATTGCATGTGCCCCCCCTCACATGCATGCGCTCTAACCTAGAAGCGAAAGGTTATGGACCTGTATAAGGGGGAATCTCCCCGTTACGGTGAAACCGGGCCGTATAGTGCCCCAACTTGTGAACCAACATGGTTTCACATCATCTTATGACCTAGTCAGACACAAAACAAGAGAGAGCTACGCCGGGCTACCCCTGTCAGAAGAATGTCTATGGGGGTAGACGATCCGAGGCCCGCAGATCATCAGGGTTTCGCCGGAGTAAGTCCACGAGAACGTCGGAATCATCTGAAAACTTGCATGTGTCCCTAGCATATGTGTGTGAGTGTGGTGCAAGATTGGTATAGGTGATTGCATGTGCCCCCCTCACATGCATGCGCTCTAACCTAGAAGCGAAAGGTTATGGACCTGTATAAGGGGGAATCTCCCCGTTACGGTGAAACCGGGCCGTATAGTGCCCCAACTTGTGAACCAACATGGTTTCACATCATCCTATGACCTAGTCAGACACAAAACAAGAGAGAGCTACGCCGGGCTACCCCTGTCAGAAGAATGTCTAGGGGGGTAGACGATCCGAGGCCCGCAGATCATCAGGGTTTCGCCGGAGTAAGTCCACGAGAATGTCGGAATCATCTGAAAACTTGCATGTGTCCCTAGCATACGTGTGTGAGTGTGGTGCAAGATTGGTATAGGTGATTGCATGTGCCCCCCCTCACATGCATGCGCTCTAACCTAGAAGCGAAAGGTTATGGACCTGTATAAGGGGGAATCTCCCCGTTACGGTGAAACCGGGCCGTATAGTGCCCCAACTTGTGAACCAACATGGTTTCACATCACCCTATGACCTAGTCAGACACAAAACAAGAGAGAGCTACGCCGGGCTACCCCTGTCAGAAGAATGTCTAGGGGGGTAGACGATCCGAGGCCCGCAGATCATCAGGGTTTCGCCGGAGTAAGTCCACGAGAACGTCGGAATCATCTGAAAACTTGCATGTGTCCCTAGCATATGTGTGTGAGTGTGGTGCAAGATTGGTATAGGTGATTGCATGTGCCCCCCCTCACATGCATGCGCTCTAACCTAGAAGCAAAAGGTTATGGACCTGTATAAGGGGGAATCTCCCCGTTACGGTGAAACCGGGCCGTATAGTGCCCCAACTTGTGAACCAACATGGTTTCACATCATCCTATGACCTAGTCAGACACAAAACAAGAGAGAGCTACGCCGGGCTACCCCTGTCAGAAGAATGTCTATGGGGGTAGACGATCCGAGGCCCGTAGATCATCAGGGTTTCGCCGGAGTAAGTCCACGAGAACGTCGGAATCATCTGAAAACTTGCATGTGTCCCTAGCATATGTGTGTGAGTGTGGTGCAAGATTGGTATAGGTGATTGCATGTGCCCCCCTCACATGCATGCGCTCTAACCTAGAAGCGAAAGGTTATGGACCTGTATAAGGGGGAATCTCCCCGTTACGGTGAAACCGGGCCGTATAGTGCCCCAACTTGTGAACCAACATGGTTTCACATCATCCTATGACCTAGTCAGACACAAAACAAGAGAGAGCTACGCCGGGCTACCCCTGTCAGAAGAATGTCTAGGGGGGTAGACGATCCGAGGCCCGCAGATCATCAGGGTTTCGCCGGAGTAAGTCCACGAGAATGTCGGAATCATCTGAAAACTTGCATGTGTCCCTAGCATACGTGTGTGAGTGTGGTGCAAGATTGGTATAGGTGATTGCATGTGCCCCCCCTCACATGCATGCGCTCTAACCTAGAAGCGAAAGGTTATGGACCTGTATAAGGGGGAATCTCCCCGTTACGGTGAAACCGGGCCGTATAGTGCCCCAACTTGTGAACCAACATGGTTTCACATCATCCTATGACCTAGTCAGACACAAAACAAGAGAGAGCTACGCCGGGCTACCCCTGTCAGAAGAATGTCTAGGGGGGTAGACGATCCGAGGCCCGCAGATCATCAGGGTTTCGCCGGAGTAAGTCCACGAGAACGTCGGAATCATCTGAAAACTTGCATGTGTCCCTAGCATATGTGTGTGAGTGTGGTGCAAGATTGGTATAGGTGATTGCATGTGCCCCCCCTCACATGCATGCGCTCTAACCTAGAAGCGAAAGGTTATGGACCTGTATAAGGGGGAATCTCCCCGTTACGGTGAAACCGGGCCGTATAGTGCCCCAACTTGTGAACCAACATGGTTTCACATCATCCTATGACCTAGTCAGACACAAAACAAGAGAGAGCTACGCCGGGCTACCCCTGTCAGAAGAATGTCTAGGGGGGTAGACGATCCGAGGCCCGCAGATCATCAGGGTTTCGCCGGAGTAAGTCCACGAGAACGTCGGAATCATCTGAAAACTTCCATGTGTCCCTAGCATATGTGTGTGAGTGTGGTGCAAGATTGGTATAGGTGATTGCATGTGCCCCCCCTCACATGCATGCGCTCTAACCTAGAAGCGAAAGGTTATGGACCTGTATAAGGGGGAATCTCTCCGTTACGGTGAAACCGGGCCGTATAGTGCCCCAACTTGTGAACCAACATGGTTTCACATCATCCTATGACCTAGTCAGACACAAAACAAGAGAGAGCTACGCCAGGCTACCCCTGTCAGAAGAATGTCTAGGGGGTAGACGATCCGAGGCCCGCAGATCATCAGGGTTTCGCCGGAGGAAGTCCACGAGAACGTCGGAATCAGGGGGTGCATGTATATAGTGATCAAGACCACAATAACCTATCATCATATGTGTGATCTCATGATCCTATGAAATAATATCACCTAACATATATGTAATAAAAGCCTTGCTAAAGGTGAAAAAAATTCTTTGCCGTGTGTCTGTGGGATAGAGACACACGGCAAAGGACCTTTGCCGTGTGTTTGACGGCGACAAGCACACGGCAAAGGACATCTTTGCCGTGTGATTTGTCCTTTGCCGTGTGTCTCATGCTATTTTCTAATTTTCTTTTTATTTTTTCTTTCAAATGATTTAACTTTTTGTTGCCTATTTGTTAGTATTCAGACCATGGAAACACTAACTTTGCAATATACCATAAGGTTCTAGAGGATGTTGAACTTCATTTCCATTAGGTAGACGATCCGAGGCCCGCAGATCATCAGGGTTTCGCTGGAGTAAGTCCACGAGAACGTCGGAATCATCTGAAAACTTGCATGTGTCCCTAGCATATGTGTGTGAGTGTGGTGCAAGATTGGTATAGGTGATTGCATGTGCCCCCCTCACATGCATGCGCTCTAACCTAGAAGCGAAAGGTTATGGACCTGTATAAGGGGGAATCTCCCCGTTACGGTGAAACCGGGCCGTATAGTGCCCCAACTTGTGAACCAACATGGTTTCACATCATCCTATGACCTAGTCAGACATAAAACAAGAGAGAGCTACGCCGGGCTACCCCTGTCAGAAGAATGTCTAGGGGGGTAGACGATCCGAGGCCCGCAGATCATCAGGGTTTCGCCGGAGTAAGTCCACGAGAACGTCGGAATCATCTGAAAACTTGCATGTGTCCCTAGCATATGTGTGTGAGTGTGGTGCAAGATTGGTATAGGTGATTGCATGTGCCCCCCTCACATGCATGCGCTCTAACCTAGAAGCGAAAGGTTATGGACCTGTATAAGGGGGAATCTCCCCGTTACGGTGAAACCGGGCCGTATAGTGCCCCAACTTGTGAACCAACATGGTTTCACATCATCCTATGACCTAGTCAGACACAAAACAAGAGAGAGCTACGCCGGGCTACCCCTGTCAGAAGAATGTCTAGGGGGGTAGACGATCCGAGGCCCGCAGATCATCAGGGTTTCGCCGGAGTAAGTCCACGAGAATGTCGGAATCATCTGAAAACTTGCATGTGTCCCTAGCATACGTGTGTGAGTGTGGTGCAAGATTGGTATAGGTGATTGCATGTGCCCCCCCTCACATGCATGCGCTCTAACCTAGAAGCGAAAGGTTATGGACCTGTATAAGGGGGAATCTCCCCGTTACGGTGAAACCGGGCCGTATAGTGCCCCAACTTGTGAACCAACATGGTTTCACATCACCCTATGACCTAGTCAGACACAAAACAAGAGAGAGCTACGCCGGGCTACCCCTGTCAGAAGAATGTCTAGGGGGGTAGACGATCTGAGGCCCGCAGATCATCAGGGTTTCGCCGGAGTAAGTCCACGAGAACGTCGGAATCATCTGAAAACTTGCATGTGTCCCTAGCATATGTGTGTGAGTGTGGTGCAAGATTGGTATAGGTGATTGCATGTGCCCCCCCTCACATGCATGCGCTCTAACCTAGAAGCAAAAGGTTATGGACCTGTATAAGGGGGAATCTCCCCGTTACGGTGAAACCGGGCCGTATAGTGCCCCAACTTGTGAACCAACATGGTTTCACATCATCCTATGACCTAGTCAGACACAAAACAAGAGAGAGCTACGCCGGGCTACCCCTGTCAGAAGAATGTCTATGGGGGTAGACGATCCGAGGCCCGTAGATCATCAGGGTTTCGCCGGAGTAAGTCCACGAGAACGTCGGAATCATCTGAAAACTTGCATGTGTCCCTAGCATATGTGTGTGAGTGTGGTGCAAGATTGGTATAGGTGATTGCATGTGCCCCCCTCACATGCATGCGCTCTAACCTAGAAGCGAAAGGTTATGGACCTGTATAAGGGGGAATCTCCCCGTTACGGTGAAACCGGGCCGTATAGTGCCCCAACTTGTGAACCAACATGGTTTCACATCATCCTATGACCTAGTCAGACACAAAACAAGAGAGAGCTACGCCGGGCTACCCCTGTCAGAAGAATGTCTAGGGGCGTAGACGATCCGAGGCCCGCAGATCATCAGGGTTTCGCCGGAGTAAGTCCACGAGAATGTCGGAATCATCTGAAAACTTGCATGTGTCCCTAGCATACGTGTGTGAGTGTGGTGCAAGATTGGTATAGGTGATTGCATGTGCCCCCCCTCACATGCATGCGCTCTAACCTAGAAGCGAAAGGTTATGGACCTGTATAAGGGGGAATCTCCCCGTTACGGTGAAACCGGGCCGTATAGTGCCCCAACTTGTGAACCAACATGGTTTCACATCATCCTATGACCTAGTCAGACACAAAACAAGAGAGAGCTACGCCGGGCTACCCCTGTCAGAAGAATGTCTAGGGGGGTAGACGATCCGAGGCCCGCAGATCATCAGGGTTTCGCCGTAGTAAGTCCACGAGAACGTCGGAATCATCTGAAAACTTGCATGTGTCCCTAGCATATGTGTGTGAGTGTGGTGCAAGATTGGTATAGGTGATTGCATGTGCCCCCCCTCACATGCATGCGCTCTAACCTAGAAGCGAAAGGTTATGGACCTGTATAAGGGGGAATCTCCCCGTTACGGTGAAACCGGGCCGTATAGTGCCCCAACTTGTGAACCAACATGGTTTCACATCATCCTATGACCTAGTCAGACACAAAACAAGAGAGAGCTACGCCGGGCTACCCCTGTCAGAAGAATGTCTAGGGGGGTAGACGATCCGAGGCCCGCAGATCATCAGGGTTTCGCCGGAGTAAGTCCACGAGAACGTCGGAATCATCTGAAAACTTGCATGTGTCCCTAGCATATGTGTGTGAGTGTGGTGCAAGATTGGTATAGGTGATTGCATGTGCCCCCCCTCACATGCATGCGCTCTAACCTAGAAGCGAAAGGTTATGGACCTGTATAAGGGGGAATCTCTCCGTTACGGTGAAACCGGGCCGTATAGTGCCCCAACTTGTGAACCAACATGGTTTCACATCATCCTATGACCTAGTCAGACACAAAACAAGAGAGAGCTACGCCAGGCTACCCCTGTCAGAAGAATGTCTAGGGGGTAGACGATCCGAGGCCCGCAGATCATCAGGGTTTCGCCGGAGGAAGTCCACGAGAACGTCGGAATCAGGGGGTGCATGTATATAGTGATCAAGACCACAATAACCTATCATCATATGTGTGATCTCATGATCCTATGAAATAATATCACCTAACATATATGTAATAAAAGCCTTGCTAAAGGTGAAAAAAATTCTTTGCCGTGTGTCTGTGGGATAGAGACACACGGCAAAGGACCTTTGCCGTGTGTTTGACGGCGACAGGCACACGGCAAAGGACATCTTTGCCGTGTGATTTGTCCTTTGCCGTGTGTCTCATGCTATTTTCTAATTTTCTTTTTATTTTTTCTTTCAAATGATTTAACTTTTTGTTGCCTATTTGTTAGTATTCAGACCATGGAAACACTAACTTTGCAATATACCATAAGGTTCTAGAGGATGTTGAACTTCATTTCCATTAGGTAGACGATCCGAGGCCCGCAGATCATCAGGGTTTCGCTGGAGTAAGTCCACGAGAACGTCGGAATCATCTGAAAACTTGCATGTGTCCCTAGCATATGTGTGTGAGTGTGGTGCAAGATTGGTACAGGTGATTGCATGTGCCCCCCTCACATGCATGCGCTCTAACCTAGAAGCGAAAGGTTATGGACCTGTATAAGGGGGAATCTCCCCGTTACGGTGAAACCGGGCCGTATAGTGCCCCAACTTGTGAACCAACATGGTTTCACATCATCCTATGACCTAGTCAGACATAAAACAAGAGAGAGCTACGCCGGGCTACCCCTGTCAGAAGAATGTCTAGGGGGGTAGACGATCCGAGGCCCGCAGATCATCAGGGTTTCGCCGGAGTAAGTCCACGAGAACGTCGGAATCATCTGAAAACTTGCATGTGTCCCTAGCATATGTGTGTGAGTGTGGTGCAAGATTGGTATAGGTGATTGCATGTGCCCCCCCTCACATGCATGCGCTCTAACCTAGAAGCGAAAGGTTATGGACCTGTATAAGGGGGAATCTCCCCGTTACTGTGAAACCGGGCCGTATAGTGCCCCAACTTGTGAACCAACATGGTTTCACATCATCCTATGACCTAGTCAGACACAAAACAAGAGAGAGCTACGCCGGGCTACCCCTGTCAGAAGAATGTCTAGGGGCGTAGACGATCCGAGGCCCGCAGATCATCAGGGTTTCGCCGGAGTAAGTCCACGAGAATGTCGGAATCATCTGAAAACTTGCATGTGTCCCTAGCATATGTGTGTGAGTGTGGTGCAAGATTGGTATAGGTGATTGCATGTGCCCCCCCTCACATGCATGCGCTCTAACCTAGAAGCGAAAGGTTATGGACCTGTATAAGGGGGAATCTCCCCGTTACGGTGAAACCGGGCCGTATAGTGCCCCAACTTGTGAACCAACATGGTTTCACATCATCCTATGACCTAGTCAGACACAAAACAAGAGAGAGCTACGCCGGGCTACCCCTGTCAGAAGAATGTCTAGGGGGGTAGACGATCTGAGGCCCGCAGATCATCAGGGTTTCGCCGGAGTAAGTCCACGAGAACGTCGGAATCATCTGAAAACTTGCATGTGTCCCTAGCATATGTGTGTGAGTGTGGTGCAAGATTGGTATAGGTGATTGCATGTGCCCCCCCTCACATGCATGCGCTCTAACCTAGAAGCGAAAGGTTATGGACCTGTATAACGGGGAATCTCCCCGTTACGGTGAAACCGGGCCGTATAGTGCCCCAACTTGTGAACCAACATGGTTTCACATCATCCTATGACCTAGTCAGACACAAAACAAGAGAGTGCTACGCCGGGCTACCCCTGTCAGAAGAATGTCTAGGGGGGTAGACGATCCGAGGCCCGCAGATCATCAGGGTTTCGCCGGAGTAAGTCCACGAGAATGTCGGAATCATCTGAAAACCTGCATGTGTCCCTAGCATATGTGTGTGAGTGTGGTGCAAGATTGGTATAGGTGATTGCATGTGCCCTCCCTCACATGCATGCGCTCTAACCTAGAAGCGAAAGGTTATGGACCTGTATAAGGGGGAATCTCTCCGTTACGGTGAAACCGGGCCGTATAGTGCCCCAACTTGTGAACCAACATGGTTTCACATCATCCTATGACCTAGTCAGACACAAAACAAGAGAGATCTACGCTAGGCTACCCCTGTCAGAAGAATGTCTAGGGGGGTAGACGATCCGAGGCCCGCAGATCATCAGGGTTTCGCCGGAGGAAGTCCACGAGAACGTCGGAATCAGGGGGGTGCATGTATATAGTGATCAAGACCACAATAACCTGTCATCATATGTGTGATCTCATGATCCTATGAAATAATATCACCTAACATATATGTAATAAAAGCCTTGCTAAAGGTGAAAAAAATTCTTTGCCGTGTGTCTGTGGGATAGAGACACACGGCAAAGGACCTTTGCCGTGTGTTTGACGGCGACAGGCACACGACAAAGGACATCTTTGCCGTGTGATTTGTCCTTTGCCGTGTGTCTCATGCTATTTTCTAATTTTCTTTTTATTTTTTCTTTCAAATGATTTAACTTTTTGTTGCCTATTTGTTAGTATTCAGACCATGGAAACACTAACTTTGCAATAGACCATAAGGTTCTAGAGGATGTTGAACTTCATTTCCATTAGGTAGACGATCCGAGGCCCGCAGATCATCAGGTTTTCGCCGGAGTAAGTCCACGAGAACGTCGGAATCATCTGAAAACTTGCATGTGTCCCTAGCATATGTGTGTGAGTGTGGTGCAAGATTGGTATAGGTGATTGCATGTGCCCCCCCTCACATGCATGCGCTCTAACCTAGAAGCGAAAGCTTATGGACCTGTATAAGGGGGAATCTCCCCGTTACGATGAAACCGGGCCGTATAGTGCCCCAACTTGTGAACCAACATGGTTTCACATCATCCTATGACCTAGTCAGACACAAAACAAGAGAGAGCTACGCCGGGCTACCCCTGTCAGAAGAATGTCTAGGGGGGTAGACGATCCGAGGCCCGCAGATCATCAGGGTTTCGCCGGAGTAAGTCCACGAGAACGTCGGAATCATCTGAAAACTTGCATGTGTCCCTAGCATATGTGTGTGAGTGTGGTGCAAGATTGGTATAGGTGATTGCATGTGCCCCCCCTCACATGCATGCGCTCTAACCTAGAAGCGAAATGTTATGGACCTGTATAAGGGGGAATCTCCCCGTTACGGTGAAACCGGGCCGTATAGTGCCCCAACTTGTGAACCAACATGGTTTCACATCATCCTATGACCTAGTCAGACACAAAACAAGAGAGAGCTACGCCGGGCTACCCCTGTCAGAAGAATGTCTAGGGGGTAGACGATCCGAGGCCCGCAGATCATCAGGGTTTCGCCGGAGTAAGTCCACGAGAACGTCGGAATCATCTGAAAACTTGCATGTGTCCCTAGCATATGTGTGTGAGTGTGGTGCAAGATTGGTATAGGTGATTGCATGTGCCCCCCCTCACATGCATGCGCTCTAACCTAGAAGCGAAAGGTTATGGACCTGTATAAGGGGGAATCTCCCCGTTACGGTGAAACCGGGCCGTATAGTGCCCCAACTTGTGAACCAACATGGTTTCACATCATCCTATGACCTAGTCAGACACAAAACAAGAGAGAGCTACGCCGGGCTACCCCTGTCAGAAGAATGTCTAGGGGGGTAGACGATCCGAGGCCCGCAGATCATCAGGGTTTCGCCGGAGTAAGTCCACGAGAACGTCGGAATCATCTGAAAACTTGCATGTGTCCCTAGCATATGTGTGTGAGTGTGGTGCAAGATTGGTATAGGTGATTGCATGTGCCCCCCCTCACATGCATGCGCTCTAACCTAGAAGCGAAAGGTTATGGACCTGTATAAGGGGGAATCTCCCCGTTACGGTGAAACCGGGCCGTATAGTGCCCCAACTTGTGAACCAACATGGTTTCACATCATCCGATGACCTAGTCAGACACAAAACAAGAGAGAGCTACGCCGGGCTACCCCTGTCAGAAGAATGTCTAGGGGGGTAGACGATCCGAGGCCCGCAGATCATCAGGGTTTCGCCGGAGTAAGTCCACGAGAACATCGGAATCATCTGAAAACTTGCATGTGTCCCTATCATATGTGTGTGAGTGTGGTGCAAGGTTGGTATAGGTGATTGCATGTGCCCCCCCCCCCTCACATGCATGCGCTCTAACCTAGAAGCGAAAGGTTATGGACCTGTATAAGGGGGAATCTCCCCGTTACGGTGAAACCGGGCCGTATAGTGCCCCAACTTGTGAACCAACATGGTTTCACATCATCCTATGACCTAGTCAGACACAAAACAAGAGAGAGCTACGCCGGGCTACCCCTGTCAGAAGAATGTCTAGGGGGGTAGACGATCCGAGGCCCGCAGATCATCAGGGTTTCGCTGGAGGAAGTCCACGAGAACGTCGGAATCAGGGGGGTGCATGTATATAGTGATCAAGACCACAATAACCTATCATCATATGTGTGATCTCATGATCCTATGAAATAATATCACCTAACATATATGTAATAAAAGCCTTGCTAAAGGTGAAAAAAATTCTTTGCCGTGTGTCTGTGGGATAGAGACACACGGCAAAGGACCTTTGCCGTGTGTTTGACGGCGACAGGCACACGGCAAAGGACATCTTTGCCGTGTGTTTTGTCCTTTGTCGTGTGTTTGATGCTATTTTCTAATTTTCTTTTTATTTTTTCTTTCAAATGATTTAACTTTTTGTTGCCTATTTGTTAGTATTCAGACCATGGAAACACTAACTTTGCAATAGACCATAAGGTTCTAGAGGATGTTGAACTTCATTTCCATTAGGTAGACGATCCGAGGCCCGCATATCATCAGGGTTTCGCCGGAGTAAGTCCACGAGAACGTCGGAATCATCTGAAAACTTGCATGTGTCCCTAGCATATGTGTGTGAGTGTGGTGCAAGATTGGTATAGGTGATTGCATGTGCCCCCCCTCACATGCATGCGCTCTAACCTAGAAGCGAAAGGTTATGGACCTGTATAAGGGGGAATCTCCCCGTTACGGTGAAACCGGGCCGTATAGTGCCCCAACTTGTGAACCAACATGGTTTCATATCATCCTATGACCTAGTCAGACACAAAACAAGAGAGAGCTACGTCGGGCTACCCCTGTCAGAAGAATGTCTAGGGGGGTAGACGATCCGAGGCCCGCAGATCATCAGGGTTTCGCCGGAGTAAGTCCACGAGAACGTCGGAATCATCTGAAAACTTGCATGTGTCCCTAGCATATGTGTGTGAGTGTGGTGCAAGATTGGTATAGGTGATTGCATGTGCCCCCCCTCACATGCATGCGCTCTAACCTAGAAGCGAAAGGTTATGGACCTGTATAAGGGGGAATCTCCCCGTTACGGTGAAACCGGGCCGTATAGTGCCCCAACTTGTGAACCAACATGGTTTCACATCATCCTATGACCTAGTCAGACACAAAACAAGAGAGAGCTACGCCGGGCTACCCCTGTCAGAAGAATGTCTATGGGGGTAGACGATCCGAGGCCCGCAGATCATCAGGGTTTCGCCGGAGTAAGTCCACGAGAACGTTGGAATCATCTGAAAACTTGCATGTGTCCCTAGCATATGTGTGTGAGTGTGGTGCAAGATTGGTATAGGTGATTGCATGTGCCCCCCTCACATGCATGCGCTCTAACCTAGAAGCGAAAGGTTATGGACCTGTATAAGGGGGAATCTCCCCGTTACGGTGAAACCGGGCCGTATAGTGCCCCAACTTGTGAACCAACATGGTTTCACATCATCCTATGACCTAGTCAGACACAAAACAAGAGAGAGCTACGCCGGGCTACCCCTGTCAGAAGAATGTCTAGGGGGGTAGACGATCCGAGGCCCGCAGATCATCAGGGTTTCGCCGGAGTAAGTCCACGAGAATGTCGGAATCATCTGAAAACTTGCATGTGTCCCTAGCATACGTGTGTGAGTGTGGTGCAAGATTGGTATAGGTGATTGCATGTGCCCCCCCTCACATGCATGCGCTCTAACCTAGAAGCGAAAGGTTATGGACCTGTATAAGGGGGAATCTCCCCGTTACGGTGAAACCGGGCCGTATAGTGCCCCAACTTGTGAACCAACATGGTTTCACATCATCCTATGACCTAGTCAGACACAAAACAAGAGAGAGCTACGTCGGGCTACCCCTGTCAGAAGAATGTCTAGGGGGGTAGACGATCCGAGGCCCGCAGATCATCAGGGTTTCGCCGGAGTAAGTCCACGAGAACGTCGGAATCATCTGAAAACTTGCATGTGTCCCTAGCATATGTGTGTGAGTGTGGTGCAAGATTGGTATAGGTGATTGCATGTGCCCCCCCTCACATGCATGCGCTCTAACCTAGAAGCGAAAGGTTATGGACCTGTATAAGGGGGAATCTCCCCGTTACGGTGAAACCGGGCCGTATAGTGCCCCAACTTGTGAACCAACATGGTTTCACATCATCTTATGACCTAGTCAGACACAAAACAAGAGAGAGCTACGCCGGGCTACCCCTGTCAGAAGAATGTCTATGGGGGTAGACGATCCGAGGCCCGCAGATCATCAGGGTTTCGCCGGAGTAAGTCCACGAGAACGTCGGAATCATCTGAAAACTTGCATGTGTCCCTAGCATATGTGTGTGAGTGTGGTGCAAGATTGGTATAGGTGATTGCATGTGCCCCCCTCACATGCATGCGCTCTAACCTAGAAGCGAAAGGTTATGGACCTGTATAAGGGGGAATCTCCCCGTTACGGTGAAACCGGGCCGTATAGTGCCCCAACTTGTGAACCAACATGGTTTCACATCATCCTATGACCTAGTCAGACACAAAACAAGAGAGAGCTACGCCGGGCTACCCCTGTCAGAAGAATGTCTAGGGGGGTAGACGATCCGAGGCCCGCAGATCATCAGGGTTTCGCCGGAGTAAGTCCACGAGAATGTCGGAATCATCTGAAAACTTGCATGTGTCCCTAGCATACGTGTGTGAGTGTGGTGCAAGATTGGTATAGGTGATTGCATGTGCCCCCCCTCACATGCATGCGCTCTAACCTAGAAGCGAAAGGTTATGGACCTGTATAAGGGGGAATCTCCCCGTTACGGTGAAACCGGGCCGTATAGTGCCCCAACTTGTGAACCAACATGGTTTCACATCACCCTATGACCTAGTCAGACACAAAACAAGAGAGAGCTACGCCGGGCTACCCCTGTCAGAAGAATGTCTAGGGGGGTAGACGATCCGAGGCCCGCAGATCATCAGGGTTTCGCCGGAGTAAGTCCACGAGAACGTCGGAATCATCTGAAAACTTGCATGTGTCCCTAGCATATGTGTGTGAGTGTGGTGCAAGATTGGTATAGGTGATTGCATGTGCCCACCCTCACATGCATGCGCTCTCACCTAGAAGCAAAAGGTTATGGACCTGTATAAGGGGGAATCTCCCCGTTACGGTGAAACCGGGCCGTATAGTGCCCCAACTTGTGAACCAACATGGTTTCACATCATCCTATGACCTAGTCAGACACAAAACAAGAGAGAGCTACGCCGGGCTACCCCTGTCAGAAGAATGTCTATGGGGGTAGACGATCCGAGGCCCGTAGATCATCAGGGTTTCGCCGGAGTAAGTCCACGAGAACGTCGGAATCATCTGAAAACTTGCATGTGTCCCTAGCATATGTGTGTGAGTGTGGTGCAAGATTGGTATAGGTGATTGCATGTGCCCCCCTCACATGCATGCGCTCTAACCTAGAAGCGAAAGGTTATGGACCTGTATAAGGGGGAATCTCCCCGTTACGGTGAAACCGGGCCGTATAGTGCCCCAACTTGTGAACCAACATGGTTTCACATCATCCTATGACCTAGTCAGACACAAAACAAGAGAGAGCTACGCCGGGCTACCCCTGTCAGAAGAATGTCTAGGGGGGTAGACGATCCGAGGCCCGCAGATCATCAGGGTTTCGCCGGAGTAAGTCCACGAGAATGTCGGAATCATCTGAAAACTTGCATGTGTCCCTAGCATACGTGTGTGAGTGTGGTGCAAGATTGGTATAGGTGATTGCATGTGCCCCCCCTCACATGCATGCGCTCTAACCTAGAAGCGAAAGGTTATGGACCTGTATAAGGGGGAATCTCCCCGTTACGGTGAAACCGGGCCGTATAGTGCCCCAACTTGTGAACCAACATGGTTTCACATCATCCTATGACCTAGTCAGACACAAAACAAGAGAGAGCTACGCCGGGCTACCCCTGTCAGAAGAATGTCTAGGGGGGTAGACGATCCGAGGCCCGCAAATCATCAGGGTTTCGCCGGAGTAAGTCCACGAGAACGTCGGAATCATCTGAAAACTTGCATGTGTCCCTAGCATATGTGTGTGAGTGTGGTGCAAGATTGGTATAGGTGATTGCATGTGCCCCCCCTCACATGCATGCGCTCTAACCTAGAAGCGAAAGGTTATGGACCTGTATAAGGGGGAATCTCCCCGTTACGGTGAAACCGGGCCGTATAGTGCCCCAACTTGTGAACCAACATGGTTTCACATCATCCTATGACCTAGTCAGACACAAAACAAGAGAGAGCTACGCCGGGCTACCCCTGTCAGAAGAATGTCTAGGGGGGTAGACGATCCGAGGCCCGCAGATCATCAGGGTTTCGCCGGAGTAAGTCCACGAGAACGTCGGAATCATCTGAAAACTTGCATGTGTCCCTAGCATATGTGTGTGAGTGTGGTGCAAGATTGGTATAGGTGATTGCATGTGCCCCCCCTCACATGCATGCGCTCTAACCTAGAAGCGAAAGGTTATGGACCTGTATAAGGGGGAATCTCTCCGTTACGGTGAAACCGGGCCGTATAGTGCCCCAACTTGTGAACCAACATGGTTTCACATCATCCTATGACCTAGTCAGACACAAAACAAGAGAGAGCTACGCCAGGCTACCCCTGTCAGAAGAATGTCTAGGGGGTAGACGATCCGAGGCCCGCAGATCATCAGGGTTTCGCCGGAGGAAGTCCACGAGAACGTCGGAATCAGGGGGTGCATGTATATAGTGATCAAGACCACAATAACCTATCATCATATGTGTGATCTCATGATCCTATGAAATAATATCACCTAACATATATGTAATAAAAGCCTTGCTAAAGGTGAAAAAAATTCTTTGCCGTGTGTCTGTGGGATAGAGACACACGGCAAAGGACCTTTGCCGTGTGTTTGACGGCGACAGGCACACGGCAAAGGACATCTTTGCCGTGTGATTTGTCCTTTGCCGTGTGTCTCATGCTATTTTCTAATTTTCTTTTTATTTTTTCTTTCAAATGATTTAACTTTTTGTTGCCTATTTGTTAGTATTCAGACCATGGAAACACTAACTTTGCAATATACCATAAGGTTCTAGAGGATGTTGAACTTCATTTCCATTAGGTAGACGATCCGAGGCCCGCAGATCATCAGGGTTTCGCTGGAGTAAGTCCACGAGAACGTCGGAATCATCTGAAAACTTGCATGTGTCCCTAGCATATGTGTGTGAGTGTGGTGCAAGATTGGTATAGGTGATTGCATGTGCCCCCCTCACATGCATGCGCTCTAACCTAGAAGCGAAAGGTTATGGACCTGTATAAGGGGGAATCTCCCCGTTACGGTGAAACCGGGCCGTATAGTGCCCCAACTTGTGAACCAACATGGTTTCACATCATCCTATGACCTAGTCAGACATAAAACAAGAGAGAGCTACGCCGGGCTACCCCTGTCAGAAGAATGTCTAGGGGGGTAGACGATCCGAGGCCCGCAGATCATCAGGGTTTCGCCGGAGTAAGTCCACGAGAACGTCGGAATCATCTGAAAACTTGCATGTGTCCCTAGCATATGTGTGTGAGTGTGGTGCAAGATTGGTATAGGTGATTGCATGTGCCCCCCCTCACATGCATGCGCTCTAACCTAGAAGCGAAAGGTTATGGACCTGTATAAGGGGGAATCTCCCCGTTACTGTGAAACCGGGCCGTATAGTGCCCCAACTTGTGAACCAACATGGTTTCACATCATCCTATGACCTAGTCAGACACAAAACAAGAGAGAGCTACGCCGGGCTACCCCTGTCAGAAGAATGTCTAGGGGCGTAGACGATCCGAGGCCCGCAGATCATCAGGGTTTCGCCGGAGTAAGTCCACGAGAATGTCGGAATCATCTGAAAACTTGCATGTGTCCCTAGCATATGTGTGTGAGTGTGGTGCAAGATTGGTATAGGTGATTGCATGTGCCCCCCCTCACATGCATGCGCTCTAACCTAGAAGCGAAAGGTTATGGACCTGTATAAGGGGGAATCTCCCCGTTACGGTGAAACCGGGCCGTATAGTGCCCCAACTTGTGAACCAACATGGTTTCACATCATCCTATGACCTAGTCAGACACAAAACAAGAGAGAGCTACGCCGGGCTACCCCTGTCAGAAGAATGTCTAGGGGGGTAGACGATCTGAGGCCCGCAGATCATCAGGGTTTCGCCGGAGTAAGTCCACGAGAACGTCGGAATCATCTGAAAACTTGCATGTGTCCCTAGCATATGTGTGTGAGTGTGGTGCAAGATTGGTATAGGTGATTGCATGTGCCCCCCCTCACATGCATGCGCTCTAACCTAGAAGCGAAAGGTTATGGACCTGTATAAGGGGGAATCTCCCCGTTACGGTGAAACCGGGCCGTATAGTGCCCCAACTTGTGAACCAACATGGTTTCACATCATCCTATGACCTAGTCAGACACAAAACAAGAGAGTGCTACGCCGGGCTACCCCTGTCAGAAGAATGTCTAGGGGGGTAGACGATCCGAGGCCCGCAGATCATCAGGGTTTCGCCGGAGTAAGTCCACGAGAATGTCGGAATCATCTGAAAACCTGCATGTGTCCCTAGCATATGTGTGTGAGTGTGGTGCAAGATTGGTATAGGTGATTGCATGTGCCCCCCCTCACATGCATGCGCTCTAACCTAGAAGCGAAAGGTTATGGACCTGTATAAGGGGGAATCTCTCCGTTACGGTGAAACCGGGCCGTATAGTGCCCCAACTTGTGAACCAACATGGTTTCACATCATCCTATGACCTAGTCAGACACAAAACAAGAGAGAGCTACGCTAGGCTACCCCTGTCAGAAGAATGTCTAGGGGGGTAGACGATCCGAGGCCCGCAGATCATCAGGGTTTCGCCGGAGGAAGTCCACGAGAACGTCGGAATCAGGGGGGTGCATGTATATAGTGATCAAGACCACAATAACCTGTCATCATATGTGTGATCTCATGATCCTATGAAATAATATCACCTAACATATATGTAATAAAAGCCTTGCTAAAGGTGAAAAAAATTCTTTTGTGTGTCTGTGGGATAGAGACACACGGCAAAGGACCTTTGCCGTGTGTTTGACGGCGACAGGCACACGACAAAGGACATCTTTGCCGTGTGATTTGTCCTTTGCCGTGTGTCTCATGCTATTTTCTAATTTTCTTTTTATTTTTTCTTTCAAATGATTTAACTTTTTGTTGCCTATTTGTTAGTATTCAGACCATGGAAACACTAACTTTGCAATATACCATAAGGTTCTAGAGGATGTTGAACTTCATTTCCATTAGGTAGACGATCCGAGGCCCGCAGATCATCAGGGTTTCGCTGGAGTAAGTCCACGAGAACGTCGGAATCATCTCAAAACTTGCATGTGTCCCTAGCATATGTGTGTGAGTGTGGTGCAAGATTGGTATAGGTGATTGCATGCGCCCCCCCTCACATGCATGCGCTCTAACCTAGAAGCGAAAGGTTATGGACCTGTATAAGGGGGAATCTCCCCGTTACGGTGAAACCGGGCCGTATAGTGCCCCAACTTGTGAACCAACATGGTTTCACATCATCCTATGACCTAGTCAGACATAAAACAAGAGAGAGCTACGCCGGGCTACCCCTGTCAGAAGAATGTCTAGGGGGGTAGACGATCCGAGGCCCGCAGATCATCAGGGTTTCGCCGGAGTAAGTCCACGAGAACGTCGGAATCATCTGAAAACTTGCATGTGTCCCTAGCATATGTGTGTGAGTGTGGTGCAAGATTGGTATAGGTGATTGCATGTGCCCCCCCTCACATGCATGCGCTCTAACCTAGAAGCGAAAGGTTATGGACCTGTATAAGGGGGAATCTCTCCGTTACGGTGAAACCGGGCCGTATAGTGCCCCAACTTGTGAACCAACATGGTTTCACATCATCCTATGACCTAGTCAGACACAAAACAAGAGAGAGCTACGCCAGGCTACCCCTGTCAGAAGAATGTCTAGGGGGGTAGACGATCCGAGGCCCGCAGATCATCAGGGTTTCGCCGGAGGAAGTCCACGAGAACGTCGGAATCAGGGGGGTGCATGTATATAGTGATCAAGACCACAATAACCTATCATCATATGTGTGATCTCATGATCCTATGAAATAATATCACCTAACATATATGTAATAAAAGCCTTGCTAAAGGTGAAAAAAATTCTTTGCCGTGTGTCTGTGGGATAGAGACACACGGCAAAGGACCTTTGCCGTGTGTTTGACGGCGACAGGCACACGGCAAAGGACATCTTTGCCGTGTGATTTGTCCTTTGCCGTGTGTCTCATGCTATTTTCTAATTTTCTTTTTATTTTTTCTTTCAAATGATTTAACTTTTTGTTGCCTATTTGTTAGTATTCAGACCATGGAAACACTAACTTTGCAATATACCATAAGGTTCTAGAGGATGTTGAACTTCATTTCCATTAGGTAGACGATCCGAGGCCCGCAGATCATCAGGGTTTCGCTGGAGTAAGTCCACGAGAACGTCGGAATCATCTGAAAACTTGCATGTGTCCCTAGCATATGTGTGTGAGTGTGGTGCAAGATTGGTATAGGTGATTGCACGCGCCCCCCCTCACATGCATGCGCTCTAACCTAGAAGCGAAAGGTTATGGACCTGTATAAGGGGGAATCTCCCCGTTACGGTGAAACCGGGCCGTATAGTGCCCCAACTTGTGAACCAACATGGTTTCACATCATCCTATGACCTAGTCAGACATAAAACAAGAGAGAGCTACGCCGGGCTACCCCTGTCAGAAGAATGTCTAGGGGGGTAGACGATCCGAGGCCCGCAGATCATCAGGGTTTCGACGGAGTAAGTCCACGAGAACGTCGGAATCATCTGAAAACTTGCATGTGTCCCTAGCATATGTGTGTGAGTGTGGTGCAAGATTGGTATAGGTGATTGCATGTGCCCCCCCTCACATGCATGCGCTCTAACCTAGAAGCGAAAGGTTATGGACCTGTATAAGGGGGAATCTCCCCGTTACGGTGAAACCGGGCCGTATAGTGCCCCAACTTGTGAACCAACATGGTTTCACATCATCCTATGACCTAGTCAGACACAAAACAAGAGAGAGCTACGCCGGGCTACCCCTGTCAGAAGAATGTCTAGGGGCGTAGACGATCCGAGGCCCGCAGATCATCAGGTTTTCGCCGGAGTAAGTCCACGAGAACGTCGGAATCATCTGAAAACTTGCATGTGTCCCTAGCATATGTGTGTGAGTGTGGTGCAAGATTGGTATAGGTGATTGCATGTGCCCCCCCTCACATGCATGCGCTCTAACCTAGAAGCGAAAGGTTATGGACCTGTATAAGGGGGAATCTCTCCGTTACGGTGAAACCGGGCCGTATAGTGCCCCAACTTGTGAACCAACATGGTTTCACATCATCCTATGACCTAGTCAGACACAAAACAAGAGAGAGCTACGCCGGGCTACCCCTGTCAGAAGAATGTCTAGGGGGGTAGACGATCCGAGGCCCGCAGATCATCAGGGTTTCGCCGGAGGAAGTCCACGAGAACGTCGGAATCAGGGGGGTGCATGTATATAGTAATCAAGACCACAATAACCTATCATCATATGTGTGATCTCATGATCCTATGAAATAATATCACCTAACATATATGTAATAAAAGCCTTGCTAAAGGTGAAAAAAATTCTTTGCCGTGTGTCTGTGGGATAGAGACACACGGCAAAGGACCTTTGCCGTGTGTTTGACGGCGACAGGCACACGGCAAAGGACATCTTTGCCGTGTGATTTGTCCTTTGCCGTGTGTCTCATGCTATTTTCTAATTTTCTTTTTATTTTTTCTTTCAAATGATTTAACTTTTTGTTGCCTATTTGTTAGTATTCAGACCATGGAAACACTAACTTTGCAATAGACCATAAGGTTCTAGAGGATGCTGAACTTCATTTCCATTAGGTAGACGATCCGAGGCCCGCAGATCATCAGGGTTTCGCCGGAGTAAGTCCACGAGAACGTCGGGATCATCTGAAAACTTGCATGTGTCCCTAGCATATGTGTGTGAGTGTGGTGCAAGATTGGTATAGGTGATTGCATGTGCCCCCCCTCACATGCAAGCGCTCTAACCTAGAAGCGAAAGGTTATGGACCTGTATAAGGGGGAATCTCCCCGTTACGGTGAAACCGGGCCGTATAGTGCCCCAACTTGTGAACCAACATGGTTTCACATCATCCTATGACCTAGTCAGACACAAAACAAGAGAGAGCTACGCCGGGCTACCCCTGTCAGAAGAATGTCTAGGGGGGTAGACGATCTGAGGCCCGCAGATCATCAGGGTTTCGCCGGAGTAAGTCCACGAGAACGTCGGAATCATCTGAAAACTTGCATGTGTCCCTAGCATATGTGTGTGAGTGTGGTGCAAGATTGGTATAGGTGATTGCATGTGCCCCCCCTCACATGCATGCGCTCTAACCTAGAAGCGAAAGGTTATGGACCTGTATAAGGGGGAATCTCCCCGTTACGGTGAAACCGGGCCGTATAGTGCCCCAACTTGTGAACCAACATGGTTTCACATCATCCTATGACCTAGTCAGACACAAAACAAGAGAGAGCTACGCCGGGCTACCCCTGTCAGAAGAATGTCTAGGGGGGTAGACGATCCGAGGCCCGCAGATCATCAGGGTTTCGCCGGAGTAAGTCCACGAGAACGTCGGAATCATCTGAAAACTTGCATGTGTCCCTAGCATATGTGTGTGAGTGTGGTGCAAGATTGGTATAGGTGATTGCATGTGCCCCCCCTCACATGCATGCGCTCTAACCTAGAAGCGAAAGGTTATGGACCTGTATAAGGGGAATCTCCCCGTTACGGTGAAACCGGGCCGTATAGTGCCCCAACTTGTGAACCAACATGGTTTCACATCATCCTATGACCTAGTCAGACACAAAACAAGAGAGAGCTACGCCGGGCTACCCCTGTCAGAAGAATGTCTAGGGGGTAGACGATCTGAGGCCCGCAGATCATCAGGGTTTCGCCGGAGTAAGTCCACGAGAATGTCGGAATCATCTGAAAACTTGCATGTGTCCCTAGCATATGTGTGTGAGTGTGGTGCAAGATTGGTATAGGTGATTGCATGTGCCCCCCCTCACATGCATGCGCTCTAACCTAGAAGCGAAAGGTTATGGACCTGTATAAGGGGGAATCTCCCCGTTACGGTGAAACCGGGCCGTATAGTGCCCCAACTTGTGAACCAGCATGGTTTCACATCATCCTATGACCTAGTCAGACACAAAACAAGAGAGAGCTACGCCGGGCTACCCCTGTCAGAAGAATGTCTAGGGGGTAGACGATCCGAGGCCCGCAGATCATCAGGGTTTCGCCGGAGTAAGTCCACGAGAACGTCGGAATCATCTGAAAACTTGCATGTGTCCCTAGCATATGTGTGTGAGTGTGGTGCAAGATTGGTATAGGTGATTGCATGTGCCCCCCCTCACATGCATGCGCTCTAACCTAGAAGCGAAAGGTTATGGACCTGTATAAGGGGGAATCTCCCCGTTACGGTGAAACCGGGCCGTATAGTGCCCCAACTTGTGAACCAACATGGTTTCACATCATCCTATGACCTAGTCAGACACAAAACAAGAGAGAGCTACGCCGGGCTACCCCTGTCAGAAGAATGTCTAGGGGGGTAGACGATCCGAGGCCCGCAGATCATCAGGGTTTCGCCAGAGTAAGTCCACGAGAACGTCGGAATCATCTGAAAACTTGCATGTGTCCCTAGCATATGTGTGTGAGTGTGGTGCAAGGTTGGTATAGGTGATTGCATGTGCCCCCCCCCCCTCACATGCATGCGCTCTAACCTAGAAGCGAAAGGTTATGGACCTGTATAAGGGGGAATCTCCCCGTTACGGTGAAACCGGGCCGTATAGTGCCCCAACTTGTGAACCAACATGGTTTCACATCATCCTATGACCTAGTCAGACACAAAACAAGAGAGAGCTACGCCGGGCTACCCCTGTCAGAAGAATGTCTAGGGAGGTAGACGATCCGAGGCCCGCAGATCATCAGGGTTTCGCCGGAGTAAGTCCACGAGAACGTCGGAATCATCTGAAAACTTGCATGTGTCCCTAGCATATGTGTGTGAGTGTGGTGCAAGATTGGTATAGGTGATTGCATGTGCCCCCCCTCACATGCATGCGCTCTAACCTAGAAGCGAAAGGTTATGGACCTGTATAAGGGGGAATCTCCCCGTTACGGTGAAACCGGGTCGTATAGTGCCCCAACTTGTGAACCAACATGGTTTCACATCATCCTATGACCTAGTCAGACACAAAACAAGAGAGTGCTACGCCGGGCTACCCCTGTCAGAAGAATGTCTAGGGGGGTAGACGATTCGAGGCCCGCAGATCATCAGGGTTTCGCCGGAGTAAGTCCACGAGAATGTCGGAATCATCTGAAAACTTGCATGTGTCCCTAGCATATGTGTGTGAGTGTGGTGCAAGATTGGTATAGGTGATTGCATGTGCCCCCCCTCACATGCATGCGCTCTAACCTAGAAGCGAAAGGTTATGGACCTGTATAAGGGGGAATCTCTCCGTTACGGTGAAACCGGGCCGTATAGTGCCCCAACTTGTGAACCAACATGGTTTCACATCATCCTATGACCTAGTCAGACACAAAACAAGAGAGAGCTACGCCGGGCTACCCCTGTCAGAAGAATGTCTAGGGGGGTAGACGATCCGAGGCCCGCAGATCATCAGGGTTTCGCCGGAGGAAGTCCACGAGAACGTCGGAATCAGGGGGGTGCATGTATATAGTAATCAAGACCACAATAACCTATCATCATATGTGTGATCTCATGATCCTATGAAATAATATCACCTAACATATATGTAATAAAAGCCTTGCTAAAGGTGAAAAAAATTCTTTGCCGTGTGTCTGTGGGATAGAGACACACGGCAAAGGACCTTTGCCGTGTGTTTGACGGCGACAGGCACACGGCAAAGGACATCTTTGCCGTGTGATTTGTCCTTTGCCGTGTGTCTCATGCTATTTTCTAATTTTCTTTTTATTTTTTCTTTCAAATGATTTAACTTTTTGTTGCCTATTTGTTAGTATTCAGACCATGGAAACACTAACTTTGCAATAGACCATAAGGTTCTAGAGGATGCTGAACTTCATTTCCATTAGGTAGACGATCCGAGGCCCGCAGATCATCAGGGTTTCGCCGGAGTAAGTCCACGAGAACGTCGGGATCATCTGAAAACTTGCATGTGTCCCTAGCATATGTGTGTGAGTGTGGTGCAAGATTGGTATAGGTGATTGCATGTGCCCCCCCTCACATGCAAGCGCTCTAACCTAGAAGCGAAAGGTTATGGACCTGTATAAGGGGGAATCTCCCCGTTACGGTGAAACCGGGCCGTATAGTGCCCCAACTTGTGAACCAACATGGTTTCACATCATCCTATGACCTAGTCAGACACAAAACAAGAGAGAGCTACGCCGGGCTACCCCTGTCAGAAGAATGTCTAGGGGGGTAGACGATCTGAGGCCCGCAGATCATCAGGGTTTCGCCAGAGTAAGTCCACGAGAACGTCGGAATCATCTGAAAACTTGCATGTGTCCCTAGCATATGTGTGTGAGTGTGGTGCAAGATTGGTATAGGTGATTGCATGTGCCCCCCCTCACATGCATGCGCTCTAACCTAGAAGCGAAAGGTTATGGACCTGTATAAGGGGGAATCTCCCCGTTACGGTGAAACCGGGCCGTATAGTGCCCCAACTTGTGAACCAACATGGTTTCACATCATCCTATGACCTAGTCAGACACAAAACAAGAGAGAGCTACGACGGGCTACCCCTGTCAGAAGAATGTCTAGGGGGGTAGACGATCCGAGGCCCGCAGATCATCAGGGTTTCGCCGGAGTAAGTCCACGAGAACGTCGGAATCATCTGAAAACTTGCATGTGTCCCTAGCATATGTGTGTGAGTGTGGTGCAAGATTGGTATAGGTGATTGCATGTGCCCCCCCTCACATGCATGCGCTCTAACCTAGAAGCGAAAGGTTATGGACCTGTATAAGGGGAATCTCCCCGTTACGGTGAAACCGGGCCGTATAGTGCCCCAACTTGTGAACCAACATGGTTTCACATCATCCTATGACCTAGTCAGACACAAAACAAGAGAGAGCTACGCCGGGCTACCCCTGTCAGAAGAATGTCTAGGGGGTAGACGATCTGAGGCCCGCAGATCATCAGGGTTTCGCCGGAGTAAGTCCACGAGAATGTCGGAATCATCTGAAAACTTGCATGTGTCCCTAGCATATGTGTGTGAGTGTGGTGCAAGATTGGTATAGGTGATTGCATGTGCCCCCCCTCATATGCATGCGCTCTAACCTAGAAGCGAAAGGTTATGGACCTGTATAAGGGGGAATCTCCCCGTTACGGTGAAACCGGGCCGTATAGTGCCCCAACTTGTGAACCAACATGGTTTCACATCATCCTATGACCTAGTCAGACACAAAACAAGAGAGAGCTACGCCGGGCTACCCCTGTCAGAAGAATGTCTAGGGGGGTAGACGATCCGAGGCCCGCAGATCATCAGGGTTTCGCCGGAGTAAGTCCACGAGAACGTCGGAATCATCTGAAAACTTGCATGTGTCCCTAGCATATGTGTGTGAGTGTGGTGCAAGGTTGGTATAGGTGATTGCATGTGCCCCCCCCCCCTCACATGCATGCGCTCTAACCTAGAAGCGAAAGGTTATGGACCTGTATAAGGGGGAATCTCCCCGTTACGGTGAAACCGGGCCGTATAGTGCCCCAACTTGTGAACCAACATGGTTTCACATCATCCTATGACCTAGTCAGACACAAAACAAGAGAGAGCTACGCCGGGCTACCCCTGTCAGAAGAATGTCTAGGGGGGTAGACGATCCGAGGCCCGCAGATCATCAGGGTTTCGCCGGAGGAAGTCCACGAGAACGTCGGAATCAGGGGGGGTGCATGTATATAGTGATCAAGACCACAATAACCTATCATCATATGTGTGATCTCATGATCCTATGAAATAATATCACCTAACATATATGTAATAAAAGCCTTGCTAAAGGTGAAAAAAATTCTTTGGCGTGTGTCTGTGGGATAGAGACACACGGCAAAGGACCTTTGCCGTGTGTTTGACGGCGACAGGCACACGGCAAAGGACATCTTTGCCGTGTGATTTGTCCTTTGCCGTGTGTCTCATGCTATTTTCTAATTTTCTTTTTATTTTTTCTTTCAAATGATTTAACTTTTTGTTGCCTATTTGTTAGTATTCAGACCATGGAAACACTAACTTTGCAATAGACCATAAGGTTCTAGAGGATGCTGAACTTCATTTCCATTAGGTAGACGATCCGAGGCCCGCAGATCATCAGGGTTTCGCCGGAGTAAGTCCACGAGAACGTCGGGATCATCTGAAAACTTGCATGTGTCCCTAGCATATGTGTGTGAGTGTGGTGCAAGATTGGTATAGGTGATTGCATGTGCCCCCCCTCACATGCAAGCGCTCTAACCTAGAAGCGAAAGGTTATGGACCTGTATAAGGGGGAATCTCCCCGTTACGGTGAAACCGGGCCGTATAGTGCCCCAACTTGTGAACCAACATGGTTTCACATCATCCTATGACCTAGTCAGACACAAAACAAGAGAGAGCTACGCCGGGCTACCCCTGTCAGAAGAATGTCTAGGGGGGTAGACGATCTGAGGCCCGCAGATCATCAGGGTTTCGCCGGAGTAAGTCCACGAGAACGTCGGAATCATCTGAAAACTTGCATGTGTCCCTAGCATATGTGTGTGAGTGTGGTGCAAGATTGGTATAGGTGATTGCATGTGCCCCCCCTCACATGCATGCGCTCTAACCTAGAAGCGAAAGGTTATGGACATGTATAAGGGGGAATCTCCCCGTTACGGTGAAACCGGGCCGTATAGTGCCCCAACTTGTGAACCAACATGGTTTCACATCATCCTATGACCTAGTCAGACACAAAACAAGAGAGAGCTACGCCGGGCTACCCCTGTCAGAAGAATGTCTAGGGGGGTAGACGATCCGAGGCCCGCAGATCATCAGGGTTTCGCCGGAGTAAGTCCACGAGAACGTCGGAATCATCTGAAAACTTGCATGTGTCCCTAGCATATGTGTGTGAGTGTGGTGCAAGATTGGTATAGGTGATTGCATGTGCCCCCCCTCACATGCATGCGCTCTAACCTAGAAGCGAAAGGTTATGGACCTGTATAAGGGGAATCTCCTCGTTACGGTGAAACCGGGCCGTATAGTGCCCCAACTTGTGAACCAACATGGTTTCACATCATCCTATGACCTAGTCAGACACAAAACAAGAGAGAGCTACGCCGGGCTACCCCTGTCAGAAGAATGTCTAGGGGGTAGACGATCTGAGGCCCGCAGATCATCAGGGTTTCGCCGGAGTAAGTCCACGAGAATGTCGGAATCATCTGAAAACTTGCATGTGTCCCTAGCATATGTGTGTGAGTGTGGTGCAAGATTGGTATAGGTGATTGCATGTGCCCCCCCTCACATGCATGCGCTCTAACCTAGAAGCGAAAGGTTATGGACCTGTATAAGGGGGAATCTCCCCGTTACGGTGAAACCGGGCCGTATAGTGCCCCAACTTGTGAACCAGCATGGTTTCACATCATCCTATGACCTAGTCAGACACAAAACAAGAGAGAGCTACGCCGGGCTACCCCTGTCAGAAGAATGTCTAGGGGGTAGACGATCCGAGGCCCGCAGATCATCAGGGTTTCGCCGGAGTAAGTCCACGAGAACGTCGGAATCATCTGAAAACTTGCATGTGTCCCTAGCATATGTGTGTGAGTGTGGTGCAAGATTGGTATAGGTGATTGCATGTGCCCCCCCTCACATGCATGCGCTCTAACCTAGAAGCGAAAGGTTATGGACCTGTATAAGGGGGAATCTCCCCGTTACGGTGAAACCGGGCCGTATAGTGCCCCAACTTGTGAACCAACATGGTTTCACATCATCCTATGACCTAGTCAGACACAAAACAAGAGAGAGCTACGCCGGGCTACCCCTGTCAGAAGAATGTCTAGGGGGGTAGACGATCCGAGGCCCGCAGATCATCAGGGTTTCGCCGGAGTAAGTCCACGAGAACGTCGGAATCATCTGAAAACTTGCATGTGTCCCTAGCATATGTGTGTGAGTGTGGTGCAAGGTTGGTATAGGTGATTGCATGTGCCCCCCCCCTCACATGCATGCGCTCTAACCTAGAAGCGAAAGGTTATGGACCTGTATAAGGGGGAATCTCCCCGTTACGGTGAAACCGGGCCGTATAGTGCCCCAACTTGTGAACCAACATGGTTTCACATCATCCTATGACCTAGTCAGACACAAAACAAGAGAGAGCTACGCCGGGCTACCCCTGTCAGAAGAATGTCTAGGGGGTAGACGATCCGAGGCCCGCAGATCATCAGGGTTTCGCCGGAGGAAGTCCACGAGAACGTCGGAATCAGGGGGGGTGCATGTATATAGTGATCAAGACCACAATAACCTATCATCATATGTGTGATCTCATGATCCTATGAAATAATATCACCTAACATATATGTAATAAAAGCCTTGCTAAAGGTGAAAAAAATTCTTTGCCGTGTGTCTGTGGGATAGAGACACACGGCAAAGGACCTTTGCCGTGTGTTTGACGGCGACAGGCACACGGCAAAGGACATCTTTGCCGTGTGATTTGTCCTTTGCCGTGTGTCTCATGCTATTTTCTAATTTTCTTTTTATTTTTTCTTTCAAATGATTTAACTTTTTGTTGCCTATTTGTTAGTATTCAGACCATGGAAACACTAACTTTGCAATATACCATAAGGTTCTAGAGGATGTTGAACTTCATTTCCATTAGGTAGACGATCCGAGGCCCGCAGATCATCAGGGTTTCGCTGGAGTAAGTCCACGAGAACGTCGGAATCATCTGAAAACTTGCATGTGTCCCTAGCATATGTGTGTGAGTGTGGTGCAAGATTGGTATAGGTGATTGCATGTGCCCCCCTCACATGCATGCGCTCTAACCTAGAAGCGAAAGGTTATGGACCTGTATAAGGGGGAATCTCTCCGTTACGGTGAAACCGGGCCGTATAGTGCCCCAACTTGTGAACCAACATGGTTTCACATCATCCTATGACCTAGTCAGACACAAAACAAGAGAGAGCTACGCCGGGCTACCCCTGTCAGAAGAATGTCTAGGGGGGTAGACGATCCGAGGCCCGCAGATCATCAGGGTTTCGCCGGAGGAAGTCCAAGAGAACGTCGGAATCAGGGGGGTGCATGTATATAGTGATCAAGACCACAATAACCTATCATCATATGTGTGATCTCATGATCCTATGAAATAATATCACCTAACATATATGTAATAAAAGCCTTGCTAAAGGTGAAAAAAATTCTTTGCCGTGTGTCTGTGGGATAGAGACACACGGCAAAGGACCTTTGCCGTGTGTTTGACGGCGACAGGCACACGGCAAAGGACATCTTTGCCGTGTGATTTGTCCTTTGCCGTGTGTCTCATGCTATTTTCTAATTTTCTTTTTATTTTTTCTTTCAAATGATTTAACTTTTTGTTGCCTATTTGTTAGTATTCAGACCATGGAAACACTAACTTTGCAATAGACCATAAGGTTCTAGAGGATGCTGAACTTCATTTCCATTAGGTAGACGATCCGAGGCCCGCAGATCATCAGGGTTTCGCCGGAGTAAGTCCACGAGAACGTCGGAATCATCTGAAAACTTGCATGTGTCCCTAGCATATGTGTGTGAGTGTGGTGCAAGATTGGTATAGGTGATTGCATGTGCCCCCCCTCACATGCAAGCGCTCTAACCTAGAAGCGAAAGGTTATGGACCTGTATAAGGGGGAATCTCCCCGTTACGGTGAAACCGGGCCGTATAGTGCCCCAACTTGTGAGCCAACATGGTTTCACATCATCCTATGACCTAGTCAGACAGAAAACAAGAGAGAGCTACGCCGGGCTACCCCTGTCAGAAGAATGTCTAGGGGGGTAGACGATCCGAGGCCCGCAGATCATCAGGGTTTCGCCGGAGTAAGTCCACGAGAACGTCGGAATCATCTGAAAACTTGCATGTGTCCCTAGCATATGTGTGTGAGTGTGGTGCAAGATTGGTATAGGTGATTGCATGTGCCCCCCCTCACATGCATGCGCTCTAACCTAGAAGCGAAAGGTTATGGACCTGTATAAGGGGGAATCTCCCCGTTACGGTGAAACCGGGCCGTATAGTGCCCCAACTTGTGAACCAACATGGTTTCACATCATCCTATGACCTAGTCAGACACAAAACAAGAGAGAGCTACGCCGGGCTACCCCTGTCAGAAGAATGTCTAGGGGGGTAGACGATCCGAGGCCCGCAGATCATCAGGGTTTCGCCGGAGTAAGTCCACGAGAACGTCGGAATCATCTGAAAACTTGCATGTGTCCCTAGCATATGTGTGTGAGTGTGGTGCAAGATTGGTATAGGTGATTGCATGTGCCCCCCCTCACATGCATGCGCTCTAACCTAGAAGCGAAAGGTTATGGACCTGTATAAGGGGAATCTCCCCGTTACGGTGAAACCGGGCCGTATAGTGCCCCAACTTGTGAACCAACATGGTTTCACATCATCCTATGACCTAGTCAGACACAAAACAAGAGAGAGCTACGCCGGGCTACCCCTGTTAGAAGAATGTCTAGGGGGTAGACGATCTGAGGCCCGCAGATCATCAGGGTTTCGCCGGAGTAAGTCCACGAGAATGTCAGAATCATCTGAAAACTTGCATGTGTCCCTAGCATATGTGTGTGAGTGTGGTGCAAGATTGGTATAGGTGATTGCATGTGCCCCCCCTCACATGCATGCGCTCTAACCTAGAAGCGAAAGGTTATGGACCTGTATAAGGGGGAATCTCCCCGTTACGGTGAAACCGGGCCGTATAGTGCCCCAACTTGTGAACCAACATGGTTTCACATCATCCTATGACCTAGTCAGACACAAAACAAGAGAGAGCTACGCCGGGCTACCCCTGTCAGAAGAATGTCTAGGGGGTAGACGATCCGAGGCCCGCAGATCATCAGGGTTTCGCCGGAGTAAGTCCACGAGAACGTCGGAATCATCTGAAAACTTGCATGTGTCCCTAGCATATGTGTGTGAGTGTGGTGCAAGATTGGTATAGGTGATTGCATGTGCCCCCCCTCACATGCATGCGCTCTAACCTAGAAGCGAAAGGTTATGGACCTGTATAAGGGGGAATCTCCCCGTTACGGTGAAACCGGGCCGTATAGTGCCCCAACTTGTGAACCAACATGGTTTCACATCATCCTATGACCTAGTCAGACACAAAACAAGAGAGAGCTACGCCGGGCTACCCCTGTCAGAAGAATGTCTAGGGGGGTAGACGATCCGAGGCCCGCAGATCATCAGGGTTTCGCCGGAGTAAGTCCACGAGAACGTCGGAATCATCTGAAAACTTGCATGTGTCCCTAGCATATGTGTGTGAGTGTGGTGCAAGGTTGGTATAGGTGATTGCATGTGCCCCCCCCCCCTCACATGCATGCGCTCTAACCTAGAAGCGAAAGGTTATGGACCTGTATAAGGGGGAATCTCCCCGTTACGGTGAAACCGGGCCGTATAGTGCCCCAACTTGTGAACCAACATGGTTTCACATCATCCTATGACCTAGTCAGACACAAAACAAGAGAGAGCTACGCCGGGCTACCCCTGTCAGAAGAATGTCTAGGGGGGTAGACGATCCGAGGCCCGCAGATCATCAGGGTTTCGCCGGAGGAAGTCCACGAGAACGTCGGAATCAGGGGGGTGCATGTATATAGTGATCAAGACCACAATAACCTATCATCATATGTGTGATCTCATGATCCTATGAAATAATATCACCTAACATATATGTAATAAAAGCCTTGCTAAAGGTGAAAAAAATTCTTTGCCGTGTGTCTGTGGGATAGAGACACACGGCAAAGGACCTTTGCCGTGTGTTTGACGGCGACAGGCACACGGCAAAGGACATCTTTGCCGTGTGATTTGTCCTTTGCCGTGTGTCTCATGCTATTTTCTAATTTTCTTTTTATTTTTTCTTTCAAATGATTTAACTTTTTGTTGCCTATTTGTTAGTATTCAGACCATGGAAACACTAACTTTGCAATAGACCATAAGGTTCTAGAGGATGCTGAACTTCATTTCCATTAGGTAGACGATCCGAGGCCCGCAGATCATCAGGGTTTCGCCGGAGTAAGTCCACGAGAACGTCGGAATCAGGGGGGGTGCATGTATATAGTGATCAAGACCACAATAACCTATCATCATATGTGTGATCTCATGATCCTATGAAATAATATCACCTAACATATATGTAATAAAAGCCTTGCTAAAGGTGAAAAAAATTCTTTGCCGTGTGTCTGTGGGATAGAGACACACGGCAAAGGACCTTTGCCGTGTGTTTGACGGCGACAGGCACACGGCAAAGGACATCTTTGCCGTGTGATTTGTCCTTTGCCGTGTGTCTCATGCTATTTTCTAATTTTCTTTTTATTTTTTCTTTCAAATGATTTAACTTTTTGTTGCCTATTTGTTAGTATTCAGACCATGGAAACACTAACTTTGCAATATACCATAAGGTTCTAGAGGATGTTGAACTTCATTTCCATTAGGTAGACGATCCGAGGCCCGCAGATCATCAGGGTTTCGCTGGAGTAAGTCCACGAGAACGTCGGAATCATCTGAAAACTTGCATGTGTCCCTAGCATATGTGTGTGAGTGTGGTGCAAGATTGGTATAGGTGATTGCATGTGCCCCCCCTCACATGCATGCGCTCTAACCTAGAAGCGAAAGGTTATGGACCTGTATAAGGGGGAATCTCTCCGTTACGGTGAAACCGGGCCGTATAGTGCCCCAACTTGTGAACCAACATGGTTTCACATCATCCTATGACCTAGTCAGACACAAAACAAGAGAGAGCTACGCCGGGCTACCCCTGTCAGAAGAATGTCTAGGGGGGTAGACGATCCGAGGCCCGCAGATCATCAGGGTTTCGCCGGAGGAAGTCCAAGAGAACGTCGGAATCAGGGGGGTGCATGTATATAGTGATCAAGACCACAATAACCTATCATCATATGTGTGATCTCATGATCCTATGAAATAATATCACCTAACATATATGTAATAAAAGCCTTGCTAAAGGTGAAAAAAATTCTTTGCCGTGTGTCTGTGGGATAGAGACACACGGCAAAGGACCTTTGCCGTGTGTTTGACGGCGACAGGCACACGGCAAAGGACATCTTTGCCGTGTGATTTGTCCTTTGCCGTGTGTCTCATGCTATTTTCTAATTTTCTTTTTATTTTTTCTTTCAAATGATTTAACTTTTTGTTGCCTATTTGTTAGTATTCAGACCATGGAAACACTAACTTTGCAATAGACCATAAGGTTCTAGAGGATGCTGAACTTCATTTCCATTAGGTAGACGATCCGAGGCCCGCAGATCATCAGGGTTTCGCCGGAGTAAGTCCACGAGAACGTCGGAATCATCTGAAAACTTGCATGTGTCCCTAGCATATGTGTGTGAGTGTGGTGCAAGATTGGTATAGGTGATTGCATGTGCCCCCCCTCACATGCAAGCGCTCTAACCTAGAAGCGAAAGGTTATGGACCTGTATAAGGGGGAATCTCCCCGTTACGGTGAAACCGGGCCGTATAGTGCCCCAACTTGTGAGCCAACATGGTTTCACATCATCCTATGACCTAGTCAGACAGAAAACAAGAGAGAGCTACGCCGGGCTACCCCTGTCAGAAGAATGTCTAGGGGGGTAGACGATCCGAGGCCCGCAGATCATCAGGGTTTCGCCGGAGTAAGTCCACGAGAACGTCGGAATCATCTGAAAACTTGCATGTGTCCCTAGCATATGTGTGTGAGTGTGGTGCAAGATTGGTATAGGTGATTGCATGTGCCCCCCCTCACATGCATGCGCTCTAACCTAGAAGCGAAAGGTTATGGACCTGTATAAGGGGGAATCTCCCCGTTACGGTGAAACCGGGCCGTATAGTGCCCCAACTTGTGAACCAACATGGTTTCACATCATCCTATGACCTAGTCAGACACAAAACAAGAGAGAGCTACGCCGGGCTACCCCTGTCAGAAGAATGTCTAGGGGGGTAGACGATCCGAGGCCCGCAGATCATCAGGGTTTCGCCGGAGTAAGTCCACGAGAACGTCGGAATCATCTGAAAACTTGCATGTGTCCCTAGCATATGTGTGTGAGTGTGGTGCAAGATTGGTATAGGTGATTGCATGTGCCCCCCCCCTCACATGCATGCGCTCTAACCTAGAAGCGAAAGGTTATGGACCTGTATAAGGGGGAATCTCCCCGTTACGGTGAAACCGGGCCGTATAGTGCCCCAACTTGTGAACCAACATGGTTTCACATCATCCTATGACCTAGTCAGACACAAAACAAGAGAGAGCTACGCCGGGCTACCCCTGTCAGAAGAATGTCTAGGGGCGTAGACGATCCGAGGCCCGCAGATCATCAGGGTTTCGCCGGAGTAAGTCCACGAGAATGTCGGAATCATCTGAAAACTTGCATGTGTCCCTAGCATATGTGTGTGAGTGTGGTGCAAGGATGGTATAGGTGATTGCATGTGCCCCCCCTCACATGCATGCGCTCTAACCTAGAAGCGAAAGGTTATGGACCTGTATAAGGGGGAATCTCCCCGTTACGGTGAAACCGGGCCGTATAGTGCCCCAACTTGTGAACCAACATGGTTTCACATCATCCTATGACCTAGTCAGACACAAAACAAGAGAGAGCTACGCCGGGCTACCCCTGTCAGAAGAATGTCTAGGGGGGTAGACGATCCGAGGCCCGCAGATCATCAGGGTTTCGCCGGAGTAAGTCCACGAGAACGTCGGAATCATCTGAAAACTTGCATGTGTCCCTAGCATATGTGTGTGAGTGTGGTGCAAGATTGGTATAGGTGATTGCATGTGCCCCCCCTCACATGCATGCGCTCTAACCTAGAAGCGAAAGGTTATGGACCTGTATAAGGGGGAATCTCCCCGTTACGGTGAAACCGGGCCGTATAGTGCCCCAACTTGTGAACCAACATGGTTTCACATCATCCTATGACCTAGTCAGACACAAAACAAGAGAGTGCTACGCCGGGCTACCCCTGTCAGAAGAATGTCTAGGGGGTAGATGATCCGAGGCCTGCAGATCATCAGGGTTTCGCCGGAGTAAGTCCACGAGAATGTCGGAATCATCTGAAAACTTGCATGTGTCCCTAGCATATGTGTGTGAGTGTGGTGCAAGATTGGTATAGGTGATTGCATGTGCCCCCCCTCACATGCATGCGCTCTAACCTAGAAGCGAAAGGTTATGGACCTGTATAAGGGGGAATCTCTCCGTTACGGTGAAACCGGGCCGTATAGTGCCCCAACTTGTGAACCAACATGGTTTCACATCATCCTATGACCTAGTCAGACACAAAACAAGAGAGAGCTACGCCGGGCTACCCCTGTCAGAAGAATGTCTAGGGGGGTAGACGATCCGAGGCCCGCAGATCATCAGGGTTTCGCCGGAGGAAGTCCACGAGAACGTCGGAATCAGGGGGGTGCATGTATATAGTGATCAAGACCACAATAACCTATCATCATATGTGTGATCTCATGATCCTATGAAATAATATCACCTAACATATATGTAATAAAAGCCTTGCTAAAGGTGAAAAAAATTCTTTGCCGTGTGTCTGTGGGATAGAGACACACGGCAAAGGACCTTTGCCGTGTGTTTGACGGCGACAGGCACACGGCAAAGGACATCTTTGCCGTGTGATTTGTCCTTTGCCGTGTGTCTCATGCTATTTTCTAATTTTCTTTTTATTTTTTCTTTCAAATGATTTAACTTTTTGTTGCCTATTTGTTAGTATTCAGACCATGGAAACACTAACTTTGCAATAGACCATAAGGTTCTAGAGGATGCTGAACTTCATTTCCATTAGGTAGACGATCCGAGGCCCGCAGATCATCAGGGTTTCGCCGGAGTAAGTCCACGAGAACGTCGGAATCATCTGAAAACTTGCATGTGTCCCTAGCATATGTGTGTGAGTGTGGTGCAAGATTGGTATAGGTGATTGCATGTGCCCCCCCTCACATGCAAGCGCTCTAACCTAGAAGCGAAAGGTTATGGACCTGTATAAGGGGGAATCTCCCCGTTACGGTGAAACCGGGCCGTATAGTGCCCCAAC
The DNA here is from genome assembly GCA_916181665.1 of Avena sativa. Classification (NCBI taxonomy): domain Eukaryota; kingdom Viridiplantae; phylum Streptophyta; class Magnoliopsida; order Poales; family Poaceae; genus Avena; species Avena sativa. The sequence goes on from OV702279.1 coordinate 346,352,629, forward strand.
TTGTGAGCCAACATGGTTTCACATCATCCTATGACCTAGTCAGACACAAAACAAGAGAGAGCTACGCCGGGCTACCCCTGTCAGAAGAATGTCTAGGGGGGTAGACGATCCGAGGCCCGCAGATCATCAGGGTTTCGCCGGAGTAAGTCCACGAGAACGTCGGAATCATCTGAAAACTTGCATGTGTCCCTAGCATATGTGTGTGAGTGTGGTGCAAGATTGGTATAGGTGATTGCATGTGCCCCCCCTCACATGCATGCGCTCTAACCTAGAAGCGAAAGGTTATGGACCTGTATAAGGGGGAATCTCCCCGTTACGGTGAAACCGGGCCGTATAGTGCCCCAACTTGTGAACCAACATGGTTTCACATCATCCTATGACCTAGTCAGACACAAAACAAGAGAGAGCTACGCCGGGCTACCCCTGTCAGAAGAATGTCTAGGGGGGTAGACGATCCGAGGCCCGCAGATCATCAGGGTTTCGCCGGAGTAAATCCACGAGAACGTCGGAATTATCTGAAAACTTGCATGTGTCCCTAGCATATGTGTGTGAGTGTGGTGCAAGATTGGTATAGGTGATTGCATGTGCCCCCCCTCACATGCATGCGCTCTAACCTAGAAGCGAAAGGTTATGGACCTGTATAAGGGGGAATCTCCCCGTTACGGTGAAACCGGGCCGTATAGTGCCCCAACTTGTGAACCAACATGGTTTCAGATCATCCTATGACCTAGTCAGACACAAAACAAGAGAGAGCTACGCCGGGCTACCCCTGTCAGAAGAATGTCTAGGGGGTAGACGATCTGAGGCCCGCAGATCATCAGGGTTTCGCCGGAGTAAGTCCACGAGAATGTCGGAATCATCTGAAAACTTGCATGTGTCCCTAGCATATGTGTCTGAGTGTGGTGCAAGATTGGTATAGGTGATTGCATGTGCCCCCCCTCACATGCATGCGCTCTAACCTAGAAGCGAAAGGTTATGGACCTGTATAAGGGGGAATCTCCCCGTTACGGTGAAACCGGGCCGTATAGTGCCCCAACTTGTGAACCAACATGGTTTCACATCATCCTATGACCTAGTCAGACACAAAACAAGAGAGAGCTACGCCGGGCTACCCCTGTCAGAAGAATGTCTAGGGGGGTAGACGATCCGAGGCCCGCAGATCATCAGGGTTTCGCCGGAGTAAGTCCACGAGAACGTCGGAATCATCTGAAAACTTGCATGTGTCCCTAGCATATGTGTGTGAGTGTGGTGCAAGATTGGTATAGGTGATTGCATGTGCCCCCCCTCACATGCATGCGCTCTAACCTAGAAGCGAAAGGTTATGGACCTGTATAAGGGGGAATCTCCCCGTTACGGTGAAACCGGGCCGTATAGTGCCCCAACTTGTGAACCAACATGGTTTCACATCATCCTATGACCTAGTCAGACACAAAACAAGAGAGAGCTACGCCGGGCTACCCCTGTCAGAAGAATGTCTAGGGGGGTAGACGATCCGAGGCCCGCAGATCATCAGGGTTTCGCCGGAGTAAGTCCACGAGAACGTCGGAATCATCTGAAAACTTGCATGTGTCCCTAGCATATGTGTGTGAGTGTGGTGCAAGGCTGGTATAGGTGATTGCATGTGCCCCCCCTCACATGCATGCGCTCTAACCTAGAAGCGAAAGGTTATGGACCTGTATAAGGGGGAATCTCTCCGTTACGGTGAAACCGGGCCGTATAGTGCCCCAACTTGTGAACCAACATGGTTTCACATCATCCTATGACCTAGTCAGACACAAAACAAGAGAGAGCTACGCCGGGCTACCCCTGTCAGAAGAATGTCTAGGGGGGTAGACGATCCGAGGCCCGCAGATCATCAGGGTTTCGCCGGAGGAAGTCCACGAGAACGTCGGAATCAGGGGGGTGCATGTATATAGTGATCAAGACCACAATAACCTATCATCATATGTGTGATCTCATGATCCTATGAAATAATATCACCTAACATATATGTAATAAAAGCCTTGCTAAAGGTGAAAAAAATTCTTTGCCGTGTGTCTGTGGGATAGAGACACACGGCAAAGGACCTTTGCCGTGTGTTTGACGGCGACAGGCACACGGCAAAGGACATCTTTGCCGTGTGATTTGTCCTTTGCCGTGTGTCTCATGCTATTTTCTAATTTTCTTTTTATCTTTTCTTTCAAATGATTTAACTTTTTGTTGCCTATTTGTTAGTATTCAGACCATGGAAACACTAACTTTGCAATAGACCATAAGGTTCTAGAGGATGCTGAACTTCATTTCCATTAGGTAGACGATCCGAGGCCTGCAGATCATCAGGGTTTCGCCGGAGTAAGTCCACGAGAACGTCGGAATCATCTGAAAACTTGCATGTGTCCCTAGCATATGTGTGTGAGTGTGGTGCAAGATTGGTATAGGTGATTGCATGTGCCCCCCCTCACATGCAAGCGCTCTAACCTAGAAGCGAAAGGTTATGGACCCGTATAAGGGGGAATCTCCCCGTTACGGTGAAACCAGGCCGTATAGTGCCCCAACTTGTGAACCAACATGGTTTCACATCATCCTATGACCTAGTCAGACACAAAACAAGAGAGAGCTACGCCGGGCTACCCCTGTCAGAAGAATGTCTAGGGGGGTAGACGATCCGAGGCCCGCAGATCATCAGGGTTTCGCCGGAGTAAGTCCACGAGAACGTCGGAATCATCTGAAAACTTGCATGTGTCCCTAGCATATGTGTGTGAGTGTGGTGCAAGATTGGTATAGGTGATTGCATGTGCCCCCCCTCACATGCATGCGCTCTAACCTAGAAGCGAAAGGTTATGGACCTGTATAAGGGGGAATCTCCCCGTTACGGTGAAACCGGGCCGTATAGTGCCCCAACTTGTGAACCAACATGGTTTCACATCATCCTATGACCTAGTCAGACACAAAACAAGAGAGAGCTACGCCGGGCTACCCCTGTCAGAAGAATGTCTAGGGGGGTAGACGATCCGAGGCCCGCAGATCATCAGGGTTTCGCCGGAGTAAGTCCACGAGAACGTCGGAATTATCTGAAAACTTGCATGTGTCCCTAGCATATGTGTGTGAGTGTGGTGCAAGATTGGTATAGGTGATTGCATGTGCCCCCCCTCACATGCATGCGCTCTAACCTAGAAGCGAAAGGTTATGGACCTGTATAAGGGGGAATCTCCCCGTTACGGTGAAACCGGGCCGTATAGTGCCCCAACTTGTGAACCAACATGGTTTCACATCATCCTATGACCTAGTCAGACACAAAACAAGAGAGAGCTACGCCGGGCTACCCCTGTCAGAAGAATGTCTAGGGGGTAGACGATCTGAGGCCCGCAGATCATCAGGGTTTCGCCGGAGTAAGTCCACGAGAATGTCGGAATCATCTGAAAACTTGCATGTGTCCCTAGCATATGTGTCTGAGTGTGGTGCAAGATTGGTATAGGTGATTGCATGTGCCCCCCCTCACATGCATGCGCTCTAACCTAGAAGCGAAAGGTTATGGACCTGTATAAGGGGGAATCTCCCCGTTACGGTGAAACCGGGCCGTATAGTGCCCCAACTTGTGAACCAACATGGTTTCACATCATCCTATGACCTAGTCAGACACAAAACAAGAGAGAGCTACGCCGGGCTACCCCTGTCAGAAGAATGTCTAGGGGGGTAGACGATCCGAGGCCCGCAGATCATCAGGGTTTCGCCGGAGTAAGTCCACGAGAACGTCGGAATCATCTGAAAACTTGCATGTGTCCCTAGCATATGTGTGTGAGTGTGGTGCAAGATTGGTATAGGTGATTGCATGTGCCCCCCCTCACATGCATGCGCTCTAACCTAGAAGCGAAAGGTTATGGACCTGTATAAGGGGGAATCTCCCCGTTACGGTGAAACCGGGCCGTATAGTGCCCCAACTTGTGAACCAACATGGTTTCACATCATCCTATGACCTAGTCAGACACAAAACAAGAGAGAGCTACGCCGGGCTACCCCTGTCAGAAGAATGTCTAGGGGGGTAGACGATCCGAGGCCCGCAGATCATCAGGGTTTCGCCGGAGTAAGTCCACGAGAACGTCGGAATCATCTGAAAACTTGCATGTGTCCCTAGCATATGTGTGTGAGTGTGGTGCAAGGTGGTATAGGTGATTGCATGTGCCCCCCCCCCTCACATGCATGCGCTTTAACCTAGAAGCGAAAGGTTATGGACCTGTATAAGGGGGAATCTCCCCGTTACGGTGAAACCGGGCCGTATAGTGCCCCAACTTGTGAACCAACATGGTTTCACATCATCCTATGACCTAGTCAGACACAAAACAAGAGAGAGCTACGCCGGGCTACCCCTGTCAGAAGAATGTCTAGGGGGGTAGACGATCCGAGGCCCGCAGATCATCAGGGTTTCGCCGGAGGAAGTCCACGAGAACGTCGGAATCAGGGGGGTGCATGTATATAGTGATCAAGACCACAATAACCTATCATCATATGTGTGATCTCATGATCCTATGAAATAATATCACCTAACATATATGTAATAAAAGCCTTGTTAAAGGTGAAAAAAATTCTTTGCCGTGTGTCTGTGGGATAGAGACACACGGCAAAGGACCTTTGCCGTGTGTTTGACGGCGACAGGCACACGGCAAAGGACATCTTTGCCGTGTGTTTTGTCCTTTGCCGTGTGTTTGATGCTATTTTCTAATTTTCTTTTTATTTTTTCTTTCAAATGATTTAACTTTTTGTTGCCTATTTGTTAGTATTCAGACCATGGAAACACTAACTTTGCAATAGACCATAAGGTTCTAGAGGATGTTGAACTTCATTTCCATTAGGTAGATGATCCGAGGCCCGCAGATCATCAGGGTTTCGCCGGAGTAAGTCCACGAGAACGTCGGAATCATCTGAAAACTTGCATGTGTCCCTAGCATATGTGTGTGAGTGTGGTGCAAGATTGGTATAGGTGATTGCATGTGCCCCCCCTCACATGCATGCGCTCTAACCTAGAAGCGAAAGGTTTGGACCTGTATAAGGGGGAATCTCCCCGTTACGGTGAAACCGGGCCGTATAGTGCCCCAACTTGTGAACCAACATGGTTTCACATCATCCTTTGACCTAGTCAGACACAAAACAAGAGAGAGCTACGCCGGGCTACCCTTGTCAGAAGAATGTCTAGGGGGGTAGACGATCCGAGGCCCGCAGATCATCAGGGTTTCGCCGGAGTAAGTCCACGAGAACGTCGGAATCATCTGAAAACTTGCATGTGTCCCTAGCATATGTGTGTGAGTGTGGTGCAAGATTGGTATAGGTGATTGCATGTGCCCCCCCTCACATGCATGCGCTCTAACCTAGAAGCGAAAGGTTATGGACCTGTATAAGGGGGAATCTCCCCGTTACGGTGAAACCGGGCCGTATAGTGCCCCAACTTGTGAACCAACATGGTTTCACATCATCCTATGACCTAGTCAGACACAAAACAAGAGAGAGCTACGCCGGGCTACCCCTGTCAGAAGAATGTCTAGGGGGGTAGACGATCCGAGGCCCGCAGATCATCAGGGTTTCGCCGGAGTAAGTCCACGAGAACGTCGGAATCATCTGAAAACTTGCATGTGTCCCTAGCATATGTGTGTGAGTGTGGTGCAAGGTTGGTATAGGTGATTGCATGTGCCCCCCCTCACATGCATGCGCTCTAACCTAGAAGCGAAAGGTTATGGACCTGTATAAGGGGGAATCTCCCCGTTACGGTGAAACCGGGCCGTATAGTGCCCCAACTTGTGAACCAACATGGTTTCACATCATCCTATGACCTAGTCAGACACAAGACAAGAGAGAGCTACGCCGGGCTACCCCTGTCAGAAGAATGTCTAGGGGGTAGACGATCCGAGGCCCACAGATCATTAGGGTTTCGCCGGAGTAAGTCCACGAGAACGTCGGAATCATCTGAAAACTTGCATGTGTCCCTAGCATATGTGTGTGAGTGTGGTGCAAGATTGGTATAGGTGATTGCATGTGCCCCCCCTCACATGCATGCGCTCTAACCTAGAAGCGAAAGGTTATGGACCTGTATAAGGGGGAATCTCCCCGTTCAGGTGAAACCGGGCCGTATAGTGCCCCAACTTGTGAACCAACATGGTTTCACATCATCCTATGACCTAGTCAGACACAAAACAAGAGAGAGCTACGCCGGGCTACCCCTGTCAGAAGAATGTCTAGGGGGTAGACGATCCGAGGCCCGCAGATCATCAGGGTTTCGCCGGAGTAAGTCCACGAGAACGTCGGAATCATCTGAAAACTTGCATGTGTCCCTAGCATATGTGTGTGAGTGTGGTGCAAGGTTGGTATAGGTGATTGCATGTGCCCCCCCTCACATGCATGCGCTCTAACCTAGAAGCGAAAGGTTATGGACCTGTATAAGGGGGAATCTCCCCGTTACGGTGAAACCGGGCCGTATAGTGCCCCAACTTGTGAACCAACATGGTTTCACATCATCCTATGACCTAGTCAGACACAAGACAAGAGAGAGCTACGCCGGGCTACCCCTGTCAGAAGAATGTCTAGGGGGGTAGACGATCCGAGGCCCGCAGATCATCAGGGTTTCGCCGGAGGAAGTCCACGAGAACGTCGGAATCAGGGGGGTGCATGTATATAGTGATCAAGACCACAATAACCTATCATCATATGTGTGATCTCATGATCCTATGAAATAATATCACCTAACATATATGTAATAAAAGCCTTGCTAAAGGTGAAAAAAATTCTTTGCCGTGTGTCTGTGGGATAGAGACACACGGCAAAGGACCTTTGCCGTGTGTTTGACGGCGACAGGCACACGGCAAAGGACATCTTTGCCGTGTGTTTTGTCCTTTGCCGTGTGTTTGATGCTATTTTCTAATTTTATTTTTATTTTTTCTTTCAAATGATTTAACTTTTTGTTGCCTATTTGTTAGTATTCAGACCATGGAAACACTAACTTTGCAATAGACCATAAGGTTCTAGAGGATGTTGAACTTCATTTCCATTAGGTAGACGATCCGAGGCCCGCAGATCATCAGGGTTTCGCCGGAGTAAGTCCACGAGAACGTCGGAATCATCTGAAAACTTGCATGTGTCCCTAGCATATGTGTGTGAGTGTGGTGCAAGATTGGTATAGGTTATTGCATGTGCCCCCCCTCACATGCATGCGCTCTAACCTAGAAGCGAAAGGTTATGGACCTATATAAGGGGGAATCTCCCCGTTACGGTGAAACCGGGCCGTATAGTGCCCCAACTTGTGAACCAACATGGTTTCACATCATCCTATGACCTAGTAAGACACAAAACAAGAGAGAGCTACGCCGGGCTACCCCTGTCAGAAGAATGTCTAGGGGGGTAGACGATCCGAGGCCCGCAGATCATCAGGGTTTCGCCGGAGTAAGTCCACGAGAACGTCGGAATCATCTGAAAACTTGCATGTGTCCCTAGCATATGTGTGTGAGTGTGGTGCAAGATTGGTATAGGTGATTGCATGTGCCCCCCCTCACATGCATGCGCTCTAACCTAGAAGCGAAAGGTTATGGACCTGTATAAGGGGGAATCTCCCCGTTACGGTGAAACCGGGCCGTATAGTGCCCCAACTTGTGAACCAACATGGTTTCACATCATCCTATGACCTAGTCAGACACAAAACAAGAGAGAGCTACGCCGGGCTACCCCTGTCAGAAGAATGTCTAGGGGGGTAGACGATCCGAGGCCCGCAGATCATCAGGGTTTCGCCGGAGGAAGTCCACGAGAACGTCGGAATCATCTGAAAACTTGCATGTGTCCCTAGCATATGTGTGTGAGTGTGGTGCAAGATTGGTATAGGTGATTGCATGTGCCCCCCCTCACATGCATGCGCTCTAACCTAGAAGTGAAAGGTTATGGACCTGTATAAGGGGGAATCTCCCCGTTACGGTGAAACCGGGCCGTATAGTGCCCCAACTTGTGAACCAACATGGTTTCACATCATCCTATGACCTAGTCAGACACAAAACAAGAGAGAGCTACGCCGGGCTACCCCTGTCAGAAGAATGTCTAGGGGGGTAGACGATCCGAGGCCCGCAGATCATCAGGGTTTCGCCGGAGTAAGTCCACGAGAACGTCGGAATCATCTGAAAACTTGCATGTGTCCCTAGCATATGTGTGTGAGTGTGGTGCAAGATTGGTATAGGTGATTGCATTGGCCCCCCCTCACATGCATGCGCTCTAACCTAGAAGCGAAAGGTTATGGACCTGTATAAGGGGGAATCTCCCCGTTACGGTGAAACCGGGCCGTATAGTGCCCCAACTTGTGAACCAACATGGTTTCACATCATCCGATGACCTAGTCAGACACAAAACAAGAGAGAGCTACGTCGGGCTACCCCTGTCAGAAGAATGTCTAGGGGGGTAGACGATCCGAGGCCCGCAGATCATCAGGGTTTCGCCGGAGTAAGTCCACGAGAACGTCGGAATCATCTGAAAACTTGCATGTGTCCCTAGCATATGTGTGTGAGTGTGGTGCAAGGTTGGTATAGGTGATTGCATGTGCCCCCCCCTCACATGCATGCGCTCTAACCTAGAAGCGAAAGGTTATGGACCTGTATAAGGGGGAATCTCCCCGTTACGGTGAAACCGGGCCGTATAGTTCCCCAACTTGTGAACCAACATGGTTTCACATCATCCTATGACCTAGTCAGACACAAAACAAGAGAGAGCTACGCCGGGCTACCCCTGTCAGAAGAATGTCTAGGGGGGTAGACGATCCGAGGCCCGCAGATCATCAGGGTTTCGCCGGAGGAAGTCCACGAGAACGTCGGAATCAGGGGGGTGCATGTATATAGTGATCAAGACCACAATAACCTATCATCATATGTGTGATCTCATGATCCTATGAAATAATATCACCTAACATATATGTAATAAAAGCCTTGCTAAAGGTGAAAAAAATTCTTTGCCGTGTGTCTGTGGGATAGAGACACACGGCAAAGGACCTTTGCCGTGTGTTTGACGGCGACAGGCACACGGCAAAGGACATCTTTGCCGTGTGTTTTGTCCTTTGCCGTGTGTTTGATGCTATTTTCTAATTTTCTTTTTATTTTTTCTTTCAAATGATTTAACTTTTTGTTGCCTATTTGTTAGTATTCAGACCATGGAAACACTAACTTTGCAATAGACTATAAGGTTCTAGAGGATGTTGAACTTCATTTCCATTAGGTAGACGATCCGAGGCCCGCAGATCATCAGGGTTTCGCCGGAGTAAGTCCACGAGAACGTCGGAATCATCTGAAAACTTGCATGTGTCCCTAGCATATGTGTGTGAGTGTGGTGCAAGATTGGTATAGGTGATTGCATGTGCCCCCCCTCACATGCATGCGCTCTAACCTAGAAGCGAAAGGTTATGGACCTGTATAAGGGGGAATCTCCCCGTTACGGTGAAACCGGGCCGTATAGTGCCCCAACTTGTGAACCAACATGGTTTCACATCATCCTATGACCTAGTCAGACACAAAACAAGAGAGAGCTACGTCGGGCTACCCCTGTCAGAAGAATGTCTAGGGGGGTAGACGATCCGAGGCCCGCAGATCATCAGGGTTTCGCCGGAGTAAGTCCACGAGAACGTCGGAATCATCTGAAAACTTGCATGTGTCCCTAGCATATGTGTGTGAGTGTGGTGCAAGATTGGTATAGGTGATTGCATGTGCCCCCCCTCACATGCATGCGCTCTAACCTAGAAGCGAAAGGTTATGGACCTGTATAAGGGGGAATCTCCCCGTTACGGTGAAACCGGGCCGTATAGTGCCCCAACTTGTGAACCAACATGGTTTCACATCATCCTATGACCTAGTCAGACACAAAACAAGAGAGAGCTACGCCGGGCTACCCCTGTCAGAAGAATGTCTAGGGGCGTAGACGATCCGAGGCCCGCAGATCATCAGGGTTTCGCCGGAGTAAGTCCACGAGAACGTCGGAATCATCTGAAAACTTGCATGTGTCCCTAGCATATGTGTGTGAGTGTGGTGCAAGATTGGTATAGGTGATTGCATGTGCCCCCCTCACATGCATGCGCTCTAACCTAGAAGCGAAAGGTTATGGACCTGTATAAGGGGGAATCTCCCCGTTACGGTGAAACCGGGCCGTATAGTGCCCCAACTTGTGAACCAACATGGTTTCACATCATCCTATGACCTAGTCAGACACAAAACAAGAGAGAGCTACGCCGGGCTACCCCTGTCAGAAGAATGTCTAGGGGGGTAGACGATCCGAGGCCCGCAGATCATCAGGGTTTCGCCGGAGTAAGTCCACGAGAATGTCGGAATCATCTGAAAACTTGCATGTGTCCCTAGCATACGTGTGTGAGTGTGGTGCAAGATTGGTATAGGTGATTGCATGTGCCCCCCCTCACATGCATGCGCTCTAACCTAGAAGCAAAAGCTTATGGACCTGTATAAGGGGGAATCTCCCCGTTACGGTGAAACCAGGCCGTATAGTGCCCCAACTTGTGAACCAACATGGTTTCACATCATCCTATGACCTAGTCAGACACAAAACAAGAGAGAGCTACGCCGGGCTACCCCTGTCAGAAGAATGTCTAGGGGGGTAGACGATCCGAGGCCCGCAGATCATCAGGGTTTCGCCGGAGTAAGTCCACGAGAACGTCGGAATCATCTGAAAACTTGCATGTGTCCCTAGCATATGTGTGTGAGTGTGGTGCAAGATTGGTATAGGTGATTGCATGTGCCCCCCCTCACATGCATGCGCTCTAACCTAGAAGCGAAAGGTTATGGACCTGTATAAGGGGGAATCTCCCCGTTACGGTGAAACCGGGCCGTATAGTGCCCCAACTTGTGAACCAACATGGTTTCACATCATCCTATGACCTAGTCAGACACAAAACAAGAGAGAGCTACGCCGGGCTACCCCTGTCAGAAGAATGTCTAGGGGGGTAGACGATCCGAGGCCCGCAGATCATCAGGGTTTCGCCGGAGTAAGTCCACGAGAACGTCGGAATCATCTGAAAACTTGCATGTGTCCCTAGTATATGTGTGTGAGTGTGGTGCAAGATTGGTATAGGTGATTGCATGTGCCCCCCCTCACATGCATGCGCTCTAACCTAGAAGCGAAAGGTTATGGACCTGTATAAGGGGGAATCTCTCCGTTACGGTGAAACCGGGCCGTATAGTGCCCCAACTTGTGAACCAACATGGTTTCACATCATCCTATGACCTAGTCAGACACAAAACAAGAGAGAGCTACGCCAGGCTACCCCTGTCAGAAGAATGTCTAGGGGGTAGACGATCCGAGGCCCGCAGATCATCAGGGTTTCGCCGGAGGAAGTCCACGAGAACGTCGGAATCAGGGGGGTGCATGTATATAGTGATCAAGACCACAATAACCTATCATCATATGTGTGATCTCATGATCCTATGAAATAATATCACCTAACATATATGTAATAAAAGCCTTGCTAAAGGTGAAAAAAATTCTTTGCCGTGTGTCTGTGGGATAGAGACACACGGCAAAGGACCTTTGCCGTGTGTTTGACGGCGACAGGCACACGGCAAAGGACATCTTTGCCGTGTGATTTGTCCTTTGCCGTGTGTCTCATGCTATTTTCTAATTTTCTTTTTATTTTTTCTTTCAAATGATTTAACTTTTTGTTGCCTATTTGTTAGTATTCACACCATGGAAACACTAACTTTGCAATATACCATAAGGTTCTAGAGGATGTTGAACTTCATTTCCATTAGGTAGACGATCCGAGGCCCGCAGATCATCAGGGTTTCGCTGGAGTAAGTCCACGAGAACGTCGGAATCATCTGAAAACTTGCATGTGTCCCTAGCATATGTGTGTGAGTGTGGTGCAAGATTGGTATAGGTGATTGCATGTGCCCCCCCTCACATGCATGCACTCTAACCTAGAAGCGAAAGGTTATGGACCTGTATAAGGGGGAATCTCCCCGTTACGGTGAAACCGGGCCGTATAGTGCCCCAACTTGTGAACCAACATGGTTTCACATCATCCTATGACCTAGTCAGACATAAAACAAGAGAGAGCTACGCCGGGCTACCCCTGTCAGAAGAATGTCTAGGGGGGTAGACGATCCGAGGCCCGCAGATCATCAGGGTTTCGCCGGAGTAAGTCCACGAGAACGTCGGAATCATCTGAAAACTTGCATGTGTCCCTAGCATATGTGTGTGAGTGTGGTGCAAGATTGGTATAGGTGATTGCATGTGCCCCCCCTCACATGCATGCGCTCTAACCTAGAAGCGAAAGGTTATGGACCTGTATAAGGGGGAATCTCCCCGTTACGGTGAAACCGGGCCGTATAGTGCCCCAACTTGTGAACCAACATGGTTTCACATCATCCTATGACCTAGTCAGACACAAAACAAGAGAGAGCTACGTCGGGCTACCCCTGTCAGAAGAATGTCTAGGGGGGTAGACGATCCGAGGCCCGCAGATCATCAGGGTTTCGCCGGAGTAAGTCCACGAGAACGTCGGAATCATCTGAAAACTTGCATGTGTCCCTAGCATATGTGTGTGAGTGTGGTGCAAGATTGGTATAGGTGATTGCATGTGCCCCCCCTCACATGCATGCGCTCTAACCTAGAAGCGAAAGGTTATGGACCTGTATAAGGGGGAATCTCCCCGTTACGGTGAAACCGGGCCGTATAGTGCCCCAACTTGTGAACCAACATGGTTTCACATCATCCTATGACCTAGTCAGACACAAAACAAGAGAGAGCTACGCCGGGCTACCCCTGTCAGAAGAATGTCTAGGGGCGTAGACGATCCGAGGCCCGCAGATCATCAGGGTTTCGCCGGAGTAAGTCCACGAGAACGTCGGAATCATCTGAAAACTTGCATGTGTCCCTAGCATATGTGTGTGAGTGTGGTGCAAGATTGGTATAGGTGATTGCATGTGCCCCCCTCACATGCATGCGCTCTAACCTAGAAGCGAAAGGTTATGGACCTGTATAAGGGGGAATCTCCCCGTTACGGTGAAACCGGGCCGTATAGTGCCCCAACTTGTGAACCAACATGGTTTCACATCATCCTATGACCTAGTCAGACACAAAACAAGAGAGAGCTACGCCGGGCTACCCCTGTCAGAAGAATGTCTAGGGGGGTAGACGGTCCGAGGCCCGGAGATCATCAGGGTTTCGCCGGAGTAAGTCCACGAGAATGTCGGAATCATCTGAAAACTTGCATGTGTCCCTAGCATACGTGTGTGAGTGTGGTGCAAGATTGGTATAGGTGATTGCATGTGCCCCCCCTCACATGCATGCGCTCTAACCTAGAAGCAAAAGCTTATGGACCTGTATAAGGGGGAATCTCCCCGTTACGGTGAAACCGGGCCGTATAGTGCCCCAACTTGTGAACCAACATGGTTTCACATCATCCTATGACCTAGTCAGACACAAAACAAGAGAGAGCTACGCCGGGCTACCCCTGTCAGAAGAATGTCTAGGGGGGTAGACGATCCGAGGCCCGCAGATCATCAGGGTTTCGCCGGAGTAAGTCCACGAGAACGTCGGAATCATCTGAAAACTTGCATGTGTCCCTAGCATATGTGTGTGAGTGTGGTGCAAGATTGGTATAGGTGATTGCATGTGCCCCCCCTCACATGCATGCGCTCTAACCTAGAAGCGAAAGGTTATGGACCTGTATAAGGGGGAATCTCCCCGTTACGGTGAAACCGGGCCGTATAGTGCCCCAACTTGTGAACCAACATGGTTTCACATCATCCTATGACCTAGTCAGACACAAAACAAGAGAGAGCTACGCCGGGCTACCCCTGTCAGAAGAATGTCTAGGGGGGTAGACGATCCGAGGCCCGCAGATCATCAGGGTTTCGCCGGAGTAAGTCCACGAGAACGTCGGAATCATCTGAAAACTTGCATGTGTCCCTAGCATATGTGTGTGAGTGTGGTGCAAGATTGGTATAGGTGATTGCATGTGCCCCCCCTCACATGCATGCGCTCTAACCTAGAAGCGAAAGGTTATGGACCTGTATAAGGGGGAATCTCTCCGTTACGGTGAAACCGGGCCGTATAGTGCCCCAACTTGTGAACCAACATGGTTTCACATCATCCTATGACCTAGTCAGACACAAAACAAGAGAGAGCTACGCCAGGCTACCCCTGTCAGAAGAATGTCTAGGGGGTAGACGATCCGAGGCCCGCAGATCATCAGGGTTTCGCCGGAGGAAGTCCACGAGAACGTCGGAATCAGGGGGGTGCATGTATATAGTGATCAAGACCACAATAACCTATCATCATATGTGTGATCTCATGATCCTATGAAATAATATCACCTAACATATATGTAATAAAAGCCTTGCTAAAGGTGAAAAAAATTCTTTGCCGTGTGTCTGTGGGATAGAGACACACGGCAAAGGACCTTTGCCGTGTGTTTGACGGCGACAGGCACACGGCAAAGGACATCTTTGCCGTGTGATTTGTCCTTTGCCGTGTGTCTCATGCTATTTTCTAATTTTCTTTTTATTTTTTCTTTCAAATGATTTAACTTTTTGTTGCCTATTTGTTAGTATTCAGACCATGGAAACACTAACTTTGCAATATACCATAAGGTTCTAGAGGATGTTGAACTTCATTTCCATTAGGTAGACGATCCGAGGCCCGCAGATCATCAGGGTTTCGCTGGAGTAAGTCCACGAGAACGTCGGAATCATCTGAAAACTTGCATGTGTCCCTAGCATATGTGTGTGAGTGTGGTGCAAGATTGGTATAGGTGATTGCATGTGCCCCCCCCTCACATGCATGCGCTCTAACCTAGAAGCGAAAGGTTATGGACCTGTATAAGGGGGAATCTCCCCGTTACGGTGAAACCGGGCCGTATAGTGCCCCAACTTGTGAACCAACATGGTTTCACATCATCCTATGACCTAGTCAGACATAAAACAAGAGAGAGCTACGCCGGGCTACCCCTGTCAGAAGAATGTCTAGGGGGGTAGACGATCCGAGGCCCGCAGATCATCAGGGTTTCGCCGGAGTAAGTCCACGAGAACGTCGGAATCATCTGAAAACTTGCATGTGTCCCTAGCATATGTGTGTGAGTGTGGTGCAAGATTGGTATAGGTGATTGCATGTGCCCCCCCTCACATGCATGCGCTCTAACCTAGAAGCGAAAGGTTATGGACCTGTATAAGGGGGAATCTCCCCGTTACGGTGAAACCGGGCCGTATAGTGCCCCAACTTGTGAACCAACATGGTTTCACATCATCCTATGACCTAGTCAGACACAAAACAAGAGAGAGCTACGCCGGGCTACCGCTGTCAGAAGAATGTCTAGGGGCGTAGACGATCCGAGGCCCGCAGATCATCAGGGTTTCGCCGGAGTAAGTCCACGAGAATGTCGGAATCATCTGAAAACTTGCATGTGTCCCTAGCATATGTGTGTGAGTGTGGTGCAAGATTGGTATAGGTGATTGCATGTGCCCCCCCTCACATGCATGCGCTCTAACCTAGAAGCGAAAGGTTATGGACCTGTATAAGGGGGAATCTCCCCGTTACGGTGAAACCGGGCCGTATAGTGCCCCAACTTGTGAACCAACATGGTTTCACATCATCCTATGACCTAGTCAGACACAAAACAAGAGAGTGCTACGCCGGGCTACCCCTGTCAGAAGAATGTCTAGGGGGGTAGACGATCCGAGGCCCGCAGATCATCAGGGTTTCGCCGGAGTAAGTCCACGAGAATGTCGGAATCATCTGAAAACCTGCATGTGTCCCTAGCATATGTGTGTGAGTGTGGTGCAAGATTGGTATAGGTGATTGCATGTGCCCCCCCTCACATGCATGCGCTCTAACCTAGAAGCGAAAGGTTATGGACCTGTATAAGGGGGAATCTCTCCGTTACGGTGAAACCGGGCCGTATAGTGCCCCAACTTGTGAACCAACATGGTTTCACATCATCCTATGACCTAGTCAGACACAAAACAAGAGAGAGCTACGCTAGGCTACCCCTGTCAGAAGAATGTCTAGGGGGGTAGACGATCCGAGGCCCGCAGATCATCAGGGTTTCGCCGGAGGAAGTCCACGAGAACGTCGGAATCAGGGGGGTGCATGTATATAGTGATCAAGACCACAATAACCTATCATCATATGTGTGATCTCATGATCCTATGAAATAATATCACCTAACATATATGTAATAAAAGCCTTGCTAAAGGTGAAAAAAATTCTTTGCCGTGTGTCTGTGGGATAGAGACACACGGCAAAGGACCTTTGCCGTGTGTTTGACGGCGACAGGCACACGGCAAAGGACATCTTTGCCGTGTGATTTGTCCTTTGCCGTGTGTCTCATGCTATTTTCTAATTTTATTTTTATTTTTTCTTTCAAATGATTTAACTTTTTGTTGCCTATTTGTTAGTATTCAGACCATGGAAACACTAACTTTGCAATATACCATAAGGTTCTAGAGAATGTTGAACTTCATTTCCATTAGGTAGACGATCCGAGGCCCGCAGATCATCAGGGTTTCGCTGGAGTAAGTCCACGAGAACGTCGGAATCATCTGAAAACTTGCATGTGTCCCTAGCATATGTGTGTGAGTGTGGTGCAAGATTGGTATAGGTGATTGCATGCGCCCCCCCTCACATGCATGCGCTCTAACCTAGAAGCGAAAGGTTATGGACCTGTATAAGGGGGAATCTCCCCGTTACGGTGAAACCGGGCCGTATAGTGCCCCAACTTGTGAACCAACATGGTTTCACATCATCCTATGACCTAGTCAGACATAAAACAAGAGAGAGCTACGCCGGGCTACCCCTGTCAGAAGAATGTCTAGGGGGGTAGACGATCCGAGGCCCGCAGATCATCAGGGTTTCGCCGGAGTAAGTCCACGAGAACGTCGGAATCATCTGAAAACTTGCATGTGTCCCTAGCATATGTGTGTGAGTGTGGTGCAAGATTGGTATAGGTGATTGCATGTGCCCCCCCTCACATGCATGCGCTCTAACCTAGAAGCGAAAGGTTATGGACCTGTATAAGGGGGAATCTCTCCGTTACGGTGAAACCGGGCCGTATAGTGCCCCAACTTGTGAACCAACATGGTTTCACATCATCCTATGACCTAGTCAGACACAAAACAAGAGAGAGCTACGCCAGGCTACCCCTGTCAGAAGAATGTCTAGGGGGGTAGACGATCCGAGGCCCGCAGATCATCAGGGTTTCGCCGGAGGAAGTCCACGAGAACGTCGGAATCAGGGGGGTGCATGTATATAGTGATCAAGACCACAATAACCTATCATCATATGTGTGATCTCATGATCCTATGAAATAATATCACCTAACATATATGTAATAAAAGCCTTGCTAAAGGTGAAAAAAATTCTTTGCCGTGTGTCTGTGGGATAGAGACGCACGGCAAAGGACCTTTGCCGTGTGTTTGACGGCGACAGGCACACGGCAAAGGACATCATTGCTGTGTGATTTGTCCTTTGCCGTGTGTCTCATGCTATTTTCTAATTTTCTTTTTATTTTTTCTTTCAAATGATTTAACTTTTTGTTGCCTATTTGTTAGTATTCAGAACATGGAAACACTAACTTTGCAATATACCATAAGGTTCTAGAGGATGTTGAACTTCATTTCCATTAGGTAGACGATCCGAGGCCCGCAGATCATCAGGGTTTCGCTGGAGTAAGTCCACGAGAACGTCGGAATCATCTGAAAACTTGCATGTGTCCCTAGCATATGTGTGTGAGTGTGGTGCAAGATTGGTATAGGTGATTGCATGCGCCCCCCCTCACATGCATGCGCTCTAACCTAGAAGCGAAAGGTTATGGACCTGTATAAGGGGGAATCTCCCCGTTACGGTGAAACCGGGCCGTATAGTGCCCCAACTTGTGAACCAACATGGTTTCACATCATCCTATGACCTAGTCAGACATAAAACAAGAGAGAGCTACGCCGGGCTACCCTTGTCAGAAGAATGTCTAGGGGGGTAGACGATCCGAGGCCCGCAGATCATCAGGGTTTCGCCGGAGTAAGTCCACGAGAACGTCGGAATCATCTGAAAACTTGCATGTATCCCTAGCATATGTGTGTGAGTGTGGTGCAAGATTGGTATAGTGGATTGCATGTGCCCCCCCTCACATGCATGCGCTCTAACCTAGAAGCGAAAGGTTATGGACCTGTATAAGGGGGAATCTCCCCGTTACGGTGAAACCGGGCCGTATAGTGCCCCAACTTGTGAACCAACATGGTTTCACATCATCCTATGACCTAGTCAGACACAAAACAAGAGAGAGCTACGCCGGGCTACCCCTGTCAGAAGAATGTCTAGGGGCGTAGACGATCCGAGGCCCGCAGATCATCAGGGTTTCGCCGGAGTAAGTCCACGAGAATGTCGGAATCATCTGAAAATTTGCATGTGTCCCTAGCATATGTGTGTGAGTGTGGTGCAAGATTGGTATAGGTGATTGCATGTGCCCCCCCTCACATGCATGCGCTCTAACCTAGAAGCGAAAGGTTATGGACCTGTATAAGGGGGAATCTCCCCGTTACGGTGAAACCGGGCCGTATAGTGCCCCAACTTGTGAACCAACATGGTTTCACATCATCCTATGACCTAGTCAGACACAAAACAAGAGAGAGCTACGCCGGGCTACCCCTGTCAGAAGAATGTCTAGGGGGGTAGACGATCCGAGGCCCGCAGATCATCAGGGTTTCGCCGGAGTAAGTCCACGAGAACGTCGGAATCATCTGAAAACTTGCATGTGTCCCTAGCATATGTGTGTGAGTGTGGTGCAAGATTGGTATAGGTGATTGCATGTGCCCCCCCTCACATGCATGCGCTCTAACCTAGAAGCGAAAGGTTATGGACCTGTATAAGGGGGAATCTCCCCGTTACGGTGAAACCGGGTCGTATAGTGCCCCAACTTGTGAACCAACATGGTTTCACATTATCCTATGACCTAGTCAGACACAAAACAAGAGAGTGCTATGCCGGGCTACCCCTGTCAGAAGAATGTCTAGGGGGGTAGACGATCCGAGGCCCGCAGATCATCAGGGTTTCGCCGGAGTAAGTCCACGAGAATGTCGGAATCATCTGAAAACTTGCATGTGTCCCTAGCATATGTGTGTGAGTGTGGTGCAAGATTGGTATAGGTGATTGCATGTGCCCCCCCTCACATGCATGCGCTCTAACCTAGAAGCGAAAGGTTATGGACCTGTATAAGGGGGAATCTCTCCGTTACGGTGAAACCGGGCCGTATAGTGCCCCAACTTGTGAACCAACATGGTTTCACATCATCCTATGACCTAGTCAGACACAAAACAAGAGAGAGCTACGCCGGGCTACCCCTGTCAGAAGAATGTCTAGGGGGGTAGACGATCCGAGGCCCGCAGATCATCAGGGTTTCGCCGGAGGAAGTCCACGAGAACATCGGAATCAGGGGGGTGCATGTATATAGTGATCAAGACCAGAATAACCTATCATCATATGTGTGATCTCATGATCCTATGAAATAATATCACCTAACATATATGTAATAAAAGCCTTGCTAAAGGTGAAAAGAATTCTTTGCCGTGTGTCTGTGGGATAGAGACACACGGCAAAGGACCTTTGCCGTGTGTTTGACGGCGACAGGCACACGGCAAAGGACATCTTTGCCGTGTGATTTGTCCTTTGCCGTGTGTCTCATGCTATTTTCTAATTTTCTTTTTATTTTTTCTTTCAAATGATTTAACTTTTTGTTGCCTATTTGTTAGTATTCAGACCATGGAAACACTAACTTTGCAATAGACCATAAGGTTCTAGAGGATGCTGAACTTCATTTCCATTAGGTAGACGATCCGAGGCCCGCAGATCATCAGGGTTTCGCCGGAGTAAGTCCACGAGAACGTCGGAATCATCTGAAAACTTGCATGTGTCCCTAGCATATGTGTGTGAGTGTGGTGCAAGATTGGTATAGGTGATTGCATGTGCCCCCCCTCACATGCAAGCGCTCTAACCTAGAAGCGAAAGGTTATGGACCTGTATAAGGGGGAATCTCCCCGTTACGGTGAAACCGGGCCGTATAGTGCCCCAACTTGTGAGCCAACATGGTTTCACATCATCCTATGACCTAGTCAGACACAAAACAAGAGAGAGCTACGCCGGGCTACCCCTGTCAGAAGAATGTCTAGGGGGGTAGACGATCCGAGGCCCGCAGATCATCAGGGTTTCGCCGGAGTAAGTCCACGAGAACGTCGGAATCATCTGAAAACTTGCATGTGTCCCTAGCATATGTGTGTGAGTGTGGTGCAAGATTGGTATAGGTGATTGCATGTGCCCCCCCTCACATGCATGCGCTCTAACCTAGAAGCGAAAGGTTATGGACCTGTATAAGGGGGAATCTCCCCGTTACGGTGAAACCGGGCCGTATAGTGCCCCAACTTGTGAACCAACATGGTTTCACATCATCCTATGACCTAGTCAGACACAAAACAAGAGAGAGCTACGCCGGGCTACCCCTGTCAGAAGAATGTCTAGGGGGGTAGACGATCCGAGGCCCGCAGATCATCAGGGTTTCGCCGGAGTAAGTCCACGAGAACGTCGGAATCATCTGAAAACTTGCATGTGTCCCTAGCATATGTGTGTGAGTGTGGTGCAAGATTGGTATAGGTGATTGCATGTGCCCCCCCTCACATGCATGCGCTCTAACCTAGAAGCGAAAGGTTATGGACCTGTATAAGGGGAATCTCCCCGTTACGGTGAAACCGGGCCGTATAGTGCCCCAACTTGTGAACCAACATGGTTTCACATCATCCTATGACCTAGTCAGACACAAAACAAGAGAGAGCTACGCCGGGCTACCCCTGTCAGAAGAATGTCTAGGGGGTAGACGATCTGAGGCCCGCAGATCATCAGGGTTTCGCCGGAGTAAGTCCACGAGAATGTCGGAATCATCTGAAAACTTGCATGTGTCCCTAGCATATGTGTGTGAGTGTGGTGCAAGATTGGTATAGGTGATTGCATGTGCCCCCCTCACATGCATGCGCTCTAACCTAGAAGCGAAAGGTTATGGACCTGTATAAGGGGGAATCTCCCCGTTACGGTGAAACCGGGCCGTATAGTGCCCCAACTTGTGAACCAACATGGTTTCACATCATCCTATGACCTAGTCAGACACAAAACAAGAGAGAGCTACGCCGGGCTACCCCTGTCAGAAGAATGTCTAGGGGGTAGACGATCCGAGGCCCGCAGATCATCAGGGTTTCGCCGGAGTAAGTCCACGAGAACGTCGGAATCATCTGAAAACTTGCATGTGTCCCTAGCATATGTGTGTGAGTGTGGTGCAAGATTGGTATAGGTGATTGCATGTGCCCCCCCTCACATGCATGCGCTCTAACCTAGAAGCGAAAGGTTATGGACCTGTATAAGGGGGAATCTCCCCGTTACGGTGAAACCGGGCCGTATAGTGCCCCAACTTGTGAACCAACATGGTTTCACATCATACTATGACCTAGTCAGACACAAAACAAGAGAGAGCTACGCCGGGCTACCCCTGTCAGAAGAATGTCTAGGGGGGTAGACGATCCGAGGCCCGCAGATCATCAGGGTTTCGCCGGAGTAAGTCCACGAGAACGTCGGAATCATCTGAAAACTTGCATGTGTCCCTAGCATATGTGTGTGAGTGTGGTGCAAGGTTGGTATAGGTGATTGCATGTGCCCCCCCCCCTCACATGCATGCGCTCTAACCTAGAAGCGAAAGGTTATGGACCTGTATAAGGGGGAATCTCCCTGTTACGGTGAAACCGGGCCGTATAGTGCCCCAACTTGTGAACCAACATGGTTTCACATCATCCTATGACCTAGTCAGACACAAAACAAGAGAGAGCTACGCCGGGCTACCCCTGTCAGAAGAATGTCTAGGGGGGTAGACGATCCGAGGCCCGCAGATCATCAGGGTTTCGCCGGAGGAAGTCCACGAGAACGTCGGAATCAGGGGGGTGCATGTATATAGTGATCAAGACCACAATAACCTATCATAATATGTGTGATCTCATGATCCTATGAAATAATATCACCTAACATATATGTAATAAAAGCCTTGCTAAAGGTGAAAAAAATTCTTTGCCGTGTGTCTGTGGGATAGAGACACACGGCAAAGGACCTTTGCCGTGTGTTTGACGGCGACAGGCACATGGCAAAGGACATCTTTGCCGTGTGATTTGTCCTTTGCCGTGTGTCTCATGCTATTTTCTAATTTTCTTTTTATTTTTTCTTTCAAATGATTTAACTTTTTGTTGCCTATTTGTTAGTATTCAGACCATGGAAACACTAACTTTGCAATATACCATAAGGTTCTAGAGGATGTTGAACTTCATTTCCATTAGGTAGACGATCCGAGGCCCGCAGATCATCAGGGTTTCGCTGGAGTAAGTCCACGAGAACGTCGGAATCATCTGAAAACTTGCATGTGTCCCTAGCATATGTGTGTGAGTGTGGTGCAAGTTTGGTATAGGTGATTGCATGTGCCCCCCCTCACATGCATGCGCTCTAACCTAGAAGTGAAAGGTTATGGACCTGTATAAGGGGGAATCTCCCCGTTACGGTGAAACCGGGCCGTATAGTGCCCCAACTTGTGAACCAACATGGTTTCACATCATCCTATGACCTAGTCAGACATAAAACAAGAGAGAGCTACGCCGGGCTACCCCTGTCAGAAGAATGTCTAGGGGGGTAGACGATCCGAGGCCCGCAGATCATCAGGGTTTCGCCGGAGTAAGTCCACGAGAACGTCGGAATCATCTGAAAACTTGCATGTATCCCTAGCATATGTGTGTGAGTGTGGTGCAAGATTGGTATAGTGGATTGCATGTGCCCCCCCTCACATGCATGCGCTCTAACCTAGAAGCGAAAGGTTATGGACCTGTATAAGGGGGAATCTCCCCGTTACGGTGAAACCGGGCCGTATAGTGCCCCAACTTGTGAACCAACATGGTTTCACATCATCCTATGACCTAGTCAGACACAAAACAAGAGAGAGCTACGCCGGGCTACCCCTGTCAGAAGAATGTCTAGGGGCGTAGACGATCCGAGGCCCGCAGATCATCAGGGTTTCGCCGGAGTAAGTCCACGAGAATGTCGGAATCATCTGAAAACTTGCATGTGTCCCTAGCATATGTGTGTGAGTGTGGTGCAAGGTTGGTATAGGTGATTGCATGTGCCCCCCCTCACATGCATGCGCTCTAACCTAGAAGCGAAAGGTTATGGACCTGTATAAGGGGGAATCTCCCCGTTACGGTGAAACCGGGCCGTATAGGCCCCAACTTGTGAACCAACATGGTTTCACATCATCCTATGACCTAGTCAGACACAAAACAAGAGAGAGCTACGCCGGGCTACCCCTGTCAGAAGAATGTCTAGGGGGGTAGACGATCCGAGGCCCGCAGATCATCAGGGTTTCGCCGGAGTAAGTCCACGAGAACGTCGGAATCATCTGAAAACTTGCATGTGTCCCTAGCATATGTGTGTGAGTGTGGTGCAAGATTGGTATAGGTGATTGCATGTGCCCCCCCTCACATGCATGCGCTCTAACCTAGAAGCGAAAGGTTATGGACCTGTATAAGGGGGAATCTCTCCGTTACGGTGAAACCGGGCCGTATAGTGCCCCAACTTGTGAACCAACATGGTTTCACATCATCCTATGACCTAGTCAGACACAAAACAAGAGAGAGCTACGCCGGGCTACCCCTGTCAGAAGAATGTCTAGGGGGGTAGACGATCCGAGGCCCGCAGATCATCAGGGTTTCGCCGCAGGAAGTCCACGAGAACGTCGGAATCAGGGGGGTGCATGTATATAGTGATCAAGACCACAATAACCTATCATCATATGTGTGATCTCATGATCCTATGAAATAATATCACCTAACATATATGTAATAAAAGCCTTGCTAAAGGTGAAAAAAATTCTTTGCCGTGTGTCTGTGGGATAGAGACACACGGCAAAGGACCTTTGCCGTGTGTTTGACGGCGACAGGCACACGGCAAAGGACATCTTTGCCGTGTGATTTGTCCTTTGCCGTGTGTCTCATGCTATTTTCTAATTTTCTTTTTATCTTTTCTTTCAAATGATTTAACTTTTTGTTGCCTATTTGTTAGTATTCAGACCATGGAAACACTAACTTTGCAATAGACCATAAGGTTCTAGAGGATGCTGAACTTCATTTCCATTAGGTAGACGATCCGAGGCCCGCAGATCATCAGGGTTTCGCCGGAGTAAGTCCACGAGAACGTCGGAATCATCTGAAAACTTGCATGTGTCCCTAGCATATGTGTGTGAGTGTGGTGCAAGATTGGTATAGGTGATTGCATGTGCCCCCCCTCACATGCAAGCGCTCTAACCTAGAAGCGAAAGGTTATGGACCTGTATAAGGGGGAATCTCCCCGTTACGGTGAAACCGGGCCGTATAGTGCCCCAACTTGTGAACCAACATGGTTTCACATCATCCTATGACCTAGTCAGACACAAAACAAGAGAGAGCTACGCCGGGCTACCCCTGTCAGAAGAATGTCTAGGGGGGTAGACGATCCGAGGCCCGCAGATCATCAGGGTTTCGCCGGAGTAAGTCCACGAGAACGTCGGAATCATCTGAAAACTTGCATGTGTCCCTAGCATATGTGTGTGAGTGTGGTGCAAGATTGGTATAGGTGATTGCATGTGCCCCCCCTCACATGCATGCGCTCTAACCTAGAAGCGAAAGGTTATGGACCTGTATAAGGGGGAATCTCCCCGTTACGGTGAAACCGGGCCGTATAGTGCCCCAACTTGTGAACCAACATGGTTTCACATCATCCTATTACCTAGTCAGACACAAAACAAGAGAGAGCTACGCCGGGCTACCCCTGTCAGAAGAATGTCTAGGGGGGTAGACGATCCGAGGCCCGCAGATCATCAGGGTTTCGCCGGAGTAAGTCCACGAGAACGTCGGAATTATCTGAAAACTTGAAGGTGTCCCTAGCATATGTGTGTGAGTGTGGTGCAAGATTGGTATAGGTGATTGCATGTGCCCCCCCTCACATGCATGCGCTCTAACCTAGAAGCGAAAGGTTATGGACCTGTATAAGGGGGAATCTCCCCGTTACGGTGAAACCGGGCCGTATAGTGCCCCAACTTGTGAACCAACATGGTTTCACATCATCCTATGACCTAGTCAGACACAAAACAAGAGAGAGCTACGCCGGGCTACCCCTGTCAGAAGAATGTCTAGGGGGTAGACCATCTGAGGCCCGCAGATCATCAGGGTTTCGCCGCAGTAAGTCCACGAGAATGTCGAAATCATCTGAAAACTTGCATGTGTCCCTAGCATATGTGTGTGCGTGTGGTGCAAGATTGGTATAGGTGATTGCATGTGCCCACCCTCACATGCATGCGCTCTAACCTAGAAGCGAAAGGTTATGGACCTGTATAAGGGGGAATCTCCCCGTTACGGTGAAACCGGGCCGTATAGTGCCCCAACTTGTGAACCAACATGGTTTCACATCATCCTATGACCTAGTCAGACACAAAACAAGAGAGAGCTACGCCGGGCTACCCCTGTCAGAAGAATGTCTAGGGGGGTAGACGATCCGAGGCCCGCAGATCATCAGGGTTTCGCCGGAGTAAGTCCACGAGAACGTCGGAATCATCTGAAAACTTGCATGTGTCCCTAGCATATGTGTGTGAGTGTGGTGCAAGATTGGTATAGGTGATTGCATGTGCCCCCCCTCACATGCATGCGCTCTAACCTAGAAGCGAAAGGTTATGGACCTGTATAAGGGGGAATCTCCCCGTTACGGTGAAACCGGGCCGTATAGTGCCCCAACTTGTGAACCAACATGGTTTCACATCATCCTATGACCTAGTCAGACACAAAACAAGAGAGAGCTACGCCGGGCTACCCCTGTCAGAAGAATGTCTAGGGGGGTAGACGATCCGAGGCCCGCAGATCATCAGGGTTTCGCCGGAGTAAGTCCACGAGAACGTCGGAATCATCTGAAAACTTGCATGTGTCCCTAGCATATGTGTGTGAGTGTGGTGCAAGGTTGGTATAGGTGATTGCATGTGCCCCCCCCCTCACATGCATGCGCTCTAACCTAGAAGCGAAAGGTTATGGACCTGTATAAGGGGGAATCTCCCCGTTACGGTGAAACCGGGCCGTATAGTGCGCCAACTTGTGAACCAACATGGTTTCACATCATCCTATGACCTAGTCAGACACAAAACAAGAGAGAGCTACGCCGGGCTACCCCTGTCAGAAGAATGTCTAGGGGGGTAGACCATCCGAGGCCCGCAGATCATCAGGGTTTCGCCGGAGGAAGTCCACGAGAACGTCGGAATCATCTGAAAACTTGCATGTGTCCCTAGCATATGTGTGTGAGTGTGGTGCAAGATTGGTATAGGTGATTGCATGTGCCCCCCCTCACATGCATGCGCTCTAACCTAGAAGCGAAAGGTTATGGACCTGTATAAGGGGGAATCTCCCCGTTACGGTGAAACCGGGCCGTATAGTGCCCCAACTTGTGAACCAACATGGTTTCACATCATCCTATGACCTAGTCAGACACAAAACAAGAGAGAGCTACGCCGGGCTACCCCTGTCAGAAGAATGTCTAGGGGGGTAGACGATCCGAGGCCCGCAGATCATCAGGGTTTCGCCGGAGTAAGTCCACGAGAACGTCGGAATCATCTGAAAACTTGCATGTGTCCCTAGCATATGTGTGTGAGTGTGGTGCAAGATTGGTATAGGTGATTGCATGTGCCCCCCCTCACATGCATGCGCTCTAACCTAGAAGCGAAAGGTTATGGACCTGTATAAGGGGGAATCTCCCTGTTACGGTGAAACCGGGCCGTATAGTGCCCCAACTTGTGAACCAACATGGTTTCACATCATCCTATGACCTAGTCAGACACAAAACAAGAGAGAGCTACGTCGGGCTACCCCTGTCAGAAGAATGTCTAGGGGGGTAGACGATCTGAGGCCCGCAGATCATCAGGGTTTCGCCGGAGTAAGTCCACGAGAACGTCGGAATCATCTGAAAACTTGCATGTGTCCCTAGCATATGTGTGTGAGTGTGGTGAAAGATTGGTATAGGTGATTGCATGTGCCCCCCCTCACATGCATGCGCTCTAACCTAGAAGCGAAAGGTTATGGACCTGTATAAGGGGGATTCTCCCCGTTACGGTGAAACCGGGCCGTATAGTGCCCCAACTTGTGAACCAACATGGTTTCACATCATCCTATGACCTAGTCAGACACAAAACAAGAGAGAGCTACGCCGGGCTACCCCTGTCAGAAGAATGTCTAGGGGGGTAGACGATCCGAGGCCCGCAGATCATCAGGGTTTCGCCGGAGTAAGTCCACGAGAATGTCGGAATCATCTGAAAACTTGCATGTGTCCCTAGCATATGTGTGTGAGTGTGGTGCAAGATTGGTATAGGTGATTGCATGTGCCCCCCCTCACATGCATGCGCTCTAACCTAGAAGCGAAAGGTTATGGACCTGTATAAGGGGGAATCTCCCCGTTACGGTGAAACTGGGCCGTATAGTGCCCCAACTTGTGAACCAACATGGTTTCACATCATCCTATGACCTAGTCAGACACAAAACAAGAGAGAGCTACGCCGGGCTACCCCTGTCAGAAGAATGTCTAGGGGGGTAGACGATCCGAGGCCCGCAGATCATCAGGGTTTCGCCGGAGTAAGTCCACGAGAACGTCGGAATCATCTGAAAACTTGCATGTGTCCCTAGCATATGTGTGTGAGTGTGGTGCAAGATTGGTATAGGTGATTGCATGTGCCCCCCCCCCTCACATGCATGCGCTCTAACCTAGAAGCGAAAGGTTATGGACCTGTATAAGGGGGAATCTCTCCGTTACGGTGAAACCGGGCCGTATAGTGCCCCAACTTGTGAACCAACATGGTTTCACATCATCCTATGACCTAGTCAGACACAAAACAAGAGAGAGCTACGCCGGGCTACCCCTGTCAGAAGAATGTCTAGGGGGGTAGACGATCCGAGGCCCGCAGATCATCAGGGTTTCGCCGGAGGAAGTCCACGAGAACGTCGGAATAAGGGGGGTGCATGTATATAGTGATCAAGACCACAATAACCTATCATCATATGTGTGATCTCATGATCCTATGAAATAATATCACCTAACATATATGTAATAAAAGCCTTGCTAAAGGTGAAAAAAATTCTTTGCCGTGTGTCTGTGGGATAGAGACACACGGCAAAGGACCTTTGCCGTGTGTTTGACGGCGATAGGCACACGGCAAAGGACATCTTTGCCGTGTGTTTTGTCCTTTGCCGTGTGTCTCATGCTATTTTCTAATTTTCTTTTTATTTTTTCTTTCAAATGATTTAACTTTTTGTTGCCTATTTGTTAGTATTCAGACCATGGAAACACTAACTTTGCAATAGACCATAAGGTTCTAGAGGATGCTGAACTTCATTTCCATTAGGTAGACGATCCGAGGCCCACAGATCATCAGGGTTTCGCTGGAGTAAGTCCACGAGAACGTCGGAATCATCTGAAAACTTGCATGTGTCCCTAGCATATGTGTGTGAGTGTGGTGCAAGATTGGTATAGGTGATTGCATGTGCCCCCCCCTCACATGCATGCGCTCTAACCTAGAAGCGAAAGGTTCTGGACCTGTATAAGGGGGAATCTCCCCGTTACGGTGAAACCGGGCCGTATAGTGCCCCAACTTGTGAACCAACATGGTTTCACATCATCCTATGACCTAGTCAGACACAAAACAAGAGAGAGCTACGCCGGGCTACCCCTGTCAGAAGAATGTCTAGGGGGGTAGACGATCCGAGGCCCGCAGATCATCAGGGTTTCGCCGGAGTAAGTCCACGAGAACGTCGGAATCATCTGAAAACTTGCATGTGTCCCTAGCATATGTGTGTGAGTGTGGTGCAAGATTGGTATAGGTGATTGCATGTGCCCCCCCTCACATGCATGCGCTCTAACCTAGAAGCGAAAGGTTATGGACCTGTATAAGGGGGAATCTCCCCGTTACGGTGAAACCGGGCCGTATAGTGCCCCAACTTGTGAACCAACATGGTTTCATATCATCCTATGACCTAGTCAGACACAAAACAAGAGAGAGCTACGCCGGGCTACCCCTGTCAGAAGAATGTCTAGGGGGTAGACGATTCGAGGCCCACAGATCATCAGGGTTTCGCCGGAGTAAGTCCACGAGAACGTCGGAATCATCTGAAAACTTGCATGTGTCCCTAGCATATGTGTGTGAGTGTGGTGCAAGATTGGTATAGGTGATTGCATGTGCCCCCCCTCACATGCATGCGCTCTAACCTAGAAGCGAAAGGTTATGGACCTGTATAAGGGGGAATCTCCCCGTTACGGTGAAACCGGGCCGTATAGTGCCCCAACTTGTGAACCAACATGGTTTCACATCATCCTATGACCTAGTCAGACACAAAACAAGAGAGAGCTACGTCGGGCTACCCCTGTCAGAAGAATGTCTAGGGGGGTAGACGATCCGAGGCCCGCAGATCATCAGGGTTTCGCCGGAGTAAGTCCACGAGAACGTCGGAATCATCTGAAAACTTGCATGTGTCCCTAGCATATGTGTGTGAGTGTGGTGCAAGGTTGGTATAGGTGATTGCATGTGCCCCCCCCCCCTCACATGCATGCGCTCTAACCTAGAAGCGAAAGGTTATGGACCTGTATAAGGGGGAATCTCCCCGTTACGGTGAAACCGGGCCGTATAGTGCCCCAACTTGTGAACCAACATGGTTTCACATCATCCTATGACCTAGTCAGACACAAAACAAGAGAGAGCTACGCCGGGCTAACCCTGTCAGAAGAATGTCTAGGGGGGTAGACGATCCGAGGCCCGCAGATCATCAGGGTTTCGCCGGAGGAAGTCCACGAGAACGTCAGAATCAGGGGGTGCATGTATATAGTGATCAAGACCACAATAACCTATCATCATATGTGTGATCTCATGATCCTATGAAATAATATCACCTAACATATATGTAATAAAAGCCTTGCTAAAGGTGAAAAAAATTCTTTGCCGTGTGTCTGTGGGATAGAGACACACGGCAAAGGACCTTTGCCGTGTGTTTGACGGCGACAGGCACACGACAAAGGACATCTTTGCCGTGTGTTTTGTCCTTTGCCGTGTGTTTGATGCTATTTTCTAATTTTATTTTTATTTTTTCTTTCAAATGATTTAACTTTTTGTTGCCTATTTGTTAGTATTCAGACCATGGAAACACTAACTTTGCAATAGACCATAAGGTTCTAGAGGATGTTGAACTTCATTTCCATTAGGTAGACGATCCGAGGCCCGCAGATCATCAGGGTTTCGCCGGAGTAAGTCCACGAGAACGTCGGAATCATCTGAAAACTTGCATGTGTCCCTAGCATATGTGTGTGAGTGTGGTGCAAGATTGGTATAGGTGATTGCATGTGCCCCCCCCTCACATGCATGCGCTCTAACCTAGAAGCGAAAGGTTCTGGACCTGTATAAGGGGGAATCTCCCCGTTACGGTGAAACCGGGCCGTATAGTGCCCCAACTTGTGAACCAACATGGTTTCACATCATCCTATGACCTAGTCAGACACAAAACAAGAGAGAGCTACGCCGGGCTACCCCTGTCAGAAGAATGTCTAGGGGGGTAGACGATCTGAGGCCCGCAGATCATCAGGGTTTCGCCGGAGTAAGTCCACGAGAACGTCGGAATCATCTGAAAACTTGCATGTGTCCCTAGCATATGTGTGTGAGTGTGGTGCAAGATTGGTATAGGTGATTGCATGTGCCCCCCCCTCACATGCATGCGCTCAAACCTAGAAGCGAAAGGTTATGGACCTGTATAAGGGGGAATCTCCCCGTTACGGTGAAACCGGGCCGTATAGTGCCCCAACTTGTGAACCAACATGGTTTCACATCATCCTATGACCTAGTCAGACACAAAACAAGAGAGAGCTACGCCGGGCTACCCCTGTCAGAAGAATGTCTAGGGGGGTAGACGATCCGAGGCCCGCAGATCATCAGGGTTTCGCCGGAGTAAGTCCACGAGAACGTCGGAATCATCTGAAAACTTGCATGTGTCCCTAGCATATGTGTGTGAGTGTGGTGCAAGGTTGGTATAGGTGATTGCATGTGCCCCCCCCCTCACATGCATGCGCTCTAACCTAGAAGCGAAAGGTTATGGACCTGTATAAGGGGGAATTTCCCCGTTACGGTGAAACCGGGCCGTATAGTGCCCCAACTTGTGAACCAACATGGTTTCACATCATCCTATGACCTAGTCAGACACAAAACAAGAGAGAGCTACGCCGGGCTAACCCTGTCAGAAGAATGTCTAGGGGGGTAGACGATCCGAGGCCCGCAGATCATCAGGGTTTCGCCGGAGGAAGTCCACGAGAACGTCGGAATCAGGGGGGTGCATGTATATAGTGATCAAGACCACAATAACCTATCATCATATGTGTGATCTCATGATCCTATGAAATAATATCACCTAACATATATGTAATAAAAGCCTTGCTAAAGGTGAAAAAAATTCTTTGTCGTGTGTCTGTGGGATAGAGACACACGGCAAAGGACCTTTGCCGTGTGTTTGACGGCGACAGGCACACGGCAAAGGACATCTTTGCCGTGTGTTTTGTCCTTTGCCGTGTGTTTGATGCTATTTTCTAATTTTATTTTTATTTTTTCTTTCAAATGATTTAACTTTTTGTTGCCTATTTGTTAGTATTCAGACCATGGAAACACTAACTTTGCAATAGACCATAAGGTTCTAGAGGATGTTGAACTTCATTTCCATTAGGTAGACGATCCGAGGCCCGCAGATCATCAGGGTTTCGCCGGAGTAAGTCCACGAGAACGTCGGAATCATCTGAAAACTTGCATGTGTCCCTAGCATATGTGTGTGAGTGTGGTGCAAGATTGGTATAGGTGATTGCATGTGCCCCCCCCTCACATGCATGCGCTCTAACCTAGAAGCGAAAGGTTATGGACCTGTATAAGGGGGAATCTCCCCGTTACGGTGAAACCGGGCCGTATAGTGCCCCAACTTGTGAACCAACATGGTTTCACATCATCCTATGACCTAGTCAGACGCAAAACAAGAGAGAGCTACGCCGGGCTACCCCTGTCAGAAGAATGTCTAGGGGGGTAGACGATCCGAGGCCCGCAGATCATCAGGGTTTCGCCGGAGTAAGTCCACGAGAACGTCGGAATCATCTGAAAACTTGCATGTGTCCCTAGCATATGTGTGTGAGTGTGGTGCAAGATTGGTATAGGTGATTGCATGTGCCCCCCCTCACATGCATGCGCTCTAACCTAGAAGCGAAAGGTTATGGACCTGTATAAGGGGGAATCTCCCCGTTACGGTGAAACCGGGCCGTATAGTGCCCCAACTTGTGAACCAACATGGTTTCACATCATCCTATGACCTAGTCAGACACAAAACAAGAGAGAGCTACGCCGGGCTACCCCTGTCAGAAGAATGTCTAGGGGGGTAGACGATCCGAGGCCCGCAGATCATCAGGGTTTCGCCGGAGTAAGTCCACGAGAACGTCGGAATCATCTGAAAACTTGCATGTGTCCCTAGCATATGTGTGTGAGTGTGGTGCAAGATTGGTATAGGTGATTGCATGTGCCCCCCCTCACATGCATGCTCTCTAACCTAGAAGCGAAAGGTTATGGACCTGTATAAGGGGGAATCTCCCCGTTACGGTGAAACCGGGCCGTATAGTGCCCCAACTTGTGAACCAACATGGTTTCACATCATCCTATGACCTAGTCAGACACAAAACAAGAGAGAGCTACGCCGGGCTACCCCTGTCAGAAGAATGTCTAGGGGGTAGACGATCCGAGGCCCACAGATCATCAGGGTTTCGCCGGAGTAAGTCCACGAGAACGTCGGAATCATCTGAAAACTTGCATGTGTCCCTAGCATATGTGTGTGAGTGTGGTGCAAGATTGGTATAGGTGATTGCATGTGCCCCCCCTCACATGCATGCGCTCTAACCTAGAAGCGAAAGGTTATGGACCTGTATAAGGGGGAATCTCCCCGTTACGGTGAAACCGGGCCGTATAGTGCCCCAACTTGTGAACCAACATGGTTTCACATCATCCTATGACCTAGTCAGACACAAAACAAGAGAGAGCTACGCTGGGCTACCCCTGTCAGAAGAATGTCTAGGAGGGTAGACGATCCGAGGCCCGCAGATCATCAGGGTTTCGCCGGAGTAAGTCCACGAGAAGGTCGGAATCATCTGAAAACTTGCATGTGTCCCTAGCATATGTGTGTGAGTGTGGTGCAAGATTGGTATAGGTGATTGCATGTGCCCCCCCTCACATGCATGCGCTCTAACCTAGAAGCGAAAGGTTCTGGACCTGTATAAGGGGGAATCTCCCCGTTACGGTGAAACCGGGCCGTATAGTGCCCCAACTTGTGAACCAACATGGTTTCACATCATCCTATGACCTAGTCAGACACAAAACAAGAGAGAGCTACGCCGGGCTACCCGTGTCAGAAGAATGTCTAGGGGGGTAGACGATCCGAGGCCCGCAGATCATCAGGGTTTTGCCGGAGTAAGTCCACGAGAACGTCGGAATCATCTGAAAACTTGCATGTGTCCCTAGCATATGTGTGTGAGTGTGGTGCAAGATTGGTATAGGTGATTGCATGTGCCCCCCCTCACATGCATGCGCTCTAACCTAGAAGCGAAAGGTTATGGACCTGTATAAGGGGGAATCTCCCCGTTACGGTGAAACCGGGCCGTATAGTGCCCCAACTTGTGAACCAACATGGTTTCACATCATCCTATGACCTAGTCAGACACAAAACAAGAGAGAGCTACGCCGGGCTACCCCTGTCAGAAGAATGTCTAGGGGGTAGACGATCCGAGGCCCACAGATCATCAGGGTTTCGCCGGAGTAAGTCCACGAGAACGTCGGAATCATCTGAAAACTTGCATGTGTCCCTAGCATATGTGTGTGAGTGTGGTGCAAGATTGGTATAGGTGATTGCATGTGCCCCCCCTCACATGCATGCGCTCTAACCTAGAAGCGAAAGGTTATGGACCTGTATAAGGGGGAATCTCCCCGTTACGGTGAAACCGGGCCGTATAGTGCCCCAACTTGTGAACCAACATGGTTTCACATCATCCTATGACCTAGTCAGACACAAAACAAGAGAGAGCTACGCCGGGCTACCCCTGTCAGAAGAATGTCTAGGGGGGTAGACGATCCGAGGCCCGCAGATCATCAGGGATTCGCCGGAGTAAGTCCACGAGAACGTCGGAATCATCTGAAAACTTGCATGTGTCCCTAGCATATGTGTGTGAGTGTGGTGCAAGGTTGGTATAGGTGATTGCATGTGCCCCCCCCCCTCACATGCATGCGCTCTAACCTAGAAGCGAAAGGTTATGGACCTGTATAAGGGGGAATCTCCCCGTTACGGTGAAACCGGGCCGTATAGTGCCCCAACTTGTGAACCAACATGGTTTCACATCATCCTATGACCTAGTCAGACACAAAACAAGAGAGAGCTACGCCGGGCTACCCCTGTCAGAAGAATGTCTAGGGGGGTAGACGATCCGAGGCCCGCAGATCATCAGGGTTTCGCCGGAGGAAGTCCACGAGAACGTCGGAATCAGGGGGGTGCATGTATATAGTGATCAAGACCACAATAACCTATCATCATATGTGTGATCTCATGATCCTATGAAATAATATCACCTAACATATATGTAATAAAAGCCTTGCTAAAGGTGAAAAAAATTCTTTGCCGTGTGTCTGTGGGATAGAGACACACGGCAAAGGACCTTTGCCGTGTGTTTGACGGCGACAGGCACACGGCAAAGGACATCTTTGCCGTGTGTTTTGTCCTTTGCCGTGTGTTTGATGCTATTTTCTAATTTTATTTTTATTTTTTCTTTCAAATGATTTAACTTTTTGTTGCCTATTTGTTAGTATTCAGACCATGGAAACACTAACTTTGCAATAGACCATAAGGTTCTAGAGGATGTTGAACTTCATTTCCATTAGGTAGACGATCCGAGGCCCGCAGATCATCAGGGTTTCGCCGGAGTAAGTCCACGAGAACGTCGGAATCATCTGAAAACTTGCATGTGTCCCTAGCATATGTGTGTGAGTGTGGTGCAAGATTGGTATAGGTGATTGCATGTGCCCCCCCTCACATGCATGCGCTCTAACCTAGAAGCGAAAGGTTATGGACCTGTATAAGGGGGAATCTCCCTGTTACGGTGAAACCGGGCCGTATAGTGCCCCAACTTGTGAACCAACATGGTTTCACATCATCCTATGACCTAGTCAGACACAAAACAAGAGAGAGCTACGCCGGGCTACCCCTGTCAGAAGAATGTCTAGGGGGGTAGACGATCCGAGGCCCGCAGATCATCAGGGTTTCGCCGGAGTAAGTCCACGAGAACGTCGGAATCATCTGAAAACTTGCATGTGTCCCTAGCATATGTGTGTGAGTGTGGTGCAAGATTGGTATAGGTGATTGCATGTGCCCCCCCTCACATGCATGCGCTCTAACCTAGAAGCGAAAGGTTATGGACCTGTATAAGGGGGAATCTCCCCGTTACGGTGAAACCGGGCCGTTTAGTGCCCCAACTTGTGAACCAACATGGTTTCTCATCATCCTATGACCTAGTCAGACACAAAACAAGAGAGAGCTACGCCGGGCTACCCCTGTCAGAAGAATGTCTAGGGGGGTAGACGATCCGAGGCCCGCAGATCATCAGGGTTTCGCCGGAGTAAGTCCACGAGAACGTCGGAATCATCTGAAAACTTGCATGTGTCCCTAGCATATGTGTGTGAGTGTGGTGCAAGATTGGTATAGGTGATTGCATGTGCCCCCCCTCACATGCATGCGCTCTAACCTAGAAGCGAAAGGTTATGGACCTGTATAAGGGGGAATCTCCCCGTTACGGTGAAACCGGGCCGTATAGTGCCCCAACTTGTGAACCAACATGGTTTCACATCATCCTATGACCTAGTCAGACACAAAACAAGAGAGAGCTACGCCGGGCTACCCCTGTCAGAAGAATGTCTAGGGGGTAGACGATCCGAGGCCCACAGATCATCAGGGTTTCGCCGGAGTAAGTCCACGAGAACGTCGGAATCATCTGAAAACTTGCATGTGTCCCTAGCATATGTGTGTGAGTGTGGTGCAAGATTGGTATAGGTGATTGCATGTGACCCCCCTCACATGCATGCGCTCTAACCTTGAAGCGAAAGGTTATGGACCTGTATAAGGGGGAATCTCCCCGTTACGGTGAAACCGCGCCGTATAGTGCCCCAACTTGTGAACCAACATGGTTTCACATCATCCTATGACCTAGTCAGACACAAAACAAGAGAGAGCTACGCCGGGCTACCCCTGTCAGAAGAATGTCTAGGAGGGTAGACGATCTGAGGCCCGCAGATCATCAGGGTTTCGCCGGAGTAAGTCCACGAGAACGTCGGAATCATCTGAAAACTTGCATGTGTCCCTAGCATATGTGTGTGAGTGTGGTGCAAGATTGGTATAGGTGATTGCATGTGCCCCCCCTCACATGCATGCGCTCTAACCTAGAAGCGAAAGGTTCTAGACCTGTATAAGGGGGAATCTCCCCGTTACGGTGAAACCGGGCCGTATAGTGCCCCAACTTGTGAACCAACATGGTTTCACATCATCCTATGACCTAGTCAGACACAAAACAAGAGAGAGCTACGCCGGGCTACCCTGTCAGAAGAATGTCTAGGGGGGTAGACGATCCGAGGCCCGCAGATCATCAGGGTTTTGCCGGAGTAAGTCCACGAGAACGTCGGAATCATCTGAAAACTTGCATGTGTCCCTAGCATATGTGTGTGAGTGTGGTGCAAGATTGGTATAGGTGATTGCATGTGCCCCCCCTCACATGCATGCGCTCTAACCTAGAAGCGAAAGGTTATGGACCTGTATAAGGGGGAATCTCCCCGTTACGGTGAAACCGGGCCGTATAGTGCCCCAACTTGTGAACCAACATGGTTTCACATCATCCTATGACCTAGTCAGACACAAAACAAGAGAGAGCTACGCCGGGCTACCCCTGTCAGAAGAATGTCTAGGGGGTAGACGATCCGAGGCCCACAGATCATTAGGGTTTCGCCGGAGTAAGTCCACGAGAACGTCGGAATCATCTGAAAACTTGCATGTGTCCCTAGCATATGTGTGTGAGTGTGGTGCAAGATTGGTATAGGTGATTGCATGTGCCCCCCCTCACATGCATGCGCTCTAACCTAGAAGCGAAAGGTTATGGACCTGTATAAGGGGGAATCTCCCCGTTACGGTGAAACCGGGCTGTATAGTGCCCCAACTTGTGAACCAACATGGTTTCACATCATCCTATGACCTAGTCAGACACAAAACAAGAGAGAGCTACGCCGGGCTACCCCTGTCAGAAGAATGTCTAGGGGGGTAGACGATCCGAGGCCCGCAGATCATCAGGGTTTCACCGGAGTAAGTCCACGAGAACGTCGGAATCATCTGAAAACTTGCATGTGTCCCTAGCATATGTGTGTGAGTGTGGTGCAAGGTTGGTATAGGTGATTGCATGTGCCCCCCCCCTCACATGCATGCGCTCTAACCTAGAAGCGAAAGGTTATGGACCTGTATAAGGGGGAATCTCCCCGTTACGGTGAAACCGGGCCGTATAGTGCCCCAACTTGTGAACCAACATGGTTTCACATCATCCTATGACCTAGTCAGACACAAAACAAGAGAGAGCTACGCCGGGCTACCCCTGTCAGAAGAATGTCTAGGGGGGTAGACGATCCGAGGCCCGCAGATCATCAGGGTTTCGCCGGAGGAAGTCCACGAGAACGTCGGAATCAGGGGGGTGCATGTATATAGTGATCAAGACCACAATAACCTATCATCATATGTGTGATCTCATGATCCTATGAAATAATATCACCTAACATATATGTAATAAAAGCCTTGCTAAAGGTGAAAAAAATTCTTTGCCGTGTGTCTGTGGGATAGAGACACACGGCAAAGGACCTTTGCCGTGTGTTTGACGGCGACAGGCACACGGCAAAGGACATCTTTGCCGTGTGTTTTGTCCTTTGCCGTGTGTTTGATGCTATTTTCTAATTTTATTTTTATTTTTTCTTTCAAATGATTTAACTTTTTGTTGCCTATTTGTTAGTATTCAGACCATGGAAACACTAACTTTGCAATAGACCATAAGGTTCTAGAGGATGTTGAACTTCATTTCCATTAGGTAGACGATCCGAGGCCCGCAGATCATCAGGGTTTCGCCGGAGTAAGTCCACGAGAACGTCGGAATCATCTGAAAACTTGCATGTGTCCCTAGCATATGTGTGTGAGTGTGGTGCAAGATTGGTATAGGTGATTGCATGTGCCCCCCCTCACATGCATGCGCTCTAACCTAGAAGCGAAAGGTTATGGCCCTGTATAAGGGGGAATCTCCCCGTTACGGTGAAACCGGGCCGTATAGTGCCCCAACTTGTGAACCAACATGGTTTCACATCATCCTATGACCTAGTCAGACACAAAACAAGAGAGAGCTACGCCGGGCTACCCCTGTCAGAAGAATGTCTAGGGGGGTAGACGATCCGAGGCCCGCAGATCATCAGGGTTTCGCCAGAGTAAGTCCACGAGAACGTCGGAATCATCTGAAAACTTGCATGTGTCCCTAGCATATGTGTGTGAGTGTGGTGCAAGATTGGTATAGGTGATTGCATGTGCCCCCCCTCACATGCATGCGCTCTAACCTAGAAGCGAAAGGTTATGGACCTGTATAAGGGGGAATCTCCCCGTTACGGTGAAACCGGGCCGTATAGTGCCCCAACTTGTGAACCAACATGGTTTCACATCATCCTATGACCTAGTCAGACACAAAACAAGAGAGAGCTACGCCTGGCTACCCCTGTCAGAAGAATGTCTAGGGGGGTAGACGATCCGAGGCCCGCAGATCATCAGGGTTTCGCCGGAGTAAGTCCACGAGAACGTCGGAATCATCTGAAAACTTGCATGTGTCCCTAGCATATGTGTGTGAGTGTGGTGCAAGATTGGTATAGGTGATTGCATGTGCCCCCCCTCACATGCATGCGCTCTAACCTAGAAGCGAAAGGTTATGGACCTGTATAAGGGGGAATCTCCCCGTTACGGTGAAACCGGGCCGTATAGTGCCCCAACTTGTGAACCAACATGGTTTCACATCATCCTATGACCTAGTCAGACACAAAACAAGAGAGAGCTACGCCGGGCTACCCCTGTCAGAAGAATGTCTAGGGGGGTAGACGATCCGAGGCCCGCAGATCATCAGGGTTTCGCCGGAGTAAGTCCACGAGAACGTCGGAATCATCTGAAAACTTGCATGTGTCCCTAGCATATGTGTGTGAGTGTGGTGCAAGATTGGTATAGGTGATTGCATGTGCCCCCCCTCACATGCATGCGCTCTAACCTAGAAGCGAAAGGTTATGGACCTGTATAAGGGGGAATCTCCCCGTTACGGTGAAACCGGGCCGTATAGTGCCCCAACTTGTGAACCAACATGGTTTCACATCATCCGATGACCTAGTCAGACACAAAACAAGAGAGAGCTACGCCGGGCTACCCCTGTCAGAAGAATGTCTAGGGGGGTAGACGATCCGAGGCCCGCAGATCATCAGGGTTTCGCCGGAGTAAGTCCACGAGAACGTCGGAATCATCTGAAAACTTGCATGTGTCCCTAGCATATGTGTGTGAGTGTGGTGCAAGGTTGGTATAGGTGATTGCATGTGCCCCCCCCCCCCTCACATGCATGCGCTCTAACCTAGAAGCGAAAGGTTATGGACCTGTATAAGGGGGAATCTCCCTGTTACGGTGAAACCGGGCCGTATAGTGCCCCAACTTGTGAACCAACATGGTTTCACATCATCCTATGACCTAGTCAGACACAAAACAAGAGAGAGCTACGCCGGGCTACCCCTGTCAGAAGAATGTCTAGGGGGGTAGACGATCCGAGGCCCGCAGATCATCAGGGTTTCGCCGGAGGAAGTCCACGAGAACGTCGGAATCAGGGGGGTGCATGTATATAGTGATCAAGACCACAATAACCTATCATCATATGTGTGATCTCATGATCCTATGAAATAATATCACCTAACATATATGTAATAAAAGCCTTGCTAAAGGTGAAAAAAATTCTTTGCCGTGTGTCTGTGGGATAGAGACACACGGCAAAGGACCTTTGTCGTGTGTTTGACGGCGACAGGCACACGGCAAAGGACATCTTTGCCGTGTGTTTTGTCCTTTGCCGTGTGTTTGATGCTATTTTCTAATTTTATTTTTATTTTTTCTTTCAAATGATTTAACTTTTTGTTGCCTATTTGTTAGTATTCAGACCATGGAAACACTAACTTTGCAATAGACCATAAGGTTCTAGAGGATGTTGAACTTCATTTCCATTAGGTAGACGATCCGAGGCCCGCAAATCATCAGGGTTTCGCCGGAGTAAGTCCACGAGAACGTCGGAATCATCTGAAAACTTGCATGTGTCCCTAGCATATGTGTGTGAGTGTGGTGCAAGATTGGTATAGGTGATTGCATGTGCCCCCCCTCACATGCATGCGCTCTAACCTAGAAGCGAAAGGTTATGGACCTGTATAAGGGGGAATCTCCCCGTTACGGTGAAACCGGGCCGTATAGTGCCCCAACTTGTGAACCAACATGGTTTCACATCATCCTATGACCTAATCAGACACAAAACAAGAGAGAGCTACGTCGGGCTACCCCTGTCAGAAGAATGTCTAGGGGGGTAGACGATCCGAGGCCCGCAGATCATCAGGGTTTCGCCGGAGTAAGTCCACGAGAACGTCGGAATCATCTGAAAACTTGCATGTGTCCCTAGCATATGTGTGTGAGTGTGGTGCAAGATTGGTATAGGTGATTGCATGTGCCCCCCCTCACATGCATGCGCTCTAACCTAGAAGCGAAAGGTTATGGACCTGTATAAGGGGGAATCTCCCTGTTACGGTGAAACCGGGCCGTATAGTGCCCCAACTTGTGAACCAACATGGTTTCACATCATCCTATGACCTAGTCAGACACAAAACAAGAGAGAGCTACGCCGGGCTACCCCTGTCAGAAGAATGTCTATGGGG
Source organism: Avena sativa (assembly GCA_916181665.1). Taxonomy (NCBI): domain Eukaryota; kingdom Viridiplantae; phylum Streptophyta; class Magnoliopsida; order Poales; family Poaceae; genus Avena; species Avena sativa. The sequence goes on from OV702279.1 coordinate 346,393,775, forward strand.
GTAGACGATCCGAGGCCCGCAGATCATCAGGGTTTCGCCGGAGTAAGTCCACGAGAACGTCGGAATCATCTGAAAACTTGCATGTGTCCCTAGCATATGTGTGTGAGTGTGGTGCAAGATTGGTATAGGTGATTGCATGTGCCCCCCTCACATGCATGCGCTCTAACCTAGAAGCGAAAGGTTATGGACCTGTATAAGGGGGAATCTCCCCGTTACGGTGAAACCGGGCCGTATAGTGCCCCAACTTGTGAACCAACATGGTTTCACATCATCCTATGACCTAGTCAGACACAAAACAAGAGAGAGCTACGCCGGGCTACCCCTGTCAGAAGAATGTCTAGGGGCGTAGACGATCCGAGGCCCGCAGATCATCAGGGTTTCGCCGGAGTAAGTCCACGAGAATGTCGGAATCATCTGAAAACTTGCATGTGTCCCTTGCATACGTGTGTGAGTGTGGTGCAAGATTGCTATAGGTGATTGCATGTGCCCCCCCTCACATGCATGCGCTCTAACCTAGAAGCGAAAGGTTATGGACCTGTATAAGGGGGAATCTCCCCGTTACGGTGAAACCGGGCCGTATAGTGCCCCAACTTGTGAACCAACATGGTTTCACATCATCCTATGACCTAGTCAGACACAAAACAAGAGAGAGCTACGCCGGGCTACCCCTGTCAGAAGAATGTCTAGGGGGGTAGACGATCCGAGGCCCGCAGATCATCAGGGTTTCGCCGGAGTAAGTCCACGAGAATGTCGGAATCATCTGAAAACTTGCATGTGTCCCTAGCATATGTGTGTGAGTGTGGTGCAAGATTGGTATAGGTGATTGCATGTGCCCCCCTCACATGCATGCGCTCTAACCTAGAAGCGAAAGGTTATGGACCTGTATAAGGGGGAATCTCCCCGTTACGGTGAAACCGGGCCGTATAGTGCCCCAACTTGTGAACCAACATGGTTTCACATCATCCTATGACCTAGTCAGACACAAAACAAGAGAGAGCTACGCCGGGCTACCCCTGTCAGAAGAATGTCTAGGGGGGTAGACGATCCGAGGCCCGCAGATCATCAGGGTTTCGCCGGAGTAAGTCCACGAGAACGTCGGAATCATCTGAAAACTTGCATGTGTCCCTAGCATATGTGTGTGAGTGTGGTGCAAGATTGGTATAGGTGATTGCATGTGCCCCCCCTCACATGCATGCGCTCTAACCTAGAAGCGAAAGGTTATGGACCTGTATAAGGGGGAATCTCTCCGTTACGGTGAAACCGGGCCGTATAGTGCCCAATTTGTGAACCAACATGGTTTCACATCATCCTATGACCTAGTCAGACACAAAACAAGAGAGAGCTACGCCAGGCTACCCCTGTCAGAAGAATGTCTAGGGGGTAGACGATCCGAGGCCCGCAGATCATCAGGGTTTCGCCGGAGGAAGTCCACGAGAACGTCGGAATCAGGGGGGTGCATGTATATAGTGATCAAGACCACAATAACCTATCATCATATGTGTGATCTCATGATCCTATGAAATAATATCACCTAACATATATGTAATAAAAGCCTTGCTAAAGGTGAAAAAAATTCTTTGCCGTGTGTCTGTGGGATAGAGACACACGGCAAAGGACCTTTGCCGTGTGTTTGACGGCGACAGGCACACGGCAAAGGACATCTTTGCCGTGTGATTTGTCCTTTGCCGTGTGTCTCATGCTATTTTCTAATTTTATTTTTATTTTTTCTTTCAAATGATTTAACTTTTTGTTGCCTATTTGTTAGTATTCAGACCATGGAAACACTAACTTTGCAATATACCATAAGGTTCTAGAGGATGTTGAACTTCATTTCCATTAGGTAGAGGATCCGAGGCCCGCAGATCATCAGGGTTTCGCTGGAGTAAGTCCACGAGAACGTCGGAATCATCTGAAAACTTGCATGTGTCCCTAGCATATGTGTGTGAGTGTGGTGCAAGATTGGTATAGGTGATTGCATGTGCCCCCCCTCACATGCATGCGCTCTAACCTAGAAGCGAAAGGTTATGGACCTGTATAAGGGGGAATCTCCCCGTTACGGTGAAACCGGGCCGTATAGTGCCCCAACTTGTGAACCAACATGGTTTCACATCATCCTATGACCTAGTCAGACATAAAACAAGAGAGAGCTACGCCGGGCTACCCCTGTCAGAAGAATGTCTAGGGGGTAGACGATCCGAGGCCCGCAGATCATCAGGGTTTCGCCGGAGTAAGTCCACGAGAACGTCGGAATCATCTGAAAACTTGCATGTGTCCCTAGCATATGTGTGTGAGTGTGGTGCAAGATTGGTATAGGTGATTGCATGTGCCCCCCCTCACATGCATGCGCTCTAACCTAGAAGCGAAAGGTTATGGACCTGTATAAGGGGGAATCTCCCCGTTACGGTGAAACCGGGCCGTATAGTGCCCCAACTTGTGAACCAACATGGTTTCACATCATCCTATGACCTAGTCAGACACAAAACAAGAGAGAGCTACGCCGGGCTACCCCTGTCAGAAGAATGTCTAGGGGCGTAGACGATCCGAGGCCCGCAGATCATCAGGGTTTCGCCGGAGTAAGTCCATGAGAATGTCGGAATCATCTGAAAACTTGCATGTGTCCCTAGCATATGTGTGTGAGTGTGGTGCAAGATTGGTATAGGTGATTGCATGTGCCCCCCCTCACATGCATGCGCTCTAACCTAGAAGCGAAAGGTTATGGACCTGTATAAGGGGGAATCTCCCCGTTACGGTGAAACCGGGCCGTATAGTGCCCCAACTTGTGAACCAACATGGTTTCACATCATCCTATGACCTAGTCAGACACAAAACAAGAGAGAGCTACGCCGGGCTACCCCTGTCAGAAGAATGTCTAGGGGGGTAGACGATCTGAGGCCCGCAGATCATCAGGGTTTCGCCGGAGTAAGTCCACGAGAACGTCGGAATCATCTGAAAACTTGCATGTGTCCCTAGCATATGTGTGTGAGTGTGGTGCAAGATTGGTATAGGTGATTGCATGTGCCCCCCCTCACATGCATGCGCTCTAACCTAGAAGCGAAAGGTTATGGACCTGTATAAGGGGGAATCTCCCCGTTACGGTGAAACCGGGCCGTATAGTGCCCCAACTTGTGAACCAACATGGTTTCACATCATCCTATGACCTAGTCAGACACAAAACAAGAGAGTGCTACGCCGGGCTACCCCTGTCAGAAGAATGTCTAGGGGGGTAGACGATCCGAGGCCCGCAGATCATCAGGGTTTCGCCGGAGTAAGTCCACGAGAATGTCGGAATCATCTGAAAACCTGCATGTGTCCCTAGCATATGTGTGTGAGTGTGGTGCAAGATTGGTATAGGTGATTGCATGTGCCCCCCCTCACATGCATGCGCTCTAACCTAGAAGCGAAAGGTTATGGACCTGTATAAGGGGGAATCTCTCCGTTACGGTGAAACCGGGCCGTATAGTACCCCAACTTGTGAACCAACATGGTTTCACATCATCCTATGACCTAGTCAGACACAAAACAAGAGAGAGCTACGCTAGGCTACCCCTGTCAGAAGAATGTCTAGGGGGGTAGACGATCCGAGGCCCGCAGATCATCAGGGTTTCGCCGGAGGAAGTCCACGAGAACGTCGGAATCAGGGGGGTGCATGTATATAGTGATCAAGACCACAATAACCTATCATCATATGTGTGATCTCATGATCCTATGAAATAATATCACCTAACATATATGTAATAAAAGCCTTGCTAAAGGTGAAAAAAATTCTTTGCCGTGTGTCTGTGGGATAGAGACACACGACAAAGGACCTTTGCCGTGTGTTTGACGGCGACAGGCACACGGCAAAGGACATCTTTGCCGTGTGATTTGTCCTTTGCCGTGTGTCTCATGCTATTTTCTAATTTTCTTTTTATTTTTTCTTTCAAATGATTTAACTTTTTGTTGCCTATTTGTTAGTATTCAGACCATGGAAACACTAACTTTGCAATATACCATAAGGTTCTAGAGGATGTTGAACTTCATTTCCATTAGGTAGACGATCCGAGGCCCGCAGATCATCAGGGTTTCGCTGGAGTAAGTCCACGAGAACGTCGGAATCATCTGAAAACTTGCATGTGTCCCTAGCATATGTGTGTGAGTGTGGTGCAAGATTGGTATAGGTGATTGCATGCGCCCCCCCTCACATGCATGCGCTCTAACCTAGAAGCGAAAGGTTATGGACCTGTATAAGGGGGAATCTCCCCGTTACGGTGAAACCGGGCCGTATAGTGCCCCAACTTGTGAACCAACATGGTTTCACATCATCCTATGACCTAGTCAGACATAAAACAAGAGAGAGCTACGCCGGGCTACCCCTGTCAGAAGAATGTCTAGGGGGGTAGACGATCCGAGGCCCGCAGATCATCAGGGTTTCGCCGGAGTAAGTCCACGAGAACGTCGGAATCATCTGAAAACTTGCATGTGTCCCTAGCATATGTGTGTGAGTGTGGTGCAAGATTGGTATAGGTGATTGCATGTGCCCCCCCTCACATGCATGCGCTCTAACCTAGAAGCGAAAGGTTATGGACCTGTATAAGGGGGAATCTCTCCGTTACGGTGAAACCGGGCCGTATAGTGCCCCAACTTGTGAACCAACATGGTTTCACATCATCCTATGACCTAGTCAGACACAAAACAAGAGAGAGCTACGCCAGGCTACCCCTGTCAGAAGAATGTCTAGGGGGGTAGACGATCCGAGGCCCGCAGATCATCAGGGTTTCGCCGGAGGAAGTCCACGAGAACGTCGGAATCAGGGGGGTGCATGTATATAGTGATCAAGACCACAATAACCTATCATCATATGTGTGATCTCATGATCCTATGAAATAATATCACCTAACATATATGTAATAAAAGCCTTGCTAAAGGTGAAAAAAATTCTTTGCCGTGTGTCTGTGGGATAGAGACACACGGCAAAGGACCTTTGCCGTGTGTTTGACGGCGACAGGCACACGGCAAAGGACATCTTTGCCGTGTGATTTGTCCTTTGCCGTGTGTCTCATGCTATTTTCTAATTTTCTTTTTATTTTTTCTTTCAAATGATTTAACTTTTTGTTGCCTATTTGTTAGTATTCAGACCATGGAAACACTAACTTTGCAATATACCATAAGGTTCTAGAGGATGTTGAACTTCATTTCCATTAGGTAGATGATCCGAGGCCCGCAGATCATCAGGGTTTCGCTGGAGTAAGTCCACGAGAACGTCGGAATCATCTGAAAACTTGCATGTGTCCCTAGCATATGTGTGTGAGTGTGGTGCAAGATTGGTATAGGTGATTGCATGCGCCCCCCCTCACATGCATGCGCTCTAACCTAGAAGCGAAAGGTTATGGACCTGTATAAGGGGGAATCTCCCCGTTACGGTGAAACCGGGCCGTATAGTGCCCCAACTTGTGAACCAACATGGTTTCACATCATCCTATGACCTAGTCAGACATAAAACAAGAGAGAGCTACGCCGGGCTACCCCTGTCAGAAGAATGTCTAGGGGGGTAGACGATCCGAGGCCCGCAGATCATCAGGGTTTCGCCGGAGTAAGTCCACGAGAACGTCGGAATCATCTGAAAACTTGCATGTGTCCCTAGCATATGTGTGTGAGTGTGGTGCAAGATTGGTATAGGTGATTGCATGTGCCCCCCCTCACATGCATGCGCTCTAACCTAGAAGCGAAAGGTTATGGACCTGTATAAGGGGGAATCTCCCCGTTACGGTGAAACCGGGCCGTATAGTGCCCCAACTTGTGAACCAACATGGTTTCACATCATCCTATGACCTAGTCAGACACAAAACAAGAGAGAGCTACGCCGGGCTACCCCTGTCAGAAGAATGTCTAGGGGCGTAGACGATCCGAGGCCCGCAGATCATCAGGGTTTCGCCGGAGTAAGTCCACGAGAATGTCGGAATCATCTGAAAACTTGCATGTGTCCCTAGCATATGTGTGTGAGTGTGGTGCAAGATTGGTATAGATGATTGCATGTGCCCCCCTCACATGCATGCGCTCTAACCTAGAAGCGAAAGGTTATGGACCTGTATAAGGGGGAATCTCCCCGTTACGGTGAAACCGGGCCGTATAGTGCCCCAACTTGTGAACCAACATGGTTTCACATCATCCTATGACCTAGTCAGACACAAAACAAGAGAGAGCTACGCCGGGCTACCCCTGTCAGAAGAATGTCTAGGGGGGTAGACGATCCGAGGCCCGCAGATCATCAGGGTTTCGCCGGAGTAAGTCCACGAGAACGTCGGAATCATCTGAAAACTTGCATGTGTCCCTAGCATATGTGTGTGAGTGTGGTGCAAGATTGGTATAGGTGATTGCATGTGCCCCCCCCCCTCACATGCATGCGCTCTAACCTAGAAGCGAAAGGTTATGGACCTGTATAAGGGGGAATCTCCCCGTTACGGTGAAACCGGGTCGTATAGTGCCCCAACTTGTGAACCAACATGGTTTCACATCATCCTATGACCTAGTCAGACACAAAACAAGAGAGTGCTACGCCGGGCTACCCCAGTCAGAAGAATGTCTAGGGGGGTAGACGATCCGAGGCCCGCAGATCATCAGGGTTTCGCCGGAGTAAGTCCACGAGAATGTCGGAATCATCTGAAAACTTGCATGTGTCCCTAGCATATGTGTGTGAGTGTGGTGCAAGATTGGTATAGGTGATTGCATGTGCCCCCCCTCACATGCATGCGCTCTAACCTAGAAGCAAAAGGTTATGGACCTGTATAAGGGGGAATCTCTCCGTTACGGTGAAACCGGGCCGTATAGTGCCCCAACTTGTGAACCAACATGGTTTCACATCATCCTATGACCTAGTCAGACACAAAACAAGAGAGAGCTACGCCGGGCTACCCCTGTCAGAAGAATGTCTAGGGGGGTAGACGATCCGAGGCCCGCAGATCATCAGGGTTTCGCCGGAGGAAGTCCACGAGAACGTCGGAATCAGGGGGGTGCATGTATATAGTGATCAAGACCACAATAACCTATCATCATATGTGTGATCTCATGATCCTATGAAATAATATCACCTAACATATATGTAATAAAAGCCTTGCTAAAGGTGAAAAAAATTCTTTGCCGTGTGTCTGTGGGATAGAGACACACGGCAAAGGACCTTTGCCGTGTGTTTGACGGCGACAGGCACACGGCAAAGGACATCTTTGCCGTGTGATTTGTCCTTTGCCGTGTGTCTCATGCTATTTTCTAATTTTCTTTTTATTTTTTCTTTCAAATGATTTAACTTTTTGTTGCCTATTTGTTAGTATTCAGACCATGGAAACACTAACTTTGCAATAGACCATAAGGTTCTAGAGGATGCTGAACTTCATTTCCATTAGGTAGACGATCCGAGGCCCGCAGATCATCAGGGTTTCGCCGGAGTAAGTCCACGAGAACGTCGGAATCATCTGAAAACTTGCATGTGTCCCTAGCATATGTGTGTGAGTGTGGTGCAAGATTGGTATAGGTGATTGCATGTGCCCCCCCCACATGCAAGCGCTCTAACCTAGAAGCGAAAGGTTATGGACCTGTATAAGGGGGAATCTCCCCGTTACGGTGAAACCGGGCCGTATAGTGCCCCAACTTGTGAACCAACATGGTTTCACATCATCCTATGACCTAGTCAGACACAAAACAAGAGAGAGCTACGCCGGGCTACCCCTGTCAGAAGAATGTCTAGGGGGGTAGACGATCCGAGGCTCGCAGATCATCAGGGTTTCGCCGGAGTAAGTCCACGAGAACGTCGGAATCATCTGAAAACTTGCATGTGTCCCTAGCATATGTGTGTGAGTGTGGTGCAAGATTGGTATAGGTGATTGCATGTGCCCCCCCTCACATGCATGCGCTCTAACCTAGAAGCGAAAGGTTATGGACATGTATAAGGGGGAATCTCCCTGTTACGGTGAAACCGGGCCGTATAGTGCCCCAACTTGTGAACCAACATGGTTTCACATCATCCTATGACCTAGTCAGACACAAAACAAGAGAGAGCTACGCCGGGCTACCCCTGTCAGAAGAATGTCTAGGGGGGTAGACGATCCGAGGCCCGCAGATCATCAGGGTTTCGCCGGAGTAAGTCCACGAGAACGTCGGAATCATCTGAAAACTTGCATGTGTCCCTAGCATATGTTTGTGAGTGTGGTGCAAGATTGGTATAGGTGATTTCATGTGCCCCCCCTCACATGCATGCGCTCTAACCTAGAAGCGAAAGGTTATGGACCTGTATAAGGGGAATCTCCCTGTTACGGTGAAACCGGGCCGTATAGTGCCCCAACTTGTGAACCAACATGGTTTCACATCATCCTATGACCTAGTCAGACACAAAACAAGAGAGAGCTACGCCGGGCTACCCCTGTGAGAAGAATGTCTAGGGGGTAGACGATTTGAGGCCCGCAGATCATCAGGGTTTCGCCGGAGTAAGTCCACGAGAATGTCGGAATCATCTGAAAACTTGCATGTGTCCCTAGCATATGTGTGTGAGTGTGGTGCAAGATTGGTATAGGTGATTGCATGTGCCCCCCCTCACATGCATGCGCTCTAACCTAGAAGCGAAAGGTTATGGACCTGTATAAGGGGGAATCTCCCCGTTACGGTGAAACCGGGCCGTATAGTGCCCCAACTTGTGAACCAACATGGTTTCACATCATCCTATGACCTAGTCAGACACAAAACAAGAGAGAGCTACGCCGGGCTACCCCTGTCAGAAGAATGTCTAGGGGGTAGACGATCCGAGGCCTGCAGATCATCAGGGTTTCGCCGGAGTAAGTCCACGAGAACGTCGGAATCATCTGAAATCTTGCATGTGTCCCTAGCATATGTGTGTGAGTGTGGTGCAAGATTGGTATAGGTGATTGCATGTGCCCCCCCTCACATGCATGCGCTCTAACCTAGAAGCGAAAGGTTATGGACCTGTATAAGGGGGGATCTCCCCGTTACGGTGAAACCGGGCCGTATAGTGCCCCAACTTGTGAACCAACATGGTTTCACATCATCCTATGACCTAGTCAGACACAAAACAAGAGAGAGCTACGCCGGGCTACCCCTGTCAGAAGAATGTCTAGGGGGGTAGACGATCCGAGGCCCGCAGATCATCAGGGTTTCGCCGGAGTAAGTCCACGAGAACGTCGGAATCATCTGAAAACTTGCATGTGTCCCTAGCATATGTGTGTGAGTGTGGTGCAAGGTTGGTATAGGTGATTGCATGTGCCCCCCCCCCCCTCACATGCATGCGCTCTAACCTAGAAGCGAAAGGTTATGGACCTGTATAAGGGGGAATCTCCCCGTTACGGTGAAACCGGGCCGTATAGTGCCCCAACTTGTGAACCAACATGGTTTCACATCATCCTATGACCTAGTCAGACACAAAACAAGAGAGAGCTACGCCGGGCTACCCCTGTCAGAAGAATGTCTAGGGGGTAGACGATCCGAGGCCCGCAGATCATCAGGGTTTCGCCGGAGGAAGTCCACGAGAACGTCGGAATCAGGGGGGTGCATGTATATAGTGATCAAGACCACAATAACCTATCATCATATGTGTGATCTCATTATCCTATGAAATAATATCACCTAACATATATGTAATAAAAGCCTTGCTAAAGGTGAAAAAAATTCTTTGCCGTGTGTCTGTGGGATAGAGACACACGGCAAAGGACCTTTGCCGTGTGTTTGACGGCGACAGGCACACGGCAAAGGACATCTTTGCCGTGTGATTTGTCCTTTGCCGTGTGTCTCATGCTATTTTCTAATTTTCTTTTTATTTTTTCTTTCAAATGATTTAACTTTTTGTTGCCTATTTGTTAGTATTCAGACCATGGAAACACTAACTTTGCAATATACCATAAGGTTCTAGAGGATGTTGAACTTCATTTCCATTAGGTAGACGATCCGAGGCCCGCAGATCATCAGGGTTTCGCTGGAGTAAGTCCACGAGAACGTCGGAATCATCTGAAAACTTGCATGTGTCCCTAGCATATGTGTGTGAGTGTGGTGCAAGATTGGTATAGGTGATTGCATGTGCCCCCCCTCACATGCATGCGCTCTAACCTAGAAGCGAAAGGTTATGGACCTGTATAAGGGGGAATCTCTCCGTTACGGTGAAACCGGGCCGTATAGTGCCCCAACTTGTGAACCAACATGGTTTCACATCATCCTATGACCTAGTCAGACACAAAACAAGAGAGAGCTACGCCGGGCTACCCCTGTCAGAAGAATGTCTAGGGGGGTAGACGATCCGAGGCCCGCAGATCATCAGGGTTTCGCCGGAGGAAGTCCACGAGAACGGCGGAATCAGGGGGGTTCATGTATATAGTGATCAAGACCACAATAACCTATCATCATATGTGTGATCTCATTATCCTATGAAATAATATCACCTAACATATATGTAATAAAAGCCTTGCTAAAGGTGAAAAAAATTCTTTGTCGTGTGTCTGTGGGATAGAGACACACGGCAAAGGACCTTTGCCGTGTGTTTGACGGCGACAGGCACACGGCAAAGGACATCTTTGCCGTGTGATTTGTCCTTTGCCGTGTGTCTCATGCTATTTTCTAATTTTCTTTTTATTTTTTCTTTCAAATGATTTAACTTTTTGTTGCCTATTTGTTAGTATTCAGACCATGGAAACACTAACTTTGCAATAGACCATAAGGTTCTATAGGATGCTGAACTTCATTTCCATTAGGTAGACGATCCGAGGCCCGCAGATCATCAGGGTTTCGCCGGAGTAAGTCCACGAGAACGTCGGAATCATCTGAAAACTTGCATGTGTCCCTAGCATATGTGTGTGAGTGTGGTGCAAGATTGGTATAGGTGATTGCATGTGCCCCCCCTCACATGCAAGCGCTCTAACCTAGAAGCGAAAGGTTATGGACCTGTATAAGGGGGAATCTCCCCGTTACGGTGAAACCGGGCCGTATAGTGCCCCAACTTGTGAGCCAACATGGTTTCACATCATCCTATGACCTAGTCAGACACAAAACAAGAGAGAGCTACGCCGGGCTACCCCTGTCAGAAGAATGTCTAGGGGGGTAGACGATCCGAGGCCCGCAGATCATCAGGGTTTCGCCGGAGTAAGTCCACGAGAACGTCGGAATCATCTGAAAACTTGCATGTGTCCCTAGCATATGTGTGTGAGTGTGGTGCAAGATTGGTATAGGTGATTGCATGTGCCCCCCCTCACATGCATGCGCTCTAACCTAGAAGCGAAAGGTTATGGACCTGTATAAGGGGGAATCTCCCCGTTACGGTGAAACCGGGCCGTATAGTGCCCCAACTTGTGAACCAACATGGTTTCACATCATCCTATGACCTAGTCAGACACAAAACAAGAGAGAGCTACGCCGGGCTACCCCTGTCAGAAGAATGTCTAGGGGGTAGACGATCCGAGGCCCGCAGATCATCAGGGTTTCGCCGGAGTAAGTCCACGAGAACGTCGGAATCATCTGAAAACTTGCATGTGTCCCTAGCATATGTGTGTGAGTGTGGTGCAAGATTGGTATAGGTGATTGCATGTGCCCCCCCCTCACATGCATGCGCTCTAACCTAGAAGCGAAAGGTTATGGACCTGTATAAGGGGAATCTCCCCGTTACGGTGAAACCGGGCCGTATAGTGCCCCAACTTGTGAACCAACATGGTTTCACATCATCCTATGACCTAGTCAGACACAAAACAAGAGAGAGCTACGCCGGGCTACCCCTGTCAGAAGAATGTCTAGGGGGTAGACGATCTGAGGCCCGCAGATCATCAGGGTTTCGCCGGAGTAAGTCCACGAGAATGTCGGAATCATCTGAAAACTTGCATGTGTCCCTAGCATATGTGTGTGAGTGTGGTGCAAGATTGGTATAGGTGATTGCATGTGCCCCCCCTCACATGCATGCGCTCTAACCTAGAAGCGAAAGGTTATGGACCTGTATAAGGGGGAATCTCCCCGTTACGGTGAAACCGGGCCGTATAGTGCCCCAACTTGTGAACCAACATGGTTTCACATCATCCTATGACCTAGTCAGACACAAAACAAGAGAGAGCTACGCCGGGCTACCCCTGTCAGAAGAATGTCTAGGGGGGTAGACGATCCGAGGCCCGCAGATCATCAGGGTTTCGCCGGAGTAAGTCCACGAGAACGTCGGAATCATCTGAAAACTTGCATGTGTCCCTAGCATATGTGTGTGAGTGTGGCGCAAGATTGGTATAGGTGATTGCATGTGCCCCCCCTCACATGCATGCGCTCTAACCTAGAAGCGAAAGGTTATGGACCTGTATAAGGGGGAATCTCCCCGTTACGGTGAAACCGGGCCGTATAGTGCCCCAACTTGTGAACCAACATGGTTTCACATCATCCTATGACCTAGTCAGACACAAAACAAGAGAGAGCTACGCCGGGCTACCCCTGTCAGAAGAATGTCTAGGGGGTAGACGATCCGAGGCCCGCAGATCATCAGGGTTTCGCCGGAGTAAGTCCACGAGAACGTCGGAATCATCTGAAAACTTGCATGTGTCCCTAGCATATGTGTGTGAGTGTGGTGCAAGATTGGTATAGGTGATTGCATGTGCCCCCCCCTCACATGCATGCGCTCTAACCTAGAAGCGAAAGGTTATGGACCTGTATAAGGGGAATCTCCCCGTTACGGTGAAACCGGGCCGTATAGTGCCCCAACTTGTGAACCAACATGGTTTCACATCATCCTATGACCTAGTCAGACACAAAACAAGAGAGAGCTACGCCGGGCTACCCCTGTCAGAAGAATGTCTAGGGGGTAGACGATCTGAGGCCCGCAGATCATCAGGGTTTCGCCGGAGTAAGTCCACGAGAATGTCGGAATCATCTGAAAACTTGCATGTGTCCCTAGCATATGTGTGTGAGTGTGGTGCAAGATTGGTATAGGTGATTGCATGTGCCCCCCCTCACATGCATGCGCTCTAACCTAGAAGCGAAAGGTTATGGACCTGTATAAGGGGGAATCTCCCCGTTACGGTGAAACCGGGCCGTATAGTGCCCCAACTTGTGAACCAACATGGTTTCACATCATCCTATGACCTAGTCAGACACAAAACAAGAGAGAGCTACGCCGGGCTACCCCTGTCAGAAGAATGTCTAGGGGGGTAGACGATCCGAGGCCCGCAGATCATCAGGGTTTCGCCGGAGTAAGTCCACGAGAACGTCGGAATCATCTGAAAACTTGCATGTGTCCCTAGCATATGTGTGTGAGTGTGGTGCAAGATTGGTATAGGTGATTGCATGTGCCCCCCCTCACATGCATGCGCTCTAACCTAGAAGCGAAAGGTTATGGACCTGTATAAGGGGGAATCTCCCCGTTACGGTGAAACCGGGCCGTATAGTGCCCCAACTTGTGAACCAACATGGTTTCACATCATCCTATGACCTAGTCAGACACAAAACAAGAGAGAGCTACGCCGGGCTACCCCTGTCAGAAGAATGTCTAGGGGGGTAGACGATCCGAGGCCCGCAGATCATCAGGGTTTCGCCAGAGTAAGTCCACGAGAACGTCGGAATCATCTGAAAACTTGCATGTGTCCCTAGCATATGTGTGTGAGTGTGGTGCAAGATTGGTATAGGTGATTGCATGTGCCCCCCCTCACATGCATGCGCTCTAACCTAGAAGCGAAAGGTTATGGACCTGTATAAGGGGGAATCTCTCCGTTACGGTGAAACCGGGCCGTATAGTGCCCCAACTTGTGAACCAACATGGTTTCACATCATCCTATGACCTAGTCAGACACAAAACAAGAGAGAGCTACGCCGGGCTACCCCTGTCAGAAGAATGTCTAGGGGGGTAGACGATCCGAGGCCCGCAGATCATCAGGGTTTCGCCGGAGGAAGTCCACAAGAACGTCGGAATCAGGGGGTGCATGTATATAGTGATCAAGACCACAATAACCTATCATCATATGTGTGATCTCATGATCCTATGAAATAATATCACCTAACATATATGTAATAAAAGCCTTGCTAAAGGTGAAAAAAATTCTTTGCCGTGTGTCTGTGGGATAGAGACACACGGCAAAGGACCTTTGCCGTGTGTTTGACGGCGACAGGCACACGGCAAAGGACATCTTTGCCGTGTGATTTGTCCTTTGCCGTGTGTCTCATGCTATTTTCTAATTTTCTTTTTATCTTTTCTTTCAAATGATTTAACTTTTTGTTGCCTATTTGTTAGTATTCAGACCATGGAAACACTAACTTTGCAATAGACCATAAGGTTCTAGAGGATGCTGAACTTCATTTCCATTAGGTAGACGATCCGAGGCCCGCAGATCATCAGGGTTTCGCCGGAGTAAGTCCACGAGAACGTCGGAATCATCTGAAAACTTGCATGTGTCCCTAGCATATGTGTGTGAGTGTGGTGCAAGATTGGTATAGGTGATTGCATGTGCCCCCCTCACATGCAAGCGCTCTAACCTAGAAGCGAAAGGTTATGGACCTGTATAAGGGGGAATCTCCCCGTTACGGTGAAACCGGGCCGTATAGTGCCCCAACTTGTGAACCAACATGGTTTCACATCATCCTATGACCTAGTCAGACACAAAACAAGAGAGAGCTACGCCGGGCTACCCCTGTCAGAAGAATTTCTAGGGGGGTAGACGATCCGAGGCCCGCAGATCATCAGGGTTTCGCCGGAGTAAGTCCACGAGAACGTCGGAATCATCTGAAAACTTGCATGTGTCCCTAGCATATGTGTGTGAGTGTGGTGCAAGATTGGTATAGGTGATTGCATGTGCCCCCCCTCACATGCATGCGCTCTAACCTAGAAGCGAAAGGTTATGGACCTGTATAAGGGGGAATCTCCCCGTTACGGTGAAACCGGGCCGTACAGTGCCCCAACTTGTGAACCAACATGGTTTCACATCATCCTATGACCTAGTCAGACACAAAACAAGAGAGAGATACGCCGGGCTACCCCTGTCAGAAGAATGTCTAGGGGGGTAGACGATCCGAGGCCCGCAGATCATCAGGGTTTCGCGGGAGTAAGTCCACGAGAACGTCGGAATCATCTGAAAACTTGCATTTGTCCCTAGCATATGTGTGTGAGTGTGGTGCAAGGTTGGTATAGGTGATTGCATGTGTCCCCCCTCGCATCCATGCGCTCTAACCTAGAAGCGAAAGGTTATGGACCTGTATAAGGGGGAATCTCCCCGTTCAGGTGAAACCGGGCCGTATAGTGCCCCAACTTGTGAACCAACATGGTTTCACATCATCCCATGACATAATCAAACACAAGACAAGAGAGAGCTACGCCGGGCTACCCCTGTCAGAAGAATGTCTAGGGGGTAGACGATCTGAGGCCCGCAGATCATCAGGGTTTCGCCGGAGGAAGTCCACGAGAATGTCGGAATCATCTGAAAACTTGCATGTGTCCCTAGCATATGTGTGTGAGTGTGGTGCAAGATTGGTATAGGTGATTGCATGTGCCCCCCCTCACATGCATGCGCTCTAACCTAGAAGCGAAAGGTTATGGACCTGTATAAGGGGGAATCTCCCCGTTACGGTGAAACCGGGCCGTATAGTGCCCCAACTTGTGAACCAACATGGTTTCACGTCATCCTATGACCTAGTCAGACACAAAACAAGAGAGAGCTACGCCGGGCTACCCCTGTCAGAAGAATGTCTAGGGGGGTAGACGATCCGAGGCCCGCAGATCATCAGGGTTTCGCCGGAGTAAGTCCACGAGAACGTCGGAATCATCTGAAAACTTGCATGTGTCCCTAGCATATGTGTGTGAGTGTGGTGCAAGATTGGTATAGGTGATTGCATGTGCCCCCCCTCACATGCATGCGCTCTAACCTAGAAGCGAAAGGTTATGGACCTGTATAAGGGGGAATCTCCCCGTTACGGTGAAACCGGGCCGTATAGTGCCCCAACTTGTGAACCAACATGGTTTCACATCATCCTATGACCTAGTCAGACACAAAACAAGAGAGAGCTACGCCGGGCTACCCCTGTCAGAAGAATGTCTAGGGGGGTAGACGATCCGAGGCCCGCAGATCATCAGGGTTTCGCCAGAGTAAGTCCACGAGAACGTCGGAATCATCTGAAAACTTGCATGTGTCCCTAGCATATGTGTGTGAGTGTGGTGCAAGGTTGGTATAGGTGATTGCATGTGCCCCCCCCCTCACATGCATGCGCTCTAACCTAGAAGCGAAAGGTTATGGACCTGTATAAGGGGGAATCTCCCCGTTACGGTGAAACCGGGCCGTATAGTGCCCCAACTTGTGAACCAACATGGTTTCACATCATCCTATGACCTAGTCAGACACAAAACAAGAGAGAGCTACGCCGGGCTACCCCTGTCAGAAGAATGTCTAGGGGGGTAGACGATCCGAGGCCCGCAGATCATCAGGGTTTCGCCGGAGGAAGTCCACGAGAACGTCGGAATCAGGGGGGTGCATGTATATAGTGATCAAGACCACAATAACCTATCATCATATGTGTGATCTCATGATCCTATGAAATAATATCACCTAACATATATGTAATAAAAGCCTTGTTAAAGGTGAAAAAAATTCTTTGCCGTGTGTCTGTGGGATAGAGACACACGGCAAAGGACCTTTTCCGTGTGTTTGACGGCGACAGGCACACGGCAAAGGACATCTTTGCCGTGTGTTTTGTCCTTTGCCGTGTGTTTGATGCTATTTTCTAATTTTCTTTTTATTTTTTCTTTCAAATGATTTAACTTTTTGTTGCCTATTTGTTAGTATTCAGACCATGCAAACACTAACTTTGCAATAGACCATAAGGTTCTAGAGGATGTTGAACTTCATTTCCATTAGGTAGATGATCCGAGGCCCGCAGATCATCAGGGTTTCGCCGGAGTAAGTCCACGAGAACGTCGGAATCATCTGAAAACTTGCATGTGTCCCTAGCATATGTGTGTGAGTGTGGTGCAAGATTGGTATAGGTGATTGCATGTGCCCCCCCTCACATGCATGCGCTCTAACCTAGAAGCGAAAGGTTATGGACCTGTATAAGGGGGAATCTCCCCGTTACGGTGAAACCGGGCCGTATAGTGCCCCAACTTGTGAACCAACATGGTTTCACATCATCCTATGACCTAGTCAGACACAAAACAAGAGAGAGCTACGCCGGGCTACCCTTGTCAGAAGAATGTCTAGGGGGGTAGACGATCCGAGGCCCGCAGATCATCAGGGTTTCGCCGGAGTAAGTCCACGAGAACGTCGGAATCATCTGAAAACTTGCATGTGTCCCTAGCATATGTGTGTGAGTGTGGTGCAAGATTGGTATAGGTGATTGCATGTGCCCCCCCTCACATGCATGCGCTCTAACCTAGAAGCGAAAGGTTATGGACCTGTATAAGGGGGAATCTCCCCGTTACGGTGAAACCGGGCCGTATAGTGCCCCAACTTGTGAACCAACATGGTTTCACATCATCCTATGACCTAGTCAGACACAAAACAAGAGAGAGCTACGCCGGGCTACCCCTGTCAGAAGAATGTCTAGGGGGGTAGACGATCCGAGGCCCGCAGATCATCAGGGTTTCGCCGGAGTAAGTCCACGAGAACGTCGGAATCATCTGAAAACTTGCATGTGTCCCTAGCATATGTGTGTGAGTGTGGTGCAAGGTTGGTATAGGTGATTGCATGTGTCCCCCCTCGCATCCATGCGCTCTAACCTAGAAGCGAAAGGTTATGGACCTGTATAAGGTGGAATCTCCCCGTTCAGGTGAAACCGGGCCGTATAGTGCCCCAACTTGTGAACCAACATTGTTTCACATCATCCCATGACATAATCAAACACAAGACAAGAGAGAGCTACGCCGGGCTACCCCTGCCAGAAGAATGTCTAGGGGGTAGACGATCCGAGGCCCGCAGATCAGGGTTTTGCCAGAGGAAGTCCAAGAGAACGTCGGAATCATCTGAAAACTTGCATGTGTCCCTAGCATATGTGTGTGAGTGTGGTGCAAGGTTGGTATAGGTGATTGCATGTGTCCCCCCTCGCATCCATGCGCTCTAACCTAGAAGCGAAAGGTTATGGACCTGTATAAGGGAGAATCTCCCCGTTCAGGTGAAATCGGGCCGTATAGTGCCCCAACTTGTGAACCAACATGGTTTCACATCATCCTATGACCTAGTCAGACACAAGACAAGAGAGAGCTATGCCGGGCTACCCCTGTCAGAAGAATGTCTAGGGGGGTAGACGATTCGAGGCCCGCAGATCATCAGGGTTTCGTCGGAGTAAGTCCACGAGAACGTCGGAATAATCTGAAAACTTGCATGTGTCCCTAGCATATGTGTGTGAGTGTGGTGCAAGGTTGGTATAGGTGATTGCATGTGTCCCCCCTCGCATCCATGCGCTCTAACCTAGAAGCGAAAGGTTATGGACCTGTATAAGGGGGAATCTCCTCGTTCAGGTGAAACCGGGCCGTATAGTGCCCCAACTTGTGAACCAACATGGTTTCACATCATCCTATGACCTAGTCAGACACAAGACAAGAGAGAGCTACGCCGGGCTACCCCTGTCAGAAGAATGTCTAGGGGGGTAGACGATCCGAGGCCCGCAGATCATCAGGGTTTCGTCGGAGGAAGTCCAAGAGAACGTCGGAATCAGGGGGGTGCATGTATATAGTGATCAAGACCACAATAACCTATCATCATATGTGTGATCTCATGATCCTATGAAATAATATTACCTAACATATATGTAATAAAAGCCTTGCTAATTAAAGAAAAGAAAAAGGTGAAAAAAATTCTTTGCCGTGTGTACAGATGGAAGCACACGGCAAAGATACCTGACGGCGAGGGCACACGGCAAAGATTTTGTCGTCAGCCCCTGTCGGCGGGTGGCCCTGCGAGGCCACGGGGCCCACATCTTTGCCGTGAGGAAAACTTTGCCGTGTTTCTTTATTGACTTTGCCGTGATTCCTTTCTTTGCCGTGTGTTTTAGTCGGTCCATTGCCGTGTTTCTTTCTTTGCCGTGTTCTGTTTCTGCTGTTTGCCGTGCACCTGTCCTTTGCCGTGTTCTTGTTGGTTTACACACGGCAAAGATTCTCTTTGCCGTGTTCCGGGACTTTTGGCACACGTCAAAGGAGAGAGGCGACGGCAGCGTCCTTTTTTCCCGTAGTGCACGGTTTTAAAAAACCTTCACTATTCGCTAGGGTTTTAAAAACCACCACTTTAGGACCAGCTATTACAAAAAACACGGATTTAGTTTTGATCCTCGTTTGACAACCAAACTGATGGGTGGGACCCGTCGTCAGGCTTATGTGGTATAGTGTGATGGTCACGGATAGACAGTCATTAATGACACGATCTGAACCCTAACCCCCCATTCGGACGCGCATCGAGCCACAGTAGATCACTCTCCCACCCTCAGTCATAAGCAAATGGCATTGTAGATGGATGCGCAAGGCCAGGTGGGTGCTTTTGTCGTGGTGGTGGCATGGCAGATGCCATGGGTAGGCTAAAGTACGGGGCCAATGGATGCTAGAGGGATCTAGGGAGGGAAGATGCAGTTGATTCTACACACAAAATACTAAGGCAAAGATCTTTATTTCTCCTTCCTTGGGCTACAAGTGCTCCTTGAGCTGTATACAAGGAGAAAGGAAGAACTTTACCAGCCTAACGGTACTAAAATGAGCCGATGCCCTCCTCAGGGTCCAAGCCTCCCCTTATAAAGGGGAGCCTTGGGTTCCTTTAGGGCTGACATGGCAAGCATATTCGTGGAATATGCTTGTCCCAATATAGTAGTTCGGCGGCCTCCTTTCCCTGTCGCCCTTCTAATGACGGCAAGGCTCCAGAGGGCCCCTCCTGCGTGCCTCGGGCTTCAGGACTGTCACCTCCGTGACCTCCTTCTGCCCCTCTGTCGCTCTGCGCCTTTGTCCCTTGTGCTTGGCTTCGCTCAGATTCTCCCTAGCCTGCGACTAGAGTTTGACTTTAGGCTTCTTCTTCTCCTGCAAGCTTCGTATCATTCGGCCCTGCCTCGCGTAACTCGGCTTGTCCTTCACCTGCATTAAGATTACTCGGGCTAACCCGGCCGACTTATTCAGTATCTCGGCCGGGTAATGCTTCACCATTATTATGAGGGTCTTGCCCTTTCCTATCTCGGCCGAACTCTACAGGATTCGGCCGACTCAGACTATAACTCGGAAACTAGACGGGGAACATCCTTCCGTTTTCCCCATCTTTACCCTATCCGGGGTCACCTCCCCAACATTAGTCCCCGAAGCTGGTATGGTCCTGTCGACAACTTCGGCTGGGCCATATCAGTTTCACGATTTTCGTTCCGTATTGTTTCCGAGTTATCTTTCTCTAGTTCGAGGTATCATCATATCTTCTCGCGTACGCCTCGTCCTACGTGTCATACTCATCATTGTTTCTCTAGTTTTTTGTTCCTCTATAGTATTTACTGACAGGCTACAGTTACTACTGCGCCTGTCGCGTCGGTGCTGCGACGCCTCGCGTGCCGTTTCCGTTGGGGATCGTGACCTTCTTTTCCAGCGTGTGGCCCTCGGTGCGGTTCCTCTTAGCGGCGTGCAGTCATGCGGCGCACACGATCTACACGATTAACCGCCACACCCACGATCCCACTACCTCGCGAGCGGCTCGGTTATAAAGAGGGGCGCGGGGCTGGGAGATTCACTTTCCCCCTCCGCTCACCTACGCCCTTCTTCTTTCTCTGGATCCTGTGCCCGTTCGCGACTCCGCCGCCGCGCGTTCATCTGGATCTCCGACGGCGAGGACCCCGCCGTACTGCTACGTCTGCCTCGTCCTAGCTCGCTTGCTCCGGCGCCGTCGCCGGTGAGTTCTTCCGACCCCATCGCCTAGGTTCTCCTCTAGAATTATTTGTTCCCCTTTCGTTTTCGCTCGGTAGCTCCTTTGCTGCTCCGTCGCCGTTTCCGCGTAGAATCACGACGGGGCCGTGCAGCTCTAAGTTTACCTCCGCCGCTAGTTCTTCCTCTGTAAATTTCTCCGGCGACCCTATGTCGAGCTCCGTCAGTGGTGCCCTTATTGAGGATGACGATGCTGCCTCTAGTCCCGAGCGTGGCTCGTGGCAGGGCTCTTCTTTCACCCGCCGAGAGATTGAGTGGCTGATCCGAACACGTCGGATTCCTGCCGGGGTAGCTTGTCGCTTACCCGGCAGCGAATCCTCCCCTGTTATTAGGGAGGGCGAGTATGTAGTCTTCATGTCACATTTTGCTGGCGGGTTCGGTCTCCCCCTCAGTGATTTTGCTAGGGAATTCCTTGATTACTTCGGCCTGCAACCGCATCACCTGCCTGCTAACGCCATTGCCTCTCTCTGCCTTCATCTGTGCCTCGGAGGGATACTTTGGCCTATGGCCGTCTGTGCATGTCTGGTCAAAGTTTTTCCAGATTCGATCCAATGTGGTCCCAGACAAATCTCTTCATCCCTCCGAGAAGCTGCTTACCCAATGTGGTGCCGCGTCAATCACACCTCGGAGGAATTCCGAATTTCTTCGCGTCGCAAGTTTAGAATCATGCAAAAAGTGGCATAAGTCATTCTTTTATGTCAAGAACTCTGGGAATGAGGATAGGATTCGGCTTCCTGCCTTTTCCATCGGCACCCCTTCCAAGCTGAACTGGACCTATAATCCGAAGAAGAGTCATGCTCTGGCCGAGGCTTTTGAGATTTGGCTGAAGGAACTGATCCGCTCCGGGCTACGCGGTGAGGATCTGATGACTACCTTCATCAGCAGCCGGATCTGCCCCTTCCAGAAACGCACACACAAGCTCTGCTATATGAGCGGTCCTCTCGATCCCAACCGAGTCTCGTCAGTTGAGCTGGACAAATACCTCATCTTCAAACGTGTCCGGGCTATCTTTAAGACGGAGATGCCGGAGGACTGGGCCTGGGGGTTGAAGCCGTTCACCCGCGAGCATCGCCCTCTCGAGGTGAGTTTATGCCTTTATGATTTGCTTCCTAATCGTGTACGTGACTCTTTGTGCTAATTTTTCTCTTTCTTGTCCTACAGAGGTTTGAGGAGCAGAAGACTGAGGACGCCGAGGTTTTGACACTTCCGTGGACTGCGGATCGGAATACACCGGACATCGGGGAGCCAGACTCAGAAGAGTTCGTTCCTAAGTCAGATCTCGCTCCGGCTCGCGCTCGCGGCAAGGCCCCGGCCCGCGAGGAGGAAGGTGACTCGGACGAGGTTCAAGTTCTAGAGGTAGTTGCCGCAATGCCAATTTCTTATGCATTTCCGGCTTCTACTTTCTCAGCTAATCCGGCCGGTCAGGTTCATGACGCCGAGCCTCTTGCCTCCCGGCCTCCTGTTACCTCGGGGAAACGTGGTGCTCCCGCTGGTGCCTCAGAAAAGGCCCCCAAGAAGCGAATGAAGAAGTCAGCTCCGCATCCTCCCAGGCACAAGACCATGCCCGGGGTCACTGGGTGAGTTTCTTTTGCTTGTATTTCTTGTTTTTCTCTTTCTGCTTTTTGACTCGACCCTTTTTTTTCCGCAGTGCTCCACTTTCTGTTAAGCCCAGCGGTCCCAGCATGACGAGTCGTATGGCTCGGCAGCCGTCTCCTCCGCCTACTCAAGATACCAGGATTCTGAGTCCTGCTCGCGCTGCATCTCCTCCTGCTCCGAATCAGACGCCACCTCGCCATGATGCGCCTGAGATTCCTCCCGTTGATGCCGATACCACTCGGCCAACAGATATTTCTACCGAACCTGCTGCTTCCTCTGTGAACCCTAATGTCTCCACTGAGCCTCTTTCGACCCCCGCGGTCTCTATAGTGACTCCAACTCCGGCCGAGGACGTCAATATCTCGGCGCCCTCTGCAACCGTGATTCCTCCGGCTCCTAAAGACGCCGCTCCTAGTGCCGAGGTATCATCTCCTACTGATGTCTCTTCTAAAACAAGAAAGGTTGTCGTGATCAAGGCTTCCTCCTCTCAGAAAGGTCTTGCTGGCTCTTCTCAGCCTAATATTGCCGACGCACTGCGCAAAGGGGTTGCTTCTGCTAAAGCCTCTGTTACCCCGGCCGCCAGCACCCAGCTCGCTCTTCAAAAAAGCCCTGCGGCAGCGGTGGCTACACAGCATGTCCGAGGTAAAGTCCTAACTCGCACGGAGAGAGGGAATAGCCTTGGCTCGCTGGTTGAGTATGCCAATAATTGGAATGCTGCCGATCAGTTCGAGGGTAATCCAAGCAGCCAACCGTTTCAACTCTCCGACATCAGCAACCGCCTGCATCAGGCTGCCAAGATCGTTCTTTAAAGTGACAAGATGAATGAGGTAATTGTTTTTTATGGAGTTTTGATTAGTTCTCCGCATACTATTATATATACTCTAGTCCCCGAAGTTTGCAAGCGAATAACATGTTATTCGTTTGGAAGTTTCATGATGCTTTACTTAGTTCAGTTTTATCTTAGAGTTAAAACCTCCATCCAACTAGATCTGCATTAAATTTTGCTTGACTTGGGTCTATCTGAACTTCGAATATCCAGCCACCTAAGTCCGAGTTAAGTTTTGCCTGACTCGGATCTTGTATTAGCTTTGAATATCCAGCCACCTAGATCCGGGTAGGGAGGATGCTGAACTTCATTTCCATTAGGTAGACGATCCGAGGCCCGCAGATCATCAGGGTTTCGCCGGAGTAAGTCCACGAGAACGTCAGAATCATCTGAAAACTTGCATGTGTCCCTAGCATATGTGTGTGAGTGTGGTGCAAGGTTGGTATAGGTGATTGCATGTGTCCCCCCCTCGCATCCATGCGCTCTAACCTAGAAGCGAAAGGTTATGGACCTGTATAAGGGGGAATCTCCCCGTTACGGTCAAACCGGGCAGTATAGTGCCCCAACTTGTGAACCAACATGGTTTCACATCATCCCATGACATAATCAAACACAAGACAAGAGATAGCTACGCCGGGCTACCCCTGCCAGAAGAATGTCTAGGGGGTAGACGATCCGAGGCCCGCAGATCAGGGTTTCGCCGGAGGAAGTCCAAGAGAACGTCGGAATCATCTGAAAACTTGCATGTGTCCCTAGCATATGTGTGTGAGTGTGGTGCAAGGTTGGTATAGGTGATTGCATGTGTCCCCCCTCGCATCCATGCGCTCTAACCTAGAAGCGAAAGGTTATGGACCTGTATAAGGGGGAATCTCCCCGTTCAGGTGAAACCGGGTCGTATAGTGCCCCAACTCGTGAACCAACATGGTTTCACATCATCCTATGACCTAGTCAGACACAAGACAAGAGAGAGCTATGCCAGGCTACCCCTGTCAGATGAATGTCTAGGGGGGTAGACGATCCGAGGCCCGCAGATCATCAGGGTTTCGCCGGAGTAAGTCCACGAGAACGTCGGAATCATCTGAAAACTTGCATGTGTCACTAGCATATGTGTGTGAGTGTGGTGCAAGGTTGGTATAGGTGATTGCATGTGACCCCCCCCCCTCACATGCATGCGCTCTAACCTAGAAGCGAAAGGTTATGGACCTGTATAAGGGGGAATCTCCCCGTTACGGTGAAACCGGGCCGTATAGTGCCCCAACTTGTGAACCAACATGGTTTCACATCATACTATGACCTAGTCAGACACAAAACAAGAGAGAGCTACGCCGGGCTACCCCTGTCAGAAGAATGTCTAGGGGGTAGACGATCCGAGGCCCGCAGATCATCAGGGTTTCGCCGGAGGAAGTCCACGAGAACGTCGGAATCAGGGGGGTGCATGTATATAGTGATCAAGACCACAATAACCTATCATCATATGTGTGATCTCATGATCCTATGAAATAATATCACCTAACATATATGTAATAAAAGCCTTGCTAAAGGTGAAAAAAATTCTTTGCCGTGTGTCTGTGGGATAGAGACACACGGCAAAGGACCTTTGCCGTGTGTTTGACGGAGACAGGCACACGGCAAAGGACATCTTTGCCGTGTGTTTTGTCCTTTGCCGTGTGTCTCATGCTATTTTCTAATTTTCTTTTTATTTTTTCTTTCAAATGATTTAACTTTTTGTTGCCTATTTGTTAGTATTCAGACCATGGAAACACTAACTTTGCAATAGACCATAAGGTTCTAGAGGATGCTGAACTTCATTTCCATTAGGTAGACGATCCGAGGCCCACAGATCATCAGGGTTTCGCCGGAGTAAGTCCACGAGAACGTCGGAATCATCTGAAAACTTGCATGTGTCCCTAGCATATGTGTGTGAGTGTGGTGCAAGATTGGTATAGGTGATTGCATGTTCCCCTCCTCACATGCATGTGATCTAACCTAGAAGCGAAAGGTTCTGGACCTATATAAGTGGGAATCTCCCCGTTACGGTGAAACCGGGCCGTATAGTGCCCCAACTTGTGAACCAACATGGTTTCACATCATCCTATGACCTAGTCAGACACAAAACAAGAGAGAGCTACGCCGGGCTACCCCTGTCAGAAGAATGTCTAGGGGGGTAGACGATCCGAGGCCCGCAGATCATCAGGGTTTCGCCGGAGTAAGTCCACGAGAACGTCGGAATCATATGAAAACTTGCATGTGTCCCTAGCATATGTGTGTGAGTGTGGTGCAAGATTGGTATAGGTGATTGCATGTGCCCCCCCTCACATGCATGCGCTCTAACCTAGAAGTGAAAGGTTATGGACCTGTATAAGGGGGAATCTCCCCATTACGGTGAAACCGGGCCGTATAGTGCCCCAACTTGTGAACCAACATGGTTTCACATCATCCTATGACCTAGTCAGACACAAAACAAGAGAGAGCTACGCCGGGCTACCCCTGTCAGAAGAATGTCTAGGGGGTAGACGATCCGAGGCCCACAGATCATCAGGGTTTCGCCGGAGTAAGTCCACGAGAACGTCGGAATCATCTGAAAACTTGCATGTGTCCCTAGCATATGTGTGTGAGTGTGGTGCAAGATTGGTATAGGTGATTGCATGTGCCCCCCCTCACATGCATGCGCTCTAACCTAGAAGCGAAAGGTTATGGACCTGTATAAGGGGGAATCTCCCCGTTACGGTGAAACCGGGCCGTATAGTGCCCCAACTTGTGAACCAACATGGTTTCACATCATCCTATGACCTAGTCAGACACAAAACAAGAGAGAGCTACGCCGGGCTACCCCTGTCAGAAGAATGTCTAGGGGGGCAGACGATCCGAGGCCCGCAGATCATCAGGGTTTCGCCGGAGTAAGTCCACGAGAACGTCGGAATCATCTGAAAACTTGCATGTGTCCCTAGCATATGTGTGTGAGTGTGGTGCAAGATTGGTATAGGTGATTGCATGTGCCCCCCCTCAGATGCATGCGCTCTAACCTAGAAGCGAAAGGTTATGGACCTGTATAAGGGGGAATCTCCCCATTACGGTGAAACCGGGCCGTATAGTGCCCCAACTTGTGAACCAACATGGTTTCACATCATCCTATGACCTAGTCAGACACAAAACAAGAGAGAGCTACGCCGGGATACCCCTGTCAGAAGAATGTCTAGGGGGTAGACGATCCGAGGCCCGCAGATCATCAGGGTTTCACCGGAGTAAGTCCACGAGAACGTCGGAATCATCTGAAAACTTGCATGTGTCCCTATCATATGTGTGTGAGTGTGGTGCAAGGTTGGTATAGGTGATTGCATGTGCCCCCCCCCCTCACATGCATGCGCTCTAACCTAGAAGCGAAAGGTTATGGACCTGTATAAGGGGGAATCTCCCCGTTACGGTGAAACCGGGCCGTATAGTGCCCCAACTTGTGAACCAACATGGTTTCACATCATCCTATGACCTAGTCAGACACAAAACAAGAGAGAGCTACGCCGGGCTACCCCTGTCAGAAGAATGTCTAGGGGGGTAGACGATCCGAGGCTCGCAGATCATCAGGGTTTCGCCGGAGGAAGTCCACGAGAACGTCGGAATCAGGGGGGTGCATGTATATAGTGATAAAGACCACAATAACCTATCATCATATGTGTGATCTCATGATCCTATGAAATAATATCACCTAACATATATGTAATAAAAGCCTTGCTAAAGGTGAAAAAAATTCTTTGTCGTGTGTCTGTGGGATAGAGACACACGGCAAAGGACCTTTGCCGTGTGTTTGACGGAGACAGGCACACGGCAAAGGACATCTTTGCCGTGTGTTTTGTCCTTTGCCGTGTGTTTGATGCTATTTTCTAATTTTCTTTTTATTTTTTCTTTCAAATGATTTAACTTTTTGTTGCCTATTTGTTAGTATTCAGACCATGGAAACACTAACTTTGCAATAGACCATAAGGTTCTAGAGGATGTTGAACTTCATTTCCATTAGGTAGACGATCCGAGGCCCGCAGATCATCAGGGTTTCGCCGGAGTAAGTCCACGAGAACGTCGAAATCATCTGAAAACTTGCATGTGTCCCTAGCATATGTGTGTGAGTGTGGTGCAAGATTGGTATAGGTTATTGCATGTGCCCCCCTCACATGCATGCGCTCTAACCTAGAAGCGAAAGGTTATGGACCTGTATAAGGGGGAATCTCCCCGTTACGGTGAAACCGGGCCGTATAGTGCCCCAACTTGTGAACCAACATGGTTTCACATCATCCTATGACCAAGTCAGACACAAAACAAGAGAGAGCTACGCCGGGCTACCCCTGTCAGAAGAATGTCTAGGGGGGTAGACGATCCAAGGCCCGCAGATCATCAGGGTTTCGCCGGAGTAAGTCCACGAGAACGTCGGAATCATCTGAAAACTTGCATGTGTCCCTAGCATATGTGTGTGAGTGTGGTGCAAGATTGGTATAGGTGATTGCATGTGCCCCCCCTCATATGCATGCGCTCTAACCTAGAAGCGAAAGGTTATGGACCTGTATAAGGGGGAATCTCCCTGTTACGGTGAAACCGGGCCGTATAGTGCCCCAACTTGTGAACCAACATGGTTTCACATCATCCTATGACCTAGTCAGACACAAAACAAGAGAGAGCTACGCCGGGCTACCCCTGTCAGAAGAATGTCTAGGGGGGTAGACGATCCGAGGCCCGCAGATCATCAAGGTTTCGCCGGAGTAAGTCCACGAGAACGTCGGAATCATCTGAAAACTTGCATGTGTCCCTAGCATATGTGTGTGAGTGTGGTGCAAGATTGGTATAGGTGATTGCATGTGCCCCCCCTCACATGCATGCGCTCTAACCTAGAAGCGAAAGGTTATGGACCTGTATAAGGGGGAATCTCCCCGTTACGGTGAAACCGGGCCGTATAGTGCCCCAACTTGTGAACCAACATGGTTTCACATCATCCTATGACCTAGTCAGACACAAAACAAGAGAGAGCTACGCCGGGCTACCCCTGTCAGAAGAATGTCTAGGGGGTAGACGATCCGAGGCCCGCAGATCATCAGGGTTTCGCCGGAGTAAGTCCACGAGAACGTCGGAATCATCTGAAAACTTGCATGTGTCCCTAGCATATGTGTGTGAGTGTGGTGCAAGGTTGGTATAGGTGATTGCATGTGCCCCCCCCCCCTCACATGCATGCGCTCTAACCTAGAAGCGAAAGGTTATGGACCTGTATAAGGGGGAATCTCCCTGTTACGGTGAAACCGGGCCGTATAGTGCCCCAACTTGTGAACCAACATGGTTTCACATCATCCTATGACCTAGTCAGACACAAAACAAGAGAGAGCTACGCCGGGCTACCCCTGTCAGAAGAATGTCTAGGGGGGTAGACGATCCGAGGCCCGCAGATCATCAGGGTTTCGCCGGAGGAAGTCCACGAGAACGTCGGAATCAGGGGGTGCATGTATATAGTGATCAAGACCACAATAACCTATCATCATATGTGTGATCTCATGATCCTATGAAATAATATCACCTAACATATATGTAATAAAAGCCTTGCTAAAGGTGAAAAAAATTCTTTGTCGTGTGTCTGTGGGATAGAGACACACGGCAAAGGACCTTTGCCGTGTGTTTGACGGCGACAGGCACACGGCAAAGGACATCTTTGCCGTGTGTTTTGTCCTTTGCCGTGTGTGTGATGCTATTTTCTAATTTTCTTTTTATTTTTTCTTTCAAATGATTTAACTTTTTGTTGCCTATTTGTTAGTATTCAGACCATGGAAACACTAACTTTGCAATAGACCATAAGGTTCTAGAGGATGTTGAACTTCATTTCCATTAGGTAGACGATCCGAGGCCCGCAGATCATCAGGGTTTCGCCGGAGTAAGTCCACGAGAACGTCGGAATCATCTGAAAACTTGCATGTGTCCCTAGCATATGTGTGTGAGTGTGCTGCAAGATTGGTATGGGTGATTGCATGTGCCCCCCTCACATGCATGCGCTCTAACCTAGAAGCGAAAGGTTATGGACCTGTATAAGGGGGAATCTCCCCGTTACGGTGAAACCGGGCCGTATAGTGCCCCAACTTGTGAACCAACATGGTTTCACATCATCCTATGACCTAGTCAGACACAAAACAAGAGAGAGCTACGCCGGGCTACCCCTGTCAGAAGAATGTCTAGGGGGGTAGACGATCCGAGGCCCGCAGATCATCAGGGTTTCGCCGGAGTAAGTCCACGAGAACGTCGGAATCATCTGAAAACTTGCATGTGTCCCTAGCATATGTGTGTGAGTGTGGTGCAAGATTGGTATAGGTGATTGCATGTGCCCCGCTCACATGCATGCGCTCTAACCTAGAAGCGAAAGGTTATGGACCTGTATAAGGGGGAATCTCCCTGTTACGGTGAAACCGGGCCGTATAGTGCCCCAACTTGTGAACCAACATGGTTTCACATCATCCTATGACCTAGTCACACACAAAACAAGAGAGAGCTACGCCGGGCTACCCCTGTCAGAAGAATGTCTAGGGGGGTAGACGATCCGAGGCCCGCAGATCATCAGGGTTTCGCCGGAGTAAGTCCACGAGAACGTCGGGATCATCTGAAAACTTGCATGTGTCCCTAGCATATGTGTGTGAGTGTGGTGCAAGGTTGGTATAGGTGATTGCATGTGTCCCCCCTCGCATCCATGCGCTCTAACCTAGAAGCGAAAGGTTATGGACCTGTATAAGGGGGAATCTCCCCGTTCAGGTGAAACCGGGCCGTATAGTGCCCCAACTTGTGAACCAACATGGTTTCACATCATCCCATGACATAATCAAACACAAGACAAGAGAGAGCTACGCCGGGCTACCCCTGCCAGAAGAATGTCTAGGGGGTAGACGATCCGAGGCCCGCAGATCAGGGTTTCGCCGGAGGAAGTCCAAGAGAACGTCGGAATCATCTGAAAACTTGCATGTGTCCCTAGCATATGTGTGTGAGTGTGGTGCAAGGTTGGTATAGGTGATTGCATGTGTCCCCCCTCGCATCCATGCGCTCTAACCTAGAAGCGAAAGGTTATGGACCTGTATAAGGGGGAATCTCCCTGTTCAGGTGAAATCGGGCCGTATAGTGCCCCAACTTGTGAACCAACATGGTTTCACATCATCCTATGACCTAGTCAGACACAAGATAAGAGAGAGCTATGCCGGGCTACCCCTGTCAGAAGAATGTCTAGGGGGGTAGACGATTCGAGGCCCGCAGATCATCAGGGTTTCGTCGGAGTAAGTCCACGAGAACGTCGGAATCATCTGAAAAATTGCATGTGTCCCTAGCATATGTGTGTGAGTGTGGTGCAAGGTTGGTATAGGTGATTGCATGTGTCCCCCCTCGCATCCATGCGCTCTAACCTAGAAGCGAAAGGTTATGGACCTGTATAAGGGGGAATTTCCTCGTTCAGGTGAAACCGGGCCGTATAGTGCCCCAACTTGTGAACCAACATGGTTTCACATCATCCTATGACCTAGTCAGACACAAGACAAGAGAGAGCTACGCCGGGCTACCCCTGTCAGAAGAATGTCTAGGGGGGTAGACGATCCGAGGCCCGCAGATCATCAGGGTTTCGTCGGAGGAAGTCCAAGAGAACGTCGGAATCAGGGGGTGCATGTATATAGTGATCAAGACCACAATAACCTATCATCATATGTGTGATCTCATGATCCTATGAAATAATATTACCTAACATATATGTAATAAAAGCCTTGCTAATTAAAGAAAAGAAAAAGGTGAAAAAAATTCTTTGCCGTGTGTACAGATGGAAGCACACGGCAAAGATACCTGACGGCGAGGGCACACGGCAAAGATTCTGCCGTCAGCCCCTGTCGGCGGGTGGCCCTGCGAGGCCACGGGGCCCACATCTTTGCCGTGAGGAAATCTTTGCCGTGTTTCTTTATTGACTTTGCCGTGATTCCTTTCTTTGCCGTGTGTTCTAGTCGGTCCATTGCCGTGTTTCTTTCTTTGCCGTGTTCTGTTGTTCCGGGACTTTTGGCACACGGCAAAGGAGAGAGGCGACGGCAGCGTCCTTTTTTCCCGTAGTGCACGGTTTTAAAAAACCTTCACTATTCGCTAGGGTTTTAAAAACCACCACTTTAGGACCAGCTATTACAAAAAACACGGATTTAGTTTTGATCCTCGTTTGACAACCAAACTGATGGGTGGGACCCGTCGTCAGGCTTATGTGGTATAGTGTGATGGTCACGGATAGACAGTCATTAATGACACGATCTGAACCCTAACCCCCCATTCGGACGCGCATCGAGCCACAGTAGATCACTCTCCCACCCTCAGTCATAAGCAAATGGCATTGTAGATGGATGCGCAAGGCCAGGTGGGTGCTTTTGTCGTGGTGGTGGCATGGCAAATGCCATGGGTAGGCTAAAGTACGGGGCCAATGGATGCTAGAGGGATCTAGGGAGGGAAGATGCAGTTGATTCTACACACAAAAGACTAAGGCAAAGATCTTTATTTCTCCTTCCTTGGGCTACAAGTGCTCCTTGAGCTGTATACAAGGAGAAAGGAAGAACTTTACCAGCCTAACGGTACTAAAATGAGCCGATGCCCTCCTCAGGGTCCAAGCCTCCCCTTATAAAGGGGAGCCTTGGGTTCCTTTAGGGCTGACATGGCAAGCATATTCGTGGAATATGCTTGTCCCAATATAGTAGTTCGGCGGCCTCCTTTCCCTGTCGCCTTCTAATGACGGCAAGGCTCCAGAGGGCCCCTCCTGCGTGCCTCGGGCTTTAGGACTGTCACCTCCGTGACCTCCTTCTGCCCCTCTGTCGCTCTGCGCCTTTGTCCCTTGTGCTTGGCTCCGCTCAGATTCTCCCTAGCCTGCGACTAGAGTTTGACTTTAGGCTTCTTCTTCTCCTGCAAGCTTCGTATCATTCGGCCCTGCCTCGCGTAACTCGGCTTGTCCTTCACCTGCATTAAGATTACTCGGGCTAACCCGGCCGACTTATTCAGTATCTCGGCCGGGTAATGCTTCACCATTATTATGAGGGTCTTGCCCTTTCCTATCTCGGCCGAACTCTACAGGATTCGGCCGACTCAGACTATAACTCGGAAACTAGACGGGGAACATCCTTCCGTTTTCCCCATCTTTACCCTATCCGGGGTCACCTCCCCAACATTAGTCCCCGAAGCTGGTATGGTCCTGTCGACAACTTCGGCTGGGCCATATCAGTTTCACGATTTTCGTTCCGTATTGTTTCCGAGTTATCTTTCTCTAGTTCGAGGTATCATCATATCTTCTCGCGTACGCCTCGTCCTACGTGTCATACTCATCATTGTTTCTCTAGTTTTTTGTTCCTCTACAGTATTTACTGACAGGCTACAGTTACTACTGCGCCTGTCGCGTCGGTGCTGCGACGCCTCGCGTGCCGTTTCCGTTGGGGATCGTGACCTTCTTTTCCAGCGTGTGGCCCTCGGTGCGGTTCCTCTTAGCGGCGTGCAGTCATGCGGCGCACACGATCTACACGATTAACCGCCACACCCACGATCCCACTACCTCGCGAGCGGCTCGGTTATAAAGAGGGGCGCGGGGCTGGGAGATTCACTTTCCCCCTCCGCTCACCTACGCCCTTCTTCTTCCTCTGGATCCTGTGCCCGTTCGCGACTCCGCCGCCGCGCGTTCATCTGGATCTCTGACGGCGAGGACCCCGCCGTACTGCTACGTCTGCCTCGTCCTAGCTCGCTTGCTCCGGCGCCATCGCCGGTGAGTTCTTCCGACCCCATCGCCTAGGTTCTCCTCTAGAATTATTTGTTCCCCTTTCGTTTTCGCTCGGTAGCTCCTTTGCTGCTCCGTCGCCATTTCCGCGTAGAATCACGACGGGGCCGTGCAGCTCTAAGTTTACCTCCGCCGCTAGTTCTTCCTCTGTAAATTTCTCCGGCGACCCTATGTCGAGCTCCGTCAGTGGTGCCCTTATTGAGGATGACGATGCTGCCTCTAGTCCCGAGCGTGGCTCGTGGCAGGGCTCTTCTTTCACCCGCCGAGAGATTGAGTGGCTGATCCGAACACGTCGGATTCCTGCCGGGGTAGCTTGTCGCTTACCCGGCAGCGAATCCTCTCCTGTTATTAGGGAGGGCGAGTATGTAGTCTTCATGTCACATTTTGCTGGCGGGTTCGGTCTCCCCCTCAGTGATTTCGCTAGGGAATTCC
Source organism: Avena sativa (assembly GCA_916181665.1). Taxonomy (NCBI): domain Eukaryota; kingdom Viridiplantae; phylum Streptophyta; class Magnoliopsida; order Poales; family Poaceae; genus Avena; species Avena sativa. Next base: position 346,427,237 of record OV702279.1, read on the forward strand.
TCGATTACTTCGGCCTGCAGCCGCATCACCTGCCTGCTAACGCCATTGCCTCTCTCTGCCTTCATCTGTGCCTCGGAGGGATACTTTGGCCTATGGCCGTCTGTGCATGTCTGGTCAAAGTTTTTCCAGATTCGATCCAATGTGGTCCCAGACAAATCTCTTCATCCCTCCGAGAAGCTGCTTACCCAATGTGGTGCCGCGTCAATCACACCTCGGAGGAATTCCGAATTTCTTCGCGTCGCAAGTTTAGAATCATGCAAAAAGTGGCATAAGTCATTCTTTTATGTCAAGAACTCTGGGAATGAGGATAGGATTCGGCTTCCTGCCTTTTCCATCGGCACCCCTTCCAAGCTGAACTGGACCTATAATCCGAAGAAGAGTCATGCTCTGGCCGAGGCTTTTGAGATTTGGCTGAAGGAACTGATCCGCTCCGGGCTACGCGGTGAGGATCTGATGACTACCTTCATCAGCAGCCGGATCTGCCCCTTCCAGAAACGCACACACAAGCTCTGCTATATGAGCGGTCCTCTCGATCCCAACCGAGTCTCGTCAGTTGAGCTGGACAAATACCTCATCTTCAAACGTGTTCGGGCTATCTTTAAGACGGAGATGCTGGAGGACTGGGCCTGGGGGTTGAAGCCGTTCACCCGCGAGCATCGCCCTCCCGAGGTGAGTTTATGCCTTTATGATTTGCTTCCTAATCGCGTCCGTGACTCTTTGTGCTAATTTTTCTCTTTCTTGTCCTGCAGAGGTTTGAGGAGAAGAAGACTGAGGACGCCGAGGTTTTGACACTTCCGTGGACTGCGGATCGGAATACACCGGACATCGGGGAGCCAGACTCAGAAGAGTTCGTTCCTAAGTCAGATCTCGCTCCGGCTCGCGCTCGCGGCAAGGCCCCGGCCCGCGAGGAGGAAGGTGACTCGGACGAGGTTCAAGTTCTAGAGGTAGTTGCCGCAATGCCAATTTCTTATGCATTTCCGGCTTCTACTTTCTCAGCTAATCCGGCCGGTCAGGTTCATGACACCGAGCCTCTTGCCTCCCGGCCTCCTGTTACCTCGGGGAAACGTGGTGCTCCCGCTGGTGCCTCAGAAAAGGCCCCCAAGAAGCGAATGAAGAAGTCAGCTCCGCATCCTCCCAGGCACAAGACCATGCCCGGGGTCACTGGGTGAGTTTCTTTTGCTTGTATTTCTTGTTTTTCTCTTTCTGCTTTTTGACTCGACCCTTTTTTTCCGCAGTGCTCCACTTTCTGTTAAGCCCAGCGGTCCCAGCATGACGAGTCGTATGGCTCGGCAGCCGTCTCCTCCGCCTACTGAAGATACCAGGATTCCGAGTCCTGCTCGCACTGCATCTCCTCCTGCTCCGAATCAGACGCCACCTCGCCATGATGCGCCTGAGATTCCTCCCGTTGATGCCGATACCACTCGGCCAACAGATATTTCTACCGAACCTGCTGCTTCCTCTGTGAACCCTAATGTCTCCACTGAGCCTCTTTCGACCCCCGCGGTCTCTATAGTGACTCCAACTCCGGCCGAGGACGTCAATATCTCGGCGCCCTCTGCAACCGTGATTCCTCCGGCTCCTAAAGACACCGCTCCTAGTGCCGAGGTATCATCTCCTACTGATGTCTCTTCTAAAACAAGAAAGTTTGTCGTGATCAAGGCTTCCTCCTCTCAGAAAGGTCTTGCTGGCTCTTCTCAGCCTAATATTGCCGACGCACTGCGCAAAGGGGTTGCTTCTGCTAAAGCCTCTGTTACCCCGGCCGCCAGCACCCGGCTCGCTCTTCACAAAAGCCCTGCGGCAGCGGTGGCTACACAGCATGTCCGAGGTAAAGTCCTAACTCGCACGGAGAGAGGGAATAGCCTTGGCTCGCTGGTTGAGTATGTCAATAATTGGAATGCTGCCGATCAGTTCGAGGGTAATCCAAGCAGCCAACCGTTTCAACTCTCCGACATCAGCAACCGCCTGCATCAGGCTGCCAAGATCGTTCTTTAAAGTGACAAGATGAATGAGGTAATTGTTTTTTATGGAGTTTTGATTAGTTCTCCGGATACTATTATATATACTCTAGTCCCCGAAGTTTGCAAGTGAATAACTTGTTATTCGTTTGGAAGTTTCATGATGCTTTACTTAGTTCAGTTTTATCTTAGAGTTAAAACCTCCATCCAACTAGATCTGCATTAAATTTTGCTTGACTTGGGTCTATCTGAACTTTGAATATCCAGCCACCTAAGTCCGAGTTAAGTTTTGCTTGACTCGGATCTTGTATTAGCTTCGAATATCCAGCCACCTAGATCCGGGTTAAGTTTCACTTGACTCGGATCTGTTTTAACATTGAATATCCAGCCACCTAGATCCGGGTTAAGTTTCACTTGACTCGGATCTGTCTTAACTTTGAATATCCAGCCACCTAGATCCGGGTTAAGTTTTGCTTGACTCGGATCTGTCTAAGTTTTGAATATTCAGCCACCTAGATCCGGGTTAAGTTTTGCTTGACTCGGATCTGTCTTAGGCTTGAATACCTATTTACCATTTGCTCTATTGCTTAGGTTGCGCATGATCGGCAGACTACCGAATTCCAAAGGCTGCTTTTTGCGCATAGAAAATTGGAAGAAAAGTACGAGAAGGTTATTCCTGTGGTAAAGAAAGCTGGTAAGTCGACAAACTCTTACGTTATCTCCGAAGCTCTTATTGTTTTGTGTACTAGATGTTGGCTCACATTGTTGGTAAACAAGGAATATCAATAATCTTAACACCCGTCTTGAGAAGAAGGTTAAGGCCCTGGAAGGTTAGTTACTCTTTTACTTTATATAATCCCCTTTGAAATGTGCACTAAGTTTCTTTTAACTATTTTGGCTTTGGTAAAGCCGAGTTACAAACCTTTGCAGTACATCACCAATATTGCACGCCCATGCCTGATGTGATGCTGCATTTTTTAGAACAAAGCTCTACTCATTCGGCGCAGCTGAGAGAAAAAGATGACGAGATAGTTCGCTTGCGTGCCGAGGTGGAGTCCCTTAAGCTCTCTCAGAAGTCTGAATTAGAAAAGGTCGACCAGGAGTTCTCCGAGGAGAAAAATCGGCTAGCTCTGCAATTACAGAAAAATAAAGAGCTCCTCGAGGCTGCTGAATTGAAGACACGGGGGATGAGCGAGGAGATCGCCCGCTTTGAGAAGAGCAAGATTGACTGGGCTAAAGATCTTCAGATAATGCTGAACTATATTCATCGTAAGCTTCGGACCGCGGCCGAGTTATCTTTTCCCTTACTTACTGCTTACTGACGCATTTGTGTTCTGCGCAGACCATTTTCCAGAAGCTAAGCCCGTGAGCTCTAAAGCGGTGATTAGTGCTCGTGTGCGTCGAGGTGTTCCTGTTGATGCGGACTCGGAGTACTCGATGGAAGACTTCTTGGTTGCTGTTGGCGCTGCAGTTGGTCCGATGAAGATTATGGGCAGAGATTTGGTGCAGGCAGCTATCCGATCCTACCATGTTCTCTGGCCGAATACTTCTGGGACTCCTAACATTGATGAGGTCAAATTGTTGGTGGAAAGATTAATGGCATCCGAGAGACAGCTAAGTCTTTGGAGGGAATCGGCCGGACGAGCTGGTGTTGATATGGCTCTCACTGTCATCATGTCATGGTATGAAGATATTTCTCTTGATATTTTGAGAAATTTGCACACTGGTTCCCGTTGGGTTGAGGACCCAGACTTTGTCGCTCTCCGGCAAGCTCGTGCCTTCCAGCTTGTTGAGTATGCCGATGTGCATACCTAGAACGAAGGTCCGAGTTTCCTTCCTAACCCAGAGGACGAGGTCGTAGTTGAGGATGCTTCGGATAACAACTCGGCTGAACAAGGAGAAGATGAGGGTGACTCGGCTGCTTCTGGTGATTCCAGTTCGAGCTCAGATGGTAACGACGATGCGCGATCCTCCTCGAAAGGTACAGGGCATTCTACTGCGCTAGCTGACGCTCCTCGGCAGCCTCGGACTTCCTCCGAAGTCGCTCCTAGGTCTGTGGAGGGCGAGGCAACCTCGGCCGAAGTTCCCCCTACCACGGAGTGCCCAGCCCCTGACCAAGTTATTGCCCCTCCATCTAAAAACCTCTAAGTCATTTCTTATCCCTGGTATGTCGGGCGTGAGATGTACGTGGAATATTTGTCCGTCTTTTATACGGTCTGAATTTCTTTTGCCGTGTGCCACTGAGACATATATGGTTGTAATTGTTATTACTTTGTTTAACCAGTCCTGTTTGTCCGAATCCTTGCTTTGGCGGCCTTCAACTTCTTGAGTTTGGGGTATATATTTGCCTTTATTCTGCCATATCTCGGCGTCCACTATTGCCGGACTTTGATAAACTTTGCTACTTGATCACTATGGTTTGGACTGTTAATTTGGGCGTGAACCTTGAAGACCGTATTTGGGGGGAGCGCAATAATATCACTCTGGGAGCCTACGTTTGATACTCACTCTTGTAATAAAGGATAACCCATACTTAGAAACGATATATGGTAGTCCCCGAGCCACTGATTAAGGCAATGAGGTTTAATATATAAATCAAATTTAGAAATAATATAAGACAGTCCCCGAGTCAGCGCTCAAGGTGCCGAGGTTTAATATATAACACAAAATCAAAAATGATATATGTCAGTCCCCGAGCCACTGTTTAGGCGCCGAAGTCTAATACATGAATTAAACTTAGAAACAATATGGGGCAGTCCCCGAGTCACTGCTCAGGGTGCCGGGGTTTAATACATAAACCAATCTTAAAAACAATATAGCGCAGTCCGCGAGCCACTGCTCGAGGTGCCGAGGTTTGATACATAACATGAGATTTAGAACAACATATGGCAGTCCCCGAGTCACTGCTCTGGACGCCGAGGTTCAATACATAGCATGAAATTTAAAACAACGCATGGCAGTCCCCGAGTCACTGCTCTGGAAGCCAAGGTTCGATACATAGTTGGTGCTCCATCCTGAGGCATCACTTTACAATGTGTCATACATGACCGTTACGAGTAAAATGGACGAAGTAAAGCTATGTTCCATGGTCTTTTCGATTCTTCGCCGGCTTTGTCTGCCCTGTTCTTTCCTGGTGATTGAGCATCGATTAGGTAATACACATCATTGTGCAATGCTTTGCTCACGATGAATGGTCCTTCCCATGGAGGTGACAGCTTGTGCATGCCGGCTGTGCGTTGCACCAGCCGGAGAACCAAATCTCCTTCTTTGAACACTCTTGGATTCACCTTCTTGCTGTGATATCGTCGCAAGTCCTGCTGATTGATAGCTGATCTTGATAGCGCCAGCTCTCTGGCTTCTTCTAGCAAATCGACATCATCTTGCCGAGCTACCTCATTTACTTCAGCGGTTGTATACTGGGTCACCCTTGGCGAGTCATGTATTATGTCGGCTAGAAGCACAGATTCTGCCCCATACACTAGAAAAAATGGTGTATAACCCGTTGATCTGTTTGGGGTAGTCCTGAGGCTCCATAGTACTGCTGGTAGTTCCTCAATCCAACATCCTGCCGACCTTTGCAACGGTTCGACGAGTCGTGGTTTTATTCCGGATAGTACTAGTCCATTAGACCTTTCTACTTGCCCATTGGATGCTGGGTGAGCCACTGAGGCAACATCCAGTCGTATGTGCTTTTCTTGACAGAATCTAGCGAAGGCTCCTTCTGCAAAGTTTGTACCGTTGTCTGTAATAACACTGTGTGGGTAACCATATCTTAAGATCATATCCTTAAGGAATTTTACTGCTGTGGGCCCATCACATTTATTTATTGGTTTCACTTCAATCCATTTTGTGAATTTGTCCACCATTACCAATATGTGGGTCATCCCGCCTCGGGCCGGCTTAAATGGTCCCACCATATCTAAGCACCATACAAAAAATGGCCAAGTAATTGGTATAGTTTTTAAATCGGACGAAGGCATGTGTATTTTGCTGGCATATCTTTGGCAACCATTACATTTTTCGACCAGTTCTTTGGCCTCTTTCAACGTTGTTGGCCAATAAAACCCATGCCTGAATGCTTTGGCCACTAAAGCTCGGGATGAGGCGTGATGTCCGCACTCTCCTTGATGTATATCTAGGAGGATCTCCTGGCCTTCCGCCGAGCTCACACATCTTTGCAGCACACTTGTGACACTCCTTTTATACAGCTCATTGTTTATGATTGTATAAGCTTTAGCTCTTCTCACTGTCTGTCTTGCCAATATCTCGTTGTTCGGCAGAATTGCATCTCTAAGGAAAGAGAATATGGGTTGCGCCCATGGAGGTGTGATTTTCTCTGGTGTAGTCTCACTATCTATTTTCATATTTTCTGCCGACATAACTACCTCGGATTTTTCCATACTCATCCTTGCATCGGCTGGTTTTATTTTTGGAAATTCCGGGTTACATTGCTTGTCAATTTCCATCGGCACATTGTCCTCTCTTGATTTTTCCGGAATAAAGATGGATTCGGACTCTGGAGACGGTGTTATTGATGGCTTCCTCAGGTGCTCTAGGGCGATACCTGGGGGAATTGACTGTCTGGTTGATCCGAGTTTTGACAATGTGTCTGCGGCGTCGTTTTCTGCCCGAGGTACATGATGAAATTCACATCCATCGAAGTATCCACTGAGTTTTTGCACATGAAATCTATACAAAGCCATATTGTCATCCAACGCATCCCAATTGCCTGAGACTTGCTGTACTACTAGATCTGAATCTCCATAGCACAAGATTCGGCGTATGCCAATCTCTTTCGCCACCTTCAATCCATGGACTAATGCTTCATATTCGGCTACATTGTTTGACGCGGCAAAATGTATTTGCAACACATATCTCAGCTGGTCTCTTTTTGGCGAGGTTAATACTATTCCTGCCCCCAAACCATTTCTTAGTTTGGAACCGTCAAAGTGCATCGTCCAATAATTCGGATCTGGTAATGGTGGCTCATATTGTACCTCAGCCCAATCTACGAAGAAGTCGGCCACAGCCTGAGATTTGATTGCATCTCTCCTATCGAATTGCGGAGCATAAGGTGACAACTCAATTGCCCAATTTGCTATTCGGCCACTTGCATCTTTGTTGCTCAGTATGTCGGCTATGGGTGCTTCACAATTCACCTTGATGGGGTGCTCTTCGAAGTAATGTTTAAGTTTCTTTGCTGACATGTACACCCCATATGCCATCTTCTGATAATGCGGATAATTTTGTTTTGAGGCTAATAGTACCTCGCTTAGGTAATACACCGGCCTTTGTACTGATTTATCATCTTCAACTCGTTCCACAACTATCACAGCGCTTACTACTCGGTTGGTGGCCGCTATGTAAAGTAACATAGGCTCTTTCGATAATGGAGAAGCTAAGATCGGCGCTGTGACCAACATCTTTTTCAATTCATGAAATGCATTGTCTGCTTGTGGAGTCCAAATGAACTTATCCGATTTTTTCATCAGTTGATAAAGTGGTAATGCTTTCTCTCCCAGCCGACATACAAATCGGCTGAGCGAGGCTAAACAACCTGTGAACTTTTGTACGTCATTTAGACATTTTGGCAATTCCATACTTTCCACTGCTTTTATCTTAGTTGGGTTGGCCTCTATACCTTGGCTAGATACGAGAAAACCGAGCAGTTTTCCCGCTGGTACCCCAAATGTGCATTTTTTCGGGTTAAGCTTCATGCGGAACCTTCTCAGGTTCGCGAAAGTCTGTCGGATATCATCCAGTAGCGTTTTGCTTTCTTTGGTTTTGATAACCACATCATCTACATATACTTGTACATTTTTCCCTATCTGGTCATGTATACATTTTTACATGCATCTCTGATACGTTGCTCCTGCGTTGCGCAGGCCGAATGGCATGGTGCGATAGCAATAAGCCCCGTACGGGGTAATAAACGCAGTCTTTATTTGATCGTCCGGATTTAACGGTATCTGGTGAAAACCAGAATACGCGTCTATAAATGATAGTAGTTCACAACCAGCGGTCGAATCAATGACTTAGTCTATTCTAGGTAAAGGAAAAGGATCTTTTGGACACGCCTTGTTCAAGTTCGTGTAATCGATACACATTCGCCATACAATGGCTACATTCGGATCATCCTTCTTCTTTTCTACTAGCACCGGGTTTGATAGCCAATCCGGATACAATACCTCCATGATGAACCCGGCCGCAAGGAGCCGAGCTATTTCATCTCCTATTATTTTTCTCCTGTCCTCGGTGAAGCGGCGGAGAGGTTGCTTCACCGGCCTTGCTCCTGGCCTTACATTCAGAGAGTGCTCAGCCAACTCCCTTGGCACACCTTGCAGATCCTGAGTTGACCATGCAAAGATATCTCGATTCTCACGAAGGAAGTTGGTGAGCTCGCTTTCCTATTTGGCATCTAGGCTGGCACCAATAGTGACGGTGCGCTCTGGGAATTGCTCATCTATCTGGAACTTTTTTGTTTCTTTAGTCGGCTGAAAGGAGACGCTTCCATGCGGGTTGGCTAACGCCGGCATATTCTGCTGTGCCGACTGAGCGAGGGCTGCTACCTCCTGAATCCTTCTTTTTTATCTTGCTATTACCAATGATTCGGCCAGATTTGACCCGGCTGAAGCACATTCCATTGACTTCCTGTAATACCCTGTTACTGTTATCACCCCTTGTGGTCCGGGTAATTTCATTTTCAGGTAAGTTACGTGGAAGCTGCTCATGAATTTGGCTAATGCTAGCCGTCCGAGTAGAGCATGATAGCAACTCTCTAGATCCACCACTTCAAACTCCAAATTTTCTGCTCTGCAGTTATCTCTTGTGCCGAATAACACATCCACTCGGACCTTTCCAATGGTTTTGCATGAAAGTCCTGGAACTATCCCATGGAATGTGGTCCTTGTGGACTACAGCATGTTTTGCGATATTCCGAGCTTATCCATTGTATCTTTGTACATGATATTGATACTGCTCCCATTGTCAATAAGTACCTTTGAAAATTTCACATTAATGCTCGGTCTAACAAATGTCGGATCTAACACGAGTGCATATGACCCTGGACTCGGCATTATCTTGGGGTGATCCTTTATGCTCCAGGTTACTTCTTGATCCAACCAAGGCACATATCTTGGTACTGCCGGCATAACTGCATTTACTTCCATATGCCGGCGCTGTACACTCTGCTTGTCTTGCTGTTCTGTTGTGAACACGCAATACGACTGATGATGTTCTCTGTAATCATTGCGTCCATTATTTCCTGGATTGGTCCTTCCATCCGGACCTTGGTTTATCACTTGATGCACCGCATCTCTCCGGTCCGAGTTTTCATACCTCGGGGGAGGAGGTGGTAACATCAGTTGCTGTGCATTTTCTCTAGTCAACTGTGGCTGATGCTGTAGATGTGCCTGGGGAGGCGCTGCCTGTATGCCTGCGGTGTTACCCATTGCATTTTTCATACATGCACATTGGCGGGTTGTATGGTTGGTCGGCCTGGCCGGGTTTGACGTGTGAAATTTACACGGCTGATCTAACATAGATTCAAATGTGTACTTCGGCCTCTCCTGGCACTGCCTCTTTTGCTCTGGTGTCCACTGTTTTTTCCCTTCATTCCTTGGTGTCCATTGCTGAGGACCATTCTTTTGCCGTTGAGTATTTTCGTGACTCGGCTGTTCTTGCACTATTGCTGCCACCTGAGTCGAACCATATCTATAATCTGGTCTTTCTTCTCTTCTTCTTCCTCTGAAGTCATTGCGCCTGGATGACCCGGCCACGTCTCTTGCATATTGATCTTGATGCTCCCGATGGTCTGTCGACATTAATTTTGGTTGCGTTGGATCCCCCAATGCATAGGAATCCGCTATTCTGATGGTTTCTGCCAATGTGGTTGGCATATCTCTTTGCAGTCGCTACCATAACACACTGGCATAGCGGCATCCTTGAGCGAACCAAGCTATTGCTTGTGATTCTATAACTCCTTCACATGAATTTCTCAGGTTACACCACCGAGTTAAAAACTCTCTGTCCGTCTCATTCGGCCTTTGCTTGCACATGGCTAGCTGTTGTGGCCTGTTTGGCCTCTTGTAAGTACTGGTAAAGTTGCTAACGAACATTTCTTCAAAGTCTAACCAACAGTTGATGCTGCCTGCTGGCAGATTATTCAGCCATACTCTAGCTGGTCCTTCCAACATTTGCGGGACATACCGCACTGCCCATCGTAAGTTTCCACCTGCTATTTTTACAGTGGTGGCATAATCGATCAACCAATCCTGTGGTTTGGTGCTCCCATTATATGTTTTCGTGCCTCTCGCCAGCTGAAAGTTCGGCACAGGTGGTTCGCCCATGATCCGTGGTCCGAAGCATGTTGGACCCGGTGGACCCTGTTCTTCCAGCAACTCGGATCTGTAGAGCCGGTCTAGCTTTACTCTGGCATCATTTGACGGCAAATCTCTGTACAGGACTCTCTCATGCATTCCATAGTGGTTATTCCCACCATGGATCGCGCATTCCATCTCGGAATAACCATCATTGTACCTTTCATTCACCTGATTATGGCGAGCTAGCCTTGCTTCTCTTTCTTGCCGAGGTTCATGTCTCAGCTGCGGGTTGAGCGGCGGTTCTCTCCTTACTTCAACCGGGATATTGTTCTCGTGATTGCCTCTTCCGATTTCTCCTCTGCCGAGATATCCATTGCCTCGGCTTCCGCCGCCTTTTTCAGCACGGTCGGGATTCCTCTTGCCGCTGTTACCTCGGCTTCCATTGCCTCTGTTCTCGTTTTCTTTCCCGGTTATCGCCGGATCATATGGAACAATTTGCTTGTTTCTCTTTCCTGAGGTTACCGCTCTGTCTTTTCACACATTGCTTCCGGGTGAGGATGCTGCTGCCACAGATAAGGCAGGTACTGCTCCAGCCGAGTGAACCATTCGCGAGGCCCCTGGCCTCGCCGGGTCTGCTCTGAGCATTTCTTCATTCTACTGGTTTGTAATGCGCACCAGCTCATTCACTCTTTCTTGTTGTTTCTGTCGGGCTTCGCCGGTCAATCCCTCTAACTCTAATGCCGCGGAATTTGCTGCTCTCAGGTTCTTTGCCGGGGTACTGTACCTCGGCAAGCCTAAATCAACTGATTCTGCCTTATGAGCATCATGCTCCTTGTTGATATCATCCATGAGGTTCTTTCCTCCTAATCTCAACTCGTCAACCCGTTCGGGGGCGATGTCAAGCTTGTTTGCTTTGGCATACTCTCGCAGGGTCCTGTTTAAGGACTCCCGCAAGGCCGACACCTTTTTCGCCTCTACCAGCACCTTTTGCCTAGTTTCTTCCAACTCTGCCTGAGCATTTGCCGGATCAAGTATTGGCGCTATAGGTGTAGTCAGGTTATCTATGGTTGCCTGAAGAATATTTTCTGGTCTTTCCAGAGGTGGCCCTCTTACCCTTGGTGCCTTTGGGGTTGTCTCCTGCACCTCGGCCTGGTTGGCCACTAAAGGGATTACCTCGGTGGGTGGTGGAGCTGTCTGCCTGGGCGCGACCTGCACACCCGCCGCCGGGTCTATGCTTGATCCTGCGCCTGCTACTCCCGTCTGCACCCCGGCCGCGACCATCACCTCGACGCTGCTGATTGGGCGCGCTCTGCGCGGACTGCTCGCGGCGCTGAGGGGAGGTTCTCCTGCAACCACAACCTGGTGAGGATAAACGCCGGAGACGTCGACGCCGACGTAAATATGGTGTATGCCCAAGTTGATGAAGACGTCGTTGCGCGGAGGAGTTTTTCCTTTGAAGCTGCATGCGTTGTCGCTGACGTAGTCACAGAGATCAAGTCTCCGGACCAAGCCAGAGACAACGCGCTCGCCAGTATTGATGAAGTTTCCCGTCCGGATCATGACTCCAGCTAGCACCGCTGCTGGCCCCACGGTGGGCGCCAACTGTCGTGGTGGTGGCACGGCAGATGCCATGGGTAGGCTAAAGTACGGGGCCAATGGATGCTAGAGGGATCTGGGGAGGGAAGATGTAGTTGATTCTACACACAAAAGACTAAGGTAAAGATCTTTATTTCTCCTTCCTTGGGCTACAAGTGCTCCTTGAGCTGTATACAAGGAGAAAGGAAGAACTTTACCAGCCTAACGGTACTAAAATGAGCCGATGCCCTCCTCAGGGTCCAAGCCTCCCCTTATAAAGGGGAGCCTTGGGTTCCTTTAGGGCTGACGTGGCAAACATATTCGTGGAATATGCTTGTCCCAATATAGTAGTTCTGCGGCCTCCTTTACCTGTCGCCCTTCTAATGATAGCAAGGCTCCAGAGGGCCCCTTCTGCGTGCCTCGGGCTTCAGGACTGTCACCTCCGTGACCTCCTTCTGCCCCTCTGTCGCTCTGTGCCTTTGTCCCTTGTGCTTGGCTCCGCTCAGATTCTCCCTAGCCTGCGACTAGAGTTTTACTTTAGGCTTCTCCTTCTCCTGCAAGCTTCGTATCATTCGGCCCTGCCTCGCGTAACTCGGCTTTTCCTTCACCTGCATTAAGATTACTCGGGCTAACCCGGCCGACTTATTCAGTATCTCGGCCGGGTAACGCTTCGCCATTATTATGAGGGTCCTGCCCTTTCCTATCTCGGCCGAACTCTATAGGATTCGGCCGACCCAGACTATAACTCGGAAACTAGACGGGGAACATCCTTCCGTTTTCCCCATCTTTACCCTATCCGGGGTCACATCCCCAACAGCTTTGAACCTCTCTGTCATATTTAGTTTTGAGCATTGCTGGCTATGGATTTCGAATTCAAATTTTGTTTTTGTCAAAAAAATTAGCTTTGGTGATGATGTATGTGATATGAGGTTCAATTTAGATAGCCCAGTTAATTTAGAGCGCACATTGGGAGATCAGACATCGCATATCTAAATATGTTAGCTATGATTGAAGGAGAGGGATATGGAATGATGATAGCATCTATTATGTTGACGAAAAGGGAAGAGGGATTGCAGGGATGGAATGCCTAAAGTGGGTAATATGCTTGAGTGGTATGAGGAGAAGTGTATAAGTTTGATTGTAATTAAAGGGAAAAACAAACTATCTTCACACATTAAGACTTCATCAGTAGAGGAACATATACGGATATATCTATATCAGAAATAGGAGTGCCTCAAGTTTATACAGTGGATGATAATTGTACTTTCTCACCTATAAATGCAACAATATGCACAAAAATAACCAGATTATACAAGTTGAGGATGGTGATGGTGATTATTTATTCGCCCAGCAGACCACGTGAAGAAGATGGACAAGGATATTATTGAAGAAGAAGAATTTTTCCTACATGATTTTCAAAATAATTCAGTATAATTGGCAGAGGATTAAGTAGATTTTGACTTTGAAACGGGGAATTACAGTCCAACAGAACAAGATGGAGCCAAGAGGAAAGAAGAAGATCTTAACCAAAGGTTAGTTGGTATGAAGAAGAGGAAGAGAAAGCATTCAGTGCATCAGTTTGAAGGCGAAAGAGAAGCTGAAGAAAATTTCTACAATTCGGATGGTTCATCTGATGATAGTGGCTGCCAAATACTCCCGGAGCCCAAGTCAATCGGGAGGAAGAAACTACCAGTAAGAAAAGGACCAAGATCCAGGTCTCATTGCAGTCAGCATAGCACACCACCAGCAGATTATTATCCTAGGAGCGTGGGGCATCTGGATTTGCAGAAATAATGAGATCTTCAATAACAAACATGCTTCTCTGGAAGAATGGAAGGCCATAGTTTCCCAGGAATTGAGGTGGGTGCTGTTTAGAATTAAGAAAAAAATACTACCATGACTTGAAAGCCTGGATTAACATCCATTTAGATTGGAGATAGCTAGCTTTGCTGTGTAATCCCTCAATGAGGTGGTCTTGAACTTGTAAATATGTACATATGTATTCCTTTATGATTATATAAAAAATTTAGTGGGGGCTTTCCCTACTGTTTTCTAGGGGTTCATAGCATGGAAAACAAAAAATTTCTACCGCATGCACACAAACAAGCCAAGATCTATCTACTAGATTGTCGCAACGAGTCGATAAAGGAACTCACCCTCGAAGATTCCAAAGAGGTTAACAAGAGAAGATTCTCGTGGGTGATGTAGTCGTACTCTTGTCGATCTCAAGATCGCGTAGACGATCCTTCCGGCGCTGCGTTCCGGCAGCGCTTCCGCAGTCGGTCACACGTTCGGTACTCGATGAAGACCTTCCTCTCCCTTGTTCCAGCAGGCAGCGGAGGTTGTAGCACTCTCCTCGTGATTCTGGCAGCACGACGGCGTGGTGTCGGAAGTAGAGGGTGTATGGTTTCGTAGCATGGAAAACAAAAAATTTCTACCGCATACAAACAAACAAGCCAAGATCTATCTACCATATTGTAGCAACGAGTCGATGGAATAACTCACCCTCGAAGATTCCAAAGTGTTTAACGAGAGCGGATTCTCGTGGGTGATGTAGTCGTACTCTTGCCGATCTCAAGATCGCGTAGACGATCCTTCCGGCGCTGCGTTCCGGCAGCGCTTCCGTAGTCGGTCACACGTTCGGTACTCGACGAAGACCTTCCTCTCCCTTGTTCCAGCAGGCAGCGGAGGTTGTAGCACTCTCCTCGCGATTCCGGCAGCACAACGGCGTGGTACCGGAAGTAGAGGGGAGATCTCGCAGGGCTTCGCCTTAAGCCGGAGCGAGTATGGTGGACTATGAGAGAGATCCTCGGCGATCTAGGGTTTAGATGCACCAAGGAGGGGGCAAGGCCGGCGGCTAGGGTTTGCCCTAGGCGGAGGCGGCGAGTTGCCCTAGGCGGCGGCGGCTATGGTGGGCGGCGGTGTCTAGGGTTAGGGTTTAGAGGGCGTGGTGTTGTGTGCTTGGAGAGGCAGCCCTGCCCCTCCTTATATAGGTGGAGGGGGCACGCCAAGGGGAGGGGAGTCCCTCCCCAACTCGGTCTCCAAGTGGGCCGGCGGTGGAGGGAGGGAACTCCTCCCCAAGTAGGTTTCCTACTCTCCCTCCACCTCACAAAATAGCCGTTTGACTTTTCAAATTGGCGTCTGACTTTTCAAACTAGGATTTGATTTAACCCTTTATTTTGTTCAGCGATGACACCTAGTACATGATGCAATCATTCCAACTTGTTATGACACATTCATGTACCCTTCCCCTCCGGAGTGCCGGACATTCCGGAACCTTCTAGACCATTCCCGATGAAAACATCGGAACCATTCTCCAACCCCGAAACAGGACTTTCCTTATATGAAACTTATTCTCCGGACCATTCCGGATCTCCTCGTGATATCCCGGATCCCATCCGAGACTCCGAACAACATTCGGTCTCTTACTCATCATTCCATAACTACTCAAACAACGTCGAATCCTTAAGTGTGTCTCCCTACGGTTCGTGAATTATGCGGACATGATCGAGACACTTCTCCGATCAATAACCAATAGAGGAATCTAGAAATTCATATGGCTCCCACATATTTCTATGATTACTTTGCGATCGAATGAACCACTTACATACGATACCAATTTCCCTTTGTCTCACGATAGTTTACTTATCCGAGGTTATGATCTTCGGTATCTCTGCATACCTAGTTCAACCTCGTTACTGATAAGTACTCTTTTCTCGTTCCCGTGATATGTGATCCCTTGTGAGCGAGTCACATGCTTGCAAGCCAATTGGATGACATTCCACCAAGAGGGCCCGGAGTATATCTATCCGTCATATGGATGGACAAATCCCACTGTTGATCCATGTGCCTCAACCCATACTTTCCGAACACACAATGCCACCTTTATAGCCACCCAGTTACGGTGTGGTGTTTGATGACATCAAAGCATCCTTCCGGTGATGGTGATTAGCATGATCTCATGGTCGAAGGAATTAGGTTACTATGTATCAGAAAGCTTATAGCAATTGAACTATTAAAATGACTTGATCTTTATGCTACGCTTATCTATAGGAGTATGTCCATCATACCATTCTCCTAATGATATGATCCACTCCTGGATCACTTTGATATCTGCTAGTTAAACTAACAGCATATGCAATGTCGGGTCTAGTACATAGCATGGCATACATTAGAGATCCTATGGCTGAGGCATAGGGAGTTTTACTCATCCTTTCTCTATCTTCTGCCGTTGTCGGACTTTGAGTTTTACTCAAGGTCGTATTGGGCAACATGGGCAAGAACCCTTTCTTGCTATCTTCCATTCCAAACCTCTTTAGAACTTTGTCCAAATATGTACTCTGTGACAATGATATTAGGCGTCTTGATCTATCTCTATAAATCTTTATGCCTAATATGTAAGCTGCTTCGCCAAGATCTTTCATTGAAAAACTATTATTCAAATAATCCTTGACACTATTAAGAAGGTCTACATCATTCCCAATCAATAATATGTCATCTACATACAGTATTAAGAATGCTACACAGCTCCCACTCACTTTCTTGTAAATACAAGCTTCTCCATAAGTTTGTATAAAACCAAAACTTTTGATTACCTTATCAAAACGTTGATTCCAACTTCGGGATGCTTGCTTCAATCCATATATGTACCGTTGAAGTTTGCATACCTTGTTAGCATCTTTAGGATCGACAAAACCTTTGGGTTGCATCATATACAACTCTTCATCAATGTCTCCATTGAGGAAAGCTGTTTTGACATCCATCTGCCATATCTCATAATCATAATATGCAGCGATTGCTAACATAATCCTCACAGACTTTAGCTTCGCTACTGGTGAGAAAGTATCATCGTAGTCAACTCCTTGAATTTGTCAAAACCCTTTTGCGACAAGTCGAGCTTTATAGACAGTAACATTACCATCATCATATGTTTTCTTCTTTAAAATCCATTTATTCTCGACAGCCTTCCGGCCATCCGGTAAGTCCACCAAAGTCCATACTTGGTTTCCGTACATGGATCCAATCTCGGATTTCATGGCTTCTTGCCATTTATTGGAATCTTGGCTCATCATCGCTTCCTCATATGTCGCAGGGTCATCGGTGTTGTCCACCAACATGACAGTCATAATGGGATCATACCAATCAGGAGTAGTACGAGTTCTTGTTGACCTGCGAGGCTCTGTAGCAACTACAACTGAAGTTTCATGATCATCATCATTAGCTTCCTCTCTTATTGGTGCAGGCACCACATGAACTTCTTCCGGTGATGCGCTACTCGCAAGTTCGAGAGAAGGTTCAACAACCTCGTCGAGTTCTACTTTCCTTCCAGTCACTTCTTTCGAGAGAAATTCCTTCTCTAGAAAGGATCCATTCTTGGCAACGAAGATTTTGCCTTCGGATCTATGATAGAAGGTATACCCAATAGTTTCCTTCGGGTATCCTATGAAGACGCATTTTTCCTCTTTGGGTTCAAGCTTGTCCGACTGTAACTTCTTTACATAGGCTTCGCAACCCCAACCTTTAAGGAACGACAATTTAGGTTTCTTCCCAAACCATAATTCATACGGTGTCGTTTCAACTGATTTAGATGGTGCCTTGTTTAAAGTGAATGCGGCTGTTTCTAATGCATAACCCCAAAATGATAGTGGTAAATCTGTAAGTGACATCATAGAACGAACCATATCTAAGAGAGTTCGATTACGACGTTCGGACACACCATTACGCTATGGTGTTCCCGGCGGTGTCAATTGTGAAAGTATTCCGCATTTCTTCAAATGCTCGCCAAACTCGTAACTTAGATATTCACCTCCACGATCAGAACATAGAAATTTAATCTTCTTGTTACGTTGATTCTCTACCTCACTTTGAAATTCCTTAAACTTCTCGAAAGTTTTGGACTTATGTTTCATGAAATAGATATACCCATATCTACTCAAGTCATCTGTTAAGGTAAGAACATAACGATAACCACCGCGCGATGCTACACTCATTGGGGTATGTATGATTTCCAATAAGTCTGTAGCTCGCTCCATCATACCAGAAAATGGAGTCTTAGTCATTTTACCCATCAGACATGCTTCGCATCTTTCAAGTGATTCGAAATCAAGTGATTCAAGAAGTCCATCGGAATGGAGTTTCTTCATACGCTTCACTCCAATATGACCAAGACGACAGTGCCACATATAGGTCGAGTCATCGCTCAATTTCAAACGTTTAGCTTCAATGTTATTAATGTGTGTATTTCTACAATCGAGATTCAATAAGAATAGACCATCTATCAAAGGTGCATGTGCATAAAACATATTACTCATATAAATCTAACAACCATTATTCTCGGACTTAAACAAGTAACTGTCTCGCAATAAACATGATCCAGATATAATGTTCATGCTCAACGCAGGCACCAAATAACAATTATTTAAGTATAAAACTAATCCTGATGGTAGATGAAGAGGTAGTGTGCCGACCGCGATCACATCAACCTTTGATCCATTTCCTACGGGCATCGTCACCTCGTTCTTCGCTAGCTTCCGTTTATTCTGCAGTACCTGTTTCGAGTTACAAATATGAGCAACCGAACTAGTATCAAATACCCAGACACTACTACGAGCACTAGTGAGATACACATCAATAACATGTATATCGGATATACCTTTCTTCTTGATGTTGCCGTTCTTCAAATCCGCCAAGTACTTTGGGCAATTCCGCTTCCAGTGACCCTCTCCCTTGCAGTAAAAGCACTCAGTATCAGGCTTAGGCCCAGCCTTGGTCTTCTTCGCCGGCGTGGCAACTTTCTTACCGCCCTTCTTGAAGTTTCCCTTTTGCTTAGACTTGCCTTGCTTCTTGAATTTGGTGGTCTTATTGACCAACAACACTTGGTGCTCTTTCTTGATCTCCACTTCTGCAGATTTTAACATGGAGAAGAGTTCTGGCAACATCTTGTCCATGTTTTGCATATTGTAGTTCATCACAAAGTTCTTGTAACTTGGTGATAGTGATTGGAGGACATGGTGGATCCCCAAAGAATTAGGAATCACTATACCCAAGCTTTGGAGTTTGTTTGCGTGCCCAAACATCTTAAGCACGTGCTCACTAATGGAGCTGCCCTCTTCCATCTTGCAGTTAAAGAACTTTTCAGAAGCCTCATAACTCTCAACTGCCGCATGAGCCTCAAATATCATTTTGAGTTCACGGATAATATCATGTGGGTCATGGTTCTCAAACCTTTTCTGAAGCTCCGATTCCAAACCATACAAGATAGCACACTGGACTGTGGAGTATTGATTCTTCCGAGTGAGGTAAACATTCTTTACTTCATCGGTAGCAGTAGCTGCAGGCGGGTCACCCAGCGGTGCATCCAGCACATAGGTCAAATTACCAGCATTGAGGACAATCCTCAAATTGCGGAACCAATCCGCGAAGTTGCTTCCATTGTTTTTCAACTTTTCTTTCTCTAGGAACGCATTAAAATTGATGGTAAGGGCCGCCAATGATCTACAACATATTTGCAATAGTTTAGACTAAGTTTATGACAAATTGAGTTCTAATTAATAGTTAAATTAATCTAGGTGAACTCCCACTCAAAACAATATCCCTCACATTGTTTTAGTGATCACACGAACCAAATCCACCACATCAAAACCGATCATCACGAGAGTTGATGCAGCTTCAATGGCGAACAATCAACATGTTCATCATATCTACTATATGACTCATGCTTTACCTTTCGGTGATCCGTGTTCCGAGACCATGTATGTACATGCTAGGCTCGTCAAGATCAAACCTTATCTTCCGCATGAGCAAATCTGGCTTGCTCACGTTGTATACACTCGCAGAATCTAACACACCCGATTATCACGTGGTGCTTCGAAACAACGAGCTTTAGCAACGGTACTAACTAAGGATGAACACTTTAAAACTTGAAATTTGTGTGCTTGAGGGATCATCTTATAATGCTACCGTCGCAAACTAAGCAATACAAGATGCATAAAGGATTAACATCACATGCAATTCATAATATGTGAGATGATATGAACTTTCTTCTTGTGCTTCCGATCTCCATCTTCAAGCACAAACATGATCTCCATCATCACCGGTATGGCGTCAAGGTCAATGGCGTCATTTCAATGGTTGTCGTCCACCAGCTTAAACTATTACAACTACTTTGAATAGACACGCAGGCCTTAACGGAATTTAAAAGACAACCATATGGCTCCTGCCGGTTGCCAACTTACAATAAGGAACATTGCATACATCATATATAATCACAATAATGGCCATATCACATCACAGCACACCCCTGCAAAACAAAGTTAGATGCCTCTAATTTTCTTTGCATATTTTACGTGGTTTGGGGCTTTCAATAAGTGTCGTTCTAACTTACGAAAAAGAACCACAACGTTGATGCTTGAACTATCAAGTGCCCGTTGTAAATTGAATCTATACTATGATGGGAGAGACAGACACCCGCAAATCCATTTATGCAATACAAGTTGCATGTTGAGCGTGGAGCAAGTCTCATGAACGATGTCATGTAAGGTTAGCCCGGGCCGCTTCATCCCATCATACCGCAAGATGCAAAGTACACAAAAAGCAATTGATAATAAAAGCACCACCGCCCACAATGACCATTGTGTTCTACTCGTGCAACAGATCTACATATAGACACGACTCTGATACCACTATAGGGGTTCGTAGCATGGAAAACAAAAAATTTCTACTGCATGCACACAAACAAGATAAGATCTATCTACTAGATTGTAGCAACGAGTCGATAGAGGAACTCACCCTCGAAGATTCCAAAGCGGTTAACAAGAGCAGATTCTCGTGGGTGATGTAGTTGTACTCTTGTCGATCTCAAGATCGCGTAGACGATCCTTCCGGCGCTGCGTTCCGGCAGCGCTTCCGCAGTCGGTCACACGTTCGATACTCGATGAAGACCTTCCTCTTCCTTGTTCCAGTAGGCAGTGGAGGTTGTAGCACTCTCCCCGTGATTCCGGCAGCACGACGGCGTGGTGTCGGAAGTAGAGGGGAGATCTTGTAGGGCTTCTCCTTAAGCCGGAGCGAATATGGTGGAGTATGAGAGATGCCTTGGCAATCTACGGTTTAGAGGGCACCAAGGGGAGGGTGTGGCCGGCGGCTAGGGTTTGGGAAAACCGTAACTCGGCGACTTGGGAGGAGCCCTAGGCGGCGGCAGCACTTGGAGGTGGTGGCGCCGGCGACTTGGGGCTAGGGTTTTGGGTGTGAGGGGTAGGGACGCCCTACCCCTCCTTATATAGGTGGGAAGGGCCCGGTTGGGAGGAGGGAGTCCTCCTCCAACTCCTCCTCCTTGGCCGACGGGTGGAGGGAGTGGGACTCCTACCCTAGGTAGGTTTCCTACTCTCCCTCCACCAAGCAAACTTCGGATTTGACTTTTCAAATTGGCGTTTGACTTTCAAACTTGGATTTGATTTCTCTCTCCATATTTCCCATCCAAGTGACCTAGTACATGATGAAACCATTCCATATTGTCATGAAACATTCATGTACCCTTCCCCTCCGGAGTGCCGGACCTTCCAGACCCTTCTAGAACATTCCTGGTGAAAACACCGGAATCATTTCCGAACTCCGAAATAGGACTTTCCTTATATGAATCTTATTCTCCGGACCATTCCATATCTCCTCGTGATATCCCGGATCCCATCCGAGACTCCGAACAACATTTGGTCTCTTACTCATCATTCCATAACTACACAACAACATCGAATCCTTAAGTGTGTCTCCCTACGGTTCGTGAATTATGCGGACATGACCGAGACACTTCTCCGATCAATAACCAATAGAGGAATCTGGAAATTCATAACGCTCCCACATATTTCTACGATTACTTTGCGATCAAATGAACCACTTACATACGATACCAATTTCCCTTTGCCTCACGATAGTTTACTTATCCGAGGTTTTGATCGTCGGTATCTCTTCATACCTAGTTCAACCTCGTTACTGATAAGTACTCTTTTCTCGTTCCCGTGATATGTGATCCCTTGTGAGCCAGTCACATGCTTGCAAGACAATTGGATGACATTCCACCGAGAGGGCCCAGCGTATATCTATCCGTCATATGGATGGACAAATCCCACTCTTGATCCATGTGCCTCAACCCATACTTTCCGAACACTCAATGCCACCTTTATAGCCACCCAGTTACGGTGTGGTGTTTGATGTCATCAAAGCATCCTTCCGGTGATGGTGATTATCATGATCTCATGGTCGAAGGAATTAGGTTACTATGTATCAGAAAGCTTATAGCAATTGAACTATTGAAATGACTTGATATTTATTCTACGCTTATCTATAGGAGTATGTCCATCATACCATTCTCCTAATGATATGATCTTGTTGCTAACAACATCTCAATGTTCATGATCAGGAAACCATGATCATCTATTAACCAACAAGCTAGTATTATAAAGAGCCTTTACTAGGGACTCTATTTTAGTTTACAAATCACACAAGTATTAATGTTTCCGGTTAATACTATTATAGCATGAATGTAAACATTTATCATAAACACAAAGATATAATAATAACTACATTTATTATTGCCTCTAGGGAATATCTCCAACATGTTTCACCCTCAAGAAGGCCCACTTGTGGATTTTGATCTAGAGGATGATGATGGGGCTAAGGTGTTATCTTGGTCTCTACCTCTAGGATGAAAGAGCAGGGAAAAGAATAAGACAAGAGTGTGGTATGATGAGAATATAATCCAACCAAGGCCTTTTTGTGTGATGATGTGCTTCATAGATGTGTACCAGTTCAAGAGAGGAATGCAAATGCTACACATTGCACATCCCGGGAACTTTTTGTACCATAAAAATTGTAAAAGAATACAAGAAGGACGTCCCTTTATATGGTTGGTTAAAAAATTAGGGGTGAGAAGACTTTTTCCTATGGGATATGCACCAAGAGAATACTTGTGGGCACATTAGGGGAAGGTTCCAAGGTAACAAGTAAATGGGTTGCAAAGGTTTGTGAGACTTCTATTAGAATTGATCCTAGGAATGACATTGAACTAGTTAGGGATATAACAAAAGAGAAATATGGAGTAGAAGTGACAAAGACGATGCATACAAAGCAAAGAGGAAGGCTTTGCAGGTTGTACTTGGTGATCAGGTGGAACAATATGCAATGCTCACATTACTTGTAAATAGTGATTGCTAGAAACTTTGGCTCTAGATGCATTGTCACAACAAAAGTTTTGGAGAGCATCCAAGTAAAACCCAAGATTTGATGGTTTTTTTATCTCGATACATCTATAGAGGGATTCTTGAAAGGTTGCATCCCATTTATTGATAATTTCCTAGTTAAATCATGTTTAAGAATTTATATTTATATATATACAAACAACTTATGGTCTCGTTAAATATCTTGTGCTTCACTAGGTTTAGATGGATGTTTGTAAAATTGAGCACATACCAAAAATTTCTAGCTATAAGAGGAAGAAATGGGAACAATAAATTTGTGTCCCATTGCATTTGTTCTCGTTGACGAGGAGACAACATCTTGATCTTTTTTCCCCATGCAACTGAAGTATCCAATTGGTGGTGAGTCGGGATAGTTACGCCATCATTTTAGATAGGCGGAAGAAAATAATGAAACAATGAAATTATTTCTAATATATACCTCCCAAAGCACTTCTATACTCTATTGAATGGATAAGTAAAACCATGAAGATATCTTTAGTACTTTAATTATGAATGCCTAAAAATCCAAGAAATTGTCTCTAGTGTTTTATGAGTAATTTTGAATGCCTTAAATAAACCCATGAAATATCTCCGATATTTTTAAGTAATTTTAAATAGATAAATATGTTAATTAAATAGTCTCTAGTATTTTTTAAGTAATTTAAAATGGATAAATAAATCCCTTATAACATCTCTAGTATTTTTTGAGTAATTCTAGATGCCTAAATAAATCCATGAAAATATCTCTAGTATTTTCGAGTAATTTTAAATGGATAAATAAATCCATGATAATATCTTTGGTATTTTTATGAGTAATTTTGAATGCATAAATAAGTCCATGAAATGCCTCTAGTATTTTTGAGTAATTTTAAATGGCTAATTAAATCCATGATAATATATATAATAATTTTTGAATAATTTTGAATGCCTAAATAATTCCATACAAATATCACTAGTATTTTTTGAGTAATTATAAATGGATAAATAATCGGTGAAATTGTCTCTAACATTTTTTTGATTCATTTTATATGAATACATAAACCAATGAAAATATCTATAATATTTTTTAGTGATTTTGAATGGCTAAATAAATCCATGAAAATTCACTAGTATTATTTTTATTAATTTTGAATGCGTAAATAAATCCATGAAATTGGCTCTAGTATTGTTTGAGTAATTTTGAATCAATGAAAATAAAGAGGGTTTGCTAAATGCAATAAACCAAGTGTTTCCCAACTACCTTTAAAAATACTTCCTAAGACACATTTATAAAAAATCAAACTATTGGGGTTAGAGTGGGAGCGGAAGAAAATTATGGATGTGGCTGCCTATTCTTATACACATAATGGTTTTGACGTTGTAATGGCACACATGAAGGTTGATTCTGAAGAAGCTTGGGGTGCTGATGTCTCCCAAGTACAAAAGATCTATTGTAGTACCTTTTAATATAGAAAAAATGTTGAATCCACAAGGAGATAAATGTATTGGTTAGCAAGTTTAACACGTAAAACGAAAACCTTACATGCATGGGCATCGAGCTGCTGTGAAGTTCTTGCACCCTCAGATAGATACCAATCTTGCCGCTGCATATGAGAAATCTCAGTCGGTGTTTCTTGGCATCCTTGAATTCCTCTGACACACAACATAACCACGCCCACGTCGCAGCTCGTGCAAGCATCTCTTCCTACATGGAGTGTTAGATCCAGGAGTACGCCGGATCTAGAGAGACGATCTATGCCACATCTTTGCTTTGTCAGAGGTAAACGATTGGATTTGACGGGGTGGTGAGATGAACAGTGGTGGGAACAACTCCATGGGCAGCCAGATGTGGCGACTCGGGGTGAAGAAGACGACGGAGTCATAGGAAAGCTAGATCATGGGAATAGTAGGATAGAGATGTCATGAGGAATTTTTTAACGCCTTGTACCGAGAAATCTGGTCACACCATCGAAGTTATGTCTTGTTCAGCCAGCCAGCTAGTCACATCCCTGCATATTCGATTTTTAGAAAATGCAGAAAAGAGAAGAATCAATATTTTCTCGTGGCATCTTTCCCTGAACTCTTGAAACGCATTTTGACAACGAACGAACATGATAGCTTCTATACCCATGTGTGCAAACACAATTGTATTTCAACTATTTTATATATTTTTTTCAAAATGGGGTGCCAATTTTTGTCATGCCATTCCACTAGCGTACTTGAAAATGTTTTTTCCCATATTCGGTGAGCGTTCCATTGCACAATTGTATTCAAACTTGAATTCCTTTTGGTAATGCCAAAAAATTCATTTAATCCATGAAATATAGCAAAATCGTTTGGAAATTCAAAATATTTCAACATTACGCCTCCAATGTGGTCTATGTCGTGTGAAAAATGCAAATGTCCAACTCCGTATCTTATTTGTGGTAATTCCTTGACAAGGCACCTCTTTTTAGCCACTCGAAAATGAAAAAAAAAACATTTTCTCACAAGCTGTGGAACTCTTATTTTGCACTTTTGTTGAGGATGGCTTGAAACCTGTAAATGTTCATACATGATAAGCCATTTTGTGAATAAAGATTTTTTAAAAAAATCAAAATTGAATTTGATCATTTTTCATGAAAACTAGTACATGTAATATGATTCCGTGCGAAAGAGTGTAATTTTTAAACCATTTTTTTTTCATATTCCTTTTTTTTTTAAACAATGGGTTGCAAATTGTAGGAATAACATCCCATAAAAAGGTTTGGTGAAAATTAATGCCTAGATTGCAGGCATAACATCCGGCCTACTCCCTCCGTCTCGGTTTATAAGACCTACGCGTATTTCTAGGTCGATAAATTAACCAACTAAGCATGAGGTACATAAGATAAAAACTACACTATTAGAAACTTCAAATGTTATATTTTCTAATGATATAATTTTTATATTATATAATGTATATTATATAGCTCATGCGGACGACCTAGGTATACGCGTAAGTCTTATAAACTGGGATAGAGGTTGCCTAGATTCCTATTAAGGTAAGTGAAAATTATTAACGAATTTGGTGAGCACGATCTATCACACACTTGTACATTTGGTAAAGGTCCAAAAAAAATCATTTGATCAGCGGAATAAAGCAAAAGATTTTCGAAATGTCCAATTTGGCATCTTGTTATGGTACTTTCTTCACAAGGCACTTCTTTTTAGCCACTGGAAAATGAAAAAGAAAATCTCACAGAAGGTAGAGCTCTTATAATTTTTTAAAATATAAGATGTTTTACGTTTGTAAAGAAAATGAATCTAGACTTGTTTTAGTATGTAGGTTTACTCAACTTTAGAATGAATCTACATACTAAAACAAGTCTAAATTCATTTTATTCACAAACCTAAAATATCTTATATTTTGAAACGGATGGAGTATTTTCGTATCGAATGACGGTAGCACTGTGGTACTGGTACAAACTACCGGTTGGTGGCATTGGCATTGACCCTTGCCCGCGTAGCCCTTGTTGATTGAAACTATTGGCAACGGCTTTACTCCCGTTCCCAGTCACCAAGTTAATTATGATCTTGATGATGTTCTGCACATACGTGCTACTGTCTGGCTGGCCGCCTCCATTATACATACGGTGGCCGCCGTTGTACCTGCCACGGCAAAGATTCCGCAAAGTGCAAACAGGGCAAGGGACAACTCATTAGACCATGCAAAATAAACTTACCTGCCGCTTCGCGAGCCAGCCTACCACATGCAGGCGTGGGGACAGCCCCCTGATCTATAAATTTCCTGGGCGCCAATTCAGCAGCAGCAGCAGCATTTTAAGCTTCCCCTGATTAGCTCCCTCGAGTAGCCTGTCTAGCCATCGTCTTCCTGGCATAGTTTCTGGAGATGGCGTCGAGGGCCGTGGTGGTGGCGCTGCTGCTGGCGGCGGTGTCGGCGTCGTGCGCGCGCGCGCAGCTGCAGGAGAAGTTCTACGCCGCGACGTGCCCGAGCGTGGAGGAGGTGGTCCGGAAGGAGATGGTGAGGGCGCTCTCCCTCGCGCCCAGCCTCGCCGCGCCGCTCCTCAGGATGCACTTCCACGACTGCTTCGTCAGGGTAAGTCACCTTGCATACCTTGCTTCTCACTGCAGGCTGGCGCCGTGTATCGTGAACTGATATGGCGAATGCAGGGGTGCGACGGCTCGGTTCTGCTGGACTCCGCGAACAAGACGGCGGAGAAGGACGCCAAGCCCAACGTGACCCTGCGGGGCTTCGACTTCGTGGAGAGGGTGAAGACCGCCGTGGAGAAGGCCTGCCCCGACACCGTCTCCTGCGCCGACGTGCTCGCGCTCATTGCCAGGGACGCCGTCTGGCTGGTCAGTATAGATAGTGTCGTGCAAAATGACAGTACCCAAGAAAAATTCTCAACTCTGCTAGTTGCTTTCCTTTTTTCAGAGCAAGGGGCCATTCTGGGAAGTTCCTCTAGGCCGGCGAGACGGCAGCGTGTCCATGTCCAACGACACCAAAGCGCTCCCCCCTCCCACCGCCAACATCACCCAGCTCACCCAGCTCTTCGCCGCAGTGAACCTTGACATCAAAGACCTCGTCGTACTCTCAGGTAATTAATTCACGACAACATGAATTGGAATGGCAGCAATGAACAAAGCTTCAGTTCAGTTCAGTAATGGTCGTATAATTGATGAACATGCTACTTATATATGCTGCTTCAGCTGCGCACACAATCGGAACATCCCACTGCTTCTCCTTCTCCGACCGGCTGTACAACTTCACCGGCATGGACAACGCCAGCGACATCGACCCAACCTTGGAGCCATTCTACATGGAGAAGCTGAAGAGCAAGTGCGCCAGCCTCGACGACAACACCACGCTGGTGGAGATGGACCCCGGGAGCTTCAAGACATTCGACCTCGACTACTTCAAGCTCGTCAGCAAGCGGAGGGGCCTCTTCCACTCCGACGGCGCCCTCCTCACCGACTCCTTCACACGCGCCTACATCCTGCGCCACGCCACCGGCGCCTTCAAGGACGAGTTCTTCGCGGACTTCGGCGTCTCCATGGTCAAGATGGGCAACGCCAACGTGCTCACCGGAACACAGGGCGAGATCAGGAAGAAGTGCTCCGTCGTGAACCACTAGCTAGTTTAGTTAGCCGACGACGAAGCACCGCCGGGTTGGCAACGCTTTTGAAATGTGACCATGTTTTGCCCATGTAGATTGTCTCTCCTCATCTTTTTTTTCCCATATTCATTGATTGTTTCGTTACAGCCATGTAAAGTTTCCACCAACAGTGTTCATGTTCATATTAAAGTATAAACTCTGTTACTTTTCCTTTCCCCGATCAGTAGATGCAATCATGCAATTGCCAATTCTCCATGCAATAATTCAGTAACACAGTTGGCGGGCGACACCCTGATCTACTGTTGATGAATATGTAATTGGTGAAGCAACGTACACTAGTCAAGAATGGACTCCTTATTGATGCGGGCACATGCATGTAACTTAGTTACTTCCCTCGTTATCTTAGAGAAAGGACCTGGCTAGCACACGAGGTGGTGAGCTAGCCAGCCAGAGTTTGAGGCTCGCTCTATTTTAATTAAAATGCCACCAGGTTCCAACCCTGGGGGTCTTGTAAAACCATGAACATACCTAAAAAGGTCCACACATTGTCGGTTGGATGTACAAACTCTGTTATTTTCCCCCTTGCAATATAAATTGCTGGAGTACTTCTGTATTTGCCTAATCAGTAGACGCACATGCATTTGCCGACCCTTCCAATGATTCAGTGACACAGTTGGCGACACCCTGATCTGCTGTTGACGACTACATAATTGATGAGGCAACGTACACGGGTCAAGAACTAACTCATTATTGATGCATCCATGGCCCGAGTTTTTGCCAGAGCAAGCATCTGATCTGATGAGTTCCGCGGTGTCAGCAGCCCCCACGGACGCTCTGGCACTGAACATTTTCCGAGCCGGCGTGCAACCGATCTCCTGGATGTTAGTGAGTACAAAAGGGAGGCATTTTTCTAAGTAGCTTCCCACATGCCATGCACAATATTGAATCGCCTCTTTGTCGTCTCACTCACCAAACCAGAACCTTTCTAGCTCCAACGGTACCAAAACTTTTTTAATTGTACAACGGTACCAACACACTTGCAATGATGCATGTGCTACGTGCATGTGTACCAGCATCAAGCAAAAGTTATGTGCAGGAGAAATTAAACTCAGGTTTGGTGGAATTTTGTTTTCTAACAAGTGCAAGCACAAGATCATCATCACCACGATGGAGAGAAATGGAGAAGAGAGTAGGGTGTCGTTCTTTACTTAGTTAAGCAAACACCTCGTGTAAATTTTCTGAACATCATCATCACGAGATCGAGAAATAAAGAAGATTGTGTTCAAAGAAATGAAAATAAAGACAAAACCACCACTAATAGCAAGTTTTATGAATCTAGTTTCGTGCATCGCAAACTAGGTTCGTCTTGAAAAACTGAAGTGATGTCGAGTTGTCTCTATTTTGATTTACTTCCGGTGTAGATATGATGCTTTTATTTTGCAAGGGACATTGTCTGTGTGGTTGAGTAATTTATTTTAACAAAGAAAAACCCTAAATAAGTACTTACATTGTTAAGTATGTTTTATGAAAAGATCATGGCTGCTAAGTGACTTACATCATCGGACCATATACTTTAGAATGGGGTTATCACACAATTTTTTGGATTTTTTCCGGTTTTTGTATTTTTACAGGTACAAAGTTTTAGCTTGTGAAACATTCCAAGTGAGATGGCAGACACATGGATGCCACATCATCAAGGTTTTTTCTCATAAGTTTTTAAAGTATATCAGGCTAGGGTGGGAGTGCAATTTTGACGGAATTGAGGTTTATTAAGTCTATATTTTTGTTCACCATTTCAAACTTTTGATGTTAATTAGGTGCTTTGTTTTGCAAAGAAAGTTGATTTGGTTCCTGGATATATAGTATGGATTTTTTTGGCAAGAATAGCCATGAGTAACCGTATCACATGGTCTCCACTATTGAATTAAATAGATCCCGACACCAAGCAAAGCACACAAGTTTGGTACGCATGTCAGTTTTTGTATCCTTTTGAGGTGAATCTTCAGTATCTTTATGTTTTTCGATGAGTTTACCTTTTGTATCTTGTCCGTACAAATATTTAGCCTTGTGAAACATAAAGAGTGGATTTTGTACTCTGGGGCTTGGAGCTCGCTTGCACCCTCTTACTTTAGAAAAATCTACTCCCTCAGTCCAGAAAAAACCGACTTGGGTTTATCTAGATTTAAATGTATTTATACATTAAAATGCGTCTAGATACATTTGAATCTAGACAAAACTAAGTCAATTATTTCTGGACAGAAAGAGTACATTAATTTACAAGTTTCAAAAATAATTGAAATCATGTAACTATAAATGGTCGTATACTATACACATGTAATTTTTTGAGAGAAACATGCTTGTTTGTGTTCTTCCAGGAAGTATGGCAAGGTTTGATTAGCTAGAGTAGTATTTTTCGTTATGGAATTCGTTCTTTTTCCACAGTGCAATGGAATGCATGTTTTTGCACGAAAGTTAAAATCAGCAGCTAAACTCAGCAATGTACATGCGTGACAGTTTTGGAAATTTCGGAAAGGGTCTTCTACCTCCTTTTCGAAAAAAGAGGAGAACAATTGGGGGAAAAAGAACTTTCATATATAAAAAGATTTCTCAATTTTATTTTGGTAAAAACGGATAAAAAAATATAGAAATGCGATGACATGGTGGCCAGGTTTTAGACATAGTTGAAACCACTACTCCCTCCGTTTTAAAATACAAGATGTTTTAGGTTTATGAAAAAAATGTATCTATACTTATTTTAGTGTATAGACTTATTCTAAACCCGAGTGAACCTATATACTAAAAGTAGTTTAGATACTTTTGCTTCATAAAGCTAAAACATCTCATATTTTGAAACGGAGGGAGTACCAATGTAGGCATGATCTATGCTCTCGACGCCAGTAAATAATGTTGGCACTTGTGGAACGATTCAAGGGTGAAAAGTGCGCTAGTTCAAGGATGCGTTTGAAAATAATAGTAGGATAGAAAGGGGGACTTTTACCGGGCTTTGGAGTGATCTTTCTTCTCTACTTTTCCTCTCGTTGATTTGGTGCTTTACTTTTGCGAGCGGAACTGATTTGTGCTTGGATATAGTACTCCCTTCGACCCATATTATTTGACTCAAATTTATCTAGATTTGGATGAATCTAGACACTATTTAGTATATAGGTTTATCCAAATTTTGAGAAATCCAAGTCAAGTAATATGGGTCGGAGAGAGTAGTATATTCATTTGTACATGAACCCCATGAGTTGTGGCATCACATGTTTTCTAGTAGTAGTATTAAACTGGGTCCTGACAGCAAACATCACCAAGTTAAGCAGGCAATTTGGTGTGCATGTCCATGCCACTTTGTGGTCTTTCGAGGGGGGACTTTTTGTATCTTAGTTTATACTTACTTTTTGTAGCGTATCAGTACAGAGATTTAGCATGCCTTTTTTTTGCTTTTTGAGGGGAGATTTTTTTTTTTTTACAAGTTTTGAGGGAAGATTCATTCAGCATGTCAGGCATTCCACAAGTTTATGGAGATCGGGGCGGAGGTAGGGTATGGGCCTTATGCTGAAGTTTATGGAGATCGGGCTGAGCTCGTCTATTCCCATCTGGTGGCTCTCTTGCGATGGATCATGGTGGTCAGCTGGCCCACGAAGCGAGGACTAATTTGAGCGCTTTAGCAATTTTCAGCTCACGCCTAGTCTGACACTGAAAATTGAGGACTGAGCACTACTACTACTACTCCGGAAAGACCATCCAGGGCAGCGTAGGACTACGACACGAGCACGTATGCGCGGCACTTCCGGTGATGGGTGGACGGGACTGGTCCTACCTGACGAGCATTGGACTGGTCCTACCCGACGAGCATTGGACTCCAGCCGACTGCCGACGTGCGCAGGCGCACCAACCAACCAACCAATCTCTCCAACCCGAAGCAAAGCAACCTGGAGACGGAGTCGGCCACACTCAATCCCGTCCGTCCACCTCTCGCTCCCGTCACGGCACCACCGCGACACGGTCCGAAAACCACAGCGCAACCACGCGCATTGACCTTTGCCCCGTGATCTCGCCATCCCGCTCTCCGTGCCGCACTTCCTACAGTCCACTCCCGCGCGATCTCATTTCCACCCCTAGCTAGCTAAGCTAGCTCCCGCGTCTCTCAACTCTCATCTTGATGTCCAAGTGCCGGGAGCCTTGCCGGCGGCTGCTGCTGCCTGTCCTGGCCCTGCTGCTGGCGGCGGCGGCGGGCCCGTCGTCGTCGGCCGAGGCGGAGCTGGTCTTCGGGTTCTACAACGCGACGTGCCCGATCGCGGAGGGCGTGGTCTTCGCGGAGATGCGCGCCATCCTGCAGGAGGACCCCACGCTGGCGCCCTCGCTGCTCCGGATGCACTACCACGACTGCTTCGTCCAGGGCTGCGACGGCTCGGTCATGCTCAGGTCCAGGAGGGGCACGGCGGAGCGGGACGCCACCCCGAACCGGAGCATGCGGGGGTTCGACGCCGTCGAGAGGATCAAGGCCAGGCTGGAGATGCTCTGCCCGCTCACCGTCTCCTGCGCCGACATCATCGCCATGGCCGCCAGAGACGCCGTGCACCTGGTACGTATCCTTCCTTGATCGGCCTCCTGACCTACGTGCGTGCGTGCTGACTGACGTACTGTGAGTCTGTGACTGAGTCGGTGCGGCGGTGGGTGGTGCAGAGCGAGGGGCCGTGGTACGAGGTGGAGACCGGGCGGCGGGACGGCAACGTCACCGTGGCCGAGTACGCAGCCAACGACCTGGCGCCGCCGGACTCCAACATCGTCGACGTCAAGACCTTCTTCAGCGTCAAGTCGCTCAACTCCAGGGACATCGCCGTCCTCTTCGGTACCACACCCTCACGCCCACTCCCACTCCCCGTGCACCTTTCCTTTGCTTCACGACTGGACGACAGCGACAGCTAGCTTAAAGTACCCGCTGCTAACAATGGCCGCCGCGCCATGCAGGTTCACACAGCATCGGCACGTCGCACTGCGCGGCGTTCCAGAAGCGGCTGTACAACTTCACGGGCGCCATGGACCAGGACCCGACGCTGGACGCGCGCTACGCGAGGCGGCTGAGGAAGCTCTGCCCGCGCGCCGGCGGCCGCGGCAGGACCAAGGTGCCCATCGACCCGGGAAGCGGATTCACCTTCGACCTCAGCTACTACCGCCACGTGCTCGCCACGGGCGGCCTCTTCCAGTCCGACGGCAGCCTCCTCCACGACGCCGCCACCAGGGGCTACGTCGAGAAGATGGCCAACGCCTCGTCGCCCGCCGAGTACTACAAGGACTTCGCGGCCGCCATGGTCAAGATGGGGCGCACCAACGTGCTCCACGGCAGTCAGGGGGAGGTCAGGGCCACCTGCGGCGTTTTTGTTGACTAGCTGCTAGGTTCAGGGTTGCTAGCTGCACCTGACGGTTCTACACTGATTAATTAATCTGTGATACGGATCAGCTCTGTTTATACGACGAAGCAAGTTGGTTCAGGGTTTGCCCGTGGCAACAAGACATGGTGATGCATCATCCATGCATCTGATTCATCAAACATGCAATGTTCGTACAACGCATGGGTCGTTTGTGACGAGTCGTGCACGTAGCTATTTTGTTTAATCTTAGCAGACATGTAGTTTGACGAACCACCTGTTTGGTCAACCACAATTCGGTCACCAAATCTGGACAGAGCACATAAAAGTTAGCAACAACAAACAATGTCTCAGCCAACATGCAAGTTCACTCATCATTGTATCCCAGAAACTACGGAAGAACGAGTTAAAATGTTTGGACCCGCACATTTCGCTCCAGATAGTAAAATCCAGTCAAATCGTCTTCTCCTCTTATAAATTTTTCGTTTCAAATCTAGCCCCAGGGATTTTCCGTTGCAAGGCACAGGTTTAACCCTAGTACAGTCTGAAAGCTCTGGAAAGAGCCTGACTAGTACTACATACAATGCAGTGAAATTGTTCTCTGTCGTTCAACTTCAGTTTTAGAAGTTACACCTACTGTAAAACGAAGAACTGTAAGTAAGAACTAAATATTTCCAGACTACACATGCCGAAAAGAGCACTTCGACACACTCATACGTACATTGCTATTTTTTACCCCATATATAGATTCCAGATGCTATTACTGCACTTAAAGCTCCAACGGATGCCCAAATTTTCATCTTCGAAGCACCTTGCCTAGTCACTGGTAATTCCAGTAAGCTCTGTACCTGCAAGAAAATTTGAAAATTAAAAATTTGAAAATTAAAGTAATAGTATGCAACCAAAACTGTTCTCACTGACAATTGAGCATAGAATTGAATTTATTGGTAGTAAAAAGTATAGTACACACAATTGCTTTTTTTCATATAAAAAATCTAACCTCGATTGGCTGTTGCCAACTTTTCTTTATACCAGAAACATGCCCTTTACCCACCACTGCCACCACTGAAGAATGTTCCCTTGCTACCTTCAATAATTTGGAAGACATATACCTAGAAGGAAAATCTCAATAATTAAAACTGACCATAACTGTAACATTTGAGAACGATGACACAAACTGCATTAGAAAAAGTAAAGTAAAATTCATGAACTCACAAATCACGTTCGTGTAGAAGGGTCTCCATCAGACTAGGAAATGCCTTACTCATCTCTTGAATAACAAGTGTTAGCATGTCGACATCATCCATGTCCTTTAACTGGAAAAAAAGCATTGGCATTGCAGTGTGATGCACTGAAGTAATAACTTTGTTGTATATTTAATCCAAATGTTTTCCAGGTCCACTCGCAATGTATAATTTACAAGGGAAAGATAATATAACTGTTCATTGTAATAAGAAATATATCACATAAGACAGCATACCATTTTATTAAGATCCTCTGGGCTTGGTAAAAATAAGGACTGGAAAACAATATAGTACAGAAATTTGGCCCTGTGCCACAGTGACATTTTCCCCCAAGTTCTCCTCAAAGTGATCTTCAAGAAAAAAAGAATAACGAAAAAATGGTATTAATCAAATATCAACCAATCTTCTATTTAATATGCAGAAAATTCTGAATGAGACAAAGAGTTCAAAAGCACAAAGCAATATGACATGCTGAACGTAAATAATATGATGCCAACAAGTAGCACCAAATAAGGAGCAACAACAGTTACATCAGACAAACCGCAGTGACTTTTTATCTTTTGTCCCTAAAAATAAATAACACTGTAGCGGATGCGATGATAACTAGAAGCCTATAACCTTTTGGGTCCAATATGCAGAACCAGCCTCATCAGTTTATGGCACATCACATTAAAAAATTGAGATTAAAAGTTGAAGAGACAAGCAAGCATTGGCAACCATCTTCAAATCATTCCAATAAGACATGTGACGATCATTTTGACTAGATGTAAAGCTTTTCAGATATCAAAAGGTTGGTCTCAATTCTCATATTAATGTCACTGAAATGTTAATGGCACATGAAAATCAGTACTCCCTCCAATCCATAATAAGTGTCGCTCAATATGATTGGTTCATTTGAATTACTGAAAAAGATTGTCCACATTATATGTTAGTCACAAGAAGTAGCTTACAACAAGTTGAACACATTTATACATATGTGGACCTTAAATTGGCATAATCAGTCAACTACTTATGATGTATCAATGTAGATCCTCCGATGTAATTTGTTTCATCCAGTACCCTTCTGACCTTTTGAATGAAGAAAAACAAACTCTACCACTATGTTTCATACCTGGACAGGGCGGTCTCCAAGGATAACTTTCCCACCATAATTCATTGCCTCCTCAAATGCCACCCGGAACTCAGCTCCAGGTAACACATCAAGCTGGCTAGCAACCTTGGGTGCCGAAAGCAATATCCATATCAGCTACCATGAAAAATATTTTAACTGACCACAGAACAGAATCAGTGCATACCTTTGCAAGAAACCAGCTATACAGAATCCCAAAAGTGTTCATCTTTTTCTTCTTCCACATGTCAATCATCTCGTTCATGGTAGGAACCTATGAAAAAAACAGATTAAATGATGAACTGGAACACATGATGCCACTCTGTAATAGAATGTCCACCTGGAGCAGAGGTATCATCTTGAATAACCAATATGATCTGATCTCGATGGTGCAAATAAGTGCAATATTATAGCATAAAGGCACGCAATTAGAAGAAGGATATGTTAAAACAATTATACTAAGAGAACAAGTAGGCATGCCTGAACAAGCACAGGTACCCAACCTTGCATTTAATTAGTCCAGCCAAGACACAACATAAATATGATTTATCGAACAGTACTTGGCATGAGTATCCTGTATCCAAGCGAATATGCAGTGCCACATTCACCACTGAAGCTTGTTTTGTCAATTAACTTAAGTAGGCCAAATTATGAGCAAGGTTTTATCACTTGTTTTACTAAAGAACTTCTGAATAATTTTGTCTTTGGCAAAATTCACTCACGTCTTGTAATCAGACTAATTATTTGAATTATACACGGGAGAGTATCCATTGCAATTATTTTGTGAACTCAAATTACATTAAGTGGTTTTTCTTCTTAGCCATTTGACAGATTAAAAATAAAGATCACAGCTCAACAGAGTCAGCATTCCGATAGTGTTTTTGGTAAATCAGTTTGAGCTATTTAATTTCCACAAGTACAATAGCTTCAATGTAACGAAAATTATAAGGAAAACTTTCATTTCCTCATGTCATGTCTAACAAGTGTCGACTGTTCATACCTGAAGGTTTTGTGGTGTCAGAATGGAAATCCTGCTAGAACAGAGTTCCAAGAAAACAACCTGCATTTGCAAAACAGATCCAACGAAATTAGTAGGACGTCTCCTAGATCAATTACAAAACAGAAAATGCTCTATATCCCTGCAATTGGTGTTGACGATGAGTAGAGAAAGAAATAAACCTGAGGTTTCAGGTAGTTGATGACGGCTTTCACTTGATCACATGATTCCTGCAAAGAATTCAACAAGTCAATTACCGATGCATAGTTGTCCTAATGGGCTGGTGGTCCTTTTAGCACATAGTGCGCATTCAAATCGAAACCCCCAGGTACTATGGGACTTACTACTTACTAAAGCCCTTGCTGCAGTGTTACTCACCCAAACTTGCAGTACCCTACTGGGGAGCATGCAGATGCATGCCTCCTGTGTTTTGCAGCTCTAGTGCTTTTGTTTGGACTCTAAATCTTAGATTATCCCGAAACTGAAACAAATGCGCGCACAGGGCTTTTTCTAGACCCAATGCAAAATGCACAATGAGAGAACTACAACAGAAGGAAACGTGTAGGACTAGTAGTAGTGCATTCTGAGTTTCTGACACTACCGAAAATCCCAATTGGAAAACCTGCAATTCAGGCTCGAAATCCGGGTCATGGTGGGGGCAGGGGAGCTTTACCTGCGAAACATGGGCGGTGCCGACGACATAGATGCGGCAGGTAGAGTCTTCTCCAGCCTCCATGGCCTCGGGCGACGTGACGCACTCGAGGCACACCACGCCCCTGGCGAGCTCCTCGGGCAGCTCCCTCGGCTCGTCGCCCCCCGCCGTCATCCCGGGCTCACTCCCGGCTTCCGCGTCGGCGAACTCGGAGTCGTCGGCGTATCCTCCAGGCTCTCCGTTGGTCTCGGCGTCGGCATCGACGGGAGCGGGGGCTGGCGCAGCTGGATCCATCAGCAGGACGAGTGGCGCGAGGCGGCAGGCCGCGAAGCGCCGGGCCGCGGTCGAGGTGGGGGTTTGGGCAGGGCAGGCGGAGAGCAGCGGGCGGCGGCGGAAGCGAGGCTGGACCGGGAGGAGGAGGGGGACGCGGTGAATCGGCGAGGCGGGGACGGGGAGGGGGCGAGGCGCGTGGATCATGCGCCGGTGGGCGTCAATTTGGGGGACGGATTGCTCGTCGTGCGGGCGGGAGGTGGCCTATGACGTGGCCTCCGTCGGCGCAACGGCCAGGATCGTTTTGACCGACGTCGCGAGCGCGATCTCGGCGAAACACCGACAGACGTGGCGTCGCCAGGCCACGCTTTATAATTCGTTGCTTGCTCTTTCTTTATTTTTTTGAAATTAGAGTGAATTCCGCTTTTTATCCTTTAGTTATGAAATTGTGACACTAATTATCCTATTTAGTGAAACTTTTTCGTAAATATCTCATTTAAGAGGTTTAAAACATGGTTTTACACCAGTTTAGCACTTTGTATGTTTCGATTAGATATGACCCGTATGATACGCCGAGGTAGCGCGATAAAATGTGTGAAGATCCGAGGACAGCATCGACAATCGTGTTCATACTTATCTTATCCATTTGTCCAATTTTTTGTCGCCGTCTTGATATCTGTAAACCTCGGTCAACACTTTACACCTTGCTGAATAGACACACATCAGAAAATAAGGATCTTAAACTTCTAAAAAGGGTAATCGAGATGATTTTTCACTCAACGGGATAATTAGTGTCACAAATGCTTACTTTAGTATCTTATATGTTATCCAAAAACCCTTACAACTACACTCCTTTATAAAGTAAACTTAAAGATAACTCACATCCTAAACAAATCATCTAAATCCAACTCACATATAATGTTGAGGAATTACTTAAGGTTTTACAAAATGCATAGCATTACTTATGCATAACAGCATAATGCTTCTTTAAACATTGTTCTTACCGGGCAATGATGGTAATTTTGTAGAACTCGAGGTCCAGGGTCAAGTCGAGACATTCGACTACAATACTTCGCTATATCAAGGCAAGTTCACACTTGCTCATGTCCTTTGATTATTTTCTGTAAAGTATTTTGCAAATCCAGTGTTGTCATCACCTGCATTTTAAAAAGGTCAGAAAACACTATTTTCATAATAATATGATTATAGGTTATTTACCATGAGGTAATAACCTTCTATGAAATGTTCCGGTGGTAAAGGAACATATTATCTAGGACTTAACCACCAATGTCGCCAGTGATTCTTGCGTAGTATATTATGTGTTAACCATGAGATTTGGAATGGGACGAAGAAGTCAGCTGGATCGGCTCCCTTTCGCATGCATTGAACACTGTTCTGGGCATTTGTAAGTTGCAGATCGTGGGTATAGCCGTTTTATACGGGAAAAAGTCTACCGTGGATATGGGCTTACAAAAGACAGATATCTAGTGTTCGTGGTTGTTGTGTGAATCCAACTAAGGTATAGCCGTTTTATACGGGGAAAAGTCTACCTTGAGTTTGGGCATACAACAATTGTGGTGTATGCGGGGTCACGGAGAAGGACAGTGATTGGCTTGGATCTTAGTCTGGGCCTCATACCAAGGAAGTGTGAACGGGAATGCGCGCCCAGATATGCAACAAAGCTAAGATCTCTCATGGGTAAAGTGACGCACCTCTGCAGAGTGTAAGAACTGTAACTTGTTACTCCATGTTCCGGGAAGGAGCTGCGAACGCGGCGGGAAAGGAACTCCATGAAAGTTCTGGTAAACCCGTGAAGGCTGACGGGCATAGCTTTTCAGAATAAAAGCAACCTTTGAAGAAATATTTACAAAAACTTGCATTGCCTATGACCGATGGTCTATGGCTGTAGATATAGTGCATCAAACACTCCTTTTTAGTGAACTTGCTGAGTACGCTCATACTCAACGTATCTTCTTAACCCTTGCTAGATTCTGAAGACATTAACGGTCAGAAAGAGGAAATGCTGTATCCAATTGAAAACCAAAAAGAATTCCGCTATGAAGAACCAGAAGTATCCGGAAGCGTCTAAGGGAACAATTACGAAAACATCTATGAAATGGAGACCGACGTATCTGAAGTATAGATGTAGCATATATAGTGATCTAGTCCAGTAGCATAGATCTCTATCCCCTATCTATATTAAATCTCGTATAAACCTTAGTTGTTTCTTTATTCTGATCTCCGAGTTATTATAGTTTAGCCCTGAGTCATCGGGATACCTCTATGGACCTAGGAGGATCTCAAAGTCGTCATGTAATTTTCTGATTGTAATAATAACAATGTATATTGTGGACCCGCTTTGTTTCTGTTGTACCACTCTGAGGATATAATATTTGCGAAACGGTACTCCGTGAGTGTTATGTCCACGACTATAGTATACTACAACATGCAGTGGTATGCTGGGTCACCACAGCTGGTATCAGAGCAAAAGCTTTGACCTTAGGTTAGAAACCTATTAAATGGGTAGAACTTGTAGGAAGTATGCTAGCAACGGTAAAGAGTTCTCTAGAAATATGATGAGAATTCACTTGAGAATTACATTGTCATGTTTCTAGTGCGATAATTCTTTATTATGATGCAATTTGGGTAATAATACTAAGTTATAAACTAGTAGGACTAATTATAACCTCTTACCTACAGTAGGGAATGGCATCTCGGTACTCAAACTGGAATGTTCAAGTGATGTATAGGACTTTAAATTACCATGTTGGTGATTGGACAAAACTTTTGAGATAACTCTTATGGAATATGGAATTGTAAATCTCGACTTTTTGTCAAGGTTTATAGTTTCCATTTCAAGAAAGTGTTAGTCAAGTATCGTGTAGTGCTTATCGTACTAAAAAGGTAGGGATAAGTGAAGAAATGCCATCAGGGAAGATGAGATTTATGGCAGCGGCGTATCGAATTGCAGTTCTAGAGGCAATAACAGGGCTTCGAAAACAGGAATCAAGAGGATTGGTAGGTAGTACTCATGCTAGTACACCTCAAGATCCCATAAATTTTGAACTTAAGTTGGATCATGCTGCACTTGTGGAGACTAAATCTACCTTAGCTTCCGAATACATAGATTATAAAAGGACATTATTCAGTACCTATCATAACGCACATTAAGGTTCTAGTCCAGGAGTTGGATACAACCTTGAGGATTATGTTGATCCTACTAAAGCAATAGACTTCAAGAAGGGAGTCAGATAGAGAAGCTAGGCATCTTAGAATAGTCTTTTCAAGAGTGGTGTATGAAGAGAATGAATTTGAGGGACCATAGTCCAAAACCTATGCCTAAGTATCAGAATGGGTTTTATAAACATGAAGACCATGGACGAGTATAAAACAAAACAGGAAACCTTCTTGAACAAGAAACCACAAACTTCGGGACGAAGTTTAATTTAAGGGGGGAAGTCTGTAACATTCCAGCATTTAGGATCAAACGAAGGGTAGATTTAGGATTTTGTGCATCTGCATGCATGCATATGAAAATCCGGGTAAATTTTTTGCCAAATAAAAAGACTAGAGTGATCAGAATTCTCACTCCGATGAATTAGGTTTAGTGTTATCAGAAGGGGAGTGAGATGAATTTTGACATAACCTCTATTGTTTTCTAGAGTTATGAGGGGAGAAATTTGACTTATAACAAATTATTCACAATAATACAAATGCAAGTATTATAAATAAAAGTATAAAGATCCTTAAAATCCAACATTACAATGTTCCATCAAAATAAAAGAATAAAGAAAAGATTATAATAAAATAATTAAATGAATAAGAAAATACAAAATGAATTACATTAATGAAACAAATAGAAAGGTTCTTTATTAAAAGAATATATGTATATCACATTATCGTTTATAACAAAGGAATAAAAAAGAAAGATTACAACCAGGATATAACAGAATTATTTATAAAATTGAATACATGAAGTATTATACTATTATTCTTTTACAGTAAAAGAATAAGAATAAAGTAAAATATAGAAAACAAATAAGAAGAAATCTTTATTTAATCATACAAAGATTTAATCAATACAAGTAATTAGAAGTCAATACATAGATGAATAGTTACAAATAAAGAAAAAGAAAGGCTTCACTAAAATATATAATAATTATATTGTTATTACGATTAAATAAAAAGATTATAGAAATTATAAATCTAAGCTAGAATCTTTATCTACTCTGATGTTCCTGGATGTTCTTTTGATTCCTGCAAAACAAATAAATAAAAGATAAAAACAAAGAGAGGGGTTAGTGTTAGTGATTTTGCTCTCAGTATGGCAATGAGATGCATTGCTATTCACATCATTGATCAGAGTAAATAGGGGCCAAATAAAGTAGTATATGTTCTTATTGAAAACCTGGCCTCAGTTCCACATCACAGGCAAGTTGGGGCAAGTTTCACCAAATTAGTAAAAGGTAAGAGTTAAACAGTTATACCCAACAAAAGATCCAGATTCTACTTGATCTGATCCATTTGAGTGAGGCAAGCACACACACAGCTCACACATAACTGCATGTGCATGTGCTGTCAACACAGGGGGTGTTGTGAGAGAGAGATAATGCATAGCCATGGCAGAGATAGAGTTCTATAATGAACTCTCTGCATCATAGCAAGAACAACAAACACACCCATCTTATATCAACCATCCATGTAATCTCTACACCCCAGAGTTTGTAGATTCAGCACCAAAACCCCATAGTACATCATCACCTCAGCACTAGTGCCCTGGTTGCTTGAGGAAGCCATCCAAGAGCACCAGGAGGAGGTCAGAAGCATAAGGAGTAGGCCAAAACAACAAGAAGCCAGCCAACCAAAAAGAAGAAGCATATCAAGCTGTAGGGGTTCGTAGCATGGAAAACAAAAAAATTCTACTACATGCAAACAAACAAGCCAAGATCTATCTACTAGATTGTAGCAACAAGTTGATAGAGGAACTCACCCTCGAAGATTCCAAAGAGGTTAACGAGAGCAGATTCTCGTGGGTGATGTGGTCGTACTCTTGTCGGCTCAAGATCGTGTAGACGATCCTTCCGGCGCTGCATTCCGGCAGCGCTTCCGCAGTCGGTCACACGTTCGATACTCGATGAAGACCTTCCTCTCCCTTGTTCCAGCAGGCAGTGGAGGTTGTAGCACTCTCCTCGCGATTCGGGCAGCACGGCGGCGTGGTACCGGAAGTAGAGGGGAGATCTCGCAGGGCTTCGCCTTAAGCCGGAGCGAGTATGGTGGACTATGAGAGAGGCCTTGGCGATCTAGGGTTTAGAAGGCACCAAGGGGCGGAGCTTGGCCGGTGGCTAGGGCTTGGGGAAGCCCCAAGTCGGCGGCTAGGAGAAAACCTAGGGGCGGCGGCGACTTGCAGGAGGCCGGCGGCTAGGGTTAGGG
Organism: Avena sativa; assembly: GCA_916181665.1. Classification (NCBI taxonomy): domain Eukaryota; kingdom Viridiplantae; phylum Streptophyta; class Magnoliopsida; order Poales; family Poaceae; genus Avena; species Avena sativa. The sequence continues at coordinate 346,470,461 of OV702279.1, forward strand.
TTTTGGGGTGTGTTGGGTGTGAGGGAGAGGGGCAGCCCTGCCCCTCCTTTTATAGGTGGGAGGGCGCTGGGAGGAGGGAGTCCTCCCCCAAGTCGGCCTCCTTGGCCAGCGGGTGGAGGGAGGAGGACTTCCTCCCCAAATAGGTTTCCTACTCTCCCTCCACCAAGCAAACTTGTCGTTTGACTTTTCAAATTGGCGTTTGACTTTCAAACTAGGATTTGATTTCTCCCTTTATTTTGCCCAGCCATGTTACCTAGTACATGATGCAACCATTCCTCATTGTCATGACACATTCATGTACCCTTCCCCTCCGGAGTGCCGGACCTTCCGGACCCTTCTAGAACATTCCTGGTGAAAACACCGAAATCATTCCCCAACTCCGAAACAGGACTTTCCTTATATGAATCTTATTCTCCGGACCATTCCGGATATCCTCGTGATATCCCGGATCCCATCCGAGACGCCGAACAACATTCGGTCTCTTACTCATCATTCCATAACTACTCAACAACATTGAATCCTTAAGTGTGTCTCCCTATGGTTCGTTAATTATGCGGACATGATCGAGACACTTCTCCGATCAATAACCAATAGAGGAATCTGGAAATTCATATGGCTCCCACATATTTCTATGATTACTTTGCGATCGAATGAACCACTTACATACGATACCAATTTCCTTTGTCTCACGATAGTTTACTTATCCGAGGTTTTGATCGTCGGTATCTCTGCATACCTAGTTCAACCTCGTTACTGATAAGTACTCTTTTCTCGTTCCCGTGGTATGTGATCCCTTGTGAGCCAGTCACATGCTTGCAAGCCAATTGGATGGCATTCCACCGAGAGGACCCAGAGTATATCTATCCGTCATATGGATGGACAAATCCCACTCTTGATCCATGTGCCCCAACCCATACTTTCCGAACACTCAATGCCACCTTTATAGCCACCCAGTTACGGTGTGGTGTTTGATGTCATCAAAGCATCCTTCCGGTGATGGTGATTAGCATGATCTCATGGTCGAAGGAATTAGGTTACTATGTATCAGAAAGCTTATAGCAATTGAACTATTAAAATGACTTGATCTTTATGCTACGCTTATCTATAGGGGTATGTCCATCATACCATTCTCCTAATGATATGACCTTGTTATTAACAACATCTCAAATGTTCATGATCAATAAACCATGATCATCTATTAATCAACAAGCTAGTATTTTGAAGAGGCTTTACTAGGGACTCTAATTTAGTTTACAAATCACACAAGTATTAATGTTTCTGGTTAATACTGTTATAGCATGAATGTAAACATTTATCATAAACACAAAGATATAATAATAACTACATTTATTATTGCCTCTAGGGCATATCTCCAACAGTCTCCCACTTGCACTAGAGTCAACTAATCTAGATTACATGGTAATATACCGAACACCCATGGCGGTTTGGTGCTGGTCATGTTTTGCCCTCGGGAGAGGTTTAGTCAACGGATCCGCCACATTCAGATTTGTGTGTACTTTGCAAATCTTCATGTCACCATCTTGGACATGTTCTCGAATAGCGTGAAAACGTAGCTTGATGTGCTTCAGCTTCTTGTGTGACTTTGGTTCTTGTGCATTGGCTATGGCGCCCATGTTATCACAGTAGATAGACATTGGGTCCAGCGCACTTGGAACCACACCGAGCTCTGTAATGAACTCCTTCATCCATATCGCCTCTTGTGAAGCCTCCGAAGCAGCTATGTATTCCGATTCGGTTGAAGATCTCGCCACAACGCTTTGCTTTGCACTCCTCCAGCTAACTGCCGCACCATTCAAAGTAAATACGAATCCAGATTGAGATTTAGAATCATCCAGATCGGTGTTCCAACTAGCATCGGTGTAACCATTAACAACGAGCTGTTCATCACCTCCATAAGAAAGAACCATATCCTTAGTTCTTCTCAAGTACATAATGATGTTTTTGATCGCTGTCCAATGATCCACTCCTGGATCACTTTGATATCTGCTAGTCAAACTAACAGCATATGCAATGTCGGGTCTAGTAAATAGCATGGCATACATTAGATATCCTATGGCTGAGGCATAGGGAGTTTTACTCATCCTTTCTCTATCTTCTGTCGTTGCTGGACTTTGAGTTTTACTCAATGTCGTATTGGGAAACATGGGCAAGAACCCTTTCTTGTTATCTTCCATTCCAAACCTCTTTAGAACTTTGTCCAAATATGTACTTTGTGACAATGATATTAGACGTCTCGATCTATCTCTATAAATCTTTATGCCTAATATGTAAGCTGCTTCGCCAAGATCTTTCATTGAAAAACTATTATTCAAATATTCTTTGACACTATTAAGAAGGTATACATCATTCCCAATCAACAATATGTCATCTACATATAGTATTAAGAATGCTACAGAGCTCCCACCCACTTTCTTGTAAATACAAGCTTCTCCATAAGTTTGTATAAAACCAAAACTTTTGATTACCTTATCAAAACGTTGATTCCAACTTCGGGATGCTTGCTTCAATCCATATATGGATCGTTGAAGTTTGCATACCTTGTTAGCATCTTTAGGATCGACAAAACCTTTGGGTTGCATCATATACAACTATTTATCAATGTCTCCATTGAGGAACGCCGTTTTGACATCCATCTGCCATATCTCATATTCGTAATATGCAGCGATTGCTAACATAATCCTCACAGACTTTAGCTTCGCTACTGGTGAGAAAGTCTCATCGTAGTCAACTCCTTGAATTTGTCGAAACCCTTTTGCGACAAGTCGAGCTTTATAGACAGTAACATTACCATCAACATCTGTTTTCTTCTTGAAAATCCATTTGTTCTCGACAGCCTTCCGGCCATCCGGTAAGTCCACCAAAGTCCATACTTGGTTTTCCTACATGGATCCAATCTCGGATTTCATGGCATCTTGCCATTTATTGGAATCTGGGCTCATCATCGCTTCCTCATATGTCGCAGGGTCATCGGTGTTGTCCACCAACATGACACTCATAACGGGATCATACCAATCAGGAGTGGTATGAGTTCTCGTTGACCTGCGAGGTTCTGTAGCAACTTCAACCGAAGTTTCATGATCATCATCATTAGCTTCCTCTCTTATTGGTGTAGGCGCCACATGAACTACTTCTGGCGTTGCGCTACTCGCAAGTTCGAGAGAAGGTTCAACAACCTCGTCGAGCTCTACTTTCCTTCCAGTCACTTCTTTCGAGAGAAATTCCTTCTCTAGAAAGGATCCATTCTTAGCAATGAAGATTTTGCCTTCGGATCTATGATAGAAGGTATACCCAATAGTTTCCTTCGGGTATCCTATGAATACGCATTTTTCCGCTTTGGGTTCAAGCTTGTCCGGCTGTAACTTCTTTACATAAGCTTCGCAACCCCAAACTTTAAGGAACGACAATTTAGATTTCTTCCCAAACCATAATTCATACGGTGTCATTTCAACGGATTTAGATGGCGCCCTATTTAAAGTTAATGCGGCTGTTTCTAATGCATAACCCCAAAACGATAGTGGTAAATCTGTAAGTGACATCATAGAACGAACCATATCTAAGAGAGTTCGATTACGACGTTCGGACACACCATTACGCTGTGGTGTTCCCGGCGGTGTCAATTGTGAAAGTATTCACCATTTCTTTAAATGCTCGCCAAACTCGTAACTTAGATGTTCACCTCCACGATCAGAACGTAGAAATTTAATCTTCTTGTTACGTTGATTCTCTACCTCACTTTGAAATTCCTTAAACTTCTCGAAAGTTTCGTACTTATGTTTCATGAAATAGATATACCCATATCTACTCAAGTCATCCGTGAAGGTAAGAACATAACGATAACCACCGCGCGATGCTACACTCATTGGTCCACACACATCAGTATGTATGATTTCCAATAAGTCTGTATCTCGCTCCATCATCCCAGAAAATGGAGTCTTAGTCATTTTACCCATCAGACATGCTTTGCATCTTTCAAGTGATTCAAGAAGTCCATCGGAATGGAGTTTTTTCATACGCTTCACTCCAATATGACCAAGACGACAATGCCACATATAGGTCGAGTTATCGCTCAATTTCAAACGTTTAGCTTCAATGTTATTAATATGTGTATTTCCACTATCGAGATTCAATAAGAATAGACCATCTATCAAAGGTGCATGTGCATAAAACATATTACTCATATAAATCGAACAACCATTATTCTCGGACTTAAACAAGTAACCGTCTCGCAACAAACATGATCCAGATATAATGTTCATGCTCAACGCAGGCACCAAATAACAATTATTTAAGTATAAAACTAATCCCGATGGTAGATGAAGAGGTAGCGTGCCGACCGCGATCACATCAACCTTTGATCCATTTACAACGCGCATCGTCACCTTGTTCTTCGCTAGCTTCCGTTTATTCTGCAGTACCTGTTTCGAGTTACAAATATGAGCAACCGAACCAGTATCAAATACCCAGGCACTACTACGAGTACTAGTGAGATACACATCAATAACATGTATATCGGATATACCTTTCTTCTTGATGTTGTCGTTCTTCAAATCCGCCAAGTACTTTGGGAAATTCCGCTTCCAGTGACCTTCTCCCTTGCAGTAAAAGCACTCAGTATCAGGCTTAGGCCCAGCCTTGGTCTTCTTCGTCGGTGCGGTAACTTTCTTACCACCCTTCTTGAAGTTTCCCTTTTTCTTAGACTTGCCTTTCTTGAATTTGGTGGTCTTATTGACCAACAACACTTGATGCTCTTTCTTGATCTCCACTTCTGCATATTTCAACATGGAGAAGAGTTCTGGCAACGTCTTGTTCATGTTTTGCATATTGTAGTTCATCACAAAGTTCTTGTAACTTGGTGGCAGTGATTGGAGGACACGGTAAATCCCCAAAGCATTAGGAATCACTATACCCAAACTTTGGAGTTTGTTTGCGTGCCTAGACATCTTAAGAACATGCTCACTGACGGAGCTGCCCTCTTCCATCTTGCAGTTAAAGAACTTTTCAGAAGCCTCATAACTCTCAACTGCCGCGTGAGTCTCAAAAATAATTTTGAGTTCACGGACAATATCATATGGGTCTTGGTTCTCAAACCTTTTCTGAAGCTCCGGTTCTAAACCATACAAGATAGCACACTGAACTGTGGAGTACTGATTCTTCCGAGTGAGGTAAACATTCTTTACTTCATCGGTAGCAGTAGCTGCAGGTGGTTCACCCAGCGGTGCATCCAGCACATAGGTAAAATTACCAGCATTGAGGACAATCCTTAAATTGCGGAACCAATCCGCGAAGTTGCTTCCATTGTTTTTCAACTTTCTTTCTCTAGGAACACATTAAAATTGATGGTAGGGGCCGCCATTGATCTACAACATATTTGCAATAGTTTATACTAAGTTTATGACAAATTGAGTTCTAATTAATAGTTAAATTAATCTAGGTGAACTCCCACTCAAAACAATATCCCTCACATTGTTTTAGTGATCACACGAACCAAATCCACCACATCAAAACCGATCATCACGAGAGTTGATGTAGCTTCAATGGCGAAGAATCAACATGTTCATCATATCTACTATATGACTCATGCTTTACCTTTCGGTGATCCGTGTTCCGAGACCATGTTTGTACATGCTAGGCTCGTCAAGATCAAACCTTAGCTTCCGCATGAGCAAATCTGGCTTGCTCACGTTGTATACACCCGCAGAATCTAACACACCCGATCATCACGTGGTGCTTCGAAACAACGAGCTTTAGCAACGGTGCTTACTAAGGATTAACACTTTAAAACTTGAAATTTGTGTGCTTGAGGGATCATCTTATAATGCTACCGTCGTTAACTAAGCAATACAAGATGCATAAAGGATTAACATCACATGCAATTCATAATATGTGATATGATATGGCCTTTCTTCTTGTGCTTCCGATCTCCATCTTCAAGCACGAACATGATCTCCATCGTCACCGGTATAGCGTCAAGGTTAATGGGGCCGTTTCATGGTTGTCGTCCACCAGCTTCAACTATTACAACTAATATACACGTGGGTCTTGACGGAATTTAAATACAACCTTATGGCTCCTGCCGGTTGCCAACTTACAATAAGGAACAATGCATACATGAAATATAATCACAATCATGGCCATATTACATCACGACACACCACTGCAAAACAAAGTTAGACGCCTCTAATTTTCTTTGCATATTTTACGTGGTTTGGGGCTTTCAATAAGTGTCGATCTAACTTACGAACAAGAACCACAACGTTGATGTTTGAACTATCAAGTGCCTGTTGTAAATTGGATCTATACTATAATGGGAGAGACAGACACCCGCAAAGCCACTTATGCAATACAAGTTGCATGTTGAGCGTGGAGCAAGTCTCATGAACGATGTCATGTAAGGTTAGCCCGGGCCGCTTCATCCATCATACCGCAAGATGCAAAGTACACAAAAAGCAATTGATAATAAAAGCATCACCGCCCACAATGACCATTGTGTTCTACTCGTGCAACAGATCTACATATAGACACGTCTCTGATACCACTGTAGGGGTTCGTAGCATGGAAAACAAAAAAATTCTACCGCATGCAAACAAACAAGCCAAGATCTATCTACTAGATTGTAGCAACGAGTTGATAGAGGAACTCACCCTCGAAGATTCCAAAGCGGTTAACGAGAGCAGATTCTCGTGGGTGATGTAGTCGTACTCTTGCCGATCTCAATATCGTGTAGACGATCCTTCCGGCGCTGCGTTCCAGCAGCGCTTCCACAGTCGGTCACATGTTCGGTACTCGATGAAGACCTTCCTCTCCCTTGTTCCAGCAGGCAGCGGAGGTTTTAGCACTCTCCTCGCGATTCCGGCAGCACGACGGCGTGGTACCGGAAGTAGAGGGGAGATCTCGCAGGGCTTCGCCTTAAGCCGGAGCGAGTATGGTGGACTATGAGAGAGGACTTGGCGATCTAGGGTTTAGAAGGCACCAAGGGGCGGAGCTTGGCCGGTGGCTAGGGCTTGGGGAAGCCCCAAGTCGGCGGCTAGGAGAAAACCTAGGGGCGGCGGCGACTTGCAGGAGGTCGGCGGCTAGGGTTAGGGTTTTGGGGTGTGTTAGGTGTGAGGGAGAGGGGCAGCCCTGCCCCTCCTTTTATAGGTGGGAGGGCGCGGCTTGGGAGGAGGGATTCCTCCCCCAAGTCGGCCTCCCTGGCCGACGGGTGGAGGGAGGAGGACTTCCTCCCCAAGTAGGTTTCCTACTCTCCCTCCACCAAGCAAACTTGCCGTTTGACTTTTCAAATAGGCGTTTGACTTTCAAACTAGGATTTGATTTCTCCCTTTATTTTGCCCAGCCATGTTACCTAGTACATGATGCAACCATTCCTCATTGTCATGACACATTCATGTACCCTTCCCCTCCGGAGTGTCGGATCTTCCGGACCATTCTAGAACATTCCTGGTGAAAACACCAGAATCATTCCCCAACTCCGAAACAAGACTTTCCTTATATCAATCTTGTTCTCCGGACCATTCCGGATCTCCTCGTGATATCCCGGATCCCATCCGAGACTCCGAACAACATTCGGTCTCTTACTCATCATTCCATAACTACTCAACAACATCGAATCCTTAAGCGGTTCGTGAATTATGCGGACATGATCGAGACACTTCTCCGATCAATAACCAATAGAGGAATCTGGAAATTCATATGGATCCCACATATGTCTACGATTACTTTGCGATCGAATGAACCAATTACATACGATACCAATTTCCCTTTGTCTCATGATAGTTTACTTATCCGAGGTTTTGATCGTCGGTATCTCTGCATACCTAGTTCAACCTCGTTACTGATAAGTACTCTTTTCTCGTTCCCGTAGTATGTGATCCCTTGTGAGCCAGTCACATGCTTGCAAGCCAATTGGATGACATTCCACCGAGAGGGCCCAGAGTATATCTATCCGTCATATGGATGGACAAATCCCACTCTTGATCGATGTGCCTCAACCCATACTTTCCGAACACTCAATGCCACCTTTATAGCCACCCAGTTACGGTGTGGTGTTTGATGTCATCAAAGCATCCTTTCGGTGATGGTGATTAGCATGATCTCATGGTCGAAGGAATTAGGTTACTATGTATCAGAAAGCTTATAGCAATTGAACTATTAAAATGACTTGATCTTTATGCTACACTTATCTGTAGGAGTATGTCCATCATACCATTCTCCTAATGATATGACCTTGTTATTAACAACATCTCAAATGTTCATGATCAAGAAACCATGATCATCTATTAATCAACAAGCTAGTATTTTGAAGAGGCTTTACTAGGGACTCTAATTTAGTTTACAAATCACACAAGTATTAATGTTTCTGGTTAATACTGTTATAGCATGAATGCAAACATTTATCATAAACACAAAGATATAATAATAACTACATTTATTATTGCCTCTAGGGCATATCTCCAACATAAGCAGCAACCAGGAACAAGTTCCACCAGGAACCACAAGTCACAGCATGGCTTCAACAACAACAAAAGGTTGCACCATTATCAATCATACATAATATTTATTCATACCAGTTCCAAGCATGATTAGGTGTAAAATAATCATCTCCTCAGATTTATACTCAAATGGAGTATAAAATCATCATAGGAGTAAGCATAGTGCCACAACCACATATATACAGCCACATATATCCACTTGGCCTCAGCCTTGCATCCTTGGCAATTGCCCATGATTTAGTTTTGCCAACCAAGCTTTATATCAATCTATAGAAAGATCTATTGTGTTGTGCATACTCTATGGAGGTACCACAACAACATAGCCTAGCTACAGTAGCCACAAAGTTTGTACATAGAGACTAGCCAAATCAGTTGCAAGGCAATAATTATATATGATCATTGCAACACAAGTAAAGCTTCAGCCTTTTGCATCATGAGCTAGATTCCTATATTTTGGACACCAACACCAACTATTACACTGTTGATTACAACAACAAGTCATATTACCTGGGCTACCACTGTGCACACTCCAAGATTGGAGGCACCACAATAGCAGCCCAAGGCAACAGAGCCAGCATACAAGTTGTCCTTCAATAGCTAGCCCAAGTTAGTCAAACAAGATCATTTCTATCATTTTCCTAGAGGATAATCTAGGAATCAAGGATGCATATCAGTTCTCTGTCTACATACACAGGAACTCAATTCCTCTTTAGTTACCAAGCAAGCATTGCACTTGAATTATCTTTAATCAAGCTAAACAAGATAAATCATTTTCCTAATAAGATTTTATTAGGAATCAGAATATATATTTTTCATGGACAGCTTCAAATGATAAGTTACAGCTGGAACCAAATCTAGAATTTACATCATTTCTTCTGAACAACCATTCACAAGGCAAACATTGGATCCAAGAGGCAGCAACATATCATGAGCATTTGTTCTTATTCTGTGCATCTTTCTACAAAGTACCACATCAATAATACAAGCCCAAAAGCCACCAAAAACCTTCCTGGATACAAAATTTCAGTGAAAATGAATGCAAACTCAACTGAATAATTCATTCAGAAAGCATCTGTAGCAGGCCATTAGTTGTTAAAGCACATAACTCACCTGCTAATCAACAACAACTACAATCTAACCATTTTCCTAGTAAATATTTAGGAATCATATAAATGATTACTTCTCTGCCAAGATAATATATTGGTTGGATACCCAAAATCCATCACAAATGACCAACATATGTTTCTGAAGCACAGCTTATGAATATCAATTCAACATCATCATTACAGCCCCAATCCTAGAGTTATCAAGAATTTAATTCCAAAATAATACCAGAACATTGCATTGGCTCAAAGGACAGTCACAGCAGCAAGTCACCTGAACCAAAGGCATAGTCATATTACAGAAGCTATTCTAAGCAACAGTGGCAATCCAGTACTAATATATAAATTTACAAGCCAAAATTCACTGAGCAAACTATGTAGCAAAGCCACTACAGTGTATCGGGAACCAAAGTGAGAAACCCAAACTAGGGTTCATACTCAAAGAGAATGGGTTAGAGAAGAAAACTTACCCGATTAGCCTCGCACAACAAGAAGAGGAAGTAGACGGTGGGACATAGAGGTGATGGGAGCCAGGGCAGCGGCGCGAGGAGCACCTAGAGGCGCTGCAACCCGCGCCTAAGCCACCACCAGAGCAGCCAGAGGAAAAAACAGCGGTGTTGGACAACACCACACCGCCAAAGCGCCAACAGAGCAACCAGGGAAGCACCGAAGCACAGCACCGCCAGGGAGCCACAAACCCTAGCCGCCTCAGAGAAGAGAGCATGACCAGGGGAGGGCTCGAGCGGTGAATCGAATTGAACCAGTCGATGTTGCGTCGTCGATTGTGTTGGCAACCTCAGCACCGTCGGCTGGGAACGCCGGATCTCTCCGGAATCAAACGACAAAGGCGGCGGAGTCTCCCCGTCGTGGAGAAGAAGGAGGCCCCAAGAGAGAGAGGAGACGTTATCGACTGGATCAGGTTTGACCAAACTTGGTCGAACGGGTCCAGGGAGTAGCCCAAATGGGTGTTGGGCTGGGCTTAGAATTAGGTTGGGCTGGCCCAAGAACCACGCCTGGGTTGTAAAAGAAAAAAATAAAATTAAGCTAAATATTAAAAAACCCAAAATACCCTTGTAAACTATTTTATTTCTAGAAAAACGTAGAAAAATCCTAAAAATATATTTAATACATCTAAATGCTTATCAAAATAATCTCCACCTAAGAAAAATATAATCATATTTATTTATATTTAATAAAATACAGATAAACATTAACACCCTTAAATAACTAAATGAAATTTAATAAATGCAGAATAATTCCTCAAAATAAATAAAAATCACTTTCATGCATAAAGTTAAATCTCTTATCTAATAAAAATTACTAACTTAAAATTTTACAAATAAAACTTAAAACAAATATTTAAAGACATTCAATAATTGAGAAATTTTATAAAAAATCAAGATAATACCTAAAATAAAATAAAATAAAATTCAATTTTAAGATTTTAAGTAAGAATACTTACTAAGATAATACTAAATATATTATTCCTAAAACATTTTAAAATTCTTAGATCATATATCTGCAATTATTAAAATAGGATAGTTTTTTTATTAATTATTTAACATTATTTCCTAAGTAAGAAATAATCATGTTCAAAACATAATCTTTTAACTCTAAAATAATCTAACATATAATTATAACTTAGGATACTATCTTTAAGTCTTTAAGACTAAGTTTCATTATACTTAGGAAAAACCCTAATTGTTGTTAATGCCATAAATATCATATCCCAAGCACAATTATATCTTTATAATTAACTTTGGTCTAACATATCATAAGCTAGGTATATAATGACTCAAAATCATTTAAACATTATCTTAAACCATAACTTTAACCTTATTCATCTTTAGAGTTGATTAACTTAACATAAATAATATTTTCTTCAAATGTTATTCTTTTTGCCACTTTCAAAAGAAACACTATACCATTTCTTTTAAACCATAACAAAACTAAAACATAAACCTTTTAATGATTACATGGTATCACCCAATCTTATAATTGTATTACAATTGAACCTTACTTTCATATCTTATATGTTATCCAAAAACCCTTAAACTACACTAATTTATAAAGTAAACTTAAAGATAACTCACAACCTAAACAAATCATCTAAATCCAACTCACATATAATGTTGAGGAATTACTTAAGTTTTTACAAAATGCATAGCATTACTTATGCATAACAGCATATTGCTTCTTTAAACATTGTCCTTACCGGGCAATGATGGTAATTTTGTAGAACCCGAGGTCCAGGGTCAAGTCGAGACATTCGACTACAATACTTCACTATATCAAGGCAAGTTCACACTTGCTCATGTCCTTTGATTATTTTCTGTAAAGTATTTTGCAAATCCAGTGTTGTCATCACCTGCATTTCAAAAAGGTCAGAAAACACTATTTTCATAATAATATGATTATAGGTTATTTACCATGAGGTAATAACCTTCTATGAAAATGTTCCGGTGGTAAAGGAACATATTATCTAGGACTTAACCACCAATGTCGCCAGTGATTCTTGCACAGTATATTATGCGTTAACCATGAGATTTGGAATGGGACGAAGAATTCAGCTGGATCGGCTCCCTTTCGCATGCATTGGACACTGTTCTGGGCATTTGTAAGTTGCAGATCGTGGGTATAGCCGTTTTATACGGGGAAAAGTCTACCGTGGATCTGGGCTTACAAAATACAAATATCTAGTGTTAATGGTTGTTGTGTGAATCCAACTATGGTATAGCCGTTTTATACGGGGAAAAGTCTACCTTGAGTTTGGGCATACAACAATTGTGGTGTATGCGGGGTCGCGGAGAAGGACAGTGATTGGCTTGGATCTTAGTCTCGGCCTCATACCAAGGAAGTGTGAACGGGAATGCGCGTCCGGATGTGCAACAAAGCTAAGATCTCTCATGGGTAAAGTAACGCACCTCTGCAGAGTGTAAGAACTGTAGCTTGTTACTCCCTATTCCGGGAAGGAGCTACGAACGCGGCGGGAAAGGAACTCCATGAAAGTTCTGGTAAACCCGTGAAGGCTGACGGGCATAGCTTTTTAGAATAAAATCAACCTTTGAAGAAATGTTTATAAAAACTTGCATTGCCTATGACCGATGGTCAAACAGTCCTTTTTAGTGAACTTGCTGAGTACGATCATACTCAACGTATCTTCTTAACCCTTGCTAGATTCTGAAGACATTAACGGTCAGAAATAGGAAATACTTTATACAATTGAAGACCAAGAAGAATTCTTCTACGAAGAACCAGAAGTATCCGGAAGCGTCGAAGGGAACAATTACAAAAACATCTATGAAATAGAGACCGACTTATCTGAAGTATATATGTAGCATATATAGTGATCTAGTCCAGTAGCATAGATCTCTATCCCCTATCTATATTAAATCTCGTATAAACCTTAGTTGTTTCTTTATTATGATCTCCGAGTTATTATAGTTTAGCCCTGAGTCATCGGGATACCTCTATGGATCTAGGAGGATCTCAAAGTCGTCATGTAAATTTCTGATTGTAATAATAACAATGTATGTTATGGACCCGCTTTGTTTCTGTTGTACCACTATGAGGATGTAATATTTGCGGAACGGTACTCCGTGAGTGTTATGTCCACGACTATAGTATACTACAACATGCAGTAGTATGCTGGGTCACCACAATCGGTCCATCACAATGGCATTTTCTTTAATAGAGAAGAACCCTAGAGAGCCAGGAAACTGCATTATTAATATGGTGAGTATAAAATTATAGGACAGACCTTGATAAAAATAAAAATTACATAACGGTCCTTCAACTTTGTGAACAATACCTCAGGATAAAACCAGAAAACGCGATTGGCTCCCTCTTCTTCACTGTCGTCCATCATTGACCTCAAGGCATGGGTGCCTACACCACCATCGGGGACGAAATCACTTGGGGTGGTGATGGTGTCGATTCCCATTCCAAGGTTGAAGATCCACTACGTCGGCATGCTTGCTTGGAGGAAGAGAGAGCTCGGGCAGTCCCAAGAGTGGAGTGTCCGCTCAGACCATGAATAGCATCAGCGATGAGGCTTCCGCTTGGGTACTCCACACAGCGCAAATTCAGGAGCATGGAAATGAGTAGATGCTCCACCTTCTCACAAAGATACACACCAAGTTGCAAAACAAGGCCTGCCTCTATCTTCACCCCGCCATTATGACGGGCAAGAAGCTGAGCGAGGGCCTCAAAATCTAGCTAAGAACTAGCTCCACCAACATGCTAACGTGAGCATCATCATCCAGCACTGCCCCTTCTCCCATGCCACCATGGTCGTCCAAAGAAAGGAGAACCATTCGCTGGCACCTACCCTTCTCCCCTAACCACGGCGATCGTCTTGGGAAAGGAAGGACACCCATAATAGAAACTTGAGCTCAGTATGTGACACATCTTTATTGAAGGAGATCATGGTTCTCCTCGTCATCTTCGGCTTCGACCTCCAGAGTTGAATAAGGAGAGCAAGAAACCCTAAAAGGCTCTAGATCATCCCAAACAAATTGGAGGCACTGTTCCAAGCTACGACATAAATTCCCACAGAAGCATGAGGCTGGACCTACAACTATGTTTGTAAACGGTGAGCATATCCTCCTTCCCCTCTCTAGGTGACGGCAACATCGGAATGGGTTGGGAGAGCTCGCATGCGAGAGAAGACTCTCAAATCATTAGGGAAGAGAGAGGGAATAGATGGGGGAAAATACATCACGACGACATCGCTCGAGGCATCATAGCTAGATGGAGTAGCGAACGGTAGAAAAATTACCACGGGATCGCGTATCAAATAGAAGTGGCATGCCCCTTCTATATCGCAGTAATTGGTTCGTTCTTGGAATTAACAGCTCTCTCACAACCACAAGCTTCTTCTCCTACTGCCTACCTGAGTGGCCCCACTCCATTATTTCAGCATCCTTCAAAGCAGTTACATATCTAGAAAACATTTTCTCAGAACCCACGCAAGATCTGCACGTTATTCCATTAACCGTAACGAGGTAAAACAGAGTACAAATCACATCTTAGTTACAAAGCCGGAGAGGACAACCCACCTGTGGGCGGCAGTAAACAAAAGACAAAGAAGGATTACTCTCGATCGCATGCTCCCACTGTAGTAAGCCACCTAGCCTTTGCTCGTCCAAGATCTTGTATGTGATGCACTTGAGGGTAAATGGATCACCCCTGAAGACCCAAACATTGCACTCAAACTATAATCTCCCAATGATGTCGTCAAGCAAATGGGAATGACAAAAGGAGACTGAGAAGCAACCCTACAAAGATCGAGCACTACGGTGAAGAACCTCATCCAAGGCGATTCCGTTGGAGGACATGCCTTTGCATGTTAGTAGTCCCAATGGAGTTCAAGGCTCATGTAAAGGGCCTCTTTTGAAAGTCAATGTCGGTAAAGACTTATAAGAACTACGAATAATTTAGGCATATCACTAACTTCGCCGACAAGGTCATCTTCAACATATGGTGAACTGAGTTTGCAGAGGCCCATGTACCGAGGGTTAATGATGTCATGGTCTTTAAAGTGAAATGATTCCAACTCAACATCTACAATTGTTATACCTTCTCCTGCAGGGTGTTTGTATGTCTTGAGCACGACTAATTCTTGAAGTCTGCGGGTCCATGACTAGGGGGTATAGTATCCCCTCATATTAGATTTTGTTGGATATTTAGGTGATGTGGATCATTCTGATTTTAGTTGTCTTTGATGGTACAAACCGATGTGTCTTCTCTATCGTGGGGTGTAGTGTGTACTGTGAACTAGTGGTGATATGATGGCAACAAACTAGGTGTAAACCAACTCGTTGGGACTCCAAGTGCAAAGTGTTGTAGCAAAAAAATCCTATAAGGGTAACTCGGGTTTAATACTGAACTCTCAAAGAAACAGTGCCCTCTCTCTATCCTCTTATAACAACCTATACAAAATAAAGATAAATTTCTCGTGTCTCCAACTCCTCCATGGTGGTTGTCAAGAAACACGAAGTGCAAGTGAGATGAAAATAGTTATAAAGTATGTAAGACAACAAATGCAAATGCAATAGATATTTATATTTTCATAATAAATAATTGCAGAAAAATAAAAATACAAGTAAACTAAAGTAAAAAGGTGTTTCTTGTGCTTAAAATGGACCAGGGTTTATTGGTTCACTTGACTACTCTCTCGTAAAAATGGTGAAACATATATTGTTTTTGTAGACAAGATAATATCAATGCATATTTTGTGTTGTGTTTGATTCGCACTCACATGGGCATCACATACTATCATAGGTATGATGCAACACATCCCTCTAATAATCTCCTATTAAGAGAAATTTCGCATGCTAAGAATTAAGTGGCCGCACTCCTGTGGTGGGATAGAGTATTGATTTAGATACTTCGACAATATTGTACCTCTCATGCACTATATCAAATAAATGAGGCCAATTTTTTTTCAATAGACAGACTTAGCACATCGTATCACATTCTTCCTATTGACATAAACAATGAAAAGGTAAAAGCATATTATTTCCTAATTTTTTTGTCACTGTCTAGTTGTTACTACCACTTACTTTCTCTAACACACATGTTACCCTCTCGCGTTCTACCATACTAGTTTGGTAAGAAATTATCACATGAATGGGATATTAATATGAATCTAAAAATACATCAAACACTTACTAAAAATTGCATCTCATATCTCGTTAAATAATCAATAGATTTGTCACATGAATTACATATGTGACTATAATCATATAGGACAACTCATATGGTTCTAAAAAATAATAGTAAATAGGTATATGTAAATCAAGCTACCCTCACAAACCCATAGTACAAGTGTACTGCTCCCTCTTCAACATGGAAACAAAGGAGATCACATTGGAGGGGGGTGGACGAGCGACCGAAGGTGGCTCCACCGATGTTTCCCTCTCCAATCTTCAAAGGTTTTGTTTATGTTTTGGTGTTGTATAAATGGTGCCGCCTCATTGAATATTCACGAAGGAGGTATATATGTAGGTGGTTTTAGTTCAAAACAAGTCCACACATGACAGATTAACATTAGTAGGATGGCGCATGGCGGAGATCCCTATGGTGCATCTGGGGTCTAGACGTGCCATGGTGGGCCTCCAAGCCTTCATAGGTCCATCTAAACCTCCCCTTCGGGCACAATGTTATTTTGATAAAATGTTAAAGTTATAGAAAATTCAGGTCTTTTTCGATTCGTGAAGGTCACTGAAAGTCAAAATACACAAAATATGATTTTCCTCTTCTGTAGACTTATAAAAAAGGGGGACTTTTTGAAAAATCCACAAAAGCATTAAAATACACGATAGAAACTATAGATATGTTGAAATATCACATAATAAACTACAAGGTCCATGGATGTTTTCGACGTATCAACATCCCCAAGCTAATATATGCTCGTCCTCGGGTATAAAGATGATAAAACAAACACGGATTTTGGAGTTTATTATTAATAGATACATTATTCAATATGATCATTGCTACTCAAAATATAGTAATTCATTGTAAGAGGATAATAACAAACACTCATCATATAAAGTACTCTCTCCGTCCAGAAATAAGTGACTTGGATTTGTCTAGATTCAAATGTATCTGGACATGTTTTAGTGTATAGATACATCCGAATTTTGACAAATCCATGTCATGGACGGAGGGATTTATACATAACATATACTTAAAGAATGTAAAACTATAGAGTATCATGCACGACATTACTTTTTGAAAGTACCATGAACAACGATGCAAACTATTGAGTACGTGAGAGATGTGTAGATGTGAAACATAAGCAAGCATATGCAGAAAAGAAATTGTTACTAAACATTGGCCTAGAAAAGTTGTTAAAAGGAATTGGTCCTTTGACTAGGAAAGTGATAGGAAGGCCCTTCGTAGAGAGAATCAGAAATTAAATCTAGATAGAGCTTTGATGATTTAAATGCAGAATATAAAACATTTTTGGGAGTTGTAGCTCATGTCGACGGTTCATCATAGGTATGGAGTTCCATTGCCCCTACAATTAGCATCTTCATTTGGCACTATTTTGCTCATTGCATCATGACATAAACATTAAATGATACATATGAAATAGAAGTAAGCTTGAGGTTGACATTGAGATTGGAGTGTCTCATACTCTTTGAACTGACTAGTTGGAATAAGAATATAATGATTTCATGATCATCTTGTTGGTGGATCAAATGAAAGTTCATCACACATTAGTATGGGTTTAGCTAACATGTCAATCAAATGTCATCATCAATCATACAGGCATTTCATACACATTCAAAAAATAAAGCATATTAAAATTTTGCACGCTTGGATGCATTTGAATCATACTCTTATTTTTTAATCCAGCCTTAGAAAAATGTGGAGATTTGCACCCCCCCCCCCCCCCCCGTGTTTCTATTTCATATTTTATTTCATCCTGATGGGTGGTTGTGCCTATCAAGTTCATGGTTCACCCGACAACCTACTTCTCCATGAGCTATGCATACACACAAATAAGAAGATTTTGAAAGTTTAAATATATCACATGAGGAATTTACTTGAAATATATCATATATATATATATGTAGGTGTGGTGGACAAAGATATTAAGATCAACTTGATTCGAAGAATTTTTCACAAATATTATATCATGCTTAGTACGTGAAAGGCTAGCAAGAGGGAGAAAGGTGACCAATAAGAAAAATGAACGCAACAATATCCGTAGTACATCCCATTTCCTATAGTGAAACATAAAGTATAATTCTACATTAATGAGGTAAATGAAAGCTATTACTAGACATGACACTTGCAAAACTACCATCTACGCAACAATAAAATTGTACGCAGAGCTGAAGTAATCATATCTTTTTCTTTTAACTATTTTTCCTTTCTCAGTATGCATCCTATTTCACTTTTCATTCTATTAAAGTAGATGAAAGATAAAAAATAAGCACATATACTGGTGGTGGTATTGATTCAAATGTAGATGTTCGAATAAAATATAAAAACTAAAGATGCAAACATTTTATTTTCTATGGTGCTAAAAAACATGTTAGCATGTGAGCGATTAATATTTTATGGGGACTGGCTATTTCATTATTTTGTTGAAACATTGCTATTTATAAATTAGTAAAATATATATTGCATTATAACAATATAAAGAATGCATTGCAGATTTACATTGGAAAAAATGGCATGGCTAGAGAGTCGTCCACCACGTAACGTGAGTCTGGCTAGATGTTGTGTTGGTGATCGAGTTTCAATGCCAATGTCATTAGGGTGTGATAATAAAGAGACACAAAGTAGGAGGTTGATCTCACGGCAAAAGGAGACAAGAAAAGGAGTAAGGAAGACAACTTTCTAGGTTTGTTGAGGAGGAAAGAAGGTGTAAGGATTTTCGACCTAGAAAACTATCGTGGAAACATTGTAGAAAGAACCCCATCCAAAGGAAATAGTAACGAAGTCCTTAGGGGGTCCATGCGCACACTGACACTATTGTGAATCGCCAACCACTAGTGTCGCCGAGACAGGCTTGCCGATAGAATAGGAGAATGACCATCATCGTTGCCATAACAGGAGAAGCACCGTCGCCATAAAGGCTTTTTGAGCAGAAGACTAGGCCTGCCGCACGTAGCAAGACACATATCAATGTGGCATGTCGGCTGGAGATCTTCCCCGTTGAAAGGGCATTTCCCGTACTAAATGGTTTTGATGTTGATAATAACACATGTGTCAGACTAATCGTTTGTTAAGTGTATTTCAGGTTATCCTAGTTGACAAGGCATTCGTTTTTCCTCTAAAAGGTCCATAGAAAGACATAGTTTTTCTAGGATTTTGCTTGAGTCATAGGAAAACCCATACTATCAAGAGGGGGTCCGCATTGGAAAGTTTGGTGGAATCAACTCTATCTTTTAGCCCTTCAAGCTTTCCCACAATGGTTGAGACGTAAGGGATCATTTGTCCCTGTTGCTACTGCATGTTATCCTGTGACAACCGGTAGTACCGGAAGTGCCATCGATAGTACCGCTTGGTGGTACCGGGCAAGCCCGAGAGTGCTTGCGAGCCTCGTCTCGTCTTCGGGCTCACCCGGTACCACCGAGCCGGTACTACCGCCCCTTCCGGCAGCACCGCCCATATTGAGCTATCAATACCAGGGGACAGTAGCTTTGGTTCGCTGCCGGGCCGCTTCCGGTACTTCGTCTGATACCAGTCCGGTAGTACCGGTTGCATCCAGTACTACCGCTTATAGAACCGGTACTACCGCTTGGGTCAGGAAGCAACAGGAAGATTCTCCCTAGAGGGTATAAAAGGGCCATTCTTCTCCAACGAGAATGTTGCCTCTTTTATCTCTCTCCTCCATTGTTCTTGAGCTTTAATTTCACTAGATCTCCCCCCATAGTGCTCCAATCTCCTTGCTACTTTGGGATTTGGTGGAGGATGTCTAGATATAGGGTTTCACCAAAACAAATTCGATCCCCCCTTATTTTTTCTTGTGGATATTGTTACTCTTGGGTTCTTTGAACCCTAGATGGAAGAGGTCGGTCTCAGACCTCGGACATTCGTTGTAAAGCTTTGGGATCATGTTGGGAGACTCCAAGTGTTGTGTAGGTCTACTCAACAAATTTGTAAAGGTTCTGATCGCCACCTTGAAGGCCACCGCATAGTGGATCGTGTGATTGCCTTGCAGCGGGTGTGCGGGAGAATAGGGTAAGGCCTTTTGTGGCGCTGGTGGTCTTATTACCGCCCACCCCTTCAACGAAGACGTACTTCCCCTCAAAAGGAAGAAACTTCAAGAAAACATCTCCGTGTCTACTTTCGGTGATTTCTATCATTTACTCTCTTATTGTTGCTTGCTTGCTTGTTTGTCATATAGGTTCTCTCACCTAGTTGTACATCTAGAGAACCTACTTTGTGTCAGGCCTTAAAATTGAAAAGAAGTCAAAAATTGAGTAGCGCCTATTCACCCACCTCTAGTCGCTTATACCAATCTTTCACCCGTGCCATCCCAACCCCATACGTGTCGACTCCCCTCATCATAGTCGAGAGAACATGCCAGATCCACCATCCGTAGACTGATGCGGCTCAAATCACTATAGAGCTTCGTTGGGAGACCCCAAGAGGAAGCTATGATGAGTACAGCGGCAAGTTTTTCCCTCAGTAAGAAACCAAGGTTATCGAACCAGTAGGAGGAAGGAAACGACTCAAAGGTGTTGCTAGCAACTGGAAACCGGCCTAACACAAACTCAAGACTTTGCCCCAACGAACAGTGAGGTTGTCAATCTCACCAGTTTGCTGAAAATAAAGGATTAACTGTATGGTGTGGAAGGTAATGGTGGTTTGCAGAAAGTAAATAGGAACAGTGGAAGATGTATCAATGGTAAAGATTGGAACAGGGTCCATAGTTCACTAGAGGTGTTCTCCTTAAGATAAACAACATGACATGCTGGGTAAACAAATTACAGCGGGGCAATTGACAGGACAGAGCAAGGCAGAACAATGCAATACTAGACATTCATGATCCTATGAGATTTTATTGGGCAATACAACAAGATATATAGACCGCCATCCAACTGCATCTATGACTAGTAATCCACCTTTAGGTTATCATCCGAACCCCCTCCAGTATTAAGTTGCAAGCAACGGATACCTGCTTTAAGCAAAGTATGTAAGGTAAATAATCCACTTGTTCCATGAACAAGAGATCGTTGTTTTCTCCCTAGTATCAACAACACATCTACAACCTTAGAGATTTCTATCACTTCCCCAGATTAAATATAGGCATGAACCCACTATCGAGCATAAATACTCCCTCTTGGAGTCACTAGCATCTACTTGGACAAGATAGCTACTAGAAACAGAGAGCATGCAAGATCACAAACAACACATACATGATAGAATCGATAAGATAGAATCATTAACAAATCTGACACAGTAATCTCAACATCCATCGGATCCCCGCAAACACGACATGCATGATTACAAATAGATGATCTTGATCATGAACGGAGCTCACAAGATCTAAACATGGTAGCACAA
Organism: Avena sativa; assembly: GCA_916181665.1. NCBI lineage: Eukaryota > Viridiplantae > Streptophyta > Magnoliopsida > Poales > Poaceae > Avena > Avena sativa. The sequence continues at coordinate 346,492,107 of OV702279.1, forward strand.
AGGAGAAGAAACAACCATCTAGCTACTACATGGACCCAAAGTCCAAGGTGGAACTACTCACGCATCATACCGGAGACTGGCATGGTGATTAAGAAGGCCTCCGGGATGATCTCTCCCCTCCGGCAGGGTGCCGGGAAGAGCTTCAGATCCCCCCGATCTAGGGACGATGGTGGCGGCGGCTACGGACTGTTTCGTGGAAGATTGATCGGGTCCTTAGGGTTTTGGTATCGGGGGATTCTTATAGGTGAAGAGGGAGGCCAAGGGGGTGCCCGAGGCGGCTGCACCACCCCAGGCGCGGGCTAGGCCCGACCGCGCGGCCAGGGGGTGTGCCCCCCTCGAGTCCCTTCTCCGTCTCCTCTTCTGGCTCCGTGTTCCCCCGGTAAAATATTGACTTTGGTTTTCGTCCCATCCAATTCCTAGAATATTGATTTTATGCCTTTTCTGGAACCAAAAATAGAAGAAAACAGGCAACTGGCACTGTGGCATCTTGTTAATAGGTTAGTCCCAGAAAACATATAAAAATACCTCAAAGTGTAGACAAATCAAAGCAAAGTAGATACTAAACAAGCATGGAACATAAAAAATTATAGATACATTTACAACGTATCATAGACCACCTTCAAGTTTCAGGGAATCCATATTCAATCGCAAATTGGTGTCGCCGCAACCACATGTTGCAGCCATCAAACAACTCTTGGACAAATCCTCCCTACTCCACCATGGGGCCAGAGACAACGCTGCAACAACAAGGATAGACCAGGGGATGGACACATTTGATGGAGTTGTCATTGATGCCTATCCAACGCCATCCACAGACCCCAAATGCCATTAATCTGAAGGATCGATGAGCACATGATTCCATAAACTCCGAAGCCCTGGAAAGAAGGATTGACATGGCTCAGTTGTAGAGCTTCATTGGGATACCCCAAGAGGAAGGTGTGATGAGCACAGCAGCAAGTTTTCCTTCAGTTATGAAACCAAGGTTATCGAACCACTAGGATCAAGGAAATAACTCCAAGGTGTTTCTAGAAACTTGGAATCCTGCACAACACAAACTCAAGACTTTGCCCCAACTTACAGTGAGGTTGTCAATCTCACTGGTTTGCTGAAACGAAGGATTAAACGTATAGTGTGTAAGGTAATAGTTGCTTGTAGAAAGTAAACGGTAACAGTAGATGATGTAACAATGGTAAAGATTAGGCCGGGGTCCACAGTTCATTAGAGGTGTTCTCCTTAAGAGATATAACATGTTGGGTAAACAAATTACAGCGGGGCAATTGACAGGACTGAGCAAGGCATAACAATGCAAATACTAGACATCATGATTTCAATGAGATTTGATTGGGCATTACAACAATATACATAGACCGTCATCCAACTGCATCTATGACTAATAATCCACCTTTAGGTTATCATCTGAACCCCCTCCAGTATTAAGTTGCAAGCAACGGATAATTGCATTAAACAATGTGTGTAAAGTAAACAATACAATTGTTCCATGAACAAAAGATTGTTGTTTTCTCCCTAGTAGCAACAACACATCTACAACCTTAGAGATTCCTGTCACTTCCCAGATTACTAGAGGCATGAACCTACTATCGAGCATAAATACTCCCTCTTGGAGTCACTAGCATCTACTTGGCCAAGATAGCTACTAGCAACGGAGAGCATGTAAGATCACAAACAACACAGACATGATAGAATCAACAATCAATATGACATGATAGAATCAATAATCAATCTGACATAGTATCTCAATATCCATCGGATCCCCGCAAACACAACATGTATGATTACAAATAGATGATCTTGATCATGAACGGAGCTCACAAGATCTAAACATGATAGCACAAAGGAGGAGAAACAACCATATAGCTACTGTATGGACCCATAGTCCAAGTATGAACTACTCACGCATCATACCGGAGGCTGGCATGGTGATGAAGAAGGCCTCCGGGATGATCTCTCTCCTTCGGCAGGGTGCTAGGAAGAGCTTCAGATCCTCCCGATCTAGGGACGATGGTGGCGGCGGCTACGGACTGTTTCGTGGAGATCTGATCGAGTTCTTAGGGTTTCTGCATCGGGGGATTTTATAGGCAAAGGGGCGAGGCAGGAGGGCGGCCAGGGGGCCCACACCCTGCCCTGGCGCGGCCTAGGGTGGGCCCGCGCCTAGGAGGGTGCGGCCTAACTATGGTGACCCTCCGTCTCTCCTCTGGACTCCATGTTCTCCTCGGTGAAATATTGACTTTGGCTTTTGTCCCGTCCAATTCCGAGAATATTTCCTTACTAGATTTTCTGAAACCAAAAACAACAGAAAATAGGCAACTGGCACTACGGCATCTTGTTAATAGGTTAGTCCTAGAAAATGTATAAAAATACCTCAAAGTGTAGACAAAGCATAGCAAAGTTGATACTAAACAAGCATGGAACATCAAAATTTATAGATACATTTATGACGTATCAAGGATATTTCCAGTTTGGGAGTGGAGTTGGGGCAGATTATTCCGTCAAGTGCCGCTCTTACCACCCAATGGCGTACCATGGAAAACAAACCCTAACTACTAGACTAGAATAGAGGATTGGGGCCCCTCCCTCCCTTCATCGAAGCAACAATCAAAGGGAGACGGGACCAACACCATGTCTGGTAGAGATCGCAGGGGTTGGTGAAGGAGTCGTCTCACTTGCCGCATGTTGTGGGGAGTTGAACACACACAAGTGATTGACAGTCTCTCAAGACATGCTCGTTCTTTTGACTAGGTGTTGGTAAGCACAAAATATTTGTTGGGAAGGGAAGTGACATGAGGAAGACTCTACCATGCTCTTGCACGTCTACAAAACTAAACATCCCTTTGGTCATTTATATCAAAGTCTCTATATGTTTTTTTATTTTTAGTTCTGTGGCATCACATGTGTGAAGAAATTTTAAAAGGACTTGCAACACACGAGTAACACTGCCCCGGTATAATGGACCTCCGAGAGTTTCTCTCACTTCTCCGAGCATCACCCCATTTGGTGGACCATTGATAGCAGAATAAGAAATTTGCACAAGGTTAGAGCATCTCCAACAGATGTAAAATAGGGCACCGTCGGTCAATTTTGGGTCACCACTTTTTGGTGTTTAGGGCATCTCCACCAGTAGCTCTATAATCTGGCGTTGTATATGTGCTTTGTAGTGCGCTGCAACTGGCTACACCGTGTGGAGCCGGTGCCACCTCCACCGGGCATCGCATATTCCAGCACCAAATGCAGGCCCCTAGCAGGCACACCAACTTGCAGTGCCAGAAATCAGTTTTTACACAAACACACATCAAAATAGGATCTAGGAAATAGGATAGAAATATATTTTACATAGAACGGAAACATAGTGCAAACTGTTGGAGATATGGCCAAGAGGCAATAATAAAGTGGTTATTATCATATCTTCATGCTTATGATAAATGTTTGCATCCCATGCTATAATTGTATTAACCGGAAACATTAATACTTGTGTGGTTTATAAACATAAAAGAGTCCCTAGTAAAGCCTCTTGTTAAACTAGCTTGTTGGTTAATATATGATCATGGTTTCCTGATCATGAACATTGAGATGTTATTAACAACAAGGTCATATCATTAGGAGAATGATGTGATGGACATACTCCTATAGTTAAGCGTAGCATAAGATCAAGTCATTTAAATAGTTCACTTGCTATAAGCTTTCTATACATAGTAACCTAAATCCTTTGACCAATGTTAATCACCATCACCGGATGGATGCTTTGATGACATCAAACACCACTTTGTAACTGGGTGGTTATAAAGGTGGCATTGAGTGTTCGGAAAGTATATGTTGAGGCACATGGATCAAGAGTGGGATTTGTCCATCCATATGACATATAGATATACTCTGGGCCCTCTAGGTGGAATGTCATCCAATTAGCTTGCAAGCATGTGACTGCTTCACAAGGGATCACATATCACACGAATGAGTAAAGTGTACTTATCAGTAACGAGGTTGAACTAGGTATGCAGAGATACCGACGATCAAACCTCAGATAAGTAAAATATCGCAAGACAAAGGGAAATTGGTATCGTATGTAAATGGTTCATTCGATTACAAAGTAATCGTAGAAATATGTGGGAGCCATATGAATTTCTAGATTCCTCTATTGGTTATTGGTCAGAGAAGTGTCTCGGTCATGTCTGCATAATTCACGAACCGTAGGGAGACACACTTAAGGATTCAATGTTGTTTAGTAGATATGAAATGTGAGTAAGAAGACCGAATGTTGTTCAGAATCTCGGATGGGGTTTGAGATATCACGAGGGGATCCGGAATGGTCCGGAGAATATGATTCATATAAGGAAAGTCCAATTCCGGAGTTGGGGAATGATTCCGGTGTTTTCACTCGAATGATCTAGAAGGGTCTAGAAGGTTCTGAACCGGAAGGGGAAGGGTACATGAATTAGTCATGACAAAGTGTAATGGTTGCATCATGTCCTAGATCAAAGGGTTGTGCAAATAAAAGTGAGAAATCAAACTCCAAAATTGAAAGTCAAAGGGCAAGTTTGAAAAGTCAAACTGGGACAATGTATCCTCGTGGAGGGAGGAGAGAAAACCTTCTCTTCCTCCACCACGCACCAAGGAGGAGAGGGAGCTGGAGGAGGTTTCAACCTCCCTGATAGCGCCCAGTACTTGTCACGGGACGCTTCGTAGGAAACCCCAAGAGCAAGGTATGATGAGCACAGCAGCAAGTTTTCCCTCAGTAAGAAACCGAGGTTATCGAACCAGTAGGAGGAAGGAAACGTCTCAAAGGTGTTGCAAGAAACGTGGAAACCTGCACAACACAAACTCAAGACTTTGCCCCAATGAATCAGTGAGGTTGTCAAGCTCACCGGTTTTCTATAACAAAGGATTAACTGTATGGTGTGGAAGGTGATGATGGTTTGCAGCAAGTAAACATTAACAGTGGAAGATGTATCAATGGTAAAGATTGGACCGGGGTCCATAGTTCACTAGAGGTGCTCTCCTTAGATAAACATGTCATGAAGGGTAAACAAATTATAGCAGGGCAATTGACAGGAACTGAGCAAGGCATAACAATGCAATACCAGACAAAAAGATCCTATGAGATTCGATTGGGCAATACAACAAGATACATAGACCGCCATCCAACTGCATCTATGACTAGAAGTCCACCTTCAGGTTATCATCCGAACCCCCTCCAGTATTAAGTTGCAAGCAACAGACAACTGCTTTAAGAAAAGTGTGTAAGGTAAACAATCCACTTGCTCCATGAACAAGAGACCGTTGTTTTCTCCCTAGTGGCAACAACACATCTACAACCAAAGAGATTTCTATCACTTCCCTTGGAAACTATAGGCATGAACCCACTATCGAGCATAAATACGCCCTCTTGGAGTCACTAGCAACTACTTGGCCAAGATAGCTACTAACAATGGAGAGCATGCAAGATCTCAGACAACACAGATATGATAGAATCATAAAGACAAAACCATTAATAAATCTGACATAGTAATCTCAATATCCATCGGATCCCCGCAAACACAACATGCATGATTACAAATAGATGAGATCTTGATCATGAACGGAGCTCACAAGATCTATACATGAAAGCACAAGGAGGAGATACAACCATCTGGCAACTACATGGACCCATAGTCCAAGGTGGAACTACTCACGCATCATACCGGAGAAGAATGCCTCTGGGATGATCTCCCCTCCGGCAGGGTGCCGAGAAGAACTTCAGATCCCCCCAATCTAGGGACGATGGTGGCGGCGGCTACAGACGATTTCGTGGAGTTTTGATCGGGTGCCTAGGGTTTCTGCATCGGGGGATTCTTATAGGCGAGGAGACGAGGCAGGGGGTGCCCGGGGGGCACACCCTGCCCAGGCGTGAGCCAGGCTTGGCCGTTCCTGGGGGGGTGTGGCCACCCTGTGGCGCTTCTCCGTCTCGTCTTCTGGATTCGTATCGCCCATGGTAAAATATTGACTTTGGCTTTTGTCGCGTCCAATTCCGAGAATATTGATTTTTTGCCTTTCTGGAACCAAAAATAGAAGAAAACGGGAAACTAGCACCATGGCAACTTGTTAATAGGTTAGTTACAGAAAAGATATAAAAACACCTCAAAGTGTAGACAAAGCAAAGCAAAGTAGATACTAAACATGTGCATGAAAGATGGAGTTCTAACAATAATACAAAGTAACTATGCAAGCAACAAGAAAGGCTACAAACAAAGATCATGAATAACATGCATTGAAAAACGTTTGTTTGTTTTACATACAGAAAACATAGCATAGTGGCAATCAGCTTGTCCCTCATAGAGTAGCAAATAGATGCATATGACACCTTCAAATTTCATAAGAGTGACTAGAAACAAATAGCACAAGAACAAGCAATATCACAATATGCATCAATCAATAAGCTTTGGGACACTACACATAGAACTAAGAATGGCAGCTATGCTTTCTTAATGGTGCCTAAAGGTAGAAGGGTGAGACTCAATATAATAGTGGAAGAAAGGCCCTTCGTAAAGGGAAGCAGGGATTTCAAGTTTCAAAAAGAGCTTCCAAAAATTATGGTACTTGTTAGATTTTAGCCCTCATTGCCCCTATCATAAGCATCTTGAAGTGATCAAGGTTAACGTGAACAAACTATAGAGTATATGCTTGACAAAGTATAAGTTAGCAATCTCAAGTCCCTTGAATATGAGGGCCACACCTCATGCTACTCAACTTCAGTCACATGTAAGTTCTTTTCACTGTAAGTACATGCGTATCATAGAGAACCGCCAATGGGGTACCCCTTGCACATGGTACAGGAGCTTTCCCATAACCAAAATGACAAGGCAAGCAGACAATGAGCATCTCAGCGATCTTTTTATTTACTATATGCATAGCTTTTTATTGAGGATGCTTCATAGATAGCTCACTATGGTGATGCTGCAAGTTTCCACCATGATTAGCCATGGATTAGGCTAGCGGCCCAGACGTTTATCTAACACAAAATACATAACTCCATGGACTTACAAGCTCCCTCTTTATTTCACACCGGTGACATCCATAAACAAAAGAACATGATATCAACTGAGTACAAAGTACAAGTGCAATGTTGAAAACGTTCCCCATAACAACATGGTTCTGCTAATTCCAACGTATAAGTGCAAGCATATACAACATAGACGACACAATGGTTCATTTTTATTAGGGGCAAAGAATATAAAGTGTGCATCAAGTTCGTGAGGGCTTTAATCACTAAGTTTTCACATAACAAAATAGTTTTTAATTGGAAGATAGCTGAAAACAAGAATATACTTGGAATGGTGTAACACACCATGAATAGGAGTTTATAGTGGACACTTTGGAATAACTTGGTTTCTTGGGAGCTGGAAGCATGAGTAGAACTTACTCATACAAGTGGAGGCTAGCAAAAGACTGGGAGCAACCAACTAAGAGAGCAATAGTGGCCATAATCATGTAGAGCGACAAAACATTACTAATCAAAGCATAGAGTGATACTACAAGTCAAGGACTAAATGATCATAGAGGATATGGTGACTTGTTCATAGTCATAACATGGTGTGAGCATGTGCCAAGTTAACCCAAACAAAGCATCAAAGGAGAACACCACAATACTATGCTTTTGTATGCTAAAACAACGCATAATTTCTTCAAGGCACACTAAGCAATCCCAATTGTTTGGAACAAGGCATGCTACAACAATAATCACTAAGCATAGGGCCAAAACAACACCTAGCGTGTCATGCTAAAGTCTAAGTCACAGTCAATGCAAGCTCCTCTAGCACTTCCAAGCAAGAACTTTCTACTCCTTTCCAACACCAATCGACTTATTTGAAACAACACAACGAGAACGGGGGTCCAAACTACTTTATTCAAGCAAACTAAACAAACTAAGCAAAGCAAACGAAAACTACGACGCTCCAAGAACAACAGAATTGTGCATGAAACAATAAAAACGAAGTGTCTAGACAGACATGAGCTTTTTATTGATGAAGAAGGGGATGCCTTGGGCATCCCAAGCTTTGACGCTTGTACCTCTTGGATATTTCTTGGGGTTACACCATGGTGGCATCCCCAAGCTTGAGATTTTGTCCATTCTTCATCTCATTACATCACTCTCTCTCTACACCTGAAAATTTTCCTTCATACAAAACTTCACACAATCTTCATTAGCAACATTAGTGTATTCAAAAGATAATATACCTTTGGGCAAAGCTTTGGAACAACAAAACTTTTCACTAAAAACACAAGCTACTATATCAAATCCCTTTAAAAAGCTCAATTCCCCAAAAGAGAACTCAAAAAGGAATCAATAAGAAGCAAATGCAAATAATGGCAGAAATCTATCAAAACAGACCAACAGGTAGAAACCGATTTTTTCAAAAATCTTTTGTTGCTCAAATCAAAAAGTGTTGAACTAACAAAAGTTAGCTAACATACTGGGGATTTATTCATAAAATATCAGCTCAATCTGAGTTACAGAGACTCCTCACGAATTTTTATGGTGGAGGACATAAATCTGTTTCGGGACAACAACTCCCCAAATCTTACTTCCCTCTCATTAGAGGTCATTCTTGGCACAAAACGCAAACAAAAATGATAACAAGAGGTCATTACTGAAGTAATAACTTCCAAGACTCAAGGAAACTCTTGGGTTATCTCCCAACAAGTACTTTTCTTTAACGCCTTTAAGTTAGGCACAAGAAGCAAGAAAAATCAAGTATTTTCAAATGTAGAAGCAACTCTCTTGTTCTTTCCTTTCTTACCTTTATTCTTATCTTTAGGGAAAATATGATTGCTTACTGGAGGATCAAAATGCATAATGCTTTTTCCCACATCTATTATTGCTCCAAGGTGTTTCAGAAGGGATCTTCCATAGGTGTCAGAGAGATAGGACCAAAACCAGACATGGCAGAAACTAGGGTAGGAACTTTTTTGTGTGTTTTTGAAAAAAGAAATTAAACCAAACTAGAATATTTTTTTGGAGTTTTTGAAAACAAGAGGCAAACAAAACCAAGCAAAATAAACTAAGCAAACTAAAAACAAAGTAAAGAGAAAGGAAGTAGAGGACTCCCCTTGTGAAGACGTCCTTAGCCTCCCCGACAACGGCGCTAGAAAAATGCTTGATGGCGCCCAGTACTTGTCACGGGATGCTTCGTTGGAAACCCCAAGAGCAAGGTATGATGAGAACAACAGCAAGTTTTCCCTCAGTAAGAAACCGAGGTTATTGAACCAGTAGGAGGAAGGAAACGTCTCAAAGGTGTTGCAAGCAACATGGAAACCTGCACAACACAAACTCAAGACCTTGCCCCCAACAAATCAGTGAGGTTGTCAAGCTCACCGGTTTGCTGTAACAAAGGATTAACTGTATGGTGTGGAAGGTGATGATGGTTTGCAGCAAGTAAACAGTAATAGTGGAAGATGTATCAATGGTAAAGATTGGACCGGGGTCCATAGTTTACTAGAGGTGCTCTCCTTAGATAAACAACATGGCATGAAGGTAAACAAATTACAGCATGGCAATTGACAGGAACTGAGCAAGACATAACAATGCAATACCAGACAAAAATATCCTATGAGATTCGATTGGGCAATACAACAAGATACATAGACCGCCATCCAACTGCATCTATGACTAGAAGTCCACCTTCAGGTTATCATCCGAACCCCCTCCAGTATTAAGTTGCAAGCAACAGACAACTGCTTTCAGCAAAGTGTGTAAGGTAAACAATCCACTTGCTCCATGAACAAGAGACCGTTGTTTTATCCCTAGTGGCAACAAAACATTTACAATCGAAGAGATTTCTATCACTTCCCTTGGAAACTAGAGGCATGAACCCACTATCGAGCATAAATACCCCCTCTTGGAGTCACTAGCAACTACTTGGCCAAGGTAGCTACTAACAACGGAGAGAATGCAAGATCTCAAACAACACAGACATGATAGAATCATAAAGAAAAAACCATTAATCAATCTGACAGTAATCTCAATATCCAAGGCATCCCCTTCTTCATCAATAAAAAGCTCAGGTCTGTCTAGACACTTCGTTTTTATTGTTTCATGCACAGTTATGTTGTTCTTGGAGCGTCTTAGTTTTTGTTTGCTTTGCTTACTTGTTTAGTTTGCTTGAGTAGTTTGGACCCCCTCTTTCGCTGTGTTGTTACATATAAGTTTGCTTGGTGTTGGAAAGGAGTAGAAAGTTGTTGCTTGGAAGTGCAAGAGGAGCTTGCATTGACTGTGACTTAGACTTTATCATGCCATGCTAGGTGTTGTTTTGACCTTATGCTTAGTGATTATTGATGTAGCATGACTTGTTCCAAACAATTGGGATTTCTTAATGTGCCTTGAAAGAATCATGCGTTGTTTTAGCATACAAAAGCATAGTATTGTGGTGTTCTCCTTTGATGCTTTGTTTGGGTTGACTTGGCACATGCTCACACCATGTTATGACTATGAACAAGTCACCATAGCCTCCATGATCATTTAGTCCTTGACTTGTAGTACCACTTTATGCTTTGGTTAGTAATGTTTTGTCGCTCTGCATGATTATGGCCACTATTGCTCTCTTATTTGGTTGATCCCAGTCTTTTGCTAGCCTCCACCTGTATGAGTAAGCTCTACTCATGCTTCCAACTCGCAAGAAACCAAGTTTTTCCAAAGTGTCCACTATAAATTCCTATGCATGGTGTGTTACACCATTCCAAGTATATTCTTATTTTTAGCTATCTTCCAATTAAATACAATTTTGTTATGTGAAAACTTAGTGATTAAAGCCCTCACAAACTTAATGGCACACTTATATTCTTTGCCCTAATAAACTTGAACCATTGTGTCGTCTATGTTGTATATGCTTGCACTTATACGTTGGAATTAGCAGAACCATGCTGTCATGGGGAACGTTTTCAACATTGCACTTGTACTTTGTACTCAGTTGATATCATGCTCTTTTGTCTATGGATATCACCATTGTGAAATAAAGAGGGAACTTGTAAGTCCATGGAATTTGTATTTTGTGTTAGAGAAATGCCTGGGCCGCTAGCGTAAGCCATGCCTAATCATGGTGGAAACTTGCAGCATCACCATAGTGTGCTATCTATGAAGCATCCTCAATAAAAATCTATGCACATAGTAAATAAAAAGATTGCTGAGATGCTCATTGTCTGCTTGCCTTGTCATTTTGGTTATGGGATAGCTCCTGTACCATGTGCAAGGGGTACCCCGTTGGCGGTTATCAATGATATGCAAATACTTACTATGACAAGAACTTACCTGTGACCGAAGTTGAGTAGCATGAGGTGTGGCCCTCATACTCAAGGGACTTGAGATTGCCAACTTATACTTTGTCAAGCATATACTCCATAGTTTGTTCACTTTAACCTTAATCACTTCAAGATGCTTATGATAGGGTCAATGAGGGCTGAAAGCTAGCAAGTACCATAATTTTTGGAAGCTCTTTTTGAAACTTGAAATCCCTACTTACTTTACAAAAGGCCTTTCTTCCACCACTATTGAGTCTCCACCTTCTACCTTTAGGCACCATTAAGAGAGCATAGTTGCCATTCTTAGTTTTATGTGCAGTGTCCCAAAGCTTATTGATTGATGCATATTGTGATATTACTTGTTCTTGTGCTACTTGTTTCTAGTCACCCTTGTGAACTTTGAAGGTGTCCTATGCATCTATTTGCTACTCTATGAGGGACAAGCTATTTTCCACTATGCTATGTTTTCTGTATGTGAAACAAATAAACGTTTTTCAATGCATGTTATCCATGATCTTTGTTTGTATCTTGTCATGCTGCAACAACAGTTGCTTTGTCTTACTGTTAGAACTCCATCTTTCATGTTCATGTTTAGAGTTCTTTGATCCTAGCTTTCAATACTTGCAAATGGTTAGATCTTTATTGTGAGAGTGCATGTCACCTAAAAATTATTCTTTTTTATTACTTACCTACTCGAGGACGAGCAGGATTTAAGCTTGTGGATGCTTGATACGTCGGAAACGTATCTATAATTTTTGATGCTCCATGCTTGTTTAGTATCCACTTTGTTTTGCTTTGTCTACACTTTGAGGTAGTTTTATACACTTTCTGGAACTAACCTACTGATAAGATGCCACAGTGCCAGTTGCCTGTTTTCTGCTGTTTTTGGTTTCAGAAAGCTAAAAAAATGAATATTCTCGGAATTGGACGGGACAAAAGCCAAAGTTCATATTTTTCTGGGAGCGATACAGAAAATCGAAGATGAGACGGAGGAGGACACCATGGTGGCCACACCCTAGGTGGGCGCGGGTCCCACCCTGGGCGTGCCCACAGGGGGTGTGGGCCCCCTAGCCCCCCACCGACCTTGCCTCCTTCGCCTATAAGAAGCCCCCGGGGAGAAAACCCTAAATAATCGACCAGAAAGCCACGAAAAGTTCCGCTGCGCCGCCACCACCGAAGGGGAGATTCGGGGGATAGAAAGTCTCTGTTCCGACACCCTGCCGGGATGGGGAAGTGCCCTCGGAGCCATCTCCATCGATCTCCACCACCATCTCCATCACCGTTGTTGATTCCCATGATGAGGAGGGAGTAGTTCTTCCTCGAGGCTAAGGGCTCTACCGGTAGCTATGTGTTCATCCCTCTCTCTATGCATGATCATGTTGTGGTCATGATCTTTGTAATCTAGTAGATCTACCTTGCTACTCAAGTGCTTCAATAGATCTCTGCTCTCCCCATGTGTGTGAAAGTGACAGCGTGCACGCCATGGTGGCACTTAGGTTTGAGTCTACATAAATACTCTTTGTGCTTTAATAGATCTATGCTTTTCCCCACATGTGTGAAAGTGACAGCGGGCATACCGTGTGTGGCACTTTGGCTAGATTGAATATTTGTTATGAGTTATATTTGGAGTTGGATGTCTCTATGAAATTGTGGTGTTTGTTGGTGATAGTGTGGGGTTATCTAGATTGAGGAAGGCGGACTTTGAGGTGTGCTGTTATAGCCCTACCATGGATTAGAGTGTCCAACCGAAGAGTAGTTAAGAGTAGTATCATGAAGAGAGGATATTTATATGAGAGAGTGTTCACTAGTGAAAGTATGATCCCTAGGCCTTGTTTATAAGCATTGAAACACCATTTGCTACTAGATTTGTTGCATGTTTGCTTGCTTTAGTCTTCCTCCATGCCATAAGCTATTTTCTAGCACCGTTACCACTTGTATTTCACTATATCTTCGCCAAACTAGTGCACCTATACACCTGACAAGTGTATTGGGTGTGTTGGGGACACAAGAGACTTCTTGTATCTTGATTGGAGGGTTGCTTGAGAGGAATACCTTTGACCACTTCCTCCCCGAGTTCGATAAACCTTGGGTGATCCACTTAAGGGAAACCTCTGCACTCGGAGGCCCAACAACTGTCTACAAGAATAGAAGTGCGTAGACATCAGTTTCCAACGTATCACTCCCCTCCCTAGCTTCCCCTCCCTAGATGCCCCTCCCTAGCTGCCCCTCCCTCTCATAAATAGAGGGGAGGCGGTTGCCCCAAACCACAACACAATAACAACCCCTCCCCACGCGCTGCCGCGCCGCCGCTGTCGCCGTCTCGCGCCGTCATAAAAGCCACTGGCCACGCCTCCTCTTCTTCGGCCTCTAAACCCTAGAACGCCGGGGAACCCTTCTAATCCATCCTAACCCGCTCTGGCTTAAGGCGAAGCCCTGTGGAATCTTCCCTCTAACTCCGACACCACGCCGTCGTGCTGCCGGAATTGCGAGGAGAGAACTACAAACTCCGCTGCCTGCTGGAACAAGGGAGAGGAAGGTCTTCATCGAGTACCGAACGTGTGACCGACTGCGGAGGCGCTGCCGGAACACGGCGCCAAAAGGATCGTCTACACAATCTTGAGATCGGCAAGTGAACAACTACATCACCCATGAGATCTTCTGTGGTTAACCGCTTTGGATCTTTGAGGGTTAGTACTCTATTGTCTTGTTGCTACAATCTAGTAGATAGATCTTGGCTTGTGTGTGTTCATGCGATAGAATTTTTTAGTTTTCCATGCTATGAACCCCTACAGTGGTATCAGAGTCGTGTCTATATGTAGATCTGCTGCACGAGTAGAACACAATGGTCATTGTGGGCGTTGATGCTTTTATTGTCAATTTCATATTTTGTACTTTGCATCTTGCGGGATGGTGGGATGAAGCGGCCCGGGCTAACTTTCCATGACATCGTTCATAATACTTGCTCGACGCTCGACATGAACTTGTATTGCATAAGTGCCTTTGCGGGTGCATGTTTATCCAAACATAGTGAAGATTCAATTTACAATGGGTGATTGACAATGCTAGTATCAACGTTGTGGTTCTTGTTCGTAAGTTAGAATGGTACTTACCGAAAGACCCAAACCACGTAAAACATGCAAAGAAAATTAGAGGCGTCTAACTTTGTTTTACAGGGGTGTGCTATGATGTGATATGGCCATGATTGTGATTATATATGATGTATGCAATGATCCTTATTGTAAGTCGACAACTGACAGGAGCCTTATGGTTGTATTTTAATTTCATTAAGACCTGTGTGTATATTATTCAAAGTAGTTGTAATAGTTGATGCTGGTGGACGATAACCATGGAGCGGTGCCATTGACCTTGACGCCCCGATGATGATGGAGATCATGTTCATGCTTGAAGATGGAGATAGGAAGCACAAGAAGAAAGGCCATATCATATCACATATTTTGAATTGCATGTGATGTTAATCCTTTTATGCATCTTGTATTGCTTAGATCGCGACGGTAGCATTATAAGATGATCCCTCTCACAAAATTATCAAGTAAAGTGTTCACCCTTGGTTAGCACTGTTACCAAGACTTGTTGTTTCAAAGCACCACGTGATGATCGGGTGTGATAGAATCAACGTGTGCATACAACGGGAGCCTAGCATGTACAGACATGGTCTCGGAACACAGATCACCGAAAGGTAAAGCATGAGTCATATAGATGAAATGATGAACATGATGATTGTTCGCCTTTGAAACTACATCATGTCACATGATGATCCAACTTGGTGTAGTGGATTTGGTTCATGTGATCACTAAAACAATGTGAGGAATATTGTTTTGAGTGGGAGTTCAACAAAAATATGATTAAAAGTTGAACACTATTTATCATAAACTAAATCAAAGTGAATTTGCATCGTTGTTGTAGTCATTGGCATCCGTTTACCACCTTGCGCTTAGTTATAATTGAGGTAATAGAACTATAGAATTCGGGTTAGTTACTTTACAAACTGGTATCGTATTGTTTTGAAGTGTTAATCTAATGTTTAAAAGTCCTATTGCAAACTTTCAGTAAGTTTTGGTTACTTCGTGCAGTTTAATATTTAGTATTAAATCAAGAGTAACAATTCCAGTGTTAGTATATAAGTATCATGTTTGTCTCCATGATTCTTGATATTCAAAAGATTGTTTTGATATCAAGGTTATCGTAGAGCTAAAAGAATTGTTTCAGAAACCATCATGTGTGAAAGATATTGTGATATCTGAAACGAAGTTTTGGTTGCAACATGATAGAGTATAATATGGCAAAATTCATGTTTTCATATTGGATGAGAATTTGCAAAAGGTTGGATATGATGGTTGTCCTAATCCTCCAAAAGGTTTTGGAGAGCAACATTATACTCACAATTCACCGTAATAAAAAGTAGCTTGATCATGAATAGTTCCATGATAAGGTTGAATATTTGATGTAGATAAAATGTTTACTACACTAAAATATTACTAAAGAATGGAATTTGAAAGAACACCAAGCATTTGATGATGGTGATCTACTTCAAAGTGCAAGCCCAAAGACATTGATATTTAAATATACACGCTTTGGACTATGTGTCATGAGTATGCCGCCACTGTTGATGTTGATAGATTATTTTTAAAGGATAAAGAAATACTAAAATAGAAATCTAAGAAATATTTGGTAGAAAAGAAAGACTAGAATTGTTCAGCTTAGGTATATAGAGGATATACATGTTATGGTTGTATTCTTTGCTTGTTAAGCAATGTAGTTCTTGAGTATTGGATACTGAATTTGTTGGTGTGAATCTTCATACGAAACAACACAATTCATGAACTACAATGGCCTAAGTAACTAGAAAAGAATATGTGATGATGTTCATCGAGAACAAATAAAGCGTTTTTGTGTTGCTCGTTAATATCAAAGCTTGCCTTCAAGATTTGTTTTATCAGGTATTATGAGAACAAAAGGGTTATTCAAATAATTGTCGTAATCCATAAAAGATGGATTATTTACAAATCTCATTGGATAAATCACATCCATAAAACTAGTTCTAAAAATGTCGAAAGACAATTGATTGAAAGATCACTTAAGAAGTGACATCGCCGTTTAAATTATATTGGAAAGAAAACATGAAGAAACTCCATGTGGATGCAATTTGGAGTCTTTTGATTTTGATAAAATGACACTTGTGAAACTTTCTTAGAGATAATTAAAACTCCGTTCATAGGCCAAAAGTGAATGAATGACTAACTTATTGGAACTTGTACATATAGATGTATAAAGCTCATTATATATAGTCGAGAGCGATGTATTTCAACTTCATGTGCTTTCTCCAAAAATTTGAGTGAATATATGAATATTTACTTAATAAGGATAAAGTGTGAAACATTTGAAAAGTTTGAAGACTTTCAAGATGAAGTGGAAAATCAATGTAACAAGAAAATAACGAATTTATGATAGGATCATAAAGGAAGATATTTGATTTACATGTTTAGCATAACACCTAAGATTTGAGGAATCGTTCCATGGATTTGCATTTCCCGAAACACCATATGAGTATGGAACAATCGAGATATGCAATGAAACCTTGTTTGACATAGTTAGCTCAAAGGTGTAATTCATAAAACTTCCATTATATTTTAAAGATTAAAATCTTTAGAGACTACCACTTTTACATTGAAAAAAGCTCCATCATGATCCATTGAAATGACACCATATAAAGTTATGGTTTGGGATAAAACCAAAGTCTTCCTTTCTTAAATATTGGTATGCTATGCATAAGTAAGATGTTTGCAACCAAAGTCGGACGAACATGTCTTTTTATGTTATTTTGAATAACCGTTGAGTATTCCTCCATAACACCGAAGACAAAAGTGTTTTTCACTTAGAACGTCAAGTTTCTTTTAGAAGAAACTTTTCCATGAAAAGTTAAGTGGGAGGGCAATAGAACTTTGATAAGGTTAAAAGAACCTTAGCTATATGTGCTGAGTTGCGCAGCACCAGAAAGTGTCCCGGAGACATCAACAATGCTCATGGCTCACGTGCCTCAAAGGTTGTGGACACATAGGTCTAAGTTCCTGTTGAACAAAGTAGGTCGGGTAAATGATCAAATACCAAGATTTGAGAGTTAAATCATTGTTTGACAATGATGAGCCGACTATATGCAAAGAAGCGATGATGGGCCCTGACTCCGTTAGATGGCTTTAAGCCATAGAATCCATGATAGTTCCATACACGAGAAACCAAGCTTTGAACTTGGAAGACCCTCTAGAAAGGTGTAAAAACCTTACAGTCATATTTGGATCTATAAAGAAATAGACATGGATGTTTCACATCTATGAAATAGTCGACATGAGGGAAAGAGTTCACGACAATGTTCAATCATTTGACTATGACAAGATTTGATCTTTCATAGCGATATTTAGTCTAGACGGATTAATGTAGCAACCACTATATATAATTTAGTTATGTGTTAGTTGAATAAACAAAACAAGTTCTTCTAATAGAATGGTTACCTAGGACGTGTACATGACACGGTTCAAAGGGTTTTGTTAATTCAAGTGATGCTAAAAGCGTATACAAACCTCAAATGGTTGAAGTAAGCATCGAGGAGTTGGAATCTTCACCATGATGAAACTGTTAAAAGAGTTTAAATTCATTGGAGATGATGAAGATGTTTGCACTTGCAAGAAATTAAGTGGAAGCGCTAAGACATATTTCTAATACATTATGTGGAGGACATCTTGTTGATTGGAAATGATGTATCTTTTATTAACACAAGTTAACAATTTCATCTCGATGGAATACTTAGGCAAAACCCGAATATTAGGCATCAATGTCTATAAGGATAGATTGAGGCACTAATATGGTTGTGCCAAATATACATAGATGAGATATTGAGTGAGTTCAATATGGAAATGACAAGAAAGGTTCTTGCCACATAGAAAGGATTAAATCGAAATTCAAGTGTATCGACACTTGGTAAGTGAAACAAAGATTCAAGTTTTGATTGATACTTGATGAATAAAATCACAAAGAGTATTTTTCAATCATACTGTGATATGTACAAATCCAGATATGTCCTATGCTATAAATGTTATGAGCATATACCAGAATGATTCATAAGATGATCATTGGACGATAGTAAAGATATTCTTATGATCTTTTGGAAGAACTAAGAATATATTATTTTGTAGAAGTGACAAATAGATGATTAGTTCATTGTAAAAGTACTACACTGATACTAGTTTTGTCACAAAGTACAAATTAAGTTTATCTTAATATAAACTAAGGGTGGCACAATATGATGGAAAGTAAGTTCCATAATGGATTTGGATGAGTTCCAAAGTTAAGACATTGTGAGAGATACTACAACAAAAGGCTAAGTATATGACTGCTATTATAGCAGCAAAAGAGGGCATTTGTGTCAAGTAGTTTGTTATCAAACTAGGTGTGGTTCACAGCGGGATAGTACTATGAAGATATATTGTACGACAATATTATCAACATGTTTTAACCCTAAGGAACTAAAGGTATCACCAAAGGACCAAATTTATACAAAGCCATCTCATTAGAGAATGAGTGATGTGTGGAGACGCAAAGACATGCAATTATACACAGACCTGGAAGTGTCGAATTTGGAGATCAGTTGACCACTAGAAATAGTGTAAATACAACACCAGAAAGCCATAGGTGTTGAATACACAAAGGTTTGAAACTAGATTATTGACTCTAGTGCAAGTGGGAGACTATTGGAGATATGGCCAAGAGGCAATAATAAAGTAGTTATTATCATATCTTCATGCTTATGATAAATGTTTGCATCCCATGCTATAATTGTATTAACTGGAAACATTAATACTTGTGTGGTTTGTAAACATAAAAGAGTCCCTAGTAAAGCCTCTTGTTAGACTAGCTTGTTGGGTAATATATGATCATGGTTTCCTGATCATGAACATTGAGATGTTATTAACAACAAGGTCATATCATTAGGAGAATGATGTGATGGACATACTCCTATAGTTAAGCGTAGCATAAGATCAAGTCATTTAAATAGTTCACTTGCTATAAGCTTTCAATACATAGTAACCTAAATCCTTCGACCATGAGATCATGTTAATCACCATCACCTGATGGATGCTTTGATTACATCAAACACCACTTCGTAACTGGGTGGTTATGAAGGTGGCATTGAGTGTTCGAAAAGTATGTGTTGAGGCACATGGATCAAGAGTGGGATTTGTCCATCCATATGACAGATAGATATACTTTGGTCCCTCTTGGTGCAATGTCATCCAATTAGCTTGCAAGCATGTGACTGGTTCACAAGGGATCACATATTACAGAAACAAGTAAATAGTACTTATCAGTAACGAGGTTGAACTAGATATGCAGAGATACCAACGATCAAACCTCGGATAAGTAAAATATCGCAATACAAAGGGAAATTGGTATCATATGTAAATGGTTCATTCGATCATGAATTAATCGTAGAAATATGTGTGAGCAATATGAATTTCCAAATTCCTCTATTGGTTATTGATCGAAGAAGTGTCTCAGTCATGTCTGCATAATTCACGAACCGTATGGAGACACACTTAAGGATTCTATGTTATTTAGTAGATATGGAATGTGAGTAAGAAGACCGAATATTATTCGGAGTCTCGGATGGGGTCCGGGATATCATGAGGAGATCCGGAATGGTCCGGACAATAAGATTCATATAAGGAAAGTCCAATTCCAGAGTTCGGGAATGATTCTGGTGTTTTCACCGGAATGATCTAGAAGGGTCTAGAAGATTCATCGAGCCAGAAGGGGAAGGGTACATGAATGAGTCATGAAAAAGTGGAATGGTTGCATCATGTCCTAGGTAAAAGGGTTGTGCAAATAAAAGAGAGAAATAAAACTCCAAAATTGAAAGTCAAAAGGCAAGTTTGAAAAGTCAAATTGGGACAATGTATCCTGGTGGAGGGAGGAGAGGAAACCTTATCTTCCTCCACCACGTGCCAAAGAGGAGAGGGAGTTGGAGGAGGTTTCAACCTCCCCTCCTTAGCTGCCCTTCCCTATCATAAATAGAGGAGAGGGAGCTGCCCCAAACCACAACACAATAACAACCCCTCCCCACGCACCGCCGCGCAGCCACCACCGTCGCGCCGCCGCCGCAGTGCCGCCCAAGCCGCCCAAGCCGCCGGCGGCCATGCCTCCTCATCTTCGGCCTCTAAACCCTAGAACGCTGGGGAACCCTTCTAATCCATCCTAACCCGCTCCGGCTTAAGGCGAAGCCCTACGGGATCTTCCCTCGAACTCCGACACCATGCCATCATGCTGCCGGAATTGCGAGGAGAGAACTACTACCTCTGCTGCCTGCTGGAAAAGGGAGAGGAAGGTCTTCATTGAGTACCGAACGTGTGACCGACTGCGGAAGCGCTGCCGGAACACGGCGCCGGAAGGATTGTCTACGTGATTTTGAGATCGACAAGTGAACGACTACATCACCCACGAGAATCTGATCTTGTTAACCGCTTTGGATCTTTGAGGGTTAGTACTCTATTGTCTTGTTGCTATAATCTAGTAGATAGATCTTGGCTTGTCTGTGTTCATGCGACAGAATTTTTTTTGTTTTCCATGCTACGAACCCCTACACAAACATAGTAAGTTCTAATGCAGAAATTTAACACATAGTGCAAACAAACTAAAAATAAACCTATCTACTCTTCACCCTCTTCATCCTCCAAGGTGGTGTCGTCGGACTCAGTCCAGAGGTCAACCAACCTCAGATCGTCGTCAGAGATGGTGCATGGATACGCCAATTGTGCATTGATGAATGCCTTATGACAACATTGTTTCGCCCTCTACGCTCTCCTCTCCACAGGCTTCACGGCGAAGAACTCTATCTCCGCATGCACGTCACGCGGGAACTCGCGCTTCTAGGCTGCAATGGTGTGATCATCATGCTAGGCGATGGCGATCCGCCACTGTGCCTGGCGGTGACGGCAACATTCCTCGTCGGTGACAAGGCATGGCGCGGGTGCGACCACTTCCTCGAGCAAGTTAACATCGTCAAAGTTCATAGCTCGCAGCGGGCGACCGAGGCACCACGTCGCGGCGTCGTGGGCGCGTGCGGCCTCATGCACGCTCTCGTAGGTGCCGAGCATGAGGCAAAACCCAACAGTTGTCGTCCGGCCGCGCATGCACGCCCCGGAACCCCGACGAACCACGGCAGCAAGGCGGCATGCTAGCGGCGGACGGCGGGTTGCGGCGCAGGGACAGAAAGGGAAGGGAAGGGAGATGGAGGGGCGGCGAGGAGCGGCGAAGGGGATGGGAAGGGGCGGCGAGGAGTGGCGTGGGTCTGTCGGTGGGTGGGGATGTGGATACGCAATGCGCTGAAAGTTCATGGGCGATTGGCCGCGCGTGCGGATCTATTTGTAGCGCGCGATGCAAGCGGAGCAACATATTTGGCGCGTGCGATAGTGCAGAAGCCCGCGTGTGGCAAAAGGTATAGCGTGCGTTTTTTCCACGCACGCTTTCGCGTGCTATTTCAGCAGACTTTTTAGCGCAATGCCAATTTATAGCTATTGCTAGAGATGCTCTTAGGGCACGAAATATAGGGCACCCAGTCCAGATGATGCAAAATAGAGCATTTGCAAATATTCAGATGATGTAAAATAGGACACAAGGTGTGTGCCCCATATTCTCACATTTGCAAACATATGTGTGATAGGATACGAAACTAAAATGATTGCAAATATATGAATCTAAACTCCAACAACATATCTTAACTTGTTCATGACACACAAATCAAGGTTCACAAGCATAGCAAAGTTCAACCCCCAAACCATTGTTCAACAAGCACACAGAACAAATGCAAAGTTCAATGAACACACATAGACAAATTAACATAGTTGCACAAGACACTTATGGCTCGAAGTATCCTTCTCCTCCATTAACTCGGCTTCCATCGTTGGCATCTTCTCTGGCGTCACAATTCCATTGCCATCGTCAACATGGATGGTGTTGGGGGCATTGTATGCATCCATGGAAGCTCCACGACTACCATCTGTGGAAGCTCCATGGCCACCATCCATTCCTTCCATGCCGCCACCCATGGCATTCATGTACTCCTCTGATCCAACATTCGTACTATGCAAGAAAGTATCATCGCCCAAACTACAAATACCAAATTTTGTAGACAGCATTTCTACTCATGGAATTGTTGTCAAAATAATTAAAAAACAAAAGAAAGAAAGAACATTTTGTACCTTTCACACGTTCCATCGAGCGGGGTGTGGTCAACCGGCGGCTAGAAGGGGGGGGGGTGCTTCTCATCTCCTCGTCCACGTGAAGTTGCGGTTGGGGTGGCGGCGGAAAAAAGAACTACCCAGTGATGTCCATGTTCGCCGGTGGTTGCTTCCCACGGTTGCTCGATACCTTCTTCGATTTTGCGGGAGCACCCGCGGTTGGAGCAGGTGCAAACACAGCGACCTCTTCTGGGTAGTTCCCCTGGCCTTGGTCGTGCCGCGATGGTCGAGTTTGGTGTGGTAACTAGTCGCGGCGCCGTGAAAATCCCACGACGGTGCGAGGCGGCGCTAGTCTATGAGAGGGAATGGGCGGAGAGGGCGGTGCGAGGGCCGTTGGGGACAGGAGGGGTCCGGGATGGCCGAAGGGGATTTGTCCCGCGGCTGCCAGTCGCACATGGGAGGGGAAAAGCCACCATAAAGTAACAGTTGGGATTCGCGCATCACGCTTGATTTGTTTTGGAGCATTGGTTCGGTGATGCATAATTTTTAGGGCATGATGCCAAAAACATCGCCAAATAGAATACATCACGTGTTGGAGAATGTTATCTGCCTTTTGATGCTCTATAAGTTAGTTAATAAATTTGTATTGTACTATCATCCGTCGGAGATGCTCTCCGTTTGAAGCCCTATAAGTTAGTTAAATTTGTCTTGTATCGTCTGATTGGAGGGATTAGGGTCCCAGTCGTACATAGATTTTTTCCTTCGAAGGAAGGCTAGCTCTTTTCAAAATTCTTATTGATGCACAAGGTTTAAATATAGCAAAGAAAATAGTAATGAAAAGATACTTTCTCGCGCGAGATCACTAGGAATGGCAGAAGACAGCTCAACTTGATCAGTTTGCCTCGATGTCACCAGCGACGATAGTGTCGCCGCCGACGACGACCTCCTTCGCTTCTATCAGATCGTTGATAAGCCTGCATATGTCACTGTGTGAGGACCCACCTTCCGCCACGGCCGCGTGAGCCTTGACGGCGAGCTCCTGCGCCCTGACCCTGGCCGCCTCCCCTGTTCCTCCAGGCTCCAAGAACCTCGTCACCGCCAACGCCACCGCCTCCGCCGGCACAGTTACCTGATCCTCGTACCTCGTGCTCCGCGCCCCGCTCCACACCCTCTCGCCGATCTTGAGGACGTCCGTGACCAGCCTCTCCTCGATGAACTGGTCGAACACCAGCGGCCACGTCAACATCGGCACGCCGGCCGCCGCCGCCTCCAGCAGCGAGCTGGAGCCGCAGTGCGTCAGGAACGCCCCGATTGACGAAAGGGAGAGTATCTCGGACTGTGGAGCCCACCCTCTGACGAGCATCCCCCTCTTCTCCACGCGCTCCTCCCACCCCGCCGGCGGCACCCACCCGTCAGCCCTGAGCACCCACAGGAACGGCTTTCCGGAAGCTTCTAGTCCGAGAGCCAGCTCCCGGAGCTGGTCGTCCGAGATGGAAGCGTAGGTGCCGAAGCATACGTACACCACCGAACAGCTCGGCATCGATCCCAGCCAACTGACGCACGGCGACTCGCCGGCGTTTGCTCCGGCCGGTGGTAACGGCAACGACACTGGCCCGACGAAGTAGGCGCGCTTCACGTCGGCGCTGCGCGCGTACAGCTCGCAGTACTGCTGCTCCATGTCAAAGAACGTGTTGAAGGCGATGCCGAAGCACCTGGATATTCCCTGGACTCCCGGTCCCGGGTTAAACCTGTCGTGCTTCTGCTGGCACCTCAAGAACTCCGGCAGCTCGGCCCTCGGGATCCGTATCTCCGGCCCCGGAAACCCAGGGACAACCATCTCCTGTAGATCGGAGCCACCGCCGTCGAGGTGGCGCAAGGCTAGCGACGAGAAGGGGCCGATGACGCTGAACGTAACGCACGGCACGCCGAGCTCGGCGGCGATGATAGAGTTCCAGAAAAAGTGGAAGTCGGTGAAGACGGCGTCGGGGGACAGCTCCCGGACGAGCGCCTCCTGCGCGGGCCGCGTCAGCGCCTCGTCCATGGCCGCGGCGTCGACACGCCACGCGTCGCCGCCGGCGGCCGTGAGATTCTCGACGCCCGGCGGGAGGCCGTCCACGTCCGGGAACGGGTAGGTGGCTATCTTGACGGCGCTACTCGCCGAGGAGGCGCCATGCCGCTGGAGTGCCGCCTGAACAACCGAGACGTTCGCCGGGGTGACGGCCATTGTCATCTCGACGGCGTCCGGTCTGGCTGCGGCGAGGCGGACGGCGAGGTCGGTGTGCGGACCGATGTGGCTGGTGGCGAAGAAGGGGATGAGCATGATCCGCAGCTTCTTGCCGTGCTCCGCCGAAGCCATTTCTGGGTTTCTGGTTTTTCTGGTTTTGGAGTGGTCCAGCTGAAATAATGGGGAAATAATGGAGTCAGCTCGGACAGCGCTGAACTGAAGCTTGTGATGGTTACCGGGTCGATGACGAAGATGAGAGGAGGTCCAGCAGCCAACCAAGAGTCATGGTTCTATAGTAGAGCGTGTCGCGGGTGGTGCAGGTGGGCCTTGCCCTATCCAAATAAAAAATAATTCTTCTTCTGTCCGAAACCTTAGAATAGATCTAAATACTTGAGTTCTTCCACTCTAAAATAAGTTTAAAATAAGTGACTTGAGGTTCGTTTTGATTTTCATGTATCTACACATTAAATTGGGTTTAGATATATTTGAATTTAGAAAAATTCGAGTCACATATTTTATGAATAAGGGAGTACTCCCTCCATTTCAAAATATAAGATGTTTTAGTTTTGTTAAGCAAATGTATCTAGACACTGAAATAAGTTTAGATACATTATCTTCACAAATCTAAAACATCTTATATTTTAAAATCGAAAGGAGTATATACAAATCAAATCTAGACAAGTACAAGTCATAAGGTGCATGACTATAGGGTGGTGGTGAAGTTGACGGAGTATTGATTGAGATGAGCAATTAATGTCTTCCAGCTACTAGATTAACAAACGTCTGCTACTCCATTAGTAGATGTCTTTCTTCCCTTTCTGGTATACCTACTACAGATGATGGTGATACAGATGTTGGCGAAAATATATACTCCCTCCGTTTAAAAATATAAGATATTTTAGGTTTGTGAATGAGATGTATCTAGACACTAAAATGTGTCTAGATTCATTTGAACATATACACTAAAAGGTGTCTAGATATATCTTCTTCACAAACCTAAAACATCTTATATTTCTAAACGGAGGGAGTAGTTCCTGTCCCGCATGTGAAGCAAGTAAAGGTCAAATCCACGTTTCTTTTTCCTAACCAGAGCCACTAGTGGAAAAGATTCTGTCATGTTACTAGATTATATAAGTATCTAACACCAATGATACCAAATAAAGAACAATGAAGGTTAAAACATCTAATTCTATATACTTGCTCTGAGGAAGATTTGATTCAGAGAAGCTTTTGCATCTGTCTAATGCCGGAGGGGGGCTTGTCATTGCTACTGACGGTGTGTCCGATGCAGTGCGCTTTCAAGAAGCTCTGAACTACTAGGGGCTGCCAGCTGCTGCAAAATCCAATTGTCAAGGTACTTAAACATTTTTATGTCCCAGGTGTATCCGTTTCTGGTAGCGCATATCTTGATACACCTATGAGTCGCTATCTTCTTACCTGAGCTTAAAGGGACTATTTCTTTTTATCATGCTCAAAGAGACTACTTGCATATTACCTCCCGGAAAGCTATGCCCTCCGTTTCATCCGTTAGATGCTCTCTGTTAAATTGTCTGAAGAACTTAGGCTAAGACAATGCTTTCTTTGAGGTTAATATTTTTGTAGTACACAGGGATATTTGAAATTCGCCATTTTGAAGGACATGCTGAGAACATGTCAAAGCAGCTCCTCCTCTTTCTGCATGATCACACTTGTTGAAGATTTTATCTTCATGTTTTTTATCCCATACTCAACAATGCTTATTTCCTTATTCATTTTGAATCATACACTTTATGATATATTTTGGACTATAAGATTTGTACATGGGATATACGTAAGTGCATGATTTCACAAATCAAATCAATGTTTAACTGGTTCCCAAGTTGAATATGAATTATCCAGGAGGAACTATGTTCAATATGCATGATTGTGCAGTCTGTCGGTTGGAGATGAAACCTGGTGAGGGTGGTAATTTTCTCTGTCAAGCGAAAAAATGGCAATGGAAGCAATCTGCATTCGACAAATATGGATGTCTTCAACCACATGGACATGGCTGAAATATCTTGTATTGTTATTGAGCGCTTTCTTACCATTTGGCAAACACACCAACTCAAAGATGTCATTCTCATACAAGGATTTATCTCTTGCATGACTTTCGACCATTAGGGCTCACCAGCATTATTCATCAACACATATTGATATGGTGGATAACTTGTGGAAGATATTGGATCTCCTCCACTTCTCCTTAACTGCTGCACTGGTGGTGAATCAGGTGGATTATCATCACCTTGATCATCATCATCTTCTTCATCGATGGTTGTTTATGCCCCTCACTTGTACTGCCTTGCCCAGTTGCATTATCATCTCCCCCATGATTGTCATGCACGAGAGGAGGGTTAACTGGATCCAAGTCGAATGTCATCGGACTTTCCAAATAACAACAACTTTAGTCGTATATCGGAAACATGTCTCACATCATCGAGCACCAACCCACAGCTTGTGTTTGGCTCAATGCATATGGTATTATTGCCAACAATAGTTGGTGAACCACTATTTCCCATCAGGCCCGCCCCTGAGATTTCAGGGCGCGGAGCGAACCTAAAACTTGGGGCCCTTTAACTATAAACATATATAAAAATAAATTATTCTTATAAAATCCAATACACAGTATCAATAACATTTAGGCATCTGAAAGTAGTATTCATATATAGAATTTATTTCTATATATGTTACGGTGATCATCGTGACAATGGTATTGGATCATGTTAGTTATCGTACCTTCTCTATGTATTGTGCTTTCGTTTTTGGCGTAGTACGGTCTCTTCTAACTCCGAGAAAGCAACTCATGAAGTCGGATAAGCCTAGAACAAGAATGGACGAGTAAAGAATGGAGGGGCGACTAACCTCTGAGACTGGCAATTTTCTTCGTCAGCCGAGTATTTTGATTATTAATGTTAGCCGATTAAGGATACATCATAAGTTAGTTG
This sequence comes from Avena sativa, assembly GCA_916181665.1. Classification (NCBI taxonomy): domain Eukaryota; kingdom Viridiplantae; phylum Streptophyta; class Magnoliopsida; order Poales; family Poaceae; genus Avena; species Avena sativa. The sequence goes on from OV702279.1 coordinate 346,519,820, forward strand.
GAAACCAAAGACTTGTACAATAAAATTGAGCACAAAGGGCCGAATAATTTACCAGTTCTCCTCAGAACAGGAACCATCTTGTCAAACTTGTCTTAGAGTTTTCTATGTGAAAAAAGCAGCTTCTGGAACTCGGTCGTGTGCCGATTATGAGCAACCTAAAAGAAACAGCGAGTCATATAGGGGAATCACCATAGAAAGATCCGAATCAAGAAAAACTTGAATCGGATCTAGGTGGCTGGATATTCAAAGTTATTACCATAGAAAGATCTAAATCAAGAAAAACTTGACTCGGATCTAGGTGGCTGGATATTCGAAGTTATCACCATAGAAATATCCGAATCAAGAAAAATTTGACTCGGATCTAGGTGGCTGGATATTCAAAATTATCACCATATAAAAGGATCTGAATCAAGAAAAACTTGCCTCGGATCTAGGTGGCTAGATATTCAAAGCTAAAACTAAAGAAGATTCGAACTAAGAAGGACTCGACTTGGATCTAGGTGGATAGATACATCTTAATCCAAAGCATGTACAACAAAAATCAACTATTGCGCAAGCAGACAGCGATATTTTAGGCAAAGAAAGCTTCCAAACGAATAATAAGTTATTGGGTTGCAAGCTCGGGGACTGGTGGGCATATAGTATAATGTGCGTAAAAGAAAAGGTGTAAATGGAGGCACATACCTCGTTCATCTTTTCGCTTTCAAGAACGACCTTAGCAGCCACATGTAAACGGCTGCTGATGTCGGAAAGGTGGAAGGATTGGTTGCTTGCGTTGCCATCAATCTGATTAGCAGCATTCCAGTTATTGGCATACTCCACCAGCGATCCGAGGCTATTTCCGCTTTCCGTGCGTGTCAAAACCTTGCCCTTGGCCTCTCGCGCCTGTTGCGTGGCTGCCTCAACCGCTAGGCTCTTGTGAAGCACGAGTTGTGTGTCAGCGGCAAGGACAGACCCAGGCTTAGCGGCGGAACTTCCCTTGCGAAGCATGTCGACAACGCTCGGTTGAGAAGAGCCATCTTTCCCTTTCTAGGATGGCAAAGGTTTGGCAGCGACATTTTTCTTGCTCTTGACAGAAACTTCGGTAACGGGCAAGGAATCAGGGCGCTGAACTGTACTCGGAGCGATAACAGCTATGGCAGAGGGGGCATTTGCTTCAATAGAACCTGAGGTAGCAGCGACTTCGGCAGTAGCCGAAGTAACAGGAACTTCGGCAGAGAGGGGTTCGACGGGGGAAACTCCAGAGACCTTGGAAGAAACTTCCGGGTCATTGGAACGATCCGGCATAGTCATGGCAGCATCAGCTTCAGGGGCAACTTCGGCCCCGTCTCGTCAAGGCGGGCTAGAAGACAGCTGGGAAGGATAACTGTCACGGAGAGGACTTGGGACTCAAACATATTCTGAAGGCGGTGGCGAGAGCGGCCGAGTAACGTGAGACATCATACTCGGACCACTAGGTTTGGCAGAAAGAGGAGCAGTGCCAAGATAAAGACAGAAACCAGTTCAGAAATAAAAAGAGAGAAACAAGAAATACGAGTTACAGAATGAAAGAAAGCTTACCCGGATACTCCGGGCATAGTTTTGCGCGTCGGAACATGCTGGGAGGATTTCTTAGTTCGTTTATTGGGACCAGCGTCCGAGGGATCGTGCGAAGCAACACGCTTCTTTGACAGAACGGGAGCTTCGGAAGCAAGGGGTGCGACCTCGTGAACCTGGCGAGCTGGATTAGCTGGGAACGAAGGAGTCAGAAATGCGTAAGAGATAGGCACTGTAGCAACTACCTCGAGAATTTGGACGTCGTCTGAATCACCTTCATCAGCGCGGGCCGAGGTCTTACCCCGGGTGCGAGCGGGAGCAGCCTCGGGTTTAGGAATCAATTCCTCCGGATCTTGATCTCCGTTGTCCGGGGTGCTAGGATCAGCGATCCAAGGAAGAGCCAGCACCTCAGCATCTTCCATAACTTGCTCAGCAAATTTTTGCAGTGAGAGCAGACAAAAGTTAGCAGAATAACCGATAGAAAATGACTCGGATGGAACAATTCATGTTCGAATTACCTGGGGAGGGGGATTGTCGCGGGAAAAGGGTCTCATCCCCCACACCCATTCCTTGGGCATCTCGGTTTTGAAGATAGCCCGGACGCGTTTCAGGATCTGGACGTCGTCAAGTTCAACCATGGAGACTCGGTTGGGATCCAAAGGACCGCTCATATAGCAAAGCTTATGGGAGAGGAGTTGGAAAGGGCAGATTCGGCTACTGATGAACGCAGCCATCAAATCTTCGCCGTGAAGCCCAGCCTGAGTAAACTCTTTTAGCCAAAGTTCGAATGCTACGGCAAGAGCATTGGTATTCTTCGAATTATAGGGCCAGTTTTGTTTAGAAGGAGGACCGATAGAGAAGGCAGGGAGCCGAATCTTGTCCTCTGAACCAGTGTTCTTGACATAGAAAAAAGACCTATGCCATTTTTTACAGGACTCTAGGCCTGTGATCCGGGGGAACAAGGAATTCTTCCGAGGTGTAATGGAAGCAGCCCCACATTGAGTAAGAGATTTCTCAGAAGGGTGCAGAGACTTATCCGGCACTACATTAGGTAGGATCTAAAAAAACTTAGACCAAACATCTATAGAGGTCCAGAGGCTGAAGTATCCTTTTGAGGCCGAGATAAAAGCCGACAAAGAGGCGATGGCGTTAGCCGGCAGATGATGAGGTTGAAGGCCAAAGAAGTCAAGGAATTTCCTAGGAAAATCACTAAGAGGAAGGCTGAATGCTCTTGTAAAGTGCGACATAAACACTACATACTCGCCGTCCTGAAGTACGGGGGACGATTCTTTGCCAGGTAAGCGACACTGTACCTCGGCAGGAACTCGGCGGATCTTGCGTATCCACTCGATTTCTTGGCGAGTAACCGAGAGCCGTGTTTTGGGCCCACCATGAGTTCTTCTTCCCCCATGACGGCACCGATAAGTGAGATCGACCTGGGCTCGTCGGAGGATCCAACGGAGGAGGAATCGCTAGCGGCGGGGAGAGGCCTCGAAACCCAAGGCCCCGTCACAACGATGACGAGCGCGACAGCAGTAAAAAAGGAGAACCACCATAGAAAACCTAAGGCGGAGGCGAAGCACTGCGAGCAAGGACCGAGCGGCGGCGGCGCGTCGCTGATGACCCACAAGTGTAGGGGATTGCAACAGTCTTCGCGGGTAGTATTACCCAATTTATTGATTTGACACAAGGGGAGACAAAGAATACTCGGAAGCCTTAACAACTGAGTTGTCAGTTCAGCTGCACCTGAAAATAGTTCTTGCTCATAGAAGTTTATCAGTAGCAACAGCAACAGTAACAACAACAGTGAAACAGTAGCAATAGTAATAGTAACGGTAACAATAGGATTCGAGTGCGGTAGGCATAGGGATGGATGGACGGGCGTTGCATGGACGAGTCTAAACATGTAACTTCAAAGAACTAGGGCATTGCAGATAAATAATAACAATCATCCAAGTACTAAACAATCCTAGACATGTGCTCCAAATATAGTCATACGTGCTCGCAATGAGAACTTGCACAACATCTTCTGTCCAGCCAGCCCGTGGCAGCGGGGCCTCGAGGGAACTACTGGCAATTAAGGTGCTCCTTTTAATAGAGCACCGGAGCAAAGCATTAACACTCCGTGAACACATGTGATCCTCACACCACAGCCATCCCCTCCGGTTGTCCCAATTTCTGTCACTTTGGGGCCTTTGGATCCGGAAAATGATATGTGTACACAACTTGCAGGTAAGACCATAAACAATACTATCATAATGATTCAATAATAAGTTCAGAACTGAGATCATGGCACTCGGGCCCTAGTGACAAGCATTAAGCATAACAAGTTGCAACAAAGTGAAATAGCACTAATAGAGATACTAGGCATTATGCCCCTAACAGATCTTATTCGATTACATGATAGAACTCATCCAATCCCTGCAATCACCAAGCCTACAGCGGGGGATTACTCACTCATGGATGAGGGAAACATTGGTGGTTGATGGAGATGCGTTGGTGATGACGATGGCGATGATCCTCTCCAAATTCGCCGTCCTGGAAGGTGCCAAAACGGGGTTTCTGGATCCGAATCTTGGTTTCTGGTGGCGGCGATGGAGCGGAACTCTTTCTGTAAAACTATCGAACCCCCCTCGGTTTTTAGGTCGAAAGGCAACTTATAAATGCGGAGGGAGGCCGAGAAGCTGCCTAGGGTGGCCAAACCTTCCCCAGGCGCGGGGTCAGTGGGCCCGCGCCTGGGGTGGTTCTGGCCCCCAGGCCTCCCCTCTGTCTCCCCTTCTGGCTCCGTGGATCTTCTGGTGAAATATAATTTTTGGCATATTTTCCGGGATTTTTCCTCATTGTTCATTTTCTGCACAAAAACAAGACACCAAGGTAATTCTGCTAAAAACAGCGTCAGTCCGTGTTAGTTGTATCCAAATCACACAAGTTTAGAGAAGAAACAATAGCAAAGTGTTCGAGAAAGTAGATACGTTTTGGACGTATCAACTCCCCCAAGCTTAGCTTATTGCTTGTCCTCAAGCAATTCAGTTGAAAACTGAGTGTGATAAAAGAACTTTCACGAACACTTTGCTTCATATAATGTAAATATTCTCAGCACAAGAGTAGATGCTTAGACAATTCATAATAAAGAGTATGCAACTAAGTATACTCAATAGTCATTGCAAGCTATCAAGAGAAACCAACTCAATAATAATAAGTAGCATGAAACGTAAACGTAAGCAACATTGCAATGCTCATAATAAGGTATGATAGAGTGGTATCTCGCTTGCCTTTGTTTGAAGAGCACAATATAAATGTTGAGGCACCTCTGAAGTTCACATGAAGACTAGAAGTAAAGATATCAGAGATACAAGCATCAAAGTCATGACAAACACAAAAATGACAACTATGCTCTCAAGAAGGTGCTCATAGAATAAGTGGTGACTCAACAAAATTGTGAAAACGGTTTTGTGAAGGTTTGGAAGGCTTCCTAATGCTGAAAGGAAGGTACTCATTAGCTTTGAGCTCTCATTGCCCCTATCATAGGCATCTTCATGTGGTTAAGGTGAAAGTGAGGTCCACTCTGAATCATGTGCTTGACAGACCATAGACTGGGAATCCCAAGTCCCTTGAGTACGAGGGTCGCTCCGCGTGCTACTCAACTTTGGTCACCTAAAAGTTCTTGTCATTGTAAATACATGCATATCATCAAGAACCGCCAACGAGGTACCCCTTGCACATGGTACAGGAGCTTTCCCATAACCAAAATGACAAGGCAAGCACACAATGAGCATCTCAACCATCTTTTTATTTACCATATGCATATCTTTTTATTGAGGAAGCTTCATAGATGCTCATTATAGTGATGCTGCAAGTTTCCACCATGATTAAGCATGGCTTAGGCTAGCGGCCCAGGCGTTTCTATAACACGATGTATAAACTCCATGAACTAACAACTTCCCATTTTATTTCACATCGTCGACATCCATAAACAAAAGAGCAAAGTATCAACTGGATGTGGATTATCCAAAAAGTGTTAAAAGCATTCCCCGTGACAGCACGGTTCTGATGACTCCCAGTATATAGTAAGCAATCATATAAATTTCATGGACTAGTCACAATGGTTTAGAATTATTAAGCGCAAAGAATAAAGTGTGCCATCAAGTTTGTGAGAGCTTTACTAACTAACTTTCTCAAAACAGACAAACATTTTATTTTGGAAGAAAACACGGCATATAGAATATGCACTGAAGTAGCAAATGATGCTAATAGGTAGGTATGGTGGAGACAAATCACAATATTGGTTTTTGGGAGTTGGAAGCACAGGTAGAGAACATACTCAGTGCAAGTGAAGGCTATCAATAGAGAGGGAGCGACAAACGAGAGAGCAATAACTGGCATAATCATGCTTGCAACAAAACAAGACTAATTATGGCATGAAAGTGATACAAGAACTCTGAGGAAAAATAAATCATCGAGGCTTATTGACTATTGATTAGTCATGTGTATGCGTGACATGTGCCAAGTCGATTCACATGAACAGTCAGAGGAGGATACCACAATATCATACCAAAATATGAATAAAACAATGCAAGCAAACATTCATATGACATGCTACAAACTATTAGCAAGCTAGAGCTAATCATAGACAAGCAAGAACTACTAAGCATCCATAATGACATACACCTTACACAAACAGGCTAAGCATGCTCACAATGATGAGTATATGTACAAAAATGAAACAAATAGAGTTTGTTACCAGCCTCTTACCACACCTCGAGTTGTCTTAATCTTCATTATTGCCCTTCACTTGTGTGACTTGAATAATTAACATGAAAACCAATATCCACTGAGGACGGCTGAACCCTGCAAAGAGCTCACAAAACCAAAGAACAAGAACAATTATTTTTGGTGTTTTCGATTTTTTAGAAACAAGCAAACAAAGAAAAACCAAACAAAAACAAAGAAAACCAAACAAAGCAAAATCTTTTTGTATTTTTCTTTTAAGGTAAACCAAATCAATGAAACAAACCAAGAGAAACAATGAAAATATTTTTGGTATTTTTGGGTTTTTGAGAAAGAAGCAACAAGAACCAAAAAGAAAGCGAAACAATGGATATACAAAGAACCGACCGAACATGATATATATATATATATGAGTGTGTAATGTCGGTGTACCTCCCCCCAAGCTTAGGCTTTTGGCCTAAGCGGGGATCAATCCCATTGTGCCCAAGTAGATGCACCTCCGTAGTATGTCAAGGAAGCTCCCTCGTCCTGGTACGAGCTCGAGGCCTCCCCTGTGTAGTGTACAGCAGGGTCATAAGCGGGCGCTCCCCCCTGATAGTGCCCATGGAAGTTAAGAGAATCCAGCAACTCATCCATCTCCGCCTTCGAGCATGACCAAGGTCCCTGAGAAATACTGAACAAAGTGGTTTGGGGTAGATGGATCTCTCTCTCTCTCTTCCCCGTCAGTAAACAACATTCTATAAACCAAGTTCTCAAGAGTAGAGCTAGAGGTGACAAAGTGGTGCGCCTTCATGGCAGCAAGATCAAGTCTCTGGGGAGCCAAAACTGTATCATGAGGATCAACATCAATGTTCAAGGTAGCAGCGATACGAGTAGCAATAATTCCCCCATAAATGGGTCCCCTAGCAGCTAAGCGACGAGCAATGAGGAAACCAAGGTTATACTTTTCCTCACCATAGAGCGCAGCAGCTAAGAAGGCCAATTGATAGTTGGATATATTACTAGTGTTCTCCCTACCAAGAACACTGGTGGTAAGATAGTAAGTGAAATACCTGATGGCTGGGAGTTGGATGTTCTTTATCTTCCCTCGCTGAGCTCTGCGGTCATCATCATTGGTTATTCCTCGGTATAGTTCCAGCAAATCAGAGGGAAAAGTTGTAATCTTCTTTGATGACCCCTTTGTACCAAGTCCCAAGGCCTTGCAAAAATCCTTCAGTGTCATAGAATGAGCCCTGCTATAAAGTCTGAAAGACACAAAAGAATTGAAGAAACTATTGGTGAAGGAGAAACTCTCCACAAATGTTTTAGTAAGTGAAGCATATTGTGTACTCTCATCCTGCATGAAACTTGCTAGACCATCCCTCTCAATCAAGGCCATGAAATCATTAAGAATCTCAGTAGCTCGCAAGAAAGTTTGACAAGGAAAGGTGGAGGGGTGCGCATCCCCTTTATCTCCCTCATCACCAAATCGCGGAGTGATGAGATCCTCATTGTATGAGGGTCTAGAGCTTGTAGATGGCCTTGGGAGCCTTGCCCTTCTAGGTGCATCACTCTCAAAAATGTCACCAAAGGTGTGGTGGTCCATGACTTCTCTTTGCTGAAATTTTAAACAACCATCAAACCAAGTGATTTCTAAGTTGATAAATGATGAGCAACTACTATAGGAACTTGCTAGAGGACTACACATGCATCAAAACAAAGTTTCTAAACATAGAACAAGCATGCAAGCTGAAACAACCTGTCACCTACAGTAGCAAAATACTCAAGATACAATCTACCAATCACAAATCTAATTGTACAAGTGGAGGAGGCACATACCAAGGAGCAATCCCTCCAAAAATCAGCACTTGAGATGGGCTGAACAAGGAGATCGAAAATCGCGAGCAAGAACAACAAGAACTCAAGCTTGAGCAAGTTTTCCGGTGTTTTTCAGGAGAGATAAAGAAGATGGCTTTGAGGAGGCAGCCTGGGGGGCAGGTGGGCCAGACCCCCCCCCTAGGCACCACCAATGGTGGGCCCATGCCTACCACAGGCGTGGGGCCTAGGGGTGCCCCCCTGGGTCACCTCTGGTACCTCTCTGCCCCTTTTTTCGAGGAAAAATTTATTTTGAATTTTCTGGGATTTTTCGGGAAACTTTATTTTGGCCAATTTTCAGGGTATGAAAATTGATTTTCTCGCAGAAACAGTTTTTTCACAAGAAGCAAAAGCAAACCAAAAGCCAAACTACAGAAGCTCTAAGAAACTCAAACAAGCAAACAACTAGCAAAATTAAAGCTAAAGCAAAGACTAGGAAGGAGAAAGGAAAAAGAAAGCAAGTATAACCACAGTGGAAACATTATTTTGTTCATTTAAAATCCTTTTGTTAACAAGGTTGATCAAGTCTTGTTACCAAAACAATCTTATATGAAGCAAAACTTTACATTCCACAAGGTGATTATGTTACCTCATACTTGATAGCAATGGTCCCAATCATAATAGTTTCAAAAATTTCTTGTGGAATGGGACAATATATTTCTCCAACCTTGATGCTCGAATTCAGGCAATAGCTCTTAACAACCTTCTTGTGGAAATAGACAGTGTGATTTTTGTCATTAATATTGAATGATACTTTTCCTTGATTACAATTGATGACAGCACCTGCAGTATTAAGAAAAGGTCTCCCAAGAATAATAGACATATTATCATCTTCAGGCATTTCAAGCACAACAAAATCAGTTAAAACCATGCAATTATGAGCAAATTGAATAGGAACATCCTCACATATACCAACAGGAATAGTAGTTGACTTATCAGCCATTTTCAAAGATATATCAGTTGGTATCAATTTTTCTAGCTGGAGTCTCTTATAGAGAGAAAAAGGCATAACACTAGCTCCAGCTCCCAAATCACATAAAGCAGTTCTAACATAATTATTCTTAATGGAGCAAGGAATAGTTGGTATACCTGGATCACCAAGTTTCTTTGGAACCTTACCATTGAAGGAGTAATTAGCAAGTAAAGTAGAAATCTCCTCATTAGGAATCTTCCTTTTATTAGAGACAATATCCTTCATATACTTTGAATAAGGAGGCAACTTAATAGCATCAGTCAAAGGAATTTGCAAGAATAAAGGTTTCATCCACTCACAAAACTTGTTGTAGTGTTCTTCCTCCTTTGACTTCTGTTTCTTACCTGAAAAAGGCATAGGTTTCTGCACCGAAGGTTCTCTCTCTTTACCATGTTTATTAGCAATAAAATCTTCCTTTGTGTACCTAGTGTTCTTAGTGTGCTTCTCAGGTTCTTCCTCAACTTCCTCCTTATCAGGAGCATCATTTTTATCATTACCACTCTTAGTTTCAGCATCAGAGACAGATATACTATTAGGATCTACAACAGGTTCAAGTGATTCCTCAACTTTCTTATGTTTCTTTTTCTTCCTCTTACGAGGACTACCACTATCCTCACCTTGTTGGGAATCCCGCTCTATTCTTTTAGGGTGTCCTTTAGGATATAAAGGGTCTTGAGTAGCTGCACCACTCCTAGTTTGAATTCCATAAGCATGTTTATTTCCTGATACATTAACTAGCATATCCTTTTGTACTTTAGCAAGTTGATCAAGTTGGGTTTGAACCATTTGAAAGTGTTTACAAAGCATTTTAATATCATTAGAAGTTCTTCCACAATATCTTTCAACTCATGAATAGCTCTAGAGTTTTCCAATAAATGATTCTGAACTTGTTTATTAAAATGACCTTGTTTAACAATAAAAATGTCAAGTTCCTCTAAGCATTGATCAGGAGGCTTACCATAAGGAATATCACCTTCATCAAAGTGTTGGAGAGAGTGTACCTCAATAGTAGATGAGTGGGGAATTGTCTTACATAATTCTTCTATAGAAGGTAGATTCTTCACATCTTCAGCTCTAATACCTTTCTCCTTTAGACACTTCTTAGCTTCCTTCATCACTTCATCATTTAATGCAATAACTCCCCTCTTCTTTGTTTGGTGGTGGAACCGGTTCAGGAACATATGGTTCAAGAGTAATAGGCTCATGTGTATTCTGCTCAGTTGAAGTCCAATCATCATAATTCTTGCTTATCTGGTTCATTAATTCTTCAGCATCTGTAGGAGTCCTTTTCCTGAAAACATAATCAGCAAAGCTATCTAGGTAGGTCCTAGAATTATCAGTTAGTCCATTATAATAAATATCAAGCAACTCATTCTTAGGTAATGGACATCCAGGATATGCATGAATCAAGGAACAAAATCTCTTCCATGACTCAGGCAATTTCTCTTCTTCTTCCTGTTTAAAATCAAAAAGTCTCTGCAAAGCAGCATGTCTAGCACTGGGAAGAAAATATTTATGGAAGAAAGAAGCAATCAAGCAATCAGGGTTATCAATGGAACCAGGAGGTAATCTATTAAACCAAGCCCTAGCTTCTCCTTTTAGTGAAAAAGGGAATATCTTAGCAACAAAGTACTTGTGCATTTTAAAATCATCAAAGAAAAAAGCACTCATAGTAGAAAGCTCATTCATATGAGCCACAACACTCTCATTTTCAGTACCACAAAAAGATTCTCTCTCAACAATGTCTAAATAAGTTAAATCAAGAGAGAAATCATAATCTTTATCTTTAATATCTATGGGAGAGGTGGCAAACTTAGGATCATAATACTTCTTGGGTATAATAGTACGTCTAGCAAGGAGACTCTTCATAGCACTAGCACCATGTGTGTTTCGGCACTCTTCAACAAATTCATAAGTGAGATCTATGTAACCATCATTAATATCAAAACTCTCACTAGACTCAGGTGAGCTAACAGGTGTAACAGTGTCTTCACTAGGAGTTTGGTATTTCCTAGACTAGCCATAGTAGCATATAGAAAAGTACCTAATGAACCACTCGCATCAAGCACGGTAGAAGTAACATCATGAGTATCAAAAGCAGTTTCAGAATTCAGCAGTAGTAGCAGTGTGTGTACCATGAGTATGTGGTGGTGGTGTGACAAGCTTACTTATAACAGACGGTGAATCAAGAGCAACAGAGGTGTTTAGGACTGTACCTCTTCTTGTAGTGGATGGTAAAATAGGGAACTTTCCATCACGAGACTTCCCCATGATGAAAGGAGTAGCAGTGAACAATAATAGATCCAAGTGAACTTACAAATAAAGCTATGCTCCCCGGCAACGGCGCCAAAAAATAGTCTTGATGACCCACAAGTGTAGGGGATCGCAACAGTCTTCACGGGTAGTATTACCCAATTTATTGATTCAACACAAGGGGAGACAAAGAATACTTGCAAGCCTTAACAACTGAGTTGTCAGTTCAGCTGCACCTGGAAATAGTTCTTGCTCACAGAAGTTTATCAGTAGCAACAGCAAAGCAACAACAACAGTAACAACAACAGTGAAACAGTAGCAATAGGAATAGTAACGGTAACAGTAGGATTAGAGTGCGGTAGGCATAGGGATGGATGGACGGGCGTTGCATGGACGAGTCTAAACATGTAACTTCAAAGAACTAGGGCATTGCAGATAAATAATAACAAGCATCCAAGTACTAAACAATCCTAGGCATGTGCTCCAAATATAGCCATGTGTGCTCACAATAAGAACTTGCACAACATCTTCTGTCCAGCCAGCCCGTGGCAGCGGGCCTCTAGGGAACTACTGGCAATTAAGGTGCTCCTTTTAATAGAGCACCGGAGCAAAGCATTAACACTCTGTGAACACATATGATCCTCACACCACAGCCATCCCCTCCGGTTGTCCCAATTTCTATCACTTTGGGGCCTTTGGATCCGGACAATGATATGTGTACACAACTTGCAGGTAAGACCATAAACAATACTATCATAATGATTCAATAATAAGTTCAGATCTGAGATCATGGCACTCAGGCCCTAGTGACAAGCATTAAGCATAACAAGTTGCAACGGAGTGAAATAGCACTAATAGAGATACTAGGCACTATGCCCCTAACAGATCTTATTCAATTACATGATAGAACTCATCCAATACCTACCATCCCCAAGCCTACAGTGGGGGATTACTCACTCATGGATGAGGGAAACATTGGTGGTTGATGGAGATGCGTTGGTGATGACGATGGCGATGATCCTCTCCAAATTCCCCGTCCCAGCAGGGTGCCAGAACAGAGTTTCTGGATCCGAATCTTTGTTTATGGTGGCGGCGGCGGAGCGGAACTCTTTCTGAAAAACTATCGACCCCCCCCCTCGATTTTTAGGTCGAAAGGCAACTTATAGACACGGAAGGAGGCCGAGAAGCTGCCTGGGGTGGCCAAACCTCCCCAGGCGCGGGGTCACTGGGCCCGCGCCTGGGGTGGGTCTGCCCCCTCCCCCTCCCCCAGGCCTCCCCTCTGTCTCCCTTCTGGCTTCGTGGATCTTCTGGTGAAATATATTTTTTGGCATATTTTCCGGGATTTTTCCTGATAGTTCATTTTCTACACAAAAACAAGACACCAAGGTAATTCTGCTGAAAACATCGTCAGTCTGTGTTAGTTGTATCCAAATCACACAAGTTTAGAGAAGAAATAATAGCAAAGTGTTCGAGAAAGTAGATACGTTTTGGACGTATCAGTCGCGTGGAGAGGAACGCGGCGGCGTAGTCGCTAGAGCAAAAGCGTAACGGCGCGCTTGCGAGAGCGAAAGCGCGGCGGCGTGGTCGCAAGAACGGAAGCGCGGCAGCGTGGTCACCGGAGCGGAAGCACGGCGGCGGCGGCGCAAGGAGGAAGACGAGGGAAGTGGAGAAGGGGGAAGTGAACCAACCCATCCCCACTCCCCTACTTATAACCGCGTGTGGCGATTGGTAGTGGGATCACAGATGCGGCGCGGTAACCGCAGACGGGCATGTACTATGCGTACTCGATCGATGATTGGAGCCACAGCGAGGACCACACGGCACAAGAGGAGATCCGGCCGCCATAACTGTTGCGGTGATCGAAGAGTCACTTCACCGATAGGACTACCAGAGTAATTACTGTAGCGGTGTCAGGATGCACTGTAGCGTTACAAAAAACGATACAAAAGGTGATGATTGGTACACGTAGGACGAAGCTTACAGGGAAAGCTAAAGAGATACTTCGGACGAGGGAAAGTGACTCGGAAAACGGGTCACACCTCGGTAACAAAGGATGAGCAAAAGGGAGATAAAATGGTAAGAACACCAACTAAATATTATGTCGGACAGAAAGATGAAAAGAGGGAGTATCTGGAAACTGATGTGGTCCAGCCGAAGTATTTGGCAGGACCGCACCAGCTTCGGAGACTAATGTTGGCGGGATGACCCCAGGTAGGGTCGAGATAGGTAAGAAAGGGAAAGCGTCTTCATGTTCAAAGCCGGATCATGGCGTGGTCTGGCCGAGTCAAGAAGAGGTCGGCAGAATGAGATCCGACCTCCTCCGAGTCAGGTAATTAAGACTTGACTCGGCCAATATATGAGTTATGTCGGCAAACCGTTATCATGTAGCCAGAATACAGGCGAAGGTCAAACCGAGTCACACGAGATGAGGCCGAGTCAAGGGAAGCTTGCTCTAGAAGGAGAGGGTAGGTCCCGAAGTCAACTTCAACCACTGTCCCTCCTCAGGAATCTGCACAGTGCCAAGCGCTACAGATAAGAAGCAGAGTGGCAGAGGAGCAGAAGAAGGTCACGGAGGTGACAGTCCTCAGGCCCGAGGCACACATGTGGTGGACTCTATCTTTTCCATTGATAGGAGGGGGACATGGAAAGAAGCCTACCGAGTTACCTCTTTGGGACAAGCATATTCATGGAATATGCTAGTCCACGTCAGCCCTAGGGGAACCAAGCCTCTCCTTTATAAGGGGACGCAGGGTAACCAGAATGAGGGATCGATTCATTTTTTTCTAGAGGGCTCAAGTTGTATCTTCTTTCTCCTCTTTCTGATACAGCTCGAGGAGCACTTGTAGCTCCATTGAGGTGGAATAAAGATTGAGTTCTAGCTTACTATGTGTAGAAATCACTGCATCTTCCCTCCCCGGATCCTACTAACATCCATTGGCCTCCAACTTAAGCCTACCCATGGCATCTGCCGTGCTACCACCACGACACCCTGGGAACGCCGGACGAAGCGAAAACGGGCATGGGCCAGCTCTGTCGGCGATAGAAGGCCGAATCCCCCCCCCCCACACACACACACACACCTCCGCCGCCCAAACTTCAGCGTAGCTCGGCTTCGCTGCGAGCTCCAACCACCTCGTCCGCCAAGTGTTTGGCCTTTTGCCGGTTCGGCCATGGACTCTGACGACGAGGAGATGCTCACCGTGTTGCTGGAGGAGGAGAACACCGCTATCGCCGAACTGTGATCTGTATTCATATTACGCTGAACTAGACTGAACTGTGCTCTGTATTCATATTACTCCAAACTGTATCAAAAACTGGACGAATTTGAGCCGAATTTAGACGGAAAAGGACGTCCCGGGAACCCGGCCTAGGACCAAGAGTGAGAAACTCGGCGTTAGTTTCATCCAGCCTTTGGTCTGGATTTCGGCATAGGAATGGGATGCTCTAAGAACCGAAGGTTAGATACTTGGATTAGGGTCTAGACAACGCCGGATCGCCACTAATAACACCAGACAGCTCCACTCGATCAGCTAGACGTCTGAGTTGTCAACAGTACCGCCGCCGGCAGCGGCGTCCTCCTTTGCTTTTATCAGATCGTTGATGAGCCTGCAGAGATCACTGTGCGAGGACCCGCCTTCCGCCACGGCCGCGTGAGCCTTCACGGCGAGCTCTCGAGCCCTGACCCTCGCCGCCTCCCCTGTTCCTCCAGGCTCCAAGAATCTCGCCACGGCCCGCGCCACCGCCTCCGCCGGCACCGTCACCTTCTCCTCGTACCTCGTGCTCCGTGGCCCGCTCCACACCCTCTCGCCAATCTTGAGAACGTCCGTGACCAGCCTCTCCTCGATGAACTGGTCGAACACCAGCGGCCACGTCAGCATCGGCACGCCGGCCGCTGCCGCCTCCAGCAGCGAGCTCGACCCGCAGTGCGTCAGGAACGCGCCGATTGAGGAGTGGGAGAGTATCTCAGTCTGTGGAGCCCAGCCTCGGACGAGCATCCCCCTCTTCCCCACGCGCTCCTCCCACCCTGCCGGCGGCGCCCACCCATCGGCCCTCAGCACCCACAAGAACGGCTTGCCGGAAGCTTCCAGTCCGAGAGCCAGCTCCCGGAGCTGGTCGTCCGAGATGGAAGCGTAGGTTCCGAAACATACATACACCACCGAACACCTCGGCATCGAGCCCAGCCAACTGATGCACGGCGACTGGCCGGCGGTTGCTCCGGGCGGTGGTAACGGTAGCGACACTGGCCCAACGAAGTAGCAGCGCTTCGCGTAGCCGTGGCGCCCGTACAGCTCGCAGTACTGGTGCTCCATTTCCAAGAACGTGTTGACGGCGAGGCCGAAGCACCTAGCAATTCCCTGGATTCTCGGGTTGAACCGGTCGTGCTTCTGCTGGCACCTCAAGAACTCTGGCAGCTCGGCCCTCGGTATCCGTATCTCCGGCCCCGGAAACCCAGGGACAACCACCTCCTGCTGATCGGAGCCGCTGCCGTCGAGTGTGCCGCCGAGGCGGCGCATGGCGAGCGACGAGAAGGGGCCAATGACGCTGAACGTAACGCAGGGCACGCCGAGCTCGCCGGCGACGATGTGGTTCCAGAAGAAGTGGACGTCGGTGAAGACGGCGTCCGGGGACCGCTCCCGGATGAGCGCCTCCTGCGCGGGCCGCGTCAGCGCCTCGTCGATGGCCGCGGCGTCGACACGCCACGCGTCGCCGGCGGCGGTGGTGAGGTTCTCGGCTCCCGGCGGGAGGCCGTCCACGTCCGGGAACGGGTAGGTGGCTATCTTGACGGCGCTGCTTGCAGCGGAGGCGCCGTGCCGCTCGAGTGCCGCCTGAACGACCGCGACGTTCGCCGGGGTGACGGCTACTGTGGGCTCGACGGCGTCAGGGCTGGCCGCGGCGAGGCGGACGGCGAGGTCGGTGTGCGGACCGATGTGGCTGGTGGCGAAGAAGGGGATGAGCAGGACCCGCAGCTTCTTGCCGTGCTCCGCCGATGCCATTTCCTGGATAGATTTGGGGCCTTCGGCCTTTGGATTGCTCCAGCTCAAATAATGGAGTCGGCTCGGGCAGCTATAAATCCGACAATCAGATCGATGCCGAAGAGGAGAGGACACAAAGGTCCCAGCTGACAACCAC
This sequence comes from Avena sativa, assembly GCA_916181665.1. Classification (NCBI taxonomy): domain Eukaryota; kingdom Viridiplantae; phylum Streptophyta; class Magnoliopsida; order Poales; family Poaceae; genus Avena; species Avena sativa. The sequence continues at coordinate 346,536,294 of OV702279.1, forward strand.
TATCCTGGTAGTACCAGTACCACTCCATGAACGAAAAACGAAAATGCATTTCTCACGGAGCCCGGCCTTACCGCTCAAAAATCCACCGCAAACGAACTGTGTGACAAGTGGGAGTACAAACCGTTGGAGTTCCACGACCAATACCATTCATCCTCACAATCAGGCGAAATATTAACTTGTTTGATTTTTTCACAGATGAAAAGAGCCTGCATGAAACCCTCTATGGTGATTGTTTTCTTGGTCTCGTCCAATACCATTCATACTCACAAATCACAATCAGGCGATCCAACTGAAACTCTTGAAAATCACCAGTTAGAAATGTCTGCCCTTTTCTGAAGATGTCGTTGTGCAAATGTAACTTGAATTACCAAACCAAACATTTTGCCATGGCGTGCAACAACAACCATTTCAGATTTCAAGGCAATTAGAATGACCGAAGCATAGCCCAAGTCAGGGTCTAAAAGATCATTGTACGTGAAAATCAAAACACATCTGGGTTCCGACATCTCATCTGGCAGGGAGAGGCTGTATGAATGTAACTGTACCACCTAGCCTCACAAACACATTACGTCCAACGACAGAAACAACGTCCAAACTACACCATGTAAACACAATAGTAATGTGTTGTGTCATGCTCAATTACAACATTAACAACAACGGAAAGGGGTCGCAACCGTCCATTATCAGCATAGAAACATATAGGTCGGTTGATGGGGCTAGAAGAAAATCTCCACTACATGTACTCCAAAACTGGACAAATAGGGAATTGCTTCTAAACACTGAACAGTACTATTCTAGTTAGCTTGACATCATTTGATCGCATGCCTGAAGGGCCTCGTTTGCATAGTATCTTACGTCCGCATCAGGGTCCTCGCTGAGCTCGACAAGGCAAGGCTTCAAAGTCTTCTCGACAACATGCAAAAGTTAGTATTCATGATATTCCCCAATAACCCATATAACCCAACTAAAGGAGGAGCATGTGTTAACTGAAGAGCTCACCGAATGATCGAGGATCGGTACAAGCGACCGCAGAACCTTCGCGGCATTGAACTTGACGTTCGGCACTCTGAAAATTTATAAATATGTCAGCCTATCAGCGAAGCCTTGAAGAGATGAGTTTTGTCAGTATGGTATTTGTCAGTCTACCTGTCCTTTGAGGAATTAATGACAACTGGGAGCAGCGTCTGGCATGTTATCTCTGCACCCATGACAGGGGCTAGCATTGAGATAGCTTGCAGGATGGTCATGCGATGCAGATAGTGTGGGCTGTTTATCTTCTCCAACACCTAGATAATAGAACATGTGAGCTGTCAAGACTAGTACAAATTACATGCCATCCCAGAAAGGGGAACATGTACATACTACTGCTCCATTAAGTTCTAGTTATGTATAAATGGGACGAAGCAGTATAGAAATATATCTACAAAGTGAAGGCGGTGGCAGCGCTCAGACAGTTGGAGCAGAGATGGATATATAAGAGGAGACCTAATCATTTGTAGAATTTTTCCATAACATGCAGGTCTCCTACCACGTCTGCATGACAAGTGTACAGGTTGAACCACGCTGGGGGGTTCTCAACCAAAATGAGCTGCTCATATTCATGGATGTACAATTTACAAGTTTCTTTGAAAGTTGACCCACCATGTAGGTTTAAGGACTAGGTATGATTCACTAAAAGAGCAACTTCATTTGCTTACTCTGCAGAAAGTAACACATAGGCTAGTGTTCAGAACAGATGACATAAGTAGTGCAAGAACGATTAGTATTAGTTTCAAATAGGCACTGATTGAAACTGTTGACTTAACTATAAAGCCCCACAAGCCACAAACCATAAACATGCTTGGTTGTGGTGCATCGGCTTTCGTACATGCTAAAGTAATGTCTACTCCCTCCATTTCAAAATATAAGATGTTTTAGGTTTGTGAATAAAATGAATCTAGACTTCTTTTAGTGTGTAGATTCACTCTAAAGTTGAATGAATCTATATACTAAAACAAGTCTAGATACATTTTCTTCACAAAGCTAAAACATCTTATATTTTGAAACGGAGGAAGTAGAATTTAGATATTAGATTTAAAAAACCTGAGGAATTATATGCTGCATTGCCCACTCTGGACCAAACTCCTCCGCCAAACGCTTCAAGTTGTTCGCGGCAGCTTCTCTGATTGAAAACACCTGAAATTCAAACTCGGGTTAACAAGCTTTGCATAAATAGCAGCACATTTTATAAGAATTTTGGAAATACAAGTCCTGTCACTAAACTAATGCAACTCCTACCTCAGATTTGTGCAGTAACTTGCATTATAGTTGTTGCAATTAAAGTGCACACAAGCTTCTCTCTGGGTGAGCCAGTATAAAAAAGCTAGTATAAAACAAACCAGCACAAATATATTTATGACACAGATTAGGTAATCATGAAATTAAATGTTCATGTGACCTTTCTACTTGTGAATTGTCTACATGTGACCTTTCTACTTGTGAATTGTCATACCAGAATTCAACTGGTAAAATGTGAGTCAAATAAGAATCTAGCAGCTTTATAATGTCCAAATATCAGCTCTAATGAGCAGTTATAGCGGTCAACTTTCTAGGAATAGTGTCATTTGAATAGAACAGTGGTACTCCCTCCGTTTAAAAATATAAGATGTTTTAACTTTTGTGAAGCGAATGTATCTAGACATCTTTTAGTGTGTAGGTTCAGTTCATTATGTACCTTTTAACCAGAGAGAATATGCAAGCCAACGGGGCATAGGGGTTGGGTTGTGTTGCTGGTAAATAAGATGTACTGTATATTACATAAAA